>OX645060.1:242315062-247315062 GCA_951905685.1 Eumerus sabulonum
TGGAGATCCGGCGTAGAATCGCCCTTGGCAACCGCTGCTACTTCGGCTTGTCCAAACAACTGGGGTCAAAACTCATCACTGGAAAGACCAAAGTCATGCTTTACAAAACGCTAATTCTGCCAGTCTTGCTGTACGGAGCCGAAAGCTGGACGATAAGCAGGACAGCGGAGCTGATTTTGGGTTTTTTCGAAAGAAAAATTCTGCGCCGGATATTTGGTCCTGTCTGTGAGGAAGGTGAATGGAGAAGAAGACACAACCGCGAACTCTACGAGCTGTACCAAGATGTGGATGTAGTCCGGAAGGCAAGGATCCGTCGACTACACTGGCTCGGCCACATCGAACGCATGGACATCAACGCTCCAGCTAAGAGGGTCTTCGACTCCGAGCCTCCTGGTTCGAGAAGAAGAGGAAGCCCGAACCTTCGGTATAAAGACCAAGTAATCGCGGATGTAAGACATCTTGGTCTTGACAACTGTAAGCAGCGTGCCCGGGACCGTCAAGGATGGAAGGCAGCTATAGCTCAGGCTCAGATCCTTCATGGATCGCTGGCCTGATAAGTAAGTAAGAGAAAAAGAAACTTTATGGGCTGCACAGAACCAGGGTTTAGTCAAGAGCCTGCGTGTGCAATGATCAGAGTAGTTGGGACATGTAGATTACGTGGACGATTGGGGCTCGGAAAGAAAGCAGGCCCGAGGAAATTGGAGCCGATACCTTGGGCTCTTGTGGAGCAATTACGATCTCATTTTTTACCATTTACACTATGCATGTAATATACGTCAGCAGTTGCCTTGCTATCATCTTCTTCATGCATTTGCTTAAATATTTTTTTTTCGAAATGCTGTAGGAATATATCTATTTATCTAATTAATTAACTCGATAGCTTATGCGTTTTATTTTCATCACCATGTCTTCTTTGGCTCTTTGTTTGTATGTGTGTTTTGTTGTTTTACAACCATAGAAAAGTAAATATTCTTTTTACGTTCTGTACTGTAGGTACCTAAAATGTTCTAAAAGAGTTTGTTTTGTTTTTCCATATGTTTATGTGTATATATATTTAATTTTTTTTTACATCACTTTTACTTTACTAAGTTCCCTATATATCTCTTTTTAATTTTGTTTTTGAGTTTTGTTTATTTTTTATTCTTGAAAACACGTCCTTAAGAACTAGAAAACTGATATGTCTAAGAGCTATTATCATTCGTTATCAAATTTTATTTTAAGATTTCTCTTATGTATCTTGAATTTTTCTTTTTCGTTTACTCATTGTGTCGTGAAAGTAGAAGTGAGATTTTGTATATTCATAAATTGTATAAAGAAAGTATTTAATATGCATCACATTTATTTTTTGAAAATGATTAAAATAAATTAATAAATCAGTTAATACTGTGCTAGGTGACCTGGAATTTATATATTAATTTTCAGTTTTCTTTATTTAAGTACAGAATTAGTAGAAAACTGATATTCGAATAAAGCAATAGAATTAGGTGTGAGATAAGTTCATACTCTATTCCGATTGCAAGGCAGGATTTTTTTTAGTTTATTAGAAAAACCAGAAAAGAAAATATAAAAACAAATTAACTTTGGTTTTTTGTTTATTATTTTAGAAGTAAAATAGCGTTATTAAATATTATAGAAACTATAAGTTTCAGATGAGTTTCAGACTTCGATGGGAGTTAAGCAAGGATGCGTCCTAAGCACTCTTCTCTTCATATTATACATAAATGACATCACTGATTCAGTGAAGGGTGGTATAGTGCTGAGCGGAAAGACTATCCCTGGTCTCATGTATGCAGACGACATAGTCTTCCTTGCCGAATCTATAGACGGGATGCAGCTGATGATGAATAGACTTGAACGCTATTGTAAAACCTGGAATTTATCGGTTAACCTTTCGAAGTCAAAAATGATGATATTTAGACGTGGTGGAGGCAGATACTCTAGAAAGGAAAAGTGGACGTTCCAAGAGGAAGCAGTGGAAATAGTTAAGGAGTACAAATATCTAGGAGTCTTGATTACCTCAAACTTGAATTTAGATAAGCACCTTCGAACAAAAGTAGCGGAAGCTAAACGTGCTATGTGTTCTGTCTGGAGAAGCTGTTATTTAAAGAATAATGTTTCCCATATAGCGAAATACAAAGTTTTCCGAGCAACCGCAATCGCAATTTTATTCTACGGAGCACAAGTGTGGGGATATCTTCCGTACGATGCGGTAGAAAAGTTCCTCCGTTTCTTCATCAAAAGCACTTTCAGGCTGCCAAGTACGTCGCCCAACTATATGCTGCACCTTGAAACAGGACTAGGACCTCTTTTCTTGGATACACTTAAATTACATCTAAATTACGTAACAAGAATTATGGCAATGGGAGAAAATAGGATTCCGAAGTTAGTGCTATCTCAAATCATAAATTCTAGAGGAGCGTGCGTAAGAGAGTGGCACAAACTGGCAACCGATTGCTCAATAACCTTGACAATATCAGCTGAAGAAAACCTTGCATCCCTCAAGACGAAATTTTATGTTTTGTTGAAGGAAACCGGGAAAAGAATGTACGAAAAATTTACTGAGGAAGCTGAATCGTCAATATACAGAGCTTACTACAGTAAACTAAACCACTTCTTAGACCAAAAGACCTACTTCGTGATCGACAACACCACAGAAAAAATAAATTTTATATTTTAAGTTAGAGGCGAGCTCATCGGCTTAAACTTCATTCCACACCGTCCAGATCTTCCTACTTTGTGTGATTTATGCAATCGCAAAGAACGTGAAGACGTATTCCATTTTTTGGGAATCTGCCCAATCCTCAAAGAATTTCGTATGCGATACTTTGGCGCGGAGTTTCTTAATTTGGAGGAGGTTATAAACATTCTGAATGGAGAACGAGATTGGGACCTTCTATATCACTATTGTTTGAACGCTCTTCGATACAGAACAAGGATAATCCATGAAAGTTTTTAATTAATCGAAAATAGCTAAATTCATTTATGAAAACTTTATATTAGTTTTTCTTAAGTATGTATACACATGCATTTTAATGAGAATGTCAGTCTGGTAGACGGCCCTCGGCCAAACCACTTTAAGGCTTATACTTATACAACAAAGAAAATTTTGAACTGTGTACAATTTTTTGAAGTCAATAAAACTAACTGAAACTAACTAACTATTATAGAAACTAAACAACTCATTTCGGAAAGGAGACGAGCAAGAAAAGAATGGCAGCACAACCGAGCTGCCCACAACAAAACAAAGCTGAACAAACTCTCCCAGCAGTTGAAACGGAAAATTAAGATGTTTAAGGATGCCTCGTGATGCTAAAGGACTAGCAAAGGCCTCGTAGGGGTAGCATCTGCCGACGGATGCTGGCCCGACAAAAAGGGGGTAAGAGCCTCTGAACATCTTGCAGCTCTGCTAGTCAGGTCCTACTTCCACCTCCTGGTGGTGCTATCTGGAAATTTCCTTACAAGGGAAATTACTGACGGAAGAGGCCGAATGGCGAGTATCCTGTGCCACCAAACAGGATTAGTGTCGGTTGGGCTATGGTCTAGCAAACCATAACCGTAAAACCACTGATTGCTAAGAAACAAAAAACAGCCTCGGATTATCAAACGGAGCGGATCTATGTTGACGACCCTTTTAGAAAACAAAAAACAAACAAGGACCTTCGGTTCTGTACGTGGAATGGGAGGTCCCTAAGCAGGCCACGTCCAGCCGAACAACTTGCGGACGCCCTAGACCGCTATAAAGCGGACATAGCTGCCATCCAGGAAATGCGATGCAATGGACCGGGTAAAAAGCGGATGAAAAACTGCGACATTTACTACGGTGACTGCTATAGGGAGAGAGGACAGAGACTATTTGGATGCGGATTTGTTGTTAGAGGTGGACTAAGACATAAAGTCCTAAGTTTCCAGTATGTGAGTGAACGCCTCATAATAATCCGCATCAAGGCAAATTTCTGTAACATCAGCCTCATATGCGTCCATGCCCCCACGGAAGACAAGGATGACTCAATCAAAGATGATTTCTTTGATCTTCTAGACCGAACATATACCAAATGCCCCAGCTATGATACCAAAATCATACTAGGGGATTTTAACGCTAAGCTAGGTAAAGAAAGCATCTATGAGCGGGTCATCGGCAAACACAGCCTACATGACACCACATCCGATAACGGACATAGGCTGATCGACCTTGCCACAGGGCGAAATCTTCTTGTAGCCAGCACACGATTTTCCCACCTCGATATACACAAAGGCACCTGGCGGTCGCCAGATCAATCAGTCAACAGATTTTATCAACGGATAAAACGAATGTCTCAAGGCTATAAAGCCCGAACGGAGGCCTGTAAGGATGAGAACGGACACCTAGTAGTAGAATCGCAGTCGATGCTGAGAATTTGGAAAAACCACTTCTGCAGACTGTATAACGGCGATGACAACCAACATACCGCCGTCAGGCAGAATGATCCATTTTTTAACGACGAAGATCGCAGAGAATTCCGTCTCCCTGACCTCGACGAAGTTGAGATTGCCATGTCGAAACTCAAGTCGAATAAAGCTGCTGGCGCAGATGGATTGTCTGCTGAGCTCTTCAAAGCGGCTGGGGGTGAGCTAGTTAGGAGCATGCACCGGCTCATCTGTAAGATATGGTCAGAGGAAAGCATGCCCGAGGAATGGAGTCTCAGCATTGTTTGCCCGATCCACAAAAAAGGAGATCCCTTTGACTGCGCCAACTATAGAGGAATAAGTCTCCTTAATGTCGCATACAAGATCTTCGCTGCCGTTTTGTGTGAACGCCTGAAGCCATTCGTAAACAAGCTGATAGGTCCTTATCAGTGTGGCTTCAGGCCAGGGAAGTCTTCACACTACGGCAGATCCTGGAGAAAACCAATGAATTTCAAGTCGATACACACCATCTATTCGTCGACTTCAAGGCCGCATACGACAGCGTAATTAGAGACGAACTATATAATGCCATGTTTACTTTTGACATCCCTGCTAAGCTTATAAGACTATGCAGGATGACCCTGGAAAATGCTCGCTGCTCCATCCGAATCGGTGCAGAACTGACCGATAGCTTCGAAGTCAAAAAAGGATTTAGACAGGGCGATGCAAGAATCGCAGGTCAATACAAGAGGCACAATCTATTTCAAACCCTCGCAACTCCTTGCATACGCCGACGTTATTGACATAATAGGTTGATCACAGCGAGATGTCAATGAGGCGTTTGCGAGTATTGAGATGAAGGCGGCAAAAATTGGTTTGGCAGTTAATGAAGGCAAGACTAAATATCTGCTGTCATCGAAAAAGGACATTTACCACCGACGTCTTGGACAGAACGTGCATATTGGCAGATATAGGTTTGAGGTAGTTAAGGACTTCATAGGCCTCGGCTCCGCAGTGACTTGGAACAACGACACCAGTTTCGAAATCAAGCGCAGAGTTACTCTTGCCAACCGCTGCTTTATTGGGTGGAAGCGGCAAATGAGAAGTAGAGCCCTCTCTCGTACGACCAAGTTGACCTTATATAAGACCTTAACTATCCCGGTCCTGTTATACGGTTCAGAAACATTGGCCTTTATCTAAAGCGGATGAGGAAATCCTTGGTCGTTTCGAGAGAAAGATTCTGCGTGCGATTTTCGGTCCAACACAGAGGGGGCTTGGAGGAGAAGATTCAATCACGAACTGTACGGATTGTAAAGCGACATGAGTCTAGTCAGGCGTCTACGGATCCAACGCCTAAGGTGGCTAGGCCATGTAGAGCGAATGGACACCACAGCTCGAGCCCGAGACTCACTCAATGTCTAATAACTTTATTATGTGGGCGACACAGTGAGGGCAGAAGGTAGAAAGGAAGAGGGATAGAGGAGATGCCGATGGACATTGATCTTAAATGCTTGCATGTTGCATTGAGGGGGAAAAACCGAAGCCGGCAGGGAGTTCCAGACTCGTGTGGTTCGGTTAATGAAAGATTCTATATATTTGACGGTACGGCAAAGCGGGCTTCAGGGTATATTGGTGAGCATTCCTAGAGAGACGTGTGTTGCGGGAGAAATGTTGAAGGGGCGGAATGCAACTGGCTATTTCATCAGAGCATTTTTGGTGGAAGTAACGATAAAACAGGGAGAGGCAGGTAACATTCCTGCGGTGTTCCAGCGAGTCTAGTGTTTTGGTAGTGCTGGAGTCGCCTATCAGTTTTATAGCGCGCTTTTGTATTCTGTCTATTAGGTCAATGAGGTCTTGAAAGCACCGGACCAGACATCAGCGTTAAACTCTAATTTGGGGCGAATGAACGCCTTATAGATTGTAGCCAGATCTAAGGGTGAGAAAAATTTCTTGCGTCTGTATAAGAAGCCTAGGTAAATAACTACATGCTAGAGAATGTATGCAGGGGTGTAATGGAATGCCAACAACGAGCGTCGGGGCGCTCGAAGCAAATTTATCCCCCAACGGCCCTGAGTGGATTAAATCCCACTTATGTTCCATGATCAGTTTTGTCCTAAGTACTAACCTAGTTATATGTAATCGGGGTAATTCACCAACATTTATTACTAGTAACAGAAGGGAAGTCTTAGACATAACGATGAGATGGTATTAAACCTTACCAGCAAGCTAAACCGGTGATTTGAGAAGGCATGTCCTACCAGACGACCCAGTAAAAGAAACCCCCCATCATGGTGGAATGCTAAAATAGCGGAGCGGTTTCGTATCTCTAGACTTAGTTGGAATCTGGCAAAAGAGGGGGCCATTGAATGGTGTTAAGAGGCTCAAAAAAGAAATAAGATTCGTTAAGGAGGACTCATGGAGAAGCTTCTGTGGCTCTATTGAATCATGTACGGGTGTGGCTCGTCTGAGGAAGGTCCTGGCAAACGTTCCCACACAGATGTCCTCTATAAAGAGATCTGATGGTAGCTGGACTGACTCAAACGAGAGCGTGTCTGATTCTTTACTAAAGTGTAATTTCCCTGGCTGCGAGGATGCAGGAATCTTCAATTCGGCGCTCACGATGCCAAGGGAATGTATTGAGCATGAGACAGTCTATAAGATTGTTACGGAGAAAAAAGATCCTCTTTTGACCCCTACAAGGCGCCGGGAATGGATGGGATCTCTCCGATCATGTTGCAGGAGCCATGTGGGGTCATTCTTCCGTGGATGAAACGCATCTACTACTCCTGGTGCCTCAGGATGGGCTATGTTCCTCAAGTGTGGAGGGAAGTTAGGGTGGTTTCCGTACCTAAGTCGGGTAAAGTCAACCTTCCTGATTAAAATGCTGGAACGAATAATAGACTTGTACGTAAGGAAAGAGATTGGTGACGGTTATCTGTCGTAATCACAAAACGCGTACATAAGGGAAAAATCGGTAGATACTGCTCTGCAAAGGAGTATCTATACTCTATCGATAGATAGAAAAGTCGCTCAATATCAAGGAATTCACTCTAGGTGCCTTCCTAGACATTGAGGCAATAGTGTGAAGCCTTCATATGGCCTAAATAAACCCGGGTGTATGCAGTTTGATTGGGTAAATGCTGGGTACTCGCTTAGTGAATTCGGCGATGGGGAGAGCAAAGGAAAGGGTGAGGGTGAATAAAGGTGCACCATAAGGTGGCGTTGCGTCACCCCTCTTATGGCTCCTTGTAGTTGATGGAATGGTCAAGATTCTAGAGACGGAGGGTTTTCTTGTCACGGCCTACGCCGATGACATTGCCATTTTAGTCTCTGGAAAATTTCCGCAGGTCCTCAGCGATAGACTAAGCTATGCACTGATGTTAGTGGATAACTGGGTCAAGGGGCGAGGCCTGGGAATAAATCCGGCGAACACAGAGGTAGTACTCTTTACAAGGAGAAGATCTGTATCAAGATACACCTACCCCCGTAAGAATGGTATAGATCTGATCCCTGGAAAATCTGTCAAATATCTTGGCATAATCTTGAACTCCAAGCTTAGTTGGAGAGAAAATATTGAGGAAAGAATCAAAAAGACTTACGTGGCACTACATTCGTGTAAGGAAGCCTTTGGAAAATCATGGGGCCTCAAACCGAGGTTAGTACATTGGTTGTACATTGCGGTGGTAAGACCTATTCTAGTCTATGGCTCGGTTGTCTGGCGGAAAGCGCTCGAGAAAAAATGTCATCTCCAGAATGTGTCAAAGGTTCAAAGGGCAGGCTGTCTGGCGGTGACGGGATCTATGAAGTCCACGCCAACTGCGGCTCTTGAAGTCATGCTGAACCTCCCACCCCTGGACATATACTGCGAGAACGTCGCAACCAGAATTGCGCTAAGACTACAGGAATCCGGTCTCTGGAAAAAGAGTCCTCACGTACATGCATCAGTCTTGGATCGATGGGCCGCCTCGAGATTCAGAACCGTAACGGGCTATGTCACCCGACTTCCTTCCTGGGAGAGGAGATTCTCTATTAGCACTCCCTCCAGGGAGGAATGGACCGGTGATTTGTACGCACGGAAAGTGAACTGGCATTCTACACCGACGGATCCAAAATGGATGTTGGCACAGGTGCCGGAGTCTACTGTGAGTCTCGGTGTAGACCTGATCAGCAGACTCAGGAAAAAGGATTAGCATCTATGTCGACAGCCAGGCAGCCATTAACGCTCTGCAGGCAGGATGGATAAGATCCAAACTCCTCAAACTCTGCAAGGAGAAGTTAGAGGAGATATCCTATGTAAATGAGGTGACCCTTTGCTGGGTACCTGGTCATATGAATATCTCTGGAATCGAGAGGGCGGACGAGCTGTCTAGGGTGGGAACAAGTGCTAATATTGCGCAGATCTCAGCTGAGGCCAAAGCACCACTCAGTGCGCTCTACAGGGAGATAGAGACGGAGCTTTTAGTGAGAGCCAATAAGCGATGTTATAGCTTAGATACATGTGCAACGGCGAGATCGACTTGGCCCGTCTATGATAAGAAAAGAACGGAAAATCTGCTGAAGTTCAATCGTGGGAATATTCGACTGGCATTCGGTGCCCTCACCGGCACTGCATGCTATCCTACCATGCAGTTCGACTAGGCCAGCCCTACAATGACTTCTGCAGAAGCTGCAGGGACGAAGAGGAAATTGAATTCATTCGTCACCTTCTGTGCGAATGTCCGGCGCTAGCCCAAAAAAGGAATATATTCCTAGGAAGATACTTCCTTTCGGGACTAGAAGAGGTAGGTAATATTGGGCTGGACAGAATACTGGGGTTTTTATCCTCGTCTGGTTGGTTCAGCTCAACGGTAAATGTCTAGGTATCAACGGGTTAAATAAACCAATTGTGCACAATGGACTCAACGTAGTCTATGCAGGTCTAAATGGCAGTTCCGTTCTTCGTTTGCAGATGAAGCGATTCCTTTGAATTTTAGCGAGGCGGTAACGAGAAAATTGTGTGGAAAGAATAATGTCAGAAAGAAAGAATTATGTAAATTTTAATATCTTCTTGAAATTGGGTTTTTGACCCTGAACCCTCCCTGGCCCACCTGGCACCCGTCAGGTAGTGAACCAATGTGTGCGGCGTTCCAACCGCTTGTTCCGAGATATGTATAAGCGAACGCCTCATAACAATCCGCATCATAGCTAAATTTGGAAACATTAGCTTAATATGCGCTCACGCCTCCACGGAAGAAAAGGACGATCGACCAGCTACGACACAAAAATAGTCCTAGGAGATTTTAATGCAAAACTGGGCAAACAGGACATATTTGAGTCGATCATAGGAAAGCATGGCCTCCATAACACCAAGTCCGACAACGGACTTAGGCTAATCGATTTCCCAGCGGGATGTCTTTTGATCAATCGACCACCAACCAGATTTGTATTCTCGACCCGGACCACTACCTTATTGTAGCCAAGGTACGAATGAGGATATCAAGAATGCTTAGGAGTCGAGTAGGACTACGTAAGTTTGACGTCGGAAAGCTACAATCGCAAGAGACTGCCAGAATCTTTGCCGATCGTGTCTCCTCTAAGCTCTCTCCAAATCCGCCCACAGCAGCACAAACAATAGAGGAGGAATGGGCGAATTGCCAGAGCACCGTCAGAGACGCTGCCTCAGAGGTGCTGGGTTTCAAACCGCCACCACCTAGAAATCGCTGGTTCGATGAACAATGCGAACAAGCCCATGCAGTAAAACAAGAGGCATATAAAGCCGAACTGCAACGACGGACGAGAGCTGCTCGCGAAATCTATGAACAGAAGAGAGGAACACATGCTTCTCAGAAGACAGAATAAAGAACACGGAAAGCGTGAGATCGAGTAGATGAAGAGATGCTTCCGCAGGAATGAACAAGCAATGGCTACAAAGCCAGAGCGGAGGCCTGCAGGGATAAAAATGGAAACCTGGTAGTAGAATCACAGTCGATGTTGAGGATTTGGAAAGACTGTATAACGGCGATGACAGACAAGATGCCGCTGTCAGGCAGAACGATCCGTTCGAACTGGACGACGATGTAAGAGAATACCGTCCACCCTATTCAGACGAAGTCAAAATAGCGATATCAAGACTTAAGTCTAATAAAGCCGCGGGCGCAGACGGCCTGTCTGCTGAGCTTTTTATAGCGGATGGAGATGAGCTGATAAGGTGCATGTGCCATCTTATTTGCAAGGTATGGTCGGAGGAAAGCATGCCCGACGAATAGAATCTCAGCACCGTTTGCCCGGTCCATAAGACAGGAGACCCAATTCCAGAGGGATAAGTCTCCTGAACATTGTGTACAAGATCCTCTCTGTGTAAGCGCCTGAAACCATTCCTGGACAATCTGATAGGTTCCTACCAGTGTGGATTCAGGCCAGGAAAAACCGCGATAGACCAAAAATTTACACTACGGCAGATCTTGTATAAGACCCTTGAATTCCAGGTCGACACGTCCCATCTTTTTGTTGACCTTATAGCCGCATATGATAGTGTATATTCTTTTTCTTCTTTGGTGGCGTTACAGCCCATGAAGGACCAGAGCCAAGCTTCTCTCAATCACCCATGTTGTGTGTGATTTATTTTTCACACAGGTGCAAGGGACCTACAGTTTAATGCCGATTCCGAACGGCGTGAGTCGAGAAGCTTCTTCATGGCAAGTTTACTACGGAGGGTTTTGCCAGTACCCCGCCCGAGGGTCTTGCCAGAACGTCGCGAAATAAACATTCGATGGCGTTGGTGTTATCGGGATCCGAACTCACTTATCGTGCGTCAGAGTCCAATACATTAACCACAGCGCCACGGCGCCCTTATATATAGGCGACAGCGTATATAGAGAAGAGTTTTACAGAGCCATGTCGTGTTCTTACATTTCCCTATGCAGGATGACTACGGGCAATTCCCGGTGCTACTTGGTCAGAACGTCACCTTCGGCAGCCATATTTTTGTAGTAGTCAAGGACTTCGTCTACCTTAGCTCGATAGTGACAAGCAGCAACGACACCAGCACTGAGATAAAACGCAGAATAACTCTTGCCAATCGCTGCTTCTTTGGGCTTGAGTAGTAGAGCCCTTTTTCGAAAAACCAAGGTATCCCTCTTCAAAACCTTAATCATCCTGGTCCTCCCCTATGGCGCTGAGGCTTTTGGGCGTTTCGGGAGGAAAATTCTGCGTTCAATCTTTGATCCCGTTTGTGTAAACGGATAGTGGAGGAGGAGATTCAACCAAGAACTCTACGTTGTGTTCAACGACGTCGGCCTAGTTAGACGTCTTCGGATCCAACGTCTAAGATGGCCGGCCCATGTAAAGCGAATGTACATCACCGCTCCGGTCCGAAGAGTTTTCGACACCAAATCCGAAGGACGACGCCACAGAGGACGACCGCATCTAAGGTAGCGCGCACAGGTGAAAACGGGCCCCAACAACTGGGCGTGCGGCACTGGAAGCGGCTGGCCAAAGATCGTGCCGGCTGGAGAGGCTTGTTGGTTGAGGCCCTGGTTCACCCCGAACCTTAGCGCCATCTAAGTAAGTAACGTAATAAAAACTTTTTTAAATAATCGGTAAACATCGTGATTCTCTTTTGAAGTTGAAAATACTAGTTTCGATATAACGAATTAAAATAGCTGAACATTACACCTTCCGTCATACTGGACGTCCAGTGCACTTGAGTCGACAGTTTTAAAAGCAAGTTGTTATTAAACCTGAACTTCGGTGGTTAGTAATTAGTAACTATTTCCTTATATTCTATTATACTCTTCACTATAAGAAAGGCAAATCTTCATTTGGAAGAAAGGCAAACCTTATCAAAAAACAATTTTTGTAAGGTAGGCGGAAGAGGAGCATGGTATAAAGCAAGACGACAAAACCATGTGAGGTGTTGTAAAAAAAAATCAAAATCCTAAATAGTATGTCTTCAGTTGGTGTTCCAAATTTTGAAATATTATTTCAAACACTTAAAATACAGCAACTAACCATGTTTCTGCTAAAATATGATAAAATATCAATATCAAACAATACTACTGCCGTCAAGACAACTACCACTTCCGCAGAAGCTGCAAAGTTTGAATCCCAAACTTCCAAAACACTAACACGCACAAAACAAAAACAGCTCCCCCAACTAACCCACCTACTCCCATAACATTAACAACACCTCAGCAAGCACAATCTTCAAATGACCTGGTATGTATGTATGTATGTTGGCGTTACAGTCCATGAAGAACCTGAGCCGAGCATCTCTCAATCCATGCACCCGTGTTGTGTGTGATTTCATTTTCCCATAGGTGAAAGGGACCTACAGTTTATTGCCGGTTCCGAACGGCGAATTTCGAGAAGCTTTTCAAGACAATTTTACTACAGGGGGTTTTGTCAGAGCCCCGCTGAGGAAAAACACCGTGAAAAACACGTGTGTCGGGATTCGATCCCGTGTCATCGGCGTCAGAGACCAACACACTACCCAATGCGCCACGGTGCTCTCAAATGACCTTACTGAATTAGAAACAATGATACCACAACTAGTGACACAAATCGCTAACAGGATGAACATACTGACAGTACTAATAACCAAACTGAGTAACTAAATATGAAGTTAGACCGACTAACTTCCGGAATGCTAACGGACTGCAGCAGCATGTCGACGAATTAAAGTAATTTATCAGAACCAATTCCATAGACATATTATTGATCTCAGAAACACATTTCAGAGACAAAAACTTTTTCAAAATACCCGAATACAATGTGTATCAAACAAATCACCCTGACAACAGAGTTCACGGTGGCACAGCAATCATAATAAGACAGACAATCAAATCAATAGACCTTGCAGGCTACAAAGCTGAGCATATCCAAGCAATGACCATCCAAATTGAAGATGCATATGGACCACTCACAATTTCGGCACTCTACTGTCCAACTAAGTTTATTATATCGACAGACCAATACAAAAATTATATTAACACACTGGGTAAAGGATTCATCGCAGGAGGCGTCTTCAATGCAAAAAACACAGACTGGGGCTCGAGATTAACAAACAGAAAGGGAAGCATTCTTTTAAATGTTCTAAAATCACTTAACGTGCATTTTCTCAGCCCAGGGGAACCAACATACTGGCCCCCAGATATGAATAAGAAACTCGATCTCATTGACTTCTGTATATACAGAAGTATACCCAGGACAAGATTAACCGCAAAAACTTCCCTTGATCTCTCTTCCGACCATTCCCCAATCATAATCACCTACGAGACCAAAGCTACCGCGCTTATTCACAATACAAGGATTTACAACAAAAGAACTGACTGGCAAACATTTAAGGACATCCTAACAAGAGATCTGCCACACAGAATCCTCCTAAAATGCCCTGACAACATAGATACCGCAATAATCTACTTTAAGCGGCCTACACACACGCTATGGATCGAATGGATCTGTTTGAAGTCATTTCGCCACACACTTGTGGATCGGTATACGTTCTTTATTTCACGCTGTTCGCCGTCGAGTAAGGATGGATCGCGGAGAAAAAATAATTTTGTTGTGTGGTGTATATATTGTGTGAAAAAAGGAAACATAGGATAATGAAAGAGAAACGTTCACTGTGGATGCAGGAGCGGTTTCTGATCCTAATAACTTATTCATATATAGATACATGCATTCACAATTATGTGAATGAGGGTCTCATAATTCTATTGCGTATTGCCTGCGAGTGTTTATTGCTTGTTTCATTTTATGGCCTGTTTTCATTTTATGATTCGATGTTCACAGTTTTATAACATACATTTGTGCACATACGAATCATAAATACAATCATAAACATATAAACAGATTGCATAGATGCACTCTAACAACTTCGGGTGGACGTTTCCTAGACATCGTCAACCGCGCCACACACACGCTACCGATCGCAGGAATATCAAACTCATTTGAAAACTTTGCGATCTGTAGCAAACTAGCCCACACACAGGACGATCTGTTTGAATCGCAACCGATCCATTCGATCCGTAGCGTGTGTGTAGGCCGCTTTAACGACACCATAATAAATGTCTTGAGCATCTGTACGCCGCAGATTGTCCCAGCTGAACGTGACTCATATACTCCCCAATATATCCTAAACAAAATTGGACACAAACGCAATATTCGAAAACTATGGCAAACGAACCGCTCTCCTGAACTAAAGACCAAACTAAATAAGACCATAAAAGAACTTAAGGACATATAACAAGAGCATAAAAACAAACAACTCAACAATTACTTGAAAAACGAACTACTCTCTCTGGAAAGCCACAAGAAATTTGAAACAGACAACTGCACACCAACTACCAATATTAAACGAAAACGAATCCTGGTCTAAGACAAATGTAGAAAAAGCCGCAACTTTAGCGAACTTCTTTGCCAACTGCTTCACAAATGAAAAGGACAACAATTCACAATACTTAAACCTCCAAAACACGAGTGAACCAATTCCAATCAAATTGACTACCAAAAACGAAATTGGCTTTCATATTAAGAATAGTCTCAAGCCCAATAAGTGCCCTGGTTACGACATGATAAATGGGAAAATCTTAAAAGAACTACCCGAACACGCAATTATCTATATCAGAAATATATTTAACGCTGTAATTCGAACTAAATACTTCCCAAAAGCATGGAAAGTCGCTGAAGTGCACGCCATCCCCAAACCAGGAAAAGATGTAACCAAAGCTAGTAGCTATCAACCCATTTGCCTTTTACCAGTCTTATCCAAACTTTTGGAAAAAAAATTATACAGAAAAGACTACAACCAATACTTGACAAAAACAACGTTGTACCGAATCACCAATTCGGGATCAGACAACATCACTCGACTATACAACAGACACATAGGGTAATAAACAAAATATCAAATGACTTAGGCAATAAAAGGTACTGCTCAGTAGCATTTCTTGACGTATCTAAAGCTTTCGACAAAGTCTGGCACAAGGGACTACTTTACAAACTTAATAAAGCCTTACCATTAGACTTTTAATTGTTCTTAAAAGCTATCTTGACCAACGACACTTCTACGTAAAACACAAGGAAGAATATTCTAATTTGCACATAGTTCAGGCTGGCGTTCCCCAGGGCAGCGTTCTGGGGCCACTACTCTACTTAATATACATTGCAGACATACAACATTTGTAGACGACACTATCAAACTCCAATCTGACAAAGACGTAAACGATGCAAGCCTCGAACTACAAAGCCATTTAAATAATACAATAGAGTGGTTCACAAAGTGGGGCATACAAACAAATGAAGACAAGACTATCCAGGTTATCTACACCACTAGAAAAATTGACAGTCCACCTCCTATAACAATTAACAATAAGAATATTAAGACCAGCGATCACGCCAAACATCTAGGTATGGTTATTGACAGTAAACTAACGTGGAAACAGCACATTCTAGAAAAGAAAAAAGCAAATAAGAGACAAACTCCGAAAATGCTACTGGATGCTTGGTAAAAATTCTAGACTGGCAATAGTAAAAAAGCTTCTGATATACAAAGCTATGATTAAACCTATCTAGTCATATGGGCTACAACTATGGGCACTTCCAAAACCTCAAACATCCAGATAATCCAACGTACACAAAACAGAATCTTATAAACAATTACCAACGCTGATTGACTTCGTTCTTTCTAAAAACAATGGAGAAACTGATAGAGCTCCACATTAGAGGTATCCTGGAAAATCAGACACCTCTGCATCCCAACCAGTATGCATATCGCAAAGAGCGATCTACCGAAAATGCACTACACCACTTTGTGACGTGCATTGAAAATAGTTTCACACAAAAGGAGATCGCAATCTGCGCCTTCCTCGATATAGAGGGAGCCTTTGATAATACTGGCTATGATTCGATCACCACTGCACAATCCTGCAGGGGTGTGGACCATCCCACTAATCACTGGATTAGGGCGATGCTAAATAGCCGTATCATATCAGCCACATGCGGAAAGGTCTCAGTGACAGTATCGGCGGTCAAAGGATGCCCACAAGAGGGAGTCCTCTCGCCACTTCTTTGGTCGATAGTCATCGACGACCTACTACGCAAGCTGACCACCCGGGGCTACGAGGTCATCGGATATGCTGATGACCTAGTAGTCACTGTTACGGGCAAGTGCGAGGTCACTGCCTGTGAGCGCATGCAGCTTGCGCTCTAATTCATCTCTGACTGGTGTGGCAGAGAGGGGTTATCTATTAACCCAAATAAGACAATCTTAGTCCCATTTACAAAGAGGAGAAAGGTACAACCCTGCTCAATCTTTCTAAATGGAACACACATAGGATTTTCAGAGGAGGTAAAGTATCTAGGTATTGACCTAGACCGCAGACTCAACTGGAACTCCAATATGAAAAATAAACTCATGAAAGCGACTAAGGCCATGTGGGCCTGCCGACGCACCTACGGTAAAACCTGGGGGCTTAAACCTAAGGTAGTCCACTGGTTATATACCGCGATAGTAAGGCCTATCGGCACCTACGGGTCCACAAAAAACTAAAATTATTAAGCTTCAACGCCTTCAGAGACTAGCGTGTCTCGGCATCACAGGCGCTATGCCGTCCTGCCCTACGGCAGCACAAGAAGCCCTCATTGGACTCGCTCCACTGCACCTTTTTATCAAGAAGGTGGCATTACGCAGTGCAATCAAAATCCTCTGCTCGGGAACAAATATGTCATGTAGACCTGCAGGCCACATGTCCATATTACAACACTTTCCCGAGTTGGATATGATTACTACAGTCTCGGACGCATTGCCACACACCTTCACCTTTGACAAGAGATTTGAGATATTGATCCCAAATTGCTCAGCATGGGAAAACAGTGATCCCCTGCTGAATGTCAAAGGCCTTAGGTGGTACACGGATGGCTCCAAGATGGCTTCTGGCGTTGGCGCCCGCATCTTTGGACCAAAACGCAAGATCTCGAAGGCCCTGGGAATAAGCCCCAGCGTCTTCCTAGCAGAGCTGCATGCCATCCTAACATGTGTCAATCTAAATCTCGAGACTGGCATCAGAGGAGTAACTATCAACATACTCTCTGATAGCCAAGCAGCGCTTAAAGCACTGGGTTCGTACAGCACGAACTCAAAAACCGTCAAGGAATGCCATGACGCCCTGCAAGACCTCGCCAAAAGCCACACTGTTAAACTTAGATGGGTGCCAGGACATAAAGGTGTCAAGGGCAATGAAATTGCCGACCAACTTGTCAGAAAAGGTTCCAGCGACAAATACATAGGTCCGGAACCTTTCTGCGGCATTCCCGGGTCTAAGATAAATTACCTCTTGGACAAGTGGGAAAAATCGCAACACCTGTCCTTCTGGAACAGTGTTCGGGGACTCCGTCAATCTAAACGACTTATACGACCCCTGAACAAACACCCAATAGTGCTAATAGTAGCACTAGCCCCATGTATAAAAAAATAAAAAAACGCAGACCTTCACATAACAACTGTTGCAGACGAAATAAAAAACCGGCCAAGTGCGAGTCGGACTCGCGCACGTAGGGTTCCGTACTATCTGTATACATAAATATGAAAGAGACTATGTATGTTACCTCATCAAATGACAGAACTTGGTTGCAGGCAGGATTTTTTGAAAATCATGTCTGTTG
Source organism: Eumerus sabulonum (assembly GCA_951905685.1). NCBI lineage: Eukaryota > Metazoa > Arthropoda > Insecta > Diptera > Syrphidae > Eumerus > Eumerus sabulonum. Next base: position 242,333,087 of record OX645060.1, read on the forward strand.
TATGGAAGCCCCCCTTAAATATTCATTTTGTTCTGTTTTTAGTATTTGTCGTGGTAGCGGCAACAGAAATACATCATCTGTGAAAATTTCAACTGTCTAACTATCACGGTTTATGAGATACAGCCTGGTGACAGGCGAACGGACGGACGGACGGACAGCGAAGTCTTAGTAATAGGGTTCCGTTTTACCTTTGGGTACGGAACCCTAAAAAGCACTGCGTCAAATACCAAAGTGAGATTTTACAACATACAAACGACGAAATACGCAATATCCCAAATGACGAACAAACACAGATACACATATACGAAGACTCAGTTTCGACTCGATCTTTCGACTACGCACGTAAACGGGGTATAGGATCGAAATCCATATAAACGCGGACCGAGTTGTAATAGAGTCGACTCGAATCGATCCAACTAGCAGAGCTGGATCGAGTTGAAAAAATGCATGTAAACCTGGGTCGAGGAGTCGAGGAGTCGAACTGACACTGTGTCTCTGTATGTGTGAGATATCTTTTTTGCTTTTCTTCCTTTTCACTTGCTGGTTGGCACAACGCAGGACTAACACAATCAGAGTAAAAGGTCCGTATATACATACTATCTGACAGCTGCTGATACAAAGAGTTGTCAAAGCCTACTTCGCTGGTGCCGTCTCAACCAGAATGGTCAGCAAAGGTACACCACAGGGTGGAGTACTCTCCCCTCTCCTCTGGAACGTGGTGGTCAACGAACTACTACTGATGCTGGAGCAGGAAGGGTACGCTGTGATCGCCTATGCGGATGACATTTTCCCAGCACCTGTGCGACCTTATGCAGAGTGCACTACATACAGTAGAAACCTGGACACGGTACTGTGGACTTGGGGTGAACCCAAAGAAGACCGATCTAGTACTGTTCACTAACAAATATAAAATTCCGCCCCTCAACCCACCGAGGCTGGGTGGAACTCAACTAACAATCAAAGAACAGGCTAAATATCTAGGCCTAGTCCTTGACAGGAGGCCGAATTGGAAACCCAACATTCTTGATCGGGTCAAGAAGGCAACTGTTGCCCTCTACAGCTGTAAGAAAGTAGTGGGCAGGAGGTGGGGTCTCCAACCAAGCATTATGTACTGGCTTTGCACAGCAGTCATAAGGCCTATCCTCCTGTATGGCGTCGTAGTCTGGTGGACTGCTCTGGACAAAGCGGTCAATCGAAACCTTCTGGGGAAGGTACAAAGATCGGCCAGCTTATATATAAGCGGAGCGATCAGATCAACCCCCACGGAGGCCTTAAATGTTCTACTACATCTTCCACCATTAAACCTTTTCAGCAAGCAAGTTGCTGCATGCGCGGCCTTAAGGATGAGGGGCATAAGAAAATGGCCCATATCTCAAAAAGGCCACACCTCTATTCTAAGACACTTCAAAGTACCCATGGACACTGACTACATCAACCCGCAGAATGTGTTCACCAGGAACTTCGAAGTTGTCTTTCCATCCAGGGAGGAATGGGCTGAAGGGAAAGTCATACCAAAAGACTCGATCTCCCTCTATACCGATGGCTCTAAGATAGAGTCGGGTGTAGGCAGTGGGGTCTACTCCAAGAAACTTAACATCAACCTATCATTTAGACTCCCAAATTACTGTAGTGTGTTTCAGGCAGAAATAACTGCGATAACGGAGGCCCTGGCATGGCTCAGGATCAATGTAATATCCACAAAGGATATTATCATTAGCACGGATAGCTAATCTGCGATAAAATTCCTGGCAGCGGTAACCCACAAATCAAAAACATCCATTAACTGTCGCCTGTCTCTAGATGAGATGGCTTAACAGTTCAACATTAAAATACTGTGGGTTCCCGGGCATAGGGATATTCCAGGAAACTGCGCGGCCGACGAACTCGCAAAGTTAGGGTCAAGCACACTCAGCCTACCTACCCTCGGGTACCTAGAAACACCAATAAGTACGGTAAAGCACATGATAAAGCTTCAAACCATAGAGGAGACCAATCTCCAATGGGATGAGAGCAATATCGGTTTTATCACCAAAAAATTGTGGCCTAAGTTAAACTTAGGACGAACCAGGGACCTGGTGGCAACCAAAAGGACAACCTTAAGCACTCTAGTGGATGTCATTACAGGTCACTGCACCATTGCTCACCTCCTCTGCTCATGTCCCTCTTTGGCGAATCGCAGGAGGATTTACCTCGGCGCGCCCTTCTTCGACAAACTGAGTGAGCTAGCAAACCAAAAAATAGCTCAACTCCACCGCTTTATTAGAAGCACCGGTTGGTTCCGAGGCCGGTTTCGACCTAAGTGTGGCTTACGCCTACCACGTCAACCTAACCTAACCTAACCTACATACTATCTGTCACTTCAACTACGTTTGAACTCTTCGATCTTTCGACTACGTAGCGGAAAAACCTGGGTCGAAATTTCGATTCAGTTTCGACTCGATCTTTCGACTACGCATGTAAACGGGGTAATAGACCAACAGACCTAATCGAACGGTTTGGGTAAATGCTGGGCACATCACGGAAGTAGAAAAAAACATCTGGCGACACCAACGAGCGATAAGGGGCGCTCCAATGTTTCGAGTGGACTAAGTCCCACTTGTGCCATCTTCTCCTACACACGAGTACAAAACACAATTGTAAAGGACATTGGTCCTACATTGTACGTATACCCCAATAAATAAATTGTAAAAACTTCAACTAAATGTTAATCCAAAACAGGTGTTGAATAAATGGAATATAAAATAAAAAAAAAATCTTATAAACAACAAAATGAATAGTACAAGCCTAAAAAATCATAGAAAAATCATTTTTCAGATTCTAAGTATCTAAATTTTGCATTGGGATAGAGTATCCTAAGGCATAAATATGTAAAACTAAAAATTACACGTGTATTGCTTAGTAATTGGATTGTCAATTTATATTAATATTAATGTATATATAAATTTATACTTTTAACACCAAAGTTTGGTGTAACAACGTAATTTCATTTCTTAGAAATATGCTAAGGTCAACTTTTGAGTTTTAGTATTTTCTTCATCTGAAATCGTATTTATGAGTGCGCGTATAAAAAGATATATATATTTTGTTCATCTCCTTTTTGGTATTTTATTTTCTTGAATATGTTGTCCTCATAGTAATGTCTTGCCAATCCGAGACAATTAGGCAACGTTTCCGGTTTTCATGAATCTTGTATTTTTTAAACGTATTTCAATTATATATCGTTTTTGTTTTCTTGTCGAAAATTAAATAAATTTAATGGGAAAAATCAAGGAAAATAGAAAATTGCATTTCATATCATTTTATAAATACAAAAAAAAGAAAAATAAATAAAAGAAAAATTAAATTTTAATTCATGCGAATTAAATTAGAATCTTAAAATAAAATAAAAAATCAGAGGTAACTTAAAAAAATGATTTATTAACAGATTTTGCAACAGATAAACTGTATTATCCAATTTAATTAGCATCTTTTAAGGTACATTATATAAAATTATCGCACGTATTTGTAGATTCGATTACTACAGTATAGATGTATAGAATATTTAAAACAATTTCAACAAATAAATATTAACAATAGAAAAAAACAGAAACAAAAAATCATTGAAAAAAGTAGCTCTAGTTGGACTTTACACATTGTGGCTTAAACCAAGTTACGATACCTAAAGATAGATACTTGACATGAAGTTGAATAGAAAAAGAGGAATAGAGATAGATAGAGAGGGATTACATGTGTTTATTTTTTCCCTTAATATTTCTTCTTTTTTTTTTTTTGTTACGAAGGACAATGTGCACAATGTGGGATTAAATAATTATTTTCTAATAACTTGGTTGTGGACACTCTTAATGGTAAGATATACGTAAGTATAGGTTTCGTTTACGGGTATATGCATAAATATATTATATTTTAATTATAACAAACACTTAGAACTACAATACAACCATATTACTTAATATATTTCATATAATATTTATATTTATGTATATATAAGTACTTATAATAAACTGATAGCTATATAAGGACATTCTCAGTATAGAACAATAAAATAGAAAACTTAAATTTAATGTGAAAACAATATGAAACATTTAAACACTGGATTTTATATATGTAGGTTTTCAAAACGTTCAACAATTTCGTTAGTACGTACAAAAAAATTTGTGCTTGTATTTAAATATGTGTATGCTGTCTGTGTATTTTATTTTTAACTTTTAGTTAATTTAATGTCGTTCTTGTTCTCACTCATTATCACTTTTGTCTAGAAATTAATTACATTTTTTATTTAAAAAGAAAAAAACAACAAAACGAAAAATACTTTATATAGATAAGATAAAAATCAATACATGTAAGTAGAAACTATTAGGACGTCACAAGTTAACAATTGCTGATAGCTTGCTTTTTAACTTCTAATATTTCCGAAAGTTTAATGCACATTTTAATATAATACAATATTTATTCGATTGTCAATTTTATAAACAAATTAATGCAAATAGATATATATTTTTTTTTGTTGTATGTTTATTTATTAATTTATTTTTTTTTTCTTTTGTTTTAATAGAGTAAACTATTAATAAATGTCTATTGAATGAAAAACAAAAAAAAACAACATTTTGGCTTGGCTATACACATGCTTTGAATTAGGTTGTATGTACATGCAAATTGTTTTCGAATTTATAACTGTGCAGGACATACGATATATAAGAATCGAATTTTATTTTCTCATTTATTTTATATTATTTCCGTTTTAGGATTTATGATTTACGAGTTTCGTAATTTTCAGTGGTTATTGTTGTTGTGGTGATTGCTGATGCAGCTGATTGGTTGGATCATTTTCCTGAGGACGATGCGATTTCATATGAGCACTTCTGCTCTTGACTTTGTTGAAAACTCTGGAAAGAATTTTTTTTAATTAACAATAATTTTTAGTTATTTATCTGTTCTAAGTACTTGTATTGTTATTTTAAGAAATAGCATTTTTTTAAATTAAGCTAAACATGCATAGCTCAAACAACACACAAATAAAGTTTAGGAGTGCAGAAAATATGAATTGTCAAACTGTTAGGTAATCTTCGGTTTTTTTTATAGAATTGTTTCTTTTTTCTTGGCGTCCTTAGTACAGGTACAAACTCTGGAAAGGCTGACAGACTTGCAGTTACAACACAATATTGATCCATCGCTACTGCCTACTGCCGGTTGAAATGGCTTAGAACACATTGGTGGGGAAATTTTAAAGACCAATCTACCTCAAAAAATTCACCTTAGTAGCCTTCTTAGACAGAGAGGTCGCCTTTAAGGGCTAGACAAGCTAAAAGAGGACTCTAGTAGAGTCAATTGGCGCAAGATTTTCTCTAAATGGGGAAGCTAAATAATCACTAGATCGGCTTCCAAAGGCACCCTACAATGGGGGTTCCCTCTCCTCTTCTCTGGAACAAAGTCCAAACGAACTACTAGTTAAACTCGAGAAAGAAGATCTCGATGTTATTGCCTACGTCGATGACGTTGCTATTACCATCTCAGGCGAATGCCTGTCTACACTGACTGACCGTAACCGTACGGAATTCTTAATATTAAACTCTTGGACATATGTCCAATCACACTACTCGATACCATTCTAACTTATGCCTTTAGTGCCTGGAAAGAAAATACTACCGAACGAGCCGGGAGGCAACTCCCTATACTTTCAAGAAGACGACTCTCTATACTCTATACAAGAGAGCCATAGGGAAAAAATGGGGCCTTAGGGGGTAGCCTGGGTGCAGTGGTAAACATCACCGACTGTCGAGCGGAAGGTCTGTAGTTCAAAGTATGTCCATAGTTAAGAAATGCATTTCCTATTCTCCTAAATTGTGCAACACAGCCGTTGTGAATGGGAAGTGATAAAAAAATACTGATGAAGGCATAATACTCAGTATATTGTCACTTCAAATTCATACTGTGTGTAGTTCTAATGAAACACCATAAGGGCATGGAACATTTGCTGGGAGCTAAAACCAACGTGAAAATTCAGTTGAGTTGTTTTCGAATCCTGTCTAGGACAACCACTCCCGGAGAGTAATGAATAAACATCTACGACCCAAAACATTTGCACTCCGTCCAGGTTGTTTGACAAACAAAATAAAAACATAATGAGAGTATGACTCTTGAGCCTGCGCGAACTATAAGAAAAAAAGAAATCTGATGGACTGGACTAGACACAAAACAACACAAACAAATCGAGGAAGTACTGAGGTTAGCAGCCATATGCATCACCAAGGCCCTAAGGTGTTCTCCAATTGCGGCGATCAACATGCTATTCCACCTAATTCCACGCGATATCCACGGTAAGCAGCTAGCCACATACACGGCAGCGAGGAGAAAACTCCGACTACATTGAGCTAAGCACAGTCTTTGAGAAAAAGTTCAGGATAACATATTCAGAAAGATAGAAATTATCGCGACCAGCGCGAACCCACAGGGGCTGCGTGGACTTTTACACAGATAGGTCGAAAACCCAGGCCAGGGTGTCTTTTGTAAACAATTAAAACTGGGTCAGGCCCTAAGACTATCAGACTACCACAGTGTCTTCCGGGCGGCGTTGCTAGCAATAAAGGAAGTTCTGTCTTGGCTAAAGTGGAACGGGATATCTGTCACAGATATTCGGATACTCGCTGACAACCAAGCTGCCCTGAAATCGCTGGAGTCTTATGCCTACACATAAAAGTCAAGCCTAGACCGTGCGTCGCCTATCTCTTAACGAGATGGTTTAATAGTTTAACATATACCTCTTATGGGTTGGTACCCATGTGTCATGGTGGACACAGCAATATTTAAGGAAATAACTAGGAATGACGTAACGAACAAACATGACATACGCTGGTACACCACCAGCAGCCCTTAAACTAAATTCAACGAATCAAGCAATGGCTGAGACGAACCTGAGATGGAAACAAGGGCATACCTGTCTAGCCACCAAGCAAATCTGGCCACGACTTAACGGCATGGGGCTAATTTCCCTAAATCGAACCGAATTCAATAAATCCGTTGGTGTATCACTGGTCACTGTCGTATTGACAGTCACGCATAAAGACTTCTGCAGGAGCTGTGATGACGAAGAGGAGGTCGAGTCCATTCCGGCCCTCTGTCATAGTAGGAAACGATATCATACCATATATCACCTGTGTAAAAAATAAGTCACACACAACACGGGTGATTGAGAGAAGCCTATGACACCAAGATTGTTTTATGAGATTTCAACGCGGAGTTGGGTAAAAAGGACATCTTTCAAAGGAAGCACAGCCTACACGACATCATGTTTGAAAACGGATTCGGGCTAATAGACTTTGCGACGGGGCGTAATTTTCTAGTAGCTAGTACACCATTCCCGACTCCCAAGTCTCAATTTCCATAAGAGGACCTGGCGGTCGCCTGATCAATTATCTGTTAACCTGATTTATCATATTGCGATCGATGCCAGACACTTCTCCAGAACCTTGGATGTCCAAACCATCCGAGCAAGGTTCCACTAGGACCACTACCTTGTTGCAGCCAGGGTACTTATGCGGATATCGCAAATACTGCGGAATCGAGTAGGACCAGCAAAATTTAACATCGGGAAGCTGCAATCGCAAGAGACTGCCAGTACCTTCGCCGATCGTGTCTCTCTGCAGCTCTCTCAAGAGCCTGTGCAAACTGCACAAACTAAAAAAAGGGCAATGGAGACGTTGTCAAAGCGCCATCAGGAATGCTGCCTCAGCCCCTCCACCAAGTAGAACCCTGAGTTTGAGGACGAGTGCAGACATGTACATGCAGAAAATCAGAATGTATTCATGGCCACGTTGCATCGACGAACGAGAGCTGATCATGAGCCCTAGGAGCGGAAAAGATGGGAGGACCATGGGCTTTTCAGAAGGAAAAGAAAGAGCACGAGAAGTACCTGATCAAGGAGGTGGAGAGATGTTATCGCAAGAACGACGTCCGAAAGTTTCACCAAAGGGTAAAACGAACTTGTCACGGTTATAAAGCCAGAGCGGAAGCCTGCATGGATGAACATGGTCACCACGTAATTGAATCACAGTCGATGCTGAGGACTGTTTAAAGACTACTTATGCGACGGATGCGGATGTATAACGGCGAAGAGGGTCAAGATACCGCTGTCAAGCAGAGTACACCATTCACAATGGACGAAGATCAGAGAGAATTCCGTGCACCCGACGTAGACGAGGTTAAGATAGCGATATTGAAACTGAAGTCTAACAAATTTGCCGACACAGGCGGCCTGCCTGCTGAGCTATTTAAAGCAGTTGAAGATGAGTTGGTTACGAACGAGCACCAGCTCATCTGTAAAATATGGTCGGAAGAAAGCATGCCCGTTAAACTGAATCTTAGCAGAGTTTGCTCGATCCATGAGGAAGGAGACTAAACTCATCAGTTTGTACAGGTGGCATTGGAGAATTCTCGCTGCTCCATTAAGGTCGGTAAGAAGTTAACCGAGACCTCCGATGACAAAAAAGGATTCAGACAGGGCGATGAGGCCCCTGTAGTCAAGGATTTCGTCTACCTTGACTCACTGGTAACAAGCGTCAACGACACCGTGCTGGATTACATGCATAATAGCTCTTGCTAACCGCCGTTTCTTCGGGCTCAAGAGGCAAATGAGAAGCTGAGCTCTCTTTCGAAAAACTGTTGTGAGCCTCTAAAAAACTTTAATCATCCTGGACCTCTTCTACGGCGCAGGGGCTTGGTCGTTCCGAAAGGAAAATTATGCATACAATCTTCGGTCCCATTCGTGTTGACAGAGAATGGAGGAGTAGATTCAACTACGAATTTGCGGGCTGTACAGCGACATCGGCCTAGTACGACGTCTGCGAATCCAACGTTCAAGAACGCTAAGCAATGTAGAATGAATGGACACCACAGTTTCGGCTCGAAAAGCCTTTGACTCCAACCCCGAGGGACGACGTTGCTGATGACGGCCGCATCTGAAGTGGCGCACACAGGTGGTAAGGGACATCAACAAACCGGGCGTGAAACACTGGAAACAGCCAGCAAATGATCGTGCTAGCTGGAAAGACTTATTGGTTGAGACCCAGGTTCACCCGAACTGTAGCGCCACCTAAGTAAATAAGATGTTTGATAGTCGTGCAGTTATTTTGTTGATAAATTACTCTTCATTCCGTTGTACAAAGTGCGTCGTGAGTTGGACCTGCAGCCGTACAAAATTCAATTGACCCAGGAGCTTAAGGTAAACGACCAACAACGACGTGTGTTCGCTGAACGGAGCAGATGCAAACTGACTCTGATTTTCATCATGAATGGATATGCCAACAAACGAAATTGTCGAATTTCGGAACGATACCGATTCATATGAGATGCATCCCGAAAAGCTCACTGTTTGGTGGGGATTTTGGGCTGTCGGCGTCATCGGTCCGTATTTCTTTGAAAACGACGTTGGCTAGGTCATCACCGTCGACGACGAGCATTATAGGTTGATCGTTATCAACTCCTTTTGGCCTGAATTGAATGGTATGGACACCAACGACATGTGGTTTCAACAGGACGGCGCCACGTGCCATACAGGTTATGCCACATTGTAAATTCTGTAAGAGAGATGGGCATGGTCATCTCACGTGTAGGTGATGTGAACTGGCCACTGACATCCTGAGATTAGAATGTTTCTTGTTGGATTTTCTGAGGTCGTAGGTCTATGTGAATAAGCCGCAAGCCATATCGGCCCTCAAAGCTAACATAACCGATGCCATAGGTCAAATTCAGCCTGATTTATGTGCCATTTCGGATGCGCATCATTGAAGGAGATGCTATGCCACCTCATTTCCTTCTTTAAGGACGAAACCTATATTGAGCTATTAGAGACCATACATTTTCCATTATGTCTCTGCTCGTTCATACAAACGATGGCGATGGTTTGAATGGCCGTAAATGTCCATGATCACATCACCCTTAACTTATAGACCTCTAGCTCTCCAAACCGCAATTCTTTGTAAAATAATAAAATTTCTAAAAACTATAAACAAAATTAGGATACCTACCACCCCCGACAAGAAACCCGTGGTATGATGGCGAGTGTGAGCAGAAAAAGGCAGCAACCGACGAGGCGTACCAAAAGGCGCTGCAGAGGAAGTACCGAGCCAGAAGAAGGGAGGAGAAAAAACTACCGTGACAAAAAAAAAAAAAAAAAAGAATCTTCGCAGCCTCCCAGCTCAAGGATATCGAGGAGTCTAGGGATAAACATAAAATACGAGCCTTTTACAAGAAAGCCAAAGGCCTTGCAGGAGGCTTCAAAAAGGGCACCCTGGCTCTTCGAAACTGCGAGGGTAATCTTGTCACCGACCCGCAGGGAATAGTGGATGTATTTAAGCAGCACTTCCAGCAGCTGCTTAACGAGCATGACCAAGAGAGATTGGTAGAGACCGAGGAAATCCCAACTCCAGCCGCTGAAGTAGTCTTCCCACCCAGCATCGATGAAGTCGGCACAGCTATTCAGAAGCTGAAGAACAACAAGGCTGATGGCTTGCCATCAGAGCTCTTCAAGGCTGGCGGCGATGTTCTGGTAGGGAGCATGCACCAGATCATCTGCAGAATTTGGGAAGATGAAAGCATGCCCGACGACTGGAATACCAGCTCTATATGCCCCATCCACAAAAAAGGCGATCCTCTTTGCAAGAACTATAGAGCTGTAGAGATATATACCTGCTCAATGTCGCATACAAGATCCTGTCCAGCGTATTGTGTGAACGTCTAAAACCATTTTGCACCGCACTAATCGGCAGCTACCAGTGCGACTTCCGGCCCGGCAAATCAACTATATACCAAATTTTCACACTTCGACAAATCCTGGAAAAGACCAACGAGTTTCTAATCGATACACACCATCTTTTCATCGATTTCAAAGTCGCATACGACAGCATTCATCGTGAAGAACTGTTTGGGGCGATGGCCGATATCGGGATCCCGGTAAAACTGATCCAGTTGTGTCGCGCCACACTAAAAAACACGCGATGCACCGTGCAACTCGGTTATAGGACCTCGGAACCATTCGAAACATGCATCGGATTTCGGCAAGGAGATGCGCTGTCATGTGACTTCTTCAACCTGGTGCTGGAGCAGATAGTGCGACGGGCAGGCGTCAACAGGGAGGCACTATCTTTTACAAGTCCATCCAGCTGCTAGGATACGCGGATGATATCGATATGATCGCGTGTTCTCGCCTTGGCATTGTGGAAGCATTCACGGCGATTGAAGAACAGGCGAAACGAGTTGATCTTAAGATCAATGAGGACAAAACGAAATACATGCTGTCAAGCAAAAACCAATCCGTCGCTCAACACCTGGGGCAAAATGTAACAATTGACAGCTACAATTTCGAGGTAGTTAAGGAGTTTGTCTACCTCGGGGCAAACGTAAATTCCACAAATGACACCACAGTGGAGATCCGGCATAGAATCGCCCTTGGCAACCGCTGCTACTTCGGCTTGTCCAAACAACTGGGGTCAAAACTCCTCACTCGAAAGACCAAAGTCATGCTTTACAAAACGCTCCTTCTGCCAGTCTTGCTGCACGGAGCCGAAAGCTGGACGATAAGCAGGACAGCTGAGCTGATTTTGGGTTCTTTCGAAAGAAAAATTCTGCGCCGGATATTTTGTCCTGTCTGTGAGGAAGGTGAATGGAGAAGAAGACACAACCGCGATCTCTACGAGCTGTACCAAGATGTGGATGTAGTCCGGAAGGCCAGGATCCGACGACTACACTGGCTCGGCCACATCGAGCGCATGGACATCAGCGCTCCAGCTAAGAGGGTCTTCGACTCCGAGCCTCCTGGTTCGAGAAGAAGAGGAAGACCGAACCTCCGGTATAAAGAACAAGTAATCGCGGATGTAAGACATCTTGGTCTTGACAACTGGAAGCAGCGTGCCCGGGACCGTCAAGGATGGAAGGCAGCTATAGCTCAGGCTCAGATCCTCCATGGATCGCTGGCCTGATAAGTAAGTAAGTAAATGTCATCGGTATATACGAGCAGTTGTACGGACTTAAAAAAGATGTTGTCCCTTGTATTGACGTTTGAGTTTTGCGAGATCCTTTAGGCAGCTGCAGCCTTTTTGATCATATTTTGGTCCATGTACTAGGAGTCAGAATGTTCTCAGCAGTGATAGAAAATGACGTATCCGATCACTACAGTACATTATTTGGTTTTTACGAAGAGCATACATCCGAATACTGCACTCCTCAAGACTCCATCATAATTGGACTTCTATACTAGAAGAAACAGATCCTGAAAATCTTCTGAACTCTTTAATAAGAAAGATGGATGATGTTTACTCTAATTCGAGAGCAATATGTAAAGGAAAATGATAACGAAAAAGTGTTGCATGGTTCAACAATGACATTCTGGAAAGTTGTAAGGATGGGGATAGGGATAGGGATAGGGATAGGCTGTACCGCAGATGGAAAAACAACCGCAGGAACTTATCCTATAAAAATTAGTACAAACTGTTGCGTAACCAGGTGAATCAAAAAATATTTATGGCCAAAAATCATACAAGGAGTGATCCATAAATGAAGTGTTAGGAAGACGCAAAGTATCATTGGATGAAACTATTAGGAAGCATTTTACTTCCGACATAAACACGGATACGTTGGCAAATGAATTTAGTACCCTTTTTTCCGGACAAGCCGAATCCACCATTCACAAGTGTAACATAGTAACTTCAAGATACCAACATATGGGCTTGAATGAATCTATCTATTTTGGAGGAACAGAGTGTGCAGAGGTAGAAGGCTTGGTGCATCGTTTAAACGTCCGAAAAGCACCTGGGGCAGACGGTATCAGGGCCTTAGATACTAAATCGAATGCCGACATGTTTGTCCCTATTATAACCAAACTAATCAATCTGAGCTTTGATACGCAAACGATTCCTAGGAAACTTGAAGAGGCAGTTGTACGACCTATTTATAAGGGTGGGCTAAAACCCACATTTCGAACTACAGACCGATTGCAATCTTACCTGCCATGGAAAAAATCATGGAGCAAATCATGATCATATATGGAATTTTATAAAAATGCATATTTTGATCTGCAAAGGCCAATACGGTTTTCAAAAGGGAAGGAGCACAAATAAACTTTTTAGCGACTTCGCAAATATAATTAATACAGCCCTCAGTAAACGTCACCATGTCCTAGTTCTCTTTTTGGATTTCAGTCAGGCATTTGATACCCTTGATCACAATAAGGTCCTCAGCACATTACAGAATGTAGGAATTAGAGAAAGATTGTCGAACTGGTAGGTAGTTTATTAACCTCGCAGATAGGATATTCAGCGTAAAAATCAAAAATTGCTGTAGTGATAAACATGAAATTAAATACGGAGTACCACAGGGTTCGAAGCTTGGCACTCTACTTTTTCTTTTGTACACAAATGAAATGCTCAAGTGTTTAAAAAAGTGTTCCGTTTGCGTATGCTGATGATAGTGGTATGTCGCCCGACAGTAGAAGACGCAAATAAGGTGCTGCAAGAGGTGTTCAACGAAGTAGCAAAATGGTGTCATGAAAATGGGCTGCTATTAAACGGGTCGAAAACAAAACTTATGAACATTCGAAGCCCAATGTACATATCCTGCTTCGCATATCTTTTTGCAAAGTTTTAAATTGTACCGGACAGTCTGATTGTGAGCAAATTGAAGTCGTTGAAACATACAAGTATCTGGGTGTCATCATTGACTCACATTTTTTCTGGGAACCACACATAAACAATTTGCGTGGGAAACTGAGAGGAGCGTTGTTTGCGCTCGCTTGCCTGCAGAACAAGGCAATGATGTATGTACGAAAACAAGTGTACCACGCACTTATGGAGTCCAGGCTACGGTACGGTGTACTAGCGCGGGGAGGTGCAGCGCAAACATACATTGAAAAAGTGCAACGTATTCACAATAGTGCGGTCAAACTATTTTGTAGAAGAAGTGACACTATATAGGCCCTTAATCATCCCAGTCCTCCTTTACGGCGCAGAGGTTTGGACCTTAACAAAAGCGAATGGAGATGCCCTTGGTCGTTTCGAGAGGAAAATTCTGCGCACTATCTACGGTCCCGTTTGTTCAAACGGTGTATGGTTGAGAAGATATAACGAAGAACTGTACGGGTTGTACAGCGACATCTGCCTGGTACAACGTCTACGGATACAGCGTCTAAGGTGGCTAGGCCACGTAAAGCGCATGGAAAATACGGCTGAGTCTTCGAATCCCCCCCGAAGGAAGGCGCGACAGAGGACGGCCGGATCAACGGTGGCGCACGCAGGTGGAAAGGGACCATAACCAACTGGGCGTGCGGCGCTGGAAACAGCTGGCCAAAGACCGTGCCAGCTGGAGACGCTTGTTGGTTGAGTCCCAGACGCTTGTTGGTTGAGGCCCAGGTTCACTCACGCGGCAATAAAAAAAAAGTTTCGCGTTAAGGTCTCTTAGTACGATTTAAACATCGCGTATGTCCTATCTAGGAGGTCGTAGAAGTCGTCTTTTGTAGCGTCATCCTTGTCCTCGGTAGGAGCGTGCTGACGTTTGCGAATTAAGCCTTGATGCGGATTGTCTTCAGGTGTTCGCTTACATGCCGGAAGCTCAAGACATTTTGCCTAAATCTACCTCTAATAACAAATCCGCATCCGATGAAGCAATCCTTGTAGCAGTCTTCTCTCCTTGTAGCAGTCGCCGTAATAGATATCACAGTTCCTCATCCTCTTTTTGCCCGGTCCATCCCATCGCACTTCCCGGATTGCGGTAATATGTGCCTTATAACAGTCTAGGGCCTCCGCAAGTTGCTCGGCTGCACGTGGTCTGTTGAGGGACCTTATATTCCACGTACAAAGCCGAATATCATTTTTTCTTTTTGTTTTGTTGTTTCCTGGGTCTTCCTCTTCTTTGGTGGCGTTACAGCCCATGAAAGACAAGAGCCTAGCTTCTCTCAATCACCCATGTTGTGTGTGATTTATTTTTGACACAGGTGAAAGGGACCTACAGTGCCGATTCCGAACGGCGTGAGTCGAAAAGCATTTTCAAGGCAAGTATATTACGGAGGGTTTTGCCAGTACCCCGCCGAGGAGGGACGCCGCGAAATAAACACTCGATGGCGTTGGTGTTATCAGTATTCGAGAGCTCGCTCATCGTGCGCCAGAGTCCAACACGCTAACCACTACGCCACGACGCCCTCCTGGGTCGTCATCGGTTAATCCGTCCGTGTTTATATGTATTCTGAGGCTTTTTTCGGTTTTTTTTGTCTTGTTGATTTTTTCCAAGTATGGCTTGCCGGGTCATAGCCTAACCGAAACTTATCCTGTATTGTGGCACAGAAAACTCGCCATTCGCCCTTTTCCGTTCGCGATTTCACCAGGGGGCACCGCGAGAAGGTGGAAATAGGACTTACTAACAGAGCTACTAGATGTTCGGCAGCAGTGGCTTTTACTCGCTATTTTACAGGCCTTTGTTAGTCGTTTACCACGATGGGGACGAATCCATCTCGTGTAAAAGTCAGATGCTATAAATTCCGAAAAGAAGGGCTAATAGAAACTAATGCAACTACAAAAAAAAAAGCTCATTCGATAACGTTAACTAATATATGATTTCATGCAACACTTTCAAACAATGTTTTCTTAAAGGTTTTTCTATAAAATATTATAGGAAAGTAGTAGCGTATTTTAAAATATAAATATCTAAGCGTACAAGTGACTAGATATTGCTTGCAAGTCTCGTAAATTAATCAGAAAATATTAAAGTAAAACTAAGCCCGCAAAAGAAGGCAAAAATAAATTTATAGGAACTTTATAACACGCTATAAAAACTTTAGTAAATAAAAAAGAAAATAGAACGAAAGAAACTTACTTATAATCCAAAAGCTAAGATACGATTGTACAGATGAAACGAAAATTGAGATGCAGTTGGTAGAGTTTATTTGTAATTCATACACACGTACTATAATTATGGCACTTTCATTTCTCTCTAGATCTTGCGTTCATAACAAACGGTCTAACGGTAACTTGTGATGCTTTTTATTTTTGTTTTTGTTCAACATGTAACAACAGCAACAATATAACAACAATAAACATCAACAACATTTACTAAACAATTTTGTTTATGGAAGAGAACGAAAATAAAACGGAAAATGTTTTTCGGTTTTGTTGTTTTTCAATTTGTTGAATTGTTTTTCAAAATTTTGATTGTGATTTATGTATGTGCGTGTGTATGGATTTGAGGGGATGGTCTTACTTGCCGCACACCTTGCAGGGATAGTCGTCTTTGAAATTCGGATGCGTTTGGATTGGATTGTTGTGATTGAATACGAGGGAGCCGTTGTTGTTACTTAATTGATGCATGTTCCGGCCGATGCAGTGGATTCGTGTGTGGCCGTGAAGGGCGGCTTTCGATGTAAAGCTCTAAAGGGCAAGTAGACAGAGAGTTCAAGAGTAGATAGATAGGTTCATCAACTTACAGCTGAGCAATCGGGCATTTCGCAAACATGAGGACGGTGCTCGGACAATTGTGACGAGTTTAATTGCGAGTGATTGCCGTCATCTGATTCGATTTTCAGGTGCGTTGCTTTGTAGTCCACACATAGTTTCTTCCAGAAGTAGTACAACTGGATACATTCGCTTGTTGACTTGGTTATTATCTACAGAAAAATAAGCTTTCAGTATAAGCTCCAAATAGATACCGAACAACTAACCTCTTTAGCGATACTGTAGAAGTCCTTTCCGTATTTCTCAAGGCCTCTAAGGAACATTTCGACTTCGAGCGATGACCATTTTAGCTGGAAAGGATTCGATTGCGACTTGAGCAGGTTCAAGACGGCTGTCGGCGTGTCACCTTGCACTTGGAGCAGTGCTTTTAGGGCATCTTCTTCCGAATGGTAACCCAGTGGAATGGCTGAGGATTTACTTAATTCGATGTATCGGGTGAGTATCTTATCATCCGGTGCTACATTCGGATCCCACATTAGCTCCTCGTGATCCGAGGCTGTCGCTGTGTCCGATTTCGATTGTGCTTCGTTGCTTCTTTCCACGGGCGGTATTGTCGCCTGATATGCTGTGCCGATGTTCACTTTCGACTCGTCGAGGAATGCCATCAAACTGGCCGCCTCATCGAATTCATCATCCAAATGCAAACTGTCCTGATGGTAGGTGGGCGCTTTGGGCAAATTGGAATATAAACCTGTGCTTTTACGGTCTGGATTCAGGATTGGCTGGGGTGTGTAGTGGGTGCTCGATGGTTTTCGTAGTTTCGATTTGTATAGTTCGTACTTCCGGGGAATACTGCTTTGTGAGTGGTTGTCTCCGTGGCTTGATCCTTGGCGGAGTCGTCTTTTCAGGATTGAGCTTGTCAAGGGTGATGCGGTTGCTACTGCAGCGTTATGTGACTGCAGTCCAGTGGTGGTGGTGGTAGCGGCAAAACCCTGCGATGTTTCCAGTTGTATTGTGGTGTCTTTTATCATCGATTGCGTCGTGGTAGGTTGGGGTGGTAATACGTCCACACTGTTGTCAGGACAAAATTGGCTGGTAGTCTCGAGCGGTTTCATTTTGTTTTCGTTGTCCTGTTTCATATCCTGCGACTGTATATTGAAATGGAACTGAGTGTTTCCATCTCTGGACGAATTGGTGGCGACGGGTATAGGGAAATTCTGTTCCTGATTGGCTTTCATTTGGTTTTGCATAGATGATGTTGATTGTTCGATGCGGATTAGTTGTGACTGCTGGTGGTGCTGTTGATGATGAGCATGCAGTCTATTGCCAAAATCCCGTGGTGACGAGGAGAGCAATGGATCCTCTGAGTTTGGCATCATTTGTGATTGAAGGCCTAATCCAGGCAGGTAATATAGATCGATGTCGGTCGAGTTTTGTGGATCGGCATTAAGTGATTCGTCGGGCAGGACATCTCGCAATACTTCCTTAACTTCTTCGGCCGTTCCAATGCCACTGGTGAAAAATGACTCCGAGAGTGGAGATGTTGCATTGCGAGAGTCATCGAGAAAACCTTGAGCATCGTCCAGAAACGAAAGATTCTGTTCGGCAAAGTCCTTGAGATCACAGTTAGCTTCATCGTTGGACTCGTTCAATAGATCTTCGACCTTCACTACCGACGTGTCGAAGACGTCGTTTGAGTTTCCATCGTTGGATTTAAAGAATTGCCCGCTGTCTTCGAGAACACTTTTGAGTTTGAGGATTTTTTGATTTTCGGTGAGGGCTTCGTTCGAACAGTCCTTGAAGAAGGTTCCGTTGGCATCGTCGATAAAATCGGTTGTGGATTTCTCCTGGAAGAATGAGTTAGCGGCTTCCGAGAAGTGATGGGAGTCATCTAGGAATGGCGATGATTGTGCGACCGTTTCATGGCTTGCCGGTGGAGTAGGATATGCAAGCGGCGAGGGAAGGGGCGAAAGAGACTGTTTGACAACAGTGCCCAGTGATTTGGTCGTGGCCTGAGCGGTGTTGTTCAACGATTTGCATGTGTTGTTGTTGTACAGAACAAAGTCCTTGGAATGAAGTGTTTGAAATTCGGGTAATGCTTCTTGAAGCGGCGAATTGAAGACGGTTTGTATGTCTTTATTGGTTCTGGTCACAATCTCTCGAAGGCTTGACGAGGAGTTGGTATCGTTGCGATAGTCACTGAGAGAGCTTATTTCGTCCATGGGATCTGGGGGATCGGACTCGTTGAGGAGTTGTATTGAGTCGACTGTCTGTAGAAGCATATCGGTTTCCGAGACACTGTAGACATCACTGTCGTCAAAAAACGACGTTGTCGAGTCGGTCGAATAGGTGAGGGTATATACATCCCCAGCACCGTTCGAGGCTTGGGATATTGTTAGTGAAACGGGTGTAGTTTCTCCATTGGGTAAGGTTATTGCAAGCGGTGGATTCGACGAGCCCGATGAGGACAGTGATAATTCAGATGGCAGCATAAGGGTTCTATTGCTGGTGGTAAATATCTGATTGGAATCCGAGCTAGATTGTGGGTTTGAATTTAAGTTTACGCTTGGATTTGGGGTTTTTCGCACTTCGACCTTGGTGCCGCGTTTCAAGAGTTCGATGAGCGTTGCATCTTTATGATCCATGGTCGAGGTACTCTTCGAGGTGTTGGTCGAAACCGTAGCTGTTCCCACGCTTATTTGGTTATTTGGTTTCTGGTGGATTGATATCGATTGTTTTTGGATTTGTAGACCGGATGGGAGCAAAGTAGTGGTACCGGTGTCGATTAGATTCCTATCGGACGGAGAACCTCCCGCTTGAAGTACTATGGGTGACTTGGGTGCTAAGAAATTTTCTAAATCGCTTGTCGTACGTCGAACCGTAACCGTATTAGGTGGGGCAGGAACTACAAAGGCACCCTGCAAATTAAATTTATTCATAAGTCAATCGATGAGGTCTACGATGTTGGGCTTACCTTTAAATCTTTCAAGTCCTTACATCGTTTGCTGATAATCTTCTCTTCGATGAGGGCTCGAACGCCTATGCTCGCCGTTTGTAACGGTGGACCGAGGCCGTCTTTTCGTTCGCATTTCTTTGTTTCCGCTTCCTTCTTGAAGTAGCCGCCATGCAGACGCATGTGCCCATTAAGAGCCGGGACATTTTTGAACTTCCTATGACATAGATTGCACTCTACAGGTTTTTGCTCTATTTTGACAATATTTAAAATTTGTTGATTCATCCCGGTGCTCGTTATCTGGTGCTGTTGCTGATGATTGCCACTTCCATTGAGTAGTTCATTGATGGAAATTGAAGTGATCGGCGATGTGGCGTTCTCGATCACTGATACCGAAGCGATTTTTGATTGCGTCTGCTGCAATTGTGTCTGGAAAATAAGGGATTGAGATGGGGATGTAAATGATTTCTTGGGTTTTACCTGCATATTCCAAGTCCTTGGTCTCTGCATTGGTTGCTGTGAGTTTTGAGTTGATTGTTGGTGGGGTGACGTTGGTTGATTTGCTATCTTCACGCTGGATGTTGTGGTCGCAACGGTTACTTGGGTGCTACCTTGTTTCGTCTGCTGCATAATTTGACTAATGAGATCCAATTGTTGTCTAGTAAGTCCCTCGTTGGCTGTAACAAGTTTTGTTGACGAAGGCGGCGATGCAGGTGAAGGCGTTGATGAGAAGCATTGTGACGAGGTGTTGGATTGCGTAGATGACGAGACAACAGAGACATTGACGGCTGATGATGATTGTTTACTTGAACTGTTGCTGTTGCTGCCACTGCCGTCATCACCGCCGCCTGTTGTTGTATATTGAACACAGTTTGCCCCATGCGGTGAACTTGCATCTCCTGTAAAGGGAATTGTTTGATTTTTTTTTGTTTTTCCTTGTAGCTATGTATGTATGTATGTACCGCTGGCAGTTGCTGGCGACAAGCTGAGTCCCGTCACCGTGCCAGTTGACGGTGAAAGGGATAAGGATTGATTCTGAGGAGTAGTTGCTGCTGCCGCCAGCCCACTATGATGATTTTCCGTATGTCGTCTCAATGATCGTGCATCACAATACGATTTTCCACAACCTTCAGCCTTGCATTCATATGGTTTCTTATTCCTATGAGTCATCATATGGCCATTTCTTAAAAAAAAAAAAAAATTTAATCAACTGGAGACGAGACCGAGCGACATGTGCCACTTGTTACTTACAAATGGTCCTGTCTTTTGAACGCTTTTGAACACATCACACACACGTATTTCCTCTCGTCGCTATGCGTTAACTTGTGCTTCGCCAAGGCAGATGCATTTCCAAATACTTTACTGCAAACCTGAAAATAGTCAATGAGACGAAAAAACAAAAATTGTATATTCTGCTAGTGGGTGGGATGTAAGTGCATCTTTAATTGGCAACGTTTCTCGGACATGAAATGCAACTATTTTGGTCCTTCTTCAGACATACTATGTAGTACACATGCCTGTACGTTGCTCGCGTCTGTTCTCTTTTAATCAAGTTGCATGAACATGTGCATTAGAATATCCCATGGAACGTTTGTCAATAAACAATCGAGAGTGCCGACCGATTTACAATAACATAATTAATTTGAAAATGAAAACAAATAGGAATTAGCGCCAAACAGGCGTTTGATGTCGATCGTACATCAATGGAGTCATTAATCCGATAAGAATCGTTTACTTTGATGACTATGCCAAAGATCAGATGCGGACATTGCCTTCGATTAAGGACATGTACATAGATAAACGAGTCTAATGAAGGTGCCTTGAGCAATGAGTTTAAAAAAGGATTTGCATTTTTCCGACTTTTTTTTCCTTTTTTCTTCAGACTAATTAAGAGCGTTTATCCATCCTTCTTCCATCACGATAATGAAAAGAAGAAGAGAAAGGAGCAGAACTTTTTTCGTCCTTCCATTTACCTGACATTGTTGCGGTCCGTGCCTTGTGGGGGATGACGTTTTGGGCCTTTGTTTCTTTATAATCGGTGGATTAGATCCAGGAACTGATAAGTTAGAAGACAAACTTTCGCTGCTGCTACAACTGCTATTACTCGACGTGCTACTATTACTGCTACTTCCACTGCTTCCGCTACTGCTACTACTACTACAACTTCCAGTAATGCTGATTATTTGTCCGCTAATGGGACTGCTCAGCGATATATTACTGCTACAGCTAATAAGGCTGTTATTGTTGCCGCTCTTGCTATTACCACCATTCCTTTTGCCTGTGGTGTGACCGCTATTATTATTATCGTTGGGTGTACTGCTGTTGATTGTTGAACTGATGTCGCTTAGTTTACTGCTATCAACACTTTCCAGAGTTATGGCACTAATCATTGTGTTATTATTATTGTTTGTATTATTGTTAAGTGCTGTTGATTGAAATCAATAAATCAAAAACAAATATTATCAATTTGAACTTTGAATTGAATTTAGATGAATGTACTCGTACATGCAGTCTGTAGAGTGCCTAGAACATCGGCCAGCATATCCGGATCCGGGTAACCGATAGTGAGGGCATTGTCTAAAGATGAACAACCATCGACTGATAGGGAATCGGATGAATGAATTGCTTCGCGTAATTGTAATGTTACGGATCCTTCTGCACCCATAGAGGCACTACACATTAATACACGGGGCGGCGAGAGTCCAGTCAACGGCAAATGAAGGCCACTTTGAACCTGCCAAAGAAAATCAAATGAAATTGCTTTAATCGTTATTCAAATTATGAAATCTAAAACTAATAGAGAGCACCGTGGCGCAGTGGGTAGTGTGTTGGCCTCTGACGCCGATGACACGGGATCGAATCCCGACACAGCCATGTCATCGAACGTGTTTTTCTCCTCAGCGGGGTTCTGACAAAAACCCCTGTAGTAAAATTGTCATGAAAAGCTTCTCGAAATTCGCCGTTC
The DNA here is from genome assembly GCA_951905685.1 of Eumerus sabulonum. NCBI lineage: Eukaryota > Metazoa > Arthropoda > Insecta > Diptera > Syrphidae > Eumerus > Eumerus sabulonum. The sequence continues at coordinate 242,355,429 of OX645060.1, forward strand.
GTAACCGGCAATAAACTGTAGGTCCCTTTCACCAATGGGAAAATGAAACCACTCACAACATGGGTGATTGAAAGAGAAGCTCGGCTCAGGTCCTTCATGGACTGTAACACCAACATACATACATACATACGGGGTGGCCGTGGTGCAGTGGTTAACATCATCGACCGCCGAGCGGAAGGTTTATGGTTCAAATTCGCTTCATAGCCAAGAAAAAGTAGTTTCTATACCGCCAAAAAGTATGCAACGCTGTTGAGAATGGAAAGTGACCAGACGTACTGCTGCAGGCATAACACTCACAGTATATGGTCAAACGAAATTCATCCTCTGCGTATGCAATACTAAAAGTGCTTGAACGAATTACTACGGACTATAACCAACGCGGAATTTGGTCGGCTCTCGTCCTATCTAGGTCTAGGACAACCACCCCTGAGAGTAGTGAACGAACATCAACGACCCCAACCACTGTACTCCGTTCAGGTTGTGTGTGTCAACACATCATAAGAGAATATAAAAACTCTTGAACCTGCGCGAGTCTCTAAAAAAAAAAAAAAAAAAAATACATACATACAAAACTAATAGTGTGAGTGAGAGTTTTTGTCAGACTTAAAATGTAAGAAAATAAAACACAAAATCAGCAGAAAGACAGTAAGAGTAGAGGAGACACTATCCTAAAGGATCTTCCAATTAAGGTAGGTTAGGTTAACGTGGTTGGCATAAGCCACACGTAGGCCGAAGTCCACATGGATCATATTAACCTGATCCGCTACCTGAGAGCCAACCGGTGCTTCTGATGAAGCGAGGGAGTTGAGCTACTCTTAGGTCTGCTAGCTCACTTAGATTCTCATAGAAGGGTGGGCCGAGGTAGATCCTCCTGCGATTCGCAAAAGAGGGGCATGAGCAGAGAAGGTGATGTATTGATTCCTCTTCCTCATCGTCCACCCAGCCGCGACAGAAGTCATTGGAGGGTAGCCCTAGTCTGACGGCGTGTTTTCCAATGATGCAGTGATCTGTAATGACACCCACTAGAGTACTTGAGGTTGCCCTTTTGGTTGCCACTAGGTTCCTATTTCGTTCTAGGTTCAACTTGCTTAGTGATAAAGCCGATATTACTCTCATTCCATTGGAGGTTGGTCACCTCTATGGTTTGAAGTTTTATCATGTGCTCTACTGTACTTATTGTTGTTTTTAGGTACCCGAGCCCACAATACTTTAATGTTGAACTGTTCAGCCATCTCGTCTAGAGATAGGCGGCAGTTAAGGGATGTCTTTGATTTGTGGGCTACCGCGGCCAGGGATCTTATCGCAGATTGGCTGTCCGTGCAAATGATAATATCCTTAGCGGATATTACATTGATCCTGAGCCATGAAAGGGCCTGCGTTATCGCTGTTATTTCTGCCTGATACACACTGCAGTAATTTGGGAGTCTGAAAGATAGGTTGAGGTTAAGTTCCTTGGAGAAGACTCCACTACCTACACCCGACTCTATCCTTCAGCCCATTCCTCCCTGGATGGAAAGACAACTTCGAAGTTCCTAATGAACACATTCTGCGGGATGATGTAGTCTGTGTCCATGGGCACTTTGAAGTGTTTTAGAATGGTAGTATGGCCTTTTTGTGATGTGGGGCATTTTCCCATGCCCCTAATCCATAGGGCCGCGCAGGCAGCCACTTGCTTGCTGAAAAGGTCCAATATTTAGGGCCTCCGTGGGGGTTGATCTGATCGCTCCGCTTATGAGTAAACTGGCCGATCTTTGTACTTTCCCCAGAAGGTTTGCTCTGTCCAGAGCAGTCCACCAGACTACGACGCCAAACAGGAGGTTGGGCGTTATGACTGCTGTGTAGAGCCAGTGCATAACGCTTGGTTGGAGACCCCACTTCTCTTGCCCACCACTTCCGACTAGAGTATATTCCTTACGTGTCAGTGACCTTTCTATTTTGCTGACCAGTGAGTGGAGTGCTGTTTCCACCGATTTGCCTTTGTTGTAGGCATGTTGGTTATCCGTCAGCCTACCTGAGATACAGCTGTAATGAATGTCTGCGATTAAAATCTTTTCTAGGGTTTTTAATAGAAAAGAAGTAAGACTAATAGTCCTCAAGTCGTTTGCATAAGTGTGGGAGCTTTAGCCTGCCTTGGGTATGAAAATTACCTTGGTTACCTTCCACTTGCTGGGGATGTAGGATAGGGAGAGGTAGCTCTTGTATACGACCACAAGCCAGGGGAGGATGAGATCTGCTACCTGCTGAAGCTCTGCTGGTATGATGCCATCCGATCCTGGGGACTTGTAGGGTTCAAAGCTTTTTTTGGCCCAAAGGACATTGTTATTGTTGACCAGGTTGGGAGCACGCTCGAAGGAGGATGTCGTCGGCTGGATGAACTGCCCGGAAAGTGTGCGGTGTGTCCAGTTAAGGTAGTGCATCGAGCATCGAGCTCAAACATCTTGAAATATTTGCAATAGGCCTACGCAAATCAAAGTCAAGTTTGAACTTTTGTACAGTATCACTGTGCCATTGTTATAGGGCATGCTATACCAGAGTTGACGAAAAAATAGCCACACGTGCATCAAGCCAATATGCTGTCTCACACTTTATCGGCTCACTTTACAGCCGGTAGAGTTCGTCGCTGTATCTTCTCCTTCACTCCCCGTTTATACAAACGGGACCATAGATTGAACGCAGTATTTTCCTCTTGGAACTATCAAGGGCTTTCTCATCCGCTGTCGTTAAAATCCAGACCTCTGCGTCATAGAGGAGGACCGGGATGATTAAGGTTTTGTATACATAGGTCTTTCGAGAAGAGGCTCGACTTCTCAATTGCCTCTTGAGCCCGAAGAAACATCGGTTGGCAGGACTTATTCTGCGTCTAATCTCAGCGCTGGTGTCGTTGCCGCTTGTTGCCAGTGAGCCAGGGTAGACGAAATTCTTGACTACATTAAAGTTATAGCTGCCAATATTGACGTTCTGGCCAAAACGTCGGTGTAAAGCGCCTTTTTTGGTTTACAGCGTTTTACTCTCGATCACCAAAGGACCCATCTTAGTCGCTTCTGCTATCGAACGCTTCATTGATATGCCGCTGTGTTCGTCCAATTATGTCAATATCAACCGCGTGCGTCTCGTATTATCTCTTCAAATCCTTTTTTAACATCGAAGGTTTCTGTTAATTCGCTACCGACCTTAATGGAGCAGCAAGAATTCTCCATTGTCGTCCTGCACAATCTGATGAGTTCGGCAGGGATGTTTAAACTAGACATGGCGCTGTATAGCTCGTCTCTATGCACACTGTCATACGCGGCTTTGAGATCGAAAAGGTGTTTGGCCTGAAACGAATCAGATTATCCACAAAATGTTTCAGGTGTTCAGACAGTACTACAGAGAAGATCTGGTGCATGCACAACCCATCTCCAGCCGCTTTAAATAGCTCGGCAGACAGGCCGTCCGCACCCGCGACTCTATTAGTTTTAGGCTTCGAAATTACCAGCTTAATTTCATCTAGGTCGGGTGGACGGAATTGTCGTGTACCTGCGTCCGATGCGAAGAAGTCTCTTAGGCAGAACGTATGTCCAATGTCCCATCGAAATTGTACTAGGAGATTTCAATGTTAAGTTGGGCAAGGAAAGCATCTTTGAACAAGTCATTGGCACGCACAGCCTACACGACACCACATCCGATAACAGACACAGGCTGATTGATCCTAGATATACACTAACCAGATCGATTACATCGCGATCGACGTCAGACACTCCTCCAATATTCTTTATATTCGAACTTTCCGAGGAGCTAACATCGACTCAGACCGCTATCTTGTAGTAGCCAAGATGCGCCTACGGATATCACGAATGGAGCGGAGTAGAATAAGAATGCAAAGCTATGACGTCGGGAAACTACTATCGCCAGAAACCGATCGCGTGTCCCTTAAATTCCGTCATACATCCCAATCAACGCAGTTAATAGAACAACAGTGGAACTGCATGCAAGCACTGCATCTGAAGTTTTGGGCTTCAAGGCTACACTACGGAAAAACACCTGGTTCGATGACGAGTGCAGGAACATTCACACAGCGAAGCAGGAAGCATATAGAGCCTCGCTGCATAGAAGAACAAGAGCAGCTCGTGAGCTCTACGAGTTAAAAATAAGGGAGGAGCATACGCTCCTCAGGAGATAGAAGAAAGAGCACGAGAAGAGCGCGATTGAAGATTCCTAGAGGTGTTACTGCAGCGATGACGTTCGAAAGTTTTTCAACAGATGGGGGACGCAGTAAATAAGATTCAACCATGAGCCTTATGGGCTGTACAGCAACATGAGTCTAGTCAGGCATTTACGGATTCCACACCTAGATCGCTAGGCCATGCAGAGCGAATGGACACCACAGCTCCAGCCTGGAAGGTCCTTGAATCAAACTCCAAGAGACAAAGAAACAGAGGACGACCGCACCTAAGATGGTGCACACAGGTGGAAGGGGACTTCAGCCGATTGGGTATGCGGCAATAGAAAAAGCTTGCAAAAGGTCGTGCTCGTTGGAGGAGCATGTTGGTTGAGACCCAGGTTAAGTACGCAGAGAAGCTTAGCAAATGTGTAATGGCCCGTAATGACTCCCACAAGCCTTCTGCAGTCGATTCTCCTTAAAGACAGGAGGAAGGAGGAGGGAAGTTTCTAAATTCGTAGATTACGTACATAGAGTACTGTGAACCCAGAAGGATTGGTCTCATCTTGTGCTGTGATGCTAATGCCCAAAACACTCCTTGGGGCAGCAGCAAATGCAATACAAGAGGGGGCCGTCTTTTAGACTTCATTCTCTCGTCTGACCTTACCATCAATAATGTTACGGAAAGGCGACAGGAGGTGATTGACCTAACCCTATCTAACAGATATGTGAAATACATCACTAAAGGGCGAGTCTTGCGTGATGCTATACTGTCGGACCATAAGTATATCGAATTTCCATTACGTCGTGGAAGCTCTTTCTTGCAACCTAGACGGAATCCGAGAAAGACTGGGAACGGTTTAGAGAGGAGCCTGCGAAAACCACTCAGGCCCTACCTAAACTTAGAACGAAACAATTGGGACAGAACGCCGTTCATAACCTGAGTATCACCATCTCCAATTGTTCTAAACTCGCATGTCCTGTTCGCAAAGGAAATTTGTTCCCTGGTGGAATGCCGAGCTCCAAAGTCTTCGCTGATATAGAATTGATCGCTCAAATCGAATTCGGAAGAAGACTGGAACAAGTACCGGTCGAAGCAGAAGGGATATAAAAATCTTATTCGTAAATCGAGAAACGAATCTTATAGGACATTCTGCGAAGAGATCAAGTCTCTAAGTGCGACTAGCAAGTTAGTTAAAGCCCTCAAACGGGGAAAACAGAAAAGTTAGATGCACTCAGAAAATCTGATGGTACCTTTACTGAGACTAAAGCGAAAACTCTTAGGTTACTGCTTGAGACTCATTTCCCGGGAAACCAGATCGCCATCGTCTCGTTGCACTCCACGTTAAGGGAAAATGCAACTGAAACTGGGAAAACAACTCGGTGTAGCTGGTATATTGCGCCGCTCGTGGTTACGTCTGAAGCCATTGAATTTGCTGTGGCAACCTTCGATGGCTACAAACCCTGTTATGCTGCAAAAAGATATAAGGCAGCTTCTTCCTACTTTGAAAAGAATTTTCACTGCTAGCCTAGCACTTGCTCACATACCCATTCGTTGGCGCACTGTGAAAGTAGTCTTTATTCCCAAAATAGGAAAGGAGGACTACTCCCTTGCTAACAGTTTTGGACCAATTAGTCTAACATCGTTCCTGCTAAAAAGCATACAGGGACTGGAAGAGATGCAGGTACGCAAATTTGCCCTTCGAATGCATCCAGCAAGACTGCTCTTCAAACCTAGTTGGGAGAATTGAATGCGCGCTCGAAAGGAAAGAGTACGCGCCGGGCTTTTTCATCGGAATTGAGAGAGCTTTTGATAACGCAACTTTCGACTGCATATGCAACGACGCCAGACATCATGGCATAGATGAACCACTGATCTTGTGGATCAAAGCAATGCTTGTGCCCAGGACACTGACCGCTGATGCAGGCCTCGACCAGTGTGTCAAATCCGGCGTTGACAGGGGCTGCCCGCAAGGTGGCGTCCTGTCTCCACTGTTATGGTGCATGGTGGTCGACTCTCTGCTTGATGCTCTCAATGCCTCTGCTTAGCGACTGTCCTTCTCCAAGCATAGGCGGCGCTGAATGTGATCGATGATTGGTGTACCAGAAATGGGCTATCGGTCAATCCTCTTGAGACTGATGTCGTCGAGAAGGAGAAAAAATACTGACATGAATCAACTGGTACTAAAAGGCACCTCCATCCCGGTATCCAAGGAAGCTAAATATCTAGAAGTCATGTTAGATAGCAAGCTTTTATGGTCAAGGCATGTTGAGTCAAAAACCACCAAAGTGCTGTCAGCTTTCTGGCAATGCAAGGGGGCTTTTGGCACAACATGGGGTCTCTCGCCGGCAAAGGTCCTTTAGATCTACACGGCAATGATAAGACCTATAATCTCATATGCATCGGTGGAACAGACTAACACGCAAACACGTCGTAGCCTCTTTCACCAAACTCCAAAGAACGTTTTGTCTCAGGACGGGGGCTTTCCCCAGCACGTCGGGCGCTGCTCTTGATGCTATGATGAACCTTCCACATCTGGACATATTTATCAGAGGGTGTGCTGTGAAAGCCATATCTTGTCTAAAGAGAAATGGCTTTTGGTACAACTCGCATAGGAATAACAGTGTGCTTGCGCAAGAATTGTCCTGTGACCCCTGTCTCATGGACAAGCCTTCTGATGCATTGACACCCGTTGAGCAACTGCGCTATAATTTTACAGTCGAGTTTCCATGGTGTCAGGATGGGCTCCAGCTGTATATTGAACCTGGAAAGGATAGTCTTCTGGGGTCAGGTGCTGGGGTCTTCTTTGAGCGCGAAAACATCCGACTGAACTTCTCGTTAGGAAAATATGCTTCTGTCTTCCAATCAGAGATATACGCAATCCTATTAGCCATGCACTATGTTGTGAAGCACAGGCACAGTATATGCGTCTGCAGTGACAGCCAAGCTGCACTCAAAGATATGTGCAGCCCACCAACTAGCTCCAAATGAGTGCATGAACTCAATCCTTCTTGAACAGAGTCGGTAGATTAAGTTCACTAAGTCTTGTAGGGATTCCAGGTCATTCTGGGATCCCAGGAAATAAGATCTCTGATGAGCTCACCAGAACGGGTTCAGAGGAGAGCTTCTTAGGACCTGAACTCGCTCTAGGTCTACCTACGTCCACGGTTAATTCCCACATTAACGACCGGGTGTTTAATTCACACAACTGTAGATGGAGAAATTGTCCAAGATGCAGGATGACAAAGTGCGTATGCCCAAATGTCGGGAAGAAATCCGCAGCATTCCTCCTGTCTTTAAGGAGAATCGACTGCAGAAGACTTGTGGGAGTCATTACGGGCCATTACAATTTTGTGTTCTTGCCATAAGTGAGGCGCCTAGCACAGAGCATTTTCCCTGTAACTGTCCCGTCTTTGCTCGCGCACGGTGGCTCACCCTTGAGGCCGACGTGGTGTGTGCCGAGTCTCTTAACTCTAAATCACTGAAGCTTCTTCTCATTTTTCTCCGGACAACGGACCAGTATTTGCGCCTGAGTGCTCCAACAGTAAGCAGAAGCCTTAAGCAAACAAAAAAAAAAAAAAAAACAAAAAAAAAACAAAATCCTTTCTTCTGTTCTATTATATTTAGTAAGAGAAGACAATAGCGGAAGTGGGATGAGTTGACTCTTAAATTGCCACCAAGGACATAGTTCCGCTTTCAGACAAGGCCATGAAGAAATGACATCTCGACAGAAGAAAAAGATCCAAAAGGCCACTATTAACGCTTCATATAAATTTCACGCATTACCCTTCATCTCTATAGATTAGAGATATAGATGTAGAATGTAAGCAGAATTTGGCCATACAATGGTGTTGGCGATTTTGACAATCCGATTTCCTTGTCGAAGGAACATTTTTGGCAGATCATCTAAAGTCAGTCATTTCGCGACGCCATCCATGTTCAATCAAAGACCTCATGCATGCCATCGTGTATTAACGCCACGTTTGCATCGAATTAAGTTATATTCTTCATTCGAGTGTGATGTGACGGTGCCTGTTGGCGGTCCTATTGTAAGAGCCAAAGGCAAAAAAAAAAAACAACAACCAAACCATTTCGACAGGGATGCATTCGAAATCAGTGAAACGAACGAATGCAAGCGACAAAACTCAATTTTTCATCTTGCAAACTGCCAACATTCTAGTTCCGCGACTACGTATTGTACTCGTATCATTCGTGGCCGCAAGGCATTCGTGTTCATCTTTCTGGTATTTGTCTGGCAGGGACATGATTCATGCCCGTAGCCAAAGGATAGCCGGTAGTGGCCTACATATAGACAGTGTCGTTTTATTGTACTTGGTCTTCTCCTTCGTTTTTATATTTCATGATTCAAAAGTTTTTAAATAAACGACGGACGTACGAGACGTGGAGAGTCGGAATTCCCGATTCGTTTTACAGGGTGGGTAGGATCTGAGTCACTGAACATATTTCTAAATAATTTTGGGGCCAAGAGAGGCGTTACTTAAAGCATTTTATGTGCCCGTATACTAAGCATGTCCGTGGTAGTAAATGCGTTGTTTTTTGTTGTCTTCTTGGAGCTATTTTTGGATAGGTTGGGCTCAGTGACTAATAATGTCGCCTTGTAATCAAGGAGGCGTTTCTAAAGCTGTTTTTCTAAGAGGAGCTTTTAAAAATGTCGATATAGCGCCCACAGATAGTGTTGAATGAATGCCTGGCAGAGGGAAGTTACGTAGGTAAAAATATCTTTATCTCCATGCCTTCAAAACTGATTTGGAAGGATCTCCAGTTAGGATATATTGTTTCGAAGAAATAAAGCAGCGAGGACATCATACTATTATGGCTATCTCCCGGAGGAACTTTCTTTGATAAGACAATTCAAAGCTGCTTGGGGCAAGTCAAAAGAGGAGGCCTCTACCTATACCAAAAATGCTCCTAAAATTAAAGGTCAAGAGCTCCGTAGATAACAGGCTCAGAAACAACGATCGCAGTAAACGTCAAAACGAAACGAATTAAGGATCTGCACCTCGAACGTTAGGTTCCTCAACAGAGAACAGACCAGGTGCAGCCGGACAACTGGTCAACTCTTTGGACCGCTATAAAGCAAACATTACCGCGTTCCAAGAAGTGCGATGGGATGGGCCAGGCAAAAAGCGGATGAAAAACTGTGATATATACTACGGCAACTGCTGCAGAGAAAACAAACAACGCTTATTCGGATGCGGATTTGTTATTCGAGGCAGACTGATGAAAACAGTCTTAAGCTTCCAATATGTAAGCGAACGCCTCACAACTATCCGCATCAAGGCCAATCTCGGCAATATAAGCTTAATATGTGTCCACGCCCCCACAAAGGAGAAAGATGACCGACAGAAAGACGACTTCTATGACCACCTAGACAGAATATATGCCCAATGTCCCAGCTATGACACCAAAATCGTTTTAGGAGATTTCAATGCGAAGCTGGGTAAGGATGCTATCTTTGAACGAGTCATAGGAAAGCACAGCCTACACAACACGACATCAGAAAACGGACCAAGGCTAGTGGACTTTATGGCATACATTCCTCCAGCATCCTAGATGTCCGAACCTTTCGAGGAGCCAACAGTGTAGTTTCAGGTGAACAAAATATATGCTGTCAACCAAAAAAGACGCGCAACACCAGCTACAGATTCTTGTCAAGCGCTGCTTCTTTGGGCTCAAGGGGCAACTGAGTAGTAGAGCCCTCTCTCGAAAATCTTAGGTATCCCTCTACAAAACCTTAATCGTACCGGTCCTCCTCTACGGCGCTGAGGCTTGGACGTTATCAAAAGCGGATGAAGAGGCTCTTGGGCGTTTCGAGAGGAAAATTCTGCGTCCAATCTTTGGCCCCGTTTGTGTAAATGGAGAGTGGAGGAGGACATTCAACCAAGAACTGTACGGGCTGTACAGCGACATCGGTTTAGTTAGACGTCTTTGGATCCAACGTCTAAGACGGCTGGGCTATGTAGAGCGAATGGACATCACCGCTCCGGCCCGAAGAGTCCTCAACACCAACCCCGAGGGAAGATTCTTCGGGACGGAGCTGTGTTTTCCATTCGCTCTACATGGCCCAGCCTTCTTAGACGATGGATCCGCAGACGTTCTAACAGGCCGATGTCGCTGTACAGCTCGTATAGTTCGTCGCTGTATCTTCTCCTCCACTCCCTGTTTGTACAAACAGGACTATAGATTGAATGCAGAATTTCCCTCTCGAAACGAACAAGAGCCTCTTAATCCGCTTTCGTTAAAGTCCAGGCCTCTGCGCCATAGACGAGGATCGGGATGATTAAGCTTTTGTACAGCGCAACGTTGGTCCTTCTAGGCTCTACTTCTCAGTTGTCTCTTGAGCCCAAAGAAGCATCTGTTGGCAGGAGTAATTCTGCGTTTGATTCCAGAGCCGGTGTTATTGTCGCTGGTCACGAGTGAGCCAAGGTAGACGAAGTACTTTACCATTTCGAATCTGTAGCTGCCAATTGCGACGTTCTGGCCTAGACGTTGGCGTTGCGCGTCTTTTTTGGTTGACAGCATATATTTCGTTTTACCCTCGTTAACCGAAAGACCCATTTTAGCCGCTTCTGCTTCAATGCTTTCGAACGCTTCATTGACGTCCCGCTTTGTTCGTCCAATTACGTCAATGTCATCCGCGTACGCAAACAATTGCGCAATTGAAATAGATCGTACCTCTTGTGCTGGTCACTGAGTCTCTTATGATCTTTTAAGCACGATGTTGAAGAAATTACATGACAGTGCGTCTCCTTGTCTAAATCCTTTTTTAACATCAAAGATCTCAGTTTATTCGCTACCGAGCTTAATGTCGCCTTAAAATCGACTAAAAATTGATGGGTGTCGATTTGGGACTTGAGTCTTTTGCAAGATCTGCCGCAGTGTGACTATCTGGTTTATTGTGGACTTACCTGGCCTGAAACCACACTGATAAGAACCTATCAGTTTATCCACAAAGGGTTTCAGGGGCTCACACAGTATAGCAGAGAAGACCTTGTGTGCAATGTTAAGGGGACTTATTCCTCTGTAGTTGGCGCAGTTATAAGGGTCTAGTTTCTTGTGGACTGGGGAAACGATGCTGAGATTCCATTCGTCGGACGTGCTTTCCTCCGACCATATTTTACAGATAAATAGCTCAGCAGACAGGCCCTGGCATGTTCGCTTTACTTTTTCGTAAAACTTGCGAGCATTATTCCTGTGATAGCATCTCTCCATCTCGTCGATCTCACGCTTTTCATGCTGTCTTGTTTTCTTTCTTAAAAGCGTGTGTCCCTCTCATTCTGTTTCTGCTCGTAATGTTCACGAATGGCTCTCGTCCGTCTATCTAGCATGGCTTTGTATACGTTTTGCTTTGCCCATGGGCATGCCCGCATTGTACATCAAATCAGGGGCTTCTAGCTGACGGTGGCTTGAAACCCAACACATCAGAGGCAGCGTATCTGATGGCACGCTGGCAATGCTCCCACTGTCGTTCTGCGGGTTATTCCGGGGTCATTGGAGTTTGCGTGAGGTTGAGGGAAACTTCATCGGCAAAGGTCCTCGCGGTCTCTTGCGATTGTAGCCTTCCGACGTAAAATTTTCGTTGTCCAGCTCGACTCCTTGGCATCCTTGATATCTTCATTTGTACTATGGCTACAACAAGGTAGTGATCCGAGTCGATTTTGGTTCCTCGGAGGGTTCGTACATCTAGGATGCTGGAGGAGTGTCTGGCGTCGATCGCAACGTGTTTATTCCGATCTGGCCTCCAGGTTGGGGGTTGTGTGTGGTTCCAAAACAACCATAAGCCTCGGATACGGATACGAAGCTGACGACCCCTGCAAACGACTAAGCGACTTGAGGGTCTGCACCTGGAATGTAAGGTTCCTTAACAGACCGGGTGCAGACAATCAATCGGGGCAAACCCTCAGTTGCTATAAAGCAGATATAACCACGCTCCAAGAAGTGCAATGGGATGGACCAGGCAAAAGACGAATGAAAAATAACGACATCTACTACGGGAACTGCTACAAAGAGAACAAACAGCGCTTATTCGGGTGCAGATACTAAGCTTTCGGGATGTAAGCGAACGCCTCATAACAATCCGCATCAAAGCTAATTTTGGACACAATCGCTTGATATGCGCTCACGCCCCGACCGAAGAAAAGGACGATCGACTCAAAGAAGAATACCTCCAATATAGAGCTCTATCAGTCTTTCCATTGTTTTTAGTCGGAATGATATTAGGCTTATAGGTCGATAGGATTTGGGTTGTTCACTGGGTTTTCAGTTCTTGGGATGAAGACAAGACTGACTCCTCTTCAGATCTGAAGAATGTTGAAACATGACCTGAAAAGAAAGAAGAAACTATTTCCCCTTTTTTAGGAGAAAACCCTTGTGTCCAAACTAAGGAGATCCCCATTGTGGACAAGGGAAATCTATCTCTTTTGAAAGCTTCAGGGGTAAAGAATGATGATAACTCTCTGATCCATTCGAAGGCTGGATCATCAAGTAAGGGCTTTAATGTGCTGATTCTTTATTGAAGATGCCCAAGAGTAGGTGATAGATGAAATATGTTGTTTAGGGTCGTCACCCGAGTTGTGAACTTGGAAAAAGCCACCGAATGCTGGGAAAATATTTATGAAACGCAATAGATATCGTTAGGATCAGTTTAATAGGCGACTACAGGGTAAATGAGCTAATGCGTGAGCTTAGGGTGGAGTATCCATTTTCATTCTACTCCGAATAATGCGTCCACAAATATTGGTTTTCCATGTACTCAACTTGGTTAGTTCAGTTTTATATGGCTTGGTGAGCAAGTCAGGCAGTAATCTATTGTCTACAATGCTCCTAAAAGGAAGGCAAAATCCACATGAGAGCAGATTTGGTTCTGTTGACCTTTTCCATGAAAAGCTAGTTAACCCGACCTAGACCCGTGAATGCGCATGGGAGCACACTCAATGTCAGGGATGGCCTCAAGAGTATACCCATGTTCTTAGAATCCAATGCTTTTTCAATGGTGCTCACCAGCGATATAAAAAATGTACGAGAGAAGCCAATGAGGCACAAGAGCTGTTGCCGTTTTTAGGGTTAAAATTACGTTAGCCTCCATTCAAGTGATTGGAATATGGCACAATTCCAAGCAGTCCCTGAAGATTTTCGGTAACTTAACGAGCTTGAAACTTCGTATTGCCAAAAGAAAAAACAATCTAATCTTGTTGCAGTATTTCTAAAAATATGTTTGCATTTAACTTTAAAATTTCACCAAAGGAGTATAATAAGGTCCCTCCAATGCGGACGGAAGTACTTCATACACGCTCTAGGCAACGTTCTATTAAATTTAATTAGAGCAAGTGGTTAAAGAGCACTTAACGCAATACTTTAGAGCCTGCACTTAATATCATAAAGAAAACGAACGCAAAAGTATCTGACAGTCGTCCTGTCTATCTACATATATCGCTAGATTGCACACAATCGTACCATAAACAATTCCCCAATGGGTTGGGTAAGACAATATGATTTTTTCTATTCTCATCGTACAATAGCAATTTGAGATCTTGTGGTGTATTCATAGATACAGATGTTTGTCGATAGAGTTGATTGTTCTTAGGGTGGAAGAAACTGCTACGAACAGGCAATATCTACGATTGGAGGGGTTAGGTGTGAATAGCTGCTAAGAGCATTTGAATTGAGATGCCAGCATGTGCGAGATGCTGCTGAAATAGCAATCAAACGTGGGGACATGGCTGGTGAAGGCGTCAGAACGGCAGGTGGTGGAAGCAGCACATTCATTTCGTTTGAGTCATTTCATTAAAAACACATTCCTGTCGGCTGTCGCCTTGATGACTTTTTCTTGGTACTTACGCAAGTCATCTGCATCTGCATTAGGCACATTCAATGTTTTTCTTCTATTTAGACCAGTGGTTCTTAACCTTTTTGTGATGAGGGACCATTTGACAAAATTTCTGTCCTGCCATGGACCATCAACTGTTTAGAGGTAAAATGCAGTAAATGTAAATGAGATAAGTACATAATTTTAATGAGATTTTTGTGACTGCACTTCTTTACTAACTTCTGAAGCCTTGGTTCAGTGTTAACTAAAATCACACACATGTCGGTGCGAATTCGGTGCTTGGTTTTAATTAACAAAGGCGTCAGACACGGGAGTAATGCATTACTTTCTCAATGAAGTTAGACGTTTCACTAGCATTTAATAAAGTAATGCTAATGATCCATTTCTAATCGACGGAGACCGCAGATAATTCTGTCCTCCTGACCTCGACGAAGTTAAGATTGCCATATCGAAGCTAAAGTCGAATAAAGCTGCTGTCGCCGACGGACTGTCTGCTGAGCTCTTCAAGGCAGCTGCGGATGACCTGGTTGGGAGCATGCACCAGCTCATCCGTAAGATATGGTTAGAGGAAAGCATGCCCGAGGAATGGAGTCTCAGCATCGTATGCCCGATCCACAAGAAAGGAGACCCCTCTGATTGCGCCAACTATAGAGGAATAAGTCTCCTTAACATCGCCTAGAGGGCATGGGCTCGGACATACAGGGTAAAGTTGTTGATTGCTCTCAACCTGGCGAGATGCCAGCAACGATCCCTGTTTAAATGCCCGGGTCAAGTTGACATACGGCCTCCTCGCGGCGCCCTCTGGATAGCCTCTTCAACAACCGTTGGGAGGTGAACGAACGTATGCAGCGAAGAAAACCCCGACCAGAATGGCGGTTGTGCGGCGGGCTAACAATCCGCCCACGTAAAAAAACCCAAAGTTATGAATGAGCAAGATGCCTCGGATATACGGACGGATACTCGACGACGACGACGCACGAAAAAGGAACACGATTTGCGAGTATGCTCCTGGAATGTCAGAACCCTGTACACTCCCGGAGCTGCTCATAAACTAGAAGGAATCCCCACGCAGTACAGGGCGGATATTACTGCGGTCCAGGAAATACGCTGGATAGGAAACGGTATGATTGGGAAGAAAAATTGCGACATTTATTACAGCTGTCACAAAAGGTTGCACTTACTGGGATGCGGATTCGTCGTGGGAAAGCGGTTAAGGTCGAAGGTCATCGACTTTAAACCTATAAGTGATCGCCTGGCTGTGATCCGCATCAGAGGCAGATTTTATAACATCAGCCTTATATGTGCACACGCCCCTACCGACGAGGCTGAAGACCCTATCAAGGAGGACTTCTATGACCTCCTGGACAACGCCTACGGAGCTTGTCCGGAGTACGATGTAAAAATCGTGCTCGGGGACTTCAACGCCAAAATCGGAAAGGAAAACACCCTTGGCGGAGTGATCGGAAAGCACAGCCTCCACGATACAACAACAGATAACGGCTTCCGACTCGCTGACTTTGCGACAGCTCGTAATGCGGTGATAAGTAGCACAAGATTCCCTCGCAAGCGAATCCACACAGCAACCTGGCGATCTCCGGACGGTCGAACCGCCAACCAAATCGACCATGTGCTCATTGACGCAAGGCACGCGTCAAACATCCTGGATGTGCGAACATTCAGAGGGGCAAATGTCGACTCTGACCACTTCCTCGTAGCAGCAAGATTCAGAGCTCGACTGTCCAATGTCAGAAAGCTGCACCAGCCCATCAGGAGGAGGTTCGACATTGGGCGCCTGAGCACACCGGAGGTTGCCAGATTCTACAGGGAGCAGCTGAGCGAAAGACTCTACGGTATGCCTACGTCGAACACAAATGCCAATAATATGTGGCTGCATTGCCGCTCAGCCATTCAGGAAGTAGCCGAAACCATCTTAGGATACCTACCACCTCCGACAAGAAACCCGTGGTATGATGGCGAGTGTGAGCAGAAAAAGGCAGCAACCGACGAGGCGTACAAAAAGGAGCTGCAGAGGAAAACCAGGGCAGCGCGAGAAGAGTACCGAGCCAGAAGAAGGGAGGAGATGAAACTACTGCGACAAAAGAAAAGAATCTTCGCAGCCTCCCAGCTCAAGGATATCGAGGAGTCTAGGGATAAACATAGATAAACGAGCCTTTTACAAGAAAGCCAAAGGCCTTGCAGGAGGCTTCAAAAAGGGCACCCTGGCTCTTCGAAACTGCGAGGGTAATCTTGTCACCGACCCGCAGGGAATAGTGGATGTATTTAAGCAGCACTTCCGGCAGCTGCTTAACGAGCATGACCAAGAGAGAGTGGTAGGTAGGTAGGTAGGTAGGTAAGACCGTAGCCTTCCCAGAGATGGGAAGAACACACATAGGCCAAGGAGGCCCGTTGTGCAGCTACGAGGGGGCTTAGCCCCCTATTCGTGGAACCATTTTGTGCTTCTTAAGAATTTAAGAAGATTAGATATCCCCACTTGCTGAACTTCGGTCAGATCGTTGAGGAGGTATGATCCTAGGTATCGTTTCCTGACTGTGCAGAATGCTGGGCAGGCGCAGAGAAGGTGATGAATGGATTCGACCTCCTCCTCGTCTAAACAGCTCCTACAAAAGTCATTCGGAGTGATACCTAGTTTTTGCGCGTGACTGCCAATAAGGCAGTGTCCTGTGATGACACCTATGACTTTATAGATGTCAGTTCTATTTAGGGAGATAATACTCCTAGTCCGTTGACTATCGAGCCGGGGCCAGATTTGCCTGGTGATGAGGCAGGTGTGTCCCTGAGTCCATCTCCGGTTCGTCTCGGCCCTGGCGAGAGAGTGGTAGGGACCGAGGAAATCCCAACTCCAGCCGCTGAAGTAGTCCTCCCACCCAGCATAGAAGAAGTCGGCACAGCTATTCAGAAGCTGAAGAACAACAAGGCCGCAGGCTCAGATGGCTTACCATCAGAGCTCTTCAAGGCTGGCGGCGATGTTCTGGTAGGGAGCATGCACCAGATCATCTGCAGAATTTGGGAAGATGAGAGCATGCCCGACGACTGGAATACCAGCTCTATATGCCCCATCCACAAAAAAGGCGATCCTACCTCTTTCAAGAACTATGGAGGTATATCCCTGCTCAATGTCGCATACAAGATCCTGTCCAGCGTATTGTGTGAACGTCTAAAACCATTTTGCACCGCACTAATCGGCAGCTACCAGTGCGACTTCCGGCCCGGCAAATCAACTATAGACCAAATTTTCACACTTCGACAAATCCTGGAAAAGACCAACGAGTTTCGAATCGATACACACCATCTTTTCATCGATTTCAAAGCCGCATACGACAGCATTCATCGTGAAGCACTGTTTGGGGCGATGGCCGAATTCGGGATCCCGGTAAGACTGATCCAGTTGTGTCGCGCCACGCTAAAAAACACGCGATGCACCGTGCAACTCGGTTCTAGGACCTCGGAACCATTCGAAACATGCACCGGATTTCGGCAAGGAGATGCGCTGTCATGTGACTTCTTCAACCTGGTGCTGGAGCAGATAGTGCGACGGGCAGGCGTCAACAGGGAAGGCACTATCTTTTACAAGTCCATCCAGCTGCTAGGATACGCGGATGATATCGACATCATCGCGTGTTCTCGCCGTGGCATTGTGGAAGCATTCACGGCGATTGAAGAACAGGCGAAACGAATTGGTCTTAAGATCAATGAGGACAAAACGAAATGCATGCTGTCAAGCAAAAACCAATCCGTCGCTCACCACCTGGGACAAAACATAACAATTGACAGCTACAATTTCGAGGTAGTTAAGGAGTTTGTCTACCTCGGGGCAAACGTAAATTCCACAAATGACACCACAGTTGAGATCCGGCGTAGAATCGCCCTTGGCAACCGCTGCTACTTCGGCTTGTCCAAACAACTGGGGTCAAAACTCCTCACTCGAAAGACTAAAGTCATGCTTTACAAAACGCTCATTCTGCCAGTCTTGCTGTACGGAGCCGAAAGCTGGACGATAAGCAGGACAGCGGAGCTGATTTTGGGTTCTTTCGAAAGAAAAATTCTGCGCCGGATATTTGGTCCTGTCTGTGAGGAAGGTGAATGGAGAAGAAGACACAACCGCGAACTCTACGAGCTGTACCAAGATGTGGATGTAGTCCGGAAAGCAAGGACCCGCCGACTACACTGGCTCGGCCACATCGAGCGCATGGACATCAACGCTCCAGCTAAGAGGGTCTTCGACTCCGAGCCTCCTGGTTCGAGAAGAAGAGGAAGACCGAACCTCCGGTATAAAGACCAAGTAATCGCGGATGTAAGACATCTTGGTCTTGACAACTGGAAGCAGCGTGCCCGGGACCGTCAAGGATGGAAGGCAGCTATAGCTCAGGCTCAGATCCTCCATGGATCGCAGGCCTGATAAGTAAAGTAAGTAAGTAAGTAACATCGCCTACAAAATCTTCTCTGCCGTTTTGTGTGAACGCCTGAAGCCTTTTGTAAATAAGCTGATAGGTCCTTACCAGTGCTGATTCAGGCCAGGGAAGTCCACCATCGACCAAATCTTCACACTACGGCAGATACTGGAAAAAACCAATGAATTTCAAGTCGACACTCACCACCTATTTGTCGACTTCAAAGCCGCATACGACAGCGTAATTAGAGACGAGCTATAGAACGCTATGTCTACCTTTGACATACCTGCTAAACTTGTCAGACTACGCAGGATGACTTTGGAGAATGCTCGCTGCTCCATCCGAATCGGTGAACACCTAACCGATAGTTTTAATGTCAAAAAAGGATTTAGGCAGGGCGATGCGCTGTCGTGTGATTTCTTCAACATCATATTGGAAATGATTGTGCAAAAATCACTGGCCAATAAAAGAGGCACAATCTATTTCAAATCCTCGCAACTCCTTGCATACGCCGACGATATTGACAAAATAGGTAGATCACAGCGAGATGTCAATGAGGCGTTTGCGAGTAGTGAGATGGAGGCGGCGAAAATTGGTTTGGCGGTAAGCGAGGGCAAAACTAAGTATATGCTGTCATCAAAAAAGGACGCTCAACACCGACGTCTCGGCCAGAACGTTTGTATAGGCAGATATAAGTTCGAGGTAGTTAAGGACTTCGTCTACCTTGGCTCCGCAGTGACCTGGAACAACGACATCAGTTCCGAAATCAAACGCAGAATCACTCTTGCCAATCGCTGTTTCTTTGGGCTCAGGAGGCAACTGAGTAGTAGAGCCCTCTCCCGAACGACAAAGTTGACTCTATATAAAACCCCTATCATCCCGGTCCTGTTGTACGGCGCAGAAGCATGAACACTATCAAAAGCGGATGAGGAGGCCCTTGGTCGGTTCGAGAGAAAGATTTTGCGCGTGATTTTTGGGGCTCTGTAAGTACCCTCCTCTAATAAAAAAAATTTTTAAAACTTTAAAATATTACAAGTGTCTGACTGGCAAAATTCTCAGTTTCTTAATGAGAGAAAACGTGTTGGCTAAGCGGGATGAAAAGCATATTTTTCTGATAACATATTTTTGCAGTACAGCTAGTTGTTGGATTTTATTAAAATTAGTACCACCCCAGCCGATATACTATATTGTAATCTAGAGTGGAAGATTCCAAGGTAAATATATTTTAAGGTGCTTGTGGGGAGGAATTTTTGAAGCTGGTAGAAATTTCGTAGAAATTATTGTTTTAGTATAGAAATGTGTTAGCACCAGCTCAGGTTTTGGTCAGTTACGATACCTAAGTACTTACAGTTCTTCACTATTTCAATGGTAAAACAGTTAGATGGTAAAACAGTTATATGGGACACTGCATCCACAATTCAGTAAGCTAAAACTACGGCAACTGGCTGCATGAAACACAATATTGACTACAGGAGGTTCCTTGACAGTAAGGCTGAAGAACATAAGCTTCGTTTTACTGCTTGCTTTTAACCTATGTTGCACAAACCATAGTCTTAAAAGATGCACATCATGATTAGTTTCAGTATATAGGTTAAATAAATTGTTTGAGCAATACGCAAACAGGAAGTCGTCAGCAAAAGCCTTCAGCCTACCTGCAAAGGTAAGACTGAATACTGAGTTAACATATATTAAAAACAATAACGGACCAAGGACAGATCCTTGTGGAACATCGAGGTTAATCAACTTAGCATCGCTAACATTGTTCCCCATTTTGACTTTCTGCGTCCTATTCTTTAGGTACGAGGCAAACCAATCTAGGACAAAGCCTCGAAATCCTGCACGGTGCAGTTTACCCAAAAGAATTTCATGATTCACCATGTCAAACGCTTTGGCTATATCTACGAAGAGACCGGCGCAAGTTTTCTTTTCGTCGAGACCTTTGTAGATGAACTGACAAAAATCTAGTGGAGCATCTTCGGTGGAAAGGTTTACTCTAAAACCAAATTGATTTTCGCTGAAAAAGTTAATATTAGTGAGGATTTTCAAAATTCTACACTTAATCGCTTTTTAAAAATTTTTAGATATAACAGAGAGCAAGGAAATCGGTCTGTAGTTCAATTTATCTTTTCTATTAGCCCTTTTGTAGATTGGAATCACGTACGTTCTTTTCAACAATTCAGGGAAAGTTCCTGAGAAGATGCTTAAATTGAACAAGTGAGCCAAAATACCGACCAAGTTAAACGCAATTCTTTTTAGGGTGGAATTGGAAATACCATCTTCACCACAGGAGTTTAAGTTATTTAGCGAGTTGATCAAGTTTAATAATTCTAAGCCCGAACTGGGATTAAAGACGAAGCTGTTACTAGTAGATGTACGATCAAAGAGTAGAGGCCCGGAATAACTATCACAAGACAATAAAAAGTCACAAGAGGAAGACTTCTGCGACACTGAGGCGAAATATTCATTAAATTCATTTGCAATAACTACAGGATCTGTTACGATAATGTTATCTTTTTCAAGGGTAATGGATACGTTATTTATTTTAGTTTTACGATTGATTATGCAGTTCACTACTTCCCATTCTTTTTTTGTATTCCCTTGAGCACTTCGTAATTTGTTTGTATAGTATCTGTTACGACAAAACTTGATTTCCTTCTTAATTTTTTTACATAAGTTGGTGTGACGGTATTTTAAGGTACAATTTAGTGGGTGTTTGCAGATCTTACTATGGAGTTTGTGTTTCAGTTTAATTTGTTTGAGCAGTGAATTAGTAATCCAGGGTTTAAGTCTAGGTAGGTAGGTAAGACCGTGGCCTTCCCAGAGATGGGAAGAACACACATAGGCCAAGGAGGCCCATTGTGCAGCTACGAGGGGGCTTAGCCCCCTATTCGTGGAACCATTTTGTGCTTCTTAATAATTTAAGAAGATCAGATATCCCCACTTGCTGAACTTCGGTCAGATCGTTGAGGAGGTATGATCCTAGGTATCGTTTCCTGACTGTGGAGAATGCCGGGCAGGCGCAGAGAAGGTGATGAATGGATTCGACCTCCTCCTAGTCTAGACAGCTCCTACAAAAATCATTCGGAGTGATACATAGTTTTTGCGCGTGACTGCCAATAAGGCAGTGTCCTGTGATGACACCTTTGACTTTATAGATGTCAGTTCTATTTAGGGAGATAATTCTCCTAGTCCGTTGACTATCGAGCCGGGGCCAGATTTGCCCCATTAAGAGATAGGCGACAGTCGAGGCTAGTTTTTGATGTGTACACATAGGACTCCAGCGACTTTAAGGCCGCTTGGCTATCCGTGAGAATGCGGATATCCGTGGTGGATATCACGTTCCACTTCAGCCAGGACAGAGCCTCTTTTATTGCCAACAGTTCCGCCTGGAAAACGCTGCAGTGATTAGGTAGTCTTAGCGCTTTGTTTAGCTTAAGTTGTTTGCAGAATACCCCACTGCCCACCCCGTCTTTGGTTTTAGACCCGTCAGTATAGAAATCTATGCAGCCTTTGCGAGGTTGAGTCTGGCGAGTCCAGTTTTGTCTGGCCGGGTATAACGGTGTAAAGTTTTTATCCAAGACTGTGGTGGGCTTTGTGAGGTCTAGGTTTTCTGCCATGGATCGAGGAGTGGCCAAAGACGTAGCTCTTCCAGTTCGAGTTGGCTTTAAGTTTAATGGCCGTTTGTGTGGCAATTTGCTTGCCGAAAATATCGAGTGGTGTAAGGTCGAGTATCATGTTAAGTGCAGCCGTTGGGGTGGACCTGAGGGCCCCGGTAATGCATAAACACGCCAGCCTTTGTACCTTCTCGAATTGTTTGAGGTATGTTGTCTTGTCCAGTGCTGTCCACCAGACAGTCGCTCCATACATTAATGTGGGTCTAACGACCGTGGTATAGAGCCATAGAGTAATCTTGGGATTGAACCCCCATTTTTTCCCTATGGCTTTCTTGCATGAATAGAGAGCTATTGTTGCTTTTTTGGGTCTTTCGATTGTGTTGATTTTCCAGGTTAATTTCCTGTCCAGTATGATGCCAAGGAATTTGGCACTGGAGGAGTAGTTTAATCTGGTATCAAGCAAAGTGATAGGGCACTGTTCCGGGATTTTATGCTTTTTGGTGAATAGCACGAACTCCGTTTTCTGGGGATTAACCCTGAGCCCTTTGCTATGCGCCCATTTGCAAAGAATTGAGAATGCCGTTTGCATACGGTCATTCAGTGTAGTAGTTCGCTGATCCACTCTACGAGAGTCTTCTCCACCTTTAGCTTTTCCAACCCTTCCGTTATTGCTTCCGGAGTGACGTTGTTAAAGGCGCCCTATAATTCTAGGAAGGCTGTTAAAGTGTATTCTTTAAGATGGATTGATCTTTCGATTTTCCTCACTAGGGTGTGCAAGGCTGTTTCGATAGATCTACCCTTAACGTAGGCATGCTGTGCCTTAGAAATTAGGAGTGGATCCAAGTTATGGCGTATATATAGGTCTATCAACCTTTCCAAGGTTTTTTAGTACAAAGGATGATAGACATATAGGCCTCAGATCCTTGGGGGTAGTGTGAGAGTTTCTGCCGGCCTTGGGAATGAAAAGCACCTTTGCGCACTTCCACTTGTCTGGAATGTGACTCCAAGCTAGGCATCCTTTGAAGATTATCTCTAGCCAAGGTAAAGTCCATTCCATGGTTTGTGTAAGTTCGACCGGGTAGATTCCATCCGGACCTGGCGATTTATAGGGCTTGAAGCTTTTTAGCGCCCATATTATTTTCTCTCTGGAGATGATGTGTTCGAAATTTCCCATTAATGCGGATGAAAAGTGGGTTCCTCGCGGTTGCGGTGAAACCTGCGATTCATGGCATCCTGGGAAGTGCGTATTGAGAAGAAGGTTTAGAGTTTCTTCTTCAGATGTTGTCCAGACTCCGTTAGCTGTAAGGTAGCTTGGGAATTGTGGATCTTTCGAGAGTATTTTCCTCAATCTGTAGACGTCTGAAATTTTTTCCATATTGTTACAGAAAAGTTTCCAGGATAGCCTTTGCTCTTTCCTCAGAGTTTGTTTGTAAGTTCTGAGTGAAGCTTTATATAGGCTCCAGTCACTATCGTTCCTAGTACTCTTTGCTTTGTTAAAGAGTTTTCGACAGTTTTTACGGAGCTTGCTTAGGTTTGCGTTCCACCACGAGGGATAAGAGTTGTTCCTCGATTTGTGGCTTGCGCAGCTGTTTACCCGTGCGTTGCCCAAGGTAGTTGTTAAAATATCAACCATATTATCTATGCCTATCGGGTTTAAGTCTAACTTGTGAATTGTTTTGTACTAAGGAGATGCTAGAGCCATAAATATGGTTAATTAACTTTTTCAGAAATGATTCGTAGGCCAGAGAAGCATTTTCTTCGGCATAGGTTTCTTCCCAGCTTTCTCTCAATAGTTTTCCATTTGGTAGGTTAAAATTGATTTTTGTTATTGTTTTTTTTTTTGGCAATTGCTTCAGAAACATTTGAATGTCGATGTCGCTGCACAGAACACAGTCATTGATTTCAACCTGAAAGCGAGCAAAAACATGATCAAGACAAGTATTAGCTATTGGTCTTGTCGGTTCATTTATAAATGACACCAAACCATGATTAGCCAATAGGGCTAATGCTAATGCATTACTCCCATCTATGAAAGGCGTCGAGAACACCTGCTCGCATAGATATGTCGATGAAAACAAAGTTAGGTGACGTATAGCAATTTCTCGAATCTTTGGAAGAGAAATTGCCTTTTGGCTCCAAAAATCTTCAAGATTAATTCCTGTCTCGAACATATCTTTCAAGGTACTTTCGTGTTGCCTTTCAATCACTTCTTCTTGAATTTCATCAGGCACCTCAGAAACGTTTACAATGAGAGGATTGGGGTCAGTTTCCGAATACCGTTGTCCTCGCAGTCAGGGAAATAGCGATTGAATTCACTTTTTAAGTTTTTCAAATAAAGTGCGATATTATTCGGCATTTCTCCTTTAATCTCAGCACACTGTTCGTCAATAACTTGATTGTCTCTTTCTACTTTATTGATCCATAGCTCAATTTTTGCGATAAATGCACAGACTTTATCTTCATATGAAAATATATTGCTGGTGCCTTGCAACGTAAAATGTCCTGACCCTTGCAGTTGAAGGTTAAATTTATTTATTTGTGCGAAAGAATCTACCAAACAAGCAAAATGTATTTGAAATTTGGACTCACAGAACTGACTCAGCAACTCTTTGTTCTTGTCAGTTAAGAATGCTTGTACTTCCTATCTCAGTTCGTACAACCTTGACAGCATGTTTCCTTTGGAAAGTCATCGCACTTCCGTGTGAAGAAGCGGAGTTTCCTGTTCAGAGTTCATATCAGAGCACAATTGTTTGAAGAGATAATTGTTTTTAATGAAGTTAGCTACTTTTATAACAGTTTTCATAGCAACAGCGAAACCTTCTGGGAGCGTCTAGGCAGCCAGTGCATGACGACGAATAACGTAGTGTGTCGTAATTGTAGGTAGATTTTTTGTCTTTATCCACGTTGCAAGACCTGAGCGGGAACAAAGCATAGCGGACTGGACCCTTTTATTGGATGGTTAGGGGACGACGGGATGAGTAGTAGCCGCTGTGGCGAACACGTGAGAAACCCGGGGTATTGTCAAAATTATGTCAACAATCACGCACATTGTGTGGCGGGAGTACTTCTTCTTCTTGGATGGCGCTACAGTTCGGGGTGAACCAGGGCCTCAACCAACAAGCCTCTCCAGCCGGCCCGATCTTTGGCTAGCCGCTTCCAGTGCCGCACGCCCAGTTGGATGCGGTCGTCGTCTGCTCCGTCGTCCCTCGGGGTTGGAGTCGAAGACTCTTCGGGCCGGAGCGTTGATGTTCATTCGCTCTATATGGCCTAGCCATCTTAGACGTTGGATCCGAAGACGTCTAATCAGGCCGATGTCGCTGTACAGCCCGTACAGTTCTTGGTTGAATCTCCTTCTCCATTCTCCGTTTACACAAACGGGACCAAAGATTGCACGCAGAATTTTCCTCTCGAAACGTCTAAGAGCCTCTTCATCCGCTTTTGATAATGTCCAAGCTTCAGCGCCGTAGAGGAGGACCGGGATGATTAAGGTTTTGTATAGGGAAACCTTAGTTTTTCGAGAGAGGGCTCTACTACTCAATTGCCTCTTGAGTCCGAAGAAGCAGCGATTGGCAAGAGTTATTCTGCGTTTTATCTCAGTGCTGGTGTTGTTGCTGCTTGTCACTATCGAGCCAAGGTAGACGAAGTCTTTGACTACTTCAAAAATATAGCTGCCGAAGGTGACATTCAGACCAAGACGTCGGTGTTGTGCGTCTTTCTTGGATGACAGCATATATTTGATCTTGTCCCCATTTACCCTTAGACCCACTTTCGCTGCTTCTGCTTCAATGCCTGCTTTGAACGCCTCATTGACGTCTCGCTTTATTCGTCCAATAACGTCAATTTCATCTGCGTAGGCAAGCAATTGTGTGGACTTGAAGTAGATCGTACCTCTTGTATTGGCCGCAGAGTCCCGCACGATATTTTCAAGAATAATATTGAAGAAATCACATGACAGTGCGTCACCCTGTCTAAAACCCTTTTTAACATCAAAGGTGTCGGTTAGTTCACCTCCGACCTTAATGGAGCAGCGAGAGTTCTTCGTAGTCATCCTGCACAGTCTGACGAGTTTGGCAGGAATGTTAAAACATGACATGGCTCTGTATAGCTCGTCTCTATAAACACTGTCATGCGCGGCCTTAAAGTCGACGAAAAGATGGTGCGTGTCGACCTGGAATTCATGGGTCTTCTCCAAGATCTGCCGTAGTGTAAATATTTGGTCTATCGTTGATTTTCCTGGCCTGAAACCACACTGGTAGGAACCTATCAGATCGTCCACGAACGGTTTCAGGTACTTACACAGTATGGCAGAGAGGATCTTGTACGCGATGTTCAGGGGGCTTATCCCTCTGTAATTGGCGCAGTAATAAGGGCCTCCTTTCTTATGGACCGGGCAAACGATACTGAGATTTCATTCATCGGGCATGCGTTCTTCCAACCATATCTTGCAGATGAGTTTGTGCATGTGCCTAACCAGCTCATCGCTAGCTGCTTTAAACAGCTTCGCGGGGAGTCCGTCTGCTCCAGCAGCTTTATAAGACTTAAGTTTCGATATCGCTATCTTAACATCTTCTAGGTCGGGTGGACGGGATTCTCCTTCGTCTTCGTTCATTGCGAATGGTTCGCTCTGCCTGACGGCGGCATTTTGACTATCATCGCCGTTATACAGTCTGCAGAAGTGGTCCTTTCACAATCTCGGCATCGACTGTGACTCCACTACTAGTTATCCGTGCTCATCCCTGTAGGCTTCTGCTCTGGCTTTATAGCCTTGGCAAGTTCGTTTTACTTTCTGGTAAAATTTTTGAACGTCGTTCCTGCAGTAACATCTCTCCATCTCCTCGATCTCGCGCTTCTCGTGTTCCTTCTTTTTCCTTCCGAGAAGCACATGCTCCTCCCTCCTTTTCTGTTCATAGAGCTCGCGGGCAGCTCTCGTCCGTCGATGCAATGTGGCCATGTATGCATTCTGTTTCTCTACATGGGCCTGTCTGCACTCATCATCAAACCAGGGGTTTCTCGACGGTGGTGGCTCGAAACCGAGTATATCTGAGGCGGCCCCTCACATGGCTTTCTGACAACGACTCCATTGCTTCTCTATGGTATTTCAGATTGCATCGGGACCTGAGAGAGATTGAGGGGGACTTGATCGCGGAGATCCTGGCGGTCTCCTGCGATTGCAGCTTTCCGTCGTTAAATTTTGGTGTTCTCACTCGATTCCGTTGGTTCCGAGATATTCGCATCCGTACCTTGGCTGCAACAAGGTAATGATCCGAGTCGATGTTGGCTCCTCGAAAGGTTCGGACATCTGGGATGCTGGAGAAGTGTCTGCCGTCGATCGCAATATGATCAATTTGGTTGGTTGTCGATCAATCGAAAGACCGCCAGGTCCCCTTATGGATGTTGAGGTGTGGGAATCGTGTACTTGCTGCTACCAGGTTATGTCCCGCCATAAAGTCCACAAGCCTTAGTCCGTTTTCTGACGTGGTATTGTGTAGGCTGTGCTTTCCAATGACCCGTTCAAGGATAGCTTCCTTACCCAGCTTCGCATTGAAATCTCCTAGAACGATTTTGGTGTCATAGCTGGGACATTGCGCATACGTTCTGCCTAGGAGATCATAGAAGTCGGTGGCGGGAGTACACTGCGGTAAAATAAAATGAGCTCACACGTATTCGCGGATTTCTATCCTCGTTTCTAACGGGTTTTTTCGCTTAGAACCTGTACTTCATTTAAAATTTCAGAGTGTCGGGCGAAAAGACGTACGAAGGACGTAAGTCTCATTGTTTATTTAATATTTTCGGATGGCTTCGCGGACCACTTCGAGTGCTTCCAGGGACTACCAGTGATCCGCGGACCACAGGTTAAGAACCACTGATTTAGACGTTATGAAAAGTTTATCAAAGTATAAGTAAAATGGATGAAAGCGCACTACGTAAATAACGAACATCCCTATTCATATCTTAGTTAGGTTGTGTGGATGTAAACATTCGAAAGATACATATATCCCCCTTCGATAGATGGGGCTTCAACAGCATGTTTATCCAAACAAGAAAGCAATAAAACACTGGAGTACTACGTGTACAAGTTCATAACTCATTTAGTGGCTTAGTGTTAGCATTTAGATACACAACGTGTGGGCGAGAATTATTTAATCCATACACTTGAAAGGCGTCCAGATAGCACGTGAACAGGTTGTTTGTTTTTCCTTTTTCCATCGCATTTTTATTTTTGTTTCTCTATCATGACATTCATAACTCAAATATAAACACACTACACACGCAAAGCTCATAGATACTTATCAAGCAATAAAGTAAGAAAATGATTTATTGAATGATTTTCATGCCCAATACTTAGTGTGATACATCCCAAGCGTGACGTTTCGAATGTGAAGACGTGAATATAAATGTCGACATTTTAAAACTAAACTAGGATGTGGCCAATTAAGAAACAGATATGAATGGTGATGACGGTTTGACGAAAAACAACAGATCAAGATGGATGGATACGGGAAAACGGAATAATATGATCAATGACGTTAAAATCGAAACACGAAATATGTATCTGTAATGCATACCTTTACAAAAGGAGATTATAATCCGAAATGGGTTGATTGAATACCGTTATATAATACTGTTGCTTTCAAGTCACCCAGTGTCATAAGATACGCTGACGACTTTTGGTCAGTTTCGACACTGAAAGATTGGGAAAAAAGAAATCATTTTTAGACTTATCGCTAGGTGTTAAGAGGTTAGAATGAACAAAAAACAAAAGCAAAAAGGTTTCACAAAATTTCTTTCTCTGCCGTTTTTTGGGCTAACAGTTTAGATATTACCAAATCGACACTCACCACCACTTCGTCGATTTCAAGGCCGCGTATGACAGCGTATATAGAGACGAGCTGTACAAAGCCATGTCTAGTTTTGACTTCCCTGTCAAACTCGTCCGATTGTGCAGGATGACAATGGAGAATTCTCGCGGCTCCATTAAGTTCGGTAATGAGCAAACCGAGACCTTTGATGTTAAAAAAGGATTTAGGCAGGGCGACGCGCTGTCGTGCAACTTTTTCAACGTCGTGCTTGAAAAGATCGTGCAAGAGTCACTGGCCAACACAAGAGGTACGATTTATTCAAGTCCACGCAATTGCTTGCGTACGCCGACGATATTGACGTAATTGGACGAAAACAGCAAGACGTCAATGAGGCTTTCGTGAGCATTAAGGTAGAAGCGGCTAAGATGGGTCTCAAGGTTAATGAGGGTAAAACCAAATATCTGCTTTCATCTAAAAGAGACGGACAACACCGACGTATTGGCCAGAACGTCACCATGGGCGGATATAACTTTGAAGTGGTCAAGGAATTCGTCTACCTTGGCTCACTGATGACCAGCGACAACAACACCAGCGCTGAGATAAAACGCAGAATCACTCTTGCCAACCGCTGTTTCTTTGGGCTCAAGAGACAATCGAGAAGTAGAGCCCTCTCTAGGAAAACCAAGGTGACACTATATAAGACCTTGATCATCCCAGTCCTCCTTTACAGCTAAGCGGGTTGGACCTTAACAAAAGCGGATGAAGATGCCCTTGGTCGTTTTGAGAGGAAAATTCTGCGCACTATCTACGGTCCCGTTTGTTCAAACGGTGTATGGAGGAGAAGATATAACGAAGAACTGTACGGGTTGTACAGCGACATCGGCCTGGTACGACGTCCACGGATACAGCGTCTAAGGTGGCTAGGCCATGTAGAGCGCATGGAAGATACAGCTCCGACCCGAAAAGTCTTCGAATCCACTCCGGAAGGAAGGCGCGGCAGAGGACGGCCGCCTCAGCGGTGGCGCACGCAGGTATAAGGGGACCTCAACCAACTGGGCGTGCGGCACTGGAAACAGCTGGCCAAAGACCGTGCCGGCTGAAGACGCTTGTTGGTTGAGGCCCAGGTTCACCACGGACTGTAGCGCCGCCTAAGTAAGTAAGTAAGTAAGCATGCATTTGTATCACCGGGGCCATGAGAACAACCCCCACAGCAGCACTAGAAGTCATCACAGACCTGCCACCTCTTCCTATCCAACTGAAGAAAGAAGCAATGGTCTTCGCCTATAGACTGATCGTGGAGGATGACTCTAACCGTAGGCTCTATCACCCTGATATCCTTACCGAAATAAACAGGCATGAAATCCTAAAGATATCTCTCATAGACAACTGTCTCCCCAGAGCCATTAAGGCTCTGCAAGCAACATGGATAAGATCCAAGCTCGTAAAACTCTGTAAAGAGAAACTAGAAGAAATATCAGATGTCAATGAGGTAACCATCTGCTGGGTACTAGGGCATGTGAATATTTCCGGAAATGAGAAGGCGGACGAACTAGCCAGACTGGGATCAGGCACAGATACTTCGCAGATCACAACTGAGGCTAGAACGCCACTCAGCACACTTTTCAGAGAAATAGGGGTGAAACTACTAGGAAAGGCCAACCAGCGATGGTATCAATTAGATACATGCGCTACGGCAAGGCTAACATGGCCTGTCTATGACAAAAAAAGGATGGAAAGTCTGCTAAATCTTGGTAGAGGGAATATACGACTGGTAGTCGGTGCCCTCACTGGGCACTGCATGATATCATATCATGCAGCCAGACTAGGCCAGCCCTACAACGATTTTTGCACAAGTTGTAGGGACGAAGAGAAAATAGAATCCATTCGTCACTTACTGTGTGAATGCCCTGCACTGGCCCGAAAAAGATGTACGTACCTCGGAAACTATTTGTTTTCGGGTTAAGAGGAGGCTAGAGACATTAAGCTGAACAAACTGCTAAGGTTCTTAATTGAATGTGG
Organism: Eumerus sabulonum; assembly: GCA_951905685.1. Taxonomy (NCBI): domain Eukaryota; kingdom Metazoa; phylum Arthropoda; class Insecta; order Diptera; family Syrphidae; genus Eumerus; species Eumerus sabulonum. The sequence continues at coordinate 242,386,257 of OX645060.1, forward strand.
ATAACCGGCAACTGACAGGTTCCCCTCGGGTTAGCTTTTAAAAATGGGCACAATGGACTCTTAGTAGTCTAAGTGAGCCGTGACCTCATGTCAATAGGGCACCCAACTAACCTAACCTAACCTATTTAACAAAAACATTTACATTCTCTCTGGCAGCAAGGCTGCACTTCTGGCCATAAAGTACTATGAAATCACCTCCAAATTGGTATGGGACCGCCTACAGCTACAACACCAGCTGGCCAGCACAAACAGAGTTCATCTCGTTTGGCTACCTGGACACAGCGGCCATACAGGCAACGAAAAGGCGGACCTACTAGCAAGGAAAGGCTCTGCATCACCATTTATGATGCCACGGCCTTCTTGCGGCATACCCATCAGCAACACCAAATGCTGCATAAACAATTGGTTAAGGAATACGACGGATCACTACTGGTTACAAACGAAAGGTAGCAGACAAGCCAAGTTGTTCCTCCCAACTACATCTCTCAGTAGAACGAAACAACTCCTCATGCTCTCGAGGAGTCAGATTCGCTTAATCACAGGTTTCCTTACAGGACACTGCCCAGTCAACAAACACCTCAAAACGATGGGCATTATACAAGATGACACTTGCAGAATGTGTAATGATGACGAAGAGACAGCAGAGCACATACTGTGCCAGTGTAACTGCCTTGTCAGTACACGTCATCGTCACTTAGGCAAGTATTATCTTGAAGCAGAAGAAATCGCTGCTAGCTCACTCAAAAACATACTAAGTTTTATCACTAACTCAGGATTCTTGAGTGAACTGAAAGTGGGGGACATCACAATAGGCCCACTCGTGGCCGCAGTGATCAGGCGACTTTGTCCCACCCCCGTACCCTCTCTAACTCTCTCTACCGTTAAATCGCAGATTGTTGGGAGGTGTTTCTCGCTAATTGCTAGTACAGTATCGTCTGTGAGCTCAAAGACCTTACACCCTCTGGCCTCCAGGGATAGGAGTGCCTCGTTTACAACTAACACCCATAATTGCGGCGATAGTATTCCTCCCTGTGGTGTGCAACGTTTAACTGCCCTTTTTTCGTGGTAGCAGGTTCCTACCTTGACTGATGTTTTTACGACTAATTTATCTTGGAAACAAATTTCTTTTTATTTTTCATTGAATTCAATAAAGAACGATATTTAACGTCAACCTTGCCGATGACTTGTCCGTTTTCTTTCGGTGTCAAAACATATTCCAAAAATAAGGGAAATAAACAAACTAAAGCAAGACGCCTCTGAAAGCAGGGTTATTCCAAAAATCACAATTTTCAAAGCAGCAATTCCAAAAAATTTTACATAACAAACACGCACGAACGCACAAGAATCAGTTGCTAATATGGTGTTGCTATAAGTCCTGGAAAACTGTTCGCGTTCTTCTGCAAGTGTATTTGTACGTGAATATAGTAACGAGACACGCTTCCATCTATCTGCTTTGTTCCTAATTAGAAATAGTTGGCACAGTACCGCAACGAATGGATTCTCGCTCCCACGCACAAATGTTTTCCATTCGAAGTCCGTGATTCATAAACGCGCTTTCTCCTGACAACTTATGCAACACCTTCACCAGACCTTGAACCGACTCGACTGTGCCGCCAAACAATGTCTCATCGATACATATGTACATTCTGTTCCAGTCAGGAAAGTGTTGTGGACAGTTTAAGGAAAAAAAAAAAAAAGAAAAAAAAAAAAAACACAAGCTACCAGCGGTCAAAAAGGACATCACAGGCTAGTAATAGAGCACGCATATATGCATGACAACAATTTTACTAATTGAAACCAGAACCTAGTGACATAAGGCCGGACTATGTATGTACGCCCGCGCGATAGTTGAAGCATTAAAGCTTCTTAGTACATCAGACTTCGACGTAATAGGCAGACAAGTACGTCAGATTTTATTTTCGAATATAGATTCGTGGAGCGAGCATACACGTCTTTCATCGCAACAAATGACATTTGATTGATGTGCCGAGCAAATGGATGGAACGGACTGTTATGGAAAACATTCGAATTAATAAAACAAACTGGAACTAAAGTGTAAATTTGAAACAAACCATATGACGATGATGTCGGAGGAGCACGACACCCACTCTTGGCATCAACCTCCGCTACAATGGACTACTACAACTCACCTCATAAAAGACAAAAAAACAAAAAACAAAAGGAAATTTCAGTTTATTTATACAATTTCACCGATGGATGAATCTAATTCACCTGCCAAGCAGTAGAACGAGACAAGGTTTGATTAATGAACAACTCATTAGGCATAAGCTGCTAATTGATGCGGCCCGAGCATCCTCACATTATTATTCGCTACTCTGCTGTGTGGTTATTCGACCTTTGGCGTTAAGTGAATGGTCCGAGATAGCTACACAATCATCGCGGCTTGAGATAACAAAACGTATATAGAGGCACGACAAAAAAAGATACGAAAAGAAACAAAGATCCTTAGAGTGCCTTCGCACGCCATACTACTAAACATAGTCGCCCATTAGTGAGCACACGCACTAAACTGACATCCTTCTTCAATGCGATTGTTGCATTGGCAGTACTCTTACATTTGTAATTTATTATATCAAGAGTATTGACAATAAAATGACACTGCTTGTTTGGATCTCGAGAATACAACATTGATGAAGAAAAGACGAGAGCGGTCAGGAAAGTGAAAGCACCAACTAATATTAAGGAGTTACAGCGTTTCTTAGGAATGGTAAACTTCATAGGGAAGTACAGCCCAAATAAATCCTCTATTCTCGAACCAATCCAATCCGGAGCTTGTCCGGAGTACGATGTAAAAATCGTGCTCGGTGACTTCAATGCCAATGCCACGATACAACAACAGATAACGGCTTCCGACTCGCTGACTTTGCGACAGCTCGTAATGCGGTGATAAGTAGCACAAGATTCCCTCGCAAGCGAATCCACACAGCAACCTGGCGATCTCCGGACGGTCGAACCGCCAACCAAATCGACCATGTGCTCATTGACGCAAGGCACGCGTCAAACATCCTGGATGTGCGAACATTCAGAGGGGCAAATGTCGACTCTGACCACTTCCTCGTAGCAGCAAGATTCAGAGCTCGACTGTCCAATGTCAGAAAGCTGCACCAGCCCATCAGGAGGAGGTTCGACATTGGGCGCCTGAGCACACCGGAGGTTGCCAGAGTCTACAGGGAGCAGCTGAGCGAAAGACTCTACGGTATGCCTACGTCGAACACAAATGCCAATAATATGTGGCTGCATTGCCGCTCAGCCATTCAGGAAGTAGCCGAAACCACATTAGGATACCTACCACCCCCGACAAGAAACCCGTGGTATGATGGCGAGTGTGAGCAGAAAAAGGCAGCAACCGACGAGGCGTACCAAAAGGCGCTGCAGAGGAAAACCAGGGCAGCGCGAGAAGAGTACCGAGCCAGAAGAAGGGAGGAGAAGAAACTACTGCGACAAAAGAAAAGAATCTTCGCAGCCTCCCAGCTCAAGGATATCGAGGAGTCTAGGGACAAACATAAAATACGAGCCTTTTACAAGAAAGCCAAAGGCCTTACAGGAGGCTTCAAAAAGGGCACCCTGGCTCTTCGAAACTGCGAGGGTAATCTTGTCACCGACCCGCAGGGAATAGTGGATGTATTTAAGCAGCACTTCCAGCAGCTGCTTAACGAGCATGACCAAGAGAGAGTGGTAGGGACCGAGGAAATCCCAACTCCAGCCGCTGAAGTAGTCCTCCCACCCAGCATAGAAAAAGTCGGCACAGCTATTCAGAAGCTGAAGAACAACAAGGCCGCAGGCTCAGATGGCTTGCCATCAGAGCTCTTCAAGGCTGGCGGCGATGTTCTGGTAGGGAGCATGCACCAGATCATCTGCAGAATTTGGGAAGATGAGAGCATGCCCGACGACTGGAATACCAGCTCTATATGCCCCATCCACAAAAAAGGCGATCCTACCTCTTTCAAGAACTATAGAGGTATATCCCTGCTCAATGTCGCATACAAGATCATGTCCAGCGTATTGTGTGAACGTCTAAAACCATTTTACACCGCACTAATCGGCAGCTACCAGTGCGACTTCCGGCCCGGCAAATCAACTATAGACCAAATTTTCACACTTCGACAAATCCTGGAAAAGACCAACGAGTTTCGAATCGATACACACCATCTTTTCATCGATTTCAAAGCCTTATACGACAGCATTCATCGTGAAGCACTGTTTGGGGCGATGGCCGAATTCGGGATCCCGGTAAAACTGATCCAGTTGTGTTGCGCCACGCTAAAAAACACGCGATGCACCGTGCAACTCGGTTCTAGGACCTCGGAACCATTCGAAACATGCACCGGATTTCGGCAAGGAGATGCGCTGTCATGTGACTTCTTCAACCTGGTGCTGGAGCAGATAGTGCGACGGGCAGGCGTCAACAGGGAAGGCACTATCTTATACAAGTCCATCCAGCTGCTAGGATACGCGGATGATATCGACATGATCGCGTGTTCTCGCCTTGGCATTGTGGAAGCATTCACGGCGATTGAAGAACAGGCGAAACGAGTTGGTCTTAAGATCAATGAGGACAAAACGAAATACATGCTGTCAAGCAAAAACCAATCCGTCGCTCACCACCTGGGACAAAACATAACAATTGACAGCTACAATTTCGAGGTAGTTAAGGAGTTTGTCTACCTCGGGGCAAACGTAAATTCTACAAATGACACCACAGTGGAGATCCGGCGTAGAATCGCCCTTGGCAACCGCTGCTACTTCGGCTTGTCCAAACAACTGGGGTCAAAACTCCTCACTCGAAAGACCAAAGTCATGCTTTGCAAAACGCTCATTCTGCCAGTCTTGCTGTATGGAGCCGAAAGCTGGACGATAAGCAGGACAGCGGAGCTGATTTTGGGTTCTTTCGAAAGAAAAATTCTGCGCCGGATATTTGGTCCTGTCTGTGAGGAAGGTGAATGGAGAAGAAGACACAACCGCGAACTCTACGAGCTGTACCAAGATGTGGATGTAGTCCGGAAGGCAAGGATCCGTCGACTACACTGGCTCGGCCACATCGAGCGCATGGACATCAACGCTCCAGCTAAGAGGGTCTTCAACTCCGAGCCTCCTGGTTCGAGAAGAAGAGGAAGACCGAACCTCCGGTATAAAGACCAAGTAATCGCGGATGTAAGACATCTTGGTCTTGACAACTGGAAGCAGCGTGCCCGGGACCGTCAAGGATGGAAGGCAGCTATAGCTCAGGCTCAGATCCTCCATGGATCGCAGGCCTGATAAGTAAGTAAGTAAGTAATTAAATGGAACCTATTTCTTCGAACAACACCTTCTATCTGTTTCAATAAGATAAGACCTATTCTGAACTTTCTTTAGAACCCTTCCATGTCGCCTTAGGTCCGTTATCCACACAAAATCTCCGGATTCTAATTCGCTTAATTCCCCTACTCTATGTCTCCTGTCATAGTTTCGTTTATACCTGCTCTTATACTCTTCTTCCCTCTTTTTCAGGTTTCGTAGGTTGGGCTTTTCCTTTAAATTTATATCAGGTAAGGTTTCTCGCAGCTTCCTTCCGAAATTGAGCTCCGCAGGGCTATATCCATTGGTTGTTGTTGGTGTATTACGATATGCTAACAATGCCATGTCAATGTTTTCTTTGTTTTTCTTTAAGAGGGTTTTTGCTATTTTCACCGCCGCTTCTGCTGCCCCATTGGCCTGATGGTGGTGTGGACTGCTTGTGACGACAGTAAAAGACCAGTTCTTGGCGAATCGTCGAAACTCTGATGAACTTAAATTTTGAAATTGAGTTCCACTATCGGTGTAGACCACCTGCGGTATTCCGTAGCGACTAAATGTTAACTTGCACAGTTTTATTATATCCTTCATCCGGATGCGAATTAGTTCTCCAATTTCAAAAAACCTAGAATAACAGTCCGTAATCACCATGTACCATTTGTTTTCTAGTTTAAACAGGTCCATTGCAACTTTCTGCCACGGGTAGTCTGGAAAATCAGAGACTAAAAGTGGCTCATGTTTATTGCTTTTGTGTTGAACACATATTGGACAACTTTTGATTTTCTTTTCAATTTCCTTTGAAATTCCAGGCCACCACATAGTTCTTTGAGCTCTTATTCTCGTTTTTGTGATGCCTAAATGTCCCTCATGCAGCTTTGCCAACATCATATTTCTTAACATTTTGGGAATCATTATCCGGTTCTTCCGTAAAAGCATATTATCAATGAACGTTAGCTCATTAGTAGTGTCTTAATTCCGAACTTACTTCATTTTTGACTGGCCATTCTTGTTTAACATATACCTTAAGTTTCTGACATTCGGGATCAACCATTTGTGCCTTTATAATTTCAATTATATTATGGTCTTTCATGTGTATATTTTGGAGGGCTATCTGATGAACGTAAGCGCTTATCTCCTCCTCTAATCCTTCCGGTTCCACATCAGTTTCCAACGGTGCTCTTGAGAGTTGATCTGCAACTACCAAATTCTTCCCTGGTATGTAGGATATTGAATAATCATACCTTAACATTCTCATCCGAATCCGTCGTAGCCTCGGTGACAAATCATCTAGGTTTTTAGTTTGTAGAATTTGCAAGAGGGGTTTATGATCTGTTTGTATATCAAAACGCTTCCCAATGAGATAGTTCTTAAGTTTTTCACAAGCCCAAGCTATAGCCAGTGCCTCTCTTTCGATGTTCGCATAATTTTTTTCAGCTGCTGTTAAGCTTCTCGAAATGCATGCGACTGGGCACCTTTCTTTTCGGTGAGATTGTAATAAAACTGCGCCAAATCCTGGTTGAGAAGCATCACATGAGTTAGTTGTATCCTTCGATGGATCATACATTTTGAGGTTAGGAGCTGAGGATAATTTTTGCTTGATTTCCTCAAACGCTTTTTCTTGAGCATATTCCCACAAAAATTCATTATTCTTTCTTAGTAAGCTTGTAATTGGTTCGAGAATAGTTAGTTAGTTAGTTAGTTGTTAGTTATCAGGCCTGCGATCCATGGAGGATCTGAGCCTGAGCTATAGCTGCCTTCCATCCTTGACGGTCCCGGGCACGCTGCTTCCAGTTGTCAAGACCAAGATGTCCTACATCCGCGATTACTTGGTCTTTATACCGGAGGTTCGGTCTTCCTCTTCTTCTCGAACCAGGAGGCTCGGAGTTGAAGACCCTCTTAGCTGGAGCGTTGATGTCCATGCGCTCGATGTGGCCGAGCCAGTGTAGTCGACGGATCCTTGCCTTCCGGACTACATCCACATCTTGGTACAGCTCGTAGAGTTCGCGGTTGTGTCTTCTTCTCCATTCACCTTCCTCACAGACAGGACCAAATATCCGGCGCAGAATTTTTCTTTCGAAAGAACCCAAAATCAGCTCCGCTGTCCTGCTTATCGTCCAGCTTTCGGCTCCATACAGCAAGACTGGCAGAATGAGCGTTTTGCAAAGCATGACTTTGGTCTTTCGAGTGAGGAGTTTTGACCCCAGTTGTTTGGACAAGCCGAAGTAGCAGCGGTTGCCAAGGGCGATTCTACGCCGGATCTCCACTGTGGTGTCATTTGTAGAATTTACGTTTGCCCCGAGGTAGACAAACTCCTTAACTACCTCGAAATTGTAGCTGTCAATTGTTATGTTTTGTCCCAGGTGGTGAGCGACGGATTGGTTTTTGCTTGACAGCATGTATTTCGTTTTGTCCTCATTGATCTTAAGACCAATTCGTTTCGCCTGTTCTTCAATCGCCGTGAATGCTTCCACATTGCCACGGCGAGAACACGCGATGATGTCGATATCATCCGCGTATCCTAGCAGCTGGATGGACTTGTAAAAGATAGTGCCTTCCCTGCCCGGCGCACTATCTGCTCCAGCACCAGGTTGAAGAAGTCACATGACAGCGTATCTCCATGCCGAAATCCGGTGCATGCTTCAAACGGTTTCGAAGTCCTAGAACCGAGTTGCATGGTGCATAGCGTATTTTTTAGCGTGGCGCGACACAACTGGATCATTTTTTCCGGGATCCCGAATTCGGCCACCGCACCAAACAGTGCTTCACGATGAATGCTGTCGTATGCGGCTTTGAAATCGATGAAAAGATGGTGTGTATCGATTCGAAACTCGTTGGTCTTTTCCAGGATTTGTCGAAGTGTGAAAATTTGGTCTGAAGTCGATTTGCCGGGCCGGAAGCCGCACTGGTAGCTGCCGAATAGTGCGGTGCAAAATGGCTTTAGACGTTCACACAATACGCTGGACAGGATCTTGTATGCGACATTGAGCAGGGATATACCTCTATAGTTCTTGCAAGAGGTAGGATCGCCTTTTTTGTGGATGGGGCATATAGAGCTGGTATTCCAGTCGTCGGGCATGCTCTCATCTTCCCAAATTCTGCAGATGATCTGGTGCATGCTCTCTACCAGAACATCGCCGCCAGCCTTGAAGAGCTCTGATGGCAAGCCATCTGAGCTTGCGGCCTTGTTGTTCTTCAGCTTCTGAGTAGCTGTGCCGACTTTTTCTATGCTGGGTGGGAGGACTACTTCAGCGGCTGGAGTTGGGATTTCCTCGGTCCCTACCACTCTCTCTTGGTCATGCTCGTTAAGCAGCTGCTGGAAGTGCTGCTTAAATACATCCACTATTCCCTGCGGGTCGGTGACAAGATTACCCTCGCAGTTTCGAAGAGCCAGGGTGCCCTTTTTGAAGCCTCCTGCAAGGCCTTTGGCTTTCTTGTAAAAGGCTCGTATTTTATGTTTATCCCTAGACTCCTCGATATCCTTGAGCTGGGAGGCTGCGAAGATTCTTTTCTTTTGTCGCAGTAGTTTCTTCTCCTCCCCTCTTCTGGCTCGGTACTCTTCTCGCGCTGCCCTGGTTTTCCTCTGCAGCGCCTTTTGGTACGCCTCGTCGGTTGCTGCCTTTTTCTGCTCACACTCGCCATCATACCACGGGTTTCTTGTCGGGGGTGGTAGGTATCCTAAGGTGGTTTCAGCTACTTCCTGAATGGCTGAGCGGCAATGCAGCCACATATTATTGGCATTTGTGTTCGACGTAGGCATACCGTAGAGTCTTTCCCTCAGCTGCTCCCTGTAGACTCTGGCAACCTCCGGTGTGCTCAGGCGCCCAATGTCGAACCTCCTCCTGATGGGCTGGTGCAGCTTTCTGACATTGGACAGTCGAGCACTGAATCTTGCTGCTACGAGGAAGTGGTCAGAGTCGACATTTGCCCCTCTGAATGTTCGCACATCCAGGATGTTTGACGCGTGCCTTGCGTCAGTGAGCACATGGTCGATTTGGTTGGCGGTTCGACCGTCCGGAGATTGCCAGGTTACTGTGTGGATTCGCTTGCTAGGGAATCTTGTGCTACTTATCACCGCATTACGAGCTGTCGAAAAATCAGCGAGTCGGAAGCCGTTATCTGTTGTTGTATCGTGGAGGCTGTGCTTTCCGATCACTCCGCCAAGGATGTTTTTCTTTCCGATTTTGGCGTTGAAGTCCCCGAGCACGATTTTTACATCGTACTCCGGACAAGCTCCGTAGGCGTTGTCCAGGAGGTCATAGAAGTCCTCCTTGATAGGGTCTTCAGCCTCGTCGGTAGGGGCGTGTGCACATATAAGGCTGACGTTATAAGATCTGCCTCTGATGCGGATCACAGCCAGGCGATCACTTATAGGTTTAAAGTCGATGACCTTCGACCTTAACCGCTTTCCCACGACAAATCCGCATCCCTGTAAGTGCAACCTTTTGTGACAGCTGTAATAAATGTCGCAATTTTTCTTCCTAATCATACCGTTTCCTATCCAGCGTATTTCCTGGACCACAGTAATATCCGCCTTGTACTGCGTGAGGATTCCTTCTAGTTTATGAGCAGCTCCGGGAGTGTACAGGGTTCTGACATTCCAGGAGCATACTCGCAAATCGTGTTCCTTTTTCGTGCGTTGTCGTCGTCGAGTATCCGTCCGTGTATCCGAGGCATCTTGCTCATTCATAACTTTAGGTTTTTTTTACGTGGGCGGATTGTTAGCCCGCCGCATAACCGCCATTCCGGTCGGGGTTTTTTTCGCTGCATACGTTTGTTCACCTCCCAACGGTTGTTGAAGAGGCTATCCAGAGGGCGCCGCGAGGAGGCCGTATGTCAACTTGACCCGGGCATTTAAACAGAGATCGTTTAATTAAGGTCTCGTATTTAGACTCGTTCCAGGCACAACCCATTGATGAAGTACCCGTGAGCGAGGAAGCTGAAAGATGCCCAGCGATATCCACAGAGTTTCAAGACAAAGCAACAGAGGAAGATGAGACACCTAGACGAGATTCAACGAATGCCTTAATAACAAGATCTGGAAAACGGATACATCGTGATTAGAAAAATAACAATCAATTTAATTTTAACGGTTATCTTGATTATAAGATATAATAGATGGTTATAGTTATGCATGTACTTAAAACATTGAATTAAAATAATAATTTTATATCTTAAGGGGGGATGTTGCATTAGCAGCACCCTTACATTTGTAATTTATTATATTAAGAGTATTGACAATAAAATGACACTGCTTGCCTGGATCTCGAGAATACAACAGCGATAAGTTGAGTTTCCATACCACCATTCGCATTCTGGAAACGCCTTCGCATCCAGACCACCTGGATGGTGGACCATGTGGTCCAATAAAATTGCGCCCATCGACATTATGGCTTAATTGTACATTTATTTCATGAATACTTTAATGAATTCATTTAGTAAATGGGTAAATGATACTTAAAACACACCTGCCACTATTCAAAAGGATATTCATTGTTCATAAGCCTTTTTAATGATTTTTTATGATTTCAGCCATTGAAAGAGGCATTTTACAGCGCAACTTAACCGCACAATACACAAATTAAAATTTTGTACGTAAGCCTGCCTTGGCGGGGGGGCTTTTTCAACATGAATCTCCTACTAATCCCGCGCAAAGTCATCTAGGGCTTTTGTGTTTTGAATATTTTTCTGAAACTCTTGCATAGGTTTTTGCTTTAGCGTAAAAAAATAAGCTGTAAAGACGAGAACGCCGTGGCGCAGAGGATAGTGTGTTGGCCTCTGACGCCTTTGACACGGTATCGAATCCCGGCAACAGCCATGTCATCGAATGTGTGTTTCATGGTGCTACTCCTCAGCGGAGTACTGACAAAACCCCCTGTAGTATAATTGTCAAGAAAAGCTGCTCAAATTTCGCCTATGGAAAAATAAAATCACACACAACATGGGTAATTGAGAGAAGCTAGGCTTTGGTCATTCATGGACTGTAACGCCAACATACATACACAGTCAGCTTTACTGGTAGAGGTATTTTTTTCAGGGGTTCGGTTTCGAAACTTAATTACTTACCTACTTAGGTGGGGCTACAGTCTTGTGTGAGCATGGGCCTCAACCAACAAGCTTCTCCATCTGGCACGGTGTTTTGCCAGCTATTTCCAGCGACACACTCCCAGTTGGTTAAGGTCCCCTTCCACCTGTGTGCGCCACCTTAGATTCGGTCGTCCTCTGCTGTGTCTTCCTTCGGGGTTGGACCCCAAAAATTCATCGGGCCGCAGCTGTGTTTATCAATTCGTTCTACATGGCCTAGCCATCTTAGATGTTGGATCAGTAAACATCGTACTAGGCCGATTACGCTGTACAGTCCGAATAGTTCGTCATTGTATCTTTTCCTCCATAAAACAAATGGGTCTATAGATTGAAGGCAGAATTTTCCTCTCGAAACGACCAAGGTCCCCTTCATCCGCTTCCGTTTAATTCCGGGGCTCTCCGCCATAGAGGAGGGCCGGGATGATTAAGGTTTTATACAGCGCAACTTTGGTCTTTCGAGGCTCAAACCTCTTCACTCGAAGAACCAAAGTCATGCTTTAAAAAAAGCTTATACTGCCAGTCTTGCTGAACGGAGCCGAAAGCTGAACGTTAAGCCGGTGAGGAAGGTGAATGGAGGAGAAGACATAACCGCGAACTCTACGAGCTGTACAAAGATATGGATGTAGTCCGGAAGGCAAAGATCCGTCGACTACATTGGCACCAACGCTCCAGCTAAGAGGGTCTTCGACTCCGGTATAAAGACCAAGTTATCGCGAATGCACGACCGTCATGGATGGATGGTAGCTATATGTAGCTCAGACTCAGATCCTCCATGGAATGTCGGCCTGTTAAGTAAACAGGCAAAATTCGCGAATTTGGAGTGGAAAAGATCCAGAAGTCTTTGACGAGATGCCCTTACAACCATTAGGACTCGCTGTTTTGTGTGTTTTATGAGATGGGAGGTGGTGGAATTGTCAGCCCGTATCTCTTTAAGGACGATGTCGGCCAGAATGTTACCGTCCTGCTACAACAGGAATGGCCCTCGCAAGTTTTACGAAAAAGTGAAGCGAACATTCCGGGCCTATAAAGCCAGAGGGGAAGCCTATAGGGATGAAGACGGACAACTAATATGGTAGTAGAGTCACAGTCGTTGCTGAGAATATGGAACGAACACTTCGTAGACCATTCGCAACGGACGAAGATGTAACAGACGATTAATAAAACCGTGGGCTCAGGCGGCCTGTCTGCCGATCTATTCAAGGCGGCTGGAGATGAGCTGGTAGGGAGCATGCACCAGGACCCACCTGGTCGCCGCTGTGTCCACAATGTCAAAATTCTGAAGGGGACGCAGAGCATGCAGTTTTTGACTATGAACATACCAAACTCCCAAAATCTGGTCCCGTACATGAATGACTCCGTAGATAACTGGAATGAGCTATGCTCGTACATTGCGTTAGTCTATTCGAGACTTCCGCAGGCCGAAGCAGAGAGAAGGGTTCAAGAGGCCGAAATATAAAGTAAATCGCTAACCAGCCCCGCGAAGTAATACCTAACGGCAGTCCCGCAGGGACAGTGGTTGAAGTGGCTCTATTCTCCAAAAGAGGGACATGAGCAGAGGAGGTGGTGAATTAATTCCTCTTCCTCCTCATCCATGCAGCCGTAGCAGAAGTCATTGGCAGGTGACCCAGTTTGACGGCATGTTTTCCAATGGTGCAGTGACCTGTGATGACACCCATTAAAGTGCTTAAGGTTCAACTTTTGGTTGCCACAAGGTCCCTGGTCCGTCCTAAGTGGGCCTGATTTGCTTAGTGATAAAGCCAATGTTATTTTCGTTCCATTGAATGTGGGTAGCCTCTATGGTTTTATCATGTGCTTTACCGAGCTTATTGGGGTTTTTGAATTCCTGGGGGTTGGAAGACTGAGTGTGCTTGACCCTAACCTTGCGAGTTTTTTAGCCGCTCAGTTTCCTAGAATATCCCTATGCCTAGGAACCCACAGTAATTTCATATTGTTCAGCCATCTCGTCTAGAGAAAGGCGGCAGTTGAGAGATGTCTTTGATTAGTGGGGTACCGCTGCCAGGGATTTTATCACAGATTGGCTATCCGTGCAAATGATAATATCCTGCCGTGGCGCAGTGGGTAGTGTGTTAGCCTCTGACACCGATGACACGGGATTGGATCCCGACAACAGCCGTGTCATCGAATGTGTTTTTCACTGTGCTTCTCCTCAGCAGCGGGTTACTGACAAGACCCCCTGTAGTATAATTGTTAACAAAAGCTTCTCGAAGCTTGCCGTTCGGAACCGACAATAAACTGTACGGTCCCTTCCACCTATGGAAACATAAAATCACACACCACATGGGCGATTGAGAGAAGCTCAACTTTGGTCCTTCATGGACTGTAACGCCAACATACATACATACATACGAGCATATATACATACATACATACTAAGCCATGCAAGGGCCTTCGTTATCGCTGTTATTTCCACGTCCTTCACACTGCAGTGGTTTGGGAGTCTAAATGATAGGTTGAGGTTCCGTTCCTTGGAGTAGACTCAACTACCTACACCCTTCTCCATCTTGGAGCCATCGGTATAGAGGGACATCGAGTCCTTCGGTATGACCTTTCCTTCAGCTCATTCCTCCCGGGATGGAAGGATAACTTCGAAGTTCATAGTAGACACGTTTTGCGGGATGGTGTAGTCGGTTTCCATGGATACTACGAAGTTGAAAATGTTGGTATGGCCTTTGTGTAGTGTTGGCCATTTTCTTGTGCTCCTAATCCGTAGGGCCGCGCAAGTATCACCCTGTTTGCTAAAGAGGTCCAATGACACCCTGTGGTGTACCTCTGCTAACTATTCTAGTTGAAACGGCACTAGCGAAGTTGGCTTTGACGACTCTTTGTGTTACCAGTTGTCGTACCAGTTCTATCACTGACCCCGTTCCATCCAGATCAGTCAGGGCTTTGTTGACAGCCCATGGTTCAACATGGCTACTAGGGTATATTCCTTGTCTTCCTATGATCTTTCTATGATGCTAACTAGTGCATGGAGTGCACTAGAAAGCTGGTTCTCCGACAGCCTTCTTATGCAGTCGCTGTGTCGAATTTGTGCATCTATAACCTTGTTTAGAGTTTTAAGAAGAAACGAAGTAAGCCTAATAGAACTCAAGTCTTTTGTATGCGTTTGGGAACTTTTGCCTGCCTTGGGTATGAAAATGACTTTGGTTTCCTTCCACTTGATTGGGATGAAGGATAAGGAGATTCAGCTTTTCAAAATGGCTACATGCCAGGGAAGGATGAGATCTGCCAAAAGTGAGCTTCGCTCTTATGATTCCATCCGAGCCTGGAGAATTGTATGGTTCAAAGGTTTTCAGAGCACAAAGGACAATATTATTGTAAACCCTAGCTGCAACCACTTCTCAAGTGACAATGTGCAACATCTCAAATGAAACGTTTAAATATCATTTTTATGACGATCGTGCACCGAATTCGTCTCTCTTACGAGCTTCAACATTTTCTAAATGGTTTGCATATGCAGATAAGAATAATATTTTAAATTCTCAACGACATCTATTCGCCTATCCGCTGCTTATGTGTAGCGGTATCCGCCGAACATTCGCGGGATAATAAACTATTCGTTTTATATCCTTTCCACGTCTTTGTTTTATTGCAACACATTTTTACGAGCAGCAACAGCTCTATAAAAAAAAAAAATAGAAACACTGCCCTACCGCAGTTTAAATAAACGAGGCACTAAAACGTATCGCTCCCCATTGGAATCCGCTTGGCATTGAAATTATCGCGATACTTATTTTCAATTTTGTTCTCCGAAAAAAAAAGAAGAAAGCAAAAAACGAAAAACAAAAAATGTTTGAAACAAGGACGAAGTATTGGCAAAGTTTCGACAACAAATAAGATAGGGAGGAGGGCACTCACCTTTCCAAAGTTCATGACATACTGCTGTCGCTACTTATGAACTTCATTCGGCATTTGAATTTCAATAGCAAATTTGAGGAAAATCGCTTTCGAAACTTGGTATTCAAAGGACACTGCATACAGATAGAAGATCCATTATATCGAGGAAACTGATATGGTAGCTACTTAAGCTATTAACTATAATGCGTAACCATAAAACCCAACGTCCAACAGGATAGTCTACCCTACTATGCCCTACTCTCTCACTCGCTCCATTAGAACAAGTTTCACACGACGAATGTCAATAGCCCGCAGTTGGAACTGCAACAGGAGAGGCAACAAGTCAAATGAGCTTAGTATGGGTTTGGAAAATGCTCTCGTATCAACCACCATCATCGTTGTGTTTCTCGAGGATTTCATTGCGAAAGCTTGTATTTGTAATTCAATTTATCCCCAGCCCATATTGATGCTTACACGACCATGTCACGATTTGATGCGTAAGCAAGGTAGAAATGCCTTCACTAATCCTCCTCATAGAGGAAACGAGGCGAATGCCTACAGAGTCTAGAGAAAACTGCGAAGCAGCTTGACCCAGAAATGGGATCTAATACACGAGCCCCCCAACCATTGGGTATGTAGTGGACTAATGCCTGCCAGCAGCCCTGATAAAGGCATCGTTACGCTAAACTGTTAAAGCGTACGTGACTAGACTAAAAGTTATGATTGTGTGTCATTCGTTGTAGCAACATTCATGCCCGAAGGATATTTCATTATCTACATACAGAGTAGGTTGCTCGCCTGTGTACTCGTATAGTGTGGTGTGTCGCCACCATACATATCTCTACATGACGGTATTACCTTACGTATATGGTACGTTTCTATCACAAAACGCCCAGGGAATAGGAATAATTATCCTGAATTTATCGCTGACCTGTTTGCAATTTTCTGCCCATTCAGGATCAGTCAAACGTGCAGACTCTTCTGTATTCATCATCGTTTTATCGTTTTTTTTTTTTACAACTCAAGTAGGTAGATTTGGTGGGAGAGGGTAGGAAACGGAAACTAATTTAAATTTACTTTTATGGTTTGCTGGATGAAAAAGTACTTGAGCTCATATCCACCGCGACTGTCATCCCCAAGGAGCATTCAATCATTTTCGCTCCTCTCAGGATAAAACACTCCCGAGCTGGGCGAAATATAAACTCAGTTGCCTTAGTTGCCTTTCGCCACAGCATTTTCAAAATATTTTCAAACATTCTCAAAACAATTCATTAGGGATCTGGGACGGATCGTAATGGTGTTGAGGGTATAACGTCTATATAAGTTTGAAAGAAGGGTGAAACGGGCAAACGAACGACTGAACTTGTCTCAAATAACTTTTTAGATTCTTTGAATTACGGCAAAGGATACTTCTTTTTTTTCCTCATCCTGCTTATCTACATGCATATACAATGGGACATGCTTTCCTACTTACCGAGTTTACAGCAGCCATAATAATACTGGGATAAATATCTGAAAATATATTGAGGTCGATTAGTCCAAGTGGTTAATGGAAGAGTTTCAAAATAATATGGAAGATGACAATTAAGACAAAGTGTACCCAGAGTATCCTAGTATTATCGCATGGCATTCATTTTGGTGATTTATTGACGTGGGAAAAGTTCCTGCGATATGGATATGCGGTAGTGTAGTTTCGAGACTTTAGGTCGCATCGTGGTTAGAAGAAGTCAATGTAAATTATAACTTTGCTCAACCCTAGAGAGCGTTACATTCAATTTAATTTATTCCTTAATTATGTTTTAATGGAACCGGCTATTAAGGGCTAACGACGGGATCTAAAATATTTGCTATTGTTAAGTGACATTCCTGGACTAGATACCACAAGTCAGAGTATCTCGTTTATAAGGGGAGAAACGGGCTTACATAAACATACTATATCCATCATCCCTAACATTAGGTGTAACTCTGAGAAGGAGTACACGAGTATCTCGTTTGCGTGCTTTTGATAACGCAACTTTTGACAGCATGTGTAACGCTGCCAGACATCATGGCGTGGATGATGCACTGGTCCTTTGGATCAAAGCAATGCTCATGCACAGGACATTGACCGCTGATGCAGGCCTCGACCAGTGTGTCAAATCTGGCGTAAACAGGGGCTGCCCTCAAGGTGGCGTCCTGTCTCCGCTGTTATGGTGCATGGTGGTCGATTCCCTGCTTGATGCTCTCAATGCCTCTGGAATCTACGCCCAGGCCTATGCGGATGACGTCGCCATTCTTTCTGTCGGCTCATGTTTGGCGACTGTCCGTCGCAAAGCACAGGCGGCGCTAAATGTGATCGATGATTGGTGTACCAGAAATGGGCTGTCAGTCAATCCTCTTAAGACCGATGTCGTTCTCTTTACGAGAAGGAGGAAAAATACTGACATGACTCAGCTGGTACTAAAAGGCACTTCCATCCCGATATCCAAGGAGGCTAAGTATCTAGGAGTCATCTTAGATAGTAAGCTTCTCTGGTCAAAACATGTTGAATCAAAAACCACCAAAGCGCTGTCAGCTTTCTGGCAATGCAAAGGAGCTTTTGGCAAAACATGGGGCTTATCGCCGGCAAAGGTCCTTTGGATCTACACGGCAACGATAAGACCTATAATCTCATATGCATCGGTTGTCTGGTGGAACAGAGTAAAACGCAAACACGTCGTAGCCTCTTTCACCAAACTTCAAAGAACGGTTTGTCTCAGCTGCACGGGGGCTTTCCCCAGCACGCCGGGCGCTGCTCTTGATATATTTATCAGAGGTGTGCTCTGAAAGCCATGTCTCGTCTGAAGAGAAATGGCTTTTGGTACAACTCGCATAGGAATAACGGTGTGCTTGCGCAAGAATTGTCCTGCGACCCCTGTCTCATGGATATGCCTTCTGACGCACTGACGCCCGTTATCCTATTGCGTCGTAATTTCACAGTCGAGTTTCCATGGCGTCAGGATTGGATATGGCTGGATACTGAACCTGGAAAGGACAGTCTTCGCATTTTCAAGGATGGCTCCAGATCTGGGCGGGGGTCCGGTGCTGGGGTCTTCTTTGAGCGCGAAAACATTCGACTGCACTTCTCCTTAGGAAAATATGCGTCTGTCTTCCAATCCGAGATATACGCAATCCTAATGGCCATGCACTATGTTGTGAAGCACAGGTGGAAGGGGGAAAGCATATGCGTATGTAGTGACAGCCAAGCTGCACTAAAAGCTGTGTGTAACCCCTTAACTAGCTCCAAATTAGTGCTTGAACTCAAGTCCTTCTTGAACAGAGTCGGCAGACTAAATTCATTAAGGCTTGTATGGGTTCCAGGCCACTCTGGGATCCCAGGAAATGAGACCTCTGACGAACTCGCTAGAATGGGTTCAGAGGAGAGCTTCTCAGGACCTGAACCCGCTCTAGGTCTACCTACATCCACGGTAAATTCCTACATTAACGATTGTGTATTTAACACACACAACCGTAGATGGAGGGATTGTCCGGGTTGCAGGATGACTAAGCGCGTATGCCCTGATGTCTGCAAAAAATCTGCAGCATTCCTCCTGTCTTTAAGGAGAATCGACTGCAGAAGGCTTGTGGGAGTTATCACGGGCCATTACACTTTTGCCAAGCATCTCTACGTGCTCGGCATCAGTGAGACGCCTACCTGTGCTGCATGTGGCGAAGAGGAGGACGATACTGCAGAGCATTTCCTCTGTTATTGTCCCGCCTTTGCTCGCATACGGTGGCGCACCCTTGGAGCCGACGTGGTGTGTGCCGAATCCCTTAGCTCTACATCACTGAAGCTCCTTCAAATTTTTCTCCGGAAAACGGAGAAAATACAGTAATGTAAGGTGTCTGTCTGGAGTACAATGGACCAGTGATTGCGTCTGAGTGCTCCAGCGGATAGCAGAAGCCTTCAACAAACAAAAAAAAAAAAAAGAAAAAAAATCTCGTTTGCGTTTGAACTGCGAAACAGTTTGGAATAAAGTTAAACGCCCCAGCTCTGAGTGGGCGAAAGTGAGGAATCCATGGAATACGTTTTTATTTGCTTGTTTGGTAAAATATTTAGGTTCGTTTTCGAGTCAATAGAACCATCTTTTATTATTGTCCGTGTAAAGCTTAGCAGTTTGCTTGATTCTCTTTTTTAGGGTTCCGTACCCAAAGATAAAGCGGGATCCTATTACTAAGACTTCGCTGTCCGTCCGTCAACGCGTCACACAACATACAACAGACATGATTTTCATCCAAAAAATCCCCTTGGTCACACACTGACCTGAGGTTAGTCGACAATATCCCACAATCAGTAGCAAACTTCCCAGCTTTGATCACTTTTGTGTCTTTGATGTATTAATCCTAGCTGTAACCCTTTTTCCTATAATTACGAACAACCAATAATAAATACTCCTTAAACCTGGATGATCCCTATTGTGTCACTGCTAAGTTAATCCTTGCTGCAAACCCTTTCGTACAGTTGTTATTCCCCTCCTTTACCATCCTGATAGGTTAAGATATCAAATGTTGCAACAAATTAAATTTTTGTGAAATTAACTTTCGATCAAATCCCACAACCAATAAAACACTTCCATGCATTGATCCCTATTGTGTCCTTGATATATTAATCCTCCATCAAAGATGATTTCTTTGATCTCCTAGACAGAACATATACCAAATGCCCCAGCTATGATACCAAAACCATACTACTAGATTTTAACGCTAAGCTGGGTAAAGAAAGCATCTTTGAACGGGTCATCGGCAAACACAGCCTACATGACACCACATCCGATAACGGACACACGCTGATCGACCTTGCCACGGGGCGAAATCTTCTTTAAGCCAGCACACGATTTCCCCACCTCGATATACACAAAGGCACCTGACGGTCGCCAGATCAATCAGTCACCAACCAGATTGATCACATCGCGATTGACGTTAGACACTCCTCCACTATTCTTGATGTTCGCACTTTCCGAGGAGCGAACATTGACTCAGACCACTATCTTGTAGTAGCCAAGATACGTCAACGCATAACACGAACACCGCGGAGTAGAGCTAGAACACCAAGCTATGACGTCGGAAAGCTACTATCGCCGGAGATCGCCAGCGCCTTTGCCAACCGCGTCTCCCTTAAGCTCTCCGATACACCTCAATCCTCCACTCAGTCAGTAGAGCAACAATGGAGCCTGTGCAAATAAGCCCTGAAGAGCACAGCAACGGAAGTACTGCGCCTTAAAGCTCCTTGCGGAAAAGCAGGAGGCATACAAAGCCTGACTACACAAAAATACAAGAAGGGCTCGTAAGCTCGTAAAAGAAGGGAGGAACATAAGCTTCTCAAGAGAAAAAAAGAAAGAGCACGAGAAGCGGGCGATTGAAGACTTGGAGAGGTGCTATTGCAGGCACGACGTTCGAAGATTTTATCAACGGATAAAACGAATGTCTCAAGGCTATAAAGCCCGAACGGTAGTAGTAGTACTTACTTAGCTGGCGCTACAGTCCGGTGTGAACCTGGGCCTCAACCAACAAACTCCTCCAGCTGGCACGGTCTTTTGCCAGCTATTCCCAGCGACACACTCCTAGTTGGAGGTCCCGTTCCACCTGTGTGCGCCCCCATAGATTCGGTCGTCCTCTGCCGCGTCGTCCCTCGGGGTTGGACTCGAAGACTCTTCGGGCCGGAGCTGTGTTCACCATTCGCTCTTCATGGCTTAGCCATCTTAGATTTTGGATCCGCAGACGTCGTACCAGGCCGATGTGTGTATCTCCTCCTCCACTCCCCGTTTATGCAAACGGGACCATAGATTGAACATAGAATTTTCCGCTTTCGTTAAGTTCAGGCCTCTGCGCCATAGTGGAGGACCGGCATGATTAAGGTTTTGTGCAGCGCAACTTTGGTCTTTCTAGAGAGGGCTCTACTTCTCAGTTGCCTCTTGAGGCCAAAGAAGCAGCGGTTGGCAAGAATAATTTTGCGTTTGATCTCAGCGCTGGTGTTATTGTCGCTGGTCACTAGTGAGCCAAGGTAGACGACGTCCTTGACCACTTCGAATCTGTAGCTGCCAATTGTGACGTTCTGAGCGAGACTTGTCGGTGTTGGGTGTCGATTCGGTATTCTTGGGTCTTCTTCAAGATCTGCCGCAGTGTGAATATCTGGTCTATTGTGCTATTGTGGACTTACCTGGCCTGAAACCACACTGATAAGAACCTATCAGATTATCCTCAAAGGGTTTCAGGCGTTCACACAGTACGGCAGAGAAGATCTTGTATGCGACATTAAGGAGAATTATGTAATTGGCACAGTTTTAGGGGTCTTCTTTCTTGTGGACTGGGCAAACGATGCTGAGATTCCATTCGTCGGGCATGCCAGATTATCCCAAGCCGCTTTAAATAGCTCGGCAGACAGGCCGTTTGCGCCCCCGGCTCTTGAGCTTTGAAATTACTAGCTTAATTTTATCTAGGTCGGGTGGACGAAATTCTCTTGCATCTTCGTCCGTTGCGAATGGATCATTCTACCTGACAGCGGTATATGATCTTTCATGGCCGTTAAACAGTCTACAGGAGTGTTCTTTCCATATTCCCAGTATCGAATGTGACTCTACTACTAACTGTCTTCACCCCTACGGGCTTCTGCTGTGGTTTTACTTTTTCGTAAAATTTACGAGCATTATCCCTGTGATAGCGTCTCTCCATCTCCTCGATCTCACGCTTTTCATGCTGCCTTTTTTTCTTCCTTAAAAGCTTGTGAGAGCGCCGTACCGAAGTATGTAGTGTGTTGGCCTCTGACGCCGATGACGCGGAATCGAATCCCGACAACAGCCATGTCATCGAACGTGTGCTTCTCCTCAGCGTGGTACTGACAAGACCCCCTGTGGTATAGTTGTCAAGAAAAGCATCTCGAACCTCGCCGTTCGGAACCGACAATAAACTGCAGGTCCCTTTTAACCTATGGGAACATAAAACCTCACACAACATGGGTGATTGAGAAAAGCTTGGCTTTGGTCCTTCCTGGACTGTAACGCCAACATACATACATTCAAAAGCGTGTGTTCCTCTCTCCGTTTCTGCTCGGTATGTTCACGAGTGGCTCTCGTCCGTCTATGTAGCATGGCTTTGTAGGCGTTTGGCTTTGCTACATGGGCTTGCCCGCATTGTTAACAAACCAGGGGTTTCTAGCTGACGGTGGCTTGAAATCCGATACATCAGAAGCTACGTATCTGATGGTGCGCTGGCAATGCGCCCACTGTTGTTCTGTGGGTTTCTCCGGTGACATCGGAAATTGCGAGAGGTTGAGGGAAATGCGATCGGCAAATCCTAACGACCTAACGACCTCCTGCGATTGTAGCTTTCTGACGTCAAATTTCGCTGTCCAGCTCGACTCCGTGGCATCCCTGATATCTTCATTCGTACCTTGGCTAGAACAAGGCAGCGATCCAAGTCGATGTTGGCTCCTCGGAAGGTTCGTACATCTAGGAAGCTGGGGGTGTATCTGGCGTCGATCGCAGCGTGATCAATCTGATTTGTAGTAGACTGATTATGTGATCGCCAGGTTCCTTTGTGAATATTGAATGTGCCCAGCCAGGAAGTCGAGTAGCCGACGTCCGTTTTCGGACGTGGTGTCGTGTGGGCCATATTTTCCTGTGATCGACTCAAATATGTCCTCATTGCCCATTTTTGCGTTAAAATCTCCTAGAACTATTTTTGTGTTGTAGCTGGGACATTGGGCATAGGTTCTGTCTAGGAGATCGTAGAATTCGTCTTTGAGTCGATCGTCCTTTTCTTCGGTAATGTTTACAAATTTAGCTTTGATGCGGATTGCTATGAAGCGTTCGCTTACATCCGGAAAGCTTGAGACTTTTTAACAGAGTCTTTCTCGAATAACGAATCCGCACCCGAATATGCGCTCTTTGTTCTCCTTGTAGCAGTTCCTGTAGTAGATGTCGCAGTTTTTCATCCGTCTTTTGCCTGGTCCATCCCATCGCACTTCTTGGAGT
This sequence comes from Eumerus sabulonum, assembly GCA_951905685.1. Taxonomy (NCBI): domain Eukaryota; kingdom Metazoa; phylum Arthropoda; class Insecta; order Diptera; family Syrphidae; genus Eumerus; species Eumerus sabulonum. The sequence continues at coordinate 242,409,476 of OX645060.1, forward strand.
GCCTTTAGCAGCTGAGGGTGTGCTCCAATTGATTGCCTGCACCCGGTCTATTAAGGGACCTCACATCCCAGGTGCAGACTGTCATACCGTTAGGGAGTGGTCAGCTTTGTATTTGTCCGTTAACGAGGCTTGTGGTTGTTTCGGAACAAGTGGGTTTTTACGTGATAGGCCAGGTTCCTCTTTCCCCAGGAACATGGGTTGGGTAGCTGCACACATTGGTTCAAAACCTGGCGGGGGCCACGGCCAGCTATCCAGGGGAGGCCACGCTGAGGCTATATGTCAACTTGAATTGAGCAGGGACAGAGATCTATGCTGGCGTTTGCCATGTTAAACGCGATCAACTTATTTGCTCTGTTTGCTCGCTCTCTCCCCCGCTTCCCCCCCCGAACCAGCTCTAACTATTTGAAAACAGTGAGTTCAAAACAGTTGGAGATGACGCTACCCGGGTTGTGAACAGCATCCTCCATAAATTGTTTCGTTCTGAGTTTAGGTAGGGTTTGAGTGAGTTACTCTCTAAATTGTAACCAGTTCGTTTTTTACGGATTCGATCGCAGTTGCGAGGGTGCGATCGCAAAACTCAATTGGAATTCGATATATCTATGATCTGGCAGCGTAACATCTGGTTGCACTCTCCAGTTAATGACGGCCTTTACATATATGTTAGATAGGGTCAGGTCAATCACCTCATGTCATCTCATTGTAACGAACGTTAGTTGAGAGCATTGCACATTGTTGACGATAAGGTCAGACGATAGGGTGAAGTCTAAAAGACGGTCCCCTTTTGATTTGCATTTGCTGCTGCCCTAAGCATTTACTCCATACTCGATACTCTGAGAGTTATCGGATTTCTTTGGCGGGCTTAGGCTCAGTGCACACATGCGGTTTTTTGACGCACGGTGACGCAATTTTTAGTGCGCACATGCGGAACTTTCCCGCAAGACTCAATCTGTAGTTTGCGTTCGGCTTGCAGCAATGGAGGTCTACAAAAAGAAACGAATGACTTCGCGTGCCTAGCGCATGAAAACTGTGTTTGTAAAAAGACACGACGATATTGGGTACTTCCTTTGGTTGGCCATGGGCTAACAAAAGGATTATTTTATATAGAGAAAATTCTGAATTTTCTTAACTATTTCTCCTCTTTGTAAACGGGACTAAGGTTATTTTATTTGAGTTAATCGATAAATCCTCTCTGTCATACCAGTCAGAGATAAACTGAAGCGCGAGCTGCATGCCCTGACAGGCAGCAGTTTCACACCTGCCCGCAGCAATGACTACCAGGTCATCAGCATATCCGATGACCTCGTAGCCACGAGTGGTTTACCTTGCGTAGTAGGTCATTGATGACTATCGACCAGAGAAGGATGAAAGGGTTCCTCCTTGTGAACGCCCTTTAGCCGCCGATATTGTCACTGAGACCTCTCCGAATGGGGGCTGATATAATACGGCTATTTATCATCACATGGCAAAGGACTAACAAAGGGCTCGTAGGAGTAGCATCTATCCGACGGATGCTGGCCTGCTAAAAAGCGAGAAGAGCCACCGCAGTCGAACATCTTGCGGCACTGTTAGTAAGTCCCATCCCCACCTCCTCGTGGGGTCATCTGGAGATTTCCTATGGAAATTACAGACGGGGAAGGGCGAATGGCGAGCCTCCTACGCCAAAAAACGGGATTAGTGGGTTGGGCTACGGACTACCAACCAGATTGATCACATCGCGATCGACGTCAGACACTCCTTCACTATTCTTGACGTTCGAACTTCCCGGACCACTATCTTGTAGTAGCCAAGATGCGCTTACGGATAACACGAACGCAGCGGAGTAGATTAGGAATACAAAGTTATGACGTCGGAATGCTACTATTGCCAGAAACCGCTCGTGCTTTTACCGATCTCGTCTCCCTTAAGCTCTCCAATACACCTCAATCCTCCACGCTGTCAATAGAACAGCAGTGGAGCCTTTGCAAACAAGCCTGGAAAGCTCTGCGTCCGAAGTTTTGGTTTTCAAGGCTCCACCACGAAGAAACACCTGGTTCGATGACGAGTGCAGGAGGATTCACACAACGAAGCAGGATGCATATAAGGCCTCGCTGCATAAAAAAACAAGAGCAGCTCGTTAGCTCTACGAGGTAAAAAGAAGGGAGGAGCATAAACTTCTTAGAAGAATGAAGAAAGAGCACGAGAAGCGCGCGAATGAGGATTTTGAGAGGTGTTACTGCAGGCGTGACGTTCGAAAGTTTTATCAACAGATAAAGCGAACATGCCAAGGTAATAAGGCCGGAACGGAAGCCTGCAGGGATGAGAACGGACACCTAGTAGTAGAAACGCAGACGATGCTAAGAATATGGAAACACCACTTCTGCAGGCTGTATAATGGCGGTGTTAGTCAACATACCGCTGTCAGGCAAAATTATCCATTTCTAATCGACGAAGACTGCGGAGAGATCCGTCCTCCTGACCTCGACGAAGTTAAGATTGCCATGTCGAAACTCAAGTCGAATAAAGCTACTGGCGCAGACGGATCTGTAAGATATGGTCAGAGGAATGGAGTCTCAGCATCGTATGCCCGATCCACAAGAAAGAAGACCCCTCTCATTGCGCCAACTACAGATAAATAAGTCTCCTTAACATCGCCTACAAAATCTTCTCTGCCGTTTTGTGTGAACGCCTGATGCCTTTTGTAATTAAGCTGATAGGTCCTTACCAGTGCGGATTCAGGCCAGGGAAGTCCACACCACGGCAGAACCTGGAAAAAACCAATGAATTTCAAGTCGACAGTCTCCACCTATTTGTCGACTTCAAAGCCGCATACGACAGCGTAAATAGAGATGATCTATACAACGCTATGTCTAACTTTGACATACCTGCTAAACTCGTCAGACTATGCAGGATGACTTTGGAGAATGCAACCACCCCTGAGAGTAGTGAACGAACATCAACCACCCAAACCACTGCACTCCGTTCAGGTTGTGTGTGTAACAACACACATCATAAGAGAATATAAAAACTCTTGAACCTGCGCGAGTCTCTAAAAAAAAAGAAAAAAATCAAAAACCTCAGTCTACACCTCAGTATCGAGGAAGGCGATCCTTGTTTATGAAACCATTTTCAACGCGCATCACCAGGTGGTGTACCGCATTCTCAGTAGATCGCTCTTTGCGATATGCATACTGATGGGGATGCAGAGGTATCTGATTCTCCAAAGATACCTCTAATATGGAGCTCTATCAGTTTTTCCATTGTTTTTAGAAGGAACGATGTCAAACTGATGGGGCGATAGGATTCAGGTTGTTCACTTGGCTTTCCATTCTCGGGGATGAAGACGTGATTGACCTCCCTTCAGATTTGGGGATATATCGCAGGTTGAAGCAAGACCTAAAAAGAACTTTCAGTGATGATAGAATATCTTTTTATCTCCTCGATAAATAATTTTACATCAAAACCTTCCATATTTGACTTTTTTTTATTAAATCGAATTTAATACGCGGTAAAATGACGCGTGTGTGCACTGCACAATACAAAACAGAAGACGCAACTGCGTTTGCGGTGACGCTGCGGTCCCGCAGAAACCTGCGAGTCTTTTTGCCCGCAAGAATAACGCACGATGACGCAGCGTCACCACAAGTGCGTGTGCGCCCCTAAATGTATTTGTGAGTACTGTAAGACGCAAATGCGGTGCCGCAGCGTCACCGCGCCTCGAAAAACCGCATGTGTGCACCGGGCCTTAATCAGCGCCTTACACTGTTATCGTTAGAACTAGCTATCAGATTTTACTATATTAAATTCTAAAAGTTGAATTAAATTAATCTTCAAACGTATCTGCAATTTTTATAATTAATGCATTTGTATGTATGCCGTTGCCCACAGTATTACATACCAGAACGCCACTCAGTCTATTGGACAAACCTAACATTTTTTGCTCTATTTTTTTAAGCCTCGAAAAAAAAAAAAAAAAACAGATAAACAAAAAATGAACTTCACTCGTGCTCATGAATAAAATGTTCTGTGAAATGTATTTGAAACAGAACTAATCAACCAATTAGTTACTATAGATACCATTCATTTATCTATACAGGCCTTGTAGAAACGCATACGGGTGGAAATACATTTTATTTATTTACGTTGAATCTGAAAGCTAATTGAATATCCGCGTTCCTGTTTTTTGCTTCTCGAATTAATTTATGAAAATTCTTTATGAATTAAATAAAAAAAAAAAAGAGTAAAACAAGAACACCCGCTACACTGTTTCAAACACTGTGTGTGTACTCTACGTATTTAAAGAGATACAGTGGCGAGTACATGCCTGCACTTATTATTGCATAAGAATGTTAATAATGAAGCAAATTCAAAAACAAAGGTGGGTCCTGAATTCATGTTCAATTCTAAACAAAATGGTATATAAATCAGAAATTAAAAGCAACAATTTCTAAGAAAATAACAAATAAAACAAAAACAACTCGGATGTACTCAATTTTGCACTTAAGCGTTGTTCAATGTACTATCCACAAAAGTGTACAATTTAAGCGTTAGAATTGCATTTATTTGGTTTGTTTATTTGTGCATTATGTATTTTAGTTTGAGAAGTGTTGCATTGCGTGTGGTAAGAACTTTTTCCAGTACATATTAATTAATAAATTAAAGAATTACAATAATTTCACAGCTTTTTAAGATAAAGAAGAAACTCTCCAGAGATGTTGAAGATAAAATTGTAGCTATGACTATGAGTGGCTCCTCGACCCGAATGATAGCTAGGCGGCTTGATGTAAGCCAATCAGTGGTCCTTAAAGTGCACAAAAGGCGAGGCACAACACCTAAGCCACAAGTCAGAGGCCGTAAAAAAAAATTAGCGGAACCGGACGCACGATTAATGATGATACATACCAAAAGAAGCTGGACTGCAAGTAGAGCTTTCCACGACATTGGCTACATCTCAGCGGTCAGGAAACGAAAACCTGCATTGTCGGCAAAAAATGTTAAGGCACGGTTGCAATTCGCCAGAGAACATAGAAATTGGACAGTAGATGACTGGAAGTGTGTAGTGTGGTCAGACGGATCAAAATTCAAACGGTTTCAATCCAACGGTAAGCAAAATTGCTGGTGCCACCCTGGGGTGACAATCCAAAGGCATCACGTTCAAGAAACAGTGAAGCACGGTGGATGGGGTGTCGTTGTGTGGGGTTGTTTCATATGCTGGCATGTTGGACCACTGCAAAAAATCGATGGAAGAATGAGAAAAGAAGATTCTTTGCGCATCTTGCAGACTCATCTTCCCGACTTTGTAGTTAGGAGCGTCTATTTTGCGTAGGAAATCATATTTCAACATGATGGCGTCCAAAATAATGAAGGAATGGCTTACCAAACAATATATCCAATTGATGTAGTAGCCAGCTCAAAGTCCCGACCTCAATCCGATTGAGAATTTGTGGTCAATTGTGAAAAGACGGTTGGGACAATATCGATCAACCCCAATTAATCTGGAGGAGCTTTGGCAGCGAGTACAGCGGGAATGGCAAGGTGTTCCAAATGAAATTATAGAAAAATTGCTGGAAAGTATGCCAAATGCGTCCAAAATGTTATAAGTAATAACGGGCTATGGACGAAGTACTGAAAACAAGCTCTATACCTAAAGTTACTTTAAAGTGCAAAATTGAGTACATCCGAGTTGTTTTTGTTTTATTTGTTTTTTTCTTAGAAATTGTTGCTGTTAATTTTTGATTTATATACCATTTTGTTTAGAATTGAAAAAGAATTCAGGATCTACCTTTGTTTTTGAATTTGCTTTGTTATTAACATTCTTATGCAATAATAAGTGCACTAGGTACAAACATGTACTCATTTTTGCTCGCCACTATACATTGTAAACCATGCAACAATTAGAGCATCGGTAATATATTTGATTTATATCCAATTTACTGAGTATGATATACGTTTGAAAAGGATGTTTATGCCTTCCTGTGTCCACAGGATCTCCCAAAAAGTCGAATAGCAATTTCGAAAAATCCTATCGAAATATGCGCTTAACAAAAGCGACTTATTCGCATATCTACTACGGTCTCATGCCGGCAATTATTAAAATCGATTTCCGCGTTCCCGAGCTTAAGATACAAAGAAACAAAAGTTTTAAAATATTTTAAAATGCACGAGAAAGAGTACAAAAGTGTTTTAAAATTAGACGACAAAAGAAGCACGCTTCCATGTCAAAAAATGAAAAACGACTTGACAAATGCATTTATTATTTCTAATTATGTGTCGAGTGATAAGTCATAAATATCTTTTTTTTTTTTTATCTTTCATTCGATGGTTTCTTGTTTGTTGTTGAACATTGTGTGTGTAATTGGCCAAGGTCGAAATTGATGGACTGTTACCTTCAAATGTCCATCACCCTTATAGCACAAATGATGATTGGCTGGCAAAGGCTTTTCAATATAGTATTGCCTTGAGAGAAGCACTTAAAAACTATAAGGTAGTCGATAGCATCCGATATATTTGTAGTATGTCAGAGTTTTAAGAAGTTTCAAGAGTTGTCAATACTTGGAAATTGGTTGAAATCCCTCCACTTCCCAATTTCCTAATGTTTGCCTTCTTCTTCTTAACGGCCGCTACAGTTCGGGGTGAACCTGGGCCTCAGCCAACAAGCCTCACCAAATAGCACGATCTTTTGCTAGTCTTTTCCATTGCCGCACACCCAGTTGGCTGAGGTCCCCTTCCACCTGTGTGCGCCATCTTAAGTGCGACCGTCCTCTGCTTCGTCGTCCCTCGGGATTGGATTCAGAGACTTTCCGGGCTGTGGCTTTGGTGTCCATTCGCTCTACATGGCAGAGCCATTTTGGGCGTCGAATCTATAGACGCCTGACTAGACTCGTGTTGAATCTTTTCCTCCATCCCCCGTCTGCGTTATAGGCCCGAAAATCACGCACAACATTTTTCTCTCGAGCCCACCAAGGGCCTCCTCATCCGCTTTTGATAGTGTACATGCTTCTCCGCCGTACAGGCGGACCGGAATGATAAGGGCCTTATATAGAGTCAACTTTGTCGTTCGGGAGACGGTTCTATTAGTCAATTGCCTCTTTAGCCCAAGGAAGAAGCGATTGGCAAGAGTGATTCTGCGTTTGATTTCGGAACTTATGTCGTTGTTCCATGTCACTACGGAGCCAAGGTAGACGATGTCCTTAACTACCTCGAACTTATGTATATCTGCCAATACAAACGGTCTCGCCAAGACATCGGTGGTGAGCGTCCTTTTTTGATGACCAGCGTATATTTAGTTTTGCCCTCGTTTACTGCCAAACCAATTTTCGCCGCCTCCATCTCAATACTCGCAAACGCCTCATTGACATCTCGCTGTGATCTACCTATTATGTCAATATCGTCGGCGTATGCAAGGAGTTGCGAGGATTTGAAATAGATTGTGCCTCTTGTATTGGCCAGTGATTTTTGCACAATCGTTTCTAATATGATGTTGAAGAAATCACACAACAGCGCATCGCCCTGCCTAATTCGGATGGAGCATCGAGCATTCTCTAAAGTCATCCTGCATAGTCTGACGAGTTTAGCAGGTATGTCAAAGGTAGACATAGCGTTGTAAAGCTCGTCTCTAATTAGGCTGTTGTATGCGGCTTTGAAGTCGACAAATAGGTGGTGAGTGTCGACTTGAAATTCATTGGTTTTTTTCCATGATCTGCCGTAGTGTGAGGATTTGGTCGATGGTGGACTTCCTTGGCCTGAATCCGCACTGATAAGGACCTATCAGCTTATTTACAAAAGGCTTCAGGCGTTCACACAAAACGGCAGAGAAGATTTTGTAGGCGATGTTAAGGAGACTTATTTCTCTGTAGTGGGCGCAATGAGAGGGGTCTCCTTTTTGTGGATCGGGCATACGATGCTGAGACTCCATTCCTCGGGCATGCTTTCCTCTAACCATATCTTACGGATGAGCTGGTGCATGCTCCCAACCAGGTCATTCCCAGCTGCCTTGAAGAGCTCAGCAGACAGTCCGTATGCGCCAGCAGCTTTATTCGACTTGAGCTTCGATATGGCAATCTTAACTTCGTCGAGGTCAGGGGGACAGAATTCTCTGCGGTCTCCGTCGATTAGAAATGGATCATTTTGCCTGACAGCGGTATATTGACTAACATCACCGTTATACAGTCTGCAGAAGTGGTTTTTCCATATTCTCAGCATCGACTGCGGTTCTACTACTAGGTGTCCGTTCTCATCCCTGCAGGCTTCCGTTCTGGCTTTATAACCTTGGCATGTTCGCTTTATCTGTTGATAAAACTTTCGAACGTCACGCCTGCAGAAACACCTCTCCAAATCCTCAATCGCGCGCTTTTCGTGCTCTTTCTTCTTTCTTCTAAGAAGCTTATGCTCCTCCCTTCTTTTTAACTCGTAGAGCTCACGAGCTGCTCTTGTTCTTTTATGTAGCGAGGCCTTATATGCATCCTGCTTCGCTGTGTGAATCCTCCTACGAAGAAACACCTGGTTCGATGACGAGAACCAAGTGTTTCTTCGTGGTGGAGCCTTGAAACCCAAAACTTCGGATGCAGAGCTTTCCAGGGCTTGTTTGTAAGGGCTCCACTGCTGTTCTATTGATGGCGTGGAGGATTGAGGTATATTAGAGAGCTTAAGGCAGACGAGATCGGTAAAAGCATGAGCAGTTTCTGGCGATAGTAGCTTTCCGACGTCATAACTTTGTATTCTTACTCTACTCCGCTGCGTTCGTGATATCCGTAGGCGCATCTTGGCTACTACAAGATAGTGGTCCGAGTCGATGTTAGCCTCTCGGAAAGTTCGAACACCAAGAACAGCGGAGGAGTGTCTGACGTTGATCGCAATGTGATCAATCTGGTTGGTAGTCGATTGATCATAAGACCGCCAGGTGCCTTTGTGTATATCGAGATGCGGGAAGCGCGTACTGGCTAGAAGGAGATTTCGCCCCGTAGCAAGATCAATCAGCCTGTGTTCGTTATCGGAGGTGGTGTCGTGTAGGTTATGTTTGCCGATGACTCGTTCAAAGATGCTTTCCTTACCCAGCTTAGCCTTGAAGTCTCCTATGTAGTACAATTTTGATGTCATAGCTGGGACATTGGGCATACATTCTGTCTAGAAGATCGTATAACTCATCTTTGGCGGAGTCATCCTTGTCTTCCGTGGGGGCGTGGACGCAGATCAGGCTGATGTTAAGAAATTTAGCCTTGATACGGATTGTTACGTGGCGTTCGCTCACATGCCGAAAGCTTAGGACACTTTGCCCTAGTCCACCTCGAACAACAAGTCCGCATTCCAAATGGATTTAGGCTGATAGACTTCGCAACGGGGCGAAATATTCGATTTGCTAGCACGCGTTTCCTACATCTCAAAACCCGCAAAGGGACTTGGCGATCTCCGGATCAATCAACCGTCAACCAGATTGACCACATTGCGATTGATGGCAGGCATCCATCCGACAACCTGGATGTACGAACTTTTAGGGGAGCGAACATCGACTCGGACCCCTATTTTGTGGCACCCAGGTTGCGAATGCGAATATGCCTGGCCCAGAAAAGTCGACTAAGACCAGCGGCATCCAACGTCGTAATGTTAAAATCGCAAGAGACTGCCAGAGCCTATACCATTCGCGTCTCCCTCAAGCTCTCGGAAAACCCTCCAGGACCTGCTCAGACCGTACAACACCAATGGATCCGTTGTCAACAAGCCTTAGAGAGTGCTGCTTCTGAGATACTGAGTTTCAAACAACCAACAACCAACAAGAAACCCATGGTTTGACGACGAGTGTAGGAGGGCACATGCAACCACGCAGCAAGCCTATCAAGAGGAACTGCATAGAAGGTCGAGAGCTGCTCATGAGCATTATGAGCACAAGGGGAGGGAGGTGCATAAGCTTCTCAAAACAATAAAAGGGAGCATGAGAAGCTCGTGATCGTAGAGATGGAGAGATGCTATAGCAGGAATGACGTTTGAAGGTTTTATCAACGAATAAAACAAACATGTCAGGGATATAAGGCCAGAACGGAAACCTGCAATGGAAACCTAGTAGTGGATTCACAGTCGGTACTGAGAATCTGTAAAGACTACTTCTGCAGACTAAATAACGGCGATGATGAAACAGATACCGCTGTCGGGCCGAACGACCCTTTAATAGCGGACGATAATAGCAGAGAATTCCGTCCCCATGACCTTGACGAAGTTAGGAATGCTTTTTCTAAGCATAGGTCAAACAAATCTGCTGGAATACACGGAATACCTGTCCAGCTCTTCAAGGCAGCTGGAGATGACTTGTTTATGAGTATGCACCAGCTCATTTGTAAGATATGGTCAGAGGAAAGCATGCCCGAGGAATGGAGTCTCAGCATCGTATGCCCGATCCACAAAAAGGAGACCCCTCTCATTGCGCCCACTACAGAGAAATAAGTCTCCTTAACATCTTTGTCAACTCCGTAGAACTGCTCGCATATGCCGATGACATTGACATAATTGGACGAAGTCAGCAAGATGTCACTGAGACCTTTACGAGCATTGAGACGGAAGCGGCTTAAATGGGACTGGCGGTAAATGAGGGAAAAACGAAATATATGCTGTAGTCGAAAAAGGACACGAACCACTGGCGCTTTGGCCAGGGCAGACATATTGGCAGGTATAATTTCGTGGTAGTGAAGGACTTCGTCTACCTAGGCTCCGCAGTGACGTGCAGTAATGACATCAGTGCCGAAATCAAACGCAGAATAACTCTTGCCAAACGCTGTTTCCTTGGGCTCGGGAGGCAATGGAGAAGCAGAGCCCTCTCTCGAAAAACCAAGGTGACCTTATACAAGGCCCTTATCATCCCGGTCGTGCTTTATAACGAAAACGGATGAGGAGGCCCTCGGTCGATTTTCGGTCCGAAATGCATAAATGGGGAGTAGAGGAGAAGACTTAGTAGTGAACTGTACGGGCTGTACAGCGACATGAACGTAGCACGGCGTCTTCGGATCCAACGCCTAAGATGGCTAGGTCATGTTGAGCGCATGGAAAACACAGCTTCGGCCCGGAAGGTCTTTGAATCCGCGCCCGAAACCAAGTGGGAGAGGACCTTAACCAACTAGGTGTGCGGCACTGGAAATTGCTTGTGAAAGACCGTGCCAGTTGGAGAGGTTTTTTAAACAAGGCCCAGGTTCGCCATGGTTAGGTTAGGTTAGGTTAATGTGGAAGGCATAAGCCACACGTAGGCCGAGGTCACCCCATTGTGATACCACCTGGATCAAGTTACCCTGATCCGTTACCTGAGAACCAACCGGTGCTCCTAATGAAGCGATGGAGGTGAGCTATCTTTTGGTTTGCTAGCTCACTTAGATTGTCAAAGAAGGGCGCGCCGAGGTAGATCCTCCTGCGATTCGCAAAAGAGGGACATGAGCAGAGGGGGTAGTGAACTGATTCCTTCTCCTCCTCGTCCATGCAGCCGCGACAGAAGTCAGTGGAGGGTAGCCCTAATTTGGCGGCGTGTTTTCCGATGATGTTCGGAAAGCACATCCTCCAGGATACTACAACAGATTACGGCTTCCGAACCACGGACTTTGCGACAACTCGTAATGCGGTGATAAGTAGCACAATATTCCCTCGTAAGCGAATCCACACAGCAACCTGGCGATCTGCGGACGGTCGAACCGCCAACCAAATCGACCATGTGCTCATTGACGCAAGGCACTCGTCAAACATCCTGGATGTTCAAAGGGGCAAATGTCGACTCTGGCCACTTCCTCGTAGCAGCAAGATTCAGAGCTCGACTGTCAGAAAGCTGCACCAGCCCACCAGGAGGCGATTCGACATAGGGCGCCTGAGCACACCGGAGGTTACCAGAGTCATCAGGGAGCAGCTGAGCGAAAGATTCTACGGAATGCCTACGTTGAACACAAATGCCAATAATATGAGGCTGCATTGCCGACGAGGCATACCAAAAGGCGCTGCAGAGGAAAACCAGGGCAGCGCAAGAAGAGTACCGAGCCAGAAGAAGGGAGGAGAAAAAACTACTGCGACAAAAGAAAATAATCTTCGCAGCCTCCCAGCTCAAGGATATCGAGGAGTCTAGGGATAAGCATAAAATACGAGCCTTTTACAAGACAGCCAAAGGCCTTGCAGGAGGCTTCAAAAAGGGCACCCTGGCTCTTCGAAACTGCGAGTATAATCTTGTCACCGAAACGCAGGGAATAGTGGATGTAATTAAGTAGCACTTCCAGCAGCTGCTTAACCAGCATGACCAAGAGAGAGTGGTAGGGACCGAGGAAATCCCAACTCCAGCCGCTGAAGTAGTCTTCCTAGTCCTAGTTCCAGATCATCTGCAGAATTTGGGAAGATGAAAGCATACCCGACGACTGGAATACCAGCTCTATTTGCCCCATCCACAAAAAAGGCGATCCTACCTCTTGCAAGAACTATTGAGGTATATCCCTGCTCAATGTCGCATACAAGATCCTGTCCAGCGTATTGCGTGAACGCCTAAAGCCATTTTGCACCGCACTATTCGGCAGGTACCAGTGCGGCTTCCGGCCCGGCGAATCAACTATAGACCAAATGTTCACACTTCGACAAATCCTGGAAAAGACCAACGAGTTTCGAATCGATACACATCATCTTTTGATCGATTTCAAATTTGCATACTACAGCAGCCATCGTGAAGAACTGTTTCGTGCGATGGCCGAATTCGGGATCCCGGGAACACTGATCCGGTTGTGTCGCGCCACGCTAAAAAATACGCGATGCACTGTGCAAGTCGGTTTTGGGACTTCGGAACCGTTTCAAATATGCACCGGATTTCGGCAAGGAGATGCGCTGTCATGTGACTTCTTCAACCTGGTTCTGGAGCAGACAGTGCGACGGGCAGGCGTCAACAGGGAAGGCACTATCTTCTACAAGTCCGTCCAGCTGCTGGGATACGCGGATGATATCCACATCATCGCGTGTTCCCGCCGTGACATTGTGAAAGCATTCACGGCGATTGAAGAACAGGCGAAACGAGTTGGTCTTAAGGTCAATGAGGACAAAACGAAGTACATGCTGTCAAGCAAAAACCAATCCGTCGCTCGCCACCTGGGACAAAATATAACAATTGACAACTACAATATCGAGATAGTTAAGGAGTTTGTCTACCTCGGGGCAAACGTAAATTCCACAAATGACACCACAGTGGAGATCCGGCATAGAATCGCCCTTGGCAACCGCTGCTACTTCGGCTTGTCCAAACAACTGGGGTGAAAACGGCTCACTCGAAAGACCAAAAACATGCTTTACAAAAACGCTCATACTTCCAGTCTTGCTGTGCGGAGCCGAAAGCTGGACGATAAGCAGGACGGCGGGCGGAGATGATTTTGCGTTCTTTCGAAAGTAAAATTCTGCGCCGGATATTTGGTCCTGTCTGTGAGGAAGGTGAATAGAGAAGAAAATACAACCGCGAACGGGCTGTACAGCTACGAGCTGTACAAAGATGTGGATGTTGTCCGGAAGGTAAAGATCCGTCGACTGCACTAGTTCGGCCACATCGAGCGCACTCCGAGCTTCCTGGTTCGAGAAGAAGAGGAAGACCGAACCTCCAGTATAAAGACCAAGTAATCGCGGATGTGAGACATCTTGGTCTTGATAACTGGAAGCAGCGTGCCCGGGACCGTCAAGGATGGAAGGCAGCTATAGCTCAGGCTCAGATCCTCCATGGATCGCTGGCCTGATAAATAAGTAAGTTTTCCGATGATGCAGTGACCTGTAATGACATCCACTAGAGTACTTAAAGTTGCCCTTTTGGTTGCCACTGGGTCCCTGGTTCGGCCTAGGCTTAACTTAGGCCACAACTGTTTGGTGATAAAGCCAATATTGCTCTCATTCCATTGGAGGTTGATCATCTCTATGGTTTGAAGTTTTATCATGTGCTTTACTGTACTTATTATTGTTTTTAGGTACCCGAGGGTAGGTAGGCTGAGTGTGTTTGACACTTACTTTGCGAGTTCGTCGGCCGCGCAGTTTCCTGGAATATCCCTATTCCCGGGAACCCACAGTATTTTAACATCGAACTGTTCAGCCCTCTCATCTAGAGATAGGCGACAGTTAAGAGATGTCTTTGATTTGTGGGTTACCGCTGCCAGGGACTTTATCGCAGCTTGGCTGTCCGTGCAAATGATAATATCCCTAGCGGATATTACATTGATCCTGAGTCATGTAAGGGCCTCTGTTATAGCTGTTAATTCTGCCTGATACACACTGCTGTGATTTGGGAGTCTGGAAGGTAGGTTGAGGTTAAGTTCCTTGGAGAAAACCCCACTACCTACACCCGACTCCATTTTAGAGCCATCGGTATAGAGGGAGATCGAGTCCTTTGGTATTACTTTCCCCTCAGCCCATTCCTCCCTGGATGGAAAGACAACTTCGAAGTTCCTAGTGAACACATTCTGCGGGATGATGTAGCCGTGTCCATGGGTACTTTGAAGTTGTTTAGAATGGTAGTATGGCCTTTTTGAGATGTGGGCCATTTTCTTAAGGTCGTCATCCTTAGGGCCGCGCAGGCAGCAACTTGCTTGCTGAAAAGGTTCAAATGTCGAAGATGAAGTAGAATGTTTAGGGCCTCCGTGGGGGTTGATCTGATCGCTCCGCTTATGTATAAGCTGGCCGATCTTTGTACCTTCCCCAGAATGCTTGGATTGACTGCCTTCTCCAAAGCAGTCCACCAGACTACAACGCCATACAGGAGGATTGACACTATGACTGCTATTCGCCATGAACTGTAACCAAAAAAGAAAGGGAAGAACGAACTAAATGACATGCACTTGAATAGAAAATCGGATTACAAATAATGAACACCCGACCTTAGTTCCTATCATGTCTTCTAGAACTACGAAAACAAGTCAACTATACGTACGCACATCATTATGTTAGTAAATTATGAGAAAAAATTGGATTTCAGTTCGAGATACGAGTCTTCAAAAGAATATCATGAAAACAAAACGAACAAACGACAACCACTCGTCCAAGATACATAAAGGCACACTTTATTATCGTCTGCATAATCCACACGGTTGCCTTAGCCATAGTCACCGTCACACTCACCGAAACCTATGTATCTGAGCATAAAGTCGTTGAGTTAGAGATATAATACGAGCCATAAAAACCAAGATACAAACACAAAAAAATAAATAAAATAGAATAGGAGAGTGGCCAAAAAAGAAGGTGGAATGAGACAAACTATTTGGTCGCCATTCAAGAGGCCATATCAGGGTTACCATGGAATGCTGTATCACCTGGCTGCTTGCCAAAAATGTTAACTGAACAATTGAATGTACACAATAAACAGCATTGCATCGGATACAAGTATTTTCGCATAACAATCTATAAAAAAAGGGATAAGAACAACAAAAACACCAAAAATAGGTGAGAAGGGCAAGGAACAGAAAAGAGAAGAGGCCACAAAACGTGTAGCAATAGAATAATGGGCAGCGCGCCGCGTTCTGATGGCGTTGGTGGGTGGACAAGCTTGGATGAGAGTGAAGTATTGTATAAAGAATTCGTTATTTTGTTACGAGGTGTTAAGTCAACACGAGGAAACATCATCACATACACACAAAAGGAAACATTGCAAGGAAACAAAAGCATATTGTCAGCATGCCATTCGCCTTGAAGCATTTATGCGAAATAACGTGATATCATATAACAAAAGAGCGTTTTCTTCTTTTTCTGTAGCATCTTAGCCTGCTCCTTAGGGATATGGTGATGTACGAGTAATGATAGCTAAAATGGAGGGTTGAATATGAAATGGGCAGCTTGTGAATGTGAGAACAGGGGTTTACACCCTTGCAGGCAGCAAGTGTGTCAAACTGAAGTTTCTGCTGAAGCCCCAGCAAGACGCTATCAAAACAGATAAGAATGGTGAAACGGTTCGTTCTCGCTGTTTACGTAATATCCTGTGATTCTTCCAACTTTCCAACTTTGCTTTTGGGGATGTGGTAAGCGTCTTAAGTGTTCATAATTTCCAAGTTTGAATTCGAAAGATATGAACGAACAACATCGTGCGTTGTTATGGGATTCGTTTTTTCAATAAGCAGATAACGCTTTCGTCGATTATAATAACTTCTTTGCTGTCGAAATGTAGTTTTTTGAAATTAAGTTTTTAAAATTGTTACGGAGACACGAACGGGCGGTTATATTCGAATTTCGCTGTCGAAGTTCGAATACTCTGGTGAAGCTGAAATTGAAATGATGGCAACTTTCAGCGGAATCAGATAACTAGATTTATTCACTGGGAAAAAAAGCTTTCAGCAAGTGGAAAACATAATCAGCATCGAGAACATAGAATTCAAAGGGATACTACACATGCTGAGGGCGCCGTGGCGCAGCGGTTAGTGTGTTGGACTCTGGCGCACGATGAGCGAGTTCGGAAGCCGATAACACCAACGCCATCGAATAAACATTTCGCGACGTTCCTCCTCGGCGGGGTACTGGTAAAACCCCCCGTAGTAAACTCGACTCCCGCCGTTCGGAATCGGCATTAAACTGTAGGTCCCTTTCACCTGTGTGAAAAATAAATCACACACGACATGGTTGATTGAGTGAAGCTTGGCTCTGGTCCTTCATGGGCTGTAACGCCACCAAAGAAGTACTACACATACTACTTCATCAGGAAAGGTCTCGCGTAATGAGAGGGACATTGAAACTAATTGGAAGGTCTTGATGGACATTCTGGAGCTCTATATCAAGCATGCCCAGTGGGATTCGCTGGGCGATTGTGTTAGACTTGTTGTGGAAAAGCATTCATGCATGCAGGAAACTGTTCAGAAGTTTATTGGAGGAATTATCAAGACCCTTGGTGATATTCCTGACGTTGAGAGTCGTTGCAATTTAATCAAAGCAATACGCGGTGTATGCGATGGTAAGCTTTATCTGGAGCGCGAACACGTAGATGTCACCCGGATTTTAGTAAATCTATACGAATCAACGGGACGAACTCGGAAAGCAGCTGATGTGTTGAGTGAAGTCAAGATCGAAGCATATGGTCACCTTAATCAGAAAGAAAAGGTGAAATTTATCCTCCTCCAAATGCGACTTATGATCAAATTAGAGCAGGAGGATAAGGCTGCTATACTCTCGAAGAAGATCCAACTCAAGTTCTTTGAAAACCCCGAGAACGAGGAGTTGAAAATCAGATTCTACGACATGAAAATTGAACTCGAACGCTGGACATCGTACCTTGATACCAGCAAGTATTGTCAGATCTTGTCATTTTGTCAGACCCTACAACCTGAGCTCAGGTCGAAGATGTTTGTTAATTCGGCAATTTTGCGCTCTAGCTCACAAGTCATTCGATCAGATTATGTTCACCCAACGTCTACTTAATGACAAAGCCATGCTGACAGAACCAACCGTTTGTGAGCTGTTGAAGTTACTTTCGTCCAAGGAACTCATCTCGTCTGGTTCAGTGCGAAGTTCGTTCCAAAGCGCTTTAGATCAGACAAAGGTCATGGACCGGAGCACTCGATTCGGCCAGAAATGCCTAGCCGACTTGGATCAGCGTATTGTCGAGCACAATATCTTAATTATCTCCAGCTACTATTCCCGAATCACATTAAGTCGCATGTCCGAACTGATCGGTACGTCTGAGAAAAGTGCGAAGAGAACATCGCTCTGTTAGTGACCAATGTATTACTGATGACAGCTAGAATTGATCGCTTCACTGGAATTGTGGACTTTTCGGTGATTTGTATTCGAGAATTTATCCAAACAGTTGGTCTGATACTATTTGCAAGTTAATGGACTCGTCAAATAAGGCATCGCATCAGGTGCAAGAGGGATTCTTTCTGAACGCTCGGAACGTCCACGAAGCGGACTTGTCTTAAAAAAGGTTCAATTCCGATCTGTGATTTATGCATTTCCATGTAACTTGAAATATCGAAAATTTAATTAGAATGCTCCGAAGAGGATAGTCTGACGGCGAGCTTTCGACAAAGTGGACCGAGAGCTATATACATAAGTGCGAGCGCTCGGCCTCGGGAGCATTCAGTTTACGGAATTGAATAGCGTGTGACAAGTCGATAATCCAGTGTGAAAATAAAAGCTTTTAACAAAGGTCTGCGTGTGTAGTAATAAAAGTATATGTGTATTCGATTCGAATAAAAAGTAGGCAGTGGATAGCTGCCCTGGCACCCGCCAAGTACCCCAGGTTCCTGGGGAAAGAGGAACCTGGCCCTCCAGGCTGGAGGTTGTGCGTATTGGTAACATCCCTGGTAAAAATCCAAGCCTCGGATACCGACGAATACAAAGCTGACGACCCCTGCAAACGACTAAAGGAGTTGAAAGTCTTCACCTAGAATGTGAGGTCCCTTAACAGACCGGGTGCAGGCGATCAATTGCAGCAAACCCTCAGCTGCTATAAAGCAGATATAACCGCACTCTAAGAAGTGGGATGGACCAGACAAAAGACGGATCAAAATCTGCGACGTCTACTACGGGAACTGCTACAAGGAGAACAAACAGCACCTATTCGTTTGCGGATTCGTTATTGGAGGAAGACTCCCACAAAAAGTCTTAAGCTTTCGGCATGTAAGCGAACGCCTCATCAGAATCCACATCAAAGCTAAATTTGAAAACATTAGCTTGATATGCGCTCCCGCCCCAACCGAAAAAAAGGACGATCGACTTCAAGAAGATTTCTACGATCTCCTAGGCAGAACATATGCCAATGTCCCAGCTACGGCATAAAAATAGTTTTAGGAGATTTTAAAGCAAAACTGGGCAAAGAGGATATATTTGAGTCGATCACAGGAACATATAGCCTACACGACACCACGTCCGAAAACGGAAATCGGCTACTCGACTTCCTGGGTGCAATCTCCTTCTTGCCAGCACACGATTCCCGCATCTCAATATTCACAAAGGAACATGGCGATCACCTGATGAGTCTACCACATTCAGATTGAACATGTTGCGATTGACGCCAAACAAACCTCCAACATCCTCGATGGACGAACATTCCGAGGAGCGAACGTCGACTCCGATCACTACATTTTTGTAGCCAAGGTACGAAAGAAGATATCAAGGATGCCATGGAGTTCAGCTGGACAACGAAAGTTTGACGTCGCAGAGCTACAATCGCCGGAGACCACTAGGACCTTTGCGGATCGAATTTCCCTCAACCTCTCGCAAACTCCAATGATCCCGGAACAACCCACAGAACAACAGTGGGAGCATTGCCAACGTGCCATCAGAGACGCTGCCTCTAATGTGTTGGGTTTCAAGTCACCGTCAGCTAGAAACCCCTGGTTTGATGAATAATGGGGACAAGCCCGTGTAGCAAAGCAAAACGCTTACAAAACCATGCTACATGTACGTACGAGAGCCACTCGTGAACATTATGAGCAGAAACGGACGGACGAACCCACACTTTTAAGGAGGAAAATAAGAAAGCGTGAAAAGCGTGAGATCGAGGAAATGGAGTCATACTATCACAGGAATAATGCTCGCAAACGAACATTCCAGAGCAGAAGCCTGTAGGGATGAAGACGGACAGCTAGTAGTAGAGTCACAGTCGATGCTGAGAATATGGAAAGAAAACCTCTGTAGAGTGTTGTAGGGCGAATTTAGGGCGATGAAGGATCTAATACCGCTGTCATCCAGAATGATCCATTCGCAACGGACGAAGATGCAAGAGAACTTCATCCACCCGACTTAAATGAAACTAAGCTAGTAATTTCAAGGCTCAAGAACAATAACGCCGCGGGCGCAGACAGGCTGTCTGCCGAGCTATTTAAAGCGGCTGGAGATGATCTGGTAGCGTACATGCATCAACTCATCTGCAAAATATTGTCGTAGGAAAGCTTGCCCCACGAATGAAATCTCAGCATTGTGTGCCCAGTCCACAAGAAAGGAGGCCCCCAATAGCTGCGCAAATTACAGGGGAAAAAGTCTCCTTAACATCGCATACAAGATCTTTCCTGCCGTACTGTGTGAACGCCTGAAACCCTTCGTGGATAATCTGATAGGTTCTTATCAGTGTGGTTTCAGACCAGGTAAGTCCACAATTGACTAGATATCCACACTGCGGCAGATCTTAGATCGACACCAATCACATTTTCGCCGATTTCAATGCCGTGTATGACAGAGAGTACGGAGACGAGCTATGCAGAGCCATGTCTAGTTTTGACATCCCTGCCAAACTCGCCCGACTGTGCAGGATGGCAATGGAAAACTCTCGCTGCTCCATTAAGGTCGGTAGCGAATTAACCAAGACGTTTGATGTTGAAAAAGGATTTAGACCAGGTGGCGCACTGCCATGTAATTTCTTCAACATCGAGCTTGAAAATATCATACAAGACTCACTGGCCAGTTCGAGAGGTGCGATCTATTTCAAATCTGCGATACTGCTTGCGTACGCTAATGACATTGACGTAATTGGACGAAAACAGCGGGACGTCATTGAAGCGTTCGGAAGCATTGAAACAGAAGCGGGTAAAATGGGTCTTTTGGTTAACGAGGGTAAAACGAAATATATGCTGTCAACCAAAAAAGACGCACAACACCGACTTCTCGGCCAGAACGTCGCAATTGGCAGCTACAGATTCGAAGTGGTCAAGGACCTTGTCTATCTTGACTCACTAGTGTCCAGCAACAATAACACCAGCGCAGAGATCAAACGCATAATTACTCTTGCCAACCGCTGCTTCTTTGGGATCAAGAGACAACTGAGTAATAGAGCCCTCTCTCGAAAGACCAAAGTTGCGCTGTACAGTCCTTCTCTATGGCGCAGAGGCCTGAACTTTAACAAAAGCGGATGAGAAACCCTTTGTCGTTTCGAGAGGAAAATTCTGCAATCAAACTATGGTGCCGTTTGTATAAACAGCATGCTAGGCAATGTAAAGCGAATGGAAAACACAGCTCCAGGGGACGATCGAATCTAGGGTGGTGCCCACAGGTTGAAGGGGAGCTTAACCAACTGGGAGTGCGTCATTGGCAAAAGACCGTTCCAGCTGGAGGAGTTTGTTGGTTCAGGCCCAGGTTCACACCGGACTGTAGCGCCACCTAAGTAAGTAAGTAAGTAAGTAAAAAGTAGTCAGTTGTACTTTATCGCTATTAAGTAATACGAGCGCTATTCAAGTGGGAGAAATTTCGTGATTCAAATGATCCGGGAACGGAATCAGGCGGATCCTCTCTGTAGGGAGCACGTGGTTCCCACACCTTAACATCCATAAAGGGTCCCGTGATCAATCAGCTGTCAATTAGGTTGATCAAATTGCGATCGACATTAGACACTCCTCTAGTATTCTCGATGTCCGAGCCCTTCGAGGAACCAACATCGACTCGGATCATTTCCTTGTTGTGGTCAAAGTAAGAGCACGGATTTCAAAAAACAAATATGGTCTGGGTATGCGGGTCGCACACGACTAACTTCCCAGTGGGAAAAATGAAAAACTCTAACTAACTCCCGACGCAAAAAGAGGGGTGTTATAAATTTGAGGAGTCAGTATGTCTGTCTGTGCCATCGTAGCTCCTGAACGAATGGACCGATTATGATACCTTGCTTTTTTTTTTTTTTTAAACTAACGTGATCGAAATGGCTCTTAGTTACAATTTGTGAAGATCTGTCCAGGTGTTACAAGGTCATTAGCTCTCTTTGTTAGCTGTTGTATCGGTTCTCGACCGATCATCGCAATCAACCAGCATCGGGCGCGGTCAGTACTTAGATGGGGAACCGCTTGGAAACGCCGCGTGTTGTTGGCATCAAGACGCCTATTTGCTGTCGCTCAATGTAACCCAGGGTAAGGAAACGCACATTAAACAATCTATTTCGACTTTATAAAAAACGAAGCGATCTTAGACTAAAATATAATAAAAGTGCAAAATAAAAATGAAATGTTCAAGTGAAATGTTTCCATGTCTTATCATTCTGCAAACAACTCCCGAGCAGTAAATCAACTCATTTTAGCTCACGAACGCGAGCGTGTGCATTTATGGAAACTCACCCCATGTGCGCACTCCATATGTGCGTTAAACAGGATCCACCATACAGAGTGCACATAAGTGTGCGTTCCTTTTAACGAACATATGAAGTGCACACAGGGGTGAGTTTCCATAAATGCACACACACTCGTGTTCGTGAGCGAAAATAAAAATGCTCACAGCCAATTACTCACGAGCGCATGTGTTTAATAATTGCTTGTTGGGTAGTGCACACTCATGAGCAAGCTCATATCTATCGGTTCTCGTCCGATCACCGCAGTCAACCGGCGTCGGGTGAGGCTAGTTCATAGATAGGGTACCGCTTGGGAACACTGCGTGTTGTTAATTTTTTTGCCTATTTTCAGTTATTTAATTTTTAACAAGAAACGGCTGGACCAATTTTGCTGAGAACCTACTCAGTTCTAAGCTGCGTAATTACGCGTGGAATGAATCGAGTTCCATGTCAATATCGTCTTTGGTTCTCGAGATAAACGATCATCGATAATTGCGATACGCTCACACGTACATACGCACACACGCACATGCGCACATACGTTCATACATACATACGCATATACATTTCTATAAAAACATTGGATTTGTATTCTGGTGGCCTCGAAAAGTGGAGATATGTCAAAATTTGGAATTCGCAAAATCGGCCCCATTACAACAACTTCCCACTGGGCCACCGGGAAGATAAAAGCAACCGATGCGCGAAGAGAACACCAAGGGCTGACGTCGGAAAGCTACAATCGTAATCGACCTCTAGCAACTTTATCCATCGAGTCCTTAACGGTAGAGCAAGATTGGAAGCGTTGTCAAAAAGCTATTTTAGAAGCTAAGACTGATGTGCTGGGTTTTAAGACACCACCGGCCACGAAAAACCCGTGTTTTGACGATGGCTCACGCAGGCCCACGCAGCTTATCAAGACGCCTAAAAAGTAATGCTGCGTTTGAAGATCAACCGTATGACAGTTTGGAATTATCTGGAGAGAACAGGCAACACAAAGAAGCTCGATGATTTGATAGCGCATGAATTAACGCAAAGAAATTGGCTTGCAGCGTTGTTGAAATGAAGCAATCAAGAAAGAAAGACCACCGTTGGCCAATAGAAGTGGATGTAAGGTTTTAATGCATCCATCGTAACCGTGCATCATCTGATTGCCATCTGCTTTGGTATTTGCGAAACTTTCTCGATCGTGAAAAATTAGCCGACCGAAAAGTCGCCGAAATCACTTCGCCAAGTTTCCGTCTATAAACTGCCGAGGTTCTATTTACTTACTTAGGTGGCCCTACAGTCTGGGATGAACCGGGGCCTCAACTAACAAGCCTCCCCAACTAGAACGATCTATTGCTAGTTATTTTCAGTTGGTTGAGGCCCATCTTTAACCGTGTGTGCCACCTTATATGCGGCCGTCCTTTCCAACGTCGTCTCTCGGGGTTGGAGTCGAAGATTTTTCTTCTTCAAAACTATGCTGCCCATTCGCTCTACATAGCATAGCCATCTTAGACGTTGAACCCATAGACGTCATACTAGGTCGCTGTCGTTGTACAGCCCCTTTCTCCGTCGACACAAGATAATTTTCAGCCATTTTTGATATGCCTTGCGCCATAGAAGAGAACCGGGATGATTAAGGTTTTATACTCCTAGTTTTCTGAGAGAGGGTCTCTGATACTCAATTGCCTCTTGAGCCCGAAGAAACAGCGGTTGGTAGTTATTCTGCGTCTAATCTCAGCGCTGGTGTCGTTGCCGCTTGTTGCCAGCGAGCCAAAGTAGACGAAATCCTTGAATACATCAAAGTTGTATCTGCCAATAGTGACGTTCTGGCCAAAACGTCAGTGTTGTGCGTCGTTTTTGGATGACAGCATACATATATTCCGTTTTACCCTCATTTACCGAGAGACCCAATTTAGCCGCCTCGGCTTCAATGCCTTCGAGAGTCTCATTGACGTCTCACTGTGTTCGTCCAATTACGTCAATGTTATCCATGTACGCCAAGCAACTGCACAGACTGACTTGGAATAGATCTTGTGTTGGCCGGTGAGTTTCGTATGATATTTTCAAGTGCGATGTTGAAAAAGTTACATGACAGTGGGTCACCTTGTCTTTATCTTTTTTTAAACATCAAAGCTCTCGGTTAATTCGCTACAGACTTTTATGTTGCAATGAGAGTTCTCCATCGCCGATTTGACTAGACATAGCGCTGTACAGCTCGTCTCTATGCGCGGCCTAGAAAGCTACGAAAAGGCGATGGGCATCGATGGGTCTTCTCCAAGATCTGCCGCAGTGAGAATATTTGGTCTATTGTAGATTTACCTGGTCTGAAGCCACTCTGATAAGAACCTATCCACAAAGGGCTTCAGTCGTCCATATTTCTTTCCATATTTCCAGCCTCGACTGTGTTCATCACTGCATGCTTTCGCTCAGGCTTTATGACCTTGGCATGTTCGTTTTACTCCCTGGTAAAACTTTCGAACGTCATTCCAGCGATAAGATCTCTCCGTCTCCTCGATGGCGCGCTTCTTGTCCTCTCCCTTCGGGTCCGCCCATAGAGCTCGCGAGCAGCTTTCGTCGTTTGTCTAGTGGTCTCTTGCGATGTCAGCTTCCCGATGTCAAATTTCGCTGGTCCTACTCGACTCTGCAGTGTTCGCGAAATCTGCATACGCACAGAGCTCCTTGAACAATCGGCTTGCGAAATATTTATTAATCCAGTCACGGGAAGGAGAGTTTCCGAGTCCTTCAGTTCTAGAACTTTTTCCTCTCTCAAAGGGCCATCGCTTGCCGCTACACTCAATCAGGAGGTATTTGACGAATTCGTTCATGTGTTCCAGTAAAAATTATGTCATGTGATATGCACATCGACGGCATCCGTTTTAGTACCATATGTATATGCCGACGATTTCTGAATGGAAAAAATTTCAAAATAATTCCAACAGACTGTGATAGTATACGTTTCAGTCAAGCTCCTCATTCCCTACAAGCAAGTCCCCCAAAAATGTTGTAAAACCACGTAAGTGACTATTGAGTTCTTCAATTGAGGATAAAACAATCCCAGTACTCCACCTTCGCTATATCCGCAAGAACTGCGAAGGGCATCTAGAAAAGACACACATATCGGGATCACAGTCAAAATTGGTTGTTCTGATGAAGATCCAGACACTCTTCTTCTCATCAGTATCTTTAGTGCTATGAAACAATTCTGCACTTGTAGTGCAAAGTATGTGATATCTTGTAACAGTGACGTAACACTGACCTACATTGAAGTCATGTGTTAACCGCGCGAAAACCGCTGTTAACATAATCACTATCTGCACTATTCCGCCGCTTGTACTCCCGTCGTTTGATGTGAAAACAACATTTCCTTACATAAACAACATCTGCAGCCGCAATCACTTACAAATGCACGAACACAAAGGTCACCATTTAGAATGCTCAAAGTGCATCCGAAATTCATTCTCATGTCAAACATGATTAACGAAAGCTCTACGAGAACCAACACCATTCGTCAGCCAAGCACGTGTTACGCTTACAATCCCCCAATCTGAAACAAAAACGACAACAAAACGACCGTGTACATATGTTGGTAGATACAAGTACAGATATTGCATCCGAGTGTTCCTGATTAAATTAGTATCTCTATTGAATTCAATAGAATTGGCAATTAAATTAAGAACGTGTCATGTTCGATTTACCTATAAAAGATTCACAGATTCAATTAGGGATCATAAAACAATTAATTATCTTTTGCCAACGCCATCTCGTAGAATGTTTGATTTTTTTTCTTTTAATTCGTGCGCTACGACTACCGATTTCCTGATTGATCTTAAAAATAAACGAAACGTGCATGATGGGATGCACGAGGTTTATGATGGTAGCGAGCAGCCGGCATTCTTGTTCAATTCATTCATTAATAAAAATTATGAAAACAATATCGAGATCCGTAGATCCGTGCGGGAAGTGACGATAGATTGGCGGGCAGTAGTCTCCGCATGCCATTAGGTACAAGTCATTTTCGGTCCTGGCGCCCACTACTAACACCTCGAGCACAATGACGCAAATTACAAAATAGGTTTTGTGGTTATCAGGCGGTGATGGCATGTCAGTGACGGTCTATGGCGTATAACAACATGCGGCAATCGACAGATTCGAAGATAGATGTGCCTAGGCACGATGATGGCAAGAGGTATACGGCATACGAGAGCGATGGACATCAGTAAATAGAAAAAAGCAAATGCGGCATTCGGTATTCGGCATGCGGCATGCCGAAATTATAATTAAGCATTTGGTGCAGAATAACTTACGTGAGACGTCACCTTTTGCCAAACATTTTGAACAAGATTATACATATCCCTGCGATCTGTACCTACAAGATACTCGTATGGCCCCGAATCAGATCGTTACAAATCGTTGCCCGTCAGTTGAGTTGAAAACTTTTCGCACTCGGTGATTTTGTGACATTTTTATTCATCGTTTTGTATGAGTACTATGTATACAGGTACACGTTTTGGATGGCATATACTCGTACTTGGCGAGGATGTAATCATGCGAGGAGTGGTGCGTCATCCTTTTACCTACCCATCGGTGCCGTTGTCGTCGTCTGCCAAAGTTGGCTGGCCAAATGATTGCAGCATTGCAACGAACTCAAGGAAACTAATTATCGAAACCGCACGACTTGCCTAGTACGTATCTAACTATGTACATATCGTGTATAGGTCGCGACAGACAGCGACAGGTGGCCGCCACAAGCGCACAAGTCGAAAGATAGTTCATCAGATGCAGACCTATTAAATTATCTAAAGACCAAAAATATCCGTATCTATACATAGACGGGAATCGCTAGAAAAATGCTCTTTTCCTATACACACATGGACGGGTTTCCTATATATGTACATTATTAATTAGTTACACTGGACGTGTGGACGCTTGGTCGAGCATATGTGCCGGTAAACCTTTTATAAACCCTTAAACAAAAGATCTTGCTATCCACTTGCCTACTCACACTATGTACCACTCATAGGCATGTTGATTTGCGCCTTCCTTTCTGGCTTCTATTTCAGACTGAATTATTCGTCGCACTGTTGATGGATGCAACATAAGTTGTTGAACAAAACAACCGAATAGAAAACCAACACCCATCAACTGTGCCTGACACTCATCGTTATAATCTATTTTAGTTCGTCTCTCTGTTGCAAATCTTAGTTGCAGATAGATATGATTATACTATGTGCTTTTGTGCATACTTTAAAAACAATTTTAAATTGAAGGAAGAAAAGTATGTGTTGTATCTAGAGAGGTATGTATCTGCCGAAATTAGATGTAGACACTGTTGATGCAAATAGACAATAACGAGGGGAACGGCTGACATGATGATGTGATGCGACGAGACGCGAGGCGACGTCAAGAGATGGATTTGAAACTATTCTGAAAAAATTTGATGAACACATACCTGTAGATACGATAGAGATTCATTGTCGAAAGAGCTTTCCACCTGAATGCTTTTAATTCAATTGATCTAAGATATTGTAAATGTACGAGTACATCTATGTATACGTACTTGGATTTTAAGTCTATTCAGATTTTTGGGGTTCATTAGTTGGTCTAATTAATTCCATCTTAGTCTACCCAAGGTACCGTGGTGCGTAATGGATGGTGTCGCCATACTCTCTGTTTACCAGGTTGGCATCTAGGTTTGTTTGAATTAATTTGTTTTTTACGAAATTGTGTTTTTCTTTGACATTTTAAATTGGTTTAATAGAACCCCTGCTGTAGTATGAAAAGCCTTGGCTTAGGCTCAGTGTTACATTGTGTGAACCACCTTAGATGTAGTTGTTTCTTAGGTTGTCTGTCACAGTTCGAATTGGAGTGATGGTTCTACAGGCTTAGTAAGAGTTAGAGAGGGTACAGGGGTGGGACAAAGTCGCCTGATCACTGCGGCCACGAGTGGGCCTATTGGGATGTCCCCCACTTACAGTTCACTCAAGAATCCTGAGTTAGTGATAAAACTTAGTATGCGTTTGAGTGAGCTAGCGATATCGAAGCTCAAGTCGAATAAAGCTGCTGGCGCAGACGGACTGTCTGCTGAGCTCTTCAAGGCAGCTGGGGATGACCTGGTTGGGAGCATGCACCAGCTCATCCGTAAGATATGGTTAGAGGAAAGCATGCCCGAGGAATGGAGTCTCAGCATCGTATGCCCGACCCACAAGAAAGGACACCCCTCTGATTGCGCCAACTATAGAGGAATAAATCTCCTTAACATAGCCTACAAAATCTTCTCTGCCGTTTTGTGTGAACGCCTGAAGCCTTTTGTAAATAAGCTGACATGTCTTTATCAGTGCGGATTCAGGCCAGGGAAGTCCACCATCGACCAAATCTTCACACTATGGCAGATCCTGGGAAAAAACCAATGAATTTCAAGTCGACACTCACCAACTATTTGTCGACTTCAAAGCCGCATACAACAGCCTAATTAGAGACGAGCTATACAGCGCTATGTCTACCTTTGACATATTTGCTAAACTCGTCAGACTATGCAGGATGACTTTAGAGAATGCTCGCTGATCCATCCGACTTAGGCAGGGCGATGCGCTGTAGTGTAATTTCTTCAACATCATATGAGAAACGATTGTGCAAAAATCACTGGCCAATACAAGAGGCACAATCTATTTCAAATCCTCGCAACTCCTTGCATACGCCGACGATATTAACATGATAGGTAGATCACAGCGAGACGTTAATGAGGCGTTTGCGAGTATTGAGTTCGAGGCGGCGAAAGTTGATCTGGCGGTAAACGAGGGCAAAACTAAATATATGCTGTCATCAGAAAAGGACGCTCAACAGCGACGTCTTGGCCAGAACGCGGAATCACTCTTGCCAATCGCTGTTTCTTTGGGCACAGGAGGCAACTGAGTAATAGAGCCCTCTCCCGAACGACAAAGTTGACTCTATATAAGACCCTTATCATCCCGTTCCTGTTGTACGGCGCAGAAGCATGGGCACTATCGAAAGCGGATAAGAAGGCCCTTGGTCGGTTCGAGAGAAAGATTTTGCGCATGGGATGGAGGAGAAGATTCAACCACGAACTTTACGGGCTGCACAGCGACATGAGCCTAGTCAGGCGTCTACGGATTCATCGCCTAAGATGGCTGGGCCATGTAGAGCGAATGGACACCACAGCTCCAGCCCGGAGAGTCTTTGAATCCAACCCCAAGGGACGAAGAAGTAGAGGACGGCCGCACTTAAGATGGCGCACACAGGTGGAAGGGGACCTCAGCCAACTGGGTGTGCGGCAATGGAAAAGGCTAGGGAAAGATCGTGCTAGATGGAGGGGCATGTTGGTTGAGGCCCAGGTTCACCCCGAACTGTAGCGCCCACTAAGAAGAAGAAGAATATGCTTGCGATGAAAAAGCTTCTCGAAACACGCCGTTTGGATTCGGCATCCCTTTCACCTGTGTGTGAAATAAGTCACACATAAGATGGGTGATTGAGAGAAGCTAGGCTCTGGTCCTTCATGGGCTGTAACGCCACCAAAGAAGAAGAAGAAGCGAATCGACCAAGACTTTTTATGTTAAAAACGGATTTAGACAAGGTGACGCACTGTCATGTAACTTTTCCAACATCGTGCTTGAAAAGATCATACGAGACTCAGTTGGCCAACACAAGAGGAACGATATATTTCAAGTCAACGCAATTGTTTGCATACGCAGATTACATTGACGTAATTGGACGGATACAGCGATATGTCAATGAGGCATTCGAAAGCATTGAAGCCGAAGTGGCTAAAATGGGTCTTACTGTTAATGAGTTCGAAATATATGGTGTCATCCAAAAAAGACGCACAACACCGACGTGTTGGTCAGAACGTCACAACTGGCAGCTACAATTTCGAAGTGGTCAAAGACTTCGTCTGACTGAGATCACCGTGGCGCAGTGGGTAGTGTGTTGGCCTCTGACGCCGATGACACGGGATCGAATCCCGACACAGCCATGTCATCGAACGTGTTTTCACGATGTTTCTCTTCAGCGGGGTTCTGACAAAACCCCCTGCAGTAAAAATCTCATGAAATGCTTCTCGATATTCGCCGTTCGGAACCGGCAATAAACTGTAGGTCCCTTTCACCTATGGGAAAATGAAATCACACACAACATGGGTGATTGAGAAAAGCTCGGCTCAGGTTCTTCATGGACTGTAACGCCAACATACATACAAAGACTTCGACAGCGGCATCACCACCAGTGCTGAGATCAAACGCAGAATTACTTCTGAAAACCGCTGCTTTTTTGAACACACAACGACGAACTGTACGTATTAAACAGCGACGTCTTCGGATCCAATGTCTTAGATGGCTTGGACACTTAAAAGGATTGGACAATACAGCTCCGGCCCGAAGAGTCTGCGAGTCTAACCCTGAGGGACAACCCAGTAGAGGGCCTCATCGTAGCCCAAGAAGCACTGATTTGACTTACTCTAGTGCACCTTTATATTAAAAAGGTTGCATTACGAAGTGTAATCAGAATTCTTCGCGCGGGAACAGTAAACATATGTATGGGTCACGCGTCCATCCTGCAACATCTTCCTGAGTTGCATATGATTACCACGGTCTCCGACTTATTATCACACACCCTTACTTTTGACAGGAGATTCGAGATATTGATCCCAAACCGCTCAGCTTGGGAAACTAATGATCCCCTGTTTAAAGTCAAAGGCCTTAGGTGGTACACTAATGGCTCCAAGATGGTTTCTTTGCACCAATTCGGAAAATCTCGAAGACCCTGGGAATGGGTCCTAGTATCTTTAAGCCAGAATTATGTATATGCCGTCCCAACATCCGTCAATTTAAACCTAAAAACTGGCATAAGAGGAGTAACCATCAATATACTCTGAAAGCCAAGCAACTGAGCGCTGAGTGCGTACAGCACGAACTCAAGAACCGTGAAGGATGATGGCATAACAAGACCTCGCCAAAAGAAACAAATTCAATCCAGTGAAATCATGACTCATGAAGGGATTATCTTAGCTCCTACGAGAAACATTCTCAACCTGGGCTAACCGGCTAGTAGGCACAATAGATCTTTAAGGGTAGCAGTGCCTCGTGCTGTTTGTTAGCACTAGCCTCCTAAAAAAAAAGTGGCGCTCGCAGGTGGAAGGGGACCTTAACCAATTGGGCCTGCAGCGCTTGAAGCAGCTGGAAAATAATTGCGTCAGCTGGTGAAGCTTGTTGGTTGGGGCCCAGGTTCACATCGGACTGTAGCGCCACGAATGTAAGAGTGTAAAGTAACACAATGATTCGAACGTTCCTCCCTTGATTCGAAGTGCCCTTGATAATCCCCCTTATTCAAAACCATAGTTACCCCCGTGATGAGTTCCCTTGAGGTCGGCAGAGGCAATATTGAGACGAGGGTTGGCGCATTGTCTTGGTGCAAGATTCAGGACATTTTTCGCGAGATTAAGTCGAACACGGCAAATATGTACTCGCTGCCTCTTCAGGACACCAACATAGAACCGTCCAGTAGCGTGTCTAATTTTTCGTCACTTTTCAAGCATGTTGGCAGGGGTGTTGGTATTATTAAGTGTGCAGCTAGGTTCTCGCTGTTTGTCAATAGATGGCCTAGTTTTAGTGAATGTCCTTAAATACTTTGAATAAAATCGATTTTTAATTGTATTATTCATTTAAGCCAAATTACGATTTTTTTTTTTTTGGCAATGCGAATATCTAATTTGTTTTAGGGGCTTCTCTGTGATTCCATTTAAAAGCCTGTCATCATCACCGCACACATATACGTCAGCACCGAATTGACTTAATTAATTTCTTTTTAAAATAAAGTTCCAAAAATCAACAAAAAACAGCAACGAACCGCCATTTATACGCAAACAGCAGTCCCACATGTACCTGTCAGACCACAGAGCAATTTTAATCGACATCAAATGGTCGACTAATATCAAGCAAAAAAGATACAAAAAAATTATCAACTACAGGGTGGGCCATATATTTTTGCAAACATCAACACTTGATTTCTTAAAATACGTTAGAGATAGGGGCGTGCGAGTGGCGGGGAGTTGTGCGTCGCTTCATGCAATTTTAGTCACCATGAAACCCTTCATGTGATAACAGTGTGCTTTTTGTGTAAAACAATTTTACAAAAACAACGATTCTTACTTTACTGTACGACACCTATTTAGAATTGAATATGGATTACGTCGTGTAGGTGAGCGTCCAAGTGTTAATTTAATCAAAGCTTGGGTCAAGAAGTTCGAGCAACCAGGATCAACAACGAATATTAAACAGACAGGGCGGCCACGTTCAAGAAGAACCGATGAAGATATTCGCCAGGTTGAAATTTCCCTAAAGAGCTATCCAAAATCATCTACGCGTAAGCATTCGGCGGCTCTGGGAATACTAAAAACTAGTCTGCTAGTCTCATCCTTCTCTGGCTTGTAGTAATCCACAAAAGTAGCCTCTCCTTATCCCACATCCCTAGCAAGTGGAAGTAATTTTCATAACCAAGGTAGGCAAAAGCTTCCACACGAATGCCAATAACTTGAGGCCTATTAGTCTCACTTTTTTTCGGCATAAAACTCTAGAGAAAATTTCAGACGCACACATTCAACACAGCTACAGCATAGGCAGGCTGTCGGATAACCAACATGCCTACAACAAAGGCAAATCGGTGGAAACAACACTCTACTCACTAGTTAGTACCCAATTGGCCTTTCTCGATATTGAGGGCGCCTTAAACAATGTTGAACCATGGGTTGTCACCAAAACGCTTACTGATCTGCGTGTAATGGGATCAGTGATGGAACTGGTACGAGAATTGCTTCCAAAAAAGAGGCACCAACTTCTCTGACGCCGCTTCAACTATTATAGAATAGTCAGCAGAGGTACACCACAAGGTGGAGTACTCTCCCCTCTGCTCTGGAACGTGGTATTCAATGATCTACTACTGTTGCTGGAACGGTACGCTGTGACCGCCTATGCGGATGACATTGCTATAACCATCTCCAGAAAAATTCCCAGCAGTCTAAGTGATCTTATGCAGGGTGCATTACATACAGTAGTAACCTGAACGCAGTACTGTGGGGTCTTCAATAAATGAAGACTGATCTAGTACTGTTTACAAAAAACTATAGTCTAGGTGCAACCCGCAAGTCCCACACGACTGACTTCCGAGTCATTTTTAATCCCCGACCGAGGTCGGAAACGAAAGCTCGATGGAGCAGGAACCCCCGATCCCCTCGTGGAGCAAGGGCCCTGCGACGGTCGAAGCTGAAACCCCAGCAATATCCCTGGTGAATAAGGACCAGGAGTCATTGCTCGACTCCGGAAGTGAAGACTATTCTACTAGCTCGCCGATGGAAGACTCTGGACTCAGATCTGGAAGACCTCAACACCACCGTGGTGGAGGTTAATCGAATTAATAACAGCCATGATGCTGAGATTAATTCAGATTAACCTCCATCACTCGAAAGTGGCAATCGCGAATCTTCTTCTCAGGCTGGCTAAAGGAGAAGAAGACATAGCCTTAATCCAAAAACCTTGGGTACATGAACACAAGGTTCGTGGATTAAGAACCCCCGCCTACAACTTATTCATACCACAAAAAGAAGGTAAGCCCCGTACTTGCATACTCGCTAAGAAATCCCTAAACGCCTACCTTCTCCCAAATTACAGCTGCCCTGACACCACAGTGATTGCCATAGAATCACCAGGGCATAAGCTGCGGATAGCCTCCACGTACATGGCGCAGGAAGAGTCCATTCCATCGGACGAGAATAAAAGACTGGTCAGTGACTTGTCGAGACACCAAGCTGGGCTCCTCATCGGTGCGGATGCGAATGCGCATCACATGATTTGGGGCAGCAGCGATATAAACGAAAGAGGTGAGTGGCTTATTGAATTCATTCTAACCTTTAACCTTAACATTTGTAACAAGGGTCATACACCCCCATTTATTACCAAAAATCGAAGGGGGGTACTAGACTTAACTCTAGCATCCCCCTCTCTCGCTAATAGTATAAGAGAATGGAAGGTTTCTGAGGAACACTCCTTCTCGGATCATCGATATCTGGTTTTCAACCTAGCTCTCACGGTCCCAACCCCAATTGACTCATCCTGCAACGCAAGAAGAATTGATTGGGAGCAATATAGAGACTTCATTTGCAACTCTATAGTAAAGAGGACCCCTGATACCCCGCGGTCCACGGTAGATATAGACAAAATGGTCGATATTCTAACAATTACTTTGGGCAACGCACGGGTTAACAGCTGCGCAACCCACAAATCAAGAAAGAATTCATACCCTTCTTGGTGGAACACAGATCTAAGTAAACTCCGTAAGGACTGTCGAAAACTCTTCAATAAAGCAAATAGTACAAGTAACGACAGAGACTGGAGCCTATATAAAGATTCACTCAGAGTGTACAAACAAACCCTGAGGAAAGAACAAAGGCTGTCTTGGAAACTCTTCTGCAACAGTACGGAGAAAATACGTACATACGCACAAACGTACATACGCACATACGTTCATACACACACTAATCTACATAAAGTTTTGATTTGTATTCTGGTGACCTTGAAACCTGGAAATATCTCAAAATTTAGAATTCGCAAAATCGGCCCCATTACAATAACTTCCCACTGGAAAGTTTATAAATATAAAATTCCGCCCCTCAACCCACCTAGGCTGGTTGGAACAAAATTAATATGCAAAATTCGGGCTACATACCTTGGCCTAGTCCTTGAAAGGAGGCTAAGCTGGAAACCTAACATACTTGATCGAGTCAAGAAAGCAACCATTGCCCTCTACAGCTGTAAGAAAGTGGTGGACAAAAAGTGAGGTTTCCAACCAAGCATTATGCACTGGCTCTAACAGCAGTCATAAGGCCCATCCCCCTGTACGGCATTGTAGTTTGGAAGACTGCCTTGAACAAGGCAGTCTATCGAAACCTTCTGGGGAAAGTGCAAAGATCGGCCAGCATATACATAAGTGTCGGGATCAGATCGACCCCCATGGCGGCCCTAAATATTCTACTATATTTCCCAGCACAGGAAAATGGCCCTTAGCACATAAAGGCCATACTAGCATTCTTAACTACTTCGAAGTACCTGTGGACAGAGACTACATCATCCCGCAGAAGGTGTTCCCTAAGAACTTAGAAGTTCTGAAGCGAAAGTCATACCGAAGGACTCGATTTTCCTCTATACCGATGGTACCAAGATGGAGACGTGCGTAGGTAGTGAAGTCTACTCCAAAGAACTTAATCTCAAGCTTTCATTTACACTCCCAAGCTACTGCAATGTGTACCAAGCGGAAATAGCAGCGATAACGGAGTCTCTTGCATGGCTTAGTATGAATGTAATAACCGTAAAGGATATTATCATTTGCATGGGTAGCCAATCTGCTATAAAATTTCTGCAGTAACCCACAAATCAAAGACATCTCTCAACTGCCGCTTATCTTTAGACGAAATAGCTAAACAGTTCAATATAAAACTACTTAGTGTTCCAGGGCATAGGGATATTTCAGAAAACTGCGCGGCCGACGAACTCGCAAGGTTAGGGCCAAGCATACTCAGTCTTCCAACCCTCGGGCATTTAAAAACACCAATAAGTACGGTAAAGCACATGACAAAACTTCGAACTATAGAGGCTACCAACCTCCAATTGAACGAAGATAACATCGGCTTTATCATCAAACAAATCTGGCCTAAGCTAAACTTAGGACGAACCAGGGACCTTGTGGCAACCAAAAGGGAAACCTTAAGCGCTTTAGTGGGTGTCATTACAGGCTACTGTACCATTGGAAAACATGCCGCCAAACTAGAGCTATCTTCCAATGACTTCTGCCCCGGCTGCATGGATGAGTAGGAAGAGGAATCGCTTCATCACCTCCTCTGCTCATGCCCTTCTTTTTCGAATCGCAGACAGATCTACACCGGCGCGCCCTTCTATGATAACTTAAGTGAGCTAACAGATATAAAAAAAGCTTAACTCCATCGCTTAATCAGAAGCACGGAATGGTTTTTAGGTAGCGGATCTAGGTAATATGATCCATATGGTATCACAACGGGCCGACTCCGGCCTACGTGTGCCAACCACTTCAACCTAACCTAACCTAGAGGAGGCAAGGTGAGGTCTTTGGAAAACGTAATCCGGTTTTTTGGTTTTCTAGAGATTGAATAGAGAAGGCAGTATCTTCTAATCAAGGAAATTCTCTTGTCCCATTCCAAGGAAGTCGCGGACATAAGCTGATATATGTGTTCTCCTGCGTAGGTTGTAGACGTATCTTACAGCATCGTCGGCTGCTGCTTTGAAGAACACACGCTTACAAGAACACAAGATACTGGGTGAGCATACGAAAGAATTGTCAGCAGACAATTTAGAAGCTGTGATGGCCGAGTAATCTTCCTAAGTTAGCCTTTGATTGAGGATAGCTCCGAGGTTTTTAACCTTAGGAACGAAGGCCTAGTCTGAACCGTCTACAAAGATCTAGGGTAGGCATGCAGTATCTAGCATATATCGTTTAATAACAATAGCCTGGCTTCAAGTAAACTTGTTAGTTTTCAACCATTCAGCAGTGGAAGTCAGATCCACGTTGAAACGTCCAGTTGCGTCCCTTACCAGTTGCAATGGATAGCTCAGATGCAGTTGTACATCGTCAGCGTACATTTGTATTTTACAGTGTTCTAGCACTGCAGGTAGGTCGTTGTTATATAGCATGAACAGTAGCGGTCCCATTATAGATCCTTGCGGAACGCCGGTATTGGTTTCTACGAAATTAGAAAGTGTGTTATTAACATAAGCTGCTTGAGTACGACCACCGAGGTAGATCCTAAGTAGTTTTAGCGCTGTGAAGTCAAAGTTAAAATTATTTTGGAGTTTGGCTAACAATATTTGGTGTGGCACAGTATCACACGCTGTCGAGAAGTCAAGCAGTACCAGAGATAATACGTCACCTATATCCATTTCACATCGAAAGTCGTCGACTAGACTTAGCAATGCGATGGTACAGCTATGTTGTGGTCTAAAGCCATACTGGTGTGAGGGTAATAGGCCAAATTCCTTCAGAAAATGATGGATTTCTTGGCTCATGAGTTTTTCAAAAGCTTTTGATATGAACGAGAGTATAGAGATCGGCCGGTACTCTTTATTTCTACCGGTTGCGCATTTCAAGATTGGAATAATTCCAGATTATTTCCATGCATCCGGATAGATAGAGTAAGTTAGGATGTTCTTAAAGATGTATGTTATTACCTGCAGTATCTCAGTACTGCAGTACCATCCATGCCAATTGCA
Organism: Eumerus sabulonum; assembly: GCA_951905685.1. Lineage (NCBI taxonomy): Eukaryota > Metazoa > Arthropoda > Insecta > Diptera > Syrphidae > Eumerus > Eumerus sabulonum. The sequence goes on from OX645060.1 coordinate 242,446,703, forward strand.
ATCGATTTTATAGAGCGGAAAGCTTTGAGAACTTCGAGTTCAGATATCCTTTGGAAGCAGGACCTTCGTGGTGGTGTCAGGTGGGTGTCTCCTCAAATATGCGCGTTTCGGAAACTCCTTTGCACAACGCAATCAATCGAGGCAGCCGCAAATTAGACATTTAAGTCATTAGGATCTATCTCCATAGGGACACAGGGTTTCTGCTTCCCGATACCTAATTCCCTTACGTTCTTCCACAGAATTGCGCTACTTAAACTTGGAACTGAAAAAAAACCTTTAGGCAATTCTGACTTCTCTGTTGACGCCGTTTCTAATATGCCTATACTCATTACGGAGTTCGAGTATTTTGAACTTATTCCACTTCTTGTAGGTTCTACCCCTGTCTTCGATAAGCGACTCGTTCTTGTGGGTGAACCGTACGCACTTTCTGTTATTAAGAATACGACTTGTCCACAAGGGGGAGTCCTTTCACCCATTCTCTGGTCGATAGTCATTGATGACCTACTACGCGAGCTAACCACTCGGGGCTACAAAGTCATCGGATATGCTGATTTGTAGCCCCGATTGGTTGTTATGCTGATGACCTAGTAGTCAATATTATGGACAAGTGTGAAACTGCTGCCTGTGAGTGCATGTAGCTTGCGCTTCAGTTTATCTCTGCCTGGTGTGGCAGAGAGGGTTTATCGATTAACACAAATAAGGCAATCCTAGTCCCGCTTACAAATAAGGGAAAGGTACAGCCCTGCTCAGTCTTTCTAAATGGCACAAATATAGGATTCTCAGAGGAAGTAAAGTATCTAGGTATTGACCTAGATCGCAGACTCAACGGGAATTCCAATATTAAAACTAAAGTCACAAAAGCGACTAAGGCCATGTGGGTCTATCAACTCATCTACGGTAAATCCTGGGGACATAAACCTAAGGTAGTAGACTGATTATACAGCGCGATAGTAAGACCTATGTCACCTATGCGTCGACCGTATGGTTGAATGCCTTCAGAGACTAGCGTGTATGGCTATGCCAACCTGCCCCACGGCAGCCCAAGAAGCACTCATTGGACTCACTCCACTGCGTATTATTATCAAAAAGGTAGGCCATGTAGACCCGAGGATCACATGTCCATCGTAAGACACACTTGCTTAATGTCAAAGGCCTTAGGTGGTATGGGCATAGGTAAGCGCGAGATCGAGCAGATGGAGAGATACTATTGGAGGAACGATGTTCGAAAGTTCAACCAACGAAAACGAATATGCCAAGGCTATAAGGCCAGAACAGAAGCCTGCAGGGAGGAGGACGGACAGCTAGTAGTGGAGTCACAAGCAGCTGGCGATGAGCTGGTGAGGAACATGCACCAATTCATCTGCATGGTATGATCGGAAGAATGCATGCCCGATGAATGGAATCGCAGAATCGATTGCCCGGTCCATAAGAAAGGAGACCCCTATTACAATTACAGAGGTATAAGCCTCCTGAACATCGCGTACAAGATCCTCTCCGCCGTATTGTGTAGGCCCTTAACCATTCGTGGACAATCTGATAGGTTCCTACCAATGTGGTTACAGGCCACGAAAATACACGACAGACCAAATATTTACACTACGGCAGATACTAGAGAAGACCCATGAATTCCAGGTCGACACTCACCATCTTTTTGTCGACTTTAAAGCCGCGTATGACACTGTTTATAGAGACGAGCTATACAGAGCCATGTCATGTTTTAACCTTTGATGTTAGAAAAGGTTTTAGACAGGGTTACGCATTGTCATGTGATTTCTTTAACATTATTCTTGAAAAGACTGTGCGGGACTCAGCGGCCAATACAAGAGTTACGATCTACTTCGAGTCTACACAACTGGTTGCCTAAGCAGATCACATTGACGTTTTTGGACGGAAAAAGCGAGACGTGAATGAGGCAGGCAAGCACCCTATTAAGTTTGAGTATTGTTACCGGTACTTCTCCCCACCTGACCGCGATGTCGTATGAAAGTGGTGCTAGGCCAGCTGCGAAGAACGATCGTGAGTCAGAATGTTCAAAATGGGCGCCACGCGATTGCCCTTCCACAGACCTAATCCAGGCTTACAAATTATTTCTTATAACTACCCTTCTTACTTAAATACATTGATGGCGCTACAGTTCGAGGTGAACCTGGGCGTCAACTAACACGCCTCTCCAGCCGGCCCGATCTTTGGCCAACCGCTTAAAGTGCCGCCCACCCAGTTGGCTAAGGTCCCCTTCCACCTGTGTGCGCCATCTTAAGTGCGGCCGTCCTCTGCTTCTTCGTCCCTCGGGGTTGGATTCAAAGACTCTCCGGCCTGAAGCTGTAGTGTCCATTCGCTCTACATGGCCCCGCCATCTTAGGCGTTGAATCCGTAGACGCCTGACTAGACTCATGTCGCTGTACAGTCCGTAAAGCTCGTGGCTGAATCTTTTCGACCATCCCCCGTCTGCGTTTATAGGCTCAAGAATCACGCGCAAAATCTTTCTCTCGAACCGACCAAGGGCCTCCTCATTCGCTTTTGATAGTGTCCATGTTTCTGCGCCGTACAACAGGACCGGGATGATAAGGGTCTTATATAGAGTCAACTTTGTCGTTCAGGAGAGGGCTCTGTTACTCAGTTGCCTCCTGAGCCCAAAGAAACAGCGATTGACAAGAGTGATTCTGCGTTTGATTTCGGAACTGATGTCGTTGTTCCAGGTCACTGCGGAGCCAAGTTAGACGAAGTCTTTAACTACCTCGAACTTATATCTGCCAATACAAACGTTCTGGCCAAGACTTGTCTGTGGTGAGCGTCCTTTTTTGATGAAGAGTTGCGAGGATTTGAAATAGATCGTTCTGCCAGACAGCGGTATATTGACTAACATGGCCGTTATACAGTCTGTAGAAGTGGTTTTTCCACTTCGACTGCGCTTCTACTACTAGGTGTGCGTTCTCATCCCTGCAGGCTTCCGTTCTGACTTTATAACCTTGGCATGTTCGCTTTATCGAACGTTACGCGAGCAGTAACACCTCTCCAATTCCTCAATCGCGCGCTTCACGTGCTCTTTCTTCTTCCTTCTAAGAAGCTTATGCTCCTCCCTTCTTTTTAACTCGTAGGGCTCACGAGCTGCTCTTGTTCTTTTATGCAGCGAGAGGCCTTATATGCATCCTGCTTCGCTGTATGAATCCTCCTGCACTCGTCATCGAACCAGGTGTTTCTTCGTGGTGGAACCCTGAAACCCAAAACTTCGGATGCAGAGTTTTTCAGGGCTTGTTTGCAAAGGCTCCACTGCTGTTCCATTGATAGCGTGGAGGGTTGAGGGGTGTTGGAGCCTCTTTACCGACGCGATCGGTAAAAGCACGAGGCCTTTCTTACGATAGTAGCTTTCCGACGTCATTACTTTGTATTCTTACTCTACTCTGCTGCGTTCGTGATATCCGTAGGCGCATCTTGGCTACTACAAATAGTGGTCACCCTCGGAAAGTTCGGAAATCAAGAATAGTGGAGGAGTGTCTGATGTCGATCGCGATGTGATCAATCTGGTTGGTAGTTGATTGATCAAAAGACCGCCATCTGCCTTTGTGTATATCGAGGTGCGGGAAGCGCGTATTGGCTAGAAGGAGATTTCCCCCCATAGCAAGATCAATCAGCATGTGTCCGTTATCGTATGTAGTGTCGTGTAGCATTGAAGTCTCCTAGTACAATTTTGATGTCATAGCTGGGACGTTGGGCATACGTTCTGTCTTGGGGATCGTAGAACTCAACTTTGGCGGAGTTGAGTTGTCTTTCGTGGGGGCGTGGACGCAGATAACGCTGATGTTAAAAAGTTTAACCTTGATATAGCACTAGCCCCACATTAAAAAAAAAAGGAATAAAAAAAGCATATGACTTGAGATAAGGATATGATTATGATTATTGAAAAGACAATTAATTTTTGATGTAAAAGAAGGCATGTAATAAATGGACTTGTGGGGCTTAGAAAGACAAAACAGTACCATGTCTACGTACCTTTAAAATAATGTTGAATTTTCCTTAAATAAATATCTTAACGAATGCTGGTACTCCATATCCAGATAAATTGAACCATTGATTGGTTGACAATAATAGAAAATTGATGTACATTGATTAAAACACTTATGTATGAAGACGATGTCACACGAGAGCACTACCACTGTATCTACGGTTCATACATATGAAACATATATATCTATTTGTGGTTGTTGTAAACATTTATATCTAAATCTAGATTTTTCTGAGAATACAATATTTGTAAGAATCCATTTTCGTATATTATTAATTAAATATTGTTTAGTAACATTTTCTGACATTAAATAGCTGATTTTTGGTTTTGTCTTCCTTATTTCACCTAATATTAAACACTTTGTATAGAGGACGGTTGATTGAGATGTATTTTCACTTAAATTTTCTTAATTCTTATTCCATTTTTTATATTTGGTTTTTCAAAGTATTACTTTAACAACAATTCGATTTAAGGATCTATTCTAATCATAGAGCAGTAATAGCAAACGATAATACTACATACGTATATAACATTTCCTATAGATTCACTTTTTCTCTTCTATGTATATGTATATATATATGTATGTATATATATATTTATTTATGTATAATAAAATCTCATGACTGCTTTTAAAAATATATAATTTTGTTTAGTAATTAGCAATACGCGATTTATTTATTTAGCTATACAACATATTTTCACAACCACACGAGAGATTCAGAATTAGGTTTTTGTTTTTTTTTTTTTTTAATTATTCATAGATAGATAGTAAAAGTTTAGGTTGGAGTGTGTTTTTTTTATTTTTATTTTACACTTATACGTACTTTATTAAATTGTATTTATTTTTATGTTTTTATTTTACAGATACTTTGGTTATATGCACTTATAAAAAGGTGGATTTGCTTTTGTTGTTCACTATTTTATTGGTTTTTGTTTTTTACTTGCTTTTTCACATTTGTTTAACACATATTCGCGTAAACTTTCAATTCTTCTTCAATAATAAATAAATAATTTTAAATCATTTGCTTATAAGACACAACCACTGTTATTATATTTGATTTTTCATTTGTTTTTGATTTTGATTTTACAAAACATTATTTCTTTGATTTTCGACGTATCCTAAGGTCCTTGCGAAGGTTATCCAATCATCGAAAGCTGTAATGAAAAACAAAAATAGTCTTAAAATCATGCCGGAAGAATTCCATCAAGCAGGAGGAACAAATCAATTAAATGCGTTCACTTTTTTTTTTAAGTCGAAATGTTGCTATTGTCTGAAATTATGAAGTCAACTAATTAGTCATGGCGAGGATTAATGACACCATCATGACGATAGCCAGCCGGAACCCATGTTTTATTTCGCTCCACATTTCGATTGACGCAATGTGGTTAAAATTTTGCAATGACTTGATGAATTTTTCGCTCAGCTTTTTTCCTTTTTTTTTTTTAGAGTCGCACGCGCACTCAAGGCTAAGGCCTTATAACGACGGACGTTGTGCGAGCAGAAGATAACAGGGAGAGGGAGAGGAGCTGCCTATTGACATTGTTCTTAAATGTCTGCATATTGTATTGAGGGGGGAAGACTGAACGAGGTAGCGCGTTCCACATTCGTGTGGTTCGGTTGAGGAAAGAATTTCTATATTGACAGTACGACCGAAAACGGGCTTCAAAGTGAATTCATGCTCATTCCGGGAGAGGCGTGTATCGCGGGAGAAGTTATGAAGGGGCGGAATGCAACTGGCTATTTCATCAGAGCATTTACGATGAAAGTAACGATAAAACAATGAAAGGCAGGATACGTTCCTACGATGTTCTAGCGAGTCTAGTGTTTTGGTAATGCTGGGGTCATCTATCAGTTTTATCGCGCGTTTTTGTATTCTATCGAGAATGTGCAATGAGGTCTTAGATGCACCAGACCAGACATGAGCGTTGAACTCCAATTTAGGACGAATGAACGCCGTGTAAATTGTAGCCAGATCGGTGGGTGTGAAGAATTTCTTGCATCTGTATAGGAAACCTAGGCATTTCGAGGCATTCTTAGCGACACTGAATATGTGATCATTCCAACAAAAGTTGTCACTGATGCACATACCCAGGATGGAAAGCTTTTCGGTTTCCGAGATACAAGTGCCATTCATGGATAATGGCATTGGGTCAGTGTTACGCTTTAACGACAGAAGACAGCATTGTGTTTTAGAAGCATTAAATTCCACTCCATTGTTTTTACCCCTTTGGATGATGCTGTCGATGTCGGAGCTTAATGAGCTTAACATACGCTGCCGCTCACTATTTACAGCCGAAGTGCAGGGTCGTAAAGAAGTGAACGAAGTGACGTTCAGAAGGAAAAAAAAAAAAACAAACAGAAAACGTGTTAGGCACCAACATTTCAAGGTGCCAAATAACATGACCCTTATACTTAAATTTGACAGATTGCATGACATTTTACGTAAGTTGACTGCCAGCTAAGCCACTTTTTCTAGGTGGCTTACATTTTCCGAATTAAAATTATTGGATACAGGACGGAAGGAAATATTATAAATGGTCCGCCATCTAACGTTTTTTTTTTCAAGTTGCTTATTTCGTGAATGGTACCACTTAGCTCATGTCTGATTTGATAGATAACACATAGTTACAAAATTTTACTTATCAAAATTTTCCGGAAGTTTTTTTCACTTTTCCTACATCTTTTGATACAGTGAATTTACATCTATCAGCCGTTTTTATCCATCAGCTTTTATTTTTCGTACACAGCTTTTTGGTATGTTATGTGAGGGTAGGCGCACATTTACGAATTTGACACAGTGTTGATATCAGTTAATATAAAATTTTAGCGATGTCTACATCAAGGAGACGTTGTTTAAACGATCCGGAGTGTTTTTGCTTTATTTGTGGTGAATATGTTTTTTAAAAGTATAGAAAATCGGTGACAGATTTCATAAAAATCGCGTATACCGACTATTTTAAAGTACAAGTGTGTAATTTGGACAAGCCGTGGGTGCCTAAAACTATTTGCCAAAATTGTGTTGTTAGTTTGCGACAATGGTCAAGTGGAAAAAGAAGTTCCCTGAAGTTCACAACCCCCATGATCTGGCGAGAACCGAAAAATCACCATGATGATTGCTATTTTTGCGTTGTTAATGTAAACGGCATTAATTCAAATAATCGCAGTAAATGGATTTATCCTGATTTACCGTCTGCTAAACGACCAACTTTGGTACCTACTCTAGCTCAAGAGCCTATACCACCAGTTTTACCTTCGACATCTGCAGCAGCTTCTTATCAAATGGAAACAGACGACATAATAGAGGATGATAAGTCAAATGATCCTGATTTTATCCCTAATGTCCCGACTACAGAACTTTTTAATCAAAACGAGTTGAATGACCTAATAAGAGATCTTAATTTGACAAAAGAACAGTCCGAGTTACTCGCCTCTAGATTGAAAGAAAAAAAGGTACTTGCACCCAATACTAAAGTCACGATATACCGTACGCGCGAAAAGGATTTGTTAAAATATTTTTCGCAAGAAAATGACTTAGTATTTTGCCAAGATATCAAAGCTTTAATGAATAACGTGGGTTTACAACAGTATAATCCACATGATTGGCGTCTTTTTATAGACAGCAGCCAAAGAAGTTTGAAATGTGTTTTGTTACACAACGGCAATAAATTCGGTTCTATCCCTGGAATATGCAACCAGGACATTAAAAGAAGCTTATGGAAATATTTCTTCTGTTATAGAGAAAATCAAATATCATGAACATAACTGGCAAATATGTGTGGATTTTAAAATGGTAAATTTTCTTCTAGGACAGCAAAGTGGGTTTACAAAGTATCCGTGTTTTATTTGTCTTTGGGACAGCAGAGATAGAGAACATCATTGGACTCGGAAAGAGTGGCCTCTAAGAGAAAAATGAGTGCCCGGAAAGCAGAATATAATACATTCGCCGCTCGTTGATAAAGATCGCACCACTGCACATAAAACTTGGTATAATGAAGCAGTTTGTCAAGGCACTTGATACAAATGGTGACTGTTTTGAGTATGTTGCACAGAAATTCCCTAGCCTAACTACAGAAAAATTAAAAACTGGAATATTTGATGGATCACAAATACGTCTGGTAGTTAATGATGAAAATTTTGTTAAAACAATGAATAAAAAAGAGTCCAAAGCATGGAAATCATTTGTGTCAGTAATGAAAAACTTTCTTGGTAATACTAAAGCACCAAACTACCAAGACTTGGTCCAACATATGTTATTATGTCTGAAGGATCTTGGTTGCAACATGAGCGTAAAACTTCATTATTTACACTCCCATCTGGAACACTTTCCTCAAAATCTTGGCCACTTTAGTGATGAGCAAGGAGAAAGATTCCATCAAGAAATTCGCACCATGGAGGAACGATATAAAGGCAGATGGGATGCGCATATGATGGCAGATTATTGCTGGAGTTTGAAACGAGACCTACCACACGTATCACATGCAAGAAAATCATTAAAAAATCATTTTTGGCGGCTTCAAAAAATTAAATATTTTTTATGGTATTTATTCATACATATGCCATATCTCAAAAACTAAAGCTGATAGATGAAAACGATTTTTATTTTCAGAGTCGGGATGCCATATGTTTACATAAAAGCTAATTAACTGTCTGGAAAAAAATCTTTGTAACTATGTGTAATTAGTTTTATCCTCCCGCTGAACGAATATGGTTGTGTATACGCTTGAACAACGCTGGGAAATATTGCGACATTACTTTGAAAATCATGGTAATGTTGCAGAATGTGTGCGAAAATTGCATACGGATTTCGGAAGAAGAGAAGCGCCGTCAGCTCCGTATGTTCGTTATCTTGTGAAAAAAGTGAAAGAAACTGGCATCCTCATCGATAAACCAAAGCGTGAAAAGCCATAAACAGTGCGTACACCCGAGAATATTTCTGCTGCGGCAGAAAGTGTGCGTGAAGCGCCATCAACATCAATTCACCGTCGTTCTCAACAATTGAACATTTCGGAGACATCATTGAGACGAATTTTGCATAGAGACCTTGGTATGACGCCATACAAAGTCCAATTGGTTCAGGAGTTGAAGCCAGCTGACCATCCAATGCGTTTTCGCTTCGCTAAGTGGGCCTGCGATCGACTTACAGAAGATGCCGATTTTGCCAAAAAAATCATCTTTTCAGGTGAAGCTCATTTTGATCTTGGCGGGTGTGTAAACAAGGAAAATTGTCGCATTTGGGGCACAGAAAACCCGCACGTACATGTTGAAAAGCCGGTGCCCCCAAAACGAGCCACTGTTTGGTGCGGATTTTGGTCCAGAGGCATAATTGGGCCCAGGAGTGGCCGTTACAGTCAATGGCGATCGTTATCGGGCCATGTTGAATGAATTTTTGTTCACAAAAATTGAAGAGGAGGATATTGGCAACATTTGGTTGGCGGAAGATACACTTGTTGTTTTGCGCCCTGTTTTTGAAGATCGCATTATCAGCCGCAGAGCTGATGTTGTTTGGCCACCTCGGAGCTGCGATTTGACACCGTTGGACTATTATTTGTGGGGCGTCGTCAAAGATAAGTGTTACGCCGACAAGCCAGAGACAATTGACGCTTTAAAGGACAATATTCGGGAAGCCATTGGTGATATACAGTTGAACAGAATCGATAATGTGCTTAAAAATTGGACCGATCGTGTAGGCTACTGCATGGCCAGCCGAGGCAGCCATTTGAATGAAATTATTTTCCATTATTAACCGGAAGGATTGTACTTTCAAATAAAAAAAGAAATTTGAGAAAATATTCATTAGTTTTTTCTTATAGCATTTTCAAAAAAAAAAAAAAAAAAAAAAAAGTTATTTGAGGACCCTTTACTTTTTTTTTTTTTTTTTTTTTTTTTGCGAGGGTAGGTGAAAATCTTCATAAGACACTATGAGGACCGACAGCGTGTGCTCAGAGTAGTGTGAGATTCCTACTCACTAAAATACACCTCCCTTCTAACGTATTTTTAGTGTTAGACTACAACTGAGCTCTTGAACTCATCCAGTAGTTTTTTATTCACATCAGAGGGGAAAAGAAAAAGAAAACCGGCCAAGTGCGAGTCGGACTCGCGCACAAAGGGTTCCGTTCCATCTGTATGTATAAATATGAAAGAGACGTTGTATGTTACCTCATCAGTCATCACATTAAATCACATTTTCTATAGGATGACTGTTGCGTGGCAACAATCAATATAAATAAAAAAGAAAAAAAAAGGGGATCGCAGTAGTTTACGTATTATTTTTTTGATCAATAACATAATTCACAGTCACTTTGATCAGATTGAAATATAAGTATTACCTGGAAATTAATACCTCAATAGTACCAATTTGCCATCTCAATAACAACAATTCAACTCAATTGTACCAACTTGCCATATCAAGAACAACAATTCAACTCAATTGTACCAACTTGCCATATCAAGAACAACAATTCAACTCAATTGTTCCAACTTGCCATTTCAAGAACAACAATTCAACTCAATTGTACCAACTTGCCATATCAAGAACAACAATTCAACTCAATTGTACCAACTTGATAACTATTAATAATAAAGAAGAATATTACAATATCTAAAATTACTACTTCCCATTCTTCTCAATGCGGAACAATGACAGATCTTGGTTGCAGGCAGGTTAGTTAGTTAGTTAGCTAAGTGACTTTTTATTTATTTCATATAATACATATTTCTCTTATTTTGATTACAAAGTCGTTTATGGTTTGGCCTCATACCGTCTACCAGGTTGACATTTCTCTAATATAATTTAAGGTATATAAGCAATAATTTAAGAGTAAGCACAAATTTTTTGTTTAAGAATCACCGTCTAGAATGCGGGATCTGTAGCGTATGGCTGCTGTAGTGTAGTTGTATAAAACTTCCCACCCATGTCTACCGTTTAGTATGTCGATAACCTCATGAAAGTCCAGGAAAGTGACTCCGAAGTGTCTCACGCGAAATTCTCTTAGAATGGGACATCTTCCGATAAAATGGTACACGTCCTCCCTTTCTTTAAGGTTGCACAGGTCACATGTAATAGGAAGATCAGGTCGACGTGGCATAAAATAAAGATTTATTAGTTCCCCTCGAAGTTTAAAAATTGTGCTTATCGTATGCAGGGAGTGGCGATTAACAAAGTACATAGAAGCGCATCCAATGGTGTTGTGATTCAATCTATTGTAGATCAGCCTATGTTGTGATGAGAGGGCTTCAACTGCAAATCCGTCATATTAGGCATTGCCTGCTTTTTTCAAAACATTGCTGAACGTGGTTATCAAGAGAAATATTTAGATCTACGCCATACTTTGCTGCCAACTCCGCCTACTTTAAAAACAGTGTCCCTCTTGACGATATAATGTGTTTCAGTACAATCCTCGACAATCTGGTTTCTACTATCTCCACTACGTTCATAATACAGTCCGCGTGCAGCTTGAGAGTATTTAGAAAAAGGGGTGGGACTCCAGTTTCAAGATGTAGCATATAGTTTGGTGTACATATTGGGAGCCGAAGAATTCGCTTCAGAAAGTATCTAAAGAATTTCTCTACTTCCTCGAAAATGGAATGACCCCAAATTTGGGCCCCGTACAGCAGTACAGACGAAGCAGTTGCGCGAAAAAGATTAATTTTCGATGTGTGGTCGATATACTTATTATCGATGCAATGCCCCCAAACTGACGAAATAGCTCTTTTAGCTTCTGCTAGTGGGCACACCCTTTCACTATTTCAACGCTTTCGCCCCGATAGTACCACTTTTCGTTGCGAGAGTATCTTCCACCGCCATTCCTAAAAATCATCACCTTTGATTTCGATAGATTTTCAGGACGGTTCATCACGAGCTGCATCCCTTCTATCGACTCCCGCAGGAACACTAAATCGTCTGCAAACTTTAGCGCAGGTATCCTCACAATACCAAGCTCAACCCCTCCTCCTATTTCATCGACTATATCATTTATAAATTAGATGAAAAGTAAAGTGCTTAAGATGCATCCTTGCTTTACTCCCATTTGCGTTCCAAATTCTTCCGAAACAAACTCTCCATTCCAAACATACGCCACGTTTTTTCTATACATCGCTTTCAGTACGTTTATTATTTTGCTTGACAAACCTAGATTGTACAGCTTGTAGAAGAGAGCTTCCCGTGCCATGGAATCAAAAGCTGCACTGAAGTCAACAAAGAAAACATATAGCTTTTTACGACTTTTCTTAAAAAAACTCCGCAATGCTGGTAAGGCTAAAGACGTGTCCAATGTTGAATAATGCTTCCTGATGCCTGCCTGATATTCATTCAAAATTTTGTTGTTTGCTATCCATTGCGTAAGCCTCTTAAAAATGATAGCACTGAATAGTTTAACCAACGTGTTTAGAAAAGAAATACCTCTGTAGTTAGCAGGATTATCCAGCTCGCATTTTTTATGTAGTGGGAAGATGATCGTCCTTTTAAAACTATCTGGCACACTGGCTGTTTCAAAAATTCTATTAAATTCTCTTGTAAGTGCAGCGAGAAAGTCAGTAGAACTTTTCTTGTAGAATTCAAAAGGGATCCGATCATCACCTGGAGCTTTCTTTGCTTTAGAGGCAGCAACTATTCTTCTTACTTCGGAGAAGGTAAATGGTGCATCCAAGAGTTCGTCTGCAAAGAATGGCGCTGCACATTGCGGTTACGGGGGAAACTGGGGAGAGTTGAGTAGATTTGTAAAATGCTGCCTCAGCTCTGACACTTGCAAGGTCGCCGAGATCATGTTGGTTCTTCCAGCTACAAATTTAGTCGCTTTCCAGTATTCACCTGACTTTGACGAGTTAAGAACTGCGATGATTTCTTGGTTGAATTGTTTCCGTTTTTCAAGACAAAGGCGTTTGAAGAATTTTTTTGCTTCGGCATAGAGTTCTTTGGAGCAGTTGGAATTTTTTTCCTTACGTGTCTTTGTAGAGCAAATTATATTTTTCTTGCTTTCAGACAGTCACTATCGAACCACATCTGCTTTCGTACTAAAAAACGTCTTGTATTAGCGCTAATCGGCACAGAACTTTTAATAATTTGGGTTAGAACGTCAATGTTGGATGTTATATTTTGATCCCTCAGACTCTGAAGCTCGGAGTTCAAATTATTTTGGTAAGAGGAACGAAAACGGTCATTCCAAGTCAACTTCGGGAGAAGGGACAGTTGTCTTCCTAATAGCGCATGAAGTTTCTAAGGGCATATGGTCGAAAAATGTTTGCGCGGCAATGGAAAAATCACTGACAATTGAGCTCCAATTTCCGGACATTAAACAATAATTTATAACGAAACATGACGTTCCCCGGATGAAAGTATATTCACCATCTACATCGCCATTACAGCTACCATTGAGGATCATGCAGTCATACGCATCAGTAAATTCCAAGATTTTAGAACCTTTAGTATCGCATAGTTTGTCTTTAGAGTTTCGAGCTGTAGTTATAATCGATAGTGCAGGCCCACTTGTAAAATTATTTTGCGATAGTCCTAATCTCGCGTTGAAATCACCAGCGAGGAGAAGATCCGTCGATCCTAAGAGCTGAAGCAGTCTTGCATCCAGTGATTGTAGTTCAAATAAATAGGCACTATATAAAGGGTTCCGCCATTGATTTTTACCTTGAGAACACAGGTTCGTTCCACAATCTTAAAATTTACATCGACTTCTTTAAAAGATGTACGATATCCTAACAGCATGCCACCGCTTCCTCTTCCAAATATATTGGTCTTGACTGCTGGAATCCATTTCGTTTTAAAACTCATAAAAATACTACTAAATCTAGATTCTTCACTGACTAAGACATGTGTTTCAAAAAACTTAAAAATATCAAAACTCTTAATTTAATTTAAAAAAATCAAAAAAAGCAATTTGTTCTTAAGGCCTGCGACATTATACTTAAAATATTTAATGACAATACTTCGTGGATGCCAATTTCATTTAAACATAATTTATTTCGGCAGATGGCATTAGTATTAAATATTAGGTTGAGACACTAAAAACGATGAACTGCCACTCGTGCTGCCACCCCTTGTGTTTCCACCCAGTGCATTTCCACCTTCGGCATTTACGCTTCTGACAGATGCAGCTGACGTTGGTGAACTGTCGGCGGCCAGCTGTTGGAGAAGTGTCAACCCACATTCACTGTCATGACCAGGGATAAAGAATGAGATACCAAACTTTCGTACGTCTGCCCGTTGATCCCCGCAGGGGTTGATTGTTGCTTTTGTAATTAAAGCGGCCCCTAGACGCCTAATAATATTGTGCAATATTTGATATTGCACAATATTATTGTTCGTCTGTGGATAATATTGCAAGATTGTGCGATATATTGCGGAAAATCAAAACGCTTTTGGCTTTTAATACAAATATGACCGGTCAACTAAATTATTGGGAAAAACATTGAACCGTCTAGGGCAGCAAGCCAATAAAAATGTGCAATATTTCGCACAATAATATTGAACGTCTAGAGGGCGCCCTAAAAACGATGCTTTTGGCTTAGAGTCAAGACGTCGGAACAAGGCAGAATGACATAGTCAAGACGCCGTCAAACCGCAACGCGTTTGTAGGGGCTAGTTGTCAAAATGCCTGTCAAAGCCAAAAGATTGGTATCTGATTCTTTACGTCGCAGGCAGGTTATAGGCATATTACTTTGATGATCAAAAATCTCCATGATAAGATAGTTGATCATCAAAGTGTCCATTGAATTCAAATCAAGGATGTGAGAAGATGAATAACAATAATGGGAAATATGAGAAAAAGGTTTGCAGCTAGGAGTAATATATCAAGGACACAATAGGGATCAATGCTTGGAAGTGTTTTATTGGTTGTGGGATATGGTCGAAAGTTAATTTCACAAGAATTGAATTTATTGCAACATTTGATATCTTAACCTATCAGGACGGAAAAGGAGGGGAATAGCAATTGTACGAAAGGGTCTGCAGCAAGGATTAACTTAGCAGTGACACAATAGGGATCATCAAATTTTAACGGGTATTTATTATTGGTTGTTCGTAATTATAGGAAAAAGGGTTGCAGCCAGGATTAATACATCAAAGACACAAAAGGGATCAAAGCTGGGAAGTTTGCTACTGGTTGTGGGATATTGTCGACTTACCTTAGGTCAGTATGTGGCCAAGGGGGATTTTTTGGATAAAAATCATGTCTGTTGTATGGGAGCCCCCCTTAAATATTCATTTTATTCTGTTTTTAGTATTTGTCTTTATAGCGGCATCAGAAATACATCATCTGTGAACATTTCAACTGTCTAACGATCACGGTTCATGAGATACAGCCTGGTGACAGACGGACGGACGGACGGATAGCGAAGTTTTAGTAATAGGGTCCCGTTTTACCTTTGGGTACGGAGTCCCCTTTAAAAAAAGGATGCATAGGTTAAAATGTGGCAGGTTACCTTCCAGCGATGGTTCCTGCAGGGCTCGCCAGTTCACACGAGTAATTATTCATTTACTATCGCGTTAAATCGAACGGTTTGGTTCGGCGTTATTGGCGTGTTCCTCTAGTCGTCGTTTGCGTCTACGAGCAAAATCTCTAGCTGCGTTGGCGATTATTTCGATTCCTAGATCTCTGTGGATATTCTCATTTCGCAGATACCACGGCGCATTAACAATTGCCCGTAATACTTACATAGGTACATATGTGCATATATTCTCAGTGGCCCGCATGTTCCACTAAAAGAGTCGCGGGGATAATGCGCGCACGCGGGATCTCCAGGCCGCTCGATCCTACGTCATCGACTCTAACTCATCAGGAGCTATGCCCAAGCGCACTCAGGCGAGTTTTTGGACTTGATCTAACCACCTCGTCCTGGGTCTGCCAAGCGGTCGCCTGCCTGATGGTATTGCATCCAAGGCACGCTTCGGAAGTTGTGATAATGGCGACATTCGTCTCACGTGACCAAACCATCGAAGCATAGCCCTTTCCGTTCGGAGAAACAGCTGCTCAACAATGAGCTCCCCGCGCACTGCCGTGTTTCTCACCCTATCCCGGCGAGTAACTCCCACAACAGCACGAAGAAATCTCATTTCGGCAGCTTGTATTCGCGATCTTATCCTTTCGGTCAATACCCAAATTTCATGAGCATAGGTGAGAGTTGGAGAGTACCGTGGCGCAGTGGGTAGTGTGTTGGCCTCTGACGATGGCACGGGATCGAATCCCGACACAGCCATGTCATCGAACGTGTTTTTCACGGTGTTTCTCCTCAGCGGGGTTCTGACCAAACCCCCTGTAGTAAAATTGTCATGAAAAGCTTCTCAAAATTCGCCGTTCGGGACCGGCAATAAACTGTAGGTCCCTTTCACCTATGGGAAAATGAAATCACACACAATATGGGTGATTGAGAGAAGCTCGGATCAGGTTCTTCATGGACTGTAACGCCAACATACATACATACATACAGGTGAGAGTTGGAACAAATACTGGATTAAAAACCGCTAACTTGGCTTTGACACCAAGCTCGGTCTTCCTGATTACAGATTTTCCAAGCTGTTTCAAAATTGACCCAGCTTGGCCAATCCTGCAGGAAAGCTCAGTGTTCATCCTCCCATCACTCGTGAAGAAGACCCCGAGATATGTACTTAAACTTCCCCACCTGCTTCAATGGGACTCCACTAACATGTAGAGTGCATTGGACAGGTGTTCTGGAAATAACCATAACCTCGAATTTTTCCACGTTAACCCTCATTCCAGTGTCAGCATATACGGCCACAAGCCTATCTTGCGCGCGCTGAAGTTCCATCTGTGACGGTGTGAGGACAACTAAGTCATCTGCCCGTACTACTTTGTTTTTGAAAAGTCTGCGGGATCTCAGCATTACTCTTTTTGGTAAAACCCCATTGTTGTATACCATAAGTCCATAGAGGTTTTAGAGGTCTTAGCGCGATCCGCCAAACCTTTGTCCAATTACTTACACTTACACGATCTACAGCTACTGTAGTTTGACATTTGCTTCTTCAACCGTTTTACCTGTTGCCAGGATGGCAGTGTCATCGGCAAACGTTGTTAACAATGTGCCTTCTGTCTATGGTATATCATGAGTATAAAGTAAGCATAATACGGGGCCTAAAACACTACCCTGCTGTACACCGGCCGTTATCGCCTTCAGCTCGGAATATTCATTTCCGTGTTTAACAGGGAAGAGTCTGTAGTCTGTGTGATAGGTAGGATCCTAGAATATTATATAGCTGTTCTGGTAGATCAGGTCGTAGTCCAAGCCTCGTGCCATACTTTATCAAAGGCTTGTGAGATGTCAAGAAAAACGGTTGAACAAATTAACTTTTGTTCTAGCGCTTTTTCAATTACATTCGATGTACTTGATCTATGGTGGAATGCTTTCTTCTGAAACCAAACTGATGATCCGGTAAGAGACCTTCAGTAATTGGTTTAAGTCGATTAAGTAGAACTCTCGAATACTTTGGAGATGATCGGTAGAAGAGAAATCGGTCTATACGACGTAACTTCGGTCGGCGGTTTCCCGGGTTTCTGAACCATGACAACTTCTGCGACCTTCCATTGGCTTGGTACATGTTCTAATCTAAGTGCCACATTTACAGGAAATGCAATGCTTCAAGAATTTCTCCCCTGATTAAGTCGTAACCAGGAGCTTTGTTCGACTTTAACGATTTTAATACTTTTTAAGTTCCGAGAGCGTAGCTGTAGGTAGTCGGTAGTGCGTTTCTGTATTCGAGCGATTGTCGTTATCCTGGACCGGTTGTCCCTGGATGGGTTTAAAAGTATCCCCTAGGTAACCGGCGAAGGCGTCTGCTTTTTCCTTATCTTCCTTAGTCCATTCGCCTCGACCTTTTCTTATTGGTGGTGCCTGGATTTGCGGCTTTTTAGCACTTTTTACAGCTCTCCAAAGAGAGTAATTTGATTCTTTCTCTGCAGTCAAGTTTTCTAGATAAATGCCGATACGTTCATTCTTGTAGTCTTTAATTGCCCTTTTGAGTGGCAATTGGCTTAATCGGGTTTTATTCAGCGGCGCGCGAGTTTGTTGCAATCGCTTCCGCACTTTCCGTTTTGTCTTATTTCAGGCGGGTAGGATACCTTTTGACTGACCGGAATTCGATATTGATGTGGAGTACTCTTCGACGCCGCATATTGCACTGCTTGGACAAAATGATCAGCTCCGACTTCTAATTCATAGGATGTTCATAGCGGTACATCCTAAGTCGATTCGTTTGGCCTTGTTCTTCAAGCTCCGCAAGAATAATTGACAAAACGTTTGCCATGGGGTCTAATTTTTCGCCACTTCTCGTATGTGAGGTCGCCGTAATTTGGGCATAAGTTTTTGAACCTTGATGTAGCGGTTTTTTCTTTGTCAGTGCCTTCTGGCTGGTTTCCGATACAGCCAGTTGAGCTTTATATTCCTTTATTTGGCGAATCGGTTTCGAAACCTCAGCTTTTTTGTGATTTATTTCGCATTCGCACGATCAGGTGGTTTTGTTTTCGCTGTTTGTGACTTATCCCGCCGTCTCTGAAGTTCTTTCGTTACTTCGCATTTTATGCTAAACAGGGATAAGATTCGTCCTGACGTTGTGCTATTTTAAAAATTGTATTCAATTTCACTTGTTAGTCTGGTAGAATCGCTAATCGCTGCTGATTTTTATTACCACTTCTATAGGCAAATGGGGGAGAGGGAGCGAGCAAACAGAGCAACGAAGTTAATCGCGTTTAACAAGGCAAACGCCAGCTTCGATCTCAATTCAAGTTGACACACACACTCCGCGTGGCCTCCCCTGGCTAGCTGCCCTGACATCCGCCAGGCAGTGAACCAATGTGTTGTTCCTGAGGTAAAAGGAGCCTGTGCCTCTAGCTTGGGGGTTTTGCTTAGGGGTAACATCCCTATCACGGAAAAAATTAACTGTTGCGAAGCAACACCACGGGTGGCCGTGGTGCAGTGGTTAACATCATCGACCGCCGAGTGGAAGGTCTATAGTTCAAATTCGCTTCATAGCCAAGAAAAAGGAATTCCTGTACGGACAAAAAGTATGCAACGCAGTTGTGAATGGAAAGTGACCAGACGTACTGCTGCAGGCATAACACTCACAGTAAGTGGTCAACTGAAATTCATCCTCTGCGTATGCAATACTAAAGTGCTTGAACGAATTACTACGGACTGTAACCAACGCGGAATTTGGTCGACTCTCGTCCTATCTAGGACAACTACCTCTGAGAGTAGTGAACGAACATCAACGACCCAAACCACTGCACTCCGTTCAGGTTGTGTGTGTAACACATCATAAGAGAATATAAAAAAAAAACTCTTGAACCTGCCCGAGTCTCCTTAAAAAAAAAAAAAAAAAAAAAACGACACAAGCCTGGGATACGAAAGGATACAAAGTTGACCATTAAATGACTTGGGAGTCTGCACCTGGAAAGTGAGGTCGCTTAACAGATTGGGTACAGACAATCAATTGGCTCAGCTACTATAATGAAGATATAACCGCACTTCAAGAAGTGCGCTGAGATGGACCAGGTAAAAGACGGTTGAAAAACTATGACATCTACTAAGGGAATTGCTACCTGGAGAAAAAAAAAACACGCTTATTCGTATGCGGATTCGTTATTCGAGGAAGACTCCGACAAAAATTCTTAAGCTATCGTGATGTGAGCGAATGTCTAGTAACAATCCCCATCAAAGCTATATTCGCAATCATTAGCTTGATGTGCCCTCATGCCCTAACCGAAGAAAAGGACGATCAACTCAAATACGACTTCTATGCTCTTCTAGACAGAACCTAAGCCCAATGTCCCAGCTACGATACAAAAATAGTACTATGAGCTTTAATATGAAACTGGGCAAAGAGGACATATTTGAGACAATCACTGGGAAGTATAGCCTACATGAGACCACGTCAGAACAAAGACATTAGCTACTCGACTTCCTGTCGGGGTGTAATCTCCTTCTAGCTAGCACACAATTTCCGCATCCCAAAATCAAGATAGAACCTGACGATCAGCTAATCAGTTGACCACTAATCAGATTGATCACGTTGTGATCGACGCCAGATACCCCTCCAGCATCCTAGGCATAGGAACCTTACAAGGAGATAACATCGACTCGGATCACTCCTTGTTGTATCCAAGGTATGGATAAGGAGCTGGACAACAAAAGCTGGCAATCGCACGAGACCGCTAGGAACAATCCACAGCACAACAGTGGGAGAATTGTTAGCGCATTATCAGAGACGCTACCTCTGATATGTTAGGTTTCAAATAACCGGCAACTAGAAACCCCTGGTTTGATGAGCAATGCGGGCAAGCCCATGTGTCAAAGCAAACGCCGCATAGACAGACGAGACAGACAGACGAGAGCTGCTCATGATATCTACGAACACAAAAGGAGGGAGGAACACACGCTCTTACGGAAGAAAAGAAGAGAACATGAAAAGCGTGAGGTCGAGAAGATGGAGAGATGCTACCACAGGAATGACGCTCGCAAATTTTACGAAAAAGTAAAACGAACATGCCAGGGCTATAAAGCCAGAGCGGAAGTCTGTAGGGATAAAGAGCCACAGTCGATGCTGGGAAAATGGAGGGAACGCTTCTGTAGACTGTTTAATGCGATGAAAGATCTACTACCGCTGTGAGGCAGAATGATCCATGCCCAACGGACGAAGATGCAGGAGAATTTCGTTTAATCTAGACGAAATTAAGCTAGTAATTTCAAAGCTCAAGACTAATGAAGCCGCAGGTGCAGGCGACCTGTCTGGCAAACTATTTAAAGCGACTGGAGATGATTTGATAGGGCGCAGGCACCAGCTCATCTCTAAAGTGCGGTCGGAGGAAAGCGTGCCCGACGAATGGAATCCCAGCATGGTTTGCCCAGTCCTAAGAAAGGAGATCCTTATAACAGCGCCAACTTCTTCCTCTTCTTCTTTATTCTTTATTCGTTACAGGATCAGAGCCAAGCTTCTCTCAATCACCCGTGTTGTGTGTTATTTACTTTTCACATATGTGAAAGGGACCCACAAAAAAATTAACCACGGTGCCAAGATCTCCTCCGCCATACTGTGTGAAAGCCTGAGACCCTTTGTGGATAACCTGATAGGTTCTTACCAGCGTGGTTTCAGCGCAGGTAAATCTATAATAGACCAAGTACTCATACTGAGGCAGAAGACCTAATAATTCCAAATCGACACCCATCGCGTAGGACAGTGTGCATAAAGACGAGCTATCCGGCGCCGTGTCTAGTTTTAACAGCCCTGCCAAACTCGTCCAATTATGCAGGAGGACAATAGAGAAGGATTGACCGAGACATTTGATGTTAAAAAAAAAGATTTAGACAAGGATGCGCACTGTCATAATTTTATCAACAAAGTGCTTGAAAAGATCATAAGAGACTCACTGGCCAATACAAGAGGTACGATCTATTTCCAGTCTGCACAACTGCTTGCGTATGCGGATGACATTGACGTAATTGGACGAACGCAGCGAGACGTCAATGACGCATTCGAAAGCATTGAAGCAGAAGCGGCTAAAACGGGTCTCTCGGTTGACGAGGGTAAACCGAAATCTATGCTGACAACCAAAAAACACGCACAACACCGACGTCTCGACCAGAACACCACAACTGGCGGCTACGAATTCGAAGTGGTCAAGGACTTCGTCTAGCTTCGTCTAACTAATGGATAGCGACAACAACACCAGCGCTGAGATCAAGTGCAGAATTAACCGTTGCTTCTTTGGGCTCAAGAGGCAACTGAGAAGAAGAGCGCTATCTAGAAAGACGAAAGTTGCGCTGTACAAAACCTTAATCATCCCGATCCTCCCCTATGGCGCAGAGGCCTGGACTTTAACGAAACCGGATTAGGAGACCGCTGGTTATTTTAAGAGGAAAATTCTGCGTTCAATCTATGGTCCTATACGTCTAAGATGACTAGGCCATGTAGAGCGAATGGAAAACACAGCTCCGCCCCGAAGAGTCTTAGAGTCCAACCGCGAGGGACGACGCGGCAGAGGACGACCGAATCTAGGGTGGCGCCCACAGGTCCAAGGGGACCTTAACCAACTGGGAGTACGTCGCTGGAAACAGCTGGCAAAAGACCGTGCCAGCAGGAGAAGTTTGTTGGTGGAGGCCTAGGTTCACACCGGACTGTAGCATCACCTAAGTAAATAAGCCCATAGGCAAGTCGATCTATATAAGTATACTCAAAAAACGTGTCCTTTTTCAAACTTTTTAGGTTCAAAGAATCATTTTATCGGTACCACTGCTCTCCTGACTGTTTGGAAGTATAAGATAAAGGAAATTCTTAAGTAGGAACCACTTAAGACTTGTAAGTTTATTTACTTAGTTAAACCTCAAAGTTTCAGTCAAAGCGAAGAAAATCCGGTTTTAAGGGCTTGAAAGGAAAATACGAAACATCGAAAATGTTTGGCAGTAACTCTCCTTGTTATGCCTTACCTAGAACTGATTATTTTCCTTTACGCTCTACTCAATCCTTTACTCTAATAGTGTTAGTCAAAAATGTTTACTTGACACAGAAACTCAGTACTCTGTAAAGGAAAAGCTATTTGTTGGAAACTAAGTGAGGATGGGCAAGAAGCTGACATTTGAAATTCCTTTAGGTTTGCTGTATACATATGATTTTCTATTTATAAAGGACTTGTTTAACACAACTTGCGGAAGCCCTAGACTGCTATAAGGCAGATATTAGCGCAATCCAAGAAGTGCGATGGGATGGACCAAGCAAAAAGCAGATGAGAAACTATGACAGCTATTACGGCGACTGCTGCAAGAAAGAAGGCAAAGCTTTTTCGGATGCCGACTTTTTATAAAAGGTAGGCATAAAGTCTTGAGCTTCCGGCATGTAAGCGAACGCCTCATCACAATTCGCATCAAGGCTAAATTTGCCAACATCAGCCTAATTTGCGCTCACACCCCTACCGAAGATAAGGATGACGCTACAAGAGACGACTTCTTCGATCTCTTTGATAGGGCACATGCCCAATGATTTCAACGCGAAACTCGGCAAGGAAGCCGCTTTGATAGGGTCGTTGTCAAGTATAGCCTATAACCACATCCGGAAATGGATTTAGGCTGATAGACTTCACAACGGGGCGGAATTTTCTATTTGCTAGCGCACGTTTCCCACATCTCAACGCCGCCTTAGATGCGGCCGTCCTCTGCACAGTCATCCTCTTCGCGCCGGAGCTGTGCTGTCCATTCGTTCTACATGCCCATTTTAGACGTTGGATCCGTAGACGTCGTACTAGGCGGATGCTGTTGTACAGCCCGTACAGTTCGTGGTTGAATCTTTCCTCCACTCTCAGTCAACTCAAATGGAACCGAAAATTGTACGCAGAATTTTCTACTCGAAACGATCAAGGGCCTCTTTATCCATTTTTGATAAGGTCCGAGCCTCTGAGCCATAGGGGAGTACAGGAATGATTAAGGTTTTATAGAGTGTCACCTTCGTTTTCCGAGAGAGGGCTAGGGCTGTACTATTCAATTGCCTCCTGAGCCCGAAGAAACAGCGGTTGGCAAGAATAAGTCTGCATCTAGTCTCTGCGCCGGTGTCGTGAGCGCTTGTCACCAGTGGGCCAATATAGGCGAAATCCTTGACTTCATTAAAGTTATAGCTGCCAGTAGTGAGATTCTGGCCAAGATTGCAGTATCGTGCGTCTTTCTATGACGACTAAATACATATGTATATGAGTTTTGCCCTCATTTACTTCCAGACCCACTTTAGCCACTACTGCTTCAATGCTCACAAATGCTTCATTGACGTCTCGCTGCGTTCTCCCAATCACGTCAATGCCATCAGCGTATGCGAGCAGTTGTATGCAGGCTTGAAGTAGATCGTGCCTCTTGTATTGGCCAGTGAATCCCGCACGATATTTTCAAGGATGATACCGAAGAAATCACATTACAGTGCGCTGCCCTGTCTAAATCCTTCTTTGACATCGAACGTCTCGATATAGTCCTTACTGACCCTAATGGAGCAGCGCAAATTCTCCATTGTCATCCTGCACAACCTGCCGAGTTTGGCAGGGATATCAAAACATAACATGGCTATATACATATATGTAGCTCGTCCCTATGGACACTATCATATGCGGCCTTAAAATCGACGTAAAGGTGGTATGTGTCGACCTGAAATTCATGAGTCTTATTCAGGTTCTGCTGCAGTGTGAATATTTGGTCTTGTCGTGGATTTTCCTAGTGTGAAGCCACATTGATATACCATTCGTGGACAATCTGGTAAGTTTCTACCAGTATGATTTCAGGCCAGGAAAATCCACGATAGACCAAATATTTAGACTACGGCAGATCTTGGAAAAGACTGACGTGATGCACTATCTTTTGGTCGACTTTAAAGCCGCATATGACAGTGCTTACAGAGACGAGTTATACAGAACCATGTCATGTTTTTACATTCCTGCCAAACTTCTCAGACTATGCAGGATGACTACGGAGAATTCCTGCTGCTCCATTAAGGTCGGAGGTGAACTGACCAAGACCTTCGATGTTAATAAAGGTTTGAGAGAGGGTGACGCATTGTCATGCGATTTCTTTAACATCGTACTTGAAAAGATTGTGTGGGACTCTGTGGCTAATACAAAAGGTACGATCTACTTCCAGTCTACACAATTGCTTGCCTACTCAGATGACATTGGCGTTATTGGTCAGTACGTCACCTTCGGCAGCTATATTTTTGAATTAGTCAAGGACTTCGTCCACCTTGGCTCGATAGTGACAAGCATCAACGACACTAGTGCTGATATAAAACGCAGAATAACTCTTACTAACCGCTGCTTCTTTGGGCTGAAGAGGCAACTGAGTAATAGAGCCCTCTCGCGAAAAACCAAAGTATCCCTCTACGAAACCTTAATCATCCCGGTCCTCCTCTATGGCGCTGAGTCTTGGACGTTATCAAAAGCGGGTGAAGAGGCTCTTAGGTGTTTCGGGAGCAAAATTCTGCTTGCAATCTTTGGTCCCGTTTGTGTAAATGAAGATTGGAGGAAAATATTAAACCAAGAACTGTACGGGCTGTACAGCGACCGCGGCCTAGTTAGACGTCTTCGGATTCAACGTCTAAGACGGCTGGGTCATGTAGAGCGAGTGGAAATCACCGACAAATCACTCCAACCCCGAAGGACGACGTAGCCGAGGACGCAGCAGCAGCTAGCCAAAGATCGTGTCGGCTGGAGAGGCTTGTTCGTTGAGGCCTTGGTTCACCCCGAACTGTAGTGCCGTCGAAGTAAGGAAGTATATCGATCTTGAATGGCGTAACTGGAGAAGCTTTTTTAAGGCAAATATACCACGGGGGGTTTTGCAAGTACTCCACGGCGGAGGAACGCCACAACATAAACATTCAATAGTGTTGGTGTAATCGGGATTCGACATCTTTCATCGTGCGTCAGAGTCCACTTTTGCCTTATTTTTAAAAATGTCTTTTTTTTCTATAGTATCATTACACTAAAACCGACCCTATAACAAATCGCATACTTAATGAAGTTTGCTTTAGTTAATTGCATACCCATCAAAAATAAGTAAAAGATTGCACTATTCACTATATCCTTCTACAACGCGTTTCTATTCGAACGTGTTGGTATTCCCACCCACATACTCTAATGATTTCATTTTCTATTTGCATAGTGAAAATGTTGAAATATCGAACTTCCGTTCAAAAACATCGGCAAATATTTATTTTCGCTTTTAATATGAAAGGAATTTCCATCAAACATAGTTACGCCTCGAATGCAATCAATGTAAGTATATTTGCTCAACGCATAAGTATCTAAATACCACTTATTCAATTTTAGAACAAACACTGAGTGTGTAATTCTAAATTAAAAACTTGCCAGAGGCGAAGATTTCTGGTGCAATTACAGACGAGTATAGGCGAGTAAAGGCTTTAGATTCTATATGTGAGAGGGTTGAATTAAATTTGAGTATTATGTCAAGACAAAAATGAAATTAGGAAAAAAATGGAAAATACCCAGGGAGCTGAGGTGGCAAAGTATTTAAATTTCCTTTGCAGATCCTTACCGCTAGGAGAGCATTAGTTTGAACGGTTGCCAAGATTAAAATTTATTTACGATGGTAATATAGTATGTAGGTCAGTTGGTTAAATATTCAATTGTAATCCGAAGGTATGGGATTTTATATTTAATACTTAAGGACATTCTTTCAATAATTTAATTAAATTAAATTGTTAGAATCCGTCCATGCCTTTGGCCAAACGATTTTTTGGCTTTTTACGTTATCGTCGGACTGATAGTCTTTTCTTTTATTTGGTAGCTAGCTAGTGCTACCTAACGGAGCGTAACCTCCCTGTAGCAATCACACGATCCCCCCATCACAACATCCACAAGGGTACCTGGCGGCCTTTTGATCAATCGACCACCAACCAGTACGACGTACGAACCTTCCGAGGGGCCAACATTGACTCGGACCACTACCTTGTTGTAGCCATGGTACGAATGAGAATATGTATCAAGAATGCTTAGGAGTCGAGTAGGATAACGTAAGTTTGATGTCGGAAAGCTACAATCGACTGCCAGAACCTTTTCCAAACGTGTCTCTTCCAAGCTCTCAAAAAATCCGCCTACAGCAGCACAAACAATAAAGCAGGAATGGGCGCATTGCCAAAGTGCCGTCAGAGACGCTGCCTCAGAGGTGCTGGATTTCAAGCTGCCACCACCTAAAAACCCCGGGTTCGATGAACCATGCGAACAAGCCCATGCACCAAAACAAGAGGCATATAAAGCCATGCTGCCACGACGGACGAGAGACGCTTCTCAGAAGAAAGAAGAGAGAACACCAAAAACGTGAAATCGATGAGAAGCAGAGATGCTTCCCCAATAAGGTAAAACGAACATGCCATGGTTACAAGCCCAGAGCGGTAGCCTGTAGGGATGAAAATGGAGAACTGGTAGTAGAATCACAGTCGATGCTGAGGATTTGGAAATACCACTTCTGCATACTGTATAACGGCGATGACAGACAAGATACCGCTGTCAGGCAGAACGATCTGTTCGTAATGGAAGACGATGTAAGAGAATTCCGTCCACCCGACCTAGACGACGTCAAAATAGCGATATCGAGACTTAAGTCTAATAAAGCCGCGGGCGCAGACGCCCTGTCTGCTGAGCCTCTTAAGGCGGCTGGAGATGAGCTGGTAAGGTGCATGCACCATCTCATTTGCAAGGTATGGTCGCAGGAAGGTGTGCCTGACGAATGGAATCTCAGCATCGTTTGCCCGGTCTGTAAGAAAGGAGACCCATATAACTGCGCCAACTATAGGGGAATGTATGTTGTATGTTTGTTGGCGTTACAGTCCATGAAGAACCTGAGCCGAGCTTCTCTCAATCACCCATGTCGTGTGTGGTTTAATTTTCCCATAGATGAAAGGGACCTACAGTTTATTGCCGGTTCCGAACGGCGAATTTCGAGAAGCTTTTCATGACAATGTTACTACAGGGGGTTTTGTCAGAACCCCGCTGAGGAGAAACACCGTGAAAAACACGTTCGATGACATGGCTGTGTCGGGATTCGATCCCGAGTCATCGGCGTCAGAGGCCAACACACTACCCACTGCGCCACGGTGCTCTCACTATAGGGGAATAAGTCTCCTTAAAATCGCATATAAGATCTTCTCTGCCGTATTGTGTGATTGCCTGAAACCGCTTGTCGATAACCTGATCGACTCGTATCAGTGTGGTTTCAGGCCAGGTAAATCCACAATAGACCAGCTATTTACGCTACGTCAGATCTTGGAGATGACCTTTTCGTCGACGTCAAGGGCGCGTATGACACCGTGAATATAGGCGAGCTATACAGAGCCACGTCGTGTTTTAACATCCCTGCCAAACTCGTCCAACTGTGCAGGATGACAATGGAGAATTCTCGCTCCTCCTTTAAGGTCGGTAACGAGCAAACCGAGACCTTTGATGGTAAAAAAGGATTTAGGCAAGGTGACGCGCTGTCATGCAACTTTTCAACATCGTGCTTGAAAATATCGTACAAGAGCCACTGGCAAACACAAGAGGTACGATTTATTTCAAGTCTAAGCAAAATTCTGTGGAGCGACGTACCAAAATTTAATTCTATGGGGTCGGATGGGAAAGGGTAGGTAAGACGCTCCCCCAACAAGGAACTTGACCCCAGGTACACCGTTGAAACGATTAAGCACGGGAGAGGAAACATCGAAGTTTGTTGTGCATTCTCTTGGTATGATGTAGGTCCTTAAGTGCGTATCCAAGGCAAGATTGGCAGATTTATGTACAAGGACATACTAAAGGATACAATGGAGACCTGCTGTTTCAAATGCATGCCCTTTATGTATGCATAACAAGCCCCCCCGCGGGGGGTTCTGGAAGTAAATATTAATTTTGTTCTGTTTTTAGTATTTGTCGTGGTAGCGGCAACAGAAGTACATCATACCATACGTCTATCCGACGGATGGTGGCATACTAAGAAGCGAGAAGAGCCGTCACTCTTGCGGCACTGTTTGTAAGTCCCATCCCCACCGCCTCGTAGTGCCATCTGGAGATTTCCTATGGGAATTACAGACGGGCAAGGGCGAACTACGAGCCTAGCAAGCCGTAACCGTAAAAAAAAAAAACACAATCTCCGAAACAACCACAAGCCTCGGAATTACGGACCGGATTAATGTTGACAAACCTTGCAAAAAACGAAAAAAGGACAATGATACTGGGCTTTGTACGTGGAATGTTAGGTCCCTAAACAGGCCACGTGCAGCCAAAAAACTTGCGGACGCTTTAGACCGCTATAAAGCGGACATAACCGCCATCCAGGAAACGCGATGGAATGGACCGGGTATAAAGCGAATGAAAAACTGCGATATTTACCACGGCGACTATTTTAGGGAGAGAGGGCAACGATTGTTTGGATGCGGATTTGCTGTTCGAGGCGGACTAAGGCACAAAGTTCTAAGCTTTCGGCATGTGAGCGAACGCGTCATAACAATCCGTATCAAGGCTAAATTTTTTAACATCACCCTGATCTGCGTCCACCCCCCCACGGAAGACAAGGATGAATCCGACAAAGATGAGTTCTACAATCTACTAGACAGAACGTATGCCCAATGTCCAGCTATGGCATCAAAATTGTACTAGGAGACTTCAATTCTAAGCTGGGAAAGGAAAGCATTTTTGAACGAGTCATCGGCAAACATAGCCTACACGACACCACCTCCGATAACGGACACAGGCTGATTGATCTTGCTGCGGGGCGAAATCTCCTAGTCAGTAAGCGCTTCCCGCACCTCGATATACACAAAGGCACCTGGCGGTCTTTTGATCAATCGACTATCAACCAGATTGATCACATCGCGATCGACGTCAGACACTCCTCCACTCGTGCTTTTACCGATCACGTCTCCCTTAAGCTCTCCAATACATCTCAATCCTCCACGCTATCAACAGAACAGCAGTGGAGCCTTTGCAAACAAACCCTGAAAAGCTCTGCATCCGAAGTTTTGGGTTTCAAGGCCCCACCACGAAGAAACGCCTGGTTCGATGACGGGTGCAGGAGGATTCACACAGCGAAGCAGGATGCATATAAGGCCTCGCTGCATAAAAGAACAGGAGCAGGTCGTGAGCTCTACGAGCTAAAAAGAAGGGAGGAGCATAAGATTCTTAAAGGAAAGATGAAAGATCATGCGATTGGGGATTTGGAGAGGTTTTATTGCAGGCGTGGGTCTGAAAATCTTATCAACAGATAAGGCGAACATGCCAAGGTTATAAAGTCTGCAGGGATGACAACGGACAAGTAGTAGTAGAATCGCAGTCGATGCTGAGAATATGGAAATTCTACTTCTGCAGACTGTATAACGACCATGTTAGTCAATATGCCGCTGTCAGGCGAAATGATCCATTTCTTAACGACGAAGACCGCAGAGAATTTCGTCCCCTGAACTCGACGAAGTTATGATTGCCGTATCGAAACTCAAATCGAATAAAGCTGCGCATACGAACTGTCTGCTGAGCTCATCAAAGCAGCTGGGAATGATCTGTTTAGGAACATGCACCAGCTTTTCTGTAAGATATGGTCAGAGGACAGCATGCCCGAGAAATGGAGTCGCGCCATCGTATGCCCGATCCATAAGAAAGGAGACCCCTCTGATTCCTCCAACTACAGAGGAATAAGTCACTGCCGTTTTGTGTGAAAGTTTGAAGCCTTTTGTAAGTAAGCTGATAGGTCCTTACCAGTGCGGATTCAGGCCAAGGAAGTCCACCATTTTCATACTACGGTAGATCCTGGAAGAAACCAACGAATTTCAAGTCGACACTCACCACCTATTTGTCAACCTCAAAGCCGCATAGGACAGCGTAATTAGAGACTATGCAGAGACTATCTGCTATACCCGTCAGACTATGCAGGTCGACTTTGGAGAATGCCCGCTGCTCCGTCCGAATCAGTGAACACCTTACCGATTGTTTTGATGTCAAAAAGGGATTTAGGCAGGGCGATGCGCTGTCGTGAGATTTCTTCAACGTCATATTAGAAATGATTGTGCAAAAAGCACTGGCCAATACAAGAGGCAGAATTTATTTCAAATCCTCGAAACCCCTTGCATATGCCGACGACGTTGACATAATAGGTAGATCACAGCGAGATGTCAATGAGGCGCTTGCAAGTATTGAGATGGAGGCGGCTAAAATTGGTTTGGCGGTAAACGAGAGCAAAACTAATTATATGCTGCCATCAAAAAAGGACGCTCACCACCGACGTCTTGGCGAGAACGTTTGTATTGGCAGATATAAGTTTGAGGTAGTTAAGGACTTCGTCTACCTTGGCTCCGCAGTGACCTGGAGCAACGACATCAGTTCCGAAATCAAACGCAGAACCACTCTTGCCAATCGCTCTTTCTTTGGGCTTAGGGGCAATCGTGAAATAGATCCCGCTCCCGAACAACAAAGTTGACTCCATATAAAACCCTTATCATCCCGGTGCTGCTGTATGGCGCGGATGCATGGACACTATCAAAAGCGGATGAGGAGGACCTTGGTCGGTTCGAGACAAAGATTTTGCGCGTGATTTTTGGGCCTTTAAACGCAGACAGGGGATGGAGGAGAAGATCCAACCACGAACTTTACGGGCTGTACAGCGACATGAGCCTAGTCAGGCGTCTACGGATTCAACGCCTAAGATGGTTAGGTCATGTAGAGCGAATGGACACCAAAGCGCCAGCCCGGAGAGTCTTTGAATCCAACACCGAGGGCCGAAGGAACACAGAACGGCCGCGCTTAAGATGGCGCACACAGCTGGAAGAGGACCTCAGCCAACTGGGTGTCCAGCAATGGAAAAGGATAGCAAAAGATCGTGCTAGATGGAGGGGCATGTTGGTTGTGGCCCAGGTTCATCCCGAACTGTAGCGCCCGTTAAGAAGAAGAATACTTTTTCCTTGTTTTCGAATTTCCTTCTTTTCGTTCCTAATTCCTTGCCCAGCTTTCAATTTAACTTGTTTTGTTTTTCGCGAATTTTTATTATTTCACTTTACTGTTAGAATTCAAACCTAACTGAATAAATGATATTCATGAATATTTACTCTAAAATATTAGGTTACTTTCTTATGCGTACTTGAAAAAAAGAAAAATAATAAAAAAACACTAAAGGCGAAAGCAGCCGTTTCTAATTCTCCGACCACCACGGTAAGTACACATATTTCTAAATTCCCAATTTCTAGGAAATGTTAATAAAAATCATTCAGTTTTTCTTGTAAATCCATTGTGCTTAACTATGTAATTGTGTTAACAGCTACGGAAGTTAATAGAAAAAATATGTACATATTCAAGGATGTACTGTACTGATAAAAAAAAATCCGTAAAATGTATCCTACGGTGAACTTCCAAGTAAAATAATCAATTAAAACAATTTTTAATATCTCGAAGCATTTTTCCATGCAATTATTTTCTTCTTATATTTTGAGCCAGAGCGAATCCAACAAATCAATAAATGTATAACGAAGCTCGAAAGCACCAAGCCACAGGGAAGGGAATAAAAACAAAAGAAACATGAAAAAAAACGAAAAAGAATTACTGGAATCAACTCGTAATTTAATTTGCATCCCACTCGGGCGTATGTGCAACAAAATCATATAAATTCTCTCTTTCATACTCGCTAATTAATGCAGCCATTACGGTTTGATTAAAATTAAAAAGTGTCTATATTCCGTTTTTAATAGCGGTCCTATGTACAGTGTAAAGGTATACAGTCAGGTTCATTTTTATAGCAAAAAAAAAAAAAATATTAAAGCAAGAGTACATGTATTAAAATACAAGATGTTGCACGTGTACGCCACAAAACAGCAAACTCATAATGTACATATCCATGAAACAGTTTGGGGCAATCATCAAGAGATGAACTACATATATATACGCTGTAGGACAAGATGAACTGCACCAGCACAGTACACACAATGTTCTGATCAACGAGTCCTTGTACTTGTCTGCATCTGTTGTTGTTGTTTTTCAAATCTTTGTTTATAGTGTTTTCAAGTCTCAAGTAAACATCAATTAATTGGCATCATGCCAGTGGATGAAATTACATCTTATCCCCCTACATAGGCCACACACAGGAGTATCTTTCTTGTGAGGAACAACAAAAAAGCATTAATTGATGATGATGCTGGTTGCGAAATCTACATGTGAAATAAAAAAATCAATAACATCCTCCAGTTGCCAGTTCGCACGTCCCTCCACCATGGGGCTACGACTATGTATGTATATTTTATCTCAGGTAGACAGACAGGCTCACTGTATCCATCCCTCTCGCTCGTAGTCCAATATTTTCTCGGATTCATCGATGGTGTTCGCATATTTTTATTATGCGTAGGAAGATGCTCGTAAATAGGAAAATTATACTCAAATAAATTATTTAATAAACATTGTCAGTTGGACCATTATTCCATCTATCATCGGCTTAGCGAACACAGTGAGACAGTGAAGGAAAGAGGCAACGAGTAAGAGAGAGAGAGAGAGGAAGAAAAGTTCTGTAACAACCATACACCTATACCCATGACGATGCTTTAGTCAGTTGTTCTAACATCGATTGCACTCGCATACAGTATGTAGTCGGACACGAAGGAGATGATAGTGTCACAATCAGAAGTGAGCAAGATGGTCGAGGACATGAGCGAATAAGAGGAGGATGGCGCGAAAAAGGCAAGTTCTCATTTCGAAAAAGGATATACATACCAAACTCTGGTTTCAGATTATGAATAAGAAAAAAAAAAAAAAATAAATAAACCAAAACAATCCAAAGACTATCTGCTCTAGCTTAAACTCGATTCCATTCTATCTAGAGTGACGTTCACTCTTTTGCGCGCTACTAAATTGATGGCAGATGCTTCTTGTTGTGTTGCCATCGTCAAAAACAACAAATAGAAAAAAAGGACGAGATGAAACGGAAAATACTTAACGAGGACTAAGAGTGCGCGCACACATGCCTAGCAATGCCAACATTCAAAGGAATCAGATATAGGTTAAGGTCGGATTTTTAATACATTGCACACAATGGTGTCCTGTCGTCCTCCATTTTTGTACCCATTACCACCTGCCACCCAATCCCACCCTCAAACACTATCCTCGCAGATGTTGCAATATTAAATTGCTGCCATCTTATACACACCTCGATTTATCCGTATGTATGCACATTTAAATCCCCATATCCATATCCATGTAGGAAGGGATATATGTAGCAGCAGAAGAATAAAATTATTGTTGTCCTTTGTGTAGCCCTCTGTTCGAACCAATATCCTGCCACTAATATTCAAACTTAAGGACTTGATTGCTTTCAGGTAATCACCGCTACATCTTTCGATGCGATAGATAGATCACAAATATATTTTATTATTTTCTTTTCACATTTTTCACAACTTTTTCTTTAAATTTTTTTTTATTCTTTTATTTTATCGAAAATAATTACGAAAAAAATTGCAATCACTTTGGAAAAAAAATCGGAAAAGGGTTAAAGATACAAGAATAAAAACTACCGACGGACCACGACGATGCCAAGGAAACACTCAACACAATTTTGCAGGATCTGGAAAATCATGATTTTTATTTTTATTGTAGTTTCGTTTAAAATCCTTTTTTTTCGGTTTTTATTCAAACGTTCATCAATCCGTTTTGTGGTATGGATTCGAGTCAAAAAAAAAAAAATTTTTTTGTAAACACAGATACACGATAAGCGATAAACGACAGACGACAATAATGACGACGAAGGCGAGAGCGACGACGACAAAACGACGACGATAAAAAGCACTATTGGCTGTTTTTGTTTTTATTTCTCTTGTTTTTTTTGGTTTTGGTTTTTGATTTGATTTTCAATTAGTTGCACGAGAATTCGAAAGCAAAAATTTGGAAAAAATCGTTCCTAACCGAATGCGAAAACAGAAAAACAAATTACAACAAAATCGATTTATGTATATAATATTATTGGTAGAAAAAGAAAAAATAAAACGCGCCGTGCAAAAATGTTGGTATGTTGCGTATGCATGCGAACCAACTGTGATAGGATACTAGACCATGGCACCACAACAATGGAGAGAGATTCGAATTGTGTTTTTTTGTATTTGGGTTCGTGTATCCGCACGGATGCTGGGTGGTTGAGCACACGAGATGCGATGAGCACGATGATACCGTTGTTGTAAGATGCTGAATAGAAGCTGTGAGTGAGGTTGCCGAACGGCAGCATTCAAGAACACAAAATTTTCCAATGTGCACATGTGCTGTTTTCTGCTTTCCTTGCTCCTCTCTGAGTTTAGAATGCGCGAAAGCATCGATGAGTATTCAGCTATGGCTAACTTGGACAACATCTGTGAGATACAAGCTAGAGATAGAGAGACAGAGTGTGAGAGGTTGAGAGGTGGTTTGTTTTTATTTGGATCCATATTGGATTCGTGTGGTTTTGTGCAGTTTTCCTCAAAATAACATGATAACACGATAGATGCTTGCTTTCCCATATCTAACTTCCCTCGCTCTCTAGCACACACTCTCCCTCTCTCTCTCTCTCTCTTCTAGTCATATTCCCCATCTGTATCCTCTTTTTGTAGATATAAAGATATAAATAGGTTACACGATTTGTTGTCGAAATATTGAGCTATTTTGAAATGTAGAGAATTCCCTATAGGGTGGTTGGACCATAGTAATTGAAGGAGACTCACTACGAGGGCGAAGGGAATGTAATTTTATAATTTCTGATAGGACATGATTGAAACATGTTAAAGTGCTAGTTATTAAAGTGCTTTTAAATGCGAATTTTCGCCCAGAACCGACAACGTTCTCATGGTCCGATACCCTTTGCAGGGATTTCAAGCGCGGAAGAAGGGTTTCAATTAGATCTAATTCAATTTGAACTTGATTACGAGCATAAAAGGATAGATTATCAAGTCGTGTGGAACGTGTTGCCGCAGATTAAACATCATAGGATTCAGCAAGAAGTTACTTTGTTATTTTTAAACTTCATGCCATTTGATCTTTAGCTTAGACTTTACTCTCAAGCTCTCGGGGGCACATATGTATGTACCTCCGGTCTTCAATTTGATGCAATGTAATATTCAATCCTCCAAATGTTACATAATCCCTTGTTGAGTAATGCTGCGCCTTGAGAGATTAAAAGTAAACCAAATATCTATTGACTGCTTCATCGATCGACATCGACAAATTACCGGGAATTGTTTATGGCTGTTGTTTGCCTTTAAGGGAAGAGTAGTAATAATCGATCAAAATGTAGGTCAATATGGTATTCCGGGAACTTTAATATTCAACGAGCGGAAAGTTTGTCTGTTTTCTAACTTTTCGCAGTTAGAGCCAAAGTTATCCTTAGTGGTGTTTTTGAAGAAGTTATTTATAGATTTATAGAGTAATAAAAAAACATGTATTTTGTAGCGCCATCATATATAAAGTGATTCACCACCAATTTATTTTCCGAATGATGGCCCATTGGAGGTTCGTGTGTGTGGGGAACGTTGAAGTTGACCCCAGCTTAGTATATTCTCCACTAACGACTTTTATTTATTAGGACTTTTGTCAAACCGTCTACACTTTCCAAGTGGCGTACTTTTTAAAGGAAACCTAAAAGCCTTACAGGAGGCTTCAATAAAGGCACCTAGGCTCTTCGAAATTTTGAGGGTAACCTTGTCACTGGTCAGAAGGGAATAGTGGACGATGAGAAATATCATCCAAAGTGGCATGAACACTTTTATCCCCAACAAGATAAGTATTATGCCGGAGGATAATGCGTGGCTTGAATTGAACTGCTAAGAGGTTATTAGGTTGAGAGAGATAAACTTACGGAACTGTAAGGCAAACACCACTGAGGACGACCGAAAAAGATACATATATACTTACTACTCATTTAGGTGGCGCTACAGTCCGTTGCTAACCTGGGCCTCAACTAACAAGCGTATCAAGCTGGCACGGCCCTTGGCCAGATGTTTCCAGCGCCGCACGCCCAGTTGGTTAAGGTACCCTTCCACCTGAGTACGCCACCGAAAATGCGGTCGTCCTCTGCCGCGCCTTCCTTCCGGGGTGGATTTTAATGCCCCTCGGGTCGGAGCTGTATTTTCTATGCGCTCTACATGGCCTAGCCACCTTAGACGCTGTATCCGTAGACGTCGCACCACGTCGATGTATTTGTACAACCCGTACAGTTCTTCGTTAAATCTTCTCCTCCATACACCGTTTGAACAGAATTTTCCTCTAGAAACGACCAAGGGCATCTTCCTCCGCTTTTGTTTAGGTCCAAGCCTCTGCGCCGCAAAGGGGGACTGGCGTGATCAAGGCCTTGATTTTCGGAGGGAGGGCTCTATTTCTCAATTGCCTCTTGAGCCCAAAGCAACAGCGGTTGGCAGGAGCGAATCTGCGTTTTATCTCAGAGCTGGTGTCGTTGTCGCCGGTCATCAGTGAGCCAAGGTAGACGAATTCCTTGACCACTTTAAAGTTATATCCGCCCGTGGTGACGTTCTGTAAAATAAATCGGTATTGACC
Organism: Eumerus sabulonum; assembly: GCA_951905685.1. Taxonomy (NCBI): domain Eukaryota; kingdom Metazoa; phylum Arthropoda; class Insecta; order Diptera; family Syrphidae; genus Eumerus; species Eumerus sabulonum. Next base: position 242,483,703 of record OX645060.1, read on the forward strand.
GTCTCTTTGTGATGAAAGCAGATATCTGGTTTTACCCTCATTAATCTTGAGACCCATCTTAACCGCTTCTACCTCAATGCTTACAGAGGCCTCATTGACGTCTCGCTGTGTCCGTCCGATCCCGTCGACGTCGTCGGAGTTCGTAAGCGATTGCGTAGACTTTAAGTAAATCGTACCTTTTGTGTTGGCCAGCGACTCTTGCACGATCTTTTCAAGCACGATGTTGAAAAAGTTGCATGACATCGCGTCACCTTGTCTAAATCCTTCTTAAACATCAAAGGTATCGGTTTGCTCATTACCGACTTTAACGGAGCAGCGAGAATTCTCCATTGTCATCCTGCACAATCGGACTAGTTTGGCAGGGATGTTGAAACTAGACATGACTTTGTATAGCTCCGTAGCTTCTTCTTTGCTGGCGTAAGAGCCCATGAAGGCCCAGAGCCAAGCTTCTCTCAATCACCTATATTGTGTGTGATTTATTTTTCGCACAGGTAAATGGGGCCCATCGTTTAATGCCGATTCCGAACGGCGTGAGTCGAGAAGCTTTTTCATGGCAAGTTTACTACGGGGGGCTTTGCCAATACCGCGCCGAGGAGGAACGTCGCGAAATAAACATTCGATGGCGTTGGTGTTATCGGGATCCGAACTCGCTCATCGTGCGCCAGAGTCCAACACACTAACCAGCTCCGTAGCTGCCGAAGCGTAAATATTTTGTCTATCCACAAACGGTTTCAGGAGTTCACACAATACGGCAGAGAAGATCTTATGCGATGTTAAGGAGACTTATTTCCCTACGGTTGGCGCAGTTATAGGGGTCTCCTTTCTTATGGACCGGGCAAACGATGCAGAGATTCCATTCGTCAGGTATGCTTTCCTCCGACCATACCTTGCAATTAAGATGGTCTTCTTCTCTTCTTCTTTTTTCTGAGAAGCGTGTGTTCCTCTCTTCTTGTCTGCTCATGGATTTCGCGAGCAGCTCTCGTCCGTCGTTGCCATGCAGTTTTGCTGCATGGGCTTGTTCGCATTGTTCATGGAACCAGGGGTTTCTAGGTGGTGGCGGTTTGAAACCCAGCACCTCTGAGGCAGCGTCTCTGACGGCGCTTTGGCAATGCGCCCATTCCTGCTCTATTGCTTGTGCTGCTGTGGGCGGATTTTGAGAGAGCTTGGAGGAGACATGATCGGGAAAGATTCTGGCAGTATCTTGTGATTGTACGTTTTCCAACCCTACTCCTAAGAATTCTTGATATTCTCACTCGTACGTTGGCTACTCGGTGGTCCGAGTCGAGGGTTCGTACGTCGAGAATTCTGGAGGAGTGTCTGGCGTTGATCACAATGTGATCGATTTGGTTGGTGGTCGATTGATCAAAAGACCGCCAGGTGCCCTTGTGGATGTTGAGATGGGGGAATTGTGTGCCTGCTACAAGGAGGTAACGCCCCGTTAGGAAATCGATTATCCTCAGTCCATTGTCGGACTTGGTGTTATGGAGGCTATGCTTTCCTATGGTCAACTCAAATATGTTTGCATTAAAATCTCCTAGAACTATTTTTGTGTCGTAGCTTGGACATTGGGCATAGGTTCTATTTAGGAGATCGTAGAATTCTTCTTTGAGTCGATCGTCCTTTTCTTCCGTTGGGGCGTTAGCGCATATTAAGCTAATGTTTCCAAATTTAGCTTTGATGCAGATTGTTATAAGGCGTTCGGTTACATCCCAAAAGGTTAAGTCTTTTTGTCGGAGTCTCCCTCGAATAACGAATCCGAATAGGCGCTGTTTGTTCTCCTTGTAGCAGTTCCCGTATTAGATGTCACAGTTTTTCATCCGTCTTTTGCCTGGTTCATCCCATCGCACTTCTTGAAGCGTGGTTATATCTGCTTTATAACAGTTAAGGGTTTGCCCCAATTGGTCGCCTCCACCCGGTCTGATAAGGGACCTCATATTCCAGGTGCACACTCTTAAGTCCGTTCATCGTTTGCAGGGGTCGTCAGCTTTGTATCTGTCTGCATTCGAGGCTTGTGGTTGCTTCTGAACAAGTGGGTTTTTAAGTGATAGCACAACCCCCAACCTGGAGGGCCAAGTTCCTCTTTCCCCAGGAACAAGGTTGCTCGCTGTAAACATTCACTACCGGGCAGGTGCCAGGGTAGAAAAGATGTATACAAGCCTGAAATTACTGCGATTCCCACATTCGAGGAGCCAAATTTTTACTTACTTACGTAAGTAAGTAATCCTTCGGCAATCCACTGAGGATCTGAGCCTGATGTATAGCTGCCCTCCATCCTTGACGGTCCCGAGCACATTGCTTCCAGTTATCAAGACCAAGTTGACTTGCATCTGCGAATACTTGGTCATTATACCGGAACCTCGGTCTTCCTCTTCTTCTGGAACCAGGAGGCTCGGTGTCGAAGACCCTCTTAGCTGGAGCGTTGGTGTTCATGCGCGCCATGTGACCGAGCCAATGTAGTCGGCGGATCTGGGCTATGCGGACTATATCCACATTTTGTACAGCTCGTAGAGTTCGCGGTTATGTCTTCTCCTACATTCACCTTCCTCACAGAGGGGACCAATTATCTGGCGCAGACTTTTTCTTTCGAAAGAACCCCAAATCAGCTCCGCCGTCCTGCTTATCGCCCAGCTTTGAGCTCTGTATAGCAAGACTGGCAGTATAAGTGTTTTGTAAAGCACGACTTTGGTTCTTGGAGTGAGGAGTTTTGACCCAAGTTGCTTGGACAAACCGAAGTAGCAGCGGTTGCCAAGGGCGATCCTATGCCCAATCTCTACTGTGGTGTCGTTTGTGGAGTTTACATTTGCCCGAGGTAGACAAACTACTTGACCACCTCGAAATTATAGCTGTCAATCGTTATATATCGTCCAAGGTGGTGAGCGATGGATCGGTTTTTGTTTGGCAGCATGTATGTACTTTGTCTTATCCTCGTTGGCAATTCGGTTGGCCTGTTCTTCAATTGCCGCGATAGCTTCTAGAACGTCATGCTGAGACTGCGCGTTGATATCGAAACCTTCCGCGTATCGTAGCAGCGGACAGACTTGTAGGAGATAGTGCCTTCCCTGTTGACGCCTGACTAAATTGAAGAAGTCGCATGACAGCGCATCTCCTTGCCGAAATCCGGTGCATATTTCAAACGGTCCAGATGTCCTAGAACCGAACTGCACTTTAAAATCGATAAAGCGATGGTGTGTATCGATTTGAAACTCGTTGGTCTTTTCCAGGACCTGTCGAAGTGTGAATATTTGATCTATAGTCGATTTGCCGGGCCAGAAGCCGCACTGGTAGCTGTCGATTCCTTGCTTGCTTTGGTGGCGTTACATCCCGTGAAGGGCTAGAGCCTAGTTTCTCTTATTCACCCATGTTTTGTGTGATTTATTTTTTTTACACAGGTGAAAAGAACTTACAGTTTAATGCCGATTCCGAGCGGCTTGAGTCGAGAAGCTTTTTCTTGCCCCAAACTACGGGGGGTTTTACTAGTACTCCGGTGAGGGGGGACACCGCGAAATAAACATTCAAACATTAGTGTTCGCTCATCGTGCGCCAGAGTCCAATACACTAACCACTGCGCCACAACGTCCTAAGCTGTCGATTAGTGCGGTGCAAAAGGATTTTAGACGTTCCAGCAGTACACTAGACAGGATCTTGTAAGCGACATTGAGCAGGGATATACCTCTATAGTTCTTGCAGGAGCTAGGATCGCCTTTTTTGTGGATGGGGCAAATTGAGCTGATATTCCAGTCGTCGGGTATGCTTTCATCTCCCAAATTCTACAGATGCTGTAGATGCTGTAGGGTGCATGCTCCCTACCAGAACATCGCCGCCAGCCCTGACGAGCTCTGATGACAAGCCATCTGAGCCTGCGGCCTTATTGTTTTTCAGCTAATGAATAGCTGTGCCGACTTCTTCGATGCTTGGTGGGAGGACTACTTCATCGGCTGGAGTTGGGATTTAATCAGTCCCTACCACTCTCTCTTGATCATGCTCGTTTAGCAGCTGCTGGGAATGCTACATAAACACATCCACTATCCCCTGCGGGTCGGTGACAATATTGTCTTCGCAATTTCGAAGAGCCTGGGTGCCTTTCTTAAAGCCTCCTGCAAGGCTTGTAGCTTTCTGTATAAAGGGCCCGTATTTTGTGTTTGTCTCTAGATCTCTCGATATCCTTGAGCGGGGAGGCTGCGAAGATTCTTTTCTTTAGTCGCAGAAGTTTTTTCTCCTCCCTTGTTCTGGCTCGGTACTCCCCTCGCGCTGCCCTACTTTTTCTGCTCACATTCGCCATCATACAACGGGTTTCTTGTCGGGGGTGGTAGGTAACCTAAGGTGTTCTTGGATTCTTCCTGAAAGGCTGAGCGGCAATGCAGCCACATACTCTGGTAACCTCCGGTGTGCTCAGGCGTCCGATGTCGAACCTCCTCATGGGGAGCTGGTGCAGGTTTCTGACATTGGAAGGTAGAGATCTGAATCTTGCTGCTACGAGGAAATGGTCAGAGTCGACGTATGCCCCCCCTGAATGTTAGTACATCCAGGAAATTTGACGAGTGTCTTGCACCAATGAGCACATAGTCGATTAGGTTGACGGTTCAACCACCCAGATCGCCAGGTTGATGTGTGGATTCGCTTGCGGGGAAATCTTTTGCTACTCATCACCGCATTCGAGCTGTCGCAAAGCCAAATTTCTACAGGACCATAAACCGATGAGGCAGAAGTTGTTGGTCTTTCGTCAAAAACATCAAGAACTCCGTCTCGTCGTCTATGCCCACGCTCATTTACTGAGACATTCCAGCTATCAAACCCTCAGACAAAGGCAATCTGCCTACTGTTCGCCGCAAGCTCGCATCTCCCAAAATCATCTTTGTCACCGTTTATTCCAGAGTATGTTCATTTCACCATGGGAAAAATTTACTTCCGTACTCGTACAGGTGCAAGGGCTCTTAAAGAACTTGACATACACAAATCCGCCGGTTCAGATGGTATTTCCCCAACAATTCTGAAGAGGTGTTCTTCTACGCTGGCAAAACCACTGCATAAACTTTTTCACTTTTCCTACTCTTCTGGGCTCTACTCGAGAAGACGGAAAACAGCATTTATCCAGCCCATTCCGAAAAAAGGCGAACCTTCTTCTCTCCCCAATTACCGACCCATTGCACTAACGTCCCTTCTTTTCAAAGTCATGGAAACGCTGATTAACCGTGAGCTTATGAAATATCTTGAATCACGGAAACTCCTCAATGTGCGTCAGTACGGTTTCCGCAGCAACAGATCCACTGGTGATTTGATGGCATATCTCGCCAAAAAGTGGGAAGCGGGCACCATGTAGGTGATAGCAAAAAAGTTGTCCTGGATATTTCGAAAGCATTTGCCAGGGTTTGGAATGAACCCCTTTTGCCGAAAATGCGTGCATTCGGGATCGACGACTCTCTTCTTCTATGGATTAGAAGCTACCTTTCGAATCGTTCAATGCAAGTTGTCTTGGACGGATTCAAGTGTGATGCTCACTTTTTAAATGCTGGCGTTCCCCAGGGGTCCGTTTGGTCTCCGATACTCTTTCTCATTTTTATAAATGATATAAATGATGACAGTACTCTTAGCCTACCCAATTCATTTACTTCTTTACGACCCTGCACTTCGGCTGTAGATAGTGAGCGGCTGTAGATGTTAAGCTCATTAAATTCCGGTATCGACAGCATGACAATGAGGTAAGCACAATAGAGTGGAATTTAATGCGTCCAAAAGGAAATGCTGTCTTCTGTTAAAGCGTAACACTGACCCAAAAAGCTTTGGGCCCAGTATGAAAAACCCTTCCATACTGGGTATGTGAGTCGCTCACAATCTTAATTGGAACTCCCGCATATTCAGTGTCGCCAAGAATGCTGCGAAATGCCTAGGCCTCTTATACAGACGCAAGAAAAATTTCTTACCCTTACATCTAGCTTCAATCTATAAGGCGTCTATTCGCCCTAAATTAGAGTTTAACGCTCATGTCTGCCCCAGTCTTTCCAAGTCCTCATTGCATCTACTAGACGGAATACAAAAACGCACGATAAAGCTGATAGGTGTCTCCAGCATTACCAAACCACTCGCTGGAACGAGTCTAATGTTTCCTGCGAGTAGGAATGTTTCCTGCCTCTCTCCGTTTTATCGCCATTTCCACCAAAAATGCTCTGATGAAATAGCCAGTTGCACTCCGCCCCTTTAACATTTCTCCCGCAACACACATCCCTCTAGGAATTCTCACCAATATACCCTGAAGCCCGCTTTCGGACGTACCGTCAAATATAGAGAACCATTCATTAACCGAACCACACGAATCTGGAATTCCCTGCTGGATTCCGTCTTCCCCCCTTCAAAACAACATCCAAGCATTTAAGATCAATGTCCATCGGCATCTTCGACGCCAGACACTCCTCCAGTATTTTCTACGTACAAATCTTCCGTGGGGCCAACATCGACTCAGACCACTACCTTGATGTAGCCAAAGTACGAGTGAGAATATCAACGTAGGTTTGACGTCCCACAGCAGCACAAACAATATAGCAGGAAAGGACGCATTGCCAGAACGCCGTCAGAGACGCTGCCTCAGAGGTGCTGGGTTTCAAACCGCCACCACCTAGAAACCCATGGTTCGACGAACAATGCGAACAAGCCCATGCAGCAAAACAAGAGGCATATAAAGCCATGCTGCAACGTAGGACGAGAGCTGATCGCGAAATCTATGAGCAGAAGAAAAGAGGGGAACACATGCTTCACAGAAGATAGAAAAGAGAACACGGAAAGCATGAGATCGAGGAGATGGAGAGATGCTTCCGCAGGAATAACGCCCAATTGTGCAGACTGTATAACCGCGATAACAGACAAAATACCGCTGTCAGACAGAACGATCCGATCGTAATGGACGACGATGTAAGAGAATTCCGTCCACCCGACCTAGACGAAGTCAAATTAGCTATATCGGGAATCAAGTCTTATAAAGCCGGGGGCGCAGACGCCCTGTCTGCTGAGCTTAATAAGGCGGCTGGAAATGAGCTGGTAAGGTGCATGCACAATTTCATTTGCAAGGTATGGTCGGAGGAAAGCATGCCCGAGGATTGGAATCTCAGCATAGTTTGCCGGGTCCATAAGAAAGGCGACCCCTATAACTGTGCCAACTATAGGGGAATAAGCCTCCCTTACATCGCATATACGATCTTCTCTGCCGTATTGTGTCAACGCATGAAACCTTTTGTGAATAACTTGATCGGCTCTTATCATTGTGGTTTCAGGTCAGGTAAATCCACAATAGACCAAATATTTACGCTACGGCAGATCAGGGAGAAAACCCAGGAATACCAAATCGACCCTCACCATCTCTTTGTCGATTTCAAGGTTACATATGACAGCGTGTATAGAGATGAGCCATACAAAGCCATGTCTAGTTTAAACATCCCTGCCAAACTCGTCCGACTGTGCAGGATGACAATGGTTTTAGACAGGGTGACGCACTGTCATGTGATTTCTTTAACATCATACTTGAAAATATCGTGCGGGACTCTGCGGCCAATAAAAGAGGTACGATCTACTTCAAGTCCACACAATTGCTTGCCTACGTAGATGACATTGATGTTATTGGACGGACAAAGCGAGACGTCAATGACGCGTTCGCAAGCATTGAAGCAGAAGCGGCTAAAGTGGGTCTAAGGGTAAGTGGAGATAAGACCAAATATATACTGTCATCCAAGAAAGACGCGCAACACCGACGTCTTTGTCAGAACGTAAACTTCAGCAGCTATATTTTTGAAGTAGTCAAGGACTTCGTCTACCTTGGCTCGATAGTGACAAGCAGCAATGCCACAGCGCTGAGATAAAACGCAGAATAACTCTTGCCGACCGCTGCTTCTTCGGGCTCAAGAGGCAATTGAGTAGTAGAGCCCTCTCTCGAAAAATTAGGGTATCCCTCTACAAAACCTTAATCATCCCGGTCCTCCTCTACGGCGCTGAGGCTTGAACGTTATCAAAAGCGGATGAAGAGGCTCTTGAGCGTTTCGAGATTAAAATTCTGCGTGCAATATTTGGTCCCGTTTTTGTAAACGGAGAGTGGAGGAGGAGATTCAACCAAGAGCTATACGGGCTGTACAGCGACATCGGCCTGGTTAGACGTCTTCGGATCCATCGTCTTCGACTCCAACACCGTGGGACGACGCAGCTGAGGACGACCGCATTTAGGGTGGCGCGCACAGGTGGAAAGGAACATCAACCAACTGGCCGTGCGGCACTGGACGCGGCTGGCCAATGATCGGGCCGGCTGGAGAGGCTTGTTTGTTGAGGCCCTGGTTCACCCCGAACTGCAGCGCCATCAAAGTAAGTAAGTAAGTACTTATGAGAACACCACTGTATATGGTATGTGTGTATCAAAAGAGGAAATATTTACATTTATTATAGCTTCATAAAACACTTCCGACTAACAAAGGAAGCATTCCTGCCCAGAAATGCAAGCGCTTAGTAGAGAGTTTGCCAAAACGTTGTCAAGAGTGATAAGGAACAAGAAGAACGCGCCGAGGTAGATCTTCCTGTGATTCGCAGGAGAGGGGCATAAGCAGAGGGGGTGATGGTTCCTCTTCCTACTCGTCCATGCAGCCGCGACAGAAGTCGTTGGAGGGTAGTCCTAGTCTGGCGGTGTGTTTCCCAATGATGCAGTGACCTGTAATGAAACCCACCAGAGTACTTAAGGTTGCCCTTTTGGTTGCCACTAGGTCCCTGGTTCGTCCTAGGTTCAATTTAGGCCAGGGTTGTTTGGTGATAGGGCCGATATTACTCTCATTCCATTGGAGGTTGGTTGCCTCAATGGTTTGAGTCTTATCATGTGCCTTACCGTACTTATAGGTGTTTCTAGGTACCCGAGGGTAGGTAGGCTGAGTGTGCTAGACCCTAACTTTGCGAGTTCGACAGCTGCGCAGTTTCCTGGAATATCCCTATGCCCGAGAACCCATAATATTTTAATGTTGAACTGCTCAGCCACCGCATCTGCATATAGGCGACAGTTAAGAGATGTCTTTGATTTGTGGGTTACCGCTGACAGGGATTTTATAGCAGATTGGCTGTCCGTGCAAATGACAATATCCTTTGGTGGATATTACATTGATCCTGAGCCATGCAAATGCCTCCGTTATTGCTGTTAATTCAGCCTGATACACACTGCAGTAATTAGGGAGTCTAAAGGATAGGCTGAGGTTAAGCTCCTTGGAGAAGGAGCCATCCATCCATCCACTCCATTTTAGAGCCATCGGTATAGAGGGAGATAGAGTCCCTTGGTATGACTTTCCGTTAAGCCCATTCCTCCCTGGATGGAAAGACAACTTCGAAGTTTCTAGTGAAAACGTTCTGCGGGATAATATAGTCTGTGTCCATTGGTACTTTGAAGTGTTTTAGAATGGTTGTGTGGCCTTTTTGTGATGTGGGCCATTTTATTATGCTCCTCATCCTCAGGGCCGCGCAGGCAGCAATTCGTTTGCTGAAAAGTTTCAATGGTGGAAGGTGTAACAGAATTTTTAGGGTCTCTATGGGGGTTAATCTGATCGCTCCGCTTATGTATAACCTGGCCGATCTTGTTACTTCTCCCAGAAGGTTTCGATTGACTGTCTTCTCCAGAGCAGTCCACCGTCTACGACACCATACAGGAGGATGGGCCTTATGACCGCCGTGTAGAGCCAGTGCATAATGCTTGGTTGGAGACGCCACTTCTTGCCCACCACTTTTTTGCAGTTGTAGAGGGCAACAACGCGTTCAAGAATGTTGGGTTTCCAATTAAGCCTCTTGTCAAGGACTTGGCCAAGATATTTGGCCTGCACTTTGATTATTAGTTGTTTTCCACCCAGCCTCGGTGGGTTTAGGGGCGGAATTTTATATTTGTTAGTAAACAGTACTAGATCGGTCTTCTTAGGCATAAAGACCTCGGAGAATTCCGTCCCCCTGACCCCGACGAAGTTAATATTGCCATATCGAAACTCAAGTCGAATAAAGCTGCTGGCGCAGACGGACTGTCTGCTGACCTCTTCAAGGCAGCTGGGGATGATCTGGTTAGGAGCATGCACCAGCTTATCTGTAATATATGGTCAGAGGAAAGCATGCCCGAGGAATGGAAATAAATGAATTACAGAGGGATAGGTCTCCCGAACATAGCTCATAGCTCATCCTTTCTGCCGTACTGGGTCAGCGCCTGAAATCGTTCCTGGACAATCTGATAGGTTCCTACCAGTGTGGATTCAGGCCAGGAAAAACCACGATAGACCGAATATTTATACTACGGCAGATCTTGCAGAAGACCCATGAATTCCAGGTCGACACGTCCCATCTTTTTGTTGACTTCAAGTCCGCATATGACAGCGTGTATAGAGATGAACTATACAAAGCCATGTACGAATTATTTCAAGTCTACGCAATCGCTTGCCTACGCAAGACGCAGCGAGACGCCAATGAGGCCTCTGTAAGCATTGAGGTAGAAGCGGTTAAGATGGGTCTCACGGTTTATGAGGATAGAACCAAATATCAGCTTTCATCAAAAAGAGACGATCAACCCGATGTATTGGCCAGAACGTCACCATGGGCGGATATACCTTTGAAGTGGTCATGGAATTTGTCTACCTTGGCTCACTGATGACCGGCGACAACAACACCAGCGCTGAGATAAGACGCAGAATCACTCATGCCAACCGCTCTTTCTTTGGGCTCAAGAGGCAATTGAGAAGTAGAGCCCTCTTTCGGAAAACCAGGGTGACACTATATAAGACTAGTCCTCCTTTACGGCGCAGGGGCTTTGACCTTAATAAAAGTGGATGAAGATGCCCTTGGTCATTTCGAGAGGAAAATTCTGCGTTCAATCTATGATCACGTTAATATAAACGGGGAGTAGAGGAGAAGATACAACGACGAGCTATACGGGCTGTATACCGACATCGGCCTAGCACGACGTTTACGGATCCAGCGTCTAAGATGGCTAGGCCATGTAGAGTGAACGGATAACACAACTCCGGCCCGAAAACCCTTCGCGTCCAATCCCGTGGGACGACCGAATCTACACAGGTGGAAGGGGACCTTAACCAAGTGGGAGTGCGTCGCTGGAAACAGCTGGCCAGCTGGAGAGGTTTGTTGGTTGAGGCCCAGGTTCACACCGGACTGTAGCGCACCTTAAGTAAGTAAGTAGGTATGTAATAGTTCGTTTTAAGCATGAAGTCTTATCTGTCTATTGACATAATGTGTACGTTCGATAAAGCATACGCAAAGCAAGATATGTATAAAGTCCGTAATCCATCTGTTGGACAAATAATGGACTTCCGTTAACTACCCCTGTTACATACATAGCTAATCTTACGCTGTATCTTCAGGCAAAACCATTCACCATTTGTTACAAAATCGTTTATTTACATTATGCCTTACTTAAATTTACTACGAAAAAATACATTACACTCTTGCCCTATTTTATAAGAACGTCTATGATTTAGTAATCCCAAAACAGATAAATGGCAGCAAATGTAATATAAAGATCTCTGTTTACCATGTCCATATCCACTTTCCATCTAGGAAACATGGTAGGGACACGAATCCACAAGGAACTTGTCCTCTATATTATCCCAAAATAATTCGATTTCCTTCCATCCCATAAATACACATATTCATCCTTCATTCTGGATACATTTGCCAGAGGGAAGATGTTCCTCAAACCCACATCCGTTCACCGTTCAAAGCACATTGTGAAACAAACAAGTCATTTAAAATTGGGCATAGGTACAGTCTCGTATACAACTTTCGGTTGTCTTTTGTTCCCCTAAAACCTCGATGATTTGGAACTTGTGGCTTACTTGGATGTTCTTTTGATATTTGCATTCCTATTGAGTTGGGAATTTATTTACTCATTCAAGTTGAACAACAAAGTGCTCACAATTTCGTCCGTTCATTGGGTTCCTCCTCATTAAAAACAATTGGTTTCGCATCTTGTCTCGGCCGTTCGTATTGCGAGGGTATGGCAATTGCAATTAGGAGAATCGCTTCGTGGAGGGTATTAAGTAAAATCAATATTTGTTAAAATTAGGACGCCAATCGATGGATTAAGAATGGTTTACAGACATAGTTGAAGACTAATTTAGTTGGAAGGACGAAAACTTTCCCAGCATTGATGGCATCGAGCAGTGGCGATTCTTGTGTATTACCGTCAATCAGTGCCCTATTTATTCTTCAACTGGATTGCGAACACAACATTTAAAATTCGAATTAATACTCCACAGTAGATCGATGTCATGTTGAGTGCCTTCTTCTTCTTCTTCTTCTTAATGGGCGCTTCAGTTCGGGGTGAAACTAGGCCTCAACCAACATGACCCTCGATAGCACGATATTTTGCCGCACACCCAGTTGGCTGATGTCCCCTTTCACCTGTGCGCGCCATCTTAAGTGCGGCCGTCCTCTGCTTCTTCGTCCCTCGGGGTTGGATTCAAAGACTCTCCGGGCTGGAGCTGTGCTGTCGCTCTACATGGCCCAGCCATCTTAGGCGTTGAACCCGTATGCGTTTATAGGCCCAAAAATTACGCGCAAAATCTTTCTCTCGAACCGACCAAGGGCCTCCTCATCCGCTTTTGATAGTGTCCATGCTTCTGCTCCGTACAACAGGACCGGGATGAAAGGGTCTTATATAGAGTCAACTTTGTCGTTCGGGAGAGGGCTCTATTACTCAGTTGCCCCCTGAGCCCAAAGAAACAGCGATTGGCAAGAGTGATTCCGGGTTTGGTTTCGGAACTGATGTCGTTGTTCCAGGTCACTGCGGAGCCAAGGTAGACGAAGTCCTTAACTACCTCGAACATATATCTGCCAATACAAACGTTCTGGTCAAGACGTCGGTGGTGAGCGTCCTTTTTTGATGACAGCATATATTTAGTTTTGCCCTCGTTTACCGCCAGACCAACTTTCGCCGCCTCGAACTCAATACTCGCAAACGCCTCATTGACATCTCGCTGTGATCTACCTATTATGTCAATATCGTCGACGTATGCAAGGAGTTGCGAGGATTTGAAATAGATTGTGCCTGTATCGCCAAGGATACTAGCAAAATAAAAAAAAACAAAGTCGATGGACGTATCGACAGCAAAAAGGAAAACCAAAGAAAATAAAAACGAATTTATAATTTTATTTATTTTCACTCCCGATCTCTTCTGCTCGTGATTCTAGAGTAAAATTTATTCCTCACTTCCTTCCTGAGGAAACTTCTTAACAGCTGTTGTTATTACAGCTGTTTTGGCCAACAGCAGGTTTGGCCGTTGCTTGGCTTTTGCCCGGACGTTGACCCCATGGTGTCGTTGTCGTCGTGTCGCTATGATGTCGCATGCATAGACACTAATGTCGTGCTGGTGGGTGGAGCCAAATAAAACATCGCATTTTGCTATGTGAGTTCTGCTTTTACTTTCTGGCCTCCCAGAATTTCACCAACTGGTATGTTTTGCCGTCGGCATTTGAGTACTGGATGCTTTGCCGACGGGAAGTGCGTCTGATTTATTACGTTGGATTTTGCTGTCAATGTTGCGGTGCAACATCCTGCCCGGCCACAGAAAGAGCGTCAAGGGGTGCAGTCCTTAATCCGAGCTTGTTGAGGATGGTGTTGTTGATGTCAGGATCGGGTGTATGTGTCTTCCACAACTCCGTTGCTGAGTTGCTCATTGACGTATTGTTCGGTGAGTTCATGCAAGGGAGAAGAACAATTTATGAATGGTGTGTGGCGATAATGAATTATAGGATTAGATTAATTTTGCGTAAGATCAGAATATGTGATATGTGTATACGTATATATTATAAAAAAAAAGAATAAATACATAAACCTCGTGTGTTTAGTGTAGTGTTGGAAGAAGGCAGAGTTTCGCGATAGGGCGTTTCAAAGTTGTTGTTGCGGTTTTGATCGTGACGACCCGAGTTATTCCGTCAGGTCCAGGGTGTGTTGCTATGACCCGAGCAAGCCGCCAAAGTGTAGGTGGTGTTTGTTCGTCAGGAAGAAGCACCAGACTGCCTATTTTTATATCTGAAGTCGTCTTTAGCCATTTCGGTCTCTGTTGGAGACGAGTCAAATATTCAGCTTTCCACTTCTTCCAGAAATCCTGCTGCATCCTTTGTATAAGTTGCCATCTGTTCAGGTAGTTTGGCTTGATTTCGGTTAAATTCCGTTCAGGTGCGGCGTGTAATGAGCTTCCGATCCGAAAATGTCCTGGAGTTAGAATTGATAAGTCTTCAGGGGTAGTGAAGTGTACGCAGAGCTGAAAAAAGGGGTACCCAGATGCGATCAATTCATTTTTTGCCCTTGAGACTTCCGAAGCCTTTAGTTCAAGATTAGTGGGCATGATCTCTAATAGCATGTGACGTTGTAAAAAAACCAGGACTCTGCCACCATTGTTCGGTCTTAAGGAAATCTGTCGGAAAAAGACCTCTTGAGGCTATGTCTGCTGGATTATTCTTCGACAGCACGTAATTCCAGCACTGAGGATCTATGCGCTCCTGAATGTCTGCCACTCTGTTTGCCACGAATGTGGTTCGTATGTATGGAGGCGATTTTATCCATGCCAGGGTTATTTTCGAGTCGCACCAAGCAAATATCTTTGCTGACTGGAACTCCATTGTCTTCACGGTGTGCCTCAGTAAGTGCGCCAGTAGCTGAGCTCCGCATAACTCCAGGCGTGCGAGCGATTTACTTTTCAGCGGTGCCACCTTGGTTTTTGCTAGAAGGAGATTTGTTGTTACGACCCTGCTGTTGATGACTCGAACGTATACCACTGCAGCGTATGCTTTCTCCGATGCGTCGCAGAAACCGTGAATTTCGACTTGCGACTGCTCGTTGAAATTAATCCAGCGAGGTAGTTCAATGACATTGAGGACATTTAAGTCTGCCTTCAGGCGATGCCATGCGGAGATGATTGCTGGTGGAGGCTCGCTGTCCCATGCTAAGTTTAGTTTCCAAATGTCTTGCATGAGGATTTTGCCAATGATGACGCACGGAGAAATCCATCCCATAGGGTCGTATAAACGAGCGATGTCCGACAGGATCATTCTTTTCGTCGTCCTTTGTGAATCCTGAAGACCGATCTTAAATGAGAGTTTGTCTCTTCCCGGATGCCATTGGATGCCGAGCGTTTTTATTGTATTTCCCTCATCGAATGAGAGAGGTAAATCGATCTCTCTATCCTCCTGGGGAACTGAAGTCAAAAACTCCTCACTGTTACTGGCCCATTTTCGTAGTGGAAATCCCCCCTGTTGCAACATTGTCCTTAGTTGACGCTGCATTTCTCTGGCTTCTTCAATGGAGTCTGCCCCATGAATGACATCATCGACATAAAAGTTTTTGCAGGCGATTTGTGCAGCAATCGGGAAGTTATCTCCTTCATCCACTGCCAATTGTTGCAGCGTACGAATTGCTAAATAGGGTGCCGCGGCGGTGCCGAAGGTGACTGTGTTCAATCTGTATGTTTTGATATCCTCTCCTTCTTTTTCCCTCCACAATACTAGTTGATACGCTGCATCATCCGCCGGAACCCAAATTTGCCTATACATCTTGTTTATATCTGCTACAAAAACGATTTTATGTTTTCTGAACCGGGCAATGTGATCGAAAATGTCGTCCTGCAGCCGTGGACCAACGAGTAGATGTTCGTTGAGTGACGTGCCATCGGATGTTTTGCAAGATGCGTCAAAAACTATTCTCAATTTCGTGGTTGAACTAGATTCCTTTAGAACTGCGTGATGTGGAACAAAGTAATGTCGATTGGTAAGCGAGGTGGGGTCTATCTCCGTCATGTGTCCAAGCTCCTGGTACTCCTGGAAAACCCTTTTATATTCCTCATAAAATGAGGGGTTCGTGTTGAACCGTTTTTCTAATTGCAGGAGCCGAACAATTGCTGACCGATGAGATGAACCTAATGCTCGGCGCGTTCCTTCTTTAAATGGAAGTTGCACTACGTACCTACCATCTGGATAACGTTGATGTGACCTGCAGAAATGTAATTCACACTTCTCTTCTTCGTGCGTGAGCATTTTTCCCTTTGTAACCTCTTCCAGCTCCCAAAACCTTTGCAGTGTGTCATTTAGGTTGCAATCATTTGTTGTTATGTGATGAACCTTAATTACGGCTTGATAATGGGGTGAAATGCACCCAGACAAAACCCATCCAAGCTCAGTCCGTTGCGCCATAGGGGTGCCAGGCCCTCCCTTCACCACGCCTTCCAGCAGAATCGATGGGTAGACATCACTACCAAGTAGGACATCGATTTTACTTGGTTTGTTGAAGGTGGGATCCGCAAGATCGATATGTTTGAGATGATCCCAATTAACAATTGGAATGTGTCGTGTTGGAAGACTCGCAGTGAGTTTGGGTAGGACCAAAGCCGACAGCTGCAAATGAAAGTCTTCGTTTGTTGTAGAGAATATGGTGAGGGAAACTTTATGTTTGACTAAGCTAGCTTTGTTTGCCCCCACCCCAGTGACCTGTATGGAGCTCCTTTCTCGTTTGAGTTTCAGTTGCTGTGCAGCAGATTCTGAAATAAAGGAGGCTTCCGATCCAGGGTCCAGTAGAGCTCGAAGCGTTAATGGTTGACCCAGAGTAGTGTAAACCTTAATAAGAGCAGTCGCCAGAAGAGCAGTTCGTGGTTGACTGTTTTCGGCAACGTGCGTATTAGATGTTCGAGCAGTATTAGCAGAGAATGTTGTGGTTTCATGTGCCGACGATGAGTGTCGAACGGAAGAAGATGATGACTGAGCGGGTGTCAGAATACCCTTTGTTGCAAAAGGTTCCTGTGTGTGCATCGAATTGGTGTCCTCACTCGAGTGGAGCAAGGAATGATGCCTTTTGTGACACGTAGAACATGTAAATGTACTAGTGCACTTCTGTGTAATGTGCGCATTTGACAGACAGTTCACGCATAAGCGATGTTTTCTCACAATCTCTTGCCTTTTCATGGCATTAAGCGCATTGAATTTGAAACAATTCCTTATCGAATGTGTTCCTTGGCACAGAGAGCATTTCGGAATCGTCGCATTATGGGCTCGAACTATAGATGACATGTTTTTGTTTACCTTTCTTGGTACAGTGGATGAAGATTGTCCCATTACATCCAGAGTTCTGGCACGCATCAGTAGGAAATCCTCAAGCACACTGTAAGCTGGATAATCGACGTACGAAGCGATGTGAGACTCCCAGTGGCCTCGTGTAGATAACGGCAATTTTTGCACGGTGTGGTAAATGAGCACATCTTCCCATGTGTCCACACTAATGCCCAGATTCTCGAGCGACTGCTTGGCCTCGTTTGTAGTGTCTAACAATGACTTGATGTCATCCGCGGATTCTTGCGTTAACTTTGGTTGCTCAAATAACAGTTTGAACCGGTTGTCTTTAAGTAACCGAAGATTCTGGTAACGCTTTATTAGCAAAGACCAAGCAGCTTCGAAATTAGAGTCGGTGTTCCGAAGAATGCGAGCAGCTTCACCAGTCAAGTTACCTTTTAAATATTGCAATTTTTGCATATCGGTAATTGAGGTATTTTTATTTACGAGACCTTCGAATAGGCCTTTGAATTCTGGCCAGAGAGAAAGAGACCCGTCAAACGTGGGAATTTTGATAGGAGGGAGTTTTAATTCGACTGTCGGATTCTTGTTTCCTACAGTTGAATTGTTTAGCAGACATTGTGACTGATTAAGGCTATCATTTGCAGACAACTGATCTTTTAATTCAGATGAGTATTTGAAGTACAGCTCCTTCAGATGATGAAATGTGAGCGACTCCATATACTTCGTCTTTGCTTCTTCACTGGGAGCAGCAATGATCTTCTGGTGAAGCCCTCTTGCCTCATCAAAAGATTTCTCTAAATTAACTAGTCGCACTTCATTCATGTGACTCGATTTATTGGTCTTTATTAGCTCGGAATAAGATTTGTATTCGGCTTCTAGTTCAATCTGAATGAACTGCAACGAATCAATAAACGTCGCAATCTTGCCCTTACTCATTTTCGCGGTATACAATCACACAAGTTCAATGGTTTAATTAAATTAAATTGTATTTATTATTAATATATAATAAGATATATGTATGTGATGTAATAATATATACGAAAATATCTATGTCCTCACTACTAACTAGTATATTATCGGTAAATGTTAAAGAAGTGCCACACACCTGTTCTTTTGCTCCCACGATGAACCGTAGCCTTGATATCGCCAACTTGCTTCCTCGTTGCTGCAGCTTCCTTCGTCACTACGACCGACTCAAGACGTATACGCGCACTTTACACTATATAAGTTCTGTCTTTACACTTTAATGTCTGTCCAGATCCTTAATATCCGGCTCGAAGGACCATAAATGTATCGCCAAGGATACTAGCAAAATAAAAAAAAACAAAGTCGATGGACGTATCGACAGCAAAAAGGAAAACCAAAGAAAATAAAAACGAATTTATAATTTTATTTATTTTCACTCCCGATCTCTTCTGCTCGTGATTCTAGAGTAAAATTTATTCCTCACTTCCTTCCTGAGGAAACTTCTTAACAGCTGTTGTTATTACAGCTGTTTTGGCCAACAGCAGGTTTGGCCGTTGCTTGGCTTTTGCCCGGACGTTGACCCCATGGTGTCGTTGTCGTCGTGTCGCTATGATGTCGCATGCATAGACACTAATGTCGTGCTGGTGGGTGGAGCCAAATAAAACATCGCATTTTGCTATGTGAGTTCTGCTTTTACTTTCTGGCCTCCCAGAATTTCACCAACTGGTATGTTTTGCCGTCGGCATTTGAGTACTGGATGCTTTGCCGACGGGAAGTGCGTCTGATTTATTACGTTGGATTTTGCTGTCAATGTTGCGGTGCAACAGTGCCTCTTGTGTTGGCCAGTGATTTTTGCACAATCATTTCCAATACGATGTTGAAGAAATCACACGACAGCGCATCACCCTGCCTTAATCCTTTTTTGACATCAAAACTATCGGTAAGGTGTTCACCGATTCGGATGGAGCAGCGAGCATTCTCCAAAGTCATCCTGCATAGTCTGACGAGTTTAGCAGGTGTGTCAAAGGTAGACGTAGCGTTGTATAGCTCGTCTCTAATTAGGCTGTTGTATGCGGCTTTGAAGTCGACAAATAGGTGGTGAGTGTCGACTTGAAATTCATTGGTTTTTTCCAGGATCTGCCGTAGTGTGACGATTTGGTCGATGGTGGACTTCCCTGGCCCGAATCCGCACTGATAATGACCTATCAGCTTATTTACAAAAGGCTTCAGGCGTTCACACAAAACGGCAGAGAAGATTTTGTAGGCGATGTTAAGGAGACTTATCCCTCTATAATTGGCGCAATCAGAGGGGTCTCCTTTCTTGTGGATCGGGCATGCGATGCTGGGACTCAATTCCTCGGGCATGCTTTCCTCTGACCATATCTTACAGATGAGCTGGTGCATGCTCCTAACCAGATCATCCCCAGCTGCCTTGAAGAGCTCAGCAGACAGTCTTTCTGCGCCAGCAGCTTTATTCGACTTGAGTTTCGATATGGCAATCTTAACTTCGTCGGGGTCAGGGTGACGGAATTCTCCGAGGTCTTTATGCCTAAGAAAACCGATCTAGTACTGTTTATTAACAAATATGAATTTCCGCCCCTAAGCCCACCGAGGCAGGGTAGAACACAACTAATAATCAAAGAGCAGGCCAAATATCTAGGCCAAGTCCTTGACAAGAGGCCGAATTGGAAACCCAACATTCTCGAACGCGTCAAGAAAGCAACTGTTGCCCTCTACAGCTGCAAAAAAGTGGTGGGCAAGAAGTGGGGTATCCAACCAAGCACTACGCACTGGCTCTACAAGGCGGTCATAAGGCCCATCCTTCTTTATGGCGTCGTAGTCTGCTGGACTGCTCTGGACAAGGCAGTCAATCGAGACCTTCTGGGAAAAGTACAAAGATCGGCCAGCTTATACATAAACGGAGCAATCAGATTAACTCCCACGGAGGCCCTAAGCATTCTGTTACACCTTCCACCATTGAACCTTTTCAGCAAACAAATTGCTGCCTGCGCGGCCCTGAGGATGAGGAGCATAATAAAATGGCCCACATCACAAAAAGGCCGCACAACCATTCTAGAACACTTCAAAGTACCAATGGACACAGACTATATCATCCCGCAGAACGTGTTCATCCAGGGAGGAATGGGCTGAAGGGAAAGTCATACCAAAGGACTCGATCTCCCTCTATACCGATGGCTCTAAGATGGAGTGGATGGATGGATGGCTCCTTCTCCAAGGAGCTTAACCTCAGCCTATGCTTTAGACTCCCAAATTACTGCAGTGTGTATCAGGCTGAATTAACAGCAATAACGGAGGCCTTTGCATGGCTCAGGATCAATGTAATATCCGCCAAGGATATTGTCATTTGCACGGACAGCCAATCTGCGATAAAATCCCTGGCAGCGGTAGCCCACAAATCAAAGATATCTCTTAACTGTCGCCTATATGCAGATGCGGTGGCTGAGCAGTTCAACATTAAAATATTATGGGTTCCCGGGCATAGGGATATTCCAGGAAACTGCGCAGCTATCGAACTCGCAAAGATAGGGTCTAGCACACTCAGCCTACCTACCCTCGGGTAGAAACACCTATAAGTACGGTAAGGCATATGATAAAACTCCATCCATTGAGGCGACCAACCTCCAATGGAATGAGAGTAATATCGGCCTTATCACCAATCAACACTGGCCTCAATTAAACCTAGGACGAACCAGGGACCTTGTGGCAACCAAAAGGGCAACCTTAAGTACTCTGGTGGGTGTCATTACAGGTCACTGCATCATTGGAAAACACGCTGCCAGACTAGGACTACCCTCCAACGACTTCTGTCGCGGCTGCATGGACGAGGAGGAAGAGGAATCAATACATCACCTCCTCTGCTTATGCCCCTCTTTTGCGAATCGCAGGAAGATCTACCTCGGCGCGCCCTTCTTGTTCCTTATCACTCTTGATAACGTTTTGGCAAACTCTCTACTAAGCGCTTGCATTTCTGGGCAGGAATTCTTCCTTTGTTAGTGGGAAGTGTTTTATGAAGCTATAATAAATGTAAATAAGTACTTACGTACTTACTTTGATGGCGCTGCAGTTCGGGGTGAACCAGGGCCTCAACCAACAATCCTCTCCAGCCGGCCCGATCATTGGCCAGCCGCCTCCAGTGCCGCACGGCCAGTTGGTTGAGGTTCCTTTCCACCTGTGCGCGGAACCTTAAATGCGGTCATCCTCAGCTGCGTCGTCCCACGGTGTTGGAGTCGAAGACGTTGGATCCGAAGGCGTCTAACCCGGCCGATGTCGCTGTACAGCCCGTACAGTTCTTGGTTGAATCTCCTCCTCCACTCTCCGTTTACACAAACGGGACCAAAGATTGTACGCAGGATTTTAATCTCGAAACGCTCAAGAGCCTCTTCATCCGCTTTTGATAACGTTCAAGCCTCAGCGCCGTAGAGGAGGACCGGGGTGATTAAGGTTTTATAGAGGGATACCTTAGTTTTTCAAGAGAGGGCTCTACTACTCAATTGCCTCTGAGCCCGAAGAAGCAGCGGTCGGCAAGAGTTATTCTGCGTTTTATCTCAGCGCTGGTGTCATTGCTGCTTGTCATTATTGAGCCAAGGTAGACGAAGTCCTTGACTACTTCAAAAATATAGCTGCTGAAGTTTACGTTCTGACAAAGACGTCGGTGTTGCGCGTCTTTCATGGATGACAGTATATATTTGGTCTTGTCTCCACTTACCCTTAGACCCACTTTAGCCGCTTCTGCTTCAATGCTTGCGAACGCGTCATTGACGTCTCGCTTTGTCCGTCCAATAACATCAATGTCATCTGCGTAGGCAAGCAATTGTGTGGACTTGAAGTAGATCGTACCTCTTGTATTGGCCGCAGAGTCCCGCACGATCTTTTCAAGTATGATGTTGAAGAAATCACACGAACGGATCTTTCTGCCTAACAGCGGTATCTTGTCTGTCATCGCCGTTATACAGTCTGCAGAAGTGGTCTTTCCAAATCCTCTGGATCGACTGTGGCTCTACTACCAGTTCTCTATTTTCATCCCTGCAGGACGCCGCTCTGGCTTTGTAGCAATGGCATGTTCGTTTTACCTTATTGTAAAACTTCTGGGCGTCATTCCTGCGGAAACGTCTCTTCATCTCCTCGATCTCACACTTTCCGTGCTCTCTCTTCATTCTTCTGAAAAGCGTGTGTTCCTCTCTTCTCTTCTGCTCATAGATTTCGCGAGCAGCTCTCGTCCGTCGTTGCAGCGTGGCTTTATATGCCTCCTGTTTTGCTGCATGGGTTTGTTTGCATTGTTCATTTAACCAGGGGTTTCTAGGTGGTGGCGGTTTGAAACCCAGCACCTCTAAGGCAGCGTCTCTGACGGCGCTCTGGCAACGCGCCCATTCCTGCTCTTTTGTTTGCGCTGCTGTGGGCGGATTTTGAGAGAGCTTGGAGGAGATAAGATCGGTAACGATTCCGGCAGTCTCTTGCGATTGTAGCTTTCCGATGTCAAACTTAAGTTGTTCTACTCGATTCCTAAACATTCTTGATACCGTCATTCGTACCCTGGCTACAACAAGGTAGGGGTCCGAGTCGATGTTGGCCCCTCGGACGGTTCGTACGTCGAGAATACTGGAGGAGTGTCTGGCGTCGATCCCAAAGTGATCAATCTGGTTGGTGGTCGATTGATCAAAAGACCGCCAGGTACCCTTGTGGATATTGATGTGGGGGAATCATGTGCTTGCTACAAGGAGTTACGCCCAGTTAGGAAATCGATTAGCCTCAGTCCCTTGTCGTAGGTGGTGTGATGGAGACTATGCTTTCCTATGATCGACTCAAATATGTATGTCCTCTTTGCCCATCTTTTGCATTAAAATCAACTAGAACTATTTTTGTGTCTTAGCTGGAACATTGGGCATTGGTTCGATCTAGGAGATCGTAGAATTCTTCCTTGAGTCGATCGTCCTTTTCTTCCGTTGGGGCGTGAGCGCATATTAAGCTAATGTTTCCAATTTTAGCTTTGATGCGGAATGTTATGAGGCGTTCGCTTACATCCCGGAAGCTTAAGACTTTTTGTCGAAGTCTTCCTCGAATAACGAATCCGCACCCGAATAAGCGCTGTTTGTTCTCCTTGTAGTATGGTCCATCCTATCGCACTTCTTGAGGCGAGGTTATATATGCTTTATAGCAGTTAAGGGTTTGCTCCAATTGATCGCCTGCACCCGGTCTGTTAAGGCACATCACATTCCAGGTGCGGACTCTCAAGTCCGTTAGTCGTTTGCAGTTGTCGTCAGCTTTGTATCCGTCCGTATCCGAGGCTTGTGGTTGCTTCTGAACAAGTTGGTTTTTACGTGATAGGAATGTTACCCCCAACCTTGAGGGCCCAGGAGTTGGGTCGCTGCAGACATTGGTTCACTACCTGGCTGGTGCCAGGGTAGGCCACGCGGTGGCTGTGTGTCAACTTGGATTGAGCAGGGACAGAGATCGAAGCTGGCGTTTGCCATGTTAAACGCGACCAACTTCTTTGCTCTGTTTGCTCGCTCCCTCCCCCCTAAATGGGGACCTATATCTGCACCTATTCACTCACAAAATAAGATACGTGTAGTGACCGGTGCACTCAAATAAAACACTTAAATATTTATATAAATAAACAAACAACAAATCAGTCCGAACTCTGATTCACAAAACACAATAATCTCATGTCACGATGGTTTCGCTTGCGCTGTTCGCGATCGACTGACTACAAAGCCAAATACACCCGCTGCTAAGCATGTGCTTGCATGCTCGTTTGGCTGGAATCGGCAGGTTTCTACAAGAGCTTGTGTTTGCATGCTCATTTGCTGGAATTGACAGGTCACCACAATACGTAAGATGATGCTCAGCCTACCTCGACTTCACTAGACGTCAGACGTTCGCAAAATAGCGAAGTTCAAAGTTTTTGTGACCGCTGTGATCTTGCGGAAAATCCTCTTACGAATAACCTAAATTCCAACGCTGTCTGTTTGCTTATTTATTTATTTTTTATTGTTCGTCTTACATGGAAGTTAATGGATCCCCATAAGGGGAATCCAAAAAAAATCAGAACGGAGAAGCAGAGCTTCTCCCCAACTGTTCGACTTACTACCTTTATCCAATGAAACGCGAATTTTTTCAATACGAATATGTTTTCGACTATATTCTGTTACAGTCCACCTAGAACTTACTTATCGGCTAACCTGCTCATCGCTCACGCCGAAACAGCAACGTAGACTTTTTCGTGGGAACACGCGCATCCGCTCGGTGCAAGTTCCCAGGCTGGTCGCAACGCGTGCATCCGATTTCATCAGCCAAGGGGAACATGATCTCAGTGCACTTGCGTCAATGTATTTCGTGTGGGAACAAGCGGGATGATGGGAACCGCGCAAAATGATAACACATCGAATTCCATTCGCTATGCTGTTTCGACCTTGCCTTTGGCTTCGGCCGATGGTGTTAACTTGGAGGATTTTATTTGTATTTTTCCTCCAATCAATGCGTGACAGCTTCTAATGTTTTTTATTGTAATACGAAATAAATTCAGTTTTGCCAGTACCCCGCCGAGGAGGAACGCCGCGAAATAAACATTCGATGGCGCCGGTGTTATCGGGATCCGAACTCGCTCATCGTGCGTCAGAGTCCAACACACTAACCACTGCGCCACGGCCGTCCTCTATAGACCAAATATTTACAGTATGGCAGATCTTGGAGAAGACCCCTGAATTCCAGGTCGACACGCACCATCTTTTTGTCGACTTTAAAGCCGCGTATGACAGTGTTTATAGGGACGAGCTATACAGAGCCATGCCATGTTTTAATATTCCTGCCAAACTAGTCAGACTGTGCAGGATGACTATGGCGAACTCTCGCTACTCCATTAAGGTCGAAGGTGAACTAACCGATCCCTTTGATGTTAGAAAAGGTTTTAGGCAGGGTGACGCACTGTCATGTTATTTCTTTAACATTATTCTTGAATAGGCTGTGCGGGAGTCTGCAATACAAGAGGTACGAGTTACTTCAAGTCTACGCATTGGCTTGCCTACGCAGATCACATTGACGTTATTGGACGGAAAAAGCGAAACGTCGATGAGGCGTTCGCAAGCATTGAAGCAGAAACGGCTAAAGTGGGTCTAAGGGTGAATGGGGACAATACCAAATATGCATATGGTGTCATCAGAGAAGGACACACAACACCGACGTCTTGGTCAGTACGTCACCTTCGGCAGCTATATTTTTGAAGTAGACAAGGACTTCGTCTACCTTGGCTCGATAGTGACAAGCAGCAACGACACCAGCGCTGATATAAAACGCAAAATAACTCTTGCCAACCGCTGTTTCTTTGGGCTCAAGAGGCTACGTAGCAGTAGAGCCCTCTCTCGAAAAACTAAGTGATCCCTCTACACAACCTTAATCATCCCGGTCCTCCTCTACGGTGCTGAGGCTTGGACGTTATCAAAAGCGGACGCAGAGGCTCTTGGGCGTTTCGAGTGGAAAATTCTGCGTGCAATCTTTGGTCCCGTTTGTGTAAACCAAGAGTAGAGGAGGAGATTCGACCAAGAACTGTACGGGCTGTGCAGCGATATCGGCCTAGTTAGACGTCTTCGGATCCCACGTCTATGGTGGCCGAGCCATGTAGAGCGAATGGACATCACCGCTCCGGCCCGAAGTGTCTTCGACTCCAACCCAGAGGGACGACGCAGCAGAGGATGACCGCATCTAAAGTGGCGCGCACAGGTTGAAAAGGACCTCAACCAACTGGGCGTGCGGCACTGAAAGCGGCCGGTCGGGCCGGCTGGAGAGGCTTGTTGGTTGAGGCCCTGGTTCACCCCGAGCTGTAGCGGCATCTAAGTAAAGTAAGTAAGTAAGTCTGCAGTGACGGCCAAGCTGCACTCAAAGTTGTGTCCAACCTCCAAATTAGTGCATGAACTCAAGTCCTTCTTGAGCATCGTCGATAGGCTAAATTCACTAAGTCTTGTAAGCGTTCCAGGTCACTTTGGGAGCACTTTCGCTTCGACTGTGCCGCAGGTGTTTGTCTGGCAGTATAGTGGACCAGTATTTGCGTCTGAGTATTTCAACAGATAACACAGGCTTACAATAAAAGAAAAAAAGAAAAACCCAATCCTTCAGATCCCACGATCACTACACTATCCCACAAAATATCTAACACTTGTACATGCGACCTTATTTATGAGTCACCTTTGACGTACCTACTTGCGTAAAATTGTCACCGACTGACGGCATCAACTTAATTGTTCGGACTTATTCATCTTTTTAAATTAGATGTGGATCTCTTTCGCATCTAACATTGTAATAAATTACTTAGCGTACCCACGCATGCTTCTATTTTCTGCGTGCGGACAACACGCATTTTGTTTTGTTCTTTGATATCATGGAAAACTCTTTCGGATATTTTCCAAAATGCGATACTAGACATGAAAAAATCCGAAAAATACGTATTCAAGGATGACGATATTCAAAATGCTTTTGTCGTTTTTTTTTTTATTTATTTTCGTCTTTTGCTTTTCTAACAAACCTTTGCGAGTCGTTAGAAAACTTAACCCGAAATGGTTGAGTTATTAATTCCAATGGCTGTTAGAGAATATTTATGAGAATTCTCATTTCGAAAAGTGTGTTTACCTCGCCGTGCTTGCTCTGGAATTTCATAAATGTCGTCATAGATATTAAATAAAAAATATGCATTTTGTTCTGTATAGATACATAGAACGCCGGGGGAAAGAACTCATTAATTGAGATAGGACCGCCCACTTGCCCGCTGCATTTCATTGTTTATCGAATACAAAATACAATTTTAAAAAATGTATATAGATACTTTGTTTGATGTAGTTTAGAAAAAAATAAAAAAAAATTGTTTGAGATTTTGTTGTGCTTTTTTGCGGCCCTTCTGCCGATTTATTCTGTTAAATCGTTTGGAATAGAGTCAATGGTGTGAAAGGAAGGGTTTCAAATAAAATTCTAAATCTACATGAAGTCTTGAATGAGGCGGATAATTGCTTGATAGCGGTGAGGTGCGTTTCGTAATATAGTTCAGCAGCCAGTTAGCGTAATCTCACATTTTCATTAACGACGGAATAAAGAAAGATAGATAGATAGAAAATAGATAGAGGACGCCGTGGCGCAGTGGTTAGTGTGTTGGACTCTGACGCACGATGAGCAAGTTCGGATCCCGATAACACCGACGCCATCGAATGTTTATTTCGCAGCGTTCCTCCTCGGCGGGGTACTGGCAAAACCCCCCGGAGTATACTTGCCGTAAAAAAGCTTCTCGACTAACGCCGTTCGGAATCGGCATTAAACTGTAGGCCCCTTTCACCTGTGTGAATAATAAATCACACACAACATGGGTGATTGAGAGAAGCTTGGCTCTGGTCCATCATGGGCTGTAACGCCATCAAAGAAGAAGAAGTGGATGTTCCTGGCCTGAAACCACACTGGTAGGAACCTACCAGATTGTCTACGAACGGTTTCAGGGGCTTACACAGTACGGCAGAGAGAATCTTGTACGCGATGTTCAGGAGGCTTATCCCTCTGTAATTGGCGCAGTCATAGAGGTCTCCTTTCTTATGAATCGGACAAACAATGCTGAGATTCCATTCGTGGGGCATGCATTCTTCCGACTATTTCTTGCAGATGAGTTGGTGCATATTCACGACCAGCTCGTCGCCAGCTGCTTTAAATAGTTCAGCGGGAAGTCCGTCTGCTCCAGCAGTTCTATATGGCTTAAGTTTCGATATCGCTATCCTAACATCGTTTAGGTCGGATGGACGGGATTCTCTTTCATCTTCGTCCACTGTGAATGGTGTGTTCTGCCTGATTGCGGCTTTTGACTACCATCGCCGTTATACAGTCTGCAGAAGTGGTCTTTCCACAATCTCAGCATTGACTGTGGCTCCACTATTAGTTGTCCGTGCTTATCCCTGCAGCCTTATACTCTGGATTTTTACATAGCCTTGGGATGTTCGTTTTATCTCTCGATCTCTTCGATCTTGGGCCTCCCATGCTCCTTCTTTTTTCTTCTCAGAAGCGCATGCTCTTCTTTCTTTCTCTGTTCTTAGAGCTCGCGGGCAGCTCTCGTCCGTCGATGCATTGTAACCATTTTTGCATTCAGTTTCTCTACACGGACCTGTCTGCATTGGTTATCAAATCCGGTGTTTCTCAAAGGTAGTGTCTTGAAACCGAGTACATCTGAGGCGGCCTCTCTGATGGCGTTCTGAAAACGACCCCATTGCTGTTCTATGGTTTGTACAGAGCTTGAGGGAGACTTGATCGGCGAAGGTCCTGGCGGTCTCCTGCAATTGCAACAATCCGACGTTTAATGTTGGTTTTCTTACTCGACTCCGTTGATTTCGAGAAATTCGCATCCGTACCTTGGCTGCAACAAGGTAATGATCCGATTCGATGTTGGCTCCTCTAAAGATTCGGACATCTAGGATGCTGGAGGTGGGTCTGCCGTCGATCGCAGTGTGATCAACTGGATTGATTGTCGATTAATCGAAAGACCGCCAAGTCTCCTTATGGACGTTGAGGTGTGGGAATCGTATAGTTGCTACCACGAGATTATGCCCCCAGTCTAGCCTTTTGTCTATTTTCTGTCATGGTGTTGTGCAGGTTGTGCTTTCCTATGACTCGTGCGAAGATAGCTTCCTTACTCAGCGTTATAGCTGGGACATTGGGCATATGCTCTGCCTAGGAGATCATAGAAGTCGTCTTTATGTAGGCCGTCTTTCTCCAGTGTAGGGGCATGGACACATAATAAACTTTTATTGCCGAGACTGGCCTTGATGCGGATAGTTATGAGGCGTTCGCTTACATATTGGAAGCTTAGGTCTTTTTTCCTGAGTCTACTTCGAATAGCAAATCCGCATCCGTGGTAGATATCACAGTTTTTCATCCGCTTATTGCCAGACCCATCCCATCGCACTTCTTGGAGCACGATGATGTCTGCCTCATAGCAGTCCAAGCCTTTGGTTTGGAGATCCGGAATTCGTTACCTTTTCGACGTTTGCGGAGGTCGTCAACATGTAATCCGTTCGTATCCGAGTCTGTTGGTTGTTTCTGAACAAACGTCTCCCAGCCTGGAGGACCAGGTTCCTCTTTCCCCAGGAACGGGTCGCTGCACACATTGGTTCACTACCCGGGTTCCAGTGTAGCTATCTGAGGAGGCCACGCGGAGGCTGTGTGTCAACTTGGACTGAGCAGGGACAGGGATCGAAGCTGACTTTTGCGATGTTAAACGCGATCATCTTCTTTGCTCTGTTTGCTCGCTCCCTCCTCCCCTGTCACTGCAGACGCATATGCTTTTTCCCCTTCACGTGTGCATCACAACATAGAGCATGGCCATGACATATTTTCCTATCAAAAAGTGCAGCCGGATGTTTTCGCGCTCAAAGAATACCCCAGCACTGGACCCCACCAAGACCTGGAGCCCATCCGTGAAAATGCGAGACTATCTTTTCCAGGTTCGGTATCCAGCCATAGGATGTTTTCGCGTTCAAAGAAGACTCCAGCACCGGACCCCCGCCCAGACCTGGAGCCATCCGTGAAAATGCGATCCTTTCCAGGTTCAGTATCCAGCCATAGCCAATCCTGACGCCATAGAAACTCGACTTTGAAATTACGGCGCAGTAGAACGATGGGCGTCAGTGCGTTAGAATGCATGTCCATGAGACAGGTATCGCAGGACAATTCTAGCTATGCGAGTTGTACCAAAAGCCATTTCTCTTAAGACGAGATATGGCTTTCAGAGCACACCCTCTGATAAATATATCAAGAGGTGGAAGGTTCATCATAACATCAAGAGCAGCGCCCGGCGTGCTGGGGAAAGCCCCCGTGCAGCTGAAACAAACCGTTCTTTGCAGTTTGGTAAAAGAGGCTTTGGTTTTTGACTCAACATACTTACTTACTCAGGTGGCGCTACAGTCCGTGGTGAACCTGGGCCTCAACCAACAAGCGCCTGCAGCTGGAACGGTATTTGGCCTGCTGTTTCCAGCGCCGCACGCCCAGTTGGTTAAGGTCCTCTTCCACCTGCGTACGCCACCGAAGATGCGGCCATCCTCTGCCGCGCCTTCCTTCCAGGGTGGATTCAAAGACTCTTCGGGTCGGAGCTGTATTTTCCATGCGCTCTACATTGCCTAGCCAACTCAGACGCTGTATCCGTAGACGTCGTACCAGGCCGTCGTCGCCTCCATACTCCGTTTGAACAAACGTGACGGTAGCTGGTGCGTATAATTTTCCTCTCGAAACGACCAAGGGCTTTGTTAAGGTCCAAGCCTCTGCGCCGTAAAGGAGGACTGGGATGATCAAGGTCTTGTAAAGTGTCACCCTGACTTTCCGAGAAAGGGCACTACTTCTTAATTTCCTCTTGAGCCTAAAGAAACAACGGTTGGCAAGTGTGATTCTGCGTTTTATCTCAGCCCTGCTGTTATTGTCGCAGGTCATCAGTGACAAAAGGTAGACAAATTCCTTGACCGCTTTAAAGATATATTTGCCCATGGTGACGTTTTGGTCAATACGTCGGTGTTGCCCGTCTCTTTTTAATGCAACCAGATATTTGGTTTTACCCCCAATAACTTTGAGACCCATCTTAGCCGCTTCTACTTCAATGCTTTAAAAGGCCTCATTGACGTATCGCTGTGTCCGTCCAATCACGTCAATGTCGACTTGAAATAAATCGTACCTCCTGTGTTGGCCAGCGACTCTTGCACGATGTTGAAAAAGTTGCATGACAACGCGTCACCTTGTCTAAATCCTTTTTTAACATCAAAGGCCTCGATTTGTTCTTTACCGACCTTAATGGAGCAGCGATAGTGGTCCAAAGTCATCCTGCATAGTCGGGCGAGTTTGGCAGGGATGTTAAAACTAGACATGGCGTTGTATAGCTCGTCTCAATAGACGCTGTCATACGCGGTCTTGACGTCGACGAAAAGGTGGTTAGTACCGATTTGGTATTCCTGGGTCTTCTCCAAGATTTTCCGTTGCGTAGGTATTCGGTCTGTTGTGGATTTACCTGGCCTGAAACTACACTGATAAGAGCTGATCCAGTTATCCACAAAAGGTTTCAGGCATTCACACAATACGGCAGAGAAAATCTTATATGCGATGTTAAGGAGACTTATTCCCCTATAGTTGGCGCTGTTATGAACCGGGGAAAAGATGCTGAGATTCCATTCGTCGGGCCTTACCTTGCAAATAAGATGGTGCATGCAACTTACCATCTCGTCTCCAGCCGCCTTCATAAGCTCAACAGTCTGCGCCCGGGGCTTTATTAGACTTAAGTCTCGGTATCGCTATTTTGACTTCGTCTAGTTCGGGTGGGCGGAATTCTCTTACATCGTCGTCTATTACGAACGGATCGTTGTGCATGGCAGAAGCTGGGTGTCAACTTGGATTGAGTAGGGACAGAGATGGAAAATGGCGTTTGCCATGTTAAACGTGATCAACATATTTGCTCTGTTTGCTCGCTCTCTCCCTCCTTTTGACTCAGCATGCTTTGACCAAAGAAGCTTGCTATGTAAGATGACTCCTAGATACTTAGCCCCCTTGGATATTGGGATGGAAATGCCTTTTAGTACCAGCTGAGTCATGTCAGTATTTTTCCTCCTTCTCGTGAAGAGAACGACATCGTTCTTAAGAGGATTGACACCGACAGCTCCTTTCTGGCACAGCAATCATCGATCACATTTAGCGCCTCCAGTGCTTTGAGAAGGACAAACACTAAGCATGAGCCGACAGAAAGAAGGGCGAAATCATCTGCATAGGCTTGGGCATAGATTCCAGAGGCATTGAGAGTATCAAGCAGGGAGTCGACCACCATGCAGCAGGGCAGCCCCTGTTAACGCCGAATTCTCCCAAGTAAGTTTTGAAGCGCAGTCTCGTAGGATTTTCCATGCTGATAAGCATCTCCAAAAGTGGATACATTCGAAGGGCAAATTTGGGCACGTGTGGCTCTAATATTCCCATGCTTTTCAGCAAGAAGAATGTTAGACTGATTGGCCTAAAACTCCTCTTTCCCTATTATGGGAATAAAGACTACTTTCAACGTGCGCCAAGGAATGGGTATGTGAGCAAATGCTAGGCTGGCAGTGAACATTTTTTTTAAAGTAGGAAGCAGCTGCCTTATACCGTTGTGCAGCCTAACAGAATACAGCCCGCCGGTGCCTGGCGATTTGAAACCATCGAAGGTTAGTAGATATCTAAAATACTACTCCCACTACTCAGATAGAGACAGACAGAGAGAGAGGGAGAGAATCTTGGGAAAGTTTTCAGAATAAATTTGGTCTTTGGTAGGGTGGCATAGAAGACGTGCTTACCCTTCAGATGCCCAATACCCCTTTTAAATTAAGAGAACTAAACGAAGCATTAAATATCCATCTATCCGTCTATATACGACATATCTACAGCCATGGCCATCGACTTGTTTCCTTTTCGTTCGAAATACAAACTTTCATGAGATTGGTCTGCTGGTAGGTGTACCCGTTCATAGCATGGCGTTTCGACATTTCGTTATGATTTCGGAAGAGTCCAACATTTTTCTACTCCAATGACTTTTTACAAGTGAACGATTTTAATGGAGATATTTACTTGGGCGGCATACTAGACCTTTCATTTCGATTTATATATTACGTAGGGACGGCATGTGGTGTGTGATACTTCACTATAACGATTGCTGCCCGAGATTGAATGAGAATTGTAATAAATGATGATGTACGCTCGGTGGCGATATAATGATTTTCGTTTTAACTGACGTATGCCTTGGGTTTGTCCTTAAAGCCACACTCACACAAAACAGTAGAATAGTCATATGTATGTATACGTCCGTTGTATAGGTAGATACATACATGGTTGGGGTGGCAAATAAAACAATATATCCTTTATTGCATGCACGAATTCACCTCAGTTGGCTAATGTAAATTCAGGATAACATTTTGTTTTGCACATTTGGTTTTCAGGTAACGTCTCTGCTCGAGCTTCGTCACGTCTATTAAAAAGTTTTCCCCAAGAACGTGCTCGATTTGTTTAGTTTGACCTGCCTGACTGACATTATTTTCCTTTTCACTGTTGCGAATACGTAACTTTTTTTTCGATTTATTTTTGTTTCTTTGAATTCCCTTTCTTCGTCATCAATGTCCTTGCTCTCAACCTCTTCCTCGTTGTGTAGTCGTCGTCGTCGCCTGTATCTTAACCTACATCCTTGATTTTTGCTGTCGTTCAAGCTTTGGTATTTTGATTTTTGTTTTTTTTTTTCTGAATTTTATTTATATTCCGCTGCGTAATAGATTTTATTGACTTTGTAATTTGAACTCTAATTTTGGAGCGGAACGTCGAACGGCAGGCATTAAATTGAAATTTAAGAACACGTAAAATTTTAATATAACCTTTTGCCAATTGCCTTCCGTTTCGAATTAGTATTGGGGATGAAATCGCTTAGAAAGTACTATATCACAGTTTGTTTGTAATTTATTTTGAATGGTCTGACAGCGGCGTAGTCGTAGATACATATTTGCTGTGGGGAAAATGTAATTTATATTTGCCGGTAATTACTGTATTGAATTTCTTTGAGAAATCGTTCGAAACGACAGGATTTTGGGTTTGTTTTTAGTGTCGATGGTCCTTTCTCGTATCTGTATTTGAACGTTTCGGAATGCTCGATTAGTCATTCATTTTTGAGAAAAAAATTATGATTTACGTAGATATGTCTAGGGATGTCAGATACTTTGTGAGCGAAAATAGAATCTTGCGAAAGTATCCAAAAGCTTCTTTTTTGCACATGGGGAACATGCACCATCAATAAAAACATCTGAGCATGGGTTCCGGCCATTAAAAACTGTCGATTTTGACACCAGTGACAAAGAACACAAGGGAAGGCCAGTAAAGTCTTAGGAAGCTGAGTTGGAGCCGGTACTGCACCGAGATTCGTGCCAACTCAGGAGCTTACCGAGACTTTTCGACACATTCAACTAGCCATTTCAAACCATCTCCAAGCCCAGGGACTTAAGGACTTAAGCCAAAAGATGTGGCCCATGTTTTTTCACGTGCGAACGACTGCTCCAAAAACAAAATCGTCCATGCGTCAACTTCAATGGCCAAACCAAATATTCGTGCAAGAAGCTAATAATGCTCCACGAACTACTTCATCTTAACGAAACCGTCACTAAGGATCGTTACCAACAACAATGGATGCAACTAAGCTGATCATTGATGCTTAAACGTCCCCAATATACCAAAAGACATCACAAGGCGATCATTTACACGACAACACTCCGAGACATGTTGCTAAAATCGTCAAGGAAACTTTGAACGCACTGGAATGTCCAACCCCACCCGCCGTATTCTCTATTGCTCACATTGATCCTTATTCATTCAGATTGCGCAACATTTAGGGGTGAATCTGGGTTTTAACCAGCAGGCCTTTCCAGATGGCAAGATCGTTATTAGCTGTTTATAATGTCCCATTCCCAGTTGGTAAAGTACCTTTTCGACACCACATTAGACGAATTTAGTCTCTGTTGTGGCGTACATCGGGTTTGATGACTTTGGCTGGAGCTGTGGCCTTGCTACTTTTCGCGAGCTAGCCTAGGTCTTCCGCCCTGAACTTGAATGGGGTCCAAACTAGTGCGCCTAAGAAAACTATCAAGTGGATAGCCGCATTGTTTTTTTCAATAGAGATGTCCACCTCTAGATTGCTTTTTTATCCCGGTCGGTGGTAGGAACAATTATTCCGAGTCTGTTCTTATCATCGATATTAACGCAACTTGTCGTTAACCTAGCAAAGTAGATGAAATCCCTGATTGCTTGAAAGTTGTGTCTATTAACAGGACTGTTCTGTCAGAGATTTTGGTGTTGTGAGCCTTTTTTGGATGACGCTAGTACATATGTGAGACGCTTGTTGGGGGAAATTGTTGAAGGAGCGGTATGCAACTGACCATCTCTTTCGAGCATTCGAGACATTCCTTCGTTTTCCAGACTAATGATGCACGGCTCTCCTATCAGTCAAATCGCGAGGCTTTGAATTCTGTCGAACAAGTGCATTGAGATCTTGGATACACCAGACCAAAGATGAGCGTTAAACTCTAAACCTCTTATAGATTGCAGCCAGATCCTTTCTTTCTTTTGGTGGCGTTACAGTCCATGAAGGACCAGAGCCAAGCTTCTCTTCAGTCACCCGTGTTGTGCGTGATTTATTTTTCACACAGGGGAAGGGGACCCACAGTTTATTGCTGATTCCGAACGGCGTGAGTCGAGAAGCTTTTCCAAGGCAAGTTGTACTACGGGGGGTGTTCCAGTATCCAGCCGAAGAGGGACGAAGCGAAATAAACATTCGATGGCGTTGGTGTTATTGGGATCCGAACTGACTCCATCGTGCCTCAGGGCCCAACACACTAACTACTACGCCACGGCGCCCAGATCCTATGGTGGGAAATATTTCTTGCAATTCGCAGTATTCTTAGCAACATCAAGAAGTGCGATGGGATGGACCAGGCAAAAAACGGATGAAAAATTGTGATATCTATTACGGTAATGGCTACAAGAAAAACAGGCAACGCTTATTTGGGTGCGGATTTGTTATTCGAGGTAGACTTAGACAAAAAGTCTTAAGCTTCCGTCATGTATGCAAACGCGTCATAACAATCCTCATCAAGGGTACAATGGGGTATATCACCCTAATATACGTGCACGTTCTGGCAAAAGATGGTCGACTCAAGGAATACTTTTATAATCTCCTGGACCGATCATACGCCAATGCCCCCGGTATGACACCAAAATCGTACTAGGAGATTTCAACGCAAGGCTGGGCAGAGAAGACCTATTTAGATCGATCACAGGAAAGCATAGCCTCCATAACACCTGCTTGTAGCAAGCACACGATTCCCCCATCCCAACATGCACAAGGGTACGTGGCGGTCTCCTGGTCAATCGACCATCAGACACTCCTCAACTCCTCCACTTCTCCTTCCGAGGAGCCAACATCGACTGGGACCACTACCTTGTTGGGGTGGCCGTGGTGCAGGACCATCATCGACCGCCGAGCGAAAGGTCTATGGTTCAAATTCGCTTGGTAGCCAAGAAAAAGTAATTCCTATACGGACAAAAAGTATGCAACGTAGTTGTGAATGGAAAGTGACCAGACGTACTGCTGCAGGGATAACACTCACAGTATATGTATGTTGTCGTTACAGTCCATGAAGGAACAGAGCCGAGCTTCTCTCAATCACCCATGTTGTGTGTGATTTAATTTTCCCATAGGTGAAAGGGACCTACAATTTTTATTGCCGGTTCCGAACGGCGAATATCGAGAAGCTTTTCATGACAATTTTACTACAGGGGGTTTTGTCAGAACCCTGCTGAGGAGAAACACCGTGAAAACACGTTCGATGACATGGCTGTGTCGGGATTCGATCCCGTGTCATCAGCGCCAGAGGCCAACACACTACCCACTGCGCCACGGTGCTCTCAATAGTATATAGTATATGGTCAACCCATATTCATCCTCTGCGTATGCAATACTAAAGTGCTCGAACGAATTACTACGGACTATAACCAACGCGGAATTTGGTCGGCTCTCGTCCTATCTATCTAGGTCTAGGACAACCACCCCTGAGAGTAGGTAACAAACAGCAACGACGCCAACCACTGCACTCCATTTAGGTTTGTGTTCGTCAACACATCATAAGAGAATATAAAAACTCTTGAACCTGCGCGAGTCTCGAAAAAAAAAAAACGCTAAGGTACGAATGAGGCTATCAAGAATACTTAGGAATCGAGTAGAACAACGTAAGTTTGACCTTGGAAAGCTACAATCTCAAGCTCTCTCAAAATGCGCCCACAGCAGCACAATCAATAGAGCAGGGCCCATTGCCAGAGCGCCGTCAGAGACGCTGCTTCAGAGGTACTGAGTTTCAAACCGCCACAACCTACAAACCCTGGTTCGAT
Organism: Eumerus sabulonum; assembly: GCA_951905685.1. NCBI lineage: Eukaryota > Metazoa > Arthropoda > Insecta > Diptera > Syrphidae > Eumerus > Eumerus sabulonum. The sequence continues at coordinate 242,520,672 of OX645060.1, forward strand.
GAACAATGCAAACAAGCCCATGCAGCAAAACAAGAAGCATACAAAGCCACGCTGCAACCACGGACGAGGACTGCTCACGAAATCTATGAGCAGAAGAGAAGAGAAGAACACACGCTTCTCATAAAAAAGAAGAGAGAACACGGAAAGCGTGTGATCGAGGAGATGGAGAAATGCTTCCGCAGGAATGACACCCGGAAGCTTTGCAATACATGCCGTGGCTACAAAGCCAGAGCGGCGGCCTGTAGGGATGAAAATGGAGACCTGGTAGTAGAATCACAGTTGATGCTGAGGATTTGGAAAGACCACTTCTGCAGACTGTATAACGGCGATGACAGACAAGTTACCGCTGTCAGGCAGAAGTATCCGTTCGTAATGGACGACGATGTAAGAGAATTCCGTCCACCCGACCTAGACGAAGTCAAAATAGAAATACCAAGACTTAAGTCGAATAAAGCCGCGGGTGCAGACGGCCTGTCTGCTGAGCCTTTTAAGGCGGCTGGAGATGAGCTGGTAAGGCGCATGCACCATCTCATATTTCGGAGGAAAGCATACCCGACGAATATAATCTCAGGCCATTGACGATCATTGACGCTTAAGCATCCCCAATATGCCAAAAGACGGGACAAGGGGATAATTAAGAACGACAACACTCGGCCACATGTTGCTTAAGTTGTCAAGGAAACTTTGGGGGCATTTAGCTGCGATATCTTAAGCCGTGTGGCTTGTACTCCCAAGACATTGTTCCTTCCGACTAACTTCACTTTCCAAACGCGCGTTGGTTTTTTGGAAGGATCGGATCAATGCTACCCTATAGATGGACATCAACAACAACTGGTGTTAGATGGAGTTATGGATAATGAGTTCATGACCGTATATTCCGATGGCCGTGGAAATGAACGGCGTGAGTCGAGAAGCTTTTTCTAAGCAAGGTATACTATGGGGGGTTTTGCCAGTACCCCGCCGAGGAGCGACGCAGCGAGATAAACATTCGATGGCGTTGGTGTTATCGGGATCCGAACTCGCTCATCGTGCGTCAGAGACCAACACACTAACTACTGCGCCACGGCACCCTCACAACTAAGTGCTTCTTAAGAAGTTGAGAAGATCAGATATCCCTACTTGCTGAACATTCCTGATTGTGCAGAATGACGGACAGGTGCAGAGAAGGTGGAGAATGGATTCGACCTCCTCCTCGTCTAGACAGCTTCTGCAGAAATCATTCGGAACTATTCCTAGTATTTGCGCGTGACTGCCAATAAGGCACTGTCCTGTGATGACACCAATGATTTTATAGATGTCAGTTCTTTTTAGGGAGATTATACTCCTACTCCGTTGACTGTCGAGCCGGGGCCAGATTTGTTAGGTGTTGAGGCAGATGTGTCCCTAGGTCCATCTCAGGTTCGTCTCAGCCCTGGCGAAATTTGCAAGATTATGTTTAATGGTTGCAAGGGGTATTCTCTCACATGCCACTATTGATTGTAGCGTCGTTCCTCGTCTGGCGAGTGTGTCGGCTCTCTTATTTTCTGAGATGTCGCTGTGTCCTGGTACCCAGATAAGTTGTATGTTAAACTATTCGGGTATCTCGTTAAGAGATAGGCGACAGTCGAGACTAGTTTTTGATGTGTACACATAGGACTCCAACGACTTTAAGGCTGCTTGACTGTCCTTGAGAATTCGGATATCCGTAGTGGATATCACGTTCCACTTCAGCCAAGACAGGGCCTCCTTTATTGCCAAAAGCCCCGCCTGAAAGACGCTACAGTGATCTGGTAATTTAAGAGCTTTGTTCAGCCTTAGTTGTTTGCAGATTACTCCACTACCCATCCCGTCTTTGGATTTTGACCCGTCAGTGTAAAAACCCACTCAGTTCCTGCGGGGTTGCATTTGGCGGGCCCAGTTTTGTCTGTCGGATTCTTCTCCAAGACTGTGGTGGGTTCTGTGTGGTCCAAGTTTTCTGCCATAGTTATCCTGTTATTCAGGATGGAGGAGCGGCCAGTGACATACCGCGTCCTCGTTGGCTTTTAGTCTTATAGCCGTGTGTGTGCCGATTTGCTTGCCGAAAATATCGAGTGGTGTAAGGCCGAGTATCGTGTTAAGCGCAGCCGTTGGGGTGGACCGGAGGGCCCCGGTAATGCACATACATGCCATCCTTTGTACCTTCTCGAGTTGTTTGTGGTATGTTGTTTTGTCCAGTGCAGTCGACCAGACTATCACCCCATACATTAGTATGGGTCTAACGACCGTGATGTAGAGCCATAGGGTGATCTTGGGGTTGAATCCCCATTTTTTTCCTAGGGCTTTCTTGCATGTGTAGAGAGCTATTGTTGCTTTTTTTGCTTCTTCAATTGTATTGCTCTTCCAAGTTAATTTCCTATCGAGTATAATGTCAAGGAATTTGGTACTAGAGGAATAGGCTAAACTGGTATCGAGCAAAGTGATAAGGCAGTTTTCCGGGATTTTATGCTTTTTGGTAAATAGCACGAGCTCCGTTTTCTGGGGATTAATCCTGAGCCCGTTGCTGTGCGCCCATTTGTACAGAAATGAGAATGCCGATTGCATGCGGTCATTCAATGTAGATAGGTATTTGCCTGAGATTGAAATGGCAACGTCATCGGCGTAGGCAACAACATCCAGGCCTTCATTCTCCAGTTTGATTAGTAGTTCGTTTACCACTACATTCCAGAGAAGAGGTGAGAGGACCGCACCTTGCGGGGTTCCCTTGGTAACCACTCTGGTAGTTACTAGGCTTCCCCACTTATAGTGAATCTTGCGCGTTAATAACAACTCGCTGATCAGCTCTATCAGAGTCCTCTCCACCTTTAGCTTTTCTAGCCCTTCTATTATTGCTTTCGGAGTGACGTTGTTAAAGGCACCCTCTATGTCTAGAAAGGCTGTTAGAGTATATTCCTTGAGATGGATTGATCTTTCGATTTTCCTCACTAGTGTATGCAACGCTGTTTCAACAGATCTACCATTACAGTAGACGTGCTGTGCTTTAGAGATTAGGGAAAGATCAAAGCTGTGGCGTATGTGTAAGTTTATCAGCCTTTCCAAAGTTTTTAGTGCAAAGGATCATAGTCAGATGCGCCTTAGATCCTTGGGGGAAGTGTGAGAGTTCCTGCCGGCCTTGGGGATGAAGAGTACCTTGCACACTTCCACTTTTCTGGAAAGTTACTCCAAGCGAGGCATCCTTAAAAGATATTCTCTAGCCATGATATAGTCCATTCCATAGTTTGTGTGAGTTCGATAGGGTAAATTTCATCCGGACCTGGCGATTTATAAGGCTTAAAGCCTTTTAACGCAAGAGATTATCTTAGAGATTTTACTCTTTTTTCATACTGTCCCTCTATCGCGGAGGAGAGGTGAGTTCCTCGCGAATGCACTGAGTCTTGCGATTCAGAGCAGCCTGGGAAGTGCGTGTTGAGGAGAAGATTGAATGTTTCTTCTTCAGACGTTGTCCAAACTCCGTTTGTTACGAGACAACTCGGAGATTGTGGATCTTTCGAGTAAATTTTCCTCATTTTGTAGGCGTCTGGAATTTTATCCATGTGATTGCAAAAGGGTTTCCAAGACGTCCTTTGTTCTTTCCTCAGGGTTTGTTTGTACACTCTGAGTGAACCTTTATATAAGCTCCAGTCCCTGTCGTTTTTTGACGACAGTCCTTGCGGATCTTTCTTAGAGCTGAAGAGTAAGAGATTTTTCTTGATTTGTTGATTACGCAGCTATTGGCTCGTCCGTTGCCCAGTGTATTTGTTAAGATATTAACCATATTGTCTATATCTAACGGAGACCGCGGGGTGTCAGGGGTCCTTTTTATTATAGACTCACCAACGAAGGCTCCCAATCAATTCTTCTTGGGTCGCAAGATGAGTCAGTTGGAATTGAGACCGTGAAAGCTAGGTTGGAAACCAGGAGTGCTCCTCAGAAGCCCTCCACTCTCTTATTCCGTTAATGAGAGAGGAAGATGCTAGAGGAGATGCTCAATCACTGTGGTGTCAGGGCAGCTGTAATTTGGGAGAAGGTAAGCATTTCGTAATTTCTTTGCAAGTATGCAAGTACGGGGCTTACCGTCATTTTGTGGTGTAAATAAATTGTAGGCTGGGGTTCTTAATCCACAAATCTTGTGCCCTTGTACCCAAGGTTCTCGGATTAAGGCTATGCCTTCTTCTCCTTAGCCAGCCTGAGAAGAAGATGTGCGGTTGCCGCTTGCGAGTGATGGAGGTTAATCTGAATTAATCTTAGCATCATTGCTGCTATCACTCCTATTAGCTGCCACCACGGTGGTGTTGAGGGCTTCCAGATCCAAGTCTAGAAGATCGTCTTCCATTATCGAGCTAGTTGAATAGTCCTCGCTTCCGGAGTCGAGCAATGACTCCTGGTCTTTATCGCTCTGCAATGTTGCTGGGGTTTCAGCTTCTTCCGTCGCAGGACCCTTGCTTTCCGAGGGGATTGAGGGTTCCTTCTCGGTCGAGCTTTCTCTCTTGACCTTGGTGCTAGCCGTGTCTTCGTTGCTGGATGGTGGCACTTCCTTTTTATAAATGTTGAGTTTGACTTTTTTTTTGCTTCAAAAAGCGCATTGGGCCAGAGGTTCCAAGGCTTCACAGTTTAGGAAAATTGATTGTTTCAATTATGTCGAGGGGGTTGTCTGGTGCCAGCGGGAACCAGCATCTTGCTCGCGATCCTTTCGGGTTCTGGTCCTTAGTTACGACCTTGATGCTAGCTCTCTCCCATATTTCCCCTATTTCAGCAACTGTGGCCTTTAAAAGATCAAGGAATCTTTCGTCGGCACAGCTTAGCAGTTTAACCCTGCCTTGGTATCATCCAGCGTCGTCGCAGCGGGCGATGGTCCAGGGTTCTTCCTAGCGCTTTTTATAACGTTTGCCGATAATGCTTGATCGACATCCTTCCATTTTTCGGTCGTCAATTTGCCGTCGGGATCGCTATCATCAATGATTGTGACCGTTAGGCACTCCCCCGCAACCTCACCGAAAGGCTTTAATAGCTTGGCCGGTGCTCCCGGGCTAGCCTTCTTAGCCTCCCGCTTCGGTTCCTCCGGGGACGACCTGGGCCTCTTGGCTTTATCTTTATCCTGGGCCAGGATTCCTACAGCCCAGCCGACCGACTCTTTGGGTTTCTCAAGTAGGTTGGTCTTATGGCCGCATCGATTTATTACTCTCAAGGCCGGCTTACGGTCTCTGTAGGCCTTGGTCGATGGGTTGTTTCTCTTGTTGTCGTTCTTGTTTTCAGACAACTTTTTGGAGCGGCTTTTCGATACTCCTGCTAGAGTTTTTTCCAACTTAGTGGTAGAGGGGATTTCATCCCCTTCCGGTTTTTTATGAGATCCGGACTCATTATCGGTTTTATTTCGGTTGTTCATAGGGCTCCCACGAGATGCGGAGAATTAAATGTCCACCTGAACAGAGATCCGCAATACCCAGGTAAGTCTAGCTGATCCAGAGGACGCTAGGTATCCGGATACACCGTTTACAACTGAGCTATTTCTGATCTGGGCTCTCAGCCTGGTCGACATCTCGGCACGATACGGTTGACACCTTATCTTCTGGGCATAAGGGGCATGGGGAGTGGATAGGTGGTGTGGGAGTGTGGTGGGAGAGATGGAATACTTACTTACTTACTTTGATGGCGCTACAGTTCGGGGTGAACCGGGGCCTCAACAAACAAGCCTCTCCAGCCGGCCCGATCTTTGGCCAGCCGCTTCCAATGCCGCACGCCCAGTTGGTTGAGCTGCCTTTCCACCTGTGCGCGTCACCTTAAATGCGGTCGTCCTCTGCTGCGTCGTCCCTCGGGGTTGGAGTCGAAGACTCTTCGGGCCGGAGCGTTGATGTCCATTCGCTCTACATGACCCAGCCATCTTAGATGTTGGATCCGAAGACGTCTAATTAGGCCGATGTCGCTGTACAACCCCTACAGTTCTTGGTTGAATCTCTTCTCCACTCTCCGTTTACACAGACAGGACCAAAGATTGCACGCAGAATTTTCCTCTTGAAACACCCAAGAGCCCTTTCATCCGCTTCTGATAAAGCCCAAGCCTCAGCGCCGTAGAGGAGGACCGGGGTGATTAAGGTTTTGTAGAGGAATACCTTAGTTTTTCGAGAGAGGGCTCTACTACTCAATTGCCTCTAGAGCCCGAAGAAGCAGCGGTTGGCAAGAGTTATTCTGCGTTTTATCTCAGCGCTGGTGTCGTTGCTGCCTGTCACTATCGAGCCAAGGTAGACGAAGTCCTTGACTACTTCAAAAATATAGCTGCCGAAGGTGACGTTCTGACAAAGCCGTCGGAGTTGCGCGTCTTTCTTGGATGACAGCATATATTTGGTCTTGTCCCCATTTACCCTTAGACCCACTTTCTCCGCTTCTGCTTCAATTCTTGCAAACGCGTCATTGACGTCTCGCTTTGCCCGTCCAATAACGTCAAAGTCATCTGCGTAGGCAAGCAATTGTGTGGACTCGAAGATCGTACCTCTTGAATTGGCCGCAGGGTCCCGCACAATCTTTTCAAGAATAATGTAAAAGAAATCACATGACAGTGCGTCACCCTGTCTAAAACCTTTTTTAACATCAAAGGGGTCGGTTAGTTCACCTCCGACCTTAATGGAGCAGCGAGAGTTCTCCATAGTCATCCTGCAGAGTCTGACGAGTTCGTGTTTGGCAGGAATGTTAAAACATGACATGGCTCTGTATAGCTGGTTTCTATAAACACTGTCATACGCGGCTTTAAGCCGACAAAAAGATGGTGCGTGTCGACCTGGAAATCATGGGTCTTCTCCAAGATCTGCCGTAGTGTAAATATTCTGGCCTGAAACCACACTGGTAGAAACCTACCAGATTGTCCACGAATGGTTTCAGGCGCTTACACAGTACGGCAGAGGGGATCTTGTATGCGATGCTCAGGAGATATATTCCTCTGTAATTGGCACAGTCATAGAGGTCCCCTTTCTTATGAACCGGCAAACAATGCTGAGATTCCATTCGTGGGGCATGCATTCTTCCGACTATATCTTGCGGATAAGTTGGTGCATATTCTTGACCAGCTCGTCGTCAGCTGCTTTAAATAGTTTAGCGGGAAGTCCGTCTGCTCCAGCAGCTTTATGTGGCTTAATTTTCGATATCGCTATCCTAACATCGTCTAAGTCGGGTGGACGGGATTCTCTTTCGTCTTCGTCCGTGGTGAATAGTTCGTTCTGCCTGATGGCGGCATTTTGACAACCATCGCCGTTATACAGTCTGCAGAAGTGGTCTTTCCACAATCTTAGCATTTTCTGTGACTCCACTATTAGTTGTCTGTACTTATCCCTGCAGCCTTCGGCTCTGGCTTTATAGCGTTGGCATGTTCGTTTTATCTCTCCATCTCTTCGATCTCGGGGATCCCGTGCTCCTTCTTTTTTTTTTCTCAGAAGCGCATGTTCCTCTCTCCTTCTCTGTTCATAGAGCTCGTCCGTCGATGCAGTGTGGCCATGCATCCATTCTGTTTCTCTACATGGGCCTGTCTGCACTCGTCATCAAACCAGGGTTTTCTCGACGGTGGTGGCTCGAAACCGAGTACATCTGAGGCGGCCTCTCTAATGGCGTTCTGACAACTGCTCCATTGCTATCCTATGGTTTCTACAGATTGCATCGGGACTTGAGAGAGCTTGAGGGAGCCTTGGTTCTGGGGGTCTCATGCGATTGCAGCTTTCCGACGTTAAATTTTGGTTTTCTTACTCGACTCCATTGATTCCGAGAAATTCGCATCCGTACCTTGGCTGCAACAACGTAATGATCCGAGTCGATGTTGGCTCCCCGAAAGGATCGGACATCTAGGATGCTGAAGGAGTGTCTGCCGTCGATCGCAATATGATCAATTTGGGTGGTTGTCAATTGATCGAAGGACCGCCAGGTCCCCTTATGGATGTCGAGGTGTGGGAATCGTCTACTTGCTACTACCAGATTATGTCCCGCCATAAAGTCCGCTAGCCTTAGTCCGTTTTCTGACGTGGTGTTGTGTAGGCTGTGCTTTCCAATGACCCGTTCAAAGATAGCTTCCTTACCCAGCTTCGCATTGAAATCTCCTAGAACGATTTCGGTGTCATAGCTGGGATATTGCGCATACGTTCTGCCTGGGAGATCATAGAAGTCGTCTATATGTCGGTCATCTTTCTCCTCTGTGGGGGCGTGGACACATAAACTTATATTGCCGAGAATGGTCCTGATGCGGATAGTTATGAGGCGTTCCCTTACATACTGGAAGTTTAGGATTTTTTTCCTGAGTCTGCCTCGAACAACAAATCTGCATCCGAATAAGCGTTGTTTATTTTCTCTGTAGCAGTTTTCGTAGTAGATATCATAGCTTTTCATCCGCTTTTTGCCTGGCCCATCCCATCGCACTTCTTGGAGCGCGGTAATGTCTGCCTTATAGCAGTCCAAAGAGTTGACCAGTTGTTCGGCTGCACCTGGTCTGTTGAGGGATCTAACGTTCCAGGTGCAGATCCGAAATTCATTTCCTTTTTGGCGTTTGCGGGGATCGTCAACATGTAGTCCCTCCGTATCCGAGGCTATTGGTTGCTTCTGAACAAGTTTTTGTTTTACGCGATAGGGATGTTATCCCTAAACGCAACCCCCAACCTCGAGGGCCAGATTCTTTCTTTCCCCAGGAACAAGGTGTCGGGTCGCTGCACACTTTGGTTCACTACCTGGCGGGTGCCAGTAGTGAGAGATGGAATAGAATGGGATTATCCTTTGGTGGGAAGCCCCCACACCACGTCAAGGTAGATAATCAGGTGGGGGAGTCAATCGAATTGCTTGGTATAAAAAGAATGCGGCAGATGGTAAAGAGAACAAAGCAAAATACGCCGTGTGACGATCTTCTTCTTCTTCTTCTTCATCTCGAAAAACCTATCCATGTGCCCTATCGGCAAGGAAAGTCCTTCCTGACAAATATTGCTTTTTCTGACTTCCAACCACGAAATATCCATCTAATTTTTTTAATACTCTGCTTTATGGGTATAGGGGCAGCAATGTGTGTGTATGTATGTTGGCGTTACAGTCCATGAAGAACCTGAGCCGAGCTTCTCTCAATCACCCGGGTTGTGTGTGATTTCATTTTCCCATAGGTGAAAGGGACCTACAGTTTTTACTGCCGGTTCCGAACGGCGAATTTCAAGAAGGGGTTTTGTCAGAACCCCGCTGAGAAGAAACACCGTGAAAACACGTTCGATGACATGGCTGTGTCGGGATTCGATCCCGTGTCATTGGCGTCAGAGGCCAACACACTACCCACTGCGCCACGGTTATCTATAGGGGCAGCAATACCATTTTTAATTGCCTTGCTCTCTATGGTCTTTCATTGTCATATGACTAAGTACACGATTTTGTAAGAGACATGTGTCGACTGTTCAATGGCTTGTCTAAATAATAGGGTGCCATTACATACCGATCGCGATTGCTGTCATTACCCAAGGCACACCACTCGATCACTCTGCAAGATAGGTGACTGCGCCGTTCTATACTAATCATAGGGTTATATTAAGCTCTTCTAGGATATACCTAACAATAGCACGGTCATTTCATCCAAGACACTTAATTAACCCACTTCACTTGGGTAATAAATTTCTTTTGTCCCCATCCCATCCGAGTCTCTAGTATCATCCGAATAGCAAATATTACTGCATGTTTCCAACTAGTTGTTCACTTTTTTTTCACATACAGAGTTCGTCGGAACTGTGACAAATGCCCTCAAATCGCTTTTGAAAAGTGATTTCTCATTATTTTTACAGCAAAAGTCTGTGAAGAATAGAAGGAGCAACAGCCAATGACTACTGCAAGGCATTCCCGCAACCGAAGCATTTCAAAAAGACATTTACAATACTAATTATTGTATCTATTTTCGTTCTTACGAATAAAATATGCATAAACGTCTATCTATCCGCAAGCTGAGCTACAGCTCACACGAGTATCGGCTAGTACGAGCATCGGATAAGCTTGTGAGAAAGATACCAAAACTAAAAAAATGCATTGTGTCTGCAGTCCACAATAATTATGTTATGCTAGTCGTGGTCTATTTTTGGAAGCTCTAGGAGTAGGCATGCCTCCTTCCTCGAGTGCGCTGTACGAGGCACTTGCAGTTCTTTCTTCACTTATTCCTGCTGGCGGTTTTCGAATGACAAGTGGTTTATAGTTTTCAAAATGTGCATATAATGCGTTTTGATATTATTTTTATTTGTGTCCTGTGTTGGCACTGTCTATAAGGCACTGTAGCTTGGGAATAGTGAAGAAATTAAAATAAAATAAAACCAGAGACGTGTGGAAACCGTGACTGTTTTCAAGAAAAATCTGATAAACATCAATATTTTGGGACACGTACGAGTACGAGTATCTAAGTGCATACAAATTTACTTAATATTACCCATTGGCTTAGGGTGTATTCAGGAAACTCTTCCTCAGATGCACATACGTATGCTCATAGCTCGGGTCATTAAGTGAGAAATGTCAGCAGATTTATTGCTGAGTTCGGCTATTACTTTGTGCATATGTATGTCGAATTCGTCCTCGAATATTATATTATGACATCTAAGCACCAGAACAAGTGGTTGTATGTGTCCTCTCGAGGCGCTCTTCTGCTTCATCTTTAGATGTTAATTGTGGGTTTCTAATTTGTGAAGGCGGAACCATATTATTCAGACATCAGATCTGGCATTATTTAAGATTGGTGGACAGAATTAGTCAGTATGGATGTTACCATGGCGCAGAAAATTGTTCATAAAATAATTAAAGCAAATAAAGCGAAAAAAGCGAGAAGCTCCCTGTGGTCATACTCTTGGCTGCATTTATAGAGACAGACAAGTTTCCTAATTTATGTCCAATTAAAGTTTAGATTCAAATCTTAAATAATATCGGAAAATTCAAGTGCTGCGCATAATGTTTACTAAATATATTAATTCGCGGTAGAAAGGGTCAAATTTTAGTTAAATAAGTTCTTGCTACCGTTATATACTTACCTACTTATCAGGCCAGCGATCCATGGAGGTTCTGAGCCAGAGCTATAGCTGCCTTCCATCCTTGATGGTCCCGGGCACGCTGCTTCCAGTTATCAGGTAGGTAGGTAGGTTAGGGCACCGTGGCGCAGTGGTTAGTGTGTTGGACTCTGGCGCACGATGAGCGAGTTCGGATCCCGATAACACCATCGCCATCGAATGTTTATTTCGCGACGTTCCTCCTCGGCGGGGTACTGGCAAAACCCCCCGTAGTAAACTTGCCATGAAGAGGCTTCTCGACTCACGCCGTTCGGAATCGGCATTAACCTGTAGGTCCCTTTCACCTGTGCGAAAAATAAATCACATACAACATGGGTGATTGAGAGAAGCTTGGCTCTGATCCTTCATGGGCTGTAACGCCACCAAAGAAAGAAGAAGAAGGTAGGTTTGTAGCCTTCCCAGAATTGGGAAGAATGCACATAGGCCAGGGAGGCCCGTTGTGCAGCTACGAGGGGTTTTACCCCCCTATTCGTGGAACCATTTTGTCCTTCTTAAGAAGTTAAGAAGATCAAGTATCCCTACTTTCTGAACATCTGTCACACCGTTAAGGAAGTAAGAGCCTAGGTAACGTTTCCTGATGTTGCAAAAAGCTGGACAGGCACAGGCACAGAAGTTGGTGAATGGATTCGACCTCTTCCTCGTCCTGACAGCTTCTGCAGAAATCATTAGGAACTATTCCTAGTTTTTGTGTGTGACTGCCATTGAGGCAGTGTCCTGTGATGACACCAATGACCTTGTAGATGTCAGCTCTTTTTAGGGAGATTATACTCTCTGTGCGTTGGCTGTCAAGCCGAGGCCAGATTTGCCTGGTGATGACGCAGGTTCGTCTCGGCCCTTGCGAGATTGGCTACATTATGTTTAATGGGGGTACTCCCTCACAGGCCACGATTGATTGTAGTGTCGTTCCTTGTTTGGCGAGTGTGTCGGCTTTTTCATTACCTGTAATGTCGCTGTGTCCCGGTATCCAGATAAGCTGTAGGTTGAAATATTCTGCCATCTCGTTAAGAGATCGGCGACAGTCGAGACTAGATTTCGATGTGTACACATAGTACTCCAACGACTTTAAGGCTGCTTGACTGTCTGTGAGAATGCGAATATCCGTGGTGGATATTACGTTCCACTTTAGCCAAGAGAAAGCCTCTTTTATTGCCAACAGTTCCGCCCGGAAAACGCTGCAGTGATCTGGTAATTTTAGAGCTTTATACAGCTTAAGTTGTTTGCAGAATACTCCACTGCCCACCCCGTCTTTGGTCCCATCCACGAATTTTCTGCGGGGTTGAGTTTAACGAGTCCAGTTCAATCTGTCCGGATATATCGTCGTGAAGTTTTTGTCCAAGACTATGGTGGGTTCTATGTGGTCCAAGTTTTCTGCCATAGTTATCCTGTTTTGCAGGATGGAGGAGTGACCAGTGACATAGCTCGCCCAATTCAAGTTGGCTTTTAGTCTTATGGCCGTGTGTGTGGCAATTTGCTTACCGAAAATATCGAGTGGTGTAAGGTCTAGTATCATGTTAAGCGCAGCCGTTGGTGTGGACCTTAGGGCCCCGGTAATGCACATACATGCCATCCTTTGTACCTTCTCGAGTTGTTCGTGGTATGTTGTCTTGTCCAGTGTAGTCCACGAGACTATCACTCCATACATTAGTATGGGTCTAACGACCGTGATGTAGAGCCATAGGGTGATCTCGGGGTTGAATCCCCATTTTTTTCCTAGGGCTTTCTTGCATGTGTAGAGAGCTATTGTTGCTTTTTTTGCTTCTTCAACTGTATTGCTCTTCCAAGTTAATTTCCTATCGAGTATAATGTCAAGGAATTTGGCACTAGAGGAATAGGCTAGCCTGGTATCGAGCAGAGTGATAGGGCAGTTTTCCGGGATTTTATGCTGTTTGGTAAATAGCACGAGTTCCGTTTTCTGGGGATTAATCCTGAGCCCGTTACTGTTCGCCCATTCGCACAGAAATGAGAATGCCGATTGCATGCGGTCATTCAGTGTGGATAGGTATTTGCCTGAGATTGAGATGGCAACGTCATCGACGTAGGCAACAACGTCCAGGCCTTCTTTCTCCAGTTTGATTAGTAGTTCGTTTACAACTACATTCCAGAGAAGAGGTGAGAGGACCGCAACTTGCGGGGTTCCCTTGGTAACCACTCTGGTAGTTACTAGGCTTCCCCACTTATAATAACAACTCGCTGATCAGCTCTATCAGAGTCCTCTCCACCTTTAGCTTTTCTAGCCCTTCTATTATTGCTTTCGGAGTGACGTTGTTAAAGGCGCCCTCTATGTCTAGGAAGGCTGTTAGAGTACATTCTTTGAGATGGATTGATCTTTCGATTTTCCTCACTAATGTGTGAAGTGCTGTTTCGACCGATCTATCCTTACAGTTATCAAGACCAAGATGTTTTACGCGATTACTTGGTCTTTATACGCGATTACTTGGTCTTTATACCGGAGGTTCGGTCTTCCTCTTCTTCTCTAACCAGGAGGATCGGAGTCGAAGACCCTCTTAGCTGGAGCGTTGATGTCCATCCACTCGATGTGGCCGAGCCAGTGTAGTGGACGGATCTTTGCCTTCCGGGCGACATCCACATCTTCGTACAGCTCGTTGAGTTCGCGGTTGTGTCTTCTTCTCCATTCACCTTCCTCACAGACAGGACAAAATATCCGGTGCAGAATTTTTCTCTCGAAAGAACCCAAACATCCTGAAAAAACCAATCAATTTCAAGTCGACACTCACCACCCAATTTGTCGAGCAATAGGTACAACGCTACGTCTACCTTTGACATCCGTCAGACTATGACTAAGCAGACTATGCAGGATGACTTTGGAGATATACTCGCTGCTCCATCCGAATCGGTGAACACCGTACCGATAGTTTTGATGTCAAAAAAGGATTTAGGCAGGGCGATGCGCTGTCGTGTGATTTCTTCAACATCATATTAGAAATGATTGTTAAGAAATCACTGGCCAATACAAGAGACAAACTCTATATCAAATCCTCGAAACTCCTTGCATACGCCGACGACATTGACATAATAGGTAGATCACAGCGAGATGCCAATGAGGCGTTTGCGAGTATTGAGATGGAGGTGGCGAAAATTGGTTCGGCAGTAAATGAGGGCAAAACTAAATATATGCTGTCATCAAAAAAGAGACGCTCACCACCGTCGTCTTAGCCAGAACGTTTGCATTGGCAGATATAAGTTTGAACTAGTTAAGGACTTCGTCTACCTTGGCTCCGCAGTGACTTGGAACAACGACATCAGTTCCGAAATCAAACGCAGAATCAGTCTTGCCAATCGCTATTTCTTTGGGACTATCAAAAGCGGACGAGGTGGCCCTTGGTCGGCTAGAGAGAAAGATTTTGCGCGTGATTTTTGGGGCTATAAGCACAGACGGGGGATGGAGGAAAAGATTCAACCACGAACTTTACGGGCTGTACAGTGACATGAGTCTGGTCAGACGTCTACAAATACAACGCCTAATGGACGCCACAGCTCCAGCCCGGAGAGTCTTTGAATCCAACCCCGAGGGACGAAGGAACAGAAGACGACCGCACTTTTTTATAGTTCGCACAGGTTCAAGAGTTTTATACTCTTATGATGTTTGGCACACAACCTGAACGGAGTGCAGTGGTTTGGGTCGTTGATGTTCATTTCCTACTCTCAGGGGTGGTTGTCCTAGATAGGACGAGAGCCGACCAAATTCCGCGTTTGGTTATAGTCCGTAGTAATTCGGTGGAAGGTTACCTCAGCCAACTGGGGGTGCGGCAATGGAAAAGGCTAGCAAAAGATCGTGTTAGTTGGAGGGGCATGTTGGTTGGTAGCGCCCGTTAAAAAGAAGAAGAAGAAAAGACTTGGCCAGAGTTGGAAAGGGTGTGCTGACTTTGAACTCTACAAAATCAAAACGAAATTCGTAGCTCAATTAATAGTTCAGAAAGGTCCCAAAACCTTGAAAGAGAAGCGATTAAAGCAAGTCGAAATGCAAGGATGCCCGTTTTCAGTTTGTTACGTAAATACTCTCTTGATGGTACACTCATCTGTATACTCAATTACACTGTCCAGATAACAAACGCGTCGATTTTACATCAACTGATCACCATAGTACCAGATAGAGATAAGAGATACTTTAGAATTTGCTCACTGCAAATACATACCAAAGATAAACAAAGTCAAGCTAATGGAGTACTTTTCCATGAAAAAGAGAAAAACAACATTTATCCTCATACCATCGGCTAAGGTGGGAGCTATTGGGCGAATACCCACATCAGCCAAACACCGGAAATCAATAATATAATAGAATATTCCCGCAATGACGCAACTACCCGCTTAGCGGTTTTAAACTACACCATTCATTTAGTAGCTTTAATAGCTCACACTTATTCATGCACTGACACACATCTACGAACTTACGTGAGTATGTGCGTATCGATGCGTATTGGAGCGAAGGATTAACCTTCACCGAGGACAACCTACAGGCAAGCGCTACATAGAAACACATGTATAATCCGCAGACCACAACAGCATTTTACCCCAATCAACCAAAATAAATAATGGGATTTGGAGCAGCAGGTGTTCGGAGCCAGAGTTTCACAAATTGACCCGAGCTAAGCAGGGGCTATGTGCTGGTGGTTGGTTTGCTACTAAACTTGAGGCGCCTCTTCTAATCTCCACACAGAGACGGGCATTTCCCCCCTCCCCCCTTAAATGAGTTAGTCTCGAAGCTGGCTCTCGCATCAACCATAGGTGAATGTTGAACGAACGTTGTTAGGAGAATGGTTGTTATTCTGTTTTTGTCCTCGACAAAATCACATTCAAACTTTACCTTTATGCTCGTCCTGCCATGCTGTAAACCATTGACTTAACGACTACAATTCCCCAGAATAGCATTCGAGTAGCATTTTCCTAACACCAATAGAGATGTCCCATATCCTCAACTGGATGCACGGAGATACATGTATTGAAGTTCGTTTTACTGGTTCCCATCGAAACGTTTGCCCAATTCCAATTGATTGGTATTAGAGAAATTACTTACAATTACGTATCTGTAATGAACATTTCGGTTTAATTAATTATAGATCGGGTATACGGACGTACAAGAAAATTAACTGCAGGACACCAAAGTGCACTAGAATAACTCCAGTTCCTGGTAATCTCAAAACCCGCTCGACCTACTTAATAAATGTATTTGTATGGCAATGTGAAGCTGTCCGAAGAACCTATACATACGTCAGTACTAAAGGCATCTAGTAGGTACAACGTACAACCTATTCACGGAATATTATTGATGCGAATTGGATTAGTTTGTGAAGAAATCAATCACGTTCATTTGGTGTCCCTAGATTGTGCGTGACTTTGGGTTCATTTATTGCGAAAATCCTTACACGCACGTAATACATACTACGTACGACGTACGATATGTGTATCTAGGATTTCGATACATCTTAGGTATGAACGGCAAGAGTATTCTGTCCACTCACACCCGTATCAGGAGTGAAGTGTAATTGTAGGACGAAAGATTGCCTTGGAGCCGGAGTCTACATAGATGGCGAAAGCCATGAAGATTCATTGAATTGTAAAGGACAAATCGGATGGAAAAACGGATACTGCTACATATAGACATGTACCCACATACATATGTCTACACTACACTTATGCCTTGCGAAAGGTATTTCTGGAGATGGGTCTTCGATTCTAGCTAAGATGCTCGGATAATTAAATTCCATATTGACATTGATTTTCAGAGAAACTGAACATGTCCTTTCGGTAGTTGTACTGGAGAATCAATTTGGAACAGACTGGAATTTATGCATGTAATTACGGAGGTTATCATGTTGAAAGTAATGCCATGAAACCGATTTTCAACGTGCTATTGAATAGGAGCATGACTGGATTGCTGCTCTAACTCGGGATATCGAATGTGCTCCTAGCTCTTATTAGCTCTTGAATTCTGAGTATTTTCTTCTGGATGTGGAAATGTTTTTCCTATGCGCTCTACCAATGGTTCAATTGGCACAAAAGCCAAATATTTAATGGGATGGCAAAGGACTAATAAAGGTCTCGCAGAGGTAGCATCTATGTGACGGATGCTGGCCTGCTAAAGAGCACGAGCACCTTGCGGCATTGTTAGTAAGACCCATGCCCAGCTCCTCGTCTTGCCATCTGGAGATTTCCTCCGGTGAAGCGCAAATGGCGAGTTCCCTTTGCCAAGAAATAGGCTCCGTTCGGTTGGACTGTAACCCTGCAAATTTTTGAAAACTCAGTCTCGGATTTAACGGACGGACTACATGTTGACGACCCCCGCAAAAGCGTATCGGTTCTGCACCTGGAATGTTAGGTCCCTTAACAGACCGGGTACGGCTGAACATTTAGAAAAAGCTTCTATAAAGCAGACATTACCGCACTCTAAGAAAAGCGATGGGATGGACCGGGTAAAAAGAGATTGTAAAACTGTGACATACTTACGTACTTAACGGGCGCTACAGTTCGGGGTGAACCTGGGCTTCAATTAACACCTAGCACGATCTCTCGTTAGTCTTATCCGGTGCCGCACGTCCAGGTGTCATTGCCTCTGCACGCGAGGTCCGTGGAGAGGAGCGGCTTGCTGTGGCGGCCGGTGGTGAGAAAAGAACTGCTTGGCTTAAAACACCCGGAGTTCAAGAAGCCATCAGAGAGAAAAAGAAGGCCAACTGGGACTAGATTCTCTTAAGTGACTCTCCTTCCCGTGACCGGTACAGTGTGGCGCGAAAAACTTGCAAATTGGCCGTGCAAGCAGATAAATAGCAGTCCTGGAAGGAGTTCGGCGAGAAGTTGGAAGGCGACCATAGATCTGTTAAAAAGGTGTTCTGGCAAACCATTCGCCGGCTCAGAGGAAGGAAATTCAACATAATCGAAGGAGTTAAGTCCAAAGATGGTGTGTTACTTTCCAATGAGATAGACATCTTACGATGGAGCGAGCACTTTTCGGAGCTGCTGAATCCCGAACAGGGCACTGAGGGGGACAGACCCATAGTCTTGAGTGGGGCGGAGAATAGTCCAACGATTGAATCGCTAAAAATTGGCAAATCCGCCGATGAGGATTAGGATCGGCCAGAAATGCTTAAGGTAAAGGGGGGGTATTATGGCTCTCTCGTGCCATTAAGTTGGCCTGGAAACGCGGTGAGACACTTACCGATTGCAGACCGGTATGATTATCCCTCTTTCCAAAAAGGGGGATGAAAAGAGTGCTCCAACTATAGGGCATATCTCTTTTAAGTGCCCCCGCTAAAGTCTACGCCAAGGTTTTAGAAGCACGTTCTATAGCTATGGTCGAATCCAGGATAGGGGATGAACAGTGCGGGTTTCGTCACTGCAGAAGTACAACCGACCCGCTTTTCACTCAAGAATGGTACTCGGGAAGGCTGGGGAGTACGCTAAACCGATATTCAGACCTGTTTTGTAGACCTGGAAAAGGCGTATGACCAAGTTCCTCGAGGTAAACTCTGGAGTGTTCTGCAGCGATATGGGATTGATGGTTCTCAGTTGAGGGCCATTCAGTCTCTATACACAAACTGTAGCAGCTGCGTTAGAGTTAACGTTAGTAAATCAACACCTTTCACCGTGGGCGTTGGACTTCGCCAAGGATGCGGTTGTCATCTCTCCTTTTCATTATATATATGGACTGGATGTTGCAGCGCAGTCGAGGCGAGGAGTGCTTCACATTGGGATAGTTGAGGGTAAGCCATCTTCTTTTTGCAGATGACTTAGTTGTCCTCGCATCCTCCAAGGCGGAACTCCAGCGCGCGCTAGGTAGGTTTGTGGCCGTATTTGCTGATGCTGGAATGAGGGTTAACTTGGATAAATCCGGGGTAACGGTTATTTCCTGAACATCTGTCCAATGCACTCGACATGTTAGTGGATTCTCATTGAAGCAGGTGGAGAAGTTTGAGTATCTCGGGGTCTTCTTCACGAGTGATGGGAGGAATAATACTGAGCTTTCTCCACAAACTAAGCTGCATGCTACCTAAGGACATGTACCAACTCATCAGGAGTTAGGTGACTGAATGGTACTTCTATGTCAAAAAAGCAGACTAGTTCGCAACAATAAGACCAATAGCCGCAGGTGTTCCACAAGCAAGTGTACTTGGACCTTTATTATACAAAAATGTACAACTAGTCACTTTTGCTGACGACGCAATAATACTCTACCCACACAGAAACCTTGTAAGCGCTGTAAGCATTCTTCAACAACTTCTAAATGCGCTACTACTAGGGTTTCAAAATTGGGGAATACAGATTAATGAAGATAAAACCGTTAAAGTAATTTATTCCACAAACAGAACTTGCAGAATTCCTAGGAATATACATCGGCAACAAACTAACATGGAGACACCATATTACTCAAAACCCTAATTAATTCAAGGACAAGTTCAGACAGCTATACTGGATGTTAGGACGCAATTCTGCACTATCAAGCGAATAGCAAACTCCTTCTATACAAGACGATAATTAAACCCATCTGGACAACTCTGGGGTGTTGCCAGCAAAACCAACATTAACAATAAACGCAGCATGGTACGTGCCCAATACCGACATACACAAGGACCTACAAATACCTAACGTTATGGAGGAAATACGAAACACGAGCACCAAGCACATATCCCGACTCATTAACCACAACAATCCTGAAATAGCGGTGATTCCCGGTGACGAACAAAATAGACGACGCAGATTAAAACGACTCAGGCCAATAGGTCTTCCAACCAGACATTAAACGTCTTTGAATCTATTAATTACTGTATAATGTATCTACCAATTTTTACATTTCGTTTAATTGTTTTCCGAGTTAAAAATAATAATAATAATAATAATCTAAGAAAATGTGGTCGACGAAGGTAAGATTGCCATATCGAAGCTCAAGTCGAATAAAGCTGCCGGCGTAGACGGACTGTCTGCTGAGCTCTTCAAGGCAGTTGGGGATGACCGGGTTAGGAGCATGCACCAGCTCATCTGTAAGATATGGTCAGAGTAAAGCATGCCCGAGGAATGGAGTCTCAGCATCGTATGCCCGATCCACAAGAAAGGAGACCCCTCTGATTGCGCCAACTATAGAGGGAAAAGTCTCCTTAACATCGCCTACAAAATCTTCCCTGCCGTTGTGTGTGAACGCCTGAAGCCTTTTGTAAATAAGCTTATAGGTCCTTATCAGTGCGGATTCAGGCCAGGGAAGTCCACCATCGACCAAATCTTCACACTATAGCAGATTCTGGAAAAAACCAATCAATTTCAAGTCGACACTCACCACCCAATTTGTCGACTTCGAAGCCGCATACGACAGCGTAATTAGAGACGAGCAATAGGTACAACGCTCTGTCTACCTTTGACATCCCTCAGACTATGACTAAGCAGACTATGCAGCATGACTTTGGAGAATACTCGCTGCTCCATCCGAATCGGTGAACACCTTACCGATAGTTTTGATGTCAAAAAAGGACAAGGCAGGGCGATGCGCTGTCGTGTGATTTCTTCAACATCATATTGGAAATGATTGTGCAAAAATCACTGGCCAATACAAGAGGCACAATCTATTTCAAATCCTCGATATTGACATAATAGGTAGATCACAGCGAGATGTCAATGAGGCGTTTGCGAGTATTGAGGTGGAGGCGGCGGAAATTGGTTTGGCGGTAAACGAGGGCAAAACTAAACATATTCTGTCATCAAAAAAGGACGCTCACCACCGAGGTCACCAGTCGCTCTTCGTCGTTATAATTTTCAGAGCAAATCTCCAGATAACATCGGAAACAGTTGGGTATAGGGTTCCTTTTTCGCTTTTTCGAGAACCGGTATCCGTCGGATAATTTAACAACCTTGGAGGCCAGTTGAAAGATATAATATTCAACACATCATACCATCGATAGGCCTTTTAATCGTCTATCAACCACAAGCCTCGGACAAGGGCGGATTTACTGTTGACGACCCCAGCAAACCTAAAAAGCCAATGAATTTGGGCTCTGCACGTGGAATGTGAGCTCCCTTAAACCCGTCGAAGCCCTTGACTGCTACAAAGCAGACATTACCGCAATCAAGGAAATGCGTTGGGATGGGCTGGCAAAAAAAGGATAAGAAACTGCGATCTCCACTACGGCGATTGCTATAGGGAAGGAAGGCTGCGCTTAATTGGAATTGGATTTGATGTTCGAGGCAGACTACGGCGAAAAATCTAAAGCTTTAAGCACATAATTCGCACCAAGGCTAAATTCGAAAGGATTATCCTGATTTGCGCCCACGCTCTGACATAGAACAAGGATGCCAACTGCAAGGATAAATTCTATGATCTCCTAGAAAGGACATTCAATTAATGCCCCAGCTACGACACCAAGTTCAATCTAGGAGACTTCAGTACACAGTTGGGAAAGGAAGAAGTCTTTTCCCGAGTTATCGGAAAACATCGCCTACACGACAACATATCCGGGAACGGACGCAGGTTAGTGGATTTCGCCTCGGGGCGGAAACTCTCTATAGTGAGCTTGCGGTTCCCACACTTCAACATCCATAAAGGGACCTCAGTCGCCTGATCAATCAACCGTCAACCAAATTGATCCTATCGCGATCGACGTCAGACACTCTTCTAGTATTTTTGATGTCCGAATCTTTCGAAGAGCCAACATTGACTCGGATCATTTCCGTGTTGTGGCCAAGGTATACGGCACGGATAACAAAAAAAAAAACCACGGAGGCGAGAAAGAACACCACGGTTTGACGTCAAAAAGCTAGAAACGCATCCGAGCGCCAGGAACTTTGCCGACCGAGGTCGCAACAAGGCAAAATGACATAGTCAAGACGCCATCAAACTGCAACGCGTTTGTAGGGGCTAGCTGTCAAAGTGCCTGTCAAAGCCTTTTGGAAGTTTTACCAAAAAGTAAAACAGCTATCCAGTGGATACAAACTCCGGACCGAAGCCTGCTGGGATGAGAATGGACCACTGGTAGTAGAGGCGCAGTCGATACTGAGAATTCGGAAGAATCATTTCTGCAGACTGTTAAACGGCAAGGAAGACTTAAATATCGCTGTGAGGCAGAATGTCCCACTCAAATTTACCGACGATAGCTAAGAATTGCGTCCCCCCGACCTTAACGAGGTCAAGATAGTAACCGTGTAGTGTAGTAAGCAAAGACTTACGTCGGAAATTCAATGCGTTTATTTATTAAGCCCAGCTTACAGAGAAGACAACCAACTAACTGCGGAAGTGTGTGGGGACGGACTGTCCGCGGGACTGTTTAAAGTAGCTGTGGTGATCTGACAGGGCGCATGCATCAGCTCATCTGTATGACCGGAGGAATGCATGTCCGACGAGTGGCATCTCAGTGTCGTTTGCCCGATCCACAAGAAATCCAGACCCCTTTGACTGCGCCAATTGCAGAGGGATCAGTCGCTTTAACACCGCATACAAAATCCTCTCTGCTGATAGGTCCCTATCAGTGTGGTTTCAGGCCAGGGAAGTCCAGAATAGACCGAATTTTCACACTGCGGCAGATCCTAGAAAAAATATAGGAAATGCAAATCGACGCTCACCACCTATTTGTCGATTTCAGGGCCGCATATGATAGCGTGCATATAGACGAGCTATACAGAGCTATGTCTAGTTTTGGCATCCCTACCAACCTCGCCAGAATGTGTAGGATGACGTTGAAAAATTCTCGCTGTCCATCAAGGTCGGTAACGAACTTGTCGAGGCCTTCAATGTCAAAAGAGGTTTTGGAGAAGGCGACACGCTATTATGTAACCTTTTTAACATTATATTTGAGAAGATCGTACGAAACTTACAAGTCAAGCACGATTTTTCAAATGTCCGTTCAACTGCTAGCTTACGATGATGATATTGACATGATTGGTCGAATGCAGCGGGCCGTCTATGAGGCGTTTGCTGGCAGTGAGGCAGAGGCGGCTAATATGCGTCTGGCGGTAAATAAGGGCAAAACGAAGTACATATACAAGAAAGAATGCACAACATCGACGCCTCGGACAGAGCGTCACAATGGGCAGAAAGAACTTCGTGGTAGTTAGTAAATAAGGCATAACGTGAACACCTGCCAATTACCTCTTAATTCCACGGTGGGTCTACCCACTAAAGAAAGCGTTGGTCAACGCCCCATGGCAGTACAAGCACCACCCCAGAACAATCTAGTGTACATGTTGAGGCATGTTCACAACCCTTGCTGAGAGGCGAGGTCTATCTAACAACTCTTGCATCCAGGTGCCCTAGGATGCCCGGATGCCATTTGTTCCTGCGATTTTGGGCAACCACAGCCGCCACGATACTCCCACTGAGGACCGACATCAGGCACCGAGGTACCGATCGTCAGTTCCGGGGGCTCCTGCCTCCCGTGGTACCAGATTATAGCTTCCAGTGGAGTTGCGTGACCGTAAGGTCACTTCCAGATGAGCCCCGCAAAGGTCGAGGTCTGGCACCTCACCCTAGTACACACCAAAAACTCCCAACTTTGGATCAAGGCAGTATTCTACCACCTTAACCCAGCCTCTTACGACAAGTATGCCTTATCTTGGGCATATTCTGACCCCTACCTGAAGGGGGTACTTCGAGTAAGTCAAGGACTTCGCCTACCTCAGATCCGAACTAACTAATACAAACGACATTAGTACCGAGATTAAACCCTGAATAACTCTTGCCATCGCTGTTTTGGGCTCAAAAGGCAATTGAGTAACAGTAACATCACTCGAAAGACCAATTTAGCTTTATATAACACCCTGATTATCCCTGTCCTGATTTATGGTGCAAAGGCATGGAGGCTATTGATAGCGGATGAGGAAGCTCTTGGTCTTTTCGAGAAGAAAGTTCTGGGTGCGATGTTAGGTCTTCTTTGCGTTGATGGCAACTGGAGGATAAGATTCAACTACGAACTTTACGGGCTGTCCTGTGGCATGTGCCTAGGTAAGCGTCTACGGATGCGGGACATGTAGAGCATATGGGCAACATAGCTCCGGCCGGAAGGATCTTTCAATCTGAGCCATTGAGATAACGCAGCAGAGGACGCCCCTGACTCAAATGGCGCACACAAGTGAAGAAGGACCTCAACCAACTTGGTGTGCATGACTGGAGGCGGCTCGCAAGAGTTGCTCGATGGTTGAGATACAAGACCACATCGGTCTGTAGCACTACGAAGAAGAATAAGAACATCTATCGTTTAAAAGCCCCAATTCATGACATTTTCACTTAAAGTTTACTCCTAACTATATCCTATTTACGAAAGCATAGTTAACAAAACAAATTAAATTAAATCGACCACATCAGGGGAGCGTGTTAAAGCGTATCCACAAATCCACTGCTTTCATTTTGTCGGTCCAACTGATCTCGATAAAAACATCGCATCAACATGGCATTAACGTCAGGATAACACAAAGTAGATGTTAATTGTAAGACCATTCAATGCTGCTGACGTCCTCTTGCCATTCGTCGTCGACACACTATGTCCACTAAGTCCGTTGAATGTCCTTTCTTACACACTCCCTTGCTACAAATTAATTTTTAAATTAAAGATAATGCTCTCCCATCATGCAATACTGCCGGGAAAAGGACAAGCATAAAGGGAGGATGCCCTGAAATGAAATGCACCTTAATGTTAGGGAATAACGATGAGATGTCCACCTCCCAACAAGAACAAGGAGAAGCAGATGAAGAAGAAGAGGAAGAGCAAAAAAAAAAAAAATGAAAATAAATCACTGCAGGAGGCAAAAACTTTTAACGACTTTCCCAAGAGCTAAACGTACTGAAGGACATGGGAAATGTTTTTCTTTTCTTTTTTAGCACTCTCCCATCCTTCACGTCATTGCTGCTCCTCTAATTCCCTTCGCCGGTATTCCGACATTTTAAGAGGACGAAACAATTTCAAGATTAAAGTCTTCCTCGCCCCCCAAACCGAGCTCTTTTATTGTATTGTATTGCGTTGACTGGCACGAGGGCTACAAGGAGCACCTTTTACACAAGCTGAATAGGAACTTGAGCGAAGACAACAACGACAAAAAAAGAGAATGAAGCAAAAACGGGGACCCATGGAGCAAAAAAAAAAGAAAGTTTTCTTATTTAGCAGTACAACTAACCGCCATCTTGTTGATTTAAAAGTTAAGCGACGTCCTTTCGTCCTTCCTTAGCCTGCTCGACGACCCAACTCAACCATCTAATGCCACAGTTCAAAGCAGGTAGTGTAATTATTGCTAAAACTTCGTCGCTTCCATTCATCGTACTTTCGCGCCTTAGCGGTATATTAGCACAGTAGCTACATTTAGAAATTTCCAGGATTATTTATGACAGGATACGGGGAAAGTTTCCTTTTCAAATATGTACGTGATATTAGCCGTTGAAATTCGTGTCGGAATATTTCTCTTTTAATTTTTCAGGAGACATAGAGAGGTATGTTCATGAAAGGCGTCGTCGGTTTGGAATGATAGCTGCTCATTTAAATTGAAGACGTACATATATTGGCTACACACACTGTAGCTCCATTTGACAAATTCATTTATTTCCATGTGGAAGACACCATACTCGAGGTGACATGTGCTTCTTGATTCCATTTCGAATTAAGTCGCAAAAACCCTGTTCATTTCCTCCTCCCACATAAGCTGTCTGCCAAGCGGAGTTGACGAATGATATGAAGTAAAGTTGGAGTCATCTCATTGTCATCCATATTGGGTCATTAGCCTTGGAGAAAAATTCATTCGTATTCGGGAATAATGTGTCCGTAAGTAAATACAGCCGGAAGGGTGTCTAGTCTATTAAGGAACAGTGAATACCTTCGTTCCAGTCAATCAATTATAATTGGAAGCATTTGTAGGGCAATAAACATCGACGAGATATCGTATTTGGCAAAAGGAAATCCGATGGATGGATGGAATCTAAAAGATTGATTCGGGATGTGCCACTTTGTGTGATGAATTCTCGACGATTAACTTGATTCTAATGTGGGGTAGAAGGAATTAATTTGTTTGTGGGTAATGTGAGTGCTGGGGTTTATTAACGTGGGGTTAACGTGATAAAGTGGATTTATCTCGCCTTTACCTGCTCCTACATTCTTTATTCATTATTGCAAGCACTTTCTGGTTGATTTGGCTTTAAATATCTGTTGTTCATCACCGTCACCATCATCATCATTATTTTCTGTAGCCCGTATATTTCACTAAAAGAGTCGCGGGGGTAATGCACGCACACGAGATCTCCAGTTCACTCGATCCTCCGCCAGCGACTCTAGCGCCTGATGAGGGCTTTATGTCCAAGTGCACCCAGGCCAGTTTTTGGACTTGGTCCAACCACCTGGTCGTGGGTCTGGCAAGCTGTCGCCTGCCTGATGGTATTGCACTCAAGGCACGCTTCGGAAGCCGTGATGATGGCAGCATTCGTCTCACGTAACCAAACCATCGAAGCATACCCCTTTCCGTTCGGAGAAGCAGCTGCTCAACATTGAGCCCCCCCGCGCACTGCCGTGTTTCTCACCCCATCCCGGCGAGTAACACAACAGCAAGAAGAAATCTCATTTCGGCAGCTTGTATTTTCGATCTTGTTCTATAGGTCAATACCCAGATTTGATGACCAGAGGTGAGAGTTGGAACAAATGTATGTATGTATGTTGGCGTTACAGTCCATGAATAACCTGAGCAGAGCTTCTCTCAATCACCCATGTTGTGTGTGATTTCATTTTCACATAGGTGAAAGGGATCTACAGTTTATTGCCGGTTCCGAACGGCGAATTTCGAGAAGCTTTTCATGACAATTTTACTACAGGGGGTTTTGTTAGAACCCCGCTGAGGAGAAACACCGTGAAAAACACGTTCGATGACATGGCTGTGTCGCGATTCGATCCCGAGTCATCGGCATCAGAGGCCAAAACACTACAAACTGCGCCACGGTGCTCTCACAACAACAAATACTGAGTTAAAAACCGCTAACTTGGCCTTGACACCAAGCTCGGCCTTCCTTACTACAGATCTCTCAAGCTGTTTCAAAATTGACCCAGTTTGGCCAATCCTGCAGGAAAGCTCAGCAATACTCCTCCCATCACTCGTGAAGAAGACCCCGAGATACTTAAACTTGTCCACATGATTCAATGGGACTCGACTAACATGTAGCGTGCACTGGACAGGTGTTCTGGAAATAACCATAACCTCGGATTTGTCCACGTTAACCCTCATTCCAGCATCAGCACATACGGTAATAGACCTATCTAGCGCGCGCTGGAGTTCCGTCTGGGAGGATGTGAGGACAACTAAGTCATCTGCAAACAAAAGATGGGTTGCCCTCAACTCTCCTAATGTGAAACACTCCTCGCCACGACTGCGCTGCAACATTCAGTCCATATATATATAATGAAAAGTAGAGGTGACAAGACGCACCCTTGGTGAATTCCAACGCCCACGGTGAAAGGGCTAACGTTAATTCGAACGCAGCTGCTACAGTTTGTGCATAGAGACTGAATGGCCCTCAACCGAGGACCATCAATCCCATATCCCTGCAGAACACTCCAGAGTTTACCTCGAGGAACTCGGTCATACGCCTTTTCCAAGTCTACAAAGTAGCTGTAGATCGGTTTAGCGTACTCTCCAGCCTTCTCGAGTACCATTCTTAGAGTGGATAGCTGGTCGGTTGTACTTCTGCCGTGACGAAACCCGCACTGTTCATCCCCCATCCTGGATTCGACATAGAACGCGCCTTCAAAACCTGGGCGTAGACTTTAGCGGGGACACTTAAAAGAGATATGCCCTATAGTTGGAGCATTCTTTTCATCCCCTTTTTGGAAAGAGGGATAATTTGCCAATTTGCAAGTTCTTCGCGCCACAGTGTACCGGTCGCGGGAAGCAGAGTCTCCCAAGAGAATCCAGTCCCTGTAGGCCTTCTTCTTCTCTCTGATGGCTTCTTGAACTCCAAGTGTCTTAAACCGGGCAGTTCTTTTCTCACCACCAGCCGCCACACCAAGCCGCTTCTTTCCACAAACATCACTCTCTCGTCTGACCTTACCATCAACAATGTTGGCTCTCAACCAACGTTTGTTACGACAAAACGACAGGAGGTCGTAGACCTGACCCTTTCCAACAGATATGTGAGGGACACCACTAACTGGAGACTCTTGCCTCATGTTACACTGCCGGACCATAAGTATATCGAATTTCAATTAAGTTGTGGGATCTCGTCCTTGCAACCTAGATGGGATCCGAGAAACACGGACTGGGTACGGTTTATAGAGGAGCTTGAGCTCTTGAGCCACTCAGGCCCTACCTAAACTTAGAACGAAACAATTGGGAGAGAACGCCATTCATAACCTGAATATCACCATCACCAATTGTTTTGAACTCGCATGTCTAAGACAGCTGCTTCCTACTTTGAAGATAATGTTTACTGCTAGTACTGCTCACATACCCATTCCTTGGCGCACAGTGAAAGTGGTTTTCATTCCCGAAATAGGAATAGAGGAATACTCACTTGCCAAGTACTTCAGACCAATTAGTCTAACATCCTTCCTGCTGAAAAGCATGGAGAGACTGGTAGAGCTGCACGTGCGGAAAGTTGCCCTTCGAATGCACCTTCTTTCGGAGATGCAACATGCTTATCAGCGCACAAAATCCTTGCGAGACTGCGCTTCAGAACCTAGTTGGGAGAATTTAATGCGCGCTCGAAAGGAAAGAGTACGCGCTGGGCATTTTCATCGACATTGAGGGAGCCTATGATAACGCAACTTTCGACAGCACTTGTAACGCTGCCAGACATCATGGCGTAGATGAGGCACTGGTCTTGTGGATCAAAGCAATGCTTGTGTACAGGACACTGACCGCTGATGCAGGCCTCGACCAGGGTGCCAAATCCGGCGGTAACAGGGGCTGCCCGCAAGGTGGCGTCCTGTCTCCGCTGTTATGGTGCCTGGTGGTCGACTCTCTGCTTGATGCTCTCAATACCTCTGGAATCTATGCCCAGGCATATACGGATGATGTCGCCATTCTTTCTGTAGGCTCATGTTTGGCGACTGTCCGTCTCAAAGCACAGGCGGTGCTAAATGTGATCGATGTTCGTTCCACTCTTTGGTAAAACTTTCGAACCTCATTCCTGCGACAACATCTCTCCATCTCCTTGATCACGCGCTTCTCGTCCTCCATCTTCCCGAACAGCTCGCGTCCGCCGATACAACGTGGCCATTCTGTTTTTCTGTATGTACCTGTCTGCACTCGTAGCCAAACCAAGGGTTTCTGGTAGCTGGTGCAGCATACCTCATAACACTTTGACAAGGTCTCTATTGCTGTTTGCATCGGCTTTTGAGAGAGCTTGAGGGAGACACGATCGGCGAAGGTGTTAGATTATGTTACGATTGCAGTTTCCCGATGTCAAATTTTGCTGGTCCTACTCGACTCCGCAGTGTTCGCGATATTAGCGTACGCACCTCGAATGCAAGGTCCGAGTCAGCATTGGCTCCTCGGAATGTTCGGACATCCAAGATGCTGGAGGAGTGTCTGACGTCGATAGCAATTTGATCGATTTGATTAACAGACAATTGATCGGAAGACCGCTAGCTAGATTACGTCCCGCCACAAGGTCCATCAGCCTGAATCCATTTTCGGATGTGGTGTCGTGTAGGCTGTGCATTCCTACTGCTCGTTCGAATATGTCCTCTTTGCCCAGCTTCGCGATGAAATCTCCTACACCAGTGTTGGTGCCATAGTTGGGACATTGAGCGTATGTCCTATTTAGCAGGTCATAGAAGTCATCGTTGACTCTGTCATCTTTTTCTTCTGTGGGGGTGTAAACGTCCACCAGCCGGGGCCAGATTTGCCTGGTGATGAGGCAGGTATGTCCCTGGGTCCATCTCAGGTTCGTCTCGGCCCTGGCGAAATTTGCAAGATAATGTTTAATGGTTGCAAGGGTTATTCCCTCACAAGCCACGATTGATTGTAGCGTCGTTCCTTGTCTGGCGAGTGTGTCGGCTCTCTCATTTCCTGGAATGTCGCTGGGTCCCGGTACCCAGATAAGTTGTATGTTAAATCTCGTTAAGAAATAGGCGACAGTCGAGACTAGTTTTGATGTGTACACATAAAACTCCAGCGACTTTAAGGCTGCTTGACTATTCGTGAGAATACGGATATCCTTATTCGAGGAGTTTGCCAGGGAAGTTAAAACTAGACATGGCTCCGTATGGCTCGTCTCTATGCTCACGCTGCTTTAAGATCGACAAAAAGGCGGTGTGTGTTGACCTGACATTCATGCACCTTCTTCAAGGTCTGCCGCAGTGTGAATATTTGGTCTATAATGGATTTTCCGGCCCTGTCAAATTGTCCACGAATGGTTTCGGCCGTTCACACACCACGGGAGAGAAGATCTTATACGCGATGTTAAGTAGACTTATTATCCTGTCGTTAGCGCTATGGGGGGTCTCCTTTATTGTGGATCGGACAAAGGATGCTAAGATTCCATTCATAGGGGATGCTTTCCTCCAACCATATTTTACCGATGATCTGGTATATGCGCCCTAACAGTTCATTCCAGCTCAGCAGACAGACCGCCGGCGAGGCTTTCTCAGTTTTAAGCTTCAGAGTCACCTGCCTAATTTTATCTAGGTCGGGTGGGCGGAATTCTCTTGCATCTTCATTAGTTGCGAATGAACCATTCTGCCTGACAGCGGTATTAGATCTTTGCCGTTAAACAGTCCACAGAAGTGTACCTTCCATATTCTCAAAATCGACTGTGACTCTACTACTAGTTGTCAGTCTTCATCCCTACAGGCTTCCGCTCAGACTTTATAGCACTGGCATGCTCCTTTTACTTTTTAAGACTTGCGAGTATCGTTCCTCTGGTAGTATCTCTCCATTACCTCGGTCTCACACTCTTCATGCTATTTTTTCTTCCTTAAAAGCGTGTGTTCCTCTTTACATTTATGCTCGTAGTGATCATGAGCAGCTCTCGTCCGTCTATGTAGAGGTTGTAGAGTTGTGCTTTGCACATGGGCGCATTGCTCATCAAGTTTTCTAGTTGTCGATGGTCTGAAAGCCAACACATCGGAGGTAGCATCTCTGATGGCGCGCTAACAAGCTCCCACTGTTGTTCTGTGGATTCTGCCGGTGTCATCGGAAATTGCGAGATGTTGAGGGAAATGCGATCGGCAAAGAACTTAGTCATCTCCTGCGATTGTAGCTTTCCGACGTCAAACTTTCGTTGTCCAGCTCGACTCCGTGCCATCCTTGAGATCTTCATTTGTACCTTGGCTACAAAGAGGTAGTGATCTGAGTTGATGTTGACTCCTCGGTAGGTTCTCATATCTAGGATGCTGGAGGAGTGTCCAGCGTCGATCGCAACGTGATCAATTGGTTGACGATTGACTAATCCGGTGAGCGCCAGGTCCATTTGTGAACGATGAGAAGCGGAAATCGTGGATAGTTAGAAGGAGATTACGCCCCGCCAGGAATTCAAGTGATCGTGATTGACATTAAAATCTCCTATAACTATTTTGGTGTCGTAGCTGGGATATTGGGAATAGGTTCTGTATAGGAGATCGTAGAATTCTTCTTTGAGTCGATCGTCCTTTTCTTCCTTTGGGGCATGAGCGCATATCAAGCTAATGTTTCCAAATTTAGCTTTGATGCGGATTATTATGAGGCGTTCGCTAACACAACGAAAGCTTAAGACTTTTTGTCGGAGTCTTCCTCGAATAGCGCTATTTGTTCTCCTTGTAGCAGTTCCCGTAGTAGATGTCGCAGTTTTTCATCCGTCTTTTGCCTGGACCATCCCACAGCACTCCTTGGAGTGCAGTTATATCTGCTTTATAGCAGCTGAGGGTTTGCTCCAATTGATCGCCTGCACCCGGTCTGTTAAGGACCCTGTCGTTTGCAGGGCTCGTCAGTTTTGTATCCGTCCGTATCCGAGGCTTGTGGTTGTTTCGGAAGAAGTGGGTTTTTACATGATAGGGATGTTACCCCTAAGCACAACCCCCAACCTGGAGGGCCAGATTCCTCATTTCGCAGGAACAAGGGGTTGGGTCGCTACACACATTGGTTCACTACCTGGTGGGTGCCAGGGTAGCTATCCAGGGGGTGTCACGCGGAGGCTGTGTGTCAACTTGGATTGAGCAGGGACAGAGATCGAAGTTGGCGTTTGGCATGTTAAAAGCGATCAACTTCTTTGCTCCCTCCCCCCTGGCTGTCAAAAATAGTGCATTAAAAAACCCAGCAGCAAAAAAATCACTCATTGGTTCTTCGAACACAATAGCCCTTAATACGCGCTACGATCTTCTTTCGCAAGCTCATTATCCCACATGGACTCCTTCTACCCTTTACTTACCTGATATGATGCCTCTTAGTCTTAGTTATGTATCTCTTCCCCTTCATAGGTTCCCAGACGTCTTGGTAACAGGACGAAGCAGCAATGATAATTGGGCTCCCTGGAATCCCTGGAATAACCAAAACTACCGATTGGTTGCATATAATTTCTTAAGCTTCAATCGAAAAATATGGCTTATATTTTCCTTTCCCCCATTAATAAACTCCTGGATTGTGGCAACAAATCTTCGAAGTGTACATTCTAACCAAAAGTTGTCGAACAAAGTCGTTTGATATAAAAACGCGAACAGCTTTATTACGAAGTACAACATTCAAGCCATGTGCTCTACAACTTATTGCCATTCAAAAATCAATCAGGATCGATTCATAAATCGTCTTCGTGTGCCCGGCTGGGTCGAAGGGTATCCGTGGCAAAACTTCTAAATGCCCTCGTAAATAAACAATTTTTGAATGTAAATCGCTGGATATTGCTGTGCAATTCGATCCACATATAAAAAAAAACAAAACAAAAAATCCAAGCATGCGTATTCCTTCAGTAACGATGTAACAAACGAAGCATGAAAACGAGAAAAAAAAAAAGGAAGAATCCTGAATCCTTATCAGCAAAAAAGGCAGCAAGAGGGAAACATCGACGATGACGACCAGGAGAAAACGAAAGAATCTAAAATCATATGAACATGACAAAAGGACATTGTTAGGACAATTTAAGGAACATTCGTACAAGAGTAAATCTCTGTGTACTCGTCCTTTTCCACTCGCCATATTTAAATGGTCTCCAAGGACAATTCCTTCCTCGCAAATGCATTTTACGTACGTACATATGTACTCGTATCGTACTCCTTTAGGCGTTCGCATTGAGAAATTACTTTTCAAAATGCGCTTAGTATTCATTTTTGTACTTCAGTCTTCGCCGAGCTCGGCAATGACTTGGGGGCAGAGTCAATACGACGATGAGGGGAGAGGACGAGGTGGAGGATGTACATAAATAAGTTATGGGAGTACATATTCGGAAGGAAATTTTGCAGCAGACGTGAATAAATTAGTCTTCGTAGCAACGATAGATGATAAATGTATCTGTGTCAGCAAGCATCATTTTAAAATTGCTTTTTATGCTAAGCTTTCTGTTTTTTTCTTATGCGTGGAGCACGTACATGTAGGTACATATACATATAGGTATGTATCTCGAATCCATCGCTTAGGAAATATGTCAGAAGTTTATCGGTTTGACATTAACGTATCAACGCTTTACATGAACTGGGATCCCAGTGGCCGTATGATAGTCATGAACCGTCAATCAAATTTATCGTGTTGCTGTTAAAGCGACATACATACCTCCTGGGAAATTAAGGTATTCTGAGATAAGGAATGAGAGCTCAAGGCGCTTTTGTCAAGACTTGATTGCACAGATCAAAGTACGGGACGTACGTACGTATTTGGAAATTTTGTATGAAATCCAAACATTTGGATTTCGGGTTGAATTTAATTTAATGTATGTATGTACGTCCATGTGTATCTACGCGTGACTGAAATACAACTGAAGTCAAATTTGAGCAGAGAAATAAGCAAGCGAATAGTATGATTAGCTTCGATTGCTGTCGTTCCTTTGTCGGTTGTTGATTGCACAAAATCCTGCTGCAGTGAATGCAGGTGCTAATTTTCTTTGAAATGAGATTGCGACGAGATTAGGACGACATTCCATATAACACAGAAACGTGCTTACTCTTTGTTGTTGGTTTTTATTTATTCATTCATTTATCATAAACTGACAATCAGTACTATCAACATAACAATCCAGTCAGAAATCCAAGTAATAACAACCACCGTCCGTAAGCTTTAAACCCTACGAGTCCCCGGGACCGGATGGTATCATACCAGCTGAGCTTCAGCAGGTGGTAGATATCATCCTCCCCTGGCTTGTAGTCATATACAAGAGTTGCCTCTCCCTATCATACATCCCTAGCAAGTGGAAGGTAACCAAAGTCATTTTCATACCCAAGGCAGGCAAAAGCTTCCATACGTATGCAAATGACTTGAGGCCTATTAGTCTTACTCCTTTTTTATTAAAAACTCTAGAGAAGATTCTAGACGCACACATTCGCTACAGTTGCCTCTCAGGAAGGCTGTCGGATAATCAACATGCCTACAACAAGGCAAATCGGTGAAAACAGCACTCCACTCACTGATCAGCAAAATAGAAAGGTCACTGGAACGTAAGGAATATACTCTAGTCGCCTTTCTCGACATTGAGGGTGCCTTTAACAATGTTGAACCATGGGCCGTCACCAAAGCGCTGACTGATCTGGGTGTTACGGGATCAGTGATAGAAATGGTACGACAACCCACCGTGGTTGGGTGTCCTTGACAAGAAGCTGAATTGGAAACCCAACATTCTTGACCGCGTCAAGAAAGCAACTGTTGCCCTCTACAGTTGTAAAAAAGTGGTGGGCAAGAAGTGGGGTCTCCAACCAAGCATTATGCACTGGCTCTACACGGCGGTCATAAGGCCCATCCTCCTGTAATGCGTCGTAGACTGGTGGACTGCTCTGGACAAGGCAGTCAATCGAAATCTTCTGGGGAAAGTACAAAGATCGGCCAGCTTATACATAAGCGGAGCGATCAGATCAACCCCCACGGAGGTCCTAAACATCCTGCTACACCTTCCACCACTGAACCTTTCCAGCAAACAAATTGCTGCCTGCGCGGCCCTGAGGATGAGGAGCATAATAAAATGGCCCACATCACAAAAAGGACACACAACCATTCTAAAACACTTCGAGGTACCCATGGACACAGATTATATCATCCCGCAAAACGTGTTCACTAGGAACTTCGAAGTTGTTTTTCCATCCAGGGAAGAATGGGCTGAAGGGAAAGTCATACCAAAGGACTCGACCTCCCTGTATACCGATGGCTCTAAGATGGAGTCGGGTGTAGGCAGTGGAGTCTTCTCCAAGGAGCTTAACCTCAGCCTATCCTTCAGACTCCCAAATTACTGCAGTGTGTATCAGGCTGAAATAACAGCGATAACAGAGGCCCTTGCATGGCTCAGGATCAATGTAATATCCGCCAAGGATATTATCATTTACACGGATAGCCAATCGGCGATCAAATCCCTGGCAGCGGTAACCCACAAATCAAAGACGTCTCTTAACTGTCGCCTATCTCTAGATGAGATGGCTGAGCAGTTCAACATTTAAGTATTGTGGGTTCCCGGGCATAGGGATATTCCAGGAAACTGCGCGGCCGACGAACTTGCAAAGTGAGGGTCTAGCACACTCAGCCTACCTACCCTCGGGTACCGAGAAACACCAGTAAGTACGGTAAAGCATATGGTAAAACTCCAAACCACTAAGGCGACCAACCTCCAATGGAATGAGGGTAATATCGGCTTTATCACCAAACAACTCTGGCCTAAATTAAACCTAGGACGAACCAGGGACCTAATTGCAACCAAAAGGGCAACCTTAAGTACTCTGGTGGGTGTCGTTACAGGTCACTGCATCATTGGGAAACACGCCGCCAGACTGGGAATACCCTCCAACGACTTCTGTCGCGGCTGCATGGACGAGGAGGAGGAGGAATCAATACATTACCTCCTCTGCTCATGCCCATCTTTTGCGAATCGCAGGAGGATCTACCTCGGCGCGCCCTTCTATGATAATTTAAGTGAGCTAGCAGTCCATAAAATAGCTCAACTCCAAGCACCGGTTGGTTCTCTGGTAGCGGATCTGGGTAACACGATCCATGTGGTATCACAATGGGCCGACTTCAGCCTATGTGTGGCTTATGCCGACCACAATAACCTGACCTAACCACCGTCCGTGGTTGAACGCAAAAATAGCGGAGCGGCTACGCATCTCTATACATAGAAGGTTCAATCAAATGGTCAACTTACAGCGATAATCTTAAGCGGCTCAAAAAGGAAACTACTTACTTACTTTGATGGCGCTATAGTTCGGGGTGAACCAGGGCCTCAACCAAGAAGCCTCTCCACCCGGCACAATCATTGGCCAGCCGCTTCCAGTGCCGCACGCCCAATTGGTTGAGGTCCCTTTCCACCTGTGCGAGCCACCTTAGATGCGGTCGTCCTCTGCTGCGGCGTCCCTCGGGGTTGGAGTCGAAGACTCTTCAGGCCGGAGCGGTGATGTTCATTCGCTCTACATGGCCTAGCCATCTTAGACGTTGGATCCGAAGACGTCTAACTAGGCCGATGTCGCTCTACAGCCCGTACAGTTTTTGGTTGAATCTCCTCCTCCACTTTCCGTTTACACCAACGGGACCAAAGATTGCACGCACTTAGTTTTCCGAGAGAGGACTCTAATACTCAGTGGCCTCTTGAGGCCAAAGAAGCAGAGGTTGGCAAAAGTTATTTTGTGTTTTATCTCAGCGCTGGTGTCATCGAGCCAAGGTAGATGAAGTCCATGACTGCTTCAAAAACATAGCTGCCGAAGGTGACGTTCTGACCAAGACGTCGGTGTGGCGCGTCTTTCTTTCATGACAGCATATATTTGGTCTTGTCCCCATTTACACTTAGACCAACTTTATCCGCTTCTGCTTCAATGCCTGCGAACACCTCATTGACATTTCGCATTGTCCGTTCAATAACGTCAATGTCATCTGCGTAGGCAAGCAATTGTGTAGTCTTGAAGTACATACATAGATCGTACCTCTTGTATTGGTCGCAGAGTCCCGCACGATATTTTCAAGTACGATGTTAAAGAAATCACATGACAGTGCGTCACCCTGTCTAAAAGGTCGAACGTCTCGGTTAGTTCACCTCCGACCTTATTGGAGCAGTGGGAATCTCCATAGACATCCTGCACAGTCTGGCGAGTTTGGCAGGAATGTTAGAACATAACATGGCTCTGTATAGCTCGTCTCTATAAATACTGTCATACGCGGCTTTAAAGTCGACGAAAAGGTGGGTGTTCTTTAAGATCTCACGCCGCCGTTCGGAATCCGCATTAAACTCTAGGTCCCTTTCACCTGTGTGAAAAATAAATCACACACAACATGGGTGACTGAGAGAAGCTTGGCTCTGGTCCTTCATATGCTGTAACGCCACCAAAGAAGGGGAAGTCCGTCTGCTCCACCAGTTTTATAAGACTTAAATTTCGATACCGCTATCTTAACATCGTCTAGGTCGGGTAGACGGGATTCTCTTTCGTCTTCGTCTGCTCTACCTGATGGCGGCATTTTGACTATCATCGCCGTTGTACATTTTACAGAAGTGGTCCCTCCACAATCTCAGCATCTCAGCATCTCTGTGACTCTACTATTAGTTGTCCGTGCTCATCCCTGCAGGCTTCTGCTCTGGCTTTATAGCCTTGGCATGTTCGTTTTAATTTTTGGTAACATTTTCGAACGTCGCGTCGTTCCTGCAGTAACATCTCTCCATCTGCTCGATATCGCGCTTCTCGTGCTCCTTCTTTTTCCTTCTCAGGGGCGCATGCTCCTCCCTTCTTTTCTGTTCATAGAGCTCGCGGGCAGCTCTCGTCCGTCGATGCAATGTAGCCATGTTTGCATTCTGTTTCCCTTCATGGTCCTCTCTGCACTCACAATGAAACCAGGGGTTTCTCGACAGTGGTTGCTCGAAACCGAGTACATTTGAGGCATCCTCGCTGATGTCGTTCTGACAACGACTCCATTGCTATTCTTTGGTTTCTGCAGATTGCATCGGAAATTGAAAGAGCTTGAGGGAGACTTGATCGGCGAAGGTCTTGATGGTCTCCTGCGATTGCAGCTTTCTGAAGTTAAATTTTGGTGTTCTTACTCGACTCCGTTGATTCCGAGAAATTCGCATCCGTACCTTGGCTGCAACAAGGTAATGATCCGAGTCGATGTTGGCTCCTCGAAAGGTTCGGACGCATGGGATGCGGGGATGCAATATGATACATTTGGTTGATTGTTGATTGATCGACCGCCAGGTCCCCTTATGGATGTTGAGGTGTGGGAATAGTGTACTTGCTACTACTAGATTATGTCCCGCCATAAAGTCCACTAGTCTTAGTCCGGCTTTTGACGTGGCATAGTGTAGGCTGTGCTTTACTATGACTCGTTCAAAGACAGCTTCCTTACCCAGCTTCGCATTGAAGTCTCCTATAACGATTTTGGTGTCCTAGCTGGGACATTGGGCATATGTTCTGCCTAGGAAATCATAGAAGTCGTCTTTATGCCGCGATTGGCCTTGAGCACCGTGGCGCAGTGGGTAGTGTTTCTCCTCAGCAGGGTTCTGACAAAACCCCTGTAGTAGAATTGTCATGAAAAGCTACTCGAAATTCGCCGTTCGGAACCAGCAATAAACTGTAGGTCCCTTTCACCTATGGGAAAATGAAATCACACACAACATGGGTGATTGAGAGAAGCTCGGCTCAGGCCCTTCTTGGACTGTAACGCCAATATACATACATACATTGGCCTTGATTCGGATAGTTATGAGGCGTTCGCTTACATACTGGAAGCTTAAGACTTTTTTCCTTAGTCTGTCTCGAATAGCGAATCCGCATCCGAATAAGCGTTGTTTAGTTTCTCTGTGGCAGTTTCCGTAGTAGTTATCACAGTTTTTCATTCGCTTTTTGTCTGGCCCATCCCAGAGCTCTTCTTGGAGCGCGGTCATGTCTGCCTTATAGCAGTCCAAAGAGTTGACCAGTTGTCCGGCTGCAACTGGTCTGTTGAGGAACCTAAAGTGCCAAGTGCAGGGGCACTTTTTGCGGGGGTCGTTTAAATGTAATCCGTCCGTGTTCGAGGTTGTTGGTTGTTTCTGAACAAGTTTTTGTTTTACGCGATAGGGATGTTAACCCTAAGCGCAACCCCAAACCTGGAGGGCCAGGTTCCTCTTTCCCCAGGAACAAGGGTCGGGTCGGTTGGTTCACTACCTGGCGGGTGCCAGTATAGCTATCCAGGGGAGGCCACGCGGAGGCTGTGTGTCAACTTGGGGTAAGCAGGGGCAGAGATCGAAGCTGGCGTTTGCCAAGTTAAAAGCGATCAACTTCTTTGCTCTCACGCAAACCGACTTTAGACCAAAAATTCACATTGCGTACGACAGCATTCATTGCAAAGACTTGTTTGACTCGGTGGCCGAATTCGGGATCCCAGAAAACCTGATCCAGCTGTGTCGCGCCACGCTAAAAAATACGCGATGCACTGTGCAGTTCGGTTCTAGGACCTCTGAACCGTTTGAAACATGCACCGGAGGAGCAGATAGTGCGACGGGCAGGCGGGAGGGCACTATCTTCTACAAGTCTCTCCAGTTGCTGTGATACGTGGGTGTAGAAGTTTTCATTGCGGTTGAGGAACAGGCGAAATGAGTTGGTCTTAAAGTCAACGAGGATGAGACAAAATCCATGCTGTCAAGCAAAAACCGATCCGTCGCTAATCCGTTCAGATGATTGAGGAGTTTGTCTACCCCGGGGCAAACGTAAACTTGACAAACTACACCACAGTGGAGATCCGGCATAGAATCGCCCCTGGCAACTGCTGCTACTTCGGTTTGTCCAAACAACTTGGGTCAAAACTCCTCACACGAAGAACCAAAGTCAATCTTTACAAAACGCTTATACTGCCAGTCTTGCTGTACGGAGCCGAAAGCCGAAAGCTGATAAACAGGACGGCGCAGCTGATTTTGGGTACTTTAGAAAAAAAAATCCGCACTAGATATTTGCTCCTGTCTGTGAGGAAGTTGAATGGAGGACAAGACATAACTGCGAACTCTACGAGCTGTACAAAGGTGTCGATATAATCCGGAAAGCAAAGATCCATCGACAACATTTTTTCGGCCACATCGAGCGCATGAACGCCAACGCTCTAGCTAAGAGGGTCTTGGTCTCCGAGCCTCCTGGTTCGAGAAGAAGAGGAAGACCGATTCAACCGTATAAAAACCAAGGAATCGCGAATGTAAGTCAGCTTGGTCTTGATAACTGAAAGCACCGGACCGTCAAGGATGGAAAGCAACTATAGCTCCATGGATTGTTGGCCCGATAAGTAAGTCATTAAGTAGTAAGTATTCTTGACGTGTCCAACGCCTTTGACGAAGTATGGAACGAAGGTTTGGTATATAATCTAGGACAAGTTTTCCCCGAAAAACTGTCGAACGTTCTGGAAAAGTACTTGTCTAACAGACTCTCTTAAACACGGGAACGAATAGCCACATTTTAGAGCAATTACGGCTGGCGTCCCGCACGGAAGCGTCCTTGGTCCGCTGTTTTACCTGTTGTATACCAGAGACATAGCACAAACGGATGGCACTATACTGGCCACATCCGCCGATGATACTGTCACATGATAGTGGCCCCAGAAAAATTGGTCGAAGAATCATCGACTGAATTGCAATATGTCCTGAACCGTATAGGCAACTGGACTAGGATTTGGTGGATCGCGCTTAACGAGACCACATCTGTCTACATACATTTTACTTAAGTAAGTGCACTACCACTCTTTGTAAGTGAAGTTTGTATCCCATTCGCAAACGCGGCAAAACAAACCTCACACTACTATGAGCACGCGCTGTCGGTCCTCATAGAGCCTTTTGGAGATTTTCACCAACCCTCGCAAAAAAAACAAAAACTTTTAAAGCTACATAGGTATGAGGCATGTCTGTTTTGATGGTAGGAAAGTGGAATATTTTTTAGGAGTGGCTGTTGTTCCAAGTTATTGACCACAGCTTCACGAGAAATCATTTTTTTTTTTCACACTCCTTGTTTTTGGCCATAAGTACTTGGATTTGTTTATTCTGACTTTCTTCGATTGAAACAGCTTTTGCGTAAGTCATTTCCAATGTTAGCTTTGTGCCATCAAGTTGTTTGGTGGTTAATGTAAGCAAATCCGATGGTGGGTTGGAGGTTGTTGAAGGCAAAGTAATCGGTTCTGTCGTGACAGCAGAGGGTGGCGGTGGAGAAGGCGTTGGCGATGTTGATGACAGTGGCGGTTGGAAGTTTGATTGAGTTGTGGTATTTGATGGTTTAGGGAAGGATGCTCGGTCTTGCATCGATTTTTTTGTTATTTTTTCACGAAGGCCGTTGCCACTTGTTGGTGCAACCATATGGTACTGGCCCATTGTACAGTAAGACTATTGCTTAGAGTTTAAAATGGATTGGGGGCGGGAAAAGGTCGCTTGATCACTGCGGCCACTAATGGGCCTATTGTTATATCCACCACTTATAGTTCACGCAAAAATCCTGAGTTCAAGATAAAACTTAGCATGCTTTTGGGTGGGCCGTGGTGCAGTGGTTAACATCATCGACCGTCGAGCGGAAGGTCTATAGTTCAAATTCGTTTCATAGCCAAGAAAAAGCAATTCCTATACGGAAAAAAGTATCCAACACAGTTGCGAATGGAAAGTGACCAAACGTACTGCTGCAGGCATAACACTCACAGTATATGTGTATGCATCTTGGCGTTACAGTCCATGGAGGACCAAAGCCGAGCTTCTCTCAATCCCCCATGTTGTGTGGGATTTTATTTTTCCCATTCGAGAAACTTTTCTTGACAATTATACTACTACGCTGAGGGGAAGCACCGTGAAAAACACGTTCGATGATATGGATGTTGCGGGATTCGATCCCGTGTCATCGGCATCAGAGGCCAACACACTACCTACTGCGCCACAGTGCTCTCACAGAATATGGCCAGATGAAATTCATCCTCTGCGTATGCAATATTAAGACCAAAAGTGCATGAACGAATTACTGTGACAACGCGTAATTTGGTCTGCTCTCTTCCTATCGAGGGCAAACCTCCCCTGAGAGTTTTTTTTTTTTGTTGAAGACCTCTGCAATCCGTTGGAGCACTCAGACGCAAACAGTGGTCCATTGTACTCCAGACAGATACCTTACATTACTGTATTTTCCCCGTTTCCCGGAGAAAAATGTGAAGGAGCTTAAGCGATGTAGAGCTAAGGGATTCGGCACACACCACGTCGGCTCCAAGGGTGCGCCACCGTGCGCGGGCAAAGACGGGACAGTCACAGAGGAAATGCTCTGCAGTGTCATCCTCCTCGCAACATGCAGCACAGGTAGGCACATAGAGATGCTTGGCAAAAGTGAAGTGGCCCGTGATGACTCCCACAAGTCTTCTGCGGTCGATTATTCCTAAAGACAGGAGGAATGCTGCGGACTTATTGCAGACATCAGGTAATACGCTCTTAGTCATCCTGCAACCTGGACAATCCCTCCATCTACGGTTCTGTATGTTAAACACACAATCGTTAATGTAGGAATTTACTTTGGATACAAGTAGACGGTCCTGAGAAGCTCCTGAGAAGCTCTCCTCTGAACCCATTTTGGCGAGTTCATCCGAGAACTCATTACCTGAGATCCCATACAAGCCTTAATGAATAACTTGGAGCTAGTTAAGGGGTTACACACAGCTTTTAGTGCAGCTTGGCTGTCACTACAGACGCATATGCTTTTCTCCCTCTACCTGAGCTTCACAACATAGTGCATAGGACTGCGTATATCTCTGATTGGAAGACAGACGCATATTTTTCTATGGAGAAGTGCGGTGGGATGTTTTCGCTCTCAAAGAAAACCCCAGCACGGGACCCCCGCCCAGACATGGAGCCATCCGTGAAAATGCGGAGACTATACTTTCCAGGTTCAGTATCCAGCCATAGCCAATCCTGACGTCATGGAAACTCGACTGTGAAATTACGGCGCAGTAGGATAACTGCTCGTCAATGCGTCAGAAGGCATATCCATGAGACAGGGGTCGCAGGACAATTCTTGCGCAAGCAC
Organism: Eumerus sabulonum; assembly: GCA_951905685.1. Lineage (NCBI taxonomy): Eukaryota > Metazoa > Arthropoda > Insecta > Diptera > Syrphidae > Eumerus > Eumerus sabulonum. The sequence continues at coordinate 242,563,726 of OX645060.1, forward strand.
GCCGTCATTCCTATGCGAGTTATACTAAAATCCATTTCTCTTCAGACGAGACATGGGTGTGCTCTCAAACAACCTCTGATAAATATATTAAGAGGTGGAAGGTTCATCATAGCATCTAGAGCAGCGTCCGACGTGCTGGGGAAAGCCCCCTACAGCTGAGACAACTTGTTCTTTGGAGTTTGGTGAAAGAGACTACGACGTGTTTGCAATTTAGTTCCACCAGATTCTGCACCTGACGGCGGCATTTAGACTATCATCGCCGTTATGGAGTCTGCAGAAGTGGTCCTTCCACAATCTCAGCATCTCTGTGACTCCACTACTAGTTGTCCGAGCTCATCCCTGTAGGCTTCTGCATGTTCGTTTTACTTTTCGGTAAAACTTTCGAACGTCGTTCCTGCAGTAACATCTCTCCATCTCCTCGATCTCGCGTTTCTCGTGCTCCTTCTTTTTCCTTCTCAGTGACGCATGCTCCTTCCTTCTTTTTAGTTCATAGAGCCCGCGGGCAGCTCTCGTCCGTCGATGCAATACAGCCATGTTTGCATTCTGTTTCTCTTCATGGTCCTCTCTGCACTCATAATCAAACCAGGGGTTTCTCGACAGTGGTTGCTCGAAACCGAGTTCAAATGAGGCATCCTCTCTGATGGCGTTCTAAAAACGACTCCATTACTATTCTTTTGTTTCTGCAGATTGCATCGGGAATTGATAGAGCTTGAGAGAGACTTCATCGGCGAAGGTCCTGGCGGTCTCCTGCGATTGCAGCTTTCCGACGTTAAATTTTGGTGCCGATGAAACGGGATCGAATCGCGATACAGCCATGTCATCGAACGTGTCTTTCACGGTGTTTCTCTTCAGCGGAGTTTTGACAAAGCCCCCTGTAGTAAAATTGTCATGAAAAGCTTCTCGAAATTCGCCGTTCGGAACCGGCAATAAACTGTAGGTCCCTTTCACCTATGGGAAAATGAAATCACACACAACATGGGTGATTGAGAGAAGCTCGGCTCAGGCCCTTCTTGGACTGTAACGCCAATATACATATGTACATACATTGGCCTTGATTCGGATAGTTATGAGGCGTTCGCTTACATACTGGAAGCTTAAGACTTTTTTCCTTAGTCTGTCTCGAATAGCGCATCCGCATCCGAATAAGCGTTGTTTAGTTTCTCTGTGGCAGTTTCCGTAGTAGTTATCACAGTTTTTCATTCGCTTTTTGCCTGGCCCATCCCAGCGCTCTTCTTGGAGCGCGGTCATGTCTGCCTTATAGCAGTCCAAAGAGTTGACCAGTTGTCCGGCTGCAACTGGTCTGTTGAGGAACCTAAAGTGCCAAGTGCAGATCCGAAATTCGTTTCCTTTTTGACGTTTGCGGGGGTCCTTTAAATGTAATCCGTCCGTGTCCGAGGTTGTTTCTGAACAAGTTTTCGTTTTACGCGATAGGGATATTAACCCTAAGCGCAACCCCCAACCTGGAGGGCCAGGTTCCTCTTTCCCCAGGAACAAGGGTCGGGTCGTTGCACACATTGGTTCAGTACCTGGCGGGTGACAGAATAGCTATCCAGGGGAGACCACGCGGAGGCTGGCGATAGTAGCTTTCCGACTTCATAACTTTGTATTCTTCTTCTACTCCGCTGCTTTGGTGATATCCGCAGGCGCATCTTGGCTTCTACAAGATAGTGGTCCGAGTCGATGCCCTAATTCAGTTGCATTTAAATGAGTTTTTTTTCTATAAAGGACTTATTCCAAATCTGCGTTATTCGAGACATTTCGAAAATGAATCGTCATGTCGTGATCACAATATCCTTCATAACCCCTAGAACAATCGTCACTAAACTTAGATTTCAATTGCCGCATGTACAATATATGTACATGGGTCTATACTAATCACGCAAGCTGTATAGTCCCACTTACATATATACATAAATACTTTGTTAAAGTAAGCATACAGGTAGGAAGCAGATGGGTGGTCAATATAGGATCAGCTGATAGCCTAACAAATGATGAATTCCCTCAAACAACTACAGATGGCAAACACACTTCAATTGATTGGTATTCAGTAGAAAGCCCATTCATCTGCCTTCACAAGCCAAGCATCCAATACCACAAACTGCACCCAAACCACATTATTCCCTTAACAGCAGACGTATCCATCCATAAATACCACATGCACTATTCGAAACGAGTCTTCACACGCGTCGTTTTGGCATTGGCAACAAATTAGATGACATCCCCCTTTTGACACCCTCACTTTGGCAAATGGATTCTAAGACGCTCCACGACGCTGAAGGCTGAAGGATACCCACAAAGAAGGAAAAACAAAAATTAATCACATACCCGCCCCCCGCCTGCATTCGATGCGATTTTCAATTTTGAAATTTTGTTCGCCAGCACTACGGATTCAGTTCGCTCGTAAATCATATTCCATTGCATGCACTCAGTCCCTGCTAGAGCGGACAAGTCCCAAAATTTGTCGTATTCGATGTCGATGAAAACGAATGTTTCTTGGCAAGATCTCAAAATTGTTATTCTTGCAATCCGGATGTTAAGTCGACGGGCTTGTCCAATGTATGGTTTGCATGTGACCCTAAACGAGAATTCCAATTTGAAAAATTTATACAACAAATGCGAAAACATTCATTGGATAAATAAACTCGAACTGGTGTGTGGCATCAGTAGATGGAATGGGTGGGGCATTCTTGGTATTCCATACTAGTTGTCTTGGAGTTCTGATCACTAGAGATTAATTTCATCTTCGTTGCCAGATCGATGTGGAATTTATGCGCGGAATATTGAGGAAAGATGGTGGAACGGAAGCAAATGTAAATTGTAGTCAACCTCGAACGTATTTTTTTGGAAGCTTTCGTTTTCCTGGAAAAGAAAAAGGAAAATTTGGTTCAAATGATAAATTGCTTCGATGGTAAACACAAGTTGGGAGAGACACCATTTGACACCATTTGACTTCCCCATCTGGTACAGTCTTTTGCCAGCTGTTTCCAGCGGCGCACTGCGAGTTGGTAAAGGGCACCTTCCAACTGTATGCGCCACCTTAGATTCGGTCGTCCTCTGCTGCGTCGTCCCTCAGAGTTGGACTCGAAGACTCTTCGGGTTAGCCATCTTAGACGTTGGACATCATAGACATCATACCAGACCGATCTCGCTGTATAGTCCGTATAGTTCGTCGTTGTATCTTCTCCTCAACTCCCCGTTTATACAACCGGGACCATAGATTGAACGCAGAATTTTCCTCTCGAAACGACCATCATCCGCTTTCGTTAAAGTCCCAGCCTCTGCGCCATAAAGGAGGACCGGGATGATTAACGTTTTGTACAGTGCAACTTTGGTCTTTCGAGATAGATCTTACTTCTCAATTGCCTCTTGAGCCCAAAGAAGCAGCGGTTGGCAAGAGTAATTCTACGTCCGATCTCAGCGCTGGTGTTATTGTCGCTGGTCACTAGTGAGCCAAGGAAGACGAAGTCTTTGACCACTTCGAATCTGTAGCTGCCAATTGTGACGTTCTGGCCGAGACGCGTCTTTTTTGGGTTGGCTGCATATATTTCGTTTTACACTCGTTAACCGGCGTTCTACGACAAGCACTTCCCAAAGGAGTACGAATCATCGGCTTCGCCGACGATATTGCCATCGTCGCAGTGGCTAAGTATATAGAGAAAGTAGAGGCTACTGCGAACGCAGCTATCGCTAAAATGATTGGCTCTCAATTGCCGGTCTGGAACTGGCAGCCCAAAAAACGGTGGCTATGCTCATAACCAGCCGTAAAAAGGTGGAATACGCGAGCTTCTTAGTCGGAGATCAAACGATAAGGTCCAGGAAAGCAGTCAAGTATCTAGGGGTCATCCTAGACAACAGGCTTTCTTTCAGGGAACACATAATGTATGCCAGCGAGAAAGCATCACACGCACAACGAGCTCTTTCGCGAATGCTTCCGAATATAGGCTCTGCATGCACGACCGCAGAGTTCTACTGTCACGGGTAGTCAGCTCAGTCCTACTCTACGCTGCTCCAATTTGGGCTCCTTGCAGTAAAAGGACTAAAGCGGAAAATGGATTCAGTCTATCGTCTCTGCGCAACAAGAGTAATCTGCGGGTTCAGGATCATATCAAATGTTGCAGCGTTCGTCATAGCAGGAATGCTACCCATCGATATATTGGCAGACGAGCCCAAAAGGGTATACCGCAGGTGACCGCCAGACCGGCAACAGACCAGGTTTATAAAAAAACAGAAGAACGGGCAGAATCCATGGCAATGTGGTAAGTCAGATGGGACACTTCCACAAATAGAAGATGGACGCACAGGCTCATTCCCGTCATCGAAACTTGGACATCAAGACTGGCAGGAGACTGCAATTATCATATTTCGCAGTTTTTTTCTGGACATGGTGGTATGTCCAGAAATACCTAACGACGTCTTGCGGGGAGAGTGGTTGAAGTGGTTGAAATATCTTGCGAATCGTGCATGCTGGCAACACGGGTTACCAGTATCTTTTGGAGATTCCACATCTTTGAGCGCAACCAAAAAAAAAAAAACCCTCGTTAACCGAAAGACCCATTTTCGTCCAATTACGTTAATGTCATCCGCGTACGCAAGCAGTTGTGCAGACTTGAAATAGAACGTACCTCTTGTGTTGGCCAGTGAGTCTGGTATGATCTTTTCAAGCACGATGTTGAAGAAATTACATGAGAGTGCGTCACCTTGTCTAAAACCTTTTTTAACATCGAACGTCTCGGTTAATTCGCTACCGACCCTAATGGAGCAGCGAGAGTTCTCCATTGTCATTATGCCCAATCTGACGAGTTTAGCGGGGATGTCAAAACTAGACATGGCGCTATATAGCTCCTCTCTATGTACACTGTCAAAGGTGATGGGTGTCGATTTGGTGTTCATGGGTCTCCTCCAAAATCTGCCGCAGTGTGAATATCTGGTCTATTGTGGACTTATCTGGTCTGAAACCTTACTAATAAGAGCCTATCAGATTATACACAAGGGGTTTGATGCATTCACACACTACGGCAGAGAAGATCTTGTATGCGATGTTAGGGAGACTCATTCCCCTGTAGTTGGCGCGGCTATAGGGGTCTCCTTTCTTATGGACTGGGCAAACGATGCTGGGATTCCATTCGTTGAGAATTCTTTCCTCCGACCATATTTTACAGATGAGCTGGTGCATACGTCCTACCAGATCATCTCCAGCCACTTTAAATAGCTCGGCAGACAGCTCGTCTACGCCCGCGGCTTTATTGTTCTTGAGCTTTGAAATTACTAACTTAATTTCATCTAGGTCTTGTGGTCTTGTGGACGAAACTCTGTTGCATCTTCGTCCGTTGCGAATGGATCATTCTGCTTGACAGCGGTGTTAGATCTTTCATCGCCGTTAAATAGCCTACAGAAGTGTTCTTTCTATATTCATAGCATCGACTGTGACTCTACTACTAGCTTTCCGTCTTCATTACTACAGGCTTCTGCTCTGACTTTATAGCATTGGCATGCTCGTTTTACTTTTTAAAAGTTGGGAGTATCGTTCCTATGGTAGTATCTTCCCATCTCCCATCTCCCATCTCACGCTTTTCGAGCTCTTTGTTTTCTTCCTTAAAAGCGTTGTGTTCCTCTCTCCGTTTATTCTCGTAGTGATCATGAGCATCTCTCGTCCGTCTATGTTGCATGGCTTTGTGGGCGTTTTACATATATGAGGTTACCCGCATTACTCATCAAACCTAGCGGTCTTCTACGATTGTAGCTTTCCGACGTCAAACTTTCTTTGTCCAGCTCGACTCTGTGTTATTCTTGACATCTTCGTTTGTACCCTGACTACAACGAGGTAGTGATCTGAGTTGATGTTGGCTCCTCGGAAGGTTCTCATATTCTGTCTAGGAGATCGTAGGAGTCGATCGTCCTTTTCTTCGGTTGGGGCGCGAGCGCATATCAAGCTAATGTTCCCGAAATTTGCTTTGATGCGGATTATTATCAGGCGTTCGCTTACATCCCGAAAGCTTAAGACTTTTAGTCAAAGTCCTCCTCGAATAACGAATCCGCATTCGAATAAGCGTTGTTCCTTCTCCTCGTATCAATTCCCGTAGCAGACGTCGCAGTTTTCATTCGTCTTTTGCCTAGTCCATCCCATTGCAGTTTTTGGAGTGCGATTATATCTGCTTTATAACAGCTGAGGGTTTGATCCAATTGATCGCCTGCACCCGGTCTGTTAAGGGACATCACATTCCAGGTGCAGACTCTCAAGTCCTTTAGTCGTTTACAGGGGCCGTCAGCTTTGTATCCGTCCATATCCGAGGCTTGTGGTTGTTTCGGAAAAAGTGGGTTTTTACGATATAGGGATGTTACCCCTAAGCATAACCTCCAACCTGGAGGTTGGACCCTCTTTCCCCAGGAACAGAGGGTCGGGTCGGTGCACACATTGGTTCACTACCTGGCGGGTGCCAAGGCAGGTATCCAGGGGAGGACACGGGGAGGCTGTGTGTCAACTTGGACCAAGCAGGGACAGAGATCAACGATGGCGTTTGCCATGTTAAACGCGATTATCTTCTTTGCTCTGTTTGCTCGCTTCGGAAGCTAAGCTTTTGGGCCTATAAGGCAAACGGATCTGAGGAAAACCGAAAAAAGTACATACGAGCCAGAAATGACTGCAGCACCCACATTCAATGGGTTAAATTGCAATTCTACCAAAAATTAAGGCATAAATTCGTAAAAACGTAAAAAACTCAAATACGTCGTTCACAATGACATTCCAGATGTCACCCTTTAGACAAAGCTAACCTACTTGCTGCCCACTTCGCAGCCAGTTATTAGCTCCCAGCTTGTACTTTGTCTCCGCCTGTACTACAGTGCATCAATTCCACCATGGGGCTAATCCCCTTCCGCACTCGTACAGTCACGGAAACTCCTCAATGACCGTCGGTACGGTTTCCGCAGAAACAGATCCACGAGTGATTTGACGGTATATGCATGTATCTCACCGAGAAGTGGTATCGTGCGCTCCACCAGGCGGCTGAGAGGAAAGTAGATACACTTTATATTTCGAAAGCGTTTGACAGAGTTTGGCATGAAGCTCTTTGTCGAAAATGAGTGCATTCGGGATCGCCGACTCTCTTCTTCTATGGATTAGAAGCTACCTTTCGAATCGTTCAATTCAAGTTGTCTTGGACGGATTCAAGTCTGACACTCACATTGTAAATGCTGGTGTTCCCCAGGGCTCCGTTTTGTCTCCGATACTTTTTCTGATTTTTATAAATGACCTCTTGTCTGTTACTTCTAATCCAATTCACTCCCTCGCTGACGACAGTACCCTCAGCTTTCATATTCGCTCACTTATTTACGACCCTGCACTTCGGCTGTAGATAGTGAGCGGCAGCGCATGTTAAGCTCAATCAATTCCGATATCGACAGCGTCATCCAATGGGGTAAAAACAATAGAGTGGAATTAATGCACCCAAAACACAATGCTGTCTCTTATCGTTAAAGCGTATAACTAACCCGCAGCCATTATCCATGAATGGCACTTACATCTCTGAAACCGAAAAGCTTTCAATCCTGGGTATTTATGTTGCACCACACTGGAGCGACCACATATTCAGTGTCGCCAAGAATGCTTCGAAATGGCTAGGTTTCTTATACAGATACAAGAAATATTTCTCACCCTTAGATCTGGCTTCAATCTATAAGGCGTTCATTCGCCCTAAATTAGAGTCTAACGCTCATGTCTGGTCTGGTGTTTCCAAGACCTCATTGCACCTACTAGATAGAATACAAAAATGCGCGATTAAACTGATAGCTGACTCCATCATTACCAAAAGGAGTGTTTCCTGCCTTACCCTGTTTTATTGTTACTTCCGCCAAAAATGCTCTGATGAAAAAGCTAGTTGCATTCCGTCCCTTCAGCATTTCTCCCGCAACACACGTCTCTCTAGCAATGCTCACCAATATACCCTGAAGCCCGCTTTTTGACGTACGGCCAAATATAATAAATCCCTATTTAACCGAATCACACGAATCCAGAATACCCAGTAGGACAATATCAACTCCGGCTGACTCGCTCGCACTCCAAAACGATCTTGATTCCTTCGGTACCTGGTGTCATAATAACCCCCTGGAGCTCAACGTCAGTAAATGCCAATTCGTCACCTTTTTCTCGTAAATACTTCCGCTTAGCTCATAGAACTTGCTACTTACATAACGAGCCTGTTACCCATATCTCTCTCATTAGGGACCCAGGCATCATTTGCGATACAGAGCTACATTTTCCCTCCACCATCAACCATATCATAAACAAAGCCAATTCTGCCCATGGCTTCATAAAACGATGGTCTAAAGAATTTTCGAATCTCTACGTTACAAAAGTCTTAGTCTCCTTACTACGTTAGCCATTCTATAGGAATTGAAGTTTTGCAACGCAGATTCTTAGAAACGTCAATGTCTGACGTACAACGAGCACAGGCGTGCACCTTCTTACGAGGTAGTAGCTTGACCACTATCAGTTCTCCAGCTTACTTACTTACTTAGATGGCGCTACAGTTCTTGGTGAACCAAGGCCTCAACCAACAAGAATTCAGCCGGCACGATCTTTGGCCAGCTGCTTCCAGTGCCGGATGCCCAGTTGGTTGAGGTCCCTTTCCACCTGTACGCGCCACCTTAGATGCGGTCGTTCTCTGCTGCGTCGTCCCTCGGGGTAGGAGTCAAGGACCGGCCGAAAGGGTGATGTCCATTCGCTCTACATGGCCCAGCTATCTTAGACGTTGGATCCGTAGACGTCTAACTAGGCCGACGTCGCTGTACAGCCTGTACAGTTCTTGGTTGAATCTTCTCCTCCGCTCTCCGTTTTCCTCTCGAAATGTCCAAAAGCCTCTTAATCCGCTTTTGATAACGTCCAAGCCTCAGCGCCATAGAGAAGGACCGGGGTGGTTAAGGTTTTGTATAGGTATACCTTAGATATCCGAGAGAAGGCTCTACTACTCAGTTGCCTCTTGAGCCCAAAGAAGCAGCGGTTAGCAAGAGTTATTCTGCGTTTTATCTCAGCGCTAGTGTCGTTGCTGCTTGTCACTATCGAAGGTGACGTTCTGACCAAGATGTCGGCGTTGTGCTTCCTTTTTTAATGACAGCATATATTTGGTCTTGTCCCCATTTACCCTTAGACCCACTTTAGCCGCTTCTGCTTCAATGCTTGCGAACGCCTCATTGATGTCTCGCTTTGTCTAATAACGTCAATGTCATCTGCGTAGGCAAGCAATACGTGTAGACTTGAAGTAGATCGTACCTCTTGTATTGACCGGATCTACTCAAGTATGATGTTAAAGAAATCACATAACAGTGCGTCACCCTGCCTAAAACCTTTTTTAACATCAGTTCACCTCCGAACTTAATGGAGCAGCGAGAATTCTCCATAGTCATCCTGCAGAGTCTGACGAGTTCGTGTTTGGCAGGAATGTTAAAACATGACATGGCTCTATATAGCTCGTCTCTATAAACCCTATCATATGCGACTTTAAAGTCGACGAAAAGATGGTGCGTGCCGACCTGGAATGCAAGAGTCTTCTCCAGGATCTGCCGTAGTGTAAATATTTGGTGTATCGTGGATTTTCCCGGCCTGAAACCACACTGGTAGGAACCTATCAGATTGTCCACGAACGGTTTCAGGCGGTTACACAGTACGGCAGAGAGGGCCTTGTACGCAATGTTCATGGGACTTATTCCTCTGTAATTGGCGCAGTCACAGGAGTCTCCCTTCTTATGGACGGGGCAAACGATGCTGAAATTCCATTCACCGGGCATGCATTTTTCCGACCATATCTTGCAGATGAGTTGGTGCATGTTCCTGACCAGCTCATCGCCGGCTGCTTCAAATAGTTCTGCGTGTAGTCCATCTGCTCCAGCAGCTTTATAAGACTAAAGTTTCGATATCGCTATCTCAACATCGTCTAGGTCGGGTGGACGGGATTCTCCTTCGTCTTCGTCCATTGTGAATGGTTCGCTCTGCCTGACGGCGGCATTTTGACTATCATCGCCGTTATACAGTCTGCAGAAGTGATCCTTCCACAATCTCAGCATCGACTGTGACCCCACTACTAGTTGTCCGTGCTCACCCCTGCAGTCTTCTGCTCTGGCTTTATGGCCTTGGCATGTTCGTTTTACTTTCTGGTAAAATTTTCGAACGTCGTTCCTGCAGTAACATCTCTCCATCTCCACGATCTCACGCTTCTCGTGCTCCTTGTATTTCCTTCTCAGAAGCGCATGCTCCTCCCTCTTTACTGTTCATAGAGCTCGCGGGCAGCTCTCGTCCGTCGATGCAATGTAGCCATGTATGCATTCTGTTTCTCTACATGGGCCTCTCTGCACTCATCATCAAACCAGGGGTTTCTCGACGGTGGTGGCTGATGGCGTTCTGACAACGACTCCATTGCTGTTCTATGGTTTCTGCAGATTGCATCGGGACTTGGAAGAACTTGAGGGAGACTTGATCGACGAAGGTCCTGGCGGTCTCCTGCGATTGCAGCTTTCCAACGTTAAATTTTGGTGTTATTACTCGACTACGTTGATTCCGAGAAATTCGCATCCGTACCTTGGCTGCAACAAGGTAATGATCCGAGTCGATGTTGGCTCCTCGAAAGATTCGGACGCCTGGGATGCTGGAGGAGTGTCTGCCGTCGTTCGCAATGTGATCAATTTGATTGATTGTCGATTGATCGAAAGACCGCCAGGTCCCCTTATGGATGTTGAGGTGTGGGAATCGTGTACTTGCTACCACGAGATTATGTCCCGCCATGAAGTCTACTAGCCTTTGTCCGTTTTCTGACGTGGCGTTGTGTAGGCTGTGCTTTCCTCTGACTCGTTCAAATAAAGCTTCCTTACCCAGCTTCACAGCGAAATCTCTTAAGATAATTTTGGTGTCATAGCTGAGACATTGGGCATATGTCTATGTCTCCTGTCTAGGAGATCATAGAGTCGTCTTTATGCCATCTTTCTCCTGTGTTGTGGCGTGGACGTATATTAAGCTTATATTGCCGAGATTGGCATTAATCCGGATAGTTATGAGGCGTTCGCTTACATACTGAAAGCTTAAGACTTTTTCTTGAGTCTGTTTCGAATAACAAATCCGCATCCGAATAAGCGCTTTTTGTTTTCTTGTAGCAGTTTCCGTAGTAGATATCACAGTTTTCATCCGCTTTTTGCCTGGCCCATCCCATCGCGCTTCTTGGAGCGCAATAATGTCTGCCTTATAGCAATCTAATGAGTTGACCTGTTGCCCGGCCGCATGTGGTCTGTTGGGGGACCTAACGTTCTAGGTGCAGATCAGGAATTCGTTTCCTTTTAGACGTTTGCGGGGGTCGCAACAAGTAATCCGTCCGTATCCGAGGCTGTTGGTTGTCTCTGAACTAACGTTTGTTTTACACGATAGGGATGATAACCCTAAGCACAACCCCCAACCTAGAGGATAAGGTTCTTATTTACTCAAGGAACAAAGCGCCGACTGTGTCGTTCCTTATCGGCCTGAGCTCCAAATATGTTGTAGCGGCTGGTGAACACCCTATTTCGGGCTGAAACAGGGTGTTCACCAGGTAGTTCTTCTTGCTCAAACCGTGGACGCCGCAGTTGACTTCATCTTGGGAATGAAGAGGGAGCTGATCCCTGTGGGCAGCTCAGACTCTACCCCCTCTACGCCCTCTACCTCATCTACCCCCTCTACGCCCTACTCCTGAGAGTAAGAGTTGGCACACAGAGGCTGGAGTGTCGGCGCTTGTGCCTTTATATGTTCGCATAGTCAAGCCTTTTAGCACCCCAGTTTTCCTGCTTCTTCTTCTTCTTAGTGGGCGCTACAGTTCGGGGTGAACCTGGGCCTCAACTAACATGCCCCTCCATCTAGCACGATCTTTCGCTAGCCTTTTCCATTGCCGCACACCCAGTTGGCTGAGGTCCCCTTCCACCTGTGTGCACCATCTTAAGTGCGGCCGTCCTCTGCTTCTTCGTCCCTCAGGGTTGGATTCAAAGACTCTCCAGGCTAGAGCGCTCTACATGGTCTGGCCATCTTAGCCGTTTAATCCGTAGACGCCTGACTAGGCTCATATCGCTGTACAGCCCATAGTGTTCGTGGTTGAATCAATCTATTCCTTCATCCCCCGTCTGCATTTTAAGGCCCGAACATCACGCGCAAAATCTTTCTCTCTAGCCGACCAAGGGCCACCTCATCCGCTTTTGATAGTGTCCATGCTTCTGCGCCGTACAACAGGACCGGGATGATAAGGGTCATATATAGAGTCAACCTTGTCGTTCCGGAGAGGGCTCTATTACTCAGTTGCCTCCTGAGCCCAAAGATTGGCAAGAGTGATTCTGCGTTTGATTTCGGAACTGATGTCGTTGTTCCAGGTCACTGCGGAGCCAAGGTAGCCGAAGTCCTTAACTACCTCGAACTTATATCTGCCTATACAAACGTTCTGGCCAAGACGTCGGTGGTGAGCGTCCTTTTTTGATGACAGCATATATTTAGTTTTGCCCTCATTTACTACCAAACCAATTTTCGCCGCCTCCATCACAATACTGGCAAACGCCTCATTGACATTACATATTATTCAATATCGTCGGTGTATGCAAGGAGTTGCGAGGATTTGAAATAGATTCTGCCTCTTGTATTGGCCAGTCCTTTTTGCCCAATCATTTCTAATACGATGTTGAAGAAATCACACGACAGCGCATCGCCCTGTCTAAATCCTTTTTTGACATCAAAACTATCGGTAAGATGTTCACCGATTCGGATGGAGCAGCGAGCATTCTCCAAAGTCATCCTGCATAGTCTGACGAGTTTAGCAGGTATGTCAAAGGTAGACATAGCGTTGTATAGCTCATCTCTAATTACGCTGTCGTATGCGGCTTTGAAGTCGATAAATAGGTGGTGAGTGTCGATTTGAAATTCATTGATTTTTTCCAGGGTCTGCCGTAGTGTGAAGATTTGGTCGATGGTGGACTTCCCTGGCCTGAATCCGCACTGATAAGGACCTATCAGCTTATTTACAAAAGGCTTCAGGCGTTCACATAAAACGGCAGAGAAGATTTTTTAGGCGATGTTAAGGAGATGCTTTCCTCTAACCATATCTTACGGATGAGCTGCTGCATGCTCCCACCCAGGTCATCCCCAGCTGCCTTGAAGAGCTCAGCAGACAGTCCGTCTGCGCCAGCAGCTTTATTCGACTTGAGCTTCGATATGGCAATCTTGACTTCGTCGAGGTTAGGGGGACAGAATTCTCTGCGGTCTTCGTCGATTAGAAATGGATCATTCTGCCTGACAGCGGTATATTGACTAACATAGCCGTTATACAGTCTGCAGAAGTGGTTTTTCCATATTCTCAGCATCGACTGCGGTTCTACTACCAGGTGTCCGTTCTCATCCCTGCAGGCTTCCGTTCTGACTTTATAACCTTGGCATGTTCGCTTTATCTGTTGATAAAACTTTCGAACGTCACGCCTGCAGTAACACCTCTCCAAATCCTCAATCGCGTGCTAAGTACAGCTAAGTCCTATAAATTTTACATCTTCATGCAGAATCCGATCTAGGATATCTAGGCAAACGACACTCTTCACACTATGAAATTACTTTAACCCCACCTACGTATATACTATGACTCTCTTGCTCAACCTTAGAATGCAGTCTCTTAGGGTTTATGCTCCATCGGTCGTCTTTCTCTGCTGATTTGTTACACTTTCTTTAAGGGGAATCACATTTTTTATCTGCTTTAAGGCAGTTTAGGGTTTTTTTCTAAATTTTCAGCCACGCCCTTCCCAGGTGCATAGCCGAAGCTCGTTACCCTTTAACAGCCTGAAGGGATCATCAACATATAATCCCTTCGTATCCAAGGAATGTATGTTTATATGGGATAAAAGGAATGAACAAAACAACTTTAAGTCCAGATCCGGTGAGAACAACTTCAAAGACTTTCGCATAAAACCTGACAAAGACAAAGAAATTTATTGCGAAACAATATACATATATCAAGGACTGCATGCTGCGAGATACATTACGACAACCTGCAGAGTAGACATTTTGGAAAGACGTTCAATACAATCCATATCCTTCAGTACGCATATGTATGTACATATATTTAGTTCACTTGTTAGATACAGATGTATGTATGCAAACGCACAAGGTCGTCCGAATCGAAGAGCTTCGAGGTGGGGGAGAGATCAGACCGATTTCATATTTATGAAATCAGAATCATCGAGTATTGAGACTGATTTTTTATGTATTTTCAGGAAATAAATATGTGCATAGATTATTGGGTCCTTGATGTGGAATCAGGAGACACAGGAAGTCGGTACTTGAATGGACTTATTCATAGAATCATCAGATACTATGCCTTGAGCGGTGGACGGAATCTTCATTGAAGATGTTGGAAGTTGTCCCTTCTAGAGAGATCTTAAGTACCACTCGTACTACCGTGAGTGCATGAAATTTAGTTCTTCACTAAATCAGCCATCGACAAGTACCCACCCAACAGATTGCATCCCCTCCTGCCATACAACCAAACACGTATCCGTAAGTATGTCAACTAACGAAATTAAATACTCCCCACTGAAAAGGAGTTAACTACTCAACCTCAAATTATGTGAGTACACACGAGTGTGTGTATGTGGAAAGCTCGCATCCGTTTCAATTAAATGGCAACCAGAGCAAGTCCAACCCGACCGCATCGCACACATGCCACAGAGTCAACCTATATTATTATTCCGGTTGTTTCCATGCCATTAATTAATTTTAGTTGACAGTTTCATTGATTTCGTTGCGTTCGTTCAATTGATAGGATGTAGCCTTGGTAACGAGCCATCAAGGACCAAACTCCCACCCATCCACCATCCTCGTATGTAGATACATACAGCATCGTCCGATCCTGCTGCGAGCGATGGAAAACAGATACACGATACTCCTCATTTTGATGATCCGAAATGGGTACAATACTCGTATATTATCGTAAACGTATCTTAATGGTAATTAATGGAAACAATAAATAAACTATAGATGTAATGCTGCTTAACTATGACATAGCCTCGTCGTGTGTGGTTGTATATTAGCCTGAACATGCCGTCTTCTTACTTCCAAGACAGGCTATGTAGGCCATCGCATGTGGAATGTAATTTTGCTCATAGACGCCCGTGAAGAGATGGGCATGTGGTCCGCTTGCAAAGACGCCTACGTCGTCACCGCCATGTGTCTCAGAGTCCAATGGCACGGTGGCAGGAAATCTGAAATTCTTCAAAAAGGAGAAGATATTCGCGTGAGATTTACCACTTTTTCGATTGCCTTCAATTACATATGTACCTTATCCCTCATGTTGGTCTGTAGAAGATTTCGTCTACGACCCTGTGCCATGTTGCTATCGAATCCCGGACCATTGGCGTAACTGAGTGTGGCATAGGGAAACTCATCGTTACCCAATTGTCCGTTACTAATGCCGAAGATATCGTTTTTTCTACTCGAATATCCTGACACGGACATTGTATGCGAATGATCTGATGTCACAACAATCAGCGTATCCTCTACACTTGTCCGTTCACGTGCCAATGCAATGGCCTTGTGAAATTCAGCAGTCTCGTCCAAGGCCCGTACAGCTTCCGTATCATGATGAGCATGATCTATACGACCACCTTCGACGAAGAGGAAATAACCTCGATTCTGATGCTCCAGTATATCGAGTGTTTTATCGACCATCTCGGCCAGACTCGGAATGGTTTTGTTATCAGCATCGACATGGAACGGGATGTGTGAGGTGGCAAAAAGTCCCATCAGATAGTTCACATCCTTAGGTACCTGCACAGAAGAATGAACAGAATATATAGATTGGCAAAGAGAACAACAACAGAATCCGAGTACGTACGGCAGATAATTCATCTTTGGTCTGGACAAATGCAGCAGCGCCATTATGAATGCTCTTCCATTTGTCAATCAAATTCTGATTGTCCTGCCGTTTTCCCTGACCGCCCAAGATGTCCTTTTGCTCTGTCGGTAAAAATTGTTCCCTTCCACCGCCCATTATTACATTTAAATTGCGCCCGACCGGACCGAAGACCAATTGCTGTGCAATATCCTCGCATTGTTCGGGATCCTCCCCATCGCTGCGAATTTCCGCATCGTTCTCCCAGTTGCGATTTGCCGTGTGAGCATACACTCCTGCCGGCGAGGCATGGGTGACCGAGGTGGTTGTTACAAATCCTGAAAAACAAAAACAGATTAAGGAATGGAACGGTAAAAAAGGACTTCGTACTACAGATATGAGAATCTGTTGTTGGTTATTGTTTTAAAATAATCGCTCCGCTGTTACATGGGAGCTAAATAGCTAACAGTAGGGCCAATGCGAGAGAAATGGACTAAAGCGGGTGTTTCGATGCCCTGACCCACAATTTATGAAGTTGTAAAATGGATATAACGCTCCATCCCTTCTGGTTCTTTTCGCAGGATGTTGATGGGTTCATAGCCGTTTGAAGGATTACCCTAACTCGAAAGATTACTTAAAAGTGCTCCCATTATCGCCTCTAACCGCTGATAGTTTCAGTTTCTTTTTTTTTTTGCAAGCTTATGGCTTACAATGTTGGAATAGATAGCAATGTTGGAACACTCAGACGCAAATACTCGTCGATCATACTGCTAGACAGATACCTTTAATGCATTTTCCACGTTTTGCGCTTTTGAGAAGGCACTTCAATGATGTAGAGCTACAAGATTCGTCCGCCTCGCAACATGCCGTACATGTAGGCGTCTCACTGATGCCGGGCATTCAGAAATGCTTGGCAAAAGTGTAATGGCCCATAATGATGCCCGCAAGTCCTCTGCAATCAATTCTCCTTAAGGATAGTAGAAGGCTGCGGATTTCTTCAGAGCGAACGCGCTTAGTCATCCTGCTTCCTGGATATTCCCTTCATCTACGATTGTGTGTAATAAAGATCCAATGTGTGTTTTGATCTTGGAAGTAGGTAGTCCCAAGGCAGTTTCAGGTCCTGAGAAACTCTCATCTTCATCAGATATCTCATTTCCTGGGAACCCAGAATGGCCTGGGACCGAAAAAAGCCCTTGTAAGATTAGTCTACCGATTTTGTTCAATAAATTCATACACTAACGTGGAGCTTTGAGTGCAGCTTGGATGTCACTGCAGACGCATATGCATTTTCCGTTCCACCTATGCCTCACAACATAGTGCATGGCCATTAGGATTGCGTATATCTCTGGCTGAAAGACAGACGCAGCCCAGACTTGGAGCTATCTGTGAAAATGCGAAGGCAATCCTTTCCAGGTTCAGTATGTGGCCAGAGCCATCCTGGGGCCATAGACAATCCACTGGGAAGTTATAGCGCAATAGCGTGACAGATGCTATTTCGTCAGAGGGGATATCCATGAGACGCGGGTCGTATGATATTACCCTCGCAGGCGCACTGTCATTCCAATGTGAGTTGTTCCAATAACCATTACTCTTTAGACGAGACATGGCTTTAAGTGTACACCCTCTGATAAATATGTCATTAGGGTGGAAGGTGAAAGAGACAACGACGTGCTTGCGTATTAGCCTGTTCCACCAGACAATCGTTGCATTAGAGATGATCAAATGCCTTATCATTGCATACTTTGATGAAAGAAGCTTGCTGTCTAAGATAACTCCCAGGTACTTAGCTTCTTTGGATGTATGGAGTTATACCAGAACGACATCAGTCTTGAGGTGATTAATAGACAGCCCATTTCTCATGCATCACTCATCGATCACATTTAGCGCTGCCTGAGCTTTGAGACAGACAGTCGCTAAACAAAAGTCGACAGAGTGAACGGTGACATCATTCACATAGGCCTGAGCATAGATTCCAGAGACATTGAGAGCTTCAAACAGAGAGTCGACCACCATACACCATAACAGCGGAGACAGGACGCCTCAGTGACACAATGTCCGAGACCTGCATCAGCGATCAAGGTCCTGTGCACGAGCATTGCTTTGGTTCACAAGTTGCCCTATAAAAAACTCCCTCCTATCCTACCAACTAGATATTGAAGCGCATGTTGTCTCTCCGAAAGAGGATGCATCCGAAGGACAACGTTGCGCACGTGCACCTCTATTATTTCCTCCATGCTTTTCGGCAAGAAGGATGTTAGACTATTTGGTCTAAGCCTCTTGGCGAGTGAGCAATCCTCTTTCCCTTTTTTGGGAATAAAGACTACTTTCACCGTGCGCCAAGGAATAAGTATATAGGTAAGTGCTAAGATAGCAGTGAAAATTCTTTTCAAAGTAGGAAGAAGCTTTCTTATAACTTTTTGCAGCATAACAGGGTATATCCCTTCGGTGCCTGGCGATTTAAATCATCAAAGGATGCGTCAGCAAATTCAATGGCTTCAGTCGGTTGCCACGTGCGACGTAATGTACTAGCTGCGCCGAGTTGTTTAAATCGGTTCACTCGCAGTTACCCTTGAAGGAGTTTGCAACGAGCCGATGGCGATCGGATTCACCGGGAAATGAGTCTGAAGCAGTAAACGACTGCACCCATCTTTGTTGATTTTCCCCGTTTGAGAATTTTAAGCGAGTTTCTAGTCGCGCTCAGAGATTTGATCTCTTCGCAGAAGGTCTTATAAGAATCATTCTTCGATTTACGAATAAGCTTCTTATATTATTTCTGCTTCGACCGATACTTGTTCCAGTCATCTTTCGAATTCAATTTGATCGATCTATTCAAGGGACTTCTGGCTTCCCTCGAAGACTTTAGAGCTCGGCATTCCATCAGGAGACCAATTTCCTGCTGACAGGACATGCGAGTGCAAAACAATTGGTGATGATGCTACGAATTGCTTCGTTCTGAGCTTAGGTAGGGCTTGAGTCCTTCGGATTTCATTTGGGTTGCGAGGAGGTAGTCCCACAACTCAATTCGTATTCGACGTACCTGTGATCTGACAGCGTAGCATCTAGTTTACCTCAGCCTTCAATAGAGCCCAACCATACGTCCAACGAGACAACCACATCATTGTAACCCTTTCCACGGCAGAATATTCAATGCTCTAGGGTCTAGTGCTTATTATGGCGGGACAGCGTATCGTTATTTTCGTTATCTTCAAGTGAGCAAACCAATTGGACCGTCGGTGTCGTCATAAAGCACGAATGGATTCGGCCAGACCTTTTATAACCAACTATGTGATGGATTTGCTCGAGTGAACTTAAAGAAAGATTTATCGAGGCCTTTAAACACTTTATGTCCACCCACATGTGTCAATGAATGTGACTCAATCATTAAAAGAAGATCAGTCAAGACAACCAACCTATGTAGGTTATCTAGCGATTAAAGGAAGGCTCAAGTAATATGCTTCCAAACAGATTTTTCAATTAAGTATAAACAGCGAAGGGGGAGCGATCAAACAGAGCAAACAAGTTAATCGCGTTTTACATAGCAAACACCAGCTTCGATCCCTTATCCTGCTTAAATCAAGTTGACCAAGTTGACACACAGCCTCAGTGTGTCCTCCCCTGGATAGCTGCCCTGACATCCGTAGTGAACCAATGTGTGCAGCGACCCGACCCACTTGTTCCTCGGGAGGAAGAACAGGCCTGACCCGCCAGGTTGGTGGTTGCGCTTAGAGGTAGCATCCCCATCACGGAAAAATAGACTGCTACCAAGCAACCACATGCCTCGGATACGGACGGATACAAATCTGACGACCTCTGTAAATGACCAAATGACTGGGTGCAGGCAATCAATTGGAACCAACCCTCAACTGCTAAGTACGTACAGTAAGTACGATTTGACCGACCAGACAAAAGACAAATGAAAGCCTCATAACAATCCGCATCAAACCCAGTTTCGGGAACATTAGCCTGGTATCCGCTCACGCCCCAACCGAAGAAAAGGACGATGTACTCAAAAAGTACTTATACGATCACCTTGACATAACCTATGCCGAATGTCCCAGCTACGATACAAAAAAAGTTCTGGGAGATTTTAATGCGAAACTGGGCATAGAGGACATACATATTTGAGTCAATCACGGGGAAATGTAGCCTACAGGACACCATGTCCGAAAACGGACATCGGCTTCCCGCATCTGACCATCCACAAAGAAATCTGGTGATCACCTGATCAGTCGACCAACTAGAATGATCACATTGCGATCGACGCCAGGCACTCCTCCAGCCTCTTAGATGTATGAATCTTCCGAGCAGCCAACGTCGACTCAGATCACTACCTTGTTGTAGCCAAGGCACAAATGAAGATGTCAAGGATGGCACGGAGTCAAGCTGGACAACGAAAGTTTGACGTCGGAAAGCTACAATCGCAGGAGACCGCTAGAATCTTTACCGATCGAGCTTCCCTTAACCTCTCGCAAATTCCGATGATACCGGCACAATCCACAGTACAATAATGGGAGTATTGCCAGCGCGCCATCACAGGCGCTGCCTATGATATGTTGGGTTTCAAGCCATTGCCAGCTAGAAGCCCCTCTGGCAGACTTTTTTGCCGTGATAGGGTTAAATAGGCAATTGGTTCATTTAAAACCTATAAGGTCCCAGGCAAAGAAGGTGTCTTTCCTGCTTGGAAAGTGAGAAACCTAATCCTATCGCTCTATCAGCTTGACTTCGATCTATTGATAATACTCGATCACCACTGCACTATCCTGCAGGGGCTTGGACCATCCCACTAATCACTCGATTAGGGCGATGCTAAATAGCCGTATTATATCAGCCACATGCGGAGAGGTCTCGGTGACAGTATCGGCGGCTAGAGGATGTCCACAAGGAGTTCGATAGTCATCGATGACCTACTATGCAAGCTAACCACTCGGGGCTACGAGGTCATCGGATATGCTGATGACCTAGTAGTGATTTTTACGGGCAAGTGTGAAACTGCTGCCTGTGAGCGCATGCACAGGCTGCAGTTTATCTCTGACTGGTATGGCGGAGAGGGTTTATCGATTAACCCAAATAGGACAGTCCCGTTTACAGAGAGGAGAAAGGAACAGCCCCACTCAATCTTTCTAAATTGCACAAATATAGGATTTTCAGAGGAAGTAAAGTATCTAGGTGTTGACCTAGACCGCAGACTCAACTGGAACTCCAATATTAAAACTAACCTTACAAAAGCGCCTAAGGTCATATGGGCTTACACCTAAGGTAGCCCACTGGTTAAACTATAATTGTTAAGCTTCGACGCCTTCAGAGACTAGCGTATCTCGGCATTACAGGCGCTATGCCAACCTGCCCCACGACATCCCAAGAAGCACTCATTGGAATCACTCCACTGCTCTTTTTATCAAAAAGGTCGCATTACGCAGTGCAATCAGAATTCTTTGCTCGGGAACAAATATGCCATGTAGACGCGAGGGTCACATGTCCATCTTATAACACCTTCCCGAGCTGGATATGATTACCACCTTCAAATGTCAAAAGCCTGAGGTGGTATACGGGTGACTCCAAGATGACTTCTGGCGTTGGCGCCGCCATCTTTGGACCAAATCGCAAGATCGAAGGCCCCGGGAACGAGTAACAGCAGCTTTCAAGCAGAGTTGCATGCCATGCTAACATGCGCCAATCTTAATCTTGAGACTGGCTTAAGAGGAGTAACCATCAAAATACTATCTCAAACTCTGGTGGGTGCCAGGGCACAAATGTATTAAGGGCAATGAAATTTCCGACCAACTCGCCAGGAAAGGTTCCCGCGATAAATATGTAGGTCCAGAACCATTCTGCGGCACTCCCAAGTCTAAGGTCAATTTCTTCTTAGACAAGTGGGGAAAATCGCAACACCAGTCCTTTTGGAATCAATCGTCAATCGTAACGACTTATACGGTCCGTGAACAAACACTCTATTAACATACTCAAACTTAATAGGGTGGGTATCAGAAGACTAGTCAGCTACCTGACAGGACACTGCGGTCTGAGATATCATCTTAACAAACTCAGCCTCTCGTCTGAAACAGAGAGTCGACTCTGTCTTGAGGACGAAGAGACGGCGGAACACATACTGTGTGAGTGTGCTGCTCTTTGCCATCTTAGGAAGCGTATCCTTCTCAGCGAAATTATGACTCCTGAGGGGATCACCTCGGCTCCTAAGAGAAGCGTTCTCAACTTCATTATGGAAGTGGAGAAGCTCCTCGGCTGATCGGCTAGCAGGCACAATGGATCTGCAAATGTCGCAGTGCCAAATGCTAATTGATAGCACTAGCCCCATATTAGAAAAAAAAAGAGCAAAAAACAGCCGACGGTAGTAAATTAACCGAGACGTTTGATGTTAACATCGTACTTGAAAAGGCCTCAGGAGACTTACTGACCAACACCGGAGGTACGATCTGTTTCAAGTTTGCGCGTACGTGGACGACATTGACGTAATTGGGCGATCACAGTGAAGAAGCAGAAGCGGCTAAAATGGTTCTTTCGGTTAAAAAAGAGGAACAATTCCGACGTCTCGTCCCGAACGGCACAATTGGCAACTACAAATTCGAAGTAGTCAAGGACCTCGTCTACCTTGGTGACTAGCAACAACAATACGCGCGCTGAGCTCAAACGCAGAATTACTCTTGCCAAATGCTGCTTCTCTCGGCTCAAGAGGCAATTGAGAAATAGATTACTCTCTCGAAAGACCAAGGTAGCGCTATACAAAACCTTAATCATCCCGGTTCTCCTTAATGACGCAGTGGCCTGGACTTTAGCGAAAGCGGAAGAGGAGGCCCTGGGTCGTTTCGAGAGGAAAATTCTGCGTTTTATCTATGGTCCCGTTTGAATAAACGGAGAGTGGAAGAGAAGTTACGACGACCAGGCTGTACGGGCAGTGCACCGACAGCGGCTTAGTACGACGTCTACGGATCCAACGTCTAAAATGGCTAGGCCATGTAGAGCATATGGACAGCACAGCTTCGGCTCGTGTCTTCGAGTCCAATGCGAATGGACGACGCAGCAGAGGACGACTGAATTCAAGGTGGCGCACACAGGTGGAAGGGGACTTTAACCAACTGATAGTACGTCGCTGGAAACAGCTGGTAAGAGACCGTGCAAGCTGGAGAAGGTTGTTGGTTAAGGTCCGAGTTCACGTCGGACTGTAGCACCATCTGAATAAGAATATGAGGCTCTGGTGCCATAGGAAGGCATCCTGCCTATCTCTGTTTAAACGTAACATGGATTAGCCAGTTGCATTCCACTCCTTCAAGTCTTCACCAGTCCGTAGGTTACTTAGTATGTAAATTGGGAGATACTGAGTCTGTGCGAGATACTTGCGATATGATCCAAGGTCTAGCCGACCAAAACTGTTAGCAGCGAATTGTGAAGGATGATCCGAAAGAATCAACAACATGTTGGTCTTTTGAAAAATTCGTTTCGAATTATGCACTAGAACTTCAACTGATAATCGTTCGCGTCGTGGGTTCACCGATTGATGACCAATTTTCATAAGAAATCGTCTTCGGCGAGAGGCGCATTCCACGTTTACTGGAAAGCAAAACAAGTGAAACTGCCGCATTGAAGCCAACGAGAATCCACACGAGGTGTTTGGTGTGACTTGTGATCATTATCAGACATTATTAGTCAATTTACGTGATGCCTATGATTACGGATTATCTTGTACCCCAGCTTAATGACATCGACACGAATTGTTATTATGGATATTATCGAAGAGATGATGCAATTTGCCATGCGAAACGTGAATGGCAAGGGTTCTTCAAGGGTTCAAGGGTAAGATCATGCGATATAACACCACGAGGATTTTTGAAAAGCACGGTGCGGTAGCAGACCAGCCACCATACATAACGACCGCAAAATTCCTAAAACGACACCTGGCAAGGCTGATAACTCATACTAACTATGATGTCTCCACCCTTTCCAGACCAAGAAGAAGACCTACTGATCTCAGTAACCAACAAAAACTGTATTTCATGTTTAATGTTAAGATTTTAGTCTGTCAGCTAAAGACGTGTGGTCGTTTCAAAGGCGACTTCTATAACCTCCTAGACAGAACCTACGCCCAATGTCCCAGCTGCGATACAAAAATAGTTCTAGGAGATCTTAATGCAAAACTGGGCAAAGAGGACATATTTGAGTCGATCGTCGGAAAATACAGCCTACACGGCAGCACGTCCGAAAACGGACATCGGCTACTCGACTTTCTGGCGGGACACAATCTCCTTCTGGCTAGCACACGATTCCCGCATCTCAATATTCACAAAGGAATCCAACGATCAGCTGATCAGTCTACGATCAATCAGATTGATCACGTTGCGATCGACGCCAGACACTCCTCCAGCATCTTAGATGTACTAACCTTCCGAGGCGCCAACATCGACTCGGATCACTACTTTGTTGTAGCCAAGATACGAATGAAGATATCAAGGATGCCACGGAGTCGAGCTGGACAACGAAAGTTTGACATCGGAAAACTGCAATCACAGGAGACGGCTAGGTTCTTTGCCGATCGCATTTCCCTCAACCTCTCGCAATTTCCGATGATACCGGCAGAATCCACAGAACAACGGTGGGAGCTCGTCAGCCCGCCATCAGACATGCTGCCTCCGATGTGTTGGGTTTCGAACCGGTGCCGACTATAAAACTCTGGTTTGATGAGCGGGCAAGCTCATGTGCAAAGCACAACGTCTACAAAGGAATGCTATATAGACGCACGAAAGCTGCTCATGATCACTACGAGAATAAATGGAAAGAGAAACACAATGCTTTTAAGGAAGAAAAAGAGAGCACGAAAAGGGTGAGATCGAGGAGATAGAGAGATTCTACCGGAACGATACTTGCAAGTTTTAAAAAGTAAAACGAGCATGACAGTACTATAAAGTCAGAGCGGAAGCCTGTAGGGATGAAAACGGACAGCTAGTAGTAGAGTCACAGTCGATGTTGAGAATATGGAAGGTACAGGTAGGGTATTTAACGGCGATGGAAGATCTAATACCGCTGTCAGGCAGAATGACCCATTCGCAACTGATGAAGATGCAAGAGAATTCCGCTCACCCGACCAAGATGAAATTAGAAAGATGATTCCGAAGCTAGAAACTAAAAAAGCCTCGCCGGCGGCCCGTCTGCTGAACTGGAAATAAGCTATTAGGGCGTCAGCTATTAGGAAAGCATGCCCGATAATTTTTTTTTTTTATTTTTATTTTTTACCGGGCCAACCCGCGACAGAGGTGGAGCAAGCCCCTAGCACTCCATCTGATTACAAAAATCAGTTTAATATTTGTTGTCCCCCGATGGAGGATCTATCAGATGTTAAGCTGATAAGAACAGATACTACACTTTGATCTTAGCCATAAGGCCGAGAAGCGATCAGTGGAATCTTAGCATCGTTGTCGGATCCACCCTAAAGGAGACCCCCCATAACTGCGCTAACAAAAGGATAATAAGTCTCCTTAATATCGCGTATAAGGTCTTCTATGCCGTGCTGTGTGAACGGCCGAAACCATTCGTGAACAATTTGACAGGTTCCTACCAATGTGGCTTCAGGCCAGGAAAATCCACGATAGACCAAATATTCACACTGCGGCAGATCTCGAAGAAGATATCAGGTCTACACACACCGCCTTTTTGTCGATTCCAAACCAGCGTATGACAGTGTGAATAGAGACGAGCTATACGGAACCATGCCATGTTTTAACATTTCTGCCAAACTCCTCAGATGGTACAGGATGACAATGGCGAATTCTTGTTACTCTATTAAGGTCGGTAACGAACTAACCAAGACCTTTGATGTTAAAAAAGCATTTAGACAAGGTAACGCCCTGTCATAAAATTTTTTCAACATCGTACTTGAGAAGATCATAAGAGATTCACTGGCCAACACAGGAGGTACGACCTATTTCAAGTTTGCGCAACTGCTTACGTACGCGGACGACATTGACCTAATTAGACGAACATAGCGGGGCGTCAATGAAGCGTTCGAATGCACTGAATCAGAAGTGGCTAGAATGGGTCTTTCGGTCAACGATCGTAAAACGAAATATATGCTATAAACCAAAAAAGACGTACAACACCAACGTCTCGTCCCGAACGTCGCAAATGGCAACTACAAATTCGAAGTGGTCAAGGACTTCGTCTAGCTTGGCTCACTAGTGGCCAGGGACAACAACACATGCGCTTAGCTCAAACGCAGATAATTTCTTGCCAACCGCTGCTTCTTTGGGTTCAAGAGGCAATTAAGAAGGAGAGCCCTTTCTCAAAAGATCAAACCTAAAACATCCCGGTCCTCCTCTACGGCACAGAGGCCTGAACTTTAACGAAAGTAGATGAGGAGGCTCTTGGTCGTTTCGAAAGGAAAATTCAATCTTCGGTGCCGTTTGTGTTGACGGAGAGTGGAGAAGATTATTCAGCCAAGAATTCTACGGGCTGTCAGCGACATCGGCCTAGTACGACATCTAAGGGTCCAGCATAGCTTCGGCTTGTAGAGTCTTTGAGTCCAATCCGAAGGGACGGGACAGCAGAGGACGACCAAATCTAAGGTAGCGCACACTTGTGGAAGGAGACCTTAACCAACTGGGAGTGCGTCGCTGGAAACAGCTGGCAAAAGACCGTGTTAGCGGGAGAAGCTTGTTGGTTCAGGCGCAGACTCACACCAGACTCTAGCGCCACCTAAAAAGAAGGGAAGTTAAACTGTTGTTAAGTAAAAGGTATTACTGCCCCCGGCCAAATGGATGGCAAAGGACTAACAAAGGCCTCGTAAGGGTAGCATCTATCCGATGGATGCAGGCCTGTTAAAAAGCAAGAAGAGCCAACGCACCTCCTCATGGTGCCATCTGGGAAAGGCAAATGGCGAGCCTCCTGCGACAAAAAACAGGATTAGTCGGTCGGGCTACGGTCTAGTAAGCCGTAGCCGTAAAAAACCCACAAACTCCGAAACAACCACTCGGATATAACGGACCGGATTAATGTTGACGACCCTTGTAAAAAACGAAAAAAGGACAATGATCTTCGTCTCTGTACGTGGAATCTTAGGTCCCTACACAGGCCACGTGCAGCCGAACAACTTGCGGAAAGGTTCGGCTTTCCAGACATAACCGCCATCCAGGAAATGCGATGTAATGGACCAGGTAAAATGCGGATGAAAAACTGCGATATTTACTACGGCGACTGCTTATGGGAGAGAGGGCAACGATTCTTTGGATGCGGATTTGTTATTCGAGGCGGACTAAGGCAAAAAGTTCTAAGCTTTCGACATGTGAGCGAACATAACAGTCCGTATCTAGGCTACATTTTTTAACATCACCCTGACCTGCGTCCACGCCCCCACAGGAGACAAGGATGACTCCGACAAAGATGAGTTCTACAATCTACTAGACAGAACGTATGCCCGAAGTCCCAGCTATGGCATCAAAATTGTACTAGGAAACTTCAAAGCTAAGCTGGGTAAGGAAAGCATCGGCAAACATAGCCTACACGACACCACCTCCGATAACGGACACAGGCTGATTGATCTTGCTGCGGGGCGAAATCTCCTTCTAGTCAGTACGCGCTTCCCGCACCTCGATATACCCAAAGGTCGCCAGATCAATCAATCACTAACCAGATTGATCACATTGCGATCGACGTCAGACACTCCTCCACTATTCTTGATGTTCGAACTTTCCGAGGAGCTAACATCGACTCGGCCCACTATCTTGTAGCAGCCAAGATGCGCCCAAGCATATCACGAACGCAGCGGGGTAGAGTAAGAATACAAAGTTATGACGTCGGAAACCTACTATCCGCTCGTGCTTTTACCGATCACGTCTCCCTTAAGCTCTCCAATACACCTCAACCCTCCACGCTATCAATAGAACAGCAGTGGAACCTTTGCAAATAAGCCCTAAAAAGTACTGCATCTGAAGTTTCGGGCTTCAAGGCTCCACCACGAAGAAACACCTGGTTCGATGACGAGTGCAGGAGGATTAACACAGCGAAGCAGGATGCATATAAAGCCTCGCTGCATAAAAGAACAAGAGCAGCTCGTGAGTTCTACGAGTTAAAATGAAGGGAGGAGCATAAGCTTCGCAGAAGAAAGAAGAAAGAGCACGAGAAGCGCGCGATTGAGGATTTGGAGAGGTGTTACTGCAGGCGTGACGTTCGAAAGTTTTATCAACAGATAAAGCGAACATGCCAAGGTTAAAAAGCCAGAACGGAAGCCTGCAGGGATGAGAATGGATACCTAGTAGTAGACTCGCAGTCGATGCTGAGAATATGAAAAAACCACTTCTGCAGACTGTATAACGGCGATGTTAGTCAATATGCCGCTGTCAGGCAGAATGGTCCATTTCATAACGACGGAGACCGCAGAGAATTCCGTCTCCCCGACCTCGACGGTCAGATTGCGATATCGAAACTCAAATAGAATAAAACTGCTGGCGCAGATGGATTGTCTGCTGAGCTCTTCAAGGCAGCTGGGGATGACCTGGTTAGGAGCATGCACTAGCTCATCTGTAAGACATGGTCAGAGAAAAGCATGCCCGTGGAATGGAGTCTCAGCATCGTATGCCCGATCCACAAGAGAGGAGACCCCTCTGACTGCGCCAAATCTTCTCTGCCGTTTCGTGTAAGCGCCTGAAGCTCATAGGTCTTTATCAGTGCGGATTCAGGCTAGGGAAAATCATCATCGACCAAGTCTTCACACTACCGCAAAACCTGAAATAAAGCAATGAATTTCAAGTCGCCACCCACCACCTATTTGTCGACTTTAAAGCCGCATACGACAGCGTAATTAGTGACGAGCTATACAACCAAATTGATCATATCGCGGTCGACGGCAGACACTCTTCCAGCATTCTAGATGTCTGAACCTTTCCAGGAGCCAACATCGACTCGGATCATTACCTTGTTGCAGCCAAGGTACGGATGCGAATTTCTCGGAATCAACGGAGTCGAGTAAGAACACCAAAATTTAACGTCGGAAAGCTGCAATCGCAGGAGACCGCCAGGAACTTCGCCAATAAGTCTCCCTCAAGCTCTCTCAAGTCCCGATGCAATCTGCAGAAACCATAGAACAGCAATGGAGTCGTTATCAGAACGCCATCAGAGAGGATGCCTCAAATGTACTCGGTTTCGAGCAACCACCGTCGAGAAACCCCTGGTTTGATTATGAGTGCAGAGAGGACCATGATGAGAAACAGAATGCATACATGGCCACATTGCATCGACGGACGAGGGCTGCCCGCGAGCTCTATGAACAGAAAAGCAGGGAGGAGCATGCGCTTCTGAGAAGGAAAAAGAGGGAGCAAGAGAAGCGCGAGATCGAGGAGATGGAGAGATGTTACGGCAAGAACGACGTTCGAAAGTTTTACCAGAAAGTAAAACAAACATGCCACGGCTATAAAGCCAGAGCAGAAGCCTGCAGGGGTGGGCACGGACAATGCACCAACTCATCTGCAAGATATGGTCGGAAGAACGCATGCCCGATGAATGGAATCTCAGTATCGTTTGCCCGGTCCGTAAGAAAGGAGACCCCTGTGACAGGAGACTCTGCCAATTACAGAGGGATAAGCCTCCTGAACATCGCCTACAAGATCCTCTCTGCCGTACTGTGTAAGTGCCTGAAGCCGTTCGTGGACAATCTGATAGGTTCCTACCAGTGTGGTTTCAGGCCGGGAAAATCCACGAT
Organism: Eumerus sabulonum; assembly: GCA_951905685.1. NCBI lineage: Eukaryota > Metazoa > Arthropoda > Insecta > Diptera > Syrphidae > Eumerus > Eumerus sabulonum. The sequence goes on from OX645060.1 coordinate 242,593,285, forward strand.
AGACCAAATATTTACACTATGGCAGATCTTGGAGAAGACCCATGAATTCCAGGTCGACACGCACCATCTTTTCGTCGACTTTAAAGCCGCGTATGACAGTGTTTATAGAGCTATACAGAGCCATGTCATGTTTTAGCATTTCTGCCAAACTCGTCGGGCTGTGCAGGATGACTATGGAGAATTCTCGCTGCTCCGTTAAGATCGGAGATGAACTAACCGACCCCTTTGATGTTAAAAAAGGTTTTAGACAGGGTGACGCACTGTCATGTGATTTCTTTAACATCGTACTTGAAAAGATCGTGCAGGACTCTGCGGCCAATACAAAAGGTACGATCTACTTCAAGTCCACACAATTGATTGCCTAAGCAGATGACATTGATTTTATTGGACGGATAAAGCGAGACGTCAATGAGGCGTTCGCAAGCATTGAAGCGGTGGGTCTAGGGGTAAATGGGGATAAGACCAAATATATGCTGTCATCCAAAAAAGACGCGCAACACCGACGTCTTTGTCAGAACGTCACCTTCGGCAGCTATATTTTTGATAGTCAAGGACTTCGTCTACCTTGGCTCGATAGTGACAAGCAGCAATGACACCAGCGTTTAGATAAAACGCAGAATAACTCTTGCCAACCGCTGCTTCTTCGGACTCTAGCGGCAATTGAGTAGTAAAACCCTCTCTCGAAAAACTAACGTATCCCTCTAAAAAATCTTAATCATCCCGGTCCTCCTCTACGGCGCTGAGGCTTGAACGATATCAAAAGCGGATGAAGAGGCTCTTAGGCGTTTCGAGAGGAAAATTCTGCGTGCAATCATTAGTCCCGTTTGTGTAAACGGAGAGTGGAGGAGGGGATTCAACCAAGAACTATACGGGCTGTACAGCGACATCGGCCTGGTTAGACGTCTTCGGAGCCAACGTCTAAGTTACCTAGGCCATGTAGAGCGAATGAACATAACGTTCCGTCCCGAAGAGTCTTCGACTCCAACCCCGAGGGACGACGCAGCAGAGGACGACCGCATTTAAGATAGCGCACAGGTGGAAAAGGACCTCAACCAACTGGGCGTGCGGCACTGGAAGCCGCTGGCCAAAGATCGGGCCGGCTGCAGAGGCTTGTTGGTTGAGGCCCTGGTCCACCCCGAACTGTAGCGTCATCAAAGTAAGTAAGTAAGTAAGTATACATCGCTATGTCTACATTTGACATCCCTGCTAAACTCGTCAGGCTATGCAGGATGACTTTGGAGAACGCTCGTTGCTCCATCCGAATCGGTGAACACCTTACCTATAGTTATGACGTCAAAAAAGGATTTAGGCAAGGTGATGCGCTGTCGCGTGATTTCTTCAACATCGTATTAGAAATGATTGTGCAAAAAGGACTGGCCAACACAAGAGGCACAATCTATTTCAAATCCTCGCAACTCCTTGCATACGCCGACGATATTGACATAATAGGTAGATCGCAGCGAGATGTCAATGAGGCGTTTGCGAGTATTGAGATGGAGGCGGCGGGAATTGGTTTGCCAGTAAACGAAGGCAAAACTAAATATGCATATGCTGTCATCAAAAAAGGACGTTCACCACCGACGTCTTGGCCAGAACGTCTGTATTGGCAGGTGTAAGTTAAGAACTTCGTCTACCTTAGCTCCGCAGTGGCCTGGAACAACGACATCAGTTCCGAAATCAAACGCAGAATCACTCTTGCCAATCGCAGTTTCTTTGGGCTCAGGAGGCAATTGAGTAATAGAGCTCTCTCCCGAAAGACAAAGTTTACTCTATATAAGACACTTATCGTCCCGATCCTGCTGTACGGCGCGGAAAAATGGACACTATCAAGGGCCTCCTTGGTCGGTTCGAAAGAAAGATTTTGCGCGTGATTTTCGGGCCTAAAAATGCAGACGGGGGGATGAAGGAATAGATTGATTCAACCACGAACTTTATGGGCTGTACAGCGACATGAGTCTAGTCAGGCGTCTATGGATTCAACGGCTAAGATGGCTAGGCCATGTAGAGCGAATGGACGCCACAGCTCTAGCCTGGAGAACCTTTGAATCCAACCCCGAGGGACGAAGAAACAGAGGACGGCCGCACTTAAGATGGCGCACACAGGTGGAAGGGGACCTCAGCCAACTGGGTGTGTGACACTGGAAAAGGATAGCAAAATATCGTGCTAGTTGGAGGGGCACGTTGGTTGAGGCCCAGGTTCACCCCGAAATGTAGCGCCTGTTAAGAAGAAGAAGAAGACCCTGGCCCAACTTATAAAATATGTGCTAAGTCTCGCCCAGACAGACGCATAAATTATACTTCGTAAGACCCGTTTTAATGCAACTCAAGACCTGTTTCTTTGACACGAGGCCGAGAAGTACACGAAACGGTCAAGCGAAATAATGTCTCGCCGCTAAAAATCTAAAAATAATTAAAACTGGTTTCGTACAATTATAATTTCTATTACATTCGACCTTACACGCCCTAAACCTATCCTAGTTTACCAAGGGGGCACATTCATAGTTACTGCATTCAATGCTAAAATGCTTACTCAACCAGCGCACGTCCTTACAAAGGTATCCTTGATTCTGTTACTGTTACATAAGTGTCATTGTGCTGAATGCACGTGGTTAAAGTTGGCAAAAGCCATCCAACTTCTTGGCATTGACTCAACTTACAGCTACATACATACATACATTCCTCCCCCCACCCATGAAACGTAGAAAATATTCAAATTCCCTCTATATGAATGATTCGAGATACATCGTTTGTTTATTTCATCTCCCCTTTGACTGCATTCTACGAGTGATAATTGCTCAGTGATGGGTTATATTAAAAGCAATTAAGGCACACATGAGGGTGCATATAACCTGCAGCAAAATACTGTTTACTGATGGTGATTGTATCGTTCCACTTAACAAGTCTTTATTTGAAAATGCGAACTACGGTGATAGGAGGTAGATATAAAATCAGACTGATGCTTTAGATACACAATCGTATCGCCTACGCATTAGTCGTACGTTGATCTTTGAAAATGTAATTCGTAGAACGGCATTGAATTGGTAATAATTGCATAAAAGTGAAGCAAACAACGAAGTTTAATATAGCTCGTCGTCAACCAGAGACCACAGATACTTGAGTAGAAAGAAAGCTGATTAAGTGCGGCTCTACACATTTGTGTTCCGCACTTGAAATAAGGTGCGTGCGACCTGTGTACACATGAAACAAAAAAACAAAAAAAACTTGTATCCGCGGAGCATACGCAATAGGTACTATGTCTATATAGACGAGTAGTTAAGTCATTTCCGTGTAATTCTAAAACGCTTATCATCAAGGCGAACGGAATGCTTTGTCAGTGTACTGCCGAAACTCAGTTGTCAGCATTAATCCAAGATCCCTTAGTAATGATCAATGTCATTTGTTCGATATATGTATGTACATATAACAGAAATAGTAGTTATCCTTGTCGATGTCAAAAAACGATAACAAAAAACGCTCACTCCACCAATCACTTGTTTAATACTAACCTGTCGCCATGCCACGATGCTGTGCCCAATCCGCTATCGACGACACATGGTTGGCCGTGTTATTCTGTTCCTGGCAATTGTTTAAGTCGACTGCAGCCGTAACACCAATGGTACCGTAATTGGCCTTCACACCGCCCAGATAAGCTGTGGCCGTACACGCCGAATCCGCCACTTGGGTATTTGCACAATAGGTCTGCAACGACAAAAACCATATTGACCGAGATAAAATATGAATTCTATCCGTACAATTGCGCGCTACGCCAGATGCAGATACATATGTACTATATCCGATTATTCATCACCCATTTGTGTAAGTATCCATAAAAAGTCGAGGTTAGCAAAACACATACCTTGCTCAAGCCCATGTAGGGAAATTGCTCGAAGGACAATTGTTTCTCCTCGCCACCCAGGTAGACACGTGATGCGGTAATTGTCGGTATGGACATCCCATCGCCGAGAAACATAATGACGTTCTTTGCCACATTCATGTTCAATTTATTCTTCTCCAATTGTTTCTCGAGTATATCCTGACCGACTCGATTCCAGTACTCACTATGCTCCTCGTCCGTCGATGGAGGACGAAAGCTCAACAGTGGCATTGCACGTTTCTGTCGTCCCGCATTGTGTCCGAAATTCAGAGTTGGATGCATACGACGATCATAATCAACTAGACGTTGGACAGTGAGTGTTAATTGCTAGCACTTTTCGAAACAATAGAGCCCACCTACCCAATCTTCTGGTGTCGAGCACTCCGGCTATCGTAAGCGAAATGACTGACAATGCACTTAACACAAATACAAAATGATAGGTTAATCGAACCATTTTGATTAAAATTCCAATCAGACACAAAAACGATTTGATTTTGGACAAAAAAACAAAAAACGTTAGAACGATGAATAGCCAAGTGCGAGTGCGATGCACCTTGGACCGTTGTCACTTTGAAACTGTGTGAATGACGGGCACGTTATCGACTGTATGCTTCTGGTCCAGTCGCGGTCGTATTTATAGTATTGGAAATGCTCAAGCTGTGACTGGCAGCCGCGCTTGCGATACTCATCGACTGATAAGCCGGATTCCGTTTTCATTTTCGTTTTCGCTTTCGTTCCCTCCTTTTTGGGCTTCGGTTTTTGGCTTTGTTTATATGTCAGTTCCCTGAGTATGATAAGGTGTTGTGCACCAGACTGATAGCAGCAGACGTAAAAGTGCAGTGAGATTGGCACTTGGCACTCGACATGACGAAAGAGACGGTGATTCATTGCTATCAGTTCAAGTGCATTCGTGTGACGGACGATTCGGTGGTCCAGGAACAATAATCACGTGCTTCGATACGATTCGAGAACTAGGTCAAACGAATGGTTCCCATTCGGCTTCGAGGTCATACTGGTGGATGACTTAATACCGATATTTCTTAAGTCATTTACATACTATACTACTTGTCAGTTGATTAATCGTTTCCCGCCTTTTTGGTGAGGCTCATGACCACAGTGGCAATGAAAGATGTGCCTCATTTCCGCGTTTCCGAAACGATTCAATCTTTATCACCAAATTTATCATCTGTACAGCTTTGGACGGACTGCGAATGTATCCGGTTGTCAATTGAACAATTGGTCTTTACTCCATTATCAGAACGTGTATTGGAAAACAATTGCAGTAAATGAACGAACTATTGTTCATCATACAGCAGCTGATATTGAACTGGAAAAAACTGACTTAATAAGTACAGCTTCACTACACGTGATGTCTGAGAATAGATGACCCCGATGAAACAACGAACTGTACTGCACTCAATCTGAGGGGGTATGAACGCCAATAAGTGATTGTAATGAAGTCCTATTGATCAGCTCCCATCAAGTAAGTATCGAACATTTGAAAACTGATGGTGATTGTTTAGGTGTTTGGTTTTTAACTGTCAAGCAAGGATCACATTAAACAATTGTCGACCACATCTACTTTTTAATTAGTCCACTTGGAGAGTCTAAATCTTAGTCCCTCTTCCGAGCGTATTGTCCGGTATTGTGCTGCAATTGTCGTTGTCTTATCAGTATAGATGAGTAACTTAACGTCTGAAGGCGTCAAATAACACAATATAGCCGGCCGATTCACCCATCCCAAGCGATGGGTCATCAAACTCCAGTGGGCTTCAGTTCTAATCGGGCCCACTTGTCGAACATATGGCGCTGTCGGGGGTCGTTCAGCTTTAGATTTTGCAATGGCTGTATTTTGTAAGGGGGGAGAAGGGAGCGAATAAACAGAGCAAAGAAGTTGATCGCGTTTAACTTGGCAAACGCCAGCTTCGATCTCTGTCCCTGCGCAATCCAAGTTGACACACAGCCTCCGCGTGTCCTCCCCTGGATAGCTATACTGGCACCCGCCAGGTAGTGAACCAATATGTGCAGCGACCCGACCCCTTGTTCCTGGGGAAAGAGGAACCTGGCCCTCCAGGTTGGGGGTTGCGCTAAGGGCTAACATCCCTATCGCTTAAAACAAAAACTTTGTTCAGAGACAACCAATAGCCTCGGATACGGGCGGATTACATGTTAACGACCCCCGCAAACGTCAAAAAGGAAACGGATTTCGGTTCTGCACCTGAAACGTTAGGTCCCTCAACAGACCAGGTGCAGCCGAACAACTGGTCAACTCTTTGGACTGCTATAAGGCAGACATTACCGCGCTCCAAGAAGTGCGATGGGATGGGCCAGGCAAAAAGCGGATGAAAAACTGTGATATATACTACGGAAACTGCTACAGAGAACCTAACCAATGCTTATTCGGATGCGGATTCGCTGTTCGAGACAGACTAAGGAAAAAAGTCTTAAGCTTCCAGTATGTAAGTGAAGGCCTCATAACTATCCGCATCAAGGCCAATCTCGGCAATATAAGCTTACTATGTGTCCACGCCCCCACAGAGGAGAAAGATGACCGACATAAAGACGACTTCTATGATCTCCTAGGCAGAACGTATGCGCAATGTCCCAGCTATGACACCAAAATCGTTCTAGGAGATTTCAATGCGAAGCTGGGTAAGGAAGCTATCTTTGAACGGGTCATTGGAAAGCACAACCTACACAAAACCACGTCAGAAAACGGACTAAGGCTAGTGGATTTATGGCGGGACATAACCTGGTAGTAGCAAGTACACGATTCCCACACCTCAACATCCATAAGGGGACCTGGCGGTCTTTCGATCAATCGACAACCAACCAAGTTGATCATATTGCGATCGACGGCAGACACTCCTCCAGCATCCTAGATGTCCGAACCTTTCGAGGAGCCAACATCGATTCGGATCATTACCTTGTTGCAGCCAAGGTACGGATGCGAATTTCTCGGAATCAACGGAGTCGAGTAAGAACACCAAAATTTAACGTCGGAAAGCTGCAATCGCAGGAGACCGCCAGGACCTTCGCCGATCAAGTCTCCCTCAAGCTCTCTCAGGTCCCGATGCAATCTGCAGAAACCATAGAACAGCAATGTAGTCGTTGTCAGAAAGCCTTTAGAGAGGCCGCCTCATATATACTCGGTTTCGAGCCACCACCGTCAAGAAACCCCTGATTTGATGATGAGTGCAGACAGGCCCATGTAGAGAAACAGAATGCATACATGGCCACATTGCATCGACGGACGAGAGCTGCCTGCGAGCTCTATGAACAGAAAAGGAGGGAGGAGCATGCGCTTCTGAGAAGGAAAAAGAAGGAGCACGAGAAGCGCGAGATCGAGGAGATGGAGAGATGTTGCTGCAGGAACGACGTTCGAAAATTTTACCAGAAAGTAAAACGAACAAGCCAGGGCCATAAAGCCAGAGCAGAAGCCTGCAGGGATGAGCACGGACAACTAGTAGTGCAGTCACAGTCGATGCTGAGATTATGGAAGGATCACTTCTGCAGACTGTATAACGGCGATGATAGTCAAAATGCCGCCGTCAGGCAGAGCGAACCATTCACAATGGACGAAGACGAAGGAGAATCCCGTCCACCCGACCTAGACGATGTTGAGATAGCGATATCGAAACTTAAGTCTTATAAATCTGCTGGAGCAGACGGACTCCCCGCGGAGCTGTTTAAAGCAACTGGCGACGAGCTGATCATGAATATGCACCAACTCATCTGCAAAAAATAGTCGGAAGAATGCATGCCCCACGAATGGAATCTCAGTATCGTTTGCCCGGTCCATAAGAAAGGAGACCCCTATGAATGCGCCAATTACAGAGGGATAAGCCTCCTGAACATCGCATACAAGATCCTCTCTGCCGTACTGTGTAAGTACCTGAAACCGTTCGTGGACAATCTGATAGGTTCCTACCTGTGTGATTTCAGGCCAGGAAAATCCACGATAGACCAAATATTTAGGTTAGGTTAGGTTGACGTGGTAGGCGTAAGCCACACTTAGGCCGAAACCGGCCCATTGTGATACCACCTGGATCAGGTTACCCTGATCCGCTACCCGGGAACCAACCGGTGCTTCTAATAAAGCGGTGGAGATGAGCTATTTTTTGATTTGCTAGCTCACTCAGATTGTCGAAGAAGGGCGCCGAGGTAAATCCTCCTGCGATTTGCAAAAGAGGGACATGAGCAGAGGAGATGGTGTATTGATTCCTCCTCCTCCTCGTCCATGCAGCCGCGACAGAAGTCATTGTAGGGTAGCCCCAGTCTGGCGGCGTGCTTTCCAATGGTGCAGTGACCTGTAACGACCCCCACTAGGGTGCTTAAGGTTGCCCTTTTGGTTGCCACTAGGTCCCTGGTTCGTCCTGAGTTTAACTTAGGCCACAATTGTTTGGCGATAAGACCGATATTGCTCTCATTCCATTGGAGATTGGTCTCCTCTATGGTTTGAAGCTTCATCATGTAGGTAGGTAGGCTGAGTGTGCTTGACCCTAACCTTGCGAGTTCGTCGGCCGCGCAGTTTCCTGCAATATCCCTATGCCCGGGAACCCACAGTATTTTAATGTTGAACTGTTCAGCCATCTCATCTAGAGATAGGCGACAGTTAATGGATGTTTTTGATTTGTGGGTTACCGCTGCCAGGGATTTTATCGCAGATTGGCTATCCGTGCAAATGATAATATCCTTTGTGGATATTACATTGATCCTGAGCCATGCCAGGGCCTCCGTTATCGCAGTTATTTCTGCCTGACACTACAGTAATTTGGGAGTCTAAATGATAGGTTGAGGTTAAATTCCTTGGAGTAGACCCCACTGCCTACACCCGACTCCATCTTAGAGCCATCGGTATAGAGGGAGATCGAGTCCTTTGGTATGACTTTCCCTTCAGCCCATTCCTCCCTGGATGGAAAGACAACTTCGAAGTTCCTGGTGAACACATTCTGCGGGTTGATGTAGTCAGTGTCCATGGGTACTTTGAATAGAGGTGGGCCATTTTCTTATGCTCCTCATCCTTAGGGCCGCGCATGCAGCAACTTGCTTGCTGAATGGGTTTAATGGTGGAAGATGTAGTAGAACATTTAAGGCCTCCGTGGGGGTTGATCTGATCGCTCCGCTTATATATAAGCTGGCCGATCTTTGTACCTTCCCCAGAAGGTTTCGATTGACTGCTTTGTCCAGAGCAGTCCACCAGACTACGACGCCATACAGGAGGATAGGCCTTATGACTGCTGTGTAAAGCCAGTACATAATGCTTGGTTGGAGACCCCACCTCCTGCCCACTACTTTCTTACAGCTGTAGAGGGCAACAGTTGCTTTCTTGACCCGATCAAGAATGTTGGGTTTCCAATTCAGCCTCCTGTCAAGGACTAGGCCTAGATATTTAGCCTGTTCTTTGATTGTTAGTTGAGTTCCGCCCAGCCTCGGTGGGTTGAGGGGCGGAATTTTATATTTGTTAGTGAACAGTACTTGATCGGTCTTCCTTGGGTTCACCCCAAGTCCACAGTACCGTGTCCTGGTTTCTACTGTATGTAGTACACTCTGCATAAGGTCGCATAGAGTGCTGGGAAATTTTCCTGTGACGGCAATAGCAATGTCATCCGCTTAGGCGATCACAGCGTACCCTTCCTGCTCCAGCAACAGCAGTAGTTCGTTGACCACCACGTTCCAGAGGAGAGGGGAGAGTACTCCACCCTGTGGTGTACCTTTGCTGACCATTCTGGTTGAGACCGCACCAGCAAAGTTGGCTTTGACAACTCTTTGTATTAGCAGCTGTCGTACCAGTTCTATCACTGATCCCGTAACTCCCAGATCAGACAGCGCCCTCATGGTTCAACATTGTTAAAGGCGCCCTCAATGTCTAGAAAGGCGGCTAGAGTGTATTGTTTATTTTCCAGAGACCTTTCTATTTTACTGACCAATGAGTGGAGTGCTGTTTCCACCGATTTGCCTTTGTTGTAGGCATGTTGGTTATCCGACAGCCTTCCTGAGATGCAGCTGTACCGGATGTGTACATCCAAAATCTTCTCTAGAGTTTTTAATAGAAAAGAAGTGAGACTAATAGGCCTTAGGTCATTTACATACGTGTGGGAGCTTTTGCCTGCTTTGGGTATGAAAATGACTTTGGCTACCTTCCACTTGCTGGGGATGTAGGAAAGGGAGAGGCAACTATTGTATATAACCACAAGCCAGGGGAGGATGATATCTGCTACCTGCTGGAGCTCAGCTGGTATGATCCCATCCGGTCCCGGAGACTTGTAGGGTTCAAAGCTCTTTATGGCCCAAAGGACGTTGTTGTAGTTGACCAGGTCAGGAGCACGCTCGAGGGGGGGTGTCATTGGCTGATTGACCCGAGGAGGTGTCATATCCGAGTCACTACTGCCTGGGAAGTGTGCGCTTAGGAGAAGTTCCAGGGCTTCCTCTCTGGAGGTTGTCCAGGAGCCGTGATTACGCATCAGGTGGCTTGGTTTATACGGAACCGAGGCCAGAATCTTCCTTATTCATGAGGCCTCGGAAACCGTCCTTATATTAAGGACGTCCCTCCAGGATTGTCTCTTTGCCTTCCTGGTCGCTGCTTTGAAAGACTTTAGTGCCTCCTTGTAGAGGCCCCAATCCTCTTGCAAGCGGGTATATTTAGCTTTGTTGAAGAGCTTTCTGCTCTCTTTCCTTAGTGAGACTATCTCTTTGTTCCACCAGGGGGGCTTGGGTTTGCCTCTGGGGGTGCTAACTGCACAAGATTGAGACAGCGTTCTATTGAGGGTCTCTGTCAGATCATTTACTAAGCTGTCTAATTCCGCGGAGTTTAGCGGATAGGTGGGGTGTTTTGCCTCTAGGTGGGGTTCAACATAGGTTCTATATTTTTGCCAGTCAGTTTTCCTGTAGTTCCTGAAAGGAGCTCAGGCACTGACGTGGTTGACTATGCTGAATTGAATGTATCGATGGTCAGAGAGGGAGTGTTCTTTTAGGACTTTCCAATCTCTGACTTTGTCGACAATGTCCTGCGATGCAAAAGTTACATCCAGGACTTCCTGTCTGTTTTTGGTAATAAAAGTTGGTTCACAGCCGTTGTTGCAAACGGTGAGGTTAGTATATAATTCATAGTTATACAAAGACTCACCTCGCTCGTTTATGTTGCTGCTTCCCCAAATCGTATGGTGTGCATTCGCATCACATCCTATGATCAGTCCGGCATTTGTTTGCTCCGCATCCTTGACCAGGCTTACCAAGTTGGCCGGAGGGGGAGGACTTGGGTGGTCATGGACTAAATAGGCCGAGGCAATCCAGATCTTGAGGGAACTGCCCTCGACACTAATAGCCGTGATATCCTGGTCGCTGTAGGATGGGAGTAGAAGGGTTTTTATGTGTGATTTGGTTAGGATACAAGCTCTTGGCTTACCTGCATCGCGCACGTAGGTGAGCTTATATTCGGATGTTCCGAGTCCACGTACCATGTTATTTACTATCCATGGTTCCTGGATCAGAACGACGTCTTCTCCGCTTTTGGTGAGGCGGAGCATTAGGGCGGCCGAGGCCGCGATAGAATGATGGAGATTAATTTTGAAGAATCCGCAGCATGAGGGCCGCAGTCCTTAACCTCCACCGCTGTGACGCTGGCAGACTCTTCGTCAGACTCCAGCTCGAAATCTGACATAGTCTCGCCAAGGTCTACCTCGGAAAGGTCCAGGTCGAACAGTAGATTACTGTCTTCCCCGGTAATCTCGTTCACTACATTGGAGGGGGTCCCAGTTAAGAGAGTCTCCTCAGTGATCATCGGCTCCATGCTAGGGAGTAGCTCTGGGTTCGTCGGCACCATGGAGTCGGCTGATGCAGCACAGGAAGCTCTCTTAGCTGAGTCCTCCCCGTCTTTTTTGTATATTCCGAGCTTCGCAGAGTCGAAGCCCAGAGAGATCATATTGTTGACCAGAGCTAGAGGTGCCAGGGAATCCTGATTGATTACGATGGTAATCAATCTTGAAGGTCCCTTAACATCCTCTAGCTTGACTACTTTCCAATCCTTGATGGGGATTAGGGGATAGCAATTCTGCAGGATTGCCAAAATCTCCTTAGGGTCCTCGGGATGTATGTATGTATGTATGTTGGCGTTACAGTCCATGAAGGACCTGAGCCGAGTTTCTCTTTCAATCACCCATGTTGTGTGTGGTTTCATTTTCCCATAGGTGAAAGGGACCTACAGTTTATTGCCCGTTCCGAACGGCGAATTTCGAGAAGCTTTTCATGACAATTTTACTACAGGGGGTCCTCGGGATAGCCCGGTATAATGGCTCTAGCCCTGGGTCTATTCGGGATTTGGTTCAAGGGTACAGCCTCAAGTTGAGCTCCCTCCCAGACCTCGCCGACTCTGCTGAGTGCGAGCTTAAAGAGGTCCATAGACCTTTGGTCTTCGAAGGAGATCAGCTTGATTCTGCCTTGATAGTACCCTGCATGGTGGGTAATAGGAAAGGGTCCAGGGTGTTCCTTGAGTATCGGGAAGTAGCTTTTGAGCAGCACATTGCTAATCAAAGTCCACTTAGCCAGAGGGACATTCCCATCCACATCGCCCCTATCGACAACAGCCAATGTGGACAAGACCTTCAGCACGTCGCGATAGGAGAGTTGTGTTTGGGATCCAGGGGAGATGCTTTGAGACCGCGCTTTCTTAGAGGTGGAGGGAAGTTCCTCAGCCGACCTCTGGCGCTTGCCATCCTGCTCTTTAACGGATGACTTACCAAAGCTCTTGATTGTGCATTCCGCCCAGTCAAGAGCCTTTCTTCTCCTTTCCGAGAGCTGGTCTCTTGGTGTGTCACGCAATTTTTCCACTAGCTTACTAGCCGCGCGACGTTGTTTGTAGCTTGTTTTGGGGGCACTCAGGGTTGGGTTGCAAGGAGCATTCCTCTCCTTGTTAACACCAGAGGGTGCTGGACCAGGCTTCTGTTTGTCGGCCACTGTCCTGGCATCTTGCCTTTCTTTCGTATTGTGACTGCTCCTTGAAGGTGCTAGACCAGGCTTTTGTACGAGGGCCGATGCCGTAGCACGTTGTCGGATAGCGGCATTTCTGCTGCTTCCTGAGGGTGCTGGACCGGGCTTTTGTACATATGCCAGTGTCTTAGCTCCTTGTAGAGCGACTGTCACGATACCACTATCAGAGGATGCTGGACCAGGCTTTGTGGGGGCCCCTGTCACAGCACCTCGCCGAGACTCGGCAGTTGTACTTGTTTCTGTACATTCTGCCGGCAGATCGTGGAGAAGACCCAAAAATATCAAATCGACACCCATCACCTTTTCGTCTATTTCAAGGCCGCGTATGACAGTGTGCCTAGAGGCGAGCTATACAGCGCCATGTCTTGTTTTGACATCCCCGCCAAGCTCGTCAAATTGTGCAAAACGACAATGGAGAACTCTCGCTGCTCCATTAATGTCGGTAAGGAATTAACCGAGCCCTTTGACGTTAAAAAAGGATTTAGACAAGGTGACGCACTGTCATGTAATTTCTTCAACTTCGTGCTTGAAAAGATCATACGAGACTCACTGGCCAACAAAAGAGGTACGATCTATTTCAAGTCTACACAGCTGCTTGCGTGTGCAGATGACATTGTCGTAATTGGACGAACAAAGCGGGACGTCAATGATGCGCTCGAAAGCATTGAAGCAGAACCAGCTAAAATGGGTCTTTCGATTAACGAGGATAAAACGAAATATACGCCGTCAACCAAAAAAGCCGCGCAACACCAACGGCCAGAAGGTCACAATGGGCAGCTACAGATTCGAAGTGGTCAAGGACTTCGTCTACCTTGGCTCACTAGTGACCAGCGACAATAACACCAGCGCTGAGATCAAACGCAGAATGACTCTTGCCAACCGTTGCTTCTTTGGGCTCAAGAGGCAATTGAGAAGTAGAGCCCTCTCTCGAAAGACCAAAGTTGCGCTGTTCGAAACCTCCTCTATGGCGCAGAGGCCTGGACTTTAACGAAAGCGGATGAAGAGCACACGATTTTCCCACCTCTATATACACAAAGGCACCTGGCGGTCGCCAGATCAATCAGTCACCAACCAGATTGACCACATGGCGATTGACGTCAGACACTCCTCCACTATTCTTGATGTTCGCACTTTCCGAGGAGCGAACATCGATTCAGACCACTATCTTGTAGTAGCCAAGATACGTCAGCGCATAACACGAACACCGCGGAGTAGAGTTAGAACACCAAGCTATGACGTCGGAAAGCTACTATCGCCGGAGATCGCCAGTACTTTTGCCAACCGCGACTCCCTTATGCTCTCCGATACACCTCAACCCTCCACTCAGTCAGTAGAGCAACAATGGAGCCTGTGCAAACAAGCCCTGAAGAGCACAGCAACGGAAGTGCTAAGCCTTAAAGCTCCACCACGACGAAACACCTGGTTCGATGGCGAGTGTAGAAGGATTCATGCGGAAAAGCAGGTGGCATACAAAGCCTCACTACACAAAAAAACAAGAGCGGCTCGTGAGCTCTACGAGCTTAAGAGAAGGGAGGAGCATAAGCTACGCAGAAGAAAGAAGAAAGAGCACGAGAAGCGCGCGATTGAGGATTTGGAGAGGTGTTACTGCAGGCGTGACGTTCGAAAGTTTTATCAACAGATAAAGCGAACATGCCAAGGTTATAAAGCCAGAACGGAAGCCTGCAGGGATGAGAACGGACACCTAGTAGTAGAATCGCAGTCGATGCTGAGAATTTTGAAAAACCACTTCTGCAGACTGTATAACGGCGATGACAGCCAACATACCGCCGTCAGGCAGAATGGTCCATTTTTTAACGATGAAGATCGCAGAGAATTCCGTCTCCCTGACCTCGACGAAGTTGAGATTGCCATGTCGAAACTCAAGTCGAATAAAGCTGCTGGCGCAGATGGACTGTCTGCTGAGCTCTTCAAAGCGGCTGGCGGTGAGCTGGTTAGGAGCATGCACCGGCTCATCTGTAAGATATGGTCAGAGGAAAGCATTCCTGAGGAATGGAGTCTCAGCATTGCTTGCCCGATCCACAAAAAAGGAGATCCCTTGGACTGCGCCATCTATAGAGGAATAAGTCTCCTTAATGACGCATACAAGATCTTCGCTGCCGTTTTGTGTGTACGCCTGAAGCCATTCGTAAACAAGCTGATAGGTCCTTATCAGTGTGGCTTCAGGCCAGGGAAGTCCACGATCGAGTCCACCAATGAATTTCAAGTCGATACACACCATCTATTCATCGACTTTAAGGCCGCATACGACAGCGTAATTAGAGACGAACTATATAATGCCATGTCTACTTTTGACATCCCTACTAAACTCATCAGACTATGCAGGATGACCCTGGAAAATGCTCGCTGCTCCATCCGAATCGGTGCAGAACTGGCCGATAATTTCGAAGTCAAGAAAGGATTTAGGCAGGGCGATGCGCTGTCGTGTGATTTTTTTAACATCATATTAGAAATGATTGTGCAAAAATCACAGGCCAATACAAGAGGCACGATCTATTTCAAATCCTCGCAACTTCTTGCATACGCCGACGACATTGACATAATAGGTAGATCGCAGCGAGATGTCAATGAGGCGTTTGAGAGTATTGAGATGGAGGCGGCAAAAATTGGTTTGGCAGTTAATGAAGGCAAGACTAAATATCTGCTGTCATCGAAAAAGGACATTTACCACCGACGTCTTGGACAGAACGTACATATTGGCAGATATAAGTTCGAGGTAATTAAGGACTTCATATACCTCGGCTCCGCGGTGACTTGGAACAACGACACCAGTTTCGAAACCAAGCGCAGAATTACTCTTGCCAACCGCTGCTTCTTTGGGCTCAAGAGGCAACTGAGAAGTAGAGCCCTCTCTCGTACGACCAAGTTGACCTTGTATAAGACCTTAATTATCCCGGTCCTGTTATACGGCGCAGAAACATGGACTTTATCTAAAGCGGATGAGGAAATCCTTGGTCGTTTCGAGAGAAAGATTCTGCCTTCGATTTTCGGTCCCATAAACGCAGAGGAGGGTTGGAGGAGAAGATTCAATCACGAACTGTACGGGTTTTACAGCCATGTACAGCGAATGGACACCACAGCTCCAGTCCGTAGAGTCTTTGAATCCAACCCCGAGGGACGAAGAAATAGAGGACGGCCGCACCTGAGGTGGCGCGCACAGGTGGAAAGGGACCTCAACCAACTGGGCGTGCGGCATTGGAAAAGACTAGCAAAAGATCGTGCTAGGTGGAGAGGCATGTTGGTTGAGGCCCAGGTTCACCCCGAACTGTAGCGCCCGTTGAGTAAGTAAGTAAGTAAGGATGAAGAGGCCCTTGTCCGTTTCGAGAGGAAAATTCTGTCTGTATAAACGGGGAGTGGAGGAGAAGATACGACGACGAACTATACGGGCTGTACGACGACATCGGCCTGGTACGGCCATGTGGGGCGAAGAGTCTTCGAGTCAAACCCCGAAGTACGACGCATCAGTGGACGACCGAATCTAAGGTGGCGCACACAGGTGGAAGGGGACCTTAACCAACTGGAAGTGCGTCGCTGGAAATAGCTGGCAAAAGACCGTGCCAACTGGAGAAGTTTATTAGTTGACGCCCAGATTCACCCCGGACTGTAGCGCCACCCAAGTAAGAAAGATCTCACGCTTGCCTCTGTTCTTTTTGGGTAAGTACAGTTCTGTGGTTTTTTAAGCATGTTCAGGCGACAAGATAGTTAGCATAGAAGACGATTCCCGGTGAATTTTTTTCCCCCAAACGCGGGAAATTTGTACATTTTTAAACCTAGGAAATACCTCGATCATACCAACGAGCACTGCCTTGTCATAAGGTCAATCTAATATTATACCACGCGTTGAGGAAGTAATCTAAAAGTCTCAGAACCTTCAAGCATCTCATTTACTCGCACATCGAATAGCAACATAGGAAATAAGCACAAGCAACTCGTTTTTTATACAAAATATGTACAATTGACAGCTAAACGGTCAATTAAGATACTGATATCTCAGATTGCCTAATGCCTTATTTGGAGATCTAATAACACAGACGTTATGGCATACAACTCAATCTCACATTGTGAGTACTTAAGCACCATGTTTCGGTTTAGCAAATAATTAAAAATGCACGCAATCCAACTGGTGTAAGCCCACAAGCTCGTTTCGTTGCGATATTACCTGGAAATCGTTAAAACCAAATTAGCGAAATTGTACGTGCTGCCGAGTGTCTGGTGGTTTACTTAATCATTTTTACATCAACTATATCAGGGGGATTAACTTAAGTAGATAGTGCGTCAACTGATGCCCAATGCATGCTCAGTTCGACTGACTAGCTATAGATACTCTCGAGAGATGCACCAGAATGCTAACTATCACATTAGAGTGTTGACATGATCCCATTCCCCATTGTTGACGTCAATCGAGGCGAGCCGGTAATTAACACCAAATTTCGCCAAATAAACTGTGTATTTCCTAAAACCCCAGTACAAGGTTGTATGGCAAAGTCATTGATCGGCGATGATAGTGAGTTTCAGTACGATTAGTAGGAGCTCGCACCCTCTCTCGAATCTTGCTAACCAGAAACGAGTCGAAATAAAAAAGAGAAATATGTGGCTCGCGGGATCATTGTCATCTTTAATCGGAAAGTGCCTCAACGATTGTCATCACTTTATCCTCTGATTAGCTGGAGACACACCTTATGCTGTGACTTTTAGCGATTGACATCGACAGCAGGTTAGAGAAGACCTTTAATAAACAACCTAACGACAACGAAAAAGAAATGAAAACACGCCAATCTCTAAGCAAACAAACAACAACCACGTACGAGGAGAGGGTATGATACGTTCGATTTAATCGCGTGTATCGCATAATCCCGCACTCAGTACGAATAACAATAATTCATGGATGAATGGATTCGTATTTAGCACGAGATTTTCAATCCGTAATCACGTGAGACCCGAATGAGATCGGGGAGAAATCGCTTTGCTTATCATAAGGAGGTGTGTGTTGCTCTCAAGTCGCTTGACCTTTGTTTTGAAAAACATCCAACATTGGACTATGTATAGGTTTGTTTATATCTAGGTTTGTTTATGGGCTGGAACCTTTGATATGAGCCAAGCAATGGATGTTTTAATAGTTTTCCGATCGATTTTTATGCAACTTTTTAGATTGAAAGTGGACTTTGTCCAACCATGATCCGACCACTATGAATGGAAGTTTTTCTTTCGCTCCTCACAGTTTTGTAACTTTATAAAGGCGAACTGTCGGAAACGCCTTCGGTTGGGGATCGCCCCGAACCAACCGAGAGTAGTTTTTTCTAGTTACACATATGCTTACCGAAGCGTTCACGTGATTTGCATGTGCAATGAGTTATGGCCTTCAATGGAACATTTATTGGAAATGCTTTGAACTATAGTCACAGTGGGATAACGAATAGTTTCGATTCACTTTGAAATTGGAAGATTAAAGGGTCGAATGGGCTTTTGATTGAATTATATGATTGAGTTGATTAAAGGCAACTCTACGCTGAATGTTTTTTGCTTACATCAACTTCTGGATGGGCAGAAAAGTGCCTTTGATTGAAACTATGTAGATAATACGATAGGCGTAAGTATTCAATACAAACGAACCACTTACAAGCAGGAACTGAATATGAATAAGAAACCACAAAGTCATTAGAATAGGTTAGGTTAGGTTAGTTGGGTGCCCTATTGACATGAGGTCAAGGCTCACTTAGACTACGAGGAGTCCATTGTGCCCAGTTTAAAAGTCTAACCCGAGGGGAACCTATTAGTTGCCGCTGAGCTGAACCGCCTGGATACAGTTAAGAATCTTAGCAGTTTGTTCAGCTTAATGTCCCTTGCCTTCTCTAGACCCGAAAAGAAGTAACTCACGAGGAACTCATGCACAGTGGGTGACGAATGGATTCTATTTCCTCTTCGTCCCGACAGCTTCTGCGTTTAACATGGCAAACGCCAGCTTGGATCTCTGTCCCTGTTCAATCCAAGTTGACACACAGCCTCCTCGTGGCATTCCCTGGATAGCTAAACTGACACATGCCAGGTAGTGAACCAATGTGTGCAGCGGTCCGACCCCCTGTTCCTGGAGAAAGAGGAATCTGGCCCTCCAGGTTGGGGGTTGCGCTTAGGGGTAACATCCCTATCGCGTAGAACAAAAATTTGTTATACGGACGGATTACATGTTGACGACCCCCGAAAACGTCAAAAAGGAAACGAATTCCGGATCTGCACCTGGAACGTTAGATCCCTCAACAGACCAGGCGCAGCCGGACAACTGGTCAACTCTTTGGACTGCTATAAGGCAGACATAACCGCGCTCCAACAAGTGCTATGGGATGGGCCAGGCAAAAAGCGAATGAAAAACTGTGATAACTACTACGGAAACTGCTACAGAGAAACTAAACAACGCTTATTCGGATGCGGATTTGCTATTCGAGACAGACTAAGGAAAAAGGTCTTAAGCTTCCAGTATATAAGCGAACGCCTCATAACTATCCGCATCAAGACCAATCTTGACAATATAAGCTTAATATGTGTCCACTCCCCCACAGAGGAGAAAGACGACCGACATAAAAACGACTTCTATGATCACTAGCTATGACACCAAAATCGTCATAGGAGATATCAATGCGAAGCTGGGTAAGGAAGCTATCTTTGAACGAGTCATAAGAAAGCACAGCCTACACAACACCTTGTTAGAAAACGGACTAAGGCTAGTGGATTTTTTGGCGGGACATATTCTCGTAGTAACAAGTACACGATTCCCACACCTCAACATCCATAAGGGGACCTGGTGGTCTTTCGATCAATTGACAATCAATCAAATTGATCACATTGCGAACGACGGCTGACGCTCCTCCAACATCCTAGATGTCCGAGCCTTTCGAGGAGCAAACATCGACTCGGATCACTACCTTGTTGCAGCCAAGGTACGGATGCGAATTTCTCGGATTCATAGGAGTCGAGTAAGAGCACCAAAATTTAACGTCGGAAAGCTGCAATCGCAGGAGACCGTCTGGAACTTCGCCGATCAAGTCTCCCTCAAGCTCTCTCAAGTCCCGATGCAATCGGCAGAAACCATAAAACAGCAATGGAGTTGTTGACAGAACGCCATCAGCAAAGCCGCCTCAGATGTACTTGGTTTCAGGCCACCACCTTCGAGAAACTCCTGGTTTGATGACGAATGCAGACAGGCCCATGTAGAGAAACAGAACGCATACATGGCTACACTGCATCGACGGACGAGAACTGCCCGCGAGTTCTAAGAACCGAAAAGGAGAGAGGAGCATGCGCTTCTGAGAAGAAAAAAGAAGGAGCACGAGAAGCGCGAGATCGAGTAGATGAAGAGATGCTATTTAGGGAACGCTGTTCGAAAGCTCTACCAAAAAGTAAAACGAACATGCCAAGGCTACAAACACAGAGCAAAAGCCTGCAGGGATGAGTACGGGTAACTAATAGTGGAGTCACAATCAATGCTGAGATTGTAGAAGGACTACTTCTGCAGACTGTATAACGGCGATTGACGAAGACGAAAAAGAATCCCGCCCAGCCGACCTAGATGATGTTAAGATAGCGATATCGACACTTAAGTCTTATAAAGCTGCTGGAGGAGATGGACTTCCCGCGGAACTATTTAAAGCAGCTGGCGATGGAACATGCACCAACTCAATCTGCAAGATATGCCCGACGAATG
The DNA here is from genome assembly GCA_951905685.1 of Eumerus sabulonum. Classification (NCBI taxonomy): domain Eukaryota; kingdom Metazoa; phylum Arthropoda; class Insecta; order Diptera; family Syrphidae; genus Eumerus; species Eumerus sabulonum. Next base: position 242,613,855 of record OX645060.1, read on the forward strand.
GAATCTAAGCATCGTTTGCCCGGTCCGTAAGAAAGGAGATCCCTATGACTGCGCCAATTACAGAAACCGTTCGTGGACCAGTGTGAAACCAGTGTGGTTTCAGGCCAGGAAAGTCCACGATAGACCAATTATTTACACTACAGCAGATCTTGGAGAAGGGTGGTATCGACTAAAAAAGGCCTCGTAGGGGTAGCGTATCCGACATACGCTGGGCCGTAAAATAGCGAGCAGAAGCCACTGCAAACGAACATCTAGCAGCTCTGTCAGTATGCCCTATTTCCACCTCCTCATGACATGCCAGGGATATGGCCAGAACGGAAGCCTGCAGGGAGGACAATGGAAACCTAGTAGTGGATTAACAGTCGGTACTAAGAATCTGGAAAGACTACTTCTGCATACTGTATAACAGCAATGACGAAACAGATCCCGCTGTCAGGCAGGATGATCCCTTCACAGCGGAAGAGGATAGTCCAGAATTCCGTCCCCCGGACCTGGACGAAGTTAGGAATGCTTTTTCTAAGCTTATATCCAACAAAGCTGCTGGAGTAGACGGACTACCTGCCGAGCTCTTTAAGGCAGCTGGAGATGACCTGGTTGGGAGTATGCACCAGCTCATCTGTAAGATATGGTCAGAGGAATGCATGCCCGATGAATGGGATCCTAGTATCGTTTGCCCGATCCACAAGAAAGGAGACCCCTTTGTCTGAGCCAACTACAGGGGAATAAGTCTTCTCCACATCGCTTATAAAATCCTCTCTGCTGTTCCGTGTGAACGCTTGAAACCGCTCGTTAATAAACTGATTGGTCCATATCAGTGTGGTTTCAGGCCCGGGAAGATCGACCACTATAGATCAATTCACACTGCGGCAGACTTTAAGGCTTCATACGATAGTATAAATAGAGACGAGCTATACAACGCCATGTCTAGTTTTGACATCCCCGCCAAACTCGTCAGATTGTGCAGGATGACATTGGAGATTTCTCGCTGCTCCATCAGGGTCGGATGCGACCTATCCGATACCTTTTATGTCAAAAAAGATGGGCGACACGCTATCGTGTGACTTTTTCAACATCGTCCTTGAAAAACTCACTCGTGCAAAACTCACTGGTCAATACGCGGGGCACCATCTTTTTCAAGTCCGAACAACTGCTCGCATATGCCGATGATATTGACATAATTGGACGAAGTCAGCGAGATGTCATTGAGGCCTTTACGAGTATTGAGACGGAAGCGGCTAAAATGGGACTGGCGGTAAATGAGGGCAAAACGAAATATATGCTGTCGTCGAAAACGGACTCGAACCACCAGCGTCTTGGCCAGGGCCACTAGGCTCCGCAGTGACATGCAGAAATGGCATTAGTGCCGAAATCGAGCGCAGAATAACTCTTGCCAACCGCTGTTTCTTTGGGCTCGGGAGGCAAATGAGAAGCAGAACCCTCTCTCGAAAAACGAGGGTGACCATATACAAGACCCGTATCATCTCGGTCCTGCTTTATGGCGCAGGGACATGGACCTTATCGAAAGCGGACGAGGAGGCCCTTGGTCGTTTTGAGAGAAAAGTTTTGCGTGCGATTTTCGGCCCAACCTGTATAAATGGGGAGTGGAGGAAAAGACCTAACAGTGAACTGTACGGGCTGTACAGCGACATGAACATAGCACGGCGTCTTCGGATCCAACGCCTAAGATGGCTAGGTCATGTTGAGCGCATGGAAAATACAGTTTCAGCCCGGAAAGTCTTTGAATCCAACCCCGAAGGGCGACGCAGTCGAGGACGGCCAAATTTAAGTTGGCGCAACCAATTGGAAGAGGACCTTAACCAAATGGGCGTGCGGCACTGGAGACTGCTGGCGAGGCCCAGGTTCGCCATGCACTGTAGCGCCAAAAGAAGCAGACGAAGAACAACAAGTCAAGGACTTCGTTCACTTTGGTTTGATAGTGACAAGCAGAAACGACACAAGCGCTGAGATAAAACGCAGCATTACTCTTGCCAACCGTTGTTTCTTTGGGCTCAAAAGGCAACTCAGTAGTAGAGCCCTCTCTCGAAAAACTAAGGTATCCCTCTACAAAACCTTAATCATCGCGGTCCTCCTCTACGGCGCTGGTGCTTGGACGTTTTCAAAAGCGGATGAAGAGGCTCTTGTGCGTTTCGAGACGAAAATTCTGCGTGCAATCTTTGGTCCGGTTTGTGTGAACGGAAAGTGGAGGAGGAGATTCAACCAAAAACTGTACGGGCTGTACAGCAACATCGACCTAGTTAAACGTCTTCGGATCCAACGTCTAAGATGACTGGGCCATGTACCCCGAGGGACGACGCAGCAGAGGACGATCGCATCTAAGGTGGCGCGCACAGGTGGAAAGCAATCTCAACCAACTGGGCGTGCGGCACTGGAAGCGGCTGGCCAAAGATCGGGCCGGCGGGAGAGGCTTGTTGGTTGAGGCCCTGGTTCACCCCGAACTGCAGCGCTGTCTAGGTAAGTAAGTAAGATCGCTTTTATTATACGTACAATTGGCTGCCCCATTTAGGATATAGCCATAGTGTTCATATGAACTCATTGCAAAGAGTGCCGCAATCAAATTATATTTCAGCAATTGCTCCCATTTCAATTGAAGCACGTTTCCAACTCGAGCATACAGATAGTGAACATCCACAGAAAAAAATCCTTTCATCAAAACTATAAGCAAGAAGTTGCCTTCTTATAAATAGAATCTAAACTCAATAGCTTTGTAAAAAAAAAAAAAAACCCCGAATCGGTTACGTTAACGAATTAACTAGAGAGGGAGGATGACGAACCTGGTTGAAACCACGGCAACACAGAAAAAACCTTTTAGTATATTGCATCCCCCTCATGCCTGAGTCAATCCCCCATCCTACAGAACAATATCCAAATGACTAGGGCAAACAACCCTATCGCTCGAACAACATCAAAAAGGCTGATACAAGTACATACATTTGCCAGCGTAGCCATCAACAATAAACTGAGCCACAATGTGATCGAAATTTCATTCGAGATTTATTATGACAAAGATTACCAATGTCAAGAGTAAGTACGGTGTCCATAAAAAAGTCCAACGCTACGACTATGAGTGTTCACATGTCGAGCACGACCACAAAACAGCTCAAAGACAACAATGTCGGGCATGGAGCGAAAAAAGGAGCACGAAATCGAAATAGTAAATTACACACAACGTTTTGTATAGGTACATCCTTACTGGACCAGAGTAATGGCCATATGTCGTTCCAATAAAGATGTCCATAAGCATGTATGTACGTAAGCATCAGTGGTAGCAAAACAACGACTACCACGAATAAATCCATTACGTAATGATGCTGCTTACTTGTAATCCTTGAGAAAACTTCCTGTTTGTGCTCGAAAACTCTCTTGCCCCTCGGATGCTTATGGTAGTGCGGCCGCCGCCGTCGTCGACGTCGCCGCTAAAGCCATCTTCCACGGTGTCGAACTGGGTCAACCATTTGTTTCAAAATCTGTTCGACGAGAATTTATCACATACCTAGCGTATGCCAGGTTTACAGATGCCGCATTCCCTACATATGAATAGCATTCGTGTTAACCTCTACTCCACGAGTACTTGTATCCGTGCGATTGTATCTATCTACATGTAGAGAAATAAATTTATTGCAATTTCATTTTCAATCACAAAAATTGCTTTACACGATCGAAGGGGCAACGAGAGAACGGGCAGAAGGAAAACAAGAAAAGCAAAATCAATGTGATACTGAAATGGAGCCCTCACCTTACACTTGAGTAGATGACGAAGACGTCGATGGTAACGACCAAAGTGACAGAGGATTGCAAGGTCCTGGCAACCATCGATGGGTGGTTGTTCAACTCATGTGCGTGAGTTAACGCACGTTGCGGATTCATTTTTATGAGTCGATTTGAGATTAAATCGAATGAATAAAAAATGTTGCGTTTCGGTGTATTTTTTTGGTCTTGGGAATCGGTTATAAGGACACCCTCACAACACAATATGGCCGCGTGCTGTGGTAGGGGCAGGATGTTATCGATTTCATAAAGCTTGAAAATCATCGATTAATAACTGAGAGGTGGGAGATTAATTGCCCACGCACTGATTTGGATTTGATTGTTCCTCTAATGTTTGTACGCGTCATGTGTGCGGGAAATGTATAGCTCCCCGTGGCGGGAGGCATTTGATGGATGGTTCGGTTCTTACAGAATTTTGGAGAAGCACGGGAAATTAACTGAATTAAGAATAATGGACGCAAATCTTCCGAGCTACATCTGGTGCAAGTGCAGTTTTTTACTTAACTTCCCAGTGGGAAGTTATTGTAGGTTAGGTTAGGTAAGTGGGTGCCCTAGCCAAGGGCGTACCTTGGCTCACCTAGATTACGTGGAGTCCATTGTGCCCAATTAATTTTTAACCCAGAGAGACCTAGATACCTTGTCCATTCTTCTTCTTCTTCTTAGTGGGCGCTACAGTTCGGGATGAACCTGGGTCTCAACCAACATGCCCCTCCATCTAGCACGATCTTTCGCTAGCCTTTTCCATTGCCGCACACCCAGTTGGCTGAGGTCCCCTTCCACCCGTGTGCGCCATCTTAAGTGCGGCCGTCCTCTGCTTCTTCGTCCCTCGGGGTTGGATCCAAACACTCTCCGAGCTGGAGCTGTGGTGTCCATTCGCTCTACATGGCCCAGCCATCTTAGGCGTTGAATCCGTAGACGCCTGACTAGGCTCATGTCGCTGTACAGCCCGTAAAGTTCGTGGTTGAATCTTCTCCTCCATCCCTCGTCTGCGTTTATAGGCCCAAAAATCACGAGCAAGATCTTTCTCTCGAACCGACCAAGGGCCTTCTCATCCGCTTTTGATAGTGTCCATGCTTCTGAGCCGTACAACAGGACCGGGATGATAAGGGTCTTATATAGAGTCAACTTTGTCGTTCGGGAGAGGGCTCTATTACTTAATTGCCTCCTGAGCCCAAAGAAACAGGGATTGGCAAGAGCGATTCTGCGTTTGATTTCGGAACTGATGTCGTTGTTCCAGGTCACTGCGGAGCCAAGGTAGACGAAGTCCTTAGCTACCTCGAACTTATATCTGCCTATACAAACGTTCGGGCCAAGACGTCGGTGGTGAGCGTCCTTTTTTGATGACAGCATATATTTAGTTTTGCCCCCGTTTACCGCCAGACCAACTTTCGCCGCCTCGAACTCAATACTCGCAAACGCCTCATTGACATCTCGCTGTGATCTGCCTATTATGTCAATATCGTCGGCCTATGCAAGGAGTTGCGAGGATTTGAAATAGATTGTGCCTCTTGTATTGGCCAGTGATTCTTGCACAATCATTTGCAATATGACGGTGAAGAAATCACACGACAGCGCATCGCCCTGCCTAAACCCTTTTTTGACATCAAAACTATCGGTAAGGTGTTCACCGATTCGGATCGATTCACCGATTCGTATGCGGCTTTGAAGTCGACATGTAGGTGGTGAGTGTCGACTTGAAATTCAGGATCTGCCGTAGTGTGAAGATTTGGTCGATGGTGTACTTCCCTGGCTTGAGTCCGCACTGCTAAGGACCTATCAGCTTATTTACAAAAGGCTTCAGGTGTTCACACAAAACGGCAGAGAAGATTTTGTAGGCGATGTTAAGGAGACTCATTCCTCTATAGTTGGCGCAATCAGAGGGGTCTCCTTTCTTGTGGATCGGGCATACGATGCTGAGACTCCATTCCTCGGGCATGCTTTCCTCTAACCATGTCTTACGGATGAGCTGGTGCATGCTCCCAACCAGGTCATTCCCAGCAGCCTTGAAGAGCCCAGCAGACAGTCCGTCTGCGCCAGCAGCTTTATTTGACTTGAGCTTCAATATGGCAATCTTAACTTCGTTGAGGTTAGGGGGACAGAATTCTCTGCGGTCTCCGTCCATTATAAATGGATCATTCTGCCTGACAGCGATATATTGACTAACATCGCCGTTATACAGTCTGCAGAAGTGGTTTTTCCATATTCTTAGCATCGACTGCGATTCTACTACTAGGTATTCATTCTCATCCCTGCAGGCTTCCGTTCTGGCTTTATAACCTTGGCATGTTCGCTTTATCTGTTGATAAAACTTTCGAACGTCACGCCTGCAGTAACACCTCTCCAAATCCTCAATCGCGCGCTTCTCGCGCTCTTTCTTCTTTCTTCTACGAATCTAATGCTCCTCCCTTCTTTTTAACTCGTAGAGTACAAGATAGTGGTCCGAGTCGATGTTAGTCCGTCGGAAAGTTCGAACATCAAGAATAGTGGAGGAGTGTCTGACGTCGATCTCGATGTGACCAATCTGGTTGGTAGTCGATTGATCAAAAGACCGCCAGGTGCCTTTGTGTATATTGAGGTGCGGGATGCGCGTACTGGCTAGATGGAGATTTCACCCCGTAACAAGATCAATCAGCCTGTGTCCGCTATCGGAGGTGGTGTCGTGTAGGCTATGTTTGCTGATGACTCGGTCAAAGATGCTTGCCTTACCCAGCTTAGCATTGAAGTCTCCTAGTACAATTTTGATGTCATAGCTGGGACATTGGGCATACGTTCTGTCTAGGAGATCGTAGAACTCATCTTTGGCGGAGTCATCCTTGTCTTCCGTGGGGGCGTGGACGCAGATCAGGCTGATGTTAAAAAATGTAGCCTTGATACGGATTGTTATGAGGCGTTCGCTCACATGCCGAAAGCTTAGGACTTTTTGTCCTGTCCATTATCTACTGTTAATGGGAGCTCCAAGTTGCCATACTTCATCACTTTTTGGTTGAAGTCCAATGTGAAGCCATACCTTATCATGAAGTCGACGACGATTATGATGTCGTCAGTAATGTCCGCAACGAGGAAATCATGCTGAAACTCGACGGTACCCATCGTAATTCTTTTCTGGATCTTACCCTTAACTTCCGCCTTCTTACCAGCATCTACCCGGGAATGAACCACTCCTTCTCGCCGTTGTTGTTCTGGAACAATCCTAGTCTTCATATATGCGCCGTAGTTTGATGGAGGGTCGACATATCAAGAACAATGTTTCACATGCGAGAGCACTGGCAACTGTCTCCTTAAAAGATGTCTTCGGCAGGAGAATCAGTCTTCGTTGCGTATCGGGGTCTCTTAGCCATTGGATGAAGGAATCCGTTTTCAGTTTTTCCACCACATCAATTGGAACATCCGCGTAGGAACGACAGCGTACTGCTGGATGGTCTCGTTACCACGCTGCTTGCGTCCTTTAAGTTCCAGCTTGTGCATCTCCTGCATGTGCTCACTGCCGTATCTTCGGTGAAGAGCTTCCCATATGGCTGTGTAGTTCTTTCTCAGGGTCTCCGAGATGGTCTGTAGTACATCACTAGGGCGGCCACACGGTCTTCTTCTCTCCATTGATTCCGTTCCGCTGTTGTTTCGAACTGCAGCTTAAAGATGTTAAACGCGCTCGTGGCGTCGAAGTTGGGAGCTGTGAATTTCGATGCTGCAGCCGGTACGACACTTCCTTGACGCTCAACGTTCTGGACAGTTTTCTCGAGTTCCAGAACTTTCTTTTCGAATCTCGATTCCAGTGTCTCGATTAACTTCTCTTTATTATTCTCGAGATCTAGAACCTTCTTGTCGAACCTCGACTCCAGTGTCTCGATTCTCTTTTCTTGATTATTCTCGAGATCTAGAACCTTCTTGTCGAAACTAGATTCTAGTGCCCCGATTCTCTCTTCGACGTCTTGGAATCGATCGTTGGCTGTCTGCTGGATGTTTCTTAGGCTTTACCGATTGTTCTCTAGCATCCCTTCTAACGTCTCCAGCTTTTGGCTCAGGGAAGTGGATTTTTCCCCCAACTTTTGATGTACGGTCACCTCCAGTTTCTGGCTTATGGAAGTTGAATTTTCCTCCAACTTTCTACTTACGGCAGCGGAATTTTCCTCCAGCTTTCGATCTAGTTTCTGGCTCAGTGAAGTGGAATTTTCCTACAGCCTTTGACTCATAGCATTAAGAGCCGCGAAAATGTGCTGCATATCGAATGTTGGCTCACGTAACTTAACTCCTCTAGTCCCGAAAGGAAGTGTCTTTCTCGGAATACGTTCCTTTTTTGGGATAGTGCCGGGCATTCGCACAGCAGATTAAATTTCTTCTTCGTCCCTGCAGCTTCTGCAGAAGTCATTGTGGGGCTGGTCTAGTCTAGCTGCATGGTAAGAAAGCATGCAGTGCCCAGTGAGGGCACCGACTGTCAGTCGAATAGTCCTGCGATTGAACTTCAGCAGATTTTCTGTCCTTTTCTTATTATAGACGGGCCAAGTCGATCTCGCCGTTGCTGTTGGTGTATCTAAGTGACACCATGGCAATGCCCAGCGCGTACTCTTTCCTTTCGAGCGCGCATTCAATACGCCCAACTAGGTTCTGAAGCGCAGTCTCGCTAGATTTTCCGCGCTGGTAAGCATGTTGCATCTCCGAAAGAGGGTGCATTCGAAGGGCAAGTTTTCGCACGTGCAACTCTACCAGTCTCTCCATGCTTTTCAGCAGGAAGGATGTTAGACTAATTGGTCTGAAGCTCTTGGCAAGTGAGTAGTCCTCTTTTCCTATTTTGGGAATGAAGACCACTTTCACTGTGCGCCAAGGAATGGGTATGTGAGCAAGTGCTAGACCAGCAGGGAAAATTCTTTTCAGAGTAGGAAGCAGCTGCCATATACCTTTTTGCAGCATAACAGGATATATCCCGTCGGTGCCCGGCGATTTGAAGCCATCGAAGGATGCCACAGCAAATTCAATAGCTTCAGTCGTAACCACGCGCGACGCAATATACCAGCTACGCCGAGTTGTTTTCATCGTTTCAGTTGCAGTTTCCCTTGAAGGAGTGTGCAACGAGCCGATTTCGATCTGATTTCCCGGGAAATGAGTCGCAAACAGTAAACTAAGAGTTTCCGCTTTAGACTCAGTAAAGGTACCGTCAGATTTTCTGAGTGCATCTAGCTTTGTCGGTTTTCCCCGTTTGAGGACTTTAACCAACTTGCTAGTTGCACTCAGGGACTTGATCTCTTCGCAGAAGGTCCTATAAGAATCGTTCTTCGATTTACGAATAAGTTTCTTATATTCTTTCTGCTTCGACCGGTACTTGTTCCAGTCATCCAGTCAATTCGATTTGAGCGATCTATTCAGAAGACATCTGGCTTCCCTGCGAAGACTTCGGAGCTCGGCTTTCCACCAGGGAACCAATTTCCTGCAGGGAGACTCGCTGACAGGACATGCGAGTTTAAAACAACTGGGGATGGCGCTATTCAGATTATGAACGACGTTCTCTACCAATTGTTTCGTTCTAAGTTTAGGTAGGGCCTGAGCGAATTTCTCAAAGCTCCTCTCTAAACCGCACCCAGTCCGTTCTTCTCGGATTCCGTTGCAAGGAAGAGATCCCACAACTTAATTACTTATATTATACAAACCTATATTTATGGTCCGACAGCGTAGCATTAGGCAGGACTCGCCAGTTAGTGATGTCCTTCACATATCTGTTGGATAGGGTTAGGTCAATCACCTTCTGTCGTCTTGTCGTAACAAACGTTGGATGAGTGCCAACATTGCTGTTGGTAAGGTCAGACGAGAGAATGAAGTCTAAAAGACGGTCTCCCCTTGTATTGCACTTGCTGCGGCCCCAAGCAGTCTTTTGCATGCAATTCTGCTACTTAAAAGAGCGGTAGCAGCCTTGCAATGTTATAGATTGATCTGAGTAAAAATCATAAATTCATACTGCAGGGCACGTCCCATTCTTCGACTACTTGACATTAAAATGGAAAGACATCCTACCAAGGCCGAAGTAGGGGCGTGAATCGTACGCAGATTTCAGAGTCACGACAGAGGCTTCATCCATCCCCACAACCAGAGTAGAGCCCTCTTTTTTCAGAGAGCCCTTACTCTCCTTGTAGGAGTAGATAAGCCAAGCTCTCGTGTCGAGGTCTACACAATTGCTTGCCTACGCAGATGACATTGACGTTATTGGACGGACAAAGCGAGACGTCAATGCAAGCATTGGAGCGGAAGCGGCTAAAGTGGGTCTAAGGGTACATGGGGACAAAACCAAATATATGCCGTAAGGACCTTAACCAACTAGGCGTGCGGCCCTGGATATTGCTGGCGAAAGACCGTGCCAGTTGGGGAGGTTTTCTAAAGGAGGCCCAGGTTCACCATGAACTGCAGCGCCGAAAATGAAGGGAAGTCGGTAATTTCCAGAGGAAATCTCCAGGTTGCACCACGAGGAGGTGGGGATGGGACTTGCTAACAGTGCCGCATGGTGTTCGTTTGCGATGGCTCTTCTCGCTTTTTAGCGGGCCAGCATCCGTTGGATAGAGGCTACCCCTACGAGGCCTTTGTTAGCTCTTTGCCATCCAACTCCTGATAGTATTGTCGGTTAACAGAAATAAAAATGATCGATTTGGACTTGGAAATTCTGCAATAGCATTTGCGCTTGATATTGAAGTGGATTCTCGAACAGAACAGTGCTCGAGACGCTACCAAATGAAATGTAAGACCGAATTTAAGAAATCAGCTCTAAAGGGAACTTACGTTTTATTTGACTTTAAAGAACTACTGATTCACTCCAAAAGCGAATATTTCATATTGAAAATATTCAGATACAAGAATAGAACCTTAATAAGGCCAAGAGTACGTACGTATTTATGTACCCATCCAAGTATAGCGTTGACTGTCACCAACGTTACCTCTTAAATTCAGTGAAGCTACTTTAAATTTGGTCGAGAAGAAGCACTCCACCGAAAAGAGCGTGGTAAAGATAGTAGATGCCACTAACGAGTACATAAGCCTCCCCCATGTGACAGAAAGCAATTCAGGTAAGTAACACCTCTCACTATATACATATGTAGTACAGAATAAAACTCCGGCATTACATTCGCTGGAAACACGTACCTAACAACATATTCAACGTTTACACAACCCTTCAGCTTCTCCATGTTGGTTTTTTCCGAACATTACGAGTATTCGCCACTATTGTTGTGCGAGCATAAAGGACTAAGGAGCATAAGGATATTTACTCCAATTTGTATGCGTTTCACGTACATCTAACATACATTCACTTCACTCAACACAAAAGTGATGGGCCGGGAAAAAGAAGAAGAAGAAGAACAACCATCACAACATGAATTAAATCGTCATGTTTTCATTGCGCGTTTATCGATTTATTTGACAATACATCTGAGAATAATGCCCGACCGATTGCAATGGCAGTAATGTTAGCATAAAATTAAACGCATCGCACACAATATCATGCCCAACCCGCCATCCCCCATCCATTCAGCTACTTCTGATTGTAATGAATCCCCAAGGCCGATGGCAATTCCAGTGTTGTATGCCATTTATGACATACAGATAATAACGCACATCGTACGAGTACATCGCAAAAGAACTCGAGAGTATGCCAACCATCCAGCCATCCGGATCCATCCATACGTTCGTAAGTACATAAATGTGTAAAGTATATCTGGATGTACTATGTATATAGGTATGCCCCGTTGTAATGTGTACATAATATGATTCCCAAAAGCCCAAGCGATTCGCAATCGCAAACAAAACCATACACTACACACCAAGATCAGAGTTGCCCCCTACCATCGGCATACCCTAACACTTGAAGCCAGATCCATCCATACTTCTACCTACTTATGGTATGAGATGGAAGTGTGTTCGCAAAAGATATTATTCCATCCCAATGCCACCCTCACTGGCGCTACCGCCACCATCACCACTACCATGGAGGGTTGAGGGGCGGAGGGAGAACAAAAGGCAAATAGACAAACACTTTTTCTTCTTCTCCATATCCTTATTCGTTTCTTCTTTTTCTGTGCTTTGCTCTCATTGTTGTTGTTGTTCTATCGTAAGCAAGAACTTACCACTCAGTCTGGCAGTCGACACAACTTTAAAATTGAACCTTCCAACGAGGATATGGAGGAAATGAGAAAACGTGTGGGAAAAATTGCCAGGACTCAATGAAAATTGGATCACAAAGGAACGGAAAGGAAAACAATTCATGAAAGCCCCTGCCGCCTTCATTTCTAAATCCGCTTCCGTGCCCTTCCACGCCGCCGCTTCACCGCACACCAAAGATACACTTACTAATTCGCGTAATGAATGAAGCCAACCGTGCCATTACTTCCATCGATTTTTCACAAACTGCTAGTAAGAGCATTTGAAAAATGTTGCCAACATATCTACCCCTGGCTTTACCACCCCATGTGAGAAGGGATCTAAATTCGAATGGCGCAGGGGATACGGTGATGGAATCGGATGGTTGAACAAAGTGCGTTCACAACAAATCTGGATGGATTTTCACATTTACCCCCTGGTTTATACGCTTGACGTTTAACTCCTCACCCCGCCACAATTATGCACAAGAAATATGGCAAAAAGGAGCTTGGAACCAAAAATCAAGAAAAAGGAGAAAAAAATGATTATGCTCCAGGTGAGGCTCGAACTCACAACCCCGGCATAGCTCACACACACAGATTACTGATTATAAGTACCGTGCGCTAACCAATTGCGCCACTGGAGCTTCGGATGCGGGCTTGTCAAAGTTTCTACAAGACCCCGGGCTTTTGTAAAGCTATCTAATATCGTACGGTCATGGCATTAAATGTTGATTTAAAAATGGAATGAGGAGAACGACCCAAAAACCTCGTACGTGTTCGAATCCTCGGTGCTATTACCTTTTTTTTTTTTGCATATCATTATCTGTCTCCATTCCATCTAAGACAAAAGGCCGAAGTACTTTTAGGTAACTTGGCAAAGTTCCCATTGATTGGGAAGGGCAAAGTCGAGGTAAGTTCGTTAACAAAGGGTTATGACTACCCTTATACATATGTCATATAGTTCAAACACAGTGCAGACAGGGAGAATTTGGAAGGGGGAAAGAGGACATTCGATCGATTAGCGTTAGTTTTCGATGTCTGCAAGTCGTAAGGGCACACATAAGCATTGCACATTCGTGTTGTGCGACTAAGAAAAGACTCTCTATACTTGGTAGTATGCCCATGAACATAGGCTTAAGGGTGAACTAATATAATATAATAAGAAAAGACCGAACCAATGCCACCCAAGGTGGAGGTGTCGTAACCCCCATTTCGATCCGGAGGAGCTCCTGCAGTGCCTCAAAAAGCTCGTTTGCGAGAGCTTCTCGTTCGTCAAGGTTAAGCAATTTGCCACGATTAGGTCCAGGCTGAAGAAGCGGTTATTGCCATTTTTCCTGGTCCAGTTGACTCCCGAAAGCAGGGTGGACAGCATAAAGACGATTAATGTCATAGGCGGACCGTGTGCTGGGAGAGAGTAAGAAGGGACGGTGACATTTTACAATGTAACCGCTGCCAGAGGTTTGGGCACGCCGCGTCGAGCTGCGAGATACGGTACCGATGGGTAAGGTGCGCGAAAGACCACAAGCTCGGAGAGTACTTTCTGGGTCAAGAAGTTGTGGAGAGGGAGTCGCTTGAGTGTGCGCTCTGCAACAGTAACACCCCGCAAGTTGTCGGGGTTGAACTAGATATCATCAGTTAAAGAGTCGATGAAAGACACCCTCCACTGTCAAACACCAGCTGCAACACCCCAAATGAACTACGCTCAAATGGCGTCAGGTTGGGAAAAGACAGCACAGCAACCAAAAGTTGCTGTCCCTAAGGCACCGCAAGCAGAGTTGGACTTCTTCTTCTTTGGTGGCGTTACAGCCCATGAATGACTAAGCCAAGCTTCCCTTCAATCACCCATGTTGTGTGTGATTCTATTTTACACACAAGTGAAAGGGACCTACAGTTTTAATGCCGATTCTGAACGGCGTGAGTCGAGAAGCTTTTTCTAGGCAAGTTATACTACGGGGGGTGTGCTAGTACCCCGCCGAGGAGGGACGCCGAGAATAAACATTCGTTGGCATTGGAGTTATCGGGATCCGAACTCGCTCATCAAGCGTCAGAGTCCAACACACTAACTACTGCGCCACGGGGCCCTTGAGTTGGACTTACGTTCGATATTATCCTCTATTCTAGAAAATCGGCAAACTTCAACAGCAGCTACAGGAACAGGCGACCCGCGTAGACCGACTCTACTCGCTTCTAGTCTAGTCTATGGCTCGGTTGTCTGGTGGAAAGCGCTTGAGAAAAAATGTCATCTTCAGAGTGTGTTAAAGGTTCAAAGAGCAGGCTGCCTGGCGGTGACGGGATCTATGAAGTCCACACCAACGGCGGCTCTTGAAGTTATGCTGAACCTCGCACCCCCGGACATATACTGCGAGAGCGTCGCAATCAGAACTGCGCTAGGACTACAGGAATCCGATCTCTGGAATAAAAGTCCTCACGGACATGCATCAGTCTTGGATCGATGGTCCGTCTCGAGATTCAGAACCGTAACGGACTATGTCATCCGACTTCCTTCCTGGGAGAGGAGATTCTCTACTAGCTGCCTAGGCTGGGATCAAGTATAAACTTTGCGCAGATCTCAGCTGAGGCCAAGCGTCACTCAGTGCGCTCTACAGGGAAATAGAGTCGGAGCTATTAGTGAAAGCCAATAAGCGATGGTGTCGCTTAGATACATGCGCCATGGCGAAATCGACCTGGCCCGTCTATGATAAGAAAAGGACGGAAAATCTGCTGAGTTTAATCGTGGGAATACTTACTGCATGCTATCCTGCCATGCAGCTCGACTAGACCAACCCTACAATGACTTCTGCAGAAGCTGCAGGGACGAAGAGGAAATTGAATCCATTCATCACCTGCTGTGCGAATGTCCGGCGCTAGCCCAAAAAGGGAATACATTCCTAGGAAGTAGGTATTATTGGGCTGAACAGAATACTGGGATTCTCATCTTCGTCTGGATGGTTCAGCTCAATGGTAAATGTCTAGGTATCAACGCGTTAAATAAATCAATTAGGCACAATGGACTCTACGCAGTCTACGTGAGCCTTGACTTTTCGTCAATAGGGCACCCATGCACCTAACTTAACCTACTCGCTTCTGCCGGGCCCAGCCCACTTCCAATCGTAGTGGGCATGCTAATCGAGAGAGCTCTCAAGACCGAGAGACCTCTCCAGACCGAGAGACCTCTCAAGACCGAAAGACCTCTTGAGACCTAAGCTAAACCAGAGGCACAAAATTCACCACAAGTCCTACAACATAATAAGAAGAGACCGACCCAACGCCACTCAAGGTGGAGGAGTTGCGATCTTTATTAAAAAAGATGATTACCATAAATAGTATCTTCCTATGCACCTTAAGCACCTCAGCCCAATATCTTCATTACAGAGCTCGAAATACTCTTTCGATTTCTGCATCTGGACCCGGCATAAAGCTTTTATGTTTTGTCCGGAGATCTAAACATGGTGATTTGGGCAATAATGTACCCAACACTAGAGGGAGCCTACTAAGCCATTGGTGCGCCCTGCACAATATCGAGTGTAAACTCAAGTTAGTCGCAACGGATAGTCCGTCGTTTCCTAGAAGCGGCTCCTATCTGGATCTATTGTTGCTTAACTCACGACTGAGACTGGCCGACACGATCGAATGGTCTATGAACTGTTTACATACCGTTGAGTATGATAGTGTCCGTTGCGGATTTAGTGGCGTAATTAAAATACCAGACAAATTCGAAGAAATGGCGGAGTACGTTCACATGTACGCCTACGATTATAGTAGGGCACGCTGACCACGCTTTACCAACTGCCTGACGAGAGCACTCACTTCGGGTGCCTAATCCCCACCGAATAATAGGAACCTATCAAATGACGAAATTGAGAGGCACCTGACGATACCACTATACCACGCCAACGGCATTACGATACCATCGCGGCGCCCTCTAGATAGCCTCTTCAACAACGGTTTGGAGGTGAACAAACGTATGCAGCGGCAAAACCCCGACCAGAATGGCGCTTGTGCGGCGGGCTAACAATCCGCCCACGTAAAAAATCCAAAAGTTATGAATGAGCAAGATGCATCGGATACACGGACGGATACTCAACGAAGACAACGCACGAAAAAGGAACACGATTTCCGAGTATGCTCCTGGAATGTCAGAACTCTGTGCACTCCCGGAGCTACTCATAAACTAGAAAGAATCCTCACGCAGTTCAAGGCGGATATTACTGCGGGCCAGGAAATACGCTGGTAGGAAACGGTAGGATGAGAAAGAAAAAATGGCGACATTTATTACAGCTGTCAAGAAAGATTGCACTTACTGGGATGCGGATTTGTCGTGGGAAAGCGGTTGAGGTCGAAGGTCATCGACTTGAAACCCACCGGCATCAGAGGCAAATTTTATAACATCAGCCTTATATGTGTACACGCCCCACCCGAAGAGGCTGAAGACCCTATCAAGGAGGACTTTTATGACCTCCTGGATAACGCCTATGGAGCTTGTCTGGAGTACGATGTCAAAATCGTACTTGGGGACTTCAACGCCGAAATCGGTAAGGAGAACCCCCTTGGCCGAGTGATCGTAAAGCACAGCGTCCCCGATACAACAACAGATGACGGCTTCCGACTCACGGACTTTGCGACAGCTCGTAATGCGGTGATAAGTAGCATAAGACTCCACCGTAAGCGAATCCACACAGCAACCTGGCGATTTCTGGGCAGTCGAACCGCCAACCAAATCGACCATGTGCTCATTGACGCAAGACCCTCGTCAAACTTCCTGGATGTGCGAACATTCAGAGAGGCAAATGTCAACTCTGACCACTTCCTCGTAGCAGCAAGATTCAGAGCTCGACTGTCCAATGTCAGAAAGCTGCACCAGCCCACCAGGAGGAGGTTCGACGTTGGGCGCCTGAGCACACCAGAGGTTACCAGAGTCTACAGGGAGCAGCTGAACGAAAGACTCAACGGTATGCCTGCGTCGAACACAACTGCCAATAATATATGGCTGCATTGCCGCTCAGCCATTCAGGAAGTAGCCGAAACCACCCTAGGATACCTACTACCCCCGACAAGAAACCCGTGGTATGATGGCGAGTGCGAGCAGAAAAAGGCAGCAACCGACAAGGCATATCAAAAGGCGCTGCAGAGAAAAGCCAGGGCAGCGCAAGAAAAGTACCGAAGAAGGGAGTTGAAAAAACCACTGCGACAAAAGAAAAGAATCTTCGCCGCCTCCCAGCTCAAGGGTATCGAGGAGTCTAAGGATAAGCATAAAACACAAGCCTTTTACAGGAAACCAGGCTCTTTGAAACTGCGAGGGTGATCTTGTCACCGACCCGCAGGGAATAACGAATGTACTTAAGCAGCATTTTCAGCAGCTGCTTAACGAGCATGACCAAGAGAGAGTGGTAGGGACCGAGGAAATCCCAACTCCAGCCGCTGAAATAGTCCTCCCACCCAGCATCGAATAAGTCGGCACAGCTATTCAGAAGCTGAAGAACAACAAGGCCGCAGGCTCAGATGGCTTGCCATCAGAGCTCTTAAAGGCTGGTGGTGATGTTCCGGTAGGGAGCATGCACCAGATCATCTGCTGAATTTGGGAAGATGAAGGCATGTCCGACGATTGGAATACCAGCTCTATTATCCCCATCCACAAAAAGGGTGATCCTACCTCTTGCAAGAACTATAGAGGTATATCCCTGCTCAATGTCGCATACAAGTTCCTGTCCAGCGCATTGTGTGAACGTCCAAAGCCATTTTGCACCGCAATAATCGGCAGCTACCAGTGCGGCTTCTAGCCCCGCAAATCGACCTTAGACCAAATTTTCACATTTCGACAAATCCTGGAAAAGACCAACGAGTTCCGAATCGATACACACCATCTTTTCATCGATTTCAAAGCCCCATACGCCATTATTCATCGTGAAGAACTGTTTGGTGCGGTGGCCGAATTCGGGATCCCGGAAAAAATGATCCAGTTGTGTCGCGCCACGCTAAAAAATACGCAATGCACCATGCAACTCGGTTCTAGGACTTCGAAACCGTTTGAAGCATGCACCGGATTTCGGCATGGAGATACGCTGCCATGTGACTTCTTCAACCTGGTTCTGGAGCAGATAGTGCGACGGGCAGGCGTCAACAAGGAAGGCACTATACCACAAGTCCATCCAGCTGCTAGGATATGCGGATGATATCGATATCATCGCACGTTCTCGCCGTGGCATTACGGAAGCATTCACGGCGATTGAAGAACAGGCAAAACGAGTTGGTCTCAAGGTCAATGAGGACAAGACGAAGTATATGCTGTCAAGCTAAAACCAATCCGTCGCTCACCACCTGGGACAAAATATAACAATTGACAGCTACAATATCGAAGTAGTTATGGAGTTTGTCTACCTCAGGGCAAACGTAAATTCCACAAATGACACCACAGTGGAGATCCGGCATAGAATCGCCCTTGGCAACCGTTGCTACTTCGGCTTGTCCAAACAGCTGGGGTCAAAACTCCTCACTCGAAAGACCAAAGTCATGCTTTACAAAACACTCATTCTGCCAGTCTTGCTGTACGGAGCCGAAAGCTGGACGATAAGCAGGACAGCGGAGCGGATTTTGGACTCTTTCGAAAGAAAAATTCTGCGCCGGGTATTTGGTCCTGTCTGTGTGGAAGGTGAATGGAGAAGCTGACATAACCGCGAACTCTACGAGCTGTACAAAGATGGGGATGTAGTCCGGAAGGCAAAGATCCGTCGACTACACTGGCTCGGCCACATCGAGCGCATGGACATCAACGCTCCAGCTAAGAGGGTCTTCGACTCCGAGCCTCTTGGTTCGAGAAGAAGAGGAAGGCCGAACCTCCGGTATAAAGACCAAGTAATCGCGGATGTAAGACATCTTGGAAGGATGGAAGGCAGCTATAGCTGAAGCTCCTCCATGGATCGCTGACCTGATAAGTAAATATGCAAGTCAAGACTCAAACTCTTGTACAGGCGGTTTACCGTCAGACAAAACTCGGAGGTCAAGTCACTGATTAAGGAAAACTATAAGATACCCATAAGTCTGCACTGGAGCATCAAAATTCGTGCTGTAAAATCCAACAGCGCGAATATGTTCCCGCAGATAAATAAAATATTTCGGAGAAAAGATCAGAATAACATTCAGGATGTAAAGCTTCCGAGAACGTCAGACAACGAAGTTTACCCAGTCAACATCGATCAAGAGAGCGCCATTCTAGGTGACGACTTTTTTGTGATCGAGGATCCTCAGGAGAAAGTGGCGACAGTTGGAGCCATCTTCCAGAAAGTGTACAAGGTGAATGAAAGCATTCGCCCGAACCACGACTTGGAGAACAGAGCCCAGTTAAAACACTTCTACCTACGAAACGATATCGAACATTGGCGATCCGAGAACTCCGGTTTCACCAAGTTCAGTGACGATTCTACGGCAAACAATGCCATCGCCAATAAAGGTGCTAATACACTGTTCATTTCGACGTAGGGTCTTCAGTTGATCTTCATGTCGACGGTGGTCCAACCAATCCCTAATCCGGGCAAATCTCCGGTCGATAAGTCTAATTGCGAGTATCAGCAAGGTCTGCGAGAAGGTAATCCATAGAGCCCTGTCCAAATGGGCTGAGCACAAAAATATCATTCCGGATAACCAATTCGGTTTCAGGGCGGGGCATGACACTATACATGCCGCGTCGAAACTCGTCTCGGATATCCAACGGAATAAATGCAAGAACCAATGCACGGGTGCCTGCCTGGTTGACTTGGAAAAAGCCTTCGACATCGTATGGTTAGAAGGACTCTACTACTACTTCGTTGTGAAACAGCGACCGTTGTGAACAACAACCTCTGCTCAAACATTTGGAATTCAAAACGGATTGCCACAGGGTACGGTCAACTCGCCGATCTTTTTCAGCATTTATATCAGATTTGATAGTTTCTCTTCATCACTCAATGGCGTACTCAGACGACTTGATTGCGTACAGATCAGGTCCAACGATCGATGTCATTGGCATTTTATTGCAACGTGACTTGGACAAAATTCAGCAGTTCTTTGATGACTGGAAGTTGATTTTCAAGACTATTTTATTCAGAACGCCTTTGTCTAGGGTCTCTAGGGACACTTGAAAACATTGGCGAAAGTTCGCAATCATTGGACCGGACGGGCGTCCACTGGCAGGTAAAAGTGTAGTCAGGTACTTCAGGATCTGGCTAGATCAGTATCTATATTTTGATAAAAGTACAGATGCTGCTCTGAAAAGAGCCCGGGGCGCTTTCGCTCTGACAAGATGGCTGTTTCACTGCAGCCAATTCGATTCTAGGGTGTAGGTATTCTGCTATATGGCCTTTATCAAGCCTATGATCGCCTATGGATGTCCGTCTGGTTAAATGTGAGCGCTAGCTTAATGGAAAGGATTCGGTTGTTTGAGAGACAATGTCTGAGGACTTGTCTTGGATTGCACAGAACACCAGAGTCTGAGTAAAGAAAGTTCTATCCCAACGAGGTCTTATACAATAGGGCAGGTACTTTTCGGAAAGACAACTTCCTAATAAAACTGATTCGAGGTCTCGTTGCGAGGGCAATGACTTCGGTCAACAACTTGATATCTGGGGCTTACTACCCCAATACTATGTATTTTAGAAAAGTGCGTCTGAACGGCTTTGTTCCCCCGGAGGCATTTCTTTATTTTGATAATAGTGGGCTGATCCAGGATAGGTTAGCGGTACCGCTAATCTTCCACAGGGCCCGTAATTCTGTAGAGCGGCGACTCCTCTACAAACCTGACGTCGTGCTCTGTGAGCCCAAGCGCCTCAGGTTCAGTAGAGCAGTTTCTCGCCGAGATAGAGAAGACGAAGGAAAATAAACACTTCACTAGGCAATGATAAAATCAGTGTAAGTGCCGCGAAAGGATGCCCTCAAGGCGGGGTTCTTTCACTGATTAACATACACAGCAACAATGGTTTCGATGTCCAAGGCTACGCTGACGACATAGAGATCCTAGTCAGAGGCAAATTCGAAGACACAGTCTCAGAACTTCTCCAAAGGGCACTAAACCTTGTTGCAAACTGGTGCATAAAGGTTGCACTAAATGTCAATCCTAGAAAAAGCACTATAGTCGCCTTCACCAAAAGGAGGAATAGGCATACACTTACCAGACCTACCCTCTTTGGTGAAGCGATAGAGTTCTCAAAAGGAGTCAAATACCAAGAGGTAACTCTAGACGAAAAGCTCACTTGGAACTCTCACATAACAAAGACCATTGAAAAAGCCAGGATCTCTCTATGGACCAGCAAAAGTCTTACTCGTAAAAATTGGGGCACAAACCCCAAAACATACAGCAATCACCAGACCAATTCTCACATACGCTGCGCCCGTCTGGTGCCACAAAATAAAACAAGTATCGGTGCAAGCCAAGCTCAACAAATTGCAAAGACTGGCTTGTATCTGTATCACTGGGGCCATGAGAACAACCCCCACAGCAGCACTAGAAGTCATCACGGACCTGCCACCTCTTCACCTTCAACTGAAGAAAGAAGCAATGGTCTTCGCCCACCGACAAATCGCGGAGGATGACTGTAACCGTAGGCTCTTTCACCCTGATATCCTTACTCAACTAAACAGGCATGAAATCCTAAAAATATCTCATACAGACAATTGTCTCATCAGATACAACGTCAGCCAAAACTACAAGGTCACATTCTTCAACCGACAAAACTGGGAACAGGATAGACCCTCCTTCACGGCTCCAAGACGAACGAAGGCGGTGTGGCTGGAGTATATGGAGCAAATACCGGCACATGCGTCTACTTCAGCATGGACAGATATAACTCCGTTTTCCAAGCAGAGATATTTGCTATAGAACTCTGCCTCTGGGAAAACATCAACCGAAATGTACTTAACAAAAAGCAGCAAGGCTGCACTTCTGGCCCTAAAGAGCTATGAAATCACATCCAAACTAGTATGGGACTGCCTACAACTACTTCACGAACTGGCCAGCACAAACAGAGTTCACCTCATTTGGATACCTGGACACAGCGGCCATACAGGCAACGAAAAGGCGGACCTACTTGCAAGGAAAGGCTCCGCTTCACCATTCATGATGCCACGGCCTTTCTACGGCATACCCATTAGCACCACCAAATGCTGCATAAACAATTGGTTAAGGAACATCACTGATCACTACTGCTTACAAACGGAAGGTAGCAGACAAGCCAAGTTGTTCCTCCCAACTACATCTCTTAGAAGAACGAAACAACTCCTTATGCTTTCGAGGAGTCAGATTCGCATAATCACAGGCTTCCTTACTGGACACTGCCCAGTCAACAAACATCTCAAGACAATGGGCATTGTACAAGATGACACTTGCAGAATGTGTAATGAGGACGAAGAAAGAGCATAGCACATACTGTGCCACTGTAACTGCCTTGTCAGTACACGTCATCGTCACTTAGGCAAGTATTATCTTGAAGCAGAAGAAATAGCTGCTAGCTCACTCAAAAGCATACTAAGTTTCATCACGAAGTCAGGATTTTTGAGTGAACTGTAAGTGGGGGACATCACAATAGACCCACTTGTGGCCGCAGTGATCAGGCGACTTTGTCCCACCCCCCAATCCTCTCTAACTCTAACTCTAACCTCAAAATTGTACCTCCACCTCAATGCTCGTAAAGGCCTAAGTGACATCTCACTGAGTACGTCCAATTATTTCAATGTCATCGGCATATGCGACCTGAAAGGATGATGCCCCTCGTATTGACCAGTGAGTTTTGCACGATCCTTTCAAGGACGATGCTGAAAAGTCACACGATAGCGTGTTGCCCTGATTAAAAGCTTTTTGGCATAAAAGGTATTGGTTAAGTCGCTTCCGACCCTGATGGAGCAGCGAGGGTTCTCCAAAGTCATCCTGCACAATCTGGCGAGTTTGGCAGGAATGTAAAAACTAGACATGGCGTTGTATAGCTCGTCTCTATCTATACTATCGTATGCAGCATTAAAGTCGACAAACAAATGGTGGGTGTCGATCTGGTACTCATGGAACTCGTTTATTTTCTTCCAGGATATGCCGCAGTGTGATTAATTGATCTATAGTGGACTTCCCGGGCCTGAAACCACACTGATATGAACCAATCAGTTTATTAACGAACGGCTTCAGGCGTTGAAACAGCGCAGCAGAGAATATTTTATAAGCGTTGTTCAGAAGACCTATACCTCTGTAGTTAGCGCAGACAAAGGGGTCTCCTTTCTTGTGGATCGGGCAAACGATACTATGATCCCATTCAACGGGCATGCATTTCTCTGACCATATCTTACAGATGAGCTGGTGCATACTCCCAACCAGGTTATCTCCGGCTGCCTTAAAGAGCTCGACAGGTAGTCCGTCTACTCCCGCAGCTTTGTTGAACTTAAGCTTAGAAAAAGCATTCCTTACTCCGTCCAGGTTCTAAAAGTGCGTGCCCGCCATCAGTCGCAATGTGGTCAATCTGGTTGACGGTTGATTGATCCGAAAATCGCCAAGTCCCCTTGTGGATGTTGAGATGTGGGGAACGCGTGCTAGTAACTAGAATATTTCTCCCCGTTGCGAAGTCTATCAGCCTAAATCCATTTTCAGATGTGGTGTTGTGTAGGCTGTGCTTGACAATGACCCTATCAAAAGCGACTACCTTGCCCAGTTTCGCGTTAAAGTCTCCCAGTGCGATTTTAACATCGTAACTGGGACATTGGGTATATGTCCTATCTAGGAGGTCGTAGAAGTCGTCTTTTGTAGCGTCATTCTTGTCCTCAGTAGGGACGTGAGCGCAAATGATGCTGACGTTTGCGAATTTAGCCTTGATGCGGATTGTCATAAGGCGTTCGCTTACATGCCGGAAGCTCAAGACTTTTTGCCTAGGTCTTCCCCTTTACCGTTCGCAATTTCAAATAGAAATCCCCAGGTGGCACCACGAGGAGGTGGAAATAGGACTTTTTTTTTTTTGTTGAAGGCTTCTATCTGTTGGAGCACTCAGACGCAAATACTGGTCCATTGTACTTCAGACAGATGCCTTACATTACTGTATTTTCCCCGTTTTCCGGAGAATAACGAGAAGAAGCTTCAGTGATATAGAGCTAAGGGATTCGGCACACACCACATCGGCCCCAAGGGTGCGCCAGCGTGCGCGAGCAAAGGCAGGGCAGTCACAGAGTGTCATCCTCCTCGCAACATGCAGCACAGATAGGCGTCCCACTTATGCCAAGCACGCAGAGATGCCTAGCAAAAGTGTAATGGCCCGTAATGACTCCCACAAGTCTTCTGCAGTCGATTCTCCTTAAAGACAGGAGGAATGCTTCGGATTTCTTGCAGACATAAGGGGCATACGCGCTGCGTCATCCTGCATACTGCATTCCTCTATCTACGGTTGTGTGTATTAAACACCCAGTCGTTAATGTGGGAATTGACTGTGGACACAGGTAGACCAAGAGCGGGTTCATGTCCTGAGAAACTCTCCTCTGAACCCATTCTGGCGAGTTCATCAGAGAACTCATTTCCTGGGATCCCCGAGTGACCTGAAACCCACACAAGCCTTAGTGAATTTAGTCTAACGACTCTGTTCACCAAGGACTTGAGTTCAAGCACTAATTTGGAGCTAGTTATGGGGTTGCACACATCTTTGAGTGCAGCTTGGCTGTCACTGCGGACGCATATGCTCTTCCCCTCCACCTGTGCTTCACAACATAGTGCATGGCCATTAGAATGGCGTATATCTCTGATTGGAAATCAGGCGCATATTTTCCTAACGAGAAGTGCAGTCGGATGTTTTCGCGCTCAAAGAAGACCCCAACACCGGACCCCCGCCCAGACCTGGAGCCATCCGTGAAAATGCGAAGACTATCCTTTCCAGGTTCAGTATCCAGCCATAGCCAATCCTGACGCCATGGGAACTCGACTGTGAAATTACGGCGCAATAGGATAACGGGCGTCACTGCATCAGAAGGCATGTCCATGAGACAGGAGTCGCAGGACAATTGTTGCGCAGGCACACTGTTATTCTTATACGAGTTGTACCCAAAGCCATTTCTCTATACACGAGACATGGCTTTCAGAGCACACCCTCTGATAAATATATCAAGAGGTGGAAGGTTCATCATAGCATCTAGAGTAGCGCCCGTGCTGGCGAAAGCCCCCGTGCAACTGAGACAAAACGTTTTTTGGAGTTTGGTGAAAGAGGCTACGACATGTTTGCGTGTTAGTCTGTTCCAACAGACAACCGATGCATATGAGATTATAGTCGTATCATTGCCGTGTAGTTCTAAGGGACCTTTGCCGGCGATAGACCCCATGTTTTGCCAAAAGCTCCTTTGCATTTCTAGATGGAAATGCCCTTTAGTACCAGCTGAGTCATGTCAGTATTTTTCCACCTTCTCGTGAAGAGAACGACATCGGTCTTAAGAGGATTGACCGACAGCCCATTCCTGGTACACCAATCATCGATCACATTTAGCGCCGTCTGTGCTTTGAGACGGACAGTCGCTAAGCATGAGCCGACGGAAAGAACGGCGAAAGAACGGCGACATCATCCGAGTAGGCCCGGGCATAGATTCCAGAGGCATTGAGAGCACCATGCACCATAACAGCGGAGACAGGATACCACCTTGCGGCAGCCCCTGTTTACGCCGGATTTGATTCATTGGTCGAGGCCTGCATCAGCGAGCGGTCAATGTCCTGTGCACAAGCATTGCTTTGATCCACAAGACCAATGCTTCATTTACGCCATGATGTCTGGCAACGTTGCACATGCTGTCGAATGTTGCGATATCAAAAGCTCCCTCAATGTCGATGAAGATGCCCGGCGCGTACTCTTACCTTTCGAGCGCACATTCAGTTCTCCCGACTAGGTTTTGAAGCGCAATGTCGCAGGATTTTCCGCGCTGATAAGCATTTTGCATCTCCGAAAGAGGATGCGTTCGAAGGGCAACTTTGCGCACGTGCAACTCTACTAGTCTCTCCATGCTTTTCAGCAGAAAGGATGTTAGACTAATTGGTCTACAACTCTTGGCAAGTGAGTAGTCCTCTTTTCCTATTTTGGGAATAAAAACTACTTTCACCGTGGAATTGATATGTGAGCAAGTGCTAGGCTAGCAGTGAAAAATCTTTTCAAAGTAGGAAGCAGATGCCTTATACCTTTTTTCAGCATAATAGTATATACCTATTCCGTCGGTGCCTAGCGATTTGCCACAGCAAATTCAAAGGCTTTAGTCGTAACCACGCGCGACGCAATATACCCGCTACGCCGAGTTGTTTTCATAGTTTCAGTTGCAGTTTTCCGATGGCGATCTGATTTCCCGGGAAATGAGTCTCAGGCAGTAACCTAAGAGTTTCCGCCTTAGACTCAGTAAAGGTACCATCAGATTTTCTGAGTGTATCCAGCTTTATCGGTTTTCCTCTTTTGAGGACTTTAACAAACTTGCTAGTCGCACTCAGAGACTTGATCTCTTCGCAAAAGGTCTTATAAGAATCGTTCTTCGATTTACGAATGAGTTTCTTATATCCTTTCTGTTTCGACCCGTACTTGTTCCAGTCGTCTTCCGAGTTCGATTTGAGCGATCTATTCAGAAGACTTCTGGCTTCCTTGCGAATACTTTGGAGCTCGGCATTCCACCAGGGAACCAATTTTCTGCAGGGAAGTTTGTTGACAGGACATGCGAGTTCAAAACAATGGGTGATGGCGCTATTCAGATTATGAACGGCGTTCTCTACCAATTGTTTCGTTCTAAGTTTGGGTAGGGATTGAGTGAATTTCTCAAACTCCTCTCTAAACTGTACCCAGTCCGTCTTTCTCGGATTCCGCCTAAGTTGCAAGGAAGAGATCCCACAACCTAATCGAAATTCGATATATTTATGGTCCGACAGCGTAGCATCAGGCAAGACTCGCCAGTTAGTGATGTCCTTCACATATCTGTTGGATAGGGTTAGGTCAATCACCTCCTGTCGTCTTGTCGTAACAAACGTTGGTTGAGAGCCAACATTGTTGATGGTAAGGTCAGACAAGAGAGTGAAGTCTAAAAGACGGTCGCTTCTTGTATTGCATCTGCTGCTGCCCCAAGCAGTCTTTTGGGCATAAGCATCGCAACACAAGACGAGACCAATCTTTCTGGCTTCACAGTACTCTACGAATTCAGAAACTAACTTACTAACAGAGCTGCTAGATGTTCGGCTGCCCGATGAATGGAATCTTAGTATCGTTTGCCCGAACCACAAGAAAGGAGACCCCTTTGTCTGCGCCAACTACAGAGGAAGAAGTCTTCTGAACATCGCTTATAAAATCTTCTCTGCTGTTCTGTGTGAACGCTTGAAACCGTTCGTTAATAAACTGATTGGTCCATATCATTGTGGTTTCAGGCCTGGGAAGTCCACTATAGATCAATTATTCACACTGCGGCAGATCCTGGAAAAAACAAACGAGTTCCAGATCGACACCCACCACCTGTTTGTCGACTTTAAGGCTGCATACGATAGTATCAATAGAGACGAGCTATACAAGCCATGTCTAGTTTTGACATCCCTGCCAAACTCGTCAGATTGTGCAGGATGACGTTGGAGACCTCTCACTGCTCCATCAGGGTCGGAAGCGACCTAACCGATACCTTTTATGTCAAAAAAGGTTTTAGACAGGGCGACACGCTATCGTGTGACTTTTCCAACATCGTCCTTGAAAGGATAGTGCAAAACTCACTGGTCAATACGAGGGGCACCATCTTTTTCAAGTCCAAACAACTGCTCGCATATGCCGACGACATTGACATAATTGGACGAAGTCAGCGAGATGTCATTGAGGTCTTTACGAGCATTGAGTCGGAAGCGGCTAAAATGGGACTGGCGGTAAATGAGGGCAAAACGAAATATGTATATGCTGTCGTCGAAAAAGGACACGAACCACCGGCGTCTTGGCCAGGGTGCACATATTGGCAGGTATAATTTCGAGGTAGTAAAGGACTTCGTCTACCTAGGCTCCACAGTGACATGCAGAAACGACATCAGTGCCGAAATCAAACGCAGAATAACTCTTGCCAACCGCTGTTTCTTTGGGCTCGGGAGGCAATTGAAAAGCAGGGCCCTCTCTCGAAAACCAAGGTGAGCATATACAAGACCCTTATCTGCCCGGTCCTGCTCTATGCCGCAGAGACATGGAACTTATTGAAAGCGGATGAGGAGGCCCTTGGTCGTTTTGAGAGAAAAAATTTGCGTGCGATTTTCGGCCCGACCTGCATAAATGGGGAGTGGAGGAGAAGACTTAACAGTGAACTGTACGGGATGTACAGCGACATGAACATAGCACGGTGACTTCGGATCCAACGCCTAAGATGGCTAGGTCATGTTGAGCGTATGGAAAACACAGCTCCGGCGAAGGTCTATGAATCCAACCCCGAGGGGCGACGCGGTCGAGGACGGCCTAACTTACGGTGGCGCAACCAATTGGAAAAGGACCTTAACCAACTAGGCGTGCGGCACTGGAGACTGCTGGCGAAAGACCGTGCCAGTTGGAGAGGTTTTTTGAAGGAGGCCCAGGTTCGCCATGAACTGTAGTGCCAAAGAAGAACAAGAAGAAGATGTTCGGCTGTAGTGGCTTTTACTCGCCATTTCACGGGCCAGCGCATGTCGAATACGCTACCCCTACGAGGCCTTTGTTAGTCGTTTACCACCCATATAGACACTCTACCGATGTCTTATTCATAGTACTCGTATAGCTTTTACAACGTGTTAAACTGATTCCGAAATTTCAAGTCCGATTACCTCGATTGGTCTAATCAATCCGCTCATCCAAGTAGGCGTTCTCAACGAAAATCAGTTGATCCAATTCTCAAATGTTCAAATGTATCCTTATCGGCATTTCTTTCCAAAGTTAAACCCATTATCCAGTCAATCAGTATAATCTCCTTAATCAGCTCAAGAATAGCTCAACTTTGTTGAACCGAAGCGATGCCATCCATGCACCCAAGTCCGTCCGTTTTAACTCCAACATCAATATATCAAACAGAATA
Organism: Eumerus sabulonum; assembly: GCA_951905685.1. Taxonomy (NCBI): domain Eukaryota; kingdom Metazoa; phylum Arthropoda; class Insecta; order Diptera; family Syrphidae; genus Eumerus; species Eumerus sabulonum. Next base: position 242,642,747 of record OX645060.1, read on the forward strand.
CACAATCAAAAGTCTCAATACCATTAGTTGTAGTGTTAAGACGATGCGATGGTGGAAAAAGAAAAAAAGGACGACGTCGTCACAGCCCAACAACATTCCGGTAACAGGTGTTTGAAATGGATCCACGTGAAGAGCTTAGCTGTACGCACACAAAAATACGAATAAAGTGGAATGTTTTGGCGAAAGATTAATGGTCACCATCAAGCATCTTGTCGAAAGTAGAAATTACACAACTCCCCTCTCCGTTCGTACGAACGGGAGCGGACGGTTGGTAAAATCCTTACCCAAGGATAAACGAAAAAAGGTCAGGCCCCATGTATACATAACCATTCCACCCAATCCACTCGACCGGCAGCCATTCCGTATTTAAATAAATAATCGGAGATGTTTGCTGCTCCTGCTGCCACTGCTTACTTTTTACGACGCCGCCAGTTAAGTGTTTCCGAAGCATACTTCCTGCCTGCCTACAACCACCATCCCATCGCTAGACTGCTAGCAAGGGATGTAATAAATGTATCTTGGTAAAATGGCGAGTTATAATGTGGAATATGCTTTTGCCGCTCTACACTGCTCCGCTCGAAACGAGTTCCTAGTTGAGTTGGATAGTAAGTGACATCGGATCGCATTAAATTGAGCAACAAAGGGATGATGTTTCGTATTGTACACAACCCAATTCGCTTGTGGCGGTTCGTTTTAATGACGATTTAGTGCGTTTGTGTATCCAAATCCGACGGATGGATTCTTTATGGCTCTTGTGAATTTTATATGAGAATGGTCGTGTTAATGGCCTTGTCCTTGCCGTAGGAATTTTATTTTTCGGATGCTTTCGGAGCAATTGTCAATCTAGATGTTAAGCCAGTTTGGACGTAAATCAAATTTGGAAAACGATTTTCGACCCATTTAGTCCATTCGAATATCTTTAATGCGTTTTTGGTATCCATGGACCGGTGCTTTGAGAAGGACAAGGAAAATGGAAGTTATTGTTTTAAATATGGCAATTCGGGTGAACTATATTAGCATTATAGCCCGTTAGTGACCTTTTTATGATTATTTATGGTACACACAACGATGTAGATTGGTTTTTTGTTTAGAAACCCGGATGTGAGACTGGTAACTTTCTCATCTATAATAGGTCGAGCTACTTTATTCGAATCGGAGATAATCCTGCTTTGTTGTTTCAGCCCTGATAGAGTTAAATGGGCAATGGGTTCTTTAAAACCCCACAAAGTTCCAGGCAACCGATGCATATGAGATTATAGTCGTATCATTGCCGTGTCCTTTGGATCTAGGACCTTTGCCGGCAGTAGACCCCATGTTTTGCCAAAATCTCCTTTGCATTTCTAGAAAGCGCTTTGGTGGTTTTTGACTCAACGTGTTTTGAACAGAGGAGCTTGCTATCCTAGATACTTAACCTACTTGAATATCGGGATGGAAGTGCCCTTTAGTACCAGCTGAGTCATGTCAGTATTTTTCCACCTTCTCGTGAAGTGAACGACATCGGTCTTAAGAGGATTGACCGACAGCCCATTCCTGGTACACCAATCATCGATCACATTTAGCGCCGTCTGTGCTTTGAGACGGACAGTCGCTAAGCATGAGCCGACGGAAAGAACGGCGACATCATCCGAATAGGCCCGGGCATAGATTCCAGAGGCATTGAGAGCACCATGCACCATAACAGCTGAGACAGGATACCACCTTGCGGCAGTCCCTGTTTACGCCGGATTTGATTCATTGGTCGCGGCCTGCATCAGCGAGCGGTCAATGTCCTGTGCACAAGCATTTCTTTGATCCACAAGACCAATGCTTCATCTACGCCTTGATGTCTGGCAACGTTGCACATGCTGTCGAATGTTGCGATATCAAAAGCTCCCTCAATGTCGATGAAGATGCCCGGCGCGTACTCTTACCTTTCGAGCGCACATTCGATTCTCCCGACTAGGTTTTGAAGCGCAGTGTCGCAGGATTTTCCGCGCTGATAAGCATTTTGCATCTCCGAAAGAGGATGCGTGCGAAGGGCAACTTTGCGCACGTGCAACTCTACTAGTCTTTCCATGCTTTTCAGCAGAAAGGATGTTAGACTAATTGGTCTACAACTCTTGGCAAGTGAGTAGTCCTCTTTTCCTATTTTGGGAATAAAAACTACTTTCACCGTGGAATCGGTATGTGAGCAAGTGCTAGGCTAGCAGTGAAAAATCTTTTCAAAGTAGGAAGCAGCTGCCTTATACCTTTTTTCTCATCTAAAATAGGTCGAGCTGCTTTGTTCGAATCGGGGATAATCCTGCTTTGTTGTTTCAGCCCTGATAGAGTTAAATGGGCAATGGGTTCTTTAAGACCCCACAAAGTTCCAGGCAAAGATGGTGGCCTTCCTGCTATTCTACAGAGAGACCTAGACATTATTCTACCAGCACTGATAGCTCGTCCTGTTTTCAAACGTAAGCTACATCTCTCAAATCTTGAGAAAAGTCAACCTTGTCTTTATTCCCAAGATCGGAAGATCGCCCTATCAGTCTTTTTGTTTTTATATGTGAGGCTAATGCTATCAATTAATTTTCGTGGCGGCCAACACCCCCATTTTTAAGCTTAGTTCAAGCATGCGCAAAAGCACGGACAAAGCGGTTGAGGAGGCCCGTGGCCGGTTCGAGAGAAAGATTTTGCGCGTGATTTTCGGGCCTATAAACGCAGAAAGTGGATGGGGGAAAAGATTCAACCATGAACTTAACGGGCTGTACAGCGACATGAGTCTAGTCAAGCGTCTACGGATTCAACGCCTAATATGGCTGGGCCATGTAGAGCGAATGGACACCACAGCTCCAGCCCTGAGAAACTTTGAATCCAACAACGAGGGACGAAAAGCAGAGGACGACCGCACTTAAGATGGCACACACAGGTGGAAGGGGACCTCAGCCAACTGGGTGTGCGGCAATGGAAAGGGCTAGCAAAAGATCGTGCTAGTTGGAGGGGCATGTTGGTTGAGGCCCAGGTTCACCCCGAACTGTAGCGCCCATTAAAAAGAAGAAGAAGTTCAGGCTTACATTCTTAATTCTAACTCAACTTACTAACATTCTTAATTAGTCTAACTTAACTGACTAACAAGAACGGGAGAAGGGGGCGCGATTAGGGAACTATGGTTGTGTGAAGGGGAGACTACCGAAAAGACGAAGATTTAGGCATGGAGTGCTGAGGTTGAAATTGAAGTTTGTGTTCGCATTAACACTTCCCAGCATACGGGAAATGGCTTCATTGGAGCCGTATGAGTTGCGGCGGGTGGATAGATAGAACAGACGAGGATTGCGAGTATTACGAGGGTTAGTGTTAAGTACCGAGCCAGAAGAAGGGAGGAGCAAAAACTACTGCGACGAAAGAAAAGAATCTTCGCAGCCTCCCAGCTCAAAGATATCGAGGAGTCTAGGGATTAGCATAAAACACTAACCTTTTACAAGAAAGCCAAAGACCTTGCAGGAGGCTTCAAAAAGGGCACCCAGGCTGCGAGGGTAATCTTGTCACCGAGCCGCAGGGAATAGTGGATATATTTAAGCAGCACTTCCAGCAGCTGCTTAACGAGCATGACCAAGAGAGAGTGGTAGGGACCGAGGAAATCCCAACTCCAGCCGCTGAAGTAGTCCTCCCACCCAGCATAGAAAAAGTCGGCACAGCTATTCAGCAGCTGAAGAATAACAAGGCCGCAGGCTCAGATGGCTTGCCATCAGAGCTCTTCAAGGCTGGTGGCGATGTTCTGGTAGGGAGCATGCACCAGATCATCTGCAGAATTTAGGAAGATGAAAGCATGCCTGACGACTGGAATACCAGCTCTATTTGCCCCATCCACAAAAAAAGGCGATCCTACCTCTTGCAAGAACTGTAGAGATGCTCAATGTCGCATACAAGATCCTGTCCAGCGTACTGTGTGAACGTCTAAAGCCATTTTGCACCGTACTAATCGGCAGCTACCAGTGCGGCCTCCGGCCCGGCAAATCGACTATAGACCACGTTTTCACTCTTCGACAAATCCTGGAAAAGACCAACGAGTTTCGAATCGATACACACCATCTTTTCACCCATTTCAAAGCCGCATACGACACCATTCATCGTGAAGGACTGTTTGGTGCGATGGCCGAATTCGAGATCCCGGAAAAAATGATCCAGTTGTGTCGCGCCACGCTAAAAAATACGCAATGCACCATGCAACTCGGTTCTAGGACTTCGAAACCGTTTGAAGCATGCACCGGATTTCGGCATGGAGATACGCTGCCATGTGACTTCTTCAACCTGGTTCTGGAGCAGATAGTGCGACGGGCAGGCGTCAACAAGGAAGGCACTATACCACAAGTCCATCCAGCTGCTAGGATATGCGGATGATATCGATATCATCGCGTGTTCTCGCCGTGGCATTGTGGAAGCATTCACGGCGATTGGAGAACAGGCGAAACGAGTTGGTCTTAAGATCAATGAGGACAAAACGAAATACATGCTGTCAAGCAAAAACCAATCCGTCGCTCACCACCTGGGACAAAATATAACAATTGACAGCTACAATTTCGAGGTAGTTAAGGAGTTTGTCTACCTCGGGGCAAACGTACATAAATTCCACAAATGACACCACAGTGGAGATCCGGCGTAGAATCGCCCTTGGCAACCGCTGCTACTTCGGCTTGTCCAAACAACTGGGGTCAAAACTCCTCACTCGAAAGACCAAAGTCATGCTTTGCAAAACGCTCATTCTGCCAGTCTTGCTGTACGGAGCCGAAAGCTAGACGATAAGCAGGACAGCGGAGCTGATCTTGGGTTCTTTCGAAAGAAAAATTCTGCGCCGGATATTTGGTCCTGTCTGTGAGGAAGGTGAATGGAGAAGAAGACACAACCGCGAACTCTACGAGCTGTACCAAGATGTGGATGTAGTCCGGAAAGCAAGGATCCGTCGACAACACTGGCTCGGCCACATCGAGCGCATGGACATCAACGCTCCAGCTAAGAGGGTCTTCGACTCCGAGCCTCCTGGTTCGAGAGGAAGAGGAAGACCGAACCTCCGGTATAAAGACCAAGTAATCGCGGATGTAAGACATCTTGGTCTTGATAACTGGAAGCAGCGTGCCCGGGACCGTCAAGGATGGATAGATAGATAGATAGGATAAGGGGGTGAGACAGAGTCGCCTGATCACTGCGGCCACGAGTGGGCCTATTGTGATGTCCCTCACTTACAGTTCACTCAAAAATCCTGAGTTCGTGATGAAACTTAGTATGCTTTTGAGTGAGCTAGCAGCGATTCCTTCTGCTTCAAGATAATACTTGCCTAGGTGACGATGACGTGTATTGACCAGGCAGTTACAGTGGCATAGTATGTGCTCTGCTGTTTCTTCGTCTTCATTACACATTCGGCAAGTGTCATCTTGTATGATGCCCATTGTTTCGAGGTGTTTATTAACTGGGCAGTGTCCAGAAAGGAAACCTGTGATTAAACGAATCTGACTCCTCGAAAGCATGAGGAGTTGTTTCGTTCTTCTGAGAGATGTAGTTGGGAGGAACAGCTTGGCTTGTCTGTTACTTTTCGTTGGTTTCAGGCCAGGTAAAACCACAATAGACCAAATATTTTCGCTACGGCAGATCTTGGAGAAGACCAGGAATACCAAATCGACACTCACCTCACCACCTCTTCGTCGATTTCAAGGCTGCATATGACAGCGTGTATAGAGATGAGCTATACAAAGCCATGTCTAGTTTTAACTTCCCTGCCAAACTCGTCCGACTGTGCAGGACGACAATGGAGAATTCTCGCTGCTCCATTAAGGTCGGTAATGAGCAAACCAAGACCTTGAATGTTAAAAAAGGATTTAGGCAAGGTGACGCACTGTCATGCAACTTTTTCAACATCGTGCTTGAAAAGATCGTGCAAGAGTCACTGGCCAACACAAGAGGTACGATTTATTTCAAGTCTACTCAATTGCTTGTGTATGCCGACGACATTGACTTGATTGGACGGACACAACGAGACGTCAATGAGGCCTTTATAAGCATTGAGGTAGAAGCGGCTAAGATGGGTCTCAAGGTTAATGAGGGTAAAACCAAATATCTGCTCTCATCTAAAAGAGACGGACAACACCGACGTATTGGCCAGAACGTCACCATGGGCGGATATAACTTTGAAGTGGTCAAGGAATTCGTCTACCTTGGTTCACTGATGACCAGCGACAACAACACCAGCGCTGAGATAAAACGCAGAATCACTCTTGCCCACCGCTGTTTCCTTGGGTTCAAGAGGTAATTGAGAAGTAGAGCCCTCTCTCGGAAAACCAAGGTGACACTATATAAGACCTTAATCATCCCAGTCCTTCCTTACAGCACAGAGGCTTGGACCTTAACAAAAGCGGATGAAGATGCCCTTGGTCGTTTCGAGAGGAAAATTCTGCGCACTATCTACGGTCCCGTTTGTTCAAACGGTGTATGGAGGAGAAGATATAACGAAGAACTGTACGGGTTGTACAGCGACATCGGCCTGGTACGACGTCTACGGATACAGCGTCTAAGGTGGCTAGGCCATGTAGAGCGCATGGAAGATACAGCTCCGACCCGAAAAGTCTTCGAATCTACTCCGGAAGGAAGGCGCGGCAGAGGACGGCCGCATCAACGGTGGCGCACGCAGGTGGAAGGGGACCTTAACCAACTGGGCGTGCGGCGCTGGAAACAGCTGGCCAATGACCGTGCCAGCTGGAGACGCTTGTTGGTTGAGGCCCAGGTTTACCACGGACTGTAGCGCCACCTAAGTAAGTAAGTAATTTAAAAAAAAAAAAAAAAAACAATAGGAACTCGACTGAAATAATAAAACGAAAATGCGCAAAGTTACTGTGGACTTATAAAATTTTCGCCGAGTGTACATGTGTCCAACTTCACAAAAACGGAATTCCATTCGTCGAAAATCTTCTCCCAAACTGTACACGCAATCCACAAATCTCGTCTCGTACTTCCCCGTTGTCACGTCCAAAATGACGTTTCACCTTTTGACGTACATTTCATCTTTTGTTCTCTTCTCACACGATGTGTACGTAGGATAAAAACAAAGGCAAAAAAAAAAAAAAAAAGAAAATTCCTCTCGAATTCGAGTCACAAATTTCTGGCCTCTGGCATTCGTGTTAGTTTCGTTTCTTGCAGTTTCCAATTATTATTGTCTTTTTCATTTTAAATTACATTTCCCCCCGACACACTGCGCGTGGAGTGAATCCATTCGGTACGAACATCACCAGGCATTGGACGTCGTGTGATTATTGTGCATTTGATGCAGGCCAATATCCAATTGGGCGAGGAACCACATTCGAATTGAAAATATTTTTACGTAAGTACGAATTGGGAATGATGGGGAGAAATTTCGGATGAGAAGGAGAGGAGAGATGAAGGAAAATAAAAGTTTTGAATCCGGGATGTAGGCATTGGATAGGCCTGATGGTGCTACGTAGAGCAATGTGCTGGAATGTGTGCTTAAATGAATCTCGTTGCGTCCGCAAGTACATGTAATACATGCTTGGAGATCGGAGTATGCTCGGGAATACATTGTTTACATCGAGAGAAAGGTTTTTATCTGGCGACGAGGTCTCGAGTTCGAGTGGTCATCGCTGTTCTACATGTAGAATAACCAGTTGCACAGGTTTTTCTTGTGCTTATTACACTTGCTTCGTCGTCGTCATCGCAATCGTCTTCGTCATGGTCGTTTTGGGTGAGTTATCTCCCCGGTTTCTTGAAAGAACGGAGAACAGCTTGTTATTGTGTGGCTCCAAATCGGATCGAGTGATGTGTTGCTTTTCTTTACACTACAATACAAAGGTGAGCGAAAAGGAGAGGACTTTGAACCGATCGTTCTTATATCTCATTGTGCCGATTACCAGGTATACTTTCGTACTGGCGATAAGCTGTGGGCTTTCCTAATACCTACAGTAGGTAGTTGTCGACGAGTTACGATTAGGATTTCACGGTGTGATCGGGAATAGAATTGGAATAACCAGGTTCGTAGGTTACTTTGCCATTCCATGGCTGATTATATGACGATATTGCAATGTATAATAGCTGTGAGGTCATGTTTTAACAATACGACGCATAAAACAATCGGAAGTTGCCTGCTTCACTCTGGGAACTTTGGCCTTGAGACGACCGAAATGTTCGTAGCTAGCGAGACAAATAACCGATAGACAAACAAATAGACCATACCCCGTCGTCGTAACCATTCATTCGCATGTGTTGTGATAGTGTAGAATCGAAAAATATTTGCTAATCGCTAGCATGTTCTTTAGACGTTGTCATACCGCCCCGCTGTTGTTCTCCTCCCGGTGGTACCTAATTCAAATTAATAATTGCCGCACACGCCATATGTGCACTGGCAAAAGAGTAAGTACATCCACCTAGCGAAACGGCGGATGGCAAACGAAATAGACCTCAAATGTATTTTTAGACTCTCGATTCATGTTGTTGGAAACAACAAAACGTGTTTGACGTTCTTCTCCTGCCATCAGCATGATTCTCTTCATAACTACAGTGCGATTCGGTGTGCAGGAGATCGCGATCTTGGCATTCAGTTGCACTAACCAATCCCGATGTACTACATACCTCCATCGCAGACAACGACAATGTGATGATACCTCTTGCTCAGCGGTAGTGTTTCCAATCAACTGATCATAGTATCTACTCGTTTATCCAAGCAATCGTTGAATTATTTTTGTTTTTTCTTTCTTTTCGTTTCTATCTACAGATTGTCAATACGTTCAATAACTGGAAAAAACTAAGTAACATGCCAGCGAAAGCGCTGCAAATAATCACAACAGCCGACGATCACACATTCTTTCTCGATGAACAGGTTTTAGCTCAAGCCCTCAATAAGGATGAAGTCAAAGATCGTTACGTTGTTGTTGTCTCGGTGGCGGGAGCATTCCGCAAAGGTAAAAGCTTCCTCTTGGACTTTTTCCTCCGCTACATGTACTCGAAGGTAAGTGAAATGTTTATTTTTAAATAAAAACGATTTATGTAACCAATCGGCCGATTGCAATGTGTCATATCCTCTTTCTCTCTGTCTATGACTCAATGCTCTGTTCTGTATTCCCGCGGGTTAAGATGACATCGTTAACAGTGAAGATGCACGTTTCGCTGCCGATCAAATGGAGCCACTAACACTCCATTCATGTATCGGATGTGTTAACGCAATTTAAACACGAACGTGTCGATATGATAAAAGCTCGATGACTTGATAGTCCGTTAATTGGGAGCCAATTAACCTAGAGGTCTAAGCGTAGACCAAAGATTTAAAGATTTCCGTCTGAATGTGAATTCAGCTCGCATCAATCAAGCGCTTAATTCACAACAAAACTACTATCGTGCGTTGCCTACTAGTGACGTTTCTTTATCATACGAACGTTGTTGCTTAACGAGAGTCATCGTGTGTTATCTTTTAGTACTGGAAGCCAGAGAGTGGGATCATCTAGCGCATCGTTTGTTCTCGTTTTGATGATACAAAAACGCGTGGATCCAGCAATTTTGGTATTGACCTTGCACGTTCATCCAAATGCAAACACTTCGTTGCCAAACGTGGGCTTTCTGCTCAGCTGGTCAGTCACATTGCACGTTTTCAATATTGAGTGTCTAGTTCGGTTTTCAATTGAATCCATGGACGTGCTAGTTTATGCAATTATAGAAAAATGTATTATTAATGACTCTCCTCGGCATAAATCGAATGCGTGCAGTCATGTGGAATAAAACGTGCACCTACTCGCTGTGGCACAGAGTTAACTAAGCTATGCTACCACACTTGTAACACATTTCTTGAGAGTTCGCTCTTATTTTCGGCGCTACAGCTCATGGCGAGCGTGGGTCTCCTTTAAAAAGTTTCTTCGTCTTCAACTGGGACGATCTACTGCCAGCAGTCCCCAGTGTTTGAGGTCTCCTTTCATTTGGGCGTCGCCCGTCAGGGTCGTATTCAAAGACCTTTCGGGCCGGAGATGTGGTGTCCAGATGCTCTACATGACCCAGCTATCTTCGGCGTTGGATCAAACACCGTGCTACGTTCATGTCGCTGCAAAGCCCGTACGATCTATTGCCCGATGCTGGCACGATCTATTGCCAGCAGTCTCTAGGGTTCGAGGTCTATTTTCACTTGGGCATCGCCCTTCAGGGTTGTATTCAAAGACCTTTCGGGCCGGAGATGTGCTGTCCACATGCTCTACATGACCCAGCCATCTTCGGCGTTGGATCAAACACTGTGCTAGGTTCATGTCGCTGTGCAGTCAGGACGATATATTGCCCGGTGATGGTACGATCTATCGCCAGCAGTCTCCAGTGTTTGAAGTCTCCTTTCACTTGGGCGTCGCCCGTCAGGATTATATTCAAAGACCTTTCGGGCCGGAGATGTGGTGTCCCGATGCTCTACAAGACCCAGCCATCTTCGGCGTTGGATCCGTAGACGCCGTGCTACTTTCATGTCGCTGTACAGCCCGTACGATCTATTGCCCGATGCTAGCACGATCTATTGCCAGCAGTCTCTAGGGTTCGAGGTCTATTTTCACTTGGGCATCGCCCTTCAGGGTTGTATTCAAAGACCTTTCGGGCCGGAGATGTGCTGTCCACATGCTCTACATGACCCAGCCATCTTCGGCGTTGGATCAAACACTGTGCTAGGTTCATGTCGCTGTGCAGTCAGGACGATATATTGCCCGGTGATGGTACGATCTATCGCCAGCAGTCTCCAGTGTTTGAGGTCTACTTTCACTTGGGCGTCGCCCGTCCGTGTCTCTGAGCCATAAAGCAGGACCGGGGTGATAAGGGTCTTGTACAAGGTGGGCCAAATACAAGTTTCTTTTTAAAAATGCAATAAAATGAACAAAATAAAATTGTTGCCATGTACTATAGCTTTATTAGTGGAGCAGACATTCCCATTAATTATACAATACAACGTCGTTCAAGTGACTGCCTCGGCTGCCCAGGCTGCGCAGTAGCGCATTCTATCACCCCAATTTTCCAAGACCTTGTTGATAGTGTCGGGCTGTAGCTCACGGATTGCTTGGATGATATTGGCCTTTAGTGCCTGAATCGTTTCCGGATTGTTGGCACAACATCGGTCCTTCAGGTTCCCCACAAAAAAAAAAGTCCACAGGGATCAAATCGCAGCTCCGAGGCGGCCAATTGACATCGCGAAGACGGCTGATAACACGATTTGGGAGTTCGGTGCGCAAAAGATCGATTGTGGCGTGGATTGTGTCGCATGTCGGGCCATCCTGCATGATCCAGAGGTCGTCCAAATTCATATTTTCAATTCCAGTGAGAAAAAAGTCGGTTACATGGCTCTATAACGCGCACCGTTGCCGGAAACATTGTTCCCAGCCTCATTTTCGAAGAAAAATGGTCCAATGATGCCACCACAGATGCGGCAATTTTGTTTGTAGACGTAGCCGCCGAGATGAGCATGCGCCTCGTCAGAAAAGATGATCTTTCGCCCATAATCGTTGTCCAATTCAAGCTGCTCTATGGCCCAAACTGCGAATCGATAACGAGGCGGATATTCGTGAATAATCTGAGATCTTTGTGCAGAATTCTCCTCAGGCTACTTACTTACTTACATAGGTGGCGCTACAGTCCGATGTGAACCTGGGCCTCAACCAACAAACTTCTTCAGCTGACACGGTCTTTTGCCAGCTGTTGCCAGCGACGCACTCTGAATTGGTAAAGGTCCCCTTCCACCTGTGTGCGCCACATGAGATTCGGTCGTCCTCTGCTGCGTCGTCCCTCGGGGTTGGACTCGAAGGCTCTTCGGGTCGGAGCTGTGTTTTCTATTCGCCCTACATGGCCTAGCTATCTTAGAGGTTGGAATCGTAGACGTCGTACCAGGCCGATGGGTCGATGTCGCTGTACAACCCGTACAGTTCTTAGTTAAATCCTCTCCTCCATACATCGTTTGAACAAACGGGACCGTAGATAGTGCGTATAATTTTCCTCTCGAAACGACCAAGGGCATCTTCGTCCGCTTTTGTTAAGGTCCATCAATGCTTACAAAGGTCTCATTGACGTCTCGCTGTGTCCGTCCAATCACGTCAATGTTGTCGGCATACGCAAGCAATTGCGTAGACTTGAAATAGATCGTACCTCTTGTGTTGGCCAGAGAGTCTCGTATAATCTTTTCAAGCACGATGTTGAAGGAATTACATCACATTGCGTTACCTTGTCTATGTCACATCAAAGGTCTTAGTTAATTCGTTACCGACCTTAATGGAGCAGCAGGAGTTATCCATTGTCATTCTGCACAATCTGACGAGTTTGGCGCTGTATAGCTCGCCTCTATACACACTGTCATACGCGGCCTTGAAATCGACGAAAAGGTGATGGATGTCGGTTTGGTATTCTTGGGTCTTCTCCAAGATCTAACGCAGTGTGAATATCTGGTCTATTGTGGACTTACCTGGCCTGAAACCACACTGATACTAACCTATCCAAAAAGAGTTCCAGGCGTCTACAAAGTACGGCAGAGAAAATCTTGTATGCGATGTATGCCTCTTCCCCTGGCTTTATAGCCTTGACATGTTCGTTTCACTTTTTCGTAGAACTTGCAAGCAATGTTCCTGTGATAGAATCTCTCCATCTTCTCGATCCCGCGCTTTTCTTGCTTTCTTATTTTCTTTCTTAAAAGCGTGTGCTCCTCTCCCTTTCTGCTCGTAGGGTTCACGAGTGGCTCTCGTCCGTCTATGTAGCATGGCTTTGTAGGCGTTTTACTTTGCTACATGGACTTGCTAGCAGGGCCAGTTTAGGTAGGGCCTGAGTGGATTTCTCAAGCTCCTCTCTAAACCGTACCCAGTCCGTCCTTCTCGGATTCCGTCTAGGTTTCCCGCAACTTAATCGGAATTCGATGTATTTATGATCCGACAGCGTAGCATCAGGCAAGACTCGCCAGTTAGTGACGTCCTTCACATATCTGTTGAATAGGGTCAGGTCAATCACCTCCAGTCGTCTTGTCGTAACAAACGTTGGTTGAGAACCAACATTGTTGACGCTAAAGTCAGACGAGAGAGCGAAGTCTAAAAGACGGTCCCCTCTTGTATTACATTTGCTGCTGCCCCAAGCAGTGTTTTGGGCATTAGCATCACAAGATGAAACCAATCTTTCTGGCTTCACAGTATTCTACGAATTCAGAAACTCGGTGGTGGAGGTAGTATCGAGTCGTAGGGAAAGTAGGCAGACGCAACTACGAAGTGTTCTATAACTCCGTGCGTTTTGTAGCTTACTCTAGCAGCCACCAGATCTTGTCCACAGAAGTGTCCAAGTTTGGTTGCCGATAATGAGTTCGATATGATGAGTCCGACCCTAGGCCTTTCGGATGGCTCATCATAAAGAAACGTTGCATCACGTATACTACATAGGCGTTTATTCCACACCCACGGTTCTTGAAAAGACACAGCGTGATGATTTGTACTACTGCATGCAATTCTACTACTTAAAAAGGGCAGTAGCAGCCTTGCAATGCTGCAGATTGATCTGGCTAATAACTATCCTGACCTTTTCAGAGGAGATGGCCACCTCTTTATAAGAGAGCTGCTTCTCTCGGCTCCTTACGGTCATTTGGATCTCCTTCTCGAAGGAAGGGGTTTTGTTGTGTGATGTGCCCGCCTCCAAGGAGCGGTTTTTGGCTATCTTCGCCTTCTGGCCTATGCTTTGATACTTCTGGGTCGCCACATCTATCATTGGACTCCGATTTCCCACCACCCCACCGGAGAGGGAGGCATGACAGACTCTCTCCCTAGCGAGGCTATCCTTGGCGGCGGTCTTCCATTTGCGGGAGCTTTCACCTTTCTCGGTTAAAGCTCCTACTCTCTTTGGACGCCGGTTTGGGACAGCCTCGCCAGTTCGAGGACTGATAGGACCCGTAACGACTTCGCCTTCTGCGTTCGGAGTCTGCCTGTCAGCCCCGCCACCTTTTTCGGCGGCAGCGCCAACCATAGCAGAAACCTGAAAGCTTCCGGCTCCGTCATTACGGGAACTGATCGCGCTCTTACTGGGTAGTTGAACCTTGCCAATAAGAGGAAGAGAGTTGGAGGCGCATGCCGAAAGTGCAGACATGCAGCCTTTCCCAACCGCCGACGCTTTCCGCACTGCGCACCTTCGAGAGGGGTGTGGATCTCAGGAAGGAGGTTCGTATCGATTTCGGTACAAGATGCCTCCGTCGACCTAACTCTCTTAACTGGTTCCCCCAGAGGTTTAGCCTCGACCATTGTGCCTTCGGCTTTGTCAGTCTTTTTGCACAAGCCGATGTCGTTCCGGGCTGCCGTAGGGTTAAAAATGAATGTTGGGGCCTCCAGAATCTTTGCCCCGGCCGCAATCAAAGAGATCGCGGGTGAATTTCCGCTGCTGCGGGTACCACCTGGAGTACACAATTCCTTTGGATTGTCCATTCATTTTTGGGTCTTCGAGTCTTAGTTCGAGGTCTATGACCTCTTAAGCCTCCCGCCACGACAAGGTGCCCGAAGAAGGGAGGAACGTATAGTCTGACTAGTTTAACAGGGATGTCAAAGGTAGACATAGCGTTGTATAGCTCGTCCCTAATTACGCTGTCGTATGCGGCTTTGAAGTCGACAAATAGGTGGTGAGTGTCGACTTGAAGTTAATTGTTTTTTTCCAGGATCGACTGTAGTGTGAAGATTTGGTCGATGGCGGACTTCCCTGGTTTCAATCCGCACTGATAAGGACCTATGAGCTTATTTACAAAAGGCTTCAGGCGCTCACACAAAACGGCAGAGAAGATTTTGTAGGCGATGTTAAGGAGACTTATTCCTCTGTAGTTGGCGCAGTCCGAGGTATCTCCTTTCTTGTGGATTGGGCATACGGTGCTGAGACTCCATTTCTCGGGCATGCTTTCCTCTGAAGTAGTATTTTCATATTCTCAGCCTCGACTGCGATTCTGCTACTAAGTGTCCGTTCTCATCCCTGCAGGCTTCCGTTCTGGCTTTACAACCTTGGCATGTTCGCTTTACCTGTTGATACAACTTTCGAACGTCCCGCCTGCAGTAACACCTCTCCAAATTCTCGTGCTCTTTCTTCTGAGAAGCTTATGCTCCTCCTTCTTTTTAACTCGTAGAGCTCACGAGCTGTTCTTGTTCTTTTATGCAGCGAGGCCTTATATGCATCCTGCTTCACTGTGTGAATCCTCCTGCACTCGTCATCGAACCAGGTGTTGGTGGAGCCTTGAAGCCCAAAACTTCGGATGCAGAGCTTTTCAGGGCTTGTTTGCAAAGGTTCCACTGCTGTTCTATTGATAGCGCGGAGGGTTGAGGTGTATTGGAGAGTTTAAGGGAGTCGCGATCGATAAAAACACGAGCGGTTTCTGGCGATAGTAGCTTTCCGACGTCATAGCTTTGTATTCTTACTCTACTCCGCTGCGTTCGTGATATCCGTAGGCGCATCTTGGCTACTACAAGATAGTGGTCCGAGTCGATGTTAGCTCCTCGGAAAATTCGAACATCAAGGATAGTGGAGGAGTGTCTGACGTCGACCGCGATGTGATCAATCTGGTTAGTGATTGATTGATCTGGCGACCGCCAGGTGCCTTTTGTATATCGAGGTGCGGATACTGGCTAGAAGGAGATTTCGCCCCGTAGCAAGATCAATCAGCCTGTTTCCGTTATAGGATGTGGTGTCGTGTAGGCTATGTTTGCCGATGACTCGTTCAAAGATGCTTTCCTTACCCAGCTTAGCATTGAAGTCTCCTAACACAATATTGATGTCATAGCTGGGACATTGGGCATACATACGTTCTGTCTAGGAGATCGTAGAACTAATCTTTGGCGGAGTCATCCTTGTCTTCCGTGGGGGCGTGGACGCAGATCAGACTGATGTTAAAAAATGTAGCCTTGATACGGAGCTTAGGACTTTTTGCCTCAGTCCACCTCGAACAGCAAATCTACATCCGAACAATCGTCCTCTCTCCCTATAGCAGTCGCCGTAGTAGATGTCGCAGTTTTTCATCCGCTTCATACCCGGTCCATTCCATCGCATTTCCTTGATGGCGGTTATGTCCGCTTTATAGCGGTCTAGGGCGTCCGCAAGTTGTTCGGCTGCACGTGGCCGGTTCAGTGACCTAACATTCCACGTATAGAGCCGAAGATCATTGTCCTTTTTTCGCCTTTTCGCAAGGGTCGTCAGCATTAATCCGATGATTATTACGGCTTACTAGGCCGTAGCCCAACCGACTAATCCTGTTTTTTAGTGCAAGAGGCTCGCCATTCGCCCTTGCCTGTCTGCAATTTCAAATGGGAAGTCTCCAAGATGGCACCACGACGAGTTGGGGATGGGACTTACTCACAGTGCCGCAAGATGTTCGACTGCGGCACTTGCCATCCTATTGCGCTTTAATTTCAGACTCAAATGATCTAGTCCATGGTGTCAGGACTGGCTCTGGACCTGGAATGGATTGTCTTGGCGTTTTTACAGGTTACTCCAGGTGTAAAGCATGTATGGGTATGCAGTGACAGCCAGGGTGCACTCAAAGCATTGCCCAACCCTTTAAACAGCCCCAAGTTAGTGGGGGCTTGTATGGGTCCCAGGTCGCTAAGAGATTCCAGGAATTTAAATCTCTGATGAAATCGCCAAAATGGGCTCACTTTTGCCAAGCGTCTCTGCGTGCTTGGCATCAGTGGGACGCTTACCTGTAGTGCATGTTGCAAGGAGGATGACACAGCAGAACACTTTCTCTCTGACAGTCACGCCTAAGCTTGTGCACGGTGGCGCAACCTTAGGGCCGACGTGGTGTGTACCGAATTTCTTAGCTCTACATCCCTGAAGTTCCTCAATAGATCAGTATTTCCTTGTGTCGAAAGGTCGCAACTGTGTGCGATTGTCCCATATTATTTGTGTCCATCTTAATACGCTCAACTCCCTATACGGGGCTGAGGTTTGTATACCAAAAAGGCTAGTTTCTTCATTGGAAATCGCCTTGACTAGAGCTTTTTCGCTACCCTATCATGTGTACTCATATATTCCGTTTTTTATTTCATTCTTTTCAGTATGTAAGACACGACGTAAATGACTGGTTAGGCGATGAAGATGAGCCACTGTCAGGCTTCTCATGGCGTGGCGGTTCAGAGCGCGACACAACCGGCATCCTTATGTGGTCCGAAATCTTTTTGCACGACTACCCGGATGGCCAAAAGATTGCCATCATCCTAATGGACACGCAAGGTGCATTCGACAGTCAGAGTACAGTGCGCGATTGTGCGACAGTATTTGCACTCAGCACAATGGTGTCGTCGGTACAAATCTACAATCTATCACAAAACATCCAAGAGGATGATTTGCAACATTTGCAACTCTTCACCGAATACGGTCGTTTGGCATTAGCCGATACGGGCAAAAAACCATTTCAACGATTACAATTCTTAGTACGCGATTGGAGTTTTCCATACGAAGCCGAATATGGACCGGTTGGCGGTGAGAAAATACTAAAACGTCGACTCGCATTATCGGATAAACAACATCCCGAATTGCAATCATTACGAAAGCACATCAATTCGTGTTTCACAGAAATTGCGTGCTACCTAATGCCACATCCCGGTCTGATAGTAGCGACAAATCCCAGTTTTGATGGACGTTTAAGAGATATAACGCCAGAATTCAAAGATTCTCTACGGCAACTAGTGCCAATGCTATTGGCACCGGATAATCTCATTTTGAAAGAGATCAGTGGACAAAAGGTCAGAGCCAGAGATCTGGTACAGTACTTTAAATCATACATTGCAATTTATAAAGGAAACGAACTACCCGAACCGAAGAGCATGCTTGTGGTAAGTAATCATTTGGTATTGAGATGAGAAGAAGCTTGATCTGGTTGCTTTGTTTTAAAGGCGACAGCGGAAGCGAATAATCTAACGGCTGTGGCGGCTGCAAAAGAACTCTACAATCAGCAGATGGAAGATGTTTGTGGTGGTACTCGACCGTACTTAAGCACAGGCCATTTGGATGCCGAACACTTGCGAATTAAGGACAAGGCAATGTTTCAGGTATGAAAGTTGTTGAGATTTATGATGAACAGAGGAACGATTATTGTTGTCTTTACACAGTTTGCCTCAAAGCGGAAAATGGGTGGCGTGGAATTCTCAGAGAAATACAGAGAACAACTCGATGCCGATTTAGAAGAAGCTTATAATACCTTTAAAGCGCACAACGAAAGCAAGAATATATTTAAAGCAGCTCGAACGCCAGCTGTTTACTTTGCCATCGCTGTCATTATGTATATACTTAGTGGAATCTTTGGACTCGTTGGTCTCTATGCATTTGCCAATTTCTGTAACCTATTAATGGGTGTTTCGTTGCTTACACTCGCACTCTGGGCATACATAAGGTTTGTTTTAATTCAAATTTTGATTGTAATCAATAATGAAAACAAAATTGATTTAGGTATAGCGGCGAATTTAGCGATATAGGAGTGAAACTGGATGATTTCGCGTCATTTTTGTGGGAAAACGTAAGTGCAAATCTAGGTTTTAGTAAAGAGAAGAGATCGTAACGAATAAATTGGTTCTAATTGAAATGTAGAGAAATGATAGACGTAGAAGAAGAGCCTAATAAAACGCCCTTATCAACGTAATTAACGCTTTTACTAAAAAACAACAATCAGTTCATAGTGTCATTCCATTCGATCATGAACGACAGAAGTCTGATCATTGTAAGTGATACAATGATAGACTGACTCAGATCGCAGAATTTCGTTTACTAATCCTTAAATATACGCATGGAATGACGCAATATATTATTCGTTAACATTTCGTATCGTTCAAATGAATTTTTATTTATTTTTTCTATTCATAGTTCATGAAGCCGGTTTATCAGGGATGCATGGAAAAAGGCATTCAACATGTAGCTACACACGCTGCCGAAGCAGCCGTCGGAGGACGATCACAAGGATCAATAAACGGCAAAGTGAAGAAATCATGAGAGTACGCCTATCCCAGGCAAAAAGTAATACAATCACATCAGCAGCAGCAGCAACAACAACAACAGAAACAACCGATTAAAAAGGCGCATCAGCAACAACCGTCTTCGCCACTATTAAAATCGAAAACACAATCCAATCTGAGCAATAATAACAACAACATTAGTAATAGTAGCAATAACAACATTGTTACAACCGCTAGGGGCCAACAACAACCACAACAACACACTACACCAGGACAAGTTGCCTCAAATTCAACTCAGCCACCACCACCACCTCCTAAATGGAATCTACGCAACACTCCAAACAGTACGACGGTAACTACAACACCCCCAAACTCGGCGGCCAATTCGACAACAACATCATCCACTCGCAAGGTCAAGAGAAGACCGAACAAAAAGAGCCCACCGCTTAAGGCAAAGCAATAAAACAAATCAAAACCACTTTGCTCGTTTGCTCGGGTTGGTATTGTACGTATCCTCCTTCCACGTCTACTACATACTACCATTCGGACGGGAGTGCGGCTGCTCTTATTATATTTCTAATTATCGTTTCAAGTTTTTTTTCTTTTTTCTTTTTATTCTTATTTCTTACATAGTATCGGCCTTAAATTTAACGATAAAATCAATTGAGAAGAAATAATGTAAACCATTTCCAATTCTTGTTGTTAAACTGTGAAGTTCTTTTTCTATTGAAATACAAAAACTGTTGTAAATGATTTTTTTTTTTCTGTAAAACAAATGAGAGATTTTATTCTGTATAATACACGTGTAGTGTGAACACACTTGTGATTTCTATATTTGAATATCGTAAATGTTATGGAATGCAGTTAGAAAAAGGATTAATGTCTCGTTCGGGTAAGGTTGCTGATTGGATTTCTTGTTCCCTTCGGTTTCTTCCTTTCACTCGCGCCAGGAACAGCATTACAGCAACTATGACCTATACTCGTATGTAGGGCTAAGGTATAAACAAAAAAGAAAAAGTCTCCAGTCTCCAAGTGTCAATGTTTTGTTGTTTTTTTTTTTTTTTTTTTTTACATAGAACGCATTTCCCAATAGATTTCTGTTTAATTCGCTCGCGAGCAATGAACGTTTAGTTTTCATTTAAATTTTTGTTTTTCTTATGGACTACCTCCCTTTTCCAAAAGTCGGTTTTAATGTTTTTTGTTTTTCTGCGCACATGCAGACACGGTTGTTGTATGGGTTTTTTTTAAAGTAGACATTAATTTTTATGAATTTGGGTTTTCAGTTTTAGTTTTTATAATTTTTTATTTTATTATTTAATAATAAACAATAAAATGAACAATTTTCAATCATAAATGTTTTCTTTTTCTCGTATCTTTTCCTTCTTATGTTAAATACAGTCTCTTCTTTCTTAGGTGGCGCTGCAATCCGTGGTGAACCTGGGCCTCAACCAACAAGCGTCTCCAGCCGGCACGGTCTTTGGCCAGCTGTTCCCAGTGCCGCACGCCCAGTTGGTTGAGGTCCCTTTCCACCTGCGTGCACCACCGCTGAGGCGACCGTCCTCTGCCGCGCCTTCCTTCCGGAGTGGATTCGAAGACTTTTCGGGTCGGAGCTGTATCTTCCATGCGCTCTACATGGCCTAGCCACCTTAGACGCTGTATCCGTAGACGTCGTACCAGGCCGATGTCGCTGTACAACCCGTACAGTTCTTCGTTATATCTTCTCCTCCATACACCGTTTGAACAAATGGGACCATAGATAGTGCGCAGAATTTTCCTCTCGAAACGACCAAGGGCATCTTCATCCGCTTTTGTTAAGGTCCAAGCCTCTGCGCCGTAAAGGAGGACTGGGATGATCAAGGTCTTATATAGTGTCACCTTGGTTTTCCGAGAGAGGGCTCTACTTCTCAATTGCCTCTTGAGCCCAAAGAAACAGCGGTTGGCAAGAGTGATTCTGCGTTTTATCTCAGCGCTGGTGTTGTTGTCGCTGGTAATCAGTGAGCCAAGGTAGACGAATTCCTTGACCACTTCAAAGTTATATCCACCCATGGTGACGTTCTGGCCAATACGTCGGTGTTGTCCGTCTCTTTTAGATGAGAGCAGATATTTGGTTTTACCCTCATTAACCTTGAGACCCATCTTAGCCGCTTCTACCTCAATGCTCACGAAAGCCTCATTGACGTCTTGCTGTTTTCGTCCGTAGACTTGAAATAGATCGTACCTCTTGTGTTGGCCAGTGACTCTTGCACAATCTTTTCAAGCACGATGTTAAAAAAGTTGCACGACAGCGCGCCGCCCTGCCTAAATCCTTTTTTAACATCAAAGGTCTCGGTATGCTCATTACCGACCTTAATGGAGCAACGAGAATTCTCCATTGTCATCCTGCACAGTCGGACGAGTTTGATAGGGATGTTAAAACCAGACATGGCTTTGTACAGCTCGTCTCTATATACGCTGTGATACGCGGCCTTGAAATCGACGAAGAGGTGGTGAGTGTCGATTTGGTATTCCTGGGTCTTCTCCAAGATCTGCCGTAGCGTAAATATTTGGTCTATTGTGGATTTACCTGGCCTGAAACCACACTGATAAGAGCCGATCAGGTTATCCACAAACGGTTTCAGGCGTTCACACAATACGGCAGAAAAGATCTTATATGCGATGTTAAGGAGACTTATTCCCCTATAGTTGGCGCAGTTATAGGGATCTCCTTTCTTATGGACCGGGCAAACGATGCTGAGATTCCATTCGTCAGGCATGCTTTCCTCCGACCATACCTTGCAGATGAGATGGTGCATGCACCTTACCAGCTCATCTTCAGCCGCCTTAAAAAGCTCAGCAGACAGGCCGTCTGCGCCAGCGGCTTTATTAGACTTAAGTCTTGATATCGCTATTTTGACTTCGTCTAGGTCGGGTGGACCGAATTCTGTTACTTCGTGGTCCATTGCGAATGGCTCGTTCTGCCTGACAGCGGTATCTTGTCTATCATCGCCGTTATACAGTCTGCAGAAGTGGTCTTTCCAAATCCTCAGCATCGACTGCGACTCTACTACCAGTTCTCCATTTTCATCCCTGCAGGCCGCCACTCTGGCTTTGTAGCCATGGCATGTTCGTTTTACCTTGTTGTAAAATTTACGGGCGTCATTCCTGCGGAAGCATCTCTCCATCTCCTCGATCTCACGCTTTCCGTGCTCTCTCTTCTTTCTTCTGAAAAGCGTGTGTTCCTCTCTTCTCTTCTGCTCATAGATTTCGCGAGCAGCTCTCGTCCGTCGTTGCAGCACGGCCCTATATGCCTCTTGTTTTGCTGCATGGGCTTGTTCGCATTGTTCATCGAACCAGGGGTTTCTAGGTGGTGGCTGTTTGAAACCCAGCACCTCTGAGGCAGCATCTCTGACGGCGCTCTGGCAATGAGCCCATTCCTGCTCTATTGTTTGTGCTGCTCTGGGCGGATTTTGAGAGAGCTTTGAGGAGACACGATCGGCAAAGATTCTGGCAGTCTCTTGCGATTGTAGCTTTCCAACGTCAAACTTACGTTGTCCTACTCGACTCCTAAGCATTCTTGATATCCTCATTCGTACCTTGGCTACAACAAGGTAGTGATCCGAGTCGATGTTGGCCTCTCGGAAGGTTCGTACGTCGAGAATACAGGAGAAGTGTCTGGCGTCGATCGCAATATGATCAATCTGGTTGGTGGTCGATTGATCACAAGACCGCCAGGTACCCTTGTGGATGCTGAGATGGGGGAATCGCGTGCTTGCTACAAGGAGGTTACGCCCCGCTAGGAAATCGATTAGCCTTAATCCGTTGTCGGATGTGGTGTTATGGAGGCTATGCTTTCCAATGATCGACTCAAATATGTCCTCCTTGCCCAGTTTTGCATTAAAATCTCCTAGGACTATTTTTGTGTCGTAGCTAGGACATTGGGCATATGTTCTGTCTAGGAGATCGTAGAATTCTTCTTTGAGTCGATCGTCCTTTTCTTCCGTTGGGGCGTGAGCGCATATTAAGCTAATGTTTCCAAATTTAGCTTTGATGCGGATTGTTATGAGGCGTTCGCTTACATCTCGGAAGCTTAAGACTTTTTGTCGGAGTCTTCCTCTAATAACGAATCCGCACCCGAATAGGCGCTGTTTGTTCTCTTTGTAGCAGTTCCCGTAGTAGATGTCGCAGTTTTTCATCCGTTTTTTGCCTGGTCCATCCCATCGCACTTCTTGGAGTGCGGTTATATCTGCTCTATAGCAGTTGAGGGTTTGCTCCAATTGATCGCCTGCACCCGGTCTGTTAAGGGACCTCACATTCCAGGTGCAGACTCTCAAGTCCGTTAGTCGTTTGCAGGGGTCGTCAGCTTTGTATCCGTCCGTATCCGAGGCTTGTTGTCGTTTCGGAACAAGTGGGTTTTTACGTGATAGGGATGTTACCCCTAAGCACAGCCCCCAACCTGGAGGGCCAGGTTCCTCTTTCCCCAGGAACAAGGGGTGGGTCGCTGCACACATTGGTTCACTACCTGGCGGGTGCCAGGGTAGCTATCCAGGGGGGCCACGCGGAGGCTGTGTGTCAACTTGGATTGAACAGGGACAGAGATCGAAGCTGGCGTTTGCCATGTTAAACGCGATCAACTTCTTTGCTCTGTTTGCTCGCTCCCTCCCTCCCATGTTAAATACAGTGCGACCTCAAAAAAAGCAACCCTCGATACGTGCAACTCCTTGATAAAAGCAACACCTACAATTTTATCATTATTGTCAGTCGATGGTGAAGGACTAGCAAAGGCCTCGTAAGGGTAGCATCTGCCGACGAATGCTAGCCCGACAAAAAGCGGGTAAGAGCCTCTGCAGCCGAACATCTTGCAGCTCTGCTAGTCAGGTCCTACTTCCACCTCCTCGTGGTGCCATCTGGAAATTTCCTTTAACCCTTTACGAGAAGAAGGAAAAATACTGACATGACTCAGCTGGTACTAACAGGCACTTCCATCCCGATATCCAAGGAGGCTAAGTATCTAGGAGTCATCTTAGATAGTAAGCTTCTCTGGTCTAAGCATTTTGAGTCAAAGACCACCAAAGCGCTGTCAGCTTTCTGGCAATGCAAAGGAGCTTTTGGCAAAACATGGGGTTTATCGCCGGCAAAGGTCCTCTGGTTCTACACGGCAAGGATAAGACCTATAATCTCATATGCATCGGTTGTCTGGTGGAACAGACTAAAACGCAAACACGTCGTAGCCTCTTTCACCAAACTCCAAAGAACGGTTTGTCTCAGCTGCACGGGGGCTTTCCCCAGCACGCCGGGCGCTGCTCTAGATGCTATGATGAACCTTCCACCTCTTGATATATTTATCAGAGGGTGTGCTCTGAAAGCCATGTCTCGTCTGAAGAGAAATGGCTTTTGGTACAACTCGCATAGGAATAGCGGTGTCCTTGCGCAAGAATTGTCCTGCGACCCCTGTCTCATGGACATGCCTTCTGACGCATTGACGCCAGTCATCCTATTGCGTCGTAATTTCACAGTCGAGTTTCCATGGCGTCAGGATTGGCTATGGCTGGATACTGAACCTGGAAAGGATAGTCTTCGCATTTTCACGGATGGCTCCAGATCTGGTCGGGGGTCCGGTGCTGGAGTCTTCTTTGAACGCAAAAACATCCGACTGCACTTCTCGTTAGGAAAGTATGCGTCTGTCTTCCAATCAGAGATATACGCAATCCTAATGGCCATGCACTTTGTTGTGAAGCACAGGTGGAAGGGGGAAAGCATATGCGTCTGTAGTGACAGCCAAGCTGCACTAAAAGCTGTGTGTAACCCCTTAACTAGCTCCAAATTAGTGCTTGAACTCAAGTCCTTCTTGAACAGAGTCGGCAGACTAAATTCATTGAGGCTTGTATGGGTTCCGGGTCACTCCGGGATTCCAGGAAATGAGATCTCTGATGAACTCGCTAGAATGGGTTCAGAGGAGAGCTTCTCAGGACCTGAACCCGCTCTAGGTCTACCTGCGTCCACGGTAAATTCCTACATTAACGATTGTGTATTTAATACACACAACCGTAGATGGAGGGATTGTCCAGGTTGCAGGATGACTAAGCGCGTACGCCCTGATGTCTGTAAAAAATCTGCAGCATTCTTCCTGTCTTTAAGGAGAATCGACTGCAGAAGGCTTGTGGGGGTTATCACGGGCCATTACACTTTTGCCAAGCATCTCTACGTGCTCGGCATCAGTGAGACGCCTACCTGTGCTGCATGTGGCGAAGAGGATGATGACACTGCAGAGCATTTCCTCTGTGATTGTCCCGCCTTTGCTCGCATACGGTGGCGCTTCTCCGGAAAACGGAGAAAATACAGTAATGTAAGGTGTCTGTCTGGAGTACAATGGACCAGTGTTTGCGTCTGAGTGCTCCAGCGGATAGCAGAAGCCTTCAACAAACAAAAAAAAAAAAAAAAAACCCTTTTGGGACGCAATTCAGATGATGAAGTTATAGAAATTGTACATGTTGGAATTAGTTAAGATGGTTTTCATTACTACAATTCATGAAAAAAAGATGATATTTTTGATAGGCGTGGCCGGAGGGCGTTGGTACATATACCATTGTACCATTCGGGTTCTTCCGTGGTCCAATAGTGTACCATTCGTCCTGCATAACACAAGATACAAAACAGCACTAGTTTTGCAAACGAAAACATAATCTTTATTCAGTTAGTAAAATAAGATAACGAAAACGTAAGTACAGTGAAATCTCCCTTGAACGGACAGCAATGGTGCAAAATTTTTTGTCCGTCTAAGGGAGGTGTCCGTTCAAGGGAAACCAAATAAGTAAGTAGAGGTATTCATTTATTAACAGAAAATAAAACAAAACCGGCCAAGTGCGAGTCGGACTCGCGCACGAAGGGTTCCGTACCATCTTACTTACTTACTTAACGGGCGATACAGTTCGAGGTGAACCTGGGCCTCAACCAACATGCCTCTCCACCTAGCACGATCTTTCGCTAGTCTTTTCCAATGCCGCACGCCCAGTTGGTTGAGGTCCCCTTCCACCTGTGTGCGCCATCTTAAGGGCGGCCGTCCTCTATTTCTTCGTCCCTCGGGGTTGTATTCAAAAACTCTACGGGCTGGAGCTGTGGTGTCCATTCGCTCTACATGGCCTAGCCATCTTAGGCGTTGGATCCGTAGACGCCTGACCAGACTCATGTCGCTGTACAACCCGTACAGTTCGATTGAATCTTCTCCTCCAACCCTCCTCTGTGTTTATGGGACCGAAAATCGAACGCAGAATCTTTCTCTCGAAACGGCCAAGGATTTCCTCATCCGCTTTAGATAAAGTCCATGTTTCTGCGCCGTACAACAGGACCGGGATAATTAAGGTCTTATATAAGGTCAACTTGGTCGTACGAGAGAGGGCTCTACTTCTCAGTTGCCTCTTGAGCCCAAAGAAGCAGCGGTTGGTAAGAGTAATTCTGCGCTTGATTTCGAAACTGCTGTCGTTGTTCCAAGTCACCGCGGAGCCGAGGTATATGAAGTCCTTAACTACCTCGAACTTATATCTGCCAATATGCACGTTCTGTCCAAGACGTCGGTGGTAAATGTCCTTTTTCGATGACAGCAGATATTTAGTCTTGCCCTCATTAACTGCCAAACCAATTTTTGCCACCTCCATCTCAATACTCGCAAACGCCTCACTGACATCTCGCTGCGATCTACCTATTATGTCAATGTCGTCGGCGTATGCAAGGAGTTGCGAGGATTTGAAGTAGATTGTGCCTCTTGTATTGGCCTGTGATTTTTGCCCAATCATTTCCAATACGATGTTGAAGAAATCACACGACAGCGCATCGCCCTGCCTAAATCCTTTTTTGACATCAAAACTATCGGTAAGGTGCTCACCGATTCGGATGGAGCAGCGAGCATTTTCCAAGGTCATCCTGCATAGTCTGACGAGCTTCGTAGGGATGTCAAAAGTAAACATGGCGTTATATAGCTCGTCTCTAATTACGCTGTCGTATGCGGCCTTGAAGTCGACGAATAGATGGTGCGTATCGACTTGAAACTCATTGGTTTTCTCCAGGATCTGCCGTAGTGTGAAGATTTGATCGATGGTGGACTTCCCTGGCCTGAAGCCACACTGATAAGGACCTATCAGCTTGTTTACGAATGGCTTCAGGCGTTCACACAAAACGGCAGCGAAGATCTTGTATGCGACATTAAGGAGACTTATTCCTCTATAGTTGGCGCAGTCAAAGGGATCTCCTTTTTTGTGGATCGGGCAAACAATGCTGAGACTCCATTCCTCGGGCATGCTTTCCTCTGACCATATCTTACAGATGAGCCGGTGCATGCTCCTAACCAGCTCACCCCCAGCCGCTTTGAAGAGCTCAGCAGACAGTCCATCTGCGCCAGCAGCTTTATTCGACTTGAGTTTCGACATGGCAATCTCAACTTCGTCGAGGTCAGGGAGACGGAATTCTCTGCGATCTTCGTCGTTAAAAAATGGATCATTCTGCCTGACGGCGGTATGTTGGTTGTCATCGCCGTTATACAGTCTGCAGAAGTGGTTTTTCCAAATTCTCAGCATCGACTGCGATTCTACTACTAGGTGTCCGTTCTCATCCTTACAGGCCTCCGTTCGGGCTTTATAGCCTTGAGACATTCGTTTTATCCGCTGATAAAATCTTCGAACGTCGTGCCTGCAATAGCACCTCTCCAAGTTTTCAATCGCCCGCTTCTCGTGCTCTTTCTTTTTTCTCTTGAGAAGCTTATGTTCCTCCCTTCTCTTAAGCTCGTAGAGCTCCCGAGCCGCTCTTGTCTTTTTGTGTAGTGAGGCTTTGTATGCCTCCTGCTTTTCCGCATGAATCCTTCTACACTCGTCATCGAACCAGGTGTTTCGTCGTGGTGGAGCTTTAAGGCCCAGCACTTCCGTTGCTGTGCTCTTCAGGGCTTGTTTGCACAGGCTCCATTGTTGCTCTACTGACTGAGTGGAGGATTGAGGTGTATCAGAGAGCTTAAGGGAGACGCGGTTGGCAAAAGCACTGGCGATCTCCGGCGATAGTAGCTTTCCGACGTCATAGCTTGGTGTTCTAACTCTACTCCGCGGTGTTCGTGTTATGCGCTGACGTATCTTGGCTACTACAAGATAGTGGTCTGAATCGATGTTCGCTCCTCGGAAAGTGCGAACATCAAGAATAGTGGAGGAGTGTCTGACGTCAATCGCGATGTGGTCAATCTGGTTGGTGACTGATTGATCTGGCGACCGCCAGGTGCCTTTGTGTATATCGAGGTGGGAAAATCGTGTGCTGGCTACAAGAAGATTTCGCCCCGTGGCAAGGTCGATCAGCCTATGTCCGTTATCGGATGTGGTGTCATGTAGGCTGTGTTTGCCGATGACCCGCTCAAAGATGCTTTCTTTACCCAGCTTAGCGTTAAAATCCCCTAGTATGATTTTGGTATCATAGCTGGGGCATTTGGTATATGTTCGGTCTAGGAGATCAAAGAAATCATCTTTGATTGAGTCATCCTTGTCTTCCGTGGGGGCATGGACGCATATGAGGCTGATGTTACAGAAATTTGCCTTGATGCGGATCGTTATGAGGCGTTCACTCACATACTGGAAACTTAGGACTTTATGTCTTAGTCCACCTCCAACAACAAATCCGCATCCAAATAGTCTCTGTCCTCTCTCCCTATAGCAGTCACCGTAGTAAATGTCGCAGTTTTTCATCCGCTTTTTACCCGGTCCATTCCATCGCATTTCCTGGATGGCGGTTATGTCCGCTTTATAGCGGTCTAGGGCGTCCGCAAGTTGTTCGGCCGCACGTGGTCTGTTTAGGGACCTAACATTCCACGTACAGAACCGAAGGTCCTTGTTTGTTTTTTGTTTCCTTATAGGGTCGTCAACATAGATCCGTTCCGTTTTATTATCCGAGGCTGTTTTGTGTTTCTGAGCAATTAGTGGGTTTACGGTTATGGTTCGCTAGACCATAGCCCAACCGACACGTTCCGTACCATCTGTATATATAAATATGAAAGAGACTATGTATGTACTATCTTCATGATGAGATATTGTTGATCATCAAAGTGTCCATTAAATTCAAATCAATTGTCTTACTTGACAGCAACGATGTGAAAAGGCGAATAACAATGATGGGAAATATGGGAAAATAGTTTGCAGCTAGGATTAATACATCAAAGACACAAAAGAGATCAAAACTTAAGTAAGTAAGTATTGTAAAAAGTATTCCCAAGCTTTCAATAAAGCAAAAAAGTGTAATTTTAGATCAAATAAATAAGGTTGTAACTGTTAAATCGCTTTGTGAAAAACATAAAGTGAATGAGTCTAGCATAAGCAGGATTAAGAAGGAAGAAGGACCGCTGACAAAATTCGTTGCAATCTCTGAATGTGGACCGTCAAATCGAGTAACTTCGAGAGCGTATGAGTTTCCACGTATGGAGAAAGCCTTGTACAAATGGTTTCTGGAAAATCGACATCGAAATGTGTCAAGCACATTTATAAACTGCACAACAAGATCAAAATCAAGGAAAAACCAGAATCCTTTAATGCCAGCAATGGTTAGTTTTTAAATTAAAAAAAAAAAAAAAAAAAAAAAATCAAATGGAATTCGCAACCTAAAAATTTGTGGAGAAAAGCTCTGAAATAAGCCCAAATTCGTTGAACTATTTTTGGTTAAGTTCAAAGAAAAAATTAAAGAGCTCGGTCTATCACCAGATCAGATTTACACCTGGTAATTGGATGCGACGCCAACGCGCACCATATGGAATGGGGCAGCAGCAATACCAACAAACGAGGTGAGTCACTTTTTGAATTTATTATAAGTAACAATCTCACCGTTGCCAATAGAGGCAACAAACCCACATTTATAAACGCGGTTAGGAAAGAGGTGCTAGACCTCACTATCTCTAGCCAGTTTATCTCAAATGTGATTGGGGACTGGCATGTCTCCAATGAAGCCTCACTATCTGATCATCAGCATATCAGATTCAACATCTCTAGTGAGGCAACTGAGGTTGAGTCCGGATATCAGCCCAAACGAACAAATTGGGTTCAGTTCCAAGCTCAACTCGCCGCTAAAGAGGACATGCACCCTAAGTCGATTAAATCAATAGACGACATCGACGAAGCGGCCTACCAGCTCAATACAGCACTCATCTCATCCTTTAGAGACAGCTGTACACCCAGGTCAACTACAAAAAAAATGTTGTGTGCCCTGGTGGAACAGTCAGCTTGAGTCCCTAAGGAAGCAGGTGAGATCGCTGTTTAATAGAGCAAAACGGTACAATAGTTGGACTGATTATAGATCTGCTCTAACTAAGTACAACCTCGAACTGAGGAAATCCAAGAGAACGTCTTGGAGGAAGCATTGCGAGAATATAGACTCGCTTCCAACTGCAGCCCGACTCCAGAAAACACTCTCTCGAGAGCACACAAATGGGCTCGGGCTGCTTCGCAAATCAGACGGCACCTTCACCGTCAACCGCAGGGAGACCCTGGAGACCTTGCTCGAGGTGCACTTCCCTGGTTCTACTCCCTACTCGATGTCCTCTGACGATCAAATTAACGTCACAGAAAACATCGATAGTAGAACAAATAGCCTCTCTGGAAGACTATTCAGCCCTGACAGGGTTAAATGGGCAAATGGCTCATTCAAACCCTACAAGGCTCCAGGCAAAGACGGTGTCTTTCCTGCGATCCTACAGAGGGGCTTGAATACAATTCTACCATCACTGATAGTTCTATTTAGGTCTTGCTTCAACTTGGGATACATACCCCGGACTTGGAGAGAGGTCAATCTTGTCTTCATCCCCAAGATTGGGAAACCAAGCGAGCAACCTAAATCCTATCGCCCTATCAGTTTGACTTCGTTCTTCCTAAAAACAATCGAGAAACTGATAGAGCTCCACATCAGAGGTATCCTGGAAAACCAGACACCTCTGCACCCCAACCAGTATGCATATCGCAAAGAGCGATCTACCGAAAACGCACTACACCACTTGGTGACGTGCATTTCAATTTCAATTTCAATTTCAATTTATTTTAATTACATTAACATTACATTACAATGATTTTCTTACCTGCGAAGCCACATGGCTTATCTGCAGGAGGTTATTTCTCGAATTCAGTTTATTTCATTCATACCATCTGAAGGAAGGTAGTTCGAAAGAGTGCATCAAGTTTAAAGATTGCACCAAGTTTAAATTGACTACAATTAACCATTAATAAAGACCGAAGTTACAAACATTTAAAGTTACAAATGATGTATTAACAAATTCTAAAATCAATATCAAGTTATAGATTCTAGGAAATATTCCTTTAATTTCTTCTTTCTTAAATTAATCTGATTCAAGTTTCGCAAATTATATGGGAGATTATTTAGGATGTGTGGGATGGTGTACATCAGCTGACGCCTGCCGTAGACGTTGTTGAATGGTGGTAGATGGTACATCTTTTCTGCTCGTCTTCTGGTGTTGAAGTTGTGATTGATGGGAATTCTGTACCTCTCATCGTCATAGTACTCCAACGCAGCTGTCATACTAAATATCTGCTTCACCGTGAGAACTTTCACTCTGCTATCTATGCTGCTTCTTCCCGACAGTAATTTTATCGCCTTATTTTGAATATCTTGCAGCTTCGCGATGTGTGTATCTGCTGCACCCCCCCACGCTAGTATACCATATTTCAATCTTGACTCGATAAGAGCGTGGTACACTTGTTTTTGCACGCAATGTGAGGACTTATGCTTCAGATAAGAGAGTGCAAACAGGGATCCTTTCAGCTTCTTCCGCAGGTCATTTATGTGTGGTTCCCATATAAAATGACTGTCGATCGTTACACCCAGATATTTATACGTATCCACGACATCTATAACCTGACAGTTTCTTGGGTCGGTACAGTTGAATGTTTTGATATTTATTTCGGACTTTGGGTACTGTGGGCTACGGATATGCAATAATTTTGTTTTTGCCGCATTTATTACCAGCCCATTATCGTGACACCATTTCCCTGCTTCGTCAAACTCTGCCTGCATTATCCTGGTTGCTTCTACGATAGATTTGTGGCAAACAACAATTGCCGTGTCATCTGCATATGCGAAGGGAGAGCTCATCTTAAGGGAGTTTAGTAGCTCGTTGGTATATAATATGAACAGTAAGGGGCCAAGTTTAGAGCCTTGTGGGACTCCATACTGCACTGTGTTGGCTTTGCTGTAGTCGCCTTTAATTCCCACGCGAAATGTTCTCGTTTTAAGATAATCTCTCAACCAATCCGCCAGTCTCCCTCTAATTCCTAATCTTTGCAGTGCATCGATAAGTTTATGGTGGTCGAGGGTATCAAATGCTTTGCTAAAGTCTAAGAAAAGCACCAAGACGTGGTGACTTTTGTTAAGGCTTGTATTAATTAAGCTCGTGAAATCGCCGAGAAGTCGATTGGTGCTTTTTCCCTTCTGGAAACCGTACTGATTCTTGCTTATCAGCTTATGCTTATCAATAAATTCCCATATTCGATCTGCAATGATTTGCTCCAAGATCTTTTCTATCACCGGCAATATTGCAATCGGGCGATAGTTCGCTATCTCGTGTTTGGCTCCTCCCTTGTAGATCGGTCTAACAAGTGCCTCTTTGAGCTTTTTTGGAATCTTGGACGCATTCAAACTCATATTGATAAGATTCGTAATTATGGGCGTAAAGACATCGGCGTTTGATCTTATGTCTATTGCCCTAATCCTATCTATTCCAGGTGACTTTTGGATATTGAGTGAGCTATATATATGATTTGTTACTTCCGCACTGTCTGTATCTCTCAAGTAGATTGTGTCCCGTAAAAAAGTGTTCTGGTGGCTGGATGTTACTTTGGTACATACGTGGATTATTGATGCTGCCTGCTGTGAAAATGAGTTCGCAAATTTATCTGCCAGACCGATACCATTCGTATTGTGTGAGAAGTTTTTTACAATTGTTTCGTCTATGGATGATTTCCTTCGTCCCAGAACTTCATTAATGAGCGCCCAAGTTTTTTTCGGATCACATTTTACTTGCTCGAACTTTCTTTTGTAGTATTGTTCCCGGCTTTTACATATTTTTTTGTTGACTTGGTTGCGTAATCTTTTGTATTCGGTTTCATATGTTATGTTGGTTCGATTATTCTTCCACCTACGATATAGTCTATCTTTTTCTTTGCAGCTCTCTAAGATGTCCCTTGTAATCCAGTCGGGACTTTTTCTTCGATTTTTCTCCTTATAGACGACTGTCGAGTTTTCGTATATATCGCCCATTTTTTTAGCTAGTGCATCAAAAAGAGTTTCTATGTCCGTTTCCTCTAACATCGCGGTCCAGTTGGTAGCTCTAATCAGTTCATTTACTTTTGTAGTTCTAATATACGATTTCAGTGGTTGAGCATTTCTTGCTGCACCCGCACCGTAGATACCGTAGATAGTGCTGTAGTGATCTGATATATTGCATTGAACTGTAGCCGAAAATATTTTAGACTGTGATAGGTTAACCAATATATGATCGATCAAAGTACAGCTCCCTCTATTTAGATCTATTCGCGTCGTTTCTTTAATGACATTGTGCAATCCATTCGCAGCCAGCATTTCCTGATAGCTAAGGACGTAGTTGTTCGTACTATCTTTGATATTTATGTTCATATCGCCCAAAATTATTACATCATCATTTGCTTCTTTTATGTTCGTAATTTTCTGGAATTCGCCAATGAATTCTTTTTCAGACTGATTCGGAGGTCTATAAATTCCAGAGAGTATTTTCTTTTTTCTATTTGAATTAATTTTCACGGTTAAATTTTCATAGGTTGTGGTCTCAATGTTTATTCTTTTGTAGTTTATATTACTTTTAAGGAACATCGCAATACCTCCTCCTTTTCTTTTATTTCTATTATTAAATTCTGAACAGAAACCTTCGAGACAATACAGACTATTTTCTTCTTTTTTTATGTTTATTTCCACTAAGACAATTATATCGACGCAATTCAGGATCGGACTTACGTTTGCATAGAAAGCATCCCAGTTTTTCCTCAGCGACCTAATATTCAGACATAGACAATTAAAATTCAATTTCTCCAATTCATTTTTTGCTTCATTGAAATCTAAGAATTCCATAGCTTTTAGATCAAACAGATCTTCGATATTGACGTTTTCTTCTATATCCATTATCATAATTCGATCACACATACACTTACACAATTTAGTTACTTGCGCATGATTTTGTTTATGTCATTCATACACTGTATAAACAAAATCTCCGCATTTTCCTCTCTGCGCGCAAGTACTTTGCCATTGCTCTCCCATACGAATCGCCAACCTTCCTCTCTGGCCTTCTTCTTTGTTGACCATAACAGCTGTTTATTCATACCGGTGAGCATATTGTTAATGTAGACATTGTTGTTGTTATTAGCTACGATCAATTTTCCACTGCTATCCATGTTCTGATTGATTTTATCAATTATCAGTGGACGAACTCTATGCGCATTCTTTAAGAAGTTAGTTTTTATGATATTGCTGTTAAAGGTGGCGACAATTGATGAGCGGTCGGTGTTTTTTGTTCTTGTGCGGTATATGTCTGTTATGTCCTCATTAGTTATTTCTTGTTTTATTGTGTTTCCGATTGCTTTGACAATATCGGTTAAACTTTCATTTTGTGTTGGTGGGATGTTTTTAATTTCAATTGTGTTTTTAAGTTGCTGTTGCTCCAGTTTGTTTATTTGTATTTGCATTTGTGAAATGACTAGGTCTTTTTCATTATGTGCATCTTTTAGTTGCTGGATTTCGTTCATGAGTGTGTTCATGATAGTATTGTTTTTTTCAATGTTTTTATTTATATCGTCGAGTTTTTGCGAGACGAACTTACAAAAATCTGCTATGCTTTTCATTTCTGTTTTCATGTTTCTAAGTTCCGATAGTATTTCGTTTGTTTTTGTTTCTGTTATAGGTCCATTAGACTTTTCGGTGTTTTGTGGGCTAGCAATTTCTGTCCGGTTTCTTTTGTTTGTTTGGGTATTAGGTGTTAGAGGACGCGAGGAGGATTCCATCAGCGTAGTGCCTACATTTTCATTGGTGTTTCGGCAAAACTGGCACTTCCAAGTATCTCTTTTAGATCCCATTGATCGCCATGATCTTTCGGTGACCGTGGTGCAGTCAAAATGTAATTTTCGTGAGCATATAGGACAGACAACGAAATCTCCCGTAGGGGGCAGATTTTCTTTGCAATGATCACACAAGTTCATATTACTTACTGCGTGTGTCAGGAGAAGGCGGTGGAAATAATAGCAACTAACAAAAGTATAGGAAGATGCTGCAGTTCTGTATTTTGGTAGAACTTCTTATAAACAGATTTTTTTTTTTTTTTTTTTTTGTTAAATTCGGAGCACTCGCAGAAAGTCAACCGTTCACTTCGATGATACACACAAATTGAAAATAGTTTCACACAAAAGGAGATCGCAATATGCGCCTTCCTCGATATAGAGGGGGCCTTTGATAATACTGGCTATGATTCGATCACCACCGCATTATCCTGCAGGGGTGTGGACCATCCCACTAATCACTGGATTAGGGCGATGCTAAATAGCCGTATAATATCAGCCACATGCGGAGAGGTCTCAGTGACAGTATCGGCGGTCAGAGGATG
Organism: Eumerus sabulonum; assembly: GCA_951905685.1. NCBI lineage: Eukaryota > Metazoa > Arthropoda > Insecta > Diptera > Syrphidae > Eumerus > Eumerus sabulonum. The sequence continues at coordinate 242,678,264 of OX645060.1, forward strand.
CCCACAAGGGGGAGTCCTCTCACCACTGCTTTGGTCGATAGTCATCGACTATCTATTACGCAAGCTGACCACTCTGGGCTACGAGGTCATTGGATATGCTGATGACCTAGTAGTCATAGTAGTGCGAGGTCACTGCCTGTGAGCGCATGCAACTTGCGCTCCAATTCATCTCTGACTGGTGTGGCAGAGAGGGGTTATCTATTAACCCAAATAAGACAATCTTAGTCCCATTTACAAGGAGGAGAAAGGTACAACCCTGCTCAATCCTTCTAAATGGAACACACATAGGATTTTCAGAGGAGGTAAAATATCTAGGTATTGACCTAGACCGCAAACTCAACTGGAACTCCAACATGAAAAATAAACTCATGAAAGCGACTAAGGCCATGTGGGCCTGCCGGCGCACCTACGGTAAAACCTGGGGGCTTAAACCCAAGGTGGTCCACTGGTTATATACCGCGACAGTAAGGCCTATCGTTACCTACGGGTCCACCGTATGGTGGACAAAAGTTGAACAAAAAACTACTATTATTATGCTTCAACGCCTTCAGAGACTAGCGTGTCTCGGCATCACAGGCGCTATGCCGTCCTGCCCTACGGCAGCACAAGAAGCACTCATTGGACTCGTTCCACTGCACCTTTTTATCAAAAAGGTGGCATTACGCAGTGCAATCAGAATCCTCTGCTCGGGAACAAATATGCCATGTAGACGCGCAGGCCACATGTCCATATTGCTACACTTTGCCGAGCTGGATATGATTACTACGGTCTCGGACGCATTGCCACACACCTTCACCTTTGACAAGAGATTTGAGGTGCTGATCCCAAATCGCTCAGCATGGGAAGACAGTGATCCCCTGCTGAATGTCAAAGGCCTTAGGTGGTACACGGATGGCTCCAAGATGGCTTCTAGCGTTGGCGCCGGCATCTTTGGACCAAAACGTAAGATCTTGAAGGCCCTGGGAGTAAGCCCCAGCGTCTTCCAAGCTGAACTGCACGCCATCCTAACATGCGTCAACCTAAATCTCGAGACCGGCATCAGAGGAGTAACTATCAACATACTCTCTGATAGCCAAGCAGCGCTTAAAGCACTGGGTTCGTACAGAACGAACTCGAAAACCGTCAAGGAATGCCATGACGCCCTGCAAGAGCTCGCCAAAAGAAACAATGTCAAACTTTGGTGGGTGCCAGGACATAAAGGTATTAAGGGCAATGAAATTACCGACCAACTTGCCAGAAAAGATTCCAGCGACAAATACATAGGTCCGGAACCTTTCTGCGGCATTCCCGGGTCTAAGATAAATCACCTCTTAGACAAGTGGGAAAAGTCGCAACACCTGTCCTTCTGGAACAGTGTTCGGGGACTCCGTCAATCTAAACGACTTATACGACCCCTGAACAAACACCCTGTTGACATACTTAAGCTCAATAGAGGGGACATCAGAAGACTGGTCAGCTACCTAACGGGACACTGCGGTCTGAGATATCATCTAAATAAAATTAGTCTCTCATCTGAAACTGAGTGTCGGCTCTGTTTAGAGGACGATGAGACGGCAGAACACATACTGTGTGAGTGTGCTGCACTCTGCCATCTTAGGAAGCGCATCTTTCTCAGTGAAGTTGTGACTCCTGAGGGGATCACCCTGGCTCCTACGAGAAGCATTCTCAACTTCATTATTGAGGTTGAGAGGCTACTCGGCTAATCGGCTAGCAGGCACAATAGATCTGCAAAGGTCGCAGTGCCATATTGCTAAGAGTAGCACTAGCCCCATGTATAAAAAAAAATCAGATTTACAACGCGGTCGATTCCGGCCTATTTTTAAGGCTGATGCGAATTAAATCCGTTGTGAGCTTTAAAGAAGCAGCCACTCCAGGTCGGAAGGCAAGCAAACAGAGAATAACGTTTCTTTCTTGCACGAATGCTTCTGGGATTCGCAAAATGAAATTATTCGTCATCGGGAAGACTCTAAATCCTAGAGCATTTAAAAAATTTGAAAACACACCTGTCATTTATAAGGGCAACAAAAATGCATGTATGACATTCTAGTTTTTTGAAGAATGGTTTCACTCAACGTTTGTGCCAGAGGTAACATGTTCAATGAAGTTGATCGACTTTTACAACCTTTTCTTCTTTGTTTATTTGTTTCTTTATATAGGTAAGGCAGTTTCGTGGATCTAAAAATCTTCCAAAGAAGGCTCTGTTGCTGTTAGACAATGCAACTTATCATCCAAAGGATGGCGAACTGAAAAGTGATGATGGAATGATAGTCACTATGTGTTTACCAGCAAACTGCACCGCTATCCTCCAACCAATGGATCAAAACGTGACCAACTTGACCATACTATATTACAAAAAAAGTCTGTGGGCACATTTGGTCGAAAGCCAAGGGTCAGATTTGGAGACCAAAATAAAAGCGTTTAATTTGAGACACGCCGTATGCCTCTTACCAAATGCATGGGACAAAGTGCAGTATACAGCAATACAAAAGTGCTGGAACCCTTTGATGAACCCAAGCAATGATAACGACGAGGATGATAGGTTACCTTTGAGTATCATAAGGGACCAAATTTTAAAAGAATGCGAAATAATATCCTCGATTAATCAATTGTTTAAAGAGGTATCCCCTATTGACTGCTCCGAGGACATAATCGATTGGATTGCCGAAAATGAAACCGATCTGGAACCGACTTGCAACAATCCGGGAGCAGAAGAAATCGTATGTGATCCCCACTGCCAAAAGTTAAAGCAGAGGCTGCAATTCAAACACTTAACATTTGCCTTCAATGGGCTGAAGAAAATTATGCTTCACTGAGTAACATTTTAGCTTCTTTAGTGGAAAAGAATTCTGCGTTTAAAAAAGAACAAACAACAATCAACAATTTCTCAATTTTTTTAAAAACAATTAAAGACTGACTGTGCTAACTGGAACAAATTTAAAAGTAGCGTCGAACTTAGATTACCAGAAAAAAACTCTCCCTGCGTCAACAAAGATGTTGGCAAAATTGCTTAAATGTATCCGGAACGCTGCTAATAATTCTATTCCACAAACATCACCCACTCCCCCTAAACGAGTTGTGCCTTGGTGGAATAAAGACTTATCTGGGCTAAGAGCCGAGAAGGTCGCAACTTGGCGTTCTTTCAAAAAAAAAAAAATCCTAACCAAGTCAACTTACTAGCCTATAAAAAAGCCAATGCCAGGTTTAGAAGGTTGCCTTCAGGCCGAATAGAGGATGCATGGATATCCTTCTCCACCTTGATAACGTTATGTCTAACGCCCTCTCCGCTAGAAATCACGTCTCGATCCTAGCACTTGATTTTGAGAATGCATTTGACCGAATAGGTGTTCACCTTGCTTTAAAGAAATTAAAGCAATGGGGAATCGGTCCCAAGATATTTGAATCTATCAAATCCTGTTTAACTAACAGAAAATTATCCGTCAAAATAAAAACAACTTTTTCCAAAATAGTTCCTCTTGATAACGGTATCCCCCAAGGATCCCCGTTTTCTGTAATCTTGTCTATCATTGCTTTCGATGAATTAAGTACAATATTTACGCGGATGATGCATACATTCTAAGTAAACACAACGATCTAGAAAAAAGCAAAATGATGTTTACAAATATACTTAAGGAAATTAAAGATTGATCTACGATCTCTATATCAAATCTTTCCCTTAACAAATGTACAATCCTTCACATTTGCCGAAAAAAACAATGTGACACTATTAACCTAGAATTTAATAATACCAGAATTGTTAATGTTACTAACCTTAATATACTTGGACTACTTTTTAACAACAAACACAATTGGAAACATCCTTGCCGAAGCCGGACTACCGACGATAGAAGATCGTTACATCAAAATCAGCGCCAGACTCCTTCCCAAGCTAACTTTCCAAACTGGTTCAATAACCGACAGAGACATAAGCCAAACGCTCTCCTATAAACGATCCCGGCGTATCCCCTCCGCACTCCATATCATCTTGGATCTGGGCAAAACACTGGGAATACCATACAAAAGGCACGCCAAATATACTCCATCACACCCCCCTTGGTTTTTAGATAGCAGCTCAATAGTATTCAACTTATGCGACCCAAAAAAGCAAAACACCAACCCAGTTATCTACAAACAGATTTTCTCCGAAACCGCATCGCAACTCAAGATTAATGGATGGAAATTTCTGTACACAGACGGCTCGAAAACCCTACATAACACAGCCCTCGCGGTTGTTTCAAATAATGGCAACCTACTCCTACAAGGCAATTTACCAATTACAGCATCCATCTTTACAGTAGAAGCTGTAGCAGTGCTCCAAGCCGTTAAAAACTGTTCTAACATGCCAGGTAAATGGACTATCTGCTCGGATAGTCTCTCTGTCCTGAAAGCCATAAGCAATCCTCTGCATGGGTCAGAAATTATATCCAGAACCAGAGACGCACTTATTACAAAAACATCAAAACTAAAGCTCATGTGGTCCCCTGGACATGTTGGAATACAGGGAAACGAACTAGCCGATAAAGCTGCCAACAACGCTCGCAACGCCCCAGTTTATACTTTTGATATGTGCTTCCAACGCGACTTACAAATGGCAATACAAGAGAAAATTCACAAAATGGTGGTCAGAATACCACCACCACTATGCAACAATCAGTCCTAATAAAATCAGCCCGATTTACCCGATAAGGACTTCCAAAGTAATGATCACCAACTTCGTCCGGCTCCGACTGGGACATACCCTCCTGATAAACCAACATCTCCTCAAAAGAGAACCACCACCGATGTGCCCTGCCTGCCAAAGCAACCTAGCCATAAATCATCTGCTGGGTCCCTGCCTCCACTCATCAAACCAATTAAATCATCTAAATCCAAACCTAAACATTCTCCAACTATTAAAGGAACCTACTCAATCTAATATCTACATATCTACTGGGCGCTACAGTTCGGGGTGAACCTGGGCCTCCACAAACATGTCCCTCCATCTAGCACGATCTTTCGCTAGCCTTTTCCATTGCCGCACACCCAGTTGGCTAAGGTCCCCTTCCACCCGTGTGCGGCATCTTAAGTGCGGCCGTCCTCTGCTTCTTCGTCCCTCGGGGTTGGATTCAAAGACTCTCCGGGCTGGAGCTGTGGTGTCCATTCGCTCTACATGGCCCAGCCATCTTAGGCGTCGAATCCGTAGACGCCTGACTAGGCTCATGTCGCTGTACAGCCCGTATAGTTCGTGGTTGAATCTTCTCCTCCATCCCCCGTCTGCGTTTATAGGCCCAAAAATCACGCGCAAAATCTTTCTCTCGAACCGACCAAGGGCCTCCTCATCCGCTTTTGATAGCGTCCATGCTTCTGCGCCGTACAACAGGACCGGGATGATAAGGGTCTTATATAGAGTCAACTTTGTCGTTCGGGAGAGGGCTCTATTACTCAGTTGCCTCCTGAGCCCAAAGAAACAGCGATTGGCAAGAGTGATTCTGCGTTTGATTTCGGAACTGATGTCGTTGTTCCAGGTCACTGCGGAGCCAAGGTAGACGAAGTCCTTAACAACCTCGAACTTATATCTGCCTATACAAACGTTCTGGCCGAGACGTCGGTGTTGAGCGTCCTTCTTCGATGACAGCATATATTTAGTTTTGCCGTCGTTTACCGTCAAACCAATTTTCGCCGCCTCCAACTCAATACTCGCAAACGCCTCATTGACATCTCGCTGTGATCTACCTATTATGTCAATATCGTCGGCGTATGCAAGGAGTTGCGAGGATTTGAAATAGATTGTGCCTCTTGTATTGGCCAGTCCTTTTTTCACAATCATTTCTAATACGATGTTGAAGAAATCACACGACAGCGCATCGCCCTGCCTAAATCCTTTTTTGACATCAAAACTATCGGTAAGGTGTTCACCGATTCGGATGGAGCAGCGAGCATTCTCCAAAGTCATCCTGCATAGTCTGACGAGCTTAGCAGGTATGTCAAAGGTAGATATAGCGTTGTATAGCTCGTCTCTAATTACGCTGTCGTATGCGGCTTTGAAGTCGACAAATAGGTGGTGAGTGTCGACTTGAAATTCATTGGTTTTTTCCAGGATCTGCCATAGTGTGAAGATTTGGTCGATGGTGGACTTCCCTGGCCTGAATCCGCACTGATAAGGACCTATCAGCTTATTTACAAAATGCTTCAGGCGTTCACACAAAACGGCAGAGAAGATTTTGAAGGCGATGTTAAGGAGACATATTCCTCTATAGTTGGCGCAATCAGAGGGGTCTCCTTTCTTGTGGATCGGGCATACGATGCTGAGACTCCATTCCTCGGGCATGCTTTCCTCTAACCATATCTTACGGATGAGCTGGTGCATGCTCCCAACCAGGTCATCCCCAGCTGCCTTGAAGAGCTCAGCAGACAGTTCGTCTGCGCCAGCAGCTTTATTCGACCTGAGCTTCGATATGACAATCTTAACTTCGTCAAGGTCAGGGGGACAGAATTCTCTGCGGTCTCCGTCTATTAGAAATGGATCATTCGCATCGACTGCGGTTCTACTACTAGGTGTCCGTTCTCATCCCTGCAGGCATCCGTTCTGGCTTTATAACCTTGGCATGTTCGCTTTATCTGTTGATAAAACTTTCGAACTTCACGCCTGCAGTAACACCTCTCCAAATCCTCAATCGCGCGCTTCTCGTGCTCTTTCCTCTTTCTCCTAAGAAGCTTATGCTCCTCCCTTCTTTTTAACTCGTAGAGCTCACGAGCTGCTCTTGTTCTTTTATGCAGCGAGGCCTTATATGCATCCTGCTTCGCTGTATGAATCCTCCTGCACTCGTCATCGAACCAGGTGTTTCTTCGTGGTGGAGCCTTGAAACCCGAAACTTCGGATGCAGAGCTTTTCAGGGCTTGTTTGCAAAGGCTCCACTGCTGTTCTATTGATAGCGTGGAGGATTGAGGTGTATTGGAAAGCTTAAGGGAGACGCGATCGGTAAAAGCACGAGCGGTTTCTGGGGATAGTAGCTTTCCGACGTCATAACTTTGTATTCTTACTCTACTCCGTTGCGTTCGTGTTATCCGTAAGCGCATCTTGGCTACAACAAGATAGTGGTCCGAGTCGATGTTAGCCCCTCGGAAAGTTTGAACATCAAGAATAGTGGAGGAGTGTCTGACGTCGATCGCGATGTGATCAATCTGGTTGGTGGTCGACTGATCAAAAGACCGCCAGGTGCCTTTGTGTATATCGAGGTGCGGGAAGCGCGTACTGGCTAGAAGGAGATTTCGCCCCGCAGCAACATCAATCAGCCTGTGTCCGTTATCGGAGGTGGTGTCGTGTAGGCTATGTTTGCAGATGATTCGTTCAAAGATGCTTTCCTTACCCAGCTTAGCATTGAAGTCTCCTAGTACAATTTTGATGTCATAGCTGGGACATTGGGCATACGCTCTGTCTAGGAGATCGTAGAACTCATCTTTGGTGGAGTCGTTTATGTCATCCGTGGGGGCGTGGACGCAGATCAGGCTGATGTTTAAAAATTTAGCCTTGATACGGTTTGTTATGAGGCGTTGGCTCACATGCCGAAAGCTTAGGACTTTTTGCCTTTGTCCACCTCGAACAACAAATCCGCATTCGAACAATCGTTGCCCTCTCTCCCTATAGCAGTCGCCGTAGTAAATAACGCAGTTTTTCATCCGCTTTATACCCGGTCCATTCCATCGCAATTCCTGGATGGCGGTGATGTCCGCTTTATAGCGGTCTAGGGCGTCCGCAGGTTGTTCGGCTGCACGTGGCCTGTTTAGGGACCTAACATTCCACAGTAACTGTAACCGTAACAAACTCAATAAAAGCAACCGCCCAAATTTCTATTAGTTGCTTTTATTGAGGTCGCACTGTATATACAAACCTCATCGAATGCAACTGGCTGGTCCACCAGCTTTGATCACCAAAAACAGACAAAAAGTTCCAAATGTAGCCTTTGCATCACAGGACGTACATACATACATACACTTTCAGTGGCCCGCATGTTCCACTAAAAGGCCAATCGATCCTCCGCCATCGACTCTTAACTCATCAGGAGCTATGTCCAAGCGCACCAAGGTGAGTTTTTGGACTTGGTCCAACCACCTCGTCCTGGATCTTCCAAGCGGTCGCCTGCCTGATGGAATTGCATCCACGGCACGCTTCGGAAGTCGTGGTGATGGCGACATTCGTCTCACGTGACCAAACCATCGAAGTATAGCCCCTTTCGTTCGGAGAAGCAGCTGCTCAACATTGAGCTTCCCGCGCACTGTCGTGTTTCTCACCCTATCCCAGCGAGTAAGTCCCACAACAGCACGAAGAAATCTCATTTCGGCAGCTTGTATTCGCGATCTTATTCTTTCGGTCAATACGAACATTTCATGATCATAGGTGAGAGCTGGAACAAATACCGAGTTATTGCCTGAACACAATGGGGTCGCGGTTGCTATCTCGGTCGCGGTCGGCATTGCTGTCGCTAGGATTGGCGAAATCTCGCCCACAATGAGGTCGCTTTGTTATGTCAAATTTTAACAGCTGTTTTCACCTTTGTCCGTATACAAGGTGTCTTAAAAGAAAGTTTATATTTGTATAGCTTATTGCAAGAACGCAACGAATCCGAGCGGCGCGGGGGTATTGGTGCATTTCTCGAGTGCAGACCGCGCGTTGTGCGTGCGAGTGTTCTACAAAAACGTTGATTCGGCGACTGTGACGCATAGAAAATTCTGATTCTGATTATTCGAATGTTACGCCATTTAAAGGATGCGTCAAGCATTCCTCTCATTCGAAAATGGGTAAAAAAAAATTTGAAGAGGCTGGTTGAACAATAGAAAAACCAAATTCTGGACGGCCAAGGTCATCGGGAATAGTAGAAAACGTGGAGAAAGTTAATCAGTCTGTTCGCAATGATCCCGATCTTTCGATTCGAAAGCGCGTAGACTTGTGATAAGAAATTTTGCTGTTCGATTAAACGAGTGTCGCGGACGCGAGGGTCAATAGATGACATTATTTTTAAGAAATAAATTCCCATGTTGTGAACTTTAATGATAAATAAAATTGTTTTCGATAGAATGTTTACTTCGTTTTTAATCGATCCACTAAATATAAACCTTCTTTTGAGACACCTTGTACTTACAACGAACCGTAAACCGCCGATTTGTCAGAGTTCACACGAGGGCTGTTTGACGAAGGCTGAAATAAGTGCAAAAGAGAGGGTAAGTGAAACCAAAAACATTGGCACAGTCATGCCTGTGTCACAATGCTACTACACGGCGCGGCGACAGCGCAACTACAAACGCCGTAGCTGTCAAATCCATATCCATTCAATGGAATTATATGGAGTAAGTCACATAGGCACGTATGTAGTCGTGTCGCAGCGCTGTAATTTCGAAAATTTGAAAAACTGTCGCTACTACACGGCGTTTTGCCATTTCGAATTCGACATTGGAGGAATACGTTTGATAACTTGGTCTAACCCACCACCTCCTTCTGACTTTTGTTTTCGCTTTTAACTTTTTATAGGCTAAAGCAGCCGCACATGTTAGCAATAATGTTTTTTTCAAATTGTTTCTATCCATTTATGAACTAATTTCAGTTTCAATCTTCGAATTGTTTACTGATGCCCACTTCACTCTATAGAATTCACCTCCAACTTCACTCACAGAAGTACCCTGCTGTCAAAAAAAAAACGCCGATGAAAGTCGCTCCATTGTGTATGGACTGAACTACTTTACAACCACAGCAAACGGCAGCGTTTGTAGTTGCGCTGTCGCCGAGCCGTGTAGTAGCATTGTGACACAGGCATCATCTTTGACATTTCCTTATCTCCATTTCTTTGTTTTGCGATGTCGTTTCACTTCTGTTTCTGACTTGGAAGTGTACGTTTGGATACCATTCATACTTTTCAAACATCACCACAGGCTAACGAACGCGCAGAAAAGCTCCGTGTGGACTCGTCTCCTAATTGGAACGAAGGTTCAAAAGAAACAGGCGCAAAAAAACAGCCCTCGTGTAGACTCTGACTTTGAAGATTTCCTTGTGTTTTGTTTTTTTCCTACACAGCTGTCACAATGTCGTACGACCGAGTGAAAAGTAAGCCAACTCGCGCGACACACCCTACGACCGAGACAGCGACCGCGACATCATTCTGTTCAGACAGTTAAAAACCGCTAGCTTGGCTATTTGCAGCAGCAATAATCACCACATGAACGATGTTTGCAGCAGCAATAATCACCACATGAACTTGTCACCACATTCACACCACACAAAAGCATGAACTTGTCAAATTGTCACTCACTTCCACCGCAACCACGGACGAATAAACATTGTATTCTTCTCGAGTGTTTCATTTTACTTTACTTTTCGCTTCGAACAATAGGTGGTACAAACCAGTACCTCCTCGTTACATTGGCTTTGCCACCAAGCTCGGTCTTCCTGATTGCAGGTCTTCCAAGCAGTTTCAAAATTGACCCAGCTTGGCCAATTCTGCAGGAAAGCCCAGTATTACTCCTCCGATCATTCGTGAAGAAGACCCCGAGATACTTAAACTTCTCCACCTGCTTCAATCGAACTCCACTAACATGTCGCGTGCACTGGACAAGTCTTCTGGAAATAACAATAACCTCGGATTTGTCCACGTTAACTCTCATCCCAGCATCAGCACATACGGCCACAAACCTATCTAGCGCGAGTTACGTCCGTACCCTGACACCACACTCTCCCTCAGGTAAAGTTAGTTCATCTCCGCAACCCAAACGGCGAGAGTTACGACAGCAGCTTGACCCCTCCTACATTCAACCGCAAGCAAATCCCTTCACACACACATGCCTAAATGGAAACAGGATTATCATCCGGCAGACGATCCGCAATAAAATAATAAAAAAAAAAAATAAAAATTAAAACAGTAAATGTAATTGCATAGACGACCTAATCGGTGTCTGGCTCACATCCGCTCTCTATTACCCCGTTTACATGGGTAGTTGAATCCGGATTCAACTAGGATCGAAATTCATATAAACGCGCATCGAGTTGAAATAGAGTTGACTCGACTCGATTCAGCTGGCAGAGCTGGATCGAGTTGAAAAAATGCATGTAAACCTGGGTCAAGGAGTCGAACTGACATTTTGTCTCGGTATGTGTGCTTGCTGACTGGCACAACGCTGGACTAACACAATCAAAGTAAAAGGTCCGTATATACATACTATCTGTCACTTCAACTACGTTTGAACTCTTCGATCTTTCGACTACGTTGCGGAAAAACCTGGGTCGAAATTTCAATTCAGTTTCGACTCGATCTTTCGACTACGCATGTAAACGGGGTATATGTCGTCTATGCAAAGAAAACCAGTATAAATAGATCAGAAAAGATCAAAATCAAAATCAAAATATTAGTTTAAAATTTACGAGAGTCCTTTTTCTTTTTAAACGACCCCGAGAAGCAAATTATTATTCGCGCGATCGAGGAGATGGACAAGTGTTATCGTAGGAACGACGTTCGAAAGTTTTACCAAAGAGTAGAACGAACGTGTCAAGGTTATAAAACCAGAGCGGAAGCTTGCTCGGATAAACACGGACACATCATAGTTGAATCACAGTCGATGCTTAGAATATGGAAAGACTGTATAACGAATAATATGACCAAGATACCACTGTCAGACGGAACGCAACATTCACACTGGACGAAGATGAGACAGAATTCGTCTATCCAACTTAGGCGAGGTTAAGATAACGATATCAAAACTGAAGTCTAATAAAGCTACTTGCCCCGACGGCCTGTCTGCTAAGTTGTTTGGGAACATGTCCCAGCTCATCTGTAAGATATGGTCGGAAGAAAATATGCCCGATGAATGGAATCGCATGGGGAATAAGTCTCCTAAACATCGCGCATAAAATGTTCCCTTGGCTTTCAGGCCAGAAAAATCCACGATAGACCAAATAGAAAGATCCATGAATTTCAAGTCAATACACATCACCTTTTCGTCAATTTTAAAGCCCCATATGCCTATAGCGACGAGCTATATGTATAGAACTATGTTATGTTATATTTCGCCATCCCTACCAAACTCGTCAGGTTTTCCAATTCGATAAGGGTTCCCTCGATATCAAAAAAGGATTCAGACAGGGCGACGCACTGTCACGTGATTTTTTAACATCATGCTTCAAAAGATCATGCGGGATTCACTGGTCAATTCAAGAAGAACGATATACTTCAAGTCTGCACAATTGCTCGCGTACGCTAATGATATTGAAGTGATTGGGAGAACGCAGCGTGACGTCAATGAAGCTTTTGTGAGCATTGAAGCAAGAGGGCTAAAGTGGGTCTGTAGGTAAACGAGAGCAAAACCAAATATATGCTGTCGTCGAAGAAAGACGCACAGTATCGATGTCTTGGCCAGAATGTCACTATTGGCAGCTATAACATTGGTGTAGTTAAGGATTTCGTCTACTTTGGCTCACGGGTAACAAGCGGCAATGACGCCAGCGCTGAGATTAGACGCAGAATAACTTTTGCCAACCGCTGTTTCTTCGAGTTCAAGAGGCAATTGAGTAGTGGACCCCTCTCTCGAAGTAGTAAGGTGACCCTTTATAAAATCTTATTCATCCCGATCCTCCTCTACGATGCAGAGGTTTGGGCCTTATCAAAAATGGATGAAAAGGCCTTTGGTCGTTTCGAGAGGAAAATTCTGCATTCAATCTTCGGTCCAATGTGTGTTGATGGAGAGTGAAGGAGAAGATCCAACCACGAATTGTACAGCGGCATCGGCCTAGTGCGACGTCTACGGATCCAATGTCTAAGATGGAGAAGCCATGTAGAGCGAATGGACAGCACAACTTCGGCCCGAAGAGTCTTCGACTCCAACCCGTAAGGACGACGTTGCAGAGGACGGCCGCTTCTAAGGTGGCGCACACAGGTTTAAGGGAAGCTTAACCAACTGTTAAGATCTTGCTAGCTCGAAAGGCTCGTTGGTTTGAGACCCAGGTTCACCCAGAGCTGTAGCGCCACATAAGTAAATAAGTCCAGTGTTGCACTGGGTATTTTTAAAGCATTTGACATGCTTTAGTACTAAGCCCTTTTGTCGAATCTCTTCTTCAATGGACTGGAAACTACCTTTCAAGTCTGACATCTAAATGTTGGTGTTCTCCAGAACTCCGTTTTGTCTTTGTTACTCTTCCTTGTTTCTAAAAATGACTTCTTGTCTGTCACTTCTAATCATTTCATTTTCATTTATTTAATTATTAATAGGGATGTACATTAAGATATTTATCTTTTTTTGTACTTAGTACATTAATTTAAGTAATTACATTCATTGAACTTAAAACTAATTTTATGGTATATATACATATTCATATTTATGAGGTATGGGTATTGTGGTTTATAGTTGATGGGTAGCAAAATGGTGTAGGACTGCACTTTTGAAATTGTACGGGTTTGAAATTGATCTTATATGTTGTGGCAAGGAATTCCATAATCTAACTGTGTGAATGAAGAATAAACGCGAGGAGGATAAGAAATTACAGCGATAAGGAACAATGTTTGTGGTTCTTAGAGAGCGGGTGAAGTTAAGTCTGTTATACAGATACGGCGGACTATGATTATTAATTACTTTGTGTAAAAACATGCAATTCCTGGCAATGATGTACCGCTGCAAGTTGCAGCCCAGCAAGTCTCGAGAGTACACAGATACATGTTCGTATCGAGCAATACCATAGATGTAGCGCACAGCATCATTGAAAGCTACTTGTAACTTCCGTTGAGATAGTGAGTCAAGGCTGCTATATACAACTTCGGCGTATGTTATGAGTGGCAAGATTAAAGTAAGCACTAGCTTCTTACGAGTTGCCAGCGGAGTAAAATAAGCAAAGAGCCACAATTTTCGGAGACATCCATAGATACGGCCAATGATCATGTTTGTGTGCTTGTAGCCAGATAGATCTCGGCTTATGACATATCCAAGACTAGTAGTAGATTCGACTGCCTGAATCTGAGAGCTATTGAGGTAAATATTTGGTAGGAGATCTATATTAAACTGTTTTTTTGATATTGGGATTACTTGTGATTTTGACGGGCTTAATAGTAATCCATTTTTAGCTGACCAGGTGTAGACTCGCTTCAGATCGTCATTCATTAGGTAAGCAAGTTCGTGTAGATCGGGAAACAGTTTAGATAAAAGTAGCTGAACATCATCAGCATATAAATGTACAGAGGAGTGTTTGCATACAGAGGGGAGATCATTGATGAACATGCAAAACAGTATTGGTCCTAATATCGAGCCCTGTGGAACCCCTAGCTGAACATCCAAAAGGGACGAGCTATGTCCTCCCAAAATTACCCTTTGTGACCTATTAGAAAGAAAACTTCTCAATAAGCAAACCGTCCTTTCACTAAAACCGAAATTGTTCAATAGTTTCCAGCACAAGATATCATGGTTAACTTTATCGAAGGCCTTCGAGAAGTCAAGCAAGCAGAGCAAAGAAACTTTGTTCTTGTCAAAGGATTGTCGTACCTCCTCAAGCAGGTTTACGAGAGCTGTGGAACAACTGTGGTTGGCTCTGAAACCCGATTGTTGAGCATACAGCAAGTTATTAACTGTTAGGTGGTTGGTAATCTGATTTGCTATTATTTTCTCGAGGACCTTGGATAAGCAGGGCAGAATGCTTATTGGTCGAAAATCGGCTGGAGACGTTGGAGAAGTTTTCTTAGCGATCGGCAAGACTCTGGCCACTTTCCAAGGTTGTGGAAAGGTGGATGTGATCATGCACCAATTTATTACGTGGGTAAGATGGGAAACAATTAGGGGTAGAATGAGTTTAACAAAACGAATTGGTATGCCGTCTTCACCAATGGAGTCAGAGTTGATAGCAGTTACGCACCGGACAATTTCATCTTCAGTGATTACCTTTAATTCCAGTATAGGGAGTGAGAGTACAGGTTCTGCAGTCTGATTTGAAAAGAACTCACTTGCACAAGGATTTTCTCCCAGAAAAGCACGATTAAGTTCATCCAATATATTCCTTTGCTGATGACAGTACCCTACCCTCAGCTTCACATATTCGTTTACTACCTTACGACTCTGCTCTTCAACTGTAACTAGTGAGCGGCAGCGTATGTCAAGCGCATTCAATTCTCTCATCAACAGCATCATTGTTGAGTAGAGTAGTATTGAATGCTTCCGAAACATAGTGCTATCTTCTGTCGTCCAAGCGTACCACCGACTCGTTGCCATTATTCATGAATGGCACATGCATCCTAGAAACCGAAACGGTTACCTTTACGGGTATGTGCGCCAGTGACAATGTTACTTGGAACGACCACATATACTTATATTTCTTAAGCAAGAAATTATTTTCACCTTTGGATCTGGCTACAGTCTATAAACCGTCCATTCGTCCTAAATAAGAGTTGAACGCTCATGTCTGATCCAGTGCATCATAAGACCTCATTTCGTCAATACAACGTGATAAAACTGATATGAGACGCCAGCATCATCACCAAATCATTAGATTCGCTGGAACATCGCAGGAATGTATCCGGCCTTTCCCAGTCTTATCGATACTTCCACAGAAAATGCTCGAACGAAATAAGCAGTCGTATGTGCCCGCAACAAACGTCTCTCTAGCAATGTTCGCCAATATACCCTGAAACCCACTTTCGAACGTACCGGTTCGATGTAAAGAACGCGAATTTGGAATTACCAACCGAATTCGCTCTCCCCCCTCCTTCAGTATACAACACACAAAAAAGAAAAGACAGTTGGATCCAGACTCCTGTAGATATTCTGTAAAGGCTGGAACGCTCAATCACCAGATTGCCAGCACACAATGAAAGAATAAAAAGAAACGAAACTCTTCAAGTAAGAAATTCAATCTTTATTTAAGAAACACTTGTTGTTCCCCCTTCTCTTCAAAAAAGAAGATATAGAAGCACATTGATTTACTTAGACTTGTCCTTATCCTTGCAGCAAGATTCCTTGTTCTCCGCGGTGCCGGCACCGCTGCAAGCACACTTGGCCGCATGGTCACACTTGCATCGCTCATCGCACTTTTCGGGCGTGCACTTGCAATCTACAGGAAAGAAAATGGATTCAATTGGAAAAATCAATTAACGAAAGACTGCGAATAGCAGGAACAAGCACTTTGGTATTAACATACCGGAACCACAACCTCCACAGGGCATCTTGGCAGATGATGAGTCTATGCAACTGTTGTGTAATGGAAATGCAAATTTTTTTCAATTAACCTCTCGGGCTTTAGACTTAGAGGCTTTAGCGGGATGTTCACAGTCTTGCAGTCTATATAGAACTGAAGTCATCAAAGCAATGTTGTATGGGATCGATGTATGCCACTGAATAGGGAGAGAGAAGATTTCGGGATCTGCGCAGAGAAACGCCAAAGGGAATTTATGCAATTTAACTGAGGGGAAGAGTAAAGTGCGTCAATGGCCGAGAATTTGCCGCGATGTGGGCGAATGAGAGGAATATTCTTTAATTAAATCTCAATTAATGTGTTCTATGGAGAGGGGAGGAAGCTTGCCTGAATACGCCACAGTAGACCCTAATGTACGAGTAGAGCAATCAAACATTGATGAATTCCAAAGTACTTTAATCGAGAATTGTTTATTAAACCTTTATGTACATTAGTATTGATTGCCATTCAAATTTCGCAATCGCTCCTGAATCATGACTCGTTGAAGGTTCTCCTGGCATACGAATGCCCTTTCCAGTGGCATCCGCTTTAGTTGTAAAGCAATACTCCTGCCGAACAGATCAAATTCGTCCTCTTCGCTTTGATTCGTTGTTTTTTGTAATTTGTCGACGCGCTCCTCCAATTCAATGAATCGTGATGAGGTGTGTTCACAATTAGGATTTGGACTACAGGACTGCTTCACCGATCGAGACGGTTCCACTGACGATACGTTTGTAGGAGATTCTGCTAAAAGTGGCAATGAGTCTTTGTTATCTGTGATAGCGACAAGAGATGGAGGAGTCGATTCGCTGTTACAATCTGAAGCTGAGTCGATTTCGATTTCGTCTATATCCGGGTCTTCGACTTTAATGTCTAAGAATCGATTAACCGATTCCTCACTGTTTTGATAGTCCGACATAGTTTCTTCTGGTCGATTCTAAAAAGAAATAAAATGGAAAAGCTCGTAAGTTCGTGTCTTGAACTACAATATAAATGACGTAAAGTTTATAAGCTTGTTAACAGTTAAAAAACAAAACGATGCAATCAGCTATATGTAAATTCAGCAAAGTGAAACTATGTACGTCAGTATGTCGTCTCAAACGCCGGTAACTTCAGGATCGAATCCTGGTAAAAGCAGTAGATATGGATAGCCCACTACGACCAATTTCGCCGAATTCTGTCTGTAAAATGATGAAAACTTACTTGTTTTTCGTACGCCGGCCTCGGGATGGAAGTGCCTTTTGTACCAGCTGAGTCATGTCAGTATTTTTCCTCCTTCTCGTAAAGAGAGGGCATGGGCTCGGACATACAGGGTAAAGTTGTTGATCGTTCTCAACCTGGCGAGATGCCAGCAACTACCGTTGGGAGGTGAACAAACGTATGCAGCGAAAAAAATCCCGACCAGAATGGCGGTTGTGCGGCGGGCTAACAATCCGCCCACGTAAAAAACCTAAAAGTTATGAATGAGCAAGATGCCTCGGATACACGGACGGATACTCGACGACGACAACGCATGAAAAAGGAACACGATTTGCGAGTATGCTCCTGGAATGTCAGAACCCTGTACACTCCCGGAGCTGCTCATAAACAAGAAGGAATCCTCACGCAGTACAAGGCGGATATTACTGATTACTGCGGTCCAGGAAATGCGCTGGATAGGAAACGGTATGATAAGGAAGAAAAATTGCGACATTTATTACAGCTGTCACAAAAGATTGCACTTACTGGGATGCGGATTTGTCGTGGGAAAGCGGTTAAGGTCGAAGGTCAGCGACTTTAAACCTATAAGTGATCGCCTGGCTGTGATCCGCATCAGAGGCAGATGTTATAACATCAGCCTTATATGTGCACGCGCCCCTACCGACGAGGCTGAAGACCCTATAAAGGAGGACTTCTATGACCTCCGGGACAACGCCTACGGAGCTTGTCCGGAGTACGATGTAAAAATCGTGCTCGGGGACTTCAACGCTAAACTCCTTGGCGGAGTGATCGGAAAGCACAGCCTCCACGATACAACAACAGATAACGGCTTCCGACTCACGGACTTTGCGACAGCTCGTAATGCGGTGATAAGTAGCACAAGATTCCCTCGTAAGCGAATCCACACAGCAACCTGGCGATCTCCGGACGGTCGAACCGCCAACCAAATCGACCATGTGCTCATTGACGCAAGGCACTCGTCAAACATCCTGGATGTGCGACCATTCAGAGGGGCAAATGTCGACTCTGACCACATCTTCGTAGCAGCAAGAATCACAGCTCGACTGTCCAATGTCAGAAGCTGCACCAGCCCGTCAGGAGGAGGTTCGACATTGGGCGCCTGAGCACACTGGAGGTGACCAGAGTCTACAGGGAGCAGCTGAGCGAAAGACTCTACGGTATGCCTACGTCGAACACAAATGCCAATAATATGTGGCTGCATTGCCGCTCAGCCATTCAGGAAGTGGCCGAAATCACCTTAGGGTACTACCACCCCCGACGAGAAACCCGTGGTATGATGGCGAGCAACCAACGAGGGGTACCAAAAGGCGCTGCAGAGGAAAACCAGGGCAGCGCAAGAAGAGTACCGAGCCAGAAGAAGGGAGGAGAAAAAACTACTGCGACAAAAGAAAAGGATCTTCGCAGCCTCTCAGCTCGAGGATATTGAGGAGTCTAGGGATATACATAAAACACGAGCCTGTTACATGGCATTGTGGAAGCATTCACGGTGAAAAAACAGGCGAAACGAGTTGGTCTTAAGGTCAATGAGGACAAGACGAAATACATGCTGTCAAGCAAAAACCAATCCGTCGCTCACCACCTGGGACAAAATATAACAATTGACAGCTACAATTTCGAGCTAGTTAAGGAGTTTGTCTACCTCGGGGCAAACGTAAACACCACAAATGACACCACAGTGGAGATCCGGCATAGAATTGTCCTTGGCAACCGCTGCTACTTCGGCTTGTTCAAACAACTGAGGTCAAAACTCCTCACTCGAAAGACCAAAGTCATGCTTTACAAATCGCTCATACTGCCAGTCTTGCTGTACGGCGCCGAAAACTGGACGATAAGCAGGACGGCGGAGCTGATTATGGGTTCTTTCGAAAGAAAAATTCTGCGCCGGATATTTGGTCCTGTCTGTGAGGAAGGTGAATGGAGAAGAAGGCACAACCGTGAACTCTATGAGCTGTACAAAGATGTGGATGTAGTCCGGAAGGTAAAGATCCGTCGACTACACTGGCTCGGCCACATCGAGCGCATGGACAACAACGCTCCAGCTAAGAGGGTCTTCGACTCCGAGCCTCCTGGTTCGAGAGGAAGAGGAAGACCGAACCTCCGGTATAAAGACCAAGTAATCGCGGATGTAAGACATCTCGGTCTTAATAACTGGAAGCAGCGTGCCCGGGACCGTCAAGGATGGAAGGCAGCTATAGCTCAGGCTCAGATCCTCCATGGATCGCTGGCCTGATAAGTAAATAAGTAATCATTCATCACATTTATCGCCGCGTGTGCTTTGAGACGGACAGTCGCTAAGCATTAACCGACAGAAAGAATGGCGACATCATCCGCATAGGCCTGGGCATAGATTCCAGAGGCAGTGAGAGCATCAAGCAGAGAATCGACCACCATGCACCATAACAGCGGAGACAGGACACCACCTTGCGGGCAGCCCCTGTTTACGCCGGATTTGACATACTGGTCGAGGCCTGCATCAGCGGTCAATGTCCTGTGCATGAGCATTGCGTTGATTCATAGGACCAATGCTTCATCTACGCCATGATGTCTGGCAGCGTTGCACATCCTGTCAAAAGTTGCGTTATCAAAAGCTCCCTCAATGTCGATGAAAATGTCCAGCGCGTACCCTTTCCATTCGAGCGCGCGTTCAATTCGCCCAACTAGGTTCAGAAGCGCAGTCTCGCAGGATTTTCCGCGCTGGTAAGCATGTTGCATCTCCGAAAGAGGATGCATTCGAAGGCAAATTTGCGCACGTGCAGCTCGAACAGTCTCTCCATGCTTTTCAGCAGGAAGGACGTTAGACTAATTGGTCTGAAGCTCTTGGCACTTCCACTGTGCGCCAAGGAATGGGTATGTGAGTAAGTGCTAGATTAGCAGTCAAAATTCTTTTCAAAGTAGGGAGCAGCTGCCTTATACCTTGTTGCAGCACAACAGGCTATATCTCGTCGGTGCTCGGCGATCTGATTTCCCGGGAAATGAGTCTGAAGCAGTAAACTAAGACTTTCCGCTTTAGACTCAGTAAAGGTACCATCAGATTTTCTGAGTGCATCCAGCTTTGTTGGTTTCCCCCATTTGAGGACTTTAACCAACTTGCTAGTCGAACTCAGAGACTTGATCTCTTCGCAGAAGGTCCTATAAGAATCGTTCTTCGATTTACGAATAAGTTTCTTATATTCTTTCTGCTTCGACCGATACTTGTTCCAGTCATCTTCCGAATTCGATTTTAGTGATCTATCCAGAAGACTTCCCTGCGAAGACTTTGGAGCTCGGCATTCCACCAGGGGACCAATTTCCTGCAGGGAGGTTTGCTGAGAGGACATGCCACCTAGATCTTGTCCACAAAAGTGCCCAAGTTTGGTTGCCGATAGTGAGTTCGATGAGGCCGACCGTAGGCCTTTCGGATCGCTCATCATAATGAATCGTAGCATCACGTATACCACCAAGGCCACATAGGCGTTTATTCCACCCACGGTTCTTGAATGGATACAACGTAATGATTTGTACTACTGCATGCAATTCTACTACTTAAAAGAGCAGTAGCAGCCTTGCAATGCTGTAGATTGATCTGGATAAAAACTATCCTGACCTTTTCAGAGGAGATGGCCACCTCTTTATAAGAAAGCTGCTTCTCTCGACTCCTTAAGGTCATTTGGATCTCCTTCTCGGAGAAAGGGGTTTTGTTGTGTGATGTGCCCGCCTCCGAGGAGCGGTTTTTGGCTATCTACGCCTTGTGGCCTATGCTTTGATCCTTCTGCGTCGCCACATCTGCCATTGGACTCCGATTTCCCACCGCCCCACCGGAGAGGGAGGCATCGCACACTCTCTCCCTAACGAGGCTATCCTTAGCGGCGGTCTTTCGTTTGCAGGAGCTTTTACCTTTTTTGCTTTAAGCTCCTGCTCCCTTCGGACGCCGGTTTGGGACAGCCTTACCAGTTCGAGGATTACTAGGACCCGTAACGACTTCACCTTCTGCGTTCGGAATCTGCTTGTCAACCCCGCCCCCTTTTTCGGCGGCAGCGCCGGCCATAGCAGAAACCTGAAAGCTTCCGGCTCCGTCATTACGGGAACTGATCACGCTCTTACTGGGTGATTGAACATTCCCATTAAGAGGAAGAGAGTTGGAGGCGCATGCCGAAAGTGCAGACATGCTTATGCCTCCTTCAGCAGCCTTTCCCAGCCGTCGACGCTTTTCGCGCTGCGCACCTTCGTGGAGCTCAGCAAGAAGAGTCGTATCGATTTCGGTACGAGATATATACCTCCGTTGACCTAATTCTCTTAACTGGTTCCTCCAGAGGTTTAGCCTCGACCATTGTGCCTTCGGCTTTGTCAGACTCTTTGCACAATTTTCGGGAAATTTTTTGGCACATAGCAGTGCATTCAGCAGTACGTCCCAATTCTGGGGCGCGTTCCCCCTTTCCCATGCCGCGCCATCCGCTGGATGCACCGCTCTTGCTCAGTCGACCCAGGTGGTCAGACAGTGAGCCGCAGGAGCCGGTGTCGTTCCGGGCTGCCGTAGGGTTAAAAATGAATGTTGGGGCCTCCAGAATCCTTGCCCGGCCGCGGCAAAGAGATCGCGGGTGGATTTCGGCTGGTGCGGGTACCACCTGGAGTACACAATTCCTTTGGTTTGTTCATTCATGTTTGGGTCTTCGAGTCTTAGTTCGAGGTCTATGACCTCTCAAGCCTCCCGCTACGACAAGACACAGAGAATGATCTCTGTCTCTGCTCATTTTAGGTTGACACACAGCCTCCCCTTAATAGCTGCCTGGCATCAGCCCTTTGTTCCTGGGGGAAAAAGGAACCTGGACTTCCAGGTTGCGAATCTTGCTTAGAGGTAACATCCCTATCACAGAAAAAATAAATTGTTGCGAAGTAATCACAAGCCTCGGATACGGACGTATACAAGCTGACGACCCCTGCAATAGAACTAAAGGACTTGAGAGTCTGCACCTGGAATGTGAGGTCCTTTAACAGACCGGGTGCAGGCGATCAATTACAGCAAACTCTTAGCTGCTATAAAGCAGATATAACCGCATTCCTTGAAGTGCGATGGGATGGACCAGGCTAGAGGATGAAAAACCGCATAACCTGGCAATCACCTGATCAGTGAACCATCAATCAAATTGATCACGTTGCGAACGATGCCAGACACTACTCCAGCATCCTAGATGTACGAACCTTCCGAGGAGCCAACATCGACTCGGATCACTACCTTGTTGTAGTCAAGGTACGAATGAATATCAAGGATGCCACAGAGTCGAGATAGACAACGAAAGTTTGACATTGTAAAGCTACAATCGCAAGAGGCCGCTAGAGTTTCCCTCAACCTCTCCCAAACTCCAATGACACCGGTACAATCCACAGAACAACAGTGGGAGCATTGCCAGCTCGACGTCACAGACGCTGCCTGTATGCTCTGAGTTTTAAACCACACTGCCAGCTAAAAACCCTTGATTTGATGATCAATGCGGGCAAGACCATATAGCAAAGCAGGCCGCCTATAAAGCCATGCTACATAGTCGGACGAGAGCCGCTCGTGAGAGCATGAAAAGCGCGAGATCGAGGAGAGGGCGAGATGCTACCACAAGAATGACGCTCGCAAGTTTTACAAAAAAGTAAGACAAACTGGCCAGGGTTATAAAGTCAGAGCGAACGCCTATAGGGATGAAGATGGACAACTAGTCGTAGAGTCACAGTCGATGCTGAGAATATGGAAAGATCACTTCTGTAGACTGTTTAACGGCGACGAAAGATCTAATACCGCTGTTAGGCAGAACAATCCATTCATAACGGACGAAGATGCAAGACAATTTCGTCTACCCAACCTAGATGAGACTAAGCTGATAATTTCGAAACTAA
The DNA here is from genome assembly GCA_951905685.1 of Eumerus sabulonum. Taxonomy (NCBI): domain Eukaryota; kingdom Metazoa; phylum Arthropoda; class Insecta; order Diptera; family Syrphidae; genus Eumerus; species Eumerus sabulonum. The sequence continues at coordinate 242,701,500 of OX645060.1, forward strand.
TAAGGCCGCGGGCGCAGGTGGCCTGTCTGCTGAGCTACTTAAAGCGGCTGTAGATGGGCTGATAGGGCGCATACACGAACTAATCTGTAAAATAGGAGAACCCTTTGACTGCGCCAACTACGGAGGAATAATACGATTAGCCGCGGCGTTAGCTTCCAAATTCGGGATGACGATTCAGCAACTGGATGTCACTGCTGCATACTTGAACGGAACGTTGTCGGAAAAGATCCACATGGACATTCCGGAAATGACTGAGGAGACTCTCCAGTACATACATCCAGAACATGCCCTCCGATCTCCAGGAAGGAAATAAAGTGTGCTTACTCAAAAAGGCGCTCTACGGATTGCATCGAAGACGGTTACGTCGGTTCGGAATGTCTCAGAATATGCCCGTATCAACTCCAATGACAACGAGTGCGAGGATGAATGGACATGAGTATTCGAAGGAAGAAATTCGGGAAAGCATTCCGTATAGCCAATTAGTGGGCTCCTTGATGTACTTTGCCGTGGGCATACGTCCCGATATTGCGTACGCAGTCAGCTGGCTGAGTCAGTTAAACGATAGTCATCAACAGGAACATTGGATCGCGGCTAAACGCGTGCTACGTTATCTAAAAGGGAGAAAGGATTTCGATGGTGTATTCGTCATCAAACACTGGACTCACCGGAATGGTCGATGCAGATTGGGGAAATTGTCTCGAGGACAGAAGGTCGAATACCGGTTACGCTTTCATTCTTGCTGGAGGAGCCGTCGCATGGGAGTCGCGTAAACAACGAACTGTTGCGCTCTCATCGACCGAGGCGGAATAGATGAGAGCCTTGCTGAGTCCGTTAAGGAGGGCATACAGAGATAAATTAAGGAACTGGGATACGAGACACTTGTCAACAATGTCGTCATTTTCTGCGATAACATGGGAGATCAGAAGCTCGCGTTGAATTCGATATTTCACTTTCGTACAAATACAAAACATATCGACACTCGCAATCATTTTGTATGAGAGGCGTTGCCAAATCACAACATGACTCTGCAGTACGTACCAACGGAAGACATGGGGACAGACCTCATGACTAAAGGACTGCCTGGACAGAAGCATAAGAGAAGCTTCGGCGCTCTAGGTCTCCTTCCGTCTGCCACGTAACTAGGGGGAGTGTTGGTATTAGGTAATAGTTGGCATCACCATTCCGTGTCAAACAGCGCAACTTCACCCCGGAGTCGGGATCTGTCACCCGACACCTTTTCCTTTGTCCTTCTTAGCTTACCCTGGACGTATGTGCACACCAATTATTTCTAATCCGCAAATAAAGTTACAATCTGTTTGCTCATCCGCGGTGGTTTCTTTTACCTTTTCAGGTCATAGGATCAGGACAGATCCTGACAGAAACTTGGAAGCCTAGTTCAACCGAAGCTGAGGCTGATCCCAGTGGGCAAATTGAGGCTGCTAACGACTGAGGGGGAAATGTGACAAGAACCATGTCATCGAAAGTGTTTTCACGGTGCTTCTCCTCAGGTGGGTTCTGACAAAACCCCCTGTTTTGCCACTCGGAACCGGCAATGAACTGTAGGTCCCTTCCACCTATGGGAAAATAAAATCACACGCAACATAGGTGAATGAGAGGAACTCGTCTCTAGTCCTTCACATACATCTCAGCATCGTTTAAACGCTCTATTAAGAAGGAGACCCCCATAACTGCGTTAACTATAGGGGAATACCTCTCTCCAACATCGCGTATGTATAAGATCTCCGCCGTGCTGTGTGAACTCCTGAAACTATTCGTGGACAATTCGATAGTTTTCTATCAATGAGGCTCCAGGCCATGAAAATCCACGATAGACCAAATATTCTCACTGCGGCAGATCTTGAAGAACACGTACCAATTTCAGGTCGACACACAACTTTTTATCGATTTTAAGGCCGCATATGACAGTGTCTATAGGGATGAGAGAGCCCTATTATGTTTTGAGATCCTAGCCAAACGCGTTAAGTTGTGCAGAATGACAATGGACAATTCTCGCTGCTCCATTAATGTCGGAGGTGAACTAACCGAGACCTTCGAAGTTAAAAAGTGTTTTAGACGGCAAAGAAAAACAAATAACTTAGTGCAGTGTAGTGCGGGCAAAAAAAAAAAAAAAAACCGTGAAAGTGCCGAACCTAAAACCGAACACCTGGTCGGCAGCAGCGCTGGGCCGTACTCCTGCCTGTCCTTCTTCCCCTCTCGTGACAGTGTTTGCACTCAGCACACTGATTGAGTGCTAACGCAATCGACGCGTAGCGGGTCGCGTGTGTTGTTCTTTGTTGGTGGAGCAAATCTTACTGTCGTAAGGGCATAACACCTACGGTAGTTTGTTTTTGCAAATCCGGCGATAGAACTTCACTTACGCGTCTCAGCTTTAACGGTTTTGTATCTATACATGTTTTGTAGTTTGCATTGATGAGGGATTTCTGTGTGCAGTTCTGCAATATTCGTGGGTTACGGAAGAATTTCCTTGCCACGTATATCCATCTCTCTCGCCACAAACCGGCTGTTTTGGCACTTTGTGAAACACAGGTCGATGAAAAATCTGATCCTTCGGATTTCAGTCTTCCTGGATATAGCTTAGTGCCATTATTCGTTTCTCGCCGTGGTCTCGCCATCTATGTCCGTAGTGATATTGCTTACCAGTTACTTCCACAGTATAGCCAAACATCCACCCCGGAATTTAATTTCATATGGCTTAAATTCATATTCCGTAAGCACTCCATCCACTACTGTTTTCTTTATAGAAGCCCCAATCTAGACAGGAATGCAACATTTGATGCATTCGACGCAATGTCTGATTCCATCCAAAGAATTGTTTCCCTGTTCCCTCGCACTGAAATCGTTTTAGCGGGCGATTTCAATGTACACAATTCTCAGTGGCTTCGACATTCTGGACAGACAACACCCGAAGGAAGGTATGTTGAAATTTTTGCTGAGTTAAATCACTTAAGTCAACTTGTGAATGAGCCATCACGTATCCCCGATGTTGCTGGTCATACCGCCAACACACTGGACTTGTTTCTTACCTCCCAGCCTGACAAATACACGATCGATGTATTGGAACCCCTAGGCTTGTCTGACCACTGCATGATATCAGCGAAATTCTCGAACTCCCACCATCCAGTTAAAGAAAAAGCTCCTAAGAGAACACTATGGCTATACGAGAAAGCCAACTGGTGCGGCCTTAACAACTTCTTTCGGATCTTTAACTGGTCGTTGTGCTTCCTCGACAACGACGTGGACGCCGCAACTGATATTATCGTAAACATTATCCGAATCGGCATGGCAAATTTTATTCCCAGCAAGATTAAAAGCACCAGGCCTAAGGATAATACGTGGTTCGACTCGAGCTGCAAAGAGGCTATTAGGCTCAGGGAGCTAAGTTTTCGGGCCTACAAGGCAAACAGTTCTGAGGAAAACCGAAAAAAGTACATACGAGCCAGAAATGACTGCAACACCCACATTCGACGGATTAAATTCCAATCCGACCAAAAATTAAGGCGTAAAATCCTTCAATGTCCCAAAGGTAGCAAAAGTTTCTGGTCGTTTGTAAAAAACGTAAAAAACTCAACTAAGTCGTCTATACCGACGCTCATCCACAATGACATCCCAGCTGTCACCCCCTTAGACAAAGCTAACCTACTTGCTGCCCATTTCGCAACCAGTTCTCAGCTGCCAGCTTGTACTTTGTCTCCGCCTGTACTAGAGTGCGTCAATTCCACCATGGGGCTAATCCACTTCCGCACTCGTACAGTCGCAAGGGTTCTTAAAGACCTCGACATACACAAATCCGCTGGTCCAGATGGTATTGCCTCAATAGTTCTGAAGAGGTGTTCTTCTACGCTGGCAAAACCACTGCGTAAGCTTTTTCACCTTCCCTACACCTCTGGGCTCTTTCCGAGTAGGTGGAAAACAGCATTTGTCCAGCCTATACCCAAAAAAGGCGAATCATCTTCTCCCTCCAACTACCGACCCATTGCACTAACGTCCCTTCTTTCCTAGGTCATGGAAACGCTGATTAACCGTCAGCTTATGAAATATCTTGAATCACGGAAACTCCTCAATGACCGCCAATACGGTTTCCGCAACAACAGATCCACTGGTGATATGATGGCATATCTCGCTGAAAAGTGGAATCACTCCCTTCACCAAGCAGGTGAAAGCAAAATTGTTGCACTGGATATTTCGAAAGCATTTGACAGGGTTTGGCATGAAGCCCTTTTGTCGAAAATGCGTGCTTTTGGGATCGATGAGTCTCTCTTTCAATGGATTAGAAGCTACCTTTTGAATCGTTCAATTCAAGTTGTTTTGGACGGATTCAAGTCTGATACTCACTTTGTAAATGCCGGTGTTCCCCAGGGCTCCGTTTTGTCTCCGACACTCTTTCTTATTTTTATAAATGATCTCTTGTCTGTTACTTCTAATCCAATTCACTCCTTCGCTGACGACAGTACCCTCAGCTTCTCATATTCGTTTACCAGTTTACGACCCTGCACTTCGGTTGTAGATAATGAGCGGCAGCGTATGTTAAGCTCATTAAATTCCGATATCGACAGCATCATCCAATGGGGTAAAAACAATAGAGTGGAATTTAATGCTTCCAAAACACAATGCTGCCTCTTGTCTTTAAAGCGTATAAATAACCCGCAGCCATTATCCATGAATGGCACTTGCATCTCAGAAACTGAAAAGCTTTCCATCCTGGGTATGAGTGTTGCTCACAATCTTAATTGGAGCGACCATATATTCAGTGTCGCCAAGAATGCTGCGAAATGCCTAGGATTCTTATACAGATGCAAGAAATATTTCTCACCCTTAGATCTGGCTACAATCTATAAGGCGTTCATTCGCCCCAAATTATAGTTTAACGCTCATGTCTGGTCTGGTGCTTCCAAGACCTCACTGCACCTACTAGACAGAATACAAAAACGAGCCATAAAACTGATAGGTGACTCCAGCATTACCAAAACATTAGACTCGCTGGAACACCGCAGGAATGTTACCTGCCTCTCCCTGTTTTATCGTTACTACCACCAAAAATGCTCTGATGAAATAGCCAGTTGCATTCCGCCCCTTCAACATTTCTCCCGCAATACACGTCTCTCTAGGAATGCTCACCAATATACTCTGAAGCCCGCTTTCGGACGTACGGTCAAATATAGAGAATCTTTCATTAACCGAACCACACGAATCTGGAACTCCCTGCCGAATTCGGTTTTCCCACCTCAATGCAACATGCAAGCATTTAAGATCAATGTCCATCGGCATCTCCTCTATTCCTCTGCCTCTCTATCTTCTGCCCGCACTGTGTCGCCGACATAATAAGGTTATTAGACCTTGAGTGCGCGCAAATTATTAAAAAAAAAAAAAAAGACAGGGTGACGCACTGTCGCGATTACTTTAACATCGTACTTGAAAAGATCGTGCGGGTCTCTGCGGCCAATACCAGAGGTACGATCTACTTCAAGTCTACACAATTGCTTGCCTACGCAGATAACATTGAAGCAGAAGCGGCTAAAGTGGGTCTGAAGGTAAACGAGGACAAAACCAAACATATGTATGCTGTCGTCAAAGAAAGACGCACAACACCGATGTCTTGGCTATAACGTCGTAGGATTTCGTCTATCTTGACTCCCTGGTAACAAGCGGCAACGACACCAGTGCTGAAATGAGACGCAGTTTCTTCGGGCTCAACAGGCCATTGAGAAGTAGAGCTCTTTCTCGAAATACGAAGATGTATGTATCTATGTTGGCGTTACAGCCCATGAAGGACCTAAGCCGAGCTTCTCTCAATCACGTTGTGTGTGATTTAATTTTCCCATAGGTGAAAGGGACCTACAGTTTATTGCCGGATCCGAACGGTGAATTTCGAGAAGCTTTTCATGACTACAAGGGGTTTTGTCAGAACCCCGCTGAGGAGAAACACCGTGGAAACCACGTTCGATGACATGGCTGTTTCGGGATTCGATCCCGTGTTATCGGCGTCAGAGGCTAACCAGTACCCACTACGCCACGGTACCAAAATACAAAACCCTAATTATCCCGGTTCTCCTCTACGGCGCAGAGGCTTGGACCTTATCAAAAATGGATGAAGAGGCCCTTGTTTGTTTCGGGAGGAGAACTATGGGTACAATCCTCGGCCCCGTTTGTGTTGACGGAGAGTGGAGGAGAAAATTCAACAAGGGACTGTACGGGCTGTAGAGCGACGTCGGCCTAGTACGACGTCTACGGATCCAAGGTGGATCTAGATGGCTAGGCCATGTAGAGCGAATGGACAGCACAGCTCCGACCCCAAAACTCTTCGACTCGAACCCCGAGGGGTGACGTTGCAGAGGACGACCGCATCTAAGGTGGCGCACAAAGGTGGAAAGGGGCCTCAACAAACTGGGTGTGCGACAGTGTTGGCCCAAAGTTAATCTGATTAACGATTAAAAATTAATGATTAAGATCGTAATCAAAATTTTTGATTAAGATTAATTTATCAAAATCAATTAATCTTTCTTTTTCTGCTTTATTTGACGGTACCTATTACAAGTTACAACTAGATAAATGCACTGACAAGAACACAGTAGCTGTTTGTATGAAGTGTTCGGACCAGCAACGTAAAGAAGTTAGGGGCTATGGCAAGACGACATCTAACTTTTTGGGACACTTAGAACGGAAACAGGCACCTGGCGGTCTTTTGATCAATCGACTACCAACCAGATTGATCACATCGCGATCGACGTCAGACACTCCTCCACTATTCTTGATGTTCGAACTTTCCGAGGGGCTAACATCGACTCGGACCACTATCTTGTAGTAGCCAAGATACGCTTACGGATATCACGAACGCAACGGAGTAGAGTAAGAATACAAAGTAACGACGTCGGAAAGCTACTATCGCCAGAAACCGCTCGTGCTTTTACCGATCGCGTCTCCCTTAAGCTCTCAAATACACCTCAACCCTCCACGCTATCAATAGAAGAGCAGTGGAACCTTTGTAAACAAGCCCTGAAGAGCTCTGCTTCCGAAGTTTTGGGCTTCAAAACTCCACCACGAAGAAACACCTGGTTCGATGACGAGTGCAGGAGGATTCACACAGCGAAGCAGGCTGCATATAAGGCCTCGCTGCATAAAAGAACAAGAGCAGCTCGTGAGCTCTACGAGTTAAAAAGAAGGGAGGAGCATAAGCTTCTTAGGAGAAAGAGTAAAGAGCACGAGAAGCGCGCGATTGAGGATTTGGAGAGGTGTTACTGCAGGCGTGAAGTTCGAAAGTTTTATCAACAGATAAAGCGAACATGCCAAGGTTATAAAGCCAGAACGGAAGCCTGCAGGGATGAGAACGGACACCTAGTAGTAGAACCGCAGTCGATGCTGAGAATATGGAAAAACCACTTCTGCAGACTGTATAACGGCGATGTTAGTCAATATACCGCTTTCAGGCAGAATTATCCATTTCTAATAGACGGAGACCGCAGAGAATTCTGTCCCCCTGACCTCGACGAAGTTAAGATTGCCATATCGAAGCTCAGGTCGAATAAAGCTGCTAGCGCAGACGAACTGTCTGCTGAGCTCTTCAAGGCAGCTGGGGATGACCTGGTTGGGAGCATGCACCAGCTCATCCGTAAGATATGGTTAGAGGAAAGCATGCCCGAGGAATGTAGTCTCAGCATCGTATGCCCGATCCACAAGAAAGGACACCCCTCTGATTGCGCCAACTATAGAGGAATATGTCTCCTTAACATCGCCTTCAAAATCTTCTCTGCCGTTTTGTGTGAACGCCTGAAGCATTTTGTAAATAAGCTGATAGGTCCTTATCAGTGCGGATTCAGGCCAGGGAAGTCCACCATCGACCAAATCTTCACACTACGGCAGATACTGGAGAAAACCAATGAATTTCAAGTCGACACTCACCACCTATTTGTCGACTTCAAAGCCGCATACGACAGCGTAATTAGAGACGAGCTATACAACGCTATGTCTACCTTTGACATACCTGCTAAACTCGTCAGACTATACAGGATGACTTTGGAGAACGCTCGTTGCTCCATCCGAATCGGTGAACACCTTATCGATAGTTTTTTTGTCAAAAAAGATTTAGGCAGGGCGATGCGCTGTCATGTGATTTCTTCAACATCATATTGGAAACGATTGTGCAAAAATCACTGGCCAATACAAGAGGCACAATCTATTTTAAATCCTCGCAACTCCTTGCATACGCCGACGATATCGACATAATAGGTAGATCACAGCGAGATGTCAATGAGGCGTTTGCGAGTATTGAGTTCGAGGCGGCGAAAGTTGGTCTGGCGGTAAACGAGGGCAAAACTAAATATATGCTGTCATCGAAGAAGGACGCTCAACACCGACGTCTCGGCCAGAACGTTTGTATAGGCAGATATAAGTTCGAGGTAGTTAAGGACTTCGTCTACCTTGGCTCCGCAGTGACCTGGAACAACGACATCAGTCCCGAAATCAAACGCAGAATAACTCTTGCCAATCGCTGTTTCTTTGGGCTCAGGAGGCAACTGAGTAATAGAGCCCTCTCCCGAACGACAAAGTTGACTCTATATAAGACCCTTATCATCCCGGTCCTGTTGTACGGCGCAGAAGCATGGACACTATCAAAAGCGGATGAGGAGGCCCTTGGTCCGTTCGAGAGAAAGATTTTGCGCGTGATTTTTGGGCCTATAAACGCAGACGGGGGATGGAGGAGAAGATTCAGCCACGAACTTTACGGGCTGTACAGCGACATGAGCCTAGTCAGGCGTCTACGGATTCAACGCCTAAGATGGCTGGGCCATGTGGAGCGAATGGATACCACAGCTCCAGCCCGGAGAGTCTCTGAATCCAACCCCGAGGGACGAAGAAGCAGAGGACGGCCGCCCTTAAGATGGCGCACACAGGTGGAAGGGGACCTCAGCCAACTGGGTGTGCGGCAATGGAAAAGGCTAGCGAAAGATCGTGCTAGATGGAGGGGCATGTTGGTTGAGGCCCAGTTTCACCCCGAAATGTAGCGCCCGTTAAGTAAGTAAGTAAGTAAGATGTCAAAATCTGAGAATATTTGCAGAAGCAAGTCTTTTATGCGGTCAAAGGTGTGTGCCCCTGTAAACCGGCGACAAGCTAAAACTGCGGAACGCCTCTTATAGCCATTATCTTCCAGTGCACTGTAACACCTAAAAAACTTTGATTTTGACATCGACCCCACGAAAATAGCATGCCGCGTTACTGATAATGGGTCAAATTTTGTGAAAGCATTCAAGACATTCGGAGTAAATACATGAGCGATGACGAACTTGAGGAGACTGAAGGAGAGTTTTGCACAGAACAGGAACTCGAACATGATGATCTTCTTATAGAACAATTTATAATATATGACCATTCACAAAACAGTTCGTTACCACTCCACTTCAGGTGTAATGTGCATACTTTAAATTTGATTGCTAGTGAGGACGTCCAAACCTTGTTGACTGACAAATCGACATGTCTTGGAAAAATGCATTTCACAGTAATGGAAAAATGTAACGATTTGAGGAGTGCTGCTGCTCGCCCAAAATCAGCTGAGGTGATGCATAGCGTTCTCGGACATATATTATCACGACCTGGCATAACTAGATGGAACAGTTATTATGACGCTTTGAATAATATATTGAAAATCAAATCCAGGATGGTGAAGGACTAGCAAAGGCCTCGTAGGGGTAGCATCTGCCGACGGATGCTGGCCCGACAAAAAGCGAGTAAGAGCCTCTGCAGCCGAACATCTTGCAGCTCTGCTAGTCAGGTCCTACTTCCACCTCCTCGTGGTGCCATCTGGAAATTTCCTTAAAAGGGAAATTACTGACGGAAGAGGCCGAATGCCGAGTATCCTGCGCCACCAAACAGGATTAGTGTCGGTTGGGCTTTGGTCTAGCGAACCATAACCGTAAAACCACTAATTGCTCAGAAACACAAAACAGCCTGGGATAATAAAACGGAACGGATCTATGTTGACGACCCTATGAGAAAACAAAAAACAAACAAGGACCTTCGGTTCTGTACGTGGAATGTTAGGTCCCTAAACAGACCACGTGCGGCCGAACAACTTGCGGACGCCCTAGACCGCTATAAAGCGGACATAACCGCCATCCAGGAAATGCGATGGAATGGACCGGGTAAAAAGCGGATGAAAAACTGCGACATTTACTACGGTGACTGCTATAGGGAGAGAGGACAGAGACTATTTGGATGCGGATTTGTTGTTAGAGGTGGACTAAGACATAAAGTCCTAAGTTTCCAGTATGTGAGTGAACGCCTCATAACGATCCGCATCAAGGCAAATTTCTGTAAGATCAGCCTCATATGCGTCCATGCCCCCACGGAAGACAAGGATGACTCAATCAAAGATGATTTCTTTGATCTCCTAGACCGAACATATACCAAATGCCCCAGCTATGATACCAAAATCATACTAGGGGATTTTAACGCTAAGCTGGGTAAAGAAAGCATCTTTGAGCGGGTCATCGGCAAACACAGCCTACATGACACCACATCCGATAACGGACATAGGCTGATCGACCTTGCCACGGGGCGAAATCTTCTTGTAGCCAGCACACGATTTTCCCACCTCGATATACACAAAGGCACCTGGCGGTCGCCAGATCAATCAGTCACCAACCAGATTGACCACATCGCGATTGACGTCAGACACTCCTCCACTATTCTTGATGTTCGCACTTTCCGAGGAGCGAACATCGATTCAGACCACTATCTTGTAGTAGCCAAGATACGTCAGCGCATAACACGAACACCGCGGAGTAGAGTTAGAACACCAAGCTATGACGTCGGAAAGCTACTATCGCCGGAGATTGCCAGTGCTTTTGCCAACCGCGTCTCCCTTAAGCTCTCCGATACACCTCAATCCGCCACTCAGTCAGTAGAGCAACAATGGAGCCTGTGCAAACAAGCCCTGAAGAGCACAGCAACAGAAGTGCTGGGCCTTAAAGCTCCACCACGACGAAACACCTGGTTCGATGACGAGTGTAGAAGGATTCATGCGGAAAAGCAGGAGGCATACAAAGCCTCACTACACAAAAAAACAAGAGCGGCTCGGGAGCTCCACGAGCTTAAGAGAAGGGAGGAACATAAGCTTCTCAAGAGAAAAAAGAAAGAGCACGAGAAGCGGGCGATTGAAAACTTGGAGAGGTGCTATTGCAGGCACGACGTTCGAAGATTTTATCAGCGGATAAAACAAATGTCTCAAGACTATAAAGCCCGAACGGAGGCCTGTAAGGATGAGAACGGACACCTAGTAGTAGAATCGCAGTCGATGCTGAGAATTTGGAAAAACCACTTCTGCAGACTGTATAACGGCGATGACAACCAACATACCGCCGTCAGGCAGAATGATCCATTTTTTAACGACGAAGATCGCAGAGAATTCCGTCTCCCTGACCTCGACGAAGTTGAGATTGCCATGTCGAAACTCAAGTCGAATAAAGCTGCTGGCGCAGATGGACTGTCTGCTGAGCTCTTCAAAGCGGCTGGGGGTGAGCTGGTTAGGAGCATGCACCGGCTCATCGGTAAGATATGGTCAGAGGAAAGCATGCCCGAGGAATCGAGTCTCAGCATTGTTTGCCCGATCCACAAAAAAGGAGATCCCTTTGACTGCGCCAACTATAGAGGAATAAGTCTCCTTAATGTCGCATACAAGATCTTCGCTGCCGTTTTGTGTGAACGCCTGAAGCCATTCGTAAACAAGCTGATAGGTCCTTATCAGTGTGGCTTCACGCCAGGGAAGTCCACCATCGATCAAATCTTCACACTACGGCAGATCCTGGAGAAAACCAATGAGTTTCAAGTCGATACGCACCATCTATTCGTCGACTTCAAGGCCGCATACGACAGCGTAATTAGAGACGAGCTATATAACGCCATGTTTACTTTTGACATCCCTGCGAAGCTCGTCAGACTATGCAGGATGACCTTGGAAAATGCTCGCTGCTCCATCCGAATCGGTGAGCACCTTACCGATAGTTTTGATGTCAAAAAAGGATTTAGGCAGGGCGATGCGCTGTCGTGTGATTTCCTCAACATCGTATTGGAAATGATTGTGCAAAAATCACAGGCCAATACAAGAGGCACAATCTACTTCAAATCCTCGCAACTCCTTGCATACGCCGACGACATTGACATAATAGGTAGATCGCAGCGAGATGTCAATGAGGCGTTTGCGAGTATTGAGATGGAGGCGGCGAAAATTGGTTTGGCAGTTAATGAGGGCAAGACTAAATATCTGCTGTCACCGAAAAAGGACATTTACCACCGACGTCTTGGACAGAACGTGCATATTTGCAGATATAAGTTCGCGGTAGTTAAGGACTTCATATACCTCGGCTCCGCGGTGACTTAGAACAACGACACCAGTTTCGAAATCAAGCGCAGAATTACTCTTGCCAACCGCTGCTTCCTTGGGCTCAAGAGGCAACTGAGAAGTAGAGCCCTCTCTCGTACGACCAAGTTGACCTTATATAAGACCTTAATTATCCCAGTCCTGTTATACGGCGCAGAAACATGGACTTTATCTAAAGCGGATGAGGAAATCCTTGGTCATTTCGAGAGAAAGATTCTGCGTTCGATTTTCGGTCCCATAAACACAGAGGAGGGTTGGAGGAGAAGATTCAATCACGAATTGTACGGGTTGTACAGCGACATGAGTCTGGTCAGGCGTCTACGGATCCAACGCCTAAGATGGCTAGGCCATGTAGAGCGAATGGACACCACAGCTCCAGCCCGTAGAGTCTTTGAATCCAACCCCGAGGGACGAAGAAATAGAGGACGGCCGCACCTAAGGTGGCGCGCACAGGTGGAAGGGGACCTCAACCAACTGGGCGTGCGGCATTGGAAAAGACTAGCGAAAGATCGTGCTAGGTGGAGAGGCATGTTGGTTGAGGCCCAGGTTCACCCCGAACTGTAGCGCCCGTTAAGTAAGTAAAGTAAGTAAGTAAGTAAATCCAAACCAGTTACTCTCAACTAGCCAGAGCACTCGGTATAAAAAATCCATTACGAGACTCTGAGTTTCAATATATTGATGAATATTGTCAATGCGCTGCTCCAGTTGCAACCGCTTTGGACATATTGCAGGGCGAGACTCATTTTATGGGATATTATTACCTTGCCTACATGCAATAAAGGACAAAACGAAATACATGCTGTCAAGCTAAAACCAATCCGTCGCTCACCACCTGAGACAAAACATAACAATTGACAGCTACAATATCGAAGTAGTTATGGAGTTTGTCTACCTCGGGGCAAACGTAAATTCCACAAATGACACCACAGTGGAGATCCGGCGTAGAATAGCCCTTGGCAACCGCTGCTACTTCGGCTTGTCCAAACAACTGGGGTCAAAACTCCTCACTCGAAAGACCAAAGTCATGCTTTACAAAACGCTCATTCTGCCAGTCTTGCTGTACGGAGCCGAAAGCTGGACGATAAGCAGGACAGCGGAGCTGATTTTGGGTTCTTTCGAAAGGAAAATTCTGCGCCGGATATTTGGTCCTGTCTGTGAGGAAGGTGAATGGAGAAGAAGACACAACCGCGAACTCTACGAGCTGTACCAAGATGTGGATGTAGTCGGGAAGGCAAGGATCCGTCGACTACACCTGCTCGGCCACATCGAGCGCACGGACATCAACGCTCCAGCTAAGAGGGTCTTCGACTCCGAGCCTCCTGGTTCGAGAAGAAGAGGAAGACCGAACCTCCGGTATAAAGACCAAGTAATCGCGGATGTAAGACATCTTGGTCTTGACAACTGGAAGCAGCGTGCCCGGGACCGTCAAGGATGGAAGGCAGCTATAGCTCAGGCTCAGATCCTCCATGGATCGCAGGCCTGATAAGTAAGTAAGTACTTCATTAACTGCCAAACCAATTTTTGCCGCCTCCATCTCAATACTCGCAAACGCCTCATTGACATCTCGCTGCGATCTACCTATTATGTCAATGTCGTCGGCGTATGCAAGGAGTTGCGAGGATTTGAAGTAGATTGTGCCTCTTGTATTGGCCTGTGATTTTTGCACAATCATTTCCAATACGATGTTGAAGAAATCACACGACAGCGCATCGCCCTGCCTAAATCCTTTTTTGACATCAAAACTATCGGTAAGGTGCTCACCGATTCGGATGGAGCAGCGAGCATTTTCCAAGGTCATCCTGCATAGTCTGACGAGCTTCGCAGGGATGTCAAAAGTAAACATGGCGTTATATAGCTCGTCTCTAATTACGCTGTCGTATGCGGCCTTGAAGTCGACGAATAGATGGTGCGTATCGACTTGAAACTCATTGGTTTTCTCCAGGATCTGCCGTAGTGTGAAGATTTGATCGATGGTGGACTTCCCTGGCGTGAAGCCACACTGATAAGGACCTATCAGCTTGTTTACGAATGGCTTCAGGCGTTCACACAAAACGGCAGCGAAGATCTTGTATGCGACATTAAGGAGACTTATTCCTCTATAGTTGGCGCAGTCAAAGGGATCTCCTTTTTTGTGGATCGGGCAAACAATGCTGAGACTCCATTCCTCGGGAATGCTTTCCTCTGACCATATCTTACAGGTGAGCCGGTGCATGCTCCTAACCAGCTCACCCCCAGCCGCTTTATAGAGCTCAGCAGACAGTCCATCTGCGCCAGCAGCTTTATTCGACTTGAGTTTCGACATGGCAATCTCAACTTCGTCGAGGTCAGGGAGACGGAATTCTCTGCGATCTTCGTCGTTAAAAAATGGATCATTCTGCCTGACGGCGGTATGTTGGTTGTCATCGCCGTTATACAGTCTGCAGAAGTGGTTTTTCCAAATTCTCAGCATCGACTGCGATTCTACTACTAGGTGTCCGTTCTCATCCTTACAGGCCTCCGTTCGGGCTTTTCTAGCTTGAGACATTCGTTTTATCCGCTGATAAAATCTTCGAACGTCGTGCCTGCAATAGCACCTCTCCAAGTTTTCAATCGCCCGCTTCTCGGGAGCTCGTAGAGCTCCCGAGCCGCTCTTGTTTTTTGTGTAGTGAGGCTTTGTATGCCTCCTGCTTTTCCGCATGAATCCTTCTGCACTCGTCATCGAACCAGGTGTTTCGTCGTGGTGGAGCTTGAAGGCCCAGCACTTCCGTTGCTGTGCTCTTCAGGGCTTATTTGCAGAGGCTCCATTGTTGCTCTACTGACTGAGTGGAGGATTGAGGTGTATCGGAGAGCTTAAGGGAGACGCGGTTGGCAAAAGCACTGGCGATCTCCGGCGATAGTAGCTTTCCGACGTCATAGCTTGGTGTTCTAACTCTACTCCGCGGAAATGTAAAGATCAGATGCTATTAATTTGAAAACATTTTTTCAAACATACATAAATTCAGTGTACATTACATATTTGATTTGAATATTAGCAATTATTTTTTTAGAGTTCCTGAATAATTAATAAATATGTACATATGTTTCAAGAAATATGTTGTTTCATTTTCCATTATTTGTTTTACTTTGAATTCGCAACATTCATGGATTTACTAGTTCATAATCAAGTTAATCAATTAATGAATATTGATTAATGATTAACTCCAATAAACATGATTAAGATTACTTTTTTAATCACGATTGTTTCAATCATGATTAATTTAATCTGATTAAAATTAATCAAATTAAGTAGTTGACTAAAAAATGAATCGATTAATACCAACACTGGTGTGCGGCACTGGAAACAGCTAGCTTTTGCCAGCTGGAAAGGCTTGTTGATTGAGGCCCAGGTTCACCCCGAACTATAGCGCCACCTAAGTAAGTAAGTAAGGAAGCAGCTTCTCATATCTAAGATTCAGCACCCGCATAGGAAAATCAATTCTAAGGGCAATAATACATGAAACACGTAAAGTTTCGATGAAAATACTTCGGAAGTTTATTCATACAAAGTGATAGTAATAGATAAAATAGAACTTCGGGAAACGTACTAGGTGACGTGCTAGCGTATAGTATTTACTGTATATCCGGAGAGCTGGCATAACCAAGAGAAGTCGATGGTCTCGATTCGACTTCTGCATGGGGGTCAAACGTTGTGTTGCTTTGTTCATTAAGATTACCTAATGCAGCTTGAAAAAGCACCTCATCTATTGTTCTATTTGCAAACAGTTGTTGTCGTTCATCCAATTTTGCGGTACCAAACGGCCCAACCTGCTGCCATAATGTCGGCTTCATCTTTTCTCTTAATTTGACTCACCACATTTTCTAAAGCTTTTAACACCACCTGATCTCTATCCAATTTCTCCTTTTTCTTCCATTGAACAGGTGTGTTAGGTGCATGATATAACGATGTTGAAGGTGTGTTCTGAAAAGAAACATAATTGCTTTTTATTTAATTTGCGGATAACCGACAACTGAAGAGGAATGGTAAAAAGTAGCTAAGGAGCACTTTGAGCTTTGGAATTTCCCCAACTGTATCGAAGCAATAGGCGGGAAGCACATAAATAGTGTATAACCGGCGGGATCTGGATACGACATTGGATATGCACCGATCCTGAAAATCGGATAATCCTTTAGACTATCGAACCACTGTAGTGGCTGTCTTTGAGATCGCTGGACTACAGTACATTGTCATCTACACTAACAGTCAAGCGGCAATAAAAGTACTCGAATCGCCAATAATAAAGAAGCCAAAATTGGTCAGGCATTGGCCCAAATCCCTAAATGATTTATTGAGCAGCTGCACTGTTGCGTTGTGCTGGGTACCTGGGCATAGTGATATACTATGTAACCGTCAAGTAGATGAACTACCCAGAATGGGCATCACACTGGAGATCTCGACTGTTAAAGGGGATATCGTATCACTATGGCTATACAAGAAAGCCAACTGGTGCGGCCTTAACAACTTCTTTCGGATCTTTAACTGGTCGTTGTGCTTCCTCGACAACGACGTGGACGCCGCAACTGATATTATCGTAAACATCCGAATCGGCATGGCAAATTTTATTCCCAGCAAGATTAAAAGCACCAGGCCTAAGGATAATACGTGGTTTGACTCGAGCTGCAAAGAGGCTATTAGGCTCGGGGAGCTAAGTTTTCGGGCCTACAAGGCAAACAGTTCTGAGGAAAACCGAATAAAGTACATACGAGCCAGAAATGACTGCAACACCCACATTCGACGGATTAAATTCCAATCCGACCAAAAATTAAGGCGTAAAATCCTTCAATGTCCCAAAGGTAGCAAAAGTTTCTGGTCGTTTGTAAAAAACGTAAAAAACTCAACTAAGTCGTCTATACCGACGCTCATCCACAATGACATTCCAGCTGTCACCCCCTTAGACAAAGCTAACCTACTTGCTGCCCATTTCGCAACCAGTTCTCAGCTGCCAGCCTGTACTTTGTCTCTGCCTGTACTAGAGTGCGTCAATTCCACCATGGGACTAATCCACTTCCGCACTCGTACAGTCGCAAGGGTTCTTAAAGACCTCGACATACACAAATCCGCTGGTCCAGATGGTATTGCCCCAATAGTTCTGAAGAGGTGTTCCTCTACGCTGGCAAAACCACTGCGTAAGCTTTTTCACCTTTCCTACACCTCTGGGCTCTTTCCGAGTAGGTGGAAAACAGCAATTGTCCAGCCTATACCCAAAAAAGGCGAATCATCTTCTCCCTCCAACTACCGACCCATTGCACTAACGTCCCTTCTTTCCAAGGTCATGGAAACGCTGATTAACCGTCAGCTTATGAAATATCTTGAATCACGGAAACTCCTCAATGACCGCCAATACGGTTTCCGAAGCAACAGATCCACTGGTGATATGATGGCATATCTCGCTGGAAAGTGGAATCACTCGCTTCACCAAGCAGGTGGAAGCAAAATTGTTGCACTGGATATTTCGAAAGCATTTGACAGGGTTTGGCATGAGGCCCTTTTGGCGAAAATGTGTGCTTTTGGGAACGATGAGTCTCTCTTTCAATGGATTAGAAGCTACCTTTCGAATTCAAGTTGTTTTGGACGGATTCAAGTCTGATACTCACTTTGTTGTTCCGGTGTTCCCCAGGGCTCCGTTTTGTCTCCGACACTCTTTCTTATTTTTATAAATGATCTCTTGTCTGTTACTTCTAATCCAATTCACTCCTTCGCTGACGACAGTACCCTCAGCTTCTCATATTCGTTCACCAGTTTACGACCCTGCACTTCGGTTGTAGATAATGAGCGGCAGCTTATGTTGAGCTCATTATATTCCGATATCGACAGCATTATCCAATGGGGTAAAAACAATAGAGTGGAATTTAATGTATCCAAAACACAATGCTGCCTCTTGTCTTTAAAGCGTATAAATAACCCGCAGCCATTATCCATGAATGGCACTTGCATCTCAGAAACTGAAAAGCTTTCCATCCTGGGTATGAGTGTTGCTCACAATCTTAATTGGAGCGACCATATATATATATATATATTTTTTTTTTTTTTTTTTTAATTTAATTTAATTTTATTTAATTTTTTACAAATACGTTATAAAGCTACGATACAAGGAATAAAGTATGCAAATGAAAGACATGTATGTTATTAGGTAAAAAAAAAAAAAAGTATCTGCAATCTGTAGTTCTTAGGGAACTAGAGGCGATAGCAGATTCACAAGCATAGACATATTAACCATTAAATTACAATTTGATTGAGTGAGTGGGGTCACTATATTATAGATTGATATAAAAAGCAGTATCTAACAAAGTAATAAAAATTAATGTTGATTAGCAGAAAGTGACATCGAGAGCAAAAAAAAAAACGAAAAAACAGTAAAAAACAAAATGAACAACTAAAATTGGCTAAGTCAATACACAAAGCAGATCGAGGACATCTTTATAATTTAACTCTAAAAGCCATGATTTCATTTGTTTAAGGAAACTGGTCTCATTACGTATACGTCTTATATTATAAGGCAGCTTGTTAAAAAGTCTAGGAGCGATTGTTGTAAAAAAGTTAAAAAAGATTTGCACGTTGTGATGTGGTACTTGGACGAGATTTTGTACGTTTATTCGAAGTCGGTAGTTAGATGAGCGCCTTTTGAATAAATAGCCAGATCTTTTGAAGAAAACCTTCAAAACTTTGTAACAATATAAATGTTTCAATGGTAAAATGTTCAAGTTTCTAAAAAGTTCTAGGCTATCATACCGTCGGTTTTTGTTACAAATAAGACGAATAACATGTTTTTGGGTAATAAGAAGAGGACATATTTTGTTATAGTGAGTTCCGCCCCACGAAGATAAACCATATTCCAGTTTAGAATGCACTAAACCATAATAAATACGCTTAAGAAGATCATGTGAGCAATAAGACTTTAAAAAATAGATTTGTCTCGTAGCTGCCATAAGATACTTCTTAAGTGCAGTTGTATGTGCAGACCAATTCATCTTCCAGTCAAGGAGAACTCCAAGATATTTGAACTGATTAACTTTCTCTATACTAAAACATTTATCAGAACAAGAATTTATGTCAAAATATGTCTGCGAATTTTCGTCAGAATTACAAATAGTCATGCTATGCTTAAATCTATTGCAACTACCGCAGTGAAACATGAAAGGTCCATAGTCTACTTCTCTTCCACTATGATTAAAAAACATTATTTTTGTTTTGTCACTTATAACCATTTTGTGTATTTTGAACCAATGACTTAGTGCTTCAATATCGTGATTGATGTCAGCACAAAGATTCAATGGTGAATTGTTAGTAAAAACACACGTCATATCATCTGCAAATGCAGTGACTTTGCTGTTATATTTTTGTAAAAATAGTGAGTTAATAAATATAAGGAAAAGAACAGGACCAAGAACAGAACCTTGGGGAACACCTACGGAGACATAACGCAGGGAACTAAGGACACCATTAATTTTAACTCTTTGTACTCTATTGGATATGTAGGATCGAAACCAATCATGAATCATTCCCCTAAAACCACATTTGTAGAGTTTACTCAGAAGTATCTCATGGTCGACAGTATCAAAGGCTTTAGTTATGTCAACGAAGAGCGCTGCGGTTAGGTTCCTATTATTGAAACCGTTATATATCTCAGAGCAAAATTTTAAAAGGGCATCCTCAGTTGAACAACCAGAACGAAAGCCAAACTGACACTCACTGAAAAAACGTTTTTTTTCTAAGAATCTAACCATTCTTATTTTAACAGCTTTTTCAAAAATTTTCGAGAACACCGACAATAACGAAATAGGCCTGTAGTTGTTTTTTAAGGTTTTATCACCTTTCTTATACAAAGGTATCACTTCGGCCACTTTTAGATAATTTGGAAACACACCACATGCTTCTGTTAAATAAAAGACATAGAATATCACTGATGTTTAACGCTATTTTTTTAATGAAGTTGTTTGAAATTCCATCAGACGTTTTTGTATTCGAGTTCTTAAGAGACATAATTATATTATATACTTCATAAGAAGTTATAGGGTCAAAGAAAAAACTCTGGCGACATGAGCCTTCCTGGGCTAAGCAGTTACAACTAGAGAGCGAATCCGTACAATCGGAAACTACTTTTGCCCCTATAGAGCAAAAAAACTTATTAAATATTTCTACTAACATGTTGGTGTCTGATATTAGGGCATTATTTTCTTTTATGTCAGTGTCGCCAAGAATGCTTCCAAATGCCTAGGATTCTTATACAGATGCAAGAAATATTTCTCACCCTTAGATCTGGCTACAATCTATAAGGCAAATTATTTAAAAAAAAAAAAAACACATTTAGATATATCTGCACAGCTATCTGATATCACTTTACTACCAATAGATATAAAGAAATTATTGAATTTTTCAGCTATTTCTTTGGGGTCATTGATAATAGTATCTTTATCTTTAATAATTTGAACGCGAGCGCTAACAGTCGTTCTATTTTGAATTTCTTTAACGAGTTTCCATTCTTTTTTCGAATCGCCTTTAATTTCCTGAAACTTGTTCAGGTAGTAATTATTTTTGCAGCTTATAATTTCCTTGCTAAGGTCTTTACATATTTTTTGTAAGGATCACGTAAGTTGGTGTTGTTATAAAATTTGTTTTTTTTTTTTTTTTTTCGTATAGTTTATTCTTTTCCTTAACCTTCTTAAGTAGCTCAGTGGTTATCCAAGGTTTGAGTCTCTTTATTTTATTCTCTCTTTTTCTTACTGTTTTCGAAGAAAGCATGACGTACTTATTCAAAGTTTCAGCAAATTTGCTGTAAGCTTTAGAAGGATCATTTTCGTTAAGAATATTGAGCCAACTTTCATAACGAAGGAAATCATTTAGCGCACGGTAATCAGCTATAGTGATAGAGGGACACGAAGGAACTATTTTAGGACTTACATCGTTATTGTACTTAATACTTAAGCACGTCATACGGTGATCAGAAATTTGCAAATCAAAAACCGAGCTATGGAGCAAGTGTTGCTCGCACCATAATATGGTCTATACAAGTACTTGACGAATCACAGATATGAGTAGGTTTGTTTATACACGGCTCTAAGGCATAGGAAGCTAGCATAAATAAATAGTTATCAACCGATACAGAGTTCTGCAAGATGTCAATAATTAGATCCCCTAATACTATAATATCACGCGATGACTCACTTGATAAAAGGTTTTCCAATTCTTCCAGAAACGTGTTAGTCAACGACTCATTGAATTTATAAATACAAAGGATAGTTAGTTTCTTATCACAGATACAGACTCTAATAACATCACAACTTTTCAAATTTTCAGCGACAATGTCGACATTAAACCCATTTTTATTAAAGACGACAGCACCCCCAGAAGCATACTCATTATTACAGCAAGAAAAGAATTCATAGCCTTCAATATTAAATAGAGAACGTTCTATATCATAAATCCATGTTTCTGTTAGGAAAATAAAGTCTGGTTTGTTTATAAACGAATCCAAATTAACAAGGATGGCAAAGTACTAACAAAGGCCTCGTAGGGGCAGCATCTATCCGACGGATGCTGGCCTGCTAAAAAGCGAGAAGAGCCACCGCAGTCGAACATCTTGCGGGACTGTTAGTAAGTCCTATCCCCACCTCCTCGTGGTGCCATCTGGAGATTTCCTATGGAAATTGCAGACGGGGAAGGGCGAATGGCGAGCCTCCTGCGCCAAAAAACAGTATTAGTCGGTTGGGCTACGGCCTAGTAAGCCGTTACCGTAAAAAAAAAAACACAAACTCCGAAACAACCACAAGCCTCGGATATAACGGACCGGATTTATGTTGACGACCCTTGCAAAAAACGAAAAAAGGACAATGATCTTCGGCTTTGTACGTGGAATGTTAGGTCCCTAAACAGGCCACGTGCAGCCGAACAACTTGCGGACGCCCTAGACCGCTATAAAGCGGACACAACCGCCATCCAGGAAATGCGATGGAATGGACCGGGTAAAAAGCGGATGAAAAACTGCAACATTTACTTCGGTGACTGGTATAGGGAGAGAGGACAGAGACTATTTAGATGCGGATTTGTTGTTCGAGGTGGACTAAGGCAAAAAGTCCTAAGCTTTCGGCATGTGAGCGAACGCCTTATAACAATCCGTATCAAGGCAAAATTTTTTAACATCAGCCTGATCTGCGTCCACGCCCCCACGGAAAACAAGGATGACTCAGACAAAGATGAGTTCTACAATCTCCTAGACAGAACGTATGCCCAATGTCCCAGCTATGACATCAAAATTGTGCTAGGAGACTTCAATGCTAAGCTGGGTAAGGAAAGCATATTTGAACGAGTCATCGGCAAACATAGCCTACACGACACCACCTCCGATAACGGACACAGGCTGATTGATCTTGCTGCGGGGCGAAATCTCCTTCTAGCCAGTACGCGCTTCCCGCACCTCGATATACACAAAGGCACCTGGCGGTCTTTTGATCAGTCGACTTCCAACCAGATTGATCACATCACGATCGGCGTCAGACACTCCTCCACTATTCTTGATGTTCGAACTTTCCCAGGGGCTAACATCGACTCGGACCACTATCTTGTTGTAGCCAAGATGCGCCTACGGATATCATGAACGCAACGGAGTAGAGTAAGAATACAAAGTTATGACGTCGGAAAGCTACTATCTCCAGAAACCGCTCGTGCTTTTACCGATCGCGTCTCCCTTAAGCTCTCCAATACACCTCAATCCTCCACGCTATCAATAGAACAGTAGTGGGGCCTTTGCAAACAAGGCTACATTTCATTGATCTGGCAGTAGTAAGTGCGTGGATGGAATACAGGAAAACTTTCCCAAAAAATCTTTTCACGACCTGTTGTCATTCAAGCTGGAGATCGCAGAAGCCCTCCTTTCCTCACCAAAAAAGAAAAGAAGTGAGGGGGATTCTTCGGCTAGCGATGGCAAGAATTAACAAACTGCCAACAACCAATTGCCGCGAAATAGCAAACGATTTAATGGCGCAGGGCATTGGCCAATTGCAGATAAACTAAAAGCCGCTCGAGCTTGCCGCATGAAGTTATATAGGTGAAGTCGCACAACAATTCGGTGCCATAAGTGTAATATAGGTACGTATATTTGTTCCTCACATATGAACGAAATTGTTTTACCGACTTTCGTCTTAGGTCAAAGTGAATAAGCCATTCTTAATGTTTTCTTGTTAATTTCAAATGGAATAAACTAATTTAAAGTAAATTCGACGTGCATTGCCTATTTGGTTTACATGGCCCTTCGAATTATCTATCATTAAGGTTAAGGTTAAGATCCAAACCATAAAAACGTGTGTCCTTTTTTCAGGTCCTGGAAGGAGGGATTTTCTCAAAAACTAAGCTTTTCCTATTTTTGAATCCAAATCAACCATTGTTCCAAATTTGAACAACCTCAATCCTCTTTCCCCCTCCTCACTTTATCCCTATGTTTAGGTGAATTCCCCCATTTATTACTCCTATACACAAAAAGGCCCGAAGAACGATATCAACAATTATCGTCCCATTGCCAAACTGTCACATATACCCAAACTCTTCGAGAGCATTTTGTACAAAATTTTAAGTTTTCGCTGCAAGTCTTCAATCTCCCCTAGACAACACGGTTTCCTCAAATGCAGACCTACAACCACAAACCTTGTTGAATTTGTGTCCTTTACCCTCTCGGCATTAGAGAATGTCAATGAAGTCGAGGTTATTTCTACCGATTTCAGTAAAGCTTTTGATAAAATTTCCCATAGACTAATACTCTTCAAATTGTCTGCCCTTGGCTTCGACCCCATTTCTTTGAAATGGATATTTTCTTATCTGAAAAAAATCACTTTTTTAGCTCTCTCCGGTGTTACCCAAGGTAGCCACTTGGATCCATTTCTTTTCGTTCGTACCGTTAATGACATAAAAGTGGTGAATAAACATACCCACATCTTATTATATGCCGAAGATACCAAGTTCTTCAAGACTATTTCCTCCAGTTATGTCTCTTCCCTTATCTAATTAGATCTCAATAGTTTTTCCACCTGGTGTTCCAAAAATTGCTTGGAGCTCAACACTCCCAAATGTCAGTACATTACTTTTTCACGTAAACGAATTAAACCACCTCCTCGTCTCTGTTTCCTAAATAATCAGCCCATTGCCACCGTTCAGGCTATCCGCGATCTTGGCATACCTATTATGTGACCAGTAGTTAAATTTTCGCACACATATCGACGAGATAATCCTTAAAGCTAATTGAGCACTCGACTTCGTGAAACGATGGTCTAAATAATTCTCTATCCCCTACGTTACCCGATCTCTCTACACAGCCTTTGCCCGGCCCCTTCTTGAACACGCCTCTCAAGTGTGGTCTCCTTACCAACAAATCCACATTTCTAGAACCGAAAGCATCCAACGCCTTTATTTTGTGTTTAAATAATTTTTCTAGTCACTTGCAACATAACGTATCTTACGTCCTGTCCTAGTGGGCGCTGGCTGTATACTAACTTTTGACTCTCACTGTATGTAGGATCTTCGCGTATCGCATTTATAAGCTATCATCCAACTCCAAATAATGAACGCTGCTATTTTCTCTATTTAAAATAGTTGAATTTGATTTATTCACCATTTAATATTGGGCTACTTTATGAACAAATGCCATTGAAATTACACGAATGCCAGCAATCTTCTTTCAAATTATAGCAAACAAAACAGAGGGCTGTCAAAACAAATTGTTTCTCCACAACGAAACCCACCTCTGAAATTTCACCGCGTCGTTTTTAAACGAGAATAACACGTATAGTACCGGTGCATTATGAAGGCAACAACCAACCGGGCAGATGTACGAAGGATTACCATCAAATTACTATCAACCTTTTCCACCATAAAACGCACACATGCAAAAAAAAACGAAACAAAACTCAAGCACAAATGTCACTCGACCGATTGTCGGCGTTGTAACCAGGGATAAAGAATGAGATACCAAACTTTCGTACGTCTGCCCGTTGATCCCCGCAGGGGTTGGTTGTTGCTTTTGCAATTAAAGCGGCCCCTAGACGCCTAATAATATTGTGCAATATCTGATATTGCACAATATTATTGTTCGTCTGTAGATAATATTGCAAGATTGTGCGATATATTGCGGAAAATCAAAACGCTTTTGACTTTTAATACAAATATGACCGATCAACAAAACTATTGGGAAAAATATTGAACCGTCTGGGGCAGCAAGCCAACAAAATTGTGCAAATACTTCGCACAATACTATTGAGCGTCCAGGGGACGCTTTAAAAACGACGCTTTTGACTTAAAGTCAAAACGTCGAAACAAGGCAGAATGACATAGTCAAGACGCCGTCAAACCTCATCGAGTTTGTAGGGGCTAGTTGTCAAAATGCCTGTCAAAGCCAAAAGATTGGTATCTCATTCTTTATCCCTGGTTGTAACCATAGATAAATGAACAAGATGGCAATCTGATGGCTTTTGACAGACATTTTGGCAACTAGCCCCTACAAATGCGTTGCGGTTTGACGGCGGCTTGACTAGGTCATTCTGCCTTGTTCCGACGTCTTGACTCTAATGCCTGTGTCGCAATGCTACTACACGGCGCGGCGACAGCGCAACTACAAACGCTGCCGTTTGCTGTAGTTGTAAAGTAGTTCAGTCCATACACAATGGAGCGACTTTCATCGGCGTTTTTTTTGACAGCAGGGTACTTCTGTGAGTGAAGTTGGAGGTGAATTCTATAGAGTGAAGTTGGCATCAGTAAATAATTCGAAGATTGAAACTGAAATTAGTTCATAAATGGATAAAAACAATTTGAAAAAAACATTATTGATAACATGTGCGGCTGCTTTAGCCTATAAAAAGTTAAAAGCGAAAACAAAAGTCAGAAGATGGTGGTGGGTTAGACCAAATTATCAAACGTATTCCTCCAATGTCGAATTCGAAATAGGAAAACGCCGTGTAGTTGCGACAGTTTTTCAAATTTTCGAAATTACAGCGCTGCGACACGACTACATACGTGGCTATGTGACTTACTCCATATAATTCCATTGAATGAATATGGATTTGACAGCTACGGCGTTTGTAGTTGCGCTGTCGCCGCGCCGTGTAGTAGCATTGTGACATAGGCATCTAAGTCAACAGCGTCGTTTTTAAAGCGACCCTTAGACGCTCAATATTATCGTGCAAAATATTGCACAATTCTATCGGCTTGCTGCCCCAGACGGTTCAATATTTTCCCCAATGATTAAGTTGACCGCTCATATTTGTAATAAAAGTCAAAAGCGTTTTGATTTTCCGCAATATATCGCACAATCTTGCAATAATATCTACAAACGAACAATAATATTGTGCAATATCAAATATCGCACAATATTATTAAGCGTCTAGTGGCCGCTTTATATTACAAAAGCAACAAAGAACCCTTGTGGAGATCACAGGGCAGACGTACGAAGGTTTTCCATCTTGTTCATTTATCTATGGTTGTAACATGACAGCGCTGTCAAACTTACACTATGACTCGAAACGCTTTCACCAAAACGTCAATTATGCGTAAAAGCTCACAGTATTGCCAAGTGAGCAGCATGCAATACATTTAATTATTTTTGGCTTTCTTTCATCACCTATCTAGCTCTACTGTAGTTATAGTCGAAGTAAAGTACTACTTACCTCGGAAGCTTGTGTGGTCTTAGGCTTTCTGCCCTTTTGTTTTTTAATGCGTCCCGAATGGAGCAGTTCTGACAAAACACTGCCATGTTTTGACTTTAAATGTCTTGTCATGTTGCAAACGTTGCCGCGCTTATACGAAATGGTAGTATGGCAATACTTGCACTCAGCCTTATATTCACCTTCGTAGTCAATAAAAGAAAACCAAACTTCACTTCTTCTTCGCATCTCCTGACAAACCGGTTACGAACTAATAAACACAAATTATCTAAAACCAAATTAACAGGCGAATTAATTTCTTTTTAGTAAAATGAAAGAAAGAGCAAAGGACGTCAGCGATGAACTACTCATTAAGTGAAGTGAAGTACAACTGACTGAAACCGAGGGTGAATCGGAGCAGCTACGATAGCTTTCTCTTTTCTTTCAGTTGGCCACTTCAGTCGACAAGTATTTCGATTGATCACTTGTGAGATACTTCACTTTGTCGTCTCGTTTTGTACTTCTCCTTCTTATTCACTTCAGGGTCCGATGATGAGTGCGTTTACTATTTCTCTCTTTCTTTTACATCTATCGTCATATTTAGTGGATATACGATATGTATCTGAATTCTATTTTTGAGCGTTGGTTTTGCTTCTCACTTTATTATTCTTCATTCAGTTGCCTGTGTCTGCTGGAAGTGCGTGTTAAATGTTTAACCGTAGACGGGGTGACGTCTATGGCTAATGAACGTAATGAACCATGAGATAGCGTTTGTAGGTGCAATCCACGAATGAAATATTACAGACTAGCTTTTGCCCGCGGCTTCGCTCGCGTTAAATTCGGGGTAACACGGTTCCCCTTTCCTGATTTAGAACACAGAAGAGAACTCGGAACAGAATGTTATTTTAATACGCTACTGTAGACGATATTATATGTCTTTCCATTTGGGGATAGAATGTAAAGATTCTGGGCATTGGACACACGCCAACATGCTACATACAATTATCCATGGGAAAAGCACGGCTCTTCTAAGTTCACCCAGCCACCTTTAATGTTTGACCTTGCGCTTTGTTAATGGTCATAGCGAAACTAAGCTTTAGAGGAAATTGTAGTCTTTTAAACTGGAACGGGAGATCTGTGGGAATTATTGGGATTCGTGGGATCATGGAGGGCATGGGCTCGGACATAGAGGGTAAAGTTGTTGATTGCTCTCAACCTGGCGAGATGCCAGCAACGATCCCTGTTTAAATGCCCGGGTCAAGTTGACATACGGCCTCCTCGCGGCGCCCTCTGGATAGCCTCTTCAACAACCGTTGGGAGGTGAACAAACGTATGCAGCGAAAAAACCCGACCAGAATGGCGGTTGTGCGGCGGGCTAACAATCCGCCCACGTAAAAAAACATAAAGCTATGAATGAGCAAGATGCCTCGGATACACGGACGGATACTCGACGGCGACAACGCACGAAAAAGGAACACGATTTGCGAGTATGCTCCTGGAATGTCAGAACCCTGTACACTCCCGGAGCTGCTCATAAACTAGAAGGAATCCTCACGCAGTTAAAGGCGGATATTACTGCGGTCCAGGAAATACGCTGGATAGGAAACGGTATGATTAGGAAGAAAAATTGCGACATTTATTACAGCTGTCACAAAAGGTTGCACTTACTGGGACGCGGATTTGTTGTGGGAAAGTGGTTAAGGTCGAAGGTCATCGACTTTAAACCTATAAGTGATCGCCTGGCTGTGATCCGCATCAGAGGCAGATTTTATAACATCAGCCTTATATGTGCACACGCCCCTACCGACGAGGCTGAAGACCCTATCAAGGAGGACTTCTATGACCTCCTGGACAACGCCTACGGAGCTTGTCCGGAGTACGATGTAAAAATCGTGCTCGGGGACTTCAACGCCAAAATCGGAAAGGAAAACACCCTTGGCGGAGTGATCGGAAAGCACAGCCTCCACGATACAACAACAGATAACGGCTTCCGACTCGCTGACTTTGCGACAGCTCGTAATGCGGTGATAAGTAGCACAAGATTCCCTCGCAAGCGAATCCACACAGCAACGTGGCGATCTCCGGACGGTCGAACAGCCAACCAAATCGACCCTGTGCTCATTGACGCAAGGCACTCGTCAAACATCCTGGATGTGCGAACATTCAGAGGGGCAAATGTCGACTCTGACCACTTCCTCGTAGCAGCAAAATTCAGAGCTCGACTGTCCAATGTCAGAAAGCTGCACCAGCCCATCAGGAGGAGGTTCGACATTGGGCGCCTGAGCACACCGGAGGTTGCCAGAGTCTACAGGGAGCAGCTGAGCGAAAGACTCTACGGTATGCCTACGTCGAACCCAAATGACAATAATATGTGGCTGCATTGCCGCTCAGCCATTCAGGAAGTAGCCGAAACCACCTTAGGATACCTACCACCCCCGACAAGAAACCCGTGGTATGATGGCGAGTGTGAGCAGAAAAAGGCAGCAACCGACGAGGCGTACCAAAAAGCGCTGCAGAGGAAAACCAGGGCAGCGCGAGAAGAGTACCGAACCAGAAGAAGGGAGGAGAAGAAACTACTGCGACAAAAGAAAAGAATCTTCGCAGCCTCCCAGCTCAAGGATATCGAGGAGTCTAGGGACAAACATAAAAGACGAGCCTTTTACAAGAAAGCCAAAGGCCTTACAGGAGGCTTCAAAAAGGGCACCCTGGCTCTTCGAAACTGCGAGGGTAATCTTGTCACCGACCCGCAGGGAATAGTTGATGTATTTAAGCAGCACTTCCAGCAGCTGCTTAACGAGCATGACCAAGAGAGAGTGGTAGGGACCAAGGAAATCCCAACTCCAGCCGCTGAAGTAGTCCTCCCACCCAGCATAGAAGAAGTCGGCACAGCTAATCAGAAGCTGAAGAACAACAAGGCCGCAGGCTCAGATGGCTTGCCATCAGAGCTCTTCAAGGCTGGCGGCGATGTTCTGGTAGGGAGCATGCACCAGATCATCTGCAGAATTTGGGAGGATGAGAGCATGCCCGACGACTGGAATACCAGCTCTATTTGCCCCATCCACAAAAAAGGCGACCCTACCTCATGCAAGAACTATAGAGCTATATCCCTGCTCAATGTCGCATAAAGTATCCTGTCCACCGTATTGTATGAACGTCCAAAGCCATTTTGCACCGCACTAAACGGCAGCTACCAGTGCGGATTCCGGCCCGGCAAATCAACTATAGACCAAATTTTCACACTTCGACAAATCCTGGAAAAGACCAACGAGTTTCAAATCGATACACACCATCTTTTCATCGATTTCAAAGCCGCATACGACAGCATTCATCATGAAGGACTGTTTGGTGCGATGGCCGAATTCGGGAACCCGGGAAAACTGATCCAGTTGTGTCGCGCCACGTTAAAAAATACGCGATACACCGTGCAACTCGGTTCCAGGACTTCGGAACCGTTTGAAACATGCACCGGATTTCGGCAAGGAGATGCGTTGTCATGTGACTTCTTCAACCTGGTACTGGAGCAGATAGTGCGACGGGCAGGCGTCAACAGGGAAGGCACTATCTTTTACAAGTTCGTCCAGCCGCTAGGATACGCGGATGATATCGATATCATCGCGTGTTCTCGCCGTGGCATTTTAGAAGCATTCACGCCGATTGAAGAACAGGCGAAACGAGTTGGTCTTAAGGTCAATGAGGACAAGATGAAGTATATGCTGTCAAGTAAAAACGAAACCGTCGCTCACCACCTGGGACAAAATATAACAATTGACAGCTACGATTTCGAGGTAGTTAAGGAGTTTGTCTACCTCGGGGCAAACGTAAATTCCACAAATGACACCACAGTGGAGATTCGGCGTAAAATCGCCCTTGGCAACCGCTGCTACTTCGGCTTGTCCAAACAACTGGGATCAAAACTCCTCATTCGAAAGACCAAACTCATGTTTTACAAAACGCTCACACTGCCAGTCTTGCTGTACGGAGCCGAAAGCTGGACGATAAGCAGGACAGCGGAGCTGATTTTGGGTTCTTTCGAGAGAAAAATTCTGCGCCGGATATTTGGTCCTGTCCGTGAGGAAGGTGAATGGAGAAGAAGACACAACCGCGAACTCTATGAGCTGTACAAAGATGTGGATGTAGTCCGGAAGGTAAAGATCCGTCGACTACACTGGCTCGGCCACATCGAGCGCATGGACAACAACGCTCCAGCTAAGAGGGTCTTCGACTCCGAGCCTCCTGGTTCGAGAAGAAGAGAAAGACCGAACCTACGTTATAAAGACCAAGTAATCGCGGATGTAAGACATCTTGGTCTTGATAACTGTAAGCAGCGTGCCCGGGACCGTCAAGGATGGACGGCAGCTATAGCTCAGGCTCAGATCCTCCATGGATCGCTTGCCTGATAAGTAAGTAAGTAACTAGGATGTATTTTAGGATAAGAAAATTAAATAAGGAAATAATAGAAAATAAACATAAACGGAAAACAAAATTCAATAAAATATTCACTAAAAGAAAAGTGTATCTTTCATTCTGCATCTTTACATTCACATTAAACTCCAATGGAACTATTCAGAACGGGTTTGCTTTTGCTACTATACATTCGGTTCACACCTGCAGACTTGATGATGGCTGTAGCGTCTTCCAGGCTGAGATCTTCGCAAACAAAAAAGCCGCGGATCTGATTCTTAGGGAGAATTTCTCAGTTAAGAGAATCAAAATCTATGTTGATAGTCAGGCAGCCATTAAAGCTCGGTAAGCAACATGGATAAGATCCAAGCTCGTAAAACTCTGTAAAGAGAAACTAAAAGAAATATCGGATGTCAATGAGATAACCATCTGCTGGGTACCAGGGCATGTGAATATTTCCGGAAATGAGAAGGCGGACGAACTAGCTGAGGCTAGAACGCCACTCAGCACACTATTCAGAGAAGTAAGGGTGGAACTACTAGGAAAGGCCAACAAGCGATGGTGTCAATTAGATACATGCGCTACGGCAAGGCTAACATGGCCTGTCTATGACAAAAAAAGGACGGAAAGTCTGCTAAATCTTGGTAGAGGGAATATACGACTGGTAGTCGGTGCTCTCACTGGGCACTGCATGGTATCATATAATGCAGCTAGACTAGGCCAGCCCTACAACGATTTTTGCAGAAGCTGTAGGGACGAAAAGGAAATAGAATCTATTCGTCCCCTACTGTATGAATGCCCTGCACTGGCCCGAAAAGATTTACGTACCTCGGGAACTATTTCTTTTCGGGTTTTAGAGGAGGCTTAATGTCTCTAAGCTGAACAATCTGCTACGGTTCTTAATTGAATGTGGATGGTTCATCTCAGCAACTAACAGGTTCCCCTCGGGATAGTTTTTAATAATGGACACAATGGACTCTTAGTAGTCTAAGTGAGCCGTGACTCATGTCAATAGGGCACCCACTAACCTAACCATACGTTCGGTTTGGTTTATCACTCGAAGCTTGGCAAAATACTTGTGAATAATGGAAATAATATGTCACATGCCATAAAGCTTCAAAAACACGATTTATTTAACAAAAAATTAAATTAATTCCAAGTCTTCCTTCCCCAATTCGTATGTAAACAAACAGAAATTTCAACCAGCTGTCAAATTTCTGGTCACGCGTGACGTAGATGCGCAGAACGAAACAAAAATGAACACTCGAAGGCGTAATCTTTTCTCTCTCAATCGTGATCCGCCCGAACGTTTTGCACTTCGAGGTCAACCTGGAACAATCCTTTCCTCTTACCACCCTATCAAGATCGTCTTAAACTAATCAACATGAACACGTTGGCGGAAAGAAGAGCTGTATCTGACATTCTTTTCATCCACCGACTCCTTTCAGGTACCATTGATTGCGCGACCCTCTCTGACCCTGTCTCTACCAACACAGGGTGGCTTTAATAGCTGCGGCCAATCTTCTAGGAACCGAAGTAACAAGTTTTTTTGTAACTTCAGGAGAGGTTTTAGCCCATTCTTCGGTTAATACCGTCCGAAGGCCTTGTTTTGATATTATAGTTTATTTCATTTCATCAAACAAAGACACAATGCTTTAGTGATTAGTAGAATATTAATAAGATTACATTAACTTAAGATTAACTTAAAAGTAACAACAATTTATTCTTAAAAGAAAGCCTACTTAGACTAAAATCAATCATATCAGAAAGTGAATTAGTTACTCTTAGGCACCTTGACAATGGTTCATTGGCTGCATAATTTGTTCCAAGGTGTGAAATTTTAAAAAACAATCTGTTTCTAAGCATCCTCGAAGGAACATTAAAGTTAATCAAGGCCAAAATATCGGAGCAATCGATATGATAAGCTAACAAGTCACGAATGAACATCACCTCAAAGAACTTTCTACGAGTTTTTAAGGGCAATATTCCAAACAATTTACATCTTATTTCATAAGATGGCATATCAATTTCCCATTGAAGCATTTTCATTAGAACTCTAGTGAGTGAACTTCATACGCAGGATTCCAGATAATACTGCAATATTCCAGGTTAGATCTGACAAACGCAAAGTAGAGACATTTCAAGGTGTGGGGATCGCAGAATTCTTTTGAATTGCGCAAGACAAAACCTAACATTGAATTACCTTTAGCAGCTAAAAAATCTATATGCTTAATAAAGTCCAATTTTTGATCAAAAATTACCCCAAGATCTTTCTTGAAGGTAACTGTGGAAAGAAGGGAATGATTCATTTTGTAAGAGGAGTTAATTGGGGAACGATTTCGACAAAAAGTTAAGCTTTGACATTTAGAAATATTCAGGTGTAAGGAGTTAAGCAGGCACCAATTCGATAATTTCTGAAGATCATCTTGCAATAAAATACAATCATGTTCAGTTTTTATACACCGGAACAGTTTCAGATCATCGGCATACATAAGGCATTTAGAATTTAAGAATATATTAGGAATGTCATTTACAAATAATAGGAAAAAAAGGGGGCCAATATGACTTCCTTGGGGTACACCTGAAGTAACATTAATAGGTAAGGAGAGACTGTTATTTATCCTTACATACTGTGTGTACGAACTTGTAAATACTTTCCTAATTTTTAAGTTTACATTGTACATATTTTATTTCAATCTTTGTAACGGGAGCTACTGTGTGACAGAGATTATTCGAATCCCCTTTATCGTGGGAATTGTTTTGTAAGCAACGACGATTGCTCGGATTACGTCTAGTGAACCGCAAACATCAATTGTTCTCACAGTAGCTCATCGAGTGATAATTATGCGTTGTACCTACGCAAGGTGGAAAATAAAGTCATTATTAATTTTGACACTGAAGGCAACGGTTGAACATCTCTTTTACTATACATTTTTTGGCGACCGTGACAGGACACTACTAAAAGAATTTAGTGTGCCTGAATATTAACAGAAAAGCAGTGTGTTTAAAATTATAATCAATCATACATTAACTTGAGTGTCTGGTCTTTAACAAACATTTATCTTCTCAATCAAAGATATACCAAATCATTTGTTGTGTCGTGTATTCAATTTTCAGTGCTCATTAACTAACTAAATTCTAGTGCACAGTGTTAAGCCCTAACAAAAGTAGACCTTAATATACATAGACGCTTCATACAAATTATCAATCATCATGGTTCGAACACTAGAGGAATTAACTGACCTGCAAGAGCAAGTAGGAAAGGAGATCTGCATCCTCGCTCGAAACTATGGGAAGGATAGTGACAGCCGCAAAACCATGAAAAAATTACATGAAAGGAGGGAAAAATTAGAAAACTTGTGGGACTGTTTCGACACCAACGACAGTGAAATTCGAGATAAGTATGCGGACTCGATACAACATGAATACTTCGCTAAGGGGTACTACGACGAGATTCAGAAGGTGTACGAAAACATGAAGTCAGACATTATCACTCGATTAATGAATTTGCAAGGACGGGACGCAGACCAGATCCAGGAGGAGTCACCAGCAACACCGCCATCAGGATCATCGGTCACACCATCATCAACAGCAACAAAGATGAATCCACCTGAAGCGAAACAAAGGCATCAGGACATTAAATCTTCAAAGACAAACACACTTTCCACTAGAGAAAGATTTAAGGTGCTTTCAAAATATTTCCAAACATCATTGGATAAGTGTGCACCAAATTTGAAAGACACCAACCCCCAGATGTTCAACGTTAAGGTAAACAATATCAAGGAGAATTTTGAAGAATTAAAAATTATGTATCGGCGAATGGATGGTGAATTAAAAGAAGAAGATATCGAAACATATTTCCATCTTCAAGAGCAGTTGGAGTTGCGATTAAGTGAGGTTGTAGTAAGAGTTACACAAGATCAACCATCAAGTACTACGTTAAAGCTACCGAAAATTGAGTTGCCCAAGTTCGACGGAAATTACCTTAACTGGCGCCAATTTCACGATCTGTTTAAGCCAATGATCCTTGAACAACCTATACCACTTGCTCAAAAACTTTATTTTCTCCGTGCTAATCTAACAGGAGAAGCGCTAAGCTTAATACAAGGATTTCCGGCTACAGACAACAACTTTGAAACAGCTTGGAAGACTCTGATTGATAGATACGACAATAAGCGGCTTCTATTGTCAGCACAGTTGGATAAGCTACTACAGCAACCATCAGCATCAGGAACTGCATCAAGCTTACGGAAACTTCACGACAATACAAAGGAAGGTATCCAGGCACTTACTAATCTGGGATATCAAGCTCATGACTGGGACCCCATAGTAGTTCATCTAATACTGAAGAAACTGGATAAGGAAAGCAGGACGCTGTTTGAGCAATCGTTGATTGATCCGAGATGCAGTCCTTCGCTAACAGAATTGCTGAAGTTCATTGAATCCCGGTTTCAGACACTTGAAACAATTAATAGTGCAGACGATAGAAGGAAGCCCACAACAGTTATAGCAGCTAAAGTTGATGGCTGCCTAATGTGCAGCTCAGGTAACCATAAAATATTTAACTGTAAGACATTTTTATCTCTTTCAGGTGGCGATCGTGAGAGAGCTGTTCAACGTCTTGGAATTTGCCGAAACTGTCTTAGGTCGGGACATGCCTCCAACACATGTCACTCGAGAGGATGCCAAAGTTGTAATGGCAAACATAATACTCTCCTACACTATCAAAAAGATTCAAGGCAATCTTTGAAAACAAAACCAATTAATAACCATAATCATTCCATAGGTGGTCAACAGCAGCAACTAGCTCAACCATTGGTGCAATCAGCTCAAAGGGGGGAAGGTCAATCAACCAACCATTATACGAATTCCATAAGTAATCAGCAGCATCAGCTAGTTCAAAGAAGAGAAGCTCAAGCAGCCAATGCAGCTAGCTATTCGAGAAATAAATCACGCCAAGTTTATCTAGCAACAGCCTTAATTAATGTCAAGTCCGCATGCGGAACATGGCTTACTTGTCGTGCTTTGTTAGACTCAGGATCGCAAATCCATTTTGTGACTGCAGCTTTTGCACAAGCACTGGGTCTTCCAAAGTATCAATCAGAAAATTCAATAAGCGGCATAGGAGGACATGGCACAAAAACACAATTTGCAATAGGACTCACTTTTCAAGCACACAATTCAAGTTTCAAGGCAAGTATTGAAGCAAACATAATGGCTAGGATTACAGATTACCAGCTACGTGAGGTTCAATCAGGAAATTGGAATATCCCTATCCACATTCAATTGGCTGATCCAGGATTCATGTCTAATCAAAAAATAGATATGCTTATTGGTGCTGAGTTGTTTTTCGATCTTCTTCTCCCAGGGGAAATAACTATTGGACCTCAGCTTCCTAAACTCCGTAACACAAAACTAGGATGGATTGTCGCGGGTGGCATACAGGCTACAAACTCAAATGTTGTTTGCACCATTGCCACGAAGCCATCTCTATCTTCATTAGAGAAACTGGTGAGTAGATTCTGGGAGTACGAAACCCATGAGACGGAAGTGAAACGTATGAGTAATGAAGAACATAACTGTGAGGAACATTTTAAATCGAACACAAAAACTTTGTCAAATGGAAGATTTATGGTAAGTCTTCCTTTCAAAAGGAATCCGACTTGTTTAGGTGCATCTCTCGAAAAGGCACGGAAAAGATTTCTTTCATTAGAACGCCGATTTGAAGGAGATAATGAATTGCGTGAACTTTATTCTCAGTTCCTGCTAGAATACGAGGAATTAGGCCACATGAGTCCGATCGAGAACGATGAGATTCCTCAAAATCATTATTTCATTCCGCATCATTGTGTGCTGAAGCCAGAAAGCTCCTCAACAGCATTGCGTGTGGTCTTTGATTGTTCAGCAAAAACGACATCTGGAGTTTCTCTCAATGATGTTCTTGGCGTAGGGCCAACAGTCCAGAATGACTTGTTTGCAATAATTATTAATTTCAGGTTAGAAAGGTATGCATTTACAGCAGACGTAAGCAAAATGTACCGACAGGTATTGGTAAGGCCAGAAGATAGAGCCTTTCAACTAATTCTTTGGAGATTTCACAGCAATCAACCTCTGAAGGCATATAAGCTTAACACGTTGACTTACGGTTCAGCATGTGCTCCATATTTAGCAACAAAATGTCTTGTTCAACTTGCAGACAATTATCAACAACTTCACGAAAGAGCATCCCAAACTATCCGTGAAAATATTTACGTCGATGATCTACTTACTGGAGCGGACACAGTTTCAAAAGCCAGAGAACTGCTGGAA
Source organism: Eumerus sabulonum (assembly GCA_951905685.1). Classification (NCBI taxonomy): domain Eukaryota; kingdom Metazoa; phylum Arthropoda; class Insecta; order Diptera; family Syrphidae; genus Eumerus; species Eumerus sabulonum. The sequence goes on from OX645060.1 coordinate 242,739,232, forward strand.
GAAATAACGCATCTTCTAGGAAAGGCTAAATTTGAGCTAAGGAAATTCTGTGCAAATGATAACAATATTCTCAAGAACATTCCTGACACGCACAAAGAAAGGTTAGTAAGATTCCATCAGTCTGACGTAATCAAAACCCTGGGACTGATTTGGGATCCAACGCTGGATCAATTTGAATTTGGATTTAATTCAGAAAAATTTACAACATATAAGACTCCTATTACACGCAGGACTGTTTTATCGGATCTCGCACGATTGTTTGACCCTCTAGGTTTATTGAGTCCAGTCATAATGCTTGGCAAACTTTTCCTACAAGACTTGTGGAAAACAGAGCTCTCATGGGATGAACAGCTTCCTACGGACATTGCCGAAAAATGGAGCAGGTACGTAAATCAATTCCTTGAGTTAAAAAACCTGAGTATACCTCGATTTGTAATGTGCCCGTTTCCGAAAAGAACTGAACTACATGCGTTTTCTGATAGTAGTATGTCTGCCCTAGGGGCGTGCGTATACGTTAGATGCATAGATGAATCAGGAATTATCTATAGTAAGTTACTTTGCTCAAAATCTCGAATCGCCCCGATGAAGGCTATTACAATCGCTCGTCTGGAGCTTCAAGCTGCAGTGCTATTGGTTGAGCTAGTAAACAGAATACTTAAGACATTTAAGAAGCATATTCATAAGATAGCATATTATACGGATTCAACAACTGTGCTGGCATGGATAAGTTCTCCTTCTTATGTCTGGGACACATTCGTAGCAAACAGAGTAGCGAAAATCCAGGCAGAAACTCAAACAGCACAATGGAATCATATTAAGGGAGAAATTAATCCAGCTGATATAATAACGAGAGGATGCACTCTCCTTGACCTATCATCATCATTGACATGGTTCGAAGGTCCATCATTTCTTAAATTAGAAGAATCAAATTGGGAGCCAAGTAATTACACCATTCCGCAGGTGATACCAGAATTACGAAAAAATAAAACCGCATTGACCACTACAAATCAGAATCAAGATATATTGAATGTTATTAATCACAGAAACAATTTCTATACGTTGCAGAAAATATTCTCATTTTGCAGCAGATTTTTAAGGAATGCCCGACGGCCCGACTTTCTTAGAAGAAGCGGCATGCTTTCTGCTGATGAACTACGAGAAGGAACTCGCTTACTCTTGGTGTACACTCAACGTATGGCGTTTCCAGAAGAATACAAGGCGCTAAAGACAAATGTTAATATAAGTACTCAATCAAGCTTATCAACATTGACGCCATATTTTGACAAAAAACATAACTTAATTCGAGTAGGAGGCAGATTAGCAAATTCTGCTCTTTTGCCGGATGCAAAAAACCAAATACTACTGCCGAAGAACAACATCGTTACAAGGCTGCTTTTGGAAAACATACATAGAACAAACTTACATGTATCCCACAGGGCTCTTGTAGCAATTTCACGACAACGGTATTGGATACTAAGCATTGGAAGAGAAGCAAGATCAGTGATCAGAAAGTGTATCATATGTGCGAAATCAAGACCAACATCCATAGCACAGTTGATGGGCGATTTACCTATGCAAAGAGTAACACCATCTCGCCCATTTTACTACACAGGAGTGGACTTTGCTGGCCCTATAAAATCACACTACAAAATCAGGGGTAAGACTCCTTCAAAATCTTATTTAGCAATTTTTGTGTGCTTTTCAACGAAGGCAATCCATATAGAAGTTGTTGGAGATCTCTCCACTGAATCGTTCATAAACTGCCTTAAGAGGTTTGTAGGCAGACGAGGATTGTGCCACACTATCTTCTGCGATAATGCAACTAATTTTGTTGGTGCAAACAATAAACTTAAGGAGCTTAAAGAAGTTATGCAGTCAAAGAGAATGGAGTCAGCCATTCAATCATCATGTATTCAGGCGGGAATTAATTGGCAATTTATTCCTCCCCGTTCTCCGCACTTCGGGGGACTCTGGGAGTCAGCTGTAAAATCTGCTAAGGGATTGTTGGTTAAACACCTGGGTGAGGCTTCGTTAACATATGAAGAGCTCACCACGATCACAATTCAAATAGAAGCTATACTCAATTCAAGACCCTTGACGCCAATTTCATCGGATCCAAATGATTTAGAAGCTCTTACCCCTGGACATTTTCTGATAGGAGCGCCACTCCTTTCAATAGCTGAGCCCGATATCACTGATAAAAGGGTAAGTTCTCTAAATAAATATCGACAAATCCAGCATGTTCAACAGTCTTTTTGGAAGAGATGGTCGAGTGAGTACTTACATAACTTACAACAACGAACTAAGTGGAAAACTGAATCCCATAACTTGAAGCCAAACACTCTTGTTTTATTAAAGGAATCTAATATGCCACCAACAAGATGGAAGTTGGGACGTGTACTAGAAGTTATCAAAGGAAACGATGGATTGGTTCGTGTTGCTAACATTAAGACCCAAGGAGGAGTTCTCCAGCGAGCTATTCATAACTTGTGTCCTCTGCCGTTAGAAGAAACAGCTGAGGCGGAGTCTCCAGCAGATGAGCATGAGAAAGAGCCATATCTAAGAAATGAACGAGAACCAACATCACGGAAACTCAGAAACGGCAAGGTTAGAACGGGAACTTTATTGGTGTCATTTTTGATTGCAATGTTGGTTGGAACAGTTAACACAACATACACAGACAACCACGTCCTTACAAATCAGCTCGATAATGCAGTCGGAATCTACTTTGAAGACATTGGAACTCTTCGGATCGTCAACAATTTTTGGAGCCTTTATGTTTTTTACAATCTTACCAATTATTGGTAAGAATTAAATGAAACTAAAACGTATATAAATGAACTGGAAAAGGCTTGCACGACAGATAAAACGGACAGGATTTACTACTGTCATTCGACGGTTGACATTTTTCGACAAAGAGTAGCTATCATTGATCAAAATAACGAATTCATTCACGGGTTTAATACTTCAAGTCGGGCAGCGATTCGACATCGCAGGTCTCCATTCGATTTTGTTGGTAGTGTAGCACATAGTTTGTTTGGCATCCTTGATCAAGAAGAGGCTCAACACATTCAAAATCAGATCAACTTGGCGAATAAACATGAAACTCACTTAGCTGCTCTCATTGTAAAACAAAGTTCCATTTCAGATTCCACTGTTAATATTTTGAGGCAAAATTCATTGGAAGTCAAAAGGCAATTCCAGACACTGAACACATATTTGGCCAGGACGTTTAATGTAATCGAAAAACAGCAAGATAACATTGGCACAAACCAACACTTTGTATCGCTTACGTCTTATTTAATTATGATTTTATCCAACTTTCAGCGCACTCAAGATATTCTACTTGATGTTATACTTGACTTGAATCATGCAAAAATTAACCCTCAGCTTATCACACCAAGGCAACTCAATGACCAGCTGCAGCTTATTCAAGGAAACCTCCCATCAACTTTGAGATTACCTAATGTTTCAGTTTTGGACATGTTTAAAATAATAACAGTCAGGGGACGGACACTTCATGATTCAATCGTTTTTGAAATGCTCATACCATTAGCTGACGACCAAGAATTCCAGATGTTCAATCTAATTCCATTACCCATCATTCACTACAACATCAGCCTCCTAGTGGATATACCTAAACCATACCTTGCAGTTACATTAGCAAGAGACAAATTTTTTAGATTAACAGAGTTTGAATTCTCATCTTGCAAGCTTATAGCTGCGAGAACCCATCTCTGTATTCAGATTGTTCCAACTAATATCCATCAACACAATTTGCAAGTATGTGAAATGGCCTTGATGAATCATGAAAATAATGCATTGGCCGATTGCATCTTAAACGAAATACCATCTCAAAATCGTTGGATCGCACTCAAAGAAACTAACAGCTGGCTATTTTCATTGATTACTAATTCCACAGGTCTACTCATTTGCAATGGAGTTACAAGCAGCATCGCCTTAGCAGGCAATGGAGTGATAGAATTCAAAGAGATGTGCACTCTTAAAGTTGGAAACACGATTATAACCGGACGCTCAAACTTAAAAACAGTTATATCTAACTCGTTCGTTCCGAGTGCAAAAATCAACAACTGGATCGAAAACCATAACTTCACAAAAGACCTTGTCCCCCCATTGAAGGTAAGCACCATTGAACATGATCAATTTAAAAATATTACACAGGAAATAGAAGACCTTAAGAAAGACATGAGAGCACTCGAAGAACCGCAATTGAACATACACGATTACCATCACTACAGTTTGAGCTACCTGCTGCTGTCGATTACCATTGGAATAATAGTATATTATTGCCGACGCCGACATCAGAAAGGGCCGATTCCAGCTCAACGAAGAACAGTTCCTCGCTTTGAAGCCAATATTTGAATTGAAGGTTAAGAACCTCCAAGGAGGGGTGTATGTACGAACTTGTAAATACTTTCCTAATTTTTAAGTTTACATTGTACATATTTTATTTCAATCTTTGTAACGGGAGCTACTGTGTGACAGAGATTATTCGAATCCCCTTTATCGTGGGAATTGTTTTGTAAGCAACGACGATTGCTCGGATTACGTCTAGTGAACCGCAAACATCAATTGTTCTCACAGTAGCTCATCGAGTGATAATTATGCGTTGTACCTACGCAAGGTGGAAAATAAAGTCATTATTAATTTTGACACTGAAGGCAACGGTTGAACATCTCTTTTACTATACACTGTGTACGATCCTTTAAATATGCCCTAATCCATTTTAAAAAATTAGAGTGGAAACCCATTTTATTTAATTTCACAAGCAAAATATTATGATTAACCCGGTCGAAAGCTTTTGAGAAATCTGTATAGACAACATCACATTGATACCCTTTCTTGAAGCCATTAATAACGTAGTTCGAAAACATAGTGAGATTTGTGCAGGTAGATCTACCAGCAACAAAGCCATGTTGATATGGGGAAATAATGCTCTTTACAATCGGAGCTAATCTATTGTAAATCAATTTTTCAAACAATTTTGGAATAGTAGTAAGTTTGCAAATTGGTCTATAGTTAGTAACATCCTGCCTATTACCTGACTTGTAAATTGGTGTGATAATAGAGCATTTCCATTTCATTAGAAACTCACCACTTACAAGGGAACGGTTGAAGATTATTTTTAGTGGTATGGCAAATACCTTAGAACATCTTTGTAAAACAACAGAAGCGATGCCATCCATATCAAGTCGGGTATCGACTCTTATATCTGATAAAGCTTGTTCAATTTCAGAGGTTGAGAGATTTAAGTTACCTACATTTAAAATGCTGTCTGAGAAATTAAATCGATTATCAAAAAGTACATTAGTATCTCTGTCCACGTACACAGATTGAAAATGTTTAGCAAAAAGATTAGAAATAACTGAAGGATCAGAAGATGAGATACCTTCGTGACTCATTAGATTTGGAATACCGTTTGATTGCTTTTTTGCATTAATAAAATTCCAAAAAGTTTTGCTGTTCTTTTTTAAGTCATATTCAACAGATGATAAATACTGCTTGTACAGGAATTTGTTCAAGATATCGAAATTCTTTTGTAAAATTCGATAATGTTTATAAATAACTTGGTCATTGTTCGATCTTCGAAATTGCTTATAAACCTTGTTTTTAATGTTATTAAGATTGATCAATCTTTGATTAAACCATGCCAGCCTAGACCCATTTTTTATTTTAACTTTGGGAGTATACAAAGAAATTGCATCATGCACAATTCTCAAAAATGAATCGTAACAATCATTTACATTTTCATTAACAAATAATGCATGCCAGTCGTAACCATTAATATAATTACTAATTGAATTAAAATTTGAATTGTTAAAATTGTATTTAAAATTAGATTCTGAAGTTGCAGGTGAAAAATAAGAATAAAATTCAAAATGCAAAGTAAAGGCAGTATGATGAATTGTGTTGGGAAAAAGAGGGACGGTTGAGTCGTCAATACTCACGCACAAATCAGAGTCCACAAAAACCAAGTCGAGAACATTATTAAATTAATTATTAAAGTAATTTATTTGCTTGAGATCGAATTGAGCGAAAGTATCAACAACTTCACAATCATGATTGAAAACTACATTGAAAGGAATAAGTGTTTTCTCCACTGGATCAAAAACCCATTTAATGTTAGGCAAATTAAAATCACCTACGATTATAATTTTCTGATTATCTTTACGATTTTTGATAATAGAACGACCCGTTCCTGATATTTCTGTCCAAAACTTCCCACAGATGTTCAATGGGATTAAGGTATGGAGATTGTGGTGGAGAGTTAAGCTGTTTAAGGCTATGGTACAGCAACCATTCTTTAACAGTTTTTGCCGTATATTTTGGGTCATTGTCTTGTTGGAAGACCAAGGTGATGTGAGGCCCAATTTGTCCACACTAGAGAGTAGATTGTCTTATAAGATAATAGTGAGTTGTAAGCTTTATTTGGTGTTTAAATAATTTTTCCAGTCACTTGCAACAGAGCGTATCTTACGTTCTGTACTAGTGGGCGCTGGCTGTATACTAACTTTTGACTCTCACTGTATGTAGGATTTTTGCGTATCGCATTTATAAGCTATCATCCAACTTTTTTTGCGCACTCAAGGCTAAGGCCTTATAACGACGGACGTTGTGCGAGCAGAAGGTAACAGGGAGAGGGAGAGGAGCTGCCTATTGACATTGGTCTTAAATGTCTGCATATTGTATTGACGGGGGATGACTGAACGAGGTAGCGCGTTCCACATTCGTGTGGTTCGGTTAAAGAAAGAATTTCTATATTTGACAGTACGACCGAAAACGGGCTTCAAGGTGAATTCATGCGCATTCCGGGAGAGGCGTGTATCGCGGGAGAAGTTATGAAGGGGCGGAATGCAACTGGCTATTTCATCAGAGCATTTATGATGAAAGTAACGATAAAACAGTGAAAGGCAGGATACGTTCCTGCGATGTTCCAGCGAGTCTAGTGTTTTGGTAATACTGAGGTCATCTATCAGTTTTATCGCGCGTTTTTGTAATCTATCTAGTAGGTGCAATGAGGTCTTAGATGCACCAGACCAGACATGAGCGTTGAACTCCAATTTAGGACGAATGAACGCCTTGTAAATTGTAGCCAGATCGGTGGGTGTGAAGAATTTCTTGCATCTGTATAGGAAACCTAGGCATTTCGCGGCATTCTTAGCGACACTGAATATGTGATCATTCCAACAAAGGTTGTCACTGATGCACATACCCAGGATGGAAAGCTTTTCGGCTTCCGAGATACAAGTGCCATTCATGGATAATGGCAATGGGTCGGTGTTACGCTTTAACGACAGAAGACAGCATTGTGTTTTAGAAGCATTAAATTCCACTCTATTGTTTTTACCCCATTGGATGATGCTGTCGATGTCGGAATTTAATGAGCTTAACATACGTTGCCGCTCACTATTTACAGCCGAAGTGCAGGGTCGTAAAGAAGTGAAAGAATATGAGAAGCTGAGGGTACTGTCGTCAGCGAAGGAGTGAATTGGATTAGAAGTAACAGACAAGAGATCATTTATAAAAATGAGAAAGAGTGTCGGAGACAAAACGGAGCCCTGGGGAACACCAGCATTTACATAGTGAGTGTCAGACTTGAATCCGTCCAAGACAACTTGAATTGAACGATTCGAAAGGTAGCTTCTAATCCATAGAAGAAGAGAGTCGTCGATCCCGAATGCACGCATTTTCGACAAAAGAGCTTCATGCCAGACTCTGTTAAATGCTTTCGAAATATCAAGTGCAACTACTTTGCTCTCACCCGCCTGGTGGAGCGAATGATTCCACTTCTCGGTGAGATATGCCATCAAATCACCAGTGGATCTGTTGCTGCGGAAACCGTACTGCCGGTCATTGAGGAGTTTCTGCGACTCGAGATATTTCATTAACTGACGATTTATCAGTGTTTCCATGACCTTGGAAAGAAGGGACGTTAGTGCAATGGGTCGGTAATTGGAGAGAGAAGAAGATTCGCCTTTTTTGGGAATGGGCTGGACAAATGCTGTTTTCCACCTACTCGGGTAGAGCCCAGAAGAGTAGGAAAGGTGAAAAAGCTTACGCAGTGGTTTTGCCAGCGTAGAAGAACACCTCTTCAGAATTATTGGGGAAATACCATCTGGACCAGCGGATTTGAGTGTGTCAAGTTCTTTAAGAACCCTTGCAACTGCACGAGTACGGAAATGAATTTGTCCCATGCTGGAATTTACGTACTCCAGAACAGGCGGTGACAAAGATGATTTGGGGAGCTGCGAGTTCGCTGCGAAGTGGGCAGCAAGCAGATTAGCTTTGTCTAAGGGTTTGACAGCTGGAATGCCATTGTGAATGAGCGTAGGTATAGACGACGATACGGAGTTTTGATGTTTTTAACGAAAGACCAAAAACTTCTGCTACCCTTGGGACATTGTAGGATTTTACGCCTCAGTTTTCGGTCGTGTAAAAATTTGGCTCGTCGTATGTGGGAGTTGCAGTCATTTCTGTCTTGTATATATCTTTTTCGGTTTTCCTCAGTGGTGTTTGCCTTATAATTCCGAAAACTTATCTCTCTCAACCTGATAACCTCTTTGCAGCTCCAGTCAAACCACGCATTATCTACCGGCTTTAGACTTTTTACCCTATAAGGGATAAAATTGCTTATGCCAGTGTTGATAATGTTTGTAATCATATCAGCCGCGGCGTCCACGTCGTTGTCGAGGAAGCACAACGACCAGTTAAAGCTCCCATATATTCCCATATTATTCTTTTGGGAGCTTTTTCTTTAACTGAGTGGAGTGAGTATGGGAATTTAGCTGATATGACACAGTGATCAGACCAGCCTAGAGGAGATAATACATCCAAGGTGTATTTATCAGGTTGAGAGGTAAGAAACAAGTCCAGGGTATTGGCGGTATGACTGACAATATCCGTGATACGGGATGGCTCATTCACAAGCTAGTTAATTGGTTCAACTAAGCGAAAATTTCGACATACCTTCCTTCGGGTGTTGTCTGTCCAGAATGTCAAAGCCACTGAGAATTGTGAACATTGAAATCGCCCGAAATAACGATTTCAGTGCGAGGAGACCGGGAAACAATTCTTTGGATGGAGTCGAACAGTGCATCAAACGCGTCGAACGTGATACTTCTGTCCAGGTTTGGGCTTCTGTAAAGAAAACAGCAGTGAATTGTGTGCTTACGAAGAGTGAATTTTAGCCATAAGAAATGAAATTCCGAGGTGGATGTTTGGCTATACTGCGGAAGCAGCTGGTAAGCGATATCACTACGAACATAGATGGCGAGACCGCGGTGAGAAACGAATAATGGTACTAAGCTATATCCAGGAAGACTAAAATCCGAAGGATCAGACTTTTCATCAACCTGTGTTTCACAAAGTGCCAAAACAGCCGGTTTGAGGAGAGAGACATGGGCCTACGTGGCAAAGAAATTTTTCCTTAATCCACGAATGTTAGAGGAATGAATACTGAATTCCCCCATCAGTACAATACGCAAAACATTGACGGACGCAACACCAACTAAGCAGAGCCGTGAAGTGAAGATCCGACGTTGGCAATGCAAAAACGAACTACCGTAGGTGTTATGCCCTTACAGTAGTAAGTTTCACTCCAAATAATGAACGCTGCTATTTTCTTTATTTAAAATAGTTGAATTTGATTTATTCACCATTTAATATTGGGCTACTTTATGAACAAATACCATTGAAATTACACGAATGCCAGCAATCTTCTTTCAAATTATAGCAAACAAAACAGAGGGCTGTCAAAACCAATTGTTTCTCCACAACGAAACCCACCTCTGAAATTTCACCGCGTCGTTTTTAAACGAGAATAACACGTATAGTACCGGTGCATTATGAAGGCAACAACCAACCGGGCAGATGTACGAAGGATTGCCATCAAATTACTATCAACCTTTTCCACCATAAAACGCACACATGCAAAAAGAAACGAAACAAATGTCACTCGACCGATTGTCGTTGTTATAACATGACAGCGCTGTCAAACTTACACTATGACTCGAAACGCTTACACCAAAACGTCAATTATGCGTAAAAGGTCACAGTATTGCCAAGTGAGCAGCATGCAATACATTGAATTATGTTTGGCTTTCTTTCATCACCTATCTAGCTCTACTGTAGTTATAGTCGAAGTAAAGTACTACTTACCTCGGAAGCTTGTGTGGTCTTAGGCTTTCTGCCCTTTCGTTTTTTAATGCGTCCCGAATGGAGCAGTTCTGACAAAACACTGCCATGTTCTGACTTTAAATGTCTTGTCATGTTGCAAACGTTGCCGCCCTTATACGAAATGGTAGTATGGCAATACTTGCACTCAGCCTTATATTCATCTTCGTAGTCAATAAAAGCAAACCAAGCTTCACTTCTTCTTCGCATCTCCCGACAACCGATTACGAACTAATAAACACAAATTATCTAAAACCAAATTAACAGGCGAATTAATTTCTTTTTAGTAAAATGAAAGAAAGAGCAAAGGACGCCAGCGATGAACTACTCATCAAGTGAAGTGAAGTACAACTGAAACCGAGGGTGAATCGGAGCAGCTACGATAGCTTTCTCTTTTCTTTCAGTTGGCCACTTCAATCGACAAGTATTTCGATTGAATACTTGTGAGATATGTACTTCACTTTGTCGTCTCGTTTTGTACTTCTCCTTCTTATTCACTTCATCGACCATGAGTTCATGAGTGCGTTTACTATTTCTCTCTTTCTTTTACATCTATCGTCATATTTAGTGGATATACGATATGTATCTGAATTCTATTTTTGGGCGTTTGTTTTGCTTCTCACTTTATTATTCTTCATTCAGTTGTCTGCTGGAAGTGTGTGTTAAATGTTTAGCCATAGACGGGGTGACACATGTACATGTGCATATTATGTACTGCGTACATCTCAACTGGTTTTGTTGTGATATACGTTTTCGCTTGAGACTTGCGCTTTGACCGGACGGAACTTCAATGAACGCTTCATTTTTCATGCAGTTACATATGTATGTATGTAGGTACATACATATGTACATTGAGAGTCAAGAATTAGTATACAGCGCAATTTATTTCTCGATTCATGAGTTGATAAGTTCCGTTAGAATTTAATATTCCGGTGTTACCAATCCTTCATACGTCTGCCCTGTGATCACCGAAGGGGATGTTTGTTGCTTTTGTAATACACGCCGATACTATACGTGTTTGTGTTTCCAACTTATTCTCGTTTAAGTTAGTCCCTTATTCCACGGCGATTTTTTAGTACAGCTTGAAATAAGTGCGAAAGAGATGGTCAGTGAAACAGAAATACTGTTATGACAGCAGGCCGGCCGACGGGAAATACCAAAGTGAAGAATAAATATCCGGGTTATTCCAAATGAAGATTTTATTTTCTAAATAATAATATAACTTACAAAAACAATTAAATGAATGTAAATTAAAGACTTACACTGCACTGATTCCCGCTTTCCAGCGCCAAGTCCACTGCCATGCATTCCTCGTCACGAACGAAACAGAAAAATGCCCTTCTCGACACAAAAAAAGACAAGGAATAAAATAAAATGATTTGACAGGAGAACTTCGCAGTGGACTTAAGCTGGAAACGCAAGAAAAATACTTAAGGGTGCTTCACATTGTTCGGCTCGACAACATCCCGAGGCCCGTCTGAAACCCCCGTTGAAGACTCTAAATCTAGGACGGCGAGCCTACCTACTGCCCTTTTTTTCTTGATTGAGCCATTCGATACTTGGACATCCGCAGTCCGCACAACGTTGTCGGGACCTGCATACGTTTTCGTCACTCGACCCAATTCCCAGGCTTTGCGAATTTCCGTGGGTTCGAAAATGATAACCACATCTCCCACTGATACACCCTTTGATCCTTTATGCCACTTAGTCCGTCTGGTTATTTCTGGGAGGTACTCCACATACCAGCGTCTTACCATTTGGTTCATAAGATGCTGAGCGCGTCGGCTATGAAATTTACTCCATATGTCCCTTTCGCAAAATATTCCTGGAGCGGTTGTGTCTCTATGATCTTCCCCGAATAGCATGGAATTAGGTGTCAACGGCTTAGGATCTTCTGGGTTAACAGGAACGTGTGTAAGCGGCCGACGATTGATCTGGCCTTGAGCCTCCATTAAGGCATTTCGCAAGACATCTTCACAAGGAACCATGCCGCTGAGCGCAAAATCCACACTTTTCTTAATAGACTGGATAAGGCGTTCCCATGCCCCTCCCATCCACGGCGAATATGCTGGAATGAACCGCCACAGGATACCCTCGTATTTAGCTGCATACTCACTGAGACCGATCTCCATCTCTTTAATGTCTTTGTCCGTCTGATTCTTGGTTCCAACGAAGTTTAGTCCGTTGTCACTGTAAAGGTAGCGAGTGACGACGCGAATTATGATGAAGCGACGCAGGGCCATAGTGCACTGGTCCATACTGAGGTCGTTAAGAAGTTCGATTTGAACTGCACGGAAGGTGAGACAGGTGAAGATCATCCCGTAACGCTTTACTGTTCCTCTACCAAACTTAACAAACATTGGCCCAAAACAATCTACGCCCACGTGAGTGAAGGGTCTTAAGTGAAAAGCCAAGCGCGCTTCAGGAAGTTGCCCCATAATCGGCATCATTGGTTTTGCCTTACGCAGCTTACACATGTTGCACCTTGCTCTTACTGATTCCACAGCTACTCGAATACTTATGATCCATGCACGCTCTCGGATGTCTGAGATGGTCGTAGCGGTTCCCATGTGAAGATTTTTTTCATGATGATGAGTAATGAGTAAGTCGACGAGGGGATGACTTTTAGGTAAAATCGCCGGGTTACGTGCAGCATACGAGACTACTGCCTTTTGAGCTCTTGAACTCATCCGAGCTGTTCCTTCCTCATCAAGAAATGGTGAGAAGTTGAAAATCTTACTAGTTGCCAATATGTCCTCGGGAAATGAATCCATTTGAATTTTTCTAAACAGCCAGTTTTCAGCTCTCAGGTATTCGTCCGGTGTGATGAAAGGCTTTTTAACCACAGGCCTTTTCAGCAGAAAGTCCTTTAAACGTAGTAGGAATGCAATCACTCTAACAGAGGACGCCCATCTCGCATGAATTCTGGCTCCGACCTCGTCGTACACATTGTAAGAAACTGGCTTATCTTTGCTGTGGAGCAGAACTGTTTTTGACTCTAAATATTCAATACTCACTGGGTCCACCAAATTTTTTCCTGGTGTCACAGGCCAAGCATCTTTCGGTGTCTGGAGAAAATCAGGTCCGGTGAACCACCTCGTCTGCGCTTTGTCCAGGGATAGATCGTTCCACCTCGTCGCGTCGTCAGCCACGTTATCTCCAGTCTTCACATGAAACCATTGGCGTGGTGAAGAAGAGTCCAAAATCTCTCCCACACGGACAGCTACAAATGACGGAAACTTGAATTTTGAGGAGTTTATCCACGCCAGCACAGTTTTAGAGTCCGAGAAGAACAGAGTTTCATCTAGACGGATTTTGTGCGAGTCCCTTACAGTAGCTGCTAATCGGACCCCTAGAACGGCCGCCTGCAATTCCAGCCTTGGCACTGATAATTGCTTCACTGGAGCTACTTTAGCTTTTGCCATTACTTGAGAGACTTCCACGTTCCCATCACGCTCAAAGCGCAGATAAGCGACAGCTGCAAATGCTTTTTCTGACGCGTCAACGAAAACCACCAAGCTGATCCTTGACTCATCAGGATTCCAAGAAACATAACTGCGCGCAATTCTGATATTTTCGATGTTTTTTAGCTCTCTAAGAAACTCTAACCATGCGATTCTTAAGTCACGCGACACGGGCTCGTCCCAGTCAAAGCCTTCCCTCCAGACCTCTTGAAGAATGATACGCCCACGGATGATAAAAAAGGACACGAGACCAAGCGGATCAAAAATCCTCATCACGGTTCTCAGCATTTCTCGCTTAGTTATGATGGCGTTGGGTTGCAACATTTTTTCTGGAGTGCAATCAAATGAAAGCTTATAGCTGAAGTAATCCAAAGATGGGTGCCAATACATTCCTAGGACCTTGGATACGATTGATTCGCAACTATTCGGATCGATGCTAACCAGTTTGGGATTAACGTGACTTCTTGAACTTAGCCGGAGAAACTCGCTGCTGTTTGACTGAACCCCCACAAGTTCAAAGTTCATTGATTTGCAGATTCGAATTGCATCCTGGGTCACGGACACTGCTTCCTCCACCGTATTATGGCTGTTGAAATAGTCGTCGACGTATGTACGTTTTGTTAGACCATCTACCGCTTCTGGACATTCTTCCTTAAACAAGTTAGCGTGATGGTTTTTAACAAATTGGGAACAAGTAGGAGAACACCTAGGCCCAAACATCATTACTTCCATTATGTAAACATCGGGACTCCTGCTACTATCACCATCTCTCCATAGGACTCGTTGACACTGCTGATCCTCTTCGATGATTCGAATCCTGTGAAACATTTCCTTTACATCGGCGTTAACTGCCACCGCACGTTCACGAAACTTAAAGAGGCCAGCATGCAGAGGGACCAGATTGTCCGGGCCTTTCAACAGATATGTGTTGAGTGAGACACCATTCACCTTGGCAGCTACATCCGCGACGTCTCTTGGTTTCGGAGAACATTTGTTTGGATTTTCCACTATAAAGGTGGGCGCATACCACACCCTTGGCCACGGCTTTTGCAACTCCTCCTTTGACGCAATCCTAGCGTATCCTTTTGAGACTAGCTCCTTCATATGGTTGTTTTTCCAACCCAACAAGTGAGGTCTTTTCTTTAGCGATCTCTCTAATCCTATAAGCCGACTCAAAGCCATTGGATAGCTATCCGGAAGCTTCACTGTATCTGACTTCCATAACAAGCCAATCTCGTAGCAGTTATCCACTTGTTTCAACGTGCGTTGCATAATATCAATAGCTCGACGGACTTCTTGGCTTTCCAAACTGGTCTTCGGTGCCATAACTCCGAAATTTTCAGTGGTAAAATGATGTTTCACGAGTTCATGCAATTCATCCTCGGACCTTATCGCGTCATGGAACAAAAAATGCATCGAGGGTTTGATCGCTCTATTGAGACCAGAAGCATTCAACGTTGGGGCAGACTTCCCGTAAACGATCCATCCTAAAAGGGTTTTGATGGCACATGGTTCCTCATCTTTACCGTACCGTTGCCCTCGACCGCATAAGAATTTCGCGTGATCTAGCCCAACAAGTAACTTTGGTTTAGCGTCTGTCACACTTGATAGCGGAAGACCTCGCAAATGACTGTAAGACCTTTTGAGCGCTTCGACGTCGATTGACTGACAAGGCAGCTCCAAATTGTCGACGGTGTATACGCCTTTCAATAGATGGCGCTTGTGACTATGGACGTTTGAAACAGATAATGTAGTCCGCACAGAGTTCTCGTGCCGAGAAACTCCTTTTGTCCACTGAAGGATGAGTTCCTCTGGATTACCTTGAAGACCAAGCTCATCGAAAAGATCTTTCTCCACCATGGATAGGGATGAACCGTCATCGAGAAATGCATATGTGTCCGCAAATCTTCCATCTTTTCCATAAATTCGGACTGGAGCTATCTTGAACATGACGGATATATCCGATCCCACATGCGACGAGTGAAATTGCGCTTGAGGAATGAAAGGAGAGGCTGAGCTGTTCATACCCGCCACAGAAACCGCCGGTTGATGAAGTAAAGGGTGGTGATGAGCACTACAACCGTCCATGCCACACGTCTTTCTTTGACGGCAAACTCTCCAGTCATGCTTCGAAGGAACTAAGCAGCAAAAACATATCCGCTTATCCTTGGCATAAGCTAGTCTTTGGTCGACCGTCCGACCTCTGAACTCTGGACATTCACTTAGCATATGTTTTCGACCACAATTTACGCAAACGGCGCTATCAACCTTAGGTACCACTGGTTGATGTGTTAACACTCGACCAACAGCCTTCGGCAGTTTTGAAGATTTCCTAGGATCGGTCACCTCTACATGCTTTGATAGCTCAGGAGGCATATCGATTAGCTTCTCTGTTAGAAAGTCTGCGAGATCGGTGAAGTTGGCACGAGGATTAACAGCCTTCCTCTTTGTCCATTCCTGGTAAAGCCCAGCCCCCAACCTACAAACCAGGCAAGTCAAAACGTATCCGTTGTTGAGATCCTCTTCCCGTTTTAAAGACTTTATATCTGCCACGAAGCCGTTCAGCTTCACCGCCCACATTCGGATTTTAGGATCACACTTCGAGGTAAGCGGTGGTAAGTTTAATAAATCTGCGGTTAAGTCGTGCACAAGGACATCTTGACGCCCAAAAATAGCTCTAAGTGCATCCATGATACTATCGGCGTCTGAGGAGTACTTTAAACGGTCGCTCACCAGTTGATAAGCCTCACCCTTGAGCGCTTTTCGCAGACGAGACACATTCTCTTTTCCGGTAAATCTGCCCTCTGTAGTTGTTGACTTAAAAACCTCTTCGAAATACGGCCATTCTCGCTTGTCAGCTCCCGAGAAGGATGGAAGCTCTTGGACGTTACTTCTGTTTAAAATCGTCAACAAGCTTGCCATATCTCCCTCCTGGTACGCAGATTCTGCGCAACTAGGCCGATTCTCTTGTTTTTTGGGAAGTGGAGTCGGTTCCCTTTGATGGCCAAGATGATTCAAAAGTGCCTGATGATTTGCTTGGATCATTTTTATCAACTCTGCATTATCATCCATTGCCTTGGGTGTTCGACATTTTAGAGGACCCGATTCGGAAGTTCTATGCTGTGATGGTGTGGAAACTGTGGCAAGTTTCAACTTTAGCCCCTCCATTTCCTCCCTCATTGCGGCAAGTTCGCGGTCCCTCTCCAGTACAGCTGATTGAGCTACTGTGGCGGCTTCCATGAGAAAATGTATGGAGTTTTCTGTTTCGCCTTGCTCCGATGAACGTTGTTGGTCGTGCACATCGTTTGTCTCGTGAGGTTCGAAATCTTCCTGCGCGACGCCAGATGGTTGGGTACTTTCGACGAGATCCCTGCAGTTGTCGTCCTCACAAAACCATGGCGTGATAGCATCGTACTTGCTTGGGTCGAATTTACCACACGAATAATGCCACCACCGTTTGCAACGATCGCAAGAAACCATTAGATCATCATCTGCCTTGCAACATTTGGGTGCACTACAGCTGTGTTGCGTTCCAACCATTGTCGCAACTTCCAGATGTGTATGAAGATATTCGTAATACTCAGTAAAATAAAATGATGTTATGACAGCAGGCCGGCCGACGGGAAATACCAAAGTGAAGAATAAATATCCGGGTTATTCCAAATGAAGATTTTATTTTCTAAATAATAATATAACTTACAAAAACAATTAAATGAATGTAAATTAAAGACTTACACTGCACTGATTCCCGCTTTCCAGCGCCAAGTCCACTGCCATGCATTCCTCGTCACGAACGAAACAGAAAAATGCCCTTCTCGACACAAAAAAAGACAAGGAATAAAATAAAATGATTTGACAGGAGAACTTCGCAGTGGACTTAAGCTGGAAACGCAAGAAAAATACTTAAGGGTGCTTCACATTGTTCGGCTCGACAACAAATACATTGGCACAGTCACGCGCGGGTAGCTACTTCGTGCGGCTCTTTGACATTTCCTTATCTCCTTTTCTTTGTTTTGCGATGTCGCTTCACTCCTGTTTCAGATTTGAAAGTGTACGTATGGATACCATTCTTACTTTTCAAATTTCACCACAGGCTAACGATAATGATATGTGAAACGAAATGTCAAAAAGACGCACACTGCTGCGAAATGAAAAAAAGGTCAATGGAATAACTCTTGCTGCTCGGAATGTCAGTCCAAAAGGAAATCACACTTTTCAAGCTGTACTAAAAAAGCGCCGTGGAATAAGGGACTTAGAAACGATTTGATTTGATTTGAGCGATTTGGGATCAGTATCTTAAATCTCTTGTCAAAGGTGAAGGTGTGTGGCAATGCGTCCGAGACCGTAGTAATCATTACCAGCTCGGGAAGGTGTTGTAATATGGACATAAGGCCTCCGGGTCTACCTACATGGCATATTTGTTCCCGAGCAGAGTATTCTGATTGCACTGCGTAACACGCCGTCTCCACTGGCGATAAATTCATCGCAGAAGCAAAAGCAGATAGCAGACAGCAGACGAACTGTCAGATTTTCTTTTAGTGGGCATTTCATCGCATACTTTTTCAGTATAGCGGAGAATGGCAACGAATGGGGACATTGAAGCCATCATTGGACTGAAGGCGCTAAAACAGCTGGAAGCAATAAAAAAAAAGGAAGAAGAGACGTCGATTTTGGGTTAATCCGTTTTTCACATGCAACAATGAAAACAAACGCACCGAACAGCGAAAATAGAGTGAAGTGGCTGCTTGGGTTGCTATCACAAAATGCGATAAACTGTCAAAACAAAGAAAAATGACAGTTTGGCTTGCTTTCATAGCAGGCTATAGATAACAGGAGATAAAGCAGGCTATATCTCGCAGGCTATGGATTAATCGCCGCTATGGCGGTCTACACTAGCGATAACGATAGTCTGCTTCGTCGCAGGCTACGGATTTATCGCCAGTGATAAATTTGGAAAAACCACTTCTGCAGACTGTATAACGGCGATGACAACCAACATACCGCCGTCAGGCAGAATGATCCATTTTTTAACGACGAAGATCGCAGAGAATTCCGTCTCCCTGACCTCGACGAAGTTAAGATTGCCATGTCAAAACTCAAGTCGAATAAAGCTGCTGGCGCAGATGGACTGTCTGCTGAGCTCTTCAAAGCGGCTGGGGGTGAGCTAGTTAGGAGCATGCACCGGCTCATCTGTAAGATATGGTCAGAGGAAAGCATGCCCGAGGAATGGAGTCTCAGCATTGTTTGCCCGATCCACAAAAAAGGAGATCCCTTTGACTGCGCCAACTATAGAGGAATAAGTCTCCTTAATGTCGCATACAAGATCTTCGCTGCCGTTTTGTGTGAACGCCTGAAGCCATTCGTAAACAAGCTGATAGGTCCTTATCAGTGTGGCTTCAGGCCAGGGAAGTCCACCATCGATCAAATCTTCACACTACGGCAGATCCTGGAGAAAACCAATGAGTTTCAAGTCGATACGCACCATCTATTCGTCGACTTCAAGGCCGCATACGACAGCGTAATTAGAGACGAGCTATATAACGCCATGTTTACTTTTGACATCCCTGCGAAGCTCGTCAGACTATGCAGGATGACCTTGGAAAATGCTCGCTGCTCCATCCGAATCGGTGAGCACCTTACCGATAGTTTTGATGTCAAAAAAGGATTTAGGCAGGGCGATGCGCTGTCGTGTGATTTCTTCAACATTGTATTGGAAATGATTGTGCAAAAATCACAGGCCAATACAAGAGGCACAATCTACTTCAAATCCTCGCAACTCCTTGCATACGCCGACGACATTGACATAATAGGTAGATCGCAGCGAGATGTCAATGAGGCGTTTGCGAGTATTGAGATGGAGGCGGCAAAAATTGGTTTGGCAGTTAATGAAGGCAAGACTAAATATCTGCTGTCATCGAAAAAGGACATTTACCACCGACGTCTTGGACAGAACGTGCATATTGGCAGATATAAGTTCGAGGTAGTTAAGGACTTCATATACCTCGGCTCCGCGGTGACTTGGAACAACGACACCAGTTTCGAAATCAAGCGCAGAATTACTCTTGCCAAACGCTGCTTCTTTGGGCTCAAGAGGCAACTGAGAAGTAGAGCCCTCTCTCGTACGACCAAGTTGACCTTATATAAGACCTTAATTATCCCGGTCCTGTTATACGGCGCAGAAACATGGACTTTATCTAAAGCGGATGAGGAAATCCTTGGTCGTTTCGAGAGAAAGATTCTGCGTTCGATTTTCGGTCCCATAAACACAGAGGAGGGTTGGAGGAGAAGATCACGAACTGTACGGGTTGTACAGCGACATGAGTCTGGTCAGGCGTCTACGGATCCAACGCCTAAGATGGCTAGGCCATGTAGAGCGAATGGACACCACAGCTCCAGCCCGTAGAGTCTTTGAATCCAACCCCGAGGGACGAAGAAATAGAGGACGGCCGCACCTAAGGTGGCGCGCACAGGTGGAAAGGGACCTCAACCAACTGGGCGTGCGGCACTGGAAAAGACTAGCGAAAGATCGTGCTAGGTGGAGAGGCATGTTGGTTGAGGCCCAGGTTCACCCCGAACTGTAGCGCCCGTTAAGTAAGTAAGTAAGTAGATAAATGAGTGCTTCTTGGGCTGCCGTGGGGCAGGTTGGCATAGCGCTTGTGATGCCGAGACACACTAGTCTCTGAAGGCGTTGAAGCTTAGGGAATGAAGTACGTCACACGGTGAGGGGGTCGACGAAATGTGACATTGTTTGACAAGGGGTGGGAGGGGTCCTAGGTTTCGTGATGTCACATGTCGTCAAAATCTTATACATCTAACAGGGGCGATTCCTCTAAGCTCAGCGCCGCTAAACCAAGAATTTAAATTAATAATTTTTATGAAAATCCACGACACGAGCGAGTTATAATTTCAGAAATACATGGACATGACATGGACGCTATTTACATACATTGCAACACATGCTCGAGGAAGAAGTGCTTTCAACAGAGTGGAACGACGAGTGGCGCCTCTTAGTCACGAATTTACTGGCGTTATATTAAAACACGATTATTTCGGTTCACATCTAGATTCCAGTAATCGAACTACTGACTTGAAGTTAGAAAACCGGCCAAGTGCGAGTCGGACTCGCGCACGAAGGGTTCCGTACCATCTGTATATATAAATGTGAAAGAGACTATGTATGTTACCTCATCAGTCATCACATTAAATCACATTTTTTGTATGATGACAGATCTTGGTTGCAGGCAGGTTATAGGCATATTACTTTGATAACCAAAAATCTCCATGATGAGATAGTTGATCATCAAAGTGTCCATTGAATTCAAATCAATTGTCTTACTTGACAGCAACGATGTGCAAAGGTGAATAACAATAATGGGAAATATGGGAAAAAGGTTGCACACCTTTTTCTAGGATTAATTCATCAAAGACACAAAAGAGATCAAAACTGGGAAGTTTGCTACTGGTTGTGGGATATTATCGACTAACCTTAGTTCAGTATGAAGACCAAGGGATTTTTTGGATGAAAGTCATGTCTGTTGTATGGAAGCCCCCCTTAAATATTCATTTTGTTTGTTAGTTGTCGTGGTAGCGGCAACAGAAATACATCATCTGTGAAAATTTCAACTCTCTAACTATCACGGTTCATGAGATACAGCCTGGTGACAGACGGACGGACAGCGAAGTCTTTTTTGTTTTTTTTTTTTTTTGCTTGTTGAAGGCTTCTGCTATCCGCTGGAGCACTCAGACGCAATCACTGGTCCATTGTACTCCAGACAGACACCTTACATTACTGTATTTTCTCCGTTTTCCGGAGAAAAATTTGAAGAAGCTTCAGTGATGTAGAGCTAAGGGATTCGGCACACACCACGTCGGCTCCAAGGGTGCGCCACCATATGCGAGCAAAGGCGGGACAATAACAGAGGAAATGCTCTGCAGTATCATCCTCCTCTTCGCCACATGCAGCACAGGTAGGCGTCTCACTGATGCCGAGCACGTAGAGATGCTTGGCAAAAGTGTAATGGCCCGTGCTAACTCCCACAAGCCTTCTGCAGTCGATTCTCCTTAAAGACAGGAGGAATGCTGCAGATTTTTTTCAGACATCAGGGCATACGCGCTTAGTCATCCTGCAACCCGGACAATCCCTCCATCTACGGTTGTGTGTGTTAAATATACAATCGTTAATGTAGGAATTTACCGTGGATGTAGGTAGACCTAGAGCGAGTTCAGGTCCTGAGAAGCTCTCCTCTGAACCCATTCTAGCGAGTTCGTCAGAGGTCTCATTTCCTGGGATTCCAGAGTGGCCTGGAACCCATACAAGCCTTAATGAATTTAGTCTACCGACTCTGTTCAAGAAGGACTTGAGTTCAAGCACTAATTTGGAGCTAGTTAAGGGGTTACACACAGCTTTTAGTGCAGCTTGGCTGTCACTACATACGCATATGCTTTCCCCCTTCCACCTGTGCTTCACAACATAGTGCATGGCCATTAGGATTGCGTATATCTCTGATTGGAAGACAGACGCATATTTTCCTAAGGAGAAGTGCAGTCGGATGTTTTCGCGCTCCAAGAAGACCCCAGCACCGGACCCCCGCCCAGATCTGGAGCCATCCGTGAAAATGCGAAGACTGTCCTTTCCAGGTTCAGTATCCAGCCATAGCCAATCCTGACGCCATGGAAACTCGACTGTGAAATTACGACGCAATAGGATAACGGGCGTCAGTGCGTCAGAAGGCATGTCCATGAGACAGGGGTCGCAGGACAATTCTTGCGCAAGCACACCGTTATTCCTATGTGAGTTGTACCAAAAGCCATTTCTCTTCAGACGAGACATGGCTTTCAGAGCACTCCCTCTGATAAATATATCAAGAGATGGAAGGTTCATCATAACATCTAGAGCAGCGCCCGGCGTGCTGGGGAAAGCCCCCGTGCAGCTGAGACAAACCGTTCTTTGAAGTTTGGTGAAAGAGGCTACGACGTGTTTGCGTTTTAGTCTGTTCCACCAGACAACCGATGCATATGAGATTATAGGTCTTATCATTGCCGTGTAGATCCAAAGGACCTTTGCTGGCGATAAGCCCCATGTTTTGCCAAGAGCTCCTTTGCATTGCCAGAAAGCTGACAGCGCTTTGGTGGTTTTTGACTCAACATGTTTTGACCAGAGAAGCTTATTATCTAAGATGACTCCTAGATACTTAGCCTCCTTGGATATCGGGATGGAAGTGCCTTTTAGTACCAGCTGAGTCATGTCAGTATTTTTCCTCCTTCTCGTAAAGAGAACGACATCGGTCTTGAGAGGATTGACTGACAGCCCATTTCTGGTACACCAATCATCGATCACGCTTAGCGCCGCCTGTGCTTTGAGACGGACAGTCGCTAAACATGAGCCGACAGAAAGAATGGCGACGTCATCCGCATATGCCTGGGCATAGATTCCAGAGGCATTGAGAGCATCAAGCAGAGAATCGACCACCATGCACCATAACAGCGGAGACAGGACGCCACCTTGAGGGCAGCCCCTGTTTACGCCGGATTTGACACACTGGTCGAGGCCTGCATCAGCTGTCAATGTCCTGTGCATGAGCATTGCTTTGATCCAAAGGACCAGTGCATCATCCACGCCATGATGTCTGGCAGCGTTACACATGCTGTCAAAAGTTGCGTTATCAAAAGCTCCCTCAATGTCGATGAAAATGCCCAGCGCGTACTCTTTCCTTTCGAGCGCGCACTCAATACGCCCAACTAGGTTCTGAAGCGCAGTCTCGCAAGATTTTCCGCGCTGGTAAGCATGTTGCATCTCCGAAAGAGGGTGCATTCGAAGGGCAACTTTTCGCACGTGCAACTCTACCAGTCTCTCCATGCTTTTCAGCAGGAAAGATGTTAGACTAATTGGTCTGAAGCTCTTGGCAAGTGAGTAGTCCTCTTTTCCTATTTTGGGAATGAAGACCACTTTCACTGTGCGCCAAGGAATGGGTATGTGAGCAAGTGCTAGACTAGCAGTGAAAATTCTTTTCAGAGTAGGAAGCAGCTGCCTTATACCTTTTTGCAGCATAACAGGATATATCCCGTCGGTGCCCGGCGATTTGAAGCCATCGAAGGATGCCACAGCAAATTCAATAGCTTCAGTCGTAACCACGCGCGACGCAATATACCAGCTACGCCGAGTTATTTTCATCGTTTCAGTTGCAGTTTCCCTTGAAGAAGTGTGCAACGAGCCGATGTCGATCTGATTTCCCGGGAAATGAGTCGCAAACAGTAAACTGAGAGTTTCCGCTTTAGACTCAGTAAAGGTACCATCAGATTTTCTGAGTGCGTCTAGCCTAGTCGGTTTTCCCCGTTTGAGGACTTTAACCAACTTGCTAGTCGCACTCAGAGACTTGATCTCTTCGCAGAAGGTCCTATAAGAATCGTTCTTCGATTTACGAATAAGTTTCTTATATTCTTTCTGCTTCGACCGATACTTGTTCCAGTCATCTTCCGAATTTGATCTGAGCGATCTATTCAGAAGAATTCTGGCTTCCCTGCGAAGACCTTGGAGCTCGGCATTCCACCAGGGGACCAATTTCCTGCTGGGAGGTTTGCTGACAGGACATGCGAGTTCAAAACAACTGGTGATGACGCTATTCAGGTTATGAACAGCGTTCTCTACCAATTGTTTCGTTCTTAGCTTAGGTAGGGCCTGAGTGGATTTCTCAAACTCCTCTCTAAACCGTACCCAGTCCGTCCTTCTCGGATTCCGTCTAGGCTGCAAGGAAGAAATCTCACAACCCAATCGGAATTCGATATATTTATGATCCGACAGCGTAGCATCAGGCAAGACTCGCCAGTTAGTGATGTCCTTCACATATCTGTTGGATAGGGTCAGGTCAATCACCTCCTGTCGTCTTGTCGTAACAAACGTTGGTTGAGAGCCAACATTGTTGATGGTAAGGTCAGACGAGAGAATGAAGTCCAACAGACGGTCCCCCATTGTGTTACACTTGCTGCTGCCCCAAGCAGTGTTTTGGGCATTAGCATCGCAACACAAGATGAGACCTATCTTTTTGGCTTCACAGTACTCTACGAGTTCAGAGACTTCCTTCGGTGGTGGAGGTAGTAACGAATCGTAGGGAAAGTAGGCAGACGCAACGACGAAGTGTTCTATTGCTCCGTGCGTTTTGTAGCTTACTCGAGCAGCCACCAGATCTTGTCCACAAAAGTGTCCAAGTTTGGTTGCCGATAGTGAATTCGATATGATGAGGCCGACCCTAGGCCTTTCGGATCGCTCATCATAAAGAATCATAGCATCACGTATACCACCAAGGCCACATAGGCGATTATTCCACACCCACGGTTCCTGAATGGATACAATGTGATGATTTGTTCTACTACATGCAATTCTACTACTTAAAAGAGCAGTAGCGGCCTTGCAATGCTGTAGATTGATCTGGATAAAAGCTATCCTGACCTTTTCAGAGGAGATGGCCGCCTCTTTATAAGAGAGCTGCTTCTCTCGACTCTTTACGGTCATTTGGATCTCCTTCTGGGAGGAAGGGGTTTTGTTGTGTGATGTGCCCGCCTCCGAGGAGTGGTTCTTGGCTATCTTCGCCTTCTGGCCTATGCTTAGATCCTTCTGGGTCGCCACATCTGCCATTTGACTCCGATTTCCCACCGCCCCATCGGAGAGGGAGGCATCGCACACTCTCTCCCTAGCGAGGCTATCCCCAGCGGCGGTCTTCCGTTTGCGGGATCCTTTACCTTTTTCGGTTAAAGCACCTGCTCCCTTCGGACGTCGGTTCGGGACAGCCTTACCAGTTCGAGGATTGCTAGGACCCGTAACGACTTCGCCTTCTGCGTTCGGAGTCTGCCTGTCAGCCCCACCACCTTTTTCGGCCGCAACGCTGGCCATAGCAGAAACTTGACAGCTTTCGGCTCCGTCATTACGGGAACTGATCACGCTCTTACTGGGTAGTTGAACCTTCCCAGTAAGAGGAAGAGAGTTGGAGGCGCATGCCGAAAGTGCAGACATGCTTATGCCTCCTTCAGCAGCCTTTCCCAATCTCCGACGCTTTCCGCGCTGCGCACCTTTGAGAGAGGGGTGGAGCTCAGGAAGGAGGGTCGGATCAATTTCGGTACGAGATACCTCCGTCGACCTAACCCTCTTAACTGGTTCCCCCAGAGGTTTAGCCTCGACCATTCTGCCTTCGGCTTTGTCAGCCTCTTTGCACAATTTTCGGGCACGCCTCTTACCTCTACTTTTTGGGCACTTAGCAGTGCATTCAGCAGTACGTCCCAATTCAGGAGCGCGTTCCACCTTTGCGGTTTCACGTGCCGCGCCATTATTGGTGTCGCCTCCGCTGGATGCACCGCTCATGCTCAGTCGGACCAGGTGGTCAGACAGTAAGCCGCTGGGGCCGGTGTCGTTCCGGGCTGCCGTAGGGTTAAAAATGAATGTTGGGGCCTCCAGAATCCTTGCCCCGGCCGCGATCAAAGAGGTCGCGGGTGGATTTCCGCTGCTGCGAGTACCACCTGGAGTACACAATTCCTTTGGTTTGTCCATTGATTTTTGGGTCTTCGAGTCTTAGTTCGAGGTCTACGACCTCTTAAGCCTCCCGCCACGACAAGGCGCCCGAAGAAGGGAGGTAGTTAAGGGGTTACACACAGCTTTTAGTGCAGCTTGGCTGTCACTACATACGCATATGCTTTCCCCCTTCCACCTGTGCTTCACAACATAGTCCAGCACCGGACCCCCGCCCATATACGTCAATAAAAACCGAAAGACCCACACCAAAAGGCGCGACACGTTCCAGTGAATGCATTTTTGTGTTTTATTTCTTAAATTATAAATATCTTTACAAAAAATGATTTTAGATTTTAGTGTAAGTAAATAATTTTCATAACATTTTACATAGTTGAAGAAGAACCTTTCCCTTTCTCTTTATCTATCTGCGCATCTGTCCGTCTTATGGGATATTATAAATTTGTATTAAAGACCGGCCCTTAAGACTGTTAGATGCGAAGAGTGCGATCAACGGAAATGTATTTAATTTGATTTCATTTTCTGATTACACTGATGAATAAATTAATAGAAAAGAGAAGAAGATAACTGAAGGAATGCCATACTTATGTGGGCAGAAACGGAGAAGGAGAAGGACGAGGACGCCAACGACGACGACAAAGGATGCGAGGAACAAGAAAATTGGAAAGAAAAATAAGAACATGGACTGACTAACTTCGACGTTCCATTTCTCATATGAATGAAAGTAAAGTAAAAAAAAACTCGAAACAAAAAAATAAAAGAAAAGAAAAAGGAAAACATAAGGAGTTGTCTACTCGAGATGCCTCGAGATTCGGGGCGCATATGGTGGTGTAGTAGTTGCGGTGGCGGAAAATCGATTGATCGATTGTGACTCTACAACCGCGAAGAGAATTTCTCATATAACGATGAGAGTAAGACAGCTGTCGAGGAATTGTAATACTCTTGTCATTGGGTCAAGTCCTTTCCATAGGCAAGCGGTGATGCATTTGTATTGTGATTGCTTCCAGTGAGCGACGATAGGTCGGGTACAAAGTTCGCCGTGTGTTGTAGTTCCTATAAAACAACAAAAGACGCAATGTAACACAAGAGAGAGAAATACTACGATGCAAATACATACCTCGAGCTCCTTGAGAGCTTTCATGATCTTATTTACATCTAATTCAGAATTATCAATTGATTTCTTTGCAGCAGCTGTTAGGGGAGCAGTCTTGACTTTATCATTCACACCGGGCGAGTCGCCGCTACGACTCTCTTGATGACTTGACTTCTTGTACTTGTTTTTGTTGATCAGCGGCAGTGAGGACGTTGTATTGCGGGCCGGATAAACACCCACGATTTCCACACCATCCGATTCGCTACTGCTATCACGTCGTATGTTCTCAGCTTTAAACTGTGTATGAATGTGGGCGGTGTGAACATGAACATCGGATGTCGTCGAACGATTTTTAAGACGCTCGTTTGTATGCGGCTTACTAGCGTGGTTTATGAGCTGATTGGACGTGTTGATTATCTCCGTGACGGATTTAAAGTGGTCGATATTGATAATGTGAGTATTGGTCTCTACCGTGAGTGGATTGCCCAAACCGGTGGAATGTTGTGGTTGCGGTGTTGTCGACACCGATGACGACGTTGACGATGGCGATGACATGATACTATTAATGCTGTGATCAGTACGCTTCGAGGGCGACACCAGATCGACTATGTTTTTCGACAAATTCACATTGACACCGGATCGACTGTTGCTCACATTTTGGTTCGAGTTCGTGTTGTTGTTGTTGTTATTATTATTGCTGGTCACATTGCCGATTGACGATTTCTCTATTTTCAAAGCCGACTGACCGTGGCCGCTACACAGATTCAGTGGACTATTGGTCGACGAACGATGTACTTTACTCGACGATGAATAGGCTTTTGTCGAATGCAGATGATCAGACGATAAGCTACTATGCGTAGGTATTAGTTTACTAACATCACTTGACTTCATATTGTTGACGCCACTTGGTACCACTTCGCTTGACGTCGTCATGCCATAGAGGTCGGCCACGTTTAAAGGTAATTTACTGTTTGCATTCAAACTTGGCTCTGGATTCACGGTATGTGACGATCGTTCCGATTTGCATGCATTATCGAGAGATTCATCGGGTTTCTTGTTCTCCTTCAGTTTCTTAGGCACAGCTTTCTTTTTCTCGAGTTCGCGCTTTAACTCGTCGTATTTCATCCATCCACTTGGCCAGATATTGACGACCTTTTCCTTAAGGAAATTACCAACAAAATCCTCGAAGCTTTCCTTTCGCGTACAAAGAACTGTGTAGGACATCCAGCGTATTTGATAGAGATCATACAGGAGGCCCCTTTAGAGAAACATTCTTGGTAAGTATCTGTTACCGAGAGGGGAAAGTGAGTGCGAAACTGTGTGTTACCTACCTGATGGTATCGTTCCAAATGAATTTCTTTTTCGGCATTTTCGGAGCATTCTCCATTTTGTGTATATCCACCACGCCAGGATGAAGGGCTCTGTAAACGAAAAGGTCTTTTATCACATCTGTTTTCCGGTTTTTTATGAACTACTACTTACTGAAAGTCTTCCACTGCCTTCAGGCTCATCTGATACTGCTGCGCGAGGTTCAGCATGTTATCGCTGACTGCTTTTCGAAGTTTGACAAATGCCTTCTTGGTTTTGGTCTTCTCCTGATTGATTCTCAGTTGTTTGGCCTTCCGCAACAAGAAATACTTGGGCAGCATGAGTTGAAACTCTAAGTGGGCAAGGACCGTATTTCGTACGTTCTTATCCAAGCACATGCATGCATCATCGATCCTAAAACATTCGAACGTGATGAGTAACAGATAGAAGGATGGCAAAACAGCTGCGTTTTGTACCTTAAAAATATCTCGGTGAGTTTCTCGTCGAATTGGAATTTCTTTCCGATCCGATTGGTGTTTTTGGCAGTGTCTTTCATGTCCTGTATGTCTCTGACCATATCGCTGCTTAGCTCCGGCAGTTTTGTATCACTCGGGCGTAGCTCTTTAGAGTAACAAACGAGTTAGTGAACCTTTACGATATATTGTATACTTACTATCCGGCTCCTCTTCGGCCTTTTTCGATTTTTTCAAACCGGGCTCCTCGGTCGAATCACTGTCGTCGCTAGTTGAATCCAAACCGGATGCATCCTCGGCTGAATTCGAAGACTTTACCTCTCCATTAGATGTTTTCGTTTTCAGTTCTTCCTCTTGCATTTTAAGGAAATTATCGCGTTTCGCTTTAAGCATATCCTTGACAGTGGTCGTCTTGACTGTTCGTTCGGTTCGTAACTTCTCTTTGCCACTAGCCTCTGACGAGCTGATTTCATCGTCTTTCGGTGATGCCGATGCCGACACTGTGACCGATGAGGTGGCCGATGTTGTTGTCGATCCTTTGCTCTTTGATGGCTTCTCTTTATCGCTACTCTCCTTATCCGAACTGGTGGTGGTCTTATGACGTTTTTCTGCTGGTGCCGAGGTTTTTTGCTTACCCGCAACTACCTTCGAACTAGAACCTTGTGATGGATTATTGGTCGTGACTGCTGCTGGTGTTGTTATTGTGTCATCGGTTTCATGATCATCCCTTTCATCGTCCGACGAACTAGACTCTTCCGACGATGTGGATAGAGCTCGTTTTCGAGGTTTATTTGGCATTTTAATGATTTCATCGGTTTTCTCGGTTGTTGATAAATGCTTAAAGACCAAAGCGCCGGAATTGATATAGAAACCTCCTTCCACCGTCTCGACTTCATCGGGTATGATTTCATCGTACTGCAATGGGAATGTCATTAATGTTCTTTCTCAAGTGAGAGTTAAAGTGGAGGGTACTTACGGCTTCTGTATTGTCTATGAATGAATCACTTTCATCGTATCCTAGGCCAATGTCACAGAAATCATCTTTTTTGCTTCTACCCCTTCCACTAGCGTATGCAGTGCCGTATTTCTTTTCTAATTCCTTTGCTATACGGACGACATCGTCGTCATTGTCTTCAAATGGGTCAGAGAATCCATTTTGCTTGCCTTTCAGCTTTTTTAACTTTTTCTGAAAAGCAAAAGGATATAGGTTAATAGGTGGTTCGGGAAGATGAAGCAGAAGCTGGACAACTCCAAGCAAATTGCCTTCGGCGATTGTTCGTGACCGACTCTAACATCAGGTGAGAACGTGAAGAAAATGAGAAAAAATTGGAGCGAACTCCACATCACTGCGGAAATGTAAGGGCGAGAGTGTAAGCTGATGGTCAAGGCGTTCAAAGTATAAATGGTTCAACGACTTACAGTGCTCAGAAAGCAATGTGGTTCCAAAGAGCAGAGCAACTTGACAAGCAATTCCTAAACAAACAAAACGATCGAGTTTGGTTGTCTGAACGCTCTGCCAATTGCGGGCATTTCGTTGTCGAGAACCAGCGTCAGCGACGGCTTAGGCCAGAGTAACCGAGACTAGATGGACTCAATTGTGTTCGAAGATTGCGTCAAACCGCGAGCAACCAAACGTTTCAACAAGAGCAGCTGGAAAGCTCTGCACCCTGCCACAAAGACAGGGCAGCTCAGTCTTAGTTTCTGACTTTTTTGTTTTCTGCTATCTGATGGAGCACTCAGACGCAAATACTTGTAAATTGTACTGCCAGACGGACACCTTACAATAGTGTTTTTCTCCCGTTTTCCGGAAAAAAAAATTCGCGCGAGCGAATGCGGGATAGCCACATAGAAAGTGTTCTGCTGTGTCATCCTGCTTGCAACACGCAGCACAGGTAAGTGTCTTACTGATGCCAAACACTCAGAGAGATGCTTAGTAAAAGTTGTATGGCCTGTAATGACGTCCGCAAGTCTTCTGCAATCAATTCTCCTTAAGGATAAGAAGAAATCTACGGATTTCCTGCACACATCAGGGCATAAGCGTTCAGTCGTTCTGCATCTTGAAAATCCCCTTCATCTGCGATTGTGTGCATTAAAGACCCATCGTTGATGTAGCAGGTAGACCTCAAGCGAGTTCGGGTCCTGAGAAACTCCCTTCTGAGTCCATTCTGGAAAGTTCATCAGACATATGAGATTCCAGAGTAACCTGGAGCCCATACAAGCCTTAGTGAATCAAGTCTACCGACTTTGTTCAAAAACATCTTGAGTTCATTCACCAACTTGAAGCTGGGCATAGGTTTGAGTGTAGCTTGACTGTTACTGCGGAGGGCATGGGCTCGGACATACAGGGTAAAGTTGTTGATCGCTCTCAACCTGGCGAGATGCCAGCAACGATCCCTGTTTAAACGTCCGGGTCAAGTTGACATACGGCCTCCTCGCTGCGCCCTCTGGATAGCCTCTTCAACACGCATTGGGAGGTGAACAACCGTTGGGAGGTGAACAAACGTATGCAGCAACAAAACCCCGATCAGAATGGCGGTTGTGCGGCGGGCTAACAATCCGCCCACGTAAAAAACCAAAAGTTATGAATGAGCAAGATGCCTCGGATACACGGACGGATACTCGACGACGACAACGCACGAAAAAGGAACACGATTTGCGAGTATGCTCCTGGAATGTCAGAACCCTGTACACTCCCGAAGCTGCTCACAAATAGAAAGAATCCTCACGCAGTACAAGGCGGATATTACTGCGATCCTGGAAATACCCTGTATAGGAAACGGTATGATGAGGAAAGATTGCGACTAATATTACAGCTGTCACAAAAGGTTGCACATGTTGGGGTGCGGATTTGTCGTATGAAATGGGTTAAGGTCGAAGGTCATCGCCTTAAAACCTATAAGTTTTATGGCAGATTTTACAACATCAGCCTCATATGTGCACACGCCCCTACCGACGAGGCTGAAGACCCTATCAAGGAGGACTTCTATGACCTCCTGGACAGCGCCTACGGAGCTTGTCCGGAGTACGATGTTAAAATCGTGCTCGGGGAGTTCAACGCCAAACTCCTTGGCGGAGTGATCGGAAAGCACAGCACAACAGATAACGGCTTCCGACTCACGGACTTTGCGACAGCTCGTAATGCGGTGATAAGTAGCACAAGATTCCCTCGCAAGCGAATCCACACAGCAACCTGGCGATCTCCGGACGGCCGAACCGCCAACCAAATCGACCATGTGCTCATTGACGCAAGACACTCGTCAAATATCCCGGATGTGCGACCATTCAGGGGTGCAAACGTCGACTCTGACCATTTCCTTGTAGCAGCAAGATTCAGAGCTCGACTGTCCAATGACAGAAAGCTGCACTAGCCCACCATGACGAGGTTCGACATCGGACACCTGAGCACATCGGAGATGACCAAAGTGTACAGGGAGCAACTAAGCGAAAGGCTCTCCGGTATGCCTACGTCGAGCACAAATGTCAACTATATGGGGCTGCATTGTCGCCCAGCCATACAGGAAGTAGCCGAGAACACCTTAGGTGGTATGATGTCGAATGTGAACAGAAAAAGGCAGCAACCGATGAGACGTACCAAAAGGCGCTGCAGCGAAAAACCAGGGCAGCGCGAGAGAATTATCGAGCCAGAAGAAAGGAGGAGAAAAAACTACTGGAGACAAAAGAAAAGAATCTTCGCAGCCTCCCAGCACAAGGATATCGAGGAGTCTAGCGACAAACATAAAATATGGGCCTTTTATAAGAAAGCTAAAAGCCTTGCAAGAGGCTTTAAGAAAGGCTCCAAGGCTCTTCGAAGTTGCGAAGGCAATCTTGGCACCGACTCGCAGGAAATAGTAGATGTGTTTAAGCAGCATTTCCAGCAGCTGCTTAACGAGCATGACCAAAAGAGAATGGTAGGGACTGAGAAAATCCCAACTTCAGCCACTGAAGTAGTCCTCCCACCCAGCATCGAAGAAGTCGGCACAGCTATTCTAAAGCTGAAGAACAACAAGGCGATACGCGATGCACCGTGCAGCTCGGTTCCAGGACCTCTGAACCGTTTGAAACATGCACCGGATTTCGGCAAGGAAAGCACTGTCGAGGGACTTCTTCAATTTGGTGCTGGAGCAGATAGTGCGACGGGCAGGAGTCAACAGGGTAGGCACTATCTTCTACAAGTCTGTGCAGCTGTTAGTATTCGCGGATGATATTGACATCATCGGATGGTCTCGGCGTGTTGTTGCAGAAGTTTTTCATGGCGATTGAAGAACATAGAATCGCCCTTGCCAACCGTTGTTACTTCGGCTCGTCCAAACAACTGGGGTCAAAACTCCTCACTCGAAAGACCGAAGTCATGCTTTACAAAACGCTCATACTGCCAGTCTTGCTGCACGGAGCCGAAAGCTGGACGATAAGCAGGGCAGCGGAGCTGATTTTGGGTTCTTTCGAAAGAAAAATTTTGCGCCGGATATTTGGTCCTGTCTGTGAGGAAGATGAGTGGAGAAGAAGACACAACCGCGAACTCTACGAGCTGTACAAAGATGTGGATGTAGTCCGAAAGGCAAGGATCCGTCGATTACACTGGCTCGGCCACATCGAGCGCATGGACAACAACGCTCCAGCTAAGAGGGTCTTCGACTCCGAGCCTGCTGGTTCGAGAAGAAGAGGAAGACCAAACCTCCGGTATAAAGACCAAGTAATCGCGGATGTCGTGGACGCCGTGGCGCAGTGGTTAGTGTGTTGGACTCTGACGCACGATGAGCGAGTTCGGATCCCGATAACACCGACGCCATTGAATGTTTATTTCGCGACGTTCCTCCTCGGCGGGGTACTGGCAAAACCCCCCGTAGTATACTTGCCGTGAAAAAGCTTCTCGACTCTCGCCGTTCGGAATCGGCATTAAACTGTAGGTTCCTTTCACCTATGTTAAAAATAAATCACACACAACATGGGTGATTGAGAGAAGCTTGGCTCTGGTCCTTCGTGGGCTGTAACGCCATCAAAGAAGAAGAATCGCGGACGTAAGACATCTTGGTCTTGATAACTAGAAGCAGCGTGCCCGGGACCGTCAAGGATGGAAGGCAGCTATAGCTCAGGCTCAGATCCTCCATGGATCGCTGGCCCGATAAGTAAGCAAAATGGCTGCATGAATATGGGGTGGTCCCCATAGTAGCAACACAAAGGGCCTATCTGGCCTAGGTATGTACTCCTCCCTCGTAGAGGCTACGTATTACCTACCTACCTACCTTCCTGGTCGTCAATTCTGGCTTGGCCACCATTTGCTCGGCTCACCGCGATTCGATCATGACCGCTTTCGCTTGAGGTTATCGTAAGTGATCCACATTTTAGCACCAGTCACCACTATTGATAACAGCGATTTGCAAGTGGGATTCCGGCCCATGCGTTTTTTTTTTTTTCTGCGTCAACATGTATGGCACCCATCAAACATCGAGTTCCATGCATTCACCTTTGACGCGCGTTCAACAATACTGGGTAAACCATCCACAAAACTGCTTGAGAATTTTTTTAGTATTAAGTCCCATCGTCCGATAGGTTACTGAAGCCACTTGTTGCAAAACAATCGATTCCATCTTACTACATTTATTATATAACCGTAGGAGACTCAGAGGGATTATCAGCATTAGCATAAAACAAGGACCAAGCATGTCACCCCCTTGGTTAGGGGGTTTACTATACTTTGAAAAGCAAGCCTGAGCCCTCAGATAGTTTAACAACTGAAAATGTCACGATAACATCATATTAAACAGAACCTCGCAAGTAAACGATGTACACCTGACCACACATAGAACACCGTGTCGACACATTTGTAGTCCTCAGTTGCCTTGATCCGATAGCAACCAATAAACATGACGAATGCTATGTGTACAACAAAAAAACTATGACAAGTTGTGGTCCCCTAAAGTAATTATAACCAGCGCTAAGGCTAGTTCATACGTCAACGGCTAACCTAACATGGAGATGTTATGTGCCCAACGATGTACCCGAAAATAGATGTACTGGCGGCAAAACATTTCACTTAGGTGATAATGGAACGTCGGTACGATTGGTAACATGATAACGATTCCGAGATCAGAACAGCTTTTGGTGACAGCTCTGGCTGCACTTCGTATTGATGCATGGAAACCAAGTCTGGTTATGTGAACAACGCGGGTATGGTATGTCGAGTATATGGATATGGAAAACTGTGCCATGTGAGCTTGTGTAGAAAACAATCGTTTCGTTGGTAAACGAACAGGTAGATATTACGAGTACATGGGCTCGGACACACAGGGTAAAGTTGTTGATTGCTCTCAACCTGACGAGATGCCAGCAACGATGCCTGTTTCAATGCCCGGGTCAGGTTGACATAC
Organism: Eumerus sabulonum; assembly: GCA_951905685.1. Lineage (NCBI taxonomy): Eukaryota > Metazoa > Arthropoda > Insecta > Diptera > Syrphidae > Eumerus > Eumerus sabulonum. The sequence goes on from OX645060.1 coordinate 242,774,643, forward strand.
AGCCTCCTCGCAAAGTCCTCTAGCCTCTACAATAAACGTTGAGAGATGAACAAATGGATGCAGCCATAGCCCTAGGCAAGAGGGCGCTACAATACCCCGAGCAGACTGGCAGTTGCACGGCGTGGCAATAACCCGCCCATGTAAAAACAGACAAGTTATGAAAGAGCAAAATGCCTCAGATAACTACACGGACGGATACTCGAAGACGACATAGCACGAAAAAGGAACACAATTTGCGAGTATGCTCCTCTAATGTCAGAACTCTGTACACTCCTGGAGCTGTCAGAAAAGATTGCACATGTTCGGATGCGGATTTGTCGTGGCAAAGCCGTTAAGGTCGAATGTCATCGACTTTAAGCCTATAAGTGATCGCCTGGCTATGATCCGCATCAATGGCAGATTTTACAACATCAGGCTCATATGTGCACACGCCCCTACCGAAGAGGCTGAAGACCACATCAAAAAGGACTTCTATGATCTCTTCGACAACGCCTATGGAGCCTGCCCGGAGTACGACATTAAAATCGTACTCGGGGACTTCAATGCCAAAATGGGTAAGAACACCTTTGGCCGAGTGATCGAAAGCCTCCACGATACCAACGGATAACGACTTCCGACTGATGGACTTTGCACGGCTCGTAATGCGGTGATAAGTAGCATGGGATTTCTCCGCAAGCGAATCCTGGCGATCTCCGGATGGTCGAACCGCCAACCAAGTAGACCATGTGCTCATTGACGCAAGACACTCGTCAAACATCCTGGACGTGCGAACATTCAGGGGGGCAAACGTCGACTCTGGCCCTTTTCTCGTAGCACCATTATTCAGAGCTCAACTGGTCAATGTCAAAAAGCTGCACCAGCTTGCCATGAGGAGGTTCGACATTGGTCGCCTGAGAATACCAGAGTCTACAGGGCGTAACTAAATGAAATGTTCTCCAGTATGCCTACGTCGAACACAAATGTCACAATATGTGGCTGCATTAACGCTCAGCGATTCAGGAAGTTGCCGAGACCATCTTAGGCTACCAACCACCCCTGACAAGAAACCCGTGATGTGATGGCAAGCATGAGCAGAAAAAGGCCAACAGCCGACAGGCGGTATGCTTCAGAGAAAAACAAGGGCAACGCGAGAGGAGTACCCAGCCAGAAGACGGGAAGAGAAAAAATTGTTGCGACTAACGAGAAGAATCTTCGCGGCCTCCCAGCTCAAGGATATCGAAGAGTCTAGGAAGCAATATAAAATACGAGCCTTTTATAAGAAAGCTAAAAGCCTTGCAGGAGGCTTCAAGAAAGGCACCCATGAGAACAACATACATGCGTCAAGCAAAAACCGATTCGTCGCTCACCACCTGGACAAAATATAACGGTTGACAGCTATAATTTCGAGGTCGTTAAGAACTTTGTCTACCTCGGGGCAAACGTAAGCTCACAAACGACATCAGAGAGGAGATCCGGCATAGAATCACCTTTGGCAGCCGCTGCTACTTCGGTTTGTCCAAACAACTTGGGTCAAAACTTCTCACTCGAAGAACCAAATTTATGCTTTACAAAACGCTTATACTGCCAGTCTTGCTGTACGGAGCCGAAAGCTTGACGATAAGCAGGGTGGCGGAGCTGATTTTGGGTTCTTTCGAAAGAGGAGGAAGGTGAATGGAGGAGAAGACACAACCGCGAACTCTACGAGCTGTTCAAAGATATAGATATAGTCCAGAAGGCAAGGATCCGTCGACTACATTGGCTCGCCCACACTGAAGGCATGAGCATCAGCGCTCCAGCTAAGAGGGTCTTCCGCTCCGAGCCTCCTGGTTCGAATGTTAAATAAGTTGCCTTGTGTACTGTCCTCCAAAACTGACTTGGTTCGCTCTATAAAAATGTATTCCGGTACACAGTCACATCGGTTTTAACATGCTTGAAACCCTAATTTCTAAACTCATCTAGGTAAAGACTGGACTATTACAAATGCTCTAGTCTGCCTGTATCAAGCTCCACAGTTATTCTTTATCTTAAGATTCCCTATCTGCTTTTCCAAGGGATTGAGAAAGATCGAGTGACTGAGTAGTTCAGGGTACGAGTTCGACGTCCGGAAGCTGCCATATGTCAATTCAATTTTCAGTTAAAAGAGTTTTTAAGGACTTGGGCCTCATATTTCAGAGATGATTGGCGTGGTCGAGTTTTGGTGGATGTAAGACATTTAAATAAAATATGTTCAATGAGTTTGAACACCTCTCATTGCGAGGGAGTTGATGTTATCGGGATTAGAACTCACTCATCGTGCGTCAGAGTCCAATACACTAACCACTGCGCCCTCTTGTTAAGCTCAGTGGTACGTTTTCTATGATGAATAGCCCTTAACAGGCCACGTGTAGCCGATGAACTCGCGGATACCTTTTATTAACATTAACCCGATCCAGGAAGTGCGGTGGGATGGGCCGGACGAAAAAGAGGATGAAACACTGCGACCTTTACTACGGTGATGGCTACAGAGGGGCGGCAGCGCTTATTTGGATGTGGATTTGTTGTTCGAGGCAGACTAAGACCAAATGTCTTGAGCTTCCGGCATGTAAGCGAACGCCTCATAACAACCCGCATCAAGGCTCAATTCAGCAACCATGTCCTGACTCGTACCCAGGCTTCAAGAGAGGACAAGGATGACTTTTACGATCTCCTAGAAATGACATACGATAAATGCCCCAGCTCCGACATCGGATCAATTCCTTGTTGTGGCCAAGGTAAGAGCTCGGATATAAAAAAAAAAAAACAATGAAGGCAAGAAAGAACACCAAAGTTGGAGGTCCGAAAGCTACAAGCGCATCCGACAGCGAGGAACTTTGACGACCGAGTCTCCCAAAAACTCTCTTAAAATTCGACGCCGCCTGTAGAAGAAGAATAGAAGCGTTGTCAAAAAGCTATTAAAGAAGCTGCCACTGAAAAACCAGTGGTTAGACGACGAGTGCAGGCAGGCCCACGCAGCCAAACAAGATGGCTACAAGGCAATGCCGCATCGAAAGGCGAAAGCTGTTCATGAGCTCTACGAACGGAAAACGAAATAAGAGATCCTGCTTCTCAGAGAGAAAAAGAAGGAACATGATAAACGCACGGTCAAAGAGATGGAGAGGTGTTACAGCAGGAGTGAAGTCCGGAAGTTTTACCAGAAAGTAAAACAGATATCCAGTGGATCAGTGGACAACTGGTAGTAGAGTCGCAGTCGAATACCGCTGCCAGGCAAAAGGTTTCACTCAACTTGGACGTCGATAGACAAGAATTCCGTCCCCCCGACTTTGACGAGGTCACGATATCAAAGCTGAAGTCAATCAAAGCTATTGAAGCGGACGGATTGTCCGCGGAACTCTTTAAAGCAGCTGGGAATAATCTGATATGGTCGGAGGAAAGCATACTCGACGAGTAGAATCTCAGTGTAGTTTGCCCGATCGACAAGAAAGGAGACCTCTTTGTATGCGCCAATTACAAACGGATCAGTCCCCGTAACAGCGCATATAAAAACCTCTCTGTGGACGTGATAGGTCTTTATTAGTGTGATTTCAGGGCAGGGAAGTCCACCAGATGTTCACACTGCGGCAGATCCTGGAAAAGACCCAAGAAACGCAGATCAACACTCACCTATCTGTCGATTTCAATGCTACATATCATAGCCTGCATAGAGACAAGCTATACAGAGCCATGTCTAGTTTGTGCATCCCCACCAAACTCGTCATATTGTGTAGGATGACGATGGAAAACTCTCGCTGCTCCATTAAAGTCGGTAACTAACTTACCGAGACCTTCAATGTCAACAAAGGCCTTAGGCAAGTCGACGCGCTGTCATGTGACTTTTTTAACATCATACTTGAGATGTCAGAAAACGGACTAAGGCTAGTGGACTTTATGGCGGGACATAATCTCGTAGTAGCAAGTACACGATTCCCACACCTCAACATCCATAAAGGGACCTGGCGGTCCTCCGATCTATCGACAACCAATCAATTTGATCACATTGCGATCGATGGCAGACAGTCCTTTAGCATCCTAGATGTCCGAACGAGGAGCCAACATCGACTTGGATCATTACCTTGTTGCAGCCAAGGTACGGTTGCGAATTTCTCGGAATCAACGGAGTCGAGTAAGAACATCAAAATTTAACGTCGGAAAACTGCAATCGCAAGAGACCGCCCATGTATTTAGGCCCAGGTATGTAGAGAAACAGAATGCATACATGGCTGCACTGCCTGGACGGATGAGAGCTGCCCGCGAGCTCTATGAACCGAAAAGGGGAGAGGAGCATGCGCTTCTGAGAAGAAAAAAGAAGGAGCACGTGAAGCGCGAGATCGAGGGTATGGAGAGATGTTATTGCAGGAACGACGTTCGAAAGTTTTTTTTTTTTTTTAAACCAGAGCAGAAGCCTGCAGCTGGCGATGAGCTGGTCAGGAACATGCACCAACTCATCTGCAAGAATCTCAGTATCGTTTGCCTGGTCCATAAGAAAGCAGACCCCTATGACTGCGCCAATTACAGAGGGATAAGCCTCCTGAACATCGCGTACAAGATCCTCTCTGCCGTACTGTGTAAGTGCCTGAAGCCGTTCGTGGACAATCTGATAGGTTCCTACCAATGTGGTTTCAATCTGATAGGTTCCTACCAATGTGGTTTCAGGCCAGGAAAATCCACGATAGACCAAATATTTACACTACGGCAGATCTTGGAGAAGACCACCTTTTTGTCGACTTTAAAGCCGCGTATGACAGTGTTTAGAGACGAGCTATACAGAGCCATGTCATGTTTAACATTCCTGCTAAACTCGTCAGACTGTGCAGGATGACTATGGAGAACTCTCGCTTCTCCATTAAGGTCGGAGGTGAACTAACCGACCCTTTGATGTAACAAAAGGTTATAGAACGGGTGACGCACTGTCATGTGATTTCTTTAACATCATACTTGAAAACATCGAGCGGAACTCTGCGGCCAATACAAGAGGTACCATCTACTTCAAGTCAACACAATTGCTTGCCTACGCAGATGACTTTGACGTTATTGGACGAACAAAGCGAAACGTCAATGAGGCGTTCGCAAACATTGAAGCAGAAGCGGCTAATGTGGGTCTAATGTGGGATGAAGAGGCTCTTGGGCGTTTCGGGAGGAAAATTCTGCGTGCAATCTTTGGTCCCGTTTGTGTAAACGGAGAGAGAACTGTACTGGCTGTACAGCGATATCGGCCTAGTTAGACGTCTTCGTATCCAATGTCTAAGATGGCTAGGCCATGTAGAGCGAATGGACATCACCGCTTCGACTCCAACCCCGAGGGACGACGTAGCAGACGACGACCGCATCTAAGGTGGCGCGCACAGGTGGAAAGCGGCTGGCCAAAGATCGTCCCAGCTGGAGAGGCTTGTTGGTTGAGGCCCTGGTTCACCCCGAACTGTAGCGCCATCAAAGTAAGTAAGTATAATACTCTGATCATTCCAGTCCTGCTTTATGGTCTTTTTAAGAGAAAAGCTCTGCGTCCCATCTTTGCTCCTGTTTGCGGTAATGGCATCTGTAGGAGAAAATTTAACTACGAACTGTACGGCGGCATGTACAAGATGGCTAGGCCATGTAGAGCGTATGGACAATATAGCTCCGACCCGAAGAATCATCGAATCCGAGCCACTGGGATAACGCAACAGAGGACGCCCTCGACTCAAATGGCGCACACATGTGGAGAAGGACCTCAACCAATTTGGTGTGCGTGACTGGAGACGCCTGACAAGATATCGTGATGGCTGGTGGTCGCTTGTTGATTGAAACCAAAGACCACACCGGTCAGTAACGCCAAAAGGAAGCAGAAGAAGAGAGAAGAGATAGGTTCCGAAAAGCAAAAGTTTTGAAGCACGGCAATTGTTCTGATGTCGTACGTACAGTCGGTTATCAATCTGCCACCGATAACCAAACGATTGATAGCGCTTCTCTATCGCCTAATGACGACTAATGTCGCCTTAAGCAATTCACCTTTCCGACAGTATCTACTTGGGCTGAGTAAACATTGAGATTAAGCAACAAAGAAAGTTAATCAGCTCGTAGATAGGTGTACTTTCGATTTTATACTTGACCAGGAAACGTGGATGTAATCTATGGAGACGCTACTTTCGCTGTTGATAACCGCAATCGGGTATTGATTGAACGACTGTAGATACGGCCGTCCATTTTTAATGAGGGCGTCCTAAACGCCCTGATATGATGAATGATAGTGCATGGGATAAAAGAAGCCGCAGGTGTGTGTTACAGGATAACTAGTAGGAGTGAAAACGTTGTCGCACAGGTGGGTGTCGCGTTTGCTCTCAGTGGGCTCTCGATACCAAGTTTGCTCTCAATGGCTAACTAGCAAGTGCAGATTACAGATTGTATTCCAACTACTTACTTACTTATCAGGCCAGCGATCCATGGAGGATCTGAGCCTGAGCTATAGCTGCCTTCCATCCTTGACGGTCCAGGGCACGCTGCTTCCAGTTGTCAAGACCAAGATGTCTTACATCCGCGATTATTTGGTCTTTATACCGGAGGTTCGGTCTTCCTCTTCTTCTCGAACCAGGAGGCTCGGAGTCGAAAACCCTCTTAGCTGGAGCGTTGATGTCCATGCGCTCGATGTGGCCGAGCCAGTGTTGTCGACGGATCCTTGCTTTCCGGACTACATCCACATCTTGGTACAGCTCGTAGAGTTCGCGGTTGTGTCTTCTTCTCCATTCACCTTCCTCACAGACAGGACCAAATAACCGGCGCAGAATTTTTCTTTCGAAAGAACCCAAAATCAGCTCCGCTGTCCTGCTTATCGTCCAGCTTTCGGCTCCGTACAGCAAGACTGGCAGAATGAGCGTTTTGTAAAGCATGACTTTGGTCTTTCGAGTGAGGAGTTTTGACCCCAGTTGTTTGGACAAGCCGAAGTAGCAACGGTTGCCAAGGGCGATTCTATGCCGGATCTCCACTGTTGTTTCATTTGTGGAATTTACGTTTGCCCCGAGGTAGACAAACTCCTTAACTACCTCGAAATTGTAGCTGTCAATTGTTATATTTTGTCCCAGGTGGTGAGCGACGGATTGGTTTTTGCTTGACAGCATGTATTTCGTTTTGTCCTCATTGATCTTAAGACCAACTCGTCTCGCCTGTTCTTCAATCGCCGTGAATGCTTCCAGAATGTCACAGCGAGAACACGCGATGATGTCGATATCATCCGCGTATCCTAGCAGCTGGATGGACTTGTAAAAGATAGTGCCTTCCCTGTTGACGCCTGCCCGTCGCACTATCTGCTCCAGCACCAGGTTGAAGAAGTCACATGACAGCGCATCTCCTTGCCGAAATCCAGTGCATGTTTCGAATGGTTCCGAGGTCCTAGAACCGAGTTGCACGGTGCATCGCGTGCTTTTTAGCGTGGCGCGACACAACTGGATCAGTTTTACCGGGATCCCGAATTCGGCCAACGCCCCAAACAGTCCTTCACGATGAATACTGTCGTATGGGGCTTTGAAATCGATGAAACGATGGTGTGTATCGATTCGAAACTCGTTGGTCTTTTCCAGGATTTGTCGAAGTGTGAAAATTTGGTCTATAGTTGATTTGCCGGGCCGGAAGCCGCACTGGTAGCTGCCGATTAGTGCGGTGCAAAATGGTTTTAGACGTTCACACAATACGCTGGACAGGATCTTGTATGCGACATTGAGCAGGGATATACCTCTATAGTTCTTGCAAGAGGTAGGATCGCCTTTTTTGTGGATGGGGCATATAGAGCTGGTATTCCAGTCGTCGGGCATGCTTTCATCTTCCCAAATTCTGCAGATGATCTGTTGCATGCTCCCTACCAGAACATCGCCGGCAGCCCTGAAGAGCTCTGATGGCAAGCCATCTGAGCCTGCGGCTTTGTTGTTCTTCAGCTTCTGAATAGCTCTGCCGACTTCTTCGATGCTGGGTGGGAGGACTACTTCAGCGGCTGGAGTTGGGATTTCCTCGGTCCCTACCACTCTCTCTTGGTCATGCTCGTTAAGCAGCTGCTTAAGTGCTGCTTAAATACATCCACTATTCCCTGCGGGTCGGTGACAAGATTACCCTCGCAGTTTCGAAGCGCCAGGGTGCCCTTTTTGAAGCCTCCTGCAAGGCCTTTGGCTTTCTTGTAAAAGGCTCGTATTTTATGTTTATCCCTAGATTCCTCGATATCCTTGAGCTGGGAGGTTGCGAAGATTCTTTTCTTTTGTCGCAGTAGTTTTTTCTCCTCCCTTCTTCTGGTTCGGTACTCTTCTTGCGCTGCCCTGGTTTTCCTCTGCAGCGCCTTTTGGTACGCCTCGTCGGTTGCTGCCTTTTTCTGCTCACACTCGCCATCATACCACGGGTTTCTTGTCGGGGGTGGTAGGTATCCTAAGGTGGTTTCGGCTACTTCCTGAATGGCTGAGCGGCAATGCAGCCACATATTATTGGCGTTTGTGTTCGACGTAGGTATACCGTAGAGTCTTTCGCTCAGCTGCTCCCTGTAAACTCTGGCAACCTCCGGTGTGCTCAGGCGCCCAATGTCGAACCCCCTCCTGATGGGCTCGTGCAGCTTTCTGACATTGGGCAGTCGAGCTCTGAATCTTGCTGATACGAGGAAGTGGTCAGAGTCGACATTTGCCCCTCTGAATGTTCGCACATCCAGGATGTTTGACGAGTGCCTTGCGTCAATGAGCACATGGTCATAGAAGTCCTCCTTGATAGGGTCTTCAGCCTCGTCGGTAGGGGCGTGTGCACATATAAGGCTGATGTTATAAAATCTGCCTCTGATGCGGTTCACAGCCAGGCGATCACTTATAGGTTTAAAGTCGATGACCTTCGACCTTAACCGCTCTCCCACGACAAATCCGCATCCCAGTAAGTGCAACCTTTTGTGACAGCTAGAATAAATGTCACAATTTTTTTCCTAATCATACCGTTTCCTATCCAGCGTATTTCCTGGACCGCAGTGATATCCGCCTTGTACTGCGTGAGGATTCCTCCTAGTTTATGAGCAGCTCCGGGAGTGTACAGGGTTCTGACATTCTAGGAGCATACTCGCAAATCGTGCTCCTTTTTCGTGCGTTGTCGTCGTCGAGTATCCGTCCGTGTATCCGAGGCATCTTGCTCATTCATAACTTTTAGGTTTTTTACGTGGGCGGATTGTTAGCCCGCCGCACAACCGCCATTCTGGTCGGGTTTTTTTTCGCTGCATACGTTTGTTCACCTCCCAACGGTTGTTGAAGAGGCTATCTAGAGGGCGCCGCGAGGAGGCCGTATGTCAACTTGACCCGGGCATTTAAACAGGGATCGTTGCTGGCATCTCGCCAGGTTGAGAGCAATCAACAACTTTACCCTGTCTGTTCGAGCCCATGCCCAGTATCTATATCCAAATAAGCAGCTTCGCTTGTTCATCGTCCCATTTAACACGAAATACCCGTCACCGCTGAAGGTGAATTCTGTTGAAAATTGCCCAATTGCACAGTGCTGCAAGGGCCAATCGGTGTACACACGACATGAATGATGGTCAGTTGGCTCGAGTTCTTCTGTTAGTTGAATCCTGGGTGCATGTAAATCCAAGTTCTTGTACATAACCCACAACAAACGGATGCTTGAAATGCCCATTTCAAGTGAATCTTTTGGGTTTTGGGTCATCTTTCACACTTTGCTTCACAATAGCGACATTTTACAGTGTCCGAACAGTTTGTGGTCTATCAGACTTTGGTGGATCTCTCACAGAAGCGGTAACCTCGAATTCAAACGTACCAAACGACCTACATATGGTTGTTCCACTTGGTCGATTATGGCGCGAAACTTGTTTTCTTAGTCTTTCACCATTTTTAAAGTGCTCTTGAATAGCTTTAATGCTGTCTCCAATCGAGTATCACTCCATAGCGATAAATGGCAAACATTCAACTGACGAAGTGACCTACCGATAAAAATAGTCAAATATAACGTCTTGGTCAGATTGATGTTAACTTTTCTGCACCTCAGTTGGACAATGCTTTAATACAGGGTCTTTCATTAAGCCCTTCCTATCTTTAAACTTAAATAAAACAAAGTGTGTGTGAAAAACCATCGATTTTTTTTTCATTCGTTTGAAAGGCTTATCGATGCCATTATGTAAGGCAAATGTTCGCCGCGACTTCTCTGGTGGCGCGCATCCGGAATGTCAAATTTTCCATGACTCTGGCGTATAAATCAGGTTGAATTTTACCGATGGCATGGGTTTTGTTGGCTTTGAGGGCCGCTGTGGTTTGCGACTTATTCGCATAGACCTGCGACTTCAGAAAACCCCACAAGAAAAAGTCTAACGTGGTAACGTGGTTGGTGTCCATATCATCCAATTTAGGCCAAAAGAAGTTGGTAGTCATTGACTTATAGCGCCCGCCGTTGACGTTGATGGCCGGGCCAACGTCGTTCTCGAAAAAATATGGACCGATGAAGCCGCCAGCCCAAAATCCACACCAAACAGTTACTTTTTCGTGCTGCATTGGAAGCTGTGGCATCCCACGTGGATTGGTATCGTCCCAAATCCGACAATTTTGTTTGTTGACGCAGCCACTCATCCAGAAATGGGTCTCATCGCTGAAGATGGTTTTGCGATGCAAATAGTCCTTTCGGTAGGATGATTATCTTCTTCTTCTTCGGCACTACAGCTCATGGCGAACCTGGGACTCCTTTAAACAACCTCTCGAACTGGCACGGTCTTTCGCCAGTAGTCTCCAGTTTCGCACGCCTGGTCGGTTGAAGTCCCCTTCCGACTGTGTACGCCACCTTAAATTTGGCCGTCCACGACAGGGTTGGATTCAAATACTTTTTGGGCCGGAGCTGTGGTCTCCACGCGATTTCAATTCTAATATGACACCATAAGTGTATGGAGAACAATTGCTGAGAACTACAACCAACGTCAAAATTCGGTCGGTTCCTTTCGAATCCTATCTAGGACAACCACCCCGGGAGAGTAGTGAACGAACATCTACGACCCAAACCACTGCACTCCGCTCAAGTTGTGTGATAAACATTATAAGAGTATGATCTCTTGAACCTGCGCGAACTTAAACAAAAACTCAACCCAAGGAACGATGCAACAATCAAACATGGCATGCACAGGTATACCTCTAGCAGCTATTAAACTTTAACTTACAAACTTCGCCCCTCGTCAGTGCTGAGATGGGCTCAGGGGCACACCTGCCTCATCACCCGGCCAATCTGGCCTCGGCTTGACAGCAGAGATAAATAAAAGGATGGAAAACCTTCGTACATCTGCCCTATGATCGCCGCAGCGGTGGGTTGTTGCTTTTGTAATACACCGATACTATACGTGTTATTCTCGTTTAAAAACGACGCTTTTGACTTATGATTGTGTTAGTCTGAAGAAGTGGATGTGTAGAGTCAAGTCATCGAAACAAGGCTGAATGACAGTCAAGACGCCGTCAAACCGCAAAGCGTTTGTAGGTACAATCTGTCAAAATGCCTGTCAAAGCCATCGGAATGCAGAACTAATTCATAATCCCGCTTGACAGTTAACAGACCAATGGACTAATCTCCCTAAAACGAAACAAACTGACATTTACAAAATTATTGCTGTCATCACCGGTCGCTATCTCATTGCCAGGTATGGACAAAAACTAGGGCAAGCTTCGAACAACTTCTACAGAAGCTGCTTAGACGAAGAGGAGGTTGAATCCATTCATCACTATCTGTTTCATCAGAAAACGCTACTTAGGATCCTACTTCCTTAACGACTTGACTGATGTTCAGCGGGTAAGGATAACTCGACTTAACTAGGTATTTTAAGAAGCACTAAGTGGTTCCAGCAATACAACGGGCCTCTCTGGTCTATGAGTATATACTCCCCCCCTGGAGAGGATACGGACTACCTAACCTGAGCAGGTATGGTATACCGGTATACCCAGTATTTTGTTCACAACTGTACGCACTAAAAATGCAGGGAACCATGAGTAAGGTTGATCCAATCTGGTCACACAATCAAAATATGTATACTCATAACATGGTCAAATTAGACATATACATATGTACATACATAGGTATGTATGTATGTAACAACAAGACGAGCTACGAAATCAACCCTTTTCCCACACCCTCTCCAACTGGATTCGTCCATTAGGCTGACCTTGGTGCAGCTAAAATAGACTCCATTGATTGGTAGAGGCTTAGCTAGAGCTGATGGATGACTAACATTTCTTGTAAATACATATTCAAGAGAAACCTTTTACAACAAATGCCACTGAAAAGCCCCTTGATACCATCATGCCGATGATGTCACATTTCCCACAATTTTCGGTTTCCGAAAAGACCCATATTACAGAACAGCCATCCCCTGAATCCTTCATACCCATAAGTGCATCAGTATATGTATGTATGTACCACATTTACATGAAATCATGTGCATGCAAATGGAAATCCAGAATTAATTCTACACATGTGCACGCATAGCCAAGCAACACTTTCCACGTCGACCGAACAACAAAAAAAAAAAAAAAAAAAAAAAAAAAAGCGAAAACCCCATGGAATCAACTCCAAAACGCTACAACCAAAACGAAGTTAACACAATCGACAGTGCAGCAAGAAATTCGAGCACCTAATCCGTGATAAACCGACATTCCGAAATTGTAATTAATAAAATCCGAATCTTATCAAAAACCAGTTTTGCATTCAAGAGTTGTCCGTGTGCCCACCATTTGCATACGTCAACCAATACTCCGTCCAGCACGGCAATAACCAAGAGCTTAACTAATAGGCACTCCACCCCCACGCTCCGCACAAATTAGAATCGAAACTCAATCATGCACACATTCCCATCACATCAACAGATACTCAAAACGGTCTCGCTGTCTTATATCTACAACATTTGTGAGTATGTGACACTGCACACGGAAAAGTTGTCGATAAAACAGGAAAACAAAAGCAAAAAACTCCTCAATCCTCTTCCCGTGGCATTCACATTTCCTTTGCATCTGTTTCGAACTATTATCTTTGCACCGATATTTTTCAAAATTACAAAAAACAGCGAAAGAAAAACAAAAAACAGACGCAAACGTAATTGTCTCTCGTTGGCACGTACACATATTACGACGCCACATCCAATCGGCAACGTCCACTGCGACCACCCTCAACCTAAATTCGATTTCTTCCTCCACCGATTTAGATGTCGCGTCCTACACCGTCCTACACACCCGCACGACAACACGGTCGCGCGTTAAAAATTCACATTGAAAATCCCCACGAATGTAGAAATCAAAGATAGAGCAAGAAACGGGACAGAAGACACAATGCAACCGCAGAAAGATATCACGATAATGATAGCCTGTAGCTAGGTTGGAGAAGAGGGTTGAGAGGCGGCTGAGAAGCAATAGACAATAACGCAGCCACCGCCAAAGAGTAAGTCACATATGTCCATATGTAGCACTTCATACAAACCTTTTCCAAATAAATCAACTTGGAGTAGTTGAATTCCGGGAAGGAGTTCGAATTGGGAGCAAACAATTCCATGGTGAGTCGAATGGTCTTGTTTGCTTTTGATCCGCCACCATTTGCACTCATACCAGCATAGTTGGTGGTAGCGCTGCCTCCACTGGCACTGGTACCATTACCATTGCCGCTCCCGATATTGTTTAACGACTTATGTGACGTCACTGGATCAGGCGTACCAAACCGATGCATGACCGCGGCTGTGTTCGACGACGTTGAAACAATTCCATTTCCAGGCAATGCACCAGCACCTCCGCCTCCATTACCGCTACCATTGCCACTATTGATATTGCCGCTAACGCTTGTACTAATGGTCGTGATGGTAGCCCGCTTGATGTCAGACATTTTACTGTCCCCAGATGCTGTTTCCTTCTTTCCGTTTTTCCTTCTTTTTTTTTGTTTCCTCTTTTCTCAATTTGGGGTGGGGGGGGGGGGGTGAAAAATCACGAGATCGTCAACGTACGCATTGACAAACACTTGGAGTCTGTGCTGCCCTCGAAGGAGCACCACGTAGAGATAGATGGGTGACAATGACGACCACGACGGCAACAACAGCGATATGGGTCTACTCTAGGAGGGATGCCAACCGACAGTGCCCACTCACACGTTGACACCAAATTCGCCAAGAGCCAAGGCACACACACTCGCGACACAACACCGATATGAAAACGACTACAACAACTACGACGACGTCGACGGCAACGAACGAATGTAAAAGAAAATTTTCGCAATAATTTTTCCTTTTCGATGGGAGAGAAAAAATTTTAATAAATTTTTATCAAAACAGGAAATTCTAGTTTTCTATTTGAAATGAAGAAAAACGGAATCTGCAACCAATTCTAGGACGTGAACCAACTTGCGAGGGTTTGATTTGCGCTCGTTAACCGCGATATTCGATTTTTTTCTTAACTAAGCGTTTTGTACAAATATGAAGTAGAAAATAAGAAATTCACTTCGTCTGAATTTTACGCGACGGTATGATAGAACACACGAATCCACGGAGTCACTTTCCACCCGATTAGGTTCGCGACAGATTTTATTTTCTCCAACGATTCGCAATACTTTTCACCAGAATTACTTGCTTAATTGATGGGTTGGCGTTTGACGAATTGCATTTTATCTGCACTTTGAATTGGAATTGATTAGTTTTCGATTGGTGAGTGGTTGACAAAGTGGTAATTTTTGCGGAAAATTGGTATTTTCATGTTGGTTGAAAGGGCAAGTTGAGAACACGAACATTTGACAGACGGATTGGCAGCGGCTGTGAAATAGTCGCCGGAGCGCGTTTTACGAATGACAGATGACAGCTGGCATTTGCCGAGAGTAGTGTTCAGCGATAGATGGGTGTGTTTAAGGTAGGTTCTTTGGGTTTTTTTGTTTTTTTTTTTGTTTTTTAATATGAAACGAAATCTCAAATCGAATTCAATTCAATTTATTTATAAACTAAATAACAAGAAAATATCTAAACGATAAATACGTTGTGTACTAATTTTGCCTAAGGAATGCATTAATTCTTCAAACTTAAAAACTAAAGCAGAACCGTTTTCGTTTTTAGTTTTTTGATAAGGTAGGTTCGCTGTTCCAAAATTAGTGTTCTTCTTCTTTGGTGACGTTACAGCCCATGTAGGACCAGAGCCAAGCTTCTCTCAATCACTCATGTTGTGTGTGATTTATTTTTCACACAGGTGAAAGGGACCTACAGTTTAATGCCGATTCCGAGCGGCGTGAGTCGAGAAGCTTATTCATGGCAAGTATACTACGGGGGTTTTGTCAGTACTCCGCCGAGGAGGAACGCCGCGAAATAAAAATTCGATAGCGTTGGTGCTATCGGGATCCGAACTCGCTCATCATGCGTCAGAGTTCAACACGCTAACCACTGCGCCACGGCGCCCTTAGCGTTACTTACTTCCTTAGGTGGCGCTCCAGTCCGTGGTGAACCTGGGCTTCAACCAACAAGCGTCTCCAGCTGGCACGGTCTTTGGCCAGCTGTCTCTAGCACCGCACGCCCAGTTGGGACCGTAGATAGTACGCAGAATTTTCCTCTCAAAACGACCAGGGGCATCTTCATCCGCTTTTGTTAAGGTCCAGCCGGGGGTGGCCGTGGTGCAGTGGTTAACATCATCGACCGCCGAGCGGAAGGTTTATGGTTCAAATTCGCTTCATAGCCAAGAAAAAGTAATTCCTATACGGACAAAAAGTATGCAACGCATTTGTGAATGGAAAGTGACCAGACGTACTGCTGCAGGCATAACACTCACAGTATATGGTCAACCGAAATTCATCCTCTGCGTATGCAATACTAAAGTGACTGAACGAATTACTACGGACTATAACCAACGCGGAATTCGGTCGGCTCTCGTCCTATCTAGGTCTAGGACAACCACCCCTGAGAGTAGTGAACGAACATCAACGACCCCAACCACTGTACTCCGTTCAGGTTGTGTGTGTCAACACATCGTAAAAGAATATAAAAAAAAAAAAAACTCTTGAACCTGCGCGAGTCTCTAAACAAAAAAAAAAAAAAAAAGCCTCTGCGCCGTAAAGGAGGACTGGGATGATTAAGGTCCCATATAGTGTCACTTTGGTTTTCCGAGAGAGGGATCTACTTCTCAATTGCCTCTTGAGCCCAAAGAAGCAGCGGTTGGCAAGAGTGATTCTGCGTTTTATCTCAGCGCTGGTGTTGTTGTCGCTGGTCATCAGTGAGCCAAGGTAGACGAATTCCTTGAATGGTGACATTCTGGCTAATACGTCGGTGTTGTCCGTCTCTTTCAGATGAAAGCCGATATTTGGTTTAACCCTCATTAGCCTTAAGACCCATCTTAGCCGCTTCTACCTCAATGCTTACAAAGGCCTCATTGACGTCTCGCTGTGTCCGTCCAATCACGTCAATGTCGTCGGCGTACGCAAGCAATTGAGTAGAATTGAAATAAATCGTACCTCTTGTGTTGGCCAGTGACACTTGCACGATCTTTTCAAGTACGATGTTGAAAAAGTTGCATGACAGCGCGTCACCTTGCCTAAATCCTTTTTTAACATCAAAGCTCTCGGTTTGCTCATTACCGACCTTAATGGAGCAGCGAGAATTCTCCATTGTCATCCTGCACAGTCGGACGAGTTTGGCAGGGATGTTAAAACTAAACATGGCTTTGTATAGCTCATCTCTATCCACGCTGTCATATGCAGCCTTGAAATCGACGAAGAGGGGGTGAGTGTCGATTTGGTATTCTCCAAGATCTGCCGTAGCGTAAATATTTAGTCTATTGTGGATTTACCTGGCCTGAAACCACACTGATAAGAGCTGATCAGGTTATCCACAAACGGTTTCAGGCGCTCACACAATACGGCAGAGAAGATCTTATATGCGATGTTAAGGAGGCTTATTCCCCTATAGTTGGCGCAGTTATAGGGGTCTCCTTTCTTATGGGCCGGGCAAACGATGCTGAGATTCCATTCGTCGGGCATGCTTTCCTCCGACCATACCTTGCAAATGAGATGCTGCATGCACCTTACCAGCTCATCTCCAGCCGCCTTAAGAAGCTCAGCAGACAGGCCGTCTGCGCCCGCGGCTTTATTAGATTTAAGTCTTGATATTGCTAATTTTGGCTTCGTCTAGGTCGGGTGGACTGAATTCTGTTTCATTGCCGTCCATTACGAATGGCTCGTTCTGCCTGACAGCGGTATCTTGTCTATCATTGCCGTTATACAGTCTGCAGAACTGGTCTTTCCAAATCCTCAGCATCGACGGCGACTCTACTACCAGTTCTCCATTTTCATCCCTGCAGGCCGCCGCTCTGGCTTTGTAGCCATGGTACGTTCGCTTTACCTTACTGTAAAACTTACGAGCGTCATTCCTGCGGAAGCATCTCTCCATCTCCTCGATCTCACGCTTTCCGTGCTCTCTCTTCTTTCTTCTGAAAAGCGTGTGTTCCTCTCTTCTCTTCTGCTCATAGATTTCGCGAGCAGCTCTCGTCCGTCGTTGCAGCATGGCTTTATATGCCTCTTGTTTTGCTGCATGGGCTTGTTCGCATTGTTCATCGAACCAGGGGTTTCTAGGTGGTGGCGGTATGAAACCCAGCACCTCTGAGACAGCGTCTTTCACGGCGCTCTGGCAATGCGCCCATTCCTGCTCTATTGCTCGTGCTGCTGTGGGTGGATTTTGAGAGAGCTTGGAGGAGACACGATCGGCAAAGATTCTGGCAGTCTCTTGCGATTATAGCTTTCCGACGTCAAACTTACGTTGTGCTACTCGAGTCCTAAGCATTCTTGATATCCTCATTCGTACCTTGGCTACAACAAGGTAGTGGTCCGAGTCGATGTTGGCCCCTCGGAAGGTTCGTACGTCGAGATTACTGGAGGAGTGTCTGGCATCGATCGCAATGTGATCAATCAGGTTGGAGTGTCGATTGATCAAAAGACCGCCAGGTACCCTTGTGGATGTTGAGATGGGGGAATCGTGTGCTTGCTACAAGGAGGTTACGCCCGGCTAGGAAATCGATTAGCCTAAGTCCGTTGTCAGAAATGGTGTTATGGAGGCTATGTTTTCCTATGATCGACTCAAACATGTCCTCTTTTCCCAGTTTTGCATTAAAATCTTCTAGGACTATTTTTGTGTCGTAGCTGGGGTATTTGAGTCGATCGTCCTTTTCTTCCGTTGGGGCGTGAGCGCATATTAAGCTAATGTTTCCAAATTTATTTATTTACTTAATAAACGTCTATAACAGACTATGAAATTCTACTATTACAATCATTAATTAAAACATAAAATAGATAGAATACAGGATCTAAATTCTTCTCTAGATACATTTGCAAAGAAATCAACATTCGTGCAGATCAAGTTAGCTTCTCGGATGCAACGCGTAATGGGCTCATTACAGCCGTAATTTGTGCTATGGGGATATTCAAAAAAATAACGCGCAAGCGAGTGTGTCTTGTCGGGATACGTAATGAGAATAGAGATAAGAGATTCGGACACTTTATGTGATAAGATTTTACATCTCTCACAAACATTAAAGAAAAATACCTTCGACGGCTATAGAGCGATTGCAAACCAATTAAACCACACCTGGTTCGATATGATGGCATCTCCATATCCCATCTTAACTTGTACATAACAACGCGGGTGAAATGTTTTTGGACACGCTCAAGGCGATCAGATGTATTCTTATAATAAGGGTTCCAAACTAAGCTGCAATACTCGAGCAAGGACCTCACCAGTGACACGTACAACATTTTTAACGAGTAGGGATCTGACAATTCCTTGCTGTTCCTTTTGATGAAACCTAGCATTGAGTTGGCCTTGTTTACTATATAATCAACATGCGGCAGAAATGAAAGCTTGCGATCAAAAATTACGCCAAGGTCCTTTTTTTTTGAAACTCTTTCAAGAGTTATATTATTAATGCAGTAGTTGAATTCTATCGTTGTTATTTTTCTACTGCAAGAAAGAACTTGACACTTGGAAACATTTAGATGTAAATAGTTAGCTTCGCACCAATGCGCAAGACTATTCAAGTCCTGCTGGAGGAGCTGACATTCTCTTTCTGAAGTAATCTTACGAAAAAGTTTCAGATCATCGGCATAGAGAAGGCATGTCGAGTATTTAAATGTTTCCGGGATGTCATTAATAAATAACAGGAAGAGCAGTGGTCCAAGATGGCTTCCTTGTGGCACGCCAGATGGTACCGAGATGCTGTGAGAAAAGCAATTGTTAATTTTAACTGTTTGAGTTCGACTTGTAAGATACGATTCTAGCCATTTGAGTAAACTGGAATGAAATCCAAAGCACGATAACTTATATAGAAGTACCTTGTGGTTGACCCTGTCAAAGGCTTTGGCAAAGTCAGCAAATATTATATCAGTTTGAAGGTTATCTTCAAAACCGTTGATGATATAATTTGTTGCTAAACACAAATTAGTTGTAGTCGATTTTCCTGATACAAAACCATGTTGGAAGTCCGAAATATGTTCCTTAATAGCAAAGAAGATCTTGTCATAAATGATTTTTTCAAAAAGTTTGGGAATTGCTGATATTTTACAAATCGGCCTGTAGTTAGTAATATTTTGTTTAGAACCAGATTTAAATATTGGAGATATATATGAAATTTTCCAGCTGTCAAGAAATTGACCGCGTTCTAGGGAGAGATTATAGATATATGCTAGAGGTTTAGCAAGGGCTATTGCGCAGGACTTTAAAAGAATTGGTGGAAAGCCATCAGGGCCTTGTCTTTTAGTCACATCCAATTTCGCCAGTGCATCTCTAACTTCGGATATACTAATTGTAACCGATCCAATATCGCAATGGTTAGAACCGTGCGGTAAGTTATTTGAGGGAATGGAGTCTATTGAGTAAACGGTTTTAAAATAGGATGCAAATAAATTACAGATTGATGAAAGATCACTAGCAACAGTACCAGAGTAGACCATGCAGCTTGGAAGACCCATTGAATTGCGTTTATAATTAATAAAGTTCTTTTTAAATTAGATTCAACCGTTAGTATGTAGTTGCGATAAAGAAAATTACTAAGACATGTAAATTCACGGTGTTTAACAAAATAGTTTTCCCGATAGATTAAATTATTTCTGTTGTACGAATAAAGCTTGAAAGCCTTGTTTTTGCTATTTTTCAAATTAGAAAGCCTTTTGTTGAACCAAATGGGATTCGAGTTCCTCTTTAAAAGCTTTTTGGGAACATATCGCTCTATGGCCTCTTGTAGGATTTCTGAAAAATGCCTGTAAGCATTGTCCAGTTCAGGACAATCAATAATATCATTCCAATTACACGATAAAAAATAAGCAAGCATTGCATCAAAGTTGGCTTTCTCAAAAACAGAAGTGGCTTGACCATTTGCTTTTATATAATTGATTAAATGTACGTTGATCTCGAGAGCCATATGGTGGATAGAGTTTTCTACTACTGGGAAGTTAGATAAATGAATGCTAACATCGATTTCTTTATCAACAAATACTAAGTCAAGTATTCTATTAAAGCCATTTAAAAATAAATTAACTTGTATGAGATCGTACTGACTGAAATAATCAACAACTAAAGATTCGATTTCTGATGTAATATTAAAAGGAATAGTTTGGTTATCATCACCATCTACAGTCCACTTTATGTTTCCTAGATTAAAATCTCCACTGAAAATTATATGTTGATTATCTTTAAGATTGTCCAAGAGATATTTACAATTATTCAAATGAACCTTGTACACCTCAATCGAACTTCTAGGTGGAATATAGCTGGCAACAATAACCATCTCAATCTGATTATTTAAAAAAACGTTAACAGCGAGTTGATCAATATCAAGAGATGTTGCACATCCGGATTCAAACTCAAGTTGCTTACACGAAAACGAGGAACGGATGGCAATCATCACTCCACCGCCCCTTTCTAGACATGTTAATAAGGAATTCCGATCTTTTCTAAAAACATTATAAACATTAGTATCAAAAATTTCGGACTATAGATGTTTTTCCGTTAACCATGTTTCAACTAAAATAATTATATCGAATAAGTTAGATGTAAAAAAAATGTATAATTTTTCTAACTTGGTTCTTAAACCACCTACATTCTGATAGTAAAATGTCAGACTACGTCTTGATAAGCGGCGCGAAGTCGTCATCGGGAAACACACTTCAGCAACATCAGCACCAGCAGCTCCCCCGGTGGCGTCATCAGCAGCAGCAACAATGGCATCCGCAACAGCGGCATCGGCAACAGTATCAGGAGCATTAATTGTCGATAAGCCATCATTGTTTATATACAAATTAAAAGGATTTGTTATGTCAACACTGGCGGCGCAACAACAATATCGTTTTTTGGATAGTTAATAAATTTCTTCACTCTCACTGAATAGGGCCAAATCGATGAATCGTTTAAGATTTTGTCGAAATTGGTCGACGGCACACTTAGCTTAAAGTTTACGTGCTTGATATCAGAGGCAGAGATACCTTTTTTTATTAATTTGAAGCACTTAAAATAGTTGGCTGAAATGCCTGTTTTTGAAGAAATATGATTAATGATGTCTTCTGTGGTGGTGTTTTGTTGGAATTTCGATAAATGTAACCATTTCGATGATAAAACCGCATTTAATGATGAATTCATATCAGATCCAATCGTGCTTCGAGGAAAGTTCCGCTTGATCTTAAGTTGATTTTGATCATCTGGTATGCGAATTTGCGGGTCATTGTTTACATTTGGAACAGCTGATTGACCCGAGCTACAGTCCACTGTGTCTGTATGCGCAGCGGAGGTGTTGTCGCTGTCTCTTTCACGTTGATTCTCAGTTTTTTCTAAGCATGTAGATGGAGAAAGAGTGCTACTAGTTGAGCATGCGCTTACAGCTTTTTTCCCTTCTGGTCTGGAATTCATTATGTTGTTGGTGGGAAGAGAAATTGTTTTTAACAGCTTAGAGTTGGAGCGATTAGTGCGACTGGATGTTTGCGCCGCCGGAGAAAGGAAAAAGTTCACACCAGAGACCGAAGGCGATTTGGCGCCGGTACTTTGAATGTTTTAGCTTTGATGCGGATTGTTATGGGGCGTTCGCTTATGTCTCGGAAGCTTAAGACCTTTTGTCGGAGTCTTCCTCGAATAACGAATCTCTTAGCCTTACTTACTTGAAATTACCACACACCCCAAAAAGCGGGGTTTACATTAGATGATTTGTTGGCGGGGTACTGGAAAAACCCCCCGTAGTATATATGCCTTACAAATGCTTCTCGACTCACGCCGTTATGAATCGGCCTTAAAACTGTAGGTCCCTTTCACCTGTATGAGAAGTAAATCACGCACAACATGGGTGATTGAGAGAAGCGTGGTTCTGGTCCTTCATGGGCTGCAACGGCACCAAAGAAGAAGAAGCCACATGTCGCGCGAATCAAGAACTATACGCTGAACCGACTTAAAAAATAAAACGCACTTTTAAGTTTACTGGTCAACGGAGACCTTATTTATTTCACGTAACTATAAGCGGAAAATTGGTCTGCTGCTTCTGTTGGGAGGTTCACTTTTATACCTCTCTTTTGATGCGTCGTTTGTTGGTTTTTTGGGGTCATCTGCTGGTGCCGTTGAATCAGCTGGATTGATTGAGTTCGCTGTTGTCGTCATCGATGACCCAGTTCTTGCTGGCTTGGGGGGAACGGCCGTGTTTTGTAGCGTTGCATTTTCCGTTGGGGAATTGACCGCCTTCTGGGTTGCAGTCACATATGTTACTCCTCCTCGGTTTGAGTAGGAATTCTCCTGAATTTTGTTGTCAACAACTCTTACTTTATATGATTTAATACAATAATGCGAAAATACATATATTACTACAATTAGACTTATTACAATGCTACAACTTAGACCATACGTTATATTTTTATGTAATTTTAATTCTTTTATTTTTCTGATATTTTCAAAGTTCAAAGAGACTATATCCTCAAATGTAATTGCTTTATCAAAGGTAGAATTAATGCTGTTATCGGGATAATAATATTTGTCTTGGAAAGTTTTTTGGTGATTTTCGAATGTTTCATTCATTAAAGTAATTTGACAATTATAAAAATTTATTAGATAATTTTTATTTAGTACAACATCTCGTTCATCACAATTTTGTTTTACAAGAATTTTATTAGCATTTTTTATTATAATCGTAGTATCATCTAAGGGAAGTTTTTGAGTTTCATTATTATATTTTAGTTTACAACTTCTGGTTATAGTACAGTGTTTACTTAGTTTTAATTGATGAATAGTTACATCGGGTTCATATGTATATGTTTTATTTTCTATCTCTACAATATATTCGTTTTTGCTATCTATTTCAAAATGTTCTTTATTTGGTAATGGGGTTATTAATCTTTTTTCGACTGTTACATAATTTTTGGGAACTTTAATTGCAATTACAATGATGTTGTTTTGATATTCGGTAATGCCTACTTTTAACAATTTTAGTTTATAAAAATCAATTCCGTATTCATTTATTTCTTCCATTGTAAGGATACTTGGATGAACAATATTATGTTTAGCTGATACAATGTTGTCCTGTATTCGATTTATCTTATTTTCTATAAAACCTAATTTAGTGATTTGATCTAGAAATAGTTGTTGTTTTAAAATGTTATTTATGACACTATCTACTCTGTTTAAACTGTCTCGAATTTTTCGTCTGTCATCTAATATTACGGTCTGTAGAGAGTGTATTGTTTCATTAAAATGTTGGTTAATTTTGATCTGATCGTTTATGGTGTTAATTGTTTTGTGTGTGTTTTCATTTAAAAGTTCTAAATGATTGAAGATTAACATTCTATCATTGTCATCCATGGTTCCGAAAAGCCATTTTTCTGCATTTCCTACTACATTCAATAGGCCTCGTTTCTTTCTGTTTATTTTTCTAGGCATTATTGAATTAATTTTAGCTATCAGTGTTTCTATCCGCTGATTTATTACTTCTTTGTTTTCTATTTCTAAATGCTTTATGTTAGTCCTAAGAAGAATGATTGTATCTAATATTTCTTTTGGGTTAATAAGGTGTAGAATGATATTTGTTTTGTTAGTAATTTGAATAGTTTCAATCTTAATCTTCAAATATCCTGACTGTTCGTTAATTGGTGTGATCTGTAGTATTCCATGTACTGTTGGTAATAGGAGTAGTGTTGTTAGGAAAATGACCTGTAAATTTATGTTGCCTTTTAATGTTTGTTAAGTGTACGTTGTTTAAATTCTTAATTCGGTATCTAGTTTCATTCTTATGCCTAACATGCTTATAGTTTTTAATGGGTCCTTCCTGTCTTTGTTCACGATAATCCTCTCGTTTCTCATTAAGTTTACCAATTTTTTTGATTTTAGTTTCCTGTACTATGCTATTTAATATTTGTTCGTCTACTTCTTCTTTCGCTTTTCTAGGTGTAGTCCTAATTGTCGAATGAAACCGATTATTATAATTATCCAATACTAATTGTATTTTCATCTCAACTGAAATATCTTTTTCTTCTATACCTGTTATTTTTTCCAAAATTGTGGAATGGAGCCTTTCTACATCTGAGTTACCTGTATGACTGTTTGGCTTAGTCCAATGAACTTCAACATTATTTTGCTCTAGGAATTGAATGATATGCTCTGACTTGAACTCGTTATCTGTAATAATTTTCTTAGGTTTTCCAAACTTAGCAAAGTGTTCAATTAATATTTCCTTTTTACTTCTCCAATTACTGTCAGTTATTGTATAGGCTACTGCAAATTTGGTTAGTTTGTCAATAAT
Source organism: Eumerus sabulonum (assembly GCA_951905685.1). Taxonomy (NCBI): domain Eukaryota; kingdom Metazoa; phylum Arthropoda; class Insecta; order Diptera; family Syrphidae; genus Eumerus; species Eumerus sabulonum. The sequence continues at coordinate 242,799,350 of OX645060.1, forward strand.
TGTAACAAACGCTTTCTTTTGTATATGGAATATATCTAAGTGTATGATTTCATTTTTGTGAGTTGGGGTTTCGGTGATATGAAACTTTGGTTTTATTGGTTTCCTGTCGTACTTTATCTCCTGGCACTTTTTACAATTATTAATAATTAATTGTATTTGTTCATGAAGTTTAGGAAAATATATTTTGTCTTTAAGTGTATAGTATGTTTCATTAACACCACTGTGCATTGATTCTTTTGTATGGTAGAGGGAGATTTGTTTGTGTGCCTCCTCCTCGGTTTGGATTTCGGCAGCCCTCTGCGAACACCTAATGAATCTGACAGTTTTATCATGTGAGAATAGTTCTATGATAATTTGTTGAATTATATTATAATGATGATCTTCAACTTCTGAATATATTCCAGTCAATCCTTTCTTTATAAATCTAAGTAATACATCTTTGATTTTATTTGTTCCTTCCATTGGGTTCAGGTATATGATTCTTCTTTTATGCAGTATCTCTATTTCATTTATAATATTGTATGTTAATATCAGTTGTGTTTTGTATTTGTTAACGATTTCTTCTTTGATACCTATATGATCTAATTGCTGTTCTTCTACTGAGTGCACTGTTTCCGTTAATTCCATATTTGATTCATTATCATTGCTTTCTTCAATTTTCGGTGTATTTTCTAATCTACTAAGGAAATCTGCTACTTTATTCTCTTTTCCTTTTAGGTATTCTATCTCGAAATTGTATTCTTGTAGCTTTAGCAACCATCTCTGGTTCCGTTGCGAAAATTCTTTACCTTTGTATTTACTATGCAAATACTTAATGGGTGCATGATCAGTTATAATTTTAAATTTATTTCCATAAAGATATGGCCGGAAGTAGTTTACTGCATATACGATTGACAAAAATTCTTTGTCCGTAACACTATAATTTTTTTCATGGTCGTTTAATGTCCTAGACACAAAGCAAACTGGGTGACCGCTTTGTGATAACACGGCACCAATGGCATAATTGCTTGCATCAGTTGTCAAGATAAATTGTTTATCATATTCAGGAAATTTTAAGATAGGGTGTGCTGTAATCAAAGTTTTTAGATTTTCAAACGCAGAGATATATTGTGGGTCGTTAACGTTAATTTTTTCATCCTTTTTTAAATATTTTATCATTGGGTATGCTACTTTAGCGTAGTCTTTAATAAACTTACGATAGTAGCCTGTCATACCTAAAAATCCCTTAAGCTGTCTTTCTGTTTTCGGTAAATCTAGATTTTCAATATCTTTTATTTTGTTTGGATTTGGTTTTATCCCGTCCTTTGTTAGTACGTGTCCTAAGAACTCGGTATCGTGTTTCATGAAGCTACATTTGTCTGCTTGAATTTTCAAATTATGTTCCTGCAGTTTTCTAAATATTTTTTCTAGTGATTCTATGTGTTCTTCGAGACTTGTTGAGAAAATTAATATGTCGTCTAGATAGACAACGCATATTTTGTTTATATAGTCACGTAAAATGTTATTCATTAACCTTTGAAATGTGGCAGGGGCGTTCTTAAGTCCGAACGGCATCCTGACATATTCATATAAGCCTGAAGGTGTCACGAAAGCAGTTTTGTGGATATCTTGGTCTGCTACCAGGATTTGATGGTAACCCTTAGCTAAATCTAAGGTGCTAAAATATTGGGCTTTACCTAATTTATCCAAAATGCTGTCAATGTTTGGAAGTGGGTATTTATCATCTATTGTGACCTGATTTAACTTTCTATAATCGACCACAATCCTATACTTTTGTTCTCCTGTATTGTCTCTTTTTTTGGGGACAACTATAATGGGTGAGCTATATCGACTATTGCTCTTTCTAATGATTCCTTGTTTCTCCATTTCATCTAGTTGTTTGCGTACTTCTGCTTCGTGTTTTGGTGGATATCTATATAATTTTGAATTTATTTGCTGATCTGTTGTGGTTTTTATTTCGTGAACCACTGTTTTTGTATTTGTTAATTGATCACCTTCTCTAAATATAAGTTTTTTATATTTGTTTAGCAACTTATCTATACTTTGTTTTTCTGCTTCATTCAAATGATTCGTCTGAATCTGGTTATTCTCACTTATTTCTAGCGCATTTACTTCGTCTAATAGTTTAGCTAAAAACGGAAGACGCACTTCATTTATTAATATAATTTCTTGTTTTCGAAAATCTATTGATTTGGCGTTTTGTTGAATCCAATCCATCCCGATTAGAAAATCGTATGGCTTGTTCAATTCTATTTTCGTCCATTTCATTCTAGCGTTATCAGGCATTTTGAATTGTTCTGGACATTTTGTTTTGACCTGTTCTGTGTTTTCATTTACTAAACCTTGAATGGTGTTGATTTTTAAAGAGTTTTCTGCTATCTTTTTGTATAATACATGTGGTACTCTTTTTGAGTTTAGAAGGCTGATTGTAGATCCTGTATCAATCAAGGCTACAAACTTATTGTTTTCTATGGTTATTTGAATGAATATTTTTTTATTGTCCGAGGCTAGTTGATAAAAAACTCATTCTCTAATTGATTAACCTCTTCATTTTTACTGAGGGCATCTACATCCATTGGTTCTATTCTACGCTGTCCTGATCTGTATTGCCCAGAGTTTCTATAATTAGTATTTGGGAATCTAAACTGATTTGATTGTGTGTAATGATTAGGATTCTGTTTTACTTGCCCTGATTCATTTTGTCTAAATTGTCCTGATTGTTGAGGTCTGTTATTGTAGAAGTGTTTATGATTATTTTGTATTGGGTGATTTTGTGTGTGGTTGTTTTGTGTCTTGAAGTTTTGTGTTTTGTGTTGAGTGTTATGCTGTTTATGAACCTTTTCTATATTCAAGTTATATCTGTCTTGACCAACATATTTACGTAAGATTTCTCTAATTTGTGACAAGGAATATTTATCGTAGATTTCAGCGGCCAAAGCGCCTGCTGTAACCTCTTTAATTTTTAAGATTAACGAACTATTTAAACACGTCGCTATTTCTAAACCCTGATCACTAAACGCGGCACACTCCGTAATATTATTTACAATGTTTTGAATAGCATCTAATAATTGACTTACGGTAAATACCTTAATATTGTGGATGTCCTTGATGATTGCTGTTTGGTCCTTCGATGATTTGTAGTGTATTTTCAGCTTTTCTTTACACTCCTCCCATGTTGTCGGCACATTACTTGATAGATAATTTTTCGCGGCACCAATTATCTTTTCATTATATATTACCCGAAACACTTGTGGGGCTTGTTCACCAAAGTCTGTTAACACTTGTTCGATTGTCTCGATAAACGATGGTAAAGTCTTTGCTTCACCACTAAACGGTTGAATGTATTTGATTTCTTTTTCCACTATCGATCTCCAACTTTGTGGATGATTCTGCCTCGCAAGAATTTCTGTCAATGTCACTAGACATTGTTCGAGCGATGCTTGTGGTTGAGCCATTTTTAATATTATTTTTATTTTTATTTTCTTTTTTTTTTTTTTTTTTTTGTGTCCGGCTTGTTTCTACGTGCACTTGGTAACTTGTTTCAAAGCACTTCGTTTCACTGCCTTATTAACTTCTCTTTTTTTTTTTTGTTCACTATTTACCGTGTTCTTTAAGAACTTTTACTCAGTTCTAAAAGAAATCACAACGTACTGTATCACTTTCCTCTTTTTCGACGAATAGAGGAACACCGACTGCGCCAATCAAGAACTATACGCTGAACCGACTTAAAAAATAAAACGCACTTTTAAGTTTACTGGTCAACGGAGACCTTATTTATTTCACGTAACTATAAGCGGAAAATTGGTCTGCTGCTTCTGTTGGGAGGTTCACTTTTATACCTCTCTTTTGATGCGTCGTTTGTTGGTTTTTTGGGGTCATCTGCTGGTGCCGTTGAATCAGCTGGATTGATTGAGTTCGCTGTTGTCGTCATCGATGACCCAGTTCTTGCTGGCTTGGGGGGAACGGCCGTGTTTTGTAGCGTTGCATTTTCCGTTGGGGAATTGACCGCCTTCTGGGTTGCAGTCACATATGTTACTCGCGCTTCCCGTGATCTTTCTCTTTGCTTCTGAAAAGCGCATGCTCCTCCTTTTTTTTCCATTCAAAATGCTTATAAGCAGCTCTCGTTAGTCGATGCAACGTGGCCATGTATGCATTCTGTTTTTCTGCATGTATCTGTCTGCACCCAGAGGTCATGATGACTGTTGATTGCTCTCAACCTGGCGAGATTCCAGCAACGATCCCTGTTTAAATGCCCGGGTCAAGTTGACATACAGCCTTCTCACGGCGCCCTCTGGATAGCCTCTACGGCAACCGTTGAGAGGTGAAATAGATAAGCGTACTGATTCTCATAGAGGGCATGGCGCGAAAAAGGAAGACGATTTGTGAGCATGCTCCTGGAATGCCAGAACCCTGTTCACTTCTGGAGCTGCTCATAAACTGGAAAGAACGCCCTCATGCAGTATAAGGCGGATATTACTGCGTTCCTGGAAATACGCTGGATAGAAAAAGGTATGATGAGGAATGATTGCGACATATATTACAGCTGTCAGAAAAGGTTGCACATGTTGGGGTGCGGATTTGTCGTATGAAATGGGTTAAGGTCGAAGGTCATCGACTTAAACAACTTGGCGATCGCTTATTGGCCTAAAATCGATGACTGTTGACGTTTGCCTTTTTCCCACAACGAATCCGCACCCCAATAAGTACAGCCTTATGAGGCAACTGTAATAAATATCGGACTCCTTCTTCCTTACCATTCCTTGTCCTATCCAGCATACTTCCTGGATCGCAGTAATATCCGCCTTATACTGCGTGAGGGTCTTTTCTAGTTGATGAATAGCTCCAGGAGTGTAGAGAGTTATGATATACCAGGAGCATACTCGCAAGTCGTGGTCCTTTTTCTTTCTGTGTCGTCGTTGTGTATCCGTCCTTGTATCCGAGGTCATATTCTCATTCATGACAGATTTTTTTTACATGGGCGGTTTATAGCCCTCCGCATAACCGCCATCCTAGTTACTGCCTAGGGCGGTAGCTGCATATATCAGTTCACCTCTCAACAGGTGTTGAGGAGGGTATCCAGAAGGTGCCGCGAGGAAGTTGTATGTCAACTTGACCTGCGCATTAGCAGGGATCGTTGCTGGCATTTCGCCATGTTGAGTGCAATCGGCAGCGTTACCCTACCTGCCCTCCGTCTATGAGATTGTATATTTCACTTTTGAGTACGCTATCCTTCTCTTTCTGGATGGCAAAGGACTAACAAAGGCCTCGTAGGGGTAGCATCCATCCGATGGATGCTGGCCTGCTAAAAAGCGAGAAGAGCCACCGCAGTCGAACATCTTGCGGCACTGTTAGTAAGTCCTATCCCCACCTCCTCGTGGTGCCATCTGGAGATTTCCTATGGAAATTGCAGACGGGGAGGGGCGAATGGCGAGCCTCCTGCGCCAAAAAAACAGGATTAGTCGGTGGGGCTACGGCCTAGTAACCCGTAACCGTAAAAAAACACAAACTCCGAAACAACCACAAGCCTCGAATATAACGGACCGGATTTATGTTGACGGCCCTTGCAAAAAAACGAAAAAAGGACAATGATCTTCGGCTTTGTACGTGGAATGTTAGGTCCCTAAACAGGCCACGTGCAGCCGAACAACTTGCGGGCCGGGTATAAAGCGGATGAAAAACTGCGATATTTACCACGGCGACTGCTATAGGAAGAGAGGGCAACGATTGTTTGGATGCGGATTTGTTGTTCGAGGTGGACTAAGGCAAAAAGTCCTAAGCTTTCGGCATGTGAGCGAACGCCTCATAACAATCCGTATCAAGGCTAATTTTTTTAACATCAGCCTGATCTGCGTCCACGCGTCCCACGGAAGATAAGGATGACTCCGCCAAAGATGAGTTCTACGATCTCCTAGACAGAACGTTTGCCCAATGTCCCAGCTATGACATCAAAATTGTACTAGGAGACTTCAGTGGTAAGCTGGGTAAGGAAAGCATCTTTGAACGAGTCATCGGCAAACATAGCCTACACGACACCACATCCGATAACGGACACAGGCTGATTGATCTTGCTACTGATCTTGCTACGGGGCGATATCTCTTTCTAGCCAGTATACGCTTCTTTGCGCACTTGGCGATCTTTTGATCAATCGACTACCAACTAGATTGATCACATCGCGATCGACGTCAGACACTCCTCCACTATTCTTGATGTTCGGACTTTCCGAGGGGCTAACATCGACTCGGACCACTATCTTGTAGTAGCCAGGATGCGCTTACGGATATCACGAACGCAACGGAGTAGAGTAAGAATACAAAGTTATGACGTCGGAAAGCTACTATCGCCAGAAACCGCTCGTGCTTTTACCGATCGCGCCTCCCTTAAGCCCTTCAATACACCTCAATCCTCCACGCTATCAATAGAATAGCAGTGGAGCCTTTGTAAACAAGCCCTGAAAAGCTCTGCATCCGAAGTTTTGGGTTTCAAGGCTCCACCACGAAGAAACACCTGGTTCGATGACGAGTACAGGAGGATTCATACAGCGAAGCAGGATGCATATAAGGCCTCGCTGCATAAAAGAACAAGAGCAGCTCGTGAGCTCTACGAGTTAAAAAGAAGGGAGGAGCATAAGCTTCTTAGAAGAAAGAAGAAAGAGCACGAGAAGCGCGCGATTGAGGATTTGGAGAGGTGTTACTGCAGGCGTGACGTTCGAAAGTTTTATCAACAGATAAAGCGAACATGCCAAGGTTATAAAGCCAGAACGCAAGCCTGCAGGGATGAGAACGGACACCTAGTAGTAGAACCGCAGTCGATGCTGAGAATATGGAAAAACCACTTCTGCAGACTGTATAATGGCGATGTTAGTCAATATACCGCTGTCAGGCAGAATGATCCATTTCTAATCGAATTCTGTCCCCCTGACCTCGACGAAGTTAAGATTGCCATATCGAAGCTCAAGTCGAATAAAGTTGCTGGCGCAGACGGACTGTCTGCTGAGCTCTTCAAGGCAGCTGGGGATGACCTGGTTGGGAGCATGCACCAGCTCATCCGTAAGATATGGTTAGAGGAAAGCATGCCCGAGGAATGGAGACTCAGCATCGTATGCCCGATCCACAAGAAAGGAGATCCCTCTGATTGCGAGGAATAAGTCTCCTTAAGATCGCCTACAAAATCTTCTCTGCCGTTTTGTGTGAACGCCTGAAGCCTTTTGTAAATAAGCTGATATGTCCTTATCAGTGTGGATTCAGGCCAGGGAAGTCCACCATCGACCAAATCTTCACACTACGGCAGATCCTGGAAAAAACCAATGAATTTCAAGTCGACACTCACCACCTATTTGTCGACTTCAAAGCCGCATACGACAGCGTAATTAGGGACGAGCTATACAACGCTATGTCTACCTTTGACATACCTGCTAAGCTCGTCAGACTATTCAGGATGACTTTGGAGAATGCTCGCTGCGCCATCCGGATCGGTGAACACCTTGACGATAGTTTTGATGTCAAAAAAGGAGCTAGGCAGAGCGATGCGCTGTCGTGTGATTTTTTCAAGATCATATTAGAAATGACTGTGCAAAAATCACTGGCCAATACAAGAGGCACAATCTATTTCAAATCCTCGCAACTCCTTGCATACGCCGACGATATTGACATAATAGGTAGATCAGAGCGAGATGTCAATGAGGCGCTTACGAGCATTGAGTTCGAGGCGGCGAAAGTTGGTCTGTCGGTAAACGAGGGCAAAACTAAATATATGCTGTCATCAAAAAAGGACGCTCAACACCGACGTCTCGGCCAGAACGTTTGTATAGGCAGATATAAGTTCGAGGTAGTTAAGGACTTCGTTTACCTTGGCTCCGCAGTGACCTGGAACAACGACATCAGTTCCGAAATCAAACGCAGAATCACTCTTGCCAATCGCTGTTTCTTAGGGCTCAGGAGGCAACTGAGTAATAGAGCCCTCTCCCGAACGACAAAGTTGACTCTATATAAGACCCTTATCATCCCGGTCCTGTTGTACGGCGCAGAAGCATGGACACTATCAAAAGCGGATGGGGAGGCCCTTGATCGGTTCGAGAGAAAGATTTTGCGCGTGATTTTTGGGCCTATAAGCGCAGACGGGGGATGGAGGAGAAGATTCAACCACGAACTTTACGGGCTGTACAGCGACATGAGCCTAGTCAGGCGTCTACGGATTCAACGCCTAAGATGGCTGGACCATGTAGAGCGAATGGACACCACAGCTCCAGCCCGGAGAGTCTTTGAATCCAACCCCGAGGGACGAAGAAGCAGAGGACGGCCGCCCTTCAGATGGCGCACACAGGTGGAAGGGGACCTCAGCCAACTGGGTGTGCGGCAATGGAAAAGGCTAGCGAAAGATCGTGCTAGATGGAGGAGCATGTTGGTTGAGGCCCAGGTTCACCCCGAACTGTAGCGCCCACTAAGAAGATGCTTACGGCATCGTGGATTTTTTGTCAACTCCTGGCTCGTCTTAAAGCTTCTAACAGAGTTATTCACTGGGTTCAATGGGGCCTGTGCTCATTGAGAAAATGTTCTGCTTTGTGTTCCGTGCTGCTCTTCCGAATAAATTGGAACAGGATTTTCTGCACCTACTTTTGAGGTAGAACAGAATCGCAAAAAGTGTTGAAAGCAGCTGTACTTGGAAATTTACTTTAATTCCTGCCCTGATTTTTGGTGGTTTTCATAGACTGTGATTTTCTGTTCCAACTTGATCTGACATTTCTCACAAATGGGTGCTGTTCCGCTTTGTTCTGTTCTGCTTCTTTCCTCCTTGAACACAGCGTCTGTTCATTTCGTTCACATAATAGCCCCAATCAAGGGGCTAAATCTGAAGTTTCCCGACATATTCCTGGAGTTGCTAGAACGTTTTTTGTTTTTTTTTTTTAAATTGAAATATGAATTAAAACGTTTTCGAGATAAAAAAATACTGCATCCAGCGCCTATTTGTAACATCCCTGAGCTGTCAAAACTAAACACCGGCAACCCTCCTGTCATGAACTTGACATATGTCGCACTAACCACACTTCAACTGAAGCATTTAAATTAATTTTTGTGTACTGAAATCTGCCGCCAAAACAAAATAAAGTAACAAAGCTCTAATAAGCAACAAACAACATGGATAAGTCACTGCAAAATCAGATATTTGGCAGCGTATCACGAAGCCCATTCGGGCTGAGAACACGTCAAAGTTCAGCTAGTTCAATAGTGTCTGGTAGGAAATCTGCTGGTGGGAATGGGCTCAAGAAGGGATCTGTCGCTGGGTATAACATCAACATCTGCTGAATGGAAGACTGAGTTACTAATTCCGTAAATAGTCGTTTCAGTGTTTCGGGACGTTCTACTCAATCATTGGCCGGCATTCGGTCAGAGTTTAACATTATCGAAAGCTATGGTTTCCAGTTGCCTGTTTTGGTCAACGAGGCGTTAACATTTTCAGAGAGGAATTCATCCGTGTCGATCAATTGCTCTAGCAATGGATGGGCTTGGGTAAGACTTTCGTACTAATTTCCCTTTCGCCACTGATGAAATGTATACTTCCAGGCGCTGCACGGAAGACGTCTACTGGTCTGGCAATTTAAGGACAACAGACTTGGCTCGCCACGATCTAAGGATATGACCAGAACCCCCCAACGGAGAACAGCTACAGCACAATGTCGAGAGTTGACCTTACCTCACTGCGACATAGGACACAAAGCAACCCTTGTGACTGTGTTTCAACCAGAAGGACAACAAATGGCTTCATGTCTAGCCGTTTCGCCAACAGGTGATGTTCGCTATTGGCCATCAATTGCACATGATGGATCATCAATCGATTCCACTGGGATTCTGGATGGACAAGAATTCGATTACCTATTGCCCATCGCTCCACAAGGCTATCTACTGGTGACCACAACATGCAATTTACTATTGTTGCAGTTGCAAATGGTCAACGGTCGTCATGTGCTACAGCATAGAGGCGTTAAAGCTCCGTCAGGTTTCTTTGGTGGAATTGGAAAGAAGTTCGCTTCCATCATCATTGGAATGAACAGTGGTCACGACAAGGAGAATGTAATTGAATGAAACACAGTTTGTTCGTAATTCCTGTACCAATTGGGTATTTGTTTCGTAGAAGTTTGTCAAAGTTGTCGGCGAAAAGATGTCAGAGAACGAGTGGGATGTGACTGTGTTGGCCGATAGGTGGATTCAGAAGTGGTCATTCAACAGTAATGGTAACGAGCATCTGCTGTTTGAGGAAAATGAAGTTTTACGGAAGATTCGTGATGAATTCCACCAGAAATTTTGGAATAGCAGAGGTAAGTGCGTATTCTCTACTGAAATGACTTAAATTCCATAAATGTCGATTGTAGCCGAAGCATCAGACATTGATCTCAATTTACTGGATATGCAGATAAACGAGGGAAAAGTATATGTCCTTGCCGGAGCTGTGAATGCATCACACACTCCTCAAATGCACTACGGAATCGGTAACTACAGCACACAGACTAAAAGCTCTTTGTTGAATACAGTATTCTCCTTGTGCAGCTATTCTTGAACAGGAACCTGACAGCATGCGTTTGTCCACGTTTATTCAGCTGAAGCTGTCTCAGTTCTACGGTGCTGGAACCGAGCAGAATTGCCTAAAGCTTCGTTTCATAATCTGCCGCTCATACGCGTACATTTATAACGAGAAAACCATATATACCGTGAACTTCTTAAATCCAACTGTCGGCGATTTAGAAGCCGATAAGATAGAGTTTCAGCTCCAAGAGGATCACATCCTTAGTGCAGCCGTGTGCGGCAATATACCACTGTTCTTCAGCCGTAACCATGGCTTGCTTTGTGTCTCTCCGTCTGATTTCGACAACAGTGACTTTATGAACTCGTCATACACGCCGGATGTCCTTACACCCCCGTTTTCAGACTCAATTAACCATAATGCGATGAGTCAGAGTATCAATATCAACAACCTCTCGATGTACGAGATCGATCCGGATGAGATTTTCAGTGAGAACAAGGATGAAGTCAGTCAGCTTAAGGCGGCGTTCATTTATCACATCAAGAGGAATACCACGATGTGTAACTCAATATTGAAAGACCTTCTACCGCCTGATATTGGCTTGGATGAGCTAGACAGTCAGTTGGATAAGTAAGTGAGCTTTTGACTGTCTTTTAATGGTCGTTAAAACGTTACATGCCCACAGGACTATAGTGACAATCGCAGAGGATTTGGCTGATGATATTCCAGCGGCCGATCCACGGTGGGAACAATTCGAACGAAATATTAAACATTCCTTAGGCAGCTCTTCGTCGCTGCAGATTTTAACTCAACTGCGCGAAAAGAATCTCGCCCTCAACCACTTTGTCGATTTTCTTCACTCCACTGGACTCTGGGATAAGGTAAGATAGACAATCAAAATCTTGTAACATCGCCACATTGTGCTTTCTATTGTCAGATGAACGCTGTGTCGCATAAGGGCTTAGTAAAACCAACTTGCTTCGTTGTGTCGGACATTAATGAGAAAATTATCGCCGCAATCACCCTCAAGCTGTCCCACAATAAGTACGTTTTCTGTGCCCATATTCCCTATATTCTTTCAATCCTCCTGTTTACAGGCAAAATAAAATTATCGACGAAGCCATAGGCAAAGTCATCGCTCAGTGGAAAGAGTATCCCGCAGGTAATTTGACCGCTCAGGATCTGTTCTACGTTAGAACCACTAGGTTCCAAGATATTGTGCATGCTCTTTGCGACGTTGCCGACAAGAAAATCGAATCTCACCATCAATCCTCCGCGATAGCATCGTTCTTATGCGACTTGAACACCATCACCCTTAATATCCTCAACGAGGTGATGTCGTTCCGCGATCAGAATATCGCAAAATACACCCTCTCAGCGGACAAGTGCACAAACTACGAGTACGCACCGTGGACAACGATGTCGGGTAAGAATGGCTTACGCGATTCCCTAACGCATTTGGTCGATATTTCTGTCAAATACGGTGCTCGAGCGACCGGCGAACCAGAAGTAAAACACAAACTCTACCAGCAAATCATGGAACTGATCGACTTCATACTCGACGGAAAGAAGAACTATTTAGAAAGCATAAAGGACAATGAGAAGTATAGCGTCCTCCTCCAGCAATACGAGTCACAGCGACGCGATCTCATAACGATTTTGAGTAAGATCCTAACAATTCCCTGTTCTTCGTTAACACCTGACCACGTATTGTATTTGCTTTGCAGTTGAGGACGGTCAGTACGAATTGGCAGCCAAGTTGGCCGAGAAATACTTAGATTTCCAGAGCTTGGTGGTGATCTGTGATCAGACAGAGAATCAAGATCGCTTAGATGAGTATATCGAAAAGTATCAGGAATACGACTTTTCGCAGTTTGCCATTAACTGGCATTTGAAGCAGAATAGACAAGGAGATGTATTTGAGCGGTTTAAAGGCAATCAGGCGGCGTTGTCGCAGTTTATGCGCGATCATCCCTCATTGGGGTGGATTCAGCTGATCTTTAATGGAGATTTCGATCGAGCTTCGAAGATTCTCTTGCAACTCGGACGGGATGAGACGGAGTTTGTGCAGAGGAAGAGGGTAAATATAATTATTTCTATACATGACTCTCTGTCTACAGCTTTCAAGTGTAGCAGCAACGACGGGCTAGTTCCATCGCTCCAGCGCCACTTATCTTTCTTTCGCATGGTGGTTCGTTGGCCAAACTTCTATAGCATCCGATGCGCGACGTACGGGCATAACACATACAGCCAGTTATTTTAGAAAACCTATTGGACCTACACCTTGCTACTTCTTTTTCGGCGCTACAGCTCATGGCGAACCTGGGCCTCCTTTAAAAAACCTTCAACTGGCACGGTCTTTCGCCAGCAGTCTCCAGTGCCGCACGCCAAGTTGGTTGAGGTCCTCTTCCACTTGGTTGCGCCACCTTAAAGTTGACCGTCCTCGACCGCGTCGCCCCTGGGGGCTGGACTCAAAGACCTTTCGGGCCGGAGCTGTGTTTTCCATGCGCTCCATATGACCTAGCAATCTTAGGCGTTGGATCTGAAGACACCGTGTTCATGTCGCTGTACAGCCCGTACAGTTCACCATTTAGTCTCCTCCTCCACTCCCCATTTATGTAAGTCAGGCCAAAAATCGTACGCAGAATTTTTCCCACAAGACGACCAAGGGCCTCCTCATCCGGTTTCAATAAGGCCCATGTCTCTGCGCCATAGAGCAGGACCGGGATGATAAGGGTCTTGTATCTGGTCACGTTAGTTTTCCGAGAAAGGACTCTGCTTCTCAATTGCCTCCCGAGCCCAAAGAAATACGGCAGAGAAGATCTTATATGGAGTTATAGGGGTCTCCATTCTTATGGACCATTCGAAACATGCACCGGATTTCGGCAAGGAGATGCGCTGTCATGTGACTTCTTCAACCTGGTGCTGGAGCAGATAGTGCGACAGGCAGGCGTCAACAGGGAAGGCACTATCTTCTACAAGTCCGTCCAGCTGCTAGGATACGCGGATGTTATCGACATCATCGCGTGTTCTTGCCGTGGCATTGTGGAAGCATTCACGGCGATTGAAGAACAGGCGAAACGAGTTGGTCTTAAGATCAATGAGGACAAAACGAAATACATGCTGTCAAGAAAAAACCAATCCCTCGCTCACCACCTGGGACAAAATATAACAATTGACAGCTACAATTTCGAGGTAGTTAAGGAGTTTGTCTACCTCTGGGCAAACGTAAATTCCACAAATGACACCACAGTGGAGATCCGGCATAGAATCGCCTTTGGCAACCGCTGCTACTTCGGGTTGTCCAAACAACTGGAGTCAAAACTCCTCACTCAAAAGACCAAAGTCATGCTTTACAAATCGCTCATACTGCCAGTCTTGCTGTACGGAGCCGAAAGCTGGACGATAAGCGGGACGGCGGAGCTGATTTTGGGTTCTTTCGAGAGAAAAATTCTGCGCCGGATATTGGGTCCTGTCTGTGAGGAATGGAGAAGAAGGCACAACCGCGAACTCTACGAGCTGTACCAAGATGTGGATGTAGTCCAGAAGGCAAGGATCCGTTGACTACACTGGCTCGGCCACATCGTGCGCATGGACATCAACGCTCCGGCTAAGGGGGTCTTCGACTCCGAGCCTCCTGGTTCGAGAAGAAGAGGAAGACCGAACCTCCGGTATAAAGACCAAGTAATCGAGGATGTAAGCCATCTTGGTCTTGACAACTGGAAACAGCGTGTCCGCGACCGTCAAGGATGGAAGGCAGCTATAGCTCAGGCTCAGATCCTCTATGGATCGCAGGCCTGATAAGTAAGTAAGTTTCTGAAGTCACAGTTCTAGACGAATAAGCCACAAGCCACAACGGCCCTCAAAGCCAATAAAACCCATACCATCGTTCAAATTCTGCCTGACTTATGCGCTAGAGTCATGGCGAATTTGACATTTCGTTCTGCGCGCCGCCCAGAGAAGCCGCTTCGGACATTATGGCATCGGTAGACCTTCAACTTCCCTGACCTGAAACCACACTGATAAGAACCTATCAGGGTGTTGACGAACTGTTTCAGGCGTTCACACAAAACGGCAAGGAGGATTTTATATGCTTTGGGACTGATCCCTTTGTAATTGGCGCAGTCAAAGGGGTCTCCTGTCTTGTGGATTCACCTTCCTCACAGACAGGACCAAATATCCGGCGCAGCATTTTTCTTTCGAAAGAACCCAAAATCAGCTCCGCTGTCGTGCTTATCGTCCAGCTTTCGGCTCCGTACAGCAAGACTGGCAGAATGAGCGTTTTGTAAAGCATGACTTTGGTCTTTCGAGTGAGGAGTTTTGACCCCAGTTGTTTGGACAAGCCGAAGTAGCAGCGGTTGCCAAGGGCGATTCTACGCCGGATCTCCACTGTGGTGTCATTTGTGGAATTTACGTTTGCCCCGAGGTAGACAAACTCCTTAACTACCTCGAAATTGTAGCTGTCAATTGTTATGTTTTGTCCCAGGTGGTGAGCGACGGATTGGTTTTTGCTTGACAGCATGTATTTCGTTTTGTCCTCATTGATCTTAAGACCAACTCGTTTCGCCTGTTCTTCAATCGCCGTGAATGCTTCCACAATACCACGGCGAGAACACGCGATGATGTCGATATCATCCGCGTATCCTAGCAGCTGGATGGACTTGTAAAAGATAGTGCCTTCCCTGTTGACGCCTGCCCGTCGCACTATCTGCTCCAGCACCAGGTTGAAGAAGTCACATGACAGCGCATCTCCTTGCCGAAATCCGGTGCATGTTTCGAATGGTTCCGAGGTCCTAGAACCGAGTTGCACGGTGCATCGCGTGTTTTTTAGCGTGGCGCGACACAACTGGATCAGTTTTACCGGGATCCCGAATTCGGCCATCGCCCCAAACAGTGCTTCACGATGAATGCTGTCGTATGCGGCTTTGAAATCGATGAAAAGATGGTGTGTATCGATTTGAAACTCGTTGGTCTTTTCCAGGATTTGTCGAAGTGTGAAAATTTGGTCTATAGTTGATTTGCCGGGCCGGAAGCCGCACTGGTAGCTGCCGATTAGTGCGGTGCAAAATGGTTTTAGACGTTCACACAATACGCTGGACAGGATCTTGTATGCGACATTGAGCAGGGATATACCTCTATAGTTCTTACAAGAGGTAGGATCGCCTTTTTTGTGGATGGGGCATATAGAGCTGGTATTCCAGTCGTCGGGCATGCTCTCATCTTCCCAAATTCTGCAGATGATCTGGTGCATGCTCCCTACCAGAACATCGCCGCCAGCCTTGAAGAGCTCTGATGGCAAGCCATCTGAGCCTGCGGCCTTGTTGTTCTTCAGCTTCTGAATAGCTGTGCCGACTTCTTCTATGCTGGGTGGGAGGACTACTTCAGCGGCTGGAGTTGGGATTTCCTCAGTCCCTACCACTCTCTCTTGGTCATGCTCGTTAAGCAGCTGCTGGAAGTGCTGCTTAAATACATCCACTATTCCCTGCGGGTCGGTGACAAGATTACCCTCGCAGTTTCGAAGAGCCAGGGTGCCCTTTTTGAAGCCTCCTGCAAGGCCTTTGGCTTTCTTGTAAAAGGCTCGTATTTTATGTCTATCCCTAGACTCCTCGATATCCTTGAGCTGGGAGGCTGCGAAGATTCTTTTCTTTTGTCGCAGTAGTTTCTTCTCCTCCCTTCTTCTGGCTCGGTACTCTTCTCGCGCTGCCCTGGTTTTCCTCTGCAGCGCCTTTTGGTACGCCTCGTCGGTTGCTGCCTTTTTCTGCTCACACTCGCCATCATACCACGGGTTTCTTGTCGGGGGTGGTAGGTATCCTAAGGTGGTTTCGGCTACTTCCTGAATGGCTGAGCGGCAATGCAGCCACATATTATTGGCATTTGTGTTCGACGTAGGCATACCGTAGAGTCTTTCGCTCAGCTGCTCCCTGTAGACTCTGGCAACCTCCGGTGTGCTCAGGCGCCCAATGTCGAACCTCCTCCTGATGGGCTGGTGCAGCTTTCTGACATTGGACAGTCGAGCTCTGAATCTTGCTGCTACGAGGAAGTGGTCAGAGTCGACATTTGCCCCTCTGAATGTTCGCACATCCAGGATGTTTGACGCGTGCCTTGCGTCAATGAGCACATGGTCGATTTGGTTGGCGGTTCGACCGTCCGGAGATCGCCAGGTTGCTGTGTGGATTCGCTTGCGAGGGAATCTTGTGCTACTTATCACCGCATTACGAGCTGTCGCAAAGTCAGCGAGTCGGAAGCCGTTATCTGTTGTTGTATCGTGGAGGCTGTGCTTTCCGATCACTCCGCCAAGGGTGTTTTCCTTTCCGATTTTGGCGTTGAAGTCCCCGAGCACGATTTTTACATCGTACTCCGGACAAGCTCCGTAGGCGTTGTCCAGGAGGTCATAGAAGTCCTCCTTGATAGGGTCTTCAGCCTCGTCGGTAGGGGCGTGTGCACATATAAGGCTGATGTTATAAAATCTGCCTTTGATGCGGATCACAGCCAGGCGATCACTTATAGGTTTAAAGTCGATGACCTTCGACCTTAACCGCTTTCCCACGACGAATCCGCATCCCAGTAAGTGCAACCTTTTGTGACAGCTGTAATAAATGTCGCAATTTTTCTTCCTAATCATACCGTTTCCTATCCAGCGTATTTCCTGGACCGCAGTAATATCCGCCTTGTACTGCGTGAGGATTCCTTCTAGTTTATGAGCAGCTCCGGGAGTGTACAGGGTTTTGACATTCCAGGAGCATACTCGCAAATCGTGTTCCTTTTTCGTGCGTTGTCGTCGTCGAGTATCCGTCCGTATATCCGAGGCATCTTGCTCATTCATAACTTTGGGTTTTTTTACGTGGGCGGATTGTTAGCCCGCCGCACAACCGCCATTCTGGTCGGGGTTTTCTTCGCTGCATACGTTTGTTCACCTCCCAACGGTTGTTGAAGAGGCTATCCAGAGGGCGCCGCGAGGAGGCCGTATGTCAACTTGACCCGGGCATTTAAACAGGGATCGTTGCTGGCATCTCGCCAGGTTGAGAGCAATCAACAACTTTACCCTGTATGTCCGAGCCCATGCCCTCCAGTGACTTCAGAAAACCCCACAAAAAAAAGTCTAACGTGATAAAATCGCACTGTCTTGGTGCCCAGTTCACATCACCTCCACGTGAGAGGACCATGCCCTCGAATAGCTCGAGCTGTGTAGCACGTAGTGGTTCCTGTTGAAACCGCATGTCCTTGGTGTCCATGTCATCTAAATCAGGCCAAAAGAAGTTGGTAACCATGGACCTACATATGTAAATCAATCGCCGTTGACAGTGTTAGTCGTTCTCACAGAAATATGGACCGATGACGCCGCCAGCCCAAAATCCACACCTTTTTTGGAATGCATTGAACACTCTTCGCTCTTGGATCTCATGCGGATTGGTATCGTGCCAAATTCGACAATTTCGTTTGTTGACGTACCAATTCATCCCGAAATAGGTCTCATCGCTGAAGATGACTCTTCGTTGAGAATTAGGGTCAACTGTTCCAGTGTCATTTCAGCGAACGCACGTCGTTGTCCATGGTCGTTTACTTTCAGCTGCTAACTCTGTTGAATTTTGTACAGGTGCAGGCCCCAATCGGCATGTGAGCGAACGCCTTATAACAATCCCCATCAAGCTATCTTCGGAAACATCAGCTTGATGCGTTCACGCCCCCACAGAGGAAAAGGACGACAGAGTAAAAAATGACTTCTATGACCTTCTAGATAGAACATACGCTCAATGTTCCAGCTATGACACCAAGATTGTTCTAGGAGTTCTCGACGCACAGCCTACATAACACCACGTCCGGTAATGGGTTCGGGGTAATAGACAATGTGACGGGGCTTAATCTCCTAGGCGTTAGTACACGATTCCCACATCTCAATATCCATAAGGGGACCTGGCGTTCTCCTGATCGAGGCGAGACATTCCTCCAGCATCTTTGAAGTCTGAACTTTCCGAGAAGCCAATGTGGACTCGGATCATTACCTTGTTGCAGCCAAGGTACGTATGCGGATATCGCGAACACTGCGGTGTCGAGTAGGACCAGCAAAATCTGACGTCGGGTAGCTGGTTAGGCCATGGCAACCACAGCTCCGGCCCGAAGAGTCTTCAAATCCAACCCCGAGGGACGACTTTTCAGAGGACGGTCGAATCTAAGGTGGCGCACACATTTGGAAAGAGACCTCAGCCAACTGAGCGTGAGACACTGAAAATAGTTAGCAAGAGACCACGCTAGCTGGAAAGGCTTGTTGGTTGAGGCCCAGGTCTCTTTCATTCTTAGATGTATGACCTTGCTCTTTGGTAGTGGGATTTGAAAGGTTGCGATATTAAACTCATTGAATTCCGACCTTGACATCGAAGCTAACCGTGTGGGACACAATGCTGTCTTCTGCCTCTAAAGCGAAATCCTGTGGCCCAGCTGCTGTCCTATTAATGCTACTTGCATCGCCGAAACTGAACGACTTTTACTCTTTGGAACTTGTGTCATTGACCATCTTCACTCAAGTCTCTAGTCTCAAGTCTAGCCTGGTGTCATCTGGCTCAGTTGCCGCCTGGATTGGTTCTCGACTTGTTTGGTTGTCGTCTAGCTTGGTTGTCGTCTGGCTTGGTTGTCGCCTGGATTGGTTGTCCTCTGGCTTGGTTCTCGACTGGTTTGGTTGTCGTCGGGCTTGGTTGTCGACTGGCTTAGTTGTCGCTTGGCATGGTTGTAGCCTGGCTTGATTGTCGTCTGACTTGGATGTCCCCTGGCTTGGTTGTCCCCTGGCTCAATTGTCGTCCGGCTGGACTGTTGTCCGGCTTAGTTTTCGTTGTCCTCTGGCTTGGTTGTCGTCTGGCGTGGTTGTCCTCCGGCTTGGTTCTCCTATGGCTTGGTTGTCGTCTGGCCTTGTCGTCCTGGTT
Source organism: Eumerus sabulonum (assembly GCA_951905685.1). Taxonomy (NCBI): domain Eukaryota; kingdom Metazoa; phylum Arthropoda; class Insecta; order Diptera; family Syrphidae; genus Eumerus; species Eumerus sabulonum. The sequence continues at coordinate 242,818,775 of OX645060.1, forward strand.
GGTTGTCGTCTGTCTTGGTTATTGTCTGGCTTGGCTGTCATCGGCCTTGGTTGTCTTCTGGCTTGCTTGTCGTCTGGCTTCCTTGTCGTCTGGCTTGGTTGTCGCCTGGATTGGTTGTCCTCTGGCTTGGTTCTCGACTGGTTTGGTTGTCGTCGGGCTTGGTTGTCGACTGGCTTGGTTGTCGCTTGGCATGGTTGTAGCCTGGCTTGATTGTCGTCTGACTTGGATGTCCCCTGGCTTGGTTGTCCCCTGGCTCAATTGTCGTCCGGCTGGACTGTTGTCCGGCTTAGTTTTCGTTGTCCTCTGGCTTGGTTGTCGTCTGGCGTGGTTGTCCTCCGGCTTGGTTCTCCTATGGCTTGGTTGTCGTCTGGCCTTGTCGTCCTGGTTGGTTGTCGTCTGTCTTGGTTATTGTCTGGCTTGGCTGTCATCGGCCTTGGTTGTCTTCTGGCTTGCTTGTCGTCTGGCTTCCTTGTCGTCTAGCTTGGTTGTCGTCTGGCTTGTTTGTCCTCTGGCTTGGTTGTCGCCTGGATTGGTTCTCGACTGGCCTGGTTGTCGTCTAACTTTCTTGTCGCCTAGCTTGGTTGTCGTCTGACTTGGTGGTCCTCTGGCTTGGTTGTCGTCTGGCTTCCTTGTCGTCTAGCTTGGTTGTCGTCTGACTTGCTTGTCCTCTGGCTTCGTTGTCGCCTGGATTGGTTCTCGACTGGTTTGGTTGTCGTTGGGCTTGGTTGTCGACTGGCTTTGTTGTCGCTTGGCATGGTCGTCGTCTGGCTTGGTTGTCCTCTGGCTTGGTTGTCTTCTGGCTTGGTTGTCCTCTGGCTGGGTTGACTTCTGGCTTAGTTATCGTCTGGCCTATTGTCGTCCTAGTTGGTTTTCGTCTGGCTTGGTTGTCGTCTGGCTTCCTTGTCGTCCAGCTTGGTTGTCGTCTGGCTTGTTTGTCCTCTGGCTTGGTTGCCGCCTGGATTGGTTCTCGACTTGTTTGGTTGTCGTCTAACTTTCTTGTCGTCTAGCTTGGTTGTCGTCTGACTTGGTGGCCCTCTGGCTTGGTCGTGCTCAGGCTTGGTTGTCGTCTGGCTTCCTTGTCGTCTAGCTTGGTTGTCGTCTGACTTGGTCATCCTCTGGCTTGGTTGTCCTCTGGCTTGATTGTCACCTGGATTGGTTCTCGACTGGCTTGGTTGTCGTCTAGCTTGGTTGTCGTCTGACTTGGTTGTCCTCTGGCTCGGTTGTCATCCGGCTTGGTGGTCGTCTGGTTTGATTGTTGTCCGGCTTTGTTTTCGCCTGACTTAGTTGTCCTCTGGCTGGGTTGTCCCCTGGCTTGGTGGTCTTCCGGCTTGGTTGTCTTTCGGCGTGGTTGTCCTCTGGCTTGGTTGTTGCCTGGCTTGGTTGTCGACTGCCTTGGTTTTCGCTTATCATGGTTGCCGTCTGGCTTGGTCGTCAACTGGCCTAGTTGCGTTCTGGCTTGGTTGTCGTCGGACTTAGTTGTCTTCTAGCTTGGTTGTTGCCTGGCTTGTTTGTCGACTGGCTTGGTTGTCGCTTGACATGGATTGTTCGTCATCTGGCTTAGTTATCGTCTGTCTTGGTTGTATGCTACATCCATCACAATCATAAATATACCTTGACTGCTGACCGTCCAGAAGGTTGTTCTGTAGGAAGAGAGAGAATCAAAAGACGATGTCCACTTGACTTCAAGATCGTTTATTGACTGACTCTTCGAGCAATGTACAGACCAAAGATATACAGTAGAACCAGAATGTGTTTCGGTTAAATCATACGATCAGGTGGCCGCTAACATATGTATGTTAGGAGCAGTTAAGAATAGCGCGAGTGTAGGTACAGTGTGGTTAGCAAGTGCGGAGCTGTTAAACAAAATTACAATTTTGACTACAGTTCTGACGTATCTATTTCTTAGAGCCCTTCATTGGGCGCGTCAAATATCCTAACCAACTAACTAACTACGTCTGAGTTAGCGTAGGCTTTTTTCTAGAATTTTTGACTGACTTTTGTAGAAAACCTGAGATTTGTGTTTTCAAACCGAACCCCGTCCGTTCTTAGGAACATCCTATGTGTTCTACTTCCTAAAACTTCAGTAGAGTCTCTTCTTTCTCCTCATTACAGTGGGCCCTAACTATCTCTCTTCTGTATCTTTTCAGTCGATTTTGTCGTTGGCAAAACTTGCCTCTTTGGCTGCCGATTCAGACCTGTCAAATCAAATAGCCGAAATCAACACCGAGCTGAACCTGATCGACTATCAAGAACAGCTAAATGAGAACCTATTGCTCTCCTTCGGTTATGACGTCGAGAATCCTAAAGTATTGAAAGCAGAGGAAATAATCAATGTGAGTGTAGACGTTTTAGAATTAGGTACTTTTCTAACGTCCCGCTCGTCTTGTAGCTTTTCATTTCTGAAGAAAATGAATCGGCAACCGAGTTCGATTTCCGGAAGGCTATAGAACTCCTTAGCTACGTCGAAGATCCATTTGAAGTGCGAAATAAAATCTGGTGCGCTGCCATACTACGTGATTCCTGGACTGATTATGACATGAATGCTGCCCTAGATCACTTGCAAAACACATTGTTCTTCAAACTGATTGAAGTCTGCTACCTGATGGGTAAGTAAATGACTCTATCCGTAGCTCTCACTTACTTTAATTCTCTTTCGTGCAGATGGAGACTTTGAAGAATTCCTGCCACCAATTGACGACTTTATCAACAGCCCCGACTTGGAGCATTTGACTGAGAACAAATCGTTCCAATACCTACTGAAGCTAGCCTACGAGCACATAGCCGATTGCTTCCAAAAGACCATGGAGCACCAGTAGAAAACCTTTTTGTCATATGTAGTATCTTGTGTTTGTGTTTATTACCTGTAAATGTAAATATATTCTTTTGTATCTAATAAAAGTTCAAGAAAACCACTTGGTTGTGGGTTTTGTATTCCGATCGGTCGTGAACCGACGAAGCATCTGATGTTAAGTTGAATGCCAGTTGCTTCATGTGTGTCATCTGGGTGACGACCAAAGTCAATGACTTCATTCGATACTACACAACGACGACGACGGCGATATAGGAAGAGTTATGTTATTTCGCTTTCGTTTCGCCTACATCGTCTATGTTGCGGCACAGAATATTTGCCCTTATCGCTAGGTAATTCTATACAAGATTTGCATCTATTTGCAGTCATCACTAGCACTACACATGCTGCGGCGCGATGAAGCCGTGCAAGTGCTCAAAACCTGATGTTGGAAATTAACTGGATGCCTTAGTACCAGCTACCAGACTACCTGGATGGTAGTCACTTGGTGTAATACTTTCGCGGTACTTAGTGCTTAGTGTCACGTCGGGCGTAGACAATTACATTTTCAGTTCGTGGCTCCTTGCAAAGCTTATCCTTTCTCCAAGTCGCATATACATACGAGTGTATCTTGTTCCATTTGTGCAACATCTAACAGTTTACGAGATAATAAAAGTGAAGTGCCACACAAGGAATAAAAGGGAATACGGATAATGTAATGGTTGTTTGAATCAAGTTTTATTATTAATATGGTCATGAGCGTATGTACATATATCGGTGATCCGTATTTGATTGAGGCAATCCACTTATCCTGAGCAATTCGAACATTTCTGTATTTTCATTTCCCAATGACCTTCCGAAGGTTATTTGACGTTCTTTGCGGAAGCCTTCTCTCTATAGTAGCGAGAAAAACCGCTTGAATAATTGAAAGAATCCTGGAAAGCGTTTGATAGTCCATAACAGTTCTGTGAAGGTTTTTATTAACTTCCCAGTTGAAAGTAATGGTAATGGGGCCGACTTTGCGAATTCCAAATTTTGACATATCTCCACGTTTGAAGGTCATCAGAATCCAAAACCCAGGTTTTTATAGAGATGTGCGTATGTATGTGTGTGTGTGCGTATGTGCGTGCTATCGAATATCTCGATAACCAAAGATGATTTCGACATGGTATCCGGCTCATTCCACGCGTAATTACGCAACGTGGAACTGAGTAAGTTTTCAGCAAAATCGGTTCAGCCGTTTTTTGTTAGAAATTAAATAACTATCTAAGTACTAATCGCGCTCGTCGCTGGTTGAGTGCGGTGATCGGACGAGAACCGATACATATGAGATTGCTCGGACTGTGTTGTGGTTGGGTTTAGGAAACGCACACTCATGAGCTGCTCGTGAGTGTGCACTATCCAACGAGCAGACGCTCATTAGTAATTGGTTGTGAGCATTTTTATTTTCGTTCACGAACACTTTATAGAAGCTTTATAGAAGCTCGCCCCTGTGCGAACGTCATATGTTCGTTAAAAAGAACGCACACTTACATATATGCACTCTGTAGGGTGGGTTCTGCTTAACGTATGTACATGTGGAGTGCGCACATGATTGTTACATGTGCGCACATGAGTGTGCATTTCCTTACTCTGGGTTACATGGAGCGATGGCAAAAATGTGGCTTGATGCCAACAACACGCAGTGTTCCCAAGCGGTTCCCCATCTAAGTACTGACCGCGCCCGACGCGGGTTGATTGTGGTGATCGGACGATACATATGAGATTGACGGACAGTGTTGTGGTTGTATGAAGCGACAGCAAAAAGGCAGCTTGATGCCAACAACACGCGGTGTTCTCAAGCGGTCCTCCATCTATGTACGTACTGACCGCGAACGACGCGGGTTGATTTTTTTTTTTTTTTTAGGGACTCCGCAGGTTCAAGAGTTCTTATATTCTCTTATGATGTGTTGACACACACAACCTGAACGGAGTGCAGTGGTTGGGGTCATTGATGTTCGTTCACTACTCTCAGGGGTGGTTGTCCTAGACCTAGATAGGACGAGAGCCGACCAAATTCCGCGTTGGTTATAGTCCGTAGTAATTCGTTCAAGCACTTTTTGTATTGCATATGCAGAGGATGAATTTCGGTTGACCATATACTGTGAGTGTTATGCCTGCAGCAGTACGTCTGGTCACTTTCCATTCACAAATGCGTTGCATACTTTTTGTCCGTATAGGAATTACTTTTTCTTGGCTATGAAGCGAATTTGAACCATAAACCTTCCGCTCGGCGGTCGATGATGTTAACCACTGCACCACGGCCACCCCCAGTGTGGTGATCGGAGGAGAACCGATACATATGAGATTGCTCGGACAGTGTTGTGGTTACATGGAGCGACAGCAAAAAGGCGGCTTGATGCCGACAACACGCGGTGTTCCCAAGCGGTCCTCCTTCTATGCACCGCGCCCGACACTGGTTGATTGCGGTGATCGGACGAGAATCGATACATTACCCATTATTCGTATAAAAACCCTACCGCAGTTAACAAAAGGAGCTGATGACATTGAAACACCTGAACAGTTCTTCACAAATTGTAGAACCATCTCGATCACGTAAGCTTTAAAAAAAAACAAAAATGGATCATAATCAGTCCATTCGTTAAGGAGCGATGATGCCACAGGCAGACACACAGACACCTTCAACTTATAACACTCCTTACCAGCTCATCTCCAGCCACCTTAAGAAGCTCAGCAGACAGGCCGTCTGCGTCCGCGACTTTATTAGACTTAAGTCTTGATATTGCTATTTTGACTTCGTCTAGGTCGGGTGGACTGAATTCTGTTTCATTGTCGTCCATTACGAATGGCTCGTTCTGCCTGACAGCGGTATCTTGTCTATCATCACCGTTATACAGTCTGCAGAAGTGGTCTTTCCAAATCCTCAGCATCGGCCGCGACTCTACTACCAGTTCTCCATTTTCATCCCTGCAGGCCGCCGCTCTGGCTTTGTAGGCATGGCACGTTCGTTTTACCTTATCGTAAAACTTACGGGCGTCATTCCTGCGGAAGCATCTCTCCATCTCCTCGATCTCACGGTTTCCGTGCTCTCTCTTCTTTCTTCTGAAAAGAGTGTGTTCCTCTCTTCTCTTCTGCTCATAGATTTCGCGAGCAGCTCTCGTCCGTCGTTGCAGTATGGCTTTAAATGCCTCTTGTTTTGCTGCATGGGCTTGTTCGCATTGTTCATGGAACCAGGGGTTTCTAGGTGGTGGCGGTTTGAAACCCAGCACCTCTGAGGCAGCGTCTCTGACGGCGCTCTGGCAATGCGCCCATTCCTGTACCATTGTTTGTGCTGCTGTGGGCGGATTTTGAGAGAGCTTGGAGGAGACACGATCGCAAAGATTCTGGCAGTCTCTTGCGATTGTAGCTTTCCGACGTCAAACTTACGTTGTGCTACTCGACTCCTAAGCATTCTTGATATCCTCATTTGTACCTTGGCTACAACAAGGTAGTGGTCCGAGTCGATGTTGGCCCCTCGGAAGGTTCTTACGTTGTGAATACTGGAGGAGTGTCTGGCGTCGTCGCAATGTGATCAATCTGGTTGGTGGTCGATTGATCAAAAGACCGCCAGGTACCCTTGTGGATGTTGAGATGGGGGAATCGCGTGCTTGCTACAAGGAGGTTACGCCCCGCTAGGGAATCGATTAGCTTTAGTCCGTTGTCGGATGTAGTGTTATGGAGGCTATGCTTTCCTATGATCGACTCAAATGTTTGCCCAGTTTTGCATTAAAATCTCCTAGGATTATTTTTGTGTCGTAGCTGGGACATTGGGCATAGGTTCTGTCTAGGAGATCGCAGAATTCTTCTTTGAATCGATCGTCCTTTTCTTCCGTTGGGGCGTGAGCGTTTATTAAGCTAATGTTTCCAAATTTAGCTTGGATGCGGATTGTTATGAGGCGTTCGCTTATATCCCGGAAGCTTAAGACTTTTTGTCGGAGTCTTCCTTGAATAACGAATCCGCAACCGATTTGGCGCTGTTTGTTCTCCTTGTAGCAGTTCCCGTAGTTTTTCACAGTTTTTCATCCGTCTTTTGCCTGGTCCATCCCATCGCATTTCATGAAGCGCGGTTATATCTGCTTTATAGCAGAGTTAAGAGTTTGCTCCAATTGATCGCCTGCACCGGGTCTGTTAAGGGACCTCACCTTCCAGGTGCAGACTCTCAAGTCCGTTAGTCGTTTGCAGGGCTCGTCAGCTTTATACCCGTCCATATCCGAGGCTTACGGTTGCTTCTGAACAAGTAGGTTTTTACGTGATAGGGATGTTACCCCTAAGCCCAACCCCCAACCTCCAACCTGGAGGTCGCTGCACACATTGGTTCTCTACCTGGCGGGTGCCAGGATAGCTATCCAGGGGGGGCCACGCGGAGGCTGTGTGTCAACTTGGATTGAGCAGGGACAGAGATCGAAGCTGGCGTTTGCCATGCTAAACGCGATCGTTTTTACTACCAACCACAAATAAGAAACTAACTTCGTCAATTCCAGACATTGTGCTTAAGATGTCAACGGAGACAACACCACTGACGTCCGCTGCCGCTATGGCAACCATAACTCCACCAGGACCGTCATATGTCTTTCCCGGAGTTTCCCCCCGCTCGCGGCGGCATCAAATGCGGCGTTTCCAATGTTGCATGTGGACAATCTTCCTGTAAGTATCCTCCTATATGTAGTAGTAACTTCTCACTAAACAATCGAAAGTTTATTTTTTCTTCTCAGCGGAATTTTAATCCTCGCTCTAATCATCACATTGAATGTCGCCAACTTTGATTTAAATATGAATTCCACGTCGTCTGTCCACTTAGATGTCGAGTCCGATGATATTTCCTTGAATACAACAGATCTCCTCATTTTACTTGCCAAGGTAACCAAACCCATTCCTGATGAAAAGCCAGCTTCGTGGGTCTTACCTTCGATAAATGCCTCGATATCAAGAGAAGCGGAGGCTTACGGCGTTAAGGCACTCGGCGACCGGGAATTATTTGAAGAAAATCTCGCTCTGACACCGATACACTCACCGTCGTATCGCCATTATCGATCCATTAGCACAACGCCCGAGTCAAGGAAAATCACACGACGAGGATATGTCGAATATCATGCCACCTTACACGTGGCCAAAAAGTTCAACTATACAAAGAGACCAGGTCGTAGTAATATAGGAAGTGGCCCACCGATCAATCTTAAAGACCCCACCCATCACGTGACGTGCCATCCAAATGAAAAGTACCGAAGGGCCAATGGTACCTGCAACAACAAACAACATCCGAGATACTATGGAGCCGCGCTGATTCCATACCGAAGGGCGGTAGCTCCTGATTACGGCGATGGTATCATGCTTCCTCGGATATCCCATTCGGGAAAACAGCTGCCGTCTGCGCGACAAGTCTCCCTTCAAGTTCATCGAGCCTCGTATCCGACGGATTCGAATTTCACCGTTATGCTAGCAGTTTTCGGACAATTTCTAGATCATGATATAACCGCGACAGCATTGACGACTTCCCAGGATGGTGAATCGATAAATTGTTGTACCAAACCACCAAGTGCCCATCCGGAATGCTTTCCAGTTCCCATAGAACGTGGTGATCCCTACTTCGAACAGTACAACGTCACTTGCATGAATTTCGTGCGATCTGCTCCGGCACCAACCGGTGTATATGGACCACGTCAGCAGCTTAACCAAGCTACCGCCTTTATCGATGCCTCTGTGGTATATGGGAATACGGATCAACGACAAATGTCCCTTCGGACGAGAAAGAACGGAACTCTTCGGATGTATTTGACGAACGATGGTAGGGAGCTACTACCACTATCCACGAACCCCAACGATGGCTGCAATGAGGAGGAGATGAACGCGCAAGGCAAGTACTGCTTCGAGTCTGGTGATGATCGTTCGAATGAAAACTTATTGTTAACATCAATGCATCTGCTGTTTTCGAGACATCATAACTATCTCGCCCATGGTCTTCGGACGGTCAATCCGCACTGGAGCGATGAGACAATCTATCAGGAGGCTAGAAAAATTCTAGGTGCAAAGATGCAGCACATCACGTATAATGAATTCTTGCCAATCCTTCTGGGAAAGGAGCTGGCTCGCACGATCGGAGTAACTTCGGATCCTAACTCTCTTGCCGATACGTATGATCCAAAGGTGGACGCGTCGATAGCAAACAGTTTTGCGGCTGCGGCATTCCGTTTTGCCCACACGTTATTACCCGTAAGGAGATCTAATGAAACCTTTTTTAATTGATTTCGGATTTATTTTTTGTATGCTTTTCAGGGTCTCTTGCAACTGACCAATAATAACAGCGCCCCCGAGTCAATTGAACTTCACAAGATGCTCTTTAATCCATATTCCTTATGGTCCGAGCGAGGCATTGATCAAGCTATCAGGACCTCTATCGATACACCGGTTTCCAGAGTCGATCGCTTCTTTACATTAGAATTGACCGAGAAGCTCTTCGCAAGCAACCAGGAAGAACGTCCTCCTATGTGCGGTTTGGACTTAGTCTCACTTAACATCCAGCGGGGCCGTGATCATGGCATTCCAGGCTATACTGTCTTTCGACAGCATTGTGGTCTTCCGCCCGTTAACACCTGGAAACAAATGGAATCAGCCATCGAAGCAGAGTCCCTTAAATCTATCATGGCGATCTACGAGTAAGAATATCCAAGTGGCAAAAAACGCAGGTTTTGAGATTTCTCTACAATTTCTAGCACTCCGGAGGATGTTGACGTTTACACGGGCGCACTGAGCGAGCCCCCGCTCGAAGGTGCAATATTTGGGCCGCTTCTGACCTGTATTGTTTCCGACCAGTTCCTCCGCTTGAAGAGGGGCGACTCACACTGGTATGAACGAAAAGACGGGCCACAAAAGTTCACTCCACGTAAGTTATTACCAGCCATGGTGGCACGGGGCTTAACTATCTTTGTTTAAGGTCAATTGAAAGAGATATACAAGACCACGTTAGCTGCGATTATATGCCGCAATTCAGATGCGATTGAACGCACTCAGATGCTAGTAATGGAACGACAAATGTCCGCCGAGAATGTGTCTAAGGATTGTGAGGAGATAAGGAATTTTAATTTTACTCCATGGCAGGAGGATAATCAGATGGAGACGATGTCTCGGGTTGGTGTCGCCAATACGGCCACGCTCGTAAGGGTTATGACAGAATTCAATGCGACTATGTCGCCTGATTTTCGGTTGTAATCCAAAGGGTTTTGGAGTTTTAAAGTCTAGAGAACTGACTGGTACTGCATTTCTTTGTAATAAAGATACAAATATTTGTTTTTTGATTTTTGACACATGGTCTTCTGTTTTTAATAGGAACGCAAAAACCTTCATTTGAAGACGTTGCTCTGGTGTATGTTAGGTTAGGTTAATGTGGTAGGCATAAGTCCGTGTCCATGGGTACTTTGAAGTGGTTTAGAATGGTAGTATGGCCTTTTTGAGATATGGGCCATTTTCTTAAGCTCCTCATCATTAGGGCCGCGCAGGCAGCAGGCTTGCTTTCTGAAAGGTTCAAAGGTGGAAGATGTAATTGAATGTTAAGGGCCTCCGTGGGGGTTGATCTGATCGCTCTGCTTATGAATAAGCTGGCCGATCTTTGTACCTTCCCCAGAAGGCTTCGATTGACTGCCTTGTCCAGCGCAGTTCACCAGACTACAACGCCATACAGCAGGATGGCCCATATGACTGCTGTGTAGAGTCAGTGCATAATGCTTGGTTGGAGACCCCACTTCCTGCCCACCACTTTCTTACTGCTGTATAGGACAGCAGTTGCTTTCTTGACGCCATCAAGAATATTGGGTTTCCAATTCAGCCTCCTGTCAAGAACTAGGCCTAGATATTTAGCCTGCTCTTTGATTGTTAGTTGGGCTCCACCCAGCCTCGGTGGGTTAAGGAGCGGAATTTTGTATTTGTTAGTAAACAGTACTAGATCGGTCTTCTTAGGGTTCACCCCAAGTCCACAGTACAGCGTCCAGGTTTCTACAGTATGTAATGCACTCTGCATAAGGTCGCATAGAGTGTTGGGAAATTTACCTGTGACAGCAATAGCAATGTCGTCTGCATAGGCGGTCACAGCGTACCCTTCCTGTTCAAGCAACCGCAGTAGTTCGTTGACCACCACGTTCCAGAGGAGAGGGCAGAGTACTCCACCATGTGGTGTACCTCTGCTGACCATTCTGGTTGAGACGGCACCAGCCAAGTTGGCTTTGACGACTCTTTGTGTTAGCAGTTGTGGTACCAGTTCTATCACTGACCCCATATTACCTAGATCAGGCAGCGCTTTGATTACGGCCCATGGTTCAACGTTGTTAAAGGCGCCCTCAATGTCGAGAAAGGCGACTAGAGTATATTCCTTGCGTTCTAGTGACCTTTCCATCTTACTAACCAGTGCGTGGAGTGCTGTGTCCACCGATTTGCCTTTGTTATAGGCATGTTGGTTATCCGACAGCCTTCCTGATGCAACTGTACCGAATGTGTGCGTCTAAAATCTTCTCTAGAGTTTTTAATAGAAAAGAAGTAAGACTGATAGGCCTCAAGTCATTTGCATACTTGTGGGAGCTTTTGCCTGCCTTGGGTATGAAAATGACTTTGGTTACCTTCCACTTGCTGGGGATGTAGGACAGGGAGAGGCAGCCATTGTATATGACCACAAGCCAGGGGAGGATGATATCTGCTACCTGCTGGAGCTCAGCTGGTATGATACCATCCGGTCCTGGGGACTTATATGGTTCAAATATTTTTATTGCCCAAAGGACATTGTTGTAGTTGACCAGGTTGGGAGCACGCTCAAAGGAGGATGACGTCAGCTGAAATACCCGAGAAGGTGTCATAGCCGAGTCACTACTGCCAGGGAAGTGTGCGCTTAGAAGAAGTTCCAGGGCTTCCTCTCGGGAGGTCGTCCAGGAACCATCATTACGTATCAGATGGCTTGGATTATACGGGAACGAAGCCAGGATCTTCCTTATTCTTGAGGCTTCGGAGACCGCCTTGATAATGATATTTTGGTGTAAGTCTTTCCATGTTAAAATGGCAATGCTAGATGAGTATGCCTGACTTTGACTTAGGCTAAAAATCATACGTAAGCTGTCAAAAATAGAATAGGGAAAAACCATTATTCGTGCACCAAGTTGTACTTTTTGTTTTCTGTCAAAGTAGGTGTTCTCTTATAGCCAGGATATGCCCAGTAATTCACTCTTCAACGTTTGGTAACAAAACTAGAACTGACCAGTCAGCGACAATATCAAATAAATTTTACATCGACTTGGCATACACCCATGGTTAGGTTAGGTTAAGTTAGTTGGGTGCCCTTTTGACATGAGGTCAAGGCACACTGTGCCATTGTGCCCAGTTTGAAAACCTAACCCGAGGGGAACCTATTAGTGGCTCGTTTAGCTGAGCCACCTAGATGCAATTAAGAGTCTTAGCAGTTTGTTCAGCTTAATGTCTCTTGCCTCCTCTAAACCCGAAAAGAAGTAGTTCCCGAGGAACTTAAATCTTTTTCGGGCCAGTATCGGGCATTCGCACAGTAGGTGACGAATAGATTCTATTTCCTCTTCGTCCCTACAGTTTCTGCAAAAATAGTTATAGGTTGGGCCTAGGTTGGGCCTAGTGCCCAGTGAGGGGGCCGACTTCCAGTCGTATATTCCCTCTACTAAGATTTAGCAGACTTTCCGTCCGTTTCTTGTCAGAGACAGGCCATGTTACCTTTGTTGGCTTTTTCTAGTAGTTCCACCCCTATTTCACTGAATATTGTGTTGAGTGGTGTTCTAGCCTCAGTTGTGATCTGCGAAGTATCTGCGCCTGATCCCAGTCTGGCTAAATATTCACATGCCCTGGTACCCAGCAGATGGCTACCTCATTGACATCTGATATTTCTTATCCATGTTGCTTGCACACTGCGAGGGTAATCTTGTCACCGACCCGCAGAAAATAGTGGATGTATTTAAGCAGCATTTCCAACAGCTGCTTAACGAGCATGACCAAGAGAGAGTGGTAAGGACCGAGGAAATCTCAACTCCAGCCGCTGAAGTAGTCCTCCCACCCAGCATCGAAGAAGTCGGCACAGCTATTCAAAAGCTGAATAATAACAAGGCCGCAGGCTCAGATGGCTTGCTCTTCAAGGCTGGTGGCGATGTTCTGGTAGGGAGTATGCACCAGATCATCTGCAGAATTTGGGAAGACGAAAGCATGCCCGACGACTGGAATACCAGCTCTTCTTGCCCCATCCACAAAAAAGGCGATCCTACCTCTTGCAAGAACTATAGAGGTATATCCCTGTTCAATGTCGCATACAAGATCCTGCCCAGCGTATTGTGTGAACGTCTAAAGCCATTTTGCATCGCACTAGTCGGCAGCTACCAGCGCGGCTTCCGGCCCGGAAAATTGACTATAGACCAAATTTTCACACTTCGACAAATCCTGGAAAAGACCAACAAGTTTCGAATCGATACACACCATCTTTTCATCGATTTCAAAGCCCCATACGACAGTATTCATCGTGAAGGACTGTTTGGTGCGATGGCCGAATTCGGGATCCCGGGAAAACTGATCCAGTTGTGTCGCGCCACGCTAAAAAATACGCGATGCACCGTGCAACTCGGTTCTAGGACTTCGGAACCGTTTGAAACATACACCGGATTTCGGCAAGGAGATGCGCTGTCATGTGACTTCTTCAACTTGGTGCTGGAGCAGATAGTGCGACGGGTAGGTGTCAACAGGGAAGGCACTATCTTCTACAAGTCCGTCCAGCTGCTAGGATACGCGGATGATATCGACATCATCGCGTGTTCTCGCTGTGGCATTGTGGAAGCATGCACGGCGATTGAAGAACAGGCGAAACGAGTTGGTCTTAAGGTCAATGAGGACAAGACGAAGTACATGCTGTCAAGCAAAAACCAATCCGTCGGTCACCACCTGGGACAAAATATAACAATTGACAGTTACAATTTCGAGGTAGTTAAGGAGTTTGTCTATTTCGGGGCAAACGTAAATTCCAAAAATGACACAGTGGAGATCCGGCATAGAATCGCCCTTGGCAACAGCTGATACTTCGGCTTGTCTAAACAACTGGGGTCAAAACTCCTCACTCGAAAGACCAAAGCCATGCTTTACAAAACGCTCATACTGCCAGTCTTGCCGTACGGAGCCGAAAGCTGGACGATAAGCGAAACAGCGGAGCTGATTTTGGGTTCTTTCGAGGTTTTGGGTCCTGTCTGTGAGGAAGGTGAATGGAGAAGAAGACACAACCGCGAACTCTACGAGCTGTACAAAGATGTGGATGTAGTCCGGAAGACAAAGATCCGTCGACTACACTAGCTCGGCTATATCGAGCGCATGAACATCAACGCTCCAGCTAAGAGGGTCTTCGACTCCGAGCCTCCTGGTTCGAGAAGAAGAGGAAGACCGAACCTCCGGTATAAAGACCAAGTAATCGCGGATGTAAGACATCTTGGTCTTGATAACTGGAAGCAGCGTGCCCGGGACCGCCAAGGAAGGAAGGCAGCTATAGCTCAGGCTCAGATCCTTCATGGATCGCTGGCCTGATAAGAAAGTAAGTAAGTAAGTAAGAGGGATACCTTAATTTTTCGAGAGAGGGCTCTACTACTCAATTGCCTCTTGAGCCCGAAGAAGCAGCGGTTGGCAAGAGTTATTCTGCGTTTTATCTCAAAGTTGGTGTCGTTGCTGTTGTCACTATCGAGCCAAGGTAGACGAAGTCCTTGACTACTTCAAAAATATAGCTGGCGAAGGTGACGTACTGACCAAGACGTCGGTGTGTCTTTCTTAGATGACAGCACATATTTGGTCATGTTCCCATTTACCCAAAGACCCATTTCTGCTTCAATGCTTGCGAACGCCTCATTGACGTCTCGCTTTGTCCGTCCAATAACGTAAATCTCATCTGCGTAGGCAAGCAATTGTGTGGACTTGAAGAAGATCGTACCTCTTGTATTGGCCGCAGAGTCCCGCACGATCTTTTCAAGTATAATGTTGAAGAAATCATATGACAGTGCGTCACCCCGACTTAAACCTTTTTTAACATCAAAGGGGTCGGTTAGTTCACCTCCGACCTTAATGGAGTAGCGGGAATTCTCCATAGTCATCCTGCACTGTCTGGCGAGTTTGGCAGGATTGTTAAAACATGACATGGCTCGTCTCTATAAACACTGTCATATGCGGCTTTGTAGTCGACAAAAAGATGGTGCGTGTCGACCTGGATTTCATGGGTCTTCTCCAAGATCTGCCGTAGTGTCAATATCCTGGCCTGAAACCACAGTGGTAGGAACCTACCAGATTGTCCACGAACGGTTTCAGGCGCTTACACAGTACGGCAGAGAGGATCTTGTACGAAATGTTTAGGAAACTTATCCGTTCTGCCTGACGGCGGCATTTTGACTGTCATTGCCGTTATACAGTCTGCAGAAGTGATCCTTGCACAATCTCAGTATGGACTGTGATTCCCCTACTACTTGTCCGTGTTCATCCCAGCAAGCTTCTGCTCTGGCTTTATAGCCTTGGCATTATCGTTTTACTTTTTGGTAAAACTTCGAACGTCGTAACATCTGCAGTAACATCTCTCCATCTCCTCGATCTCGCGCCTCTCGTGCTCTTTCTTTTTCCTTCTCAGAAGCGCATGCTCCTCCCTTCTTTTCTGTTCATAGAGCTCGCGGGCAGCTCTCGTCCGTCGATGCAATGTGGCCATGTATGCATTCTGTTTCTCTACATGGGCATGTCTGCACTCATCATCAAACCAGGGGTTTGTGGACGGTGGTGGCTCGAAACCGAGTACATCTGAGGCGGCCTCTCTGATGGCGTTCTGACGTCGACTCCATTGCTGTTCTATGGTTTCTGCAGTTTGCATCGGGACTTAAGAGAGCTTGAGGGAGACTTGATCGGCGAAGGTTCTGGCGGTCTCCTGCGATTGCAGCTTTCCGACGTTAAATTTTGGTGTTCTTACTCGACTCCGTTGATTCCGAGAAACTCGTATCCGTACCTTGGCTGCAACAAGGTAATGATTCGAGTCGATGTTGACTCCTCGAAAGGTTCGGACATCTAGGATGCTGGAGGAGTGTCTGCCGTCGATCGCAATATGATCAATTTGATTTGATTGGTTGTCGATTGATCGAAAGACCGCCAGGTCCCCTTATGGATGTTGAGGTGTGGGTACTTGCTACTACTACTAGATTATGTCCCGGCATAACGTCCACTATGCCTTAGTCCGTTTTCTAACGTGGTGTTGTGTTGTGTAGGCTGTGCTTTCCAATGACTCGTTCAAAGATAGCTTCCTTACACAGCCTCGCATTGAAATCTCCTAGAACGATTTTGGTGTCATAGCTGGGACATTGGACATATGTTCGGTCATCTTTCTCCTCTGTGGGGGCGTGAACACATTATAAGGTTATATTGCCGAGATTGGCCTTGATGCGGATAGTTATGAGGCGTTCGCTTACATATTGGAAGCTTAAGACTTTTTCCTGAGTCTGCCTCGAATAACAAATCCGCATCCGAATAAGCGTTGTTTATTTTCCCTGTAGCAGTTTCCGTAGTAGATATCACAGTTTTTCATCCGCTTTTTACCTGGCAAATCCCATCGCAATTCTTGGAGCCCGGTAATGTCTGCCTTATAGCAGTCCAAAGAGTTGACCAGTTGTCTGGCTGTACCTGGTCTGTTGAGGGACCTAACGTTCCAGGTGCAGATCTGGAACTCGTTTCCTTTTTGACGTTTGCGGGGGTCGTCAACATGTAATCCGTCCGTATCCGAGGCTGTTAGCTGTCTTTGAACAAGTATTTGTTTTATGCGATAGGGATGTTAACCCTATTCCAGCGGTGGTGTGAGCTTATTGAAACCGTGCCCAAGGATGAAAGGTTGGAGGGTTTATTTCCAACCGTTAACGAGCTCCCTTAGGTGCCCAGGCGAGGCCTAAGGTATTAATTGCCTTACTCCGATCATCGGCGGCTCTGTCGGAGTGGACCCCATATTTCCGTCCGAACCCGTGGGAACAAAATTTGAAAGACAAACATAAACACAAAAAAAGATGATGAGAAAGGAGAGCTCTTCCTTGAGTCAGTGGCAGACACGCTAAACGATGTAGCCATTAACCAGGATGAGGACATCTCGAGGGAATCGGAGGAGAAATTAGTCGCCGATCCTGAAGAGACAGTCCATGAGAGCAAAGGAAAAGGCAAGATTGCCAAAAAGGCGGAAAAACTTTACCAGGGAAAGCAGGGGCTTAGGGAATCCTGGAAAGCTGTACACATTAAGCGTATATTAGAAGAAAAGGGTATTCCTCTGCTCTCCGATTTGGAGAAGGGAAAACTCAAATGGGCTGAGGAAACCATTGCCAGGGATGCCCTGACAAAGCCAAAGATTGGCAAAGGGACAACGGACAATGGTGGAATAACGGGCAAGGATGGAAAATATCCTAAAAAGCCCCCAACAACAGGAAAACGACGAACCGGGGCAACGGGAGCCGCAGCCGATAAGGCGGTCTCCAGTGGCACCCAGGCTCGACGCAAGGGTGGAAAGAGCGCATCAAAGACCGAAGTCGCTAAGACGGGTCTAGGTGATTAGCAAGACCGCTACCAAGAAACGGAAAGGGTTTGTGATGAGATTCCAGGAAGAGGCAAACAACCCAGCGTAAAGAGCGAAGATCTATAGTGCGACGCAGTTTAGCGGGGCTCTGCGTAATGCTCTACAGCTTGCTGTAGTGGATTGCAGCAAGCCGAGCGGCCAGTATACCGAAAACCGATGATCGAAAAAGCTCTAGCTAAAGCGATCTTCGACCACATTCGGGGGAATGCTGGGAAGCCTGCGCCAACGTTTGGCCTTACAAACTGGAAGCGGGGCATAAGCAGACTGGACTGCAAAGACCAGTTCTCGCATGACTTCGCCTCAAAAGTCGTTCCCAGTCTTAAGCCATGGGAAGGAGCTGCCCTAAAGGCAAAGAACTCATGGAGAAATCTCTGCGGGTCTGTCGAATCATGTACGGACGCGGCTCGTCTGAGAAAGGTCCTTGCCAAGGCTTCCACGCAGTTTTCTTCTATCAGGAAATCTGATGGTAGCCGGACAGACTCAAACAAAAGCATGCTTGACGCCCTACTAAAATCTCACTTCCCTAACTGTGTAAGCGCGGGAACATTCGAGACGGCAAATACACTGATAAGGGAACAGACTGGGCCTGAAATAATCGATAAGATCGTTACCAAAGAAAATATTCTGTGGGCGGTAAAATCATTTGACCCCTACAAGGCGCCAGGAATAGACGATATATCCCCGAAAATGCTTCAAGAACCAGGGGAACTTATCATCCCCTGGCTAGAACGCATATACTGCTGGTGCCTCAGGATGGGTTATGTCCCACAAGCATGGAGGGAGGTTAGGGTGGTGTTTATACCCAAGTCAGGGAAGGTGAACCATGCCACGGCAAAGGAGACCTATCAGCCTATCCTCCTTCCTTATGAAAACACTGAAACGACTAATCGACAAATACTTAAGAGATGAGATTGGTGATAGTTACTTATCACAATCACATAAAGCTTACATAAAGGGTAGATCGGTGGATACCGCTCTTCACAGGGTGGTCTATACGATAGAAAAGGCACTCAATGACAAAGAATATGCCCTGGGGGCCTTTCTAGATGTTGAGGGTGTCTTCAATAACGTCAGTACCGTGGCAATAATGTCCAGCTTACGGATGGCCCACATAAACTCGGGACTCGTATAGTAAACTCGTCGATAGGAGGAGCAAAGGGAAGGGTGAGAGTCCACAGAGGCACGCCACAGGGGGGTGTTCTATCACCTCTCATATGGCTCCTCGTAGTCGACGAATTCCCAAAGCTCCTGGAGACATAGGGCTTCAATGTCATGGCTTATGCCGATGACATTACCATCCTGGTACCTGGGAAATTTCCTCAGGTCCTCAGTGAAAAACTAAGTTATGCGCTGCTATTGGTGAATAACTGGGTCAAGGAACGTGGCCTAGGGGTAAATCCAACTAAAACTGAGATAGTCTTCTTCACAAGAAAAAGATCAATACCAAGGTATACATATCCACGTATAAATGGTATCGACCTGATCCCGAAGAAATCCGTTAGGTATCTTGACATAATCCTAGATTCCAAGCTTAGTTGGAAAGACAACATAAATGAAAGAACCAAGAAAGCTTACGTGGCACTATAGTCGTGTAGAGTAGCTTTCGGAAAGATATGGGGCTTTAAGCCAAAGGTGGTATACTGGCTGTACATCGCAGTGTTAATACCTATTTTAGTCTATGGATTAATTGTCCGGTGGAAAGCACTTGAGAAGAAATGCAACCTTCAAAGTCTTACAAGGATTCAGAGGGCTGGCTGTCTGGCGGTGACCGGATTTATGAAATCTACACCAACGGCGGCCCTTGAAGCGATGCTGAACCTTCCACCACTAGACATATACTGTGAAAGCATTGCAGCCAGGGCTGCGCTAAGGATGCAAGAATCCAGTCTTTGGAAAAGATGTCCTCATGGCTACGCATCAATCCTGGATCGATGGGCTACCCTGATGTCCGCAACCGAAACGGACTATACCACCCCACTTTCTTGCTGTGAGAGGAGATTTTCTATTAGGATTCCTTCCAGGAACTGGCAATCTATACCGACGGATCCGAAACGGATACCGGTACAGGAGCCGGAGTCTACTTCGAACCTCAGGAAGCATGTCACTCCTACAGACTTGATGATGGCTGTAGCGTCTTCCAGGCTGATATCAAAAACAGTGCGGATCTGATTCTTAGGGAGAATTTCTCAGGCAAGAGAATCAAAATCTATGTTGACAGTCAGGCAGCCATTAAGGCTCTGCAACTCGTAAAACTCTGTAAAGAGAAACTAGAAGAAGTATCGGATGTCAATGAGGTAATCATCTGCTGGGTACCAGGGCATGTGAATATTTCCGGAAATGAGAAGGCGGACGAACCAGCCAGACTGGGATCAGGTGCAGATATGTCGCAGATCACAACTGAGGCTTGAATGCCATTCAGCACACTATTCAGAGGAATAGGGGTGGAACTACTAGGAAAGGCCAACTAGCGATGGTGTGAATTAGACACATGCGCAACGGCAAGGCCAACATGGCCTATCTATAACAAAAAAAGGACGGAAAGTCTGCTAAATCTTGGTAGAGGGAATATACGACTGGTAATCGACGCCCTCGAGAGCACCGTGGCGCAGTGGGTAGTGTGTTGGCCTCTGACGCCGATGACACGGGATCGAATCCCGACACAGCCATGTCATCGAACGTGTTTTTCACGGTGTTTCTCCTCAGCGGGGTTCTGACAAAACCCCCTGTAGTAAAATTGTCGTAAAAAGCTTCTCGAAATTCGCCGTTCGGAACCGGCAATAAACTGTAGGGCCCTTTCACCTATGTAAAAATGAAATCACACACAACATGGGTGATTGAGAAAAGCTCGGCTCAGGTCCTTCATGGACTGTAACGCCAACATACATACATACACAGTCGGCGCCCTCACTGGGCACTGCATGATATCATACTGCTTGAGGGTCTTTTCTAGTTGATGAGTAGCTTCCAGGAGTGTAGAGAGTTCTCCTATTCAAGGAGCATACTCGCAAATCGTGGTCCTTCTTCTTTCTGTGTCGTCGTTGGGTCCATAACAAGTTTTCTTTTTACAAGGGTGGGTTGTTAGCCCACCGGTTTGGGGTAGCTGCATACATCAGCCCACAACTCTCAACAGGTGTTGAGGAGGCTTTTTAGAGGTTGCCACGAGGCGGCTGTATGTCAACTTGACCATAACGTCTCGCCATGTTGAGTGCAATTAGCAACTTTGCCCTACATGCCCAGGTCCTACCCTCTGAATTGTGTTATGCAACCCTCGAAAAATAGATTAAAAACCAGTGGAACTCCCTCAAATTTGATTTTGTCGAGGCAACAAAAGGCCCATCGACCTTGTCCAATATGATGCCAACTTATTGGCAGCTTCTAATCTTCAAAGGATGCCTAGCTTGGAGTCACATTCCAGACAAGTGGAAGTGCGCAAAGGTGCTTTTCATTCCCAAGGCCGGCAGAAACTCTCACACTACCCCCAAGGATCTAAGGCCTATATGTCTATCATCCTTTGCACTAAAAACCTTGGAAAGGTTGGTAGACCTATATATACGCCATAGCTTGGATCCGCTCCTAATTTCTAAGGCACAGCATGCCTACGTTAAGGGTAGATCTATCGAAACAGCCTTGCACACCCTAGTGAGGAAAATCGAAAGATCAATCCATCTTAAAGAATACACTTTAACAGCCTTCCTAGATATAGAGGGCGCCTTTAACAACGTCACTCCGGAAGCAATAACGGAAGGGTTGGGAAAGCTAAAGGTGGAGAAGACTCTCGTAGAGTGGATCAGCGAACTACTATCAACACGCAGGATTCACTCGAAATGGGGAAGCCAGGCAATCACCAGGGTGGTTACCAGGGGAACACCGCAAGGAAGGGTTCTCTCACCTCTCCTCTGGAATGTAGTTATAAATGAGCTACTAATTAAACTGGAGGAAGAAGGCCTGGACGTTACTGCCTACGCTGATGACGTTGCCATTTCAATCTCAGGTAAATACCTATCGACACTGAATGACCGTATGCAAACGGCATTCTCAATTCTTTGCAAATGGGCGCATAGCAAAGGGCTCAGGGTCAATCCCCAGAAAACGGAGCTCGTGCTATTCACCAAAAAGCATAAAATCCCGGAACACTGCCCTATCACTTTGCTTGATACCAGATTAAACTACTCCTCCAGTGCCAAATTCCTTGGCATCATACTGGACAGGAAATTAACCTGGAAAATCAACACAATCGAAAGAGCCAAAAAAAGCAACAATAGGTCTCTATTCATGCAAGAAAGCCATAGGGAAAAAATGGGGGTTCAATCCCAAGATTACTCTATGGCTCTATACCACGGTCATTAGACCCACATTAATGTATGGAGCGACTGTCTGGTGGACAGCACTGGACAAGACAACATACCTCAAACAATTCGAGAAGGTACAAAGGCTGGCGTGCTTATGCATTACCGGGGCCCTCAGGTCCACCCCAACGGCTGCACTTAACATGATACTCGACCTTACACCACTCGATATTTTCGGCAAGCAAATTGCCACACAAACGGCCATTAGACTTAAAGCCAACTCGAACTGGAAGAGCTACGTCTTTGGCCACTCCTCGATCCTGATTAACAGGTCAACCATGGCAGAAAACCTAGACCTCACAAAGCCCACCACAGTCTTGGATAAAAACTTTACAACGTTATACCCGGCCAGACAAAACTGGACTCGCCAGACTCAACCTCGCAAAGGCTGCATAGATTTCTATACTGACGGGTCTAAAACCAAAGACGGGGTGGGCAGTGGGGTATTCTGCAAACAACTTAAGCTAAACAAAGCGCTAAAACTACCTAATCACTGCAGCGTTTTCCAGGCGGAACTGTTTGGCAATAAAAGAGGCTCTGTCCTGGCTGAAGTGGAACGTGATATCCACCACGGATATCCGCATTCTCACGGATAGCCAAGCGGCCTTAAAGTCGCTGGAGTCCTATGTGTCCTATGTGCCATCTCTTAATGAGATGGCTGAACAGTTCAACATACAAATTATATGGGTACCGGGACACAGCGACATCACCGGAAATGAAAGAGACGACAGACTCGCCAAAAAAGGAACGACGCTACAAACAACTGTGGTCTGCGAGGATATACCCTTCGCAACCATCAAACACAATCTCACTACCCTCGCCAGGGCCGAGACGAACCGGAGATGGACTCAGGGACACACCTGCCTCATCACCAGGCAAATCTGGCCCCGGCTCGATAGTCAACGGACTAGGAGTATTATCTCCCTAATTAGAACTGACATCTATAAAGTCATAGGTGTCATCACAGGACACTGCCTTATTGGCAGTCACGCGCAAAAACTAGGTATCACTCCGAATGATTTTTGTAGGAGCTGTCTAGACGAGGAGGAGGTCGAATCCATTCATCACCTTCTCTGCGCCTGCCCGGCGTTCTGCACAGTCAGGAAACGATACCTAGGACCATACCTCCTCAACGATCTGACCGAAGTTCAGCAAGTGGGGATATCTGATCTTCTTAAATTTTTAAGAAGCACAAAATGGTTCCACGAATAGGGGGCTAAGCCCCCTCGTAGCTGCACAACGGGCCTTCTTGGCCTATGTGTGTTCTTCCCATCTCTGGGAAGGCTACGGTCTTACCTACCTACCTATTGACAGCTTGACAACGACCTCACCCTTACAATAAATCCTAAATGTACTTGTCCCATTCATTTGATGACTTACCAATCATGCCAAGTTTGACACCTGATAGCGAAATGATGATGTAATAATTCGAAAAATTAGAGCAGTTCTTTGCCTGTAGTCCGCGATAAGACCCCGCTTATTGGTAAACACTGATAAAGCCTTGCACGGAATTGTTTTTAAAACTGCATCCAAACAATAGACATTTTTATTTTTTGTTTATTTTCATTCTAACACTACATTTCATCACCTTCCTATTGCGAAAATAGATCGATTTGAGTTCGAGTACTTGTCAAGGCAACTTGACACTACCAGTACTGACTATCGTTGACATCGTTGTAATCGCCTTGAAGATGCCCGTTGTGGATGTGTCACTTTTAATAGCGTCACAGGTACGATGTTGTAAAATAGACAGAATGCAGGCACTGGAGAATATCAATATCAGAGTGACCCAAAAGGAGAGGAGAAAGGTTCGGCGAAGATTCTGCCACCAGGGATCCTCCTGAAATGGCATTAACTCTTCCAAACTCAGGCTCTTAGTTTTCCTATAAACAAAAGGCATAAACACACAAGTGGATAGATAGGTTTTTTAATACTCACTGGCTCATGCCAAACACTTCGTATTCACTTTTATCTCTTGGCATGTCGATAACGCATCCCGATAAAAGCGCAGTGGTCTCAGTAGCCATTACTTGATCGTCCACTGATATATACTAGTCAGAGGCAAATATCCAAATCCGAATGTTCAGTTCCAAAAAATCGTCAGCGTGCCCCACTTTCTCCGAATAGCTTCGTACACAACTGATATCTTTCTGGTATCTTTATCCACTGGATGGTTTGTGCTCATTATCACATGTGCTGTCACCGACACGATACCCTCCTCTTGTTCTTTTTATATGCCGTAGATACAGTCCGATAAAACTGCAAAAGACCAAATGTGTTGTTGAGTACCTTTTGCCTACCCGTATCAACCGAATCCCTAGCACTTATGCGCTCTGAAACCAGCCGCTCTTTAAATACTCAACCCCCCCCCCCCAACCAGAGCGACCGATTTAGAAGACGAGTCGTCGGCTGATTTCAATTCCTGTAAACAACCTTATCTGGCTGCGAGTCTTTGAATCTGTATTGTACTCAATTAAGTGTTAAATGGTATACCGGCTCCCAGACGACACTATGAAGCAATCTACAGAGGCGCACACTGACAAAAGCTCAGGGTGCGATAAAACTGATAATGTGATGAGGAAATTCCTTGGCTCCATGTGCTTGTAGTTAACGATTTGTCTATAAGTAAATTCGCGAGGGGTGCGACGGCGGCATCCGTTGAATGATGCGACTTGGGCAAAGTTTCGATAGCAGATTCCCGTAGGGCACATACATACGTATGACAACCAGGTACATAGGCAGGAGGCATACGAATCCATCTGTACATCCACATGGTGCTAATTTGAAATCACTAAGTCTTCATCATCACTGCTCCTCTGCAGGCTTTTCTCGTTTCCTCCCTTCGTCCTCCCTGCATATTGTGGTATCAAGCAGTTACGAGCATCTACGTTTTCATTTGCATTTTGTGTACAAAATAACACACGTGAGCGGGTAGTGTTGACTTAGGGGCGGTTAACGCCGTTGGTGGTATTTGGCAACATGCTACGCGGAAGGCTGATTGTGTGAACGTTTGCAATTAGTGGGATTTCACAGAAAAAAAAAAGAACAGAGAGCCCACGTAATGGAATAATGGAGATACAAGTTTAATTAATTCATGAGGCTCGCCTACAGGTGCCCATCTTTCCCCTAAGGCTCGTTGAAATTCGCGGCAATATGCAATATGTAGGTTTATTCAAATGTGATTCAATTTTGACATGTCGGAATGGAAAAAAAATCTCATTCCCTGCCATCAGTGGATATTTATTCCACTGAATAAATTTTGTCGCTTTAGGGGAAGATGACTTTACCTGAAGTAGTTTGAGCTTAAATGAGTAGATGGGTTTTATCTCAACTTCAACTGATGTGCTAATGTCATGGAATAAATGCTCCTTACAAAGGCCTACTTGAGATAAGGAAGGTAGAACGTTATTGTAATGGGGCCGATTTCCAAATTTTGACATATCTCCACGTTTCAAGGTCACCAGAATCCAAATCGAAGGTTTTTATAGAGATGCCTGTTTGTGCGTATGTGCGTATGTGCGGGCGGAATCGATTATCTCGAGAACCAACGATGATATTGACATGAGACCAGATTCGTTCCACGCGCAATTATACAACTTAGAACTGATCAAGTTTTGAGCAAAATCGGTCCAGTCGTTTTTTGCTAGAAATTAGATAACTAAAAAATGCGATCTTCGTCATTAAGAAATGGATCATTCAGCGGAAGTGGTTTTCCAAATTCTCAGCATCGACTGCGAGTGGAGGCATCATTGGACCATTTTTTTTTTCGAAAATGCGACTGGGCCTTGTTAACCGACTTTTTTTTTTTTTACTGCAGTTGATAACAAGGATGGATGGTGAAGGACTAGCAAAGGCCTCGTAGGGGTAGCATCTGCCGACGGATGCTGGCCCGACAAAAAGCGAGTAAGAGCCTCTGCAGCCGAACATCTTGCAGCTCTGCTAGTCAGGTCCTACTTCCACCTCCTCGTGGTGCCATCTGGAAATTTCCTTAAAGGGGAAATTACTGACGGAAGAGGCCGAATGGCGAGTATCCTGCGCCACCAAACAGGATTAGTGTCGGTTGGGCTATGGTCTAGCGAACCATAACCGTAAAACCACTAATTGCTCAGAAACACAAAACAGCCTCGGATAATAAAACGGAACGGATCTATGTTGACGACCCTACGAGAAAACAAAAAACAAACAAGGACCTTCGGTTCTGTACGTGGAATGTTAGGTCCCTAAACAGACCACGTGCGGCCGAACAACTTGCGGACGCCCTAGACCGCTATAAAGCGGACATAACCGCCATCCAGGAAATGCGATGGAATGGACCGGGTAAAAAGCGGATGAAAAACTGCGACATTTACTACGGTGACTGCTATAGGGAGAGAGGACAGAGACTATTTGGATGCGGATTTGTTGTTAGAGGTGGACTAAGACATAAAGTCCTAAGTTTCCAGTATGTGAGTGAACGCCTCATAACGATCCGCGTCAAGGCAAATTTCTGTAACATCAGCCTCATATGCGTCCATGCCCCCACGGAAGACAAGGATGACTCAATCAAAGATGATTTCTTTGATCTCCTAGACAGAACATATACCAAATGCCCCAGCTATGATACCAACATCATACTAGGAGATTTTAACGCTAAGCTGGGTAAAGAAAGCATCTTTGAGCGGGTCATCGGCAAACACAGCCTACATGACACCACATCCGATAACGGACATAGGCTGATCGACCTTGCAACGGGGCGAAATCTTCTTGTAGCCAGCACACGATTTTCCCACCTCGATATACACAAAGGCACGTGGCGGTCGCCAGATCAATCAGTCACCAACCAGATTGACCACATCGCGATTGACGTCAGACACTCCTCCACTATTCTTGATGTTCGCACTTTCCGAGGAGCGAACATCGATTCAGACCACTATCTTGTAGTAGCCAAGATACGTCAGCGCATAACACGAACACCGCGGAGTAGAGTTAGAACACCAAGATATGACGTCGGAAAGCTACTATCGTCGGAGATCGCCAGTGCTTTTGCCAACCGCGTCTCCCTTAAGCTCTCCGATACAAGTCAATCCTCCACTCAGTCAGTAGAGCAACAATGGAGCCTGTGCAAACAAGCCCTGAAGAGCACAGCAACGGAAGTGCTGGGCCTTAAAGCTCCACCACGACGAAACACCTGGTTCGATGACGAGTGTAGAAGGATTCATGCGGAAAAGCAGGAGGCATACAAAGCCTCACTACACAAAAAAACAAGAGCGGCTCGTGAGCTCTACGAGCTTAAGAGAAGGGAGGAACATAAGCTTCTCAAGAGAAAAAAGAAAGAGCACGAGAAGCGGGCGATTGAAAACTTGGAGAGGAGCTATTGCAGGCACGACGTTCGAAGATTTTATCAGCGGATAAAACGAATGTCTCAAGGCTATAAAGCCCGAACGGAGGCCTGTAAGGATGAGAACGGACACCTAGTAGTAGAATCTTCTGCACTACTACTTCTGCAGACTGTATAACGGCGATGACAACCAACATACCGCCGTCAGGCAGAATGATCCATTTTTTAACGACGAAGATCGCAGAGAATTCCGTCTCCCTGACCTCGACGAAGTTGAGATTGCCATGTCGAAACTCAAGTCGAATAAAGCTGCTGGCGCAGATGGACTGTCTGCTGAGCTCTTCAAAGCGGCTGGGGGTGAGCTGGTTAGGAGCATGCACCGGCTCATCTGTAAGATATGGTCAGAGGAAAGCATGCCCGAGGAAGGGAGTCTCAGCATTATTTGCCCGATCCACAAAAAAGGAGACCCCTTGGACTGCGCCAACTATAGAGGAATAAGTCTCCTTAATGTCGCATACAAGATCTTCGCTGCCATTTTGTGTGAACGCCTGAAGCCATTCGTAAACAAGCTGATAGGTCCTTATCAGTGTGGCTTCAGGCCAGGGAAGTCCACCATCGATCAAATCTTCACACTACGGCAGATCCTGGAGAAAACCAATGAGTTT
The DNA here is from genome assembly GCA_951905685.1 of Eumerus sabulonum. Classification (NCBI taxonomy): domain Eukaryota; kingdom Metazoa; phylum Arthropoda; class Insecta; order Diptera; family Syrphidae; genus Eumerus; species Eumerus sabulonum. Next base: position 242,846,523 of record OX645060.1, read on the forward strand.
CAAGTCGATACGCACCATCTATTCGTCGACTTCAAGGCCGCATACGACAGCGTAATTAGAGACGAGCTATATAACGCCATGTTTACTTTTGACATCCCTGCGAAGCTCGTCAGACTATGCAGGATGACCTTGGAAAATGCTCGCTGCTCCATCCGAATCGGTGAGCACCTTACCGATAGTTTTGATGTCAAAAAAGGATTTAGGCAGGGCGATGCGCTGTCGTGTGATTTCTTCAACATCGTATTGGAAATGATTGTGCAAAAATCACAGGCCAATACAAGAGGCACAATCTACTTCAAATCCTCGCAACTCCTTGCATACGCCGACGACATTGACATGATAGGTAGATCGCAGCGAGATGTCAGTGAGGCGTTTGCGAGTATTGAGATGGAGGCGGCAAAAATTGGTTTGGCAGTTAATGAGGGCAAGACTAAATATCTGCTGTCATCGAAAAAGGACATTTACCACCGACGTCTTGGACAGAACGTGCATATTGGCAGATATAAGTTCGAGGTAGTTAAGGACTTCATATACCTCGGCTCCGCGGTGACTTGGAACAACGACACCAGTTTCGAAATCAAGCGCAGAATTACTCTTGCCAACCGCTGCTTCTTTGAGCTCAAGAGGCAACTGAGAAGTAGAGCCCTCTCTCGTACGACCAAGTTGACCTTATATAAGACCTTAATTATCCCGGTCCTGTTATACGGCGCAGAAACATGGACTTTATCTAAAGCGGATGAGGAAATCCTTGGTCGTTTCGAGAGAAAGATTCTGCGTTCGATTTTCGGTCCCATAAACACAGAGGAGGCTTGGTGGAGAAGATTCAATCACGAACTGTACGGGTTGTACAGCGACATGAGTCTGGTCAGGCGTCTACGGATCCAACGCCTAAGATGGCTAGGCCATGTAGAGCGAATGGACACCACAGCTCCAGCCCGTAGAGTCTTTGAATCCAACCCCGAGGGACGAAGAAATAGAGGACGGCCGCACCTAAGGTGGCGCGCACAGGTGGAAGGGGACCTCAACCAACTGGGCGTGCGGCATTGGAAAAGACTAGCGAAAGATCGTGCTAGGTGGAGAGGCATGTTGGTTGAGGCCCAGGTTCACCCCGAACTGTAGCGCCCGTTAAGTAAGTAAGTAAGTGATAACAAGGATTCATGCAGGGTGACGCACCATGCTACAATCGATCTTTTGCACAGCGGATTCCCAAATCGTGTTATCAGCCGTCTTGGCGATGTCAATTGGTCGCCTCGGAGCTGTGGTTTGACCCCTTTGGACTTTTATTTTTGTGGGGAACCGTGAAGGACTGATGTTATACCAACAATTCGGAAACGATTCAGGCACTTGAGGCCACTATCATCCAAGAAATCCGTGAGCTACAACCCGAAACCATCAACAAGGTCTTGGAAAATTGGGGTGACAGAATGCGCTACTGCGAAGCCAGCCGAGGGAGCCACTTGAACGACGTTGCATTTAATAATTAATGGGAAATGTTTGTTCTTTCTAATAAAGCCATAGTACGTGGAAAACATTTAATTTTGTTCATTTCATTGCATTTTTAAAAAGAAACTTGTATATGGCCCACCCGTACAATCAACCGGCTACATCTAGATTGCTCTTTTATAAATAAAAAATGTCCATGTGGCACAGTGTATTAGGTTTCCATATGAAACTTTACCAGCGACTTTACCCAACAAATTGTAAACAGAAAATGGGAGCCGGACTATAACAAATTAAATAATTAATCGCGCCATAATCTGCTTTCCCCTCTGTTGATGTTTTCGAATTGAATATTCCATTACTCGTATCATATTAAAGTACAACATCTTCAGGCATGCAATATCGACAATATTATGAAGTACACGCGCACGTATGCGTCAACACCTGGGTAAGTTTCCCACAAACCTCCATATCGTCGGGACAGACTCGTAAAATAAACATAAAGGAGCATTCGAAATTTAGCAGGAAATCACAGCACTTTTTGCTCGCTTAAGCTCGTAAGCCTTTTTTTATTGCTACTACCTGCTCTTCACTGGGAATAAAAGCAAACCTGCAATTCCCAGGAGTGCTCTTCTAGCAAATACAACTTGGTGCCAGTTCCCACGTCATAAAACATTTGAACACCTGTAAAACGCCCGCGTGAGAATACCATCAAGTGTGTCTTGGCCCACGGGGATGCGATATCTACTACGTGAGTGTCGGAGTAAATAATAAAATCCAAGTGGGTACGAAACACGTTATATTCTATTCATCTTCTGGTAAGAACATTTATCGTTTCGGGTGGCTTCCAATTTTGGACACTAACTGATGCACTGCAGTTAGTGCAGGGAGGGAGCGAGCAAACAGAGCAAAGAAGTTGATCGCGTTTAACATGGCAAACGCCAGCTTCGATCTCTGTCCCTGCTCAATGCAAGTTGACACACAGTCTCCGCGTGGCCTCCCCTGGATAGCTACCCTGGCACACGCCAGGTAGCGAACCAATGTGTGCAGCGACCCAACCCCTTGTTTTTGGGGAAAGTGGGAGCTAGCCCTCCAGGTTGGGGGTCATGCTTAGGGGTAACATCCCTATCACGTAAAAACCTACTTGTTCAGGAGCAACCATAAGCCTCGGCTGCGGACGAATATAAAGCTGACGACCCCTGCAAACGACTAACGGACTTGAGAGTTTGCACCTGGAATGTGAGGTCCCTTAACAGACCGGGTGCAGGCGATCAATTGGAGCAAACCCTTAACTACTATAAAGCAGATATAACCGCGCATCAAGAATTGCGATGGGATGGACCAGGCAAAAGACGGATGAAAAACTGTGACATCTACTACGGGAACTGCTACAAGGAGAACAAGCAGCGCCAAATCGGTCGCGGATTCGTTATTCGAGGAAGACTCCGACAAAAAGTCTTAAGCTTCCGGGACACGAGCGAACGCCTCATAACAATCCGCATCAAAGCTTAATTTGGAAACATTAGCTTAATATGCGCTCACGCCCCAACGGAAGAAAAGGACGATCGACTCAAAAAAGAATTCTACGATCTCCTAGATAGAACCTATGGTCAATGTCCCAGCTACGACATAAAAATAGTTCTAGGAGATTTTATTGCAAAACTGGACAAAGAGGACATATTTGAGTCGATCATAGGAAAGCATAGCCTCCATAACACCATTTCTGAAAACTGACTTAGGCTAATCGATTTCCTAACTGGGCGTAACCTCCCTGTAGAAGCACACGATTCCCTAATCTCAACATCCACAAGGGTACCTAGCGGTCTTTTGATCAATCAACCACCAACCAGATTGATCACATTGCGATCGACGCCAGACACTCCTCCAGTGTTCTCAACGTACGAACCTTCCGAGGGGCCAACATCGATTCGGACCACCACCTTGTTGTAGCCAAGATACGAATGAGAATATCAAGAATGCTTAGGAGTCGAGTAGGACAACGTAAGCTTGAGGTCGGAAAACTACAATCGCAAGAGACTGCCAGAATCTTCGCCGATCGTGTCTCCTAAAAGCTGTCTCAAAATCCGCCCACAGTAGCACGAACAATAGAGCAGGACTGGGTGTATTGCCGGAGTGCCGTCAGAGACACTCCCTCAGAGGTGCTGGATTTCAAACCGCCACCACCTAGAAGCCCCTGGTTCGATGAATAATGCGAACAAGCCCATGCAGCAAAACAAGAGGCATATAAAGCCATGCTGCAACGACGGACGAGAGCTGCTCGCAAAACCACTGAGCAGAAGAGAAGAGAGAAACACACGCTTCTCAGAAAAAAGAAGAGAGAACACGGAAAGCGTGAGATCGAGGAGATGGAGAGATGCTTCCGCAGGAATAACGCCCGGAATTTTTACAATAAGGTAAAACGAACATGCCATAGCTACAAAGCTAGAGCGGCGGCCTGCAGTGATGAAAACCGAAAACTGGTAGTAGAATCACAGTCGATGCTGAGGATTTGGAAGGACCACTTCTGCAGACTGTATAACGGCGATGACAGACAAGATACTGCTGTCAGGCAGAACGAGTCATTTGTAATGGACTACGATGTAACAGAATCAGTCCATCCGACCTAGACGATATCAAAATAACGATATCAAGACTTAAGTCTAATAAAGCCGCGGGCGCAGACGGCCTGCCTGCTGAGCTTCTTAAGGCGGCTGGCGATGAGCTGGTAAGGTGCATGCACCATCTCATTTGCAAGGTATGGTCGGAGGAAAGCATGCCCGACGAATGGATTCTCAGCATCGTTTGCCCGGTCCATAAGAAAGGAAACCCATATAACTGCGCCAACTATAGGGGAATAAGTCTCCTTAACATCGCATATAAGATCGCTCGGCCGTATTGTGTGAACGCCTGACACCGTTTGTGGATAACCTGATCGGCTCTTATCAGTGTAGTTTAAGGCCAGGCAAATCCACATTAGACCAAATATTTACGCTACGACAGATCTTGGAGAATACCAAATCGACACTCACCACCTCTTCGTCGATTTCAAGGCTGCATATTACAGCGTGTATAGAGATGATCTATACAAAGCCACGTCTAGTTTTAACATCCGTAGCGGCGATTCCATTCATTGGGCATGCTTTCCTTCGAACATATTTTACAGATGAGCTTATGCATGAGCCCTATCAGCCTATCTCCAGCCGCTTTACATAGCACGGCACACAGGCCGTCTGCGGCCGCGGCCTTATTAGCCTTAAGCTTCGAAATTATCAGTTTAATTCCATCTTTTTTTGGAACGAAGTTCCTTATCGGACGATACGGATTTGTCGGGTGGAGGCTAGGCGAAGAACAATTTGTGAATTTTTCATCACGACCCTCTTTGGTGTGCTGGGCGCTCTGACTTGGCGGTCTGACTGGATGGGTGTTCGGACTGGGCGGTCTAGCTAGGTGGTCGGACTGGGTGGTCGGACGCATTGCTCAGCAAACCTGATGTTTCTAGCTGACGATGGCTTGAAACCCAACACATCAGAGGTAGCGTCTCTGATGGCATGCTGGTAGTGTTCCCACTGTTGTTCTGTGGGTTGTTCCGGTGTTATTGTAGTTTACGAGATTTTGAGAGAAACTCGATCGACAAAGGTCCTAGCGGTCTGCTGCAATTGTAGCTTTCCGACGTTAACCTTTCGTTGTCCAGCTCGACTCCGTGGCATCCTTGATATCTTCATTCGTACCTTGGCTACAACAAGGTAGTGATCCGAGTCGATGTTGGCTCCTCGGAAGTTTCGTACATCAAGGATGCTGAAGGAGTGTCTGGCGTAACGTGATCAGTCTGATTGGTGGTAGTCTGATTAGATGGCCGCCAGGTTCCTTTTTGAATGTTGAGATGCTGGAATCGTGTGCTAGTCAGAAGAAGATTACGCACCTCCAGGTGGTCATTTAGCCGATTTCTGTTTTCGGAGGTCCTTGGAGATCGACCTCCGTCCTCTTTGCCCAATTTCGCATTCAAATCTCCTAGAACTATTTTTGTGTCCGTGCTGGGACTATACCCAATTGGTTCTGTTTAGGAGATTGCAGAATTCTTCTTTGAGTCGATAGTCCTTTTCTTCGGTAAGGGCGTGAGCGCATGCCAAGCTAATGTTTCCAAAATTAGCTTTGATGTAGATTTTTATGAGGCGTTCGCTTACATCCCGAAAGCTTAAGACTTTTTGTAGGAGTCTTCCTCGAATAACGAATCCGCATAATAAGTAGTAGACGTCGCAGTTTTTCATCGGTCTTTTGTCTAGTCCGACGAATCGTACGTCCTGGATTGCATTTATACCTGCTTTGTAGCAATTGCGGGTTTGCTCCAATTGATTGCCTGTCTGTTAAGGGACCTCGCCTTTCAGGTGTCCACTCGCTCGCTAGACATTTATTCGTTTGCAGAGGTCGTCAGCCTTGTATCCGTCCGTATCCGAGGATTGTTGGCAAACCAAGCGAGCAACCTAAATCCTATCGCCCTATCAGTTTGACTTCGTTCTTTCTAAAAACAATGGAGAAACTGATAGAGCTCCACCTTAGAGGTATCCTGGCAAATCAGACACCTCTGCATCCCAACCAGTATGCATATCGCAAAGAGCGATCTACCGAAAATGCACTACACCACTTGGTGACGTGCATTGAAAATAGTTTCTTACAAAAGGAGATCGCAATCTGCGATATAGAGGGAACCTTTGATAATACTGGCTATGATTCGATCACCACTGCACTATCCTGCAGGGGTGTGGACCATCCCACTAATCACTGGATTAGGGCGATGCTAAATAGCCGTATCATATCAGCCACATGCGGAGAGGTCTCAGTGAAAGTATCGGTGGTCAGAGGATGCCCACAAGAGGGAGTCCTCTCGCCACTGCTTTGGTCGATAGTCATCGATGACCTACTACGCAAGCTGACCACTCGGGGCTACGAGGTCATCGGATATGCTGACGACCTAGTAGTCATTGTTACGGGCAAGTGCGAGGTCACTGCCTGAGAGCGCATGCAGCTTGCGCTCCAATTTATGTCTGACTGGTGTGGCAGAGAGGGGTTATCTATTAACCCAAATAAGAAAATCTTAGTCCCATTTACAAAGAGGAGAAAGGTACAACCCTGCTCAATCTTTCTAAATGGAACACACATAGGATTTTCAGAGGAGGTAAAGTATCTAGGTATTGACCTAGACCGCAGACTCAACTGGAACTCCAACATGAAAAATAAACTCATGAAAGCGACTAAGGCCATGTGGGCCTGCCGACGCACCTACGGTAAAACCTGGGGGCTTAAACCTACGGTAGTCCACTGGTTATATACCGCGACAGTAAGGCCTATCGTCACCTACGGGTCCACCGTATGGTGGACAAAAGTTGAACAAAAAACTACAATTATTAAGCTTCAACGCCTTCAGAGACTAGCGTGTCTCGGCATCACAGGCGCTATGCCGTCCTGCCCTATGGCAGCACAAGAAGCACTCATTGGACTCGCTCCATTGCACCTTTTTATCAAGAAGGTGGCACTACGCAGTGGAATCAGAATCCTCTGCTCGGGAACAAATATGCCATGTAGACCTGCAGGCCACATGTCCATATTACAACATTTTCCCGAGCTGGATATGATTACTACAGTCTCGGACGCATTGCCACACACCTTCACCTTTGACAAGAGATTTGAGATACTGATCCCAAATCGCTCAGCATGGGAAAACAGCGATCCCCTGCTGAATGTCAAAGGCATTAGGTGGTACACGGATGGCTCCAAGATGGCTTCTGGCGTTGGCGCCGGCATCTTTGGACCAAAACGCAAAATCTCGAATTCCCTGGGAATAAGCCCCAGCGTCTTCTAAGCAGAGCTGCATGCCATCCTAACATGTGTCAATCTAAATCTCGAGACTGGCATCAGAGGAGTAACTATCAACATACTCTCTGATAGCCAAGCAGCGCTTAAAGCACTGGGTTCGTACAGCACGAACTCAAAAACCGTCAAGGAATGCCATGACGCCCTGCAAGACCTCGCCAGAAGAAACACTGTTAAACTTTGGTGGACATAAAGGTATCAAGGGCAATGAAATTGCCGACCAACTTGCCAGAAAAGGTTCCAGCGACAAATACATAGGTCCGGAACCTTTCTGCGGCATTCCCGGGTCTATGATGAATTACCTCTTAGACAAGTGGGAAAAATCGCAACACCTGTACTTCTGGAACAGTGTTCGGGGACTCCGTCAATCTAAACGACTTATACGGACCCTGAACAAACACCCTATTGACATACTCAAACTCAATAGAGGGGATATCAGGAGACTAGTCAGCTATCTAACGGGACACTGCGGTCTGAGATATCATCTAAACAAAATTAGTCTCTCGTCTGAAACTGAGTGTCGGCTCTGTCTAGAGGACGATGAGACGGCAGAACAAATACTATGTGAGTGTGCTGCTCTCTGCCATCTTAGGAAGCGCATCCTTCTCAGTGAAGTTATGACTCCTGAGGGGATCACCCTGGCTCCTACGAGAAGCATTCTCAACTTCATTATAGAAATGGAGAGGCTACTCGGCTAATCGGCTAGCAGGCACAATAGATCTGCAAAGGTCGCAGTGCCATATTGCTAATAGTAGCACTAGCCCCATGTATATATAAAAAAAAAAAAAAATTCCGAGGATTGTGGTTGTTTCGTAATAATTTTTATTTTCCGTGATAGGGATGTTACCCCTAAGCCCAATCCCCAACCTGGAGGGCCAGGTTTCTCTATCCACTGGAACTTGGGGTTCGGGTCGCTGCACACATTGTGTCACTACCTGACGGATGCTGGGGCAGCTATCCAGGGGATGCCACACAGAGGCTGTGTCTGAACTTGGATTGAGCAGGGACAGATACGCGATCAACTTCTTTGCTCCGTTTGCTCGCTCCCTCTCCCTGTTATGATTTGACCTGCGAAAGGTTTTCGTTGTCATTTTATTTCCTTCAGCTTCCGTTCGTGGGTGGCTCATAGCCATCCATTTTGGGGGACGACCCCCATAGATGGCGAGTAGTCCGAGGGTGCGATCACCGCTTGACTATGCAAACGAGTGGAGTTCGACTCGGAGTTTTATTTTATTGTTTTATGGCTCTAAGTGTGTACATAAGGGAGAGTGGGCAAAGCTCTCGGTGAGTGATCTTCGGTATGGGGAAAACTGCGCGATAGGAACTTATGCATAAGGCGAGAATCAGGCCATGGTCATCACAACACACGTCCCTTAAATAAGGAAAAAAAAAAAAACCAATTAGTGTGCGTGCGGCAGGTTCTGGTCGGAATGCTCAGTGGGTTAGGTAGTCAGTTGGAGATAGACGGTCAAACAGTTCAGGTGAAGATAGTGCCTATAGGATAGTGAGAGTACGGGTGAAAATGTATATTGTGGTAAGAGTAGGCTTAGCTGATTCCATGGTTTTTGTGGTTATTTGACTCTTCCTTTTTAGCAGATACGAAGCCTGGATAAAGGTTTTTCTTCCCTCCCTTAACGTAGGCTGAAGCAGCACTGGAAAATCGAACGTGTCCAAGAGTGGAAACATCGGCAACACCCTTCACCCCAGCGGACAGAGAAGTAAGAGCAACGAGACGGAAGACCACCGGTTCGGCGACCTTCTGCTAGCCCTTTCCATTGCCGCACACCCAGTTAAATGAGGTCCCCTTCCACCTGTGTGCGCCATCTTAAGTGCGGCCGTCCTCTGCTTCTTCGTCCCTCGGGATTGGATGCAAAGACTCTCCGGGCTGGAGCTGTGGTGCCCATTCGCTCTACATGGCCTAGCCATCTTAGGCTAGGCTAGTGACTCATGTCACTGTACAGCCCGTAAAATTCGTGGCTGAATCTTTTGCTCCATCTCCCGTCTGCTTTTATAGGTCCGAAAATCCCGCGCAAAACCATTCTTTTGAACCGACCAAGGGCTTACTCAACCGCTTTTGATAGTGGATGCGCCGTACAGCAGGACCGGGATGATAAGGGTCCTATATAGGCTCAATTTCATCGTTCGGGAGAGCGCTCTATTTCTCAATTGCCTCCTGAGCCCAAAGAAACAGCGATTGGCAAGAGTGATCCTGCGTTTGATTTCGGAATTGATGTCGTTGTTCTTTCTTCTGAGAAGCTTATGCTCCTCCCTTCTTTTTAACTCGTAGAGCTCACGAGCTGCTCTTGTTCTTTTATGCAGCGAGGCTTTATATGCATCCTGCTTCGCTATGTGAATCCTCCTGCACTCGTCATCGAACCAGGTGTTTCTTCGTGGTGGAGCCTTGAAGCCCAAAACGTCGGACTTGCTTGTAAAGGTTCCACTGCTGTTCTATTGATAGCGTGGAGGGTTGAAGTGTATTGGAGAGCTTAAGGGAGACGCGATCGGTAAAAGCACGAACGGTTTCTGGCTATAGTTGCCTTCCGACGTCATAACTTAGTATTCTTACTCTACCCCTCTGCGTTCGTCATATCCGTTGGCGCATCTTGGCTACTACAAGATAGTGGTCCGAGTCGATGTTAGCTCCTCGGAAAGTTCGAACATCAAGAATAGTGGAGGAGTGTCTGACCTCGATCGCGTTATGATCAATCTGGTTGGTGGTCGATTGATCAAAAGATCACCAAGTGCGCAAAGAAGCGTGTACTGGCTGGAAGGAGATTTCGCCCCGTAGCAAGATCAATCAGCCTGTGTCCGTTATCGGATGTGGTGTCGTGTAGGCTATGTTTGCCGATGACTCGTTCAAAGATGCTTTCCTTACCCAGTACAATTTTGATGTCTTAGCTGGGACATTGGGCATACGTTCTGTCTAGGAGATCGTAGAACTCATCTTTGGCGGAGTCATCCTTGTCTTCCGTATGGGCGTGGACGCAGATAAGGCCGATGTTAAAAAATGTTGCCTTGATACGGATCGTTATGAGGAAAGCTTAGGACTTTTTGCCTTAGTCCACCTCGAACAGCAAATCCGCATCCGAACAATCGTTGTCCTCTCTCCCTATAACAGTCGCCGTAGTAAATGTCGCAGTTTTTCATCCGCTTTATACCCGGTGCATTCCATCGCATTTCCTTGATGGCGGTTATGTCCGCTTTATAGCGGTGTAGGGCGTCCCCAAGTTGTTCGGCTGCACATGGCCTGTTTAGGGACCTAACATTCCACGTACAGAGCCGAGCCAAGGGTCGTCAACATTAATCCGGTGCGTTATATCCGAGGCTTGTGGTTGTTTCGAAATTTGTGTTTTTTTTTTTGCGGTTACGGCTTACTAGCCCGTAGCCCAAACGATTAATCCTGCTTTTCGACGCAGGACTCTCGCCATTCGCTCTTTCCTGTCTCTAATTTCCATAGGAAATCTCTAGATGGCACCACGAGGAGGTGGGGATGGGACTTACTAAAAGTGCCGCAAGATGTTCGACTGCGGTGGCTCTTCTCGCTTTTTAGTTGGCCAACATCCGTCGGATAGATGCTACCCCTACGAGGCCTTTGTTAGTCCTTTACCATCCAGATTAAGTTAGGCTAAGGGAATTAACATTGTGAATTATTTTACTTGGAAACGTTAGGTGTGATTCTTTCATCTTTTTTTTTGTTCTTGTGTTGAAGATTTAGCAAGTCTTCCACCAAATTCGCGATGTTTGTTGCGGGCAAGTCTGCGGATGGGCAGACTCACGATCAGTCTTTATAAAGGGTCCGCCATCTAACGTTTTTTACTCAAGTAGTGCTTTTTTCGTGAATGGTAACACTTAGCTCATGTCTGATTCGACAGATAATTAGTTTTATCCTTCCGCTGAACGAATATGGTTGTGTATACGCTTGAACAACGCTGGGAAATATTGCGACATCGATATCATAAACCAAAGCGTAAAAAGCCACAAACAGTGCGTACACCCGAGAATATTGCTGCTGCGGCAGAAAGTGTGCGTGAAGCGCCATCAACATCAAATCACCGTCGTTCTCAACAATCAAACATTTCGGAGACATCATTGAGACGAATTTCGCTCTTCAAGGCTGGCGGCGATGTTCTGGTTGGGAGCTACCAGTGCGGCTTCCGGCCCGGCAAATCAACTATAGACCAAATTTTCACACTTCGACAAATCCTGGAAAAGACCAACGAGTTTCGAATCGATACACACCATCTTTTCATCGATTTCAAAGCCGCATACGACAGCATTCATCGTGAAGAACTGTTTGGGGCGATGGCCGAATTCGGGATCCCGGTAAAACTGATCCAGTCGTGTCGCGCCACGTTAAAAAATACGCGATGCACCGTGCAACTCGGTTCTAGGATTTCGGAACCATTCGAAACATGCACCGGATTTCGGCAAGGAGATGCGCTGTCATGTGACTTCTTCAACCTGGTGCTGGAGCAGATAGTGCGACGGGCAGGCGTCAACAGGGAAGGCACTATCTTTTACAAGTCCATCTAGGTGCTAGGATCCGCGGATGATATCGACATCATCGCGTGTTCTCGCCGTGGCATTGTGGAAGCATTCACGGCGATTGAACAGGCGAAACGAGTTGGTCTTAAGATCAATGAGGATAAAACGAAATACATGCTGTCAAGCAAAAACCAATCCGTCGCTCACCACCTGGGACAAAATATAACAATTGACAGCTAGAATTTCGAGGTAGTTAAGGAGTTTGTCTACCTCGGGCCAAACGTAAATTCCACAAATGACACCACAGTGGAGATCCGGCATAGAATCGCCCTTTGTAACCGGTGCTACTTCGGCTTGTCCAAGCAACTGGGGTCAAAACTCCTCACTCGAAAGACCAAAGTCATGCTTTACAAAACGCTCATTCTGCCAGTCTTGCTGTACGGAGCCGAAAGCTGGACGATAAGCAGGACAGCGGAGCTGATTTTGGGTTCTTTCGAAAGAAAAATTCTGCGCCGGATATTTGGTCCTGTCTGTGAGGAAGGTGAATGGAGAAGAAGACACAACCGTGAACTCTACGAGCTGTACCAAGATGTGGATGTAGTCCGAAAGGCAAGGATCCGTCGATTACACTGGCTCGGCCACATCGAGCGCATGGACATCAACGCTCCAGCTAAGAGGGTCTTCGACTCCGAGCCTCCTGGTTCGAGAAGAAGAGGAAGACCGAACCTCCGGTATAAAGACCAAGTAATTGCGGATGTAAGAAATCTTGGTCTTGACAACTGGAAGCGGCGTGCCCGGGACCGTCAAGGATGGAAGGCAGCTATAGCTCAGGCTCAGATCCTCCATGGATCGCTGGCCTGATAAGTAAGTAAGTAAGTTGGACTATTATTTGTGGGGTGCCGTCAAAGATAAGTGTTACGCCGACAAGCCAGAGACAATTGACGCTTTAAAGGGCAATATTCGTGAAGCCATTAGTGAAATACAGCTGCACACAATCGATAATGTGCTTTAAAATTGGACCGATCGTGTAGGCTACTGCATGGCCAGCCGAGGCAGCCATCTGATTGAAATTATTTTCTATTATTAACCGGAAGGATTGTACTTTCAAATTAAAAAAAGAAATTTGAGAAAATATTCAGTAGTTTTTAGGGTTCCGTACCCAAAGGTAAAACGGAACCCTATTACTAAAACTTCGCTGTCCGTCCGTCCGTCTGTCTGTCACCAGGCTGTATCTCATGAACCGTGATAGTTAGGGAGTTGAAATGTTTACAGATGATGTATTTCTGTTGCCGCTATCACGACAAACACCAAAATGAATGAATATTTAAGGGGGGCTCCCATACAACAGACATGATTTTCATCCAAAAAATCCCCTTGGTCACATACTGAACTAAGGTTAGTCGACAATATCCCACAACCAGTAGCAAACTTCCCAGTTTTGATCTCGTTTGTGTCTTTGATGAATTAATCCTAGCTGCAAACCTTTTCCCCATATTTCCCATTATTGTTATTCACCCTTTCACATCGTTGCCGTCAAGTAAGATACTTACTTACTTATCAGGCCTGCGATCCATGGAGGATCTGAGCCTGAGCTATAGCTGCCTTCCATCCTTGACGGTCCCGGGCACGCTGCTTCCAGTTGTCAAGACCAAGATGTCTTACATCCGCGATTACTTGGTCTTTATACCGGAGGTTCGGTCTTCCTCTTCTTCTCGAACCAGGAGGCTCGGAGTCGAAGACCCTCTTAGCTGGAGCGTTGATGTCCATGCGCTCGATGTGGCCGAGCCAGTGTAGTCGACGGGTCCTTGCTTTCCGGACTACATCCACATCTTGGTACAGCTCGTAGAGTTCGCGGTTGTGTCTTCTTCTCCATTCAGCTTCCTCACAGACAGGACCAAATATCCGGCGCAGAATTTTTCTTTCGAAAGAACCCAAAATCAGCTCCGCTGTCCTGCTTATCGTCCAGCTTTCGGCTCCGTACAGCAAGACTGGCCGAATGAGCGTTTTGTAAAGCATGACTTTGGTCTTTCGAGTGAGGAGTTTTGACCCCAGTTGTTTGGACAAGCCGAAGTAGCAGCGGTTGCCAAGGGCGATTCTACGCCGGATCTCCACTGTGGTGTCATTTGTGGAATTTACGTTTGCCCCGAGGTAGACAAACTCCTTAACTACCTCGAAATTGTAGCTGTCAATTGTTATGTTTTGTCCCAGGTGGTGAGCGACGGATTGGTTTTTGCTTGACAGCATGTATTTCGTTTTGTCCTCATTGATCTTAAGACCAACTCGTTTCGCCTGTTCTTCAATCGCCGTGAATGCTTCCACAATACCACGGCGAGAACACGCGATGATGTCGATATCATCCGCGTATCCTAGCAGCTGGATGGACTTGTAAAAGATAGTGCCTTCCCTGTTGACGCCTGCCCGTCGCACTATCTGCTCCAGCACCAGGTTGAAGAAGTCACATGACAGCGCATCTCCTTGCCGAAATCCGGTGCATGTTTCGAATGGTTCCGAGGTCCTAGAACCGAGTTGCACGGTGCATCGCGTGTTTTTTAGCGTGGCGCGACACAACTGGATCAGTTTTACCGGGATCCCGAATTCGGCCATCGCCCCAAACAGTGCTTCACGATGAATGCTGTCGTATGCGGCTTTGAAATCGATGAAAAGATGGTGTGTATCGATTTGAAACTCGTTGGTCTTTTCCAGGATTTGTCGAAGTGTGAAAATTTGGTCTATAGTTGATTTGCCGGGCCGGAAGCCGCACTGGTAGCTGCCGATTAGTGCGGTGCAAAATGGTTTTAGACGTTCACACAATACGCTGGACAGGATCTTGTATGCGACATTGAGCAGGGATATACCTCTATAGTTCTTACAAGAGGTAGGATCGCCTTTTTTGTGGATGGGGCATATAGAGCTGGTATTCCAGTCGTCGGGCATGCTCTCATCTTCCCAAATTCTGCAGATGATCTGGTGCATGCTCCCTACCAGAACATCGCCGCCAGCCTTGAAGAGCTCTGATGGCAAGCCATCTGAGCCTGCGGCCTTGTTGTTCTTCAGCTTCTGAATAGCTGTGCCGACTTCTTCTATGCTGGGTGGGAGGACTACTTCAGCGGCTGGAGTTGGGATTTCCTCAGTCCCTACCACTCTCTCTTGGTCATGCTCGTTAAGCAGCTGCTGGAAGTGCTGCTTAAATACATCCACTATTCCCTGCGGGTCGGTGACAAGATTACCCTCGCAGTTTCGAAGAGCCAGGGTGCCCTTTTTGAAGCCTCCTGCAAGGCCTTTGGCTTTCTTGTAAAAGGCTCGTATTTTATGTCTATCCCTAGACTCCTCGATATCCTTGAGCTGGGAGGCTGCGAAGATTCTTTTCTTTTGTCGCAGTAGTTTCTTCTCCTCCCTTCTTCTGGCTCGGTACTCTTCTCGCGCTGCCCTGGTTTTCCTCTGCAGCGCCTTTTGGTACGCCTCGTCGGTTGCTGCCTTTTTCTGCTCACACTCGCCATCATACCACGGGTTTCTTGTCGGGGGTGGTAGGTATCCTAAGGTGGTTTCGGCTACTTCCTGAATGGCTGAGCGGCAATGCAGCCACATATTATTGGCATTTGTGTTCGACGTAGGCATACCGTAGAGTCTTTCGCTCAGCTGCTCCCTGTAGACTCTGGCAACCTCCGGTGTGCTCAGGCGCCCAATGTCGAACCTCCTCCTGATGGGCTGGTGCAGCTTTCTGACATTGGACAGTCGAGCTCTGAATCTTGCTGCTACGAGGAAGTGGTCAGAGTCGACATTTGCCCCTCTGAATGTTCGCACATCCAGGATGTTTGACGCGTGCCTTGCGTCAATGAGCACATGGTCGATTTGGTTGGCGGTTCGACCGTCCGGAGATCGCCAGGTTGCTGTGTGGATTCGCTTGCGAGGGAATCTTGTGCTACTTATCACCGCATTACGAGCTGTCGCAAGGTCAGCGAGTCGGAAGCCGTTATCTGTTGTTGTATCGTGGAGGCTGTGCTTTCCGATCACTCCGCCAAGGGTGTTTTCCTTTCCGATTTTGGCGTTGAAGTCCGCGAGCACGATTTTTACATCGTACTCCGGACAAGCTCCGTAGTAGTTGTCCAGGAGGTCATAGAAGTCCTCCTTGATAGGGTCTTCAGCCTCGTCGGTAGGGGCGTGTGCACATATAAGGCTGATGTTATAAAATCTGCCTCTGATGCGGATCACAGCCAGGCGATCACTTATAGGTTTAAAGTCGATGACCTTCGACCTTAACCGCTTTCCCACGACGAATCCGCATCCCAGTAAGTGCAACCTTTTGTGACAGCTGTAATAAATGTCGCAATTTTTCTTCCTAATCATACCGTTTCCTATCCAGCGTATTTCCTGGACCGCAGTGATATCCGCCTTGTACTGCGTGAGGATTCCTTCTAGTTTATGAGCAGCTCCGGGAGTGTACAGGGTTCTGACATTCCAGGAGCATACTCGCAAATCGTGTTCCTTTTTCGTGCGTTGTCGTCGTCGAGTATCCGTCCGTATATCCGAGGCATCTTGCTCATTCATAACTTTGGGTTTTTTTACGTGGGCGGATTGTTAGCCCGCCGCACAACCGCCATTCTGGTCGGGGTTTTCTTCGCTGCATACGTTTGTTCACCTCCCAACGGCTGTTGAAGAGGCTATCCAGAGGGCGCCGCGAGGAGGCCGTATGTCAACTTGACCCGGGCATTTAAACAGGGATCGTTGCTGGCATCTCGCCAGGTTGAGAGCAATCAACAACTTTACCCTGTATGTCCGAGCCCATGCCCTCCGGTCAAGTAAGATAATTGATCTGAATTCAATGGACACTTTGATGATCAACTATATCTCATCATGAAGATAGTACATACATAGTCTCTTTCATATTTATATATACAGATGGTACGGAACCCTTCGTGCGCGAGTCCGACTCGCACTTGGCCGGTTTTCTTTTTATAGCATTTTCAAAAAAAAAAGAAGTTATTTGGCGGACCCTTTAGCTGGCCTAGCACCCCTTTCGTACGACGACGTCGCGGGCAAGTGGGAAGGAGTTTCGGCAACATCCCAGCAACAAAAAAAAAAAAAAAACAATTCAATAAATTTTTGAAACAAAAACAATTATTTAATGTAATATTCCTCATTTCCAATTATACTCTGTACATATGTAGATACTTATATATTAAATAATCACATACATACACATATATGCAATTTATAAATACATGTATATATAACGACTTTACAGATTAAAAATATGTTATTCCGCCTAGATTACAAAAAAATATATATATGTCAATTCAATCTAAATATATATATATATGGCTGGTTTAGGACGTGTTTTTGCTTTTTAATTCGCCTCCTTGATGGAGTTTTACTTGCTCAACAATAACGTGTTTTTGTTACTAAAATAGTTTTTGTTCAATAAAATCGCGCGAAAATTTTCGAAGCGATTGCGATTTTTATTTTAATTAATTATTTTATTTTGTTTTTTAGCTATGTCAAGCTGTCTTATATTTATTTTGAGTATGTGATTATGTAACTATTTCGCTTTTTGTTTTTTGTTTTTTATAAAAGTGCATACCTTGCTAGTACTATACCATTTTTATCCTTTTTTGCTACTTAGTATTAGTGGCTAAATGTGTTTTTCAAAGAAAATTTAACAGAAACAAGGGAAGAAATATTAAAAAAAAATAAAATAAAAGAAGAAACAGAAAAATTTCAGTAACAAATTGGAAGCTCTGTCTAACGTTTTGAAATTTATATATTTTATTTACAATCATCATTTGCTAAGAGGTTGTTGTTTTTTTTTTTTTTATTTTTCTATTTATGTTTTTATTTAAGCAATTTCCTTATGACATATGTTCGAAGACTTGAAGAAAAGGTATGTTTGGATTTTTGTTTTTTCTTAATGACTAGAATTGAACTTAAATGATGTTTGAAAGCTGATTTTTGTTTTAAATAAAATCACTAACACAACTACATAGGTGTATCTTTGTTTTAAAATTTTTCTATCCTCGGTTTTGCTTGATGTGTGAGATATTTTCGTACGAGCCATTCGCTTAGTATTGTCTTTTCTGTTCCAGTTAGTGAGTAAATATGTATTTCTACGTGTGTATATATGGGTTTATACTATACGAATATAAGGATATTTTATCTATATACACGTACGAATATAGCAAGATGAATAATATTTGTTTTCTTTTTTTTATTTTTAAAATTCAATTTAATATTTAATCGTAAAATTGAATGAATCAGACTTGAGTGAAAGTTGACAGTAGGAAATTTGATAAATTTCTATAAACGATCTTGTGTGATTCATCTTGCTCCTAAGTATCGCAAAAGTAGGAAGAAAAAACATTGGAAATAGGAATTTGAGATGTAGATTTGAGGAACACACTCACCTTAGGTTTGGATATAGTATATATTGTATATTTAGCTACACGACATTACATTAAGATTTAAACGTTTTTTATCTTAGTTTTTGTTTTGTTTTATTCATTTATCTTTTTAGTTTTTAATTTGTATTATGAGTTTCTATGTACCTAGATACTTTATCGATTTTGGCTTTGTTAGGTTCGTCTTAATGAGAAAGATGATATTTACATGATTGTTTTAGATTTCTTGTAATAGTCTGGTCCAAGCGGTAACAGTGAGTAAAAAAAGTTGTTTTCGAATTGACTATCTCAGTTTAAATAGTTTTATACCACGAAATAGGAAGCAATGCTTACATTCCTCACGAGAAATTTCCGACATAAGGTTGGGGGACATTTCGTCAGGTGAACATTTGGAGAGACATACGCCCCTTGAGGCCTTTAGTAGTTAATCAGTTAAACAGTTCATTGATGGGCTAGATAAATCATCAGCCAGTGAAAGTTTATTGTAACCAGGAAGGAGTATAGAGAACAGTGGAATTAGTGGCGGTGAACGCAGCGTGAATGACCTGCGGCTGCCAAACCTATGAAACATGAAGATCGTTCCACGATATGTTTGTGTCGCTTATACACACCAACAAATCACTCTTGGAAGTGTAAAAGCTCCATTATCTCAAATCGATTCCTATACGGAAAAATTAAGCAACACAGCTGTTGTGAAATGAAAGTGATGAAGGCATAACACTCATAGTATATGGTCACTTTAAACTCATACTCTGTGCGTGCAATTCCAATATAACACCATAAGTGCATGGAAAAGTTGCTGAGAACTACAACCAACGTGAAAATTTAGTCGAATCCTATCTAGGACAACCACCCGGGAGAGTAGTGAACGAACATCTACGACCTACGAACATCCGGAACCTTTCTGCGGCATTCCCGGGTCTAAGATAAACTACTTCTTAGACAAGTGGGAAAAACTGCAATACCTGTCCTTTTGGAACAGTGTTCGGGGACTCCGTAAATCTAAACGACTTATACGACCCCTGAACAAACACCCTATTGACATACTCAAACTATATAGGGTGGATATTAGAAGACTAGTCAGCTATCTAACGGTACACTGCGGTCTGAGATATCGTCTAAATAAAATTAGTCTCTCGTCTGAAACTGAGTGTCGGCTCTGTCTTGAGGACGATGAGACGGCAGAACACATACTGTGTGAGTGTGCTGCTCTCTGCCATCTTAGGAAGCGTATCCTTCTCAGTGAAGTCATGACTTTCGTAGGGGATCACCCTGGCTCCTATGAGATGCATTCTCAACTTCATTACAGAAGTGGAGAGGCTACTCGGCTAATCGGCTAGCAGGCACAATAGGTCAAACCACCCAAACCACCTGCACTCCGTTCAGGAGATGTGACCAACTTAATAAGAGTATCAGCGGGAAGGCTGAAAGGCTGCACTTGTCGATTGATTTGGGAATTCGGGAAATCAGGGGGGCTTGGGAGATTCTGAATGAGCGGTAAGACCATAAGAGAGTTGTTGACATCAAGCAAATTCTCGACACGTTGCAAGAGGTTGTCCATGCATTAGGAAATGTAGGGTTACTGGTTTAACATTGGGACACAATTTTAATTTTCATCATAGCGCAAAAGCTTGCGAATTCAACACAACGGCTATGGGAAGAAACAGCAAGGGACAAATAAAGATCTGCCAACACTTTTCGAATTTTTCTTTGATGCAAGTTTAGGGCGTTAGAGGTTGTTGCACAAATGGCCCGGAAGCTCCAGCGAAGATTAAACGTAAAGGAGTACCCGCACAAGCAGACATTATGCAGAGTTTGCAAGAAAGGAGTCAGTTGAGTCAGTTTTGGACTGTTGTGGGGTACGCACACGTCAGTGTTTCGTTTTTAATTAAACATACATACAGTTTATAACATACATTTATAATGTCGTGCAATACTTGTGGAGAGAAAGTCGAACGTCCTCAGCCGAAGGTGGTCTGCCGAGACTGCAGCAGCCTTTCTCATGCAACATGTGTTAACGTTAAGCCCGCTGACATTGAGTTTATGAGAAAAGCAAATCAACTCTGGCGGTGCAAGAACTGTGTTGCCAACAAACGCCGTGACTCGCTATCGGGAGAAGCACTGGCCTGTGTCTCAAGTGCTGTGAACCAACATCTTCACAGAAATGCAGACAATCCTCCACCTACGAGAAACGTTACGCTCGATATGATTTATGCGGAAATTCTAGAAGTGAAGCAGATCCAAAAGCAACAGATTGAGGAACTGCAAATAAAAAACAAGGAGTGTGAACACAAGATACAACAACTGGAAGGCAAGGTCGACCATCTCGAGCAGCAATTGCTAGCGAATGCAGTGGAGATATACAACGTTCCCGTGGTCAACAGCGGCACTAGCAACATTGATTTGGCTGTTAAGATCTTCCGCGACGGGTTACTAGCCGATATAACGAAAGAGGACATCGACCTTTGCTACGTAAAACAGATAAATAAACGGCAAAATAATGCATCAACAAACAGTACTCAAACAAAGAAAATTAACATTCTCCACGTCAAATTCGTCTCTCGCCAGTGTAAGGAGAAATTGATGACAGCAAAAAGAGACAAAAAAACACAGCTAACAACAAAATTACTCAACGCGCTTGGGAGACCAGAGAAGATGTACTTGAACGACTGCTTAACGTACAAGAAACGTCAACTACTCAACACTGCACTGTCGCTGAAGGAAAATAAGGGATATTCGTATGCATGGGCTAGGAATGGGACAATTTATATGAGGAAGAAGGAGGGGGAGAATTCAGTAAGAATAACTTGTGCTGCTGATTTTGATAAACTATGAATCGTCTTAATTCCGTTTCGTGTTTAGTCCCTAATGCATGTGACTATCCAGTCAATTCCCTTAGGAGTGTTGATCTTTGTCTGCATCAAAACATACGTAGCATGAGAAAAAACTTCTCAGCTCTAGTGGCTCATATTGAGGCACTCGAGAAATCGCCTGTAATCATTGCTTTGAGTGAAATATGGATATTTGAGAATGAGTTGGATTGTTACAATATACCGGGGTACACGTTATATAGCAATTGTAATAATACTTACTCAGCTGGGGGTGTAGCAGTGTATGTGAATAGTGCGTATGCATGCGATTCTTTACAGCTCAATTTTCGTAGTGCTGACGTATTGAAATTATCTTTTGTTTTTATGAATGAGTGTTATACAATGTTGTGTGTATATAGGTTACATGATTTTTGTAGAGGTGTTTTCATTGAGGAACTTAGCGATGCTCTGAGAATGTGTAAAAAGAAAAACCTAATTGTACTGGGTGACATCAATATCGATATTTTGAATGCATTTGACAAAGACACTGAAAATTATCTGTTTCTAATGGCGTCTAATGGCCTAAAGAGTTTTATAAATGAACCAACCCGTATAACTGATTCCACTAAGACCTGCATTGACCACATATTCTTACGACTGCAAAAAAATAATAACAGCATGTTTAGTGGATTTGTACATGATCTAAAATTAACAGATCATTGCATGGTTGCACTCAATGTGTGTTCCAATTCAACTCCAATAAATCGCTGTAACACATCGGTAAAAGAGAAATATCGCATTGATTTTAATTTACTGAACGAATGCTTAAAATATGAATTTTGGGAAGATGTCTATTCAGAAAGGAATCCATCAATTGCCTTCGACCTTTTTCTTGAAACTTTGGATAAACATATTAAAAGTTGTTCTACCTTACTTCTACGCAATTCGGGCAGTAAAAAATATCTAAAACCATGGATGACATATAATCTTTTGCAGCAGATTAAGAAGAAAAATAATATCGGGGTAAAATGCAAGAAACACCCGCAAAACTCAAGACTGAAAAAATATTATGGTAATCTGTGCAAAAATGTTCTCAAAAACATAGAAGAAACACGTAATAAGTTTTTCTCTGATTCATTTGAACGAGCTAGGGGTAATGTAAGAGAAGAATGGAAAGTGGTTGATAGCATTCTAGGAAAGAGTAGACAGCTCACAAGAATTGACAGTCTAGAAATTGATGGTGTGAGTTTGACTGATGCAGCCATTATTGCAAATAAGTTTAATGATTATTTCACCGAAATTTCGGAAAAAATGAAGCCATCTGTAGAACCTTATGCACACTGCGACTGCTCCTTATCATCATACATAACCGAAATGTATATGCAGCCGAATAGCTGCATCATCCACTGCTTTTGCGGACGACATTGCTCTCACTTATCAGTTTAGTACAAGACTCGAATGTATTGCAAAAATTTCGGAAGACCTGGAAACCTTGAGACTTTGGTTTACTACGCATAAATTAACCATTAGCGAGAAAACAAAACTGATGTCATTTAAAATATCAAGTAACACTTTACATGATTTTAATCTCTGTTTCCATGCACACGATTGTACAAAGTTTTGCCTACCTGTTCACAGTTGTGGAAAAAGTAATTTTACAAATAGTTCTCAATGCTCTACTAATTGTTTTAAAATTGAGTCAGTGCAGCATTTTAAATACCTTGGAGTCGTGATCGATCACAACCTAAACTGGAAAGAACACATCCAAACCATTAAATCCCACATGTTGTTGGTGACGCGAAAGATGTACCTTATTAAACAATATTGCTCCAAAAAAGTTTTGAAGTTAATTTATTACGGTCTTGCGCACTCTAAGCTGCAATATGGTATCACAAGTTGGGGTGGTTCATATACTAACTCTTTTGGACCATTGATGATAGCTCAAAAACATTTGATCCGGATTATCTGTAATAAAAATCGTTTCACTCAGAGCTGGCCTATATTTAGAGATCTGCGTATCTTACCACTGAGGCACCTTTACGTATTTAAAGTACTACGAGAATTTTTTAAAAAAAGTGGAAATATTCCGAGCCGAAACTCTCAGATCTACAGCCTACGTACAAATAACATGTATCTTGCTAACATACCAGTCGCATGCAAAACCCACTTTACTCATTTCTACACCTTTACAGCCCCCACAATTTTTAATAAGCTACCCTTTTTTGTCCGTACAACTAGTAATTTTTATTCCTTTCTACGAAAAATTAGAAACTGGTTATTCACGCTCGATTATGATAGTGTCGAGTCTTGTCTGAGAAGTGTATCCTAATCATCAGCACAAAGTAGTGTTAAAGTTGTAAATAATGAATTGTTTGAACTGTGTCTTTATCCATTGCATTGTTTCTTATTCCTTTTTCATTGCTTTTATATTTTATAAAATTTTTTTTATTTTTCTTTTTGAAGTTGTATAATTTATGAATTTGAAATATTTAATTATGTAAACTGACGCTCACCCCGCATCAGATGTCAAATTGTGTCATAGAAAAATCAATTCAGGTGTTATTCCACACTAACTTATTAAGTTATAGAATTAACACTAGTATTTAATTCCGCTAATATTAAGTAATTTTGTAAGCTAACTTTAAGTTTAAGTTTCGGAAGAAAATAAATAAATAAAATAAAATAAAAATAATAAAAAATAAAATGGAGAAACTGATAGAGCTCCACCTTAGAGGTATCCTGGCAAATCAGACACCTCTGCATCCCAACCAGTATGCATATCGCAAAGAGCGATCTACCGAAAATGCACTACACCACTTGGTGACGTGCATTGAAAATAGTTTCACACAAAAGGAGATCGCAATCTGCGCCTTCCTCGATATAGAGGGAGCCTTTGATAATACTGGCTATGATTCGATCACCACTGCACTATCCTGCAGGGGTGTGGACCATCCCACTAATTACTGGATTAGGGCGATGCTAAATAGCCGTATCATATCAGCCACATGCGGAGAGGTCCCAGTGACAGTATCGGTGGTCAGAGGATGCCCACAAGAGGGAGTCCTCTCGCCACTGCTTTGGTCGATAGTCATCGATGACCTACTCCGCAAGCTGACCACTCGGGGCTACGAGGTCATCGGATATGCTGACGACCTAGTAGTCATTGTTACGGGCAAGTGCGAGGTCACTGCCTGAGAGCGCATGCAGCTTGCGCTCCAATTTATGTCTGACTGGTGTGGCAGAGAGGGGTTATCTATTAACCCAAATAAGACAATCTTAGTCCCATTTACAAAGAGGAGAAAGGTACAACCCTGCTCAATCTTTCTAAATGGAACACACATAGGATTTTCAGAGGAGGTAAAGTATCTAGGTATTGACCTAGACCGCAGACTCAACTGGAACTCCAACATGAAAAATAAACTAATGAAAGCGACTAAGGCTTAGGTGGCTTAAACCTACGGTAGTCCACTGGTTATATACCGCGATAGTAAGGCCTATCGTCACCTACGGGTCCACCGTATGGTGGACAAAAGTTGAACAAAAAACTACAATTATTAAGCTTCAACGCCTTCAGAGACTAGCGTGTCTCGGCATCACAGGCGCTATGCCGTCCTGCCCTATGGCAGCACAAGAAGCACTCATTGGACTCGCTCCATTGCACCTTTTTATCAAGAAGGTGGCACTACGCAGTGGAATCAGAATCCTCTGCTCGGGAACAAATATGCCATGTAGACCTGCAGGCCACATGTCGATATTACAACATTTTCCCGAGCTGGATATGATTACTACAGTCTCGGACGCATTGCCACACACCTTCACCTTTGACAAGAGATTTGAGATACTGATCCCAAATCGCTCAGCATGGGAAAACAGCGATCCCCTGCTGAATGTCAAAGGCATTAGGTGGTACACGGATGGCTCCAAGATGGCTTCTGGCGTTGGCGCCGGCATCTTTGGACCAAAACGCAAAATCTCGAAGGCCCTGGGAATAAGCCCCAGCGTCTTCCCAGCAGAGCTGCATGCCATCCTAACATGTGTCAATCTAAATCTCGAGACTGGCATCAGAGGAGTAACTATCAACATACTCTCTGATAGCCAAGCAGCGCTTAATGCACTGGGTTCGTACAGCACGAACTCAAAAACCGTCAAGGAATGCCATGACGCCCTGCAAGACCTCGCCAGAAGAAACACTGTTAAACTTTGGTGGACATAAAGGTATCAAGGGCAATGAAATTGCCGACCAACTTGCCAGAAAAGGTTCCAGCGACAAATACATAGGTCCGGAACCTTTCTGCGGCATTCCCGGGTCTATGATAAATTACCTCTTAGACAAGTGGGAAAAATCGCAACACCTGTCCTTCTGGAACAGTGTTCGGGGACTCCGTCAATCTAAACGACTTATACGGACCCTGAACAAACACCCTATTGACATACTCGGACTCAATAGAGGGGATATCAGAAGACTAGTCAGCTATCTAACGGGACACTGCGGTCTGAGATATCATCTAAACAAAATTAGTCTCTCGTCTGAAACTGAGTGTCGGCTCTGTCTAGAGGACGATGAGACGGCAGAACAAATACTATGTGAGTGTGCTGCTCTCTGCCTTCTTAGGAAGCGCACCCTTCTCAGTGAAGTTATGACTCCTGAGGGGATCACCCTGGCTCCTACGAGAAGCATTCTCAACTTCATTATAGAAATGGAGAGGCTACTCGGCTAATCGGCTAGCAGGCACAATAGATCTGCAAAGGTCGCAGTGCCATATTGCTAATAGTAGCACTAGCCCCATGTATATTAAAAAAAAAAAAATTCCGAGGATTGTGGTTGTTTCGTAATCTATATATATAAAAGAGTTCCGTGACTGATTGACTGACAGACAACGCACCGGCCAAACCGCTGAACCTATAAGGCTGAAATTTTGACAGTGTATTCTTATAGTGACATAGATATCCGCTAAGAAAGGATTTTTAAAAATTCCACTCCTAAGTCAGGTATTATTTGATTCAATTATTTGAGTCAATTTTTGTTTCTTCTCTTTTGGGCTCTCTGTTCGTATTCGATGAATCATTACACGATTCAATAGGGAGCTCACCACAAAGTGACACTTAGCCCGCATTTTGTCTTTGTGTTTGTGGATTTTACGTTATGCTGAGAGACACCGCACAAACACTCGCAAAAAAAGAGAAAAAGAAAATGAGAAATGTCAACCTACCCCGGACGCTTTTGTATTAGAAAGCAACAATAGCACTTTGCGTCGCATTAGTGAGATTCATAGGTCGTATGATGCCTTACAATATCCTTTGCTATTTTGTCGTGGTGAGGATTGATACTCCATTAATTTGCCACAACGCGATCCAACAAAAAATATTGCTCTGAAAAAAACAATTTCTGCAGCGAGCTTCTACGCTTATCGCATAATGGTTAGGGAGGGAAATCATCTTATCTATTTTCGTTCCCTGTTCAATAAATTTTTGGTTGACCAATACGCTAAGATAGAAACTGAAAGACTTAACTTCATTAGAAGTAATCAGTCGAAATTGCGCTCTGAAAATTATATTCATCTGAAAGATGCGGTAGATAGGCAAGACGCTAATCCTGAGAATCTCGGTCAAATGGTGGTGCTGCCATCGTCTTTTACTGGTGGGTACAGGTACATGCATGAACGTACTCAAGACGCGATGACATATGTACGATGCTATGGTCGCCCCGATCTTTTCATTACTTTTACCTGCAACCATCGCTGGGACGACATTACAAGAAATTTGCTTACCGGTCAAACTTCACATGATCGTCACGATTTAATTGCTAGGGTGTTCCATCTTAAAGTTAAAAAAATGATGAATCTGTTGACCAAAGGTAAGATATTCGGTGAAGTAAGATGCTTCGTGTACTCTGTTGAATGGCAGAAACGTGGTCTCCCACACATTCATATAGTACTATGGCTTATTAATCGGAATTCTACAGACATTATTGATAAAGTTATTTGCGCTGAAATACCTGATCCAGAGAAAGACCCTAAATTGTACGAAATAGTAAAATCTAACATGGTACATGGTCCTTGTGGAGATTTCAATTACCAGTCACCTTGCATGAAAAATAACGAATGCAGTAAGAATTTTCCGAAACCATTTATTAGTGAAACTCAAACTAGCGACGAAGGCTATCCACAGTATAGACGGCGTTCCCCAGATGATGGCTGCTTTACCGTGAACGTAAAAGGACTACGTATGGACAACCGTTGGATAGTTCTTTATAATCCAGTTCTTTCAAGAACTTTTAACGCACATATAAATGTTGAATATTGCAATTCGGTAAAATCGATAAAATACGTTAGTAAGTATGTAAATAAAGGGTCAGATCAGGCTACGTTCGCTCTCGAAAATAAAAAAGACGAAGTAAAAATGTATGAAAGTGGAAAATATATAAGCAGCTCAGAAGCCGTGTGGCGGATTCTCGGATTCCCTATACATGAACGTTTTCCCACAGTTTTTCATCTTGCGGTACATTTAGAAAATGGTCAAAGGGTATATTTTCACCAACAAAATCTCATCGACATAGTCAACAATCCATCGACAACTGCACTTTTAGCTTTTTTTAAACTATGTCAAATAGATGACTTCGCAAAAACTATAATATATCCAGATGTACCTAAATATTATGTTTGGCACAAAAATTCTAAATTTGAACGAAGAAAAAGGGGATGTGACGTTGACGGATGGCCAGGTGTCAAAAAAGACCACGCTTTAGGTAGAGTGTACACGGTGCATCCCAATAATACAGTGTTATTATCACCGTATGTTGCTTCATGAAGTACGTGGCCCAACTTCTTTTGAAGCATTAAGAACGGTAAATAATGTGGTATATCCGACTTTTCAATCTGCTTGCAAGAGTTTAGGCTTGCTTGAAGACGATCAGCACTGGTATGCCACTCTGGAAGAGGCCGTACTTTGTAAATCACCATTTAGGATTCGCGAACTGTTTACAATAATGTTAGTGTTTTGTCAAGTATCAGATCCACTAAGCTTATGGGAGAAATTCAAAGAATAATTATCTGAGGATTTCAAACGACAAGTAGAAAGACAAATTAAAGATAATATTGAGCAGTTTTCTGATGAGGTGTACAATAAATGCTTATATGTTATTGAAGAAATTGTTTTGGCATTAGGTGGACGTGCCCTCAAAGAATATGGCTTGCCGCAGCCAAACAGACCACAAGATTTAGGCAGTGTACAATACTTGAGGGAAACTAACTATGACGTTGAAGCTCTGGACCGATTTGTCATGGAAAATCAGGGTACATTAACCGCAGAACAAAAGTTAGCGTATGATGAAATTATAACCAGTGTTGAGAAAAATGAGGGACGACTTTTCTTTCTAAACGCTCCGGCTGGCACTGGAAAAACTTACCTTATTAACTTGATCTTAGCAAAAGTAAGGAGTGGTCGTAGCATCGCCTTAGCTGTCGCGTCTTCCGGAATCGCTGCCACGCTTCTAGAGGGTGGTCGAACTGCGCATGTCGCTTTTAAGTTGCCACTTGACCTTACACGTGTAGAGACGCCTATATGCAGTATATCAAAACAAAGCAATCTGGCCCAGGTATTAATAAATACTAAAATAATTGTCTGGGATGAAATTACAATGGCAAACAAGAGAAGCGTTGAGGCTATCAATAGGTCTCTACAGGATATTCGTAGTAATAAGAACTTGATGGGTGGTGTGACAGTACTATTGGCAGGAGATTTTCGTCAAACATTACCTGTGGTACCTAAAGGAACCCGAGCTGATGAAATTAAAGCCTGTCTGAAAAAATCTGTTTTATGGCCGTCAGTAGAAATCCTCAAGCTTACCAAAAATATGAGAGTATATCTGAAAGACGATATATCAGCTGCTAAATTTTCAGATATTTTAATGATAATAGGGAATGGTGATTATCCATCAACAGATATCATGATTGTTGTCCCGGATGAGTTGTGTACATTCGTAAGTACTTCTCAAGGACTGATAGATCGCATTTATCCAGGAATTGCTCAAATACAGGAGAAAAGTATCGAATGGTTTTGTGAGCGGGCAATTTTAACTCCAAAAAACGATCAAGCCGCGCTTATTAATGACATGTAATTGAAGTTCTTTGAGGCGGAAGAAATGGTCTACAGGTCGATAGATACTGTGTGTAACGCAGATAAAGCTGTAAATTATCCGGTAGAATTTTTGAATTCGCTTTAACCACCGGGAATTCCATACCACAGGCTTATTTTGCGGAAGGGCACACCGGTAATGCTACTTCGAAACCTACAGCCACCGAAACTGTGTAATGGTACTAGGTTACAAGTCAAAGCAATGCATAAAAATTTAATCGAAGCTATTATTCTGAACGGATGTGCTCGAGGAGATACAGTGTTAATTCAACGTATTCCTTTAATACCCAATGATCTTCCATTCGACTTCAAAAGACTACAGTTCCCCCTGAATATATGCTTCGCCATGACGATTAATAAATCGCAGGGCCAAACTTTGAAATACGCTGGCACATATTTAAGGGAAGGTTGTTTTTCCCACGGACAGTTTTACGTAGCTTGCTCGCGTATAAGTTTGCCTTAGAACTTGGTGATGTTGGTGCCACCCAATAATGAAACAAAAAATATAGTTTATAAGGAAATACTTTGAAAAGATCAAAATACGACCCTACTGGAGTTAGACCCTAACCAATGCCCGATACCCTGACCAATGTCTGGGACCCTAGCCAATGCCCCGCGAGCCAAGCCGCGGGTAAGGAAGCTATATATGTATGCCAGAGTATTTTTTATTCATGATCTTTCGAGACGCAAGAAAATTTTTGCTTCAATCAGATTCAAGACAGTACAATAAGATCGGGAGTTAATTTGAACGGTTTCGGTTGAGCAAAAAAGAAAAAGGAAGTAAATAGTATTGATGTTGTGTTTTTTATTACACATAATTAAAATTATAATTATACCATGGAAATTTGACCTCTAAGTATGCAAACGCAGACGAAGTCGCGGGTAAGAGCTAGTAATTTATATTTTCCGTGATAGGGATGTTACCCCTAAGCCCAATCCCCAACCTGGAGGGCCAGGTTTCTCTATCCACTGGAACTTGGGATTCGGGTTGCTGCACACATTGTGTCACTACCTGACGGATGCTGGGGCAGCTATCCCGGGGAGGCCACGCAGAGGCTGTGTCTGAACTTGGATTGAGCAGGGACAGATACGCGATCAACTTCTTTGCTCCGTTTGCTCGCTCCCTCTCCCTGTTAGGATTTGACCTGCGAAAGGTTTTCGTTGTCATTTTATTTCCTTCAGCTTCCGTTCGTGGGTGGCTCATAGCCATCCATTTTGGGGGACGACCCCCATAGATGGCGAGTAGTCCGAGGGTGCGATCACCGCTTGACTATGCAAACGAGTGGAGTTCGACTCGGAGTTTTATTTTATTGTTTTATGGCTCTAAGTGTGTACATAAGGGAGAGTGGGCAAAGCTCTTGGTGAGTGATCTTCGGTATGGGGAAAACTGCGCGATAGGAACTTATGCATAAGGCGAGAATCAGGCCATGGTCATCACAACACACGTCCCTTAAATAAGGAAAAAAAAAACCAATTAGTGTGCGTGCGGCAGGTTCTGGTCGGAATGCTCAGTGGGTTAGGTAGTCAGTTGGAGATAGACGGTCAAACAGTTCAGGTGAAGATAGTGCCTATAGGATAGTGAGAGTACGGGTGAAAATGTATATTGTGGTAAGAGTAGGCTTAGCTGATTCCATGGTTTTTGTGGTTATTCGACTCTTCCTCTTTAGCAGATACGAAGCCTGGATAAAGGTTTTCCTTCCCTCTCTTAACGTTGGCTGAAGCAGCGCTAGAAAATCGAACCTGTCCAAGAGTGGAAACATCGGCAACACTCTTCACCCCAGCGGACAGAGAAGTAAGAGCAACGAGACGGAAGCCCACCGGTTCGGCGACCTTCTGCTAGCCCTTTCCATTGCCGCACACTCAGTTAAATGAGGTCCCCTTCCACCTGTGTGCGCCATCTTAAGTGCGGCCGTCCTCTGCTTCTTCGTCCCTCGGGGTTGGATGCAAAGACTCTCCGGGCTGGAGCTGTGGTGCCCATTCGCTCTACATGGCCTAGCCATCTTAGGCTAGGCTAGTGACTCATGTCACTGTACAGCCCGTAAAATTCGTGGCTGAATCTTTTGCTCCATCTCCCGTCTGCTTTTATAGGTCCGAAAATCCCGCGCAAAACCATTCTTTTGAACCGACCAAGGGCTTACTCAACCGCTTTTGATAGTGGATGCGCCGTACAGCAGGACCGGGATGATAAGGGTCCTATATAGGCTCAATTTCATCGTTCGGGAGAGCGCTCTATTTCTCAATTGCCTCCTGAGCCCAAAGAAACAGCGATTGGCAAGAGTGATCCTGCGTTTGATTTCGGAATTGATGTCGTTGTTCTTTCTTCTGAGAAGCTTATGCTCCTCCCTTCTTTTTAACTCGTAGAGCTCACGAGCTGCTCTTGTTCTTTTATGCAGCGAGGCTTTATATGCATCCTGCTTCGCTATGTGAATCCTCCTGCACTCGTCATCGAACCAGGTGTTTCTTCGTGGTGGAGCCTTGAAGCCCAAAACGTTGGACTTGCTTGTAAAGGTTCCATTGCTGTTCTATTGATAGCGTGGAGGGTTGAAGTGTATTGGAGAGCTTAAGGGAGACGCGATCGGTAAAAGCACGAGTGGTTTCTGGCGAGAGTAGCCTTCCGACGTCATAACTTAGTATTCTTACTCTACCCCTCTGCGTTCGTCATATCCGTTGGCGCATCTTGGCTACTACAAGATAGTGGTCCGAGTCGATGTTAGCTCCTCGGAAATTTCGAACATTAAGAATAGTGGAGGAGTGTCTGACCTCGATCGCGTTATGATCAATCTGGTTGGTGGTCGATTGATCAAAAGATCGCCAAGTGCGCAAAGAAGCGTATACTGGCTAGAAGGAGATTTCGCCCCGTAGCAAGATCAATCAGCCTGTGTCCGTTAT
The DNA here is from genome assembly GCA_951905685.1 of Eumerus sabulonum. Taxonomy (NCBI): domain Eukaryota; kingdom Metazoa; phylum Arthropoda; class Insecta; order Diptera; family Syrphidae; genus Eumerus; species Eumerus sabulonum. The sequence goes on from OX645060.1 coordinate 242,878,537, forward strand.
CGGATGTGGTGTCGTGTAGGCTATGCTTGCCGATGACTCGTTCAAACATGCTTTCCTTACCCAGTACAATTTTGATGTCTTAGCTGGGACATTGGGCATACGTTCTGTCTAGGAGATCGTAGAACTCATCTTTGGCTAGTCATCCTTGTCTTCCGTATGGGCGTGGACGCAGATCAGGCCGATGTTAAAAAATGTTGCCTTGATACGGATCGTTATGAGGAAAGCTTAGGACTTTTTGCCTTAGTCCACCTCGAACAGCAAATCCGCATCCGAACAATCGTTGTCCTCTCTCCCTATAACAATCGCCGTAGTAAATGTCGCAGTTTTTCATCCGCTTCATACCCGGTGCATTCCATCGCATTTCCTGGATGGCGGTTATGTCCGCTTTATAGCGGTCTAGGGCGTCCCCAAGTTGTTCGGCTGCACATGGCCTGTTTAGGGACCTAACATTCCACGTACAGAGCCGAGCCAAGGATCATCAACATTAATCCGGTGCGTTATATCCGAGGCTTGTGGTTGTTTCGAAATTTGTGTTTTTTTTTTTTGCGGTTACGGCTTACTAGTCCGTAGCCCAACCGATTAATCCTGCTTTTCGACGCAGGACTCTCGCCATTCGCCCTTTCCTGTCTCTAATTTCCATAGGAAATCTCCAGATGGCACCACGAGGAGGTGGGGATGGGACTTACTAAAAGTGTCGCAAGATGTTCGAATGCGGTGGCTGTTCTCGCTTTTTAGTAGGCCAACATCCGTCGGATAGATGCTACCCCTACGAGGACTTTGTCTTTACCATCCAGATTAAGTAAGGCTAAGGAAATTAACATTGTGTAGGACAAGACGGAGTACATGCTGTCAAGCAAAAACCAATCCGTCGCTCACCACCTGGGACAAAATATAACAATTGACAGCTAGAATTTCGAGGTAGTTAAGGAGTTTGTCTACCTCGGGCCAAACGTAAATTCCACAAATGACACCACAGTGGAGATCCGGCATAGAATCGCCCTTGGTAACCGGTGCTACTTCGGCTTGTCCAAACAACTGGGGTCAAAACTCCTCACTCGAAAGACCAAAGTCATGCTTTACAAAACGCTCATTCTGCCAGTCTTGCTGTACGGAGCCGAAAGCTGGACGATAAGCAGGACAGCGGAGCTGATTTTGGGTTCTTTCGAAAGAAAAATTCTGCGCCGGATATTTGGTCCTGTCTGTGAGGAAGGTGAATGGAGAAGAAGACACAACCGTGAACTCTACGAGCTGTACCAAGATGTGGATGTAGTCCGGAAGGCAAGGATCCGTCGATTACACTGGCTCGGCCACATCGAGCGCATGGACATCAACGCTCCAGCTAAGAGGGTCTTCGACTCCGAGCCTCCTGGTTCGAGAAGAAGAGGAAGACCGAACCTCCGGTATAAAGACCAAGTAATCGCGGATGTAAGACATCTTGGTCTTGATAACTGGAAGCAGCGTGCCCGGGACCGTCAAGGATGGAAGGCAGCTATAGCTCAGGCTCTGATCTTCCATGGATCGCTGGCCTGATAATTGGGGAATTCACCGAAAGATAAAGATCGCGTATACAAGCTGCCGATATGAGATATCTTCGTGCTGTTGTGGGAGTTACTCGCCGGGATAGGGTGAGAAACACGGCAGTGCGTGGGGAGCTCAGTGTTGAGCAGTTGCTTCTCCGAACGGAAAGGGCTATGCCTCAATGGTTTGGTCACCTGAGACGAATGTCGCCATCATCACGACTTCCGAAGCGTGCCTTGAATGCAATACCATCAGACAGGCGACCGCTTGGCAGACCCAGGGCGAGGTGATTGGACCAATTCCAAAAACTCGCCTGGGTGCGTTTGGGCATAGCGCCTGATGAGTTAGAGTCGATGGCGGAGGATCGAGTGGCCTGGCCATCTCGCGTGTGCGCATTACCCCCGTGACTCTTTTAGTGGAACATGCGGGCCACTGGAAATGATGATGACGATGAATTATATTTAGTTCCAAGAAACTCGACGAAAAAATCAACTGTACGGAGACTTTTTAGGGTTCCGTACCCAAAGGTGAAACGGAACCCTATTACTAGGACTTCGCTGTCCGTCCGTCCGTCCGTCTGTCACCAGGCTGTATCTCATGAATCGTGATAGTTAGACAGTTGAAATTTTCACAGATGATGTATTTCTGTTGCCGCTACCACGACAAATACTAAAAACAGAACAAAATGAATATTTAAGGGGGGCTCCCATACAACAGACATGATTTTCATCCAAAAAATCCCCTTGGTCACATACTGAACTAAGGTTAGTCGACAATATCCCACAACCAGTAGCAAACTTCCCAGTTTTGATCTCTTTTGTGTCTTTGATGAATTAATCCTAGCTGCAAACCTTTTTCCCATATTTCCCATTATTGTTATTCACCTTTTCACATCGTTGCTGTCAAGTAAGATAATTGATCTGAATTCAATGGACACTTTGATGATCAACAATATCTCATTATGAAGATAGTACATATACACAGATGGTACGGAACCCTTCGTGCGCGAGTCCGACTCGCACTTGGCCGGTTTTTTTTTTTATAGCAATTTCAAAAAAAAAAAAGTTATTTGGCGGACCCTTTAGCTGGCCTGGCACCCCTTTCGTACGACGACGTCGCGGGCAGGTGGGAAGGAGTTTCGGTAACATCCCAGCAACAAAAAAAAACAATTCAATAAATTTTTGAAACAAAAACAATTATTTAATGTAATATTCCTCATTTCCAATTATACTCTGTACATATGTAGATGCTTATATATTAAATAATCACATACATACACATATATGCAATTTATAAATACATGTATATATAACGACTTTACAGATTAAAAATATATATTATTCCGCCTAGATTACAAAAAAAATATATATATATCAATTCAATCTAAATATATATATATATGGCTGGTTTAGGACGTGTTTTTGCTTTTTAATTCGCCTCCTTGATGGAGTTTTACTTGCTCAACAATAACGTGTTTTTGTTACTAAAATAGTTTTTGTTCAATAAAATCGCGCGAAAATTTTCGAAGCGATTGCGATTTTTATTTTAATTAATTATTTTATTTTGTTTTTTAGCTATGTCAAGCTGTCTTATATTTATTTTGAGTATGTGATTATGTAACTATTTCGCTTTTTGTTTTTTGTTTTTTATAAAAGTGCATACCTTGCTAGTACTATACCATTTTTATCCTTTTTTGCTACTTAGTATTAGTGGCTAAATGTGTTTTTCAAAGAAAATTTAACAGAAACAAGGGAAGAAATATTAAAAAATAAAAAAATAAAATAAAAGAAGAAACAGAAAAATTTCAGTAACAAATTGGAAGCTCTATCTAACGATTTGAAATTTATATATTTTATTTACAATCATCATTTGCTAAGAGGTTGTTGTTTGTTTTTTTTTTTTGTATTTATGTTTTTATTTAAACAATTTCCTTATGACATATGTTCGAAGACTTGAAGAAAAGGTATGTTTGGATTTTCGTTTTTTCTTAATGACTAGAATTGAACTTAAATGATGTTTGAAAGATGATTTTTGTTTTAAATAAAATCACTAACACAACTACATAGGTGTATCTTTGTTTTAAAATTTTTCTATCCTCCGTTTTGCTTGATGTGTGAGATATTTTCGTACGAGCCATTCGCTTAGTATTGTCTTTTCTGTTCCAGTTAGTGAGTAAATATGTATTTCTACGTGTGTATATATGGGTTTATACTATACGAATATAAGGATATTTTATCTATATACACGTACGAATATAGCAAGATGAATAATATTTGTTTTCTTTTTTTTATTTTTAAAATTCAATTTAATATTTAATCGTAAAATTGAATGAATCAGACTTGAGTGAAAGTTGACAGTAGGAAATTTGATAAGTTTCTATAAACGATCTTGTGTGATTCATCTTGCTCTTAAGTATCGCAAAAGTAGGAAAGAAAAAACATTGGAAATAGGAATTTGAGATGTAGATTTGAGGAACACACTCACCTTAGGTTTGGATATAGTATATATTGTATATTTAGCTACACGACATTACATTTAGATTTAAACGTTTTTTATCTTAGTTTTTGTTTTGTTTTATTTATTTATCTTTTTAGTTTTTAATTTGTATTATGAGTTTCTATGTACCTAGATACTTTATCGATTTTGGCTTTGTTAGGTTCGTCTTAATGAGAAAGATGATATTTACATGATTGTTTTAGATTTCTTGTAATAGTCTGGTCCAAGCGGTAACAGTGAGTAAAAAAAGTTGTTTTCGAATTGACTATCTCAGTTTAAATAGTTTTATACCACGAAATAGGAAGCAATGCTTACATTCCTCACGAGAAATTTCCGACGAAATTTGGAGAGACATACGCCCCTTGAGGCCTTTAGTAGTTAATCAGTTAAACAGTTCATTGATGGGCTAGATAAATCATCAGCCAGTGAAAGTTTATTGTAACCAGGAAGGAGTATAGAGAACAGTGGAATTAGTGGCGGTGAACGCAGCGTGAATGACCTGCGGCTGCCAAACCTATGAAACATGAAGATCGTTCCACGATATGTTTGTGTCGCTTATACACACCAACAAATCACTTTTGGAAGTGCAAAAGCTCCATTATCTCAAATCGATTCCTATACGGAAAAATTAAGCAACACAGCTGTTGTGAATGGAAAGTGATGAAGGCATAACACTCACAGTATATGGTCACTTTAAACTCATACTCTGTGTGTGCAATTCTAATATAACACCATAAGTGCATCGAAAAGTTGCTGAGAACTACAACCAACGTGAAAATTTAGTCGAATCCTATCTAGGACAACCACCCGGGAGAGTAGTGAACGAACATCTACGACCTACGAACATCCGGAACCTTTCTGCGGCATTCCCGGGTCTAAGATAAACTACTTCTTAGACAAGTGGGAAAAATTGCAATACCTGTCCTTTTGGAACAGTGTTCGGGGACTCCGTAAATCTAAACGACTTATACGACCCCTGAACAAACACCCTATTGACATACTCAAACTCAATAGGGTGGATATCAGAAGACTAGTCAGCTATCTAACGGTACACTGCGGTCTGAGATATCGTCTAAATAAAATTAGTCTCTCGTCTGAAACTGAGTGTCGGCTCTGTCTTGAGGACGATGAGACGGCAGAACACATACTGTGTGAGTGTGCTGCTCTCTGCCATCTTAGGAAGCGTATCCTTCTCAGTGAAGTCATGACTCCTGAGGGGATCACCCTGGCTCCTACGAGATGCATTCTCAACTTCATTACAGAAGTGGAGAGGCTACTCGGCTAATCGGCTAGCAGGCACAATAGATCATCAAACGTCGCAGTGCCGACATCTACGACCCAAATCACCTGCACTCCGTTCAGGGGGTGTGACCAACATAATAAGAGTATCAGCGGGAAGGCTGAAAGGCTGCACTTGTCGATTGATTTGGGAATTTGGGAAATCAGCGGGCTTGGGAGATTCTGAATGAGCAGTAAGACCATAAGAGAGTAGATACTCGTGAATACGCAGTTAAAATTGTTGTTTGGCCAGGCGTCGAATAGTAGTGAGTCAGTAGTTGACATCAAGCAAATTCTCGGCACGTTGCAAGAGGTTGTCCATGCATTAGGAAATGTAGGGTTACTGGTTCAACATTGGGACACAATTTTAATTTTCATCATAGCGCAAAAGCCTGCGAATTCAACACAACGGCTATGGGAAGAAACAGCAAGGGACAAATAAAGATCTGCCAACACTTTTCGAATTTTTCTTTGATGCAAGTTTAGGGCGTTAGAGGTTGTTGCACAAATGGCCCGGAAGCTCCAGCGAAGATTAAACGTAAAGGAGTACCCGCACAAGCAGACATTATGCAGAGTTTACAAGAAAGGACAACATTCTTTGAGGGAATGCATGAACTTTCTTCAAATGAATGTACATAGCTCAGCGAAAGCAGGTGGTGTTAGACATAAGAGTGTGTAAAAACTGTTTGGCTTAGAGTCAATTTAAGAAGAGTTGCTATTACTGCAAGGAGTGCCATAACACACTTCCTCATGTGACCACCTACAACCCACATCAAGCAAATCCTTTTTCGTCCTATTCTGTAGAATGGAGTTCTGAGGCTAGAAATTCCCAATGAGGCAAAAATCATAGGCTTCGCTGATGATATTGCAATCGCTGTAGCAGCAAAACACCTGGAAGAAATAGAGGACATAGGGAACAGAGGAATGTATCAGAAAAGTGAGAAGCTGGATGACAATAGTCAAGTTAGAGCTCGCCGATCGCAAAACAGAAGCAGTACTAGCTAGCAGCCGCAAGAAAAGGGAAACAATCACTATCAGGGTAGGCGATCAAAATAAATACGTCGAAACCGTCTATCAGATACTTAGGTGTGATGATTGACGCTAGGCTCAGCTACAAAGAACACCTTGAAATAAAGTGCGATAAAGCAGCTCAGGTGTGTGCTGCCTAAGCCAGAATAATGACAAATATCGGAGGACTCAGGCAGCAAATAAGACTAGTTTTGTCAAGAGTGGCACCAATATGGGAAAAGGCGATGAAAACTAAGTCCCACTCATGAAGAGTAAATTCCACTACCCGACTATCCTTACTAAGAGTGTGCAGCGCTTTTCGGACGCTACCGGATGATGCTATATGTGTAATTGCTGGAATGCTACCAGCCGATATATTGGCCATCGAGTTGCAAAGGTCCTACGACGCCAAAATTCAGGAACCCCTTGCCTCAGTTAGGGATATTAAACTGGAAGAAAGACGGCGTAGCATTGAAATATGGCAAGAGAGATGGAATCAGTCAACAAAGGGAAGATGGACCCATCGACATATGCCGGACATACAAAGTTGGATAAACCGGCATTACGGAGAAGTAGATTTTTATCTTACCCCGTTCATAACTGGACATGGCTGCTTCCGAGCCTATCTTTACAGCTTTGGCCTTGATGAATCTCCTATCCGTGCCAACGGTGGAGAGGCTAGAGAAGATGCAGAACACGTATTTTTTCAATGCTCACACTTCGAGGCAAAAAATAAATATCCCGAAGATAAAATTGGAGAAACACCGACTCCCGAGAACATCATAAAGCATATGCTGACATCGAGCGAAATATGGGACGCTGTGGAAGAAATCGCAGCGAGAATCATGAAGGAACTCCGGCGTCAGGAGAGAAACAGGGAGAGCAACCAAAACCAAACGGCAGCTCCCTTGGAACAGCAAACACCAATTAGAGAAAGAAGGGCATAAAGTGCAAACCAGCCCCGCGATGTAATACTTAACGGCAGTCCCTCGCGGAGAGTGGTTGAAGGGTGTAGGGTGCGGTTTAGTACGTAGGCGTATTTCTGGCATCGATTACTCAGGCTTGCGAATCGTACAGCCCGGCCTACTGGTATCTTTTGAAAATTCCACATCCGTTTGGCGCAACCAAAACCAAAAAAAAAATCAACACAATATGACCACACATTACATACCAAGTAGTTTTGGTACTAACAACCACAACACCCAGGCGCATGAGAGATGTTCAGCCAAGTGGAAGTCAAGTGCATACCTTTCACGTCAACACTAGTACGCAGGTATTGCTAGCGACAACTTTGGTGAAAGGTTAGGCAGCAAATGAAGACCACATTACATTGCGGACGTTCGTAGATGCAGGATCTGACTCATCATTCGTCAAGGAAGCAGCGGTGCAAGGATTACCCCTGAGGACGAAGACGACATTGATCGAGATTAAAGGACTGGAGAGGTTATGGTAAGCAGTAGCGCTGCAGATAGAATCGTAGATCTAAACGTTACGATCCATCATATCGAGCTTCGAAGGTAGTTTGAGAACGCTCGTCTTAAGATCGCTAACGGCGTTTCTTCCTGTCCAACAACTTAATGTCTAGAGATGGCCTCATCTAGAAGGCAGAACCGACGTTCGAATATATTCCGAGCGGTAAATAGTCGGATACTGTGATTTGATACTCGTTTTCTGACTAGCATATGACAAGCGAGTTGTTTGTAAGTTTGTGAAATCGCGCAGGGTATAAGGCAATATGTTAAGGTCACAGAAGAGAATTGTAGTGTCCTTGTGACAAATACACATTTGTGTATCTTCATTTTTCAGAAGAAAGAAGAGAGAGCACGGAAGGCGTGAGATCGAGGAGATGGAGAGATGCTTCCGCAGGAATGACGCCCGTAAGTTATACAATATGGTAGAACGAACATGCCATGGCTACAAAGCCAGAGCGGCGGCATGCAAGGATGAAAATGGAGAACTGGTAGTAGCGTCACAGTCGATGCTGAGGATTTGGAAAGACCACTTCTGCAGAATGTATAAAGGCGATGATAGACAAGATACCGCTGTCAGGCAGAACGAGCCATTCGTAATGGACGACAATGAAACAGAATTCAGTCCACCCGACCTAGACGAAGTCAAAATAGCGATTTCAAGATTTAAGTCTAATAAAGCCGCGGGCGCAGACGGCCTGCCTTCTGAGCTTCTTAAGGCGGCTGGCGATGAGCTGGTAAGGTGCATGCACCATCTTATTTTCAAGGTATGGTTGGAGGAAGGCATGCCCGACGAATGGATTCTCAGCATCGTTTGCCCGGTCCATAAGAAAGGATACCCATATATGTAACTGCGCCAAATATAGGGGAATAAGTCTCCTTAACATCGCATATAAGATCTTCTCTGCCATATTGTGTGAACGCCTGAAACTGTTTGTGGATAACCTGATCGGCTCTTATCAGTGTGGTTTCAGGCCAGGTAAATCCACAATAGACCAAATATTTACTCTACGGCTGATCTTGGAGAAGATCATATGACAGCGTGTATAGAGATGAGCTATACATACTGTGCCGTTGTCATCAATGGAGAATTCTCGCTGCCCCATTAAGATCGGTATTGACCAAACCGAGATCTTTGATGTTAAAAAAGGACTTAGGCAAGGTGACGCGCTGTCATGCAACTTTTTCAATATCGTGCTTGAAAAGATCGTGCAAGAGTCACTGGCCAACACAAGAGGTACGATTTATTTCAAGTCTACTCAATTGCTGCGTATGTCGACGACATAGACGTGAGTGGACGGACACAGCGAGAAGTCAATGAGACCTTTTTAAGCATTGAGGTAGAATTAAAACCAAATATCTGCTTTCATCTAAAAGAGACAACACCGACGTATTGGTCAGAACGTCATCATGGGCGATTATAACTTTGAAGTGGTTAAGGAATTCGTCTACCTTGGCTCACTGATGACCAGCGACAACAACACCAGCGCTGAGATAAAACGCAGAATCGCTCTTGCCAACCGCTGTTGCTTTGGGCTCAAGAGGCAATTGAGAAGTAGATCCCTCTCTCGGAAAACCATGGTGACACTTTATAAGACCTTAATCATCCCAGTCCTCATTTACGGCGCAGAGGCTTGGACCTTAACAAAAGCGGATGAAGATGCCCTTGGTCGTTTCGAGAGGAAAATTCTGCGCACTATCTACGGTCCCGTTTGTTCAAACGGTGTATGGAGGAGAAGATATCGGCCTGGTACGACGTCTACGGATACAGCGTCTAAGGGGCCTAGCCACCTTCCATGTAGAGCGCATTGAAAATACAGCTCCGACCCGAAGAGTTTTCGAGTCCACCCCGGAAGGAAGGCGCGGCAGAGGACGGCCGCATCAACGGTGGCGCACGCAGGTGGAAGGGGACCTTAACAGCTGGCCAAAGACCGTGCCAGCTTGAGACGCTTGTTGGTTGAGGCCCAGGTTCACCACGGACTGTAGCGCCACCTAAGTAAGTAAGTAAGTATGTATGTTTGTTGGCGTTACAGCCCATGAATGACCTAAGCCGAGCTTCTCTCAATCACCCATGTTGTGTGTGATTTTCCCATAGGTGAAAGGGACCTACAGTTTATTGCCGGTTCCGAACGGCGAATTTCGAGAAGCTTTTCATGAAAATTTTACTACAGGGGGTTTTGTCAGAACCCCGCTGAGGAGAAATACCGTGAAAAACAAGTTCGATGACATGGCTGTGTCGGGATTCGATCCCGTGTCATCGGCGTCAGAGGCCAACACACTACCCACTGCGCCACGGTGCTCTAGGCAAGTATCTTCATTTAATTTAATCAAAAAATGTCCGTACAAATTTTGGACGAGAACTTGGAACTAGGAGAACTAGGAACTGCTGACTAAACGGATATTTTGCAGATCGGTAAGAGCCAGAGCCCACTCAGAACGAGAAAACTAGTAGACGCGTCACTGAGTATTAGTATTTTTATAGAGCGACCTAAGTGCATGATTTTTGGTCTAATGAATTAAGTCAGTTTCGAATGGTCCCATTGAACGGACTTAGATAGTAGCTCTTTTGGCCTCCAGCTAAGTTCCGTCAAGAAGTAGGCCAGGAATGGGTTTTGCCCATAGTGAAGCATCGAATTTTGCTTACAATTTTAATTCTTGGTTCGTCTACTCGTATTACTCACTGTTACGACGGTCTTGAACACAGAAAAATATAAAATAAAAAGAAAATTTTGCAGAAAATATAGGAAATGCTAGAAAAAGGAATAAAGTACTTAAACGATATTTTATAAAAATACATGAACTGATGCTTCCTCCCAGTTTTGTTGTTGTTTTTTATTTTCCTTTTCCTATGTAAGATTAACTTATCTAAAATTGTAATGCATTTCTTGCCGTTCTTTTTGGTTTTTAATCATTTTTACACTAAATTTTATTTATTAGGTTCTAACTCAAGACGTACGTGGGTTTCGTAAATGTACCTAAGACAATAAAACGATCAATATTGTGTACAAAATCCTAATAAGTAAATAAGATAAGACAGAAAACCCTAAAGGACTCTGTTTACAGGAGAAAAGGAAAATTAATACTACTAAGCTGTATAAACAAAACAAAAAACTAAAATCTATTTTACTTAGTATCTTATTCACTTTATAAACTTAAACAAATAACAATACAAAGTCGAATCAGTAAGATTTAGCGACCGGAAGGTCGGACATGACACATTTCCGTAGCCAGTGTGGTTTCGTTGTCTGGTTGCCTTGTTTTGGATCTTAGAAACCCTCGATTATTCCGTAAGCCTCTAGGCTGCTTACGATTACATAAACGAGCCACAGAGAGAAGAAGATAGCCCCGCTTATGTATTTACAATTTTTCGGGCCACCTAGTTCGCCGCCGATATTTTTGCCGCGTCGACACATGAGCACAACGATAGCAATCATTGCCTCCGAACAAAAGAGTGTTACAGAAAATGCCAATCTAAGATGGGAGAGATGTAATATCTTTATTTGTTTAATTTAATTAACTTACGTTCCAGGTTCGACTTCGAATGCATTGCCATGGGATTCGTGGTATATCGCTGCAATTGTCCACGCCACACCGATGCCGAGGAAAACGTTCACGGCATTACTACCAGTGACATTGCCGACACTAGCATCCGCATATTTGTCTTGTATAGCTGCTACTTTACTAGCAAATGTATCTGAAAGAGAGAATGAAATTGGGATTTAGTGTTTAGGAGTACCGATCGGTTCTCTGAAGGGCCAGAGCCAAGCTTCTCTCACAATCACCCATGTCATGCGTGATTTATTCTTTTACACATGTGAAAGGTACCAACAGTTTAAGGCCAATTCCAAAGCTCTTTCATGTCAAGTATACTACTGAGGGTTTTGCCAGTACCCCACCGCGAGGGACGTACTATGCGAACATATGAAGGAACAAGCGCCGACACTCCAGCCTCACCTTCATGAGGTGGCTCCTGGGTGCCTAGTACCTCAGCTGTAGATAGGGTAGATATCATATTATAAGAGGGGGGGCTCTGAGCCCCCACTAGTGCGGAAGAATTCCCAATATTGAGTCAACGGCGGTGCCCCCGGTTCGAGCGAGAAGGACTATCTTGTTTCACACTTTATTTCGGGCGGCACAGTCGGCTCTTTGTTGTTCTGCACCTGGAACATTAGGTCACTCAACAGATCAGGTGAGGCCGGACAACTGGCCAACCCATTTGACTGCTATAAGGCAGATATTACCGCGCTCCAGGATGTGCGATGGGGTGGGCCAGGCAAACAGCGTACGAAAAACTGTGACATCTACTACGGAAACGCAGTACTCAAGAAAAAAGTCTTAAGCTTCCGATATGTAAGCGAACGCCTCTCTACTATCCGCACCACGGCCAATCTGGGTAATATAAGCTTATTATGTGTTCAAGTCCCCACAGAGGAGAAAGATGAGCGACATAAAGACGACCTCTATGATCTCCTAGACAGAACATATGCCCAATGTCCCAGCTATGACACCAAAATCGTTCTAGGAGATTTCAATGCGAAGCTGGGTAAGGAAGCTATGTTTGAACGAGTCATAGGAAAGCACAGCCTACATAATACCATGTCAGAAAATGGAATAAGGCTAGTGGATTTTATGGCGGGACATAATCTCGTAGTAGCAAGTACACGATTCCCACACCTCAACATCCATAAGGGGACCTGGCGGTCCCCCGATCAGTACACAACCAATCAAATTGATCACATTGCGATCGACGGCAGACACTCCTACAGCATCCTAGACGTCCGAACCTTTCGAGGAGCCAACATCGACTCGGATCATTACCTTGTTGCAGCCAAGGTACGGATGCGAATTTCTCTAATCAACGGAGTCGAATAAGAACACCATAATTTAAGGTCGGAAAGCTGCAATCGCAGGAGACCGGCAGGACTTTCGCCGATCAAGTCTCCCTCAAGCTCTCTCAAGCCCCGATGCAATCTGCGCAAACCATAGAACAACAATGGAGTCATTGTCAGAACGCCATTAGAGAGGCCGCCTCAGATGTACTCGGTTTTAAGCCACCACCTTCGAGAAACCCCTGGTTTGATTATGAGTGCAGACGAGAGCTGTCCGCGAGCTCTATTAACAGAACAGGAGGAAGGAGCATGCGCGTCTGGAGATGGAAAGATGCTATTGCAGGAACGACGTTCGAAAGTTTTTCCAAAAAGCCAAAGCTATAAAGCCACGGTAGAAGCCTGCAGGGATGAGCACGGGCAACTAATAGTGGGGTCACAGTCGATGCTGAGATTGTGGAAGGACCATCTCTGCAGACTTTATAACGGCGATGATAGTCAAAATGCCGCCGTCAGGCAGAACGAACCATTCACAATGGACGAAGACGAAAGAGAATCCCGTCCACCCGACCTAGACGATGTTAGGATAGCGTTATCGGAACTTAAGTCTAATAAAGCTGCTGGAGCAGATGGACTTCCCGCGGAACTATTTAAAGCAGCTGGCGATGGAACATGCACCAACTCATCTGCAAGATATGGTCGGAAGAGTACATGCCCGATGAATGGAGTCTCAGCATCGTTTGCCCGGTCCATAAGAAAGGAGACTCCTATGACTGCGCTAATTACAGAGGGATAAGTTTCCTGAACTTTGCGTACAGAATCCTCTCTGCCGTACTGTGTAAGCGCCTGAAACTGTTCGTGAACAATCTGATAGGTTCCTACCAATGTGGTTTCAGGCCAGGAAAATCCACGATAGACCAAATATTTACACTACGGCAGATCTTGGAGAAGACCCATGAATTCCAGGTCGACACGCACCATCTTTTCGTCGCCTTTCAAGCCGCGTATGACAGTGTTTATAGAGACGAGCTATACAGAGCCATGTCATGTTTTAACATTCCTGCCAAACTCGTCAGACTGTGCAGGATGACTATGGAGAGTTCTCGCTACTCCATTAAGGTTGGTGGTGAACTAACCCACCCCTTCGATGTTAAAAAAGGTTTTAGACAGGGTGACGCACTGTCATGTGATTTCTTTAACATCATACTTGAAAAGGCTCTGGACTCTGCGCCGAATACAAGAGGTATGACCTACTTTAAGTCTATGCAACTGCTTGCCTACGCAGTTGACATTGAAGATGTCAGATGTTGGACGGACAGAGCGAGACGTCAATAAAGCGTTCGCATGCATTGAAGCAGAGGCGGCTAAAGTGGGTCTTAGGGTAAATGGGGAGAAGACCGAACACCGTAACACCGACGTCTTCGTCAGAACGTCACCTTCGGCAGCTATATTTTTGAAATAGTCAAGGACTTCGTCTACATTGGCTCGATAGTGACAAGTAGCAACGACACTAGCGCTGAGATAAAACAGATATCACTTCTCCGGCCCGAAGAGTCTTTGACTCCAACACCGAGGGACGAGGCAGCAGAGGACGACCGCATCTAAGGTGGCGCGCATAGTTGGAAAGGGACTTCAACCAACTGGGCGTGCGGCACTGGAAGCAGCTGGTCAAAGACCGTGCCGCCTAGAGAGGCTTGTTGGTTGAGGCTTTGGTTCACCCCGAACTGTAGCGAGGTCACACCTCCTACTCGACACACCTTTAAACCGGATAGACCCTCCTTCAATCGCGTATCTTACGCGTGGTACACAGACGGCTCCAAAACGAATGAAAGCGTTGGGGCTGGAGTATATCGAACTAATGTCGAGACACACGTTTATCACAGCATGGGCAGGTATAACTCCGTACTCCAAGCAGAGATATTTGCAATAGAACTCTGCCTCAGAGAAAATATCAACAGAAATTCGTAGCGCTAAGCGGCTACGAAATCCTCTACAAACTGGTATGGGACTGCCTACAACTATTACACCAGCTGGTCAGCACAAATAGAGTTCACCTTATTTGGATACCTGTGCACAGCGGCCATATGTATGTATGTTGGCGTTACAGTCCATGGAGGACCTAAGTCGAGCTTCTGTCAACCACCCTTGTTGTGTGTGTAAACTCCACGGGGGTGGGGGTTCACACCTAGGCCATGGGCCCTCTATTCATAGAACCATTTTGTACTTCTTACAAAATTAATCAGTTATCCTTATCCGCTGAACGTCAGTCAGGTTGGATCCTAGGCTTTCACTGAGGGCCAGACAGGCGAAAAGCAGGTGTTGAATGGACTCAACCTCCTCTTCGTCTTCATAGCTCCTGCAGAAGTGTCTTGCCCTAGTCTATTTGCATGACCGTCGATAAGACAGTGACCAATGATGACACCAAAGATTATGCTGATGTCGGTTCGTTTTAGGGAGATAAGTCCCATGGTTTGCTGTCAATCAAGTCGTGGCCAGATTTGCCTGATGGCTAGGCAGGTATGCTCTTGGGTCCATCTCAGCCGTAGTTTGATTCGTTAGCTCTAGTCTAATGGCTTCTAGTGCCATGCTTATTCGTTGCGTCGTTCTTTGTGTGGCGAGCGTGCCAGCTCTTTCATTTCCTGAAAAATCGCTGTGTTTTGGTACCTATGAGAGGCGAATTGTAATATGTTCAGCCATCTCGTTTGGAGATAGGCGGCAGTCAAGGCTAGCCGGCATAAGACTCCAGCGGTTTCAGGGCAGCTAGGCTGTCAGTAAAAATTCGGACAGACAGTACTTTCTTTATTGTTAGCAGCTCCGCCTGGAAGTCACTGCAGTAGTCTGATAGGTATAGAGCCTGACTTAGTTTTAAATGCTTACAAAAGACACCCCTACCCACCCCATCCCTATGGTCGTTACCATATTTGTCTGACTGGGTGTGTTATTTTGAACTTCTTTCAAAGACCGTGGTAGGCTCAATGTAGTCGGAGTTGTATGCCAAAGTTATCCGTTTATTCAGTACAGAAGCGTGGTCGGCGATATACATAGCTCGTCCATTTTGAGCCGGCCTTTAATATCGCTGTCGTGCATGTGGCTAGCTGCTTACCATAGATATCGAGTGGGGTTAGGTGGAGCAGCGTGTTGGTCGCCGCCGTTGGTAACACCTGTACTTTCTCGATTGGGACCAGAGGCCCATAAAACGGAGGCTGTGCTCATAACCAGCCGCGAGAAGGTGGAATATCCGAGCTTCTTAGTCAGATATCAGACGATTGGGTTTAAGGAATCAGTGAAGTACCTAAGGGTTATACTGGACTTTAGGGAACACATAAGGTACGACTGCGAAAAAGCATCGCTTACACAAGGAGAATGTAGGCGGGCTCGGATATGAGTGAAGGGTCCTAATTTCACGAGTGGTCAGTTCAGTCCTACTGTACGCTATCCCAATTTGGGCTGGAGCACTCGCAGTAAGACGACTGAAACGGATGATGGAGTTAGTCTATAGGCTCTGTACTCTCACATGACGCGACGTTCGTCATAGCAGGAATGCTACCCTTCGACAAACTGGCAGACGAGCGCAAGAAGGCATATCACAGACAAGAGTCTGACCGGAAATGGCCGAGCCTACAAGAGTAGAAGAACGGGCAACATCCTTAGCAATGTGGCTGGCCAGATGGAACGCCTCCACAAAGGGTAGGTTGAAACATAGGCTCATTCTCGTTCTCGAGACCTGGACATTAAGAACGGCAGGGGACTGTATTTACCAATTTTTGCAGTTTCTGTCTCGACACAGCAGGTATTGCAAGTATCTTCATAGATGTGGACATGTTAGATCACCGCTGAGTCCACAATGTCCAAGTTCTGAAGAAGACGCAGAGCATGTAGTTTTTGACTGTAGTCGCTTTGTACTAGATAGACAAATGGTGAACATACCAATCCCCAAAAACCTGGTCCCTTACATGAATGAATGAACTATGCTCGTACATTGCGTTAGTCCATTCGAGACTACGACATGCATACCGATGCGGAGAAAACAGCTCAAGAGGCTGCCGTCCGAAATATAGCATGAGCATACCTAACTCCAAAGAACAGTTTGTCTCAGCTGTACGGGGGCTTTCCCCAGCATGCCGTGCGCTGCTCTAGATGCTATGATGAACCTTCCACCTCTTGATATATTTATCAGAGGTTGTGCTCTGAAAGCGGTGGGCTTGCGCAAGAATCGTCCTGCGACCCCTATCTCATGGACATGCCTTCTGACGCATTGACACCCGTTTTCCTACTGCGCTGTTATTTCACAGTCGAGTTTCCATGGCGTCAGGATTGGCTCTGGTTGGATACTGAAACTGGAAAGGACTGAAAGTCTTCGAATTTTCACGGATGGCTGCTGGTCCGGGCGGGGTTCTGGTGCTGGGGTCTTCTTTTAGCGCGAAAACTTCCGACTGCAATTCTCGTTAGGAAAATATGCGTCTCTGTTCCAATCAGAGATATACACAATCCTAGTGGCCATGCACTATGTTGAGAAGCACAGGTGACAGCCAAGCTGCACTCAAAGCTGTGTGCAACCCCCTAACTAGTTCCAAAATAGCGCATGAACTCAAGTCCTTCTTGAACAGAGTCGGTTGACTCAATTCAATAAGACTTGAATGGGTTCCAGGTCTGTCTGGGATTATAGGAAATGAAATCTCTGATGAACTCGGCAGAGTTTCTCAAGACCTGAATCCGCTCTGGGTCTACCCGCGTCCACGGTAAATTCCTAAATTAATGATTGGGTGTTTGATACACACAACCGTAGATGGAGGGATTATCCAGGTTGCTCGATGACTAAGCGCGTATGCCCTGATGTCTGCAAGAAGTTCACAGCATTCCTCCTGTCCTTAAGGAGAATCGACTGCAGAAGACTTGTGGGAGTTATTACGGGTCAACTCTGCGTGCTTGGCATAGGTGAGACGCGTACCTGTGCTGCATGTTGCGAGGAGGAGGATACTCAGAGCATTTTCTCTGTGACTGTATCGCCTTTGCTCGTGCACAATGCCGCACCCTTGGGGCCGACGTGGTGTGTGCCGAATCTCTCAGCTCTCTACATCACTGAAGCTCCTTCTCATCCTTCTCAGTAATGTAAGGTGTCTGTCTGTACAATGGACCAGTATTTGCGTCTGAGTGCTCCAACAGATAGCAAAAGCCTCCACCAAAAAAAAAAAACAAAAAAAAAAAAACCTATCGCCAGGCCTGTGAGGAGAGTGGTTGAAGTGTGCAGAGTTGTGGTTTAGTACGTAGTCGTAATGCTGGTAATATCCTTTAGTGCAAACCATTAAAAAAAGTATCCAACGGAAGTGACATGGTCAGAGGCTGGTAACCCTCCATAAATGACGTTAGGGCCTGGATTGACGGCGAACAAGGTGGTAAGAGTGATAATACGGTCAGAATCAGCAAACAGCAAAGAAATTGTGTCCCACCATTACAATGGCAGGCCACACACATCTCTGATGTCTCGAAACAAATTGGCGGAACTTGATTGGGAAACATTCACCGTAACGCCCTGACCTTGTATCGTCTGATTACCATTTGTTCCTGTTTCTGCAAAACTCTTTTGATACTAAACAACTGGCCGAATTCCGCTGAAGGATACTTAGCCAAGTTTTTCGTTGATAAACCACAGACTTTCGTGGGACAAGTTACAGTATATGATATCAATAACATCTTGCCCCAGCCATGTTACAGGTTTTCCAATACTGGCATTTATTGACATGACCTTATGATGATACCTTATTCATGGCACGAGGAAGGATACCTGCTACCCCTTGCTGACGTTTTGCTATAAAAACTTCAAGTTAATCCATACCTCCATCAGGGTATTAACCCCGATACTTTGAAATCGAATTAGGCGACCGATGCTGATAAATATCCTGCAAACTACACGTATGTTCATATGAAGCTTACTTACCAGGTATACTTGTTCCTAAAGCAACAAAGCATATGGCAGTGACTGCATCCTTAATCCCCAACGTGCAACCGAAATGTGATGCTACATCACCAATGACGGCCGTTACTAGACCTATGCAGATAATGGATATGACAAAACACAAATATCCTCCGGCATAATCTGAAAAAACAAAAGAAGAACAACAAACGCTCTTAACACTTTGATGTAGACATGTACTATAAGGCGTCAAACCCAAGGACAACAGTATCGAGAAGAGGCGATGCATGCTTTGGCTTTTCTCCTGCACTTCTCGGACCATTAATTCGACATAGTAATCTTACCTGTTGGTGGGATGCATGCAAAGAGCAGTTTCCAGAAGACTGTAATGAAATGCATAATATAATCGCCACAACTGGGGTTGGACTCTTCGCCATCGCCATCGCCGTCCCCGTCGCCGTCGTCATCACCTGTACGATATTGGAATTTTAAATTTTTTTCTGATACTCAAGTGCTCAAGTTTGAGTACATACCCCCACTGACGGTAAGTGCTTCTGAGAACTGCTCCCTCCAACTCGACGTTCCGAGCAGTAGCGACGCGTTAGCTCTCTGGACTAGTTTATCGACAGTGTTCTATAAAAAATAATTCGAAAAAAGCGGTTTTTTTTTTCTCAGTTAATAGGTACAGGGTTGAGGTAGTTTTGTTACAGATACATTTAAGGACTCTTCATGGAATCCCCCAAACTAACACTTTTTGTGGATGGTGAATAGTGAACGCGTTTCCCCCTTTCCGTTTCCTATCTAGGTGGGTGAGGTTGAGGTTGCTTTAATTTAAATCCCGATAAGACCGGAGAATCTGACAATTTGATAGTGATCTGAGGGTGGTCTTATCGGCTTAAGGTTTGCTGATTAACACAATCACATTTTCCACAAAGTAAACATTTTCCAACCAAAACGTTCACAGATACATAAGTATATACAAGCGACTACCGTCCATGTAGCGAACGTTTTCGCACAAAGCCACTTGTTGCCCACTTATATCCTGGGTATTACGACAGAGGTAACCTCGGGCAGTCGCTTACCTCTGTGAAAGCCTATTTTACACCCCTTTTCTCGCAATAAGAGCACTTGTTTTTTTTGTTTTTAGAGACTCGCGCAGGTTCAAGAGTTTTTCATATTCTCTTATGATGTGTTGACACACACAACCTGAACGGAGTGCAGTGGTTGGGGTCGTTGAGTGTGCCATTAAAAGAGCTATCTCGTTATACGATAAATATTCAAGAATAGGGAGGGGTAAAGAGTTGGAATCCTATATGTGCTCCTTTGATGGTATGTATTAAGGATAACGTTCGTTTTCGTTATTTCAGGATATTAAGAATTGGCGGGTTGGTTGGCGGTAAAATTTGGGACTAAAATGCCGACAAAAAGCGATCCTTTTTCACGAG
Organism: Eumerus sabulonum; assembly: GCA_951905685.1. Taxonomy (NCBI): domain Eukaryota; kingdom Metazoa; phylum Arthropoda; class Insecta; order Diptera; family Syrphidae; genus Eumerus; species Eumerus sabulonum. The sequence continues at coordinate 242,898,488 of OX645060.1, forward strand.
AGAGCATTTAAGTAATTGCAATGCACTTTACAAGCTTTATTCCTTTCGGGTTGTGAAGGAATTAAGTTTGGCTTAAGCCATGCTTGCAAGTCTTTTGTATTTCATTAGGTGAAAATAAAAACTAGCGGAACGGGTAATAAAACTGAAGGTGAGGACCATCATACTATGTATCTCATATATTTGTAGTCATTTGGAGGTTTTGTTGGCTATTGTGAGCTAGATTGGTAGGTTTCCAAAAATTACGCAGAAAAGAGTCACTTCCAACGGAGGCTTAGTATAGGTAATGACTCTAGAAGAACCCGGAGCCAAGAAGCAATTACAGACCCTTCTTCAACTCTCCTCTTCCTATAGTATACATAACTCTCTCACTCTCTAACTCCAAGTTGGAGCAGCATACAAGGTGCTTAGCTACTAGTATGCGAACTTCGGATAGCGGGCGACCTCCGAATTCATTAAAGCTTTCCTGCAGTATCTCGGGCTCCGCTATAGGTACTATCCCGTGTTTTCGTGGGAACAAAATTTCTAATAGAAATACTTTTAAAGAGAATGATGAGTCTCAGATGTCATCGCCTGCTAGGGCTTTTGAGTCCTCAGCGACGCAACAAATAGAAGGAGCGATATCGGTATCTTATGCCGACATTACAACTGGACACCACACTCCCAAATGAACGCCCAAGTCTGACACGAAACGAAACCACCATCCCTGTAGAGAACATCTCTACCATATGCTAGTTTCTCCAAACTAAAGTCGCCCGAGCAGCGACGCTTTAAAACTGCAATCAAGTAGGGCAAAACTAGAGATGAAGCTCTAGCATATGCAAAATCTGCCCCGGCCACCAAGGGTTTGGAACTGAAACGAAATCGTTTCGCAGACAATACCCTGCCAAGTCCATGAATAGAGCTACAGCAGTGTAGCTGGGAAGATCCGACTCGGCATCGCCCCTAATGATTTGGGCGCAAACCCCCTTACTACAGTGCAAATGGCAGCAGTTCAGGAGGCTGTAATTAACACCTCCATCGAACTTCGAGTTAAGGCGCCCAAGCCCCACTTTAAGGGACCGGCATACAAGTCAAGTAAGCTCTACTTTGTGTGTGCCGACGTCACCACGGCCGAGGATAACAGTGGACTTGATGTCATACTGGTGGAAGAACACGCCTTCCCCGAAACCACACATCGTTCGGAGCTACTTCCCACAGCCCTGGCGTGACTATCCACCTTGTCGTGGTGCTGGGGCTTGTACGGACCAGGGAAGCGTTGTCCCGGTCTCCAGGCCGGGAACCAAGAGATAGTCAATCCTATTCCAGTAGTGGTGTGAGCTACTTAAAACCGTGCCTAAGGATGAAAGGTTGGAGGGTTTATTTCCAACCGTTAACGAGCTCCCTTAGGTGCACAGGCGAGGCCTAAGGTATTCAAATGCCTTACTCCGATATTCGGCGGCTCTGTCAGAGTGGACCTACACTTCCGGCCGTACTCGTGGGAACAAGATTTCAAACATAAATATCAAATCAGAAAATGAAAACAAAAAGAAAGAGCTCTCTCTCGAGTCGGTGGCAGACGCACTATTTGCCGTGGCAACTGGCAGAGAGGAAAAGATCAAAGTAAGGGGATCCAGCGTGTTAGACGAGGACATCTCCAAAGAATCAGAGGAGAAATTACTCGCTGATTCTGAAGAGACAGCCCAGGAAGGTGTGACACGGAAAAAGGACGCCAAGAAGGCCAAGAAATGAACTCAAGGAAAGCTGAGGCTTAAGGAGTATAAAAAAGCCGTACACCTTAGGCGCATACTTGAGGAAAAGGGCATTCCTCTGCTCTCCGATATGGAGAAGGAGAAGCTCGCATGGGCCGTGAGGGTCAACACGACGGTGCTGTTCGGAGGGGCTGCTCGGAATGCTATACAGCTAGCTGTGATAGATTCCGGAAGGCCGAGCGGCCAGTATACCTACGAACAGGGGAAGGTGATCGAGAAGGCTTTAGCTAGAGCGATCTTCGACCACATTCGAGGGAATACTGGAAAAACTGCGCCAACGTTTGGTCTCACAAACTGTAGGCGGGGTGTGAGCAGGCTGGACTGCAAGAACCAGGTCTCGTACGATTTTGCGAGGAAAGTCGTTCCCACCTTTAAGCTATGGGTGGGCGCTGCACTAAAGCCAGTCCTCTTAGACGAGGTACTGGAGAGGCCTAAAGCCAAGATGAGCGTACCAGATATGGATATAGAAAAAAGCGAGATCCTCGGCTTTCTGAAGGCACAAAACCCAGCGGTCCTTATGGATGGCTGGGAAGTAGCCGCGCTCGAAAGTAACGAAGACGGTACTAAAAGTATAATCTTCGTTATCGAGGATCGGCCGGAAACCTTGAAAAAAGAGAGGCATATGCGCTTATTTTTCGGGGCTGCTGAGTTTACTTTGGGACTCACGAAGAAAGCGCAGCCTGGCGGTACGGCAGCTGGGGTGAAGGAGTGAACTACTACAAATGAAGGTAGTGCAAATAAACCTCTATCACAGTAAGGTCGCATCAGTCAACCTTATGCTGCTTCTTAACAAGGAGCAGCTTGATCTGATCCTGATCCAAGAACCATAGATTCTTCATAATCGGGGTAAGGGATTAGGGTCATCGAAATACAGTCTCTTCTATAACGGTAGCGAAGGCAAGGTTAGATATTGTATCGTTGCTAGCAAAGATCTCCACGTACTAATGCTAACTGATTTCAGCTCGGGTGACCAGAAGGTGGTAGAGGTTACAGGAAAGGAGGATGCACTCACGATGATGTCGGTTTACCTACCACACGACAAAGGCACGGACGTCCCCGCTAGGGAAACAAGGTTAATGATCGCAATGGCCGAACAAGGTAAGAAGAACTTCGTCGTATGGTGTAATGTTAATGCCCATCACACTACTTGGGGTAGCTCTAATACTAAGCTATTCAGTTATGTCCTTAGGGAAGTTTTAGACATAACACTTGTAAGTGGTAACGGTACTGCAGAAATCTCAAATTGGAGAGTATCTGACAAAGCATCACTTTCTGATCACTGTTGGATCCTCTTCGACTTGAATTTCCATAAGCCGGATAGGAAGGTCTTTCGAAACCCGTGCAAGGCGAATTGGCAGAGGCTGGGTGGGACCCTTCACCGACCTCCGGAAGGGAAGCTTAACTCCATGGAAGACATCGATGAGATGGTACTAAACATCACCAGCAAGCTAAACCGGTCCTTCGAGAAGGCATGTCCTACCAGACTACCCAGTAAAAGAAACCACCCATAGTGGTGGAATGCTAGAATAGCGGAGCGGCTTCGTATCTCTAGACTTAGCTGGAATCTTGCAAAAGAGGGAACCATCGAATGGTCAACCTATAGAGATAGTGTTAGGCGGCTCAAAAAAGAAATTACATTCGCCAAGAAGGACTCTTGGAGAAGCTTCTGTGGCTCTATTGAATCATATATGGGTGCGGCTCGTCTGAGAAAGGTCTTTGACAAAGCTCCCAAACAGATGATCTCTCTAAGGAGATCTGATGTTAGCTGGACAAGCTCAAACGAAAGCGTGCTTGATTCCCTATTAAAGGGTAATTTTCCTGGCTGCCAAGATGCAGGAATTCATTTGATCCCTACAAGGCGCCGGAGATGGATGGTATTTTTCCGATTATGTTGCAGGAACCATGTGAGGTCATTCTTCCATGGCTGAAGCGCATTTACTCCTGGTGCCTCAGGATGGGTTATGTTCCACAAACGTGGAGAGAAGTTAGGGTGCTACTGCAAAGGACTATAATCCTATAAGCCTATCATCCTTATGAAAAAGCTGGAACGTTTAATAGACATGTACGTAAGGGATGAGATTGGTGACAGTTATCTGTCACAATCGCACAACGCGTACATAAACGGAAAATCGGTATATACTGCTCTGCACAGGGTAGTCTATGCGAAAGAAAAATCGCTCAATATCAAGGAATTCACTCTAGGTGCCTTTCTAGACATTGAGGGTGCTTTTAACAATGTCAGTACTGAGGCAATGATATCCAGCCCAAAATAAACCCGGGAATATGCAGTTGGATTGGGCAAATACCACAAGGTGACATTCTATCACCCCTCCTGTGGCTCCTTGCGGTCGATGGAATGGTCAAGATGTTAGAGGCGGATGGTTTAAATATCACGGCCTACGCCGTGAAAATGTCTGCAGGTCCTCAGCGATGGACTAAGTTGTGCATTGATGTTAGTTGATAACTGGGTCAAGGGGCGAGGCCTGGAAGTAAACCCGCCGAAAATAGTACTCTTCACAAGGAAAAGATCTGTATCAAGATACACCTACCCCCGTATGAATGGTATAGATCTGATCCCTGGAAAATCTGCCAAATATCTTGGCATAATCCTGGACTTCAAGCTTAGCTGGAGAGAAAATATTGACGAAAGAGTCAAAAAGGCCTTACTCGGCACTATATTCGTGCAGAGTAGCCTTTGGAAAGACACGGGCTTCAGACTGAAGTTAGTACATTGGTTATACACTGCGTTGGTAAGACCTATTCAAGTCTATGGTTCGGTTGTCTGGTGGGAAGGCGCTTGAGATGAAAGTGTGTCGAAGGTTCATAGGTTAGCCTGTCTGGCGGTGACGGGATCTATCAAGTCCACGCCAACGGCGGCTCTTGAAGTTATGTTGAACCTCCCACTCTTGGACATATACTGCCAGAGCATCGCAGAACTAAGACTACAAGAATCAGGTCTCTGGACAAGGAGTCTCTACGGCCACGCAGAAATCTCTGTTTAACAAAGCCAAACGAAAGAATAGTTGGGCTGATTTATAGATCTGCTGTAAAGAAGTATAACCGCGAACTAAGGAATTCCAAGAGGATGTCATGGAAAAAACACAGCGAGAACATAGACTCGCTACCAACTGCGGCCCGACTCCATAAAGCACAATCCTAAGAGCACACAAATAGAATCGGGCTGCTTTGTAAATCAGACGGTTCCTTTATTGTCAATCGCAGGGAAACCCTAGAGACCTTGCTTGGGGTGCCTTTCCCTGGTTCTACTCCCCACCTGATGCCTTTTGACGATCAGACGAACGTCATTAATAACATCGACAGTGGAACGATTAGCCTCTCTGGTAGACTTTTTAGCCCCGATAGAGTTAAATGGATACTTGGCTCATTTAAACCCTATAAGGCAACGGGCAAAGACGGTTTCTTTCCTGCTATCTTACAGAAAGGCATGAAGACTATTTTATCGTCACTTTTTAAGTCCTGTTTTAACTTGGGCTACATCCCTCAAATCTAGAGGGAAGTCAGCCTTGTCGTCATCCACAAGATTGGAAAGCCAAGTGAACAACCTAAATCCTATCGCCCTACCAGCCTAACATCCCCCTTATCGGTATGCATATCACTAAGAACGATCTACTGAGAATGCGCTACATCACTTAGTGGCGCGTGTTGAAAATAGTTTCACATGCAAGGAGATCGCGATTTGCGCCTTCCTCGATATTGAGGGCGCCTTGACAATACTGACTATGACTCGATCACCACTCCACAATCCTGTAGAAGTGTAGGCCATCCCACTAATAGCTGGATTAGGCCGATGCTCAATAGCCATATTGTATGGGCCACATCCGGAGAGGTCGACAGCATCGGCGCCTAAGGGGTGCCCACAAGAAGGAGTTCTTTCACCCCTTCTCTGGTCAATAGCTATCGACCTACTTCGCAAGTTAACCAATCTCGACTATAAGGTCATTGGATATATCGATGACCTAGTGGTTATTGTTATGGGCCGCTAGCGCTTCAGTTTATCTCTGATTGGTGTGGCAGAGAGGGTTTATCGATTAACCCAAATAAGACGATCTTAGTCCCGTTTACAAAGAGGAGAAAGGTACAGCCCTGCTCCGTCTTCCTAAATGGCACAAAGATAGGATTTTCAGAGGAAGTAAAGTACCTAGGAATAGATCTAGATTGCAGACTTAACTGGAACTCCAATATTACAACCAAGCTCACAAAGGCGACTAAGACCATGTGGGCCTGTCGACGCACTTACGGTAAAACCTTGGGACTTAAGCCTAAGGTAGTCCACTGGTTATACACCGCGATAGTAAGATCAATCGTCACCTATGCGTCCACCGTCCGTATGGTGGATAAAAGTTGAGCAATAGAAAATAATTGTTAGGCTTCAACGCCTTCAGAAACTAGCGTGTCTCGGGATTACAGGCGTTATGCCTGCCACATAGACCCGTAGGTCTCACGTCCATTTTGAACGTCCTTCACTTTTGACAAGAAATTTGAGATATTGATCCCAAATCGCGCAGCATGTCAAAGGCCATAGATGGTATACTGATGGCTAGAAGATGGCATATGGCGTTGGCGCCGGCATCTTTAGACCAAATCGTAAGATCTCGAAGGCCCAGGGAAGGAGTCCTAGCATCTTTCAAGCAGAATTGCATGCCATCCTAACAAGCGTCAATCTAAATCTGGAGACTGGTATAAGAGGAGGAACCATCAACATAGTCTCTGATAGCCAAGCAGAGCTTGAAGCGCTGAGTGCCTACAGCACGAACTCAAAAATCGTCAAGGAATGCCATGATGTCCTACAAGACCTCGCCAAAAGAAACAATGTCAAACGCTGGTGGGTGCCAGGCCACAAAGGTATTAAGGGCAATGAAATTGCCGATCAACTTGCCACGAAAGGTTCCAGCGATAAATATATATGTTGATCCAGAACTATTCTGCGGCACTCCCAAGTCTAAGATCAATTTCTTCTTAGACAAGTGGGGAAAAATCGCAGCACCTGTCCTTTTGGAACAGCGTTCGGGGACTTCGATAAACGAAACGACTTATACGGTCCCTGAACAAATACTCTATTAACATACTCAAATTGAATAGGGTCAGAAGACTAGTCAGCTACCTGACGGGACACTGCAGTATGAGATATCATGTTAACAAAATCGTCAGAAACTGAGTGTTGACTCTATCTTGAGGAGGCAGCAGAAAACATACTGTGTGAGTGTGCTACTCTTTGCCATCTTAGGAAGCGTATCCTTCTCAGTGAAGTCGTGCCTCCTGACGGTATCACCTCGGCTCCTACGAGAAGCATTCTCAGCTTCATTAGGGAAGTAGAGAAGCTCCTCGGTTAATCGGCTAGCAGGCACAATAGATCTGTAAAGGGCGCAGTGCCAAATGCTATTTAAAAGCACTGGCACCACATTAAAAAAAAAAAAAAAAAGTTTAACATTTACCTCTCATGGGTACCAGGACAAAGCGACATTTCAGGAAATGAAAGAGCTGACATGCTCGCCAGACAAGGAACGACGCAACGAGCCATGGCTAAGACAAACCTGAGATAGACCCAATGGCATACCCGCCTAACAACCAGGCAAACCTGTCCACGACTTGACCGACAGCGAGGACTAGTCCCCCTGAAATGAATTGACATCAACGATATCGTCTGTCATAGCAAAAAACTATACCTAGGATCGTTAGGCGGATAAGGACAACTGCCATTTTTAATTTGTAAGAAACGCAAAATGATTCCATGAATAGGGGGTCGTCTCCCTCATAGCAGCACAACCTAGGTGTATATTTCCCCTCGTGGAGGCTACAAAAAACCTACCTACCCATTTATCCGGGAATGGGCCTCATCTTTGAAGGTGATTTTTCGATGACAATTAGGAACAGTTTCCAACTGCTCCAGAGCCCATTCAGTGAACACATGTCGGTCATTGTCTGTGGTCGTTTACCTTCAGCTCCCAAGTCACGACGTAAAATTCGCGCAGTTGAGGTCTGCGAAAGGCCGAGTACTTGTGGGCGACGCGAAATCGACTACCTCGGGTTCTCCTGCACACTTCCACGGACAGCGTTGCATCGACGTACGGGTCTGCGAATAGTCCCTGAGTAGGACGAGTTTTCCGTTGTCCGAACAGAGCACTCATTGTGATCAAACAATTTTATCATTTGCACATGTTGTTGAACACTATGTATGTCCGTCCATGGTGATTTGGCAAAACAGACTGAATAAATGACAGCTAATTCGACAGTTGTAGTTTCAACAATGTGACCGCTGTCAACTGTCAAAGTTCGAAAGACCCTATATAAGAGCGAATCGATTTGACAGGGATGCGAATAGGATACCATTCAGTCGGTGGAATGTACAAATGACCAACTATCAGCTTGAATTAAGCTAAGAAGGTCTTGACGCTACCAACACTTGACATTGTCCATTTGCTTGATACTGAGTAAATCCACAGAAGTCCCTTGATTCATCCAGGTAATAAAAGAAATTCAAATTCGTTTGCTCTGTTTACGATAATAAAGCCTCGAGTTTACCACCATGCTCTTTAATGTCCTTCATTAGCATTTTCCGATTTCGAAAACAAAGTCCACCTCATCATAAGCATCTACAGAGCGAAGTTCTCAGCATAGCGAAGGTAAAGGAAATAAGAGCTTGCCATCCTTTCATCCGCTTGCGACCTTCTACACCGGAGTGGTCTGAAGAAAGTTACTATCTCCAAACCAGTTGCTCGTTAAGTATCTGATTAATTGCAATAAAACTGTCAAGGCAGCAACCTTTGCACCGCATACGATGGAGAGAGAGAAGGTTATAGCTTGAGTGGATAGTGTTTTGATGCAAATTTATTGGAGAATATTCGACTAGTGACCCTCTACCGGTAAGTGCTTCTTATAGATAAATGCTATCCACTCAAGATTGTTCCTCTCTGAGATTGTGAGCGGTACGTCGACACCTATGAACGAGAATCGTGCTTCGTACAGAGTATGAGTGCTTAGAGCTTAGAACTCGTTTATCACGTCCATATATACCCGTGCAAATGATGTATCCGTGCTTTTAAAACTGAAGCTCTTAGTTACATGTACGTATGTTGTGAGTATGCCACCAAGGTGCAATGCATTCCGTTTACATAACAATTCTGAAACAAACACCTCTAACAATGAATCCCTCCTCGATTGCTCACCCTTTGGCGCCGAATCCACTTTTCTTTAATTATTACCTTTTACAAAATATTCAAAATCAACATTTAAGCGCAATAGATACATTTTTTTAAGTAAGTTTTTCATGTATTTAATGATTTTAGATACTCTACCTTGAATTCCTTGCTCTCCTTGATGCGCAACTGTGCACGAACAACATCGCCGGCTTTCGGACGTCCCAACAGAGCCAGTTTATCTTCCTCTGTTAGATCTTCGGGAGCCTTCGCTTCAGCTGCTTGTATGAGTCCTGACAGTTCATCGTCTGTATCGTTTTGTATTTGGGTTTCGTGGTTCATTTAAAAACGAAAATTCCCAAAAAAAAAACAAAAATGAAAATCAATCAAATAAACAAATTCAACTTCAGATGAATAGATTCTTGTTTAACTTGCAGAAAAAAGGAAAACAATTGTGAGTAGCTAGGATAACGAAAAACAAGAAAACAATAAATCGCAGTGATCTGTACTAATGCCGGAAGCGGGTGAAATGGTTTCCAGTGATATCTGTTCACACCTCGGGAGAGGCGTGAGCTTGGAATGTGAACGGTGAGTGCGTGTTAGGTGCGGATTAGTAAAACTATCTACGATTTTCACACTGCGAATGGATGAAGCAGATAAAATGACAAACAACAATATAGCATGGGAGACACTTAGATGAATGAGATGTGCGAGAGAAACAAGCAACGAGAGTGGAGCGATAAACCAAAACATGCTCAATACTGGTTGTAATTGGTTGGACCATTGGACCATTGGACACTGGGACATGTGCTTGTCGATGACATGCGGCCCAGGAAGCTCTAATGTGAAGAGAACGTGTACAGATGCACAGGCATCTATGGAACATCTACGGTAAAATGTGCTTCAAACTAAACGAAATATTTTCGACTCGACGGTGTTCAATTAATTTACCAAAAGCTGTTGGCAAGTTAAATAGAGAAATAAATTTAAAGATGGAAAAAATTGAAAGCCTTGCTTGAAATAATATGATATCAATAGCCGGACAGCGAACATTACCTTTCAGTCTATCTAAATGGTCAATTCCTAACCTAAAATAGTGGGGGGGTATGGGCTCGCACATACAGGGTAAAGTTGTTGACTACTCTTAACCTGGCGAGATGCCAGCAGCGATCCCTGTTTGAATGCCCAGGTTAAGTTGACATACAACCTCCTCGCGGTGCCCATGGATAGCCTATACAACAGCCATTGAGAGGTGAACAAATGTATGCAGCGCCACAATACCCCAACCAGACTGGCGGTTGTGCGGCGGACAGACAAGTTATGAAAGAGCAAAATGCCTCGGATACACGGACGGATACTCGAAGACGACGTAGCGCGATAAAGGCACACGATTTGCGAGTATGCTCCTGGAATGTCAGAACTCTGTACACTGCTATAAGGCGGATAGATCACAGCGAGATGTCAATGAGGCGTTTGCGAGTATTGAGTTCGAGGCGGCGAAAGTTGGTCTGGCGGTAAACGAGGGCAAAACTAAATATATGCTGTCATCAAAAACGGACGCTCACCACCGGAGTCCTCGCCAGAACGTTTGTATTGGCAGATCTAAGTTCGAGGTAGTTAAGGACTTCGTCTACCTTGGCCCCGCAGTGACCTGGAACAACGACATCAGTTCCGAAATCAAACGCAGAATCACTCTTGCCATTCGCTGTTTCTTTAGGCTCAGGAGGCAATTGAGTAATAGAACCCTCTCCCGAACGACAAAGTTTACTCTATGTAAGACCCTTATCATCCCGGTCCTGTTGTACGGCGCAGAAGCATGGACACTATCAAAAGCGGAGGAGAAGGTCCTTGGTCGGTTCGAGAGAAAGATTTTGCGCGGGATTTTCGGGACTATAAACGCAGACGGGGGATAGAGGAAAAGATTCAACCACGAACTTTACGGGCTGTACAGCGACATGAGCCTAGTCAGGCGTCTACGGATTCAACGCCTAAGATGGCTGGGCCATGTAGAGCGAATGGACACCATAGCTCCAGCTCGGAGAGTCTTTGAATCCAACCCCGAGGGACGAAGAAGTCTAGGACGGATCGTGCTAGATGGAGGGGCATGTTGGTTGAGGCCCAGGTTCACTCCGAACTGTAGCGCCCGCTAAGAAGAAGAGAAGGCGGATATTATTGCGATCCAGGAAACACGCTTGGGGGAAAAAAGATTGCAACGTCTATAACAGTTGTCACAAAAGATTGAATATGTTGGGGATGTGGATTTGTCGTCGGAAAGCGGTTAAGGTCTTGGGTCATTGACTTTAAGCGCATAAGTGATCGCCTGGCTGCGATCCGCTTTAAAGGCAGGTTTTACGACATTAGCCTTATATGTGCACACGCCCCTACCCTACAGGCTCAAAACCCCATCAAAGAGGACTCGTATGATCTCTTAGATAACGTCTAAGGAGCTTGTCCGGGTTACGATGTTAAAATCAGACTCGGGGACTTTAATTCAAGAATCGGTAAGGACCTTTGGCAGAGTGATCGGAAAGCACAGCCTCCACGATACAACAACAGATAACGGCTTCAGACTCAAGGCCTTTGTGACAGCTCGTAGTGCGGTGATAAGTAGCACAAGATTTCTCTCCAAACAAAACCACACAGCAACCTGGCGATCTCCGGATGGTTGAACCGCCAACCAAATCGACACAAGACACTCGTCAAACATCCTGGATGTGCGAACATTCGGAGGGCAAACGACGACCCTGACCATTTCCTGTAGCAGGAAGATTCAGAGCTCGATTATCCAATGTCAGAAAGTTGCACCAGCCCACCATGAGGACGTTCGACATTAGCCGCGTGAGCATTCCGGAGGTTACGAGAGCCTACAGGGAGCAATTGATCGAAAGGATCTCCGATATGCCGGTATGCAGTCAACAATATGTGGCTGCATTGTCGCTCAGCCACTCAGGAAGTGGCCGAGACCACATTAGGCTTCCTACCACCCCCGACAAGAAACCCGTGGTATGATGGCGGGTGTGAGCAGAAAAAGGCAGCAACCGACAAGGCGTACCAAATGGCGCTTCAGAGGAGAAAAAACTGCTGCAACCAAAGAAAAAAAAATTTCACGGCCTCCCAGCTCAGGGATATCGGGGGATCTGGGACAAGCGTAAAATACGGGCCTTTTATAACAAAGCTATAAGCCTTGCAGGAGGCTTCAAGAAAGGCATCTAAGCTCTTCGAAATTTCGAGGGTATTCTTGTCACCGACCCGCAGGGAATAGTGGATGTATTTGAGCAGCATTTCTAGCAGTTGCTTAACGAACACAGCCAAGAGAGAGTGGTACGGACTGTGGAAACCCCAACTCCAGCCGCTGATGTAGTCCCTCCACCCCGCATCGCAGAAGTCGGCACAGCTATTCAAAAGCTGAAGAACAACAAGGCCGCAGACTCAGATGGCTTACCAGCAGAGCTCTTCGAGGCTGGCGGCAATATTCTGTTAGGGAACATGCACCAGATCATCTGTCGAATTTGGGAAGATGAAAGCTTGCCCGACGAGTGGAATTATCAGCTCTATATGGTCCATCTACAAAAAACGGCGATCCAACCTCCTGCAAGAACAATAGAGGTATATCCCTGCTCAATATCGCATACAAGATCCTGTCCAGCGTACTGTATGAACGTCTAAAGCCCTTTTGCACCGCACTAATCGGTGCGTCAAATCGACTATAGACCAAATATACACAGCATCTCTTCATCGATTTTAAAATCGAATACGACAGCATTTATTGTAAAGAACTGCTTGATGCGATGGCCGATTTCAGGTTCCCAGGGAAACTGATCTGGCTGTGTAGCGCCACGCTATGAAATACGCGATGCACCGTGCAGTTCGGGTCCAGGACCTCTGAATCGACTGAAACATGCATGGGATTTCGGCAAGGAGATGTGACTTCTTCAATTCGGTGCTGGAGAAGATAGTGCGACGGGCAGGCATCAACAGGAAAGGTACTATCTTCTACAAGTCTGTCCGAATGATAATGACATCATCGCGCAGCCTCAGCGTGACTTTGTAGATACGACTTGGTACTAAAGTCAGCGAGGGTAAGGCGAAGCTGTCAAGCAAAAACCGATCCGTCGCTCACCACCTGTAACGAAATATAGCGATTGAAAGCTATAATTTCAAGGTAGTTAAGGAGTTTGTCTACTTCGGGGTTAACTTAAACTCCGCAAATGGCACCACAGTGAAGAGCCCGCATTGATTCGCCCTTGGCAACCGCTACTACATCGTTTTGTCCAAGCAACTTGGGTCAAAACTCCTCAGACGAAGAACTAAAGTCATGCTATACAAAACGCTTCTATTGCCAGTCTTACTGTACGGAGTCGAAAGCTAGACGACAAACAGGACGGCGGAGCTGATTTTGGGTTTTTTCGAAAGAAAATTTCTGCGTCGGATATTTGGTCCTGTCTGTGAGGAAGGTGAATGGAGGAGTAGGCATGACCGCGAACTCTACGAGCTGTACAAAGATGTGTATATAGTCCAGAAGGCAAAGATTCGTTGGCTCGGCCACCTCGACCGCTTGAACACCAACGCCCCAGCTAAGAGGGTCCTTGACTCCAAGCCTCCTGGTTCGAGAAGAAGAGGAAGACCGAATCTCTGGTATAAAGACAAAGAATCGCGGATGTAAGACAACTTGGTCTTGATAACTGGAAGCAGCGTGCCCGGGACCGTCAGGTGAAGGCAGCTATAGTTCAGGCTCAGATCCTCAATGGATTGCCGGCCTGGTAAGAAAGTAAGTAAGTAACCTACAAATTTGTTTTTTTTCCTTTGGCACCTCGATCGTTGTAGTAGTGTAACCGAATTCAGACCGCTTTATCCTTGGGGCACCAAACATTGTGCGATTCAATTATCGGTCACGGGCGGGTAGCCGTTTGAGGTATACTTACTGCATCCCTAAAATAAGGAATAATTTGAATTCAATCTGCGCGAGTTACGACGTCCCCCAGTCACCCCGTCGCCCCCTGAATCACCCAACCAACATACACGACTCCACGACACCGGATAGCCACGAGTTTCCCCGCAACACCCCATCATAACGATGACCTCCATTACCACCCCATACGTAACCAGCAAACATCCGATCAGCACTTTCCTTTGTAATTGCGCAAGTGAAACGATGATCTTGCAATGTCAACATCTGTTCGGCTTCCGACCTAAAATCCCGTAGGACACATATCGACCGATCAGCACTTTCCTTTGTAATTGCGCAAGTGAAACAATGATCTTGCAATGTTAACATCTGTTCGGTTTCCGACCTAAAATCCCGTGGGATACATATCGACCGATAAGCACTTTCCTTTGTAATTGCGCAAGTGAAACAATGATCTTGCGACGTCAACGTCTGTTCGGCTTCAGGTCAGAAATGAATATTGCGTGCTCATCGAATCAATTGCGCAAAACCGAACCTTCATGCTGCTTAATAAATGAACATTGTGACAGTCTACTTGTGGGATTGAACCTTGAAGGAATAAAAGATTATAACGAAAGTAACTTTGTTTCTTTTTTTTTATTGAACATCGAATCGAAAAAGTTAAGTGGCGCAGTCGGTAGGATAGGTGAACAGTGACGGTGCTAAGTCTTATTAGTTTGTGCTAGACAGTTGTGTCTCGAGTTAAACTTAAATAATCGTATCGCACGGTATAAGTGACTTAGGACTTGGTACCACGTACGCTGTTGGGTTTTAACCCTTAATCACCGATAAAAAAAAAAATAAAAGGTGGAAGACTAAAATCTGAGCAAAAACAATAAAAAGTGAAAGACTTAAGACTAAAAGACTAAAATCCCATCCAACTAACAAACGTCAAGATATCAGCATCAACACCGAAACTTCTATGGACACCTGGACATCCACAACAATCTTCATCTTCGGGTGCATATTGTGCAAGTAAGTGCTGTTATCTAAATAAACTTAAAAGATATAATCAGTAAATCGACAAAACTAACCCTACTGATACTATCATTCGTATCAAATATATTAAATAATCCACAAAGAGAACTAGACAAATATTCCCAAAATTTTTTTTTTTTTTTTTTTTCTCCTATTACCCAAGAGTCATATATTGCTTTAAGGCATATTTTTCGAATGCCAAGCTCAAAAAAAAACCAAAAACTGCCTTTATCCCGTATCAACTAAGGAGAATATCGAAAAGCTTGACTTCCATTCCTGGGAGCAACACGATTGCTGCACCTCTCGATAACTCTGATTTAAGCCTAGACACAATGAACCCCTCCGAACGGTCTCCTTCGAATCCGGGATCGAGCCAGATGGACATCTTCAATTCACTACGAATTCCAGATGCCATTAAGGATCTCCCGAAATTTGACGGCAATCCTCGCCTCTTGTACGAATTCCTCAATAATGTTGAAGAGATACTTCTTTACATTAAAGAGACCGACAAAACCCCATATGGCAAAATTTTATTAAGGGCCATACGAAACAAAATAAAGGGACAGGCCAACGAGATTCTAAACATGTACGGCACACCTCTCAATTGGGATGAGATTAAAAACAATCTCATCCTACACTATTCCGATAAGAGAACGGAAACGTCTCTTATACGCGACCTGCACAATGTCAGACAATATGACAAGACGGTCGAATCCTTTTACGGAGAAATAATCGAGTTGCAATCGGCTCTTTGCAACAACGTTTTAATCCACGAAAAGGGCGGAAATGTGATAGACGCAAAGAAGGAATTATATTCCGAAATGTGCCTAAATTCTTTTCTTAGCGGCCTAAAAGAACCCTTAGGATCTAGAGTAAGATCTATGCAACCTAATTCGTTACCCATGGCCCTGACACACTGCATAAAGGAGCAGAATATCTCCTATCAGCGAGTGTCACAAATGCCCAGGTCTAGAAACGACTTTTCATACAAACCGTACAATAACCCCCGACACCCCCAACAAAGAAACAGTCTTCCCGATAACCCAAATAATTGGCAGAGACACACCCAAGGCCCATATCCCTACAGAGAACACGTTGTAAGCCAATCAAACTCGCAACGCACCTGTTGAGAGGCTACACTCTACGCTCACCGAAATATATAGAATCATTCTTTCCAAAAGGAAAGAAAGTAAACTCTCAACCGACCACGACGAAATACTTTACGAAACATTTATAACTTACAATAACGCAATACATTCCTCAACTAAACATACGCCCTACGAACTATTCTTTGGAAGACCCTATAAGTTCACAAAAACGCTTACCTTTTCCACTGAACATGATTACCTTTCCAAACTGAATTCCTTCCTCAATGAACTGTACCCAAATATCCAAGGAAAGGTTCAACGCGTGACGGAAGCCAGGATTGAAAAGACTAATGCCCCGCGAGAGGTTCCTGAGGATGTCAGCGAAAATCGGGTTGTTTTCAGAAAGGAAGCCAGGCGCAACAAACTTGCGCCCAGATTCTCCAAACATATAGCGAGCAAAGATAACAAATTCACTATACTAACTAGAGAAAACAAAAAAATACATAAAAGCAAACTAAGACGTAAGAAAAAAGAAAAATAAATTAACTTAGAACATTCATGGCATATGAGTGTTAACATGGTAGTAGAATCACTGCATATGATTCAGAGGCTACCCACTAGTTTAAGGAAACCTTAGTTGTAGTAACGAATATCATAATTTTAGTCAGTAAGATATATTAAGGAAATCTTAGCTATAATTTTAGTAAGTAAGGTTTTTAGATATAATTAGCAATGTAAGTAACAAACAGATCATGGCATATGATCAAGAAAATATCATCAGATCAGGCCATGGCAAATGGAAGATCGATGAACAGAACACGCCTCAGCGACATATTCATCTCTCCCTTAATAACTTTTCCTTTTCAGTCCCCAAAACCTCTCTTCCCAGTTAATTGAAATGTTCAACCTCCCTAGAGACCGTGGTATTCTTTCCTTACGACTGGGTACTTCCCGCACTATATATATAACTACGATAGTCTGATACACATAGTTAACCTTGACGACTACAGTGCCAGCATTCAAGCAATTACTAACACAACACACAATTAACTACCAAACTATACAACGATTTAAAAATATTACACCCCACATAAATAAAGAACAGACGAAAAAAGAAACATTTTTAGAAAAAAAAAAAAAAACACAACGTCGTAAAGAAGGAATACCACATACTCAGCGAAACCCAGTACCTTAACCAGATGAATTTTAATATTGACCTACTAACCAACCATATCACGAATATCGCAGAGGCTGTGATACTGAGTAAACTTAACATAATACCTAAACTCTTGCTGAATGCAGAGGAATTGGAAAATATTAAAAACAAATTAAGTTTGCAAAACATAAATATAAAATCTCACGAACAAATATATGAGTTCTTGGGTTTGCAAGCATATTACAACAACAGTAATATCATATTCAACATTCGTATACCCGTCCTGTCCTCTCAAAACTACTCCCATTTTCATATCATCCCACTTCCTATCAACGACACTAAGCTCATAATAACACACCCATACATAAACATTAATAACAATGATATACAGTACTTTAACGCACCTTGCCCCAAGATAGAAGGTTCTTACTACTGCTCGACTCCAATACACCAAGAAGAAACCAACAAATCCGATTGCATTGGGAAACTAATAAACAACGAAGCGGCCAATTGTCCACTCAGTGACGCGGGGAGAATAGAGACAATCCTACAACCAGAGCCTAATTTCCTTTTGTTCATAAATGTTCCTAAAATGCTAATAAACTCTATTTGTAGTACCAAAATCCCAACCATAGAGGGCACAGCACTTCTCCATTATCAAAGCTGCAGCGTAGAAGTCAACGGCTTAATCTACCAACACAACCCTGATACATTCTGGAACGATATCCACATCCCACCACTACCAAGCAGCGTTATTACATCAAACTTCACCCAAGAAATACTAAACCTGGAGAAACTGAAAGCATACAACTTCCAGACAGATGCCAAACTAAACAACCTGGGCATCAAAACTGAGGTTCTGCATTACATCACTACGTCTACAACCGCAACGTTCACCATCAGCATAATCATCATCATGATCATCATTACCATCATCAGCAGAAGGAAGTCCTACACCACCTCAACACCAACACTACAATCCTTCGCTCCAGCCCCAATGACGTCCTTGTGGCCTTCGCTCTACATTAAGGGGGGAGGAGTTACGACGTCCCCCAGTCACCCCGTCGCCCCCTGAATCACCCAACCAACATACACGACTCCACGACACCGGATAGCCACGAGTTTCCCCGCAACACCCCATCATAACGATGACCTCCATTACCACCCCATACGTAACCAGCAAACATCCGATCAGCACTTTCCTTTGTAATTGCGCAAGTGAAACGATGATCTTGCAATGTCAACATCTGTTCGGCTTCCGACCTAAAATCCCGTAGGACACATATCGACCGATCAGCACTTTCCTTTGTAATTGCGCAAGTGAAACAATGATCTTGCAATGTTAACATCTGTTCGGTTTCCGACCTAAAATCCCGTGGGATACATATCGACCGATAAGCACTTTCCTTTGTAATTGCGCAAGTGAAACAATGATCTTGCGACGTCAACGTCTGTTCGGCTTCAGGTCAGAAATGAATATTGCGTGCTCATCGAATCAATTGCGCAAAACCGAACCTTCATGCTGCTTAATAAATGAACATTGTGACAGTCTACTTGTGGGATTGAACCTTGAAGGAATAAAAGATTATAACGAAAGTAACTTTGTTTCTTTTTTTTTATTGAACATCGAATCGAAAAAGTTAAGTCGCGCGCCAATGGATTAGAGGAAATGCTTTAATTTTTAGGTAGGTAGGACTGTCTTTCGTTTGCAGTACGACTAAATGACTTGCGAGTCTGCACCTGGAATGTGAGGTCTCTTAACAGACCAATGCAGGCATTCAATTGGAGCAAACCCTCAGCTGCCATAAAGCAGATACATACCTAGGCATGTATAACCGCACTCCAAGAAGTGCGATGGGATGGACCACGCAAAAGGTGGATGAAAAACTGCAGCACTTACTACGGGAATCGCTGCAAGGAAAACAAACAACGCTTATTCGGATGCCGATTCGTTATTCGAGGAAGATTCCGACAAAAAGTATTAAGTTTTCGGGATGTAAGCCCCATAACAATCCGCATCAAAGCCAAGTTCGAGATCATTAGCTTAATATACATTCACACCCCAACCGAAGAAAAGGACGATCGACTCAAAGACGACTTCTACGATCTCCTAGACAGAACCTATACCCAATGTCCCGACTACTACACAAAAATGCACTAGAAGGTTTTAATGTGAAACTTCTGGTGTTCTTCATCGAACGAAGCCGGCGGCGGATCATGCATTGCATTATGAAGTACTGCAAATAGCCACAATCCAATGACGAGCTTCCATTGATCCGTGCATGCTTTCATCTCGGAGAACGTCTGACAGAACGAACGAAAGCTCGTCCACGTAAGCTTGCCCCAGGGTGATTGCTCCTTGGCATGGAGACAAATTATGTTACTATCCGGTTCTTTGAATCGGATAGATGGCATTGCATAGGCCGGTGAGTCCACGTATAGTTCGATACAGTTCTTTCCGTAGCCGACTGTTTCGCGTTTGCCAATTTTCTAAAATATAGCCGGACATTAGGACATAGATAGGTAGCCAGAGTCCGGGTCAGCAGAGCCATTCGGCTAAAATGAGTTGATATGAGCTGATTGGGTAAATTAAACTATTAAGTCTCAACTTGTATTCCTCGAGGAAGGAACATCGACTCGGATCACTACCTTATTGTAGTCACGGAACGAATGAGGATATCAAGGACGGACAACGAAAGTTTGACGTAGGAAAGCTACAATCGTAGGAGCATTTTTGCCAATCGAATATCTCTAAACCGATGATACCGGCACAATCCACAGAGCAACAGTCGGAGTATTGCCAGTGCGCCATCAGAGACACTGCCTCTAATATCTTGCGGGCAAGCTCATGTAGCAAAGCAATACGCCTACAAAGCCATACTACATAGACGGACTACAGCCGCTCGCGAACATTACGAGCAGTAAAGGAGAGAGGAACACACACTTTTAAGAAAGAAAATAGAGAGCACGAAAAGCGTGACGTCGAGATGGCGAGATGCTATTACAGGAATGAGGCTCGAAAGTCTTACGAAAAAGTAAAACGAACCTGCCAGGGCAATAAAGCCAGAGCGGGAGCTTCATCGGATGAAGACGGAATATGGAAGGAACATTTCTGTAGACTGTTTAACGGCGATGAAAGATCTAATACCGCTGACAGGCCGAATGGGCTGTTCGCAACGGACGAGGATTCAAGAGAATTTCGTCCACCCGACCTGGATGAAATTAAGCCAGTAATTTCAAAGCTCAAAATTAATAAAGCTGCGGGTGCAGGCGGGCTATCTGCGAAGCTATTTAAAGCGACTGGAGATGATTCGGTAGGGCGCATACACCAGCTCATCTGTAAAATATGGTCGGAAGAAACTTACCGAGACCTTCGATGTCAAAAAAGGTTTTAGGCCAGGCGACCCGCTATCATGTGACTTGTGATTTGTCGAACGCAGTGGGCCATCTAGCCGAATGCTGGCATTGGAGCGGAGGCGGCTAAAATGGGTCCGGCGCTAAATGAAGGCAAAACGAAGTATAAGCTGTCATCACGAAAGGACGCACAACATCGACGCCTCGGACAAAGCGTCATAGTGAGCAGCAAGAACTTCGAGGTAGTCAAGGACTTCTCTACCTCGGATCAGCAGTA
This sequence comes from Eumerus sabulonum, assembly GCA_951905685.1. Classification (NCBI taxonomy): domain Eukaryota; kingdom Metazoa; phylum Arthropoda; class Insecta; order Diptera; family Syrphidae; genus Eumerus; species Eumerus sabulonum. The sequence goes on from OX645060.1 coordinate 242,919,188, forward strand.
ACTAATACGAACAACGTCAGTACTGAGATCTAACGCAGAATTACTATTGCCAATCGCGAGTTTTCTGAGCTCAAGAGGAAATATTGTAATAGAGCCATCTCTCGAACAACCAAGCTAGCCTTATGTAATAGCTTGATTATCCCCGTCCTGCTTTATAGTGCAGAGGCATGGGCGCTATTGAAAGCGGATGAGCAAGATCTTGGTCTTTGCGTTGATGGCATTCGGAGAAGAAGATTCAACTACAAACTGTATGGGCTGTACGGCGACAAAGCTTAAGATGGCTGGGCTATGTGCTTACTTACTTAGGTGGCGCTACAGCCCGTGCTGAACCTGGGTCTCAACCTACAAGCGTCTTCAGCTGGCATGGTCTTTGGCCAGCTGTTTCCAGTGCCGCACGGCGAGTTGGTTAAGGTGCACTACCACCTGTGTGCGCCAACATAGATGCGGCCGTCCTTTGCCGCGCCTTCCTTCCGGGGGGAATTCGAAGACTCCTCGGGTCGGAACTGTATTTTCCATTCGCTCTACATGGCCCAGCCACCTTAGACGCTGTATCCGTAGACGTCGTATCAGACCGATGTCGCTGTACAATCCGTAGAGTTCTTCTCCTTCATACACCGTTCGAACAAACAGGACCGAAGATTGTACGCAGAATTTTCCTCTCGAAACGACCAAGGGCATCTTTATCCGCTTTTGTTAAGGTCCAATAATCTATGTGCCGTAAAGGATAACTGGGATGATCAAGGTCTTATATAGTATCACCTTGGTTTTCCGAGAGAGGGCTCTACATCTCAATTGCCTCTTGAGCTCAAGGAAACAGCAGCGGTTGACAAGAGTGATTCTGCGTTTTATCTCAGCGCTGGTGTTGTTGTCGTCGGTCATCAGTGAGCCAAGGTAGACGAATTCCTTGACCACTTCAAAGTTATATCTGCCCATGATGACGTTCTGGCCAATACGTCAGTGTTGACCGTCTTTTTTTGATGAAAGCAGATATTTGGTTTTACCCTCATTAACCTTGAGAACCATCTTAGCCGCTCCTACCTCAATGCTTACAAAGGCTCTCATTGATGTCTTGCTGTGTCCTTCCTACCACGTAAATGTCGTTGGTTTACGCAAGTAATTGTGTAGACTTGAAATAAATCGTACCTCTTGTGACACTTGCACGATCTTTTCAAGCGTGTCACCTTGTCTAAATCTTTTTTGACATCAAAGGTCTCGGTTTGTTCATTGCCGACCTTAATGAGCAAACGCTATCATACGCGGCCTTGAAATCGACGAAAAGGTGGAGAGTGTCGACTGGGTATTCCTGGGTATTCTCCAAGATCTGCCGTAGTGTAAATATTTTGTCTATTGTGGATTTACCTGGCCTGAAACCACACTGATAAGAGCCGATCAGGTTATCCCCAATCGGTTTCAGGCGTTCACACAAGACGGCAGAGATCTTATATGCGATGTTAAGGAGACTTATTTCCTTACAGTTGGCGCAGGTATAGGGGTCTCCTTTTTTATGCCTAGGCAATGTAAGGCGTATGGATATCGAGGGATTGGGACAACGCAACAGAGGACGCTCTCGACTCAAATGGCGCACACAAGTTTAGAAGAAGCTCAACTAATTTGGTGTGCGCGACTGAAGACAGCTGGCAAGAGATCGTGCCGGTTATAGTCGCCTGCTGGTTGGTGGTTGAGGACCAAGACCATACCGGTCTTTAGTGTCACGAAGAAGAAGAAGAAGAAGAAGAAGAAGAAGAGATGTGAAGTAGGAAGTGAATGAGTCACCAATGGAAATGAAATTTTGGATTTTAAGTCTCAGCTGTTTTCAATCATTTGATCATTTAGTGTATTTGTCATTTACATAGATATGCCGGTGTTGGTTTGCTTTGGCGGCGTTACAGCCCGTTAAGGGCTAGAGCCAAGCTTCTCACATTCACCCATGCTGTGTGTGATTTATTTTTTACGCAGGTGGAAGGGACCTACAGTTTAATGCCGATTCCGAGCGGCTTGAGTTGAGAAGCTTTTTCATGGCAAGTACTTATACCGAGGAGGGACGCCGTGGCATTGGTGTTATCGGGATCCGAACTCGCTCATAGTGCGTCAGAGTCGAACACACTAACCGCTGCGCCACGACGCCTTCAGTGGAACCAACTTTCATACAAAATACTGTAATTAGATAGATGTGGTAATGTAATCGCTGTCCGGCTAGTGAATGTGTCCCATTCTCCAACTATAAGATACGTACATAAATAATTAAATTAGCATGCACTGTGCTATATCGTAATGTGTCATGGATACAGAGTCCTCGGGGTAATTTTCCATTTTTTTTTGTTTCATTGTAAACCTTAAGATAATAAGATAAGAGCTCTGAAAGTATGGATAAGCTTCGAGAAATCAGTGTAAACTGAGGGCTACTGTGTAGGTCCAGAATATTTATATTTATTAATGTGCGCGAGTACAGAAGCAATACTAGAATGCTTGATGCATCGTGAATTATTTTATTAAATTGGTTTTACCTTGAATTACCAGTTTCAAAAATAGTCTATACCTATACCCTTAACTGGACATGAAAAAGGATTTCAGAAAGTTATAGTAAAATGCCTAAAAGCGGGAATACAGCAACGACCATGAGATGTTAACTTGATGAGAAAAAAAAAAAAGATTTGAAGCCAACAACATCAAAACACTGTCTTGTAAGTTAGAGATATTCGTTCTGTTCGTTCTAAAGGGTCCGCCATCTAACGTTTTTTTTTCAAGTAGTGCCTATTTCGTGAATGGTAACACCTAGCTCATGTCTGATTTGACAGATAATTAGTTTTATTTTTCCGCTGAACGAATGTGGTTGTGTATACGCTTGAACAACGCTGGGAAATATTGCGACATCGATATCATAAACCAAAGCGTAAAAGGCCACAAACAGTGCGTACACCCGAGAATATTGCTTCTGCGGCAGAAAGTGTGCATGAAGCGCCATCAACATCAATTCACCGTCGTTTTCAACAATTGAACTTTTCGGAGACATCATTGAGACGAATTTTGCATAAAGACCTTGGTATGACGCCATACAAAGTCCAATTGGTTCAGGAGTTGAAGCCAACTGACCATCCAATGCGTTTTCGCTTCGCTAAGTGGGCCTGCGATTGACTTACAGAAGATGCCGATTTTGCCAAAAAAATCATCTTTTCAGATGAAGATCATTTTGATCTTGGCGGGTATGCCAACATCGACTCGGACCACTTCCTTGTTGTAGCCAAGGTACGAATGAGGATATCAAGAATGCTTAGGAGTCGAGTAGGACAACGTAAGTTTGACGTTGGAAAGCTACAATCGCAAGAGACTGCCAGAATCTTTGCCGATCGTGTCTCCTCAAAGCTCTCTCAAAATCCGCCCAGAGCAGCACAAACAATAGAGCAGGAATGGGCTCATTGCCAGAGCGCCGTCAGAGATGCTGCCTCAGAGGTGCTGGGTTTCAAACAGCCACCACCTAGAAACCCCTGGTTCGATGAACAATGCGAACAAGCCCATGCAGCAAAACAAGAGGCATATAAGGCCGTGCTGCAACGACGGACGAGAGCTGCTCGCGAAATCTATGAGCAGAAGAGAAGAGAGGAACACACGCTTTTCAGAAGAAAGAAGAGAGAGCACGGAAAGCATGAGATCGAGGAGATGGAGAGATGCTTCCGCAGGAATGACGCCCGTAAGTTTTACAACAAGGTAAAACGAACATGCCATGGCTACAAAGCCAGAGTGGCGGCCTGCAGGGATGAAAATGGAGAACTGGTAGTAGAGTCGCAGTCGATGCTGAGGATTTGGAAAGACCACTTCTGCAGACTGTATAACGGCGATGATAGACAAGATACCGCTGTCAGGCAGAACGAGCCATTCGCAATGGACCACGAAGTAACAGAATTCAGTCCACCCGACCTAGACGAAGTCAAAATAGCGATATCAAGACTTAAGTCTAATAAAGCCGCTGGCGCAGACGGCCTGTCTGCTGAGCTTTTTAAGGCGGCTGGAGATGAGCTGGTAAGGTGCATGCACCATCTCATCTGCAAGGTATGGTCGGAGGAAAGCATGCCCGACGAATGGAATCTCAGCATCGTTTGCCCGGTCCATAAGAAAGGAGACCCCTATAACTGCGCCAACTATAGGGGAATAAGTCTCCTTAACATCGCATATAAGATCTTCTCTGCCGTATTGTGTGAACGCCTGAAACCGTTTGTGGATAACCTGATCGGCTCTTATCAGTGTGGTTTCAGGCCAGGTAAATCCACAATAGACCAAATATTTACGCTACGGCAGATCTTGGAGAAGACCCAGGAATACCAAATCGACACTCACCACCTCTTCGTCGATTTCAAGGCCGCGTATGACAGCGTATATAGAGACGAGCTGTACAAAGCCATGTCTAGTTTTAACATCCCTGTCAAACTGATGACAATGTAGAATTCTCGTTGCTCCATTAAGGTCGGTAATGAGCATACCGAGACCTTTGATGTTAAAAAAGGATTTAGGCAGGGCGACGCGCTGTCGTGCAACTTTTTCAACATCGTGCTTGAAAAGATTGTGCAAGAGTCACTGGCCACCACAAGAGGTACGATCTATTTCAAGTCTACGCAATTGCTTGCGTACGTCGACGATATTGACGTAATTGGACGAAAACAGCAAGACGTCAATGAGGCTTTTGTGAGCATTGAGGTAGAAGCGGCTAAGATGGGTCTCAAGGTTAATGAGGGTAAAACCAAATATCTGCTCTCATCTAAAAGAGACGGACAACACCGACGTATTGGCCAGAACGTCACCATGGGCGGATATAACTTTGAAGTGGTCAAGGAATTCGTCTACCTTGGCTCACTGATTACCAGCGACAACAACACCAGCGCTGAGATAAAACGCAGAATCACTCTTGCCAACCGCTGTTTCTTTGGGCTCAAGAGGCAATTGAGAAGTAGAGCCCTCTCTCGGAAAACCAAGGTGACACTATATAAGACCTTGATCATCCCAGTCCTCCTTTATGGCGCAGAGGCTTGGACCTTAACAAAAGCGGATGAAGATGCCCTTGGTCGTTTCGAGAGGAAAATTCTGCGCACTATCTACGGTCCCGTTTGTTCAAACGGTGTATGGAGGAGAAGATATAACGAAGAACTGTACGGGTTGTACAGCGACATCGGCCTGGTACGACGTCTACGGATACAGCGTCTAAGGTGGCTAGGCCATGTAGAGCGCATGGAAGATACAGCTCCGACCCGAAAAGTCTTCGAATCCACTCCGGAAGGAAGGCGCGGCAGAGGACGGCCGCCTCAGCGGTGGTGCACGCAGGTGGAAAGGGACCTCAACCAACTGGGCGTGCGGCACTGGAAACAGCTGGCCAAAGACCGTGCCGGCTGGAGACGCTTGTTGGTTGAGGCCCAGGTTCACCACGGACTGTAGCGCCACCTAAGTAAGTAAGTAAGGGTATGTAAACAAGCAAAATTGTCCCCAAATGCACAGAAAACCCGCACGCATACATTGAAAAGCCGGTGCACCCAAAACGAGCCACTGTTTGGTGCGGATTTTGGTCCAGAGGCATAATTGGGCCATTTTTCTCCGAAAATGAGCAAGGAGTGGTCGTTACAGTCAATGGCGATCGTTATCGGGCCATGTTGAACGAATTTTTCTTCACAAAAATTGAAGAGGAGGATATTGGCAACATTTGATTTCAACAGCCGAAGCTACACTCGATGTTTTGCGCCCTGTTTTCGAAGATCGCATTATCAACCGCAGAGCTGATGTCGTTTGGCCACCTCGGAGCTGCAATTTGACACCATTGGACGATTATCTGTGGGGTGCCGTCAAAGATAAGTGTTATGCCGACAAGCCAGAGGCGATTGACGCTTTAAAGGACAATATTCGTGAAGCCATTGGTGAAACACAGCTGCACACAATCGATGATGTGCTTAAAAATTGGACCGATCGTGTAGGCTACTGCAGGGCCTGCCGAGGCAGCCATTTGAATGAAATTATTTTCCATTATTAACCGGAAGGATTGTACTTTCAAATAAAAAAAGAAATTTGAGAAAATTTTCAGAAGTTTTCAGGGTTCCGTACCCAAAGGTAAAACGGAACCCTATTACTAAGACTTCGCTGTCCGTCCGTCTGTTACCAGGCTGTATCTCATGAACCGTGATAGTTAGGGAGTTGAAATTTTCACAGATGATGTATTTCTGTTGCCGCTACCACGACAAATACTAAAAACAGAACAAAATGAATATTTAAGGGGGGCTCCCATACAACAGACATGATTTTCATCCAAAAAATCCCCTTGGTCACATACTGAACTAAGGTTAGTCGACAATATCCCACAACCAGTAGCAAACTTCCCAGTTTTGATCTCGTTTGTGTCTTTGATGAATTAATCCTAGCTGCAAACCTTTTTCCCATATTTCCCATTATTGTTATTCACCTTTTCACATCGTTGCCGTCAAGTAAGATAATTGATCTGAATTCAATGGACACTTTGATGATCAACTATATCTCATCATGAAGATAGTACATACATAGTCTTTTTCATATTTATATATACAGATGGTACGGAACCCTTCGTGCGCGAGTCCGACTCGCACTTGGCCGGTTTTTTTTTTTATAGCATTTTCAAAAAAAAAAAAAAAAAAGTTATTTGGCGGACCCTTTAGTTAGTTTTATCGTTTTTTTTCTAAATGAGAATACAAAGCTATCTGAAGGTGATAACGTGTCAATAACGTATGAGTATGTAACGATTAATAAAGAAATAAATTAAACTCTAATTAATATAAATCTCTTTCGATGAAAGTTACTTACAAATTTATTCGTAACAGAAGCGTTGATGGGGAATTGCGTTTATTTTTTTTTTATTTTTTTTTACACACACACATATATATAGCATATGTACGTATTTATATATATATTTTTTGTTGCGAATGTTTTTTAATTTTTTGATTTTTTATAGTACAGGTTCATAGATATTTTTTTTTTTTTTTTTTGATACAAAATCATGTTGTTACAATCGATACGCAATTATTACACAGTGCCAAACAGAAAGATAGAGATCGATATTATGTATTTCAAAACCATTACGATGAATATTTATTTGATATGCATGTATACGAGTATAGTCGGAAGCCCATAGTGAAACAAGCGCAACAAGCATTCACAGTCCGAAAATGTTCCAAAAATGTTAAATTTCAGTTAAAAAATTAAATATTTTTGTTTGTTTTCGTATCACATTAAAACTTAATTAATTCAAAATTAAATATTTGTTTTTTTGATAAAGCTTGTTTAAAAATATTTTGCCTTTTGATCTGTTTATGTTTTTATCTTTTTTTTGGTTTCGTATTTTAAAAGACGAAAAAGCGCAATGCAATTGGAATTACGAATAACGAAACGAGAAGATATTATTCAGAATAAAATAGAAGTTATGAAAAATGAAATTCAAAATGTTATACACAAAAATGTAAAAGTTGAGAATAAAAAACAAACTGGAAAAAAATGGTTATGTACGAAGATACATCTAAAGCGATAGATTCGGTTTTGATATACAGTGTTGCGCAAAACAAACGCAACAAATTCAGTTCGCCCATATAAATGGAAATACTTTTTTTCTTAATGCGCTTTTTAGGTTAGGCTAGGTTAGCTACAAGTGGTTGGCATAAGCCACACGTAGGCCCGAGTCGGCCCATTGTGATACCACCTGGGTCAAGTTACCCTGATCCGCTACCTGAGAACCAGCCAGTGCTTCTGATGAAGCGATGGAGTTGAGCTATTTTTAGGTTTGCTAGCTCACTTAGATTTTCATAGAAGGGCGCGCCTAGGTAGATCCTCCTTCGGTTCGCAAAAGAGGGGCATGAGCAGAGAAGCTGATGTATTGATTCAGCCGCGATAAAAGTCATTGGAGGGCAGCCCTAGTCTGGCGGCGTGTTTTCCAATGATGCAATGACCTGTAATGACACCCTCTAGAGTGCTCAAAGTAGCCCTTTTGGTTGCTACTAGGTCCCTTGTTCGTCCTAGGCTTAACTTAGGCCAGATTTGTTTAGTGATAGATGTATGTATGTATGTTGGCGTTACAGTCCATGAAGGACCTGAGCCGAGCTTCTCTCTCAGTCACCCATGTTGTGTGTGGTTTCATTTTCCCATAGGTGAAAGGGACCTACAGTTTATTGCCGGTTCCGAATGGCGAATTTCGAGAAGCTTTTCATTACTACAGGGGGTTTTGTCAGAACCCCGCTGAGGAGAAACACCGTGAAAAACACGTTCGATGACATGGCTGTGTCGGGATTCGATCCCGTATCATCGGCGTCAGAGGCCAACACATTACCCACTGCGCCACGGTTTAGTGATAAAGCAGATATTAATTTCATTCCATTGGAAGTTGGTCGCCTCTATAGTTCGAAGTTTTATCATGTCCTTTACCGTACTTATTGGTGTTTCAAGGTACCCGAAGGTAGGCAGACTCGATATTCTCTTATGATGTGTTTTTTTTAGACACACAACCTGAACGGAGTGCAGTGGATTGGGTCGTTAATGTTCGTTCACTACTCTCAGGGGTGGTTGTCCTAGATAGGACGAGAGCCGACCAATTCCGGGTTGGTTATAGTCCGTAGTAATTCGTTCGAGCACTTTAGTATTGCATACGCAGAAGATGAATTTCAGTTGACCATATACTGTGAGTGTTATGCCTGCAGCAGTACGTCTGGTCACTTTCCATTCACCACTGCGTTGCATACTTTTTGTCCATATAGGAATTACTTTTTCTTGGCTACGAAGCGAATTTGACCTATAGACCTTCCGCTCGGCGGTCGATGATGTTAACCACTGCACCACAGCCACCCCTGATCCTGAGTCAAGCAAGGGCCTTCGTTATCGCTGTTAATTTTGCCTGATACACACTGCAGTGAATTGGGAGTCTGAATGATTGGTTGAAGTTAAGTTCCTTGGAGAAGACTCCACTACCTACATCTGACTCCATCTTGGAGCCATCGGTATAGAGGGAGATCGAGTCCTTTGGTATAACTTTTCCTTCAGCCAATTAATCCCTGGATGGAAAGGCAAATTCGAAGTTCCTAGTAAACACATTCTGCGATATGATGTTATCTGTGTTCAAGGGTACTTTTAAGTGCTTAAGAATGGTAGTATGCCCTTTTTGTAATGTGAGCCATTTTCCTATGCCTATAATTCGTAGGGCCGCGCAGGCAGCGACTTGCTTGCTGAAGAGGTCCAACGGTGGAAAATGTGATAAGATATTTAGGGTCTCCGTGGGGGTTGATCTGATCGCTCCGCTTATATATAAACAGGCCGATCTTTGTACCTTCTCCAGAAGGTTTCGGTAGACTGCTTTGTTTAGAGCAGTCCACCAGACTACGTTGCCATATAGGAGGATGGGCCTTATAACTGCTGTGTAGAGCCAGTGCATAATGCTTGGTTGGAAGCCCCACCTTCTGCCCACCACTTTCTTACAGCTGTAGAGGGCAGTGGTTGCTTTCTTGACACGATCAAGAATGTTAGGTGTCCAATTCCAGCCTCCTGTCAAAGACTAGGCCTAGGTATCTAGCCTGATCTTTGATTATTAGTTGGGTTCCATCCAACCTCGGTGGGTTGAAGGGCGGAATTTTATATTTATTGGTAAACAGTACTAGGTAGGTTTTCTTAGAATTGACCCCAAGACCACAGTACCGCGACCAGGTTTCTACTGTACGTAATGCACCCTGCATTAGGTCGCTTAGAGTGCTGGGAAATTCTCCTGTGGCGGCAGTAGCAATGTCTTCTGCATATGCGCTCACAGCGTACCCTTCCGGTTCTAGCAACAGCAGTAGTTCGTTGACCACACCGGTCCAGAGGAGAGGGGAGAGTACTCCACCCTGTGGTGTACCTCTGCTGACCATTTTAGTTGAGACGGCACCAGCGAAGTTGGCTTTGATTACTCTTTGCGTTAGCAGTTGTCGTACCAGTTCTATCACTGAACCCCTAAAGCCCAGATCAGACAGCGCTTTGGTGACGGCCCATGGTTCAATATTGTTAAAAGCGGCTTCAATATCGAGAAAGGCGACTAGAGTGTATTCCTTACGCTCCAGTGATCTTTCTATTTTGCTGACCAGTAAGTGGAAATGTGCTTTTTACACTAAAGGTTATTTCGCTTTTTAAATCACAGGTTATTTTGCACTAACCACTGAAACTTTTCAGCAAACAAATTGCTGCCTGCGCGGCCCTGAGGATGAGGAGCATAATAAAATGGCCCACATCACAAAAAGGCCACACAGCCATTCTAAAACACTTCAAAGTACCCATGGACACAGACTATATCATCCCGCAGAACGTGTTCACTAGGAACTTCGAAGTTGTCTTTCCATCCAGGGAGGAATGGGTTGAAGGAAAAGTTATACCATAGGACTCGATCTCCCTCTATACCGATGGCTCCAAGATGGAGTCGGATGTAGGTAGTGGAGTCTTCTCCAAGAAACTTAACCTCAACCTATCATTCAGACTTCCAAATCACTGCAGTGTGTATTAGGCAGAATTGACAACGATAACGAAGGCCCTTGCATGGCTCAGGATCAATGTAATATCCGCTAAGGATATTATCATTTGCACGGTTAGCCAAGCTGCGATAAAATTCCTGGCCGCGGTAACCCACAAATCAAAGACAACTCTTAACTGTCGCCTATCTCTAGATGAGATGGCTGAACAGTTCAACATTAAAGTATTGTGGGTTCCCGGGCATAGAGATATTCCAGGAAACTGCGCGGCCGACGAACTCGCACAAGTGGTGTAGCGCATTCTCAGTAGATTGTTCTTTGCGATATGCATACTGACTGGGATGCAGTGGTATCTGATTCTCCGGGATACCTCTAACATGCAGCAATTGATGGCGCGCAACCATCTTTGTTATCGCTTCGCAGTTTGGGCCTAATAGCAGCCTAAATTGGACGACGAATTTGGGCGAAAAATCTTCATTTCTGACGCATTTTCATCTCGGCGACTACGTTAACACACAAAATTGCCGCATCTGAGGCTCGGAAAACCCGCACGTTATTGTCGAGAAGCAGTTTGGTGCGAATTGTGGAGTGGTGGAATCATTGTACCATTTTTCTTCGAAAATGAGGCTGGGAACAAGGTTTCAGTCAGTGGTGGGCGTTACAGAGCCATGTTAGCCGACTTTTTTTTTTACTGAAATTTGGACGACATCTGGTTCATGCAGGATGACGCGACATGCATCAATCGATCTTTTGCGCACTAAATTCCCAAGCCGTGTTATCAGCCTCCTCGGCGATGGCAGTTGGTCGCTTCGGATCTGTGATTTGAGCCCTTCTGACTCTTTTTTGTCGGGAATCTTGAAGGATCGATGTTATGCCAACAGTCTGGAAATGACTAAAGCACTTAAGGCCAATATCATCCAAGCAATCCGTGAGCTACAGCCCGAAAACCATCAACAAGGTCTTGGAAAGTTGGGGTGAGAGAATGCGCTACTGAAAAGCCAGTCGAGGTAGCCACTTGAACGACGTTCTATTTCATAATCAATGGGAATATTTGTTATCACTAATAAAGCCATAGTACGTGGGAAAATTTTAATTTTATTCATTTAATTGCATTAAAAAAAAAAAAAAAAATTGTATTTGGCCCACCCTGTTGGAGTCCCTATTTTTAACAACTTTAGCAAATCTGCGTGACACGTAAAACGTAAAATGTTTTCATAGCCAAAACGATATGTTATCTAAACAATCTCGTGGAAGGCTCCAACATCATCAAGTGAGAAGCATGTCCACACTATTACACCGCCACCTCCATGCCTTTTTGTAATTTTGCAGTTCCGAGGATTTAGTCACTCTTCCTTTCGACGTTTTCCTATGCACATGCCAACTGAATTGCCCAAATATCGTCTCTGAAAAGGAGGACTTTTGTTTTTTTTTGTTGAAGGCTTCTGCTACTGCTGGAGCACTCAGACGCAAATACTGGTCCATTGTACTCCAGACAGACACCTTACATTACTCTATTTTCCCCGTTTTCCGGAGAAAAATGAGAAGGAGCTTCAGTGAGGTAGAGCTGAGAGTTTCGGCACACATCACGTCGGCCCCAAGAGTGCGCCACCGTGCAGAGATAACTCTCTGCAGTGTCCTCCTCCTCGCAACATGCAGCACAGGTAGGCGTCTCACTTATGCCAAGCACGCAGAGATGCTTAGCAAAAGTGTAATGGCCTATAATGACTCCCACAAGCCTTCTGCAGTCGATTCTCTTTAAAGACAGGAGGAATGCTGAGGATTTCTTGCAGACATTAGGAATTTACCGCGAACACAGGTAGACCTAGAGCGGGTTTAGGTCCTGAAATCTCAGATCTCACTTCCTGGCACCCCAGAGTGACCTGGGACCCATACAAGCGTTAGTGAAGTTAGTCTACCAACTCTGTTCAAGAAGGACTTGAGTTCATGCAGTTAGGGGGTTGCACACACCTTCGAGTGCAGCTTGCCTCACGTGCCATGCGTCTTCCACCTGTGCTCTACAACATAGTGCATGGCCAATAGGATTGCGTCTATCTCTGAGTGAAAGACAAACGCATTTTCTCCTAATAGAATTGAAGTCGGATGTTCTCGCACTGACCTGGAGCCATCAGTGTAAATGCAAAAACTATATTTTCCAGCTTCAATATCCAGCCAGAGCTAGTCCTGACGCCATGGAAACTCGATTGTGAAACGATAGCGCACCAGGATGACAGGTGTCATCACGTCAGGGAGCATATACCTGAAATAACAGAATTCAGTAATTTGTAAGCGTAAGCCTACTACCTATCACCAATGTGTTAAGCAAGTTGGGGACCAATGGTAATATAATACTTTGGGTCAAACAAAGGCTCTCAAGGAAGTTGATCAATTTGAAAATCGGCTACTACAACACAAAAAGGGCGGCAAAACGTGGCACACCAGAGGGAGGAGTACTACCACGGCAACTATGGTTGCTAGTTGTAAACAGAGTACTCAGATTCGCGCAACAACTGCGGTATACACCTGCAAGAAAGCCTTGGGCACCAGATGGGACATAAAACCCTATATCATGCACTGGCTGTATACCGCGGTTGTTAGGCCTATACTAACGTACGGCTGCTTAGTCTGGTGGACGACATTTTCCACATCTTACTATGCCAAACTTCTAAGGTAGAGTAAAAAGGAAGGCATGCATCGCTCAACCTGGGGCACTGGGAACAACCCCAACCGCATCCCTCGAAACTAAGCTTCAAATACTCCCCTTGGATTTTTTCGGTAGGTGAAAGGCAGAAATAGATGCTGCGACTTAAGGAATCAGCTCATTGGAAATTCTCCGAATATTCTCTCGACAGAGGGAACGGCGACATCATCCGCATAGGTCTGTACATAGATATCAGAGACATTGAGGTCATCAAGCAAAGAGTCGACCACTATGCACCATAATAGCGGTGACAGGACGCCACCTTGCGGGCAGCCCCTGTTTACGCCGGATTTGACACACTGGTCCAGGCCTGCAGCAGCGGTCAATGTGAGGAAGTGTTAGGCCAGCAGTGAAAATTCTTTTCAAAGTAGGAAGCAGCTGCCTTATACCTTTTTGCAGCATTACCACCCAAATGTACCGAAGTTTTGAACTTTTTAGCTAATCGCGATTGGTCCATATCAGTGTGGTTTCAAGTCCATACAACTGCTCGCATATGCCGATGACATTGACATAATTGGACGACGTCAGCGAGATGTCATTGAGACCTTTACGAGCATTGAGAAGCGGAAGCGGCCAGTCCAATTTTAGCGGAAGCGGCTAAATGAGGGCAAAACGAAATATATGCTGCCGTCAAAAAAAGGACACGAACCACCGGCAACTTGGCCAGGGTGCACATATTGGCTGGTATAATTTCGAGATAGTCAAGGACTTCGTCTACCTAGGCTCCGCAGTGACATGCAGAAATGACATCAGTGCCAAAATGAAACGCAGAATAACTCTTGCCAACCGCTGTTTCTTTGGACTCGGGAGGCAATTGAAAAGCAGAACCCTCTCTCGAAAAACCAAGGTGATCATATACAAGACCCTTATCATCCCGGTCCTGCTCTATGGCGCAGAGACATGGGCCTTATTGAAACCGGATAAGGAGGCCCTTGGTCGTTTTGAGAGAAAAATTTTGCGTGCGATTTTCGGCCCGACCTGCATAAATGGGGAGGGGAGGAGAAGACTTAACAGTGAACTGTACGGGCTGTACAGCGACATGAACATAGCACGGCGTCTTCGGATCCAACGCCTAAGATGGCTAGGTCATGTTGAGCGCATGGAAAACACAGCTTCGGCCCGGGCGACGCGGTCGAGGACGGCCAAATTTAAGGTGGCGCAACCAATTGGAAGAGGACCTTAACCAATTAGGGGTGCGGCACTGGAGAATGCTGACTAAAGACCGTGCCAGTTGGAGAAGTTTTTTAAAGGAGGCCCAGGTTCGCCAGGAACTGTAGCGCTAAAAGAAGAAGAGGAAGAACTAATCGCGATACAGTGGAGCGGTTTGCATCTTATTTTTTAGCAATGGAGTTTAGCATTTGAGAATTTAGGAATAATTTGATTTTTATGTGATCAGTTACTTTACTTTGGGCCATAGTTGTAGTTCCACACTCAGCAAAAACACCCCTTTGACTGCTGCATGATTCAGTTCCTTATGCGTAAAACAGGGCGGCCGAATTAAAGTGTTAGCATTCGTTTTGATCACTTCTTGAAGATAACATCATGTGAATGGTCGCCTTCTCAGCGGATTTCATAATGAGCTCGTTTTTGAACATTTTCCATCACTTTGCGAAGTTGCGGGCTCTATAGCGGCTATTTCGCGTTGAATATTGGCCTTGAGCTCTTTCACAGTCCTTGACTTGTTGACATAGAGCTTGGACTTTAAAAAACCACACAAGAAAAAGTCCGGTGGCGTCAAATCGGGCGATCTCGGTGGCCAGTCAAAATCACCGTTTTTGGAAATTAGACGATCGACGAACTTACGGCGCAATAAAGGTGGCCCGAGCTGTGTGGGCTGTGGCGCCATCTTGTTGGAACCAGAAGTTGTGCAATGCCCCAGTAAAAATGGCAACAAAAAATACGTTGTCATAACCCGATAACGCTCGCCATTAACGGTGGTGGGCATCCCATCGTCGTCTTCAAAAAAGTATGGTCCAATTACCCTATCCGCACAAGTGCCGGCCCAAACAGTCACGCGTTGGTCGTGGAGATGTTCTTCGTGTATTAATTGAGGTTTTTCAGCAGCGTGAAACTGACAATTTTACATCCTCCTGTACAGCATTGTAGTCTGAGCCTCATTTTCCCAAAAATCAGTATTGGTTGGAGCCAAGTTCAGGACGAATTTCCCATAATCCAAGCGACATGACTTATCGGTTGGCAATAATCGATCAGTAATTCGAATTTTGTACGGAATTAACTTCAAATCATACCGAATTATGAGTTGCAGTGAGCTGCGACTGATGCCCAACTGAGCGGAACGGCGGCGACTCGATGTTCGTGGTGAGGTCTCAACTGAGGCCTTCCACAGTCGATGCTGAGACTGTGGAAGGACCACTTCTGCACACTGTATAACGGTAATGATAGTCAAACTGCCGCCGTTAGTTGGAACGAACCATTCACAATGGACGAAAACGAAAGAGAATCCCGTCCACCCGACCTAGGCGATGTTAAGATAGCGATATCTTAAGATTTAAAAGTCTTAAAAAACTGCTGGAACAGACGGACTCCCCGCGAAACTGTTTAAAGCAGCTGGCGATGAGCTGGTCAGGAACATGCACCAACTCATCTGCAAGATATGGTCGGAAGAACGCATGCCCGATGAATGGAATCTCAGTATCGTTTGCCCGGTCCATAAAAAAGGAGACCCCTATGGCTGCGCCAATTACAGAGGGATAAGTCTCCTGAACATTGCGTACAAGATCCTCTCTGCAGTATTGTGTAAGCGCCTGAAACCGTTAGTGGACAATCCAGTAGGTTCCTACCACTGTGGTTTCAGGCCAGGATATTTACACTACGGCAGATCTAGGAGAAGACCATCATTTTGTCGACTTAGAAGCAGCATATGACAGTGTTTATAGAGACGAGCTATACAGAGCCATGTCATGTTTTAACATTCCTGCCAAACTCGTCAGACGGTGCAGGATGTCTATGGGGAATTCTCGTTGCTCCATTAAGGTCGGAGGTGAACTAACCGACCCCTCCGATGTTAAAAAAGGTTTTAGACAGGGTGACGCACTGTCATGTGATTTCTTTAACATCATACTAGAAAAGATTGCGCCAGACTCTGCGGCCAATACAAGAGGTACGATCTACTTCAACTCTAGACAATTGCTTGCCTACGCAGTTGACATTGACGTTATTAGACGGACAAAGCGAGACGTCAATGAGACGTTCGCAAGCAAGAGGCGGCTAAACTGGGTCTAAGGGTAAATGGGGACAAGACCAAATACATGCTGTCATCAAAGAAAGACGCGCAACACCGACGTCTTGGTCTGAACGTCCCCTTCGGCAGCTTTATTTTTGATGTAGTCAAGGAATTCGTCTACCTTGGTTCGATAGTGATAAGAAGCAACGACACCAGCGCTGAGATAAAACGCAGAATAACTCTTGCCAACCGCTGTTTCTTTGGGCTGAAGAGGCAACTGAGTAGTAGAGCCCTATTCGAAAAACTAAACTTTGGTATCCCTCTACAAAACCTTAATCATCCTGGTCATCCTCCATTGCTCTGAGGCTTGGACGTTATCAAAAGCGGATGAAGAGGCTCTTGGACGTTTCGAGTGATTGGAGGAGAAGATTCAACCAGGAACTGCACGAGCTGTACAGCGACATCAGCCTAGCTAGACGTCTACGGATCCAACTTCTAAGATGGCTGGGCCATGTAGAGCGAATGGACATCGCCGCTCCGGCCCGAAGAGTCTCTGACTCCAACCCCGAGGGACGACACAGTAAAGGACGACCGCATCTAAGGTGGCGCGCACAGGTGGAGAGGTACCTCAACCAATTGGACGTGCGGCACTGAAAGCAGCTGGCCAACGATCGTGCCGGCTGGAGAGGTTTGTTGGTTGAGGCCTTGGTTTACCCCGAACTGTAGCGCCATCTAAGTAATTAAGTAAACAACAATATGTACATTTTTAGTTTTTCCGAAAGTACGTTGAGAAAAAATGTATTTCCAATTATATGTGCGAACTAAATGCGTTGCGTTTGTTTTGCACCACACTGTATAAATTAGAATATTTTAAGAACTATTTAAGACATATTACAAGTTTTAAAAGAAACTATTTGTTTAAAAGAAATCGTGAGCTGCCCTTTCCCATAGACGAATATAGTAAGTGGTTTTAAGTTAACAAACAAGTACGACACAGGATGTTGATTAATACGAACAGTAACAGATAAATAAAAAGCATTTTTTGGTTTTATTTTATTAAACTACGTACCGACATATTTACTGAAAAACTTAAAGGGATCCGATCTTTTTGCCGAGTCTGTTGGTTTAAAGGTTTTAATTTAGATAATTTTTGAAAACAATTTGCATTGTCAATTGGACAAAGAATCATATTTCATATAAAATACCGCCACCGAATATCGTAAATATTTTGTTTTTCTATTTGATTGGCTAAAATTATAAATAAAATCTATACCGCTATGGACTGTTCTATTTAAAACAAGGAATTGAAAAATAGGGCACTTTTGGGCAAGCAAAAAGTCGCTCCATGTTACTAGTTATTCAAAAATTATATGAAAAACGTGGGTGCGGTGTTCTCAGTCTTTAGTGCTATTTACGTGTACTTGTTTACGACTTATGGCAAAATGCTTATTTTATTTAAATCACAGTAATATATATGTATGTAGTATTAGGAAGGACTTCCTTCCTGTCAGAGAATTGCTACAAAAAAAGTATCCTAAATTGTGACTTTTTTTTCATACACATAGTCAAAAACGTCTCCGTACAGTAGACTCCACCTACTTCCACCTCCTCGTGGTGCCATCTGGAAATTTCCTTAAAAGGGAAATTACTGACGGAAGAGGCCGAATAGCGAGTATCCTGCGCCACCAAACTGGATTAGTGTCGGTTGGACTATGGTCTAGCGAACCATAACCTTAAAACCACTAATTGCTCAGAAACAAAAAAAAACCGGCCAAGTGCGAGTCGGACTCGCGCACGAAGGGTTCCGTACCATCTGTATATACAAATATGAAAGGGACTATGTATGTTACCTCATCAAATGACAGATCTTGGTTGCAGGCAGGATTCATGTCTGTTGTATGGGAGCCCCCCTTAAATATTAATTTTGTTTTGTTTTTAGTATTTGTCGTAGCGGCAACAGAAATACATCATCTGTGAAAATTTCAACTCCCTAACTATCACGGTTCATGAGATACAGCCTGGTGACAGACGGACGGACAGCGAAGTCTTAGTAATAGGGTTCCGTTTTACCTTTGGGTGCGGAACCCTAAAAACAGTCTCGGATAATAAAACGGAACGGATCTATGTTGACGACCCTATAAGAAAACAAAATACAAACAAGGACCTTCCGTTCTGTACGTGGAATGTTAGGTCCCTAAACAGACCACGTGCGGCCGAACAACTTGCGGACGCCCTAGACCGCTATAAAGCGGACATAACCGCCACCCAGGAAATGCGATTGAATGGACCGGGTAAAAAGCGGATGAAAAACGGCGACATTTACTACGGTGACTGCTATAGGGAGAGAGGACAGAGTTTATTTGGATGCGGATTTGTTGTTAGAGGTGGACTAAGACATAAAGTCCTAAGTTCCCAGGCGAATTCCTGTAACGCCAGCCTCATATGCGTCCATGCCCCCACGGAAGACAAGGATGATTCAATCAAAGATGATTTCTTTGATCTCCTAGACAGAACATATACCAAATGCCCCAGCCAACATACCAACATCATACTAGGAGATTTTAACGCTAAGCTGGGTAAAGAAAGCATCTTTAAGCGGGTCATCGGCAAACCCAGCCTACATGACACCACATCCGATAACGGACACAGGCTGATCGACCTTGCCACGGGGCGAGATCTTCTTGTAGCCAGCACACGATTTTCCCACCTCGATATACACAAAGGCACCTGGCGGTCGCCAGATCAATCAGTCACCAACCAGATTGACCACATCGCGATTGACGTCAGACACTCCTCCACTATTCTTGATATTCGCACTTTCCGAGGAGTGAACATCGATTCACACCACTATCTTGTAGTAGCCAAGATACGTCAACGCATAACACGATGAGTAAAGTTAGAACACTGTACGCGGAGCAGAGTTAGAACACCAAGCTATGACGTCGGAAAGCTACTATCGTCGGAGATCGCCAGTGCCTTTGCCAACCGCGTCTCCCTTAAGCTCTCCGATACACCTCAATCCTCCACTAAGTCAGTAAAACAACAATGGAGCCTGTGCAAACAAGCCCTGAAGAGCACAGCAACGGAAGTGCTGGGCTTTTAAGCTCCACCACGACGAAACACCTGGTTCGATGACGAGTGTAGAAGGATTCATGCGGAACAGCAGGAGACATACAAGGCCTCACTACCCAAAAAAGAAGAGCGGCTCGTGAACTCTACGAGCTCAAAAGAAGGGAGGAACATAAGCTTCTCAAGAGAAAAAAGAATAAGCACGAGAAGCGGGCGATTGAAAACTTGGAGAGGTGCTATTGCAGGCACAACGTTCGAAGATTTTATCAGCGGATAAAACGAATGTCTCAAGGCTATAAAGCCCGAACGGAGGCCTGTAAGGATGAGAACGGACACCTAGTAGTAGAATCGCAGTCGATGCTGAGAATTTGGAAAAACCACTTCTGCAGACTGTATAACGGCGATGACAGCCAGCATACCGCCGTCAGACAGAATGATCCATTTGTTAACGACGAAGATCGCAGAGAATTCCTTCTCCATGACCTCAACGAACTTGAGATTGCCACGTCGAAACTCAAGTCGAATAGTGCTGCTGGCGCAGATGGACTGTCTGCTGAGCTCTTCAAAACGGCTGGGGGTGAGCTGGTTAGGAGCATGCACCGGCTCATCTGTAAGATATGGTCAGAGGAAACCATGCCCGAGGAATGGAGTCTCAGCATTGTTTGCCCGATACATAAAAAAGGAGACCCCTTGGACTGCGCCAACTATAGAGGAATAAGTCTCCTTAATGTCGTATTCAAGATCTTCGCTGCCGTTTTGCGTGGACGCCTGAAGCCATTCGTAAACAAGCTGATAGATCCTTATCAGTGTGGCTTCAGGCCAGGGAAGTCCTCCATCGATCAAATCTTCACACTACGGCAGATCCTGGAGAAATCCAATGAATTTCAAGTCGACACTCAGCATCTATTCGTCGACTTCAAGGCCGCATACGACAACGTAATTAGAGACGAGCTATATAACGCCATGTTTACTTTTGCCAACCCTGCTAAGCTCGTCAGACTATGCTGGATGACCCTGGAAAATGCTCGCTGCTCCATCCGAATCGGTGCAAAACTGACCGATAGCTTCGAACTCAAAAAAGGATTTAGACAGGGCGATGCGCTGTCGTGTGATTTTTTTAACATCATATTAGAAATGATTGTGCAAAAATCACTGGCCAATTCAAGAGGCACAATCTATTTCAAATCCTCACAACTCCTTGCATACGCCGATGACATTGACATAATAGGTAGATCACAGCGAGATGTCAATGAGGCGTTTGCGAGTGATGAGACGGAGGCGGCAAAAATTGGTTTGGCAGTTAATGAGGGCAAGACAAAATATCTGCTGTCATCGAAAAAGGACATTTACCACCGACGTCTTGGACAGAACGTGCATATTGGCAGATATAAGTTCGAGGTAGTTAAGGACTTCATATACCTCGGCTCCGCAGTGACCCGGAACAACGACACCAGTTTCGAAATCAAGCGCAGAATTACTCTTGCCAACCGCTGCTTCTTTGGGCTCAAGAGGCAACTGAGAAGTAGAGCCCTCTCTCGTACGACCAAGTTGACCTTATATAAGACCTTAATTACTCCGGTCCTGTTATACGGCGCAGAAACCTGGACTTTATCTAAAGCGGATGAGGATCCGCATCAGAGGCAGATTTTATAACATCAGCCTTATATGTACACACGCCCCTACCGACGAGGCTGAGGACCCTATCAAGGAGGACTTCTATGACCTCCTGGACAACGCCTACGGAGCTTGTCCGGAGTACGATGTAAAAATCGTGCTCGGAGACTTCAACGCCAAAATCGGTAAGGAGAACACCCTTGGCGGAGTGATCGGAAAGCACAGCCTCCACGATACAACAACAGATAACGGCTTCCGACTCACGGACGGCTTCCCTCGTAAGCGAATCCACACAGCAACCTGGCGATCTCCGGATGGTCGAACCGCCAACCAAACCGACCATGTGCATTAGTCAAACATCCTGGATGTGCGAACATTCAGAGGGACAAATGTCGACTCTGACCACTTCCTCGTAGCAGCAAAATTCACCAGGAGGCGGTTCGACATTGGGCGCCTGAGCACACCGGAGGTTATCAGAGTCTACAGGGAGCAGCTGAGCGAAAGACTCTACGGTATGCCTACGTCGAACACAAATGCCAATAATATGTGGCTGCAATGCCGCTCAGCCAATCAGGAAGTAGCCGAAACCACCTTAGGATACCTACCACCCTCGACAAGAAACCCGTGGTACGATGGCGAGTGTGAGCAGAAAAAGGCAGCAACCGACGAGGCGTACCAAAAGGCGCTGCAGAGGAAAACCAGGGCAGCGCAAGAAGAATACCGAGCCAGAAGAAGGGAGGAGAAAAAACTACTGCGACAAAAGAAAAGGATCTTCGCAGCCTTCCAGCTCAATGATATCGAGGAGTCTAGGGACAAACATAAAACACGAGCCTTTTACAAGAAAGCAAAAGGCCTTGCAGGAGACTTCAAAAAGGGCACCCAGGCTTTTCGAAACTGCGAGGGTAATCTTGTCACCGACCCGCAGGGAATAGTGGATGTATTTAAGCAGCATTTCCAGCAGCTGCTTAACATGACCAAGCATGACCAAGAGAGAGTGGTAGGGACCGAGGAAATCCCGACTCCAGCCGCTGAAGTAGTCCTCCCACCCAGCATCGAAGAAGTCGGCACAGCTATTCAGAAGCTGAAGAATAACAAGGCCGCAGGCTCAGATGGCTTGCCATCAGAGTTCTTCAAGGCCGGCGGCAATGTTCTGGTAGGGAGTATGCACCAGATTATCTGCAGAATTTGGGAAGATGAAAGCATGCCCGACGACTGGAATACCAGCTCTATTTTCCCCATCCACAAAAAAGGTGATCCTTCCTCTTGCATGAGGTATAGAAGTATAATCCTGCTCAATGTCGCATATAGGATCTTGTCCAGGCGTACCGAGTGAACGTCTAAGGCCCTTTTGCGACGCACTAATCGGCAGCTACCAGTGCGGCTTCCGGCCCGGAAAATCGATTATACACCACATATTCACACTTCGACAAATCCTGGAAAAGACCAACGAATTTGGATCGATACACACCACCTTTTCATCGATTTCACAGCCCCATACGACGGCATTCATCGTGAAGAAGTGTTTGGCGCGATGGCCGAATTCGGGATCCCGGGAAAACTGATCTAGTTGTGTCGCGCCACGCTAAAAAATACGCGATGCACCGTGCAACCGGACCGTTTGAAGCATGCACCGGATTTCGGCAAGGAGATGCGCTGTCATGTGACTTCTTCAACCTGGTTCTGGAGCAGATAGTGCGACGGGCAGGCGTCAACAGGGAAGGCACTATCTTCTACAAGTCCGTCCAGCTGCTAGGATACGCGGATGATATCGATATCATCGAGTGTTCTCGCCCTGGCATTGTAGAAGCATTCACGGCGATTGAAGAACAGGCGAAACGAGCTGGTCTTTAAGGTCAATGAGGACAAGACGAAGTACATGCTGTCAAGCAAAAACCAATCCGTCGCTCACCACCTGGGACAAAATATAACAATTGACAGCTACAGTTTCGAGGTAGTTAAGGAGTTTGTCTACCTCGGGGCAAACGTAAATTCCACAAATGACACAGTGGAGATCCGGCATAGAATCGCC
This sequence comes from Eumerus sabulonum, assembly GCA_951905685.1. NCBI lineage: Eukaryota > Metazoa > Arthropoda > Insecta > Diptera > Syrphidae > Eumerus > Eumerus sabulonum. Next base: position 242,942,254 of record OX645060.1, read on the forward strand.
CTTGGCAACTGCTACTTCGGCTTGTCCAAACAACTGAGGTCAAAACTCCTCACCCGAAAGACCAAAGCCATGCTTTACAAAACGCTCATACTGCCAGTCTTGCTGTACGGAGCCGAATGCTGGACGATAAGCAGGACAGCGGAGCTGATTTTGGGTTCTTTCGAGTGAAAAATACTGCGCCGGATATTTGGTCCTGTCTGTGAGGAAGGTGAATGGAGAAGAAGACACAACCGCGAACTCTACGAGCTGTGCCAAGATGTGGATGTAGTCCGGAAGGCAAGGATCCGTCGACTACACTGGCTCGGCCACATCGAGCGCATGGACATCAACGCTCCAGCTAAGAGGGTCTTCGACTCTGAGCCTCCTGGTTCGAGAAGAAGAGGAAGACCGAACCTCCGGTATAAAGACCAAGTAATCGCGGATGTAAGATATCTTGGTCTTGATAACTGGAAGCAGCGTGCCCGGGACCGTCAAGGATGGAAGGCAGCTATAGCTCAGGCTCTGATCTTCCATGGATCGCTGGCCTGATAATTGGGGAATTGACCGAAAGAAAAAATCGCGTATACATGCTGCCGAAATAAGATATCTTCGTGCTGTTGTGGTAGTTACTCGCCGGGATAGGGTGAGAAACACGGCAGTGCGTGGGGAGCTCAGTGTTGAGCAGTTGCTTCTCCGAACGGAAAGGGCTACGCTTCAATGGTTTGGTCACCTGAGACGAATGTCGCCATCATCACGACTTCCGAAGCGTGCCTTGAATGCAATACCATCAGGCAGGCGACCGCTTGGCAGACCCAGGACGAGGTGATTGGACCAATTCCAAAAACTCGCCTGGGTGCGTTAGGGCATAGCGACTGATGAGTTAGAGTCGATGGCGGAGGATCGAGGGGCCTGGCGATCTCGCGTGCGCGCATTACCCCCGTGACTCTTTAAGTGGAACATGCGGGCACCTGGAAATGATGATGACGATGAATTATATTTAGTTTCAAGAAACTCGACAAAAAAATCAACTGTACGGAGACTTTTTAGGGTGCTGTCCGTCCGTCCGTCCGTCTGTCACCTGGCTATATCTCATAAACCGTGATAGCTAGACAGTTGAAATTTTCACAGATGATGTATTTCTGTTGCCGCTACCACGACAAATACTAAAAACAGAACAAAATGAATATTTAAGGGGGGCTCCCATACAACAGACATGATTTTCATCCAAAAAATCCCCTTGGTCACATACTGAACTAAGGTTAATCGACAATATCCCACAACCAGTAGCAAACTTCCCAGTTTTGATCTCGTTTGTGTCTTTGATGAATTAATCCTAGCTGCAAACCTTTTTCCCATATTTCCCATTGTTGTTATTCACCTTTTCACATCGTTGCTGTCAAGTAAGATAATTGATTTTTCAATTTAATTCCGCCCGCGGTATAAAAAATAAAAATAAAAGTTCTTAGTAAGGCGCAGGCCCTTACTACGGCATTGTGAGTCATGCTTGTGAGACGTTCACGTTGCTCTACTTGAGACCGATTTGTGCGCTAGTGGCTTGTTATATGTATATACAGATGGTGAGGAACCCTCCGTGCGCGAGTCCGACTCGCACTTGACCGGCTTTTTTTGTTCCGTTTTTTTGACTTTTCTGCTGTGAATAATTGTTCGTTTTCTTATTTTCAAAAAAACTGTTATTTGCTTTGTATTAAAAATGTCGTTATTTTGCGACCATTCTAAAATGGATATTTGAAATTAAAAGTTTATCCCAGGATTAAAAAAATATTAGCTGGTGTACGGCGACTTTTCTGACTATGCGTACTCTATCGAGAATTTTTGTAAAATGAAATGGAAAAATAAGAAAAAAAAATGTGATCGCGCAAATTATTATAACAAAAAAAAATCAGTTTACTAATCAACAGAAATTAGTGACAAGGGTATACAAAAATTCGAATTACACTACTGATCAGACGTGTAAGAATACAATCACAGAAAATGCACAACTGTCCTTAACCTTACCCTGAGAAGCATCAGTCACTCATTATCACATAGTATCTTTGTTAATTCTATTCTACACTAAGGCTGCGCGCACAGGGATGCGAGATGCGATGCGATGCGAGATGCGATTCGGGAAGCGCTACGAGAAGCGATACGAGATGCGATGCGAGGTGCGATATAGTGCGCACAGTGAAAGCTGCTCTGTACTCTTCTGTTGCGATGTATTCATCATCAGGCGAGGAATTTTTAAATAAAAGTTTATATTTACCGGGTTTTCCAATAAGGACTTGACAACTTTTTAAATAAAACGCAAACCATTTGAGGTATTTCAAAAACTTTACTATCGGCTTGAAGTACAGTCAAAACCTTTATGAAAGGAACTCGACTTCGTTCATATGGCCACCGCGGTCACGTTTCCAGCGGTCGATTCGTTTGACCCAATTTTCGATGACTGGGCCACACATTGGCTTTGGGCTCTTCGTAGCCCCAAGGTTAGGTTAGGTATATGGGTGGCCTATTGACGTTAAGTCACGGCTCACGTAGACTACGTTGAGTCCATTGTGCCCACCTGTTTTGTTTAACCCGTTGATACCTATGCATTTACCGTCGAGCTGAACAAGCCAGACGAGGATAAAAATCCCAGTATTCTGTTCAGCCCGATATTACCTACCTCTTCTAGTCCCGAAAGGAAGTATCTTCCCAGGAAAATATTCCTTTTTTGGGCTAGCGCCGGGCATTCGCACAGCAGGTGACGAACGGACTCAATTTCCTCTTCGTCCCTGCAGCTTCTGCAGAAGTCATTGTAGGGCTGGCCTAGTAGAGCTGCATGATAGGATAGCATGCAGTGCCCGGTGAGGGCACCGACTGCCAGTCGAATGTTCCCACCATTGAACTTCAGCAGATTTTCCGTTCTTTTCTTATCATAGACGGGCCAAGTCGATTTCGCCGTTGCGCATGTATCTAAGCGACACCATCGCTTATTGGCTTTCCGTCTGTATCTCCCTGTAGAGCGCACTGAGTGGTGCTTTGGCGTCAGCTGAGATCTGCGCAATGTTAGCACCTGATCCCACCCTAGCCAACTCGTCCGCCCTCTCGTTTCCGGAGATATTCATATGACCAGGTACCCAGCAAAGGGTCACCTCATTTACATTGGATATCTCTTCTAACTTCTCCTTGCAGAGTTTGACGAGTTTGGATCTTATCCACGCTGCCTGCAGAGCCTTAATGGCTGCCTGGCTGTCAACATAGGTGCTGATCCTTTTTCCTGTAATATTCTCTTTGCTGATCAGGTCCGCCGCCTGCTTGATAGCGAAGACCTCAGCTTGGAAGGCACTGCATCCATCATCGAGCCAGTAGGAGCGATGCATATCCCGAGACTCAAAGTAGACTCCGGCACCTGTGCCAACATCCATTTTGGATCCGTGCGTACCAAATCACCGGTCCATTCCTCCCTGGAGGGAATTCTAATAGAGAATCTCCTCTCCCAGGAAGGAAGTCGAGTGACATAGTCCGTTACGGTTCTGAATCTCGAGACGGCCCATCGATCCAAGACTGATGCATGTCCGTGAGGACTCCTTTTCCAGAGACCTGATTCCTGTAATCTAAGCGCAGTTCTGGTTGCGGCGCTCTCGCAGTACAAGTCCAGGAGTGGGAGGTTCAGCATGACTTCAAGGGCCGCCGTTGGTGTGGACTTCATAGATCCCGTCACCGCCAGACAGCCTGCCCTTTGAACCTTTGACACACTCTGAAGATGACACTTTTTCTCAAGCGCCTTCCACCAGACAACCGAGCCATAGACTAGGATAGGTCTTACTACCGCAGTGTACAACCAATGTACTAACCTCGGTTTGAGGCCCCATAGGCCTTTTTGATTCTTTCCTCAATATTTTCTCTCCAACTAAGTTTGGAGTCCAGGATTATGCCCAGATATTTCGCAGATTCGTAGCCCCAAAGAAAATAGTCTAGAGGCGTTAAATCGCACGAACGAGGCGGCCATTCGACTGGCCCATTTCTTGAGATAACACGCACATCAAACTTACTCTTCAATAAATCGATTGTAGCGTGTGCTGTGTGGCACCATCCTGTCGAAACCACATGTCGTTCAAGTTCATATCTTCCAATTCGGGCCAAAAATAATCGGCAATCACGCGATAACGCTGGCTATTCACAGTAAGTGACGATCCTTATCGTCGACGAAAAAATATGGCCCAATAACGCCGCCGGCATGCAAGCCGCACCAAACAGTTTTTTTTTTTGTGGACGAAGTGGTGATTCATGAAGCACATATGGATTTTCACCCGACCAATAACGCATATTTTGCTTATTGACGAACCCATCGAGCCAAAAATGAGCTTCGTCACTGAAGATGATTTTGCGATGAAATTCATCATCTTGGCGCATCTTCTCCAGAGCCCAATCGGAGAACGTACGTCGCTTCAGATGGTTCATTGGCTTTCATTCTTAAGTAAGCTTGATCCTGTATGGGTGTAAACCAAGATCCTTACGCAAAATACGCGTTAATGTGGTCTGAGCGATGCCCAATTCTTGAGAACGCCGTGCAATTGATTGAGTTGGATCGTTTGCTACGGACGCCCGAACGGCAGCGATATTTTCTACACTTCAACCAACCCGTTGTCTCGTTGACACGGCAATATCACACAACGAATACGTAGACTCTAATTTTGCACCGGTCTACTAGGGCGAGAATTACGACCGAAAATTGGAGTTAACGCTCTTAAAGTTGCGGTCACCGACTCCGTATTTCGGTAGAAAATTTATATAATTTGCAGACGCTGCTCGTTCAAGTACTTTACCATGATGAAAATGTTGACTTTAGTGAATAAACTGACAATGTCAGTTCGGTGATTAGTGAAAGGGTGCGTTCACAAATTGAATTCAAAGTTGTCAATTCCCTATTGGAGAACCCTTTATATATCCACAGTTAAGGAACGATGAATGAACATTTTACCGCATTTTGACCACAAATGAAATTGCATCAGAACAACAACAAGCATGAATGCTACTCGCACAGGATCGATTGAAAAATAGACCAGAAGAGTTTGTGTGCGCGAAGCTTGCGAGAGGTTTGCGATAAGGTTGCGAGAATCTCTGAGCCGCAGGCTCAGAGCTCTTCAAGGCTGGTGACGATGTTCTGGTAGGGAGCATGCACCAGATCATCTGCAGAATTTGGGAAGATGAAAGCATGCCCGACGACTGGAATACCAGCTCTATATGTCCCATCCACAAAAAAGGCGATCCTACCTCTTGAAAGAACTATAGAGGTATATCCCTGCTCAATGTCGCATACAAGGTCCTGTCCAGCGTTATGTGTGAACGTCTAAGACCATTTTGCACCGCACTAATCGGCAGCTACCAGTGCGGCTTCCGGCCCAGCAAATCAACTATAGACCACATCTTCACACTTCGACAAATCCTGGAAAAGACCAACGAGTTTCGAATCGATACACACCATCTTTTCATCGATTTCAAAGCCGCATACAACAGCATTCATCGTGAAGGAGTGTTTGGCGCGATGGCCGAATTCGGGATCCCCGGAAAACTGATCCAGGTGTGTCGCGCCACGCTAAAAAATACGCGATGCACCGTGCAACCGGACCGTTTGAAGCATGCACCGGATTTCGGCAAGGAGATGCGCTGTCATGTGACTTCTTCAACCTGGTGCTGGAGCAGATAGTGCGACGGGCAGGCGTCAACAGGGAAGGCACTATCTTCTGCAAGTCCGTCCAGCTCCTAGGGTACGCGGATGTTATCGATATCATCGCGTGTTCTCGCCGTGGCATTGTGGAAGCATTCACGGCGATTGAAGAACAGGCGAAACGAGTTGGTCTTTAAGGTCAATGAGGACAAGACGAAGTACATGCTGTCAAGCAAAAACCAATCCGTCGCTCACCACCTGGGACAAAATATAACAATTGACAGCTAGAATTTCGATGTAGTTAAGGAGTTTGTCTACCTCGGGCCAATCGTAAATTCCACAAATGACACCACAGTGGAGATCCGGCACAGAATCGCCCTTGGCAACCGCTGGTACTTCGACTTGTCCAAACAACTGGGGTCAAAACTCCTCACTCGAAGGACCAAAGTCATGCTTTACAAAACGCTCATTCTGCCAGTCTTGCTGTACGGAGCCGAAAGCTGGACGATAAGCAGGAGCTGATTTTGGGTTCTTTCGAAAGAAAAATTCTGCGCCGGATATTTGGTACTGTCTGTGAGGAAGCTGAATGGAGAAGAAGACACAACCGCAAACTCTACGAGCTGCACCAAGATGTGGATGTAATCCGGAAGGCAAGGATCCGTCGACTACACTGGCTCGGCCACATCGAGCGCATGGACATCAACGCTCCCGCTAAGAGGGTCCTCGACTCCGAGCCTCCTGCTTCGAGAAGAAGAGGAAGACCGAACCTCCGGTATAAAGACCAAGTAATCGCGGATGTAAGATATCTTGGTCTTGACAACTGGAAGCAGCGTGCCCGGATGGACCGTCAAGGATGGAAGGCAGCTATAGCCCAAGCTCAGATCCTCCATGGATCGCTGGCCTGATAAGTAAGTAAGTAGGTTGTTGTTCTGATGCAATTTCATTTGCAGAAATTGGTCCAGTTTCCTAATACATATGTATAAAAGGTTAAATTTTTCCAAAATGTGGTCAAATATTTTGAACGACATTCTTGCGCCTTCCAAGAACTTTCTTTCATCGCTCCTTAACTCTGGATATACAGGGTGCCCCACGAGCAGTGTGCCAAAAAGCTAGAGTGTGTAGGTCTGGTCAAGACAAGAAAAAAATCGTATGGGAGGGGGGGGGGTATATTCCCCTGGTTTAACCGGGAGGGGCAATTTTCCAAAAAATTGACTTAATTTGCCTTTACTTTTTTGTAAAGCCAGAAACCTCTTCTTTCGTCTTGTTTTTAAACGAAGTTCTTTAAAGGAATGGTTGTTGAGAAATTAATTTTCAAACTCAAACTTTTGAAAAAAAAATTCGAAGTAATTTTTTTTTTCAAAAATTCAATTCTTTATTAAAAAAAACCCCAAACCACTTTTTTCTAAGAAAAACCTTTTTTTTGGTTTTAACGCGGCTGGACTTGTAGGCAAATTAATGTCAGAGGTATGTAAGCATAATAGCTATCCTCCGTTTTTTTTTTAGAGACTTGCGCAGGTTCAAGAGTTTTTATATTCTCCTACGACGTGTTTACACACTCAACCTGAACGGAGTGCAGTGGTTTGGGTCGTTGATGTTCGTTCACTACACCCAGGGGTGGTTGTCCTAGATAGGACGAGAACCGACCGAATTTCGCGTTGGTTATAATTCTCAGCAATTGTTTCATGCACTTTGGTGTTATATTGCATACACAGAGGATGAATTTCAATTGACCATGTACTGTGAGTATTATGCCTGCAGCAGTACGTTTGGTCGCTTTCCATTCACAACTGTGTTTCATACTTTTTTTCGTATATGGATTGCTTTTTTCTTGGCTATGAATCTGAACTATGGACCTTTCGCTCGACGGCCGAAGATGTTAACCACTGCACCACGGCCACCCCCAATCTAGCTGAAAAGTCTGTAGGCACAGGTACTTTAGCACTTTAGTTTCGCATACGCAGAGGATGAATTTCAGTTGACCATATACTGTGAGTGTTATGCCTGCAGCAGTACGTCTGGTCACTTTGCATTCACAACTGCGTTGCATACTTTTTGTCCTATAGGAATTACTTTTTCTTGGCTACGAAGCGAATTTGAATTATATACCTTCCGCTCGGCGGTCGATGATGTTAACCACTGCACCACAGCCACCCCCCTTGTACTAAGGGAGGGATTACGTCGGACCAAATCCGAAAATCTTTCATCTAAGATTGCTCATCCATCTGTAATTGAACTTTCGAACCCATCACGGTATAAGTACACGAACGAGCAACGTCTGCAAATTATAAAAATTTTCTACCGAAATTCGGAGTCGGTGACCGATACTTTAAGAGCGTTTACTCCAATTTTCGGTCGTAATTCTAGTAGGCCTAGTAGACAGGCAATAACAAGACTAGTGCAAAAATTAGAGTCTACATATTCGTTGTGTGATATTGCCGTGTCAGCGAGACAATGGGTTGGTTGGTCGAAGTGTAGAAAATATCGCTGCCGTTCTAGCGAACGATTCAAATCAACCAATTGCACGGCGTTCTCAAGAATTGGGCATCGATCAGACCACATTAACGCGTATTTTGCGTAAGGATCTTGGTTTAGACCCATACAGGATCAAGTTTACTCAAGAATTGAAGCCGATGAATCAATTGAAGCGACTACGTTCTTCGATTGGGCTCTGGAGAAGATGCGCCAAGATGATGAATTTCATCGCAAAATCATCTTCAGGGACGAAGCTCATTTTTGGCTCGATGGGTTCGTCAATAAGCAAAAAAAACAGTTTGGTGCGGTTTGCATGCCGGCGGCGTTATTGGGCCATATTTTTTCGTCGACGATAAGGATCGTCACTTACTGTGAATAGCCAGTGCTATCGCGCCATGATTGCCGATTAGTTTTGGCCCGAATTGGAAGATATGGACTTGGACGACATGTGGTTTCAACAGGATGGTGCCACACAGCCCCACACATGGGGCTAGTGCTACTCTTAGGAATATGGCACTGCGACCTTTGCAGATCTATTGTGCCTGCTAGTCGATTAGCCGAGTAGCCCTTCAACCTCTATAATGAAGTTGAGAATGCTTCTCGTAGGAGCCAGGGTGATCCCCTCAGGAGTCACAAGTTCACTGAGAAGGATGCGCTTCCTAAGATGGCAGAGAGCAGCACACTCACATAATATGTGTTCTGCCGTTTCATCGTCCTCTAGACAGAGCCGACACTCAGTTTCAGACGAGAGACTAATTTTATTTAGATGATATCTCAGACCGCAGTGTCCCGCTAGGTAGCTGACCAGTCTTCTGATATCCCCTCTATTGAGCTTAAGTATGTCAACAGGGTGTTTGTTCAGGGGTCGTATAAGTCGTTTAGATTGACAGAGTCCCCGAACACTGTTCCAGAAGGACAGGTGTTGCGACTTTTCCCACTTGTCTAAGAGGTGATTTATCTTAGACCCGGAAATGTCGCAGAAAGGTTCCGGACCTATGTATTTGTCGCTGGGAACTTTTCTGGCAAGTTGGTCGGCAATTTCATTGCCCTTGATACCTTTATGTCCTGGCACCCACCAAAGTTTAACCTTGTTTCTTTTGGCGAGCTCTTGCAGGGCGTCATGGCATTCCTTGACGGTTTTCGAGTTCGTGCTGTACGAACCCAGTGCTTTAAGCGCTGCTTGGCTGTCAGACAGTATGTTGATAGTTACTCCTCTGATGCCGGTCTCGAGATTTAGGTTGACGCATGTTAGGATGGCGTGAAGTTCAGCTTGGAAGACGCTGGGGCTTACTCCCAGGGCCTTCGAGATCTTACGTTTTGGTCCAAAGATGCCGGCGCCAACGCCAGAAGCCATCTTGGAGCCATCCGTGTACCACCTAAGGCCTTTGACATTCAGCAGGGGATCACTGTTTTCCCATGCTGAGCGATTTGGGATCAGCACCTCAAGTCTCATGTCAAAGGTGAAGGTGTGTGGCAATGCGTCCGAGACCGTCACAGCACACGTTACAATCAATTTATTGAAGAGTAAGTTTGATGAGCGTGTTATCTCAAGAAATCTGGATTTTTTTTTTTTCTTTTGGGGCTACGTTAAGTCATTAGTCATTTATGCCAACAAGCCGACGACCGACGTTCGAAAAGCTCAAATGTTCAAATGTCCAAAAATGTCCAACGAATCGACCACTGCAAACGTGCCCGCGGTGGCCACATGAACGAAGTCGAGTTCCATTCATAAACGTTTTGATTGTACTTCAAGCCGATAGTAAAGTTTTTGAAATACCTCAAATGGTTTGCGTTTTATTTAAAAAAAAAAAAAATTCTCAAGTCCTTATTGGAAAACCCGGTAAATATAAACTTTTATTTAAAAATCCCTCGCCTGATGATGAATACATCGCAACAGAACAGTACAGAGCAGCTTTCACTGTGCGCACTATATCGCACCTCGCATCGCATCTCGTATCGCTTCTCGTAACGCTTCCCGAATCGCATCTCGCATCACTGTGCGCGCAGCCTAACTATCTATCTCTAAGATTATTAGTTTCCAAACTACACCTACAGACTAAGTAAAACAGAAATCAAATAAAAAGGGAATGAAAACGGAAAACCAAATTTAAAAAAAAAAAGAAAACAATTAACACTCTCTTGCACTTTTTGGTCGTACTGTCATTACATTAAATATAAAAAGTAAATACGTTTACGTGTGGTCTTGTAGTGTTTTTTAATTTATAACTGTTTTTTCCTTATATTAAAATTTCAATTCAGATTCTATATAGACTAGGTATATAAGAAAGTTAATAAAAATTTAATTTTTACTGAAATTTGTGGTAGAAACTAGAAGCAAAATATAAAAATAATAAATTCACTTTAGAATACGATAATGGACTTTTGTTTCAAATTCAATTTTGTTTTTTTTTTTTTTAATTTACTAATTAGATTAATGAATATGGTAGGAATGGAGGAGCATATTGTTTACCTGCTGCAATGTGTGGCTCGCCAAGATTAACGTAGAAGAGGACATCCTTCTCGTAGCTGCCTTCTTCAATGATACCCAAGTTAATGAATTTCCTTAAATGAAATAGAAATGAAAATAAATTAATTAGCAATAAAATGGAAAGTATTTTCGAAAATAAATCATTAAATCTCAAAAAATTTGAATAAAAAACCGCGACTGCTATATTTAAATGGCATAGGATCATACTGTGGATGGCAAAGGACTACCTCGTAGAGGTAGCATCTATCCGACGGATGCTGGCCTGCTAAAAAGCGAGAAGAGCTACCGCAGTCGAACATCTTGCGGCACTGTTAGTTAGTCCCATTCCCACCTCCTCGTGGTGCCATCTGGAGATTTCCTATGGAAACTGCAGACGGGGAAGGGCGAATGGCGAGCTTACTGCACCAAAAACAGGATTAGTCGGTTGGGCTACGGCCTAGTAAGCCGTAACCGTAAACGAAAAACACAAACTCCGAAACAACCACAAGCCTCGGATATACCGGACCGGATTTATGTTGACGACCCTTGCAAAAAAACGAAAAAAGGACAATGATCTTCGGCTGTGTACGTGGAAGCCGAACAACTTGCGGACGCCCTAGATCGCTATAAAGCGGATACCACCGCCATAGGGAGAGAGGACAACGATTGTTTGGATGCGGATTTGTTGTTACTAAGGTAAAGAGTCCTAAGCTTTCGGCATGTGAGCGAACGCCTCATAACAATCCGTATCAAGGCTAAATTCTTTAACATCAGCCTGATCTGCGTCCACGCCCCCACGGAAGACAAGGATGACTCCACCAAAGATGAGTTCTACCATCTCCTAGACAGAACGTATGCCCAATGTCTCAGCTATGACACCAAAATTGTACTAGGAGACTTCAATGCTAAGCTGGGTAAGGAAAGCATATTTCAACGAGTCATCGGCAAACATAACCTACACGACACCACCTCCGATAACGGACACAGGCTGATTGATCTTGCTACGGGGCGAAATCTCCTTCTAGCGCTACCCGCACCTCGATATACACAAAGGCACCTGGCGGTCTTTTGATCAGTCGACTACCAACCAGATTGATCACATCGCGATCGCGTCAGACACTCCTCAACTATTCTTGATGTTCGCACTTTCCGAGGGGCTAACATCGACTCGGACCACCAGCGCCAAGATGCGCTTACGGATATCAAGAACGCAACGGATTAGAATAATAATACAAAGTTATGACGTCGGACAGCTACTATCGCCAGAAACCGCTCGTGCTCCCTTAAGCTCTTCAATTCACCTGAATCCTCCACACTATCAATAGAACAGCAGTGGAACCTTTGCAAACAAGCCCTGAAAAGGTCTGCATCCGAAGTTTTGGGTTTCAAGGCTCCACCACGAAGAAACACCTGGTTCGATGACGAGTGCAGGAGGATTCATACAGCGAAGCAGGATGCATATAAGGCCTCGCTGCATATAAGAACAAGAGCAGCTCGTGAGCTCTATGAGTTAAAAAGAAGGGAGGAGCATAAGCTTCTTAGAAGAAGAAGAAAGAGCACGAGAAGCGCGCGATTGAGGATTTGGAGAGGTGTTACTGCAGGCGTGACGTTCGAAAGTTTTATCAACAGATAAAGCGAACATGCCATGGTTATAAAGCCAAAACTGAAGCCTGCAGGGATGAGAACGGACACCTAGTATTAGAACCGCAGTCGATGCTGAGAATATGGAAAACCACTTCTGTAGACTGTATAACGGCGATGTTAGTCAATATACCGCTGTCAGGCAGAATGATCCATTTCTAATCGACGGAGGCCGCAGAGAATTCTGTCCCCCTGACCTCGACGAAGTTAAGATTGCCATATCGAAGCTCAAGTCGAATAAAGCTGCTGACGTAGACGGACTGTCTTCTGAGTTCTTCAATGCAGCTGGGGATGACTTGGTTGGGAGCATGCACCATCTCATCCGTAAGATATGGTTAGAGGAAAGCATGCCCGAGGAATGGAGTCTCAGCATCGTATGCGCGATCCACAAGAAAGGAGACCCCTCTGATTGCGCCAATTATAGAGGAATAAGTCTCCTTAGCATCGCCTACAAAATCTTCTCTGCCGTTTTGTGTGAACGCCTGAAGCCTTTTGTAAATAAGCTGATAGGTCCTTATCAGTGCGGATTCAGGCCAGGGAAGTCCACCATCAACCAAATCTTCACACTACGGCAGATCCTGGAAAAAACCAATGAATTTCAAGCCGACACTCACCTATTTGTCGACTTTAAAGCCGCATGCGACAGTGTAATAAGAAACGAGCTATACAACGCTATGTCTTACCTTTGACATACCTGCTAATCTCGTCAGACTATGCAGGATGACTTTGGAGAATGCTCGCTGCTCCATCCGAATCGGTGAACACCTTACCGATAGTTTTGATGTCAAAAAAGGATTTAGGCAGGGCGATGCGCTGTCGTGTGATTTCCTCAACATCATATTGGAAATGATTGTGCAAAAGTCACTGGCCAATACAAGAGGCACAATCTGTTTCAAATCCTCGCAACTCCTTGCATACGCCGACGATTGAGATGGAGGCGGCGAAAATTGGTTTGGCGGTAAACGACGGCAAAACTAAATATATGCTGTCATCAAAAAAGGACGCTCGCCACCGACGTCTCGGTCAGAACGTTTTAGGCAGATATAAGTTCGAGGTAGTTAAGGACTTCGTCTACCTTGGCTCCGCAGTGACCTAGAACAACGACATCAGTTCCGAAATCAAACGCAGAATCACTCTTGCCAATCGCTGTTTCTTTGGGCTCAGGAGGCAACTGAGTAATAGAGCCCTCTCCCGAACGACAAAGTTGGCTCTATATAAGACCCTTATCATCCCGGTCCTGTTATACGGCGCAGAAGCATGGACACTATCAAAAGCGGATGAGGAGGCCCTTGGTCGGTCCGAGAGAAGGATTTTGCGCGTGATTTATGGGCCTATAAACGCAGACGGGGGATGGAGGAGAAGATTCAACCACGAACCTTACGGGCTGTACAGCGACATGAGCCTATTGGTGTTAATAAATTTCATCAACATACATGCCATACCACATAACATACCACTAGTGAAACCGCCAGGATGGCAAAGGACTAACAAATGCCTCGTAAAGGTAGCACCTATCCGACGTACGCTGGCCTGCTTAAAAGTGAGAAGAGCCTCCACAGGCGAACACCTTGCGGTACTGCTAGTAAGTTTGCCTGGTCCATTCCATCCATTATAAATTAGGTGGGTCGCAGGGAATCCAAGTTGGAGCGAAGCGATCCATTTTAAAACTCCGTCTATTATTTTATCAGTGCGCGTGAGCAATCATAATCTAAGCAAAGTAGTATCTTCTGATACGAATACGGTGACAGTAATGCATTACAGAAACTTAGATGTCTAGCCTGCCCTTGAAAGATGGCAACTGAGTTTTTTTTAGAATTCTACGATCTCCTAGACAGAACATATGCCCAATGCCCCGGCTACGACATAAAAATAGTCTTAAGAGATTTCAATGCAAAACTGGACAAAGCATAGCCTCCATACCACCACATCCGACAACGGACTTAGGCTAATCGATTTCCTATCGGGGTGTAACCTCCTTGTAGCAAGCACGCGATTCCTCGATCTTAACATCCACAAGGGTACATGGCGGTCTTTTAATCCATCGACCACCAACCAGATTCAGATTCACATTGCGATCGACGCCAGACACTCCTCCTGTATTCTCGACGTACGAACTTGCCGAGGGGCTAACATCGACTCGGACCACTACCTTGTTGTAGCCAAGGTACGAATGAGGATATCAAGAATGCTTAGGAGTCGAGTAGGACTACGTAAGTTTGACGTCGGAAAGCTACAATCGCAAAAGACTGCAAGCATCTTTGCCGATCGTGTCTCCTCCAAGCTCTCTCAAAATCCGCCCACAGCAGCACAACCAATAGAGCAGAAATAGGCGCATTGCCAGAGCGCCGTCAGAGACGCTGCCGCCACCACCTAGAAATCCCTGGTTCGATGAACAATGCGAGCAAGCCCATGCAGCAAAACAAGAGGCATATAAAGCCATGCTGCAACGACGGACAAGAGCTGCTCGCGAAATCTATGAGCAGAAGAGAAGAGAGGAACACACGCTTTTTAGAAAAAAGAAGAGAGAGCACGGAAAGCGTGAGATCGAGGAGATGGAGAGATGCTTCCGCAGGAATGACGCCCGTAAGTTTTACGATAAGGTAAAACGAACATGCCATGGCTACAAAGCCAGAGCGGCGGCCTGCAGGGATGAAAATGGAGAACTGGTAGTAGAGTCGCAGTCGATGCTGAGGATTTGGAAAGACCACTTCAGCAGACTCTATAATGGCGATGATAGACAAGATACCGCTGTCAGGCAGAACGAGCCATTCGTAATGGGCGACAATGTAACAGAATTAAGTCCACCCGACCGAGACGAAGTCAAAATAGCGACATCAAGGCTTGAGTCCAATAACGCCGCGGGCGCAGACGGCCTGTCTGCTAAGCTTCTTAAGGCGGCTGGAGATGGGCTGGTAAGGTGCATGCACCATCTTATTTGCAAGGTATGGTCGGAGGGAAGCATGCCCGACGAATGGAATCTCAGCATCGTTTGCCCCGTCCATAAGAAAGGAGACCCCTATAACTGCGCCAGCTATAGGGGAATAAGTCTTCTTAACATCGCATATAAGATATTCTCTGCTGTATTGTGTGAACGCCTGAAACCGTTGGTGGATAACCTGATCGGCTCTTATCAGTGTGGCTTCAGGCCAGGAAAATCCACGATAGACCAAATATTTGCTCTACGGCAGATCTTGGAGAAGACCCAGGAATAACAAATCGACACTCACCACCACTTCGTCGTCAAGGCGGCATATGACAGCGTGTATAGAGATGAGCTATACAAAGCCATGTCTAGTTTTAACATCCCTGCCAAACTCGTCCGACTGTGCAGGATGACAATGGAGAATTCTCGCTGCTCCATTAAGGTCGGTAATGAGCCGACGACATTGACGTGATTGGACGGACACAGCGAGTCGTCAATGAGGTCTTTGTAAGCATTGAGGTAGAAGCGGCTAAGATAGGTCTCATGGTTAATAAAGGTAAAACCAAATATCTGCTTTCATCTAAAAGAGACGGACAAAACCGACGTATTGACCGGAACGTCACCATGGGCGGATATAACTTTGAAGTGGTCTAGGAATTCGTCTACCTTGGCTCACTGATGACCAGCGACAACAACACCAGCGCTGAGATAAAATGCAGAATCACTCTTGTTAACCGCTGTTTC
The DNA here is from genome assembly GCA_951905685.1 of Eumerus sabulonum. Lineage (NCBI taxonomy): Eukaryota > Metazoa > Arthropoda > Insecta > Diptera > Syrphidae > Eumerus > Eumerus sabulonum. Next base: position 242,958,130 of record OX645060.1, read on the forward strand.
TTTGGGCTCAAGAGGCAATTGAGAAGTAGAGCCCTCTCTCGGAAAGTCAAGGTGACACAATATAAGACCTTAATCATCCCAGTCCTCCTTTACGGCGCAGAGGCTTGGACCTTAACAAAAGCGGATGAAGATGCCCTTGGTCGCCTTTAGGAGGAGTAGTCTGTCAACGAAAAACATATAAACCGTAGTGCAGTGTAGTGCGGGCAAAAAAAAAATCGTGAAAGTGCCGCACCCTGGTCGGCAACAGCGCTGGGCCGTACTCCTGCCTGTCCCCCATCCCCTCTCGTGACAGTGTTTGCACTCAGCACACACCCTGATTAAGTGTTAACGCAACCGACGCGTAGCGCGGTTTTTTTTTTTTTTAGAGACTCGCGCAGGTTCAAGAGTTTTTATATTCTCTTATGATGTGTTTACAAACTCAACCTGAACGGAGTGCAGTGGTTTGGGTCGTTGATGTTCGTTCACTACTCTCAGGGGTGGTTGTCCTAGATAGGACGAGAACCGACCGAATTTCGCGTTGGTTATAGCTCTCAGCAATTGTTTCATGCACTTTGGTGTTATATTGCATACGCAGAGGATGAATTTCAATTGTCCATGTACTGTGAGTATTATGCCTGCAGCAGTACATTTGGTCGCTTTCCATTCACAACTGTGTTGCATACTTTTTTCCGTAGAGGAATTGCTTTTTTCTTAGCTATGAAACGAGTCTGACCTATGGACCTTCCGCTTGGCGGTCGTTGATGTTAACCACTGCACCACGGCCATCCACTGATGATTTCTGTGTGCAGTTCTTCAATATTAGTGGGTTACGGAAGAATTTCTTGACCATGTATGTCCATCTCTCTCTCCGCAAACCGGCTGTTTTGGCACTTTGTGAAACACAGGTCTATGAAAAGTCTGATCCTTCGGATTTTAGTCTTCCTGGATATAGCTTAGTGCCATTATTCCGGCGCCGTGGCGGTTAGTGTGTTGGACTCTGACGCACTACCACTGCGCCACGGTGTCTGCGCCAATTACGGAGGTATAACTCTCCTGAACATCGCTTATAAAATCTTCTCTGCTGTTTGGTGTGAACGCTTGAAACCATTCGTTAATAAACTGATTGATCCATTTCAGTGTGGTTTCAGGAGCGGGATGTCCGCTATAGATCAATTATTCACACTGCTGCTGATCCTGGAAAAAACAAACGAGTTCCAGATCGACACCCACCACCTGTTTGTCGACTTTACATACGATAGTATAAATAGAGACGATCTACACAACGCCATGTCTAGTTTTGACATCCCTGCCAAACTCGTCAGATTGTGCAGGATGACATCAGGGCATCGTCCTTGAAAGGATCGTGCAAAACTCACTGGTCAATACGAGGGGCACCATCTTTTTCAAGTCCGCACAATTGCTCGCATACGTCGATGACATTGACATAATTAGACGATGTCAGCAAGATGTCAATGAAGCCTTTACGAGCATAGAGACGGAAGCGGCTAAAATAGGACTGGCGATAAATGAGGGCAACACCATTTTTCGCTGTCGTTGAAAAAGGACACGAACCGCGTCTTCGGATCCAACGTCTAAGATGGCTAGATCATGTTGGGCGTATGGAAAACACAGCTCCGGCCCGGAAGGACTTTTATTCCAACCCCTAGGGGCGACGCGGTGGAGGACGGCCAAATTTAAGGTGGCGCAACCAAGTGGAAGAGGACCTTAACCAACTTGGCGTGCGGCACTGGAGAAAGACCGTGCCAGTTGGAGAGGTTTTTTAATGAAGGCCCAGGTTCGCCATGAACTGTAGCGCCAACAAAGAAGAAGAAGACCGAGTCTCCCGAAAACTCTCTGAAAGTTCGACGCTGCCTGTACTAACGGCAGAAGAAGAATGGAAACGTTGCCAAATAGCTATTAAAGAAGCTGGCACTGGCGCCGTGGCGCAGTGGTTAGTGTGTTGGCCTCTGACGCACGATGAGCGAGTACGGATTCCAATAACACCAACGCCATCGAATGTTTATTTCGCAGTGTCCCTCCTCGGCGGGGTACTGACAAAATCCCCAGTAGTATACTTGCCATGAAAGAGCTTCTCGACTAACGCCGTTCGGAATCGGCATTAAACTGTAGGTCCCTTTCACCTGTGTAACAAAAATAAATCACACACAACATGGGTGATTGAGAGAAGCTTGACTCTGGCCCTTCATGGGCTGTAACGCCACCAAAGAAGACGAAGAACTGATGTGGTAGGGTTTACGACACCACCTCCCAGGATAAACCCGTTGTTTGAAGACGAGTGCAGGCAGGCCCATGCAGCTAAGCAAGACGCCTCCAAAGCAATGCTGCATCGAAAGACCTGAGCTCTTCGTGAGCTCTAAAAACAGAGAAGGGAGTGACAATCGGGTTCTCAAAAAAACAAAAAAAAGAAGGAGCATGAGATGCGCGCTGTCATTGAGATGGAGAGGTGTTGCAACAGGAATAAAGGAAGTTTTACCGAAAGGTGAAAGAGCTATACAGTGGATACAAACTCCGGACCGAAGCCTACCCGAACGAGAATGGACAACTTGAAGTAGAGGCGCAGTCGATACGGAGAATTTGGCTATTAGAGGGCCAGGAAGACTCAAGTACCGCAGTCAGACAAAGTGCCCCACTCAAGTTGGACGACGATAGACAAGAATTTCGTCCCCCTGACTTTGACGAGGTCAAGATAACAATATCAAGGCTGAATGCAAACAAAGCTGCTGGAGCGGACAAGCTGTCCGTGGAACTGTTTATAGCAGTTGGGGATAACTAGCATGGCGCATGTACCAGCTCATCTGTAAGATATGGTCGGAGGAATGCATCCCCGGCGAGAGAAATCTCAGTGTCGTTTCCTCGTTCCACAAGAAAGGAGATCCCTTTGACTGCGCAATTTAAAGAAGGATCAGTCTCCTTAACATGGCATACAAGATCCTCTATGCTGTATTGTGTGAGCGCCTGATGGGTCCTAATCAATGTGGTTTCAGGCCAGGTAAGTCCACAATAGATCACATTTTCACACTACGGCAGATCCTGGAAAAGACCCAAGAAATGCAGTTCGGCACTCACCACCTTTATCGTCGATTTCAAGCCCGCATACGATAGAGTGAATAGAGACGAGCTGTATAGAGCCATGTCTAGTTTTGACATCCCTACCATACTCGTCAGATTGTGTAGGATGACGATGGAAGATTCTCGCTGCTCCATTGTGGACGATAATGAACTTACTGAGACCTACAGTGTCAAAGAAGGTTTTAGACAAGGCGACACGCTGTCATGTGACTTTTTTAACATCAAACTTGAGAAGATCGTGTAAGAGTCGCTGGCCAACACAAGAGGTACGATTTATTTCAAGTCTACGCAATTGCTTCCGTACGCCGACGACGTTGACGTGATTGGACGGACACAGCGAGGCGTCAATGAGGCATTTGTAACCATTGAGGTAGAAGCAGTTAAGATGGGTCTCAAGGTTAATGAGGGTAAAACGAAATATCTGCTTTCATCTAAAAGAGACCGTCAACACCGACGTATTGGTCAGAACGTCACCATGGGCGGATATAACTTTGAAGTAGTCAAAGAATTCGTCTACCTTGGCTCACTGAAGACCGGCGACAACAACACCAGCGCGGAGATAAAACGCAGAATCACTCTTGCCAACCGCTGTTTCTTTGGGCTCAAGAGGCAATTGAGAAGTAGAGCCCTCTCTCGGAACACCAAGGTGATACTATATAAGACCTTGATCATCCCAGTCCTCCTTTACGGCGCAGAGGCATGGACCTTAACAAAAGCGGATGAAGATGCCCTTGGTCGTTTTAAGAGGAAAATCTGCGCACTATCTACGGTCCCGTTTGTTCAAACGGTGTATGGAGAAGAAGATATAACGAAGAACTGATCGGGTTTTACAGCGACGTCGGCCTGGTACGAGGCCTACGGATACGGCGACTAAGATGGCTAGGCAATGTAGAGTGCATGGAAAATACAGCCCCTACCCGAAGAGACTTCGAATCGATCCCGGAAGGAGGCGCGGCAGAGGACGGCCGCATCTACGGTGGCGCACGCAGGCGCTACAGTTAACCAACTGGGCGTGTGGCGCTGGAAACAGCTGGCCAAAGACCGTGCCAGCTGGATACGCTTGTTGGTTGAGGCCCAGGTTGAGGTTGTCAACATAGACAACCAATATTTTACGTCGAAAAGTAGCAGAGCACTGGAAAGCGACTGACTATCTCTACTAGAACCATCTCCTCTAGTGTCCTCAAGTTGAAGGTACCCAACCCAACTCGAGAAAAAAATGAGTAAAGCAGCAGAAGAGGCGGGTATGATGTTTGACGCTCAAAATCAGCCCGAATAGAAGCAGAATCATAGCCCTGCGGGAATCAATAGTGTGATACACCTCACCATAGCTATGAGCTTCTCCCATGCCAACTCGATCGTACAGTCCTAATGCTTTAATGAGGTTAAAGGCTTTAGAGTGGAAACTAAATCTGCACACGACAAACACACGTGGCAAACAATGGCATTACACAAAATTACATTTTCCCACCGCCAGCCCAGCTTAGCTGGCTTAATGATCAAAGCTGGACAAAATAGAGAACGAAAACCTGTGAACAATCAAGTAAAGAATTGTCTACCCATGTAGGCAACTAGGGCGCTCTATGTTCGGAGTAGGAGATTATTCATGCTCTGTTATCCTTTTGCGTACAAGCATACACTCGTATTAATCAAGGCATAGAAGAAGGGTATCTACATGTTCATAGACAGAAAAAATACACTTTCCCACTGCTATAATGGATTCGTTATGGTCTGTGTATTTCGTGGTAGTGGCACGTGTTCCATGGAACACAGGAACCCCAAACGCCTGCAAGTCATCTTTAAATTTGTGGCTTAAATGTCCATTTGCAAGGGCAGCGAGGGTAGAGCAAAGGAGCCTCGACGTTAAACGCGCGCTTCCAACGAGTAATGATTTGTTGCGGTGCAGGTGTCTTTTAGGTCTACGAATTGCGACAACTTTGCAAATTACACTCTCAAGCACCTACTACTATAGCGGACACTCATTTCAGTGTTTTTTCGGTTCCTGCTTTCTAGGGGGTTTTCCCATTTCCGTAGTGGACGATTCTCCGGCATTATGTGGTATGTGACTCGCCCCTCATACCACTGGATTGTACATGTGCTATTAAGCAAGGCCAAGGTCGCATGAAATAACTATGCACTACAGTCTTCACATATATGTATGCATACCATCTAATGGAGTAAATGAAGTCACCCGTTCCGATCCTGGCAAGTGTTGTAGCTTCTTGGCCAACAAGCCGCGTTGACTGCATGTGCGGGGTTCTTCAGTACCATACAAATGAGGGCGACATTCGGGCGCCTCCTTGCATTTCCAGAGACAGCCAAGCATTTTTAATTAAGTCGTCGTACACAATAGCGCGGAATCAGTTCGACATCGATTTGCCATCCATGAGTTGCTGACTAACGAGCATGAGAGGAGTAATGATTTCATCGCAGCCAACTACCGCTTTGCATTCTTAAAATCCTGCCAGCGATTGCGTACCTTCCATGACAGGATGTGATTTGATGCATTCCACTTTTCCGAGAGGTCAAGTGCAATTTTCCTATTAATTTTCCATTTACTCGTATCTAGGATCGCGATTAGACATAACGCGCGTACTGGCAATCGTGTAAACAAATATCCCTGAGCTATGGGACAGGCAATCAGGAGTGTGGGTCAGGCAGTTGTCAATGGCACAATTGCTGGGGTTGGACTGTGACTGATGACGAGCCGAGGGCGGCAATTATTTTGTAAAGTCCTTATTAGTTATGATAACTAGGCGTCCACGTATCGTGACGGTTAATAACATGGTATTTACGGGACCCCTGTGTAGATACTATCTTTATTGTTTTTGTTGTTAAAGGCGATGGACGCTCGGGGTTACTTTTGGATAGTCGAAGTATTGGGAGAGCTTTAATTGATTGGAAAAGTAAAGCAATCAATCAGTTTCTACTTGTTTTTTATAAGACTGGTCGAATGGGAGTGACATGACTAAAAGGATACGTGAGGTTATAGGTATATGTAGGCATAAAGTAAAAGATGGGTTCTAGTTAGGCGCTGAGGAAGTGAGAAATAAGAAATACTTCGCTAGTTTCTCGAATTTAATCACGACCGCACTTCGCTGCTCTCCAGCACACGTCTACGTCGAGCACAAATGTCAACAGTATGTGGCTGCATTGCCGCTCAGCCATTCAGGAAGAAGCCACCCAGGCTCTTCCAAGTCGCGAAGGAAATTGTTCACCGATCCGCAAGGAATAGTGTATTTAAGCAGCGTTTCCAACAGCTGCATAACGAGCATGATCAAGAGAGAGAGGTAGGAACTGAGGAAATCCCAACTCCAGCCGCTGAAGTAGTCTCCCACCCAGCATCGAAGAAGTCGGCAAAGCTATTCAAAAGCTAAAGAATAACAAGGCGGCAGGCTCAGATGCGTTGCCATCAGAGCACTTCAAGGCTGTGTCAAAGGTTCAAAGGACAGGCTGTCTGGCGGTGACGGGATCTATGAAGTCCACATCAACGGTGGCTCTTGAAGTCATGCTGAACCTCCCAACCCTGGACATATATTGCGAGAGCGCCGCAACCAGAACTGCGCTAAGCTACAGGAATCTGGTCTCTGGAAAAGGAGTCCTCACGGACATGCAACTGTCTTGGATCGATCGGCCGTTTCGAGATTCAGAAACGTAACGGACTATGTCACCCGACTTCCTTCCTGGGAGAGGAGATTCTCTATTTGAATTCCCTCCAGGGAGGAATGGACCGGTGATTTGGTACGCACGGATAGTGAACTGTCACTCTACACCGACGGATCCAAAATGGATGTTGGCACAGGTGCCGGAGTCTACTTTGAGTCTCAGGATATGCATCGCTCCTACAGGCTCGATGATGGATGCAGTGTCTTCCAAGCTGAGGTCTTCGCTATCAAGCAGGCAGCGGACCTGATCAGCAAAAAGAATATCTCAGGAAAAAGGATCAGCATCTATGTTGACAGCCAGGCAGCCACTAAGGCTCTCCAGGCAGCATGGATAAGATCCAAACTCGTCAAACTCTGCAAAGGAGAAGTTAGAAGAGATATCCAATGTAAATGAGGTGACCCTTTGCTGGGTATCTGTTCATATGAATATCTCCGGAAACGAGAGGGCGGACGAGCTGGCTAGGGTGGGATCAAATGCTAACATTGCGCAGATCTCAGCTGAGGCCAAAGCACCACTCAGTGCGCTTTACAGGGAGATAGAGACGAAGCTATTAGTGAAAGCCAATAAGCGATGGTGTCGCTTAGATATATGCGCGACGACAAGATCGACTTATCCCGTCTATGATAAGAAAACCACGGAAAATCTGCTGAAGTTCAATCGTGGGAATATTCGACTGGCAGTCGTTGCCTTCACCGGGCACTGCATGCTATCCTACCATGCAGCTCGACTAGGCCAGCCCTACAATGACTTCTGCAGAAGCTGCAGGGACGAAGAGGAAATTGAATCCATTCGTCACCTGCTGTGCGAATGTCCAGCGCTAGCCCAAAAAAAGGAATACATTCCAAGGAAGATACTTCCTTTCGGGACTAGAAGAGGTAGGTAATATTGGGCTGAACAGAATACTGGGATTCTTATCCTCGTCTGGATGGTTCAGCTCAACGGTTAATGTCTAGGTACCAACGGGTTAAACAAAACAATGGACACAATGGACTCAACGTAGTCTATGTGAGACTTGACTTTCCGTCAATAGGGCATCCATGTACCTAACCTAAGGCTCTCAAGGCGATGTACTGAGAAGATGAAAGCATATCCGATGACTGGAATATCAGCCCTATTTTTCCCATCCACAAAAAAGGCTATCCTACCTCCTGCAAGAACTATAGAGGTATATCCCTGCTCAATGTCGCATACAAGATCCTGTCTAGCGTACTGTGTGAACGTCTAAAGCCCTTTTGCAACGCACTAATCGGCAGCTGCTAGTGCAGCTTCCGGCCCGACAAATCGGCTATAGACCAAATTTTTACACTTTGACAAATCCTGGAAAAGACCAGCGAGCTTCAAATCGATACATACCATCTCTTTATCGCTTTTAAGGCGGCATACGGCAGCATTCATCGCGAATATTTGTTTGATGCGATAGCCGAATTCGGGATCCCAGGAAAACTGATCTGGCTGTGTCGCGCCACGCTAAAAAATATGCACTGCACCGTGCAGTTCGGTTCTAGGACATCTGAACCCTTTGAAAATGCACCGGATTTCGACAAGGAGATGCGCTGTCATGCGACTCCTTCAATTTAGTACTGGAGTAGATAGTGCGAAGGGCAGGCATCAACAGGGAAGGCACTATCTTCTACAAGTCTGTCCAGGACATCATCGGCCTCAGCGTGATGTTGTAGAAACGATTCGGTGTAAGAAACGAGGGTAAGACAAAGTACATGCTGTTAAGCAAGACCCGATCCATCGCTCACCACCTGGAACAAAATATAACGATTGACAGCTATAATTCCGAGGTAGTTAAGGAGTTTGTCTACCTCGGGGGAAACGTAAACTCCCCTAAGGACACCACAGTGGAGAACCCACATAGAATCGCCCTTGGCAATTTGGCTGTTACATCGTTTTGTCCAAGCAATTTTGATCAAAACTCCTGAGACTAAAGTCATGCTTTATAAAGCGCTTGTACTGCCAGTCTTGCTGTACGGAGTCGAAAGCTGGACGATAAGTAGGATGGCGGAGCTGATTTTGGGTTCGTCGAAGGAAGGGTTCTGCGCCGGATATTTGGTCCTGTCTGTGAGGAAGGTGAATGGACGAAAAGACAGAGAACTCTACCAGCTATACAAAGATGTGGATATAGTCCGGAAGGCAAAGATCCGTCGACTACATTGGCTCGGCCACATAAAGCGCATGAACACCAACGCTCCAGCAAAGAGGGTATTCGACTCTGAGCCTCCCGGTTCGAGAAGAAGAGGAAGACCGAGCCTCCGTGTTAAAGACCAATTATTCGCGGATGCAAGACAACTTGGTCTTGATAACTGGAAGCAGCGTGGCTCGGACCGTCAAGGACGGAAAGCAGCTATAGCTTAGGCTCAGATTCTCCATGGATTGCCGGCCTGATTAGCAAGTAAGTACATTCATAAGTCGCAAATCACACGCGAACTATCAATAATAGAGCACTGAAAAACCAAGCAACAAGAAAACTCTGTTTCTTGCCACTCTAATCGTTAATCGGCATTCTCCCAATTTTTTCACGGTAATTAAACCCGAAATAAGAACGTTCTCATAAATGCATGCAATGAAAAATGAGAAGATATTCGCCAGGAAATTAAACCATAAGCCGGCAAGCTGAATGCATAGATGGTTTGCGTCAAAAGTGCGTTCTTCAAAGCACTTTTCACTAAGCACCTGGCTTGCATTTCAATGACGGTTCTAAATAAGCAATTTTAAATTATTCTCTGCTAAATACAATTTAATTATTGTAATTACCGCAGTTCAGCCATTTCCCATCGTTTGAACGCATCAAGCTACACCGTTAAGTGATGCAATCAACAGAATATAACGATTCAGGTACGAAACGTAGAAAATTCCATTGAAATTGGAACACATCCGCTTTTGTGGCATATGACCTGTGCGATGATACCACCAATTAGGCAGGAAAGCCAATTAACAGGTATGCGCGTATCCTTCTATATACATACGAGTAGGTTCTGTGTTCACCCAGTTTAAGCAGAATCTCAGAAGATCAGTCCGAGAGCGACCTCCTCAGTGGCCTCAACAGAGATACTTCAAAATCCACTTGACAAATTACTTAATTCTATTTAAATCGTAAATAATTCTGACTACATAGGAGGCTATGCGGAAAGTATTTTATATAAAGGATACCCAAACAGACCGAGTGTATTTCTGTATCTGAGATTAACACAGACACAAAGTGCAAATCTTTTCGGTTCGTGGCCAAGGATTGATTCATTTGTCTAATAAACGTACTCGTAAATGAATTACTGTATGTAAAGGGGCCAACCAAATGCGAATATCTATCTACCTATCTACCAATCGGCATGCCTAGTGTCGTACATATGCTCACGTCGTTCATATTCTTCGGAGATTACAAGGGAATGTGTGAAACATTGCATTTGGATAGTTGCCAGCTACTATGAACACGACATATTCAGTATTCGAATAATTTATATCGTTCTTGCCTAGAAGTGGCTGAACTCTGCCTTACTTAATGTCTCGACTGACTGATTCCGAATCATAAAATTCACTCAATAGATACTATGTACAATACTGTGGATGTTTTAACACTCGACAATCTGATTACCAAAAAATGCTTGCAGTTCTGAAGTAAATGATGCCAAGCATCCGTATATAGTGTTGCGGACACGAACCAACCGACCGACGGTTGTGTTTGAATTTCCCTATCAAAGTTTGGAATGCTCTGTGGCAGCTAAAAAGGAAATGATGGTAACTTTCAGCGGCATGCTGCTGAATGCCAATGCCAGAGCACAGAGCATTCGAGAGACTTCTGACGTATGGGGAACGTCTGACGGTGAGCATTTGAGAGATCCGACCGAGGGCTATGTAAGCGGGCACCATTGAACCTTTTCAGCAAACAAATTGCTGCCTGCGCGGCCCTGAGGATGAGGAGCATAATAAAATGGCCCACATCACAAAAAGGCCACACAACCATTCTTAAAGACTTCAAAGTGTCCATGGACACAGACTATATCATCCCGCAGAACGTGTTCACTAGGTACTTCGAAGTTGTCTTTCCATCCAGGGAGGAATGGGCTGAAGGGAAAGTCATACCAAAGGACTCGATCTCCCTCTATACCGATGGCTCTAAGATGGAGTCGGGTGTAGGCAGTGGAGTCTTCTCCAAGGAGCTGAACCTCAGCCTACCTTGTATGTCTCAGGATCAATGTAATATCCGCCAAGGATATTATCATATAGTCCCTGGTAGCGGTAACCCACAAATCAAAGACATCTCTTAACTGTCGCCTATCTCTAGATGAGATGGCTGTTCAGTTCAACATTAAAGTATTGTGGATTCCCGGGCATAGGGATATTCCAGGAAACTGCGCGGCCGATGAACTAGCACACTCAGCCTAGTTAGTTAGGGTCTAGCACACTCAGCCTACCTACCCTCGGGTACTTAGAAACACCAATACGGCACGGTAAAGCACATGATAAGACTCCAAACCATTGAGGCGACCAACCTCCAATGGAATGAGAGTAATATCGGCTTTATCACCAAATAACTCTGGCCTAAATTAAACCTAGGACGAACCAGGGACCTAGTGGCAACCAAAAGGGCAACCTTAAGTACTCTGGTGGGTGTTATTACAGGTCACTGCAACATTGGAAAACACGCCGCCAGACTAGGACTACCCTCCAACGACTTCTGTCGCGGCTGCATAGACAAGGAGGAAGAGGAATCAATACATCACCTCCTCTGCTCATGCCCCTCTTTTGCGAATCGCAGGAGGATCTACCACGGCGCGCCCTTCTATGATAATCTAAGTGAGCTAGCAGACCAAAAAATAGCTCAACTCTATCGCTTCATCAGAAGCACCGGTTGGTTCTCTAATAGCGGATTTGGGTAACACGATCCATGTGGTATCACAATGGGCCGACTTCGGCATATGTGTGGCTTATGCCAACCACATTAACCTAACCTAATCTATGTAAGCGGGAACACTCGCCTTTGGGGGCGATCTGTATTCATTTAGTGTATTCAGTATCAGTGAGTCAGTGATCAGTCGGTAATCCAGTGTGAAAGTTATCAAGCTATCTTCTTCTTCTTTCTTTTTCGGTGCTACAGTCATGGCGAACTTGGGCCTATTTTAAAAAACCTCTCCTACTGCCACGGTCTTTCGCCAGCAGTCTCCAGTGCTGCACGCCCAGTTGATTGAGGTGCTCTTCCACTTGCGTACGCCTTAAATTTGACCGTCCTCAACCACGTCGCCCCTCAGGGTTGAATTGAAAGACCTTATGAGCCGGAGCTATGTTTTTCATGCGTTTAACATGACCTAGCCATCTTGGATCCGAAAACGCCTTGCTACGTCCATATCGCTGTACAGCCCGTACGATTCACCATTAAGTCTTCTCCACTCTCCATTTATGCAAGTCGGGCTGAAAATCGTACGCAGAATTTTTCTCTCATAGGGCCAAGGGCCTCCTCATCCGCTTTCGATAAGGTCCATGTCTCTGCGCCGAAAAGCAGGACCGGGAAGATAAGGGTCTTGTATACGGTCACCTTGGTTTTTCGGGAGAGGGCTCCGCTTTTCAATTGCCTCTTGAGAAACAGCGGTTAGCAGGAGTTATTCTGCGTTTCATTTCGGCACTGATGTCATTGCTGCATGTCACTGCGAAGCCTTGGTAGATGAAGTCCTTGACTACCTCGAAATTATACTTGCCAATATGTGCGCCCTGGCCAAGACCCCGGTGGTTCATGTCCTTTGTCGATGTCAGCATATATTTCGTCGTGCCCTCATTTACCGCCAGTCCTATTTTAGTCGCTTTCGCCTCAATGCTCTCAAAGGCCTCAATGACATCTCGCTGACTTCGTCCAATTATGTAAATGTCATCCGCATATGCGAGCAGTTCCACGGACTTGAAAAAGTTGGTGCCCCTCGTATTGACCAGTGAGTTTTGCACGATCCTTTCAAGGACGATGTTGAAAAACTCACACGATAGCGTGTCGCCCTGTTTGAAAGGGCATCGGTCAAGTCGCGTCCGACCCTGATGGAGCAGCGAGAGTTCCCCAATGTCATCCTGCACAATCTGACGAGTTTGGCAGGTATGTCAAAACTAGACATGGCATTGTATAGCTCGTCTCTATGTATGCTATCGTATGCGGTCTTAAAGTCGACAAACAGATGACCAGGATCTGCCGCAGTGTAAATACTTGGTCGATAGTGGACTTCCCGGGCCTGAAACCACACTGATCAGTTTATTTACAAACAGGCGTTCACACAGTGCACCAGAAAGGATTTTATAAGCGATGCTCAGAAGATTTTTACCTCCGTAGTTGGCGCAGACAAAGGAGTCTCCTTTCTTGTAGTTCGGGCAAACGATGGTAAGATTCCATTCATCGAGCATGCATTTCTCTGACCATATCTTACAGATGAGCCCGGCAGGTAGTCCGTCTGCTCCAGCAGCTTTGTTGGACTTAAGCTTAGAAAAAGCATTCCTAAGCTCAGGGGGACGGATTTCTCTGCTATCATCGTCCGTTTGAATGGGTCATTCTGCCTGACAGCGAAATCTGTTTCGTCATCGCCGTTATACAGTCTGCAGAAATAGTCTTTCCAGATTCTTAGTACCGACTGTGAATCCACTCTTAGGTTTCCATTTTCATCTCTACAGGCTTCCGTTCTGGCTTTATATCCCTGCCATGGTTGTTTCATTAGTTGATAAAGCCTCCGAACGTCATTCCCGCGATCGCGAGCTTGTCGTGCTCTCTTTTCTGATTTTGAGAAGCTTATGTTCGTTCGTCCTCATCAGCACTTAATGCTCACGAGCAGCTGTCGTCCTTCTGTGCAGCGCCATTTGATAGGCTTGCTGTTCGGCTGCGTGTGCCCTCCTACACTTGTCGTCAAACCATGGGTTTCTTGTTGGTTTTGAAACCTAGTACCTCAGAAGCAGCATTCTCTAAGGCTTGATGACAATGGGTCGATTGGTGTTGTATGGTTTGAGCAGGTATTAGAAAGTTTTCCGAGAGCTTGAAGGAGACATGGTTGGCATAGGCTCTGGCGGTCTCTTGAGATTGTAGCATTGCGACATTTTATGCCGCTGGCCTTACTCGATTCTTTTGGGCTGGGCATATTCGTAGTCGTAACCTGGCTGCCACAAGATAATGGTCCATGTCGATGTTGGCTCCTCTGAAAGTTCGTACATTCAGAATATTGGACGCATGCCTGTCATCAACCGCAATGTGGTTAATCTGGTTGACGGTTGATTGATCTGGAGAGCGCCAAGTCCCTTTGTGGATGTCGAGATGTTGAAAACGCGTACTAGCAACTAGACTATTTCGCCCCATTGCGAAGTCTATTAGTTTAAATCCATTTTCGGATGTGGTGTTGTGTAGGTTGTGCTTGCCATTGACCCCATCAAGGAGGTGTAAGTAGGACTTACTTACAGTGCTGCTAGATGTTCGGCCGCAGTGGTTTCTACTCGGATACGCTACCCCTACGAGGCCTTTGTTAGTCGTTTACCAGGCCATCTAGTGGACAATTATCTAGCAGTTGTACCCGGTCCTGCGATAAGTCCTGTTACACAATTTCAAGCGCTTATCGTTCAAAACTTCTTGCGGGAATATATCTGTTTATCGGGCTATTGCTCGCTTCGGCGAATCGTCTGGGATAGAGTACATGCAGCAGAAGAGCATGTCCAAGTAACTGGATGTATCAACCAGATCCATGTCTAGACTAATTCGGGATGATCTGCATATGAATCATCTTCTAACTGTATGTATGTATGTATGTTGGCGTTACAGTCCATGAAGGACCTGAGCCGAGCTTCTATCAATCACCCATGTTGTGTGTGATTTCATTTTCACATAGGTGAAAGGGACCTACAGTTTATTGCCGGTTCCGAACGGCGAATTTCGAGAAGCTTTTCATGACAATTTTACTACAGGGGTTTTGTCAGAACTCCACTGAGGAGAAACACCGTGAAAAACTCGTTCGATGACATGGCTGTGTCGGGATTCGATCCCGTGTCATCGGCGTCAGAGGCCAACACACTACCCACTGCGGCACGGTGCTCTTAACTAAAAAAATGTGGTCTAGGCGCGACCCGCAAGGCCCACACGGCTAACTTCCCAGTGGGAGAAATGCAAACACCCATTTCTCCTTTTGGTGGCGTTGCAGCCCATATTCCAGGATTCTCTCAATCATCCATGTTGTGTGTGATTTATTTTTCACATAGGTGAAAAGGACCTACAGTTTAATGCCGATACCGAACGGCATGAGTCGAGAAGCTTTTTCAAGGCAAGTATACTACGGGGGGTTTTGCCAGTACTCCGCCGAGGAGGGACGCCGCTAAATAAACATTCGATATCGTCGGTGATATCGGGATCCGAACTCGCTCATCGTGCGTCAGAATCCAACACACTAACCACTGCGCCACGGCGCCCCCACATCCATTTAATTTCATATTTTTTCATCTTTGACCCCCGGCGCATAAAGAGGGTGTTATAAGTCTCAGTAAGGTGTCTGTATGTCTGTCTGTGGCGTCGTAACTCCTGAACGAATTCCTGGCCCTATAGCAGCAGAAGATTGGCCTTCAGGGAGTCCAGTTCTGAATGCACTGGATTATAGTTTGCAGTCAGAATTGGAGAACATGGTCTGCCAAACTCCCCACAGAAATTTGGAAAGCCATAGAACAGCATTAACCAGAGCAGCGTCCACGATCTCCATGGACACGTACGCTATAGCCCAATGGTCACACGGTTTGAAAGCTTGTGCTAAAACAAAAGCCGGTCATTTCGAGTGAATCCAATGTTTTTTGATAATCAATATTGGGTTCTAATAAATGAAATAATTTTGAATACAGTATGTCGACTGTTTTTTTCTTATAGCGTTTTATATTTGTAACTTATGGCAGGACTAGGTAGAGACAAAGTGTGTAAGAAAAAGGTGTGTGACGCGCCCATGCGGTCAGGTTGAATAATAAAGTGTATATTCGGTAAACAAGGAAACAATTGTAGTTCATCGCAATCCATTGGTCGAACCCTATTCTGGACTAGTAATTTGCGTAACAATAGATTTGCGATTTTGTGCTCAATCGAGATCCTATTAAGCTAACCAACTGCCGTTTCGAAAGCATATTCAAAATCTGACAAACATGAGGAAGTGGTTTTCCATAATGCCATGAGGCACGCAATATTTCCATAAATTTCTTCTACTCCCCCCCATTTCAAATAGGCAGAGGACAGCACACACCTATGTGAGAACGAAATCGTTCTTCCTGAATGATAGGATCAATTTCGAACCTACAATTGTTACATAAATCGTCTTTGTCAGATTTTAATTATTTCTTATCACGGAAAGGGGTGCCATACTGTTGTCAAATTGATTTGATGATATAAAAGTGTTGATAATGGGTGTACCGTTGCTATAGATAAAGTGGTTCGTGGAAATTATTTAAAGCAGTTGGGTAGTACCCATCAATCTGTACGGTCATATGTGATTCCAATTGAAGCAGGTGTGGATGGTATCTATGATCTAGAACAGAGTAAACATTGAACCATGTATTTTGGTGTTCAAATAAGGGTTTGATTTGCTTTTTTTGAGTTGTATTATTCATTTATTTATTCATCTCATAAACTTAAAACTATTAAACAATTTTAAATTGAATATTAGTGTTCATTCTCTAATTAAGACGTTAGTGGTTGATGAGTGACACATCTATATAGATTTAAATTACAATAAGTATCTGATGTGGGGTGACAATCAGTGTTATTGGCATAACAATATAATAACTTCCATACAGCTGATTACAAACCCTTAAGATGGCATCTTCAGTTGACAAACCTGCTCTAGAACCAAACTGATTCCTACTGAAGAATTTGGACTTGTCCAAAAAAGAGACAATTCGGACCTTAAGTAACCTCTCAAATATTTTGGAAAAGGTTGAAAGCAGTGATATTGGCCTATAATTTGAGACATGTTGTCTATTGCCTTTTTTAAACATAGGTATAACTTCAGCACATTTTAGATGATCAGGAAAACAACCCATTTCAATGCTTTTATTAAATAAGAAGGATAGCACATCCACGACATACCAGTCAACATTTTTTAATAAACTATTTGAGATACCATCACTAGTGCAGGAAGTTTTGTTTTTTAGGGACATTATGACATTGTACATTTCACTCGGTGTAATTGCAACATACATAAAACTATTGAGATGAACATCATCAGCAAGAATTCCTGAGAAGGAGGAACAATTGCAATCCATGCAAGGGTCGACAGTTGGTTTCAGTTTTTCGGAAATTTCAGTCAAGTACTCGTAAAATTTATTAGAAATTCTGCCTAAATCGGACTCCATTACTCCCTCAACTTCAATAGTTTCAATTTTAACACAATTACTATCCTTTCCTAAAATGTTGTCAACCACACGCCACTCTTTACGTGCATTATCTTCAGCCTTAGCAAACATATCACCGTAGAGGTTGGTACGAGTGTCTTCGATTTCTTTGTTGACGGACTTACAGAAAGTTTCTTTTTAGTTTTGAATTATTTGGATGTTTCTTGCATTCTAAGCCTAATTTCTTCTTTTTCTTAATTTTGTTAAGAAGATTGTTGGTCATAATCCAAACAGCAACCTGGCGATCTCCGGACGGTCGAACCGCCAACCAAATCGACCATGTGCTCATTGACGCAAGGCACTTGTCAAACATCCTGGATGTGCGAACATTCAGAGGGGCAAATGTCGACTCTGACCACTTCCTCGTAGCAGCAAAATTCAGAGCTCGACTGTCCAATGTCAGGCACCAGCCCATCAGGAGGAGGTTCGACATTGGGCGCCTGAGCACACCGGAGGTTGCCAGAGTCTACAGGGAGCAGCTGAGCGAAAGACTCTACGGTATGCCTACGTCGAACACAAATGCCAATAATATGTGGCTGCATTGCCCCTCAGCCATTCAGGAAGTAGCCGAAACCACCTTAGGATACCTACCACCCCCGACAAGAAACCCGTGGTATGATGGCGAGTGTGAGCAGAAAAGGCAGCAACCGACGAGGCGTACCAAAAGGCGCTGCTGAGGAAAACCAGGGCAGCGCAAGAAGAGTACCGAGCCAGAAGAAGGGAGGAGAAAAAACTACTGCGACAAAAGAAAAGAATCTTCGCAGCCTCCCAGCTCAAGGACATCGAGGAGTCTAGGGACAAACATAAAATACGAGCCTTTTACAAGAAAGCCAAAGGCCTTGCAGGAGGCTTCAAAAAGGGCACCCTGGCTCTTCGAAACTGCGAGGGTAATCTTGTCACCGACCCGCTGGGAATAGTGGATGTATTTAAGCAGCACTTCCAGCAGCTGCTTAACGAGCATGACCAAGAGAGAGTGGTAGGGACCGAGGAAATCCCAACTCCAGCCGCTGAAGTAGTCCCCCCACCCAGCATCGAAGAAGTCGGCACAGCTATTCAGAAGCTTAAGAGCAACAAGGCCGCAGGCTCAGATGGCTTGCCATCAGAGCTCTTCAAGGCTGGCGGCGATGTTCTGGTAGGGAGCATGCACCAGATCATCTGCAGAATTTGGGAAGATGAAAGCATGCCCGACGACTGGAATACCAGCTCTATATGCCCCATCCACAAAAAAGGCGATCCTACCTCTTGCAAGAACTATAGAGGTATATCCCTGTTCAATGTCGCATACAAGATCCTGCGAACGTATTGTGTGAACGTCTAAAACCATTTTGCACCGCACTAATCGGCAGCTACCAGTGCGGCTTCCGGCCCGCCAAATCGACTATAGACCAAATGTTCACACTTCGACAAATCCTGGAAAAGACCAACGAGTTTCGAATCGATACACACCATCTTTTCATCGATTTCAAAGCCGCATACGACAGCATTCATCGTGAAGAACTGTTTGGGGCGATGGCCGAATTCGGGATCCCAGTAAAACTGATCCAGTTGTGTCGCCCCACACTAAAAAACACGCGATGCACCGTGCAACTCGGTTCTAGGACCTCGGAACCATTCGAAACATGCACCGGATTTCGGCAAGGAGATGCGCTGTCATGTGACTTCTTCTGGTGCTGGAGCAGATAGTGCGGCGGGCAGGCGTCAACAGGGAAGGCACTATCTTTTACAAGTCCATCCAGCTGCTAGGATACGCGGATGATATCGACATCATCGCGTGTTCTCGCCGTGGCATTGTGGAAGCATTCACGGCGATTGAAGAACAGGCGAAACGAGTTGGTCTTAAGATCAATGAGGACAAAATGAAAAACATGCTGTCAAGCAAAAACCAATCCGTCGCTCACTACCTGGGACAAAATATAACAATTGGCAGCTACAATTTCGAGGTAGTTAAGAAGTTTGTCTACCTCGGGCCAAACGTAAATTCCACAAATGACACCAAAGTGGAGATCCGGCATAGAATCGCCCTTGGCAACCGCTGCTACTTCGGCTTGTCCTAACAACTGGGGTCAAAACTCCTCACTCGAAAGACCAAAGTCATGCTTTACAAAACGCTCATTCTGCCAGTCTTGCTCTACGGAGCCGAAAGCTGGACGATAAGCAGGACAGCGGAGCTGATTTTGGGTTCTTTCGAAAGAAAAATTCTGCGCCGGATATTTGGTCCTGTCTGTGAGGAAGGTGAATGGAGAAGAAGACACAACCGCGAACTCTACGAAGTGTACCAAGATGTGAATGTAGCCCGGAAGGCAAGGATCCGTCGACTACACTGGCTCGGCCACATCGAACGCATGGACATCAACGCTCCAGCTAAGAGGGTCTTCAACTCCGAGCCTCCTGGTTCGAAAAGAAGAGGAAGACCGAGCCTCCGGTTAAAGACCAAGTAATTGCGGATTTAAGACATCTTGGTCTTGACAACTGGAAGCAGCGTGCCCGGGACCGTCAAGGATGGAAGGCAGCTATAGCTCAGGCTCAGATCCTCCATGGATCGCTGGCCTGATAAGTAAGTAAGTAAGTATTACCCGACGGATTTCTTTGGAAAGTACTCGATTTAATGTGATTTTGAAATGTATCTATAAATACATCAAACGCAATAGAAGGATTAGCTTCAGAATAAACCGTTTCCCAACATTCGAAGGTTAACAAATCTTTCAACATTACAAAATCTACACAATTTTTCACTCTATAAGAAGCGGATTTAAAATTTTCACAACTATTGTAAACAGAGGAGTGATTAAGAGTAACCATGCTATGATCTGTCATCCTCAAGTCGTATACTTTGCAACTAAAAACATTTTTATTATTTTTGTGAGTTCTAAGAAAAATGTGATCGATACAACTCTTAGAAGAATCAGTCAAACGGGTGGGTTCATTTACCATACTCTTAAGACCATACGAAGCCACAGTAAACAAGTAGAATATCAATATTGATATCTCCTACCACAACTAAATTTTTAGTTGAATTGAACTAAGAATATTGGTTAGTTCATCAATGAACATACTTTTAGCAAAACTGTGAAGTCGATAAAAGATTTGTTAACTAAGTAATGACCGGTAATGCTTTCACTTTCTTTATTGCTGTAAAGAGAAACATTTTTTGACACAAAAAAGATACGACCCAGTATACTCGTATTATGATTATATTACCCGGGGGCAATGGCAACGTGACGCCTCTCCTTTTCAACAGAAACTTAGTCTTGGCGCCCATTTGACAGAAAAAGAGAAGGAAATTACTTCGCCTTTGTCAGCCTGGAGGTAAGGCTGCCAGCCCTGGTCCCAGGACCGAATGCTATAGGTAAACCCCCTACCTATCTTAAACTCTTTGATAGGCAGGAGATAGAGAGATGTTATTACAGGAACAACGCTCGAAATTTTTACAAAAAAAAATAAAAAATAGAGCGAACATGCCAAGGGCATAAAGTCAAAGTAGAAGCCTGTCAAAGGGCGCCGTAGCGCAGTGGTTAGTGTGTTGTGCACTATGAGCGAGTTCGGATCCCGACAACACCAACGCCATCGAATGTTCATTTCGCTGCTCGGCGTAATACCGACACAATTCGGCGGAGCGTTAGCGAAGCCTCTCTCTCTTCCAAGAGGAGATGACAAACCTCAGCTACGTGCCTTGCGACAATTGCGAACGATCCACGCTTGAGCCGGTCATTGCTCGCGCAACCGGAGCTCAGCACCACTGTGGCAAATGTTTTGCGCGGACTCGTGCAAGGGACATGTTTACATTTGGCAACGACCTGGCACCTGGCGATGTTCCCGAAGAGCTCAAAGATCTCTCGATGATCGAGCAGATGCTTATCGCCCGCGTTCATCCTCAAGTCTGCGTGTATAACCTTCGTGGTAGTTGTGGTCGTGGACAGCTTGCGTATGGCGTCAACGTCATAAAGTTGGAGATTGAACCGTGGTTGACCGAAGATTGTACGTAGAATTTTCCTCTCAGCATTATCCTCGTCCATTTTTGATAGGGTGCAAGTGTTGACGCCATACTCAACTTCTCAGTTGTCTATTGAACCCAAAGAATCAGCGGTTAGCTAGAGTTAATATGCGTTCAATCTCAGCACTGACGCTTGTCATTAGTGAGCCAAGGTAAACGAAAGCGGCCAATTTAGCCGCTTCTGCTTCAATGCTCACAAAAGTTTCACTGACATCTCGCTGTGCTCTCCCATTTACGTCAATGTCATCAGCATATGCAAGCAATTTTACAGACTTGAAATAAATCGTGCCTCTTGTATTGGCCAGTTCAAGAGTGATGTTGAAAAAGTCAAGTGACAATGCCGCGCCATGCCTGAATCCTTTTTGACATCAAAGGTCTCGGTTAATTCGGCGTCGCCCCTGATGAAGGAGCGAAAATTCTCCAATGTCATCCTGCCCAATCTGACGAGCTTGGCAGCCATGTCAAAACTAGGCATGGCCCGTATAGCTCGTCTTTATTTACGGTGGGTGTCGATCTGGAACCCGTTGGTTTTTCCAGGGTCTGCAGCAGTGTGAATAGTGGATTTCCCGGGCCTTAAGCCACACTGATATGGCCTATTAGCTTATTTACGAACGGCTTCAGGCGTTCACACAAAACCGCAGCGAAGATATTGTATGCGACATTGAGGAGACTTATTCCTCTGTAGTTTCTGGATCGGGCAAACAATGCTGAGACACCATTCCTCGGGCATGCTTTCCTCTGACCATATCTACAGATGAGCCGGTGCATGACTAGCTCACCCCAGCCGCTTTGAAGAGCTCAGCAGACAGTCCATCTGCGCCATCAGCTTTATTCGACTTGAGTTTCGACATGGCAATCTCAACTTCGTCGCGGTCAGGGAGACAGAGACAGAGACAGATCATTCTGCCTGACGGCGGTATGTTTTCTGTCATCGGCGTTATACAGTCTGCAGAAGTGGTTTTTCCAAATTCTCTGCATCGACTGCGATTCTACTACTAGGTGTCCGTTCTCATCTTTACAGGCCTCCGTTCGGGCTTTATAGCCTTGAGACATTCGTTTTATCCGTTGATAAAATCTTCGAACATCGTGCCTGTCATAGCACCTCTCCAAGTTTTCAATCGCCCGCTTCTCGTGCTATTTCTCTTGAGAAAATCTTAGAAAGATCAACATACTCCAGATTGGTCCAGCTGTTCTTGAATTATGATATCTGGATTCACAAACGTCAAAACGCCTCAAGCTATTTCCAACTCCAACGTTATCACATTTATGACATCTTGGTGATTGAAAATCCACAAGGTTAAGTCGTAAAGAGAGAATTGATTATTTTTGTTGTCTGTGGTGCATCGAAATTCTCCTAGAAAATGTAATCCATAGTACGATAGCTTAAATCTCGTTGCGTATGGATTTTTCGAATGCCAAGTGCTTTATTGCCAGATATTAAATCACCAAAGGAGCATTAAGTTCTGGTTAGTGCCAATTCTTTAGAATTGCAATTCGATTCAACGAATCGAGAGTTATAATGTGCCATAACCACAGAAATCCTACGAATCGATTGCTTCCATCCGAAAACATACAAATGAATCCTATTGCTCGTGATCCATGAGCTGGAAACCAAAATCGTATCGCAACTAAATTGAATTCATACACAATAGCTCGTTATACCATCGTGAACATATCCTTTACTCTCCGTGGTAGGAACCAACTGATTGCTATTTTGTGATTCGCCTCCCTGGACTCCCTGCGTGGATAATGTAATAGCAGTAGAACGTGTGCTGAACTCAACGGTCTTTTTCTTATTAATATTTAAATTTCCTTCCGACCGTTATAGACATCTCTCCAATCATCACGGCCTAAATGTAATCTCAACAAAAAAGAACAAAGTACTAATTGGATTAAGCCTCTTTATTACTCGGGAAAAGTAACTTTCATTGCGTATCTCAGACTCAAAATTAAAACCGTCATTCTCGAATACCCCCATAAAACGAGTTCATAATTAATATTTTATTTATTTATTTATACTTTTTGTTTTTAAAATTCAAATACAAAAGTATCTAGAGCACGTTGAGTGTTTAAATAAAAACGGGAAATTCATTTGAAAGGAAACGGCTCTGAAAAGATAAATCTAACAAATGACAAAACGCCTTACCGACATCAAAACACGTGACGTTTTTCACTTTCCGCTTAATAGCAATCCGAATTTGATTTATGGCAGCAGAAAGGACGCAATGACCTTTGTTTACCGATGACAGTTGAATGAAAAATAAATATATGGCAACGCTGACATGGCAATTCGCTGACACCATGACGGTAAGTGTCAACGGGTCATTGACTTTCACTTAGTTAAACAACGGTCACAACCTTCACACCACTTGTGATGGCTGTTATTTGTCGCATTTCAAACCTGTCGGCCTCTCATTTCTTTTATTTTTTGCTACGTTTTCGAAACTAATGGTTTTGAATTTGAATTGGCTTTTAGAGGTTAATGGAATTAAGTCACCGTTGCACAGCAGAATACATTGGCGATTCAGTGAAAACGAAAAAAAAAAACCTTTCACTAGGGGGAGATTGCAATTTAGTGATATATACATCGGCGATTGCGACATTTATTACAGCTGTCACAAAAGGTTGCACTAACTGGGATGCGGATTTGTCGTGGGAAAGCTGTTAAGGTCGAAGGTCATCGACTTTAAACCTATAAGTGATCGCCTGGCTGCGATCCACATCAGAGGCAGATTTTATAACATCAGTCTTATATGTACATACGCCCCTACCGACGAGGCTAAAGACCCTATCAAGGAGGATTTCTATGACCTCCTGGACAACGCCTACGGAGCTTGTCCGGAGTACGATGTAAAAATCGTGCTCGGGGACTTCAATGCTAAACTCCTTGGCGGAGTGATCGGAAAGCATAGCCGCCACGATACAACAACACATGACGGCTTCCGACTCGCTGACTTTGCGACAGCTCGTAATGCGGTGATAAGTAGCACAAGATTCCCTCGCAAGCGAATCCACACGGCAACCTGGCGATCTCCGGACGGTCGAACCGCCAACCAAATCGACCATGTGCTCATTGACGCAAGGTACTCGTCATACATCCTGGATGTGCGAATATTCAGAGGGGCAAATGTCGACTCTGACCACTTCCTCGTAGCAGCAAAATTCAGAGCTCGACTGTCCAATGTCAGGCACCAGCCCATCAGGAGGAGGCGTAGCCGAAACCACCTTAGGATACCTACCACCCCCGAAAAGAAACCCGTGGTATGATGGCGAGTGTGAGCAGAAAAAGGCAGCAACCGACGAGGCGTACCAAAAGGCGCTGCTGAGGAAAACCAGGGCAGCGCAAGAAGAGTACCGAGCCAGAAGAAGGGAGGAGAAAAAACTACTGCGACAAAAGAAAAGGGTCTTCGCAGTCTTCCAGCTCAATGATATAGAGGATTCTAGGGATAAACATAAAACACGAGCCTTTTACAAGGAAGCCAAAGGTCTTGCAGGAGGCTTCAAAAAGGGCACCCAGGCTTTTCGAAACTGCGAGGGTAATCTTGTCACCGACCCGCAGGGAATAGTGGATGTATTTCAGCAGCATTTCCAGCAGCTGCTTAACGAGCATGACCAAGAGAGAGTGGTAGGGACCGAGGAAATCCCGACTCCAGCCGCTGAAGTAGTCCTCCCATCCAGCATCGAAGAAGTCGGCACAGCTATTGAGAGGCTGAAGAACAACAAGGCCGCAGGCTCAGATGGCTTGCCATCAGAGCTCTTCAAGGCTGGCGGCGATGTTCTGGTAGGGAGCATGCACCAGATCATCTGCAGAATTTGGGAAGATGAAAGCATGCCCGACGACTGGAATACCAGCTCTGCATGCTCCATCCACAAAAAAGGCGATCCTACCTCTTGCAAGAACTATAGAGGTATATCCCTGCTCAATGTCGCATACAAGATCCTGTCCAGCGTACTGTGTGAACGTCTAAAGCCATTTTGCACCGCACTAATCGGCAGCTACCAGTGCGGCTTCCGGCCCGCCAAATCGACTATAGACCAAATTTTCACACTTCGACAAATCCTGGAAAAGACCAACGAGTTTCGAATCGATACACACCATCTTTTCATCGATTTCAAAGCCGCATACGACAGCATTCATCGTGAAGAATTGTTTGGTGCGATGGCCGAATTCGGGATCCCGGGAAAACTGAACCAGTTGTGTCGCGCCACGCCAAAAAATACGCGATGTACCGTGCAACTCGGTTCTAGGACTTCGGAGATGCGCTGTCGTGTGACTTTAATTTCATGCTGGAGCATATAGTGCGACGAGCAGGCGTCAACAGAGTAGGCACCATCTTCTACAAGTCCATCCAGCTGCTAGGATACGCGGATGATATCGACATCTTCGCGTGTTCTCACCGTGGCATTATGAAAGCATTCACGGCGATTGAAGAACAGGCGAAACGAGTTGGTCTTAAGATCAATGAGGACAAAACGAAATACATGTGTCAAGCAAAAACCAATCCGTCGCTCACCACCTGGGACATAATATAACAATTGACAGCTACGATTTCGAGGTAGTTAAGGAGTTTGTCTACCTCGGGACAAACGTAAATTCCGACATAGAATCGCCCCTGGCAACCGCTGCTACTTCGGCTTGTCCAAACAACTGGGGTCAAAACTCCTAACTCGAAAGACCAAAGTCATGCTTTACAAAACGCTCATTCTGCCAGCCTTGCTGTACGGAGCCGAATGCTGGACGATAAGCATGACAGCGGAGCTGATTTTGGGTTCTTTCGAGTGAAAAACACTGCGACGGATATTTGGTCCTGTCTGTGAGGAAGGTGAATGGGTCTTCTTCTCACAACCGCGAACTCTACGAGCTGTACAAAGATGTGGATGTAATCCGGAAGGCAAGGATCCGTCGACTACACTGGCTCGGCCACATCGAGCGCATGGACATCAACGCTCCAGCTAAGAGGGTCTTCAACTCCGAGCCTCCTGGTTTGAGAAGAAGAGGAAGACCGAACCTCCGGTATGAAGACCAAGTAATCACGGACTTAAGACATCTTGGTCTTGACAACTGGAAGCATCGTGCCCGGGACCGTCAAGGATGGAAGGCAGCTATAGCTCAGGCTCAGATCCTCCATGGATCGCTGGCCTGATAAGTATGTAAGATATGTATATACATTGGCATCCTTTAAAGCTTTGCAAGGATATAACTAAGTAAATGCGTTTTTCAGTCTACCAGTCCTATTCAGTATACAGGCGTGACCTCGTCTGACCTTACCATCAACAATGTTGGCTCTCAACCAACACTTGTTACGATAAGACGACAGGAGGTGATGATTGACCTGACCCTATCCAACAAATATGTGAATGACATCACTAACTGGCGAGTCTTGCCTGCTGCTACGCTGTCGGACCATAAATATATCGAATTCCGATTAGGTTGTGGGATCCCTTCCTTGCAACCTGGACGGAATCCCAGAAGGACGGACTGGGTACAGTTTAGAGAGGAGCTTGAGAAATCCACTCAGGCCCTGCCCGAACTTAGAACGAAACCATTGGTAGAGAACGCTGTTCATAACCTGAATAGCGTGATCACCAGTTGTTTTGAACTCGCATATCCTATCAGCAAACCTCCCTGTAGGAAATTGGTCAAGGCAAGTTGGTTAAAGTCCTCAAACGGGGAAAACCGACAAAGCTAGATGCACTCAGAAAATCTGATGGTACCTTTACTGAGTCTAAAGCGGAAACTCTTAGTTTACTGTTTGAGACTCACTTCCCGGGAAATCAGATCGACATCGGCTCGTTGCCGTTTCCTTCAAGGGAAACTGCAACTGAAACGATGAAAACAACTCGGCGTAGCTGGTATATTGCGTCGCGCGTGGTTGCGACTGAAGCTATTGAATTTGCTGTGGCATCCTTCGATGGCTTCAAATCGCCGGGATATATCCTGTTATGCAGCAAAAAGGTATAAGGCAGCTGCTTCTTATTCTGAAAAGAATTTTCACAGCTTGTCTAGCACTTGCTCGCATACCCATTCCTTGGCGCACAGTGAAGGTGGTCTTCATTCCCAAAATAGGAAAAAAAGACTACTCACTTGCCAAGAGCTTCAGATCAAATAGTCTAACATCCTTCCTGCTGAAAAGCATGGAGAGACTGGTAGAGCTGCACGTGCGCAAAGTTGCCCATCAAATGCACCCTCTTTCGGAGATGCAACATGCGAGACTGCGCTGCAGAACCTAGTTGGGAGGTTGGGAGAATTGAATGCGCGCTCGAAAGGAAAGAGTACGCGCTGGGTATTTTAATCGACATTGAAGGAGCTTTTGATAACGCAACTGTACAACGCTGCCAGACATCATCGCGTAGATGAAGCAATGGTCCTATGGATTAAAGCAAGGCTCATGTACAGGACATTGACCGCTGATGCAGGCCTCGATCAGTATGTCAAATGCGGCGTAAATAGGGGCTGCCCGCAAGGTGGCGTCCTGTCTCCGCTATTATGATGCACGGTGGTCGATTCTCTGCATGATGCTCTCAATGCCTCTGGAATCTATTTCCAGGCCAATGCGGATGATGTCGCCATTCTTTCTGTCGGCTCACGTTTAGCGACTGTCCGTCTCAAAGCACAGGCGGCGCTAAATGTGATCGATGATTGGTGTTCTAGAAATGGGCTGTCAGTCAATCCTCGATGTCGTTCTTTTTACGAGAAGGAGTAAAGATACTGACATGACTCAGCTGGTACTAAAAGACACTTCCATCCCGATATCCAAGGAGGCTAAGTATCTAGGAGTCATCTTAGCTTTCTGGCAATGCAAAGGAGCTTTTGGAAAAACATGGGGTTTATCACCGGCAAAGGTCTTCTGGATCTAAACGGCATTGATAAGACCTATAATCTCATATGCATCGGTTGTCTGGTGGAACAAACTAAAACGCAAACACATCGTAGCCTCTTTCACCAAACTCCAAGGAACGCTTTGTCTCAGCTGCACGGGGGCTTTCCCCAGCACGCCGGGCGCTGCTCTAGATGCTACGATCAAGCTTCCACCTCTTGACATATTTATTAGAGAGTGGGCTCTGAAAGCCATGTCTGGTCTGAAGAGAAATGGCTTTTGGTACAACTCGCTGAGGAATAACGGTGTGCTTGCGGAAGAATTGTCTTGCGACCCCTGTCTCATGGACATGGCTTCTGACGCGTTGACACCAGTTATCCTACTGCGCTGAATTTTCACAGTCGAGTTTCCATGGCGTCAGGATTGGCTCTGGCTGGACACCGAACCTGGAAAGGATAGTCTTCGCATTTTCACGGATGGTTCTACGTCTGGGCGGGGGTCCGGTGCTGGGGTCTTCTTTGAGCGCAAGAACATCTGACTGTACTTCTCGTTAGGAAAATATGCGTCTGTCTTCCAATCAGGGATATACGCAATCCTAATGGCCATGCACTATGCTATGAGGCACAGGTGGAGGGGTGAAAGCATATGCGTCTGCAGTGACAGCCAAGCTATGTGCAATCCCCTACCTAGCTCCAAATTATTCACGAAGGCTTGTATGTGTTGCAAGTCACTCTGAGATCCCAGGAAATGAGATCTCTGATGAACTGGCCAGAATGGGTTCAGAGGAAAGTTTCTCAGAACCTGAACCCGCTCTATGTCTATCTGCGTCCACAGTACGCAACACTAACGAATTGGTGTTTAATACATACATATGTACAACCGCAGTTGGGGGGATTATCCATCTTCGGTTGCATGGATGACTAATCGCGTATGCCCTGATGTCTGCAAGAAATCTGCAGCATTCCTCCTGTCTTTAAGGAGAACCGACTGCAGAAGACTTGTGGGAGTCATTACGGGCTACTACACTTTTGCTAAGCACCGCTGCGTACTTGGATGGATGGATGATACTACAGAGCATTTCCTCTGTGACTGTCTTGCATTTGCTCGCGCACGGTGACTCACCCTTGGGCCCGACGTAGTGTGTGCCGAATCTCTTAGATCTACATCACTGAAAACAGGGAAAATAGAGTAATATAAGGTGTCTGTCTGGAGTACAATGGACCAGTGTTTGCATCTGAGTGCTCCAACAGATAGCAGTGCTCCAAATGAAGTAGTCGATCCGACGTCAATCCTGTTTTGTGGCGCATTATACTCGCCATTCAAACACAGGTGCATATAAACAAAATATAGAGCCGTGGTTTGATAAAAGGTGCCAGAAAGCTAGAATAGCATCGTTTGCGTGGCTAAAATTATTGCGTTCATTCAACACAGAGACGCTTAAAAAGTCTTATCTTAAAGCCAATCAGGAATTCAAAGCCATATGCAGACAAAGTAGGCGAAATTATTACGAAAGCGAGGCGCGTAGACTGGGGCGCTGTAATAGTTCATCGGAATTTTGGAAGCTATTGAAGAAACTCAATGGAAACAAGTATGTGATCAATAGAGATCTTGGCCCGAATATTCATGAATACTTCAAGGATTTATTGAACCCAACAGTGAGCGGACGTATTTTTGAATATGCGACGCCAGACATCCGGAACAACATGTTGGATGGTCCGATAACTCATCAGGATCTCAATGCTGCGCTTCTCTGCCTGAAAGATAAGAAAGCAGCAGGGTCGGATGGTATACCAACCGAATTCGTTAAGTACAGTACCAACGTTTAAAAAATAACCTTATTCGTTTATTCAATAACATTTTGGATCATGGAATAATACCTCAACGATTTAAAGAAGCCTTGTTTTATAAAAGGCTGAGGCGGTATCAGAATGGTTCCAGACGAGGTCAGGTGTAAAACAGGGATGCCCGCTGAGTCCAAACTTATTTGCCCTCTTCATAGATGATATTGTGGACTATATTCCGGGAGGCGTTGAATTAGCAGGAGTTTCTTTTAAAGCCCTTCTGTTTGCAGATGATATCGTGCTGCTGGCAAACTCACCGGAATCCCTGCAACGGATGATAAATCGTTTGTCCGAGTACTGCAAGCTATGGAGTCTTATCGTGAATTTGGAAAAATCTAAGATAATGGTTTTTAAAAAAGGAGGAGGCAGATATGCATACAATGAAAAATGGAACTATAAAGGAGAAAGAATAGAAGTAGTTAAGGAATGCCCATTAATTGCTCAGAAACAAAAAACAGCCTCGGATAATCAAACGGAACGGATCTATGTTGACGACCCTTTAAGAAAACAAAAACCAAACAAGGACCTTCGGTTCTGTACGTGGAATGTTAGGTCCCTAAACAGACCACGTGCGGCCGAACAACTTGCGGACGCCCTAGACCGCTATAAAGCGGACATAACCGCCATCCAGGAAATGCGATGGAATGGACCGGGTAAAAAGCGGATGAAAAACTGCGACATTTACTACGGTGACTGCTATAGGGAGAGAGGACAGAGACTATTTGGATGCGGATTTGTTGTTAGAGGTGGACTAAGACATACAGTCCTAAGTTTCCAGTATGTGAGTGAACGCCTCATAACGATCCGCATCAAGGCAAATTTCTGTAACATCAGCCTCATATGCGTCCATGCCCCCACGGAAGACAAGGATGACTCAATCAAAGATAATTTCTTTGATCTCCTAGACAGAACATATACCAAATGCCCCAGCTATGATACCAAAATCATACTAGGAGATTTTAACGCTAAGCTGGGTAAAGAAAGCATCTTTGAGCGGGTCATCGGCAAACACAGCCTACATGACACCACATCCGATAACGGACATAGGCTGATCGACCTTGCCACGGGGCGAAATCTTCTTGTAGCCAGCACACGATTTTCCCACCTCGATATACACAAAGGCACCTGGCGGTCGCCAGATCAATCAGTCACCAACCAGATTGACCACATCGCGATTGACGTCAGACACTCCTCCACTATCCTTGATGTTCGCACTTTCCGAGGAGCGAACATCGATTCAGACCACTATCTTGTAGTAGCCAAGATACGTCAGCGCATAACACGAACACCGCGGAGTAGAGTTAGAACACCAAGCTATGACGTCGGAAAGCTACTATCGCCGGAGATCGCCAGTGCTTTTGCCAACCGCGTCTCCCTTAAGCTCTCCGATACACCGCAATCCTCCACTCAGTCAGTAGAGCAACAATGGAGCCTGTGCAAACAAGCCCTGAAGAGCACAGCAACGGAAGTGCTGGGCCTTAAAGCTCCACCACGACGAAACACCTGGTTCGATGACGAGTGTAGAAGGATTCATGCGGAAAAGCAGGAGGCATACAAAGCCTCACTACACAAAAAAACAAGAGCGGCTCGTGAGCTCTACGAGCTTAAGAGAAGGGAGGAACATAAGCTTCTCAAGAGAAAAAAGAAAGAGCACGAGAAGCGGGCGATTGAAAACTTGGAGAGGTGCTATTGCAGGCACGACGTTCGAAGATTTTATCAGCGGATAAAACGAATGTCTCAAGGCTATAAAGCCCGAACGGAGGCCTGTAAGGATGAGAACGGACACCTAGTAGTAGAATCGCAGTCGATGCTGAGAATTTGGAAAAACCACTTCTGCAGACTGTATAACGGCGATGACAACCAACATACCGCCGTCAGGCAGAATGATCCATTTTTTAACGACGAAGATCGCAGAGAATTCCGTCTCCCTGACCTCGACGAAGTTGAGATTGCCATGTCGAAACTCAAGTCGAATAAAGCTGCTGGCGCAGATGGACTGTCTGCTGAGCTCTTCAAAGCGGCTGGGGGTGAGCTGGTTAGGAGCATGCACCGGCTCATCTGTAAGATATGGTCAGAGGAAAGCATGCCCGAGGAATGGAGTCTCAGCATTGTTTGCCCGATCCACAAAAAAGGAGATCCCTTTGACTGCGCCAACTATAGAGGAATAAGTCTCCTTAATGTCGCATACAAGATCTTCGCTGCCGTTTTGTGTGAACGCCTGAAGCCATTCGTAAACAAGCTGATAGGTCCTTATCAGTGTGGCTTCAGGCCAGGGAAGTCCACCATCGATCAAATCTTCACACTACGGCAGATCCTGGAGAAAACCAATGAGTTTCAAGTCGATACGCACCATCTATTCGTCGACTTCAAGGCCGCATTCGACAGCGTAATTAGAGACGAGCTATATAACGCCATGTTTACTTTTGACATCCCTGCGAAACTCGTCAGACTATGCAGGATGACCTTGGAAAATGCTCAGTGCTCCATCCGAATCGGTGAGGACCTTACCGATAGTTTTGATGTCAAAAAAGGATTTAGGCAGGGCGATGCGCTGTCGTGTGATTTCTTCAACATCGTATTGGAAATGATTGTGCAAAAATCACAGGCCAATACAAGAGGCACAATCTTCTTCAAATCCTCGCAACTCCTTGCATACGCCGACGACATTGACATAATAGGTAGATCGCAGCGAGATGTCAATGAGGCGTTTGCGAGTATTGAGATGGAGGCGGCAAAAATTGGTTTGGCAGTTAATGAGGGCAAGACTAAATATCTGCTGTCATCGAAAAAGGACATTTACCACCGACGTCTTGGACAGAACGTGCATATTGGCAGATATAAGTTCGAGGTAGTTAAGGACTTCATATACCTCGGCTCCGCGGTGACTTGGAACAACGACACCAGTTTCGAAATCAAGCGCAGAATTACTCTTGCCAACCGCTGCTTCTTTGGGCTCAAGAGGCAACTGAGAAGTAGAGCCCTCTCTCGTACGACCAAGTTGACCTTATATAAGACCTTAATTATCCCGGTCCTGTTATACGGCGCAGAAACATGGACTTTATCTAAAGCGGATGAGGAAATCCTTGGTCGTTTCGAGAGAAAGATTCTGCGTTCGATTTTCGGTCCCATAAACACAGAGGAGGGTTGGAGGAGAAGATTCAATCACGAACTGTACGGGTTGTACAGCGACATGAGTCTGGTCAGGCGTCTACGGATCCAACGCCTAAGATGGCTAGGCCATGTAGAGCGAATGGACACCACAGCTCCAGCCCGTAGAGTCTTTGAATCCAACCCCGAGGGACGAAGAAATAGAGGACGGCCGCACCTAAGGTGGCGCGCACAGGTGGAAGGGGACCTCAACCAACTGGGCGTGCGGCATTGGAAAAGACTAGCGAAAGATCGTGCTAGGTGGAGAGGCATGTTGGTTGAGGCCCAGGTTCACCCCGAACTGTAGCGCCCGTTAAGTAAGTAAGTAAGTTAAGGAATGCAAGTACCTTGGAATCCTGTTATCAAGTAACCTTAGTATGAAGAGGCACCTCCATGAAAAGCTTACGAAATCGAAAAACGTAATTAATGTAGCGTGGAAGAACTGTTTCAGTAATAAAAACATTAACCACAGTAGCAAGTTCAAGGTATTCGAAGCCGCATCCGAGGCAATAATGCTCTACGCGGCTCAGGTATGGGGATATAGGGCGTACGAGGAAGTAGAGAAACTGCAACGTTTTTTCATTAAAAATATTTTCCATCTGCCTCCAAAGACACCGAACTATATGCTTATGCTGGAAACAGGTTTATCTCCCCTATTTGTAAGAACCCTCAAACTGTAAGAACCCTCAACTACATATTAAGGGATGGGAATATGTCAGAGTGAACCAATGTGTGCAGCGACCCAACCCTTGTTCCTGGGGAAAGAGGAACCTGGCCCTCCAGGTTGGGGGTTGTGTTTAGGGATAACATCCCTATCACGTAAAAACCCACTTGTTCCGAAACGACAACAAGCCTCGGATACGGACGGATACAAAGCTGACGACCCCTGCAAACGACTAACGGACTTGAGAGTCTGCACCTGGATGGTGAGGTCCTTTAACAGACCGGGTGCAGGCGATCAATTGGAGCAAACCCTCAACTGCTATAAAGCAGATATAACCGCACTCCAAGAAGTGCGATGGGATGGACCAGGCAAAAAACGGATGAAAAACTGCGACATCTACTACGGGAACTGCTACAAGGAGAACAAACAGCGCCTATTCGGGTGCGGATTCGTTATTAGAGGAAGACTCCGACAAAAAGTCTTAAGCTTCCGAGATGTAAGCGAACGCCTCATAACAATCCGCATCAAAGCTAAATTTGAAAACATTAGCTTAATATGCGCTCACGCCCCAACGGGAGAAAAGGACGATCGACTTAAAGAAGAATTCTACGATCTCCTAGACAGAACATATGCCCAATGTCCCAGCTACGACACAAAAATAGTCCTAGGAGATTTTAATGCAAGACTGGGCAAGGAGGACATATTTGAGTCGATCATAGGAAAGCATAGCCTCCACAACACCACATCCGACAACGGATTAAGGCTAGTCGATTTCCTAGCGGGGCGTAACCTCCTTGTAGCAATCACAGGATTCCCCCATCTCAACGTCCACAAGGGTACCTGGCGGTCTTGTGATCAATCGACCACCAACCAGATTGATCATATTGCGATCGACGCCAGACACTCCTCCTGTATTCTCGACGTACGAACCTTCCGAGGGGCCAACATCGACTCGGACCACTACCTTGTTGTAGCCAAGGTACGAATGAGGATATCAAGAATGCTTAGGAGTCGAGTAAGACAACGTAAGTTTGGCGTTGGAAAGCTACAATCGCAAGAGACTGTCAGAATCTTTGCCGATCGTGTCTCCTCAAAGCTCTCTCAAAATCCGCCCACAGCAGCACAAACAATAGAGCAGGAATGGGCTCATTGCCAGAGCGCCGTCAGAGATGCTGCCTCAGAGGTGCTGGGTTTCAAACAGCCACCACCTAGAAACCCCTGGTTCGATGAACAATGCGAACAAGCCCATGCAGCAAAACAAGAGGCATATAGGGCCATGCTGCAACGACGGACGAGAGCTGCTCGCGAAATCTATGAGCAGAAGAGAAGAGAGGAACACACGCTTTTCAGAAGAAAGAAGAGAGAGCACGGAAAGCGTGAGATCGAAGAGATGGAGAGATGCTTCCGCAGGAACGACGCCCGTAAGTTTTACAACAAGGTAAAACGAACATGCCATGGCTACAAAGCCAAAGTGGCGGCCTGCAGGGATGAAAATGGAGAACTGGTAGTAGAGTCGCAGTCGATGCTGAGGATTTGGAAAGACCACTTCTGCAGACTGTATGACGGCGATGGTAGACAAGATACCGCTGTCAGGCAGAACGAGCCATTCGCAATGGACCACGAAGTAACAGAATTCAGTCCACCCGACCTAGACGAAGTCAAAATAGCGATATCAAGACTTAAGTCTAATAAAGCCGCTGGCGCAGACGGCCTGTCTGCTGAGCTTTTTAAGGCGGCTGAAGATGAGCTGGTAAGGTGCATGCACCATCTCATCTGCAAGGTATGGTCGGAGGAAAGCATGCCCGACGAATGGAACCTCAGCATCGTTTGCCCGGTCCATAAGAAAGGAGACCCCTATAACTGCGCCAACTATAGGGGAATAAGTCTCCTTAACATCGCATATAAGATCTTCTCTGCCGTATTGTGTGAACGCCTGAAACCGTTTGTGGATAACCTGATCGGCTCTTATCAGTGTGGTTTCAGGCCAGGTAAATCCACAAAAGACCAAATATTTACGCTACAGCAGGTCTTGGAGAAGACCCAGGAATACCAAATCGACACTCACCACCTCTTCATCGATTTGAAGGCCGCGTATGACAGCGTATATAGAGACGAGCTGTACAAAGCCATGTCTAGTTTTAACATCCCTGTCAAACTCGTCCGACTGTGCAGGATGATAATGGAGAATTCTCGTTGCTCCATTAAGGTCGGTAATGAGCAAATGAGACCTTTGATGTTAAAAAAGAATTTAGGCAGGGCGACGCGCTTACGTGCAACTTTTTCAACATCGTGCTTGAAAAGATCGTGCAAGAGTCACTGGCCAACACAAGAGGTAAGATTTATTTCAAGTCTACGCAATTGCTTGCGTACGCCGACGACATTGACGTGATTGGACGGACACATCGAGACATCAATGAGGCCTTTGTAAGCATTGAGGTAGAAGCGGCTAAGATGGGTCTCATGGTTAATGAGGGTAAAACCAAATATCTGCTTTCATCTAAAAGAGACGGACAACACCGACGTATTGGCCAGAACGTCACCACGGGCGGATATAACTTTGAAGTGGTCAAGGAATTCGTCTACCTTGGCTCACTGATTACCAGCGACAACAACACCAGCGCTGAGATAAAACGCATCAGAATCACTCTTGCCAACCGCTGTTTCTTTGGGCTCAAGAGGCAATTGAGAAGTAGAGCCCTCTCTCGGAAAACCAAGGTGACACTATATAAGACCTTGATCATCCCAGTCCTCCTTTACGGCGCAGACGCTTGGACCTTAACAAAAGCGGATGAAGATGCCCTTGGTCGTTTCGAGAGGAAAATTCTGCGCACTATCTACGGTCCCATTTGTTCAAACGGTGTATGGAGGAGAAGATATAACGAAGAACTGTACGGGTTGTACAGCGACATCGGCCTGGTACGACGTCTGCGGATACAGCGTCTAAGGTGGCTAGGCCATGTAGAGCGCATGGAAGATACAGCTCCGACCCGAAAAGTCTTCGAATCCACTCCGGAAGGAAGACGCGGCAGAGGACGGCCGCCTCAGCGGTGGCGCACGCAGGTGGAAAGGGACCTCAACCAACTGGGCGTGCGGCACCGGAAACAGCTGGCCAAAGACCGTGCCGGCTGGAGACGCTTGTTGGTTGAGGCCCAGGTTCACCACGGACTGTAGCGCCACCTAAGTAAGTAAGAATATGTCAGACAATCGACTTCCAAAGATAGTTGCCCTACAAGCAATGCGTAATAGAACTACATGGTATAAGGAGTGGTTGGAATTAGCAAGTGGGTGTGGAGTAGAGCTGAACGCGCCTGTCTGCCGCGAAACGAACTGGGAAAATTCACTATTCAATTTAATAAAACAAGTCGACATCCAGGCCAAAAGAAATTTTTTAAAAGAAGCGGTGGGATCACTACACCGTAATACGTACAGCCGGCTAAACCACAACCGGGAGGGTAGAAACTATTTTAAAGACATACATAGTATCCAGGAAATTTCGACAAGGTTCAAATTCCGTGGAGAACTCCTAAGGCACAATTTCGTGCCCCATAGGGATGACCTTCCCATACTCTGTAGTATGTGCAATTTGAAGGAGAGAGAAGATACCTTGCACTTCTTAGGCAAGCGCCCAGTCCTAAGAGAAACTAGGAGAAGTGTTTTTGAAAAGGATTTCTTATCAGAGAGGGAAATGATATCACTTCTCAACGAAATCGATGTCAAGAGACTATTTATATATTGCAAAATTGCATTAAAATATAGAGAAAGCATATTATCAGAAAACTTTTGAAATCGCTAAAAATAATAGGAGTATTTGTAAAAATATAATCATTTATAGTTAAATAGGTAAAACTAGATGCTTATTAGTACAATTGTCAATCTGGCAGACGGCAGTGCCATGCATATTGATTTTGTATACCTTAGGCTAGTAAATGGAAAGAAAAAAATAAAATCTAATCTACTCGTCATTCGTCTTCTTCCATTAGTATTTCATGGCCAGGTGGAAGTAACACCTGGCTAACAGAGCTGCACGGTGTTCGTCTGTAGAGGCTCTTACTCGCTTTTTTTAGCGGACCAACACCCGTCGGCAGATGCTACTCCCACCAGGTCGTTGTTAGTCTTTCACCATCCGCAAAGCAATAATACAACGACTTAATCTGACTTTGTTTATCAACAAATTAATTTCATTTACAAATATTTATATTTTCACTGTTATTTCACTGTTCATTAAAAAAACCAAAAAAAAAAAATAAATGTTTGCTCTCGAAATCTAATTTTTTATTAAGCAATCGCGATGGGTAGATGAAGGACAAAGAACACACAATCAATGCACGCTTAACGAGGAGGAATGTGATTTCCGTTTTTAATTGCTTTCTTTAGATAATTTGGTACATCATTAACGCAAGGACAAAACCAAAACAAAGAAAAAAAAAAGGTGAAAGCAAAGCAATCAAAGGACGAACTAAGGGCGGATGGACTAACAAATGGGAGACAATTGACCCCCAACTAATTCTCTATGCTTCCGCACGTACTCACTGTGACTCCCAAAAAGGACACTAATAATAAGGACTCTGAACAAAAACCACAGTTTATTTATAGCGACTATGTACATGTATCTGTATGTGTACACACCCCCCTTCTCCACCCAAATTTACTCATATTGAGCGCGTGTGAACGTTACAACCGAGCACGTGAACACAAAACGTGTTACGCGATACGCGTATTTAATCTCTTTCTCCTTCCACATTGATGACCTGCTACACGCTGCGGTTGAACGTAAACAAATGACACATCGTTACTGTTATCGCAATCATTGTTGTTGGTAATACAATACCTCAACGGCATTAAGGTGATAATCGATTAATTAAGAAAACACGCGCGGCTCATCTATGTATAATACTAGCCCAATTAGGTGGTCCCACGTCCGGCCCCGGTGGGTGTCCTTTACTTACTTACTTACTTATCAGGCCAGCGATCCATGGAGGATCTGAGCCTGAGCTATAGCTGCCTTCCATCCTTGACGGTCCCGGGCACGCTGCTTCCAGTTGTCAAGACCAAGATGTCTTACATCCGCGATTACTTGGTCTTTATACCGTAGGTTCGGTCTACCTCTTCTTCTCGAACCAGGAGGCTCGGAGTCGAAAACCCTCTTAGCTGGAGCGTTGATGTCCATGCGCTCGATGTGGCCGAGCCAGTGTAGTCGACGGATCCTTGCCTTCCGGACTACATCCACATCTTGGTACAGCTCGTAGAGTTCGCGGTTGTGTCTTCTCCATTCAACTTCCTCACAGACAGGACCAAATATCCGGCGCAGAATTTTTCTTTCGAAAGAACCCAAAATCAGCACCGCTGTCCTGCTTATCGTCCAGCTTTCGGCTCCGTACAGCAAGGCTGGCAGAATGAGCGTTTTGTAAAGCATGACTTTGGTCTTTCGAGTGAGGAGTTTTGACCCCAGTTGTTTGGACAAGCCGAAGT
This sequence comes from Eumerus sabulonum, assembly GCA_951905685.1. NCBI lineage: Eukaryota > Metazoa > Arthropoda > Insecta > Diptera > Syrphidae > Eumerus > Eumerus sabulonum. Next base: position 242,997,160 of record OX645060.1, read on the forward strand.
AGCAGCGTTTGCCCCGAGGTAGACAAACTCCTTAGCTACCTCGAAATTGTAGCTGTCAATTGTTATATTTTGTCCCAGGTGGTGAGCGACGGATTGGTTTTTGCTTGACAGCATGTATTTCGTTTTGTCCTAATTGATCTTAAGACCAACTCGTTTCGCCTGTTCTTCAATCGCCGTGAATGCTTCCACAATGCCATGGCGAGAACACGCGATGATGTCGATATCATCCGCGTATCCTAGCAGCTGGATGGACTTGTAAAAGATAAGGCCTTCCCTGTTGACGCCTGCCCGTCGCACTATCTGCTCCAGCACCAGGTTGAAGAAGTCACATGACAGCGCATCTCCTTGCCGAAATCCGATGCATGTTTCGAATGGTTCCGAGGTCCTAGAACCGAGTTGCACGGTGCATGGCGTGTTTTTTAGCGTGGCGCGACACAACTGGATCAGTTTTACCGAGATCCCGAATTCGGCCATCGCCCCAAACAGTTCTTCACGATGAATGCTGTCGTATGCGGCTTTGAAATCGATGAAAAGATGGTGTGTATCGATTCGAAACTCGTTGGTCTTTTCCAGGATTTGTCGAAGTGTGAAAATTTGGTCTATAGTTGATATGCCGCGCCGGAAGCCGCACTGGTAGCTGCCGATTAGTGCGGTGCAAAATGGCTTTAGACGTTCACACAGTACGCTGGACAGGATCTTGTATGCGACATTGAGCAGGGATATACCTCTATAGTTCTTGCAAGAGGTAGGATCGCCTTTTTTGTGGATGGGGCATATAGAGCTGGTATTCCAGTCGTCGGGCATGCTTTCATCTTCCCAAATTCTGCAGATGATCTGGTGCATACTCCCTAGCAGAACATCCCCGCCAGCCTTGAAGAACTCTGATGGCATGCCATCTGAGCCTGCGGCCTTGTTGTTCTTCAGCTTCTATATAGCTGTGCCGACTTCTTCGATGCTGGGTGGGAGGACTACTTCAGCGGCTGGAGTTGGGATTTCCTCGGTCCCTACCACTCTCTCTTGGTCATGCTCGTTAAGCAGCTGCTGGAAGTGCAGCTTAAATACATCCACTATTCCCTTCGGTTCGGTGACAAGATTACCCTCGCAGTTTCGAAGAGCCAGGGTACCCTTTTTGAAGCCTCCTGCAAGGCCTTTGGCTTTCTTGTAAAAGGCTCGTATTTTATGTTTATCCCTCGATATCCCTGAGCTGGGAGGCTGCGAAGATTCTCTTCTTTTGTCGCAGTAGTTTTTTCTCCTCCCTTCTTCTGGCTCGGTACTCTTCTTGCGCTGCCCTGGTTTTCCTCTGTAGCGCCTTTTGGTACGCCTCGTCGGTTGCTGCCTTTTTCTGCTCACACTCGCCATCATACCACGGGTTTCTTGTCGGGGGTGGTAGGTATCTTAAGGTGGTTTCGGCTACTTCCTGAATGGCTGAGCGGCAATGCAGCCACATATATGGGTGTCCTTTGACACGAGCAAAATACTCGTGTGACTAACCACTGACGCTGCCTTATGCTACTCTTTTCATTATTTCCATCTGCAATCCGTGTTGACGTACACACATAAGTTTTATAATGCCATCAATCGATGCTCTCGCGACATGGTCGGCCTATTCGACCATTCGTCTTGCTATCCTCCTTCAATGGCTTCCAAATCGCAAACTATCGACCTTTGCGATTGTGGTCATACCATTCCTATTGTCTGTCCATTCATTCGCTTTGCCTTGTTTCTGTTCGGATCGAAAAATTGTAACAATTTGATACGATTACAGAAAATAATCGATTCAATTACCTACAGATACAAGTACTTGTACATGGTTGCATTCGTGCATTAAACATGCGTCAAGCGACGATAGTTTATTGCTATGCCAGTAGGACCACTTAGATGTCGAATATGGAGAGAAATAAGTTTTACTTATGTATGCCGTTTGCCTATCTGACAGTCACCAACGTATTCATTTCATGCTCCTTAAAATGTAGTTACTCTTCGGACTGGTATTTATTGTGACCATAAGTTACAGCCTTGTTCAGGCCATTAGCTTCTAACATATCCCTCTGGGACGACGTGCTTATGTTCACACTTTTGCACGTAGGAATGGCGGAATACTCGAAATAAACTGTCATTGACGTTAAGCAGCTGATTTAAGGAGCTTTATGGTACATCCGCGTGCGGAAATGCGAGCTTATGTGTCCACGAACATTTGAGAAGTCCTCCTGTTTGGTATACGAGTGTATGAACATATTCATACAACCGCGTATATACGGTTGCTCTTAGGCCGATCCACGTAAAGCCAGGGAGATGTCATGTTTATGTTCGCGCCTTTCACACATTGTTGTTTTTGTGTTTCGAAAGAAGCGCCTTTAGACAGGCTCCTAATGTCTACGTTATGGGGACATTGTAGGGATACATAGGGTATCCCTTTTTTAATTATAGGTTATTTTGACACTGACAGTTGTTTCCCGCTCGAAATTTTAACAGGAAGTCGGTATCATACCTCCGCGGAACGAAATGAATCGCCTTACGCTTGAACAACGATATTTCCAAAGTGAGTGCTATGTCGCCCAAACAATGCGTGTTTTGAAAAGAAGTAGAAGAAGACGCACCTACGGCGACTGCTCAACGCAAGCTTCTTACAAAAAGTTCGTGAGACTGGTATGGTACTGGACAACACTCATGGTCCCCATTGTCGTACGGTGCGCACAAATGAGAATGTGGCTGCTGTAGCCGAGAGTGTGAGACTCAATTCACGAACATCAACTCGCCATCGATCTCAACAGCTCAACACTTCACGCACTAGCCTGAGGAGAATTCTGCACAAAGATCTCGGGTTATTCGCTTACAAGGTCCAATTGACTCAGCAATTGAAGGCGCGCGACCATCCGCTTGGCCCTTAAAGTATCTTGAATTGGACAACGATTTTCTGATGAGGCGCATTTTCATCTCGTTAGTTTGGGTTAGGTTAGGTAAGGTTAGTTGGGTGCCCTATTGGCATGAGGTCAAGGCTCACTTAGACTACGAGGAGTCCATTGTGCCCAGTTTAAAAATCTAACCCGAGCGGAACCTATTAGTTACCCACTGTGCTGAACCACCTAGATGCAATTAAGAATCTTAGCAGTTTGTTCAGCTTAATGTCTTTTGCCTCCTCTAAGCCCGAAAAGAAGTAGTTCGCGAGGAACGTACATAAATCTTTTTCGGGCCTGTGCCGGGCATTCGCACAGTATGTACATAGGTGACGAATGGATTCACTTTCCTCTTCGTCCCTACAGCTTCTGCACAAATCGATGTAGGGCTGGCCTAGTCTAGCTGCATGATATGACATCATGCAGCGCCCAGTGAGGGCACCGACTACCTTATATTCCCTCTTCTACGATTTAGCAGACTTTCCGTTCTTTTCTTGTTAAAGACAGGCCATGTTAGCCTTGCCGTAGCGCAGGTGTCTAATTGACACCATCGCTTGTTGGCTTTTTCTAGTAGTTCCACCACTATTTATCTGAATAGTGGCGTTCAAGCCTCAGTTGTGATCTGCGAAGTGTCTGCGCGGCCCCGCGACCCCGGCCCCTGTGCCGACATCCAGTTTGGAACCGTCAGTGTAGATTGCCAGTTAATTTTCCGTGCGTACCATATCACCGGTCCACTCCACCCTGGAGGGAATTCTAATAGAGAATCTCCTCTCGCAGTAAGGAAGTCGGGTGATATAGTCCGTTTCGGTTGCGGACCTCAAGATAGCCCATCGATCCAGGATTGATTCGTGGCCATGAGGACATCATTTCTAAAGACTGGATTCCTGCATCCTTAGCGCAGACCTGGCTGCAATGCTTTCACAATACATGTCTGGTGGTGGAAGGCTGCGGTTGGTGTGGATTTCATAGATCCGGTCACCGCCAGGCAGCCAGCCCTCTGAATCCTTGGTGGCTACGTTAACAAACGAAATTGCTCGGAAAACCCGCACGTTATTGTCGAGAAGACAATGCATCCACAGAGAGTGATTGTTTGATGAGGATTGTGGAGTGGTGGCATCACTGTACAATTTTTCTTCGAAAATGAGGCTGGGAAGAACGTTTCGGTCAACGGAGGGCATTTGTAGAAAACTTCGAAGCCAATTTAAATTTTCCTCATCATCCACGCATCTGGTCGTCTCTTACTGAAATTGCAGATCCCAGGCAGTCGTTGTCAATAATTCTGTGCCTGAATTTCTTCCACTCAGCTTAGGTGTGCCACAAGGGTCGATTCTTGGCCCAATATTCTTCACTATGTACATACGTCTAAGATTATAGCAGTAGTATATATAGCAAATATCTCTGCTTGGAAAACGGAGTTATATCTGTCCATGCTGAAGTAGATTCATGTGCCTGTATTTGCTCCGTATACTCCAGCCCCAGCGCCTTGGTTCATTTTGGAGCCGTCTGCGTACCACACGTAGGATCCGCGGGGAAGGTCTATCCTGTTCCCAGTTTTCTCGGTTGGGGAATGTGACTATTATCTGTCGTGTGAGATGCCTTTAGGATATCATTCCTGTTTATTTCAGTAAGGATTTCAGGGTGGAAGAGCCAATGGTTAGAGTCATCCCCCGCGATTAGTCTCTGGGCGAAAAAGAGGTGAAGAGGTGGCAGGTCCGTGATGACTTCTAGCGCTGCTGAGGGGGTTGTTCTCATGGCCCCAGTGATACAGATACAAGCTAGTCTTTGCAATTTGTAGAGCTGGGCTCGCACTGATACCTGTTTTGTTTTGTGCCACCAGATGGGCGCGGCGTATGTGAGAATTGGTCTGGTGGTTGCTGTATATTGCCAGCGGGATATTTTGGGGTTTGTGCCCCAGTTTTTGCCAGTGAGACTTTTCCTGGTCCATAAAGAGATCCTGGCTTTCTCAATGGTCTTTGAAATGTGAGATTTCCAAGTGAGCTTTTCGTCTAGTATTGACCCTAGGTATTTGGCTTCTTTTGAGAACTCTATCGCTTCACCAAAGAGGGTGAGTTTGGTGAGTTTATGCCGGTTCCTCCTTTTGGTGAAGGCGACTATAGTGCTTTTTCTAGGGTTGACATTTAGTGCAACCTTTATGCACCAATTGGCAATAAGGTTTAGTGCCCTTTAGATCCGAGACTGTGTCTTCGAATTTGCCTCTGACTAGGATAACTCCGTCATCGGCGTAGCCTTGGACACAGAAACCATTGTTGCTAAGTATGGTAATCAGTTCAATGACAACGATGGACCATAGGAGAGGTGAGCGACACCGTCTTAAGGGCATCCTCTCGCGGCATTTACACCGATTTTATCATTGCCTAATGAAGTGTATATTTTCCTGTTACTAAGAATATATTGGATCCAATTACATGTGGTGTTATCCACCCCTGTGCTGAGAATACTTACTAACTTAGGTGGCGCTACAGTCCGTGGTTAACCTGAGCCTCAACCAACAAGCTGGCACGGTATTTGGCCAGCTGTTTCTAGCGCCGCACGCCCAGTTGGTTAAGGTCCCCTTCCACATGCGTGCGCCACCGTAGATGCGGCCGTCCTCTGCCGCGACTTCCTTCCGGGGTGGATTCGAAGACTCTTTTTCATGTGCTCTATATGGCCTAGCCACCTTAGACGCTGTATCCGTAGACGTCGTACCAGGCCGATGTCGCTGTACAACCCGTACAGTTCTACGTTAAATCTTCTCCTCCATACACCGCTTGAACAATCGGGACAGTAGATAGTGCGCAGACTTTCCTTTCGAAACGACCAAGGGCATCTTCATCCGCCTATGTTAAGGTCCAAGCTTCTGCGCCGTAAATAAGGACTGGGATGATCAAGGTCTTATAAAGTGTCACCTTGGTTTTCCGAGAGAGGGCCCTACTTCTCAATTGCCTCTTGAGCCCAAAGAAACAGCGGTTGGCAAGAGTGATTCTGCGATTTATCTCAGCGCTTGGTGTTGTTGCTGGTCATCAGTGAGCCAAGGTAGACGAATTCCTTGACCACTTGAAAGTTATATCCGCCCATGGTGACGTTCTGGAAAATAAGTCGGTGTTGTCCGTCTCTTTTAGATGAAAGCAGATATTTGGTTTTACCCTCATTAACGTCTCGCTGTGTCCGTCCAATCCCGTCAATGTCATTGGCGTACGCAAGCAATTGCGTAGACCTGAAATAAATTGTACCTCTTGTGTTGGCCAGTGACTCTTGCACGATCTTTCAAGCACAATGTTGAAAACGTTGCATGACAGCGCGTCACCTTGCCTAAATCCTTTTTTAACATCAAAGGTCTCGGTTTGGAGAATTCTCCATTGTCATCCTGCACAGTCGGACGAGTTTGGCAGGGATGTTAAAACTAGACACGGCTTTGTATAGCTCATCTCTATGCACGCTCTCATATGCGGCCTTGAAATCGACGTCGATTTGGTGTTCCTGTCTTCTCCGAGATCTGCCGTAGCGTAAATATTTGGTCTATTGAGGATTGACCTGACCTGAAACCACACTGATAAGAGCCGATCAGGTTATCCACAAACGGTTTCAGGCGTTCACACAATACGGCGGAGAAGATCTTATATGCGATGTTAAGGAGACTTATTCCCCTATAGTTGGCGCAGTTATAGGGGTCTCCTTTCTTATAGACTGGGCAAACGATGCTGAGATTCCATTCGTCGGGCATGCTTTCCTCCAACCATACCATGCAAATGGGATGGTGAATGCACCTTACCAGCTCATCTTCAGCCGCCCTAAAATGGTCAGCAGACAGGCCGCGTCTACGCCCGCGGCTTTATTAGACTTAAGTCTTGCTATCGCTCTCTGGACTTCGTCTAGGTCAGGTGGCCGGAATTCTCTTACATTGTCGTCCGTTATGAACGGATCGTTCTGCCTGACAGCGGTATCTTGTCTGTGGACTTGCCAAATCCTTAGCATCGGCTGTGATTCCACTACCAGTTCTCCAGTTTTATCCCTGCAGGCTTTGTAGCCATGGCATGTTCGTTTTACCTTATTATAAAACTTCCGGATGTTATTCCTGAGGAAGCATCTACCCATCTCCTCGATCTCACGCTTTTCGTGTTCTCCCTTCTTTCTTCTGAGAAGCGGGTGTTCCTCTCTCCTCTTCTGCTCATAAATTTAGCGAGCAGCTATGGTCCGTCGTTGCAACATGGCTTTATATGCAGATATTTAAGACCAATGTCAATAGGCAGCTCCTCTCTTTCCCCCTGTTACGTTCTGCTCGCACAACGTCTGTCGTTATAAGGCCTTAGCCTTAAGTGCGCGTGTGACCCATCTCCTTCTTCGTTTTTTCCTATCCTCCAACTGTAGCTTGAGCCTCTAACTTTCTAACTCTAGCTTGTAGCCTCTAACTTTAGGCCCTGTAAAGGAATCTTTGCAATCCTGTACGTTTCAAAAGGAACACACATCACTTAATAGGATTTTAGGTGAACTTGTTTGTTGAAGGCTTCTGCTATCCGCTGGAGCACTCAGACGCAATCACTGGTCCATTGTACTCCAGTTAGGTGAACTTACTGTGTAAGTTATGAAATAAATTTGATTTGATTTGATGCCAACAATCCGGAAACGATTCAAACAAGGCCATTATCATCCAAGCAATCGGTGAGCTACAGCTCGAAACCATCAACAAGGTCTTGGGAAATTAGGGTGACAGAATGCGCTACTGCGAAGCCAGCCGAGATAGCCACTTGAACGGCGTAGTATTTTATAATTAATGGGAATGTTCGTCCTTATTAATTAAGCCACAATGAATGGAAAAAATTGTTTATTTTATTTCGTTTTTAAAAAGAAATTTGTGTTTGGCCCACCCTGTATACACATATCTAGCCATTTCATCGGAAGTTGTTTATATAGAACAAAGTCATAGTGAACATGGTAACAGGGGAAGCGGATACTGACAAAAATGAGGCGTTTCCCTATTAAGCGACCGTCTACATAGATTTTCTTCCTAATTGGTGGCGTCTACATAGTGTCTTCCCTCAAAATATTTTCATTCTTCCTCTTCGGTTAGGTTTTCTCGACTTTTACCGTGCCTTAAGCATAGGGGGGAAGGATGCCTTTGATCCATCTCTTCATCTACACTCTATGCTACTATACACGAGTACTTGTTCCGATCGATACTGGTGCGAGAGAGCTTTCAGCGTCTAGTTCTTCGGAAATATCTTGAATTTCCAGTGAAAATTACCCGCACTAAACCACATAACAGCCGCATATCTAGTTCGTACGGTTTCACAATTAATCGCTTGGATATTTCCTCGGTCCTAGATACATACATACGTACGTACGTAAGTATGAGGTATGAGAGCTTATCATCATTTTTAATTTATGAATTAGTCATGAGCTTTCGTAAATATTATTTTTATCCAAACTACAATACCGTTGTTTATAACTTACGGTCATTTTGAAAATACCAACTGTCAAGTAGGAAATTTGCCATTTTTCAAAACAGTTTATTGCCATAATCCATCATGGAAATATGGGGAACGACAAAAAATAATTAATTAAGTGGATACTTTCTGAGAGGAAGATTTTGTTCCCCCTTCCCCACTTGTACATAAATTCCGTTGAAGATTGAATTATACATAAATCCCCCGTGAAGACTTCTGTGAAATGATAAGGAATAGAACAAGCAGATGGCTCATCAGAGCAAGTAGTAAGGATAAGAGCACTTATACGCAATGATGGCTGACCATGCAATCCTCTTGGAATAAGTCGGATTCATTCAGACTGTGCATTTATAAGTAGCTATTGTTGGGATTTGCATTTAAAGTTGCACGACGTCCTGCATAAAGTATAGGTTGAAAACAGAACGTCCATTGTGGTGGTGTTAAATAGAGCCCGAAGTAAAGTTAATCTTGAATCTTAGAGTGGAACATTGAAATTGACTTTACCGAAAGCTACAATTTAACTACAATTGGTTATACACTGCGGTGGTAAGACCTATTCTAGTCTATGGTTCGGTTGTCTAGTGGAAGGCGCTTGAGAAAAAGTGTCATCTTCAGAGTGTGTCAAAGGTTCAAAGGGCAGGCTGTCTGGCGGTGACGGGATCTATGAAGTCCACACCAACGGCGGCCCTTGAAGTCATGCTGAACCTCCCACCCCTGGACTTGTACTGCGAGAGCGCCGCAACCAGAACTGCGCTTAGATTACAGGAATCAGGTCTCTGGAAAAGGAGTCCTCACGGACATGCATCAGTCTTGGATCGATGGGCCGTCTCGGGATTCAGAACCGTAACGGACTATGTCACTCGACTTCCTTCCTGGGAGAGGAGATTCTCTATTAGAATTCCCTCCAGGGAGGAATGGACCAGTGATGTGGTACGCACGGAAAACGAACTGCCAATCTACACCGACGTATCCAATATTGATGTTGGCACAGGTGCCAACAGTCTCGGGATATACATCGCTCTTATAGGCTCGATGATGGGTGCAGTGTTTTCGAAGCTGAGGTCTTCGCAATCCAGCAGGCGGCAGACCTAATTAGCAGATAGAATGTCGCAGGAGATAGGATCAACATCTATGTTGACAGCCAGGTAGCCGTTAAGGCTCTGCAGACAGCGCGGATAAGATCCAAACTCGTCAAATCCTGCAAACAGAGGTTAGAAGAAATATCGAAGGTAAGCGTGGTGACCCTCTCTGAAAACGAGAGGGCGGACGAGCTAGCTAGGCTGGGATCAAGTGCGAATTTCGCGCAGATCGCAACCGAGGCCAACACGCCACTCAGTGTGCTCTACAGGGAGATAGAGGCGGAGCTATTAACGAACACAAAATGTCTAATGTTTACTAGTCTGCTATCTGTTAGAGCACTCGGCGCATATACTGGTCCATTGTATTGCCAGATAGACAGAGGCCTGCCTTTACTGTATTTTTCCCGTTTTTTCGGAGAAAAATGAGAAAAAGCTTTAGTGATATAGAGTTAAGAGACTCGGCACACACCACGAAGGTCCCAAGGCGGGACAGTCACAGAGAAAGTATTCTGCTGTGTGGTTCTCTTCGCAACATACAGCACAGGTACACGTCTTACTGATGATGAGCATGCAGAGATGCTTGGCAAAAGTGTAATGGGGCTCCTAGGTTGACAGATTTCATCAGAGGGCGTACCCATGAAAGAACAAAACTCAATAACTTGTAAGCGTTAGCCTTACTAGCTATCACCAATGCAATAAGCAAGCTAGAAGTAAATGGTAATACAATAATTTGGGTCAAACAAATGCTCATAAGTGGGCTGATTCATTCGAAAAGGGCACAGAACAGGGAGGAGCACTATCGCCGCAATTATAGGTGCTAGGTGTAAACGAAGTACTCCTAGCGGGTGCAAGGTCACTTGCCAAATAGGCAAACTGCGGCATTGAAATAAAGCTAATATTATACACGGCTGATACCTCAAACCACTCCATCAAACACAAGGGGTCTTACCTTAGGTTGGCAAATCACGCCAAATACCTTAGCGTGATACATGACAGGAAGCCCAACTGGAGACTCGATGCGGAAGAACGCATCAAAAAAGCAACAACTGCGCCATACACTTGCAATAAAGCCTTGAATACCGCGGTTGTTAGGCCTATACTAACCTATGGCTACTTAGTTGGGCGAACGTACGGCTGCTATTTTAAGTAGCGTACAAAGGATGGCATGCATCGCTTTAACTGGAGCACTGCGAACAAACGCCAATGTAGCCCTTGAAAAGACGCTTCACCTACTCTTCTAGGAAAGGCAAAGAACTTAAGAAATCAGCTTATTGGAAGTTCTCCGAAATAGGGAACGTTGCTATTCTACGCTAAAACAGTGATTTAAGGGAAGTCACAAACTACTTAATCCCGACCCTAGACTTCAAAATTCTATATAAAACAACAACTCCCAACGGGATGGGGATGAACTCACAGGCAAAGGCACTGCAATGGAAATACACGCGGATGGGTTCAAGGCAGGCACCGACCCTGAAAATCGTCCAATCCTTCAGACTACCGAACCACTGTAGTGTACATATTCCAAGCTGAATTAACGGCTATTCGTGAGGCCGGTGACAGGCTGTCAGCCAAGGGGCAATAAAAGCACTCGAATCACCAATAATAAGATCATAATTGGTCAGGCAATGCCGCAAGTCTCTAAATGATTTATCTAGCAGATGCGTGCTTAGTACCTACCTGGGCATAATGATAAACCAGGTAACTTTCAAGCAGACCAACTAGCCAGAATGGGCACCATACTGGAGATCTCGACTGTTAAAGAGATTATCCATCAAAAAATGGAAACTCTAAAATATAAAATCTCGAAACAGGCACTGCTACAGGCCAGTGAGAAAAGTCGTAGCCTTGACACCGACATACATACTACAACGCGAGACAAACCAAGGTACTGTCAACGTCGAGGCTCAAGCCTGCTAAAAATACGCAGGCAGCTTGTAAGCAGCCTAATCGGAGTCCTTATTGGACATTGAGTTATACGGAAACTAGATTAGGACTGCAATATAACAGCTATTGCAGTAGGTGACATAATGAGGAAGGGGAGGAATCTCCACCCTATCTCTTATGCAATTGTCCTGCCCAGCCTCTTCAAGAAGACGGGTCTAAGGATCCGTGTGAATTGTACCAAAAACCATTTCTCTTGAGACGAGACATGGCATTGAATGCACACCCTCTGATAAATATGTATGTCAAGGGGTGGAAGGTTCATCATAGCATCGGAGCAGCAGCCGACGTATTGGGGACAGCCCCCGTCCAGCTAAGACAAGCCGTTCTTTGGAGTTTGGTGAAAGAGGCTACGACGTGTTTACGTATTGGTCTGTTCCATCAGACAATCGATGGATATGAGAGTACCGAACTTATCTGAGGACCTTGGCCGGTGATAAGCCATAATTTGCCAAAAGCTCCTTTGCATTTCCAGAAAGCTGGCAGCGCTTTGTTGCTTTTTGACTCAACATGCTTTGATCAAGGAAGCTTGCTATCTAAGATGAATCACAGGTACTTAGCTTCCTTGGGTACCGGGTTGGGAGTGCCTTTTAGTACCAGTTGAGCCATGCCAGTACTTTCCTCTTTCTCGTGAAGAGAACGACATCAGCCTTAACAGACCATTTCTCTTGCAACACTCATCGATCACATTTAGCACTGCCTGTGTTTTGATAGAGTCGCTAACCATCGACAAAGAGAACGGCGACATCATCCGCATTGAAGAAGTTGTCCCCTCTTGTAGCATTGAAGAAGTAGGCATAGCTATTAAAAAGCTGAAGAACAACACGGCCGCAGGCTCGGATGGATTACCATCAGATCTTTTAAAAGCTAGAGGCGATGTTCCCTTAGGGAGCATGCATAAGATCATCTGCAGAATTTGGGAGGAGGAATGCATGCCCGACGACTGGAATACCAGCTCTGGATGCCCCATCAACAAAAAAGGCCATCTTACCTCTTGCAGAAACTACAGAGGTATATCCTTGTTCAATGTCGCTTACATTGCCCTATCCAGTGTATTTAATGACCGTCTAAAGCCGTTTTGGACCGCACTAATCGGCACATACTAGTGCGGCTTCCGGCCAGGCAGATGACTCTAGACCAGAGAGGACCAGCGAGTTTCAGATCGATACTCACCACCTCTTTATCGATGGTAATCCGGATATGACAGTATTCATGGCAAAGTCTTATTTGGTGCGATGGCCGAATTGGGGATCCCGGGAAAACTGATCTTGATATGTCGGGCCACGCTAACAAACAATCGATGCATGCAATTTGGTTCCAGAACTGTCGAGCCCTCTGAAACCTGTACCGGATTTTGGCAAGGAGAAGCGCTGTCATTCGACTTCTTCAATCTCGTGTTGGAACAAATAGTTCCATAGTTCCACAAATCGCTCCAGTTGCTGGGCCACGCAGACGGTATTGATATCGTCGCCAGTTCTTAGCTCACCATTATGGGAGCGTTCATGGTGGTTGAAGATCAGACGAAACGAGCTGGTATTCACTTAGATGAAGAGAAGACGAAATATATGTGGTTCGTCACCCATCACCTTGAACAAAATAAAACGATCACATATGTACCTCGGTGCATACACTAGTTGGTGCATACTTCTCGAATGGCATCATAGTAGGGATTTTGCGCAGAATCACCCTCGGCAACCGCTGCTACTTCAGCTTGTCAAACTCCAGCATCCAAACTCCTGTCCTGAAGAACGAAGGCTATGCTCTAGAATACTCTAATCCTGCCAGTCCTGCTATATGAAGTCGAAAGCTGGACGATAAGATGGACAGCAGAGCAGATCCTTGGCTTCTTTGAAAGAAGAATTGTGTGACGGGATATTTGGTCCTGTCTGCGAGAAACGCGAATGGAGGGGAAGACATACTCGCGAGCTCTATGAGCTCTACAAAGATATGGATATAGTCCAGAAGGCAAAAATCCGCCGACTACAATGACTCGGCCACATCGAGCGGACACTTACGCTCCAGCTAAAAAGGCCTTTGAATCCGAGCCTCCTGGTTCGTGAAGTGGAGGGAGGCCGAACCTCCCGTATAAAGACCAAGCGATGGCGGACGAAAGACAAATTGGTGTTACCGACTGGAATCAGCGTGCGTGAGACCGTCAAGGAAGGAAGGCCGTATTAACTCAGGCCAAGATTCTTCATGGGTTGCTGTCCTGAAAAGTAAGTAAGTAGGTAAGTATCGAGACCTAATCCCAAACCAAATAACTTTAAGCGAGTCATTGGAAAGCACAGCCTACACAGCACCACATCAGAAAACGGACTAAGGCTAGTGGACTTTATGGCGGGACATAATCTAGTAGTAGTAGCAAGTACCCACTCCGCAACATCCATAAGGGGACCTGGCCGTCTTTCGATCAATCGACAACCAATCAAATTGATCATATTGCGATCGACGGCAGACACTCCTCCAGCATCCTAGATGTCCGAACCTTTCGAGGAGCCAACATCGACTCGGATGATTGCCCTGTTGCAGCCATGGTACGGTTGCGAATTTCTCGGAATCAACAGAGTCAAGTAAGAACACCAACATTTAACGTCGGAAAGCTGCAATCGCAGAAGACCGCCAGGACCTTTGCCGATCAAGTCTCCCTCAAGCTCTCTCAAGTCCCGATGTAATCTATGAAAACCATAAAACAGCAATGGAGTCGTTGTCAGAACGTCATCAGAGAGGCCGCCTTAGATGTACTCGGTTTCAAGCCACCACCTTCGAAAAACGCCTGGTTTGATGACGAATGCAGACAGGCCCATGTAGAGAAACAGAATTCATACATAGCTACATTGCATCGGCGGACGAGAGCTGCCCGCGAGCTCTATGAACAGAAAAGGAGAGAGGAACAAGCGCTTCTGAGAAGGAAAAAGAAGGACCACGAGAAGCGCGAGATTGAGGAAATGGAGAGATGTCGTTCCGACAGACGTTCGAAAGTTCTATCAAAAAGTAAAACGAACATACCAAGGCTATAAAGCCAGAGCAGATGCCTGCAGGAATGAGCACGGACAACTAAAAATGGAGTCACAGTCGATGCTGGGATTGTGGAAGGACCACTTCTGCAGACGGTATAACGGCGATGATAGTCAAAATGCCGCCGACAGGCAGAACGAACCATTCATAATGGACGAAGACGAAAGGGAATCCCGTCCACCCGATCTATGCGATGTTAAGATACCGATATCGAAACTTAAGTCTTATAGAGCTGCAGACGCACTTCCCGCGGAACTGTTTAATGCAGTTGGCGATGAGCTGGCTAGGAACATGCACCAACTGGTCTGCAAGATATGGTCGGAAGAATGCATGCCCGATGAATGGAATCTCAGCATCGTTTGCCCGGTCCATAGGAAAGGAGACCCCTATGACTGCACCAATTACAGAGGGATAAGTCTCCTGAACGTTGCGTACAAGATTCTCTCTGCCGTACTGTGTAAGCACCTGAAACCGTTCGTGGATAATCTGGCAGGTTCCTACCAGTTTAGTTTCAGGCCAGATCTTAGAGAAGACCCATGAATTCCAGGTCGACACGCACCATCTTTTTGTCGACTTTAAGGCCGCATATGACAGTGTTTATAGAGACGAGCTATACAGGGCCATATCATGTTTTAACATTCCTGCTAAACTCGTCAGACTCTGTGCAGGATGACCATGGAGACCCATGACCCGCTGCTCCATTTAGGTCGGAGGTGAACTAACCGACCCCTTTGACGTTAAAAAAGGTTTTAGGCAGGGTGACGCACTGTCATGTGATTTCTTTAACATCGTACTTGAAAAGATCGTGCGGGACTCTGCGGCTAATACAAGAGGTACGATCTACGCAGATGACATTGACGTTATTGGATGGACAAAGCGAGACGTCAATGAGGCGTTCGCAATAATTGAAGCAGAAGCGCCTAAAGTGGGTCTAAGAGTAAATGGGGACAAGACCAGCTATGTATGTGCTGTCATCAAAGAAAGACACACAGCACCGTCGTCTTGGTCAGTACGTCATCTTCGGCAGCTATATTTTTGAAATAGCCAAGGATTTCGTCTATCTTGGCTCGATAGTGACAAGCAGCAACGACACCAGCGCTGAGAAAAAACGCAGAATAACTCTTGCCAACCGCTGCTTCTTTGGGCTCAAGAGGCAATTGAGTAGTAGAGCCCTCTCTCGAAAAACTAAGGTATCCCTCTACAAAACCTTAATCATCCCGGTTCTCCTCTACGGCGCTGAGGCTTGGACGTTATCAAAAGCGAATGAAGAGGCTCTTGGGCGTTTCGAGAGGAAAATTCTGCGTGGAATCTTTGGTCCCTTTCCTTTCTGCGTGGAATCCAACGTCTAAGATGGCTAGGCCAGGTAGTGCGAATGGGCATCACCGCTCCGGCCGGAAGAGTCTTCGATTCCAACCCCGAGAGACGACGCAGTAGAGGACGACCGCATCTAAGGTGGCGCGCACAACTGGGCGTGCGGCACTGGAACCGGCTGGCCAAAGAACGTGCCGGCTGGAGAGGCTTGTTGGTAGAGGCCCTGGTTCACCCCGAATTGTTTCGCCATCAAAGTAAGTTAGTAAGTTTCAAACAAACACTAAGCTCAGATAGTTTCGTAAGTCTACTTGCATTTTTACCAAATTGGTAGCCCCTTCCCTGCTTCGTCTACTCATTTTGTTCCTTTTTTACCGAATTAATATTTCAATCGATATTACGGATTAGTTTACACTTCTTGATCCCGCGCCATCAATTCCATTTCTTCCAAAAAGGAACTTATCAGCAAACGTTTATAAATAGCTTGACCTTAGTAACTAGCACGTGGTTTTAAAGATCCCCAAAAAGACAACCGTGACTACCATGGGGCGGCGCTAAAACCAAGAAAAGGATTAAGGATAATTAGAAGGAAGAAGTTAATCATTCCAAAAATGTTCAGATTCGTCATGGATACTGGTTTTAACCAATTCGGAGGACACCAAGGCAGCAGGAGTTGCATATTAGGGTATTGTACAAGTCTGTACTGTTGCATCCCTCACACAGGATTAGTCTGTTTTACACCATGTTCAGCAACGAAGCGAAACTTGGCGCCTGGTCCGTAGACTTCTGTGTTATAAACCGAAGCACGGGCGAGGACAACGGACATAAACCCGAACAACATTGCCCTCATCCTCTGAATACGTCAAACGTGAACATTTCTCCCTTTTTCCCTTTGCTACATTACCACTTCCACTTGTACTATTCCGGGTTATATAAAGCCCAACGGGCGGTTCATCAATACTAAAATCGATGTCTTTCGCGTGTGAGATTAGCTGGCGTCGGCGTTGTCATAGCCATGATGGTGAGGTGGAAATGGTGATATTGGTTATTCTAGTCGCACCCCGGAAATATTGCGAGAAAAAGCACGCCAATTAGTTTCTGTCTGACAGCAGCGACGGAACGATGAAACAACGCTTCCATGGAACGATAGAGTGACGGTGCTTTAGAACGATGATGGTGTAAAGCCAGTTGGCCACACCTGAACAGCAGAACAGCTTGTGTGGCTTACTAAGCCAGTGGGGGATCACCTGATATCTGTTTGGAAGGGCTATGAATCAAACGTCCGTTTAGTCGTTCGGGGATTTACAAGATTTCTACGAAATGCCTAGCACACTAAGCCAACCGGCAATCATGCACGTACAAGGTCCTGTAAAAAAATTTACTACACAAAAGGACGTTCTATGGTTAGACGTACCTATACATACCTCTGTGCCCCATACGATGACTATGTTCACTTGACTACGTGGAAATGGAGGAAAATCAATGAAAATCGCTCGCCTTCAAACGCAGCGGAAGATGTTGTATTTGCTTGTTTGCTTTTCCGGGCTTGATTATGGAACCGGGCGATAACAACAACAGCAACGCACGGCATCGACGAGGACAATGGCTATGTGACATGGCGTTGGCAGTTGCGTTTCGACGCTATGGACAACATTTAATGGCGTATTGACGTGTTTATCATAAGCATTCTACAGGTTGAAGATAAACACTGTGTTGTTTGCACGGCACGGTAACGAACGAATGCTCATTTCGGATCTGCCCTCCTTGGAACCCTGTCGAATCGGTTGCGACAAGGTTCGCATTTGTCCGGAAAAGTTTTGATGTTGTTAACACGTTACACCTAATATACCGGGTTATGCGCTATTTAGTTGATGTAATGACGCCTATTCATCAGGTGGTGTTGCAATCCACATTGATGAGAGTGTTGTTCACCAATTCTCTAAAACCGGTATACATATGTACCGCGGATTTTGTAAAGTTGTCGTTAGGACTAGCAAAGGCCTCGTAGAGGTAGCATCTGCCGTCGGATGCTGGCCCGATAAAAACCGAGTAAGAGCCTCTTCAGCCGAACACCTTGCAGCTCTGCTAGTCAGGTCTTACTTCCACCTCCTCGTGGTACCATCTGGAAATTTCCTTACAAGAGAAATTACTGACGGAAGAGGCCGAATGGCGAGTATCCTGTGCCACCAAACAGGATTAGTGTCAGTTGGGCTATGGTCTAGCAAACTATAAGCGACCTAGAAGGATCAAAGCATAGGCCAGAAGGCAAAGATAGCCAAAAACTGCTCCTCGGAGGCGGGCACATCACACAACAAAATCCCTTCCTTCAAAGCGCCAGGCACTGACGGAATATGTATATCCTGTTATGCTGCAAAAAGGTATAAGGCAGCTGCTTCCTATTCTGAAAATAATTTTTACTGCTAGCCTAGCACTTTCTCGCATATCCATTCCTTGGCGCAGGGTGAAAGTAGTCATTATTCCCAAAAGAGGAAAAGAGGAGTTTAAGACCAAATAGTCTAACATTCTTCCTCCTGAAAAGTATGGAGAGACTGGTAGAGTTGGACGTACGTAAAGTTGCCCTTCGAATGTATCCTCCCTCGGAAATGCAATATGCTTATCAGCGCGGAAAATCCTGCGAGACTGCGCTTCAAAACCTAGTTGGGAGAGTACGCGCTGGACATTTTCATCGACATTGAGGGAGCTCTTGATAACGCAACATTCGGCAGCGTATGTAACGCTGCCAGACATCTTGGCGTAAATGAAGCGCTGGTCTTGTGAATCAAAGCAATGCTTGAGCACAGGCCATTGAACCGCTGATGCAGGCCTTGACCAATGTGTCATATCCGGCGTAAACAGGGGCTGCCCGCAAGGTGGCGTCCTTTGTCCGTTGGTCGGTGGTCGACTTTCTGCTTGATGCCCTCAATGCCTCTGGAATGCAAATGCGGATGATGTCGTCATTCTTTCTGTCGGCTCATGCTTAGCGACTGTTTGTCTCCAAGCACAGGCGGTGCTAAATTTGATCGATGTCGGTCAATCCTGTTAAGACCGATGTCGTTCTCGGCACGAGAAGATAGGAAAACATCTCCATATCAAGGAGGCTAAGTATCTAGTCTGGTCAAAGCATGTTGAGTCATAAACCACCAAAGCACTGTCAGATTCCTGGATTTGCAAAGAAGCTTTTTGCAAAACATGGGGTTTATCGCCGGTAAAGGTCCTTTGGATCTACACGGCAATGATAAGACATATAATCTCATATGCATCAGTTGACTGTTGGAACAGACTAACACGCAAACACGTCGTAGCCTCGTTCACCAAACTCCAAGGAACGGTTTGTCTAAGCTGCACGGGGGCTTTCCCCAGCACGCCGGGCGCTGCTTTAGATGCAATGATGATCCTTCCACCTCTTGATAGATTTATCAGAGGGTGTGCTCTGAAAGCCATGTCTCGTCTGAAGAGAAAGGAATACTCGCTTAGGAATATGAGTGTCCTTGCGCAAGAAATGTCCTGCGACCCCTGTCTCACGCACATGCCTTCTGACGCACTGAAGCCCATTATCCTACTGCGCACAGTCGAGTTTCCATTGAGTCAGGATTGGCTCTGGCTTGATACTGAACCTGAAAAGAATGGTCTTCGCATTTCACGGAAGGCTCCGACTGCACGTCTTGTTAGGAAGATATGCGTCTGTCTTCCAAGCAGAGATATACGCAATCCCAATGACCATGCACTATGTTGTGAAGTACAGGTGCAGGGGGAGAAGTATATGCGTGACGGCCAAACTGCACTCAAAGCTGTGTGCAACCCCCAAACTAGCTCCAAATTTGTGCATGAACTCATGCCTCTCTTAAACAAAGTCGGTAGACTAAATTCATTAAGGCTGGTATGGGTTCCAGGCCACTATGCGATCCCAGGGAATGAGATCTCTGATGAACTCGCCAGATGGGTTCAGAGGAGAGCTTCTCAGGACCGAAACCCGCTCTAGGTCTGGGTGTTTAATACACACAACCGTAGATGGAGGAATTATGCAGGATTCAGGGTGACACAGCGCGTGTGTCGTGATGTCTGCAAGAAATCCGCAGCATTCCTCCTGTCTTTAAGGAGAATCGACTGCAAAAGACTTGTGGGAATCATTACGGGCCATAACACTTTTGCTAAGCATCTCTGCGTGCCTTGCCTAAGTGAGATGCCTATTTGTGCTGCATGTTACAAGGAAGATGACACTGCAGAGCATTTTCTGTGTGACTGTCCCTCCTTTGCTCGTGCACGGTGGCGCACCCTTGGGGCCGACGTGGTGCGTGCCGAATCTCATAGCTCTACATCACTGAAGCTTCTTCTCATTTTTCTGCGGTAGAAAATACAGTAATGTGAGGTGTCTGTCTGGAGTACAATGGACCAGTATTTTCGTCTGAGTGCTCCAAAAGACAGCAGAAGCTAAACAAATGGAACGGACCCATGTTGCCGACCCTTTAATAAAACAAAAAACAAACCAGACCCTTCGAACGGAAGTGCTGAGCCTTAAAGCTCCTCCATGACGACACACCATCGTAGAAGGACTTATGCAGCAAAGCAGGAGGCATTCTACACAAAAAAACAAGAGCGGCTATAAAGCCCGAACGGACGCCTGTACGGATGAGAATGGAGACCTACCAATAGAATCGCAGTCGATGCTGAGAATTTGGAAAAACCGCTTATTCGGATGCGGATTTGTTGTTCGAGGCAGACTCAGGAAAAAGTCTTAAGCTTCCAACATGTAAGCGAACGTCTCATAACTGTTCGCATCAAGGCCAATCTCGCCAATATAAGCCTAATATGTGTCCACGCCCCCACAGAGGAGAAAGATGTTCGACATAAAGACGACTTCTCTGATCTCCTAGACAGAACATAGGCCCAATGTCCCTATGACACCAAAATCGTTCTAGGAGATTTCAATGCGAAGCTGGGTAAGGAGGCTATATTTGAACGAGTCATAGGAAAGCATAGCCTACACAACACCAAGTCAGAAAACCGACTAAGGCTTGTGGACTTAATGGCGGGACATAATCTCGTAGTAGCAAGCAGACGATTCCCACACCTCAACATCCATAATTGGACCAGGCGGTCTTTCGATCAATCAACAATCGAGCAAATTGATCACGTTGCGATCGACGGCAGACACTCCTCCAGCATCCTAGATGTCCGAACCTTTCGAGGAGCCATCATCGACTCGGATCATTGCCTTGTTGCAGCCAAGGTACGGATGCGAGTTTCTCGGAATCAACGGAGTCGATATCGAATATCGAAATTTAAATCTAATGAATCTGCTGGAGCAGACGGACTTCCCGCTGAACAGCAGCTGGCGATGAGCTGGTCAGAAACATGCACCAACTCATCTGCAAGATGATGCCCGATGAATGGAATCTCAGCATCGTTTGCCTGGCCCATAGGAAAGGAGACCCCTATGACTGCACCAATTACAGAGGGATAAGTCTCCTGAACGTTGCGTACAAGATTCTCTCTCCCGTACTGTGTAAGCACCTGAAACCGTTCGTGGATAATCTGGCAGGTTCCTACCAGTTTAGTTTCAGGCCAGATCTTAGAGAAGACCCATGAATTCCAGGTCGACACGCACCATCTTTTTGTCGACTTTAAGGCCGCATATGACAGTGTTTATAGAGACGAGCTATACAGAGCCATATCATGTTTTAACATTCCTGCTAAACTCGTCAGACTCTGTGCAGGATGACCATGGAGACCCATGACCCGCTGCTCCATTTAGGTCGGAGGTGAACTAACCGACCCCTTTGACGTTAATAAAGGTTTTAGGCAGGGTGACGCACTGTCATGTGATTTCTTTAACATCGTACTTGAAAAGATCGTGCGGGACTCTGCGGCTAATACAAGAGGTACGATCTACGCAGATGACATTGACGTTATTGGATGGACAAAGCGAGACGTCAATGAGGCGTTCGCAATAATTGAAGCAGAAGCGCCTAAAGTGGGTCTAAGAGTAAATGGGGACAAGACCAGCTATGTATGTGCTGTCATCAAAGAAAGACACACAGCACTATCGTCTTGGACAGTACGTCATCTTCGGCAACTACATTTTTTGAAGTAGTCAAGGACTTCGTCTACCTTGGCTCGATAGTGACAAGCAGCAACGACACCAACGCTGAGATAAAACGTAGAATAACTCGTGCCAACCGGTGCTTCTTTGGGCTCAAGCGGCAATTGAGTAGTATAGCCCTCTTTCGAAAAACTAAGGTATCCCTCTATAAAACCTTAATCATCCCTGTCCTCCTCTACGGCGCTGAGGCTTGGACGTTACCAAATGTGGATGAAGAGGCTCTTGGGCGTTTCGAGAGGAAAATACTGCGTGCAATCTTTGGTCCTGTTGGTGTAAACGGAGAGTGGAGGAGGAGATTCAACCAAGAACTGTACGGGCTGTACAACGACATCGGCCTAGTTAGACGTCTTCGGATCCAACGCCTAAGATGGCTAGGCCATATAGAGCGAATGGACATCACCGCTATGGCCCGAAAAGTCTTCGACTTCAACCCCGAGGGACGATGCAGTAGACGACGACCACATCTAAGGTGGCGCGCACAGGTGGAAAGATACCTCAAACCAACTGGGCGTGCGGCACTGGAACCTGCGGGCCAAGGATCGTGCCGGCTGGAGAGGCTTGTTGGTTGAGGCCCAGGGTCACACCGGACTGTAAGTAAGTAAGTAAGATATCTATTATAGTTTATTGCGCCTCCACTGGAGCCTGTTTTACAACGATGACTAGGTGAAGTAACGAGTTTGCGATAATGGCAGAGATTTATTTCAGTCAACACCCTAATCGCTTGTTTACGACCTGATGAGTGATATGCCATGTCATATCTACTGTCTATGTGCCACCATCCTTTGAGGTCTTAACTCAGTGGCACGGAATTTTGTAATAAAAGCCTTGGTTTAATCCGAAACAATAAGAAATAAGCATTTGTCATGGCATTAAGGCGTTCACCCATACCACACGGAATGCTGAATCCGGATTTTAACAGCGACAAGTGAAAGACGATTGGCGTTATTCACCTTAATTGAGGGCCATTATCTGAGACCAGCCCTCTCTTCCTCCCTATTCGTCTATTTTCGTTGCATAAAGGGAATTTTTGCAACTTTTCCACTCAAGAAGCTTAATCAAATATTGACAAAGATAAAAAGGAACGCCATCTCTCCCTCGTAGTTTAAGGGAGGATGTTTGGATTTCTTGGCACGCCCATCAGTCAGTGCTTAAGGCCGTCGATATAGTCAATTAAATGGAGATGGATGTGAACGCCCACACTGTTGGTCGTTATTGGCTTCGAATTTGAGCTGTTATTGAGCAATTGTGGGTGATGGTGATGAATAGCTAATTGGAAACGAAATTAATAAAAATATTTCTTAATGAAATTCAATGTGTAAACTCGAAAGGAACGCGATGAAGGCATTTTAAGTGGAAAGTGAGGGAGAGACAGTACGTTTTTGACCTACGTAAATGCTAAACACTTAAGGCAATAGAAGCTTGAGCAAGATTGCTTTCGGTTCCCCACTTTGGGTGTTCGAGATTTCGTACTTAAGTACAGGCTTTTATTGCCCACGTTTTAGTTTCGACATGATTCATCGAACAAAGTTAATGAGTTATACTGGACCAGTCGATAAAAGGTGCTCGGCATTTCGATTCACTGTCTCCAGTAGCGGTGGAGTAATCGCAAAAGTTAATGAAGAAAGATGAGTTCATAGAATTGCCACTAGTGGACGATATCGGATGTTGACCAACCTAAAAACTGCCTTAGAGGTTATGTTAGACAATATAGACAGTCGAAAATGTAGAACTCGCTACGTTACTCTACTTCTTCCTTGAGGTTATTTGGCTTTACTGTATGGCTGTGGGACGAGAAAATTCAACCCCTTGTCCAGGAAGGCGGCTAAAGGATTGTTGAGATGGTGCGGTTAAGTACGTGGGGAATGCTTTGTGCAAATTGCTGTAAGATATTAAGAGCTAGACTTATAATAAGGGGCAGCATGGAGCCCACATACAGGGTAAAGATTACTCTCAACCTGGCGAGATGCCAGCAAGGATGCCTGTTTCAATGCCCGGGTCAAGTTGACATACAGCCTCCTCACGGCGCCCTCTGGATAGCCTCTACAACAACCGTTGAGAGGTGAACAATTGTATGCAGCTATCGCCCTAGGCAAGATGTCGCTACAATACCCCGGCCGAATTGGCGGTTTTGCGACGGGCCAACAACCCGGCCATGTAAAAAAAAAAACAGTTTTGATCGAGCAAGGTGCCTCGGATAAACGGACGGATTCTCGAAGATGACACGGCGCGAAAAAGGAACACGATTTGCGAGTATGCTCTGTACACTCCTGGAGCTGCACATAAACTGGAAAGAATTCTCACGCATTTGTCGTGGGAAAGCGGTTGAAGGTCAGCGACTTTAAGCCTATATGTGATCAACTGGCTGTGAAGCGCGTCAAAGGCAGATTTTACAACATCAGCCTCATTTGTGAACACGCACCGAAGAAGCTGAGAGGAGTTTTTTGGCTCTCTTGTCCGGAGTACGATGTTAAAATCATACTCGGGGACTTCAAGGCCAAAATCGGTAAAGAGAGCACCTTTACCGGAGTGATCGGAAAGCGCAGTCTCCACGATACAACAAGAGATAACAGCGTCCGACTCACGGCCTTTGCGACAGCTCGTAATGCGGTGATGGTGGAGCCGTCCACCAAATTGACCATGCAAGACACTCGTCGTGCATTCTGGATGTGCGAACATTCAGGTTTAAGTATTTTTACCTAGAATAAGTTGTTTCTTCTTCTCCTTCTTAGTGGGCGCTACAGTTCGGGGTGAACCTGGGCCTCAACCAACATGCCCCTCCATCTAGCACGATCTTTCGCTAGCCTTTTCCATTGCCGCACACCCAGTTGGCTGAGGTCCCCTTCCACCTGTGTGCGCCATCTTAAGTGCGGCCGTCTGCTTCTTCGTCCCTCGGGGTTGGATTCAAAGACTCTCCGGGCTGGAGCTGTTAGGCGTTGAATCCGTAGACGCCTGACTAGGCTCATGTCGCTATACAGCCCGTAAAGTTCGTGGTTGAATCTTCTCCTCCATACCCCGTCTGCTTTTATAGGCCCAAAAATCACTCGCAAAATCTTTCTCTCGAACCGACCAAGGGCCTCCTAATCCGCTTTTGATAGTGTCCATGCTTCTGCGCCGTACAACAGGACCGGGATGATAAGGGTCTTATATAGAGTCAACTTTGTCGATCGGCGGAGGGCTCTATTACTCAGTTGCCTCCTGAGCCCAAAGAAACAGCGATTGGCAAGAGTGTCCTTCACTACCTCGAACTTATATCTGCCCATACAAACGTTATGGCCAAGACGCCGGTAGTGAGCGTCCTTTTTTGATTACAGCATATATTTAGTTTTGCCCTCGTTTACCGCCAAAACAATTTTCGCCGCCTCCATCTCAATACTCGCAAACGCCTCATTGACATCTCGCTGTGATCTACCTATTTTGCTAATATCGTCGGCGTATGCAAGGAGTTGCGAGGATTTGTAATAGATTGTGCCTCTTGTATTGGCCAGTGACTTTTGCGCAATCATTTCCAATATGATGTTGAAGAAATCACACGACAGCGCATAGCCCTGCCTAAATCCTTTTTTGACATCAAAACTATCGGTAAGGTGTTCACCGATTCGGATGGAGCAGCGAGCATTCTCCAAAGTCATCCGGCATAGTCTGTTGAGCATAGCAGGGATGGCAAAGGTAGGCATAGCGTTGTATAGCTCGACATAATAGTCGACAATCGCGTCTATCTCAACCTCTCGGAAAACCCTCCAATACCTGCTCATACTGCTCGTACAACACCAATGGACCCGTTGTCAACAAGCCTTAGAGAGTACTGCCTCTGAGGCACTCGGTTTCAAACCACCACATACAAGGAACCCATGGTTTGACGACGAGTGTTGGAGGGCATACGCAGCCAAGCAGCAAGCCTATCAAGCGGCGCTGCACAGAAGGACGAGAGCTGATCGTGGGTTTAATGAACCGAAGAGGAGGGAGCAGCACAAGCTTCTCAAAACAAAAAAACGAGAGCGTGAGAAGCTCGTATCGCAGGAACGACGTTCGGTGGTTTTATCAACAAATGAAACAAACATTCCAAGGATATAAGGCCTGAACGAAAGCCTGCAGGGACGAAAATAGAAATCTAGTAGTGGATTCACAGTCAGTACTAAGAATTTGGAAAGACTACTTCTGCAGACTGGAGGGCATGGGCTCGGACATACAGGGTAAAGTTGTTGATTGCTCTCAACCTGGCGAGATGCCAGCAACGATCCTTGTTTAAATGCCCGGGTCAAGTTGACATACGGCCTCCTCGCGGCGCCCTCTGGATAGCCTCTTCAACAACCGTTGGGAGGTGAACAAACGTATGCAGCGAAAAAAAACCCGACCAGAATGGCGGTTGTGCGGCGGGCTAACAATCCGCCCAGGTAAAAAATCCCAAAGTTATGAATGAGCAAGATGCCTCGGATACACGGGCGGATACTCGACGACGACAACGCACGAAAAAGGAACACGATTTGCGAGTATGCTCCTGGAATGTCAGAACCCTGTACACTCCCGGAGCTGCTCATAAACTAGAAGGAATCCTCACGCAGTACAAGGCGGATATTACTGCGGTCCAGGAAATACGCTGGATAGGAAACGGTATGATTAGGAAAAAAAATTGCGACATTTATTACAGCTGTCACAAAAGGTTGCACTTACTGGGATGCGGATTTGTAGTGGGAAAGCGGTTAAGGTCGCAGGTCATCGACTTTAAACCTATAAGTGATCGCCTGGCTGTGATCCGCATCAGAGGCAGATTTTATAACATCAGCCTTATATGTGCACACGCCCCTACCGACGAGGCTGAAGACCCTATCAAGGAGGACTTCTATGACCTCCTGGACAACGCCTACGGAGCTTGTCCGGAGTACGATGTAAAAATCGTACTCGGGGACTTCAACGCCAAAATCGGAAAGGAAAACACCTTTGGCGGAGTGATCGGAAAGCACAGCCTCCACGATACAACAACAGATAACGGCTTCCGACTCGCTGACTTTGCGACAGCTCGTAATGCGGTGATAAGTAGCACAAGATTCCCTCGCAAGCGAATCCACACAGCAACCTGGCGATCTCCGGACGGTCGAACCGCCAACCAAATCGACCATGTGCTCATTGACGCAAGGCACGCGTCTAACATCCTGGATGTGCGAACATTCAGAGGGGCAAATGTCGACTCTGACCACTTCCTCGTAGCAGCAAGATTCAGAGCTCGACTGTCCAATGTAAGAAAGCTGCACCAGCCCATCAGGAGGAGGTTCGACATTGGGCGCCTGAGCACACCGGAGGTTGCCAGAGTCTACAGGGAGCAGCTGAGCGAAAGACTCTACGGTATGCCTACGTCGAACACAAATGCCAATAATATGTGGCTGCATTGCCGCTCAGCCATTCAGGAAGTAGCCGAAACCACCTTAGGATACCTACCACCCCCGACAAGAAACCCGTGGTATGATGGCGAGTGTGAGCAGAAAAAGGCAGCAACCGACGAGGCGTACCAAAAGGCGCTGCAGAGGAAAACCAGGGCAGCGCGAGAAGAGTACCGAGCCAGAAGAAGGGAGGAGAAGAAACTACTGCGACAAAAGAAAAGAATCTTCGCAGCCTCCCAGCTCAAGGATATCGAGGAGTCTAGGGATAGACATAAAATACGAGCCTTTTACAAGAAAGCCAAAGGCCTTGCAGGAGGCTTCAAAAAGGGCACCCTGGCTCTTCGAAACTGCGAGGGTAATCTTGTCACCGACCCGCAGGGAATAGTGGATGTATTTAAGCAGCACTTCCAGCAGCTGCTTAACGAGCATGACCAAGAGAGAGTGGTAGGGACTGAGGAAATCCCAACTCCAGCCACTGAAGTAGTCCTCCCACCCAGCATAGAAGAAGTCGGCACAGCTATTCAGAAGCTGAAGAACAACAAGGCCGCAGGCTCAGATGGCTTGCCATCAGAGCTCTTCAAGGCTGGCGGCGATGTTCTGGTAGGGAGCATGCACCAGATCATCTGCAGAATTTGGGAAGATGAGAGCATGCCCGACGACTGGAATACCAGCTCTATATGCCCCATCCACAAAAAAGGCGATCATACCTCTTGTAAGAACTATAGAGGTGTATCCCTGCTCAATGTCGCATACAAGATCCTGTCCAGCGTATTGTGTGAACGTCTAAAACCATTTTGCACCGCACTAATCGGCAGCTACCAGTGCGGCTTCCGGCCCGGCAAATCAACTATAGACCAAATTTTCACACTTCGACAAATCCTGGAAAAGACCAACGAGTTTCAAATCGATACACACCATCTTTTCATCGATTTCAAAGCCGCATACGACAGCCTTCATCGTGAAGCACTGTTTGGGGCGATGGCAGAATTCGGGATCCCGGTAAAACTGATCCAGTTGTGTCGCGCCACGCTAAAAAACACGCGATGCACCGTGCAACTCGGTTCTAGGACCTCGGAACCATTCGAAACATGCACCGGATTTCGGCAAGGAGATGCGCTGTCATGTGACTTCTTCAACCTGGTGCTGGAGCAGATAGTGCGACGGGCAGGCGTCAACAGGGAAGGCACTATCTTCTACAAGTCCATCCAGCTGCTAGGATACGCGGATGATATCGACATCATCGCGTGTTCTCGCCGTGGTATTGTGGAAGCATTCATGGCGATTGAAGAACAGGCGAAACGAATTGGCCTTAAGATCAATGAGGACAAAACGAAATACATGCTGTCAAGCAAAAACCAATCCGTCGCTCACCACCTGGGACAAAACATAACAATTGACAGCTACAATTTCGAGGTAGTTAAGGAGTTTGTCTACCTCGGGGCAAACGTAAACTCCACAAATGACGCCACAGTGGAGATCCGGCGTAGAATCGCCCTTGGCAACCGCTGCTACTTCGGCTTGTCCAAACAACTGGGGTCAAAACTCCTCACTCGAAAGACCAAAGTCATGCTTTACAAAACGCTCATTCTGCCAGTCTTGCTGTACGGAGCCGAAAGCTGGACGATAAGCAGGACAGCGGAGCTGATTTTGGGTTCTTTCGAAAGAAAAATTCTGCGCCGGATATTTGGTCCTGTCTGTGAGGAAGGTGAATGGAGAAGAAGACACAACCGCGAACTCTACGAGCTGTACCAAGATGTGGATGTAGTCCGGAAGGCAAGGATCCGTCGACTACACTGGCTCGGCCACATCGAGCGCATGGACATCAACGCTCCAGCTAAGAGGGTCTTCGACTCCGAGCCTCCTGGTTCGAGAAGAAGAGGAAGACCGAACCTCCGGTATAAAGACCAAGTAATCGCGGATGTAAGACATCTTGGTCTTGACAACTGGAAGCAGCGTGCCCGGGACCGTCAAGGATGGAAGGCAGCTATAGCTCAGGCTCAGATCCTCCATGGATCGCAGGCCTGATAAGTAAGTAAGTAAGTAAGTACTTCTGCAGACTGTATAACGGTAATGACGAAACAGATCCCGCTGTCAGGCAGAATGAACCATTTACAACGGACGATGATAACAGGGAATCCCGTCTGCTTGATCTTAGGAATGATTTTTTCTGCGCTTAAGTCCAACAAAGCTGATGGAGCAGACGGACTATCTACCTGCCGAACTCTTTAAGGCAACTGGAGATTACCTGGTTGCAAGTATGCACCAGCTCATCTGTAAGATATGTATGTTCAGGGGAACGCATGCCCGATGAATGGAATCTTAGTATCGCTTGCCTGATCCACAGGAAAGGAGACCCCTTTGTCTGCGCCAATTACGGAGGTATAAGTCTGCTGAACATCGCTTATAAATTCTTCTCTGCTGCACTGTGTGAATGCCTGAAACCGTCCCTAAATAAACTAACTGGTCCATATCCGTGTGATTTCAGGCCCGGGAAGTCCACTATCAATCAATAATTCACACTGCGGCAGATCACGGAAAAAACCAACGAGTTCCAGATCGACACCCGCCATCTGTTTGTCGACTTTGGCCGCATGAGATAGCGTACGTAGTGAGGAGCTATACGGCGCCATGTCTAGTTTTGACATACCTGTCAAACTCGTCAGATTGTGCAGAACGTAGTTGGAAAACTCTCGCTGCTCCATCAGGGTCGGAAGCAATACCTTTTATGTCAAAAAAGGTTTTGGACGGGGCGATACGCTATCATGTGACTTTTTCAACATCGTCCTTGAAAAGGTCGTGCAAAACTCAGTGGTCAATACGAGGGGCACCATCTTTTTCAAATCCGTACAACTGCTTGCATGTGCCGATGTCGTTGACATACATAATTGGACGAAGTCAGCGGGATGTCATTGAGGCCTCTACGAGCATTCAGGCGGAAGCGGCTAATGAGGGCAAGACGAAATATATACTGTCGTCGAAAATGGACACGCACCACGGGCGTCTTGACCAGGGCACACTTATTGGCAGGTATAATTTCGAGGTAGTCAAGGACTTCATCTACCTAGGCTTCGCAGTGACATGCAGCAATGACATCAGTGCCGAAATCAAACGCAGAATAACTCTTGCCAAGCGTTGTTTCCTTGGGCTCGGGAGGCAATTGAGAAACAGAGCCCTTTCTCGAGAAACTAAAGTGATCATATACAAGAGCCTTATCATCGCGGCCCTGCTTTATGGCGCAGAGACATGGACTTTATCGATGAGGAGGCCCTTGGTCCTCTCCGCACGATTTTCGGCCCGATCTGCATAAATGGGGAGTGGAGGAGAAGACTTAATCTCAACTTCATTATGGAAGTGGAGAGGCTCCTCGGTTAATCGGCTAGGTCGCAGTGCAATATGCTAATGGTAGCACAAGCCCCATGAAAAAAATGGGGTAGGTACCTAATACGATCCAATTTCGATTAAAAAATTCAAATAAAAGGAAACGAATGAATTGAATGCATTTCAGAGATACTCCAAGCCTTTATATGTAGACCATAAATACCATATATTGTATGGGTAGTCCTGGAGTTTAACTGGTTCTCCTTTACTTAACTTATAGTTTATGTATTGTGCTTTAAGATTGAATTCGAAGAAATTATCTGATGTGCACGGGTACATGCTTGGCAGAACCAAAGTTTGGGATTGCCAACTTTCGAATCTGAAACCGAAATCTTGCTCTCTGACAAAGGAAAGTGGGGGCAATTCTAAGTCCGAGGGAAAACGATTACATTCGTCCTAGGAACAACCCACAAAAATCTGTATCTGATGGTGTTGAAATGTAGCTTCTCACATTCATTGTGTTCCATTGAATGGATAGGCATTGTTAAGGACATGTTAAGGACAAATAAGTTGTTGAAAAGGGTTTAGTAGCAGACATCGCCTGTCGGTGGCATAAGTATAAAATTTCATTTTATTCCAATCCTGATTGAGTGCCACTTGCAGTAACGGCGAATGGAGTTTGTTACTCGACATTGTCTTGATCTGATGCTGTCGTCAAGGACATAAAATCTTCATAGCAACAGAAACCTCATTATGAATTATGGAAGACGAGTCAAAGAAATCCGGCCAACCGTATAAATACCTAGACCTATTGGGAGTAAATTTGAATTTGATGATTTAATATACCTCGTATCTGGTATCTTTTATTTATGAGCCCAGACATGGCAGGCAAGCTCACTTTGAAAATTCAAGCTTTCACCAACAGACATTGCGTATACTTGCCATCCCATCGATTTTCTCGACAGGGAAAGCAAAATAAGGAAACCAAACCAAAAAAAGAAAAAAAAAAAAAAAACTCCTTCCTAGGTGTCTCCTACATCCTTTTTTCGACAATAAATTCAAAAATTCGTAGACATTGTATTCCGCTCCGAAGGATATGTTATTCTCGGAATGAATAAAGGGAGCCACGGTCGTAAAATGTTGTCACATGAAATATTAAAGGACGATGGGAAAACAGAGATAAAAATGAAAGTATTTCAAGCTTTCAACCGTTTGGATTTTTGTTTTTTCATGGGATACTTCATTAGGGGAAATCATTTTCCAACTCTAGGGACTTTCAAGTCCCTAGTGTCCGGACGAAGCATGGGACGTACAAATAGCGAACCCAAGAGATAAGAGCAATATGGATATATACACGTACCTAGTATGGGTTTTCCTTTCAACGTAGCCGAGATAAGATGAATCTACTGTATTGGGAATAGTCCTGGGAATAGGTCCTAAATCAGGGTAAGGTGTCAATGTTAAGTACTATATGGTTTTACGGTTTACACCACATTAATTCGACGCATCATTAATCATGCTCATTAATCTGTATTAAGACGTACGTATGTATGATTTAGAGGATTCCTTCCTGTTGACAGCTGCTGCTTTCGAGGGCAGCGCTACGATGATGCCTAAAAGATTAGGTTTATCCTTTCGTTTCATTTGAAATCATAGATCCCTGTCATTGCGTCATGCGAGTAAGTGAAGTGGAATTGGCCCGGCTTAGAGGCTAATCTGCTAATGCTGACTTAACAACTGTCATTGAGAGTTCATTCCATCTCGTAGAATATCTCTTTTTATGTGGAATGTTAAATGAATTCAATGCGCTTGGCGTTAAATTGCTTCAGTTGGAGAAGTCACATTGCCGTATGGTTGCAGTATTCATTTTTTACTTGACGCTGAAGGCTAACAACCCGCCCACGTAAAAAACCTAAAAGTTATGAATGAGCAAGATGCCTCGGATACACGGACGGATACTCGACGACGACAACGCACGAACAAGGAACACGATTTGGGAGTATGCTCCTTGAATGTCAGAACCCTGTACACTCCCGGAGCTGCTCATTAATTAGAAAGAGTCCTCACGCAGTACAGGGCGGATATTACTGCGATCCAGGAAATGCATACCGTTGATGAGGAAGAAAAATTGCGACATTTATGTCCCAAAAGATTGCACTTACTGGGATGCGGATTCGTCGTGGGAAAGCGGCTAAGGTCGAAGGGCATCTACTTTAAACCCATAAGTGATAGCTTGATAGCAAGATTTTATAACATCAGCCTTATATGTGCACACGCCCCTACCGAAGAGGCAGAAGACCCTATCAAGGAGGACTTCTATGACCTCCTGGACAACGCCTGCGGAGCTTGTCCGGAGACTTCTTCATCTTCTTTGATGGCGTTACAGCCCATGAAGGACCAGGGCCAAGCTTCTCTCAATCACCCATGTTGTGTGTGATTTAATTTTCACACAGGTGAAAGGGACCTACAGTTTAATGCCGATTCCGAACGGCGTGAGTCGAGAAGCTTTTTCACGGCAAGTATACTACGGGGGGTTTTGCCAGTACCCCGCCGAGGAGGAACGCCGCGAAATAAACATTCGATGGCGTCGGTGTTATCGGGATCCGAACTCGCTCATCGTGCGTCAGAGTCCAACACACTAACCACTGCGCCACGGCGTCCGGAGTACGATGTTAAAATCGTACTCGGGGACTTCAACGCCAAAATCGGTAAGGATACGATACAACAATAGATAACGGCTTCCGACTCACGGACTTTGCGACAGCTCGTAATGCGGTGATTAGTAGCAAAAGATTCCCTCGTAAGCGAATCCACACAGCAACCTGGGGATCTCCGGAAGGTCGAAAAGCGAACCAAATCGACCATGTGCTCATTGACGCAAGGCACTCGTCAAACATCCTGGGTGTGCGAACATTCAGAGGAGCAAATGTCGACTCTTACCACTTCCTCGTAGCAGCAAGATTCAGAGCTCGACTGTCCAATGTCAGAAAGCTGCACCCGCCCACCAGGAGAAGGTTCGACATTGGACGCCTGAGCACATCGGAGGTTACCAGAGTCTACAGGGAGCAGCTGAGCGAAAGACTCTACGGTATGCCTACGTCGAACACAAAAGCCAATAATGTGTGGCTGCAATGCCGCTCAGCCATTCAGGAAGTAGCCGAAACCACCTTAGGCTACCTACCACCCCCGAGAAGAAACCCATGGTATGATGGCGAGTGTGAGCAGAAAAAGGCAGCAACCGACGAGGCGTATCAAAAGGCGCTGCAGAGGAAAACCAGGGCAGAGCAAGAAGAGTACCGAGCCAGAAGAAGGGAGGAGAAAAAACTACTGCGGCAAAGGAAAAGAATCCTCGCAGCCTCCCAGGTCAAGGGTATCGAGGAGTCTAAGGATAAGCATAAACCACGAGCCATTTACAAGAAAGCCAAAGACCTTGCAGGAGGCTTCAAAAAGGGCACCCAGGATCTTAGAAACTGCGAGGGTAATCTTGTCACCGCAGGGAATAGTGGATGTATTTAAGCAGCATTTCCAGCAGCTGCTTAACGAGCATGAGCAAGAGAGAGAGAGTGTTAGGGACTGAGGAAATTCCGACTCGAGCCACTGAAGTAGTCCTCCCACCCAGCATCGAAGAAGTCGGCACAGCTATTCTGAAGCTGAAGAGCAACAAGGCCACAGACTCAGATGGCTTGTGCAATCAGTACTCTTCAAGGCAGGTGGCGATGTTCTGCTAGGGAGCGTGCACCAGATCATTTGCAGAATTTGGGAAGGTAAAAGCTTGCCCGACGACTGGAATACCATCTCTATTTGCCCCATCTACAAGAAGGGCGATCCTACCTCTTGCATGAGGTATAGAGGTATATCCCTGCTCAATGTCGTATATAAGATCCTGTCCAGAGTGAACGCCTAAAGCAATTTCGCACCGCAATAATCGGCAGCTACCAGTGCAGCTTCCGGCCCGGCAAATCGACTATAGACCAAATGTTCACACTTCGACAAATCCTGGAAAAGACCAACGAGTTTCGAATCGATACACACCATCTTTTCATCGATTTCAAAGCCGCATACGACAGCATTCATGGTGAAGAACTGTTTGGTGCGATGGCCGAATTCGGGATCCCGGGAAAACTGATCCAGTTGTGTCGCGCCACGCGATGTACCGTGCAACTTGAGTCTGCGCTGTCGTGTGACTTCTTTAATTCCATGCTGGAGCAGATAGTGTGACGAGCAGGCGTCAACAGGGAAGGCACTATCTTCTACAAATCTGTCCAGCTGCTAGGATACGCGGATGATATCGACGTCATCGCGTGTTCTCGCCGTGGCATTGTGGTAGCATTCACGGCGATTGAAGAACAGGCGAAACGAGTTGGTCTTAAGGTCAATGAGGACAAGACGAAGTACATGCTGTCAAGCAAAAACCAAGCTGTCGCTCACCACCTGGGACAAAATATAACAATTGGCAGCTACAAGTTCGAGGTAGTTAAGAAGTTTGTCTACCTCGGGGCAAGCTTACATTCCACAAATGACACCACTGTGGAGATCCGGCATAGAATCGTCCTTGGCAACCGGAGTCTACTTCAAACCTTAGGAAGCATATCACTCCTCAGACTTCCAGGCTGAGATTTTCGCAATTAAACAAGCCGCGGATTCGATTCTTAGGTAAAAGGATCAAAATCTGTGTTGACAGTCAGGTAGCCATTAAGGCTCTACAAGCAACATGGATAAGATTCAAACTTGTGAAACTCTGTAAGGAAAAACTAGAAGTGATATCGGAGGTCATGGAGGCAACCATCTGCTGGGTACCAGAGCACGTGAATATTCGCGGAAATGAGAAGGCGGACGAACTGGCTAGACTGGGATCAGGCGCAGATACTACGCAGATCACAACTGAGGATGGAACGCCACTTAGCACACTATTCAGAGAAATAGGGGTGGAACTACCAGAAAAAGCCAACAAACGATGGTGTCAATTAGACACATGCGCCATGGCAAGGCTAACATGGCCTGTAAATGACACGAAAAAGACGGAAAGTCTGCTAAATCTTAGAAGAAGGAATATACGACCGGTAGTCGGTGCCCTCACTGAGCACTGATATCATATCATGCAGCTAGACTAGGCCAGCTCTACAACGATTTTTGCAGAAGCTGTAGGGACGAAGATTAAATAGAATCCATTCGTCACCTACTGTGCGAACGCCCGGCACTGGCCCGGAAAAGATATTCGTTCCTCGGGAGTTACGTCTTTTCGGGTTTAGAGGCGGGCAGAGACATTAAGGTGAACAAATTGCTAAGATTCTTCACTGCATCTAGGTGGCTAAGCTCAGCGGGAAACTAGTAGGTTCCCCTCGAGTTAGCTTTGAAACTGGGCGCAATGGACTCCTCGTAGTCTAAGTGAGCTTTGACCTCATGTCAATAGGACACCCAACTAACCTAACCTAACCTAGTGCTTTCATCCGAGGCGAGTTCGCGGGGAGAAATGTTTGTTGTTTGTAATATCATTACCTTAGTTTTGGCAAAGCTTGTCAAGTTGGCGAAGTTTCGCAGTGACACCCGCAAATGTGTGCGACATGAAGCAGACATCGACAGTAGTCCAGGTCGCTTAGTTTTTGATTGAGCCTCCACTGCAAACCTTCCGGGGCTTCTACAATTGTGCGTCTTAAAATACTGTCGAGAGCAGCTATGAACAGAAGCGGTGATAAGACGCATCGTTGCCGGACTCCTTTGTTGACGGAAAATTTGCCGCTGTGTTTTCCTTTGAAGCGCCACTCTAAGCATTGCGTCCGTGTATAGGGCATTGATAATATCAAAGATTTTATCAGGCACGCCGCAGCTTTGTAGGGATCTCCAGATGGTATCCCGGAAGACAGTGTCAAAAGCGCGCTCAAAGTCGACGAATAGCAGATAATTTGGCGATCTCCATTCGTTCGACTTCTCTATGATTATTCGCAAGGTGTTAATGTGGTCCACGCAAGACCTGTTTGGTCAGAAACCATTTTGTTGTCTTCGCAATTGTGCATTCAGAGTGGGTGAGATTCCTTTTAATATGACGAGCGCTACTACCTTTTGGACCGTATTTATTAGCGTGACGCCGCGTCTATTCTTACATTGGCTGAAGTCACTCTTTTTCGGGATGTTAATGAAGATCTCCAGGGATGCTGGATCCCGGTCATGCCGACTGTATAATGGGATGCAACGCACGTGCAATAATGCTGACACCGTGCTTAAGTAACTCGGCGGGAAGCTCGTTCGGGCTAGGAGACTTATTATTTTTTAGTTTGCCTATCGCCTCTGAGATCTCGCTAAGCAATGGTGTCTCTGTGGAGATGCTTGGGTTTGGATGTTTGGGTTCCTTCTTCTTTCTGTGCTGTGCGTGTGTTCAACTATTTCCTCAGCGTCAGTCTCACCCTTGCGAAATTCCTTCCAGCGGTTAAGCTGAGCGGTGCCATTATTTGCCTTGATGGGGGGCTTTGTATTCGCTAGCTTCTTAATGGCTGTATATATGTACGTCTCGTAGGTTGTTCCTATTTGCTACATTTTCAGCTTCGCCTGCGATACTCTCAGCGAAGTTTCTTTTGCCTTTTTTTACTGAGTCTCTAGCTTTTCGGTGTGCGGCATTGTAAGCTTGGAGTATGCTATTGCTCTGAGGTAGCAGGGTATTATTTAGTGTCGTGTTAGAGTGAAACTATTGTGAAGGTAGGTAGGTAAGTTCGTAGCCTTCCCAGAATTGAATAGGCCAGGGAGGCCCGTTGTGCAACTACGAGGGGGATCAATCCCTCAATTCGTGGAATCATTTTGTGTTTCTTAAAAAGTCAAGAAGATCAGATATCCTTACTTGCTGAGCATCTGTCAGGTCGTTAAGGATGTAAGATCCTAGGTATCGTTTCCTGATTGTGCACAATGCTGGGCAGGCGCAGAGAAGGTGGTGAATGGACTCAATCTCCTCCTCATCTAAACAGCTTGTGTAGAGATCATTTGGAACTAATCCTAGTCCTATGATGGCACCGATGATTTTGTGGATGTCAGTTCTTTTTAGGGAGATTATGCTCCTAGTCCGTTGACTGTCGATCCGGGGCCAGATTTGCCTGGTGATGGGGCAGGTATGCCCCTGGGTCCATCTCAGGATCGTCTCGGCCCTGGCGAAATTTGCAAGATTATGTTTGGTGGTTGCAAGGGGTATACCCTCACAAGCCAGCCACGATTGAATGTAGCGTCGTTCCTTGTCTGACGAGTGTGTCGGCTCTCTCATTTCCTGGAATGTCGCTGTGCCCCGGTACCTAGATAATTTGTATGTTAAACTGTTCGGCCATCTCGTTAAGAGACAGTCGAGATTAGTTTTTGATATGCACACATAGGACTCCAACGACTTTAAGGCTACTTGAGTATCCGTGAGTATACGGATATCCGTAGTGGATATCACGTTCCACTTCAGCCAAGACAAGGCCTCTTTTATAGTCAACAGTTCCGCCTGGTAAAGGCTGCTAATGATTGTAGAGCTTTATTCAGCTTAAGTTGTTTGCAGAATACTCAGCTACCAACCTATGTTTTTCTATGTCTTTTAGACCTGTCAGTGTAAAAATCCACGCAGTTTCTGCGGGGTTGCATTTGGCGGGCCCAGTTTTGCCTGTCCGGGTAGAACGTTGTAAATTTTTTTTCCAAGACTGTGGTAGGTTCTGTGTGGTCCAAGTTTTCTGCCATAGTTATCCTGTTTTCCAGGATGGAGGAGTGGCCAGTGACATAGCTCGTCCATTTCGAGTTGGCTTTTAGTCTTAGGGCCGGGTGTGTGGCAATTTGCTTGTCGAAAATATCGAGAATGTGATACTCGATCTTAAGCGCAGCTGTTGGGGTGGACCTGAGGGCCCCGGTAATGCACATACATGCCAGCCTTTGTACCATATCGAGTTGTTTGTGGTATGTGGTCTTGTCCAGTGCAGTCCACCGGACTATCACTCCATACAATGGTATGGGTCTAACGACCGTGATGTAGAGCCATAGGGTGATCTTGGGGTTGAATCCCAATTTTTTCCCTAGGGCTTTCTTGCATCTCGATTATGTTGCTCTTCCAGGTTAGTTTCCTATCTAGTATAATGCCAAGGTAATTGGTACTGAAGGAATAGGTTAACCTGGTACCAAGCAAAGTGATCGGGCAGTGTTCTGGAATTGTATGCTTTTTGGTGAATAGCACGAGCTCCGTTTTCTGGGAATTTACCCTGAACCCGTTGCTATACGCCCATTTGCAAAGAATGCCGTTTGCCTACGGTCATTCAGTGTGGATAGGTAATTGCCTGAGATTGACATCGCAACGTCATCAGCGTAGGCAATAACGTCCAGGCCTTCCTTTTCCACTTTGATTAGTAGTTCGTTTATGACTACCTTCCAGAGAAGAGGTGTGAGGACCCCTCCTTGTGGGGTTCCCCTGGTAACCACTCTGGTGGTTGCTTCGCTTCCCCACTTGGAGTGAATTTTGCGCGGTAGTAGTAACTCGACTATTGTGAAGGTCGGCATTAAAATTTTGCGACAAACTTCATTCGCTTGTTTCTTGTTTATAAATTTCTGGAACTTAATTGCCACACCTAAACGGCAGTAAATGCATAATGTTGCACAGCACACTCGTACATATAACTACAACAAACTTTCTGCAGAAATTATTATACTTAATTTGCTATCAAAGCATTCATCTATGATACCGGCTACTAGATAACGATACCATCCATTTGAGTCTGTACAAAGTCAAATAACAATTAAGCGATCAAAAGGAACCCTACACAAACGACTTCCTTCAGATACACCGGGACCTGCATAAATCTTCTTATAGTCACCATCCGTTCATAGTATCTTCACTGTGGAAAAGAGCTTTGTTTCGCGAAAGTAACTGT
Organism: Eumerus sabulonum; assembly: GCA_951905685.1. Taxonomy (NCBI): domain Eukaryota; kingdom Metazoa; phylum Arthropoda; class Insecta; order Diptera; family Syrphidae; genus Eumerus; species Eumerus sabulonum. The sequence continues at coordinate 243,036,495 of OX645060.1, forward strand.
AGCGGAAGAGTGATACCGTCTATTATCGGTTGTATACTTATGAGATTTCAGTTTAAAATTTTAGTCTGAAATAAATAACGAAGATAAGGTGCACAGTTACGGGTAGCTATGGACCTTAGACCTTTTTATTTGTAACAGCAGCTTGAGCAAAGCAGATGGCAAATATTTATGTTCAAAGATGTGAAAGTGAAATAAGGGATGAGATGTTTGTCATTTCAGATATTAATTTTAATCCTTGTTGATGCCCCTCGGCGGGTTTTTGGTATACTATGCTTTGATTTAGCTTGGCTCTCGTCCAGCAATAAATTAAGAAGTCTCTATTCTGACTTATTGCCAGGACGTTTTAACGTTCCTTCTGCCGTCGTCTCATTGAGTTACATTCATGCAACCAACTAGGGTCAGGTGAGACAAGTCCCTTGTACTAAGCTTCTTCTTTGGTGGCATTACAGCCCATGAAGGACCAAAGCCAAGCTTCTCTCAATCACCCGTGTTGTGTGCGATTTATTTTTTACACAGGTGAAAGAGACCTACAGTTTAATGTCGAATCCGAACGGCGTGAGTCGGAAAGCTTTTTTAGGGCAAGTATACTACGGAGGGTTTTGCCAGTACCCCGCCGAAGAGGAACGCGTGGAATAAACATTCGATCGCGTCGGTGTCATCGTGCGCCAGAGTCCAACACATTAACCACTGCGCCCTCCTTGTACTAAACTAGCCGCTTCATTTATCAGGCTAAAGCCATATCAGCATGCATGTAATCAAGCCGAGGGGTATTTAATGTATCTTTCCCTCTAGCAATCTGAGCGGGGTCCTTATTGACTCTCCTCTATGCACGTTTAGCACATCTGAGCTGCACGTTGTCATCTGTCGCAAGATCGAACATTTTGCGGTGGAGACGTTCCTCTTTTTTTTTCTGCTGCTTTTTCGTAATGGTTGGTTTTTTTACTTATTGGGTTTTAAGTGTTCCATGTCGGTCAGTTATCGCATGATATATGACATACATTGAAATCGGACATACTCAACTAGCATTGCCATTTAACACTAAAGAGGCGTGGAGGTAGACAATGGTTAGGTTAGGTTATTGTGGTCGGCATAAGCCACACGTAGGCCGAAGTCGGCCCATTGTGATACCACATGGATCGTGTTACCCAGATCCGCTACCAGAGAACCAGCCGGTGCTTCTGATGAAGCGATGAAGTTGAGCTATTTTATGCTCTGCTAGCTCACTTAAATTATCATAGAAGGGCGCGCCGAGGTAGATCCTCCTGCGATTCGCAAAAGAGGGGCATGAGCACAGGAGGTGATGTATTGATTCCTCCTCCTCCTCGCCCATGCAGCCGCGACAAAAGTCGTTGGAGGGTATTCCCAGTCTGGCGGCGTGTTTCCCAATGATGCAGTGACCTGTAATGAAACCCACCAGAGTACTTAAGGTTGTCCTTTTGGTTGCCATTAGATCCCTGGTTCGTCCTAGGTTTAATTTAGGCCAGAGTTGTTTGGTGATAAAGCCGATATTACTCTCATTCCATTGGAGGTTGGTCGCCTTAGTGGTTTGGAGTTTTATCATATGCTTTACCGTACGTACCCGAGGGTAGGTAGGCTGAGTGTGCTAGACCCTAACTTTGCGACTTCGTCGGCCGCGCAGTTTCCTGGAATATCCCTATGCCCGGGAACCCACTATACTTTAATGTTGAACTGCTCAGCCATCTCATCTAGAGATAGGCGACTATTAAGAGATGTCTTTGATTTGTGGGTTACCGCTGCAAGGGGTTTTATCGCAGATTGGCTATCCGTGCAAATGATAATATCCATGGCGGATATAACATTGATCCTGAGCCATGCAAGGGCCTCCGTTATCGCTGTTATTTCAGCCTGATACACACTGCAGTAATTTGGGAGTCTGAAGGATAGGCTGAGATTAAGCTCCTTGGAGAAGACTCCACTGCCTACACCCGACTCCATCTTAGGGCCATCAGTATAGAGGGGGATCGAGTCCTTTGGTATGACTTTCCCTCCAGCCTATTCCTCCCTGGATGGAAAAACAACTTCGAAGTTCCTAGTGAACACGTTTTGCGGGATGATATAGTCTGTGTCCATGGGTACTTCGAAGTGTTTTAGAATGGTTGTGTGTCCTTTTTGTGATGTGGGCCATTTTATTATGCTCCTCATCCTCAGCGCCGCGCAGGCAGCAATTTGTTTGCTGAAAAGGTTCAGTGGTGGAAGGTGTAACAGAATGTTTTGGGCCTCCGTGGGGGTTGATCTGGTCGCTCCGCTTATGTATAAGCTGGCCGATCTTTGTACTTTCCCCAGAAGGTTTCGATTGACTGCCTTGTCCAGAGCAGTCCACCAGACTACGACGCTATACAGGAGGATGGGCCTTATGACCGCCGTGTAGAGCCAGTGCATAATGCTTGGTTGGAGACCCCACTTCTTGCCCACCACTTTTTTGCAACTGTTGCTTTCTTGACGCGGTCAAGAATGTTGGGTTTCCAATTCAGCCTCTTGTCAAGGACTAGGCCTAGATAATTGGCCTGCTCTTTGATTATTAGTTGAGTTCCACCCAACCTCGGTGGGTTGAGGGGCGGAATTTTATATTTGTTAGTAAACAGTACTAGATCGGTCTTCTTAGGGTTCACCCCAAGTCCACAGTACTGCGTCCAGGTTTCTACTGTATGTAATGCACTCTGTATAAGGTCGCATAGAGTGCTGGGAAATTTTCCTGTGGCGGCAATAGCAATGTCATCTGCATAGGCGGTCACAGCGTACCCTTCCTGTTCAAGCAACAGCAGTAGCTCGTTGACCACCACGTTCCACAGGAGAGGGGAGAGTACTCCACCCTGTGGTGTACCTCTGCTAAACATTCTGGTTGAGACGGCACCAGCGAAGTTGGCTTTGACAACTCTTTGTGTTAACAGTTGTCGTACCAGTTCTATCACTGATCCCGTAACACCCAGATCAGTCAGCGCTTTGGTGACGGCCCATGGTTCAACATTGTTAAAGGCACCTCAATGTCGAGAAAGGCGACGAGAGTATATTCCTTACGTTCCAGTGACCTTTCTATTTTGCTGACTAGTGAGTGGAGTGCTGTTTCCACCAATTTGCCTTTGTTGTAGGCATATTGATTATCCGACAGCCTTCCTGAGAGGCAGCTGTAGCGAATGTGTGCGTCTAGAATCTTCTCTAGAGTTTTTAATAGAAAAGAAGTAAGACTAATAGGCCTCAAGTCCTTAGCATACGTATGGGAGCTTTTGCCTGCCTTGAAAATGAATTTGGTTACCTTCCACTTGCTAGGGATGTGTGATAGGGAGAGGCAACTCTCGTATATGACTACAAGCCAGGGGAGGATGATATCTATTACCCGCTGGAGCTCAGCTAGTATGATACCATCCGGTCCCGGGGACTTGTAGGGTTCAGAGCTTTAGACAATGATTAGAAAATAGTGAATTTTATTATCCCTGACGATAATAGGTCGATATCCTAATACAAACATTGAGTACTGTACGAGCTACCAGCTGTGCAAAAAAAAAGCCCAAGAAGAAATCGTATCCACCTTTGTGGAACGCAAGTCTAAGCAGCTCCCGAAAAGTATGTCGTAGACTCTTTAACAAGGCGAAGAGTACCGGACTGTACAGACTGGAGCCTATAAGGAAAATCACTCAGAGAATTTAAAAAGCCCCTAAGGATAGAGCAAAGGAAATCATGGAGGCTTTTCAGCAGCAGTCTGGAAGATATCGCATACGTGCCCAGATTAAGAAAAGTCCTTTCAAAGGATCCTTCAAATCCTAGCTGCCTGCTCTGGAGTATGGACAACGTCGGAAGAAGAAACACTAAAACTTCCACTTAACACGCACGGCCTGTCGACGCACCTACGGTAAAACCTGGGGACTTAAACCTAAGGTAATCTACTGGTTATACACCGCTATCGTAAGACCTATCGCCACTTATGGGTCCACCGTATGGTGGACAAGTGTTGAGCAAAAAACTATAATTGTTAATCTTCAACGCCTTCAGAGACTAGCGCGTCTCGGCATGACAGGCGCTATGCCAACCTGCCCCACGGCAGCCTAAGACGCATTCATTAGACTCACTCCACTGCTCCACCTTCCCGAGCTGGATATGATTTCCGCGGTCTCGGATGAATAGCCACATACCTTCACCTTTGACAAGAGTTTTGAGATATTGATCCCAAATCGCTCAGCATAGAAAAACAGTAATCCCCTGCTAAATGTCAAGGGCCTTAGATGGTACACGGATGGCTCCAAGATGGCTCTCGGCATTGGCGCCGGAATCTTTGGACCAAAACGGAAGATCTCGAAGGGCCGGGGTATGAGTCCCAGCATATTCCAAGCAGAGCTGCATGCCATCTTAGCATGCGTTAATCTAAATCTGGAGATTGGCATTAGAGGAGTAACCATAAACATACTCTCTGATAGCCAAGCAGCGCTTAAAGCACTGGGTTCGTACAGCACGAACTCCAAAACCGTCAAGGAATGCCATGACGCCCTACAAGACCTCGCCAAAAGATACAATGTTAAACTTTGGTGGGTGCCAGGACACAAAGGTACCAAGGGCAATGAAATTGCCGACCAACTTGCCAGGAAAAGTTCCAGCGATAAATATATAGGTCCGGAACCATTCTGCGGCATTCGCGGCTGTAAGATAAATTTCTTTCTTTAGTGGGAAAAATTGCAACACCTGTCCTTTTGGAACAGGTTTCGGGGACTCCGTCAATCTAAACGACTTATACGCCCCTGAACAAGCACTCTAGTGACATACTCAAACTCAACAGGGTGGATATCAGAAGACTAGTCAGCTATCTAACAGGACACTGCGGTCTGAGATATCATCTAAACAAAATTAGCCTCTCAACTGAAATTGAGTGTCGGCTCTGTCTCGAAGACGAAGAGACGGCGGAACACATACTGTTCGAGTGTGCTGCTCTCAGCCATCTTAGGAAGCGTATCCTTCTCAACGAAGTTATGACTCCTGAAGGGATCACCTTGGCTCTTACGAGAAGCATTCTCAGCTTCATTAAAGAAGTGGAGAGGCTCCTCGGCTCATCGGATAGTAGGCACAATAGATCTGCAAAGGTCGCAGTGCCGTATTGCTAATGGTAGCACTAGCCCCATATATATATATAAAAAAACAAAAAAAAAAAACAAACTCAGTAAAGCTCATGATAAAACTTCGAGCCATAAAGGCCATCAACCTTTAATGGAACGAAAGTAATATTGGCATTGTTCTGGCAACTAAAAGGGGAACCTAAAGAACTCAAAAAGGCGTCATTACCATTACGAAACTAGGGCTACCGGTCAATGACTTCTGCCGCGGCTGCACGGATGACGAGGAAGAGGAATCACCTCCTCTGCTCATGTCGCTCTTTAGCGAACCGTAGGAGGATTTAGCTCGGTGCGCCGTGTAACGATAATTTAAGTAAGTAGCAGATATACCTATAAAAATAGCTCAGCTCCATCGTTTCATCAGAAGCACTGATTGATTTCCAGGTGGCTGATCTAGGTACTAGAATCCATGTGGTATCACAATGATCCGGTTCCGGCCTACGGGTGGCGTATACCAGCCACTTCACACTAACCTAACCTATATTTACAAAAGAAAGAATAAATATCCAACTGTGTCGATTCGCACAGCCTGTAGTGTACACAAATCTCCTAATAAAGCGAAAACAATTATTGATGCCCAGAGAGCAATTATCGAATCGAGAGAAATCGTTCCCGCACCGGAACTGAACATGATTACCACTCATTCTTGCATCGTCATCAGCTGCCATTCATTTCACCTGTCAGACAAGCAAGTATACGCCCCCGATGCCAGCCATATAAACGGTGATTGAAAGCCAACGTGATGTGATACGTTAATCAATTCCGTCCATCTATAGATGCTACGGATGACAAATTTAGATCCGAATCCATTCCAATGAATGTTTGCTTTCATGTGTTTTTTTTTTTGCATTCTCCGCTCGTTTTAAATAAGGAAAGGTGTCACTTGCCTCTCGTTTGGCATTGAGATTTTGGATTTCGTCGCTTAAAAATGAAATTCAGAAAAGCATCTGCTCGCATCAATATGCTTTTTTTCGCATCCATCCTGCGGAAGGAGGGAGCGAGCAGACAGAGCAAAGAAGCTGATCGTGTTTAACACGGCAAACACCAGCTTCGATCCCTGTCCCTGCTCAATCCATACACAGCCTCCGAGTGGCCCCTCCTGGATAACTGCCCAGGCACTTGCCGGACAGTGATCTAATGTGTGCACCGACCAACCCGTTGTTCCTGGGGTAAAACGAACCTGGCCCTCCAGGTTGGAGGTTGTGCTTAGGGTTAACATCCCTATCACGGAAAAACCACCTTGTTACGAAACAACAACAAGCCTCAGATACGTTGACGACCAAAACGCAATAAGGATCTACGAGTCTGCTCCTGGAATGTGAGGTCCCTCAACAGGCCAGGTGCGGGCAATCAATTGGAAAAAGCCCTGGATTGCTATAATGCAGACATTATCGCTCTCCAAGAAGTGCGATGCGATGGACCAGGCAAAAAACCCGCTGAAAAACTGTGATGCCTATTAGGGTAATTGCTACAAGGAACGCTTATTTGGGTCCGGATTAGTTATTTGACGTAGACTTAGACAAAAAGTCTTAAGCTTTCGTCATGTAAGCGAACACCTCATAACAATCCGCATCAAGGGTACACTGGGGAATATCACCCTAATATACGTGCACGACCTCACAAAAGAAAAAGATGATCGACTAGAGGACGACTTTTGTGACCTCCTCGACCGAACATACGCCCAATGCCCCAGTTATGACACCAAAATCGCACCAGGAGATTTCAACGCAAAGCTGGGCAAAGAAGAAATATTTAGATCGATCATAGGCTAGAAAGCCGAACGTCCATAATACCACATCCGACAACGGATTTAGACTTATCGACTTCCTAATGGGGCGCAACTTCCTTGTAGCAAGCACACGATTCCTCCATCTCAACATCCACAAGGGTAGCTGGCGGTCTCCTGATCAATCGAACACCAACCAGATTGATCACATTGCGATCGACGCCGGACACTCCTCCTCCATATCAAGAATGCTTAGACGTCGAGTAGGACAAGGTTAGTTTGACCTCGGAAAGCTACAACCGCAAGAGACTGCCACAATCTTTGCCGATCGCGTCTTCTCTCTCAAAATCCGCCCACAGCAGCGCAGACAATAGAGCAGGCATGGGCGCATTGCCAGAACGCCGTCAGAGACACTGTCTCACAGGTGCTGGGTTTTAAGCCGCCACCACCTAAAAACCTCTGGTTCAATGAACAATGCGAACAAGCCAATGCAGCAAAGGAAAAGGCATCTAAAGCCACGCTGCAACGACGGACGAGAGCTACTCTTGAAATCTATGAGCAGAACAGAAGAGAGAAACACACGCTTCATTGAAGAAAGAAGAGAGAACACGAAAAGCATGAGATCGGGGAGATGGAGAGATGCTTCCGAGGGAATGACGCCCGAAGGTCTTACAATAAAGTAAAACGAGCATGCCATGGCTACAAAGCAAGAGCGGTGGCCTGCAGGGATGAAAATGGAGAACTGGTAGTGGAATCACAGTCGATGCTGAGGATTTGGCAATGACGGCGATGACAGACAGAACGATCCATTCGTAATGGACGACGATGTAAGAGAATTCCGCCGACCCGACCTAGACGAAGTCAAAATAGTGATATCAAGAGTTAAGTCTAATGAAGCCGCGGGCGCAGACGGCCTGTCTACTAAGCGGCTGGAGATGAGCTGGTAAGCTGCATGCACCATCACATTTGTAAGGTATGGTCGGAGAAAAGCATGCCCGACGAATGGAATCTTAGCATCGGTTGCCCAGTTAATAAGAAAGGAGACCCCTATGAATGCGCCAACTATAGGGCAATAAGTCTCCTTAGCATCGCATATAAGCTCTTCTCTGCCGTATTGTGTGAACGCCTGAAACCGCTTGTGGATAACCTGATGGGCTCTTATCCATGTGGTTTCAGGCCAGGTAAGTCCAGAATAGAACAAATATGTACGCTACGTTAGATCTTGGAGAAGACCCAGGAACACCAAATCGACACTCACCACCTTTCCATCGATTTCGAGGCCAAGTATGACTGCGTGTATAGAGACGAGTAATACAAAGCCATGTCTAGTTTTAACATCCCTGCCCATCTAGTCCAACTGTGCAGGACGGCAATAGAGAATACTCGCTGCTCCATCGAAAAGAGACGGGCAACACCGACGTATTGGCCAGAACGTCGCCATGGGCAGTGGTCGAGGAATTCGTCTACCTTGGCTCACTGATGACCGGTGACAACAACACCAGCGCTGAGATCAAACGCAGAATTTCTCTTGCCAACCGCTGCTTCTTTGCGCTCAAGAGGCAATTGAGAAGTAGATCCCTCTCTCGGAAAACCTAGGTGACGCTATATAAGACATTGATCATCCCAGTCCTTCTTTACGGCGCAGAGGCTTGACAAAAGTGGATGAAGATGCCCTTGGTTGTTTCGAGAGGAAAATTCCGCGCACGATTGTTCAAACGGAGTATGGAGGAGAAAATTTAACGAAGAATTGTACGGGCTGTACACCGACATCGGCCTGGTACGACGTTTACGGATACAGCGCCTAAGGTGGTTAGGCTGTGTAGAGCGCATGGAAAATACGGATCCGACCCAAAGAATATTCGAATCTACCACGGAAGGAAGGCGCGGCAGAGGACAGCCGCATCTACGGTGGCGCACGTCGGTGGAAGGGGACCTTAACTCACTGGGCGTGCGGCGCTGGAAACGGCTGGCTAAAGACCGTTCCAGCTGGATACACTTGTTGGTTGAGGCCCATGTTCACGACGGACTGTAGCGTCGTAAGTAAGTAAGTAAGTAAGGAACCTTGTGTGCACCGTAGAAGTCGGATACCACTATATACCTTTCTGATTGTAGCTGCAACGTGGTCGGTCCAGGTGAGTGTTTCATTGAATACTACCCTCAGATTTCTAGCCTTGTGGACATATTCAATTACTGACTGTCCTAAAAAAATCGATTGAAAATTGGATGTATCTCTTGTATTCTCTAACGTAACTCAAGACCTATATTGGATAAACGCTGATAATCACAAGGATTGATGTTCCCAGCACGTAAAGTTCTGCCTTTGGAACGTGTTGTGTCGGCGGACCTGAAACGACACCGCCGAATCGGGCAGCCCATGAATAGTTGGACATCCTCAGCAAACATGTGGACCTTAGAATTCTGTGTAAGTTGTGGGAGTTCATTTACATAAGAGAATAGAGCCTTGTGGAACTCCAATAGGCACCCCAAGCTCCCCAAGGAATGCAAGGGCTTGACTGACTGATTTGAAAATCGAAACGTATGCAACAGTTTCTGACATAGGAGAGAATGGTCCACCATGTTGAAAGCTTTTGGGAAGTCCAACAACGCCAAAAAACGTAGGATTGTTTGCGTCCAGGCCTTTGCGAATGTCATCGACAACAAGTAGAAGTGCGGAACTCAAAAGGTTTTTGTTGATAAGATGTGCTTGCACTTAAGTTTTCATAGAAGGGCACGCCGAGGTAGATCCTCCTGCGATTCGCAAAAGAAGGGCATGAGCAGAGGAGGTGATGTATCTATCGAATCCTCCTCCCTGTCATCCATGCAGCCGCTGCAGAAGTCATTGGAGGGTAGCCCTAGTCTGGCGGCGTGTATTCCAATAATGCAGTAACCTGTAATGACACCCACTAGAGTGCTTAATGTTGCCCCTTTGGTTGTCACTAGGTCCCTGGTTCGTCCTAGGATTAGCTTAGGCCAGAGTTGTTTAGTGATAAAGCCGATACTACTTTCATCCCATTGGAGGTTGGTCGCCTCTATGGTTTGAACTTTTATCATGTGTTTTTAGGTATCCGATTGTAGGAAGACTGAGTGTGCTTGACCCTAACTTTGCGAGTTCGTCAGCCGCGCATTTTCCTAGAATATCCCTATTCCCGGGAATCCACAATATTTTAATGTTGAACTGTTCAGCTATCTCGTCTAGAGATAGGCGGCAGTTAAGATATGTATGTCTTTGATTTGTGGGTTACCGCGGCCAGGGATTTTATCGCAGAACGGCTGTCCGCGCAAATGATAATATATTTAGCGGATATTACATTGATCCTAAGCCATGCAAGGGCCTCTGTTAATTCTGCTTGATACACACTGCAGTGATTTGTTAGTCTGAATGATGGGTTGAAGTTAAGTTCCTTGGAGAAGACCCCGCTACATACACCCGTCTCCATCTTGGAGCCATCGGTATAGAGTGAAATCGCGTCCTTCGGTATGACTTTCCCTTCAGCCCATTCCTCCCTGGATGGGAAGACAATTTCGAAGTTCCTAGTGAACACATTCTGCGGGACGATTTATTCTGTGTACTTCGTGTCCATGGGTACTTCGAAGTGATTAAGAATGCTAATATGGACTTACCTATGCCCCTAATCCGTAGGGCCGTGCAGGCAGTAACTTTCTTGCTGAAGAGGTTCAACGGTGTAAAATGTAATAGGATATTTAGGGCCTCCGTGGGGGTTGATCTGATCGCTCCGCTTATATATAAACTGGCCGATCTTTGTACTTTCCCCGGAAGGTTTCGATAGACAGCCTTGTCCAGAGCAGTCCACCAGACTACGATACCATACAGAAGGATGGGCCTTATGACTGCTGTATACAGTCAGTGCATAATGCTTGGTTGGAAACCCCACTTTTTGCCCACCACTTTCTTACAGCTGTAGAGAGCAGTGGTTGCTTTCTTGGCTTGATCAAGAATGTTGGGTTTCCAATTCAGCCTCCTGTCAAGGACTAGGCCTAGATTTGATTATTAATTGGATTCCATCCAGGTGGGTTGAAAGGCGGAATTTTATATTTTTTTGTACTTGGTCGATCTTGTTAGGATTGAGTCCAAGTCCACAGTACTGCGTCCAGGTTTCTACTGTTTGTAAAGCACCCTGCATTAGGTCTAGGAAATTTTCCTGTGGCGGCAATAGCAATGTCGTCTGCATAGGCGGTCACAGCGTACCCTTCCTGTTTTAGCAACAACAGACAGACGTTATTTACAATTACGTGCATCCCCGCAAGGGATGCCAAATGTTAAAAATGTTCAGAACACCGTAGTTAAATTGCAGATAGGCTTAAGGTTTAGGAAAAGGAACACCGAAATTACTTCCCTCTTACACACGTCTTTACTGCATTCTCTTTACATAAAGATGGCAATCTGATGGCTTTGCGAGGCACTTTGATAGACAGCCCCTACAAACGCGTTGCGGTTTAACGGCGTCTTGACTATGTTCCGACCTGGTTCCGACGTCTTGACTCTACACATCGACGTCTTATTATTTTCGGCTAAAGATTCTATGTAAAAATAAAGGCGAGAGCCCTTCTTTTTCCAGCATTGCTGATAGCTGCCACCACGAAACGAGGTCTGAGCTTTTTTTTTTTATTGCGATAAGGTGCGACATTAATTTGGTCCTTCGAGCCAGCTCAATTGGCTATAAGATAAAAAATAAAACGGAAATTCGGAGAGGTCGGGGCAGAATACACGGATTCTGTTTCAATTGGAGTGAAGCACGTGGATAGTTCTACGGGTAAAGTTGAACGGCTGGCATTGAATTGAATTCAGAAATCAAACAAGTGGAACATTTGAGCTGGAATATCGCACACGAGGATGGTTCTACGAGTAAGGCTGGGCTGCTGGCAAGGGATTGGATTCAGCAATCGAGCAAGTGGAATATCTGAACTGGAATATCGCAGCGAGTAAACGCATTTAGTTTTCTTTATTGCACCTTGAGACATATGTATGTATCATCATTATCATCATCATCATCATCATTTTCAGTGGCCCGCATGTTCAACTAAAAGAGTCGCGGGGGTAATGCGCGCACGTGGGACCTCCTGGCCACTCGATCCTCCGCCATCGACTCTAACTCATCAGGAGCTATGCCCAAGCGCACCCAGGCGAGTTTTTGGACTTGGTCCAGCCACCTCGTCCTGGGTCTGCCAAGCGGTCGCCTGCCTTATGGTATTGCATCCAAGGCACGCTTCGGAAGTCGTGATGATGGCGACATTCGTCTCACGTGACCAAACCATCGAAGCATAGCCCTTTCCGTTCGGAGAAGCAGCTGCTAAACATTAAGCTCCCCGCACAATCCGTGTTTCTCACCCTATCCCGGCGAGTAACTCCCACAACAGCGCGAAGAAATTTCATTTCGGTAGCTTGTATTCGCGATCTTATTCTTTCGGTCCTTACCCAAATTTCATGACCATAGGTGGGAGTTGGAACAAATACTGCATTGGACAGGTGTTCTGGAAATAACCATAACCTCGGATTTGTCCACGTTAACCCTCATTCCAGCATCAGCACATACGGCCACAAACCTATCTAGCGCGCGCTAAGGTTCCATCTGGGAGGATGTGAGGACAACTAAGTCATCTGCAAAAAGAAGATGACTTATCCTCAACTCTCCCAATGTGAAACACTCCTCGCCTCGACTGCGCTGCAACATACAGTCCATATATATAATGAAAAGGAGATGTGACAAGACGCACCCTTGGCGAAGTCCAACGCCCACGGTGAAAGGTGTTGATTTACTACCGTTAACCCGAACGCAGCTGCTACAGTTTGTGTATAGAGACTGAATGGCCCTCAACAGAGGACCATCAATCCCATACTCCTGTAGAACACTCCAGAGTTTACCTCGAGGAACTCGGTCATATGCCTTTTCCAAATCTACAAAGCAGCTGTAGATTGGTTTGGAATACTCTCAAGCCTTCTCGAGTACCATTCTTAGAGTGAAAAGCTGGTCGGTTGTACTTCTGGCGTGAGGAAACCCACACTGTTCATCCCCTATCCTGGATTCGACCACAGCTCTGGAACGCGCCTTCAACACCTTAGCGTAGATCTTACCGGGGACACTTAAAAGAGATATGCCCCTATAATTGGAGCACTCTTTTTTATCATCCTTTATGAAAAGAGGGACAATCACCCCAGTCTGCCAATCGCTAGGTGTCTTACCGCATTCGCAGGCCACCTTAATGACACGAGAGAGCCATACTACTCCCTCTTTACCCATTGCCTTAAGCATTTCTGGCCGAACTTCATCCACACCGGCGGATTTGCCAATTTTTAGCGATTCAATCGCTAAAATGACTTCCTCCACCGTTGGACTATTCTCCGCCACACGCAAGACTATAGTTCTGTCCCCCTCAGTGCCCTGTTCGGGATTGAGCAGCTCCGAAAAGTGCTCGCTCCATCTGCGTAAGATGTCCATCTCATTGGGAAGGAACACACCATCTTTGGATTTAACTCCTTCGATGATGTTGAATTTCCTTCCTCTGAGCCGGCGAATGGTTTGCCAGAACACCTTTTTCGCAGATCTATGGTCGCCTTCCAACTTCTCGCCGAACCCCTTCCAGGACTGCTCTTTCGCTGCTCGCACAGCAAATTTGCAAGTTCTTCGCGCCACAGTGTATCGGTCACGAGAAGCAGAGTCCCTCAAGAGAATCCAGTCTCTGCAGGCCTTCTTCTTCTCTCTGATGGCTTCTTGAACTCCGGGTGTTTTAAACCACCATGTTCTTTTCTCACCATCAGCCGCCACACCAAGCCGCTTCTCTCCACAAACATCACGTGCAGAGGCAATGACAGCTGTTGACAATAGTCGCCATTCTTCCTCTACATGCGCTGGAACAGTTGGAATTTGCTTAAACCTTTCGGATATGTGTCGTGCGAAGTGTTGCCGCACCTCACTGCTTTGTAGTTTCTCCCACCGTATGCGTTTAACCACTCTTGGTATCCGCCTTGGCAGACGAGGTACTCTATCAGTAAGATACAGCTTACACAACACCAGGTGATGATCAGTTGACAGTTCAGCCCCTCTCAACACACGAACGTCACAAACCATCCGTTTCACACACGATGGTACCACAAAGAAATCTATCAACGATTTCTGTTGAAGACTCCGACAATACCACGTATATTTACGAAAGTCTTTGTGTGGAAAGAAGGTGTTCATAATGGACATGACATTTGTATGTATGTATGTATGTTGGCGTTACAGTCCATGAAGAACCTGAACCGAGCTTCTCTCAATCACCCATGTTGTGTGTGATTTCATTTTCCCATAGGTGAAAGGGACCTACAGTTTATTGCCGGTTCCGAACGGCGAATTGCGAGAAGCTTTTCATGACAATTTTACTACAGGGGGTTTTGTCAGAGTCCCGCTGAGGAGAAACACCGTGAAAAACATGTTCGATGACATGGCTGTGTCGGGATTCGATCCCGTGTCATCGACGTCAGAGGCCAACACACTACCCACTGCGCCACGGTACTCTCATGGACATGACATTTGCACGGCAAAAATCCAACAACCTCTCTCCGTTCGCGTTTTGATGAGTATCACCGTTCTTCCCAACCACACTCCCCCATGTCGTTACATCCACACCCACATGGGCGTTGAAGTCACCCATCAGAATATAGGAATCCATCTCAACCACCCTATCAAGGACCGCATCAATTTCATCCAGGAAAGTCGTATACTCAGACTCAGGATTCGGTGCATACACCTGCACCAGAGCCAAAGTTGATCTTTCAAACTTGAGTCTTAAGATCGCGACTCCTCCTCCTGATGGTATCCACTCCAATACCCTGTCTGCCAGCCTGGGACTTATGAGTATCCCCACTCCCGCCTGTGCAGACATTTGAGGTGCAACTCCCGACAGGAAGAGTTTCCACCCGTCCGAAAGGTCCACAGTTTTATATCCTCTTTGCTTTGTCGAAGAGATACCTACGATATCTAACCGATACCTGGTAGCTTCCTCAACCAGCTCGTGATACTTCCCTATGAGCGATGAGACGTTCCACGTGCCCACCCTATGTATATGTATGTGTATCATATACAATACATACGAGTACCTATATACAAGAGATGGAGATTCTACGCAAAAAGCGCGGTGTGCTAGTAGCAGAGGAAAATGAGGGAAGTGTGTTAGCAATAGATGCACAAGTAAAGCTAGAAAAGGTAGAAGAACTTATGAAGGCATTTGAGAAAGTCCAAATAGAATTAGAGATGTAGTTGACAGATGAAGAGGTGGAGAATGAAGTCACTGTAAGTGAAGAGTTTGAGGCAAAATATTACAGCATTAAGGGAAGGTGCTTGAAGGCGTTGTCACGCGGTTCTCTTATAGCAGCATAGACAGTCATTAACACATCTGCGCCAGGAGGATCCTTCGTTTCGCTCAACTAGGGAGCATGATATAACTCTCCAACAGTTGGCCGAAAGTCTAAACGCTATTGCCGCAGCACTTGCATCTATTTCCGATAGTGATCGTTTTGCTAGAAGTCACACTATTTCTAAATTGCCTACCTGTCCACTCCCTACGTTCAACGGGGACTTTAGGGAATGGCCAACGTATAAGGACTTATTCAAAGCAGTAGTGCACAGTTCAGGTAGTCTGTCAGGGTCTCAGAAGTTGCAGTATTTAAAGCTATCTTTGACGGGTGATGCAGCGTCCATTCTTATGCGATCTATGAGCGATCTTTGTGCTGTGTACGACAAGGAGAAGGTGATCGTGAACACACATATAAAAACTATCATGGAGCTGTCTGATATTGGACACAACTCCAATGCGTTAGACATTAGTAGGCTTCGTAATACAGTCAATGAATCCGTTTCCGCCTTAAAGTCTTAAGGGTTACCTGTCGACCACTGGGACGCCTGGTTAATATACGTAGTGTCTTCGAAATTAGATGCGGAGTCAAGGAAACTATGGGCAAGGTTCTCGCCGTCAAATTACCAATTTTTAAGGATATTTTGGATTTCCTTACGAACAGACGGTTTGAGCTCGAAGCATTTTCACACAAAAGGGTTCCGAAGACACTGACGACCAAACCAAATCGTCAGTCAGTACTAGCAGCGGTCTCTTCAATGTGTCCCATGTGCAATGGTTCTCATTTTGTAGCATCGTGCCCTCAATTCTGTCAAAGGGTAACGAAACTTTATTGCTCAAAAGGGTCTGTGTTATAACTGTCTGAACACAGGGCACTCCGTAAAGGCTTGCAATTCAGGGACGTGCGAAAAGTGTAGAGCACGACATCACACTTTTATACACACAGAAGTGAGGTCTAGTTTAAGGGCACAAAGCAGTTTATATGACCTTAAGGTAAATCAAATACAGGATCAAGCATTAGAGAACCCAAGGGCTGTATTGTCAGTGAGGAATGATAAGCAGGTTCCGGACTTAAAGGGGCGTGATTAGCTTCCACAGAAGCATGTGTACAATATTTGGGATTAACACGGCAGAAATGCTCATTGGCTATAAGCGCTGTAGGTGATTCTGAAATTAAGGCGAGAGGAATGGTTTCATTGAACATTAAATCAAAGACACGGAAAATAACACGCATAGTATCGATGTGTATTACAAAAGTAACAACCAACCCCTTCGGGGATCACAGGGCAGACGTACGAAGGTTTTCCACCTTGTTCATGTATCTATGACCTCAACATCAAAAAACCCAGTTTTTCATATAACCTTTTGACATCCAGCCAGCATGACTCAAATCCACAGCGACATGTCATGTATGTCATGATGACGCGTTCAGCCCTCGGCTACATTGAAGTCGTCGGTTCAAACGGGGCCACTATCAAGTGGCATTCGAATGAAATGGTTCGGTGCTTCCGTTTCAGCTAGAAGATGTGTAATCGTCAGACATTGAACCCCTCCGTCGCGTCGCTCTGTTTCGTAGTGAAATCCACTTGATCGCGCCAGTGATTCAATCGCTAGACGATACAGTATTTCACTTAATTGATAAAACAGATACGAGTAATGCAATAAACAAATGCCATGTGAATAGGTCGGTGGTGTATTCAATTTGTCGAGTAAACAAATATCGTTAACCAAGTTCGATGGCAAACAGGGCAACTACTGCTCTAGAACTAGTTTGTTCGGGAATGCGTGTCACCGTGTGACCGTGCCAATTAAATTGAAGTTTAGATAAAAGGCAAAGTGTGAAGTACTCTAGCAGACGAGCAAGATACATTTGTTTCTTTGGCTTTGTTTCACTCGCTTCCCTAAAGCAATTTAATCGTGTGAATATGCTTGATTGCCCGACATCAAAGTGCGACTAATGGTCGCTACACAAATAGTTTGGTGAATGTCAGACAGATTTCGCCTATTTGCTGAGATGGCATTAAAAGCAAGAAACCAAAAAAATGAAAAACGTTCACCCAAACAAAATGTGATTACGACACGACGACGAAGCAGAAATCTCATCTCTTGGCGCGAACGTAAACAATTCCTAAAGCAAGTCACCCACGCTAGGAGTAGGAAATAGACGACAGAGCACATTGTTATTTCAGGGTTACACCAAAATAAAGGCAAGAAGAAAAAAAAAACAAAAAATTAATTGAAGTCGTTAAAAATGGTCTTTGCGGGCCCTGGGGCCGAACACGTCACCGAGACAGGGCCTCTAATGACGTGTCCAGATTTGGTTTTTTCAATTTGTTGTTATTTTTATCGGATGTCGAGAAAGTCTTTTTGGCCGGCCTCGTATGCTTTTGATTTGGTTAAATGGACTGCATGTCCGACAGTTGATAGTCGACAGTGAAATCGTTGACCTTTCGAAACATGCGGCTCATTCCACTCGATTGTTTTGGGGAATCGACTTCGAATGTTAAGCGCGTTAATGCCTCGAGCATGTTAAAATTTAGCAGAAGCAACAGTCGGGCGCTTCTTTCCTTAGAGGCACGTCCTTTTTTTTTAAACATCTAGTAGCACTGTTTACTTACTTACTTACTTAGATGGCGCTACAGTTCAGGGTGAACCGAGGCCTCAACCAACAAACCTCTCCAGCCGGCACGATCTTTGGCCAGCTGCTTTCAGTGCCGCACGCCCAGTTGTTTGAGCTCCCTTCCCATCTGTGAGCGCCACCTTAGATGCGGCCGTCATCTGTAGCGTCGTCCCTCGGGGCCAGAGTCGAAGACTCTCCGGGCCGGAGCAGTGATGTCCATTTGCTCTACATGGCCCAGCCATGTTAGACGTTAGATTCGTAGAAGTCTCACTACGCCAAAGTGCTCTCTTGTGGTCCATCGTGGTAAATGAACTGATTAACATACTCAGCAACAATGGTTTCTATGTCCAAGGCTATGCTGACGACATAGTGATCCTGGTTAGAGGCAAATTCGAAAACACGGTCTCGGAACTCCTCCAACAGGCACTAAATCTTGTTGCAAACTGGTGCACAAAGGTTGCACTAAAGGTCAACCCTAGGAAAAGCACTATAGTCGCCTTCATCAAAAGGAGGAATAGGCACAAACTCACCAAACCTACCCTCTTTGGTGAAGCGATAGAGTTCTCAAAAGAAGTCAAATATCTAGGGATTACTCTAGACGAAAAGCTCACTTGGAACTCTCACATTACAAAAACCATTGAGAAAGCCAGGATCTCTTTATGGACCAGCAAAAGTCTCACTTGCAAAAACTGGGGCACAAACCCCAAAATGACCCGCTGGCTATACACAGCAATCACCAGACCAATCCTCACATATGCTGCGCCCGTCTGGTGGCACAAAACAAAACAAGCAACAGTGCAAGCCAAGCTCAACAAATTGCAAAGACTAGCTTGCATGGTGATACGGGGCCATGAGAACAACCCCCACAGCAGCACTAGAAGTCATCACAGACCTGCCACCTCTTCACCTCCAACTGAAGAAAGAAGCAATGGTCTTCGCCCATAGATTGATCGTGGAGAATGACTCTAACCGTAGGCTCTTTCACCCTGATATCCTTACGGAGATAAACAGGCATGAAATCCTGATGATATCTCTCTCAGACAACTGTCTCCCCAGATACAACTTCAGCCAAAACTACAAGGTCACATTCCCCAACCGACAAAACTGGGAACAGGATAGACCCCCCTTCAATCGTGGATCCTACGTGTGGTACACAGATGGCTCCAAAACGAACGAAGGCGTTGGGGCTGGAGTTTACGGAGCAAATACTGGCACATCCATCTACGTCAGCATGGACAGATATAACTCCGTTTTTCAAGCAGAGATATTTGCTATAGAACTCTGCCTCAGAGAAAATTTAAACAGAAACATACTTAACAAAAACATTTACATTCTCTCTGACAGCAAGGCTGCACTTCTAGCCCTAAAGAGCTATGAAGTCACCTCCAAACTGGTATGGGACTGCCTACGTTTACTTCACCAGCTGGCCAGCACAAACAGAGTTCATCTCATTTGGATACCTGGACACAGCGGCCATTCAGGCAACGAAAAGGCCGACCTACTAGCTAGGAAAGGCTCCGCATCACCATTCATGACGCCACGGCCTTTCTGCGGCATACCCATCAGCACCACCAAATGCTGCATAAACAATTGGTTAAGGAACACGACGGATCACTACTGGTCACAAACGAAAGGTAGCAGACAAGCCAAGTTGTTCCTCCCAACTACATCTCTCAACAGAACGAAACAACTCCTCATGCTCTCGAGGAGTCAGATTCGCTTAATCACAGGTTTCCTTACTGGACACTGCCCAGTCAACAAACATCTCAGGACGATGGGCATCATACAAGATGACACTTGCAGAATGTGTAATGAAGACGAAGAAACAGCAGAGCACATACTATGCCACTGTAACTGCCTTGTCAGTACACGTCATCGTCACTTAGGCAAGTATTATCTTGAAGCAGAAGAAATCGCTGCTAGCTCACTCAAAAGCATACTAAGTTTTATCACAAACTCAGGATTCTTGAGGGAACTGTAAGTGGGGGACATCACAATAGGCTCACTCGTGGCCGCAGTGATCAGGCGACTTTGTCCCACCCCCCGTACCCTCTCTAACTCTCTCTAACGCCAAAGTGCTATACAGCCCATACAGTTCTTGGTTGAATCTTCTCCTTCACTCTCCGTTTACACAAACGGGACCAAAGATTGCACTCAGAATTTTCACCCCGAAATGCCCAAGATCCTCTTCATCCACTTTTGGTAACGTCCAAGCCGCAGCGCCATAGAGGACGACCGGGATGATTAAGGTTTTGTATAGGGATACCTTAGTTTTTCGAGAGAGGGCTCTACTACTCAGTTGCCTCTAGAGCCCAAAGAAGCAGCGGTTGGCAAGAGTTATTCTGGTGTCGTTGCTGCTTGTGACTATCGAGCCAAGGTAGACGAAGTCCTTGACTACTTCAAAAATATAGCTGCCGAAGGTGACGTTCTGACCAAGACGTTGGTGTTGCATGTCTTTCTTTGATAACAGCATGTATTTGGTCTTGTCCCCATTTACCCTTAGACCCAGCTTAGCCGCTTCTGCTTCAATGCTTGCGAGCGCCTCATTGACGTCTCGCTTTGCCCGTCCAATAACGTCAATGTCATCTGCGTAGGCAAGCAATTGTGTGTACTTGAAGTAGATCTAACCTCTTGTATCGGCCGCAGAGTTCCTCACGATCTTTTCAAGTATGATGTTATAGAAATCACACGACAGTGCGTCACCCTGTCTAAAACCTTTTTTAATATGGAAGGTTTCAGTTAGTTCACCTCCGACCTTAATGGAGCAGCGAGAATTCCCTATTCACTATAGTCATCCTGTACAGTCTGATGAGTTTGGCAGAAAGGTTAAAACACGACATGGCTCTGTATAACTCGTCTCTATAAACACTGTCATATGCGGCTTTAGAATCCACAAAAAGATGGTGCGTGTCGACCTGAAATTCATGGGTTTTCTCCAAGACCTGCGGTAGTGCAAAGATTTGATCTATCGTGGATTTTCCCGGCCGGAAACCACAGTGGTAGGAACCTATCAGAATGTCGACGAACTGTTTTAGGCGCTTACACAGTATGGCAAAGAGGATCTTGTACGCAATGCTCAGGAGACTTATCCTTCTGTAATTGGCGCAGTCATAGGAGTCTCCTTTCTTATGGACCGGGCAAACGATGCATAACAATCCATAACCATAACTTGCAGATGAGTTGGTGCATGTTCCTGACCAGCTCATCGCCAGCTGCTTTAAAGAGTTCAGCAGGAAGTCCATCTGACCCAGCAGCATTATAAGACTTAAGTTTCTATATCGCTACCATAACATCGTGTAGGTCGGGTGGACGGGATTCTCTTTCATCTTCGTCCATTGTGAATGGTTCGCAGTCAACAGGAGTAGTTTTCCACATTCTTAGCATCAACTGTGATTCAACTACGAGGTGTCCCTGTTCACTCCTGCAGGCTTCCGCTATAGCTTTATAACCTTGGCCTGTACGTTTTGCTCCTTGGTAATACGTTTGAATAACATCTCTCCACCGCGCGTTTCTCGTGTTTTTTTTCCTTCTGCAAAGCGTGTGTTCCTCCCTTCTTTTCTGCTCATGGAGCGGACGAGCAGCTATCATTCTTCGATGCAACGTTGCCATGTATGCATACTGTTTTTCTGCATGTGCCTGTTTGCATTCGTCATCAAACGAAGAGTTTCTCCTAAGTCGAAACCTAATACGTCAGGGGCAGCATCGCTGATGGTGCCTTGACAACCTCTCTTGAGAGAGCTCGAGGAAGACACGATCCTGGGAGTCAAAAGTAAAGGTAATCAACTTGCTAGATACCTTGATAGTAGGACCTATCATCACCAATACGTCCACGTTGAGCAAAAAACGATAACGACTAAGCTTCAACGTCTCCAAAAACTAGCGTGTCGCGGTATTACGGGCGCTATGGCAGCTCAAGAAACACTGATTGTACTTACTCCACTGCACCCTTTTATTAAAAAGGTTGTATTGCATAGTGCAATTAGAATTCTTCGCTCGGGAACAGGTCTGCCATGTAGACCTATGGGTCACATGTCCATCCTGCATTAGCTTCCTAAGCTAGATACGATTATCACAGTCTCGGACGCATTACCACACAACTTCACCTTAACAAGAGATTTGAGATATTGATCCCAAGCCGCACAGCTTGGGAAACCAGTGATGCCTTGCTCAACGTCAAAGTCCTTAGGTGGTAGACTGATGGCTCCAAGATATTTTCTGTCGTTGGAGCGGGCATCTGTAGGCCAGATCGGGAGTTTTAAAGGCCCTAGGAGTGAGTCCTAGTACCTTCCAAGCTGAATTATATACCATCCTGACATGCATCAATCTAAACTTAGAGACTGGCATAAGTGGAGTAATCATCAATATACTCGCTTAAAGCCAAGCAGCGCTTAAAGTTCATATGGCACGAACCCAAAAACCGTTGAGGAGTGTCAAGATACCCTATAAGATTTTACCAAGAGAAACAAAGTCAAACTCTGGTGGGTATCAGGACGCAAAGGTATTAAGGGCAATGAAATTGCCCATCAACGCGGTGGGAAATGTTCCAGCAAAAGGTACATAGGTGCCGAACCTTTCTTCCAAGTCTAGAATTAACTTCTTCTTAACCAAGTGGGAAAATCGCAACATCTGTCCTTTTGGAACAGCGTTCAAAGACTCAGCCACACAAAAAATTTGTACGGCCCCTAAACACTCTATTCATTTCCCTAAACTTAACAGAGCCGAAGACTGAAGACTGGTCATCTACCTTACGCGACATAGTGGTCTGAGATAACATCTCAATAAAATTAACTTCTCATCTGAAACTGAGTGTCGACTTTGTCTTGAGGACGCAGAAACTTTAGGGCACATACTATGTGACTGCGCTGCTGTTTGCCTTAAGAAGCGTATCGTTCTCAGTGAATTTATGACTGCTGAGGGGTTTATCTCAGCTCCTATGAGAGATACTCTCAACTTCTAAAACTAATCGGCTAGTATGTATATGATTGAAGACCACGTACTGTATGAGACTCACGAGGCAATCGCTCATCTTACTGCTATATCAAAGTCGGATGGCAAAGGACTAACAAAGGCTTCGTAGGGGTAGCATCTATCCGATGTATGCTAGCCTGCTAAAAAGCGAGAAGAGTCACCGCAGTCGAACATCTTGCGGCACGGTTAGTAGTCCCATCCCCACCCCCTCGTGGTGCCATTAGGAGATTCCCTATGGAAATTGCAGACGGGGAAGGGCGAATGGCGAGCCTTCTGGGCCAAAAAACAGTATTAGTCGGTTGGACTACGGCCTAGTAAGCCGTAACCGTAAAAAAACCACAAGCCTCGGATATAACGGACCGGATTAATGTTGACAACCCTAGCAAAAAACGAAAAAAGGACAATGATCTTCGGCTCTGTACGTGGAATGTTAGGTCCCTACACAGCCCACGTGCAGCCGAACAAATTGCGGACGCCCTTAACCGCTATAAAGCGGACATAACCGCCACCCAATAAATGCGATGGAATGGACCGGGTATAAAGCGGATGGAAAACCGCGATATTTACTACGTCGACTGCTATAGGGAGTGAGGGCAACGATTGTTTGGATGCGGATTTGTTGTTCGAGGTGGACTAAGGCAAAAAGTTCTAAGCTTTCGGCATGTGAGCGAACGCCTTATAACAATCCGTATCAAGGCTAAATTTTTTAACATCAGCCTGATCTGCGTCCACGCCCCCACGGAAGACAAGGACGACTCCGCCAAAGATGAGTTCTACGATCTCCTAGACAGAACGTATGCCCAATGTCCCAGCTATGACATTAAGATTGTACTAGGAGACTTCAATCCAAGGCTGGGTAAGGAAAGCATCTTTGAACGAGTCATCGGCAAACATAGCCTCCACGACTCCACCTCCGATAACGGACACAGGCTGATTGATCTTGCTAAGGGACGAAATCCCCTTCTAGCCAGTACGCGCTTCCCGCACCTCGATATACACAAAGGCACCTGGCGATCTTTTGATCAATCGACTACCAACCAGATTGATCACATCGCGATCGACGTCAGCCACTCCTCCACTATCCTTCATGTTCGAACTTTCCGAGGGACTAACATCGACTCGGACCACTATCTTGTAGTAGCCAAGATGTGCCCACGGATATCACGAACACAGCGGAGTAGAGTAAGAATACAAAGTTATGACGTCGGAAAGCTACTATCGCCAGAAACCGCTCGTGCTTTTACCGATCGCGTCTCCTTTATGCTCTCCAATACACCTCAATCCTCCACGGTATCAACAGAACAGCAGTGGAGCCTTTGCAAATAAGCCCTGAAAAGCTCTGCATCCGAAGTTTTGGACTCCAGTGCTCCACCACGAAGAAACCCTGGTTCGATGACGAGTGCAGGAGGATTCACACAGCGAAGCAGGATGCATATAAAGCCTCGCTGCATAAAAGAACAAGAGCAGCCCGTGAGCTCAACGAGTTAAAAAGAAGGGAGGGGCATAAGCTTCTCAGAAGAAAGAAGAAAGAGCACGAGAAACGCGCGATTGGGGATTTGGAGAGGTGTTACTGCAGGCGTGACGAAAGTTTTATCAACAGATAAAGCGAGCACACCAAGGTTATAAAGCCAGAACGGAAGCCTGCAGAGATGAGAACGGACATCTAGTAGTGGAATCGCAGTCGACGCTGCGAATATGGAAAAAACACTTCTGCAGACTGTATAACGGCAGGCAGAATGATCCATTTCTAATCGACGAAGACCGCAGAGAATTCTGTCCCCCTGACCTCGACGAGGTTAAGATTGCCATATCGAAGCTCAAGTCCAATAAAATTGCAGGCGCAGAGGGACTGTCTGCTGAGCTCATCAAAACAGCTGAGGAGGACCTGGTTAGGAGCAAGCACCAGCTCATCTGTGAGATAAGGTTAGAGGAAAACATGCCCGAGGAATAGAGTCTCAGCATCGTATGCCCGATCCACAAGAAAGAAGACCCCTCTGATTGCGCCACCTATAGAGGAATAAGTCTTCTTAGCATCGCCTACAAATTCTTATCTGCCATTTTGTGTGAACGCCTGAAGCCTTTTTTAAATAAGCTGATAGGTCCTTATCAGTGCGGATTCAGGCCAGGGAAGTCCACCATCGACCAAATCTTCACACTACGGTAGATCCTGGAAAAAACCAATGAATTTCAAGTCGACCACCTATTTGTCGACTTCAAAACCGCATACGACAGCGTAATTAGAGACGAGCTATACAACGCTATGTCTACCTTTGCCATACCTGCTATGCAGGATGACTTTGGAGAATGCTCGCTGCTCCATCCGAATCGGTGAACACCGTGCCGATAGTTTTGATGTCAAAAAAGGATTTAGGCAGGGCGATGCGCTGTCGTGTGACTTCTTCAACATCATATTAGAAATGATTGTGCAAAAGTCACTGGCCAATACAAGAGGCACAATCTGTTTCAAATCCTCGCAACTCCTTGCGTACGACGACGTCATTGACATAATAGGTAGATCACAACGAGATGCCAATGAGGCGTTTGCGAGTATTGAGATGGAGGCGGCGAAAATTGGTTTAGCAGTAAACGAGGGCAAACCAAATATATGTATGCTGTCATCAAAAAAGGACGCTCACCACCGACGTCTTGGCCAGAACGTTTGTATTGGCAGATGTAAGTTCGAGGTGGTTAAGGACTTCGCCTACCTTGGCTCCGCAGTGACCCGGAACAACGACATCAGTTCCGAAATCAAACGCAGAATCACTCTTGCCAATCGCTGTTTCTTTGGGCTTAGGAGGCAACTGAGTAATAGAGCCCTCTCCCGAACGACAGAGTTGACTCTATATAAGACCCTTATCATCCCGGTCCTGTTGTACGGCGCAGAAGCATGGACACTATCAAAAGCGGATGAGTAGGCCCTTGGTCGGTTCGAGTGAAAGATTTTGCGCGTGATTTTCGGGCCTATAAACGCAGACGGGGGATGGTGGAAAAGATTCAACCACGAACTTTACGGGCTGTACAGTGACATGAGTCTAGTCAGGCGTCTACGGAATCAACGCCTAAGATGGCTGGGCCATGTAGAGCGAATGGCCACCACAGCTCCACCACGGAGAGTCTTTGAATCCAACCCCGAGGGGCAAAGAAGCAGAGGACGGCCGAAGTTAAGATGGCGCACACAGGTGGAAGGGGCCCTCAGCCAACTGGGTTTGCGGCGATGGAAAAGGCTAGCAAAAGATCGTGCTTGTTGCAGGGGCATGTTGGTTGAGGCCCAGGTTCACCCCGAACTGTAGCGCCCGCTAAGAAGAAGAAGATATCAAAGTCGGCAACAAATTAGTCGAAGACTGGTATCAAAAATGTTTCAGGTTCCAAAATGGGTGGTAGACTGTCATCTGATTCATTTTGAAGGATCCCTTACGTCCTCATGCAGAGATGACATAAGATTGGAGAGTCGAGCTAGAAGTAGCTTATTTGACAAGGGGCATACCCAAAGCAAGTCTGCCGGGAGCAAACTTATGATTTTTTTCGCATGTTAACGATATTACTGAATAATGGCTTAAGGTATATTCCTCTCAATGGCCGCCTCCATACACATTTTAGCGTCGGCGTGTGGCCTTACAATTTCCCCACTGCGTCAATAGCCCCATTGAATGCTAAGTCTTCAATAATTGCTTTCAGCTGACGTTATACAAATGGGTGGGTCTTGTGACCTGTCATGACGTACAGCCTTCCATGTCCGAATCGGTAAGCCAAAACATGTTCATCGTAATATGTATTGACGTAGATCACGTGCCTAGTCGACATGTGAATTATAAGATACATGTGTAAATCAGGAAAATCACGTCACGTGCAGTTCTTGTTTGGCTGCTTGTTCGGTGATTACATAAGAACCAGCTTTGACCAATACTCCCCATAACCTATCTCGAAATAAAAGCTCCCATGGCAAGCCTGTGGCCTAATTAGCTCAATTGCTTCCACTCTTTCGCATCCGAATCCTGGTGTCCTATACGAATCTACGATCTAGTGGTCCACGCTTAAGCATCGCGTTCTATAGAAAATCACGTACGATGCGGTAAGTCGTATCTCAAATGCTATGACTGCAACTACTACACTGCAGTTGCAGTTTATTTTTGTTTTTATTTTCTCGAGTCAACAGCCTGATTTCGTTATTATGAAGCAAACAGTTTACGTTTCGGCAATATAAAAGCAAATGTGCGCCCATAAGCCCTATGCAACGGACTGGCGAGCCAAATGTGCAGGCAAAATACACATTTCCATCGGCTTCTGATGTGAATGAAAGGCTCGTACATGCTATGTACCTAAGCATCTTAAAGTAGGTACGAGAGAAAAAAAATTCCATTTTCATCGTATCTGTGTACTCTATGGCACAGGCAGTCACCATCCCCCACTTGGCAAGCATCTGAACATTCCAGGGGACTTTGACCTGATTCCCTTTTTTGTTTCTAATACTCCCTAATACTCCCCGCCTTACTAGCCCACATACTCGTATCGCAAGAGCTATAAAGTGACTTTTCCACCAAAAGAAACGACCGGAATGCCGATACATACATACATCTACGATCCCATAGTGGATCGGAAACGACAGATACATACTATCGCATAGACGAGGAGGTCTAGAGAGGAGAAGTTGTTAAATCAGCATTTGCAGACGGAGCAGTAGTTTTTCTCTCACAACATCGTCGTCGTCATGGATTGTGGCGGCTAGAGAAGAAGATGCCATTTAACGTCTGTCACTATCGTTGTGTGCAACCGATTGTCTGGCTTTAGCGCCAAATATTTTGGATAAGTGGGGAAACTTGTAGACTATGACTACGTGTGCCAAAAAGTCTTGCACCAAACTCTTCTATCACTTTTATTCCTCCTATTCCCTTTCCTTCCGATTGTACTATCTGAGTATCTGTGCATCTGATGTAGACATTTCTTTTTCCTAAGTATATATGTACACCATCTATAACCGGTATTTATATCTTCGCTGAGATACATAATTATGCCTCTAAATAGACGACAATGTGTATGCGCGGGCATCCATACCTATCTGTATCTATAAAGCAACCTATGCCGTCAATTGAGTAATTGCAAACATCTACAATTACACAATCAAGTCTCGGAGAAGACCAAACTGAACAGAATTCAAGAGGGATGTACATTTGAAGAAATATACTCTTCATTTGAAGGAAACATTTAATTTAGTGCACAATTTCGCGCATCGCAGATGCGAGACACCAGGAAGGCTGTGGTATGCATATGTTTTTAGAAATCCTAATTTTAGCTGCATGCCATTGCTTGCTGCTGCTTACAGGATGATCCTACAAGCCGTACGTCGGGCAGCTTCAGCGACAGTCAGAGGAATTTGTGAATTTCATTGAAATCACAGGTTCGTTATGATTTCCCGATGAAGTACATGTATTTCATGAGTCGAGCAGAGCGCGTGTCAGCACAGATACACAGGTTTCGAGTAGGGATAGCACATCGTAGGTCGTACGCAACCAAAAATCTTTAATTACAAAACACAAGTAACTATCTATTTATGTTGTTTAGTTCCATGTGCCTTATGAGGACTAACCTACATACCGATATAGGGACCATAAAAACAGCAATCGATAGACGAAATGAAGATCTAACACGTGATATAGTCGTTTTTTGGGTATTTCATGGCTGAAAGGCTAAAAATTGCGTGCATGTTAGCAGGAAAACGTATACACCAATCAGCCAATTTGTATGAGGTCAAGGTTGTTTCTATCTGTAAGTAGATAGGAGTTAAGGTAAGAAAGTTTCCCGTAGACATTGAACGAATTAGCATAATACAAACAAAGTTCCACCTACCCTGTCGGTTTCCTTTTTCTAGTGAGAGTGAAGTTCGAATGCAAATGGCAGATACCAATACCCTGTAGCTTAATGATTTTTAGTTCTTAACTGAATGAAGCTCGGATATCTCATTAAACTGTGATGTTCTATTTGAGTTGATACCACTTGGTGTCGATGTCTGTGAGGTTATGGTGATACTCACTTACTTAGGTGGCGGGGTGAACCTGGGCCTTCACAAACAAGCCTTTCCAACTAGCACGATACCTTACTAGTTGGTTGAGGTTCCTTTCCACCTTTGTGCGCCACCTTAGATGCGGCCGTTCTCCGCAACATGGTTCTTCGGGGATGGAATCGAAGACTCCATGGTCTACATGCCCCAGCCCTCTTAGACAGTGAATCCGAAGACGTCGTACTAGGCTGATGTTGCTGTAGAGCCCGTACACTTCATGGTCGAATCTTCTCCTCCACTCTTCGTCAACACAAATGCGACCGAAGATTGTACGCCGAATTTTCCTCTCGAAACGACCAAGGGCCTCTTCATCCATTTTTGATAAGGTCCAAACACCTACGCCATAGGGTAGTACGAGGATGATCAAAGTTTTATAAAGTGTCACACAGGTTTTCCTAGAGAGACTCTACTACTACATATTCAATTGCCTCTTGTGCCCGATGAAACGGCGGTTGGCAAGAGTGATTCTGCATTTTATCTCAGCGCTGGTGTTGTTGTCGCCGGTCATCAGTGACCCAAGGTAGACGAATTCCTTGACCACTTCAAATCCACTTATATCTGCCCATGGTGACGTTCTGGCCAATAAGTCTCTTTTTGATGAAAGCAGATATTTGGTTTTACCCTCATTAACCCTAAGACCCATCTTAGCCGCTTCTACCTCAATGCTTACAAAGGTCTCATTGACGTCTCGCTGTGTCCGTCCAATCACGTCAATGTCTTCGCCGTACGCATAAATCGTACCTCTTGTGTTGGTCAGTGACTCTTGAACGATCTTGACGATGTTGAGAAAGTTGCATGACAGCGCGTCACCTTGTCTAAATCCCTTTTTAACATCAAAGGTCTCGGTTTGCTCATTACCGACCTTAATGGAGCAGCAAGAACTCTCTATTGTCATTCTGCACAGTTGGACGAGTTTGGGAGAGATGTTAAGGCTTTGTATAGTTCGTTTCCATACACGCTGTCATGCGCGGCCTTGAAATCGACGAAAAGGTGATGGATGTCGATTTGGTATTCTTGGGTCTTATCCAAGATCTGCCGCAATGTGAATATTTGTCCTAATGTGGATTTACCTGGCCTGAAACCACACTGATAAGAGCCGATCAGGTTATCCGCAAACGGTTTCAGGCATTCACACAATACGGCAGAGAAGACCTTATATGCGATGTTAAGGAGACCTATTCCCCTATAGTTGGCGCAGTTATAGGGGTCTCCTTCCTTATGGACTGTTCAAACGATGCTGAGACTCCATTCGTCGGGCATGCTTTCCTCCGACCATACCTTGCAAATTGAATGGTGCATGCAGCTTACCAGCTCATCTCCAGCCGCCTTAAAAAGCTTAGTAGACAGGCCGTCTGCTCCCGCGGCCTTATTAGACTTAATTCTTGATATTGCTATTTTGACTTCGTCTAGGTCGGGTGGGCGGAATTCTCTTACATCGTCGTCCATTACGAATGGATCGTTCTATCTGTCATCGCCGTCATTGCCAAGTTCTCAGAATCGACTGTGATTCCACTACCAGTTCTCCATTCTTATCCCTGCAGGCCACCGCTCTGGCTTTGTAGCCATGGCATGTTCTTTTTACTTTATTGTAAAACCTTCGGGCGTCATTCCTTCGGAAGCATCTCTCCATCTCCTCGATCTCACGCTTTCCGTGTTCTCTCTTCTTTCTTCTGAGAAGCGTGTGTTCCTCTCTTCTGTTCTGCTCATAGATTTCACGAGCAGCTCTCGTCCGTCGTTGCAGTGTGGCTATAGATGCCTCTTGTTTTGCTGCGTTGACTTGTTCGCATTGTTCATTGAACCAGAGGTTTCTAGGTGGTGGCGACTCAAGACCCAGCACCTCTGAGACAGTGTCTCTGACGGCGTTCTGGCAAGGCACCCATGCCTGCTCTATTGTTTGCGCTGTTGTGGGCGGATTTTGAGAGAGGAGACGCTATCGGCAAAGATTGTGGCAGTGTCTGCGGTCGTAGCTTTCCGATTAATCGATTAATCAGGAGACCGACAGGAGATGGGGGAATCGTGTGCTTGCTACAAGGAGGGTGCGCCCCGTTAGGAAATCGATTAACCTAAATCCGTCGTCGGATGTGGTGTAATGTAGGCTATGCTTTCCTATGATCGATCTAAATATGTCTCCTTTGCCCAGCTTTGCGTTAAAATCTCCTAGTACGATTTTGGTGTCATAACTAGGGCATTGGGCAGGAGATCATAAAAGTCATCTTTGAGTCGATCATCTTAGTGTTCCGTGGGTGCGTGCACGCATATTAGGGTGACATTCCCCACTGTACCCTTGAGGCGGATTGTGATGAGGCGGTCACTTACATGACGAAAGCTTAAGACTTTTTTGTCTAAGTCTATCTCGAATAACAAATCCGCACCCAAATAAGCGTTGCTTGTGTTCCTTGTAGCAATTACCCTAATAGATATCATGGTTTTTCATTCGTTGTTTGCCTGGTCTATTCCATCGCACTTCTTGGAGCGCGGTAATGTCTAAATTGTACCAGTCCAGGGCTTTTTCCAATGGATTGCTCGCACCTGGCCTGTTGAGGGACCTCACATTCCAGGTGCAGGCTCATATATACTTATTGCGTTTGCAGGGGTCGTTAACGTTGGAATCCGAGGCTTGTTGTTGTTTCGTAACAAGATGGTTTTTCCGTAACCCCAACCTGGAGGGTCAGGAGACGCGCAGCTGGCAGCTACAAATGCGAAGTGATCAAGAACTTCACCTAATTTGGCTCACTAGTGACCAGCAACAACAACACCAGCGCTGAGATCAAACGCAGAATTACTCTTGCCAACTGCTGCTTCTTTGGGCTCAAGAGGGAATTGAGAAGTAGAGCCCTTTCTCGGAAGAGGAAAGTTGCGCTGTACAAAACCTTAATCATCCTGGTCCTCCTCTTTGGCGCAGAGGCCTGGACTTAAAGCGGATGAAGAGACCCTTGATCGTTTCGAGAGGGCAATTTTGCGTACAATCTTGGGTCCCGCTCGTTTAAAGGGGGAGAGGAGGCGATGATACAACGACGAACTATACGGGTTGTACAGCGACATCGGCCTGGTACGACGTCTGCGGATCCAACATTTAAGGTGGCTAGGCCATGTAGAGCGAATGTATAACACAGCTCCGGCCCAAAGTCTTCGAGTCCAACTCCGAGGGACGACGCAGCAGAGGACGACCGAATCTAAGGTGGCGCACACAGTTGGAAGGGGACCTTAACCAAGTGGGAGTGCGTGGAAACAGCTGGCAAATGACGGCGCCAGCAGGAGAAGTTTGTTGGTTGAGGCCCATGATCACACCGGTCTGTAGCGCCACCTAAGAAAGTAAAGTATCTAATCGCCAAAGCTGTTATCCAAAGCTGTGTCATGAAATCTGCGTGTAATTCGAAAAGGTGCTTAGTGACGCTTGCGGATCACCGGATTTATTGTAAACAAGCATGAATTCATAATAAAAGAAACCGATTTCAGTGCTACCACCAATTTACCCTTTTTAAGTCGTCCTTGGATACCCTCGTCAGAGTTGGTTATCCCAGACAAACTGCCGAAATCCTGGTTTACTATTTCCTTTAGTCCTCTGAAAGTACTTTCATCCCCAATAACACGCACTGTGGAAGGTCTCAACAATGCCATTCAGCCCCTAATTGTATTGCCAGTCCAGCTGCTCTCTGCTAGGACACAAAATGTGCGCCCGGAAGACATCCACGAATCAATTTATTGTGCTTAACTTCAATGGAGTACTTTCAACCATCACGTCTTCACTAAACATTTTCCACTTACGAGCATTTAAAGAGCAGTTGTCCTGCTCTCAAATTCGAATAAAAGAAAACCTTTTTCCCTCTGTTCGTCCATAAAATCCGGCTACAAGAGGATAACGTGCTTGGAAATCATTTCAACTCAGTTGCTCGGTTCCCCATGCATGCTATTATGTCCATGGATTCATGGATGTAGAAACCAACATCATACTATTCCTGCGACAATACATCGAAAGACACCATAGCTTCCGGTCGAGAAAATTCGATTCGAAAGGTACTGGGTACTATCTACTCCCTCAATATCTATGTACTAGCATGCCTCAAAATCGTGCATAAGGATGTTTGACATTGACATTGTTTTATTTGACTAATTGGAAAAAGGGTTGAAAATCCCTTTTTTGTTCGACCCCCCCATTGTCAACCCTTCAGATTCAATCGTAGACGGATGTTACGCAGATACACACGAGTACATATATAAGGACGAAAACAATTTCCCAGAACTCATTTCGACAAACTTAAAGTGACAATAACTGTGTAATATTTTATTTAAGGGATGTCATCCATCTACCGAGGAAATACAGGCGAACAGGCCAGGATATGTGGGCTGTTAATGAAGTTAGACGAACTTAATTTAGGTCAGGTGCCTGTTTTTGTGATTTCTATTTATCGTTTCATTCTCTTGACGCCCGCACAAAGGTCTCTTCGGGCTATTATTGAGGAAGGAGACTAAGGCGTAAAATAAACGAATCCTTGATCGATGCCATCCTCCGTAAGTATTTATTCGTAATAAATCCCCACTGCCAACACCATTCCATATACATACGCATGGAGGACACCATCTAGTCTGTTCGATGTCCTTCGTACTCAACGCTGTGTCCTTTCCTTTTTCGTTTTTTTTTTTTTTTTTGTTTCTGATAATCTGACACAGAATTCGAGAACTCGTAAAAGGAGTATGATATGAAGCCAACATTCCAGATACTGGTGGAGATGATGGAATGCCAAAAATTCGAGAGATAGGTACTCGTCTCAGCACGCTTGTGACCGTGGCATGTTGTCGTTGAGAAATCGATGACGAATTTTTCACAATAAACAATCGTTACCAACAAGGAGAACAACTTCCCTACTTTCCTTAATCGTTGTCGTTCAGGGGCAACAAGAATTTTCTTTAACCGGCAAAGATGATGTAATCCTGCGATGCGTAGACAGAATTTTTAAGGTAGCGTGGGCAAGAGCAATGATCAGATACCCACATCTGTTCAGGCAGACATCGTAGACCAGCCATACCCAACCTTTTTTTCCCTCGGGCCACATTCATTTGTTTGCTAATTCACGCGGGCCGCAACATTATACATTTTGGGTGATGGCCTTTTCGAGGAGTCTAGGGATAAGCATAAAACACGAGCCTTTTACAAGAAAGCCAAAGGCCTTGCAGGAGGCTTCAAAAAGGGCACCCAGTCTCTTCGAAACTGCGAGGGTTATCTTGTCACCGACCCGCAGGGAATAGTGGATGTATTTAAGCAGCGTTTCCAGCAGCTACTTAACGAGCATGATCAAGAGAGAACGGCAGGGACCGAGGAAATCCCAACTCCAGCCGCTGAAGTAGTCCTCCCACCCAGCATCTAAGAAGTCGGCACAGCTATTCAGAAGCTGAAGAATAACAAGGCCGCATGCTTAGATGACTTGCCATCAGAGCTCTTCAAGGCTGGCGGCGATGTTCTGCTAGGGAGCATGCACCTGCAGAATTTGGGAAGACGAAAGCATGCCCGACGACTGGAATACCAGCTTTATTTGCTCCATCCACAAAAAAGGCGATCCTACCTCTTGCAAGAGCTATAAAGGTATATCCCTTCTCAATGTCGCATACAAGATCCCGCCCAGCGTATTGTGTGAACGTCTAAAGCCGTTTTGCACCACACTAATCGGCAGCTACCAGTATGGCTTCCAGCCCGGCAAATCGACTATAGACCAAATTTTTACACTTCGATAAATCCTGGAAAAGTCCAACGAGTTTCGAATCGATACACACCATCTTTTCATCGATTTCAAAGCCGCATACGACAGCATTCATCGTGAAGGACTGTTTGGTGCGATGGCCGAATCCGGGATCCCGGGAAAACTGATCCAGTTGTGTCGCGTCACGCTAAAAAATACGCGATGCACCGTGCAACTCGGTTCTAGGACTTCGGAACCGTTTGAAACATGCACCGGATTTCGGCAAGGAGATGCGCTGTCATGTGACTTCTTCAACCTGTTGCTGGAGCAGATAGTGCGACGGGCAGGCGTCAACAGGGAAGGCACTATTTTCTACAAGTCCGTCCATCTGCTAGGATACGCGGATGATATCCACATCATCGCGTGTTCTCGCTGTGGCATTGTGGAAGCATTCACCGCGATTGAAGAACAGTCGAAACGAGTTGGTCTTAAGGTCAATGAGGACAAAACGAAGTACATGTTGTCAAGCAAAAACCAATCCGTCGCTCACCACTTGGGACAAAATATAGTAATTGACAGCTACAATTTCGAGGTAGTTAAGGAGTTTGTCTACCTCGGGCCAAACGTAAATTCCACAAATGACACCACAGTGGAGATTCGGCATAGAATCGCCCTTGGCAACCGCTGCTACTTCGGCTTGTCCAAACAACTGGGGTCAAAACTCCTCACCCGAAAGACCAAAGTCATGCTTTACAAAACGCTCATACTGTCAGTCTCGCTGTACGGAGCCGAAAGCTGGACGATAAGCAGGACAGCGGAGCTGATTTTGGGTTCTTTCGAAAGAAAAATTCTGCGCCGGATATTTGGTCGTGTCTGTGAGGAAGGTGAATGGGGAAGAAGACGCAACCGCGAACTCTACGAGCTGTACGAAGATGTGGATGTAGTCCGGAAGGCAAAGATCCGTCGACTACACTGGCTCGCCCACATCGAGCGCATAAACATCAACGCTCCAGCTAAGAGGGTCTTCGACTCCGAGCCTTCTGGTTCGAGAAGAAGAGGAAGACCGAACCTCCGGTATAAAGACCAAGTAATCGCGGATGTAAGACATCTTGGTCTTGATAACTGGAAGCAGCGTGCCCGGCACGGTCAAGAATGGAAGGCAGCTATAGCTCAGGCTCAGATCCTCCATGGATCGCTGGCCTGATAAGTACACATATAAAGCTGGACATATAATGCAAGGCATCGCGTTATTAAGCGTCGCGTTCGTTGGTCACAAAAAAAGGCATCGCGAAATCAAATGTTACATGCTGAAAGTAAACGCGTCATGAGGCATCGCATCGATTGCGATCGCGTCATACCAGGAATAAAGAATGAGATACCAATCTATTGGCTTTGTATTGTATTGTATTGTATTTGTATTTATTCATTTTAATCCATGTACAAAATTTATATTACAAGAGTTAGTTGGTACTTTCAATAAATTAAAAAATGAATTAGATGGCATTTTGTATTTTGTGCAAAAAGATACTAAAATAGTGTTAAATGCCATTTCTAATGGATTTTTATATACATTTTTTTAAAAGAAATGAGATGTGGGTGGGGTGACCCTAAAAACTCGAATTCAGAATTTAAATTTTTAAATTTATAGTGAAAAGAAGAAAGAAAAAAAAAAAAAAAAAAACAATGGAAATACAGCGTTATTAAATAACAGTAAGTTACACCAAAATGTTAGACAACAGGTTTTCCAAGTTAATACAATACAAGTCTAAAAGCCAAACCTTAACACACTTTTCGAACCTTCTAGAAAAAGTTATTGTTCTAATCGACAATGGAAGCTTATTAAATAATCGGCACGACGAAACCAAATAAAAGTTACGAAAAGCAGATGTACGGAAAGGAGGTACGGTGACGACATTCAAAAGGTTTCTACGTAGATTGCAGCTGGAAAACAGTCTGAAATTAAGATATCCTGATCTTTTAAAGAACGTCTTAAGAACTTTAAAGCAATACAAATGACGAACTGGAAGAATTTTCATATCTTGAAAGAGTGGAAAACTAGCACACCGACGGTTCTTGAAAGATATTATCCTTATAACACTTTTCTGTAGAGTAAGTAAAGGCATAATTTTATTCTTATAAGCCCCTCCCCAACAAGTAATTCCATACTGAAGTTTGGAATGAAAAATGCCATAATAAATAGTTTTTAATAGCTTTTTAGAACAGACATTTCTCAGATAAAAAAAATTCCGTAGAGTACTGCAAGAGTATTTTCTTAAAGCTTCAGTATGGCTAGAAAATGACAACTTAGAATCAATCAGGAGACCCAGGTATTTAAACTCATTTACTTTCTCTATTAGGAAGCATTTTTCATTACAGTTTACACTGCTAAGGAAAGGTGGACAAATTAGGTCAGCATCACACTTACAACATGATAGTTTGAACCTTGGACATTCCGGCACATGAAAATACACATTCGCATAGGCTCTAGCCGAGGAAAATAAACTGAAATACATAATTTTAGTTTTCGAACTTTTGCTTAAATGATGCCTAGCGAACCAATTACGTATAAGGCTAAGATCCCAATTAATATCGGCTACAGGATCCAGTGCACTAGGAGAGCCGTACGCGCAACCCACATCATCTGCAAACGCAGTAAGTTTACTCCTTACGTTTAGAGAGAACAAAGAGTTGATATACACAAGGAACAAAATAGGTCCCAGCACAGAGCCTTGAGGAACACCCAAATTTAAAAAACCTAATTCACTCCTCGTATCATGAAACTTCACTCTTTGACATCGGTTTGATAGGTACGATTGAAGCCAATCGAGCATAAACCCTCGAAATCCAGCCTTTTCAAGTTTTTCTAATAGTATGCTATGATTAACCAGATCGAACGCCTTTGTTATATCTATGAATAAGCTAGCAGTAAACTTATTCTCATCGAGATTCAAAAAAATATTTGAACAAAAGTCTAAAAGTGCATCTTCGGTAGATATATAAGGCTGAAAACCAAATTGTCTAGGGCTGAAAAATTGTACCTTTTGTAGAAAAGATACTACACGTCCTTTGATAGCTTTTTCAAACACTTTACTGCAAACAGGAAGAAGCGAAATAGGCCTATAATTTTTCATATCCAGAGCAGAGCCTTTTTTAATTAATGGTACTACATCGGCACATTTTAAAGCCTCTGGAAATATTCCAGAGAAGATGCTACGGTTAAAAATGTCTGCTAGTACATCTACTACAAAGCATGCTATTTGTTTTAAAAGTTTGTTCGAGATGCCATCATAACCACAAGCATTGGAGTTTTTCAGAGACCCGATTATTTTTAGAAGTTCCAATCCAGATATAGGCTCAAAAACAAAACTATTAGTTTGAAATTGATCACAACCGTCCAAGTTATTACAGGAGCACTGAAAAGAATGAGCAGAGTATGTTTGAGAGCTATTCGCTATGGAAGTAAAGAAGGCGTTAAATGCATTCGCAATGCCCAGCTTGTCAGTAACCTCACGGTTGTCAACACAGAGCGAGAGCGGTCTTGAAGTAGGAGAAGATTTATTCAGAATACTATTAACTACCTTCCACTCAGATCTAAGATTGCCCCTAGAGGAAATAAACTTGTTCCGATAGTAATTATCGCGGATAATACGAATTTCTTTTTTAAGATCCAAGGATATCTTTTTAAGCTTATTTTTAAAACGAGAGTTTAAGGGATGCTTGGAACACTTGATCCTTAGCTTGTTTTTTGTCCTAATTTTGTAAATGAGCTGACTAGTAATCCATGGTTTTAGTCTTACCAATGGCTTTTTTATAGGGACAGAGGACGAGCAATTGGAGATATGGTTAGTTAAGGGAGTAATAAATAAATCGTAAGAATCAGATGCATTACTCGAAACGTAAACTCTATTCCAAGATTCGTAAGACAGATCACTACTACAGTTTGCACCTACAAACGCGTTGCGGTTTGACGGCGTCTTGACTATAACATTCTGCCTTGTTGCGACCATTTTGGCACGTCTTGACTCTACACATCGACGTCTTGAGACTATCACTGGGTTAGTCAAAAGCGTCGTTTTTAAACGGAGAATAAGACGTATAGTATCGGCGTGTATTACAAAAGCAACAATCAACCCCTGCGGGGATCAACGAGCAGACGTACGAAGGATTGGTATCTCATTATTTATTATTGATTTTAACAGCCACCATTGAAATGCATCGGTCGAAATTCACGACGCGATGTCTTGCATTATATTTCCACCTTAACACGTCAGAGAATTTCGGCGCAATATTTTGCACAAAGTTAAAAAAATTATTGTCAGAGTATTGATGTCAGAACTGAAAAATGTGCGCACCATTATGTTTTATTTAACGTTCCCCATTAGCGTGATTCGGGCCGCACATAAAAGATTGGCGGGCCGCAGGTTGAGTATGGCTGTCGTAGACTATCCTATGTTGGCACGGTCGACTGGTGAAGGCTGACTAGGGTCGTGACGATGACGGAATTCCAGAGAAGCCAAACGATTAAGGGGATGTGTTGTGATAGCGCACCACTCGGCAATGTGTCGACGGGCGGTTCTTACTTCATCGGATATGAACTGAGAACTCGGCAAGCAACACTCATAACTTCTACGAAACGTTGTGTTCTTAATTGCTCGTTGTTCTCGGATGTTAATTGGAACTTAACCCGTAACAATCGCTACATGCCATCTGTGTCATTGGTCGAAATTAATTCCAAGTCTCTAAGCACACAGACTAAGTATATATACTTGTCATCTATTCTTCGACTAAGCATAATGAATTGATAATTATCG
Source organism: Eumerus sabulonum (assembly GCA_951905685.1). Taxonomy (NCBI): domain Eukaryota; kingdom Metazoa; phylum Arthropoda; class Insecta; order Diptera; family Syrphidae; genus Eumerus; species Eumerus sabulonum. Next base: position 243,075,807 of record OX645060.1, read on the forward strand.
TATTTCTGAATGTGAGATATGGATTTTCGTATTCCTTAGGTCTGGAATGATTTCCTGACTTGGCTGCGGTTCTTGTTCAAATAGACCATATTGACCGATCCTGATTAATGCATTTAAGTAATCGAATTACCAGGAACGTGATTGTGGACATGACGAAGAAGAATAAATGGTTTTGAGCAATTCTCACATCCCATTAAACGCAGGCATTGGATATAGACGTTAAGATGTGTACACGTTGGTGTGTCCTAGAATGTCCCATCATTTTATTGGATTTAATGAAGGTTCTTTGTAAATCATTTTTAACTTCGTTCGACACCAGCACATTCTGCAGTGTTCTCGTGAAAAGACTGAGTTTAAATTTAATTTAATGTCACAGACGAGTATTTGTTTTTTATATTTATTTAATGGCATTTTCATCTTTTATTAAATCGAACTATAAATCTATGTCACAGAGAATGTTATCACTGCAAATAAAAATGTTATGACACCGCACTCTATCGGTGGTCATAAAAATACGTTTGGTGCACCTTTTATTCATTTGGAAGATGCTTAGTCCAAAAGCAGACATGGTAGACCAACAACTGATCGAGAAAAAGAACAATGTCATTGGACCAGATGTCCGTCCATTACACTGCAAATGCTAGTGTGTTAAACAACACGCAGAAGTGTGTTAGACGACACATATACAAATATACATCTTTGAAATCGAGACACTTGTTCGTGTTAAAACTATGACACGTTCTATTCTTCTTCTTCTTCTTCTTAATGGGCGCTACAGTTCGGGGTGAAACTGGGCCTCAACCATCATACCTCTCCAACTAGCACGACCTTTTGCTAGCCCTTTTCATTGCCGCACACCCAGTTGGCTGAGGTCCCCTTCCACCTGTGTGCGCCATCTTAAGTGCGGCCGTCCTCTGCTTCTTCTTCCCTCGGGGTTGGATTCAAAGACTCTCCGGGCTGGAGCTGTGGTGTCCATTCGCTCTACATGGCCCAGCCATCTTAGGCGTTGAATCCGTAGACGCCTGACTAGACTCATGTCACTTTACAGCCCGTAAAGTTCGTGGTTGAATTTTTTCCTCCATCCCCCATCTGCGTTTATAGGCCCGAAAATCACGCGCAAAATCTTTCACTCGAACCGACCAAGGGCCTACTCATCCGCTTTTGATAGTGTCCATGCTTCTGAGCCGTCAAAACAGGACCGGGATGATAAGGGTCTTATATAGAGCCAACTTTGTCGTTCGGGAGCGGACTCTATTACTCAGTTGCCTCCTGAGCCCAAAGAAACAGCGATTGGCAAGAGTGATTCTGCGTTTGATATCGGAACTGATGTCGTTGTTCCAGGTCACTGCGGAGCCGAGGTGGACGAGGGTTAGTGTTGATAGAGGCAGTCATAGAGAGTCGCACAATCAAAGGTACCAGAAAGCATTCGATGGATGAAGAGAATGTCAGATACAGTTCTTCTTTCCTACAACGTGTTCATGTTGATTAGGATTGTTCCTCGAAGTGCAAAACGTAAGAATCGGCGTTGGATGCTCTCGATTCTAAAACTGTGGATTTGTTAGTAAGGAGACCACACTTGAGAGGTGTATTCAAGAAGGGGCCAGACAAAGGTTGTGTAGAGAGATCGCGTAACTTAGGGGATGCAGAATTCTTAAGACCATCGCTTCACGAAAGCGAGAGTTGAATTAGCTTTAAGGATTATCTCGGCGATATGCGTGCGAAAATTTAACTCCTGGTCACATAATATGTCAAGATCGCGGATAGCCTGAGTGGCGGCAATGGGCTGATTATTTAGAGAGTAGAGGAGGAGGAGTTTTAATTCATTTCCGTGAAAAAGTAATGGATAGGCATTTGGAAATGTTGAGCTTCGAGCAGTTTTTGGAACACCAGGTGGAAAAGCTATTGAGATCTAATTGGATAAGGGAAGAGTCATGACTGGAGGAAATGGTCTTGAAGAACTTGGTACCGTCGGCATATAGTGAGATGTGGGAATATGTAATCACCATTTTAATATCGTTAATGGTAAGAAGGTAAAGAAGTGGACCTAAGTGGCTACCTTGGAGGACACCGGAGGAAGCCTAAAAAGGTTTAGCAAGTAAGGAGATATCCACTTCAAAGAAATGGGATCGAAGCCAAGGGAAGACAATTTGAAGAGTATTCTTCTTCTTCTTCTTAGTGGGCGCTACAGTTCGGGGTGAACCTGGGCCTCAACCAACATGCCCCTCCATCTAGCACGATCTTTCGCTAGCCTTTTCCATTACCGCACACCCAGTTGGCTGAGGTACACTTCCACCTGTGTGCGCCATCTTAAGTGCGGCCGTCCTCTGCTTCTTCGTCCCTCGGGATTGGATTCAAAGATTCTCCGGGCTGGAGCTGTGGTGTCCATTCGCTCTACATGGCCCAGCCATCTTAGGCGTTGAATCCGTAGACGCCTGACTAGACTCATGTCGCTGTACAGCCCGTAAAGTTCGTGGTTGAATCTTCTCCTCCATCCCCCGTCTGCGTTTATAGGCCCAAAAATCACGCGCAAAATCTTTCTCTCGAACCGACCAAGGGTCTCCTCATCCGCTTTTGATAGTGTCCATGCTTCTGCGCCGTACAACAGGACCGGGATGATAAGGGTCTTATATAGAGTCAACTTTGTCGTTCGGGACAGGGCTCTATTACTCGGTTGCCTCCTGAGCCCAAAGAAACAGCGATTGGCAAGAGTGATTCTGCGTTTGATTTCGGAATTGATGTCGTTGTTCCAGGTCACTGCGGAGCCAAGGTAGACGAAGTCCTTAACTACCTCGAACTTATATCTGCCAATACAAACGTTCTAGCCAAGGCGTCGGTGGTGAGCGTCCTTTTTTGATTACAGCATATATTTAGTTTTGCCCTCGTTTACCGCCAAAACAATTTTCGCCGCCTCCATCTCAATACTCGCAAACGCCTCATTGACATCTCGCTGTGATCTACCTATTTTGCTAATATCGTCGGCGTATGCAAGGAGTTGCGAGGATTTGTAATAGATTGTGCCTCTTGTATTGGCCAGTGACTTTTGCGCAATCATTTCCAATATGATGTTGAAGAAATCACACGACAGCGCATAGCCCTGCCTAAATCCTTTTTTGACATCAAAACTATCGGTAAGGTGTTCACCGATTCGGATGGAGCAGCGAGCATTCTCCAAAGTCATCTTGCATAGTCTGACGAGTTTAGCAGGTACGTCAAAGGTAGACATGCTGTTGTATAGCTCGTCTCTAATTACGCTGTCGTATACGGCTTTGAAGTCGAAAAATAGGTGGTGAGTGTCGACTTGAAATTCATTGGTTTTTTCCAGTATCTGCCGTAGTGTGAAGATTTGGTCGATGGTGGACTTCCCTGGCCTGAATCCGTACTGGTAAGGACCTATCAGCTTATTTACTTAAGGCTTCAGGCGTTCACACAAAACGGCAGAGAAGATTTTGTAGGCGATGTTAAGGAGACTTATTCCTCTATAGTGGGCGCAATCAGAGGGGTCTCCTTTCTTGTGGATCGGGCATACGATGCTGAGACTCCATTCCTCGGGCATGCTTTCCTCTAACCATATCTTACGGATGAGCTGGTGCATGCTCCCAACCAGGTCATCCCCAGCTGCCTTGAAGAGCTTATCAGACAGTCCGTCTGCGCCAGCAGCTTTATTCGACTTGAGCTTCGATATGGCAATCTTAACTTTGTCGAGGTCAGGGGGACAGAATTCTCTGCGGTCTCCGTCCATTAGAAATGGATCATTCTGCCTGATAGCGGTATATTGACTAACATCGCCGTTATACAGTCTGCAGAAGTGGTTTTTCCATACTCTCAGCATCGACTGCGGTTCTACTACTAGGTGTCCGTTCTCATCCCTGCAGGCTTCCGTTCTGGCTTTATAACCTTGGCATGTTCGCTTTATCTGTTGATAAAACTTTCGAACGTCACGCCTGCAGTAACACCTCTCCAAATCCTCAATCGCGCGCTTTTCGTGCTCTTTCTTCTATCTTCTAAGAAGCTTATGCTCCTCCCTTCTTTTTAACTCGTAGAGCTCACGAGCTGCTTTTGTTCTTTTATGCAGCGAGGGCTTATATGCATCCTGCTTCGCTGTATGAATCCTCCTGCACTCGTCATCGAACCAGGTGTTTCTTCGTGGTGGAGTCTTGAAACCCAAAACTTCGGATGCAGAGCTTTTCAGGGCTTGTTTGCAAAGGCTCCACTGCTGTTCTATTGATAGCGTGGAGGATTGAGGTGTATCGGAGAGCTTAAGGGAGACGCGATCGGTAAAAGCACGAGCGGTTTCTGGCGATAGTAGCTTTCCGACGTCATAACTTTGTATTCTTACTCTACTCTCGGTCTAGGGCGTCCGCAAGTTGTTCGGCTGCACGTGGCCTGTTTAGGGACCTAACATTCCACGCGCAAAGCCGAAGTTCATTGTCCTTTTTTCGCTTTTTGTAAGGGTCGTCAACATAAATCCGGTCCGTTATATCCGTTACGGCTTTGAAGAGTATTATGCCTGATTCACAACACTGCGTTAGTGCTAGCTGAGACATCCAACACAAGCAATTCAATGGGGTAGTCATAAATACTGCGTTTGCGTTGGCGAGCTTACGTTCATTGAAAAATGAGAGGAAATAAGAAAAAATGAGAGGAAATAAGAAAAATTGAGAGCGAGAGAAAACGTAAGCTCACGTAACCAAAGCATACAAAAGTCAAACACGTCGAAAATGTCTGTGCGTTTGAACGACTGTTGCTGTGTATTGATGTGTATGCTATATCTGTGTATTTTGTGGTTTGTGTTGTGTGCGTTTACTTTGACATGGAGCAGCCGAAAAAATTGAATTGTCATTGTCAAAGCATGCGTCGAGGCATTTCTCGTAACACGTAAAGTGCCTCGCACCAACGCAGTGATGTGAATCAGGCATTAGTCTGTGGGACATGTTATCAAAAACTTTACTGAAATCGGTAGAAATAACGGCGACTTCATTGCCATTCTCTAAGGCCGAGAGGGTAAAGGATACAAATTCAACAATGTTTGTAGTTGTAGATCTACATTTGCGGAAACCGTGTTGTCTAGGGGAGGTAAAAGACTTGCAGCGAAAACTTAAAATTTGGGTATACGTGACAGTTTGGCAATGGGACGATCATTGTTGATATCGTTCTTCGGGTCTTTTTTGTGTATAGGGGTTATAAATGAGGTTTTCCATAACTGAGGGAATTCACCTAAACATAGGGATAAAGTGAGGATTTTCGAGAGAGGAAGAAAAAGGGTTGAGGAGCATTTTTTTAGGAATATGGCAGGGAGACCGTCGGGTCCAGGAGTGAATTCATCATTAAGTTGAATTTTTTTATTTTCGATGATTCAGGGGTCGGCTGTGCGAGGAAGAATAGGTCTAAGGGGCAAATTCGGTATATAATCAAAGTAAGCGAGGTCCGGAACAATGGAGTCATCCCCGAAAGATTGTTTAATATAGAGGTTTGATCATTGCGGGGGAGAGATGTGGGGTAACCATCAGATTTTCTCTTGTAAAGAAGGACTTAGGATCAGTTATAAGAATTGCTTTGGTTTCAGCTAAATAGCTTTGATAGAGAGAGAGTTGTGAAGGGTGGTAAAGTGAAGATAGCTACCCATGTAGAAAATTGTGAAAAAAGGAGGAAGGAGGCGAGGATGGAAGTTATCGATGGTTGAGAGGGAAATTAGACAAAGAGAGAGAGACAGAAGAATTGAAGGGATCAGTTGTGAATATGAGGTTTAGTTGTCTACCCATGTAGTTTGAGATGCCACTATCTTGGCTAAGGTTTGAATCTGCAAGGCGATCCAAGAAGAAGAAGTTGGATTGGTGGCAGTATAAAAAGATTCGTCGCCTGATGGAGACCATTTAAGATGAGGAAGGTTGAAATCGCCGAATAGAAGGATTTCATCCTGAGGGTCTCTTAAATCAATTATTTGGTCAATTGTATTAATAGCGAGTTGATAAGATTCAATGGGTTGTGAGGGCAAGATGTAGAAACAAGTGATGTAAAGTGCCTCCTGGGGTAGCACAATCTTAGTTGAAATAAAGTCGAGATGTGGGGAAGAGTCAATTGAATTAAGGACGAAAGGAAGGACTCCTCGACAGGGGCAACCCTCAATGGGTCGGCCGAGTTTGTCATCGCGATAAACATTGAAATTTGATGGGAACAATTCGAAGTTCAGATGGTATCTGGAAAAGAAGATTTAACAAGGAACTGTACGCGTTGTATGGTGGCATGCACCTAGTCAAGCGTCTAGGGATAGAATGCTTAAGATGGTTAGGCTGTGTTGAGCGTATTGGAAAAGCAGCTCCGCCCCGAAGAGTCTTTGAATTTTAGCCATGGAGATAACGCAACAGAGGATGTCCTCGACTGAGATGGCGCACACAAGTGGAGAGAGATTTCAACCAACTTGGTGTGCGCAATTGGAGGCAGCTGGCAAAAGATCGTGTTGACTGAAGAGGTTCGTTGGTTAAGAACCAGATCACCTAAACTGTCATAAGAGGAAGAAGAAGAAGTTTTTCATTTATTATCGAAAAACTGACACCTTTAGGCCGAGAAGCCAGCGCCAACAGCCTAGGTAGACAACATTACAAGTGACTTTACCGCGATACCACTCAAACTGCTCGAAGATGTGAATCAACATTGGACTCTCCCTATAGACCAATTAAAATGAAGTCATCAGCACTTATACTAAATAATTTTTGAACAGTAAATGGCGAGTATTGATTTGTCAACACAATTAAAAGTTTTATGCAAAATTGCCATTTTGCCGAATTTTGTTTTGGTAATTAAAAACCAAACGCACACACACGATATAAATGTCCTTGCAGAACTCACGTTCCAAAGAACGAAGCGTACACGAAAGAGACAAGGCAACTCAATCAAGGACATGATATCCTGGTACCACCACTGACAACATTCTGCTTGTATCTCTAATGAAAAGACGGTAAAGTTTTTTAGAGTGTCCTCTTAGAATAAATGCTGATGATATGGTGGCCAGAGAAATGTCCGCTCGCAATAAATTCAGGAAAGTTTTCCTGAACTTCGTAAATAACCATAATTCTCCGATGTTTGTTTAATTTGATTTTAAATTTCGTTCCCAATCCCTGACACTATTCCGGATTTTCTTCAGTGTCACCCACACCCCACTACATGGTCCCAAATCGTTCTTAAGCAAGTCGCAATTTCCGGTCGAGACTCATATGTACGGTCCACGTTTCCTTCTTCCTGGATATCTAACCTTCTGTGTGTGTGTGTGTGTGTGTGTGAATATCTAATTCAAACTTGCTCCGTGCCAAAGTTTCTAAAACCTTAATCACTTTTGCTTTTCACTTATACATAATTACATAGAGAGCAGTTCCAGTAGGAAGACCTCCCCAAGTTTGACCAAAGGTATTGTGTAGTCGCCAATTGACCCAGTTTCTCAAGTTTTTCCGGTGAAATTAAGGAAATGTTGGAAAACATAGTTTCGAACGTAGACGCAAACAAGTACACGTTATACGCGCTTTTGAATATATATTTCGCGCGTGTGTTGTATGCAAATGTGAAAGCAAATTTCACATCAACGACTGGTTGCGAACGCTTATAGGTCATTGCATTATAGTTTACCCGATGGTGAATTGCATGAAATGTTAGTCGCACACCATCCAGATATTTCATTTAATTTCTTTTACAACGACAGGGTTTGAGTTATGTGAACGGACGCAGATGTTTGAAGGTCAAGACCGTTATTATTGACGGCTTCTACGAAGGCTAAGGTCAGTCTGGTGAACAGAGGAGTGTGTAGAATAAAAAATACTCAGCCGCCGTAGTTTAGGATATCGGAGTGTCTGCCAGAATGGTTTTTCTTGACATTGGACCAGCTTCCAACATCGTAGGAGTAAAAAGTCAAGCAGAGTTTTACTTTGTTAACTGATGATATTGAGAGAATTATTGCACAATAGTCGGAAATATTGTACCTCAAAAAGAAGAGGAATAGCTGCCCAGGCACCCGCCGGACAGTGAACTGATGTGTGCAGCGACCAGCCCCCCAGGCTGGAGGTTGTGCTTAGGGTTAACATCCCTCACACGTTGACGACCTCTGCAAACGCAATAAGAACCTACGAGTCTGCACCTGGAATGTGAGGTCCTTCAATAGGCCAGGTGCGGGCGATCAATTGGGAAAAAACCCTGGACTGCTACAATGCAGACATTACGGCGCTCCAAGAAGTCGGATGGGTTAGATCAGGCAAAAAACGAATGAAAAACCATGATATCTACTACGGTAATTGCTACAAGGAAAACAAGGAACGCTTATCTAAGTGCGGATTTGTTATTCGAGATAGACTTAGACAAAAAGTCTTAAGCTTTCGGCATGTAAGCGAACGCCCCATAACAATCCGCCTCAAGGGTACAGTGGGGAATGTCACCCTAATATGCGTGCAAAGGGCTCAAAGATGACTTTTATGATCTCCTGCCCCAATGCCCTAGTTATGACACCAAAATCGTACTAGGAGATTTCAACGGAAAGCTGGGCAAAGAAGACATATTTAGATCAATCATAGGAAAGCATAGCCTCCATATAACCACATCCGACAACGGATTAAGGCTAATGGACTTCCTAACGGGGCACAACTTCCTTGTAGCAAGCACATGATTCCCCCATCCCAACATCGACAAGGGTACCTGGCGGTTTCCTGATCAATCGACCACCAACCAGATTGATCACATTGCGATCGACGCCAGACACTCTTCCAGTATTCTCGACGTACGAACCTTCCAAGGACCCAACACCGACTAGGACCACTACCTTGTTGTAGCCAAGGCACGAATGAGGATATCAAGAATGCTTAGGAGTCGAGTAGGAAAAGCCAAAACCGCAAGAGACTGCCACAATCTTTGCCGATCGCGTCTCCTCTTACAAAATTCGCCCACAGCAGCACAAACAATAGGGCATGCATGGGCGCATTGCCAGAACGCCGTCAGAGACGCTGTCTCAGAGCTGCGCGGTTTTAAACCGCCACCACCTAGAAACCTTTGGTTCGATGAACAATTCGAACAAGCCAATGCAGCAAAACAAAAGGCATCTAAAGCCACGCTGCAACGACGGACGGGAGCTGCACGCGAAATCTATGAGCAGAACAGAAGAGAGGAATACATGTTCCTCAGAAGAAGGAAAAGAGAACACGGAAAACGTGAGGTGGAGGAGATGGAGAGACGCTTCCGAAGGAATGGCGCCCGAAGGTTTTACAATAACGTAAAACGAACATGCTATGGCTACAAAGCCAAAGCAGTGGCCTGAAGGGTTGAAAATGGAGAACTGGTAGTCACAGTCGATGCTGAGGATTTGGCAAGTTCACTTCTGCAGACTGTATAACGACGATGACAGACAACGATCCATTCGTAATGGACGACGATTTAAGAGAATTCCTTCCACCCGACCTAGATGAAGTCAAAATAGCGATATCAAGACTTAAGTCTAATAAAGCCTTGGGCGCAGACGGCCTGTCTGAGCTTTTGAAGGCGGCTGGACATGAGCTGGTAAGGTGCATGCACCATCTCATTTGCAAGGTATGGTCGGAGGAAAGCATGCCCGGCGAATGGAATCTCAGCATCGTTTGCCCGGTCCATAAGAAAGGAGACCCCTATAACTGCGTCAGCTACAGGAGAATAAGTCTCCTTGACATCGCATATAAGATCTTCTTTGCCGTATTGTTTGAACGCCTCAAACCGTTTGTGGATAACCTGATCGGCTCTTATCAGTATGGCTTCAGGCCAAGTTAACCCGCAATAGACCAAATATTTACGCAACGGTAGATCTTGGAGAAGGTTTTTCCATTGCTTTTAATAGGAACGATGTTAGGCTGATAGGGCAATAGGATTTAGGAGAGGACAAGGTTGACTTTTCTCCAGATTTGAGGGATGTAGCCCAAGTTGGAAAAGGACCTAAGAAGAACTATCCGTGGTGACAGAATAATGTTGAGACCTTTCGGTTAGCAGGAAAGACATCGTCTTTGCCTGGCGCCTCATCGAGTTTAAATGAACCAATTGTCCATTTAACCCTCTCGGGGCTAAAAGATCTATCAAAGACACTGTTCGTTCTACTATCGATGCTACTTATGACGCTCATCTGATCGGCAAAAGGCATAAGCTGGAGAGTAGGGCCAGGGAATTGCACCTCAAGCAAGGTCTTCAAGGTTTCCCTACGATCGACAATAAAGGTACTGATTTGCGAAGCAGACCGGGTCCATTTGTATGTTCCTGGGACAGGACTGTATAGAGTCGGGTCGCTTTTGGTAGCGAGTATATGCTCTCGCAGTTCATGACCTGAGTAACACCATCAACAATTGCTTTGAACTCGCATATCCTGAACTCGCATAACCTCCCTGCAGAAAATAGGTTCCATGGTGGAATGCCGAGCTCCAAAGTCTTCGCAGAGAAGCCAGAAGTCTTCTGAATAGATCGCTCAAATCGAACTCGGAAGATGACTGGAACAAGTACCGGTCGAAGCAGAAAGAATATAAGAAACTTATTCGTAAATCGAAGAACGATTCTTATAAGACCCTCTGCGAAGAGATCAAGTCTCTAAGTGTGACTAGCAAGTTGGTTAAAGTCCTCAAACGCGAAAAACCGATAAAGCTCGATACACTCAGAAAATCGGATGGTCCCTTTACTGAGTCTAAAGCGGAAGCTCGTAGGTTACGGCTTGAGACACAATTCCCGGGAAATCAGATCGCCATCGGCTCGTTGCACTCGCGCGTGGAGGATGCATGCGCTGTTGCATCCTTCAATGGCTACAAATCGCCAGACGCCGACGGTATATACCCGTGTTCTGCTGCAAAAAGGTATAAGGCAGCTGCTTCCTACTTTGAAAAGAATTTTCACTGCTAGTCTGGCAATTGCCTATATACCTATTCATTGGCGCACGGTGAAAGTAGTCCTTATTCCTAAAATAGGAAAACAGGACTACTCACTTGCCAAGAGTTTTAGACCAATTGGTATAACATCCTTCCTGCTGAAAAGCATGGAAAGACTGGCAGTGTTGCACGTGCGCAAAGTGGCGCCCTGTCTCCGCTGTTATGGTGCACAGAGATCGACTCCCTGCTTGATGTTCTCAATGCCTATTGAATCTATGCCCAGGCCTATTCGGATAATGTCGCCGTTCTTTTTGTTGGCTCATGCTTAGCGGCTGTCCATCCCAAAGCACAGGCGGCGCTAAATGTGAACGATGACCGGTGTATCAGGAATGGGCTGTCAGTCAATCCTCTTAAGACCGATGTCGTTCTCTTCACGAGAAGGAGGAAAAATACTGATACGACTAAGCTGGTACTAAAGGGCACTTCCATCCCGATATCCAAGGAGGTTAAGTATCTAGGAGTCATCTTAGATAGCAAGCTTCTCTGGTCAAAGCATGTTGAGTCAAAAACCACCAAAGCGCTATCAGCTTTCGGGCAATGCAAAGGAGCTTTTGGCAAAACATGGAGTTTATTGCCGGCAAAGGACCTGTAGATCTACACGGTCATGAAAAGACCTATAATCTCATATGCATCGGTTGTCTGGTGGAACAGACTAACACCAAACTCCAAAGAACGGTTTGTCTCAGTTGCACGGGGGTTTTCCATAGCATGCCGGGCGCTGCTCTAGATGCTATGATGAACCTTCCACCTCTTGATATATATATCAGAGGATGTGCTCTGAAAGCCATATCTCGTCTGAACAGAAATTACTTTTGGTACAACTCGCAACAGAATAAGAGTGTGCTTGCGCAAGAAATGTCCTGCGACCCCCGTCCCATAGACATGCCTTCTGACGCACTGACGCCCGTTATCCTACTGCGTTGGAATTTCACAGTCGCGTTTCCATGGCGTCAGGATTGGCTCTGGCTGGATACTGAATCTGGATACGATAGTCTTCGCATTTTCACTGATGGCTCCAGGTCTGGGCGGGGGTCAGGAAAATATGCCTCTGTCTTATCAGAGATATGTATACGCAATCCTAATAGCCTTGCACTATGTTGTGAAGCACAGATGGAGGGGGAAAAGCATATGCGTCTGCAGTGACACCCAAGCTGCACTCAAAGCCGTACGCAACCCCCTAACTGGCTCCATATTAGTGCTTGAACTCAAGTCCTTCTTATACAGAGTCGGTAGACTAAATTTATTAAGGCTTGTATGGGTTCCAGGCCACTCTGGGATCCCATGAAATGAAATCTCTCATGAACTCACCAGAATGGGTTCAGAGGAGAGCTTCTCAGGTCCTGAACCCACTATAGTTCAACCTTCGTCCACGGTAAAATCCTACATTAACGATTGGGTGTTTAATACGCACAACCGTAGATGGAGGAATTGTCCAGGTTGCAGGATGACTAAGCGCGTATGCCCTGATGTCTGCAAGAAATCCGCAGCATTCCGCCTGTCTTTAAGGAGAATCGACTGCAGAAGGCTTTTGGGGATCATTACGGGCCAATACACTTTTGCTAGGCACCTCTGCGTACTTGGCATCAGTGAGACGCCTACATGTGCTGCATGTTGCGAGGAGGATGATACTGCAGAGCATTTCCTGTGTGATTGTCCCGCCTTTGCTCGCGCACGGTGGCTCACCCTTGGAGCCAACTTGGTGTGCGCCGAATCTCTTAGCTCTACATCACTGAAGTTCCCTCTCACTTTTCTCCGGACAACGGGGAAAAATACGGTAATATACGGTTTCTGTTTGGGGGAAAAGGGAGCGAGCAAACAGAGCAAAGAAGTTGATCGCGTTTAGCTTCGATCTCTGTTCCTGCTCAATCCAAGTTGACACAGAGCCTCCGCGTGGCCTCCCCTGGATAGCTATACTGGCACCCGCCAGGTAGTGAACCAATGTGTGCAACGACCCGACCCCTTGTCCTGGGGAAAGAGGAGCCTGGCCCTCCAGGTTGGGGGTTGCGCTTAGAACAAAAACTTGTTCAGACACAACCAAAAGCCTCGGATACGGATGGAATACATGTTAACGAAACCCGCAAACGTCAAAAAGGAAACGAATTTCGGCTCTGCACATGGAACGTTAGGTCCCTCAACAGACCAGATGCAGCCGAACACCTGGTCAACTTTTTGGACTGCTATAAGGCAGACATGTTTTACAAGTCCATCCAGCTGCTAGGATACGCGGATGATATCGACATCATCGCGTGTTCTCGCCGTGGCATTGTGGAAGCATTCACGGCGATTGATGAACAGGCGAAACGAGTTGGTCTTAAGATCAATGAGGACAAAACGAAATACATGCTGTCAAGCAAAAACCAATCCGTCGCTCACCACCTGGGACAAAACATAACAATTGACAGCTACAATTTCGGGGTAGTTAAGGAGTTTGTCTACCTCGGGGCAAACGTAAATTCCACATATGACACCACAGTGGAGATCCGGCGTAGAATCGCCCTTGGCAACCGCTGCTACTTCGGCTTGTCCAAACAACTGGGGTCAAGACTCCTCACTCGAAAGACCAAAGTCATGCTTTACAAAACGCTCATTCTGCCAGTCTTGCTGTACGGAGCCGAAAGCTGGACGATAAGCAGGACAGCGGAGCTGATTTTGGGTTCTTTCAACGCTCCAGCTAAGAGGGTCTTCGACTCCGAGCCTCCTGGTTCGAGAAGAAGAGGAAGACCGAACCTCCGGTATAAAGACCAAGTAATCGCGGATGTAAGACATCTTGGTCTTGACAACTGGAAGCAGCGTGCCCGGGACCGTCAAGGATGGAAGGCAGCTATAGCTCAGGCTCAGATCCTCCATGGATCGCTGGCCTGATATGTAAGTAAGTAAGTATAAGGCAGACATTACCACCCTCCAAGAAGTGCGATGGGATGGGCCAGGCAAAAAGCGGATGAAAAACTGAGATATATACTACGGAAACTGCTACAGAGAAAACAAACAACGCTTATTCGGATGCGGATTTGTTGTTCGAGGAAAAAGTCTTAAGCTTCCAACATGTAAGGGAACGTCTCATAACTATTCGCATCAAGGCCATTCTCGGCAATATACGTTTATTATGTGTCTACGCCCCCACAGTGGAGAAAGATGACCGACATAAAGACGACTTCTATGACCTCCTAGGCAGAACGTATGCGCAATGTCCCAGCTATGACACCAAAATCGTTCTAGGAGATTTCAACGTGAAGCTGGGTAAGGAAGCTATCTTTGAATGGGTCATTGGAAAGCACAGCTTACGCAACACCACGTCAGAAAACGGAATGAGGCTAGTGGACTTTATGGTGGGACATAATCTGGTAGTAGCAAGTACACGTTTCCTACACCTCAACATCCATAAGGGGCCTGGCGGTCTTTCGATTAATCGACAACCAACCAAATTGATCATATTACGATCGACGGCAGACACTTCTTCAGCATCCTAGATGTCCGAACCTTTCGAGGAGCCAACATCGACTCGGATCATTGCCCTGTTGCAGCCAAGGTACGGATGCGAATTTCTCTGAATCAACGGAGTCGAGTAAGAATAAAATTTAACATCGGAAAGCTGCAATCGCAGGAGACCGCCAGGACCTTCGCCGATCAAGTCTCCCTCAAGCTCTCTCAAGTCCCGATGCAATCTGCGGTAGCCATAGAACAGCAATGGAGTCACTATCAGAACGCCATCAGAGAGGCCGCCTAAGGTGTACTCGGTTTCGAGCCACCACCGTCGAGAAACCCCTGGTTTGATGATGAGTGCAGACAGGCCCATGTAGAGAAACAGAATGCATACATGACTACATTGCATCGACGGACGAGAGCTGCCCGCGAGCTCTATGAACGGAAAACGAGAGAAGAGCATGCGCTTCTAAGAAGGAAACAGAAGCAGCACGAGAAGCGCGAGTTCGAGGAGATGGAGAGATGTTATTGCAGGAATGACGGTGACGTTCGAAAGTTTTGTTAGAACGTAAAACGAATATACCAAGGCTATAAAGCCAGAGCAGAAGCCTGCAGGGATAAGCACGGACAACAAATAGTGGAGTCACAGTCGATGATGGGATTGTGGAAGGACCACTTCAGCAGACTGTATAACGATGATGATAGTAAAAATGCCGCCGTCAGGCAGAACGAACCATTCATAACGGACGAAGACAAAAGAGAATCCCTTCCACCCGACCTAGGCGATGTTAAGATACCGATATCGAAACTTAAGTCTTATAGAGCTGCTGGAGCAGACGGATCGTTTAAAGCAGCTGGCAGTGAGCTTGTTAGGAACATGCACCAATTCATCTGCAAGATATGATCGGAAGAATGCATGCCCGATGAATGGAATCTCAGTATCGTTTGCCCGGTCCATAAGAAAATAGACCTCTATGATTGCGCCACTTACAGAGGGATAAGCCTCCTGAACATCGCTCGCGTACAAGATCCTCTCTGCCGTACTGTGTAAGTGCCTGAAACCGTTCGTGGACAGTTTGATAGGTTCCTACCAGTGTGGTTTCAGGCCAGGAAAATCCACGATAGACCAAATATTTACACTACGGCAGATCTTGGAGAAGACGCACCATATTTTTGTCGACTTTAAAGCCGGATATGACAGTGTTTATAGAGACGAGCTATACAGAGCCATGTCATGTTTTAACATTCCTGCCAAACTCGTCAGACTGTGCAGGATGACTATGGATAACTCTAGCTGCTCCATTAAGATCGGAGGTGAACTAACCGACCTCTTTGATGTTAAAAAATGGTTTTAGACAGGGTGACGCACTGTCATGTGATTTCTTTAACATTATTCTTGAAAAGATCGTGGGGGACTCTGCGGCCAATACAAGAGGTACAATCTACTTCAAGTCCACACAATTGCTTGCCTACGCAGATGACATTTGACGCACAAAGCGAGACGTCAACGAGGCGTTCGCAAGCATTGAAGCAGAAGCGGCTAAAGTGGGTCTAAGGGTAAATGGGGACAGGACCAAATATATGCTGTCATCCAAAAAGACGCGCAACACCGACGTCTTGGTCAGAACGTCACCTTCGGCAGCTGTCTTTTTGAAGTAGTCAAGGACTTCGTCTACCTTGGCTCGATAGTGACAAGCAGCAACGAAACCAGCGCTGAGAAAAAACGCAGAATAACTCTTGCCTATCGCTGCTTCTTTGGGATCAAGAGGCAATTGAGTAGTAGAGCCCTCTCTCGAAAAACTAAGGTATCCCTCTACAAAACCTTAATCATCGCGGTTCTCCTCTACGGCGCTGAGGCTTGGACGTTACCAAAAGCGCCCAAGAGGCTCTTGGGCGTTTCGAGAGGAAAATTCTGCGTGCAATATTTGGTCCCGTTTGTGTAAACGGAGAGTGGAGGAGGAGAGACGAACTGTACAGCTCCTAAGTCTAAGATGGCTAGGCCATGTAGAGCGAATGGACATCAACACTCAGGCCCGAAGAGCAGCAGAGGACGCACACAGGTGGAAGAGGACCTCAATCAACTGGGCGTGCGAAACTGGAAGCGGCTGGTCAAAGATCGAGCCGGCTGGAGAGGCTTGTTAGTTGAGACCCTGGTTCACCCCGCCATCAAAGTAAGTAAAGTATAAGGCGTCTGTCTGGAGTACAATGGACCAGTGTTTGCGTCTGAGTACTCCAACAGATAGCAGAAGCCTTCAACAATAAAGAAATAGAAAATATTGTCGCAGTGTTTCTTCCAAGACGCTTACGGTACCCGCAAAATGAAGATTGAAGATTTAAAGAAACTGAGTAAAATCCTTAATCCAAGGATGGTAGCATTTCAGTTCTTCATTGATGTTTAGAACCAACAAAACTGAATTCTCCTCAATAACTTGAATTGAAAGAAAAATCCAATTTAATCGATTCTTTCGCCTTCGATTATAGAGATTTAATCGAACAAGATTAAAGGTGACTACAGTTGAGTTGTCATCAAGTTGATTGGATAAAAATCCAATAAAGCAATGACGTTAGTCCCGGTAGGGTCTTTTGGTTGACGTAGCAGCAAATGGAACGGACATTGCCAGCTGAGAATGTCTAAGATAGGAATATCATACGTCGGGTATCTCGAACCCCTCCGTACATGTTCGTATCAAAGAGAGAAAATCAAATGGTACACAACTTGAGGCAATTTATTGTAGAGCCTTCTCCCCCGAGGGCCGAGTATCTGGCCACTCGGACACTATTAAAAGTATTTTATTGGTTACGAAAAACAATCTGAAATGTTTGTTTTGTTTAAAGCTTTCACTGTCCGTTTCCCTTCGAGTACCGCATGTGCTTTTATCCCTTCTGGCTATCGATGTGCCGCGTCGCGTAGAGGCTCTAAACTTTCTTATTCTTATATAATCTGGCCTCCCTCTGCCTATACTGTTGTGGACTTAGTAAACAAAAGGATATTTCATTTTTCTTTCCTTTCTCTCCTTACGAAAGATACATCTGCCGTGAAGCTCTGATGGCATAGTAACACCATATGGGATGTTCCGACATCTAGTACTTGTCTAGTACCTACTCCTTACTGGAACGTTTTTATTTACTGTAAACACTAGTAGAACATCACGGGTGAACCAAGTTTGTCTTCACCTTGAAAGCAATTCCATTCGATTTAATAACAAGCCACCTACACATGTTGGCCTGGTTGACAAACGACAGGGGGGGAGAACGAGTAGTACGTACTGGTAGGGTGAAAGAATATTTGTCAATGAACGCACGCTTGTAGCGAATACCAGCCAACAATGTACATAGGTATGGTAGCATTCTAGGCATCGTTTGCCGATGCATGGCTTCAGTCTTACCGAATAATTAGTATTCGAAATGCCTACATGGTCTCGTTTAACAACCACTATCTTAATCTCGTGTTCGTTTTCCCCCTCCACAGGGGTGGTAGCCATCAATCAAATGCAAATAAGTGAACCTCTTTCACGTGGCACTGGCAAAAACCGTCTAGATACACGAATCGCAATCCAAACCACTCCAGACAAAGCCTGTCGGGTCTTTTTAGCATGTTCCCCACAGAAGCAAAGGAAAAAACGTCGACTTACACGTCTATATTTCAGTTTCCTTACGATGTACATACGTTACATACACGTACATGACTCCGATATACTTTTTACATACACAAGAGCCTGGAAAGGATTTATCAACCATTCAACTTGTACGATGTGGGTGGGTGGTAATCATACAGTCGTCCGCTTCCCCGGGGACATATTTGAAAATTCGTTTTGGACAATTTCACAGGGAGTCAAGGGACCTAACAAGTGTTGTACAAGTTTTCAAAGCGGCAAGGGATTAAACCGGTAGCAAAAGTTTTCCAACAACTTTGGCTACACAGCGAACGAAAGATACGAATAAGCCCCCCCCCCCCCCCCCCCCCCAAAAAAAAAGCGAAATCTTAAATCTATGAAGTGGATTTGGTTCGAAGTTTCCTTCTTTTTGAGTCTGTACTTGCTGTTCATTCGATATTAAATTCACAGCACTTGCAGGATGTGATGATTTTTTGACTTTGCACCAATCGGGCCAGTGTGGGCCAGTGGTTGGAGGTGGCACGATCAAATTCCCAAGCACGTTCGACTTTTACATAATTTTCGTACAGAGTGAACCGGGTACGCGTTTATTCAACACGAAGGAGGCAAGGACATACATAGATTCTCATTGATATCGATACTGGGATGCACTCGTTTTATGGCATCCTGTCACTCCGGCATGTAGGATTATAAATTGTATTTGTTCGAACTATTTGATATGTTGAAGAGTCACGCGCTCGTTGAACTCGCTTCATTCGCGTTTCGCTTTTAATAAGTAAAGTTTCTTACTCCCGTACATAAAATGATGGAAAGAGTTTCCTAGGCGTGCAAGTGCTTTCTAATCATTGAAGAGTAGCTCGATGCTGCTAAACTGAACGATATATAATCGTGGATATGTATCATTTGCTTCACGTACGAGGTCGGGAGGTTTACTTAAATGAAGAGTTTCTATTCTCGTTAGTTCTACTTTTATGACACAGCTGCTGTTGGAGGTGTCTGAGATAGTTGAAGTACCTATGAAGTACCTATGTAGCCCTGACTATGGATTCTCCGGAAAAAACGTACAAAGGGGAGGGCCGAGTGGCCCCTCCTGGATAGCTGCCCAGGCACCCGCCGGACATTGAACTAATGTGTGCAGCGACCAGTCTGTTGTTTCTGGGGTAAAAGGAACCTGGCCCTCCAGGTTGGGGATTGTGCTTAGAGTTAACATCCCTATCACGGAAAAACTATCCTGTTACGAAACGACAACAAGCCTCGGATACGGACGATTCGAACGTTGACGACCCCTGCAAACGCAATAAGGATCTACGAGCCTGCACATGGAATGTGAGGTCCCTCAACAGGCCAGGTGCGGGCAATCGATTGGACATACGTTATCGCCCTCCAAGAAGTGCGATGCGATGGAGCAGGCAAAAACCCGTCTGAAAAACTTTGATAAAACTGAAAAACAAGCAACGCTTATTTAAGCTTTCGTCATGTAAGCCTCATAACAATCCGCATCACGGGTACTGTAGGGAATATCACCCTAATATGCGTGCACGCCCCAACGGAAGAAAAAGATGGTCGACTCAAAGATGACTTTTTTTGATCTCCTGCCTCAATGCCCTAGTTATCACACCAAAATCGTACTAGGAGATTTCAACGGAAAGCTGGGCAAAGAAGACATATTTAGATCAATCATAGGAAAGCATAGCCTCCATATAACCACATCCGACAACGGATTTAGGCTAATGGACTTCCTAACGGGGCGCAACTTCCTTGTGGCAAGCACATGATTCCCCCATCTCAACATCCACAAGGGTACCTGGCGGTCTCCTGAAATCTGACCAACCAGATTGATCACATTGCGATCGATGCCAGAGACTCCTCGACGTACGAACCTACCGAGGAGCCAACATCCTACACGGACACTCAAAGAGAGGAAGCTCTAAGTCAACTTCCTTTATTCCGAACTTGGGAAAATTAACTGAACGAGTGTACTCCCCGATGTACTGCCTGCAACAGCTGGATTTTCTTGAGATCTTCCGGTTAATTATTTATAGTGAGAAGCTATATTCCGAAAAATGACGCCCACGGAGAAAGTGCTATACCAAGATTAATCGTCATATTGCTACTTCAGTCTAAACACCTTCTCCACCATGTCTCTAGGTGTGTTATGATAATAAAACACTCCAAACTATCAACACTAACTTGAGTACCCAGGTGGATGCAGCGGTAATCTCCTACTCCACAACTAATCCACTTAGTCTCCTCGAAGTTAATTACATTCCAAATTGGCTCATTCGAAGATTCAAATTTATTTTCACATTCTCCTAAGTGTAGTCAATACCTCCCATTCCTCCCTTTCCATTAGCAAGCTAGAATGAATCATTGTCGACATTAATGAGGCGTAAGCACGCTTCTCAAGTATCGCATTTTTATGTTCGCCGAGTGTTTGGTCGAGATCACCCAGGAAGCACCCTCCATGCATTACTTACTTACTTGGTCGAATAAACAGATTTAACACCAACCTATAAACACTCCTCATATGTATCTCGAACTAAATAAAAATGAAAAAAGGCAATGATTCGAGTATCCAAAAATACATTCATACGTTTCTGTAAGTGTTTAAATTCTGAAATTAAGTTAAGGGGGAAGGGGGACCAGAGTCCCAGCGGAATGGCACCGACAACAGAAGCGAAGTCGAAAGTTCTCTCAATTATGAAATCGAAAAGACGCGCCAACGAGCAAACGAGAAAGGAGAGTAACCCGTGGACAATCCGGGAGGAAAAAAGCACAAGGAAGAAGCGGAAAAACTGAAAATCGAATTCCCAAATGCCATTCGAACAATTGAGTGCAAGAAGTCTTAAACGATTTTCCTATTGAATATTTGTAATTCGATTTAAAAGTCACAAACACCCGTGGTCGTCTGTTCCATTGGAAATGTTGTTCTTCATTCCGAGCGCCACGGATTCGGGGCACGCTATGCCATCGTTTGACCATCATCATCCACCTCGTCGTCATCGTTATCGTTTTATGCAAAATGAACTCCCACTGGTTCTGGGACAGGTGCTGGGTATGGCCTATTCGTTTACCGGCCACTTGCATATGAAACCTGAAGAGCACTCGGCTGTTTTCGGTAGAGGAACGATATGACGCCGACAACTGGGCGACTAGCAGGCGTGAAGAGTAAAGGAAAATTCCGATTAAATTACACAATTTGCATGCAAATTTGATTTGATTCCATTTATACTATAGAAAGGATGATTTAGAACGTACGGGCAGCAGCAGGAAATTAAACAAAAAAAAAAAAAAAGGAAAAACGAAAAGGACGAAAGAACCTCGATGCAGCAACGCTATGCAATATGCGAACCACTATTGAGCGCAGTCGAACTCGGTGTGAGGCGAACGAGTGCGTGGTTTGCCGATAAATAAAGGATATCCATTGGTCTGACAGCATCGGAAATGCGTTGGTAATGTATTCAAAATCAATTTCATTTGTACGAGTAATTCGATTCGTTTTCCTTCTTGTATCGCATCTGAACGTACGGACGCGTGCACAACTCGAGTTCAATGTCATACCCCATGGACGCTAGAATGTATATAGCGATAGCCGTATCCACAACACATCATCTATTAGTCATTGAGCTTCATGTCGATATCAGTGTCATTTGCACGTGCATGTGACATATCGACTTATCAACATACTCGTACGCAATGTGAATCATATTCGATCCGGACTTATAAGATATTCAGAAAGTCCACTCTAATTGCTTTCAATTGAATATTTCACAAACGACGTCAACCTAAACGATCCGCGTTTCGTTGCAGTACACGGCGTACAAGTACATATCTGTGAGCGCCCATGCTGGTCTCGCACTACTTAGTCGTCGGTGCTGGAAAGTACTTTCGCTCTTCGGATGTACGGGTAGTAAATAGATTTGCGGGCCAACTGAATTGATCGGCGCCCCATCCTCTGTCGCGCGCGTTGATATAACGACTACGGTATGAGTGGGCAATTTTTAGATACCTACATACCTATCCGACTGGCTTACTACAATAATTAACTCAAGAACTCATTACAAGATGGGCGAAGGAAAAACCCTGAATTTCATCTCTTCCAACGGCGTGGAACACGTAAATTGTTTTATCCGTAATCGAGCGCTATGTCATTGCCACGCCGATACTGCAGCGTTTTCTGCTCCTAGTGGAATCTATTCATTTTCTAATATCGATTTTTTTAGCCCGGTCTGAATGGTATGCCCGGTTGTTCTCTAATTTCCTTGACATAAGACACACTGTATGGTTTCCGCGGAAGGTTAAAGTGGGTAAACCAAACGTATGACTCTGGGGCTGGAGGTAAGTGGGCCAATGTTGGGCGATGGAACAATGGAACATGTGAAATAGGAAATAGATGGATATAAGCAACTAGTTCCTGGCTTCGATGGGAGAGGCTTAGACCAGATTATAAGTATTTTTATGTGACGGGGTGAGATTAGATGGTTCGTGGTGGTATAATCGCGAGGCGGTACGTATGTATGTGTAGATGAATCTTTTGTTTTAGTGGCTCGTATGATCTCATAGGAAGGTAAGCTTCACTGGTTTCAAGCGTATAATTAATATATCCGCTCTAAGCTGACTTATCCTCGAGTCACTGTTCGCGAAACTGAGATCACTGTGGAATGATATGTTCGTGCCCCGGGCAGCCGTATTGAGAACCACATGCAAGTGCGATGTCATGAAGCAAAATATCGATAAGGAAATGTAAAAAACTGAGGTATGACCATCCGTCGTTCACAACTGTGCACTACGACTTTCTACTACCAGAAATGTTCAATTTCAGATACTAATTACTATCCCCATCTATAGACCTTAGATTGAGGGCAATCTATACTGAATAACTGATTTGTTAACAAGAGGCTCGCATTAGATGCAATCAACTTTGACGCTATTGGAGAATCCGCTCCTAGGGCAGTATGCTTGATCGCTTCTAATATACAATTTCTGCCCATTTCAGAGGTTATTATAAGGAACCTGGCAGCCGTCATCGTGAAAGTCCCCATTGATGGAAGAGTAAGAGAGATCATGCGCGTCACTGCCTACTTCCCAGAAGACAGCGACCAATTTTCACCTACTGACCAAGAGCACATTCGATATTCTGGATGTACAAACTTTTAGAGAAGCCAACATCGACTCGGATCACTATCTTGTGGCAGCCAGGTTGCGACTGCGAATATGCCTGGCCCAGAAAAATCGAGTAAGACCAGCGACATATGACGCCGCAATGCTACAATCGCAAGAGACCACCAGAGCCTATGCCAACCGCGTCTCCCTCAAGCTCTCGCAAAACCCTCCAACTTCTACTCAGACCGTACAACACCAATGGACCTGTTGTTACCAAGCCTTAGAGAGTGCTGCTTCTGGGGTACTGGATTTTAAACTGCCACCAACAAGAAACCCATGGTTTGACGGCGAGTATATGAGGACACACGCAGCCAGCAGAAAGCCTATCAAGAGGCGCTGCATAGAAGGAAGAGAGCTGCTCGTGCGCATTATGAGCAGAAGAGGAGGGAGGAGCATAAGTTTCTCAAAACAAAAAAAAAGCCTGCAGGGACGTAAATGGAAACCTAGTAGTGGATTCACAGTCGCTTCTGCAGACAGTATAACGGCGATGACAAAACAAATCCCTTTCACAGCGGACGATGATAGCAGAGAACTCCGTCCCCCTGACTTGGTCGAAGTTAGAAATGCTTTTTCTAAGGTACTCCAATAAAGCTGCTGGAGTAGACGGATAACCTGCCGAGCTCTTTAAGGCAGCTGGAGATGACTTGGTTGGGAGTATGCACCAGCTCATCCGAAGATATAGTCAGAGGAACACATGCACGATGAATGGAATCTTAGCGTCGTTTGCCCGGTCCATAATAAAGGAGACTCCTATGACTGCGACAATTACAGAGGGATAAGTCTCCTGAACATTGCGTACAAAATCCTTTCTGCCGTACTGTGTAAGCGCCTGAATCCGATCGTGGACAATCTGATAGGTTCCTAGCGGTGTGGTTTCAGACCAGGAAAATCCACGATCCACACTACGGCAGATCTTGGAGAAGACCCATTAATTCCGGGTCGACACGCACCATCTTTTTGTCGACTTTAAGGCCCCATATGATAGTGCTTATAGAGACGAGCTATACAGAGCCATGTCATGTTTAACATTCCTGCCAAACTCGTCAGATTGTGCAGGATGACTATGGAGAACTCTAGCTGCTCCGTTAAGGTCGGAGGTGAACTAACCGACCCCTCTGATGTTATAAAAGGGTTTTAGACAGGGTGACGCATTGTGATGTGATTTCTTTAACATCATACTTGAAAAGATCGTGCGGGACTCTGCGGCCAATACAAGAGGTACGATCTACTTCAAGTCTACACAATTGCTTGCCTACACAGATGACATTGACGTTATTGGAAGGACAAAGCGAAACGTCAATGAGGCGTTCGCAAGCATTGAAACAGAAGCGGCTAAAGTGGGTCCAAGGGTCAATGGTGATAAGACCAAATATATGCTGTCATCAAAGAAAGACGCGCAACACCGACGTCTTGGTCAGGACGTCACCTTCGGCAGCTATGGTTTTGAAGTAGTAAAGGACTTCGTCTACCTTGGCTCGATAGTGACAAGCAGCAACGACACCAGCGCTGAGATAAAACGCATAATAACTCTTGCCAACTGCTGCTTCTTTGGGCAACATCGGCCTAGTTTAACGTCTTCGGATCCAACGTCTAAGACGGCTGGGCCATGTAGAGCGAAAGGACATCACCGCTCCAGCCCGAAGAGTCTTCGAAAGCAACCCCGAAGGACAACGCAGTATAGGACGATCGCATCTAAGGTGGCGCGCACAGGTGGCCAAAGATCGTGCCCGCTGGAGAGGCCTGTAGCGCAATCTAAGTAAGTAACTATAAGTCTATAAGTGATCACCCGGCTGTGATCCGCATTAATGACCGATCTTACAACATCAGCCTCATATGTGCACACGCCCGTACCGAAGAGGCTGAAGACCCCATCAAAGGGGACTTCTATGATCTCTTGGACGACGCCTACGGAGCTTGTCCGGAGTACGATGTTAAACTCGTACTCGGGTACTTCAATGCCAAAATCGGTAAAGACAGCATGTCTTGCGAAGTATTCGAGAGGCACAGCGTCCACGATACAACAACGGACGCGGTGAAAAGTAGCGCAAGCGAACCCACGCAGTAGCCTGGTGATCTACGGATGGTCGAACCGTCAACCAAATCGACCATGTGCCTGTTGACGCAAGACACTCGTCAAACATCCTGGATGTGCGAATACTCAAAGTGGGCAAACGTCGAATCTGACCATTTCCTCGTAGCAGCAGGATTCACAGATTGAAAGCTGCAACAGCCCAGCATGAGGAGGTTTGACATTGGACGCCTGAGCACAGTGAATGTTACCAGAGATTACAGAAAGCAACTAAGTGAAAGGCTCTCCGGTATGCCTACGTCGACCACAAATGTCAACAATATGAAGCTGCAATGCAGCTCAGCCATTCAGAAAGTAGCAGAGACCACCACGTCAAGAAACCCGTGGTATCATGGCCAGTGTAGGTAACAAGCGACGAGGCATACGCAAAGGCGCTGCAGCGAAAAACCAGGGCAACGTGACAGGAGTACCGAGCCAAAAGAAGGGAGGAGTCTAGGGACAAATATAAGATACGGGCCTTTTATAAGAAAGCTAAAAGCTTTGCAGGAGGATTCAAGAAAGGCGTAACATTGTCACCGACCCGCAGGAAATAGTGGATGTATTTAGACAGCATTTCCAGAAGCAGCTTAACGAGCATGACCAAGAGAGAGTGGTAAGGACTGAGGAAATCCCCACTCCAGCCGTTGAAGCAGTCATCCCACCCAGCATCGAAGAAGTTGGCACAGCTATTCAAAAGATGAAGAACAACAAGGCCGCAGACTCAGATAGTTTGCCATCAGATCTATTCAAGGCTGACAGCGATGTTCTGGTGGGAGCATGCAAGACATGAGATCATTTATAAAAAAAAACGAGAAAAAGTGTCGGAGATTAAACGGAGGTCTGGGGAACACCAGCATTAACAAACTGAGCATCAGACTTGATACTTTCTTACTGCTTCAAACTCATTTCCCAGGAAATCAGATCGCCATAGGCTCGTCGCAGACTATTTCAAGGGAAACTACAACTGAAACGACGAAAACAACTCGGCGTAGCCGGGATATTGCGTCGCGAGTGGTAAAGACTGAAGCCACTGAATTTGCTGTGGCATCCTTCGATGGCTTTAAATCGCCAGACATCGACGGGATATACCCGTGTTCTGCTGTAAAAAGGTATAAGGCAGCTGCTTCCTACTTTGAAAAGAATTTTCACTGCTAGTCTGGCAGTTGCCTATAAAGTACCTATTCCTTGGCGCACGATAAAAGTAGTCTTTATTCCCAAAATAAGAAAAGAGGATTACTCACTTGCTAAGAGTTTTAGAACAATTAGTCTAACATCCCTCCTGCTGAAAAGCATGGAGGGACTGGTAGAGACGCTCTTTCGCAAAATTGTCCTTAGAATGCATCTTGTTTCGGGGATGCTTGTCAGCTTATCATGCTTATCAGTGCGGAAAATCCTGCGAGACTGTGCTTCAAAACCTAGTTGGGAAAATTGAATGCACGCTCGAAAGGAAAGAGTACGCGCTGGGCATTTTCGTCGACATTGACGAGGGCCTCGACCAATGTGTCAAATCTGGCGTTAACAGGGACTGTCCGCAAGGTGTTGGTTAATCCTCTTAAGACTTATGTCATTCTCTTCACGAGAAGGAGGAAAAATACTGACATGTCTCAGCTGGTACTAAAAGGCACTCCCATCTGGGTGTTCAAGGAAGCTTTGGACAAAGCATGTGGAGTCAAAATCCACCAAAGCGCTGTCAGCGTTCTGGCAATGCAAAGGGGCCTTTGGCAAAACATGGGGTTTGTCGCCAGCAAAGGTCCCTTGGATCTACACGGCAATGATAAGACCTGTAATCTCATATGCATCGGTTGTCTGATGGAACAGACTAACACGCAAACACCTCGTAGCCTCTTTTAGTGCAACTCGCAAAGGAATAACAGTGTGCTTGCGCAAGAAATGTCCTACGACCCCTGTCTCATGGACACCCGTTATTCTACTGCGCTGTAATTTCACAGGCGTGTTCCCATGGCGGCAGGACTGGCTCTGGCTGGATGCTAAACCTGGAAAGGATATTCTTCGCATTTTCACAGATGGCCCCACGTCTTGGTGGTGGTCCTGAGCTGGGGTCTTTTTGAGCGCGAAAACATCCGACTGCACTTCTCGTTAGGGAAATATGTGTCTGTCTTTTAATGAGAGATATACGCAATCATAATGGTCATGCACTATATTCTGAAGCACAGGTGGAGGGGAGAAAGCGTATGCGTATGCAGTGACAGCCAAGCTACACTCAAAGCTGTGTCCAATCCTTTAACCAGTTCCAAATTATACTAGATTCACTAAGGCTTGTAAGGCCACTCTGGGATGCCAGGAAATGAGATCTCTGATGAACTTGCCAGAATGGGTTCAGAGGAGAGTTTCTCCGGACTTGAACCCGCTCTAAGTCTACTTGCGTCCACGGTAAATTCGTACATCAACGATTGGGTGTTTAATACACAAAACCGTAGATGGAGGATGACGAAGCGCGAATGCCCTGGTATCAGCGAGAAATCCGTAGCATTTCTTCTGTTCTTAAGGAGAGTTGACTGCAGAAGACTTGTGGGAACCATTACGGGCAATCACATTTTTGCTAAGCATCTCTGCTTACTTGGCATCCCTGAGACGCCTACTTGTGCTGCATGTTGCGAGAAGGATGACACAGCAGAGCACTTTCTCTGCGACTCTACTGCCTTCGCTTACGCAAGGTGGCACACACTTGGGCACGACGTGGTATAAGCCGAATCTCTTAGCTCTACCCTACTGAAGCTCCTACTCAATTTACTCCAGAAAACGGGGACAATACAGTAATGTAAGCTGCCTGTCTGTCGTACGATGGACCAGTATTTGCGTCTGAGTGCTCCAACAGATAGAGTTTTCCAACTACTTTGATAGAGCCAAGCTTAAGCACTGGTTTTGCCAGCGTCGAAAAACACATTTTCCGAATTATTAGGGAAACCATCTGGACCAGCGGATTTGTGTAGGTTAAGTTCTTTAACCTTGCCATCAGAGCTCTTCAAGGCTGGCGGCGATGTTCTGGTAGGGAGCATGCACCAGATCATCTGCAGAATTTGGGAAGATAAAAGCATACCCGTCGACTGGAATACCACCTCTATTTGCCCCATCCACAAAAAAAGGCGATCCCACCTCTTGCAAGAACTACAGAGGTATATCTCTACTCGACGTCGCATACAAGATCCTGTCCAGCATATTGTGGCCTTCATTTTGCACCGCACTAATTGGCAGCTACCAGCGCGGCTTCCGGCCCGACAAATCGACTGTAGACCAAATGTTCACACTTCGATACACACCATCTTTTCATCGGTTTCAAAGCGGCATACGACAGCATTCATGGTGAAGGACTGTTTGGCGCGACGGCCAAATTCGGGATCCCGGGAAAACTTATCCAGTTCTGTCGCGCCACGCTAAAAAATACGCGATGCACCGTGCAACTCGGTTCTAGGACTTCGTAACCGTTCCAAACAAGGATTTCGGCAAGGAGATGTCATGTGACTTCTTCAACCTGGTGCTGGAGCAGATAGTGCGACGGGCAGGCGTCAACAGGGAAGGCACTATTTTCTACAAGTCCGTCCAGCTGCTAGGATACGCGGATGATATCCACATCATCGCGTGTTATCGCTGTGGCATTGTGGAAGCATTCACCGCGATTGAAGAAGAGGCGAAACGAGTTGGTCTTAAGGTCAATTAGGACAAAACGAAGTACATGCTGTCAAGCAAAAACCAATCCGTCGCTCACCACCTGGGACAAAATATAGTAATTGACAGCTACAATTTCGAGGTAGTTAAGGAGTTTGTCCACCTCGGGGCAAACGTAAATTCCACACATGACACCACAGTGGAAATCCGGCATAGAATCGCCCTTGGCAACCGCTGCTACTTCGGCTTGTCCAAACAACTGGGGTCAAAACTCCTCACTCGAAAGACCAAAGCCATGCTTTACAAAACGCTCATGCTGCCAGTTTTGCTGTACGGAGCCGAAAGCTGGACGATAATGAGGACGGCGGAGCTGAATTTGGGTTCTTTCGAAAGAAAAATTCTGCGCTAGATATTTGGTCCAGTCTGTGAGGAAGGTGAATGGAGAAGACGACACAACCGCGAACTCTACGAGCTGTACAAAGATGTGGATGTAGTCCGGAAGGTAGAGATCCGCGGACTGCACTGGCTCGGCGACATCGAGCGCATGGACACCAACGCTCCAGCTAGAGAGGGTATTCGACTCCGAGCCTCCTGGTTCGAGAAGAAGAGGAAGACCGAACCTCTGGTATAAAGGCCAAGTAATCGCGGATGTGAGACATCTTGGTCTTCATGTCCGTCAAGGATGGAAGGCAGCTATAGCTCAGGCTCAGATCCTTCATGGATCGCTGGCCTGATAAGTAAGTAAGTAAGTAATCTCTTTAAAAACCCTTGCAACTGTACGAGTACGGAAGTACATTTGTCCCATGGTGGAATTAACGTACTCCCGAACACGCGGTGATAAGGATGATTTTGGGAGCTGCGAGATTGCTACGAAGTGGGGAGCAAGCAGATTGGCTTTGTCTGAGGGTTTGACAGCTAGGATGTCATTGTGATTGAGCGTCGGTTTAGACGACGAGACGGAGTTCTTGATGTTTTTGACGAAAGACCAAAAACTTCTGCTACCTTTGGGACATTGTAAGATCTCAGGCCTCAGTTTTTGGTCGTGTGAAAATTTGGCTCGTTGTCCATGCGAATTTGATGATATCCAATAGCTATCGAGACCACCGTGGCGCAGTAGGTAGTGTGTTGGCCTCTGACGCCGATGACACGGGATCGAATCCCGACACAGCCATGTCGTCGAACGTGTTTTTCACGGTGTTTCTCCTCAGCGGAGTACTGACAAAACCCCCTGTAGTAAAATTGTCATGAAAAGCTTCTCGAAATTCGCCGTTCGGAACCCGCAATAAGCCGTAGGTCCCTTTCACATATGGGAAAATGAAATCACACACAACATGGGTGATTGAGAGAAGCTCGGCTCAGGCTCTTCATGGACTGTAACGCCAACATACATACATACAATAGCTATCAAAACAAAAATACTCGATAAATCTGGCTGAAAATGCCGCTCGAACGCGGCATACATGTCGTCCGTCTTCCGTGTTGCCATTAGTCGTTAAACGCGGGTACTGAACTGTTCGAATATCTCCGGTTTTGCAAGAAAATGTGATAGAGGATCCCTGCACTCAGTAGTTCTAAAATGACATAACTATCCGCAAACGGAAGTGGGTAAGATACGTGATTTACACCATTTCAGGGTCAATGGTATGTTCATACCTTTCTTTCAAAAGCAAATAGACTTTTGCGAATGTATAAAAGAAAGATCCATGTGAGAAGTCTTGGTAGACATACATACATTCCATTCGTACTAAGATTTCTTTCTATGTAGAAAAAGATTGGATGAGCAACTAGCGTATAGTATATTAAGAAATCAAATTAAATGAAATTCAAAAGTCTACTCACTCAGCTTCATTGTTCTCGAACACGAGTTCTCCCTGCAGCGGCTCGTAATCCTTGCCCGCCTTGGCAGTGCCATCTTCCGTCCAAAACGGAATAACCACCTTCCCGCGAGCACCCGAGTATCGTTGCACCTTCAATTCGTAAGTACCAATTGACTCGGCCACTTCATGATCTTTGCTCGAAAATGCAAATATACCGCAATGATCATCGTCCAATATCATGACGGTTGCCACTTTAGGCGTCACCAATATCGCCGGCTCTGACGGATTACTCAATCGTACGTAGAAATGCTCATCCTGTTCGAAGACTTCGTCATCGATAACCTCTATTCTGAAGCGTTGTTCATCGACGCCGGGCGGAAATGTCAAAACACCCTTCTTCCCGATATAATCAGATCCGGCCTCAGCTGAACCGTCCTCGGTCTCATACTCGACCGTCATATACGATGATATATCGCCACGACGCACAACCCGAACTTCAAATGAGCCACAACTCTCCATGACCGTATAGTGACCGGGTTCGAAGAAAAACCTACACACCGAATCGTCCTCATCGTCACGCGCATCGACCTTTTGCAGTTCAGCTTTCACCTCACTCAGATCGGATTGGGCGCGTTCCTGAATCTTACGCACAATGTTGCCGCTGCCCATGATTTTTCGCGTTGCCTGTACGCGATAGAATGCACGCGTTTTCGGACCCTTATTAATCAGCTGTTCCTGTGCCATCAATTCTAATTGCTCCAGATCACTTTGTGGATACTTCTTTCGCAGGTCTCTTAGCGTTGAAATGTATTCACGTCGTGCCTCTTCAAAATCCTTATACTCCTCCATCGGCACACTACCGTTCTCTTCTACCGCTTTAATATCATTCTCGCGATTGTTCATCTCCAGGACGGCATCGCCCTCAGCGCTGACAATTACGCCACGTTTATTCATTCGATAATTCTTGTCCAGATACTTGTAGATGAGCATACGTCTGTCGGCGATGTAGGCGGTGAGGACAGTGGCAGGAAAGAACATAAATGTCAATAGACCTTCCCACACGTCGACGCGTCCTGGCGATATTTTAGCCAATATCAAGTACAACCAAATGTAGGCAAACACCGACCACGTAGCCGTAACAAAGAACACACGCAAATGCTTGATCTTACGTACCTCACCATTCGGGATCACCACAATACAGATTGCTATGATCACAAATAAATTATACGCGGCCGATCCAACAATTGTACCAGGCCCCAAGTCACCAGCTTGGAATTTTTTCGCAAACATTTCGATAACCGATAATAGAATTTCGGGAGCACTCGAACCAAGCGCCATCAGGGTTAAATTGGCAACAGTCTCGTTCCACACGCGCACCACAATTATTTGGGTTTCGCCATTCGGTTTCTTGATGACAACTTCCTTCTCCTTGGACGTGATCACTTCAATCGCTGCCATAAAGCGATCGGAGACAATCGAAACGCCGATAAATAGATAGATTAGAGCTAAGAAATAAACTAGACCGCGAGCGAAACGATCGCCGAATGTTACATTGACCAATGGTCTCCATACGCTCAACATCAGTCCATCCTGACATTGAAGTACATTCTCGTGGTCCTCACTCTGACGTTCGGCTACTGTAGTGTTTGCAATCGATTCGGTGATGGTATCCTCCGTTTGACAGGAACCGTGTGGCGCTTGGAATAGTAGTACTACAATGACAATGGCCATCGCTAGTGCTTGTGATGTGAGAGTGAGTTTACTGAGTTTCCTACTCGACCTACGATATATTGATCCCATTGTTCTGGTGGTGCAGGTGGTACTGATATCGGTGTCACAGTCGTCGTGTTTAATGATGGAATTGCCAGTGATCGAGCGGGTGCTAGAGTTCGTGCTAGAGTCGTCGTTACTTTTTGATTTCGATAATTCACGTACGAATATTGGTACTAAAGGTTGTAAATCCATTGCTATGCTCTCAGTCGTCCTTAGAGTCAAGATAGTTTTTTTTTTTTTATTATTTTTTCTTTTTTTGCTTTTGATTAGTTTTAAGATTTATTTTTAATTAGAGAATGATGCAGGTGACAACCGATTTAATGTTGCCCAGGATTGCTCGCTGGCTTTCTGCTATCTCATCTTTGTTTGCTTCGTAAGGAGAACTAGACGATTAGGATAAGCCGCTGGGAGGATCACTGTAAATTAATTATTTTATCTGAAAGAGAGCAAAATGCAAGGATTCGATGTGAAAGGGCTTTTGAAAACATTTTCGAAATTCCTATGACAGAATCAGGAGTATAGGGTGGGCCATCTAAAGGTTTTTTGTTTTTTAAATCATAGGTTATGCTTTGAACCCTACAAGTCCCCGGGACCGGATGGTATCATACCAGCTGAGCTTCAGCAGGTAGTAGATATCATCCTCCCCTGGCTTGTAGTCATATACAAGAGTTGCCTCTCCCTATCATACATCCCTAGCAAGGGGAAGTTAACCAAAGTCATTTTCATACCCAAGGCAGGCAAAAGCTCCCATACGTATGCAAATGACTTGAGGCCTATTAGTCTTACTTCTTTTCTATTAAAAACTCTAGAGAAGATTCTAGCCGCACACATTCGCTACAGCTGCCTCTCAGGAAGGCTGTCGGATAATCAACATGCCTACAACAAAGGCAAATTGGTGGAAACAGCACTCCACCCACTGGTCAGCAAAATAGAAAGGTCACTGGAACGTAAGGAATACACTCTAGTCGCCTCTCTCGACATTGAGGGTGCCTTTAACAATGTTGAACCATGGGCCGTCACCAAAGCGCTGGCTGATCTGGGTGTTATGGGATCTGGTACGACAACTGCTAACACAAAGAGTTGTCAAAGCCAACTTCGCTGGTGCCGTATCAACCAGAATGGTTAGCAGAGGTACACAACAGGGTGGAGTACTCTCCCCTCTCCTGTGGAACGTGATGGTTAACGAGCTACTGCTGTTGCTTGAACAGGAAGGGTACGCTGCGACCGCCTATGCAGATGACATTGCTATGGCCATCACAGGAAAATTTCCCAGCACCCTATGAGACCTTATACAGAGTGCATTACATACAGTAGAAACCTGGACGCAGTACTGTGGACTTGGGGTGAACCCTTAGAAGACCGATCTAGTACTGTTTACTAACAAATATAAAATTCCGCCCCTCAACCCACCGTGGTTGGGTGGAACCCAACTAATAATCAAAGAGCAGGCCAAATATCTAGGCCTAGTCCTTGACAAGAAGCTGAATTGGAAACCCAACATTCTTGACCGCGTCAAGAAAGCAACTGTTGCCCTCTACAGTTGCAAACAAGTGGGGGGCAAGAAGTGGGGTCTCCAACAAAGCATTATGCACTGGCTCTACAGGGCGGTCATATGGCCCATCCTCCTGTATGGCGTCGTAGTCTGGTGGACTGCTCTGGAGAAAGTACAAAGATCGGCCAGCTTATACATAAGCGGAGCGATCAGATCAACCCCCACGGAGGCCCTAAACATTCTGTTACACCTTCCACCACTGAACCTTTTCAGCAAACAAATTGCTGCCTGCGCGGCCCTGAGGATGAGGAGCATAATAAAATGGCCCACATCACAAAAAGGACACACAACCATTCTAAAACACTTCGACGTACCCATGGGCACAGACTATATCATCCCGCAAAATGTGTTCACTAGGAACTTCGAAGTTGTTTTTCCATCCAGGGAGGAATGGGCTAAAGGGAAAGTCATACCAAAGGACTCGATCTCCCTGTATACCGGTGGCTCTAAGATCGAGTCGGGTGTAGGCAGTGGAGTCTTCTCCAAGGAGCTTAACCTCAGCCTATCCTTAAGACTCCCAAATTACTGCAGTGTGTATCAGACTGAAATAACAGCGATAACGGAGGCCCTTGCATGGCTTGCATTTGCACGGATAGCCAATCTGCGACAAAATCCCTGGTAGCGGTAACCCACAAATC
This sequence comes from Eumerus sabulonum, assembly GCA_951905685.1. Classification (NCBI taxonomy): domain Eukaryota; kingdom Metazoa; phylum Arthropoda; class Insecta; order Diptera; family Syrphidae; genus Eumerus; species Eumerus sabulonum. Next base: position 243,110,377 of record OX645060.1, read on the forward strand.
AAAGACATCTCTTAACTGTCGCCTGTTTCTAGATGAGATGGCTGAGCAGTTCAACATTAAAGTATTGTGGGTTCCCGGGCATAGGGATATTCCAGGAAACTGCGCGGCCGACGAACTCGCAAAGTTAGGGTCTAGGACACTCAGCCTACCTACCCACGGGTACCAAGAAACACCAATAAGTACATTAAAGCATATTATAAAACTCCAAACCGCTAAGGCGACCAACCTCCAATGGAATGAGAGTAATATCGGCTTTATCACCAAACAACTCTGGCCTAAGTTAAACCAAGGACGAACCAGGGACCTAATGACAACCAAAAGGGCAACCTTAAGTACTCTGGTGGGTGTCATTACAGGTCACTGCATCATTGGGAAACACGCCGCCAGACTGGGAATACCCTCCAACGACTTCTGTCGCGGCTGAATAGACGAGGAGGAGGAGGAATCAATACATCACCTCCTCTGCTCATGCCCCTCTTTTGCGAATCGCAGGAGGATCTACCTCGGCGCGCCCTTCTATGATAATTTAAGTGAGCTAGAAGACCATAAATTAGCTCAACTCCATCGCTTCATCAGAAGCACCGGTTGGTTCTCTGGTAGCGGATCTGGGTAACATGATCCATGTGGTATCACAATGGGCCGACTTCGGCCTACGTGTGGCTTATGCCGACCACAATAACCTAACCTAACCCATAGGTTATGCTGACAATGATAGCTGTTTCCCGCTCGAAATCTTAACAGGAAGTCAGTATTACACCTCCGCGGAGCGAAATGAGGTGGGTGCTGTGTAGCCCAAGACAGTGCGTTTTTTGAAAACAAGTTTTGGCCGAAATGAAGCAAGCACCGCGACTGCTGTACGTAAGGTTGTGCAAAAATTTTGTAAAGACTGGTATGCTAGTGGACAACACTAATGATACCCGTCGTCGTATGGTGTGCACCGATGAGAATGTGGCTGCTTTGGCCGAGAGTTTGAGACTCAATTCACGAACATCAACTGGCCATCGATCTCGACAGCTCAACATTTCACGCACGGCTTTTCGAACAATGATTTTGGGCGAAAAGCATCTTTTCTGACGAGGAGCATTGTCATCTCGGCGGCTACGTTAACAAACAAAATTGCCACATCTGGGGCTCGGAAAACCCACACGTCAGTGTCGAGAGGCCAATGCATTCACAGAGTGACAGTTTGGTGCGGATTGTGGAGTGGTGGTATCATTGGACCATTTTTCTTCGAAAATGAGGCTGGGAACAAGGTTTCGGTGGGATGTTATTGTAATGGGGCCGATTTTACGAATTCCAAATTTTGACATATCCAAGGCTTTTAAAGAGATATATGCATGTGTGTGTGTATGTACGTATGTGCGTATGTACGTACCGGAATTTGGGTTCATTCCACGGGTAATTACGCAACTTAGGTCCAGCCGTTTTTTGTTAGAAATTAAATAACAAAAAAAATAGGCAAAAAAATTAAGAACACGCGGTGTTCCCAAGCGGTCCCCAGTCTAACTACTAACCGTACCCGACGCTGGTTGATTGCGGTGATCGGATGACAACCGATATACATATGTGAGATTGCTCGGACAGTGTTATGGTTGCGTGGAGTAACTCATGAGCTGCTCGTGAGTGTGCACTACCTAACGAGCAATTATTAAACGCACTCATGAGTAATTGGCTGTGCACATATTTATTTTCACTCACGAGCACAAGTGTGTGCATTTATAGAAGCTCAACTCTGTGCGCACCTCATATGTATGTTCGTTAAAGAGAACGCACAATTATATGTACTCTGTAGGGTGGTTTCTGTTTAATGTAGATGTGGAGTACGCACATGGGGTGAGTTTCCATAAATGCATACACGCGCGTTCGTGAGCTAAAATGAGTTGATTTACTGCTCGGGAGTTCTTTGCAGAATGATAAAACCTGGAAACATTTCACTTGAACCGTCTCGATGACGTTAGCTTTCAAAAACAAAAAAAGGCTTCATAATCGGTCCATTCGTTAAGGAGCTATGATGCCACAGACAGACACACAGACAAACAGATACCTTAAACTCATAACACCCCTCTTTTTGCGTCGGAGAAAAAAATGGGAAAATATTAAACTAAATGTACATATGTATGTTTTCGTTGTTCCCACTGAGAAGTTGGTCGTGTGGATCTTGCGCGTCTCACCTAGGCCATATTTTTTTTTTATTGAAATTGCGGCGTGGATTTGGGCGACCTCTGGTTCATGCAGGATGGCGCACCAAATTCCCAAACCGTCGATGACAATTGGCCGCCTCGGAACTGCGATTTGACCCCTTTCGACTTTTGTTTTGTGGGGAACTGTGAAGGACCGGAAACGATTCAAGCTCTTTAGGCCAATATCATACAAGCAATCTGTGAGCTATAGCCCGAAAACATCAATAAGGTCTTGGAAAATTGGGATGACAGAAAGCGCTACTGCGAAGCCAGCCGAGGCAGTCACTTGAACGATGTTGTATTTCAAAATGAATGGGAATGTTCGTTCTTACTACTATTGATATCAAGAATGCTTAGGAGTCTAGTAGGAAAACGTAAGTTTGACGGAAAGATACAATCGCAAGAGACGGCCAAAATCTTTGCCGATCGTTTCTCATTCAAGCTCTCTCAAAATACGCCCACTGCAGCACAAGCAATAGACAGAGCGCCTTCAGAGACGCTGCCTCAGAGGTGCTGGGTCTCAAACCGCCACCACCAAGAAACCCCTGATTCGATGAACAATGCGAACAAGCCCATGCAGCAAAACTAGAGGCATTTAAAGCTACGCTGCAACGACGGGCGGGAGCTGCTCGCGAAATCTATGAGCAGAAGAGAAGAGCGGAGCACACACTTCTCAGAAGAAAGAAGATAGAGCATGGAAACGTGAGATCGAGGAGATGGAGAGATGCTTCCGCAGGAATGACGCCCGTAAGTTTTACAAAGAGGTAAAACGAACATGCAATGGCTATAAAGCCAGAGCGGCGGCCAGCAGGGATCAAAATGAAGAACTGGTATTAGAGTCACAGTCGATGCTGAGGATTTGGAAAGACCACTTCTGCAGACTTTATAACGGCGATGACAGACAAGATACCGCTGTCAGGCAGAACGATCTGTTCATAATGGACGACGATGTAAAATAATTCCGTCCACCCGACCTAGACGAAGTCAAAAAAGCGATATCAGACTTAAGTCTGCTGCTGAGGTTTTCAAGGCGGCTGGACACGAGCTGGTAAGCTGCATGCACAATCTCATTTGCAAGGTATGGTCGGAGGAAAGCACGCCCGACGAATGGAATCTCAGCATCGTTTGCCCGGTCCATAAGTATGGAGGCCCCTATAACTACAGGGGAATAAGTCTCCTTAACATCGCATATAAAGTCTTCTCTGCCGTATTGTGTGAACACCTGAAATCCATTTGTGGATAACCTGATCGGCTCTTATCAGTATGGCTTCAGGCCAAGTAAGTCCACAATAGACCAAATATTTACGCTACGGCAGCTCTTGGAGAAGACCCAGCAATACCAAATCGACACTCACCACCTCTTCGTCGATTTGAAGGCTGCATATGACAGCGTGTATAGAGATGAGCTATACAAAGCCATGTCTAGTTTTAACATCCCTGCCAAACTCGTCCGACTGTGCAGGATGACAGTAAGGTCGATTATGAGCAAACCGAGACCTTTGATGTTAAAAAAGGGTTTAGGCAAGGTGACGCGCTGTTATATAACTTTTACAACATCGTGCTTGAAAAGGTCGTGCAAGAGTCACTGGGCAACGCAAGAGGTACGATTTATTTCAAGTATACGCAATTGCTTGCATACGCCGATGACATTGACGTGATTAGACGGACACAGCGAGACGTCAATGAGGCCTTTGTGAGCATGGAGGTAGAAGCGGCTAAGATGGGTCTCAAGGTTAATGAGGGTAAAACCAAATATCTGCATCAAAAAGAGACGGTCAGCACCGAAGTATTGGCCGGAACGTCACCATGGGCGGATATAACTTTGAAGTGGTCAAGGAATTCGTCTACCTTGGCTCCCTGATGACCGGCGACAACAACACCAGCGCTGATATAAAACGCAGAATCACTCTTGTTAACCGATGTTTCTTTGGGCTCAAGAGGCGATTGAGAAGTAGGACCCTCTCTCGGAAAACCAAGGTGACACTATATAAGATCTTGATCATCCCAGTCCTCCTTTATGGCGCAGAGGCTTGGACCTTAACTAAAGCGGATGAAGATCGCTTCGAGAGGAAAATGATGCGCACTATCTACGGTCCCGTTTGTGTAAAAGCAGTATGGAGGGGAAGATTTAACGAGGAATTTTGCGGATTGTACAGCGACATCGACCAGGTACGACGTCTACGTATACAGCGTCTAAGGTGGCTAGGCCATGTAGAGCGGATGGACCCGAAGAGTCTTCGAATCCGGATGGAAGGCGCGGCAGAGGACGGCCGCATCTACGGTGGCACACGCAGTTGGAAGGGGACCTTAACCAACTTGGCGTGCGGCGCTGGAAACAGCTGGCCACAGACCATGCCAGCTATAGACGCTTGTTAGTTGAGGCCCAGGTTCACGACGGACTGTAGCGCCACCTAAATAATTAGATAATTCGCTCTTACTAATAAAGCTGTAATACCGGGAAAGGATTTCATTTTGTTCATTGTATTGCATTTTTAAATAGAAACTTGTATTTGGCCCACCCGTTAGAAAAATAATTTTCAACTTTCAAACGACAGACGGACAGACAGACAGACAAGATAATTCGCGGTCTTCACTTCCTCAATCAATCGATGAATCTTTTTGTGGGGGAGATTGAGGGGCGGTGTGATCAAAGTCACGGATGCATGGTAGTGCAAATTGAAATCATGTTTTTTGGGATACAGGGCCAAATGGTCCATAATTAGCTTGCAGCTTCGAGTTGCGTTGCGCGCGTTGTATTATAAATAGATCCACAAATTGCATGAAGCACTGATGTTGATCTAATGCAGAAGATGGTCCGCAAGGTCATTTATTTATTTATTTATTTAGTTATTTTCTATTTTTCCTTTTTTTTTACTACACCGCTAGGTAGAAGGTGATTTGTCCCCGCGGGTGACGTGTTTGCACAACTACTCGTCCGGCTGAGCCCGAGTAAATATCGAAGGTGATCACACACCTCGTGTAGCTGTAGAATGTGTATCTAAATATTCTATTTTTATTTATTTTCGATTTATACACTTTTTTTCACAACTTTCACTTAAAAAAAATGAAAAACTTTATCTCCATTTGGCCCCGTATCCGTGGGGGATAAAATAATGCCCGGGAAACGGGAAGGCACGGAAAAATTAGATTTTTTTGTTAAACCACCACCACCATCATCACTAGATGAAAAATAAACGCGCACCGAAGTCGTAGCCGTCGTCGTTGTCGCGCGTCAATGTTGATCCGCGATACAATACTGCTCGGTATACTAATCGATCGTTTCTGGTTTTGTAGCGATGTGCGGTGAAATAGTATCTAATCATCACTGTAGGCACTTGCGTAGTGCACTACTTGTTGGTTGTTCGCTCGCGTTCGTTGTTTTGACTTCTGCTACTGCTGCTGTTGTCGCTGTTGAAAGTACCTACTCGATAAGCATCCACGCTTTGGGGCGCAGAAACATTTTTTTTTTTTGTGCTTTGTCTCAATTGTGATTTTTTCGATTTTTAAATTAGCTCAACGTCGGGTTCGTATGTGTATCATAAAGCTAATAGAATGCGAGAGGAACTTTTTGTTAGAGATTTTCCAATTTTTTTTTGTGGATATACTAGAGACCCCAAACGTCAGAGATGAATCTGCTTAAAAATACATACAGTCACGGGCGTGTGTACACGCAACGGATATACACAATCTGTGATGTGTCATGGTTCGTTGAGCACCAACATCGGACTATGTCGAATGCGCTACACATAAGTACAAGCACCATGCCTACACTATAGTAGTATCTACGATGTACATACATATATGATGTATCTAATACCTAATATTCGAATTGGATTTCAATTTAACAGGATTTTCTGACACATCAATGAAGTGTGTAAAATGTGCCTTTCATCAAACAGACAGCACACGTCTCCGTCTCGTTATGATTTCACTTCGTTTTGGTTTTTTTTTTTTTAGTTTTTGTTTTAGATACGATACATGCCTGTCAGATATGATGTACTTCAAACAGATCAAATGATCAATTCATCAGAGGGAAGACCTGTTTACTTTTCAAATGTTTGGACTTAAGCTAATGATTGATTTCGTCAAAAGGCGTCATTAGATGTTGCAGCAAAAACTTAATTGCTCACTTTAAGGACACATTGTCCACAATGAATACTAACTTAGGTTAGATTAGGTGAATGAGATGACAAAATACTAAGAAAGGGCCTCGTAGGGGTAGCATCTATACGACGGATGCTGGCCTGCTAAAAAGCGAGAAGAGCCACCACAGACGAACACCTTGCAGCACTGTTAGTAAGTCTCATCCCCACCACCACGTGGCGCCATCTAAAGATTTCCCTTGGAAACTACAGACGGGGAAGGACGAATGTCGAGTTTACTTACCTACTTATCAGGCCAGCGATCCATGGAGGATATGAGCCTGAGCTAAAGCTGTCTTCCATCCTTGACGGTCCCGTCACGCTGCTTCCAGTTATCAAGACCAAGATGTCTTACATCCGCGACTACTTGGTCTTTATATCGGAGGTTCGGTCTTCCTCTTCTTCTCGAACCAGGAGGCTCGGAGTCGAAGACACTCTTAGCTGGAGCGTTGGTGTCCATGCGGCCGATGTGGCCGAGCCAGTGTAGTCGACGGATCTTTGCCTCCCGGACTATATCCACATCTTTATACAGTTCGTAGAGTTCGCGGTTGTGTCTTCTTCTCCCATCACCTCCCTCACCGACAGGACCAAATATCCGGCGCAGAATTTTTCTCTCGATAGAACCCAAAATCAGCTCCGCTGTCCTGCTGATCGTCCAGCTTTCGGCTCCGTACAGCAAGACTGAGCATGACTGAGTATGAGCGTTTTGTAAAGCATGACTTTGGTCTTTCGAGTGAGGAGTTTTGACCCCAGTTTTTTGGACAAGCCGAAGTAGCAGCGATTGCCACGGGCGATTCTATGCCGGATCTCCACTGTGGTGTCATTTGTGGAATTTACGTTTGCCCCGAGGTAGACAAACTCCTTAACTACCTCGAAATTGTAGCTGTCAATTGCTATATTTTGTCCCAGGTGGTGAGCGACGGATTGGTTTTTGCTTGACAGCATGTACTCCGTCTTGTCCTAATTGACCTTAAGACCAACTCGTTTCGCCTGTTCTTCAATCGCGGTGAATTCTTCCACAATGCCACGGCGAGAACACGCGATGATATCGATATCATCCGCGTATCCTAGCAGCTGGACGGACTTGTAGAAGATAGTGCCTTCCCTGTTGACGCCTGCCGGTCGCACTATCTGCTCCAGCACCAGGTTGAAGAAGTCACATGACAGCGCATCTCCTTGCCGAAATCCGGTGCATGTTTCAAACGGTTCCGAAGTCCTGGAACCGAGTTGTACGGTGCATCGCGTATTTTTTAGCGTGGCGCGACACAACTGGATCAGTTTTGCGGGGATCCCGAATTCGGCCGTCGCACCAAACAGTCCTTCACGATGAATGCTATCGTATGCGGCTTTGAAATCGATGAAAAGATGGTGTGTATCGATTCGAAACTCGTTGGTCTTTTCCAGGATTTGTCGAAGTGTGAAAATTTGGTCTATAGTCGATTTGCCGGGCCGGAAGCCGCACTGGTAGCTGCCGATTAGTGCGGTGCAAAATGGCTTTAGACGTTCACACAATACGCTGGACAGGATCTTGTATGCGACATTGAGCAGGGATGTACCTCTATAGTTCCTGCAAGAGGTAGCATCGCCTTTTGTGTGGATGGGGCAAATAGAGCTGGTATTCCAGTCGTCGGGCATGCTTTCATCTTCCCAAATTCTGCAGATGATCTGGTGCATGCTCCCTAAGGATATATACTCGGAGGTAGTATATTGTAGCCTAGATTCCTTATCCCAACGTAAGTTGCAAGTAGTCTTCAACGATGCAGTGCGTTACATCTATGGTATTCGCCGTTACGAGCATATATCTGAGAACTTTTGGGACTTCCTAGGGTGCAACTTGCGGCAATACCTCAACACCAGAAATTGTATCTTCCTACACAAGATTATTACTAACCGTAGCCCGGTATTTGTACAACAGACTGAATATCACTCGGTCTTCTAGAACCACGAACATTATTCCCTTCTGCAGTAATTCTTCATTCACGCTATTGGACTATGGAACCCTCTAATATAAGATCAATCTCAAACTTGGCCAATTTTAAAAGTGCAATCCATCGTCATTTTACCAGTCACCATTTATAAGATGATAACCCCTCAGCTATTCCTGTTGTTAGATTTAAGAAACACATTGTAAAGTAGTTTATGTTCAGTCGGTTGGGCTACGGCATAGTAAGCTAGTAAGCCGTAACCATAAACAATTTTCAAAACCACAGAGCCAACCACAAGCCTCTGACTTAACGGACGTACTACATGTTGACGATCCCCGCAAACGTATAAAGGTACAGGAGCATCGCTTCTGCACCTGGAATGTTAGGTCCCTTACAGTTAGAAAAAGCACAGAACAAACAAAACGTGAACGAACACTGCGGAGTCGAGTAGGACCAGCAAAATATGAGATCGGGAAGCTTAAATCGCAAGAGATCGGCAGGATCTCCGCCGATCGTGTCGCCCTCAAACTCTCTCAAGAAGCGATGCAAACTGTACAAACCATAAAGCAGCAATGGATCTTTGGAGGCAGTATCTCTGAGTGCCATTAGGGATGCTGTCCCTGATGTATATCTTAGGTTTCCAGTCACGACCTAGGAGAAACCCTTGGTTTGATGACGAATGCAGGCAGGTATATCCAGAAGAATAGAAGGCATACATGGCCACATTAAATCGACGTACGCGAGCTGCTCGTGAGCTCTAAGAGTGGAAAAGGAGGGAGGAGAGCGCGCTTTTTAGAAGGAAAAAGAAAGAGCGTGAGAAGCGCGCGATCGGGAAGATGGAGAGACGTTATCGCAGGAACGACGTTCGAAAGTTTTACCAAAGATTAAAACGAACATGCCAAGTTTATAACCTTGGCCGGACTGGAAGCCCCCAGGTATGAACACGGACACCTCGTAGTTGGAGAACAGTCGATACTTAAAATATGGAAAGACTGTTTCTGCGGACTGTATAACGGCGAAGATGGCTAAGATGCCACTGTCAGGCAGAACGCACCATTCACACTGGTCGAATATGGGAGAGAATTCCGTCCACCCGACTTAGACGAGGTTTAGGTAGCGATATCAAAACTGAAGTCTAATAAAGCTGCTGGCGCAGATGGTCTAGCTGCTGAGCTATTTAAAGCAGCTGTAGATGAGTCGGTTGAAAACATACACCGGCTCCTCTGTAAAATATGTTCGGAAGAAAGCCTGCCCGAAGAATGGAATTTCAGCATCGTTTTCCCAGACCATAAGAAAGGAGACCTTCATAGTGGCGCCAACTATAGGGAATAAGTCTCCTTAGCATCACGTATAAGATTTTCTCTGCCGTTCTGTGTGAAAAGCTGAAACCATTCACACTGCGGCAGTTCCTGGAGAAGACTCATGAATTTCAGGTCGACACACGCCACCTTTTCATCGAATTTAAAGCCCTATATGACAGTGTCCATAGGGACGAACTATAGAGAGAGTTATGTTTTGACATACCTGCGAAACTCGTCAGATTTTGCTGCATGACTATGGAGAATTCTCGCTGCTTCGATGTCAAAGAAGGATTCAGACAGGGCGACGCACTGTCATGTGATTTTTTCAACATCGTCCTCGAAACGATCGCGCGAGATTCACTGGCCGATATAAGAGGCACGATTTACATCAACTCTGCACAATTGCTCGCATACGTCGATGACATTTACGTGATTGGGAGAACGCAGCGAGACGTCAAGCAAGCTTTTGTGAGCATTGAAGCAGAAGCGGCTAAAATGGGTCTGAAGGTAAACGAGGGCAAAACCAAATATATGCTGTCGTCAGAGAAAGACGCACAACACCGTCGTCTTGAAGAGAACGAGATTATTGGCAGCTATAGGTTTGATGTAATGAAGGATTTCGTCTATCTTGACTCACTGGTAATAAGCGGCAACGACATCAGCGCTGAGATTAGACGCAAAATAACTCTTGCCAACCGCTGTTTCTTCGGACTCAAGAGGCCATTGAGTAGTAGAGCCCTTCCTCGGAAAACTAAGGTGACCCTCCATAAGACCTTAATCATCCCGGTCCTCCTCTACGGCGCAGAGGCTTGGACCTTATCAAAAATAGATGAAGAAGAGCTTGGTCGTTTTGAGAGGAAAATTCTGCGTACAGTCTTCGGTCCTGTTTGTGCTGACGGAAAGTGGGAGAAATTATTCAACCACGAACTGTACGGGCTGTACAGCGACATCGGCCTAGGACGACGTCATGTAGAGCGAATGGACAGCACAGCTTCGGACCGAAAAGTTTTCGACTCCAACCGGGAAGGACGACGTTGCAGAATACGACCGCATCTAAGGTGGTGCACATAGGTGGAAGGGGATGTTAACCAAATGGACGTGTGACGCTGAAAATAGCTAGCAAAACACCATGCTAGCTGGAAAGGCTTGTTGATTGAGGCCCAGCTTCACTCCGAACCGTAATGCCACCAAAGTAAGCAAGAAAGTAAGGTAGATGGGTGTCCTATTGACGAAAGGTCAAATCTCACTTAGGTTACGAGGAGTCCGTTGAGCCCAGTTAACGCTTAACCCGTAGAAGGCTAGAAATTGCCCGCTGAGTTGAAACACCTAGATGCAGATAGAAATCCCAGTAGTCGGTTCAGCCCGATGTTACTTACATATGTATGTATGCCTATTTTCCCCAAAGAAAGTGACTGTCAAGGAATATGTTCGTTTTTTGGGCTAGTACCGGGCATTGGCACAGTAGACGACAAATGGATTCTATTTCCTCTTCGCCCCTGCAACTTCTGCAGAATTCCTAGTCTTGCTACATGGTAGGATACCATGCAGTGTCCAGCCAGGACACCAACTGCTAATCGAATATTCCCACAACCGAACTTTACCAGACTTTCTGTCCTCTTCCTATCACTTGCTGAAAAGTACAACCAACGTGAAAATTCGATCGGTTCCTCTCCTCCTATCTAGGACAGCCACCCCTACGACCCAAACCATTTGCACTCCGCCAAGGTCTTGTGACAAAACAACATAATAAGGCTTGTGGGGTCTCCCGGTTGACCCCCGCCCTTCCACTTACCCTCCTGTCACCGAATTTCTTATACGAATACTCAGCATTTGACCAATCCACCTGCATATACCCGCGTTTATTTGGGCCCTCTGGAAGCTGGAGGTTAAAGGGGGACATCCTCAATGTTTCGATTTACATTCTAGTTGTAACCAATCTCATCTCCTATGTACATGTCGAATATCGATTAATCGTTCCCGCGTGTTCATAAGGAGGGGCGATAGATTAATAGGTCTGTAATCTTTTGCAGTGGCGTAGTTTAGCTTTCCCGGCTTGGATATAAAAACCGCCATAACTTCCCTCCAAGCTTGTGGAACATAATCCATCCTGAGGCACCAGGAGTAAATGTGCTTCACATAGTTCTTTCAGCATTATCGGATATATACCGTCGATTCCTGACGCCTTGTAGGGGTCAGACGGATTGACTGCCCATAGGATCCTTTTCTCAGTAACGATTTTATCGATTGTTCCAGATCCAAGCAGTGTGTTTGCCGAATTGAAAGCTCGTGCAGTTTCGCATCCAAGGAAATTCAATTTTTTAGTTGGGCATTGAGCACGCTTTCATTTGAGTCTGTCCAGCTATCATCAGATCTCTTAATAGAGGACAATTGTAGGGGAGCTTTGGCAAGGACCTTTCTCAGACGATCCGCATTCGTATTATCTCACCAAGTACCGAATGAATTTAGTGTGCGCGTGAGTCAACCAGTGTAGATATTGATTTCGTGTTATCAGCATAAATGGAGTCATTTATGATAAAGCCCACATCATTAACGGCTAGGACAAAAAGTAGAGGGCCGTGATGGCTGCCGTGCGGGACACCGGAACAGACAGAGTATTCTGTAATAACAAATCTCGAAATACGATTTAAGTTTTGCGAGAATTTTGAGCAGGATGTCCAAAGCTTTAAGCTTAAAACAGGTGAATAGTTGGCTTAACTTATAAAATACCCTGCTGAAGTCTGGTAGCAACCGTGCTAGACTTGTTGTACCATTGTTCAAGACACGAGAGACTTATTGACATCAAGGCATTGCAGAACTGTCACTCTACTACCCAATCGCTTGAATTATACAATATCTCCGGAAGTTGAGTTGAAGGCGTTCATTAAGGAGAGATAATTATGAAGGGTTAGCTAAGCGTAACCCATGGCGCATTGGGTAGTGTGTTGGGCTCTGACGCCGATGACACGGGATCGAATCCCGACACAGCCATGTCATCGAACGTGTTTTTCACGGTGTTTCTCCTCAACGGGGTTCTGACAAAACCCCCTGTAGTAAAATTGTCATGAAAAACTTCTCGAAATTCGCCGTTCGGAACCGGCAATAAGCCGTAGGTCCCTTTCACATATGGGAAAATGAAATCACACACAATACGGGTGATTGAGAGAAGCTCGGCTTAGGTCCTTCATGGACTTCAACGCTTACATACATACATACAGCTTAGCGTAACATTCTACAAACGGGTTCAAAGTGGCCTCGCCTTAAACGGCGAGGGTTGGTGTTAAGTGAGATAAATTCCACAAGGGCAGGATAATCAATACTTCCAGCTAGTAGCCGGTACATGAAGAGGACGTCTGCTACTTCCCGACGTGCTTTCAGGGTTTGTAAGCCGATCAACTAAATTCGTTCTTCGTATGGTGGTAATTCAATTCTATTAGACCATGGGACAGCCTTTAGGGCAAAACCCCTGATCCTAATCCAGCTAGCTCGTCCGACTTCTCACCGCCGGCAATATTGATATGACCTGGTATTCAGAAGCGGGTCACTCTATTGACATCTGATATTTCCTCTAGTCTTTGTTTGTAAAATTTTACGAGCCAGGATCCTATCCTTGTTGCCAGCAGAGCATTAATGGCTACCTGGCTGTCAATATAAGTGTTGATCCTTTTACCTGGGTGACATTCTCTAAGAATCTGGTCCGCAACCTGCTTAATTGCGAAAACCTCAGCTTGGAGCATGCTACAGCCATCTTCAAGTCTATAGGAGTGATTTGCCTCACGAGATTCGAAATAGACCCCGGCTCCTGTTCCGGTATCAATTTTGCCACTTCATTTTCCGTGCGCACCATACTACTGGTCAATTCCTCCCTGGACGGAATTCTGATAGAGAGTCTCCCCTCGTTCCAAGGAAGCCGACGATATAGTTCATTTCCGTTTTGAATCTCGAGATGACCCATCGATCGAAGATTGATGCGTGGCCATAAAGACTCCTTGCCCAGAGACCGGATTCTTGTATTCTTCGCGCGGCACTGGCTGCGATGCTTTCTTAGTATATGTCTAGGGGTTGAAGCTTTAGTATTGTTTCAAGAACCGCCGTTGGTATGGATTTCATAGATCCAATCACCGTCAGACAACTTGCCCTCTGAGCCCTTGAAACACTTTCAAGGCATTTCTTCTCAAGTGCCCTCCACCAGACAATCGAACCATAGACTGAAGAAAGACCAACTTAAGTCGATAGGGTCTTAAGCACTAAGGCCACACAAACGACTGTCCGTATCTGCCACTCATATAATCAGATAAATTGCCAAATCTGATTATCGCTTCCCATTCAACACAGATTCCCTACGATTGCTCCCAAAACCCCTACGTATGTGACCACTGATTTAATATCAAGCTGTATATCAATAGTCAACAAAAGTGTCCGTCGATTTCGTATCGATAGATACTCGTTCAATTTCCTCCTTTAGCGATGTTATGACCCAAACTTAATCAAAAAAAAAGACGAAAACAAATACAATACAGATAGATGACGGCTGGCAATCCACGTATCTAATGAATGCCCTTAAAAGATTTCATTTAGTATGAAAGCCTTGAATGGTTATCGCCACGAAAAGAATACAAAAACAACAAGACGGTACTAAGAAATACATATATATCGCTAACAAAGGAGATAATAGTTAAGAGGGCTGTAAATATGGGTAATGGCACAGTTAAGGCGGTTTTGAAACATTGTGCAAAGCGCTAATTAAACAATGACGTTGGAGTTAGATATCGAGGGATAGGATCGTATAAAATGTCTTGACAGTGTATACGAACAATAACTGGTGACATGGCTACTTGTGGTATGATAAGGAAATGGGTCGAATCTACACATGTCGATAGGATGCCCATGTGCGGTGTTTGGAAAGATATAAACTTTCCTGACGTTCTGTAAGATTAGAAAAACTTTGTTCAAATGACTTGAAAATATTCAAAGTTTTACGACAGGTTGTAATGATCACGCCTGTAACGTCAATGGAACTCTTATGAGCTTTATAGGGCGAGAAACCTTGGTTCTCCACGGGAGATAGATAGAGCAGGCCAGATTGTATTTCTGTCAAGACTCAGGCAAAGTCCCATTCACTATTGACACCGATAGCATCTATCCGAGAATAGCCACGCCAGACGAACATTTTGCGGCACTGTTAGTAAGTCGCATCCCCACCTCCTCGTGGTGCCATCTGGAGATTTACTATGGAAATCGCGGATGGGGGAGGGCGAATGGCGAGCCGTCTGCGCCAAAAAACAGGATTTAGTCGGTTGGGCTACGGCCTAGTAAGCCGTAACCGTAAAAAAAACACAAATTCCGAAACAACCACAAGCCTCGGATAAAACGGACCGGATTAATGTTGACGACCCTTGCAAAAAACGAAAAAAAGACAATGATCTTCGGCTCTGTACGTGGAATGTTAGATCGCTGAACAGGCCACGTGCAGCCGAACAACATGCGGACGCCCTAGAGCGCTATAAGGCAGACCTAACCTCCATCCAGGAAATGCGATGGAATGGCCCGGGTGTAAAGAGGATGAAAAACTGCGGCATTTACTACGGCGACTGCTATTTTCTGTTCGAGGTGGACTAAGACAAAAAGCCCTAAGCTTTCAGCATGTGAGCGAACGCATTATAACGATCCGTATCAGGGTTATATTTTTTAACACCAGCCTGATCAGCGTCCACGGCCCCACGAAAGACAAGGATGACTCCATCAAAGATGAGTTCTACGATCTCTTGGACAGAACGTATGCCCAATGTCCCAGCTATGACATCAAAATTGTGTTAGGAGACTTCAATGCTAAGCTGGGTAAGGAAAGCATCTTCGAACGAGTCATCGGCAAACGTAGCCCACACGACATTATGTCCGATAACGGACACAGGCTGATTGAACTTGCTACGGGACGAAATCTCCTTAAAGTCAGTTCGCGCTTCCCGCACCTCGATATACACAAATGGCACCTGGCGGCCGTCTGATCAATCAATTACTAATCAGATTAGTCACATCGCGAACGACGTCAGACACTCCTCCTATATTTTTGATGTTCGAACTCTCCAAGGAGCTAACATCGACTCAGATCAGTATCTTGGAGTAGAGTAAGAATACAAACTTATTACGTCGGAAGGCTACTATCGCCAGAAATCGCTTGTGCTTTTAGCGATCGCGTCTCCCTTAAGCTCTCCAATACACCTAAACCCTCCATGCTGTCAACAGAACAGCAGTGAAACCTTTGCAAACAAGCCCTGAAAAGCACTGCATCTGTAGTTTAGTGCTTCAAGGCTCCACCACGAAGACGCAACTGGTTCGATGACAAGTGCAGGAGGATTCACACAGCGAAGCAGGATGCATTTAAAGCCTCGTTGCATAGAAGAAAAAGAGTAGCTCGTGAGCTCTACTAGTTAAAAAGAAGGGAGCATAAGCTTCTCAGAAGAAAGAAGAAAGAGAACGAGAAGCGCGTGATTGAGGATTTGGAGAGGTGATACTGCAGGCGTGACGTTCGGAATTATTATCAACAGATAAAGTGAACAAGCCAAGGTTATAAAGCCAGAATGGAAGCCTGCTGGGATAAGAACGGACACCTAGTAGAAGAATCGCAGTCGATTCTAAGAATATGGGAAAACCACTTAACGACATAGAATGCAGCGAATTCCGTCCACCTGACCTCGACGAAGTTAAGATCGCCATATCGAAACTCAAGGCGAATAAAGCTGCTGGCGCAGAAACCCAGTCTCGGAACTCCTCCAAAGGGCACTAAACCTTGTTGCAAAATGGTGCATAAAGGTTGCACTAAATGTTAATCCCAGAAAAAACACTATAGTCGCCTTCACGAAAAGGAGGAACATTCATAAACTCACCAAACCCATCCTCTTTGGTGAAGCTCTAGAGTCCTGATAAGAAGTCATATGGCTAGGGGTAACTCGAGACGAAAAGCTCACTTGGTACTCTCATATGGACCAGTAAAAGTCTCACTAGCAAAAACTGGGGCACAAATCCCAAAATATTCCGCTGACTATACACAGCTATCACCAAACCTAATCTTACATAGGCTGCCGTCCGTCTGGTGGCACAAAACAAACTGCAAAGACTAGTTTATATCTGTATTACAGGGGCCATGAGAACAACCCCCACAGCGTCACGGACCTACCACCTCTTCACCTCCAACTGAAGAAAGAAGCCATAGTCTTCGCCCACAAACTAGTCGCGGAGGATGACTCTAACCGTAGGCTTTTTCACCCTGATATCCTGATATCGTACGTGTGGTAAACAGACGGCTCCAAAACGAGCGAAGTCGTTGGGGCTGGAGAATACGGAGCAAATACAGGCACATGCGTCTACTTCAGCATGGACAGATATAACTCCGTTTTCCAAGCAGAGATATTTGCTATAGAACTCTGCCTCAGGCAAAATATCAACAGAATGACAGCAAGGCTGCACTTCTGGCCATAAAGAGCTATGAAATCACCTCAAAACCGCTATGGGACTGCCTACAAGTACTACACCAGCTGGCCAGCCCAAACAGAGTTCACCTCATTTGAATACCTGGACACAGCGGCCATATGAGCAACGAAAAGGCGGATCTACTGGCAAGGAAAGGCTCCAGATCACCATTCATAATGCCACGGCCTTTCTGCGGATTACCCATCAGGACCACCAAATGCTGCATAAACAATTGTGTAAGGAACACGACTGATCACTACGGGGTTATAAACGGAAGGTAGCAGACAAGCCAAGTTCTTCCTCCCAACTACATCTCTCAGAGGAACGAGACAACTCCTCATGCTTTCGAGGAGTCAGATCCGCATAATCACAGGTTTCCTTACTGGACACTGCCCATTGAATATCTCAAAACAATGGGCATTGTAAGATGACACTTGCAGAAAGTGTAATGAGGACGAAGAAAGAGCAGAGCACATACTGTGCCACTGTAACTGCCTTGTCAGTACACAATATCGTCACTTAGGCAAGTATTATCTTGAAGCAGAAGAAATCGCTGCTAGCTCACTCAGAAGCATACTAACTTTTATTACGAACTCAGGATTTTTGAGTGAACTGTAAGTGGGGGACACCACAGCAGGGCCACTCGTGGCCGCAGTGATCAGGCGACTTTGTCCCACACCTCTAATCCTCTCTAACTCTCACTAAACTGCTGGCGCAGATGGACTATCTGCTGAGTTCTACAAGGCAGCTGGGGTTGACCTGGTTAGGAGCATGCACCAGCTAATCTGTAAGTATGGCCAGGGAAAAGCATGCCCGACGAATGGCGGCTCAGCATCGTATGCCCGATCCACAAGAAAGGAGACCCCTCTGACAGCGCCAACTGCAGAGGGATAGGTCTTTTTAACATCGCCTACACAATCTTCTCTGCCGTTTTGTATGAACGGCTGAAGCCTTTTTTAAATAAACTGATAGGTCCTTATTAGCGTAGCTTTAAGCCAGGGAAGTCCACTATAGGCCAAATATTCACACTGCGGCAGATCTTAGAGAAGACCCGTGATCGACACACACCACGTATTGGTCGATTTTAAAGCCAGATATAACAGTGTCTATAGGGACGAGCTACACAGAGCCATGTTATGTTTTGACATCCCTGCCAAACTCAGTTGTGCTGGATGACAGTGGAGAATTCGTGCTGCTCCATTAAAGTCGGTAAGGAATAAACCGAGACCCCCGAAGTCGTAAAAGTTTTCAGACAGGGCGACAATCAGTCATGTCACTTTTTTAACATTATGCTTGAAAAGATCGTGCGGGTTTCCCTGGCCAATACGAGAGGCACGCTCTATTTTGAGCCTGCACCATTACTCGCATACGCAGATGACTTTGACATTGAGAACGCAGCCAGACGTCAAGGAAGCTTTTGTGAGCATTGAAGCAGAAGCGGATAAAGCGGATCTGAAGGTAAACGAGGACAGAAACAAATATATTTATGTTGTCATCACAGGAAGACCCACAACACCGACGTCAGGTCCAGAACGTCACGACTGGCAGCTATAACTGTGTTTGTTGATGGAGGCTGGAGGAGAACATTCAATTACGAACTGTACGAGCTGTACAGCAACATCGGCCTAGTACGATATCTACGGATCCATCGGCGAAGATGGCTAACCCCTGTGGATCGAATGGACCCTACAGTTCCGGCCCGAAGAGTCTTCGACTCCAACCCCAAGGGACGACATTAAAGAGCAGCCCCCATTAAGAAGAACATACCGAATCGATCCAAGAATCCCACATCACGGCAGGTGTAGAGGGTTCGTTAGCAGCTGGATTATATTCATGCTCAAAATCAGGATCATTCAGGCCCAGATGGGAAACACCATTATAGGCAAGATTGTAGAGGCACACCCTAAAGGGGGTCGAATCGCCTCTACTATGGCTCATGGTTTTAGTTATCTTGAAGGTGTTTGAGAGAATCGGAATTAAGACAGTCGCATAAGCAGATGACAGGTGACGTGGTTATTCTGATGTCTGATTAGCAAAATCACAGACAGGTCTCTGACTAAGCTAAGCGCCCAGGCCGCAGGATGTCAACTTAGCGTAAATCTGAGTGAAACGGAACTGATGCTATTTAGCACTAAATATAGGATACCGACCTTTAATCTCCCTCTACTCAACAACCAGACACTTCCTCTATCTTCCGAAGCTTGATATATAGGTTTTAACCTAAATCCAAAGCTCTATTGGAGACTAAACATCGGGTACGGAAGGCATGTGTCGCTTTCTACGCCTGTAGCAGAACTTTCGGCAAAAAGTGTGGACTCCAGCCCAAAATGGTGCTGTGGATGTACACAGCCGTGGTATGCCCCATCCTCACCTACGGATAACTGGTACGGTAGCTTGCCTTAAGCAAAGCATGCAATGTCAACAAATTTAACCGAGTCCAGAGGTCGGCCGGCATTGGTATAACAGGTGCCCTTCGGTCCAGCCCGAATGAAACCCTCAAAGTACTCCTAAACCTCCTCCCTCTAGTTCTTCATATCAGACATACTACATATTGCAGCGATGAGAGAACCAGGGTTCTGGTCATCAAAACTCTACGATCATAGCAAGGTATTGAACCTGTTACCTGGAGACCTGGCTACGAGGTCTCCAACGGATTTCATGACGCCTAAACAGAACCTAAACATAGCGGCCCAACTCCATTTCCCATCCAGATTGGTATGGAAAATGGATTACACGAACCATCATGTAGCTTTTTTTGCTTCTCAGTGGAACTAAATGTCTCCAAATCATTCCGTCTTCCGGACTCGGCTAGTATGATCCAGGCGGAAGTTCTAGCAATTAAGGAATTCCCCGTTTCCCCATTAATAAGAGAAACGTTGTCATTTACACTTCATCTTGAATGTGATTAGTAGCACATTGTAAAGACGAATCACTTCCTTAGGCGATTATTTGAACATTACTCGCTTCTGGGTTCCTGGCCATAGCAACATAGATGGAAACGAAAAACCTGATGCGCTATCCAGGCACGGCTTTTCTCTTGATAGCCCCCTGGCGGAGTTAGTACCTCCTGCCATAGGACTCGCCAAGGGACAAAGCGAAGACTCTGGACAACTGTGTCCCATCAAGAAAGATTTCGCCTTCCTACAACACAATAAGAACTCACAATCTAACTAACATAGTTCGACAGAAATTTCCAGAATTGTAGCTATCAGTACTGGCCATTGGCCTGTCGGCACTCACTAGGCCAAGTTAGGCAAGAACCCGCTGTAAAAGGAAACCCTTAACCCTTAGCTCTGGCTAGAACCAGACAGGGTACACTCAGCAAAGCTCTCCCATCAGAATTCAGTTACATGGAATGTACGGGTGCAGCTCTTCTGAGGAAGGTCCTTGCAAAAGCTCCCACACAGATGTCCTCTATATGGAGATCTGATGGTAGCTGGACAGACTCAAACGAGAGCGTGCTCGATTCCCTACTAAAGTGTAATTTCCCTGGCTGCGAGGATGCGGGAACCTTCAATTCGGCAGGCACGCTGCCAAGGGATTGTATTGAATATGAGACAGTCGATAAGATTGTTACTGGGAAAAAGATCCTGTGGGCAATCAACTCTTTTGACCCCTACAAGGCGCTGGGAATGGATAGGATTTTTCCGATTATGTTGTAGGAGCCATGTGAAGTCATTCCACAAGTACAAGTCTACGTAAGGGATGAGACTGGTGACAATCACACAACGCGTACATAAGGGGAAAATCGGTAGATACTGCTCTACATACCTATGTGGTCCATAGAAAAATCGCTCAATATCAAGGAATTCACTCGAGGTGCCTTCCTAGACACTGAGGGTGCTCTTAATAGCGTTAGTACCGAGGCAATAGTGTCCAGCCTTCATATGGTCTAAACCCGGGAATATGCAGTTGGATTGGGCAAATGATGGGGAGAACAAGCAGAAGGGTGAGAGTAAATAAAGGAACACCACAAGGTGGCGTTCTGTCATCCCTCCTATAGCTCCTTGTGGTCAATGGAATGGTTAAGATTCAAGAGACGGAGGGTTTTAATGTCACTGCCTACACCGACGACATTGCAATTTTAATCTAGGGAAAATTTCCGCAGGTCCTCAGCGATAGACTAAACTATGCACTGATGTTAGTGGATAACTGGGTCAAGGGGTGATGCCTGAGGGTAAGTCCGGCGAAAACAGAGATAGTACTCTTTACAAGGAAAAGATCTGTATCATGATACACCCGTATGAATGGTATCGATCTGATCTCTGGAAAATCTGCCAAATATCTTGGCATAATCCTGGACTTCAAGATTAGTTGGAGAGAAAATATTAACGAAAGAGTCAAAAAGGCCTACGTGGCACTATATTCGTAGGTAGCCCTTGGAAAGACATGGGCCCTCAGACCAAGGTTAGTACAATGTTTGTACACTGCCGTGGTAAGACCTATTCTAGTCTATGGCTCGGTTGTTTGATGGAAAGCGCTTGAGAAGAAATGTAATCTTCAAAGTGTGTCAAAGGTTCAAAGGGCATGATGTCTGGCGGTGACGGGATCTATGAGGTCCACACCAACGGCGGCTCTTGAAGTTATGCTGAACCTCCCACCCTTGGACATATACTGCGAGAGAGTTGCAACCAGAACTGCGCTAAGACTACAGGAATCCGGTCTCTGGAAAAAGAGTCCTTACGGACACGCATCAGTCTTGGATCGATGGGCCGTCTCGAGATTCAGAACCGTAACGGACTATGTCAGCCGACTTCCATCCTGGGAGAGGAGCTTCTCTATTAGAATTCCCTCCAGGGAGAAATGGACCGTGGTATGGTATGCACGGAAAGTGAACTGGCTATCTACACCGACGGATCCAAAATGGATGTTGGCACAGGTGCCGAAGTCTATTTCTACACCGACGGACCCAAAATGGATGTTGGCACAGGTGCCGAAGTCTATTTTGAGGCTGACCTAATCAGCAGACAAAATCTCTCAGGTAAGAGGATCAGCATCTATGTTGACAGCCAGGCAGCCATTAAGGCTTTGCAGGCAGTATGGATAAGATCCAAACTCGTCAAACTCTGCAAAGAGAACTTAGAAGAGATATCGAATGTAAACGAGGTGACCCTTTGCTGGGTACCTGGTCATGTGAATATCTCTGGAAAGGAGAGGGCGGGCGAACTGGCTAGGCTGGGATCAAGTGCAAACTTCGCGCAGATCTCAACCGAGGCCAAAGCACCACTCAGTACGCTCCACAGGGAGATAGAGACGGAGCTATTAGTGAAAGCCAATAAGCGATGTTGTCACTTAGATACATGCGCAACGGCGAGATCAACTTGGCCCGTCTATAATAAATACACGACGGAAAATCTGCTGAGGTTCAATCGTGGAAATATTCGACTGGCAGTCGGCGCCCTCAACGGGCACTGCATGCTATCCTACCATGCAGCTCAACTAGGCCAACCCTACAATGACTTCTGCAGAAGCTGCAGGGACGAAGAGGAAATTGAATCCATTCGTCACCTGCTGTGCGAATGTCCGAAGCTAGCCCAAAAAAGAAATATATCCCTAGGAAGATACTTCCTTTCGGCGCTAGAAGAGGTAGGTAACATCGGGCTGAACAGACTAGGATTCTTATCCCCGTCTGGATGGTTCAGCTCAACGGTAAATGTCTATCAACGGGTTAAATAAATCGATTGGGCACAATGGAGCCTTGACTTTTCGCCAGTAGGGCACCCAATTACCTAACCTAACCCACATGGAATTCCATAACATGATCAAATTTCTCAACTCCACCGGATGGATTTGAAACACAAATCGACATTCTACTGGTAGACCACTCGTGTGGTGGCATCAAAACGGCGCACACGCGCTAATCTACGTACCTACCTATGATATAAACTTAGGCTTTACCTACTTAAGTTATTAGGGGGAATGGTATTCGACTAGGTTCATAAGAAAGGAGACCCCTATAACTGCGCCAAACAATGGGGGAATAAGTCTCCTTAACATCGCATATAAGATCTTCTCTGCCGTATTGTGTGAACGCCTGAAACCGTTTGTGGATAACCTGATCGGCTCTTATCAGTGTGGTTTCAGGCCAGGTAAATCCACAATAGACCAAATATTTACGTTACGGCAGATCTTGGAGAAGACCCAGGAATACCAAATCGACACTCACCACCTCTACGTCGATTTCAAGGCCGCGTATGACAGCGTATATAGAGACGAGCTGTACAAAGCCATGTCTAGTTTTTACATCCCTATCAAACTCGTCCGACTGTGCAGGATGACAATGGAGAATTCTCGTTGCTCCATTAAGGTCGGTAATGAGCATACCGAGACCTTTGATGTTAAAAAAGGATTTAGGCAGGGCGACGCGCTGTCATGCAACTTTTTCAACATCGTGCTTGAAAAGATTGTGCAAGAGTCACTGGCCAACACAAGAGGTACGATCTATTTCAAGTCTACGCAATTGCTTGCGTACGCCGACGATATTGACGTAATTGGACGAAAACAGCAAGACGTCAATGAGGCTTTTGTGAGCATTGAGGTAGAAGCGGCTAAGATGGGTCTCAAGGTTATTGAGGGTAAAACCAAATATCTGCTCTCATCTAAAAGAGACGGACAACACCGACGTATTGGCCGGAACGTCACCATGGGCGGATATAACTTTGAAGTGGTCAAGGAATTCGTCTACCTTGGCTCACTGATTACCAGCGACAACAACACCAGCGCTGAGATAAAACGCAGAATCACTCTTGCCAACCGCTGATTCTTTGGGCTCAAGAGGCAATTGAGAAGTAGAGCCCTCTCTCGGAAAACCAAGGTGACACTATATAAGACCTTGATCATCCCAGTCCTCCTTTACGGCGCAGAGGCTTGGACCTTAACAAAAGCGGATGAAGATGCCCTTGGTAGTTTCGAGAGGAAAATTCTGCGCACTATCTACGGTCCCGTTTGTTCAAACGGTGTATGGAGGAGAAGATATAACGAAGAACTGTACGGGTTGTACAGCGACATCGGCCTGGTACGACGTCTACGGATACAGCGTCTAAGGTGGCTAGGCCATGTAGAGCGCATGGAAGATACAGCTCCGACCCGAAAAGTCTTCGAATCCACTCCGGAAGGAAGGCGCGGCAGAGGACGGCCGCCTCAGCGGTGGTGCACGCAGGTGGAAAGGGACCTCAACCAACTGGGCGTGCGGCACTGGAAACAGCTGGCCAAAGAGCGTGCCGGCTGGAGACGCTTGTTGGTTGAGGCCCAGGTTCACCACGGACTGTAGCGCCACCTAAGTGAAGTGAAGAAGGGTATTCGACTAAAACGACAGTCTGAGCCTTAACAAAAAAACTAGAACTCTAGGTGGAGGAGGTACTCGCTTGATTGGGTGGATTGGCCTTGCCTTAAAACGCAAATGCCATGTACGGGTAAATCATCTGATAAGCCCACTCGTTGCAAAATGTCAAACGTCTCGGCACGTCGTTCGTTTCCAGTCATTCCAACCTACTTAAGCAACGAAGCACCACATCCTCGGCATTAACGTCAATTAGCAGTTTAAAGCCTTTTAAAACTCAGAATCCTTTTCCCCCCACCAACAAGTGTGGAGCTGAACAAAAGGCCCCTCGGCATAACACTCAAAGGCATAATGGCAATCGATCACGAATCGTATTGGGAAATCTGTTGAAGTGTTGGCAAAAGTTTGTGGCATGCAATTGGAAACGCTGGTCTAAAGACGGATAAGTGGTTTCTGAAGAAACGGAAAGAATGGCATGAAGCCAGGCAAGAGGCCATTCATTAAATTCAGCTTTAGTGGCTGTGCATACATAGATTTCCATCTCGAGCAAAAGTTTGGATTGAGTCAATCGCTCCTTTTTAAGTTCAGTATAATGGGAATGGCAATCTTTCTATTCTCAAACCACAAGCGGAAAACAGGGCAGCGCCTTGCATCTTCATGGGAAATTGGTACCTAATAAGTTATTCCAAAGGAGCACACTAACCATTTAGGGTATTTACTGAGATGTGCGTATTCATCTCAGTACCTGGTGAAATGGGTATTCAAGATGAAGCAGATACGAAATTAACTTTAAACTGCACCAGTGACGTTCAGGTTGGATGTACAATACGTGAGTACGGCGGCGTCGGACGGTGGGTGAGGAGGAACTTTTCAGTGATTTCATTCACACGTTTCAGAACTACATTAAATCTGTGCGGACAGTATACAGTATACTGTGTATATTCAGAGTATGTACTATATTCGCAGTACTACAAAACTTTTTGTAAAGGTATTATCATCTAACCTGGTTGGGAATATTCCCCAGCTCATCTGGAAGATATGGTCAGAGGAACGCATGCCCGATGAATGGAATCTTCGTATAGATCCAGAAGAAAGGAGACAGAGGTATAAGTCTCCTGAACATCGCTTATAAAGTCTTCTCTATTGCACTGTGTGAACGCCTGAAACTGTTCGCCAAGAGCCTTATAGATCCTTATCAGCCCGGTTTCAGGGAAGACCACAATAGACCAAATCTTCACAGCGCGGTAGATCCTCGTAAAGACCTGAGAAACACAGATCGACACCCACCGCCTATTTTCGATTTTAAGGCCGTGGTTAGTGTGTTGGACTCTGGCACACGATGAGTGAGTTCGGATCCCTCCTCGGCGGGGTACTGGCAAAACCCCCCGTAGTATACTTGCCATGAAAAAGCTTCTCGACTCACGCCGTTTGGAATCGGCTTTAAACTGTATGTCCCTTTCACCTGTGTGAAAAATAAATCACACACAACATGGGTGATTGAGAGAAGCTTGGTCCTTCATGGGCTGTAACGCCACCAAAGATGATAGCGTGCATAGAGACGAGTTATACAGAGCCATATCTAGTTTGTCTATTGTAAGGTTAGATCTGTCGAAACAGACTTGCACACACTAAAGAGGAAAATCGGGAGATCAATCCATCTAAAAGAATATACCTTAACAGCCTTCCTACATATAGAGGGCGCCTTCAACAACGTCACTCCGAAGGCAATAATAGCGGGGCCAGAAAATCTAAGGATGGAGAGGACTCTCAAAGAGTCGATCAGCGAGTTACTTTCAACACGCAAGATCCACTCTAAATGGGGAAGCCAAGCAACCACTAGAGCGGTTACCAGGGGAACCCCACAAGGGGAGTCCTCTCACCACTTCTCTGGAATATAGTCTCAAATGAACTACTAAAAAATTGGAGAAAGAAGGCCTCGACGTTATTGTCTACGCTGATGACGTTGCCATTACCATCTCGGGCAAATACCCACACTGAATGACCGTATGCAAGCGGCATTCTCCATACTATGCAAATGGGCACAAAACAATGGGCTCAGGGTAAATCCCCAGAAGACGGAGCTTGTGATATTCACCAGAAAGCACAAAATTCCGGAAACCTGCCCAATCACTTTACTTAACACCAGGTCAACCTACTCCTTCAGTGCCAAATACCTTGGCATTGTACTAAACAGAAAACTAACCTGGAAGAACAACACAATGGAGGGAGCAAAAAAACAACTATAGCTGTCTACACTTGCAAGAAAGCCTTAGGGAAAAAATGGGGATTTGACTCCAAGCTCACCCTAGGGCTCTATATTACAGTCGTTAGAGCTATACTTTACATTTTTTAACATCAGCCTGATCTGCGTCCACACCCCCACGGAAGATAAGGATGACTCCACCAAAGATGAGTTCTACGATCTCCTAGACAGAACGTATGCCCAAGGTCCCAGCTATGACATCAAAATTGTACTAGGAGACTTCAATGCTAAGCTGGGTAAGGAAAGCATATTTGAACGAGTCATCGGCAAACATAGCCTACACGACACCACCTCCGATAACGGACACAGGCTGATTGATCTTGCTACGGGGCGAAATCTCCTTCTAGCCAGTACGCGCTTCCCGCACCTCGATATACACAAAGGCACCTGGCGGTCTTTTGATCAATCGACTACCAACCAGATTGATCACATCGCGATCGACGTCGGACACTCCTCCACTATTCTTGATGTTCGAACTTTCCGAGGGGCTAACATCGACTCGGACCACTATCCGAGTGGTGTAGAGTATGAATACAAAGTTATGACGTCGGAAAGCTACTATCGCCAGAAACCGCTCGTGCTTAAACCGATCGCGTCTCCCTTTAGCTCTCCAATACACCTCAATCCTCCACGCTATCAATAGAACAGCAGTGGAGCCTTTGCAAACAAGCCCTGAAAAGCTCTGGATCCGAAGTTTTGGGTTTCAAGGCTCCACCACGAAGAAATACCTGGTTCGATGACGAGTGCAGGAGGATTCATACAGCGAAGCAGGATGCATATAAGGCCTCGCTGCATAAAAGAACAAGAGCAGCTCGTGAGCTCTACGAGTTAAAAAGAAGGGAGGAGCATAAGCTTCTTAGAAGAAAGAAGAAAGAGCACGTGAAACCCGCGATTGAGGATTTGGAGAGGTGTTACTGCAGGCGTGACGTTCGAAAATCTTATCAACAGATAAAGCGAACATGCCAAGGTTATAAAACCAGAACGGAAGCCTGCAGCGATGAGAACGGACACCTAGTAGTAGAACGGACGGACTGTCTGCTGAGCTCTTCAAGGCAGCTGGGGATGACCTGGTTGGGAGCATGCACCAGCTCATCCGTAAGATATGGTTAGAGGAAAGCATGCCCGAGGAATGGAGTCTCAGCATCGTATGCCCGATCCACAAGAAAGGAGACCCCTCTGATTTCGCCAACTATAGAGGAATAGGCCTCCTTAACATCGCCTACAAAATCTTCTCTGCCGTTTTGTGTGAACGCCTGAAGCCTTTTGTAAATAAGCTGATAGGTCTTTATCAGTGCGGATTCAGGCCAGGGAAGTCCACCATCGACCAAATCTTCACACTACGGCAGATACTGGAAAAAACCAATGAATTTCAAGTCGACACTCACCACCTATTTGTCGACTTCAAAGCCGCATACGACAGCGTAATTAGAGACGAGCTATACAACGCTATGTCTACCTTTGACATACCTACTAAACTCGTCAGACTATGCAGGATGACTTTGGAGAATGCTCGCTGCTCCATCCGAATCAGTGAACACCTTACCAATAGCTTTGATGTCAAAAAAGGATTTAGGCAGGGCGATGCGCTGTCGTGTGATTTCTTCAACATCATCTTGGAAAGATTGTGCAAAAATCACTGGCCAATACAAGAGGCACAATCTATTTCAAATCCTCGCAACTCCTTGCATACGCCGACGATATTGACATAATAGGTAGATCACAGCGAGATGTCAATGAGGCGTTTGCGAGTATTGAGATGGAGGCGGCGAAAATTGGTTTGGCGGTAAACGAGGGCAAAACTAAATATATGCTGTCATCAAAAAAGGACGCTCAACACCGACGTCTCGGCCAGAACGTTTGTATATGCAGATATAAGTTCGAGGTGGTTAAGGACATCGTGTACCTTGGCTCCGCGGTGACCTGGAACAACGACATCAATTCCGAAATCAAACGCAGACTCACTCTTGCCAATCGTTGTTTCTTTGGGCTCAGGAGGCAACTGAGTAATAGAGCTCTCTCCCGAACAACGAAGTTGACTCTATATAAGACACTTATCATCCCGGTCCTGTTGT
Source organism: Eumerus sabulonum (assembly GCA_951905685.1). NCBI lineage: Eukaryota > Metazoa > Arthropoda > Insecta > Diptera > Syrphidae > Eumerus > Eumerus sabulonum. Next base: position 243,139,003 of record OX645060.1, read on the forward strand.
ACGGCGCAGAAGCATGGACACTATCAAAAGCCGATGGGGAGGCCCTTGGTCGGTTCGAGAGAAAGATTTTGCGCGTGATTTTCGGGCCTATAAACGCAGACGGGGGATGGAGCAGAAGATTCAACCAACGCCTAGTCAGGCGTCTACGGATTCAACGCCTAAGATGGCTGGGCCATGTAGAGCGAATGGACACCACAGCTCCAGCCCGGAGAGTCTTTGAATCCAACCCCGAGGGGCGAAGAAGTAGAGGACGGCCACACTTAAGATGGTGCACACAGGTGGAAGGGGACCTCAGCCAACTGGGTGTGCGGCAATGGAAAAGGCTAACAAAAGATCGTGCTAGTTGGAGGGGCATGTTGGTTGAGGCCCAGGTTCACCCCGAACTGTAGCGCCCATTAAGAAGAAGAAGAAGAGCTATACTAATGTATGGAGTGATAGTCTGGTGGACTGCACTGGACAAAAGCATAAACAATTCGAGAAGGTACAAAGGCTAGCATGTATGTACATCACCGGAGCCCTAAGGTCTGCCCCGACTGCAGCGCTAATCATGATACTTCACCTTACACCAATCGATATATTTGGCAAGCAAATTGCCACATATACGGCAATAAGACTAAAAGCCAGCTCCAAATGGACGAGTTATATCACTGGCCACTCCTCCATCCTGAACAACAAGATAACCAATGGTAGAAAACTCGGACCACATAAAAACCACCAAAGTCTTTGAGAAGAATTTCAAGATAACATACCCGGATAGACGGAACTGAACCCGTCAAACGAAACCTCGCAGGAGCTGCGTGGATTTCTAAACTCACGGGTCGAAAACCAAAGACGGAGTGGGTAGTGAAGTATTCTGCAAACAACTAAAGCTGAGCCAAGCTCTAAAACTACCAGATCAGTGCAACGTCTTACAGGGGTAGTTGTTGGCAATAAAAGAGGCTCTGTCTTGATTTAAGTGGAACGTAATATCTACTACGGATATCCGAGTTCTCAGGGATAGCCAAGCCGCCTTGAAATTGCTGGAGTCCTATGTGTACACCAGAAAAACAAGCCTCGACTGTCGCCGATCTCTTAACGACATGGCTGAACAGTTTAACATAAAACTATTATGGGCACCAGCATACAGCGACATCTTAGGCAACGATAGGGCTGACACAATCGTCAGACAAGAAACGACGCAACAATCTGTCATGGCATATGAGGGAATACCTCTTGCAGCCATTACACTCAAACTCTTTAATCTCGCCAGGGGCTGAGACGAACCTGAGATGGGCCGAGGAGCATACCTGCCTCATCACCAGGCAAATCTGGCCTCTGCTCGATAGTCAACGGACTAGGAGAATAATCTCCCTAAAAGGAACTGACATCTACAAAATCATTGGTGTCATGACTGGTAACTGTCTCATTGGCAGTCATGCGCAAAAACTAGGGCAAGTTCCGAATGAAGCTTCTGCAGAAGCTGCCTAGACGAAGAGAAGGTCGAATCCCCTCACCACCTACTCTGCCCCTTTCCGGCCTTCTGCGCAATCAGGAAACGCTACCTAGGATCCTCCTTCCTAAACGACCTGACAGATGTTCAGCAATTAAGGATAACTGACCTTCTTAATTTTTTAAGAAGCACTAAGCGGTTCCATCCTATATATCCGAACCTTTCGAGGAGCCAACAACGACGCGGATCATTACCTTGTTGCAGCTAAGGTACGGATGCGAATTTTTCGGAATAAACGGAGCCGCGTAGGAACACCAAAATTTAACGTCAGAAAACTGTAATCGCAAGAGACCGTCAGGACCTTTACCGATCAAGTCTCCCTTAAGCTCTCTTAATTCCCGAGGCAATCTGCACAAACCATAGAACAGCAATGGAGTCGTTGTCAGAACGCCATCAGAGAGGCCGCCACAGATGTACTCAGTTTCAAGCAACCACCTTCGCGAAACCCCTGGTTTAATGAAAAGTGCAGACAGGCCCATGTAGAGAAACGGAAAGCATACATGGCTACACTGCATCGACGAACGAGAGCTGCCCGCGAGCTCTATGAACACAAAAGGACGGAGGAGCGCGAAATCGAGTAGATGGAGAGAAGATATTGCAGGAACGACGTTCGAAAGTTTTACCAAAAAGTAAAACGAACATGCCAAGGCTATAAAGCCAGAGCAGAAGCCTGGAGGGATGAGCACGGACAACTAATAGTGGAGTCATAGTCGATGCTGAGATTGTGGAAGGACCACTTCTGCAGACTGTATAACGGCGATGATAGTCAAAATGCCGCCGTAAGGCAGAACGAACCATTCGCAATGGACGAACACGAAAGAAAATCCCCTCCAGCCGACCTACACGATGTTAAAATAGCGATATCGAAGCCTAAGTCTTATAAAGCTGCTGGAGCAGACGGACTTCCCGCGGAACTGTTTAAAGCAGCTGGCGATGAGCTGGACGGGAACATACACGAACTCATCTGTAAGATATGGTCGGAAGAATGCATGGCCGATGAATGGAATCTCAGCATCGTTTGCCCGGTCCATAAGAAAGGAGACCCCATATGATTGCGCCAACTACAGAAGAATAAGCCTCCTGAACATTGCGTACAAAATCCTTTCTGCCGTACTGTGTAAACGATTGAAACCGTTCGTGGACAATCTGATAGCTTCCTACCAGTGTGGTTTCAGGCCAGGAAAATCCACGATAGACCAAATATTTACACAACGGCAGATCTTGGAGAAGACCCATGAATTTCAGGTCGACACGCACCATCTTTTTTTCGATTTTATAGCCGCATATGACAGCGTTTATGGAGATGAGCTATGTTCTGGTTTAACATTCCTGCCAAACTCGTCAGACTGTGCAGGATGACTATGAAAAATTCCCGCTGCTCTATTAAGGTCGGAGGTGAGCCAACCGAGACCTTCGATGTTAAAAAAGGTTTTAGACAGGGCGACGCACTGTCATGTGATTTCTTTAACATCATACGAGGTACGATCTACTTCAAGTCTACACAATTGCTTGTCTACGCAGATGACATTGACGTTATTGGACAGACAAAACGAGACGTCGAGGAGGCGTATGCAAGCATTGATGCAGAAGCGGCTAATGTGGGTCCAAGCGTAAATGGGGATAAAACGCGCAACACCGACGTCTTAGTCACCTTCGGCAGCTATATTTTTGAAGTAGGTAAGGACTTCGTCTACCTTGGCTCGATAGTGACAGGCTGCAACGTTACCAGCGTTGAGGTAAAACGCAGAATAACTCTTGCCAACCGCTGCTTCTTTGGGTTCCAGAGACAACTGAGTAGTAGAGCCCTCACTCGAAAAACTAAATTATCCGATACAAAACCTTAATCATCCCGGTCCTCCTCCACGGCGCTAAGGCTTGGACTATATCAAAAGCGGATGAAGACTCTCTTGGACGTTTGCGGGAAAAATTCTGCATGCAATCTTTGGTCCCATTTGTGTAAACGGAGAGTGGTGTAAGAGACTCAACCAAGAACTGTACGGGCTATACAGTGACATCGGCCTAGTTAGACGTCTTCGGATGCAACGACTAAGATGGCTGGGCCATGCGGAGCGAATGGACATCACCGCTCCGGCCCGAAGAGTCTTCGATTCCCATCCCGAGGGACGACGCAGCAGAGGACAACCGCATCTAAGGTGGTGCGCACATGTGGAACGGGACCTCAACCAACTGGGCATGCGGCACTGAAAGCGGCTGGCCAAAGATCGTGCCGGCTGGAGAGGATTGTTGGTTGAGGCCCTGGTTCACCCCGAACTGTAGTGCCATCTAAGTAAGTTAGTAAGTATTGAACCTTTCAAGGAAACAGTTGCAGTAGTTGCAGTGGTCGAACCCTATGATGGACAATTAATAAACGAAATAATAAAAAGACGAATTTATTGAAAACATCGTCAATAAAGGTATGGACAGATACCCAGACATTTTTAAAGATAAGACCCTTTAAATGTGAGGGCCAAAAAGAACTAATAACTGTGGTATAGGTGCGACCCGCAAGGCCCGTACGACTAACTTCCCAGTGGGGAAAATGAAAACACCCATTAAGTTCCACATTTATTCATTCTTAACCCCCGACGCACAAGAGGGGTGTTATAAGCTTGAAGTATCTGTGTGTCTGTCTGTGGCATCGTAGCTCCTGAACGATTGGACCGATTATGATGCCTCTTTTTTTTTTGAAAGCAAATATGATCGAAACGGTTCTTAGCTACAACTTATGAAAATCTGTTCGGGTATTTCAAGGTCATTAGCTCTGTTTGTTAGCTGCGGTAGATGAATAATGGGTAATGTATCGGTTCTCATCCGATCACCGGCATCGGGCGCGGTCAGTACTTAGTTGGGGAACCGCTTGGGAACACCGCGTGTTGTTGATTTTTTTTGCCTATTTCTTTTTGTTATTTAATTTCTAATAAAAAATGGCTGGCCGATTTTGCAGAAAACTTCGTCAGTTCTAGGGTGCGTTCTTACGCGTGAAATGACCCCAATCAAATGCCAATATCGTATTCGATTCTCGAGATAATCGAGGCGAAATTTCCGCGCGCACATGCGCACATACACACTCACATTTATTACTATAAAAACCTTGGATTTGGATTCAGGTGACCTTGAAACGTGGAGATCGGTCAAAATTTGAAATTCGCCAAATCGACCCCTTTACAATAACTTCCCCCTGGGAAGTTAAAAAACATGTACATATGTAGGTACATATGGATACCAGATTGAAAGAAGACAAGGAAGAGATACATAGATACAATCGTTCGCAATCATCTGCACTGTATGCATCATTTAACTTGGCCACATGGTCGCACAGTCACACGGTCACACGGTCGCACACGACGTGATTGTGAAATCTAATTTCGAAAATAAAAACTGCCCTCGGAAGCATTTGAATTTATTGCCTTGCACTTGCACATCGCCTCTTCTACATATTCTGTCTTTTCGCCTTATATCTTTCGTCATTCGGCTCGCCTCACCGTCACTTGGCACCATATTTACTCAGAGAACAATCGATCACATCGAGGGACAGTATGACGTCAACATACATATATCGAATTAAATAAGATTAAATTTTATTTAACAAACCAAGAGGCAAAAGATAAAAAAATAAAAATCGAAAGACACTCGTGTGGACGGGTATTAATTCGACGTAGAACCAACCGAAAAAAAATAAATTGTACTTGTTTGCAGGCATTACAAAGTATCTTATTACGCGCATTGACTGACGTCGAATTGCCATAGCTTACAATACCTATTTCGTAAGTTAGGCAACAATCGCATGATCACTTTTCGAGGTGGTTTTTTGGTTTCTCCCAATGTCGCTATCGAGTCAGTCAATATCTGATCGTCTTTAGGTGCTTATGACGGCATACCATGCATGACACCATTTTCTCATTGAGGCTATATGCACTATACCATTAAGAGATAAACTGAAAATTAATTTGATTTAATCACAACACGAATCGCATGGATAAGATAGGTAGGTACTGCGGAATGTACATAGCTTGTAACAAGCTATTACAATCGGTTCTTTAAATAGCACAAATCGTATCTATCAATCGTTTAATTGAATTTATTGCGAAGGAAAATATCGATGGGCAGATCCTTGAAGCAGACGACAAATACATAGCAGCAGTAGCAGTAGTATGGTAATACCAAGTAGCTGGTAGTCCCACGTAAGATCCCATACGCCGTCATAGTCCTTTAAGGATATTTTATTTATTTCCAATTTAATTTCTATGCAAATGACCATATGCTTTGGAGTGTAGGACGCACGTAATCAGATACAAGCGCACTGTTTTTCCTTTTTCGAATTCTTTGTCAAAACATTCGCACAGACGTTACACCCGAAATAGTGTCCAACACCGAGACCGAGTTTGTGAACAAATCTGAGGTAATTTCAAACCGTCAAAGCATCGAGAATACCGACTAATCCGTATGCGTATAACCAAAGAATTTATTTGAAATTTAACAATACGAACAGTACCGATCAGCGGCTGTAGTTCCAGTTTTAAAAACGCAAACGAACAGCACACGCAGTGCTAATCCATCGTATGCTGCTGCTGTTGTCCTTCCTGCTGTCGATTATTATTATTATCAACGCGTTTCACATCATCAGCATAAACGCACATCTGGATTAGAGTGACAGGCGAAAAAAAAAAAAAACAACAAAAAACACAGAAGTAAAATGAAAAGATAAAAAAATATCTAAGAAGAGGGAAAGATAAAGGACTAGAAGTAGTAGAAGAAGAACTGAGGGAAGGTAAGTATTAATATGCTTTTAGTTAAATGAAACGAATCTGCACCGAATCGCGCGATACGTTCTCGACGACTGAGAAAGGATGTACTGAGCTCTCTGCTATACCACAAGCTGAAACTTCTTCAAACCAGACCCTACCACCATCGGCTCGGCACCACCGCCAATCCTAAAACATGGCCAAGTGAAAAACGATAAACCGAGAGAAAGGAAAGACACCGATGGATGGAAAATATCCACCACAAAAATGAAAAGGCGGCGGAAAAGCACACAAGACAAGGGAAGAAAAACCTCCGGTACGACAGCCGAATAACAACAACAGCAGGAATGAAACAACAACAACCACGACAATGGCAATTTGTTAACAAGCATTTCGGTTTTCCGATAAAGGAAACTTGGGAAAATCTGCAAGAAGTGGATTTTCATCATAGCCACCCTCGGAGAGTATCTCACATGCCATGCTTCCACCAACTACCAGCCACATATCCATCGTCTATCATGGTCTCTTTGGATCTCATCGCTTCTCAGCTTTTCTCTACTATGCTCTCTTGCCGCCTTGTGCTTTTCACAGTTCCCCGGTGCGCATGGATCCATTGACTCGTAGTCGTAGTACTCGTACTATAGTCTATAGTCACTGGTTGCCGGGCCGAACCCCACGGAACCGGAGGAGGAGAATGTGGATAATTTCAATTTTATTTCCATTTCGGATGTGAACATTATGCGAAATGTTCGTTTTTATAGTTTTTTGCTTTTTTGCATTTGCTTCCTCTAAGTTCATGGTTTCGGAAATGAAATAGCAGAACGGAAGAGAAGCTATAGCTGCTGGATGCAATGCAATTGTGGATGATGACTGGCGGCATACTGGCATGATTACGACGTCGTAGTATGCATGACCTGATGAATAGGAGTATAGTACTACGAGGAGGGCTAGAACGTATGTTGTAAGTCGTAGTCGGAATGGGTGGTGGGAGGTGTTGGCATGCTAAAAGCTTTTACGATATTGGGAGCTTTTTTGCGAATGAACAGTGTTCCCACTTATATGTATAAGAATTTTTTGACCAAAGCATTAGGGAACAAAACAACTTGTCAGACTGCAACACCCACATTCGACGGGTTAAATTCCAATCCGACCAAAAATTAAGGCGTTAAAGCCTTCAATGTCCCAAAGGTAGCAAAAGCTTCTGGTCGTTTGTAGAAAACGTAAAAAACTCAACTAAGTCGTCTATACCGACGCTCATCCACAATGACATTCCAGCTGTCACTCCCTTAGACAAAGCTAACCTACTCTCTGCCCATTTCGCAACCAGTTCTCAGCTGCCAGCTTGTACTTTGCCTCCGCCTGTACTAGAGTGCGTCAATTCCACCATGGGACTAATCCACTTCCGCACTCGTATAGTCGCAAGGGTTCTTAAAGACCTCGACATACACAAATCCGCTGGTCCATATGGTATTGCCCCAATAGTTCTGAAGAGGTGTTCTTCTACGCTTGCAAAACCACTGCGTAAGCTTTTTCACCTTTCCTACACCTCTGGGCTCTTTCCGAGTAAGTGGAAAACAGCATTTGTCCAGCCTATATCCAAAAAAGGCGAATCATCTTCTCCCTCCAACTACCGACCCATTGCACTAACATCCCTTCTTTCCAAGATCATAGAAACGCTGATTAACCATCGGCTTAAGAAATATCTTGAATCACGGAAACTCCTCAATGACCGCCAACACGGTTTCCGCAGCAACAGATCCACTGGTGATATGATGGCATATCTCGCTGAAAAGTGGAACCCCTCGCTTCACCAAGCAGGTGAAAACAAAATTGTTGCACTGGATATTTCGAAAGCATTGGACAGGGTTTGGCATGAAGCCCTTTTGTCGAAAATGCGTGCTTTTGGGATCGATGAGTCTCTTTTTCAATGGATTAGAAGCTACCTTTCGAATCGCTCAATTCAAGTTGTTTTGGACGGATTCAAGTCTGATACTCACATTGTAAGTGCTGGTGTTCCCCAGGGCTCCGTTTTGTCTCCGACACTCTTTCACACTCAAACATTAGACTCGCTGGAACACCGCACCAAAAATGCTCTGATGAAATAGCCAGTTGCATTCCGCCCCTTCAACATTTCTCTCGCAATACACGACTCTCTAGGAATTCTCACCAATATACCCTGAAGCCCGCTTTCGAACGTACCGTCAAATATATGGAATCTGGAACTCCCTGCCGGATTCGGTTTTCCCCCTTCAATGCGACATACAAGCATTTAAGATCAATGTCCATCGGCATCTCCTCTATTCCTCTCCCTTTCTACCTTCTGCCCGCTCTGTGTCGCCGACATAATAAGGTTATTAGACATTGAGTGCGCGCAAATTATTAAAAAAAAAATAGATGGATGTGTTGACGTTTCCATGAAATGGTCCCATATAACTCAAGATGTACTTTTATATTTCAGAAGATGAGGCGAGCAAACAGAGCAAAGGAATTGATCGCGTTTAACATGGTAAAAGCCAGCTGCGATTGCCGTCCCTGCTCAATCCAAGTTGACAGTCAGCCTCTGCGTGGCCTCCCCTGGATAGCTACCCTGACAATGTGCGCACCGAACCAACTTCTTGTTCCTGGGGAAAGAGGAACCTGTCCCTCCAGGTTGAGGGTTGTGCTTAGGGGTAACATCCCTACACGGAAAAGGCCACTTGTTCCGAAGAGACCACAAGGACGGATACAAACCTGACGACCCCCGCAAACGACCAAAAGACTTGGTAGTCAGCACCTGGAATGTGAGGTCCCTTAACAGAACAGGTACAGGCGATCAATTGGAGCAAGCCCTCGGCTGCTACAAAGCAGATATAACCGAACTCCAAGAAGTGCGATGGGTGGACCAGGCAAAAGACGGATGAAAAACTTCGACATCTCCTACGGGAACTGCTGCAAGGAGAACAAACAGCTCTTATTCCGGTGTGGGGACTCGGTATTCAAGGAAGACTCGGACAAAAAGTCTTAAGCTTTCGAGAGGCAGGCGAACGCCTCTTAACAATCCGCATCAAAGCTAAATTTCGAAACATTAGCTTGATATGCTTTCACGCCCCATATCAAGGAAGAATTCTACGACCTCCTAGACAGCAGCTGTGCCCAATGTTCCAAGTACGATACAATAATAGATCTAGGAGATTATAGTCCGAAACTGAGCAAAGAGGATATATCTGAGTCTATCACGGGGATATATAGCCTACACGTCACCACGTCCGAGAATGGACACCGGCTACTCGACTTCCTGGCGGGGAGCAATCTGGGAGGCACACGATCCCCGCATCTCAATGTTCACAAAGGAACCTGGCGATCACTTGATCAGTCTACCACCAATCAGATTTATAACGTTGCGATCAACGCCAGACAATCCTCCAGAATCCTAGATGTACGAACCTTCCGAGGAGCCAATATCGACTCGGATCACTACCTTTTTGTAGCCAAGGTACGAATGAAGATATCGAGGATGCCACGGAGTCGAGCTGGACAACGACATTTTAACGTCGGAAAGCTACAATCGCAGGAGACCGCTAGGACCTTTGCCAATCGGAGGTTTCCCTCAACCTCTCGCAAATTCCAATGACACCGGGGCAACCACAGAACAACAGTGGGAGCATTGCCAGCGTGCCATCAGAGACGCTGCTCTGATGTGTTGGGTTTCAAGCCATCGACAGCTAGAAACATCTGGTGTGATGAACAATGCGGGCAAGCCCATGTATCAAGGCAAAACGCCTACAAAGCCATGCTACACAGACGGACAAGATCCACTAGTAACCATAACGAGCAGAAACGGAGAGAGGAACACACGCTTTTAAGGAGGATAAAAAGACAGCATGATAAGCGTGAGATCGAGGAGATGGAGAGATGCTATCAAGGGCTATAAAGCCAGGGCGGAAGCTTGTAGGGATGAAGACGGACAACTAGTAGTAGAGTCACAGCCAATGCTGAGAATATGGAAGGAACACTTCTCTAGAGTATATAACGGCGATGAAAGATCTAATACCACTGTCAGGAAGAATGATCCATTCGCAACGGACGGAGATGCAAGAGAGATGAAATTAAGCTAGAAATTTCAAAGCTCAAGAATAATAAAGCCGCGGGCGCAGACGGGCTGTCTGCCGAGCTATTTAAAGCGGCTGGAGATGATTTGATGTTCTGGAGATTGTCGCATGCACCAGCTCACGGAGGAAATCACGCCCGACGAATAGAATCTCATCATCGTTTGCCCAGTCCACAAGAAAGGGGACCCCTATAACTGCCGTACTGTGTGAATGTCTGAAGTCCTTTGTGGATCGTATCAGTGTGGTTTCAGGCCAGGCAAATCCACAATAGACCAAATATTCAAACTGCGGCAGATTTTGGAAAAGACCCAAGAATACCAATCGACACGACAAATCGTCGATTTCAAGGCTGCGCATGACAGTGTGTATAGGGACGAGCTATACAGCGCCATGTGTAGTTTTGACATCCCTGCCAAACTCGTCAGACTGTGCAGGGTGTCTATGGAGAACTCTCGCTGCTCCATTAAGTTCGGTAGCGAGTTAACCGAAACTTTTAATGTTAAAAAGGATTTAGACAAGGTGACGCACTGTCATGTAATTTCTTCAACATCGTGCTTGAAAAGATCATACGAGATTCACTGGCCAACAAAAGAGGTACAATGTATTTCAAGTCTGCGCAACTACGCGGGATTTCAATGATGCGCTCGAATACATTCAAGCAGAAGCGGCTAAAATGGGTCTTTCGGTTAACAAGGGTAAAACGAGATACATATATGCTGTCCTCCAGAAAAGACGCACAACACCGACGTCTCGACCAGAACGCCACAATTGGCAGCTACTAATTCGAAAGGGTCTAGAGCTTCGTGTACCTTGGCTCACTGGTGACCAGCGATAATAACACCAAAGCAGAGATCAAACGCAGAAATAGTCTTGCCAACCGCTGGTTCTTTGGGCTCATGTGGCAATTTGGAAGTAGAGCCCTCTCTCGAATGACAAAGTTGACTCTATACAAGAGCCTTATTATCCCAGTCCTTTTGTGCGGCGCAGAAGCCTGGATTTTAACGTAAGCGGATAAAGCGACCCAGGTTCACACCGGACTGTCACATAAATAAGTGAGTATGTTGCCGGCTTTGTGCATTTGCCCCGTTTAAGGACTTTAGCCAATTTGTAAGTCGCGCTCTTCGCTGAAGCCCTTATAAGAATATGCTTCTTATATTCCTTCTGCTTCGACCGATATGAGCGATCTATTCAGGAGACTTCTGGCTTCCCTGCAAAACTTTGAAGCTCGGCATTCTACCAGGGAACCAATTTCCGGCAGGGAGGTTTGCTGACTGGACAAGCGAGCGAATTAGAAGGGGTATCAGCATGGCTCCATGGCTCGCTTTGTAAATCTTGACTTAACAAAGGTTTTCCTATCACATCGCACACTCAGTTTCAAAATGCAGTCTGTTGAGGTTTGCTAAGATTGTCATGTCGGTATTACTTGCCAAATTTCATAGTTCTAGGTCAACGGAAAATACCCTATGAATTTTGATTCCCTTAAGAGGAACGCTCATTCTGCCAGTCTTGCTGTACGGAGCCGAAAGCTGGGAGATAAGCAGGGCAGCGGAGCTAATTTTGGGTTCTTTCGAAAGAAAAATTCTGCGCCGGATATTTGGTCCTGTCTGTGAGGAAGGTGAATGGAGAAGAAGACACAACCGCGAACTCTACGAGCTGTACCAAGATGTGGATGTAGTCCGGAAGGCAAGGATCCGTCGACTACACTGGCTCGGCCACATCGAGCGCATAGACATCAACGCTCCAGCTAAGAGGGTCTTCGATTCCGAGCCTCCTGGTTCGAGAAGAAGAGGAAGACCGAACCTCCGGTATAAAGACCAAGTAATCGCGGATGTAAGACATCTTGGTCTTGAAAACTGGAAGCAGCGCGCCCGGGACCGTCAAGGATGGAAGGCAGCTATAGCTCAGGCTCAGATCCTCCATGGATCGCAGGCCTGATAAGTAAGTAAGTAAGTTGTTGTCTTAGGAGTTGACAAAGCACACGTTATGCCATCGTATTAATATCCAAGAACAGACCGTATATTTTCCAGCAGGACTCTGCTCTTTGACACAAAGCGTTGGTTCATTTCCTGGATAAGCATCCTCATAACATGTTCAAGGAAAGAAACTATAACTCCCAGCATAGTCAATATTCGTTTCCTGTCTAGGATTGAGCAGGTCATGACAAATCGGATACCATCTGTATTGATGGCAAGACAAAGACAAACGTTACGGTTCCTATCCAACAAGGAGGTCTGCCTACCGACCCAAAATTATTATTATTATTATTATTATTATTATTATTACTATTACAACATGCTACCACAATAAGACAAGGTCTTTTAATTCTGTGATAGATTAAAATTTTACAATTATAAAATGAAAAAATAGTGGAAGTTTACATACAAAAAAACCAATTAACATGTTTGAGGAATGGTTAGGAAAAAGTAATGAGTGTGCTGTAGGAGTGATGCAAGAGAAGAGATCAACTATCTTGGTTCGACAGGTAGGATTTCAAAACTTTTTTAAATTTTTCAATGCTGCTTTGGTCTCTTAAATATTGCGGCAGTGAGTTCCACAGGCGTACTGTAGCAATAAAAAATTGTCTCTCAGATGTCAAGCAAGAGAACCTGGGTAGAATTAAACAATTCGACCTGGTAGATACAGGAAGTCGTAGTTTGTCGTAAAGATAGCGTGGCACACCAAGTCGCAGTATTTTAAACAGAAATGATAGTGCTCTGAATTTTAGATAGTTTTCCAGAGACATGTTAAGGAGGTTTTTTGAAAGTTGTGATACGTGTTCATACCTTCTGAGACCATATACGTACCGAGCAATGCTGTTGAAAGCAACCTTGAGTTTTCTAAGACTGCAGGCATCGCAGTTTACGAAGATTTCGCAGTTATATAACAGTACAGGAAGAGCTACTGCTCTAGCAAGAAGCAACCGAGTACTTAGTGGGATAAGTTGCTGCGATACCCAAAGACTTCGAAGAACCCCATATGTTTTCCCCACAGCTGAATTTATGTGGTCATTCCAGTTTAGACTTTTATTAAAGAGTATGCCAAGGTTTTTTGACGTGTTAACGAATTCTAGAGGTGAATTTTTTAACATTACTTTGGGAAAATAATCAAGTGTCAGTGTGGTTTTGGAGATAACCAAACACTTGCATTTCCCCGGGTTCAATTTCAGGCCGTTTTTCAGTGACCAGTCATATATTTGTTCCAAATCAGAATTGATATAATGGACACAATTTTCAATAAGACCGAGTGGGCAGCTTTGATATATCTGAACATCGTCGGCGTAAATGTGAGTCGATGAATACTTCACTATATTTGGAATTTCATTAATATACATAATGAATAAAAGAGGCCCTAAGATGGACCCTTGGGGTACACCTTTAAATACAGGTAGGAACTCCGATAGAGTATTTTTAACACATACAGCTTGCATACGCCCACATAGATAGGAGGAAATAAGATTCACGGCTGATGTTGATAAATTGAAGTTATAAAGTAATTTACTAGCTAGTATAGAGTGATTCACCATATCAAAAGCTTTAGAAAAGTCCAAGAGGATCAAAAAAGTAACCTCATCACTATCTAGCTTAGATCTAATGTCATCAATTACTTTCATTAGGCCAGTTAAGCAGCTGTGGTTTGGTCGAAATCCAGATTGAAATTGAGTTATAAGGTTACTCGAGTTAAGGTGTATATTTAGTTGCTTTTGGATTATTCGTTCACAGACCTTCGACAAAAAAGGCAATATTGCAATGGGTCTAAATTCTTCACATGTTGAATTTTTGGGTATTGGGATAATTTTTGCCATTTTCCGCTGGTGGGGGAAGATTCCGGTGGTCAATACTGTGTTTATGATGTGCAATAGATATGGCAATAAGAGAGGCAGAATAATTTTAACAAAAGCAGGATGAACAAAGTCAACCCCGGTTGCATGAGACTTAATCGAGAGAAGACTTTCCACCACATCTAGCTCATTTACGTTGTGGAACTCAAAAGGTGCGTCATTTATCGATTGATTACCTATCTCAGTTCCTACATTTACTCTAACAACGTCAGAGCCGCTACTCATTAAAAATTTTCGGTTGAGTTCATCAGCGTCTATATTGTTATGAGAATTAGAACGCTGTTTACCAATCCCTATGTTTCGTAAGTTGCTCCACACCTTTTTTCCACTTAGGTTTTCATTAAAACGACTAGAAAAGTATCGTCTTTTAGCTGCCTTTATTTCCCAGACAACTTTGTTTCGTAAACGCTTATAAGCTCGATAAAGTTCGTCCACCCGGAAACGTATCCATCGCCGGTAGGTTTGATCACGGACAGCTATCAAGTCCCTAATTTCCCTTGAAAACCAAGCATTACCTGTGGAATTAATAACTCTGTTTTTTACAGGAACATGCTTCTCAAAAAGCAAAATTATGTTTCTGTGTAATAAGTCAACTTGGTCATCAGGAGAAGGCATGAGGTAGATATCATACCATGGTAAATTTCTCATGTCTTGTTCTAAGGTTGATCGATTAATGTTGTTAAAATCTCTATAGCTAAGAATTTGTTGTTCACGTTGGTGGCTGGTTTGAAAGTCATAAGTAAGAAAAATTAGATCATGTTTTGAGAAGGCCGGCGCGCTCAGTTGGTCATAGAGAAGAACACTGTCTATTCGACTAACAAAAAAGACATCTAAAAGAGTACTCGATGATCTTGTAAAGTGCGTTGGAATTATGGTATTTACCGCATGAAGGTCGAACGAGCTCATATTTTCAATTACCTGTTTGTCCTCTAAAAGGTTGTTGCTTAAATCGCCGCAAATGACTATGTTTTGGTACTTGGTGGACTCTTCTTCAAGTAAAGTATATAACGGTGTGATGTCAATATCATCATTAGGTCTATAAACTGTTCCTAATAGGATCTTATTTACACCGCACACTATCTCTATAAACATATACTCGACTGAAGCACCAATCATAGATGACAATTTAAGCTTACAAGTTATATTTTCTTTAATGTAAATCGCCACACCTCCTCCGCGACTACCTCTATCACTGCGAAAAAATTTGTAACCGCTTAGAGCACACATCTTGTCATTCACATGATTATGTAACCAAGTTTCAGTTACACAAACCGCATCAACTTCGGAACTACAAAAGGCATCTCTGAATTCATCAATTTTCGGCACTAAGCTTTGGGCATTAATATGAGATATCTTCAGACCATCTCTTCTATTGCAAAGAATTTTAATCATAATGTGCAAACAATTATCGCTACTAGGGCCAAAGGGACTCACAGTTCGCGCGTTTTCACCCATCTCGATTAAAGAAATAAACAAAAGGAAAAAGTAGTTCACGGTAAGAGCCAA
This sequence comes from Eumerus sabulonum, assembly GCA_951905685.1. Lineage (NCBI taxonomy): Eukaryota > Metazoa > Arthropoda > Insecta > Diptera > Syrphidae > Eumerus > Eumerus sabulonum. Next base: position 243,154,666 of record OX645060.1, read on the forward strand.
GCAGCACATAAGTATATGTAAATATATGCAAAATACCAGACATCGAAAAAAGACAACAACTCACTCCCTTGCAGTAACTTCTAAACAAGCACACATAAATTAAAAAGCACAATTTTACAATCGAATTTCTATTAAAAGAGAGAAACAGAAACTGTTTAAGAAAAATTAAAATAAAAGTGAAAAGGTAAAAAGTAGTAAGTAAGCCAGTTTTCTTATTTATCATGTTGATCATGTTGACATCTCGCGACAACGGCATTAAGTATATCATCGCTTTCAATTTTTATAGTCGCTCCATTGGCACTCTGCTTTACAAAAACGGAACCGAGGTGGGTGTGGACTGAGAACAGCTGTTTATGTCGCTTTAAACGAAGGGCTTGCTGGAGTAGTCGTCTGTTTCTCACTGTTAGGCTCCCGTGCATATAGATGTTAGTGTTCTTTGCCGACTCAATGCCAACGTCTTCGAGAAGCAGCTGTCTTTTTGTAGTTTTGCAGAAAAGAGCAATGGCCTTTAAGACAGAATTTCTTTCTGATGGTGAGTTGAATTTGAGTACGATGGGAGAGTCATAATTACTGTTGCCCTGATGTGTACGAAAAGCAGATTTAAGAGTTGGGGGCATACAGCTTATGGTATGGCAGAGGCGATGGAACAATGACCGCAAATTCTCTTCTGGTAATTGCGGGACTCCGAAAAACACAGCATCGGCTGCTATCTCTCTCTTTTCGAATTCTTCACATTTTTTGTCCAATTCAGTAATTTGTCCTTGGAGAGAGCTTACTTCAGCCCGGTGTTCCTCCAAGTCCTCGATTCGCTTTTGGAGATGTTGAAGTGATCTTTCTATGTCTTGAACTTGGGATGCTACATTTTTTTCCACGAGTTCTATGCGTTTAATGACATCATTACGAAGGCTGTCCACCTCCGCAGTAATTCTGTTGACAATATCTTCGGTCAGTTTGGTAAGTCTCTGCTCCAAATCCGTAAGTGATGTAGACTGTGCAGAAACAGTTTCATTGGACAATCTCTTCTGTGATGGTGTCAGAAGCTGCTTGGGAGTGGAGAGAGACTCTTTCGGTAAAGCATTTGTGGAACGTGTTTTTCCCGCCATCGTTTGCTCAGAAACAAAGAAAAATAATTGATCGAAGTTTCAAAGCGTTCAAAACGTTGTACCGTCCGTAGATAATAAAATCCTCAATAATAAACCCGGAGAGGTATTCGGGTTTCCAGAAATGATATGTATTTCACGATTTATAAAAAAAAAATGAAAATATGTATAAGTTGCCGAACGAGAGCAAAACACGTCTATACACTACACATGACACTACACATGACAAAATTATTGAGGAAAATCTATTACCGCTTCCATGAGAGTTTTAACATCTCTGCTCAAACCGTGTCTAGCAACCTCTCTAGTTTTGCTTCTGATATTAGCTCTAGGCGCCTGGCTTGTCTTCAAAAAACTTGCAGGGATGCTAAAAACTATTTTTGTCTCTAACGCTCTCATCACAACTCCTTCTTAAACCTCCGCCCCCAAATCGTCAACGGTCTATCTTAACTCCTAAATGCTTCCCTATGATATCTTCGCTTTAACTGAAACTAACCTCAATCTTGGTATTCTTCCCTCCAACTTTTCTCTTCTGACTTTGTCGGCCTTCGCGCTGTTGGACAGCGTAATAACGTATTTCCTACTGGTCGCAAGGTCGTGTTGGCCATCCATACCCGCCTAGATGCATTATGGGTGGCCCTGGTGCAGTGATTAATATCATCGACCATCGAGCGGAAGGTCTATAGTTCAAAGTCGTTTCATAGCCAAGAAAAAAACAATTCCAATACCGAAAAATCTATGCAACACAGTTGTGAATGGGAAGTGATCAGACGTACTGCTGCAGGCATAACCCCCACAGTATATGGTTAATTCAAATTCATCCTCTGCATATGCAATATAACACCAAACGTGCAAGCTACAATTGCTGAGAATTATAAATAACACGAAATTCGGTCGGCTCTCGTCCTATCTATGACAACCACCCCTGCGGGTAGTGAACGATCATCTACAACACAAGCCACTGCACTCCGTTCAGGTTGTGTGTCAAACATCAAAAACACTCTTGAACCTGCGCAAAACTCTCCCTCTCCCTGTTACCTTCGCTCGCACAAAGTTCAACCTTGAGTGCGGGTGTGACTATAAAAAAAAAAAATAGTCTGGGTGCGATCCCCAAGGCCCACACGACTAACTTCCCAGTGGGGAAAATGAAAACAGCCATTAAGTTCCATATTTATTCACTTTTAACCCCCGACGCAAAAAGAGAGGTGTCATACGTTTGAGGTATCTGTGCGTCTGTATGTCTGTCTGTGGCATCGTAGCTCCTGAACGATTGGACCGATTATGATGCCTTTTCCAAGTCGGCGTGATCGAAATCGTTCTTAGCTACAATTTATAAAGATCTGTTTAGGTGTTTCAAGGCCATTAGCTCTTTCTGTTAGCTGCGTTAGGATTCTTAGACGCATAATGAGTAATGTATCGGTTCTCGTCCCATCACCGCAATCAACCAGCATCGGGCGCGTTCAGTACTTAGATGGGGAATCGCTTGGGAACACCGCGTGTTGTTCATTTTTTTGCCTACTTTTTTGTTATTTAATTTCTAGCAAAAAACGGCTGGATTACTTTAGCTGAAAACTTTATCAGTTCTAAGTTGCATAATTACGCGTGGAATGAACCTAATCTCATGCCAATATCGTCTTTGGTTCTCGAGATAATCAGGGCAGAAATTCCGCACGCACATGCGCACATATGCACACGCGTGAAACACACACACACAGACATTTCTATAATAATCTTGGATTTGGAGTCTGGTGACCTTGTAACGTGGAGATACGTCAAAATGTGGAATTCGCGAAATCGGCCCCATTACCCATTATATCACAGGGTTTACCTTTACCTCTCTTGAACTTGTTGCCGCCAAGACGCCCGTCTTAAAAAAGTCATATTCACAACCCTTGCGGCTACATCCGTACTTTACATTTTGTCCAGGTCTCCCAGCTGACTGTAGATGCATCCGACTCTCGTTTCCTAGAAGCTGACCCTAGCGATGACTTCATCAATGTGCGAGATTTCAGTCTTCCATTCCTACAACGGACCCCATCAGAGGACGAATGTTTTCTCGTTTTTATTAATGCATCCTCTGACAAGCTATGTAGGAGCCGTCCAAGAGATCATAGAAGGGGGTCTTTAGCCTCTTCGGTTGGGGCATGTGCACATATGAGGCTGATGTTGTCTGATGCGTCTGCCTTTGGCCCGGATCACAGCCAGATGACCACTCATAGTCTTAAGGTCGATGATCTTCGGCCTTAAACGCCTTCCGGCGACAAATCCGCGCCCCAACATGTGCAGTCTATTGTGACAGCTCTAATAGATGTAGCAATCTGTTTCCTCATCATACCGCTACCTATTCAGCGTATTTTCTGGATCGCATTAATATCCGCCTTGTACTGCGTGATGATTCTTTCCAGTTTATGACTAGCTCCAGGAGTGTTAAGAGTTCTGACGTTCCAGGAGCTTACTCACAAATCGTGTTCCCTTTTCGCGCCATGTCGTCCTCGAGTAGCCGTCCGTGTTGCCGAGGCATTTTGCATTTTGAAACACTTGTCCTTTTTACATGGGCGAGTTGTTGGCCCGCCGCACAACCGCCAGTCTGGTCAGGGTATTGTAGCGCTGCATACATTTGTTCACCTCTTAATGGTTGTTGTAGAGGCTATTCAGAGGGCTATATGTCAACTTGGCCCGGGCGTTGAGACATCTTACCAGGTTGAGAGCAATCAACAACTTTACCCTAAATGCTCGAGACCATGCCCCCCCATTATTAGCTTATCACTTACCTACTTACTTAGGTGGCGCTACAATCCGGTCAGAACCTGGGTCTTCACTTACAAACTTCTCCAGCTGGCACGGTCTTTTGTCAGCTGTTTCCTGCGACGTATTCCCAGTTGGTAAAGGTCCCCTTCCAGCTGTGGGGAATTCCACCTTAGATGCGGCCGTCCTCTACCACGTCGTCCTTCTGGGTTGGAGTCGAAGACTCTTTGTGCTGGATCTGTGCTGTTCCATTCGTTCTATATGGCCTAGCCATCTTAGCCATTGGATTCGTAGACGTCGTAAACGGCCGATGTCGCTGTACAGCCCGAATAGTTCGTCGTTGTATATTCTCCTCTATTCTCCGTCAACACAAACGGGACCATAGAATGAACGCGGAATTTTCCTCTCAAAACGACAAAAGGCCAGGCCTCTGCGCCATAGAGGACGACCGGGATGATTAAGGTTTTGTACAGCGCAACTTTGGTCTTTCGAGAGAGGACTCTACTTCTCAATTGCCTCTCGACCCCAAAGAAGCAGCGGTTGGCAAGAGTAATTCTGCGTTTGATCTCAGCGCTGGTGTTATTGTCGCTGGTCACTAAATGCATTAAATGCATTCGCAGTTATAGGGGTCTCCTTTCTTATGGACCGGGCAAACGATGCCGAGATTCCATTCGTCGGGCATGCTTTCCTCCGACCATACCTTGCAAATGAGATGGTGCATGCACCTTACCAGCTCATCTCCAGCCGCCTTAAAAAGCTCAGCAGACAGGCCGTCTGCGCCCGCGGCTTTATTAGACTTAAGTCTTGATATCGCTATTTTGACTTCGTCTAGGTCGGGTGGACTGAATTCTGTTACTTCGTCGTCCATTACGAATGGCTCGTTCTGCCTGGCAGCGGTATCTTGTCTATCATCGCCGTTATACAGTCTGCAGAAGTAGTCTTTCCAAATCCTCAGCATCGACTGCGACTCCACTACCAGTTCTCCATTTTCATCCCTGCAGGTCGCCGCTCTGGCTTTGGCAATGGCATGTTTGTCTTATCTTATTGTAAAACTTACGGGCGTCATTCCTGCGGAAGCATCTCTCCATCTCCTCGATCCCACGCCTTCCGCGCTCTCTCTTCTTTCATCTGAAAGTGTGTGTTCCTCTCTTCTCTTCTGCTGATAGATTTCGCGAGTAGCTCTCGTCCGTCGTTGCAGCATGGCTTTATATGCCTCCTGTTCTGCCACAGGGGCTTCATCGCTTTATTCATCGAATCAGGGGTTTCTAGGTAGTGGCGGTTTGAAACCCAGCACATCTCAGGCAGCGTCTCTGACGGCACTCTGGTAATGCGCTCATTCCTGCTCCATTGTTTGTGCTGTTGTGGGCGGATTTTGAGAGAGCTTGGAGGAGACACAATCGGCAAAGATTCTGGTAGTCTCTCGCGATTGCAGCTTTCCGACGTCAAACTTACGTAGTTCTACTCGACTCCTAAGCATTTTTGATATCCTCATGTGTACCTTGGCTACAACAAGGTAGTGGTCCGAGTCGATGTTGGCCCCTCGGAAGGTTCGTACGTCGAGACTACTGGAGGAGTGTCTGACGTCGATCGCAATGTGATCAATCTGGTTGGTGGTCGATTGATCAAAAGAACGCCAGGTACCCTTGTGGATGTTGAGATGGGGGAATCGCGTGCTTGCTACAAGGAGGTCAAGCCTCGCTAGGAAATCGGTTAGCCTAAGTCTAAGTCCGTTGTCGGATGTGGTGTTATGGAGGCTATGCTTTCCTAAGATTGACTCAAATATGTCCTCTTTACCCAGTTTTGCATTTAAATCTCCTAGAACTATTTTTGTGTCGTAGCTGGGACATTGGACATAGGTTCTGACTAGGAGATCGGAGAATTCTTCTTTGAGTCGATCGTCCTTTTCTTCCGTTGGGGCGTGAGCGCATATTAAGCTAATATTTCCACTTTGATGCGGATTGTTATGAGGCGTTCGCGGAGGCGGAGTCTTCCTCCAATAACGAAACCGCACCCGAATAGGCGCTGTTAGTTCTCCTTGTAGCAGTTTGCGTAGTAGATGTCGCAGTTTTTCATCCGTCTTTTGCCTGGTCCATCCCGTCGCACTTCTTGGAGTGCGATTATATCTGCTTTATAGCAGCTGAGGGTTTGCTCCAATTGATCGTCTGCACCCGGTCTGTTAAGGGACCTCACATTCCACGTGCAGACTCTCAAGTCCGTTAGTCGTTTGCAGGGGTCGTCAGCTTTGTATCCGTCCGTATCCGAGGCTTGTTGTCGTTTCGGAACAAGTAGGTTTTAACGTGGTAGGGATGTTACCCCTAAGCACAACCCCCAACCTGGAGGGCCAGGTTCCTCTTTCCCCAGGAACAAGGGATTGGGGCGCTGTATACATTGGTTCACTACCTGGCGGCGTGCCAGGGTAGCTACCCAGGGGGGGGAGGGGGGGGGGGATTGTGCAGGATGACATTGGATAACTCTCGCTGCGCGATCAGGGTCGGCAGCGACTTAACCGAAACTGTTTATGTCAAAAAGGGTTTGAGAGCAGCTCTCGCTCGTCGATGCAATGCATTCTGTTTTTCAGCATGTACCTATCTACATCTGTCATCAAACCAAGCAATTCTTCTATGTCGTGGCTGGAAACCTTATATGTACATCAGAGGCCGCATCCCTGATGGCACTCAGGGATACTGCCTCCATTGTTCCTTTGCTGTTCTATAGTTTGTGCAGTTTGAATCGGTTCTTGAGAGAGCTGGAGGGAAACACGACAGCGAAGGCCCAGGCGATCTCCTGCGACTGCAGCTTCCCGACATCGAATTTCGCAGGTCGTACTTGACTCCGAAGTGTTCGCGATAACCGCATATTTATTGTTACGAAAATGAATAGCTCAGAATAGGGTTCTACCACTGGATTGAGATAAACTACAACTGTTTCCTTGTTTATTCGAGATGCACACAGTTTATTATTCCACCTCAGATCAATTATCTGGGCGTTTTACCTTTATTAGAAGTTTTAACACCTAAAGAAGGTGTGTGTTCGTTACGCACTACGTCATTCACACTGGATTACCGACTGATCACTGAATGAATACTGAATCACCGAGTACTGAATCAGTGAATGCCCCGAGGACGACTGCTCCCCTTTATATAGCCCTCGATCTAATCTCTCGAATGTTCGCCGTTAGATGTTCCCCTTCAGAAGTCTCTAGAATGGTCCGTGCTCTGGCATTGACATTCAGCAGCACCATCGTTTCCTCTTCAGTTGCATCAGAACATTCCAGCCAACGAGGTAATGATCTGTGTCAAGAATGGCGCCCGGGAAGGTTCGGACATTCATGATGCTGGAGGAGTGTCTGACGTCGATCGCAATACAATCTGTTAACAGATAAGCCGCCAGGTCTCCCTTCAGATATTGAGATGTGCGAATCGTGTGCCTAAATCCGTTTTCGGACTTGGTGTCGTGAAGGCTGTGCTTTCCAACGACTCGTTAAGAGATGTCAATCTCCTGGAATATTCTTGGTGTCATTCTTGGTTTGAGCGTATGTTCTAAGGGGTCATAGGAGTCACGAGACGACTTTGTCGTCTTTTTCTGCTATTGAGGCTTGAAGCTAATGTTCTCGATGATAGCTTTAAGCCATCCACCTCGAACAACAAACTCGCATCCAAATAGGCACTTTTATTCTCCTTGTAGCAGTTTCCATAGTATACGAGTATGTCAGAGTTTTCATCTTCATTTTACCCGGTCCATTCCATCACAGTTCTTGGAGTGCGGTAATGTCTGCTTTATAGCAGTTTAGGGCTTTTTGTAGCTGTTCGGCCGCACCCAATCTGTTAAGGGATTTAACATTCCAGGTGCAGAGACGGTACTCTTGCCTTTTTTTTATGTTTGCTAGGGTCGTCAACATGTAGTCCCCCCGTTAAATGCGAGGCTTGCGGTTGTCTCTGATTTCAGGATTTTTTTCCGGTTACGACTTACTAGGCCGAAGCCCAACCGTCTAGTCCTGTTTTTTGGCGGAGGAAACTCGCCATTCGCCCTTCTTCGTTTGAAATTTCCAGAGGAAATCCCCAGATGGCACCACGGTAGGTGAGGATAGGACTTACTAACAGTGCTGCAAGGCGTCCGTCAGCTGTGGCTTTTCTCGCTTTTTAGCAGGCCAATATCTGTCGGATAGGTGCTACCAATTCGAGGCCGTTGTTAGACCTTTGCCATCCAACTGTAGAGTCTTTGGATGTTATCTAAGGATGGCAGATATTTCTACCGAATCTCTCGGTATGCAACTTTTGATGTGGCAGAGTGGTATGCATTTAAGAAAGCTTGGGAGCGCCTTAAGCTCATCTATGTTTTTGTGCTTCTTTTGGAAAGAAAACGATATTCCTTCGCATAGTAGAATGTTTTAAGCCATTTGTGTTGACACTGTAGTGGAGGGTAATGTAGACAACTCTAGATTCCGGAACGCCTTACCAACTCACTCTATGTGTTAGTAAGATCCCATCAAATACAAACGTTATTGGCTATTATAACTTGCAAGCACGGGCAAGTGTTTCAGCACACACCCTGGAAGGAGAGGCATGTGAGAATTACAAATTTATATCGATTGCCTTAAGTATCTGTGGGCTGACCGCAAACTGACTTTGCTAAACATACACGTATAAGTGCCTAATAAGCACAATCAAGCTGCGCCCTTAACTTCCACAGAGCACTCTCGCTTGACCACCGCCACGACCGGTCATCTACTGAGAGCGAAACTATTCCCTCAAGTGGAATTGCACTAAAAATCTTTACACATCACCGACATGATAAGATACAATTAAGCCAACAAAACCAGAAGAAAACAAAAACAAATAAGAACTAAAAATACGGAAGGAAAATAGTCAACAAGAGTCAGAGACATCCCAAGACGATTCCGACTGATTTTGAAATGTGGAGTGAATACGCAATCGCTGGTCCCGAATACTGCTTCTGACTTAGTGCCTGCCACATGAATAAATCATTCTGTGCCTCATGTCCTTGGGGAGGAATCATCCGAAACGAATCGACACACACAAATGCCGCGTTTCAGTTTACCAGCAAGTATAGGACAAAGCAGAGAACTTAGCCTCACATCAAAGGCAATAATATTGGTTTGGCGAGGGCTTGCCAATCGAGGGCCTCTATTAGCATAAATTTGATCCACCCGTAGTTGTGGTAGGGTTCGATTGGGAGTCTCTAGAAAGGCCGAAGGGGTGGATAATCCTTGAGTAATTAAACGGGATTTATTCAATTTTATTGGGGAGTTTTGCACAATACTTAAATTGGGAGCTACCGAGGGATTAGGAAGAGAATCTTTTAATGTGAAAATCGATTAAGAAATTGGCAACTAATTCTCAAATAAGGAGGGAAAGAAACGTAAAGTCGCTCATTTGCGTGGCTACTTAGTCTGTCAGTTCGAGTGGTTGAGTAGTGGTTGAGGCGGCACAGGATATTCCATGACAATTAGCGAAATACCTGGTTGTCCCCGATGTGCGAATGGACATTATATGGCAACTGGCGTCATGTTACTTTCAATCGATGGGTCAACTTGATGCAACCAGTTGCGGGGAAAATTGAGGAATCCAAAAAATATAATATGTACTTACATGGGACCGATTTTGCGAATTCCAAATTTTGACATATCTTCACGTTCCAAGGTCACCAGAATCCAAATCCAAGGTTTTTATAGAGATGTATGTATGTGTGTGTGAGGGGGGAGGGAGCGAGCAAACAGAGCAAAGAAGTTGATCGCGTTTAACACGGCAAACGGCAGCTTCGATCTCTGACCCTGCTCAATCCAAGTTGACACACAGAATCCGCGTGGCCCCTCCTGGATAGCTACCCTGGCATCCGCCAAGTAGTGAACCAATGTGTGCAGCGACCCAACCACTTGTTTCTTTGGAAAGAGGAACCTGGCCATCCAGGTTGGGGGTTGTGCTTAGGGGTAACATCCCTATCACGTAATAGTCTACTTGTTCCGAAACAACAACAAGCCCTGCAAACGACTAACGGACTTAAGAGTCTGCACGTAGAATGTGAGATCCCTTAACAGACCGGGTGCAGGCGATCAATTGGAGCAAACCCTCAACTGCTATAAAGCAGATACAACCGCACTCCAAGAAGTGCGATGGGATGGACCCGGCAAAAGACGGATGAAAAACTGCGACATCTACTACGGGAACTGCTACAAGGAGTAAAAACAGCGCTTATTGGGTAGCGCATTCGTTATTAGAGGAAGACTCCGACAAAACGTCTTAAGCTTCCGAGATATGTATAAGCGAACGCCTCATAATAATCCGCATCAAAGCTACGGAAGAAAACGACGATCGACTCTAAGAAGAATTCTACGATCTCCTAGACAGAACACTTGTCGTAGCTGGGACTACGACACAAAAATAGTTCTAGGAGATTTAAATGCAAAACTGGAAAAAGAATATATAATTGAGTCGATCATAGGAAAGCATAGCCTCCATAACACCACATCCGACAACGGACTTTAGGTAGGACTTTCCTAACGGGGCGCAACCTCCTTGTAGCAAGCACGCGATTCCCCCATCTCAACATCCACAAGGGTACCTGGCGGTCTTTTGATCAATCGACCACCAACCAGATTGATCGCATTGCGATCGACGCCAGACACTTCTCCTGTATTCTCGACGTACGAACCTTCCGAGGGGCCAACATCGACTCGCACCACTACCTTGTTGTAGCCAAGGTACGCATGAGTATATCAAAAATGCTTAAGAGTCGAGTAGAACTACGTAAGTTTGACGTCGGAAAGCTGCAATCGCAAGAGACTGCCAGAATCTTTGCCGATTGTGTCTCCTCCAAGCTCTCTCAAAATCCGCCCATAACAGCACAAACAATAGAGCAGGAATGAGCGCATTGCCAGAGCGCCGTCAGAGACGCTGCCTGAGAGGTGTTGTGTTTCCAACCGCCACCACCCAGAAAGCCCTGGTTCGACGAACAATGCGAAAAAGCCCCTGAGGCAAAACAGGAGGCATATAAAGCCATGCTGCAACGACGGACGAGAGCTGCTCGCGAAATCTATCAGCAGAAGAGAAGAGAGGAACACACACTTTTCAGAAGGAAGAAGAGAGAGCGCGGAAGGCGTGGGATCGAGGAGATGGAGAGATGCTTCCGCAGGAATGACGCGCGTAAGTTTAACAATAAGGTAAAATGAATATGCCATGGCTACAAAGCCAGAGCAGCGGCCTGCAGGGATGAAAATGGAGAACTTGTAGTAGAGTCGCAGTCGATGCTGAGGATCTGGAAATACCACTTCTGCTGACTGTATAACGGCGATGACAAGTTACCACAGTCAGGCAGAACGATCCATTCAAAGTGGACGACGATGTAAGAGAATTCCGTCCACCCTACCTAGACGAAGTCAAAATAGCGATATTAAGACTTAAGTCTAATAAAGCCGCGGTCGCAGACAGGCCGCAGAGCTTTTTAAGACGGCTAGAGATACATAGCTGGTAAGGTGCATGCACCATCTCATTCACAAGGCATGGTCGGAGGAACACATGCCCGACGAATGGAATCTCGGCATCGTTTGCCCGGTCCATAAGAAAGGAGACCCCTATAACTGCGCCAACTATAGGGGAATAAGTCTCCTTAACATCGCAAACAAGATCTTCTCTGCCGTATGGTGTGAACGCCTGAAACCGTCTGTGGATAACCTGAACGGCTCTTATCAGTGTGGTTTCAGGCCAGGTAAATCCACAATAGCCCAAATATTTACGCTACGGAGAACTTGGAGAAGACCCAGGAATAGCAAATCGACACTCACCACCTCTTCGTCGATTTCAAGGCTGCATATGACAGCGTGTATAGAGATGAGCTATACAAAGCCATGTCTAGTTTTAACACCCCTGGCAAACTCGTCCGACTGTGCAGGATGACAATGGAGAATTCTCGCTGCTCCATTAAGGTCGGTAATGGCAAACCGAGACCTTTGATGTTAAAAAAGGATTTAGGCAAGGTGAGGCGCTGTCGTGCAACTTTTTCAACATCGTGCTTGAGAAGATCGCGCAAGGGTCACTGGCCAACACAAGAGGTACGATTTATTTCAAGTCTACGCAATTGCTCGCTTACGCCGACGACATAGACGGGATTGGACGGACACAGCGAGACTTCAATGAGGCGTAAGCGTAAGCATTGAGATAGAAGGGGCAAATATGGGTCTCAGGGCTAATGAGGGTAAAACCTACTTTCTGCTTTCATCTTAAAGCGACGGTCAACACCGACTTATTGGCCAGAACGTCATCAAGGACGGATATAGCTATGAAGTGATTAAAGAATTCGTCTACCATGGCTCACTGACGACCGGCGACAACAACACCAGCGCCTAGGTAAAACGCAGAATCACTCTTGCCAACCGCTGTTTCTTTGGGCTCAAGAGGTAACTGAGAAGTAGAACCCTCTCTCGGAAAACCAAGGTGACACTATATAAGACCTTAATCATCCCAGTCCTTCTTTACGGCGCAGAGGCTTGGACCTTAACAAAAGCGGATGAAGATGCCTTTGGTCGTTTCGAGAGGAAAATTCTGCGCACTATCTACGGTCCCGTTTGTTCAAACGGAGTGTGGAGGAGAAGATGTAACGAAGAACTGTACGGGTTGTACAGCGGCATCGGCCTGGTACGACGTCTACGGATACAGCGTCTAAGGTGGCTAGGCCATGTAGAGTGCATGGAAAATACAGCTCCGACCCGTATTTTCGAATCCACCCTGGAAGGAAGGCGCGGCAGAGGACGGCCGCATCAACGGAGGCGCACGCAGGTGGGCGTGCGGCGCTGGAAACAGCTGGCCAAAGACCGTGCCAGCTGGAGACGCTTGTTGGTTGAGACCCAGGTTCACCACGGACTGTAGCGCCACCTACTTAAGTAAGTAAGTATGTGTGTGTGTATGTACGTATGTGCGTATGAGTGTATGTACGTATCAGAATTTTCCCCTCGATTATCTCCAGAACCAAAGACGATGTTGACGATATTACGCAACTTATTATTATTATTATTATCGTTTATTAACAAGTAATTAAAATTACAAGGTAATATGAGATTAAAGAGCCTAGCTGCGGAGACTATTGGCTCTGATTAGCAACAATTAAAGATTTAAACTTAGATGAGAGACAAATTTGTTGACGTTTTCGATATTTAAAGGGCTTGGGTTTTTCAGTACATCATATATTGATACATTTTGAAAAATAGATTTTACGATGGGTTTAGATAATTTGCAATGTTCTAATAAATGAGTGATATCAAGGGCTACTTTGCAAGTAGTGCAGATTGGAGGATTGTTTTTTGATAGTAGGTGCTGGTGTGTAACTGCAGTATGGCCAAGTCTTAGTCGGATGAAGTTAGAAATTTTCATTTTTGATACATTTGTAGGATATTGTGGGTGGGATTTATCGACGTTAACTTTTTTATAATGATGGTGGTATAGGCTCCAGTCAATTTGTTGTTTGATTATTAACCTTTTATGTATGTTTTTCTTAAGGTCCTGTTTGGTGAGTATATTAAATTTATATACTGGTGCTTCCCTTGCGCGGTTCGCAGCAATGTCAGCTGCCTCATTTCCACGGATATTAACATGGCCAGGAGTCCACATCAATTTTATTTTGTTTGGCATCATCATCATTTTATTTCTTATTTCAGATATTAGGTGGGAATTGTTGTTTGGATTGCTAATTGCTTTCAAGACTGATATACTGTCGGAGCATATAACAAATTTACCTCTGCAATTCGTTGTTGTCTTGGTCGCTTGTAGGATGGCAAAGGCTTCTGCCGTAAATATTGAGGAGAATTCGGGGAGGGTACCAATGCTTAATATATATCCATCTTCAAGTGTGACAGCAAACGTGGTATTATGTTGCGATTTTGATCCATCAGTGAAAATAAATGTCCATCCTTTATTTTTTAATTCAGATGAGATACTTGAGAATAATGAGCAGTATAATACGTTGCTGGTGTTTGTTATCGCATATTGTGCTAGGGTCATTATGAAGGACTCAGATTTTATGTGCCATGGGGGGAAAGATGCGGTAGTGCTGCGTGTCCTTTTGATTGGAAGATCCATTTGCTGAGTGCTATTGAGGACGATGCTTATTGCCGACGGGATCCGTTTTTTACGTTTGTGTCCTACGGATTGGTGAATGTCATTATCGACAATCGAGTTTTTGGAGAAGACTAGCTTAGCAGCTAGTTTTGATGTTATCTCTTCGATTCGTTGCTCCAAAGTCGGGAGTCCTGCTTCGGCGAGGATATTTTTGATTGGTGTTGTAGGAAAAGCATTAACGCTTCTTCTTGCCGCTTGGTGGTAGGTTGACTTTAATATTTTAAGAACTGATTTCGGGCAATTGCCATAAATATAAAGTCCATAATCAATTTTACTTAGAACTAACAGCTTGGTTATAGAAGAAATGGTGTTAATATGTACATGATTTTTCTTACTACTTAAGTACTTAATAATATCGACTCTCGCAGCTAGGGTTTTCTTCAGATCTAAACAATGCTGTTTCCATTTATAACGATTATTAAAAGTTAGTCCTAGGATGCTTAAATTTTTGACATTTTCAATTTGTACGTTATGAATACTTAAATTAAGTTCTGGACACTGAAGTTTACGACAAACATGTAGTAGCTTACATTTATTTAATGATAGTTTGGCGCCAGAGGCATTTGACCATTCTAGAATATCATTTATAGCATTACTTAGGAGATGTTTACATTCATTTAAATCGTTTATTTTACTTAAAATATAGATATCATCTGCGTAAAAACAACTATCTAGACGTTTATATTTGCTTAGGATGGTGGAAATGTCGTCGAAGGCGATTATAAACAAAACTACCGACAATGGTGATCCTTGGGGTATCCCATTGTGTAATGGATAGGCGTTGGAAAAAATATTATTGGATTTGGTAAAGAATTTTCTGTTCGTTAGAAATGATTTAACATAACCGAATATTTTCTTTCCAATACCCCACATTTTTAGTTTATTTAGGACAACATGTATCCCGATTCTGTCGAATGCTTTTTCGAAGTCCAACGTTAGTACAGAGACATGATTTTTCGAGGATAGTGCTTTTGAGATATAGTAATCTATATGAAGGTGGGCATCAACACATCCTTTGTTGGCTTTAAAAGCTACTTGATTCGAGGAGATCAGTTTTCTTGTTTCGAGAAACCAGAGAAGACGTTTCGCAACCATTTTCTCCAGAATCTTAGCTGAGCAGGAGATGAGAGATATTGGACGAAAACCTTCAATGGAACTTTTGTCCTTAGTTGGCTTAGGGATGGGAAGTAATGTTGCGGTTTTCCAACTTTGTGGAATGACCCCGGTATCGAGTATAATATTGTATAGTCTTGTAAGTCTTTCTTTTACATCTAACGGCAAATTTTTGAGCATTGGGTAACAGATTCTATCCCTTCCAGGAGTTTTACCTTTGGCTTTGCTTAAGCATGCTTCAAATTCAATAATCGAAATGGGTTCTTCAATTCGCCGAGCAATAGGGTTGATTTTGGGTTGGTAGGTGGGATAGTTGAGAGCCTCATTTTTTTTTGCTCTGAAGGTAGTGTGAAAGTGTCGGTCGTTTGAAAATTCTGACCAATTTTGGGCAAAAAATTCGCAGATTCGTACTGGATCTATAATAACTTCAGTCGGGGATTTGATGTTTAGTATGGTAAGAGGGTTAGAGTTACCTGTAAACTTACGAATGTTTTGCCATATTTTGGTCGAAGAAGAATTGGGGTTTATGCTTGCAGTAAGCTCTGTAAAACTCTTAGCTTTACTGTCTTTAAGGAGTCGTCTGAATTTTGAATTGGACTTTTTATAAGTTATCAAGTTTGTTTGAGTGGGAGTTTTTTGGAATTCTTTCAGTGCCTTCAATTTTATTTTGCGGAGCTCTGAGAGTTCTTGGTTCCACCATGGGACAGTACGTTTCAATGGTTTTGTTGGAACTGTTTGAGGGATTGACGAATTAGCTGCAGTTCTGATAGCTTTATGAATTAATGCAGCTTCTTTGTTGATGTTTGGTGTAAATTGTTTATACGCTAAGTACTCGGAGGCTACTCTCCTAAAAACTAACCAATTAGCTATATCTGTTTTGAATTTCGTGCTCGGAGGAGTATTTCTATGGGTCTGACCTAGTTTCACAGAGGTAATAATGGGGAAATGATCGCTGTTGTGAAGATCATCCAAAGTTTTCCAGGTGATTTTTGGAAATAGATCAGATGAACAACAGGTAATGTCAACATGGGTCAGAGTGCTATGTGTTGAAAGGAGGGTTGGAGAGCCATCGTTTAAAAGCAGGAAATTAGCGTTAAGTAGGAAGTCTTCCCAAATTTTTCCTCTCTTGTTTGAAATAGGGGATCCCCAAAGCGTACTCCACGCATTGACGTCACCTCCAAGAATCAGGGGAGATTTAGTTTGACTGACGATGTTGTCAAGATCGTTTTTACAAAAAGTTTGGTCCGGGTGGATGTATAGGTCGATATAGGTTATTTTTTGTTTAAATTGCATTTCTAGGGCCAGTGCTAGAATACTAGTGTTAAGTGGTCGGATATTATGTGGGATATTTTTCTTTATCAATAAACCTATTCCTTGCTTAGATGTCGTGTTATTGGGGAGATTTGTGAAATAACCGACGTAGCCTTTCGGAATAATTGGAGTAGAACTATATGGACAATGTGTTTCTTGAAGTGATATAATGCTTGGCATTTGCTCTTTAATTAAAATATTTAGCTCATCAAAGTTATTCAAATAACCTTTCATATTCCATTGAAGAATATTGAGAGCTGTATTTCTTATCGTACTCTGGGTACACAAGCTTCTTCTGTGTGGAACAGGAAGAGTGTGTTTAGGCGTGGTTATGTTTATTATTTGGGAGAATTGTGTTTGTTGTAAATACATAGGGTTTGCTAAATTTCTGTTGATTAGGTTATGACTCCGCGATCCAGAAGTTGAATCATCCAAGCTCCCGGTGGAGCTTGAATGATTCAACCTCTGAGCCGCAGAGTCGGTATTTTGGTTATAAGGTGTGTTATTACATGACGACATTGTTGTTTATTTTTGGAGATTCATTTAGATTTTCATCTTTGCTAAGGAGAGTTGTTTGATGTGATATGGCAGATTGGTGAGAGTTTGAGGAGTTTTTTTTGGTATAGAGGTTAGAGTTGGATAGTAAAGGAGTGTTTTGTTGAATAGAGAATGAGTGTATATGTGGAGATCGAGTTGGAGTTTGAGAGATTTTGTAGGTGGATGTAGAGGTTTGAGCTTTTGTTGGAGAGTTTTCAGGGAGAGAGTGGGA
This sequence comes from Eumerus sabulonum, assembly GCA_951905685.1. Lineage (NCBI taxonomy): Eukaryota > Metazoa > Arthropoda > Insecta > Diptera > Syrphidae > Eumerus > Eumerus sabulonum. The sequence goes on from OX645060.1 coordinate 243,171,828, forward strand.
TTCGTTGGAGTTGACCGATTTTGTTTGTTTCGAACTGGGATAGGTTAGAGGTAATTTTTCGTTATTTTCTATGTGTTTGTGTTTTATTGGGTTATCAGGTGTCGGCTCGGGAGAGATCGTCGTGGTTTGGGATATTTCTGGTAGGTCTTTATGAGTGGGTTTATTTTGTTTGAGCTTTTCAGCGAATGTTTCGGATGACGGTGGAATTTGAGAGGGGTTACGATCCCTGTAAATGCGTTTGGCTTCTCCCATGGTACATTTGTTTGTGGTCTTAATGGTTAGAATTTCTTTGGCCTGCTTGTAGCTTGGGCAGATTTTTGATGATGAAGGGTGAGAGAGGGAACAGTTAGCGCACATAATTCGCGAGCATTTTTCAGGGGTGTGTGGGGGAAGACTGCATGAGTCACATTTTGGATTACTGTTACAACGTTTTGTTGTGTGTCCAAGTAGTTGACAATTTTTACAGCGCATGGGATTTGGGAGAGAGATCAAAGGTAAACAATATTAAACCAGATGGTTTTTGCTTACCTTTGTCATCGGTTTTCAAAAATTTGTATACCTCTGTGACGCCTTGGTTTTTCATCTCGTTTACGATTTCGGTTTCGCTAACGTTAATAAGGCATGGAGCGTATGCGATTCCTTTAGATGAATTGAGGCGGTCATGGAGTCTTACTTCTACTGGACAGATATTAGCTAGGTTGTTAATTTTAATGAGCTTATCCGCAATTCTTTGCGATTTTGCCATAATAAGTAAAGTACCGTCACGAAGCAAAGAAATTTTTTCGTATTCTGTGGTAATATTATCTATAGCCTTTTTGAGAAGAAAAGGGCTTAGAGATGATACAGGCTTGTCATTATTTTTGGAAGTAATTACCACGAATCTTGGGTTTTTATTATTTGATATAAGCGGTAGGTCGGGATACGTATGAAAGGGTACCTGGTGGGTTCTTTGTTTTTTGGATGGAAGGGAAACAAAATCAGGATCTGGGTCGAGTTGTCTGAAACGACACCCGTCCGATCTGTTTGGCCCGAGGGCCATTTTTGCACTTAAACCAAACACTAGCAAGGAAGAATATGCAAAACACTACACTGGGAGAAACTAAGTATTGTTTCGAAGTGAGTGGTATAACGGGAGATACCGGTTTGCGCACTTGCGACAAAAAAGAAAGGCACACGACAGGAGAAGAACGATGCGATCGGTTCGAAAGCTAGTCGGTGACTGTTACGCAACTTAGAAGTGAGTAAGTCTTCAGTAAAATCGGTCCAGCCATTTGGGGTGAACCAATACTTTGAAATAAAAACGCGTCTTTACTGGTACACTCGTTTGCTGCGAATGAATTCCTTTAGTTTAGTTATATCTCTCCCTACCTAACCGGCAGTCTCTCTCTGTTCAATAAGTGTTGCCATGTTGCCACAGAACCAAGGTCCCAACCTACAAGCCTTTCAGCGGGTGCGATCTTTGGCCAGCTGCTCCCAGTGTCGCACGCCCAGTTGGTTGAGATCCCTTTCCACGGTCGTCCTCTGCTGCGTCGTCCCTCGGGGTTGATGTCGAAGACTCTTCGGGCCGGAGCGGTGGTGTCCATTCGCTCTACCTGCCCAGGCATCTTAGACCTTGGATCCGTAGACTTCTAACTTCTTCTCCCCTACTCCCCGTTTAAACAAACGGGACCAAAGATTGCACGCAGAATTTTCCGTCCAAGCTTCAGCACCATAGAGGAGGACCGGGATGATTAAGGCTTTGTTTAGGGATACCTTCGTTTTTCGAGAGAGGTCTCTACTACTCAGTTGCCTGTTGAGCCCAAAGAAACTGCGGTTGGCAAGAGTTATTCTGCGTTTCATCTCAGCGCTGGTGTCATTGCTACTGTTCACAATCGAGCCAAGGTATACGAAGTCCTTGACTACTTTAAAAATACAGCTCCCGAAGATGACGTTCTGACCAAGACGTCGGCGTTGCGCGTCTTTCTTTGATGGCTGCATATATTTGGCCTTGTCCCCATTTACCCTTAGACCCAGTTTAGTCCCTTCTGCTTCAATGCTTGCGAACGCCTCATTGACGTCTCGCTTTGTCCGTCCAATAACGTCAATGTCGTCTGCGTAGGCAAGCAATTGTGTAAACTTGAAGTAGATCGCACCTCTTGTACTGGCCGCAGAGTCCCGAACGATATTTTCAAGTGTGATGCTAAAGAAATCACAGGACCCTGTCTAAAACCTTTTTTAATATCGAAGGTCTCGGTTGGTTCACCTCCGACCTTAATGGAGCAGCGGGGATTCTCCATAGTCATCCTGCACAGTCTGACGAGTTTGGCAGGAATGTTAAAACATGACATGGCTCTGTATAGCTCGTTGCTATAAACACTGTCATATGCGGCTTTAAAGTCGACAAAAGGATGGTGCGTGTGGACCTGGAATTCATGGGTCTTCTCCAAGATCTGCCATAGTGTAAATATTTGGGTCTATCGTGAATTTTCCTGGCGTGAAACCACACTGGGGTCCACGAACGGTTTCAGGCGCTTCACAGTACGGCAATGTTCAGGAGACTTATACTCTGTAATTGGCGCTGTCATAAGGGTCTCCTTTCTTATGGACCGGGCAAACGATGCTGAGATTCGATTCGTCGGCCATGCATTCTTCCGACCATATCTTGCAGATGAGTTGATGCATGTTCCTGACCGGCTTATCGCCAGCTGCTTTAAATAGTTCAGCGGGAAGTCCGTCTGCTCCAGCCGCCCTATAAATGGCTTAAGTTCCGATATCGCTATCTTAGCATCGTCTAGGTCAGGTGGACGGGATTCTCTTTCGTCCTTGTCCATTGTGAATGGTTCGTTCTGCCTGACGGCGGCATTTTGACTGTCATCGCCGTTATACCGTCTGCAGAAGTGGTCCTTCCACAATCGCAGCATCGACTGTGACTCCATTATTAGTTGTCCGTGCTTATCCCCGCAGGCTTCTGCTTTGGCTTTATAGCCTTGGCATGTTCGTTTTACTTTTTGGCAAAACTTTCGAACGTCGTCGTTCCTGCAATATCATCTCTCTATCTCCACGATCTCGCGCTTCTCGTGCTCTTTCTTTTTTCTTCTCAGAAGCGCATACTCCTCTCTCCTTTTTTGTTCATAGAGCTCGCGGGCAGCTCTCGTCCGTCGATGCAGTGTGGCCATGTATGTATGCATTCTGTTTCTCTACATGGGCCTGTCTGCACTCGTAATCAAACAAGGGGTTTCTCGAAGGTGGTGGCTTAAAACCGAGTACATCTGAGGCTGCCTCTCTGATGGCGTTCTGACAACAACTCCATTGCTGTTCTATGGTTTGTGCAGGTCGCTTCAGTAGACTTGATCGGCTAAGGTCCTGGCGGTCTCCTGCGATTGCAGCTTTCCGACGTTAAATGCTCGTGTTCTCACTCGACTCTGTTGATACCGCATCCGTACCTTGGCAATAAATGATCCCAGTCAATGTTGGCTCCTCGTCTGTCTTCAGGAAGGAGTTTTCCCTAAATCCTGGAAGCATCAACGACTAGTCTTACTCCCGAAAGGAAAAGGGAGCCCAAACGATCCGTCGTCTTATCGTCCTCTTTGTCTAGTCGACACTGTCGGAAAAGTCCTGGAGCGAATAATTTACAATAGGCTTTTGTCAGCTATCGAAACAGCAGGAGGGCTATCAGAGCACCAATACGGTTTTCGCAAGTCACGCTCTACGATAGATGCAATAAATGCGGTAATATCGAGAGCTCAAACCGGGATAGAAGGCAGACTATTATAACCCTCGATGTGAAAAACGCATTTTATTCGGCGAGCTGGGAACGCATTATGAGAAGTCTCTATCGGATTGAAATACCGGACTATCTCTGCAAAATAATAAGGAGCTACTTTGAAGACAGAGTCCTCTTCTGTGACACTGACGAAGGGACTAAGACCTACGTAGTAACTGGTGGAGTCCCACAAGGTTCGGTCTTAGGCCCCTTGCTGTGGAACGTTATTCTGTGGAACGGAATTCTACGCCTACCGACTTCCAGCGAAGCATCCATCATTGGCTTTGCGGATGACATCGCGGTGGTGGTGGTAGCAAAAACTAAAGAAGAAGTTGTTCTCCACTGCAATGAAACAATAGAAATGGTACGTCGTTGGCTAACTGACGCTGGTCTGCGCCTTGCTGAACACAAAACCGAAGCAGTGCTAGTTACAAGCAGGAAAGTCCGTGAAACGATATCGATTAGAGTCGGGCGGCACGAAGTAGTTTCACAACCCTTCATTAAGTACCTAGGGGTGATTATCGACGCGCGGCTAAGTTTCAAACACCACCTTGAATATGCATCCAAAAAATCGTCGAACGCTATTAACGCACTTTCAAGGCTAATGAGTAATTTTGGGGGCCCAAAACAGAATGAAAGACTACTAATTGCAAGAGTTGCCAATTCAATAAATATGTACGCAGCAGAAATATGGGCAAACGCCGCGAAAGTCAAGTCCTATGCGCGTGGAGTTAAATCCGTCCTCCGACTCAGCGCACTTAGGGTCGCCAGTGCGTTTCGAACGGTTTCAAACGATGCTATTCTTGTCGTATCCTCAATGCTACCTATCGACTTGCTAGCTGATGAGATGAAAAGACTTAGAAGTGAACGAGTTCGAAACGGCCGGGTAAACGACGATAAAAGAAAGTATGAAAGGGATCGCAGTATCGCAATCCGGCAACAACAGTGGAACGAATCCGTAAAGGTAAGATGGACACATCGTCTTATACCAAAAATCAAGGTATGGGTAAAACGTGACCACGGTGAAACAAATCACTACTTAACTCAGTTTCTGACGGGACACGGATGCTTCAGAGAATACCTCTTCAAGCGCAAACACGAAGTTGCCCCTTACTGCCCACATTGCGAACACGTTCTAGAAAACGTGGAACATGTGTTTTTTCATTGTCCACGATATACAAGGGAGAGGATCGTTCTTCAAGAACAGTTTGGAGAGAAGCTCACTCCTGAGAATATTATAAGTTACATGCTCCAGAACGATGAAAACTGGAACATCGTAAGTAATGTGGCGGTACGCATAATGAGCGACCTTAGGCGCCTAGAGCGTCAACGTAACGCGAATAGCTCAAACACCAGAGCTTCAAACGAGAGTAATGCCTAAAAGGCTAACCGGCCCCGCGAAGTAGTACCTAACGGCAGTTCCGCGGGGAGAGTGGTTGGAAGTGTGCAGGGTGTGGTTTAGCACGTAGGCGCATTCCTGACTACTGGTATCTATGAAGAGTCCACATCCTTTGGCGCAACCAAAAAAAAAATGTTTGGTTCCTCGAAAGGTTCGGACATCTAGGCTGCTGAAGGAGTGTCTGCCGTCGATCGCAATGTGACCAATTTGATTGGTTGTCGATTGATCGGGGGACCAGGTCCCCTTATGGATGTTGAGGTGTGCGAATCGTGTACTTGCTATTACGAGATTGTTTTCTGACGTGGTGTTGTGTAGGCTATGCTGGCTGTGCACAGTTCTCATCTATTGCCATGAAATTTGGTTATTGACCAAAAGAGATTTCTTCGTGCTGTGGCGGGAGTTTTTCGCCAAAAGCTCAGTGTTGAGCGACTGCTACTCTGAGTGGAAAGGGCTATGCTTCGATGGTTTGGACGAATGTCTCCATCTAGTACTTTGTCTCCGCCTGTACTAGAGTGCGTCAGTTCCACCATGGAACTAATCCACTTCCGCACTCGTACAGTCGCAAGGGTTCTTAAAGACCTCGACATACACAAATCCGCTGGTCCAGATGGTATTGCCCTAATAGTTCTGAAGAGGTGTTCTTCTACGCTTGCAAAACCACTGCGTAAGCTTTTTCACCTTTCCTACACCTCTGGGCTCTTTCCGAGTAGGTGGAAAACAGCATTTGTCCAGCCTATACCCAAAAAAGGCGAATCATCTTCTCCCTCCAACTACCGACCCATTGCACTAACGTCCCTTCTTTCCAAGGTCATGGAAACGCTGATTAACCGTCAGCTTATGAAATATCTTGAATCACGGAAACTTCTCAATGACCGCCAATACGGTTTCCGCAGCAACAGATCCACTGGTGATTTGATGGCATATCTCGCTGAAAACTCGCTTCACCAAGCAGGTGAAAGCAAAATTGTTACACTGGATATTTCGAAAGCATTTGACAGGGCTTGGCACGAAGCCCTTTTGTCGAAAATGCGTGCTTTTGGGATCGATGAGTCTCTTTTTCAATGGATTAGAAGCTACCTTTCGAATCGTTCAATTCAAGTTGTTTTGGACGGATTCAAGTCTGATACTCACTTTGTAAATGCCGGTGTTCCCCAGGGCTCCGTTTTGTCTCCGACACTCTTTCTTATTTTTATAAATGATCTCTTGTCTGTTGCTTCTAATCCAATTCACTCCTTCGCTGACGACAGTGCCCTCAGCTTCTCATATTCGTTCACCAGTTTACGACCCTGCACTTCGGTTGTAGATAATGAGCGGCAGCGTATGTTAAGCTCATTAGATTCCGATATCGACAGCATCATCCAATGGGGTAAAAACAATAGAGTGGAAATTAGTGCATCCAAAACACAATGCTGTCTCTTGTCGTTAAAGCGTATAACTAACCCGCAGCCATTATCCATGAATGGCACTTGCATCTCAGAAACCGAAAAGCTTTCTATCCTGGGTATGAGTGTTGCTCACAATCCTAACTGGAGCGACCATATATTCAGTGTCGCCAAGAATGCTGCGAAATGCCTAGGATTCTTATACAGATGCAAGAAATATTTCTCACCCTTAGATCTGGCTACAATCTATAGGGCGCTCATTCGCCCCAAATTAGAGTTTAATGCTCATGTCTGGTCCGGTGCTTCCAAGACCTCACTGCACCTACTAGACAGAATACAAAAACGAGCCATAAAACTGATAGGTGACCCCAGCATTACCAAAAGGCAGGAATGTTACCTGCCTCTCCCTGTTTTATCGTTACTACCACCAAAAATGCTATGATGAAATAGCCAGTTGCATTCCGCCCCTTCAACATTTCTCCCGCAATACACGTCTCTCTAGGAATGCTCACCAATATACCCTGAAGCCCGCTTTCGGACGTACTGTCAAATATAGAGAATCTTTCATTAATTGAACCAGACGAATCTGGAATTCACTGCCGGATACGGTTTTCCCCCCTCAATGCAACATGCAAGCATTTAAGATCAATGTCCATCGGCATCTCCTCTATTCCTCTTCCTCTCTACCTTCTGCCCGCACTGTGTCGCCGACATAATAAGGTCATTAGACCTTGAGTGCGCGCAAATTATTTATTTAAAAAAAAAAAAACACGACTTCCGAGCGTGCCTTGAATGCGATTACTTACTTACTTAGGTGGCGCTACAGTCCGTGGTGAACCTGGGCCTCAACCAACAAGCGTCTCCAGCCGGCACGGTCTTTGGCCAGCTGTTTCCAGTGCCGCACGCCCAGTTGGTTGAGGTCCCTTTCCACCTGCGTGCACCACCGCTGAGGCGGCCGTCCTCTGCCGCGCCTTCCTTCCGGAGTGGATTCGAAGACTTTTCGGGTCGGAGCTGTATCTTCCATGCGCTCTACATGGCCTAGCCACCTTAGACGCTGTATCCGTAGACGTCGTACCAGGCCGATGTCGCTGTACAACCCGTACAGTTCTTCGTTATATCTTCTCCTCCATACACCGTTTGAACAAACGGGACCGTAGATAGTGCGCAGAATTTTCCTCTCGAAACGACCAAGGGCATCTTCATCCGCTTTTGTTAAGGTCCAAGCCTCTGCGCCGTAAAGGAGGACTGGGATGATCAAGGTCTTATATAGTGTCACCTTGGTTTTCCGAGAGAGGGCTCTACTTCTCAATTGCCTCTTGAGCCCAAAGAAACAGCGGTTGGCAAGAGTGATTCTGCGTTTTATCTCAGCGCTGGTGTTGTTGTCGCTGGTAATCAGTGAGCCAAGGTAGACGAATTCCTTGACCACTTCAAAGTTATATCCGCCCATGGTGACGTTCTGGCCAATACGTCGGTGTTGTCCGTCTCTTTTAGATGAGAGCAGATATTTGGTTTTACCCTCATTAACCTTGAGACCCATCTTAGCCGCTTCTACCTCAATGCTCACAAAAGCCTCATTGACGTCTTGCTGTTTTCGTCCAATTACGTCAATATCGTCGGCGTACGCAAGCAATTGCGTAGACTTGAAATAGATCGTACCTCTTGTGTTGGCCAGTGACTCTTGCACAATCTTTTCAAGCACGATGTTGAAAATGTTGCATGACAGCGCGTCGCCCTGCCTAAATCCTTTTTTAACATCAAAGGTCTCGGTATGCTCATTACCGACCTTAATGGAGCAACGAGAATTCTCCATTGTCATCCTGCACAGTCGGACGAGTTTGCCAGGGGTGTTAAAACTAGACATGGCTTTGTATAGCTCATCTCTATACACGCTGTCATATGCAGCCTTGAAATCGACGAAGAGGTGGTGAGTGTCGATTTGGTATTCCTGGGTCTTTACCTGGCCTGAAACCACACTGATAAGAGCCGATCAGGTTATCCACAAACGGTTTCAGGCGTTCACACAATACGGCAGAGAAGATCTTATATGCGATGTTAAGGAGACTTATTCCCCTATAGTTGGCGCAGTTATAGGGGTCTCCTTTCTTATGGACCGGGCAAACGATGCTGAGATTCCATTCGTCGGGCATGCTTTCCTCCGACCATACCTTGCAGATGAGATGGTGCATGCACCTTACCAGCTCATCTCCAGCCGCCTTAAAAAGCTCAGCAGACAGGCCGTCTGCGCCAGCGGCTTTATTAGACTTATGTCTTGATATCGCTATTTTGACTTCGTCTAGGTCAGGTGGACCGAATTCTGTTACTTCGTGGTCCATTGCGAATGGCTCGTTCTGCCTGACAGCGGTATCTTGTCTATCATCGCCGTTATACAGTCTGCAGAAGTGGTCTTTCCAAATCCTCAGCATCGACTGCGACTCTACTACCAGTTCTCCATTTTCATCCCTGCAGGCCGCCACTCTGGCTTTGTAGCCATGGCATGTTCGTTTTACCTTGTTGTAAAATTTACGGGCGTCATTCCTGCGGAAGCATCTCTCCATCTCCTCGATCTCACGCTTTCCGTGCTCTCTCTTCTTTCTTCTGAAAAGCGTGTGTTCCTCTCTTCTCTTCTGCTCATAGATTTCGCGAGCAGCTCTCGTCCTTGAATGCGATACCAAGCCCAAAAACTCGCCTGGTTGCGCTTGGGCATAACTCCTGATGAGTTAGAGTCGATGACGGAATACCGAATGGCCTGGAGATCCCGCGCACTGCCCCCGCGATCGCTTTAGTGGAACATACGGACTACCGAAAATGATGATGATGGTGGTGAAGAAGGAGCTTACCAATTCGAGACCAAGCTGAACGTATTACAATCCTTGGTATAGAGATATACTACAATTTGAAAAAGACGGACAAAAGACATAGTTAAGTTTTAGTCGTTCAGGGGCGTGATCCATCCCAAAGACAGCGGGCACGTAGAGTACAGAAAAGAAGCAATGTCATCATCGGTATCCCAGTACATCATGTATAGAATAACCTTTCCTATGAATAAAAATTCAGAGGAACTGGGGAGAATCAGAACCAGCACACCGTGCGATTCAACTGGACTATCTCTGAAAATGATTGTGCAGAACAGTGTAGCTAAACCTAGGAGCCAACGTTGACAAGTTTGTTCCACCTTCCAAATAAAACTTGCATATCTGTCACGTACCTATATAGCTCTGTCGCAACAACCTTGTTTCATATCAATTTGAAAAATGTGTCTTTTTGGTTGACATTACAATTTATTATATTTTTGTTTTCCAAATAAGTAAAAATTAAAAAAAAAAAAAAAAAATAAAGATCATACGCCAAATAGCTGCTGTTAATGGCAGAAAAACAAAATTTGAGTGATATTGCCGTCACCACTCCGAAGGATAAAAGGAAACCGTCGATAGCGACATTAACAAAATTAATTAAGAGCCAGTGCACGCACCAGCGAAGATCTGTCGCCACCAAGAGCAGATCATCCGGTGGAGGTATGAAAGTATTTTTAGTTAAGGCTTTAATCGCTGGGGGCGCGGTCTACCTAACGTCCTGGCTTGGTGTCTGGGGCGAACCAGAGCAATCGAAGAAACTCATGACCACAATTAAGCGTGTCATTCATAAAATCGACAATGATGTAACGCGGGTAAGTCGAATGCGAATTATCCCAATTTTTCCATCTCAATTTCGCATTTACCATTGAAGGGGGTTTTTCCAGAAAGAATAAGAACAGACATTGGAGATGGAATCGAAAAATCAAAACAGTTCATACAGTACCAGTTGGAGAACATACCCGAGGAGCTGAAGGCATTCTACGATAAGTCTGAAAAATATTTTACTGATCTGATAAAAGGCAAGAAACCCTAAAGCGCCATTCGTCGCGTATGAGCCTTAAGACGTTTTTTTGGCTTTTATATTTATTACAATGTGAGGCAGTTTATATACTATATTTTGTACGATGATTTTATTTGTGATCCAACGCCGGTTCCTTTTTTCCTTTTACCCTGTTTAAATTTGATTTCAGTATCTTTTTTTTTTTATAAAATATTTAAGTACAACTGTTGTGTGTATCTTTAACTTGGCCCTACTGCACAGATTTTCCGTTTTTTTTTTAAATAGTTTGCGCGCACTCTAGGTCTAATAACATTATTGTGTTGGCGACACAGTGCGGTCAGAAAGTTTCTAAGGAAGAGGGACAGAGGATATGCCGATGGACATTGATCTTAAATTCTTGCATGTTGCATTGATGGGGGAAGACCGAATCCGGCAGGGAGTTCCAGATTCGTGTGGTTCGGATAATGCAAGATTCCATATATTTGACGGTACGACCGAAAGCGGGCTTTAGGGTATATTGGTGAGCATTCCTAGAGAGACGTGCTACGACATCGACCCACGTACGAAAGCCTGGTCCAGCACCCTCAAGGAGCAGTCATAGGGGGTGGCCATGGTGCAGTGGTTAACATCATCGACCGTCGAGCGGAAGGTCTATAGTTCAAATTCGTTTCACAGCCAAGTAAAAGCAATTCCTATACGGAAAAAAGTATGCAACACAGTTGTGAATGGTAAGCGACCAAACGTACTGCTGCAGACATAACACTCATGTGGAAAAAGTGACCCCGACTCAACTGAAATAAAATCTACACGTTCCGTTAAAATTTCAGATAGTCTTTATTTTACAAGGTCTGATGATTCTCGATACAAAAGGACTAATGATTAAAACGTTATTAAAGAAAACCGCAATAACACGTTACCAAGAACAAAAGAATCAGATTCAGCAATTCATTAATGTGTAAGATAAATTCATAAATTCATACATATATGCGTTTACATGTGAGTGTATAATAACTAATTCGAGCTTTAGATGTACAATTTGGAGACTTTTCAACATCCTCCCAGCAACAGAATTACGATGAATCAGTTATTTCTAGAGGATACAGGAGTTGTATCGGTCTCCTTAAAATAGACCCACTACCAAGGCGTATCTCACAGGCACGAACCCGACCATCTGTTCCAGGAAACAAACGTTGCACTATAGCTAAATGCCAAAGAGTTCGAGGCAACGATTTGTCTTCCAGCAGAACTACATCTCCAACTTGTATATTGCAACCCACTGGGTCCTTAACTTGGTGTAGGGATCTAAACTGTTGAAGGTATTCTTTAAACCAGCGCCTTTTGAACGTAGCTAGACAACGTAGACGGTCCTTCCACTGCTTTCTCAATTCTTTTCCTGAAGATTTTTCGCATGATGAATCCACTAAAACTCCGTTGGTACCATTAATGAAATGTGCTGGAGTAAGTGGCGCTAAGTCTAAAGGATCATCTCCGCAATATGTTAGTGGACGAGAGTTTATAACTCCTTCAACTTCTGTTAGCAGCGTTTGAAGCTGATCGACGCTCAATGTTGCCTTTCTAATAGCTGCTCTAAGTGCCGCTTTAACCACTCCTATCAGGCGCTCCCAAAATCCGCCCCACCATGGAGCGCGCTCAACAATAAACTTCCATTTTATCTGAAGTTCACTTAAAAAACCAACAAATTGCTCATTCGTTCTTAAGTTGTTAAGTTGTCGTAACTCTGAACTTGCCCGTTTAAATGTAGTGGCGTTATCAGAATAGATGATATGCGGAACACCGCGCCGAGCGAGGAATCTCCTTATGGCAAGTAGACAGCTCTCGGTAGTAAGATCCATAGTGCACTCAATATGGACGGCTCTAACAGCTGCACAGGTGAAAAGCAGCAAATACATTTTCTTTCTTTGATTGCCTGGTTCTGCAACATATAAAGGGCCAGCAAAGTCCATGCCAGTCACAGCGAATGGTCGGGATGTTAAAATTCGATCCCTGGGAAGCGGCGCAAATGGTTGCGTAGCTGCTCTGCCTCGAAGAACCTTACATACGAAACATCTTTGGATCACTCCCTTTATCAACTGTCATCCTTTAACTATCCAGTACGTAGAGCGTAGTCTCGAAAGGGTGGATGATACACCAGCATGGAACGTTTTCTCATGGGCATCAATGACAATTAATTTCGTGATGTGCAATGACTTTGAGAGGATAAGTGGATGCGCTTCGTTCACATTTTCAACCACAAATTGAAGTCGCCCTCCTACTCGTAGGAACTCTTTATCATCTAAGAAAGCAGAAAGCATTAGTAAGGTATACCCTTTCCTTTGCGAAGAGCTGCAATCTCTTGATAGAAGTATGTGTATTGCACTTGATGAAGCCAGTATTCCTGAGCGCGAGCAATTTCTTCTGCTGAGAGAGACATCGGAAACATTTGCTTTTGCTTAAAGCAATCAACAGCTCGAAAGATATAAGCCGTCACCCGCAATAAACGTCGCCAGTTACTGAACTGTTCACAGTCCAGTATTGGTGATATAGAATCCTCTGAGCTACCGCTGTCGGTTTCTTCTGCTACCAACGCGCACAAAGAAATATTGACATCAGTTGATTCGGACCATTGTACTTCCACTCGCAACCAGGTGGGTCCGTGAAACCAGAATGAAGAGTTAACAAATGACGTTGCACTGATCCCTCTCGTGAGAAGATCGGCTGGATTTACTGCACCAGGACAATGCATCCACGATGAGATATCGGATAATATTCTTATCTCCTTAACTCTGCTTTCAATAAATGGTTTTCAACGTTTTTTTTTGAACCCTGGATCCAGAATAAAGCGATTTTAGAATCAGTACAGAGAAAAGTATCAGAAAAATTCATTTTCAAATTTCTTTGAATGTAGCTAAGCAGGCGTGAAGCGATGAGTGCCGCAGTTAGCTCCAATTTTGGTATAGTTAACTCGTTTTGATGGTCGATTTTGAGTGGAGCAACTCTACTTTTGGCACAAATGAACTGAACTGATATAACCCCATTGCTGCCCAGTGTCCTTGCGTAAGCTACCGCTCCGTATGCAAATTGACTTGCGTCTGTAAAAACATGTAGTTCGATTGAGCAGCCACTTATCGTGAAGTTCCGAGGCACTGCAATGTCAGATTTCGTCTGGGGTTTTACGTGGACACCTGCCTTGTTGGCTTAATTCCACGGTGGGCCATCCCACATGGGGTGAATATAATGCGTCCACCAACGCCCCTTCCTTAGATGACCAAGTCTGGTCTCAATTTGGAGTCATGCTTGGGGACATGAACTCCACCCTTGATAAAGGCCGAGGTCTACCTAACACCCCTTGCATCTGATTTAGATCTCGAAGACGAAGTCTTCATTGATCCTGTCAGATACCATGCGTTCCCGCGATGTTGGGATAACCACAGCCACCACGATGCTCCCACAAGGGGGCCTACCTCTAACAGACAGGACCGGAGCGAATTTCGGCTACTGAGTGTGCATATTATTTGCTACTATCACAATTAATTTTCATCATTGGCACAAAGTGCCTCTTGGCTATGTTTCGCTTAATCATTCACACACTCACTCACCTAGTTCACTCCGGGGGCTTCCTGTCCCCGTGGTACCAAGTTTTTAAGTGCCTTGGTTTTCACTACGCCACTGAATGAAACCAGTCACTTTCAGATGAGTCCACCCAAAACTCAAGTCTGACAGCTTGGATTTTAGTCGCCTTTTACGACAGGCATGCCTTACCTCGGGACTATTCTAACCCCGTACCCGCAGGGGGAGCGCTGCAATGTCAGTAAGACTTTGAATTTCATCGCAGCAGGCAACCCAAACACCTTTCAAATCAGAAGGCAGCTCTTCGTCCCAATCTAGTTTCTGTCGCCAAATATTTTGGAAGAGGATCTTCAACGTTACACTCCAAGGAGTCAAGATACCCAGTGGGTCGAAAATCTTAGCCATGAGCTTTAACACAACTCTTTTAGTGGCTCGCAAGAAATCGGATTTAAGATATTGAAAAACGGAATCTAGGTCAACTTCCAGCTCATCTGTAGCTACCACCCAACGTAGCCCTAATACCTTTTTTGTTCTTAGACACCTATCCTCTGTTGGAAAATACTGTCGAACATGTGCGGCGTTGCTGTTCCATTTGCGAAGTGTCATAGAAGCATCCTTGAATATTAGATTCGCCTCCCTTTAAATACGTTCCGCAACACCTTTCATCGTCCACGCTGGCTACAAAATCGTCAACGTAAAAGGAATTTCGCAGGATCTTACACGTTTCTTTATATTGCATCATGGCTTCGTCGATCATCCTTTGTATTGTAGCGGCGAGAAGGAATGGGCTGCTAGTAACCCCAAAGGTAACCCGTGTCATCCGAAAAACTTGAACAGCGGGTAGATTTTGCTCGTCCTTAATCGCTTCGCCAAACCATAAGAAACGATGGCTATCCCTATCGTTTTCATTGAGAAGTATTTGAAGAAATGCCTTCTCTGATCAGCAATTATTCCAACCCGTCCCGTACGAAATTTTCTCCGACTTCCAGACAATCGTTTAGTGAGCAATAATTTGGAGCATGCGCCGAAGCGTCGAATACAATGCGGAGCTTAGTTGTTTCCTTGTCTTCAAGATAGACCGGTCGATGTGGTAGATAGAAAGTACGGTTTTCGCTTTTGGCGTTTTCAGGAGCGATTTCAGCTATTTCAGTAGTAACCATCTCGTGGATCGCCGCGCTGTATTCGTTTAATCTGCCAGCTTTGCACAATCTTCGAACCAGTGTCTGCAAGCGAACTAATGCTCCAGTTCGATTGTCGTTAAGTCGTAATTCCATAGGCTTCCACGGTAGCGACACCTCATATCTATTTCCGTTTCTTACTTACTTACTTACTTATCAGGCCTGCGATCCATGGAGGATCTGAGCCTGAGCTATAGCTGCCTTCCATCCTTGACGGTCCCGGGCACGCTGCTTCCAGTTGTCAAGACCAAGATGTCTTACATCCGCGATTACTTGGTCTTTATATCGGAGGTTCGGTCTTCCTCTTCTTCTCGAACCAGGAGGCTCGGAGTCGAAGACCCTCTTAGCTGGAGCGTTGATGTCCATGCGCTCGATGTGGCCGAGCCAGTGTAGTCGACGGGTCCTTGCCTTCCGGACTACATCCACATCTTGGTACAGCTCGTAGAGTTCGCGGTTGTGTCTTCTTCTCTATTCACCTTCCTCACAGACAGGACCAAATATCCGGCGCAGAATTTTTCTTTCGAAAGAACCCAAAATCAGCTCCGCTGTCCTGCTTATCGTCCAGCTTTCGGCTCCGTACAACAAGACTGGCAGAATGAGCGTTTTGTAAAGCATGACTTTGGTCTTTCGAGTGAGGAGTTTTGACCCCAGTTGTTTGGACAAGCCGAAGTAGCAGCGGTTGCCAAGGGCGATTCTACGCCGGATCTCCACTGTGGTGTCATTTGTGGAGTTTACGTTTGCCCCGAGGTAGACAAACTCCTTAACTACCTCGAAATTGTAGCTGTCAATTGTTATGTTTTGTCCCAGGTGGTGAGCGACGGATTGGTTTTTGCTTGACAGCATGTATTTCGTTTTGTCCTCATTGATCTTAAGACCAATTCGTTTCGCCTGTCCTTCAATCGCCGTGAATGCTTCCACAATGCCACGGCGAGAACACGCGATGATGTCGATATCATCCGCGTATCCTAGCAGCTGGATGGACTTGTAAAAGATAGTGCCTTCCCTGTTGACGCCTGCCCGTCGCACTATCTGCTCCAGCACCAGGTTGAAGAAGTCACATGACAGCGCATCTCCTTGCCGAAATCCGGTGCATGTTTCGAATGGTTCCGAGGTCCTAGAACCGAGTTGCACGGTGCATCGCGTGTTTTTTAGCGTGGCGCGACACAACTGGATCAGTTTTACCGGGATCCCGAATTCGGCCATCGTCCCAAACAGTGCTTCACGATGAATGCTGTCGTATGCGGCTTTGAAATCGATGAAAAGATAGTGTGTATCGATTTGAAACTCGTTGGTCTTTTCCAGGATTTGGCGTAGTGTGAAAATTTGGTCTATCTATTTCCGTTTCTACGAATATTAAAATTTAGATCTTTACTCACCACTTTATTGTCTTCAGAGGAAATTCCAAGAACATCCATCTTCCACAATCTCTCTATATCTTCACAGGCGCAGACGTAAAGCGACGTTACACATTTTGCACCAGCGCTATATGGCTGCACATGAGCGAGCCCTGGATAGTCCACCCTAATACGGTGTTGATGGCAGTCAACCTTTCTGTTAAGCGCTTAATCTCTCCGGTAGCGAATTGCCAGTAAGAATCTGCACCAATTAATATGCTGATCCCCTCTTCTATCTGTTGTCCAGGAATCCTTGCGTCTGCTAACACCAATTCGCGAAAATCGGCAGTTGTATGGATACTAGGCTCTGAGAGAACATCAAAGCATATTTCCGGAACTTCGATCGCATCGAACACTATCGCTTGATCATCGTATTGACTGTGTAAGACCAAGGGAACTTTGTTGCACATCTTGCTAGGCTTAGGCTTTGCACTTCCGAAAGGAATCACACTCAAGGTATGGACTCCAATGATCGGTAAATTCAGTCGTTTTGCCAAAGAAGATTTTATGAAGGAGAGTTGGCTTCCACCATCCATAATGACACGCACATAAAGAGGAACAGAACAAATTTCACTGGAAGCGAATGCACATGCAACCAACACAGTATTGAGTATAAGCTCAAACTACTGGCAACAGAAAGTCCGTCATTCCCAAGGAGTGGCTCCTATCTGGATCTCATGCTGCTCGACTCACGTCTGAGCCTGACAGATACAAACGAACGGTCTACTAACTGTCTACGGACCTTGGCATACGACAGTGACCATTGCGGCTTTGGAGCCGTAATCAAAATACCAGACGAATTCACGGAATTGGGGGAGTATGCGCAAACGCATCTTTATGATTATAGTAGAGTGCGTTGGCCACGCTTCACCAGATCCCTGACAAGCGCACTCACTTCGAGTGCCTCCCTTCCACCATTCAACAGAAACCTATCAAATCATGAAATTGATGGGTATCTTGACAATATGGACGTGACAATCAAACAAACGATGGACAGAACGATACCACGCCAACGGCATTACGATACCACGGACGTGTACCGAAACGCGACCATAGACGCACTTCACAGACAAAAAAGTAGACTCCTGTCAAGACTCAAACTCTTGTACAGACGGTTTACTGATAGACATGATCCAGAGATCAGGACACTGAAATCTTTGATTAAAAACCTCCAGCAATTGATTACAGAGAATTACAGAATTTCTGTAAGTTCGTACTGGAACAACAAAATTCGGGATGTGAAATCCAACAACCCGAATATGTTCCCACAAATAAATCAAATTTTTCGGAGAAATAATCAAAACGACTTACAAAATTTGAAGCTTCTGAGGACGCCAGACAATGAACGAATTTTACGAACCGTGAGCATAGATCCAGAAGATGCTGTTCTGGATGACGTCTTCTTTGTGATCGAAGATCCACAGGAGAAAGTGGCAACAGTGGGGGCTGTCTTTCAGGAAGTGTATAAGGTGAATGAGAACATTCGCCCGAACCATGACCTGGAGAACAGGGCTCTGCTCCACCACTTCGATCTCCGAAATGACATCGATCATTGGCGAGCCGAGAACAATGGTTTCACCAGGTTCAGGGACGATTTCACGGCAAACAATGTCGTCGCCAACGATGGGTTTAACCCCCCTTTTGTATCGACGGTAGAGCTTCAAACGATCTTCGAATCTCTGAGAAAGGAGAAATCCGCAGGCATCGACGGAATCTCTAATACTGTACTTAGACACCTTCCACCGATGGCTATAGAGGCATACACTATCCTGTTTAACAACGCGCTCAATAATGCATATTATCCGGTGCGTTGGAAAACAGCGGTGGTGCAGCCCATCCCCAAGAAAGGAAAAGATTCGTCCAACCCGGCAAATCTCCGGTCGATAAGTCTCCTTCCGAGCATCAGCAAGGTATTCGAGAAGATGATTCACAGAGCCCTTTCAAAATGGGTTGAGGACAAAGACATCATTCCGGATAACCAATTCGGTTTCAGGGCGGGGCATGGTACTATTCATGCAGCGTCGAAACTCGTGTCGGATATCCAATGGAACAGATGCAAGAACCAATGCACAGGTGCCTGCCTGGTTGACTTGGAAAAAGCCTTCGACACCGTATGGTTAGAGGGACTTTACTACAGGCTTAACCAGCTAGGCATAAGTAAACCACTGCTGTATATGATCTATGATATGTTAATGGGAAGAAAGTTCGTTGTAAAAATTGCCAACGTGACTTCTTCTCAAACATTTGATATCAAAAATGGTCTACAACAAGGCACGGTAAACTCGCCGATCCTTTTCAACATTTACGTCAGTGGTCTGATAGCTTCGCTTCGTCACTCGATAGCATACGCAGACGACCTTGTCGCGTATAGAACAGGTCCAACGATTGACGTCATAGTTACTCTCTTGCAACGTGACTTCGAAAAAATTCAAACGTTTTGTATGTATATACATACAGATAAAATAGGATAGGCTAGATTAGGATTACTAGTTTTAGTTAGTTTTAAGGTTATACTCACTAATAATATGCTAAGTTTTTTTAACTAATTTTTCTTAGCCTTAATACTAATAAACTAATAAACGAATTCCACAACAAATAGAATAGACGTCGAAAGACAAAATTAAAAATATACTGTATAGCTTAGAGTGCCCGTTCAGGTCCAGTATGCTACGTTAAATAGATAAGATATTTAAGATAGGTTTAAGCGTTTTACCTAGAATAAGTTATTTGGAAAAATATTAATAAAATGCTTTTAAAATGTAAAAAAAAAAAAAAAAAAAATATACGTTTTTTCTGTCATGTATAAGTTCAACGAAGGTTGCGTGAACGATGTTGATGTGTTGTTGATATTTGTTGGAACTACGCTTTTGGTGTCTGAAGTTGAGGACCTCTTTGCCGATGTAAACAAAGGATCACACATACTAGTTGCATCTCGTCTACCGCACGTTTTGCAGACGACTCTTACCTTGCACGCCTTAGAATTATGTCCCCTTTTGAGGCAACGAAAACACCTGCCCTCTTTCCTTAACAATTCTTTCTTGTCGGGTAGTTTCATTTCACAGCGACACTCCTTTGAATCATGGTTTCCCTTTTTACAAAACATACTGTTACGAATTTTTCAATCCCCACACCAAATAGGGTTCGCACCACTGGATTGCGATAAACTACAATTGTCCTTTTTATTTAAATTGAAACGCACACACTTTTAATTCTTTCACCACAGATCAATTATCTGTGTAGCTTCACCACTTTTCTTTATTATCCAATACTGTCCACTTTACACAAACAAACCTTTATTGAGCTTTTATTTTCACACTGTTTGATCACACTGACTTGTCACACGCTATTTAATACCACAAACTGAATGAATGTCAAGGGCGAGTGTTCGCGTTTATATAGCTCTCGGTCCACCGTCTCGAACGTTCGCCGTTGGAAGTTCCCCTTCGGAAATCTCTAGAACGCTCTGACAATTCCATTGGAAGTTGACATCATTCCAATCCCCGCTTCCAGAGAGTTTTCGAACTTAACGGTCCGCTTGCATCTCCGCAACAATACATTCATTACTTGTCTCGGCAGTAAATAATCCGTAGGCGATTTTGACAGTTCTAGGTTGATTCAGCACTCTTGATTTAGTAGTGTTCGAATTCGCCTCATTCGCCTTTTCCAGGGACTCAACCTCTCTCTTAAGAAATTTGAGCAGACAGTTGACTTGCTTGCTACCCGATGAATTATCTGATGAGTTATCTGAAACCGATGTATTGTTTGCTTCTTCAGCTTGGTCTGTGTGTGATGTAATGTTATTCTCAGCATCATCATAATACCGATGGAAGTCAACAAGTAGTTCGTTCGGTAGACATCTCAATAAAACGCCCTTTAACATGACAAAATAATTTGAAGTGGGAACTCCTAGCGCTGATAGTGAACGAGTAGAGGCAAGTACGGAGTTATATAGCCGCCTCAATCCAGCAACATTAGTTTTCGAAGTTATTGGCTGAATAGAGAGTAATTCCTGCATTTTATGGTCTACTATCTTTTCGTCGTTGCCATACTCTTCTTTTAGCAATGCAATAGCAGCGTTGTAATTAGCTTCGGAGGGAGTAAAACCAACCAATGTTTCTGTAGCTTTACCAGTCAGAACTGTTTGCATATAATTGAATTTATCGACCACGCTTAAAGAAGAGTTCTCATGTATTAGAACTCTATATTGCTCCCAAAACGGGACCCACTCTTTAAAATCGCCAGTGAACTTCCTTGGCTGTAACTCCTGCAGATTAACTGCACTAAGGGGCGAAAGGCCAATTGGGGAGGAGTGTGCTGGGGCGGTGGCTTCAGGCGATAGATCGGAAGAATTTGATTGAGTTTGATACTGACCTTGGCGTTGGCGAATCTTGTTCAACCGATACTTTAAGGGCGCGAATTTTGGACTTTTATTTTCTCAAATTCTAAATGCTTAAATTAATAAAATGGCCGGCAACTTTTACTATACTTTTGCGAAATATAACTAATAAGATGGCTACACATCGAGTTACAAGAATTTTGGAATTCGGCGTTATTTCACGGCACCCCCTGAGAGTAGTGAACGAACATCTACGGCCCTGCCAGAATCTTTGCCGACAGTGTCTGCTCCAAGCTCTCTCAAAATCCGCCCACAGCGGCACAAACAATAGAGTAGGTATGGGCGCATTGCAAGAACGCCGTCAGAGACGCTGCCTCAGAGGTCTTCTTTCTTCTTTGATGGCGTTACAGCCCATGAAGGACCAGAGCCAAGCTTCTCTCAATCACCCATGTTGTGTGTGATTTCATTTTCCCATAGGTGAAAGGGACCTACAGTTTAATGCCGATTCCGAACGGCGTGAGTCAAGAAGCTTTTTCATGCCAACTATACTACTGGGGGTTTTGCCAGTACCCCGCCGAGGAGGAACGTCGCGAAATAGACTTTCGATGGCGTTGGTGTTATAGGGATCCGAACTCGCTCATCGTGCACAAGAGTCCAACACACAAACCACTGCGCTACGGCGCCCTCAAGGTGCTGGGCTTTAACCCGCCACCACCTAGAAACCCTTCGTTCAATGAACAATGCGAACAAGCCCATGCAGCAAAGCAAGAGGCATATAAAGCCATGCTGCAGAGCAGAAGAGAGAGCAAGGAATGCGTGAGATCGAGAATGACGCCCGTAATGGCTACAAAGCCAGAGCGGCGGCCTGCAGGGGGAAAAATGGAGAGCTGTTAGTAGAGTCGAGGTCGATGCTGAGGATTTGGAAAGACCACTTCTGCAGACTGTATAACGGCGATGATAGAAAAGATACCGCTGTCAGGCAGAACGAGCCATTCGTAATGGACGACGATTTAACAGAATTCCGTACACCCGACCTGGACGAAGTCAAAATAGCGATATCAAGACTTAAGTCTAATAAAGCCGCGGGCGCAGACGGCCTGAATGCTGAGCTTCTTAAGGCGGCTGGAGATGAGCTCGTAAGGTGCATGCCCCATCTCATTTGCAAGGTATGGTCGGAGGAAAGCATGCCCGACGAATGGAATCTCAGCATCGTTTGCCCGGTCCATAAGAAAGAAGACCCCTATGACTGCGCCAACTATAGGGGAATAAGTCTCCTTGACATCGCATATAAGATCTTCTCTGCCATATTGTGTGAACGCCTGAAACCGTTTGTGGTGGTGGTTTGTGGGTTGAGACCAGGTAAATCCACAATAGACCAAATACTTACGCTACGGCAGATCTTGGAGAAGACCAAATCGACATTAACCATCGATTTCGTCGATTTCAAGGCCGCATATGGCAGCTTGTATAGAGATGAGCTATACAAAGCCATTCCTGCCAAACTCGTCCGACTATGCAGGATGACAATGGAGAATTCTCGCTGCTCCATTAAGGTCGGTAATGAGCAAACCGAGTCCTTTGATGTTAAAAAAAGGATTTAGGCAAGGTGACGCGCTGTCGTGCAATTTTTTCAACATCGTGCTTGAAAAGATTGCGCAAGGGTCACTGGCCAACACAAGAGGTACGATTTATTTCAAGTCTACGAAATTGCTCGCTTACGCCGACGACATAGACGGGATTGGACGGACACAGCGAGACGTCAATGAGGCGTAAGCGTAAGCATTGAGATAGAAGCGGCTAAGATGGGTCTCAGGGTTAATGAGGGTAAAACCTGCTTTCTGCTTTCATCTAAAAGAGATGGTTAACACCGACGTATTGGCCAGAACGTCACCATGGGCGGATATAACTTTGAAGTGGTCAAGGAATTCGTCTACCTTGGCTCACCAGCGACAACAACCCCAGCGCTGGTTGACATATTGTTAACCTTATCATAGACGACTATCATCAACGAACGCTTCACGCTGGGATCAACCTCGTGCTGACACAACTACGGAAGCATTTTTGGATTGTCAAAGGGCGACAGTTAGTCAAAAAACGCATCAAGTCATGTTTGGTGTGCAGAAAGCTTTGGGGACAACCTGCTACTCAACCGTTTGCGCCTCTGCCCGTCGAAAGAATTTCTCTATCTCGACCGTTCGACAATATTGGAGTGGATTTTGCTGGCCCGCTCTACTGCTATGATGACAAGCAGGAGGCTTCTAAAGTATACGTCGCCATTTTCACGTGCGCAGCAGCGCGCGCTGTACATTTGGAGTTGACGAGGGGTTTATCAACTGATCATTTTTTAATGGCTCTCAGGCGGTTCATTGGTAGGCGTGCCGTGCCTACTATTATATTGTCCGACAACGCACGCACCTTTCGGAGAGCTGCTATTGAGTTGCGTAGTCCTGATTCTCTCTGGGACGAAAAGGTCGTTTTGGGATACTTTTCACGAAGGAAGATCAAATGGAGTTTTATAGTAGAACGTGCGCCATGGTGGGGCGGTTTCTGGGAGAGATTGATCCGGACGATGAAAAATTTGATGAAGGTAACAATCGGCAAGGCAAAATTGAATTTTGAGCACCTGAGGACCATAATTGTCGAAACCGAAGAAGTTTTCAATAGCCGCCCGCTTACATATGTGAGCACAGATCCAATGGACCTATCACCTATCACCCCTAACGCCTTCAAGTTTTTTGTTTGAGCCCCGCAGTTTACCTATGAAATCATCACCAGGAGAGTCTGACGTAGAAACGTTTCGGAGTGCTTGGAAGCAGCGAATGAGGTACACAACTAAATTGAAAATGCGATGGCGTCTTGAGTATCTTCAACTTATGCGGTCCTTTCACCATGAACCGCATAAACCCACGATCGAGATAAAAGGTGATGTCGTTTTAGTTGCTGACCAATCCACATCTCGCCTAAACTGGAAAATGGCAGTTGTTGACCAAGTATTTTCCGGTAGAGACTAAAGGGCGAGATCTTGTCAAGTTCGGCTTTCAAATGGTAAGCAGTTTCGAAGGCCGATTCAACTACTTTATCCTCTGGAACTTCACCTGTGCCCGGCCGAGGATGTTCAAAATTAACTATCTATCTCTCTCTCTTTTGAACATGAATTCGCACTAACACTTAGGAAGGTACCTACCTACCTAGTGCGTTTTGTTTTATTTACCTAGGGTTCTTTTAAATACGGTCCCGTTTATTGAAATGGTGTATGGAGGAGGTGATTTAACGAAGAACTGTACGGGTTGTACAGCGACATCGGCCTGGTACGACGTCTACGGATACAGCGTCTAAGGTGGCTAGGCCATGTAGTACTTACTTACTTATCAGGCCTGCGATCCATGGAGGATCTGAGCTTGAGCTATAGCTGCCTTCCATCCTTGACGGTCCCGGGCACGCTGCTTCCAGTTGTCAAGACCAAGATGTCTTACATCCGCGATTACTTGGTCTTTATACCGGAGGTTCGGTCTTCCTCTTCTTCTCAAACCAGGAGGCTCGGAGTCGAAGACCCTCTTAGCTGGAGCGTTGATGTCCATGCGCTCGATGTGGTCGAGCCAGTGTAGTCGACGGATCCTTGCCTTCCGGACTACATCCACATCTTGGTACAGCTCGTACAGTTCGCGGTTGTGTCTTCTTCTCCATTCACCTTCCTCACAGACAGGACCAAATATCCGGCGCAGAATTTTTCATTCGAAAGAACCCAAAATCAGCTCCATTGTCCTGCTTATCGTCCAGCTTTCGGCTCCGTACAGCAAGACTGGCAGAACGAGCGTTTTGTAGAGCATTACTTTGCTCTTTCGAGTGAGGAGTTGTGACCCCAGTTGTTTGAACAAGCCGAAGTAGCAGCGGTTGCCAAGTGCGATTCTATGCCGGATCTCCACTGTGGTGTCATTTGTGGAATTTACGTTTGCCCCGAGGTAGACAAACTCCTTAACTACCTTCGAAATTGTAGCTGTCTATTGTTATATTTTGTCCCAGGTGGTGAGCGACGGATTGGTTTTTGCTTGACAGCATGTATTTCGTTTTATCCTCATTGATCTTAAGACCAACTCGTTTCGCCTGTTCTTCAATCGCCGTGAATGCTTCCACAATGCCACGGCGAGAACACGCGATGATGTCGAGATCATCCGCGTATCCTAGCAGCTGGATGGAATTGTAAAAGATAGTGCCTGCCCTGTTGACGCCTGCCCGTCGCACTATCTGCTCCAGCACCAGGTTGAAGAAGTCACATGACAGTGAGTTGCACGGTGCATCGCGTGTTTTTTTAGTGTGGCGCGATACAACTGGTTCAGTTTTACCGGGATCCCAAATTCGGCCATCGCCCCAAACAGTTCTTCACGACGAATGCTGTCGTATGCGGCTTTGAAATCGATGAAAAGATGGTGTGTATCGATTCGAAACTAGATGGTCTTTTCCAGGATTTGTCGAAGTGTGAAAATTTGGTTTATAGTTGATTTGCCGGGCCGGAAGCCGCACTGGTAGCTGCCGATTAGTGCGGTGCAAAATGGTTTTAGACGTTCACACAATACGCTGGACAGGATCTTGTATGCGACATTGAGCAGGGATATACCTCTATAGTTCTGGCAAGAGGTAGGATCGCCTTTTGGATGGGGCATATAGAGCTGGTATTCCAGTCGTCGGGCATGCTCTCATCTTCCCAAATTCTGCAGATGATCTGGTGCATGCTCCCTACCAGAACATCGCCGCCAGCCTTGAAGAGCTCTGATGGCAAGTCATCTGAGCCTGCGGCCTTGTTGTTCTTCAGCTTCTGAATTGCTGTGCCGACTTCTTCGATGCTGGGTGGGAGGACTACTTCAGCGGCTGGAGTTGGGATTACCTCGGTCCCTACCACTCTCTCTTGGTCATGCTCGTTAAGCAGCTGCTGGAAGTGCTGCTTAGGTAGGTAGGTAGGTAGGTAAGACTGTAGCCTTCCCACAGATGGGAAGAACACACGTAGGCCAAGGAGGCCCGTTGTGCAGTTGTGAGGGGGTTTAGCCCCCTATTCGTGGAACCATTTTGTGCTTCTTAAAAATTTAAGAAGATCAGATATCCCCACTTGCTGAACTTCGGTCAGATCGTTCAGGAGGTATGATCCTAGGTATCGTTTCCTGACTGTGCAGAATGCCGGGCAGGCGCAGAGAAGGTGATGAATGGATTCGACCTCCTCCTCGTCTAGACAGCTCCTACAAAAATCATTCGGAGTGATACCTAGTTTTTGCGCGTGACTGCCAATAAGGCAGTGTCCTGTGATGACACCTATGACTTTATAGATGTCAGTTCTATTTAGGGAGATAATACTCCTAGTCCGTTGACTATCGAGCCGGGGCCAGATTTGCCTGGTGATGAGGCAGGTGTGTCCCTGAGTCCATCTCCGGTTCGTCTCGGCCCTGGCGAGGGTAGTGAGATTGTGTTTGATGGTTGCGAAGGGTATACCATCGCAGACCACAGTTGTTTGTAGCGTCGTTCCTTTTCTGGCGAGTCTGTCGGCTCTTTCATTTCCGGTGATGTCGCTGTGTCCCGGTACCCATATAAGTTGTATGTTGAACTGTTCAGCAATCCCATTAAGAGATAGGCGACAGTCGAGGCTAGTTTTTGATGTGTACACATAGGACTCCAGCGACTTTAAGGCCGCTTGGCTATCCGTGAGAATGCGGATATCCGTGGTGGATATCACGTTCCACTTCAGCCAGGACAGAGCCTCTTTTATTGCCAACAGTTCCGCCTGGAAAACGCTGCAGTGATTAGGTAGTTTTAGCGCTTTGTTTAGCTTAAGTTGTTTGCAGAATACCCCACTGCCCACCCCGTCTTTGGTTTTAGACCCGTCAGTATAGAAATCTATGCAGCCTTTGCGAGGTTGAGTCTGGCGAGTCCAGTTTTGTCTGGCCGGGTATAACGTTGTAAAGTTTTTATCCAAGACTGTGTTGGGCTTTGTGAGGTCTAGGTTTTCTGCCATGGTTGACCTGTTAATCAGGATCGAGGAGTGGCCAAAGACGTAGCTCTTCCAGTTCGAGTTGGCTTTAAGTTTAATGGCTGTTTGTGTGGCAATTTGCTTGCCGAAAACATCGAGTGGTGTAAGGTCGAGTATCATGCTAAGCGCAGCCGTTGGGGTGGACCTGAAGGCCCCGGTAATGCATAAACACGCCAGCCTTTGTACCTTCTCGAATTGTTTGAGGTATGTTGTCTTGTCCAGTGCTGTCCACCAGACAGTCGCTCCATACATTAATGTGGGTCTAACGACCGTGGTATAGAGCCATAGAGTAATCTTGGGATTGAACCCCAATTTTTTCCCTATGGCTTTCTTGCATGAATAGAGAGCTATTGTTGCTTTTTTGGCTCTTTCGATTGTGTAAGTGCTGCTTAAATACATCCACTATTCCCTGCGGGTCGGTGACAAGAATACCCTCGCAGTTTCGAAGAGCCAGGGTGCCCTTTTTGAAGCCTCCTGCAAGGCCTTTGGCCTTCTTGTAAAAGGCTCGTATTTTATGTTCATCCCTAGACTCTTCGATATCCTTGAGTTGGGAGGCTGCGAAGATTCTTTTCTTTTGTCGCAGTAGTTTTTTCTCCTCCCTTCTTCTGGCTCGGTACTCTTCTTGCGCTGCCCTGGTTTTCCTCTGCAGCACCTTTTGGTACGTCTCGTCGGTTGCTGCCTTTTTCTGCTCACACTCGCCATCACGACCACGGGTTTCTTGTCGGGGGTGGTAGGTATCCTAAGGTGGTTTAGGCTACTTCCGGAATGGCTGAGCGGCAATGCAGCCACATATTATTGGCATTTGTGTTCGACGTAGGCATACCGTAGAGTCATTCGCTCAGCTGCTCCCTGTAGACTCTGACAACCTCCGGTGTGCTCAGGCGCCCAATGTCGAACCTCCTCTTGATGGGCTGGTGCAGCTTTCTGACATTGGACAGTCGAGTTCTGAATCTTGCTGCTACGAGGAAGTGGTCAGAGTCGACATTTGCCCCTCTGAATGTCAGAGAGCGCATGGAAAATACAGCTCCGACCCGTATTTTCGAATCCACCCTGGAAGGAAGGCGCGGCAGAGGACGGCCGCATCAACGGAGACGCACGCAGGTGGGCGTGCGGCGCTGGAAATAGCTGGCCAAGGACCGTGCCAGCTGGAGACGCTTGTTGGTTGAGGCTCAAGTTCACCACGGACTGTAGCGCCACCTAAGTAAGTAAGTTATTATGCGTGGCTGTATGCTTTCCTTAAAAAAATAGCTCAATGTTCAGAGTCACCTTTTCGAGACTCCACTGTATGTAAATATAGCAAGCGGGCGCATGGATCCACGATCAATCATCATGGAAATAAAACACAAATTTTGAGTTGTTCTGTTGTTTTTTATTGTTTACCTTATTTTAAATGGTTTTATTTACGTTTTAATATTTAATTCTACAATACATTTACAGCGGAGGGCGAAAGAACAGAACCAAAAATGTATTCTCTAATGATTTTCTTTTACTTTAAATTACAATTAAAATAATTAATTTTATAATTATTTTAATTATCTTTGTTTAGATGTTTGTTTTATTTTTTCTAACTTAAAAACAAATAATTTATATAAAAAAAAAAAAGAAGAAAACAAATGCCATTGCGTAGCTTTATAGCATTTCTTGTGTGTTGTTTTTACGATTTTTTAATTTATTTTCTTTTAGCAACAATTTATATATAAAACAAACAGGAAAAAGAAATAGTATAAAGTTAGATGAATAAATGAATAAACAAATTCAACATTTAAATTAAAGACAAAAGAAACAAATTGATTTCGGAATATCATCGTTACATTGCTCGTATCATCAGGATCTCTTGTTTAATGGCGTCGCGTCGCGTCGCGTCGAGGCGAATAAGGACGAATAAAAAATGGAAAATAAAGGAGCAATAATCGGAGATACATTTGTGATAGGGAAAAAGTGAAAATCAAATTAGAATGCATCTCAAGACGAATAAATCTGGTATCGATTCTGGTGGTGGTGGTGGTATGATGGTGGCGTTATTGGTAGTGTTGTTCTTGTTGTTATTATTGTAGCTGCTATTATATATGTGTGTACGCATGTTTGTATATATAGAAATGTCCAGAACCAAGCAAAAAGTACAAATTAAACTGCAAACTCATATCCGTGTTTATCCATTCTATTCCGTTCCGGTCATAGTTCATGTTGTTCTAGTAGATCCTTGTTTTCGTTTCTCTATTTCTGTTGTTCTCTCTTGTGTTTTCCTTGTTTCGTTTTTTTTTTTTTTTGTTTCTATACAAACAATATTTGTTTTTCCCATTAACTACACTATCAAGTTTATATATATATTTTTTTTCAATTTTTTTATTTTCGATAATTTCTCTTAAAATTTAAAATCGTTTAATGTTGTTTTGTTGTTTTAATTTTGTTTTAATTAAAAATTGTTCTTGGTTTGTTTTTCGTTTGCACTCTTTAAGCTTGCATTTGTTTACTCACAAATTAAATTTATTTAGCTTGTTATACGTAATTAAATTTATTCACTGAAAATGTGTTTTTTTTTTTTAATTTAATTGTTTTGCTTACTGTGTGTATTGTTTTGTTGTTTGCGGGTTGGATTCTCTTCTTATCGCTTTATTTTTTCGTTTATAATTTATTTACTTTTCTTTCTTAAACATTTAAATAATGATCTGTTCATTTAATTTTTTTTTTTGTTTTTTTGAATTAAATATTTAAAAATAAAAAATAAAATTTCTTTTTATTGTTTTTTTTTTTGCTGATGTTGTTGTTTGTTTAATAATATGTTTCTTGTTCCAACCAGCCACCGGGATTGCGACGCAAGTAGAATCGACGTATTTCATCATAGATGAAGATGGACAACATGAATGGAAGTGCTGGCAACCACCAGACGAATCTAATTAAGAAAATAAAAAGGACGAACGTTACAATATAACATATGGCCCCGATGAAGTTGTTCAAATCAAATATGTACTTACTTAAGAGGGTACATACGAAGACCCTTGTCCATGCCGGGACAGTAGGATAGGAATGCAGCTAATAATGTTTCAAAGACCAAACCAAAGTTGAGAGCCCAATTTCGCATGCCCTGCTGGAAGATGGAGTTTCGGCGGGTTTTGCAAATAACCAAATCGGCCCATTGTACAACGACAATTGATACAAAGAAGGCGGTGTGGCAGGTGAATTCCAGTGTTTTACGGTCGCGATAAGTCTGTAAGAGGAATAAGAGTAAAATTAATAAAATTCCACACAATCATGGATAATTTCTTATTTAATTCGAGGCTAGAATGAAAACGGATATGGCAAAGGACTAACAAAGGCCTCGTAGGGGTAGCATCTATCCGACGCATGCTGGCCTGCTAAAAAGCGAGAAGAGCCACCGCTGTTAGTAAGTATGTCCCTTCCCCACCTCCTCGTGTTGCCATCTGGAGATTTCCTATCGAAATTGCAGACGGGGAAGGGCCAAAAACAGGAATAGTCGGATGGGCTACGGCCTAGTAAGCCGTAACCGTAAAAACAAAAAAAAAAAAAACGACAAACTCCGAAACAACCACAAGCCTCGGATATAACGGACCGGATTAATGTTTTGACGACCCTTGCAAAAACGGAAAAAAGGCTAATGATCTTCGACTCTGTACGTGGAATGTTAGGTCACTAAACAGGCCACGTGCAGCCGAACAACATGCGGACGCCCTAGTCCGCTATAAAGCGGACATAATCGCCATCCAGGAAATGCGATGGAATGGACCGGGTATAAAGCGGATGAAAAACTGCGATATTTACTACGGCAACTGCTATAGGGTGAGAGGACAACGATTGTTCGGATGCGGATTTGCTGTTCGAGGTGGACTAAGGCAAAAAGTCATAAGCTTTCGGCATGTGAGCGAACGCCTTATAACGATCCGTATCAGGGCTACAGGGCCCCCATGGAAGACAAGGATGACTCCGCCAAAGATGAGTTCTACGATATCCTAGACAGAACGTATGCCCAATGTCCCAGCTATGACATCAAAATTATTCAAGGAGACTTCAATGCTAAGCTGGGTAAGGAAAGCCTCTTTGAACGAGTCATCGGCAAGCATAGCCTACACGCAACCATATCCGATAACGGAACAGCCTGATTGATACGGAGCGAAATCTCCTTCTAGCCAGTACGCGCTTCCCGCACCACGATATACACAAAGGCACCTGGCGGTCGCCAGATCAATTGATTGATCAAATCGCGATCGACGTCAGACACTCCTCCACTATTCTTGATGTTCGAACTTTCCGAGGGGCTAACATCGACTCGGACCGCCATCTTGTAGTAGCCAAGATGCGCCTACGGATATCACGAACGCAGCGAAGTAGAGTAAGAATACAAAGTTATGACGTCGGAAAGTTACTATCGCCAGAAACCGCTCGTGCTTTTACCGATCGCGTCTCCCTTAAGCTCTCCAATACACCTCAACCCTCCACGCTATCAATAGAACAGCAGTGGAGCCTTTGCAAACAAGCCCTGAAAAGCTCTGCATCCGAAGTTTTGGGTTTCAAGGCTCCACCACGAAGAAACACCTTGCTCGATGACGAGTGCAGGAGGATCCACACAGCGAAGCAGGATGCATATAAGGCCTCACTGCATAAAAGAACAAGAGCAGCTCGTGAGCTCTACGAGTTAAGCTTCTCAGAAGAAAGAGCACGAGAAGCGCGCGTTTAAGGATTTGGAGAGGTGTTACTGCAGGCGTGACGTTCAAAAGTTTTATCAACAGATAAAGCGAACATGCCAAGGTTATAAAGCCAGAACGGAAGCCTGCAGGGATGAAAGCGGATACCTAGTAGTAGGATCGCAGTCGATGCTGAGAATATGGAAAAACCACTTCTGCAGACTCTATAATGGCGATGTTAGTCAATATGCTGCTGTCAGGCAGAATGATCAATTTCTTAACGACGAAGACCACAGACAATTCCGTCCCCCTGACCTCGACCAAGTTAAGATCACCATATCGGAGCTCAAGCCGAATAAGCTGCTGGCGCAGACCGACTGTCTGCTTAGCTCTTCAAGGCAGTTGGGGATGATCTGGTTAGGAGCATGCGCTAGCTGTAAGATATGGTCAGAGGAAAGCATGCTCGAGGAATGGAGTAGCATCATCGTATGCCCGATTCACAAGAAAGGAGACCCTCTGACTGCGCCAACTACAGAGGAATAATTCCATTAATTCCGAGCTGCCTCTTATCGCACCTCGAACACGCACTTCCCAGGCTGCTCGAAAACGCAGGACGCAGAGCAAACGCGGAGAACTTATATGTCTCCCGCAATAGGGAGACAGTACGATCATATAATCTCTGAAGAGAAAACCACTTGGGCGTAAAAGGTTCCAAGTCCTTCAAATCGCCAGGGGCGGATGGAATCTGCAGGATGACAATGGAGAATTCTTGCTTCTTAATGATGGTCGGTAATGAACAAACCGAGTCTTTTGATGTTAAAAAGGATTAAGACAAGGTGACGCGCTGTCATGCAACTTTTTCAACATCGTGCTTGAAAAGATCGTGCAAGAGTCACTGGCCAACACAAGATGTACGATTTGTTTCAAGTCAAATGCTTGCGTACGCCGACGACATTGACGTGATTGGACGGACACAGCGAGACGTCAATGAGGCCTTTGTAAGCATAGAGGTAGAAGCGGCTAAGATGGGTCTCACGGTTAACGGGGGTAAAACCAAACATCTGCTTTCATTTAAAAGAGACGGACAACACCGACGTATTGGCCAGAACGTCACCATGGGCGGATATAACTTTGAAGTGGTCAAGGAATTTGTCTACCTTGGCTCACTGATTACCAGCGACAACAACACCAGCGCTGAGATAAAACGCAGAATCACTCCTGCCAACCGCTGTTTCTTTGGGCTCAAGAGGCAATTGAGAAGTAGAGCCCTCTCTCGGAAAACCAAGGTGACACTATATAAGACTTTAATCATCCCAGTCCTCCTTTGCGGCGCAGAGGCTTGGACTTTAACAAAAGCCGATGAAGTTGCCCTTGGTCGTTTCGAGAAGAAAATTCTGCGCACTATTCACGGTCCCGTTTGTTCAAGCGGTGTATGGAGAAGATATAACGAAGAACTGTACGGGTTGTACAGCGACATCGGCCTGGTACGACGTCTACGGATACAGCGTCTAAGGTGGCTAGGCCATGTAGGGCACACGAAAATACAGCTCCGACCTGAAGATTCTTCAAATCCACCCCGGGAGGAAGGCGCGGCAGAGGACGGCCGCATCAACGGTGGTGCACACAGGTGGAAGGGGACCTTAACCAACTGGGCGTGCGGCGCTGGAAACAGCTGGCCAAAGACCGTGCCAGCTGGAGACGCCACCTAAGTAAGTAAGGATAGATCAGATCAACCCCCACGGAGGCCTTAAATATCCTATTACATTTTCCACCTCTTCAGCAAGCAAGTTGCTGCCTGCGCGGCCCTACGGATTAGGGGCATAGGAAAATGGCCCACATCACATAAAGGCCATACTAGCGTTCTTAATCACTTCGAAGTACTCATGGACACAGACTACATCATCCCGCAGAATGTATTCACTAGGAACTTCAAAGTTGTCTTTCCATCCATGGAGGAATGGGCTGAAGGTAAAGTCATACCGAAGAATTCAATTTCCCTCTATACCGATGGCTCCAAGATGGCGACGGCTGTAGGTAGTGGAGTCTTCTCCAAGGAAATTAACCTTAACCTATCATCCAGACTCCCAAATACCTGCAGTGTGTATCAAGCAGAAATAACAGCGATAATGGAGGCCCTTGCATTGCTCAGGATCAATGTAATATCCGCTAAGGATATCATCATTTGCACGGACAGCCAATCTGCAATAAAATCCCTGGCCGCGGTAACCCACAGATCAAAGACAACTCTTAACTGTCGCCTATCTCTAGACGAGATGGCTGAAAAGTTCGACAGTACTGTGGGTTCCCGCGCATAGGGATATCCCAGGAAACTGCGCGGTCGACGAACTCGCAAAGTTAGGGTCAAGCACACTCAGTCTTCCTACCCTCGTGTATCTAAAAACAGCAATAAGTACGGTAAAGCACATGATTAAACTTCGAACCTAGAGGCGACAAACCTCCAATGGAGAGAAAGTAATATCGGCTTCCTCACTAAACAAATCTGGCCTAAGCTAAACCTAGGACGAACCAGAGACTTAGTGGCAATCAAAAGGGCAACCTTAAGTACTCTAGTGGGTGTCATTACAGGTCACTGCATCATTGGAAAACACGCCGCCAGACTAGGGCTACCTCCTATAACTTCTGCTGCGGCTGCATGGACGAGGAGGAAGAGGAATCGATACATTACCTCCTCTGCTCATGCCCTTCTTTTGTGAATCGCAGGGGGATATATCTCAGCGCGCCATTCTATGAATATCTAAGTGAGCTAGCTTGCTTGCTTTGATGGCGCTACAGTTCGGGGTGAACCAGGACTTCAACCAACAAGCCTCTCCAGCCGGCCCGATCTTTGGCCAGCCGCTTCCAGTGCCGCACGCCCAGTTGGTTGAGGTCCCTTTCCACCTGTGTGCGACACCTTAAATGCGGTCGTCCTATGCTGCGTCGTCCCTCGGGGTTGGAGTCGAAGACTCTTCGGGCCGGAGCGTTGATGCCCATTCGCTCTACATGGCCTAGCCATCTTAGACGTTGGATCCGAAGACGTCTAACCAGGCCGATTTCGCTGTACAGCCCGTACAGTTCTTGGTTGAATCTCCTCCTCCACAATCCGTTTACACAAACTGGACCAAAGATTGCACGCAGAATTTTCCTCTCGATACGCCCAAGAGCCTCTTCAACCGCTTTTGATAAGGTCCAAGCCTCAGCGGCGTAGAGGAGGACCGGGATGATTAAGGTTTCATAGAGGGACATCTAAGTTTTTCGAGAGAGGGCTCTACTACCCAATTGCCTCTTGAGCCCGAAGAAGCAGCGGTTGTCAAGAGTGATTCTGCGTTCTATCTCAGCGCTGGTGTCGTTGCTGCTTGTCACTACCGAGCCAAGGTAGACGAAGTCCTTGACTACTTCAAAAATATAGCTGCCGAAGGTGACGTTCTGACCAAGACGTCGGAGTTGCGCCTTTCTTGGATGACACGCATATATTTGGTCTTGTCCTCATTTACCCTTACACCTATTTTAGCCGCTTCTGCTTCAATGCTTGTGAACGCCTCATTGACGTCTCGCTTTGTTCGTCCAATAACGTCAATGTCATCTGCGTAGGCAAGCAATTGTGTGGACTTGAAGTAGATCGTACCTCTTGTATTGGCCGCAGAGTCCCGCACGATCTTTTCAAGTATGATGTTAAAGAAATTCCATGACAGTGCGTCACGCTGTCTAGAAACTTTGTTAACATCAAAGGGGTCGGTTAGTTCACCTCCGACCTTAATGGAACAGCGAGAGTTCTCCATAGTCATCCTGCACAGTCTGACGAGTTTGGCAGAAATGTTAAAACATGACATGGCTCTGTATAGCTAGTCTCTATAAACACTGCCAAAAGACGGTGCGTGTCGACTTGGAATCCATGGGTCTTCTCCAAGATCCGCCGTAGTGTAAATATCTGGTCTATAGTGGATTTTTCTGGCCTGAAAGCACACTGGCAGGAAACTATTAGATTGTCAACGAACGGCTTCAGGCACTTACACAATTAGGCAGAGAGGATCTTGTACGCGATGTTCAGGAGGCTTATCCCTCTGTGATTGGCGCAGTCATAGGGGTCTTATTTCTTATGGACCGGGGAAACGATACTGAGATTCCATTCATCGGACATGTGTTCCTCCGACCACATTTAGCAGATGAGTTGGTGCATGTTTCTGGCCAGTTCATCGCCAGCTGCTTTAAACAGTTCCGCGGGGAGTCCGTCTGCTCCAGCAGCTTTATAAGACTTAAGCTTCGATATCGCTATCTTAATATTGTCTAGGTCGGGTGGACGGGATTCTCTTTCGTCTTCGTCCATTGTGAATAGTTCGCTCTGCCTGACGGCGGCATATTGACTATCATCGCCGTTATACAGTCTGCAGATGTGGTCCATCCACAATCTCAGCATTTCCTGTGACTAAGTGAGCTAGCAGACCAAAAATTGGCTCAAAGATCAAGGTAATAGGATACATGTGGTATCACAATGGGCCGACTTCGGCCTACGTGTCGCTTATGCCTACCAATTTTACCTAACCTAACCTATGTATCATAGAAAAAAGATTCCTTTTACTTACCCATTCCTGACCATATGAATCAGTTAGATCGTTAACGGCCTTCGAGTCCCACATTTTACGAATACCAAACAGCTTCATTGGCAAGAATCCATTCTCAGCCATTATAACAAAGTACACAAAGAATCCAGCTGCAGCTTGAATCATACCAATCTGACCATAAGTCATCGAAATCAATCTATACACGCGAGGAAATTTAAGATACATTAGTCCAGTCTAAGTAAAGATAGATTTTTGGTTTTCGAAATTTTTATTTTACGAAACACACAAGCCTTTGCAATTGAAACCTTAAAACGACGATCGATGCTCCTCAGAGCCGGGCTTTAAAGTCTCATTTGCAAAATCGTCGTGACAAAACAAAAAAAGTTTTTTTTTTTCTTTTATTCAAAATGTACACAAAGTGTTAGTAGTATAGTACACGATGGAAAAAAAAGCAAACAAACCATCTAGATAAATAGATACGAGTTAAAGCCCGCAGAGCATAGGACGACGAGCAGGCAATTGCCACATGTTTGCATGTTAGTCACTATACGTATGTTACACATAAAAGCAAAGCACATTAAAAGGCACAAGAAGTTGTGAGATACAATACAGTACATACGGATACGAATGAGTTAGAGAGAAGCATGTCATGCATATATGTAGTACGTATGCTGCAGAAAGCAAAAAACCATTAGTATCTATAGGATAGATCGTTTTGTTTAGTTGTTTGTTAAGCATAGAAGCCGATCTACTACTTACCCACTGTATTCGTGTGTCTCAAGTTATAAGAAAGAATAAATAAATGAGAGTAAAAGGAGCAAAGGAGTATAGTGTATAGGAGGATTGAAGTACAAGTATAGGAGAGAAAAGAAAAAAATGAAGAAACAAGAAACTCAAAGTCCATACCTTGACCTTAGAGGTTGAATGAGTGATTTGGGTAATAAGACGGACTTTCCTGACTCGTCTCTTCTACGATCTAGAGTTGAATAAGTCTTGTTGCCTTAAAAAACATATTTACGTTTATTGTAAAATAGGACAGGTGGACTGGAATGGATTGGTTATTGGGAAAGGATATGGTGGAAAGGACATCATGTGTGTCACATGGGATAGAGTTTGAGTAATTTTGCTGCCTCCTTTAAAGTTTTCTTTATTTGATTCAACCGATTACATTTAAGAGAAAAAAAAAGGACATTCCTTCCATGTGACATCGAATCTAATTGGAACAACTATTGAACTATAGAACTACTCGAAGGCAAAACAGAACAAACTACCAAATCAAAATCAAAAATTGAAAACTAAGTTAACATTGAAAGCTGTTGTTTCTGGTCTGAAATTGATCTTGGTTTTGGGGTATAGGGGTCTTCTCATGGCCGTAATATATTAGTATTCAGTGTTTGTGTGTGTGATTTATCGAGTCGTACGTTATAAGGGTAAACATGTAGTTTAGACTCGACTTTTTCTAAGCTCTAACTGTTGGTGTGTGTTTATGGTTAGGGTTTTGTTCTGATAAACGGCTCTAAACAAGCAGCAGGGCAGAACTGAGTGAGCAACGATAACAATAATAGTAAACTTCGTGACTGGGTATCATGAGATTAACAATAGTCAAGACAGAACCATGTAGTCATTCGTTGTGTAGGTCTTACACATTATGCAACTACTTGACTAACTCCAACCAAACCAACTAGCACGAACAAGTAACAAAACAAAAAATCATGAAAAAATAAAACAAATCTCTTAAGCGGTTGTTGTTTAATGTTTTCGTTTAATTTTGATTGTCTGGAGCAAGGGACCTGGCAGCCGTCATTGTGGAAGTCCCCACCGACGGAGGAGTAAGGTAGGTTGTATGCGCCTCCGCTTACTTTCCTGGAGACGGTCAACAAATCCCTCCCACAGAAGTCCAGGATCTGGTTAGGTATTGCAACCAGAAGAAACACCACCTGGTAATTGGATGCGACGCCAACGCGCACCATATGGAATGGGGCAGCAGCAATACCAACAAACGAGGTGAGTCACTTTTTGAATTTCTAATAAGTATTTATAAATCCGGTCCGGTTGTTTCGGAGTTTGTGTTTTTTTTTACGATTACGGCTTACTAGGCCGTAGCCCAACCGACTAATCCTGTTTTTTGGCGCAGGAGGCTCGCCATTCGCCCTCCCCGTCTGCAATTTCCATAGGAAATCTCCAGATGGCACCACGGGGAGGTTGGGATAGGACTTACTAACAGTGCCGCAAGATGTTCGACTGCGGTGGCTCTTCTCGTTTTTTAACAGGCCAGCATCCGTCGGATAGATGCTACCCCTACGAGGCCTTTGTTAGTCTTTTGCCATCGGCAAACATAGCCTACACGACACCACCTCCGATAACGGACACAGGCTGATTGATCTTGCTACGGGGCGAAATCTCCTTCTAGCCAGTACGCGCTTCCCGCACCTCGATATACACAAAGGCACCTGGCGGTCTTTTGATCAATCGACTACCAACCAGATTGATCACGTCGCGATCGACGTCAGACACTCCTCCACTATTCTTGATGTTCTAACTTTCCGAGGGGCTAACATCGACTCGGACCACTATCTTGTAGTAGCCAAGATGCGCTTACGGATATCACGAACGCAACGGAGTAGAGTAAGAATACAAAGTTATGACGTCGGAAAGCTACTACCGCCAGAAACCGCTCGTGCTTTTATCGATCGCGTCTCCCTTAAGCTCTCCAATACACCTCAATCCACCACGCTATCAACAGAACAGCAGTGGAGCCTTTGCAAACAAGCCCTGAAAAGCTCTGCATCCGAAGTTTTGGGTTTCAAGGCTCCATCACGAAGGAACACCTGGTTCGATGACGAGTGCAGGAGGATTCATACTTTACTCGCTGCATAAAGGAACAAGAGCAGCTCGTGAGCTCTACGAGTTAAAAAGAAGGGAGGAGCATAAGCTTTTTAGAAGAAAGAACACGAGAAGCGCGCGATTGAGGATTTGAAGAGGTGTTACTGCAGGCGTGACGTTCGAAAGTTTTATCAACAGATAAAGCCAACATGCCAAGGTTATAAAGGCAGAACGGAATCCTGCAGGGATGAGAACGGACACCTAGTAGTAGAACCGCAGTCGATGCTGAGAATATGGAAAAACCACTTCTGCAGACTGTATAACGGCGGTGTTAGTCGATATACCGCTGTCAGGCAGAATGATCCATTTCTAATCGACGGAGACCGCAGAGAACTCTGTCCCCCTGACCTCGACGAAGTTAAGATTGCCATATCGAAGCTCAAGTCGAATAAAGCTGCTGGCGCAGACGGACTGTCTGCTGAGCTCTTCAAGGCAGCTGGAGATGATCTGGTTGGGAACATGCACCAGCTCATCCGTAAGATAAGGTTAGAGGAAAGCATGCCCGAGGAATGGAGTCTCAGCATCGTATGCCCGATCCACAAGAAAGGAGACCCCTCTGATTGCGCCAACTATAGAGGAATAAGTCTCTTTAACATCGCCTACAAAATCTTCTCTGCCGTTTTTTGTGAACGCCTGAAGCCTTTTGAAAATAAGCTGATAGGTCCTTATCAGTGCGGATTCAGGCCAGGGAAGTCCACCATCGACCAAATCTTCACACTACGGCAGATATTGGAAAAAACCAATGAATTTCAAGTCGACACTCACCACCTTTTTGTCGACTTCAAAGCCGCATACGACAGCGTAATTAGAGAGGAGCTATACAACGCTATGTCTACCTTTGACATACCTGCTAAACTCTTCAGACTATGCAGGATGACTTTGGAGAATGCTCGCTGCTCCATCCGAATC
This sequence comes from Eumerus sabulonum, assembly GCA_951905685.1. Lineage (NCBI taxonomy): Eukaryota > Metazoa > Arthropoda > Insecta > Diptera > Syrphidae > Eumerus > Eumerus sabulonum. Next base: position 243,211,673 of record OX645060.1, read on the forward strand.
GGTGAACACCTTACCGATAGTTTTGATGTCAAAAAAGGATTTAGGCAGGGCGATGCGCTGTCGTGTGATTTCTTCAACATCATATTGGAAATGATTGTGCAAAAATCACTGGCCAATACAAGAGGCACAATCTATTTCAAATCCTCCCAACTCCTTGCATACGCCGAAGATATTGACATAATAGGTAGATCACAGCGAGATGTCAATGAGGCGTTTGCGAGTATTGAGATGGAGGCGGTTGGTCTGGCGGTAAACGAGGGCAAAACTAAATATATGCTGTCATCAGAAAAGGACGCTCACCACCGACGTCTTGGCCAGAACGTTTGTATTGGCAGATATAAGTTCGAGGTAGTTAAGGACTTCGTCTACCTTGGCTCCGCAGTGACTTGGAACAACGACATCAGTTCCGAAATCAAACGCAGAATCACTCTTGCCAATCGCTGTTTCTTTGGGCTCAGGAGGCAACTGAGTAATAGAGCCCTCTCCCGAACGACAAAGTTGACTCTATATAAGACCCTTATCATCCCGGTCCTGTTGTACGGCGCAGAAGCATGGCCACTATCAAAAGCGGATGAGGAAGCCCTTGGTCGGTTCGAGAGAAAGATTTTGCGCGTGATTTTTGGGCCTATAAACGCAGACGGGGGATGGAGGAGAAGATTCAACCACGAACTTTACGGGCTGTACAGCGACATGAGCCTAGTCAGGCGTCTACGGATTCAACGCCTAAGATGGCTGGGCCATGTAGAGCGAATGGACACCACAGCTCCAGCCCGGAGAGTCTTTGAATCCAACCCCGAGGGACGAAGAAGCAGAGGACGGCCGCCCTTAAGATGGCGCAGACAGGTGGAAGGGGACCACAGCCAACTGGGTGTGCGGCAATGGAAAAGGCTAGCGAAAGATCGTGCTAGATGGAGTGGCATGTTGGTTGAGGCCCAGGTTCACCCCGAACTGTAGCACCCACTAAGAAGAAGAATAATAAACAATCTCACCGTTGCCAATAGAGGCAACAAACCCACATTTATAAACGCGGTTAGAAAAAAGGTGCTTGACCTCACTATCTCTAGCCAGTTTATCTCAAATGTGATTGGGGACTGGCATGTCTCCAATGAAGCCTCACTATCTGATCATCAGCACATCAGATTCAACATCTCTAGTGAGGTTAATGAGGTTGAGCCCGGATCTCAGCCCAAACGAACAAATTGGGCTCGGTTCCAAACTCAACTCGCCGCTAAAGAGGATATGCTTCTTAAGTCGATTGAATCGACAGACGACATCGACGAAGCGGCTTACCAGCTCAATGCAGCACTCATCTCATCCTTCAGAGACAGCTGTACACCCAGGACAACTACACACAAACGGTGTGTGCCCTGGTGGAATACTCAGCTTGAGTCCCTAAGGAAGCAGGTGAGATCGCTGTTTAACAGAGCTAAACGGTATAATAGTTGGACTGATTATAGATCTGCTCTAACTAAATACAACCTCGAATTGAGGAAATCCAAGAGAATGTCTTGGAGGAAAAGTTGCGAGCACATAGACTCGCTGCCAAATGCGGCCCGACTCCACAAAGCACTATCTCGAGAGCACACAAATGAGCTCGGGCTGCTTCGCAAATCAGACGGCACTTTTACCGTCAATCGCAGGGAAACACTGGAGACTTTGCTCGAGATGCACTTCCCTGGTTCTACTCCTTACTCGATGTCCTCTGACGATCAAATAAACGTCATAGGTAACATTGACAGTAGAACAAATAGCCTCTCTGGTAGACTCTTCAGCCCTGACAGGGTCAAATGGGCAATTGGTTAATTCAAACCCTACAAGGCTCCAGGCAAAGACGGTGTCTTTCCTGCAATCTTACAGAAAGGCTTGAATACAATTCTACCATCACTGATAGTTCTTTTTAGGTCTTGCTTAAACCTTGGATACATACCCCACATCTGGAGAGAGGTCAATCTTGTCTTCATCCCCAAGATTGGGAAACCAAGTGAGCAACCTAAATCCTATCGCCCTATCAGTTTGACTTCGTTCTTTTTAAAAACAATGGAGAAACTGATAGAGCTCCATATTAGAGGTATCCTGGAAGACCAGATACCTCTGCATCCCAACCAGTATGCATATCGCAAAGAGCGATCTACCGATAATGCACTACACCACTTGGTGACGCACATTGAAAACAGTTTCATACAAAAGGAGATCGCAATCTGTGCCTTCCTCGATATAGAGGGAGCTTTCGATAATACTGGCTATGATTCGATCACCACTGCACTATCCTGCAGGGGTGTAGACCATCCCACTAATCCCTGGATCAGGGCGATGCTAAATAGCCGTATTATATCAGCCACATGCGGAGAGGTCTCAGTGACAGTATCGGCGGTTAGAGGATGCCCACAAGGGGGAGTCCTCTCACCACTGCTTTGGACGATAGTCATCGACGATCTACTACGCAAGCTCACCACTCGGGGCTATGAGGTCATCGGATATGCTGATGACCTAGTAGTCATTGTTACGGGCAAGTGCGAGATCACTGCCTGTGAGCGCATGCAGCTTGCGCTCCAATTTATCTCTGACTGGTGAGGCAGAGAGGGTTTATCAATTCACCCAAACAAGACGATCTTAGTCTCATTTACAAGGAGGAGAAAGGTACAACCCTGCTCAATCTTACTAAATGGCACACGCATAGGATTTTCAAGTATCTAGGTATTGACCTAGACCGTAGACTCAACTAGAACTCCAATATGAGAAATAAACTCATGAAAGCGACTAAGGCCATGTGGGCCTGTCGACGCACCTTCGGTAAAACCTGGGGACTTAAACCTAAGGTAGTCCACTGGCTATATACCGCGATAGTTAGACCTATCGTCACCTACGGGTCCACCGTATGGTGGTCAAAAGGTGAGCAAAAAACTACAATTGTTAAGCTTCAACGCCTTCAGAGACTAGCGTGTCTCGGCATCACAGGCGCTATGCCAACCTGCCCCACGGCAGCCCAAGAAGCACTCATTGGAATCACTCCACTGCACCTTTTTATCAAAAAGGTGGCATTACGCAGTGCAATCAGAATCCTCTGCTCGGGAACAAATATGCCATGTAGACCCGTAGGCCACATGTCCATATTACAACACCTTCCCGAGCTGGATATGATTACTACAGTCTCGGACGCACTGCCACACACCTTCACCTTTGACAAGAGATTTGAGATACTGATCTCAAACCGCTCAGCATGGGAAAACAGTGATCCCCTGCTAAATGTCAAAGGCCTTAGGTGGTACACGGATGGCTCCAAGATGGCTTCCGGCGTTGGCGCCGGCATCTTTGGACCAAATCTCGAAGGCATTGGGAATAAGTCCCAGCATCTTCCAAGCAGAGCTGCATGCCATCCTAACATGCGTCAATCTAAATCTCGAGACTGGCATCAGAGGAGTAACCATCAACATACTCTCTGATAGCAGCGCTTAAAGCGCTGGGTTCGTACAGCACGAACTCAAAAACCGTCAAGGAATGCCATGACGCCCTACAAGACCTCGCTAAAAGAAACAATGTTAAACTTTGGTGGGTGCCAGGCCATAAAGGTATCAAGGGCAATGAAATTGCCGACCAACTTGCCAGGAAGGGCTCCAGTGACAAGTATATAGGTCCGGAACCATTCTGCGGCATTCCCGCGTCTAAGATAAATTACTTCCTAGACAAGTGGGATAAATTACAACACCTGCCCTTTTGGAACAGCGTTCGGGGACTCCGTCAATCTAAACGACTTATACGACCCCTGAACAAGCACCCTATTGACATACTCAAACTCAATAGGATGGATATCAAAAGACTAGTCAGCTATCTAAAGGGACACTGCGGTCTGAGATATCATTTAAACAAAATTAGCCTCTCGTCTGAAACTGAGTGTCGGCTCTGTCTTGAGGACGAAGAGACGGCAGAACACATACTGTGTGAGTGTGCTGCTCTCTGCCATCTTAGGAAGCGTATCCTTCTCAGAAAGTGAGCGATCTGGGTTAAATACCAGAATTAGAAGACTTAAGGAGACAGATTTTACCAATGGTTTGGGGTGTTTGATTCCGCTAAGGGCAGAAATGTTATTCTAAAATGCAATATGGATATTAGGGGTATCAATGAGATGAGTAAGGTCCAACAATGTAGTGTAGAAACACTGTCAAAACTGGTGCTGAATGAGTCGCTCTAATCAACCTTCATTTCGAGGCTTCTACTTTACCTACCTCGAGGCGGTAATCGAGAATCATCGGCAGGTTTCTTTGGGCATGGGAGGTAAGGTACACTTTCCCAAGCTCTTGTTTTAGCATTCCCTACAAAGGCGTCAACTAAAGGCAGTTACCATTTAATTGTAAGACATCATCGTAAGATAGAAACGTAGCTCGGATGATAAAACTAATGGGGAGGAGGCTTTAACTTACTTTACTTGTTGTGCTCAATCGCCTGTGTCCGGCTGTGTCCGAATAAAGAATGATCAGCGTGGTAAGAACAAACACTGACCCAATCCAGTACAGCAACGAGTTTTTTCCAAACTACTTACTATGGACGAATCACATTTCAAAAACGTACACGTAATCAGATTGGAAGCCATGTGAGCAGCTCTAAATGGAACGTATTCACATGAGAAACTTAAAATAAGACGATCACAATATAATCTAAAGAAGACGATAGTTTTCTAGAGGACTTTCGGTCACGTAAGGCTGTCCAATAATATACGCGCATATCAAGGTTTGATAACCTTATTATGTCGGCGACACAGTACAGACAGAAGGTGAAAAGGAAGGGAGACAGAGGAGATGCCGATGGACATTGAACTTAAAAGCTTGCATGTTGTACGGAGGGAGGAAGACCGAATCCGGTAGGGAATTCCAGATTCGTGTGGTTCGGTTAAGGAAGGATCCTCTCTACTTGACAGTACGTCCTAAAACGGGCTTCAAGAAATATTGGTGAGCATTCTTAGAGAGACGTGTGTTGCGGGAGAAAGGTTGGAGGGCCGGAATGCAACTGGCTATTTCATCAGAGCCTTTTTGTGGAGGTAACGATAAAACAGGGAAAGGCAGGAGAGCTATTGAGGGTGTTAAATAGCCCAAACTGCAGGCACCACCAATAAAAATCAAAATTAATGGGTGAAAGGCGATGAGAAAAGGCTGAAGTTTTTGCTGAAACCTTCAAGCCAGAGGACAACCGCTACCTAACCGTAGCAATATTCTGGAAATTATAGGGGAATACAGAAGAACGCTAGCTATGCTTCCCGTACTGGAGAATGTCATAAAATCTCTCAAGCCAAAAAGCCATCGACGAATAAGAAATGTTATCGCTCAATATCACTGCTGCCGGTAATTGCGAAAGTCTTCGAAAGAATTGTAATCAGTCGCTTAAAGCTGATTGTCGAAGAAAAGCGTTTTTCCCGGATCATCATTCTGGTTTCAGAAGGAAGCATTTCACTTTAGACCAAGTGCATCGAATAACCAATGTGGTTGAATGCTAATATGTTCGAGGGTATTTCTTCAAGTCTGCCAAGCCTTTGACAAAGTGTGGCACGAAGGTTTGGGATATACGCTAAGTTTTAGAGCAATTACTGCTGGCGTTTCGCAGGGAAGCGTACTAGGTCCGCTGCTTTATCTGATGTATACCACAGCCATATCACAAACAGATGGCACATTTGCCGATGTTACTGCAATTTCGGCCACAGGAAAATCAGTCGAAGAATCAAGGACTCAATTGCAATATGCCCTGAACCGTGTAAGCGACTGGACAAAGGCTTGGCGGATCGCGCTTAACGAAACCAAATCTGTCCACGTAAAATACCTAGTTATTACTCTCGACGCGAAACTCGAGGATCACGCCTAGGTAAAGAAAAAAAACGCAAAGAGATTGATTTGACATATAGGGAAATGTACTGGCTACTAGAAAACCTTTCCGGCTTAGTACTGAAAACAAGCTGCTTCTCTACAAAAAAGTGCTTAAATCCATTTGGGCTCACGGTATACAATGAAGCTAAACTTTTCGCCCCAAAAACATAGAGATCGACTTGAAGGTCATATCAATAATGCGGCTCTTGCAGAAGAATAGAAGAACGAAACCTGTTGCGCCGTCTTCAAATGACAGCGCGCGTTCTGCAGATCTGCACCTGGAACGTTAGGTCCCTTAACGGACCAGGTGCAGCCGGACAACTGGTCAACTCTTTGTACTGCTATAAGGCAGACATCCCCGCGCTCCAAGAATATTCGAGGCAGTCTCAGCTTTCAGTATGTAAGCGAATGCCTCATAACTATCCGCATCAAGGCCAATCTCGGCAATATAAGCTTAGTTTGTGCCCACGCCCAGAAAGATGACCGACATAAAGACAACTTCTGTGATCTCCTAGGGAGAACATATGCCCAATATCGCAGTTATGACACCAAAATCGTTCTAGAAGATTTCAATGCGAAACTGGGTAAGGAAGCTATCTTTAAACGAGTCATAGGAAAGCATAGCCTACACAAAACCACGTCAGAAAACAGACTTAGGCTAGTGGACTTTATGGCGAGACATAATCTAGTAATAGCAAGTACACGATTCCCACACCTCAACATTCATAAGGGGACCTGGCGGTCTTTCAATCAATCGAAAATCAATCAAATTGGTCACATTGCGATCGACGGCAGACACTCCTCGAGCATCCTAGATGTCCGAACCTTTCGAGGACCCGACATCGACTCGGATCATTACCTTGTTGCAGCCAAGGTACGGATGCGAATTTATCGGAATCAACGGAGTCGAGTAAGAACACCAAAATTTAACGTCAGAAAGCTGTAATCGCAAGAGACCGTCAGGACCTTTGCCGATCAAGTCTCCCTCAAGCTCTCTTAAATCCCGATGCAATCTGCGCAAATCCTAGAATAGCAATGGAGTCGTTGTCAGAACGCCATCAGTGAGGCCGTCTCAGATGTACTCGGTTACAAGGCACCACCTTCGAGAAACCCCTGGTTTGATGACGAGTACAGACAGGCCCATGTAGAGAAACAGAATATATAGGTGGCTACACTGCATCGACGGACGAGAGCTGGCAGCGAGCTCTATGAACAGAAAAGAAGGGAGGCGCTTGCGCTTCTGAGAAGAAAAAGGAAGGAGCACGAGAAGCGCAAAATCGAAGGTTTTACCAAAAAGTAAAACGAACATGGCCTGCAGGGATGAGCACGGACAACTAATAGTGGAGTCACAGTCGATGCTGAGATTGTGGACCACTTCAGCAGACGGTATAACGGCGATGATAGTCAAAAAGCCGCCGTCAGGCAGAACGAACCATTCACAATGGACAAAGAAGAAAGAGAATCCCGTCCACCCGACCTAGACGATGCTAAGATAGCGATATCGATCCTTAAGCCTTATAAAGCTGCTGAAGCAGACGGACTTCCCGCTGAACTATTTAAAGGAGCTGGCGATGAGCCGGTCAGGAATATGCATCAACTCATTTGCAAGATATGGTCGGTAGAATGCATGGCCGACGAATCGAATCTCAGTATCGTTTGCCCGGTCCATAAGAAAGGAGACCCTTATGATTGCGCCAATTACAGAGGGGTACGTCTCCTGAACATTGCCGTACTGTGTAAGCGCCCGAAACCGTTCGTGAAGAATCTGAGATTCCTATTCAGGCCGGGAAAATCCACGATAGACCAAATATTTACACCAAATATCTTGGAGAAGACCCATGAATTCCAGGTCGACACGCACCATCCTCTTGTCGACTTTAAAGCCGCATATGACAGTGTTTATAGAGACGAGCTATACAGAGCCAACATTCCTGCCAAACTCGTCAGGATGACTATGGAGAATTCTCGCTGCTCCATTAAGGTCGGAGGTGAACTAACCGACCCCGTCGATGTTAAAAAAGGTTTTAGAGAGGGTGACGTACTGTCATGTGATTTCTTTAACATCATACTTGAAAAGATCGTGCGGGACTCTGCGGCCAATACAACAGGTACGATCTACTTCAAGTCTACACAATTGTTTGCATGCGCAGATGACATGGACGGACAAAACGAGACGCAAGCATTGAAGCAGAAGCGGCTAAATTGGGTCTAAAGGAATATGGGGACAAGACCAAATATATGCTGTCATCAAAGAAAGACGCGCAACACCGACGTCTGTGTCAGAACGTCACCTTCGGCAGCTAGCTTGAAGTAGTCAAGGACTTCGTCTACCTTGGGTCGATAGTGACAAGCAGCAATGACACCAGCACTGAGATAAAACGCAGAATAACTCTTGCCAACCGCTGCTTCTTTGGGCTCAAGAGGTAACTGAGTAGTAGAGACCTCTCTCGAAAAACTAAGGTATCCCTCTACAAATCAAAATCAAAAGCGGATGAAGAGGCTCTTGGGCGTTTCGAAAGGAAAATTCTGCGTGCAATCTTTGGTCCCGTGTGTGTAAACGGAGAGTAGAGGAGGAGATTCAATCAAGAACTGTACGGGCTGTACAGTGACATCGGCCTAGTTAGACGTCTTCGGATACAATGTCTAAGATGGCTGGGTTATGTAAGCCCGAAGATTCTTCGACAGTAACCCCGAGGGATGACGCAGCAGAGGACGACCGCATCTAAGGTGGCGCGCCCAGGTGGAAAGGGACCTCAACGAACTGGGCGTGCGGCACTAGAAGAGGCGGGCCAAAGATCGTGCTGGCTGGAGAGGCTTGCTGATTGAGGCCCTGGTTCACCCCGAACTATAGCGCCATCTAAGTAAGTTAGTAAGTAAGGGAACACGGATAAGATCCGAGCTCGTCTAACTCTGCAAGGAGACTCTGGAGAAGATATTAGATTGCGACCCCCTGCTGGGCACCAGGTCATGTGAATATTTCCGGAAATGAGAAGGCGGACGAGCAAGCTAGAATTGGATCAGGTGTAAACTTTGCGCAGATACAAAGAAATAGGGGCAGAAATAAGCGCAACGTATCAATTAGGGCAGGGCGAAGAGAAATTTGAAAGCCCAGCACTAGCCCAAAATAGAAAAATATTCCTTGGAAGTCACTTTCCTTTCGGGACTAGAAGAGGTAAGTAACATCGGGCTGAACAGCAGCTCAACCCAACAGGAATTTTTTACGTTTCTACGGCTTTAAGCGTTAACTGAGCACAATGGACTCCTCATAGTCCAAGTGAGCCTTGACCTATCGTCAATAACCTAACATAACCCAATCTCGACAATAACGATATATTGGGTGAAGATGTAATGTTTCAAGCATTACACGACGATTTTTTTTTTTTTTTTTTTAATAATTTGCGCGCACTCAAGGTCTGTTAACCTTATTATGTCGGTGACACAGTGCGAGCAGAAGGTAGAGAGGAAGAGGAACAGAGGAGATGCCGATGGACATTGATCTTAAATGCTTGCATGTTGCATTGAGGGGGGAAAACCGAATCCGGCAGGGAGTTCCAGATTCGTGTGGTTCGGTTAATGAAAGATTCTCTATATTTGACAGTACGTCCGAAAGCGGGCTTCAGAGTATATTGGTGAGCATTCCTAGAGAGACGTGTATTGCGGGAGAAATGTTGAAGGGGCGGAATGCAACTGGCTATTTCATCAGAGCATTTTTGGTGGTAGTAACGATAAAACAGGGAGAGGCAGGTAACATTCCTGCGGTGTTCCAGCGAGTCTAATGTTTTGGTAATGCTGGAGTCACCTATCAGTTTTATGGCTCGTTTTTGTATTCTGTCTAGTAGGTGCAGTGAGGTCTTGGAAGCACCGGACCAGACATGAGCGTTAAACTCTAATTTGGGGCGAATGAACGCCCTATAGACTGTAGCCAGATCTAAGGGTGAGAAATATTTCTTGCATCTGTATAAGAATCCTAGGCATTTCGCAGCATTCTTGGCGACACTGAATATATGGTCGCTCCAATTAAGATTGTGAGCAACACTCATACCCAGGATGGAAAGCTTTTCAGTCTCTGAGATGCAAGTGCCATTCATGGATAATGGCTGCGGGTTACTTATACGCTTTAACGACAAGAGACAGCATTGTGTTTTGGAAGCATTACATTCCACTTTATTGTTTTTACCCCATTGGATGATGTTGTCGATATCGGAATTTAATGAGCTTAACATACGCTGCCGCTCATTATCTACAGCCAAAGTGCAGGGTCGTAAACTGGTGAGCGAATATGAGAAGCTGAGGGTACTGTCGTCAGCGAAGGAGTGAATTGGATTAGAAGTAACAGACAAGAGATCATTTATAAAAATAAGAAAGAGTGTCGGAGACAAGACGGAACCCTGGGGAACACCGGCATTTACAAAGTGAGTATCAGACTTGAATCCGTCCAAAACAACTTGAATTGAACGATTCGAAAGGTAGCTTCTAATTCATTGAAAGAGAGACTCATCGATCCCAAAAGCACGCATTTTCGACAAAAGGGCTTCATGCCAAGCCCTGTCAAATGCTTTCGAAATATCCAGTGCAACAATTTTGCTTTCACCTGCTTGGTGAAGCGAGTGATTCCACTTTTCAGCGAGATATGCCATCAAATCACCAGTGGATCTGTTGCTGCGGAAACCGTATTGGCGGTCATTGAGGAGTTTCCGTGATTCAAGATATTTCATAAGCTGACGGTTAATCAGCGTTTCCATGACCTTGGAAAGAAGGGACGTTAGTGCAATGGGTCGGTAGTTGGAGGGAGAAGATGATTCGCCTTTTTTTCCACCTACTCGGAAAGAGCCCAGAGGTGTAGGAAAGGTGAAAAAGCTTACGCAGTGGTTTTGCCAGCGTAGAAGAACACCTCTTCAGAACTATTGGGGCAATACCATCTGGACCAGCGGATTTGTGTATGTCGAAGTCTTTAAGAACCCTTGCGACTGTACGAGTGGGGAAGTGGATTAATCCCATGGTGTACGAATAATGTACCAAAGATTTCAGCACACGTAAGGTCGAAGGCAAGCCGAAGGGATACCCGCTTCGAGTCGAAAGCTGTCTTCAAGTGACTATGCAGAACTGAAGACCTTGGGATATTGCTATTTTACTTTCCTTTCCAAGTTGATGGTGATTTTCTGATTTTAATTTATAAAAAGAAAGCTCTACGACAAAACTAATCTCACAGTACACGTTTGACGATGATATGACACAAATAACACGTTAAAGAAAGGAAAGATCGTTTAAGTCTTCGACAACTGTGTCCCGTGCTACCAAATCGACAATTAACAATTCACAATTTAACAACAACCATTTAAGTGTCTATTTGTCTTACGTTTATCTATAAACTACGCCTGCAAACCAAAGGAAGGAAACATAAGACATACAAATAAGACAGAAATATCGAATTGAGTCAATGGAACAAGTGTGTTTACACGTGGGCCGGGTGTTTAAGTGTGTTTACACGTGGGCCGGGTGTTTATCTGTTTTCATTTTAATTATTATTTTTTTTTTTTTAATTTGTTATATGCATTCTATAATGTTAAATAACAACAACGAGACATTTTGTTAAAATGTGTGTAAACATGTACTCTTAAAAATAAATATGGAAAAGAAAAAGTTGGGGAAAAAAAAATTTACGAATTTTGTTTAAACATCGAAAATTGTTTGTTTTTTTTTTTTTTTTTTTGAAAATAAAATATAAAAAAGAAAAATGGAAAATCCATATATATCCAGATAATGAACAATAACGATGGAATTTTGTATTTTTTTTTAAAGATATTGATTGGAATTGTTTTTTGTTTGTTTTTTTTTTTTTTTTATTTTTTTTATTTTCCTGACCTGCGATTCACCAAGTTGTCGCGATATGGATCTCTGGGCTGGCGTTTCATAATATCACTCTCTGGTGCTTCGTAAGCTAATGAAATGGCCGGTACCTTTTCAAACGATTAATATACACATTGATGATAAGAGCAATACGGTGGAATTGGAGTTGTAATCATTTTCATTTCATTTTTTTGTTTTTAATTAAATTAAAAAGCAAAAAAAAAAAAAAAGGAAAAGATTAAAAAAACAAAAAAAGAGAGACACAATCGTAGAGAATAGATATCGGTTACTGTTGGATACTGTGGAATATGCCATGTAGCCGGTGGATTAACTGTGTTGTATAGTTCGTATTCGATTGGATTATCATATATCTATGTACGTTCTACACACTACTACATGTTTACTATTTTACTTAAATAGAAGAAAGAAAAAATTCATAGTTAATCTTAAATCTATAAATTCGTAGAAGTATCTATGTATTTAGTCGATAGAGACTCATCTCCCCTTAGATCTCTCTACTACAAATACAAAAGAGAACTAATTAACGAGAAAGATTTGAAAAAAATATAAAAATTCTCCATGAGTTTAGTTTGTACATAATTATTCAATATTCAAGCAACTGAAATACACACTCTCGCATACGGTGCACACTAAATCGAATCGAATGGTATCTATGACTGACTAGTGTACTAGGGTGTGTTTGTGTGTGCATTGTATCTTGGACGAGTTTGCGAGGATTTATTTATAAATATACAAGTACGAGACCAAAATTGTAAATTCGATTTTCTTCTTGTGATGGAGTTTAAGTGAGCGATAGAAAAACAAAAAAAAAATAAAAAAATCTAAAGAATGATTGACTGAAACGTGACAGATGAATCGTTGATTATATTCCATACAAATCAAAAGATACACAACCAAAACGAGATATTCAAAACCAAAAGTCCTTTGCAGACTCTACTACTGACTAACAATAAGAAATTTCTAAATCAATAATCAAAATTTCGAATTCAGTGATAAGCAAAGTATCTCAATCGCTAGCAGATAGTATATAAAGTACAAGAGTAGTACAAAGAACTTTACACACACACACACACAAAACAATTATATATAACTTCTTCGATACAATTAATTATAGGTTTTTTTGCTTTTAAATTAAATTGAACCATATGAAGATGGTTTTAGATAAATCCTACTACTTAGGGACATTCAATGGAAATATTTACTGTTCAGGCAGATAAATATACAGTGGAGGTCCAGTTTACCGAATGCCGATATAACGAATGCATTCGTGTCTCTATATAACGAACGTAACAAAAAGTTAGATGGATGGTAAAAGACTAAAAAAAAGGTCTTGTAGGAGTAGGATCTACCGATGGGTGCTAATCTGTTAATCTGCTAAAAAAACAAAAAACAAGCGATTAAGAGCCTCTGCAGCCGAACACCTAGCAGCCCCGTCAGCCAGGTCCTACCTCCTCGTGGTACCATCTGAAAATTTCCTGACCATGCAAACTATCGGGTTTTCCAATAAGGACTTGACAACTTTTAATTTGTGAACGCACCCTTTCACTAATCATCGCACTGTCATTGCCAATTTATTCTGTAAGCTCAACATTTTCACCATGGCAAAGTACACAAACTAGCAACGTCTGCAAATTATAAAACTTTTATTTAAAAAAAAAAAAGTTGTCAAGTCCTTATTGGAAAACCTCATATCAACGAACGAGTTGCGAGTATACTGCGCCACAAAACAGGATGAATGTCGGCTGGGCTATGGTCTAGGAAACTGTAACCGGAAAACCCTCCGAAACCTCAGAAACAAAGGTTTCTGAGGGTTAATGTTGGCGACCCTTGCAAAAAACGAAACAAGGCCAATTATCTTCGGCTCTGTACGTGGAATGTTAGGTTACTGAACAGGCCACGTGCAGCCGAAGAACTTGCAGACGCCCTTAGACCGCTAACGCGCACATAACCGCCATCCAGGAAGTGCGATGGAATGAAAAACTGTAACATCTACTACGTCGACAATGATTGTTCAGAGTGGACTAAGGCAAAAAGTCCTAAGCTTTCAGCATGTGAGCGAACGCTTCATAACGATCTGTATCAAGGCTAAATTTTCTAACATCAGCTTGATCTGCGTCTCCTAGACGGAATATATGTCCAATGTCCTAGCTTTGACAGCAAAATTGTACTAGGAGACTCCAATGCTAAGCTTGGTAAGGAAAGCATCTACACGAAACCACATCCGATAACGGACGCAGGCTGATTGATCTTGCTACGGGGCGAAATCTCCTTCTAGCCAGTACGCGCTTCCCGCACCTCGATATACACAAAGGCAAACGGCGCTCGTCAGATCAATCAATCAGTAACCAGATTGATTACACCGCAATCGAGACGTCAGACATTCCTCCACTATTCTTGATGTTCGAGCTTTCCGATGAGCTAACATCGACTCGGACCACTATCTTATAGTACCCTGCGGAGTAGAGTAAGAATACAAAGTTTTGAAGTCGGAAAGCTGCTATCGCCAGAAACCGCTCCTGCTTTTGCTGTTTGCGTCTCCCTTAAGCTCTCCAATATACCTGGATCCTTCACGCTATCAGTAGAACAGCCCTGAAAAGCTCTGCATCCGAAGTTTTGAGTTTCAAGGCTCCACCACGAAGAAACACCTGGTTCGATGATGACGAGTGCAGCAAGATTCATACAGCGAAGCAGGATGTATATAAGTTCTCGCTGCATAAAAGAACAAGCGAGGAGCATAAGCTTCTTAGAAGAAAGAGCACGAGAAGCGCGCGATTGAGGATTTGGAGAGTTGTTACTGCAGGCGTGACGTTCGAAAGTTTTATCAACAGATAAAGCCAGAACATGCCAAGGTTATAAAGCCAGAACGGAAGCCTGCAGGGATGAGAACGGACACCTAGTATTAGAACCGCAGTCGATGATGAGAATATGAAAAAATCACTTCTGCAGACTGTATAACGGCGATGTTAGTCAATATACCGCTGTCAGGCAGAGTGAACCATTTCTAATCGACGGAGACCGCAGAGGTATTCTGTCCTCCTGACCTCGATAAAGTTAAGATTGCCATATCGAAGCTCAAGTCGAATAAAGCTGCTGGCGCAGGCGGACTGTCTACTGAGCTCTTCAAGGCAGCTGGAGATGACCTGGTTGGGAGCATGCACCAGCTCATCCGTAAGATATGGTTAGAGGAAAGCGTGCCCGAGGAATGGAGTCTCAGCATCGTATGCCCGATCCACAAGAAAGGAGACCCCTCTGATTGCGCCAACTATAGAGGAAAAAGTCTCCTTAACATCGCCTACAAAATCTTCTCTGCCGTTTTTTGTGAACGCCTGCAGCCTTTTGTAAATAAGCTGATAGGTCCTTATCAGTGCGGATTCAGGCCAGGGAAGTCCACCATCGGCCAAATCTTCACACTACGGCAGATACTGGAGAAAACCAATGAATTTCAAGTCGACACTAACCACCTATTTGTCGACTTCTAAGCCGTATACGACGGCGTAATTAGAGACGAGCTATACAACAACATGTCTACCTTTGACATACCTGCTGAACTCGTCAGACTATGCAGGATGACTTTGGAGAATGCTCGCTGCTCCATCCGAATCGGTGAACACCTTACCGATAGTTTTGATGTCAAAAAAGGATTTAGGCAGGACGATGCGCTGTCGTGTGATTTCTTCAACATCATATTGGAAATGATTGTGCAAAAATCACTGGCCAATACAAGAGGCACAATCTATTTCAAATCCTCCCAACTCCTTGCATACGCCGAAGATATTGACATAATAGGTAGATCACAGCGAGATGTCAATGAGGCGTTTGCGAGTATTGAGATGGAGGCGGTTGGTCTGGCGGTAAACGAGGGCAAAACTAAATATATAATGTCATCAGAAAAGGACGCTCACCACCGACGTCTTGGCCAGAACGTTTGTATTGGCAGACATAAGTTCGAGGTAGTTAAGGACTTCGTCTACCTTGGCTCCGCAATGACCTGGAACAACGACATCAGTTCCGAAATCAAACGCAGAATCACTCTTGCCAATCGCTGTTTTTTTGGGCTCAGGAGGCAACTGAGTAATAGAACCCTCTCCCGAACGACAAAGTTGACTCTATATAAGACCCTTATCATCCCTGTCCTGTTGTACGGCGCAGAAGCATGGACACTATCAAAAGCGGTTGAGGAGCCCCTTGGTCGGTTCGAAAGATTTTTCGCGTGATTTTTGGGCCTATAAACGCAGACGGGGGCTGGCGGAGAAGATTCAACCACGAACTTTACGGGCTGTACAGCGCAATGAGCCTAGTCAGGCGTCTACGGATTCAACGCCTAAGATGGCTGGGCCATGTAGAGCGAATGGACAGTACAGCTTCAGCCCGGAGAGTCTTTGAATCCAATCCCGAGGGACGAAGAAGCAGAGGACGGCCGCACTTAAGATGGCGCACACAGGTGGAAAGGGACCTCAGCCAACTGGGTGTGCGGCAATGGAAAAGGCTAGCAAAAGATCGTGCTAGATGGAGGGGCATGTTGTTTGAGGTCCAGGTTCACCCAGAACTGTAGCGCCCGCTAAGAAGGAAAAGAAAACCTTTTTATTGAATTTTATTTATTTTGTGTTTTGTTTACTTTATAAATAAACCAGCTTTTGCCCGCGGCTTCGCTCGCGTTAAATTCGGGGTAACACGGTTCCCCTTTCCTGATTTAGAACACAGAAGAGAACTCGGAACAGAATGTTATTTTAATACGCTACTGTAGACGATATTATATGTCTTTCCATTTAGAGATAGAATGTAAAGATTCTGGGCATTGGACACACGCGAACATGCTACACACAATTGTCCATGGGAAAAGCACGGCTTTTCTAAGTTCACCCCAGCCACCTTTAATAGCGAAACTAAGCTTTAGAGGAAATTGTAGCCTTTTAAACTGGAACGGGAGATCTGTGGGAATTATTGGGATTCGTGGGATCATAACATTTTCACCCTTTCCTACGCCGGTTAAGATAGTGGCGCTAATGATATTGCGGCCAAGTTGTGTGACACGAAGTCTCGTCCCATTACATAATCTCGGGGCATCTAAATTTCGTATAAGCATGACTGGGACGCTTAGTAGTCAAATAACAGAGTATAGGTACCGTATGCACTATAGCGTGAAGCGCGGCCCGATGCCCGCACTAAAGTACAGATAGAGAGCACACAACGTTAGCGCGTTTCAGAAACATCTCAGCGCCATCTATCGCAATAACAGTAACACTTATTTATGTTTCGAATGTTGATTGTTTCCTCAAAAGCTGATTGATTTATGGTTGTTTTAATTAAATTATTTCATTATTCGTTTGTATCATAGAACCTATACCAATTTTGCGGAGAGTCTCACACAAATTTCCATCCCCTACTGAGTTTTTTTTTTTTTTTTGCTGCATAGTCGCGTATTACACCATGCATCAGTGGCCAGGACACAAATGAGTGCGAAAGAGATGGTCAGTGAAATAGAAATATACTGGCACGGTGATACGCGGGTAGGCTACTTCGTGCATCTTTTTGGCATTACCTAATCTCCTTTTCTTTGTTTTCCGATGTTGCTTCACATGCACTTCACCTTTCTAAGTGTGGATTTGCAAGAAAGCGGAAGATAGCTTAGTTATTTTGAGTGAACGAGTGGTTTTAAGTGGACAAAGGAATTGACATGTGAGCTCGTAAGCAATTATGAGACGCATACAATTGTTCACCGGATTTCGGCAAGGAGATGCGCTGTCATGTGACTTCTTCAACCTGGTGCTGGAGCAGATAGTGCGACGGGCAGGCGTCAACAGGGAAGGCACTATCTTTTACAAGTCCATCCTGCTGCTAGGATACGCGGATGATATCGACATCATCGCGTGTTCTCGCTATGGCATTATGGAAGCATTCACGGCGATTGAAGAACAGGCGAAGCGAGTTGGTCTTAAGATCAATGAGGACAAGACGAAATACATGCTGTCAAGCAAAAAACAATCCGTCGCTCACCACCTGGGACAAAATGTAACAATTGACAGCTACAATTTCGAGGTAGTTAAGGAGTTTGTCTACCTCGGGGCAAACGTAAATTCCACAAATGACACCACAGTGGAGATCCGGCATAGAATCGCACTTGGCAACCGCTGCTACTTCGGCTTGTTCAAACAACTGGGGTCACAACTCCTCACTCGAAAGAGCAAAGTAATGCTCTACAAAACGCTCGTTCTGCCAGTCTTGCTGTACGGAGCCGAAAGCTGGACGATAAGCAGGACAGCGAAGCTGATTTTGGGTTCTTTCGAAAGAAAAATTCTGCGCCGGATATTTGGTCCTGTCTGTGAGGAAGGTGAATGGAGAAGAAGACACAACCGCGAACTCTACGAGCTGTACCAAGATGTGGATGTAGTCCGGAAGGCAAGGATCCGTCGACTACACTGGCTCGGCCACATCGAGCGCATGGACATCAACGCTCCAGCTAAGAGGGTCTTCGACTCCGAGCCTCCTGGTTCGAGAAGAAGAGGAAGACCGAACCTCCGGTATAAAGACCAAGTAATCGCGGATGTAAGACATCTTGGTCTTGACAACTGGAAGCAGCGTGCCCGGGACCGTCAAGGATGGAAGGCAGCTATAGCTCAGGCTCAGATCCTCCACGGATCGCTGGCCTGATAAGTAAGTAAGTATACAATTGTTCATAATCCATGTCATGGCCATATATATATTCCTCATTATACCATATTTATTTCATATCCAAAAAAACCACCAAACGTCGACACTGAATGACGCATATCAAGTGAAAATGAAATGTCAAAATAGAAGCACGACACTGCGATATAGAGAGATGCACAATGTAATAGCCCGTGGGACAAGAAATGTCAGTTCAAAAGAAAATTACCGAGAGTTGCACGTCCATAAGATGCATGGTGTAATACCTGACATACAAACTTAACGGGAGCTAGAAAGAAACAAAAAGTAGCCTATGTCACTCTCCATCCCTTCAACTATCTCCACTTAAAAAATCACGTCAATTCGTCGCTCCGTTTTGCCGTGACAGACGGACAAACAGACACACACACTTTTACATTTATAACATTAAGTATAGATGAATTTAAATATGAATTTAACCAATATTCGTATATTATTCGTTAAACTGGGCCGCCACTGTATATGTATAGATGTATATAAGGATATTTGTGATATTTGTATTTAAAGGAGGAGCATAAGTGTGTATGGATAAACCATAAATGCATGGAAAATTTCAATAGAAGATTAGCACAATCGTGCTTTTAATAGTAGACACTGAACTTACCTTCTGTAATTGTTTATGGGACACCTACAAACAGGTGCGCAATCAATCTTGCTTTTTGTTTTCTTGTTTTTTAATAAGATAAAGTCTATTATATACGATTAAGTACTTGATTTTAAGATTAAAAAAAAAAGGAGAAAATCAATCAAAACCAAAACTAAAGAGGTGGAAAGAGAGAGAGTTAGGAGATACTGTCGAAATAAAAGTGAAATTCGAAATGAAGATACATATTAGAATAGAAAAAGATATTATTAATAAAACAAAAGACAAAAGTTAATTAATTAAAAATTGTTTATATATTGTATTATTAAAGGCAGAAGTAGAAGAAGGAACGAGAGAAAAATCGGGGCGCAAGGATACGGATATATAGATTTGATCACTTGCTAGTACATAGTAGTATAGTGGAAGAAATAAATGAGAGAAGCAAGAGGCTTATTGGTTGGTGGATGCTTTGATTGGGTTACTAGTCGGAGTTTTTGGTTATCGAATTTTATTTGAAGCCAATTTCGGTGTACGATTTCTCGATTTTGTTTTTGAATTTTGCCAAGAGGTTGTGAATAAAATAAAGAGAAATATCCTATCGACTATTTATGAGTGATTGTCGGGTAGTACATATTGATGGAAGGGAGCTTTTGACTCCGGTAGATAAAACATAAGATCAAAAAATTATAAGCTGTCCAAAATTCGTATAAGGAAGACGTAGAAAAGAATATAACCGGCCAAGTGCGAGTCGGACTCGCGCACAAAGGGTTCCGTACCATCTGTACATATAAATATGAAAGAGACTGTGTATGTTACCTCATCAAATGACAGATCTTGGTTGCAGACAGGATTTTTTGGATGAAAATCATGTCTGTTGTATGGGAGCCCCCCCTAAATATTCATTTTGTTCGTGGTAGCGGCAATAGAAATACATCATCTGTGAAAATTTCAAGTGTCTAACTATCACGGTTTATGAGATACAGCCTGGTGACAGACGGACGGACAGCGAAGTCTTAGTAATAGGGTTCCGTTTTACCTTTGGGTACGGAACCTAACAAGGAGTTGCAGCTACGATTAATACATCAAAGACACAAAAGGGATCATAGCTGGGAAGTTTGCTACTGGTTGTGGGATATTGTCGACTAACCTTAGGTCAGTATGTGACCAAGGGGATTTTTTTGGATGGAAATAATGTCTGTTGTATGGGAGCCCCCCCCTTATTTTGTTTTTAGTATTTGTTGCTATAGAGGCAACAGAAGCACATCATCTGTGAAAATTTCAACTGTCTAACTATCACGGTTTATGAGATACAGCCTGGTGACAGACGGACGGACAGCGAAGTCTTAGTAATAGGGTTCCGTTTTACCTTTGGGTACGGAACCCTAACAAGGAGTTGCAGCTACGATTAATACATTGAAGACACAAGAGGGATCATAGCTGGGAAGTTTGCTACTGGTTGTGGGATATTGTCGACTAACCTTAGGTCAGTATGTGACCAAGGGGATTTTTTTGGATGGAAATAATGTCTGTTGTATGGGAGCCCCCCCTTATTTTGTTTTTAGTATTTGTTGCTATAGAGGCAACAGAAGCACATCATCTGTGAAAATTTCAACTGTCTAACTATCACGGTTTATGAGATACAGCCTGGTGACAGACGGACGGACGGACAGCGAAGTCTTAGTAATAGGGTCCCGTTTTACCCTTTGGGTATGGAACCCTAAAAATGTAGGGTCTTTCGCATAGTAGGCGTTTCAGTCATAAATCTGCTATAGCTTGGCCTACGCTGTTTGTCAAAAGATGCCTCCAGCAGTAAGTGCTGGTCGATTTTGACATACCCAAAACGTCATGAACCAAGCCTAGACATGCCAAATTAGTGATTTTGTTTTGACGTCATATGTATACTCGTACTTATAGTTGTGTGAAAATGTCCAATTTCGTGCCAAATAATCGTAATTTATGGGAAGTGTTGACTAATAAAGGCTTCGTAGGGGTAGCATCTATCCGAAGGATGCTGGCCTGCTAAAAAGCGAAAAGAGCCACCGCAGACGAACACCTTGCGGCACTGTTTGTGCAGGTAAGTCCTATCCCCACCTCTTCGTGGTGCCATCTGGAGATTTTCTCTGGAGATTACAATTCGTAAAGGGCGAATGGCGAATTTCTTGCAATGAAAAATAGGTTTAGTCTAGTAAGCCGTAACCGTAAACATTTAATTAACTAAGAGACAACCACAAGTCACGGATTTAACGGATGAACTACAAGTTGGCGACCCCCGCAAACGTATCAAAGGACAGGAGTATCGGTTCTGTAGCTGGTTCTGTAAGGGAATGGTCCCTTAACATACCGGGTGCGACCGAACAGTCAGAAAAAGCCCTAAGCTGTTATAAAGCAGACATTAGCGCACTGTAAGAAGTGCGATGGGATGTACCGGGTAAAAAGGGGATGGAAAATTGTGACATATGTATGCTACGGGAACTGCTATAAGGAGACTAAACAACGCCTATTTGGACTTAGGCAAAAATACCCAAGCTTCCGGCATGTGAGTGAACGCATCATACCAATCCACATCAAAGCTACCTTCGGGAACATAAGCTTAATATGCGTTCTATCCCCCACAGAAGAAAAAGACGACAAAGTCAATGATGACTTTTATGAACCTCCTAGATAGAACATACGCTCAATGTCCCAGCTATGAGACCAAGATTATTCTAGGAGATTTAAATGCTAAGGTGGGTAAAGAGGACATCTTTCAACAAGTTGTAGGAAAGCACAGCCTACACGACACCATGTTCGAAAACGATTTTAGGCTAACAGACTTTGTGACGGGGCGGAACCTCCTAGTAACTAGCACATGATTCCCACATCTCAATATCCATATTAGGACCTGGTGGTTTCCTATAATCAACTGTTAATCAAATCGATCATATTGCGATCGAGGCCGGACACTCCTCCAGCATCTTGGGTGTCCACACTTTCTCAGGAACGAATGTTGACTCGGATCATTACCTTGTTGCAGCCAATGTACGTATGCGGATATGACAAACACTGCGGGGTCGAGTAGGACCAACAAAATTTGACGTCGGAAAGCTGGAATCACAAGAGACCGCTAAGACCTTCGCCGATCGAATCTCGCTCAGGAGACGATGCAAACTGCACAAATCATAGAACATCAATGGAAACGTGTTCAAAGCGCCATCAAGAATGCCGTCTCTGATGAGTTAGGTTTCCAGCCACCATCTAGGATAAACACGGATAGATACATGAAGAAGAAAAGAATACATACATGGCCACGTTGCATCGACGAACGAGAGCTGCTCGTGAGCTCTATGAGCGGATAAGAAGGGAGGAGCATGCGCTTTTCAGAAGGAGAAAGAAAGAGCATGAGAAGTGCGCGATCGAGGAGATAGAGAGATGTTACCGCAAGAACGACACCCGAAGGTTTTACCAAAGAATAAAGCGAACATGCCAAGGTTATAAAATTAGAGCGGAAGCCTACAGGAATGGACATCGACACCTCGTAGTTGGAGAGACTACTTCTGCGGATTGTATAACAGCGAAGTTGGTCAAGATACCGCTGCCAGGCAGAACGCACCATTCACACTGGTCAAAGATGAGAGATAATTCCGTCCACCCGACTAAGACGAGGTTAAGATAGCGATATCGAAACGGAAGTCTAATAAAGCTGCTGGCGCAAATGGCCTGGCTGCTGAGCTATTTTAAGCAGCTGGAGATGAATTGGTTGAAAACATGCACCGGATCCTCTATAAGATATGTTCGAAAGAAAGCCTGCCTGAAGAATGGAATCTCAGCATATTTTAGCCATAAGAAAGGAGACCTGTATAACTGAGCCAACTATAGAGGAATAAGTCTCCTTAATATCGCGTATAAGATCGTCTTTGCCGTGCTGTGTGAACGCCTGACACCACTCGCGGACAATTTGATAGGTTTCTATCAGTGAGGCTTCAGGGCAGGAAAATCTCCGATAGACCAAATATTCACACTGCGGCATATCTTGAAGAAGACCCATGAATTTCAGGTCGACCAACACCACCTTTTCGTCGATTTTAAAGCCGTCACATGACAGGGTCTATAGTGACATGCTACATATGTAGAGCCATGCCACTTCGTCTACCTTGGCTCACTAGTGACCAGCGACGGCAACACCAGCTCTGAAATCAAACGCTGAATTGCTGTTGCCAACCGCTGTTTTTTCGGCCTCAAAAAGCAATTGAGTAGTAGAGATATCTCTCGAAAGACTTACGTTGGGCTATATAAAACCTTAATCATCCCGGTCCTTCTCTATGGCGCAGAGGTCTGGACTCTAACGAAAGCGGATGAGTAAGCTATTGGTTGTTTCGAGAGGCAAATTCTGCGTTTGTATAAACGGAGTGTGGAAGAGTGTGGGCTGTACAGCGACATCGGTCTAGTACGACAATTACAGATCCAACGTCTAAGATAGCTAAACCATGTAGAGCGAATGGGATAACACAGCTCCGGCCCGAAGTCTTCGAGTCCAACCTGGAGGGATGACCGAATCCAAGGTGGCGCACACAAGTGGAAGGGGACCTTAACCAACTGGGAGTGCGTCGCTGGAAACAGTTGGCAAAAGACTGTGCCAGCTGGAGAAGCTTGTTGGTTGAGGCCCAGGTTCACACCGGACTGTAGCGCCACCTAAGAAGAATAAGAAGAAGAATGTCATGGACACTAGCGCTGGCCTGAAGTGTTTTATTTCATATTAAGTTTGCATACCTCTAAAAAAATGTCCTTTATAAGAATGCGTGGTTCAAGACTGCCGAATTCGGGCATCGTCCCAAACAGTTCCTCACGATGAATGCTGTCGTATGCGGCTTTGAAATCGATGAAAAGATGGTGTGTATCGATCCGAAACTCGTTGGTCTTTTCCAGGATTTGTCGAAGTGTGAAAATTTGGTCTATAGTTGACTTGCCGGGCCGGAAGCCGCACTGGTAGCTGCCGATTAGTGCGGTGCAAAATGGTTTTAGGCGTTCACACAATACGCTGGACAGGATCTTGTATGCGACATTGAGCAGGGATATACCTCTATAGTTCTTACAAGAGGTAGGATCGCCTTTTTTGTGGATGGGGCATATAAAGCTGGTATTCCAGTCGTCGGGCATGCTCTCATCTTCCCAAATTCTGCAGATGATCTGGTGCATGCTCCCTACCAGAACATCGCCGCCAGCCTTGAAGAGCTCTGATGGAAAGCCATCTGAGCCTGCGGCCTTGTTGTTCTTCAGCTTCTGAACAGCTGTGCCGACTTCTTCGATGCTGGGTGGGAGGACTACTTCAGCGGCTGGAGTTGGGATTACCTCGGTCCCTACCACTCTCTCTTGGTCATGCTCGTTAAGCAGCTGCTGGAAGTGCTGCTTAAATACATCCACTATTCCCTGCGGGTCGGTGACAAGATTACCCTCGCAGTTTCGAAGAGCCAGGGTGCCCTTTTTGAAGCCTCCTGCAAGGCCTTTGGCTTTCTTGTAAAAGGCTCGTATTTTATGTTTATCCCTAGACTCCTCGATATCCTTGAGCTGGGAGGCTGCGAAGATTCTTTTCTTTTGTCGCAGTTTCTTTTTTTTTTTTCTCCTCCCTTCTTCTGGCTCGGTACTCTTCTTGCGCTGCCCTGGTTTTCCTCTGCAGCGCCTTTTGGTACGCCTCGTCGGTTGCTGCATTTTTCTGTTCACACTGCTCACACACATTCGGGATCCCGGAAAACTGATCCAGTTGTGTCGCGCCACGCTAAAAAACACGCGATGCACCGTGCAACTCGGTTCTAGGACCTCGGAACCATTCGAAACATGCACCGGATTTCGGCAAGGAGATGCGCTGTCATGTGACTTCTTCAACCTGGTGCTGGAGCAGATAGTGCGACGGGCAGGCGTCAACAGGGAAGGCACTATCTTTTACAAGTCCATCCAGCTGCTAGGATACGCGGATGATCTCGACATCATCGCGTGTTCTCGCCGTGGCATTGTGGAAGCATTCACGGCGCTTGAAGAACAGGCGAAACGAGTTGGTCTTAAGATCAATGAGGACAAAACGAAATACATGCTGTCAAGCAAAAACCAATCCATCGCTCACCACCTGGGACAAAATATAACAATTGACAGCTACAATTTCGAGGTAGTTAAGGAGTTTGTCTACCTCGGGGCAAACGTAAATTCCACAAATGACACCACAGTGGAGATCCGGCATAGAATCGCCCTTGGCAACCGTTGCTACTTCGGCTTGTCCAAACAACTGGGGGTCAAAACTCCTCACTCGAAAGACCAAAGTCATGCTTTACAAAACGCTCATTCTGCCAGTCTTGCTGTACGGAGCCGAAAGCTGGACGATAAGCAGGACAGCGGAGCTGATTTTGGGTTCTTTCGAAAGAAAAATTCTGCGCCGGATATTTGGTCCTGTCTGTGAGGAAGGTGAATGGAGAACAAGACACAACCGCGAACTCTACGAGCTGTACCAAGATGTGGATGTAGTCCGGAAGACAAGGATCCATCGACTACACTGGCTGGGCCACATCGAGCGCATGGACATCAACGCTCCAGCTAAGAGGGTCTTCGACTCCGAGCCTCCTGGTTCGAGAAGAAGAGGAAGACCGAACCTCCGGTATAAAGACCAAGTAATCGCGGATGTAAGACATCTTGGTCTTGACAACTGGAAGCAGCGTGCCCGGGACCGTCAAGGATGAAAGGCAGCTATAGCTCAGGCTCAGATCCTCCATGGATCGCTGGCCTGATAACTAACAACGGTCTAAAACCGCATCAGTTAGGGTTTATTAACTCGGACTGATGGACTGATTCGTCTATGGCTAGGCAAAGGAATTTGGTTCTTTCACGTTATTTTCCAGCTTTTATTCAATTTTGATATAATTCGTTGGTGTGACCTTCCTTCACTCATAGAATAGTCGATATTCAAACAAAAACAAAAAAATGAAACGGCGGGTTTCGTTGATCGAAAGGCAACAGGATTTGCAACTAAACTATTAACGAAACATACGTAAATCCAAAATAAAAATCATCAGGGATACGAGGAGAAAACATGACTAATCATTATGTTGATATATTGCGCAAAGTATAGTTTAAGAAACATCAAGTCACACAATAATCTCCAAACTCTGTAGGCTACGTTCCAATAAAACAAAATACACACAGTCGTATCTGAATTCTGCATTTTTTGGTTTTCTTAAACTCGAAATAGACGGAAGAGTGGATTTTTAAAACTGAAATTTTGAATTTTGAATTTCGCTCATTTTATTTTTAAATTAAAAAAAAGTTTTGTAAAATTGCAGAATTTTTTGGTTTTTGTTTTTTCAGTGTGTTTTGGAAAAAAGTTTTGCGGAAAGACGTAAGCGAATATTAGATGAAGAAATATACAGAGTGAGGCGCTAGATATATTTGTTTTTGAATTTAATTTCTTTTTACTAATTTTGTATATAGTACGATTCATAAAATAAATAAATAGATATCAAGGTCCATACGTAGTTCTGCCATAGGTTCTGTTACACAATTTCCCGCGCTTATCGTTCAAAACTTATTACGGGAATAGAACCGTAAACTTTTTTTTTTCAGAACACATGCACTGATCAGGGCGTTGAAGAGAATCGAGTCGCGGTAATGGCGACTAACTTAACGACGAAGATCGCAGAGAATTCCGTCCCTCTGACCTTCACGAAGTTAAGATCGTCATATCGAAACTCAAGTCAAATAAAGCTACTGGCCCCGACAGACTGTCTGCTGAGCTGTTCCAGGCAGCTGGAGATGACCTGGTTAGAAGCAACAACTAGCTCACCTGTAAGATATGGTCTGAGGAAAGCATGCCCGAGGTATGGAGTCCCAGCATTGCTTGCCACAAGAAAGGAAACCCCATTGATTTAAATCACTTCGAAGCGGCGCAGGACCTCCCGACACAAGCCATCCGAGAGTCAAAAAACGGATACTGCCATTCTATGCGAACAGTACAAGAATCTCGACGATAAAGTTTGGGTAGGTTAGGTTAGGTATATGGGTGCCCTATTGACGTAAAGTCAAGACTCACGTAGACTACGTTGAGTCCATTGTGCCCACTTGTTTTGTTTAACCCGTTGATACCTATACATTTTCCGTCGAGCTGAACCAGCCAGACGAGGATAAAAATCCCAGTATTCTCATAAGCCCAATATTACCTACCTCTTCTAGTCCCGAAAGGAAGTATCTTCCCAGGAATATATTCCTTTTTTGGGCTAGCGCCGGACATTCGCACAGCAGGTGACGAACGGACTCAACTTCCTTTTCGTCCCTGCAGCTTCTGCAGAAGTCATTGTAGGGCTGGCCTAGTCGAGCTGCATGATAGGATAGCATGCAGTGCCCGGTGAGGGCACCGACTGCCAGTCGAATGTTCCCACGATTGAACTTCAGCAGATTTTCCGTTCTTTTCTTATCATAGACGGGCCAAGTCGATTTCGCCGTTGCGCATGTATCTAAGCGACACCAGCGCTTATTGGCTTTCACCAATAGCTCCGTCTGTATCTCCCTGTAGAGCGCACTGAGTGGTGCTTTGGCCTCAGCTGAGATCTGCGCAATGTTAGCACCTGATCCCACCCTAGCCAACTCGTCCGCCCTCTCGTTTCCGGAGATATTCATATGACCAGGTACCCAGCAAAGGGTCACCTTATTTACATTGGATATCTCTTCTAACTTCTCCTTGCAGAGTTTGACGAGTTTGGATCTTATCCATGTTGCCTGCAGAGCCTTAATGGCTACCTGGCTGTCAACATAGATGCTGATCCTTTTTCCTGTAATATTCTCTTTGCTGATCAGGTCCGCCGAAGATAGCGAAGACCTCAGCTTGGAAGACACTGCATCTATCATCGAGCCTGTAGGAGCGATGCATATCCCGAGACTCAAAGTAGACTCCGGCACCTGTGCCAACATCCATTTTGGATCCGTCGGTGTAGAGTGCCAGTTCACTTTCCGTGCGTACCAAATCACCGGTCCATTCCTCCCTGGAGGGAATTCTAATAGAGAATCTCCTCTCCCAGGAAGGAAGTCGAGTGACATAGTCCGTTACGGTTCTGAATCTCGAGACGGCCCATCGATCCAAGACTGATGCATGTCCGTGAGGACTCCTTCTCCAGAGACCTGTTTCCTGTAATCTTAGCGCAGTTCTGGTTTGGGTAGCTGACAACTCAAAAAGAGCGACTATTTGGACCTGCGGAAAACACTCCTTTGAGGAAAAAATGACGACAGTACAATCCGGCTTCGTTCGAGCAAAGATAAAAGGTATACACGTCTACAGGTGTTATGCACCTCCATCCAGTACTTTAAAGGAATTTCACGGTATGCTGGAAAGACTCGTAGATGATGCCAGACTCGTAGATGAGATTTCAACGTATCGGCCACTGATTGGGACAGTACGCAAACCAATCGAAGAGGTGAAACTCTAGTAGAGGCTATACCATCACTACTGCTCAATACAGGATGCGAGCACACCCTTAGCATAAACGGCAAAGGTTCCATAGTTGAAATCACATTTGTATTGAATTCCCAAACGAGAGGAGCAAATTGGAGAGCAAGCAAACAGTGACCACCAGGCAATCCTTTTTGAAATAGAGCCTAGAAAAGCCAACCAGACAGCCTCGCTAAAGAAGGCACCACAAAAGGGGTGGAAAATGGAAACACTGGATGAAGACTCTTTTACCGTCACCTTTAGAGAATCTACAATAAGGTCAGGAACAGCAAATGCCATGGCCGCTGAGTTTACTAAGCAAGTAATGAAGCCTTGCGATGCATCCATGGTCCGGAAAACGTCATCAAATCACCAGCCATCAGTATACTGGTGGAACCAGGAGATAGCAGAGTCACAGAGCGAGAAGATTGTCGCAGCGATCCAAAGGTTTGCCCTCTCATTAGAACCTACAGGTGCAATACACCCCAGAAAACACCCCCAGGATGAACAAGAAGTCACAACTATCGCGAAAACTGAAGTCCTAAAGGTGTGCAACATGTGGTGGACAATAAGTCCCCTGGGCTGGATGGCATTCCAAATTAGGCCCTTAAACTAGCCATTAAAACAAACACGGGATCATTCCTAGAAATGTACAATAAGTGCCTAATCGAAGGGGTCTTTCCAGACCAATGAAAGAAACAACGCCTGGTGCTTGCTGCCTAAAGGGAAAAAACCACCAGACGAGCCGTCGTCATATGACGTCCCATATACCTATTAGATACAATGGGTAAAATACTGAAGAGACACGAGGTGGCAATAAATGAAGTCGGGGGATTTTCAAACGAACAGTATGGATTCAGACAAGCCCCTTCTACAATCGATGCCATCAGGGCAAGAGATGGGTAGGAGGCGCCAAGAAATACGGTGCCTCAATAACACTGGACGTCAAAAATGCGTTCAACTCTGCAAACTGGGGACGTACACTCGCTTAGAGAAAAGATGGTGCCAGGGTAGATCCATCAAAATAATTGAAAACTATTTCGAGACGAGATATCTTTTTTACGATACCGACGACGGGGTAATGCAGTAGCACATATCTGGCGGAGTACCACAAGGATCGGCGTTAGGTCCTATTCTGTGGAACCTTATGTATGATGGAGTTCTGAGGCTAGAAATACCCAATGAGGCAAAAATCATAGACTTCACTGATGATATAACAATCGTAGTAGTAGTGAAACTCCTGAAAGAAATAGAGGAAATAGGGAATGAATGTATCAGAAAAGTGAGACGCTGGATGACAACATTCGGGTTAGAGCTCGCCGAACACAAAACAGAAGCAGTACTAGTAAGCGACCGCAAGAAAAGGGAAACAATCACCATCAGGGTAGGCGATCAAAATACATATGTATAACGTCGAAAGTGTCTATTAGATACTTAGGTGTGATGATTGATGCTAGGCTCAGCTACAAGGAACACCTTGAAATAAAGTGCGATAAAGCAACTCAGAAGTGTGCTGCCCTAGCCAGAATAATGACTTATATCGGAGAA
This sequence comes from Eumerus sabulonum, assembly GCA_951905685.1. NCBI lineage: Eukaryota > Metazoa > Arthropoda > Insecta > Diptera > Syrphidae > Eumerus > Eumerus sabulonum. Next base: position 243,241,635 of record OX645060.1, read on the forward strand.
CTCAGCCAACAAAGGAGACTAGGCAAAGGCCATGAAAACTAAGTCCCACCCAAGAAGAGTAAATTCCACCAAACGATCATCCGCACTAAGAGTGTGCAACGCTTTTCGGACGGTATCGAATGATGCTATAACTATGTGTTATTGCAGGAATGCTACCAAAACTGGAAGAAAGACAGCGTAGCATTAGAATATGGCTGGAGAGATGGAATCCGTCCACAAAGGGGAGGTGGACCCATCGACTTATACCAGACATACAAAGTTGGATGAACCGGCATTACGAAGAAGTGATATATACCACGGAATGCTACAGAGAAAACAAACCACGCTTATTCGGATCAGGATTTGTTATTCGAGGCGGACTCAGGAAAAAAGTCTTAAGTTTCCAACATGTAAGCGAACGCCTCATAAGTATCCGCACCAAGACCAATCTCGGCAACATAAGTTTAATATGTTTCCACGCCCCAACAGAGGAGAAAGATGTCCGACATTAAAACGGCTTCTACGATCTCCTAGGCAGAACATATGCACAATGTCCCAGCTATGACACCAAAATCGTTCTAGATGTCCGAACCTTTCGAGGAGCCAACATCGACTCGGATCATTACCTTGTTGCAGCCTAGGTACAAATGCGAATTTTTCGTAATCAACGGAGCCGAGTAAGAACACCAAAATTTAACGTCGGAAAGCTGCAATCGCAGGAGACCGCCAAGACCTTCGTCGATCAAGTCTCCCTCAAGCTCTCTCAAGTCCCGATGGAATCTGCAGAAACCAGAGAACAGCAATGAAGTCGTTGACAGAACGTCATTAGAGAGGCCGCCCCAGATGTACTCGGTTTCGAGCCACCACCGTCGAGAATGATGATGAGTGCAGGCAGGCCCATGTAGAGAAACAGAAGCCAAACATGGCCACATTGCATCGACGGACGAGAGCTGCCCGCGAGCTCTATGAACAGAAAAGGAGGGAGGGGCATGCGCTTCTGAGAAGGAAAAAGAAGGAGCACGAGAAGCGCGATTTCGAGGAGATGGATAGAGGTTATTGCAGGAACGACAGCGACGTTCGAAAGCTTTACCAAACAGCGAACATGCCAAAGGCTAAAAAGCCAGAGCAGAAGCCTACAGGGATGAGCACGGACAACTAATAGTGGAGTCACAGTCGATGCTGCGATTGTGGAAGGACCACTTTTGCAGACGGTATAACGGCGATGATAGCCAATATGCCGCCGTCAGGCAGAACGAACCATTCAAAATGGACAAAGACGAAAGAGAATCCCGTCCACCCGACCGAGACGATGCTAAGATAGTGATATCGAAACCAAAGCCTTATAAAGCTGCTGGAGCAGACGGACTTCCCGCGGAACTGTTTAAAGCAGCTGGCGATGAGCTGGTCAGTAACAGGCACCGACTCATCTGCAAGATATGGTCGGAAGAATGCATGCCCAATGAATGGAATCTCAGCATAGTTTGCAGGGTCCATAAGAAAGGAGACCCCTATGACTGCGCCAATTACAGAGGGATAAGCCTCCTGAACGTTGCGTGCAAGATCCTCTCTGCCGTACTGTGTAAACGATTGAAACCGTTCGTGGACAATCTGATAGGTTCCTACCAGTGTGGTTTCAGGCCAGGAAAATCCACGATAGACCAAATATTTACACTACGGCAGATCTTGGAGAAGACCGATGAATTCCACGTCGACACGCACCATCTTTTTGTCGACTTTAAAGCCGCATATGACAGTGTTTATAAAGACGAGCTATACAGAGCCATGTCATGTTTTAACATTCCTGCCAAACTCGTCAGACTATGCAGGAAGACTATGGAGAACTCTCGCTGCTCCATTAAGGTCGGAGGTGAACTAACCGACCCCGCCGATGTTAAAAAAGGTTTTAGAGAGGGTGACGTACTGTCATGTGATTTCTTTAACATCATACTTGAAAATATCGTTCGGGGCTCTGCGGCCAATACAAGAAGTACGATCTACTTCAAGCCTACACAAATGCTTGTCAACGCAGATGACATTGACGTTATTGGACGGAGAACGCGAGACGTCATTGAGCCGTTCGCAAGCATTGAAGCAGAAGCGGCTAAAGTGGGTCCAGTATTAATGGGGAAAAGACCAAATATGTGCTGTCATCAAAGAAAGACGCGCAACACCGACGTCTTGGTCAGAACGTCACCTTCGGCAGTGATATTTTTGAAGTAGTCAAAGACTTCGTCTACCTTGGCTCGATAGTGACAAGCAGCACCGACACCAGCGCTGAGATAAAACGCAGAATAATTCTTGCCAACCGCTGCTTCTTTAGGCTCAAGAGGCAACTGAGTAGTAGATATCTCTCTCGAAAAACTAAGGTATCCCTCTACAAAACCTTAATCATCCCGGTCCGCCTCTACGGCACTGGGGCTTGGACGTTATCAAAAGCGGATGGAGAGGCTCTTGGACGTTTCGAGAGGAAAATTCTGCGTGCAATCTTTGGTACCGTTTGTTCAAACGGAGAGTGGAGGAGGAGATTCAACCAAGAACTGTACGGGCTGTACAGCGAAGTCAGCCTGGTTAGACGTCTTCGGATCCAACGTCTAAGATGGCTAGGCCATGTAGAGCGAATGGACACCAACGCTCCGGCCCGAAGAGCCTTCGACACCAACCCCGAGGGACGACGTTTAAGGTGGCGCGCACAGGTGGAAAGGGACCTCAACCAACTGGGCGTGCGGCACTGGAAGCGACTGGCCAAAGATTGGGCCGGCTGGAGAGGCTTGTAGCGCCATCAAAGTAAGTAAGAAGAATAATGAATATGTAAATGGTTTTTCTAACTTCCTCTTCTTTGGTGGCGTAACAGCCCATGAAGGATCAGAGTCAAGCTTCTCTCAATCACCCATGTTGTGAGTGATTTATTTTTCACACAGGTGAAAGGGACCTACAGTTTATTGACGATTCCGAACGGCGTGAGTCGAGAAGGTTTTTCATGGCAAGTATACTACGGTGGGTTTTGCCAGTACCCCGCAGAGGAGGAACGTTGCGAAATTTTTTTTTTTTTTTTATATTCTCTTATGATGTGTTTACACACACAACCTGAACGGAGTGCAGTGGTTGGGGTCGTTGATGTTCGTTCACTACTCTCAGGGGTGGTTGTCCTAGACCTAGATAGGACGAGAGCCGACCAAATTCCGCGTTGGCTATAGTTCATAGTAATTCGTTCGAGCACTTTAGTATTGCATACGCAGAGGATGAATTTCAGTTGACCATATACTGTGAGTGTTATGCCTGCAGCAGTACGTCTGGTCACTTTCCATTCACAACTGTGCTGCATACTTTTTGTCGGTATAGGAATTAATTTTTCTTGGCTACGAAGCGAATTTGAACCATAGACCTTTCGCTCGGCGGTCGATGATGTTAACCACTGCACCACGGCCACCCCAAACAAATAAAAATTCGATGGCGTTGGTGATATCGGGATCCGAACTCGCTCATCGTGCGCCAGAGTCAACAACACACTAACCACTGCGCCCTCGTTTTTCTAACGTAGTCCTTAATATTAACCAACATTGTGTTCTAATAAACAAAACAATTTTGAATACAATACGTTTAGTGTTTTTTTTCTTATAGCGTTTTATATTTGTAGCAGAACTTGTGGCAGGACTAGGTACATACATACATATATGTGGTATTCGAAAAACAAACGAAAAAAGTCCGTGTACTTTGCTTTCGAAGTATCTTATAAGAAAAGTCAATAAAATGTAGCGAAGACGTACAAAAAAAAAAAAAAGAAATTTTATTAAAATTCCTGTAACCAATTTTCTTTTTTCTATTTGTGATCTATTTTTTTTGGCATAGACTGTAGGTTGCAGTAGAGAAAGGAAAAAGGGATTTCAACATTACCTTTCATTGACCAGTTTGTCAGAGAAAGGATTCCTGGGCTGACGTTTCATAATATCAGATTCGGCTTCCTCATAGGCTAGAGAAATAGCTGGTACCTGGTTTGGTGTTTTATTTTATTTATTTTCGTATTTGTTAAGGGGGATGGATAAAAATTGTACACACGCTCAGGTATTAGTTGAATATCAATTAAATTAAGAAAAAAAAAAAAATATGTTTAAGCAAATAGGGAATATAAAATAAGATGTCTTTGGTGGGTTTCCAGTTACGAGTATCTAGAACACCAACTCGACAGAGCTTTAGACTTAGGGACACAGACACATGATCGATGGTGTCCAGTAGACGAGACATATTGCTAATATTTCACTCAATCAAAGTCGATTTCTCTCTCTTCTTTTCGAATGCGATTATGTGGAAAAGAAATTAATAAAAACAACAAATCAACCAACCGAAAAACGAAAAGGGAAAAGAAATTAAAGAAAAATCAAATTCTAACTATGAAGTAAGAAAATGCGACGACACGTATTACACCACTTAGAGCTTTACATACATATGTATCTTATAGATAAACACGGTTTTCTTAAATCTGTGTATTATAGACATTAACTTAGAAATGCGGCAACGGATTAAAGATGAAATGGAATGGTAATGATGATGGGTGAGGTAGTATGGGCGATGGATCATGTGTAATTGCAGGGATAGCGAAATGGATTTCATTTCGATGAGAATCTATTTACGAATTTTATCGACGAATTCAGTCAAGAAATAAGCGATAAGCGATAGATAAAGTGAAACCGTCAATGCTACGGAGATATGCTTTATATTGGATTGTTTCCGCAGTCCTAAAAGACGGCTTCGAAGACCACGTTTTTCCTTTTTCTTTTTTATAGTTACACCCGCACTCAAGGCTAATGCCTTATAACGTTTCGAACGTTGTGCGAGCGAAGGTAACAGGGAGAGGAAGAGTTTCGCGCAGTTTGATGTTTTTGACCCACAACCTGCAGTGGTTTTTTGGGTTCATTCACTACTCTCAGGGGTGGTTTGTCCAAGATAGGACGAGAGCCGACCAAATTTCGCGTTGGTTATAATTCATAGTAATTCGTTCATGCACTTTTGGTGTTGATAGTGCATACGCAGAAGATGAATTTCAATTGACCATATACTGTTTGCCTTTGCAAACAAGCCCTGAAAAGCTCTGCATCCGAAGTTTTGGGTTTCAAGGCTCCACCACGAAGAAACACCTGGTTCGATGACGAGTGCAGGAGGATTCACACAGCGAAGCAGGATGCATATAAGGCCAAGAGCAGCTCGTGAGCTCTACGAGTTAAAAAGAAGGGAGGAGCATAAGCTTCTTAGAAGAAAAAAGAAAGAGCACGAGAAGCGCGCGATTGAGGATTTGGAGAGGTGTTACTGCAGGCGTGACGTTCGGAAGTTTTATCAACAGATAAAGCGAACATGCCAAGGTTATAAAGCCAGAACGGAGGCCTGCAGGGATGAGAGCGGACACCTAGTAGTAGAATCGCAGTCGTTACTGAGAATATGGTAAAACTACTTCTGCAGACTAACGGCGATGTTAGTCAATATACCGCTGTCAGGCAGAATGATCTCCATTTCTAATCGACGGAGTCCGCAGAGAATTCTGTCCCCCTGACCTCGACGAAGTTAAGATTGCCATATCGAAGCTCAAGTCGAATAAAGCTGCTGGCGCAGGCGGACTGTCTACTGAGCTCTTCAAGGCAGCTGGAGATGACCTGGTTGGGAGCATGCACCAGCTCATCCGTAAGATATGGTTAGAGGTAAGCATGCCCGAGGAATGGAGTCTCAGCATCGTATGCCCGATCCACAAGAAAGGAGACCCCTCTGATTGCGCCAACTACACTACAGAGGAATAAGTCTCCTTAACATCGCCTACAAAATCTTCTCTGCCGTTTTGTGTGAACGCCTGAAGTCTTTTGTAAATAAGCTGATAGATCCTTATCAGTGCGGATTCAGGCCAGGGAGGTCCACCATCGACCAAATCTTCACACTACGGCAGATCCTGGAAAAAACCAATGAATTTCAAGTCGACACTCACCACCTATTTGTCGACTTCAAAGCCGTATACGACAGCGTAATTAGAGACGAGCTATACAACGCTATGTCTACCTTTGACATACCTGCTAAACTCGTCAGACTATGCAGGATGACTTTGGAGAATGCTCGCTGCTCCGTCCGAATTGGAGAGCACCTTACCGATAGTTTTGATGTCAAAAAAGGATATAGGCAGGGCGATGCGCTGTCGTGTGATTTCTTCAACATCATATTGGAAATGATTGTGCAAAAATCACTGGCCAATACAAGAGGCACAATCTATTTCAAATCCTCGCAACTCCTTGCATACGCCGACGATATTGACATAATAGGTAGATCACAGCGAGATGTCATCGAAGCCTTTATGAGCATTGAGACGGAAGCGGCTAAAATGGGACTGGCGGTAAATGAAAGCAAAACTAAATATATGCTGTCATCAAAAAAGGACGCCCACCACCGACTTCTTGGCCAGAACGTTTGTATTGGCAGTTATAAGTTCGAGGTAGTTAAGAACTTTGTCTACCTTGGCTCCGCAGTGACATGGAACAACGACATCAGTTCCGAAATCAAACGCAGAATCAGTCTTGCTCAGGAGGCAACTGAGTAATAGAGTCCTCTCCCGAACGACAAAGTTGACTCTATACAAGAGCCATATCTTTCCGGTCCTGTTGTACGGCGCAGAAGCATGGACACTATCAAAAGCGGATGAAGAGGCCCTTGGTCGGTTCGAGAGAAAGATTTTGCGCGTGATTTTCGGGCCTATAAACGCAGATCCAGTTGTGTTGCGCCACGCATTCGAAACATGCACCGGATTTCGGCAAGGAGATGCGCTGTCATGTGACTTCTTCAACCTGGTGCTGGAGCAGATAGTGCGACGGGCAGGCGTCAACAGGGAAGGCACTATCTTCTACAAGTCCGTCCAGCTGCTAGGATACGCGGATGATATCGACATCATCGCGTGTTCTCGCCGTGGTATTGTGGAAGCATTCACGGCGATTGAAAAACAGGCGAAACGAGGTGGTCTTAAGATCAATGAGGACAAGACGAAATACATGCTATCAAGCAAAAACCAATCCGTCGCTCACCACCTAGGACAAAATGTAACAATTGACAGCTACAATCTCGAGGTAGTTAAGGAGTCTGTCTACCTCGGGGCAAACGTAAATTCCACAAATGACACCACAGTGGAGATCCGGCATAGAATCGCCCTTGGCAACCGCTGCTACTTCGGCTTGTTCAAACAACTGGGGTCAAAACTCCTCACTCGAAAGACCAAAGTCACGCTTTACAAAACGCTCATTCTACCAATCTTGCTGTACGGAGCCGAAATCTGGACGATAAGCAGGACAGCGGAGCTGATTTCGGGTTCTTTCGAAAGAAAAATTCTGCGCCAGATATTTGGTCGTGTCTGTAAGTAAGGTGAATGGAGAAGAAGACACAACCGCGAACTCTAGGAGCTGTACCAAGATGTGGATGTAGTCCGGAAGGCAAGGATCCGTCGACTACACTGGCTCGGCCACATCGAGCGCATGGACATCAACGCTCCAGCTAAGAGGGTCTTCGACTCCGAGCCTCCTGGTTCGAGAAGAAGAGGAAGACCGAACCTCCGGTATAAAGACCAAGTAATCGCGGATGTAAGACATCTTGGTCTTGACAACTGGAAGCAGCGTGCCCGGGACCGTCAAGGATGGAAGGCAGCTATAGCTCAGGCTCAGATCCTCCATGGATCGCTGGCCTGATAAGTAAGTAAGTAAGTATAAACGCAGACGGGGGATGGAGGAAAAGATTCAACCACGAACTTTACGGGCTGTACAGCGACTTGAGAGTCTAGTCAGGCGTCTACGGATTCAACGCCTAAGATGGCTGGGCCATGTAGAGCGAATGGACACCACAGCTCCAGCACGGAGTCTTTGAATCCAACCCCGAGGGACGAAGAAGCAGAAGACGGCCGCACTTAAGATGGCACACACAGGTGGAAGGGGACCTCAGCCAACTGGGTGTGCGGCAATGGAAAAGGCTAGCAAAAGATCGTGCTAGTTGGTGGGGCATGTTGGTTGAGGCCCAGGTTCACCCCGAACTGTAACGCCCATTAAAAAGAAGAACCAAGTGGAAGAGGACCTTAACCAACTAGGTGTGCGGCACTGGAGACTTCTGGCGAAAGACCGTACAAGTTGGAGAGGTTTTTGAAAGGAGGCCCAGGTTCGCCATGAACACTGTAGCGACATAAAAGAAGAAGAAGAATATCTGCAGGCTGCCATTTGGCACGATCGATTCTCAGTTGTTGATCTGAGCAAGTTGCTGACTGAACGACTACATATCAAACAACGGAAATCCGTGATGGTCTTGCCATCATTTCGTATCACCATTTCATACAAAAAACCAAAATGAAATCCATTTCCTATGCACAATCATCAATAAACACAAACAAAAACCATTGATCAAACCAAACAAAGCACTCTGTACTCCACACGTTCCCATGTGAATGCGCAAGGAAACAATGAAAGGAACACACAAATGAACTGAACGTTAGTACGGGTATATACCAGAAATGATATCTGAACGATGACCAATGACAAATGTAACTAGATACAGTATATAGTATGTAATATGTAGATGACAGAGAAAAATGAAACCCAAAGATAGTACAGGAAAGGCAGAATAAAAATGAAAGAGAAGAAGACGGAAAACCAAGAAGAAAAAAAAAAAAAAAACACACGACATGTCGACAGTGTTAATGTTGCTTTTTCTCGAGAAAAAAACCAAAAACCTTACAAACTAGATTAAGTACACTTAGTAAGTACTATATCCAAAAGGAAATATGTATAGATACAAGTAAATAAGAGATGAATTGTGTGTGCACCTTGAGTTTACTAATTTATCGTTGACTGGATCTCGGGGCGGACGTTTCATGATATCGGATTCGGCGGCTTCATAGGCCAAGGATATGGCGGGAACCTACATTGTTTGTTGTGTTTAAATTTCGTGTTACTTTCATTGAACCAATTAGAAATGATTTGCTCCTTAAAACTATGAATAATACTATACTTAGCTTACTCGCAAATAACTACATAGTACATAGTCTATGGGGTACGAATCTATGATATAAATGAGCCTACAGATCAGTATCATTGTCATCGTGATGTGCCATCATTTGTTCTAGCTTTCTCAACTGTTACTTAGTAGGTATGTATGTCCTTTTGCTCGCTTGTTTACCTTTCGTTAACGAGATTATCGTGATTCGGATCTCTAGGTCTTCGTTTCATAATATCCGATTCGGCACCCTCGTAGGCGAGCGATATAGCCGGTACCTATCGATCATTGCGTGAAGGAACAATTTATCTGTTTCTTTTGTCTATATACTTAAACTCTGACTTCTTTTTCTCAGAGGAAAATGATGAACAAAAATAAATTAAGGAAAAAATAAAATAAAAAGAAACAAGGTCTGCCTCGTTCCTGGATCTTTTTAAAAATTAAAATTAAAAAAAAACAAAAAAAAAAAGAAACACTTCCTCGGCTAATGATCTGTTGTTGTTGAACTTAAGTTTCTAGTTCTTACCATGTCAGTGCCCAAATCGATGCATAGAATAGTTACAGTTCCCAGAGGCAATGGGATATCGCACAAGATGAACGCCAAGAATGGTGAGATTTCAGGGATATTCGATGTCAGTGTGTAAGCAATCGATTTCTTCAAGTTGTCGAAAATCAAACGACCTTCTTCGACACCAGTCACGATTGAAGCAAAGTTATCGTCCAACAAGATCATGTCAGCAGCCTATATGCAATCATCATATGTATATACCAAAGAAGTATAGAAAACAATAACATGCGATCTTACCTGTTTAGATACATCAGAACCGGCAATACCCATAGCAACACCAATGTCAGCTTTCTTTAGGGCAGGCGAATCGTTCACACCATCACCGGTCACAGCAACAATAGCACCCATTCGTTGACAACCCTCGACAATGATCAGTTTCTGTTGCGGTGACGTACGTGCAAACACAATCTCAGTGTGATACCTTAAAATTTCATCCAACTGATCCGAGGACACTTCTCTCAATTCGGCACCATGAACAACAGCAGCCTTAGCCTCACGCGGATTCACTTCCGACACGGGAATATTTAAACGCTGTGCGATATCTTCAACCGTTTCATTACCTTCCGAGATGATTCCGACACTTTTGGCAATAGCTTTGGCAGTAATCGGATGATCACCAGTAACCATGATAACTTTAATACCAGCCGAACGGCATTTTGCAACAGCATCGGGTACAGCAGCACGTGGAGGATCAATCATAGACATAAGACCGACAAAACGTAGATTATCAATAGGGAAATTCACATCGTCAGTGTTGAATTTAAAACCAGTTGGGTACTTGTCGGATGGTAACATAAAATCGCAGAAACCCAAGACACGTTCGCCCAAACCGCCCAATTCGAGGTAGGCATTATTGAATGCTTCCTTCATTTCTTCGTCCAGTACCTTCTCTTTGCCGTTGATGAAAATGCTTGAGCAACGTTCCAAAATCCTTTCCGGTGCACCCTTCATCACAAGCAAATAACGTGGATCGCTAGGGTCTTCGGTCTCGTGAATCGACACTTGATACTTGTTAGTCGAATTGAATGGTATCTCAGCAATTTTCTTGTTCCTCTTACGAATGTTCATTACATCACCCATAGCCAATTCCATACATTTTAATAAAGCCGCTTCTGATGCATCACCACTTACTTCCTTCTTCAGAATTGGAACACCCTCTTGGCCGCCCTTGAATTCGGCACGATTACACAATGTCGCAATGCGAGATAAAGCCTTGAATCCATGACTAGTCCTATCGTATTGTACACCCGATTGATCCTCAGTGGTATCGGCTTCGATAATTTGATTATCGAACCACATATGAGCGACAGTCATTCGATTTTGAGTCAATGTACCGGTCTTATCCGAGCAAATGGTCGATGTTGAGCCCAAAGTTTCGACAGCTTCCAAATTCTTAACTAAACAATTCTTCGAAGCCATACGTTTAGCAGTCAATGTCAAGCACACAGTTACGGTGGCCAATAGACCCTCAGGCACGTTTGCGACAATAATACCGATCAGGAAAATCACAGCATCCAACCAATGGTAGCCCAAAATGAAGGCAATAATGAAGAAAGTCACACCCAAGAATACGGCGACACCGGTAATCAAATGAATGAAATGATGGATTTCCTTAGCAATTGGTGTCTCGCCGGTATCCAAACCAGATGCCAAGCCAGCAATACGTCCCATCACAGTATGATCGCCACAACTGATCACAACACCCTTAGCAGTACCCTCGACGGCGTTGGTTGAGAAAAAGGCCAAATTCTTTGTTTCCAATGGATTCTCGTGTGTAAATTCGGGACTTCGTGATTGTGGTTCCGATTCACCGGTCAACGATGAGTTGTCTACCTTGAAATTACGTGCCTCAATGATACGAATATCGGCTGGAATACGATCACCGAATTTCACTTCGACCACATCGCCTAACACTAGATCTTCAGCACGTAGGGTCAGTTTTTCGCCTTCGCGAATCACAGTAGCAAATTGGGGCACCATGTTCTTGAACGATTCCATGATTTTGGAACTTTTCGATTCCTAGAAAGTGACGAGTACATATGGATGTATGTACATCATACATGCATTATAGGCAATGTAGTTCGTGTACTCACCTGATAGTATGAGAAAATGCCGGTGACTATGACTACAGCAGCAAGTACAATACCCAGATACAAATTATCATCGGATGGTTCCTCGCTTGTACTTGCTGTAATTGAATAGGCAATGAAACAAAGAATGGCACCGATCCACAATAGTAAGGCGAAACCGCCAAACAGATTTTTACAGAACTTCACCCATTCGGGCGTTTGTTTTGGCGGCGTTAGGGCATTTGGTCCATCTCGTTCGAGATTTTCCTTAGCCTTTGCGTGGCTTAAACCCTAAATAGAGACGATAAACAATATTTAGTACGAGTATCTGTTACATAAGTTGCGTAAGTGTGTGTAGATTTCTTTTATTTTATTACACCTACTACGGGCTAAGGTGATTGTGTACTCGGTTAAGACCCTAATTACATGGATTAGAAGTATTTGGGGCTGAGATTAAATTAAATACCTAATTAGGGGCGAGGGAGAAAGATAAGCGGACAATGTCGGATTAAGTAGAATTAAACTGAAAACAAATGGCAAAGTAAAGGGAGGACGACGGGACGACATTTTTTTCTGTGTTTGTAGATACTTACATGTGATATGTGTAGGTAACAGGTATTCTTACCTTGTTAGGCGAGAGATAGGTTTGCCAAACGGTTTCTTTCACACTTCACACTCTGTGAGTGCTATTCTAATATAACACCATAAGTGCATGGAACATTTGCTGAGAACTACAACCAATGTAAAAATTCGTTCGGTTCCTCTCGAATCCTATCTAGGACAACCACCCCTGGAGAGTAGTGAACGAACATCTACGACCCAAACCACTGCACTCCGATCAGGTTGTGTGATAAACCCCATAAGAGTACAACTCTTCAACCTGAGTAGAGCGTTCAGGGTAGGGCATGAGCATGTAGGGCAAAGTTCCTGATTGCACTTAACATAGCAAGACGCTAGCAACGATCCCTGCTAATGCTCAGATCAGTTTAACATACAGCCTCCTCGCGACACCCTCTAGATGATCTCTTTAACCCCGGTTGAGAGGTGAACCGATTTATGCAGCTATCGCCCTAGGAAAGAGGGCCCAACTTGACCAGGATGGCAGTTATGCAGAGGGCTAACAATCCGCCCATGTAAAATAAGAAAAATCGTTACGAATGAGAATATATACAAGGACGGATACTCAAGGACGACACAGACGGCAAAAGGAACACGATTTGCGAGAATGCACTTGAAATGTGAGAACTCCTACACTCCTGGAGGTACTCATCATCTAGAAAAGACCTTCAAGCAGTATAAGGCAGCTATCACTGCAAGTACGCTGGATAGGACAAAGAATGGTAAGGAAGGAGTCCGACATTTATTATAAAAAGGATTTCTACCACCTTTGGGACGATGCCTACGGAGCTTGTCAAAATCGTACTCGGGGACTTCAACGCCAAAATCGGTAAGGTGAACATCTTTGGCGAAGTAGTCGGAAAGCACAGTCTCCACAATACCACAGTCGACTTACGGACTTTGCGAAAAGGCGTAATACAGTAATGAGTAGTACAAGATTTCCTCACAGAACCTAGCGGTCCCAGATGGTCGAATGCCAATCAAATCGACATTCCAAACATCCTGGATGTAAGAACGTTCAGAGGAGCAAACGTCGGCGCAGCCCGTTTCCTTGTGTTAGAAAGCTACATCAGCCAAGAGGCGGTTCAACATTGGAAGCCTGATCACCTCAGAGATTGCCAGAAACTACAGAGTAACTGAGCGGACGACTCGCATGTATGCTTACGTCGGACACAAACGCCCACAATACATATGTGGCTCCATTGCTGCTCAGCCATCAAGGAAGTAGCTGAATAGGCTACGCGCCACCACCAACAAGAAACCTGTGGTATGATGGCGAGTGTGAGCATAAAAAGCGAGCGACCGACAAAGCGTACCAAAAGGCGCTGCAAAGGAGAACACAAGCATCGCACAAGGAATACCAAGCAAGAAGTGGGAGGAAAAAATACGCTGCGGCTAAACATTTTCGCAGCCTCTCAGTTCAAGGATATCGAGGAGTCCAGTGACAAAAATGTAATTAGAGCCTTTTACAAAAAAGCCAAAAGCCTTATCCTGCCAGTTCTGCTATATGGAGCCAACAGAGCTGATCATTGGCTCCTTCGAAAGAAGAATTCTGCGACGGATAATCGGTCCCGTCTGCGAGAAATGCGAATGGGGGAGAAGACAGAACCGCGAACTGTATAAGATAGTCTGCGGGGATCGCGGGCATACCTGCGGACAACTTGGTCTTTCCGACTGGAACCCCAAGGACAGAAGGCTGTATTAACCCAGGCCCAGACCCTCCGTGGGTTGCTGACCTGAAAAGTAAGTAACGTACCAACAACGCAATTCGATTGTTCTGAAATGAAGGCAGAGATTTAAGGAAAATTCATACTTTTCCTCTAAAATTGATTAGAGACGTCGCAGAGTTTAGGGAGAAGAGTGTTATAATCCTGTTCATTGGTGTTAAGTAGTTAGAACCTGAAGGGTATCAGGTCCACTGCTCATATGTCATGGAGCTTAAGATTTCATTGAGCAGCATCTTCATTTAAATTTACATTAAAAAACAAGCCACTGAGGTGGCTCAATTCTGAGAAAGGCTTACGTTTTCTCTATGACGAACTTCTTCAATAGTCAAGAAAACGTGTGAAACAATAGAGCGTCTCAGTGTGCCACAAATCAAGGATAGATCCCGTATTACTACAATTTCCCATTTCCCTTGTTAAGTATAGAACAATTCCGAGTAGACTAAAGCCATCTTGAAACACTCAATCTTCTCCTCAATACGCAGGACTCAGAGCAAACGCGGAGAACTTATGTATATCTCTTCCGCAATAGAGGGACAATACGATCATACAATCTCTAAAGAGAAAATCACTTGGGCGTTAGAAAGCTTCAAGCCCTTCAAATCGCCAGGGCTGGATGGAATCCATCCACATCGAACTTGCACACGCTATGGAGTGGATATTACCAAGGCTAGACATTATCTTTACAGGCTGCCTAGCTTGGATTCACATTCCAGAAAAGTGGAGTTGCGCAAGGGTACTTTTCATCCCTAAGGCCGACATAAGCTCCCACACCACACCCAGGGATCTAAGGCTTATCTGTCTAGCATCCTTTGTATTAAAATCCCTTGAGAGGCTAATAGACTTACAACTTCGATCCATCCCTAATCTTCAAGGCACAACACGACTACTGCAAGGGTAGATCTGTCGAAACAGCCTTACATACACTGGTGAGAAAAATTTAGAGATCGATCCATCTTAAAGAATACACTTTAGCAGCCTTCCTGGACATAGAAGGTGGTTTCAACAACGTCACTTCGAAAGCATTAATGGAAGGTCTAAAAAATTTAAAAGTGGAGAGGACTCTAATAGTCTTGAGTGGCGAGTTACTTTGAACGCGCAAAATTTACTCTAAATGAAGCAGCCAAGTAACATTCTAATCAGCTACCAGAGGTACCCCAGAAGGAGGGTCCTCTCTCCTCGTCACTGGAATGTAGTTGCAAACGAACTACTGACCAAACTGGAGAAAGAAGGCCTACGCTGATGACGTTGCTATTGAAATCTCGGGCAAGTATCTACCTACACTGAATGACCGTATGCGTACGGCATTCGCCATACTGGCACAACACAATGGGCTCGGGATGAGACTCCAGAAAACGATGCTTGTGCTGTTCACCAGAAAGCATAAGATTTAGCAAAAATGCCCAATCACATTGCTTGGCACCATGTACCTTGGCATTGTACTAGATAGGAAACCAGCCTGGAAGGACAACATAACCCTCTACACTCGTAAGAAAGCCAGCCCTAAGGAAGTGGAGATTCAACCCTAGGCTTACCCTTTGTCGTTAGACCTATTCTAATGTATGGAGTGGTCGTCTGGTGGTCTGCACTGGATAAAACAACATACCATAAGCAAATCGAGAAGGGTACAAAGGCTGGCATGCATGTCGATCCCCGGAGCCCTAAGGTCCACCCCAACCGCAGCGTTCAACATGTACAAATAGGCAAATAGCCACATATACGGCAACCAGATTAAAAGCCAGACGAGTTAAATCACTGACCACTCCTCCATTCTGAACTACGGAATAAACTTGGAGGAAAACTCCGACACATTGAGCCCACCACAGTATTTGAGAAGCAATTCAAGATATAATACCCGCACAGACGGAACTGGTCCCGCCAGGCGCAAAGTCGCAAGAGCTGCGTGGACTTCTACACCGACCGACGGGTCAAAAACCAAAGATGGGGTGGGCAGTGGAGTATTCTGCAAACAATTAAACCTGAGTCAGGCTCTAAAACTACCGGATCATTGCAGCGTTTTTCAGGCGGAGCTATTAGCTGCTGGTAACAAGGCCATGCCCTCACAGACAGTCGAGCAGCTTTGAAACTGCTTTTTAGTTTTTATAGTTCGCACAGGTTCAAGAGTCATACTCTTATGATGTTTGTCACACAACCTGGACGGAGTGCAGATGGTTTGGGTCGTAGATGTTCTTTCACTTCTCTCCATGGGTGGTTGTCCTAGATAGGATTGGAGAGGAACTCGACTGAATTTTCGTGTTGGTTGTAGTTTCCAGTAAATGTTTCATGCCATTATCGTTTTATATTAAAACTGCACATGCAGAGTATGAATTTGAACACACAGAGTGTGAATATGTGTACACCGCAAAAGTAAGCCTATCTCTTTACGAGATGGCCGAACAGTTTAACAAACATACATACATCTCCTACGGGTACAAGGACAGAGCGATGTCTTAGGAAATGAAAGAGCCGACGTGCTCGCCAGACAAGGAACGACGCAACAATCAAGCATGGCATGCGCAGGTATACCTCTAGCAGCCATTAAACTTAAACTTACAAACCTTGCCATAGCTGAGACGATCCTGAGATGCCTTACCACCAGGCAAATCTGACCTCGGCTTAACAGTCAGCGGTCCAATGGACTAATCTCCCTGTAAAGGAACTAACATCTGCAAAATGATTGGTGTCATCACCGGTCACTGTCTCATTTGCAGTCACGTACAAAAACTAGGGCAAGTTTCGAATGACTTCTGCAGAAGCTGCTTAGACAAAGAGGAGGTCGAATTCATTCATGACCTACATAGGTACTCTGCGCCTGTCTGGCTCTCTGTTTAATCAGGAAGCGGTACCTAGGATCCTACTTCCTTAACGACTTGAGGGATGTTCAGCGGGTAAGGGTAACTAACCTTAAATATTTAAGAAGCACTAAGTGGTTCCATAAATAGGAGGTAGACTTCCACTTGTAGCAACACAACGGGCCTCCTAACCTAAGTGAATACTCGACCCTGGGGGGGCTACGGATAACCTAGCCTAACCTTCCATTCCATTCACCTAATTGTTTACTTCACTAATTTGGTTAACCATTATCCTCACAATTCCACTTCCTAGGTCTAATAAAACCTTATTATGTCGGCGACACAGTGCGGGCAGAAGGTAGAAAGGAAGAGGAATAGAGGAGATGCCGGTGGACATTGATCTTAAATGTTTGTATGTTGCATTGAGGGGGGAAAACCGAATCCGGCAGTGAGTTCCAGATTCGTGTGGTTCGGTTAATGAAAGATTCTCTATATTTGGCAGTACGTCCGAAAGCGGGCTTCAGGGTATATTGGTGAGCATTCCTAGAGAGACGTGTATTGCGAGAGAAATGTTGAAGGGGCGGAATGCAACTGGCTATTTCATCAGAGCATTTTTGGTGGTAGGCAGGTAACATTCCTGCGGTGTTCCAGCGAGTCTAATGTTTTGGTAATGCTGGAGTCACCTATCAGTTTTATGGCTCGTTTTTGTATTCTGTCTAGTAGGTGCAATGAGGTATTGGAAGCACCGAACCAGACATGCGCGTTAAACTCTAATTTGGGGCCGAATGAACGCCTTATAGATTGTAGCCAGATCTAAGGGACCTTGGAAAGAAGGGACGTTAGTGCAATGGGTCGGTAGTTGGAGGGAGAAGATGATTCGCCTTTTTTGGGTATAGGCTGGACAAATGCTGCTTTCCACCTACTCGGAAAGAGCCCAGAGGTGTAGGACAGGTGAAAAAGCTTACGCAGTGGTTTTGCAAGCGTAGATGAACACCTCTTCAGAACTATTGGGGCAATACCATCTGGACCAGCGGTTTTGTCTATGTCGAGATCTTTAAGAACCCTTGCGACTGTACGAGTGCGGAAGTGGATTAGTCCCATGGTGGAATTGACGCACTCTAGTACAGGCGGAGACCCATGAATTCCAGGTCGACACGCACCATCTTTTCGTCGACTTTAAAGCCGCATATGACAGTGTTTATAGAGACGAGCTATACAGAGCCATGTCATGTTTTAACATTCCTGCCAAACTCGTCAGACTATGCAGGATGACTATGGAGAACTCTCGCTGCTCCATTAAGGTCGGAGGTGAATTAACCGACCCCTTTGATGTTAACAAAGGTTTTAGACAGGGTGACGCATTGTCGTGTGATTTCTTTAACATTATTCTTGAAAAGATGGTGCGGGACTCTGCGGCCAATACAAGAGGTACGATCTACTTCAAGTCCACACAATTGCTTGCCTACGCAGATGACATTGACATTATTGGACGAACAAAGCGAGACGTCAATGAGGCGTTCATAAGCATTGAAGCAGAAGCGGCGAAAGTGAGTCTAAGGGTAAATGGGATCAAGACTAAATATATGCTGTCATCCAAGAAAGACGCACAACACCGACATCTTGGTCAGAACATCAGCTTCGGCAGCTATATTTTTGAAGTAGTCAAGGACTTCGTCTACCTTGGCTCGATAGTGACAAGCAGCAACGACACCAGCGCTGAGATAAAACGCAGAATAACTCTTTCCAATCGCTGCTTCTTCGGGCTCAAGAGGCAATTGAGTAGTAGAGCCCTCTCTCGAAAAACTAAGGTTTCCCTCTACAAAACCTTAATCATCCCGGTCCTCCTCTACGGCGCTGAGGCTTGGACGTTATCAAAAGCGGATGAAGAGGCTCTTGGGCGTATCGAGAGGAAAATTCTGCGTGCAATCTTTGGTCCCGTTTGTGTAAACGGAGAATGGAGGAGGAGATTCAACCAAGAACTGTACGGGCTGTACAGCGACATTGGCCTGGTTAGACGTCTTCGGATCCAACGTCTAAGCTATGTAGAGCGAATGGACATCAACGCTTCGGCCCGAAGAGTCTTCGACTCCAACCCCGAGGGACGACGCAGCAGAGGACAACCGCATTTAAGGTGGCGCGCACAGGTGGAAGGGGACTTCAACCAACTGGGCGTGCGGCACTGGAAGCGGCTGGCCGAAGATCGGGCCGGCTGGAGAGGCTTGTTGGTTGAGGCCCTGGTTCACACCGAACTGTAGCGCGATCAAAGTAAGTAAGTAAATACAGGCGGAGAGCACCGTGGCGCAGTGGGTAGTGTGTTGGCCTCTGACGCAGATGACAAGGGATCGAATCCTGACACAGCCATGTCGTCGAACGTGTTTTTCACGGTGTTTCTCCTCAGCGGGGTTCTGACAAAACCCCCTGTAGTAAAATTGTCATGAAAAGCTTCTCGAAATTCGCCGTTCGGAACCGGCAATAAATTGTAGGTCCCTTTCACCTATGGGAAAATGAAATCACACACAAAATGGGTGATTGAGAGAAGCTCGGCTCAGGTCCTTCATGGACTGTAATAACGCCAACATTCAAGCTGGCAGCTAAGAACTGGTTGCGAAACGGGCAGCAAGTAGGTTAGCTTGCTAACAGCTGTGCATGTTGTATTCTTTTAATTCAATTTTTCATTGACTTAGGAGTATTGATGATAAACAACCAGAGCATTGTCAAGTGGATTAAAACCCTCACCAAATGCTACATTAGATCCAGCGAACTCGTCATCATTGACGCAAGTAAACCGAACTTTGTAAGTACAATGACTTTAAACCGAACAAAGTACATACATATCTCAAATGATTACTTACATTTTCCGGATGTGTCTGAAATCGTTGATACAGTTCCTCCGGCGAGATTTTATGATAATCAATATCTAACTCCTGTTTCAAATCGTCCAAATTCTCCTTCTTGCCAGGTCCTCCTTTACCTTTAGGTGGCATTTTGCGTTTTGACTATATATTTTCGAAAGAAGAAAGAAAAAATATACGAATTTAGCGAATAGGACAATAGATTAAGTCCCATGCCATCTCCAGGCAGAACTCATTGTAAATTTTATGATTCCGTTCGCGCAAATAGTCAATAAAGCGACAGATACACAATCGTAATCGTTTGCTTTCTCGTTTCGTTTTATCTTATCACCCGCATTGGGCACCTACATATATAATGAGTTTTACATGGAGATTGCAGTTTATTTCATTTATCTAAATACTTAACCACCATCATGCCATTTGATTTAGATATTAAGAAAGAAAAGATAGAAAAAAAGAATCCGCCGTAAATGTGATTTGTTACCGTTGTTTCCATCCAACTTACCCATATATTGTATTATGGCATACCACCCGAATGGATGCAAGTACGATTACCTTCTCAGTGTTAGGATTCGACAGAGACGTGGACATGTAAGGCGTATATTAAGCAACGAAATCCAAGCAATAATGTGGGAATGATGAACGTGAGAATGCGAAATGAGAATGAAAATGATTTTGAAATTGAAATCGAAAAATTGTTAAAACGAGTAAATCCACATTGAATTGTGACGATCGTTTCGATCGTTACACGATCGTTTCTTATGATCTCATCATTGTGATGTGCTTCTGTTTTTTGTCTGATTTTAAATTTAGATCATAAACAACAGCAATCGAAAGATACAAAAAAATTGAACATTTTGGCGCGTTCGAAGTATGCATAAGACATACAGAGCGATACTTGTAGATCAAGCGACGATAGTCTGCGTCTTCGGATGTCATTGACAATCAGTTTACACTGCGAATGCGAATAAAAAGACAGAAAAACCAAAACAAGGAGGAAAGACAAGATCCTTCTTCTCTCCGATTGATTGTCAGTTGACCATGCTGGTTAGGCCAAAGTTGAATGGACGAACTTACTCGTATTATTCAGTCAATTTACAGTCCCGACGACTCGCGATTACACCGATCGTGTAAAACCAAACACATGTGCCCCATACAGGTCTTGTCGTTGACATCTCTTATATAACAATGATTTAGATGGATCTTGTGATAAGCAACAAAAATAAAAGGAGAAACATGAAACTGATACTTTACCTTGTAGTGACCGTCCGCCGTGATATTGTCATCTTCAGTTGGAATGACTGTGGCGACTCTATAAGAGTCAGCTCTCCCATGCTAATGAAAATGTGAATGAAAAAAAAAAGAAAAACAAAAAACGATAACAAAATAACAAACAAAAAAACAAAACAACAAGCATGACAACAAACACAACAATTCAATAAAATCAGAACAACAACATAACTGCATGGCAACAACAACATTAAAACACAAAACACAACAATTGACGGAATACGAAAATAAAGATGATCATGGGAAGGAAATGATAATTTAGGCGGGCAGGGGGTTAGGCTATTGCTTAGCTTATTTAAGGGCACACTAACCAGGTGGGATCGGGCACTATTGTAAAATGAATGACTTTTGTCGGGTGTCGTTTAATTGACTTTTAATGGATTGTCTGAGCTTTCAACGTCGGGAAAAGGTTGTCTGAGTGTTTGGAGTGTTCCATGTGACTCTATTGGTTTTTAATGTTCACTTCGGATATTTTATGGGTTTTTTACGGATGAGCTATTTTCGATTTACCAAAATGGATGCTTCTAATACGTATAGAATGACCCTGACTGACTGGGCAGGGTTTTGCTAAAATTGTCTCTTGACCGTGTGGAGAAAATAGAATTTTCGTAACGACTTGCATGAATAGTAGGACCAGGCTATTGGAAGATTTCTGTACCACATCGTGCTGATAAATAAAATTGAATAGCGAATCTATAGCGAGCGGGGATTCGAAAACGCCTACGTGGCACTATATTCGGCTTCAAACCAACGGTGGAATATTGGTTGCAAACTGCGGTGGTAAAACCTAGTTTGGTCTATGGTTCGCTTATCTGGTGGAAGGCACTTGAGAAAAAATCCCATCTTCAAGGTGATTTAAGGGTTCATTACAATTAAGGTCGGTAATGAGCAAACCGAGACCTTTGATGTTAAAAAAGGATTTAGGCAAAATGACGCGCTGTCATGCAACTTTTTCAACATCGTTCTTGAAAATATCGTGCAAGATTTACTGGCCAACACAAGAGGTACGATTTATTTCAAACCAAATGCTTGCGTACGCCGACGACATTGACGTGATTGGACGGACACAGCGAGACGTCAATGAGGCCCTTGTAAGTATTAAGGTTAAAGCGGCTTAAGATGGGTCTTAAGGTTAATGACGGTGAAACCAAATATATGCTTTCATCTAAAAGAGACGGACAAAACCGACGTATTGGCCAGAACGTCACCATGGGCGGATATAACTTTGAAGTGGTCAAGGAATTCGTCTACCTTGGCTCACTGATGACCAGCGACAACAACACCAGCGCTGAGATAAAATGCAGAATCACTCTTGCCATCCGCTGGGCTCAAGAGGCAATTGAGAAGTAGAGCCCTCTCAAGGTGACACTATATAAGACCTTAATCATCCCACTCCTCCTTTACGGCGCAGAGGCTTGGACCTTAACAAAAGCGGATGAACATGCCCTTGGTCGTCTCGGGAGGAAAATTCTGCGCACTATCTATAGTCCCGTTTGTTCAAACGGTGTATGGAGGAGAAGATTTAACGAAGAACTGTACGGGTTGTATAGCGACATCGGCCTGGTACGACGTCTACTGATACAGCGTCCAAGGTGGCTAAGCCATGTAGAGCGCATGGAAAATACAGCTCCGACCCGAAGAGTCTTCGAATCCACCCCGGAAGGAAGGCGCGGCAGAGGACGGCCGCATCTACGGTGGCGCACGCAGATGGAAGTGGACCTTAACCAACTGGGCTTGCGGCGCTGGAAACAACTGGCCAATGACCGTGCCAGCTGGAGACGCTTGTTGGTTGAGGCCCAGGTTCACCACGGACTAAGTAAGTAAGTAAGTAACATCGACTTGGACCACTATCTTGTAGTAGCCAAGATGCGCCTACGGATATCACGAACGCAGTGGAGTAGAGTAAGAATACAAAGTTATGTGGTCGGAAAGCTACTATCGCCAGAAACCGCTCGTGCTTTTACCGATCGCGTCTCCCTTAAGTTCTCCAATACACCACAACCCTCCACGAAAAACTCTGCATCCGAAGTTCTGGGCTTCAAAGCTCCACCACGAAGAACACCTGGTTCGATGACGAGTGCAGGAGGATTCACACAGCGAAGCAGGATGCATATAATGCCTCGCTGCATAATAGAACCAGAGCAGGTCGTGAGCTCTACGAGTTAAAAAGAAGAGAGGAGCATAAGCTTCTCAGAAGAAAGAAGAAAGAGCACGAGAAGCGCGCGATTGAGGATTTGGAGAGGTGTTACTGCAGGCGTTATGTTCGAAAGTTTTATCAACAGATAAAGCGAACGTTCCAATGTTATAAAGCCATTACGGAAGCCTGCAGCGATGAGAACGGACACCTAGTAGTAGAATCGCAGTCGTTGCTGAGAATACGGAAAAACCACTTCTTCAGTCGGTATAACGGCGATGTTAGTCAATATACCGCTGTCAGGTAGAATGACCCATTTCTAATCGACGAAGACCGCAGAAAATTCCGACCCCTGACCTCGACGAAGTTAAGATCGCCGTATCGAAACTCAAGTCGAATAAAGCTGCTGGCCTGTCTGCTGAGCTCTTCATGGCAGCTGGGGATGACCTGGTTAGGATCATGCACCAGCTCATCTGTAAGATATGGTCAGAGGAAAGCATGCTCGAGGAATGGAATCTCAGCATCGAGGGAGACCCCTCTGACTGCGCTAATTACAGAGGAATAAGTCTTATTAACATCGCCTATAAAATTTTCTCTGCCGTTTTGTGTGAACGCCTGATGCCTTTTGTAAATAAGCTGAGAGGTCCTTATCAGTGCGGATTCAGGCCAGGGAAGTCCACCATCGACCAAATCTTCACACTACGGCAGATCCAGGAAAAAACCAATGAATTTCAAGTCGACACTCACCACCTATTTGTCGACTTCAAAGCCGTATACGACAGCGTAATTAGAGACGAGCTATACAACAGCATGTCTACCTTTGACATCGTTGCTAAACTCGTCAGGCTATGCAGGATGACTTTGGAGAATGCTCGCTGCTCCATCCGAATCGGTGAAGACCTGACCTATAGTTTTGATGTCACAAAAGGATTGTACAAAAAACACTAGCCAACACAAGATGCACAATTTATTTCAAATCCTCACAATTCTCCGAAATCCTCCGAAAATTGCAGATGGTGTATGGAGACCAAATGGATGGCAAGGGAGTAACAAGGGCCTCGTAGGGGTAACATCTATCCGACGGATGCTGGCCTGCTAAAAAGCGAGGAGAGCCATCGCAGTCGAACATCTTGCGGCACTGTCATTGTGCTGAACAGACTACTGGGATTTCTATCTGCACCTAAGTGATTCAGCTCAACGGGCAATTTCTAGGTTTCTACGGGTTGAAAATCCAATCCAACAATCTATTAAAGAAAATCCTCTTATTGGTTTTTTATAGTTCGCACAGGTTCAAGGGTCATACTCTTATGATGTTTGTCACACACAGTGGTTTGGGTCGTAGATGCTCGTTCACTACTCTCCAGGGGTGGTTGTCCTAGATAGGAGAAGAGGAACTGACCGAATTTTCACGTTGGGTGTAGTTCCCAGCAACTATTCCATGCACTTATGGTGTAATATCAGAATTGCACATATAGAGTATGAATTTCAAATTTACTTAACAGCGACGATGTCTTTTGCGTATATCTTCCTGAATATAGACCCAATTGGAGGGTAAGAATTACCATTCGGTCAAAAAAATAAATATAAATCGCGATTTTCAGGACAAAGGATGAATTCACCTTGAAGATACGATATACACAAACGATGAGAGACCAGAGGGACTAATCGTATCAAGCACTAGAGTAGAGATTGCTTGGCCATGAAAATTCGTTTTTCCTTCCCATTGAAATATACACGAAAAACATTAACGCTCAACTAGAAGGTTAAACTTATTTTTGGCCTATCTACGTAAGAGAAAGATGAAAGATGAATTTTCAATGCACAATTCGATTCCCTTTTCCATTAAGTTTTTATTAAACTACTTGACATTGTTTCCTTTACTTTCCTTCTAGACTTATGCATGCCATAATTTCTCTTTTGCCGCTCCTTAGCCGATTGTATATATATATAGAGAGAGAGAGAGAGAAAGGAGGAAATTCATTCTGTTTTTATTGATTTTTTCACTAACGTACGGCCTAAATTTAGAACACTTATTAGTGGGACACAACAAAACAGCCTTAGAGGAGTGCGCGTGCTATAAATCCTCACCATGCCCTGTAAATATGTGTAAAAATGTCAAGTGTACGTGTTATGCAACAGAATTTTCTTCTTCTCTTCCTTCACTTTTACGGGAGGAAGATGTCTCTATGGAAATGTGTTTTCTATTTGGCGGTTATTGAGAAGAAATTAACAAAAAAAAAAAAAAAAAAACCAAACAAATTGGACAAGGATTGCAGGGGATTATTGTCAAACCTGATAGAGTTGACGCGATCCAGAGCAAGATTATACATAAGTGTGTAAAAAGAAAAAAAACGACAATCTATCGGATAAAAAGAATCGGCTCCTTACATAGTTTAGCTAGCCTTTGATGAGATACGATTCGTAGAGGAAAGTTTATTGATTTCAAGGCGATCAAGGACACAAACTGATTGTTTTTTTTACCTATTTTGTTTTGTTTTTGGTCTTCTCTAAACAACCTGTATTGTACACATACGAAAAGAAAATACACATTCAATCCAATAACAATATATGTATGTATGTATGTATAAAGAAAAAACTTATGATAGTGCATATAACCGAATTCAATAGGAGTCATAGTGCTTGTTCGAGTGAAACACGCTACACTGCGAATACTACACGCAGCAAGTGTGTCATTCGACACGTTTTAAGATTAAGTAAGTGTGCCACTGAACACGTTTGATCTTTGAAATTGTGACACTTATTCGTGTTAAAACTATAGCACGTTCTATTGTACGTCATTAATAAAAACTATGATAACACCTTAAGTGTGTTAGAGCAACACACTTATTAATAATTAACACACTTTGGATCAATCGATAAAACAAAAGGACATTTTCCAACTATGTATGTATGTATATGCACTCTTGCCAGAAATTAATTTACGAGTCGGATCCATGGTATCATGGTTAACACACTGGACTCTCAACCCAGTGATCCGAGTTCCCAATTTAATTTCTGGCAAGGTTCCATACATATATGTACGTATGTACGTACATAGATACGTACATACATAATTGAGTATTTCCATTTTATGTGTGCTTTCATAATAATTGCATCAAAAAATGATTACAATGAAAACACACACTTTGGTGTGTTACGGCAACACACTTACAATTTTACAGTGTAGGTATTCCCATAATTCCACTTTCAATGTCGATACTCAATTCAATTGTATTGATAGATTAAATAAATTGGGGTTCAACACATCAATTAACTATGTAATTTAGAATTCTCAATGGAATCTCATCCCCGGCCGATGTGAATGATGTGTTGATTTGCGCGACGCTCAATGATGCGAAACAACTAAATAACATGTGCAAAAACTAGCTGAAAGGACACATTCTCATTTCCTCTCTAATTAGACGAGTAAATGTAAATGTGATGTAATTGGGGAGCAAACTAGTTCCATTTAAACGTCCACACTATGTATAAACCTAACCATCTCTACTCGAGGCAAACATTTGTTTTCATTCATCCCATCCCTAGTGATCATCATCGTCTCAATCAGGGCTGATTTGAACTATGTATATGTATGTGTTACATATTTAGTTCCCCAGATTTTGCTTTTTGTTATCATGTTGATCTTGATTTTCATGGTTCAGCAAGCTTATGGTTCAGTTTAGTTGTTGAGTTCGGCATTCATCAAATGACATCGCTTTTGGCTTCCGATTGATGCATCATACGCAATTGGTTTGTCACATACATCTGCTATGTGTCAAGTTGCATTGAACTTGAAATTGGAGATATACGAAAAGCAAACCAGTTCTTCAAATATGTACATCTGTACGGTGAAGGATTATTTTTTTATTTTTTTAATTTTTTTGTTTTCTGTAAATGTCAGCAGTAACCAATTGGGAGGGGGAATTCATACGAACCAGTTCGCGGATGACGACAAAGTTTCAATGAAACTTCATTTTCTACCTTCCATCGGGTATTTGTATTCATTTCAATAAGCAAATGTATATATTCGATGCCGGTGCCCATGCATACTTAATGAATTTGTCAATAATCACACTAAGCTAGGGGCTGTAGTGGATATGTAATAACTGTTGACTAAGTGGCTTAAACTGGTTTTCGTAAGAAGTTAGTGGAAGGAATCCCCTTGATTTGCTTTTCTTCATCATTCTCTTACGTATGTATGTACATGCCTTGCTTGTATGTACATACATATGTATATGTATAAATCGATGTTTTGTAGGTTAACCGCAGCGCACTAACATGCGCAAAGGACATTTGAATACTCGCCGTCCGTTGTCGTTGTGCATGTAGTACATTTCAAATACAAAATTCGATAGAACACATACTCGTACGTAGTATAGTAAAGAAAGAAAAAAAAAAAAGGAGGAAATATCCTTCGAGAGATCTTTAGGGGCACAACTTAGCTAATCGATTCATAAAATGTCCCCAAAAAGAATAGAATCGAAAGGATAACGTAATCACTTGGCAAAAAAAAATCCAACTCGGCGCCGCACCTACTTTTCCCACCCCTATACCCCCCCACATCATATCCACAAGGGAAGGGAAGAAAAAGAAATTAATCTGTAACTACCGACTATTGATTTTTAATCTTGTTGTTGCAATGAAGTTGTTTTATTCAATTATTTTTAGGCGAATCCAACCTACCTGGTTACTCATATTCCAACAAAAAAGTCAAATCCCTAATTAGGAACTGAGACGGAACAGACAAAAATCGTATGTACTAAGAGCAAATATGTATCTAATTGTAGGTATGTGATATGTATTTACTTGTTTTTGGATTTGAAATACTTTGGCTAGAGTTAAACGAAACGTAAAAGCAAAATTTTGTTAAAAAAAAAACAAATTGTTTCCGATTTTTATTTGATTTTGATTGTAGAAAAGGATTTTTCCTTGATGTTTTCCAAGTTTGTAGAGCCGAACAAAAGACACACAATGAGATGGAGAGAGGGACACAGAGGATAGATAGAGTATCGTCAAGGGACGATATTACGCAACCTGTGCATTTCATATTGAAGGTACATATGAGTAGGTACTGCAATA
The DNA here is from genome assembly GCA_951905685.1 of Eumerus sabulonum. NCBI lineage: Eukaryota > Metazoa > Arthropoda > Insecta > Diptera > Syrphidae > Eumerus > Eumerus sabulonum. Next base: position 243,269,728 of record OX645060.1, read on the forward strand.
CCGAATGGTAAAGATGAAGGAGGAATGAATGTATGTCTGTTGAGCTTTCTGTGTATCTAGTACTGGCATTCAATTCAAGATATTCCTTTTTCTCTCTTTTTTTCTTTTTTTTTTTTTTTATAAATTAAGTTTATAAAAAAATAAAAACAACAATCAACAACACTTGCTGTAATCCATTCGAGGGGTTGTAGTAAATCCTTGTTTCTTTCGCTCTTTTCACTCGGATTTCGAGATCCGCACGTATGTAAATACTCGGATTTTGCACTATTTGAAAATTCTTCACTTTTCACAAACTCAAATTCGAATTGAAAAAAAAAAAACTAAGAAAACATCAAATGGCATGAGAAAAATCAATTGAAAAACAATAAACAGAGTCAAAATTGATAGACGTTTCTGGATACCTTTTTTTAATACTAGTTTTGCACAATATTACACAATAAGTTCACTGAATATATACTAGATGTCCGTGTTTTTTTTTTGTATCTTAGAGGGGTTAAAACACCCCTTTAGATTGACGGAAATGCAAAATATTTGCTTTAGTTGTCTTCGACTCTTTTATTTCTTTTCGTTTTGATTAGTTTTTTTCTTTCTCTCTAGAATAGAAATAGAAAAAAACCAAATTTCTTTTAATACAAAACGTTGTTCTCAAGCTTTACACAAGCTTAGAGAGTATACATAGTTGAAAGAATGGAAATTGAAAAGAAATAGAGATTCCTTTAGAGGCCACACAGAATTGAATATTTTCAAGTAAATCACAAACCGTATTAAACGACCAAAACGCGCGACCACTTCACTTCGGGATCAGCGCTCAACTGACTGAAGTACTAGATGTACTTCACGGTAAGCTTTTCGCCGTGAATTTCGAGAAAACTTTTTCAGAATCAAAAAAAGAAAAAAAAAAAACAAAATTTCCACCATATCACCACCATGACGACGATACACCACCATAGGAATACGGAATGGAAAAAAGCACATAATGTACACAAATTGATTGGTTTAGTTGGTGTAGTCTATAAGAGCGACTAGAGAAGCTATAGCGAATCAGGGCTGATAACACAATACATTTCCATTCCATGCGTTGAAAAGTTGTATTCCTCCGACCCCCCGCCCCTTCCCCATATTTGTGTCCACGTCGTTTACGGAAGCTTTTCATAAGGCGTAGGGGTGAAAACGTTTTTATACTCGTAGAATCGAAGTCGAAAGGCGAATCGAATCGGAGTCGACTCGACTCGAAATACAGTTGTATAACTTGTGTGAATGAAGCGAATTTTATATACAAAAAAAAAAAAAAGCTTTTCGCTATATCGGTGTATCATCGTCATCAAAGCCATCATAGTGGTGGTGTTTTTAAAGGGGATTGCTTTTAATCGAAAAAAAAAAAAAAAATGAAAACCAATTGCAATGGCACAATTCGTTCAATTATTCCAACTTTATTCGGTTCGCCGATTTTTTTGTCGAAAAGCGATTTGATTTTTTCCTACGCTACCGTCGATGATTAATGGAATTTTCTGAAATCTATCATGCGATTGCGCTATGAAAATGACGTCACAATGCGTCACATTTGGCAATGGAACCACTTTAAAAATAGCATTCATATGCAAACTGATGTCAAAACTTTGTTTGCATATCTCCCAACATACTACAATCTATATCTAGGTATATGCAAAAGATACATCATCCATATAGTCAATTCGTCAAACGAATTATCCGTTTCGTTTCGTTCAGTTCGTTCAGATTCCTCTTTGTTTACGTGCAAAAAATTGGGGCTAAATGCCCTTATATCTAAGGCGCATGGTCCGGTAGTACCTAGTCGACGAAACCAAATTAGGACACAATTTCCATGTACTATATACAGGGTGCCCCACGAGTGGTGTGCCAAAAAGCTAGAGCGTGTAGGGCTGGTCAAGACAAGATATTAAATCGTATGGGAGGGGGAGGGGGTGTATTCCCCCGTTTAGTCGGGAGGGGCAATTTTCTAAAAAACGTACTTAATTTGGAGAAAAAAATATTAAAAATCAACGGTTACATCCACAATGCCGTGATATACTTTTTTGTAAAGCCAGACACCTCTTCTTTCATTTTGTTTATAAACGAAGCTGTTTTAAGGAACAGTTTTTGAGAAATGTATTTTCAAACTCCACAAGAAAGGAGACCCCTCTGATTGCGCCAACTACAGACGAAAGTCTTCTTAACATCGCCTACAAAATCTTCTCTGCCGTTTTGTGTGAACGCCTGAAGCCTTTTTTAAAAAAGCTGATAGGTCCTTATCAGTGGGGATTCAGGCCAGGGAAGTCCACAATCGACCAAATCTTCACACTACGGCAGATACTGGAGAAAACCAATGAATTTCAAGTCGACACTCACCACCTATTTGTCGACTTCAAAGCCGCATACGACAGCGTAGTTAGAGACGAGCTATACAACGCTATGTCTACCTTTGACATACCTGCTAAACTCGTCAGACTATGCAGGATGACTTTGGAGAATGCTCGCTGCTCCATCCAAATCGGTGAACACCTTACCGATAGTTTTGATGTCAAAAAAGGATTTAGGCAGGGCGATGCGCTGTCGTGTGATTTCTTCAACATCATATTGGAAATGATTGTGCAAAAATCACTGGCCAATACAAAAGGCACAATCTATTTCAAATCCTCGCAACTCCTTGCATACGCCGACGATATTGACATAATAGGTAGATCACAGCGAGATGTCATCGAAGCCTTTATGAGCATTGAGACGGAAGCAGCTAAAATGGAACTGGCGGTAAATGAGAGCAAAACTAAATATATGCTGTCATCAAAAAAGGACGCCCACCACCGACTTCTTGGCCAGAACGTTTGTATTGGCAGTTATAAGTTTGAGGTAGTTAAGGACTTCGTCTACCTTGGCTCCGCAGTGACCTGGAACAACGACATCAGTTCCGAAATCAAACGCAGAATCACTCTTGCCAATCGCTGTTTCTTTGGGCTCAGGAGGCAACTGAGTAATAGAGCCCTCTCCCGAACGACAAAGTTGACTCTATATAAGACCCTTATCATTCCGGTCCTGTTGTACGGCGCAGAAGCATGGACACTATCAAAAGCGGATGAGGAGCCCCTTGGTCGGTTCGAAAGATTTTGCGCGTGATTTTTGGGCCTATAAACGCAAACAGGGGATGGAGGAGAAGATTCAACCACGAACTTTACGGGCTGTACAGAGGCGTCTATGGATTCAACTCCTAAGATGGCCGGGTCATGTAGAGCGAATGGACACCACAGCTCCAGCCCGGAGAGTCTTTGAATCCAACCCCGAGGGACGAAGAAGCAGACGACCTCAGCCAACTGGGTGTGCGACAATGGAAAAGGCTAGCGAAAGATCGTGCTAGATGGAGGGGCATGATGGTTGAGGCCCAGGTTCACCCCGAACTGTAGCGCCCACTAAGAAGAAGAAGAAGTTTTGCAGGCAAATTAATGTATGAAACATTGAACTGGTGTAAAATGGTACGGGTGTAACTTCTCGGTATGAAGCACTATCCATACTCTAGATTTGGGCACTCCAAGCATAATAGCTATCCTCCTTGTACTAAGGGAGGGATTACGTCAGACCAAATCCAAAATTCTTTCATCTATGGTTGCTGATCCATCCGTAATTGATCTTTCGCTTCTTCGATGCTCTAGCACTCCGTGCTCTCGCAGACGTACATAGGTGGATTCTTGAAAACATGCTACGACTGGGACACCTCCGATTGGGATATCTTTCAGCGTAGAGTCTTTCGGCTTCACGATCTCGACCATTCAGCTATACGCTGAAAGATATCCCAATCGGAGGTGTCCCAGGTGTCCCAGTCGTAGCATGTTTTCGTGGGGCACCCTGTATATTCAAAGCTCTAGTCCCTTTTGTAATAACTATTTGCCTATTATGCCTATTAAACAATCATTAATCGAACTCGACTACCTATGTACATACATATGTATGTACTTTAGGGTAAGGAAATTCATTAAAATTGAAGTTCGATAGACGCCCATTGACCCTTATGGAATTAAGGAATTACATAACTCATTTCGTCTTAAAATTGCGCTACCCCTACTCCGAAAAAAGCTCCGGATGAACCCAAAAGGACACCTAACCTATTTCCTTTTTTCTGCTTTTCTGTACCACCCAACCAACAACCCGACCGCTATATACATAGATGTCATTCTACAATGCCAACATTGCTTTCCATGATGGTAATGCAACATTCAATTATGTATCTCCATACACTTGTGCGACTCCTTTATTCGCCCCCTTTGGCAAAGATAGTAAGACACATCTTTCCCATGAAGAAGGATAACCAGTTACGTAAAGGAAACGAACCATGTATCTACAACATGGGCCGGTCTCGTCTTATGTAACACTCCATTGGGAGAAACATATATTGTACATATAGAGAGGGAGAGAGAGGACTATGCAGGGTTGGCAAGCTATAGACAGATGATGGGGAAAAATGTCCCCAAAAAGTCTACTCTTGCATAACTTGTATTCTTGGCAACAATACCTCGTCGTATTCCTCTCGTTAATTTTTCCAACTCGGTTCCAAGCTGTCGTATGTGCTAGATTTGCTATAAAGTCTTGCATTTTACGTGCAACTCGTTTTGAACCTACAAGGGAATATGTACGTGAGGTGAAGGACTTTCGAGACAACGTGTTACCATTTGTATAGGTCATGCGAAAAATCATTGATTTTTTTCATACATACTATGTATGCTGGGGAGCATGTTAACGTACAAAAGCTAGTGGTAGACGGCGGGTGGGGAGTGCAGTGAATGATTCATAGAATATAATTGGAGAATAGTGTTGTGCCTAATGATTAGGATGGGTTTGGATGGAACTAAACGTTTAATTACGTCATGGTTTTGTCAAGTTATTATCTTCAATTGATGCATTGGGATTTGGCCAGGATATTCATTTGATATGATAGTGAGGAACAGGGGGGAGGGAGCGAGTAAACAGAGCAAAGAAGTTGATCGCGTTTAACATGGCAAACGATCTCTGTCCCTGCTCAAACTGACAGATGTTCAGCAAGTAGGAATATCTGACCTTCTTACCTTCTTAAGAAGCACTAAGTGGATCCATGAATAGGGGGATACACCCCCCTCGTAGCGGCACAATGGGTCTCTCTGGCCAATGTGTATTCTTCTCTACTCTGGGAAGGCTACGAACCTACCTACCTACTCTTCTGAGCTCTATCCGTCACGTCTCTCCCGTAATGCTCACGAATTCACTTTAAAGCCCGTTTACGGTCGTACTGTCAAATATAGAGATTCTTTCGGTCCACTAAAGAAGGCCGAATTATCCGGCCCACTATAGGCTGATCTTTTTCGTCTACTAAAGGTCGAACCTTTCGGTCCATCAAAGGATGAACCTTTTCATCCACTAAAGTATGATCCTTTTGGTGCACTAACGGCTGAACCTTACGATCCCCTAAAGGCTGACACTTTCGGTTGATCTTTTTGGTTCACTAAAGGCTGAACCCTTCGTTACAATAAAGGCTGACACTTTTGACTCATTAAAGGTTGAACAATTCTGACCACTAAAGTCTGAACTTTTCGGTTCACTAAAGGCTAAAACTATCGATCCACTAAAGGCTGAACCTTTGGTCTACTAAAGGCTGAACCTTTGGTCTACTAAAAGGCTGAACCTTTGGTCTACTAAAGGCTGAACCTTTTTGGTCCATTAGAGACTTAATTATCGGATCCACTAAAGGCAGATCCTGTTGGTTCATTAAAGGCTGAACCATTCGGTCTGCTAAAGTCTGAACTTTCAGTTCACTAAAGGCTGGACCTTTCCTCCCACTAAAGGCTGAACCTTTCGGTCCACTAAAGGTTGAATTTTGGTCCACTAAAGGCTGAACGTGCATATTGGCAGATATAAGTTCGAGGTAGTTAAGGACTTCATATACCTCGGCTCCGCGGTGACTTGGAACAACGACACCAGTTTCGAAATCAAGCGCAGAATTACTCTTGCCAACCGCTGCTTCTTTGGGCTCAAGAGGCAACTGAGAAGTAGAGCCCTCTCTCGTACGACCAAGTTGACCTTATATAAGACCTTAATTATCCCGGTCCTGTTATACGGCGCAGAAACATGGACTTTATCTAAAGCGGATGAGGAAATCCTTGGTCGTTTCGAGAGAAAGATTCTGCGTTCGATTTTCGGTCCCATAAACACAGAGGAGGGTTGGAGGAGAAGATTCAATCACGAACTGTACGGGTTGTACAGCGACATGAGTCTGGTCAGGCGTCTACGGATCCAACGCCTAAGATGGCTAGGCCATGTAGAGCGAATGGACACCACAGCTCCAGCCCGTAGAGTCTTTGAATCCAACCCCGAGGGACGAAGAAATAGAGGACGGCCGCACCTAAGGTGGCGCGCACAGGTGGAAGGGGACCTCAACCAACTGGGCGTGCGGCATTGGAAAAGACTAGCGAAAGATCGTGCTAGGTGGAGAGGCATGTTGGTTGAGGCCCAGGTTCACCCCGAACTGTAGCGCCCGTTAAGTAAGTAAGTAAGTAAAGGCTGAACCTTTCGCTCCACGTAAAGCTGATCATTTTGGTTCATTAAGGGCTAAAACTTTCGGTTCACTTAAGGCTAAACCTTTTGATCCACTAAAGGCTGAACATTTCGGTTCAGTAAAGGTTGAACCATTCGGTTCACTAGAGGTTGAACATTTTTGGTACATTTAAGGTTGAATTATTCGGCTCATTAAAAGCTAATTTTTTACTTTACTGAAGGCTGAACCCTCCGGTCCACTAAAGGCTCAAACTTCCAATCTATTAAAGGTTGAACCGTATAAAGTATAAACTTTTCGGTCCACTAAAGGCTGAACATTTCGGTACACTAAAGGCTAAACCTGTTTGATCGACCAAAGGCTGAATTATCGGATCCACTAAAGGCAGATCCTATTGGTTCATTAAAGGCTGAACCATTCGGTCTGCTAAAGTCTGAACTTTCAGTTCACTAAAGGCTGGACCTTTCCTCCCACTAAAGGCTGAACCTTTCGGTCCACTAAAGGCTGAATTTTGGTCCACTAAAGGCTGAACCTTTCGCTTCACTAAAAGCTGAACTTTTTGGTTCATTAAGGGCTAAAACTTTCGGTTCACTTAACGCTAAACCATTTGATCCACTAAAGGCTGAACATTTCGGTTCAGTAAAGGTTGAACCATTCCGTCCACTAGAGGTTGAACATTTTTGGTACACTAAAGGTTGAATTATCCGGCTCAATAAAAGCTGATTTTTTACTTTACTGAAGGCTGAACCCTCCGGTCCATTAAAGGCTCAAACTTCTAATCTATTAAAGGTTGAACCATTCTGTCCACTAAAGTCTAAACTTTTCGGTCCACTAAAGGCTGAACCTTTCGGTCCACTAAAGGCTCAACCTGTTTGGTCGACCAAAGGCTGAATTATCGGATTCACTAGAGGCAGATCCTTTGGGTTCATTAAAGGCTAACTGCCATTGAATTGGCAGTCATGTTACAATGATTTTATCATGGCCAGGAAGCATCAGTAGGAAGCAATAACCCGCTGAGTTTTAAAAGCCAAATTTTTGAAGAGAGTGACGGGAAAAGGAAGAATCAAAATGTTACTGGGGCTGTCTGCGCTGACGATAAGGCTAATAAATATTCGAAGTACGATATATCAAGAGTACGATAAGCAGACCTTGCTCACCTAAGCATCCAGTGCAAACTGGATATTTTGAAAAGGCAGACCACAACTTAACTGGTTCCATGGCTTTTGTTTGGCTAAATAGAGGTAAAGACGTCACCCATGATATAAACAAATAGACATTAACATTCTTCCTCAGACCACCACCTGAGCCATTGAGTCGCTTCAAACTGCTTTGCGATTCACGAGATCGCTCGGGGGCTATCGCGTGGTTTAATTGCTTTCAATTTCAAGTGTCTTCCATCCGCACCATAGATACAGGTTCGACAGGTTGTGTGTCGTGTTATCTCTACGGATCTACGGAGTCATAGTGGTCACAAATAAGTCGATAGCATTAACATTTTAAGCGAAAAAAAAGGGAAGAAAAGGTGGCCCTGAAGTAATTTTCCAATTAAACGCGACCATTTGACAGACTGATTGTCATTGAACGTTCACTAATCTAACTAATTAAGTGAGCGACTAGTCAGTCGCATGTCTGCATCATGTTCATCAATTGGAACAATTTTTGTTGGTTATAGTGACTATGCTATGTGACTAATCACAGCTTGAGTAAAGCTTGACGATTTGAAAAGCAATTAACACTTAAGAGTTGATTGCAAGATGAGGCGATGGAACTGGTACACTTTCGTGCGTCTCACTATCAGGAGTATGAGAATCGATGAGTCACGGTTTAATACGAGAAACTCTCACAAAACTTTACGCAATCGAGATCAATAAAAAGCGTTTTAACTAAAACAAAACGTACATGATGCTAATGAGAAAAATAAATTCGAATAGACTGTCGATTCGAGGCCTAGTCGGGACTTAATCGATGCTAACCAGTTGCGTAGTAGTCTCACCATTGCCAATAGAGGCAACAAACCCACTTTTATAGACTCAAATAGAGAAGAAGTACTTAACCTGACTATCTCTAGCCCCTTTATTTTAAACATAATTGGTGACTGGCACGTCTCCAATGAGGCCTCACTATCTGATCGCCAACATACCAGATTTAACATCTCTAGGGAGGTTAAGGAAGCTGAGCCTGGATATCAGGCCAATCGAACAAATTGGGCTATTTTCTCAAGTCGATTGAATCGACAGATGATATCGATGAAGCGGCTTACCAGCTCAATGCAGCACTTATCTCATCCTTTAGAATCAGCTGTACATCAGGACAAGTACACACAAGTGGTGTGTACCCTGGTAGAATGCACAGCTCCAAACACTAAGGAAACAGGCGAGATCTCTGTTTAACAGAGCTAAACGAAAGAATAGTTGGAGTGATTATAGATCTAACGTAATACAACCTCGAACTGAGGAAATCCAAGTGAATGTCCTGGAAAAAACCCTGCGAAAACATAAACTCGCTACCAACTGCGGCCTGACTCCACAAAGAGCTATACCTAAAACACAGAGTTGGACTCGGGCTGCCTCGTAAATCACACGGTACCTTCACTGTCAATCGTAGGGAAACCTGGGAGACCATGCCTGAGATGCATTTCCCTGGTTCTACTCCCCAGCTGATGCTTTTTGACGATCAGACGAACGTAGTAAGTAACAAATAGCCTCTTGTAGACTCTTCAGCCCCGATAGAGTTAAATGGGCAATTGGTTCATTCAAACCCTATAAGGCCCCAGGCAAAGACGGTGTCTTTCCTGCTAGTCTACGGAAAGTCCTCAACATTATTCTACCACCAATGATAGTTCTTCTTAGGCCCTGTTTCAACTTGGGTTATATCCCTTAAATCTAGAAAGAAGTCAACCTTGTCTTCGTACTCAAGATAGGAAAGCCAAGTGAACAACCTAAATCCTATTGCCCTACCAGCCTAACATCGTTCCTTTTAAAAACAATGGAAAAACTCACAGAGCTCCATATTAGAGATATCCTAGAGGATCAGATACCACTGCATCCTGATCAATATGCATATTGCAAAGAACGATCTACTGAGAATGCGCTACATCACTTAGTGGCGCGTGTTGAAAATAGTTTCACACGCGATGAGATCGCAATTTGCGCCTTTCTTGAGCGGGCTTTTGACCATACTGACTATGTCGCGATCAACCCTGCACTATCCTGCAGAGGTGTAAACCATTCGACTTATCATTGGATTAGGGCGATGCTAAATAGCCGTATTATTTCGGCCATATCCAGAGAGGTCTCGGTGACAGTATCGGCAGCTAGGGGGTATCCCCAAGGAGGAGTCCTTTCACGCCTTCTCTGGTCGATAGTTATCGACGACCTACTCGCCAAGTTGACCAATATCGGCTACGAGGTCATCGGATACGGCGATGACTTAGTACTAGCTATTGTTACGGGCAGGTGCGAAATTTCTGTCTGTGAGCGCATGTAAAAGGTTGCAGCCCTGCTCCGTCATTCTGAATAGTACAGGCATACATAGCATAGTACATTTTCAGAAGTTAAGTATCTAGGTATTGATAGTCTTGATCACAGGCTTAACTGGAACTCCGAGATTAAAAACAAACTTACAAAGGCGACTAAGGCCTTGTAGGCCTGTCGACGCACTTACGGTAAAACCTGGGGATTGAAGCCTAAAGTAATCCACTGACTACATACTCCACGGTATGATGGACAAAAGTTGAGTAGGAAACGATAATCGTTAAACTTCAACGCCTTCAGAGTCTAGCGTGTCTAGGCATTATAGGCGCTATGCCAACAAGCTCTACCGCAGCTCAAGAAGCACTGATTCGACTTACTCCACTGAACTTTTCTATTAGAAAGGTTGCATTACGCAGTGCAATCAGAATTCTTCGCTCGGGAACAGGCTTAACAGGTAGACCTATGGGTCTGCGACATCTTCCTGAGCTGGATACCACGGTCTCAGACGCATTACCATACACCTTCACTTTTGACAAGAGATTTGAGATATTGATCCCAGATCAAGCTTGGGAAACTAATGATCCCTTCCTTAACGTCAAAGGCCCTAGGTGGTACACTGATAACTCCCAAGTGGTTTCGGGCGTTGGCGCCGGCATCTTTGGACCAAATCGAAAGATTTTGAAGGCTTTAGGAATGAGTCCTAGTATCTTCCAAGCTAAATGATATGCCATCCTGGTATGCATTAATCTAAACTTAGAGACTGGCATAAGAGGAGTAATCATCAATTTGTACATATGTATGTACGTTGGCGTTACAGTCCATGAAGGACCTAAGCCGAACTTCTCTCAATCTACAGTTTATTGCCAGTTCCGAACGGTGAAATTCGAGGAGCTTTTGCTTGACAATTATACTACAGGGGGTTTTGTCAGTACCCCGCTGAGGAGAAGCACCGTGAAAAACACGTTCGATGACATGGCTGTTGTCGGGATTCGATCCCGTGTCATCGGCGCCAGAGGCCAACACACTACCTACCGCGCCACGGCGCTCTCAATATACTCAGTCATCATCATCAATATACTCTCTGATAACCAAACGGGGCTGGTTCATGTAGCACGAACTCAAAATCCGTTAAGGAATCCCATGACGCCCTACAAGACCTTGCCAAAAGGAACTGCAGGACACATACTATGTGGGTGTGCTGCTCTTTGCCCTCTTAGGAAGAGTATCATTCTCAAAGAAATGATGACTCCTGAGGGGATCTCATTTCCTACGAGAGACATTCCCAACTTCATTAAGGAAGTATAGAAGCTCCTGGTCTAATCGGCTAGTAGGTTCAATAGATCTATAATGCTAGCACCAACCCCTTAAAAAAAAAACTGTTATTAGATTGGCTGTTACTAGCCAAATCCATTATTTCGTGACAACGTCTATTATACGATTTTATGAATGAGGTATAAATATTATATATTCAACAATTACATATAATTTTTTTATTGATTTCAATGTTTTATTTTCATATTACAGTATTATACATGTATTTAATTGAATAAGACAATTTTATACTCAAACGTTCAAGTGTAATTTATTTCTAATATTCTATCAACAATAGGATTTTATTTGATTTAATTCCACTAAACGACGCCGAATTTTTTTTTATCTGACATGTTGATCATTTTCGCGCGAGCTCACTACTACACATTCGCTAGGCCACGCCTACTCACACGGTTAGTCTACATTTTTCTGCGTTTTTTGCGTTTTGGCATCCCATATTTCAGCGCTAACCGATTTAATAGACGTTGTCACGTCAAAAAAAAAAAGTTATTCTCCATGGGACGCTCAGATTTCATAAGAAAGAGCGCGGAAATCGTAACCTACTGTGCAAAAAAGAGCAAGACGAGCCAGCAAAACAAGCGACATAGGGAAGGAAACACTCTTGTTGATACGCTGGACGTAACTTTCTTGTAATATTCTTATGAGCTATTAGAAGTGGTGTCCTTCATACACTTTACTTCATTACCTACATTCTTGGACAAAGTTCTACAGGTGTGTTTCGCCAACCGGCTTGACCTTCAGCTTGCCTTCGGCAGTTACTCAGGCCAAGCTAGTTGAATTCACCTTTCCATTCAATGGTGCCATTTGCAAGGGGTTGTTCCTCTATTGGTAAATCCTTCCCATTTGTATTAAGGTACTTTCTGGAGCTTCTGTTGGTGTTGGTGACACCTCCATCGAACTGGTGAGTAAGGCGCCCAAACCTCACTTTAAGGGATCGACGTACAAGTCAGGTTGGCTCTACTTAGTATGTGCCGACGCCACCACAGTCGATTGGATGAGGACCAATTTCACGGCCTTAAAAGAAAAGAGTGGAATTGATGTTAAACTGGTGGAAGAGGACGCCTTTCCGAAACCTCAGATCGTTCCGGGCTACTTTCCACAGAGTATCGGCTTGCCCATCACCAAAGTTTTCACCAAAATCTTTGAACGAGTCATAGGAAAGGACAGCATGAGACCGCCAGGACCTTCGCCGATCAAGTCTCCCTCAAGCTCTCTCAAGTCCCTATGCAATCTGTACAAACCATAGAACAGCAATGGACTCGTTGTCAGAACGCCATCAGAGAGGCCGCCTCAGATGTACTCGGTTTCAAGCCACTACCTTCGAGAAACCCCTGGTTTGATGACGAACGCAGACAGGCCCATGTAGAGAAACAGAATGCATACATGGCTACACTGCACCGACGGACGAGAGCTGCCCGCGCGCTCTATGAACAGAAAAGGAGGGAGGTGCATGCGCTTTTGAGAAGAAAAAAGAAGGAGCACGAGAAGCGCGAGACCGAGGAGATGGGGAGATGTTATTGCAGGAACGACGTTCGCAAGTTTTAGCAAAACGTAAAACGAACATGCCAAGACTATAAGGCCAGAGCAGAAGCCTGCAAGGATGAGAACGGACAACTAGTAGTGGAGTCACAGTCGATGCTGAGATTGTGGAAGGACCACTTCTGCAGACTGTATAACGGCGATGATAGTCAAAATGCCGCCGTCAGGCAGAGCGAATCATTCACAATGGACGAAGACGAAAGAGAATCCCGTCCACCCGACCTAGACGATAGCGATATCGAAACTTAAGTCGTATAAAGCCACTGGAGCAGACGGACTTCCCGCGGAACCGTTTGAAGCAGCTGGCGATGAGCTGGTCAGGAACATGCATCAACTCATCTGCAAGATATGGTCGGAAGAATGCATGCCCGATGATTAGAATCTCAGCATCGTTTGCCCGGTCCATAAGAAAGGAGACCCTTATGACTGCGCCAAATACAGAGGGATAAGTCTCCTTAACATTGCTGTACTGTGTAAGCGCCTGAAACCGTTCGTGAAGAATCTGATAGATTCCTACCAGTGTGGATTCAGGCCGGGAAAATCCACGATAAACCAAATATTTACACTATGGCAGATCTTGGAGAAGACCCATGAATTCGACACGCGCCATCTTTTTGTCGACTTTAAAGCCGCATATGACAGTGTTTATAGAGACGAGCTATACAGAGCCATGTCATGTTTTAACATTCCTGCCAAACTCGTCAGACTGTGCAGGATGGCTATGGAGAACTCTCGCTGTTCCATTAAGGTCGGAGGTGAACTAACCGACCCCGTCGATGTTAAAAAAAAGGTTTTAGACAGGGTGGGGCACTGTCATGTGATTTCTTTAACATCATTCTAGAAAAGATCGTGTGGGTCTCTGTGGCCAATACAAAAGGTACGATCTTCTTCAAGTCTACACAATTGCCTGCCTATGCAGATGACATTGACGTTATAGGACGGACAAAGCGAGACGTCAATGAGGCGTTCGCCAAGCATTGAAGCAGAAGCGGCTAAGGTGGGTCTAAGGGCAAATGGGGACAAGACCAAATATATGATGTCATCAAAGAAAGATGCGCAACACCGACGTCTTGGCCAGAACATCACCTTCGGCAGCTATATTTTTGAAGTAGTCAAGGACTTCGTCAACCGTGGCTCGATAGTGACAAGCAGCAATGACACCAACGCTGAGATAAAACGCAGAATAACTCTTGCCAACCGCTGCTTCTTTGGGCTCAAGAGGCAACTGAGTAGTAGAGACCTCTCTCGGAAAACTAAGGTATTCCTCTACAAAACCTTAATCATCCCGGTCTATCTCTACGGCGCTGAGGCTTGGACTTTATCAAAAGCGGATGAAGAGACTCTTGGGTGTTTCGAGAGGAAAATTCTGCGTGCAATCTTTGGTCCCATTTGTGTAAACGGAGAGTGGAGGGCGAGATTCAACCAAGAATTGTACGGGCTGTACAGCGACATCGACCTAGTAAGACGTCTTCGGATCCAACGTCTAAGATGGCTGGGCCATGTAAGCCCGAAGAGTCTTCGACTCCAACCCTGAGGGACGACGCAGCAGAGGACGACCGCATTTAAAGGAAATGGGCCAAAGATCGTACCGACTGGAGAGGCTTGTTGGTTGAGGCCCTGGTTCACCCCGAACTGTAGCACCATCTAAGTAAGTAAGTGCGCGAGTTGCTTCATGATGAATGTTAAATCTCTGTGTTCGTCGTATCCTATTCCGAGGACTATTTCGTCCATTGACCCTGTACGTCTAAGGATGATTGCATAATGAACTTATTAAGCATAAAAATCGAAAGTAAATGAATCCAATTCGATCGAAAACTGACACATATGTACATCGTCTACACAACAGCTCAAACAGCTGCACATTGCCCTAGGTCAGACAAACTTCCTCCGGAAAATTTCTTAACCATTAACCAATTAAGGAATCACGAACCAACTATCTTGATTCTACTTTGCCAATTGAGTACCAGAAACAAAACGACTTGAAACGGACATGCCCACAGTCGGTTTTCTCGGCCTTTGATTCACTAAACCGTCCCGAGGAATAATAATTATTGTTATTCCCGTACTCGACGTGATGCGTACGCGTGAAAGCAGTGATTCATCCACAGAACCTATCTATCTCTCGTATCTTGTGCTACGTACACACAGGATGTTTCAATTAATTTATAGATGGTTTTCAAAGTTAAGATATTTAGCGGTGAGGTAGCAGGTTTTTTTGTTAGCCAGTATCTTTGCAAGAAAACCCAAGTCCTCAAATCGGGAGCAGGGTTATCATGTTGTTTTCATTTTTCCATTGGCGAAAAGCGAAAAGGCAATAAGGCACTAAATATCTATGCTAAATGGGAGATAAAAAGCAATTTGAATAGAGTTTCTAATTTAATAAATAAATATAATGAGAAGGCAGGCATCCATCCAGCAGTAACGCACTACTACTCCTACCCTCGTCAGATTGCGTCAACAAGTGCTCAAAGCTTTTCACACTTAATTTAAAATGAATAGAAGGGCATGAAGGAAGGGAGCAGCAACGTACAACTTGGCCGCGCATGCTGCTGCCACTAGAGAACGTCTCCAATAAATATGAACGACACACAATTTGGCATAGACTAATTGCAAAAGCATGGCTTGTTGAGGAAGGTAAACAAGGCACACAGCCAGACAGATAGTTTGAATGGTTGGCAGTTCTATCGCCTCTAGAGTGGTTCTTCTTCACCTTTCTGAAACAGTGACTGGACTTTGGCAGATTTTTCTAGTCACATCGGTGGCACAGGCGACAATCGAGAGTCGACAGTACAGTAGGGACGATGCAAAAGGGCAAAGAAGGTAATGAGTTACCAAGTACAGTAGCGAATATGTATAATCGCTTATACAGGGTGGGCCAAATACAAGTTTCTTTTTAGAAATGCAATAAAGAGCAAATAAGAGCACGGAAAGCGTGAGATCGAGGAGATGGAGAGATCATCCGCAGGAATGACGCCCGTAAGTTTTACAATAAGGTAAAACGAACATACCATGGCTACAAAACCAGAGCGGCGGCCTGCAGGGATGAAAATGGAGAACTGGTAGTAGAGTCGCAGTCGATGCTGAGGATTTGGAAAGACCACTTGTGCAGACTATATAACGGCGATGATAGACAAGATACCGCTGTCAGGCAGAACGAGCCATTCGATATGGACGACAATGAAACAGAATTCAGTCCACCCGACCTAGACGAAGTCAAAATAGCGATATCAAGACTTAAGTCTAATAAAGCCGCGGGCGCAGACGGCCTGTCTGCTCTTCTTCTTAAGGCTGCTGGAGATGAGCTGGTAAGGTGCATGCACCATCTCATTTGCAAGGTATGGTCGGAGGAAAGCATGCCCGACGAATGGAATCTCAGCATCGTTTGCCCGGTCCATAAGAAAGGAGTCCCCTATAACTGCGCCAACTATAGGGGAATAAGTCTCCTTAACATCGCATATAAGATCTACTCTGTCGTATTGTGTGAACGCCTGAAACCGTTGGTGGATAACCTGATCGGCTCTTATCAGTGTGGATTCAGGCCGGGAAAATCCTCGATAGACCAAATATTTACACTATGGCAGATCTTGGAGAAGACCCATGAATTCGACATGCGCCATCTTTTTGTCGACTTTAAAGCCGCATATGACAGTGTTTATAGAGACGAGCTATACAGAGCCATGTCATGTTTTAACATTCCTGCCAAACTCGTCAGACTGTGCAGGATGACTATGGAGAACTCTCGCTGCTCCATTAAGGTCGGAGGTGAACTAACCGACCCCGTCGATGTTAAAAAAAAGGTTTTAGACAGGGTGGCGCACTGTCATGTGATTTCATAACATCGTGCGGAACTCTGCGGCAAATATAAGAGGTACGATCTACTTCAAGTCTATACAATTGCTTGCCTACGCAGATGACATGGACGGACAAAACGAGACGCAAGCATTGAAGCAGAAGCGGCTAAATTGGGTCTAAGGCCAAATGGGGACAAGACCAAATATATGCTGTCATCAAAGAAAGACGCGCAACACCGACGTCTTGGCCAGAACATCACCTTCGGCAGCCATATTTTTGAAGTAGTCAAAAACTTCGTCTACCTTGGATTGATAGTGACAAGCAGCAATGACACCAGCGCCGAGATAAAACGCAGAATAACTCTTGCCAACCGCTGCTTTTTTGGGCTCAAGAGGCAACTGAGTAGTAGAGCCCTCTCTCGAAAAACTAAGGAATCCCTCTACAAAACCTTAATCATCCCGTTCCTCCTCTACGGCGCTGAGGCTTTGGACATTATCAAAAGCGGATGAAGAGGCTCCTGGGCGTTTCGAGAGGAAAATTCCGCGTGCAATCTTTGGTCCCGTTTGTGTGAACGGAGAGTGGAGGAAGAGATTCAACCAAGAACTGTACGGGCGGTACAGCGACATCGGCCTAGTTAGACGTCTTCGAATCCAACGTCTTAGATGGCTGGGCCATGTAGAGCGAATGGACATCACCGGCCCGGTCCGAAGAGTTTTCGACTTCAACCTCGAGGCACGACGCAGCCCAACTGGGCGTGCAGCACTGGAAGCGGCTAGCCAAAGATCGTGCCGGCTGGAGAGGCTTGTTGGTTGAGGCCCTGGTTCACCCCGAACTGTAGCGCCATCTAAGTAAGTAAGTACGTCTGTCTGGGGTACAATGGACCAGTATTTGCGTCTGAGTGTTCCAACAGATAACAGGTGCCTTCAACAAAAACCAAAAAATACGTTTTCAAGGTTCTAAACATTTTTTTCATGCGAAGCGGATACAGTATATACCACGTTAAGATGTTCGAATCTATACAGACTTAGAGTAAATAATATGACAATGTCCAATGTCACATTCTCTAATAAAAAAAAAAAAAACTACGACAGCACCAAGGCTATTCAGCCCACCTTAGTCTTTAAAACACACGTAAACCTAATTGTAACTAACTAACCTAACTAACTTGTCTCGAGGTACAATGATAATGATAACCATTATCTTCGGAATCTTTCTTCTCCTCTCTGCTTTACAAGCTACCAAGACCAGGCCATAAGACCAGGTACTCAGTGCTTTAACAATCATCATCCATCCAATAAGTGGGGACAATATAATTCATTCTGCCGCCGCCCCCTTACTATATCGCCCAGCTTTGCATAGAACCCCCTTATGCTCGCTCATCATCAAGTGCATTTTGCACACTACACTACTATTTCGTACTTCGATTACCTGCCGGCATTCGCTCGTTCTTGTCTATTGATCGTTCTCATTTCACCTTTGGTTGAGTTTTGGTTACATAAGATACTCGCTGTTACATGGAACAGCACGACAAAGTGCTCTTCACAAACCTGACGAGTGATCTTGTACAGCACGAGTAAATCGGAGAAGTGAAACTGCGGATTATAATTCCTAACGATGCGGGGATAGCAGCGGGCAAACAAATTGATGAACGCACTACAATTGGTTTTTTCCGGGCTAACATTTATTCTAGTTTTGCTTCGCTCAGTTGTGCTCTGCTGTGTTGCTGTGCTGTCCTTAACAGCCGACAGTGATAGTATTACAACAGTGAATGGTATGTTACCCGCCTCCCACGAATATACCATCAATTGCTTGCCCCACTGTCTCAGTATGTAGATGAAGCTGCTGAAAAATCAGAAAATCTGATAATTAGCAAGGCAGACAGGAGACAAGACGATGGAGCAGCAGATTCCTTCCTTCAGGCTCAATTGGTGTTAATTAACAAAAATCACAAATAATTTGGATTCACGGCTACTGGTACGCCGTACGAATGATGTACACGAAGTACTCGTTGCTAGATAAGACGCACGAATAGAAGGCGATATCCAATGTACCGCGCGTCTATAGTCGTATGACGCATGCCGCTGCCTCACTAGAACAACTGGAGCTTAGTGTGATTAACAATTTTAAACGGCTTGTTAGGGTTATGTAACTGATGAGGCAAGTGATATCATATCCATGTTTTGACGTAAATCGATATCGCCGATACCATTATTGCTTTCTACTCATATCCGTCAAGCTGCTGTTTTTCGATAGCGCATTGTTCACATTGCATCAATCGATACAACTAACGGGTGGCCCAATTAAAGTGTTAGCATGAGGCAACCCAGTAACTTTGACACCGGTGCATTGAAAGCGTTAGATAGGTAGGTAGGAAAGATCATAGCCTTCCCAGAATTGAGAAGAATGCACAAAGGCCAGGGAGGCCCGTTGTGCAGCTAAGAGGGGGTTTTACCCCCCTATTCGTGGAACCATTTTGTGCTTCTTAAGAAGTTAAGGAGATCAGGTATCCCTACATTCTGAACATCTGTCAGACCGTTAAGGAAGTAAGAGCCTAGGTAACGTTTCCTGATATTGCAAAAAGCTGGACAGACAAAGAGAAGATGGTGAATGGATTCGACCTCCTCCTCGTCCTGACAACTTCTGCAGAAATCATTCGGAACTATTCCTAGTTTTTGTGCGTGACTGCCAATGAGGCAGTGTCCTGTGATGACACCGATGACTTTGTAGATGTCAGTTCTTTTTAGGGAGATTATACTCCTTGTGCGTTGACTGTCCAGCCGAGGCCAGATTTACCTGGTGATGACGCAGGTATGTCCCTGTGTCCATCTCAGGTTCGTCTCGGCCCTGGCGAGATTGGTCAGATTATTTTTAATGGTTGTAAGGGGTACTCCCTCACAAGCCACGATTGATTGTAGCGTCGTTCCTTGTTTGGCGAGTGTGTCGGCTTTTTCATTCCCTGTTATGTCGCTGTGTCCCGCTACCCAGATAAGCTGTATGTTGAACTGTTCTGCCATCTCGTTCAGAGATCGGCGACAGTCGAGACTAGATTTTGATGTGTACACATAGGACTCCAACGACTTTGCGAACATCCGTGGTGGATATTACGTTCCACCTCAGCCAAGACAAGGCGTCTTTTATTGCCAACAGTTCCGTCTGGAAAACGCTGCAGTCATCTGGTAGTTTTAGAGCTTTATACAGCTTAAGTTGTTTGCAGAATACTCCACTGCCCACCCCGTCTTTGGTTTTAGACCCGTCAGTGTAAAAATCCACGCATTTTCTGCGGGGTTGAGTTTGGCGAGTCCAGTTTAGTCTGTCCGGATATATCGTCATAAAGTTTTGGTCCAAGTTTATGGTGGGTTCTGTGTGGCCCAAGTTTTCTGCCATAGTTATCCTGTTTTGCAGGATGGAGGAGTGGCCAGTGACATAGGTTGACCATTGCAAGTTCGCTTTTAGTCTTATGGCCGTGTGTGTCGCAATTTTCTTCCCAAAAATATCGAGTGATGTAAGGTCTAGTATTATGTCAAGCGCAGACGTTGGTGTGGACAGCCTTCTCGAGTTGTTTGTGGTATGTTGTCTTGTCCAGTGCAGTCCACCAGACTATCACTCCATACATTAGTATGGGTCTAACGACCGTGATGTAGAGCCAAAGGGTGATCTTGGGATTGAATCCCCATTTTTTTCCTAGGGCTTTCTTGCATGTGTAGAGAGCTATTGTTGCTTTTTTTGCTCTTTCAATTGCATTGCTCTTCCAAGTTAGTTTCCTATCGAGTATAATGCCAAGGAATTTGGCACTAGAGGAATAGGCTAACCTGGTATCGAGCAAAGTGATAGGGCAGTTTTACGGGATTTTATGCTTTTTGGTACATAGCACGAGCTCCGTTTTCTTTGGGTTAATCCTGAGCCCGTTACTATGCGCCCATTTGCACAGAAGTAAGAATGCCGTTTGCAGGCGGTCATTTAGTGTAGATAGGTATTCACCTGAGGTTGTGATGGCAACGTCATCGGCGTAGGCAACAACGTCCAGGCCTTCTTTCTCCAGTTTGATTAGTAGTTCGTTTACAACTACATTCCAGAGAAGGAGAGAGGACCCCACCTTGCGGGGTTCCCTTGGTAACCACTCTGGTAGTTACTAGGCTTCCCCACTTAGAGTGAATCTTGCGCGTTAATAACAACTCGCTGATCAGCTCTATCAGAGTCCTCTCCACGTTGATCCCCGCAGGGGTTGGATGTTGCTTTTGTAATACACACCGATACTATACGTGTTATTCTCCGTTTAAAAACGACGCTTTTAACACAATGATAGTCTCAAGACGTCGATGTGTAGAGTCAAGACGTGGCAAAATGGTCGCAACAAGACAGAATGAAATAGTCAAGACGCCGTCAAAACGCAACGCGTTTGTTGGTGCAATCTGTCAGCGGTTCTGCATCTAAGTACTGACCGCGCCCGATGCTGGTTGATTGCGGTGATTGGACGAGAACCGATACATTACCCATTATTCGTCTAAGAATCCTGAGAGCTGATGGTCTTGAACAGCTGAACAGATCTTCACAAATTGTACC
This sequence comes from Eumerus sabulonum, assembly GCA_951905685.1. NCBI lineage: Eukaryota > Metazoa > Arthropoda > Insecta > Diptera > Syrphidae > Eumerus > Eumerus sabulonum. The sequence goes on from OX645060.1 coordinate 243,290,947, forward strand.
TAAGAACCATTTCGACCACGTTAGCTTTCAAAAAAACAATAAAAAAAAAAAAAGGACACCATAATCGGTCAATGCCGGTCCTTCGAAATCTTCCGATTTGGTCCAAAAATGCCGGCGCCAACGCCAACGCAAGAAACCATTTTCGAGCCATCAGTGTACGGCTTTTGACGTTGAGCAAGGGATCACTGGTTTTTCCCAAGCTGTGCGGTTTGGGATCAATATCTCAAATCTCTTGTCAAAAGTAAAGATGTGAGGTTGTGTGTGACTTATTTTTGACACAGGTGAAAGGGACCTGCCGATGCCGAACGGCATGAGTGGAGAAGCTTTTTCAAGGCAAGTATACTATGGAGGAAGGCAGTCTATCGAAACCTTCTGGGGAAAGTACAAAGATCGGCAAGCTTATACATATATAAGCGGCTCGATCAGATCAACCTCCACGGAGGCCCTCAATATTCTACTACATTTTCCAACATTGGACCTCTTCAGCAAACAAATTGCTGCCTGCGCGGCCCTACGGATTAGGGATATAGGAAAATGGCCCACATCACATAAAGGCCATACTAGCATTCTTAATCACTTCGAAGTACCCATGGACACAGACTACATCATCCCGCAGAATGTGTTCACTAAGAACTTCGAAGTTATCTTTCCATCCAGGGAGGAATGGGCTGAAGGGAAAGTCATACCGAAGTACTCGATTTCACTCTATACCGATGGCTTCAAGATGGAGACGGGTATAGGCAGTGGAGTCTTCTCCAAGGAACTTAACCTCAACTTATCATTTAGACTCCCAAATCACTGCAGTGTATATCAAGCGATAACCGAGGCCCTTGCATGGCTTAGGATCAATGTAATATCCGCTTATCCGCTAAGGAACCTAAACCCCCTACCGCTAAAACCCCTGGCCGCGGTAACCCATAAACCAAAAACATCCCTTAACTGTCGCCTATCTCTAGACGAGATGGCTGAACAGTCCAACATTAAAATACTGTGGGTTCTCGGGCATAGGGATATTCCAGGAAACTGTGCGGGCGACGAACTCGCAAAGTTAGGGTCAAGCACACTCAGTCTTCCTATCCTCGGGTACCTAAAAACACCAATAAGTACGGTAAAGCACATGATAAAACTTCGAACCATAGAGGCTACCAACCTCCAATGGAATGAAAGTAATATCGGCTTCATCACAAAACAAATCTGGCCTAAGCTAGACCGACAACGAACCTTGTGGCAACCAAAAGGGCAACCTTAAGCACTTTAGTGGGTATCATCACAGGTCGCTGCATCATTGGAAAACACGCCGCCAGACTAGGGCTACCCTCCAATGACTCAACATCATCGCTTTATCAGAAGCGCCGATTGGTTCTCAAGTAGCGGATCAAGGTTATATGATCCATATGGTATCACAATCACAATGGGCCGACTTCGGTCTACTTGTGGCATATGCCAACCACTTTTACCTAACCTATACTACGGAGGGGTTTGCCAGTGCCCCGCTGAGGAGGGACGCCGCGAAATAAACATTCGATTACCAGGATCTGAACTCGCTCATCGTGCGTCAGAGCTCAACACACTAACCACTCCGCCAAGGCAGCCTTTATCAAAAAAGTCCTTCGCATTTAAAGCGTACGCGCAATTGTAAGTATTATATACACAGATCCAGTAAGGGCTTATTAGAGTCCCAGATATCTGAAAGAATTCCGTGAGTTTTCTTAACCAAAACAAATCAGAAATCATACAAATATGATGGTAATGCGTCCGAGACCGTGGTAATCATATCCAGCTAAGGAAGACGTTGTAGGATGGATATGTGACCCATAGGTCTAGATGGCAGGCTTGTTCCCGAGCGAAGAATTCTGATTGCACTACTTTATGCAAACTTTTTAATAAAAAGGTGCAGTGAGGTAAGTCCAATCAGTGCTTCTTGAACTGCCGTAGGGTAGGTTGGAATAGGGCCTGTAATGCCGAGACGCGCTAGTCTCTGAAGGGGTTTAAGGGGTTTATCATCACTTATGATAATTCTAACTACCGCGGTACATAGCAAGTAAGGGCGTCGACAGGCCCACAGTGCCTTAGTCGCCTTTGAGAGTTTGGTTTATAAATTGGAGTTTCAGTTAAGTGTACGATCAAGGTCACCCCTTAGCTGCCGTAATTGTCACCGAGATCTCACCGGATAAAGCTGATATAATACCGCTTCTAGCAACGTCTAATCCAGTGATTAGTGGGATGGGGTACACTTCTGCAGGATAGTACTGTGATGATCGAGTCATAGCCAGTATTGTCACGCGATCTTTTTGCGTGTGAAGCTATGTTCAACACGCGCCACTAGGTGATGTAGCGCATTCTCAGTAGATCCTTGATTAGGATGCAGTGGTATCTGATTTTCTAAGATACCTCTTATATGGAGCTCTATCAGTTTTTCTATAGTTTTTAATGGGACGATGTTACGCTGTTATCAACAGATAAAGCGAACATGCCAAGGTTATAAAGCCAGAACGGAAGCCTGCAGGGATGAGAACGGACACCTAGTAGTAGAACCGCAGTCGATGCTGAGAATATGGAAAAACCAATTCTGCAGACTGTATAACGGCGATGTTAGTCAATATACCGCTGTCAGGCAGAATGATAAATTTCTAATCGACGGAGACCGCAGAGAATTCTGTCCCCCTGACCTCGACGAAGTTAAGATTGCCATATCGAAGCTCAAGTCGAATAAAGCTGCTGGCGCAGACAGACTGTCTGCTGAGCTCTTCAAAGCAGCTGGGAATGACCTGGTTGGGAACATGCACCGACTCATCTGCAAGATATGGTCGGAAGAATGCATGCCCAATGAATGGAATCTCAGCATAGTTTGCCCGGTCCATAAGAAAGGAGACCCCTCTGATTGCGCCAACTATAGAGGAATAAGTCTCCATAACATCGCCTACAAAATCTTCTCTGCCGTTTTGTGTGAACGCCTGAAGCCTTTTGTAAATAAGCTGATAGGTCCTTATCAGTGCGGATTTAGGCCAGGGAAATCCACCATCGACCAAATCTTCACACTACGGCAGATACTGGAGAAAACCAATGAATTTCAAGTCGACACTCACCACCTATTTGTCGACTTCAAAGCCGTATACGACAGCGTAATTAGAGACGAGCTATACAACGCTATGTCTACCTTTGACATACCTGCTAAACTCGTCAGACTATGCAGGATGACTTTGGAGAATGCTCGCTGCTCCATCCGAATCGGTGAACACCTTACCGATAGTTTTGATGTCAAAAAAGGATTTAGGCAGGGCTATGCGCTGTCGTGAGATTTCTTCAACATCATATTGGAAATGATTGTGCAAAAATCACTGGCCAATACAAGAGGCACAATCTATTTCAAATCCTCGCAACTCCTTGCATACGCCAACGATATTGACATAATAGGTAGATCACAGCGAGATGTCAATGAGGCGTTTGCGAGTATTGAGATGGAGGCGGCGAAAATTGGTTTGGCGGTAAACCTAAATATATGTCATCAAAAAAGGACGCTCAACACCGACGTCTCGGCCAGAACGTTTGTATAGGCAGATATAAGTTCGAGGTAGTTAAGGACTTCGTCTACCTTGGCTCCGCAGTGACCTGGAACAACGACATCAGTTCCGAAATCAAACGCAGAATCACTCTTGCCCATCGCTGTTTCTTTGGGCCCAGGTGGCAACTGAGTAATAGAGCGCTCTCCCGAACGACAAAGTTGACTCTATATAAGACCCTTATCATCCCGGTCCTGTTGTACGGCGCAGAAGCATGTACACTATCAAAAGCGGATGAGGAGGCTCTGGGTCGGTTCGAGAGAAAGATTTTGCGCGTGATTTTTGGGCCTATAAACGCAGACGGGGGATGGAGGAGAAGATTCAACCACGAACTTTACGGGCTGTACAGCGACATGAGCCTAGTCAGGCGTCTACGGATTCAACGCCTAAGATGGCTGGGCCATGTAGAGCCCGGAGAGTCTTTGAATCCAACCCCGAGGGACGAAGAAGCAGAGGACGGCCTCCCTTAAGATGGCGCAGACAGGTGGAAGGGGACCTCAGCCAACTGGGTGTGCGGCAATGGAAAAGGGTAGCGAAAGATCGTGCTAGTTGGTGGGGCATGTTGGTTGAGGCCCACGTTCACCCCGAACTGTAGCGCCCACTAACAAGAAAAAAAGATGTAACGCTGATAGGGCGATAGGATTTAGGTTATTCACTTGGTTTTCCAAGCTTGGGTACGAAGACAAGTTTGACTTCTCTCCAGATTGGAGGTACAATATAGCCCAAGTTAGCACAGAACCTAAAAAGAACTATCAGTGGTGGTAGAATAATGTTGAGGACTTCCTGTAGACTAGCAGGAAAGACTTCGTCTTTGCCTGGGGCCTTACAAGGCTTAAATGGACCAATTGCTCATTTATCTCTATCGGGGCTAAAAAGTCCACCAAAGAGGCTGTTCGTTCTATGTAAAGTCGACGTTTTTTATGACGCTCGTCTGATCGTCTAGAGAATAACTTACAACCACTTATCGTAGTTCACCTAGGGAAAAAAGGAAATATTGTTTCTTAGTTAGAAGGGATACTTCCTCGACTAAGCAAAACTCGTAGCTTGACGATAACAATTTGTGGTAAACAAAAAACGACTTGAAGGTCAGACATTCAAGGCTTTTTTATCAGATTTTATGTAAATAATTGTATGCATACTCTAGTGCGTCGTTATTTCATCATTATTGATGAGTTTGATGTGATGAGTAATAGCCCACGCTGCTTGGACTGGGCTATATGGACCATATCACCAAGCAGTACATATATGCAAAAGAGTCGGTGCTTGTTGATAACAACAGTGAGTCATCGGCTTGCCTAAAAGACAGAATTTGTTTTGGATTCAAATTCCTAGTACGGACCCAAGAAATCAAGTTGTTTTCACTCTTAGCTCCAAATGGATTCTCCAGGAAGATGAGTAATAAAAATAAACAAAAATGTGTCTTGGTTGCCAAGAGTCGCAGAAGACTATTCTTCCCTGTCAGCGGAAATAAAGAAAACATCAATTCTGCTGATGACGTGTTTCAAGCGATATGTATGTATGTATGTTGGCGTTACAGCCCATGAAGGACCAGAGCCAAGCTTCTCTCAATCACCCATGTTGTGTGTGTTACAAGTTACCGACTTTGGGATTCTTGGTCAAGTTTATTAGAGTTTACAAGGAGCTAACCACACAAACCTCTGCTGTGGTATGGAGTGGTAGTGTATTGTCAGACTATTTGGAGGTTCAGAGGAGTTCCACAAGGCTGTGTGCTCAGTCCACTTTTATTTGCCCTCTATATAAATGACATAGCTAGTTATCTACCGGGAGGGGCTAGAGTTGGTGGGGTTGAGGCTAAGGTCCTTCTGTATGCTAACGATCTGGTTATTTTGCCTGAAAGCCCACTTACTGTTCAGTTCACCCAGGGACAGATGATAGATAGCCTCATCTTACATGGCTCAGGAAAAGACCATCCCACAAGACAATTTCAGACGACTAGTCGAGGATGCGTCAAGACAACAAGCTGGGCAAATGCGCATCACACGATTTAGGACAGTAGCGATACAAACGAAAGTGGTGAGTGGCTGAGGATTTGCTCCTGGAGATTTTCTGCAATACAAGTCGAAGACGTAACAGTATCCGTCCGAACTTGTGAGTATCCAATTCTTATAGCCGAATCGTACTGGCTTGAGTTGATTGATCTTTTTAGGTCTTGCTTAAACCTGGGATACATACCCCCAATCTGGAGAGAGGTCAATATTGTCTTCATACCCCAGATCGAGAAGCCAAGTGAGCGATCTAGATCCTATGGCCCTATCAGTTTGACTTCGTTCTTTCTTAAAACAATGGAGACACTGATAGAGCTCCACATTAGAGGTATCTTGGAGAATCAGATACTTCGGCTCCCCAATCAGTATGCAGATCGCAAAGAACGATCTACTAAGAATGCGCTACACCACCTGGTGGCGTGTATTGAAAACAGCTTCACACACAATGAGATCGCAATTTGCGCCTTCCTCGATATAGAGGGAGCCTTTGATAATACTGATTTGATTACCACTGCACTATCCTACAGAGCTATGGACCATCCCACTAATTACTGGATTAGGGCGATGCCAAACAGCCGTGTCATATCAGCCACATGCGGAGAGGTCTCAGTGACAGTATCAGCGGCTAAAGGATGCCCACAAGGTGGGGTCCTTTCACCACTGCTATGCTCGATAGTCATCGATGACCTACTACGCAAACTAGTAATCCATGACCTACTATGACCTAGTAATCATTGTTACGAGCAAATGTGAAACCACTGCCTGTGAGCGCATGCAGAATGAGCTCCAATTTGTCTTTGACTGGTGTAACAGAGAGGGTTTATCGATTAACCCAAGTAGGACAATCTTAGTCCCGGTTACAAAGAGGAGAAAGGTACAGCCCTGCTCAATCTTTCCAAATAGCACACGCATAGAATTTTCAGAGGAAGTAAAGTATCTAGGTATTGACCTAGACCGCAGACTTATGAAAGCGACTAAAGCCATATGGGCCTTTTAACGTACTTACGCTAAAACCTGGGGACTTAAACCTAAGGTAGTCCACTGGTTATACACCGCGATGGTAAGACCTATCGTTACCCATGGGTCAACCATATGGTGGACAAAAGTTGAGCAAAAAACTACAATTGTTAAGCTTCAACGCCTTCAGAGATTAGCGTGTCTCGGTCCGGCATGTTTGGACCAAATTGCAAGATCTCGAAGGCAGAGTTGCACGTGCCGTCCTAACATGCGCCAATCGAAATATAGAGACTGGCATTAGAGGAGTAACTATCAACATACCCTCTGACAGCAAAGCAGCGCTCAAAGCGCTGGATTCGTACAGCACGAACTCAAAAACCGTCAAGGAATGTCATGGTGCCCTACAAGACCTCGCCAAAAGAAACAATGTCAAACTTTGATGGGTGCGAGAACGCAAAGGTATTAAGGGCAATGAAATTGCCGACCAACTAGCCAGGAAAGGTTTCAGCGATAAATATATAGATCCAGAACCATGCCGTGGCACTCCTGAGTCTAAGATAAATTTCTTCTTAGACACCTGGTTCGATGACGAGTGCAGGAGGATTCATACAGCGAGGCAGGATGCATATAAGGCCTCGCTGCATAAAAGAACAAGAACAGCTCGTGTGCTCTATGAGTTAAAAAGAAGGGAGGAGCATAAGCTTCTTAGAAGAAAGAAGAAAGAGCACGAGAAGCGCGCGATTGAGGATTTCGAGAGGTGTTACTGCAGGCGTGACGTTCGGAAGTTTTATCAATAGATAAAGCGAACATGCCAAGGTTATAAAGCCAGAACGGAAGCCTGCAGGGATGAGAACGGACACCTAGTAGTACAACCGCAGTCGATGCTGAGAATATGGAAGAACCACTTCTGCAGACTGTATAACGGCGATGTTAGTCAATATGCCGCTGTCAGGCAGAATGATCCATTTCTAATCGACGGAGACCGCAGAGAATTCTGTGCCCCTGACCTCGACGAAGTTAAGATTGCCATATCGAAGCTCAAGTCGAATAAAGCTGCTGGCGCAGACGGACTGTCTGCTGAGCTCTTCAAGGCAGCTGGGGATGATGTCAAAAAAAGGATTTAGGCAGGGCGATGCGCTGTCGTATGATTTCTTCAACATCATATTGGAAATGATTGTGCAAAAATCACTGTCCAATAGAAGAGGCACAATTTATTTCAAATCCTCGCAACTCCTTGCATACGCTGACGATATTGACATAATAGGTAGATCACAGCGAGATGTCATCGAAGCCTTTATGAGCATTGAGACGGAAGCAGCTAAAATGGAACTGGCGGTAAATGAGAGCAAAACTAAATATATGCTGTCATCAAAAAAGGACGCCCACCACCGACTTCTTGGCCAGAACGTTTGTATTGGCAGTTATAAGTTCGAGGTAGTTAAGGACTTCGTCTACCTTGGCTCCGCAGTGACCTGGAACAACGACATCAGTTCCGAAATCAAACGCAGAATCACTCTTGCCAATCGCTGTTTCTTTGGGCTCAGGAGGCAACTGGGTAATAGAGCCCTCTCCCGAACGACAAAGTTGACTCTATATAAGACCCTTATCATTCCGGTCCTGTTGTACGGCGCAGAAGCATGGACACTATCAAAAGCGGATGAGGAGGCCCTTGGTAGGTTCGAGAGAAAGATTTTGCGCGTGATTTTTGGGCCTATAAACGCAAACAGGGGATGGAGGAGAAGATTCAACCACGAACTTTACGGGCTGTACAGCGACATGAGCCTAGTCAGGCGTCTACGGATTCAACGCCCAAGATGGCTAGGCCATATAGAGCAAATGGACATCACAGCTCCACCCCGGAGAGTCTTTGAATCCAACCCCGAGGGACGAAGAAGCAGAGGACGGCCGCACTTAAGATGACGCACACAGGTGGAAGGGGACCTCAGTCAACTGGGTGTGCGACAATGGAAAAGGCTAGCGAAAGATCGTGCTAGGTGGAGGGGCATGTTGGTTGAGACCCAGGTTCACCCCGAACTATAGCGCCCACTAAAAAGAAGAAGACAAGTGGGAAAAATTGCAACACCTGTCCTTCTGGAACAGCGTTCGGGGACTCCGTCAGTCGAAACGACTTATACGACCACTGAACAAACACTCTAGTGACATACTCAAACTCAATAGGGTGGGTATCAAAAGACTGGTCTGAGATATCATCTAAACAAAATTAGCCTCTCGTCTGAAACTGAGTGTCGACTCTGTCTCGAGGACGAAGAGACGGCGGAACACATACTGTGTGAGTGTGCTGCTCTTTGCCATCTAAGGAAGCGTATCCTTCTCAGCGAAGTTATAACTCCTGAGGGGATCACCCTGGCTCCTACGATAAGCATTCTCAACTTCACTAGGAAAGTGGAGAAGCTCCTCGGCTAGTAGGCAAAATAGATATGCAAAGGTCGCAGTGCCATATGCTAAGAGTAGCCCTAGCCCCAATTGGGAACACCGTTATAAAACGTTACCTTCTGTAAACGATGTCCAACTTTCCTTGGAGAACAACATTTGATTTTATAGTGCACAATATATTTAAGCAATTGGGGCAGTTTGGGCACGGCGGACGTATATGGGTATAGAGTTGGGTCTCACAGAGGCAAATGTAAATGAATGGAATGATCAATTCTATGAATGCATCAGGAAACACGATGATTATGTCCATAACGACTGTATAAATAGAGCCCAAAGGTCATGCTCTATAAACTTTTGAACCATACCCTAGATTCCAATAACAGAATATCGACATAGCTAGAGGTAGTAGCCCCATTGTAGTCAAGTGTTCCAACATACATAGCTATGTAGAGGTAGTAGCTCTATTGTAGTCAAGTGCTGCGACATAGAACATTTGTCAGTATCCTTGTTCTTGTTTATATCTAGAACAGAGCTCTTGTCTCGCACCCATTAGCTTCACACACAAGGTATTGCACAAAACGTTAATTAAGTCGTGGATGTGTAAATTAATTAGCAAAAGCTAAGTAATCAATAACGTTTCCATGTATGAATGTGTACGAGTAAATACGAGTAAACACAATCGAACTCGCGTGGAATGATGCACGACTGTTGTCGGTGGAAGTAACCACTTTATACCTGGTAGTCGACAATAATGAAGGTATCTCTTGCTTTTCCAATGCACTTATGAGCCTAGCATCCGAAAGAGAAGAGGACATGCTGGATTTCTGGTCATTGGAAACACTGGGAATTAAGAGTGAAGAAGCAAATAACACCATTGTTACCAAAGATCTCATCACAAAGTGCATTTCACATGAAGGTTCGAGATTTGTCGCAAAGCTGCCTTGGAAGGTCGACGAATCGTACATGGATTCCAACGTGGAACTTGCCAGGCAACGTTTGAATTGTCTTGTCAGACGGCTGTCGCGAAATCCAGCTCAACTCCTAGAGTATGATTCAGCAATAAGGCAGCTGATTCGTGATGGTGTCGCAGAACCTGTGGAGAAATCTAGTCCTGCTGGGGCTCGTGTTTTCTACCTTCCACATCAACCAGTTTATAAGACGGATAGTCGGACTACGAAAATTCGCGTGGTATTCGACACATCAGCCCACATTGGAGGTAAGAAGTCTCTCAACGATCAGCTCTGGACTGGAGCTAACTTGCTGCCAGACGTCTTGCAAATTCTGTTGAATTTTCGTTTCGGGGTATATGGAATAGTGGCCGATATAGAGAAGGCGTTTTTGCAGATCATTTTGCACCAGGAGGACCGCGACAGCCATCGTTTCATGTGGTTCTCCTCTGCTCTGCGCACGGCCAACGACAAGCCTCCAATTGGGATATTTAGAATGACTAGAGTCACCTTTGGCGTGACTTGTAGCCCTTTCTTATTGTGTGCAGTCATTCGCTGTATGCTGGATCAAGCGAAGGATAAATTTGTCAATAGTTGGGCTATTCTGCAAGAGGGGACGTACATGGACGATGTGGTGATCAGCGTTGATTCGGAAAGCGAAGGAATCTAGATTTGCAAGGCCGCTGTTTCAATTTTGTCGAAAGTATCGATGCGCCTCCATAAGTGGAATTCCAACAGCATGCGTGTACGAGAGATGGTCAACTGCGAAGACGCTCCCCTTGTCCAAAGCGTGCTAGGACTCTCCTGGTTTGTTCACAGCGACGAGTTAGGTGTGCCTCTAAACTCAGTGGAGAGCCTATTATCATCATCAGGAGTCAAGGGGACCAAGCGAAACGTATTGCAAGCAATCGCTCGTATCTTCGACCCGTTAGGTATGTTAGGACCAACCACCGTCAAATTAAAGATCTTCTTTCAGAATTTATGGAGGCAGAAACTGAATTGGGATGAAGTCTTCACGAACGACTTACAGACTCAGTGGAATGAATGCGTAATGGCAGTTTTGCAACTCAAAGATGTAACGTTGTCCAGATCTGTTTTGCCACATCCAAGGAATGAAGGGAACATCGAATTTCACCTTTTTGCCGATGCTAGCACAAAGGCCTTTGGAACAGTGGCATTCGCAAGATATGTTCTACCAACTGGAGACGTCAACACTTCTTTTCTATGTGCAAAGAATCGGATAGCTCCGCTTAAAATTGATGGCTCTAACGAATTAACGCTCCCCAAGTTGGAATTGACAGCCGCACTAATCGCAGCTCGACTCGGCGCGTATCTAAGCAGGAGATTGAAGGTGTCTTCTGCGAGGTACTACTTTTGGACAGACTCTCAAATAACTTTGAATTGGATCTATGGCAAAAAGCAGCGTTGGCAACCGTATGTCCAGAACAGGGTGGACGAAATACGGAGGTTGACTGATATCTGTCAGTGGTCCCACTGTCGTAGCGAAGACAATCCTGCAGACTTACTCACTCGCGGTGTCAGTGGAGAGTTCTTGAAAAAAAAGCTCGCTCTGGGCCCACGGTCCTCACTGGCTACAAGATAAGAAGTGCGATTGGAAGAACAAGAGTGAACAAAGGGGTTCCACGATCACGCTTCTGTTAGGAGAGGATCAACGGACGAATCCGGAAGTAGAAAACCTATTGGTGTGCTACAACGACTTCAGCTCTTGGCATCGCTTGCTGAGGGTAACTGGTCTGGTCCTTCGGTTCACATTTCGCCTGCGTAAGAAGACTGTCCCTAAGTATGGAATGACATCAAGTTTAGCGGCCGAGGAGATCCAAGCCGCCGAAAATTATTGGATCAGGTACGTTCAAAAGCTTAATTTTACTCAAGAGATTACTATCTTACAGAGCGGACAAACTCTTGCAAAGTCAGGCATAGCTAAGCTGTCCCCGTTCTTGGACAGCGATGGTTTTCTTCGGCTCGGGGGACGTCTCCAAAATTTAGATGCCCCGCTAAATATCAAGCATCCGATACTACTGCCGTCGAAATCCCACATCATCAACCTAATTATAGAAGATTATCATCGACAGACACTTCATGCTGGAGTTAGAACAGTGCTGACACAAATCCGTAAGCGCTTCTGGGTACTTCGAGGTCATCAGGTGGTAAAGCATCGGATCAAATTGTGCATTGTATGCAAGAAGCTTTGGGGTTCTCATGCAACGGAACCGTTTGCCCCCCTTCCTCCTGAACGAATAACTTTGCTACGTCCATTTGAGAACGTAGGGGTAGATTTTGCGGGTCCACTCTACTGCTATGATTCTAGAGATGACGCGAAAAAGGTTTATGTTGCTCTCTTCACCTATGCTGCAGTACGTGCCGTACATTTGGAATTAGTGAGGAGCATGACAACTGAAGATTTCCTCCAGGCACTCAGACGTTTCATCAGTCGTCGTGGTATCCCAGCAAGTATACTATCTGATAATGCGCAGACGTTTCGAAGAGCTGCGTTGGCGTTACAATCGTTTCCTTTCGACCAAGAGGCCATTCAGGGGTTCCTCTAGCGGCGCAAAATTAAAAGGCGATTCATCGTTGAGCGTGCACCCTGGTGGGGTGGTTTTTGGGAGCGAATGGTCCGTACAATGAAGAATGTCCTAAAGGTCACCATAGGAAAGGCCAAACTGAACTTTGAGGAGCTAAGGACCATCGTGACAGAAGCGGAATTCGTAGTCAACAATCGCCCATTGACGTATGTAAGTGCTGATCCCCTAGATTTGACGCCGTTAGCACCTGCAGATTTCCTTATTTCATTAACTGGCGCTGGATCTGCATCTCCTTCATTACCAGGGAAAATTGGCGCCAATTCAATAAGAGAAGGTTGGAAACAACGTTTCAAGTATTCGACCCAATTGAGAAGAAGATGGCAAAACGAATACTTGCATCTGCTGCGTTCCTTTCAATACAACGTTCTTCGATCCACTCGGCAGTTGTCTAGTGGTGATGTAGTCTTGCTGTCTGATCCGGGGCGAACAAGAATTGGCTGGAAGATGGCTGTCATAGAAGAAACATTCACCGGGCGAGATCAACGTTTACGATCGTGCTTACTAAGACTAGCCAACGGAACCAGGTTGAAGCGCCCAATTCAGCTTCTATACTTCTATAATCAATAACGTTTCCATGTATGAATGTGTACGAGTAAATACGAGTAAACACAATCGAACTCGCGTGGAATGATGCACGACTGTTGTCGGTGGAAGTAACCACTTTATACCTGTGGAAGCAGATCACACTCCGGTTTTAATAGGGGCCACCGGAGCAAACTGGTTAAACCGAGCTCGTGCTCGTTTATATGAACCTGCACCGGTACCATCTACAATATCTCTCACCTGAATATGTGGAGTGGAGGTTAATATCTGGTCACTTCCCGATCTCGAATGCACGTATCTGAGGTTGAGATAATGAATTTAGCAAATAAACGAATCGTGTGTACATCATGCTCGTATATAGGTCGCTCGCAATTGCATACTCGTACAGCCTATGATGGTCACAACATTTCCTCGAACATGTACGAGCACTTGTTCGTGCCGCTTGCACTATGTAGTATCGCGTATCCCTTGATGATTTATTTGTTTCATTTCGTTTATATAGTGAGATTCTCATCCCGTGTTATATTAAATTCTCGACCTTGCTCACAATTCGCTCCCGACACTATGATGTCCCACATTCGGGGACACATCGCGTTTGTTTTGCGCAAACAGGCCGGCAGGCAATTCTATGCGAACACAAGTGTATTCACTGCATGTCGCGGTTTAGCTAGCATGCGGCAAGGTTTTGATTGTTGTTACTGCTCGTCGTTCATTATGATGAACAGAATCAAGCAATCCGCCAGTCATCTAGTACTTGGACGCACGATGTTGACGACTCGAGTTGAGTTGAAGTGAAAAAGATCACAATTGGAAAATTGAACGCCTCGAGAAAATGGCTGTGATTGTCGTCACACACACTGTCCGATTGGGCCTGAGTGATGGCGATGGATCCGAGCGAGAGAAGTGGAAGAAATAGCACACTAGCGTCGGTGGCGACAGCAACGACGACGACGACGACGACATATGGATGGTGGCTATTATCGTATCTACGCGAAAAGTGATTTCCTCCTAAGGAGGATCACATGCAAAACTTCAGCGAGTCAGCGGTAAGTGATGTCTTAAAATCAACTTATCACTTAAGAATCCATTCAATTTGCAAATAGCAACTAAAGAGTACGTCTATCGTTGTTATGGCAGAATGTCATCCGTACGTATACTACGTGCATGAGAATGGTGTCAACGTCCGATCTGTCTTGTTTGTTCAAATGATTCTACAAATCATCTGCGGATACCAAGGCGAATTGTTTTGCGTCCGAATCTGTGTCTCATTGATATGATTTATTGACGTCATTGACGTTTGTCGTGTCTGGTGTATCTAATCTTGGCCATCGGACGTACATTCATGCATCGTGCTATTTAAAAATCTATCGCTATGGGAATTTCCAAACAAACTGCGCTATTTTTTGACTTTGTGCTTTTATTTGTATTTTTGTTTTTAGAATACACAGCCGCATCCAGTGCAGATGTTTCTAGTATACGAGGAGAACGGACACGTGACGTCGTTGAATCGAAGTATCGAAAGCGAAGGCTATGCGGCAAAACTTCCAATAAGTAGTTCTGGATATCGCATAGCAACCATATTAATCGGTTATAATTAAACATCTGTATCATCGAGCAATTTCGCTTTCGAGTAATCGAGGATAGTGACGGGTCCGACGCGCTCTATAGAAAGTTGTTTACTAAAGACTAATTGCATAGTCGAGAGTGCACTCATAATACGGCTGGAAACACTCCAAATAAATGAATCATTTTGTAAGAAGATAAAATGGCAAATATGGAGCATAGGTAGGTAGGTAGGTAGGGTCGTAGCCTCCCCAGAGTTGAGAAGAATGCACATAGGCCAGGGAGACCCGTTGTGCAGCTACGAGGGGGGTTTACCCCCCTATTCGTGGAACCGTTTTGTGCTTCTTAAGAAGTTAAGAAGATCAAGTATCCCTACTTTCTGAACATCTGTCAAATCGTTAAGGAAGTAAGAGCCTAGGTAACGTTTCCTGAACATGCAGAGAGCTGGACAGGCGCAGAGAAGGTGGTGGATGGATTCAACCACCTCCTCGTCCTGACAGCTTCTGCAGAAATCATTTGGAACTATTCCTAGTTTTTGGGCGTGACTGCCAATGAGGCAGTGTCCTGTGATGACACGGATGACTTTGTAGATGTCAGTTCTTTTTAGGGAGATTATACTCCTTGTGCGTTGACTGTCCAGCCGAGGCCAGATTTGCCTGGTGATGACGCAGGTATGTCCATGTGTCCATCTCAGGTTCGTCTCGGCCCTGGCGAGATTGGTCAGATTATGTTTAATGGTTGTAAGGGGTACTCCCTCACAAGCCACAATTGATTGTAGCGTCGTTCCTAGTTTAGCGAGTGTGTCGGCTTTTTCATTACCTGTAATGTCGCTGTGTCCTGGTACCCAGATAAGTTGTATGTTGAACTGTTCTGCCATCTCGCTAAGACATCTGTGAGAGTCGAGACTAGATTTTGATGTGTACACATAGGACTCCAGCGACTTTAAGGCTGCTTGACTGTCTGTGAGAATGCGAATATCCGTGGTGGATATTACGTTCCACTTCAGCCAAGACAAAGCCTCTTTTATTGCCAACAGTTCCGCCTGGAAAACGCTGCAGTGATCTGGTAATTTTAGAGCTTTATGTAGCTTGAGTTGTTTACAGAAAACTCCACTGCCCACCCCGTCTTTGGTTTTAGAGCCGTCAGTGTAGAAATCCACACAGTTTCTGCGCGGTTGAGTTTGGCGGTTTTTTGTCCAAGACTATGGTGGGTTCTGTGTGGTCTAGGTTTTCTGTCATAGTTATCCTGTTTTGCAGGATGGAGGAGTGGCCAGTGACATAGCTCACCCATTTCGAGTTGGCTTTTAGGGCCGTGTGTGTGGCAATTTGCTTGCCGAAAATATCGAGTGGTGTAAGGTCTAGTATCATGTTAAGCGCAGCCGTTGGTGTGGACCTGAGGGCCCCGGTAATGCATATACATGCCATCCTTTGTACCTTCTCGAGTTGTTTGTGGTATGTTGTCTTGTCCAGTGCAGTCCACCAGACTATCACTCCATAGATTAGTATGGGTCTAACGACCGTGATGTAGAGCCAAAGGGTTATCTTGGGATTGAATCCCCATTTTTTTCCTAGGGCATGTGCAGAGAGCTATTGTTGCTTTTTTTGCGCTTTCAATTGTATTGTTCTTCCAAGTTAGTTTCCTATCGAGTATAATGCCAAGGAATTTGGCACTAGAGGAATAGGCTAACCTGGTATCGAGCAAAGTGATAGGGCAGTTTTACGGGATTTTATGCTTTTTTGGTAAATAGCACGAGCTCCGTTTTCTTTGGGTTAATCCTGAGCCCGTCACTATGCGCCCATTTGCACAGAAGTGAGAATGCCGTTTGCATGCGGTCATTCAATGTAGATAGGTATTTACCTGAGATTGTGATGGCAACGTCATCGGCGTAGGCAACAACGTCCAGGCCTTTTCTCTCCAGTTTGATTAGTAGTTCGTTTACAACTACATTCCAGAGAAGAGGTGAGAGAACCCCACCTTGCGGGGTTCCCTTGGTAACTACTCCCTTGGTAACTACTCTGTGTTGTTAGCAACTCGTTGATCAGCTCTATCAGAGTCCTCTCCACCTTTAGCTTTTCTAGCCCTTCTTTTATTGCTTTCGGAGTGACGTTGTTAAAAGCGCCCTCTATGTCTAGGAAGGCTGTTAGAGTGTATTCTTTGAGATGAATTGATCTTTCGATTTTCCTCACTAATGTGTGAAGAGCTGTTTCGACCGATCTACCTTTACACGCCCATTGCTGTGCCTTAGAAATTAGGGAGGGATCCAAGCTGTGCCGTATGTGTAGGTCTATCAGTCTTTCTAAAGTTTTTAGAGCGAAGGATGATAGACAGATAGGCCTTAGATCCTTGGGGGAAGTGTGAGAGTTCCTGCCGGCTTTGGGGATGAAAATTAC
Organism: Eumerus sabulonum; assembly: GCA_951905685.1. NCBI lineage: Eukaryota > Metazoa > Arthropoda > Insecta > Diptera > Syrphidae > Eumerus > Eumerus sabulonum. The sequence goes on from OX645060.1 coordinate 243,307,913, forward strand.
CTTAGCGCACTTCCACTTTTCTGGAATGTGACTCCAAGCTAGGCATCCTTTAAAGATTATCTCTAGCCATGGTATAGTCCATTCCATAGTTTGTGTTAGTTCGATGGGGTAAATTTCATCTGGACCCGGCGATTTATGGGGCTTGAAGCTTTTTAGTGCCCATATAATTTTCTCTCTCGAGATAATGTGTTCGTACTGCCCTTCTATCGCAGAGGAGATAAGAGTCCCTCGCGAGTACACTGGGTCTTGCGGTTCAGAGCAGCCAGGGAAGTGCGTGTTGAGGAGAAGACTTAGAGTTTCTTCGTCAGATGTTGTCCAAACTCCATTTGCTATGAGGCAGTTGGGAGATTGTGGATCTTTCGAGAGTATTTTCCTCAGTCCATAGGCGTCTGATATTTGCTCCATGTTATTGCAGAAGATTTTCCAAGACAGCCTTTGTTCTTTCCTCAGGTTTTGTTTGTACATGGAGCATAAAGTCACCGATAAATTACAAAGGAGGCTAGTTAGATATACGATTTCCACAAAGCGAAATCTGAGCCTGAGCTATAGCTGCCTTCCATCCTTGAAGGTCACGGGCACGCTGCTTCCAGTTGTCAAGACCAAGATGTCTTACATCCGCGATTACTTGGTCTTTATACCGGAGGTTCGGTCTTCCTCTTCTTCTCGAACCAGGAGGCTCGGAGTCGAAGACCCTCTTAGCTGGAGCGTTGATGTCCATGCCCTCGATGTGGCCGAGCCAGTGTAGTCGACGGATCCTTGCCTTCCGGAATATATCCACATCTTGGTACAGCTCGTAGAGTTCGCGGTTGTGTCTTCTTCTCCACTCACCTTCCTCACAGACAGGACCAAATATCCGGCGCAGAATTTTTCTTTCGAAAGAACCCAAAATCAGTTCTGCTGTCCTGCTTATCGTCCAGCTTTCGGCTCCGTACAGCAAGACTGGCAGAATGAGCGTTTTGTAAAGCATGACTTTGGTCTTTCGAGTGAGGAGTTTTGACCCCAGTTGTTTGGACAAGCCGAAGTAGCAACGGTTGCCAAGGGCGATTCTATGCCGGATCTCCACTGTGGTGTCATTTGTGGAACTTACGTTTGCCCCGAGGAAAACAGACTCCATAACTACCTCGAAATTGTAGCTGTCAATTGCTATATTTTGTTCCAGGTGGTGAGCGACGGATTGGTTTTTGCTTGACAGCATGTATTTCGTTTTGTCCTCATTGACCTTGAGACCAACTCGTTTCGCCTGTTCTTCAATCGCCGTGAATGCTTCCACAATGCCACGGCGAGAACACGCGATGATGTCGAGATCATCCGCGTATCCTAGCAGCTGGATGGACTTGTAAAAGATAGTGATTTCCCTGTTGACGCCTGCCCGTCGCACTATCTGCTCCAGCACCAGGTTGAAGAAGTCACATGACAGCGCATCTCCTTGCCGAAATCCGGTGCATGTTTCGAATGGTTCCGAGGTTCTAGAACCGAATTGCACGGTGCATCGCGTGTTTTTTAGCGTGGCGCGACACAACTGGATCAGTTTTACCGGGATCCCGAATTCGGCCATCGCACCAAACAGTTCTTCACGATGAATGCTGTCGTATGCGGCTTTGAAATCGATGAAAAGATGGTGTGTATCGATTTGAAACTCGATGGTCTTTTCCAGGATTTGTCGAAGTGTGAAAATTTGGTCTATAGTTGATTTGCCGGGCCGGAAGCCGCACTGGTAGCTGCCGATTAGTGCGGTGCAAAATGGTTTTAGACGTTCACATAATACGCTGGACAGGATCTTGTATGCGACATTGAGCAGGGATATACCTCTATAGTTCTTGTAAGAGGTAGGATCGCCTTTTTTGTGGATGGGGCATATAGAACTGGTATTCCAGTCGTCGGGCATGCTTTCATCTTCCCAAATTCTGCAGATGATCTGGTGCATGCTCCCTACCAGAACATTGCCGCCAGCCTTGAAGAGCTCTGATGGCAAGCCATCTGAGCCTGCGGCCTTGTTGTTCTTCAGCTTCTGAATTGCTGTGCCGACTTCTTCGATGCTGGGTGGGAGGACTACTTCAGCCGCTGGAGTTGGGATTTCCTCGGTCCCTACCACTCTCTCTTGGTCATGCTCGTTAAGCAGCTGCTGGAAGTGCTGCTTAAATACAACCACTATTCCCTGCGGGTCGGTGACAAGATTACCCTCGCAGTTTCGAAGAGCCAAGGTGCCCTTTTTGAAGCCTCCGGCAAGGCCTTTGGCTTTCTTGTAAAAGGCTCGTATTTTATGTTTATCCCTAGACTCCTCGATATCCTTGAGCTGGGAGGCTCCGAAGATTCTTTTCTTTTGTCGCAGCAGTTTTTTCTCCTCCCTTCTTCTGGCTCGGTACTCTTCTTGCGCTGCCCTGGTTTTCCTCTGCAGCGCCTTTTGGTACGCCTCGTCGGTTGCTGCCTTTTTCTGCTCACACTCGCTATATTACCACGGGTTACTTGTCGGGGGTGGTAGGTATCCTAAGGTGGTTTCGGCTACTTCCGGAATGGCTGAGCGGCAATGCAGCCACATATTATTGGCATTTGTGTTCGACGTAGGCATACCGTAGAGTCTTTCGCTCAGCTGCTCCCTGTAGACTCTGGCATCCTCCGGTGTGCTCAGGCGCCCAATGTCGAACCTCCTCTTGATGGGCTGGTGCAGCTTTCTGACATTGGACAGTCGAGCTCTGAATCTTGCTGCTACGAGGAAGTGGTCAGAGTCGACATTTGCCCCTCTGAATGTTCGCACATCCAGGATGTTTGATGAGTGCCTTGCGTCAATGAGCACATGGTCGATTTGGTTGGCGGTTCGACCGTCCGGAGATCGCCAGGTTGCTGTGTGGATTCGCTTGCGAGGGAGTCTTGTGCTACTTATCACCGCATTACGAGCTGTCGCAAAGTCAGCGAGTTGGAAGCCGTTATCTGTTGTTATATCGTGGAGGATGTGCTTTCCGATCACTCCGCGAAGGGTGTTTTCCTTACCGATTTTGGCGCTGAAGTCCCCGAGCACGATTTTTACATCGTACTCCGGACAAGCTCCGTAGGCGTTGTCCAGGAGGTCATAGAAGTCCTCCCTGATAGGGTCTTCAGCCTCGTCGGTACGGGCGTGTGCACATATAAGGCTGATGTTATACAATCTGCCTCTGATGCGGATCACAGCCAGTCGATCACTTATAGGTTTAAAGTCGATGACCTTCGACCTTAACCGCTTTCCCACGACAAATCCGCATCTCAGTAAGTGCAACCTTTTGTGACAGCTGTAATAAATGTCGCAATTTTTCTTCCTAATCATACCGTTTCCTATCCAGCGTATTTCCTGGACCGCAGTAATATCCGGCTTGTACTGCGTGAGGATTCCTTCCACAAGAAAGTCTCTAACAGGCTCAAATCGCACGATCTCGGTGGCCAGTTCACATTACCTCCATGTGAGATGACCATGCCCTCGAATCGCTCGCGCAGAGATTCCAATATGACGTGAGCTGTGTGGTACGTAGCGCCGTCCTGTTGAAACCACATGTCGTTGGTGTTAATATCATCCAATTTAGGCCAACAGAAGTTAGTAATCATCGACCTCTAGCGCTCGGCGTTGTGGCCAACGTCGTTGGTGTTAATATCATCCAATTTAGGCCAACAGAAGTTAGTAATCATCGACTTCTAGCGCTCGCCGTTGTGGCTAACGTCGTTCTCAAAGAAATATGAACCGATGACGCCGCCAGCCCAGAGTCCACACCAAACAGTGACTTTTTCGGGACGCATTGCACGCTCTTGGATCTCATGTGGATTGGTATCGTCCCAAATTCAACAATTTTGTTTGATGACGTACCTATTCATCCAAAAATGGGCCTCATCGATGAATATGATTTTTCGATGAAAAGTAGGGTCAGTTTCTAACTGTTCCAGAGCCCATTCAACGAACAGATGTTGTTGTCCATAGTCGTTTACCATCAGCTCCTGGGTCAGTTGAATTTTGTACGGATGCAGGCCCGAGTCACGACGCAAAATTTGCCAAGTTTTGGTCTGCGAAAGGCCGAGTTCGAAATCGACTGCCTCGGATTCTCATGCCTACTCTCACGGACAGTGGCGATGTGTTGGTTTATCGTTTACTGAACCAGTGGACTCAAATTTATCAATCACACTGTGAATAGTCCTCTCGGTAGGACGATTAGGGTGACCGTAAAATGGTCGAAGCGTGCGGAACATTGCCCGAACAGAATACCCAATTTTATTATTTGCACGTATTGTTAAGCACTATGTCCGTCCATGGTGATTTGGCAAAACAGGCTGAATAAATAACAGCCAATCTGACAGATGTAGCTTAAACAATATGGTCGCTATCAGCTGTCAAAGTTCGGGAGTCCCTATTGGAAAACCAATTATCATAAACTCATGAACGACTGTGTACTGAGATTTTGGTTTTCACCCAGTCACATGATATCATTTTCGAAATCAGTAACCAAATAGTTATATTTAGATACGTCTACGTACACGTATCTATTTACAAGGACGTTATCTGATCTTTTAATACGTCAAACTTCAGAAATCTGATCAGACTACTGACCGACCTCTCATAACTATCGTCATGTTCGTCAAATTATCTGAGCATTCTGTCGAAGAAGATTTCTTATCTCGCCCAGATACCGGCAATCTAACTTACACGTTTTTACGAGCCTCCTACCATTCTTTACGAGAAGGAGGAAAAATACTGACATAGCTCAGCTGGTACTAAAAGGCACTTCCATCCCGATATCCAAAGAGGCTAAGTATCTAGGAGTCATCTTAGATAGTAAGCTTCTCTGGTCAAAACATGTTGAGTCAAAAACCACCAAAGCGCTGTCAGCTTTCTGGCAATGCAAAGGAGCTTTTGGCAAAACATGGGGTTTATCGCCGGTAAAGGTCCTCTGGATCTACACGGCAATGATAAGACCTATAATCTCATATGCATCGGTTGTCTGGTGGAACAGACTAAAACGCAAACACGTCGTAGCCTCTTTCACCAAACTCCAAAGAACGGTTTGTCTCAGCTGCACGGGGGCTTTCCCCAGCACGCCGGGCGCTGCTCTAGATGTCATGATGAACCTTCCACCTCTTGATATATTTATCAGAGGGTGTGCTCTGAAAGCCTTGTCTCGTCTGAAGAGAAATGGCTTTTGGCACAACTTGCATAGGAATAACAGTTTGCTTGCGCAAGAATTGTCCTGCGACCCCTGTCCCATGACATGCCTTCTGACGCACTGACGCCCGTTATCCTATTGCGTCGTAATTTCACAGTTGAGTTTTCAGGATTGGCTATGGCTGGATACTGAACATGGAAACGACAGTCTTCGCATTTTCACGGATGGCTCCAGGTCTGGGCGGGGGTCCAGTACTGGAGTCTTCTTTGAACGCGAAAACAACCGACTGCACTTCTCGTTAGGATAGTATGCGTCTGTCTTCCAATCAGAGATATACGCAATCCTAATGGCCATGCACTATGGTGTGAAGCACAGGTGGAAGGGGGAAAGCATATGCGTCTGTAGTGACAGCCAAGCTGCACTAAAAGCTGTGTGTAACCCCTTAACTAGCTCCAAATTAGTGCTTGAACTCAAGTCTTTCTTGAACAGACTCGGCAGATTAAATTCATTAAGGCTTGTATGGGTTCCAGGCCACTCTGGGATCCCAGGAAATGAGATCTCTGATGAACTCGCTAGAATGGGTTCAGAGGAGAGCTTCTCAGGACCTGAACCCGCTCTAGGTCTACCTGCGTCCACGGTAAATTCCTACATTAATGATTGTGTATTTAATACACACAACCGTAGATGGAGGGATTGTCCAGGTTGCAGGATGACTAAGCGCGTATGCCCTGATGTCTGCTAAAAATCTGCAGCATTCCTCCTGTCTTTAAGGAGAATCGAGTTATCACGGGCCATTACACTTTTGCCAAGCATCTCTACGTGCTCGACATCAGTGAGACGCCTACCTATGCTGCATGTGGCGAAGAGGAGGATGATACTGCAGAGCATTTCCTCTGTGATTGTCCCGCCTTTGCTCGCGCACGGTGGCGCACCCTTGGAGCCGACGTGGTGTGTGCCGAATGCCTTAGCTCTACATCACTGAAGCTCCTTCAAAATTTTCTCCAGGAAACGGGGAAAATACAGTAATGTAAGGTGTCTGTCTGGAGTACAATGGACCAGTGATTGCGTCTGAGTGCTCCAGCGGATAGCAGAGCTATCATTCATAGTAAAACGCGTCTTTTTGTTTTTCTTCATTACTGACTTTTAAAAGGTTCCACCCTTGATACTAGGGCTTTGGGCTAAAGAGCTATTGATTGAAACAACTTAGATAAGCACTATCAGGCTAAATCATGTGACAAACGTTACTAATTCAGTATAGAGTAGTTGATCGACCTTCAACTGCTTGCCGTTAGTTTCCAAGTTTCACTTTCATTAATCGATTTTTTTCTATTCGTTCAAAGTAAATAATTAGCTCATCGTAGGAGCCGGCCTTTGCATGTATCGAGCACATGGTAGCCATATACGCCACCCCCAATAGCATAAATACTTGACCCCCCCCCCCCCCCCCCCCCCCTTTTCGCACTTTATAAATAAATTACTTTCCTCTTAGCACTACACGAATAGATTGAAGTGATTCCATAGGATTCCATAGAAGTTGCCTTAAGATATTTTGATGAGCATGTATGTATGTATAGGAGCATCTCAAAGATTGACGCAAGGTGTTCGTTATCTCGCAAATTCACATTCTCCAGAGTGAGCGTAATACCAATTTCTTCATATCCGGCGCGTTTAGTGAAGCATGTTGATGTCAAACGTCACAGTACATGGATCGTTTCCAATGACTCGAGCACAGTCTGCTCTGGATAGTTACTTGTACGTAGTCCCTGGATATTTCCAGATCTTAAAAACCTGTCAATGCACTCGATGCATGTTTAGCGCTACTACTTTTGCTCGAATCGACAATACGAATCAGACTCAATCAAAGAAAAGATTATTTAATTAATCAAAGGAAAATGCTCGTCTATATATGTAGTGGACGGATTCTCGTTCAAAGATAGTATATACATATCTGTGGGCGGGAGGAAAGGCAATCCTAAAAAAATCGGTTTTCTTTAGCTCTATTTAGTTCGTTGCTAGGGATTGGCTCATATGTATTTCGTGTTTACGACTATCTACGATTAATTATAGAGTATGACAAGGCGTGAGAGCATGCCATTAATCGGCACGTCTAACATACCTAGCGGATAAATGGTAATATGCTGAAAACCAAACCTTAAAACTATCGTCGTTTCGGCATTTCAAGCATTTTCACCACGTGGACGTTGATGATTTACCTAGAGATAGAGAGTTCGCTGTTGCTTGCGAAGGGTTCAAGGTGGTACAAGTACAAGGGCACGATGGGTGGGACTGCTATTAATCCTTGGACAGGTAGACTAGCGTCCAACTCGCGCTTAGGTAGGTAGGATATTGGAGAAGAACAATTCATTAGGGACGACATTTACAGAAAAATACGTTCAATACTACAAAGCACCGTGGCGCAGTGGGTAGTGTGTTGGCCTCTGACGCCGATGACTCGGGATCGAATCCCGACACAGCCATGTCATCGAACGTGTTTTTCACGGTGTTTCTCCTCAGCGGGGTTCTGACAAAACCCCCTGTAGTAAAATTGTCATTGGAACCGGCAATAAAACTGTAGGTCCCTTTCACCTATGTGAAAATGAAATCACACACAACATGGGTGATTGAGAGAAGCTCGGCTCAGGTTCTTCATGGACTGTAACGCCAACATACATACATACTACAAAGCAGACATTTCCGCATTCTAAGATGGGATGAACCGGATAGAGAACAAATTCAAACGTTTGACATCTACGATAAAAAATGAAAACTCCTAACCTAAGCCTACAATTACTCATACTACACTCAAATCAGTTACCAGAGGTACCCCTCAAGGGGGGGTCCTATCACCTCTTCTCTGGAATGTAGTTATAAAAGAACTTCTAACCAAACTGGAGAAAGAAGGCCTCGATGTTATAACCTACGCAGACGACGTTACTATTGCCATCTCGGGCAAGTACCTATACTGAATGATCGTATGTGTACGACATTCTCCATACTGTGCAAATGGGCACAACACAATGGACTCGGGGTAAACCCCCAGATCACGGAGCTTGTGCTGTTCACCAGAATGCATAAGATCCCGGAAACATGCCCAATTACTCCACTTGCCACCAGGTTAACCTACTCTTCTAGTGCTAAATACCTTGGCATAGTACTAGATAGGAAACTAACAAAAAAGCAGCCATAGCTCTCTACACCTGTAAGAAAGCCTTAGGGAAAAAATGGCGACTCAACCGTAGGCTTGCACATTACAGTCGTTAGACCTATTCTAATGTATGGAGTGGTAGTTCGGTGGACTGCACTGCAAAACAACATACCATAAGCAAATCGAGAAGGTACAAAGGTTGACATACATGTGCAACACCGGGGCCCTAAGGTCACCCCAACGGCTACGCTCAACATGATACTAAACCTAACCCTACTCGATATACTTGGTAAGCAAATAGCCATATACACGGCAACCTGCAAGCCGCAGCCATGCAAGAGCTGCGTAAACTTCTATACCGACGAGTCAAAAACCAAAGACGGCGTGGGCAGTGGAGTATTATGCAAGCAATTAAACCTGATCCAGGCTCTAAAACTACCGGATCATTCTGTCATTTTCAGATGGAGCTGTTGGCAATAAAGGAAGCCTTTCCTGGCTAAAGTGGAACATAATATCTATCTGATCCTCACAGAAAGTCAAGCAGCCTTCAAATCGCTGCAGTCCTATGTGTACACTTCAAAAGTAAGCCTTGACTGCCGCCTATCTCTTAACAAGATGGCCGAATAGTTATACATACATCTCCTATGGGTACCAGGACACAGCGATATCTCAGGAAATTACAGTGCCGACACACTCGCCAGATAAGGAACGACGCAACAATCGAACATGGCATGCGCAGGTATACCTCTAGCAGGCATTAAACTCAAACTTACAAACCGCGCCATGGCTGAGATGAACTTGAGACCAGCCTCATCACCAGGAAAGTCTGGCCTCGGCTTGATAGTCAATGGACCAAGGGACTAATCTCCCTTAAACGCACTGACACCTACAAAATGATTGGTGTCATCACCGACCACTGTCTCACTGGCAGTCACGCACAAAAACTAGGGCATGTTTCGAAAGACCTAGGATACGCTACCTAGGATACTACTTCCTTAACGACTTGACCGATGTACAGCGGGTAGGGATAACTGGGAGACTATGGACTACCTAACCTAACAAAAGCCTGCAAGCACGAATATGGACAGCTCAGAGTTCACTAATATCATGTAGAACTCTAGTGTTACTTTCAAGCAGTCCTGCGGTAATCCAGGATTTTTACTGGCAATAACACCAGGCGCCGTGGCGCAGTGGTTAGTGTGTTGGACTCTGGCGCACGATGAGCGAGTTCGGATCCTGATAACACCAACGCCATCGAATGTTTATTTCGCGACGTTCCTCCTCGACGGGGTACTGGCAAAACCCCCCGTAGTAAACTTGCCATGAAAAAGCTTCTCGACTCACGCCGTTCGGAATCGGCATTAAACTGTAGGTCCTTTTCACCTGTGTGAAAAATAAGTCACACACAACATGGGTGATTGAGAGAAGCTTGGCTCTGGTCCTTCATGGGCTGTAACGCCACCAAAGAAGAAAAACACCAGCTCTGAGATCTGACTATTGCCAACCGCTGCTGCATCAGTTTGTCCAAGCAACTTGGGTCAAAACTTCTCATTCGGCAAACCAAAGTCATGCTTTACAAAGCACTTATACTGCCAGTCTTGCAGTAGGCGGGCCTTAATATGGGTTCTTTCGAAAGAAAAATTCTGCGCCGGATATTTGGTCGTGTCTGTGAGAAACGCGAATGGAGGACAAGATATAACCGCGACCTTTACGAGCTGTAAAAAGATGTGAATATAATCAAGAATCCGGAAGGCAAAGATCGAGCGCACAATTACCAAAGCTCCAGCTAAGAGGGTTTTCGACTCCGAGCCTCCTGGTTCGAGAAGATGAGGAAGACCGAACCTCCAGTATGAAGACCAAGAAACCGCGGATGTAAGACAACTGTGTGATTGTAAAGAGGGGAAAAGCAGCTATAGCTCAGGCCAAGATCCTGCTTAGATTACTGGCCTGATAAGTAAGTTACCGCTGTACCACTTCTGTAGACTGTATAACGACGATGATAGACAATATAGCGCTGTTAGGCAGAATGACCCATTTGCAACGGACGACGACGTAAGAGAATTCCGTCCACCAAACATAGACGAAGTCAAGGGAGCAAAATCGAGACTTAAGTATAATATAGGTGACTGGAAATGAACTGGTAAGGCGCATGCACCAACTTATTTGTAACATATGTATGGTCGGAGGAATGGAATCCCAGCACCGTTTGGCCTGTCCACAAGCCTTTTGTGGGAAAGCTTGATCGGCTCTTCAGGTCAGGTCAGGTAAGTCTTCAAACCGTTCGAAATCATTCAGGAGGAAACGACTAGGATGGGTCTTAAGGTCAGTGAGAGTAAATCCGAAGACGCACAACACCGACGTCCTGGCCAAAACGTCAAGGACTTCGTCTACCTTGGATCACTTATGACCAGCGACAACAACACCTGCGCTGCGATCAAACGCAGAATTACTCTTTGTAACCGCTACTTCTTTGGGCTCAGGAGGCAATTGAGAAATAGAGCCCTTTTTCGAAAGACAAAGTTTGTTGAAGGCTTCTGCCATTGGTTGGAGCACTCAGACGCAAATACTGGTCCGTTGTACTCCAGACAGACACCTGACATTACTGTATTTTCCCCGCTTTCCGGAGAAAAATGGGAAAAATGCTAAGAGATTCGGCACACACCACGTCGGCCCCAAGGGTGCGCCACCGTGCGCGAGCAGTGCTATCCTCCTCGCAACTTACTTACTTACTTACTTAACGGGCGCTACAGTTCGGGGTGAACCTGGGCCTCAACCAACATGCCTCTCCACCTAGCACGATCTTTCGCTAGTCTTTTCCAATGCCGCACGCCCAGTTGGTTGAGGTCCCCTTCCACCTGTGCGCGCCACCTTATGTGCGGCCGTCCTCTATTTCTTCGTCCCTCGGGGTTGGATTCAAAGACTCTACGGGCTGGAGCTGTGGTGTCCATTCGCTCTACATGGCCTAGCCATCTTAGGCGTTGGATCCGTAGACGCCTGACCAGACTCATGTCGCTGTACAACCCGTACAGTTCGTGATTGAATCTTCTCCTCCAACCCTCCTCTGTGTTTATGGGACCGAAAATCGAACGCAGAATCTTTCTCTCGAAACGACCAAGGATTTCCTCATCCGCTTTAGATAAAGTCCATGTTTCTGCGCCGTATAACAGGACCGGGATAATTAAGGTCTTATATAAGGTCAACTTGGTCGTACGAGAGAGGGCTCTACTTCTCAGTTGCCTCTTGAGCCCAAAGAAGCAGCGGTTGGCAAGAGTAATTCTGCGCTTGATTTCGAAACTGGTGTCGTTGTTCCAAGTCACCGCGGAGTCGAGGTATATGAAGTCCTTAACTACCTCGAACTTATATCTGCCAATATGCACGTTCTGTCCAAGACGTCGGTGGTAAATGTCCTTTTTCGATGACAGCAGATATTTAGTCTTGCCCTCATTAACTGCCAAACCAATTTTTGCCGCCTCCATCTCAATACTCGCAAACGCCTCATTGACATCTCGCTGCGATCTACCTATTATGTCAATGTCGTCGGCGTATGCAAGGAGTTGCGAGGATTTGAAGAAGATTGTGCCTCTTGTATTGGCCTGTGATTTTTGCACAATCATTTCCAATACGATGTTGAAGAAATCACACGACAGCGCATCGCCCTGCCTAAATCCTTTTTTGACATCAAAACTATCGGTAAGGTGCTCACCGATTCGGATGGAGCAGCGAGCATTTTCCCAAGGTCATCCTGCATAGTCTGACGAGCTTCGCAGGGATGTCAAAATTAAACATGGCGTTATATAGCTCGTCTCTAATTACGCTGTCGTATGCGGCCTTGAAGTCGACGAATAGGTGGTGCGTATCGACTTGAAACTCATTGGTTTTCTCCAGGATCTGTCGTAGTGTGAAGATTTGATCGATGGTGGACTTCCCTGGCCTGAAGCCACACTGATAAGGACCTATCAGCTTGTTTACGAATGGCTTCAGGCGTTCACACAAAACGGCAGCGAAGATCTTGTATGCGACATTAGGGAGACTTATTCCTCTATAGTTGGCGCAGTCAAAGGGATCTCCTTTTTTGTGGATCGGGCAGACAATGCTGAGACTCCATTCCTCGGGCATGCTTTCCTCTGACCATATCTTACAGATGAGCCGGTGCATGCTCCTAACCAGCTCACCCCCAGCCGCTTTGAAGAGCTCAGCAGACAGTCCATCTGCGCCAGCAGCTTTATTCGACTTGAGTTTCGACATGGCAATCTCAACTTCGTCGAGGTCAGGGAGACGGAATTCTCTGCGATCTTCGTCGTTAAAAAATGGATCATTCTGCCTGACGGCGGTATGTTGGTTGTCATCGCCGTTATACAGTCTGCAGAAGTGGTTTTTCCAAATTCTCAGCATCGACTGCGATTCTACTACTAGGTGTCCGTTCTCATCCTTACAGGCCTCCGTTCGGGCTTTATAGCCTTGAGACATTCGTTTTGTCCGCTGATAAAATCTTCGAACGTCGTGCCTGCAATAGCACCTCTCCAAGTTTTCAATCGCCCGCTTCTCGTGCTCTTTCTTTTTTCTCTTGAGAAGCTTATGTTCCTCCATTCTCTTAAGCTCGTAGAGCTCACGAGCCGCTCTTGTTTTTTTGTGTAGTGAGGCTTTGTATGCCTCCTGCTTTTCCGCATGAATCCTTCTACACTCGTCATCGAACCAGGTGTTTCGTCGTGGTGGAGCTTTAAGGCCCAGCACTTCCGTTGCTGTGCTCTTCAGGGCTTGTTTGCACAGGCTCCATTGTTGCTCTACTGACTGAGTGGAGGATTGCGGTGTATCGGAGAGCTTAAGGGAGACGCGGTTGGCAAAAGCACTGGCGATCTCCGGCGATAGTAGCTTTCCGACGTCATAGCTTGGTGTTCTAACTCTACTCCGCGGTGTTCGTGTTATGCGCTGACGTATCTTGGCTACTACAAGATAGTGGTCTGAATCGATGTTCGCTCCTCGGAAAGTGCGAACATCAAGGATCCTCGCAACATGCAGCACAAATAGGCGTCTCACTTATGCCAAGCACGCAGAGATGCTTAGCAAAAGCGTAATGGCCCGTAATGACTCCCACAAGACTTCTGCAGTCCATTCTCCTTAAAGACAGGGGGAATGCTGCGGATTTCTTGCAGACATCAGGGCATAGGCGCTTTTCATCCTGCATCCTGGACAATTTCCCCATCTATGGTTGTGTATATTAAACACCCAGTCGTTAATGTGGGAATTTACCGTGGACACAGGTATAGACCTAGAGCGGGTTCAGGTCCTGAGAAGCTCTCCTCTGAACCCATTCTGGCGAGTTCAGAGATCTCATTTCCTGGGATTCCAGAGTGGTTTGGAACCCATACAAGCTTTAATGAATTTAGTCTACCGACTCTGTTCAAGGACTTGAATTCGAGCACTAATTTGGAGCTAGTTAAGGGGTTGTACACAGCTTCGAGTGCAGCTTGGCTGTCACTGCAGACGTATATGCTTTTCCCCATAGATAGATGGCCATAGTGCATGGCCATTAGGATTGCGTATATCTCTGATTGGAAGACAGACGCATATTTTCCTGGAGCCATCCGTGAAAATGCGAAGACTATCCTTTCCAGGTTCAGTATCGAGTCAGAGCCAACCCTGGCGCCGTGGAAACTCGACTGTGAAATTACGGCGCAGTATGATAACAGGCGTTAGTGCGTAAGAAGGCATGTCCATGAGACAGGGGTCGCAGGACAATTCTTGCGCAAGCACGCCGTTATTCGTATGCGAGCTATACCAAAAGCCATTTCTTTTCAGGCGAGACATGGCTTTCAGAGCGCACCCTCTGATAAATATATCAAGAGGTGGAAGGTTCATCACAACATCTAGAGCAGCGCCCGGCGTGCTGGGGAAAGCCCCCGTGCAGCTGAGACAAACCGTTCTTTGGAGTTTGGTGAAAGAGGCTACGACGTGTTCCTTTGCATTGCCAGAAAGCTGACAGCGCTTTGGTGGTTTTTGACTCAACATGCTTTGACCAGAGAAGCTTGCTATCTAAGATGACTCCTAGATACTTATCCCCCTTGGATATCGGGATGGATATCCAGCTGAGTCATATCAGTATTTTTCATCCTTCTCGTGAAGAGAACGACATCGGTCTTAAGAGGATTGACCGACAACCTATTCCTGGCACACCAATCATCGATAACATTTAGCGCCGCCCGTGCTTTGAGACGGACAGTGGCTAAGCATTGGCATAGATTCCAGCGGCATTGAGAGCATCAAGCAGAGAGTCGATGTCATCTACGCCATGATGTCTGGCAGCGCTGTAAATTGCTGTCGAATGTTGCGTTATCCAAAGCTCCCTCAATGTCGATGAAAATGCCCAGCGCGTACTCTTTCCTTTCGAGCGCATTCAATTCTCCCAACTAGGCATCTGCGAAAGTGGATTCGAAGGGCAACTTTACGCACGTGCAACACTACCAGTCTCTCCATGCTTTTCAGCAGAAAGGATGTTAGACTTATTGGTCTGAAGCTCTTGGCAAGTGAGTAGTCCTCTTTTCCTTTTTTCATTGTGCGCCAAGGAATGGGTATGTGAGCAAGTGCTAGACTAGCATAACAGGATATATTCCGTCGGTTCCTGGCAATTTGAAACCATCGAAGGATGCCACAGCAAATTCAATAGCTTCAGTCGTAACCACGCGCGACGCAATATACCAGCTACGCCGAGTTGTTTTCATTGTTTCAGTTGCAGTTTCCCTTAAAGGAGTGTGCAACGGGCCGATGGCGATCTGTTTTCCCTCTGCGGGCTGTACAGCGACATCGGCCTAGTACCTTCGGATCCAGAGGGCGTCTAAAAAGATGGCTGGGTCATGGCGAGAGCAAGAACAACGCAGCTCCGGTCCGAAGTGTCTTCGAATCCAACTCGAAGAGATGATGCAGCGGAGGATGACCACATCTACGGTAGCACTAACAGGCGGAAGGCGACCTTAACCAACTGGGAGTTAAGGTGCCAGTTGAAAAGAGCTGGCGAAAGACCGTGGTGGCTGGAGACGCTTGTTAGTTAAGGCCCAGGTTCAACCCGAACTGTAGTGCCCCCAAAGAAGAAAAAAGAAACGCTGTACGTTTTGACCGGGCACTTCACCCTCCAGAGAATTACTCTACTAAAAGCGACTGCACGTTTCTGTGCTTACACATTAAAACGCTATCAACTGCTATCGATAGATATTATGTCAACCGCGTCTCTAAATAAACTCGTTAATCTAAAAAGGACGCTCACAATCGCTAACCGCTCATTGACGTCTGCGTCAATTGATAAATAATACAAAAGTCGGAATTGATTATTACGAGTACAGCAACAGACTGCCTGGATCTCGCTCTAATATCTTATACCTACGCACCTGCCTCAGTCACAGCTACATCATTAGCAAATCTTGTATCTGACGCCTAAAGGAAAACCATTTATGGAACAACGATAACGGCGAAACGCCAAGCACATCCATCCATCGAGTTTCGATCGTTTCAAATCTTATCTTCACCGCCAACTACGTAATGCGAATGCTTAACAGAAAATATCTAAGTCGAGATCTCGTCAAGTTAGACTCGTATCTTTACCGAGTAGATGAATGTGATTAGCAAGCACTCGTGGTCTATAAATTGTGGAGCTGTGAAACTGGTTTTATTACCCAGTTCGTAGTTGATGGATCCAAGAGAGTATTCGAACGACGAATACTTGGTCACAACATCGACAGATAAATGTTGAATGTTTTGCGTTCGATTTCCCTTGTTCGCCTGACATTCGAATGTGTTTACGGAACCGAAAAATCGTACAATTGGTTATGTTAAGAGTCGGATTAAGTATATGTTGGGGCATATGTACAGCAAGGGGAAACGTACTTGGCTTACATGAGCGGCAATCTAGACTTTTCCGATCCATAAGATATGGGAATGAACTATTTCACGTGGCGACTTTAGATATTTGATGATGGAGCGATAAGGGTGACGAACGTACGTTAACTCGAGTTGAAATTCATTGAAGACAAGCACTTAGAAGTCTCTTTTGCGGCAAATGTTGTCCTCCAAGTGGTCAATCGTTTCGGGCTTACCGGCGTAGACTGGCGACTTCACATATCTTCTTCTTCTTCTTAGCGGACGCTACAGTTTGGGGTGAACCTGGGTTTCAACCAACATGCCCCTCCATCTAGCATGACCTTTTGCTAGCCTTTTCCATTGCTGCACACCCAGTTGGCTGAGGTCCCCTTTCACTTGTGTGCGCCATCTTAAGTGCGGCCGTCTTCTGCTTCTTCGACCCTCGGGGTTGGACTTAAAGACTCTCCGGGTTGGAGCTGTGGTGTCCATTCGCTCTACATGGCCCAGCCATCTTAGGCGTTGAATCCGTAGACGCCTGACTGGGCTCATGGCGCTGTACAGCCCGTAAAGTTCGTGGTTGAATCTTCTCCTCCATCCCCCGTCTGCGTTTATAGGCCCAAAAATCACGCGCAAAATATTTCTCTCGAACCGACCAAGGGCCTCCTCGTCCGCTTTTGATAGTGTCCATGCTTCTGCGCCGCACAACAGGACCGGGATAATAAGGGTCTTATATAGAGTCAACTTTGTCGTTCGGAAAAGGGCTCTATTATTCAGTTGCCTCCTGAGCCCAAAGAAACAGCGATTGGCAAGAGTAACTCTGCGTTTGATTTCGGAACTGATAGGTAGACGAAGCCCTTAACGGTGGCGAGCGTCCTTTTTTGATGACAGCATATATGTATTTAGTTTTGCCTTCGTTTTACGCCAGACCAGCTTTCGCCGCCTCGATCTCAATACTCGCAAACGCCTCATTGACATCTCGCTGTGATCTACCTATTATGTCAATATCGTCGGCGTAGATAGATTGTGCCTCTTGTGTTGGCCACTGATCTCTGTACAATCATTTCTATTATGATGTTGAAGAAATCACACGCATCGCCCTGCTTAATCTTTTTTGACATCAAAACAAGCGAGCATTCTCCAAAGTCATCCTGCATAGTCTGACGAGTTTAGCCGGATATCAAAGGTGGACATAGCATTGTATAACTTGTCTCTAATTACTCTGTCGTATGCGGCTTTGAAGTCGACAAATAGGTGGTGAGTGTCGACTTGAAATTCATTGGTTTTTTCCAGGATCCGCCGTAGTGTGAAGATTTGGTCGATGGTGGACTTCCCTGGCCTGAATCCGTACTGATAAGGACCGCCGTTATACAGTCTGCAGAAGTGAGTTTTCCATATTCTCAGCATCGACTGCGATTCTACTACTAGGTGTCCGTTCTCATCCCTGCAGGCTTCCGTTCTGGCTTTATAACCTTGGCATGTTCGCTTTATCTGTTGATAAAACTTTCGAACGACACGCCTGCAGTAACACCTCTCCAAATCCTCAATCGCGCGCTTCTCGTGCTCTTTCTTCTTTCTTCTACGAAGCTTATGCTCCTCCCTTCTTTTCAACTCGTAGAGCTCACGAGCTGCTCTTGTTATTTTCTGCAGCGAGGCCTTATATGCATCCTGCTTCGCTGCGTGAAGGTGTTTCTTCGTGGTGGAGCCTTGAAACCCAAAACTTCGGATGCAGAGCTTTTCAGGGCATGTTTGCTAAGGCTCCACTGCTGTTCTATTGATAGCGTGGAGGACTGAGATGTATTGGAGAGCTTAAGGGAGACGCGATCGGTAAAAGCACGAGCGGTTTCTGGCGGTAGTAGCTTTCCGACGTCATAACTTTGTATTCTTACTCTACTCCGCTGCGTTCGTGATATCCGTAAACGCATCTTGGCTACTACAAGATAGTGGTCCGAGTCGATGTTAGCCCCTCGGAAAGTTCGGACATCAAGAATAGTGGAGGAGTGTCTGACGTCGATCGCGATGTGATCAATCTGGTTGGTAGTCGATTGACCAAAAGACCGCCAGGTGCCTTTGTGTATATCGAGGTGCAGAAAGCGCGTACTAGCTAGGAGATTTCGCCCCGTAGCAAGATCAATCAGCCTGTGTCGATGACTCGTTCAAAGATGCTTTCCTTACCCAGCTTTGAAGCATTGAAGTCTCCTAGTAATTTTTGATGTCATAGCTGGGACATTGGGCATACGTCCTGTCTAGGAGATCGTAGAACTCATCTTTGGTGGAGTCATCCTTGTCTTCCGTGGGGGCGTGGACGCAGATCAGGCTGATGTTAAAAAATGTTGCCTTGACACGGATTGTTATGAGGCGTTCCCTCACATGCCGAAAGCTTAGAACTTTTTGCCTTAGTCCACCTCGAACAGCAAATCCGCATCCAAACAATTGTTGCCCTCTCTCTCTATAGCGACTTCACATATCCCCACAGAAAATAGTCAAGTGGCGTTAAATCGCACGCTCTTGGAGGCCAATTCACGGGTCCGTAACCTGAAACTATGCAGTTACCAAATATTTCCTTCAATAAATCAATGGTGGCACGAGCTCTGTGACATGTTGCGCCGTCTTGTTGGAACCACAGCTCCTGCACATCATGGTTGTTCAATTGATGAACGAAAAAGTCAGTAAACAGCATCGTTTTTAAAGAAGTACGGACGGATTATTCCACCACCCATAAAGCACACCAAACAGTCTCAACATACACTTCAGCATTACCATCACTCCAAATACGGCAGTTTTGTTTCTTGACGTATCCATTAAGCCAAAAGTGAGCTTCATCGTTAAACAAAATTCTCTTATGAAAACTGGGATCAACGGCAATCTTGTTTTGAACCCATTCACCCAATCTACGCCTTGATTGATCACCTAGTCCTGTGGTTTCAGTTCTTGCACGAGTTGGATTTTGTAAGCACGAAAACCAAGATCTTTCTTCAAAATCTTCCATCTTTCCATCTGTGCACGATGGCGGATAGACTGATTCGGGTCTTCCTCTACGCTACGCTCTACAGCAGCAATCACTTCTTCTGTACGCACTGTACGACGTCTCTGTGGATGCGTATTATCATTAAGAGAAAACGTGGTGCGAAAACGTTCCATAGTTAATCGAATTGATTGTTCTGATGGACGATTAAGTTGACCGTAAAATTGACTTAGTGCGCGATAGGTATTTCGAACAGAACCATGATTTTCAAAATAAATTTGCACAATTTGGAAGCGATGTTCAGGCGTCAGTCTATTCATGTTGAAATGCCAAACCAAACTAAAAGTAAATCACTTGACAGCTGACAAAATGGCCGCCAGTTAAAATAGTGTTGCCAACTTAAAGTTCTATACCTCTAAAAAAAACACCCTGGTGTATTGCTATCCAATGAGATGGACATCTTACGCAAATGGAGCGAGCACTTTTCGGAGTTGATCAATCCCGAACAGGACGCTGAGTGGGACAGACCTATAGTCCCGAGTGGGGCGGAGAATAATCCAACAGTGGAAGAAGTCATTTTAGCGATTGAATCGCTAAGAGTTGGCAAATCCGCCGGTGTAGATGAAGTTCGACCAAAAATGCTTAAGACAATGGGTAAAGAGGGAGTGTTATGGCTCTCTCGTGTCATTAAGGTGGCGTGGGAATGCGGTGAGACACCAAGCGATTGGCAGACTGGGGCATAGCGATTGGCAGGTAGGGGCATATCTCTTTCAAGTGTCCCCGGTAAAGTCTACGCTAAGGTGCTGGAGGCGCGTTCTAGAGCTAAGGTCCAGGATAAGGGATGAACAGTGCGGGTTTCGTCACGGCAGAAGAACAACCGACCAGCTTTTCACTCTAAGAATGGTACTCGAGAAGGCTGGGGAGTACGCCAAACTAATTAACATACTCGGCAACAATGGTTTCTATATACAAGGCTATACTGACGACATAGTGATCCTGGTTAGAGGCAAATTCGAAAACACAGTCTCGGAACTCCTCCAACGAGCACTAAACCTTGTTGCAAACTGGTGCAGTCAACCCTGGCAAAAGCACTATAGTCGCCTTCACCAAAAGGAGGAATAGGCACAAACTTACCAAACCTACCCTCTTTGGTGAAGCGATAGAGTTCTCAAAAGAAGTCAAATATCTAGGGATAACTCTAGACGCAAAGCTCACTTGGAACTCTCACATTACAAAGACCATAGAGAAAGCCAGGATCTCATTATGGACCAGCAAAAGTCTCACTGCCAAGCTCAACAAACTGCAAAGACTAGCTTGCATCTGTATCACCGGGGCCATGAGAACAACCCCCACAGCAGCACTGGAAGTCATCACAGACCTGCCACCTCTTCATCTCCAACTGAAGAAAGAAGCAATGGTCTTCGCCCATAGACTGATTGTGGAGGATGACTCCGTAGGCTCTTTCACCCTGATATCCTTACCGAAATAAACAGGCATGAAATCCTAAAGATATCTCTTACAGACAACTGTCTCCCCAGATACAACTTCAGCCTAAACTACAAGGTCACATTCCCCAACCGACAAAACTGGGAACAGGATAGACCCTCCTTCAATCGTGGATCCTACGTGTGGTACACAGATGGCTCCAAAACGAACGAAGGCGTTGGGGCTGGAGTATACGGAGCAACTACAGGCACATGCATCTACGTCAGCATGGACAGATACAACTCCGTTTATCAAACAGAGATATTTGCTATAGAACTCTGCCTCAGAGAAATCTCTGACAGCAAGGCTGCACTTCTGGCCGTAAAGAGCTATGAAATCACCTCAAAACCGCTATCGGACTGCCTACAGCTACTTCACCAGCTGGCCAGCACAAACAGAGTTCATCTCATTTGGATACCTGGACACAGCGGCCATACAGGCAACGAAAAGGCGAACCTACTAGCAAGGAAAGGCTCTGCATCACCATTTATGATGCCTCGGCCTTTCTGCGGCATACCCATTAGCACCACCAAATGCTGCATAAACAATTGGTTAAGGAACACGACGGATCACTACTGGTTACAAACGAAAGGTAGCAGACAAGCCAAGCTGTTCCTCCCAACTACATCCCTCAAAAGAACGAAACAACTTCTCATGCTTTCGAGGAGTCAGATCCGCTTAATCACAGGTTTCCTTACTGGACACTGCCCAGTCAACAAACACCTCAAGACGATGGGCATCGTGGCCGCAGTGATCAGACGACTTTGTCCCACCCCCGTATCCTCTCTAACGCCAAACTGATCTACAGCTGCTTGAAGATTTGGAAAAGGCGTATGGCCGAGTTCCTCGAGGTAAACTCTGGAATATGGAGTTTAATGTCTTCTGTTGAGGGCCATTCAGTCCCTATACACAAACTGTAGCTGTTGCGTTCTGGTTTACGGTAGTAAATCAACACCTTTCACCGTTGGCGTTGGACTTCGCCATGGGTGCGTCTAGTCACTTCTCCTTTTCATTGTATATATGGACTGGATGTTGCAGCGCAGTCGAGGCGAGGAGTGTTTCACATTGGGAGGGTCTAGGGTAAACCATCTTATTTTTGCAAATAACTTAGTTGTCCTCACATCCTCCCAGATGGAACTCCAGCGCGCGCTAGATAGGTTTGTCGCCGTATTTGCTGATGCTGGGATGAGGGTTAACGTGGACAATTCCGAGGTTATGGCTATTTCTAGAACATCTGTCCAATGCACTCTACATGTTAGTGGAGTCGTGGTCTTCTTCACGAGTGATGGGAGGAGTAATACTGAGCTTTACCGCAGGATTGGCCAAGCTGGGTCAATTTTGAAACAGCTTGGAAGATCTGTAGTCAGGAAGACTGAGCTTGGTGTCAAAGCCAAGTAAGCGGTTTTTAACTCAGTATTTGTTCCAACTCTTAACTATGATCATGGAATTTGGGTATTGACCGAAAGAATAAGATCGCGAATACAAGCTGCCGAAATGAGATTTCTTCGTGCTGTTGTGGGAGTTACTCGCCGGGATATGGTGAGAAACATGGCAGTGCGCGGGGAGCTCAATGTTGAGCAGCTGCTTCTCCGAACGGAAAGGGCTATGCTTCGATGGTTTGGTCACATGAGACGAATGTGGCCATCATCACGACTTCCGATGCGTGCCTTAAATGCAATACTATCAGGGAGGCGACCGCTTGGCAGACCCAGGACGAAGTAGTTGAACCAAGTCCAAAAACTCGCCTGGGTGCGCTTGGTCATAGTGCCTGGTGAGTTAGAGTCAATGGCGGAGGATCGAGTGTCCTGGAGATCTCGCGTAACCCCCGCGACTCTTTTAGTGGAACACGCGGGCCACTGAAAATGAAATGGGGAAATTGGGAAAATACAGTAATGTAAGGTGTCTGTGGTGGGCAAGAAGTGGGGTCTCCAACCAAGCCTTATGCACTGGCTCTACACGGCGGTCATAAGGCCCATCCTCCTGTATGGCGTCGTAGTCTGGTGGACTGCTCTGGACAAGGCAGTCAATCGAAACCTTCTGGGGAAAGTACAAAGATCGGCCAGCTTATACATAAGCGGAGCGATCAGATCAACCCCCACGGAGGCCCTAAACATTCTGTTACACCTTCCACCACTGAACCTTTTCAGCAAACAAATTGCTGCCCTGAGGATGGGGAGCATAATAAAATGGCCCACATCACAAAAAGGACACACAACCAATCTAAAACAATTCGAAGTACCCATGGACACCGACTATATCAACCCGCAGAATGTGTTCACCAGGAACTTCGAAGTTGTTTTTCCATCCAGGGAGGAATGGGCTGAAGGGAAAGTCATACCAAAGGACTCGATCTCCCTCTATACCGATGGCTCTAAGATGGAGTCGGGTGTAGGCAGTGGAGTCTTCTCCAAGGAGCTTACCCTTAGCCTATCCTTCAGACTCCCAAATTACTGCAGTGTGTATCAGACTGAAATAACAGCGATAACGGAGGCCCTTGCATGGCTCAGGATCAATGTAATATCCGCCAAGGATATTATCATTTGCACGGATAGCCAATCTGCGATAAAATCCCTGGCAGCGGTAACCCACAAATCAAAAACATCCATTAACTGTCGCCTATCTCTAGATGAGATGGCTGAACAGTTCAACATTAAAATACTGTGGGTTCCCGGGCATAGGGATATTCCAGGAAACTGCGCGGCCGACGAGCTCGCAAAGTTAGGGTCTAGCACACTCAGCCTACCTATCCTCGGGTACCTAGAAACACCAATAAGTACGGTAAAGCATATGATAAAACTCCAAACCACTAAGGCGACCAACCTACAATGGAATGAGAGCAATATCACCAAACAACTCTGGCCTAAGTTAAACCTAGGACGAACCAGGCACCTAATGGCAACCTTAAGTACTCTGGTGGGTGTCATTACAGGTCACTGCATCATTGGGAAACACGCCGCCAGACTGGGAATACCCTCCAACGACTTCTGTCGCGGCTGCATGGACGAGGAGGAGGAGGAATCAATACATCACCTCCTCTGCCCATGCCCCTCTTTTGCGAATCGCAGGAGGATCTACCTCGGCGCGTCCTTCTATGATAATTTAAGTGAGCTAGCAGACCATAAAATAGCTCAACTCCATCGCTTCATCAGAAGCACTGGTTGGTTCTCTGGTAGCGGATCTGGGTAACACGATCCATGTGGTATCACAATGGGCCGACTTCGGTCTACGTGTGGCTTATGCCGACCTAAGGTGTCTGTCTGGAGTACAATGGACCAGTGTTTGCGTCTGAGTGCTCCAGCGGATAGCAGAAGCCTTTAACAAAAAAAAAAAAAAAAGTGCTGCCCTCTGCCATACTATTTAGCTAATCCTTCTCAGTGAAATTATGACTTCTGAGGGGACCATCTCACTCCTACGAGAGACATTCTAAACTTCATTATGGAAGTGGAGAAGCTCCTCGACTAATCGGCTAGCGGGCACAATAGGTCGCAGTGCCAAATGCTAATTGGTAGCGCTAGCCCCATATATAAAAAAGATACAAATCAGACAACCATAAACCATTTCTCGCTTTAATACCCTTTTTACCCCTCAAACGACTTTCTTAAACGCACACACATACGAGTACCACAGCCGAAAACAACATTTTTCACACATCATTGTTGACCGAAAAGATTCTAAGTGGAAGCAATCGAGTTGCAATAGATGTCGGTGCTGCCGGATGCCAAGTTTGATCTTTACGACCGAGCTTTTCGCATTTTCTGTTTGTTTGAGCTTGAAAAGCTGCCGACCTAACACAAACTCGCATACGATGTTTGGCTGTGGTGTATGCGAAATACAAAAGCTTCATATGGCCGAGAGGCATTTGTTTATTATCAGAACAACGATAAGGTGTATCCGAGTGAAGTTAGCTAGCATCTAGCCTCTCTAGAGCATAGGGGGTAGACGATGAATCGTTTTTTTTTTTTTTCCAAGCTGAAAGGTCACACTAAAACCTGTTTCTAACGATATTCGTTGGCAAAACAAAAATGGGAAACAAACACCGGTGGTCACTTCCCGCAAAAGCGAAATCGTCATCATACGCTCGTTATGCAAGCGCCACTGGCCGCCATATGCTTCGAATACCGAGAACTCACCGTACAGACCCGTACTCCGACGTTAATTTATTCACATCGTCGCGAAAACATGGCAAGCAAGCATTTAACGAAACGAAGGGAAACAACAAACAACATCGGGTAAGCACCGGTTCCCTCACAATTGCCTTAGCATTCGAGATAAGAAATCTTCTGCTGCCTGTTAAGGGTTCCTAATCACGATTAAATGCAGACAATTACTTGCCATTTCCAAGTACATAGTAATCAATTAGTGATAACAATAGCGACAGTACGTCGCGGGTTTTAAGAATCATCTGGGACTCGGACGGACCGCAGTAGCCGAGAAAGAGACGGAGGACAAACTGGTTTTGCATTGAAAGTAATATCTACGTCGAGTGTTTTGTTTTTTTTTCCTGCTCCACTTGGTAGGTAAGTATGTTGGGAATTCCATGGCGTTCGGGTACAAGTTTGTTAATGCGCACTATGGCCTGCTCACATGTTGGCATAGAAAGTTTCTTTTATTAGCAAGCAAAACGCACTCCCCTTGACGTCATCGGGAATGAGTACGAATGTGGCAACTTCTGTTTCACCTGCACTGGCAATCTCATTATTTTCCAGAGAAATCTGTCCGGAATGTCCATTCGAACGGCATTACCACTGCACTAGTCCGAGGCTTGAGTTGGGTTGTAGCCTGATTACCACCACTTCTGCTGTATTGATCATATGTATGCGCGCACATGCGACGTGCTATTGGGGAAAAATCAATCAAGCAGCGACCGAGCGGCCCCTCTTGACACCGATCGGAATTTTCTTTCCCAGTAGCCCCATCACATCCATTCCCATTGCAAATTGGAATCTTCATCTCAACAATTCCCATCTCTTCACGGTAATTAGTGAATAACCGTATTCCCACTGTAAAGAACTCCCAACTCCAAAGGCATTCGGGCCACTAAGCACAACTGGCAGGCAAAAGGGCGTCGCCGTTGACAGCAATCGACCGAAAACACTTGTATTTACTCACTTATTAGCACGTTTAGACACGGTCGAACAGGTTTTCCAAACCAATAATGCACTTGTCCTATTGAATTTCGGTTCAAATCGAATTTTGCACTTAATTGTGTGAATAATATCGATTGGGTGAAGGGAAGAACAACAGAAAAAAGAAGAAAAAACTTGGAACTTACCTCGTACTCGGACCGTAACGCCATATTCCAAAAACTCAAATGCCAGCTACGACAATTGCCACAATCTCGTTGTGTTTTTTTCGGATTTTCCTATTTTTTTTCTCTTCCTCGGTGCTCTGTTCTACCTGCGCAGCCAACCTGACGGGCGTGTTGTTCGATTGACAAGTGACAGATGAGCATGAAGTTCAGTTGTCAGAGTGGGGAATTAATGTGATGGTAATACTGACACATAGGTGACAGCACCAAATTCGTTATGTGGCGACAGTGTATCGATAGTTGCGCCTCTGCCAGTGAATAACTAGCAACAACCCCTAACAAATTCAAAAGATGGAAAAGTCGGAGTCTACACGAAGGCTATCTGACGAGGGCTAAGATAAGTGTAAAAGAGAGGGGAAGTGAATACATTGGCACAGTCACGCGCGGGTTAGTAGGTAGGTAGGTAGGGTCGTAGCCTTCCCAGAGTTGAGAAGAATGCACATAGGCCAGGGAGGCCCGTTGTGCAGCTTTTTTTTTTTTTTTTTTTTTTTTTGTTGAAGGCTTCTGCTATCCGCTGGAGCACTCAGACGCAAACACTGGTCCATTGTACTCTAGACAGACACCTTACATTACTGTATTTTGTCAGTTTTCCGGAGAAAAATTTGAAGGAGCTTCAGTGATGTAGAGCTAAGGGATTCGGCACACACCACGTCGGCTCCAAGGGTGCGCCACCGTATGCGAGCAAAGGCGGGACAATCACAGAGGAAATGCTCTGCAGTATCATCATCCTCTTCGCCACATGCAGCACAGGTAGGCGTCTCACTGATGCCGAGCACGTAGAGATGCTTGGCAAAAGTGTAATGGCCCGTGATAACCCCCACAAGCCTTCTGCAGTCGATTCTCCTTAAAGACAGGAGGAATGCTGCAGATTTTTTGCAGACATCAGGGCGTACGCGCTTAGTCATCCTGCAACCTGGACAATCCCTCCATCTACGGTTGTGTGTATTAAATACACAATCGTTAATGTAGGAATTTACCGTGGACGCAGGTAGACCTAGAGCGGGTTCAGGTCCTGAGAAGCTCTCCTCTGAACCCATTCTAGCGAGTTCATCAGAGATCTCATTTCCTGGAATCCCGGAGTGACCCGGAACCCATACAAGCCTCAATGAATTTAGTCTGCCGACTCTGTTCAAGAAGGACTTGAGTTCAAGCACTAATTTGGAGCTAGTTAAGGGGTTACACACAGCTTTTAGTGCAGCTTGGCTGTCACTACAGACGCATATGCTTTCCCCCTTCCACCTGTGCTTCACAACATAGTGCATGGCCATTAGGATTGCGTATATCTCTGATTGGAAGACAGACGCATACTTTCCTAACGAGAAGTGCAGTCGGATGTTTTTGCGTTCAAAGAAGACTCCAGCACCGGACCCCCGCCCAGACCTGGAGCCATCCGTGAAAATGCGAAGACTATCCTTTCCAGGTTCAGTATCCAGCCATAGCCAATCCTGACGCCATGGAAACTGGACTGTGAAATTACGACGCAATAGGATGACTGGCGTCAATGCGTCAGAAGGCATGTCCATGAGACAGGGGTCGCAGGACAATTCTTGCGGAAGGACACCGCTATTCCTATGCGAGTTGTACCAAAAGTAATTTCTCTTCAGACGAGACATGGCTTTCAGAGCACACCCTCTGATAAATATATCAAGAGGTGGAAGGTTCATCATAAAATCTAGAGCAGCGCCCGGCGTGCTGGGGAAAGCCCCCGTGCAGCTGAGACAAACCGTTCTTTGAAGTTTGGTGAAAGAGGCCACGACGTGTTTGCGTTTTAGTCTGTTCCACCAGACAACCGATGCATATGAGACTATAGGTCTTATCATTGCCGTGTAGATCCAAAG
Source organism: Eumerus sabulonum (assembly GCA_951905685.1). Taxonomy (NCBI): domain Eukaryota; kingdom Metazoa; phylum Arthropoda; class Insecta; order Diptera; family Syrphidae; genus Eumerus; species Eumerus sabulonum. The sequence continues at coordinate 243,335,610 of OX645060.1, forward strand.
GACCTTTGCCGGCGATAAGCCCCATGTTTTGCCAAAAGCTCCTTTGCATTGCCAGAAAGCTGACAGCGCTTTGGTGGTTTTTGACTCAACATGTTTTGACCAGAGAAGCTTACTATCTAAGATGACTCCTAGATACTTAGCCTCCTTGGATATCGGAATGGAAGTGCCTTTTAGTACCAGCTGAGTCATGTCAGTATTTTTCCTTCTTCTCGTAAAGAGAACGACATCGGTCTTGATAGGATTGACTGACAGCCCATTTCTGGTACACCAATCATCGATCACGCTTAGCGCCGCCTGTGCTTTGAGCCGACAGAAAGAATGGCGACGTCATCCGCATATGCCTGGGCATAGATTCCAGAGGCATTGAGAGCATCAAGCAGAGAATCGACCACCATGCACCATAACAGCGGAGACAGGACGCCACCTTGAGGGCAGCCCCTGTTTACGCCGGATTGGACGCACTGGTCGACGCCTGCATCAGCTGTCAATTTCCTGTGCATGAGCATAGCTTTGATTCAAAGGACCAGTGCTTCATCTACGCCATGATGTCTGGCAGCGTTGCACATGCTGTCAAAAGTTGCGTTATCAAAAGCTCCCTCAATGTCGATGAAAATGCCCAGCGCGTACTCTTTCCTTTCGAGCGCGCATTCAATTCGCCAAACTAGGTTCTGAAGCGCAGTCTCGCAAGATTTTCCGCGCTGGTAAGCATGTAGCATCTCCGAAATAGGGTGCATTCGAAGGGCAACCTTGCGCACGTGCAACTCTACCAGTCTCTCCATGCTTTTCAGCAGGAAGGATGTTAGACTGATTGGTCTGAAGCTCTTGGCAAGTGAATATTCCTCTTTTCCTATTTTGGGAATGAAGACCCCCCCAAGGGGGGGGGGGGGGGGCATGGGGGCATGGGCTCGGACATACAGGGTAAAGTTGTTGATTGCTCTCAACCTGGCGAGATGCCAGCAACGATCCCTGTTTAAATGCCCGGGTCAAGATGACATACGGCCTCCTCGCGGCGCCCTCTGGATAGCCTCTTCAACAACCGTTGGGAGGTGAACAAACGTATGCAGCGGTTGTGCGGCGGGCTAACAATCCGCCGACGTAAAACAAACTTAAAGTTATGAATGAGCAAGATGCCTCGGATACACGGACGGATACTCGACGACGACAACGCACGAAAAAGGAACACGATTTGCGAGTATGCTCCTGGAATGTCAGAACCCTGTACACTCCCGGAGCTGCTCATAGACTAGAAGGAATCCTCACGCAGTAGAAGGCGGATATTACTGCGGTCCAGGAAATACGCTGGATAGGAAACGGTATGATTAGGAAGAAAAATTGCGACATTTATTACAGCTGTCACAAAAGGTTGCACTTACTGGGATGCGGATTTGTCGTGGGAAAGCGGTTAAGGTCGAAGGTCATCGACTTTAAACCTATAAGTGATCGCCTGGCTGTGATCCGCATCAGAGGCAGATTTTATAACATCAGCCTTATATGTGCACACGCCCCTACCGACGAGGCTGAAGACCCTATCAAGGAGTACTTCTATGACCTCCTGGACAACGCCTACGGAGCTTGTCCGGAGTACGATGTAAAAATCGTGCTCGGGGACTTCAACGCCAAAATCGGAAAGGAAAACACCCTTGGCGGAGTGATCGGAAAGCACAGCCTCCACGATACAACAACAGATAAAGGCTTCCGACTCGCTGACTTTGCGACAGCTCGTAATGCGGTGATAATCCACACAGCAACCTGGCGATCTCCGGACGGTCGAACCGCCAACCAAATCGACCATGTGCTCATTGACGCAAGGCACTCGTCAAACATCCTGGATGTGCGAACATTCAGAGGGGCAAATGTCGACTCTGACCACTTCCTCGTAGCAACAAGATTCAGAGCTCGACTGTCCAATGTCAGGAAGCTGCACCAGCCCATCAGGAGGAGGTTCGACATTGGGCGCCTGAGCACACCGGAGGTTGCCAGAGTCTACAGGGAGCAGCTGAGCGAAAGACTCTACGGTATGCCTACGTCGAACACAAATGCCAATAATATGTGGCTGCATTGCCGCTCAGCCATTCAGGAAGTAGCCGAAACCACCTTAGGATACCTACCACCCCCGACAAGAAACCCGTGGTATGATGGCGAGTGTGAGCAGAAAAAGGCAGCAACCGACGAGGCGTACCAAAAGGCACCGCAGAGGAAAACCAGGGCAGCGCAAGAAGAGTACCGAGCCAGAAGAAGGGAGGAGAAAAAACTACTGCGACAAAAGAAAAGAATCTTCGGAGCCTCCCAGCTCAAGGATATCGAGGAGTCTAGGGATAGACATAAAATACGAGCCTTTTACAAGAAAGCCAAAGGCCTTGCAGGCTCTTCGAAACTGCGAGGGTAATCTTGTCACCGACCCGCAGGGAATAGTGGATGTATTTGAGCAGCACTTCTAGCAGCTGCTTAACGAGCATGACCAAGAGAGAGTGGTAGGGACCGAGGAAATCCCAACTCCAGCCGCTGAAGTAGTCCTCCCACCCAGCATCGAAGAAGTCGGCACAGCAATTCAGAAGCTGAAGAACAACAAGGCCGCAGGCTCAGATGGCTTGCCATCAGAGCTCTTCAAGGCTGGCGGCAATGTTCTGGTAGGGAGCATGCACCAGATCATCTGCAGAATTTGGGAAGATGAAAGCATGCCCGACGACTGGAATACCAGCTCTATATGCCCCATCCACAAAAAAGGCGATCCTACCTCTTACAAGAACTATAGAGGTATATCCCTGCTCAATGTCGCATACAAGATCCTGTCCAGCGTATTGTGTGAACGTCTAAAACCATTTTGCACCGCACTTCGGCTTCCGGCCGGCAAATCGTCTATAGACCAAATTTTCACACTTCGACAAATCCTGGAAAAGACCAACGAGTTTCGAATCGATACACACCATCTTTTCATCGATTTCAAAGCCGCATACGACAGCATTCATCGTGAAGAACTGTTTGGTGTGATGGCCGAATTCGGGATCCCTGTAAAACTGATCCAGTTGTGTCGCGCCACGCTAAAAAACACGCGATGCACCGTGCAACTCGGTTCTAGGACCTCGGAACCATTCGAAACATGCACCGGATTTCGACAAGGAGATGCGCTGTCATGTGACTTATTCAACCTGGTGCTGGAGCAGATAGTGCGACGGGCAGGCGTCAACAGGGAAGGCACTATCTTTTACAAGTCCATCCAGGTGCTAGGATACGCGGATGATATCGACATCATCGCGTGTTCTCGCCGTGGCATTGTGGAAGCATTCACGGCGATTGAAGAACAGGCGAAACGAGTTGGTCTTAAGATCAATGAGGACAAAACGAAATACATGCTGTCAAGCAAAAACCAATCCGTCGCTCACCACCTGGGACAAAACATAACAATTGACAGCTACAATTTCGAGGTAGTTAAGGAGTTTGTCTACCTCGGGGCAAACGTAAATTCCGGCATAGAATCGCCCCTGGCAACCGCTGCTACTTCGGCTTGTCCAAACAACTGGGGTCAAAACTCCTCACTCGAAAGAGCAAAGTAATGCTCTACAAAACGCTCGTTCTGCCAGTCTTGCTGTACGGAGCCGAAAGCTGGACGATAAGCAGGACAATGGAGCTGATTTTGGGTTCTTTCGAAAGAAAAATTCTGCGCCGGATATTTGGTCCTGTCTGTGAGGAAGGTGAATGGAGAAGAAGACACAACCGCGAACTCTACGAGCTGTACCAAGATGTGGATGTAGTCCGGTAGGCAAGGAGTCGTCGACTACACTGGCTCGGCCACATCGAGCGCATGGACATCAACGCTCCAGCTAAGAGTGTCTTCGACTCCGAGCCTCCTGGTTCGAGAAGAAGAGGAAGACCGAACCTCCGGTATAAAGACCAAGTAATCGCGGATGCAAGACATCTTGGTCTTGACAACTGGAAGCAGCGTGCCCGGGACCGTCAAGGATGGAAGGCAGCTATAGCTCAGGCTCAGATCCTCCATGGATCGCAGGCCTGATAAGTAAGTAAGTAATACTCCTTGTGCGTTGACCGTCCAGCCGAGGCCAGATTTGCCTGCTGATGACGCAGGTATGTCCATGTGTCCATCTCAGGTTCGTCTCGGCCCTGGCGAGATTGGTCAGATTATGTTTAATGGTTGTAAGGGGTACTCCCTCACAAGCCACAATTGATTGTAGCGTCGCGTCGTTCCTAGTTTGGCGAGTGTGTCGGCTTTTTCATTACCTGTAATGTCGCTGTGTCCTGGTACCCAGATAAGCTGTATGTTGAACTGTTCTGCCATCTCGTTAAGAGATCTGCGACAGTCGAGACTAGATTTTGATGTGTACACATAGGACTCCAGCGACTTGACTTGACTGTCTGTGAGAATGCGAATATCCGTGGTGGATATTACGTTCCACTTCAGCCAAGACAAAGCCTCTTTTATTGCCAACAGTTCCGCCTGGAAAACGCTGCAGTGATCTGGTAATTTTAGAGCTTTATGTAGCTTGAGTTGTTTACAGAAAACTCCACTGCCCACCCCGTCTTTGGTTTTAGAGCCGTCAGTGTAGAAATCCACACAGTTTCTGCGCGGTTGAGTTTGGCGGGTCCAGTTCTTCCTGTCCGCATAGATCATCGTAAAGTTTTTGTCCAAGACTATGGTGGGTTCTGTGTGGTCTAGGTTTTCTGTCATAGTTATCCTGTTTTGCAGGATGGAGGAGTGGCCAGTGACATAGCTCGCCCATTTCGAGTTGGCCAGTGACATAGCTCGCCCATTTCGAGTTGGCCGTGTGTGTGGCAATTTGCTTACCGAAAATATCGAGTGGTGTAAGGTCCAGTATCATGTTAAGCGCAGCCGTTGGTGTGGACCTGAGGGCCCCGGTAATGCACATACATGCCATCCTTTGTACCTTCTCGAGTTGCTTGTGGTATGTTGTCCTGTCTAGTGCAGTCCACCAGACTATCACTCCATACATTGGTATGGGTCTAACGACCGTGATGTAGAGCCTTAGGGGCTGAGTCCCCATTTTTTTTTTTCTAGGGCTTTCTTACATGGGTAGAGGGCTATTGTTGCTTTTTTTGCTCTTTCAATTGTATTGCTCTTCCAAGTTAGTTTCCTATCGAGTATAATGCCAAGGAATTTGGCACTAGGGGAGTAGGTTAACCTGGTATCGAGCAGAGTGATAGGGCAGTTTTCTGGGATTTTGTGCTTTTTGGTAAAAAGCACGAGCTCCGTCTTCTTTGGGTTAATCCTGAGCCCGTCACTATGCGCCCATTTGCACAGAAGTGAGAATGCCGTTTGCATGCGGTCATTCAGTGTAGATAGGTATTTACCTGAGATTGTGATGGCAACGTCATCGGCGTAGGCAACAACGTCCAGGCCTTCTTTCTCCAGTTTGATTAGTAGTTCGTTTACAACTACATTCCAGAGAAGAGGTGAGAGGACCCCACCTTGCGGGGTTCCCTTGGTAACTACTCTGTGTTGTTAGCAACTCGTTGATCAGCTCTATCAGAGTCCTCTCCACCTTTAGCTTTTCTAGCCCTTCTATTATTGCTTTCGGAGTGACGTTGTTAAAAGCGCCCTCTATGTCTAGAAAGGCTGTTAGAGTATATTCTTTGAGATGGATTGATCTTTCGATTTTCCTCACTAATGTGTGAAGAGCTGTTTCGACCGATCTACCTTTACACGCCCACTGCTGTGCCTTAGAAATTAGGGAGGGATCCAAGCTGTGCCGTATGTGTAGGTCTATCAGCCTTTCTAAATTTTTTAGAGCGAAGGATGATAGACAGATAGGCCTTAGATCCTTGGGGGAAGTGTGAGAGTTCCTGCCGGCTTTGGGGATGAAAATTACCTTAGCGCACTTCCACTTTTCTGGAATGTGACTCCAAGCTAGGCATCCTTTAAAGATTATCTCTAGCCATGGTATAGTCCATTCCATAGTTTGTGTTAGTTCGATGGGGTAAATTTCATCTGGACCCGGCGATTTATAGGGCTTGAAGCTTTTTAGTGCCCATATAATTTTTTCTCTCGAGATAATGTGTTCGTACTGCCCTTCTATCGCAGAGGAGATAAGAGTCCCTCGCGAGTGCACTGGGTCATGTGGTTCAGAGCAGCCAGGGTAGTGCGAGTTGAGGAGAAGATTTAGAGTTTCTTCCTCAGATGTTGTCCAAACTCCATTTGCTATGAGGCAGTTGGGAGATTGTGGATCTTTCGAGAGTAGTCTATAGGCGTCTGATATTTGCTCCATGTTATTGCAGAAGATTTTCCAAGACAGCCTTTGTTCTTTCCTCAGGTTTTGTTTGTACACCCTGAGTGAATTTTTGTATGGGCTCCAGTCTCTGTCGTTACCTGTGTTCTTTGCTTTATTAAAAAGCTTACGACAGGCTTTGCGGAGCTTGCTTAGATCTGCGTTCCACCAAGAAGGGTAAGATTTTTTTTCCTGGTTTGTGAATTGCGCAGCTGTTGGCCCTTGCGTTGCCCAATGTGATTGTTAGAGTATCGACCATATTGTCTATATCTAACGCGGTCCGCGGGGTGTCAGGGGTCCTGCTTATTATAGAGTTGCCAATGAAGGCTCTATAATGCTCCCAATCGATTCTTCTTGGGTTACAGGATGAGTCAATTGGGGTTGGGACCGTGTAGTCTAGGTTGAAAACCAGGTAACGGTGATCTGAGAAGGAGTGTTCTTCAGAAACCTTCCATTCTCTTATTCTATCAGTGAAAGAGGGGGATGCTAGAGTTAGGTCTAGTACCTCCCTGCGATTTTTCGTAATAAATGTGGGTGCATGACCCTTGTTACAAATAAAAAGGTTAGCGGGTAGGATGCGGGCAGCGATGTTGCTTCACTCCTGTTTCTGACTTGGAAGTGTACGTTTGGATACCATTCTTACTTTTCAAACATCACCACAGGCTAACGAAATTGAAATGTGAAGCGAAATGTCAAGGAACAGGCACGCGCAGAAAAGCTCCGTGTGGACGCGTCCTCAAAAGAAAAAGGCGCAAAAAGAAAGCCCTCCCCTTGCCCAACCCCTTGTTCCTGGGGAAAGAGGAACCTGGCTCTCCAGGTTGGGGGTTGTGCTTAGGGGTAACATCCCTATCACGTAAAAACCTACTTGTTCCGAAACAACAACAAGCCTCGGATACGGACGGATACAAAGCTGACGACCCCTGCAAACGACTAACGGACTTGAGAGTCTGCACCTGGAATGTTAGGTCCCTTAACAGACCGGGTGCAGGCGATCAATTGGAGTAAGCCCCCAACTGCTATAAAGCAGATATAACCGCACTCCAGGAAGTGCGATGGGATGGACCAGGCAAAAAACGGATGAAAAGCTGCGCCATCTACTACGGGAACTGCTATAAGGAGAACAAACAGCGCTTATTCGGGTGCGGATTCGTTATTCGAGGAAGACAACGACAAAAAGTCTTAAGCTTCCGGGATGTAAGCGAACGCCTCATAACAATCCGCATCAAAGCTAAATTTGCAAACATAAGCTTGATATGCGCTCACGCCCCAACGGAAGAAAAGGACGATCGACTCAAAGAAGAATTCTACAATCTCCTAGACAGAACATATGCCCAATGCCCCAGCTACGACACAAAAATAGTTCTTCTTTTTCTTAGTGGGCGCTACAGTTCGGGGTGAACCTGGGCCTCAACCAACATGCCCCTCCATCTAGCACGATCTTTCGCTAACCTTTTCCATTGCCGCACACCCAGTTGGCTGAGGTCCCCTTCCACCTGTGTGCGCCATCTGAAGGGCGGCCGTCCTCTGCTTCTTCGTCCCTCGGGGTTGGATTCAAAGACTCTCCGGGCTGGAGCTGTGGTGTCCATTCGCTCTACATGGCCCAGCCATCTTGGGCGTTGAATCCGTAGACGCCTGACTAGGCTCATGTCGCCGTACAGCCCGTAAAGTTCGTGGTTGAATCTTCTCTTCCATCCCCCGTCTGCGTTTATAGGCCCAAAAATCACGCGCAAAATCTTTCTCTCGAACCAACCAAGGGCCTCCTCATCCGCTTTTGATAGTGTCCATGCTTCTGCGCCGTACAACAGGACCGGGATGATAAGGGTTTTATACAGAGTCAACTTTGTCATTCGGGAGAGGGCTCTATTACTCAGTTGCCTCCTGAGCCCAAAGAAACAGCGATTGGCAAGAGTGATTCTGCGTTTGATTTCGGAACTGATGTCGTTGTTCCGTCACTGCGGAGCCAAGGTAGACGAAGTCCTTAACTACCTCGAACTTATATCTGCCTATACAAACGTTCTGGCCAAGACGTCGGTGGTGAGCGTCCTTTTTTGATGACAGCATATATTTAGTCTTGCCTTCGTTTACCGCCAGACCAACTTTCGCCGCCTCGATCTCAATACTCGCAAACGCCGCATTGACATCTCGCTGTGATCTACCTATTATGTCAATATCGTCGGCGTATGCAAGGAGTTGCGAGGATTTTAAATAGATTGTGCCTCTTCCATTGGCCAGTGATTTTTGCACCATCATTTCCAATATGATGGTGAAGAAATCACACGACAGCGCATCGCCCTGCCTAAATCCTTTTTTGACATCAAAATTATCGGTAAGGTGTTCACCGATTCGGATGGAGCAGCGAGCATTCTCCAAAGTCATCCTGCATAGTCTGGCGAGTTTAGCAGGTATGTCAAAGGTAGACATAGCGTTGTATAGCTCGTCTCTAATTACGCTGTCGTATGCGGCTTTGAAGTCGACAAATAGGTGGTGAGTGTCGACTTGAAATTCATTGGTTTTCTCCAGTATCTGCCGTAGTGTGAAGAATTGGTCGATGGTGGACTTCCCTGGCCTGAATCCGCACTGATAAGGACCTATCAGCTTATTTACAAAAGGCTTCAGGCGTTCACACAAAACGGCAGAGAAGATTTTGTAGGCGATGTTAAGGAGACTTATTCCTCTATAGTTGGCGCAGTCAGGGGGGTCTCCTTTCTTGTGGATCGGGCATACGATGCTGAGACTCCATTCCTCGGGCATGCTTTCCTCTAACCATATCTTACGGATGAGCTGGTGCATGCTCCCAACCAGGTCATCCCCAGCTGCCTTGAAGAGCTCAGCAGACAGTCCGTCTGCGCCAGCAGCTTTATTCGACTTGACCTTCGATATGGCAATCTTAACTTCGTCGAGGTCAGGGGGACAGAGTTCTCTGCGGTCTCCGTCGATTAGAAATGCATCATTCTGCCTGACAGCGGTATATTGACTAACATCGCCGTTATACAGTCTGCAGAAGTGGTTTTTCCATATTCTCAGCATCGACTGCGGTTCTACTACTAGGTGTCCGTTCTCATCCCTGCAGGCTTCCATCCTAGCTTTATAACCTTGGCATGTTCGCTTCATCTGTTGATAAAACTTTCGAACGTCACGCCTGCAGTAACACCTCTCCAAATCCTCAATCGCGCGCTTCTCGTGCTCTTTCTCCTTTCTTCTAAGAAGCTTATGCTCCTCCCTTCTTTTTAACTCGTAGAGCTCACGAGCTGCTCTTGTTCTTTTATGCAGTGAGGCCTTATATGCATCCTGCCTCGCTGTATGAATCCTCCTGCACTCGTCATCGAACCAGGTGTTTCTTCGTGGTGGAGCCTTGAAACCCAAAACATCGGATGCAGAGCTTTTCAGGGCTTGTATGCAAAGGCTCCACTGCTGTTCTATTGATGCGTGGAGGATTGAGGTGTACTGGAGAGCTTAAGGGAGACGCGATCGGTAAAAGCACGAGCGGTTTCTGGCGATAGTAGCTTTCCGACGTCATAACTTTGTATTCTTACTCTACTCCGTTACGTTCGTGATATCCGTAAGCGCATCTTGGCTACTACAAGATAGTGTACCGAGTCGTTGTTAGCCCCTCGGAAAGTTCGAACATCAAGAATAGTGGAGGAGTGTCTGACGTCGATCGCGATGTGATCAATCTGGTTGGTAGTCGATTGATCAAAAGACCGCCAGGTGCCTTTGTGTATATCGAGGTGCGGGAAGCGCGTACTGGCTAGAAGGAGATTTCGCCCCGTAGCAAGATCAATCAGCCTGTGTCCGTTATCGGAGGTGGTGTCGTGTAGGCTATGTTTGCCGATGACTCGTTCAAATATGCTTTCCTTACCCAGCATAGTTCTAGAAGATTTTAATGCAAAATTGGGCAAAGAGACATATTTGAGTCGATCATAGGAAAGCATAGCCCCCATAACACCACATCCGACAACGGACTAAGGCTAATCGATTTCCTAGCGGGGCGTAACCTCCTTGTAGCAAGTTCGCGATTCCCCCATCTCAACATCCACAAGGGTACCTGGCGGTCATTTGATCAATCGACCACCAACCAGATTGATCACATTGCGATCGACGCCAGACACTGCTCCAGTATTCTCGACGTACGAACCTTCCGAGGGGCCAACATCGAATCGGAACATTACCTCGTTGTAGCCAAGGTGCGAATGAGGATATCAAGAATGCTTAGGAGTCGAGGAGGACTACGTAAGTTGGACGTCGGAAAGCTACAATCGCAATGGACTGCCAGAATCTTTGCCGACCGTGTCTCCTCCAAGCTCTCTCAAAGTCCGCCCACAGCAGCACAAACAATAGAGTATGAATGGGCGCATTACCAGAGCGCCGTCAGAGACGCTGCCTGAGAGATGCTGGGTTTCAAACCGCAACCACCTAGAAACCCCTGGTTCGATGAGCTGAAGAGAAGAGAGGAACACACGCTTTTCAGAAGAAAGAAGAGAGAGCACGAAAAGCGTGAGATGGAGGAGATGGAGAGATGCTTCCGCAGGAATGACGCCCGTAAGTTTTACAATAAGGTAAAACGAACAGGCCATGGCTACAAAGCCAGAGCGGCGGCCTGCAGGGATGAAAATGGAGAACTGGTAGTAGAGTTGCAGTCGATGCTGAGGATTTGAATAGACCACTTCTGCAGACTCTATAAGGGCGATGATAGACGAGATACCGCTGTCAGGTAGAACGAGCCCGACCTAGACGAAGTCAAAATAGCGATATCAAGAGTTAAGTCTAATAAAGCCGCGGGCGCAGACGGCCTGTCTGCTGAGCTTCTTAAGGCGGTTGGACATGAGCTGGTTAGGTGCATGCACCATCTCATTTGCAAGTGATGAGGCCCAGGTTCACCACGGACTGTAACGCCACCTAAGCAAGTAAGTAAGTAACCTCGTCGGGGGGACGGAATTCTTGTCTATTGTCGCCCAAATTGAGTGGAACACTCTGCCTGACAGGGGTATTTGAGTCTTTTTCGCAGTTTAACAGTTTGCAGAAGTGATTCTTCCAAATTCTCAGTATCGATTGCGATTCTGCTACCAGTAACCCATTTTCGTACCAGCAGGCTTCGGTCCGAAATTTATGTTCACTGAATACCTGTTTTGCTTTCTTGTACAATTTCCGGACCTCATTCCTGCTGTAACACCACTCCATCTTCCCGACCGTTGATTTCTCATGCTTCTTCTTTTTCTTTCTGAAAGGTTGGCTCTCTATTCTCCTTTTCTGTTCATACGAGTAGAGCTCACGAACAGCTCTCGACTTTCACCATGCACCATCGCCTTGTAGGTGTCTTGCTTTCTGCGTGGGCCTGCCTGCACTCGTCGTCAAAGCACGGGTTTTTCTATACGGTGGTGTTGTAAGGCCCAGCATATCAGTGGCAGATTCGTTAATAGTTATTAGCGGCGTCGAACCTTCAGAGAGTTTTTTGGGGGGACTCGTTCGGCAAAGTTCCTAACGGACGGTTGCTATTGTAGCTTTTCGTCAAACCTTAGTGTTTTTTCTCGCCTCCGTTGTTTCGTTGATATCCGTGCTCTTACCTCGGCTTCAACAAGGAAATGATTCTAGTCGATGTTGGCTTTTCGGAAGATTCGAACATCGACGAACGACAATCCCAATGTGATCAATCTGGTTGACGGTTGACTGATCAGGGGACCGCCAGGACCCTTTATAGATGTTGACAGGTGGAACCGTGTGCTCACTATAGAGAGGTTCCGCCCCGATGTTAAGTCCACCAGCCTGAGTCCATTCCCGGATGTATTGTCCTAGCTGTGCATTGAAGTCTCCCAGAACGATCTTGGTGTCGTAGAAGGGGCACCTATCATATGTCCTTTCTAGGAGATCATAGGAGTCATCCTCGTCGTCTCTCGGGGCGCGGGCGCAAATCTGGCTAATGTTGCCGAATTTATCCTTGTTGCGGATTGTTATGAGGCGCTCCCTTATATAATTAAAGCTTAAGACTTTTTGCCTTAGTCTGCGTCGAACAACAAATCCACATCCAGATAAGTGCTGCCTTCCTCCTCTGTAGCAATGGCTATAGTAGAGGTCGCAGTTGTTCGTCCCCTTTTTTCCCGGCCCATACTACCGCACTTCCTGGATTGCAGTATTGTCTACCTTGTAGCAGTCAAGAGCCTCCACGAGTTCATCAGCCTGCCGTGGTCTGCCGAGGGACCTCACGTTGTACGTGCAGATCCGAAATTCATTGTCCGTTTTTCGTCAGCACTAAATCCGTTCTTGTCCGAGGCTTGCGGGGGTCTCTGAACCAGGGTCCGGGTGGATCCGGTGTCGGTAACCTCGCTGAGGTAGTGAGCGCCGCCGTTGACTGTACTATGAGGGGCGCATCCGGCGCCGTCTTTTTCCTAGAGTCACGACCCGACCTGAGCATCGAAATATGTTCGAGCAGCTCCAAAAGGGGGCATTGTCCAGGTGCCTTCCATTAATCGGAGTTGTGAACGCCATCGCTGACCGATCAATTGATAAGCTCATCCGCCGCCGTCTTGAAGAAGTTTTAAGCCCTGGAATCGACTTACTCTTACACTTCCCCCTCTCCCGTTAGCAGCCACCAACGACCTTTCACGGGTGTTGGCCCCATCTTCGGTCGAAGGTATTAGGCCCCCGAGTTTCACTATGACGAGGTGAGAGTAGGAGTTATTTGACAGAGGCTATGTGCAAACACTTGTGTCCGCATGAGTTGCTTGTCGACGCTTTGAAACTCTTCAGGTAATACCAGTAGGTTCTATAATAGATCAGCTTAATTGCCAGAAGGAATAGGAATATGTACTTCAAAGATCATGAAAAATCGATTAGTCTCACTGGGTTCAAACGAGATCGACCTAGCACAGTATTTTACTACTACGGCATGCTAATTACGTTGAAGTTAATGTGCAAACCTGTCTAGAACCTGGAACTATAAATGGCAATTAATGAGCAATCAATAACGCAATAGTTAACGTGTAGGTAGTCGTGGTATACAACTGCTTTATGTTCACGTTCGTGTAATAGGAGGAAATGCCATCTTATTATCTAGTAACCACCCTAATGATACAAGGCCAAACCCTTGATAGAGCCGCGAGAGGAAGATCGTTGATGCGATCCTGCTTTTAGTCTCTGGACCCCATGGAGCCTTTCCTCTTCTTTACACGCGTTTGTCTATGGTAACGTGCCCTTATAGGCGCCTGCATCTGCGTATGTCTGCCTGTCTGCGCGTTTGCGTAGGTAGATTTTGGTGTACAGTTGGGTGGCCCATCAGTACCACTCTGTTGGTTCTTGTGTTTCTCTCCCTCTCTCTTTTTTCTCGCTCTGGTCACCCCAATTCCTGGCATATGTCTTTGGCATAAGCGCTCACCTGGATAACACTTGCTTTCGGACTCCAGCATTTGGTGCACTAAATTCTCCAGAGCCGGTGTTCCTCCCAATACTCCTCGCAATGCTTCTCTCTGTAGATGAAATCGTGGTTAGTGAAAGTATACGTGCATACAAACTCCAATATTAAAAACAGACTTACAAAGGCGACAAAAGCCTTGTGGGCCTGTCGACGCACTTACGGTAAAACCAGTGGATTGAAACCTAAGGTAATCCACTGGCTATATACCGCGATAGTAAGAACTATCAACACCTATGCGTCCACGGTATGGTGGACAAAAGTTGAGCAAAAAACGACAATCGTTAAACTTCAGTGCCTCCAGAGACTAGCGTGTCTCGGCATTACAGGCGCTATGCCAATGGGCCCTACGGATTGAACCTACTTACTTAAAAAGGTTGCATTACGTAGTGCAATCAGAATTTTTCGTTGGGGACTAAGCTTGCCATGTTGGAAATGATTACCACAGTCTCGGACGCATTGCCACACACCTTCACTTTCGACAAGAGATTTGAGATATTCATCCCAAATCGCTCAGCATGGGAAAACAGTGATCCCTTGCATAACGTCAAAGGCCTTCGGTGGTACACTGATGGCACCAAGATGGTTTCAAGCGCTGGCGTCGACCCTGAAAATGAGTCTTCATATCTTCCAAGCTGAACTCTATGCCATTCTAACATGCGTCAATTTAAGCCTGGAGACTGGCATAAGAGGAGTAACCATCAATATACTCCCTGTTAGCCAAACAGCGCGTTAAGCGCTAAGTTCGTACAGCACGAACTTAAAAACAGTTAAGGAATGCCATGGTACCTTAGAGGACCTCGCCAAAAGATACAAAGTAAAACTCTGGTGGGTGGCAGAGCACAATGGTATTTAGGGAAATGAAATCGCCGATCAGTTCGCCAGGACAGGTTCCAGCGAAAGGTACATAGTTCAGAAACTTCGCCAATCGGAACGATTTATACGGCCCCTGAACAAACACTCTATTAATATACTTTACTTACTCACTTAGATGGCGCTACAGTTCGAGGTGAACCAGGGCCTCAACCAACAAGCCTCTCCAGCCGGCACGATATTTGGCCAGCCGCTTCAAGTGCCGCACGCTCAGTTGGTTGAGGTCCCTTTCCACCTGTGCGCGCCACCTTAGATGCGGTCGTCCTCTGCTGCGTCGTCCCTCGGGGTTGGAGTCCAAGACTCTTCGGGCCGTAGCGGTGATATCCATTCGGTCTACATGGCCTAGCTGTACAGCCCGTACAGTTCTTGGTTGAATCTCCTCCTCCACTCTCCGTTTACACAAACGGCACCAAAGATTTCACTCAGAATTTTCCTCTCAAAACGCTCGAGAGCCTCTTCATCCGCTTTTGATTAAGTCCAAGCCTCAGCGGCTTAGAGGAAGACCGGGATGATTAAGGTTTTGTAGAGGGATACCTTAGTTTTTCGAGAGAGGGCTCTACTACTCAGTTGCCTCTTGAGCCCAAAGAAGCAAGGTTGGCAAGAGTTATTCTGCGTCTTATCTCAGCGCTGGTGTCGTTGCTGCTTGTCACTATCTAGCCAAGGCAGACGAAGTCCTTGACTTCTTTAAAATGATAGCTACCGAAGGTGTCATTCTGACCAAGACGTCGGTGTTGCGCGTCTTTCTTTGATGACAGCATATATTTGGTCTTGTCCCTATTTACCCTTGGACCCACTTTAGCCGCTTCTGCTTCAATGCTTGAGAACGCCTTATTGACGTCTCGCTTTGTCCGTCCAATAACGTCAATGTCATCTGCATAAGCAAGCAATTGTGCAGACTTGGAGTAGATCGTACCTCTTGTATTGGCCGCAGAGTCCTGCTCGATCCTTTCAGGAATAATGTTAAAGAAATCACACGACAATGCGTCACCCTGTCTAAAACTTTTTTAACATCGAAGGTCTCGGTTAGTTCACCTTCGACCTTAATGGAGCAGCGGAAATTCTCCATAGTCATCCTGCACAGTCTGACGAGTTTGGCAGGAATGTTAAAACATGACATGGCTCTGTATAGCTCGTCTCTATAAACACTGTCATACGCCGCTTTAAAGTCGACAATGCGTGTCGACTTGGTCGATGGTGCGTGTCGACTTGGAATTCATGGGTCTTCTCCAAGATCTGCCATAGTGCAGTTCTGACAACGACTCCATTACTGTTCTATGGTTTGTACAGATTGCATCGGGACTTGAGAGAGCTTGAAGGAGACTTGATCGGCGAAAGTCCTTCTGAGAAATTCGCATCTGTACCCTGGCTGCAACAAGGTAATGATCTGAGTCGATGTTGGCTCCTCGAAAGATTCGAGCCGCATCCGAAAAAGCGTTGTTTATTTGCTCTGTAGCAGTTTCCGTAGTAGATATCACAGTTTTTCATCCGCTTTTTGCCTGGCCCATCCCATCGCACTTCTTGGAGCGCGGTAATGTCTGCCATATAGCAATCCAAAGAGTTGACCAGTTGTCCGGCTGCACCTAGTCTGTTGAGGGACCTAACGTTCCAGGTGCAGACCCGAAATTCGTTTCCCTTTTGATGTTTGCGGGGTTCGTCAACGTGTATTCCGTCCGTATCCGAGGCTATTGGTTGTTTCTGAACAAGTTTTTGTTTTACGCGATAGAGATGTTACCCCTAAGCGCTACCCCTAACCTGGAGGGCCAAGTTCCTCTTTCCCCAGGAACAGGGGGTCGGGTCGCTGCACACATTGGTTCACTACCTGGCGGGTGTCAGTATAGCTATCCAGGGAAGGACACGCGGAGGCTGTGTGTCAACTTGGATTGAGCAGGGACAGAGGTTGAAGCTGACATTTGCCATGTTAAACGCAATCAGTTTCTTTGCTCTGTCTGCTCGCTCACTTCTCCCCTACTCTATTAATATACCCACACTTAATAGAGTAGATATCAGAAGACTAGTAAGCCACCTGTCGGGACACTGTGGTCTGAGATATCATCTCAATAAAATAAAGCTCTCGTTTGACGCTAAGTATCTACTCTGCCTTGAGGACGAGTCCCTTCGTAGAGCACATACAGCTGCTCTCTGCATATCCTTCTCAGTGAAATCATGACCCCTGAGGTTATCATCTTAGTTCCTATGAGGGAACTTTATAAAGGAAGTGGAGAAGTTACTCGTCTATTCGGCTAGTAGGCACAGAAGATCTTTAAAGGTCGCAGTGCCTCGTACTATGGGTTAGCACTAGTCCCTGTTTTTTTTTTTTTTTTAGAGACTCGCGCAGGTGCAGGTTCATGTTTACACATACAACCTGAACGTGTTCCACATCTTCGGGGATATTACTGCACGATGGCGCGATGGCACGATGGACAAGTGGGGGAGTCATCATTCCAACACTTGTACAGGTATGACCGAGAGCAGCCATGTCCCGTAAGAGGTTACGCGAGGTTGAAGCTAATTTCACCATGTCTGCGGTCTATACAAGTCTCTATTCTCGGAATAAGGCGGTAAGTCCAACGGTCCTTAGAAGAAAGGCTTCTTTCTTTTATGTCCGCTTGACTGTGTGTGCTTTCTGCCTGCTCTCTTTTGCTTAGTTTTTCGCAAGTATGTCGATGGGTAATATACCTGCGATGACACAGGCTGCGTGTTCCGAGGTTGTGAGGTAAGGGCTATTCACCCTTAGCGCACATAGTCAATTTACTGCTGTGATCCCTTCTGTATGAAGTCACCTTCATAGCTCCGGTCCAAACTGACGATGCATAAAGCAAATTGAATTGAATTGAATTGAATTGGAGGTACCCACACGAGAGGATTTGTTGCTTACGTACTCCAGGTGTTCTTTAAATGTGAGCCTGTAGCTGATCATAACGCCAAGGTATTTAATAGCTGGTTTGGATGCTATCTCATGCCCACCTATCGTGAACATGATCATTTCTCATTTGTTTCTACTGGTTACGTTCCACAGTATTGGCCCCAGAACTGAGCCCTTAGGGACTCCTCCAGTTACTACATATTGCTTCACACCATCGTCTGTTCCGTAGAGCAACATTCTTTGCCGGAAATCGTTTTTCAAAATTCCGCTGATGCAAGTTGATACTCTCATATATCGAAGCGCTCCGAGGATACGTTTCCAGCTCGCCTTGTTGAACGCATTTTCAACGTCCGGTGTTATGGCGCAATAGTACTGCTTTGCGCCTCTTCTCCATCGTCTTCTTTCTATGGCCCTTTTCACTGTGTAGATTACTTCCCTAATGGCATCAACAGTCGAGCGTGCTTTTCGAAAACCATACCCGTGTGCTGATAGTCCGCCTGCTTCTTCAATTGCAGTTTCCAATCTGTTGCCGATGATGCGCTCTAGAACTGTTTATGCAGTGACCAATATAGAAAGCGGGCGGTAAACTGATGGGTCTCCCGCGGTTTCACCCCCTTTGGGTAGCAGCACGAGCATCAGAAAAAACTGCCTTACTCAGGCAGGCATTATAAATACCAACAAACAGGTCCAAATTGTTGGGCTGCAGTAGAAGACTCGCTCTTTAGTGGAATTTCTGATTGCCTTGGGAGTTCGGTAGGATGGTCCTTCCTCTGCTGCGATTGTACCGCCTCCTTGACATTTAGCACGTAAGAGCGCAATACCTTTGATTCTCCAGTAAACTGGTGGGGAGCGTTTATTCGTCGTTCTTCTTGCCATAGACGAATCGCATGCCGTCGTAATGTACAATAGTTAGATCAGATGTGCAGACTTCTCGATTGCCATACGCGTCAACGTAGCATCCGCAATCATAAGGGCGAATTTTTTGGATATTCTCCTTGAGAAAATTGGGCGCCGCCTTTCTTCATTCCGGAATTCACACAATTTAGCATGGTGGTCTCTGTGAGTATAGTGGGGACGGACCTTCCATGTTGTTCTTCGAGCGAGGCTGTTGCTAACAAAACTGTTTATTATCGCTGTTTAAGAGCACCACGTCAAGGACTATTAAGGCTTTCACAGATTGCTTCCTGTTATGTTTGTTCTTGAGCAGTCTCATCCTCGGGACCAAGCATTGAAGTCTACGGTTATGAAAACCGGACTCCATCCTCTGGCATCTTTGTCAACCTGTCAGAGTTTTCGATGGTAAGACTCGGTGGAGCATAGCAGCTGTAAATGTGGTTGCCATCAATTTTGGCCCGAACAAAAACTGTATCGAGGATATTATACTCATCCTCGTTTTCGTGGAAGGGTCGTCTACCGCAGGTCAATATTCAGGTTTTGGCTGTTGAATCCGCCATCAGTATTACAATTTTACTGATACGGTTAGCTCCAGATTGCGACCTCTATATCTAGTTCGCGAATTGTTTAAGTTAAGGGGCTTGGGCGGTTGCCTCACAATGGTTCAGGTCTCCCGATGCAAGGAGTTATGAAGCTTCATTCGTACCGGGGTACAAGGCAAATGTATACCATATGGTATGAGATGAAGTTAGACAATTCTTGATTATGTACTGAATATGGGCCTTACAAAGTGTACAGAGTTAAAAAGAAGCCATCCTGCCTGGGTGTAGGTGTCATTAGTTCGTGTGGCATGATTCAGATTGATCCCGCAAGTAGTTTGCTTACACGATTTTTTGCAGTGAACGTCTTATGTGTAGATGGATTGGCTCTTAAAGAAATATATCCGCTGCTGACCAAAGCTTACGGAGACTCTGCACCTTCGACGCTGATCGTCCCCCTAAGATGACCCACATTGAGTATGTCCAAAAGTTTGGATAATATCGTGTTGGATAGCAGGCAAGCGAAGGTGAGTGAGACAGTTGAGGCTGTGGGATGTCTGAAGAAAACCATCAATTCTTTGGGCCAATTTTGTGCGGCGATTCGTCATCATCTATGAGATATGGGTCCACCACTACACGTCAGAAGCGAAACAGTATAAGCAGTGATTGGAAGCTTGTGGGTTGGCGTTAAAGAAAGCAAAGTCGATCGCATCTGTTGAAAAGGTAATGGCCAACGTGTTAGGATGCGGAAAAGATCCTGTTATTTGTTTATTTTGCTGAAAGCTCAACAATTACAGGCGGATAATACTCCAACCTTCTCGACCGGTATGAAGAAAGGACAATCCACTTGTATACAGGGGTCCCTTGGCGATAAGGAAACTGCCCCCTATTCTCCTGATTTAGAAGAATATATAGGTCAGTTATGACTAGCCTACTCTAAGAGAGCCAGCCTGCAATACACTCTTTAAGTCCAGTTTTATTCTGGACCCACTCCTTTAAATTGGGGGGAAGTCGAGCTTATCTTTCTACCTAAATATGAAAAGTAAGTCGACGGATATGACCCTCGAAAAATTCATACCGGTGTTATGCTCGTCAAAATCAATATGCCCATCGTAAGAAATGGTCTACTGAGTATGAACAAAACCCACTTGAGGGTCACGTCAGTAATCGTTGGTTGGCCCAAACGCCGTGTCATCAGTGATAGCATCAGCAGCGAAAGACAGTCTTCTTCTTCTTCTTAACGGGCGCTACAGGTCGGGGTGATCGATCTTTGAGCACGACCTTTTGCTAGCCTTTTCCATTGCCTC
This sequence comes from Eumerus sabulonum, assembly GCA_951905685.1. NCBI lineage: Eukaryota > Metazoa > Arthropoda > Insecta > Diptera > Syrphidae > Eumerus > Eumerus sabulonum. The sequence continues at coordinate 243,355,724 of OX645060.1, forward strand.
ACACCCAGTGGACTGAGGTCCCCTTCCAACTGTGTGCGGCGCAATCCTAAGTGCGGCTGTCCTCTGTTTCTCCGACCCTCGGGGTTGCATTCAAAGACAATTTGGGCTGGAGCTGTAGTGTCCCTTCGCTCTACATGGCTTAGCCATCTTAGGCGTTGAATCCGTAGATGCCTGACTAGACTCATGTCGCTGTACAGCCCGTAAAGCTGGTGGTTGAATCCTTTCCTCCATCCGCCGTCTGCGTTTATAGGACACAAAATAACACGCAAAATCTTTCTCTCGAAACCACCAAGAACCACCTCATCCGCTTTAGATAGTGTCCATGCTTCTGCGCCATACAGCGGGACCGAGATGATAAGGGTCTTGTATCGAATCAACTTTGTCGTTGGGGAGAACGCTCTATTACTCAATAGCCTCCTAAGCCCAAAGAAACAGCGTTTGGCAAGAGTGATTCTGCGTTTGATTTGGGAATTGATGTCGTTATTCCAGGTCACTGCGGAGCCGAGGTAGACGAAGTCCTTATTTACCTCAAACTTATATCTGCCAATACAAACGTTCTGATGAGCGTCCTTTTTTGCGGAATCGGATGAAGGAACGAGCATTCTCCAAGGTCATCCTGCATAGACTGACAAGTTTAGCCGGATATCATATAACTTTTCTCTAATTACTCTGTCGTATGCGACTTTGAAGTCGACAAATAGGTGGTGAGTGTCGACTTGAAATTCATTTGTTTTTTCCAGGATCTGCCGTAGTGTGAAGGTTAAGTCGATGGTGGACTTCTCTGGCCTGAAGCCACACTATTAAGGACCTATTAGCTTATTTATAAAAGGCTTCGGGCGATGTCAAGGAGATTTATTCCTTGTGATTGGCGCAGCCGGAGGTGTCTCCTTTCTTGTGAATCGGGTAAACGATGCTGAGACTCCATTCCTCGAGCATGCTTTCCTCTGACCATATTTTACAGATGAACATGCTCCTAGTCAGGTCAGCTGCCTTGAAGAGCTCAGTAGACAGTCCGTCTGCGCCAGCAGCTATATTCGACTTGAGTTTCAATATGGCGATCTTAACTTCGTCGAGGTAAGGGGACGGAATTTTCTGCGACCCTTGTCGTTAAGAAATGGATCATTCTACCTGACAGCGGTATGTTGACGTACAGTCTGCAGAAGTGGTTTTTCCATATTCTCTGCATCGACTGCGATTCTACTACTAGGTGTCCGTTCTCATCCCTACAGGCTTCCCTTCTGGCTTTATAACCTTGTCAAAGTCGCTTTATCTGTCTATAAAACTTTCGAACGTCATGCCTTCAGTAACATCTCTCCAAGTTCTCAATGGCGCGCTTCTCGTGCTATATCTTCTTTCTCCTGTGAAGCTAATCTGTGGAGCTCACGAGCTGCTCCCTTCCTTCTATGCAGCGAGGCTCTATATGCCTCCTGCTTGCCTGTGTGAATCCTCCTGCACTCGTCATCAAACCAGGTGTTACCTCGTGGTGGAGCCTCGAAGCCCAAAACTACAGATACAGCGCTTTTCAGGGCTTGTTTGCAAAGGTTCCACTGTTGTTCTATTGACAGCGTGGAAGGTTGAGGTGTATTGGAGAGCTTAAGGGAGACGCGATCGGTAAAAGCACGAGCGGTTTCTGGCGATAGTAGCTTTCCGACGTCATAACTTTGTATCCTTACTCTACTCCGCTGCGATCGTGATATCCGTAGGCGCATCTTGGCTAATACAGAATAGTGGTCCGAGTCGATGTTAACTCCTCGGAAAGTTTTAACATCAAAAATAGTGGAGGAGGGTCTGACGTCGATTACGATGCTTTCCTTACCCAGCTTAGCATTGAAGTCTCCTAGTACAATTTTAATGTTATAGCTGGGCCATTGGGCATACGTTCTGTCTAGGAGATCGTATAACTCATCCTTGGTAGAGCCGTCCTTGTCTTCCGTGGGGGCGTGGACGCAGATCAGGCTGATGTTAGAAAATTTAGCCTTTATACGGATCGTTATGAGGCCTTCGCTCACATGCCGAAAGCTTATGTCTTTTTGCCTTAGTCCACCTCGAGCAGCAAATCCGCTTCCGAGCAATTATTGTCCTCTCTCCCTATAGCAGTCGCAGTAAGTGTCTCAGTTTTTCATCCGCTTTATAACCGGCCCATTCGATCACATTTCCTGGACCTAACATTCCACGTACAAAGCCGGTCCGTTTTATACGAGGTTTGTAGTTGCTTCTGACCAATTGTGCGGTTTTCCGGTTATTGCTTGCTAGACCATAGCCCAAACGGCATTAACCGTGTTTTGTGGCCCAGGGTGCTCGCCATTCGGTCTCTTCCGTTAGTAATCGCTCTAACTGAGACATGGTTGAACGACAAAATTTTCTCAGAAGAATTATTCACATCTAGGTATGATGTCTTTAGGAAGGATCGATGCGCTGCTCAAACTGGTCTCACCAGAGGTGGAGGTGTTTTGCTAGCTGTTCGTTCTTACTTTAAGATTGAAGAAATTGCATTACCCGATCCGTCACGCATGATTGAACAAATTCGTGTGCGTATTCTTTTTAAATCATCAACTGAGGTGAATAGTTATTATATTTACTTCTTTGTCTCATATATTCCACCCGGATCTGATAATGCAAATTACGAAACTCATATAAGTAATATTAAAACCATTATAAACTCGTTAGATAGCAGATCTTTTGCTGTAGTTTTAGGAGATTTTAATTTAAATAATGTTAAGTGGATTCCCTCTGAGGATGATAAATGTGTTTTTCCGTTAATGTTTCAAAGTACCATGAACTTGAAGTAATTGATTCTATGTATTCTTTAAATCTTCGACAAGTAAATGTAATTGCTAGCTCCTTAGGGAATATGTTGGATTTAATTTTTACCGATGAAGAACTTGAAGTTTCTGTTAATAACACATCTTTTCCTTTGCTTAGTGATAGTGTTCATCATAAGGCACTGAAAATTTCGTTCAATTTAACTGTGTTAAATTTGTGTACATCGATGAATACCTCCAATATATCGACATCGAAATATAAGAAAGCCAATTATACCCTAATAAATAATGCTTTATCACAAGTTGATTGGCACTCAATCCTTCCAACCGGTAGTCTAGAAAATGCGTATGCTATGTTTGAAGATATTTTGAAATCTTATGTTGCAAGGTTTACTCCGCAGAAATGTAATAAATATTCCAATAGACCCGTTTGGTTTACTAAAAGCTCATCGCGTCTTAAAAACACTATGCTCAAAATTTATAAATCCAGCAGACATTCAGAGTCTTTCGATGCCCGGTTCCGCCAAATTAGGAGGGAATACGAGTTTTTAAAACGTTTCACCTTTCGACAATATATTTCTTCCATAGAGCGCAAAATAAAATACGACAGTAAATATTTTTGGTCATTTCTAAATTCTAGACGCAAGTCTGTCGGTCTTCCTAATACCATGATCTTTAATGGAGTCTCTAGTAACGATTTAAATATGATTTGTGATATGTTTGCCTCTTTTTTCCAATCCAACTTTATAAATGTTAACATCGATTATTGTAGCAATCCCCGTAACATACCCCCTGTAACGGATCTTGGGTCTCTTTGACTTACTGAAGATGACGTTTTCTTGGAAATTGGAACTCTCGTTGGATCCAGTGCAAGTATCGCCCCTGATGACTTGCCTCCGTTACTCTTAAAATCTTGTAATTGGTCATTAGCTAAACCTCTTTGCATAATATTTAATATGTCGCTGAGTAGCGGAGATTTCTTAAACTGCTGGAAATCTTCTTTCATTGTACCTATCCATAAAGCTGGCTCCAAAAAATCTGTTGAAAATTATAGGCCCACTGAAAAACTTCAACTCATTCCCAAGATTTTTGAAGCTATCATTAAGAAAAAGCTTTATTCTGTTTTACACAATCACATCTCTGAATTCCAGCATGGTTTTGTTACTGGCAGATCCACTGCAACTAACCTGGTAATATTTACCAATTATGTAATCAAAAGTATGGAAAGCCATTGCCAAGTCGACACTATCTACACTGACTTCTCGAAGGCATTTGACCGCGTTCAGCACAATGTGCTGATCTCAAAAATTCGTCTTCTTGGGTTCCACTCCAACTTATTGCACTGGATTCAAAGCTATCTCATTGGTCGTACACAATATGTACGTATTGGTACTACGCTGTCCAAAGTAATTGTTAATTATTCAGGAATTCCTCAAGGCAGTCACTTAGGCCCACTCCTTTTTCGTTTTATTCGTAATCGACTTACCTTTATATATACGGAATTCTAACTCTTTACTATTTGCTGATGACCTGAAAATCTTTAAGTCGATATCGACATATTCTGACGCTGCGGATTTATAACATGACATTAATAGTTTAACTGATTGGTGCTACGCTAATGGACTACACCTTAACATTAGTAAGTGCTCGGTAATGACCTTTTCTAGGTTATCTACCGACATTGTTTTTGATTACACCCTTAACAACAGCATCCTGAATAGACCTAATGAGCAAAAAGATTTGGGTGTAATATTCGACAAGAAACTTGACTTCTCGATGCACATCGATTACATTGTGTCTAAAGCGAACTCTATGTTGGGTTTCTTATCTCGCAATACGAAAGACTTTCAAAATCCTTATGCACTGAAGACCCCGTATATTACTCTAGTCCGGTCAGTATTGGAATACTGTTGTGTAGTGTGAAACCCCTTCTACTTAAATAGGTCTAACCGAATTGAAAAGATCCAAGAGAGATTCTCTAAGTTTGCACTGCGCAAGATAGCTTGGAATTCAGTTATTCCCCCTTATCATGCCAGATGTGCTTTGATAAGTCTTAAGGAGCTAAGCAAGCGGAGAGTATACTATTCGGCAATGTTCGCTAGGGACATAATCGCTGGACATATTAGTTGTCCGGATTTCCTTTCTTCTATTAAAATATATGCACCTTCGCGCGGCCTGCGACCCAAACAACATGATTTCTTATATATCTCTAAACATAGTTCTAATTATGCTCGATTCAATCCATATAATACCGCTTGTCTTAATTATAATTCATATGATGATGTAATTGATTTTAATCAAACTCGAAATATATGCAAAACTGCCTTATTGAATGCTATTACGTAATTTCGAACACTTTTGATTATATTCTTGCCTGTACGAGTATTTATACTATTTACTATTATTACACTTATTAATTATTAACTATTAATTTACACTATTGTCTACGAAAGTTTTGTACACTTGATAGATAAATAAATGAAATGAAATGAAATAATTTCCATTGTCAGGAAATTTCCAATAAGACCTGGCTAACAGAGCTGCAAGGTGTTCGGCTGCAGAGGCTCTTACTCGTCACACACAACAGGGGTGATTGAGAAAAGCTCGGATTTGGTCCTTCATGGACTGTAACGCCAACATACATACCTACATAGAGCACCCGTCGGTAGATGCTACTCCTAAGAAGCCTTTGTTATGAAGTGACATTTGCCCCTATTATTGTATGCTACGTACAACGTTTCATTACCCTATTATCACAAGCATATACATACGTAAGTAGCTTCCCGTCCGGTTCCTGTTTCCAGACACGGCTGTAATAGACTGGCAACACTTCCGCACGCCATTTATTTGGGCTTGTCATAACCAATTTATCGAATCGATGCAGTTAGTATTCACGCCACATTCACGGATAGAATTATCGTCGACTTGTGTCAAGCTTGTATCTGTACACTCTGTCGAATCTTTCTTAACAGAGTCATAGTGAAAGATGGTGCACTTTCGTTTCCCTTTAGCTTCTGGCGGCTAATCATGCTCAATCTTTCCCAGAACACCTGTATCTATGGGTATTCTGACTAAGCCTTTCTTCCCTATTGATCGGCTTATTGCTATTCAAATCAAGTAGTAAACAAACAAAGCTATAGTCGTCGTTTGTCTGTACGGATATACACGCACGAGATAAAACGCTCAACGAGCATTCAAATGAATAGCAATTACGCTTGACTGATTCGTATACGCCGGCGATTTAATATGTGTGGAAAAGGTAATAAAATAAATTTACACATAAAATGGAAAAGTAAAAAGCTCAGATGGTCTCTGCCATATACAGATATAGTACCACGTGGAGAGAGTTAATTATGTACAATCGGAATGACTTGCACTTACCAGAAACAAGTTTTTCTAGCGATTCCACCATACTCTCAAATACTAATGAGACAACGAGAAGCAATTAGCGACTTTCAAGGCCATTCAAAGTTCAATTGGCCTTGGAAAAAATCTCTCATGCTTCGTAGTTACAAATAGCCGAAAAGATAATCTGCGAGCTCAGAGTGTGTCCAAATTCCCTCACAGTATTTCGTACAGTGCATGAGTATTTGTCGGGTTTCGTGCGTCAAGTCAATATCACTTCTATGAGCTTACCACCGAGCCTATATAAAAGCCATTGCATCTTTCAGCACGCTTGCCAGTGTCATTGTAGTTGCTCATTCGGACGGTACCCACACTCGATATTAGTTCCTCAGTTTGTCTATCACTCGGTCGAGATACATACATATACATCCAATCACCATCGATAGGTGTGTGTTAATAAAATTTCAAAACAAAATTCGCCCATCTACTCTAGGCGGTTAGTGTTTTGCATAATCCATGGAACTGGCCAAGCCAATGTGCTTCAAGGTGTTCCAAACCCGATTTAGTTTAAACGTGACTTTATATACATACATATGTACTGTAATCGATAAACATTGACAGAGTAGTGTATCCGTATTGAACTTGTATTGTGTTGTATCTATACTTTCAGAACATGTTTTTCGGGAAATGTGTGTGCTTTCTAGCCCTTTGGGCACTAATCCAAGCTACCGAAGTGCAAAAATGCCCAAAAAGTAATCGATTCGATCGTTCGCATTAGAAACCTCTGCTAATGGATAATTTTGTTTTGTAGGTTCAGCACGAAAACTGGAAGCAAACGAAGTGACCATTTCCCATTGTCCGAAGAGCAAGTGCACGCTAAAACGCAACACTGACATGAGCATCGAAATGAAAATCACACCCGAAAGGGATTTCAACGAATTGATTTCAGATATTTCGGGAATTATTCTAGACGTTCCATTACCATTCCCCGGCGTCCATGGTACCGATGCCTGTAAGAATATCTTCGATGCAGCGGGCGAGAAGAAAGTTGGATGCCCGTTGAAATCTGGCGAAACCTATACGTATAAGAGTAGCTTCCCGATCCTACCGCTATATCCGACCATCAATTTGGTCATTCATTATGGATTACGCGACAATCAGGGTGATGCTGCATGTTTCGAGATACCGGCTAGGATTAAGTAAACTATAGATTGTAAGGTGTGAGGTATGTACCACCTCTCTATCGAGTCGTGATAAGTAAACAGATTTTTTTTGATGTACTACAAATGAGTTTACTTTTGACTTGGAGTCTCAAGGGCATTGGGGTGTTTTTAGAGCTCGTTTTTCAGTTTTTCTTTTTTTTTTGTTTTTTTAAACCGAATCGGCGATACAGACATCAGACATTGGAAGCAATTCCAAAGACTCATAGTTTGCAACTATCGCGTAATCGGTTTTGTAGTATCTGAAACGGTCGATTAAAAGTTGCATAATAAACATGTTTTTCTTTAATCCGCGTGCAGCTATGAATTGCAGTTTTTTGTTTTAGCTTTTCATGAATCAACCGCGACCAGTTTGATTTACTGGCGATTTCGATGGCATAACCACATACTTGTGTGTTCCTCTTCAAAATCACGTATCGTCAGACGAACATATGTATCTATATCTACTTAAGCATCCAAATGCGAGACAAAAGAATATGTAAGCGTGTTGCCCAACATAAAGAGAAAAACAAATTACCGCGATTATGGTCACAGTTTAACGACTTCACGCAACGATGACATCAATGGCATCCATTGCAACATGTACGAGTTACTCACATACTAGATACTCGTATTCGCAACAGTCTTTTTAGTTCTTTGCACTTTGTTATGGATTTTTGCGGCGCATAAATCAAACAGTCAGCCAAGGTGAGACTGACTCATCACCAGATTATTGCACACAAGTAGTTAAAGAAGATAATAGCCCCCAACACGGAATGTTTGCTTAGTTCAGTTCAAGCTGCGGTCAAAAGCTACGGGCGCAGTGCGAAAGGCCTCTAGTTCAGATCAAACTTTGAGTGAGTAATGAACTGAGGTTAATGCTAAAAAACCGGCCAAGTGCGAGTCGGACTCGTCCTCAAAGGGGTCCGTACCATCTGTATATATATATATACTAGCTTTTACCCGCGACTTCGTCCGCGTTTGCATACTTAGAGGTCAAATTTCCATGGTATAATTATAATTTTAATTATGTGTAATAAAAAATACAACATCAATACTACTTACCTCCTTTTTCTTTTTTGCTCAACTGAAACCGTTCAAATTAACTCCCGATCTTATTGTACTGTCTTTCAAATCGTATCTGATTGAAGTAAACATTTTCTTGCGTCTCGAAAGATCATGAATAAAAAATACTCTGGCATATATATATAGCTTCCTTACCCGCGGCTTGGCTCGCGGGGCATTGGCTAGGGTCCAAGACATTGGTCACGGTATCGGGCATTGGTTAGGGTCTAACTCCAGTAGATCATTGGGTATTAAAGGAATACGTGGAATTAACACTGTATCTCCTCGAGCACATCCGGTCAGAATAATAGCTTCGATTAAATTTTTATGCATTGCTTTGACTTGTAACCTAGTACCATTACACAGTTTCGGTGGCTGTAGGTTTCGAAGTAGCATTACCGGTGTGCCCTTCCGCAAAATAAGCCTGTGGTATGGAATTCCCGGTGGTTTAAGCGAATTCAAAAATTCTACCGGATAATTTACAGCTTCATCTGCGTTACACACAGTATCTATCGACCTGTAGACCATTTCTTCCGCGTCAAAGAACTTCAGTAACATGTCATTAATAAGCGCGGCTTGATCGTTTTTTGGAGTTAAAATTGCCCGCTCACAAAACCATTCGATACTTTTCTCCTGGATAAATGCGATCTATCAGTTCTTGAGAAGTAGTTACGAATGTGCACAACTCATCCGGGACAACAATCATGTTATCTGTTGATGGATAATCACCATTCCCTATTTTCATTAAAATATCTGAAAATTTAGCAGCTGATATATCGTCTTTCAGATATACTCTCATATTTTTGGTAAGCTTGAGGATTTCTACTGACGGCCACAAAACAGATTTTTTCAGACAGGCCTTAATTTCATCAGCTCGGGTCAGGTTCTTATTACTACGAATATCCTGTAGAGACCTATTGATAGCCTCAACGCTTCTCTTGTGTGCCATTGTAATTTCATCTCAGACAATTATTTTAGTATTTTTTAATACCTCGGCCAGATTGTTTTGTTTTGATATACTGCATATAGGCGTCTCTACACGTGTAAGGTCAAGTGGCAACTTAAAAGCGGCATGCGCAGTTCGACCACCCTCTAGAAGCGTGGCAGCGATTCCGGAAGACGCGACAGCTAAGGCGATGCTACGACCACTCCTTACTTTTGCTAAGATCAAGTTAGTAAGGTAGGTTTTTCCAGTGCCAGCCGGAGCGTCTAGAAAGAAAAGTCATCCCTCATTTTTCTCAACACTGGTTATAATTTCATGTACCCTGATTTTCCATGACAAACCGGTCCAGAGCTTCAACGTCATAGTTAGTTACCCTCAAGTATTGTACAATGCCCAAATCTTGTGGTCTGTTTGGCTGCGGCAAGCCATATTCTTTGAGGGCACGTCCACCTAATGCCAAGACAATTTCTTCAATAACATATAAGCATTTATTGTACACTTCATCAGAAAACTGCTCAATATTATTTTTAATTTGTCTTTCTACTAGTGGATCTGATACTTGACAAAACACTAACATTATTGTAAACAGTTCGCGAATCTTCAATGGTGATTTACAAAGTACGGCCTCTTCCAGAGTGGCATACCAGTGCTGATCGTCTTCAAGCAAGCCTAAACTCTTGCAAGCAGATTGAAAAGTCGGATATACCACATTATTTACCGTTCTTAATGCTTCAAAAGAAGTTGGGCCACGTCCTTCATGAAGCAACATACGGAGATAATAACACTCTGTATTATTGGGATGCACCGTGTACACTCTACCTAAAGCGTGGTCTTTTTTGACACCTGGCCATCCGTCAACGTCACATCCCCTTTTTCTTCGTTCAAATTTAGAATTTTTGTGCCAAACATAATATTTAGGTACATCTGGATATATTATAGTTTTTGCGAAGTCATCTACTTGACATAGTTTAAAAAAGCTAAAAGTGTAGTTGTCGATGGATTGTTGACTATGTCGATGAGATTTTGTTGGTGAAAATATACCCTTTGACCATTTTCTAAATGTACCGCAAAATGAAAAACTGTAGGAAAACGTTCATGAATAGGGAATCCGAGAATCCGCCACACGGCTTCTGAGCTGCTTATATATCTTCCACTTTCATACATTTTTACTTCGTCTTTTTTATTTTCGAGAGCGAACGTAGCCTGATCTGACCCTTTATTTACATACTTACAAACATATTTTATCGATTTTACCGAATTGCAATATTCAACATTTATATGTACGTTAAAAGTTCTTGAAAGAACTGGATTATAAGGAACTATCCAACGGTTGTCCATACGTACTCCTTTTACGTTCACGGTAAAGCCGCCATCATCTGGAGAACGCCGTCTATACTGTGGATAGCCTTCGTCGCTAGTTTGAGTTTGAGGGTGACTGGTAATTGAAATCTCCACAAGGACCATGTACCATGTTAGATTTTACTATTTCGTACAATTTAGGGTCTTTCTCTGGATCAGGTATTTCAGCGCAAATAACTTTATCAATAATGTCTGTAGAAATCCGAATAATAAGCCATAGTAGTATATGAATGTGTGGGAGACCACGTTTCTGCCATTCAACAGAGTACATGAAGCTTCTTACTTCACCGAATATCTTACCTTTGGTCAACAGATTCATCATTTTTTTAACTTTAAGATGGAACACCCTAGCAATTAAATCGTGACGATCATGTGAAGTTTGACCGGAAAGCAAATTTCTTGTAATGTCGTCCCAGCGAGGGTTGCAGGTAAAAGTAATCCAAAGATCGGGGCGACCATAGCATCGTACATATGTCATCGCGTCTTGAGTACGTTCATGCATGTACCTGTACCCATCTGTAAAAGACGATGGCAGCACCACCATTTAACCGAGATTCTCAGGATTAGCGTCTTGCCTATCTACCGCATCTTTCAGATGAATATAATTTTCAGAGCGCAATTTCGACTGATTACTTCTAATGAAGTTAAGTCTTTCAGTTTCTATCTTAGCGTATTGGTCAACCAAAAATTGATTGAATAGGGAACGAAAATAGATAAGATGATTTCCCTCCCTAACCATTATGCGATAAGCGTAGAAGCTCGCTGCAGAAATTGTTTTTTTCAGAGCAATATTTTTTGTTGGATCGCGTTGTGGCAAATTAATGGAGTATCCATCCTCACCACGACAAAATAGCAAAGGATATTGTAAGGCATCATACGACCTATGAATCTCACTAATGCGACGCAAAGTGCTATTGTTGCTTTCTAATACAATGTCTCGTTTTTCAAACTGTTGACCAACCATAACTAACGCAACTTCATTAGTTGCTGGAGCATTATAATCTCTATCAAATGAAACGTCAGAAAAATGAAAATATTAACCCAATTAAACAATGGTCACTCCCAAAGTATACGAAGATCCGCATAAAGAGGAGACGCTGAGAATAGTCGCAGCGAATACGATTTTTCATATGAACATTTACATCTCAGTTTACCCCCTTAGTCGGATATTATACGATTCAATTCTCTCTTCCGAAACAGGAACAGTTGGATAGAGAAGTGAGAAGCTTCCGGGGTAGGTTGTATTGCCTATGCTGGGAATTTGATTCACAATACTTTGACATTTCTCAGTTTCTTTTTCTCTTTTTTTGCGAGTGTTTGTGCGGTGTCTCTCAGCATAACGTAAAATGCACAAACACAAAGACAAAATGCGGGCTAAGTGTCACTTTGTGGTGAGCTCCCTATTGAATCGTGTAATGATTCATCGAATACGAACAGAGAGCCCAAAAGAGAAGAAATAAAAATTGACTCAAATAATTGAATCAAATAATACCTGACTTAGGAGTGGAATTTTGAAAAATCCTTTCTTAGCGGATATCTATGTCACTATAAGAATACACTGTCAAAATTTCAGCCTTATAGGTTCAGCGGTTTGGCCGGTGCGTTGTCTGTCAGTCAATCAGTCACGGAACTCTTTTATATATATAGATGAAAGAGACTATGTATGTTACCTCATCAAATGACAGATCTTGGTTGCAGGCAGGATTTTTTGGATGAAAATCATGTCTGTTGTATGGGAGCCCGCCTTAAATATTCATTTTGTTCTGTACATCATCTGTGAAAATTTCAACTGTCTAGCTATCACGGTTCATGAGATACAGCCTGGTGACAGACGGACGGACGGACGGACGGACGGACAGCGAAGTCTTAGTAATAGGGTTCCGTTTTACCTTTGGGTACGGAACCCTAAAAATCAGTCGCTCGAAAGTCAAACGAAATTGAAGTGAACGCATTAACGTACAGCTTAACACAGTGTCTATAGGGACGAGCTATATAAGGATTGAGAGGAATACACATAGGCCAGGGAGACCCGTTGTGCAGCTATGAGTGGGTGTTAAAAAGGTTCAAAATACCGTAGTTAAATTACAAATCGGTTTAAGGTTTGGAAAAAGAAGAAATTAAAATAATTTTTCTCTTGAACACGTCTTTATCGCAAGAGCCTCAACTTCAAAAAGCCCAGTTTCATATATCTTTTGACAGCCCGCCAGCATGACTTGAATCCAGAGCCGCATGTCATGTATGTCATGATGTTGCGTTCAGCCCTGGGCTACATTGAAGTCCTCGGTTCAAACGGGGTTGCTACTCCATTAACATTTCCGCCCACCTCATCCAGGTCCTGCGACGAAATATGTGTCGGATGGCGTTGCCGCCCACCGTGTAGGCCAGTTTTCTCGTCTTTAGGCAAAGCAATCAATTTCGATATGGCTCGTTTAATTACTGAAGATTGAGTACGCACGATGGCTATTCTTACTAATTCGTCGTCTCCAGGATGGGCTTCCAGGATACGACCCAATAACCATTGAGTAGGTGGCGCACGTTCGTCTCGAATGAGCACGATATCTCCGACCTTAAGATTGTCTTTTGTTTGACGCCATTTGTTTCGGGCCTGAAGTTCGTGCAAATATTCACAACTCCAGCGCTTTCAAAAATCCTGTTGCATTTGTTGTAGCTGTTTCCACCTGGTGAGTCGTCCAGCTTTAACGTCGAGCAAGTTTGGCTCGGGTGGTGCCGTAAAAGGACCACCTTCCAAAAAGTGTCCGGGGGTGAGTGCGGTCGCGGCCGCGAGTTGAGAACAGCTTCAATTTGTTTAAGCACCGTGTGAAACTCTTCATAGGTCAACAAAGCCTCTCCAATAGTCCTCTTCAAATGATGCTTCATACTTTTGATGCCAGCTTCCCATATACCTCCACAGTTTGGTGACCCGGGGACACCATGACAGGCAACCAATCTGGCTCCAGTGTCAAGCTGACTTTTGACTGCCCGTAAATCTTCTTTGAAAACAGCGTTAGCCCCCACAAACGTTGTAGCGCAATCACTGTAAATATCAGCGCTGTATCCGCGTCGTACGAAAAACCGACGCAGTGCGGCCAAGAAGCTGTCAGTCGTCATATCGCTTACGAGCTCTAGATGTACAGCTCGTGTACCAAAGCACACAAACAAAACCACATAGCCCTTATAGCTTTTATGTCCTCTGCCTTTCGAAGTGCGGATCTCATAAGGACCGCCGTAGTCGAGACCGCAATGATGAAATGCCTTTGCAGCCGTGCAGCGATGAGCGGGGAGGTTTCCCATCATCTGCTTTGTTGTAGGTGGATTTTGGCGGAAGCATTTGATGCATTGGCGAATGTATTTTTTGATTATATACCGCGCATCAATTAACCAGAACCGTCGGCGAAGAGAATTCAGTGTTGCTTGCGTACCACCATGCATGGTGTCCTCGTGAGCTTTGGCGACGAGCAGTGTACATAAGTTACTTTCTTTCGGCAAAATCAAAGGAAACCGTTCTGAAGAAGGCATGATGGGAAATATTCAATCCCCACACCGAATAGGGTTCGCACCACTGGATTGCGATAAACTACTATTAAGTTCTCAAAACTATTTATAATTCTAATTTTGGATACTTTATTTGTGATAACACAAGTCAAAGATGGTTAAAGTTAATTCACTGGTTAAGTAATCAGGAACGAAAGATCTGGACTATAAGCGCCTGTTGCTTCGTTGGCCGACAGGAGAAGAAGAACCCAAAACCCCCGGAAACTGTCGCCATGCCAAGGTTGACAGCTGTCCATACATTTGCGAATTAGTAGTTCTGTTCGTTTATAACAACTACAATTGTCCTTTTCACCCGAATAAAAACACACACACTTTTCTTGTTTCACCACAGATCAATTATCTGTGCAGCTTCACCACTTTTCTTTATTATCCAATACTATCCACTTTAAACTTTATTACACAAACAAACCTTTATTGAGCTTTTATTTTCACACTGTTTGATCACACTGACTTGTCACACGCTATTCAATACCACAAACTGAATGAATGCCGAGGGCGAGTGTTCGCGCTTATATAGCTCTCGGTCCACCTTCTCGAATGTTCGCCGTTGGAAGTTCCCCTTCGGAAATCTCTAGAATGCTCTGACAATTAGCATTACGCCATTGGAAGTTGCCATCATTCCAATCGCCGCTTCCAGAGAGCTTTCGAACTTCGACAGCGAAATTCGAATTCAACCGTCGGCTTGTGTCTCCGCAACAATACTGTTGCGGAGATACAAACCGACGGTTCAGTTCGAATTTCGCTCTCGAAGTTCGAAAGCTCTGGTGAAGGGGAAATTGGAATGATCGAAACATCCAACGGTGTAATGTTAATTTTCAGAACATTCTAGCGATTTCCGAAGGGGAACTTCCAACGGCGAACATTCGAGAAGGTGGACCGAGAGCTATATAAGCGCGAACACTCGCCCTCGGCATTCATTCAGTTTGTGGTATTGAATAGCGTGTGATCTGTGGTGAAACAAGAAAAGTGTGTGTGTTTTTATTCGGATGAAAAGGACAATTGTAGTTTATCGCAATCCAGTGGTGCGAACCCTATTCGGTGTGGGATCGGATATTTCGTAACATTTGGTGTCAGAAGTGGGATTGCGAGTAAACGAGTTAAACGTTTATTCAAAGTGTGAATTGGACTATTAAAAGTGAATTATTAAAAGAGTGAGAAAATGGTGAAATTGGAAAAGTTGACCATCGAACAACTGAAAAGAGAGCTGGATACTCGGGAATTATCCACAGTGGGAAGTAAAGCCAACCTGGTGGAGAGACTGCGATCAGCGTTGCAGGAAGAAGGTGTCGACTGGGAGAGTTACGAATTCGGGGTGGAGAAGCCTTCGACATCTACTGAGCCAGCGTTCGATATGCAGCACATTCTCGCTGCTCTTAATGCCATGAGTCAAAAGCTGGAGGATAATTCCATCTCCCTGAGCCAGAAATTAGATCAAAAACTGGAGGAAAATTCCGCTGCTGTAAGTAGAAAGTTGGAGGAAAACTCAACTTCCTTGAGCCAGAAACTAGATCAAAAGCTGGAGGAAAATTCCACTTCTCTGAGCCAGAAACTGGAGAAACTTGAGGAAAATTCAGCGGCCGTAGGTAGAAAATTGGCGGAAAATTCTACTTCCCTGGGCCAGAAGCTGGAGACGTTAGAAGGGATGCTAGAGAACAATCGAGAAAGCCTAAGAAACATCCAGCAGACAGTCAACGATCGATTCCAGGACGTCGAAGAGAGAATCGAGACACTAGAATCGAGATTCGACAAGAAGGTTCTAGATCTCGAGAATAATCAAGAAAAGAGAATCGAGTCACTGGAGTCAAGGTTCGACAAGAAGGTTCTAGATCTCGAAAATAATCAGGAAAAGATAATCGAGACACTGGAATCGCGGTTCGACAAGAAGGTTCTGGAGCACGAGAAAACTGTCCAGAACGTTCAACATCAAGGAATCGTTGTACCGACTGCGGCATCGAAATTCACAGCTCCCAACTACGACGGCACGAGCGCTTTTAACATTTTTAAACTTCAGTTCGAGACAACAGCGGAACGGAATCAATGGGGAGAAGAAGATCGTGTGGCCGCTCTAGTAATTTCGCATAAAGGCGAAGCAGCTGGTGTTCTACAGACCATCCCGGAGACCTAGAGAAGGAACTACACAGCCATATGGGAAGCACTTCACCGAAGGTACGGCAGTGAGCACATGCAGGAGATGCACAAGCTGGAACTTAAAGGACGCAAGCAGCGTGGAAACGAGACCATCCAACAGTATGCTGCCGACATCGAGAGGCTATCCCATCTTGCCTACGTGAACGTTCCAGTTGATGTGGTGGAGAAGCTAAAAACGGATTCCTTCATCCAAGGGCTAAGGGACCCCGACACGCAACGAAGCTTGATTCTCCTGCCGAAGAAATCTTTCAAGGAGACAGTTGCCAGCGCTCTCGCATGTGAAACATCGCTCTTGATATGCCGACCTTCCATCAAACTACGGCGCATATCTCAAGACCAGGATAGTTCCAGAACAACAACGGCTAGTAGGAGTGGTTCATTCCCGGGTAGGTGCTACATCTGCGATCAGCAAGGGCACATTGCGAGAAACTGCCGTCTGCGGAGAAAGCGTTCATCCACCAAATTTCGGCGTAGTTCCAGAGAAACAACGGTGAGTAGGAGCTGCCCGTTCCCAGGTAGATGCTACATCTGCAACCAGCAGGGGCACATGGCGAGAAATTGCCGTCTGAGAAAAAGGCGTCCGAGGTCTGATTCGCCAAAAGGAGAACAGGCGAGAGCACGCGAATACTGGATGGGAAGCAGTCATGGAAATGCGGATGCATTATCGAGGCGACCTTGCGATGTTGAATGTAAACATTGTTCGCAAGCCGAAACCAAGGAACAGGTCACCGACATCCGTCGTTTCCATGTGCTGCCAGAAGATTCCTGGACTGTCGAAAAGGTCGGAAGGAAGCAGCGAGAAGATGCCGATCTGGCAGTCATCATCGACTACCAAGAACGAGAACTTCGACCAAGTTGGCAGCAAGTATCCAGTGAAAGCCCAATCGTGAAAGCTTACTGGGCTCAATGGCAGAGTTTGAAGCTGAAGAACGGTTGCCTCTACCACAGTTGGGAAAGTGAGGACGGGAACATTGTAAATGATCTGCTGGTAATTCCAAAAGGGCAAATCGACGAGGTCATCCGAGAATACCATGAGGGACCAAGCGGGGGTCATCTTGGTGTTAACAAGACCGTAGAAAAGATCAAGAGACGTTTCTACTGGGTAGGATGCCATGAGTCGGTTACGCGTTTCATTCACAGGTGTGAACAGTGTGCGAAGACAAAGGGTCCAGTAAGGAAAACTCGAGGAAATATGCAGCAGTACAATGTTGGAGCACCGTTCGAACGTATCGCAATGGACATCGCAGGCCCATTCCCAACGAGCAACGCTGGAATCAAATACGCGCTGGTGGTGATCGATTACTTCAGCAAATGGCCTGAGGTGTCTTGCATCCCGAATCAAGAAGCCAAAACTATTTCGGATGCATACCGCTGGAACTGCACTCAGACCAAGGAAGGAACTTCGAGTCGTCGATGTTCAAAGAACTCTGCGACATGCTAGGTATCAGAAAGAGGCGGACAACACCATTACACCCACGATCTGATGGCATGGTCGAAAGGTTCAACCGGACGATGGAGGAATACTTGAGAAGTATTCCTCCGACTCCGAGTCGTCGTCGGAGATCAGAAGGACTGGGATGAACACCTTCCCCTTTTCTTAATGGCGTACCGTTCGGCACAGCATAATTCAACGGCAAAAACACCAGCGGAAGCCAGTTTTGCATCTGATCTCCGACTTCCATCGGACTTGAAGTTCGGCGTGGTACTACCGACAACTAGCGGCGGGGAGGACTTCGTAACCGAAAAGAAGGAACAGCTGAACTCCATCCATAAGTTCATCCGGGAGCGACTGAACTTGGTCAGCGATAAAATGAAGGCGAGATACGACTTGAGGGCGAATACTTATGGATTTGAGACAGGACAATTGGTATTGCTGTACAACCCACAACGAAAAAAAAGGCTTTTGCCCCAAATTGCAATCAGTCTGGGACGGACCATATGAGGTCATCAGGAAACTTAACGACGTGGTATACCGGATACAGCAGATGGGAAACAGTGGGCGAAGTATAAGATTGTCCACGTAGAGAGGTTAGCGCCATATTACGGAGAAGGATCCAATCGCTTGTTCGAGGACGAACAAGCTTAGGAGGAGGGCAGTGTTGCGGAGATACAAACTGACGGTTAAGTTCGAATTTCGCTCTCGAAGTTCGAAAGCTCTGGTGAAGGGGAAATTGGAATGATCGAAACTACCAACGGTGTAATGCTAATTGTCAGAGCATTCTAGAGAAAAAAATACGCGATGCACCGTGCAACTCGGTTCTAGGACTTCGGAACCGTTTGAAACATCCACCGGATTTCGGCAAGGCGATGCGCTGTCACGTGACTTCTTCAACTTGGTGCTGGAGCAGATAGTGCGACAGGCAGGCGTAAACAGGGAAGACACTATCTTCTACAAGTCCGTCCAGCTGCTAGGATACGCGGATGACATTGACACCATCGCGTGGTCTCGCCGTGACATTGTGGAAGCTTTCAATGCGATTGAAGAACAGGCGAAACAAGCTGGTCTTAAGGTCAACGAGGATAAAACGAAGTACATGCTGTCGAGCAAAAACCAATCCGTCGCTCACCACCTGGGACAAAATATAACAATTGACAGCTACAATCTCGAGGTAGTTATGGAGTCTGTCTACCTCGGGGCAAACGTAAATTCCACAAATGACACCACAGTGGAGATCCGGCATAGAATCGCCCTTGGCAACTCCTGCTACTTTGGCTTGTCCAAACAACTGGGGTCAAAACTCCTCACTCGAAGAATCAAACTCATGCCTTACAAAACAATATTACTGCTAGTCTTGCTGTACGGAGCCGGAAGCTGAACGATAAGCAGGACAGCGGAGCTGATTTTGGGTTCTTTCGAAAGAAAAATTCTGCGTCGGATATTTGGTCCTGTCTGTGAGGAAGATGAATGGAGAAGTAGACACAACCGCGAACTCTACGAGCTGTACAAAGATGTGGATGTAGTCCGGAAGGCAAAGATCCGTCGACTATCCTGGCTCGGCCACATCGAGCGCATGGACATCAACGCTCCAGCTAAGAGGGTCTTCGACTCCGAGCCACCTGGTTCGAGAAGAAGAAGAAGACCGAACCTACGGTATAAAGACCAAGTAATCGCGGATGTAAGACATCTTGGTCTTGACAACTGAAAGCAGCGTGCTTCAGCGTGACCGTCAAGGATGGAAGGCAGCTATAGCTCAGGCTCAGATCCTCCATGGATCGCTGGCTTGGCAAGTAAGTATGGTCTTGAAAATACGAAAAAATGAGTAAAAAGCAAATGAGATTCTATTAGTACGATTCTTTTATTTCAGTATGTTGCATTTAGATATTGGTACATCCAGCCTTGCACCAATAAATAAACAAAATCGATTGAAGCAAGTGAATATACGCACACGGAACGATATCATATAAAGAAATGAAGAAGTTGATCGAGAGTGATCGATTCTATGATAGAAATATCCTTCTGCTCAGTGTTGTCCCCCATTATGATGATTACTGATTAAATATGGTTCCCTTCCTAATGATCCGATGATGATCCTTGGTCGAGCTTACTTCAAATTGAGGTACTCCATGTTAAAATCGGATTGTGGATAGTTATCAACTGGATAGTAGTCACGACTGCTGCCGGCTGGGAGATGGAGATTTTGACGGCGTTTCAATGGATTGCCAGTTGCGCCTGCGCTTCGTGGATCCGTGAATTTGTTTGGTTTTGAAAGATAATTGAAAATGGCATTTCGTCGGAGGAGTTGGTCTTTCATCTTGCTTCTCAGTCGATGATCCGAGGCGTCGAATGCATTTTCATTCCCATTATTGCCGATACTGGTGCCGTGTTGATCTGCCACATCATCGGTTTTTATCTGATCGTTCTAAGAATGAAAAGTTTATAAATTAATTAGTGGCTTAGTGTTGAATTTAAGCAAAACGAAGGGGAGAGTGAGTAATGATGGCAAATGACATACTTGTGGGAGCTGGTGCGTGATCAACTACTTGCTAATTTGCTTTGTCGAATTTTTCCTCTAAGAGATACTCACTGGCACTATGTTATATCCGTACATTTGCCAGCAATTATCTGCTTGCAAATTAGCGGGCGTATAGGAATGGCGTAGATAGATAACGTACTAGTTAGTGCAAATAATTTATAAGTCTTGAAGGTCAAGTCAATGAATGGTGAATTTGTAGACACAAAGATGGCGGAAATGTTTCTGTCGAAGTTGACGTACAATACCATAAGAATGCTTATGGGGGTGGCCAATGATCGGAGGCAATAAAGGAGCAGATGTCGGGCAACTGAGGTGAATGGAACACTTTTCAAACACGCTGACTAGCTGGTATACTGATGAGATGCCACAGGTTCAATAATTCGTTGTATATATGAACCACATATGAACCCATAGAGGAGAAAGATGACCGAAAAAAGACGACCTCTATTATCTCCTAAACAAAACATATGCCCAACGTCCCAGCTATGACACCAAAATCGTCCAAGGAGACTTCAATGCGAAGCTGGGTAAGGAAGCTATCTTTGAACGAGTCATAGGAAAGCACAGCCTACACAATACCACGTCAGAGAACGGACTAAGGCTAGTGGACTTTATCGCGAGACATAATCCTGTAGAAGCAAGTACACGATTCCCACACCTCAACATCCATAAGGGGACCTGGCGGTCTTTCAATCAATCGACAACCAACCAAATTAATCACATTGCGATCGACGGCAGACACTCCTCCAGCATCCTACATGTCCGAACCTTTCGAGGAGCCAACATCGACTCGGATCATTATCTTGTTGCACCCAAGGTATGGATGCGAATTTCTCGAAATCAACGGAGTCAAGTAAGAAAACCAACATTTAACGTCGGAAAGCTGCAATCGCCAGGACCTTCGCCGATCAAGTCTCCCTCAAGCTCTCTCAAGTCCCGATGCAATCTGCACATCCCGTAGCAACAGCAATGGAGTCATTGTCAGAACGCCATCAGAGAGGCCGCCTCAGTTGTACTCGGTCTCAAGCCACCACCGTCGATGACGAATGCAGACGGGCCCATGTAAAGAAACAGAATGCATACATGGCTACACTGCATCGACGGACGAAAGCTGCCCGCGAGCTCTATGAACAGAACGGGAGGGAGGAGCATGCGCTTCTGAGAAAAAAAAAAGGAGCACGAGAAGCGCCAGATCGAGGAAATGGAGAGATGTTATTGCAGGAACGACGTTCGAAAGTTTTACCAAGAAGTAAGACGGACACGCCAAGGCTATAAAGCCAGAGCAGAAGCCTGCAGGGATGAGCATGGACAACAAATAGTGGAGTCACAGTTGATGCTGAGACTGTGGAAGGACCAGTTCTGCGGACTTTATAACGGCTATGATAGTCGAACAGAACGAACCATTCACGATGGACGAAGACGAAATAGAATCCCGTCCACCCGAGCTAGACGATGTTAAGATAGCGATATCGAAGCTTAAGTCTTGTAAGGCCGCTGGAGCAGACGAACTTCCCGCTGAACTTTTTAAAGCAGCTGGCACCAACTCATCTGCAAGATATGGTCGGAATAATGCATGCCCGATGAATGGAATCACAGCATCGTTTGCCCGGTCCGTAAGAAAAGAGACCCCTATGACTGCACCAATTACAGAGGGATAGGCCTCCTGAATATTGCCTACAAGATCCTCTCTACCGTACTGTGTAAGCGCCTGAAACCGTTCGTGGACAATCTGATAGGTTCCTAGCAGTGTGGTTTCAGGAAAGGAAAATCCATGATAGCCCAAATATGTACAGTACGGCAGACACTACGGTCGACACGCACCATCTTTTTGTCGACTTTAAAGCCGCGTTTGACAGTGTTTATAGTGACAAGCTCTACAGAGCCATGTCATGTTTTAACATTCCTGCCAAACTCGTCAGACTGTGCGGGATGACCATGGAGAAGTCCCGCTTCTCCATTAAGGTCGGAGGTGAACTTACCGAGACCTTCGATGTTAAAAAAGGTTTTAGACAGGGTGACGCAATGTCGTGTAATTTCTTTAACATTATTCTTGAAAAGATCGTGCACGACTCCGCGGCCAATATAAGAGGTACGATCTGATTCAAGTCTACACAATTGCTTGCCTACGCAGATGACATTGACGTTATTGAACGGACAAAGCGAGATATCAATAAGGCGTTCGCAAGCATTGAAGGAGAAGCGGCTAAAGTGGGTCTAAGGGTAAATGGGGACAAGACACAATATATGCTGTCATCAAAGAAGGACGCGCAACACCGACGTCCTGGTCAGAACGTCACCTTCGGCAGCTATATTTTTGAAGAAGCCAAGGACTTCGTCTACCTTGGCTCGATAGTGACAAGCAGCAACGACACCAGCGCGGAGATAAAACGCAGAATTACTCTTGCCAACCGCTGCTTCTTTGGGCTCAAGAGGCAACTGAGTGTAGAGCCCCCTCTCGAAAAACCAAGGTATCCCCATACAAAACCTTAATCATCCTGGTCCTCCTCTACGGCGCTGAGGTTTGGACGTTATCAAAAGCGGATGAAGAGGTGCTTGGGCGCTTTAAGAGGAAAATTCTGCGTGCAATCTTTGGTCCCGTTTGTGTAAACGAAGAGTGGAGGAGGAGATTCAACCAAGAACTGTACGGGCTGTACAGCGACATCGGCCTAGTTAGAATCCAACGACTAAGATGGCTGGGCCACCAGCCCCGAGGGACGACGCAGCAGAGGACGACCGCATCTAAGGTGACGCACACAGGTGGAAAGGGACCTTAACCAATTGGGCGTGAGGCTTGTTGGTTGAGGCCCTGGTTCACCCCGAACTGTAGCGCTATCTAATTAAGTAAGTAAGTATATATGGCTACACGTGAGTCAATATATTAACCTGCTCCCTTGCTTAAGTAAAGTTAAGAGGACACTCTTTTCTCAGAGAAGAAGTGAAGGAAACTCTTCGATAGACCAATAGGGACATCCGCTAAACATCTTTTCCAAACTACTACAACACGCGTCGAACTTTTGCAGTCGAGGAAAATAAGAAGCCCATCCTCCAGATAAAGTCTTATTCATATTGGTAACCTCTTTCTTTACTAGTTTTGGGCTCTGAATATCCCACAAAGCAAACTGATTGGAAATGCTAGGTCAAGAACCGAACAATTAAGTCATACTCATATGTTAATCCTCAAAAATCACAGGAATTAAGCAAAACTTTCAAGTACAGGTCACTGCAAAAGCTTGTGTGTTAAACAGTATGTACACAGCAACATTTTAAGATTAAGTGTGTCACTTAACAGTTTTGGCCTTTAAAATAGAGGCGGTTATTCGTGTTAAGACCATAACACGCTCCATTGCGTGTCATGAATAAAAACTCTCACGACACCTTAGGTGTGTTGCAGCGATATTGGTCTACATAGGTCCTTCGAGCTGAATGGGGCATGATCATCATGATGTTGGTTCACAGCAAAAGAAACAATCAATTCAATCAAGCGACAAATGCTCGGAGGGCGAGGATTGGACGAGCCTTCTTGTTTATTTGCCGCGAAAAACGTTCCCAGGAACCTTGAGATTTTAACACTGAATCGCTGGTTTGGGAGTCCAGTGTGCTAACCATTACACCATGGGTGAGGGTAGCCAATCCCTTTTTGTGTGTAAAGTTGGGAAATTTTCCTTTTTGTGGGCTTTCATAACAACACACTTTAAATTGCATAAAAAATGACAACAATGGAAACACACACTTTGGTGTGTTACGGCAACACACTTAACATTTGCAATGACTATTTTGACGCTTGTCATAAATTCGTCTACCTTAAAAGTAGACATAAAAAAAGCGAGTAAGAGCCTCTGCAGCCGAACATCTTGCAGCTCTGTTAGCCAGGTCCTACTTCCATCTCCTCGTGGTACTATCTGGAAATTTCTTGACCATGAAAATTACTAACGGAAGAGGACGAATGGCTTAGCAAATCGTAACCGGAAAACCCCACAATTGCTCAGAAGCAACGACAAGCCTCGGATAAAACAGACTGGATTAATATTGACGACCTTGCAAAAAACGAAAAAAAGACAATAATCTTTGGATTCAGTACGTGGAATGTTAGGTCCCTAAACTGACCACGTGTAGTCAAACAACTTGCGGACACCCTAGACTGCTATAAAGCGGACTTAGCAGCCATCCAGGAAATGTGATAACTGAGGCAAAAAGCTTTCCTAAGCTTTCGGCATGTTAACGAACGCTTCGTAACGATCCGTATCAAATTTACTTACGTGAGCCTGATTTGCGTCGACGCCCCCACGGAGGTCAGTGATGACTCCACCAAGCATGAGTTCTACGATCTCCCAGACAGAACGTATGCCCAATGTCTCTGCTATGGCATCAAAATTGTACTAGGAGACTTCAATGCTAAGCTGGGCACGGAAAGCCTCTTTGAACGCGTCATCGGCAAACACAGCCTACACGACACCACATCTGATAACGGACACACAGGCTGATTGACGAGGCGAAATCTCCCTGTAGTTAGTACGCGCTTCCTGCACATCGATATACACAAAGGCACCTGGCGGTCGCCAGATCAATCAATCACTAACCAGACTGATCACATCGCGGTCGACGTCAGACACTCCTCCACTATTCTTGATGTTCCAACTTTCTGAGGAGTTAACATTGACTCGGATCGCTATCTTGTAGTAGCCTAGATGCGCCTACGGATATCACGAACGCAGCGGAGTAGAGTAAGAATACAAAGTTATGATGTCGGAAACCTACTATCGCCAGAAACCGCTCGTGCTTTTACCGATCGCGTCTCCCTTAAGCTCTCCAATACACCTCAACCCTCCACGCTGTCAATAGAACAACAGTGGAACCTTTGCAAACAAGCCCTGCAATAGCACTGTATCTTAAGTTTTGGGCTTCGAGGCTCCACCACGAGGAAACACCTGGTTTGATGACGGGTGCAGGAGGATTCACACAGGCAAGCAGGAGGCATATAGAGCCTCGCTGCATAGAAGGAAGGGAGCAGCTCGTGAGCTCTACGAGTCAATAAAGGGAGGAGCATAAGCTTTACAAGAGAAAGAAGAGTGCACGAGAGGCGCGCCATTGCGAACTTGGAGAGGTGTTACTGAAGGCATGACGTTCAAAAGGTTTATCGACAGATAAAGCGAATTTTCCAAGGTTATAAAGCCAGAACGGAAGCCTGTAGGGATGAGAACAGACACCTAGTAATAGAATCGCAGTCGATGCTGAGAATAAGGAAAAACCACTTCTGCAGACTATATAACGGCGATGTTAGTCAATATACCGCTGTCAGGCAGAATGATTTCTCTTTTCTATTTCTTAACGACGAAGATCGCAGAGAATTCCCTCCGCTAACCTCGGCGAAGTTAGGATCACCATATCGAAACTCAAGTCGGATGAAGCTGTTGGCGCAGACGAACTATCTACGGAGCTCTTCAAAGCAGCTGGAGATGACCTGGTTAGGAGCATGCACCAGCTCATCTGTAAGATATGGTCAGAGGAAAGCATGCCCGAGGAGTGAAGTCTCAGCATCGTTTGCAAGATCCGCAAGAAAGGAGACCACTTTGGCTGCGTCAACTATCGGGGAATAATTATCCTTAACATCGCCTACAAAATCTACTCTGCCGTTTTGTGCGTTCGCCTCCAACTTTTTGTAAATAAGCTGATAGGTCGTTATCAGCGTGGCTTCAGGTCGGGGAAATCCATTACGATGGATCTTGGAAAAAAACATTGAATTCAAAGTCTACAGTCACCACCTAGTTGCCGACTTGGAAGCCGCATACTCGTACGACAGCGTTACTAGAGACGAGCTGTAAAACTAGACATAGAGTTGACGTCCCTGCTAAACTAGTAGTTTAGGACTTGGTCTACCTTGGCTCCGCAAAGTCCTTAATGACCAGGGGCCGTAAAAGAGGCGTATGTAAATAAGATGATGGTTTAGAATTGATTACCCCTCTCCGAAAATAACGTATTGGAATGCCTCCTAAATTAAGCCAATGTGGATTATGCTTCCTCGTAAAATAATGATTTGATTGACACAGCATTTGTTACAATTAGAACCCAAGAACTAGGAGCATTGGTTCAATGTTGCCAATGTAGCTCATTGAAATTAATGGATTTTCATACACTTTTCAACCTTGCTTAGTCCCAACTGTCGACGTTTTCCACGCTGCGCAACTTCGACGGAGGGGCGGATCTCCGTTGAGAAAGGCTGCTGAAGGAGGCGTAAGCATGTGTGCACTTTCGGCACGCGCCTCCAACTCTCTTCCTCTTACTGGGAAGGTTTAACTATCCAGTAAGAGCATGATCACTTCCCGTAATGACGGAGCCGAAAGCTTTCAGGCTTCTGCCATGGCCCGCGCTGCCACCGAAAAAGTGGTGGGGCTGACAGGCAGACTCCGAACGCAGAAGGCGAGGTCATTACGGGTCCTAGCAGTCCTCGAAAGGGGGGCCGGCCCAAGCCGGGGTCCGAAGGGAGCAGGAGCTCTAACCGAAAAGGTAAAAGCTCCCGCGAACGGAAGGCCGCCGCCAAGTATAGCCTCGCTAGGGAGAGAGTGTGCAATGCCTCCCTCTCCGGTGGGACGGTCGGAAATCGGAGTCCAATGGTAGATGTGGGGACCCACAAGGTTCAAAGCATAGGCCAAAAGGTGAATATAGCCAAAAACTGCTCCTCAGAGGCGGGCACATCACACGAAAAAACCCCCTTCCTCCGAGAAGGAGATCCAAATGATCTTCTCCAATAAAGAGGCGGCCATATCCTCTGAAAAGGTCAGGATAGTTTTTATCCAGATCCATCTACAGCATTGAAAGGCCGCCATAGTACAAATCATCACGTTGTATCCATTCAAGAACCGTGGGTGTGGAATAAACGCCTATGTGGCCTTGGTGGTATACGTGATGCTACGATTCTTTATGATGAGCGATCCGAAAGGCCTAGGGTCGGCCTCATAATATCGAATTCACTATCGGCAACCAAACATGGGCACTTTTGTGAACAAGATCTGGTGGCTGCTAGAGTAAGCTACAAATCGCACGGAGCAATAGAACACTTCGTCGTTGCGTCTGCGTACTTTCCCTACGATTCGTTACTACCTCCACCACCGAAGGAAGTCTCTGAACTCGTAGAGTACTGTGAACCAGGAGCAAGTGTAACACAAGAGGGGACCGTCTTTTAGACTTCATTCTCTCGTCTGACCTTACCATCAACAATGTTGGCTCTCAACCAACGTTTGTTACGACAAGACGACAGGAGGTGATTGACCTGACCCTATCTAACAGATATGTGAAGGATATCACTAACTGGCGAGTCTTGTCTGATGCTATGCTGTCGGACCATAAATATATCGAATTCCGATTAGGTTGAGAGATCTCTTCCTTGCAACCTAGACGGAATCCGAGAAGGACGGACTGGGTACGGTTTAGAGAGGAGCTTGAGAAATCCACTCAGGCCCTACCTAAACTTAGAACAAAACAATTGGTAGAGAACGCTGTTCATAACCTGAATAGCGTCATCACCAGCTGTTTTGAACTCGCATGTCCTGTCAGCAAACCTCCCTGCAGGAAATTGGTCCCCTGTTGGAATGCCGAGCTCCAAAGTCTTCGCAAGGAAGCCTCATATCGCTCAAATCGAATTCGGAAGATGACTGGAACAAGTATCGGTCGAAGCAGAAAGAATATAAGAAACTTATTCGTAAATCGAACAATGATTCTTATAGGACCTTCTGCCTGCGCGACTGCGCTTAAGAACCTAGTTGGGAGAATTAAATGCGCGCTCGAAAGGAAAGAGTACGCGCTTTTGATAACGCAACTTTTGACAGCATGTGCAACGCTGCCAGACATCATGGCGTAGATGAAGCAATGGTCCTATGCATCAAAGCAATACTCATGCACAAGTCATTGACCGCTGATGCAGTCCTCGACCAGTATGTCAAATCCGGCGTAAACAGGGGCTGCCCGCAAGGTGGCGTCCTGTCTCCGCTGTTATGGTGCATGGTGGTCGATTCTCTGCCTGATGCTCTCAATGGCTCTGGAATCTATGCCCAGGCCTATGCGGATGACGTCGCCATTCTTTCTGTAGGCTCATGTTTAGCTACTCTCCGTCTCAAGGCACAGGCGGCGCTAAATGTGATCGATGATTGGTGTACTAGAAATAGGCTTTCAGTCAATCCTCTTAAGACCGATGTCGTTCTCTTTACGAGAAGGAGGAAAAATACTGACATAACTCAGCTGGTACTAAAAGGCACTTCCATCCCGATATCCAAGGAGGCTAAGTATCTAGGAGTCATCTTAGATAGCAAGCTTCTTTGGTCAAAGCATGTTGAGTCAAAAACCACCAAAGCGTTTGTCAGCTTTCTGGCAATGCAAAGGAGCTTTTGGCAAAACATGGGGTTTATCACATGAGCCTTCCACCTCTTGATATATTTATCAGAGGGTGTGCTCTGAAAGCCATGTCTCGCTTGAAGAGAAATGGTGTCTCGCCTGAAGAGAAATGGCTTTTGGTATAGCTCGCATAGGAATAACGGCGTGCTTGCGCAAGAATTGTCCTGCGACCCCTGTCTCATGGACATGCCTTCTGACGCACTGACGCCCGTTATCCTACTGCGCCGTACTTTCACAGTCGAGTTTTCATGGCGTGAGGATTGGCTGTGGCTGGATACTGAACCTGGAAAGGATAGTCTTCGCATTTTAACGGATGGCTCCAGGTCTGGGCGAGGGTCCAGTGATGGGGTCTTATTTGAGCGCGAAAACATCCGATTGCACTTCTCGTTAGGAAAATATGCATCTGTATTCCAATCAGAGATATACGCAATTCTAATGGCCATGCACTATGTTGTGAAGCACAGGTGGAGGGGAACAGCATATGCGTCTGCAGTGACAGCCAAGCTGCACTCAAAGCTGTGTGTAACACCTTAACTAACTCCAAATTAGTGCTTGAACTCAAGTCCTTCTTGAACAGAGTCGGCAGACTAAATTCATTCCAGGCCACTTTGGGATCCCAGGAAATGAGATTTCTGATAAGCTCGCCAGAATGGGTTCAGAGGAGAGCTTCTCAGGACCTGAACCCGCTCTAGGTCTACCTGCGTCCATAGTTAATTCCCGCATTAACGATGGGGTGGTTAATACATAGAACCGTAGATGGAGGAATCGTTCAGGATGCAGGATGACAAAGCGCGTATGCCCTGATGTCTGCGAGAAATCCGCAGCCGACTGCAGAAGACTCGTGGGACCCATTACGGGCCATTACACTTTTGCTAAGCATCCCTGCATGCTTGGCATAAGTGAGACGTCTATCTGTGCTGTGTGCTACCCTGGGGGCCGGCGTAGTGTGTGCCGAATCCCTTAGCTCCAAATCACTGAAGCTTCTTCTCATTCTTTTTCGGAAAACGGGGAATGGAGTACAATGAACCAGTGTTTGCGTCTGAGTGCTAAAGCGGATAGCAGAAGCCTTAAAAAAAAAAAAAAAAAAAAATAACTTGCTTGGTTATACCCTGGTGGCCCTACAACTCATTGGGTAAGAAGGGCTGGTATATGGATGCTTAGAAGCTCGGGTGTTCATTGGATGTTATACTGGTTGTACGAACTAGACCAAGAAGCCAAACAGCAGGAAGATGCAACCTAAAGGACTACCACCAGCTCTAAGTGCTACACACATCTCATAATCAGAGTAAACAGTTATTAATAACTTACCCCATCTAGTAATATATTGAGAAGTTCATTGGGCTTAACCTTTTCCTGCGTTAGGGATACATCATCAGATTGCTGACTGTCTCCGCCACCTATCGTGCGAAATATCTGCCCGCCCGACCGCTTGCCATGAGCTAAATTAATTGAAAAATTAAAATTTATTACACAGCCGCAGAGTCTTTAGATTACCTCCCCAACACGAGTGGCCATATTCTAGGCAGGATCCTACAAAAAAACAAGAAAAAAGGATAAAAGGGAAGTACATATGTGTGGTAATTAATAACGGTGTAGCGCGTTACAAAATATATAAAGCTGGAAATCCAGTTAATACCAATGGCATGGGAATAATTGGACCGGAACAGGAAGCTATAACATTCCCCATTCAACCACATGTGAGAAATGGAAGGTCTTAACTGTCTGTCAAAAAATTTCTTTATTCGCACCAACCGCTGTTTCATAAAGGAGACCCCATTGAACGCAAAATTTGAAAAAGTTTCCAACATTAAAAGTCGCAATGGGGTTGCATACCTACCATCAGCCTGGAACATAGACAAATTTTGTGGGTGCATCCCTTATAACCTCACAAATTGAACTTCCCAGAGGGATGTAGAATATAATTAGAATAGACGGCGTCATGAAGATTATTATACAAGCAGACCGCGTGGCACATAGACTGGGAGTTTACCCCTCGCTATCAAATTCACTCCAATACGATACCCGACAGCCCTGCTGCGAATATGTGGGTGGTGAGAGTGATGTGAACATAATGTATAGGAAAAGGACTCTAAAGTTCTTACCTAACCTTTGAATAGGAAGACACCTGCGCTACTTTAACACGTGCGTCTAATTGATTCTATTGTCAATGATGATTCAGTCAGTCACATGCGTCGCTTCCACTTGAACGCATCCCAGTTATCGGCACACTGGTGGAATCCTCCATGGACGATATCGTTCAATGTTTATTGGTCAGTCAATCCCCCAATCGAGAGTGTTGCTCCCTATCTTATCGCGACCACAGCGCCGACGGGACCTTCATTTCAGAGCCAAATACGCCACAAACGACTATCAAATTCGCATTATGCACAACGGAGTATCACCCGATGGACTGAATACGCCAGTGCAGATACCACCATACCGCTATTGTTATAAACAAACTTAGTGAAGAAATTTATTGAGCCCACTAGGCGCTGTTTGCAGGTCTTTTAATTGCTATCATAAATTAATCCCTTCTGGGAAACTCAGGAAACTACCTGACATGTATGGCTGGGTCTGTTTGATAACTGCTGGATTTGTATCTATTTTTTTGCGCTTTGTTAAGCCGTCGACACCTGTAAGATTTCCATCGCACAACGTTGATTGGAAGTGAAGCGACAATTGCTTTTGTCTTTAGTGTCATCCAATTATATGGTTTGAATCGTATGTATGGGCGGTTGGAATGGATTGCCGGGGAAATTGAATGCCGCTCCCAAAGGGACATGAACACGTTCGCTCAGTTGAATGTTACTAGTTGTGCGGGGGATGTTGTTTGCTTATGGGCTATTAGAACTGGCAGTTAAGAAAGGTCTCGTGTGAATTTGCAAATGAAAGGTATTAACTTACGAAATGCCCTAAGGTTAAGAGCCGAAAATGACCAACACGTAGCATAGATACAGCTGCGGCGGTGGAGAATTCCTTTGAATGCTTCTGCTATCTGTTGAAGCACTCAGACGCAAACACTGGTCCATGTACTCCAGGAGAACCCATTAATTGGAGGTTATCAAGGCTGGATATAACTGACCAATACCATTTGACAGGTAAAAAGCGACTTATATTGGACATCAAATTGGGTTCTCTATTGGAAGGTTCATCGACGCCCTTTATGCATGAAAATTGACGTCATCCAAGTTTGACCACGACTGGATTAACAGACGTCGTTCCGATTGTCAATGTTTTTGATGACACCTTCGAATAGGGACGTTTCTATGGCATTTATTTCGATAATGATGTTGCTTTTTAAATGGCGGCTATTTAAAAATCGCCATGAAAATAAGTTACTTAGTTTCTTTTGATGGCGCTACAGTTCGGGGTGAACCAGGGCCTCAACCAACAAGCCTCTCCAGCCAGCCCGATCTTGGGCCAGCCGTTTCCAGTGCCGCAAGCCCAGTTGGTTGAGATCCCTTTCCACCTGTGTGCGCCACCTTAAATGCTGTCGTCCTCTGCTGCGTCGTCCCTCGGGGTTGGAGTCGAAGACTAATCGGGCCGGAGCGGTGATGTACATTCGCTCTACCCATGTAGAGCCATCTTAGACGTTGGATCCGAAGACGTCTAACAAGGCCGATGTCGCTGTACAGCGCGTACAAATCTTGGTTGGAGGAGGAGTCCTCCACTCTCCGTTTACACAAACGGAACCAAAGATTGCACGCAGAATTTTCCTCTCGAAACGCCCAAGCACCTCTTCATCCGCTTTTGATAATGTTCAAGCCTCAGCGCCGTAGAGGAGGACCGGAATGATTAAGGTTTTGTAGAGGGATGCCTAAGTTTTTCGAGAGAGGGCTCTACTACGTAATTGCCTCTTGAGCCCGAAGAAGCAGAGGTTGGCAAGAGTTATTCTGCGTTTTATCTCACCGCTGGTGGAGTTGCTGCTTGTCACTATTGAGCCAAGGTAGACGAAGCTCTTGACTACTTCAAAAATATAGCTTCCGAAGGTGACGTTCTGACCAAGACGTTGGTGTTCCGCGTCTTTCTTTGATGACAGCATATATTTGGTCTTGCCCCCATTTACCCTTAGACCCACTTTAGCCACTTCTGCTTCAATGCTTGCGAACGCCTCATTGATATCTCGCTTTGTCCGTCCAATAACGTCAATGCCATCTGCGTGGGCAAGCAATAGTGGGGACCTGAAGTAGATCGTACCTCTTGTATTGGCCGCAGAGTCCAGCACGATATTTTCAAGAATAAAGTTAAGGAAATCACATGACAGTGCGCCACCCTGTCTAAAACCGTTTTTGACGTCGAAGGTCGAGCAGCCCTGGAACGTGTTCCAAGAGAAATTGGAAGACGACCATAGATCTGGCGTTCTGGCAAACCATTCGCCGGCTCAGTGGAAGGAAATTCAAAGTAATCGAAGGAGTTAAAAACAAAGATGGTGTGTTGCTTTCCAATGAGATGGACATCTTACGCAAGTGGGGCGAGCACTTTCGGAGCTGGCATATCACTTTTAAGTGTTCCCGGTAAAGTCTACGCTAAGGTGTTGGAGGCTCGTTCTAGAGCTATGGTTGAATCCAGGGTTTCGTCACGGCAGAAGTACAACCGACCAGCTTTTCACTCTAAGAATGGTACCGGAGAAGGCCTGGGAGTACGCCAAACCCATCTACAGCTGCTTTGTTGAATTGGAAAAGGCGTATGACCGAGTTCCTCGAGGTAAACTCTAGAGTGTTCTGCAGGAATATGGGATTGAATGTCCTCTGTCGAGGGCCATCCAGTCTCTATAGACAAACTGTGGCAGCTGCGTTTGGGCTTACGGTATTAAACGACGTTGGACTTCGTCTTGTCACCTCTCCTTTACATTATATATATATGGACTGGATGATGCAGCGCAGTCGAGGCGAGGAGTGTTTCACATTGGGAGAGTTGAGGGTAAGCCATCTTCTTTTTGCAGATGACTTAGTTGTCCTCACATCTTCCCAGACGGAACTCCAGCGCACGCTAGATAGGTTTGTGGCCGTATGTGCTAATGCTGGAGTGAGGGTTAACGTGGACAAATCCGAGGTTATGGTTATGGCATTGCCGAAGAAAGCACTTCTTAAGCTTCTTTTTCTCGTAAATGCGGCACTTGGATTAGAACATGTACCAAGTCAATGGAAAGTCGCAGAAATTGTCATGGTTCCGAAACCCGGGAAACCGCTGACTGAAGTAACGTCGTATAGACCGATTTCTCTTCTACCGATCATCTCCAAAGTATTCGAGAGAATTCTACTGGATCGACTGAAGCCAACTACTGAAGGTCTCTTACCAGATCATCAGTTTGGTTTCAGAAGCAAACATTCCACTGATGTAATTGAAAAAGCGCTAGAACAAACGTTAATTTGTTCAACCTTTGCGTATGCAATATTAAAGTGCTCGAACGAATTACTACGGATTATAACCAACGCGGAATTTGGTTTGCTCTCGTCCTATCTAGGGCAACCACCCCTGAGAGTAGTGAACGAACACCAATGACCCAAACCAGTGCACTCCGTTCAGGTTGTGTGTATATAACACATCATAAGAGAATATAAAAACTCTTAAGCCTGCGCGAGTCTCTAAGAAAAAAAAAATCTCACAAGCCTTTGATAAAGTGTGGCACAAAGGCTTAGAGTACAAATTACGACCTGTTCTACAGAACAGCTATATAATATTCTAAGATCCTAACTATCACACAGACTCTTCCGTGTTAAACACGGAAATGAATATTCCGAGCTGAAGGCGATAACGGCCGGTTCACCGTAGGGTAGTGTTTTAGGCCCGCTGTTATAATTACTTTATCCTCGCGACATACCACAGACAACGTTTGCCGATGACACTGCCATCCTGGTAACTGGTAGCTGTTGAAGAAGCAAATGTCAAACTACAGTATGCAATAGATCGTTGTAAATAATTGGACAAAGGTTTGGCAGATCGCACTCAATGAAACCAAATCTGTTCATGTTGACTTAAGCTACAGAAAAATAAATAACTTCCCTTCTATGAGCGGAAGAGAAGAGAGGAACACACCTTACTCAGAAGAAAGAAGAGAGAGGTCACGGAAAGCGTGAGATCGAGGAGATGGAGAGATGCTTCCGCAGGAATGACGCCCGTAAGTTCTGCAATAAGGTAAAAGGAACATGCCATGACTACAAAGCCACAGCGGCGGCCTGCAGGGATGAAAATGGAGAACTGGTAGTAGAGTCACAGTCGATACTGAGGACTTGGAAAGATCACTTCTGCTGACTGTATAACGGCGATGACAGACAAGATACCGCTGTCAGGCAGAACCATCCGTTCATAATGGAAGACGATGTAAGAGAATTCGGTCCACCCGACATAGACGAAATCAAAATAACGATATCAAGATTTAAGTCTAATAAAGTCGCGGGCGCAGACGGCCTGTCTGCTGAGCTTTTTAAGGCGGCCGGAGATGAGCTAGTAAGGTGCATGCACCATCTCATTTGCAACGAAAGCATGCCCGACGAATTGAATCTCAGCATCGTTTTCCCAGTCCAAAAGAAAGAAGACCCCAATAACTGCGCCAACTATAGGGGAATAAGTCTCCTTAACATCGCATATAAGATCTTCTCTGCCGTATTGTGTGAACGCCTGAAACCGTTTGTGGATAAGGCCAGGTACATCCACAATAGACCAAATATTTACGCTACGACGGATCTTGGAGAAGACACAGGAATACCAAATCGACACTCACCACCTTTTCGTTGATTTCAAGGCTGCATACGACAGCGTGTATGGAGATGAACCATACAAAGCCCTGTCTAGTTTTAACATCTCTGCTAAACTCGTCTGACTGTGCAGAATGACAATGGAGAATTCTCGCTGCTCCATTAAGGTCGGTAATGAGCAAGCCGAGATCTTTGGTGTTAAAAAAGGATTTAGGCAAGTGACGCGCTGTCATGGAACTTTTTCAACATCGTGCTTAAAAAGATAGTGCAATAGTCGCTGGCCATCACAAGAGGTACGGTTTATTTCAAGTCTACGCAATTGCTTACGTACGCCGATGACATTGACATGATTTAACGGACACAGCGAGACGTCAATCAGGCCTTTGTAAGCATTGAGGTAGAAGCGGCTAAGATGGGTCGCAAGGTTAATGAGGGTAAAACCAAATATCTGCTTTCATCGAAAAGAGACAATCAACACCGACGTAGTGGCCAGAACGTCACCATGGGCGGATATAACTTTGAAGTGGTCATTGAATTCGTCTACCTTGGCTTACTGATGACCGGCGACAACAACACCAGCGTTGAGATAAAACGCAGAATCACTCTTGCCAACTGCTGTTTCTTTGGGCTCAAGAGGCAATTGAGAAGTAGAGCCCTCTCTCGGAAAACCAAGGTGACACTGTATAAGGCCTCGAATCATCCCAGTCCTCCTTTACGGCGCAGAGGCTTGGACCTTAGCAAAAGCTGATGATGATGCCCTTGGTCGTTTTGAGAGGAAAATTCTGCGCACTATCTACGGTCCCGTTTGTTCAAACGGAGTATGGAGGAGAAGATTTAACGAAGAACTGTAGGGGTTGTACAGCGACATCGGCCTGGTACGACGTCTACGGATACAGCGTCTAAGGTGGCTAGGCCATGTAAAGCGCACGGAAAATACAGCTCCGGCCGCACTTAAGATGGCGCACACAGGTGGAAGCGGACGTTAACCAACTGGGCGTGTGGCGCTGAAAACAGCTGGCCAAAGATCGTGCCAGCTGGAGACGCTTGTTGGTTGAGGCCCAGGTTCACCACGGACTGTAGCGCCACCGAAGTAAGTAAGTCCTTGACAGGAGGCTGAATTGGAAAACCGACATACTTGATCGCGTCAAGAATGCAACCACTGCCCTCTACAGCTGTAAGAAAATGGTGGGCAATAAGTGGGGTTTTCAGCCAAGCATTATGCACTGACTCTATACAGCAGTCATAAGGCCCATCCTCCTGTACGGCATCGTAGTCTTGTGGATTGCTCTGGACAAGGCAGTCTATCGAAACCTTCTGGGGAATGTACAAAGATCGTCCAGTTTATATATAAGCGGAGCGATCAGATCAACCCCCACGTAGTCCCTAAATATTCTATTACATTTTCCACCATTGGACCTCTTCAGCAAGCAAGTTGCTGCCTGCGCGGTCCTACGGATTAGGGGGCGTAGGAAAATGGCCCACGTCACATAAAAGCCATACTAGCATTCTTAATCACTTCGAAGTACCCATGGACAGAGACTACGTCATCCTACAGAATGTGTTCACTAAGAACTTCGAAGTTGACTTTCATTCCAGGGAGGAATGGGCTGAAGGGAAAGCCATACCGAACGACTCGAAATCCCTCTATACCAATGACTCCAAGATGGAGACGGGTGTAGGCAGTGGAGTCTGCTCCAAGGAACTTAACCTCAACTTATCATTCAAACCCCCAAATCACTGCAGTGTGTATCAAGCAGAAATAACAGCGATAACGGAGGCCCTTGCATGGCTTAGGATCAATGTAATATCCGCTAACGATAGTCAGGTTGGCTCTACTTTGTGTGTGTCGACGCCACCACGGCCGATTGAATGAAGTACAATTTTACCGCCATAAACGATAAGAGTGGACTTGAAGTCAGACTGGTGGAAGAAGACGCCTTCCCGCAACTACACATCGTCCGGGGCTACTCCGCCACCAGATGTTGGCGACGTTAGACTCGCAAAACGATGGCCATATGCACAGCACTGGAGAGTCATGCAGAGCACGCCAGATAAGGGGAAAGATTTCCTCCATCTGGTTCTGGCAGTTAGTGACAGGTATTTCGACCGACTGCTAGAACTAAGGTGCAAAGTGGCTTATCGATTTGGTGTCGTTAAGGTCATCATTAAAAGCCACGAAAAAATATCGGGTGATGTACGACCAAATGCTGTAGAAACCAAGCTAAGTGGGCTGTGTGTGCTGCTGGGCAACCTGCACCATGCCAAAGGTGCCCCGCACACCTTTAGCCTGCGATTCATCCAAGAACCGTGGGTCTGTAAATGTACGATTATGGGCCTTCAAAACCGGTAATTTACGCTTTGGAGAATCCAAAACAAAGCGAAGTATCTCGGAATGACACTTGATGCGAAATTAAAATGGAAAACTCACGTTAAGGAAAAACGAGGAGGACTCGAACATAGGTATCGGGAATTGTACTGGCTATTAGGAAACTATTCCAAGCTCAGCATTTATAAAAAACTACTTATATATAAGAGAGCACCGTGGCGCAGTGGGTAGTGTGTTGGCCTCTGACGCCGATGACACGGGATCGAATGCCGACACAGTCATGTCATCGAACGTGTTTTTCACGGTGTTTCTCCTCATGAAAAGCCTCTCGAAATTTGCCGTTCGGAACCGGCAATAAACTGTAGGTCCCTTTCACCTATGGGAAAAATGAAATCACACACAATAAGGGTGAGAAGCTCGGCTCAGGTTCTTCATGGACTGTAACGCCAACATACATACATACACTTATATATAAGCAAGTGCTTAAACCTATGTGGACCTATGGTATACAACTATGGGGTTGTACCAATAAAAGTAATGCTGAGATTCTGCAAGCTTTTCAAAACAAAGTACATATTACGGGAAATGGTTAATGAGCCGTGGTATCTGCGAAATGACGAGATCCTTAGAGATCTCGCAATCGCAACAATCGCCAACGCAGCTAGAGATTTGGCTTGTAGGGACAAACGACGCCTAGAGGAACACGCTAATAACGCTGTACTACCAATTTTAGATGAAGATAGTTTATTACGCCGTCTACAAAGAACCAAACCGTTCGATTTAGCGCGATAATAAATAAATAAAAAACCGGCCAAGTGCGAGTCGGACTCGCCCTCAAAGGGGTCCGTACCATCTGTATATATATATATATATATATATATGAAAGAGACTATGTATGTTACCTCATCAGTCATCACATTAAATCACATTTTTTGTATGATGACAGATCTTGGTTGCAGGCAGGTTATAGGCATATTACTTTGATAATCAAAAATCTTCATGACGAGATATAGTTGATCATCAAAGTGTCCATTGAATTCAAATCAATTATCTTACTTGACAGCAACGATGTGAAAAGGTGAATAACAATAATGGG
Organism: Eumerus sabulonum; assembly: GCA_951905685.1. Classification (NCBI taxonomy): domain Eukaryota; kingdom Metazoa; phylum Arthropoda; class Insecta; order Diptera; family Syrphidae; genus Eumerus; species Eumerus sabulonum. The sequence continues at coordinate 243,394,570 of OX645060.1, forward strand.
AAATATGGGAAAAAGGTTTGCAGCTAGGATTAATTCATCAAAGACACAAAAGAGATCAAAACTGGGAAGTTTGCTACTGGTTGTGGGATATTGTCGACTAACCTTAGTTCAGTATGTGACCAAGGGAATTTTTTGGATGAAAATCATGTCTGTTGTATGGGAGCCCCCCTTAAATATTCATTTTGTTCTGTTTTTAGTATTTGTCGTGGTAGCGGCAACAGAAATACATCATCTGTGAAAATTTCAACTGTCTAACTGTCACGGTTTATGAGATACAGCCTGGTGACAGACGGACGGACGGACGGACAGCGAAGTCTTAGTAATAGGGTTCCGTTTTCCTTTTTATTACGGAACCATAAAAAACTCGTGTGAACTGGCGAACTCTGCAGGAACCATCGCGGGAAGGTGACCTGACACATTTTAACTTATGTATCGTTTTTAGGGTTCCGTACCCAAAGGTAAAACGGAACCCTATTACTAAGACTTCGCTGTCCGTCCGTCCGTCCGTCTGTCACCAGGCTGTATCTCATAAACCGTGACAGTTAGACAGTTGAAATTTTCACAGATGATGTATTTCTGTTGCCGCTACCACGACAAATACTAAAAACAGAACAAAATGAATATTTAAGGGGGGCTCCCATACAACAGAAATATTGAGAAAAACCGTGAATGCTCTGCACAATGACTGCTTTCCAAGTATTTATGCACTACGGCAATCTAAGGCAGGTATTCTTCCAAAATGCGAAGTAACTGAATCATCAGCGGAAGTCGACTTTCAGGATATTGTGGGAAAAACTGTTCGAAGCATTTGTAGATCTGTCTAAATCTGGGACTAAATGTTGACCAACCGAAGCAAGGCTTTGGGTCATCAAGCGATGGTAACACTGCTCGGACATACTTTTCTGATCGTCAGATAAGTTCCGAAATAACAAAAATCGACCAAACTTTGATTCGAAAACTAAGCATCATCTTACGAGTGATGGCAACAGGAGCTGAAACCAATTTCGACAAATTTAATATACTCATCTGTGAAACAAGAAAACTTTATTTGGGTCTGTATGATTGGTATTATATGCCCTGTACATTGCACAAATTATTTTTTTTCATGGTGTAGATGTGATGAAAGGATGGCAAAGGACTAACAAAGGCCTCGTAGGGGTAGCATCTATCCGACGGATGCTGGCCTGCTAAAAAGCGAAAAGAGCCACCGCAGTCGAACATCTTGCGGCACTGTTAGAACCTAAGTCCTATCCCCACGTCCTCGTGGTACCATCCGGAGATTTCCTATGGAAATTGCAGACGGGGAAGGGCGAATGGCGAGCCTCCTGCGCCACAACAAAAAAAAAAAAACAGGATTAGTCGGTTGGGCTACGGCCTAGTAAGCCGTAACCGTAAAAAAAACACAAACTCCGAAACAACCACAAGCCTCGGATATAACGGACCGAATTTATGTTGACGACCCTTGCAAAAAACGAAAAAATGACAATGATCTTCGGCTTTGTAAGTGGAATGTTAGGTCCCTAAACAGGTCACGTGAAGCCGAACAACTTGCGGACGCCCTAGACTGCTATAAAGCGGACATCATCGCCATCCAGGAAATGCGATGGAATGGACCGGGTATAAAGCGGATGAAAAACTACGATATTTACTACGGCGACTGCTATAGGGAGAGAGGGCAACGATTGTTTGGATGCGGATTTGTTGTTCGAGGTGGACTAAGGCAAAAAGTCCTAAGCTTTCGGCATGTGAGCGAACGCCTCATAACAATCCGTATCAAGGCAACATTTTTTAACATCAGCCTGATCTGCATCCACGCCCCCACGGAAGACAAGGATGACTCAGCCAAAGATGAGTTCTACGATCTCCTAGACAGAACGTGTGCCCAATGTCCCAGCTATGACATCAAAATTGTACTAGGAGACTTCAATGCTAAGCTGGGTAAGGAAAGCATATTTGAACGAGTCATCGGCAAACATAGCCTACACGACACCACCTCCGATAACGGGCACAGGCTGATTGATCTTGCTACGGGGCGAAATCTCGTTCTAGCCAGTACGCGCTTCCCGCACCTCGATATACACAAAGGCACCTGGCGGTCTTTTGATCAATCGACTACCAACCAGATTGATCACATCGCGATCGACGTCAGACACTCCTCCACTATTCTTGATGTTCGAACTTTCCGAGGGGCTAACATCGACTCGGACCAAGTAGCCAAGATGCGCTTACGGATATCACGAACGCAACGGAATAAAGTAGGAATACAAAGTTATGACGTCGGAAAGCTACTATCGCCAGAAACCGCTCGTGCTTTTACCGATCGCGTCTCCCTTAAGCTCTCCAAAACACCTCAATCCTCCACGCTATCAATAAAACAGCAGTGGAGCCTTTGCAAACAAGCCCTGAAAAGCTCTGCATCCGAAGTTTTGGGTTTCAAGGCTCCACCACGAAGAAATACCTGGTTTGATGACAAGCGCAGGAGGATTCATACAGCGAAGCAGGATGCATATAAGGCCTCGCTGCATAAAAGAACAAGAGCAGCTCGTGAGCTCTACGAGTTTAAAAGAAGGGAGGAGCATAAGCTTCTCAGAAGAAAGAAGAAAGAGCACGAGAACGAGGCCTGACGTTCGAAAGTTTTATCAACAGATAAAGCGAACATGCCAAAGTTATAAAGCCAGAACCACAGTCGATGCTGAGAATATGGAAAAACCACTTCTGCAGACTGTATAACGGCGATGTTATAACGGGGGTGGCCGTGGTGCAGTGGTTAACATCATCGACCGCCGAGCGGAAGGTTTATGGTTCAAATTCGCTTCATAGCCAAGAAAAAGTAGTTTCTATACCGCCAAAAAGTATGCAACGCTGTTGAGAATGGAAAGTGACCAGACGTACTGCTGCAGGCATAACACTCACAGTATATGGTCAAACGAAATTCATCCTCTGCGTATGCAATATTAAAAGGGCTTGAACGAATTACTACGGACTATAACCAACGCGGAATTTGGTCAGCTCTCGTCCTATCTAGGTCTAGGACAACCACCCCTGAGAGTAGTGAACGAACATCAACGACCCCAACCACTGTACTCCGTTCAGGTTGTGTGTGTCAACACATCATAAGAGAATATAAAAACTCTTGAACCTGCGCGAGTCTCTCAAAAAAAAAAAAAAAAAAAAAGAATATACCGCTGTCAGGCAGAATGATCCATTTCTAATCGACGGAGACCGCAGACTTCGACGAAGTTAAGATTGCCATATCGAAGCTCAAGTCGAATAAAGCTGCTGACAGTCGACGGACTGTCTGCTGAGCTCTTCAAGGCAGCTGGGGATGACCTGGTTGTGAGCATGCACCAGCTCATCCGTAAGATATGGTTAGAGGAAAGCATGCCCGAGGAATGGAGTCTCAGCATCGTATGCCCAATCCACAAGAAAGGAGACCCCTCTGATTGCGCCAACTATAAAGGAATAAGTCTCCTGCCGTTTTGTGTGAACGCCTGAAGCCTTTTGTAAATAAGCTGATAGGTCCTCATCAGTGCGGATTCAGGCCAGGGAAGTCCACCATCGGCCAAATCATCACACTACGGCAGATACTGGAAAAAAACCAATGAATTTCAAGTCGACACTCACCACCTATTTGTCGACTTCAAAGCCGCATACGACAGCGTAATTAGAGACGAGCTATACAACGCTATGTTTACCTTTGACATACCTGCTAAACTCGTCAGACTATGCAGGATGACTTTGGAGAATGCTCGCTGCTCCATCCGAATCGGTGAACACCTTACCGATAGTTTTGATGTCAAAAAAGGATTTAGGCAGGGCGATGCGCTGTCGTGTGATTTCTTCAACATCATGTTGGAAATGATTGTGCAAAAATCACTGGCCAACACAAGAGGCACAATCTATTTCAAATCCTCGCAACTCTTGCATACGCCGACGATATTGACATAATAGGTAGATCACAGCGAGATGTCAATGAGGCGTTTGCGAGTATTGAGATGGAGGCGGCGAAATTTGGTTTGGCGGTAAACGAGGGCAAAACTAAATATATGCTGTCATCAAAAAAGGACGCTCAACACCGACGTCTCGACCAGAACGTTTGTATAGGCAGATATAAGTTCGAGGTAGTTAAGGACTTCGTCTACCTTGGCTCCGCAGTGACGGAACAACGACATCAGTTCCGAAATCAAACGCAGAATCACTCTTGCCAATCGCTGTTTCTTTGGGCTCAGGAGGCAACTGAGTAATAGAGCCCTCTCCCGAACGACAAAGTTGACTCTCTATAAGACCCTTATCATTCCGGTCCTGTTGTACGGCGCAGAAGCACGGACACTATCAAAAGCGGATGAGGAGCCCCTTGGTCGGTTCGAAAGATTTTGCGCGTGATTTTTGGGCCTATAAACGCAAACAGGGGATGGAGGAGAAGATTCAACCACGAACTTTACGGGCTGAACAGCGACATGAGCCTAGTCAGGCGTCTACGGATTCAACGCCTAAGATGGCTGGGCCATGTAGAGCGAATGGACACCACAGCTCTAGCCCGGAGAGTCTTTGAATCCAACCCCGAGGGACGAAGAAGCAGAGGACGGCCGCACTTAAGATGGCGCACACAGGTGGAAGGGGACCTCAGCCAACTGGGTGTGCGGCAATGGAAAAGACTAGCGAAGGATCGTGCTAGATGGAGGGGCATGTTGGTTGAGGCCCAGGTTCACCCCGAACTGTAGCGCCCACTAAGAAGAAGAAGAAGTGCTTATTTCGTGAATGGTAACACTTAGCTCATGTCTGATTTGACAGATAATTAGTTTCATCCTTCCGCTGAACGAATATGGTTGTGTATACGCTTGAACAACGCTGGGAAATATTGCGACATTACTTTGAAAATCATGGTAATGTTGCAGAATGTGTGCGAAAATTGCGTACGGATTTCGGAAGAAGAGAAGCACCGTCAGCCCCGTATGTTCGTTATCTTGTGAAAAAGTGAAAGAAACTGGCATCCTCATCGATAAACCAAAGCGTGAAAAGCCAAAAACAGTGCGTACATCCGATAATATTGCTGCTGCGGCAGAAAGTGTGCGTGAAGCGCCATCAACATCAATTCACCGTCGTTCTCAACAATTGAACATTTCGGAGACATCATTGAGATGAATTTTGCATAAAGACCTTGGTATGACGCCCTACAAAGTCCAATTGGTTCTGGAGTTGAAGCCAACTGACCATCCAATGCATTTTCGCTTCGCTAAGTGGGCCTGCGATCGACTTCCAGAAGATGCCGATTTTGCAAAAAAAAAATCATAATTTCAGATGAAGCTCATTTTGATCTTGGCGGGTATGTAAACAAGCAATATTGTCGCATTTGGGACACAGAAAACCCGCACGCATGCATTGAAAAATCGGTGCACCCAAACGAGCCACTGTTTGGTGCGAATTTTGGTCCAGAGGCATTATTTGACCATTTTTCTTCGAAAATGAGCAAGGAGTGGCCGTTACAGTCAATGGCGATCGTTATCGGGTCATGTTGAACGAATTTTTGTTCACAAAAATTGAAGAGGAGCATATTGGCAACATTTGGTTTCAACAGGACGGCGCTACGTGCCACACAGCCGAAGCTACAGTCGATATCTTGCGACCTGATTTTGAAGATCGCATTATCAGCCGCAGAGCTGATGTCGTTTGGCCACCTCGGAGCTGCGATTTGACACCGTTGGACTATTATTTGTGGGATGCCGTCAAAGATAAGTGTTACGCCGACAAGACAGAGACAATTGACGCTTTAAAGGACAATATTCGTAAAGCCATTGGTGAAATACAGCTGCACACAATCGATAATGTGCTTAAAAATTGGACCGATCGTGTAGGCTACTGCATGGCCAGCCGAGGCAGCCATTTGAATGAAATTATTTTCCATTATTAACCGGAAGAATTGTACTTTCAAATAAAAAAAAGAAATTTGAGAAAATATTCAGCATTTTTTTTTATAGCATTTTTCATGAGGGCGTCATGGCGCAGTGGTTAGTGTGTTGGACTCTGGCGCACGATGAGCGATTTCGGATCCCGATAACACCAACGCCATCGAATGTTTATTTCGCGACGTTCCTCCTCGGCGGGGTACTGGCAAAACCCCCCGTAGTATAACTTGCCTGGAAAAAGCTTCTCGACTCACGCCGTTCGGAATCGGCATTAAACTGTAGGTCCCTTTCACCTGTGTGCAAAATAAATCACACACAACATGGCTGATTGAGAGAAGCTTGGCTCTGGTCCTTCATGGGCTGTAACGCCACCAAAGAAGAAGATTTTCAAAAAAAAATATGAAAGAGACTATGTATGTTACCTCATCAGTCATCACATTAAATCACATTTTTTGTATGATGACAGATCTTGGTTGCAGGCAGGTTATAGGCATGTTACTTTGATAATCAAAAATCTTCATGATGAGATATAGTTGATCATCAAAGTGTCCATTGAATTCAAATCAATTATCTTACTTGACAGCAACGATGTGAAAAGGTGAATAACAATAATGGGAAATATGGGAAAAAGGTTTGCAGCTAGGATTAATTCATCAAAGACACAAAAGAAATCAAAACTGGGAAGTTTGCTACTGGTTGTGGGATATTGTCGACTTACCTTAGTTCAGTATGTGACCAAGGAAATTTTTTGGATGAAAATCATGTCTGTTGTATGGGAGCCCCCCTTAAATATTAATTTTGTTCTGTTTTTAGTATTTGTCGTGGTAGCGGCAACAGAAATACATCATCTGTGAAAATTTCAACTGTCTAACTGACACGGTTCATGAGATACAGCCTGGTGACAGACGGACGGACGGACAGCGAAGTCTTAGTAATAGGGTTCCGTTTTACCTTTGGCTACGGAGCCCTAAAAAACTCGTGTGAACTGGCGCGCTCTGCAGGAACCATCGCGGGAAGGTGACCTGACACATTTTAAATTATGTATCGTTTTTAGGGTTCCGTACCCAAAGGTAAAACGGAACCCTATTACTAAGACTTCGTTGTCCGTCCGTCTGTCACCAGGCTGTATCTCATGAACCGTAATAGTTAGACAGTTGAAATTTTCACAGATGATGTATTTCTGTTGCCGCTGCCACGACAAATACTAAAAACAGAACAAAATGAATATTTAAGGGGGGCTCCCATACAACAGACATAATTTTCATCCAAAAAATCCTGCCTGCAACCAAGATCTGTCATTTGATGATACATAGTCTCTTTCATATTTACATATATATACAGATGGTACGGAACCCTGCGTGCGCGAGTCCGACTCGCACTTGGCCGGTTTTTTTTTTTTTGTTTTCTTCTCTGATGTGAATAAGAAACTACTGGATGAGTACAAGAGCTCAGTTGTAGTCTAGTAGTCTAAAGGGTTGACCATAATAGACTTAAGCGAGCGTATGCCAGCTTACGGAAATGTCTTATTACATGCGAAGCCTATGACATACGCATAATGGGAATATGCGCGGTTTCGTTAAATGTTCGTTAACTTAAGCGAGCTTAGGGAACGTCTCAATGAAAGAAGATATTCCGTGCGGAATTTTGACAGCTGAGAGTGAAAGAAACCAAAGGTACAATCAAGAAAATTAATAACAAATTTAAATATGGCGGAGTACGGTTTTATTAATTTATTTTGTTTTTTCACTTTAAACAAAACGATTGTAACCACACCGAAAATAATCGAATCGAATGAATGCAATTTGACAGTTCCTTCGCATAAGTTCGCTTAAGTCCATTATGGGTCACTTGACTTTTCGTTGAAACTTAAGTCAGATTTTCGTTCGATTCTGACGTAAGATTAAGTTCGCATAAGTCTATTATGGTCAACCATTAACAGTCAAAATACGTTTGAACGGAGGTGTTTTTAGTGAGTAAGAATCTCACACTACTATGAGCACACGCTGTCGGTCCTCATTGTGTCTTTTGAAGATTTTCACCTGCCCTCGCAAAAAAAAAAAAAATGGATAAAAACCGCTCCAGTGAGTTACTTGCAACTTAAAATCAAAAGGAAATAAATTGGAATAAGTTCTGTCGTTTTCTGTAATTGTTTAAGATTCAATTTAAACGTACTATTCTGTTGCTACTCGTATTGGCAAATTTTATTAATTCGTCCTCGAACAAACCACGAATGAATTTACCTTTCACGAATTCCGCAAAGCCCAAAAGGAACACCAAACTTATGCATAGGACTTTACAACACATCTTTAAACTAAATAGTATCTTCACAGTACAGTCTTTAATCCAATCCGCGCAACAGGTCCTCTTCAATTTATATGTTCATGTATCTTCTATCCACTGTTAGCACTTTATTTTTATTTTTTTTTAATTTCACAACTTGTTGAATGAACCACGTTTAACCATTAACTGGTTATCCTAGTCGGTTCAGCGGCATCTTATATGGAACCTCCGGACCGTGGCCTCCGCCAAACCAAAGCAAAAAAAAAAAAAAAAGATGGACACACATACATCAACGCCATTAACTTTTTCTGCTCACAGATATCCATGTATCTATGCATGTGGGTTGCATGCATAGAGCTTTCTTCTAAACTTGTACCGACATGGTTAACTTTTTGACACCCTTAACACCTATACATGACCAGGGGTGGTCTTGTTGTTACAAGTTATCAGTCGAACAAGATAAAATTCCCGATGGCCCTGTGGCCGAGGATACTATATACTCGCCGTTATGGTGTGGTTTTCGGCATAACAGCTGATTGCTTTCCAGGCGCGGTGACGTTTGATAACACCTTGAATATTTATTGTTCCCTGAGATACATATTCTATCTCCGACTGGATTCCAGATATTAAAGTATTATCTGCTAACTATCGTGAAATTGGTGTGTTCACTGATAAATTGGTAATCGTATGTTGTTCTATTTTTGTATCTATTTTATGACCCTTGGCGGACATCCCAAAGGAAATGACGTCGAGGAGGATTAATGAGTTGCGATTTCTAGTGTTATTGTGACGTGAACAAGTATCGTGTCGCGGTTCATGTAATAGACGGATGTACATATGCGTGCAGTGGTGACGATATGCAGTATCCTTTTGATTGAATGGCTGTAAAATGGGTTATTGCCTTATTTTAAGTGTTATTGCCCGTATAGGTGCTTTATTATATTCTAGAAGAGCGCTTATTAGTCACTAAGCAAACTGTTGACGTTGATGTATTTCTAAAGGCGACGCAATAAGGCACGGGTTAGAGATATCAATTATTTCCAGTTGTTAGGTGGAGGGGTGGACTTATTTCCTAAGTCCACCTCTCGACTTAGGTAAAAAGTCCTAATCTTCCGGCATGTGAGCAAACGCCCCATAACAATTCGCGTCAATGCTATCGTCGGGAACATAAACTTAATATGCGTTTCCGCCCCCACAGAAGAAGAAGGCGACAGAGTCAAAAATGACTTCTATGGCCTCTTGCATAGGACATACGCTCAATGTCTCAGTTATGACACCAAGATTCTAAAAGATTTCAACGCGAAGCTGGGGAAGGAGGACATCTTTAAACGAGTCGTAGGAAAGCACAGCCTACACAACACCACGTCCAAAAGCGGATTCAGTCTAATAGACATTGTTGCGGGGCGTAATCTCCTAGTAGCTAGCACACGATTTCCACATCACAATCAATTATATATTTTTTTGATATTAGAATCACATATTTTGGGTTTTCTTCTAATTATTCTTTGAGAAGAAATGTAAGGGTCTGACATAAGCAGTAAGTGGTTCATAACACCCTTACAATTATTAGCTCTTGAAGATTTCCTTGCATGATTAAGCCTAGTCCGGCGAAAAGTTTTGTGTAAGCCTTCAAGAGCTTCCTCAGACAATTGTCCAATTGGTATGTCAAAGCTTTTCATCAGATCTTCTTCTTCTTCTTAGTGGGCGCTACAGTTCGGGGTGAACCTGGGCCTCAACCAACATGCCCCTCCATCTAGCACGATCTTTCGCTAGCCTTTTCCATTGCCGCACACCCAGTTGGCTGAGGTCCCCTTCCACCTGTGTGCGCCATCTTAAGTGCGGCCGTCCTCTGCTTCTTCGTCCCTCGGGGTTGGATTCAAAGACTCTCCGGGCTGGAGCTGTGGTGTCCATTCGCTCTACATGGCCCAGCCATGTTGAATCCGTAGACGCCTGACTAGGCTCATGTCGCTGTACAGCCCGTAAAGTTCGTGGTTGAATCTTCTCCTCCATCCCCCGTCTGCGTTTAATCACGCGCAAAATCTTTCTCTCGAACCGACCAAGGGCCTCCTCATTCGCTTTTGATAGTGTTCATGCTTCTACGCCGTACAACAGGACCGGGATGATAAGGGTCTTATATAGAGTCAACTTTGTCGTTCGGGAGAGGGCTCTATTACTCAGTTGCCTCCTGAGCCCAAAGAAACAGCGATTGGCAAGAGTGATTCTGCGTTTGATTTCGGAACTTGTTCCAAGTCACTGCGGAGCCAAGGTAAAAGAAGTCCTCAACTACCTCGAGCTTATATCTGCCAATACAAACGTTCTGGCCAAGACGTCGGTGGTGAGCGTCCTTTTTTGATGACAGCATATATTTAGTCTTGCCTTCGTTTACCGCCAGACCAACTTTCGCCGCCTCGATCTCAATACTCGCAAACACTCACCACCTATTTGTCGACTTCAAAGCCGCATACGACAGCGTAATTTGAGACGAGCTATACAACGCTATGTCTACCTTTGACATACCTGCTAAACTCGTCAGACTATGCAGGATGACTTTGGAGAATGCTCGCTGCTCCATCCGAATCGGTGAACACCTTACCGATAGTTTTGATGTCAAAAAAGGATTTAGGCAGGGCGATGCGCTGTCGTGTGATTTCTTCAACATTATATTGGAAATGATGGTACAAAAATCACAGGCCAATGGAAGAGGCACAATCTATTTCAAATCCTCGCAACTCCTTGCATACGCCGACGATATTGACATAATAGGTAGATCACAGCGAGATGTCAATGCGGCGTTTGCGAGTATTGAGATGGAGGCGGCGAAATTTGGTTTGGCGGTAAACGAGGGCAAAACTAAATATATGCTGTCATCAAAAAAGGACGCTCAACACCGACGTCTCGACCAGAACGTTTGTATAGGCAGATATAAGTTCGAGGTAGTTAAGGACTTCGTCTACCTTGGCTCCGCAGTGACGGAACAACGACATCAGTTCCGAAATCAAACGCAGAATCACTCTTGCCAATCGCTGTTTCTTTGGGCTCAGGAGGCAACTGAGTAATAGAGCCCTCTCCCGAACGACAAAGTTGACTCTCTATAAGACCCTTATCATTCCGGTCCTGTTGTACGGCGCAGAAGCACGGACACTATCAAAAGCGGATGAGGAGCCCCTTGGTCGGTTCGAAAGATTTTGCGCGTGATTTTTGGGCCTATAAACGCAAACAGGGGATGGAGGAGAAGATTCAACCACGAACTTTACGGGCTGAACAGCGACATGAGCCTAGTCAGGCGTCTACGGATTCAACGCCTAAGATGGCTGGGCCATGTAGAGCGAATGGACACCACAGCTCTAGCCCGGAGAGTCTTTGAATCCAACCCCGAGGGACGAAGAAGCAGAGGACGGCCGCACTTAAGATGGCGCACATAGGTGGAAAGGAACCTCGGCCAACTGGGTGTGCGGCAATGGAAAAGAGTAGCAACACGTCGTGCTAGTTGGAGGGGCTTGTTGGTTGAGGCCCAGGTTCACCCCGAACTGTAGCGTCCGTTGAAAAGAAGAATAAGGCATTGGCGTTTTTGGGATGATATTGTAAGCTCTGCCTAGGATGCGGATCACAGCAAGGCGATCGCTTATTGGCTTAAAATAGACGACTGTCGTTCTTAGCCTTTTTCCCATTGTGTTGTTACCATGTTACCATTTCTGTCAATTTGCAAAGTTTTTCTGTGCAATATTCGTGCTTTGGATCGACCGTTCACATTCCAATTTAGTCTTTCCAAAAGCCACAAATCAATTACATCAGGAAGTCGCCCATAAATTTTGCCCAAACAATGGCTGATTACGCTGATATGAGGATGCAATTAAGAACTTTTTTTTTGATTTATGATTGTATGCTGGCTTTTACATACAGTGATTGATAAATATGTTTATGCAGAACGAACACTGCGTTCCAAGGGGTCTTTATTAAATTTCAGAAGTTTCAGCCATGATTCGAATAATAGAATATACTTTACCCAAGTTTGCGTAGAACATCGTTGAACCACACAAAACAATGCATAAAAGGATACCCCTTAGATGTCATTACAGTTGGGGGATTTATGCGCTACTCTTGGCTTCCTCGTCCCATTGTTGCACACATACGAGTATCCTTTAAAGCAATAGGTAGACTAAGAGATCATACATCTGCGTTTATGAAGGCGCCACTCATCTTAGCCATAGTGTTGGCTAATACAGTGTTTATTATCATGCTTACCAGGGCACTCTTTCTGATTACATGCATGTAATGCATCTACTCGGTGTGTGGACAACTTGGAACTGAACTGTAGGGAAGATAGAATACGATGAGGAGCAGTTGCGTAGGATTTTTGAGACAATCATCAGGTTTTTTCATTTTAAATGTCCATTACTAACGCGTTAGGGTAAGGTCATAAGGAGACATTCACCAAGCAACAAATAAAGACGTTGACAGGTTAGGAGCTATAAATAGACTCGGTGAACTTAAAGGAGGAATGCAAAAAGGACTCGTTTCACACCGAAATAGGACGAGAGTGACGTCCTTAAATACCTTACATAAACGCAAGGTATAAGTGAATTCAACACAAAGAAAAAGATGCGAAAATCACGTGAACGTTATACACTGACGGGTCTAAAACCAAGGACGGGAGGGAAGGGGAGTCTTCTGCAAACAACTTAAGCTGAATAAAGCTCTAAAATTACCAAATCACTGCAGCGTTTTCCAGGCGGAACTGTTGGCAATAAAAGAAGCCTTGTCCTGGCTGAAGTGGAACGTGATATCCACTAAGAATATTTCCGCATTCTCACGAATAGCCAAGCAGCCTTAAAGTCGTTGGAGTCCTATGTGTACACATCAAAAACTAGTCTCGACTGTCGCCTATCTCTTTACGAGATGGCCGAACAGTTCAACATACAACTTATCTGGGTACCAGGACACAACGACATTCCAGGGAATGAAAGAGCCGATACAATCGCCAAACAGGCAACGACACTACAATCAATCGCGGCTTGTGAGGGAATACCCCTTGCAACCATTAAACTTAATCTTACTCATCTCGCCAGGGCCGAGGCGAACCGGTGATGGATCAGGGACATACCTGCGTCATTACCAGGCAAATCTGGCCCCGGCTCGACAGTCATCGGACGAGGAGTCTAATGTCCCTAAAAAGAACTGACATCTACAAAGTTATAGGTGCCATCACCGGACAATGCCCTATCGGCAGTCACGCGCAAAAACTAGGTACAGTTCAAAATGATTTCTGCAGAAGCTGTCTAGACGAGGAGGAGGTCGAATCCATTCACCATCTTCTCTGCACTTGCCCGGCGTTCTGCACAATCAGGAAACGATACCAAGGCTCTTACTTCCTTAACGAACTGACAGAGGTTCAGCAAGTAAGGATACCTGACCTTCTTAACTTCTTAAGAAGCACAAAATTGTTCCACGAATAGGGGGCTTAGCCCCCTCGTAGCTGCACAACGGGCCTCCCTGGCCTATGTGTGTACTTCTCATTTCTGGGATGGCTACGATCCTACCTACCTGCCTATACTCTTGGAATACCAATTAAGGGATTCAATCATTGTCATATATCTCCGCTCCAGCATTAAACCACATGATTTAATGTTCAACAATTTAATGGTCTGGTCTATCTAGAGGTCAATAACGGACGCGCCCGTTGTGGCTGTTCTACCTTCAAATTTCTTGTAACAGTCGAGTGACTGGTGCGATGAACATAATCCGATCCACAAAGAGAAGAACAAGTTTAGGTTAGATTGTAGTGGTTGGCATACGCCACACGTAAGCCGAAATCCCATTGTGCCCATTGTGATACCACATAGACCATATTACCTAGATCCGCCACCTGAAAACCAATCAGTGCTTCTGATGAAGCAATGGATTTGAGCCATTTTTATGTCTGCTAGCTCACTTAAGTTATCGTAGAAGGCCGTGGCGAGGTAGATCCTCCGGAGATTCGCAAAAGAGACATGAACAGAGAAGGTGGTAAACTGATTCCGCTTCTTTATCATCCATGCATCCACCTTCCCCTATCCTGACAGAGGTTGCACTCAACACACTCATGGATTGAGTGCTGGCGCAACCGACGCGTAGCGGGTCGCGTGTGTTGCTCTTTGCTGGTGGAGCAAGTCCGGCCATAGAACTTCACTTACGCGTCTCTGCCTTGACGGTTTTGTATCTATACATGTTTTGTAGTTTGCATTGATGAGGGATTTCTTTTGTGCAGTTCTGCAATATTCGTGGGTTACGGAAGAATTTCTTTGCCACGTATGTCCATCTCTCTCTCCGCAAACCGGCTGTTTTGGCACTTTGTGAAAGACAGGTCGATGAAAAGTCTGATTATTCGGATTTCAGTCTTCCTGGATATAGCTTAGAGCTATTATTCTTTTCTCACCGCGGTCTCGCAATCTATGTCCGTAGTGACATTGCTTACCAGCTACTTCCACAGTATAGCCAAACATTCACATTCCTTAAGCACTCCGTTCACTTGGGGCGTTCTTTATAGAAGCCCCAATCTAGACAGGAATGCAACATTTGATGCATTCGACGCACTGTCTGATTCCATCCAAAGAATTGTTTCCCTGTTCCCTCGCGCTGAAATCGTTTTAGCGGGCGATTTCAATGTACACAATTCTCAGTGGCTTCGACATTCTGGACAGACAATACCCGAAGGAAGGTACATATGTTGACATTTTTGCTGAAGTAAATCAATTAACTCAACTTGTGAATGAGCCATCACGTATCCCCGATGTTGCTGGTCATACCGCCAACACACTGGACTTGTTTCTTACCTCTCAGCCTGACAAATACATGATCGATGTATTGGAACCCCTTGGCTTGTCTGACCACTGCATGATATCAGCACAATTCTTGAACTCCCACCATCCAGTTAAAGAAAAACCTCCAAAGAGAACACTATGGCTATACGAGAAAGCCAACTGGCCTTACCAACTTCTTTCTTCAACTGGCGGCCTTAACAACTTCTTTCGGATCTTTAACTGGTCGTTGTGCTTCCTCGACAACGACGTGAACGCCGCAACTGATATTATCGTAAACATTATGCGAATCGGCATGGCAAATTTTATTCCCAGCAAGATTAAAAGCAACAGGCCTAAGGATAATACGTGGCTTGACCCGAGCTGCAAAGAGGCTATTAGGCTCAGGGAGCTAAGTTTTCGGGCCTACAAGGCAAACAGTTCTGAGGAAAACAGGAAAAAGTACATACGAGCCAGAAATGACTGCAACACCCACATTCGACGGGTTAAATTCCAGTCCGACCAAAAATTAAGGCGTAAAATCCTTCAATGTCCCAAAGGTAGCAAAAGTGTCTGGTCGTTTGTAAAAACACGTAAAAAACTCAACTAAGTCGTCTATACCGACGCTCATCCACAATGACATCCCAGCTGTCACCCCTTACACAAAGCTAACCTACTTGCAGCCCATTTCGCAACTAGTTCTCAACTGCCAGCTTGTACTTTTACTCCGCCTGTACTAGAGTGCGTCAATTCCACCATGGGACTAATCCACTTCCGCACTCGTACAGTCGCAAGGGTTCTTAAGGACCTCGATAAACACAAATCCGCTGGTCCAGATGGTATTGCCCCAATATTGAAGAGGTGTTCTTCTACGCTGGCAAAACCACTGCGTACGCTTTTTCACCTCTCCTACTCCTCTGGGCTCTTTATGAGTAGGTGGAAAACAGCATTTGTCTAGCCTATACCCAAAAAAGGCGAATCATCTTCTCCCTCCAACTACCGACCCATTGCACTAACGTCCCTTCATTCCAAGGTCATGGAAACGCTGACTAACCGTCAGCTTATGAAATATCTTGAATCACGGAAACTCCTCAATGACCGCCAATACGGTTTCCGCAGCAACAGATCCACTGGTGATTTGATGGCATATCTCGCTGAAAAACGGAATCACTCGCTTCACCAAGCAGGTGAAAGCAAAATTGTTGCACTGGATATTTCGAAAGCATTGGACAGGGTTTGACATGAAGCCCTTTTTGTCGAAAATGCGTGCTTTTGGGATCGATGAGTCCCCCCTTCAACGGACTAGAAGCTACCTTTCGAATCGTTCAATTATTCAAGTTGTTTTGGACGGATTCAAGTCTGATACTTACTTTGTAAATGCTGGTGTTCCCCAGGGCTCCGTTTTGTCTCCGACACTCTTTCTTATTTTTATAAATGATCTCTTGTCAGTTACTTCTAATCCAATTCACTCCTTCGCTGACGACAGTACCCCCAGCTTCTCATATTCGTTCACCAGTTTACGACCCTGCACTTCGGTTGTAGATAATGAGCGGCAGCGTATGTTAAGCTCATTAAATTCCGATATCGACAGCATCATCCAATGGGGTAAAAACAATAGAGTGGAATTTAATGCTTCCAAAACACAAAACTAGCCCGCAGCCATTATCCATGAATGGCACTTGCATCTCAGAAACTGAAAAGCTTTCCATCCTGGGTATGAGTGTTGCTCACAATCCTAACTGGAGCGACCATATATTCAGTGTCGCCAAGAATGCTGCGAAATGCCGAGGCTTCTTATACAGATGCGTCACTCTAGGAATGCTCCCCAATATACCCTGAAGCCCGCTTTCGGACGTACTGCCAAATATAGAGAATCTTTCATTAACCGAACCTCACGAATCTGGAACTCCCTGCCGGATTCGGTTTTCCCTCCTCAATGCAACATGCAAACATTGGATGGATCAATGTCCATCGGCATCTCCTCTCTTCCTCTTCCTTTCTACCTTCTGCCCGTACTGTGTCGACGACATAATAAAAGTCATTGGCAGGTAGCCCTAGTTTGACGGCATGTTTTCCAATGGTACAGTGGCCTATAATGACAGCCACTAATGTGCTTAAGGCTTCCCTTTTGGTTACCACAAGATCCCTGGTCCGTCCTAAGTTTAGCTTAGGCCAGATTTGTTTAGTGATAAAGCCAATGCTACTTTCGTTCCATTGAAAGTTGGTAATCTCTATGGTCTGAAGTTTTATCATGTGGTTTACCATAAGCACGGGTGATTTTAGAAACCTGAGAGTTGGAAGACTGAGTATGCTTGACTTTTACCTTGCGAGTTCGTTGGCCGCGCAGTAGTTTTATGTTGAACTGTTTAGCCATCTCGTCTAGAGACAGGCGGCAGTTAAAAGATGTCGTTGATTTGTGAGGTGCCGCTGCCAGGGATATTATCGCAGATTGGCTATCCGTGCAAACGATAATATCCTTAACGGATATTACATTGATCCTAAGCCATGCAAGGGCCTCCGTTATCGCTGTTATTTCTGCTTGGTATACACTGCAGTTGTTTGGGAGCCTAAATGATTGAGGTTGAGATTAAGCTCCTTGGAGAAGACTCCATTATCTACACCCATCTCCATCTTCGAGGCATCCGTATAGAGGGAAATCGGGTCTTTCGGTATGACTTTTCCCTCAGCCCATTCCTCCCGGGATGGAAAGATAACTTCGACATGTTTGCGGGATTGTATAGTCCGTGTCCATGGGTACTTCGAAGTGGTTAAGAATGCTAGTATGGCCTTTGTGTAATGTGGGCCATTTTTCTATGCCCCTAGGCAGCAACTTGTTTGCTGATGAGGTCCAGTGGTGGGAAATGTAATGAATATTTAGAGCTTTCGTAGGGTTCGATCTGATCGCACCATTTATGCAATGCTTGCCGATTTTTGCACTTTCCCCAGAAGGTTACGATAGACTGCCTTGTCCAGAGCAGTCCAACAAACAACGATGCCGTACAGAAGGATAGGCCTTATGACTGCTGTATAGAGCCAGTGCATAACGCTAGGTTAGAGATCGCACTTTCTCCCCACTACTTTCTGACAGCTGTAGAGGGCAAAGGTTGCTCTCTTGACACGATAAAGATTGTTGGGTTTCCAATTCAGCCTCCTGTCAAGGACTAAGCCAAGTTATTTGGCCTGATCTTTGATTGTTAATTGCGTTCCTCCCAGCCTTGGTGGGTTCGAAGAGAAGAACAAACAAACTTCAAACTCTGAAACCTGCGTTTCACTAAAGGAAGAGGTAAAGCTCCTCGGCATAATACTGGAACAAAAACTCACTTGGAATGCACACATAAACAAAATGTACTGAAATGCCATCTAGGCTCTCTGGTCCCTAAAACAACTCGTAGGCAAAATATGGCGACCAAACCCAAAACTGAGTTTGTGGATCTAGAATCAAATGATTAAACCAACCATACTGTATCCCGCAGGGAACAAAGAGGTGTCATGAACAAGCTGAACAAACTGAACAAAATACGAAGGCCACCGTGTGTCTGGACAACTGGAGCAATGAGAACTACTCCGAATGCAGGGTTGGAAGCAATTATACACTGCCATCTAGCCTGAAGCTGTAAAACAAGTCTTAACTCTACAGCGAACCTATAATTATAAAGAAGGTGACCTTGTTGGACATCTAGATATGCTTAAAATGGTGAACAATATTTGGGAGTTGACCCAAGTAAGTGATCTGATGTGCCCTTATTTGAACTTTAAGGTACATAACGAAGTACTCATATCGAGCAAAGAAAAATGGAACAACAACCACTCCTGGATGACTGATGGAGACCAGAAATGGTATACTGATGGGCCGAAAAGCCGAAACAATATAGGGGCTGGAGTGATAGGACCAATATGCAGCCTACACATTCCTCTCTGGGGTGAGTCAACAATATTTCCAGCTCAACTATTCACAATTAACCAAGCAGCGCATTGCATCAGCGATAGAAAACCTAACGATATTAAGAATGCCAAGAGGTTCTTCAGGCGCTAAAGTGTTTACACATTTAACTCTAAGGCTGCCTAGGAATGTCACAGAACACTGAACAAACTGGCAGAAAATAACAGACTAAATCTAAGCTCTTTTGGATGCCAGGCCATGAAGGCAATGACATACAATCTAAGCAAGGTGCTCAGGTAACTTTCACAGGGCCTTCCACCTTTATGGTTTCAACAACTCGGACCTACACCTACACAAATGGATTATTAAACAAAGCAAAGCAGTTATAGAACAGTCAGGGTATTACTGTCTTAGAAAATCAATGGAACAAAACCCGACCTAAGAGTAATATGTGAAGCGCTAACAGGAGAGCGTGTTGGCCTCTGACGCCAATGACACGGGATCGAACCCCGACAACAGCCATCTCATCGAACATGTTTTTCACGGTGCTTCTCCTCAGCGGGGTACTGACAAAACTCCCTGTAGTATAACTGTCATGCTTGAAAGGACTTTATTGCGACTTCGAGTACAGTTCCATCAGTTCCATTAGAGCAAGTCCAAGGATTAATAGATTCTATGCTTATTTAGTACTGTTACTTTAAATAATCGCTTACATGACCACGTTGCATCGACGTGCTAGAGTTCCTTGTGAGCTATATGAACGGAACAAAAGGGAGGAGCATGAGAAGCGCGCGATCGAGAAGATGGATAGGTGTTATCGCAGACCCGACGTTCGAAAGTGTTACCAAAGAGTTAAACGAATATGCCAAGGTTATAACGCCAAACCAGATGCCTGTAGGGATGAACACGGACACCTTACAGTTGAATCACAATCGATGCTGAGAATGTGGAAAGACCATTTCTACGGACTGTATAACGGCGAAGATGCCCAAGATGCCGCTGTCCGGCAGAACGCACCATTCACATTGGACAAAAATGAGAGAGAATTCCGTCCACCTGACTTAGACGAGGTTAGCATAGCCATATCAAAACTGAAATCTAACAAAGCTGCTGGGACAGATGGCCTGCCTGCTGATTTATTTCAAGCAGCTGGAGATGAGTTGATTGGGAATATGCACCACCTCTTCTGTAAGATATGGTCGGAGGAAAGCATGCCCCATAATTGGAATCTGAACATCGTTTGCCCAGTCCATAAGAAAGGAGACCCCTATAACTGCGCCAACTGAAGGGGAATAAGTCTCCTTAACATCGCATATAAGATCTGCTCTGCCGTATTGTGTGAACGCCTGAAACCGTTTGTGGATAACCTGATCGGCTCATATTGGTGTAGTTTCAGTCCAGGTAAATCCACAATAGGGCAGATCTTGGAGAAGACCCAGGAATACCAAATCGACACTCACCACCTCTTCGTCGATTTCAAAGCTGCATATGACAGCGTGTATAGAAATGAGCTATACAAAGTCATGTCTAGTTTTAACATCCTTGCCAAACTCGTCCGACTGTGCAGGATGACAATGGAGAATTCTCGCTGCTCCATCAAGGTCGGTAATGAGCAAACCAAGACCTTTGATGTTAAAAAAGGTTTTAGGCAAGGTGACGCGCTGTCATACAAATTTTTCAACATCGTGCTTGAAAAGATCGTGCAAGAGTCATTGGCCAAGACAAGAGGTAGGATTTATTTTAAGTCTACGCAATTGCTTGCGTATGTCGACGACATTGACGTGATTGGACGGACACAGCGAGACGTCAATGAGGCCTTTGTAAGCATTGAGGTAGAAGCGGCTAAGATGGGTCTCAAGGTTATTGAGGGTAAAACCAAATATCCGCTTTCATCTAAAAGAGACGGTAAACATCGACGTGTTGGCCAGAATGTCTCCATGGGCGGATATAACCTTGAAGTGGTCAAGGAATTCGTCTACCTTGGCTCACTGATGACCAGCGGCAACAACACAAGCTCTGAGATAAAACGCAGAATCACTCTTGCCAACCGCTGTTTCTTTGGGCTCAATTGAGAAGTAGAGCCCTCTCTCGGAAAACCAAGGTGACACTATATAAGACCTTGATCATCCCAGTCCTCCTTTACGGCGCAGAGGCTTGGACCTTAACAAAAGCGGATGAAGATGCCTTTGGCCGTTTCGAGAGGAAAATTCTGCGCACTACATACGGTCCCGTTTGTTCAAACGGTGTATGAAGGAGAAGATTTAACGAAGAACTGTAGGGGTTGTATAGCGACATCAGCCCGGTGCGACGTCTACCCATACACCGTCGAAGGTGGCTAGGCCATGTAGAGCGCATGGAAAATACAGCTCCGACCCGAAGAGTCTTCGAATCCACCCCGGAAGGAAGGCGCTGCAGAGGACGGCCGCATCTACGATGGCGCACGCAGGTGGAAGGGGACCTTAACCAACTGGGCGTGCGGCGTTGGAAACAGCTGAACAAAGCCCGTGCCAGGTGGAGACCCTTGGTAGTTGAAGCCCAGCGCCACCCAGCCCAGCGCCACCTAAGTAAGTAAGTAACATCGCGTATGAGATCTTTTCTGCCGTGCTATGTGAACGCCTGAAGTCATTCGTGGACAATTTGATAGGTTCCTATCAATGTGGCTTCAGGCCAGGAAAACCCACGATAGACCAACTATTCACACTGCGGCAGATCTTGGAGAAGACCCATCAATTTCAGGTCGACACACACCACAGTGTCTATAGGGATGAGCTATATAGAGCCATGCTACGTTTTGACATCCCTGCCAAACTCGTCAGGCTGTGCAGGGTGACAATGGACAATTAAGGTCGGCAAGGAGTTAACCGAGATCTTCGATGTCAAAAATGAATTCAGACAGGGCGACGCACTGTCGTGTGATTCTTTCAACATCATCTTTCAAAAGATCGTGCGGGATTAACTGGCCAAAGCTGCACAATTGCTCGCATACGCTGATGACATTGACGTAATAAGGAGAACCCAGCGAAACGTCAGTGAAGCTTTTGTGAGCACTAAAGCAGAAGCGGCTAAAGTGGGTCTCAAGGTAAACGAGGGCAACACTGTCGTCTTCTGCGGCGCAGAAGAGGCCCTTGGTCGTTTCGAGAGAAAAATTCTGCGTACAATCTTCGGCCTAGTTGGTGTTGATGGAGAGTGGACGAGAAGATTCAATCACAAACTATACGGGCTGAACAGCGACATCCGCCCAGTACGAGACCTACGTATCCAACGTCTAAGAAGGCTAGGACGTGTAGTGCAAATGGACAGCACAGTTCCGGTCCGAAGAGTCTTCGACACCAACCCAGAACGACGACGATGCAGAGGACGGCCGCATCTAAGGTGGCGCACAGAGGTGGAAAGGGAAAGCAAAAGATCGTGCTAGCTGGAAAGGCTTGTTGGTTGAGGTCCAGGTTCACCCCGAACTGTAGCGCCACCTAAGTAAGTAAGTAAATTTACAGTGAAATTAGCCGGCACTCTGTTTTGGTAGGGATTGTTATTCCACGCTGTGTACTATATGATTTCAAAGAATCGCACGACTTCGACTTCTAGTTCATAAGGTGTTCCTAGTGGTGCACTTAGTTGAACACCTTCGTTCAACCTCATTCTTAAAACCTTCCCAGTTTGTTCTTTTATTAGTAAGCTTAGGTGGGCCAGGTTTTTTTTTATAAGAGTATCACTCATCGTGAGTGGTCTGAAGAAAAGACTAAGCTTTGTTCGACTTCGATGAAGCTATCAGAAATACCCTTAGCGATAAGGAAATCGATGAGATCAGGTATTTTTACGAGATCCGTCGGCCGTGTTTAGTATCAGTCTATACCCATTAGCACCACTAAATGCTGCATAAACAATTGGTTAAGGAACACGACGGATCACTACCGGTTACAAACGAAAGGTAGCAGACAAGCCAAGCTGTTCCTCCCAACTACATCCCTCAAAGGAACGAAACAACTTCTCATGCTTTCGAGGAGTCATATTCGTTTAATCACAGGTTTCCTTACTGGACACTGCCCAGTTAATAAATACCTCAAAACAATGGGCATCATACAAGATGACACTTGCCGAATGTGTAATGAAGACGAAGAAACAGTAGAGCACATACTAAGCCACTGTAACTGCCTTGTCAGTACACGTCTTCGTCACCTAGGCAAGTATTATCTGGAAGCAGAAGAAATCGCTGCTAGCTCACTCAAAAGCTGAGTGAACTGTAAGTGGGGGACATCACAATAGGCCCAATCGTGGCCGCAGTGATTAGGCGACTTTGTTCCACCCCCTAACCCTATCTATCTATCTATCTATCAGTCTATTACTTACTTCTTGGGTTTAGATCGTGGTATTTATATTTCGTGTGTCTCTACATACATACATACATACATACATTTTCAGTGGCAGGCATGTTCCACTAAAAGAGTCCCGGGGGTAATGCGCGCACGCGGGATCTCCAGGCCACTCGATCCTCCGTCATCGACTCTAACTCATCAGGAGCTATGCCCAAACGCACCCAGGCGAGTTTTTGGATTTGGTCCAACAACCTCGTCCTGGGTCTGCCAAGCGGCCGCCTGCCTGATGGTATTGCATCCAAAGCACGCTTCGGAAGTCGTGATGATGGCGACATTCGTCTCACGTGACCAAACCATCGAAGCATAGCCCTTTCTTTTTGGAGAAGCAGCTGCTCAACATTGAGCTCCCCGCGCACTGCCGTGTTTCTTACCCTTTCCCGGCGAGTAACTCAAACAACAGCACGAAGAAATCTCATTTCGGCAGCTTGTATTCGCGATCTTATTCTTTCGGTCAATACCCAAATTTTATGACCATAGGTGAGGGTTGGAACAAATACTGGGTTAAAAACTGCTAACTTGGCTTTGACACCAAGCTCGGTCTTCCTGATTACAGATCTCCCAAGCTGTTTCAAAGTTGACCCAGCTTGGCCAATCCTGCAGGAAAGCTCAGTATTACTCCTCCCATCACTCGTGAGGAAGACCCCGAGATGCTTAAACTTCTCCACCTGCTTCAGCGGGACTTCACTAACATGCAGAGTGCATTGGACAGGTGTAGTGGGAAATAACCATAACCTAGGATTCGTCCACGTTAACCCTCATTCCAGCATCAGCACATCCGGCCACAAACCTATCTGGCGCGCGCTGGATTTCCGTCTGGGAGAATGTGAGGACAACTAAGTCATCTGCAAAAAGAAGATGACTTATCCTCAACTTTCCCAATGTAAAACACTCCTCGCCTCGACTGCGCTGCAACATCCAGTCCATATATATAATGAAAAGGAGAGGTGACAAGACGCAACCTTGGCGATGTCCAACGCCCACGGTGAAAGGTGTTGATTTACTACCGTTAACCCGTACGCAGCTGCTACAGTTTGTGCTAGAGTTTGTGTATCAATCCCATACTTCTGCAGCACACTCCAGAGTTTACTTTGAGGTACTCGGTCATACGCCTTTTCCAAATCTACAAAGCAGCTGTAGATTAGTCAATCGCCAAAATGACTTCCTCCACCGTTGGACTTTTCTCCGCCACACGCAAGACTATAGGTCGTCCCCCTCAGTGCCCTGTTCGGGATTGAGCAGGTCCGAAAAGTGCTCGCTCCATCTGCGTAAGATGTCCATCTAATTGGAAAGGAACACACCATCTTTGGATTTAACTCCTTCGATGATGTTGAATTTCCATCCTCTGAGCCGGCGAATGGTTTGCCAGAACGCCTTCCAACTTCTCGCCGAACTCCTTCCAGGACTGCTCTTTCGCTGCTCGCACAGGAAAGTCGCATACTCTGCCTCTAGATTCGGTGCATACACCTGCACCAGAACCCAAGTTGATCTTTCAAACTTGAGTTTTAAGATCGGGACTCTCCCTCCTAATGGTACCCACTCCAATACCCTGTCTGCCAGTCTGGGACTTATGACTATCCCCACTCCTGCCTGTGCAGACATTTGAGATGCAACTCCCGACAGGAAGAGTCTCACCCGTCCGAAAGGTCCACAGTTCTATATCCTCTTTGCTTTGTCAAAGAGATACCGACGATATCTAACCGATACCTGGCAGCTTCCTCAACCAGCTCGTGATACTTCCCTGTGAGCGATGAGACGTTCCACGTGCCCATCCTAAGTCGATGCCGTTGTCTGTTGCCCTTTTAGTGCATGGCGTGATAACCCCCCCACCGCCGTAATGGCTCACGAGGCCACTGCCGGGTGCTCGTGACTTCTTCGGGCTAAGCCCGACTGCCACCATTTAGGCCTGGCTCCGAATGGGGCCCTGTCACACTAGGGTAGGCAATTTCCGAGGCTGCTCTTTTCTTCGTCATCATGGGGGTTTGCGCTTCGTTAGCTATCTACCCGTCTTCTCTGTGCCAGATACCAAACTCACTTACACTCTCCTGAGATAATCCGTGTTAAATAACGTCCAAACGTCAGATACAGAATTGCATCCATCCCACTATCGCCTTTACCTAATATCCGTGGGGTCAGCAATCGTTTCAGTTATTCCCAAGTTTCTAATTTGCCATCTCATTAACCTATTCGTATTCGTTTTCCTTGACTAGTAAGTGATTTAGATGATCCGTCCCTCTGGGACGCTAACATGACTTTGGTTACGTTTGTTGTTCACGTGGCGGATGTGGAAAATATCTATCGAGTGAAGCTATGTAGGGCGCATACTGTGTTTTTTTGTATTTTTTTCTTTAATTAACGAGTAAGTTTCAAAAATTGTTAACAAGAAATTCAAAAATTGCTGGCCATCTACCGGGAAAAATCTACTTTTGGACCATTTTAACCTTATACACAAACCTTCGGTGTTTTCACTCAATACATTATCACAGACAAGAATCAGCAAATTTCTAGCAAACAGTTTGAAAGCTATTCATTTTATACCAATCAAATTACCTCTTTTTCAATTTTTTTTCTTGCGCGCACTCGAGGTCTAATAACCTTATTATGGTGTTGACACAGTGTTTGGCTGATGGTAGAAGGGGATAGCGATAGAGGGATAGAGGAGATGCCGATGGACATTGATCTTAAATGGTTGCATTGAGGGGGGAAAACCGAATCCGGCAGGGAGTTCCAGATTCGTGTAGTTCGGTTAATGAAAGATTCCCTATATTGGACGGTACGTCCGAAAGCAGGCTTCAGGGTATATTGGTGAGCATTCCTAGAGAGACGTGTATTGCGGGAGAAATGTTGAAGGGGCGGAACGCAACTGGCTATTTCATCAGAGCATTTTTGGTGGTAGTAACGATAAAACAGGGAGAGGCAGGTAACATCCCTGCGGTGTTCCAGCGAGTCTAATGTTTTGGTAATGCTGGAGTCACCTATCAGTTTTATGGCTCGTTTTTGTATTCTGTCTAGTAGGTGCAATGAGGTCTTGGAAGCACCGGACCAGACATGAGCGTTAAACTCTAATTTGGGGCGAATGAACGCCTTATAAATTGTAGCCAGATCGGTGGGTGTGAAGAATTTCTTGCATCTGTATAGGAAACCTAGGCATTTCGCGGCATTCTTAGCGACACTAAATATGTGATCATTCCAACAAAGGTTGTAACTGATGCACATACCTAGGATAGAAGGCTTTACGGTTTCCGAGGTACAAGTGCCATTCATGGAAAACGGCATTGGGTCAGTGTTACGCTTTAACGACAGATCCAAAACGCATTGCGTTTTGGAAGCATTAAATTCCACTCTATTGTTTTTACCCCATTGGATGATGCTGTTGATATCGGAATTGAATGAGCTTAACATACGCTGCCGCTCACTATCTATAACCGAAGTGCAGGGTCGTAAACTAGTGAACGAATATGAGAAGCTGAGGGTACTGTCGTCAGCGTAGGAGTGAATTGGATTAGAAGTAACAGACAAGAGATCATTTATAAAAATAAGAAAGAGTGTCGGAGACAAAACGGAGCCCTGGGGAACACCAGCACTTACAATGTGAGTATCAGACTTGAATCCGTCCAAAACAACTTGAATAATTGAACGATTCGAAAGGTAGCTTCTAGTCCATTGAAGGGGGGACTCATCGATACCAAAAGCACGCATTTTCGACAAAAGGGCTTCATGCCAAGCCCTGTCCAATGCTTTGGAAATATCCAGTGCAACAATTTTGCTCTCACCTGCTTGGTGAAGCGAGTGATTCCACTTTTCAGCGAGATATGCCATCAAATCACCAGTGGATCTGTTGCTGCGGAAACCGTATTGACGGTCTGGTGGAGACTATGACGTCACCACCAAGACAAGTGCTGAAGCCACCCACACAACCCATTGGAAATCTGCCTGATTTGACAGTTGTGGGTGGCATTGGAATTTTCCCGGCTTTTTCACGTTTTTTCCATAATGTATGTTACATATAATCAGAACAAAGAAATAAAAAGATTACTACTGTTTCAAGAACGAAAAGGTTCGGTTGTCTTTATTTTTCTTTCTTTTCTTGTTGAATTAATTGGCGTTTTTCGTTGCCAAAATACGGTTCAAGTCACGAACATTTTATTGGTCCTTCGAGCCGGATCCTTCGGTGTCAGACTGTAAAAAGAAAGAAAATCAAAGGTACAACGAGGTGTATCAAGCGCAAACAAGTGCAAAGAAAAATTTACCTGTTGAGGAAAATTTACTTGCCGAGGAATCACTCCAACCCAAAGGTAGATCGGATCACCAAAGGAACCAAGCGTGTGTTGTGTGTGCACGTGAGTACATGAGTACGTTTATTAATATATATATATATATCTTTATACATACGTAAGAGAAATATATACGTACAGCACTCGTTAGACAGTACATTAGTATACATAAATATATAATAAATTACATCTAATTACAATGAAACCATCGAAGTTAAGCAGGGTTTTAGCGCAATTAGAGAAGGATGTAGGGAATTTCGCGAAGAGGGGTTCTAGTACTCGTACGACGAACTACTTATCGGGTCGGTTGTCCCTCCTAGAAAAGTCTGCGGAAGCAGCAGAGCAGGCTTATGAGTTGTGCATAGGGTCTGTAGATGACGGTGACGAGGATAAAATCTCCGAAATAGAGGAAGTGTATGAAAGGTTCCGCGAACTGTACTTAGATTATCGTGGAGACCTCTTGGATGCGATGGACAAAGTCAAGGCGACTGAAACCAAGACCAACGTCGCTGAGACAAACTCACATCAAAACACCGAAGTCAAACTGAAAAACATTCCGGTACCTGTATTCTCCGGCACGTACGAAACGTGGCGCGGTTTTCGCGGTTTTCACATCCCTGGTGCATCAGAACCCATCCTTATCGGAAATTCAGAAGATGCACTATCTGAAAACCAGCATTTTGGGAGAAGCGGAGAAAATTCTCTCCCATTTACCGATCGCTAACGGCAATTACGTCAAGGCTTGGGCAATTTTGCAGGACCGGTATGATCATCCACGGTTTTTGGTTAACACTCAATTAAAATGCCTCTTCAACCAGCCCACAGTCACTCAAGAGCGAGCTGATGCCATTAAGGAACTTTTGGACACGTCCACGGAGATAGTTCACAGCCTTCAAAGTCTAAAGATGCCAGTACAACACTGGGACGCGGTTTTGGTGTACGTGCTGCTTCAAAAATTGCCGGTGAAGACACAACAGCTGTGGGAAGAGAGATTGTGTTCCAAGGATAACACCAAGGAATTAGCTACCTTCGACGAGTTTAAGCAATTTCTCGAAGCCAGGTTCAGGACATTAGAGGCAGTAGATTACCAACACGGTAAATCTCCAGCCGAAACATCGAAGAAGGTAGTGCAGCGTAAGGCATTCAACTCCCAGGTTCACCAATCCAGATACGCGTGCAAATTATGCAATAAGGGTTCACATCGCATGCGGAAATGCAGTAAGTTTTTAAAAATGAGCGTCTATGATCGCTGCAAAAATGTAGAAAGGTTAGGGATGTGTAAGAATTGTCTAGCATGTAGTCACCTGGTAGCAGTTTGTCCAAGTTCTCATCGATGCTATCACTGTCAGCAGAAACACCATTCGCTCTTGCATATTTCTCCATCTCAAGCTCCCGAAGTTGGTCAGCAGTCGTTCCACAGTTCCGCCATAAGCCCCAAGGCTCCAAGTTTCCAACCCTTTAGCGCAGGACAAGCTGTAAATAATCGGTCAAATGAAACACCTTGTTGTAGCAAATCTGTCAACACTTACCACTCCATGCCACATACGTCTACCCAAGTCATGCTGGCCACCGCTATCGTGAAGGTTAGTGGTTCCTCAGGGAAGGTCATTTCACTTCGAGCGTTGATAGATTCAGGTTCGGAAGCGTCGTTCATCACTGAAGCAGCCTTTCAACTCTTACAGTCGAGATACAAGCCAACTGATGTTGAGGTCTCTGGGTTAGGTTTGGTCAACATCGGCAGGTGTAAGAAGGTGGTTGATATAACCATAGGATCGTACCACTCATCTTTCAAGACCACTACACAGGCTCTTGTTTATAAGTCGCTGTCTGGGCATGTCCCGGCCCAGAGCTTTCCAGTTGACGATTGGAAACATCTCGAGGGCTTGAGCTTAGCCGACCCCTCCTTTTTTAAGCCAGCCAGGGTTGATTTGCTGTTAGGCAGCGACGTGTTAGCTGACATACTCCAACCGGAATTGGTTAGACCCAACCAAGCTAACTTACCTTTGGCGCAAAAAACTAAACTGGGATGGATTCTCTTTGGTCGGGTACCCTTAACCTCTAAAACGGTGAACAGCTTCCACCAAAAATGTATCCTCGGTGACAGCTTAACCAAATTCTGGGAAATAGAAGAAGCGCCGTTCCACCATGCAGACAACCAGCAAAATATAGCGTGTGAGGAACATTTCTTACGAAGTATCAAGCGAAGGTCAGACGGAAAATGCGAAGTTTCTCTTCCTTTCAAGGGTAACGTTCGTCCGAGACTGGGAAACTCGAGAGAAGGCGCTCTCAGAAGACTTAAGCAGTTGGAAGCCCGTCTCGTAAAAAACCCGGATCTGCAGAGAGAGTACGTAGCATGCCTAGAAGAGTACATAACGTTAGGCCATATGGAAGAAGTCGAAAACGAGTCCACACTGGAATATACACCGCACTATTTCCTGCCACATCATGTTGTCACAAAAGAGAGCAGTTCTACAACCAAGGTGAGAGTGGTTTTCGACGCTTCATTTAAAACGACCGACGGAAAATCACTCAACGATACTCTGATGGTGGGACCGAGTCTACAAAACAACATCGTCGACATTATTTTGAGGTGGAGGTTGTATAGGTTCACTTTTACGGCCGACATCGAGAAGATGTACCGCCAAATCTGGATGAATGCCCAAGACTCAGTATACCAACTCATTCTGTGGCGTAAGGATCCGTCAGAGGTCGTCAAAACATATAAACTTAAGACCGTCACCTTTGGGACAGCCTCAGCACCCTACTTAGCAATTCGCACGCTGAAATGGTTGGCAGATGAGACCCGGTCACAATACCCGCGAGCTGCAAGAATGATTCACGACGAGATGTATGTAGACGACCTGATCTCAGGAGCAGACACAAAACTCGAAGCGGAACGAAAAATCGGTGAAATCAGGACACTACTTTGCTCAGCAGGGCTTACTCTACGCAAGTGGACATTCAACACTGATGAACTGATGCAGGACATACCACCTCAGGACCGTGAGGTTAAATTTTTCCTTCCAGCA
This sequence comes from Eumerus sabulonum, assembly GCA_951905685.1. NCBI lineage: Eukaryota > Metazoa > Arthropoda > Insecta > Diptera > Syrphidae > Eumerus > Eumerus sabulonum. The sequence continues at coordinate 243,425,076 of OX645060.1, forward strand.
GGCGGTTCAGGTCAACTAAAAATGCTAGGGCTTCATTGGCTCCCCACAGAAGACAGTCTTCTATATAGCTACACCCCTGCCGACCTTCGGCAGCACACCAAACGATTCATCTTGTCTACGATAGCCAGACTTTTTGATCCAAAGGGATGGATATCGCCATGTATCATAAGGGCCAAACGCTTCATGCAATTACTGTGGCTTAAGGGTTCAAACTGGGATGAGCCAGTCGACGAAGAACTTCTACGGGAATGGAGTATATTCTTCCATGATCTCCCAGCCATAAACAACATTCGCGTACCGAGATGGGTACACACCAGAGGATGTTCTGACGATGTGGAGTTGCATGGATTTTGTGACGCTTCAGAGAGAGCGTTTGGAGCTGCAATTTATATCCGTGCTTCGGATGAAGAAGGTCGCGTCCATATGAGTCTCCTGCTTTCGAAGACCAGGGTAGCACCACTTAAACCGGTGAGCATTCCACGATTGGAGTTATGTGGCGCAGTTATGCTAGCAAAGCTCCTACATCACGCCGGCAGTGTGCTCAACCTCACGGAGAAGAAGTGGCACGCATGGACAGATTCCACCATCACGCTCTGTTGGATAAACTCGCCACCAGCGCGATGGGAAACGTTCGTTGCAAACCGAGTCGGAGAAATTCAGCGGCTAACAGATCCATCCATCTGGCGTCATATTCCGACCGAACAGAACCCAGCCGATTTAGCGTCCCGAGGAGTACTGCCCTCGGCATTAATAACCGAACCCTTATGGTGGAACGGACCGTCCTTCCTGCGTTCAGATTGGGAATTCAAGATTCCAAATCAACCACTGGATCTTTCAACCGAAGAAGGAAAAAAACGAACACGGGTTCATCGTGCAGCGGTCAGTGAAAATCCAATAGGGCAGTTAATGGGGAAGATCTCCAACTTCCAGAAGATCGTCAGGATAGTGGCATATGTAAGTAGATTTTGTGAAACCCTCCGCCTTCATTATTCCGAATTTCCCCACTACATTCAAACCCTGCGGAAGAGAAAAGATCCAATTAGTCGCCCTTTTACGCCGGTTGAACTCGAAAACTCGAAACAAATACTCTTTCGAAGCGCGCAAAAGGAAATGTTTCCAGATGGTATTAGCAAGGCAAGAGGTCTGGGATGTTTGCATCCATTCGTGGACGGAAACGGCATCATCCGAGTGGGTGGAAGACTACGGCATGCCAACATACCCTATGACCAACAGCACCCTATCATACTGGATGCAAAACACCCAATCTCAAAGCTCATCATAGCGGAAGCTCACATCGTAACACTACATGGAAGTACGCAGCTCATGATGACCCATCTGCGGCTAAAATACTGGATCTTCCAACTCAAAAGAATGGTCAAAAAGCACATAAACCACTGCATCACCTGTTTTCGGTTTCGAAACAAAACAGCACAACAACTGATGGGAGAATTACCAGCGCCTCGAGTAACGCCATCAAGGCCCTTCACCAACACTGGCATCGATTATGCAGGTCCGATAAGCATCCGGGCTTGGAAGGGTCGAGGAGCTAAGTCCTACAAGGGATACTTAGCAATATTTATCTGCTTGGCCACTAAGGCCATACATATCAAAGCAGTCAGTGACTTAACCACTCAGGCGTTTCTTGCAGCTTATAGGCGATTTGCAGCACGGCGTGGAGTATGTGCTCAAGTTTATAGCGACTGTGGTACTAACTTTGTGGGAGCAGATGCAGAGCTACGACGTCTTATGAAAGAGGCAAGTCAGGATTGGAACGGAATCGCAAGCGTGCTGGCCACGGAAGGAACGAAGTGGAACTTCATTCCCCCAGCGTCTCCCCACTTCGGAGGTTTGTGGGAGGCCGGAGTCAAAAGCGTTAAGTACCATCTGAAAAGGATTGTCGGTAACGGGACTCTAACGTTCGAGGAGCTCGCTACACTGCTGACACAAATTGAGGCGTGTCTTAACTCGAGACCGCTTTGTCCCCTAAGCGAAGACCCAGACGATTTCGGCGCTTTGACACCCGCGCACTTCCTGATTGGAGAAACATTATTCACCGTTCCGGAGCCAGATCTGACAAGCGGCAAACAAAACTACATCGAGCGATGGAAGGCAATCCAAACGCATCTCCAGATGTTTTGGAAGCAGTGGCAGACCGAATACCTATGTCGCTTGCAACAACGACCGAAATGGTTGAAGCACCAGCCACAGCTTAGGGTAGGAGACTTGGTCTTAATCAAGGATGAGCGAACCCCGCCAGCGAAATGGAACTTAGGCCGCATCATAGCCACCTATCCCGGAGACGACAACATTGTCCGAGTAGTTAAATTAAAAACACAACATGGAGAATACAGTCGACCAATCACTAAACTTTGTCCGTTGCCGTCCAATGAAGACCACACTGGAAGACCCCAGGTCTAGCAAGGGGACCGCTTAAAAAACAGTCATCGCACTTAAGCTATTAACATCAGCACACAGAACTTTCAAACCCCACTGTCATCATACAACCCTATCATACACACTCAGAGTGAAAGACAAAATCACTCACCCCTCATTTGCACACATTCTTTGCATTACGCACTACCCACTCAAACGCTAAATACTCAATTATTAGTACTCACTCTCTTACAAAGTACATGTTTACATACTGAGGATTTCATTGATGAAATCCCCCAGCAACCCATGCATGCACACACACACACACACACACACACACATGCACCCTAGCTTACCAAGCGTTCCCAACGAAAACAAAATAAACCCAATCAATTGAATTAAGATTATTGTAATATAATAAATATGTAAACGTATATAAACATATAACCAACATGACCTCGTTACTCACCTGAATTCGTATAAGTTGAGTTATCCAAAATTCACTATTCACAAAAAAAAAAAAAACTCACGAAAACATTGGTCTTGTATACCAACAATAAATGAAGTTGCTCGCGCTGAACCACGAATCAACTAGTTCGTCCAGTACACAGTACAACATCGCCAAGACCAGCGCCATCGTCATTCGTGTAGCGAACTAGCCACTCATTACCCTTTGTGTACCTATTTGTTTATCCAAGTGCATGTTCACTAATTTTCGTTTCTTTCATGGAGGATACTCACAGGTATGCAGCTACAGGGTGAACCACTCAGATGAGATCCGCAGAATCAGCAGACATAGCAGAAGAAGACCATCGTTTACACATGAACCACGTCGTCGCGGGGGGAGAATGGTGGAGACTATGACGTCACCACCAAGACAAGTGCTGAAGCCACCCACACAACCCATTGGAAATCTGCCTGATTTGACAGTTGTGGGTGGCATTGGAATTTTCCCGGCTTTTTCACGTTTTTTCCATAATGTATGTTACATATAATCAGAACAAAGAAATAAAAAGATTACTACTGTTTCAAGAACGAAAAGGTTCGGTTGTCTTTATTTTTCTTTCTTTTCTTGTTGAATTAATTGGCGTTTTTCGTTGCCAAAATACGGTTCAAGTCACGAACACGGTCATTGAGGAGTTTCCGTGATTCAAGATATTTCATAAGCTGACGGTTAATCAGCGTTTCCATGACCTTGGAAAGAAGGGACGTTAGTGCAATGAGTTGGAAGTTGGAGGGAGAAGATGATTCGTCTTTTTTGGGTATAGGCTAGACAAATGCTGTTTTCCACCTACTCGGAAAGAGCCCAGAGGAGTAGGAAAGCTGGAAAAGCATACGCAGTGGTTTTGCCAGCGTAGAAGAACACCTCCTCAATATTGGGGCAATACCATCTGGACCAGCGGATTTGTGTTTATCGAGGTCCTTAAGAACCCTTGCGACTGTACGAGTGCGGAAGTGGATTAGTCCCATGGTGGAATTGACGCACTCTAGTACAGGCGGAGTAAAAGTACAAGCTGGCAGCTGAGAACTAGTGGCGAAATGGGCTGCAAGTAGGTTAGCTTTGTGTAAGGGGGTGACAGCTGGGGTGTCATTGTAGATGAGCGTCGGTATAGACGACTTAGTTGAGTTTTTTACGTTTTTTTACAAACCACCAGACACTTTTGCTACCTTTGGGACATTGAAGGATCTTACGCCTTAATTTTTGGTCAGATTGGAATTTAACCCGTCGAATGTGGGTGTTGCAGTCATTTCTGGCTCGTATGTACTTTTTTCGGTTTTCCTCAGAACTGTTGGCCTTGTAGGCCCGAAAACTTAGCTCCCTGAGCCTAATAGCCTCTTTGCAGCTCGAGTCAAGCCACGTATTATCCTTAGGCCTGGTGCTTTTAATCTTGCTGGGAATAAAATTTGCCATGCCGATTCGCATAATGTTTACGATAATATCAGTTGCGGCGTTCACGTCGTTGTCGAGGAAGCACAACGACCAGTTAAAGATCCGAAAGAAGTTGTTAAGGCCGCACCAGTGGGAGTTTGTGAATTTTGCTGATATCACGTAGGGATCAGACGGGCCTAGGGGCGACAATACATCGATCGTGTATTTATCAGGCTGGGAGGTAGGAAACAAGTCCAGTGTGTTGGCGGTACGACCAGCAACATCGGGGATACGTGATGGCTCATTCACAAGTTGAGTTAATTGATTTACCTCAGCAAAAATTTCAACATATGTACCTTCCTTCGGGTATTGTCTGTCCAGAATGTCGATGCCATTGAGAATTGTGTACATTGAAATCGCCCGCTAAAACGATTTCAGTGCGAGGGAACAGGGAAACAATCCTTTGGATGTAATCAGACAGTGCGTCGAATGCATCAAATGTTGCATTCCTGTCTAGATTGGACATGGAACTATGGATTTCTTCTTCGTGCGTGCAGAACTCACTACACTACCCATGCCATACCCAGATGAAGGCAATATCAATAAGATTCGTATTAGGATATAGAGAACCGAGTTAACACCCGAAGGTGTATACAATATGAGATATTGTAATGGGTCTTCCAATAGGGGCTTCCGAGCTTTGACAGTAGATAGCAGTAACACTGTTGAAGCTATGTCTATCAAATTGGTCGTGTATATTCAGTGTGTTTTGCCACTTTACCGCGAGTGGACATAGCGTTCAAGAATACGTTCAATTGATGGAATTGTCTTATCAAAACGGATGTTCCGTTCCAGCAATTCACTACGCCCATTTTACTTACTTACTTATCAGGCGAGAAATCCATGGAGAGTCTAAACCTAAGCTATAGCTGCCTTCCATCCTTGACAGTCACGCTGCTTCCAGATATCAAGAGCAGGTTGTCCTACATTCGTGATTAATTGGTCTTTGTACCGGAGGTTCGGTCTTCCCCTTCTTCTAGATCTAGGAGGCTCGAAGGCCCGCTTAGCTGGAGTCCTTCGAGTGAAGAGTCTTGACCCAAGTTGTTTGGCCAAACCGAAGTAGCAGCGGTAGCCAAGGGCGATTTTATGCCGGCTCCCCACTGTGGTGTCGTTTGTGGAATCCTTGTTTGCCCCGAGGTAGACATACTCCTTAACTAGCTCGAAACTATAGCTGTCAATCGTTATATTTTGTTCCAGGTGATGAGCGATGGATCGGTTTTTGATTAACCGCATGTTCGTTGACTCGTTTACTTTTAGACCAACACGATCGCTTCTACAACGTCACGCAGAGATGGCGTATGCTAGCACCTGAACAGACTTGTAGATGATAGTGCCTTCCCTGTTGACGCCTGTCCGTTGCACTATATGCTCAAGTACCATATTGACGAAGTCAGCGCATCTCCTTGCCAAATTCTGGTGCATGTTTCAAACGGCTCAGAGGTCCTAGAACAGAACAGCACGATGCATCGCGTATTTTTTAACGTGGCGCGACACAGCCGGATCAGTTTTCCTAGGATTCCGAATTCGGCCATCGCATTAAGAGGTGATCGGTATCGATTTGAAACTTGCTGGTCTTTTCCAGGATTTGTCGAAGTGGGAATACTGGTAGCTGCCAATTAGTGCAAAAGGGCTTTTAACGTTCACACAGTACGCTAGTCAGGATCTTGTACCCGACATTGGGCAGGTACATACCTCTATAGTTCCTGCAAAAGGTAGGATCACCTTTTTTGTGGATGGGGCAAATAGAGCTAATATTCCAGTCATCTGACATGCTTTCATCTTCCCAAATTATGCAGATGATCTGGTGCATGCTCCCTACCAGAACATCGCCGCCAGCCTTAAAGAGCTCTAATGGAGAGCCGTCTGAGCCCGCGCCTTTATTGTTCTTCAGATTATGAATAGATGTGCCAACTTCTTCGATGCTGGGGACTACTTCATCGGCTGGAGTTGGGATTTCCTCAGTCTCTACCACTCTCTCTTGGCTCGCTAAGCAGCTGCTGGAAATACTGCATCCACTAGTCCCTAAAACAAGACTACCCTCAAAATTTCGAAGAGCCTGGGTGCCTTTCTTGACGCTTTTTTTTTTTTTTTTTTTATATATATATATAGGGCTAGTGCTATCAATAGCAATGCGGCACTGCGACCTTTGCAGATTTATTGTGCCTGCTAGTCGATTTAGCCGAGTAGTCTCTCCACCTCCACAATGAAGTTGAGAATGCTTCTCGTAGGAGCCAGGGTGATCCCCTCAGGAGTCATAACTTCACTGAAAAGGATACGCTTCCTAAGATGGCAGAGAGCAGCACACTCACACAGTATGTGTTCTGCCGCCTCATCGTCCTCAAGACAGAGCCGACACTCAGTTTCAGACGAGAGGCTAATTTTGTTTAAATGATATCTCAGACCGCAGTGTCCCGTTAGATAGCTGACTAGTCTTCTGACATCCATCCTATTGAGTTTGAGTATGTCAATAGGGTGCTTGTTCAGGGGTCGTATAAGTCGTTTCGACTGACGGACTCCCCGAACGCTGTTCCAAAAGGACAGGTGTTGTAATTTATCCCACTTGTCTAGGAAGTAATTTATCTTAGACGCGGGAATGCCGCAGAATGGTTCCGGACCTATATACTTGTCACTGGAGCACTTCCTGTCAAGTTGGTCGGCAATTTCATTGCCCTTGATACCTTTATGGCCTGGCACCCATCAAAGTTTAACATTGTTTCTTTTGGCGAGGTCTTGTAGGGCGTCATGGCATTCCTTGACGGTTTTTGAGTTCGTGCTGTACGAACCCAGCGCTTTAAGCGCTGCTTGGCTATCAGAGAGTATGTTGATAGTTACTCCTCTGATGCCAGTCTCAAGATTTAGATTCTCGCATGTTAGGAAGATGCTGGGACTTATTCCCAGTGCCTTCGAGATTTTGCGTTTTGGTCCAAAGATGCAGGCGCCGACGCCGGAAGCCATCTTGGAGCCATCCGTGTACCACCTAAGGCCTTGGACATTTAGCAGGGGATCACTGTTTTCCCATGCTGAGCGGTTTGGGATCAGTATCTCAAGTCTCTTGTCAAAGGTGAAGGTGTGTGGCAGTGCGTCCGAGACTGTAGTAATAATATCCAGCTCGGGAAGGTGTTGTAATATGGACATGCCTGCGGGTCTACATGACATATTTGTTCCCGAGTAGAGGATTCTGATTGCACTGCGTAATGCCACCTTTTTGATAAAAAGGTGCAGTGGAGTGAGCCCAATAAGTGCTTCTTGGGCTGCCTTGGGGCAGGTTGGCAAAGCGCCTGTAACGCCGAGGCACGCTAGTCTCTGAAGGCGTTGAAGCTTAACAATTGTAGTTTTTTGCTCAACTTTTGACCACCATACGGTGGACCCGTAGGTGACGATAGGTCTAACTATCGCGGGGTATAGCCAGTGGACTACCTTAGGTTTAAGTCCCCAGGTTTTACCGTAGGTGTGTCGACAGGCCCACATGGCCTTAGTCGCTTTCATGAGTTTATTTCTCAAATTGGAGTTCCAGTTGAGTCTACGGTCTAGGTCAATACCTAGATACTCTACTTCCTCTGAAAATCCTATGCGTGTGCCATTTAGTAAGATTGAGCAGGGTTGTACCTTTCTCCTCTTTGTAAATGGGACTAAGGTCGTCTTATTTGGGTTAATAGATAAGCCCTCTCTGCCACACCAGTCAGAGATAAATTGGAGCGCAAGCTGCATGCGCTCACAGGCAGTGATCTCGCACTTGCCCGTAACAATGACTACTAGGTCATCAGCATATCCGATGACCTCATAGCCCCGAGTGGTTAGCTTGCGTAGTAGATCGTCGATAACTATCGACCAAAGCAGTGGTGGGAGGACTCCCCCTTGTGGGCATCCTCTAACCGCCGATACTGTCACTGAGACCTCTCCGCATGTGGCTGATATAATACGGCTACTTAGCATCGCCCTGATCCAGTGATTAGTGGGATGGTCTATACCCCTGCAGGATAGTGCAGTGATGATCGAATCATAGCCAGTATTATCGAAAGCTCCCTCTATATCGAGGAAGGCGCAGATTGCGATCTCATTTTGTATGAAACTATTCTCAATGTGCGTCACCAAGTGGTGTAGTGCATTATCGGTAGATCGCTCTTTGCGATATGCATACTGGTTGGGATGCAGAGGTATCTGGTTTTCCAGGATACCTCTAATATGGAGATCTATCAGTTTCTCCATTGTTTTTTAAAAGGAACGAAGTCAAACTGATAGGGCGATAGGATTTAGGTTGCTCACTTGCGTTGCCAATCTTGCGGATGACGACAAGATTGACCTCTCTCCAGATGTGGGGTATGTATCCAAGGTTGAAGCAAGACCTAAAAAGAACTATCAGTGATGGTAGAATTGTATTCAAGCCTTTCTGTAAGATTGCAGGAAAGACACCGTCTTTGCCTGGAGCCTTGTAGGGTTTGAATGAACCAATTGCCCACTTGACCCTGTCAGGGCTAAAGAGTCTACCAGAGAGGCTATTTGTTCTACTGTCAATGTTACCTATGACGTTTATTTGATCGTCAGAGGACATCGAGTAAGGAGTAGAACCAGGGAAGTGCATCTCGAGCAAAGTCTCCAGCGTTTCCCTGCGATTGACGGTAAAAGTGCCGTCTGATTTGCGAAGCAGCCCGAGCGTGCTCTCGAGATAGTGCTTTGTGGAGTCGGGCCGCATTTGGCAGCGAGTCTATGTGCTCGCAATTTTTCCTCCAAGACATTCTCTTGGATTTCCTCAATTCGAGGTTGTATTTAGTTAGAGCATATCTATAATCAGTCCAACTATTATACCGTTTAGCTCTGTTAAACAGCGATCTCACCTGCTTCCTTAGGGACTCAAGCTGAGTATTCCACCAGGGCACACACCGTTTGTGTGTAGTTGTCCTGGGTGTACAGCTGTCTCTGAAGGATGAGATGAGTGCTGCATTGAGCTGGTAAGCCGCTTCGTCGATGTCGTCTGTCGATTCAATCGACTTAAGAAGCATATCCTTCGTGACGCTTCCTGCAAGGCTTTTAACTTTCTTATAAAAGGCCCGTATTTTATGCTTGTCCCTAGACTCCTCGATATCCTTTAGCTGGAAGGCCGCGAAGATTCTTTTCCTTGGTCGCAGTCGCAGCAGTTTTGTTTCTCCCTTCTTCTGGCTTAGTACTCCTCTCGGGCTGCCCCGATTTTTCGCTGCAGCGCCTTTTGGGGAGAGGGAGCGAGCAAAAAGGCTAGAGCGGAAGCCTATAGAGAGAAGATAGAGAAGATAGACAACTAGTTGTAGAGTCGCAGTCGATGCTGAGAATATGGAAGGAACACTTCTGTAGACTGTTTAAAGGCGGTGAAAGATGTAATACCGCTATCAGGCAGAATGATCCATTCGCAACGGACGAAGATGCAACAGAACTTCGTCCACCCGACCTAGATGAAATTAAGCTAGTAATTTCAAAGCTCAATAATAATAAAGTCGAGGGCGCAGACGCGTTCTCTGCCGAGCTATTTAAAGCGGCTTGAGATGAACTGGTATGGCGCATGCACCAGATCATCTGTAAAATATGTCGTAAATGTAAAATGTCGGAGGAAAGCATGCCCGACGAGTGGAATCTCAGCATCGTTTGCCCAGTCTGCCGTACTGTGTGAACGCCTGATACACTTCTTGGATTATCTGGTAGGTTGTTATCAGTGTGGTTTTAGGCCAGGTGAATCCACAATAGACCAAATATTTACACTGCGAGTAGTCTTGAAGATGAACCAAGAATACCTTATCGACAGCCATCACCCTTTCGTCGATTTCAAAGCCCCATATGACAGTGTTCATAGGAACGAGCTACACGCCATCGAACGTTTATTTCGCGGCTTTCCTCCTCGGCGGGGTACTGGCAAAACCCCCCGTAGTATACTTGCCGTGAAAAAGCTTCTCGACTCACGCGGTTCGGAAGCGGCATTAAACTGTAGGTCCCATTCACCTATGTGAAAAATAAATCACACATGGGTGATTGAGAGAAGCTTGGCTCTGGTCCTTCATGGGCTGTAACGCCATCAAAGAAGATATGGATATGAGTGCGCAGTAGCGCAGTGGTTAGTGTGTTGAACTCCGATGCACGATGACTGAGTTCAGATCACGATAACACCAACGCCATCGAATGTTTATTGCGTGCAGTCTCTCTTCGGCGGCGGGGTACTGGCAAAACCACCCCTTGGTATGTTTGCATTTAAAAAGCTTCTCTCTCCTGCCTCACGCCGCTTGGAATCTCTGTAATCACACACAGCAAGGGTGATTGAGAGAGGTTTGGCTGTGGCCCTTCATGCGATATAACGCCACCAAAGCAAGTATGGACACCAGCCTATGTCGAAAACACGTGTGTTTGAATGGGCAAAGCGGATCAGGAGGGGCCGCGAATCAGTAAAAGGCGATCCACGTGAAGGAGCTCCCGTCACCTCTCGCACCACCTACCGACCAGACAGTGACTGAACAGATCTATATTGACATCCTGAACACGTGTTTTACGTGTGTAAACCGAATTTGTCAAGAAGGGCTGGACGACAATGCGTCGAAAGACAAGGATGACTGGACTAAAGATGAGTTCTACGATCTCCCAGAAAGAAAGAAGAATATGTCTCTTGGACCTGTGCGCACTATGAAAAAAAAAAAACAAAAAAAAAAAAAAGGGAAGTATGCCCGACGAATGGAGTCTCAGTATCGTTTGCCCGATCCAAGAAAGGAAATCCCTTTGACTGCTCTAAAATACAGAGGAATAAGTATCCTTAACATTGCCAACAAAATCGTTTGCGAAATTGTGTTAAGGCCTGAGATCTTTTGTAAATAAACTAATAGGTCCGTATCAGTGTGGCGTTAGTCCTCTATCGACCAAATCTTCACACTACAGCAGATCCTTAAAAACAAAAAGAATGAATTTCCGGTCGACGCTTACCACATACATATGTGTCGATTTTCCTGCATGAATCCTTCCACATACACTCGTCATGAATCCATCTATACTCGTCTACGACAGCGGAATTAGAGATCAGCTATACAACGCCATGTCTACCTTTGACATCCCTGCTGAACTCGTCAGACTATGCGGGATGACAGAGCGAATGGAGCGGGTAGGTTAGGTTAATGTGGTCGGCATAAGCCACACGCGGGCCGAAGTCGGGCCGTTTTGATACCACATGGATCGTGTTACCCAGATCCGCTACCAGAGAACCAACCGGTGCTTCTGATGAAGCGATGGAGTTGAGCTATTTTTTGGTCTGCTAGCTCACTTAGATTATCAAAGAAGGGCGCGCCGAGCTAGATTCTCCTGCGATTCGCAAAAGAGGGGCATGAGCAGAGGAGGTGATGTATTTATTCCTCTTCCTCCTCGTCCATGCAGCCGCGACTGAAGTCGTTGGAGGGTAGTCCTAGTCTGGCGGCGTGTTTCCCAATGATGCAGTGACATGTAATGACACCCACCAGAGTACCTAAGGTTGCCCTTTTGGTTGCCACTAGGTCCCTGGTTCGTCCTAGGTTTAATTTAGGCCAGAGTTGTTTGGTGATAAAGCCGATATTACTCTCATTCCATTGTAGGTTGGTCGCCTCAATGGTTTGGAGTTTTATCATGTGCTTTACCGTACTTATTGGTGTTTCTAGGTACCCGAGGGTAGGTAGGCTGAGTGTGCTAGACCCTTACTTTGCGAGTTTGTCGGCCGCGCAGTTTCCTGGAATATCCCTATGCCCGGGAACCCACAGTATTTTAATATTGAACTGTTCAGCCATCTCATCTAGAGATAGGCGACAGTTAAGAGATGTCTTTGATTTGTGGGTTACCAGGGATTTTATCGCAGATTGGCGGCCCGTGCAAATGATAATATCCTTGGCGGATATAACATTGATCCTGAGCCATGCAAGGGCCTCTGTTATCGCTGTTATTTCAGCCTGATACATACTGCAGTAATTTGGGAGTCTAAAGGATAGGCTGAGGTTAAGCTCCGTGGAGAAGACTCCACTGCCTACACCCAACTCCATCTTAGAGCCATCGGTATAGAGGGAGATCGAGTCCTTTGGTATAACTTTCCCTTCAGCCAATTCCTCCTTGGATGGAAAGACAACTTCAAAGTTCCTAGTGAACACATTCTGCGGGATGATATAGTCTGTGTCCATGGGTAGGTACTTTGAAGTGTTTTAGAATGGTTGTGTGGCCTTTTTGTGATGTGGGCCGTTTTATTATGCTCCTCATCCTCATGGACCTTGTAAAAAGCGGATGAAAATTGCGACATCAGCAACGGTGACTGCTATAGGGAGAGAGGACAGGGACTGTTTGGATGCGGATTTATTGCTAGAGTTGGACTAAGGCATAAAGTCCTAAGCTTCCAGTATGTGAGTGAACGCCTCATAATGATCCGCATCAAAGCAAAATTCTGTTACATCAGCTTCGTATGTGCCCATACTCCCACGGAAGACAAGGATGACTCCATCAAAGATGCCAAATATATGCCAAATGTCCCAGCCATGATACCAAAATCATACTAGGAGATTTTAACGCTTAGCTTGGTAAAGAAAGCATCGGGTCATGGGCAAAAACAGCCTACATGACACAACATCCGATAACGGACACAGGCTGATTGACCTTGCCACGGGGGCGAAATACACAAAGGCACCTGGCAGTCGCCAGATCAATCAGTCACCAACCAGATTGATCACATCGCGATTGACGTCAGACACTCTTCCACTATTCTGATGTTCGTACTTTCCGAGGAGCGAATATCGAGTCAGACCATTATCTTGTAGTAGTACCAAGATAGGTCAACGGATAACACAAATACCGCGGAGTAGAGCTAGAACACCAAGCTATGATTTCGGAAAGCTACTATCTTCGGAGATCGCCAGTGCCATTGCCAACTGTATCTCCCTTAAGTTCTCCGATACACCTCAATCCTCCACTCAGTCAGTAGAGCAACAATAGAGCCTGCGCAAGCAAGCTATGATGAGCAACGGAAGTGCTGGGCCTTAAAGCTCAACCACGACGAAACGCAGGTTCGATGACGAGAGTAGAAGGTTTTATGCAGAAAAGCAGGAGGCATACAAAGCCTCACTACACAAAAAAACAAGGGCGGCTCGTGAGCTCTACGAGCTTAAAAGAAGGGAGGAACATAGGCTTCTCAAGAGAAAAAAGAAAGAACACGAGAAGCGGGCGATTATAATATTTTAGAGGTGCTACTGCAGGCACGAGGTTCGAAGATTTCATCAACAGATAAAATGAATGTCTCAAGGCTATAAAGCCCGAACGGAGACCTGTAAGGATGAAAACGGACACCTAGTAGTAGAATCGAAATCGATTCTAAGAATTTGGAAAAACCACTTCTGCAGACTATATAACGAGCCAAGACAGGCAATATACCGCCGTCAGGCACAATGATCCATTTCTTAATGCGAAGATCGCAGAGAATTCCATCCCCCTGACCTCGACGAAGTAAAGATTGCCATGTCAAAACTAAAGTCGAATAAAGCTTCTGGTGCAGATGGATTGCCTGCTGAGCTCTCCAAAGCAGCTGGGGGTGAGCTGGTTAGAAGCATGCACCGGCTCATCTGTAAGATGTGGTCAGAGGAAAGCATGCCCGAGGAATGGAGTCTCAGCATTGTTTGCCCGTTCCACAAAAAAGGAGACACCTTTGACTGCGCCAATAACAAAAGAATAGGTCTCCTTAATGTCACTTACAAGATCTTCGCTGACGTTTTGTGTGAACGCCTGAAGCCGTTCGTAAATAGGCTGATAGGTCCTTATCAGAGTGGCTTCAGGCCAGGGAAGTCCACCATCTACCAAATCTTCACACTACGGCAGATCCTGGAGAAAACCAACGAATTTCAAGTCGACACCCACCATCTATTCGTCGACTTCAAGGCGGAGACGAGCTATATGACTCCATGTTTACTTTTGACATTCCTGCTTAGCTCGTCAGACTTCGCAGGATAACTCTGGATAACGCTTGCTCCTCCGTCCGAATCGGTGCAGAACTAACCGATAGTTTCGAAGTCAAAAAAGGATTTAGACAGGGCGATGCGCTGTCGTGTGATTTCTTCAACATCATGTTAGAAATGATTGTGCAAAAATCACTGGCCAATACAAGAGGCACAATCTATTTCAAATCCTGGCAACTCCTTGCATACGCCGACGATATTGACATAATAGGTAGACCACAGCGAGATGTCAATGAGGCGTTTGCGAGTATTGAGATGGAGGCGCCGAAAATCGGTTTGGCGGTAAACGAGGGCAAAACTAAATATATGCTGCCATCAAACAAGGACGCTCACCACCGACGCCTTGGCCAGAACGTTTGTATTGGCAGATATAAGTTCGAGGTAGTTAAGGACTTGGTCTACCTTGGCTCCGCAGTGATCTGGAACAACGACATCGGTTCCGAAATCAAACGCAGGATCACTCTTGTCGATCGCTGTTTCTTTGAGCTCAGGAGGCAATTGAGTAATAGAGCCTTATCCCGGTCGTGCTCTACAGCGCTGAAGCATGGACACTATCAAAAGCGGATGGTCGATTCGTGAGAAAGTTTGTGCGCGTGATTTTCGAGCCTATAAACTCAGACGGGGGATGGAGGAAAAGATTCAACCACGAACTTTACGGGCTGTACAGCGACATGAATCTAGTCAGGCGTCTACGGATTCAACGCTTAAGATGGCTGGATCATGTAGAGCTAATGGACACCACAGCTCCAGCCCGTTGAGTCTTTGAATCCAACCCCGGGGAACGAAGAAATAGAGGACGACCGCACCTAACGTAGCGCGCACAGGTGGAAAGGGGCCTCAACCAACTGGGCGTGCGGCAGTGGAAAAGACTAGCGAAAAATCGTGCTAGGTGGAGAAGCATGTTGGTTGAGCGCCCGATAAGAAGAAGAATTGCGACAATTTGTATTCCTCTTTACTGGGCGACTAGAGTAGATTATTTATTCAAGATCCTCGAGCACTTGAGGTTACCTTATGACCACAATATTGACCTGGACGTTGGACATATAACGGGCTTTAAGGAAACACGATTCAACCACCCTAAAGACAGAAGGAAAGGATCCCAATGTGCTTATGATACCAATGCTCGCTTCCTATGGCGTTTAGTTTACTTTCAATCCCCCAGGTAATTAACTGTACAGAAGTTCCAGAACAATTTTAGCCTTCGAACTTTTGCGCCTTCCACCCAAGAATGCAATTGAAAAATACCCTTCTTTGCTCCTTCAGTCGTATTAGATTTCCTCGACTTCCTCTCCTTCTAAGGTTGTGCATTGAATTCGTTCCTTTCACATTGGCTTTGAACAGCAAAGTTGCTGTCATACTGCACCCACTCCTACCGTCCCTGTATAATGACTCTTTCACCCTTTTGTCTTGAATCAGGAACATTTTAATTATCAGTCGTCTCAAGACGTTGGAAGCCATGGATATGCAACCAACATATTTCTTTTGAATTGGACGTGGACATTATTGTGAAGTATGTAGGCAATGAAGGCTTTCAAGAACACAATTGAACTAACCAACAACGAATAGTGACGACTTCCAGAAGTGCAATCAATCATGGGTTATCTAGGAATAGAATCAACTGGCGAAAAACAGGGAAACTAAAGACGATTTCGGATATTGAAGGCTCCCATGCGATAGCGATCAGCTCCTGGGAGGTGAGTACGTCTATAGAATTTGAAATCAAAACCAATAGCTCATCTTCCAATAGGAGAGGCAAGTCACGAATCGCAATTATATTTCTTATTATTGTTCTGTTCAGCTTGGGATACCGGGATACGATAGATGAAATTAAATGACAGATATGTATTGCACCGACGCATAACTGCCATCATCCACGACGAGCATATGATATTGGACATAAGCCCATTAATTACTTACTTACTTATCAGGCCTGCGTTCCGTGGAGGATCTGAGCCTGAGGTATAGCTGCCTTCCATCTTTGACGGTCCCGGGCAGGCTGCTTCCAGTTGTCAAGACCAAGATGTCTTACATCCGCGATTACTTGGTCTTTATACCGGAGGTTCGGTCTTCCTCTTCTTCTCGAACCAGGAGGCTCGGAGTCGAAGACCCTCTTAGCTGGAGCGTTGATGTCCATGCGCTCGATGTGGCCGAGCCAGTGTAGTCGACGGATCCTTGCCTTCCGGACTACATCCACATCTTGGTACAGCTCGTAGAGTTCGCGGTTGTGTCTTCTTCTCCATTCACCTTCCTCACAGATAGGACCAAATATCCGGCGCAGAATTTTTCTTTCGAAAGAACCCAAAATCAGCTCCGCTGTCCTGCTTATCGTCCAGCTTTCGGCTCCGTACAGCAAGACTGGCAGAATGAGCGTTTTGTAAAGCATGACTTTGGTCTTTCGAGTGAGGAGTTTTGACCTCAGTTGCTTGGACAAGCCGAAGTAGCAGCTGTTGCCAAGGGCGATTCTTTGCCGGATCTCCACTGACGGATTGGTTTTTGCTTGACAGCATGTATTTCGTTTAGTCCACATTGATCTTAAGACCAACTCGTTTCGCCTGTTCTTCAATCGCCGTGAATGCTTCCACAATGCCACGGCGAGAACACGCGATGATGTCGATATCATCCGCGTATCCTAGCAGCTGGATGGACTTGTAAAAGATAATGCCTTCCCTGTTGACGCCTGCCCGTCGCACTATCTGCTCCAGCACCAGGTTGAAGAAGTCACATGACAGCGCATCTCCTTGCCGAAATCCGGTGCATGTTTCAAACGGTTCCGAAATCCTGGAACCGAGTTGCACGATGCATCGCGTGTTTTTTTAGCGTGGCGCGACATAACTGGATCAGTTTTCCCGGGATCCCGAATTCGGCCTTCGCACCAAACAGTCCTTCACGATGAATGCTGTCGTATGCGGCTTTGAAGTCGCTGAAAAGATGGTGTGTATCGATTCGAAACTCGTTGGTCTTTTCCAGGATTTGTCGAAGTGTGAAAATTTGGTCTATAGCCGATTTGCCGGGCCGGAAGCCGCACTGGTAGCTGCCGATTAGTGCGGTGTAAAATGGCTTTAGACGTTCACACATTACGCTGTACAGGATCTTGTATGCGACGTTGAGCAGAGATATACCTCTATAGTTCTTGCAAGAGGTAGGATCGCCTTTTTTGTGGATGGGGCAAATAGAGCTGGTATTCCAGTCGTCGGGCATGCCTTCGTCTTCCCAAATTCTGCA
Organism: Eumerus sabulonum; assembly: GCA_951905685.1. Lineage (NCBI taxonomy): Eukaryota > Metazoa > Arthropoda > Insecta > Diptera > Syrphidae > Eumerus > Eumerus sabulonum. The sequence continues at coordinate 243,442,554 of OX645060.1, forward strand.
GATGATCTGGTGCATGTTCCCTACCAGAACATTGCCGCCAGCCTTGAAGAGCTCTGATGGCAAGCCATCTGAGCCTGCGGCCTTTTTATTCTTCAGGTTTTGAATAGACTTCTTCGATGCTGGGTGGGAGGACTACTTCAGCGGCTGGAGTTGGGATTTCCTCGGTCCATACCACTCTCTCTTGGTCATGCTCGTTAAGCAGCTGCTGGAAATGCTGCTTAAATACATCCACTATTCCCTGCGGGTCGGTGACAAGATTACCCTCGCAGTTTCGAAGAGCCTGGGTGCCCTTTTTGAAGCCTCCTGCAAGGCCTTTGGCTTTCTTGTAAAAGGCTCGTGTTTTATGTTTATCCCTAGACTCCTCGATATCCTTGAGCTGGGAGGCTGCGAAGATTCTTTTCTTTTGTCGCAATAGTTTTTTCTCCTCCCTTCTTCTGGCTCGGTATTCATCTTGCGCTGCCCAGGTTTTTCTCTGCAGCGCTTTTTGGTACGCCTCGTCGGTTTCTGCCTTTTTCTGCTCACACTCGCCATCATACCACGGATTTCTTGTCGGGGGTGGTAGGTATCCTAAGGTGGTTTCGGCTACTTCCTGAATGGCTGAGCGGCAATGCAGCCACATATTATTGGCATTTGTGTTCGACGCAGGCATACCGTAGAGTCTTTCGCTCAGCTGCTCCCTGTAGACTCTGGCAACCTCCGGTGTGCTCAGGCGCCCAATGTCGAACCTCCTCCTGATGGGCTGGTGCAGTTTTCTGACATTGGACAGTCGAGCTCTGAATCTTGCTGCTACGAGGAAGTGGTCAGAGTCGACATTTGCCCCTCTGAATGTTCGCACATCCAGGATGTTTGACGAGTGCCTTGCGTCAATGAGCACATGGTCGATTTGGTTGGCGGCTCGACCGTCCGGAGAACGCCAGGTTGCTGTGTGGATTCGCTTGCGAGGGAATCTTGTGCTACTTATCACCGCATTACGAGCTGTCGCAAAGTCAGCGAGTCGCAAGCCGTTATCTGTTGTTGTATCGTGGAGGCTGTGTTTTCCGATCACTCTGCCAAGGGTGTTTTCCTTACCGATTTTGGCGTTGAAGTCCCTGAGCACGATTTTTACATCGTACTCCGGACAAGCTCCGTAGGCGTTGTCCAGGAGGTCATAGAAGTCCTCCTTGATAGGGTCTTCAGCCTCGTCGGTAGGGGCGTGTGCACATATAAGGCTGATGTTATAAAATCTGCCTCTGATGCGGATCACAGCCAGGCGATCACTTATAGGTTTAAAGTCGATGACCTTCGACCTTAATCGCTTTCCCACGACAAATCCGCATCCCAGTAAGTGCAACCTTTTGTGACAGCGTATTTCCTGGACCGCAGTAATATCCGCCTTGTACTGCGTGAGGATTCCTTCTAGTCTATGAGCAGCTCCGGGAGTGTACAGGGTTCTGGCATTCCAGGAGCATACTCGCAAATCGTGTTCCTTTTTCGTGCGTTGTCGTCGTCGAGTATCCGTCCGTGTATCCGAGGCATCTTGCTCATTCATAACTTTAAGTTTTTTTACGTGGGCGGATTGTTAGCCCGCCGCACAGCCGCCATTCTGGTCGGGGTTTTTTTCGCTGCATACGTTTGTTCGCCTCCGAACGGTTGTTAAAGAGGCTATCCAGAAGGCGCCGCGAGGAGGCCGTGGGACAACTTGACCCGGGCATTTAAACAGGGATCGTTGCTGGCATCTCGCCAGGTTGAGAGCAATCAACAACTTTACCCTGTATGTCCGAGCCCATGCCCTCTTAAGCCTATTAATTGGCCGATGGAAATCTGAATAGTCCGATCAAGATTGTCAATCGATGCAATCGACTTCAATCACAAAATAATCATGTCACCTATGGACACGGGTAATTTTAATGGAACGCAAGCCATCATTCCCAATACTACGGCCAACAATGTCATCCAGCACTACTCCAGCTGTCGATGACGATCGGTGATAGAGTTGAAAGTAGAATTAAAATTCATTAGTAGCAATGGTAGATTGTCGTTTGAGGTTGTTCATAGTTCATAGCGCAATGGTACCTCCTCCTAACAAGAAAAAGTAGAATGAGAGGTAGAGAGCTGTCAGGACCTCATCCGTGTCGAGTGAGTAATCTGCACCGGCAGGTACATGGAATGAATTGCATTCGAGTTGAAAGACAGGTGACATGACACCACTCTGAATCATCGAGAGGAAGAAGAACGTTTCGCCCATAAACCACCGAGAAACAAAGTCCCCGACAGAAAGAGGAATTTTTGGGCGAAAGCCAAATTAATTACGGTATGGCTACAGGACGAGGTCCTATGTAGTAGCGTTCTGCAACGAATGCGGATGTACCCATCAACCGATAATGACAATAAAATTCGTGTTTTCCTTTGAATAGCGCAAGGTGAAATTAAGCCGTCAGCAGAACGAAGGAGCCGAGCAGAACAGACAGCTAGGACGATGAGAATCAGTTCGGAAATGGAATCAAATATCGAGGACAAACGACACGGACTAGGACGATGGTATGGCATATTCATAAAACGAAAAAAACAAAAGAAAAACTGGAAAACTTTACGACCTGCGTCCTCGGCCGCCCATCCCATTTGTTTAATAGTTCTTCTTAGTAGTTTAAGTCCGCTCGTACTGCTGCCAGTGCCGCCTGGAAAAAGGGCACTTAATGTTCATTAATGGATGGCAAGTCGCAAAAGGGAAGTTCCACAACCCACATCATCCTGGCCGAGGTCAAGTGCAAAAGTTAGCTATTGGCTTACTTCCCTACTTCTTTGTCTGTCTTACTATTCGGCATGGTATGGAACACTCCCTCGTCTACACCCCGCTCATTCGTTGGGGCAAGTGCCGGAGGCGTCATTAGTTAGCGTCATATCTTAAGGCACTTTTAAATGTTAAGCTCATATATTCAAGCGATTAGCCGGAATGCCAGGAAAACGACCGGAAATGGTTACTCGCCATTGTTGCGAAGAAATGATTCTGTGCAGATGGAATAGATATCTCATACTTAGGACGAAGGGACGAAGTTGTACGGTAAGCGACTTGTTTCTCTTTTTGCAAGGAATGTGGCGAACAAAATTGATTGTAAATTGCATCTGGACGGCATCCAATTTGTATGTTTATTTATTCGTCCGCCGCACTATGTTTGTTTCGAGTCTCTCGTTGCCAGCGACAGGATCTCTTACAGGATGCTTTTGGTTTTTTCTTTGTTTTTCTTTTCTTTTAGTTTACATAGTCAGAGGGAGGAAGAAAAAAGAGAGAAACGAAAGCAAGGATAGACCGAAGGCATTATGTTTATTTGGGTACAGATAAGGGTGGCTGTGTCCGGTGTGGCTTGTATTTGCTATTGTCCTTACCCCTTCCCGAGGTACGATGGGCTAGGATATATTTTTATGTTTCGGCGGTGTCCTTGAGTGCTTATCGTTTGGTTTTTATTTGCATATTTCTAGATTTTTCACTACGACTATGGTCGCTTGAGATTCATTTAGATCCAGTCGATAAAATACTGTGAAAGATACAAATGCGGATTACGGGTTGGTCGCATTTGATAATGGAATGGTTTTTGAAGTGTACAAAATCACGGTTTTCAGCAGCACAAAAGCGTGACTGAAATTACAGCGTCAGAACTATCGTTAGTTATTGTTTTCGATGATGTCCAGCCATCATAGGGATTAATACTATCTGGTGACGTTAGAACCATGTTGTGATCACGGTTTTTGATATTATCAATTCTTAAATTGAACTTCATGTTCCGTTCGTATTTTTACTACTTTTTAAATACGCCATCAAACTGGCCAACAGGTTTTTGGGTAACAGTTGGTATCCTGGTATACTTATGTCCTTATCAGGCTTGTAATCCATGGAGGATCTTCCTTCCTTGACGGTCCCGGCCACGCTGCTTGCAGTTATCAGGAGCAAGTAGTCCTACATCCGTGATTACTTGGTCTTTATACCGGGGGTTCGGTCTTTCCCTTCTTCGCGATCTAGGAGGCTCGAAGTCGAAGACCCTCTTAGCTGGAGCCTTGGTGTTCATGCGCTCAATATGGCCGAGCCATTGTAGTCAACGGATTTTTGCCTTCCGGACAACATCCTTATCTTTGTACAGCTCATAGAGTTCGCGGATATGTCTTCTCCTCCATTATCCTTCCCCGCAGACAGGACCACGAAATTGCAGGGTGATGAATTGGTGGGTGACGGACAGCTTTTTTGTTGACATCATACCTTTCGTTTTCTGCTCGTTGATGTGAAGACCAGCTCGTTTCACCTGATCTTAAATCACCGCGAACGCTTCCACGATGGTGCACAGGGATCTTGCGACAATATCAATATCGTCTGCGTAGTCCAGTAACTGGACAGGTTTGTGGAAGATAGTGCCTTTTGTGTTGAGGTTGGCCCGCCGGACTATTTGTTCCAACACATGACTGTAGAAGTCACATGCCGAAGTCCGGCGCGGGTTTCAAAAGGGTCGAAGATTCTGGAGCCGCACTGCACGGTGCATCGACACGTTCGGATCAGTTTTCCCGGAATCCCGAATTCGGCCAATGCGTTATATAAGACTTTGTGATGAATGCTGTCATATGTGACAGGGATATACCTCTATGGTTCTTACAAGTGGTAGGATCGCCTTTTTTGTAGATAGGGCAAATAGAGCTGATATTGCAGTCATCGGGCATGCTTTCATCTTCACAAATTCTATAGATGATCTGGTGCATGCTCCGCACCAAAACATCGCCGCCAACCTTGAGGGGCTATGATGGCAAGCTATCTGAGCCTGCGGCCTTGTTGTTCTTCAGCTTTTGAATAGCTGTGTCGACTTCTTCGATGCTGGGTAGGAGGACTTCGTCAGCGGCTGGAGTTGGGATTTCCTCAGCCCCTACCACTCTCATTAAGCAGCTTCTGGAAATGCTGCTTAAATACATCCGCTATTTCTTGCGGGTCGGTGACAAGATTGCCTTCGAAATTTCCAAGAGCCTGGGTGCTTTTCTTGAAACCACCTGCAAGGCTTTTAGCTTTATTATGTTTGTCCGAAGACTCCTCGATATCCTTAAGCTGGGAAGCCGCGAAGATTCTTTTGTTTAGTTGCAGCAATTTTTTCTCCTTCCTTCCTCTGGCTCGGTACTTCACTGCCTTTATTTTTTGCTGCAGCGCCTTTTGGTACGCTTCGTCGGCTGCTGCCATTTTCAGCTCACACTCACCTTGTGGTAGGTAGCCTAAGATGGTCTCTTTCTGAATGGCAGAGCGGCAATGCAGCCACAAAATGTTGACATTTGTGCTCGACCTAGGCATATCGGAGAGCCTTTCGCTCATTTGCTCCTTGTAGACTCTGGTAGCCTCCGGTGTGCTCAGGTGCCCAATGTCGAACCTCCTCATGGTGGGCTGGTGCAGCTCTCTGACATTGGACAGACGAGATCTGAATCTTGCTGCTACGTCGACGTTTGCCCCCCTGAATGTTCGCACATCCAGGATGTTTGAAGAGTGTCGTGCGTCAATGAGCACATGGACGATTTGTTTGGCGGTTCGACCATCCGGAGATCCGCCAGGTTGCTGTGTGGATTCGCTTGCGGGGAAACCGTGTGCCACTTATCACCGCATTACGAACTGTCGCAAAGTCCATGAGTCGTGGAGGATGTGCTTTCTGATCAAAGGTGTTCCCTTTACCGAGCTGGTCTTCACTTCTATGAGAGAGAGAACGAAATATGCTTGCTTGCTTTGGTGGCGTTACCGCCCATGAAAGGCCAGAGCCAAGCTTCACTCTTTTACACAGTTTAATGGCGATTCCGAACGGCTTGAGTTGAGAAGCGTTTTTTTGGCAAGTGTACTACGGGGGGTTTTGCCAGTACTCCGCCGAGGAAGGACCCCGCGAAATAAACCTGCGATGGCGTTAGGGTTATCGGGATCCGAGCTGGCTCATCGTACGCCAGAGTCCAACATACTAACCACTGCGCCACGACGCCCTCGAAAATAAATGCTGTCAACAAAAAAAGCGGTTCGTCACCCATCTCCCATGATAAAATATAATGATCGGCAACTATAATTTTGAGGTAATGATGGAGCTCAAATATGAGTACTTCGGAGGAAACGTAGACTCCACAAATGACATCATACGAGTGGCGGAGATCCGGCGCAAAATCACCCTCAGCAACCACTGCTACTTCGGTTTGTCAAAACAGCTAGGGTCCAAACTCCTGTCCCAAAGAACCGAGGTTATGCTCTACAAGACTCTCATCCTGCCAGAACTGCTATATAGAGTTGAAAGCTAGACGATTAGTAGGATAACAGAGCTGACCCTTGGCTCCCTCAAAATCCCTCAGAATATTTGGTCCTGAAAAAAACGTAACCGCGAACTCTACGAGCTGTATAAAGATATGGATATAGTCCAACAATCCATCGACTACAATGGCTCGGCCGTATCGAACACATGGACACCAACGCTCGAGCTAAGAGGGTCTTCGACTTCGTCTTCGAAGAAGGGGAAGACGGAACCTCCGGTATAAAGACCAAGTGATCGCGGACGCGAGACAACTTGGTCTTTCCGATTGGGCCGGCAAGGATGGAAGGCTGTATTAACTCAGGCCCAGAGCCTCTGTGTGTTGCTGGCCTAAAAAGTAAGTAAGTAAACTTGGTGCGACATGGTTTCGACTGAGTTCTTTCGATTGTTTTGCGCAATCCGGTCAACACCCGTTCGAACCGAAGATACTAGAACAACACATGACATAATGATTGTAGCTTAGGATATCGGGGCCGAATCACCAACATCGGATGAGGCTTCAACATTTATTGAAAGACTTATGTATGCGTACATAGATGCTGAAAGCGCAGACAGTTCAGCAGCTATTCGAGGTTGGTAGTTTCTATGGTTCAAAGTTTTATCATATGGTTTACCGAGCTTAATGGTGTTTCATCTTAATGGTTGGAAGTCTGAATGTGCTTGACCCTAACCTTGGGAGTTACGCATACTGGTAGGGGGTTTGGCTACTAAGTGAGGCTTAGCATAGATTCTGTATTTGTGCCAGTTAGCTTTCTTGTAGTTCCTAAAAGGTCACACACAGTCGGACGAGTTTGGCAGGGATGTTAAAACTAGACATGGCTTTGTATAGCTCATCTCTATACATGCTGTCATATGCAGCCTTGAAATCGACAAATATTTGGTCTATTGTGGATTTACCTGGCCTGAAACCACACTGATAAGAGCCGATCAGGTTATCCACAAACGGTTTCAGGCGTTCACACAATACGGCAGAGAAGATCTTATATACGATGTTAAGGATACTTAGTCCCCTATAGTTGGGGCAGCTATAGGAGTCTCCTTTCTTATGGACCGGACAAACGATGCTGAGATTCCATTCGTCGGGCATGCTTTCCTCCGACCGTACCTTGCAAATCATATGATGCATGCACCTTACCACCTCATCTCCAGTCGCCTTAAAAAGCTCAGCAGACAGGCAGTCTGTGCCCGCGGCTTTATTAGACTTAAGTCTTGTTATCTCTATTTTGACTTCGTTTAGGTCGGGTGGACGGAATTCTCTTACATCATCGTCCACTTAGAACGGATCGTTCTGCTTGACAGCAGTTTCTTGTTTGTCATCGCCGTTATATAGTCTGCAGACGTGGTCTTTCCAAGTCCTCAGCATCGACTGTGATTCTACTACCAGTTCTTCATTTTCATCTCTGCTGGCCGCCGCTCTGGCTTTGTAGCCATGGCATGTTCGTTTTACCTTATTTTAAGACTTCTGGGCGTCATTCCTGCGGAAGCATTTCTCCATCTCCTCGATCTCCCGCTTTCCGTGCTGTCGTAACTGGGGCATCATACACCCAGTTCGGTCCATGCACACCGCAAAGAGCGATCTACTTAGAATGCCCTACACCGTTTGGTGACGTTTATTGAAAACAGCTTCACAGACAAGGAGATCGCAATTTGCGCCTTCCATGATATAGAGGGAGCCTTTGATAATACTGGCTATGATTCGATCAACACTGCACTATCCTACAGAGGTGTGGACCATCCCATTGATCAGTGGATTAGGGCGATGCTAAATAGCCGTATCATATCAGCCACATGCCGAGAGGTTTCAGTGACAGTATCGGCGGCTAGAGGATGCCCACAAGGAGTCCTTTCACCACTGCTATGGCCGATAGTCATTGACGACCTACTACGCAAGCTAACCACTGGTGGCTACGAGGTCATCGGATATGCTGATGACCTAGTAGTCATTGTTACGGGCAAGCGCGAAACCGCTGCCTGTGAGCGCATGAAGCTTGCGCTGCAATTTGTCTCTGACTGGTGTGGATTAACTCAAATAAGGCAATCTTAGTTCCGTTTACAAAGAGGAGAAAGGTACAGCCCTGCTGTAGTAAAGTATCTAGGCATTGACCTAGACCGCAGACTCAACTGGAACTCCAATATGAAAACTAAACTTATAAAAGCGACTAAGGCAAGGTGGGCCTTTCGAAGTACTTACGGTAAAACCTGGGGACTTAAACCTAAGGTAGTCCCAGTGTATAACCAGTGTTATACACCGCAATAGTAAGACCTATAGTCTCCCACAGGTCCACCGTATGATGGACAAAAGTTGAGCAAAAAACTACAATTGTTAGGCTTCAGCGCTTTGAGAGACTACCGTGTCTCGGCGTTACAGGCGCTATGCCAACCTGCCCCACGGCAGCCCAAGAAGCACTCATTGGACACACTCCACTGCACCTTTTTATCAAAAAGGTGGCATTACGCAGTGCAATCAGAATTCATTCTTCGGGAACAAATATGCCATGTAGACCCGTGGGTCACATGTACATATTACAACACTTTCCCGAGCTGAATATGATTACTACGGTCTCGGACGCATTATCACACACCTTCACCTTTGACAAGAGATTTGAGATATTGATCCTAGATCGCTCAGCATGGGAAAACAGTGATCCTTTGCTAAATGTCAAAGGCCTGAGGTGGTATACGGATAGCTCCAAGATGGCTTTTGGCGCTGGCGCCGGCATCTTTGGACCAAATTACAAGATCTCGAAGTCCCTGGGAATGAGTCCCAGCATCTTTCAAGTAGAGTTGCATGCCATCCTAACATGTGCCAATCGAAATCTCGAGACCGGCATTAGAGGAGTAACCATCAAGATACTCTCTGACAGCCAAGCAGCGTTAAAAGCGCTGAGTTCGTACAGCACAAACTCAAAGACCGTCAAGGAATGCCATGATGCCCTACAAGACCTCGCCAAAAGAAACAGTGTGAAACTTTGGTGGCTGCCAGGGCACAGAGGTATTAAGGGCAATGAAATTGCTAACCAACTCGCCAGGAAAGGTTCCAGCGATAAATATATGTAGGTCCGGAAACATTCTGCGACATCCCCAAGTCTAGGATAAATTTCTTCTTAGATAAGTGGGAAAAATTGCAACACCTGTCCTTTTGGAACAGCGTTCGGGGACTTCGTTAATACTTATACTTACATTTATACTTATAGTGATATACTCAAACTGAATAGGGTGGGTATCAGAAGACTGGTCACCTTTCTGACAGGACACTGCGATCTGAGATATAATTTTAACAAAATTAGCCTCTCGTCTGAAACTGGGTGTCGACTCTGTCTCGAGGACATCCTAGGAAGCGTATCATCCTCAGCGAAGTTATGGCTCATGAAGGGATCACCTTGGCTCCTACGAGGAGCATTCCCAACTTCCCTATGGAAGTGGAGAAGCTCCTCGGCTAATCGGCTAGAAGGCACAATAGATTTGCAAAGGTCGCAGTCCTATATGCTAAGAGTAGCACTAGCCACAAAAAATAAAAAAATCTTGGTCCAGGAGATTATAAAAGCCATCCTTGAGTCGATCATTTTTTTCTTTCGTGGGGGCGTGTACACATTTTAGGGTGATATTCCCCAGTGTATCCTTGATGCAAAGCTTAAGACTTTTTGTCTAAGTCCGCACCCAAATAAGCGTTGCTTGTAATAGATATCAAAGTTTTTCATCTGTTTTTTACCTGGTCCATCCCATCGCACTTCTTGGAGAGCGGTAATGTCTGCATTGTAGCAGTCCAGGGCTTTCTCCAATTGATTGTCCGCACCTGGCCTGCTGAGGGACCTTACATTCCAGGTGCAGACTCGTAGATCCTTATTGCGTTTGCAGGGGTCGTCAACGTTGGAATCGTGCGTATCCGAGGCTTGTTGTCGTTTCGTAACAAGATGGTTTTTCCGTGATAGAGATGTTAGCCCTAAGCACAACCCCTAACCTGGGGGGCCAGGTTCCCTTAACCCCAGGAACAACGGGCTGGTCGCTGCACACATTAGTTCACTGTCCGGCGGGTACCTAGGCATCTATCTAGGAGGAACCACTCGAAGGCTGTGTGGCAACTTAGATTGAGCAGGGACAGAGATCGAAGCTGGCGTTTGCCATGTTAAAGACGATCAGCCTCTTTGCTCTGTTTGCTCGCTCTCTCCCTCCAACAAGCAGCCAACTTTAATTTATTTATTTATTTATTCACAATTCGATTCGATGGAATCCGAAGTAGATATGAAGCCAGCACTGCACTTTGTCGGACATTCTGTAGACATGACCGTAACAGCATGCATTCCCAATGACCTACTCGCAAAACAACGATTTCAACATTGTTGGTCATAAACAACATAAATTGAATTGTCGTCTCTCGCTCGGTGACAAAGCTCCACAGTCCCCAGCATATGTAAAAGAGATTCCAGTCGGGATGACAAGCAAAAAAGCACAACTTCTGCGTCCAGTAAACAAAACGGACAAAAGTCAAAGCCTATAGACGCGACACAAAAAACAAACTGACAGACAAAACATTTTAATGGATGACACGTTAAACATAGTGTGGATACGTGTCTGCCTTTGATGTCCCCCCTCCCCCCATCCACGTTCTGTACGCGTCGGAAACGAGTATTTTCCAGATTTCATTGGACAACTGCCAGTAAATCCTTCAAATCCCCCAATGGTACTATAACAACCACTCAATCCCTTACATTTATTCATTTTCCAAACCGAACGATGAGTAAAGGACGAAATCGACATCGACTCAAAGGAAAAAGGAAAAAATGTGAATTTCAAATGAATTTCAAACACAATACTCCAAGCAGTCGACAGATACTTGTGAATTCGAATTTCGCTTACATAAATTGCATCCGGATACAAGCATGAATTCCCTGCATCCTGCACTTTACGAGGTGCTATGTTCTGCCATCCCGGTCGTTCAGTTCTCCTAATGGTGGTGGTTTTTTTTTTGGAGTATTCAAATCATAGAACAACACGCGCTTTCCTTCCGTCCAGAATGAGTGAATTCTATGAGCAAACGTTACGAATGCATACGCAGAGCGGGAACACTATCTAACACAAGCAACGACAACAGGACGATGAAAAACAAAATACAAAAACAAAACAAAGCGCCATATCCTGCTGTAGTCATTTCTACTAGCAGCCGTTACAAAAAAAAAAAACAATAAAGAGCCCAAGGAGCACGGAAGTATGGTGAGCAGAGCAATGTTGTTCATACTGCCTGGTAATAGAGGAATGCAGTAATACTGGATTGCTGGCCTAAAATGCTCGAGGTTAGATCAATAGGGGAAGGAGTCGCAAGTAATTTTTCTTTCAACTGCTAGCGAGTTGATTTATTCCGGCATACTACGCAGCTGAACCTGAGAACACTTGGTCGTCGGAAAAGGAACTGGAAGATACGATGTTTCTTTTCATTTTTTGGTTTTTCCTTGCCGTTTTTTGCTTTTCCTTTTAGTGTGCCCAGTGAAGCTTGAGTGGAAACTATGGACATGTTTCATCCGAGCCCAATTGACGTTCTCGCCAGACCAGACCTAAGGCCAATGAAATTAACGCACGATAACTCATCGATGCCGCATTATTTACGGGGGCAAATATTGGATTCATTGTATATTGTGGATCGGTATATGTATGTTTATGGAGTGCAGGCTCATGGTATTGATCAAATATTTGCCGAAATACCGAAGGCGAGGGGGAACCACCAATCGCTGACCGCAAACACGGCGGCAATGGTGGTACCTTTTGGGGATACACACGTATAAATTCCTTTGCCAATGAAGTGACAAGAATTCGATACTCGAGCACCGCGTCGCACAGTGGGGCAGAATGCCCAAAAATGTGGTATCAAATCAACCGTTAGCGATGAAAAGCTGAAATTTTGCACGATGACTCCAAGACCAAGCCAAAGATATTTTAAAACTGTCGCCCCAGTCACGCCCACTATTCTGAAATCTGCCAATTATTACCTTACTCACCAACTTACGCCCCTTAACAAAAAAAAAAAAAAAACATGTGGTTGAGGTGCGACCCGCAAGGCCCGTAACGACCAACTCCCGATGCAAAAAGAGGGGTGTTATAAGTTTGAGGTGTCCGTGTGCCTGTCCGTGGCATCGTAACTCCTAAACGAATCGATCGTTTGTGCTGCCTTTTTTTTCTTTGAAAGCTAACGTGATCGAAATGGTTCTTAGCTACAACTTGTGAAGATCCGTTTAGGTGTTTCAAGGTCATTAGCTCTTTTCGTTAGCTGCGGTATGATTCTTAGAGGAATAATGGGTAATGTATCGGTTCTCGTCCGATCACCACAATAAACCAGCATTGGGTGCGGTCAGTACTTAGATGGGGAACGCTTGGAAACACCGCGAGTTGTTGGCATCAAGCCGACTATTTGCTGTCGCTTCATGTAACCCAGGGGAAGGAAACGCACACTCACGTGCGTACATTAAACAATCTATTACTCATAAACTGCTCACATGCGTGTGCAATTTCGATTGCTGAAAGTTCCTAATTTAGACTTTATAGAAAATGAAGCCATCTTAAACTAAAATATTATAAGAATTGGAAATCATCATTCTGCAAACAACTTCCGATTCCATTCGTACTTTTCAATCTTCACCACAGGCTAACGACAATCAAATGTAAAACGAAATACCGAAAAAACGCAGAAGGAAGAAAATCTCCATGCAATAACCCTTGTAACTCGGAATGTTAGTCCAAAAGGAAATCACTGAGACCTGCACGTCAAAAAGACGCGCCGTGTAATAACTAATTACCGACTTACCGATAATAAAAATGCTCAACGCCAATTACTCATGAGCGCGTGCGTTTATTAATTGCTCGTTGGGTAGCGCACGCTCACGACCTGCTCATGAGTGTGCCTTTCCTTAGGACTGCTTGGGAACACCGGGAGTCGTTAATTTTTTTTTTTTTGCCTATTTTACCAAGTTTTTAGTTGTTTTGCTTAAAACTTACTCAGTTCTAAGTTGCATAATAATATTTCAATATCCTTAAATGGTTCTCAAGATAATAATCGTATGTGCGTATGTACGCATGTACGTATGCATGTGAGCACACCGGAGGTTACCAGAGTCTACAGGGAGCAGCTGAGCGAAAGACTCTACGGTATGCCTACGTCGAACACAAATGCCAATAATTTGTGGCTGCATTGCCGCTCAGCCATTCAGAAAGTAGCCGAAACCACCTTAGGATACCTACCACCCCCGACAAGAAATCCGTGGTGTCATTGCGAGTGTGAGCAGAAAAAGGCAGCTACCGACGAGGCGTATCAAAAGGCGCTATAGAGAAAAACCAGGGCAGCGCAAGAAGAGTACCGAACCAGAAGAAGGGAGAAGAAACAACTACTGCGACAAAAGAATAGAATCTTCGCAGCCTCCCAGCTCAAGGATATCGAGGTGTTTAGGGATAAGCATCAAATACGAGCCTTTTACAAGAAAGACAAACACCTTGCAGGAGGCTTCGAAAAGGGCACCCAGGCTCTTTGAAACTGCGAGGGTAATCTTGTCACCGACCCGCAGGGAATAGTGGATCTATTACGCGCGATAAAACTGATAGATGACCCCAGCATTACCAAAACACTAGACTCGCTGGAACATCGTAGGAACGTATCCTGCCTTTCATTGTTTTTATCGTTACTTTCACCATAAATGCTCTGACGAAATAGCCAGTTGTATTCCGCCACTTCACAACTTCTCGCGCGATACACGCCTCTCCTGGAATGCGCATGAATTCACTTTGAAGCCCGTTTTCGGTCGTACTGTCAAATATAGAAATTCTTTCCTCAACCGAACCACACGAATGTGGAACGCACTACCCCGTTCGGTCTTCCCCCCTCAATACAATATGCAGACATATAAGACCAATGTCAATAGGCAGCTCCTCTCTCTCTCCCTGCTACCTTTAGCTAGGACAACGTCCGTCGTTATAAGGCCCTAGCCTTGAGTGCGCGTGTGACTCTAAAAAAAACAAAAAAACAAAAAAGCAGCATTCCCAGCAGCTGTTTGACGAGTATGACCAAGAGAGAGTGGTAGGGACAGAGGAAATCCCAACTCCAGCCCCTGAAGTAGTGCTTCCACCCAGCATTGAAGAAGTCAGCGCAGCTATTCAGAAGCTGAAGAACAACAAGGCCGCACGCTCAGATGGCTTTGGAATACCAGCTCTATTCGCCCCATCCACAAAAAAAGCGATCCTACCTCTTGCAAGGACTATAGAGGTATGTATATCCCTGCTCAATGTCGCATACAAGATCCTGTCTAGCGTATTGGGTGATCGTCTAAAGCCATTTTCTTTTTTGATGGCGTTATAGCCCATGATGGACCAGAGCCAAGCTTCTCTCAATCACCCATGTTGTGTGTGATTTATTTTTCGCACAGGTGAAATGGACCTACAGTTTAATGCCGATTCCGAGCGGCGTGAGTCGAGAAGCTTTGTCATGGCAAGTTTACTACGGGGGGTTTTGCCAGTACCCCGCCGAGGAGGAACGTCGCGAAACAAACATTCGATGGCGTTGGTGTTATCGGGATCCGAACTCGCTCATCGTGCATCACTAACCACTGCACCACGGCGTCCTAAAGCCAGTTTGTCCCGCATTAATCAGATGGTGGTGTCTTTCGGCCCGGAGAATCGACTATAGACCAAATATTTATACTTCGATAAATCCTAGAAAAGATCAGCGATTGAGAAAAGATCAGATTGATTTTAGAGCCGCATACTACAGCATTCATTGCGAAGAATTGTTTGATGCGGTGGCCGATTTGGGATCCCAGGAGAACTGATCAGGCTGTGCCGCACTAGCTAAAAAATACACGATGCACCATGCAGTTCGGTTCTAGGACATCTGAACCGTTTGAAACATGCACCGGATTTCGGCAAGGAGATGCGCTGTCGTACGACTTCTTCAATTTAGTGCTGGAGTAGATAGTGCGACGAGCAGGCGTCAACAGGGAAGGCACTTTTTTCTACAATTCTATCCAGCTCCTAGGATACGCGGATAATATCATCGCGCGGTCTCAACGTGGCGTTGTAGAAGTTGGCGATTGAGGAACAGGTGAAAAGGGTTGGTCTTAAAGTCAACGAGGATAAGACAAAGTATATGCTGTCAAGCAAGAACTGATCCGTCGCTCACCACGAGGGACAAAATATAACGATTGACAGCTATAGTTTCGAGGTGGTAAAGGAGTTTGTCTACCTGGGAGCAAACGTAAACACAACAAACGACACCACAGTGGAGATCCGGCATAGAATCGCCCTTGACAACCGCTGCTACTTCGATTTGTCCTAACAACAACCCACAACGGGACTAGTGAGTGGATATTACTTTATCGAAAAATAAACAGAATTCAAGGATATGTTCAGTTTTCGTTTTCGAATGAATGCCAGCTTTTGGGTCGTCTGACCCCACTGTGCGTCGCAATTTAATGAATCAAACCAAAGCCATAACCTAAAGCCAAAGTCTGAATTGCTGAATTCCAAAGCCCTGGCATTCGAAAATTCTCTCTCACTGGAGAGATGGACACATAACTTTTGTTAACTTTTCTGTTATTTTTGTGCCTCAGTGGGGGCAATGAAAGTTTGCACCAAGTTTCGAAAACTTGAGTGAAACCCTGTGGACCCGTGACGCATAAGCAAACGATTATGTACCAGAGTACCTATGTGAGCATAAGACTTTGTTTTATTAAAACATCTAATGCGTGAATAATTTCAAGTGATTCACTTTAATCTAAAGTGTTTTGGAATCCAGATGTTTGCATACACACATTCAAATAGAGGGTTCGTGTATCTTGGTTTCAGCAGTTTTCAGGGCCAGCTTTGGTCCACCACTCGTTCATGAAACCATAATGAATTGAAAATTCAATTCTTATGCAAACAGCTGGAGGGGTCAATGCTACTAAATAACTTTTCCAGGACGAAAGTGGGCGTTGGCAAAATTCTGTTTACCCAAGAACCCGATAATCGTATGGCGTTTGAACTTTGTTGTTCTTTATTGTCTTGCTTCTCCCTATCACTGCTCGAATGTTATTGAAGGACATGTACTGTGTCCATTCCTTTGTTTTGTTCAGTACGGAAGTCATGCTGCTGGCAGCGCGGTTGTTGGGGAACAGAAGTTATTAAAAGTTGTCCCTGGGATGAAGTGTTATCTTCATCCGGGAATGAAGCACACTTGTTGGTCGATATCGTGGATCTGAAGGTGATTTTGACGCACTCAATCTTAAACTTTCCTCCCTCGTTTGTTTTCTCTTCAATTTTAATGATTTAGTTTGCTTTTTTATGAATTCCTTTCCTCAGGATAATCAAGAGCTCCTGTGTCGCAGGAAACGACAACCGTCCCTATCAAGTAGGTTTAATTCAATCACAACCAAGTCCCCAGATGCGGGTATCTTTGTATCACTGCTTTAAGCCCCCTTTGTATTATTACTAGGAGGATTCAATTTAAGTTCGCTGTGCAGTGAACCACATAAGGAAGATGATGCTTGCTGAAGGACGATTGGAACAGATGGCACATTAGGTCCAGGAGGGAATAAATGTAGGATTACTTGATCTAACGAATGTACATAACGTGATTACCATAGATAACAATGCAGTACAACTGAAGCGCAAATGAGTAAGTTGGAAACATAGTCTGGTTTTGGGTAGGCTAATCTGGACTTACCCGTCATCGAGGTGTACTATTGCCATTTGACTGAGTAAAGTCAATTAAATTTATTAACAAAACGAGAGAGAAATTCAAAATATTACCATACGAACCACATATGTACGAGTATACTGCTCCTGTCTAAAAGGAAGTTAACAAAAAGGATTGTGTATTGTATGAATGTAGGTCAAGGGTGGGTGGCTTTAGACAACGAGACGTTTATAGGCCAAACTCGAACTTTATGGGTCGAAGAATTGAAATTGGGACAACATTGAAGTCGTTTTCATAGCAGAGAGGCATGAAGTGATTAGACTACATGGTTTGATGAAGTCAGTCTGTCCAATGAAAGGCTACATACTCTTCCTTGATATTAACACACTTGGTCTGTGGAAGGCTCTGAACGTATTCATATGCGGACCTCTCAACTTCCTCTTTGGATGCGGAATGATTATATGTAGAAACATGTACAGCTGCACTGTCCTAGTGAAAGATGATATTCTTTCATCGCGTTTTTCGGCATCCAGTTGATCAAGCAATTTGGAGTAATATTCGCTTGAAATTGTTCTGCCTTTAGCAAGATAACCAATTAAATGCGCATCCCTTCGATATACCAAAACACGCCGCCTATTCCCTTTCCGGCAAAGACAGTCGACCTGGACATTTTTGGCGCTGAACCACCGGCTTCCACTCACTGCTTGGCTGCTGTTTTGCCTATACTAATATAGTAATGTTTAGAATTAGATGGAACGCAGGAGCAGTGTTCCTCACAATTAATATGTACTACTGTATCCATAAAAAAAGCTCCGAAAGTTGGGAATCGTGCTTAGGGTAACATCCATATAATGGAAAAAATAAACTGTTGTGAAGCAACCTCAAGCCTCGGATACGGATGTATACAAAGATAACGGCCCCTGCAAACGACTAAATGACTTGTGAGTCTGCGCCTGGAATGTGAGGTCTTTTAACAGATCGTGTGCAGCCAATAATTGGAGCAAACCTTCAAATGCTATAAAGCACATTTTTTTTTTTTTTTTTTTTTTGTTTGTTGAAGGCTTCTGCTATCCGCTGGAGCACTCAGACAGACGCAATCACTGGTCCATTGTACTCCAGACAGATACCTCACATTACTGTATTTTCTCCGTTTTCCGGAGAAAAATTTGAAGGAGCTTCAGTGATGTAGAGCTAAGGGATTCGGCACACACCACGTCGGCTCCAAGGGTGCGCCACCGTATGCGAGCAAAGGCGGGACAATAACAGAGGAAATGCTCTGCAGTATCATCCTCCTCTTCGCCACATGCAGCACAGGTAGGCGTCTCACTGATGCCGAGCACGTAGAGATGCTTGGCAAAAGTGTAATGGCCCATGATAACTCCCACAAGCCTTCTGCAGTCGATTCTCCTTAAAGACAGGTGGAATGCTGCAGATTTTTTGCAGACATCAGGGCATACGCGCTTAGTCATCCTGCAACCCGGACAATCCCTCCATCTACGGTTGTGTGTGTTAAACACACAATCGATAATGTAGGAATTTACCGTGGACGCAGGTAGACCTAGAGCGGGTTCAGGTCCTGAGAAGCTCTCCTCTGAACCCATTCTAGCGAGTTCATCAGAGGTCTCATTTCCTGGGATCCCAGAGTGACCTGGAACCCATACAAGCCTTAATGAATTTAGTCTGCCGACTCTGTTCAAGAAGGACTTGAGTTTAAGCACTAATTTGGAGCTAGTTAAGGGGTTACACACAGCTTTTAGTGCAGCTTGGCTGTCACTACATACGCATATGCTTTCCCCCTTCCACCTGTGCTTCACAACATAGTGCATGGCAATTAGGATAGCGTATATCTCTGATTGGAAGACAGACGCATATTTTCCTAAGGAGAAGTGCAGTCGGATGTTTTCGCACTCAAAGAAGACCCCAGCACCGAACCCCCGCCCAGATCTGGAGCCATCCGTGAAAATGCGAAGACAATCCTGACGCCATGGAAACTCGACTGTGAAATTACGACGCAATAGGGTAACGGGCATCAGTGCGTCAGAAGGCATGTCCATGAGACAGGGGTCGCAGGACAATTCTTGCGCAAGCACACCGTTATTCCTATGCGAGTTGTACCAAAAGCCATTTCTTTTCAGACGAGACATGGCTTTCAGAGCACACCCTCTGATAAATATATCAAGAGTTGGAAGGTTCATCATAACATCTAGAGCAGCGCCCGGCGTGCTGGGGAAAGCCCCCGTGCAGCTGAGACAAACCGTTCTTTGAAGTTTGGTGAAAGAGGCCACGACGTGTTTGCGTTTTAGTCTGTTCCACCAGACAACCGATGCATATGACATTTATCATTGCCGTGTAGATCCAGAGGACCTTTGCCGGCGATAAGCCCCATGTTTTGCTAAAAGCTCCTTTGCATTGCCAGAAAGCTGACAGCGCTTTGGTGGTTTTTGACTCAACATGTTTTGACCAGAGAAGCTTACTATCTAAGATGACTCCTAGATACTTAGCTTCCTTGGATATCGGGATGGAAGTGCCTTTTAGTACCAGCTGAGTCATGTCAGTATTTTTCCTCCTTCTCGTAAAGAGAACGACGTAGGTCTTAAGAGGATTGACTGACAGCCCATTTCTGGTACACCAATCATCGATCACATTTAGCGCCGCCTGTGCTTTGCGACGGACAGTCGCCAAACATGAGCCGACAGAAAGAATGGCGACGTCATTCGCATAGGCCTGGGCGTAGATTCCAGAGGCATTGGGAGCATCAAGCAGGGAATCGACCACCATGCACCATAACTGCGGAGACAGGACGCCACCTTGAGGGCAGCCCCTGTTTACGCCAGATTTGACACACTGGTCGAGGCCTGCATCAGCGGTCAATGTCCTGTGCATGAGCATTGCTTTGATCCAAAGGACCAGTGCTTTATCTACGCCATGACGTCTGGCAGCGTTGCACATGCTATCAAAAGTTGCGTTATCAAAAGCTCCCTCAATGTCGATGAAAATGCCCAGCGCGTACTCTTTCCTTTCGAGCGCGCATTCAATACACATACATAACCCTCTAGCAGGACAATTTTTTTTTTTACGAGCAAATTATCCTTGATTAATTTATTGCATTAGAATACGAAAATGATACTGAAAATAAAATCAGATTAATCGTTTGAGTTGTGGGTGAGAAAACAGTTAGACCGCCAAAAGGCGGGTAGTCCAGGAACACGGATATTTTTTTGTGAATAAAAAGGCAAGTGTGTTTTGTTTTTTTTTTTTTTGTCTTTTGTCTTACTAGAGTTATGAAAACGAACAAAGGAATACAATTTATGGCTTAGTATGATAAATTTGGAAACATTTTTTTGTCGATGATAGGCACAAATTTACCTTACATTTTAAGCAAAACATTTGGGTTTCCGATTTGCAACCGGCTAATTTACAGGTGCGTTTGACAGAACGATCCAATTGGTCAGGCATATGACCTATGTCATCGTAACGGGCATCCAATGACAATCCATATGATTTTTTAACGCCAGAGGATCCTGCTTTGGGTGCTTCTTTTGTAGGCCTACCAACTGATCTCTTTTCCGGCTTTTGTTGAAATTGGGACAAAGCATTAGCAACTTGGGCACGGAATTTCGGTAGCTCCGCAGTACCTCCTCCAGTATGGATACGTCTATGAAGAAGATAAGCATTGACCATTGCCATATCGATGAAATGATAGAATAATTTTAACGAAGCGCTTTTCGTCTTGAGGCGAATGTGGTATCTTCCTATTAGACCGTCCATAAGATCCACGCCCCCCATATGATAGTTGTACTCTCTAATAATTCGTGGACAATCAACTTCAATACATTTTTTATTTTTTCGATCATATCGAGCTATTTTTTCAGGTTGAGCCTGGGCATTCGCTGTAAGAAATGGCTTAACACCAACGTATGTTGATATCAGCCGAACATTTTTTGTATCCTTCCATAGTACACTCGTTATGTCTACACCATAAGCAGTGCCCACATACTCCTCCATATAACCTCTTTCCTGGTCTTGGAGTGCTTTGTCAGATGACAGCTTGCAGTTATTTACTCGAGTGGCACGAACTGTGCCCAACGCATAAATTCCTCGACCTCTTAGGTAAACCAGAAGTGGAAGCGACGTATAAAAATTGTCGAAATACAGAATATGATTTTTGAATTCCGCAACTGTTTGTGTTAGACGGACGACAACATTACCAGTGGCTCCCAAATCGGGAGTATTCGGAAGCACCACATTGTCATTTTTGCCGCAATAAACTTCGAACCGATATGAAAAGCCAGTAGAATCGCATAACACAAATAGCTTCATGCCCCATTTATGAGGCTTATTGGGCATATACTGTCTGAATGAGCTAATCATCTTTGTGGACAACATCTGCTCGTCGATACACAATCGCGCTTGCTTCGGAACCGAATCAAAGACTTTATTCAAATAATCGTAAACTGGTCTGATTTTGAACAGTGGATCGTGATCAGGGTCTTTACGATCTTTCATTAGTGAGAAGTCATTAAATTTGATATATTTTCTAATAGCATAAAATTGCCTGGATGTCATGGTCCTACGTATCGCTTCAAATGAATGTTCTCCCCAGTACTCTTCTAAGCTTGGATAACGATATACTGACATGTAAATCAGTATCCCAATGTACTGCCTAATTTCCACTTTAGTAACCTGGAACTTGGTGTTCACGTCCTGGTGCCGAGCATTAAAATTAGTGTAATGAGAGATTTTTTCTAACAGATCATCACGAAAAAAATATTGAAAACATTCAAATGGTGTTTTCAATTCATGGAACCGTTCAGGACATCTGTTATCTCCACGAAATACCACCTCGTTGCGATGTAGTTGCAGGTTTTTTTTTCGCCAGGTTATTTTTTGGAACTCTGTAGATTTAGGGTCAATTTCCGCCAGATTTGAAGTAAGCCCTCCGTTATTCGGCTGCACATTTGGTGCTCCTTCTTCTTTTTCCAGTGGTGGTGAACGAGGTCTTTTTTCACGTCTTCTTTTCAAGCGTGGATGATTCATTGGCGCAGACAAAAGCATTAAGGATGTACCTGCTTGAGATGACGGCTCTGGTTCTGGAAAATGTTCCTCCTGTTGTTGTTCACCAATCAAAGAAGAAGGCGGTATGAGTTCAGCTGTTAGAACCGAAATATTACTGAGATTCAAGCATAAATCTTCAGCTCTATTTAGAAAATGAGTAGACGATGACCTTCCCAACTCAGCGACACATTCATCAATTTGTTCCTCATCTTCTGGCGATACACGATAATCTGGATCTTTTGCATTGTTGTCATCTTCGAAGTCGCAGATCGAGTCACTATCATCACCAGATTCAGTATCAGTAGGAACGGAATCCATCATTTCTTGGATCTGTTCGTCACTCATTTTGGACAAATGATATACCCGATGTCGTTCAGGCTGAGAATGAGCCACCTTCTTTTTCCCCTTTGGCATTTTATCAGACATTTCTGACAAATAAAACGTAAATACTGATCAAGCTACGGACGATAATAAAGAAATCCATGTTAATACAAAGCTATTCATTGAATAAATATACATATATGTATGTACATTCAGAAAAAATAGCGCAATATACAAATGCACAAAACTTCATCTCGCATGGATTACCCGCCTTTAGGCGGGGTAAGTTTGATGGCGGGTAGCGGACAATTATTTATCGGAAAAACATAAACCGCTTTGATAATCTCAAAATATAATCAATTTCTTACTTACCAATAATTTTTTTTACTTCCACAAACAGCGACAAGTATATTTAAGAAATATTTAATCTTTCCACTTTGTGAACCGACTATTGTTTCTTTGACTCGCATTGACAATTCGTTTCTAGCTAACGATACATGACAAACGAACTGTACAGTAACCGTTAAACTTATATCAGTGTATAGAGAAAATCCCAACAAAAGGCGGTGTAGAATGCCAAAGGAGAAAAAATGTATACATTGACGAAGAATTGGATCAGAATGTTGACCGCCAAAAGGCGGTCTATCCTGCTAGAGGGATAAGCACATAGACAGAACCTATTCCTAATGTCCCAGCTACGATACAAAGATAATTCTAGGAGTGGTATAGTAAACACGGAAGTAAACACGGATCCAAAACGAGGTTGTATTTAGTTAGAGCAGATCTATAATCAGGACGCCGTGGCGCAGTGGTTAGTGTGTTGGACTCTGGCGCACGATGAGCGAGTTCGGATACCGATAACACCAACGCCATCGAATGTTTATTTCGCGACGTTCCTCCTCGGTGGGGTACTGGCAAAACCCCCCGTAGTAAACTCACGCCGACTCACGCCGTTCGGAATCGGCATTAAACTGTAGGTCCTTTTCACCTGTGCGAAAAATAAATCACACCCAACATGGGAGATTGAGAGAAGCTTGGTTCTGGTCCTTCATGGGCTGTAACGCCACCAAAGATGAAGAAGAAGATCTGTAATCAGTCTAACTATTATACCCTTTAGCTCTGTGAGACAGCGATCTTACCTCTTTCCTTAGTGATTCAAGCTGAGTATTCCACTAGGGCATACACCACTAGGGCATACTTGACCTGGGTGTACAGCTGTCCCTAAAGGATGAGATAAGTGCTGCATTGAGCTGGTAAGCCGCTTCATCAATATCATCTGTCGATTTAATCGACTTGAGAAGCATATCCTCTTTAGCGGTGAGTTGAACCTGGAACAGAGCCCAATTCGTTCGTTTGGGCTTATATCCAGGCTCTGCCTCTTTAACCTAACCGGAGATGTTGAATGGAGATGTGCCAGTCACTAATTGCGTTTGAAATAAATGGGCTGGAGATAGTGAGGTCAAGCACCTCTTCTCTGATCGCATTTATAAATGTAAGTTTGTTGCCTCTATTGGATGACTCACCTCGTTTATTTGTATTGCTGCTGCCCCATCACAACCGATTATCAGGTGATGTTTCTTCTGGTCGCAATACCTAACCCGGTCCTGAACTTCGGTGGGAGGGATTTGTTGGCCGTCTCCAGAAAAGTAAGCGAAGGCGCATACAATCTCCCTTACTCCTTCGTCGGTGGGGACTCCCACAATGACGGTTGCCAGGTCCCTTGTGATGAATTCTGGAATGGGGAGAAAATGTTTATTAGTGCCGATCAAACAAAGTAGAACCTCCTGTAGCGCCAACTAGTTTACGCGACCTGTTTTTCAGGCCCATAGTCTTATCTTTATGGACCCATGGTTCTTGGATTAGCCCAATGCTGATCCTGTCGCGATAGAGTCGCAGGCTAAAGGTGTCCGAGGCACCCTTGACATGGTGCAGGTTGCCCTGCAGCACACGCAGCCCACTCTTAGTGGTCGTCGGCCCAGATGTGGCAGCGGGTTTTGGTTGGTCCCATCTTGGCGTCTCTACTGCAGCAGTAGGTGCAACCACCATACTGCTGGCTGCAGGTTTTCCTACAGCGATTAGTTCTACATCTACGGATGTTTTCACTTGGCTTTTGATGATCATCTTAATGATGTCAAATCGATAAACCACTTGGTACTTGAGTTTTATTAGTCGAGCCAGAGACTTGTCGCTGACTGCCAGAACCAAGTGCAGGAGGTCTTTATCCTTATTTGACGTGCTCTGCATGACTCTCCAGTTCTGTGCATATAAGCCGTCGTTTTGGGAGTCCAGCGTCGCCAACACCTTTGTGATGGGGAAGCCGGTGCTTTGTGGGAAGTGTGTGTGGCTTCGGGAGAGCTTCCTCTTCCCCAAGCATAATATCAAGTCCACTCTTGTTCTTGATGGCCGTAAAGTTGGTTTTCATCGATCCCCTGAAGCGAGGTTTTGGTGCCCTACCTAGCAGCTCGATGGAGGTGTCAATTAGAGCCTCCTGAACGGCTGCCATCTGCGCTGTGGTAAGGGGGTTCGCTCCCAAGTCCTTGGGGACGATGCCGAGTCGGATCCACCCAGCTACACTACTCTAGCACTTTTTGTCGACTTTGGGGTTGCCGATCTTGCTGCGTTTAGCAGCCGGGCTTGGTGAGTATTGTCAGCGGAACGATCACATTTCAGTTCCAGACCTTTGGTTGAAGTGGTAGATTTTGCATAAACTAGAGCCTCATCTCTAGTTTTGGTCTGCATTATAGCAGCTTTAAAACGTCGCTGCTCCGACGATTTGAGTTTAACGAAGCCACCAGGTGGTAGAGGTTTTTCCTCTACATGCTTGATAGTTTCGTTCCTTGTTACACCTAGGAGTTCATCTGAGAGCATACTCACAGAATCCCCACCGAGTGTGGTGTCGGAATCGGGGAGTGAAGGCACATCTTCTGCTTTCCGTCCGGCTGCAATATCGGTAAAAGATGCCGGCATCACTTCCGGTTTTTGAGCCGCTGAGGGCTCACAGGCCCTAGAAGGCGAAGACATTTGAGAGTCATCATTCCCTTGAAAAATGTTTTGATTATCAATTGTTCCCAAGAGGACACGGGAAAGTACGGTCACCTGCAGCGGAGCCCAAGACACTGCAGGTAGGCTATATTGATATCGGAGGTCGCCCGGTATCGGAAGTTCGCTACTAGTAGCTAAGCACCCTCTTAGCCATGCATCCGTCGGCATATGCTGTTCCACCTTGGTGTTAGGGGAGTAAGGGAGTGATGGGTTCAGAGGAAGCGGAGAGGTAGGGAGGGTTCCGTAATTGCTTCTTCGCTTTGGGTTCCTCCAGAGACGGACTCTCAAGAGTCATTACCTGTGCTGAGCCTCCGAACGCCTCATAACTATCCGCATCAAGGCCCATCTCGGCAATATAGATTACTATGTGTCCACGCCCCACAGAGGAGAAAGATGACCGACATAAAGACGACTTCTATGATCTCCTAGGCAGAACCAGTCATAGGAGTCACAACACCACGTCAGAAAACGCATTAAGGCTAATGGATTTTATGGCGGGACATACCTTCGTGGTTGCAAGTATACGATTCCCACACCTCAACATTCATAAGGGGACCTGACGGTCCTTCGATAAATCGACAATCAACCAAATTGATCACATTGCGATCTAAGGCTCCAGCATCCTAGATGTCCGAACCTTTCGAGGAGCCAACATCGACTCGGATCATTACCTTGCTGCAGCCAAGGTACGGATGCGAATTTCCCGGAATCAACGGAGTCGAGGGAGAACACCAAAATTTAACGTCGGAAAGTTGCAATCGCAGGAGACCGCCAGGACCTTCGCCAATCAAGTCTCCCTCAAGCTCTCTCAAGTCCACATGCAATCCGCACAAACCGTAAAACAGCAATGGAGTCATGGTCAGAACGTCATCAGAGAGGCCGCCTCAGTTGTACTCGGTTTCAAGCCACCACCTTTGATGACGAATGCTGACAGGCCCATGTCGAGAAACAGAACACATACATGGCTACACTGCATCGACGGACGAGAGCTGCCCGCGAGCTCTATGAACAGAAAAGGAGTGACCGAGGAGGTGGAGAGATGTTATTGCAGGAACGACGTTCGAAAGTTTTACCAAAAAGTAAAACGGACATGCCAAGGCCTAAAAGCCGGAGCGGAAGCCGGCAGGGATGAGCACGGACAACTAATAGTGGAGTCACAGCCGATGCTGAGATTGTGAAAAGACCACTTCTGCAGACTGTATAACGGCGACGATAGTCAAAATGCCGCCGCCAGGCAGAACGAACCATTCACGATGGACGAAGACGAAAGAGAATCCCGTCCACCCGAGCTGGACGATGTTAAGATACCGATGTCGAAACTTAAGTTTTGTAAAACTGCTGGACCAGACGAACTTCCCGCGGAACTGTTTAAAGCAGCTGGCTATGAGCTGGTTAGGAACATGCACTAACTCATCTGCAAGATATGGTCGGAAGAACGCATACCCGATGAATGGAATCTCAGCATCGTTTTCCCGATCCATAAGAAAGGGGACCCCTATGACTGCGCCAATTAGAGAAGGATAAGTCTCCTGAACAGATCATCTCTGCCGTACTGTGTAAGTGCCTGAAACCATTCGAAGACAATCCGATAGATTCCTAGCAGTGTGGTTTCAGGCCAGGAAAATCGACGATAGCCCAAATATTTACACTACGGCAGATCTTGGAGAAGACCCATGAATTCCAGGTCGACACGCACCATCTTATTGTCGACTTTAAAGCCGCATATGACAGCGTTTATAGAAACGAACTATACAGAGCCATGTCTTGTTTTAACATTCCTGCCAAACTCGTCGGACTGTGCAGGATGACTATGGAGAACTCTCGCTGCTCCATTATGGTAGGAGGTGACCTAACCGACCCCTACGATGTTAAAAAAGGTTGTAGACAGGGTGACGCACGGTTTTGTGATTTCTTTAACGTCATTCTTGAAAATATCGTGCAGGACTCGGCGGCCAATACAAGAGGTAAGATCTACTTTAAATCTACACAATTGCTTGCCTACGCAGATGACATTGATGTTATTGGACAGACAAAGCGAGACGTCAATGAGACTTTCGCAAGCGGATAAAGAAGCTCTTCGGTGTTTCGAGAGGAAAATTCTGCGTGCAATCTTTGGTCCCGTTTGTGTAAACGGAGAGTGGAGGAGGAGATTTAACCAAGAACTGTACGGGCTGTAGAGCGACATCGGCCTAGTTAGACGTCTTCGGATCCAACGTCTAAGTTGGCTAGGCTATGTAGAGCGAATGGACATCAAGGACGTCCTCCAACCCCGAGAGACGACGCAGTAGAGGACGACCGCATTTAAGATGGCGCGCACAGGTGGAAAGGGACCTCAGCCAACTGGACGTGCAGCACTGGAAGCGGCTGGCCAAAGATCGGGCCGGCTGGAGAGGCTTGTTGGTTGAGGGCCTGGTTCACCCCGAACTGTAGCGCCATCAAAGTAAGTAAGTAATTATGGTGGTGCTAAAATCACCGTGAAAAGCTTCATGCAAACGATGCAAAATCCCTTCATTAAATCCAAGTCTCATCTCCCGAAACCACCACTTTGCTTACTTTAATTTCATCCAATAAAATATATGCAACACATGCTCCACATATAAACACTTTAATGCCATTAAATCGTCTTTAGCATTCTGATACTATTCTCGTCATAACAAGCAAAAGGTCTCAACATATATCCGACTTCAGACGGAACCCTCGTCAAAGGCTTGTCAACATATTTCCTGACCATAATGACTTGTGCTGCTTGGAACGCATTAACCCTCAAAACGTAGTTAAATTGATAATCTAATAACCACCCCACATCTGCTCTGTGAAAATAAACAGTAATCTTAAGGACACCGATTATCCTTCCCTCTATACTTAGCCCATACGGAGCATAGGGATACCACACTGCCACGGACGTGTCAACATCCAGCCTTGACTAAATTGAAAAGGGTCACCAATGAAGCCATCACCAATCACCAGATGACCACTAAGCTAATGGCCAACTGTCACCGGAAAGCAACAAAAGATTTCTATTAAAACCCAGTTTATATGAATGCACGTTCTAATCCGGCCGAACTAGGGTTCCAATCATTTACCAGCGACACATCGATTGGGCGAAGCATGAAAAATCGGCCAAATTTGGACAAATTGACGAAAACAAGTTTATATGTATGCATCCTTGTCAATCGTCCGGAAGTGAGCCTCATCTTCGATTCGAGGCACATCGTTTTGGAGATATGATTATAGTGCACGCTGTTCCTAAAGCAGACAATGCATTCAAATTGGCCGAGGACGTGTATGGAGACAGTCTATAGGTGTATATCCTAAGGCAAGAGAGAGGGACTATGGCTCGGTAAATCTATTTGCTTGTTTTAGTTGAATTTAATTGTACCTTTCAAAGAAATCAATCCTCATAGGACGTCTGCCCGGAAGCACGATACTACACACTCTGTGGGCTATGATGACGTCCGGTAGGAATGACTGTTTGTGATCATTGGCATCAGTAAACGAGTAGAAACATACCAAAACAGCATCAAAGGATGTACTACATAAACAGTTCTTTGTATATCCCCCTATAGATAGAATGACAATTTTCGGTAGTCAAAAGGTAAATGAAATGGATCCCAACCAGGCACAAGAGAACAACGAAAACATTTCCTGATTTATACCATCTAGACTACAACACGCACGATTGTCTGTCGCCTCAAGGACAAGTCGTCCCGTCATGAAAGGAAAATAGTAGGACGATATTGGAGCACTCACACATACGTACATAATTAATTCATCGACGAAGGGCGTTCAAACTGGTACAATGGGATTAGGAAACTTGAGGAAGACATGTCAGTTCTCATGGGATCTGAGTATCGCACGCGTAGAGAGCTTGATGCTTTACATTTGCATATGAAGATTATTATAGATAAGTATCGCATCCGCTGGGTGCTATTTTTCATCTACTTCCGAGCGATAAGGAGTCGGCAATTCAATTGTGAATTCCCATAGTTGGTGGTTTTATTATGATTGCTTGTCTGGTGATGCGCAATCGATAGATGCAACGAGAAGATAGGAGACAGAGCTGTGATGTGGGAAGTTTGGGAGTGATTGGCATGCAAAATTGAAAATGCAAGTTATCTGAGAATTTTATCACATGTCACTGTGGCACGATGGTTTATTGCATCGTGATCTCGCAACTGATTTATCAGATTTATCGCCTGAGACCTGTAATAGCCCCACATGGACGTTGCTTGTATGACCGTGACTGCTGATATGGGTCTGCACGGGCATCATTCGCTCCATCTGTTGAATTGAAATCATCGCTCGCTTATTGAGTCATGCTGTTGGGTTGTGACGGAATGGACCGGGTAAAAAGAGGATGAAAAATGTGGCATTTACTACGGAAACCGCTACAACAGCATCAGCTTGATATGCGTTCACGCCCCCACAGAAGAAAAAGCTGGAAAAGCGAAGCTGGGTAAGGAGGACATCTTTGAACGAGTCGAAGGAAAACACAGCCTACACGACAACACGTCTGAAAACGGATTCAGGCTAATAGACTTTGTGACGGGGCATAATCTTCTAGAAGGTTAGGTGAGGGTGACGTGGTAGGCATAAGCCACACTTAGGCCGAAGCCGGCCCATTGTGATACCACCTGGATCAGGTTACCCTGATCCGCTACCTGGGAACCAAACGGTGTTTCTAATAAAGCGGTGGAGTTGAGCTATTTTTTGGTTTGCTAGCTCACTTAGATTGTCGAAGAAGGGCGCACAGAGGTAAATCCTCCTGCGATTCGCAAAAGAGGGACATGAGCAGAGGAGGTGGTGTATTGATTCCTCCTGTGAGGAATCAAATTGCAGTGACCTGCAATGACACCCACTAGACTACTTAAGGTTGCCCTTTTGGTTGCCACCAGGTCCCTGGTTCGTCCTAGAATTAACTTAGGTCTCAATTGTTTGGTGATAAAGTCGATATTGCTCTCATTCCATTGGAGGTTGGTCTCCTCTATGGTTTGAAGCTTTATCATGTGCTTTACCGTACTTATTGGTGTTTCTAGATACCCGAGGGTAGGTAGGCTGAGTGTGCTTGACCCCAACTTTGCGAGTTCGTCGGCCGCGCAGTTTCCTGGGAACCCACAGTATTTTAATGTTTAACTGTTCAGCCATCTCATTTAGAGAGAGGCGACAGTTAAGAGATGCCTTTGATTTGTGGGTTACCGCTGCCAGGGATTCTATCGCAGATGGGCTATCCGTGCAATTGATAATACCCTTTGTGGATATTACATTGATCATTAGCCATGCCAGGGCCTTCGTTATCGCTGTTATTTCTGCCTGATACACACTACAGTAATTTGGGAGTCTAAATGATAGGTTGAGGTTAAGTTCCTTGGAGAAGACCCCACTGCCTACACCCGACTCCATCTTAGAGCCATCGGTATAGAGGGAGATCGAGTCCTTTGGTGTAACCTTCCATTCAGCACATTCCTCCCTGGATGGAAAGACAACTTCGAAGTTCCTGGTGAATACATTCTGCGGGGTGATGTAGTCAGTGTCCATGGGTACTTTGAAGTGTTTTAGAATAGTGTTGTGGCCTTTTTGAGATGTTATGCTCCTCATCCTTAGGGCCGCGCATGCAGCAACTTTATTGCTGAAAAGGTTTAATGGTGGAAAATGTAGTAGAACGTTTAAGGCCTCCGTGGGGGTTGATCTGATCGCTCCGCTTATATATAAGCTGGCCGATCTTTGTACCTTCCCCAGAAGGATTCGATTGACTACTTTGTCCAGACTGCTTTGTTTCTTACATCAGTAGAGGGCAACAGTTGCTTTCTTGACCCGATAAAGAATGTTGGGTACTATATCGGTCTTCATTGGGTTCACCCCAAGTCCACAGTACCGTGTCCAGGTTTCTACTGTATGTAGTGCACTCTGCATAAGGTCGCATAGAGTGCTGGGAAATTTTCCTGTGACGGCAATAGCAATGTCATCCGCATAGGCGATCGCAGCGTACCCTTCCTGTTCAAGCAACTTCTAGTAGCTAGCACACGATTTCCATATGTCAATATCCATAAGGGAACCTGGTGGCTTCATGATCAATTATCTGTTAATCAAATCGATCATATTGCGATCGACGCCGGACACTCCCCCAGCATCGAGGAGCCAATGTAGACTAGGATCATTACCTTGTTGCAGCCATGGTAAGTATGCGGATATCGCGAACACTGCAAAGTCGAGTAGGATCATCAAAATTTGACGTCGGAAAGCTGCAATCGAAATAGACCGCCAGAAACTTCGCCGGTCATGTCTCCCTCCAGCTCTCTCAAGAGCCGATGCAAACTGCACAAACCATAGAACCGCAGTGGGTACGTTGTCAAAGCGCCATCAGGGATGATGCCTCTGATGTATTAGGTTTTCAGCCACCACCTAGGCGAAACCTTTAGTTTGATGAGAACTGCGGACAGGTACTTACCTAATTACTTACTTACCAGGTACTTACTTACTTGCCTGGGCCCCAGCCAATAGCCACCTAGCGCGATCTTTCGCTAGTGCCGTACGCCCAGTTGGTTGAGGTCCCTTTCCACCTGTGCGCGCCACCTAAGGTTCGGCTGTCCTCTATTTCTTCGTTCTTCGGGGTTGGATTCAAAGACTCTACGGGCTGGAGCTGTGGTGTCCATTTGCTCTACATAGCCAAGAAAATCCACGATAGACCAAATATTCACACTGCAGCAGATCTTGGAGAAGACCCATGAATTTCAGGTCGACACACACCATCTTTTTGTCGATTTTAAGACCGCATACGATTTTTTTTTTTTTGTTAAAGGCTTCTGCTGTCCGCTGGAGCACTCAGACGCAAACACTGGTCCATTGTACTTCAGACAGACACCTTACATTACTGTATTTTCCTCGCTTTCCGGAGAAAAATTTGAAGGAGCTTCAGTGATGTAGAGTTAAGGGATTCGGCACACGCCACGTCGGCCCCAAGGGAAATGCTCTGCAGTGTCATCCTCCTCCTCGCAACATGCAGCAGGTAGGCGTCTCACTGATGCCAAGCACGTAGAGATGCATGGCAAAAGTGTAATGGCCCGTGATAACACCCACAAGCCTTCTGCAGTCGATACTCCTTAAAGACAGGAGGAATGCTGCAGATTTTTTGCAGACATCAGGGCATACGCGCTTAGTCATCCTGCAATCTGGTTGTGTGTATTAAATACACAATCGTTAATGTAGGAATTTACCGTGGACGCAAGTAGACCTAGAGCGGGTTCAGGTCCTGGGAAGCTCTCCTCTGAACCCATTCTAGCGAGTTCATCAGAGGTCTCATTTCCTGGGATCCCAGAGTGACCTGGAACCCATAAAAGCCATAATGAATTTAGTCTGCCGACTCTGTTCAAGAAGGACTTGACTTAAAGCACTAATTTGGAGCTAGTTAAGGGGTTACGCACAGCTTTTAGTGCAGCTTGGCTGTCACTACAGACGTATATGCTATCCCCCCTTCCACCTGTGCTTCACAACATAGTGCATGGCCATTAGAATTGCGTATATCTCTGATTGGAAGACAGACGCATACTTTCCTAACGGGAAGTGCAGTCGGATGTCTTCGCGTTCAAAGAAGACTCCAGCACCGGACCCCTGCCCAGACCTGGAGCCATCCGTGAACATGCGAAGACTATCCTTTCCAGGTTCAGTATCCAGCCATAGCCAATCCTGACGCCATGAAATTCGACTGTGAAATTACGACGCAATAGGATAACGGGCGTCAGTGCGTCAGAAGGCTTTCCATGAGACAGGGGTCGCAGGACAATTTTTGCGCAAGCACACTGTTATTCCTATGCGAGTTGTACCAAAAGCCATTTCTTTTCAGACGAGACATGGCTTTCAGAGCACACCCTCTGATAAATATATCAAGAGTTGGAAGGTTCATCATAACATCTAGAGCAGCGCCCGGCGTGCTGGGGAAGGCCCCCGTGCAGCCGAGACAAACCGTTCTTTGGAGTTTGGTGAAAGAGGCCACGACGTGTTTGCGTTTTAGTCTGTTCCACCAGACAACCGAAGCATATGAGATTATATGACTTATCATTGCCGTGTAGGTCCAGAGGACCTTTGCTCCTTTGCATTGCCAGAAAGCTGACAGCGCTTTGGTGGTTTTTGACTCAACATGCTTTGACAAGAGAAGCTTGCTTTCTAAGACCACTCCTAGATACTTAGCCTCCTTGGATATCGAGATGGAAGTGCCTTTTAGTATCAGCTGAGACATGTTAGTATTTTTCCTCCTTCTCGTAAAGAGATCGACCTTAGTCTTAAGAGAATTGACTGACAGCCCATTTCTGGTACACCAATCATCGATCACATTTAGCGCCGCTTGTGCTTTGAGACGGACAGTCGCTAAACATGAGCCGACAGAAAGAATGGCGACGTCATCCGCATAGGCCTGGGCATAGATTCCAGAGGCATTGAGAGCATCAAGCAGAGAATCGACCACCATGCACCATAACAGCGGAGACAGGACGCCACTTTGAGGGCAGCCTCTTTTTACGCCGAATTTGACACACTGGTCGAGGCCTGCATCAGCGGTCAATGTCCTGTGCGTGAGCATTGCTCTGATTCAAAGTACCCTGTCAAAGCCGTCAGGTTGTGCAGGATGATAATGGAGAATTCTCGCTTCTCCATTAAGGTCGATAAGGAGTTAACCGAGACCTTCGATGTCAAAAAAGGATCCAGACAGGCGGCGCACTGTCCACTGTCATGAATTTTTGGCAAAATTACCTTCGAAAAAATCGTGCGGAATTCACTGGCTAATACAAGAGGCACGATATACTTAAAGTCTGCACAATTGATCTCATACGCTGATGATATTGATGTGATTGG
Source organism: Eumerus sabulonum (assembly GCA_951905685.1). Classification (NCBI taxonomy): domain Eukaryota; kingdom Metazoa; phylum Arthropoda; class Insecta; order Diptera; family Syrphidae; genus Eumerus; species Eumerus sabulonum. The sequence continues at coordinate 243,476,733 of OX645060.1, forward strand.
GAGAACGCAGCGAGACCTCATTGAAGCTTTTGTGAAGCATTGAAGCAGAAGCAGCTAAACTGGTTCTGAAAGTAAACGAGGGCAAAATTACATATGTATATGTTGTTAACCCATGTCCTGGCTAGAACGTCACTATTGGCAGCTACGTGAGCTCACTGGTAACAAACGGCAACGACAGCAGCGCAGAAATTAGACTAACTCTTGCCAACCGCTGTTTCTGTGGGCTCAAGAGGCAATTGAGTAGTAGAGCCCTCTCTCGGAAAACTAAGGTGACCCTCGATGAAATCTTAATCAGCCAGGTCTTCCTCTGCGGCGCAGGAGAGGCCCTTGGTCGTTTTGAGAGGAAAATTCTGCGTACAATCTTCGGTCCCGTTTGTGTTGACGGAGAATGGAGGAGTAAATTATACCCCGAACTGTACGGGCTAGACGGTTAGGCTATGTAGAACGAATGGACAGCACAGCTCCGGCCCGAAGAGCCCTTGACTCCAACCCGGAAAGACGACGTTGCAGAGGACGACCACATCTAAGGTGGCGCACAAGTGGAAAAGGACCCTAACCAATTGGGCGTGCGACGCTGGAAACAGGTAGCAAAAGATCCTGCGAGCTAGAAAGGCTTGGTGATTGAAGCCCAGATTCACCCCGAACTGCAGCGCCACCTTAGTAAGAAAGTAAGTGTTGTGTATGATGGAATGCATTTGTCGCTTCATTTGCCAGGACAAGGTATCTTCTCCTTGAGTTGACCTTCATTTTGAATCAATCCTAATCATCAGTGGACACATGTGCGTGTACCATCTGCAAGCTGAATGTACTTGGTATCAGTATCTTATAGATATCCCCTGGTGTTATTGCTACAGATTCGAACTGATGTGCTATTCCACAAAACTACAGGCAATCTCCTTTAGATAGATTTATGGGTGGTAATTTAGATAATCTTCCCGCTCTCTCTGCAAATACGATACAACCTAGTATTCATTACTGAACCATGACCATTTGGGAAGACAGCAAGAAAAATAAAGAAAAAATCGAACATCAATTTGCAAATGTCCACTGTCCATTTCTGCGTAGCATCTTGGGTCCTTCTTCATAGCTTTATCCCCTAATTAAGTCCGTACTAATCAATTTACCTAACGCGTAGAGCAAGAAATGAGAGATTAATACGATATGGTTGTGCTGACCGATCTCATAATGTACGTCGACGTGACTACTTAACATGGACATTAGATGAGGAATTAGGAAGCCATTATTTAATGCTATCCGGATGGCGGCTATTACCTCCGCTTAGTTGTTCCTGTATGTTATAATTATTGCATTGCAGTGTGCTTTAATAATGGATCATTGCATGTCTTATGAATATGCAAGGAACCTTGAAGGGCACGAAGGTCGTTTAGGAATTGAGAAGAATTTTTAATGGCTGCCTCGGCGTGCTTCGCAGTTGGGCATTCTGTCACCCCAATTTTCCAAAACCTTGCTGATGGTTTCGGGCGGTAGCCCATCAATTTGAGAGACAAACGGTTGTTGGACTTTGAAATGGTCAAGATGTTGCCAAGTAGCTCTGTCGCGAGGATGATAGGAATCCCGTTTTTATCTTGTTCCGATCGAAAGTAGAACATCTTTTAAGCTTTTGTCTTAACGTCCAGGAAACGCGCCCGATTCCAATTTTGTTTCCTGTATGCACAAGATGTGCAATCGCCTTCTAATCATCATTTCCTCAAGCTCGTACCTGCGACCAGTCATAATTCTAAAGTTTCAGCTCGCGATGGAAGAAACAACCTTCTTCTTCGTGGCGCTACAGACCGGAGAGGTTTTGGGCCTCAACGAACAAGCGACTCCAGCTAACACCATTTATTGCCAGCTGTCTCCAGTTGATGACACCAAATTGGTTGAGGTCCTTTTCCAATTGCGCGAGCCATTTGAACCGAGGACGTCCTCTGTTGCGTTATCCCAATGGCTCGGGTTCGAAGATTGTTCGGGCCGGTGCTATATTGTCCATACGCTCTACATGACCTAGCCATCTTAAGCGTTGTATCGGTAGACGCTTAACCAGGCACAACGCAAACAGGACCAAATATCGCACTCACAACTTTTCTCTCAAAAAGACCAAGAGCTTCCTAATCCTCTTTCAATAGCGTCGATGCCTCTGCACTTCGTTTTGTCTCCATTTACTGCCAGATCTATTTTAGCCGCCTTCGCTTCAATGTCATCAAACGCCTCCTTGCCATAACAGCCCTCAGCGCTCGACCAATCACCTCCATATCATCTGCATAAGCTAGCAGTTGAACGGAGTTTTGGAGAATCATGTCCCTAGTGCTGACTTGTGAGTTTCGCACGATCTTCTCAAGTATGATGTTGAAATAGTTACATGACGGCGCATAGCCTTGCCTAAAACCTTTCTTGATATAAAAGGTCTCGGTAAGTTTGTTATCGCCTTGATCGGGCAACAAGAGTTTCCCATCGTCACCTTTTGGCAGGAATACCAAAACTAGACATGGCTTTGTATAGCTCTATGCACGCTATATGCGGCCTTGAATTCGACGAATAGGTGGTGAGTGTCGATCTGCATTTCTTGGGTCTTTTCCAGGATCTGCTGCAGTGTGAAGATCTGATCTATTGTGGACTTCCCTGATTTGAAACCACACTGAGCTATCAGGTTGCTGATGAACGGCTCCAGGCGTTCACAGCAGCAGAGAGGATTTTGTATGCGATGTTAACGAGACGGATCCCTCTGTAATTGGCGCAGTCAAAGGCGTCTCCTTTCTTGTGGATCGGGCAAACGATACTGAGATTGCCCTCGTCGGGCATGCTTTGTTCTGACCATATCTTATAGATGAGCTGCGCCCAGTCAGATCATCCTCAGCTACAGTTACGCAAACAGTCTGTCCGATCCAGCAAGGATGTTTGACTTCAGCCTTAATATTGCTATTTTGACCTCGCCAAAGGACCAATCCTACTAAAGAAGTTAAAGGAGCTGGGCCCCCACCATACTCGCCGTACCTTGCTTCCATCGACTACCATTTGTTTAAGCATCTGGACAACATCTTGCGTGAGAAATGCTTCGAGAGCCAAGACGACGCTAAAACTGCCTTCAACGAGTTCATAGCCCCCGGCCCTCCAGAGTTTTATACTGAAGGAATCAATAAACTTCATTCCCGTTAGCAAAGGAGTGTTGATCACAATGGCTGCTATTTTGATAAAGTTTGTTGCACTTAAGGTCGATGTATTTAAAGTTAATGCTCAAACACAATTATTAGCAGTGACCCTGCTTATTAGCAGTGACCTGGCTTATTAGCAGTGACCTGGCTTATTAGTATAAACCTTGCTTATTAACAGTAACCTTGCTTAATAACAGCGGCCCTGCTCATTAGCAGAGAACTTGCTTATTAGCAGAGAACTTCCTTATTAGCAGTGAACCTATAAGCAGTGGCCTTGCCTATTAGATCTTACTTAGTAGCAGTGACCTTGCTTGTTAGTAGTAATCTTGTTTCTTAGTCTGGTTGGACGGTGTGGCAAGGCGACCTAACCACTCTGGCCACTCGGACGGTTTGGCTGAGCGGTCTGATTAGGTGGTCTAACAGGTCGGTCGGGCGGGGCGGCCTGGTTGTGCGGTCTGACTCGGCGACCTGCCTAGGCGCTCTGGGTTGGCGCTCTGGCCGGACTGCCTGGCTTGGCCGGTCCATCTGACCGGTCTGTCTGGGTGGTGTGACTGGGTAATCTGGCTTGTGCGTCTGGTTGGGTGGACCCAGCTGGATGGTCCGGCTGGGCGTACTGGCCGGGCGGTCTGGCCGGGCGGACTGGCTGGGCGGACTGGCTGGGCGGACTGGCTGGGCGGTCTGGCTGGGCAGTCTACCAGGGCGGTTTAGCTGGGCGGTCTGGCGGTCTGGTGGTATAGACTATCCCACTAACCACTGGATTGGATCAAAGTTAGAAATCCGGACTAAAACCTAGCGTGATCCACTGGTTATACACTGCGGTAGTAAGACCCTTTATCACTTATGCGTCTGCGGTATGGTGAACAAAAGTTGAACAAAAAACAATAAGTCCTTAACTTCAGCGCCTGGCATGTCTCGGAATTACCTGCCCCACGGCAGAACCAGGGGCACTGATTTGACTATCTCCACTGCACCCATTTATTAAAAAGTTTGCAATGCGCATTGTAATCAGACTTAATCCTTCGATCAGAACCAGACCTGCGATGTAGACTATTTAATCATATGTCCATCCTGCAACATCTTCTTGAGCTGGATATGGTTACCACAGTCTTGGATGCATTTCCATACGCCTTCACTTTTGACAAGAGACAAAAGGTACTGATCCCAAACCGCACAGCTTGGGACGCGACGATCTCTTGCTTAATGTCAAAGGGCTCTGGTGTAACTCAGATAGCTCCAAGTTGGTATATGGCGTTGGCATCTTTGGATCAAATCGGAAAACCTCGAAGTCTCTGGGAAGGAATTCGAGTATCTTCCAATCCGAATAATTCGCCATCATGACGTGAGGGCGCCGTGGCGCAGTGGTTAGTGTGTTGGAATCTGACGCACGATGAGCGAGTTCGGATCCCGATAACACCAACACGATTGAATGTTCATATTGGCAAAACCCCCCGTAGTATGCTTGCCATGTATACGCCGTTCGGAATCGGCACTAAATTGTGGGTCCCTTTCACCTGTGTGAAAAATAAGTCGCATACAACATGGGAGATTGAGAGAAGCTTGGCTCTGGTCCTTTATGGGCTGTAGCGCCACCAAAGAAGAAGACGCGCGTCAATCTAAACGTAGAAACTGGCCAGAGAGCATTTTGTTACCATAAGTATACTCTCAGACTGTCAAGCAGCGTTCAGGGCGTTGAGCTCGTATAGCTCGAACTCAAAATCCGTAAAGAGCCTAGCCGAAAGATATAAGGTTAAACTCTGGTGGGTACCAGGGCACAAAAGCATTAATGGCACATACTATGTGAGTGTGTTGCGCTTTGCTACTTTAGGAAGTGTTTCCTGTTCAGTGAAATGATGACTCCTAAGGAGAGTATCTCGGCTTCTACGAGGGACATCCTTAATATTATTAAGAAAGTGGAGAAACTTCTCATCTGATCGGCTAGTAGGCACAATAGGATTACAATGGTCGCAGTGGTCGATGGTATAGGTCAGCACTAGCCCCTTCTGAGCAGAAAAAAAATTAAGTGTTTGAAGGAAAAGGTGCTCATAGCTCCTCACTCAAGCCCCAAAATAGAAACGAGGGGAAAGCTGTTTGATACAGCTATTCAAAAAAAAATCCATTTTTCTGCCACCACCAAATGACCTAAGAAACGAATTAAATGTGCAAAATCCAATCGAACAATCAGTGACTGATTAATTGAAGCGGCCTTTCGGGAATAAGCGCCAGAGCAGAAAAAATACTAAAAAAAGGCCAATAAGCGTCTCCGTCGTGCAAATTAGAAAAATATGTTATGGTCGGATGAAGCCGAACCAAATCTTTTTGGTTCCAGTTTGGTCCGGTGGTAAAACGTACGTCAGGCGACCAAAGAATTCTGAACACAATACGAAACAGACGATTAAGCACGGTGGAGGTAGTTTAATGGTTTGGGGGTGCCTTTCATTGACTGGGATTGGACCAATTTATCGGATAGCGAATCAAATGTGTGCTGTTAACTACTTCCACATATTGGGCACTGTAATGCTGCCATTTTCGGAGGAAGAAATGCCTCTCAAGCAAGAATGATTTCGGCAACCTAAGGTAAGTGTTATGGAGTCACCACTGCAGTCTCCTGTTCAGAACCCACTGGATCACCTTTAAGCTATTCTTTACAACCCGCAAAGTTCGTGGTTGAGCGTTTTCCTCTATCCCTTGTCAGCATTTATAGGACCGAAAATCATAAGAAACATCTGCTTTTGATACAGCACAATACAGCAGGACCGGGATGATAATGGTATGGTATAGAGTCGACCTGGTCGTACGGGAAAGGGCTCTATTACTCATTTGCCTCCTAAGCGCAAAGCAAAAGTGATTCAGCGTTTGATTTCGGATTGATGTCGGTATTCCAGGTCACTGCGGAGCCAAGATAGACGAAGTCCTTAAAGACACCAAGCTTATACCTTTAAGGACCAATATATATACGAATACACACCTTCTGGTCAAAAGGTCGGTGGTTCGTGTCTATCTTGGTGACAGCATTAATTTAGTTTTGGCCTCGTTTACTGCCAAATTAGTTTTACCCGCCTCCACCTCAATACTCGTAAACGCCTCATGGACGCTGTGTTCTTCCGATTATGTCAATGCTACCCGCGAGAAGCTGTGGGGACTTAAAATAAATTTAGCCTCTTGTGTTGGCCAATGATTTTTGCACAATCATTTCCAATACGATGTCACCCAACAGCGCATCGCCCCGCCTGAATCCTTTTTTGACATTAAGACTATCGCTCAAGTCTTCACTGATTCGGATGGAGCTGCGAGCATTTCGCAACATCATCCTGCACAGTCTGAGGAGTTTAGCATGGATGTTGTATTAATTACGCTGTCGTATGCGGCTTTGAAGTCGACAAATAGGTGGCGAGTGTCGACCTGAAATTGATTGGTTTTTTCCAGGATCTAACGTAATGTGAAGATTTGGTCGATGGTGGACTTCCCTGACCTGAAGCTACACTGATAAGGACCTATCAGCGACAGAGAAGATTTTGCAGGCAATGTCAAGTAGACTCACTTCTTTGTAGCTGGCTTAGTCCAAGGGGTTCCCTTCCTTGTGGATGGGCAAACTGGGACTCGGGCATGCTTTCCTCCGACTATATCTTTGAGATGGGGCATGCTCCTAACCAGGTGATTTCCAGCTGCTTTGAAGAGCTCAGCAGACAATCCACTGAGTTTCCATACGGCGATCTCAACTTCGTTAAGGCTTTCTTCTTTGGCGCCCTTGGACTAGAGCCAAGTTTCTCTCAATCACCCAGGTTGTGTGTGATTTGTTTTTGACACAGGTGAAAGGGACCTACAGTTTAATATCGATTCCGAACGGCGTTAGTCGAGAAGCTTTTGTATGGCAAGTATACTACGTGGCGTTTTGCCAGTACCCCGCCGAGGAGAGACACCGTGAAATAAACATTCGATGGCGTTGATGTTATCGGGAACCGAATTCGGTCATCGTGCGTCAGAGCTCAGTGGCTAGTGCTAACCACTGCACTACGGTGCCCTCTTTGTCGAGATCAGGGGGACGGTATTCTCGGCGATCTTCGTTATTAAGAAATGGATCACTCTGCATTACAGCGGTATATTGACTAACTTCACCGTTACACAGTCTGCTGAAGTGGTTTTTCCATTTTCTCAGCATCGACTGCTGTTCTACTACCAGTTGTACGTTCTCATCCCTACAAGCTTACGTTCTGGCTTTATAAACTTGGCATATTCGCCAAATCTTTCGAATATCATACCTGCAGTACCACCTCTCGAGGGCGTCGTGGCGCAGTGGTTAGTGTGTTGGACTCTGGCGCACGATGAGCGAGTTCGGATCCCGATAACACCAACGCCATCGAATGTTTATTTCACGGTGTCTCTCCTCGGCGGGGTACTGGCAAAACGCCACGTAGTATACTTGCAAAGAAAAAGCTTCTCGATTCAAGCCGTTCGGAATCGGCATTAAACTGTAGGTCCCTTTCACTTGTGTAAAAAAAAATAAATCACACACAACATGGGTGATTGAAAGAAGCTTGGCTCTGGCCCTTCATGGGCTGTAACGCCATCAAAGCAAGTACCACCTCTCTAGGTCCTCAATCGCGAGCTTCTCGTCCTCTTTCGTAGAACTCACGAGCTGCTGTTGTTCTTCTATGCAGCGAGGCTTTATATGCCTCGTGCTTTGCTGTGTGAATCCTCCGGCACTCCTCATCGAACCAGGTGTGTCTTCGTTGTGAAGCCTTGAAGCCCAAAACTTCAGAAGCAGTGCTTTTCAGAGCTTGTTTGCAAAGGTTCCACTGTTGTTCTGTTGACTGCTTGGAGGGTTGAGGTGTATGAGAGAGCTTATGGGGGACGCGATCGGCAAAAGCAAGAGGGATTTCTGGCGATAGTAGCTTTCCCACGTCATAACTTTGTATTCACACTACTGTCATTGGAAAGTGTTACAAAAAATTAAAAGAGACTTTTTGGAGCCTAAAGTCAACAAAATGACCATTAATAAATTGAGCTATTGCGGTCTATGTTCTTAGGTCGATTGATGCCACGTAAGACTGACATAGCTGGCCGCCTAAACCCTGTAATTTAATACCATGGGATTACTTTCCTTGGACTTTTTTTTACTCGTAGGTCTGTGTCCAAATGCCTGTTCTCACCAAAACTAAAATGAAAAATGTTGTCTAGGTGCGACTCGCAAGGCCCACACGACTAACTTCCCAGTGGGACACAAAAAGAGGGGCGTTATAAGTTTGAGGTGTTTGTGTGTCTATCTGTGACATCGTAACTCCTGAACGAATGGACCCATGGTGACCCTTTTTTTTTTGAAAGCTTAAGTGATCGAAATGGTTCTTAGCTACAATTTGTGAAAATCTGGTAAGGAGTTTCAAGGTCATTAACTCTTTTTGTTAGCTGCGGTAGGATTCTTAGACGAATAATGGGTAATGTATCGGTTCTTGTCCAATCACCGCAATTAACCAGCATCGGGTGCGATCAGTACCACCGGGTGATTTCAGCATCAAGCCGCCTATTTGCTGTCACTGCGTATACCAGGGTAAGGAAACCCGCACTCATGTGTGCCCATTAAACTAACTATTGCTCATAAACTGCTCACGTGTGAGTGCATTTTCGCTTGCTGAAATTTTCTAATTTAGACCATGTTAGACTAAAATATTATAAAAATGGAAAATAAAAAAAGTGTTCAAGTGAAATGCTTCCATGGTTTATCATTCTGCAAACAATTCCCCAGCAGTAAATCAACTCATTTCAGCTCACGAACGCGAGTGTGTGCATTTATGAAAATTCACCCCATGTGCGCACTCCACATGTGCGTTAAACAGAACCCACCCTACAGTGCACATATGCGCAGTTAGTACTTAGTTGGGGACCGCTTGGGAACACCGCGTGTTGTTAATTTGTTTTGCCTATTTTTTAGTTACTTAATTTCTAACAAGAAACGGCTGAACCGATTTTTATGCTGATCTTACTCAATCCTAAGCTGTGTAATTACGCGTGGAATGGACCCGATCTCATGTCAATATCGTCTTTGGTTCTCAAGATAATCGAAGCGAAAATCCCGCTACGCACATACGCACATATGCACATGGAGGGGAGGGAGCGAGCAAACAGAACAAAGGAGTTGATCGCGTTTAACATGACAAACGCCAGCTTCGATCTCTGTCCCTGCTCAATCCAAGCTGACACACTTCTTAGGGAAAGAGGAACCTGGCCCTCCAGGTTGGGGGTTGTGCTAAGGGGTAACATCCCCATCACGTAAAAACCTACTTATTCCGAAACGACAACAAGCCTCGGATACGGACAGATACAAGGCTGATGACCCCTGCAAACGACTAACGGACTTGAGAGTCTGCACCTGGAATGTGAGGTCCCTTAACAGACCGGGTGCAGGCGATCAATTGGAGCAAACCACTCCACCCTCAATTCAAAAGACGGATGAAAAACTACGACGTCTACTACGGGAACTGCTACAAGGCGAACAAACAGCGCCTATTCGGGTGCGGATTCGTTATTCGAGAAAGACTCCGAAAAAAAGTCTTTCCGAGGTGTAAGCGAACGCCTCATAACAATCCGCATCAAAGCTAAATTTGGAAACATTAGCCTAATATGCGCTCACGCCCCAACGGAAGAAAATGACGATCGACTCAAGGAAGAATTCTACGATCTCCTAGACAGAACATATGCCCAATGCCCCAGCTACGACACAAAAATAGTCCTAGGAGACTTAAATGCAAAACTGGGCAAAGAGGACATATTTGAGTAGATCATAGGAAAGCATAGCCTCCATAACACCACATCCGACAGCGGACTTAGGCTGCTCGATTTCCTAAAGGGGCTTAACCTCCTTGTAGGAAGCACACGATTCCCCCATCTCAACATCCACAAGGGTACCTGGCGGTCTTCTGATCAATCAACCACCAACCAGATTGATCACATTGCGATCGACGCCAGACACTCCTCCAGTATTCTCAACGTACGAACCTTCCGAGGGACCAACATCGACCACTACCTTGTTGTAGCCAAGGTACGAATGAGAATATCAAGAATGCTTAGGAGTCGAAAAGGACAACGTAAGTTTGACGTCGGAAAGCTACAATCGCAAGAGACTGCCAATCTTTGCCGGTCGTGTCTCCTCCAAGCTCTTACAAAATCCGGCCACAGCAGCACCAACAATAGAGCAGGAAAGGGCGCATTGCCAGAGCGCCGTCAGAGTCGCTGCCTCAGAGGTGCTGGGTTTCAAACCGCCACCACCTAGGAACGCCTAGTTCGATGAACAATGCGAACAAGCCCATGCAGCAAAACAAGAGGCATATAAAGCTGTACTGCAACGACAGACCAGAGCTACTCGCGAAATCTATGAGCAGAAGAGAAGAGAGGAACACACGCTTTTCAAAAGAAAGAAGAGAGAACACAGAAAGATGAGAGATCGAGGAGATGGAGAGATGTTTCCGCTGGAATGATGCCCGTGAGTTTTTCGATAAGGTAAAACGAATATGCCATGGCTACAAAGCCAGAGCGGCGGCCTGCAGGGATGAAAATGGAGAACTAGAAGTATGGTCACAGTCAATGCTTAGGATTCGTTCACCTAACCTGGACGAAGTCAAAATAGCGATATCGAGACTTAAGTCTAATAGAGCCGTGGCCGCAGACGGCCTGTCTGCTGAGCTTCTTAAGGCGGCTGGAGATGAGCTGGTAAGGTGCATGCACCATCCCGTTTGCAAGGTATGGTCGGAGGAAAGCATGCCCGACGAATGGAATCTCAGCATCGTTTGCTCGGTCCATAAAAAAGGAGAACCCTATAACTGCGCCAACTATAGGGGAATAAGTCTCCTTAACATCGCATATAAGATCTTCTCTGCCGTATTGTGTGAAGGCCTGAAACCGTTTGTGGATAACCTGATCGGCTCTTATCAGTGTGGTTTCAGGCCAGGTAAATTCACAATAAACCAAATATTTACGCCACGGCATATCTTGGAAAAGACCCAGGAATACCAAATCGATACTCACCATCTCTTCGTCGATTTTAAGGCTGCATATGACAGCGTGTATAAAGATGAATTATACAAAGCCATGTCTAGTTTTAACATGCCTGCCAAACTCGTCCGACTGTGCGGGATGACAATGGAGAATTCCCGCTGCTCCATCAAGCTCGGTAATGAGCAAACCAAGACCTTTGATGTTAAGAAAGGTTTTAGGCAAGGTTACGCGCTGTCATACAAATTTTTCAACATCGTGCTTGAAAAGATGGTGCAAGAGTCATTGGCCAACACAAGAGGTACGATTTATTTCAAGTCTACGCAATTGCTTGCGTATGCCGACGACATTGACGTGATTGGACGGACACAGCGAGACGTCAATGAGGCCTTGGTAAGCATTGAGGTAGATGCGGCTAATCCGCTTTCATCTGAAAGAGAGGTTCAACATAGACGTATTGGCCAGAACGTCTCCATGGGCGGATATAACCTTGAAGGGGTCAAAGAATTCGTCTACCCTGGCTCACTGATGACCGGCGACAACAACACCAGCGCTGAGATAAAACGCAGAATTACCCTTGCCAACCGCTGGTTCTTTGGGCTCAGTAGGCAATTGAGAAGTAGAGCCCTCTCTCGGAAAACCAAGGTGACACTATATAAGACCTTGATCGTCCCAGTCCTCCCTTAGAGCGCAGAGGCTTGGACCTTAACAAAAGCGGATGAAGATGGCCTTGGTCGTTTCGAGAGGAAAATTCTACGCACTATCTACGGTTTCGCTTGTTCAAACGGTGTGTGGAGGAGAAGATTCAACGAAGAACTGTATGGGTTGTACAACGACATCAGTCTGGTACGACGTCTACGGATACACCGTCTAAGGTGGCTAGGCCATGTAGAGCGCATGGAAAATACAGCTCCGACCCGAAGAGTCTTCGAATCCACCCCGGAAGGAAGGCGTGGCAGAGGACGGCCGCATCTACGGTGGCGCACGCAGGTGGAAAAGGACCTTAACCAACTGGGCGCGTGGCGCTGGAAACAGCTGGCCAAAGACCGTGCCAACAGGAGACGCTTGTCGGTCGAGGCCCAGGTTCACCACGGACTGTAGCGCCACCTAAGTAAGTAAGTACATACGCACATACGTACATACATGCACACGCACATACATCTCTATAAGAACCTTGGATTTGGATTCTGGTTACCTTGATACGTGGAGATATGTCAACATTTGGAATTCACAAATACTTAATAACTTCCCACTGGGAGGTTAAAAATATAAATGCGCACGGAATGAAAGGCTCAATTTTGGTAGGACCTTTTACCTTTAGGAAACACTAATTTTCCCCAAAACAAAAAGGCATCGCTGCACTTTACATTTCAGTGATTCATCATATTCAAAGTCTACTTCCAACTCTAAGGTCAGAATCCGAAATAACTTTTTTCTGTTATCATGACCCACCGCTTGTCACCTAGTTTAACGTTCGCCGTGCAACATAAAGTTTGCAAAGTAACATTTATCCCCACGAAAGGAGAAAGGACATAACCCGGATACATTAAGGTGCCGCGTATAGATTCCCCAGATGCCGTCTTATTATCTAAGAAAGGAAAACGAGTGAAATGGAAGAAGGAAATGCAAATGTGCGAGTGTCTTTTGTCATATCCCTTCCATCATTTCGAATTCAAATATTTTTGCAAATTACCGACATTAATTATGCCATAAATTATTAATTATCGACCGAGAACCCTTACGTTAGTTAAGTCAATTTAAAAATTACTTGCACCAGATGTCCCTTATTACTAATGTAAAGAAGTGAGAGAAGGGCGATGGGACAATCACTTCCGTGCAGCATCCGACAGTGGAATTGTCTGTACGACAACGATGACTAACTACATCAACCGTCAGGAGTACGACGCAAGTAGGGATGAATTACGGACGCACTTATATTCATTTGCCTACAGAGTTATGGCTAAATATAATTATTCTCGCACGAAACCAAACACGGAAGGATAAATGGGGGAATGGGTGAGAAAAAGAAATGCCCTCTCAAGGACATGCTTCACACGGGGTCTCACTCACTCAATGTAAAATTGAGAACCGAGCATCTACGTCGTATCCCACTTGAATGGCATTTGGGGTTAAGCTTACACACCCTCCGACGACGTGAGATATAGACGTGACTGAGGATAACAATAGCACCGAGAGTGGGTCTATTGTGCGATCATACTACACGTTTATTATAATCGGGCGCAGCCTCTCGTGTCTGATTATTTTAATTGAGTGCCTCAAGAAAAGTTCACTTGTTCGGCACAGTCAATCGTTTGCTTGCTTCCTCTCCCGCTGGCATCGCGTGAGCCCAATTCTTATTCTCGTCTTCATCGCCTTTAACCGAACAAGGCGGGGAAGAAGAGATTTTATCTAATTCTCATTATCTCTCACACCTTCGTTCGCCTCGCCTCGCCTCATCTTCGTCCTTCGACTCGAAGATTGCTTGCGCGTCGCCAGTCGGGTAAATAGATTTTGCGGCTAAAATGCAGGACTTAAGCCGGAGAAAGCTCGACCTCGTTTCTCGGTAGCCTGATGGCAATTTATGCTCAAATTGATTTTAATAACAGCATAGCGCCGGTACTGCCAATTCGTGTCACACTTCGTCCTGTTTGGCGAAGAGCGAAATTTTGATTAAATTAGTCTCAACGTCAGCTGAAAGCGTCACATGCGAGTACAATGCAATGGGCCTTCAAGGACCACCGCACACTCGCTTACTTGTCGCGCTAAAACAAATATTTATAAATTTGAATTCAATGAATTACTTTAGTCCTGTCGTTAATCCAGCTGACTCACCACCCGTTTCGACGGATAAACACCCGATATGAAGGTGAGTACCCGTCTAGGGGTTAACCGTATTCATGTTCAAGGATACCAGGGGGAAGGAACTGAACTGATGGATATGACTTGCTTTACTGTCGTCATTTTTTATCTCTGCTCAAAGAATACATAGGAAAGCAGTTTCCTTTCTTTTTCTTTTTATTATTCTTTGCCTTCCTGTATTCCGTTCTGCTTTGAAGGATAAATGCCATAGATCTAAGGAGGTTAGGAATGAAAATTGATGAGCCAGATCTAGTTAAGATACATGCTCATTTCTCCTTGCATGCTTTCACATTAAGGAGCAGACATTTGCATGAATGTACGTTAAGGGCTTATTGTTTATACAGTCACCTTCGCACAGGGATGCTGAGGACGTCCGCTCATTTTTTTTTGTTTTTGTTTTTTTTTTTTTGTTGCTTAAGGCTAAGGTCGTAGTCACTTGGCCCTTAAGCGTTAGACATTTGCATATGCTGCTAAGAAATCGATCAGCTTTTGGCACATATTGACGCCGTTTTACCCTTTTTTCTTCAGCGTATACACGAGGAAACGGAAATAAATCCATATCTGCGGTTGGTAACTTTGTTTCTATTTTTTCTTTTTTTTTGTTTTTTTTTTTTTTTGAAAAAGGTTCGCATAAATCACACAAACAAATATAAATTCCGAACAGGAGCATTTACTTATTTATGTTGAATGTAAAAGCTTGGAGCTATGTACCTGGTGGAAGGGAAGGAACTTTACCTTTTGAATGATTGGCAGTTGGTAGCAGTTGTTTAGGAAGCTATCAAAGTTCTCCCTAAGCTATTCAAAAATAGATACATCTAGGTAAAAATAGCAACAAATCATGTCTTATAGCGTTCCATCACACTACGGAGTCGGAGGGAGTGACAACTGCTTCGTGCATAAGTTACGAGGTCTAAAATGCGTATTACAGGAAATTGATTTTTGTTTTTTTATTTTTTTACGAAGGGAGGTCGTACTCTTCTAAGACAAAACTGAGCCCTTACTCAGTAGCAATGTGGGATTTTTACCCACTAAGTCCATCTCCCTTAATCCCATTTTCCCTATGGTATCGCCGTCTTGGCATTTCATAACAGGGTGGTGAGAACCCAGCCGTGCAATTATTGCACCTAGTCGTTCTTCTTCTTCTTAATGGGCGCTAAAGTTCGGGGTGAACCTGGTCCTTAACCAACATGCCCCTCCAAATAGCACGATTTTTTGCTAGCCTTTTCCATTGCCGCACACCCAGTTGGCTGAGGTCCTCTTCCACCTGTGTGCGCCATCTTAAGTGCGGCCGTCCTCTGCTTCTTCGTCCCTCGGGGTTGGATTCGTAGACTCTCCAGGCTGGAGCTGTGGTGTCCATTCGCTCTACATGGCCCAGCCATCTTAGGCGTTGAATCCGTAGACGCCTGACTAGACTCATGTGGCTGTACAGCCCGTACAGTTCTTGGTTTAATCTTTTCCTCCATCCCCATCTCCCGTCTGCGTTTATAGGCCCGAAAATCACACGCAAAATCTATCTCTCGAACTGACCAAGGGTCTCCTCTTCCGCTTTTGACAGTGTTCATGCTTCTGTGCCGGGATGATAAGGGTCTCATATAGAGTCAACTTTGTCGTTCGGGAGAGGGCTCTATTACTCAGTTGACTCCTGAGCCCAAAGAAATAGCAATTGGCAAGAGGGATTCTGCGTTTGATTTCGGAACGGATGTCGTTGTTCCAGGTTACTGCTGAGCCAAGGTAGACGAAGTCTTTAACTACCTCGAACTTATATCTGCCAATACAAACGTTCTGGCCAAGACGTCGGTGGTGAGCGTCCTTTTTTGATGACAGCATATATGTATTTAGTTTTGCCTTCGTTTACCGCCAGACCAACTTTCGCCGCCTCGATCTCAATACTCGCACACGCCTTGCGAGTAGATAGATCCTTGGATCTATATATTATGTCAATATCTTCGGCGTATGCAAGGAGTTAGGAGGATTTGAAGTAGATTGTGCCCCTTGGCTTCCGTTCTGGCTTCATAACCTTGGCTTGTTCGCTTTATCTGTTGATAAAACTTTCGAACGTCACGGCTGCAGTAACACCTCTCTAAGTCCGCAATCGCGCGCTTCTCGTGCTCTTTCTTCTTTCTTCTAAGAAGCTTATGCACCTCCCTTCTTTCTAACTCGTAGAGTTCCCGAGCTGCTCTTGTTCTTTTATGCAGCGAGGCCTTATATGCATCCTGCTTCGCGGTGTGAATTCTCCTGCACTCGTCATCGAACCAGGTGTTCCTTCGTGGTGGAGCCTTGAGACCCAAAACTTCGGATGCAGGCTTGCTTGCAAAGGTTCAACTGCTGTTCTGTTGATAGCGTGGAGGATCGCGGTCTATTGGAGAGCTTAAGGGAGACGCGATCGGTAAAAGCACGAGCGGTTTCTGGCGATAGTAGCTTTCCGACGTCATAACTTTGTATTCTTACTCTACTCCGCTGCGTTCGTGATATCCCTAAGCGCATCTTGGCTACTACAAGGTAGTGGTCCGAGTCGATGTTAGCCCCTCGGAAAGTACGAACATCAAGAATAATTGAAGAGTGTCTGATGTCGATCACGATGTGATCAATCAATTGATTTGATGGCCGTGAAGTGCCATTGTGTATATCGTGGTGCGGGAAGTGCGTACTAGCTAGTAGGAGATTTCGCCCCATAGCACGATCCATCAGCCTGTGTCTTTTATCAGATGCGGTGTCGTGTAGGCTGTGTTTGCCGATGACTCCTTACGCAGCTTAGCATTGAAGTCTCCTAGTACAATTTTGATGTCATAGCTGGGACATTGGGCATACGTTCTGTCTAGGAGATCGTAGAACTCATCTTTGGCGGAGTCATCCTTTTCTTCCGTGGGGGCGTGGACGCAGATCAGGCTGATGTTAAAAAATGTAGCTTTGATACGGATTGTTATGAGGTGTTCGCTCACATTAGGACTTTTTGCCTTAGTCCACCTCGAACAACAAATCCGCATCCAAAAAATCGTTGCCCTCTCTCCCTATAGCGGTCGCCGTAGTAAATATCGCAGTTTTTCATCCGCTTTATACCCGGTCCATTCTACGTCCATGGCAGCGAAGATCTTGTATGCAACATTAAGGAGACTTATTCCTTTGTTGTTGGCGCAGTTAAAGGGGTCTCGTTTTTTGTGGATCGGGCAAACAGCTTTGAAGAGCTCAGCAGACAATCCATCTGCGCCAGCAGCTTTATTCGACTTGAGTTTCGACATGGCAATCTCAACTTCGTCGAGGTCAGGGAGACGGAATTCTTTGCGATCTTCGTCATTAAGAAATGGGTCATTCTGCCTGACGGCGGTATGTTGGCTGTCATCGCCGTTATACCATCTGCAGAAGTGGTTTTCCCATATTCTCCGCATCGACTGCACTTCTACTACTAGGTGTCCGTTCTCATCCTTACAGGCCTCCGTTCGGGCTTTAGAGCCTTGAGACAATCGTTTTATCAGTTGACGAAATCTTCGAACTTCGTGCCTGCAGTAGCACCTCTCCAAGTTTTCAATTGCCTGCTTCTCGTGCTCTTTCTTTTTTCTCTTGAGAAGCTTATGTCCTCGTAGAGCTCACGAGCCGCCCTTGTGTTTTTGTGTAGTGAGGCTTTGTATGCTTCCTGCTTCTCCCCATGAATCCTTCTACTCTCGTCATCGAACCATGTGTATCGTCGTGGTTGAGCTTTATGGCCCAGCATTTTCGTTGCTCATCAGAGCTGGTTTGCGAAGGCTCCATTGTTGCTCTACTGACTGAGTGGAGGATTAAGGTGTATCGGAGAGCTTAAGGGAGATGCGGTTGTCAAAGGCACTGGCCCTCTCCGGCGATAGTAGCTTTCTGACGTCATAGCTTGGTGTTCTGACTCTGGGCTACTACAAGATAGTGGTCTGAGTCGACGTTCGCTCCTCGGAAAGTACGAATATCAAGTATAGTGGAGGAGTGTCAGACGTCAATCGCGATGTGATCAATCGGGTTGGTGACTGTTTGATCTGGCGACCGCCAGGTGCCTTTATGTATATCGAGGTGCGGAAAGTGTGTGCTAGCTAAAAGAAGATTTCTCCCCATGGCAAGGTCGATCAGCCTGTGTCCGTTATCGAATGTGGTGTCATGTAGGCTGTGTTTGCCGATGATCCAGCTTAGGGTTAAGATCTCCTCGTATGATTTTGGTATCGGTACCATAGCTGGGGCATTGGGCATATGTTCCGTCTAGGAGATCAAAGAAATCATCTTTTATGGAGTCATCCTTGTCTTCCGTGGGGGCATTGACACATATGAGGCTGATGTTAGAAAATTGTTTGCCTTGATGCGGATCGTTATGAAGCGTTCACTCACATTCTGGAAGTTTAAGACTTAATGCCATAGTCCACCTCTAACAACAAATCCGCATCCAAATAGTCTCCGTCCTCGCTCCCTATAGTAGCTTCATAGCGGTCTAGGGCGTCCGCAAGTTGTTCGGTTGCACGTGGCCTGTTTAGGGACCTAACATTACACGTACAAAGCCGAAGATCATTGTCCTTTTTTCGTTTTTTGCAAGGGTCGTCAACATAAATCCGGTCCGTTATATCTGAGGCTTGTGGTTGTTTCGGATTTTGAGTTTTTTTTTTTTTACGGTTACGGCTTACTAGTGTAAAAAAACATAGGTTGCCGAGAGTAAGCTGTCAATGTGAAATGCTTTCTGAGGGATATATATATCAATCGGAATGGACAAGGAGGCAGTGCTGGCAATGACCAGAGACGAGTTGCGTGAAGAGCTCAAGGCACGTGGTTTGGAGACAGCCGGCCTAAAGGAGGAGCTGATCGAGCGGTTGCTGAAGTCTACGGGTGAGATTTTCGTAGCACGGGAGCGTGCTAGGACACCGACGGATGACCTGGGCAAGTCAGATTGACGTGGCGAGATGAAGGCCGGATGTAGTAGTGGTGAGGGAAAGAGACATGCAGCGGAAGCTTGTATAGAGCAAGGGAGCATGCAGGTCGGAGCAGAGGTACTGGCACTTCAGGTAGAGCTTCAAAGGCTGCGAGAACAGCTCAGCAACAATCTGGGGCAGACGATGTCTGCAGATGCGCAGTCACATATTGTCACCGAACGTCAAAATTGGCTTAGCCGCTATAGTGTGCGTGATGTAGCCGATATGATCCCGGAGTTAAATCCTAAGAATCTCGAAGGGCTGTCATCTAATGCGTGGAAGCGAAAAGTAATGGACATCCAACGCATATACAGTTTGGACGATCGTCTAGTGTTGATGGCGGCTATTTCACGATTGACGGGAGCGGCCAAGCTGTGGAGTTCTAGTCTGACGTGGGAGTCACCAGATGAATTCTTTGCCGAACTGTGTCGCACATTTCCATCCAGTGACGAAGACGCTGATATTCATGAAGCGTTGAGATTGAAGAGGCAGAGGGGAGGTGAGGACTTCGACGAACATGTGTTCAGTATGAAGGCGATCGCGTCCCGAAGAAATCTCCAAGAATCTTCGCTGATACGTTACATAGTTCAGGGAATGTCAGACGGTCAACTCAAGAAGGCATTCAGGGTGGTAAAACCAACGTCTATCGGCGATTTACTGGAACGAGCACGTTGGAGTTCGGGGTTGGAAACCAGAGAACGACAGCTAACGAGCTAAGAGAGGCAAGGCAGAGTACGGCCGTTTGTTTGTCAGGGTGATCGGGCAAACTGTTTCCGATGCCGTCAACCAGGCCACATTCAGAGAAACTGCCCACAAGCACGGGGTCGCAATGAGCAAGCTCCAGGGACGCGACAGCAGTTGCTAATACAGGACGAGAAATCGGAGTACCTGAAAGAAGCTGTAATCAATGGAAACCACTTAATGGCGTTTATCGATCTCGGAAGCGATTGCGTAACTCTGAGGAAATCGATTGCTGAAATGTGCGGCTTAAAATATGGTGTTTCGAAAACAGCGCTCAGAGGATTTGGTGGTGGAGGCTGTACGACGGTTGATCAGTTGTGTGCGGAGGTGTCAGTCGATGGCCTTACTTCAACATGCGACGTTATGGTTGTCCCCGATAATAGTCAGCCATATCCGTTGATCATAGGGTGGGCGCTTCTTGACCAACCACAGGTGAAGATCTATAAATCGTACAAAAAATTGCGAATCGTGGACGACGAGGACGGCGATAAAGTTCATGGTCTGGCGACGGATATCAAGGAGAAGGAGCAGTTAGCTGACGGTACCAGCATCGACATAGACAGGGCTGACGGCAGCGGTAGCAGCAAGAAAGATAGGCTGATCGTCGAGGAGCTGGACGTTGGCGATATCAGTGTGGTGCATAGAAGAAAGCTACAGGCGTTAATTGATGATAACAGGGACTGCTTCGCCAAGAATCTGGGCGAATTAGGGCAATCAACGACAGCGGATTGCGGCATCGAATTAGTAACAGCAAACACGGTATGCGTACAACCGTATAGGATACCTTTCGCCAAGCGGGCCATCATTAATGAGAAGGTGGGAGAACTGCTACGACAAGGAGTGGTGCGACCGTCTACATCCGATCATTCTTACTAAGAAGAAGGACGGGACAGATAGGTTCTACATCGACTTCCGTGCCCTTAACAAAGTCACAGTTAAGCGCGAATTCCCGATGCCTGTGATTGAAGAAGTTTTAACAGCGGTGAGCGGAAAGAAGCTTTTCTGCGTGCTAGACCTGGCATCTGGCCATTATCAGATCAAGGGAGGAAAGCGGTAAGAAGTACACTGCTTTCACCACTGATCTGGGGTCGTTCGAGTTCAACAGAATGCCATTTGGGCTTGTCAATGCCCCAGCGCACTTTCAAGCGTGCATGAACGCACTCAAAGCGCAACTGCAGAAGGGAGATGCAGAGGTTTGCCTGTACGACACCATCATTGCCAGTTATAGTATCGAAGAAGGCCTTGAGAAACTGGAACGGTTCTTGAAGGCAGTTAAGAGTTTTGGACTTACACTGAACGTAGGTAAATGTGTCTTTTTCAAAACTAATATTCTGTTTCTCGGTTATCAAATTGACGAGACCGGATTGAGGCCAAGCCCAGGGAAGGTTGAAGCAATAACCTGATTCCCAACACCAAGAAATCCGCACGAGGTTAGACAATTCCTGGGGTTGAAGGGTTTCTTTAGAAAGTTCGTGAAGAACTATTCGCATATCGCTCTACCATTGACGGAGCTAACAAAGACGGACCATTCCTTTGTGTGGGGGCCTCCCCAGGAAGCGGCATTCCAAAAGCTGATTTCTGTTCTCTGCAACCCGCCGGTGTTGACCATCTTCGACCCTTCATGTGAACACGAGGTTCACACAGACGCATCTTCGGTGGGAATAGCTGGAATCTTGTTCCAACGGCAGAAGGAAGAATCAACTCTGCGACCGGTGCTCTTCTTTAGTCGAAAGCTCACGGAGGGTGAGCGAAAATATCACTCCTATGAACTGAAGGTCATGGCCATTGTCAATAGTTTCGAGCGATTTCGTGTTTACCTTCTGGGTAGGCAATTTAAGGTAGTCACGGACTGCGAAGCTATTGTGGCCACCAAGAACAAGCGGAATATGATTCCTCGCATTGGAAGATGGTGGCTCAAACTACAGGAGTTCTCCTTCGAAACTGTTCACCAACCAGGGAGAAACGCGCTGTACGTTGATGCACTTAGCCGACGATCAGTCGAAGAAGAGAAAGAGATGGAGGAGGCGTCGTATTTTTGTATTAAACACTCACATCGCTGATGAGGACTGGCTGGCTTCAATGCAATGGCAAGACATGAAGTTGCGGGAGATCGTGAAAGAACTTCAGTCACCTGTGACAACGAGCCGACGGAAGTTACTCGAAAGAGATTTCAAGCTAAGGGGACTTAAGCTGTTCCGTCTGGTAGATGGCTATGAAAGGTGGGTGGTGCCACATACAGTACGCTGGCGGATCTTAAAACTATGTCATGATGACGTGGGGCACATGGCGGAGGAGAAAACGCTGGTTCGGGTGAGAGAGGCATTCTGGTTCCCGAGAATGCGAAATTTTGTTCGTGAGTACATCAAAGCATGCGTGGATTGTGCATATTCCAAGGCTAAAGGGGGAATGAAAGAAGGAGAGCTGCATACGTCGGATTACTTAAAGGACGAAGGATCACAGCTGACGGATGCTCATTTGCCACAATTTGATGAAATCGAGGAGGAACTCGTTTCCCGCATTCAAAGACTCACGGCGGTTAACGATAGTTCGAATACTCTGAATGAAGAGCTCAAACAAAAGGGACTGCTAAAGGCCGAAGATCCTCCGGAGAAAACGTTGGAATATCAAGATCTTGCTGTCGGATCTCTCGCCCGTTTGAATGTTCGCTTAAGCAAATTGCGTCAGAATTAAAACCTTAATTGTACATCTGAAGAACCAGGTAACACTTTCCTTAGTGCAAAGACTTTTGCCTGTTCCGCAAAGTTACCAAAACTACCACTTGAGCGTTTTGATGGTAGCCCCGATAATTGGTTGCCCTTTTGGGAACAATTTCGTAGCACAGTGCACGAAAACGCAATCTTATCGCCTTCCGAAAAATTAAATTATCTGGACTCGGTGCTGACGGGAGAAGCTAAGAGATCAATTGCTGGCTTTACGCCCTCAGCGAGATGTTACGACTCCGCCGTAGCTTTGCTGCAAGACCAGTATGGAAATAGTGACAGGCTCATTGATAAACATATCCAACAGTTGATAAATCTTAGCACAATTCGAGACAAGGCCGACAAAGTTGGACTTCGCAATTTGTATGGAAAGGTAATTGCATGCACTCGTTCCCTTACAGCATTACAACTCCCCAGCACTCATTATTATATTATGCTTCGATCCATTCTTTTACGCTGCCTTCCTACCGAATTGAGAATTTCATATCATCGACTATTAGAGCGGACGGAACATTTGGATGGAAACGAACCACCTTCGAATAGTAGTGAGTCTTCCCTTTCGTTACCTGGGGGAGATGAAGTTAAAGATATCTTGCGCTTTCTTAAGCGCGAGGTGGATTCATTAGAGAGGAGCGGAATTTCACATACCATCATGAAATCCAAAACGAACGATTTAGCTACAGCTTCAAGTTTAATAGTGCTGGGTGACGAAAATATGTGTATTTTTTGCAAGTCTGAAGAACACAAAACTAAGGAATGTGACAGCAAAATGTCCTTATCAGAGAAATGAACTACTTTACGTACAACTGGGCGATGTTTCCGATGTGCTAAGCGCGGACACTCATCCCAAAAATGCAGGAGCCGTAAATATCTCTCGTCCGATAAGTGCCACGGCAAAGATATGACGTCTATGTGTTACTCGAAACTTCAAGGCTCGGCTTAAGTAACACTTACTAAAAGTAGATATCAAGGCGGTAGCATGTCTAACGAAAAAGAAAGCAATGCTCTGAATTTGTGCACACATAATTCTAAATCGAACATTTTCTTGAAGACGGTGAAATGTACGGCACTAGGAGTTGATCAAGCGCTTTCTATACGTGCAATTATAGATGGTGGCAGTCAATTCACTTATATTCGCGAAAGGGTTGCGAACAAATTAAAACTCAAGTGTTTAGGCCAAGTGAATTAGTCAGTAATTCCCTTGGGAAGCAAAAAAGTGACCACAGTGGAAACATTTGCAAAGGTAAAGGTTAAGCTTAAAAGTACCTCTAAAGATGGGAAAGTTATTTCCCTGGAAGCCGTAGTGGTTCCGGAAATTTTCGCCGATATTTTGGAAACCCCTCAGGAAGATCGAGATGTAAAGTCCAATCAGAACAACCGAGAAAATTCTACCAGAATCTAGGAAAAACACAACCAGTCTCGTTACAATTTATTCAATTCCCTCAGAAAGCATGTCACATTGACAGCTTACTCTCGGCAACCTATGTTTTTTTACAATTCGGACATCCTGCACGCTAATCGTGCCCTCACGGTCCGAATCCTCCTGCTCGTCCTCCGAACTGTCAGCTTTCTCCTACTCATAGTCACCTAGTCCTTCCCGAGGTAATTCGCACCATGGATTCAGCTTTTCTGCACTTATCACAGCGTTGTATTTACGTTAAGTGCGCTGCATGCCGGGAATATCCTCGATGACGTAGCGATCATTCGGTAATACTCGGGTGACCATATAGATAAGATCCTCTTTATCGTACGAACGCGGCTTGCGATGTCGTCGATCATATCTCTTCTTTTGGTCCCTTTGTACTTGTTGTATGCGGTTCATCGCAACTTCTCGCCTCTGCCGCATCTGCTCCGTACTCGGTGCGTCGGCCCTTTCCAAAGTTAAAAGGAGTTTGCAACCCAGCATATCTCTAGGGGTATACATGAATAATAGTTCGTGAGGACTTGCCCTTGTTGTCGAATTCCTAGCAGTATTCAGTGCCCACTGAACCGTTCGTAACCAGCTAGTCCAGTCCCTTTCTGCCGAATGTGCGCACTTCAAAGCCGTCAGGAGTGTCCGGTTGCAGCGCTCCACTTGTCCGTTCGCCCGAGGAGTGCGTACAGCGGTTTTGATATGCTGCATCCCATGCTTCTCGCAATACACCTCAAATGCCTTCGCCGTAAATGCAGTGCCCCGATCCGTCACTACTCGTCTTGGTACGCCGAAGAACCCTGTCACTTCGTTTAACATGCTGAGCACCCCTCGGATTTGTTGTCTTCACTGGCCTTAACATGGCATACTTTGTAATGCTATCGATAAGCACAAGCACCTGGTTCCCCCCTTCCCTCGCGTGAAAGACCCGAGGTGATCCATATTGATGGTGTCGAACGGTAAAGGTACACGGTCTGTGTTGTGCAGCTCTCCTTCTTTCATTCCCCCTTTAGTCTTGGAACATGCACGCATGCTTTGATGTACTCACGAACAAAATTTCGCATTCTCGGGAACCAGAATGCCTCTCTCACCCGAACCAGCGTTTTCTCCTCCGCCATGTGCCCCACGTCATCATGACATAGTTTTAAGATCCGCCAGCGTATTGCATGTGGCACCACCCACCTTTCATAGCCATCTACCAGACGGAACAGCTTAAGTCCCCTTAGCTTGAAATCTTTTTCGAGTAACTTCCGTCGGCTCGTTGTCACAGGTGACTGAAGTTCACGATCTCCCGTAACTTCATGTCTTGCCATTGCATTGAAACCAGCCAGTCCTCATCAGCGATGTGAGTGTTTAATACAAAAAGCGACGCCTCCTCCATCTCTTTCTCTTCTTCGGCTGGTCGTCGGCTAAGTGCATCAACGTACAGCGCGTTTCTCCCTGGTTGGTGATCAGTTTCGAAGGAGAACTCCTGTAGTTTGAGCCACCATCTTCCAATGCGAGGAATCATATTCCGCCTGTTCTTGGTGGCCACAATAGCTTCGCAGTCCGTGACTACCTTAAATTGCTTACCCAGAAGGTAGACACGAAATCGCTCGAGACTATTGACGATGGCCATGACCTCCAGCTAATAGGAGTGATATTTTCGCTCACCCTCCGTGAGCTTTCGACTAAAGAAGAGTACCGGTCGCAGAGTTGATTCTTCCTTAATTGAATAAATTGTAACGACAAGACTGGTTGTGTTTTTCCTAGATTCTGGTAGAACAGTCTCGGATGTTCTGATTGGACTTTACACTTGGCCGTAGTCCAACCGACTAATCCTGTTTTTTGGTGCAGGAGGCTCGCCATTCGCCCTTCCCCGTTTGCAATTTTCGTAGGAAATCTCCAGATGGCACCACGAGGAGGTGGGGATAGGACCTACTAATAGTGCCGCAAGATGTTCGACTGCGGTGGCTCTTCTCGCTTTTTAGCAGGTCAGCATCCGTCGGATAAATGCTACCCCTACGAGGCCTTTGTTGCCTTTGCTTGGTACTTCCCCTTTATCAAAAATCTACATCCAACGGAATGAAACACAGAATTTTGTAGATATATTAGAATTACTTTATTGTTTAATTACACATTACTGTTCGACATACATTCGTAGCTAATGTGTCGAATCTAACCGTTTGAACCTTTTACAATTTCGTATCTGTGAGCATCAAGAGCTGTTACAATTATTCATTTCTTCTTTCTCGATTACTATTTAGTTTTTAATTTGCTATTAGATTGTTTTTAACATTTATAAATATATTTGACTTTTTTCCCTCTATTTATGGATTTGTATCTCTCTGAATCACACAGCAACATATTATACTAAATCGTAGTTCGTCACAAGGTTAGTTTTAAGTTACTTTTAATTGACATTACTTGAAGATTATAAATAATTCAAGAAAGGAAATCGATTCTACGCCATCCAATACAATGAATTTAGGACTTTATAAATTGTATTTTATCTTTTTCTAGACAATGTATAAAAATCGAATTGCTTCCTCAATTGCTTTGGTTTTAGGTTAGGTTATAAGGTTAAATTGAAAGAACAAAAAATAGATTACCAATTGACGAATCGGAATTCTTCGTCGAGACAAGAAGGGAGTCCTTCTCCATGTGTGCTGGGAAAGGTATAACAATTTTTGTAGTTAAAAGAAAAAAAAAAACCAGAATCAAAACAACAAAAAACGATAATAGATACAGATTAATCGCACAAGAATGGTAAGTAATAAATTAACCAAACACACGTTTAATTTCGTTAAAATGAAGTCTTGCCAAAGATAAAGTTGCCGGGAGCGGATGGATCCTCGGCCGAGAAATACTCCTGCCACAATTGAGCAAATTGCTGACGAGTAACTTCCTCCTTGCCCTAGGACAATTGTGATATGAATGTAATATGTACATATGTATGAAACGAGTGTTCATGAGTTACTTGTGACATCTTTTTGAAGGCTTCTTCGCATTCCTTCTTATCCAGACCGTAGCTCGAGCAAACGAGCGAGAATTCGGCTGCGTCAATACCACCATCATTAGAGGCATCCTCCAAGTCAAACATGAAATTCATGTACCTGTAGGTATAGGAAGATACATAAAAGGGATTACCTAAATGAATTGTTACCACAAATCTAAGGGCATGCATTAGAGAGATACATATTAAAAAGAACAATTAAAGGTAAATTATCTGCGGCTTGTGGTGATTGTAATACGCCTCCCGAGAGTAGTAATCCGAAGCAGGTACGACCAGCTTTTATTTATCGAATGTAATTACTTTTGTTTTATAGCTTCGAATGGTACGCATTCGACTGTATGAAGGTGGACACCTTAGCATACAATATAAAGTGCGTGCATAAAAAGAAATGTTTTACTGCCCAGTTGTCTGTTAAGTGTTTTATGAGCTTCCTATCGCTTTTACGGCCAATTTGCTTCTCGGGGAAATGAGCAGGTAAATGTTGTGATTAGCATAAACGGATTTACAGTCAAACTTTTCTACTAAATCCCGATGAGAAGCACGTTGTCTGCCAACGATTTACCGCGCATCATTTCGAGTTAAGAGAAAATTGCACTTTAGTAGTGTACATTCGTTTTAACTTACCGATTTTGCCACTCCATGGCAGTGCTAGGATCCTTGGCATAAGCATCCCACATGTTACACCATTCCTCGACGGAAACCTATGAGAAAGAAGAAACCGAATGAAATCAGTTGGTTAAAGAAGATATTCAACGGCGACGACTGCTCTCATATCTTTCCTCCTACCTTCAGCACCATTTCCGTCATGGTATGTCCGAATCAAGTGCTTCAGACAGAAGGGTGAAAAGTGAGAAACTAGTACAAAAGCCAAATCAAGGAAATATAAATCAATTCTCGTAGAAAGAGCTCAGTTCTTGTTCGTGCAACCGCACTTGAACGTGAATAATAAGTATCTCAGATAAGGATGCAATGTCAAGGCAGCATAACATTAATAACGTTTCCTAACCAGACTACATGACGCACGGATATGTGCTGATTTGTCAATTGATGTCTGTGAGAGATATAAGCTAAGAGTGGGGTGCATTGCTAGGACTCCGACAAGGTCGAACAAGTATAATGGGAGCACGTGAAAGGGGACCAGGACAGGAGCAAACTAGGAAATGCTTATCTGGAAACAAAAAAAGAATGGATTTGTTGTTTTATTTTCATTTTGCTAATCCCTCTCACACTGCCAGTTACAGTTGCTCTCGTTACAAGGACAGGACTCGGTACAAGAGGAACCTTCGTCCTAGAATCTGATTTCTATTTTTTTTTTTTTACTTTTGTGTCCTGTTTAATGGCACTAGTTGACGTTGGCCACGTGCCAGATGGCGCAGTGGTGAAGTACTGCTGCTTACTGATACTGTGGCTTGGCGGAGGTGGCTTGTAGTAAAGAAAATGTATTTTGACAATTCAATTTGCTCCACTTTACATGTCGCAGTGTCCAATTGGAATTTATTGTTTCACCACAAAACACTATCCAATGGGCAATTGCCAACAATTCGAACATTTTCACAATCATAACCCATAACTCACCTGACCATCGTTGTCCTTGTCAGCCTTCGACTTAAGACCCTCCCAAATTTTAATCATTACATCATGGGTCTCCTTGTTCTTCGGACTACCAGCGGCCCATCCTCGCAGATCACAAACTTTCTGTTAATATTCAAAATTGACATTTAATAAAAAAAAAAAAAAAACAAAAACAGAATTGAAATGAAAAATGATATTTCAACCTCGATTGCTAGCTCGAAATCCTTCAGATCAATCTCTCCACTCTGGTTGACATCTGGAATAGGATTCGTTCGTTTTATGATTAATCGAAATGAAATGGTAATCGGCTTAAACCTACCAAAGAAAACATTGAACAGGAACAGAAGCTTCTTCTTGCGGAAATCAGAAATCGACATATTGTACTTATTGATTAACACCTGAAAGGAAAAGGAAATAAAAGGACATTAGCGCCCGTCAACCATTGGCCGTCGTTCATAATTTTTCGACCATCTAAGTCGAAGACAATTACAAGCATCCTTCTCTCTTGTCAGATACCCCTCCCATTGTATTAACTTTCATGGTAATGAAGCAAAACTTCTCTCGTCACTCATCCAGGTAAAGTTTCACTTTTATTTATTTTTTTGTGCGAGGACATTTCATTTGCATTTTGCGCGAGTGACAAAGGACATCTTCATCCTTTCGTTTCATTTTACAACTGGACAACAACAACAACAAAAACAGCAAGGGATTGCGCTACAGGGTTGGAGAAATAGTAAAGTTTTCATTGGAACCACACAGCCGTAATGAGGACACAATTTCCTTTTTCTTCATATCCTTCGTCCTTTTTTCCCTGTTTGCTTTGTTTTATTTTATTCGCGAGTAATTGAAGGATGAACAGAACCAGTTGTGGACACTATCCCTCGATTGGAACGAGAAGATTCGAATAGAAAATATGTTCCATTTAAATTGTCGTCAGTTGGGAGCTGTTACTATCTCATCCTCTCGAGGCCAGTCGATAAAACCACTACGAGTGGGCGGTGGTACGGGTGCGTTGGCAAAGTCGAATCGACCATGTCGCCACAATGTTGAAACAGGAAATTAACCTTCTTACATTCCCGCTGGATGTATTATTGAATCCATTGTAAACGGAGCGAGGGAATTCGATTCTTTTTTTCCGCTCAACTGTCCTCGGGCTCTATTATTATGAGTTGGTTACAGCATGAGTCTGGTACTTACACTCAAGTTGGATGAAAGTAATTATGGTCAGAGGGTATGCATGTGGAGCGGTTTCAATTTCACCATAATTAAATCCGAGGAAATGAGAAAAGCAGCTAGTATCCTGCTATAAAGTGCACACAACTGGTTAATATTAAAGTATATTAGCCATATGTACTGAGATAGAAGCTGGTTCACTACAATCTGATTGGTTTGCGTGCAGCTAAGCTTAGATGAAGTGAACCACAGTGATTTCCTAGCTAGTCTCTGTCAAATCGTAAAAATATTACTGGACGTGCCAGAATTAGTTATTCTGCACACCATTTAGGGTACTGTCATCCGATCGGAGATGCATAGAAGAAGTGGGTTAAGCATCTCTGGCATTTTCTTTGGTGTGTTCATTTGCTGTAAAAAAGCGATTATGAGCCTCTGCCTCCGAACACCTAGCAGCTCTGTTAACCAGTGCTTAACCAGTGCCGATTGGGCTATGGTCTAGCAAACCGTAACCGGAAAACCCCACAATTGCTCAGAAACAACTACAAGCCTCGTTGACGACCCTTGCAAAAAAACGAAAAAAGGCAATGATCTTCGGCTCGATATGTGGAATGTTGGGTGCCTAAACAGACCACGTGCAGCCGAATAACAGCGGACGCCCTAGACCACTATAGAGCGGACTTAACGGTCATCCAGCAAATGTGATGGAATGGGCCGCGTATAAAGTGGATGAAAACTGCGAGACTGTTATAGGGAGAGAGGACAACGATTGTTCGGCTGCGGACTTATTGTTCGAGGTAGACTAAGGCAAAAAGTCATAAGATCTGCGCCCACGCCGCCACAGAAGAAGAGGATTACTCCATTAAAGATGAGTTCTATGTTCTCCTAGACAGAAGGTATGCCCAATGTCCCAGCTTCTTCTTTGATGACGTTACAGCCCGTAAAGGGCTAGAGCCAAGCTTCTTTCTATCACCCATGTTGTGTGGGTTTAATTTTTGATTTATTTTTCAAACTTGTGAGAAGGACCTACAGCTTAATGCCAATTCCGAACGACGTGAGTCGTGAAGCTTTTTCATTGCAAATGTACTAAGTAGGGTTTCGCTAAAACCCCGCCGAGAAGAGACACCGCAGAATTAACATTCGATGGCATTTGTGTTATCGGGATTCAAACTCTCTCATCGTGCATCAGAGTCCAATGCACTAACAACTGCGCCACGACGCGACGCCCTCAATGTCCAAGCTATGACATCAAAATTGTACCAAGATACAGTCATCGGCAAACATAGCCTACACGACACCACATCCGATAATGGACACAGGCTGATTGATCTTGCTACGGGCCGAAAACTCCTTCTAGCCAGTACGTGCTTCTCGCACCTCGATATACACAAAGGCACCTGTTGGTCGCCAGATCAGTCAATCACTAACCAGATTGATCACGAAGCGATCGACGTCAGACACTCCTCCACCATTCTTGATCTGCGTACTTTCAGAGGAGCGAACATCGACTCAGAGCACTATCTTGTAGTACCCAAGATGCGCCTACGGATATCACGAACGCAGCGGAGTAGAGTAAGAATACAAAGTTATGACGTCGGAAAGCTACTATTGTCAGAAGCTACTCGTGCTTTGCCGATCGCATCCCACATAAGCTCTCTCATACACCTTAACCCTCCACGCAGTCAATAGAACAAGTGTGGAATCCTTGCAAACAAGTCCTGATAAGCACTGCATCCGAAGTTTTGTGCTTCAAGGCTCCATCACGAAGAAACACCTAGTTCGATGGCGAGTACCGGAGGAATCACACAGCGGAGCAGGAGGCATATAAAGCCTCGCTGCATGGAAGAACAAGAACAGCTCGTGAGCTCTACTAGTTGAAAAGAAGGGATGAGCGTAAGCTTCTGAGGAGAAAGGAAAAATAGCACGAGAAGCGCGCGATTGAGAACTTGGAGAGTTGTTACTGGAGGCATGACGAAAGTTTTATCAAAGGATAAAGCGAACATGCCAAGGTCATAAAACTAGAACGGGATGGCAGTTGATGCTGAGAATATGGAAAAACCACTTCTGCAGACTGTATAACGGCGATGTTAGTCAATATACCGCTGTCAGGCAGAATGATCCTCGACGAAGTTAAGATCGCCATATCGAAACTCAAGTCGAATAAAGCTGCTGGCGCAGACATACTGTCTTCAAACCAACTGAAGGTGACCTGGTTAGGAGTATGCATCAGCTCAGTGTGGCTTCAGGCCAGGGAAGTCTACCATAGACCAAATTCTCGCACTACGGCGGATCCTGGTAAAAATCAGTGAAGTTCAAGTCGACACTCACCATCTATTTGTCGACTTCAAAGCCGCATACGACAGCGTAATTAGAGACGAGCTGTACAGCGCCATATCTACCTTTGGCATCCCGTCTAAGCTTGTCAGACTGAGCAGGAAAACTTTGGAAAATGCTCCGAGTCTGTGAAGACTTGAGCGATGATTTTAATGTCAAAAAAGGATTTAGGCAGCTCGATGGGCTGTTGGGTGATTTCTTCAACATCGTCGTAGAAATGATTGTGCAAAAACCACTGGCTAATACAAGCACAATCTACTTCAAATCCTCGCAACTCCTTTCAAACGCCGACGTTATTGACATAATAGGTAGCTCACAGCGAGATGTCAATGAGGCGTTTGCGAGTATTGAGTTCGAGGCGGCGGAAGTTGGTCTGGCGGTAAACGAGGGTAAAACGAAATATATGCTGTCATCATAAGAGGACGCTCACCACCGACGTCTTGGCCAGAACGTTTGTATTGGCAGAAATAAGTTCGAGGTAGTTAAGGACTTCGTCTACCTTGGCTCCGCAGTGACCTGGAACAACGACATCAGCTCCGAAATCAAATGCAGAATCACTCTTGCCAATCGCTGTTTCTTTGGGCTCAGGAGGCAACTGAGTAATAGAGCCCTCACACGAGCAACAAAGTTGACTCTATATAAGACCCTTATCCTCCCGGTCCTGTCGTACGGCGCAGAAGCATGGACACTATCAAAAGCGGATGAGGAGGCCCTTGGTCGGTTCGAGAGAAAGATTTTGCGCGTGATTTTCAAAAAGATAGAGGAAAAGATTCAACCACGAACATTACGGGCTGTACAGCGACAAGAGTCTAGTCAGGCGTCTACGGATTCAACGCCTAAGATGACTGGGCCATGTAGAGCGAATGGACACCACGACACCACAGCTCCAGCCCGGAGAGTCTTTAAATCCAACCCCGAAGGACGAAGAAGCAGAGGACGGCCGCACTTAAGACGGCGCACACAGGTGAAAGGGGACCTCAGCTAACTGAGTGTGCCTCAATGGAAAAGGCTAGCAAGAGACCGTGCTAGTTGGAGGGGCATGTTGGTTGAGGCCCAGATTCACCCCGAACTGTAGCGAAGTTTTTGCAAAAAGTTCGTGGATGGTATGCTAGTGGACAATACTCATGGTCCCCATCGTCGTATGGTGCGGTGGCTACTGTGGCCGAGAGTGTCAGACTCAATTTACGAACATCAACTTGCCATCGATCTCAACAGCTCAACATTTCACGCACTAGCCTGAGGAGAGTTCTACACAAAGATCTCGGATTATTCGCTTACAAGGTCCAATTGAAGGCGCGCAACCATCCGCTTTGATATCACTTCGCAGTTTGGGCCTTCTTCTTCTTCTTTGGTGGCGTTACAGTCCATGAAGGACCAGAGCGAAGCTTCCCTTCATTCACCCATGTTGTGTTGTGATTCTATTTTTCACACAGGTGAAAGGGACCTACAGTTTAATGCCGAATCCGAACGGCGTGAGTCGAAAAGCTTTTTCTAGGCAAGTTATACTACGGGGGGTTTTGCCAGTACCCCGCCGAGGAGGGACGCCGCGAAATAAACATTCGATGGCGTTAGTGTTATCGGGCTCAGAACTCGTTCATCGTGCGTCAGAGTCCAACACACTAACTACTGCGCCACGGCGCCCTCAAGTTTGGGCCTTAGAGCAACCTTAATTGGACAACGATTTTGTGCGAAAAACCATATTTTCTGCCGAGGCGCATTTTTAACTCGGCAGCTAC
The DNA here is from genome assembly GCA_951905685.1 of Eumerus sabulonum. Taxonomy (NCBI): domain Eukaryota; kingdom Metazoa; phylum Arthropoda; class Insecta; order Diptera; family Syrphidae; genus Eumerus; species Eumerus sabulonum. The sequence goes on from OX645060.1 coordinate 243,510,310, forward strand.
GTTAACGTCTACGTATCTCTAGACTTAGCTGGAATCTTGCAAAAGAGGTGACCATCGAATGGTCAACCTATAGAGATAGTGTTAAGATGCTCAAGAAACTAAATAGATTCGCCAAGAAAACTCTTGGAGAAGGTTCTGTGGCTCTATTGAATTGTATACGGGTGCGGTCCGTCTGAGAAAGGTCCTTGCCAAAACTCCCACACAGATGCCCTATATAAGGAGATCTGATGGTAGCTGGACAGACTCAAACGAGCGCATGTGTGATTCCTTATTAAAGTGTAAGGGGGAAATTCGGTAGATAGTGCTCTTCTATATGATAGAAAAGGCACTCAATGTCAAAGAATTTACTCTAGGTGCATTTCTAGACATTGAGGGTGCCTTTAGTAACGTCAGTATTGAGGCAATAACGTCCAGCCTTTATAGGGCTCAAATAAACTAGGGAATATGCAGTTGAATTGAGCAAATGCTGAGTACTTGTATAATAAACTCGGCGATGGGTTGAGCAAATGGAAGGGTGAGGGTAAATAAAGGTACACCACAAGGTGGCGTTCTATCACCCCTTCTGTGGCTCCTTGTGGTCGATGGAATGGTTAAAATTTAAATGTAGATTGTTTTAACCGCACGGCTTACGCCGACGATATTGCCATCTTAATTTCTGGAAAGTTTCCGCAGATCCTCAGCGATAGACAGATGTTAGTTGATAACTGGATCAAGGGGCGAGGCCTGGGATAAGCCCGACGAAAACAGAGATAGCGCTCTTCATAAGGAAAGGATCTTCGCGCAGATCTCTATCGAAGCCAAAACGCCATTCAGCGCAATCTATAAGGAGATAGAGGAGGAGCTATTAATGAAGGCTAATAAGTGATGGTATTACTTAGATGAATGCGCAACGGCGAGATCGACTTGGCCCATCTATAAAAGAAAAGGACAGAAAATTTGCTAAAGTTCAATCGTGGGAATATTCGACTGGCAGTCGGTGCCCTCACTGAGCACTGCATGTTATCTTACCATGCAGCTCGACTAGGCCAGGCCTATAATGACTTCTGCAGAAGCTGCAGGAGCTGCAGGAGGAAGAGGAAATTGAATCCATTCGTCACCTGCTATGCGAATGTACGGCACAAGCCCAAAAACGGAACGTATTCCTATAAAGACACTTCCTTTCGGGACTAGAGGAGGTAAGTAACATAGGGCTGAACGAATACTAGGATTCTTATCCTCGTCTGGATGGTTCAGCTCAACCGAAAATATCTAGGTCTCTACGGGTTAAAAATCAATTGGACACAATGGACTCCACGTAGTCCAGGTGAGCCTTGACTTTTCGTCAGTAGGGCACCCACTTACCTAACCTGGAGCTCGAAAGATCCGCACGTAATTGTCGAGAAGCCAATGCATCAACAGAGAGTGACAGTTTGGTTCGGATTGTGGAGTGGTGGCATCATTGGACCATTTTTCTTCGAAAAAGAGCCTGGGAAAGACGTGTCGGTCAACGGTGGGTGTTACAGAGCAATGTTAACCGACTTTTTTAACTTCCCGGTGGGAAAATATTTCAATGGGGCCGATTTGGCGAATTCTAAATTTTAGCATGTCTCCACGTTTCAAGGTCACCAGAATCCAAATCCAAAGCTTTTATAGAGATGTATGTGTGTGTATGTACGTACGTGCGTATGTGCGTCCGGAATTTTTCGCCTCGATTTTCTCGAAAACCAGAGATGATGTTGACATAAGATTGGGTTCTTTCTACGCATAATTAAGCAACTTAGAACTGAGTAGGTTTTCAGTAATGTAGAGGATGGCCGCATCGAAGGTGACGCACACAGGTGGGAAGTGATCTCAACCAACTGGGCGTACGACACTGGAAACAGCTACCAAAACAGCGTGCTAGCTGAAAAGGTTTGTTGGTGAGGCTCAGATTCACCCCAAACTATAGAGGTACCTACGTAAGTAAGTAAGTATGTCTTAATTTGCCCTCACTTTCCTGCCCCTTATTTGGTCTACCCTATACATTTGTTCTGCGCCTTGTAGTAAACCAGCCCTCGGTACCAATAATTTTTAATACATTTAGCCTAGAGTTCCTTAATCAACAGGATCACTACAGCCCTAAGAGTTATCACATGCCTCTGAATACAACTTCCGGATCGGTGAACCACTTCACTTAAGCTTATATAAATACACTAAACCTTGTGGCATTTCGACATTTAAACACCAGAGTCCAGCATTATGTACTATTAGTGTAGATTTCATCCAACGACACCGACAAATCCCTCTTCTTCTATTACAAATGTAATCCTTAGGTGCTTTTCGATCCACTTAAGTGAATCCGAATTCACTGACATGCCCAGGACAAGATTAAGGGTATTTCACCCTACGACAGATGTTATCAGAGGTTCCTGCTGATGAAAAATTAAACGTTTAAGACTTTAGGTTTTTACGTTAAGGGACATTTAGACATTATTTGATGCTAATCCAGGGAGTAGACCTTGATCGTTCTTAGTTAGTACAGAATTTCACATGTCCATAAATACTTAATCGAAGATATATTCTAAGAACTAAATAGAGAACAAGACTTTCATGGAAGTGTAATCAAACAAAATTCGTAGTTGGAATTCATTTAGTTAAAGCAATGAATGAATGAATACTTAAGTAGTCACACAAGCCATAGTGTATCAAAATGAGAGAATTTAGAAACCATAGAACAGATGGTGCAGAGTGATGAATTGAAATGGTCAACTAACATCACATGAAAAAGGATGTGTGAGGATAGGCGAGCACCAGCACTGATGTCTTCCAAATTACCAGCCATATGGTTCATAAAAAAAGAGGAATGATATGGTCTCCAAGGAGATGAAGTCAATAATTAATTGTGTCATATGTTGCTCCAATAGCACTGAAATTTGTCATTATTTGGGGACATTGCAGGACTTGATTGGTAATCTGTTTATGTCTCTACCCTTCGCCCGAATGCTATTCGGTTATTAATAACTGATTGATCCTTCTTCATTATATACGACCCTAAGAACGATTTATTGACTTTTTGAGAGTAACAAGATTATCGTGATAGTACCAACATCAAATTCTAGCGAATGCCCATTAACTGCCATGAAATCAGCTTCGAAATCAAGGACTCAGTCAAGGACCACAATATCTTTATTTAATAACAAATGTTTCCAAACTTCATTTGAAATTGGTTTGATCAAATAATAGCAACAGAAATACTACCGAAAATACCTACCGCTATTGCTAGAACATGGGCTCGGACATACAGGACATACAGGGTAAAGTTCTTCATTGCTCTCAACTTGGCGAGACGCTAGCATTGATCCCTGTTTCAATGCCTGGGTCGAGTTGATATACAACCTCCTCGCGGCGCCCTCTGGATAGCCTCTACAGCAAGCATTGAGAGTTGAACAAATGTATGAAGCTACCGCCCTAGGCAAGGGGGCACTACAATACCCCGATAGGACTAGTGGTTATGCGGCGGGCCAACAACCCGCCCATGTAAAACAAAACATGTTCTGAAAGAGCAAAGTGCCTCGGATAAACGGACGGATTCTCGAAGACGACATGCCGCGAAATAGGAACACGTTTTGAGAGTATGATCCTGGAATGTCAGAGCTCTGTACTGTCGCTGCTCATAAACTGGAAAGGATCCTCTCGCAGTACAAGGCGGATATTACCGCGATCCAGGTAATACGCTGGATAGGAAACGGTATGACGAGGAAAAGAGATTGCGACATCCATTACAGCTGTCATAAAAGATTGCACATGTTAGGGTGCGGATTTGTCGTGGGAAAGCGGTTAATGTCGAAGGTCATCGACTTTAAGCCTATAAGTGATCGTCTAGCTGTAGTCCGCATCAGTGGGGGATTTTACACCATAAGCCTGATTGCGCACATATCTCTACCGAAGAGGCTGAAGACCCCATCAAAGAGGACTTCTATTATCTTGTCCGAAGTACGGTGTTAAAATTGTACTCGAGGACTTCAATGCCAAAATCAGTAAGGAGAACATCTTGGGCGGAGTGATCGGAAAGCACAGCCTCCACGATACAACAACCGATAATGGCTTGCGACAGCTCGTAATGCGGCGATAAGTAGCACAAGATTCCCTGGGAAGCGAATCCACACAGCACCCTGGCGATCTCCGGATGGTGGAACCGCCAACCAAATCGACCATGTTCTCATTTTCGCAGGACACTCGTCAAACATCCTGGATGTGCGAACATTCAGGAGGGAAATCGTCCATTTCCTGGTTGAAGCAAAATTCAGAGCTCGACTGTTCAATGTCAGGAAGCTACACCAGCCCACTATGAGGAGGTTCGCAATTGGACGCTTGAGCAAACCGGAGGTTACCAGAGTTTACAGGGAGCAACTGAGCGAAAGGCTCTCCAGTATGTCTACGTCGGGCACAAATGCCAACAATTGCCGCACATCCATTCAGGAAGTAGCCGAGAATACCCTGGGTTACCTACCACCCCCCGACAAAAAGCCCGTGATATGATGGCGAATGTGAACAGAAAAAGGCAGCAACCGACGAGGCGTACTGCCTGGTTTCGCTGCAGCGAAAAACCAGGGCAGCGCAAGAGGAGCACCGAGCCAGAAGAAAGAAGAAGAGAGGAGAGAAAACTGCTGCGACTAAAGAAAATAATCTTCGGAGCCTCCCAGCTCAAGTACATATATCGAAGGGTCTAGGGACAAAAATAAAATACGGGCCTTTTATAAGACAGCAAAAAGCCTTGAAGGAGGCTTTAAGAAGGCACCCAGGCTCTTCGAAATTGCGAAGGTAATCTTGTCACCGACCCGCAGGGAATAAATTTAAGCAGCACTTCAGCAGCTGCTTAACGAGCATGACCAAGTGAGAGTGGTAGGGACTAAAGAAATCCCAACTCCAGCCGCTGAAGTAGCCCTCCCACCCGCATCGAAGAAGTCGGCAAGTCAAAGCTGAAGAACAACAAGGCCGCAGGCTCAGATTGCTTGCCATCAGAACTCTTCAAGGTTGGCGGCAAAGTTCTGGTGGGGCGCATGCACCAGATCATCTGTAGAATTTGAAAAGATGAAAGCATTCCGATGACTAGAATATCAGCTCTAATGGCCTCATCCACAAAAAAAGCGATCCTACCTCTTGCAAGAACTATAGAGGTATATCCCTACCCAATGTCGCATACAAGATCCTGTCCAGCGTATTGTGTGAACGTCTAAAGCCATTTTGCACCGCACTAATTGACTACCAGTGCGGCTTCCGACCCGGCAAATCGACTATAGACCAAATTTTCACACTTCGACAAATCCTGGAAAAGACCAACGAGTTTCGATTCGATACACACCGTCTTTTCATCGATTTCAAAGCCGCATACGACAGCATTCATCGTGAAGAACTGTTTGGGGCGATGGCCGAATTCGGCATCCCAGTAAAACTGATCCAGTTATGTCGCGCCACGCTAAAAAACACGCGATGCACCGTGCAACTCGGTTCTAGGACCTCGGAACCATTCGAAACATGCACCGGATTTCGGCAAGGAGATGCGCTGTCATGTGACTTCTTCAACTTGGTGCTGGAGCAGATAGTCTTTTACAAGTCCATCCAGCCGCTAGGATACGCGGATGATATCGACATCATCGCGTGGTCTCGCCGTGACATTGTGGAAGCACTCACGGTGATTGAGGAACAGGCGAAACCAGTTGGTCTTAAGGTCAATGAGGATAAAACAAAGTACATGCCGTCGCTCACCACCTAGGACAAAATACAACAATTGACAGCTACAATTTCGAGGTAGTTAAGGAGTTGGTCTACCTTGGGGCAAACGTGAATTTCACAAATCACACAACATTGGAAATCCGGCAGAGAATCCGCCCTTGGTAACCGCTGCTACTTCGGCTTGCCCAAACAACTTGGGTCAAGACTCCTCACTCTAAGGACCATAGTCATGCTTTGCGAAACGCTCATTCTGCGAGTCTTGCTGTACGGAGCCGAAAGCTGGACGATAAGCAGGTCAGCGGAGCTGATTTTGGGTTCTTTCGAAAGAAAAATTCTGCGCCGGATATTTGGTCCTGTCTGTGAGGAAGCTGAATGGAGAAGAAGACACAACCGCGAACTCTACGAGCTGTACCAAGATGTGGATGTAGTCCGGAAGACAAAGTTCCGTCGACTACACTGGCTCGGCCACATCGAGCGCATGGACATCAACGCTCCAGCTAAAAGGGTCTTCGACTCCGAGCCTCCTGGTTCGAGAAGAAGAGGAAGACCAAACCTCCGGTATAAAGACCAAGTATTTGTGGATGTCAGACACCTTGGTCTTGATAACTGGAAGCAGCGTGCCCGGGACCGTCAAGGATGGAAGGCAGCTATAGCTCAGGCTCAGATCCTCCATGGAGTGCTGGCCTGATAAGTATGTAAGTAAGTAAACAAGTAGACCACGGACCGTTCGTTCTTCGCTGTGGAAATTGCAGACATTTCTGCATAGTGTGACTAATTGCCACTCTAAATACAATTCTCAGAGCTTCTACGAGGAACGCCCATGTTCTAACAAAGTTTGCCATTGACAGTCGTCGCGCGCGGCCACGAGTCACGCACGGAAACGGGAAAAAATAAAAAAACAAAAGCCAAATACCGGAGAGCAGTGTAGTGCGGGCAAAAAAATAAAAAAAAAAATCGTGAAAGTGCCGCAACCGAACACCTGGTCGGCAGCAACGCTGGGCCGTACTCCTACCTGTCCCCCTTCCACTCTCGGGCGGTGTTTGCACTCAACACACTCACTGATTGAGTGCTAACCCAACCGACGCGTAGCGGGTCACGTGTGTTGTTCTTTGCTGGTGGAGCAAATTTTACTGTCATAGGGGCATAACACCTACGGTAGTTTGTTTTTGCAAATCCGGCGATTGAGCTTCACTTACGCGGTCTCCGCTTTAACGGTTTTGTAGCTATACATGTTTTGTAGTTTGCTTTGATGAGGGATTTCTGTGTGAAGTTCTGCAATATTCGTGGGTTACGGAAGAATTTCTTGGCCACGTATGTCCATCTCTCTCTCCGCAAACCGGCTGTTTTGGCACTGAAACACAGGTCGACGAAAAGCCTGATCCTTCGGATTTCAGTCTTCCTGGATATAGCTTAGTGACAATATTCGTTTCTCACCGCGGTCTCGCCATCTATGTCCGTAGTGACATTGCTTACCAGCTACTACCACAGTATAGCCAAACATCCACCTCGGAATTAAATTCCATATTGCTTGAATTCACATTCCGTAAGCACTCCGTTCACTACAGTTTTCTTTATAGAAACCCCAATCTAGACAGGAATGCAACATTTGATGCATTCGACGCACTGTCTGATTCCATCCAAAGAATTGTTTCCTCGCGCTGAAATCGTTTTAACGGATATTAAGCTCAGGGAGCTATGTTTTCGGGCCTACAAGGCCAACAGTTCTGAGGAAAACTGAAAAAAGTACATGCGAGCCAGAAATGACTGCAACACCCACATTCGACGGGTTAAATTCCAATCCGACTTTCAATGTCCCAAAGGTAGCAAAAGTTTCTGGTTGTTTGTAATAAACGTAGAAAACTCAACTACGTCGTCTATACCGACGCTCATCCACAATGACATTTCAGCTGTCACCCCATTAGACAAAGCTAACCTACTAGCTGCCCACTTCGTCACTAGTTCTAAGCTCCCAACTTGTACTTTGTCTCCGCCTGTACTAGAGTGCGTCAATTCCACCGTGGGACTAATCCACTTCCGCACTCGTACAATCGCAAGGGTTCTTAAGGACCTCGACATACACAAATCCGCTGGTCCAGATGGTATTGCCCCAATATTGAAGAGGTGTTCTTCTAGGCTGCCAAAACCACTGCGTAAGCTGTTCAAAAATGAACATGACTCATATGTGCACACATATGTTATCAGCGCACATAAGGGTAAACACATTAAGGAGAAATACAGTCCACTATCATCCACATAGCATACCAATATCACAGTCACCTAAACCAATAAAAAAAGGGTACAATAGATAAGACCAACGTACCGAACATTTGGGCTGCGCTGGTCCTTTACACATACATACATATGTATAAGGGAGGGCATGGGCTCGGACATACAGGGTAAAGTTGTTGATTGCTCTCAACCTGGCGAGATGCCAGCAACGATCCCTGTTTAAATGCCCGGGTCAAGTTGACATACGGCCTCCTCGCGGCGCCCTCTGGATAGCCTCTTCAACAACCGTTGGGAGGTGAACAAACGTATGCAGCGAAGAAAACCCCGACCAGAATGGCGGTTGTGCGGCGGGCTAACAATCCGCCCACGTAAAAAAACCCAAAGTTATGAATGAGCAAGATGCCTCGGATACACGGACGGATACTCGACGACGACAACGCACGAAAAAGGAACACGATTTGCGAGTATGCTCCCGGATCTGCTCATAAACTAGAAGGAGTCCTCACGCAGTACAAGGCGGATATTACTGCGGTCCAGGAAATACGCTGGATAGGAAACGGTACGATTAGGAAGAAAAATTGCGACATTTATTACAGCTGTCACAAAAGGTTGCACTTACTGGGATGCGGATTCGTCGTGAGAAAGCGGTTAAGGTCGAAGGTCATCGACTTTAAACCTATAAGTGATCGCCTGGCTGTGATCCGCATCAGAGGCAGATTTTATAACATCAGCCTTATATGTGCACACGCCCCTACCGACGAGGCTGAAGACCCTATCAAGGAGGACTTCTATGACCTCCTGGACAACGCCTACGGAGCTTGTCCGGAGTACGATGTAAAAATCGTGCTCGGGGACTTCAATGCCAAAATCGGAAAGGAAAACACCCTTGGCGGAGTGATCGGAAAGCACAGCCTCCACGATACAACAACAGATAACGGCTTCCGACTCGCTGACTTTGCGACAGCTCGTAATGCGGTGATAAGTAGCACAAGATTCCCTCGCAAGCGAATCCACACAGCAACCTGGCGATCTCCGGACGCTCGAACCGCCAACCAAATCGACCATGTGCTCATTGACGCAACGCACTCGTTAAACATCCTGGAGCAGCAAGATTCAGAACTCGACTGTCCAATGTCAGAAAGCTGCACCAGCCCATCAGGAGGAGGTTCGACATTGGGCGCCTGGGCACACCGGAGGTTGCCAGAGTCTACAGGGAGCAGCTGAGCGAAAGACTCTGCAGTATGCCTACGACGAACGCAAATGCCAATAATATGTGTCTGCATTGCCGCTCAGCCAATCAGGAAGTAGCCGAAACCACTTTAGGATACCTACCACCCCCGACAAGAAACCCGTGGTATGATGGCAAGTGTGAGCAGAAAAAGGCAGCAACCGACGAGGCTTACCAAAAGGCGCTGCAGAGGAAAACCAGGGCAGCGCAAGAAGAGTACCGAGCCAGAAGAAGGGAGGAGAAAAAACTACTGAGACAAAAGAAAAGAATCATCGCAGCCTCCCAGCTCCAGGATATCGAGGAGTCTAGGGATAAGCATAAAACACGAGTCTTTTACAAGAAAGCCAAAGGCCTTGCAGGAGGCTTCAAAAAGGGCACCCTGGCTCTTCGAAACTGCGAGGGTAATCTTGTCACCGACCCGCAGGGAATAGTGGATATATTTAAGCAGCACTTCCAGCAGCTGCTTAACGAGCATGACCAAGAGAGAGTGGTAGGGACCGAGGAAATCCCAACTCCAGCCGCTGAAGTAGTCCTCCCACCCAGCATAGAAGAAGTCGGCACAGCTATTCAGAAGCTGAAGAACAACAAGGCCGCAGGCTCAGATGGCTTGCCATCAGAGCTCTTCAAGGCTGGCGGCGATGTTCTGGTAGGGAGCATGCACCAGATCATCTGCAGAATTTGGGAAGATGAGAGCATGCCCGACGACTGGAATACCAGCTCTATATGCCCCATCCACAAAAAAGGCGATCCTACCTCTTGCAAGAACTATAGAGGTATATCCCTGCTCAATGTCGCATACAAGATCCTGTCCAGCGTATTGTGTGAACGTCTTAAACCATTTTGCACCGCACTAATCGGCAGCTACCAGTGCGGCTTCCGGCCCGGCAAATCAACTATAGACCAAATTTTCACACTTCGACAAATCCTGGAAAAGACCAACGAGTTTCGAATCGATACACATTATCTTTTCATCGATTTCAAAGCCGCATACGACAGCATTCATCGTGAAGCACTGTTTGGGGCGATGGCCGAATTCGGGATCCCGGTAAAACTGATCCAGTTGTGTCGCGCCACGCTAAAAAACACGCGATGCACCGTGCAACTCGGTTCTAGGACCTCGGAACCATTCGAAACATGCACCGGATTTCGGCAAGGAGATGCGCTGTCATGTGACTTCTTCAACCTGGTGCTGGAGCAGATAGTGCGACGGGCAGGCGTCAACAGGGAAGGCACTATCTTTTACAAGTCCATCCAGCTGCTAGGATACGCAGATGATATCGACATCATCGCGTGTTCTCGCCGTGGCATTGTGGAAGCATTCACGGCGATTGAAGAACAGGCGAAACGAATTGGCCTTAAGATCAATGAGGACAAAACGAAATACATGCTGTCAAGCAAAAACCACAACAATTGACAGCTACAATTTCGAGGTAGTTAAGGAGTTTGTCTACCTCGGGGCAAACGTAAATTCCACAAATGACATCACAGTGGAGATCCGGCGTAGAATCGCCCTTGGCAACCGCTGCTACTTCGGCTTGTCCAAACAACTGGGGTCAAAACTCCTCACTCGAAAGACCAAAGTCATGCTTTACAAAACGCTCATTCTGCCAGTCTTGCTGTACGGAGCCGAAAGCTGGACGATAAGCAGGACAGCGGAGCTGATTTTGGGTTCTTTCGAAAGAAAAATTCTGCGCCGGATATTTGGTCCTGTCTGTGAGGAAGCTGAATGGAGAAGAAGACACAACCGCGAACTCTACGAGCTGTACCAAGATGTGGATGTAGTCCGGAAAGCAAGGACCCGTCGACTACACTGGCTCGGCCACATCGAGCGCATGGACATCAACGCTCCAGCTAAGAGGGTCTTCGACTCCGAGCCTCCTGGTTCGAGAAGAAGAGGAAGACCGAACCTCCGGTATAAAGTCCAAGTAATCGCGGATGTAAGACATCTTGGTCTTGACAACTGGAAGCAGCGTGCCCGGGACCGTCAAGGATGGAAGGCAGCTATAGCTCAGGCTCAGATCCTCCATGGATCGCAGGCCTGATAAGTAAGTAAGTAAGTACATATGTATAAGATAAGAATAAGATTAGTTTAAGTAATTTTGTATTTAAAGACCTGTCGAAGGTAAAAATAAACAGATTGAAATAAGAATCTCAAGTGTGTGCATTTATTTTATTCTGCCGCAGTAAAATAATTTGTACATAAGCTTTTTCACCTTTCCTACTCCTCTGAGCTTTTTCCGAGTAGGTGGAAAACAGCATTCTCCCTCCAACTACCGACCCATTGCACTAACGTCCCTTCTTTCCAAGGTCATGGAAACGCTGATTAACCGTCAGCTTATGAAATATCTTGAATCACGGAAACTCCTCAATGACCGTCAATACGGTTTCCGCAGCAACAGAACCACTGGTGATTTGATGGCATATCTCGCTGAAAAGTGGAATCACTCGCTTCACCAAGCAGGTGAAAGCAAAATTGTTGCACTGGATATTTCGAAAGCATTTGACAGGATTTGGCATGAAGCCCTTTTGTCGAAAATGCGTGCTTTTGGGATCGATAAGTCTCTTCTTTAATGGATTAGAAGCTACCTTTCGAATCGTTCAATTCAAGTTCAATTCAGGTTGTTTTGGACGGATTCAAGTTTGATACACACTTTGTAAATGCTGGTATTCCTTAGGGCTCCGTTTTGTATCCGACACTCTTTCTTATTTTTATAAATGATCTCTTGTCTGTTTCTACTAATCCAGTTCACTCCTTCGCTGACGACAGTACTCTCAGTTCCTTATATTCGTTCACTAGTTTACGAACCTGCACTTCGGTTATAGATAGTGAGCGGCAGCGTTTGTTAAGCTCATTAAATTCCGAGATCGACAGCATCATCCAATGGGGTAAAAACAATAGAATGGAATTTAATGCATCCTGGGTACGAGCGTTGCTCACAATCCTAATTGGAGCGACCATATATTCAGTGTCGCCAAGAATGCTGCGAAATGCCTAGGCTTCCGATACAGATGCTAGAAATATTTCTCACCCTTAGATCTGGCTACAATCTATAAGGCGTTCATTCGCCCCAAATTAGAGCTTAACGCTCATGTCTGGTCCAGTACTTCCAAGACCTCACTGCACCTACTAGACAGAATACAAAAACGAGCCATAAAACTGATAGCTGACTCCAGCATTACCAAAACATTAGACTCGCTGGAACACTGCAGGAATGTTACCTGCCTCTCCCTGTTTTATCGTTGCTACCACCAAAAATGCTCTGATGAAACAGCCAGTTGCATTTCGCTCCTTCAACATTTCTCCAGAAATACACGTCTCTCTAGGAATGCTCACCAATATACCCAGAATCCAGCTTTCGGACGTACTGTCAAATATAGGGAATCTTTCATTAACCGAACCTCACGAATCTGGAACTCCTTGCCGGATTCGGTTTTCCCCCCTCAATGCAACATGCAAACATTTAAGATCAATGTCCATCGGCATCTCCTCTATTCCTCTTCCCTTCTACCTTCTGCCAGCACTGTGTCGACGACATAATAAGGTTATTCGACCTTGAGTGCGTGCAAATTATTTAAAAAAAAAAAAAAAATGCTTTCATGTTGAAGAGGTTAAAGGATTTAAGTACCATTGTATTGTTTTAGACCGGATGCATTTCATCGTCTGGCCACACGACTTCCCTTAAAAAGTATTTTAAGGAAACTATTAGCCAAATCCATTTTTAGGGTTCCGTACCCAAGGGTAAAACGGAGCCCTCTTACTGAGACTTTGCTGTCCGTCCATCCGTCTGTCACCAGGCTGTATCTCATGAACCGTGATAGCTAGACAGTTGAAATTTTCACAGATGATATATTTCTGTTGCCGCTACCACAACAAATACTAAAAACAGAACAAAATGAATATTTAAGGGGGGCTCCCATACAACAGACATGATTTTCATCCCAAAAATCCTGCCTGCAACCAAGATCTGTCATTTGATGAGGTAACATACATACATAGTCACTTTCATATTTATATATACAGATGGTACGGAACCCTTCGTGTGCGAGTCCGACTCGCACTTGGCCGTTTTTTTTTTTAAATCGTAAAGCTCTCGTGTATCTATTTTGGATTAGTGCAATGTAAACTTGAATATGGCTTAAATGTTTGGGGCGGGACACACTAAAATAGAATTTTTCCTCATGGCTATTTGAATTAAATTATAAAGACGTTCCTGATCTGTCTCGAGTTTTGGCCTAGATATTTAATTAATTAATTTCTTCATTGTATACCCTATTGACCCCACACTTTTTGTTTACAGTTTTCTTTACTTTGTTAATTGTTTTAATCTGTTTTCGCCTGTAGTTTCATATGTACTATCGATTACAGATATTTCTCAACAATAAAACTAAAAAAAAAAACACAAAAACTAAACAATACCGTCATGTTACGCAGCAGAATTTTCCTCTTTCAAACTTTGTAGTTTGGGAGGGGAAAACATTCCGCCTGACGAGTTTGTCGTTTAAGAGCACTTGATGACTTACGAGGATCCGGAACGGAAGGGTTCTTGTCGTCTCTGAATTTTTTCTAAAAGGGTCTAAGTCATAAAATTTGTCGAAATTTGTTTTATAAAACAATACCAACAGAAATTGTACCGAAAATAGCCTACGCTATTGCTAGAACAATGGTATCCTCTAGTCAGTTTCGAGAGTAACCAAAATGAAAAGTAAACACCAGAACAAGAGCATCAGGCGGATACGGATGTGAATTAATCTCAATACAGCACCCAAATACACTTAATCCCCTTAATTGTTTACTGAATCTCAATTGTCCTAAATATTGATTCTCATCCCCTCGTTCTCAGCCTTCTTCGAACGTGCGGACTAAAAACCGCAACAATTTGCAATTAAATAAAATACCCGGAAAGGGATGTTCTCGTACATCTACAATTCTATTCCGAGCCTCAACTACGCTTCCTTTCAATCTTTCGACCACAAATCGATTAAATTGAAATCCTCCCATCTTCGAGAGATGCGATGAGGAAAAAAAATTCTCGAATAAAAATACTAATTGAGTGTACAAGTTCTAAGCATGATATTTAATTTGATAGTTGTATCTGTATCTTTATCTCAAGTACTTCTTTAACGAAATTCCCACATCATGAGGGATAGTGATTGAGATTAAATTTGTACGTTTCCCTTTTCGGTCTCCTAGTTTAGTGTTTTCTTCAAGCAGTACGAGCACGAATCCAAGGAACTTTAGTTTTTGCCCACCTACCTAGTGATTAATTGATGAGAATCGTTTTCTGGTGAATTCTCGGATACCCGACAAAAGACTAATAAATTTACACAGAGCCAGGGTAAATAATGTTATGGAAAGTCGAACGCCTTGAGGATGTTAATTCATTAAAACTCTACGACGCAGTAGGGGCAAACTATCGTGTAGAACACTCTGACGAAGGATGAGTGCGTGTTGGCGTGAGGTTAATTGGTGAAAGGTTTTCGTATCCTTACGAACTCACAGGTGAAATAAAATATGAAAAAATACAGACCCTTGGAGCATCTATTTATCATAAAAAGGCATTATCTACAGACTATGTCTGACTGTGAAAGCCTGAATACGTACTTACATAGACAGTGAAAAAGAAATGTTAATATTTTTCCCAGTTGAAGACAGTAAATCACAGCCTGCCTTCAACAAAAAAATATAGGGCCAGAGGCTTAGCATGGTGCCCTGTCTTGAATTATACTCATTTTGAGACGCACTTTGGGTCGCATTTCAAATCAATTACAACTTAATGCTTTATGCTCTCGTTCTGGGTATCTTTTCACGACTTTCCAAGCATTATTCACTCATTTGTCTTCACAACTGGGTATGCACATCCGGTTGGAATCATGAAAACAGAAGGCATTCATCTCGAACATCAAGAGATGAGCAAAAAAGGCCGCATAACGATGTGAAATGGAAAGATATTAGTATCATTCATCTCTCGAATAACAACACGCAATTAAAAGTCCTTCAGAGAAACTTTTCTTGCTTTTCAAGTACTCGTACTCTACCCGTACCTTAATTTGTTACAGAGAGTTTTATGTTTTGACAATACTCGGTACGAAGATGCCAGTCGGAAGTATTAAGATAAAGTTTGAGCCGAAGAAAAACATACCCGACAAAGGTATGTACATAGGTACACGTACTTGCAATGAACATCTACTTTCCTTGAGTATCTGCAAGCATATCCTTTCCGGGATTACTCGCAAAAATTCCTGCCAACAACTTGGCCAACTACTAAGTACGTGAGTCTATTTGTTTTCAAAACATTCTGTGGAAGAGACATTAGTTTAAGCATCATCATGTAACCTTTACCCATTTTACACGTTACATGCTTAGTCTCAATTAAAATTTCAATAGACTGTTGTTTTAGGGGGGGAGGGAGCGAGCAAACAGAGCAAAGAAGTTTAACATGGCAAACGCCAGCTTCGATCTCTGTCCCTGCCCAATTCAAGTTGACAAACAGCCTCCGCGTGGCCCCCCTGGATAGCTAACCTGGCACCCGACAAGTAGTGAACCAATGTGTGCAGCGACCCAACCCCTTGTTCCTGGGGAAAGTGAAACCTGGCCCTCCAGGTTGTGGGTGGTGCTAAGGGGTAACATCCCTATCACGTAAAAATCTACTTGTTCCAAAACGACAACAAGCCTCGGATACGGGCTGATACCAAGCTGACGACCCCTGCAAACGACTACCGGACTTGAGAGTCTGCACCTGCCTGGAATGTGAGGTCCCTTACCAGAACGGGTGAAGGCGATCAAATGAAGCAAACCCTCAACTGCTATAAAGCAGATATGTATAACCGCGCTCCAAGAAGTGCGATGGAATGGACCAGGCAAAAAACGGATGAAAAACTGCGACATCTACTACGGGAACTGCTACAAGGAGTACAAACAACGCCCATTCGGGTGCGGATTCGTTATTCGAGGAAGACTCCAACAAAAAGTCTTAAGCTTCCGAGATATAAGCGAAGGCCTCATAACAATCCGCATCAAAGCTAAATTTGGACACATTAGCCTAATATGCGCTCACGCCCCAATGGAAGAAAAGGATGATCGACTCAAAGAAGAATTCTACGCTATTCCCCAGCTACGACACAAAAATAGTTCTAGGAGATTTTAATGCAAAACTGGGCAAAGAGGACTTATTTGAGTCGATCATAGGAAAGCATTGCCTCCATAACACCACATCCGACAACGGACTTAGACTAATCAATTTCCTAGCGGGGCGTAACCTCTTTGTAACAGAGGGGCCAAGATCGACTCGGACCACTACCTTGTTGTAACCAGGGTACGAACGAGGATATCAAGAATGCGTAGGAGTCGAGTAGGACTACGTAAGTTTGACGTCGGAAAGCTACAATCGCAAGAGACTGCCAGAATCTTTGCCGATCGTGTCTCCTCCAATCTCTCTCAAAATCCGCCCACAGTAGCACAAACATTAGAGAAGGAATGGGCGCATTGCCAGAGCGCCGTCAGAGACGCTGCCTCAGAGGTGCTGGTTTTCAAACCGCCACCACCTAGAAACCCCTGGTTCGATGAACAACACGAACAAGCCCATGTAGCAAAACAAGAGGCATATAAGGCCATGCTGCAACGACGGACGAGAGGTACTCGCGAAATCTATGATCAGAAGAGAAGAGAGGAAAACACGCTTTTCAGAAAAAAGAAGAGAGAGCACGGAAAGAGTGAGATCGAGGAGATGGAGAGATGCTTCTGCAGGAATGACGCCCGTCAGTTTTACAATAAGGCAAAACGAACATACCATGGCTACAAAGCCAGAGCGGCGGCCTGCAAGGATGAAAATGGAGAATTGGTAATAGAATCACAGTCGATGCTGAGGATTTGGAAAGACCACTTCTGAAGACTGTATAACGGCGATGATAGACAAGATACCGCTGTCAGGCAGAACGAGCCATTCATAATGGACGATGAGGTAACAGAATTTAGTCCACCCGACCTAGACGAAGTCAAAATAGCGATATCAAGACTTAAATCTATTAAAGCCGCGGGCGCAGATGGCCTGTCTGCTGAGCTTCTTAAGGCGGCTGGAGATGAGCTGGTAAAGTGTATGCACCATATCATTTGCAAGGTATGGTCGGAGGAAAGCATGCCCGACGAATGGAATCTCAGCATCGTTTGCCCGGTCCATAAGAAAGGAGACCCCTATAACTGCGCCAACTATAGGGGAATAAGTCTTCTTAACATCGCATATAAGATCTTCTCTGCCATATTGTGTGAACGCCTGAAACCGTTTGTGGATAACCTGATCGGCTCTTATCAGTGTGGTTTCAGGCCAGGTAAATCCACAATAGACCAAATATTTACGCTACGGCAGATCTTGGAGAAGACCCAGGAATACCAAATCGACACTCACCACCTTTTCGTCGATTTCAAGGCTGCATACGACAGCGTGTAAAGAGATGAGCTATATAAAGCCACGTCTAGTTTTAACATCGTTGCGAAACTCGTCCGACTGTGCAGGATGACAATGGAGAAATCTCGCTGCTCCATTAAGGTCGGTAATGAGTAAACCTTCCCCTATGATGTTAAAAAAGGATTTAGGCAAGGTGACGCCCTGTCGTGCAACTTTTTCAACATCGTGCTTGAAAAGATCGTGCAAGAGTAGCTGGCCAGGACAAGAGGTACGACTTATTCCAAGTCTACGCAATTGCTTGCGTACGCCGACGACATTGACGTGATTGAACGGACACGGCGGGACGTCAATGAAGCATTTGTAAGCATTGAGTAGATGCGGCTAGGATGGGTCTCAAGGTTAATCACCAACGTATTGGTCAGAACGTCACCATGGGCGGATATAACTATGAAGTGGTCAAGGAATTCGTCTACCTTTGCTCACTGATGACCGACGACAACAACACCAGCGCTGAGATAAAACGCAGAATCGCTCTTGCCAACCGCTGTTTCTTTGGGCTCAAGGGGCAATTGAGTAGTAGAGCCCTCTCTCGGAAATCCAAGTTGACACTATATAAGATCCTGATCATCCCAGTCCTCCTTTATTACGCAGAGGCTTGGACCCTGACAGAAGCGGATGAAGATGCCCTTGGTCGTTTCGAGGGTAAAATTCTACGCACTATCTACGGTACGGGTTGTACAGCTACATCGGTGTGGTACGACGTCTACGGATACAGCGTCTAAGGTGGCTAGGCCATGAAGAGTCTTCGAATCCACTCCGGAAGGAAGGCGAGGCAGAGGACGGCCACATCTATGGTGGCGCACCCAGGTGGAAGGGGACCTTAACCAACTGGGCGTGCGGCGCTGGAAACAGCTAGCCAAAGACCGTGCCAGCTGTAGACGCTTGTTGGTTGAGGTCCAGGTTCAACACGGCCTGTAGCGCCACCTAAGTAAGTAAGACTAGTGTTTGTATGTATGTTGACGTTACAGTCCATGAAGGACCTGAGCCGAGCTTCTCTCAAACACCCATGTTGTGTGTGATTTCATTTTCCCATAGGTGAAAGGAACCTACAGTTTATTGCCGGTTCCGAATGGCGAATTTCGAGAAGATTTTCATGACAATTTTACTACAGGGGGTTTTGTCAGAACCCCGCTGAGGAGAAACACTGTGAAAAACACATTCGATAACATGGCTGTGTCGGGATTCGATCCCGTGTCATCGGCGTCAGAGGCCAACACACTACCCATTGCGCCACGGTGCTCTCAAGACTAGTGTTTGCCTCGTGAAAATGGATCCAATTTAAAATGCTCGTACACCCGTAACCATGCAAATATTTATTCAATTAGGCACACAGGTAGCTTGTATGGCTTATTAAAAATGCCCTATTTAGTTGCAGATTGTTTTACGCGTCATGCCGTGCGCAAAAAATTAAACAATCTGCTTGCATCCAGTATCCAGCGAACGGGGTAGAGTTATTTATATTGTAATCAACCACGCAAACATAGTACAGATGAATGGATGGGATCCGTTTTTGCGGTGGATTTATTTGTACTTCATTCGCTTTTTCATTCGATTTGAATGGAAATAAATTTAAATGAAAATAACAAAAGCTACCCGCCGGAAAGAGAATAGGGAGTCTGGGGACTTTTCGGGATTATAAATGGTAAAAAGGACTAATTGCTTTAAAAATGAATTGTGTACAGTCAAACTGTAATTTCTTCATTAAGGATAAACGTTAGCATGGCAATGAGGATTTCAAATTGATGGGAATCAGGACTTGGGCATGCTTCCCACGATTTTTAATAATTTTTCCAGTTTCTCAGCTCCAAACAAAAAACTCGGCACAAAATTTTTGACTTTAAGAGTTTTTGTGTCCACTATTGTGCTAGTAATTTAAAAGTATCTTAAAACTCAAGAATTCACAACTCTGGCCAGTACCATTGAGGGCGCCGTGGTAGTGGTAGTGGTACGGATCGTTGCTACGGTTGCTACTTCGACAGTAATGTTGCTTTTAGGTCTTGCTGGCCTATATCGCACACTTTTCTTTTCGAAAATCATTTTTTGGTTTAGCTGCATGATCCTGTACGCCAATATACATTTTTGCGACGCGCAATGAGCGATTTTCGAAGATTAAATGAAATTAGTCGATATAGTCAAGCGAAGTGTAGCGTTTTGTATCCTTTTGTTTAGAATCAGTCAAGGCAATTCCGTTAAGCTAGTGCAAACAGTCCATTTTTAGAGATGCACCCTCTATCTGGAGCAATTAACGTGAAATGCGCCGTGCAGGAAATGTTTTTTTATTTTTTGTTTTTCATAATTTAGATGGCCTCCCAGTTTGACATGTGTCTTCCCGCTACAGTTCATGTCAAACCTGAGAGTCCTTTAAAAAATCTTTACCAACTGGCACGGTCCTTCGCCCGCAGTCTCCTGTGCCGCACGCCTAATTGATTAAGGTCCTCTTCCACTTGGTTGCACCAACGTCCTCGACCGCGTCGCCCCTCCGGGCCGGAGCTGTGTTTTACATGCGCTCAACCTGACCTAGCCATCTTAGGCATTGGATCCGAAGACGTCGTGCTACGTTCATGCCACTGTACATCCCGTACAGTTCACTATTAAGTCTTCTCCTCCACTCGATATTTATGCAGGTCAGGCCGAATATCGTACGCAGAATTTTTCTCTCAAAACGACCAAGGGCCTCCTCATCCGCTTTCGATAAGGTCCATGTCTCTACGCCATAAAGCAGGACCGGGATGATAAGAGTCTTGTATATGGTCACCTTGGTTTTTCGAGAAAGGGCTCTGCTTCTCAATTGCCTCCCGAGCCCATAGAAACAACGGTTAGCAAGGGTTATTCTGCGTTTGATTTCGGCACTGATGTCACTTCTGCGTCCTGGCATCTTGGTGGTTCGTGTCCTTTTTCGACGACAGCATATATTTTGTTTTGCCCTCATTTGCCGTCAGTCCCATCTTAGTCGCTGCCTTTTATGTCAATTGTGTCAATGTCAACCATGGCGCAGTGGGTAGTGTGTTGGCCTCTGACGCCGATGGCACGGGATCGAATCCCGACACAGCCATGTCATCGAACGTGTTTTTCACGGTGTTTCTCCTCAGCGGGGTTCTGACAAAGCCCCCTGTAGTAAAATTGTCATGAAAAGCTTCTCGAAATTCGCCGTTCGGAACCGGTAATAAACTGTAGGTCCCTTTCACCTATGGGAAAATGAAATCTCACACAACATGGGTGAATGAGAGAAGCTCGACTTTGGTTCTTCATGGACTGTAACGCCAACATACATACATACATACATACTATTCAGGTAGAAATTATCCGTCTTCCCGACGAGATACTGTACACAGAATGTCGGCCCCAAGGGTGCGGCGCCGTGCGCGAACAAAGGCGGGTCATAGAAAAAGTACTCTACTGTGTCGTCCTCTTCACAGCATGCAGCACAGGTAGGAGTCCGATTATGCAGAGATGCTTGTCAAAAGTGCAATTGTCCGTAATGACGTCCGTAAGTCTTTTGTAGTCAATTCTCCTTTAGGATAAGAAGAATGCTACGGATTTCTTGCTGACATCAGGGCGTACACGCTTAATCATCCTGCATCCTTGATATTCCGTCCATCTACGATTGTGTATATTAAAGACCCAATCTTTGAAGTGGGCATTGACACATCCATCTGTGAAAATGTCAATACAATCCTTTCCAGGTTCAGTAGGTGGCCAGAGCCAATCCCGACGCCATGGAAATTCAACTATGAAGTTACAGCACAATAAGTTGACACATGCCATTGCGTCAGAGGGCACGTCCATAAGACACGGGTCGTAGGATATTTCCCTCGCAAGCATACATTTTTTTTTTTCAGTTTTATGGCGCGTTTTTGTATTCTGTCTAGTAGGTGCAATGAGGTCTTGGAAGTACTGGACCAGACATGAGCGTTAAGCTCTAATTTGGGACGAATGAACGCCTTATAGATTGTAGCCAGATCTAAGGGTGAGAAATATTTCTTGCATCTGTATAAGAAGCCTAGGCATTTCGCAGCATTCTTGGCGACACTGAATATATGGTCGCTCCAATTAGGATTGTGAGCAACCCTCATACCTAGGACAGAAAGCTTTTCGGTTTCTGGCACTTGCATGCCATTCATGGATAATGGCTGCGGGTTAGGTATACGCTTTAATGACAAGAGACAGCATTGTGTTTTGGAAGCATTAAATTCCACTTTATTGTTTTTACCCCATTGGATGATGCTGTCGATATCGGAATTTAATGAGCTTAACATACGCTGCCGCTCACTATCTATAACCGAAGTGCAGGGTCGTAAACTAGTGAACGAATATGATTAGAAGTAACAGACAAGAGATCATTTATAAAAATAAGAAAGAGTGTCGGATACAAAACGGAGCCCTACGGAACACCAGCATTTACAAAGTGTGTATCAAACTTGAATCCGTCCAAAACAACCTGAATTGAACGATTCGAAAGGTAGCTTCTAATCCATTAAAGAAGAGACTTATCGATCCCAAAAGCACGCATTTTCGACAAAAGGGCTTCATTCCAAGCCCTGTCAAATGCTTTCGAAATATCCAGTGCAACAATTTTGCTTTCACCTGCTTGGTGAGGCGAGTGATTCCACTTTTCAGCGAGATATGCCATCAAATCACCAGTGGATCCGTCATTGAGGAGTTTCCGTGATTCAAGATATTTCATAAGCTGACGGTTAGTCAGCGTTTCCATGACCTTGGAAAGAAGGGACGTTAGTGCAATGAGTCGGTAGTCGGTAACTTTTTTGGGTAAAGGCTGGACAAATGCTGTTTTCCACCTACTCGGAAAAAGCCCAGAGGAGTAGGAAAGGTGAAAAAGCTTACGCAGTGGTTTTGCCAGCGTAGAAGAACACCTCTTCAATATTGGGGCAATACCATCTGGACCAGCGGATTTGTGTATGTCGAGGTCCTTAAGAACCCTTGCGATTGTACGAGTGCGGAAGTGGATTAGTCCCACGGTGGAATTGACGCACTCTAGTACAGGCGGAGACAAAGTACAAGTTGGGAGCTTAGATCAGTGACGAAGCGGGCAGCTAGTAGGTTAGCTTTGTCTAATGGGGTGACAGCTGAAATGTCATTGTGGATGAGCGTCGGTATAGACGACGTAGTTGAGTTTTCTACGTTTATTACAAACAACCAGAAACTTTTGCTACCTTTGGGACATTGAAAGTCGGATTGGAATTTAACCCGTCGAACGTGGGTGTTGCAGTCATTTCTGGCTCGTATGTACTTTTTTCCGTTTTCCTCAGAACTGTTGGCCTTGTAGGCCCGAAAACTTAGCTCCCTGAGCTTAATATCCTCCTTGCGGCTCAAGTCAAACCACGTATTATCCTTGAGCCTGGTACTTTTAATTTTGCTGGGAATACAATTTGCCATGCCGATTCGGATATTATTTGCGATATCAGTTGCGGCGTCCACGTCGTTGACGAGGAAGCACAACGACCAGTTAAAGATCCGAAAGAAGTTGTTAAGGCGGCACCAGTTGGCTTTCTCGTATAGCTATAGTGTTCTCTTAGGAGCTTTTTCTTTAACTGGATATTGGGAGTTCGTGAATTTTGCTGATATCACGCAGGGGTCAGACGAGCCTAGGGGCGACAATACATCGATCGTGTATTTGTCAGGCTGGGAGGTAGGAAACAAGTCCAGGGTATTGGCAGTATGACCAGCAACATCGGGGATACGTGATGGTTCATTCACAAGTTGAGTTAATTGATTTACTTCAGCAAAAATGTCAACATATGTACCTTCCTTCGGGTGTTGTCTGTCCACAATGTCGAAGCCACTGAGAATTGTGTACATTGAAATCGCCCGCTAAAACGATTTCGGCGCGAGGGAACAGGGAAACAATTCTTTGGATGGAATCAGACAGCGCGTCGAATGCATCAAATGTTGCATTCCCGTCTAGATTGGGGCTTCTGTAAAGAAAACAGTAGTGAACGCAGTGCTTACGGAATGTGAATTTAAGCCATATGGAATTAAATTCCGAGGTGGATGCTTGGCTATAGTGTGGAAGTAGCTGGTAAGCAATGTCACTACGGACATAGATGGCGAGACCGCGGTGAGAAACGAATAATGTCACTAAGCTATATCCAGGAAGACTGAAATCCGAAGGATCAGGCTTTTCGTCGACCTGTGTTTCAGTGCCAAAACAGCCGGTTTGCGGAGAGAGAGATGGACATACGTGGCCAAGAAATTCTTCCGTAACCCGCGAATATTGCAGTACTGCACATAGAAATCCCTCATCAATACAAACTACAAAACATGTATAGGTACAGAACCGTCACAGCAGAGACGTGATTCCAATGCGAATTATACCAAAAACCATTTTCCCTGGGACGAGGCATGGCTTTCAGTGCACACCCTCTAATAAATACCTAAAGGGGTGGAAGGTTCATCATAGCATTTACAGCAGCGCCCGGCGTGCTGGGGAAAGCCCCCGTACAGCTGAGACAAACCATTCCTTGAAGTTTAGCGAAAGAGGCTATAACGTGTTTGCGTGTTAGCCTGTTCCACCAGCTGAGATTATCGGTCTTATCATTGTCGTGTGGATCCAAAAGGCCTTTGCCGGCGATAAGCTCCATGTTTTGTCAGAAGGACCTTTGCATTGTCAGAACTTTGACGCGCTTTGGTGGTTTTTAACCCAACTTGGTCTGACCAAAGAAGCTTGCTGTCTAAGACAAATCCCAGGTGCTTAGCTTGAGTCCTCTTGAGAGGATTAACTGGCAGCCTATTTCTCGTGCACCACTCGTCGATTACATTTAGCACCGCCTGTGCGTTGAGACAGACAATCGCTAAACATGAGTCGACACACAGAACGGCACCCTAACAGCACCCTAACAGCGCAGACAGGACGCCAACTTGCGGGCAGCCCCTCTTTACGCCAGATTTGACACAATTTCCGAGACCCATGTACAACCATAATCTCCTTTCGAGTGCGCATTCTATCCTCCCAACTAGGTTTTGAAGCGCAGCTTCGCAGGGTTTTCCATGCACGTTGCATCTCCGATAGAAGATGCATTCAAACGACAACTTTGTGCACGTGCAACTCAACTAAACTTTCAGTACTTGTGATTGGTCTAGGCCTCTTGGCAAGTGAGTAATCCTTTTCCCTATTTTGGGAATAAAGATTACTCGTACTTTCACCATGCGCTATGGAATACATATGAAGGCAAGTGTCAGGCTAGCAGTGAAAATTCTTTTCATCGCAGGAAGCAGCTGCCTTATAGCTTTCTGCAGCATAACAAGGTATATTTCGTCGGTGTCTGGTGACTTAAAGTCATCACAGATGCCACAGCAAATTCAATGACCTCAGTTCAGGTGCAGTTACCGTCGAAGGTTTATTAAAGGACCCGATGATAGTCCGATTTCCCAGGAAATGGGTCTCAAGCAGTAAGCTGAGAGTATCGGCTTTAGAGTCAGTAAAGACCATCAGATTTTCTGCGTGCATTCGGCTTTGTCGATTTTCCCCGTTTGAGGTCTTTAACCAACGTGCTTTTCGCGCTCAGAGATTTGATCTTATCGCAGAAGGTCCTATAAGAATCATCGATTTAAGAATTACGACTTCGGACTTTAGAGCATACCACTCCCTGGTGTTTGATGACAGGAAAAGCGAATTAAGAACATATTAAAAGTTTTAAGCTCTCAATCTTTCCTAGTATGATTAGGATAGACCACTTTACTCTTCTCGATTAGTAGGAATGTATGACCTTCCTGACAACTTGCCTAATTCTCCTAATCGAGGAATTGTCCTTATTAAGGGTAAAAATTAAGACAACGGCCATACCACACATTTTTCACTGTTTCTATTCAGAGACGCACTTTCTATTGTGCAACTTACAGCTGCAGCATAACCAGCTTCAGATCTTGCTCCGTCTCCTTAAGGAATCGGGCTGCTTCGCAAATCAGACGGTTCCTTTATTAACAATAGCAGGGTAACCTTGGAGCTTGCTTAAGGAACACTTCCGTAGTCCTACTTCCCACCGAAATGGAAACCAAGCGAACATCCTGTCGCCCTGTCGCTAATAGACTTTGTAACAGGTCGTAATCTCTTAGTAGCTAGCACATGATTCTCACATCTCAATATCCATAAAAATAGTTTCACACGCCATGAGATCACGATTTGCGCCTTCCTCGGTATTGAGGGGCCCTTTGACAATACTGACTATGAGCGATCTCCAGATCCTGCAGAGGTATAAACCATCCCTCTAACCACTAGATTAGGGCGATGCTAAATAGCCGTATTATGTCAGCCACATCCGCAGAGATCTCGGTGACAGTAACGGCAGTTAAGGAGTGTCCACAAGGAAGAGTCCTTTCACCTCAGTGCAATATGACAAGAGATTTAAGTCACTGATCACTGCACAGCTTGGGAAAGCGGCAATACCTTGCTCAATGTCAAAGGCCTAAGCTTAGAGAGTGGCATAAGAGGACTAACCATCAATAAGGTCTCTGATATTCAAGCAGCGCTCAAAACGTTGAGCTCGTATAGCCCGAACTCAAAGTCTGTTAAGGAATCCCATTATGCCCTACAGGACCTAGTCAAAAGAAATAAGGTCGAAACCTGGTGGGTGCCAGGACACAAGGACATTAAGAGCAATAAAATCACCGACTAACTTGCTAGAAAAGGTTCCAGCGAGAAATGCATTTTTGCCTAACCCTTCTGATCCCAAGCCTAAGATCAACTTTTTCCTAGACAAGTGGGGAAAACTGCAACACCTCTCCTTTTGGAACAGCGTTCAAGGACTCCGCCAATAGAAAAGACTTATACGGCCTCTGTACAGACACTTTATCAATATCCTTAAACTTAATAGGGTGGATATCAGAAGTCTGGTCAGCTACCTTAGTGCAGGCGACGTCGAACTTTCAGAGAGTTTTTGGGATATTCCGCTTAACTTACTCAGATGTTTAAACGAGGATACCAATAAAATCGAGGTGATATGGAACAAGCCGTGGTTGTTTCCTGCGCAAACGGACTGTCTGCTGAGCTCTTCAAGGCAGCTAGGGATGACCTGGTTAGAAGCACGCACCAGCTCATCTGTAAGATATGGTCAGAGGAAAGTAAGTCCGAGGAATGGAGTTTCAGCATCATATGCCCGATCCACAAGAAAGGAGACCTCTCTGACTGCGCCAACTACAGAGGAATAAGTCTTCTTAACATCGCCTACAAGATCTTCTCTGCCGCTTTGTGCGAGCGCCTGAAGCCTTTTGTAAATAAGCTAATAGGTCCTAATCAGTGCGGATTCAGGCCAGGGAAGTCCACCATCGACCAAATCTTCACACTACGGCAGATCCTGGAAAAAACCAATGAATTTCAAGTCGACACTCACCACCTATTTGTCGACTTCAAAGCCGCATACGACAGCATAATTAGAGACGAGCTATACAACGCTATGTCTACCTTTGACATACCTGCTATACTCGCATAGAATGCTCGCTGCTCCATCCGAATCAAGGTGTTCGCCGATAGTTTTGACGTGATGTCGATCAGGCGTTTGCGAGTATTGAGATGGAGGCGGCGAAAATTGGTTTGGCAGTAAACGAGGGCAAGACTAAATATATGCTGTCATCAAAAAAGGACGCTCACAACCAACGTCTTGACCAGAACGTTTGTATTGGTAGATACATATAAGTTCGAGGTAGTTAAGGACTTCGTCTACCTTGGCTCCCCAGTGACCTGGAACAACGACATCAGTTCCGAAATCAAATTCAGAATCAAGAACGCAGTTTCTTTAGGCTCATGAGGCAATTGAGTAATAGAGCCCTCTCCCGAACGACACAGTTGACTCTATATAAGACCCTTATCATATCGGTCCTGCTGTACGTCGCAGAAGCATGGACACTATCAAAAGAGGATAAAGACGTCCTGGGTCGGTTCTAGAGAAAGATTTTGCGTGTTACTTTCGGTCCTTTAAACGCAGGCGGGGGATTTAGGAAAAGATTCAACCACGAACTTTACGGGCTGTACAGTGACATGAGTCTAGTCAGGCGTCCACGGATTCAACGGCTAAGATGGCTAGACCATGTAGAGCGAATGGACACCTTAGCTCCAGCCCGGAGAGTATTTGAATACAACCACAAGAGGCGGAGAAACTGAAGACAGCTGCACTTAAAATGGCGCACACAGGTGGAAAAGGACCTAAGCCAACCGGCTATGGGGTAATGGAAAAAGCTAGCAAAAGATCGTGCTAGTTGGAGGGGCATGTTGGTTGAGGCCCACGTTCACCCCGAACTGTAGCGCCCGTCAAGAAGAAGAAAAAGATATACAACAGGCTTACAGAACCTAATTACAATGTTGAAGGCGGAGTTAGAGTGGTTAGTTGAAGTGGATGGTAACATAGCAATAGCATATGCAGATGCCAACGATGACGGGAGTGGAGGTGAAGAAGAAAAATACGAAGCTGAGAAAATTGGTATTGAAATTCCGGAATAGGATGACATTGAAAACGCAATTGGGATATTGCAATCTGCGTCAGAAATGACAGATGATGAACTGGATGAGGTCCAACACAGCCTTCTTAAAATAGAGTCGTTTTCAGGGTTGCGCACCCAAAGGGTAAAACGGGACCCTATTACTAAGACTTCGTTGTCCGTCCGTCCTTCCGTCTGTCACCAAGCTGTATCTCATGAACCGTGATAGTTTCACAGTTGATGTACATATTTCTGTTGCCGCTTTCGTCCGAGCTTTGATCCCTATTGTGTCTTTGTTGTATTAATCTTAGCTGCAAACCTTTTTTTTCTATAATTATTGCTATTCACCTTTTCACCTCCCTGCTGTCAAGTAAGATAATTGCTTTGAATTCAATGGACACTTTGATGATCTACTATCTCATCATGGAGATTTTGGATCACCAAAGTAATATGCCCATAGCTTGCCTGCAACCAGGATCTGTCATCAAACGGATTAGCCCTTTTAATGTGATGAGGTAACATACAACTTCTCTTTCATTTTTATATATACGGAAGATCCATTTCTAATCGACGACGACCGCAGAGAATTCCGTCTCCCTGACAGCGACGAAGTTAAGATTGCCATATCGAAACTCAATTCGAATAAAGCTGCTGGCGCAGACGAACTGTCTGCTGAGCTCTTCAAGGCAGCTTGGGATAACCTGGTTAGAAGCATGCACCAGCGCATCTGTAAGATATGGTCAGAGGAAAGTATGCCCAAGGAATGGAGTTTCAACATCGTATGCCCGATCCACAAGAAAGGAGACTTCTTTGACTGCGCCAACTACAGAGGAATAAGTCTTCTTAACATCGCCTACAAGATCTTTTCTGCCGCTTTGTGTGAGCGCCTGAAGCCTTTTGTAAATAAGCTGATAGGTCCTTATCAGTGCGGGTTGAGGCCAGGGAAGTCCACCATCGACCAAATCTTCACAATACGGCAGATCCTGGAGAAAACCAATGAATTTCAAGTCGATACTCACCACCTATTTGTCGACTTCAAAACCGCATACGACAACGTAATAAGAGACGAGCTATACAACGCTATGTCTACCTTTGACATACCTGCTATCCTCGTCAGACTATACAGGATGACCTTGGAGAATGCTCGCTGCTCCATCCGAATCGGTGAGCACCTTACTGATAGTTATGATGTCAAAAAAGGATTTAGGCAGGGCGATGCGGTTTCTTGTGATTTCTTCAACATCATATTAGAAATTATTGTGCAAAAATCACTGGCCAACACAAGGGGAATAATCTATTTGAAATCCTCTCTATTCCTTGCATACGCCGACAACATTGACATAATAGGTAGATCACAGATGTGAATGAGGCGTTTGCGAGCATTGAGATTGACCTGGCGAAAATTGGCTTGGCAGTAAACGAGGTCAAAACTTAATATATGCTGTCATCAAAAAAAGGACGCTTACCACCGAAGTCTTGGCCAGAAGTTCGTTGTAGTTAAGGACTTCGTCTACCTTGGCTCCGTTGTGCCCTGGAACAACGACATCAGTTCCGAAATCAAACGTAGAATCACAATTGCCAATTCGCTGTTTCTTTGGGCTCAGCAGGCGATTGAGTAGGAGAACCCTATCTCGAACGACAAAGTTGACTATATGGCGCAAAAGCATGGACACTATGACAAGCGGATGAAGAGGCCCTTGGTCGGTTCGAGAAAAAGATTTTGCGCGTGATTTTGGGGCCTATAAACGCAGACGGGGGATGGTGGAAAAGATTCAGCCACGAACTATCCGGGCTATACAGCGACATAAGTCTAGTCAGGCGTCTACGGATTCAACGTCTAAGATGGCTGATGGCAGAGAGTCTTTGAATCCAAGCCCGAGGGAAGAAGAAGAAGAAGATGACGGCCGTACTTAAGATGGCGAACACAGGTGGAAAGGGACCTCATCCTACTGGGTGTGCGGCAGTGGAAAAGGCTAGCAGTGGTGTGCGGCCGTGGAAAAGGCTAGCAAATCATCGTGCCGACTGAAGGAGCATGTTGGTTGAGGTCCAGGTTCACCCGAACTGTAGCGCCCGTTAAGAAGAAGAAGAAGAACTCCACTAACTTGAATTTTTTCAAAGCTAATTTTGACATCGCGTGGAAAATCGACTTAGAAAAAGGCGACTGTACATGCATGTATTCTCCGAGTGTCCTTATATGAGGACATCCCCATACTCCATCCACGAGCCTTCAGTTAATCAAATGCACATATACTTCAAAGGTGTATGAAAAGCGGTGGAAATATTTATTGCGTAGTAAAGCCGACACTTTTTTTTTAAACTCTCAGGACGGTCCTAAACGATATAAGCTAACGGTTTCATTTTAAAAAAATACACTAAGGTGTACATACATATGTACTCCATATTGATCGCCCTGAAACACTATGTCCTGAATTGTTTCAGACTGTTTAGAGCAATCGATGACAATGTTTGAAGTCAATGAGGTTTTGGAAGGGTACACCTTGACAGCTTAGTCATAAAATATTGCATTATGATGATGGTATGTTTGGTAAGGGCTTTCTTTGGTGGCATTGCAGCCCGTGAAAGACCAGAGAGCCAAGCTTCTTCGTAAAGGGAAGAAGTTGGCAAAATATTATTTTATTACCTTCCATGAGTTCGGGTTTAGAAGCTAGTAGGAATGGCATACTGACCTTTCTGTGAACCATATTTTCAATTGAATGTGAAACATGTTTTAAGGTTGCTATCACCAATAACAACTACAAGGTCAAAGACGAATGTAAAGATTTTTTTTTAAATTTATTTAAACCTAAAATCCTCAGTCGAAGTAGGTACGATGAAATACGATTGGGGATTTGTATAACATTAATGTCGCAGATAAATATTGCGCAGTAGCATATACTCGTACTATTCATCATATGTAGGGGATTATCAGGGGTATACCGACACGCAAATTTGCTGCACGTAGCTACACTAACAATAATTTTAAGCAAATCTGTTAAAACAAGAATAGTTTCACTTGGAATTACTAAAGCCACACCCCAACGACCATTGGCTCGATATATGCATGCATGTAC
This sequence comes from Eumerus sabulonum, assembly GCA_951905685.1. NCBI lineage: Eukaryota > Metazoa > Arthropoda > Insecta > Diptera > Syrphidae > Eumerus > Eumerus sabulonum. The sequence continues at coordinate 243,541,413 of OX645060.1, forward strand.
CTCTGCAGCTAAAGGCCTCAATCGAAAACCCATTTTTCCACGATTACTTTAGTATCAGAGAAGTTATACAAATATCTTCAAATGCCTTTTGCATAGTACGATTTCTGTCAAAATTAAAATGTAACACTCGACAATCGTTCCTATCAGAAATGTAAAGCCCGAAACTCATAGAGCATTTATCCAAAGACAAATGGTAGTCGAACTTAAATCCCCATCGTACGCTGAATACAAAACTTTTCCCAGAAATTACAAAGAGCCCATCATCCCCTTTTTCATTGGAAATGAAACCTTTTTCCCCATTGATCCCTTCCACACTATGTAGTGTGCTTGTGAACTTTTAATCCCCTTTTGTTGCCCTAATCCTAACTACAGATACATTCCTTTATTCGTGCGAAATTATTTATTAATACGAATTACAATCGGTTGTGCTCGCATGTAGATACACAGGAGTACTAGAGATTGGGGTCGTCCCTGTTAAAAGGGTTTTGTTTTGTGACTTTTGGTTTAATGATGATGCCCCATAGAAAAGGCCTAACGAGAAACAAAAGTCGGAAGCAACTAACCGTTTAAGTTTTCATTAGAGATACTTAAAACAATAAATGAGTTCTTGCCCCCGTCGAGGACCATCCAGACCTCCTTAGTAGTCGTCGACATTCACTATCGTTTACCATCAAACTAGTAGACGTACGCATTTCTAATTTAATAACCGATAAACGTAATCATCTGCGATCTGCTCGACAAGGTCTTCCATCATTGAATTACAAATTATATGCAAACAAGATGCAGAATGCAGCTTGCAATTGGCAATTAAGTATCTTTTACTGAATTGACGTAGTACTGGCATATGTACATACGTCGTGGCGCACAAGAACTGAAGAGATAAGAGAGCAGTTTAACTTAATTCAATCAAGTTTGCGATAGCTGCACAAAAAGAAAAAACTAAATAGTAAATTCCCTCTCCAATTACTTCGAATCATCGTTGTATCTTTTATGTACATGCATAGCTCTTCGTCCACCCATTACAACCTTCCACTTGTTTTCATCACGCTTAAGCTGGATTTAGGGAGTTCTTTCAAGCGTATTACTCGTTTTTGTTTTTTTTGGAAAGGATCTACCCAAAACTAGTAGGTACGTGTTCGATAAATGGTTGTCCATGAAAGGAAGGATACTGAGCCAGACAAAGAGATAACCAAAAGTGAACCGTGCGAATCCCTTAAGTACCACATGCAACGGTGTAAAGATGAAACACTACATAAAAGACCACCAAACTTGGTCGGTTATATCTTTCGTTACACACGCTTGCACTGCAAATTACACATTTGGAGCCAAGGAACTAATAGGAGCAATATAAGAACAACAAACACCACAACACAGAGTACACAGAGTAAAGAGATAAAACAGCACTGAACACTCACCAACGAATGAACTTAAAAACGCACGAAATCGTAACGGAAATCTAAGCAAGCACGGTACTATGTATCTTCGACCAGAACGCGAGACCTTTCAGAACGATATTATGCCCACCTTAACGGTTGTAACTGTTTTTATACGCCACCGACGACAGCCTGTGCAGACACGGGATGCAGCGCTATCAGTTGGTTTTGCTAACTTCTGCAAACACGTGAAGCTTTCGTGGAAAGCTTTCTTCTCGTTGCGGATAACAAGTACTGGCTGGACCAGATACGAGATACATGTGAGCAGGGAACGGGGAGAGAGTATTTGCCGTGGTCTGTGTCACTGGGATGGTTGGCTACTGGTTGATGGTCTGCCGTATCACTGTACGATGGAATTTTGTTATCAGGATAAAGTGAAAACCACGAGAACAGAGTATTCTCAAATACCATTCAATTGGTTAGAGAAGAGAATATCTCGCAGTAGGATAACGTCGCAATTCGCTGACGGGTGATGCTAAAGATACAGTGAGCGACAAAAGTCTACGTACGACCCCCATTCTTGCTATCTGACAAGTTCCAAAGCATTATTGAAAAATCGAATGATGCAGTTTCGTTTCAAATCTCTTTTTATTAATAATACAACATAAAATAAATGAATTCAACAAAAACTTAACAAGCAATTAACAAAAAACGAAAAAAAAATAATGACAAAAGTCTACATACGGCATGTTAACCACCATAAACGCCTTTAATTCAGTTGGTAAAATTATTGTTAATGATACATTTAATATTTTGTAGGCCCACCATGTGCGTCTAGAACTGCCTGCATGCGTCTGGGCATTGAAGCAACTAAATTACTTAATTCATCAGCTGTTATGGCTCGCCACTCTTCTTGGAGCTTCTGTTTTAGCATTGGGGCACTACTTATGGCATATCTTCTTATTTTTCGTTCCAAAATCTCCCATACATGTTCGATGATGTTTAAGTCCGGGCTTTGGGGTGGGGTGTGTAGTTGTCTTGGGGCGTAATAAAGTAGCCAATCTTTGACAATTTGGGCGGTGTGCTTGGGATCATTGTCTTGTTGGAAGATCCAACTCGCGCCAAGATTCAAGCTGTCGACGGATGCTTTCAGATTTTGTTCTAAAATATTCTTGTATTGATGGCGATCCATATTACCCTCAATAAAGACAAGATTTCCTACGCCAGAAGCAGCTACAGCACCCCAGACCATCACGCTACCACCACCATGCTTCGGTTAGAATTTGCCCAAAAGCATATTGAAATGGGAATGGATTTCTGGAAACGAGTTTTATTTACTGACGAATCTAAATATAATATATTCGGAAGTGACGGGAGAGCTAGAGTTTGGAGAAAAAATAAGACAGCAATGAATCCGAAAAATTTAGTTTCTACGGTAAAGCATGGTGGTGGTAGCGTGATGGTCTGGGGTGCTGTAGCTGCTTCTGGCGTAGGAAATCTTGTCTTTATTGAGGGTAATATGGATCGCCATCAATACAAGAATATTTTAGAACAAAATCTGAAAGCATCCGTCGACAGCTTGAATCTTGGCGCGAGTTGGATCTTCCAACAAGACAATGATCCCAAGCACACCGCCCAAATTGTCAAAGATTGGCTACTTTATTACGCCCCAAGACAACTACACACCCCACCCCAAAGCCCGGACTTAAACATCATCGAACATGTATGGGAGATTTTGGAACGAAAAATAAGAAGATATGCCATAAGTAGTGCCCCAATGCTAAAACAGAAGCTCCAAGAAGAGTGGCGAGCCATAACAGCTGATGAATTAAGTAATTTAGTTGCTTCAATGCCCAGACGCTTGCAGGCAGTTCTAGACGCACATGGTGGGCCTACAAAATATTAAATGTATCATTAACAATAATTTTACCAACTGAATTAAAGGCGTTTATGGTGGTTAACATGCCGTATGTAGACTTTTGTCATTATTTATTTATCGTTTTTTGTTAATTGCTTGTTAAGTTTTTGTTGAATTCATTTATTTTATGTTGTATTATTAATAAAAAGAGATTCGAAACGAAACTGCATCATTCGATTTTTTCATAATGCTTTGGAATTTCTCAAATAGCGAGAATGGGGGTCGTACGTAGACTTTTGTCGCTCACTGTATTTATTTGGCAGAATACATACATACATATGTACATAGGAGCACATCTATCGGACGTATTCCATTGTGTCGATGGGAATTTCTCTAGACTCGTTTACGTGTCCCCGTCTTTAGTTCCATAAACTCGAAGGCCTTTGGGAAACCTAAGGCCTCCGTCTTGTTTATTCATATCATTTAAAAAAACCCCGCTGGGAGTAGCTAAAGTTATAATCGCAATTATCTTCCCTATACATGGCACGGATGCACCTCATTTCAGTTCACTAAAATCACTTTTTGTTTTCCCTTTCAGTTTCGTCGTCTTCCACAAATTTTAATTCCTTTACCCTCTAATCTCCCTTCTCCCTAGTATTATACCTTCTAAACTCATCATGAAGGTTTCCCGCAATTACCCCCTCATCCACGCAGAGCATGCTACTTCCAAACATTACAATATTTTTATGTCAGCTTACTTCACTCTAGACTTTAATACCATAAGCGGAAGTAATGGTGGCCGGGGATCGACGAAGGCGGTAGGGGTTAACAAATCTTCTTTAAAGTTTAAGCTTAAATCCTGTCTGGTTACACGAACGAGAGCATCTCCTTAATATGTATCTGACAGTGGAATTTTGAAGTTTTCTACTTCCCTCTGATGTTTTAAAAGTCCACGCATTCCAGGGCTCAGTGGAGCGTGCCTGACACCACTGACAACATAAATATTAAATTTTTCATCTTGGGAATTAATTGTTTTTCGAGGGCAGGTTATATGAAACAACAACTTACGTCTGAAGCTCCATATATGTGTGTTTGTAAAAGACAGCATTCCCAGGCGAATACGCAACTTTTTTTTTCTAAAATTAGATGCCTTGAGTAATCCGGCCTTGGAGAGGCTACATTGACTATTTTGATTGTGTGATTTGTGTGTCTTGAGCGATTAAGGTGACATTTTCGAGATAAGACGAGATAAGGCAACGCTTATACATAGGTTTAGCGAAGAATCTAAGATGATGCGGTGTACCAGATATCAGGTGAAGTGTGAGGTATATTTACAGCTTGTAGGCTTAATCATTTTGAAGATTGCTTTTTTGGAATTTAATTAGCCATTTTAATATAAACACCATAAACAACCAGAGTTCTCAGGTTACTTTTTTTTAATGAAGGCTTCTGTTTCTGCAGATGCAAGTGCAGTAGCAAGTACACGATTCCCACACCTCAACATCCATAAAGGGACCTGGCGGTCTTTCGATCAATCGACTACCAACCAAATTGATCATATTGAGATCGATGGCGGACACTCCTCCAGCATCCAAGATGTCCAAACCTTTCGAAGAGCCAACATCGATTCGGATCATTACCGTGTTGCAGCCAAGGTACGGATACGAATTTCTCGGAATCAACGGAGTCGAGTAAGAACACCAAAATTTAACGTCGGAAGGCTGCAATCGCAGGAGACCGCCAGGACCTTCGCCGATCATGTCTCCCTCAAGCTCTCTCAAGTCCCGATGCAATCTGCAGAAATCATAGAACGTCATTAGAGAGGCCGCCTCTGATGTACTCGGTTTCAAGCCACCATCTTCGAGAAACCCCTGGTTTGATGACGGGTGCAGACTATCCCATGTAGAGAAACAGAATGCATACATGGCCACATTGCATCGACGGACGAGAGCTGCCCGCGGGCTCTATGAACAGAAAAGGAGGGAGGAGCATGCGCTTCTGAGAAGGAAAAAGAAGGAGCACGAGAAGCGCGAGATCGAGGAGATGGAGAGATGTTACTGCAGGAACGACGTTCGAAAATTTTACCAGAAAGTAAAACGAACATGCCAAGGCTATAAAGCCTGCAGGGATGAACACCGACAACTAGTAGTGGAGTCACAGTCGATGCTGAGATTGTGGAAGGACTACTTTTGCAGACTGTTTAACGGCGATGATAGTCAAAATGCTGCCGTCAGGCAGAGCGAACCATTCACAATGGACGAAGACGAAGGAGAATCTCATCCACCCGACCTAGACAACATTAAGATAGCGATATCGAAACTTAAGTCTTATAAAGCTGCTGGAGCAGACGGACTCCCCGCGGAACAGTTTGAAGCAGCTAGCGATGAGCTGGTCAGGGACTTGCACCAACTCGTCTGCTAGATATTTATTTATTTATTTGAATTAATATGACAGTACTACAAGATAATTCATCTTTTAGAAGTACAATTTTTAGAAGTACAAAATTTAGTTGAATGTATACATGTATGAACGAGTAAATTAATTTTGAAAATAGATAAGTACAGAACCAAATTATGCCAAAATCAAATCAAGTTATGAGGACATGTCAGTAAAGAATTGAAAAAGTTTCTTCTGGAATACGGTATAAGAGTTAGTTAACTGCAATTCATGTGGAAGATTATTCCAGATACGAATTGCAGATACAAGAAAAGACCGTTCACCAATGCGATGTGTGAAAGACGGAATTATGAGTTTATTCCCTCTGTTAGACTGAGCAAATTGTAGCATTTCAAAGAGGTAACTAGGAGATTTATTTAGGATAATTTTAAACAGTTTCAGGACATTCCGAAAGTTGAAATACAGGTCAAGTTTGAGTCCAAAAATTGATGATGCTAAAGAAGACACACTTCTCGACCGAGGAATATTAAAAATAAAACGAACGCAATCATTAAATGCAACATTTAGTCTATGTTTACAAACAGAATCAGGACAAGGGAATACCGAACAATTAAACAAGATGTAGGGCATTATAAGTGTTTTAACTAGTCTTTTTTTATCATGGGATTCAAATAATACGCTGAGCATCTCAATCTGCGTAGTGCACAATAAACTTTTCGCAAAGTATCTCTAATTCCGTCACAACATGTAAGCGAGGAGTTGATATGAAAGCCTAAATATGTGACAGAACAGATGGGACTTATGCAATTGCCATCAAGGACAATTGGTGAAAGATCATTAAGACATCGATTATTATTTGAAAAGACAATACTAACCGTCTTAGTGGGATTCAACGTCAACTTGTTAGCTTTTGACCAACTTGATAAATGATCAAGGTCTTCATTCACCCTGGCAATGCAGTCTTCAATGAGACCTATAGGTCGTGAAAGGTATATGATAACATCATCAGCGTACATATGGACTTTACAATTTTCAACAATATCCGGGATATCATTGTGGAAAAGAGAGAATAACAGCGGGCCCAATACAGAACCTTGGGGAACCCCCGTTCTAATAGCCTTAGGATTAGAGAGACCAAGCTCAGTGACAACCGCATGCACCCTATTTTTTAGATATGCATTTATAAGTTTAATAGAATAGGAAGAAAAGCTGAAGTTATTCTTCATTTTCGTTAACAGCAAAGAGTGCTCAATGCGGTCAAAAGCTTTGGAAAAGTCCAGTAGAACTGCGACAGCAGTATCATTACGATCTAAAGCTGTTCTAATGTCAGTAGACACTTTAAGTACAGCAGATTCGCAACAATGTTTGCTGCGAAAACCTGATTGCCATTTGGATAGTTTATTATTTTCATCTAGGTATTTTTTAATTTGAACAGATCTGGGGGCACGGCAGTGCCCCTGCCAAGTCGAGCAAAAAAGCGGCACGGCCGTACCATCCTTTTCTCGTAACATAATAGGCCATTTTCGACCCCCTGTAACTTCGTTGTGGATAGAACTAGAAGTCTGAATTTTCAGTAACCAAGCAAGCATTGCATAGACACGGTATATTTCAAATTTCATTCAATTTGAACCAGTAGTTTAAGAATTATAACTAGTCAAAGTTTCTTAATTTTGTCACTCACTGACTGACTCACTGACTGACTCACTGACTGACTGACCGATCATCAAAAGTCTAAGGCACTTCTAGCAGACGTAGAAGCTTCAAATTTGGAACACAACTAGTGTTAAGTGTATAAACCAAGGAAAAACTAAAATATTTTGCAATTTCGGTTCAGTTTTCTAGATACACCAACTGCATAAATAATCCCATAAACGTATATACATAGTACATCAGTGAATCTGTTTGCCTGGATACATATACATAAACAATGGAATAATAAGGGTTGGTAGGCTTACTGTATTCGGTATCGGCGAGTATATACATACATATGTATGTATTTACGTATCAGAAAGATTTGGTTTTACTTCAAGCATATAACCCATCTATACGTGGTGTGATTTGTTCACTAATACACTTGCACGTGCATTGCATGAATTTGAAAAGTGTATATCTGACATAGGCATTGGTATCAGCGAAATTATGCCTACGCTGAAGAAATACATATGTATGTACATACATAACTGCATGAGGGATACATAGGACGGGTTAGAAATGGGAGATTAGACAAATTTAAAGCAGAAGGTTAACTTTATCACCCAAAATAAATAAATATAAATATAATAAAAAGTAAAAAAAGTAATGAAAAGTTTCTTTGGTTTCTTTATGTGTATGTAGTTTCTACCTTCTAGTAAAAAGAAAGTAACTCAGTTTTAAAGAAATGATAAAAGTAACGATCCTCGATATATTATACATACATATGTAAGTAAAGAAAGAAGTGAGAGCACCGTGGCGCAGTGGGTAGTGTGTTGGCCTCTGACACCGATATGACACGGGATGGAATCCCGACAAAGCTATGTCATCGAACGTGTTTTCACGGTGTTTCTCCTCAGCGGGGTTCTAACAAAATCCTCTGTAGTAAAATTGTTATGAAAAGCTTCTCGAAATTCGCCGTTCGGAACCGGCAATAAACTGTAGGTCCCTTTCACCTATGGGAAAATGAAATCACACACAACATGGGTGATTGAGAGAAGCTCGGCTTAGGTCTTTCATGGACTGTAACGCCAACATACATACAAACATACATACATCTACAAAAAGGAATGAGATGCCATGAAAAACATAACTTGTAAAAAAACCAAGTCTCGCAACTCAGATCTTCTACCGTAAAAATTTGTAAGATCAATGTATTACCAAGTCAGTTAATTTATTTAGTCCCTACTTAAGGGACCTTCTGCCTTGATTGATTACGTAATAAGCTAACCTAACAACATCTTATAGTGACCATACCAATATCAAAATCTTTTATGTTTTAAGTAAATAGATTGACTTGGAAATCGCACTAAATAATCTAATTTAATATAATATGTATTACTTGTGAGATATATTGTGTTTTCATGCGATGGCCAGGTCAATCTATTTACTTAAAACATAAAAGATTTTGATATTGGTATGGTCACTATAAGATGTTGTTAGGTTAGCTTATTACGTAATCAATCAAGGCAGAAGGTCCCTTAAGTAGGGACTAAATAAATTAACTGACTTGGTAATACATTGATCTTACAAATTTTTACGGTAGAAGATCTGAGTTGCGAGACTTGGTTTTTTTACAAGTTATGTTTTTCATGGCATAGTATCTTCTCGAAGGCTTTTGACAGAAAACATAGAATATTGATAGGTCTATAGTCGGCGGGACAGGTTGGGTTAGACTTTTTCGGGATAGGCTTAATGTTTGCTGCTTTCCATTGCACCGGGAATTGAGAGCTATAGATGCAGTAATTGAAAATATCATGTATATAACGTATAATATGATGAAGGATAAGCTTAAGGAACCGCGGAGAAATACCATCAGGTCCTATTGCGTTAGACTTAACAGAGTTAATGGCATTAAGTACATCAATTTCTTCAACGCACTGGAAACTAAGACCTGAAGGATCATCTGCAGCATTCAAGTCTAAATTATAACCCACTTCAGGTGGTTTAAGAGTATCTTGGGAAAAAAAATCACTCATTTCATTAGGAGGCAACGAACACAAAGTCGATTTTCTGTTAGATACCACAGCTAAGATATGGTCGGAGGAACGCATGCCTGATGAATGGAATCTCAGTATCGTTTGCCCGGTCCATAAGAAAGGAGACCCTTATGACTGCGCCAATTATAGAGAGATAAGCCTCCTGAACATCGCGTATAAGACCCCCCCTGCCGTATTGTGTAAGTGCCTGAAACCGTTCGTGGACAATCTGATAGGTTCCTACCAGTGTGGATTCAGGCCAAAAGAATCCACCATATATCTAAGGCAGATCTTGTCGACGTATGACAGTGTTTATAGAGACAAGCTATACAGAGCCATGTCATGTTTTAACATTCCTGCCAAACTTGTCAGACTGTGCTGAATGACTATGGAGAACTCTCGCTGCTCCATTAAGGTCAGAGGTGAACTAACCGACACCTTTGATGTTAAAAAAGGTTTTAGACAGGGTGACGCACTGTCATGTGATTTCTTTGACATTATTCTTGAAAAGAACGTGCGGGACTCTGCGGCCAATACAAGAGGTACGATCTTCTTCAAGTCAACAGAATTGCTTGCCTACGTAGATGACATTGACGTTATTGGATGGAAAAACGAGACGTCAATGCTTGCGGCAGAAGCGCCTAATGTGGATCTAAGGGTAAATGGGAACAAGACCAAATATATGCTGTCATCCAAGAAAAACGCGCAACACCGCATCTTGGTCAGAACGTCACCTTCGGCAGCTATATTTTTGAAGTAGTCAAGGACTTCGTCTACCTTGGCTCGATAGTGACAAGCAGCAACGACACCAGTTCTGAGATAAAACGCAGACTAACTCTTGCCAACCGTCGCTTCTTTGGGCTCAAGAGGTATCTGAGTAGTAGAGACCTCCCTCGTAAAACTAAGGTATCCTTCTACAAAACCCTAATCACCCCGGTCCTCCTCTACGGCGCTGAGGCTTGGACTTTATCAAAAACTGATGAAACCTATACCAGGCGAATTTAGTCTACCTACTCTATTCAAGAGGGACTTGAGTTCATGCACTAACTTGGAGCTAGCTGTCACTGCGGACGCATATGCTTTTCCCCCTCCACCACTGCTTCACAACATAGTGCATGGCCATGACAGGCAGACGCATATCTTCCCAACGAGAAGTCCAGTCGGATGTTTTCGCGCTTAAAAGAAGACCCCAGCACCGGACCATCCGTGAAAATGTGAAGATTATCCTTTCCAGGTTCAGTATCCAGCCAGAGCCAATCTTGACGCCGTGCAGCTGAGACAAACCGTTCTTTGGAGTTTGGTGAAAGAGGCTACGAAGTGTTTGCGTGTTAATCTGTCCGACAGACAACAGATGCAAATGAGATTATAGGTCTTATCATTGCCGTGTAGATCCAGAGGACCTTTGCCGGCGATAAACCCCATGCTTTGCTAAAAGCTCCTTTGCATTGCCAGAAGCTGACAGCGCTTTGGTGGTTTTTGACTCAACATGCTTTGACCAGAGAGGCTTGCTATCTAAGATGACTCCTAGATACTTAGCTTCCTTTGATACCAGGATGGAAGTGCCTTTTAGTACCAGCTGAGTCATATCAGTATTTTTCCTCCTTCGAGTGAAGAGAACGAACTCGGTCTTAAGAGGATTGACCGACAGCCCATTTCTGGTACACCAATGATCGATCACATTTAGCGCCGCCTGTGCTTTGAGATGGACAGTCGCTAAGCATGCGCCGACAGAAAGAACGGCGACATCATCCGCATAGGCCAGGGCATAGATTCCAGAGGCATTGAGAGCAACAAGCAGGGAGTCGACCACCATACACCATAACAGCGGCGACAGGACGCCATCCACCTTGCGGGCAGCCCATGTTTACGCCGGATTTGACAAATTGGTCGAGGCTTGCATCAGCGGTCAATGTCCTGTGCACAAGTACATATTGCTTTAATCCACAAGACCAGTGCTTCATCTACGCCATGATGTCTGGCAGCGCTGTACATGCTGTCGAATGTACGATGCCCAGCGAGTTGTTTTCATCGTTTCAGTTGCAGCTTCCCTTGAAGGAGTGTGCAACGAGCCGATGGCGATCTGACTTCCCGGAAAGTGAGTCTCAAGCAGTAAACTAAGAGTTTCCGCTTTAGACTCAGTAAAGGTACTATCAGATTTTCAGTGTGCAATTGTGCATCCAGCATTTAGAGAGCACCGTGGCGCAGTGGGTAGTGTGTTGGCCTCTGACGCCGATGACTCCGGATCGAATCCCGACACAGCCATGTCATCGAACGTGTTTTTCACGGTGTTTCTCCTCAGCGGGGTTCTAACAAAACCCCCTGTAGTAAAGCCGGAACCGGCAATAAACTGTAGGTCCCTTTCACCTATGTGAAAATGAAATCACACACAACATGGGTGATTGAGAGAAGCTCGGCTCAGGTTCTTCATGGACTGTAACGCCAACATACATCCAGCTTTGTCGGGTTTCCCCGTCTGAGGAGATCCCAAAACTTAATCGGAATTCGATATATGGTCCGACAGCGTAGCATCAGACAGAACTCTCCAGTTAGTGATGTCCTTCTCCTATCTGTTGCATAGGGTCAGGTCAATCACCTCCTGTCGTCTTGTCATAACAAACGTTGGTTGAGAGCCAACAATGTTGATGGAAAGGTCAGACGAGAGGGTGAAGACTAAAATATGGTCCCCTCTTGTATTGCATTTGCTGCAACACAAAATGAGACCAATCTTTCTGGCTTCACAGTACTCTACGAGTTCAGAAACTTCCTTCGGTGGTGGAGGTAGTATCGAGTCGTAGGGAAAGTAGACAGACGCAACGACGAAGTGTTCTCCGTGCGTTTTGTAGCTTACTCTTAATCTAGCAGCCTTGCAATGCTGTAGATTGATCTAGATAAAAATGATCCTGATCTTCTCAGAGGAGATGACCGCCTCTCTATAGGAGGGCTGCTTCTCTCAACTCCTCACGGTCATTTAGATCTCCTTCTCGGAGGAAGGGGTTTTGTTACGTGATGTACCCGCCTCCGAGGAGCGGTTTTTGGCCGTCTTTTTCTCCTGCCCTATGCTCTGATGATTCTGGGTCGCCACATCTGCCATTGGACTCCGATTTCCCACCACTCCACCGGATAGGAGGCATTCTCTCCCTGGCATCCTTGGCGACGATCTTCCGTTTGCGGAAGTTTTACCTTTTTTGGTTATAGCTCCAGCCTTGCCAGTTCGAGAACTGCTAGGACCCGTAACGACTTCGCCTTTCGCGTTCAGAGTCTGCCTGTCAGCCCCGCCACCTTTTTCGGCGGCAGCACCGGCCATGGAAGAAACCAGAGTTTTTATATTACTTAATTACTTAGGTGGCGCTACAGTCCGGTGTAAACATGAGCTTCAACCAATAACCTGCTCCAGCGGGAGAAGGATACGCTTCCTAAGGAGGCAGGGAGCAGCATACTCACACAATATGTGTCCCGCCGTCTCTTCGTCCTCGAGACAGAGTCGACACTCAGTTTCAGACGAGAGGCTAATTTTGCCCAAATGACATCTCAGACCGCGGTGTCCTGTAAGATAGCTGACCAGTCTTCTGATACCCACCCTATTGAGTTTGAGTATGTCAATAGATTGTTTGTTCAGGGGCCGTATAACTCATTTCGATTGACGGAGCCCCCGAACGCTGTTCCAAAAGGACAGGTGTTGCGATTTTGTCCACTTGTCTAAGAAGAAATTGATCTTAGACTTAGATTCTGGGAATGTCGCAGAATTTTTCTGGACTTATATATTTATCGCTGGAACCTTTCCGGGCGAGTTGGTCGGCAGTTTCATTGCCCTTAATACCTTTGTGCACTGGCACCCACCAAAGTTTGACATTGTTTCTTTTGGCGAGGTCTTGTAGGGCATCATGGTACTCCTTGACGGTTTTTTGAGTTCGTGCTGTAAGAACTCGGCACTTTAAACGCTGCTTGGCTATCAGAGAGTATGTTGACGGTTACTCCTCTTATGCCAGTCTCAAGATTTAGATTGACGCATGTTAGGATGGCATGAAACTCTGCTTGAAAGATGTTGGGACTCGTTCCCAGGGCCTTCGAGATCTTGCGATTTGGTCCAAAGATGCCGACGCCAATGCCAGAAGCCATCTTGGAGCCATCCGAATACCACCTAAGGCCTATGGCATTGAGCAAGGGATCACTGGTTTCCCATGCTGTGCGACTTGGGGTCTATATCTCAAATCTCCTGCCGAAAGTGAAGGTGTGTGACAATGCGTCCGAGATTGTGGCAGTCATATCCAGCTCGGGAAGGTGTTATAGTATGCCACCTGCATGCGTAATGCCACCTTTTTGATAAAAGGGTGCAGTGGAGTAAGTCCAATGAGTGCTTCTTGGGACAGGTTGACACAGCGCCTGTAATGCCGAGACAGTTTTTTGCTTAACTTTTGTCCACCATACGGTGGATCCGTAGGTAACGATAGGTCATACTATCGCGGTGTTTAACCAGTGGACTACCATAGGTTTAAGTCCCCAGATTTTACCGTGAGTGTGTCGACAGGCCCATATGGCCTTAGTCGCTTCCGTTAGTTTAGTTTTAATATTGAAGTTCCAGTTGAGTCTGGGGTCTAGGTCAATACATGGATACTTCAACTCCTCTGAAAATCCTATATGTGTGCCATTGAGCAGGGCTGTATCTTTCTCCGCATTGTAAACGGGATTAAGACTAAGAGGTTTCGCACTTGCCCGTAACAATGACTACTAGGTCATCAGCATATCCGCTAACCTCGTAGGCCCGAGTGGTTAGCTTGCGTAGTAGGTCATCGTTGACTATCGAACAGAGCAGTGGTGAAAGGACTCCTTCTTGTGGACATTCTCTAGCGGCCGATACTGTCACTGAGACTTCTCCACATGTGGCTGATATGATACGGCTATTTAGCATCGCCCTAATCCAGTGATTAGTTGGATAGTCCACACCCCTGCAGAATAGTGCCGGTATTATCGAATGCCCACTCTATATCGAGGAAGGCGCAAATTGCGATCTCCTTATGTGTGAAGCTGTTTCCAATGCATGGCACCAGATGGCGTAGCGCATTCTCAGTAGATCGTCCTTTGCGATACGCATACTGATTGGGATGCAGTGATATCTGTTTCTCTAGGATTCCTATATTATTAAGCTATATCAGTACAGTCCGTATAGTTCGTCGTTGTATCTCCTCCTCCATACCCCGGTTAAACAAACAGGACCGAAAATTGAACGCAAAATTTTCCTCTCGAAACGACCAAGGGCGTCCTCATTCGCTTCGTTAAAGTCAAGGCCTCTGCGCCATGATCGGAATGGTTTTGTGTAGCGCAATCTTGGTCTTTCGAGAGAGGGCATTACTTCTCAACTACCTCTTGAGCGCAAAGAAGCAGCGGTTGGCAAGAGTAATTCTGCGCTTGATTTCGAAACTGGTGTCGTTGTTCCAGGTCACTGAGGAGCCGATGTAAATTAAGTCCTTAACTACCTCAAACTTATATCTGCCATGTATATGCACGTTCTGTCCAAGACGTCGGTGGTAAATGTCCTTTTTCGATAACAGCACATATTTAGTCTTGCCCACATGAACTGCCAAACCAATTTTTGCCGCTTCCATCTCAATACTCGCTGTGATCTACCTATTATGTCAATGTCGTCGGCGTCCTTAAGGAGTTGTGAGGATTTGAAATGGATTGGCCAGCGATTTTTGCACAATCACATTTAAAACTATCGGTGAATACCTTGATTCGGATGGAGCAGCGAGCATTCTCCAAAGTCAACCTGCATAGTCTGACCAGTTTAGCAAGGATGTCATAGCTTTGTATAGCTCATCTCTAATTACGTTGTCATATGCGGCTTTTAAGTCGACAAATAGGCGGTGAATGTCGACTTCAAGTTCATTGGCTTTTTCCAGGATCTGCCGTAGTGTGAAGATTTGGTCGATGGTGGACTTCCCTGGCCTGAAGCCAGCTTATTTACGAACGGTTTCAGACGTTCACACAAAACAGCAACGAAGATCTTGTATGCGACATTAAAGAGACATTATTCGTCTGTTGCTGGTCTCCTTTCTTGTGGATCGGGCAGACAATGCTGAGACTCCATTCCTCGGGCATGCTTTCCTCTGACCATATCTTACAGATGAGCCGGTGCACGCTCCTAGCCAGATCACCCCCAGCCGCTTTGAAGAGCTCAGCAGATAATGCATCTGCGCCAGCAGCTTTATTCGACTAGTGTTTGGACATGGCAATCTCAACTTCGTCGAGGTCAGGGGAACGGAATTCTCTGCGATCTTCGTCATTAAGAAATGGATCAATCTGCCTGACGGCGGTATGATGACTCTCACCGCCGTTATACTGTCTGCAAAAGTGGTTTTCCCAATTCTCAGCATCGACTGCGATTCTATTTCTAGGTGTCCGTTCTCATCCTTACAGGCTTCCGTTCGGGATTATAGCCTTGAGACATTCGTTTTATCCGTTGATCCCATCTTCGAACGTCGTGCCTGCAGTAGGACCTCTCTAAGCTTTCAATCGCCCGCTTCCCCTGCTCTTTCTTTTTTCTATTGAGAAGCTAATGTTTCTCCCTTCCTTTAAGCTCTTAGAGCTCAGGAGCTGTTCTTGTTTATTTGTGCAGTGAGGCTTTGTGTGCTTTACTGCATGAATCCTTCTACACGCGTCAGCAAACTAGGTGTTTCGTCGAGGTGGAGTTCTTAGGCCCAGCACTTTTATTGCTGTGCTCTTCAGGACTTGTTTTGCATTGTTGCTCTATTGACTGAGTGGAGGATCGAGGAGTATCGGAAAGCTTGAGGGTGACGCGGTTGGCAAAGGCACGGCGATAGTAGCTTTCCGACATCATAGCCTGGTGTTCTAGCTCTACTCCGCGGTGTTCGTGTTATCCGTTGACTTATCTTGGCTACTACAAGATAGTGCTCTGAGTCGATGTTCGCTCCTCGGAAAGTACGAACATCAAGAATATTGGAGGATTGTCTGACGTCAATCGCCATGTGATCAATCTGGTTGGTGAATGATTGATCTGGCGACCGCCAGGTGCCTTTGTGTATATCGAGGTGGGGAAAGCGTGTGCGGGCTAAAAGAAGATTTCGCCCCATGGCAAGGTCGATCAGGCTGTGTTTGCTGATTACCCAGCTTAGCGTTAAAATCTCCTGGCATGATTTTAGTATCATAGCTGGGGTATGAGATCAAGGAAATCATCTTTGATGGAGTCATCCTTGTCTTCCGTGGGGGCATGAACACATATGAGGCTGATGTTACAAAAGTTTGCCTTGATGCGGATCGTTATGAGGCGTTCACTCACATACTTGAAGCTTAGAACTTTAGGCCTTAGTCCACCTCTAACAACAAATCCGCAACAACATCGCATTTCCTGGATGGCGGTTATGTCCACAAGTTGTTCGGCCGCACATGGTCTGTTTAGGGACCTAACATTCCACGTACAGAACCGAAGGTCCTTGCTTGTTTTTTCTTTGATTTAAAGGGTCGTCAGCATAGATCCGTTCCGTTTTTTTATCCGAGGCTGTTTTTGCCTTCGGAGCTGTCAGTGGTTTTACGATTATGGTTTGCTAGACCGTAGCCCAACCCACACTGATCCTGTTTGGTGGCGCAGGATAGGGCCTCTTCCGTCTGTAATTTCCCTTGTAAGGAAATTTCCAGATGGTACTACGAGAAGGTGAGAGTAGGACCTGACTAGCACAGCTGCAAGGTGTTCGGTTACAGAGGCTCTTTTTCGTTTTTTGACGGGCAAAGATCTGTCGGCAGATGCTACCCCTACGAGGCCTTTGCTACCACCTTTGCAAGCACGATGTTGGAAAAATTACATGACAGCGCGTCACCATATCTAAATCCTTTTTTATCATCAAGGGACTCGGTTAATTCGTTACCGACCTTAATGGAGCGAAAATCCTCTACTGTCATCCTGCATAATCTGACAAGTCTTGCAGGGATATTAAAGCTCGACAGTGCTTCGTATAGCGCCTCTCTGCGCACACTGTCATCCGCGGCTATGAAATCGACAAAAAGGTGATGGGGGTCGATTTGGTTGGGTTCTCTCCAAGGTCTGCCGGCTTACTGTAGACTGGCCTGAAGCCACACTGATAAGAACCTACCAGATTATCCACAAACGGTTCGAGGCGTTCACCCAGTACTGCTGAGAAAATTATTTATATATGCGATGTTAAGTATACTTATTCCCCTGTAGTTGGCGCAGTTATAGGAGTCTACCTTCATGTGGACTAGGCAAACAATGCTGAGATTCCATCCGTCCGGCATGCCGACCGTATTTTACAAATGAGCTGGTGCATGCGCTCTACCAGCTACGTCGAGCCTCTTCAAATAGCGTGTTCATGTTTCGATGAATTCAAACTGTCATATGGTTGATGCTTAGTGCCTACGCCATCTCCTGGAAGCCTGAGTGCCGCTCCTTCTCCACTAGCTACAAGACTGAATCGACTTTTTCAGTGAATGGCGGACCAGAGCGGGGTCCTTATTTAGCATGCACATATCCACGCCATGCACTAAGCAGTGCGTAACGGCATCGACTTGGGATGGAACGTCATGGAACGTCCTATCGCACACAAGAAAGTATTTCGAGCTGGTTGAGGATGCCGTCAGGTATCAATTAGATATCGTAGGTATCTCTTTGACGAAACAAAGAGGATATAGAACTGTGTATCTTTTGGACAGGTGGAAACACTTCCTGTCGGGAGTTGCACCTCAAATGTCTGCACAGGCGGGAGTGGGGGTACCCATAAGCCCCAGACTGGCAGACTGGGTATTGGAGTGGATGCCATTAGGAGGGAGAGTCGCGATCTTAAAACTCAAGCTTGAAAGATCAACTTTCGCTCTGGTGCAGGTGTATGCACCGAATCTAGAGTCAGAGTATGTGACTTTCCTGGATGAAGTTGACGCTGCTCTTGATAGGGTGGTTGACATGGATTTCTATATCCTGATGGGTGACTTCAAAGCCCACGTGAGTATAGATGTAACGACATTGGGGTGTGTGTATGGGAGGACCATTCAGCCTGTTAGATTTTTGCTGTGCAAAGGGCATGTCCATTATGAACACCTTTTTTTCGCACAATGGGGCGTGGTGCCATCGGAGTCTTAAACAGAAATCGTTGATAGATTTCTTTGTTGCACCATCGTGTGTGAAAGGAATGCTTTGTGACGTTCGCGTGTTAAGAGGGGCTGAGCTGTCAACTGATCATCACCTGATATTGTGTAAGCTGTATCTTACTGATAGAGTACCTCGTCTGCCAAGGCGGAAACCCAGAGTGGTTACACGCATACAGTGGGAGAAACTACGGAGCAGTGAAGCGGTTGGTGGTGAGAAAAGAACTGCGTGATTTGAAACACAAAACATCCGAAGTTCAAGTAGTCACCAAAGAGAAGAAGAAGACCTAAAGGGACTGGATTCTCTTGGGGGACTCTACTTCCCGTGACTGGTACACTGTGGCGCGAAGAACTTGCAAATTGGCTGTGCGAGCAGCTAAAGAGTAGTTCTAGAAGGAGTTCGGCGAGAAGTTGGAAGGTGACCGCAGATATTCTGGCGAAAAAAGGTATTCTGACAAACCATTCGCCGGCGCAGAGGAGGGAAACTCAACGTGCCCGAAGGATTCAAATCCAAAGATGATGTGTTGGACATCTTGTGAAGATGGAGTGAGCACTTTTCGTAGCTGTTCATTCCCGAACAGGGCACTTAGGGGGACAGATCTGTTGTTTTGAGTTGGATGGTTGAGGAAGTCATTTTAGCGATTCAATCGCTCATGTTGGCAAGTTCGCCAGTGTGGATAAAATCCGGCCAGAAATGACTAAAGAGGGAGTCTTATGGCTCTCTCGTGCCATAAAGCTGGCCTAGAAATGCGGTGACACATTTAGCGATTGGCAGACCGGGATGATTGTTCCTCAATTCAAAAACGGGGATAAAAGCGAGTGCTTCAGGTACTCCCGGTAAAGTATACGCTAAGGTGTTGGAGGCGTGTTCTAGAGCTATCGTAAAATCCAGGATGGAGGATGAGCAGTGCGGTTTTCGTCACAGCAGAAGTACAACCGACCAGCTTTTCGTTCTAAGAATGGTACTCCAGAAGGGTTGGGAGTACGCCAAACCAATCTACAAGTGTTTTGTAGATTTGGAAAAGGCATATGACCGGAGTAGGAGCAGGAGTATTGGATTAATGGTCCTCTGGTTACGCCCGCACTATACATAAACTGTACCAGCTGTGTTCGGGCTAACGGTAGTAAATCAACCCCTTTCACCTTTGAGCGTTGGACTTCGCCAAGGGTGCGTTTTGTTACCTCTTCTTTTCATTATATACATATGTATATGGACTGGATGTTGCAGCGCAGTCGAGGCGAGGAATGTTCCACATTTTGAGAGCTGAGGGTAAGCCATCCTCTTTTTGCAGGTGACTTAGTTGTCCTCACATACTCCCAGAAGTAAGTCCAGCGCGGGCTGGATAGTTTTGTGGCCGTATGTGTTGATGCTGGGATGAAGATTAATGCGGACAAGTCCGAGGTTATGGTTATTTCCAGAACGCCTGTCCAGTGCAGTCTACATGTTAGTGGAGTCCCATTCAAGCGGGTGGAGAAGTTTAAGTGTCTACGGGTCTTCTTAATGAGTGATGGGTGGAGTAATGCTGAGCTTCCCTGCAGGACTGGCCAAGCTGGGTCAATTTTAAAACAGCTTGGAGGACCTGTAATCAGAAAGGCCAATCTTAGTGTCAAAGCCAAGTTAACGGTTTTTAGCTCAGTATTTGTTTGGTGGAGAAGTTAAGGTGTCTAAGGGTCTCCTTAATGAGTGATGGGTGGAGTAATGCTGAGCTTCCCTGCAGGACTGGCCAAGCTGGGTCAATTTTAAAACAGCTTGGAGGACCTGTAATTAGGAAGGCCAAGCTTAGTGTCAAGGCCAAGTTAACGGTTTTTAACTCAGTATTTGTTCCAACTCTTACCTGTGCATAGTCATGCAATTTGGGTATTGACCGAAGGAATGAGATCGCGAATACAATCTGTCGGGATGAGATTTCTTCGTGCTGTTGTGGGAGGTACTCTCCGGGACAGAGTGAGAAACACGGCAATGCGGTGGCAGTTTAATACTGAGCAGCTGCTTCACTAAACGGAAAGGGTTGTGCTTCAATGGTGCCTAAGCGTGCCTTGAATGCGATACTATCAGATAGGCGACCGCTGGGCAGACCCAGGTCTATGCTAGACCATAGTTCCTGATGAGTTAGAGTTAATGACGGAGGATCGAGTGGCTTAAAGATCCTGCGGGCACGCATTGCGGGCCACTAGTGAATCTCCGTAACTGAATGTCCATGCCTTCACCATTTTACTATTGCATTCTTCTATGCAAAAAAGAACTAATTTGGATGTTACGAGTAACTCGCATAGGAACCCTATTATATCTAATTGCTTAATGGTTCGAAATAATTCATTACGCGCAGGAGTGCTGTCGGAATGGCAGACTCGTATACAATAGTAGTGGAAGGGCAACAAAAAAGAAACTCAAAACAGGATGCAGGAGAAAGATTGCTAGGTAAACCGAATCCATTTTTCTCCACATATTTCATTTCCCAAAGGAGCTGTGCATCCCATATCCCGGGAGTGGAATTTTAATTTCCCATCGCACTCATTCCACACGAAATCGCTGCGACACGATGACAGCCGACTATCACAACTTGCCATCCCTTGTAGATACACCACGGGTATGTTGCCTTAAATTGCAACAAATTGGTTTGATGGCTGTAAAATCGCAAGCAAAAAAAGGACAAACAATTGAGTGCGACATAAACCTACAGTTTAGCATCCAGTCTCCCAAGCACGTGTACAGCACACAGGCACTTCCTGACATAGCCTGACAGTACGAAGAGGTTCTATGCTGTCCTGGCCAATGTCAGTTCGGGCATTTCGGTCGGTTCACCCATTTACCACTGGAACACGGTGATTTATCGTCATCGTCCTTTGGTCCTCTAGACATGCCAACCCACCGCTCGTCCTGCTTTCGGATTTTTGATGAGTATGTTTGCAAGTGTTGTGCCAGGAAGCAATGTGGTATACTCGTATGCGGATCGTCAACCAAACACCCGTATACCACAGACAGGTTTGCTTCTACGAATATTCGCATGTACAATGTGTCAAATGCATTCCAACACTTACCTGGACAAATACTACCTTGGTACGCTCTTCTGGTTTTGCCTTAATTGCCTGCTTCACCTTTTTTGCGGAACTCGACACTTTAGTGGGCGGGAATGGCGAAGAGGGATATGTATGCATACTTCCTTTGTTCACGCGCTCAACAAGGTATATCACGCCGACGAAGGAAGAGGCATTGAAGTCCTTATTTCCGAGAAGCGGAAAACAATTCGTAACCCACCCATGGCCCTTTCGGCATCATCGCTTGCAGTTTGCCGTCCGTGTTTTAATGGTAAAACGAAAGTGAGCAGCCAAAGTACAAGTGAAATGCTAAAATCTGGGTTAGGCGTTGCCGTCTAATTGTGGTATAGATGTGTGCCAATGTCATGTTGCAGCAGCTGAGTCGTGGCGGTGAGAGGCCGCGTCGGTGGTGGCTTGGGAATTCAAGGCAAGAGGAAACAATTTCTCTTTTTGTTGAAATTCCTTTCTTGTTTTTCCTTTGTCCTTTTTTGGGTTTAAGTGAGAGAGGACAGAGTTGACGGTGATGATGACGATGATGATGATGGGTTGAGAAAGGGTAATGTCAAGACCTATTCGGCGGATTGACGTTATGCTGGAGCATTGACCGTGAATTTCTTTTTATCAGGTGCGATTGTTCACCGGTTGGGTTAAGGTAAAGCGAAGGACGAAAGGATGAAAACGTAAACATTTTGGCAAAGTGTTCAGTCACAGGTAAGTGAGAAATGTTGGCAAGTAGGTGTCATCCTTTTGTGTTCAGTTGTTGAGCATGCAAACGTTCTCGAAAATTGACTTTGTACGTAAGTGAAAGTGCTCCAATGCGAGTATTGGGTACACCAGTTTGATTGAAAAGAAATTACCTAACTGGCAGCAGAGTAGACAATGCACCCCAACGAGCTAAAGAACAAAATAACGTAATTAAGGTCACTGCCACGGTTCCGGTTAAGCCTTGTACGATACTCATCTCCTTCGCTTTATTTCGACAGGGCCAAAGGGTTAATTCAGCATTTTAGAAGAGCGAATTCTTAGCAATGTCAGCAGAAGATAATGGAAGCCATGTACTGGAACGAATACAATAAAAAGCAAAATTACAAAAAAAAAGTCCTTAATCGCAACAATGTCCAGATACATGGTTCATGCAACCATACAGGCATGTTACCCGCCCTTATACTAGCAGTAAGGACGAGTACAGCAATGCACGTAATTCCTCTATTACATTTCCCAGTTCGTTTCACTACCAAAATAAAAGGATTCACTTTTAATTACTGAATCGGTCCTTGCTGCACAGCTGCACAGCTAGTGCCACGGCCCTCGCTACGGACGGTCGAATCGGATGTCGAGCTGGTGAGTAGCTGTAGCGGGAAGCTGTTGATTTCTCATGCAAATTATTCATGTCCTTATAAATCATCGTAATTCGTGGGCGGACTGTTTAATCTATGGATCGCACATTGCTGTGTACTCTTTCCGGGGTTCCTGGAAAGTCCTTATTAGTTCGGTTACACATATTTACTATACCTTACTCACTTATCGTTTACTTTATCTTTTACATTGTAAGCTACTGGAAGGAAATGCTTTTTGGGAGGTCTTGGGTTTTGATTGGTATATCAAGATTCTTATTTGTGTGAGGTGTTATTGGTATAATATCGAATATGCCACAACAAGAGGACTTCTTATAATGGAAAAGGCTTTGTTTCTCTTTAACCTTCACTCGAGAGAGAGAGCAACTCTCTCAAATCGAGTCCGAATAGGGTTCGTATCACTGGATTGCGATAAACTATAACTGTCGTCTCTTTATTCGAATTCACACAGACTTTTGTTATCTCAGCTCCGATCAATCATCTGTGCGCTTACCATCTCGCTCGCTAGATGGCTTGATTATCGACCGATCACTCGTTACTGAATCCCGGCAACTGAATGCTCCCGAGGGCAAGCGCTCGCGGTCCACTTTCTCGAAGGCCCGCCGTCAGACTTTCCCCTTCGGACGTTTCTAGAATGCTCTGGCATTCAGCAGTATACCATCATTACAATTTCAGCTTCACCAGAGCATTCGAACTTCGACAGCGAAATTCGAACATAGCCGTCGGTCCGTGTCTCCGTAACACTGCCCTCCTCCTAAACTTGTTCGTCCTCGAAGAAGCGATTTGATCCTTCTCCGTAGTATGGCGCTAACATCCCTACGCGCACAATATTATACTACGCCTGTCTGTTTCCCGACTGCTGTATTCGATATACCACACCGTTAAGTTCCTTGATGACCTCATATAGCCCGTCCCAGGCTGATTGCAATTTGGAGCACAAGCCTTTTTTTTGTTGTGGGTTGTACAGCAATACCAATTGTCCTGTCTCGAATTCAGAGGTGTGCGCCCTTAAGCCATATCTCGCCTTGATTTTATTACTGAGTTCAGTCAGATAGAGGTCAGCTGTTTCTTCTTCTCGGTTACAAAGTCCTCCCTTCCGCTAGTTGTCGGTAGTACCACGCCGAACTTCGAGTCCGAGGGAAGTCGGAGATCAGTTTTAAAATGGCTTCAGTTGGGTGTTCATCTCAGTACTTCTGATTTCCGACGACGACTTTTCTCAAGTGTTCCTCCATCGTCCGGTTGAACCGGATATTGGGTGTAATGTCGCTGAGTTCTTTGAGTACCGACGACTCGAAGTTCCTTCCTTGGTTTGAGTGCAGTTCCAGCGGTGCTCCCTAACGCGCAACCCAGTTATTCACGAATGCATCCGAAATGGTTTTGGCTTCTTGGTCCGGGATGCAAAACACTTCAGGACACTTGCTGAAGTAATCGATCACCACCAGCACGTATTTGTTTCCAGCGTTACTCGTTGGGAATGGGCCTCCGATGTCCATGGCGATACGTTCGAACGGTGCTCCAACACTAAGTGCACCCTTTGCCTTCGCACACTGTTCACACCTGGGAATGAAAATTGAGACCGATTCATGGCATCTTACCCAGTAGAAACGTCTGTTGATCTTTTCTACAGTCTTGTTAACACCAAGATGACCCCACTTGGTCCCTCGTGGTATTCTCGGATGACCTCGTCAATGAGTTCCTTTGGAATTACCAGCAGATCGTTTACAATGTCCCCGTGTTCAGTTTCCCTTCATTGAGCCCAGTAAGCTTTCATGATAGGGCTTTCGATGGATATTTGCTGCCGCGTTGGTCGAGAACCTCGTTCTTGGTGATCGATGATGACTGCCAGGTCGGCATCTTCTCGCTGCTTCCTCCCGACTTTCTCGACAGTTCAGACATTTTCTGGTAGCACATGAACACGACGGATGTCCTTGACCTCTTCATTGATTTCGGCACGTGAACAATGTTTTCATTTAACATCGCAAGGTCGCTTCAACAAGGCAGCCGTGTTTCCATGACTGCTTCCCATCTGGTGTTCGCGTGCTCTCACTTGGTCTCCTTTTGGCGAATTATACCTAGATCGCTTTCTTCGCAGACGGCAGTTTCTGGCAATGTGCCCCTGCTGGTCGCAAATGTAGCATCTACCCGGGAATGAATCATTCCTACTCGCCGTTGTTGTTCTGGAACCATCCCGGTCCTTAAAAATATGCCGCAATTCGATGGATGGACGCTTTCTTCGCAAGCAGCAGTTTCTCGCAAAGTGTCCGTGCTGGTCGCAGATGTAGCGTCTACGACGCAATTTGATGGATTGTCGGCATATCAAGAGCGATGTTTCACATGCAAGAGCGCAACTGCCTCCTTAAAAGATAGGTTCGGCAGGAGAATCAAGCTTCGTCGCGTATCGGGTTCCCTTAGCCCTTGGATAAAAGAATCCGTTTTCAGTTTTTCTCCCACATCAACTGGAACATCCGCGTAGGCTAGATGAGACAGCCGCTCAATGTCGGCAGCATACTACTGTATGGTCTCGTTTTCACGCTGCTTGCGCCCTTTAAGCTCCAGCTTGTGCATTAACTGCAAGTGCTCCCTGCCGTATCTTCGATGAAGAGCATCCCAGACGGTTGTGTAGTTCCCTCTCGAGGTCTCCGGAATGGTCGGTAATACATCACCTGTTTCAGCTTTATGGGACATAACGAGGGCGGCAACACGATCTTCTTCTCCCCACTGATTCCGTTCCGCCGTTATCTGAAATTGGAGATTAATGATGTTAAATGCACTTGCGCCGTTGAGGTTGGGAGCTGTTGATGCTGAACTTTCTGGATAGTTTTTCCGATTTTCAGAACCTTCTTGTCGAACCTCGATTCTAGTGTCTCGATTATCTTTTCCTGATTATTTTCGAGATCTAAAACCTCCTTTTCCTGTGTCTCGATTCCCTCTTCGACGTCGTGGAATCGATCGTTAACGGCTTGCTAGATGTCTCTCAAGCTCTCTTCTGCCGTCTCCACCTTCTGGCTCAGGGAAGTGGAATTTTCCTCAAATTTTTTACTTACGGCAACGGATTTCTCCTAGTTTCTGGCTCAGGGAAGCACTTATAGCAGTCAACAACGTCTCCAGCTTCTCTAGTCAACACCTTCTTCCTCCAACGCTGATCGCAGTCTCTCCACCAGGTTAGCTTTACTTCCTACTGTGGATAGTTCCCGAGTTTCCGGCTCTCTCTTCAACTGTTCGATGGCTAATTTCCCTAGTTTTACCATTTTCTTGCACTCTCTGAGCACTTCACCTTTAATTATTGTTACAACCTTTTACACACACGATACGCTTTATTTCACATACTTCACTATTCCACCACAGAACAATTATCTGTGCGCTTCACATCTCTCCATACGGCTTGATTATCGACCGATCACTCGTTACTGAATCCCGGAAACTGAATGCTCCCGAGTTCGAGCGCTCGCGCTTATATACATAGCTCCCGGTCCACTTTCTCAAATGTTCGCAGTCAGACTTTCCCCTTCGGAAGTTTCTAGAATGCTCTGTCATTCAGCTGTATGCCACTGAAAGTTACCATAATTTCAATTCCAGCTTCACCAGAGCATTCGAATTTCGACAGCGAAATTCCAACATAGTCGTTGGCTCGTTTCTCCGTAACACTACTTAGGCAGCGCTATATTACGGGGTGAACCTGACCCTCAACCAATAAGCCTTTCCTGCTGCCACAATCCTTTGCTAGCTGTTTCCTCCACGCGAAAAGACCAAGGGCCCTTTCATCCATTCCTAATAAGGCCAAGCATCTGCACCATAAAAGAGGACCAGATTGATTAAGATTTTATAAAGAGTCACCTTAGACTATAGATTTCCGAAAGAGGAGCCTAATTCCCAGTTGCCTCTTAAGCCCGAAGAAACTGCGGTTGGCAAGAGTTATCGTGCGTCTGATCTCAGGGCTGGTGTCGTTGCTGCTTGTTACCAGTGAGCAAAGGTAGACAAAATCCTTGGCTACATCAAAGTCACATTTGCCATTTGTGACCTTCTGGCCAAGACGTCGATGTCGTGGGTCCTTCTTTGAGAACTGCCTCGTTTACCTTCAGACTCACTTTAGCCGCTTCTGCTTCAATGTTTTCAAAAGCTTCGTCTGGCTGCGTTCTCCCAATAACGTCAATGTCATCAGCGTATGCGAGCAGTTCTGCAGATTTGAAGTAGATGGTGCCTCTTGTATTGGCCCATGAATCCCGCACGATATTTTCGAGGACGATATTGAAAAATTCACATCAAAGTGGGTGGCTTGGTCTGAATCCTTTTTCGACATCGAAGGTCTTATCGACCTTACTGGGGCAGCGAGGGTTCTCCTTTGTCATCCTGCATAACCTGACGAGTTTGGCAGAGATATCAAAGAATAACATGGCTCTATAGAGTTCGTCCTATAAACACTGTCGTATGGGGCCTTAAAATCGACAAAAAGGTGGTGTGTGTCGACCTGAAATTCATGGGTCTTCTCTTAGATCTCCCGCAGTGTGAATTGGTCAGTCGTAAGTTTTTCTGGCCTGAAGCCATACTGATGAAAACCTTTCAAATTGTCCACGGATGGTTTCAGGCGTTTACACAGCAGGGCAGAGAAGATCTTATACGCGATGTTAAGGAGACTTATACCATTATAGTTGGCGCAGTTATAGGAGTCTCCTTTCTTACGGACTGGGCAAACGATGCTGAGATCCCATTCATGGGGCATGCTCTCTCCCGACCATATCTTACAGATGAGCTGGTGCATGTTCCCAACCAACTCATCTCCAGTTGCTTTGAAAAGATCAGCAGACAGACTGTCTGCGACAGGAGTTTTGTTATCGCTATCTCAACCTCGTCTCGTCTGAGTCGGGTGGACGGAATTCTCTCTCATCTGCTCAGAGCTCACGGGCAACTCTCGTTTTTCTGCATGTATCCGCCTGCACTTGTCATCAAACTAGGGGTTTCTCCTAGGGGGTGGCTATAAACCTAATATATCAGAGAAAGCAACCCTGATGGCGTTTTGACAATGTCTCCATTGCGTTTTGTACAGTTTGCATCGGTTCTTGAGAGAGCGTGAGATAGACACCTTCGGCGAAGGCCCTGGCGGTCTCTTGCGATTGCAGCTTCCCGATGTCAAATTTGAATGGTCTTAATCGACTTCCCAGTTATCACGATATCCAGATAAATACCTTGGCTTTAACAAGGTAATGATCCGAGTCAGTGTTGGCTCCTCGGAAGTTTCGGACCTACAAGATGCTGGAGGAATGTCTGGCGTCCATCTCAACAAATGTCGGCCCTGATCAATTCCTCGTAGCAGCAAGATTCAGAGCTCGATTGTCCAATGTCAGAAAGCTGCACCAGCCCACCAGGAAGAGGTTCGACATTGGCCGCCTGAGCACACCGGAGGATACCAGAGTCTACAGGGAGCAGCTGAACGAAGGACTCTACGGTATGCCTACGTCGAACCCGAGCGTGAGCAGAAAAAGCAGCAACCGACGAGGCGTACCAAAAGGCGCTGCAGAGGAAATCCAGGGCAGCGCAAGAAAAGTACCGAGCCAGAAGAAGGGAGGAGAAAACAAGACTGCGACAAAAGAAAAGAATCTTCGCAGCCTCCCAGCTCCAGGATATCGAGGAGTCTAGGGATAAGCATGAAACACGAGTCTTTTACAAGAAAGCCAAAAGCCTTACAGGAGGCTTCAAAAAGGGCATCCAGGTTCTTCGAAACTGCGTGGGTAGTCTTGTCACCGACACGCAGGGAATAGTGAATGTATTTAAGCAGCATTTCCAGCAGCTGCTTAACGAGCATGACCAAGAGAGAGTGGTAGGGACCGAGGAAATCTCAACTCCAGCCGCTGAAGCAGTCCTCCCACCCAGCATTGAAGAAGTCGGCACGGCTATTCAGAAGCTGAAGAATAATAAGGCCACAGGCTCAGATGGCTTGCCATCAGAGCTCTTCAAGGCTGGCGGCGATGTTCTGGTAGGGAGCATGAACCAGATCATCTGCAGAATTTGGGAAGATGAAAGCATGCCCGACTACTGGACTACTAGCTCTATTTGCCCCATCCACAAAAAAGGCGATCCTACCTCCTGCAAGAGCTATAGAGATATGTATATCCCTACTCAATGTCGTATACAAGATCCTGTCCAGCGTCCTGTATGAACCTCTAAAGCCATTTTGGACCGCACTAATCAGCAAATCGACTATAGACCAAATTTTCACACTTCGACAACTCCTGGAAAAGAGCAACGAGTTTCGAATCGATACACACCATCTTTTCATCGATTTCATAGCCGCATACGACAGCAATTATCGTGAAGAACTGTTTGGTGCGACGGCCGAATTTGGGATCCCGGGAAAACTGATCCAGTGTCACGCCACGCTAAAAACTACGCGATGCACCATGCATCGGAGTCTTCGACTCCGAGCCTCCTAGCTCGAGAAGAAGAGGAAGACCGAACCTTCGGTATAAAGACCAAGTTATCGCGGATGTTTACATCTTGGTCTTGATAACTGGAAGCAGTGTGCCCGGGACCGTCACGGATGGAAGGCAGCTATAGCTCTGGTTCAGATCCTCCATGGATTGCTGGCCTGATAAGTAAGTAAGTTGTCTCTACAACTCACCAGGTGGCTTGATTAATCTCACACTGGTTCACCGACTGATCGCTCATTGTTGTTTCGGTTGTTTCAGTTCCGAGAACTGAAACCCCCCGGTCCACTTTCTCGAATGTTCGCCGTCAGACGTTCCCCTTCAGAAGTCTCTAGAATGTCCTGACAATTAGCAGTATGTCGCTGAAGGTTACCATCATTTGCATTCCCAGTCCATTTTGGATTCGGCATTAAACGGTGGGTTCCTTGTGTGAAAAATAAATCAAACACGATATCGGTGATTGTGGGAAACTTGGCTCTGGTCCCTCATGGGCTGTAATGCCATCAAAAGGCCTTTGGTCGGTTTGAGACAAAGATTTTGCGCGTGATTTTCTGGCCTATAAACGCAAACGGGGGATGGAGGAAAAGGTTCAACCACGATCTTTACGGGCTGTACAGCGACATGAGTCTAGTCAGGCGTCTACGGATTCATCGTCTAAGATGTCTGGGCCATGTAGAGCGAATGGACACCACAGCTCCAGCCCGGAGATTCTTTGAATCCAAACACGAGGGACGAAGAAGCAGAGGACGGCCGCACTTAAGACGGCGCACACAGGTGGAAGGGGACCTCAGCCGACTGGGTGTGCGGCAATGGAAAGATCGTTCTAGTTGTAGGGGCATGTTGGTTGAGGCCCAGGTTCACCCCGAACTGTGGCGCCCATTAGGAAGAAGAGGAAACCACACCCTAGCCCATTGTTAACAATATACTAGGATGTGAAGGAGAGCAGTAGAACTTTGCAATATAAGCTCCATGTGTACCCCAGCCTATAACTGTTAATTTTAGCAACTATAAAGGGACTGCAAACGAATGTAATTCATTTCGAATAGGTAGCCACAGATGCAGATAAAAAATTTCAATAAAACCTATTGGGTGTGTTGCAATTCGAACGCAGTTAACTTAAATTTCATGTCCACACTCTCGCTTCCCCACTATTTCCGGTACTTTTTTCCAACACTGGATGACCACTTAAAACAAGTGTCAAAAAACCAACAGCGTCTCTGTGCTCCCGG
The DNA here is from genome assembly GCA_951905685.1 of Eumerus sabulonum. Classification (NCBI taxonomy): domain Eukaryota; kingdom Metazoa; phylum Arthropoda; class Insecta; order Diptera; family Syrphidae; genus Eumerus; species Eumerus sabulonum. Next base: position 243,571,856 of record OX645060.1, read on the forward strand.
GGACAATGTTTATTTTTCCGTTATAAATTCACATGTTCCACTTGACCACTTGCGAGTTCTCGACCACGAATTTGCATCGACCAGTGTAATTCATTCGTGGCAATGAACAATCCAACCGAACATGTCCATGACTCGAGAGTAGGATTCAAAAAAAGGCTCTCTTTATTCAGTCCAACGTTTGTTTTAGATGTAGAACAATATTGTTTTCGTACAGCTGCATCTCAGCAGCCTTTCAAATGCACGGGAATAAAAAGATACGCATTTAGTTAACCAAGAGATGATAGATGACATTGTTGTGTCTGGATCAGAAATAAGCAAACAATTCAAGCCACGAATGATTCCTGGCGGGTGTGTCAAGCCTTAGTCACTCGCTGCCATATAAAAGCTCACAAGGTACATAGTATGCCTTCCAACGTTGATAAGATAAAGATACAATAGGGGATATTTGAAAATTCATACATTTTTCCTCCATATGTAAATCAGACATAAATCAAGTCACACCTGGTGATGGCGACATGGTAACGAACTTTGCATACTAAACCTTGAATTACCGTGCCAGATAGAGATTCATATCCAAATATTTACCTTTCCTCTCATGCATGTACGAGTACATATGTGACGATCTAGGACAAGAGCAACAGAGATTCAGTAGCCCGAAATCATTCAACACCAAACAGCAGTACTCCTGGAAGCTATTCAATAAATTCCACAGAAATTTGCATTATTAGGTTCAAATCAAATAGAACGAATTGGCTGCAAGAGTATGGAAAACAAATTGTATCCATGGGTATTCTGCCAGCCACATGACAGATATCCAATAAATCAGGCATTTCATTCATCTTGCAGCAGAGTCCAAGAATTCATTTCGCCAGAGACTGCATTACTTCCCGAAAGTGTCCACAAAAATCCAGGTCAAGAGAAGTGAGCAAAACAAAAAATTACTAAAAACCGATGCGACGATGAGAGTAGAAAAAACTAAGACGTCGACGTCTTCAGTTTAGGATGTACTTGTCACCCAATTCCATATGTAATTACAAGTCCTATATGTGGCAATAAATAAGTATCCCATCAAGCCGTTGCCTTGGCAGCTTCCGATATATGTAGCCCCGGAGTCACCTGCCCGAAGAAATGAAGGCAAAAAAGACCATGTCCTGCATCTATCTTGGCAACGGAGAGTACAAGTAGTTCTTCATATTGCTGTCACTCACCCCCCAGCACTAGTATAGGATTCGTATATGATATCAAGAGCTAGATACTCGTAAATTGGATTCCTTTCGCTTTTCTATTGATACATAGATGCAATGACGGGTAATTTGTTGGCAAAAGCTAAAACCATTTTACGAGAATCCACGAGTGAAGCCAACGAAGACCCGACAGTAATAGATACAAGTACGTGGAGTTAAGCTTATCACCAACTACATACAGAAGACTTGTGTACTCGTATTTACCGAGCGATAAAGCAACAGCAACAATCCGATAGAGTTGACTGCTGCATGTGACGTTATCGAGCTTCACTTTGCCGCATCAGTATCTTGTTTGCTGGCACTGTGAGGTGGTCTTCTATCACAAAGATAAATATGAAATAAAGCAATTACGATTACGGATGCGAGTAGTTGCTGAAGGTTTGATGCATTTTCCGAGGAGGCTTAGTGATGCGCGGATTTTTTGTATGTTGCCTCTGGGTGGGTGTGAACATTTGTTTAGAAGTGGAGATAGTGCGGTATCTGGTACTGGTGCTCTTGACAATGAAATACAATCACCTGCATTGTCAAGGTCCGAGTACATAGTGTAATCCCTATTGAGTAGGCGCAAGGGTGTTGCCTGCAGCCATGTGACAGCTCATCTGCAGAACGGTTGATAAGGCATGTATGGAAAGGATAATTGAATTGTGTACTTAACGTGTTATAGAATGTCATAGAATGAAATTTATTGCGATAGACGTCTGCCAGTTGTAAAAGGGGATAGAACATGACCTACATTTAGAGGTAAGTTAGCGGCAAAAATGTTTGTGAAGCAAATTTACTCTCTAGATGTGGACATAACACGAGAAGCGGAATGTAACACAAACTGCTTGAGGAAAGGTACTGAAGCACTCTTTAAGAACGAGCAAGATGCAAGTTTCCAAAGTTATTCTGAATGGTATAGTAGTCAACAACTGAATTTCTAGGGAATTTATCAAATACTTGTTCCCTAAGGGCTGCCAAACCAAAATGCAGGAGAGTAGATGTCAATTTAACAAAGACAACAGATTTGCCTTGTCTCGTCATTCATCAGTTTTGCCAATTAAAATTCCGAAGGAAACACCAACGCATCGATCACTTAAATTGGTCATTTCAAGGAACAGCTTGCTGCAAATTGAGCGTAAGGAATTGGGTACAAAATTCTGTTTTATTTATCGTGTATCTAGAGGCCATGGGCCCGGTCATACCGGGTAAAGTTGTTGACTGCTCTCCAGACAGGGATGCCAGCCTGTTGAATGCCCGGGTTAAGTCGACATACAGCATCCTCGCGGCGCCCTCAGGATAGTCTCTACAAAAACCGTTGAGAGGTGAACAAATGTATACAGCTATCGCCCTAGGCAAGAGGGCGCTACAACAACCCGGCCAGACTGGCGGTTACAACAACCCGTCCGTGTAAGACAAAACAAGTAATGAAAGAGCAAAATACCTCTGATAAACGGATGGATTATCGAAGACGACATGGTGCGAGAAAGTAAGACGATTTGCGAGAATGCTCCTCTGTACACTCCTTCTTCTTCTTCTTAGTGGGCGCTACAGTTCGGGGTGAACCTGGGCCCCAACCAACATGCCCCTCCATCTAGCACGATCTTTCGCTAGCCTTTTCCATTGCCGCACACCCAGTTGGCTGAGGTCCCCTTCCACCTGTGTGCGCCATCTTAAGGGCGGCCGTCCTCTGCTTCTTCGTCCCTCGGGGTTGGATTCAAAGACTCTCCGGGCTGGAGCTGTGGTGTCCATTCGCTCTACATGGCCCAGCCATCTTAGGCGTTGAATCCGTAGACGCCTGACTAGGCTCATGTCGCTGTACAGCCCGTAAAGTTCGTGGTTGAATCTTCTCCTCCAACCCCCGTCTGCGTTCATAGGCCCAAAAATCACGCGCAACATCTTTCTCTCGAACCGACCAAGGGCCTTCTCATCCGCTTTTGATAGTGTCCATGCTTCTGCGCCGGACAACAGGACCGGGATGATAAGGGTCTTATATAGAGTCAACTTTGTCGTTCGGGAGAGGGCTCTATTACTCAGTTGCCTCCTGAGCCCAAAGAAACAGCGATTGGCAAGAGTGATTCTGCGTTGGATTTCGGAACTGATGTCGTTGTTCCAGGTCACTGCGGAGCCAAGGTAGACGAAGTCCTTAACTACCTCGAACTTATATTTGCCTATACAAACGTTCTGGCCAAGACGTCGGTGTTGAGCGTCCTTTTTTGATGAAAGCATATATTTAGTTTTGCCCTCGTTTACCGCCAAACCAATTTTCGCCGCCTCCATCTCAATACTCGCAAGCGCCTCATTGATATCTCGCTGTGATCTACCTATTATGTCAATATCGTCGGCGTATGCAAGGAGTTGCGAGGATTTGAAATAGATTGTGCCTCTTCTATTGGCCAGTGATTTTTGCACAATCATTTCCAATATGACGTTGAAGAAATCACACGACCGCGCATCGCCCTGCCTAAATCCTTTTTTGACATCAAAACTATCGGTAAGGTGTTCACCGATTCGGATGGAACAGCGAGCATTCTCCAAAGTCATGTACACTCCTAGAGCTGCTCATAAACTGGAAAGAACCCTCATGCAGTACAAGGTAAAAATTGCTGAGATCCAGGAAATACGCTGATACGGTATGATGAGGGAAAAAGTTTGCGACGTCTTTTACAACTGTCACCAGATATTGCACATGTTGGTGTTCGGATTTGTCTTGGGAAAGCAGTCAAGATATAAGGTCATCCACCTTAAGCCTATAAGTGATCGCCTGTCTGTCATCCGGACCAAAGACAGATTTTACAACATCAGCCTCATATGTATGTGCACAGGCAGGTTCTTCGTAAATCGAAGAACGATTCTTATACGACTTTCTGCGAAGAGATCTAGCAAGTTGGTTAAAGTCCTCAAACGGTGAAAACCGACAAGGCTAGATGCACTGAGATAATCTGATGGTACCTTTACTGAGTCTTAAGCGGAAACTCTTAGTATACTGTTTGAGACCCATTTCCCGGGAAATCAGATCGACATCGGCTCGTTGCACACTCCTTCAAGGGAAACTGCAACTGAAACGACGAAAACAACTCGGCGTAGCTGGTATATTACGTCGCGCGTGGTTACGACTGAAGCTACTGAATTTGCTATGGCATCCTTCGATGGCTTCAAATCGCCGGGCACCGACGGGACATATCCTGTTATGCTGCAAAAAGGCAGCTGCTTCCTACTCTGAAAAGAATTTTTACTGCTAGTCTAGCACTTGCTCACATACCCATTCCTTGGCGCACAGTGAAAGTGGTCTTCATTCCCAAAACAGGCAAGGAGGACTACTCACTTGCCAAGAGCTTCAGACCAATGAGTCTAACATCCTTCCTGCTGAAAAGCATGGAGCGACTGGTAGAGTTGTACGTGCGGAAAGTTGCCCTTCGAATGCACCCTCTTTCGGAGATGCAACATGCCTACCAGCGCGGAAAATCTTGTGAGACTGCGCTTCAGTACCTAGTTGGGCGAATTGAATGCGCCTTTGAAAGGAAATAGTACGCGCTGGGCATTTTCATCGACATTGAGGGAGCTTTTGATAGCGCAACTTTTGACAGCATGTGCAACGCTGCCAAACATCCTGGCGTAGATGAAACACTGGTCCTATGGATCAAAGCAATGCTCATGCACAGGACATTGACCGCTGATGCAGGCCTCGACCAGTGTTTCAAGTCCGGGGTAAACAGGGGCAGCCCGCAAGATGGCGTCCTGTCGCCGCTGTTATTGTTCATGGTGGTCGATTCTCTGCCTGATGCGCTCAATGCTTCTGAAATCTAAGCCCAGGCCTATGCGGATGATGTCGCCATTCTCTCGGATGATGTCGGCTCATGTTTAGCGACTGTCCGTCTCAAAACACAGGCGGCGTTAAATGTGAGCGATGAATGGTGTCGGTACTGACATGACTCAGGTGGTACTAAACGGCACTTCCATCCCGATATCCAAGGAAGCTAAGTATCTAGGAGTCATCTTAGATAGCAAGCTTCTCTGGTCAAAGCACGTTGAGTCAAGAACCACCAAAGCGCTGTCAGCTTCTGGCAATGCAAAGGAGATTTTAGCAAAACATGGGGTTTATCGCCGGCAAAGGTCCTCTGGATCTACATGGCAAAGATAAGACCTATCATCTCATATGCATCGGTTGTCTGGTGGAACGGACTAAAACGCAAACAGGTTGTAGCCTCTTACACCAAACTCCAAAGAACGGTTTGTCTCAGCTGCACGGGGGCTTTGCCCAGCACGCCGGGCGCTACTCTAGATGCTTTGATGAACCCTCCACCCCTTGACATATTTATGAAAAAGGGTGTGCTCTAAAAGCCATGTCTCGTCTGAAGAGAAATTACTTTTGGTAGAACTCGCATAGGAATAACAGTGTGCTTGCGCAAGAATTGTCCTGCGACCCTGTTTCATGAACGTGCCTTCTGGCGCACTGACGCCCGTTATCCTTCTTCTTCTTCTTTGATGGCGCTACAGTTCGGGGTGAACCAGGGCCTCAACCAATGAGCCTCTCCAGCCGGCCCGATCTTTGGCCAGCCGCTTCCAGTGCCGCACGCCCAGTTGGTTGAGGTCCCCTTCCACCTGTGCGCGCCACTTTAAATACGGCCGTCCTCTGCTGCGTCGTCCCTCAGGGTTGGAGTCGAAGACTCTTCGGGCCGGAGCGTTGATGTCCATTCGCTCTACATGGCCTAGCCATCTTAGGCCGATGTCGCTGTACTGCCCGTACAGTTCTTGGTTGAATCTTCTCCTCCATTCTCCGTTTAAACAAACGGGACCAAAGATTGCACGCAGAATTTTCCTCTCGAAACGTCCAAGAGCCTCTTCATCCGCTTTTGATAACGTCCAAGCCTCAGCGCCGTAGAGGAGGACCGGGATGATCAAGGTTTTGTAGAGGGAAACCTTAGTTTTTCGAGAGAAGGCTCTACTACTCAATTGCCTCTTAAGCCCGAAGAAGCAGCGATTGGGAAAAGTTATTCTGCGTTTTATCTCAGCGCTGGTGTCGTTGCTGCTTGTCACTATCGAGCCAAGGTAGACGAAGTCCTACCGGACCGGGGGGTCCGGTGCTGGGGTCTTCCTTGAGCGCGAAAACATCCGACTGCACTTCTCGTTAGGAAAATATCCGTCTGTCCAATCCAATCAGAGATATACGCAATCCTAGTGGCCATGCACTATGTTGTGAAGCACAGGTGGAGGGGAAAAGCATATGCCTCTGCAGTGACAACCAAGCTGCACTCAAAGCTGTGTGCCACCCCTTAACTAGCTCCAAATTACCGCTTGAACTCATTACCTTCTTGAACAGAGTCGGTAGACTAAAGCGCTTGTAGGGGTTCGAGGCCACTCTGGGATCCCAGGAAATGAGATCTCTGATGAACTCGCCAGAATGGATTCAGAGGAGAGCTTCTTAGGACCTGAACCCGCTCTAGGGCTGCCTGCGTCCACGGTAAATTCCTACATTAAAGACAGGGTGTTTAATACACACCCGTAGATGGAGGGATTGTCCAAGTTGCAGGATGACAAAGTGCGTATGCCGTGATGTCTTAAAGAAATCTGCAGCATTCCTCCTGTCTTTAAGGAGAATCGACTGCAGAAGGATTGTGGGAGTTATCACGGGCCATTACTCTTTGCCAAGCATCTCTACGTGCTTGGCTGCATGGTGCGAGGAGGATGACACTGCAAAGCATTTCCTCTGTGATTGTCCCGCCTTTGCTCGCGCACGGTGGCACACCCTTAGAGCCGACATGGTGTGTGCTGAATCCCTTAGCTCTACATTACTGAAGCTCCTCCGCCTTTGCTCGCGCACGGTGGCACACCCTTAGAGCCGACATGGTGTGTGCTGAATCCCTTAGCTCTACATTACTGAAGCTCCTTCAAAATTATCTCCGGAAAATTTGTCTGTGTCTGTCTGGAGTACAGTGGACCAGTGTTTGCGTCTGAGTGCTCCAGCAGATAGCAGAAGCCTTCAACAAAAAAAAGCACCTGTGCAGTATAGTGCAGTGGTGATCGGGTCATATTCAGTATTGTCAAAGGCCCCCTCAACCGTGATCTCGTGGCGTGTTTTTTTCAACACGCGCCCCCTATGGATATTGAGATGTGGGAATCGTTACAAAGTCTGTTCGCCTGAATCCGTCTTCGGACATGGTGTCCAGTAGGCTGTGCGGTACTACTCGTTCAAATATGTCCTCATTACCCGCAACTTTGTGTTGAAATCTCCCAGAAGAATCTTATTGTCATAGCTGGGACAACGGGCGTATGTTCTATCTATGAGGTCATAGAAGTCATCTTTGGCTCGGTCGTCTTTTCTTCTATGGAGGCGTGAACGCATATTAGGCTGATGTTCCCAAAGATGGCTTTGACGTGGGTTGTTATAAGGCATTCGCTCACATACCGGAAGCTTAGAACTTTTTTTCTAAGTACATCGCGAGCATCAAATCCGCATCCAAAAGGCGAGGTAGTATATGTCGCAGTTGTTCATTCTCTTTCTACCCGGTCTGTTCCATTGCACTTCTGGGAGTGCTGTAATGCCTGCTTTACAGCAGCTTAGGGCTCTTATTAACTGGCTCTTCTCGCTTTTAGCTGGCCAACATCCATCGAATAGATGCTACCCCTATCCTTTGCGGTCCAATTGTGTAGAGCTACATCCACCATAATCACGGACAATCCAATTTGTCACTATCAAATACTTTATTTCAATAAATCAATGCAGACCAAATTGAATTGAAATGTTATTGTTCTGAAACTTGAATAAGGCCCAAAGAAGGGAACCCAAAAATAATTAATAAACAGGTGTGTAGAAAAGCACTTCTATTCGGCGACCACAGCCAATATTGGGCACAAAATGATTTATGTTACAATGCCACAACCTCCCACGTAGAAGCTAGCCTAAATCGCAGTTGGAAATAAATCATGCCTAGACGAATCTGTTCTAAAACACAAGATAAATCTCTTTTGTAGAAGTTCGTTTCGAAGGGCATTTAAGGCGAACTTTTGGTGCCAGTTGACTTACCTTTAGAGCTGATGCGAGTATTCGGGATGAATGAAAACAATCGATGGCGGCTACTTGATTGTAATAAGAGTCACTCTTCCGCAGCATGGTCTCTTTAAGGCACTTTTACGCGAATATTCTGCCAACTACCTCTGTACTGCGAGTGAACATTTAAACGAAAAACCCGAACAACCACCAAAGTGTCCAAGGACACATCGTAACCACTTTACGCCCCCATACTGGGCAATTGACGCTCTCACACGACCAGCAACCCAACCCTCTAGCCACTAAACAGCCTCATTAATTTATATCTAAATTCGAAAAGTTCGCACCATCCAATCTATTGGCCATCGGCTATCGGCTATCAGAGCACTTTCCGAGCACGGAACCCCATTTTTTCACCTCTTGTTGTGTGCCATGCGTTTTTGTTCGTAATTGAGGTTAGGGTTACTTAACAGCGCTCTGACGCGCTCGTTCCCAATCATCAAAATGAATAGCCTGCAGGCGGCCTAGTATGATGATAGTCGCGCATCGTATGGAACAACCATTATGGTCACGCAATATCAATTTGCCCGTGCATTTGACGGGCGTCTTAAACACGTTGAGCGTAAAGTTGAAGCCATTAGCGGAGGACCAAGTGGCGTCGGCCGCATGGAATACACAATTAGGCGCCACTTTAGCGAACAGCACTTTAATGAAAGTTCTTTCCGAGCTTTCCGCAACGTCAGTTTTGGTTGTTGTGTTCCTGTTTTGAAGGCAAAATTAACACCCGACATAAACATGACATCCGGCGTGTTCCGGAACCGGCGGCGCGATGAACATGCAAGTGACCAAACGCCTATTGTTGCTGGCAGAGAATACGAATCCAAAAAAAAAGTGGGTTACATCCGAGAAGAAAACGCTCATTGAATAGAGTCTGGCTGCCGACATGACATGGAGCTGTTTCATCTCCAACCACAGCAGCTACATAAGTCGTTCGTTCGACATACTCATATGTTGTGTAATGGATTGGATCGCTCTTCGGTTTGTTTTCATTTTTCAAGACTCATGCATTGGTCATCTCTTCGCCTAGCCGTGGATAAAGACATTGAGCGTTATGTCAGAACATAAGCCGATAATGAGTGTATGAGGTGGAAAAGCTTCTCACATAACGCCGGAAGTTGCAGCAGCTCGAGCGTTACTATACGCGCATAAGGTCTACGGATTAGGCGATTTGAGATTGGAAGCTGTTCGAAATGAGCACACTTGTTGGTAAAACTAATTCTATAGCCGTAGCGCTGCTTGTATAGGTTTCGGTGGTCCATATCCATGTTGATAGCTTAATGAAACTTGGTTTGCCTAACAGTATGACAGCGAATAATGAGCCTTTTCACGAGAAAGCTTGCTTGGATACGGCTCATTTCGACTTTACTGCGCTTCGTACCTCAGTCGCGATAGTTAAGCAAATATCATTTCTTTGATAGCGCACACAAGACGCTTATTTAGTTTGGCCTTTATGCAGATGGATGTGGAAGAAAGGTAAACTGTAGGCATTGATGATGCTTTGTTGTTTAATTTGTATCTGTGTATGCAGATCTGGGTCTATGTTTAGTATTGATGGATTGTCGTAACGAAGACAATGATTAATCGTTAATTTAAAGAGCGAGAGGAAGTGGCACACTATGATGTACACCGCATTGTTGGCACTCTATTGTTTACTTTGGTGGCAGGGTATCTGCCAGGTCAGTAAGGCTTCCATAAGGCGGAGGTGGGTTGGTGTGACTATATGGAGGAAGTGCTGAATTTAGTTGGTTGGTTAACCTGAATTTTATGGTAAGTTGCAATGACTGGTCCGCGGATGTCTCTGCGGTTTTCTGTCAATAGAGGGTTGGATTGGAGGTAACCCCTCAGACTAAATTGTTTGTGTATACAGTTTTGTACTTGCAGAGAATTCGAACCATTTTAGAAGCAAATTTTTACGGGCGATAAAAAATGGTTTTAATATCAAAATATTCAATGGAAGCCATCACGGTCAAGGGGACCCTCTACAGACAATTTCAAAGCCTAACTGGACGGCAAACAAAATGATGATGATTATTTAGTCGGAGTGGAAGTGAGCAAACAGAGCAAAGAAGTTGACCGCGTTTAACGTGGCAAACGCCAGCTTCGATCTCTCAAGATCTCAATCCAAGTTGACACACAGCCTCCGCGTGACCTCTGTGGATAGCTGCCTTGGCGTCCGGCAGGTAGTGAACCAATGAGTTCAGCAACCCGGGAAAAAGGAACCTGGCCCTCCAGGTTGAAGGTTTTGCTTAGGGGTAAGCACCTGAATTATGAGATCCCTTAACAGGCCGGGTGCAGGCAATCGATTGGAGCGAACCCTCAGCTGCTATAAAGCGGATATAACCGCACTGGAAGAAGTGCGATGGAATGAACTAGGAAAAAGATGGATGAAAAACTGAGACATCTACTACGGGAACTTGTACAAGGAGAACAAACAGCGCTTGTGGGATGTAAGCAAATGCCTCCTAACAACCTGCATCAAAGCTGATTTCGGAAACATTAACTTGATATGCGCTCACGCCCCAACCAAAAAAAAACGTCAATCAACTCAAAGAAGAATTTTACGATCTCCTAGACAAAACCTATGTCCAATGTCCCAGCTACGATACAAAAATAGTTCCAGGAGACTTTAATGCGAAGCTGGGCAAAGATCACATATTTGAATCGATTACGGGGAAATATAGCCATACGACACCACGTCCGGAAATGGGCATCGGTTACATGACTTCCTGGCGGAATGTAATCTCCTCGCACCTCAACGTCCACACTGTTCCACCTGATCAGTCCACCATCCATCAGATTGATCACGTTGCAATCGATGCCAGACACTCCTCCAGCATCCTAGATGTACGAACCTTCCGAGGTGCCAACATCGACTCGGATCACAATCTTGTTGTAGCCAAGGTGCGAATGAAGATATTGTTACGAGTTTGTGAACATAACCAGGGTCCACCATTGCACTTCGCCAGTCCGTTGCTGTCATCGTCTTTCTTATTTTTGTGATTTGGCACTTCGTTTCTGCATCGGCTGAGAAATAAACGTGTTTGTAATCCTCCATAATCGATTGCCATCCTCATTAGCAATTACGCTACACTGGTGTCAGAAGTAGGATCATCGATATGACGGAGGAATTCGCAGAGTTGAATTCCCTCACTTCGAGTATGGAACAACAACGTGGAGACATCGCCGGCCTGAAAGAAGGACACCAGACATACACAGAAGAAATACGCACATTGAGCGGAACAGCTTTCGCGAATAAGGTCTTCCAGTGCTCTACCCCGAAAGGCAAATGTCTGGGAAATCGACACTGTGGTCGCCACGGATGTACATGCGGTTGAACGACGAGATAGCCAAAAATCTTCCCAACCACCGACGAATCCTATACCCAGTGGTCCGTGTAATTTATTTTTTCCGCCATTTGATAGCCATACAACACGCTGGCGCGACTATCAAGTCGATATAATCGCTGAGGCGAACGAGTGGCCATCCAAGCAAAAAGCTAAGACATTGGCAACGTTGCTACGCGGGGAAAGTGTAGCTATAGTGTCTAATCTAGATCCTGTTGATCGCACCGATTACGACAAGCTGGCTTCAGCATTGCAGCTCAGGTTTCTTTATCAAGAAAAGCATGTTACTCACGCGTCTTTTCGTTGCAGACAACAACGTCAGAAGGAAGACCTCGGCGCATTTGCAAGCGAGATCCAAAGACTAACGAGAATTGTATTTGAGGACTGTCCAGCCGAGGCCCAAGAGCGCATCGCAGTTATTGTTGTGGATGAGTAAGCCAACAGAACTAAATGGCAACTGTCATCAGCTTCATCGGTCAGCAGTCATTTTTAAATGACTGTGTACAACCGCTATGCCAATCTAATTCTCCCCAAAAAAACGCGAGAATTGAACTTTAGTGAAACAGTTGACAAGCTAACGGAGATATATTCCCGTAAATCGTCGCTTTTTGCGACCCGTTACAACTGTCTCAAAATAGAGAAGAGAATTGGTGACGATTTCCAAACATATGCGGGCAAAGTAAATAAGAAGTGCGAAGATTTCAAATTAACATCAATCACACCTGATGTATTTAAATGCCTTATGTTCGTTTGTGGTCTTACAAGTTCGAGTGATCTGGACATAAGAACGCGGTTGCTGGCTAAGCTTGAGGCGGATGAACGTGATCCAAAACTGACCCTCACAGATTTGGCTAGCGAATGCGAACGCATAATTATGCTTAAACACGATGTTGCCCTGGTAGAAGGTCGTTCAGAGGATGCTGGAGTTAGAGCTGTGCGGCAGGCGAGCAAGCCTAAAAGTTCCAAAACACCAAAGAGCCCGTGCTGGTACTGTGGCGGTATGCATTATGCCGACAAATGTTGGTACAAGGCACATAAATGTGGGGATTGTGGACGTCAGGGACACAAGGAAGGATTTTGCAGTAATGCGAAAGCGCACAGCAAGGGGAAAAGGCATTTCAAAAAAAAGTTTTATAATAATTCTAAAACCAATCATGAAGCAAAAGGTATCTTTTCAGTGTCGAAGGTGGATAATGCTGAACGGCGTAAATTTATATGCGTGCACATAAATGGACATCCTGTTCACCTGCAGGTCGATACCGCGTCGGATATAACCATATTGTCCGAAGGAACATTGAAGATGATTGGAAGCCCGCAGGTTAACTCAACAGCGCACTCTGCTAGGAACGCTAGTGGACAGCCCCTCGTATTGACTGGGGAATTGCAGTGCCATGTGTCATTTCGGGGCAAAGAATTTGAAGGAGTGTGCTACATAACCTGTATACCACAGCTTAATATACTGGGAATAGACTGGATTGAGGCTTTACACCTTTTCGATGTTCCTTTTAGCTCTTTTTGCAATCATATACAGGGCAGCGGCCAAGAAGCGGTAAGATCATCAACAGAGGCTATTCAGCGCGAGGTGGCGGCAATAAAGTCAAGGTATTTCGATTTATTTGATGGGTCGTTGGGACTTTGCACTAAGGCTGAAGCAACCCTGCATCTTAAGCAAGGAGCTGTACCGTGCTTTAGGCCAAAACGCCCAGTACCATTTGCTTCGCTTCCGCTAATAGACGAGGAACTCAATCGCCTTGAGAATCAGGGCGTAATAAAGAAGGTAGATTTCTCACAGTGGGCTGCACCGATTGTGGCAGTTCGAAAAGCAAATGGAGGGGTACGAATCTGTGCAGACTTCTCAACAGAGTTAAATGATGCACTGGAGTCAAATCAATTTCCATTACCTCTGCCTGAGGATATATTCGTAACACTTAACGGAGGTAAATACTTTTCGACCATTGACCTCTCAGACGCTTACTTGCAGGTGAAGGTAGATGAAAAGTCACGACCCTTGCTGACAATCAACACACATCAAGGACTGTTCCAATACCTGCGATTGCCACTTGGTGTTAAAACTGGGCCTGGCACATTCCAGAAAATTACGAGCACCATGTTATCAGGACTAGCTGGCGTAGTGCCTTACATTGATGATATCATAGTAGCCGCAAAATCTATAGAGGAGCATGCACATAATCTTGAGATGGTCTTGCACCGCATTCAAGAATGGGGATTCAAACTGAATTATGACAAATGCTGTTTTTTCCAGTCCAAGGTACGTTTTCTTGGATTTGTGATAGACGAGCAGGGTCGAAGACCTGATAGAAGTAGAGTAGCAGCTATTGCAAACATGCCAGAGCCCAAAGACGTTACACAGGTTCGAACATTTCTGGGCATGCTTAATTTTTATTCTCAGTTTATAGCGCAAATTATAGAAATACGTGCTCCGTTAGACAAATTGCTGAGAAAGGAAGAAAAATTCGTCTGGACAATGGAATGCCGAACTGCTTTTGAGAAGGCTAAGGCAGCCCTCCAGAAGCTTTAGCACTGGTGTTCTGCGTAAAAAAATTTCACAGATGGATATATGGTAGGCGATTTACGCTGCAAACAGACCACCAACCACTGCTGGCTATATTCGGCTCTAAGAAGGGAATACCTGTCTCCACAGCGCATCGTTTACAAAGGTGGGGCCTTGTGCTACTTACTTATGACTTCAGAATTGAGTACGTCAATACCATAAGGTTTGGATACGCCGATGCGTTGTCGCGGCTGATATCTCGTCAAGCTGTTGAGAAAGAAGAGGAATTCGTCATAGCCGCCATTCACATCGAAGCTGAAGTCCACAGAGTCTTGTCAGATTCCTTCCAGCATCTACCAGTGAAGTTTCCGTCGGTGCAAAGAGAAACTGCTGTTGATCCTATTTTGAGTCAAGTTCGGAAATTTATTCAAACGTCATGGCCGGATAATTTAAAGGATATTAACCTGAAGAGGTTCTATTTCCGTCGAGAGGCATTAAGCGAAGTTCAAGGTTGCATTTTACTACAAAACAGAATTGTAATACCATTATCATTACAGAAAAGAATTCTCAAGCAGTTGCACGCTGGCCATCCAGGTATAGTTCGCATGAAAGCGTTAGCACGCAGCTATGTGTATTGGCCACAGATAGACGAAGACATACAGGAAGTTGTCAGGGGGTGTGCAGCATGTGGAATAGCAGCGCCCGCTCCTATTAAAGCACCACTGGCATCATGGCCAGTGGCAACCAAACCTTGGTCGCGGATCCATCTTGATTACGCTGGACCATTTCAGGGTCGGATGTTTTTAGTGATAGTGGATGCGTTCTCAAAGTGGCCGGAGATTTTTTGTATGCGGTCAACAACAACATCGGCTACTATAAGTGTGCTACGAGAAGTTTTCGCAAGGTTTGGGCTCCCAGATGTAATAGTATCGGACAATGGAACTCAGTTCGCTTCTGGGAGCTTCACCGAGTTTTGTACAACAGGCGGTATCAAACACATAAGAACTGCACCCTTTCATCCACAGTCAAATGGTCAGGCGGAGAAGTTCGTCGACATCTTCAAGCGTGGAATGAAAAAGTTGAAGGGGGAGGATATAACATCAAATGCACTACAGATATTGCTGCAAAGCTATCGCTCCACACCAAACGCCCAGCTTCCCGACAATATAACACCTGCTGAAGCTATGCTGGGGCGTAAAATTAAAATATCACTCGACTTGCTTAGACCACCAGTGTTTGAAGCTTTTCAGAAGGTTCGGAAGATGGAAGACCAGTCCAACTGTAAACGTGGAGCAAGACATAAGGAGTTCAAACCGGATGATCCAGTCTATGCAAGGAGTTTCAATAACACCCAGCGCTCCTGGGTTCCAGGGATTATACTCACAAAAATTGGTTCTGTGATGTATGCCGTCCAAGCAGGCAATAGGACCTGGAGGCGACATTTAAACCATTTACGACCTAGGCATCAGGTACAAGAAAAAAATGATTTAAACTTCCTCTTCCATTCCCAGGGAAGACCCACCAAGTCGGCTAACACGGAGGACATAATTAGAACTGATAACTTATCATACACTCCAAATGAACTCGACCAACGGTTAAGGGAGTCGTCAGGTTCTTGCGAAAATCCGGAGGGTCAAGAACAGCAGGGCAATCCAACTCAACCTAGTGATTCAGAACAGGCAGGCCAATGCAATCGAAGTGAGATTCCACGACGTCCAGTCCGAAACCGGGTTCCACCTGAACGCCTGGTAGTTAAAGGAAGGTACACCTACGTGTAATCAATCAAGAGGGGAGATGTTGTGGATGAGTAAGCCAACAGAACTAAATGGCAACTGTGATCAGCTTCATCGGTCAGCAGTCATTTTTAAAAACTGATTAGTCACACTCTTTGTTCGTCTTTGCTTGAATACAGATGTATACCTATTTCCATTACGGAACCACGAGTTTTATTTAAGAGGTTATTACAAGTTTTATTTAAAACACAACAGTTATGCAGTTTGTGGATGGCATTTAGCACCGGTCCGTCCAGGAGCGTGTTAGACTGGCAGACCCCAAGACGTTTGCGAAAGCTGTGTTCAAAGTTATCACTATTGAAGCTGCTCTGCTAGCGTCCCAACCGATCCACCATGCTCGGGTTCTCGAAACCTATGGAGATACGCCGTCGAATAGTCGCACGGCCCCTCATCTACGGTAAAACCAAGCTAGATGTGACGGAATGGAGCCAGTCACTGTATCGGGAAACGATCAGCAGTCAGCGACCCGGGGTCAGCGCTGATACAATGCATTCGACCCCAAATCTACAGCGTTCACCCTCACGGCTTGCATAGCAGGTTCACGGTAGCAGCAGTTTTGGCAACCAACCATGCCAATTGTTGGTGGACACGGGATCGTTCGTTACGCTGGTAAGCCGACCAATGATCCCGTCTAAGGAACGCCTCCAACCAGGAACAGGAAAAATGGTTTTGGTGGTTTTGCTACGTACTTCAAAGGAAGTTTCCATAGGCCCTCGAACAGAGGCAATTATCCAAACCGCCGCTTCGGCAACGCGTTCGTTCGAAGGAATTGTCACTCCGATAGGGAAGAATCTACCGAAAGGGTTATTAGTGGGTAAATCGGTTAACCAAATTCAGGATGGAAGAGTGCTCGTACGAGTGGCTAATTTAGCGGATCATTCGCTTGTCTTACCAGTCAGTGCGAATATAGCACGCTTTGAAGAAGTTCAGTGTCTAGATGTCGAACAATCGAACTTGAATGCTTGTCCCGATTTCTTGTCTGATCTGATCGCACGCTCACAAGCACATCTTCAACCAGCACAACGAGCAATTTCCGAAAATGTAATTCCTGAGTACGCTGATATCTTTTCAAGTGGGCCAGACGATTTAGGCAGGACAGATATTGTTCAGCATAGAATTGACGTTGGCGATACGAAGCCGCTTACACAACCCCCGCGTAGAATGCCAGTTGCCAAACAAGAGGAGTCTCAACGAATAATCGAGGATATGCTGTGCCGAGACATAATCGAACCATCTTCAAGCCCTTGGTCTTCACCTATACGTTATGGTTAAGAAGAAAGATTGGTCCACGAGGTTTTGTGTGGGCTTCTTCTTCTTTGGTGGCGTTACAGCCCATGAAGGACCAGAGCCAAGCTTCTCTCAATCACCCATGTTGTGTGTGATTTATTTTTCACACAGGTGAAAGGGACCTACAGTTTAATGCCGATTCCGAACGGCGTGAGCCGAGAAGCTTCTTCAAGCTTCTTCCCCGTGTATACTACGGGGGTTTTGCCAGTACCCCGTCGAGGAGGGACGCCGCGAAATAAACATTCGATGGCGTTGATATTATCGGGATCCGAACTCGCCCATCCTGCGCCAGAGTCCAAAACACTAACCACTGCGCCACGGCGCCCTGTGTGGACTACCGTCGGTTAAATCATGTCACCACCAAGGATTCCTTCCCTTTGCCCCGCATAGATGACACCCTCGAATCCGTGGCCGGCTCTGTGTAGTTTAGCACCGTGGACTGCCAGTCTGGATACTGGCGAGTGGAGGTACACCCCGAAGATAGAGAGAAGACTGCATTCGTAACGAGGGATGGACTGGGGGCTCAACCGGGACTCATCTCCTACACAGGACTGGCACGGGAGCTGCAAGACGAACTAGCAGAAATTCACGGCAGGGCGAGACATGAACTACAGCGATATTCTCTCCGCATGAAAACCCGGTATGATGTAAATTTAAAAGCTCTTAAATTCCAGATAGGAGACTTTGTGTGGCTTTACAACCGGAAAAGAAAAGTTCGGGTAAGTCCCAAACTTCAATCAGATTGGGACGGTCCATATAGGATCATGATGGTTTTAACAGACATCACAATTAAAATTCAGAAGACACCACGTTCTAAGGCCAAGATAGTGCATGTCAAACGACTAGCACGGTACCGAGGGACCAATTTCGATGCCTGGTACCCGCGTGGTAGACTTTTGAACTAGCTCCGGTTCAAGAAGGGGGGAGTGTTACCAGTTTGTGAACATAACCAGGGTCCGCCGTTGCACTTCGCCAGCCCGTTGCTGTCATCGTTTTTCTTATTCTTGTGATTTGACACTTCTGTTCCGCATCTCTTCAGACTCGTGTTTTATTTTTTTTTGTAATCCTCCATCATCGATTGCCATCCTCATTAGCAATTACGCTACAATATCAAGAATGCCACGGAGTCGAGTTGGACAACGAAAGTTTTACGTTGGAAACGTAAAGTTGAGTTTCCCTCAACCTCTCGCAAACTCCAATGACATCGGAACAATCCACAGAACAACAGTGTGAGCATTGCCAGCGTGCTATCAGAGACGCTGTGTTTTGCTTCAAGCCACCGTCAGCTAGAAACCCCTGGTTTGATGAGCAATGTGGGCAAGCCCATGAAATAAAGCAAAGCCGTGCTACATAGACGGACGAGAGCTGCTCGTGAACATTACGAGCGTCTACGGATTCAACGCCTAAGATGGATAGGCCATGTAGAGCGAATTGACACCACAGCTCCAGCCCGGAGTGTCTTTGAATCTAACCCGAGGGACGAAGAAATGGAGGACGACCGCACTTAAGATGGCGCACACAGGTGGGAGGGGACCTTAGCTAACTGGGTGTGCGGCAATGGAAAAGGTTAGCAAGAGATCGTGCTAATTGGAGGGACATGTTAGTTGCTTCACCCCAAACTGTAGCGCCCAATAAGAAGAAGAGTCGATTTGCCGGGCCAGAAGCTGCATTGGTAGCTACTAATTAGTGCGGCGCAAAAGGGCTTTAGACATTCACCTAGGACGCTGGAGAGGATTTTTTATTCGACATTGAGCAGGAACATACTCCCATAGTTCTTGCAAGAGGTAGGAACGCCTTTTTTGTGGATGGGGCAAATAGAGCAGATAAAGAAGTCTTTTAGACTTTACTCTCTCGTCTGACCTTACCATCAACAATGTTGACTCTCAACCAACGTTTGTTACGACAAGACGGTAGGAGGTGATTAACCTGACCCTAATCAACATATATGTGAAGGACATCACTAACTGGCGAGTCTCACCTGATGCTACGCTGTCAGACTATAAATTTATCGAATTCCGATTAAATTGTGGGATCTCTTCCTTGCAACCTAGACGGAATCTGAGAAAGACGGCTTAGAGAGGAGCTTGAGAAATCCACTCAGGTCCTACCTAAACTTAGAACGAAACAATTTGTCTTTATGGGGTGGCCGTGGTGCAGTGGTTAACATCATCGACCGCCGAGCGGAAGGTTTATGGTTCAAATTGGCTTCATAGCCAAGAAAAAGTAATTCCTATACGGACAAAAAGTATGCAACGCAGTTGTGAATGTAAAGTGACCAGACGTACTACTGCAGGCATAACACTCACAGTATATGGCCAACCGAAATTCATCCTCTGCGTATGCAATACCAAAGTGCTTGAACGAATTACTAGGGACTATAACCAACGCGGAATTTGGTCGGCTCTCGTCCTATCTAGGTCTAGGACAACCACCCCTGAGAGTAGTGGACGAACATCAACGACCCCAACCACTGCACTCCGTTCAGGTTGTGTGTGTCAACACATCATAAAAGAATATGAAAAAACTCTTGGACCTGCGCGAGTCTCTAAAAAAAAAAAAAAAATTGTAGAGAAGGCTGTTCATAACCTGAAAAGCACCATCACCAGTTGTTTTGAACTCGCATGTCCTGTCAGCAAGCCTCCCTGCAGGAAATTGATTCCCTGGTGGAGTTCCAAAGTCATCGCATGGATAGATCGCTAAAATCGAATTCGGAAGATGACTGGAACAAGCACCGGTCGAAGCAGAAAGAATATAAGAAACTTATTCGTAAATCGAAAAACGATTCTTACAGGACCTCCAGCGAAGAGATCAAGTCTCTGAGTGCGACTAGCAAGTTGGTTAAAGTCTTCAACCAGAAAAAACCGACAAAGCTGGATGCACACAGAAAATCTGATGGTACCTTTACTAAGTCTAAAGCGTAAACTCTTACCTTACGGCTTAAGACTCATTTCGTGGAAATTAGATCGGCATCGGCTCGTTGCACACTCCTTCATGGGAAACTGCAACTGAAACGATGAAAATAGCTCGGCGAAACTGGTATTTTGCGTCGCGCGTGGTTTTGACTGAGGCCACTGAATTTGCTGTGGTATCCTTCGATGGCTTCAAATCGCCAGGCACCGACGGGATATATCTTGTTATGCTGCAAAAAGGTATAAGACTGCTGCTTCCTACTTGGCACACGGTAGTAGTAGTAGTCTTTATTTCCAAGATAGGAAAAGAGGAATACTCACTTGCCAAGAGTTTTAGACCAATTAGTCTAACATCCTTCCTGCTGAAAAGCATGGAGAGACTGGTAGAGTTGCACGTGCGCAAAGTTGTCCTTCGAATGCACCCACTTTCGGACATGCAGCAGCATACTTATCAGCGCGCAAAATCCGGCGAAACTGTGCTTCAAAACCTAGTTGGGAGAATTGAATGCGCGCTCGAAAGGAAGGAGTACGCGCTGGGCATCTTCATTGACATTGAGGGGGCTTTCGATAATGCAGAATTCAACAGCATGTACAGCGCTGCAAGACATCATGGCGTAGATGAAGCACTGGTCTTGTGGATCAAAGCAATGCTTGTACACAGGACATTGACCGCTAATGCAGGTATCGACCAATTTGTCAAAGCCGGCGTAGACAGGGCTGCCCGAAGGGTGGCGTTCTGTTTCCGCTGTTATGGTGCATGGTGGTCGACCATCTGTTTGATGCTCTCAATGCCTCTGGAATCTATGCTCAGGCCTATGCAGATAATGTCGCCGTTCTTTATGTCGACTCATACTCACACCGCGCTAAATCTGATCGATGATTGCTGTACCAGAAATGGGCTGGGCACTTCTATATCGATATCCAAGGAGGCTAAGCATCTAGGAGTCATCCTAGATAGTAAGCTTCTCTGGTCAAAGTATGTTGAGCCGGTAAAGGTCTTCTGGATCTACACGGCAATGATAAGACCTATAATCCCATATGCATCGGTTGTCTGGTGGAACAGACTAAAACGCAAGCACGTCGTAGCATCTTTTACCAAACTCGAAAGAATGGTTTGTCTCAGCTGCACAGGGGCTTTCCCCAGCACGCCGGGCGCTGCTCTAGATGCTATGATGAACCTTCCACCTCTTGATATTTGATACTGATATTTGATATCTATCAGAGGGTGTGCTCTGATAGCAATGTCTCGTGTGAAGAGAAATGGCTTTTGGTACAACTCGCATTGGAATAACAGTACTGCGACCCCTGTCTCATGGACATGCCTTCTGACGCGCTGACGCACGTTATCCTACTGCGCCGTAATTTCACAGTCGAGTTTCCATGGCGTCAGGATTGGCCCTGGCTGGATACGGAACCTGCAAAGGATAGTGTTCTCATTTTCACGGATGGCTCCCAGGTCTGGGCGGGGGTCCGGTGCTGGGGTCTTCTTTGGGCGCGAAAACATCCGACTGCACTTCTCTATAGGAAAATATCCGTCCGTCAATCAGAGATATACGCAATCCTAATGGCTAGCACTATGTTGTGAAGCACAGGTGGAGGGGGGAAAGCATATGCATTTGCAGTGATAGCCAAGCTGCACTCATAGCTTTGTGCAACCCCTTAACTAGCTCCTAATTAGTGCTTGAACTCAAGTCCTTCTTGAACAGAGTCGATAGACTCAATTCATTAGGGCTTGTATGGGTTCCAGGCTATTCTGGGATCTCAGGAAATGAGATCTCTGATGAACTCGCCAGAATGGGTTCAGAGGAGAGCTTCTCAAGACCTGAACCCGCTCTAGGGCTACCTGCGTCCACGGTTAATTCACACAATAACGAAGGGGTGTTTAATACACCCAATCGCAGATGAAGGAATTATCCAGGATGCAGGATGCCAAGCACTTATGCCCTGATGTCTGCAAGAAATCCACAGCATTTCTCCTGTCTTTAAGGAGAATCGACTGCAGAAGACTTGTGGGAGTCAGTTAAGCATCTCTGCGTGCTTGGCATAAGTGAGACGCCTATCTGTGCTGCATATTGTGAGGAGGATGACACTGCAGAGAATTTTCTCTGTGACTGTTCCGCCTTTGCTCGCGCACGGTAGCGCTCCCTTGGGACTGACATGGTGTGTGCCAAATCTCTTAGATCTACATCACTGAAGCTTCTTCTCAGTTTTCTCCGGCAAACGGGGAAAATACATTAATGTAAGGTGTCTTGTCTGGAGTACAATGGACCAGTTTTTGCGTCTGAGTTGCTCCAACAGATAGCAGAAGCCTTCAACAAAAAAAGAAAAACAAGAAACAAAAAATGCTATTAATTCTTAACAGCTTATTGGCAAGGTTGTGGTGTTGATAACTGCGATAACTGCGGCTGGACCATAGTCTGTGTATCAGCTTAAAGCTAATTGCAAGATTTCTATTAATCCCTGATTTCGTTTCACTTAAAAAGAATTACTTCTTTCGAAAGGAAAGCTTAAAAAGAAGGACGAGAGAAATATAATACTGTCTAATGGCGCAAAAGGACTATGCCGCAACGAACAACGAACGGCGCTATTCTAAATGACTGCGCCTATCCATCGTAAGTAAGAGACCAAAAAACAATTTCAACAGTTTATTCGCAATTTATTTAAATTATAAATGAAATTGTCTGCGAGAGGACCAAT
Organism: Eumerus sabulonum; assembly: GCA_951905685.1. Classification (NCBI taxonomy): domain Eukaryota; kingdom Metazoa; phylum Arthropoda; class Insecta; order Diptera; family Syrphidae; genus Eumerus; species Eumerus sabulonum. The sequence continues at coordinate 243,594,669 of OX645060.1, forward strand.
GAGACGCTAAATTCCCTTTACTTTCGAAATGAGTTAGATATGAAGCTAAGCTGTTTGGCATAGCCTAATTAATTAAACGAGCAAATGGGCTCTATGTAACATATTACCATGCATTACGCCTAATCTACAGAGGTAGCTCCGGCGGTAAAGGATGGTAAACAAGCAGACAAGACAACGCCCCGACCTACGAGTAATTGGTGTATAGGTATATCGTCAAACGCCAAATCGTTTGCCAAAATATCTAACTACCTCCAATTGATAACAGAAATCTTGTCACACATCACGTAAGTAAATAATTAATTCAATAAATTGTAATGAAACTTCCCCAAGCATCACAGTGCAATTTTGAAGAGATCATGCCATTAAAGGCACGATTCTGTGTCTATCGGTGGAGCTTACATAAATCACTGTAACCTACATACCTCAAACTCAAAGCACTCGTAATTGCTGGATAAGTGAATCTCTTAACAGATTAACTCTACACGGTATCCGATGCCAGGTTGAATGTAGCTCAAACTCAATACTCAGCCTCAATTGCATGCTTACGAGCTTCAACTGTCGGATTTAAACAGATAAATATTACTCGCTCTCTAACTCGATACACTGTTACTGTCAGGGGCCACCAAATGGCACTCAAAGTGTCCTAATAGTGACACTTTCAATGGCACTTAATTTAAATCTAATGAATGTATATCATACGAGCGTTCGAGTCCGATAGAGCGAGTCCACTTCCCACGATGCAACTCCGAAATTGCTGTAACATGAACCACCAATTAAAATCTCAAGGCTCACTCGCTGGCATGCGATTAGGCTTGAGTACCAGCATTACCATCGTAGTATCAATGTCGAGTTCAAATTAGTAACCTCTTCAATGACCCAATGTATCGTAGTAGTAACATCGAATGGCAATTGTCATTGTTCGTTTCGCTCGTGGTTCGAGTACGAGTAAATGCACATTAATGGTCGTAAGCACTTTCCCGCTCGATAGCCTGAACAACAGCGAAGAAGATGTAGACGACGACGATCGGCAATTGCCAATCGCCGATCACCGTTTCGATGAAATCGAAAGTCGCGGAATGAAAAGAAAATTCCTTAATCCGACAGTTACTATCGATAACTACCGTGGCCGGAGCGACGAATGGACAGATGGATGTAACATGCACTTCCACTTCACCGATGACGTTCAGACTCCTCTGTTTGCTCAGAATAGGTTCGGATTCGGGGTTAAACGGAAGGCCTTTCTGATTCGAAACCATCCGGACGAAACGTGTTATACTAATCTCCGTCCTTAGCCAGTGAAAGTCAGGCAAATTCGTGGCAGTAGCGATGGTGGATGGAACCGGTAGGTGTTGCGAACTTGGAAAATTAAAACACCAATTACTACAGACGTGATATACGTGAGAGACTTGAAGCTACCTTCCATAACGATTATTCGAGGGAGTAAACCACCAACACTGTACTACGATCTGCTGCCGCCACCGTCATCATCATCATCATCGTCATTGTCATGATGACTGTGAAGGCATCTGTACGGCTAAATGCAAAAAATGTGTTTCTCATTCTATTTTATTGAATATATCTACGAGATACTACGTACGAATGTAACAATCGTGCTATTGGAGTTTTCCTCCTTAGCGTGAAGTTAGTGAACTTGCACAGAGGCGCAATCCATGCCCCCGTTGGCGGTGGTAAGTTGATATCGATGCGAAGGTAAACTACCTTAGAGTTGTATCTTCAGCTAATCGTACCAGTGCTCCTTCTTCCACCAAGTAGTCTTACAATAAAACAAAAACAAAAAAGAATCGAGAAAAAGGGAAATGTAATTTCACTTTCAAACGAACGAATGTAACTTAGCCGTGAGCCGTAAGCCATAAGCCGTCATTTTCAGTGGGTAGCTTTTTACGGTTGATGTAGTACGTTATCTTGTGTGCGAAACAATGGCGATTGGCGAGGCTGTTGTTTATCTTTTTTTTTTATTATTTATCGCTACAATGGAACAAAGCTAAATAGCTTTTCGATATTTTGTCGGTTGGCAGCTACTTATCGACGGACCACTGGTTGTGGTGATTGTGGTTCACTTAATCCGCATGCTCGTTTGGTCTTTATACCATCTGTATATCGATGGATCTATTTACGTTAGATGCTATAAAAAAATCTTTAAATACCTTATCAATATGCCTTATTATCACAATCCTTTCGTTTCACGTTTATGACTTTTTGATAACCAAAGAAGAAATCCTAATAGAGGGCTTGAACCATATGTAAGATGTTATTGCAGTACAGATAGAAATTTTATGGATACGTTCATGGGTTGTAAAAGGAACCTAAATTGCTGCCATATAGTTATGGGATTAATGAACTAAAGAAATGCACATATTGTGCCTTAGGTTCGGCCTAGGGAAATGGGGAGATTCAGTGATTGAATGAGGTATAACGTTCAAATTGAAACTATCCGCACGGGTGGTCTTGTTTTCACTCGCCTTACCCGAGGCCGTAACGAGTGGATGTAATAAAGAGCTTCGGTTTACCTCTTGCCACACCTGCTTCCTTAAAAGAGAAAGCTTGAGGACCAAAATTAAAAAGAAAAGAAGAAATTACCTTAGTCAAAGCTTATAAGAGTCGAAACAAATAGGCTTACGAAGGATCCATTTCCAAATATTGGAACTCGGTGGATTCTAGGTTTAACTAGGTTTTAGGATGAGTGGCTTGATGGAATTTGTTGTTCCCTTCAAACGAACCAAACTAGCCTTTATCCTGACTAAATGCTATTCTTAAGCCAGGCTTACATGGCTGGTGGCTTGTTAGTTTGTTATGGTAGGAGAATTGTGGAAGCAGGTAATGGTGAGTTAGAAAGTGGAAGAGAACAGGTGGGTTTTAACAAGTGAAAGTCGAGGGATAGTTGTGATTGGTTAGCTAAGCGTAACATTTTTTTGTTTTTTTTTTTTTCTTTGTTGTAGGCTTTGTCGTAGGCAAATACTGGTCTATTTTACTGCCAGACAGACACCTACCTTTACTGTATTTCCCCGTTCTTGAAAGAAAAATGAGCTAAGAAATTCGGCACAAACCACGTCAGCCTCGAGGGTGCGCCACCTTCCTCGAGCAAAAGCAGGAGAAAGTGTCCTGCTGTGTCATCATCTTCGCAACATGTAGCACGGGTAGGCGTCTCACTGGTGCCAAGAGTGCATGACGCTCGTAAGCCTCCTGCAATCAATTCTCAATAAGGATAAGAAAAATACTGCTGATCTCGCGACCTGTGCAACACAGTTACTGTGAATGGGAACTGATAAAATGACTGATGAAAGCTACAGTCCGTGGTGAACCTCGGCCTCAACCAACAAGAGTCCCCAGCTGGCACGGTCTTTGGCTAGCTGTTTCCAGCGACGCACGCCCAGTTGGTTAAGGTCCCCTTCCACCTGCGTGCGCCACCATAGATGTGGCCGTCCTCTGCCGCGCCTTCCTTCGGGGGTGGATTCGAAGACTCTTAGGGTCGGAGCTGTATTTTCCATGTGTTCCACATGGCCCAGCCACCTTTAACGCTGTATACGTACACGTCGCACCAGGCCGATGTCGCTGTACAACCCGTACAGTTCTTCGCTAAATCTTCTTCTTCATACACCATTTGAACAAACGGGACCGTAGATAGTTCGCAGAATTTTCCTCTCGGAACGACCAAGGGCATCTTCATCCGCTTTTGTTATGGTCCAAGCCTATGCACAATAAAGGAGGACTGGGATGATCAGCGTCTTATATAGTGTCAACTCGGATTTCCGAGAGAGAGCTCTACTTCTCAATTGCCCCTTGAGCCCAAAGAAACAGCGGTTGGCAAGAGCGATTCTGCGTTTTATCTCAGCGCTGGTGTTGTTGTCGTCGGTCATCAGTGAGCAAAGGTAGACGAATTCCTTGACCACTTCAAAGTTATATCCGCCCATGGTGACGTTCTGGCCAATACGTCGGTGATTAACCTTGAGACCCATCTTAGCCGCATCTACCTCAATGCTTACAAATGCTTCATTGACGTCTCGCTGTGTCCGTCCAATCACGTCAATGTCGTCGGCGTACGCAAGCAATTGTGTAGACTTGGAATAAGTCGTACCTCTTGTCTTGGCCAGCTACTCTTGCACGATCTTTTCAAGCACGATGTTGAAAAATTTGCATGACAGGGCGTCACCTTGCCCAAATCCATTTTTAACATCAAAGGGGTCGGTTTGCTCATTACCGACCTTAATGGAGCAGCGAGAATTCTCCATTGCCATCCTGCACAGTCGGACGAGTTTCGCAACGATGTTAAAACTAGACGTGGCTTTATATAGCTCATTTCTTTACACGCTGTCGTATGCAGCCTTGAAATCGACGAAAACATGGTGAGTGTCGATTTGGTATTCCTGGGTCTTCTCCGAGATCTGCCGTAGCGTAAATATTTGGCCTATTGTGGATTTACCTGGCCTGAAGTCACACCGATAAGAACCGATCAGGTTATCCACAAACGGTTTCAGGTGTTCACACAATACGGCAGAGAAGATCTTATATACGATGTTAAAGATACTTATTCCCCTATAGTTGGCGCAGTTATAGGGGTCTCCTTTCTTATGGACTGGGCAAACGATGCTTCGACTGTGAAGTTATAGCGCAATAGGATGACAGGTGTCACCACGAAACGGGTCGTAGGATTTTTCTCGTCCTATCATTCCAATGCTAGTAGTACCAGAAACCATTTTTCTTGAGACGAGACATGGCTTTCAGTGCTCACCCTCTGATAAATATGTCAAGGGGTAGAAGGTTCATCATTGCATCTAGAGCAGCGCCCGCCGCGCTGAGGAAAGCCCCGCTGAGCCCAAGCTGAGACAAACCCTTCTTTGGAGCTTGCTGGAAGAGCCTGTGCCACAACCGATGCATATGAGAATATCCTTCTTATCATTGCCTCATGTTTTGCCAAAGACACCTTTACTTTTGCATTGCCAGAACGCTGCCAGCGCTTTGGTGATTGCTGACTCAACATGCTTTGACCAAATAAGCTTGCTATCTAAGATAACTCCAGATACGTAGCTTCCTTGGATATTGGGATGGAAATGCCTATTAGCACCAGTTGAGTCGTGCCAGTATTTCTCTTCCTTCCAGTGTAGAGGACGACATCAGTCTTGATAGGAGCCTCTTTTTACGTCAGATTAGACACAATGTCCGAGACCTGCATCAGCGATCAATATCCCTTGCTTCATTTACGCCATCTCGTCTAATAGCGTTACACATGCTCTCAAAAAGTGACGTTATCAAAAGCTCTCTCTCTACTTTCGAGTGCTTATTCTATGTATCCTCCCAAAGAGGTTTTGAAGCGCGGTCTTCCAGGATTTTCCACGCTGTTAAGCGTGTTGCACCTCCGAAAGAGGATGCATTCGAAGGGTAGTTTTGCGCACGTGCAGCTCTACTATTACCTCCATGCTTTTCAGCAAGAAGGATGTTATACTAATTGGTCTAACACTTTTGGCGAGCGAGTAATCCTCTTTCTCTATTTCGGGATTAAAGACTACTTTCACTAGGAATAAGGTCTGTAGACAAGTGCCCGGCTAGCAGTGAAAATTCTTTTCAAGGTAGGAAGCAGTTGATTTTAGTCTTTTTGCAGCATAACAGGGTATATCCCGTCGGTGTCTGGTCATTTAAATCCATCGAAGGATACATACATACATATCCAGTGGCCCGCATTTTTCACTAAAAGGGTCGCGGGGGTAATGCGCGCACGCGGGATCTCCAGGCCACTCGCACGCGGGATCTCCGGGCCACTCGATTTTCCGCCATCCACTCAAACTCATCAGGAGCTATGCCCAAGCGCACCCAGGCGAGTTTTTGGACTTGGTCCAATCACCTCGTCCTAGGCTTGCCAAGCGGTTGCCTGCCCGATGGTATTGCATTCAAGGCACGCTTCGGAAGTCGTGACGATGGCGGCATTCATCTCACGTGCCATCGAAGCTTGGCCCTTTCCGTTCGGAGAAGTAGCTGCTCAACATTGAGCTCCCCGGGTGCTGCCGTATTTCTCACCCTATCCTGGCGAGTAACTGCCATAACAGCATGAAGAAATCAGATTGTATTTGCGATCTTATTCCTTCGGTCAATATCCAAATTTCATGACCATGCAGGTGAAAGTTGGAACAAATACTGAGTTAAAAACCGTTAACTTGGCTTTGACACTAAGCTCGGCCCTTCTGAATGCAGGTCTTCCAAGCTGTTTCTAAATTGACCCTGATTGGCCAATCCTGCAGAAAAGCTCAGCATTACTCCTCCCATCACTCATGAAGAAGACCCCGAGACACTTAAACTTCTCCACCGGCTTGAATGGGACTCCGCTAACATGTAGAGTGCATTGGACTGGCATTCTGGAATAAACCATAACATTTGGTCTTCCCACGTTAACCCTCACCCCAGCGTCAAAACATGCGGGCACAAACCTATCTAACGCACGCTTGAGTTCCGCCTTGAGGGATGTGAGGACAACTAAGTCCCCCTTCACCTTAGCGTAGACTTTACCGAGGAGACATGCCCCTTTTTGAAAAGAAGGACAATCACGCCAGTCTGCCAATCGCAAGGTATCTCACCGTACTCCCAGGTCACCTTAATGACATGAGAGAGCCTTAAGACTCCGTCTTTACCCATTGCCATAAACATTTCTGGCCGGATTTCATCAACACTGGCAGATTTGCCAATTTTCAGTAGCTAAAACGACTGCCACAGCCGTGGGACTATTCTCCGTTCCACTCAAAATTCCATGTCTATCCTCCTCAGTGCCATGTTCGGGATTGAGCAGCTACGAAAAGTGCTCACTCCATCTGCGCAAGATGTCCATGTATCTCATTGGAAAGCAGCACACCATCTTTGGATTTAGCTCCTTCGATTACGTTAAATTTCCTTCCTCTGATCCGATGAATGGTTTTCCAGAACAACTTTTTCACAGATCTATGGTCGCCTTCCAACTTCTCGCCGATTTCCTCCCAGGACTGCTCTTAAACGGCTCGCACAGCCAATTTGCAAGTTCTTCGCGCCATAGTGTACGGTATCCTTTTCCATTGCCGCACACCCAGTTGGCTTAGGTCTCCTTCCACCTGTGCGCGCTATCTTAAGTGCGGCCGTCCTCTGTTTCTTCGTCCCTCGGGGTTTGATTCAAAGAATCTCCGGGCTGGAGCTATGGTCCATTTAGCTCTACATGGCCTAGCCATCTTAGGCGTTGAATCCGTAGACACCTGACTAGACTCATATCGCTGTACAGCTGTACAGGGTCTTGTATAGAGTCAACTTTTTCGTTCGGGAGAGGGTTCTATTACTCAATTGCCTCCTGAGCCCAAAGAACCAGCGATTGGCAAGAGTGAATCTGCGTTTGATTTCGGAACTGATGTCGTTGTTTCATATAACTGCGAAGCCAAGGCAGATGAAGTCTTCAACTACCTCAAACTTATATCCGCCAATACAAACGTTCTGGCCAAGACGTTGGTGGTGAGCGTCCTTGTTTGATGGCAGCATATATTTGGTTTTGCCCTCGTTTACTGCCAAACCAATTTTTGCCGCCTCCATCTCAATACCCGCAAACGCCTCACTGACATCTCTTTGTGAACTACCTATTATGTCAATGTCGTCGAAGTATCCAAGGAGTTGTGAGGTTTTGAAATAAATGTTGCCTCTTGTGTTGGCCAGTGATTTTTGTACAATCATTTCTAATATGATGTTGAAAAAATCAAACGACACCGCATCGCCCTGCCTAAATCCTTTTTTGACATCAAAACTATCAGTAAGGTGTTCACCGATTCGGATGGAGCAGCGAGCATTCTCCGAAGTCATCCTGCATAGTCTGACGAGTTTAGCAGGTATGTCAAAGGTAGACATAGCGTTGTATAGCTCGTCTCTAACTACGCTGTCGTATACGGCTTTGAAGTCGACAAATAGGTGGTGAGTGTCGACTTGAAATTCATTGGTTTTTCCAGGATCAACCGTAGTGTGAAGATTTGGTCGATGGTGGACTTCCCTGGCCTGAATCCGCACTGATGAAGACAGAGGGCAAAAGGACAGAGAAGATTTTGTAGGCGATGTTAAGAAGACTTATTCCTCTGTAGTTGGCGGAGTCAGAGGGCTCTCCTTTCTTGTGGATCGGGCATACAATGCTGAGACTTCATTTCTCGATCACGCTTTCTTCTGACCATATCTTACAGATGAACTGGTGCATGCTCCTAACCAAGTCATCTCGAACTGCTTTGAAAAGCTCAGTAGATAGTCCGTCTGTGCCAGCAGCTTTATTCGGCTTGAGTTTCGATATGGCCATCTTAAGTTCGTTGAGGTCAGGGACACAGAATTCTCTGCGATCTTCGTCGTTAAGAAATGGATCATTCTACCTGACAGCGCTATATTGACCAATATCGCCGTTATATGTATAGTCTGCAGATGTGGTTTTTCCATATCCTCAGCATCGACTACAATTCCACTACCAGGTATCCGTTCTACAGGCTTTATGAATTTGAATGCTTGCTATATCTGTTGATAAAACTTTCGAATGTCATGCCTGCAGTAACACCCCTCCAAATCCTCAATCACGCATTTCTTGTGATCTTTCTTTTTTCTCCTGAGAAGCATATGCTCCTCCCCTCTTTTTAACTTGTAGAGCTCACGAGCTGCTCTTGTTCTTCTATGCAGCGAGGTTTTATTTGCCTCCTGTTTCGCTGTGTGAACCCTCCTATACTCGTCATCGAACCAGGTGTTTCTTCGTGGTGGAGTCTTGAAGCCCAACACTTCAGATGCAGGTTCCACTGTTGTTCTATTGATCGCGTGGAGGTTTGAGGTGTGTTAGATAGCTTGAGGGAGACGCGATCTGTAAAAGCACGAGCGGTTTCTGGCGATAGTAGTTCTCCGACGTCATAGCTTTGTTATCTTACTCTACTCCGCTGCGTTCGTGATATCAGTAAGCGCTTCGTGGCTACTACAAGAGTCTCTGACGTCGATCGCAATGTAATCAATCTGGTTAGTGATAGATTGATCTGGTGACCTAGCGTATTCGCCCTGTAGGAAGATCAATCAGCCTGTGTCCGATATCGGATGTGGTGTCGTGTAGGCTATGTTTGACGATGACTCGTTCAAAGATGCTTTCCTTACCCAGCTTAGCATTGAAGTTTCCTTGTACAATTTTGACGTCATAGCTGGGACATTAGGCATACGTTCTATCCAGGAGATCGTAGAACTCATCTTTGGTGCAGTCATCCATGTCTTCCGTGCGGGCGTGGACGCAGATCAGGTTGATGTTCGCTCACATGCCGAAAGTTTAGGACTTTTTGCTTTAGTCCACATCGAACAACAAATCCGCATCCGAATAATCGTTGTCCTCTCTCCCTGTAGCAGTCCCGGAGTAGATAATGCAGTTTTTCTTCCGTTTTATACCCGATGCATTCCACCGCATTTCCTAGATGGCGGTTAAGTCCGCTTTCTATCGGTCTAGGGTGCCCGCAAGTTATTCGGCCGCACGTGGTTTTTTGGCGCAGTAGGCTCGTCATTCACTCTTCCCCGTCTGTAATGTCCATAGGAAATCCTCAGATGGCACCACGAGGAGGTGGGGATGGGACTTACTAACAGTGCTGAAAGTTGTTCGTCTGCGGTGGCTTTTTAGCAGGCCAGCATCCGTCGGATAGATGCTACCTCTACGGGGCCTTTGTTAGTCACTTGCATGTAAATAGTAGACATAATAATGCTCGGGTAACGAAACTGACCCCTATACCACTATGACCCAACAAAACCATTCAGTCGTCTGTTCATTAGTCGAAGGCCATTCGATTTCAGTTTTCTAAGGCAGTCAGTAAAAGGCGAAGGAAAAGTTGTTGCATAAACCATACTGTGGGAATAGTAGTGAAGGCTCAATTGAAACGTCAGAATGAGTACTTACATCACAACGTGATCATATGTATAAGCCGATGGAGGATAATTCCAAACTGATCGTAAAGACTCAAAAGACTCAAGTCCGCCACCAAGTAAACCCACATATAGAGCTTCCTTACTCTCCTCTAAATGTTTTGAGCAAAAAGCCAAGCAATATAAAGATACAACAAACAAAAAAGAACCATCAACTGGATGAGGTTATGTCAGAAGCCTATTTCCTAACACAGGTGATATGCATCCAACACGGAAGCTAACGCAAGGCCCTTTGTAAACATAAATTATTGCATGGCTCACAGCGGTATTACACAATCCACTGAATGCATTTGGGAAGTCATAATCGATTACATGTATAGTATAGCTGAAAAGTCTAAGAGAAACGCATCGAATAAAAACAACTCACGCTACGAGTGACTACACACAATATGTGGGCATACGTAGATGTGGTGCATGGTTCGATCCGAGCTAAAGGAACCGCATGATCATGACCAATTACAAAATAGCAATTGAAAACCCCCAGCATCTAGTGGTCGTTGGCCGCCACCGGTTAATGCCCACATTGCACTACGTTTAGTTTGATGCATAATACTTATGATCATCATTACCATCAACCTCATAATCATCGTCATCATCTATATGTATCGTCATTAGCAGCATCACGATCATCTTGTCGTCTTCAGCGACGAACAACCTTTGAAAGCGAATGTACAGGCCGCAAATAGAAGAAAGACATCGACTACGATAACTATGACGATGGCTACAGCTATAGGTATGGAGATCAGCACACGGCATCGAGATGCCATAGAAATCGAAAGCATTTTCCATTTCTTTTTCCCGTTACCACCACCATTAGCACGAGTCTCCACGGCCGGGCTCGAGCAATAGCCGAACCAACAACGATGAAGAGGAAAATTCGCTCCTCTAAGCCAGCTTCAGCACAGGCTATAGCTGTCAGTCTGGCACGTAAATCGCGCGGAGCTGGACGGAACTCCAATTCGAGATATTTGCTTCCAGCTACATATTACCCGTAGTAACACAGTAGCGTGTAGCATCTCATCTTCATCATCCGTTGTTGTCGCTTCATTTTCGCGTGTGTGCATCGCATCGCATTTGTGATTTCATTGCAAAATATGTACTATCTATCGGTTAGATAAACCGATACTCCTGAGTCGAGTCATTGACGTCGTCGCGTCATCATTATCATCATTCTCATCATCATAGTCTCATGTATTGTGTGTCGAAAGGGTTGCGTTTCGATCAATGAACGAGCGCGTCTCACTCTCGTGTGTCGGTTGGTTTAATCAAACTTTTGCTTTTATTTTTCTCCTTATTTTTTTTCCGTTCCAATTCAATTTTCCATTTTCATTAACACTCCTCTATCGAATGCCATTCACTCGGTCTGCGGAAAATTAATTTAAAAAGAAAGGAATTGATTGGGAAAAAGTGATTTCAATTTCATTAGAGATTTGTTCGTTAAATTATTTAAATTCAAATTTGACAGTAATTGTGACTATTGTGAATAGTGCAGAATAAGTGTCTTGTGTTCTTAACGGTATGAATGTTAATTGAAAAACTCTTTAATGGAGTTGAAGAGAAAAATAAAAAAACGAGAAAAGTGCGAAAACCTGTATACGAAAAGGAAGTGAAATGAACTTTGTTGCCAAATACTGACAACCCGATCAAATCGCTATATTCGTTCTTGTTGCTGGTGCTTGCTTGTCTTGCCCTCCGCTTTGGGCCATAACATTCTAACTAGGTCAGGTTTACTCTGATGTGTCTGTTGTTATAGCAAATTACTTGGGTTTTCTTGTTTCACTTACATATGTACGTCCATGAGTGAGACTCTCAATTTCTTTTGTCCGAGGTGACCCCCATAAACTGTTCATTCATCTATGTACGAGTATTTGGCTATTAATAAAATGAACTTCTATCTCTGACACTGGTGGAGTATCTTTTTCCTTAATTTTAACGATATTGTTCGTTGGTTTTTCCATCATATTTTTCCTTTACCTCGAGTTACCGAATTTATGAAAACGAAATTAGGTACTGTGGTCTGGACAGAAGACATCATTAGAAAACCTCACCTTTGTCTGTTAAATAATGGCTGTCCATCAAATTTGAATTAATATTCGAATTACCGTGCTACCTTAGAGGCCATGCCTTTTATCTAGGAAGCAATGGTGTTCGGTGCTAACGCCTTTCGGCTGAAAGAACATTGTATGTTGGAAATAAGTGACGAAAAATGAACAATATTCATAAAGCTAAATCGCCATGCTACTGACTTGACGCCAAAAACTTCATCAGAGCTTCGGTGCTTATGAGTAGCGTATAATGGTGAAAAAATAGTCCCGTATGACCAAATGATAAGCTTCAGATTGTATGTTAACCCAGCTTATGGGAGTATTTCATATTTTTAAGAACTCTGTCCGCTCTCTCTTTCAATTTACTGAACTTACATAACCTCAATTCCTTTATTGTGATAGAGTCTTGTGCTCAGTTTGTTACTGTCAGCTAATTTTTCTGAGAACTATTTAACTATTAATCAGGAATAGACAGAGGCGACGAGCTTCACTCTCTTCAATAATTAACTGGGAAGGCTTCCACCCTTACTTACCCTAATCATACAGAAGTATTGCATAATGTGGTATAAGAAGGGTATAGCGATAGCTATGGAAATCTTAAAATTTGCAGTTCGCAATTGATAGCATTACCTATTGGTCGCCAAAGTAGTTCGTCGTCTAATGGGTTTCCATTTCAGGCTAGAAACAAGAGACGAGACGCAACTATCATGGTTGTCCGAGTTGCTGTAAGATCTGATGGCATCAGAAACATAACTTGTAGAAAAAAACCAAGTCTCGCAACACCATTGTGAGATCCATGTAATACCAAGTCGGTTAACTTATTCAGCCCCTACTTAAGGGACCTTCTGTCCCGCATGAAAACACAATCTATTTCACAAGTAAACTTCTTCTTCTTAACGGGCGTTACGGTTCGGGGTGAACCTGGGCCTTAACCAACATGCGCCTCCAACTAGCACGATATTTCCTTAGCCTTGTCCATTGCCGCACACCTAGTTGGCTGAGGTTTCCTTCCACCTGTGTGCGTCATCTTAAGTTCGGCTGTCCTCTGTATCTTCGTCTCTCGGGGTTAGATTCAAAGACCCTCCGGGTTGGAGCTGTGGTGTCCATTCGCTCTACTTGGCCTAGCCATCTTAGGCGTTGAATCCGTAGACACTTGACTAAACCCATGTCGCTGTACAGCCCGTAAAGTTCGTGGTTGAATCTTTTGCTCCATCCCCCGTCTGCGTTTATAGACAGGAAAATCACGCGCAAATTCCTTCTCTCGAATCGACCAAGGACCTTCTCATCCGCTTTTGATAGTGTCCATGCTTCTGCGCCCTACAACAGGACCGGGATGATAAGGGTCTTATATGGAGTCAACTTTGTCGCTCGGGAGAGGACTCTTCTTCTCAATTGCCTCCCGAGCCCATAGAAACAGCGGTTGGCAAGAGTTATTCTGCGTTTGATTTCGGCACTGATGTCATTTCTGCATGTCACTGCGGAGCCTAGGTAGACGAAGTCCTTAACTACCTCGAAACTATACCTGCCAATATGTGCGCCCAGGCCAAGACGCCAGTGGTTCGTGTCCTTTTTCGACGACAGCATATATTTACATTTACCGCCAGTCCCATCTTAGCCGCCTTCGTCTCAATGCTCGGAAAGGCCGCAATGACATCTCGCTGACTTTTATGTCAATTATGTCAATGCAGGCAGTTGTACGGACTTGAAAAATATGGTGCCCCTCGTATTGACCACTGAGTTTTGCACGATTCTTTAAAGGACGATGTTGAAAGACACACGATAGTGTGTCGCCCTGCTTAAAACCTGTTTTGACGTAAAAGATGTCGGTTAGTTCGCTTCCGACCCTGATGGAGCAGCGAGAGTTCTCCAAAGTCATCCTGCACAATCTGACGGGCTTGGCAGGGATGTCGTAACTAGACATGGCGTTTTATAGCTCGTCTCTGTTTATACTATCGTATGTAGCCTTAAAGCCGACATACAGGTGGTGGGTGTCGATCTGGAACTCGTTTGTTTTTTCCAGGATCTGCCACAATGTGAATATTTGATCTATGGTGGACCTCCTGGGCCTAAAACCACACTGATATGGACCAATCAGTTTATTGATGAAGGGTTTCGGGCGTTCACACAGTACAGCAGAGAAGATTTTATAAGCGATGTTCAGAAGACTTATACCTCTGGAGTTGGCGCAGACAAAGGAGTCTCCTGTCTTGTGGAACGAGGAAACGACACTAAGATTCCATTCATCGGACAGATGAGCTGATGCATACTCCCAACCAGGTCATCTCCAGCTGCCGTAAAGAGCTCGGCAGGCAGTAGCTTTATTGGACTTAAGCTTAGAAAAAGCATTCCTAACTTCGTCCAGGTCAGGGGGATGGAATTCTCTGCTATCATCGTCCGCTGTAAAAGGGTCATTCTACCTGACAGCGGGATCTGTTTCGTCATCGCCATTATACAGCCTGCAGAAGTAGTCTTTCCAGATTCTTAGTACTGACTGTGAATCCACTACTTCTTCTTCTTCTTTGGTGGCGTTACAGCCGATGAAGGACCAGAGCCAAGCTTCTCTCAATCACCCATGTTGTGTGTGATTTATTTTTCACACAGGTGAAAGGGACCTTCAGTTTAATGCCGATTCCGAACCGCTTGAGTCGAGAAGCTTTTTTCATGGCAAGTATACTACGGGGGGTTTTGCCAGTTTTGCCCGCCGAGGAGGGACGCCGCGAAATAAACATTCGATGGCGTTGATGTTATCGGGATCCGAACTCGCTCATCGTGCGCCAGAGTCCAACACACTAACCTCTGCGCCACGGCGCCCTCAATCCACTACTAGGTTAATATTTTCGTCCTTGCAGACTTGCGCTCTGGCCTTATATCCTGGCATGTTTGTTCTATTCGTTGATAAAACCTCCGAACATCATTCATGCGCTAGCATCTCTCCATGTCTACGATCGCGAGCTTCTCATGCTTCCTTTTTTTTGTTTTTTGAGAAACTTATGCTCCTCTCTCCTCTTCTACTCACGATGCTCACGAGCAGCTCTAGTGCTTCTATGCAGCGCCTCTTGGTAGGTTTGCTGCTTGGCTGCGTGTGCCCCCTTACACTCGTCGTCAAACCATGGGTTTCTTGTTGGTGGCGGTTTGAACCCCAGTTCCTCAGAAGCAGCACTCTCTAAGGCTTGTTAGCAACGGATCCATTGGTGTTGTACGGTCTGAGCAGGTGCTGGAGGGTTTTCCGAGAGCTTGAGGGCGACGCGATTGGCATAGGCTCCGGCGGTGTCTTGCGATTGTAGCATTGCCAACTTGTATGCCCCTGGCCATTCACGATTTTTCTGGGCCAGGCATAATCGCAGTCGTAACTTGGTTCCCACAGGATAGTGGTCCGAGTCGATGTTGGCTCCTCTAAATGTTCGTACATTTAGAATGTCGGATACGTGCCTGCAATCAATCGCAATGTGGTCAATCGGTTGACGGTTGAGGGACCCTTTGTGGATGTTGAGATGTGGGAAACGCGTGCTAGCAACTAGAATATTTCGCCCCGATGCGAGTCTATCAGCCTAAATCCATTTTCGTATATGGTGTTGTGTAGGTTGTGCTTGCCAATGACCCCATCAAAAGCGACTTCCTTGCCCGTTAAAGTCGCGTTAAAGTCTCCCAGTACGATCTTAACATCGTAACTGGGACATTGGGCATATGTCCTATCTCGGAGGTCGTAGAAGTCGTCTTCTGTAGCGTCATTCTTGTCCTCGGTGGGGGCGTGAGCGCAAATTAGGCTGATGTTTGCGAATTTAGCCTTGATGCGGATTGTCATGACGCGTTCGCTTACATGCCGCAAGCTCAAGTCTTTTTGCCTTAGTCTACCTCTAATAACAAATCCACATCCGAATAAGCATTGTCTTTTCTCCTTGCAGCAATCGCCGTAATAGATATCACAGTTTCTCATCCGCTTTTTGCCCGGTCCATCCCATCGCGCTTCCTGGATTGCGGTAATATCTGCCTTATAGCAGTCTAGGGCCCCCGCAAGTTTTTCGGCTGCACGTGGTATGTTGAGGGACCTTACATTCCACGTACAATGTGTTGTTGAAAACAAAATAAATCGCATAGGCATAGGGATGAATGAAGCATCAACTGGTAATGTAATTCGACCACGTTAGCTGTGACGACTGCGACGACTGTAAAGACGCGCTGACATAGTGAAAGAGCAATTTTTTGGTAGTTGATTGAACCCTTTTTTGGTACAGTACTGCTTCCTGATTATCCTCCCTTTCTCAAAACAGCCAGTGAAGGTACTACCTCGCCAGACATTCAAAATAGTGGTCATTACCGCTATAACCGTGTTCTATATCAATAAACCCTTTCAGACTGCCCACCAAAAAGTGATCCACAAGACACTCATCTCGCTATTCCCAATTTTCGTACGATGTCAACAACTATTCTGTGACCCAGTGACCTGCTAACCATGGACATACTTCGTTGTCACCTCAATCGGGCGGCCTGAACGCTGGATGGATGGATGGATTAAAGGTGAATGATCCTTGAATTGAATTGACTTGAAGGAATTGGGGTGTGTCACATTATGACACTCGTATTGCGACCATTAAGGTCTATTGTACCCCCTTATATATGTATGCTCCATGGTTTCTTTGCCATTGCTACAACGCCTACAGATATCTGTGCTGCTGAGACCTTATTTCTAAAGGTGGTAGTTGCATGCCCCGTGCCCTGTAAGTGCTTCAAATAGCACTTTTAGGTCAGCTTTGTTTAGTTTTTGAGCGACTTTAGCCCTTTTTGGGTTGCGATCTTGTTCCATGAACTTCTTTGAGTGTTTAATACCCTCCAAACTATTCCAGAGCACATTATTGAAACCATAAAGGGGAAAAGGCCCTGTAAAAGGTACTTAAGCGCCTTTCTTCGTTAGTGTGTTAGCCTTTTCATTGCCTTCATGATTTTCATGGCCCAAAGCATCATTAAACTGTTCTTTTCTGCAAGCTTATTCATTGTTTTGTGGCATTCCCAGACAGCTTTGAGTTAAATGTGTAACTCCTTAGTGCTTTGAGGACCGCTTGACTATCGATATCTTGATATTGCTAGATTCGCTGTTGCTGATGCAGTGTGCTACTTTATTGATTGCGAACAGTTCCGCCTGAAATACTGTTGACTTATCGCAGAGAGGAATGTGTAGTCTGCACCCAGGCCCAAACACTTCAGCCCCTACTTTGCTTCCGGATTTTAGCCCATTAGTGAAGCATTTCTGAGCTCCATCGTTCATCCACGAGGGGTTGTTATTCCACTCTTCTCTGCTTGGTTTGAGTACTTCGTAGTATTGTCTAAATGTGCAACCAACCCTGATCATCCCGGTCCTGCTTTATGGCGCAGAGACATGGACCTTATCGAAAGCGGATGAGGAGGCCCTTGGTCGTTTTGAGAGAAAAATTCTGTGTACGATTTTCGGCCCAATCTGCATAAATGGGGAGTGGAGGTGAAGACTTAATAGTGAACTGTACGGGCTGTACAGTGACATGAACGCAGCACGGCCATGTAGAGTGCATGGAAATTACAGCTCCGGCCCGAAGGTCATTGAATCCAAACGCCGAGGGGCGACGCGGTCGAGGACAGCCAAATGTAAGGTGGCGCAACCAAGTGGAAGACTACCTTAACACACTAGGCGTGCGGCACTGGAGACTGCTGGCGAAAGACCGTGCCAGTTCGTCATGAACTATAGCGCCGAAAAAGAAGAAGGAGAAATGTCCAACCAGGTCCCCTTCTTTATAATTATAGGTTATCTGTAAAGCGAGGGCTTGTTTTGCAGCTTCAGCCTTTATGGCAGTGTATAATTGAGGATTGCTTAATATTGCTTCCAGCCCTGCAGTTGGAGTAGTCTTCATTGCTCCAGTTGTGCGGATACACGCTTGTTCATGGCACTTCTTTGCTCACATTTTTTCCACCATACAGCAGCGCCATAGATGGCTGGCTGGTTTAATCATTTGATTGTATATCCACAGACTCATCTTTGGGTTTAGTCCCCATGTTTTGCCGACGAGTTGTTTTAGGGACCAGAGGTCCTCGATGGCCTTTGAGTATCTATTATTGATGTGTGCATTCCAGGAGAGTTTTTGGTCCAGTACTATTCCCAGGAACTGTACCCCTTCTTTGATTTCAAAGGCTTGAAGTCTGTTTATTCTTCTCTTAGTGAATCGAATTATGTTTGTTTTACTGGGGTTAATGGAGAGTCCTTCTGCACCACACCAGTTCCAGGTTATTTCTAAGGCTTCTTGCATGAGGTTTCCTATGATTTTTTCATGGAGTTCGTCTACTAGGATTGACCATAAAAGTGGGGATATTACAGCCCCTGTGGGTGAATGATCCTCATAAATGTCGTGCAACTTCATTTTGATTTTCTCACTTATCACTCTGATTAACCTCTCTTTTTCCACACTTGCAAAGGAACACAAATACGATAGTTGACTTGAGAAATATCGTCTTAAGAATGTCGTTCAACGTTGACATTCACATTTTGTGTCCTGCCTACCCATTCGCGAGAGAGATGAGTGACAGAATGGCGGTTAACTAGTGTATGCCACTAGCTTTGTCACCGCCTGTTCTGGAGTACGTTGATTCCAACATGGGACAAATTTACTTCCCTACTTGTAGAGTTGCAAGGGTCAATAAAAAACTTGACAACCATAATGCCGCTGGTCCAGATGGTATTCCCCCAATAATTCTGAAGAGGCGTTCTTCTACGCTTGCAAAAACACATCGTTAGCTTTTTCACCTTTCCTACTCTTCTGCGCTCTATCCGAGTAGGTGTCCAGCCTATACCCAAAAAAGGCGAATCATCTTCTCCCTCCAACTACCGACCTATTGCACTAACGTCCCTTCTTTCCAAGGTCAGCCTATGAAATATCTTGAATCACGGAAACTCCTCAATGACCGTCAATACGGTTTCCGCAACAACATATCCACTTGTGATTTGCTGGCATATCTCCCCGCGAAGTGGAATCCTTCGCTCCACCAGGCGGTTGTGAGAGCAAATCAGTTGCACTTGATATTTCGAAACCATTTGACAAAGTTTGCCATGAAGCTCTTTTGTCGAAAATGCGTGCATTCGGGATCGATGATTCCCTTATTCTATGGATAAGAAGCTACCTTTCGAGCCGTTCAATTCAAGTTGCCTTGGACGGATTCAAGTCTGATACTCACTTTGTACATGTTGGTGTTCCCCAGGGCTCCGTTTTGTCTCCGACACTTTTTCTCATTTTTTTAAACGATCTCTTGTCTGTTACTTCTAATCCAATTCAGTCCTTCACCGACGACAGTACCCTCAGCTTCTCATATTCGTTCACTTCTTTACGACCCTGCCCTTCGGCTGTAGATAGTGAGCGGCAGCGTATGTTAAGCTCATTAAATTCCGATATCGACAGCATAATCCTAACCCCACCCAATAGAGTGGAATTGAATGCATCCAAAACACATTGATGTTTTCAATCGATAAAGCGTAGCACTGACTCAATGCCAATATCCATGAATGGCACTTGTATCTCTTAAACCGACAAGCTTTCTATTCTGGGTATGTGCACCAGTAGCAACCTTTGTTGGAACGGTCACATATTTAGTGTCTCCAAGAATGCCACAAAATGCCCAGGTTTCCTAAACTGATGCAAGGAATTTTTCGCACTCACCAATCTGGCTACAATTTATAAGTCGTACATTCGTCCTAAGTTGGAGTTCAGCGCTCATGGCTGGTCTGGTGCTTCTAAGACATTACTGCACTTACTGGACAGAACACAAAATCGCGTGATAAGCCTCATAGGAGATTCCAGCATATCAAATTCATTACACTCGCTGAATCATCGCAGGATGTCTCCTCTTTCCTTGTTTTATCGTTACTTTCATCATAAGTATGTATGTATGTATGTTGGCGTTACAGTCCATGAAGAACCTGAGCCGAGCTTCTCTCAATCACCCATGTTGTGTGTGATTTCATTTTCACATAGGTGAAAGGGACCTACAGTTTATTGCCGGTTCCGAACGGCGAATTTCGAGAGGCTTTTCATGACAATTTTACTACAGGGGGTTTTGTCAGAACCCCGCTGAGGAGAAACACCGTGAAAAACACGTTCGATGACATGGCTGTGTCGGGATTCGATCCCCAGTCATCGGCGTCAGAGGCCAACACACTACCCACTGCGCCACGGTGCTCTCTCATCATAAGTGCCCTGACGACTTGCATTTCGTCGCCTTAAAACTTCTCCCGCGATACACGTCTCTCTCGGAATGCTTATGAATTCACTTTGAAGCCCGATTTCGGTCGTACTATCAAATATAGAGATGTCAATCGGCAACTACTCTCCCACTTCCTGCTGCCTTCTGCTTCACAACGTCTCGCGGACGTTATAAAGCCTTAGCCTTGAGTATAACGCGTATAACTATAAGTGGGGTCTTATCTCCGTTTATATTGCCTCTAATTTCCAACAAACTTGTTCAATTCTTGGAAACAATGACTTCACTAAGACAAAATATATCAATGGCATTGTCATTCTGTTATCTAACGAGTATTCTCAGGTCATCAGTGAACGACTTATATATTGCCTTCCGTAAGTAATTTGGTCGACAGATCAACAGCTGGAGGTGAGGCTGATACTCAGCAAAAGCAACTTATATGAGATATTAGCTGCCCGTTAGTTGAATCATACGCTGCACGATAGAGCATCCATCAGGTTGTGTGAGCAAGCCTAACAGTAAGTGCTCCTATAAGAAAGGAGAACTAGAATCCATTCAACACCTGCTCTGTGAAAATTTAGCACTCTGGTGACAAGTACACTTACCTACTTACTTATCAAGCCGGCAATCCATGGAGAATCTGAGCCTGAGCTATAGCTGTTTGCAGTTATCAAGACCAAGTTGTCTTCCATTCGAGATTATTTGGTCTTTATACCGGAAGTTCAGTCTTCCTATTCTGTTCTGTTGGAGCGCTGGTGCTCATGCGCTCAATGAGGTCGAGCGAATGTAGTCGACGGATCTTTTCCTTCTGGACTATATACACATTTTTATACAGCTCGTAGAGCTCACGGTTATGACTTCTCCTACATTAGCCTTTCTCACAGACAGGACCAAACGTTCGGAGCAGAATTTTTCTTTGGAAAGAACCCAAAATCAGCTCCGCCGTCCTTCCTATCGTCCAGCTTTCGGCTCCATACAGCAAGACTGGCGGTATAAGCGTTTTGTAAATTATGACTTTGGTTCTTCGAGTGAGAAGTTTTGACCCAAGTTGTTGGGAAAAACCGAAGTAGCAGCGGTTGCCAAGGGCGATTCTATGCCGGATCTCCATTATGGTGTCGTTTGCCCGAGGTAGACAAACTCCTTAACCACCTCGAAATTTTAGCTGTCGACCGTTATATTTTGTCCCAGGTGGGGAGCGATGGATCGGTAATTCCTTGACAGCATGTATTTTGTCTTACCCTCACTAACTTTAAGATGATGTCGCCATTCTTTCTGTCGGCCCATGCTTGGGGACTGTCGTTCTCAAAGCACAGGCGGCGCTAAATGTTGTCGATGATCAATGACATAACTCAGCTGGTAAAAGGCACTTCCATCCCGATATCCAAGGAGGCTAAGTATCTTGGAGTCATCTTAGATAGCAAGCTTCTCTGGTCAAAGCATAGTGAGTCAAAAACCATCAAAGCGCTGTCAGCCTTCTGGCAATGCAAAGAAGCTTTTGGCAAAACATGGGGCTTGTTTCCGGCAAAGGTCCTCTGGATCTACACGGCAATGATAAGACCTATAATCCCATATGCATCGGTTGTCTGGTGGAACAGACTAAAACGCGAACACGTCGTAGCCTCTTTCACCAGACTCTAAAGAACGGTTTGTCTCAGATGCACGGGGGCTTTCCCCAGCACGCCGAGCGCTGCTCTAGATGTTATGATGAACCTTCCACCTCTAGATATATTAATCAGAGGGTGTGCTCTGAAAGCCATGGCTCGTCTGAAGCGAAATTTTTTGAGCTCAAGTTCTTCTTGAACAGAGTCGATAGACTAAATTCACAAAGGCTTGTATGGATTCCAAGCCACTCTGGGATTCCAGGAAATGAGATCTCTGATGAACTCGACAGAATGGGCTCAGAGGAAAGCTTCTCAGGACCCAAACCCGCTCTAGGTCTACCTGCGTCCACGGTTAATTCCCACATTGGTGTTTAATACACACAACCGTAGATAGAGGAATGCAGTATGCAGGATGATGCAGCGCGTATGCCCCTGATGTCTGCAAGAAATCCGAACATTCCTCCTGTCTTTAAGGAGAATCGACTGCAGAAAACTTGTGCGAGTCATTACGGGCTATTACACTTTTGCTAAGCATCTCTGCGTGCTTGGCATATGTGAGACGCCTATCTGTGTTGCATGTTGCGAGGAGGATGACACTGCAGAGCATTTTCTCTGTAACTGTTCCGCCTTCGCTCGCGTACGGTGGCCACCTTTGGGGCCCACGTGGTGTGTGCCGTATCTCTTAGCTCTACGTCACTGAAGCTTCTTCATTTTTTTTCAGAAAACGGTAAAAATACACTAATGTAAGGTGTCTGTCTGGAGTACAGTGGACCAGGAATTGCGTCTGAATGCTCCAATAGACAGCAGAAGCTTTTCAAAAAAAAAAAAAAAAAAGACAAAAAGCTTTAAGACCAACTCGCGTCAATATCATCCGCGTACTCTTGCAGCGGAACAGACTTGTAGAAGATAGTGGCTTCCCTGTTGACGCCTGTCCGTCCCACTTTTTCCTCCAGCAACAAACTGAAGAGGTCACACGACAGCGCATCTCCTTGCCGGAGTTCAATACATTTATAAAACTTCAATCTTGATGTGGACTTTAGTTTCCTATAGTCGGACAGCTATGTATATACCTAACTTAGCTCATGTCTTCTGGTACCATACAATCGATAATCTCATATGCATCGGATGTCTAATGGAACAGGCTAACAAGCTAAGCGCTTCGTAGTCTCTTTCACCAAACTCCATATAACGGATTGCTTCACCTGTACAGGGGCTTTCCCCAGGACACCAGGCATTGCTGCAGATGCTATGATGAGCCTTCCACCCCTTGATATACATACATATGTACATATTTATCAATGGGTGTGCTCTGAAAGCCATATCTCGTCTTAAGAGAAATGGTTATTGGCACTACTTGCATTGGAGTGACAGTACTCCTGCGCGGAAAATATCCTTCGACCCGTGTCTCAAGGATATGCCCTCTGACGCAATGACGCCTGTCATCCTACTGCGCTATAACTTTATAGTCAAATTTCCATGATTGGTCCGGGCTACATACTGAATCTGGAAAGGATTGTCATCGCAGATGGCTCCAAGTCTGGGCTGGGGTCCGGCGCTATTGGCATGGGAAAATATGCGTATGCCTTTCAATCAGAGATATACGCAATCCAAATGGCTATGCTATGTTGTGAAGCATAGGTAGAAGGGAAAAAGCATTTACCATACGTCTGCAATGGCAGCTAAGCTACACTTAAAACTATGTTTCAGGCTTGGTGTGCCTCGAAGATTAGCAGAGAGTCTTTGTTGGACTAGTTATTGTTGATTGATATTTATTGTTAGTTTTTGTGGCCACTATAGATGGCGTTCACAGGGATCACCTTGAGAATTGAACACGGATCACTGGAATTGAGAATCCAATGTGTTAACCATTACACCGCGGATTCGGCTCGCATCCTGCTTTCTAATAAGGTTACCTATAGTTGGGAACCTTCACTTTTTGTTTGATTGCTTTTGTTGTTTGATTTGATTGTTTCTTTTTCTGTTTGTTGTGGAGCAACAAGCTGTGTTCAGCCCTTTGATAAGCTCCAAATTAGTGCATGAACTCAAGACCTTCTTGAACAGAGTCGGTCGACTAAATTCACTATGGCTTGTGTGGGTTCCAGGTCACTCAGGGATCCCAGGAAATTAGATATCTGATGAACTCGCTAGAATGAACTCAGAGGAGAGTTTTTCAGGACCTGAACCCACCTATCAACTATTTGGTTTTAAGGCACACATTCTTAGATGGAGGGAGCATCCAGGATGTTGGATGACTAAGCACATACGCCTTGATGTCTTTTTTTTTTTTGTTTTTTTTTTTTGAATTTGCGCGCACTCAAGGTCTAATAACCTTATTATGTCGGCGACACAGTGCGGGCAGAAGGTAGAGAGGAAGAGGAATAGAGGAGATGCCGATGGACATTGATCTTAAATGCTTGCACGTTGCATTGAGGGGGGAAAACCGAATCTGGCAGGGAGTTCCAGATTCGTGTGGTTCGGTTAATGAAAGATTCTCTATATTTGACAGTACGTCCGAAAGCGGGAGACGTGTATTGCGGGAGAAATGTTGAAGAGGCGGAATGCAACTGCCTATTTCATCAGAGCATTTTTGGTGGTAGCAACGATAAAACAGGGAGAGGCAGGTAACATTCCTGCGGTTTTCCAGCGAGTCTAATGTTTTGGTAATGCTGGAGTCACCTAGAGTCTGGAAGAGATCCGCAGCATTCCTCCTGTCTTTGAAAAGAATCGACTGCAGAAGACTTGTGGGAGTCATTACGGGCCATTACACTTTTGCCAAGGATCTCTGCACGCTTGGCACCTACGAGACGTTTACCTGTGCTGCATGTTGAGAGAAGGATGACACTTCTTCTTTGGTGACGCTACAGCACATGAAGGGCCCGAGTCAAGCTTGTCATCAATCACCCATGTTGCGTGTGATCTATTTTTCACATAGGTGAAAGGGACCTACAGTTTAATGACGATCCGAACGGCGGGAGTCGATAAGCGAGAAGATGACACAGCGACTGGCCCGCATTCGATGGGCGCACCCTTGGGGTCCGAGGTGGTGTGTGCTGAATCTTTTAGCTCT
Organism: Eumerus sabulonum; assembly: GCA_951905685.1. Taxonomy (NCBI): domain Eukaryota; kingdom Metazoa; phylum Arthropoda; class Insecta; order Diptera; family Syrphidae; genus Eumerus; species Eumerus sabulonum. The sequence goes on from OX645060.1 coordinate 243,619,517, forward strand.
ACATCACTGAAGCCCCTTCCTATTTTTCTACAGTAAAGTCGGACGTCTGTCTGGCAGTACAATGGACCAGTATTTGCACCTGAGTGCTCCAACAGATAGCAGAAGCATACAACAACAATGAAAGTAAAAACCTTACAAGGCGTCTTCATTATTTTCTATTAGAAACCTGGGTGGGGACACTTTCTTAACTGCTACACTATATCTGCCGCGTCTGGAGTACAATGGACCAGTGATTATGTGCTCCAGCGGATAGCAGAAGCCCTCAAAAAAAAAAAAAAAAAAACAATGTTTTCCGCGTAAATATTTACTTTTCTGCATCCTTTCACATATCCTTGGGAATATTAGCAACGGTTTTTAGACCTCTTAATTCTTCTGTTGCACATAAGCAGACGAAGCAGCAGTATTTCGACCTTTATGTTAAAAATCTTCCACTACTTCGGCGGATAGTGAGTAATTAGAACTACAGAGAAAGCACCAAACAGCAGCGTTCACTCAGTATCGGTCTACTCAAAAGCATATCCGCAGTTCAACCACTAAAGTTCCCCATTAAGACTCTGGGTATTTCAAATTAATTAAGTTTCACACTTATACCTACTAAGCATTATAGGGCCAATTGTCAAGACCTCTGTGCCTACGAAAGTAAAATCTAAACCACTTAATGCAGAGTCACGGTGAGTAAGCACTTATCTGTACTTCCAACTATCAAGCAAACACCAATTACCCCTATATAGTCGCACGCAATCTCTTCTCACTCCATTAAAGATTTAAAAATAAAAAACAACACAAAAGACAATTAAAAAACAAAATGCATTTGCAACTAAATATTCGCACTAACCACGATATCTCCCTCTTTTTTTTCTCTCACAGAACAATGCGCGATAATAAAACGTAAAATCTTAAGAAAACAAAAGCAAAAAGCCGGCATCTTACGACAATTCACTTTCCATCTACTCGTACTTAGTACCTCAGTACATGGGTATCTGAGTACTGAAAGAAAGTAAAATTACTTAATCCACTTCATCCCGGCACGTTACAATAGAATGACAAAACAACAGAAGATGCACCAATAGATACGCGTAAAGTGTCGGCCATTAGCGAATAGATTCTGAAAGTTTCCAAAAAAAAAAAAAAAAAAAAACCCAAAAACCAACAGCGAAATAAAAATCAAATTAAAATACTCGAATTGAAAAAAACTTCCCGATTAAGATACATTATCTATCAATCACTGGCCGTCTATCTCGGCTTCCGTTTTCGTGTCACGAGATCGTTTCAGTTTTCAGTTTTCAGTTATCAGTTATCAGTCTTTTTAGCATAAAGCGACAGTGGCGTGCAATTAAAAAAATAATACAAACAATGCGCATTACATTCGACGGCTATGTACGAAAATGATTTACTCGTACTTTCTGCCATTGACCATATTCGCATGCATACACTCCACAAGCGGCATACATCCGTTCCGATACTCGCCGATTTCCGAGAAGCGAAAGTTCTTCAATCAGGATAAATATTCGACGTCGGGTAAGTAGATACATATACATATTTGAGATATTCGACAAGTGTCACGAGGTGGCGGTTTAGATTGTTTATTAATTTCGAGTCGACGAGGGTTAGACAATCGTTCGAGTGCTTGAGTAAATAATATGTTTATTTTCGACGGCCTTCGGGTGTTGAAATGAGTGAGAGCCAACTTTTCTAATGATGTGTTGCTGATAGGCCTGCGTGACGTCTTGTCAATATTTTACGCGTGGTACCTAGTATCCCATCTTCTGTCACGTCCATCTTATTCAAATATTAAATGACCCACTTGAATGTGTAGGGGATGGGAAATTAGAAGAGCAAATCGGCAAATCGGGAATAAAAACAAGCCTTCGTTCGAAGGCTTTATTCAAAGTGCTCTTTAGGGGGCATTCAAGTATTACGTAACGCAATTTGGGGGGAGGGGGGTCTTGTAAAACGTTACGATGCGTTACAAGGGCGGGAGGGGGGGTTCGAACAACGCGTTATGTAACATTTTTTTTATTTAAATAAAAAACTAGGGAGTTAGTCTCCTAAGTTGGCAACTCTTTTCGTTTTTGTTTTACGGCTAATCCCTCGACTTTTTTGTACATCATTTTTATTTTGTTTTCGTTGTCAGTATTCGTTAGTGTTTTAAACACGAAATACGCACAAGCACATTGCCGTAATCGTTGTTGTAAAGGTGAGTGTTCAGTTCGATTACTTATGTGCTGGCTATACGCACATGACCTAGTTTTTAAGTCCAGGTATTACTTCACAACCACAACAAACCATCATGCTGACGCCACCATAACAATCGGAATATTCAATGGGTCAAGCCAACGGCCTATTATGCCGACGCTGCATTACCGCCAATTGCTCTAGTTTTAAGTACATTATGTAAATGATTAGGATAAGCAATATTTATGTATAAAAGACGGAAAACAATAAAGAACAAATGTCAGTATTGACTTACAGTGTTACGAATTGTATTTCATTGGACTGACTGGTGAACAAGTTTAAGTGCTTGCGTCACACACACTATTGGTGAACAAGTTTAAGTGCTTGCGTCACACACCAGTTAAAATATCAAGTCTATGCGCTTGATATTATAACCTAACTTCAGAAAAACGCTTCTGAACATTTTTGGTGACCCCGACGTGATTCGTCACGTATCAGATCAAGATAAACCACAAGGCCTTCTTCTGCAATAAAGGGAAGGCAAACAAGGCTGACCAACATACACGGGCGTCAATTTCTCCGAAATCAAGATGACAACATTTGAAGAACTCATTGTGGAACAGTTGGCAACCGGCCAAGAAATCCAACGCATCATAACTAACTTCAAAAAGGACTCCTTAGACAGGAAAAGGTCAAGGAGCTACTTTGAGGAACGACTTCAGCGTCTACAAGAGCACTGGAGTACGTTCAAACACACAGATTCGAAGATAAATTCATTGCCGAACGTTCCTGTCGAGCATGATTACTTCGTCAATCGATACTTCTCCAAAATCTCAGCATTAGCTGAAGAATATAAGGGTCGTTTCCAAGACGGAATACGGACGACATCGGACATCGAAGAACAATCAACCACATCAAGGGTTGAACCACTGAAGGCATCGACTAAAACAGTGGAACAAAATCCACCAAAAATCATTGGTGCGATACGAAGACAAAGGGCAATCATGTGCTCCCTCAGAAGACTAATCGAGGAATTATCTTCGAGGCAAAACGAACCCATGCAGTATTACGAATTGAAACGTAAAACAATCGAACAGTTCTGGCAACAGATAGAATGCCTGAACTACACAATCTGGGAGTTGACTGATGACCCTGCCGCAGTTGGGTACAGTCAATCAGAGTTCATTGCCATAGAGGCAATAGTAGAAGAAAACCTTATTAGTTTAGCAATAAGGCTACAAACACAAAAAATTGGAGATACCGAAGATAGCCCATCCACTGGCATGACAATTCAAAATTCGTTAACCCTACCAAAGGTAACAATTACAAAATTTGATGGCGATTATTTGAAGTGGAGACAATTTTTTGACATGTTCTCACAAATGGTCGACAAGCAACCAATACCAAGCATACAAAAAATGTGGTATCTCAAAACTCATCTTAGTGGAGAAGCCGAGAACCTCATCCGTCATTTAGCGCTCACGGAGGACAATTACCGAACCGCATGGACTATCCTTCAAGATCGATACAACAACATAAGGGTTCTTACGTCAACCCTTGTGCAAAAAATACTTGGACAACCAAGGCAAATGCAAGCTCAACCATCAGCACTAGCCATTAAAACCCTTCACGATACGACGCAAGAATGTTTGATGGCACTATGCAACATCGGTGTGGACACCTCAACATGGGACCCCCTACTACTTCATTTGCTAGTAAATAAATTAGACCAAGGAACAAGGATCCTGTATGAGCAATCTCTCAAGAAGCCGAAGGAATTGCAGTCAATCAAGGAATTCCTAACGTTTCTTGAGAACCAATTCCAATCACTGGAATCTATTGGACAAAGGAAAAAAGAGACTTCACCTCGATCTTGTGCATCGTTAACTTCCAATCAAAATAATAAGGCCCGTTGCAAGGTTTGCGAAACCGGAACACATCCGTTATTTGCCTGCAACCAGTTCATACAACTACAGCCAGTAGAGCGCATACGAGTTGTGCAAAGGCATAAGCTGTGCCTTAACTGTTTAAGAAGTGGCCATGGGGCAAACAAGTGTGTTTCAAGAAGTTGTTCAAGGTGCGATAAAAAACACAACACGCTGCTACATATTGAGAGCAACACCAACGGGTCGGCTAGCAATAAACATCAAAATGACACAGCAAACAACAGTAACAATCCTCAAGGTGGAACACGACCATCAATGACACTAGCCGCATCCAAAAGCCCAGAAGGGCATCACTACGTCCTCCTCAGCACAGCCATCATTGAACTGGTGGCAACCAATGGACAGAAGACGACATGTAGAGCTATTTTGGATTCCGGCTCTCAAGTGAACCTGATTACCACACGCCTAGTGAAGAGATTAGGCCTTCATACAAGAAATACTTTAATGAATATCCAAGGCATTGGCAATGGCAAGAAAGAAGCCCACCAACGTGTAAATGTTCAACTACAATCAAGAACAACTGCCTTCACTACTCGTCTAAAAGCCTTTGTCCTACCACATATCATAGCAGCACAGCCTTCGCAACATTTTAACATCTCGTCATGGCCAATACCGAAAAATATTCCATTGGCAGATCCCAAATTCAATCATCCAGACAAAATCGATGTACTTCTCGGTGCAGAGTTTTATCATCAACTACTCTCCATCGGACAAATACGGCTAGCAGACGATCTACCGATGCTCCAAAACACAGTTTTTGGTTGGATATTGGCTGGTAAAATAGCTAAACCCAGATCAATTACAGCAACATGCGGAATTGCTACTTATGATGACAACGACCTACACCAGATGATTGAACGTTTGTGGAGTCTCGACGAAGTTGAACCAGCACGTAGTAATCTATCAAAAACCGAAAACTTGTGCGAAGCTCATTTCGCTCAAAACACACGTAAGGGTGCTGATGGACGCTTCATTGTCAAACTACCATTTCATGAAGGTCCGGAAGCTCTAGGCAACTCCAGGGAAATAGCAGTCAACAGGTTCCTGGCCCTGGAGCGACGTTTGGAGAAAAACCAGGAAATAAGGGAACAGTACATTCAATTTATGAAGGAATACGAAGAATTGGGTCACATGACCGAAATCGACTTCAATGACATGGTTGAACCAAACTACGTGATTCCTCATCATTGCGTGTTTAAGCCCGACAGCAGCACCACTAAACTACGAGTAGTTTTCGATGCTTCGTGCAAGACATCATCCGGAAAATCGTTAAACGACATTATGTATACTGGCCCCACTGTACAGGGTGAATTATTTTCGTTACTACTCCGATTCCGGTTACCACGATATGTCTTTTGCACAGATATTCAAAAAATGTATCGGCAAATAATCATTCATCCAGACGATAGACGATACCAAACAGTCGTGTGGAGAACAGATGCAAGGAGACCCTTACGCTACTACCAGCTAAATACGGTAACCTACGGCACCAGAGCAGCACCATATTTAGCCACGAAGTGCTTACAGCAACTAGCAAGGGAAAACAGCGAAAGGTTGGCATTAGGCGCTCATGCTCTCCACAACGATTTTTATGTCGATGACTGCCTAACTGGAAATGACAATTTATCGACCGCATTAGAAACACAAATTCAACTCACAACCATCTTAAAGAGTGCAGGATTTAAGCTTCGAAAATGGTGCGCAAACCATCCCCACTTACTACAAGGTATCGCAGCAGAGGATAAGGAAATCGATCTCGATTTCAGCAACGAAAACAATGCGTCAATCAAGGCACTGGGACTGACATGGCAACCGAAAACTGATACATTTTGTGTTAAAACTAACTTAAGCGCAACAAATAGAGTAACAAAACGAATTGTCACTTCAGACCTTGCCAGATTATTCGATCCATTAGGCGTGATGGCCCCAGTAGTTGTTACAGCAAAAATATTCGTCCAAGAGTTATGGCTATTGCAGCTATCGTGGGATGAAGCACTACCAGTCGAGCTACATACAAGATGGATAACATTTCGAAATAACTTAAGGGAACTTAACAATTTTCAATTTCAACGCCACATGTTTAACAATAGTGTTCCAACAGCATATCAAGTCCACGCATTCTGCGATGCATCCGAAAGGGCCTATGGGGCAGTTATATACCTAAGGACAATTATGAAGGATGGAAGAATAGTCGTAAGATTGCTATGTTCCAAATCGAGAGTTGCCCCACTAAAGAAACAAACCCTGCCAAGATTGGAATTGTGCGCTGCAGTCCTAGGCGCTCAGCTAGCAGCCAGAATTAAAACTGACCTGAGACTCACGGATACACCCACATTCCTTTGGACTGATTCTGAAATCGTCCTTGCCTGGATTAACTCCCCTTCTTCATCATTCCAAACGTTTGTGGCCAATCGAGTCGCGGTCATACAGGGACTTACACTTCCCGAGCAATGGCGACATGTATCATCAAAACACAATCCAGCGGACGTATTATCAAGGGGCCTTCAACCAGCTAAGTTACCATCTTGCACACTTTGGTTTTATGGCCCAGTTTTCTTATCTGGTCATCAAGATATGTGGCCATCAAAGTATATTAAGGAGCTCTCAATCCCAGAAGATACAGAGAGAAAGCGAAAATTACCAACTGTAGCAACAGCTACTTGTAGTCCCAATCAAGACATGATTTACAAGATTAACCACCACAATTCGTTTAAAACTCTTCAAAGAATAACTGGATATGTGCTACGCTTTTGTAATCATTCAAGATGCATCAAGGTTCAACGACAAAATAGTGTACTATTGACACCAAGGGAGCTAGAAGATGCACTCATCATCATAGTTCGAGCAATGCAGGCTTTTGACTTTATGGATGAAATCAGTGACCTGCAGACCTACAAGGAACTAAGACAGAACAGCCACTTCAACAGCCTCGCTCCATTCCTGGATGATAAGGGAATTATTCGAGTTGGAGGCCGATTAGAGGCTGGAATACTGCCATTTGACGCAAAGCATCCAATGCTTCTTCCATACAATAATCCTCTTGTAAAATTATTGATGCAAGAAATCCACGAGAAGCATAGCCACTGTGGCCCCCAAACATTACTGGCACATATGAGACAACGATTTTGGCCAATCAAGGGCAAGATAATGGCACGATCAATAGTACACCACTGCGTGAAATGCAGCAGAGCCAAACCTCAGTTACTTCAACAAGTTATGGGGAACCTACCGCCATCAAGAATCACGCCAACAAGGCCGTTCATAAACACAGGAGTTGATTACTGCGGACCATTTTGGATACATTACAAAATTCGCGGTAAACGACCTCAAAAGGCTTATGTAGCAATCTTCTGCTGCTTCGCCACAAAGGCAGTACATATAGAGCTTGTAAGCGACTTATCTACCGAATCATTTATTGGAGCGCTGAAACGATTCATCGGTCGTCGAGGACATTGCCAGCAGTTATACTGCGACAACGCAACAAATTTTGTAGGAGCAAATAATCAGCTGTCTGAATTGGAAAACGTTATTTACTCAGAAAAGGCGCGTACTGCGATAATAAAGGAATGCAGTAGTAATGCGATACACTTCAACTTCATTCCTCCAAGGGCGCCACATTTTGGAGGTCTCTGGGAAGCAGCAGTGAAATCAGCAAAACACTTGTTAAGAAGGAGTGTATCCACAGCATCATTAACGTATGAAGAGTTGGAAACGGTACTAGTTGGTATCGAAGCTATCTTAAACTCCAGACCACTCACGCCACTTTCAAATGACCCTAACGATCTAACAGCATTGACACCGGGACACTTTCTGATCGGAGAACCCCTTACTGCTCAAATTGACACACACGCAGTTCCGATGAAACAAACTCTTCTGACTAGATGGAACTTGGTTTCACATCTCAAATACGAATTTTGGAAGAGATGGTCCCAGGAATACCTTACCGAACTTCAATACCGCCACAAATGGAAGAAATCATCCAAGAATATCAACCCGGGGGACATGGTCATTATAAAGGAAGACAATGTTCCGGCACTTCAATGGCCGCTCGGTAGAATTATTAAAACTTATAAGGGTGATGATGGTGCTGTTCGAGTAGTCGATGTTAAGACAACGTCCGGGATCTGGAAACGTCCAATTCACAAATTAGCACCACTACCCATTGAGAATGAAATCAACAATGACACCTCATCTGTGAATATAAATGGACAATCAATGCATAGCACTCAAGCACCAGAACTAGTACATACAACACCAGCCAAAAGGCGAAGAACATGTGGCACCAGTGGAATTGCGTCACTAGTAACACTCTGTCTAATCCTACCGATGGTAATTAGTAAAAATATCGAAATCAGCAAATTCCAACCCAAGCTCGGAATCTACTTTGAAGACATTGGCTCAGCAAAAATAGCGACAAGCGAATGGAACTTCATTGTACATTATAATCTTATTCCGTTAATAGAAGAATATAACGCATTATTCAATGGAACATTAACGCTCAATCATTTATGTCAAGAGATTCAGCAGGGAAGCTCCTGCACAAACACACTAAATCAATTTCAACATATACTAACCGAACTACAGTCTGAAAATATGTTTTTACCAAGCAACCGAACTAAAAGAGGAGCCATTGACATAGTTGGAAAAATTGCTAATTCTCTATTTGGAGTATTAGATTCGGAATATGCAGTACAAATGACAAGCACAATAGAGCAAATCAGCACAAACGAAAATCACATGTTAAGGCTACTTAAAAATCAAACCTCAGTTATCGACTCAACAATAAACATAGTTAAACAAGACCAAACAGTTATCAAAAATAGATTTGATCAGATCAACAAGCAATTAAGTGAAATAAGAGCAAGGATACGTGATAACGGTGAGGAAAGCTATCAAGTCAAAATGTCTCAGATCATCACATCCCTCTCATCCCAACTTATTTTAATGATAATTAACATTCAAAGAATGCAATCATCGCTTATTGATGTACTCACGGACACTCATCACGGCAAAATCAGTTCACTGTTGTTGTCAACGCAGCAACTAAAAATGGAGCTGAAAATCATCAACACTCACTTACCACCATTTCTAAAGATACCGGCAGATGACGAAGATCTTTTAAAGCTATACAGACTGATGACAGTAAAGGGAGGCATAACGGACAATCGAGCCATATTTCAGATCACTCTTCCATTGGTAGACCAAGAACACTACGAGCTGTTTAGGATGACAACTATACCAACCTTCATAAACAACACCATGATAACAATCACTCCCTGTGCACCAATACTGGCTCTGAACGCGCATCGCGACCAATACTTTCCAATTCAGTCCACCACGTTAGAAGGCTGCATCAATTCAAGCGATGGACAATATCTATGTCTCAACGTACAATCAAGGTACAGCGAAGGAGCAGAGGTCTGCTCTTGCGAAGTAGGTCTGTTCAACAACGAAACAAAACCTACGTGTGTACTACACAAATCTAAAAAAAATTCAACTTGGGTTCAACTTGAGCACAAAAACCAATGGTTGTATGCTACAAACACCCCTTCACGACTTACTGCGATCTGCGGAAGGGAAAATGTACAAATGCTCTTAGAAGGTTCTGGAATACTAACGTTGCAGCCAGGATGTCTAGTGAGGCAAAAATTCATCACCATCCAGGGTCATAACACCTTCTCCACCAAATTGGAAGGGTCCTACACAAGACTTGGAACCATATCAGAAGTTTCACTACCAGAGCACCAAAGGCTATTGTTCCAAGAATTCAATGCTACGCACTATGATACCCAACTTAAAAATCTAACAGACCTACAAGAGATTATCTTACAACAGGAAGTTCTTGACTTACCCCATAAACTTCAAGTTAGCAGTCATCACAACTTCGCAATTGGATACCTGGCTCTCACATTGTCAATTATATTAATCATCTACATAATCCGGAAACACAAAATAACAAGATCGGCAGTTATCACGAAGACACCACAGCCAACACTTCAATCAACACAATCAAATTCGGATTTCGTTGTCACCATTGCCTAGTTCGTTGAATAGCCATTCAACGCGGGGGAGAATGTTCAGTTCGATTACTTATGTGCTGGCTATACGCACATGACCTAGTTTTTAAGTCCAGGTATTACTTCACAACCACAACAAACCATCATGCTGACGCCACCATAACAATCGGAATATTCAATGGGTCAAGCCAACGGCCTATTATGCCGACGCTGCATTACCGCCAATTGCTCTAGTTTTAAGTACATTATGTAAATGATTAGGATAAGCAATATTTATGTATAAAAGACGGAAAACAATAAAGAACAAATGTCAGTATTGACTTACAGTGTTACGAATTGTATTTCATTGGACTGACTGGTGAACAAGTTTAAGTGCTTGCGTCACACACACTATTGGTGAACAAGTTTAAGTGCTTGCGTCACACACCAGTTAAAATATCAAGTCTATGCGCTTGATATTATAACCTAACTTCAGAAAAACGCTTCTGAACAGTGAGTTCATACTGTAATGTCCTCAAAAGAGAGAGATTTGCATTATCAGCCGTTCTTAGCCTATAATGGCTCTCATACTGACTTGCCAGCGCAATTGTGCAAAAAAAAAAAAAAAAAATGCCAACCTGCCCTTCGGCAGCTCAAGAAGCACTAATTGGACTTACTCCACTGCACCTTTTTATTAAAAAGGTTGCATTACGTAGTGCAATCAGAATTCTTCGCTCGGGAACAAACCTATGGGTCACATGTCAATCCTGCAACAGCTTCCTGAGCTGGATATGAATACCACGGTCTCAGACGCATTACCACACCCATTCCCTTTTGAAAAGAGATTTAAGATATTAATCCCAAACCGCACAGCTTGGAAAACCACTGATCTCTTGCTCAACGTCAAAGGTCTTAGGTGGTATACTGATGGCTCCAAAATTATTTCTGGCGTTGTCGCCGGCTTCTTTGGACCAAATTGGAAGATTAGCAAGACCCTTCGAATGAGTCCCAGTATCTTCTAATCTGAATTATAACCATCCTAACATCCGCCAATCTAAACTTAGAGACTTAGAGAGATGGAATAACCATCAGTATACTCTATGATAGCCAAGCAGAGCTGACTTCGTATAGCACGAACTCCAAATCCGTTAGGGAATGCCATGATGCCCTAAAAGACCTAGCCAAAAAAACAAAAACAAAAAACAAACAAAAACAAACTCTGGTGGGTGCCAGGGCACAAAGGTACTAAAAGCAATAAAATCGCTGATCACCTCGAAAGGAAAAATTCCAGAGAAAGATACATAAGTCCTGAATCTTTCTGTGGCAGTGAGAAAAATCGCTACACCTGCCCTTTTCACTTTGCCAATCGAAAAGATTTATACGACCCCTGAACAAACACTCTATTAATATTCTAAAGCTTAATTGAGTCGATATCAGAAGACTGGTCAGCTACCTTACGGTCGTCTGAAACTGAGTTACGACTCTGTCTTGAGGACGAAGAAACTGCAAGGCACATAACATATGAGTGCGCTGCCTCCTAAGGGGATCATCTCAGCTCCTACGAGAGACATTCTCAACTTCATTAAAAAAATGGAGAAGCTCCTGGCTAGTAGGCACAATAGATCTATAAAGGTCGCAGTGCCTCTTGCCATTTGTTAGCACTAGTCCCCATGGTTAAGAAATTGCGAGTTATAAATCTCTTGTTTGATTTATTATTACCGCAAACGCGATTAAAACAGTAACAACGATATTTCAGCGACTTTCTGGTGCTGTGCGCAAAATAATTGTGACTTTTAGGTGAAAATGGTCACTTGGGTGTTACGTAACGTTTAGGGAGGGGGGGGGGGGGGGGGGGGGGGTACAGAAAAACGTTACGGCGCGTTACGTGGGGGGGAGGGAGGGTCAAAAATCTTAAAAAAATGCGTTACGTAATACTTGAACGCCCCCTTACATAAACGACATGTATGCCAAAATACATACATTCTACTAGCGGGACTATGGCTCGATTTGAGAGCGGGTCATATCATAACAGTACATATCATACAAAACAGAAAATCGATAAACAACATAGCCACAGAATTCTACGAAACACTTTTCACCTCTAAATTGAGCTGTACAGAACTACTTAACGAAACAATAGATATAACCAACGATGACCAAGAAACTCCAATCTTCCTACCGACCGAAATAGAAGCCTCAATTAGAGAACTATCAGACGGAAAATGCTACGGAAATGACGGAATAAAAGCATAAATGCTAAAAAAACCGGCCAAGTGCGAGTCGGACTCGCGCACGAAGGATTCCGTACTATTGTGTATAAAAACGGCAAAAAAAGCATGTCTGTTGTATGGGAGCCCCATTTATACATATATTTATTATATTCTGTCTAAGTACCTATTTATTGATAAAGCAGCAACAGAAATACATGATCAGTGACATTTTATTCTCACTTTTCGGATAGTTAAAATCTAGAATGTTGTAATTTTTAGAAAATACTCATTTTTTGAGTGATTGCCAATTTGGGTTTAGACGTGGCAAATCGACTGAAACTGCTTTATTGAAATTAACTGGTGAAATATATAATAGTCTAAACACTTCTCAAATACCATCAACATTATTTGTTGATATCGGTAAGGTCTTTGATATGGTTAATCATACTTTGCTACTCGATAAACTTTACAAAGCGGGTTTCAGAGGCTCCATTTATAAATGGTTTTCTTCTTATTTATCCAACCGTTATCAAGTTGTGAAAATTAGGAATGTTTACAGTTCTATAGACTTCTTAAATATGGATGTTCCCCAAGGAGCAGTATTGGGCCCAATCCTTTTTCTAATAGGCCTAATAGGCTCTTTAGGCCTAAATACGTTTTTCATACAACCTTTTAAAGGCAAAATAACTGCCTTTGCTGATGAAACATCTCTTTTCCACTCAAACACTAACTTAATTGATAGTTTTGCAGATGTTAATTATGACCTAGATATGTTAAGGAGATGGTTTAATTATCACAAACTAATAATAATCAACAGTAGAGTTTTCAGAGACCTTCCCTTATATTATCATGCACCATTGTGTAATCGATTTGTTCTTGAAGTTATAGTATTCAACAATCAAGAATGTTTGAAAATTGCTTCTTGATTGAACACGTGGACAGTTTTAAATATTTAGGTGTTATATTGGACCAACAACTTTGTTGGAAAGACCATTCAATATATTTGAGACAGTATCTAAATGGGGTTATAAGATAATTATTCCATCTCAGTATGCACTGCAATCTCTACCCGTTTTAAAATACTAAATGTATACTCGCACCGATATGGAACTAGCAAACCATGTCCATGTCCGGACCTGAATGCATACATACACATGTATGACATTCGTTCACGAAATGCGGTGCGGGCATTATATTCTTTCATTTCTTCATTTCAGTTCAAGTGTGCTGTACAGTGTACACCAACTGTTCGAGCTTTATCGCCACATCTCCATACTTTTGGGTTTCTTGAAAACTACGGGGTATAACTCATACCGTATGAGAAGCATGTTCGTTGCATTTATGTTTTTTTTTTTCGTTTTGTAGATATGTGATTGATGAATAAGGGTTGAATGGAACTCTTTTCGTTCAATTTGCGGAACGAGAGGACATGTGTCCGAGAGAGGACATAGTTCCGTGAACTATACATGTCCGGAACTACCCAACTCTACTTCGTAATGTACATATGTATACTTATACATAGCGTACAGATGTGTGAGTGTATGCACGTATGTGATGCGTATGTACGTATCGGTTCGTATGTGTGCAAGATCGCTTGCTCCTCTTGCTCACTTGCTCCTCTCCACCTGCCGCGACGTCGTGCGAAAGGGATGCTAGGCCAGCTGCGAGGACTGGTCGTGAGCAATGGCGCCACGCGATTGCCCTCACGCCGACTTACCCGCAGCAAGTATCCCACTCAAAAGAAAAAAAAACACCGTAATCGTTTCCAATTCAATATGTCACAAATTTAATTTCCTTAACCTAACTTAATCTAGGTTTACAATTATTCCTTAAAACTACCATACACCGTATGTCAATAAAAAAAGTCGAAATATGTAAATAAAAAAAATATATGTAAAATAAAAAAAAAAAAAGGAATTCACTGTCCAAAAAAGTAAATAAACCGCAGCTAGAGTATTCGGACAGTCGTACCGAAGCTCCACTGACCAACGACTTAGCCCGCATCACCAATCGCGACACGCAAACTTATGATTTCAATACCTTATACAACGAACGTGATATCCGCGACCAACGTAGGCAATAGGATACACGGTACGGCCGCGTACCAGGAACTGCTTAAAACCGTACCGGAGTTCTTCCCCGAAGATCCCTCTCCGAATACTTCGCCGAAGATTTCTCCGCGAGTTCTTCGCCCACTCTCCCTCATGTTCTACTAGGAACAAAAAAAAAAGCAAAATGCTAACCTTCTGCGGGCTGAACTCCACTCGTTCGCGCGTCAAGCGCTGATCGTACCCTCGGGCTATCCTCTTTCTCTGAGTTTAGTTTCCCAAAATGGATGACTACGAGCCGCTCACAAATGGGAACTGAGCGAAAGATGACAACGAAAACCTTTCAAAACAATTTATTATTGGTTGTTTGTAATTACGTATATGTATAATTAATTTTGTTCTGTTTTTAGTATTTGTCGTAGTAGCGGCAACAGAAATACATCATCTGTGAAAATTTCAACTGTCTAACTATCGCGGTTCATGAGATACAGCCTGGTGACAGACGGACGGACGGACAGCGAAGTCTTAGTAATAGGGTTCCGTTTTACCTTTGGGTACGGAACCCTAAAAATTGGTAAATCAAAACTAATATCCAGTCTAACGAATTTATTTAATATGATCTTAGAAACTGAACACGTCCCAACACAATGGAAAGAATCAACTATCATATTGCTCCATAAAAAAGGTGACATAACCAATATTAATAACTATCGACCCATAAGCCTAATATCAGTTATATACATATAAGGTATTTGCAAAATGTATCTTCCGACGCATACGTAAAATCCTAGATGAACAACAACCAAGAGAACAAGCCGGCTTTCGCCAAGGTCTTAGCACAACAGACCACCTACAAACCAACCAACAAAATTTAGTATTAGCGTTTATTGACCTTGCTAAAGCTTTCGATACAGTAGAACAC
The DNA here is from genome assembly GCA_951905685.1 of Eumerus sabulonum. Lineage (NCBI taxonomy): Eukaryota > Metazoa > Arthropoda > Insecta > Diptera > Syrphidae > Eumerus > Eumerus sabulonum. The sequence goes on from OX645060.1 coordinate 243,634,814, forward strand.
GTTACAATTTGGAAAGCACTGAAAAACCAAGGTATGCCCAACAAAATAATAAAAATACTCCGAGTCCTATACACGAATGGTACGGCTAGAATTTCGTTAGAAAACAAAGGTAGAAAATTGAATATAGGCCGAGGAGTTAGACAAGGAGACCCACTTTCACCTGCATTCTTCTCCGCTGTCCTAGAAGATATTTTTCGTTCAATGAACTGGGATTTATTAGGACTAAAAATAGATGGTGAATACCTGAGCAATCTAAGATTTGCGGATGATATTGTACTTATGGCAGAAACATTAGAAGTCATGCAACAGATGATACAAGATCTAGAAAAGGGATGCGCAACTGTAGGTCTAACACTGAATGCTGAAAAAACAAAACTAATGAGCAAAGGCGAACAACAAGAAATTATTGTAAACAATAAAACAATAGAATATGTTGAAGAATATGTTTACCTAGGACAGCTAATTTCACTCGAAAACAGAGAAGAAAAAGAAATAGACCGAAGGATTCCAAATTGCTGGAAACCAATTTGGAGGCATAAAAATATTTTCGATTCAAACCTTAACTCACTTACTTACTTATCAGGCCTGCGATCCATGGAGGATCTGAGCCTGAGCTATAGCCGTCTTCCATCCTTGACGGTCCCGGGCACGCTGCTTCCAGTTGTCAAGACCAAGATGTCTTACATCCGCGATTACTTGGTCTTTATACCGGAGGTTCGGTCCTCCTCTTCTTTTCGAACCAGGAGGCTCGGAGTCGAAGACCCTCTTAGCTGGAGCGTTGATGTCCATGCGCTCGATGTGGCCGAGCCAGTGTAGTCGACGGATCCTTGCCTTCCGGACTACATCCACATCTTGGTACAGCTCGTAGAGTTCGCGGTTGTGTCTTCTTCTCCATTCACCTTCTTCACAGACAGCACCAAATATCAGGCGCAGAATTTTTCTTTCGAAAGAACTCAAAATCAGCTCCGCTGTCCTGCTTATCGTCCACCTTTCGGCTCCGTACAGCAAGACTGGCAGAATGAGCGTCTTGTAAAGCATGACTTTGGTCTTTCGGGTGAGGAGTTTTGACCCCAGTTGTGTGGACAAGCCGAAGTAGTAGCAGTTGCCAAGGGCGATTCTATGCCGGATCTCCACTATGATGTCATTTGTGGAATTTACGTTTGCCCCGAGGTAGACAAACTCCTTAACTACCTCGAAATTGTAGCTGTCAATTGTTATGTTTTGTCCCAGGTGGTGAGCGACGGATTGGTTTTTGCGTGACAGCATGTATTTCGTTTTGTCCTCATTGATCTTAAGACCAACTCGTTTCGCCTGTTCTTCAATCGCCGTGAATGCTTCCACAATGCCACGGCGAGAACACGCGATGATGTCGATATCATCCGCGTATCCTAACAGCTGGATGGACTTGTAAAAGATAGTGCCTTCCCTGTTGACGCCTGCCCGTCGCACTATCTGCTCCAGCACCAGGTTGAAGAAGTCACATGACAGCGCATCTCCTTGCCGAAATCCGGTGCATGTTTCGAATGGTTCCGAGGTCCTAGAACCGAGTTGCACGGTGCATCGCGTGTTTTTTAGCGTGGCGCGACACAACTGGATCAGTTTTTCCGGGATCCCGAATTCGGCCATCGCCCCAAACAGTGCTTCACGATGAATGCTGTCGTATGCGGCTTTGAAATCGATGAAAAGATGGTGTGTATCGATTTGAAGCTCGTTGGTCTTTTCCAAGATTTGTCGAAGTGTGAAAATTTGGTCTATAGTTGATTTGCCGGGCCGGAAGCCGCACTGTAAGAGGTAGGACCGCCTTTTTTTTTTTTTTTTTTTTTTTTTTATATATATAATTCTTCATAACTAATATACATTTTTACAGAATATAGCGAAAAAAATATGTATCAATCCGTAACTTGAAAGTTAGTGTGGAATGACACAGCGAATTAATTAACAAATTAACAAAAAATGGATCTGAAGTGGGGGTAACATTTACAAAATTGTTCTTTTCGGATTTCATAAAAAAAAAATAAAAAATTATTCATGTAACAATTCAGGAAAACAAAAGCAATTAGTACAATAAAATAAAATACAATTTGAAAATATATTATTAAGAAATAACAATGACTTAACACATTAAAGTAACGATTCAAGGGTGTCATAATTGATAGTGAATAACCAGTCTTTAACCTTTTTTAAGAACGAATTGAAGTGTGAGGATGTCCGAACAGAAAATGGTAACTTATTAAACATTGAAGGAGCTATAACAGTGTAAAAGTGTGAAAAATGGGTTTTGTGAGCGATTGGAACATTGACAAGATGCATGTTATTTATACGGAGACTATACATTTGTGTGCTTCTATTAGGAATATTACCGCTTTGCTTTTAAAATTCTTTTAGCACTTTAAAAACGTAAAGGTGCCTCATTGGTAAAAGACGCAGATCTCTAAATAAGGGCCAGCTATGAGTGAAACGATTTTTGTTACAAATAATCCTGACTAAATGTTTCTGAGCTATTAATAATGGTCTGACAGAGCTTCTATAAGAACCGCCCCAACTTGATATACCATACTGCAACTTGGAATGAGCAAGACCGTAATAAATAGACTTTAAAACTTTTGTGGAACAATATTGTTTGATGAGATACATTTTGCGCGTTACTAGTAACATATGTGATTTAATTGTTTGTATATGATCTTTCCAATTTAAATTATGATCAATTAATACTCCAAGGTATTTATAGTGACGCACTGATTCAATTTTAAAACAGTTATTTGAACATGGTAAACTGACAACAAAATTTGGTTTTCCGCAACTATGCACAGGTAAACTGAATTTTTTACAATCATAAGCATGAAAGTATAACTCGAAATTATTTAAAGCGTTATAGGATATTTTGAAAGACATAAGTTTTGTCTTCTCGCTTATAATTAGTTTATGATTCGTAAACCAAAGTCTCAAAGTTTCTAGGTCCTCCGAGATCTTTGCAGTACATTCATATTCTGTATCAAACTGATATAACTAATAACTGATAAGTAAAGGCTATGTCGTCTGCAAAAGCAGTTGCCACACCATTTAGATTTAGGTCAAATAGAGAGTTTATGTAGATTAAAAATAACAGGGGACCAAGAACTGAGCCCTGTGGTACACCATTTTTTAAAATACGTGAGTCACTGAAGCTTCCATTTACATTAACTTTTTGTTTTCTATCTTTCAGATAAGATGTAAACCATTTGTGAATTATTCCTCTAAAACCAGCATTATATAATTTTTTTAAAAGTAAGTCATGATCAACCATGTCAAACGCTTTTGTCATATCAACAAAAAGAGCCATGGTCGATTCGTTGCAGTTGATGCTTTCATACAACTGCCTACATACCCTTAGGATTGCATCCTCGGTTGACATTCCTCTTCTGAAACCAAATTGATTATTACTAAAATAACTGTTTCTGTCTAAAAAGGACAATAAGCGTGATTTCATAAGTTTTTCAAAAATTTTAGAGAACGTTGGTAATAGGGAGATTGGTCTGTAGTTGGATTTATTTCTTTTATCACCTTTTTTAAAAAGTGGTATAACTTCAGCGTCTTTTAGGTGTTGAGGGAAACAGCTATTTAGTACACTATGATTAAACAAGTAGCACAAGACATCCATTACATAGTAGCATATTTTCTTCAACAGTACACTCGATATACCATCACTTGTACAAGAATTTTTATTTTTTAACAAAAATATTACTTTACAAATTTCACGAGCAGAAAATGGTTGGAAAACAAAACTGTTTGGTTGTGAGTTTTCATGGATTCTTAAAGAACAATTGCAGTCTAGAGGAATTTCAACCGAAGGCTTCAGTTTTTCTGATATATCGGTAAAGTACTCATTTAGCACATTTGATATGCTGATTGAATCAGTATAACTATTACCATCTATCTCCAAGCTGTTAATACTTATTGGTTGTCTACTTTTACCCAAAATGCTATCGACTATCTTCCATTCTTTACTTACATTACCTTTAGCTCGTTCAAAGGAATCAAAATAGAATTTGTTACGCGTCTCTTCGATATTTTTGTGCACGGATTTGCACAGGTTATCGTAATTCATTTTAAGTTTAATGTTATGTGGATGTCTTTTGCACTTTTTTGCAAGTTTGTTTTTTCTTTTTATCTGCTTTAAGAGGTTGTATGTCATCCAAGGTTTCAAAAATTTATTTTTGCTTAAGATCTGAGGGGACAAAGTGGTACAATTTCTGATATGATTGTTTAAGATTGTAAGAAACTGAGCAAACGCATATGATGGGTTAGGTTCATCATAAACTTGTTCCCAAAATTCATATTTTAAGCTCTCCTTCAGTAGAAAAAAGTCTGTGCAATAATTCTTTTTTACCAAAGAGTTAACGACATTTATTGCATTAGCACCGCCACACACTTCAAGTGCAATCATACAATGATCTGATAATTTCAGATCATACACAACACCATTAAACCTATTCTTATTGTTTTTTTGTGTGTGCATAAATATATGATCAATGCAGGATTTAGTCGAATCTGTTATACGGGTAGGTTCATTAATAAAGCTCTTTAGACCATATGATGCCATAAGAAACAGGTAATTTTCAGTATCTCTATCAGTTCCATTTGAAATATCAATATTTATGTCGCCAATTACTATTAAGTTCTTCTCTTTACAAGCACTCAGAGCATCGCTTAATTCACCAATAAAGATACATTTAGAGACTGCATGCAATCTGTAGACACACAACATTGCATAGCTCTCATTCATGAAATCAAAAGATAATTTCAAGACATCAGCACTAACAAAATTAAGCTCAAAACAATCGAGTACATGACCATTTTTCACATAGACTGCTACACCTCCAGATGAGGAAGATTCATTACAATTCCCGAAGGTTGAATACCCGGGTATGTTATATAAATCTAGTTCTTCTTCATATAGCCAGATCTCACTCAAGACAATGACAGGGGGTAATTTCACTAACGAATTAAGATGTGCAACCAGAGCAGGGAAATTTTTTCTAGAGCTACGAATATTTTGATGTAAACAAACAAGGTTAACACAGTTAAGAGAATTGACTGGATATTCACATGTATTGGGGACTAAAAACGAACAAGAGTTAAGAGAATTATTCATAAATTACTTAAATCTGCAGCACAAGTAATCCTTTTTTGTGGATGGGGCAAACAGAGCTGGTATTCCAGCCGTCGGGCATGCTTTCATCTTCTCAAATTCTGCAGATAATCCGGTGCATGCTCCCTACCAGAGCATCACCGCCAGCCTTGAAGAGCTCTGATGGCAAGCCATCTGAGCCTGCGGCCTTCTTGTTCTTCAGCTTCTGAATAGCTGTGCCGACTTCGTGGGAGGACTACTACAGCGCTGGAGTTGGGATTTCCTCGGTCCCTACCACTCTCTCTTGGTCATGCTCGTTAAGCAGCTGCTGGAATTGCTGCTTAAATACATCCACTATTCCCTGTGGGTCGGTGACAAGATTACCCCCGCAGTTTCGAAGAGCCTGGGTGCCCTTTTTGAAGTCTCCTGCAAGGCCTTTGGCTTTCTTGTAAAAGGCTCGTGTTTTATGTTTATCCCTAGACTCCTCGATATCCTTGAGCTGGGAGGCTGCGAAGATTCTTTTCTTTTGTCGCAGTAGTTTTTTCTCCTCCCTTCTTCTGGCTCGGTACTCTTCTTGCGCTGCCCTGGTATTCCTCTGCAACGCCTTTTGGTACGCCTCGTCGGTTGCTGCCTTTTTATGCTCACACTGGTCATCATACCACGGGTTTCTTGTCGGGGGTGGTAGGTATCCTAAGGTGGTTTCGGCTACTTCCTGAATGGCTGAGCGGCCATGCAGCCACATATTATTGGCATTTGTGTTCGACATAGGCATAGTAGACGTAGTAGACGTAGACGTAGGCAGAGTCTTTCGCTCAGCTGCTCCCTGTAAACTCTGGCAACCTCCGGTGTGCTCTGGCGCCCAATGTCGAACCTCCTCCTGATGGGCTGGTGCAGCTTTCTGACATTGGACAGTCGAGCTCTGAATCTTGCTGCTACGACGAAGTGGTCAGAGTCGACATTTGCCCCTCTGACTGTTCGCACATCTAGGATGTTTGACGAGTGCCTTGCGTCAATGAGCACATGGTTGCTTCGTGGATTCGCTTGCGAGGGAATCTTGTGCTACTTATCACCGCATTATGAGCTTTCGCAAAGTCAGCGAGTCGGAAGCCGTTATCCCTTGTTGTATCGTGGAGGCTGTGCTTTCCCATCACTCTGCCAAGGGTGTTCTCCTTACCGAGTACGATTTTTACATCGTACTCGGGACAAGCTACGTAGGCGTTGTCCAGGAGGTCATAGAAGTCCTCCTTGATAGGGTCTTCAGCCTCGTCGGTAGGGGCGTGTGCACATATAAGGCTGATGTTATAAAATCTGCCTCTGATGCGGATCACAGCCAGGCGATCACTTATAGGTTTAAAGTCGATGACCTTCGACCTTTCCCACGACAAATCCGCATGCCAGTAAGTGCAACCTTTTGTGACAGCTGTAATAAATGTCGCAATTTTGCTTCCTAATCATACCGTTTCCTATCCAGCGTATTTCCTGAACCGCAGTAATATCCGCCTTGCACTGCATGAGGATTCCTTCTAGTTTATGAGCAGCTCACATAGTTGGGCATAAGTTAACAATTTTTTTTTGTGCTTTTATTTTTTTTGGTTGCGCCAAACGGATGTGGAATCCTTAGAAGACACCAGTAGCCCGGGCTACTCGCATGTACGATTCGCAAGCCAGAATAATCGATATCAGGAATACGCCTATGTACTAAACCACACCCTGCACCCTTCAACCACTCTCCCCGCGGGACTGCCGTTCGGTATTACTTAGCGGGGCTGGTTTGCACTCTAGGCCCTTCTTTCTCTTAGTGGTGTTTCCTATTCCAAGTGAGCTGCCTGCCTCTCCTGACGCCGGGGTTCCTTCATGACTCTCGCTGCGGCTTCTTTCACAGCGTCCCATATTTCGCTCGATGTCAACATATGCTTTATAATGTTCTCGGGAGTCGGTGTTTCTTCAATTCTTCGAGATATTCATTTAGCATTGAAAAAATACGTGTTCTGCATCTTCTCTAGTCTCTCTACAGTTTGCACAGATAGGAGATTTATCAAGACCAAACCTGTAAGGATAGGCTGGGAAACAGCCATGTTCGGTTATGAACTGGGTGCGATAAAAATCTACTTCTCCGTGAAGCCGGTTTATCCAACTTTGTATGTCCGATATAAGTCGATGGGTCCATCTTACCTTTGTCGACTGATTCAATCTCTCCTGCCTTATTCCAATGCTACGCCGTCTTTCTTCCAGTTTAATGTCTCTCACTGAGGCAAGGGGTTCCTGAATTTTGGCGTCGTAGGACCTTTGCAACTCGATGGCCAAGATGTCGGCTGGTAGCATTCCAGCAATTACACATATGGCATCATCCGATACCGTCCGAAAAGCGCTGCTCACTCTTAGTGCGGATAGTCGGTTGCTGGAATTTACTCTTCATGAGTGGGACTTAGATTTCATCGCCATTGCCCAAATTGATGCCGCGTACATAATTATTGACTGCGCCACTCTTGACAAAACTAGTCTTATTTGCTGCCTGGGTCCTCCGATATTTGTCATTATTCTGGCTTAGGTAGCACACACCTGAGCTGCTTCATCACCCTTTTTTTCAAGGTGTTCCTTGTAGTTGAGCCTAGCGTCAATCATCACAACTAAGAATCTGATAGACGGTTTCGACGTTATATTTTGATGGCCTACCTTGATGGTGATTGTTTCCCTTTTCTTGCGGCTGCTTACAAGTACTGCTTCTGTTTTGTGATCGGCGAGCTCTAACCCGACTGTTGACATCCAGCGTCTCACTTTTCTGATACAGTCGTTTCCTATGTCCCCTATTCCTTCCAGGTGTTTTGCTGCTACTACGATTGCAATATCATCAGCGAAGCTTATGATTTTTGCCTCATTGGGAGTTTATAGCCTCAGAACTCCATCATACCTAAGTTTGCACAGAATAGGACCTAGCACGAATCCTTTTGGTACTCCGCCAGATATGTGGTACTGCACTACCCCGTCGTCGGTATCGTAGAAAACTCCCCCCCGAGTTAGGGATTAAAATATACCCGGGGTAAGGCATGCCTGTCGTAAGAGGCGACTAAAAATCCGGAGGATAACATTTGTAACATTTGTTGCCTGGTCCATAGTGGGAAGAAAAAGGGATAAAATCCCGAGATATTTAAAGAAGAAATTCTTATTCTCTTGACACCTTTCCGGGTAAGTAGTACCCTTCGAGGTATCGAAGTGCCCTTTGGGGTTTAGATGAAATCAATTCGATAAAGAAAACTCGAGCTTTCTTTTCGAATGGTACGATGTGCCCTTCGGGGTTAGAGGTACCCTTGCGGGTATGGTTATATCAATGTGATATTTCGGTGGACCCTTCGGGGTTATGAATGAAAGATGAACCCTTCGGGGTAAGAGGTGCCCTCCGGGGTTTTGGAAGACATATAGGCGGTGCGTCATGCACACTCCTATGGATCGTAGCAAATAGATGGCTGGACCTGGCTGGAGGCCCACATTAAAAAATATCCCAGTCGAGTGTGCTGAATCCTTAGCACACTCTGGAATTTACGGAAGGGGAGTTAAGGGGCTCTAAATCCCTAGATACCTAAAGAATTCTTTCCGGTTTTCTTAACATGGACCCAAGAGGTTCCTAGATAAATAAATGAATTCCTTGAGTCTTCTTTATTCAAGGATCCTTGAGGTCCCAGATATCGAAGAGAATTCCTTTGAGTTTCTTTAATTGGCGCACTTCACCATCTTCACTAGATGGGCCTGACTAGAAGCCCATTCAAAAATACCCAGTCGGTGTGCTAAAATCCAGGCACACCCAGAAAGATGAAGGTAAGTTGTCTGGCTTGAGCTTTTGGGGAAGCTTATCTGGAAGTGATACCAAAGTAGTAGAGTAGATACCAAAATTCCTTGAACAAAATTGGTACCAAGGGGACAGGAAGCGTGGGAATAAACCGTAAAGGGAGGCGCCCACGTAAAGCCAATTCATAATCTCATAAGCTAACCATTGCGATATATGATCTGTGATATGATGGTGGGTAGAATTGAACACTGAACGCGCCGACCCTTTTTAACATTTACATGAGCGATCTGATAGTTACTATTCGCAAATCGATAGCGTACGCGGACGACTTAATTGCGTACAGATCAGGTCAAATGATCGACGTCATTGCTATTTTATTGCAGCGTGACTTTGACAAAATTCAGTAATTCTGTGATGAAATCAGAGACTATATTATTTAGAACGCCGCTATCAGGGGCCCCTAGGGACACTCAAAAGCACTGGCGAAAGTTCTCAATCCTCGGACCGGACCAAAGTCGACTGGCGAATAGAACTGTAGTCAGGTACATTGGGATCTGGCTGGATCAGTATCTATATTTTGATAGAAATGTGGATGCTGCCCTGACAAGGGCTCGGGGCGCTTTCGCTCTGACAAGATGGCTGTTCTATGGCAGACAACCTAATTCCAAAGTGAAGGTAATCTACTACATGACCTTAATCAGGCCCATCACCACGTGTGACATAGACATAATCAGAAGAACGCAGCGGGATGTCAATATCGAACTTACGGGTGTTGAGGCGGAGGTGGCAACAATAGTCATCAAAAAAGTACGTGTACCGTACCGTAAAAGTACCGACTTCTTGGCCAGAATGTTTATATAGTTATAGACTTCGTCTACCTTGGCTCCGCTGTGATCTGGAACAATGCTGTTTCTTTGGGGTCAGATGGCAATCGAGTAATAAGTCCCTCTCCCGAAGGACAAAGTTGCACCTATACAACACCCTTATCATCCCAGTACTGCTGTATGGCGCAGAAGCATGGACATTATCAAAAGCGGATGAGGAAGTCCTTGGTCTTGTCAAAAAATGTTGCTTGTGATTTTCGGACCTTTAAATGTAGATTCAACCACAAGCCTCGCGGGCAGTACAGCTATATGAGTCTATTCAGGCGTCTACAGGTTAAGCGCCTAAGATGGCTTGGCCATGCAGAGCGAATGGACACCGAATCTCCAGCCCGGAGAGTTTTTGAATTCAACTCCGAGGGACGAAAAAACAGAGGACGGCCACACCTAAGATGGCGCACACAGGTGGAAGGGGACCCCAGCCAACTGGGTGTGCGGCGATGGAAAGGGTTAGTGAAAGATCGTGCTAGTTGGAGGGGCATGATGGTTGAAGTCCAGGTTCACCCCGAACTGTAGCGCCCGATAAGAAGAAGAAGACTGCGCTACAGTCCGTGGTGAACCTGGGCCTCAACCAACAAGCGTCTCCTCCAGGCACGTTCTTTGGCCAGCTGTTTCCAGCGCCGCACGCCCAGTTGGTTAAGGTCCCCTTCCACCTGCGTGCGCCACCGTTGATGCGGCCGTCCTCTGCCGCGCCTTCCTTCCGGGGTGGTTTCGAAGACTCTTCGGGTCGGAGCTATAATTTCCATGCGCTCTACATGGCCTAGCCACCTTAGACGCTGTATCCGTAGACGTCGTACCAGGCCGATGTCGCTGTGCAACCCGTACAGTTCTTCGTTATATCTTCTCCTCCATACACCATTTGAACAAAAATTTTCCTCTCGAAACGACCAAGGGCATCTTCATCCGCTTTTGTTAAGGTCCAAGCCTCTACGCCGTAAAGGAGGACTGGGATGATTAAGGTCTTATATAGTGTCACCTTGGATTTCCGAGAGGGGCTCTATTTCTTAATTGCCTCTTGAGCCCAAAGAAACAGCGGTTGGCAAGAGTAATTCTGCGTTTTATCTCAGCGCTGGTGTTGTTGTCGCTGGTCATCAGTGAGCCAAGGTAGACGAATTCCTTGACCGTCCTTGACCGTGTTGTCCGTCTCTATTAGATGGATCTGGTCTTACCCTCATTAACCTTAAGATCCATCTTAGCCGCTTCTACCTCGATGCTTACAAAGGCCTCATTGATGTCAATGTCGTCGGCGTAAGCAAGCAATTGCGTAGACTTGAAATAAATCGTACCAGTGACTCTTGCACGATATTTTTAAGCACGAAGATGAATAAGTTGCGTAACAGCGCGTCACCTTGCCTAAATCGTTTTTTAACATCAAAGGTCTCGGTTTGCTCATTACCGTCCTTAATGGAGCAGCGAGAGTTCTCCATTGTCATCCTGCACTAGACATGGCTTTGTATAGCTCATCTCTATACACGCTGTCATATGCAGCCTTGAAATTGACGAAGAGGTCTTCTCCAAGATCTGACGTAGCGTAAATATTTGGTCTAGTGTGGACTTACCTGGCCTGAAACCACACTAATAAGAACCGATCAGGTTATCCACAAACGCTTTCAGGCGTTCACACAATATGGCAGAGAAGATCTTATATGCAATGTTAAGGAGACTTATTCCCCTATAGTTGGCGCAGTTATAGGGGTCTCCTTTCATATGGACTGGGCAAACGATGCTGAGATTCCATTCGTCGGACATGCTTTCCTCCGACCATAATTTGCAAATGAGATGGTGCATGCACCTTACCAGCTCATCTCCAGCCGCCTTAATAAGCTCAGCAGACAGGCCGTCTGCGCCCGCGGCTTTATTAGACTGAAGTCTTGGTATCGCTATTTTGACTTCGTCTAGGTCGGGTGGACTGAATTCTGTTACATTGTCGTCCATTACGAATGGCTCGTTCTGCCTGACAGCGGTATCTTGTCCATCCTCAGCATCGACTGCGACTCAACTACCAGTTCTCCATTTTCATCTCTGCTGGCCGCCGCTCTGGCTTTGTAGCCATGGCATGTTCGTTTTACCTTATTGTAAAACTTGCGGGCGTCATTCCTGCGGAAGCATCTCTCCATCTCCTCCATCTCACGCTATCCGTGTTCTCTCTTCTTTCTTCTGAGAAGCATGTGTTCCTCTCTTCTCTTCTGCTCATAGATTTTGCGAGCAGCTCTCGTCCGTCGTTGCAGCATGGCTTTATATGCCTCTTGTTTTGCCTCATGGGCTTGTTCGCATTGTTCATCGAACCAGGGGTTTCTAGGTGGTGGCGGTTTGAGTCCCAACACCTCTGAGGCGGCGTCTCTGACGGCGCTCTGGCAATGCGCCCATGTCTGCTCTATTGTTTGTGCTGCTGTGGGCGGATTTTGAGAGAGCTTGGAGGAGACACGATCTGCAAAGATTCTGGCAGTCTCTTGCGATTGTAGCTTTCCGACGTCAAACTTACGTTGTCCTACTCTTGATATTCTCATTCGTACCCTGGCTACAACAAGGTAGTGGTCCGGTCGATTGATCAAAAGACCACCAGGTACCTTTGTGGATATTGAGGTGGGGGAATCGCGTGCTTGCTACAAGGAGGTTACGCCCCGTTAGGAAATCGATTAGCCTAAGTCCGTTGTCGGATGTGGTATTATGGCGGCTACCTATGATAGACTCAAATATGTCCTCTTTGCCCAGTTGTACATTAAAACCTCCTAGAACTTTTTTGTGTCGTATCTGGGGCATTGGGCATAGGTTCTATCTAGGAGATCGTAGAGTCGGTCATCCTTTCTTCCCTTGGGGCGTGAGCGCATATTAAGCTAATGTTTCCAAATTTAGCTTTGATGCGGATTGTTATGAGGCGCTCGCTTATATCTCGGAAGCTTAAGACGTTTTGTCGGGGTCTTCCTCTAATAACGAATCCGCACCGGAATAGGCGCTGTTTGTTCTCTTTGCAGCAGTTCCCGTAGTAGATGTCACAGTTTTTCATCCGTCTTTGGCATGGTACATCCCATCGCACTTCTTGGAGTGCAGTTATATCTGCTTTATAGCAGCTGAGGGTGTGCTCCGATTGATCGCCTGCACGCGGTCTGTTAAGGGGCCTCACATTCCAGGTGCTGACTCTCAAGTCCGTTAGTCCTTTGCAGGGGTCGTCAGCTTTATATCCATCCGTATCCGAGGCCTGTAGAGGGCATGGGCTCGGACATACAGGGTAAAGTTGTTGATTGCTCTCAACCTGGCGAGATGCCAGCAACGATCCCTGTTTAAATGCCCGGGTCAAGTTGACATACGGTCTCCTCGCGGCGCCCTCTGGATAGCCTCTTCAACAACCGTTGGGAGGTGAACAAACGTATGCAGCGAAAAAACCCCGACCAGAATGGCGGTTGTGCGGCGGGCTAACAATCCGCCCACGTAAAAAAAAACATAAAGTTATGAATGAGCAGGATGCCTCGGATACACGGACGGATACTCGACGACGACAACGCACGAAAAAGGAACACGATTTGCGAGTATGCTCCTGGAATGTCAGAACCCTGTACACTCCCGGAGCTGCTCATAAACTAGAACGAATCCTCACGCAGTACAAGGCGGATATTACTGCGGTCCAGGAAATATGCTGGATAGGAAACGGTATGATTAGGAAGAAAAATTGCGATATTTATTACAGCTGTCACAAAAGGTTGCACTTACTGGGATGCGGATTTGTCGTGGGAAAGCGGTTAAGGTCGAAGGTCATCGACTTTAAACCTATAAGTGATCGCCTGGCTGTGATCCGCATCAGAGGCAGATTTTATAACATCAGCCTAATATGTGCACACGCCCCTACCGACGAGGCTGAAGACCCTATCAAGGAGGACTTCTATGACCTCCTGGACAACGCCTACGGAGCTTGTCCGGAGTACGATGTAAAAATCGTGCTCGGGGACTTCAACGCCAAAATCGGAAAGGAAAACACCCTTGGCGGAGTGATCGGAAAGCACAGCCTCCACGATACAACAACAGATAACGGCTTCCGACTCGCTGACTTTGCGACAGCTCGTAATGCGGTGATAAGTAGCACAAGATTCCCTCGCAAGCGAATCCACACAGCAACCTGGCGATCTCCGGACGGTCGAACCGCCAACCAAATCGACCATGTGCTCATTGACGCAAGGCACGCGCCAAACATCCTGGATGTGCGAACATTCAGAGGGGCAAATGTCGACTCTGACCACTTCCTCGTAGCAGCAAGATTCAGAGCTCGACTGTCCAATGTCAGAAAGCTGCACCAGCCCATCAGGAGGAGGTTCGACATTGGGCGCCTGAGCACACCGGAGGTTGCCAGAGTCTACAGGGAGCAGCTGAGCGAAAGACTCTACGGTATGCCTACGTCGAACACAAATGCCAATAATATGTGGCTGCATTGCCGCTCAGCCATTCAGGAAGTAGCCGAAACCACCTTAGGATACCTACCACCCCCGACAAGAAACCCGTGGTATGATGGCGAGTGTGAGCAGAAAAAGGCAGCAACCGACGAGGCGTACCAAAAGGCGCTGCAGAGGAAAACCAGGGCAGCGCGAGAAGAGTACCGAGCCAGAAGAAGGGAGGAGAAGAAACTACTGCGACAAAAGGAAAGAATCTTCGCAGCCTCCCAGCTCAAGGATATCGAGGAGTCTAGGGATAAACATAAAATACGAGCCTTTTACAAAAAAGCCAAAGGCCTTGCAGGAGGCTTCAAAAAGGGCACCCTGGCTCTTCGAAACTGCGAGGGTAATCTTGTCACCGACCCGCAGGGAATAGTGGATGTATTTAAGCAGCACTTCCAGCAGCTGCTTAACGAGCACGACCAAGAGAGAGTGGTAGGGACCGAGGAAATCCCAACTCCAGCCGCTGAAGTAGTCCTCCCACCCAGCATAGAAGAAGTCGGCACAGCTATTCAGAAGCTGAAGAACAACAAGGCCGCAGGCTCAGATGGCTTGCCATCAGAGCTCTTCAAGGCTGGCGGCGATGTTCTGGTAGGGAGCATGCACCAGATCATCTGCAGAATTTGGGAAGATGAGAGCATGCCCGACGACTGGAATACCAGCTCTATATGCCCCATCCACAAAAAAGGCGATCCTACCTCTTGCAAGAACTATAGAGGTACATATATCCCTGCTCAATGTCGCATACAAGATCCTGTCCAGCGTATTGTGTGAACGTCTAAAACCATTTTGCACCGCACTAATCGGCAGCTACCAGTGCGGCTTCCGGCCCGGCAAATCAACTATAGACCAAATTTTCACACTTCGACAGATCCTGGAAAAGACCAACGAGTTTCAAATCGATACACACCATCTTTTCATCGATTTCAAAGCCGCATACGACAGCATTCATCGTGAAGCACTGTTTGGGGCGATGGCCGAATTCGGGATCCCGGAAAAACTGATCCAGTTGTGTCGCGCCACGCTAAAAAACACGCGATGCACCGTGCAACTCGGTTCTAGGACCTCGGAACCATTCGAAACATGCACCGGATTTCGGCAAGGAGATGCGCTGTCATGTGACTTCTTCAACCTGGTGCTGGAGCAGATAGTGCGACGGGCAGGCGTCAACAGGGAAGGCACTATCTTTTACAAGTCCATCCAGCTGCTAGGATACGCGGATGATATCGACATCATCGCGTGTTCTCGCCGTGGCATTGTGGAAGCATTCACGGCGATTGAAGAACAGGCGAAACGAATTGGCCTTAAGATCAATGAGGACAAAACGAAATACATGCTGTCAAGCAAAAACCAATCCGTCGCTCACCACCTGGGACAAAACATAACAATTGACAGCTACAATTTCGAGGTAGTTAAGGAGTTTGTCTACCTCGGGGCAAACGTAAATTCCACAAATGACACCACAGTGGAGATCCGGCGTAGAATCGCCCTTGGCAACCGCTGCTACTTCGGCTTGTCCAAACAACTGGGGTCAAAACTCCTCACTCGAAAGACCAAAGTCATGCTTTACAAAACGCTCATTCTGCCAGTCTTGCTGTACGGAGCCGAAAGCTGGACGATAAGCAGGACAGCGGAGCTGATTTTGGGTTCTTTCGAAAGAAAAATTCTGCGCCGGATATTTGGTCCTGTCTGTGAGGAAGGTGAATGGAGAAGAAGACACAACCGCGAACTCTACGAGCTGTACCAAGATGTGGATGTAGTCCGGAAGGCAAGGACCCGTCGACTGCACTGGCTCGGCCACATCGAGCGCATGGACATCAACGCTCCAGCTAAGAGGGTCTTCGACTCCGAGCCTCCTGGTTCGAGAAGAAGAGGAAGACCGAACCTCCGGTATAAAGACCAAGTAATCGCGGATGTAAGACATCTTGGTCTTGACAACTGGAAGCAGCGTGCCCGGGACCGTCAAGGATGGAAGGCAGCTATAGCTCAGGCTCAGATCCTCCATGGATCGCAGGCCTGATAAGAAAGAAGAATCCGAGGCCTGTGGTCACTTGCGTGATAGGGATGTTACCCCTAAGCACAACCCACAACCTGGAGGGCCAGGTTTCACTTTCCCCAGGAACAAGGGGTTGGGTCGCTGCACACATTGGTTCACTACTTGTCGGGTGCCAGGTTAGCTATCCAGGGGGGGCCACACGGAGGCTGTGTGTCAACTTGGATTGAGCAGGGACAGAGATCGAAGCTGGCGTTTGCCATGTTAATAGCGATCAACTTCTTTGCTCTGTTTGCTAGCTCCCTCCCTCCCTCAAAACAATTATTTATCTGTAGTTACTTAGTACAGTTCGGAGTGGACCTGAGCCTCAACCAACAATCCTAAGATGCGGCGGATGTCGGGGTCGGAGTCGAAGACTCTTCGGGCCGGAGCTATGCTGTCCATTCACTCTTTATGGCCTAGCCATCTTAGAAGTTCGTTCCGTAGACATCGTACCAGGCCGATGTCGCTGTATAGCCCATACATTTTCTGCCTCCACCAGAATGAAGTTCGAAGTTGTTGGGAAGATTAACAATTTTTAATTGCTTCTTACCGTACTGAATCCCTTTGGCGCAGAGCTAGTTTTGTATTGTCTTTTGTTGTATTGGAAGCAGCTTCGCTATCCAGAAATCTTTTCTGCAAAAATAGGATATTTTTTTCAAAATATTGTTACGAGGCCCATCTAACGCCTTACTAAAGCAGTCATCGAGGCCCATCTTGTAGCTTACTAAGTCAGTAATCGCAGAAGAAAAAGAAGAGATCCGTCATTGTGGTAGTCACATTTCTCGTGAATTTTGGTTAGCCGATCTTAAAATAAAATGAAAAAAGTATTTTTTCTGAAGCATTTAATTTCACTGTTTTTCCTCAGCCTTGGTTACGAATGGTGTCAGGTGTGGGGTTAATCGATCGACCTAATAACCGAGTCTTAACCACACTAAACTTAAAAGGAAACTTAATAAAATGGCGGGACGAACTCCTCGGCAAATTTCACAAAATCGTAGCCCAACTGTCCGAGCATTCAACTCATATGGGATGCATCAGGCTTGAAAAGAAGTAACCCCGCGGACTAGCAATGGTAGAAATTACTCAACAGGAATCAGTCCATATCAGAATGGAGGCTTAAGCTAATCTGTCAACTCCTTCTTCTTCTTCTTAGTGGGCGCTACAGTTCGGGGTGAACCTGGGCCTCAACCAACATGTCCCTCCATCTAGCACGATCTTTCGCTAGCCTTTTCCATTGCCGCACACCCAGTTGGCTGAGGTCCTCTGCTTCTTCGTCCCTCGGGGTTGGATTCAAAGACTCTCCGGGCTGGAGCTGTGGTGTCCATTCGCTCTACATGGCCCAGCCATCTTAGGCGTTGAATCCGTAGACGCCTGACTAGACTCATGTCGCTGTACAGCCCGTAAAGTTCGTGGTTGAATCTTCTCCTCCATCCCCCGTCTGCGTTTACAGGCCCAAAAATCACGCGCAAAATCTTTCTCTCGAACCGACCAAGGGCCTCCTCATCCGCTTTTGATAGTGTCCATGCTTCTGCGCCGTACAACAGGACCGGGATGATAAGGGTCTTATATAGAGTCAACTTTGTCGTTCGGGAGAGGGCTCTATTACTCAGTTGCCTCCTGAGCCCAAAGAAACAGCGATTGGCAAGAGTTATTCTGCGTTTGATTTCGGAACTTATGTCGTTGTTCCAGGTCACTGCGGAGCCAAGGTAGACGAAGTCCTTAACTACCTCGAACTTATATCTGCCTATACACACGTTCTGGCCAAGACATCGGTGTTGAACGTCCTTTTTTGATGACAGCATATATTTAGTTTTGCCCTCGTTGGCCGCCAAACCAATTTTCGCCGCCTCCATCTCAATACTCGCAAACGCCTCATTGACATCTCGCTGTGATCTACCTATTATGTCAATATCGTCGGCGTATGCAAGGAGTTGCGAGGATTTGAAATAGATTGTGCCTCTTGCATTGGCCAGTGATTTTTGCACAATCATTTCCTATATGATGTTGAAGAAATCACACGACAGCGCATCGCCCTGCCTAAATCCTTTTTTGACATCGAAACTATCGGTAAGGTGTTCACCGATTCGGATGGAGCAGCGAGCGTTCTCCAAAGTCATCCTGCATAGTCTGACGAGTTTAGCAGGTATGTCAAAGGGACACATAGCGTTGTATAGCTCGTCTCTAATTACGCTGTCGTATGCGGCTTTGAAGTCGAAAAATAGGTGGTGAGGGTCGACTTGACATTCATTGGTTTTTCCCAGGATCTGCCGTAGTGTGAAGATTTGGTCGATGGTGGACTTCCCTGGCGTGAATCCGCACTGATAAGGACCTATCAGCTTATTTACAAAAGGCTTTCAAGCTTTCACAGTCCATCTGCGCCAGCAGCTTCATTCGATATGGCAATCTTAACTTCGTCGAGGTCAGGGGGACAGGATTCTCTGCGGTCTCCTTCGATTAGAAATGGATCATTCTGCCTGACAGCGGTATATTGGCTAACATCGCCGTTATACAGTCTGCAGAAGTGGTTTCTCCATATTCTCAGCATCGACTGCGATTCTACTACTATGTGCACGTTCCCATCCCTGCAGGCTTCCGTTCTAGCTTTATAACCTTGGCATGTTCGCTTTATCTGTTGATAAAACTTTCGAACGTCACGCCTGCAGTAACACCTCTCCAAATCCTCAATCGCGCGCTTCTCGTGCTCTTTCTTCTTTCTTCTAAGAAGCTTATGGTCCTCCCTTCTTTTTAACTCGTAGAGCTCACGAGCTGCTCTTGTTCTTTTATGCAGCGAGGCCTTATATGCATCCTGCTTCGCTGTATGTATCCTCCTTCACTCGTCATCGAACCAGGTGTTTCTTCGTGGTGGAGCTTTGAAACCCAAAACTTCGGATGCAGAACTTTTCAGAGCCTGTTTGCAAAGGCTCCACTGCTGTTCTATTGATAGCGTGGAGGATTGAAGTGTATTTGAGAGCTTAAGGGAGACGCGATCGGTAAAAGCACGAGCGGTTTCTGGCGATAGTAGCTTTCCGACGTCGTAACTTTGTATTCTTACTCTACTCCGTTGCGTTCGTGATATCCGTAAGCGCATCTTGGCTACTACAAGATAGTGGTCCGAGTCGATGTTAGCCCCTCGGAAAGTTCGAACATCAGGAATAGTGGAGGAATGTCTGACGTCGATCGCGATGTGATCAATCTGGTTGGTAGTCGATTGATCAAAAGACCGCCAGGTGCCTTTGTGTATATCGAGGTGCGGGAAGCGCGTACTGGCTAGAAGGAGATTTCGCCCCGTAGCAAGATCAATCAGCCTGTGTCCGTTATCGGAGGTGGTGTCGTGTAGGCTATGTTTGCCGATGACTCGTTCAAATATGCTTTCCTTACCCAGCTTGGCATTGAAGTCTCCTAGTACAATTTTGATGTCATAGCTGGGACATTGGGCATACGTTCTGTCTAGGAGATCGTAGAACTCATCTTTAACTGAGTCATCCTTGTCTTCCGTGGGGGCGTGGACGCAGATCAGGCAGATGTTAAAAAATTTTGCCTTGATACGGATTGTTATGAGGCGTTCGCTCACATGCCGAAAGCTTAGGACTTTTTGCCTTAGTCCACCCCGAACAACAAATCCGCATCCAAACAATCGTTGCCCTCTCTCCCTATAGCAGTCGCCGTAGTAAATATCGCAGTTTTTCATCCGCTTTATGCCCGGTCCATTCCATCGCATTTCCTGGATGGCGGTGATGTCCGCTTTATAGCGGTCTAGGGCGTCCGCAAGTTGTTCGGCTGCACGTGGCCTGTTTAGGGACCTAACATTCCACGTACAAAGCCGAAGATCATTGTCCTTTTTTCGTTTTTTGCAAGGGTCGTCAACATAAATCCGGTCCGTTATATCCGAGGCTTGTGGTTGTTTCGGAGTTTGTGTTTTTTTTTTTTACGGTTACGGCTTACTAGGCCGTAGCCCAACCGACTTATCCTGTTTCTTGGCGCAGCAGGCTCGCCATTCGCCCTTCCCCGTCTGCAATTTCCATAGGAAATCTCCAGATGGCACCACGAGGAGGTGGGGATAGGACTTACTAACAGTGCCGCAAGATGTTCGACTGCGGTGGCTCTTCTCGCTTTTTAGCAGGCCAGCATCCGTCGGATAGATGCTACCCCTACGAGGCCTTTGTTAGTCATTTGCCATCCGTCTACTCCTGTCTACTCCTACAGGTCAAAATACCGTGGCCGATAATGTCACCCGTGATTATGCGATAACCGAACCACCAACCGCCCCTTCAGCATCAAAATCCTTCACAGCCCGCCACTGCACAGATGTTTGTTGGAACCATCAGTCAGCATACGGAAGCCCCAGAGCAAGATCTTCATCGAACTTGTTCCAATCGCGTCGACCCTGTGGATATGGCTAGTACTGCAGTTCAATATTCATTTTTTACTCTACGGCGACCCGGAACGACACAGAAATAACAGCGATAACGGAGGCCCTTGCAGGGCTCAGGATCAATGTAATATCTGCTAAGGATATTATCATTTGCACGGACAGCCAATCTGCGATAAAATCCCTGGCCGCGGTAACCCACAAATCAAAAACATCCCTTAACTGCCGCCTATCTTTCTTTAGACGAGATGGCTGAACAGTTCAACATTCAAGTACTGTGGGTTTCCGGGCATAGGGATATTCTAGGAAACTGCACGGCCGACGAACTCGCAAAGTCAGGGTCAAGCGCACTCAGTCTTCCTAACCTCGGGTACCTAGAAACACCAACAATTACGGTAAAGCACATGATAAAACTTCGTACCATAGAGGCGCCCAACCTCCAATGGAGTGAATGTAATATCGGCTCTATCACTAAACAAATCTGGCCTAAGTTTAACCTAGGACGAACAAGGGACCTAGTAGCAACCAAATGGGCAACTTTAAGCACTATAGTGGGTGTCATTACAGGTCACTGCATCATTGGTGTTGGACATCCCTGTCAATTCATGGCCAATCATACCTACCAATATTTATTTACAAAACATATTCGTCCTGTCATTCTGACTTGACTTTTCTTCTATTGTCATTCTGAATTTTATACTCGAGGTGACTACTACCAGCGTGGAATAAAACAATCTTTATATAAAAAAACCATCATGCAATGTTTGCAACTAAATTCATTTTCATTTATTCTGGGTAATTTCAATTGATCGGTTCCACAGGTTATGGGCCCAGATATATAATTTATTTTTGGTTTAATTGTGAAAACTTAACCTCACAACGGTTTTACTTTCTGCTGCTGATAATGGCACAAGCGAATTCTTCTCCGAGACTTGACCTATTGTCCAAGGATAATTACGACACATGGTGCCTTCAAGTAGAGGCATTACTTATTAAAAACGATACATGGGATTATGTGTCCGGTGAAATACCTAAACCACCAGAGCCAACGGACGCCGAAGACACTAAGATGAAGAAAGCTTTATCTCTCCGGCAACGTCAAGACAAAAAGACAAAAGCTGACCTTGTATTGTCAATCAGTCCGTCTGAGCTCAAACAAGTCCGTGGTTGGGGAACTTTTCGTGATATCTGGAAGAAACTTGAGTCGATTTATGCGTCGTCTGGTCCAGCTCGAAAAGCCACATTGCTTAAGCAACTTACACTTCAGAAAATGAAGGAGGGAGATGAAATCCGTGATCATGTGAGTAAGTTCTTTGATGCCGTTGATAAAGTCGAGGATGTCAGAATTCACAAAGATTTGTTGAGTATAATGCTGTTGTACAGCTTACCAGAATCGTTCGAAAATGTTCGTTGTGCTATCGAGACTCAGGATGTTCTTCCAGATGCTGAAAGGCTCAAAGTAAAAATTCTTGAAGAAGCCGAGGCCCGTAAACAAAAATCCAGAGAGTCTGAAAGTGGAGCGATAGTTGCATTTAGAAGTTTTACTCCCAAACCACCAATTAAGGAAAATCCACCGAGCAAGACGAGGTTTCCATTCCGATGCAGCAAGTGCAACAAAATTGGACACAAGGCTGCTGATTGTCGTGTAAAACGTCAAGCTTCCCAACGTGCCGAATGTGTAAAGGATTCCTTAAAACGACTTAAAACGAAGCTGGTGTTTGGATAGTGGGTGCACTTCCCGTCTGTGCCGTGAAGAGGATAATTTCGAATTTATGTCATCTACCAATCGTGAAAAATTAAATCTGGCGAGAAATCAATCCACTGCAGTGAAGGCTAAGGGAACTGTTGGAGTCGAATCAAGGTCTGTAGATTTTGAAAATCAGCAGCCTTGTGTCCAATTTTGTTGGCGGGAACCAGGATCTGCGCACAAATCTTCTTTCAGTGTCGAAAATTACTGACAAGAACTGCGAAGTGGTTTTCAGGCGTAATATGGCGCTGGTAAGAGATGAAGATGGTCGGATAAAACTTTTAGCTGACAGAGTTGGCGACTTATATTACCTTCGACAAGCTCCGGTGTCTGCACATGTTGCTGAGTCGACCAACCAGAAGTCTAATATCCAAATGTGGCATGAACGGCTTGGCCATTTAAACACCCGCGACCTGTTGAATATGGCCAGAAATTTAACTGCCACAGGAATTGTTCTGAAGCCGAGCGAACAATTATCTTCGTGTGCCGTTTGCTTAAAGGGAAAGTTGGCAGCAAAACCGTTTCCTATTAGAGCTACAAGAAGTACCGAACGTCTAATGATTGTCCACTCGGATATATGTGGGCCCATGAGGACTCAATCCAATGGTGGAGGAAGGTACTTCGTCACCTTCATCGACGGTTACTCGCGCTGGTGTGAAGTCTACGTACTCAAAAATATAAGTGATGTCTACGAAACATTTCTCAACTATTAAGATTTCGTTGAAAAACAAACCGGTCACAAAATTAAAGCACTACAGACAGATAACGGAAAGGAATACTGCTTCGAAGGAGACTGTCAGCACCTTACACGCCTCAACAAAACGGGGTAAGTGAACGGAGGCACCGGACCTTGGTCGAGATGGCTCGATGTATGGTACTGCAAAGTGGACTCTCTCCAGCGTTTTGGGCTGAGGCAATTTGTTTAGCGAATTATCTGAAGAATCGTTGTCCATCAAAAACTCTTGATGGTAAATCACCATTTGAATTGTGGATGGGACACATTCCGAATTTGAAACACCTTCAGATATTCGGTTCTAGAGCTTTCGTGAAAAATAAAGAACCCAATAAGGACAAATTTGGAGCTTGTTTGACTGAGGGTATATTCGTTGGATACGCAGATGAAGCAAAGGCATTCCGAGTTTGGATACCATCAACGAGAAAAATTTCTATCTCAAGAGATGTTACGTTTGTTGATGAGTCCAGAGAAACTCGAGACGATGTCGACATCATTTCATCTGAAACCAAGTGTGGCAATGGCGTGCCCTGGAGCAACAGTGTCTTGCTGAATCCGATCATGCTGAAACTTCATACGACCAAGAGCCTAGTGACTCGTTTACATCTGATCAAAATAGTGAAATTGAAAATGACGCTGAGAATCTTTTGGATGATGATGTTGTGGCATATGCATTTAATGCCGAAGTAAGTTTCAAGGAAGCCCTCAAAGGTGATGGCTGTGTGGAGTGGAAAAACGCCATTATAGCGGAAATTAAAAGTCTAATTAAAAACGACACTTGGCAACTGGTTCGCGAGAAGTCTGAACGGAACAAAGTTGGATGTCGCTTCGTGCTTACAAACAAGCGGAATCAGGATGGTGTTATCACGAGGAGAAAGGCTCGACTTGTAGCTCAAGGTTTTACTCAACAACCAGGTGTAGACTACACAAAAACGTTTTTTTCCTGTTGCTCGCTTAGAATCGATACGCCTTATGCTCGCTTCTGCTGCAAGGTTCCAACTCAAAGTTCATCAAGACGATATCACCTCAGCGTACAACGGAACATTGAATGAGCAAATTTATATGAAGCCGATGTATTAGAAGAAATTCTACAAAGTGAGCCGACAAACAGTTACATTGCCCAGAAGGCAAAAGCAATGCTTCAATCATTTCGTGAAGGAAAACAGGTGTGTTACCTGAAGAAGGCCCTCTATGGCTTGAAATAAGCCGGGCATCAATGGAATGAAAGAGTTGATCGTAAGTTACAGCAAATTGGACTGAAAGCCACTAAATCAGATCCATGCGTGTATGTTGCGTGGAGAAATGGTAAGATTCTTCTTTGCTCCGAGGATCTGAACTGGATACAGTCAATTAAAAATTGTCTTATGGAAGACTTTGAAGTTAAAGATCTTGGAGAGGCAAAATATTGTTTTGGAATTGAGATTTCGCAAGATTCAGGTTCTATATCCATAAGCCAAAAGGGTTACATCCGTAACTTGCTTCAGAGATTTAATATGCAGGACGCCAAACCAGTGACAATTCCCATGCAACCATTTTCAAGGCTTGTGAAGGATAAAAACTCTGTTGATCAAGAAAGGCGGCCATACAAAGAGTTAATTGGAGGGTTAATGTATGCTGCTGTTTGTTCCAGACCGTACATATCTCATGTTACTAGTGTTCTCGCTCAATTCAACAGTTGCTTCAACGATGTCCATTGGGGCGCTGCAAAGCGTGTGCTACGCTACCTTCAAGGCACAATAGACTATGGATTGTAATATTCTTTAAATAATGAAGGCATAAATGGATTCGTCGATTCCGATTGGGGAAGGTGCGCAATTGATAGACGATCGTACACTGAGTTTGCCTTTATGTTTTCCAATGCAGTCATAAGTTGGAAATCCCAAAAGCAAAGGACTGTTGCTCTTTCTTCGACCGAAGCCGAGTACATGGGTATATCGGAGGCTGTGAAGGAAGCAATTCATCTAAAGAATTTCTTAAAGGAACTTGGTCTTGAAGACTTGAAAGAAATCACTTTATATAACGACAATCGTGGTGCCGCACTTCTTGCTGAAAATCATGTGTTCCATCAAAGGACAAAACATATAGATATCCGACACCCCTTCATTCGCGATGTATTGTCCAAGGGAGGCATAAGACTGGAATATCTACCTAAGGGAGAAATGCCTGCCGATGTTCTGACTAAGGCGCTTAGTGGGCCGGGGCATTACAATTGTCTATCCAAACTTGGAGTCATCAAGAGATGATTTGCCTGCCGATGTTCTGACTAAGGCGCTTAGTGGGCCGAAGCAGTACAATTGTCTATCCAAACTCGGAGTCATCAAGGTATGAGGACCATCTCATTGAGGGGGCGTGTTCGACATCCCTGTCAATTCATGGCCAATCATACCTACCAATAGTTATTTACAAAACATATTTGTCCTGTTATTCTGACTAGACTTTTCTACTATTGTCATTCTGAATTTTATACTCGAGGTGAATAAAACAATCTTTATATAAAAAAAACCATCATGCAGTGTTTGCAATTAAATTCATTTTTATTTATTCTGGGTAATTTCAATTGATCGGAGGGCTGCCCTCCAATGACTTCTGCCGCGGCTGCATGAACGAGGATTAAGAGGAATCAATACATCACATTCTCTGCTCATGCCCTTCTTTTGCGAACCGCAACAGGATCTAATTCGGCGCGCCCTTCTATGAAAATCTAAATGAGCTAGCAAACCTTAAAATAGCTCAACTCCATCGCTTCATATGAATCCATGTGGTATCACAATGGGCGGACTTCGGCCTACGTGTGGCTTATGCCAACCACTTGTACCTAACCTAACCTAACCCCCGACGCAATAAGAAGGTTGTTATAAGTTTGTGTCTGTGTGTCTGTCTGTGGCATCGTAACTCCTGAACGAATGGACCGATTATGATGCCTTTTGTGCTTTTTTTTTTTTTTTTTTTAAAGCTAACTTGTTCGAAATGGTCCTTCCTTAGCTACAATTTATGAAGATCTGTTCAGATGTTTCTAGGTCGTTAGCTCTTTCTGTTAGCTGTGGTAGGATTCTTAGACGAATAACGGGTAATGTATCGGTTCTCGTCCGATCACCGCAATCAACCAGCATCGGGTGCGGTCAGTACTTAGACGTCGCTCCATGTAACTCATGGTAAGGAAACGCACATTATGTGCGCACATTATACAATCGATTGCTTATAAACTGCTCATATGCGTGTGCAATTTCGATTGTTGAAAGTTTCTAATTTAAGCTTTTAGAAAATGGAGCTGTTAGATTGAAATATCGTAAAAACGGAAAATAAAAAAAAAATGTTCAAGTGAAATGTTTCCACTTTTTATTATTCTCCATACAACTCCCGAGGAGTGAGTCAACTTATTTTAGCTCATGTGCGTTCACTTTAACGAACATATGAAGTGCGCACAGGAGGTGAGTTTCCATAAGTGCACACACTCGCGGTAAGTTTCCATAAACTTACACACACTCATGTTCGTGACCGAAAATAAAAATGCTCACAGCCAATTACTCAAGAGCGCGTGCATTTAATAACTGCTCGGTGGGTAGTGCACACTCGCAACTCATGAGTGTGCGTATCCTTACCCAACCACAACACTGTTCGAGCAATCTCCTATGTATCGGTCGTCGGCTGATCACCGCAATCAACCAGCAACTGTTTTGAACTCCCTTGTCCTGTCGGCAGACCTCCCTGCAGAAAACTGGTTCCCTGGTGGAATACCTGTTCTATGAGGCACGGTGAAAGTAGTCTTTATACCCAAAATAGGGAACGAGGATAGCTAACTCGCCAAGAGTTTTACACCAATCAGTCTAACGTGCTTCTTGCTGACAAGCATAGCGAGAATAGAACGGCTGCACGTGCACAAAGTTGCCCTTCGAATGCAGCGAGGAAAAGCCTGCAAGACTGCGCTTCAAAACCTAGATGGGAGGATACATAGAATACGCATTCGAAAGAAGAGACTACGCGCTGGGCTTTTTCGTCGACACTAAGGGAGCTTTCGATAGCGCAACTTTTGATGTCAAATGTAGCGTAAACAAGGGCTGCCCGCATGGTGGTGTCCTGTCACCGGTGTTATATTGCATGGTGTCGACTCTCTGCTTGATGCTCTCAATGTCTCTGGAATCTATGCCCACGCCTATGCGAACTATACGACCCATGTTTAGCGACTGTCTGTCTGAAAGCACAAGCAGCGCTAAATACGATCGATTAGTGCAGCACGAGAAATGGGCTCTCCTCACGAGAAGGGGAGGAAAAATACTGGCATGACTCAGCCGGTGCTAAAAGGCCTTCCCACCCCGACATCAAAGGAACCTAAAAACCTGGGAGTTTTTTAGGCAGCCAGCTTCTTTGGTCAAGGCATGTTGATTCAAAAACGACCAATGCGCAGCGTTCTGACAATGCAAGGGTACTTTTGGCAAAACATGGGGTCTATCGCCTGCAAAGGTCTTCTGGATCCACACAGCAATGATCAGACCGATAATCTCATATGCATCGGTTGTCTGGTGGAACCGGCTCTTTCACCACCCTCCAAAGAATGGTTTGTCTCAGCTGTACGGAGGCTTTTCCCGGCATGGCAGGTGCTGCTCTAGATGCTATGATGAACCTTCCACTCCTTGACATATTTATCAACCGGTGCTTACTGAAAGCCATGTCCCGTCTCAAGATAAATAGTTTTGGTACAATTCGCATTAAAATGACTACGTCCTGTGTCTCATGGATATGCCCTCCAGCACAATGGCACCTGTCATCCTACTGCTCTATCAGTTCGCAGTCGAATTTCTATGTCGTTAGGATGGGCTCTGGCCACATACTGAACCTGAAAAGGTCTGTCTTCGCATTTTCACAGGTGGCTTCAAGTATGGGCTTGGGGCATGCGCGTTTTCTTTGAATGCGAAAACGTCCGACTGCACTTTTCATTAGGAAAATATGTCTGTCTTTCAGTCACAGATTTATGTAATCCTAATGGCCATTCACTATGTTGTGAGGCATAGGTGGAAAGGAAAAGTATATGCGTCTGCAGTGACAGCAAAGGTGCATTCTAAGTTGTGTCCAACCCTTTAGCCAGCTCCAAGTTTGTGTATGAACTTAAGGCCTTCCTGAACAAAGTCGTTGCACTAAACTCACTAAGGCTTGTTTGGATCCCCTCAGGAGTCATAACTTCACTGAGAAGGATACGCTTCATAAGATGGCAAAGAGCAGCACACTCACACAGTATGTGTTCTGCCGTCCTCAAGACAGAGCCGACACTCAGGTTCTGACAAGAGGCTGATTTTGTTAAGATGATATCTCAGACCACAGTGTCCCTTCAGGCAGTTTGAGTATGTTAATAGAGTGATTGTTCAAGGGCCGTATAAGTCGTTTCGATTGGCGAAGTCCCTGATCGCCGTTCCTAAAAGAATGGTTCTGGACCTATATATTTACCGCTGGAATCTTTCCTGGCAAGTTGATCGGCAATATCATGGCCCATGTGTCCCGGCACCCACCAGAGTTTGACATTTTTTCTTTTGGCGAGGTCTTGTAGGGCATCATGGCTTTTCTTGATGGATTTTGAGTTCGTCCTGTACGAACTCAGTGCTTTAAGCGCTGCTTGGCTATCAATGAGTATGGTGATGGTTACTCCTCGTATGCCAGTCTCCAGATTTAGATTGACGCATGTTAGGATAACATACAGTCCTGCTTCAGAAATGCTAGGACACATTCCCAGGGCCTTCGAGATCTTAAGATTTGGTCCAAAGATGCCGACGCCAACGTCAGAAGCCGTCTTGGAGCCATCAGTATACCACCTAAGGCCTTTGACATTAAGCAAGGGCTTAACATGCTGAGTGATTTGGGATCAATATCTCAAATCTCTAGTCAAAAATGAAGGTGTGTGGCAATGCGTCCGAGACTTTGGTAATCATATCCAGCTCGGGAAGGTATTGTAAGATGGACAGGTGACCCTCGGGTCGACATAGCAGGTTTGTTCCCGAGCGAAGAATTCTGATTGCACTGCGTAATACCACCTTTTTGATGAAAAGGCACATTGCAATCAGTCCAGTGAGTGCTGCCGTGGGGCAGGCTGGCATAACGCCTGTAATGCCGAGACACGCTCGACTCTGAAGGCGTTGGAGCAAACAATTATTGTTTTTTCCTCACGCATAGGTGACGATAGATCTTACTATCGTGGTATATAGCCTTCTTCTGAAAATCCTATGTCTGTGCCATTTAGAAAGACAGAGCAGGGCTGTACCCTTCTCCTCTTTGGAACGGGACTAAGATTGTCTTATTCGGGTTAATCGATAAACCCTCTCTGCCATGTGTGCATGCGCTCACAGGCAGCAGTTTTGCACTTGCCCGTAACAATAACTACTACGTCATCAGCATATCCGATGACCTTGTAGCCACGAGTGGTTAGCTCGCGTCGTAGATCATCGATGACTATCGACCAGAGAAGGCGTGAAAGGACTCCTCCTTGTGGACATCCTCTAGCCGCCGAGACTCTTACTGAGACCTCTCCGCTTGTAGCTAATATAATACGGCTATTTAGCATCGCCCTAATTCAATGATTAGTGGGATGGTCTACTCCTCCAGGATAGTGCGGTGGTGATCGAATCATAGCCAGTATTAGCAAAAGCCCCTCTATATCGAGGAAGGCGCAAATTGCGATCTCCTTGTATGCGAAACTGTCTTTCACGCGCGTCACCAGGTGATGCAGCGCATTCTCAGTAGATCGTTCTTTGCAATATGCATACTGATTAGGACGCAGTGGTATCTGATTCTCCAGGATACCTCTAATATGAAGCTCTATGGGTTTTGCCAAGGGCGATAGGATTTAGCTTTCCAATCTTGGGGATGAAGACAGGATTGACCTCCCTCCAGATTTGGGCTATACTTCCCAGGTAGAAACGAGACCTAAAAAAAACTATCAGTGGTGATAAAATGGTGTTCAGGCCTTTCTGTAAGATAGCAGGAAAAACACCATCTTCACCTAGGGCCTTATAGGGCTCAAGTGAACCAATTGCTTACTTAACCCTATCAGGGCTAAAGCCAATGCAGTCGACGGATCTTCGCCTTCCGGACTACGACCACATCTTTGTACAGCTCGTAGAGTTCGCGGTTCCGTCTTCTCCTCCATCTACCATCCTCACAGACAGGACCAAATATCCGGGGCAGAACTTTTCTTTCAAAAGAACCCAAGATGAGCTCCGTCGTCCTGCTTATGGTCCAGCTTTCGGCTGCCTACAGCAAGACTGGCAGTATAAGCGTTTCGTAAAGCACGACTTTGGTTCTTCGAGTGAGGAGTTTCGATCCAAGTTGCTTGGACAAACCGAAGAAGTAGCGGTTGCCAGGGGCGATTCTATGCCGTATCTCCACTGTGGTGTCGTTCGCTATTTTTTGTCAAAGGTGGTGAGGATCGGTTTTTACTTGACAGCATGTTACTTACTTACTTACTTACTTACTTATCAGGCCTGCGATCCATGGAGGATCTGAGCCTGAGCTATAGCTGCCTTCCATCCTTGACGGTCCCGGGCACGCTGCTTCCAGTTGTCAAGACCAAGATGTCTTACATCCGCGATTACTTGGTCTTTATACCGGAGGTTCGGTCTTCCTCTTCTTCTCGAACCAGGAGGCTCGGAGTCGAAGACCCTCTTAGCTGGAGCGTTGATGTCCATGCGCTCGATGTGGCCGAGCCAGTGTAGTCGACGGGTCCTTGCTTTCCGGACTACATCCACATCTTGGTACAGCTCGTAGAGTTCGCGGTTGTGTCTTCTTCTCCATTCAGCTTCCTCACAGACAGGACCAAATATCCGGCGCAGAATTTTTCTTTCGAAAGAACCCAAAATCAGCTCCGCTGTCCTGCTTATCGTCCAGCTTTCGGCTCCGTACAGCAAGACTGGCAGAATGAGCGTTTTGTAAAGCATGACTTTGGTCTTTCGAGTGAGGAGTTTTGACCCCAGTTGTTTGGACAAGCCGAAGTAGCAGCGGTTGCCAAGGGCGATTCTACGCCGGATCTCCACTGTGGTGTCATTTGTGGAATTTACGTTTGCCCCGAGGTAGACAAACTCCTTAACTACCTCGAAATTGTAGCTGTCAATTGTTATGTTTTGTCCCAGGTGGTGGGCGACGGATTGGTTTTTGCTTGACAGCATGTATTTCGTTTTGTCCTCATTGATCTTAAGGCCAATTCGTTTCGCCTGTTCTTCAATCGCCGTGAATGCTTCCACAATGCCACGGCGAGAACACGCGATGATGTCGATATCATCCGCGTATCCTAGCAGCTGGATGGACTTGTAAAAGATAGTGCCTTCCCTGTTGACGCCTGCCCGTCGCACTATCTGCTCCAGCACCAGGTTGAAGAAGTCACATGACAGCGCATCTCCTTGCCGAAATCCGGTTTCGAATGGTTCCGAGGTCCTAGAACCGAGTTGCACGGTGCATCGCGTGTTTTTTAGCGTGGCGCGACACAACTGGATCAGTTTTACCGGGATCCCGAATTCGGCCATCGCCCCAAACAGTGCTTCACGATGAATGCTGTCGTATGCGGCTTTGAAATCGATGAAAAGATGGTGTGTATCGATTTGAAACTCGTTGGTCTTTTCCAGGATTTGTCGAAGTGTGAAAATTTGGTCGATAGTTGATTTGCCGGGCCGGAAGCCGCACTGGTAGCTGCCGATTAGTGCGATGCAAAATGGTTTTAGACGTTCACACAATACGCTGGACAGGATCTTGTATGCGACATTGAGCAGGGATATACCTCTATAGTTCTTACAAGAGGTAGGATCGCCTTTTTTGTGGATGGGGCATATAGAGCTGGTATTCCAGTCGTCGGGCATGCTCTCATCTTCCCAAATTCTGCAGATGATCTGGTGCATGCTCCCTACCAGAACATCGCCGCCAGCCTTGAAGAGCTCTGATGGCAAGCCATCTGAGCCTGCGGCCTTGTTGTTCTTCAGCTTCTGAATAGCTGTGCCGACTTCTTCTATGCTGGGTGGTAGGACTGCTTCAGCGGCTGGAGTTGGGATTTCCTCAGTCCCTACCACTCTCTCTTGGTCATACTCGTTAAGCAGTTCCTGGAAGTGCTGCTTAAATACATCCACTATTCCCTGCGGGTCGGTGACAAGATTACCCTCGCAGTTTCGAAGAGCCAGGGTGCCCTTTTTGAAGCCCCCTGCAAGGCCTTTGGCTTTCTTGTAAAAGGCTCGTATTTTATGTCTATTATGTGTATTTTTTTTACGTGGGCGGATTGTTAGCCCGCCGCACAACCGCCATTCTGGTCGGGGTTTTCTTCGCTGCATACGTTTGTTCACCTCCCAACGGTTGTTGAAGAGGCTATCCAGAGGGCGCCGCGAGGAGGCCGTATGTCAACTTGACCCGGGCATTTAAACAGGGATCGTTGCTGGCATCTCGCCAGGTTGAGAGCAATCAACAACTTTACCCTGTATGTCCGAGCCCATTACTTGACAGCATGTACTTGACAGCATGTAC
The DNA here is from genome assembly GCA_951905685.1 of Eumerus sabulonum. NCBI lineage: Eukaryota > Metazoa > Arthropoda > Insecta > Diptera > Syrphidae > Eumerus > Eumerus sabulonum. The sequence continues at coordinate 243,667,365 of OX645060.1, forward strand.
TTTGTCTTATTCTCGTTGACTTTAAAACCAACTTGCTTCGCCTGTTCCTCAATTGCCGCGAAAGCTTCTAGAACGTTCCGCCGAGACCGCGCGATGATGCTAATGTCATCCGCGTATCCTAGCTGCTGGACAGACTCGTAGAAGATAGTGCCTTCCCTGTCGACTCCTGCCCGTCGCACTTTATGCTCCAGCACTACATGTTTCAAACAGTTCAGATGTCCTAGAACCGAACTGCACGGTGCATCGCTTATTTTTTAGCGTGGCGCGACAAAGCCGGATCAGTTTTCCTGGGATCCCAAAATCGGCCATCGCATCAAACAATTCCTTGGGATGAATGCTGTCGTATACGCCTTTAAAATCGATAAAGAGATGGTTTGTATCGACTTGGTTCATGCAGGAGCTAGGATCGCCTTTTTTGTGGATACGGCAAATAGAGCTTCTTCCCAATTTCTGCAGATGATGTGCTGCATGCTCCCTATCAGAACATCGCCGCCAGACCTGAAGAGCTCTGATGGCAAGCCATCTCTGCCTGCGGCCTTGTTGTTCTTCAGCTTCTGAATAACTACGCCGACTTCTTCGACGCTGGGTGGAAGGACTACTTCAGCGGCTGGAGTTGGGATTTCCTCGGTCCCTACCAATCCGCAATTCCGAAGAGCCTGGGTGTATTTCTTAAAGCCTTCTGCAAGGCTATTAGCATTCTCGGCTACTTCCTGAATAGATGAGCGGCGATGCAGCCACATGCTGTTGACATGTGTGCCCGACGTAGGTATACCAGAGGGCCTTTCGCTTAGTTGCTCTCTGTAGACTCTGGTAACCTCTGGCTTTACGACACTGTACAACGGAGCTCTGAATCTTGCTGCTACGAGGAAATGATCAGACCCCCTGAATGTTCGCACATCCAGAATGTTTGACGAGTGTCTTGCGTCAATGAGCACATTGGCGGTTCGACCAGCCGGAGATCGCCAAGTTGCTGTGTGGATTCGTTGGCGGGGAAATCGTGTGCTGATCACTGCACCACCGGCTGATGTTGTAAAATCTGCCTTTGATGCGGATCACAGCCAGGCGATCACTTAAATATGTATAATCTTTCGTGACAGCTGCAATATATGTCGCAGTCTTTTTTCCTCATCATACCTTTTCCCATCAAGCGTATTTCCTGGATCGCGGTATACATATACGTCCGCCTTATACTGCCTGAGGGTTCTTTCCAGTTTATGAGCAGCTCCAGGAGTGTACAGGGTTCTGACATTCCAGGAGCATGCACGCAAATCGTGTTTCTTTTATACGCTATATCGTGAGATACCGTCGGTTCATCCGAGCCATTTTGCTCTTCCATTACTTGTTGTGTTTTCCGTGGGCGGGTTGTTGACCCAACGCACACCCGCCAGTCTGGTCGGGGTATTGTAGAGCCCGCTTGCCTAGAGCGATCACTGCATACATTTGTTCACCTCTCAACGGGCGTTGAATCAGAGATCGTTTATCCTGTATGTCCGAGCCCATGCCCTCCGGAGGATTATTTAGAATTGTTCAAATAGTTTGTTCACTTAGTTGGACATTTGTGCTCCTTACGTATGGTGTTGTTGTGATTGGTCCTATGTTTGTAGCCGTTGTAGAGGTATTAGTATCAGTGGAGGCAGATGTGATTATGACACTAGTCTATGTCGAGGTTGTTGGGACCATAGCTGTTTTTTTGTTTTTGTGGACGTTTCTCGATATGGAAAGATAAGCTCTAGCTATTCTTATTACCTCTACTCTAATACTACTACTTTCTCTCTATGATTATCTAGTCCCTTCCAAGCTGGGCAAACGTTTCTTTCTTAGTTAATTCCATTTAGTGTGAATGGGTGGTTTATCCTCACAAAGTCTCCTTTCGTCTCGTTGCGATAATATTTTCTTTTTCATCCTTTAAGTACCAACTGATAAGTCTCTTAGTCCTTATTTCTGTGCCATCATCTTCAACTCAATGGCTCTTCCGTTTGATACAGAAATATATCCTGTCAATAGCTCCACAGTTTCACATTTCAGTCAAGTTATAAATATCACTTACATCCTTAAGTCAGTTCAGTCAGTCAGAGATACTATCGTTCCCAATTCCCCTTACCGTTAAGAACCCGATCAAACTGTCATCTGCCCCATTCATCCTTGAACCCTGATGTTTCCATTCTTTTTAATAACAAATGTCTAGTACTTACTGCATTTTGATTTACTTTTGCCATGCCACAAATCAATACCCTCATCAGTCATCACCCCATGTCATCAGACATCAAATAAACTTTTTATCTTTTTCTCTCTCCGCAGATAACGTCGTTTCAGATTGTGGTTCCCGACCGATACGTCGACAACCACGAGCCAACAACAGTAGCCAGCCGAACAAAAGCAATCAATTCATATACACCGATCGAATTCCGAAAATCATTGCTGGCGCACCCACCAAAGAAGGCCAGTTCCCATGGCAGGCGTCCCTCGAACTACTGCATCCATCCCTTGGCTTTCTCGGCCATTGGTGCGGTGGTGTTCTTATTCATCAATACTGGATCCTATCGGCCGCTCATTGTGTGCACAAGTAAGACAATAAAACACATTCTCATCAATCCTTTTCTCAACGAACTAACCACTCTTTCTCTTACAGTGATCTTTTCAATTTACCATTACCACCACTATGGACTGTTGTGCTGGGCGAGTATAATCGTGTCATAGAATCAGGCTACGAACAACGTATTCCGGTGGAAAAAATCGTCCTTCATAAGAGCTACCACAACTTCCTGCACGACCTCGTACTCATGAAGCTGTCGGTGCCGGCCGATTTGACCAAAAAATCAAATATCCGTCGCATTTGTCTGCCATTCGTATTTGACGATAAAGCTCAGTCAAGCCTCGAAACACCATCATCGCCATCATCACCATCATCATCATCATCGTTAGAGGAGCATGAAGTCGACACCTGGAATAGCCTAGACAAAATGGATAATTTCCTGCGAAGTGTGCAAACACGACATCGTAATATCACCATGCCAAGCATGAAGGAGCTGCTGACAACAAAAATTATGAGCCGCTTACGGATTAACAATGGACAACGGACCGGCAGGATGCTTAATTCGCCCGCCCGACGACGTAATGACAAATTCATGCGAGGCCAGATCGATGATTATTATACTGATTATGAAACAGGGACGACTGTGTCCCATGACAATAATGAATCACAACCGAAACACCCGCCGCCCGGTAGTCATGAATATAAGGATCTGCCGTTCATTGATTGCATTGCCACCGGTTGGGGTAAATCGAACATTACCGGCGACTTAACGGATATGCTGCTAAAGACAAATGTCCCGCTTCATAATACGGCCAGGTTAGTAGTGATACCTTAAGCCCAATAAGTGCTATTAAAACTAATTACCATTAATCCATTGCTGTCCGAACGCAAACGTAGATGTAAAGACGCCTACGGTAGTTTCGTTAAGATCCATAGAGGGCACTTGTGTGCCGGCAAGCTGAACGGCAAAGGCGGGACATGTGTGGTGAGTTGTTAAATTTTTTGTCGCCCTATTCCCCCCTCTAGACCTATTCTCGTCCTTTTATTATTCTCATGAACTCATGAATCATGAATTTAATTAATTCGAACGAACGTGTTGTTAATTAGGGCGATTCTGGAGGACCACTTCAGTGCCGCGTTACAAAGAACGGACCTTGGATATTGGCCGGCATAACGTCCTTTGGCTCGGGCTGTGCTCTAGAAGGTTTCCCAGACGTTTACATGCGAGCATCGTACTACATGAAGTGGATAAGTGATACTATCCAAATGGAATAGGCTGTTTTACTTTACACACTATTTATTTAATTTATTTTATTTGTTACTTGTTACATGTTTTTTTTTTTTTTACATTTATATTTATAATAAACTATTAGATAAAGTACAAAAAATATACAACTGAAAAGGTAACCCTCTGAACCACCAGAAAGAATGTATCCAAACCCCGACACATTGACACATTGACTTAATATCTATTGTATATCACAGCATTGCTTCGTCCTTAATTCCTGTAGATACTACTACATAATATCGCGCACTGGCTGGTAGGAAATTCGTGCAGTCTTCTTATTTCTCCTGGCTTAGATCCAATAACAATATAACCCACCGCTACGTCGACGACGACGACGACCTTGCCTTGGCATCCCTACTACGTGCTACGTTACATGTCCTCTTTATGCATTTCGGTTAGACTTTGCAGTTGCTCGGCATCCTCTTCGTCAGCGAATCTACTCATTTCCCTCTTAATTAATGGGAATAGATATACGCCCGAGTATCGGCGGATTTCCAATTTCTGGTCGATATCGCGCAGTGGTTTGATTGGTTTCTGCACGCAGAGCAATAGAAGTGAGGCAAATCCTAAAATTGCTAGGCCGCCAGCTCCCAGCAGGATAGCGAAACCCATTTGTACGTAAGGCATAATGTTGAACAGTAGCTGAAGCATCAGAAGCAAGTCCGGAGTAAGTTTCTCCACACCCTGCAAAAGAACAAAAGATACCAAAATGAGAATACAATAAACGATGGCAAGGAGGGGGGGCGGAAAAGATAGTACAAGTATCTATGCGTATCTATTATGAAGTTAAAGACCGCGCATACACACAAATTGTCGGTAATTTGGCAGTGAGATGACGACGTTTTGAATTCGAATTGGTTACGTGGAGCTCCGATCTAATGAAGCGACGGAGACACACCAAACCAAACCACGAGATACTTGTTTTCCTTTCAAAATTTTCACAGGTAATTTGCAGACAACAATGAGCCGCTGGCGCTGGTGCTCCCCGGGGAAATCGACGATTAATTTACTTTTATTATTGTTCACCAAAAGGAGCACCACAAAAGGCAAAAGGATAGGGGTGGCTATCTTTGGTACATTAGGCCGATGCCCAGACATCAATTTAGGGTTAAAGGAAAGGGAAAGTCTCAGGAAAAAGTAATTCATTTCGATTTCCTTTTTGTTCGTTCGCGTTAAGTACCTCATTAGGCTTTACGGGATGTTCAAATAAGTGAACCATTTCACAGGCAGACGCACTTGCGAGGCAAGTATGGAAAGGGATCTGGGATCAGGATATATTGATTTGGGTCGAGTATGCAAATTAAAACAAAACTTTTGGCATGACACTAATTGTTGTGGTGTTAGAACGTAACTGCGTCGATATATCTTAATTTGATTGCCATTAATACACAATTCATTTCATTGTCCAATCTACTATGGAAAAATTAGCTACGCAACTTTTCGAGGTGCGGGTTTGGGTCATAGGTGAAAATGAATGCAGCAACCTGTGCTTGGGATAGGTTGAAATACTAAAATGAACGTTTTTTTTAGTGGCAAAAAATTTAACATGAAACAAAGTTCCTGAATCTAACGTGAATGTCTACGATGTCAGCCTTGCTGAATGGACCATTTAACGCCATTAACGCGGTAACATAATTCCGGGCATATGCGCCTCACGCATATGCGTGGAGCGAGCAAACAGAGCAAAGAAGTTGATCGCGTTTAACATGGCAAACGCCAGCTTCGATCTCTGTCCCTGCTCAATCCAAGTTGACACACAGCGTGACCCCCTCTGGATAGCACCCGCCAGGTAGGGAATCAATGTATGCAGCGACCCAACCCCTTGTTCCTGGGAAAAGAGGAACCTGGCCCTCCAGGTTGGAGGTTGTGCTTAGGGGTAACATCCCCATCACGTAAAAATCCACTTGTTCAGAAGTAACCATAAGCCTAGAATACGGACGGATACAAAGCTGACGACCTCTGCAAACGAAATTCATCCTCTGCGTATGCAATACTAAAGTGCTTGAACGAATTACTACGGATTATATCCAACGCGGAATTTGGTCGGTTCTCATCCTATCTAGGACAACCACCCCTGAGAGTAGTGAACGAACATCAACGACCCAAACCACTGTACTCCGTTCAGGTTGTGTGTGTAAACACATCATAAGAGAATATAATAACTCTTGAACCTGCGCGAGTCTCTAAAAAAAAAAAAAAAAAAAAAATAACGGACTTTAGAGTCTGCACCTGGAGTGTGAGGACCCCTAACAGACTGGGCGCAAGCGATCAATTGGAGCAAACCCTTAACTGCCATAAAGCAGATAAAACCGCGCTCCAAGAAGTGCGATGGGATAGACCAGGCAAAAGACGGATAAAAAACTATGACATTTACTACGGGAACTGCTACAAGGAGAACAAACAGCGTCTATACCGGTGCGGATTCGTTATCCGAGGAAGACTCCGACAAAAAGTCTTAAGTTTCCAGGATGTAAGCGATCGCCTCATAACAATCCACATAAAAGCTAAATTTGGAAACATTAGCTTAATATGCGCTCACGCCACAACGGAAGAAAAGGACGATCGACTCAAAGAAGACTTCTACGATCTCCTGGACAGAATCTATGCCCCATGTCCCAGCTACGTCACAAAAATAGTTCTAGGACGTAACCTCCTTGTAACAAGCACGCGATTCCCCCGTCTCAACATCGACAAGGGTACCCGATGGTCTATTGATCAATCGACCACCAACCAGATTGATCACATTGCGATCGCCAGAGACTCCTCCAGTATTGTCGAAGTACGAACCTTCCGAGAGGCCAACATCGACTCGGACCACTACCTTCTTGTAGCCATGGTACGCATGAGGATATCAAGTACGCTTAGGAGTCGAGAAAACTACGTAATTTTAACGTCGGAAAGCTGCAATGGCAAGAGACTGCCAGAATCCACGCCGATCGTGTCTCCTCCAAGCTCCACCTAGAAACCCCTGGTTCAATGAACAATGCGAACAAACCCATGCAGCAAAACAAGAGACATATAAAGCCATCCTGCAACGACGGACGAGAGCTACTCGCGAAATCTATGAGCAGAAGAGAAGAGAAGAACACACGCTTTTCAGAAGAAAGAAGAGAGAGCACGGAAAGCGTGAGATCGAGGAGATGGAGAGATGCTTCCGCAGGAATAACGCCCGGAAGTCTTACAATAAGGTAAAATGAACATGCCATGGCTACAAAGCCAGAGCGGTGGCCTGCAAGGATGAAAATGGAGAACTGGTAGTAGAGTCGCAGTCGATGCTGAGGATTTGGAAAGACCACTTCTGCAGAATGTATAACGGCGATGATAGACAAGATACCGCTGTCAGGCAGAACGAGCCATTCTTAATGGACGATGGACGACAATGAAACAGAATTCAGTCCACCCGACCTAGACGAAGTCAAAATAGCGATATCAAGACTTAAGTCTAATAAAGCCGCGGGCGCAGACCGCCTGTCTGCTGAGCTTCTTAAGGCGGCTGGAGATGAGCTGGTAAGGTGCATGCATCTCATTTGCAAGGTATGGTCGGAGGAAAGCACGCCCGACGAATGGAATCTCAGCATCGTTTGCCCGGTCCATAAGAAAGGAAACCTCTATAACTGCGCCAACTATAGGGGAATTAGTCTCCTTAACATCGCACAATCTGCCGTATTGTGTGAACGCCTGAAACCGTTTGTGGATAACCTGATCGGCTCTTATCAGTGTGGTTTCAGGTCAGGCAAATCCACAAAAGACCAAATATTTACGCTACGGCAGATCTTGGAGAAGACACTCAAAAGGTGGCGAGTGCAAGGCTGCATATGACAGCGTGTATAGAGATGGGCTATAGTAAGCCATGTCTAGTTTTAACATCCCTGCCAAACTCGTCCGACCGTGCAGGATGACAATGGAGAACTCTCGCTGCTCCATTAAGGACGGTAATGAGCAAACCGAGACCTTTGATGTTAAAAAAGGATTTAGGCAAGGTGACGCGCTGTTACGCAACTTATTCAACTTCGTGCTTGAAAATATCGTGCAAGAGTCACTGGCCAACACAAGAGGTACGATCTATTTCAAGTCTACGCAATTGCTTGTTACGCCGACGACATTGACGTCAATGAGGCCTTTGTAAGCATTGAGGTAGAAGCGGCTAAGATGGATCTTAAGGTTAATGAGGGTAAAACCAGATCCATCTAAAAGAGACGGACAACACGGTCAAGGACGGTCAAGGAATTCGTCTACCTTGGCTCACTGATGACTAGCGACACCAACACCAGCGCTGAGATAAGACGCAGAATTACTCTTGCCAACCGCTGTTTCTTTGGGCTCAAGAGGCAATTAAGAAATAGAGCCCCCTCTCGGAAATCCAAGGTGATACTATATAAGACCCTAATCATCCCAGTCCTCTTTTACGGCGTAGAGGCTTGGACCTTAACAAAAGCGGATGAAGATGCCCTTGGTCGTTTCGAGAGGAAAATTTTTGTTCAATTGGTGTATGGAGGAGAAGATATAACGAAGAACTGTACGGGTTGCACAGCGACATCGGCCTGGTACGACGTCTACGGATACAGCGTCTAAGGTGGCTAGGCCATGTAGAGCGCATGGAAATTACAGCTCCGACCCAAAGAGTCTTCGAATCCACCCCGGAAGGAAGGCGCGGCAGAGGACGGCCGCATCAACGGTGGCGCACGCAGGTGGAAGGGGACCTTAACCAACTGGGCGTGCGGCGCTGGAAACAGCTGGCCAAAGAACGTGACTGGAGGAGACGCTTGTTGGTTGAGGCCCAGGTTCACCACGGACTGTAGCGCAGTCTTCTTCTTCTTGTCGGGCGCTACAGTTCAGGGTGAACCTGGACTTCAACCATCATGCCCCTCCAACTAGCACGATCTTTCACTAACCCTTTCCATCGCCGCACACCCAGTTGGCTGGGGTCCCCTTCCACCTGTGTGCGCCATCCTAGGTGTGGCCGTCCTTCGTTTTTTCGTCCCTCGGAGTTGAATTCAAAAACCCTCCGGGCTGGAGATTCGGTGTCCATTCGCTCTGCATGGCCAAGCCATCTTAGGCGCTTAACCTGTAGACGCCTGAATAGACTCATATAGCTGTACTGCCCGCGAGGCTTGTGGTTGAATCTACATTTAAAGGTCCGAAAATCACAAGCAACATTTTTTGAAAAGACCAAGGACTTCCTCATCCGCTTTTGATAATGTCCATGTTTCTGCGCCATACAGCAGGACTGGTATGATATGGGTGTTTTATAGGTGCAACTTTGTCCTTCGGGAGAGGGACCTATTACTCGATTGCCATCTGAGCCCAAAGAAACAGCATTGTTCCAGATCACAGCGGAGCCAAGGTAGACGAAGTCTATAACTATATAAACATTCTGGCCAAGAAGTCGGTACTTTTACGGTACGGTACACGTACTTTTTTGATGACTATTGTTGCCACCTCCGCCTCAATACCCGTAAATTCGATATTGACATCTCGCTGCGTTCTTCTGATTATGTCAATGTCACACGTGGTGATGGGCCTGATTAAGGTCATGTAGTAGATTACCTTCACTCTGGAATTAGGTTGTCTGCTATGGAACAGCCATCTTGTCAGAGCGAAAGCGCCCCGAGCCCTTGTCAGGGCAGCATCCCCATTTCTATCAAAATATAGATACTGATCCAGCCAGATCCCAAGGTACCTGACTACAGTTCTATTCGCCAGTGGACTTCGGTTCGGTCCGAGGATTGAGAACTTTCGCCAGTGCTTTTGAGTGTCCCTAGGGGCCCCAGATAGCGGCGTTCTAAATAACATAGTCTCTGATTTCATCACAGAATTACTGAATTTTGTCAAAGTCACGCTGCAATAAAATAGCAATGACGTCGATCATTTGACCTGATCTGTACGCAATTAAGTCGTCCGCGTACGCTATCGATTTGCGAATAGTAACTATCAGATCGCTCATGTAAGTGCTAAAAAGGGTCGGCGGGTTCAGTGTTCAATTCTACCCATCTTCATATCACAGATCATATATAGCAATGGTTAGCTTATGAGATTATGAATTGGCTTTACGTGGGCGCCTCCCTTTACGGTTTATTTCCACGCTTCCCGTCCCCTTAGTACCAATTTTGTTCAAGGAATTTTGGTATCTACTCTACTACTTTGGTATCACTTCCAGATAAGCTTCCCCAAAAGCTCAAGCCAGACAACTTACCTCCATCTTTCTGGGTGTGCCTGGATTTTAGCACACCGACTGGGTATTTTTGAATGGGCTTCTAGTCAGGCCCATCTAGTGAAGATGGTGAAGTGCGCCAATTAAGGAAACTCAAAGGAATTCTCTTCGATATCTGGGACCTCAAGGATCCTTGAATAAAGAAGACTCAAGGAATTCATTTATTTATCTAGGAACCTCTTGGGTCCATGTTAAGAAAACCGGAAAGAATTCTTTAGGTATCTAGGGATTTAGAGTCCCTTAACTCCCCTTCCGTAAATTTCAGAGTGTGCTAAGGATTCAGCACACTCGACTGGGATATTTTTTAATGTGGGCCTCCAGCCAGGTCCAGCCATCTATTTGCTACGATCCATAGGAGTGTGCATGACGCACCGCCTATATGTCTTCCAAAACCCCGGAGGGCACCTCTTACCCCGAAGGGTTCATCTTTCGTTCATAACCCCGAAGGGTCCACCGAAATATCACATTGATATAACCATACCCGCAAGGGTACCTCTAACCCCGAAGGGCACATCGTACCATTCGAAAAGAAAGCTCGAGTTTTCTTTATCGAATTGATTTCATCTAAACCCCAAAGGGCACTTCGATACCTCGAAGGGTACCACTTACCCGGAAAGGTGTCAAGAGAATAAGAATTTCTTCTTTAAATATCTCGGGATTTTATCCCTTTTTCTTCCCACTATGGACCAGGCAACAAATGTTACAAATGTTATCCTCCGGATTTTTAGTCGCCTCTTACGACAGGCATGCCTTACCCCGGGTATATTTTAATCCCTAACTCGGGGGGGAGTTTTCTACGATACCGACGACGGGGTAGTGCAGTACCACATATCTGGCGGAGCACCAAAAGGATCCGTGCTAGGTCCAATTCTGTAGAACCTTATGTATGATGGAGTTCTGAGGCTAGGAATTCCCAATGAGGCAAAAATCATAAGCTTCGCTTATGATATTGCAATCGTAGTAGCAGCAAAACACCTGGAAGGAATAGGGGACATAGGAAACGACTGTATCAGAAAAGTGAAACGCTGGATGTCAACAGTCGGGTTAGAGCTCGCCGATCACAAAACAGAAGCAGTACTTGTAAGCAGCCGCAAGAAAAGGGAAACAATCACCATCAAGGTAAGCGATCAAAATATAACGTCGAAACCGTCTATCAGATTCTTAGTTGTGATGATTGACGCTAGGCTCAACTACAAGGAACACCTTGAAAAAAAGAGTGATGAAGCAGCTCAGGTGTGTGCTGCCTAAGCCAGAATAATGACAAATATCGGAGGACCCTGGCAGCAAATAAGACTAGTTTTGTCAAGAGTGGCGCAGTCAATAATTATGTACGCGGCATCAATTTGGGCAAAGGCGATGAAAACTAAGTCCCACTCATGAAGAGTAAATTCCAGCAACCGACTACCCGCACTAAGAGTGAGCAGCGCTTTTCGGACGGTATCGGATGATGCCATATGTGTAATTGCTGGAATGCTACCAGCCGAGGCCATCGAGTTGCAAAGGTCCTACGACGCCAAAATTCAGGAACCCCTTGCCTCAGTGAGAGACATTAAACTGGAAGAAAGACGGCGTAGCATTGGAATATGGCAGGAGAGATTGAATCAGTCGACAAAGGTAAGATGGACCCATCGACTTATATCGGACATACAAAGTTGGATAAACCGGCATCACGGAGAAGTAGATTTTTATCTCACCCAGTTCATAACCGGACATGGCTGTTTCCCAGCCTATCCTTACAGGTTTGGTCTTGATAAATCTCCTATCTGTGCAAACTGTAGAGAGACTAGAGAAGATGCAGAACACGTATTTTTTCAATGCTAAATGAATATCTCGAAGAATTGAAGAAACACCGACTCCCGAGAACATTATAAAGCATATGTTGACATCGAGCGAAATATGGGACGCTGTGAAAGAAGCCGCAGCGAGAGTTATGAAGGAACCCCGGCATCAGGAGAGAAACAGAGAGAGCAACCAAAACCAAATGGCAGCTCACTTGGAATAGGAAACACCAATAAGAGAAAGAAGGGCCTTGAGTGCAAACCAGCCCCGCGAAGTAATACCGAACGGCAGTCCCGCGGGGAGAGTGGTTGAAGGGTGCAGGGTGTGGCTTAGTACATAGGCGTATTCCTGATATCGATTATTCTGGCTTGCGAATCGTACATGCGAGTAGCCCGGGCTACTGGTGTCTTCTAAAGATTCCACATCCGTTTGGCGCAACCAAAAAAAAAAATAAAAGCAAAAAAAAAATTGTTAACTTATGCCCAACTATGTGAGCTGCTCATAAACTAGAAGGAATCCTCACGCAGTGCAAGGCGGATATTACTGCGGTTCAGGAAATACGCTGGATAGGAAACGGTATGATTAGGAAGCAAAATTGCGACATTTATTACAGCTGTCACAAAAGGTTGCACTTACTGGGATGCGGATTTGTCGTGGGAAAGGTCGAAGGTCATCGACTTTAAACCTATAAGTGATCGCCTGGCTGTGATCCGCATCAGAGGCAGATTTTATAACATCAGCCTTATATGTGCACACGCCCCTACCGACGAGGCTGAAGACCCTATCAAGGAGGACTTCTATGACCTCCTGGACAACGCCTACGTAGCTTGTCCCGAGTACGATGTAAAAATCGTACTCGGTAAGGAGAACACCCTTGGCAGAGTGATCGGAAAGCACAGCCTCCACGATACAACAAGGGATAACGGCTTCCGACTCGCTGACTTTGCGACAGCTCGTAATGCGGTGATAAGTAGCACAAGATTCCCTCGCAAGCGAATCCACGAAGCAACCATGTGCTCATTGACGCAAGGCACTCGTCAAACATCCTAGATGTGCGAACAGTCAGAGGGGCAAATGTCGACTCTGACCACTTCGTCGTAGCAGCAAGATTCAGAGCTCGACTGTCCAATGTCAGAAAGCTGCACCAGCCCATCAGGAGGAGGTTCGACATTGGGCGCCTGAGCACACCGGAGGTTGCCAGAGTCTACAGGGAGCAGCTGAGCGAAAGACTCTGCCTACGTCTACGTCTACTACGTCTACTATGCCTACGTCGAACACAAATGCCAATAATATGTGGCTGCATGGCCGCTCAGCCATTCAGGAAGTAGCCGAAACCACCTTAGGATACCTACCACCCCCGACAAGAAACCCGTGGTATGATGACCAGTGTGAGCATAAAAAGGCAGCAACCGACGAGGCGTACCAAAAGGCGTTGCAGAGGAATACCAAGGCAGCGCAAGAAGAGTACCGAGCCAGAAGAAGGGAGGAGAAAAAACTACTGCGACAAAAGAAAAGAATCTTCGCAGCCTCCCAGCTCAAGGATATCGAGGAGTCTAGGGATAAACATAAAACACGAGCCTTTTACAAGAAAGCCAAAGGCCTTGCAGGAGGCTTCAAAAAGGGCACCCAGGCTCTTCGAAACTGCGGTGGTAATCTTGTCACCGACCCACAGGGAATAGTGGATGTATTTAAGCAGCATATCCAGCAGCTGCTTAACGAGCATGACCAAGAGAGAGTGGTAGGGACCGAGGAAATCCCAACTCCAGCGCTGTAGTAGTCCTCCCACGCAGCATCAAAGAAGTCGGCACAGCTATTCTGAAGCTGAAGAACAAGAAGGCCGCAGGCTCAGATGGCTTGCCATCAGAGCTCTTCAAGGCTGGCGGCGATGCTCTGGTAGGGAGCATGCACCAGATTATCTGCAGAATTTGAGAAGATGAAAGCCTGCCCGACGACTGGAATACCAGCTCTGTTTGCCCCATCCACAAAAAAGGCGGTCCTACCTCTTACAAGAACTGTAGAGGTACACATATCCCTGCTCAATACAAGATCCTGTCCAGCGTATTGTATGAACGTCTAAAGCCATTTTGCACCGCACTAATCGGCAGCTACCAATGCGGCTTCCGGCCCGGCGAATCGGCTATAGACCAAATTTTCACACTTCGACAAATCCCGGAAAAGACCAACGAGTATCGAACCGATACACATTATCTTTTCATCGATTTCAAAGCCGCACACGACAGCATTCATCGTGAAGAACTGTTTGGTGCTATGGCCGAATTCGGGATCCCGGTAAGACTGATCCAGTTGTGTCGCGCCACGCTAAAAAACACGCGATGCACCGTACAACTCGGTTCTAGGACCTCGGAACCATTCGAAACATGCACCCGATTTCGGCAAGGAGATGCGCTGTCATGTGACTTCTTCAACCTGGTGCTGGAGCAGATAGTGCGACGGGCAGGCGTCAACAGGGAAGGCACTACCTTTTACAAGTCCATCCAGTTGCTAGGATACGCGGATGATATCGACATCATAGCGTGTTCTCGCCTTGGCATTGTGGAAGCATTCACGGCGATTGAAGAACAGGCTAAAGGAGATGGTCTTTAGATCAATGAGGACAAAACGAAATACATGCTGTCAAGCAAAAACCAATCCGTCGCTCACCACCTGGGACAAAATATAACAATTGAGAGCTACAATTTCGAGGTAGTTAAGGAGTTTGTCTAACTCGGGGCAAACGTAAATTCCACAAATGACACCACAGTGGGGATCCGGCATAGAATCGCCCTTGGCAACCGCTGCTACTTCGGCTTGTCCAAATAACTGGGGTCAAAACTCCTCACTTGAAAGACCAAAGTCATGCTTTACAAAACGCTCATTCTGCCAGTCTTGCTGTACGGAGCCGAAAGGTGGAGCTTTATTTGGGTTCCTTCTAAAGAAAAATTCTGCGCCGGATATTTGGTCTTGTCTGTGGGGAAGGTGAATGGAGAAGAAGACACAACCGCGAACTCTACGAGCTGTACCAAGATGTGGATGTAGTCCGGAAGGCAAGGATCCGTCGACTACAGTGGCTCGGCCACATCGAGCGCATGGACATAAACGCTCCAGCTAAGAGGGTCTTCGACTTCCTGGTTCGAGAAGAAGAGGAAGACCGAACCTCCGGTATAAATACCAAGTAATCGCGGATGTAAGACATCTTGGTCTTGACAACTGGAAGCAGCGTGCCCGGGTCCGTCAAGGATGGAAGGCAGCTATAGCTCAGGCTCAGATCCTCCATGAATCGCTGGCCTGATAAGTAAAAGAAAGTACGTGAGCTTGTAGTAGAGTTCTTCTAACCATACGGTGTCGAAGGCTTTTTCCAGGTCAACCAGGCAGGCACCTGGAGCTCTAAAGATACCGATAGGCAAGTGTTTTTATGATCTAAAGCAAAGGTGACGTCGGCCGACTTCACTAATGCCTCAAGCCAAGATAAATTCATCTCACGGCACTCATGACATTATATAATTCGACTTATCTTATAAATTTTCCATTGCAATAAACTAAAGATTCAATAGGTGAACGTAAACGATAAACTTACAATTTCCAACCAGAAAATCGGCAGCACCATATTCTTAAACACGCTCATCTCCGAGTTGAACTTAATGTCGCCCATCAACAGGTTCACCTGGAATCGCGTAAAGACCCTCATCGGAACCCCAAGTTGCTGTAATCATATACAAATACAAGAACAAAACCAACACATAAACGATTACTAGTCTAATTACTAATTTACGCAACTAATAGCAGACTTGTTATAAAACCATAGACTCAAGCCCTTCGATTCTATTTACTGACCCTAGTCTGATCCCATTATGAGGAAAACCCACTGCCAATTGACAGTATTTACATTTTTCATTTTTTTTTTTTTTTTCTAATTTGCCTGATTGTTGTAAGTCTGTCTTAATCTGGGCTTAAGGCTTTGTTTTTATATTGAGTCACACTAACCGGTTGGATAACGATCTCGGTTCCGTGCTTTTTCTTATCGGGTTTTAGGCCTTCCAGGCTGTTGAAGAGAGTAGGATCGGCATTGAAAAAATGTGGAAACGATATCGCACTGGGAATATCTGCAAGTGACACAAAATGAGCTAACTGAGACTAGGCAATATAGAGACTACTTACTGTAGTAGCAAGGCGTAATTTTCCCTAAACCTTTCTTAAGACAGATTTTTTCCTTGCAAAAGCATGCGGTCTGTGGATCGCTGGCATTTGTGTCGAATGCATACTCGGCTAATTTGAAGAAATAAGCGTCCACACCATCAAGTGTACCTGCAACGATAATAGATCATTTGATAACCCATTAATTCCAATCCATTCTAATTAATAGAACATTCCAGTTCGTATTTAAGTTTTATTACAAGCTGTTTTATTGCCGAGGTCAAAAGCTCTGCAACAATTAAAGCCTGGTCACTAAGTCATCTCTAACGTAAGAGATAATGAGATATCACTAATTATTGTTAAATAACTTACCAGGATGCGAGTAGATGACCGGTAAGGTTCGACAAAACGCCTTTCTATACACTCGGAACGTGTCGCCCGGCAATATGTTCTTCGGGAACAACGTACCATCAAAAGCACCCTTCAAGGTGTTACATTCCGTATTCCTATGGAACAAAGCAATCATAAGAAGAAAGTAACCAAACCAAGAAAACACTTGCAACTTACACAGAGCCCACCCGATAACCCCAGTTCTTCAGGCCCTCCAGACCATTCCAATTATCTATCGAGTAATCTCTCGTCAACGGCTCATACGAATCGTACTCGTACGAGTAATCTAAATTTGGTCTCTCTGTAGTAGTCATGCTTTCATCCACCTCCTTACTGCTACTTGGCTTCTTCGGCAAATTAATCGTTACCATATTGAAACCTTCATCGAACATCTGTCGACCATATTTAATGCACACAATTAGAATCCGATCGGACCGCTACCATTAGCACAACCACCAAAGACCATTAGGTCCACTTACCCGGTCGAGCAATCCAAACTTTCGGAATGTAATCACACTGGGCACCACTCTTGATGCTATATTCACCAATGGATCCTCGTAGCCCCACAGATACTCGTGTACCGAGACTTTCAGCATAATTTGCGCGTCGAATTGTCGCACCAATGCCCGGACGGCAAGTGCCATGAAGAACGAAACACTCGATGCGGCCGCTGTCACTCCCATATACGGGATATTGGGCGATACTATCATATCGGTTTTGGGATCTCCAATGGACTTTTCCCGAACAAAAGTCACCTTTCGCTCCGGCAGATAAGTGAGTGTGTCGTTCGGATTGAACGTAGCATTATGATTCTCGAGGAACTCCTGGTACACGTACGGACCGATTTCTTCTATTTTTAACTTTGCATCCAGACCCGATGCAAACCGTTCATAATTCGTAACATTGAACATGTAGACTTTGACGAAGACATCAAGTGGTGGCTTCTGCCACAATCGATACAGGAATGATCCTTCGAACATTGTCAATTTCTATAAAGAACAAAAAAACGTTTTGAAATAACGATGTAGTTCGTGACCAAAAGCATTTGCATACATAATCGGCGACCATTTGAACTGGATTCAAGACCACAATCAGAATAGCGACTCCGAGCAGCCCCAGGCCAATTGTAGCGCATTTCAATATTCCTGGAAAGAGAAGCCAATATGCAACTTATTACTACACGTGTACCCCAGTATGAGTGTAATTCGCTTTTAATTGATTTCCTTATTATGAGCATTGAAAACAAACATGAGAAAGTTGTTGGAAGCTCTGTAAGCGATACGGTCATAGGTTTAACCCTCGCTTTCATAGACTTGACATTGCTCTTATATTTATTCAAATTAATAGTTGGCAGCTTAATCGTCGACTATCGTCGCTACAGGTTCATGTTTCGTGTTATCGCTGGATTTCATCTTGAGTTGTTATGACAGGCGGTGATACTTAATTGCATCTATCCTAAGCTTAGGGCAAGACGACATCTGCTTAGTCATGTCTGGATTCTTTTTGCTTTTGCGTATTGATGTGCTTTGATATGCAGTTCTCAGGTTAGAGTCATTGACCATGATGAGACGACCTATCAGGGGCTGGGCTGAACCTATCAGATCTTAATCTATCTTGGGTCTAGTTTTGAACACAGAAGTACTCGTATGGTTTTCATTTTTTGTACATTAAATTCTAACTGCACGCGCAATAAGTAGTAGGGACGTGCTTTTGTTTTTAAGCTGATAGGTCTGGCCTTGGGATCCGTGCTAAGCTTCACGTCGTTTTCTGAGCTGCTTAAATGGAATTCTTTGATTCTCATAATGCCCCAATTGGTTGACCAAAGAAGAAGGACTCGTTAATAAAGTGCGGAAAGGTTTGATGATGAGCCTTTGTTGAAAAAAAAAAAAGTTTCCGTCGAAGATGGGTTGGTGAAGATCTTCAAAGAACACTTTGAGGACCGACAGTACATACCCATAGTAGTGTGAGATTTTTTTTCTTTGTTCCCTTGAAATATTTACAACTGTCTACATATATAAGACATACAGTAAGTGTCATATATATACTTGTGGTAGCAAGTAGCCATTCCCACACCTCAACATCCATAAGGGAACCTGGCGGTCTTTCGATCAATCGACAACCAACCAAATTGATCATATTGCGATCGACGGCAGACACTCCTCCAGCATTCTAGATGTCCGAACCTTTCGAGGAGCCAACGTCGACTCGGATCATTACCTTGTTGCAGCCAAGGTACGGATGCGACTATCTCGTAATCAACGGACCCGGGTAAGAACACCAAAATTTAACGTCGGAAAGCTGCAATCGCAGGAGACCGCCAGAACCTTCGCCGATCAAGTCTCCCTCAAGCTCTCTCAAGTCCCGATGCAACCTGCAGAAACCATAGAACAGCAATCTAGTCGTTGTCAGAACGTCATTAGAGAGGCCGCCTCAGATGTACTCGGTTTCGAGCCACCACCGTCGAGAAACTCCTGGTTTGATGATGAGTGCAGACAGGCCCATGTAGAGAAACACAATGCATACATGGCCACGACGGACGAGAGCTGCCCGCGGGCTCTATGAACAGAAAAGGAGGGAGGAGTATGCGCTTCTGAGAAGAATAAAGAAGGAGCACGAGAATCGCGAGATCGAGGAGATGGAGAGATGTTATTGCAGGAACGACGTTCGAAAATTTTACCAGAAAGTAAAACGAACAATGCCAAGGCTATACAGCCAGAGCAGAAGCCTGCAGGGATGAGCACGGACAACTAGTAGTGGAGTCACAGTCTATGCTGACATTGTGGAAGGACCCCTTCTGCAGACTGTATAACGGCGATGGTAGTCAAAATGCCATAGTCAGGCGATGATAGTCAAAATGCCATAGTCAGGCAGAAGGAACCATTTAGAATGGAGGAAGACGAAAGAGAATCCCGTCCACCCGACCTAGACGATGTTAAGATAGCGATATCGAAACTTAAGTCTTATAAAGCTGCTGTAGCAGACGGACTCCCCGCGGAACTGTTAAAAGCAGATGCCCATGAGCTGGTCAGGAACATGCACCAACTCGTCTGCAAGATATGGTCGGAAGAACGCATGCCCGATGAATGGAATCTCAGCATAGTTTGCCCGCTCCATAAGAAAGGAGACCCCTATGACTGCGCTAATTACAGAGGGATAAGCCTCCTGAACATCGCGTACAAGATCCTCTCCGCCGTACTGTGTAAGTGCCTGAAACCATTCGTGGACAATCTGATAGGTTCCTACCTGTGTGGCCAGGCCAGGAAAATCCACGATAGACCAAATATTTACACTACGGCAGATCTTGGAGAAGACCCATGGATCCCAGGTCGACCCGCATCATCTTTTTGTCGACTTTAAAGCCGCGTATAACAGTGTTTATAGAGACCCTGCCAAACTCGTCCGACTGTGCAGGATGACAATGGAGAATTCTCGCTGCTCCATCAAGGTCGGAGGTGAACTAACCGACCCCTTTGATGTTAAAAATGGTTTTAGACAGGGTGACGCACTGTCATGTGATTTCTTTAACGTTATTCTTGAAAAGATCGTGCGGGACTCTGCGGCCAATCAAGAGGTACGATCTAGTTCAAGTCCACACAATTGCTTGCCTAAGCAAATGACATTGACGTTATTGGACGGAGAAAGCGAGACGTCAACGAGGCGTTCGCAAGCATTGAAGCAGAAGCGGCTAAAGTAGGTCTAAGGGCAAATGGGGGACAAGACCAAATATATGCTGTCATCCAAGAAAGACGCGCAACTCCGGCGTCTTGGTCAGAACGTCACTTTCGGCAGCTATATTCTTGTACTCAAGGATTTCTTCTACCCTGGCTCGATAGTGACAAGCAGCAACGACACCAGCGCTGAGATAAAACGCAGTATAACTCTTGCCAACCGCTGCTTCTTCGGGCTCAAGAAGCAATTGAGTAGTAGAGCCCTCTCGAAAAACTATGGTATCCCTCTACAAAACCTTAATCATCCCGGTCCTCCTTTACGGCGCTGAGGCTTGGACGTTATTAAAAGCGGATGAAGAGGCTCTTGGGCGTTTCGAGAGGGAAAATTCTGCGTGCAATCTTTGGTCCCGTTTGTGTAAACGGAGAGTGGAAGAGGAGATTCAACCAAGAACTGTACGGGCTATACAGCGACATCGGCTTAGTTAGACGTCTTCGGATCCAACGTCTAAGATGGCTAGGCCATGTAGAACGAATGGACATCAACGCTCCGGCCCGTAGAGTCTTCGACTCCAACCCCGAGGGACGACGCAGCAGAGGACGACCGCATTTAAGGTGGCGCGCACAGGTGGAAAGGGACCTCAACCAACTGGGCGTGCTGAACTGGAAGCGGCTGGCCAGAGATCGGGCCGGCAGGAGAGGCTTGTTGTTGGAGGCCCTGGTTCACTCTGAACTGTAGCGCCATTAAAGTAAGTAAGTCAGTAACAACAGTCTTATAGTAACCATATCAATATTAAAGATCTTGAAAAATCGCATGAAAACACAATGTATCTCACAAGTAATACATATTATATTGAATAAGATTGTTTAGTGCGAGTTCCAAGTCAATCTATTTATTTAAAGCATAAAAGATTTTTAATATTGATATGATTGTTGTCCATTCTCATCCCTGCAGGCTTCCATTCTGGCTTTATAACCTTGACATATTTTATCTGTTGCTAAAGTTTCGGGCGCCACGCCTGCAGTAACACTTCTCCGATTCCTCAAACGCACGTTTCTCGTGCTCTTCTTTCTTCTGAGAAGCTTATGCTCCTCCCTTCTTTTTAACAAGTAGAGCTCACGAACAGCTCTTGTTGTTCTATGCAGCGAGGCCTTATAAGCATCCTGCTTTGCTGTGTGAATCCTCCTTCACTCGTCATCAAACCAAGTGTGCCCAAAACTTCAGATACAGTGCTTTTCAGGGCTTGTTTGCAAAGGTTCCACCGCTGTTCTGTTGACAGCATCGAGGGTTAGGGTGTATTGGAGAGCTTAAGGGAGACGCGATCGGTAAAAGCGTGAGCGGTTTCTGACGATAGTAGCTTTCCGACGCCAAAACTTTGTATTCTTACTCTACTCCGATGCGTCCGTGATATCCGTAGGCGCATCTTGACTACTACAAGATAGTGGTCCGAGTTGATGTTAGCTCCTCGGAAAGTTCGAACATCAAGAATAGTGGAGAAGTGTCTGACGTCGATCGCGATGTGATCAATCTGGTTCGTGATTGCTTGATCTGGCGACCGCCAGGTGCCTTTGTGTATATCGAGGTGCGGGAAGCGCGTACTATGTAGAAGGAGATTTCGCAAGATCAATCAGCCCTTGTCCGTTATCAGATGTGGTGTCGTGTAGGCTGTGTTTGCCGATGACTCATTCAAAGATGCTTTACTTACCCATCTTACCATTGAAGACTCCGATTACAATTTTGATGTCATAGCTGGGACATTGGGCATACTTTCTGTCTAGGAGATCAAAGAAATCATCTTTGATGGAGTCATCCTTGTCTTCCGTGGGGCATGAACCCATATGAGGCTAATGTTTCAAAATTTTGCTGATACGGATCGTTATGAGGCATTCACTCGCATACTGAAAGCTTAGGACTTTATGCCTTAGTTCACATCTAACAACAACAAATTCGCGTCCAAATAGTCTCTGCCCTCTCTCCCTTTAGCAGTCGCTGTAGTAAATGTCGCAGTTTTCATACGCTTTATTCCCGGTCCATTCCATCGCATTTCCTGAATGGCGGTTATGTCCGCTTTATAGCGGTCTAGAGCGTCCGCAAGTTGTTCAGCTGCACGTGACCTGTTTAGGGTCTTAGCATTCCACGTACAGAGCCGAAGATCATTGTCCTTTCTTCGTTTTTTGCAAGGATCGTCAATATTAATCCGGTCCATTTTATCCGAGGCTGCGGTGGCTCTTCTCCCTTTTAAGCAAGCCAGCATCCATCGGATAGATGCTACCCCTACGAGACCTTTGGTAGTCCTTTACCATCCTTCGAATGTAGCTGCTCTACATAAAAAATAGAAGCATGCTTCAGCTTCAAAGGGAGCATACACATTTGACTTTGTTCCCGCAGTACCGCATTACCGAAGATTCGACGTATATATGTATATAGCGACACTTTAGTTTTGAGCTTAGGATTCCAGTAACCAATTTCAAGGCAACCGGTTCAGGCATTTTGTATGTTGATTTAATGTTGTCCCTTATTCTGGTAACTCCGTAAAAAGAAATTGATGTCGAGGAGATCAGATCATTTTCGTATGATACTCCTATGATAAAAGACTAACAAAGGAGGAGGAGGAGGAGAAGTGGCACCCGCCCAACAAATATTGGTCCACTAAAAAGCGAGAAGAACCACTGCAGACGAACTCCCTGCGCCAAAATACCTACTTCCTCGTGGTACCATCTGGAGACCTCCTCTGGAAGTGAACGCCGAATGGTGATTTTACTGCTCCAGAAAAAACGATCAGTCGTTCGGCCTATGGCCCAGTAAGCTGTCACTGTAGCTCAGGAGGCTATTGAATGGTAGAGCTTTTATGCGGAAAGCCAAGGTAACACTCTATAAATACATAATCGCCCTGTCCTCCCCTAGGGAAAACAGGTTTGGACCCAAACCTGAATGCCTGCGCAGTGCAGAGCGGAGAACATTCAACTCCAACACCGACGAACGAATCATACGTAGAGTTTTTCTCTCAAAATGTCCAAGATTCTGCTCATACGCTTTCGATAAGGCCCATGCCTCTGCGCCATAAGGCAGATCTGGAATGATAAGGATATTTTATATAGTCACCTTGGTCACCAATTGCCTCACGAGCCGAAAGAACCAGCAGTTGGCAACAGTTATTCTGCGTTTGATTTCGGCATTGATGTCATTGCTACATGTCACTCCTCAGTCCTCAGCATGGGAAGATGAAGTCCTTGACTACCTCGAAGTTATACCAGCCAATATGTGCGCCCTGGCCAAGACGCCAATGGTTCGTGTCCTTTTCTCTCGACAGCATATATTTCGTCTTGCCCTTATTTAGCGCCAGTCCCATTTTAGCTGCTCCCGTCTCAATGCTCGTAAAGGCCGCAATGACATCTCGCTGGCTTCGTCCAATGTCAATAGCATCGGCATATGCGAGCAATTGTACCGACTTGAAATAGATGGTGCCCCTCGTATTGACCAGTGAGTTTTGCACGATCCTTGCAATGTTAAAAAAGTCGCACGATAGCGTGTCGCCCTGTCTATAACTTTTTTGACATAAAAGGTATCGGTTAGGTCGCTTCCGAGCTTGATGGAGCAGCGAGAGTTCTCCAAAGCACGAGCAGCAGAGAAGATTTTATACGCGATGTTCAGGAGACTTATACCTCTGTACTTGGCGCAGACAAAGGGGTCTCCTTTATTGTGGATCGGGCAAACGATTCTAAGATTCCATTCCCCGGGCATGCATTCCTCTGATCATATCTTATAGATGAGCTGGGGCATACTCCCAACTAGATCATCCCCAGCTGCCTTAAAGAGCTCGGCAGGTAGTCCGTCTACTCCAGCGGCTTTGTTGGACTTAAGATTAGAAAAATCATTCCTAACTTCGTCCAGATCAGGAGGACGGAATTCTCTGATATCATCGTCCGCTGTGAAAGGATTATTCTGCCTGACAGCGGGATCTGTTTCGTCATCACCGTTATACAGTCTGCAGTAGTAGTCTTTCTAGATTTTTAGTACTGACTGTGAATATACTACTAGGTTTCCATTTTCATCCCTGCAGGCTTGCTCCGAACGTCATTCCTGCGATAGCATATCTCCATCTCTTCGGTCGCGAGCCTCTCATGCTCTCGTTTTTTTTTTTTTGCTTAGAGAAGCTTATGCTCCTTCCTCCTCTTCTGCTCATAATTCTCACGAGCAGCTCTCGCCCTTCTGCGCAGTTTCTCTTAATAGGCTTGCTGCTTGGGTGCGTGTGCCCTCCTACACTCATCGTCAAACCATGGTTTTCTTGCTGGTGACGTTTTGAAACCCAGTACCTCAGAAGCAGCACTCTCTAAGGCTTGTTGACAGCGGGTCCATTGGTGCTGTAGGGTGTAAGCAGGTGTTGGAGGGTTTTTCGAGAGCTTAAGGGAGACGCAATCGGCATAGGCTCTGGCGGTCTCTTTCGATTGTAGCATTGCAACGTTGTATAACGCTGATCTTACTCGATTTTTCTGGACCAGGCATATTCGTAGTCGTAACCTGGCTGCCACAAGATAATGGTCCGGGTCGGTGTTGGCTCCTCTGAAAGTTGGTACATCCAGAATATCTTATGCGTACCTGTCATCAATCGCAATGCGGTCAATCTGGTTGATGGTTGATTGATTCGGAGATCACCAAGTCCCTTTGTGGATGTTCAGATGTGGAAAACGCGTGCTAGCAACTAGAATATTTCGCCATGTTGCACAGTCTGTCAGCCTAAATCCATTTTCGTATGTGGTGTTATGTAGACTGTGCTTGCCAATGACCCTATAAAAAGCGACTTCCTTGACCAGTTTCACGTTCAATTCTACCAATTTTAACACTATAATTGGGACATTGGGCATATATACGTTCTATCTAGGAGGTCGTAGAAGTCATCCTTGTCATCCTTGTCCCCGGTAGGAGCATGAGCGCAAATTAAGCTGATGTTGGCGAATTTTTCGTTGATGCAGATTGTTATAAGGCTTTCGCTTACATGCCGAAAGCTCACGACTTTTTGCCTGAGTCTACCTCGTTGCCTTCTCTCCTTGAAGAAGTCGCCGTAATAGATGTCACAGTTCCTTACCCGCTTTTTGCCAGGTCCCATTGCACTTCCTGGATTGTGGCAATATCTGCCTTAAGTATACTAATTCACACTAATTCTTTGATATTTTCCATGAACTCAAACATGGACCAAGTGGAAAAATTATCCTCATGATTCCAGGTTTAAGACCTCCTCATCAGATGGTTTATTCCCAGTTTGTAAAGATCAGTAGGTATTCCTATCCTCAGCACTTAAAAAACTAACTACGTTGGGCTGTAGTTTAGTCAATCATTCAATATTTTTGCTATGGTCCTTATCGTAATTCAATGGTGAAAGCCCACTTTCCCCCTGGATAACAGATGTTCGCAGAGCATGCCCGTATAGTGTTCCGAAGCAAAACCTAATTGCTTATCATAAAACGGTTATCCCACGGATTTAATTAATACCACTGACACATAACTGATGTACACGAAACTAACCTTACACAACTCACCTATCAGTCTCAGTGTTGCATAACTTCAGTTGCCTCCAATCATCATGCTTCTACCAACCATCCCAACAGAGAACAAACAATCAATCTTTTCTCAACCGAACGTAGCGTAAACAATATAAGCCTTTCGACGACTTTTATTATTCAATTAGGGTAACCAATTCCAAACGACTCTCAACCGTACGATATTGGGTATCTAATACCTGGTTCAAATGTAGTACTTAACTCTAGTTGCATGATTTATGAATGCCATCAAAAGCTGCATAAATCAAGAGAACATTGAATGAAGTAAACCAAACCAGTTGGCTTTAATGACCCCTAAAGGCCGCCCACGGAATAAATCACTATGCGCAATCTGTCCACTTGTCGCGCTGCCAAACCCTGATCTTGTCAGTTCACTGTGACAAGACGAAGAGAGAAAACATGGAACGACAACGCCCTGAAAGACATTCGATACCGCCAACCTTGGCCTTAAAAGGGCAATGGGCAACTCAGAAAAGGTACATCACCCGATATGTGTAAATGTTTACTTGTCATGATGCACTGTCGATTGATCCGATCACCGTTGATAGGCTATGATACAAGCGAAGGTCTCCACTGATCTGAATCAGTCATGCAAAGCATTCGGAAACCCAAACAAAAACAGGCGACAATCGCGTAAACATTTTGCCGAATGCGTCTTGGAAAAGTGCCAGCACCTGACCTTAAATTATTCCGAGCTCCAAAACGTACGACAAAAATGAAATCGTTAAACCGCACAAGTGTGCATACACATGTACCTGGTGTTCTGTAGTCTCCTCTAGACGCGCCGCTTGTCATCCATCGAGATTAACCTAACCTGACAGTCAAGTAAATAATCGGATACCATTCCCAGGTAAGTAATTACTGGTAGCCGACCAGTCATATCGTCGCCATACCTATTCGCCACTCCACCACGGACAGTAGAATGAGTGTAGCGTGGATATAAGTCAATTTCCGTTTAAGGTATGACGGCCGCCAGCGACGTGCTTGCATAACAAGCCTGGGCGCATGCGCACAAATCCGGTGATCGGTGATCACCTGGTGTATGGTTCAAGTTCGGTTGGCGGCCAATTGAGGGCGAGTGCACTGACACGGCTCTTATTATCAGATCGGAAAGGATATTCTACGGAACGGTGATGATGACTGCAGGCGATCGCGGTTGATTGAATATTGAACTTGACCCATATCCAGTGGCGATACAGCGACTGTGTTGTTTCTGTCTCCAGTACGTGACCGTTTTCTTTTGAATTTGTGGCTTTTTGGAAGAAATTTTTTTTGTTATTCGACTCGGAACAGCATTTTCATGGTCGGGGCTGTAATGAAAGATGATTAAAGAGGCAGTAGGATGCGTCGTCGCCTTTTTTTGTTTTGCGCTTAATAAGTTTTTATTCGGTTCGGGCAATTGATTCAGTACGACAGGAGACGCTGAAGGTCTGTCGTTAAGATGAAGATGAAGTTCTATGGAAAACTCCAGGCTATTAACGTCAGCCTTGGCAGTATTGTCAGACAGTTTACAGGCATGTGAATCTTGAAATATTACCCAATCGTGAATATTCGTATCACTTCTGGTTCAAGGTCGCAGCAAGGTATTCCGATGTATGCACATATGTATGTCCGTACCTTGTCGGTGGTTTCTGCTATCTGTTGGAGCACTCAGACCGAAATACTGGTCCATTGTATTCCAGACTGACACCTTACATTAATGTATTTTCCCAGTTTCCCGGAGAAAAATGAGAAGGAGCTTCAGTGTTGTAGAGCTAATAGATTCGGCACACACCATATCGGCCCCAAGGGTGCGCCACCGTGCACGAGCAAGGGCGGACAGCCACAGAGGAAATGTTCTGCAATGTCATCCTCCTCGCAACATGCAGCACGTCTAAGCATCCCCCTGATGCCAAGCACGCAGAGAATCCTAGCAAAGATGTAATGGCCCGTCCTCTGCAGTCGATTCTCCTTAAAGATAGGAGAAACGCTGCGGATTTCTTGCCGACATCAGGGCATACGTACTTAGTTACCGTGCAACTAGAATAATCCCTTCATATACGGTTGTGTGTATTAAACACCCAATCGTTAGTGTAGGAATTTACCGTGGACCCAGGTAAGCCTAGAGTGAGTCCAGGTTCTGAGGAACGTTCGTCTGAGCCCATTCTGGCGAGTTCATCAGAGCTCTCATTTCTTGGGATCCCAGAGTGCCCTGGAACCCATCCAAGCCCTAGTGAATATAGTTTACCGACTCTGTTCAAGAAGGACTTGAGTTCATGCACTAATTTAGAGCAAGTTATGGGAGTTGGACACAGCTTTGAGGGCAGCTTGGCTGTCACTGTAGACGCATATGCTTTTTCACCTCCACTTGTGTTTCACAACATAGTGCATGGCCATTAGGATTGCGTACATATATCTTGGATTGGCAGACAGACGTCAGATGCCATGTCTATGAGACAGGGGTCGCAGAACAATTCTTATGCAAGCACACTGTTATTCCTGTTCGAGTTGTACCAAAACCCTTCCTCTTCAGACGAGACATGGCTTTCAGAGCACACCCTCTGATAAATACATCAAGAGGCGGAAGGTTCCTCATAGCATCTAGAGCAGCACCCGCAACGTGTTGGGAAAAGCTCCCGTACAGTTGAGACGTACGGTTGAGACAAACCGATGTATATGAGATTATGGGTCTTGTCATTGCCATATAGATCCACATTACCTTTGACGGCGTTAGCCCCATGATTGGTAGAAGCACTTTTGCATTGCCAGAACGCCGACAGTGCTTTGGGTCAACTTGATTTGACCAAAGAAGGCTGCTATCTAAGATAACTCCCAGGTATTTAGCATCCTTGAATATAGGGATGGCAATACCTCTTAGCGCCAGCTCAATCATGCCAGCATTTTTCCTCCTTATCGTGAAAAAAATGACATCGGCCTTAACCGACAGCTCATTTCTTGTGCACCAATCATCGATTACATTTAGCGCCGCCTGTGCTTTGAGACAGACAGTCGCTAAGCATGGCCTGACAAAGATTCTAGGTCAATGCCTGACAAAGATTCTAGGTCAATGTCTCTGACATCAAGTATCAAGCAGAGATTCGACCACCATGATAACGGAGACAAGACGCCACCTTGTGGGTAACCCCTTTTTACGCCAGATTTGACACACTGGTCGAGGCCTGCCTCAGTTCAATGTCCTGTGCAGAAGCACTGCTTTGATCCACAAGACCAGTGCTTCATCTACGCTATGACGTCTGACAGCGTTGCACATGCTATCGAAGGTTGCGCTATCAAAAGCTCCTTCAACGTCGATGAAAATGCCCAGCGCGTACACTTTCCTTCCGTACGCGCATTCAATTCTCCCAACCAGGTCTTAAAGCGTAGTTTCGGAGGATTTTCCGCGCTGATGAGCATGTGGCATCTCCGAGAGAGGATGCATTCAAAGAGCAACTTTCCGCGCATGTACCTCTTCCAGTCTCTTCATGCTTTTCAGCAGAAAGGATGTTAGTCTAATTGGTCTAAAACTCTTCGCTAAGCATCTCTGCGTGCTTGGCAACAGTGAGACGTCTACTTGTGCTGCATGTTGTGAGGAGGATGACACTGTGATTGTCGTGACTTTGCTCGTTCCCGGTGGCGCATCCTAGGGGCCGACTTGGTGTGTGCCGAATCTCTTAGCCCTACATCACTGAAGCTCCTTCTCATTTTTCTCCGGAAAACGGGGAAAATACATTAATGCATAAGCCTTCAACAAAAAAGAAAAAAAAAATGTTAAGATATGGCTTTCCTACAATACAAAGATAACTCACGACCTAACTAACAGATTACCAGAATTGTAGCTATCAGTAGTGACCACTAGCCTGCAGACGGACACGCTGCGAAGTTAGGCGACCCAAGCTTCTTTGGACGACCTATCAGGATTCAGTTGCATGGAAACCTGCAACATCATTCTATTTGTCAGCTCCACAGGATGGATTTGAAGCGCACACTAGGTCACTTGAGTTGTGGCATCAAGACAGCGCTCACGCGCTAATCGGGCCTTGGTCTCTCTTATACCAGGTGACCACTCCTACCTACCATAGCATATGGCTACAAACGATTTCGCGCTCTTTGTTTTATAGGCTTACAACGATCGTCAAATATATTAGTGTGAAGAAGTTTTTCTCAAAAAATTTATTTATCAGTTCCGCTAAGTAACATGTAACTAAGCAAGGAATTCCATATGTACATTCTTTCCAGTTAATTTATCTTTTTTATTTGACAGTATGTAGTCAAAAGCAGCATTCCCAGAATAGACGTATACAATCCTAGTTAGTCAATTAGCCGTAAATTTTTCCACTTTCAATCCAACCATTCAAGACAGCATCCAAACAAACAGCCCATTACACGTCTCGTCTCACATACCATAAATTACTTTTCCAATACCTTGAGATATGAAGTAACTCAAAAGTGCTCCATTAACATGACAAAACAACGAAAATTCATATGAATACTGTGACTCCGAGTAACCAATCCAAGTCAATAAACATCTTGCGCAACGAAGTAAAAACAAACAAAAAAACGAAATCCAAACGTAAGCCTACACACGCTCATCAGTCTTCAGTAGAGCTCCGTTAAACTCATGTAACGGCCGACTTTGGCAATGAACTTGACGGCTAAATGGTCGTAGGTACAAGAGAAAAAAGACTGACGGAGTAACGTCTTTACCGCGATCAAGCATACCACAAACTGGTTACGTATACGTCACAGTGTATGGGAAGGTGAGATACATCGCATTAGTATGTGATGGCTATTAGTTGTGGAAGCATTTTGGGGCCCACGCCGGTGAGGTATTTGATCGATATTAAGGACAAAGTCATTAACTCCTGAAATTCGTTTAGATTCTTCTAAACGAAGAATGCGGTTTGGCAAGTCACATTTCTTCAGACACATTTATTTCCAGCCCATTTCTGCCCCTGGGGTTAGGAGTTAACATATCTATCAAGTCACAGCCCACGACGAACCGTTTACTGTATCGTACTCAAAGCATCTCGGCTAAGTACAGCTGACAATATCGCTAATATTTACAAAACTTTATTACATTGCTGTCCTCTTGTCAAATCATTGCCACAACCGGTCTGTATTGAGACCCACTTCCGGTCACACAATTGTGACTATATCCTCTCGGTTCGGTTGACAGAAGACTCTTGAAACCCCCGTTTAAGTTGCAATTACGATCGAATCGTGTAGTTTAATGCGTTCCTTAGGTTAATTGCCGGTCATTTTAATGATCACATGCGGTGACCAGCAATAGTAGCGATCCCTATAGAACTGTATTGACATGTGTAGCTGCTTCGGTCGTTACCGACTGCATTCCATCGAGTGTCATGTGTCAAATCGAATAGACAAAGCTGTCAACGCACTTTATAGTTGTCTACTATCATAACTTGTGCACGGGGGTTTTCATCTGTTTTGTTGACTTTGTTCGTAAGATGAAAAATGGACTACGTGCCGACCATCATTGGTCATATAGTTCCTTGTTAAGGTGAAATGGAAATGGAAGTATTCTATGAACCCAACTGACTATGACGAATTTGTCTATGGAGTGTGTATTGTTGGTCGCGGCGATGTTGATATATGGCTTTGACCTTTGGGCACACTTGTGGTATCGAGTATTTGCGGAAAGGTAACGGAATATTAAGATATTTCATAGTAACAGGTCGTTGTATAAGAGATTGAAGTCACGTTTTCCTTGACGTAAAGCTGCAGTCAAAACAATTGAATTATAAACTAGAAAAAGCAACAACGCTAGAAACGTCTTAGTACAGCTCGTGTGCTTAATGACAGGAAGGGGCATGACCTTTTCGAGATCGAGTAGCCTTAGACCTCGATAAAAACGCGTCCAGTATGTATGTGTTACAAAAGGTTATCAACCTACTTAGAATGAGCTCTACACTTGCATATGATATCTACAGCACTTAATTGAATAAATAAATACAAAATCAACCTGAAGTACATACTTGACGGTAATTATCTATCAAGTTAAAAACGCTCGTTGCCCCACATACATAGTACGTATCCACCTTGAATCTACCTGCTTTCCTACCTTCTCATCATATTCCCGATATATGATATGTACGATAATTCGCACCTCCCAAAGGTTTCGTCAATCAATTGATATTAACATCAGCTCATTACTCCAATTAACTAATGTCGACATCTCAAATTTGTAGCACCTTGTGCTTGACATCAAAAACTTACAGATATGAGGATCTGTTACAATGTTAGAATCGCAACAATGTCTAGGTCTTGACGAGTGCAACTGGTTTCGCACTTGGAACAGTGACATGGCGCAGACTCACGTTTCTTAAGGTTGTATAAGCCACTCCAATCGTTACTACTGCTTGCAATTAAATCCAATTAATAACTTTTATCCACGTAGATGGTAGATGGTGTCTATTGAACTTAAATTAATTTGAAAAGGCAATTAAAAATATTGCACGTGGTACTACATATGCTTGTGTTGCGAAAGCATGAGTCAGGAGCGAACGCACCTAGCTCCTTAATTACTTTATTGACTCATTGGCTGCAACTATCTCATTCAGCGGAAAAATGAAAACCTTGTAAGAGTGGTTTCTTGATGAAAATGTTGCTATTTGCTATTTTATTGAAGATACTTGCGTCAGAGATGGAAATGAAACTTATTTAGATAGGCAGTAGTTTGTTTGTTTTTCTGTGCAATTTTTATTTTTTATTGCGCAATTTTTAATTAAAAAAAAAGCAGGACCAAGTACTCTACCTGGTGGCATGCCATTGATATACCTCAGTTTCTAGACGCTCAATTTGTCGTTTTTCGACTTGTTCTTATATCAAAAATAATTGGAATGGAAATAAGTAGAGGGAGCGAGCAAGCAAAGCAAAGAAGCTGATCGCTTGGCAAACACCAGTTTCGATCTCTGTCCCTGCTAGATCCATGTAGACCCACAGCCTCCACTGTCCGCCGGACAGTGAACTAATGTGTGCAGCGACCAGCCCGTGGTTCCTGGGGTAAAAGGAATCTGGCCCTCCAGGTTGGGGGTTGTGCTTAGGGCTAACATCCCTATCACGGAAAAACCATATTGTCACGAAATAACAACAAGCCTCGGATACGGACGATTCCAACGTTGACGACCCCTGCAAACGCAATAAGGATTTACGAGTCTGCACTTGGAATATGAGGTCCTTCAACAGGTCAGGTGCGGGCAATCAATTGAATAAGACCCTGGATAGCTACAATGCAGACATTGCTGCTCTCCAAGAAGTGCGATGGGATGGACCAGGCAAAAACCGGATGAAATACTTTGATATCTATTACGGTAATTATTATTATTTTGGTGGCGTTTACAGCCCATGAAGGACCAGAGACAAGCTTCCCTTCAATCACCTATGTTGTGTGTGATTTATTTTTTCACACAGGTGAAAGGGACCTACAGTTTAATGCCGATTCCGAACGGCCAGTACCCCGCCGAGGAGAGACGCCGCGAAATAAACGTTCAATGGCGTTGGTGTTATCGGGATCCGAACTCGCTCATCCTGCGTCAGAGTCCAACACACTAACTACTGCGCCACGACGCCCATTGCAAAACGGTAATTGCTACAAGGAAAACCAGCAACGCTTATTTGGGTGCGTAGACTTAGACAAAAAGTCTTAAGCTTTCATCATGTAAGCGGACGCTTCATAACAATCCGCATCAAGGGTATACTGGGAAATATCACCCTAATATGCGTGCACGCATAATATGGACGTGACAATCCAACAGACCATGTATAGAACAATACCACGCCAAACACATGACGATACCATGGACGTGTACCGAAACGCGACCATTGACGCACTCCACAGACAGAAAAGTAGACTCCTGTCAAGACTCAGATGTAGATAGGATAAGGGAGTGGGACAAAGTCGCCTGAACACTGCGGCCACGAGTGGGCCTATTGTGATGTCCCCCACTTACAGTTCACTCAGAAAACCTGAGTTCGTGATAAAACTTAGTATGCTTTTGAGTGAGCTAGCGCGATTTCTTCCGCTTCAAGATAATACTTTCCGTTACGTTACAGTGGCATCTTGTATGATGCCCATTGTTTTGAGGTGTTTGTTAACTGGGCAGTATCCAGTAAGGAAACCTGTGATTAAATGAATCTGACTCCTCGAAGGCATGAGAAGTTGTTTCATTCTTCTGAGGGATGTAGTTGGGAGGAACAACTTGGCCTGGATTTCATGCCTGTTTAGTTCGGTAAGTATGTCAGGGTGAAAGAGCCTACGGTTGGAGTCATCCTCCGCGATTAGTCTGTGGGCGAAGACCATTGCCTCTTTCTTCAGTTGGAGATGAAGAGGTGACAGGTCCGTGATGACTTCTAGTGCCGCTGTGGGGGTTGTTCTCATGGCCCCGGTGATACAGATACAAGCTAGTTTTTGCAATTTGTTGAGCTTGGCTTGCACTGATACTTGTTTTGTTTTGTGCCACCAGACGGACGCAGCATATGTGAGAATGGGTCTGGTGATATGTGTCTTGGGGTTTGTGCCCCAGTTTGCTGGTCCATAAGGAGATCCTGGCTATCCTGGCCTTTCACGTGAGCTTTTCGTCTGGGGTTATCCCTAGGTATTTGACTTCTTTTGAGAACTCTATCGCTTCACCAAAGAGGGTAGGTTTGGTAAGTTTGTGCTTATTCCTCCTTTTGGTGAAGGCGACAATGGTGCTTTTCCTGGGATTGGCATTTCTTCTTCTTTGGTGGCGTTACAGGACCAAAGCCAAGCTTCTCTTCAATCACCAATGTTGTGTGTGATTTATTTTCCACACAGGTGAAAGGGACCTACAGTTTAATGCCGATTCCGAACGGCGTGAGTAGAGAAGCTTTTTCATGGCAAGTTTACTACGGGGGGTTTTGCCAGTACCCCGCCGAGGAGGAATGTCGCGAAATAAACATTCGATGGCGCTGGTGTTATCGGGATACGAACTCGCTCATCGTGCGCCAGAGTCCAACACACTAACCACTGCGCCACGGCGCCCTGGCATTTAGTGCAACCATTATGCACCAGTTTGCAACAAGGTTTAGTGCCCGTTGGAGGTGTTCCGAGACTGTGTCTTCGAATTTGCCTCTAACCAGGATCACTATGTCGTCAGCGTAGCCTTGGACATGGAAGCCATTGTTGCTAAGTGTGCTGATTAGTTCATTAACCACGATGGGCCACAGGAGCGGTGAGAGAACCCCGCCTTGAGGGCATCCTTTCGCGGCGTTTACCCTGATTTTATCATTGCCTAGTGAGGTGTTTATTTTCCTGTTGCTAAGCATGTGTTGGATCCAAATGCATGTGGTGTGGCGCATGGAAAATACAGCTCCGACCCGAAGAATCTTCGAATGCACTCTGAAAGGATGTGGATGTGCCGCATCTACGGTGGCGCACGCAGGTGGAAGGGACCTTAACCAACTGGGCGTGCAGCGCTGGAAACAGCTGGCCAAAGTTCGTGCCTGCTGAAGACGCTTGTTGGTCGAGGCCCAGGTTCACCACGGACTGTAGCGCAACCTAAATAAGTAAGTAGAAGGCTTGCTAGTAAGCATAATTGTTCTACTGGCCTTGTCAGGGCTCTGAAGCTCATATGTACATATGTATAGCAAATGACACGAGTAGAGCTTGGTCGCAACTACCATGACTAGTTCGAATTGCAGCCCAATTTCATCTCTCAACTGTCATCAATTAAGCCTTAAACGCTACCCATTTTTTTCGAATGATTAAAGGCCATTGACCAAAGCGCTATATGTTACAGATAAATGGTTAATTTGTTGATTTACCTTTTTTTCCGAATACGATTGAATTGAAATGGTCATGTATCTAAATGAAATGAGCATAACCGGTCTCATTTAATAGATATAATTACAATATCCGCGGTCATGACAGGTAAAAAAGTGCAGTTTTATTACTTCATTGTTACATCGACAGTATCGCAATTGTGTTAACTTTAATGAAATTTAATTTACGTCGACAATTACGCTGTGACAATTCCTTCTGCAACGGGAAACGTATCTAAATGCAGCACGTTTGGCTTTCATCAATTTAATAAATATCTAAAACTTGTTCTAAACTACATGTTGACGGTGACGGTGACGATTGTAGATTTCAAGATAGCTGTCGGATTTACATCCGATGAAGGTTTACATCTTGTTTGAATGGGAAAACAGCCATGTGGGCATGGTCACATAAAATTACTTTATGTTTATAGATAAAGATACTTTGGATTTGGGGTCAGATTTTATCAGTCTTCTTTCGAATATGAGACGTTGGGAGAATGCAAAATCTTTATTGATGCAACCTTGATTCGGTCATTGAATGTGTTTGAGGTGATATGACGGTTATTGCTTATGAAATTTCTTGACTTATGAGGTACTGTCAGCTGAGGTTACGAGCAGTGTGCTACAGGATATATTCACCATACACCGTAAGACGACCAAATTTTGCTCTTTACCAAGTGGTTTATTGCATCTGCGTCACTGTAGCGACTCTCTTTATCTATTATCTAGAGCGTCTCTGACCAAGTTTTACCGAACCCTCCTTCTTTATTGACTAGTGTTCACCTGAAATATTTGAACCTTAGAGTTAGAGTTAGAGAGGGTACGGGGGTGGGACGAAGTCGCCTGATCACTGCGGCCACGAGTGGGCCTATTGTGATGTCCGCCACTTACAGTTCACTCAAGAATCCTGAGTTAGTGATAAAACTTAGTATGCCTTTGAGTGAGCTAGCAGCGATTTCTTCTGCTTCAAGATAATACTTGCCTAGGTGACGATGACGTGTACTGACCAGGCAGTTACAGTGGCATAGTATGTGCTCTGCTGTTTCTTCGTCTTCATTACACATTCTGCAAGTGTCATCTTGTATGATGCCCATCGTTTTGAGGTGTTTGTTGACTGGGCAGTGTCCAGTAAGGAAACCTGTGATTAAGAGAACCTGACTCCTCGAAAGCATGAGGAGTTGTTTCATTCTTTTGAGGGATGTAGTTTGGAGGAACAACTTGGCTTGTCTGCTACCTTTCGTTTATAACCAGTAGTGATGCGTCATGTTCCTTAACCAATTGTTTATGCAGCATTTGATGGTGCTGATTGGTATGCCGCAGAAAGGCCGTGGCGTCATAAATGGTGATGCAGAGCCTTTCCTTGCTAGTAGGTCCGCCTTTTCGTTGCCTGTATGGCCGCTGTGTCCAGGTATCCAAATGAGGTGAAGTCTGTTTGTGCTGGCCAGCTGGTGAAGCAGCTGTAGGCAGACCCATACTATTTTGGAGGTGATTCCGTAGGGCTAGGAGTGCAGCCTTGCTGTCAGAGAGAATGTAAATGTTTTTGTTAAGTATATTTCTGTTTATATTTTCTCTGAGGCAGAGTTCTCTAGCAAATATCTTTGCTTGAAAAACGGAGTTGTATCTGTCCATGCCCACGTAGATGCATGTGTCTATGTTTGCTCCGTATACTCCAGCCCCAACGCCTTCGTTCGTTTTGGAGCCATCTGTGTACCGCACGTAGGATCCACGATTAAAGGAGGGTCTATCCTCTTCCCAGTTTTGTCTGTTTGGAAATGTGACCTTGCAGTTTTGGCTGATGTTGTATCTGGGGAGACAGTTGTGTGTGAGAGATATCTTTAGGATTTCATGCCTTTTTATTCCGGTAAGGATATCAGGGTGAAGGAGCCTACGGTTAGAGTCATCCTCAATGATCAGTCTATGGGCGAAAACCATTGCTTCTTTCTTCAGTTGGAGGTGAAGAGGTGGCAGGTCTGTGATGACTTCTAGTGCTGCTGTGGCCCCGGTGATACAGATGCAAGCTAGCATATGTGAGAATTGGTCTGGTGATTGCTGTATATAGCCAGCGGGACATTTTGGGGTTTGTGCCCCAGTTTTTGCCAGTGAGACTTTTGCTGGCCCATAATGAGATCCTGGCTTTCTCAATGGTCTTTGTAATGTGAGAGTTCCAAGTAAGCTTTTCGTCTAGAATTATCCCTAGATATTTGACTTCTTTTGAGAACTCTATCGCTTCACCAAAGAGGGTAGGTTTGGCAAGTTTGTGCCTATTCCTCCTTTTGGTAAAGGCGACTATAATGCCTTTGCTAGGGTTGACCTTTAGTGAAACCTTTATGCACCAATTTGCAATAAGGTTTAGTGCCCGTTGGAGGAGTTCCGAGACTGTGTTTTCGAATTTGCCTCTAACCAGGATCACTATGTCGTTAGCATAGCCTTGGACATAGAAACCATTGTTGCTGAGTATGTTTAACAGTTTATTTACCACGATGGACCAAAGGAGAGGTGAGAGAACCCCACCTTGAGGGCATTCTTTCGGGCATTTACACTGATTTTATCATTGCCCAGTGAGGTACTTATTTTCCTAATGCTAAGTATGTGTTGAATCCAATTGCATGTGGTGTTGTCCACCCCTGTGGTGAGGATGGTGTAAGCGCCTGAAACCATTCGTGGACAACCTGGTAGGTTCCTACCAGTGTGGTCTCAGGCCAGGAAAATCAACGATAGACCAAATAATAACACTACGGCAGATCTTGGAGAAGACCCATGAATTCCAGGTCGACACACAACATCTTTCTGTCGACTTAAAGCCGCATATGACATGTCATGTTCTAATGTTTCTGCCAAACTCGTCAGAGAGTGCAGGATGACTATAGAGAACTCCCGCTGCTCCCTTAAGGTCGGAGGTGAACTAAGCGGCCCCTTCGATGTTAAAAAAGATTTTAGACAGGGTGACGCACTCTCATGTGATTTCTTTGACATCATTCTTGAAAAGATCTTGCGGGACTCTGCGGCCAATACAAGAGGTACTATCTACTTCAAGCCTACACAATTGCTTGCTACGCAGATGACACTGACGTTATTGAACGGACAAAGCGAGACGTCAATGAAGCGTTCGCAAGCATTGAAGCGGAAGCGGCTAAAGTGGGTCTAAGGATAAATGGGAACAAGACCAAATATATGCTGTCATCAAAGAAAGAAGCGCAAATACCGACGTCTTGGTCAGAACGTAACCTTCGGCAGCTATATTTTTGAAGTAGTCAAGGACTTCGTCTACCTTGGCTCGATAGTAACAAGCAGCAACGACACCAGCGCGGAGATGAAACACAGAATAACTCTTGCCAACCGCTGTTTCTTTGGGCTCAAGAGGCAACTGAGTAGTAGAGCCCTCTCTCGAAAACCTAAGGTATCCCTCTACAAGCCTGAGGCTTAGACGTTATCAAAACCGGATGAAGAGGCTCTTGGGCGTTTCGAAAGGAAAATTCTGCGTGCAATCCTTGGTCCCGTTTGTGTAAACGGAGATCGGAGGAGGAGATTCAACCAAGAACTGTACGGGCTTTACAGTGACATCAGTCTAGTTAGACGTTTTTGGGTCCAACGTCTAAGATGGCTGGGCCGTGTAGAGCGAATGAACATCAACGCTCCGGCTCGAAGGGTCTTCGACACTAACCCCGAGTTGTTGGTTGAGACCCTGGTTCACCCCGAACTGTAGCGCACTCTAAGTAAGTAAGTAATTGCTACGCCTGCAGACTTACGGGTAAATTCAATTTCCGATGTATTTTGTTGTGGGCTACCACGAATCGTTAATGTTAAGCTCATTAAATGCCGACATCCCGAGCAAAGAAGTCTCAGCATCGTTTGCCCGATCCACAAGAAAGGGGACCTCTTGGGCTGCGTCACCTACAGAGGAATAAGTCCCCTTAGAATCGCCCACAAAATCTTCTCTGTCGTTTTGTGCGAACGCCTGAAGCCTTTTGTAAATATGCTAATATGTCCTTATCAGTGTGGCTTCAGGCCAGGGTGGTCCACCATCGACCTAATCTTCACACTACGGCAGATCCTGCAAAAAAACCCAATGAATTTCAGGTCGATACTCCCCACCTACATATGTATTTGTCGACTTCAAAGCCGCATACGACAGCTATACAACAGTGGAGACCATTTAGACTCCCTGCAACGAGGAAGACGACAACCATTCACGTTTGATAGACTGGCAACTAGACGAAGAGGTTAAATAACTTGAGCTCCTAAATTCCATGTTCTATGTATCAATCTAAAGCTTTCTCGTACTTTTAACAAGTGTTATGTTATCAAGAAAAAAAATTTTGGTGAAACATCTACTCCTCCCATAGACGGAAGTCTCAGTATAAGTAGGTTACTTAAGCAATTAGCTAAGTGATATCCAAATATAGAGTATCCTTCACAGTTAACTAATATAGAGGTGTTCATCATTCTACCTCTCGAGACAAGACGTTAACTTAAATTTTAAATACAAACAACAACAAAAAATCAAAATCCATAGCTTGTACTAGTGACTCATAAAAAGCCCACACTCCTACTTACTTAAATTGTTTCTTTTACTCGACCTAAACAGTTTCATGGTGATCGGCTCTCCTCCAATCCTCTGTCACGATGAACTATGCCTGGACAAAAACACGAAGCAAAAAACCAAAATCCTGTCGAGCGGACTTTCTTGTGTCGTTTACCTCTGACGTTATGATTAAGTATTAATTCCAGCTGATGGCCCACATTTACTCAATGGTATTCCACAGCTCTGAAAACAAATAAAAAAGAAAAACTGAAACAGAAGATAAAAACAATTGTAGTGAGATAGAGACAGATGTGATAGTTTGATTGTTTGTAACTGGTTTGGTCACTATAAGCTTGAATAAAGCCAAGTCAAAGTGAGCTGCAGTGAGTCGAAGAAATAAATGGGAAAACCAACAAACGTTGGTTTGGTTGATAGGTAAATTCATGTGAGTGTGCCATTGGATTTGAAATTCAATTTTAGTTTTGAAAGAAAACCGAATGTACTTGAAAGGAGAGGTATCTCCTCTTAACACCTTCCCGTATTATACTATCAGTCGCCCGCACAATGTATGAGTTAATGAGAGTCTTCTGTGGGCTCGGTCAAGCATTCTCCCTCGTGTGCAAGATCGGAGACTTTAAGGTTGTGCAATAGAAGACCTTCGCCGTAAGACACGCGTAGTATGTAATGCGCGCTCTATATTAGACAAGACCTAAGTCTGGGAATCTGTTAATCATACGCTCTTCATCTATAATCCTCCTAGCATATTGTTACGAAATGTTAATCGTTCAGAATAGAGTTCGATCACTGGATTGCGATAAACTACAACTGTTTACTGTCCTATTCAATACACACATTTTATTTACTACTACAACCTCAGACCAATTTTCTGGGCGCTTCACCTTTATTACAGGCTTTTACGCACTTTACACTTTATTGCTTACTTCTTCTTCTTATCTTATCAGGCCTGCGATCCATGGAGGATCTGAGCCTGAGCTATAGCCGCCCTCCATCCTTGACGGTCCCGGGCACGCTGCTTCCAGTTGTCATCCGCGATTACTTGGTCTTTATACCGGAGGTTCGGTCTTCCTCTTCTTCTCGAACCAGGAGGCTAGGAGTCGAAGACCCTCTTAGCTGGAGCGTTGATGTCCATGCGCTCGATGTGGCCGAGCCAGTGTAGTCGACGGATCCTTGCCTTCCGGACTACATCCACATCTTGGTACAGCTCGTAGAGTTCGCGGTTGTGTCTTCTTCTCCATTCACCTTCCTCACAGACAGGACCAAATATCCGGCGCAGAATTTTTCTTTCGAAAGAACCCAAAATCAGCTCCGCTGTCCTGCTTATCGTCCAGCTTTCGGCTCCGTACAGCAAGACTGGCAGAATGAGCGTTTTGTAAAGCATGACTTTGGTCTTTCGAGTGAGGAGTTTTGACCCCAGTTGTTTGGACAAGCCGAAGTAGCAGCGGTTGCCAAGTGCGATTCTATGCCGGATCTCCACTGTGGTGTCATTTGTGGAATTTACGTTTGCCCCTAGGTAGACAAACTCCTTAACTACCTCGAAATTGTAGCTCTCAATTGTTAAATTTTGTCCCAGGTGGTGAGCGACGGATTGGTTTTTGCTTGACAGCATGTATTTCGTTTTGTCCTCATTGATCTAAAGACCATCTCCTTTAGCCTGTTCTTCAATCGCCGTGAATGCTTCCACAATGCCACGGCGAGAACACGCGATGATGTCGATATCATCCGCGTATCCTAGCAACTGGATGGACTTGTAAAAGGTAGTGCCTTCCCTGTTGACGTCTGCCCGTCGCACTATCTGCTCCAGCACCAGGTTGAAGAAGTCACATGACAGCGCATCTCCTTGCCGAAATCCGGTGCATGTTTCGAATGGAACCGAGTTGTACGGTGCATAGCGTGTTTTTTAGCGTGGCGCGACACAACTGTATCAGTCTTACCGGGATCCCGAATTCGGCCATCGCACCAAACAGTTCTTCACAATGAATGCTGTCGTATGCGGCTTTGAAATCGATGAAAAGATAATGTGTATCGGTTCGATACTCGTTGGTCTTTTCCGGGATTTGTCGAAGTGTGAAAATTTGGTCTATAGTCGATTTGCCGGGCCCTAAGCCGCACTGGTAGCTGCCGATTAGTGCGGTGCAAAACGGCTTCAGACGTTCATACAATACGCTGGACAGGATCTTGTATGCGACATTGAGCAGGGATATATGTACCTCTATAGTTCTTGTAAGAGGTAGGACCGCCTTTTTTGTGGATGGGGCAAACAGAGCTGGTATTCCAGTCGTCGGGCATGCTTTCATCTTCTCAAATTCTGCAGATAATCTGGTGCATGCTCCCTACCAGAGCATCGCCGCCAGCCTTGAAGAGCTCTGATGGCAAGCCATCTGAGCCTGCGGCCTTCTTGTTCTTCAGCTTCTGAATAGCTGTGCCGACTTCTTCGATGCTGCGTGGGAGGACTACTACAGCGCTGGAATTGGGATTTCCTCGGTCCCTACCACTCTCTCTTGGTCATGCTCGTTAAGCAGCTGCTGGAAGTGCTGCTTAAATACATCCACTATTCCCTGTTGGTCGGTGACAAGATTACCCTCGCAGTTTCGAAGAGCCAGGGTGCCCTTTTTGAAGCCTCCTGCGAGGCCTTTGGCTTTCTTGTAAAAGGCTCATATTTCATGTTTATCCCTAGACTCCTCGATATCCTTGAGCTGGGAGGCTGCGAAGATTCTTTTCTTTTGTCGCAGTAGTTTCTTCTCCTCCCTTCTTCTGGCTCTGGTACTGGTACTCTTCTCGCGCTGCCCTGGTTTTCCTCTGCAGCGCCTTTTGGTACGCCTCGTCGGTTGCTGCCTTTTTCTGCTCACACTCGCCATCATACCACGGGTTTCTTGTCGGGGGTGTTAGGTATCCTAATGTGGTTTCGGCTACTTCCTGAATGGCCGAGCGGCAATGCAGCCACATATTATTGGCATTTGTGTTCGACGTAGGCATACCGTAGAGTCTTTCGCTCAGCTGCTCCCTGTAGACTCTGGCAACCTCCGGTGTGCTCAGGCGCCCAATGTCGAATCTCCTCCTGACGGGCTGGTGCAGCTTTCTGTCATTGGACAGTCGAGCTCTGAATCTTGCTGCTACGAGGAAGTGGTCAGAGTCGACATTTGCCCCTCTGAATGTTCGCACATCCAGGATGTTTGACGCGTGCCTTGCGTCAATGAGCACATGGTCGATTTGGTTGGCGGTTCGACCGTCCGGAGATCGCCAGGTTGCTGTGTGGATTCGCTTGCGAGGGAATCTTGTGCTACTTATCACCGCATTACGAGCTGTCGCAAAGTCAGCGAGTCGGAAGCCGTTATCTGTTGTTGTATCGTGGAGGCTGTGCTTTCCTATCACTCCGCCAAGGGTGTTTTCCTTTCCGATTTTGGCATTGAAGTCCCCGAGCACGATTTTTACATCGTACTCCGGACAAGCTCCGTAGGCGTTGTCCAGGAGGTCATAGAAGTCCTCCTTGATAGGGTCATCAGCCTCGTCGGTAGGGGCGTGTGCACATATAAGGCTGATGTTATAAAATCTGCAGACACTTTATTGCTTACACACACCTTGATTACGCACTTTGTCTCTACAACGTACTAGGCGGCTTGATTACTTTCACACTGAATACCGACTGATCACTGGTTGCTGAATCCCGAATACTGGATGCCGCCGAAGGCGAGTGTTCCCGCTTATATAGCCCTCGGTCCACTTTCTCAAAATATTCGCCGTCAGACGTTCCCCTTCAGAAGTCTCTCGAATGTTCTGGCATTGACATTAAGCAGTATGCCGCTGAAAGTTACCATCATTTCATTTTTAATTGCAACAGAGCATTCCAAACTTTGACAGGGAAATTTGAACATATCCGTCGGTTCGTGACCGCAACACTGCCCTCCTCCTAAACAATGTTCGTCCTCGAACAAGCGATCTGATCCTTCTTCGCAGTATGGCACTAACCTCTCCAAGTGGACAATCTTATATTTCGCCCGTCTGTTTTCCGTCTGCAAGGAAGAATTCTACGATTTCTTAGCCCAAATGTCCCAGCTACGACACAAAAATAGTTCTAATAGATTTTAATATCGCAGTGCCATATGCTAATGGTAGCACTAGCTCCATACAAATAGATTTTAATGCAAAACTGGGCAAAGATGACATACTTCGGTCGATCACGGGAAAATATAGCCTACACGATACCACGCCCGAAAACGGACATCGGCTACTCGACTTCCTGGCGGGACGCAATCTCCTACTGGCTAGCACACGATTGCCGCATATCAATATTGACAAACGAATCTGTCGATCACCTGATCGGTCTACCACCAATCAGATTGATCACGTTGCGATCGACGCCAAACACTCTTCCAGCATCTTAGATGTACGAACCTTCCGAGAAGCCAACATCGACTCGGATCACGATCTTGTTGTAGCCAAGGTATGAATAAAAATATCAAGGATGCCCACGGAGTCGAACTGGACAACGAAAGTTTGACGTCAGACAGCTACAATCGCAGGAGACCGCTTGGACATTTGCCGATCGAATTTCCCTTAACCTCTCCAGGGAAACAAACAAAC
Organism: Eumerus sabulonum; assembly: GCA_951905685.1. Taxonomy (NCBI): domain Eukaryota; kingdom Metazoa; phylum Arthropoda; class Insecta; order Diptera; family Syrphidae; genus Eumerus; species Eumerus sabulonum. The sequence continues at coordinate 243,711,819 of OX645060.1, forward strand.
AGCAAACTCCAATGACACCAGAGCAACAAACAGAACAGCAGTGGGAGCATTGCCAGCGTGCCATAAGAGACGCTGCCTCTGATGTGTTGGGTTTCAAGCCACCGTCAGCTAGAAACCCCTGGTTTGATGAACAATGCGGGCAAGCCCATGTAGCAAAGCAAAACGCCTACAAACCCAGACGGACGAGAGCCACTCGCGAACATTACGAGCAGAAACGGAGAGACGAAGACACGCTTTTAAGGTAGAAAAAAGACGGAATGAAAAGCATGAGATCGAGGAGATGGAAAGATGCTACAAAAGTAAAACGAACATGCTAGGGCTATAAAGTCAGAGCAGAAGCCTGTAGGGCTGAAGACGTACAACTATGTAGTAGTAGAGTCCCAGTCGATACAGAGAATATGGAAGGAACACCTTTGTAGACTGTTTCACGGCTCGAGACTGTTTCGAAGCTCGAGAATAATAATGCCGCGGGCGAAGACGGCCTGTCTGCCGAGCTATTTAAGGCGGCTAGAGATGATTTAGTAGGGCCCATGCATAATCTCATCTGTTAAATACGGTCGGAGGAAAGCATGCCCCACGAATGGAATATCCGCATCGTTTGCCCAGTCTACAAGAAAGGAGACACCTATAACTGCACCAACAAATTCTTCTCTGCCATGCTGTGTGAACGCCTGAAACACTTTGTGGATAATCTGGTCAGTGTGGTTTCAGGCCAGGTAAGTCCACAATATACCGAATATTCACACTACGCCAGATCTTGGAGAAGACCCAAGAATACCAAATCGACACCCATCACCTTTTCGTCGATTTCAATGCCGCGTATGAAAGTGTGCATAGAGACGTGCTATACAGCGCCATGTCTAGTTTTGACAACCCTGCCAAACTCGTCAGATTATGCAAGATAACAATGGAGAATTCCTGCTGCTCCACTAAGGTCGATAGCGAATTAACGGAAACCTTTGATGTTAAAAAAAACTTAGGCAGGGTAACGCGCTATCATGTAATTTTTCAACATAGTGCCTGAAAGGATCATACGAGACTGGCCAACGATCTTTTTCAAGTCTGCGCAACTGCTTGCATACGCGGATGACATAGACGTAATTGGACGAACAAAGCGGAACGTCAATGAAGCGTTCGAAAGCATTGAAGCAGAAGCGGCTAGAATGGGTCTTTCGGTTAATGAGGGTAAAGCGGAATATATGCTGTCAACCAAAAAAGGCGCGCAACACCGACGTCTCGACCAGAACGTCACAATTGGCAGCTACAGATTCGAAGTGGTCAAGGACTTCGTCTACCTTGGCTCACTAATGACCAACGACAATAACACCAGCCGAGATCAAACGCAAAATTACTCTTGCCAACCGCTGCTTCTTTGGACTCAAGAGGCAATTGGGAAGTAGAGCCCTCTCCGGAAAGACCAAAGTTGCACTGTACAAAACCTTAATCATCCCAGTCGTCCTCTATGGCGCAGAGGCCTGGACCTTAACGAAAGCGGATGACGAGGCTCTTGGTCGTTTCGAGATGAAAATTCTGCGTTCAATCTATGGTCCCGTTTATATACACGGGGAGTGGAGGAGAAGATACAACGACGAACTATACGGCTTGTACAGCGACATCGGCCTGGTACGACGTCTTGCGGATCCAACGTCTAAGATGGCTAGGCCATGAAGAGCTTCGGCGCGAAGAGTTTTCGAAGCCCAACGCAGAGGACGCAACAGAGGTGGCGCACACGGGTGGAAGGGGACCTCAGCCGACTGGGTGTGCCGCAATGGAAAAGGCTAGCAATAGATCGTGTTAGTTGAAGGGGCATGTAAGTTGAGGCCCAGGTTTACCCGGAACTGTAGCGCCCATTAAGAAGAAAAAGAAGAAGAAGAATTGGTGCGGTATTAACAACTTCTTTCGGAGCTTTAACTGGTCATTGTGTATACTCAACAACGACGTGGATGCTACAGCTGATATGATCACAAACATTATCCATACTGGCATACCCAATCTTATCCCCAACAGTGTAAGAAGTCTTAAGCCGGAGGGTAATGCGTAGTTTGACTTAAGCTGCAAAGAGGTTATCAGGATGACATAGATAAGTTTGCGGAATTATAAGGCAAACACCACCGAGGAAAACCGACAAAGATATATACAAGCCAGGGAGTTGGCAGCAAATCCCACATTTTACAAGAAAAATTTTTAAACGTCCAAAAACTGAGACGTAGCAGTGTCAGTCTTGGTCTTTCGTCAAAAACGTTAAGAACTCCGTACAGTCGTCTATACCCGCTCTCATTTAGAATGACATTCCAGCTGTCAAACTCTCAGACAAAGCCAATCTGCCAGCTCCCAAAATCACCATTGTCACCACCTGTCTTGGAGGGCGCTAATTCCAAATTTACTTCTGTACTCGTACAGCTGCAAGGGTTCCTAAAGAATTTGACCTACACAAATCCGCTCGTCCAGATGGTATTTCCCCAATAGTTCTGAAGAGGTGTTCTTTTACGCTGGCAAAACCACTGCGTAGGCTTTTTCACCTTTGCTACTCTTCTGGGCTCTTTCCGAGTAGGTGGAAAACAGCATGTGTCCACCCCATTTCCAAAAAGGGCGAATCTTCTTCTCTCTCCAATTACCGACCCATTGCACTAACGTCCCTTCTTTCCAAGATCATGAAAACGCTGACAATTCGTCAGCTAATGAAATATCTTGAGCCGCAGAAACACATTAATGACCGGCAGTATGGTTTCCGCAGCAATAGCTCCACCAGTGATTTAATGGCATATCTCACCGAGGAGTGGAATCGTTCACTCCACCAGGCAGGTGACAGCAAAGTAGTTGCACTCGATATTTCGAAAGCATTTGACAGAGGTTGGCATGAAGCTCTTTTGTCGAAAATGCGTGCATTCGGGATCGACGACTCTCTTCTTCTATGGATTAGAAGCTACCTTTCGAATCGTTCAATTCAAGTTGTCTTGGACGGATTCAAGCCTCATACTCACTTTGTAAATGTTGGAATGCCAACAAGAAGAATACACATAGGCCAGAGAGACCCGTTGTGCAGCTACCAGGGGGGCTTGTCCTCCTATCCGTGGAACCACTTAGTGATTCTTAAAAAGTTAAGAAGGTCAGATATCCCTACTTGCTGAACATCTGTCAGGTCGTTAAGGAAGTAATATCCGAGGTATCGTTTCCTGATTGTGCAGAATGCCGGGTAGGTGCAGAGAAGGTGGTGAATGGATTCGACAGTTTCTGCAGAATGATTCTGCGTTTGATTTCGGAACTGATGTCGTTGTTCCAAGTGACTGCGGAGCCAAGGTAGACGAAGTCCTTAACTACCTCGAACTTATATCTGCCAATACAAACGTTCTGGCCAAGACGTCGGTGGTGAGCGTCCTTTTTCGATGACAGCATGTATTTAGTTTTGCCCTCGTTTACCGCCAAACCAATTTTCGCCGCCTCCATTTCAATACTCGCAAACGCCTCATTGACATCTCGCTGTGATCTACCTATTATGTCAATATCGTCGGCGTGTGCAAGGAGTTGCAAGGAGTTGCAAGGATTTGAAATAGATTGTGCCTCTTGTATTGGCCACTGATTTTTGCACAATCATTTCCAATATGATGTTGAAGAAATCACACGACAGCGCATCGCCTTGCCTAAATTCTTTTTTGACATCAAAACTATCGGTAAGATGTTCACCGATTCGGATGGAGCAGCGAGCATTCTCCAAAGTCATCCTGCATAGTCTGACGAGTTTAGCAGAGATGTCAAAGGTAGCCATAGCGTTGTATAGCTCATCTCTAATTACGCTGTCGTATGCGGCTTTGAAGTCGACAAATAGGTGGTGAGGGTCGACTTGACATTCATTGGTTTTTTCCAGGATCTGCCGTAATGTGAAGATTTGGTCGATGGTGGACTTCCCTGGCCTGAATCCGCACTGATAAGGACCTATCAGCTTATTTATAAAAGGCTTCAGGCGTTCACACAAAACGGTAGAGAAAATTTAGTAGGCGATGTTAAGGAAACTTATTCCTTTGTAGATGGCGCAATCAGAGGGGTCTCCTTTCTTGTGGATCGGGCATACGATGCTGAGACTCCATTCCTCGGGCATAATTTCCTCTGACCATATCATCCAGGTCATCCCCAGTTGCCTTGAAGAGCTCAGCAGACAGTCCGTCTGCGCCAGCAGCTTTATTCGATATGGCAATCTTAACTTCGTCGAGGTCAGGGGGACAGGATTCTCTGCGGTCTCCTTCGATTAGAAATGGATCATTCTGCCTGACAGCGGTATATTGACTAACATCGCCGTTATACAGTCTGCAGAAGTGGTTTTTCCATATTCTCAGCATCGACTGCGATTCTACTACTATGAGCCCGTTCCCATCACTGCAGGCTTCCGTTCTGGTTTTATAACCTTGGCATGTTCTCTTTATCTGTTGATAAAACTTTCGAACGTCACGCCCGCAGTAACAGCCCTCCGAATCCCCAATCGCGCGCTTCTCGGGATATTTCTTCTTTCTTCTAAGGAGCTTATGCTCCTCCCTTCTTTTTAACTCGTAGGCTTTATATGATTCGCTGTGTGAATCCTTCTGCACTCGTCATCGAAAAAAAAGTTTCTTCGTGGTGGAGCCTTGAAACCCAAAACTTCGGATGCAGAGCTTTTCAGGGCTTGTTTGCAAAGGCTCCACTGCTGTTCTATTGACAACGTGGAGGATTGAGGTGTATTGGAGAGCTTACTCTACTCCGCTGCGTTCGTAATATCCGTAGGCGCATCTTGGCTACTACAAGATAGTGGTCCGAGTCGATGTTAGCCCCTTGGAAAGTTCGAACATCAAGAATAGTGGAGGAGTGTCTGACGTCGATCACGATGTTATCAATCTGGTTGGTAGTCGATCGATCAAAAGACCGCCAGGTGCCTTTATGTATATCGAGGTGCGGAAAGCGCGTACTGGCTAGAAGGAGATACCGCCCCGTTGCAAGATCAATCAGCCTGTGTTCGTTATCGGATGTGGTGTCGTGTAGGCTATGTTTGTCTATGACTCGTTGGAAGATGCTTTCCTTACCCAGCTTAGCATTGAAGTCTCCTAGTACAATTTTGATGTCATAGCTGGGACATTGGGCATACGTTCTGTCCAGGAGATCGTAGAACTCATCTTTGGTGCAGTCATCCATGTCTTCCGTGCGGGCGTGGACGCAGATCAGGCTGATGTTAAAAATTAAGCCTTGATACGGATTGTTATGAGGCGTTCGCTCACATGCCGAAAGCTTAGGACTTTTTGCCTTAGTCCACCTCGAACAACAAATCCACATCCAAACAATCGTTGCCCCCTCTCCCTATAGCCGTCGCCGTAGTAAATATCGCAGTTTTTCATCCGCCTTATACCCGGTCCATTCCATCGCATTTCCTGGATGGCGGTTATGTCCGCTTCATAGCCGTCTAGGGCGTCCGCAAGTTGTTCGGCTGCACGTGGCCTGTTTAGGGACATAACATTCCACGTTTTTTGCAAGGGTCGTCAACATAAATCCGGTCCGTTATATCCGAGGTTTGTGGTTGTTTCGGAGTTTGTGGTTTTTTTACGGTTACGGCTTACTAGGCCGTAGCCCAACCGACTAATCCTGTTTTTTGGCGCAGGAGGCTCGCCATTCGACCTTCCCCATCCGCAATTTCCATAGGAAATCCCCAGATGGCGCCACGAGTAGGTGGGGATGGGACTTACTAACAATGCCACAAGATGTTCGACTGCGGTGGCTCTTCTCGCTTTTTAGCAGGCCAGCATCCGTCGGATAGATGCTACCCCTACGAGGTCTTTGTTAGTCCTTTGCCATCCGACCGCACCAATCAGCTTTCTTATATTCCCATATTATTCCTTTGGGAGCTTTTTCTTCAACTGAGTGGAGCAAATGTGGGAACTTAGCTGATATGACACAGGGACCAGGCGAGCCTAGAGGAGATAATACATCCAAAGTGTACTTTTCAGGTTGAGAAGTAAGAAGTAAGCCAGGGTGTTGGCGGTATGACTGACAACATCTGGGATACGGGATTACTTATTCCCAAGCTGAGTTAGTTGGTTCAACTCAGAGAAAATTTCAACATACACATATACACCCTTCCTTTGGGTGTTGCCTGTCCCGAATGTTGAAGCCACTAGGAAGTGAGAGCATTGAAATCGCCCGCTATAACGATTTCAGTGCGAGGAGACGGGGAAACAATTGTTTGGATGGAGTCGGACAGTGCATCAAACGCGTCGAACGGGACGTCTCTGTCCAGGTTTGGGCTTCTATAAAGAAAACAGTAGCGAGGTGTGGGCTTACGAGGGTTGAATTTAAACTATAGTGTGTAGAGCTGTATCCATCTGGACCTGCAGGTTTGTATGCAAAGTAAACAACTACCACTCAAATACGTACTCAATAAAAAATGTTTTTTGACGACAACGACCTATTCAAGGTCACCATAATCAACTTACTGAGCCAGCAGTTCAAGCCACTGTGACCAGCTTTCACAAGATCGATTTGACAGTTTTGGGCAATTGTATGGGGACACGTACGTCAAATCATTGGACTCCCCGTATGGATCACTTAAAACACAGTCATAGTTAGGTAGTAAGTAACATTTTTTTTGACGACTAAGAATCAAACGATAATGATAAGCTTAGCTTCGTTCTCCATTTTTTTAAGTTTGTCGCATCCGTCAAATAAAACCATGCCAAACTAGTGATTCGCAAAGTTATAAAAGTCAAGTCATCACGGCAAGCTCAAATGGTAATCCACATATACATGTACATGACACCACCCCATATAACCTTCCCACTTTGAAGACATAAAATGATGTTACGTCAAAAGGTGATAAAGAACGTCATAACACGTACATTCCCCTGTCATCAATGTCACTACACAGGCAATACTGGAGAATATACGCGTCTGTTTTATAACACCGCGTCAAAGGTCGATATACTTTAAAATACGACAGTAAATCTATGCGAAAGATTCTCTCCAATTTCTAAAAAAAGTCGTTCGCATTAAAAGCGCACGCGGCTATGTAAGTGTTATATGCACAGATTGAACGAGGGCTATCAAAGCGTCCCAGATATCTAAAAGAATTCCCCGAGTTTTCTTAACCAAAACAAATCAGATATAGTGTACACGTGGAAAATAACCACGCTTTGGGGGTTCAGTTTTATTCCTACTCCTAGGTACAAAGTCACTGCTAAGTGTCGACGATGGATGTTGACCCTTAATGTCATTACGTCAACATTGTTCATTAAATACAACTTGTAATCGTTGACTTGTTGAACATGACTAGTGTCAGTGACGCACATCCTTGTTTATGATAAAATGTATATATCCGGGAGAACGAAGCGTAGCCGTTATAAATGTGGATGATTTAAATTTAGGTTACAGCTATCTGCACTTGATCTTGTGATTGTCATAAGCCATTACGTTGGACAGAGTGTATCCAAATGACACCTCCTGTCATTCGCGGCTTGGGGAAAATGATGACAAAATCAATGGGACTTTTAACATCCAGTGTAGTTGCAACAATTTTACATAAATTCTTCAACATTCCCCATGCTGTGGTTACATGCTCCCAGCCATTTAACCATTTACCCAACTGTGGCCAATTAAAAGAATACCGCCAGTCGACTGCAGCAAGTATGTGAACCAAACTGGCTGGAGTCGATGGCTCTATATCCAGACATATAATTCATCTTACTCTTTACTCTCTATTTAAATTTTTTCCACATCGCCGCCATCTGTCTGTTGATCGCATGCAGTAACCGGCGCGCTGCCACTTCGGCAACCGCTATTTCCACTGCCATTTCCAACGGCTATTTCAAATCATGCTGCTCAAAATGATATCGATTGAGACACAAACGTACATAATTGTAACAGATTTTGAATCAATGAAATTCAAAGTCAAAAAAAAACAAACAAACAAATAGCCAAAAACGAAAGGAAAAGGAAGAAAGAAGTGAGTAGCTGTCATTATGACATTGCGCCATATGCCGATAAGCTTATGTAACTGAGCGACAGCAGCTGGAGCAGTTAGAGCGACTCTACCCGTGTTCATACTCATGTTACAAATGCTGGACGTGGATGTGAATGCAGACGTGTGTCATACCGTCGACTCATAGACGGGGAGATCGCGCTCACGAGAGTGACAGACGCATAATTGTTTAGTTAGCAAAGAGCCTAAAGTTGGGACATCCAACGTGGTGGCGTGTTCAACAACTGTCACACACTGAACTGCATTGATTGTAAACCAGTTTTTAATCTTTTTACCTTTCTTTTCACCTTTTTCTATCTTTTGTCGATATACAATTACCAAATGACACAGTCTGGACTGGTAATTGTTGGTGCTTCCAATTAATTGATGTTTCTCTATAATTTCTTCGAATTTATTAGAGTTTTGAATTTCATGAACGCAGTTTACAAGCTATTAGGCTATTAGACGCAGATCAACTAGGTACAGTAGAATGTGGTGCTAGCCGTTATTATCCACGTGTAATCAAAGTGATTAAGGAAGGCTATTTGACCTACCACCCGAGAATACACGCAACGTAGGCAGTTACTAGCCTGGAAATCTAATAAAATTAGATGGATGCATGCTTAGTGTGGATATGTTTGTTAGGAGGTCTTGTGTTAATGACTTTAACGTTCACAGATTACTACTTGACGGTTGTCAATTAAATCTAATGTTTATAAAATCATATTACATAGTGAACATAACGAGGGATAACGATGAGGTGACCTCTGGGTTGTGTCATTTCAATAAGCACTTTTCGTTATTTTGTAGCAAAGGAAGCAGGGCCAGAGGGAAGAGATCAATTAGAGTCCTTTTTAGACAATCTATAACAGCTGAAAGGCAGCTCAAAATCATAATTTTTATGAACTGACGAATGGCTGGCTAGCGTCAATCTCATGATACAAGAGATATGAGTGAGTTCCATTGTTTAAGCAAATTCACTTGACAATTATATATTACAGCAGTATCGGCCGAATAATAAATATACGATCGACGGCTGGAGTTTCAGACCCCTCCACAGCAGTTTTGATCTTGATCTGCCTAAGTATTTAACACTACCAGCGGACACTCGTCTAGTAGAGGATAGTTATGAACCGGTTTTATATGTGCAGAATAGCGCCAACATCGACTCGGATCACTACCTTGTTGTAGCCAAGGTACGAATGAAGATGTCAAGGATGCCACGGAGTCGATCGGGACAATGAAAGTTTGGCGTCGTAAAGCTATAATCGCAGGAGACCGCTTGGAACTTTGCCGATCGAATTTCCTTCAACCACTCGCAAACTCCGTTGACACCGGAACAATCCACAGAACAACAATGGGAGCACTGCCAGCGTGCCATCAGAGACACTACCGCTGTTGTGTTGGATTTCAAATAACCGACGACTAGAAACCCCTGGTTTGATGAGCAATGCGGGCAAGCCCATGTAGCAAAGCCAAACTCTTACTTAGCCATGCTACATAAACGGACGAGAGCCGCTCATGAACATTACGAGCAGAAACGGAGAGATGAACACACGTTTTTAAGGAAGAAAAAAGACAGGATGAAAAGCATAAGATCCAGGAGATGAAGAGATGCTACAAAAGTAAAACGAACATGCTAGGGCTATGAAGTCAGAGCAGAAGCCTGTAGGGATGAAAACGGACAACTATGTAGTAGTAGAGTCACAGTCGATGCTGAGAATATGGAAGGAACACTTCTGTAAACTGTTTAACGGCTCGAGACTGTCTCGAAGCTCGAGAATAATAAGGCCGCGGGTGAAGAAATCCTGTCTGCCGAGCTTAATTAAAGCGGCTAGAGATGATCTGGTAGGGCGCATGCACCAGGCCATCTGTAAAATATGGTCGAAGGAAAGCATGCCCCATGAATGGAATATCAGCATCGTTTGCCCAGTACACAAGAAAGAAACACCTATAACTGTACCAACTTCAGGGAAATAAGTCTCTTTAACATCGCATACAAGATCTTCTCTGCCATGCTGTGTGAACGCCTGAAACATTTTGTGGATAATCTGATCAGTGTGGTTTCAGGTCAGGTAAGTCCACAATAGACCAGATATTCACACTACGGCAGATCTTGGAGAAGACCCAAGAATACCAAATCGACACCGATCACCTTTTCGTCGATTTCAATGCCGCGTATGACAGTGTGCATAGAGACGAGCTATACGGCGCCATGTCAAGTTTTGACATCCCTGCCAAGCTCTTCAGATTATGCAAGATGTCAGTGGAAAATTCCCGCTGCTCCACTAAGGTCGATAGTGACTTAACCGAGACCTTTGATGTTAAAAAAAGATTTAGGCAAGGTGACGCGCTGTCATGTAATTTTTCAACATCGTGCTTGAAAAGATCACACGACACTCACTGGCCAACACGAGAGGTACGATCTATTTCAAGTCTGCGCAACTGCTTGCGTATGCGGATTGCATTGACGTAATTGGACGAACACAGCGGGACGTTAATGAAGCGTTCCAAAGCATTGAAGCAGAAGCGGCTAGAATGGGTCTTTCGGTTAATGAGGGTAAAACGAAATATATGCTGTCAACCAAAAAAGACGCGCAACAGCGACGTCTCGGCCAGAACGTCACAATTGGCAGCTACGAATTCGAAGTGGTCAAGGACTTTGTCTTCCTTGGCTCACTAGTGACCAGCGACAATAACACCAGCGCTGGGATCAAACGCAGAATTACTCTTGTGAGCCGCTGTTTCCTTTGGCTCAAGAGTCAATTGAGAGCCCTCTCTCGAAAGACCAGAGTTGCGCTGTACAAAACCTTAATCATCCTGGTCCTCCTCTATGGCGTAAGGGCCTTGACTTTAACGAAAGCGGATGAAGAGGCCCTTGGTCGCTTAAATAGGAAAATTCTGGGTTCAATCTATGGTCCCCTTTGTATGAACGGGGAATGGAGGAGAAGATACAACAACGAACTAAACGGGCTGTACAGTGACATCGGTCTGGTACGACGTCTGCGGATCCAACGTCTAAGATGGCTAGGCCATGGAGAACGAATGGAAAACACAGTTCTTCGAGACCAACCCTAAACTTAGAGCCCTAAAACAACTTCAAGTGTACAATAACCACTTTGTGCACTTGCACACAGTCATCTTTAACTTTCAAAAACAAAGACACTAAAGACCTTCATCACTGATACGTGGTTTAGTCTTTCTAGATAAATGACACTCCAGGGACCAGTCATTAGCCATCTTTTAACTGAAAAATAACATCCACGCCTAAAACGTTGTTTTCTTTTTGGTTAGGAGGGCAAGGACGGCAAGATTTTGAAATGACATTGTAACTTCCACACCCACAGCCTATCGATCAACATTCGAATTGCGCCATAAAAGAGTTTTGTAAAAGGTGGATCAAATTTTCATATAAGTCGAAGGTCGATGGGTCTATAACTGACCTGTCCACTGAATGCTTCGGTAAAGTATATCTACGAACGAAGTGCGTAATTAAAAGATATTGATACATATGTATAACACCATATGAGGGACAAGGTATGGTTCATTCTAAATGTGATCGACAATTGGTGGACTTTTAATAGGCGAGGAGGGAGCGAGCAACTAGAGCAAAGAAGTTGATCGCGCTTGGCATGGCAGACGCCAGCTTTGATCACACAGCCTCCGCGTGGCCTCCCCTGGATAGCTGCCCTGGCACCCGCCAGGTAGTGAACCAATGTGTGAAGCGACCCGACCAATTGGAACCTGAAACCTGGCCCTCAAGCTTGGGGGTTGTGCTTAGGGGTAACAACCCTGTGCAATTTGTTCAGAAACAACCAATAGCCTCGGATACGGACGGATTACGGGTTGACGACCCCCGCAAACGTCAAAAGGGAAACGAATTCCGGATCTGTACCTGGAACGTTAGGAACCTCAACACACTAGGTGCAGCCGGACAACTGGTCAACTCTTTGGACTGCTATAAGGCAGAATTACCGCGTTCCAAGAAGTGCGATGGGATGGGCCAGGCAAAATGCGGATGAAAAACTGTGATATCTACTACGGAAACTGCTACAGAGAAAATAAACAACGTTTATTCGGATGCGGATATGTTAGTCGAGGCAGACTCAGGAAAAAAGTCTTAAGCTTCCAGTATGTAAGCGAAGGCCTCATAACTATCCGCATCAAGGCCAATCTCGGCAACATAAGCTGAATATGTGTCCACGCACCCACAGAGGAGAAAGACGATCGACATAAAGACGACTTCTATGATCTCCTAGGCAGAACATATGCCCAATGTCCCAGCTGTGACAACGAAATCGTTTTAGGAGATTTCAATGCGAAGCTGGGTAAGGAAGCAATCTTTGAACGAGTCATAGGAAAGCACAGTATACACAGCACCACGTCAGAAAACAGAATAAGGCTAGTGGGCTTTATGACGGGACATGATCTCGTAGTAGCAAGTACACGATTCCCACACCTCAACATCCATAAGGGGACCTGGCGGTCTTTTGATCAATCGACAACCAATCAAATTGATCACATTGCGTACTACGGCAGACACTCCTCAAGCATCTTACATGTCCGAACCTTTCGAGGAGCCCCCATCGACTCGGATTATTACCTGGTTGCAGCTAAGGTACGGATGCGAATCTCTCGGAATCAGCCGAGTCGAGTAAGGACACCAAAATTTAAGGTCGGAAACCTGCAATCGCAAGAGACCTCCAGGACCTTCGCCGATCAAGTCTCCTTCAAGCTCTCTCAAGTCCCAATGCAATCTGCACAAACCACAGAACAGCAATGGAGTCGTTATCAGATCGCCATCAGAGAGGCCGCTTCAAATGTAACCCCTGGTTTGATGACGAGTGTAGACAGGCCCATGTAGAGAAACAGAATACAAACTTGGCTACACTGCATCGACGGACGAGAGCTGCCCACGAGCTCTATGAACAGAAAAGGAGAGAGGAGCATGCGCTTCTGAGAAGAAAAATGAAGGAGCACGAGAAGCTCGAGATCGAGGAGATGGAGAGATGCTATTGCAGGATCGACGTTCGAAAGTTATACCAAAAAGTAAAACGAACATGACAAGGCTACAAAGCCAGAGCAGAAGCCTGCAGGGATGATCACGGACACTTAATAGTGGATTCAAAGTCGATGCTAAGATTGTGGAAGGACAACTTCTGGAGACTGTATAACAGCGGTGATAGTCAAAATGCCGGCAGAACGAACCATTCACAATGGACGAAGACGAAAGGGAATCCCGTCCATCGGACCTAGACGATATTAAGATAGCGATATCGAAACTTAAGCCTTATAAAGCTGCTGGAGCAGACGGACTTCCCGCTGAACTATTTAAAGCAGCTGGGGATGAGCTGGTCAGGAACATTCACCAACTCATCTGCAAGATATGGTCGGAAGAATGTATGTCCGATAAATGGAATCTAGGCATAGTTTGCCCGGTCCATAAGAAAGGAGAACCCTATGACTTCGCCAATTACAGAGGGATAAGTCTCCTGAATATCGCGTACAAGATCCTCTCAGCCGTAATATGTAAGCGTCTGAAACCATACGTGGACAATCTGTTGGGTTACTACCCGTGTGGTTTCAGTCCAGGAAAATCCACGATAGACCAAATATTTACACTACGGCAGATCTTGGAGAAGATCCATGAATTCCAGTTCGACACGCACCATCTTTTTGTCGACTTTAAAGCCGCATATGACAGTGTTTATAGGGACGAGCTATACAGAGCCATGTCATGTTTCAACATTCCTGCCAAACTCGTCAGACTGTGCAGGATGACTATGAAGAACTCCCGCTGCTCCATTAAGATCGGAGGTGAACTAACCGAACCCTTCGATGTTAAAAAATATTTTAGACAGGGTGACGCACGGGACTCTGCGGCCAATACAAGAGGTGCGATCTACTTCGAGCCTAGACAGTTGCTTGCCTACGCAGATGACATTGACGTTATAGGACGAACAAAGCGAGACGTCAATGAGGCGTTGAAACAGAAGCGGCTAAAGTGGGTCTATGGGTAAATGGGGACAAGACCAAATATATGCTCTCATCAAAGAAAGACGCGCAAACACCGACGTCTTGGTCGGAGCGTCACCTTCGGGAGCTATATTTTTGAAGTAGTCAAGGACTTCGTCTACCTTGGGTCGATAGTGACAAACAGCAACGACACCAACACTGAAATAAAGTCAGAATAACTCTTGCCAACTAGTGTTTCTTTGGGCTCAAGAGACAATTGAGTAGTAGAGCCCTCTCTCGAAAAACTAAGGTATCCCTCTACAAACCCTTAATCATCGCAGTCCTCTTCTACGGCGCTGAGGCTTGGACGTTATCAAAAGCGGATGAAGAGGCTCTTGGGCGTTTCGAGAGGAAAATTCTGCGTGCAGTCTTTGGTCCCGTTTGTGTAAACGGAGAGTGGAGAAGGAAATTCAACCAAGAACTATACGAGCTGTAGAGCCACATCGGCCTAGTTAGACGCTTTCGGATCCATTGTCTAAGATGGCTGGGCCATGTAAAGCGAATGGACATCACCACTCCGGACCGATGAGTGTTAGACTCCAACCCTAAGGGACGACGCAGCAGAGGATGACCGCATCTAAGTTGGCGCGCACAGGTGGAAAGGGACCTTAACCAACTGATCGTGGGTACTCGAAACGGCGGGCCAAAGATAGTGCCGCCTGGAGAGGCTTATTGATTGAGGCCCTGGTTCACCCAGAACTGTAGCGCCATCTAAGTAAGTAAGTTTAATAGACGAGAAAAAAATCATCCTTTGTCCCTCACAAAAAAGAAAGAAGAATACTGCTATGATCGTACTTTCCCCTCGTGACATTTTGATTTTAGGATGTACACTAAAACTCACTCCTTTCGATGTCCTGTTTTATGAATAAGCAATCCAATGCAATGTCATCCCTCGTTCTCTGTAGACGCAGTTATAAAGGTTTGCCAAGTAAGGCCCAGAAAAGCAAGGGTCAATTCACTGTTCGGTTGAAAATCGCATTAAAGCATGAAAACACATTTCGAGCAATTTACAAACATTTCGGTTGCCACACTGTCCAAACGATGACGTTTGGAACGCAATAAACCACAGGTTACCAGTTCTATTGGAGAAATAATCAATTTGACCAAGATCGATCAAATTGGTCTTTGTCGATCACTTGAGTTGGCCATTTCAAGGACTGCTTTGTTACAACTTATGTACAAAGACTTGAATTTAACCGAATACAGGATCCAAGTAACATAAGAGCTCAAGGCAACTGATCCCCAATCGGCTCTTGCAGCACTATACAATTGAAGACTATTTCAGGTTGAACAGGATATAGACAAGCAAAATTGCCGCTTTTGGCCCAACGAGATTGCATGTGAATATCAATAGCAGCCGATGCACCCTCCGATGGAAGTGATTGTTTAGTGTGCTTTATGATCGAAAGGCGTCATCGGTCCTACGTATACGAAAACACAATTACCGTCAATTCTACGCGATACTATGCATACCATAACGAACTATGTTTGATCACAGCTTGTTCTAATCGACTTGTATGATGTATTCATTTCGGACTGCGCAGATATGAATTGGACTACCTACGATTTGACATCACTTGACTACGTTTCTGTGGAGATTTTGAAAAAAGCAAAGTGTGCAACCAGGGGTGGTTGTCCTAGATAGGAGGAGAGGAACCGACCGAATTTTTACGTTGGCTGTAGTTCTCAGCAACTGTTCCATGCAGTTATGGTGTTATATGAGTATTGCGCACACAGAGTATGAGTTTAAAGTGACCATATACTGTGAGTGTTAGGTATTCATCAGTATGTTTGGCCACTTTTTTTCCGTATAGGAATTGTTTTTTCTTGGCTATGGGACGACTTTGAACTACAGATCTTCCGCTCGAAGGTCGGTAATGCTTACCACTGCACCACGGTGACCCGCGTATATGAAATATAACATCGTTCAGATGTCCACAGCGGCTTTTCTGGGTGACGCGCATTCGAACTGTCTAATTTTCCATGACTGTAGCGCATAAATCAGACTAAATTTGACCGATGGAATGGGATATGTTGGCTTTGAGGGCCGCTGTGGCTTGTGGCTTATACGCTTAGACCTGCGATTTCAGAAAACCCCACAAGAGAAAGCCTAACGGGATCAAATCGCACGATCTCGATGACCAGTTCACATCCCCTCTATTTGAGAGATGACCATGCCCTCGAATCGCTCGTGCAGATTCTCTAATGTGGCATGAGCTATGTGGCATGTAGCGCCGTCCTGTTGAAACCACATAACCACATGTTGTCCATTACATCAATTTCAGGCCAACAGAAGTTGGTAATCAGTGACCTATAGCGCTCGCCGTTGACAATGATCAAAAAAATATGGACCGATGGTGCCGCCAGCCCAAAATCCATACCAAACAACGACGTTTCCGGATTGCATTGGACGCTCTTAGATCTCATGTGAGAGCACGATGACACGGGATCGAATCCCGACACAGCCATGTCATCGAACGTGTTTTTACAGTGTTTCTCCTCAGCGGGGTTCTGACAAAACCCCCTGTAGTAAAATTGTCATGAAAAGCTTCTCGAAATTCACCGTTCGGAACCGGCAATAAAACTGTAGGTCCCTTTCACCTATGGGAAAATTAAATTACACACAACATGGGTGATTGAAAGAGTAGCTCGGCTCAGGTCCTTCATGGACTGTAACGCCAACCATGCATACATACATACAGATATCATGTGGATGGGTATAGTCCCAAATTCGACATTTCTGTTTGTTGACGTAGCCATTCATCCAGAAAAAGCCTCATCGCTGAAGACAATTTTTTGATGAAATATAGGAGCATTTGGAAGCTCCAAAATTGCCTATCATCATTTACCCTCGGCCCCTGGGTCAGTTGAATTTCGTACGGGTGGAGGCCCAGGTCACGAAATAAAATTCGCCAAGTTGTGGTCTGCGAAAGGCCGAGTTCTTATGAGCGACGCGAAATTGACTGCCTCGGATTCTCCTGTACACTCTCTCGGAGAGCATTTTCGGCAGAATCTGCATTTCATCGTTTTACGGGTCTTGGTTTATCGTTGGACGATTACTGGTAGGACCGAAGAATGGGCGAAGCGCGCGGAACGTTACCCGAACAAGAACACCCATTTCGATAAAACAATTTGATAATTTGTAGACTTGGGGTTAACCCTTCAACCCATCAACATACTCTTTGAGAGCCAAGCAGCGCTTAAAGCGCTTTGTACAGCATGAACTACAAAAAACATCAAGGAGTGCCATGGTACCCTGAAAGACCTCGCCAAAAGAAACAAGGTCAAACTCTGGTGGTGGCCAGGGCACAAAGGTTTTAAGGGCAATGAAATCGCCGACCCACTCGCCAGGAAAGCTTCCAGCGAAAAAAACCTAGCTCCTGAACGAACCTTTTTGCGGCACTCCCAAGTCTAAGATGAACAATGCAACACCTGTCCTTTTGGAACAGCGTTCAGGGACTCCGCCTCAACAAACACCCTATTAATATACCCACACTTAATAGAGTAGATATTAGAAGACTAGTCAAGTACCTGACCAGACACTGCGGTCTGAGATATCATCTTTGTAGACTTGGGGTTAACCCTTCAACCCATCGAAGCTGGGAGGAACCCAAAAAGTAATCAAGTATCAGGCCAAATATCTTGACTTGACCCGACATTACTGATCGTATCGAGAAAGTAACCACTGCCCTCTATTGTTGCAGGAAAGTGGTGGGCAAAAAATGGGGCCTCCAATCTAGCACTATGCCCTGGTTCTAAACAGCAGTCATAAGACACATCCTTCTGTACAGCGTCGGTCTTGGCAGGGCAGTCTATCGCAGCCTTCTGGGGAAAGTACAAAGATCGGCCAGCTTTTGCATGAGTGGTGCGATTAGATCGACCCCCACGGAGGCCATAAACATTCTACTATATCTAACACCATTAGACCTCTTCAGCAGGCAGGTTGCTGCCTGTGGGGCCCTATGGATCAGGAGCATCGGAAAATGGCCTACACTACACAAAGGCTATACCAACATTACCAACATAACCATTTCGAGTACCCCGGTACTACACCATCCCGCAAAACATGTTCAGCGAGAACTTCGAAGTTATCTTTATCTGAAGGAAAAAGTCATACCGAAGGACTCGATATCTCTCAATACCGACGACTCTAAGATGGTGACGGGTGTAGCTAGTGGAGTATATGCCAAGGAACCTAACCTCAACCTATCACTTAGATTCCCAAACCACTTCAGTGTGTACCAAGCAGAAATAACAGCGGTAACGGAGACCCTTGCATGGCTTAGTATCAATATAATATCCGTAAAGGATAGCCAATCAAAGATAAGATCTCTGACAGCGGTAACCCACAAATCAAAGACAGATCTGAACTGCCGCCTATCTCTAAACGAGATGGCTGAATAGTTCAATATATAACTACTGTGGTCTTCCGAAACTAGGCGAACAATGAACTCGCAAGTTTTGGGTCAAGCACACTCAGTCTTCCAACCCTAAGGGACTTAAAACCACTAATAAACTCGATAAAGCACATGATGAGACTTCGGACCGTAGAAGCTACCAACCTTCAATGGAACGAAAGTAATATCGGCTTAATCACTAAACAAATTCGGCCTAAGCCAAACTTAGAACGGACGTAGACCTTGTGGCAACCAAAAGTGGAACCTTAAGCACTCTAACCTGTATCATTAGAGATTACTGCACCATTGGCATATATGCCGCCAAACTAGGGCTACCTGCCAATGATTTCTGCCGCGGCTGCATGGATTAGGAGGAAGAGGAATCAATTCCCCACCTCCTCTGCTCATGTCCCTCTTTTGCGAACCGTAGGAGGATCTGCCTCAGTGCACCCTTCTAATTATAACTTAAGTGAGCTAGCGGATATAAAAATAGCTCAACTCCTTCGCTTCTTTAGATGCACTGATTGGTAGTAGTATGATCCATTTGTAGACATGAGGTCTATCTTTGAGTACCTGTTAGCTTAAGCCTCCTAGAAGACTATCCATGTGGTACGAAAAATAAGGCATTGTCTCTGCCACTGCCCCATTCTATTATGTTTAGCTCTAAAAATATTTTCCATAGTAGGAACAGAAGACAACAACAAGAGTGTCCATCGTTAGGAACGGGTTTATCAAAGTGCCACCCAAAAGTGCCCACTGTCATATTGCGATCTAAGCCAGACATTTCTCCAGCATCTTGGAAGTTCGAACTTTTCCAGGAGGCAATGTGGACTCGGATCATTACCTTGTTGCAGCCAAGGTACGTATGCGGATATCGCAAACGATGCGGAGTCGAGTAGCACCAGCAAAATTTGACGCCAGGACCTTAGCAGATCGTGTCTCTCTCAAGCTCTCTCAAGAACCAATTCAAACTGCACAAACCATAAAACAGCAATCGAGACGTTGTCAAAGCCCATTAGTGATGCTGCCTCTGATGTATTAGGTTTCCAGCCACCATCTAGAGCTGCTCGCGAGCTCTATGAGCGAATGAGAAGGGAAGAGCATGAGCTTTTCAGAAGGAAAAAGAAAGAGCATGAGAAGCTCGCGATCGAAGAGATTTGTTATGGCAGGAACGACATTCGAAAGTTTTACCAAAGAGTACAACGAACATGCCAAGGTTATAAAGCCAAGGCGGAAGCTTGCAGGAATGAACACGGACACCTCGTAGTTGAATCGCTGACGGCGCTGAGAACGTGGAAAGACTATTTCTGCGGCGGAGATGGCCAAGATGTCGCTTTCAGGCAGAATGTACCATTCACACTGGACGAAGATGAGAGAGAATTTCTTCCACCCGAATAGTCTAATAAAGCTGCTGGCGCTGACGGCCTGCCCGCTGAGCTGTTTAAAGCAGCTGGATGTAAGTTGGAGGGGAACATGCACTATCTCTTCTGTAAGATATGAAGAAAGTATGCCCGATAAATGGAATCTCAGCATTGTTTGCTCCATTCATAAAAAAGGAGACCCCTATAACTGCGCCAACTATAGGGTACTAAGTCTCCTTAACATTGCATACAAGGACTTTTCTGTCGTGCTCGGTTCCTATCAATGTGGTTTCAGGCCAGAAGAATCAACAATAGACCACATATTCACACTGTGGCAGATTTGAAGTATTCTAGCTGCTCCATTAGGGTCGGTAAGGAGTTAACCGAGACCTTCTATGTCTAAAAAGGATTCAGACAGGGCGACGCACTGTAGTGTGATTTTTTCAACGTCATCCTTGAAAAAATCGTGCGGGATTCACTGGCCAATACGAGAGACGCGATTTATTTCAAGTCTGCACAATTGCTCGCATACGCTGATGACGACGACGTGATTGGCAGAACGCAGCGAGACGTCAGTGAAGCTTTTGTGAGCATTGAAGCAGAAGCGGCTGAAGTGGGTCTCAAGGTAAACGAGGGCAAAACCAAATACATAACACCGACGTATTAGCCAAAACATCACTATTGGCAGCTATAACTTTGATGCAGTCAAGAAGTTCGTCTAGAAGACGTAAGAAGCGGCAACGACACCAGCGCTGAGATTAGACCCAGAATAATTCTTGCCAACCGCTGTTTCTTCGGGCTCAAGAGACAATTGGGTAGTAGAGCCCTCTCTCGGAAAACTGAGGTGACCCTGTATAAAACACAAATCATCCCGGTTCTCCTCTACGGCGCAGGGGCTTGGATCTTTCAAAAATGGATGAAGAGGCCCTTCATCGTGAACACTGATCAAATAGTTCTGTGCAAAGCATCGTCTATTATACTCATCTGATTGACATTAAACCGAACGACTTTTAAGGTAATCCACTGGTTATATACCGTGATATTAAGACCTATCATCACCTATGCATCCACGATATGCTGGACAAAAGTTAAGCAAAAAACAATTATCGTTAAGCGTCAACGCCTTCACAGACTAGAGTGTCTCGCTATTACAGGCGCAATGTTAAACTGCCCCACGGCAACCCAAGAAGCACTGATTGGACTTACTTCGCTGCACCTTTTTATTTAAAAGGTTGCATTACGTAGTGCAATCAGAATTCTTCGTTCGGGGACAAGTTTGCCATGTGGACCCATGGGTCACATGTCCATCTTGCAACATCTTCCCGAGCTGGATATGATCACCACGGTCTCGGATGCATTACCACACACCTTCACTTTAGACAAGATATTTGAGATATTGATCCCAAGCCGCTCAGTTTGGGAAACCAGTGATCCCTTGCTTAATTTCAATGGTCTTAGGTGGTACACTGATGGCTCCAAGATAGTTTCTGGCGTTGGCGCCGGCATCTTTGGACCAAATTTTAAGATCCCGAAGGCCCTGGGAATGACTCCTAGTATATTCCAAGCAGCATGCGTCAATCTAAACCCAGAGACTGTCATAGGAGGAGCAACCATCAACATACTCTTTGAGAGCCAAGCAGCGCTTAAAGCGCTTTGTACAGCATGAACTACAAAAAACATCAAGGAGTGCCATGGTACCCTGAAAGACCTCGCCAAAAGAAACAAGGTCAAACTCTGGTGGTGGCCAGGGCACAAAGGTTTTAAGGGCAATGAAATCGCCGACCCACTCGCCAGGAAAGCTTCCAGCGAAAAAAACCTAGCTCCTGAACGAACCTTTTTGCGGCACTCCCAAGTCTAAGAAGAACAATGCAACACCTGTCCTTTTGGAACAGCGTTCAGGGACTCCGCCTCAACAAACACCCTATTAATATACCCAAACTTAATAGAGTAGATATTAGAAGACTAGTCAACTACCTGACCGGACACTGCGGTCTGAGATATCATCTTAATAAAGTTAGCCTCTCGTTAGAAACTGACCGCCGACTCTGCCTTGAGGACGAAGAGACGGCAGACCACATACTGTGTGAGTGTGCTGCTCTCTGCCATCTCAGGAAGCGTATCCTTCTCAGTGAAGTTATGATTCCTAAGGGGATCATCTCAGCTCCTACGACAGGCATTGTCGACTTCATTAAGTAAGTGGAGAAGCTCATCGGCTAATCGGCTAGCAGGCACAATAGACTTGTAAAGGTCACAGTGCCTCGTGCTATTTGATAGCACTAGGCCCTTAATTCAAAAAAAAAAAAATGAATTTAAGAACTCGGAAATTTGGACCCTCGATCCTAACACAACCTATTTAGAACTACCATGGTAAGGAAGATTTCCTATGGAAATTGCAGATGGGGAAGGGCGAATGGTGAGCCCTTAGTCGGTTGGGCTACGGCCTAGTAAGCCGTAACCGTCAAAAAAGCACAAACTCCGAAACCATCACAAGCCTCGGATGAAAGGGACCGGATTAATGTTGACGACCCTTGCAAAAAACGAAAAGAGGACAATGATCTTCCGCTCTGTACGTGGAATGCTAGGTCCCTTAACAAGCAGACGCCCTAGACCGCTATAAAGCGGACATAACCGCCATACAGGAAATACGATGGAATGGACCGGGTATAAAGCGGATGAAAAACTGCGGTATTTACTACGGTAACTGCTACAGGGCAACGATTGTTCGGATGCGGATTTGCTGTGTTCGAGGTGGACTAAGGCAAAAAGTCCTAAGCCTTCGGCATGTGAGCGAACGCCTCATAACAATCCGTATCAAGGCTAGATTGTTTAACATCAGCCTGATCTGCGTCCACGCCCCCACGGAAGACAAGGATGACTCCGCCAAAGATGAGTTCTACGATCTCCTAGACAGAACGTATGCCCAATGTCCCAGCTATGACATCAAAATTGTACTAGGAGACATCAATGCTAAGCTGGGTAAGGAAAGCATCTTTGAACGACTCATCGGCAAACATAGCCTACACAACACCACATCCGATAACGGACACAGGCTGATTGATCTTGCTACGGTGCGAAATCTCATGCTAGCCAGCACGCGCTTCCCGCACCCGGCTGTGTTTTGATCAATCGACCACCAACCAGATTGATCACATCGCGACCGACGTCAAACACTCCTCCACTATTCTTGATTTTCGAACTTTCCGAGGAGCTAACATCGACTCGGACCACTATCTTGTAGTAGCCAAGATGCATATACGGATATCACGAACGCGGTGGAGTAGAGTAAGAATACAAAGTTATGACGTCGGAAAGCTACTATCGCCAGAAACCGCTCGTGCTTTTACAGATCGCGTCTCCCTTAAGCTCTCCAATACACCTCAACCCTTCACACTATCAATCGAACAGCACTGGAACCTTTACAAATATGCCCTGAAAAGCTCTGCATCCGAAGTTTGGGCTTCAAGGCTCCACCACGAAGAAACACCTGGTCCGATGACGAGTGCAGGAGGATCCACACAGCGAAGCTGGATGCATATAAAGCCTCGCTGCATAGAAGAATAAGAGCAGCCCGTGAGCTCTACGAGTTCAAAAGAAGAAAGAGCTCGATTGAGGATTTGGAGAGGTGTTACAGCAGGCGTGACGTTGGAAAGTTATATCAACAGATAAAGCGAACATGCCAAGGTTATAAAGCCAAAGCGGAAGCTTGAAGGGATGACAACGGAACCTAGTAGTAGAATCGCAGTCAATGCTGAGAAAATAGAGAAATCACTTCTTCAGACTGTACAACGGCGATGTTAGTCAATATCGACGAAGACCGCAAAGAATTCCGTTCCCCTGACCTCGACAAAGTTTAGATTGCCATATCAAAACTCAAGTCGAATAAAGCTGCTGGCGCAGACGGACTGTCTGCTGAGCTCTTCAAGGCAGCTGGGGATGACCTGGTTAGGAGCATGCACCAGCTCATCTGACAGTTATGGCAAGAGGAAAGCATGTCCGAGGAATGGAGTCTCAGCATCGTATGCCCGATCCACAAAAAAGGAGAGCCCTCTGACTGCGCCAACTACAGAGGAATAAGTCTTCTTAACATCATCTCTAAAATCTTCTCTGCGGTTTTGTGTGAACGCCTGAAGCCTTTTTTAAATAAGCTGATAGGTCCTTATCAGTGCGGATTCAGGCCAGGGAAGTCCACCCTCGACCGAATCTTCACACTACCTACCTATTTGTCGACTT
Source organism: Eumerus sabulonum (assembly GCA_951905685.1). Taxonomy (NCBI): domain Eukaryota; kingdom Metazoa; phylum Arthropoda; class Insecta; order Diptera; family Syrphidae; genus Eumerus; species Eumerus sabulonum. The sequence continues at coordinate 243,735,788 of OX645060.1, forward strand.
CAAAGCTGCACACGACAGCGTAATTAGAGACGAGCTATACAACGCCATCTCTGCTAAACTCGTCAGAATATACAGGGGGACTTTGGAGAATGCCCGCTGCTCCATCCGAATCGGTTTTGATGTCAAAAGAGTGCAGTGCGCTTTAGTGTGATTTCTTCAACATCGTATTAGAAATGATTGTGCCAAAATCACTGGCCAATACAAGAGGCACAATTTATTTCAAATCCTCGCAACTCCTTGCATACGCCAACGATATTGACATAATAGGTAGATCACAGCGATATGTCAATGAAGCGCTTGCGAGTATTGAGTTCGAGGCGGCGAAAGTTGGTCTGGCGGTAAGCGAGGACAAAACTAAATATATGCTGTCATCAAAAAAGGACACTCACCACCGGCGTTTTGGCCAGAACGTTTGTATTGGCAGATATAAGTTTGAGGTAGTTAACGACTTCGCCTACCTTGGCTTCGCAGTTATATGAAACAACGACATCAGTTCCGAAATCAAATTCAGAATCACTCTTGCCAATCGCTGTTTCTTTGGGCTCAGGAGGCAATTGAGTAATAGAGATCTCTCCCGAACGACAAAGTTGACTCTATACAAGACCCTTAACATCCCGGTCCTTCTGTACGGCGCAGAAGCATGGACTCTATCAAAAGCGGATAAGAAGGCCCTTGGTCGGTTCGGGAGAAAGATTTTACGCGTGATTTCCGGGCCTCTAAACGCAGATGGAGGAGAAGATTCAGCCACGAACTATACGGGCTGTACAGCGACATGAGCCTAGTCAGGCATCTACGGATTCAACTCCTAAGATGGCTCGGCCATATAGAGCGAATGACACCATAGCTCCAGCCCGGAGAGTCTTTGAACCCAACCCCGAGGGACGAAGAAGCAGAGGACGGCCGCAATTAAAATGGCGCACACAGGTGGAAGGGGACCTCAGCCAACTGGGTAATCGACAATGGAAAAGGCTAGCAAAAGATCATGCTAATTGGAGGGGCATGTTGGTTCAGGGCCAAGTTCACCCCGAACTGTAGCGCCCGTTAAAAAGTAGAAGAAGAAGATGGGAAATAACAGTGTTCAGAGTACCTTGAACTCGATCTCTGCCCACAAAATCTGACATTTTTCCTACTTAAACTGCACTCATGTTGAATTTTATATTCACGTTTTCATAATCACCATTAATGTCTCCTTCCGGCATGTCTTGACTGACACTTTAGTTGCCTAAGCAACTTTATCTAAAAATAAATACTTTGTACATGCATCTCATTCCAGAGGGCAACACATCTGACCTCAGAGGTATTTTCGTTGTGCATCTGACAAAGTTGTATTTTTGCGTATAAGCAAAACAAAGAGTTATGTACCTTATCTAACACAAAACGTGAATTCTTGAGTAACCAAACTAATTAATCAAATCGGAAGACCGTTGCAGTAGTTATCTCTCGCGCCTGTGGCATTAAGGCGCCAATCACTTAGGTTCAAAATACGATGTATCCGTCTATCGTTTTCAATTAAAATCGATTTCATATAGTGAAACATTAGAAATGCAACGAAATGATGTGTTTCTCTAGAGACGTTGTGCAATTCAAATTCACGTTTTAAGGTGAATGGTATTCAGTTGTCGCTTCGTAGTTGTTTATTTCCGATCGTGGATTTATTTAAATTGATTAATTCAAAATTAAGTATGCACATAGCGGTTAAGCGAAAAATAAACCATTTGCTGAACCCGACCAAATTGGATGTCATAAGGAGTGTCTGATACATGTAAGGCACGAATGTCATAAGGAACGAATCAATTCACACAGCATAAGAGAGAAGGAATTAATACATTTTCTCAAAACTATACACTTCCGTTTACGATAGTTTTATAGGCGGCAATGACAGGAAAATACAACAAGCAATCAAGTTTCAAATAAATAACGATAATCACCGCTAATTGTTGCTTGCTTAACAACCTACTACTATTATCTTTATCGCACACCATTAGTATCCAAAGTTTTACTTACGATTTTCAGTTTTCGTCTCCTATCGAAACGCACTTCAGTGCTAATTCCTTTTAAAATCAATTTCCGTATACACAGTGTAAGTTGTTATTCCTTTCCAGCTGAGTTTAATTAAATCGAGAACACACAATTTTCCTTTCTACGATACAGATAGATAGGCACTAAAACTTAAGCTTCCTGAAGTTGCCCAATTAATTACGCATCTGTGAATCGTTACTTTCGAACGCACTGAAAATCGAAAACACAGAAACACTGGTTGAAAGGATCGAACAGTGTCCTTTTTTGTTTTTCTAATTCAACAATCGCAGGAATATCCTTGCGCTATGAGGGACGGGCAAACAAACGCGTATCGCAAAAAATATTCCCAAAAAGGGAAACGAGATAATGATACAAACAAAAAACAAATAACTCCGACGCGCCGAGCACGAGCTAATCGCCACTTTTCAATTCACAGGCAAAATGAGTGGCTTAAGTATCTTTCCTAGACCTTTATACGATTGTCATCTTTCAACATGCACCGATCGAGATGAGAGCGCGAGTTTCATTCAAGAAACAACAAACAACAAACTAGATACGAAAACAGCAAAGAGTCAAGTCAAGCTAACAACGTGGTCGCGGCACGTTAAAGCCAGGTTTGATCTCTGTATCTCACAGCATTGCGCATAGTATATTAACGCATAAAGTGTGAGATACAGATACTTGACCACTCGTGTGAATGTATGAATCGGTGTATGCGAGCGTGTGTAAACGTCCGTCACCACTCCTCTCATGATGCTGGTTTTGCTCTATAGCAATTGCAGTTGCTGCAGCATATGATACTTCCCTCATTCTCGTTCTTTGAGACGAGATCTGCTCTGTTGCGCATGGATTATTATTTACCAACTCGTGTGTTGGACTCGATGATTGAGGTAATTACTCAGGCAAGTGATAAATGTTATGAAATTGTATCTACGTGCCCTTAGTTCACACGCTGCGTCGATGCGATAGTCATTTGTGCCACCAAAAGCACAATTGACGTGATGTGATGAGCGAGTACGTAGTTAACTCTTAACCTCAAGATCACCGTCAGCAAATCCCCGGGCATCATTTACGGGCGTTACAGGTCACCTACCTATGATTAAATGGTCACCCTCTCTGAGCCATTACTCGATTTCGATGTCTGATGTAACCTTCAGCAGAACATCATTTGCATTTCCGTCTTCGATACGCAATGCAGTAAGGTTTAATAAAATTTCGATTAAACTGTGGAAAAAACCGAGAGAGACATTAAGGGAATACTTGAAACTGGATTTAAGCCAGTAATTATGAATGAAACTTATTGCAGACGATTGGCATTGAATCACCCCATCACTGAAATTGCTTTTGAATTTAAATGTGTCTTCCTGTAACAGCAATTTTGTTGACGACGGATATGAACGTGCATATCCGCCGTGATAAAGCGACATCTCTACCTCAGAATAGACAAACAATGAAAGCTTTGGAAAGTTTCTTCTGGCCTCTCACGTAGACGTTGGATTCGCGGCATGAAGTATAAACATAAATAAATTGCTTCCATAAGTTCAGTATAGATAGATAAATGTATCCTGCTGCCTATATAGTATCTGTGAGGTACACATTCTTTGAATTTTGAAGTAAAACTACTCACGCCCAATCACGCCCTGGATTGGGAAACGGAGCTACTGATTAAATCAGAAAGTGAGAGGGGTCATTGGATTTTCACTGTGCAAAATACCCACAGGTCTTTTACGAAACTCTGGTACACCTGCCTGTGGTACCGCCAGCTAAAACTCGTTTTATACCGAAATACGGAAGCGTATGTATATGTATCACAACACCTAAAGCAGCATTTGCATTTGCGGCGATATAACTGTTTTTAGTCCTTTTACTTACTTACTTAACTGGCGCTACAGTTCGAACCTGGGCCTCAACCAACATGCCTCTCCACCTAGCACGATCTTTCGCTAGTCTTTTCCAATGCCGCACGCCCAGTTGGTTGAGGTCCCCTTCCACCTGTGCGCGCCACCTTAGGTGCGGCCGTCCTCTATTTCTTCGTCCCTCGGGGTTGGATTCAAAGACTCTACGGGCTGGAGCTGTGGTGTCCATTCGCTCTATATGGCCTAGCCATCTTAGGCGTTGGATCCGTAGACGCCTGACCAGACTCATGTCGCTGTACAACCCGTACAGTTCGTGATTGAATCTTCTCCTCCAACCCTCCTCTGTGTTTATGGGACCGAAAATCTAACGCAGAATCTTTCTCTCGAAACGACCAAGGATTTCCTCATCCGCTTTAGATAAAGTCCATGTTTCTGCGCCGTATAACAGGACCGGGATAGTTAAGGTCTTATATAAGGTCAACTTGGTCGTACGAGAGAGGGCTCTACTTCTCAGTTGCCTCTTGAGCCCAAAGAAGCAACGGTTGGCAAGAGTAATTCTGCGCTTGATTTCGAAACTGGTGTCGTTGTTCCAAGTCACCGCGGAGCCGAGGTATATGAAGTCCTTAACTACCTCGAACTTATATCTGCCAATATGCACGTTCTGTCCAAGACGTCGGTGGTAAATGTCCTTTTTCGATGACAGCAGATATTTAGTCTTGCCCTCATTAACTGCCAAACCAATTTTTGCCGCCTCCATCTCAATACTCGCAAACGCCTCATTGACATCTCGCTGCGATCTACCTATTATGTCAATGTCGTCGGCGTATGCAAGGAGTTGCGAGGAGTTGAAGTAGATTGTGCCTCTTGTATTGGCCTGTGATTTTTGCACAATCATTTCCAATACGATGTTGAAGAAATCACACGACAGCGCATCGCCCTGCCTAAATCCTTTTTTGACATCAAAACTATCGGTAAGGTGCTCACCGATTCGGATGGAGCAGCGAGCATTTTCCAAGGTCATCCTGCATAGTCTGACGAGCTTCGCAGGGATGTCAAAAGTAAACATGGCGTTATATAGCTCGTCTCTAATTACGCTGTCGTATGCGGCCTTGAAGTCGACGAATAGATGGTGCGTATCGACTTGAAACTCATTGGTTTTCTCCAGGATCTGCCGGAGTGTGAAGATTTGATCGATGGTGGACTTCCCTGACCTGAAGCCACACTGATAAGGACCTATCAGCTTGTTTACGAATGGCTTCAGGCGTTCACACAAAACGGCGGCGAAGATCTTGTATGCGACATTAAGGAGACTTATTCCTCTATAGTTGGCGCAGTCAAAGGGATCTCCTTTTTTGTGGATCGGGCAAACAATGCTGAGACTCCATTCCTCGGGCATGCTTTCCTCTGACCATATCTTACAGATGAGCCGGTGCATGCTCCTAACCAGCTCACCCCCAGCCGCTTTGAAGAGCTCAGCAGACAGTCCATCTGCGCCAGCAGCTTTATTCGACTTGAGTTTCGACATGGCAATCTCAACTTCGTCGAGGTCAGGGAGACGGAATTCTCTGCGATCTTCGTCGTTAAAAAATGGATAATTCTGCCTGACGGCGGTATGTTGGTTGTCATCGCCGTTATACAGTCTGGTTTTTCCAAATTCTCAGCATCGACTGCGATTCTACTACTAGGTGTCCGTTCTCATCCTTACAGGCCTCCGTTCGGGCTTTATAGCCTTGAGACATTCGTTTTATCCGCTGATAGTCGTTTTGTCCGCTTTTAGTCCTTTTACCACTTCCAAAATAGAACTCAATTCACTGAGGTTCACCTAGTTTTGGGGTCACTTATTCCAGCGTGAACTCAGGATACGAACCCGTGAACCCTATATCTACTCGCAATTACGGTTAAGTCCTAGTGAAGTTACTAGATCTTTGAAGTATGTACATTGTCCCGGCGAGAAAACAGTCCAGGTGTCGACTAAAAAAACGCATTCGCCCTTATGTCTACGAGAACTATGCCTAAGTGCTTTTTTCCAGGCTGATTGATCTTGCTACGGGGCGAAATCTCCTTCAAGCCAGTATGCGCTTCCCGCACCTCTATATGTATACACAAAGGCTTATCATCACTAACCAGAGCCCTCCACTATTCTTGATTTTCGAACTTTCCGAGGAACTGACATCGACTACGACCACTACCTTGTAGTAGCCAAGATACGCTTACGGATATCACGAACGCAGCTGAGTAGAGTAGGTTAGGTTAGGTTAATGTGGTAGGCATAAGCCACACGTAGGCCGAAGTCGGCCCATTGTGATACCACCTGGGTCAAATTACCCTGATCCGCTACCTGAGAACCAACCGGTGCTTCTAATGAAGCGATGGAATTGAGCTATTTTTTGGTTTGCTAGCTCACTTAGATTGTCAAAGAAGGGCGCGCCGAGGTAGATCCTCCTGCGATTCGCAAAAGAGGGACATAAGCCGAGGAGGTGGTGTATTGATTCCTCCTCCTCCTCGTCCATGCAGCCGCGACAGAAATCATTGGAGGGTAGCCCTAATCTGGCGCCGTGTTTTCCCATGATGCAGTGACCTCTAATGACACCCACTAGAGTACTTAAGGTTGCCCTTTTGGTTGCCACTAGGTCGCTGGTTCGTCCTAACTTAGGCCACAATTGTTTGATGATAAAGCCAATATTGCTCTCATTCCATTTGAGGTTGGTCTCCTCTATGGTTTGAAGTTTTATCATGTGCTTTGCCGTTCTTATTGATGTTTCTAGGTACCCGAGGGTAGGTAGGCTGAGTGTGCTTGACCCTAACTTTGCGAGTTCGTCGGCCGCGCAGTTTCCTGGAATATCTCCATGCCCAGGAACCCACAGTATTTTAATATTGAACTGTTCAGCCATCTCATCTAGAGATAGACGACAGTTAAGAGATGTCTTTGATTTGTGGGTTACCGCTGCCAGGGACTTTATCGCAGCTTGGCTTTCCGGGCAAATGATAATATCCTTAGCGGATATTACATTGATCCTGAGCCATGCAAGGGCCTCTGTTATCGCTGTTAGTTTTGCCTGATACACACTGCAGTGATTTGGGAGTCTGAAAGATAGGTTGAGGTTAAGTTTCTTGGAGAAGACCCCACTACCTACACCCGACTCCATCTTAGAGCCATCGGTATAGAGGGAGATCGAGTCCTTTGGTGTAACTTTCCCTTCAGCCCATTCCTCCCTGATTGGAAAGACAACCTAGTGAACACATTCTGCGGGATGATGTAGTCCGTGTCCATGGGTACTTTGAAGTGGTTTAGAATGGTAGTATGGCCTTTTTGAGACGTGGGCCATTTTCTTAAGCTCCTCATCATTAGGACCGCGCAGGCAGCAGCTTGCTTTCTGAAAGGTTCAAAGGTGGAAGATGTAATTGAATGTTAAGGGCCTCCGTGGGGGTTGATCTGATCGCTCTGCTTATGAATAAGCTGGCCGATCTTTGTACCTTCCCCGGAAGGCTTCGATTGACTGCCTTGTCCAGGGCAGTCCGCCAGACTACAACGCCATACAGGAGGATGGGCCTTATGGATGCTGTGTAGAGCCAATGCATAATGCTCGGTTGGAGACCCCACTTCCTGCCCACCACTTTCTTACAGCTGTATAGGGCAGTATTTGCTTTCTTAACGCGATCAAGAATATTCCAATTCGGCCTCCTGTCAAGAACTAGGCCTATATATTTAGCCTGCTCTTTGATTGTTAGTTGGGTTCCACCCAGCCTCGGTGGGTTGAGGGGCGGAATTTTGTATTTGTTAGTAAACAGTACTAGATCGGTCTTCTTAGGGTTCACCCCAAGGGAAATTTACGTGTGACGGCAATAGCAATGTCTTCTGCATAGGCGGTCACAGTGTACCCTTCCTGTTCAAGCAACCGCAGTAGTTCGCTTACCACCACGTTCCAGAAGAGAGGGGAGAGTACTCCACCCTGTGGTGTACCTCTGCTGCCCATTCTGGTTGAGACGGCACCAGCGAAGTTGGCTTTGACGACTCTTTGTGTTAGCAGTTGTAGTACCAGTTTTATCACTTATCCCTAACACCCAGATCAGACAGCGCTTTGATGACGGCCCATGGTTCAAGATTGTTAAAGGTGCCCACAATGTCGAGAAAGGCGACTAGAGTATATTCCTTGCGTTCTGGTGACATTTCTATCTTATTGACCAGTGAGTGGAGTGCTGTTTCCACCGATTTGCCTTTGTTATAGGCATGTTGGTTATCCGACAACCTTCCTGACATGCAGCTGTACCGAATGTGTGCGTCTAAAATCTTCTCTAGAGTTTTTAACAGAAAAGAAGTAAGACTGAGAGGCCTGAAGACATTTGCATACGTGTGGGAGCTTTTGCCTGCCTTGGGTATGAAAATGACTTTGGCTACCTTCCACTTGCTGGGGATGTAGGATAGGGAGAGGCAGCTATTGTATATGACCACAAACCCGGAGTAGAGTAAGAGCATAAAGTTGTGACATCGGAAAGCTACTATCGCTCGTGCCTTTGCCGATCGCTTCTCCCTTAAGCTCTCTCAAACACCTTAACCCTCCACGCAATCAATAGAACAACAGTGAACCGTTGCAAACAAGCCCTGAAAAGCACTGCATCTGAAGTTTTGGGCTTCAGGGCTCCACCACGAAAAAACGCCTGATTCAATGGCGAGTGCAGGAGGATTCACACAACGAAGCAAGAGGCATATACAGCCTCGCTGCATAGAAGAACAAAAGTGGTTCGTGAGCTCTACGAGTTAAAACGAAGTTAGGAGCATAAGCTTATTAAAAGAAATAAGGAAGAGCACGAGAAGCGCGCGATTGAGGACTAGGAGAGGTGTTACTGCAGGCGTGACATACGAAAGTTTTATCAAAAGATAAGGCGACCATCAGGTCGACGCTGAAAATATGGAAAACCACTTCTGCTGACGATTTTAGTCAATAAACCGCTGTCAGGCAGAATCATTCATTTCTCAATGAAATGACGAAGTTAAGATCGCTATATCGGAATTCAAGTCGAATAAAGCTTCTGGCGAAGATGAACTGTCTACTGAGCTCTTCAAAGCACCTGGAGATGACCTGGTTATCATCTGTAAGATATGGTCAAATATGGTCAGAAAAAAGCATGGCCGAGGAATGGAGTCTCAGACTCGTTCCAAAAGAAGGGAGACTCCTATGACTGCGCCAATTACAGAGGGATAAGTCTCCTGAACATTGCATACAAGATCCTCTCTGCCGTACTGTGTAAGCGCCTTAAGCCGTTCGTGGACAATCTGATAGGTTCCTACCAGTGTGGTTTCAGGCCAGGAAAATCCACAATAGACCAAATACTTACACTTCGGCAGATCTTGGAGAAGACCCATGAATTCCAGGTCGACACGCACCATCTTTTTGTCGACTTTAAGGCCGCATATGACAGTGTTTATAGAGTCAACGTTTTACTTTTTGGTAGAACTTTCGAACGTCGATCCTGCAATAGCATCTCTCCATCTCCTCGATCTCGAGCTTCTCGTGCTCCTTCAGTTTTCTTCTCAGAAGCGCATGCTCCTCCCTCCTTTTCTGTTCATAGAGCTCGCGGGCAGCTCTCGTCCGTCGATGCAGTGTAGCCGTGTATGCATTCTACTTCTCTGCATTTGTCTGTCTGCACTCGTCATCAAACCAGAGGTTACATCTGAGGCGGCCTCTCTGATGGCGTTCTGACAACGACTCCATTGCTGGTCTATGGTTTGTGCAGATTGCATCGGGACTTGAGAAAGCTTGAGAGCGACTTGTTCGGCGAAGGTCCTGGCAGTCTCTTGACTCGTTCAAAGATAGATTCCTTACCCAGCTTCACATTGAAATCTCCTAGAACAATTTTGGTGTCATAGCTGGGACATTGGGCATATGTTCTGCCTAGGAAAACATAGAGGTCGTCTTTATGTCGATCATCTTTCTCCTCTGTGGGACTGTAGACACATATTCAGCTTATATTGCCGAGATTGTACTTGATGCGGGTAGTTATGAAGCATTCGTTTACATGTTAGAAGCTTCAGACTTTTTTCCTGACTCTGCTTTGAATAACAAATCCGCATCCGAATAAACGTTGTTTATTTTCTCTGTAGCAGTTTCTGTAGTAGATATCACAGTTTTTCATCCGCTTTTTGCCTGGCCCATCCCATCGCACTTCTTGGAGCGCGGTAATGACGGCCTTATAGCAGTTCAAAGAGTTGACCAGTTGTCCGGCTGCACCGGGTCTGTTGAAGGAAATAATGTTGCAAGTGCAGATCCGGAATTCGTTTCCTTTTTGACGTATGCGGGAGTCGTTAACATATAATCCGTACGTATCCGAGGCTATGGGTTGGTTCTGAACAAATTTTTGTTTTACGCGATAGGGATGTTACCCCTAAGCGCATCCCCCAACCTGGAGGACCATGTTCCTCTTTCCCCAGGAACAAGGGATCAGTTCACTACCTGGCGGGTGCCAATATAGCCATCCAGTGGAGGCCACGCGGAGGCTGTGTATCAACTTGGATTGAGCAGGGACAGAGATCGAAGCTGGCGTTTGCCATGTTAAACGCGATAAACTTCTTTGCTCCGTTTGCTCACTAGCTCCTCCCCTAAATCTAAGCCGCATACGACAGCTTAATTAGAGACGCCCTATACAACGCCATGTCTACCTTTGACATCCCTGCTAAACTCTTCAGACTATGCAGGATGATTTTGGAGAATGCTTGCTGCTCCATCCGAATCGGTGAAGCCTTGACCGATAATTTTGATGTCAAAAAAGGATTTAGGCAGGGCGGTGAGCTGTCGGATGATTACTTCTATTTATTTAATTATTTATTACTATTGAGGGCGCCGCGGCGCAGTGGTTAGTGAGTTGGACTCTGACGCACGATGAGCGAGTTCGGATCCCGATAACACCAACGCCATCGAATGTTTATTTCGCGGCGCCTCTCCTCGGCGGGGTACTGGCGAAACCCCCCGTAGTATAGTTGCCATGAAAAAGCTTCTCAACTCACGCCGTTCGGAAACGGCTATAAGCTGTAGGTTCCTCTCACCTATGTGAAAAATAATAAACACACGACATGGGTGATTGAGAGAAGCTTGGCTCTGGTCCTTCATGGGCTGTAACTCCACCAAAAAAATCAAAATACTATTATTAAAGGTGGAAGATTGCCTTGCGTAGCTTGAGTGTTTCCAAGTCGGAAATGATTGCGGAAAAATCACTTCTTCTTCTTAGTGGGCGCTACAGTTCGTGGTGAACCTGGGCCTCAACCAACATGCCCCTCCATCTAGCACGATCTTTTGCTAGCCTTTTCCATTGCCGCACAGCCAGTTGGCTGAGGTCCCCTTCCATCTGTGTGCGCCATCTTAAGTGCGGCCGTCCTCTGCTTCTTCGTCCCTCGGGGTTGGATTCAAAGACTCTCCGGGCTTGAGCTGTGGTGTCTATTCGCTCTACATGGCCCAGCCATCTTAGGCGTTGAATCCGTAGACGCCTGACTAAGCTCGTGACGCTGTACAGCCCGTAAAGTTCGTGGTTGAATCTTTTCCTCCATCCCCCGTCTGCGTTTATAGGTCGGAACCTACCAAGGGCCTCCTTATCCGCTTTTGATAGAGTCCATGCTTCTGCACCGTACAGGAGGACCGGGATGTTAAGGGTCTGGTATAGAGTCAACTTTGTCGTTCGGGAGAGGGCTCTATTACTCAATTGCCTCCTGAGCCCAAAGAAACAGCGATTGGCAAGAGTGATTCTGAGTTTGATTTCGGAACTGATGTTGATGTATCATATAACTGCGAAGCCAAGGTAGACGAAGTCCTTAACTACCTCAAACTTATATCTGCCAACGGTCAACGGTTGTTGAGAGGCTATCTAAAGGGCTCCGCGAGGAGGCCGTATGTCAACTTGACCCGGACATTTAAACAGGGATCGTTGCTGGCATCTCGCCAGGTTGAGAGCGATCAACAACTTTATCCTCTATGTCCGAGCCCATGCCCTCTTGCCTCGAGAGCTTGAGAAAGACGCAATTGTCATAGGCTCTGGCGGTCTCTTGCGATTGTAGCATTTATGTCGCTGGCCCTACTGGATTTTTCTGGGCCAGGTATATTCGTAGTCTTGGCCTGGCTGCCACAAGATAGTATTCCGAAACAATGTTGGCTCCTCGAAAAGTTCGTACATCCAGAATATCGGATGCAATGTGATCAATCTGGTCAATTTGGTTAAGAGTTGATTGATCCTCAGATCGCCAAGTCCCCTTGTGGATTTTGAGACGTGGGAAACGCGTGCTAGCAACTGTAAGATCTCGCCTCGTTGCGAAGTCTATCAGCCTAAATCCATTTTCGGATGTGGTGTTGTGGAGGCTATGCTTGCCAATGACCCTATCAAAAGCGACTTCCTTGCCCAATTTCGCGCTAGATGAACATTTTTTTTTTTTTTAAACATGATTTATTTTATTGCATCTATTTATGTTTTACAAATTGCTACAAGACGCCATGGTCTTTTGAAAGCAAAAAGAAGTTGTGTTACAGAATTTTAGTTCAAATCACAAAATAAAATAAAATACGAACCAAAAGGACTAATAATTTAAAGTTTAAAGTTTAGATCTAAAATGGCATACAATTGAATAGAAAAGAAAAAAGGTATTGATATTGTAGTTATAACTCTAATTTCTAGTTTATGGTACTGTTATCAGAGAGGAAGATAAAAAGTTTTCTTCGGAATTCGGCGAATGTTTGTATTGTCTGCAATTCGTGCGGGAGGCGGTTCCAAAGGCGAATTGCAGATACCAGGAAAGACCGTTCTCCAATGCAATGTGTGAATCGCGGTAAAATTAAGCTTAGACCGCGAGTTGAACGTGCAAATGTAAGCATGTCATAAAGGTACTCAGGGCACATGCGACGAATAATTTTATATAATTTCAAAATATTACGGAAGTTTAGAAATACGTCCAGTTTCAGACCTAAGACTCCAGTGTTAAGATGAGACACACTACAGTACCTGGGAACATTGTAGATAAAACGAACACAGTCATTAAAAGCAACATTTAATCTTCTTTTACATTCAAAGTCAAGATGAGGGTAGACAGAGCAATTATAGGTAAAAAACGGCATGATTACACTTTTAAAGAGACGTAGTTTTATCGATACACTTAACACGTGAGCGGACTGTCGTAAGTATCGCAAGCTAGTATAAATTTTTTTAATGGTGTCAGTTATAGCATTACAACAGGTTAATGACGAATTTATTTGGTACCCAAGATATTTCACATTATTTGCAACAGGTATTATTTCACCATTTAGAATTATTGGTGGAAAGGTATGTAGGTCAAAGGCACTTCTTGAACAGATAAGACCTGTGGACTTAGATGGATTGAGCTTAAGTTTATTCTGCGATGACCACAATTCAATACTGAAAAGATCCTCATTGATTCTCCTTATGCAATCTTCACTCAATCCGATTGGGCGTGAGATGTATATTAAGACATCGTCCGCATACATATGAACTTTACAGTTCCGTATCACTTGTGGGAGATCGTTATTATAAATTGAGAATAGAAGTGGTCCCAAAACAGAGCCCTGGGGGACACCTATATTAGTGGGAAAAGGAGTTGACATACCGAGTTCAGTAATTACAGTTTGAGTACGATCGCGTAGGTAAGTTTGGAGTAACCTTATCGAAGAGGGGGAAAAACCGAAATATTGTTTTAACTTCATAAGAAGTATCGAGTGTTCAATACAGTCAAAAGCTTTCGAGAAATCAAGCAATACCAATACTCCTATGTTATCGCCATCCAATGAGAATCTGAGATCGCTTGTTACCTTCATAACCGCAGATTCACAACTGTGTTTTGATCGAAATCCCGACTGCCAGATCGACAACAAATTATTTACGCTAAGATGTTTTTGTATTTGTGTAGCAAGAATTTTTTCGAATGCTTTCGCCAGAAAACAGAGCATACTGATTGGTCTAAAATCAGAAGGGTTTTCAGGACGATTGTTCTTCGGTATCGGCATTATGTTCGCCATTTTCCATTGATCGGGAAATTGACATGAATATATACAAAAATTAAAGATGTGGGTTATATATGGGAGCAAATGAGGAAGAAGAAGTTTTATGAATCTTGGGCTGCATCCGTCTGGACCAGTTGCGTTCGATTTTACTGACAGGATTGCTTTAATAACTTCTACTTCGGTAACACATTCAAAGGCAAAGGCATTAGGAACATTGGATGTTATATTAGAAATATTGGATGTATTCGTAGCACTTGCATCGGGTGGCTTAAAGAAATTACTAATAACATTGGGACATAGAGAGCAACTGCGGGATTTTTTGTTCGATACCACACCTAGTTCCTTTAAATTTTTCCATAGTTCCTTAGATGTCAAATTAGGATCGAGTTTGGTAGAAAAATATGAGAGTTTTGACTTTCGAATAAGCATGTTAACTTTGTTTCGAGCCACACTATATTGTCTTTTATTCAATTGTGTTGGGTTTCTCTTATAACGTCTGAACAGTAACTCCCTTTCCTGTATACGATTCTTAATCTGTTCAGAGTACCAGGGACAGTGAGAAGACTTCAATCTTTTTGTTTTAACAGGGACAAACGAATCGTACAGAAACTGCAAAAAACTATTAAAAATCTTTACTTTATTGTTAACATCCGACGAAAGATAAACTTGAGACCAGCTGAGATTATAGAAGGCTGCTAAGACTTCATTAAGGTTTAAATTTTTAAAAGATCTGTAACTATATGTATTAACACAATTCGCATAGTCAACATTAAATTTCACAGAACAAAACAATATATCATGAATGAATTCGCTAGTAGGCTTCACTTGATCGATACATAAAATATTAGATATGTTGTTAGTTAAGAACATGTCGATTAGTGAGGGGTTAGTAAGGGACTGGAAGCATGTAGGGTAACAATCGTTTACTAGCGAGAGTCCTATTTTATCACAGAAGTATTGAAACTGACTAGTTGTTCTATTGCACTCAAAGTAATTAACATTTAGATCACACCCAATCAAAATGTTGTTGTATTTTGAACTTAAATCAATTAATTTGTCTTCAAGTTCTATTAAATTTTCAACCTTGAAACACCTGGGAGGGGAATATATTACAACTAAGAGGTATTTTTCATTGACACTATTGATTTCAACACAGAGAAACTGAATTATGGACTTATGAGACGAGTATATACATTTGGCTTTAATGGCATTTCTAATATACATACATACACCTCCACCAATTCTCTCAATTCGATCATTTCTGAACAAATTGAAACCAGGTAAATTAACGCTTTGAGATAATTTACTGGACGAAAGCCACGATTCTGATACCATCAAGACATCTACTTTAGAGCAACTAAACATTTGAAACAACACTGTATATTTGGACGAGAGACTTCCGGGGTTAACATGGCAGATATTTAGCCCTTGTTTTACACTACACATTGCATTGAGAACGGTCCTAATACTATCTGGATGGTTTAAATACATATAGAAAAGAGGTATATTGCATGTACATACTGAAAACCGAAAGCTGAAACAGTACCATATTCAAATAAAAAGTAACAGAGAAATTATATAAAGTATTAAATAAAAATTGAAAACAAGGAAAAGTACATATAATCAAGTAAACGAAAATCATTATTCGTAATTAATTTCATTAATAGCCGTGCAGAAATTTAGCTAAAACTTTTTTAAATTAAATATAAAAGGTATTAGAGAAATATTAAAATAACAAAAATGCCCTGCCTTGGAGAATAAACATTGGTAGAATTTAGTAACATTGAGGATATAACGAAATATACAAAGTGAAATGGAGATCTAGTATGTGACTGCGGCAGTAGAAGACAGCAAAACATCAAACAGCAACTCTAGCATCAGCGGTTACAGGTGACATGACATCTGCTGCATTATTACACAGATGATCCAACGAGTTGGCATGCACGATGGGGATCGGTTTTTGTGAGGGAGATTGCCTGACAAAAACTCTCCCATTTCTTGTAAACACTGAGTGTAGGTGTTTACTTCGTCGGAGAGCATTTGCTCGTCGGAAAAGAGCATGATTGTGCTTCGTTAAACTCTCATACACTCGAACAAACTTAGAACTGTCAAAACCAAGATCCGAGAGAGACACCAGTCTGGAGTTTTGTTTATAATAAACAGCTGTTGACTTGAGGATATTAATTTTGCACTGTTCATGGGGAAGTTTAACAATGATGGCACCATCTGCTGTATTGCGCGCTGTCTTCGTACGAAAAATAAAGTTTGGCTTTACCACATTTGTTTTTATAGTGTTGCAGTACTTAGTAAAGATGTCGTGGAGGTCTTCGTTATTTTTATGAGGCACTCCATGAAGAACTATGTCGCCAGCAATGTTTTTTCGGGCAAGAGCATCTATGTGCTGCTTCAGTTGAGTAGTGTCGTTATCCAGGATTTGAGTTTTTATTAAGGACACGTCATTTTCGATGGCATCAATACGTTGGAATTGATTTTCTATAATTCCAAGTCTGTTTTTGCAATTAAAAACAGAGTGATTGATAGAACTATATCTGTCACTCATCTCTTTCTCCAGTGCAGCTACCTTGTTCGCGAAGTCCTTCTCTAATGTAGATAGTCGCTCTGAGAGGTTTTGGTACATATGATTAATTTCGCCTCTCAACTCAGAGAAGGACTCATTGAACTTTACATGGAGCGCTTCCAAGCGTGCATCAATTTTCTCCCAAAGTTTGAAGGTATTCGTGGCAGCAGGGGAGGTGGTTTTAGCGGCGATTGAGGTAGCAGGGGATACAGAACCGAGAGTACTCACTGTTTTCTCAGATGACCTCAATTTTCTCATTTGCTCACTTGAATTTGACATGATTGTTGACTGTTAAGAATTTTTAACCGTAACTGACACTTATTGTTAAAATTATTCAATGTTACACTCTATTTTGTTGTTTTTGAATTGTTTATGGACACTTTACTTCAGGGAAATAAATACAATTATTAAAGCGTTTACGTTCTTTTGTTATTTGGACTTGTTTTTCAATTTACCGCGTATAATTACTATTAACTTAGCTAATTTCTACGGAGCTACAGAGAGACGCTACCGTTTGGCTACAGACATCGAACAACACGGACAACATTGTGCATATGTTCATCCAGGAAATTGTAAAAGTCCTCTTTTGAAACGTCATCCTCGTCCTCGGTGAGGGCGTGAGCGCAAATAGGCTCTTGTTGCCTTGATGCGAACTTAGCCTTGATGCGGATTGTTATGAGGCGATCGCTTACATGCCGCAAGCTCAAGACTTTTTGCCTAAGTCTACCTCTGATAAGAAATCCCTATCCGAAAAAGCGTTGCCGACTCTTTTTGTAGCAGTCGCAGTCTGCTTTTTGCTCGCTCCTTATCTGCCTTATAGCAATTTAGGAGCTCCGCTAATTGTTCGGCTGCACGTGGTCTGTTGAAAGACCTAACACTCCACGTACAAGTTCGGTTGCAGTGGCTTCTACTTGCTATTGTGGGCTAGCGCACGTCGGATACGCTACACCCACGAGGCCTTTGTTAGTCATTTACCACCCATTTGTTAAAGGCTGGGGGCACTTACTATGACGGTTTACCCTTTAATCTTTCTTGATTATTCGTATGGCTCAAAATGTCAATTCTCAGAATTACAGCACTTGGATGTTGGCATACGCAATTATAACTAAGTTTTCCTGATTTATCTATAACCTAAGTAGCAATTAAGAAGTGAGATTCATAGCTTTGTTTATTAGTAGCTATTACAGCTTGATAAGTTGATGTCATCAATCGTATAAATGCACCAGTAAAACAACACTTCCCTTGAATGCCCACTAATAAATTACAGCGGTTATGCAAATTTGATACAAAGAATACGTGTGCATCATCCGATGGGTTTTCAAATTCTGTGTAGCTCTGGCAACTACACAACGATGTTTACCGTGAAGATCATCTCTGTTCCTAGATAAGTATGTGCCTCTGAAAGATTCCAGTATGCAATAGTACTCCACAGGCTTTTGGTATCTTCTTCTTTTGGTGGCGTTACAGCCCATGAAGGACCAGAGCCAAGCTTCTCTCAATCACCCATGTTGTGTGTAATTTATTTTTCACATAGGTAGAAGGAACCTACAGTTGAATGCCGATTCCGAACGGTGTGAGTCGAGAAGCTTTTTCAAGGCAAGTATACTACGGGGGGTTTTGCCAGTACCCCGCCGCGCAATAGACATTCGATGGCGTTGGTGTTATCGGGATCCGAACTCGCTCATCATGCGTCAGAGTCCAACACACTAGGTTAGGTTAGGTATATGGGTGCCCTATTGACGGAAAGTCAAGGCTCACGTAGACTACGTTGAGCCCATTGTGCCCACTTGTTTTGTTTAACCCGTTGATACTTATATATTTACCGTCGAGCTGAACCAGTCAGACGAGGATAAAAATCCGAGTATTCTGTACAGCTCAATATTACCTACCTCTTCTAGTCCCGAAAGGAAGTATCTTCCTAGGAATATATTCCTTTTTTGGGCTAGCGCCGGACATTCGCACAGCAGATGACGAATGGATACAATTTCCTCTTCGTCCCTGCAGCTTCTGCAGAGGTCATTGTAGGGCTGGCCTAGTCGAGCTGCATGGTAGGATAGCATGCAGTGCCCGGTGAGGGCACCAACTGCCAGTCGAATGTTCCCACGATTGAACTTCAGCAGATTTTCCGTTCTTTTCTTATCATAGACGGGCCAAGTCGATCTCGCCGTTGCGCATGTATCTAAGCGACACCATCGCTTATTGGCTTTCACCTATAGCTCCGTCTGTATCTCCCTGTAGAGCGCACTGAGTGGTGATTTGGTCTCAGCTGAGATCTGCGCAATGTTAGCACCTGATCCTACCCTAGCCAGCTCGTCCGCCCTCTCGTTTCCGGAGATATTCATATAACCAGGCACCCAGCAAAGGGTCACCTCATTTACATTGGATATCTCTTCTAACTTCTCCTTGCAGAGTTTGACGAGTTTGGATCTTATCCATGCTGCCTGCAGAGCCTTAATGGCTGCCTGGCTGTCAACATAGATGTGATCCTTTTTCCTGAGATATTCTCTTTGCTGATCAGGTCCGCCGCCTGCTTGATAGCGAAGACCACAGCTTGGAAAACACTGCATCCATCAATCGAGCCTGTAGGAGCGATGCATATCCGGAGACTCAAAGTAGAATCCGGCACCTGTGCCAACATCCATTTTGGATCCGTCGGTGTAGAATGCCAGTTCACTTTCCGTGCGTACCAAATCACCGGTCCATTCCTTCCTGGAGGGAATTCTAATAGAGAATCTCCTCTCCCAGGAAGGAAGTCGGGTGACATAGTCCATTACGGTTCTGAATCTCGAGACGGCCCATCGATCCAAGACTGATGCATGTCCGTGAGGACTCCTTTTCCAGAGACCCGATTCCTGTAATCTTAGCGCAGTTCTGGTTGCGGCGCTCTCGCAGTACAAGTCCAGGGGTGGGAGGTTCAGCATGACTTCAAGAGCCGCCGTTGGTGTGGACTTCATAGATCCCATCACCGCCAGACAGCCTGCTCTTTGAACCTTTGACACACTGTGAAGATGACACTTTTTCTCAAGCGCCTTCCACCAGACAACCGAGCCATAGACTAGGATAGGTCTTACCACCGCAGTGTACAACCAATGTACTAACCTCGGTTTGAGGCCCCATGTCTTTCCAAAGGCTACCTTGCACGAATATAGTGCCACGTAGGCCTTTTTGATTCTTTCCTCAATATTTTCTCTCCAACTAAGTTTGGAGTCCAGGATTATGCCAAGATATTTGGCAGATTTTCCAGGGATCAAATCTATACCATTCATACGGGGGTAGGTATATCTTGGTACAGATCTTTTCCTTGTAAAGAGTACTACCTCTGTTTTCGCCGGGTTTACTCCCAGACCTCGCCCCTTGACCCAGTTATCCACTAACATCAGTGCATAGCTTAGTTTATCGCTGAGGACCTGCCGAAATTTTCCAGAGACTAAAATGGCAATGTCATCGGCGTAGGCTGTGACATTAAAACCCTCCGTCCCCAGAATCTTGGCCATTCCGTCGACCACAAGGAGCCAAAGGAAGGGTGACAGAACGCCACCTTGTGCTGTACCCTTATTTACTCTCACCCTTCAGCATGCTCTCCCTATCGTCGAATTTACTATACGAGTACCCAGCATTTGCCCAATCCAACTGCATACACCCGGGTTTATTTGGGCCATATGACGGCTGGACACTATTGCCTCGGTACTAACGTTATTAAAGGCACCCTCAATGTCCAGGAAGGCACCTAAAGTTAATTCCTTGATACTGAGCGATTTTTCTATCGTATAAACTACCCTATGCAGAGCAGTATCCACCGATTTTCCCCTTATGTACACGTTGTGTGATTGTGACAGATAACCGTCCCCAATCTCTATTATTCGTTCCAGCGTTTTCATCAGGAAGGACGACAGACTGATAGGCCTAAAGTCCTTTGCAGTACAGAGTCCAACACACTTGCCTCATTGTGCAATAATTTCCAATATGATGTTGAAGAAATCAAACGACAGCGCACCGCCCTGTCTAAATCCTTTTTTGGCATCAAAACTATCGGTCAAGGCTTCACCTATTCAGATGGAGCAGCGAGCATTCTCCAAGATCATCCTGCATAGTCTGAAGAGTTTAGCAGGGATGTCAAAGGTAGTCATGGAGTGGTATAGCTCATCTGTAACTACGCTGTCGTATGTGGTTTTGAAGTCGACAAATAGGTGATGAGTGTCGACTTGAAATCCACTGTTTTTTTTTCAGGATCTGCCGTAGTGTGAAGATTTGGTCGATTGTGGACTTCCTTGGCCCGAAGCCACACTGATCAGATTATTTACAGAAGGCTTCAGGCGTTCACACAAACCGGCAGAGAAGATTTTGTAGGCGATGTTAAGGAGACTTATTCCTCTGTAGTTGGCATAATCAAAGGGGTGTTAAGTTAAGGAGACTGATCCCTCAGTCCAAGGGGTCTCCTTTCTCGTGAATCAGGCAAACGACACTGTGATTCCACTCGTCGGGCATGTTTTCCTCCGGCCATATCTTACAGACGAGCCGGTGCATGCGCCCTGCCAGATCATCGCCAGCTGTTTTCAACAGTTCCGCGAACAGTCCGTTCGTATTGTTTACTTCAGCCTTGATATTGCGATCTTGACCTCGTCAAGACTGACCATTAAGCAGTCTGCAGAAATGATTCTTCCAAGTTCTCAGTATCGACGGCGTCTCTTCTACAAGTTGTACATTCTCATCCCGGTACTTATCCTAAGTCCGATCTCGGATGTGTTGTCGTGTAGGCTGTGTTTTCTGATGACTCTAGCAAAGGCTTCTTCATTTCCAAGCTGTGCATCGAAGTCTCCTAGAATGATCTTGGTATCGTAGCAAGGGCATTTATCGTATGTCCTTTCTAGGAGATCGTAGAAGTCATCCTTGCTCTTGTCATTGTTCCCCTCTGTCGGGGCGTGGCGCAAATCAGGCTAATGTTGCTGAATTTAGCCTTTATGTGGATTGTTATGAAGCACTCGCTTATGTATTTAAGGCTTAAAAGTTATTGCCTTAGTCTGCCTCGAACAACAAATCCACATCCACATAAGTGCTGCCTTCCCCCTCTGGAACAGTCGCCGTAAGAGAGGTCGCAGTTTTTCATCCATTTTTTGCCCGGTCCATCCCACCGCACTTGCTGTGGGAACGTGGTATGTTAAGAGACCTCCTCTTCCATTTGCAGAGCCGAAACTCATTGTCCTTTTTTCGTTTGCTGGGGTCGTCAACAATAAATCCGACCTTGTTCGAGGCCTGTGATTGCTTGGGAGCCGTATTTTTTTTTTCGTGGTGACGGATTTAGCTACCCACACAACCCCCAACTTGGAGGCCAGGCCCATTTTTTTTACCCTCGGCGGAAGCTCCGGGTGTATCCGGTGTCGGCAACCTCACTGAGGTTGTGAGCGACTCCGATGGCTCTACTATGTAGGGCTCGTCCGCAGCCGTCTCTTTTCCAGGGTCCCGACCCAACCTTGGAGATCTCTTTTAAGACCTGGGCATCGAAATATGTTCGAGCGGCTCCAAAAGGGGTGTTGTCCAGGTGGATCCCTCTAACTGGAGCTATGGACGCCGCCGTTAACCGATGGGTTGATTAGCCCATCCGCCGGCGTCCTGGAGAAGAGTTAAGCCCTGTCCCAATAAGAGTAAGAGCATTACTCTTCCCCCTATCTCTTTAGTGGCCCCCAACAACTCCCTACGGGACTCCTAAGTTTCACCACTTGAGGGTGAGAGTAGGAATTCGTTGTTCGAGGCTAGGCGCAAAAGCTTTCGTCCGCATGACTCGCTTGTCGACGCTTAGAAACTCGATCGAGAACTCCACATGAATTGAATACGTAGATAAAGGGATAGAAAATGGAACGTCATCGTATAAGGAATATTGACACTGTATCCGCACCTTCGTATCCCAAACGCTTTTCTTTATAAATTCACTGGGAGTAGCCAGAAACTATTCTCAACATTCCTACACTAAGATGTATGGTAGATTCGTGCTCACGTTTGTCCACCTTAGGTATAAAGTCATAGACGACTCATGTAAATCACCCTACTATATTTTTCGAAGCATTATGCTCAGAGCATGATCGGAGCACGGCATTCACGATGTACCCTCGCTATTGTTTTCCTATTTCAAATCAACCCCACATTTCCCAATCTTACTTTTTGTAGACACACACTGAATCATCGCTAGCATTTCAACCGATTCCGTTTAAACACCCAACAATATAGTAATGCCACTCTAGCTCAATCAATAGAACTTACAGAATTCATTTGATAAGATCAACGAGTTTATTTCCTTTGCAAGCGAATTCGTAGGTGGAACATGACTACCTAACAGAATTAAACGAAATCATTTAATTCCTGCAGGCGTCAGTAAACGCCGCTTTGAACCGAAACCGAACCCCACACGTTCAAAGCGTTTCATTCTAACTATCGACAATCTATTCGTAATCTGTTAGACTAAATATGAAATTCAATTATCAATCGAACCTATAATTATACACTGAGTGGCCACAGACGCATTCGTTAGTAACAGATAGTAAGTCTTTCAATTATCATCAAACAACACCAATCACCCGCCAATCGAATAGGAGTGCGCTTAACGGTAAGCGTCAAATATCGCAGCCGTGCAATTGCCGTATTTTAATATCTATACACTGAAAATCAATTATATCCTTTACGAGCAAATCCCTCTCTTGATTAGATTAGATTCGCACATACCCAACGCTGCTGCGCTACGCATGAGCCGCTTCTCCACATCGAAGCCAACCACTATGGAGGCGTGAAGGTGTATTTAGTTAATTAAATTACTACGAACTCATACTCTAGCGTCTAAACATACATTCTTTCTAAACGGACAATAAATGTTTACCCGCTTAAGCCTTTATAGATAGTGGCTCAGCAATTGGATGAGGATTTGCGTACTATCATTACCGTACCATTAGTACTTAGGCTAATGAATGAATAATGGTTTCATAAGTATGCACCTGGCGTCCTAATACTATCTAGTCCTGTGAAACGCGTTGGACTGTTAGTTTCAGTGGTAACACCATGACGCTATGATTAACGTTTTGTGACATTTGAAAAGGTGTATAACGTCGGTTGGACGCATTACATTTGTCTGACATCGCTATCATTAATTAGCATTGACAGTAATCAGAAAACTTAGTCCGGATTCATCATATCTTCCTCGAATTAATATTCGGATTCTATCTTTGGACGGTGCCTATGTGACTGTGTGTGTGTGTGTGTGTGTGTGTGTGGTTGGGTGGAGATGGAAGACTGATTTTAAATTGGTATTGCACTTCTTTTCTAATTTTGTTTTTTATTCTGGCTTCCATTGCTCCCATGTACTTTTATGTTGGCTCATACCCACTGCTCATAGATAAACATAGATATCTCTGACATAGGACGGATAGGTAGGCACTGCGGTGTATAAATACGCATCCCTCATGGAAGTAGACATCATTAGTCAACAGGTTCCTAGAGCGAACGGATTCGTAGTTCGAAGTTGTCTCAGCGATCTTAAAAATACATATTCTTATAGTGTGATACAGTGAATCGACATTTTAAACAAAGTGAGTTGTGATTTTATAAAACTTTTTCTGTTTATTTGAAAAACAATAATAAAACGTTAAAACCATAAATACGGTCTAAGTGAGATTTTTGAACAAAGAAAAATTGAAGGAGCATTTTGGAGGATTTAAATATTTAATTTTCCTTTTTGGTAACAATTTTAGTAAATCCTTCGTAATGTAAATACTTAAAAATCTGAAACTATATACAGTTGCTCTCGAAATTGACTGTACACCACGAAAACAAACATATTTTACTTCTTTTGATATCCAAAAATACACTTTTGTATCTTTTTTATTTTTATTTTTTTTACTTCATATTATACATATTTTTCTAATAGTTATAAACAAAACAAAAAAAAAAAACAAAACTATCATTACACAAATTTTAGAACAAAAAACCCAAAAATAATACCTAATTTCATGACACAAAATTGAGCGCACTACTTACTTATCAGGCCAGCGATCCATGGAGGATCTGAGCCTGAGCTATAGCTGCCTTCAATCCTTGACGGTCCCGGGCACGCTGCTTCCAGTTGTCAAGACCAAGATGTCTTACATCCGCGATTACTTGGTCTTTATACCGGAGGTTCGGTCTTCCTCTTCTTCTCGAACCAGGAGGCTCGGAGTCGAAGACCCTCTTAGCTGGAGCGTTGATATCCATGCGCTCGATGTGGCCGAGCCAGTGTAGTCGACGGATCCTTGCCTTCCGGACTACATCCACATCTTGGTACAGCTCGTAAAGTTCGCGGTTGTGTCTTCTTCTCCATTCACCTTCCTCACAGACAGGACCAAATATCGGGCGCAGAATTTTTCTTTCGAAAGAACCCAAAATCAGCTCCGCTGTCCTGCTTATCGTCCAGCTTTCGGCTCCGTACAGCAAGACTGGCAGAATGAGCGTTTTGTAAAGCATGACTTTGGTCTTTCGAGTGAGGAGTTTTGACCCCAGTTGTTTGGACAAGCCGAAGTAGCAGCGGTTGCCAAGGGCGATTCTATGCCGGATCTCCACTGTGGTGTCATTTGTGGAATTTACGTTTGCCCCGAGGTAGACAAACTCCTTAACTGCCTCGAAATTGTAGCTGTCAATTGTTATGTTTTGTCCCAGGTGGTGAGCGACGGATTGGTTTTTGCTTGACAGCATGTATTTCGTTTTGTCCTCATTGATCTAAAGACCATCTCCTTTAGCCTGTTCTTCAATCGCCGTGAATGCTTCCACAATGCCACGGCGAGAACACGCGATGATGTCGATATCATCCGCGTATCCTAGCAACTGGATGGACTTGTAAAAGGTAGTGCCTTCGCTGTTGACGCCTGCCCGTCGCACTATCTGCTCCAGCACCAGGTTGAAGAAGTCACATGACAGCGCATCTCCTTGCCCAAATCCGGTGCATGTTTCGAATGGTTCCGAGGTCCTAGAACCGAGTTGCACGGTGGATCGCGTGTTTTTTAGCGTGGCGCGACACAACTGTATCAGTTTTACCGGGATCCCGAATTCGGCCATCGCCCCAAACAGTTCTTCACGATGAATGCTGTCGTATGCGGCGTTGAAATCGATGAAAAGACGGTGTGTATCGATTCGAAACTCGTTGGTCTTTTCCAGGATTTGTCGAAGTGTGAAAATTTGGTCTATAGTTGATTTGCCGGGCCGGAAGCCGCACTGGTAGCTGCCGATTAGTGCGGTGCAAAATGTTTTTAGACGTTCACACAATACGCTGGACAGGATCTTGTATGCGACATTGAGCAGGGATATACCTCTATAGTTCTTGCAAGATCGCCTTTTTTGTGGATGGGGCATATAGAGCTGGTATTCCAGTCGTCGGGCATGCTTTCGGGCATGCGATGTTCTACCAGAGCCTTGAAGAGCTCTGATGGCAAGCCATCTGAGCCTGCGGCCTTGTTGTTCTTCAGCTTCTGAATAGCTGTGCCGCTTCTTCGATGCTGGGTGGGAGGACTACTTCAGCGGCTGGAGTTGGGATTTCCTCGGTCCCTACCACTCTCTCTTGGTCATGCTCGTTAAGCAGCTGCTGGAAGTGCTGCTTAAATACAACCACTATTCCCTGCGGGTCGGTGACAAGATTACCCTCGCAGTATCGAAGAGCCAGGGCGCCCTTTTTGAAGCCTCCTGCAAGGCCTTTGGCTTTCTTGTAAAAGGCTCGTGTTTTATGTTTATCCCTAGACTCCTCGATATCCTTGAGCTGGGAGGCTGCGAAGATTCTTTTCTTTTGTCGCAGTAGTTTTTTCTCCTCCCTTCTTCTGGCTCGGTACTCTTCTTGCGCTGCCCTGGTTTTCCTCTGCAGCGCCTTTTGGTACGCCTCGTCGGTTGCTGCCTTTTTCTGCTCACACTCGCCATCATACCACGGGTTTCTTGTCGGGGGTGGTAGGTATCCTAAGGTGGTTTCGGCTACTTCCTGAATGGCTGAGCAGTAATACAGCCACATATTATTGGCATTTGTGTTCGACGTAGGCATACCGTAGAGTCCTTCGCTCAGCTGCTCCCTGTAGACTCTGGCAACCTCCGGTGTGCTCAGGCGCTGGTGCAGCTTTCTGACATTGGACAGTCGAGCTCTGAATCTTGCTGCTACGAGGAAGTGGTCAGAGTCGACATTTGCCCCTCTAAATGTTCGCACATCCAGGATGTTTGACGAGTGCCTTGCGTCAATGAGCATATGGTCAATTTGGTTGGCGGTTCGGCCGTCCGGAGATCGCCAGGTTGCTGTGTGGATTCGCTTGCGAGGGAATCTTGTGCTACTTACCACCGCATTACGAGCTGTCGCAAAGTCAGCGAGTCGGAAGCCGTTATCTGTTGTTGTATCGTGGAGGTTGTGCTTTCCGATCACTCCGCCAAGGGTGTTTTCCTTACCGATTTTGGCGTTGAAGTCCCCGAGCACGACTTTTACATCGTACTCCGGACAAGCTCCGTAGGCGTTGTCCAGGAGGTCATAGAAGTCCTCCTTGATAGGGTCTTCAGCCTCGTCGGTAGGGGCGTGTGCACATATAAGACTGATGTTATAAAATCTGCCTCTGATGCGGATCACAGCCAGGCGATCACTTATAGGTTTAAAGTCGACGACCTTCGACCTTATCCGCATCCCAGTAAGTGCAACCTTACTGTAATAAATGTCGCAATTTTTCTTCCTAATCATACCGTTTCCTATCCAGCGTATTTCCTGGACCGCAGTAATATCCGCCTTGTACTGCGTGAGGATTCCTTCTAGTTTATGAGCAGCTCCGGGAGTGTACAGGATTCTGACATTCCAGGAGCATACTCGCAAATCGTGTTCCTTTTTCGTGCGTTGTCGTCGTCGAGTATCCGTCCGTGTATCCGAGGCATCTTGCTCATTCATAACTTTAGGTTTTTTTTTACGTGGGCGGATTGTTAGCCCGCCGCACAACCGCCATTCTGGTCGGGGTTTTTTTCGCTGCATACGTTTGTTCACCTCCCAACGGTTGTTGAAGAGGCTATCCAGAGGGCGCCGCGAGGAGGCCGTATGTCAACTTTACCCGGGCATTTAAACAGGGATCGTTGCTGGTATCTCGCCAGGTTGAGAGCCCATGCCCTCCATTGAGCGTACACTACATTAAAAATAGTAAAAAAGTCCAGTATTTAAAAAAAAAATCATGTTTAGTATGACATCCTTAGCATCTATCGAAGACTTCAAGCCGCGCACAGTGGGGCAGAATGCCCTGAAAGTTGGCATTAAATCTACCGACAAAGCTAAAAATTTGAGACTTGGCGTAATTACTCTTTGTGATATTACAAAAATATTGTGGAAATTACTTATGGCCACGCCCACTAAAACGCCCACTTGAAGGAAAAACTTTTCGTACGCATATAACATAATGCATGTGTCTTACAAACCTAATTAAACGAAATTTAATAAACTAAAAAGCCACAGAATCTTAATAAAGAATACATAGGACGTGGATTCTGCCAAATTATTTTTGGGCCGGAAGCTAAACGGAGAGGAACAAGGCATGTGATAAACACTGCTGGATCGTCTGCATCCAATTTCTGATAAGCTTGCTTATACGAACTGTGACCGGAGCTGCCACCAAAGCCCCATTTAGAATACAAGTATACATTTTTAGGGTTCCGTACCCATAGGTAAAACGGAACCCTATTACTAAGACTTTGCTGTCCGTCCGTCCGTCTGTCACCAGGCTGTATCTCATGAACCGTGATAGTCAGACAGTTGAAATTTTCACAGATGACGTATTTCTGTTGCCACTACCACGACAAATACTGAAAACAGAACAAAATGAATATTAAAGGGGGGTCCCATACAACAGGCATGATTTTCATCCAAAAAATCCCCTTGGTCACATACTGAACTAAGGTTTATCGACAATATCCCACAATCAGTAGCAAACTTTCCAGTTTTGATCCCTTTTGTGTCTTTGATGAATTAATCCTAGCTGCAAACCTTTTTTCCCATATTTCCCATTATTGCTATTCACCTTTTCACATCGTTGCTGTCAAGTAAGATAATTGATTTGAATTCAATGGACACTTTGATGATCAACTATATCTCATCATGAAGATTTTTGATTATCAAAGTAATATGCCTGCAACCAAGATCTGTCATCATACAAAAAATGTGATTTAATGTGATGACAGATGAGGTAACATATGTATGATGGTACGGAACCCTTTGTGGGCGAGTCCGACTCGCACTTGGCTGGTTTTTTAATTCTTCGAAGCTTAGGAAATTGATCACGTCTTTTTGAACAGCTATTAAACGTTTATCTGTCAAGCTAAGCAAACTTTGTAAATCTGTATTTACAGAAGTCTCCGAAATACAAAATTTTCCGGGTTCCGGATAGCAATGGTTTTTACACTCCTGAATAATTTTGTACGAAGGGAAAATTTTGGGAGCTTTTGATCGTATGATTTCATACTGAAACCGGGACAAATTGGCTTCAATAATCATTGCCACAGCTTCTTCACCATTCATTAAAGTTGATTCAAAAGACTCACTTAAAATTCTTTTATATTTTTCAGCACGGCTTGGATTGGTGGTAACTTTGCGAAGGATTTTTGCAGCCCCCGATTGCCCAGAAGCTCTCAAACCCATTTCAGTCGCATATGCCGACTCGGAAAGGGGTGTAGATTTTCTCAGCTCTTCAGTTTTTTGTCGTTTTGTTCTATCTGAACCGTGCTGAAACAAAATTTTCGGACGACCACGCCTAAAATTTGCAGAGCATGTAAAAAGAATAGGCGTTTTAAGCCAAGTACTATTGTTTTTTAAGAACCGTGCCTCTATTCGACAAGCTTTATCCCAGCGGGATTTACATTTTGATTTAAAATCGCCAATTTTTTTATTAATGTCATGTTCAAAACCTCCACTGCTTCTAACCCGTCTTTTAATTTCTTGTCTTAAAAACTCTATTTGACTATCGAACCCTGGCAAATTTGAACTTTTCATTATATCGTACATGTTTTGCCTTGTAATAGACAACGTTTTGAAAGGTGTTCGGCTTGAAAGGAGATATGAAAAATGTATACTGCCCGAAAGGGAGCAAATATTCTTTTTGTTAACTGAAAACTTAAAAATCACACCTGAGCTCGCTGATTCCATTACACAAAAATGTATTTCGATCCAAGTAACGGTAAAAAAATCAAACACAATAAACTAAAACGCTTCAAACACAAAAAACACGTCCGTATTCGATGTAAAAACTGAACGCATTGCTCATTTGAGACGATCTCACGAAGATCACATGACTCAAATGAAAGCTCTCTTTCTCATTTCTAATTCTCTGTCATATTAGAAAGAGAAATAAACAGTTAGTTTTATACCAAAGTCACATTCGAAATTTAATTTTCTGCCAGTTAAATGACTTTTCTGCCCCACTGTGTGGCGGGGAATGGATTCGACTAAGTTTTTGGTGAAAGTTGGTGGTATGCTTTCCTAAACATACTTGATCCTTGTTTTTAGGTACATTTTGTTACTGGGATTACTATTTTTTAGCCTCGTTTTAATCTCAACCCACACATGTTCTGTGGGATTAAGATCCGGTGACTGGGGTAGAATTTTCAACTGGTCTTTGACGTTGAGACAATCCTGGAGGGACTACTGCGATAATATAAGGACGGTTTCCGAGGCCTCAAGAATAAGGAAGATTCTGGCCTCGGTTCCGTATAATCCAAGCCATCTGATGCGTAATGACGGCTCCTGGACAACCTCCAGAGAGGAAGCCTTGGAACTTCTCTTAAGCGCACACTTCCCAGGCAGTAGTGACTCGGATATGACACCTCCTCGGGTCAATCAGCCAATGACACCCTCCCTCGAGCGTGCTCCTGACCTGGTCAACTACAACAACGTCCTTTGGGCCATAAAGAGCTTTGAACCCTACAAGTCTCCGGGACCGGATGGTATCATACCAGCTGAGCTCCAGCAGGTAGCAGATATCATTCTCCCCTGGCTTGTGGTTATATACAATAGTTGCCTCTCACTTTCCTACATCCCCAGCAAGTGGAAGGTAGCCAAAGTCATTTTCATACCCAAGGCAGGCAAAAGCTCCCACACGTATGTAAATGACCTAAGGCCTATTAGTCTCACTTCTTTTCTATTAAAAACTCTAGAGAAGATTTTGGACGTACACATCCGGTACACCTGCATCTCAGGAAGACTGTCGGATAACCAACACGCCTACAACAAAGGCAAATCGGTGGAAACAGCACTCCACTCATTGGTCAGTAAAATAGAAAGGTCTCTGGAAAATAAACAATACACTCTAGTCGCCTTTCTCGACATTGAGGGCGCCTTTAACAATGTCGAACCATGGGCCGTCATCAAGGCGCTGTCTGATCTGGGTGTTACGGGATCAGTGATAGAACTGGTACGACAGCTGCTAATACAAAGAGTTGTCAAAGCCAACTTCGCTGGTGCCGTCTCTACCAGAATGGTCAGCAAAGGTACACCACAGGGTGGAGTACTCTCCCCTCTCCTCTGGAACGTGGTGGTCAACGAGCTACTGCTGTTGCTGGAGCAGGAAGGGTACGCTGTGATCGCCTATGCGGATGACATTGCTATTGCCGTCACAGGAAAATTTCCCAGCACTCTATGCGACCTTATGCAGAGTGCACTACATACAGTAGAAACCTGGACTCGGTACTGTGGACTTGGGGTGAACCCAAAGAAGACCGATCTAGTACTGTTCACTAACAAATATAAAATTCCGCCCCTCAACCCACCGAGGCTGGGTGGAACTCAACTAACAATCAAAGAACAGGCTAAATATCTAGGCCTAGTCCTTGACAGGAGGCTGAATTGGAAACCCAACATTCTTGATCGGGTCAAGAAAGCAACTGTTGCCCTCTACAGCTGCAAGAAAGTAGTGGGCAGGAGGTGGGGTCTCCAACCAAGCATTATGTACTGGCTTTACACAGCAGTCATAAGGCCTATCCTCCTGTATGGCGTCGTAGTCTGGTGGACTGCTCTGGACAAAGCAGTCAATCGAAACCTCCTGGGGAAGGTACAAAGATCGGCCAGCTTATATATAAGCGGAGCGATCAGATCAACCCCCACGGAGGCCTTAAATGTTCTACTACATCTTCCACCAATAAACCTTTTCAGCAAGCAAGTTGCTGCATGCGCGGCCCTAAGGATGAGGAGCATAAGAAAATGGCCCACATCTCAAAAAGGCCACACCTCTATTCTAAAACACTTCAAAGTACCTATGGACACTGACTACATCAACCCGCAGAATGTGTTCACCAGGAACTTCGAAGTTGTCTTTCCATCCAGGGAGGAATGGGCTGAAGGGAAAGTCATACCAAAGGACTCGATCTCCCTCTATACAGATGGCTCTAAGATGGAGTCGGGTGTAGGTAGTGGGGTCTACTCCAAGGAACTTAACCTCAACCTATCATTTAGACTCCCAAATTACTGTAGTGTGTTTCAGGCAGAAATAACTGCGATAACGGAGGCCCTGGCATGGCTCAGGATCAATGTAATATCCACAAAGGATATTATCATTTGCACGGATAGCCAATCTGCGATAAAATCCCTGGCAGCGATAACCCACAAATCAAAAACATCCATTAACTGTCGCCTATCTCTAGATGAAATGGCTGAACAGTTCAATATTAAAATACTGTGGGTCCCCGGGCATAGGGATATTCCAGGAAACTGCGCGGCCGACGAACTCGCAAGGTTAGGGTCAAGCACACTCAGCCTACCTACCCTCGGGTACCTAAAAACACCAATAAGTACGGTAAAGCACATGATAAAGCTTCAAACCATAGAGAGGACCAATCTCCAATGGAATGAGAGCAATATCGGCTTTATCACCAAACAATTGTGGCCTAAGTTAAACTTAGGACGAACCAGGGACCTGGTGGCAACCAAAAGGGCAACCTTAAGCACCCTAGTGGGGGTCATTACAGGTCACTGCACCATTGGAAAACACGCCGCCAGACTGGGGCTACCCTACAATGACTTCTGTCGCGGCTGCATGGACGAGGAGGAGGAGGAATCAATACACCATCTCCTCTGCTCATGTCCCTCTTTTGCGAATCGCAGGAGGATTTACCTCGGCGCGCCCTTCTTCGACAATCTGAGTGAGCTAGCAAACCAAAAAATAGCTCAACTCCACCGCTTTATTAGAAGCACCGGTTGGTTCCCGGGTAGCGGATCAGGGTAACCTGATCCAGGTGGTATCACAATGGGCCGGTTTCGGCCTAAGTGTGGTTTACGCCTACCACGTCAACCTAACCTAACCTAACCTTGACGTTGTTCAGCAACCATTCGTGTACCAAGACTGAAGTTTGCTTCGGGTCGTTATCCTGTTAAATGTAGAACTCCAAAAGTAGGGCCAATTTTTCGACCGATTGATGCACATTCCTTTTGAGAATATCAAGGTATTTGAATTTGTCCATTGTCGTCTCGATAAACTCAAAATTGCCGATACCACGAGCAGCCATTGAGCCCCACAACATACCACAACCACCTCCGTGTTTTTTTGTTTGAGACAAGTTTTGTTTCTGAAGATCCGTATTTGGTTTTCTCCAGAAGACTTATTCCTCTGTAGTTGGCGCAATCAGAGGGGTCTCATTTCTTGTGGATCGGGCATACGATGCTGAGACTCCATTCCTCGGACATGCTTTCCTCTGACCATATCTTACAGATGAGCTGGTGCATGCTCCTAACCAGGTCATCTCCAGCTGCATTGAAGAGCTCAGCAGCTTTAGGTCAAGGGGACGGAATTCTCTGCGATCTTCGTCGTTAAGAAATAGATCATTCTGCCTGACAGCGGTATATTGACTAACATCGCCCTTATACAGTCTGCATAAGTGGTTTTTACATATCTCAACATCGACTGCGATTCTACTACTAGATGTCCATTCTCTTCCCTGCAGGCTTCCGTTCTGGCTTTATAACCTTGGCATGTTCACTTTATCTGTTGATAAAACGTTCGAACGTGACGCCTGCAGTAACACCTCTCCAAATCCTTAATCGCGCGCTTCTCGTGCTCTTTTTCATAGGCGTTATCTGCATTCTGCTTCGCTGTGTGAATCCTCCTGCACTCGTCATCGAACCAGGTGTGTCTTCGTGGTGGAGCCTTGAAGCCCAAAACTTCGGATGCAGAGCTTTTCAGGACTTGTTTGCAAATGTTCCACTGCTGTTCTATTGATAGTGTGGAGGGTTGAAGTGCATTGGAGAGCTTAAGGGAGACGCGATCGGTAAAAGCACGAGCGGTTTCTGGTGATAGTAGCTTTCCGACATTAAAACTTTATATTCTTACTCTACTCCGCTGCGTTCGTGATATCCGTAGGCGCATCTTGGCTACTACAAGATAGTGGTTCGAGTCAATATTAGCTCCTCGGAAAGTTCGAACGTGAAGAATAGTGGAGGAGTGTCTGACGTCGATCGCGATTTGATCAATCTGGTTAGGGATTGATTGATCTGGCGACCGCCAGGTGCCGTACTGGCTGGAAGGAGATTTCGTCCTGTAGCAAGATCAATCAGCCTGTGTCCTTTATCCGTTATGTGGTGTCGCGTAGGCTATGTTTGCCGATGACTCGTTCAAAGATGCTTTCCTTACCCAGCTTAGCATTGAAGTCTCTTAGTACAATTTTGATGTCATAGCCGGGACATTGGGCATACGTTCTGTCTAGAAGACCGTAGAACTCATCTTTGGCGGAGTCATCCTTGTCTTCTGTGGGGGCGTGGACGCAGATAAGGCTGATGTTGAAAAGTGGGTGCCTTTACTGACAAAAAGTCAAGACTCACCTAGACTACGTGGAGTCCGTTGAGCTGAACCATCCAGACGAGGATAAGAATCTTAGTATTCTGCTCAGCCCAATGTTACTTACCTCCTCTAGTCCCGAAAGGAAGTGTCTTCATAGGAATACATTCCTTTTTTTGGGCTAGCGCCGGGCATTCGCACATAAGGTGACGAATGGATTTCTATTAATGAAATAGAAATCTGTAGAGCGCACTGAGTGGCGTTTTGGCTTCGGCTGCGGTGTGCGCGAAGTTTGCACAGCCCAGCCCAGCCCAGCCCAGGGTACCATGACCAGGTACCCATTAAAAGGTCACCTCGTTTACATTCGATATCTCTTCTAGCCTCTCTTTGCAGAATTTGACAAGTTTGGATCTTATCCATGCTGCCTGCAGAGCCTCAATAGCTGCCTGGCTGTCAATATAGGTGTTGATCCTTTTTCCTGAGAGATTCCGTGTGTCTCATGTGTGAATCTCGTTTGAGTCTGTCCAGCTTCCATCAGATCTCCTTATAGAGGACATCTGTGTGGGAACTTTGGCAAGGACCTTCCTCAGACGAGCCGCACCCGTATATGATTCAATAGAGCCACAGAAGCTTCTCCAAGAGTCCTTCTTGGCGAATCTTATTTGTTTCTTGAGCCGCTTAACACTATCTGTATAGGTTGACCACTCGATGGCCGCCTCTTTTGCCTGATTCCAGCTAAGCCTAGAGATACGAAGCTACTCCGCTATTCTAGCATTCCACCATGGTGGGTCGTCTGGTAGGACATGCCCTCTCGTAGGACCGGTTTAGCTTGCTGGTGAGGTTTAGTACCATCTCATCGATGTCTTCCGTTGAGTTGGGGTTCCCTTCCGGAGGTCGGTTAAGGATCCCACCCAGCTCCGTGTTAAACCTCTGCCAATTCGCCTTCCGTGGGTTTCGAAAGACCTTCCTCTCCGGCCTACGGAAATTCAAGTCGAGAGGATCCAACATGGATCCAAATAGTGTGATAGGCGTTAGCATCACACTCTACGACTAAGTTCCTCTTACCTTGCTCGGCCATTGCGATCATTGTCCTCGTTTCCTTAGAGGGAACGTCAATTGACTTTTCTAGCAGTTTTCCATTCTCAAGATAATCACATATAGCAGGATGCTTTCAAATGAGAGTTCAATCTCCAGTTGAGCTTCTTGTTGAGTATCAAGCCAAAGTATTGCTTCATACATTAGTGATAGCTATTGGTTAAGTGTTGTTCAAGGCTCAGTCAATGTCGAGGAAGGCAATCATTGTGAATTCTTTGTTGGAAAGTGATTTTTCCAATGGTTCCGACCATAGTGTATAGTGCTGTATCTACGGATTTATCTTTACAATAGGCATGTCGCGATGTTGAAAGCGTACTCTCTTGTAGGGTTTCGCGAATGTACAGGTCCATCAGTCTCTCCAACTTCTCAGGAAGAAAGGAAGAGGGGCAAATGAGTCTGTAGCTTTTGGCAGTTGTGTAGGAGGCTTTTCCCGCCTTAGGTATGAAAGCTACCTTTACCTCTCTCCAGGGTAATGGGATGTAGCCTCAGTCTAGGCTAGAAAAGAACCGTACCAAAGTCAGAGCTCGAGAATGTCGGGTAAATTCCATGCGGTCCTAGATTTGTATGGAAAGAAGCTATTTACTACCGATTTGAGCTTCCTTTTGCTTACTACTTCCTTAGAAATGAACGGAGTACTCGGTGTGAGTCGTTCGAAATTAACCTCTGCTCTATCAGGAAAGTTTGTATTAAGCAAGAGGTCTTGCGACTCCTTACTAATCACCGTTGCGGTGCTATCTGGTTCGTTAACTAGGACGGGTGCTGTGGGTGTCTTTGACAGTATCTTCCTTACTCTACCCGCCTCACTATTTCCTTCCATTCCTGGGCAGAAATTACGCCAGGATGTTCTTTGCGCCCTTGATCTTGTCCTCATTTCCATTTCGATTATTTGCTTTATTAAAAAGCCGTCTGCTTTCCTTTCTGAGGGTACCAGGCCTGCAGACCACCATGTGGGTTTGGTTCTCTTTGCTGGTATGCTGCTTGGACAAGACACCTCACATGTCCATATGCCACATGTCCATATGCGACTTTGGGTTTCTTAGTTGAGTGAGGTAAAGGGCACCTTTAAGGTTTGCCTCATAATTGTCCCAGTTGATCCGTTTAGGATTCCTTAACCTTTTTTGGAAACCCAATCTCAAAGCTTAAGCGGACGTAAATGTATCGATGGCCGCAAACCGATTCCGGATCGATAACAACCAGTTTGCAACCGAGGTGTTGGAAATATTTCGCATTCTATCAGAACCGTTGTTTTTGTCCTTTCCGCCTCCCTGGATGTTGTGGATGGTAGTGGTCCGATATCGTCGTAGGCCAGGTACGCTGCGGAGATTCATAAGCATGAATCACTCTGGCAACAGTGAGGTCCCAGGTGCTGAAATTACTTAAAAGGAATATGTTACAATGGATCTTTGCTAAAATGAAAATTCTAAATTTGGCGTGTAGCAGTTTATGATCTGTGACTCCTGGATTAGGACTAAGTCGTCTCCACTCTCTGCAAGGTGGACAATGAGATGGCAGTACAGTGGACCAGTTGGCTAGAGTACAATGGACCAGTTGGTGTCTGAGTGCTCCAACAGATAGCAGGAGCCAGATAGCAGAAATGATGCTGGCATACTTCCAAAAAGTAAAAAATCACCAATTTGTGGGTGATTATGTGATAGATTCATAACATCTCAGGGCTCTATAATGTCGTTCCTGAAAACTTCTATATAATCCATTCTACCACAGTCTACTCCCTATACTGTCCTATTTCTTTTTGACGAGCTCTTGCAATAAAACAATTTTTTTGTAGTCGTCCAGAAATGGTCTCCAAGACAGTTGCACGCTTCGGCATCTTCCTTTGCATAATTATGTTGGTCGGCTGCATATCAGCCTCCATGTCCCGCCCGCCGAGGAACAATGACATCAACAACATGGCCGATGCCCTTAAATACCTTCAAGACTTGGACAATTACTACGGTGATAAAGCCAGAGTACGGTAAGTCATAGTCATAGTGATCCCTTGGACCAATCATGTTTTAAACAATTCATTTCGTCAATCAGATTTGGTAAACGTGGACCACTCCTCCTCAAAGACAGATGGATGGAAGAGCCCGATTTGGTAAGTGGCACTTATACTGACGATAATTCCACCTTTAACGCATCCCTATTTGCAATAGAAAGACTCACATAGCCAATACAGCTTCCGAAGATGAACCATATTAAGACGCAATTGGTGGCATCCCGGACAACCGTGCTGGCGATGAACAACTACAAATTTTTTTCTTGATGAACTATAATGTAATTAATTGTGAACGTTGTTCCCTGAAGCATTTTACTGTTGATACCTAAATGGGTGGCTTTGAATCTCTCATGTAACATAAACCAAACCAAATAAAATACACTTGAATGGAAAACTGCGATTTGTTTTTCCCTAATTTATTGTATTCTAACTGAGTACAAGTCATTAAATTGGCAAAGTCATCGTTAACAACACACACACTGTAAGGATGTTTTGATTAATGTAAGAAATGGGTCCTTTATTCAATACTCACATATCATAAATCCAGAGAATGTATAAAACGTCGTATCACAGTACCGTTCGAGGATAGCTCCAATCAAATTAGTTCCCACAACACTACCAAGTCGCCCGAACATTAAGCACAGGCACATGGCTTTCCCTCTAAACGACAAATCCATTTCATTGTCATCTACCTTATTATATAACATTAAACTGACCTCAAGTGAGTCGGGATGAGATCGACTACAACTCCGCTCATCACGGAGACGTTCATTCCGGGCAGCATGATAAATCCGCACAATAGAACTACTACAGCTAACGGCTGATCGACCCAGAGTAGAGCGAGGCCACAAATTCCAGATAAAGCAAGTGATCCTGCCAAAACAGCCTTTCGTCCCAGAGGACCGATTACGATGCCAAGCACCCCGTACCCAATAAGGTATGAAACGCCCATTACAATACTGTCGATGTAGGTCTTCTGAATCACCGTGTCATTGCATTCCTGAAACCAGCGTTTTGAAAAATGAAGTTCAATATGCAATTCATTCTGCTTTCCTTACCGTACTCGGTGCAGTAGGAGGATCATCCGGATTCAATCCAACCACTTTGCAAATGGTCATTTGAACACCATCTGCCCCAAGACCAAGGCGATTTTGAATTTCGGGAAACCATAGACCCATTCCCGAAGACCTTTTTAAAATACTCTCTCAATCCGGCAAGCAAGTTTAAGATAATCATGTGGAACTTACGTAAAAAAGAGTCCAAACATCACAAAGCAGCACGCGGCATAACTGAGGACATGGGGCGGCTTAAAAAGTGGTATCGTTTGCTCCCACGTAGACACTATCAGTTCGCGACTGTTATACAAAAAGATTATTGTTTTATAGTACCCATTTTCAAGGACGCTTACGTCGTTTTCTTGGTTCCAAGGTTTTTCTTGAACTGCTCATTCCCCTCCACAGCCAACCGTTTCACTTGAAACTCGTCTACCTTTTTTCCTGTATTCTTTTCATAAATCCAATTGAGAACCATCAGTGCTTCATCGTTTTTGCCGTGAGATAAATATAGTTTAGGAGTTTCGGGAAGTTTTGAAATCCATAGTGCGGCAATCAGACCAGGCAGGCAATTCAACAGGATCAAAAGACGCCACGGACGAAAGATCATTCCGAAAAGGGAAAATGACCACGGGTGTGGAAGCACCAACCATGCCATTACTGAAATTGAAAAATATGAATTAAGTAGATACGAGTGTTACATATTTGTAGGTCGAATCTGCGTGTCCAACTTTCAAACAGGGAAGAGGAGCAGAGCGGCAGGGTTGATCAGCCCAAAGAGTTCTAAGCCTTATCCTTATCCTTTAGCTCCGTCCGTATCCGAGGCTGTTGGTTGTCTCTGAACAGGTATTTGTTTCACGCGATAGGGATGTTAACCCTAAGCGCAACCATCAACCTGGAGGAACAGGTTCTTATTTACCCAAAGCACAAAGGGCCGGCTGTGCCGTTCCTTATCGGCCTGAGCTCCAAATAAGTTGCAGTAGCCCTAAATATGGTGTTCACCAGATTGTTCTTCTCGCTCGAACCGTGGGCGCCGCCTTTGACTCCATCTTGGGAATTTCTCCGCCGCCGTCCCGAAGAAGGAGCTGAGCTCTGGTGGCGGCTCAGGCCCCCCCCCCCCACCCCTTCTCGCGTGTGCAGCCCCAATAACCTTACAAAGGGGTCTACCAGATTGAGGTACCAGGCATACAGGAGCCATCTCGTGGAGATGAGAGTAGGAGTTGGCAGACAGAGGCTGGAGTGTCGGCGCTTGTGCCTTCATATGTTCGCATAGTTTACCCCTATGCTTTCATAGGAAAGCACAGCCCACAGCCTACATATACAACACCATAATCATAATCTCGTAGTAGCAAGTACATGATTCCCACACCTCAACATCCATAAGAGTACCTGGCGGTCCCCCGATCAATCGACAACCAATCGAATTGATCACATTGCGATCGACGACAGACACTCCTCCAGCGTCCTAGATGTCCCAACATCGACCTGGCTTCAACAAGGTACGGATGCGAATTTCTCGGAATCAACGGAGTCGAGTAAGAACACGAAAATTTAACGTCGGAAAGCTGTAATCGCAAGAGACCGCCAGGACCTTTGCCGATCAAGTCTCCCTCAAGTTCTCTCAAATCCCGATGCAATCTGCACAAACCACAGAACAGCAATGGAGTCGTTGTCAGAACGCTATCAGAGAGGCCGCCTCAGATGT
Organism: Eumerus sabulonum; assembly: GCA_951905685.1. Lineage (NCBI taxonomy): Eukaryota > Metazoa > Arthropoda > Insecta > Diptera > Syrphidae > Eumerus > Eumerus sabulonum. The sequence goes on from OX645060.1 coordinate 243,775,837, forward strand.
ACTCAGTTTCAAGCCACCACCTTCGAGAATTCCCTGGTTTGATGACGGGTGCAGACAGGCCAATGTAGAAAAACTGCATTGGCTGACAAGAGCTGCCCGCGAGCTGAGAAGAAAAAAGAAGAAGCACGAGAAGCGGAAGATCGAGGAGATGGAGAGATGCTATTGCAGGATCGACATTCGAAAGTTTTACCAAAAAGTAAGACGAACATACCAAGGCTATAAAGCCAGGGCAGAATCCTGCAGGGATTAGCACGAACAACTAATAGTGGAGTCACAGCCGATGCTGAGATTGTGGAAGGACCACTTCTTCCAGATAGTCAATATGCCGTCGTCCGGAAGAACGAACCATTCACACTGGACGAAGACCAAAGAGAATCCCGTCCACCCGACCTAGATGATGTTAAGATAGCGATATCGAAACTTAAGTCTTATAAAGACTTAAGTCTTTATAAGTGTTTAAAGCAGCTGGCGATGAGCTGGTCAGGAACATGCACCAACTCTTGGATCTTAGAGAAGACCTATGAATTCCAGGTCAACACGCACCATCCTTATGGAGAATTCTCGCTGCTCCGTTAAGGTCGGAGGTGAACTAACCGACCCCTTCGATATTAAAAAAGGTTTTAAACAGGGTGACAGGGTCTTGTGATTTCTTTAACATCATACTTGTGGGACTCTGCGGCCAATACAAGAGGTACGATCTACTTCAAGTCTACACAATTGCTTGCCTACACAGATGACATTGACGTTATTAGACGGACAAAGCGAGACGTCAATGAGGCGTTCGCAAGCATTGAAGCAGAAGCGGCTATTGTGGGTCTAAGGGTAAATGGGGACAAGACCAAATATATGCCGTCTTGGTCAGAACGACACCTTCGGCAGCTATAATTTTGAGGTAGTCAAGGGGGAGGGAGCGACCAAACAGAACAAAGAAGTTGATTACGTTTAACATGGAAAATGCCAGCTTCGATCTCTGTCCCTGCTCAATCCAAGTTGACACACAGACTACGCGTGCCCCCCCCCCCCCCCCCCCCCCTCCTGGATAGCTACCCTGGCACCCGCCAGGTAGTGAACCAATGGGTGCAGCGACCCAACCCCTTATTCCTGGGGAAAGAGGAACCTGGCCCTCCAGGTTGGGGGTTGTGCTTAGGGGTAACATCCCTATCACGTAAAAACAGACTTGTTCTGAAGCAACCACGAGCCTCGGATACGGACGGATACAAGGCTGATGACCCCTGCACACGACTTACGGACTTGAGAGTCTGCACCTTCAATGTGAGGTCCCTTAACAGACCGGCTGCAGGCGATCAATTGGAGCAAACCCTCAACTGCTATAAAGCAGATGTAACCGCACTCCGAGAAGTGCGATGGGATGGACCAGGACGGACGGATGAAAAAGTGTGAACAAACAGCGCCATTAGCTTAATATGCGCTCACGCCCCAATGGAAGAAAAGAAGAATTATACGATCTCCTAGATAGAACCTCGACTCAGACCACTACCAGCAGTACAAGCAATAGAGCAGGAATGGGCGAATTGCTAGAGCGCCATCAGAGACGCTGCCTCAGAGGTGCTGGGCTTCAAACCGCCGACTACTAGAAACCCCTGCTTCGATGAACAATGCGAGCAAGCCCATGCAGCAAAACAAGAGGCATATAAAGCCTTGTTGCAACGACGGACCAGAGCGGCTAGCGAAATCTTTGAGCAGAAGAGAAGAGAGGAACACACGCTTTTTAGAAGAAAGAAGAGAGAACACGGAAAGCGTGAGATCGAGGAGATGGAGAGATGCTTCCGCAGGAATAATGCCCGGAAGTTTTACAATAAGGTAAAACGAACATGCCATGGCTACAAAGCCAGAGCGGCGGTCTGCAGAGATGAAAATGGAGAACTGGTAGTAGAATCACAGTCGATGCTGTGGACTTGGAAAGACCACTTCTGCAAACTGTATAACGGCGATGACAGACAAGATACCGCTGTCAGGCAGAACGGTCCGTTCGTAATGGACGACGATGTAGGAGAATTCCGTCCACCCGACCTAGACGAAGTCAAAATAGCGATATCGAGACTTAAGTCTAATAAAGCCGCGGGTGTAGACGACCTGTCTGCTGAGCTTTTTAAGGCGGCTGGAAATGAGCTACCTCCTTTGATGTTAAAAAATGATTTAGGCAAGATGACGCGCTGTCATGCAACTTTTTCAACATCGTGCTTGAAAAGATCGTGGAAGAGTCCCTGGCCGACACAAGAGGTACGATTTATTTCAAGTCTACGCAATTGCTTGCTTACGCCGGCGACATTGACGTGATTGGACGGACACAGCGAGACGTCAATGAGGCCTTTGTAAGCATTGAGGTAGAAGCGGCTAAGATGGGTCTCAAGGTCATTGATGGTAAAACCATATACATATCTACTTTCATCTCACAGAGACGGTCAATGCCGAGGTATTGGCCAGAACGTCACCATGGGCGGATATATCTTTGAAGTGGTCAAGGAATTCGTCTACCTTGGCGCAGAGGCTTGGAGCTTAACAGAAGAGGATGAAGATGCCCTTGATAATTTCGAGAGGAAAATTCTGCGCACTATGTACGGTCCCGTTTGTTCAAACAGTGTATGGAGGAGAAGATTTAACGATTAGCTGTACGGGCTGTACAGCGACATCGGCCTGGTACGATGTCTACAGATAAGGTGGCTAAGCTATGTAGAGCGCATGGAAAATATCCCGGAAGGAAGGCGCGGCAGAGGACGGCCGCATCTACGGTGGCCCACGCAGGTGGAAGGGGACCTTAACCAACTGGGCATGCGGCGCTGGAAACAGCTGGCCAAAGATCGTGCCAGATGGAGACGCTTGTTGGTTGAGGCCCAGGTTCACCCCGGACTGTAGCGCCACCTAAAGAAGAAGAAGTCGAGGACTTCGTCTACCTTGGCTCGATAGTGACAAGCAGCAACGACACCAGCGCTGTGATAAAACGCAGAATAAGTCTGCTGCTTCTTTGGGCTCAAGAGCCCTCTCTTGAAAAACAAAGGTATCCCTATACAAAACCTTAATCATCCCGGTCCTCCTCTATGGCGCTGAGGCCTGGACGTTATCAAGAGCGATGAACAAGCTTTTTTGGTCCCGTTTGTGTAAACGGAAAGTGGAGGAGAAGAGTCAACCAAGAACTGTGCGGACTGTACAGCGTTAGACGTCTACGGATCCAACATCTAAGATGGCTGGGCCATGTCGAGCGAATGAACATCACCGCTCCGGCCCGTAGAGTCTTTGACCCCAACCCCGAGGGACGACGCAGCAGAGGACGTCCGCATCTAAGGTGGCGCGTCTGTTTAAGCGTCTACGGATACAACGCTAGGTACGGATGGCTAGCCTGAATATAGAATCGAAATCAAATGGCCCACATAAGTGGAGACGGACTTCAACCAACTTGGTGTGCGTGACTGGAGGCGGCTGGAGTCGCTTATTGGTTGAAGCCCAAGACCACATCGGTCTGTAGCACCACCAAGGAGAAGAAGAAGGATTAGACTGAATATAGAACGCTCCCTTTTCCTTCTGTTCAAAGTGACGTTTCGCGTCAATCCATCAGAGATTGAATGCGACTATCACAAAACCAACAAAACACACAACTAAACTATCTAAACTCGGTTTTTAGGAATTCCCAACTATGTGTCGTCACGAAAGACTAAAATAAAAAAACGGAAACTACAAAAGAAAAAAGATTCCAGGAAAAGGTTTACAATAGGACTGGCCTAAAACCTCTAAAGCCGTAATAAAGAAAAAAAAAAAACGAGAACTCGGCAACAAGCCACTGTTTGAAGAGCTATAGATTTACAACCTCTACTGCAAAAAATATCTTATCTTGAAAGATGATGACACTTAATGCAACTCTTTCTCATGCACAATGGGTAGGCTCCTTTCGGTGGAAGGGAACAACTTCGAAACCTATTTTGCATTGTTTGTGACGCAACCGCTTTGTCTATTGTCCCCGTACATTCGCCAAACAAGTCAACAAGCATTCGCTTCTCTATGCACACGAACGTTAAGATAAAGCCTAAGAATAGATGGAATTTTATTTGATGGATTACCTGGCGAATAGAGAAGTGAGATACCAACGAACATGCTGGCGTAGTTGATCAATAAAGGGCGATATCGCAGGGTTGTAAACTCTCCCAAATACGCATAGACTGTAGACGATGCTCCCGAAATTCTGAACAAAGGATGAGAAGGGCCAAATTAGCGTTTTAAGTACAATGTCAACCTTGAGATTACTCACGATAAGCCCGCCATAAATCGCAGCACAACAAACAGCCAGAAATTCGAAACAAAGGCCGATATGATTGAGCATATTGAGGTAATCAATGTGGCGCGCAGGATAACCATTCGTCTGCCCATAGTGTCCGCCAGATAGCCCCATGGATACGCCGCCACAAGGATGCCTAAAACCAAAGTATGCATCACAGTCCTGCATATCCTGTATTCACGCTACATACCTATATAACATGATGCATTCATGATAGCCTTTTCCTGCGGTCCAGTGTTGAAGTCACACTGAGAGGCGATTGTAATGATCGTCAGGCCCATCGTCTCGTTAATAACAGCCATCAGTGTGACGCCGCTAACCAGCAACGCAATAAGCTGCACTTTTCCGAAACCTATTTACGAAAATTGTATCTTTCGATTGGCACAGAACCTAAGTAACAAAAATCGATTTACCAATCAATCCAAGGGCGTCTTCGAACAGATACTCCTTTTGGTCGGGCGTACCACTTTCGATGTCGTCTTTGTCGTTCGACTTTAGATGGATGCCATTTGGCTGTTGTAGGTTTTGGTTATTCGACAGCATTTTCCCGACTGGTGTTTTAGACTCCTAAATACTTATCTGTTTGATGGAGTACTGGCAAATGGTGAGCCGATAAAGCTTCTAGCAGATTTGAACTGATGCATTGTTTACACGTTTTGCCTGGGTAACAGATAAAATGTGGAGACTTGTTGCACTGAGGCAGATGCCAGATACCGGAAACTACTAATCGTTTCGTGTACATTCTGTCTTTATTCTAATCCATTACATTCGAGATAAACAGGGAAGCTAAAGTATAACTGAGCCCTTGGCCACGCAATCGTACTATTCACTCGAGTTTGACCCAAAAAGAAGCCATAGGCAATGTGCCACTGCGAATATTGGGAACACAGGTGTTTGAAATGTTTGATCCCAAAGGAACAGTGGTTGGCAAGAGTGATTCTGCGTTTTATCTCAGCGCTGGTGTTGTTGTCGCCGGTCATCAGTGAGTCAAGGTAGACGAATTCCTTGACCACTTCAAAGTTATATACACCCATGGTGACGTTCTGGCTAATACGTCGGTGTTGTCCGTCTCTTTTAGATGAAAGCAGATATTTGGTCTTACCCTCATTAACCTTGAGACCCATCTAAGCCGCTTCTACCTCAATGCTTACAAAGGCCTCATTGACGTCTCGCTGTGTCCGTCCAATCACGTCAATGTCGTCGGCGTAAGCAAGCAATTGCGTAGACTTGAAATAAATCGTACCTCTTGTGTCGACCACGGACTCTTCCACGATCTTTTCAAGCACGATGTTGAAAAAGTTGCATGACAGCGCGTCATCTTGCCTAAATCCTTTTTTAACATCAAAGGTCTCGGTTTGCTCATTACCGACCCTAATGGAGCAGCGAGAATTCTCCATTGTCATCCTGCACAGTCGGACGAGTTTGGCAGGGATGTTAAAACTAGACATGGCTTACTATAGCCCATCTCTATACACGCTGTCATATGCAGCCTTGCACTCGCCACCTTTTGAGTGTCTTCTCCAAGATCTGCCGTAGCGTAAATATTTGGTCTATTGTGGATTTGCCTGACCTGAAACCACACTGATAAGAGCCGATCAGGTTATCCACAAACGGTTTCAGGCGTTCATACAATACGGCAGAGAAGATCTTATATCCGATGCTAAGGAGACTTATTCCTCTATAGTTGGCGCAATTATAGGGGTCTCCTTTCTTATGGACCAGGCAAACGATGCTGAGATTCAATTCGTGCGGCATGCATTCCTCCGACCATACCTGGCAAACGAGATGGTACATGCACCTTACCAGCTCATCGCGGCTGCGCCCGCGGCTTTATTCGACTTAAGCCTTGATATCGCTTTTTTGACTTCGTCTAGGTCGGGTGGAAGGAATTCTCTTTCATCGTCGTCCATTACGAACGGATCATTCTGCCTGACGGCGGTATCCTGTCTGTCATCGCCGTTATACAATCTAGAGAAGTGGTCTTTCCAAATCCTCAGCATCGACTGTGACTCTACTACCAGTTCTCTATTTTCATCCCTGCAGGCCGCCGCTCTGGCTTTGTAGCTCATTTCGCGAACAGCTCTCGTCCGTCGTTGCAGCGAGGCTTTATATGCCTCCTGTTTTGCTGCATGGGCTTGTTCACATTGTTCAACGAACCGGGGGTTTCTAGATGGTGGCGGCTTGAAACCCAGCACCTCTGAGGCAGCGTCTCTGATGGCGCTCTGGCAATGAGCCCATTCCTGCTCTATTGCTTGTGCTGCTGTGGGCGGATCTTAGGAGAGCTTGAAAGAGATGTGATCGGCAAAGATGCTGGCAGTCTCCTGCGATTGTAGCTTTCCGACGTCAAACTTACGTTATCCTCCTCGACTACTAAACATTCTTGATATCCTCATTCGTACCTTGGCTACAAAAAGGTAGTGGTCCGAGTCGTGGTTGGCCCCTCGGAAGGTTCGTACGCCGAGAATACTGGAGGAGTGTCTGGCGTCGATCGCAATATGATCAATCTGGTTGGTGGTCGATTGACCAGGAGACCAGGTACCCTTGTGGATGTTGAGATGGAGGAATCGTGTGCTTGCTACATGGAGGTTACGCCCCGTAAGGAAATTGATTAGCCTAAGTCCGTTGTCGGAAGTGGTGTTATGGAGGCTATGCTTTCCTATGAATATGTCCTCTTCGCCCAGTCTTGCATTAAAATCTCCGAGAACTATTTTTGTGTCGTAGCTGGGGCATAGCGCATAGGTTCTGTCTAGGAGATTGTAGAATACTTCTTTGGGTCCATCGTCCTTTTCTTCCATTGGGGCATGAGCGCATATCAAGCTAATATTTCCAAACTTAGCCTTGATGCGGATTGTTATGAGGCGTTCGCTTACATTTCGGAAGCTTAAGACTTTTTGCGCCGAATAGGCGCAGTAGCAGTTCTTCATCCGTCTTCTGCCTGGTCCATCCCATCGCACTACTCAGAGTGCGGTTACATCTGCTTTATAGCAGTTGAGGGTCTGCTCCAATTGATCGCCTGCACCCGGTCTGTTAACCCTAGAACACTAAGCTTTTTTTTTTTGTCCTTAGACACTAACCCTCGCCTTTGAGGCTACTTTGAAGAAAACGCGCGATAAATCATAAAAAAACCAATTTTCACAATTTGAAAGTATTTAGGCGTCCTTTTTAGACTTTCCACTAAACAGAAAAAAACATCTTCTTAACTTAATTTAAAATTTTATTCACAGAAACTTAATAATAAAAAAATTTATTTTGCACCTTTTAAGTAGGCGACGGACTTTACAAAAAAAAAATAAATAAATAAAAGAAAAAAAAGAAAAAAAAAAGTATTTCACAAGCTCAAAAAAAAAATAAAATGCTATTCAGTACTCAAAAAAAATTAACTTAAATAAAAAAATTGTGCCTTCGATATAAAAATAAAAATCAGCTTTTTTTGTGACTTATTTTTTATCGCATCCGAAACAATTTGATGATCTGTGCTCCAGACAGTAGGTGCTGCCGCATTTTGCGCACTTGTAAACGCTCATGCGGCGTTTTTTGGTAGGACAAAAGCTGCAGACTGACCTTTTCCCTTTTTTTATTAGGGGTTCGTCAGGCCCAGGCGAAGAACTTCCGGCAGCACGAGTGTTCACATTCAGCACTTGATGGAGAGCTTCACGAATTCGTTTGTTCATTGTTGGCCTTTCTGTTAGTCGAATTGTCTGCCAATTCTCACACAAGTCATTACTCAAGCTTTTGAGAAAGTTGCGCCTACTCATTGGCTTGATTTTACAAGCAAGACTGTTGGAAACATGTAAAATATAGCTGTTCAAAGCCGCCATATTCAGCATCCCGTAAAATACACACAGTGGCCAACGCCTTGTTTTACGACTTGTACTTAAATGGCCACACATTTGATCATATGTATCCACGGCACCTTTTGTCGCATTGTATGCCTCTATTATAGTAGGTTTTTTTGATACCTGATCAATAGCTGGCTTATTGTGCATAGTTGAAAGTAGAAGGACGGTCTTTTGAGGCTTAGGTTTGAAGCTCACAAGGGTAAGTTTATCATGAAAGCCAAACATGGATGTTCCAACGCGACGAGATGTGTTGTGCTTAAACTCTTCGGGTATTTCCTTTTTATTGTTCCTGATTGTCCCAAGAAGAGTTAGTTTGTATGGTTCAGCAAGCAATTCTTCAGCTAAAGGTACCGATGTAAACCAATTGTCTGTTGTAAGATTGCGTTTGGTTCCATGTACAGTTCTTGTAAGAAGCTTGCAATAATAACTGCCAAGAGAAGCGTCAGTAGCAAACCTATCATTGTTTTTTCCTAGATATGGGCAGGCATCAAACATATATTTCGTGTTGACATCACATGCTAAAACAATTTTTATTCCATATCTAGCTGGTTTATTTGGTATATACATTCTGAAGGGACAGCGCCCTCTGAATGCAAGAAGTTGTTCGTCTATCGTAAGATATGATCCTGGTTTGTATAGATCGCGACATTGTTGGATAAATGTTTCCCAAATATTTCTTATTGGAGCAAATTTATCGTCCTTTCTTCTAAGCTCTCGGCTGCTACGATCATCAAAACGAAGACATCGAATGAGAAAATCAAAGCGTTCTTGACTCATTGTTGCAAGGTATTTAGATCCGCAAAGTGAAGGATCGAAGAGTTCCTTGCTTGGCAGGTGATTATTTTTCATTGCACCGCTTAAAATCAAAAGGCCAAGAAGTGCATGAAGCTCTTCCTTTCTAGCAGCGGATACAGTAGCGACATGTACTTTATATTTACTTGATTTGCTTTCAATGTCTTGATTAGTGTAAGAAAGTATTTCACTGATCATACCTGGCGTAAAAAATTTCTCAAATAACTCCAATGGCTTTGTAGTATTTTTGGCACGTTGCGTTGGTCCTGGCATTATGTGAACAATATTCCTCTCAGCTGTTCTGCTTTTTCGGGATGAAGCTGGTTGCGAAGACCAAACGTAATTGTTTTTGCCTCGCATGACGGGTTTCGAGGGCAAAATGATGTGACTTTCTTGCTCTGGAAGTTCTGCATTTGGTGAAACTGCTGCTGGAATTATTCGCTGCGAAGTTATTGCGTTTGATGTCGATGGCAAGTTAGCATCATCTTGCTCATCTACCGCTATGTAAAACAATTCCTCATCAGAATCAGCAAGATATGCGGGGTCAGCTAGACTATCATCTGAATCAAGGTTCTCAATTTCCAAATTATCCTGAGCTTCGCTCTCGTCGTCGGACGGTTGCTCCAACCACCTTGTAATTTTTTTTTCTTGGTAATCCATCTTAAATATAAACCCAATTTTCTCCATGTAAGTCACGCAAATATCCAAAAATTCTATGAAAACTAAGAACTAAATGTGAAAAAAAAATTACCTTTGTCACTAAGGCTCGCCTCTCAGGCGACGCGTACCGCTGTATTTCTGCAACGCAAATCTAAAATTGGAATATACGACCACTACCTACGACGTCTCATAGTGAAATGAGTTGGCAAAGAGCTGCAACCCGATGTGAGTGGGAAAAGTACAGTTAAATGCAAAAAACAAATTTTGAGCGGCCTCACAGGCGAGGGTTAGTGTTCTAGGGTTAAGGGACCTCACATTACAGGTGCGGACTCTCAAGTCCTTTAGTCGTTTGCAGTGGTCGTCAGCTTTGTATCCGAGGCTTGTGGTTGTTTCGGAACAAGTGGGTTTTTATGTGATAGGGATGTTACCCCTATGCACAACCCCCAACCTGTACGGCCAGGTTCCTCCCTCCCCAGGAACAAGGGATTGGGTCGCTGCACACATTGGTTCACTACCTGGCGAGTGCCAGGGCAGCTATCCAGGAGAGGCCACGCGGAGGCTGTGTGTCAACTAGGATTAAGCAGGGACAGAGATCGAAGCTGGCGTTTGCCGTTATAAACGCGGTCAACTTCTTTACTCTGTTTGCTCGCTCCCTCTCTCTCCCCCTCGAAGGCTTTAAGCAAAGCAAAATGTATTCGTAAAGAATCCCTCCCTCATATGAATACTAAGCCCCAATAAGACAATAATCTGATCAGTCTGAGTAAGGGCTCCACAGATCTGAATTGAGACCATATGTAGAAAGCCTGAGCGAGGGCCAGAAAGAAAGGAAAAGGCATAGGCTGATACTGACACGCGACAAAGTAACTACACAGTCGAAAGCCAGTTGTCATTGACAGCGGTTTAGAGACATGAAGAACAGTTTGTCAGTGCACCTTCTGTTGCTCCTTTCTATTCTGCAAGCGCAAAACGTAGGAAGTGCAGCTGGCTAGTGACTGTCTACAAACAGTGTATATGAGACATAACTCGCGAGCTGACAACACAACGTTGTTCGTCAACAACTGTCTAGAAAGGAACGCCGTATCTTTCAGTTTTCATCCAAGGCTGAAGTCGATAGCACATTTTGTTTGTGCAGCTGACCTCCTCGCGCTGGGGGGTGGGCAATATGTTTGGGGTGTGCGAATTGATTTTCGTACGGCCCAAGCCTGGCTAACGAAGCACAAAACCCCTCTGAATGACAGGAAAGAGACCTGCCTTGGAAACTGCCTACTCTGGTGTGCCAGGGCCCCATTCGTAGCCTGGCCTAAATGGTGCAACAGACAACAGCATCAACTTAAGATGGGTACATAGAACGTCGCATCGCTCACAGGAAAGCATCAACAGCTGGTTGAGGAAGCTGCCAGGTATCGGTTAGATGTCGTAGGTATCTCTTCGACAAAGCAAAGAAGATATAGAACTGTGGACCTTTCGGACGGTGGAAACTCTTCCTGTCGGAAGTTGCACCTTAAATGTCTGCACAGGCGGTAGTGGGGATACTCATAAGTCCCAAGCTGGCAGACAGGGTATTGGATACCATTATGAGGTAAAGTCGCGATCTTAAGACTCAAGCTTGAAAGATCCACCTTGTCTCTGGTGCAGGTGTATGCAACGAATCTGGAGTCAGATTATGCGACTTTCCTGGATGAAGTTAATGCTGCTCTTGATAGGGTGGTTGAGATGGACTCCTACCTATCTAGATAGGTGACTTCAACGCCCACGTGGGTGTGGATGTAACGACACGAGGGAATGTGATTGGGAGGAACGGTGATTCTCATCAAAACGCCAACGGAGAGAGGTTGAGAGTTTTGTTTCCGCACAAAGGCATTCATAAATATACGTGGCATCGTCGGAGTCTTAAACAGAAATGATTGATAGATTTCTTTGTGCCACCACGTGTGTGAAGCGGATGGCTTGTGACGTTCGGGTGTTGAGAGGGGCTGAACTGTCTGCTGATCATCACCTGGTGTTGTGTAAGCTGTACCTTACAAATAGAGTACCTCGTCTGCCAAGGAGGAAACCAAGAGTGGCTACACGCATACGGTGGGAAAAACTACAGAGCAGTTCCGTCGCGTGTAGAGGAAGAATGACGACTATTTTCAACAGCTGTCATTGCCTCTGCACGTGATGTTTGTGGAGAGAAGCGATTTGGGGTGGCGGCTGGTGGTGAGAAGAGAACTGCGTGGTTTAAGACACCCGGAGTCCAAGAAGCCATCAGAGAGAAAAAGAAGGCCTACATGGACTGGATTCTCTTGGGAGACTCTGATTCCCGCATCCGTACACTGTGGTGCGAAAAACTTGCAAACTGGTTGTACGAGCAGCTAAAGAGCAGTCCTGGAAGGAGTTCGGCGAGAAGTAGGAAGGCGACCATAGATCTGCGAAAAAGGTGTTCTGGTAAACCATTCGCCGGCTCAGAGGAAGGAAATTCAACATAATCGAAGGAATTAAATCCAAAGATGGTGTGTTCCACGCAGCAACGGCGTGGATTTTTACACTGACGGGTCAAAAAGCAAAGACGGGGTGGGAAGTGGAGTTTTCTGCAAACAACTAAAGCTGAACATTGCTCTTAAATTACCAGATCACTGCAGCGTCTTCCAGGAGGAGCTGTTGGCAATAAAGGAAGCTTTGTCTTGGCTGAAGTGGAACGTGATATCCACTACGGATATCCGTATTCTCACGGATAGTCAAGCAGCCTTAAAGTCGCTAGAGTCCTATGCGTACACCTTAAAAACTACTCTCGACTGCCGCCTATCTCTTAACGAAATGGCCGAACAGTTTAACATACAACTTCTCAACGAGCCGACACACTCGCCAGACAAGGAACGACGCAACAATCAATCGTGGCATGTGAGGGAATACCCCTTGAAACCATCAAATATAATCTCGCAAATTTCGCCAGGGCTGAGACGAACCTGAGATGGACCCAGGGACACACCAGCCTCATCACCAGGCAAATCTGGCCCCGGCTCGAGACTCAACGGACAAGGAGTATAATCTCCCTAAAAAGAACTGACATCTGTATTGGCAGGAAGACAAAAACTGGGAATAGTTCCGAATGACTTCTACAGAAGCTGCCTAGACGGAGCTAGGAGGTCGAATCCATTCACCACCATCTCTGCGCCTGTCCGGCATTCTGCACAATCAGGAAACCATACCTAGGATCTTACTTCCTTAACGACCTGACAGATGTTCAGCAATAAGAAGCACTAAGTGGTTCCATGAATAGGGGGATAAACCCCCCTCGTAGCTGCACAACGGGTCTCTCTGGCCTATGTGTATTCTTCTCTGTTCTGCGAAGGCTATGAACCTACCTACCTAGCAAAAGATCGTGCTAACTGAAAAGCCTTGTTGATTGAGGCCTAGACTCACCTCACACCTCAAACTGTAGCGCCACCTAAGTAAGTAACTTAACGCCAATCCATGATGGCAACGTCCTAACTACGGGATGTTAATGCCGGTATGTGGGAATCTATTTGTTATATACCCCTTCATGCGCTGCCTACCTACAGTAGCTAGATACTGTAGTAGAAGAGGTACACATGCAGTCCTTGCCTACATACCAATGGTCGTGCTTAAAAATTGCAACCACATACGTATACTACGACGCACATACTCTTATTAATCGTAAAGAGACCCTTCAATGTCCTGCGATTCATTTTTTCCATTATATTTCTACGGCGGGGTTGACAAATTAAAATTGGAATACAACCTTCCCTGTAACCTTTAGCATATGCACGAAAGATTCACGGGCACATGGCTTCGCGGCATTTTTTCGTTCGCTGAGTTTTAATCAGTGTCACAGGGCTGCCGGTCGCCATGGAACGTATCTGTAATACATACGTGTATGCCATTGATCCGTTTGTGCTCCCGTAAATGTCGACAGTACACATTTACGAGGAAGGAAAGTAAGCAAGGAATTTGGTTGTAACTAAGCGTTTATTTCATCTGAATCTCATGGATTTCTTTAATTAAATCCATGTGTTTAAAACTATCCGGGTTTTTTGTAAAGGTTTCTAATAACTCAAGCTTTCCGGCGTCATTCATGCAATAGAACATTTGTAATTCGTTTGCCAAACACTGTGCTTCCTTTCCGGTCAGAACGTTTGGATCGTATTCACCGCGCATAAGCACTATGCCCTTGTCCTTCACTTCGGTGTAGTGAACGATATTAAGGCACTCGGGAGCGTTCTCTCCGTGGACCTTAAGAGAGATTTCGATTTGTTATACAATTTTGATGATTTTCGGAATGGAAGTACCTGATAAGCCAGCAGAGGAGTGAAGTGTACAGCGTTAGCAGCGAATTGTAGTAATATGAACTCGAATCCCTCGCTTCGTGGCAGGGGGAGAATGAAAAGTGGATGTTGTTTAGCACGAGACATTAGGGTATCGAATTGTTCGACCGATAGGCTAGCTGCAATCACGTCTTTTGTCTTGTGGTACTCGAACCAGATTTCCTTAAGCTCGTCGGCCGACTTGTCCGCAATTAGCTCGAGTTTCATGATATCATTCAGCTTCTTGTACGGTATCTCTCCGCCGTCTTGTTTATCGAGTGGTTTTTTCGGATGCAACAGCTCAGAGTAGTCTCTAAAAAAGCGATGATAGGTAGGAGTCGTGAAAACGAAAACATAAACAATGTGGTGGCAGCAAAAGGCTCCTACCGGGCGTCTTTTTTCTTTTGTGCGACTTTACCATGGGCCACCTTCTCCATTCGTTGGACAAATTCATCGGGAGAGGTCTGCTGGAGTGCGGCAATCTTCGATGCATATTTATCAAAATATGGATTTTTGGTTTTCAAGTCGTCCAGGACTTCTTCGGCTCGCAGACGAGATGACATTGCAATTGATCGTTTGGTGACGGGGTTTACTAATAGTCTGGACAGTAATCTACGAGTAGCACATGCCATAACACATCGGAAAATGTATTTTCACACAGCGGTAGCGTTTTTGATTGCACAACAGAAATCTGAAATCAAGTGAAAGGAAAATTCACGAGCACAGCATGGAGAACTGTCAAATGAAGTGAGGTGGGAACAGATTCCAGTGGAAAGGACGAGATGGTAATAATGATATAGATCACAATTCAAATCAAGGAATACATGTAATTAAACCTTTTCGAGAGATTATAAGAATTGTGTTTAAATAATGTTTTTGCTAATAGCTTTTTCAAAATTTCCTTTGTCGTCAGTAGAAAACACCTCAAAACGAAAAGTATCATTCCGATTATCAAATCGAACACACCCACTCACCAGACCTTCCAATATTTTCGAAATGTCATTTGTGCTTTCCCATCCCTGCTGTATGCTCGCAACCTGGTCATTGGTCACCGCCGTGAACATTTGTTTCGATTTTCTACATAAAATCCCATTCAAAGAGCAAATAATTAAAAAAACACAATGGCATCGAGTCCAGCAGGCGAACATATCGACGTAGAAAAGCTCAGTTTCGAGCAACTGACACAATTAAAAGTCGAACTTCAGTCGGTAAGTGCGGATGCATATTCATTTTTGGTTTAAAGGCATATCCATTTCCACCCACATTGCGCACGACACCGTTCATCATGTCATCCTTTTCAGGAAATCGAATCCATCCGCGAATCCATACAAACACTCTATAGTTGTAAGGCCAAATATGCAACATCGAAAGAATCCCTCGATCAGGTGCAGCCTGATTGGCAGGATAAACAAATACTTGTGCCTCTTACCAGCAGCATGTACGTGCCGGGGACAATACAGGACACAAATAATTTTGTAATTGATGTCGGTACAGGCTACTACATCGAAAAGGTTTGATCTGAACGCGGCGACTGTTCCTACTACTGGGTCGTGCCACTTAATTCTGGTTTTCTTACAGGATCTCGAGGGTTCAAAAGACTACTTCAATCGGCGAGTGGAATACGTACAGGAACAAATCAAAAAGATCGAGAAAATCCAATACGAGAAGAGCAAGTTCTTGCACCTCATAGTAAATCTGTTGGAACAAAGACAACAATTGGTTAAACCGATCGCCTAAATCGAATCCAATCGGTCCTGGGTTTGACGGGAAACATATTTTATTTGTTGTCACAGCGCGAACAATACAAAATAAGCATTTACGAATAAAATTTCAAACGAAAAGTTACAATCATCGGTCTTCATCTCCATCGTCGACGTCCTCCTCGTCGCTGAAATATGAATTCGTTTTGAACTTTTTCCGCATCCCAATGACGGACGATTGGTCATGAATTTGTGGCGGAGCGTCGTCATCTTCGATAGGATCGCTTGTGTTGTGATTGCGACGTTTTTGGGGTAGTCTAGGTCTGCCGGAAGGTTTTTCTGGGACTCGATCGCCTAAGACGTTTTGCGCGCATTTGTAACTCAAATGACCGTATTCGCCACAATGGAAACAACGGCTTTTGTCCTTGTACTCTCTTCTACAAAAAGAAGCTAGTTGAACATCGTTCATTTAGAAACCTAGTGGTGGTGCTCACCTCCTAACAAACTCGGCACATCGCCCGTTGTCCTTGGCTATGCTCGCTTTGATGTTCCTTCCGAACAGCTGTTAAACAGGCAATGTTTCAGGGCATTTTCTTCTACTCTCTGCTCGTACACTACATACCTGCAAGTTGTTGATATCATCCACGCAATTCTGTGCATCCTGGACGCGTAGGAAGTTGATGAAGGAAACTCCTTTAGACTTTCTCGTCGTTTTATCGCACATTGTTGTGACTCTGAGCGAAATTACTGACATTATGGTATGTCTTTATGGTCCGCATTGATACTTACTTCACGATCCGTCCATATTTCTCGAATATTTTGTGAATATCGCTATTTGTAAGGGAAAATGGTAAATTTGATACGTAAACAGTGCTTTTGCTGGGTGCAAGCTTCTCACTCATTTTTGTTTGACATTTGAGTGAAATGAGTGAAAATGCTCATCAAATGGGTAGTGACGGGAGATCTGTTTGATTAAACTACCAAAAGTGCTTTTTGTTGTATAATTTGTTTTAGGAACTGAATAAGCTGATAAATCTTTTTTTTTAATCTCTTTACCATGCGCAAAGGTTTTATAGGTTATGTATGTAAATTATGGATATGGTAAAAATGGGTATACATAATCAAAAGATCACCGGGATAAAGCCACATTTCAGGACCAATAATGACGAATGATGTAACGAAAAGACACAATCAGGATAAATGGAATTTTTCCTCCTGTCCTTCTAACTTCGTTTTCTTCAATTTCTTACTCGAATATTAGAAATGAAACACATTTCAAAGCGAAACAAGAGAGAAATATACAACATCAACCATGCTGCATGGTTTCTATAAATAGAGTTTTCAAAAAAACCATCTAAAAATACAATGCCGAAAATCGTATCGCAAACCTCCCGCTAAATACTTAATCTCGTCCGTAAATAAGCTGGAAAGCGTATAACAATGGCAGATAATTTGAATAATAACAATCCAGACTCACATCCCGACATAGATCCGGGTGATGTGAATGGAAATTCAGTGGAAGAACTCGCCTCGGGGAGTGGTAAGCCGAATGATGATGGAAAGCAGCAAGATCTATTGGATATAGTGTTTCTCCTCGAAAGTGAAAAGCAATCTATAATCGAAGAATCACGCAAAAGGCTCACACAACTCCGCAAGGAACTTGAAGTAAGTTGAATCCCCTATAAGTCGATTTTGTTTACCGATCAATCATCTCTCCCAAGGAAGCTCTCCAGGAGAACGAAAAGTTAAAGAAACGAAACAACCAACTTGAGCAAACGCTAGTGCAATCAGCTGCTCTTGGCGGTGTCGATGGCCCAAAATCCAAAAAGGATCAAGAGGAGCTCCTCCTCAAAGCGAAAACTCTTCTCTTCGAAAAGACCAAAGTCTGTAAGCAACAGGAGCAACAAATCGAAAGTCTTCGCGCTCACGTAGAATCAATGAAAGAAGTCGTTGCTGTGACGAAAGATATGTTAAATTTGAAGACAGCCGAAGCAGACCACACCCAATCACGACTGGACACAGCGGCATTGCAGATTAAAGCAGAACGGGATAGGAATATTATCTTTGAGAAGAAATTGGCGATTTCAAAGGGTGTCTACGATAAACTCCGATCGGAGTATGATATTCAGTCGAACATTTTTAAGGTAAGAGGTCGATATCTATCTGACGAGTGTTTATTCTTTTCGCGTTTGGTTTTAGGGACTGAAAGAGGCGTACGAGCAGAAGATCGATGTCCTTTCGAGGGCTTTGGAACGAGCTAAGCAGGACTAGAACTCGTATTTCTTATTCTCTGACACAGGGGTGTTATTGGTCTAATTGTTTACGTTTTTTTTATAGAAAAATTTATTGAATAAAGTTAAAAACTACAGTCACCGATTAGCTCCCGGACCGAGCACATCGTTTCCAGTTGCCTGTGTGTTTGTTTACTTTCGCGAACAAGTTCGACATTTCTTAACAGTTTTCGTTCGTTTTCTCTATCCCCTTGCCTACAATTACATGCGTGCTTAGTGTTTTTTCCATTTCGCACAGAGAAGTTTCTCCCCAGGGAATAACTGCCCCGGGCCTCCCAAAAATGGGACTCGTTTGCAGGAATCAGATTTCGATTCCAAACCGAATAAACGAAACAAAAACAACTTTTTCGATACACTCAAATTCCCGGAATTACCAACAAGGCCAACCCCCCAACGAAACCCAAGATTTTTGCTGGTCTCTTCTAAAAATGCTAACGTATCGCTAACATCCCTCAGCCCATTTTTATTAAAAAAAGCCATTGACTGCATCAGCAAAGAATACGAACAGGTTTCTTTCCTCCGTGATGGAAACGTACTAATCCAAGTTAAAACCCAAAAAGTCGCCGATATCTTTCTCAAAGTTACCAATCTTGCCAATGTCTGCCCAGTGACGGTTAAATTGCACGATAGGCTGAATTCGTCAAGAGGTGTAGTTTACGCTCCCTGTCTGATTAACGTCCCCGAATCTGAGATCATATCTGAAATGAGTCTTCAAGGTTAAACTGAAGTATACAAATTCACGAAGACGGATAATGGGATAATAAAACCAACAGGTTTAGCCCTGCTAACGTTTGACCTTTTGACAGTTGAAATCGGCTGGTACCTACCTAAAGTGAGCGAATCATTCCTAATCCAATGCGTTGTAAAAACTACTAGCTACTTGGGCATACCACTGGCCTGCAATCTCCTCCCTCATTCCCCATTGGACTGCACTCGTACGATGTGCGCCAATTGCTCTCTACCTCACCCTTCATCCTCTAAATTATGTCACAAATACTTACAAGCAAGAGATATAATAAAAATCAAAACCCAAAAAAAAAAAAAAAAAAAAAAATTCCATGGGCGAAGCTAAGCGTATTTACAAACAACACCACCCACCCCAGCCCAACTCAGGCGGAGTATCCTTCGTCGAAATATCTAAAACGGCGTCTCCATCCTTTTCATCAAAATCATCCATTCAGGATCAAGCAAAAGAGTCCAAAATCAACCCTTCACTCCGTACTTCGACTACTTCTACAGCTTTCCTCAACGTACCTTCTAATCTCCCCGTCGCCGTCGGTTCGAGTCCAAAGACAACGTCACATCTCCCTAACAACCCCAACCCATTTCCGAGGCCAACAAAATCTCATCACAACCTACAACATCCAGATTCATCACTAACGCTCCATCACACTCACCTCTATCTGCTATCAGCCGATCACTCCTAACAAATAATCAATACTACGTCGTTCCCTCCGCAATGGACGATGACGACGACACCTAAAAACACAGTAGACAACCAATCCCCCGGCTCTGCGAGTCTGGGGCTGAACCATCTTGTCTCATCACGAAGCCAGGACGATTCAGTTCCCGATGTGCAAAGCCGTTACTCTCCTCCAAGCTCTCTCAAGATCCGCCCACAGCAAAACAAACAATAGAGCAGGAATGAGCGCATTGCCGGATCGCCGTCAGAGACGCTGCCTCAAAGGTGCTGGGTTTCAAACCACCACCTAGAAACCCCTGGTTCGATGAACAATGCGAACAAACCCATGCAGCAAAACAAGAGGCATATAAAGCCATGCTACAACGACGGACGGGAGCTGCTCGTGAAATCTATAAGCAGAAGAGAAAAGAGGAACACACGCTACACAGAAGAAAGAAGAGAGAACACGGAAAGCGTGAGATCGAGGAGATGGAGAGATTGCTTCCGCAGGAATAACGCCCGGAAGTTTTACAATAAGGTAAAACGAACATGCGGTGGCCTGCAGGGATGAAAATGGAGAACTGATAATAGAATCACAGTCTATGCTGAGGATTTGGAAAGACCACTTCTGCAGACTGTATAACGGCGATGACAGACAAGATACCGCTGTCAGGTAAGAGAATTATGTCCACCCGACCTAGACGAAGTCAAGGTAGCGATATCGAGACTTAAGTCTAATAAAGCCGCGGATGCCGACGGCCTGTCTGCTGAGCTTCTTAAGGCGGCTGGAGATGAGCTGGTAAGGTGCATGCACCATCTCATTTGCCAGGTATGGTCGGAGGAAGGCATGCCCGACGAATGGATTCTCAGCATCGTTTGCCCGGTCCATAAGAAATGGGACCCCTATAACTGCACCAACTATAGGGGAATAAGTCTCCTCAACATCGCATACAAGATCTTCTTTGCTGTATTATGTGAACGCCTGAAACCGTTTGTGGATAACCTGATCGGCTCTTATCAGTGTGGCTTCAGGCCAGGTGCATCCACAATAGACCAAATATTTACGCTTTGGCAGATCTTGGAAAAGACCCAGGAATACCAAATCAACACTCACCACCTCTTCGTCAATTTCAAGGCTGTGAGCTATACAAAGCCATGTCTAGTTTTAACATCCCTGCCAAACTCATCCGACTGTGCAGGAGAGTTCTCGCTGCTCCATTAGGGTCGGTAATAAGCAAACCGAGACCTTTGATGTTGAAAAAAGGATTTAGGCAAGGCGACGCGCTGTCGTGCAACTTTTTCAACATCGTGCTTGAAAAGATCGTGCAAGAGTCACTGGCCAATACAAGAGGTACGATCTATTTCAAGTCTACGCAATTGCTTGCGTACGCCGATGACATTGACGTGATTGGACGGACACAGCGAGACGTCAATGAGGCCTTTGTAAGCATTGAGGTAGAAGCGGCTAAGATGGGTCTCAAGGTCACTGATGGTAAAACCATATACATATCTGCTTTCATCTAACAGAGACGGTCAATGCCGACGTATTGGCCAGAACGTCACCATGGGCGGATATATCCTTGAAGTGGTCAGGGAATTCGTCTACCTTGGCTCACTGATGACCAGCGACGACAACACCAGCGCTGAGATAAAACGCAGAATCACTCTTGCCAACCGCTGTGTCTGCCCTCTCTCGGAAACCCAAGGTGACACTATATAAGACCTTGATCATCCCAACAAAAGCGGATGAAGATGCCCTTGATCATTTCGAGAGGAAAATTCTGCGCACTATCTACGGTCCCCTTTGTTCAAACGGTGTATGGAGGAAAAGATTTAACGAAGAACTGTACGGGTTGTACAGCGACATCGGCCTGGTACAACGTCTACGAATACAGCTTCTAAGGTGGCTAGCGACCCGAAAAGTCTTAAGTCCACCCCGGAAGGAAGGCGCGGCAGAGGACGGACGCATCTACGGTGGCGCACGCAGGTGGAAGAGGACCTTAACCAACTGGGTGTGGGGCGCTGGAAACAGCTGGCCAAAGATCGTACCAGCTGGAGGCGCTTGTTGGTTGAGGCTCAGGTTCACCTCGGACTGTAGCGCCACCTAAGTAAGTAAGAAATTATGAACCCAAACAACACCTCGCCCGTTATATCAAAGCTGAGAGACGTCATAACTAGAACTCCAAGAAAGCTAAAAATCATGTGGATTCCAGGCCACGTCGGGATTATAGGAAACGAGCACTCTGATCAAGCGGCTAACTCCGTCCTCAATTGGCATTCAACACCTTCAACAAATCCGACAATTTAAAACTAATCAAATGCAAAATGACACACATTGACGATTGGCTAACTTACAGTCACCATTACAGCTTGATCAACCCAACGAAAACCCATTCTACATACCGTGCAACCAAGTCTTCAACCTCCAACATCTTCTATTTCATCTAGACTTCCAGCTGCCTAACTCCTCCACTCACGACATTCTTAAAGACTATAATTAATCTCCACCCCTGAGCGGAAAGCCTCTGTTGCTACAGCTCTCTTCTGTATCCTAGCCTCTAATTTATAATTATTGGTTAGGTTAGGTAAATAAATCTTCTTTGGTGGCGTTACAACCCATGAAGGACCAGAGCCAAGCTTCTCTCAATCACCCATGGTGTGTGTGATTTATTTTTCACACAGGTGAAAGGGACCTACAGTTTAATGCCGATTCCGAACGGCGTGAATCGAGAAGCTTTTTTCATGGCAAGTATACTACGGGGGGTTTTGCCAGTACCCCGCCGAGAAGGGACGCCGCGAAATAAACATTCGATGGCGTTGGTGTTATCGGGATCCGAACTCGCTCATCGTGCGTCAGAGTCCAACACACTAACTAATAATAAATTTAGCGGAGCAACAGCAACACAACAGTCCGCATGGGCTCGGACATACAGGGTAAAGTTGTTCACCGCCCTCAACCTGGCGAGATGCCAGCAACGATCCCTGTTTAAATGTCCGGGTCAAGTTGACATACGCGGCGCCCTCTGGATAGCCTCTTCAACAACCGTTGGGAAGTGAACAAACTTATGCAGCGACAAAACCCCGACCAGAATGGCGGTTGTGCGGCGGGCTAACAATCCGCCCACGTAAAAAACCTAAAAGTTATGAATGAGCAAGATGCCTCGGATACACGGACGGATACTCGACGACGACAACGCACGAAAAAGGAACACGATTTGCGAGTATGCTCCTGGAATGTCAGAACCCTGTACACTCCCGGAATCCTCACGTAGTACAAGGCGGATATTACTGCGGTCCAGGAAATACGCTGGATAGGAAACGGTATGATTAGGAAAAAAAATTGCGACATTTATTACAGCTGTCACAAAAGGTTGCACTTACTGGGATGCGGATTTGTCGTGGGAAAGCGGTTAAGGTCGAAGGTCATCGACTTTAAACCTATAAGTGATCGCCTGGCTGTGATCCGCAGAGGCAGATTTTATAACATCAGTCTTATATGTGCACACGCCCCTACCGACGAGGCTGAAGACCCTATCAAGGAGGACTTCTATGACCTCCTGGACAACGCCTACGGAGCTTGTCCGGAGTACGATGTAAAAGTCGTGCTCGGGGTCATCAACGCCAAAATCGGTAAGGAAAACACCCTTGGCGGAGTGATCGGAAACACGATACAACTCCACGATACAACAACAAATAACGGCTTCCACCTCGCTGACTTTGCGACAGCTCGTAATGCGGTGGTAAGTAGCACAAGATTCCCTCGCAAGCGAATCCACACAGCAACCTGGCGATCTCCGGACGGTCGAACCGCCAACCAAATCGACCATGTGCTCATTGACGCAAGGCACTCGTCAAACATCCTGGATGTGCGAACATTCAGAGGGGCAAATGTCGACTCTGACCACTTCCTCGTAGCAGAAAGATTCAGAGCTCGACTGTCCAATGTCAGAAAGCTGCACCAGCGCCTGAGCACACCGGAGGTTGCCAGAGTCTACAGGGAGCAGCTGAGCGAAGGACTCTACGGTATGCCTACGTCGAACACAAATGCCAATAATATGTGGCTGTATTGCCGCTCAGCCATTCAGGAAGTAGCCGAAACCCCCTTAGGATACCTACCACCCCCGACAAGAAACCCGTGGTATGATGGCGAGTGTGAGCAGAAAAAGGCAGCAACCGACGAGGCGTACCAAAAGGCGCTGCAGAGGAAAACCAGGGCAGCGCAAGAAGAGTACCGAGCCAAAAGCAAAGAATCTTCGCAGCCTCCCAGCTCAAGGATATCGAGGAGTCTAGAGATAAGCATAAAACACGAGTCTTTTACAAGAAAGCCAAAGGCCTTGCAGGAGGCTTCAAAAAGGGCACCCAGGCTCTTCGAAACTGCGAGGGTAATCTTGTCACCGACCCGCAGGGAATAGTGGATGTATTTAAGCAGCACTTCCAGCAGCTGCTTAACGAGCGTGACCAAGAGAGAGTGGTAGGGACCGAGGAAATCCCAACTCCAGCCGCTGAAGTAGTCCTCCCACCCAGCATAGAAGAAGTCGGCACAGCTATTCAGGAGCTGAAGAACAACAAGGCCGCAGGCTCAGATGGCTTGCCATCAGAGCTCTTCAAGGCTGGCCTCGATATTCTGGTAGGGAGCATGCACCAGATCATCTGCAGAATTTGGGAAGATGAGAGCATGCCCGACGACTGGAATACCAGCTCTATATGCCCCATCCACAAAAAAGGCGATCTTGCAAGAACTATAGAGGTATATTCCTACTCAATGTCGCATACAAGATCCTGTCCAGCGTATTGTGTGAACGTCTAAAAACATTTTGCACCGCACTAATCGGCAGCCACCAGTGCGACTTCCGGCCCGGCAAATCAACTATAGACCAAATTTTCACACTTCGACAAATCCTGGAAAAAGACCAACGAGTTTCGAATCGATACACACCGTCTTTTCATCGATTTCAACGCCGCATACGACAGCATTCATCGTGAAGAACTGTTTGGGGCGATGGCCGAATTCGGGATCCCGGTAAAACTGATCCAGTTGTGTCGCGCCACGCTAAAAAACACACGGTGCACCATACAACTCGGTTCCAGGACTTCGGAACCGTTTGAAACGTGCACCGGATTTCGGCAAAGAGATGCGCTGTCGTGTGACTTCTTCAACCTGGTGCTGGAGCAGATAGTGCGACGGGCAGGCGTCAACAGCGAAGGCACTGTCTTTTACAAGTCCATCCAGCTGCTAGGATACGCGGATGATATCGACATCATCGCGTGTTCCCGCCGTGGCATTGTGGAAGCATTCACGGCGATTGAAGAACAGGCGAAACGAGTTGGTCTTAAGATCAATGAGGACAAAACGAAATACATGCTGTCACGCAAAAACCAATCCGTCGCTCACCACCTGGGACAAAACATAACAATTGACAGGTACAATTTCGAGGCAGTTAAGGAGTTTGTCTACCTCGGGGCAAACGTAAATTCCACAAATGACACCACAGTGGAGATCCGGCGTAGAATCGCCCTTGGCAACCGCTGCTACTTCGGCTTGTCCAAACAACTGGGGTCAAAACTCCTCACTCGAAAGACCAAAGTCATGCTTTACAAAACGCTCATTCTGCCAGTCTTGCTGTACGGAGCCGAAAGCTGGACGATAAGCAGGACAGCGGAGCTGATTATAGGTTCTTCGAAAGAAAAATTCTGCGCCGGATATTTGGTCCTGTCTGTGAGGAAGGTGAATGGAGAAGAAGACACAACCGCGAACTCTACGAGCTGTACCAAGATGTGGATGTAGTCCGGAAGGCAAGGATCCGTCGACTACACTGGCTCGGCCACATCGAGCGCATGGACATCAACGCTCCAGCTAAGAGGGTCTTCGACTCCGAACCTCCTGGTTCGAGACGAAGAGGAAGACTGGGCCTCCGGTATAAAGACCAAGTAATCGCGGATGTAAGACATCTTGGTCTTGACAACTGGAAGCAGCGTGCCCGGGACCGTCAAGGATGGAAGGCAGCTATAGCTCAGGCTCAGATCCTCCATGGATCGCAGGCCTGATAAGTAAGTAAATAAGTAAGTAAGCTTTCTTCGCATACGGCAGTTTCCGCAATGTACCCCTACTGGTCGCAGATGCCGCAATTTGATGGAGTGTCACCATAGCAAGAGCGATGTTTCTCATGCGAGAGCAACTGCCTCCTTGAAAGATGTCCTTGGCAGGGGGAATCAAGCTTTGTTGCGTATCGGGGCCCATTAGCCCTTGGATAAAAGAATCCGTTTTAAGTTTTTCCACCACATCAATTGGAACATCCGCGTAGGCTAGAGGACACAGCCTCGCGATGTCGGCAGCATACTGCTGGATGTTCTCGTTTCCACACTGTTTGCGGCCTTTAAGCTCCAGCTTAGGACAGGGATCTGAGACAGAGGTCTAGAACAGGAATCTGTGACTAGACTTGGAACAGGGGTCTGGCACAGGTGTCTGAGACAGTGGTCTAGGACAAGGGTCTGTGATAGATGTCTTGGACACGTCTCAAACAGGGATCTATGACAGGACTTGGCACAGGTGTCTGGGACAAAAGTCTAAGATGTGGGTCTGAGACAGTGGCTTAGAACAGGGGTCTGGGATAGGTGTCTGGGACATGGGCTTTGGGCAGGGATCTGAGACAGAAGTCTGGAACAGGAATCTATGACCGGACTTGGAACAGGGGTCTGGCACAGACGTCTGAGACAGTGGTCTGGAATAGGTATCTGGGACAAGGGGTTGGGACAGGGGTCTGAGGCACATCTGGAGCAGGGATCTATGACAGGACTTGGCACAGGGGTCTGGGACAGAAGTCTAAGATGTGGGTCTGAGACAGTGGCTTAGAACAGGGGTCTGGGATAGATGTCTGGGGCATGGTCTTGGGACAGGAATCTGAGACAGAGGTCTGGAACAGGAATCTATGACTGGACTTGGAACAGGGTTCTGGCACAGGCGTCGAAGACAGTGGTCTAGGACAAGAGTCTGTGATAGGTGTCTGGTACATGGGGTTGGCACAGAGGTCTGGAACAAAAGTCTAAGATATACATACATAGGTCTGAGACAGTGGTTTAGAACAGGGGTCTGGGATAGGTGTCTGGGACATGGGCTTTGGGCAGGGATCTGAGACAGAAGTATGGAACAGGAATCTATGACTGGACTTTGAACAGGGTTCTGGCACAGGCGTCTGAGACAGTGGTCTGGGATAGGTGCCTGGGACAAGGGGTTGGGACAGGGGTCTGAGACACATCTGGAGCAGGGATCTATGACAGGACTTGGCACAGGGGTCTGGGACAAAAGTCTAAGATGTGGGTCTGAGACAGTGGCTTAGAACAGGGGTCTGGGATAGGTGTCTGGGGCATGGTCTTGAGACAGCGATCTGAGACAGAGGTCTGGAACAGGAATCTATGTATGGACTTTGAACAGGGTTCTGGCACAGGCGTCTGAGACAGTGGTCTGGGATAGGTGCCTGGGACAGGGGTCTGAGACACACATGGAGCAGGGATCTATGACAGGACTTGGCACAGGGGTCTGGGACAAAAGTCTAAGATGTGGGTCTGAGACAGTGGCTTAGAACAGGGGTCTGGGATAGGTGTCTGGGGCATAGTCTTGGGACAGGAATCTGAGACAGAGGTGTGGAACAGGAATCTATGACTGGACTTGGAACAGGGTTCTGGCACAGGCGTCGGAGACAGTGGTCTAGGACAAGGGTCTGTGATAAGTGTCTGGGACATGGGGTTGGGACAGGGGTCTGAGACACGTCTCCAACAAGGATCTTTGACAGGACTTGGCACAGGTGTCTGGGACAGTGGTCTAGGACAAGGGTATGGGATGGGTGTCTGGGACCTGGGCTTGGGACAGGGATCTGAGACAGAAGTCTGGAACAGGAATCTATGACCGGACTTGGAACAGGGGTCTGGCACAGGCGTCTGAGACTGGTCTGGAATAGGTATCTGGGACAAGGGGTTGGGACAGGGGTCTGAGGCACATCTGGAGCAGGGATCTATGACAGGACTTGGCACAGGGGTCTGGGACAAAAGTCTAAGATGTGGGTCTGAGACAGTGGCTTAGAACAGGGGTCTGGGATAGGTGTCTGCGGCATAGTCTTGGGACAGGAATCTGAGACAGAGGTCTGGAACAGGAATCTATGACTGGACTTGGAACAGGGTTCTGGCACAGGCGTCGGAGACAGTGGTCTAGGACAAGGGTCTGTGATAAGTGTCTGGGACATGGGGTTGGGAGAGGGGTCTGAGACACGTCTTCAACAAGGATCTTTGACAGGACTTGGCACAGGTGTCTGGGACAGTGGTCTAGGACAAGGGTCTGGGATAGGTGTCTGGGACCTGGGCTTCGGACAGGGATCTGAGACAAAAGTATGAGATAGGGGTCTGGGACAGGAATCTGAAATATTGGTCTGGGATAGGTGTCTGAGACAGGGGTCTGGAACATGGATATGTGTGAAGGACGAACTGCGCGTTTTATTAGGTAAGTATACGTCTGTCTTCTAAACGTACATAGATATTCGCAATACTTATGGCTATGCACTATGATGGGAAGCACAGGGTTTTCCCCCCGTGCAGAGGAGTGACTTCCAAGCTGCGCTCAATGCTGTGTGTAAACCTTTAACCTTTTCGCAAATACATAGTGCGAAAGCTCAAGACTCTTAACAGCGCCGAAAGTTTGAATTCACTAATGCTTGTCTTAGTACCGGAACAAGCCACGATCAGGACCTGAACCCGCGTTATTTCTGCTTGTATCCACGGTCAAATCCTTGGTCTACGACATTGCCTCCGATGCCCGCCGTCGCAGGCAATATCTTCATGTCCCGAAGAAGGAATCCAGTATTAGCGCTAGTATTTATAGCCTTAAGCACTTGGACCGGATCTCATCCATTCCGCGGTAACTCAGTCGGAACAGATGGACAAAAACAAAGGTTTGACATATTTGCCCAGGAATCCGACCGGTGTTAATTACAGCCAATCACATGGAAACCATCCGCTCTATACTAAGAATTGACGTCCAAGTTATTTGGGACAAAACCCACCTTGACTGTCCGTGTTTGCGAACCAAACGTCTGCTTCATACCACTGCTTGGGAGCAGTTTTGATATAAACTAGAGCATCTTTTCTATTTTGACCTTGTCTGGGATACATTCTAGTCAAAGGCTCTGCTCTGCAAAGCCAGGTACAAAATAACTGATTACAATAGCCATTTTCGGTGTTAAACATTTTTTGTTGATAAAGAAAATGCATCGATACATGTAAATGTGGTTGGTATGAAAGCGAATTAATCAATAAGATATTAAAGTAAAACACAAAAACTATGGAACGGAAATGTAAACTCGTTTAACCATCAAGTTCACCGGCAGCACAAGCATCACCATAGGACTTGCCAGGCTTCTCCTCTGGATTCAGTTTGATCATGTCATCGATTCGCAGGATAGTGATGGCGGCTTCAGTGGCGAATTTAAGCGATTTGATCTTTGACATTGCTGGCTCCAGTACACCGGCTTTCTTATTGTCCCTGACGACACCTTCGATCAGATCCAAGCCGGTCCATTTGAGATGAACATGCTCGGCCTTGGTCTGGCTTGAGTTATGGTAAGCACGGAGTTTTGCAACTAAATCTGTGGCGTCTTTGGCCGCATTCACAGAAAGTGTTTTTGGGATCACCAGGAGCGATTTGGCGAATTCGGCAATTGCCAACTGTTCCCGGGAGCTCTAAAATATACGAAAACAAACAATTCACAAAAAAGGATACAAGTTGTAGGGATTTTTTCCTTCTCACCAATGAGGTAGCAAAGTTCTCTAAGTAAATGGACAGAGCTGCTTCAACACAGCCGCCACCTGCAACGACTTTCTTGCTCTCCAACACTCGCTTCACGGCGCACAAGGCGTCATGAATTGACCGCTCCATTTCGTCACAGTAGAAATCATTTGGACCACGAAGAATAATCGAAGCTGCAGTTCTACAAAATAAGATTGGCTCGCATCAAAATTGTTGCAAACATTCATTCCCCACTCACCTCGCCTTGGTTCCCTTGATTATGATCAGTTCATCGTCACAGATTCTATCCTGCGATATTTCGGCAGCTTCACCAACCATTGACGTGTCAAAGCTCTCCTCACCATCCATATTCGTTAGTGATGTACAGAAGGCGGCGCCGGTTGCCTTGGCAATGATCTTCAAATCGTTCTTCTTCACACGACGAACTGCCATGGCTCCAACTTCGACGAAATACTTCATGCAAAGATCATCGATACCACCCGAGCAAAGAATGACATTCACGCCAGTGGCCAAGATCTTCTGTATTCTCTCCTTGGTAATGTCTAGTTCACGGGCTCGAATGCCCTCCAGCTTATCTGGGTCGTTGATGAGCACTTGCACGCCCATCTTCATCTTGGTCTTTTGTAGCGAAAAGTCCAAACAGGCTACCTTGGCATTAACTACTTTCTTGGGCATTTGCTGGGAGGCAATTGTGCAGTTAAGAGCGTAGCCTGGGATCAA
Organism: Eumerus sabulonum; assembly: GCA_951905685.1. Classification (NCBI taxonomy): domain Eukaryota; kingdom Metazoa; phylum Arthropoda; class Insecta; order Diptera; family Syrphidae; genus Eumerus; species Eumerus sabulonum. Next base: position 243,805,620 of record OX645060.1, read on the forward strand.
GAGACTTTCCCTAGCCGACTTACCGTGGGCTTTCAGGACATTGACAGCCTTGATTGGATACAAATGGTTACCCTTTGCATCAGTTATCTACAAATAAAGTTGATGAAATCTCGTGGGAGGTCTAAAAGAGCATAATTCGTACCCTAATTGCTTGAGCAGCGTCAACAGCCATGACAGAGAAGAAATCAGCATCCGCGCCGATGATCTTGGAACTCATCGAAGTCTTTGCGATATTAATCAAGCAGTCTCGTCCCAACTCGTCAACAGGTGCCGTAAGGTGTTCGGAGATGTATTTGCAAGCCTCCTTACACGCCAGCCTGTATCCGGAAATGATGGAGGTCGGATGGATCTTTTGCTTCACCAATTCATCAGCATTCTATTGCACACAATCACTTAATACAAAGTGAAACACAGAAATACAAGTGAGGGCATTACCTTAAGAAGCTCAGCAGCTAGAATTACCACCGAAGTGGTACCGTCACCGACTTCTTCATCCTGCAATTGAGCCAGCTCAACAAGGACCCTGCCATAAACCAGTTTTAAGCACAAATTAACGCAAAAACCCAATTCGATATACGTACTTTGCAGCTGGATGCTCAACTTCCAATAGTTTCAGAATAGTTGCACCATCATTGGTGACCGTAACGTCTCCGATATCGTCAACAAGCATCTTGTCCAAGCCAATCGGGCCCAGGGAGCTCTTTACAATATTTGCAATAGAACTCGCGGCCATCACTGTGTGAGAAAACAGAATTTATTAATGAAACAAGCAATTTGACGACCAGATGTGCTGGGGCAGCGATGAGACCGAGCCCTACAGCATGCAGAGATAACCTCAAAAAACACGGCACAACAAATGTTCAACTTCGAGGCGTCTATCGATCGAAGTTCGATGTTCGCATATGAAAATGTGTAATTTTCAACTGAAAATCTAAAAACCACGTGTCCGGCGATCGGAATAACCACGATTTCACAAAGAAATTCGTCGCATCCACGGACGTTTTCATGTCGCTACTTGATTGGGTCTTATAGCGGCTGCTCTTACCATTTTGTGTTCGAACAGAAGCTCCCGATTGCCTTGTTCCGGCAATCGATAAAGGCGTTGCAACAGTTGACATATTCATTGAATTGATTGTAAAATTAAATCGGATGCGATGGAATACTAATTAAAATTGAATAAAACCCAGAGACCGCCTGACTAATGCTTTCCGTCAAAATTCTAGAAGAAATATGTGTACTTCGGCTCGGTGATGTTGGTATGACAAATGGTTGCGTTCAGGGAATTTTATTTTACTGGAAATTGAATGGGTTGGTGTACGGACTAAGTAGAGCAGTGGAATTCAAATTTTATTCAAATAAACGGACAATTGACGTTATACCGATACTATCAAAAATAACAATAAAATGTAGTCAGAGATTTCCTAATATGGAAGTTAGATAGTTTCCAGCCACCACTGCTGAATGCATTCTAGTTATAGCCATCGACTTTGCTTAACGCTGCTCGAAAAGTAAATTATTTTTCTTGAAGGCGTTGTGGAAACTTCCAAAAAACGAACGTTCAAACTTCTTCTTCACGGACGCTACAGCTCGGCGTGAGCCTGAGCCGCAACCAACATGCCTCTCCATCTAGCGCGATCTTTCTCTAGTTCCCTGCAGTGGCTTCTCTCGAAACAGCCAAGGGCCTCTTTATCCATGTTTGATAAGGCCCATGCATCTGCGCCATACAACAGGACCGGGATGATAAGCCCGAAAAAACAGCGATTGGCAAGAGTGATCCCGAGTTTGGTATCGGAACTGACATCATTGTTCCAAGTAACTGCGGACACAAATTACCAATATTAACGTCCTGGCCAGCGTTTTGGCCTAATTTACAGCAAAACCAATTTCTGCCGCTTCCTCCTCGGTTCTCGCCGTGTTCTTCCGATCATGTTAATGTAATCCGCGTTGTGCCTCTTGTGTTGGCCAATGAGTTTCTCACAATTACTTTAAAAATTATGTTGAAAAAGTCACACAACAATCCTCATTTGATATCAAAGCTACCGGTTAGGTATGCCGAATGGAACAGCGAGCATTCTCCAGAGTCGCTCCGAATAGTAGTTTGGCAAGGATGTCAAAGGTAGACATGGTGTTGTATAGCTCGTCTCTAATTACGCTGTCGTATGCGGCTTTGAAGTCGACAAGTAAGTGAGAGTATCGATCTGCATTTCTTGGGTCTCTTCCCGGCCCTACCGTAATGCGAAGATTTGATAGATGGTGGTTAGGTAAGGTTAGTTGGATGCCCAATTGACATGAGGTCAAGGCTCACTTAGACTACGAGAAGTCCATCGTGCCCATTTTGAAAAAAAACCCGAGGGGAACCTGTTAGTTGCCCGCTGAGCTGAACCACCCAGATTCAATTAACAATTGTAGCAGTTGGTTCAGCTAAATGTCTCTTACTTCCTCTAAACCCGAGAAGAAGTAGTTCCCGTGGAACGTAAATCTTTCTCGGGCCAGTGCAGGGCATTCACACAGTAGGTGATGAATGTATTCTATTTCCTCTTCGTCCCTACAGCTTCTGCAGAAGTCGTTGTAGAGCTGGCCTAGTCTAGCTGCTTAATATGATATCCCAGTGCCCAGTGAGGGCGCCGACTATCAGTCTACCAAGATTTAGCAGACTTTCCGTCCTTTTTTTGTTATGGACAGGCCATGTTAGCCTTGCCGTAGCGCATGTGTCTAATTGTCACCATCGCTTGTTGGCCTTTCCTAGTAGTTCCACTCCTATTTCTCTGAATAGTGTGCTGAGTGGCATTCTAGCCTCAGTTGTGATCTGCGAAGTGTCTGCACCTGATCCCAGTCTGGCTAGTTCGTCCGCCTTCTTATTTCCGGAAATATTCACACGCCCTGGTACCCAGCAGATGGCTACGTCATTGACATCCGACATTTCCTCTTGTTTCTCTTTACAGTGTTTTACGAGTTTGGATCTTATCCATGTTGCATGCAGAGCCTTAATGGCTGCCTGACTGTCAACATAGATTTTTATTCTCTTACCTGAGAAATACTCCCTAAGAATTAGATCCGCACCTTTTTTGATTGCGAAGATCTCAGCCTGGAAGACGCTATAGCCATCATCAAGTCTGTAGGAGTGACACGCTTCCTGAGGTTCGAAATAGACTCCGGCTCCTGTACCGGTATCCTTCGGTATAGATTACCAGTTCCTCTTCCGTGTTTACCATACCACGGGCCCATTCCTCCCTGGAATGGATCGATTGTGGACTTCCCTGGCCTGAAGCCACACTGATAAGGACCTCTCAGCCGATTTTTTTTATAAGACTTCAGGCGTTCACACAAAATGGCAGTGATGATGCCATGTTAAGGAGACTTAATCTTCCTCCTAAATCAAAGGGGTTTCCTTCCGTGTGGATCGGGCGAATGATGCCGAGACTCCGTTCCTCGGACATGCTTTCCTCTGACCATATCTTACAGATGAGCTGGTGTATGCTCCTAACCAGCTGCTTTGAAGAGCTCAGCAGACAGTCCGTCTTCGACAGCAGCTTTATTTGACTTAAGTGCTAATATAGCGACCTTAACTTCGTCGAGCTCAGGGGGACGGAATTCTCTGCGATCATCGCCATTAAGAAATGAAAAACTCGGCCTAACAGCGGTATGTTGACTGGCGTCACCTCTTCCCTTCTTTTTAGCACGTAAAACTCACGGACAGCTCTCATCCTTCTATGCAACGGGGCTTTATATGTTTCCTGCTTCGCTGCATGTACTTTCCTGCACTCGTCATCGAATCAGCTCTTCCTTCATGGTGGAGCCTTGAAGCACGAAAATTCAGATGCAGTACTTTTCAGGGCTTGTTAGCAAAGGTTCCACTGTTGTTCTATTGACTGCGTGAAGGGTTGAGGTATATGAGAGCGCTTAAAAGCACGAGCGGTTTCTGGTGATAGTAGCCTTCCGACATCACTACTTTGTGTTCTTGCTCTACTCCGTTGCGTTCGTGATATCCATAGGCGCATCTTGGCTACTACAAGATAGTGGTCCGAGTAGATGTTAGCTCCTCGGAAAGTACGAACATTAAGAATACTGGAGGAGTGTCTGACGTCGATCGCGATGTGACCAATCTGGTTAGTGATTGATTGATCTGGTGAACGCCAGGTGTCTCTGTGTAATTTGAGGTGCGGAAGGGCGTACTGGCTAAAGGGAGATTTTGCCCTGTAGCAAGACCAACAAGCCTGTCTTCGTTATGGAATGCGTTTGTCGAAGACTCGTTCAGAGATGCTTTCCTCATCAAGCTAAGGACTGAAGTCTCCTAGTAGAATTTTGATGTCATAGCTGGGACAGTGGGCATACGTTCTCTCTAGGAGATCGTAGAATTCGACTTTGACGTAGTAATCCCTGCTTAACGTGCGGATGGCTAGAAAGAAAACACTAGCTGAGCACATCTTTGTACAGCTCGTAGAGTTCGCGGTTATGTCTTCTCCGCCATCCACCTTCCTCACAGGCAGCACCAAATATCTGGCTCATCATTTTTCTTTCGAAAGAACCCAAAATCCGTTCCGCCGTCCTGCTAATCGTTCAGCTTTCAGCTCCGTACAGCAAGACTGGCAGTATAAGCGTTTCGTAAAGCAGGACTTTGGTTCTTCGAGTTATATTTTGTCCCAGGTGGTGTGCGACGGACCGGTTTTTGCTTGACAGCATGTACTTTGTCTTACCCTCGTTGACTTTTAGACTAGCTCGTGTCATCTGTTCTACAATCGCAATGAAAGCTTCTATAACGTCACGCCGAGACCGCGCGATGATGTCAATATCATCCGCGTATCCTAGCAGCTGGACAGACTTGTAGAAGATAGTGCCTTCCCTGTTGACGCCTGTCCGCCTGTCGCACTATCTGCCTCAGCACTAAATTGTAGAAGTCGCATGACAGCGCATTCCTTGCCGAAACTGGTGCAGGTTTCAAAAGGTTCGGTAGTTCTGGAGCAGAACTGCACGATGCACCGAGTGTTTGTTAGCGTGGCTCGACACATCCGGATCAGTTTCCTTGAGAACCCGAATTCAGCCATCGCATGAATCAATTCTTTGCGGTGAAGGCTGTCGTATGCGGCTTTAAAATCGATAGAGATGGTGGGTATCGATTTGAAACTCGTTGGTCTTTTCCAGAATTTGTCGGTGTGAATATTTGGTCTATAATCGATTAGTCGGGCGCCCGGAAGCCGCACTGGTAGCTGCCAATTAGTGCGGTGCAAAAGGGCTTTAGACGTTCACTCAGTACGCTGGACAGGATCTTGAATGCGACATTGAGCAGGGATATACTTCTATAGTTTTTGCAGGAGGTAAGATCGCTTTTTTTGTGGATGGGGCAAATAGAGCTGATATTCCAGTCGTGGTGCATGCTCCCTACCAGAACATCGCCGTCAGCCTAGAAGAGCTCTGATAACAAGCCACCTGAGCCTGCGGCCTTGTTGTTCTTCAACTTTTGAATAGCTGTGCCGACTTCTTCGATGCTGTGTGGGAGGACTACTGCAGTGGCTAGAGTTGGGATTTCCTCAGTTCCTACCATTCTCTCTTGGTCATGCTCGTTAAGCAGCTGCTGGATGCTGCTATAATACATCCACTATTCAAGATCACCCCAAAAAATTCGAAGGGCCTGGGTGCCTTTCTTGAAGCCCCAAGGCTTTTTGCTTTCTTATAAATGGCCCGTATTTTATGCTTATTCCTATACTCCTCGATATCCTTGAGCAGCAGTTTATTCTTCTCCATTATTCTGGCTAGATACTACTCTATACTCCTCTCGCGGTGACCTGGTTTTTCACTGCAGCGCCTTTTGGTACGCCTCGTCGGTTGCTGCCTTTTTCTGCTCACACTCGCCATCATACCATGGGTTTCTTGTCGGGGGTGCTAGGTAGTCTAAGGTATTCTCGATTACGGCAGATTCTGGAAAAAACCAATGAATTCCAAGTCGACACTCACCACCTATCTGTCGACTTCAAAGCCGTATACCACAGCGTAATTAGAGACGAGCTCTACAACGCTATGTCTACCTTTGCCATACCTGCTAAACTCATCAGACGATGCAGGATGACTTTGGAGAATGCTCGCTGCTCCATTCGAATCGGTGAACACCTTACCGATAGTTTAGATGTCAAAAAAGGATTTATGAAGGGCGATGCGCTGCCGTGTGATTTCTTCATCATCATATTGGAAATGATTGTGCAAAAATCACTGGCCAATACAAGAGGCACAATCTATTTCAAATCCTCGCAACTCCTTGCATACGCCGACGACATTGACATAATAGGTGGATCACAGCGAGATGTCAATGAGGCGTTTGCGAGTATTGAGATGGAGGCGGCGAAAATTGGTTTGGCGGTAAACGAGGGCAAAACTAAATATATGCTGTCATCAAAAAAGGACGCTCACCACCGACGTCTTGGCCAGAACGTTTGTATTGGCAGATATAAGTTTGAGGTAGTTAAGGATTTCGTCTTCCTTGGCTCTGCAGTACCCTGGAACAACACCATCAGTTCCGAAATCAAACGCAGAATCACTCTTGCCAATTGCTGTTTCTTTGGGCTCAGGAGGCAACTGAGTAATAGAGCCCTCTCCCGAACGACAAAGTTGACTCTATATAAGACCCTTATTATCTCGGTCTTGTTGTACGGCGCAGAAGCATGGACACTATCAAAAGCGGATGAGGAGGCCCTTGGTCGGTTCGAGAGAAAGATTTTGCGCGTGATTTTCGGGCGTATAAACGCAGACGGGGGATGGAGGAAAAGATTCAACCACGAACTTTACGGGCTATACAGCGACATGAGTCTAGCCAAGCGTCTACGAATTCAACGCCTAAGATGGCTGGGCCATGTAGAGCGAATGGACACCACCGCTTCAGCCCAAAGAGTTTTTGAATCCAACCCCGAGGGAAGAAGAAGCAGAGGACGGCCGCACTTAAGATGGCGCACACAGGTGGAAGGGGACCTCAGCCAACTGGGTGTTCGGCAATGGAAAAGGCTAGCCAAGCAAAAGATCGTACTGGTTGGAGGGGCATGTTGGTTGAGGCCCAGGTTGACCTCGAACTGTAGCGCCCATTAAGAAGAATCCAGTCGAACGTTCGCCAACGGTGATACGGGGAAATCGCAGATCGCCGAAATTGTGACATTTGAGTGGAATGCCATCTACGCGACTCGCGCGAAGGGTGATACGAATTTGTGTGATTCGACTCATTTGTCGTTCGACTCGCAAGCGGCGAACGGGCCCTAATTCGGCTTTTTATTTTTTATTTTTAGAGACTCGCGCAGGTTCAAGAGTTTTCATATTCTCTTTTTTTTTATATATAGGGCTAGTGCTATCAATAGCAATGCGGCACTGCGACCTTTGCAGATCTATTGTGCCTGCTAGCCGATTTAGCCGAGTAGCCTCTCCACCTCCACAATGAAGTTGAGAATGCTTCTCGTAGGAGCCAGGGTGATCCCCTCAGGAGTCATAACTTCACTGAGAAGGATACGCTTCCTAAGATGGCAGAGAGCAGCACACTCACACAGTATGTGTTCTGCCGTCTCTTCGTCCTCAAGACAGAGCCTCAGTTTCAGACGAGAGGCTAATTTTGTTTAAATGATATCTCAGACCGCAGTGTCCCGTTAGATAGCTGACTAGTCTTCTGACATCCATCCTATTGAGTTTGAGTATGTCTATAGGGTGCTTGTTCAGGGGTCGTATAAGTCGTTTAGATTGACGGAGTCCCCGAACGCTGTTCCAAAAGGACAGGTGTTGTAATTTTTCCCACTTGTCTAAGAAGTAATTTATCTTAGACGCGGGAATGCCGCAGAATGGTACCGGACCTATATACTTGTCACTGGAGCCCTTCCTGGCAAGTTGGTCGGCAATTTCATTGCCCTTGATACCTACTGTTTTTGAGTTCGTGCTGTACGAACCCAGCGCTTTAAGCGCTGCTTGGCTATCAGAGAGTATGTTGATGTTACTCCTCTGATGCCAGTCTCAAGATTTAGATTTACGCATGTTAGGATGGCATGCAGCTCTGCTTGGAAGATGCTGGGACTTATTCCCAGTGCCTTCGAGATTTTGCGTTTTGGTCCAAAGATGCCGGCGCCAACGCCGGAAGCCATCCGTGTACCACCTAAGGCCTTTGACATTTAGCAGGGGATCACTGTTTTCCCATGCTGAGCGGTTTGCGATCAGTATCTCAAATCTCTTGTCAAAGGTGAAGGTGTGTGGCAGTGCGTCCGAGACTGTAGTAATCATATCCAGCTCGGGAAGGTGTTGTAATATGGACATGTGGCCTGCGGGTCTACATGGCATATTTGTTCCCGAGCAGAGGATTCTGATTGCACTGCGTATGCAGTGTGATGCCGAGACACGCTAGTCTCTGAAGGCGTTGAAGCCTAACAATTGTAGTTTTTTGCTCAACTTTTGACCACCATACGGTGGACCCGTAGGTGACGATAGGTCTAACTATCGCGGTATATAGCCAGTGGACTACCTTAAATTTAAATCCCCAGGTTTAACCGTAGGTGCGTCGACAGGCCCACATGGCCTTAGTCGCTTTCATGAGTTTATTTCTCATATTGGAGTTCCAGTTGAGTCTACGGTCTAGGTCAATACCTAGATACTTTACTTCCTCTGAAAATCCTATGCGTGTGCCATTTAGTAAGATTGAGCAGGGCTGTACCTTTCTCCTCTTTGTAAATGGGACTAAGATCATGGGACACACCAGTCAGAGATAAATTGGAGCGCAAGTTGCATGCGCTCACAGGCAGTGATCTCGCACTTGCCCGTAATGATGACTACTAGTTTATCAGCATATCCGATGACCTCATAGCCCCGAGTGGTTAGCTTGCGTAGTAGATAGTCGATGACTATCGACCAAAGCAGTGGTGAGAGGACTCCCCCTTGTGGGCATCCTCTAACCGCCGATACTGTCACTGAGACCTCTCCGCATGTGGCTGATATAATACGGCTATTTAGCATCGCCCTGATTCAGTGATTAGTGGGATGGTCTACACCCCTGCAGGATAGTGCAGTGGTGATCGAATCATAGCCAGTATTATCGAAAGCTCCCTCTACATCGAGGAAGGCGCAGATTGCGATCTCCTTTTGTATGAAACTATTTTCAATTTTTTATATTCTCTTATGTGTTTACACACACAACCTGAACGGAGTGCAGTGGTTGGGGTCGTTGATGTTCGTTCACTACTCTCAGGAGTGGTTGTCCTAGACCTACATAGATAGGACGAGAGCCGACCAAATTCCGCATTGGTTATAGCCCATAGTAATTCGTTCAAGCAATTTAGTATGTATTTTCAGTTGACCATATACTGTGAGTGTTATGCCTGCAGCAGTACGTCTGGTCACTTTCCATTCACAACTGCGTCGCATACTTTTTGTCCGTATATGAATTACTTTTTCTTGGCTATGAAGCGAATTTGAACCATAGACCTTCCGCTCGGCGGTCGATGATGTTAACCACTGCACCGCGGCCACCCTTGCGGCAATGGAAAACATAGCGCCCGATAAGGAAAGAAGAAGAAAAAGATAATGATGATGATGGATAACATAATTAAACAATTAAACGTAATGTTGTTGTTAATATTGATTATTCAGGTAAATTCCATTCATTTCCATTTATGTGTACATATGAACAACATTTGAATCTGAATTGATAATCAATCGATTGATCGTTCTGTTTATAGCATTTTGTTTTTATGTTCTTCTCTTTAGATTTTGTATCTCATCCTTTTACATAGTTAACATCCTACATTCACTAAATAGTTATTGTATAAATTAAATCTGGTTGTTGTGGTTGTGGTTATTTCTTACTTATACATATATCTTAGCAACGTTGCATGATTCATTTTCTTTATCCATATCTTATATATATATATGTCTGTATATTCTAAATATATATTTTTCATTTCTTTTAATTTCAATTATTAGAATTATTATTGTTGTAATTTACATGTTGATGTTTTTAGTGTTTTTTGAATTCATTTGTTTATTCTAAATATAATTTATCAGTGCTTATACATGTATTTACATTTTCACAGTAAGTTTGTTATCCTATTTTTATTGTATATGGTATCATACATCTCTCGATAAGGTAGCCAATAAAAATAAAAAAAAATAAAAAGGAAAAATAAATCAAAAAATTTGTAATAAAAATAAAAAAATTAAATCTAACTTTGCAGAACTCTTATTGTTTTTTTTTTTTTTTTTTTTGTTTTCTTTTAACTTACAAGCGGTGTTTTGTTTTCATTTTTCGATTATACAATACATGTGATGATGATGGTGCTTTTTATGCATTTTCTTAAAATTGTTTTAATTTCTTCTATTTTTTCGCAGCCTAAGATTTTTTTGTCTATAATTCATTTTTCTTTTTAATATTTAAAATGTAATCACTGGGTTGTTTGTCTCATATTCTACGCATATATTGTTGCTTATTAAACTAATAGTTTTTTTGTTGTTTTGTTTTTATTACATACGCTATGGTCAAAATAATGGCAACACTTACTAGGTTTCAAAAACAACTTGTGTAACGGTTGTTTTGTGTGAATGACAAAAAAAAAAAAATAAATAAATAAAAAAATGCAGAATTAACTCTTTCCGTCTCACTGGTTCAAAATTTGTACCACATATTTCTTGCCGTTGCGGCTAGGTGGGACAAATTTTAAACCATGTAGAAAATATTTTCTGCAACTGGTTCAAAGGTTTGAAATTTGTACCGTATAAAAAAGAAACATTGTGTGACTTCCCAGAGAGAGGGGAGAATTTTTCGTTTTAATTTTGTTCTTACGGTGAAGTGAATAACGGTGCTTTTGTGAAGTTGACATTGGAATTTCATTTCTTAAATTTCGTGCTGGTATAAAGTCGTGCTTTCGCAAAATTATTCACAAAATTTTTTATCTGTAAAGTGTTTATTGTATTTATAACATATTTGACTATTATTAGTATAAAAATTTCCTAGACACGTGTGAATATAGAAGAAAAACAAGTGGTACGTTTTTTAACCCACTGGGACAGAAGCCTTATTTTCATTTTCCCACTTTTTTACTTATTTTAGTTATGTCGGACTATAAGGAGCCAGAATTTAAATTGATTGGCATGAGTTTCGATGAACTTTTGAGAGAACTGGGAACAGACGATGATGCAGCTTCACTTCCTTCAGGACCTGACTCTGATATTTCTGCAGGGACTTCATGTGGGTCAGGTTCCAATTTACGTCCTGAGGGTCAGAAATCTCAGTTGGTATTACCTTTTGATTCGGAGGACGATATTCCTCTTTTGGAAATCCAGCATCAAATTCCAAGAGCTAATCCTCCAAAAGTGACTCGTAACTGGACTCAAGTCATTCAGAATATTCAGGAGCAAATTTTACCAGAGTTTACCCATGAGTATGGGACTACTGATTTCGTCAAAAATATTGAATGTCCAACACCCATAGATCTTTTCCAGCTATTGTTTGACGACCAACTTTTTGAGCATTTGACTTTCCAAACAAATTTATACGCTGAGCAAAAGCACATAAAGACAGGCAAACCATTTGAGAAAACATGTATGAGCGAAATGAAAACATTCATTGGGTTGAACTTACTTATGGGAATAAAGAAGCTCCCTAGCTATAAAGATTATTGGTCTTCTTCACCAGATTTACACGACTCCTACATCAGTTCCTGTATGAAGCAAGCTCGGTTTAGTTGGTTGCTGGGCAATTTACATGTAAATGATGGGTGTCTAGAGCCAAAACAAGGTGCTCCCAATTACGACAGACTCTACAAAATTAAACCTATGCTCCAAATGCTCTCAACAAATTTCAAAAAATGTGCAAATCCCACTCGTGAAGTAGCCATAGACGAGTCTATGATCAAATTCAAGGGTCGGAGTTATATGAAACAATATATGCCGAAGAAACCGACAAAAAGGGGGTACAAGGTGTGGATGCTCGCAGATAAAATAGGATATTGTCACGGGTTTGATATTTACACCGGCAAGTCAGCATCTGGAACTGCAGAAACCAATCTTGGAGCTAAAGTTGTAAGAAGTTTGATGTCCGATTTGAAACACAAAAATCATGTGGTGTACTTTGACAACTATTTCACTGGTGTGGAGCTAATGGAAGACTTGAAGAAAGACGGAATCCATGCCTGTGGAACGGTAAATGCCACGAGAAAATATCTTCCACGGTTCCCACCAGATAATCAGATGAAAAGGGGAGACTCTGAGTTTTTCTACAGTGACACAAACCTAACCGCTATAAAATGGAAAGATAAGCGGTCTGTACATATTCTCTCCAATTTTAACCCCGAAGAAATATCCAGCGAAGTTTCAACAAGGATGGAACTGTATCAAAAGTACTGTGTCCAACTGTAGTTGTTGACTACAATAAACACATGAAATACGTAGACAAATTCGACCAAAACTTGTCAGTTTATAAATTGGACAGAAAAAGCATGAAATGGTGGCATCGGACATTTTTCTTCTTTCTAGATGCAACAGTCGTAAATTCCTTTTGCTTGTATAAAATGGTCAACCTTCCGCATATGGACATGAAGACATTCAGGCGCTCTGTTGTAAATAGTTTATTGGCGAAAAATCTAGTTGAAAATAAACGCCCATTGGAAAGATCATCACCCATTATTGCCAAAAAAGCTTGTAAGCCTTTCGTTCCCTTTGGAGTTCGTACATTTTCGGCGGCTCATCAGCCAGAACGCAGTACCCGTCGAAGATGTTCCATCTGCAGTACGCTTCAGAAAGAAGTAAGGACAAATTGGATTTGTTCCATTTGTAAAGTTCCTCTGTGTCTGGGAAAAAATAAATCATGCTTCCAGCATCACCACATAAAATAAACCGACCCTTGTGGTGCACTGGTTCAAATTTTAACCCACCTGTTTTAATACTATATTTAAGAAAATACATGTAAAAAAAAATGGAAATAGTTCTTTCTATTTAGTTTTGTATCTATATCAATAAATTGGAGTACTTTTTTTAAAAATCTAAATTTTTTTGTTTTTGGCGACGCATGGGTCGATCTTCTTAGCAAATTTTCGCGCCGGAAAGAGTTAACGGCAAAAGTGGGGTTCACACCAGAGACCTGCATGCGGTGCCTGTTTGAGTATTACGAGTGTACTCGCTTTAAATGCGGTGCCGGTGGTACTCACCAGAGATTGGCATGCGATCATATTTTTGCGACCTAAAATTTACTCACAAAAAAGCGGTGCAAGTGTACGCTCAACGTTAAATTTTATCCTTCAAACCTTTTTCGAGTGAAAAAAATAGAACTCTTGGGCAAAAAAATTCTCAGAACTTATATGTTAGCTATTTATCGCATCAATGTAAAATGCCAGCGCCACAATTCCTGGAACAAATCCATACCCAGGAAGAGATAACGGTACTACGCTCCTCACTGTATATCAAGTTTTCTTCCTGTGCGTGCGCTGTATTACAAAGTCAGAGATAAGTGATTTGTGAGAAATTATAAAATTCAGCGTTTTGTTTCGTTTTACAATAGTATTTGCTATCGTGGTGTGTTTTTTTAACAATGCAGACACAAAGAAAGGAGATAGATATTGGCGAAAGGAAAATTATTATTAAACTTCATAAAGAAGGACAAAATTACCGCCAAATATCAAAAATCGTTGGAAGGGCGTGGACCTCGGTACGAACAGTTATTCAAAACTTTGGAAAAACGGGAGTAATAACGTCTAAGCCAAGATCCGGTCGACCAAAAAAACTTTCTGAGAGGGAGGCAAGAAATATAGTGTCACAAGTGAAGCAAAATGCCAAAATTACTGCGCTTCAAATAACTCAGAACGTCGAACAGATGTTCCAAAAGAAAATAAGTGCTTCCACTGCCAGGAGAATATTGAAAAAAGCAGGCTATCATGGTCGAGTTGCACGGAAAAAGCCATATATTTCCCTTCAAAATCGCCAAAAACGTATTGCATTTGCAAATGAACACCTCCATAAGCCTCCAGAGTTTTGGCAGAAAGTTTTATTTTCTGACGAGTCTAAGTTTTGCATTTTCGGTATCAAAGGTCGTAAAATGGTATGGAGAAAATCTGGAACAGCGCTAGACAAAGGTAATCTCTTGCCTACTGTGAAACATGGTGGTGGAGGAGTTATGATATGGGGATGTATGGCGACTAATGGGGTCGGAAATTTAGAATTTATTGAAGGTATTATGGACAGGTTCGCATATTTGGACATTTTAAAACGAAATTTACGACAAAGTGTTGTAAAGTTGGGGCTACAAAACGAGTATTATTACCAACAAGACAATGACCCCAAACATACGGCCGAAGTTGTCAGATTGTGGCTCCTTTATAATGTGCGCAACCAGCTACGGACGCCACCACAATCACCGGATTTGAATCCTATAGAGCACCTTTGGGCACTACTCGAGCGTAAAATACGAAAAAAAAATAATAACGAGCAAGGCAATGCTAAAAGAAATCATAAAAGAAGAGTGGAATAACATTACTATGGAAGAGACGGCCAAGCTCGTCAATTCTATGCCCAAACGGCTCAAAGAAGTTCTTAAACGACGGGGATACTCAACCAGTTATTAACATATTGCTCAATTTATGAATATGTACATATATTTTTGTTATTTTAATAACTATTTGCTTATGAGCGTAGACTTTTGACATGTATATTTATGAAGTACAAACCGATTTTTTGTTTTTTTATCAAGTCTGTTAATAATACAATAATATGAATTACACAAACATAAGACTGTTAAAGTACCTTATTAATTATTAATAAAAAAAACAATTTAAAGAGCGAAAGTTCTCATTTGTTTTACGTTTTTGTACACTAAACACATAGGAGCGTAGACTTATGGCACCTAGTGTATATCCAAAGAAAGTCGAAAGCCCTATTTTTATTGATTTTTGTCAATATGGGTAAGAAAGCCGACATTTCTGTGGAAAAAAAAAAAAATCACAAGTTGCTGCTATGTTGATTGAGAAGAAGTCCAGCTATACTCAAATAGCCAAGATTGTCGGAATTGCGAAGTCTTCCGTGGTCAACATAGCAAAACACGTGGACATACCAGGTGGCTCAACCTTGGTTCCGCCAAACAATCGGCAAAACTGTGGCAAAAAAAGAAAAACAACACCAAGGACTGACCGAAAAATCGTTTATAAAGCTTTACAGGAACGTAACCCTTTCAGACCGTGATGCATCGATTGTGCGGGTCAGTTTCGTCGTCAATATTTCCATTTCTATTTAACGTATATGAATCAGACCGGCATGAAACGATTGTGCTTATTACTTGTCACATATGTTTCTCACATTGTTTCGCTCTTCACTTTACCGTTACTCGAGCAAGCGTCGATTTGTCGAGAAACATTTCACTTTTCGCAAAATGAGCCTCAGAAGTAAGTTGTGTTGTTAATTACAGACATTATGAATAATAAAAAACTATTGAAGTTAACGCATTTTAATTGAAAAAATAGTAGATTGTAGTGTCTTATGTGGATTGTAATTAATTGGTGCAAAAAAAATGCTGTTAAGCTCAAGTTTTATACGACTGCATCAATTGTGCGTGGTGGGTCTTATGTAGCTAAACAAATGTGTTTTTTTCTTCTTCATCGTAGAAGTGCTTACCGATGATGCCGTTTTGGCTACGTTGGAAGATTCGGATGCATTCGATTTTAGTAGCGAGGATGAAGAGGTAGATAGTGAAAGCGAGGAGCAATATTCTGATCAAGCCATAGACAAGCTTACTGAACCAAGTGTGATTAAAAATTTAGAACAGGTAGGATAGATAAAGTTTCTATGGTCGTTATAAATACAAAAAATAAATTTTTGTTAAATCATATTAGAGTCCTATTCGTCGAAAGGTTTGGAAGAGAAAACCATTTTGCCAACAAGTTCTGAATGTCCCTGTTGCTAAGGATATTGTAAGTTAACTAATTGAGGATCGATTTGAACAGATGTTTTTAATGATAATTTAATAACAGAATGACGCGGTGCAGGTGGCGACGCCTTTGGATTATTTCAAAAAATATTTTGATGACGCATTTTTTGAATGTGCAGCCGATTGCACTAATCGGTATAAATTTCTCCAAAATGGAGAACATTTGAAGGCATCCTCTGCGGAAATAAAACATTTTTTTGGAATGCATATCGCTATGGGCTGCATTCGTTTCCCAAGAATACGAATTTACTGGCAAAAGAAGTACTCTATTCCAATTGTGGCAGAAACAATGAGTCGTGACAGATTTTTTAAGCTACGGGATGCATTCCATGTTGTTGTCCAAAATGATGTATCTGAGGCAGAAAAAAAAGCAAACGTTTTTTGGAAAGTTCAGCCCATTATTGATGCAGTGAGGAATGCTTGCTTAAAAATTCCTAGACAAGAAAATGGACGATATTCAATTGATGAACAAATGGTTCCATTTACTGGGCGTTGTCCAATACGCCAAAGTTTACCCAACAAACCTAGGGGTGTTGGTTTAAAAAACGAGGTATTGACGACATCTGACGGACTTGTTCTCGACTTCGAGATATATCAAGGCAAGGCAACACCTCTTCCTCAGGATAATATTGGACTCGGTCCTGCGTTCGTTCTGTGCCTTGTACGAACGTTACCAAAAGGTTCGAAAGTATTTTTTGACAGATACTTTACCACATTGCCGTTATTGGATATGCTTTTGGAAAAAGGAATTTTCGGAACTGGAAGGATAATGAAAAATCGTGTAAAAGTTGTTCACCTAACTGAGGAAAAAAAGTTGAAAAGGGGAGATATGGAGGAGTTTTGTTGTCCTGAGGATAAAGTTGTGATTGTTCAATGGAAAGACTCGAGATCGGTCTTATTGGCATCATCCGCTTTTGGATGCAGTCCTGTCAGTGATGTTCGTCGTTGGTGCAAAAAAGAAAAAAAATTCATTGAAGTAACACGTCCAAGCATAGTGCAGCAGTACAATGAATCAATGGGAGGTGTGGATATTTGCGACCAACAAATGGAAGCGTATCGGTGACCCGAAAATGGCCATTGAAAGTTGCGATACACTTTATAGACTTAGCATGCTGCAATGCTTGGTTGGAATATCGAAAGGATTGCAGAGCAGTCGGAGAACCACGGAAGGATATTCACGACTTACTTAGTTTTCGACTTGCATTGGCTGAAGCATTGGTTGCAATTTCGAAAAGTAACAATTTGGAATGGAGCTCTGAACCGCAAACGGACGAGGTTGAAACTGCTCCACAACCAAAACGGTACCGCCCAGCTGACCAGCCGTGTCCCGAAAAACGACTGGATGGTTTTAAATATTGGCCGGAAGAAGTTGACTTAAAATCAGCCCGTATGTGCCGTCGCAAAGACTGCAAGTCGCGTACACGAACACGATTTTCCGGCTGTATCACACTGAAAAATAAAAATAATTAAAAAAAGTTATCGAATGAGTTTTAGTTATTTTGATTTGAAATGAGACCGGCATGCATCAATTGTGCGAGTCCTGAAAAACCTTGAAGGACATGCAAAATGCAAATCCTAGACATTGCGAATAGTTTTGTTCCATGTAAAGGCTACATATTTCAAAAGTCATAAAAAAATGTTCAGTAGCTTAGCGTCAGGTCTGAAAGGGGTAATGCACCAGCTCACTGCATTTTGAAGGATTTAAATGAAGCTAGAATCGACATATCATTGAGAACCCTACGACGTCGATTTAAGGAAAACTCTTTGGTCTGCAGAAGACCAGCAAAGAAGCCCAAATTGACCAACGTCATGCGAAAACGACGCTTGTATTGGGCACAGCTTCACAGAGATTGCGAGAGTGGTTATTGGAACAAGGTAAGTTAACTTTTTCTTCAAATTTCTTTTTACGATGAAAAATAAAATATATTTTATAATTTTTCCGTAATCACGATTTCATTTTAGGTTGTCTTTAGCGATGAGTGTCGCTTAGAATCCGTGACGGAGACGGCCAAATTCATCCGCAGAAGGCCCAATGAAAGATATTCAGAGGATTGCGTAATTCGGACGGTCAAACATCCACCCTCTGTGATGATTTGGAGTTGTATAAGAAGTAAAGGTTCGGGGCCAATTTAATACGTTGAAGGGACAATGGACTCCAATCAATATATTCACGTTCTGAGGAAAGTTCTTCGGCCATATTTGAAAACATTAGGATCTCCCAGAGAAGAATATGTCTTTATGCAAGATGAAGCTCCTTGTCACAGATTCAAAGCAAGCATGAAATGCTTGGATTCCATGAACTTGGAAGTCTTACCATGGCCTGGTAATTCTCCGAATTTAAACCCGATAGAGAATTGCTGGGCCTACCTAAAATCGCGCGTTTATAGTCGAAGAAACAACACCGTACAAGAGCTCAAGCAGAGTACAATGACAACATACGCAAGTAAAATAACTGTTATATTTTTTTCAGATTTCTTGTAATGAAGAAACAGCGTTTTACAGCCCGAAATAGCTACAAGGGGCTTGAAGAAGCTATTGAAGCTGTCTTACAGGATAGCGATGATGGTGAATGGGACTTGGCTATAATACCACCAAATCCAAGTGCGTTGACTGATGAAGAAGAAGGTGCCGATGAGGATATGGCAGGGTGTTTCGTACCGCAAGACGTTCCTGGTACTATTGAGGTATTTATGAACCGAGAGGATAGTGGTAGCGGGGACAGTTCGTCCGACGACAGTGATGTTGAACCGCTGGCGTCAAAAATAAGACGACTGGATGCTACCCGCCAATGCACTACGAATCCGAACCCAAACTGGCGGAAATGTGCCCCTTCATACTCTTCAACTGCTGTGAGTACTTCTGAAGTATGTGACAGAAAAAGGGCTATTTGTGAAGAGCTTAAGGGCCTCAATCCTGTACAATTACTTGAAAAATTGGTGGATAATGATATAATTGATATGATTATAGCCAATAGCAAACTATACGCTAATCAAAACAATAGGTATCATTTTCAATTGGATTCCTCTAATTTGAAAAAGTTTCTACGGATCTTGATATTATCTGGATACCACAAGCTACCTCGAGAACCAATGTACTGGTCTCTAGATGAAGATATAGGCGTAGAATTGGTCGGAAAAACTATGTCGAGACATAGGTTTCGGGATATAAAAAGAGACCTTCATCTTGTAGACAACAACTTAGCAGCAACGTCGAACGATAAAATGTTCAACATAAGACCATTAGGAGAGAAACTTATGCAGACATTTTTACAGTGGGGAGTGTTTCATGAAAGTATCTCTGTCGACGAATCAATGGTGAAATACTATGGCCACCATCCTGCCAAACAATTCATTCGTGGGAAACCAGTCCGTTTTGGATATAAGAATTGGGTAGCAGCCAGTTCAACCGAGGTTCTGTTACTCCTTCGATTTTTACTGTGGAAAATCGCTAACGCCGACTACTGATCCTTTGGGTTCTCGCGTAGTCAAACATTTATTGGAGAAACTGCATTGTACTCCAGCTAATCATAAAGTGTTTTTTGACAACTATTTTACCAGCTACGGTCTTTTACTGGAATTGAAAACCCTAGGCTACCGTGCTACGGGAACAGTACGAGAAAATAGAACTAAAAAATGTCCACTGATTAGCACAAAGGAAATGAAAAAGAAAGAACGTGTTACTTATGACTACAGGTTTGACAAGAAAGGCGAACTTTTATTGGTAAGATGGAAAGACAACAGTGTGTGTACTATGGCAACCAACTACGACACCATTGAACCGCTAGGGACAGTCAAGCGATGGTGCCCAATAAAAAAGGACAAGTCAGACGTAGCGATACCACGTTTATTCCAAAACTATAACAAAAATATGGGAGGAGTGGATGAACTCGAGCAGTCTGTCTCATTATATAGAGTGGCTGTACATGGTAAAAAGTGGTGGTGGATGTTATTCACTTACATGTTAGACGTGGCTGTTGCTAATGCCTGGCGATTACATGTAATGAGTAATGGTAATTCTATGGATCAACTCATGTTTCGCCGTCATATCGCACGATACTATTTACGCAAAGGTGAACAAAGAAAATCGCGCCAGGCTGCATCAATAGTCGATGGCCTTCCTCAAGATGGAGTTGGACATTATCCCGTTAAAATTGAAAAACAGCTGCGGTGTGTCCTCTGTCATTCAAGAGTGCGTTGGCATTGTAAGAAGTGCTTAAAAACACTTTGTTTCGAAAAGGTGTGTCCATACTAAGGCGGTCAGTGTACTCAATTGAGTACACACCTGTTATTTCATGAAAATTACTATTTTCAATTTTATTCTTGTATTTTCTCCTTTTTTTTTGTCTTATTTCAAAATGAAAATAAAGATAATTAAAAAAAAAATAAATAGTACTTTTTATTTGACCTTTAATGGGTTAAAGTTGGTGTTGATTCTCTGAACGCACAAGCAGAAATGAAAAAATGCTCTGAAGTTGTATGACGACTGATCACACCTTACGACAAGTCGATCAAGCAAGTCAAAAAGTTAAAATATTTGAACTTCCAAACGACAAATTTGACGACATGTCGTACGACGACCGTTCACACTCACGATTTGGCCCATCAAGCAAGGTCATCAAGCAAATTGTACAGACAAATCGTATGGTGTGAACCCCGCAAAATGGGCATGTATACACGAGAATATATCATCCCAAAAAAAAAAACCGGTTTTGTGGGAGAGGGAGCTGAAGGTTGCGGTACGAAACGGAATACCATTTTCTTCCGCAAATTCAGTGGTGAACAGTTTTCGAGTCCGCACTTTTTTTGCCTGTTGTTGCGCTTCATGCCTGTGTCACAATGCTACTACACGGCGCGGCGACAGCGCAACTACAAACGCTGCCGTTTGCTGTGGTTGTAAAGTAGTTCAGTCAACACACAATGTAGCGACTTTCATCGGCGTTTTTTTTTACAGCAGGGTACTTCTGTGAGTGAAGTTGGTGGTGGATTCTATAGAGTGAAGTTGGCATCAGTAAAAAATTCGAAGATTGAAACTGAATTTAGTTCATAAATGGATCAAAATAATTTGAAAAAAACATTATTGCTAACATGTGCGGCTGCTTTAGCCTATAAAAAGTTAAAAGCGAAAACAAAAGTCAGAAGAAGGTGGTGGGTTAGACCAAGTTATCAAACGTATTCCTCCAATGTCGAATTCGAAATGGCAAAACGCAGTGTAGTTGCGACAGTTTTTCAATTTTTCGAAATTACAGCGCTGCGACACGACTACATACGTGCCTATGTGACTTACTCCATATAATTCCATTGAATGAATATGGATTTGACAGCTACGGCGTTTGTAGTTGCGCTGTCGCCGCGCCGTGTAGTAGCATTGTGACACAGGCATCAATCGTCATTGGTCTTTCAAGCAGTGAACAACGAAAAAAAAAAAAAAAAAAAAACAAAGGGACATTTTAGTGCGTGGTCGCACTTAATATCTCTGTCAAAGGAAATATCTCTTTCAAATGAAATGTCAAACAGACAGAAACACTAACACAATTGAACAAGGTTCACATATACAATTTTTTCTTCTAGAAAAATGAATCCCGTGTATGCTCCAGTGTAGAGTATCAAACCGGTTTTCCTGCTGCTAGCGATATTCTCGTGTATACATGCCCAATGTATCGTCAACATATTTATGATTTAGATAGAAACTTTAAGTGAGGGTAATCAAGTGTCGCGGAGTGTAGGTGTCTCTTAGGTGTTGTATACTATTTAGTTTTATTATTCCACATTCAGCAAAGGAACAAATATGGGCACAGGAAAACATTGCACAGAATCTCAACGTGAAGCCATTTTAGCGTTGCATAATCGAGGCGAGTCGATAAGAAAAATAGCAGTAGCCATCGGACGCTATCCTAGAATGGTATTCAATGCAATTATAATCACGAAAAGCGCCCAGAAACCAGAGGACGTCCTTCTAAAACATCAGACAAGGACAAAAGGCGATTGATCAGAAAAGCGCGAACGAATCCCTTTATGTCATCTAAAGACATCAAAATAGAGACAGGGCTGGAAGTGATTGCCAAAACAGTTCGACGTAATCTGGTGGATGCTAGCTAAGCTGTGTGCTCGGTCTCCAAGAAAAGTGCCACTCCTAAAAAAAAATACACCTCCAAAATCGGTTAGCTTTCGCCAGGTTAGGTTGTATAACATGCCACAGGATCCATTACGGTCGGGTCAAGCAGTGGCGGAATGTACTTTGTTGTGACGAGACTAAAATTAATTTGCTTGGTATGGATGGGAAACATTTTGTTCGTCGTTCAGAAGGTCAAGCGTATAATCCAAAGTACACAAAACCAACCGTAAAGCATGGCGGAGGCAGTCTGATGTTGTGGGGCTGTTTTTCTTGGTACGGCGTTGGCCCATTACATCGGATAGAAGGAATAATGACCAAGGAAAAGTACGTCGAGATATTGGAGGGTGTTATGCTGCCATATGCGGAAGATCATATGCCAATTAAATGGCGTTTTCAGCAGGATAAAGACCCGAAATATACCAAGCTTTGATTTGAGCGCAACCGTCTTCATGTTTTACAGTGGCCTTCTCAGTCACCCGACTTAAACCCGATAGAGAACCTTTGGAATGAGCTGAAGCTAGAAGTCGCAAAGTTTCGTCCTGCAAATGTCAACGAATTGTTGAATATCGTCCAGGAATGTTGGTATTCCATATCTATAGAAAGATGCCAAAAACTAGTGGATTCCATGACCAGAAGAATGGAGGCGGTCATTGAAAACTGAAGCGTTTTCTTTACTTTTGTTGGGTGTTGCTATTATTTTGACCGACCAATTTTGCTAAATGTGGCGGATTAGTTCCGCCTGATAGAATATTCCTTCAACAAATCAAGTAGTCACATTTGCGACACTTGATTACCCTCATCAGTTTGTTTTCAACATTTAAAGCGCAAGGTCGAGGTAAAACGCTAACAAATTTAGAAATTGGGAAAATGTTTGCGCTCAAGCAAGAAAATTATTCCAACCGGGAGATTGCTAGAAAAATTGGTCGAGATCCAGTTAATAATCTAAGAGATCCAGAAAATGATGGTAAAACCCGAAAAGGACGCACAGCAAGAGCGACGTGAAGCTTCAAATTCCGCTGCGACCGCTCGCAAAATAAAGGAGAAAGTTGGAACTTCAGCCAGTGTCCGGACAGTAGTTCAAAGGGTGATTCAACAGTGTCCACAGTCTCCGACGGCAAAAACTGTAGAAAAAAACACGTTTACTTCAGCGTCATAGAGATCAGAGATTGGAATTCTGCCGGGCTCACATAAGCTGGAAGAAAGAATGGGAAACCGTAATTTTTTCCGACGAAAAAAAAATCAATTTGGATGGCCCTGATGGCTTTCAGTATTACTTCCACGATTTGAGAAAATCGGAGATGTTCCTGTAACGTCGTCACACTGCTGTTGGATCTGTCATGGTGTGGGCTGCAATTTCATTTCATGGCCCAATAGATCTGTTTGTCTTAGATGGTCGGCAGAACTCAGAGGATTACATCGAGCTTCTGGAAACGCAAATAGTCAATTTTCATGAAATGTTTGATGGACAACGTTGGATTTTCCAGCAGGACAATGCAGCCATCCACAGCAGCATGTGTAGAACAATGGTTTAGAAGAGAAAAGTTGAAAGTCTTAGATTGGCCGCCTCTTTCTCCCGATCTAAACATAATTGAAAATGTCGTGGGGATGGCTGTCGCGGAGAGTTTACGCGGAAGGAAGACAATTTGAAAGTAGGGAAGGTCTTATTAAGGCCATTGAAAACGCATTCGAGGGGATTCCTGTAACCTATTTAAAAAATTTATATCGATTTATAGAGAATAGACTTTTTGAAGTTATTCGCAGTAAGGGAGGACCTACGAAGTATTAGCAATAAAAACATTAAAAATATTCCCTTTTTCTTGTGCTTTTAGAGATGAGGGTAAAGCCCGATTCACAATACTGCGTTAGAGCTACCGTTCTCGACGTTACGTGCGAATGCGTCAGACGTACTTTGAAATGACATTTCATGTCAGCTGTTTCAAGGTCACCAATCTAAAACATTAAAAAAGTCAAAACGCACTAGATTTCTGACAATGTCAAAACATTTGCGTGAGAGAGTGCGAGGGTTACGTGAGGTTACGTCCATATTCGCTCTTATTTTTGTGACAAACGTAAAAATATGTCCTCTCTTTATCTCAATTTTTTTCGACGAATAAGAAATTTTGTTTTCTCTCGGCTCTCATTTTTCGCAAACGTAATGGCTGATCCACAAAATACTGCGTTTGCGTTGGCGAGCTTACGTTCATTAAAAAAAACCGGCCAAGTGCGAGTTGGACTCCCGCACGAAGGGTTCCGTACCATCTGTATATATAAATATGAAAGAGACTATGTATGTTACCTCATCAAATGACAGATCTTGGTTGCAGGCAGGATTTTTTGGATGAAAATCATGTCTGTTGTATGGGAGCCCCCCTTAAATATTCATTTTGTTCTGTTTTTAGTATTTGTCGTGGTAGCGGCAACAGAAATACATAATCTGTGATCAACTGTCTAACTATCACGGTTTATGAGATACAGCCTGGTGACAGACGGACGGACGGACAGCGAAGTCTTAGTAATAGGGTTCCGTTTTACCTTTGGGTACGGAACCCTAAAAATGAGAGGAAATAAGAAAAAATTAGAGCGAGAAAAAACGTAAGCTCACGTAACCAAAGGAGACAAAAGTCAAACACGTCGGAAATTTCTGTGCGTTTGAACGACTGTTGCTGTGTATTGATGTGTATGCTGTATCTGTGTATTTCTTGGTTTGTGTTGTGTACGTTTACGTCAGTGTTTTGACATGGAGCAGCTAATAAAATTGAAATAAGCATGCGTCGAAGCATTTCTCGTAACACGTAAAGTGCCTCGCACCAACGCAGTATTGTGGATCAGGCATAAGGAACGGTAGCACGACGCAATATTTCAGAGACTCCCATTGAATTGCGTGTGCTAGATGTCGACGGTAGGACTAACGCAGGACTTTGAATCGGGCTTAATCAAGTGTCGCGCTTTAAATGGGCAAAAAACGGAAAATGGCGATTTCCTTTTTTATATCCTTAATTTTTTACAGCTCAGTTATCAGGTTATCAGTTATCAGGCTCAGTTAGAGCACCGTGGCGCAGTGGGTAGTGTGTTGGCCTCTGACGCCGATGACTCGGGACCGAATCCCGACACAGCCATGTCATCGAACGTGTTTTTCACGGTGTTTCTCCTCAGCGGGGTTCTGACAAAACCCCCTGTAGTAAAATTGTCATGAAAAGCTTCTCGAAATTCGCCGTTCGGAACCGGCAATAAAACTGTAGGTCCCTTTCACCTATGTGAAAATGAAATCACACACAACATGGGTGATTGAGAGAAGCTCGGCTCAGGTTCTTCATGGACTGTAACGCCAACATACATACATACAGTTATCAGGTAGCCGAGAGGAAGTGAAAATAAGAGTTGTAAAAATAGATTCAAAGAAATACTTTATGATTTAGGCAGAAACTGAGGGTAATCAAGTGTCGCGGAGTGTATCAATCATTTTTAAAATTCGAATAAAAGAGAAGTTACAAATCCTTTTAGTGAAACATGGGAGGTGTTGCCATTATTTTGGCCATAGCTATACTATATCGGTGTTTGTTAAATTTATATTTTTCTGTGTTGTGTGCTGTTTTCATTTTATAATAGTAATTCTAGTTATTACATATGTTTCCATTTTGTTGTTTTTTTTTTTTTTTTTTTTTTCATAAATCATTCATTATAATTATCTTTTATAAATTTCGAGCGAGACAATTGGGGCTTTTTTTTCTGTTTTTGTAGAGTTAATCAGGGCTATCGAAAAAAAATCCCTCCGTAAATGTTTGTTCCCTGGAAAATATTCCTCCTAATCGTGAATTTCCATCGAAATTTATTTCTCCCGGAAATGTTCGAAGTTTTGTTCGAATGTTTTGACATATATCACTCAATGTTGTTTTCATTTCAAGTTAATTCATGTTTTTCAGCAATAATTTAATGATTCAGTGACAAAAATGTGTAGATTTCGACAAATATAAAGTTAGGGAAGCCCCGGTACTAAGGCAAACGCAAAAAACAAAAAAAAAAAAAAAAAAAAAACAAAAGGCCACTTTACGTTCTTCGATTCGTAATATGTATAACTTCATTGATACGACTGGCCACCAGGGATAAAGAATGAGATAGCAATCTTTCGTACGTCTGCCCGTTGATCCCCGCAGGGGTTGGTTGTTGCTTTTGTAATATAAAGCGGCCCCTAGGCGCTTAATAATATTGTGCAATATTTGATAATAATAACAATATTGCAAGATTGTGCGATATATTGCGGAAAATCAAAACGCTTTTGACTTTTATTACAAATATGAGCGGTCAACTAAATTATTGGGAAAAATATTGAACCGTCTGGGGCAGCAAGTCAACAAAATTATGCAATATTTTGCACAATAATATTGAGCGTCTAGGGGCCGCTTTAAAAACGACAAGAGTCAAGGCGTCGGAACAAGGCAGGATGACATAGTCAAGACGCCGTCAAACCTCAACGCGTTTGTAGGTGCAAACTGGAGAAGGGATATTTGCACAAACTTAAGGTTTGCAACGACGTGTGGGCCCCTTTTAGCCAACGAACAGGACCAAGAAGAAGCAAGAAAAGAAAGAAGCTTGAGGGATGCATTTAACCCTTTAGAGTTACCACAAGCGCAGTAAATATAAACAAAATATCATCGTGAAATTGTTATAGCATAATTTTTTGTTTATCAGTTTTCACCAGTATTACAGGGTCAACAAGTCGGCATTCAAGTACTTGCTGGATTGGCTGTCGGCAACGGTGACTAATACTTATTCTGGCCCTGGAAATAGAAGGACGCTGAAAGCATCTGAACTACTTGAAATGGCAAAGGCGCTTTATAAATGGTTTATAGACCTGCGGAGGAAGAATTTACCTAGAAGTGGCTTAATACTGAAGCAAAAAGCCACTGACGGTTGGCTACAAAAATTTAAAAAGAGGTTTAGCGTTCGGTGTCTCAAAATATCTGGATAAAAATTGTCATCACAACCAGAACTTGTGTGTCCATTTAAAAGGCAACTTAAGAAAAAAATTCAAGATGTGGATCTTAAACCTGATCAAATTTATAATGCTAGTGAGTCGGGTTTGTATTGGAAGCTTCTAACAGGTAGAACGTATGTTGCATCAGCCGAAAAAAAAAACTGCGAATGGACACATTGAGGAATGTGGGAGTAACATTCTTGAATCCGATGAAACCTATGACGATGAAAACGATATACCCCTTAGTATTCTTCGTAGCCATGCAATCACAAAATTTGCCAATGATGTGATTGATTTGCTAAATCACATTAATGTTGGAGTAACACATACAGCCGTCGATATCAACAACTGGAATGCAGATCAAATCCCATCGAATATTGAGGAAGCAGAAAAGGAAAATGAAGATGAAGAAGAGTGTCAAATATGTATGTACTTTCTGACCGCCCGGTATGTTCTGTTTCTTCAAGAGATGCTATTCAATTATTTGGCAAAGTATTAAGTGGGCAGGATGCAATGAAATACACTATGACGATATTTTAGCTATCAAACGGTTGCAGGAAAAGGCAGTGCAAATTGATTTAAATGTAAAGAAAAAACAAATAGAAGTGACTAATTACTTTTCAAAAATATAAAATAGTTTTCCTTTTGTGTACAAATTTTAAATAAGTACATTTGAAATGAAATACTACATTATTAATAAAAACAAAACTAAGTTTCTTGTTCATTAATAGCGCCGCACAGTGGTTTAGGAGTGGAAAAAAGTAATTTTTATGAAAGTTATATCTGAGGCTATTTTGTATTCCAATTTTATAAAACAATAGTTAAAGCATCAAGCCCAATAAAAAATGTCTAAAAATTCCGTTATATTTAAGGAAATTTTTCGGAAAGAACTAAGGGAAAAGATAGTCTGCAATTTTTGGTCAAAAAATCATCATGATTAAAATAATATTTAGTGTGTAAAAATTAGTTTTCTGAAAAAAATGTACATATATGTGCTATTATTCATGAAACAAAGACTTAATTACAAAAAAAAAAAAAAATGATTCATATCAGCACACATTTTAGTGAAAGGGAGCCTTTAACATAGAGGTATTTTTGTATTAATACCAAACAGTTCTATTAGCTGTAAGTCTTAAGCTCCAGCAAGCTCCAAGCTGAGATGTAATAGATCTGATGCGTTAAACTCTCAGCTTCACAAACAAAAAGAAACTAGCTGCGGAAACTTGCGGTTCTTGTGTTGGCACGCGTTTTATTTTCAGACCTTCTTCTGTTTTTTTGTTTGGGATTACATCAATTGGTGCAGTTTTACTTAACTTTTAGGGGAATAATAAAATTATGTTTACTTTTGATTAAGGAAATGAATATATTATTTGGTTTATATATATAGAATTATTTACTGGAAATAATAACGGCTTTTTTGCGATTATGGAAAGTTTTAACATTCCTTATGGTGAATCGGTTGATATTGTTTTATCCAATAATCACAACATAAATAACTGCATGGAAAATATTAGGAACCAGTACCCGGATATTGGTGAGGCATTAGTGAAGAGTATACATAGGCAGTTAAATAAAATATTCCTGCCAAAATTCTCACAAAGATGGCATGCTGCGTCACGGAATAAGAAAACTTTTTTGGAAACAAAAACAAGAGAAGAACTTGGAAACGTACAAAATGAGTTAACTCTTATTTCTAAATGGGGCTGTGATGGTTTCTCTGGACATAATGAATATAAGCAGACTTTCGACGAAGATAACATTACAGACTATAATATATTTTTAACATCTTTGGTTCCACTTATCTTGCATGAAAATTGGAACAATTTTTTAGTGTGGAAGAACACAGTGCCTTCTTCTACTAGGTTCTGTAGACCTATTCAGTTCCAATTTATAAGAGAAACAGCGGTAAACACTAAAGCCGAGGTCGCAAGAATGCAATTGGAAATCAGCAATCTAATTCAATCTACTGTGATATTGCATAGCAAAACCTACATAGTGAGTCATGAATTATTGTTTACTATGATTGACGGTAAAATTGCACAAACAGTTACCGATACACCATCGATGGCAGTGTGTTTCGTATGCAAAGCAAAACCATCGGAAATGAATAATTTGAATATCTTAAGACATAAACTAGAGGCAGCAAATACCCTAAATATGGGCTTATCACCCCTTCATGCAAGGATAAAGTTCATGGAATGCATTCTCAACATTGCATATAGAAAGTCCTTCGAAAAATGGTGAACAGACACGGGCACGAAAAGGCAGAAAGAGGAAGAGAAGAAAAGGATACAGGAAGTGTTTTATAGAAAAATTAGACTTAAAGTTGATGTTGTTAAACAAGGCATGGGTACTAGTAATGATGGAAACACTTCTAGAAGATTTTTTAATAATCCTGGTTTAACAGCTGAAATAACAGGAGTGGATGAAAACTTGATATATCGTTTCTCAGTTATACTGCAAGTAATAAACTGTGGTGGTGCGATCGACCCAGAAAAGTTCGGCAATTATTGCAGTGAGACTGCGGAGCTATACATTTCGTTGTATAGTTGGTACAACATGCCGAATACAGTTCACAAGGTTCTTTTACATGGTAGCAAAATAATAACATCCGCTATGCTACCAATAGGTATGTTAACAGAGGAAGCACAAGAAGCTCGAACCAAGGATTACCGTCGATATCGGTGTAATCATTCAAGAAAATGTTCACGTGTATCAACAAATGCTGACGTCATGCATATGCTACTTGCTTCTTCTGATCCGCTTATAAATAACTTAAGACAAGAGACGAAAAAGAAAAATGTTGAATTAAATGACGATGTTAAGGCATTACTATTCTAAAAGTAATTCAGATCAACAAACACAAATATGAATATCTTAATTCATTGTCTATGAATTGTATATGAATATGAAGGTCTATCTTAATTCATTTATTTATTTTTTTCCTTGTCAGTTGTTCATTTCCTTGAAAATATTAAAATAATTTTAGCAGATAAAATCTAAATTTTACTCCTAATAAATAGCATTAATTATTTTAAGAATGGTTCTCACTTGAAAATGAGTGAAAATTTCATTAAAATCGGTATAGTACTTTAAGAGATAATGAATTATTTCCGCACCCCCATATAACCTGAACCACTGTGCGCCGTTCACACCATACGATTTGTCTATACGATTTGCTTGATGACTCAATGTGAACGCTCCATACTGGAGGTCGATACGATTTGTAGTATGAAGTTCAGAATTTTCGACTTTTTGCCTTGCTTGTGTGGGTGCCCGTATATGTGTAAAAGTCAGAAATGATACTTCCATACGTTTTTCACTTTTTTTGTGATTTCGAAGGGTGAACATCAGCGGACAAAGACGATATGACGACGAATTTAGTAACAAGTTATGGCATTTCCAAGCTTGTAGATGTAATAATAGACTATTGTTGGCGGGATTGGTGTCTACTTCTGAGCTTCGGATATATGTATGTAGCTGGCTTAAATTGGTAGTGGTCAGCAAAACTCTAGATCTTGTGGTTATAATTCCAAAAATATTTTCTACTACACGCCACCACGATACTTCCACTTGGGAGCCGCCGGAACCGACGTGGTACCAGATTATAGCTACCGGTGGAGCTTCGCGATCCCAGATGAGTCCCGCAAAGCTCGAGGTCTAGCACCTCACCCTAGAAAAACTCCCAACTTTGGAGAAAGGCAGTACTCCAGCGCCTCGTCTCTTACGACAGGCATGCCTTTCATTCTCCCCATTTTTTAACAACTCGGATGCATATTTAAAAAAAAAAAACAGGGGTAACGATATTCACGCAACAAATTCTCTCTCACAAATGAAATCTATCAAACTTGCAGTATAGTGTGAACACTACGTACTTTTGATTGTCAAAAAAATCGTATAGACAAATCGTATGGTGTGAACGCCGCTAATGATGTAGTCTATTTTGACAAGACACATGTTGACTACCTAGACTATAGAATGCCTCAAAATTTGCACGCCCGATAATGTGAACAATCTCGCTCGTATGAACAGGTCTGGTTTTTATTAGTTCACTCTACCGAGAGTCTACTGTATGCCCATCCTGGATTAAAATTCACTTTTCAAATAAACCAAAATTTGCTTAATAACGGATAAAGAGGGCTTATTTTCATTGATATCTAAAGGGTTGACCATAGTAGACTTACGCAAACTTAAGCTTATGTCAGAATCCAACGAAAATCTCACTTAAGTTTCAACGAAAAGTCAAGTTACCCATAATGAACTTAAGCGAACTTATGCGAAGGAACTGTCAAATTGTTTTCATTCGGTTTGATTATTTTCGGTGTGGTTACAATCGTTTTGTTTAAAGTGGAGAAAAACAAAAATAAATGAATAAAATCGTATTCCGCCATATTTAAATTTTTTATTATTTTTCTTGATTGTACTTTTGGTTTCTTTCACTGTCAACTGTCAAAATTCCGCGTGGAATATCTTCTTTCATTGAGACGTTCCGTAAGCTCGTTTAACTCTTAATATCCCACTGGTACCGCCAGGAACCAACCAAAAATAATTAAAACTTTGTCAAACAATTTTTTTTTTTACTTCCCCCTGCCACTTTAAAAGTATTTCCTGATACATTCGCCACCGTTGGCGCCGATCGCCACTTGAAACCGACTTTAGTTGACTCGTGTATGTTCAGTAAGTTGTCACGACCTCTAAAAAAAAAAACTTTTGCGAAATTGTGTACTTTAAAAAAAATATTTTTGTGTTAAACACGTAAAAATTTAAGCTTAAAAAAATATTTCCGTGATCGTTATAGCGCCTAGAAGCTATTGTGAGTATATGAAATAATTATTTTATTTTTATTTGTGGATTTTTTCAAATTTTCGGTTGGTCCCTTGCGGAACCGTCAGGCACCGGGAGTTCGAAATTTCCCATATATAAAATTATTTAGCAACGTTTTTGTCATGGTTTGTTTTTTCAGTTTGTTGATTAGAAATGTCGCATAGGACTCGCGATTTTAGAACAGAAGAAGAGCTTTCCGAGTTTGTCAATTCAGTTGCGTGGTCGGAAAGTGAAGATGATGGTGATTTTGCTTCTGACGACAGTGATTATGACCCAGATTTCGTGCTGCTCACCGTAATGAAAATTTTGAGGATGACGAGCAAATAGGCCATTTACATGGTGAACACGAAGCGATGGAAGTAGCAGTTGTTCAAAACAATGCAGCAGTCGATGTAAGTTATGTCGAAATAGGTAACGCCGAATACCCAGTTATTGTTGGTGACCATTCCCGATGGGAAGAATATGCGACAATGTTTGAAGGCATTTCGATCGATAAAGATTCGAATGTTTTTAAAAAAACCATTGTGGCGTAAAAGAAATTTTCAACTGTATTCGAATTGTGTTCAATTTCGAGGCGCTGACGCTTTGACCCCGGAAATATTGGCATTGAACTCACCTCTTCAGTTTTTTTCGTTTTTCATGTCAGACGATATTATTTCAAAAATTGTGGAACAGAGCAACTTGTACGCAGTGCAACAAAACGTTGAAAAACCACTGAATACCACACCAGATGAAATCAAACGATTCATGGGAATCAATTACTTCATGTCGGTGTTCAAGTATCCGAGCGTTCGATCATATTGGAGTGACTATGGTTTCAAACCAATAATGGATTGCATGCCTCGAAATCGTCATGACAAAATTCGCCAATTCTTGCACTTCAATGACAACCAGACAATGCCGCGCCGTCATCGTGTTCAAGAGCCATCGACATCAGATCATCAGCAATCAACATCTGATCAACAGACAACCGCATCTGATCACCAGCCATCAACATTATCCGAAGATGCCCGCAGCCGCAGACGTAATCGTGCCGACGAAGCGGTTCGAATGTATGGGCCCATACCACAATGCGATCCAGGTTAAGATCGCCTGTACAAAATACGTCCGATCATCATCGCATTGAACCGGAATTTTCAAAAAGTACCAAAGCTAGCTAGATTGTGTGTTGATGAGCAAATTTGTGCGACAAAGATTAAACACTATATGAAACAATACATGCCAGACAAACCGCATCCGTGGGGTAACAAATTGTTTCTTATGTGCGATGATTCCGGATTTTGCTATTCGTTTGAAATTTATTCCGGCGACGACGACCATCGTGAGGAAAATGAACCGAATTTGGGTGCGTCTGCGAATGTTGTGGTGCGATTGGCTCGCTCTGTTCCTCGATTCATAAATCATGCCATATATTTTGATAATTATTATACATCAATTCCCTTGATGGTATATTTGCGCACACAAAGCATCTATTCGCTTGGAACTGTTCGCCGCCCACGACTTCCATTATGCAAATTACCACAGAAATTCGCCAATAGAGGTGATTGCGAAGAATATGTGGGTACATTTCATGGAATCGACGTCACAACAGTAGCATGGAATGACAATAAGATTGTAAATATGGCATCAACAATGGTTGGAATGAAGCCATATATTTCGGCCGATGGTCAAACCCCCGAGAATGCACCAACCATTGAGCGATACAATAAAAAGAAAAAGCTAACGGAATGCATTCCGTGTCCAAATATTGTTCATGAATATAATAAATACATGGGCGGTGTTGACCTCTTAGATTCGTCACTCGGCCGTAGTCATATCCGCATAAAGTCACGCAAATGGACAAATCGCTTGTTCTACCATATGTGTGATATGGCCATAATCAATGCCTGGATCCTATACAAGCGACATCATGCAGCAACTAATCAGCCGAAGAAAGTGTTGCATGAATTTGTGTGTGAAATTGCCCATTGCTTGACAAGATCTGGTACTGAAATGAGAGTGGGAAAAGGCCGCCGAAGCAATCTCGAAGTTGAAATTGTTGCGAAGCGTCATCGCCCAATGTCTGCTCCGATACCGCCGCGTGACATTCGCCTAGATAACGTTGGGCATTTACCCGAATATGTCAAGGAAGGGAAACCGCAATGCAAAAATCCAAAATGTACATCCCGAACAAAAGTTCGATGCCAAAAATGTGGTACACATCTGCTTTTTTCGACGGAAAAAAACTGTTTTGCTGAGTTTTACCAAAACTAAATGCCTTTGCTGATATTAATTAATAATTTTTTTGCAACTTTTCTGAATTTTCTGAATAAAGTATGTTGATTTTTGTTAAAAAAAAATTCTTTTTGACCTCCGGGTGCCTAGTGGTTCCTCAAAGAACCAACCAGGTTTTTCTTACCTAGCTCAGGTAAATAAAACCTATGAACAAAGTCGTAGAACAAAAGTTGTTCAGAAATGCGAGTTTTATAACATTAATTTTTTTCAGCTCAAAAAAAAGTCAGGCTATTAAGGGTTAAGTTAACGAACATTTAACGAAACCGCGCATATTCCCATTATGAGTATGCCATAGGCTTTGCATGTAATAAGACATTTCCGTAAGCTGACGTACGCTCGCTTAAGTCTATTGTGGTCAAACCTTAATTTGTTTTTGAATTTCTCCAACAAAGGAAAAATGACATGGGGGAAATTTTATTGATGATACCAACTTTTTCCTGGGAATATTTTTTCCCTTGTTCGAAATGCATTCACGATAACAATTTTTTTCGAAAATATGAAA
This sequence comes from Eumerus sabulonum, assembly GCA_951905685.1. Classification (NCBI taxonomy): domain Eukaryota; kingdom Metazoa; phylum Arthropoda; class Insecta; order Diptera; family Syrphidae; genus Eumerus; species Eumerus sabulonum. The sequence continues at coordinate 243,840,213 of OX645060.1, forward strand.
CATTCCGGGGGGAATTTTATTCACGATAGCCCTGAATATACAACACTATACAAATGTTTGACAAAAGCACACGCTATATCTTCTAAGGTTTTTGATGAAGTAATAAAGTACAACTAAATTATGTATATGGAAAATATCTTAAAAAATATTCAACATTAGTGAGAAACAAAAGAGAGATAATAAAAATTATAAACATTTAGAAAGCAATATGGATTTTGTGTGTATGTATAAAAAATATGTTTTTTTTTTCTTTTCTTGTAATACAAATATTTATATTTTTATATAATTGTAAAGCACAAAGAATAATATCTCAAAAATCTCTTCGCAAGGTACATAAATATCAATAGTAAATTGATACGTTATAAAACAAAAAAAAAAGAAAATTATTAATTAATTGCTACTTAATTCGAATTCGATTTTAATACTAAAAAATGACACACGAGTACTTACACCTACTACACTTCGAAAAAATCCTTTTCATCGTCTTACATTTTATTTATCCTTTTATGTCTGTCTGTTTCTCCCTTTTCACCTCCTCTTTGTTTATTTTAAAATACATTTTCTTTTTAATGATTTATTTATCTTTTTCGCATTTTGTATATTAAAATATAAAAAATAAACAAAATGAAAAATAAATGAATTTATTACAAGGAAAAGAAATAAAAGGGAAAGAAATATATATACGCATATGTATTGCAATTGAAATTGAGCCCACACGTGTGCGGGGGATTGGATGACGCGACGACGTCTTTGGATCAAGTCTACGAATATGTAGATAATGATTATACAATGATTAGATTAATTTTGCTTGACTGTTAATATATTTTTTTTTTCTTTTCCTAAAAATGTTGCAGCAAATGCACGAGTATGTATGCATTTGAAGATGAAAATTTTACAAATTTCAATAGATGGCGCGATTCACAATTTAGAGTATAATGTAAAGCAGAGAGACGTCGGTGTCCGATTTTTTTTTTTGATTTTTTGTAATTTTCTATTACATGTTACGAGTACATATACACATATAAACTTTTTTGTCTTAAAATCTTCTCTTTAGGAGGCTCCTTACTTGGTTTTGCTTTACTTGATTAAGTAGAGTTGAGATAGATTTTGCTTACTTATTAGAATACATATGTCTGTTTGCATTTTATGTTTTTGTTTTTTGGGAGGCCTGCGTATTTCTGAGCTGTGTTTGCCTCACTGAAAGTGTTTACAATAATAGTTATTGTATAAATATGTCGTTTTCGTTTTTTACTTTTATATCTACTATGCACGTAGGTAAGCTGTATTCTAAACATGTAAGTGGGTTATACTTGTGTAGTTTGCTTTAGTTTTTATTCGTTTTGTTTTAAGGAAATCAAATTGGGGAAAATACTAATTTACTTTTCCTTTACTTGGTATTTTTGCCGGACTTAAAATTAGGTATGTATTTAATTTTTCTTGTTGTTAATTTTGATTAAAAACCGTTTAAATTGCTTTTTTGTTTAAATTGATTACGCTAAATGAAAATCCTAATTTACCATTAATGTATGAGATTCCATTGGAGCAGCTGAGTCGTATAGAGTATCAGTATCCTGCGTGGGCTCGCCTTGCAGTTGGCACTGATTTGTTAGGGTGCCAGCACCACAATCACAGAAGAACCTGTAAAGGTGAAATAGTTTATAAGTTTAGTTGTGATTGTCGAGAGATGCACAAGAAAGATTTGTAGTAGTGTAGCAGTAGTATGGGAATTTATTTATTTATTTATTTTGTTGAACTTTTTTTTTTTTTTTTTATATGGACACACGCGCACGTTTTTTAGAGACTCGCGCAGGTTCAAGAGTTTTTATATTCTCTTATGATGCGTTGACACACACAACCTGAACGGAGTGCAGTGGTTAGGGTCGTTGATGTTCGTTCACTACTCTCAGGGGTGGTTGTCCTAGACCTAGATAGGACGAGAGTCGACCAAATTCCGCGTTGGTTATAGTCCGAAGTAATTCGTTCAAGCACATTAGTATTGCATACGCAGAGGATGAATTTCGGTTGACCATATACTGTGAGTGGGAGGGAAGGAGCGAGCAAACAGAGCAAAGAAGTTGATCGCGTTTAACATGGCAAACGCCAGCTTCGATCTCTGTCCCTGCTCAATCCAAGTTGACATACAGCCTCCGCGTGGCCTCCCCTGGATAGCTACCCTGGCACCCGCCAGGTAGTGAACCAATGTGTGCAGCGACCCGACCCTTGTTCCTGGGGAAAGAGGAACCTGGCCCTCCAGGTTGGAGGTTGTGCTTAGGGTCAACATCCCTATCACGTAAAAACCTACTTGTTCCGAAACGACAACAAGCCTCGGATACGGACGGATACAAAGCTGACTACCCCTGCAAACGACTAACGGACTTGAGAGTCTGCACCTGGAATGTGAGGTCCCTTAACAGACCGGGTGCAGGCGATCAATTGGAGCAAACCCTCAACTGCTATAAAGCAGATATAACCGCACTCCAAGAAGTGCGATGGGATGGACCAGGCAAAAAACGGATGAAAAACTGCGACAAGGAGAACAAACAGCGCCTATTCGGGTGCGGATTCGTTATTAGAGGAAGACTCCGACAAAAAGTCTTAAGCTTCCGAGATGTAAGCGAACGCCTCATAACAATCCGCATCAAAGCTAAATTTGGAAACATTAGCTTAATATGCGCTCACGCCCCAACGGAAGAAAAGGACGATCGACTCAAAGAAGAATTCTACGATCTCCTAGACAGAACATATGCCCAATGTCCCAGCTACGACACAAAAATAGTCCTAGGAGATTTTAATGCAAAACTGGGCAAGGAGGACATATATGAATCGATCATAGGAAAGCATAGCCTCCATAACACCACTTCCGACAACGGATTAAGGCTAATCGATTTCCTAGCGGGGCGTAACCTCCTTGTAGCAAGCACGCGATTCCCCCATCTCAACATCCACAAGGGTACCTGGCGGTCTTGTGTTCAATCGACCACCAACCAGATTGATCATATTGCGATCGACGCCAGACACCCCTCCTGTATTCTCGTACGAACCTTCCGAGGGGCCAACATCGACTCGGACCACTACCTTGTTGTAGCCAAGGTACGAATGAGGATATCAAGAATGCTTAGGAGTCGAGTAGGACTACGTAAGTTTGACGTTGGAAAGCTACAATCGCAAGAGACTGCCAGAATCCTTGCCGATCGTGTCTCCTCAAAGCTCTCTCAAAATCCGCCCACAGCAGCACAAACTATAGAGCAGGAATGGGCTCATTGCCAGAGCGCCGTCAGAGATGCTGCCTCAGAGCAGAAGAGAAGAGAGGAACACATGCTTTTCAGAAGAAAGAAGAGAGAGCACGGAAAGCTTGAGATCGAGGAGATGGAGAGATGCTTCCGCAGGAATGACGCCCGTAAGTTTTACAACAAGGTAAAACGATCATGCCATGGCTACAAAGCCAGAGTGGCGGCCTGCAGGGATGAAAATGGAGAACTGGTAGTAGAGTCGCAGTCGATGCTGAGGATTTGGAAAGACCACTTCTGCAGACTGTATAACGGCGATGATAGACAAGATACCGCTGTCAGGCAGAACGAGCCATTCGCAATGGACCACGAAGTAACAGAATTCGGTCCACCCGACCTAGACGAAGTCAAAATAGCGATATCAAGACTTAAGTCTAATAAAGCCGCTGGCGCAGACGGCCTGTCTGCTGAGCTTTTTAAGGCGGCTGGAGATGAGCTGGTAAGGTGCATGCACCATCTCATCTGCAAGGTATGGTCGGAGGAAAGCATGCCCGACGAGTGGAATCTCAGCATCGTTTGCCCGGTCCATAAGAAAGGAGACCCCTATAACTGCGCCAACTATAGGGGAATAAGTCTCCTTAACATCGCATATAAGATCTTCTCTGCCGTATTGTGTGAACGCCTGAAACCGTTTGTGGATAACCTAATCGGCTCTTATCAGTGTGGTTTCAGGCCAGGTAAATCCACAATAGACCAAATATTTACGCTACGACAGATCTTGGAAAAGACCCAGGAATACCAAATCGACACTCACCACCTTCGTCGATTTCAAGGCCGCGTATGACAGCGTATATAGAGACGAGCTGTACAAAGTCATGTCTAGTTTTAACATCCCTGTCAAACTCGTCCGACTGTGCAGGATGACAATGGAGAATTCTCGCTGCTCCATTAAGGTCGGTAATGAGCAAACCGAGACCTTTGATGTTAAAAAAGGATTTAGCCAGGGCGACGCGCTGTCGTGCAACTTTTTCAACATCGTGCCTGAAAAGATCGTGCAAGAGTCACTGGCCAACACAAGAGGTACGATTTATTTCAAGTCTACGCAATTGCTCGCGTACGCCGACGATATTGACGTAATTGGACGAAAACAGCAAGACGTCAATGAGGCTTTCGTGAGCATTGAGGTAGACGCGGCTAAGATGGGTCTCAAGGTTAATGAGGGTAAAACCAAATATCTGCTTTCATCTAAAAGAGACGGACAACACCGACGTATTGGCCAGAACGTCACCATGGGCGGATATAACTTTGAAGTGGTCAAGGAATTCGTCTACCTTTGCTCACTGATGACCAGCGACAACAACACCAGCGCTGAGATAAAACGCAGAATCACTCTTGCCAACCGCTGTTTCTTTGGGCTCAAGAGGCAATTGGGAAGTAGGGCCCTCTCTCGGAAAACCAAGGTGACCTTGATCATCCCAGTCCTCCTTTACGGCGCAGAGGCTTGGACCTTAACAAAAACGGATGAAGATGCCCTTGGTCGTTTCGAGAGGAAAATTTTGCGCACTATCTACGGTCCCGTTTGCTCAAACGGTGTATGGAGGAGAAGATACAACGAAGAACTGTACGGGTTGTACAGCGACATCGGCCTGGTACGACGTCTACGGATACAGCGTCTAAGGTGGCTAGGCCATGTAGAGCGCATGGAAGATACAGCTCCGACTCGAAAAGTCTTCGAATCCACTCCGGAAGGAAGGCGCGGCAGAGGACGGCCGCCTCAGCGGTGGCGCACGCAGGTGGAAGGGGACCTCAACCAACTGGGCGTGTGGCACTGGAAACAGCTGGCCAAAGACCGTGCCGGCTGGAGACGCTTGTTGGTTGAGGCCCAGGTTCACCACGGACTGTAGCGCCACCTAAGTAAGTATATACTGTGAGTGTCATGCCTGCAGCAGTACGTCTGGTCACTTTCCATTCACAACTGCGTTGCATACTTTTTGTCCGTATAGGAATTACTTTTTCTTGGCTATGAAGCGAATTTGAACCGTAGACCTTCCGCTCGGCGGTCGATGATGTTAACCACTGCACCACGGCCACGTTACGTTGTGCGAGCAGAAGGTAACATGGAGGGGGAGAGGAGGTGCCTATTGACATTGGTCTTAAATGTCTGCATATTGTATTGAGGGGGGAAAGAACGAACGAGGTAGCGCGTTCCACATTCGTGTGGTTCGGTTGAAGCAAGAGTATCTTTATTTGACAGTACGACCGAAAACGGGCTTCAGGGTGAATTCATGCGCATTCCGGGAGAGATGTGTATCGCGAGAGAAGTTTTGAAGGGGCGGAATGCAACTGGCTATTTTATCAGAGCATTTATGGTGAAAATGACGATAAAACAATGAAAGACAGGATACGTTCCTACGGTGACCCAGCGAGTTTTTTTTTTAATAATTTGCGCGCACTCAAGATCTAATAACCTTATTATGTCGGCGACACAGTGCGGGCAGAAGGTAGAGAGGAAGAGGAATAGAGGAGATGCCGATGGACATTGATCTTAAATGCTTGCATGTTGCATTAAGGGGGGAAAACCGAATCCGGCAGGGAGTTCCAGATTCGGGTGGTTCGGTTAATGAAAGATTCTTTATATTTGACAGTACGTCCGAAAGCGGGCTTCAGAGTATATTGGTGAGCATTCCTAGAGAGACGTGTATTGCGGGAGAAATGTTGAAGGGGCGGAATGCAACTGGCTATTTCGTCAAAGCATTTTTGGTGGTAGTTACGATAAAACAGGGAGAGGCAGGTAACATTCCTGCGGTGTTCCAGCGAGTCTAATGTTTTGGTAATGCTGGAGTCACCTATCAGTTTTATGGTTCGTTTTTGTATTCTGTCTAGTGGGTGCAGTGAGGTCTTGGAAGCACCGGACCAGACATGAGCGTTAAACTCTAATTTGGGGCGAATGAACGCCTTATAGATTGTAGCCAGATCTAAGGGTGAGAAATATTTCTTGCATCTGTATAAGAATCCTAGGCATTTCGCAGCATTCTTGGCGACACTGAATATATGCTCGCTCCAATTAAGATTGTGAGCAACACTCATACTCAGGATAGAAAGCTTTTCAGTTTCTGAGATGCAGGTGCCATTCATGGATAATGGCTGCGGGTTATTTATACGCTTTAACGACAAGAGACAGCATTGTGTTTTGGAGGCATTCAATTCCACTCTATTGTTTTTACCCCATTGGATGATGCTGTCGATATCGGAATTTAATGAGCTTAACATACGCTGCCGCTCATTATCTACAACCGAAGTGCAGGGTCGTAAACTGGTGAACGAATATGAGAAGCTGAGGGTACTGTCGTCAGCGAAGGAGTGAATTGGATTAGAAGTAACAGACAAGAGATCATTTATAAAAATAAGAAAGAGTGTCGGAGACAAAACGGAGCCCTGGGGAACACCGGCATTAACAAAGTGAGTATCAGACTTGAATCCGTCCAAAACAACTTGAATTGAACGATCCGAAAGGTAGCTTCTAATCCATTGAAAGAGAGACTGATCGATCCCAAAAGCACGCATTTTCGACAAAAGGGCTTCATGCCAAACCTTGTCAAATGCTTTCGAAATATCCAGTGCAACAATTTTGCTTTCACCTGCTTGGTGAAGCGAGTGATTCCACTTTTCAGCGAGATATGCCATCATATCACCAGTGGATCTGTTGCTGCGGAAACCGTATTGGCGGTCATTGAGGAGTTTCCGTGATTCAAGATATTTCATAAGCTGACGGTTAATCAGCGTTTCCATGACCTTGGAAAGAAGGGACGTTAGTGCAATGGGTCGGTAGTTGGAGGGAGAAGATGATTCGCCTTTTTTGGGTATAGGCTGGACAAATGCTGTTTTCCACCTACTCGGAAAGAGCCCAGAGGTGTAGGAAAGGTGAAAAAGCTTACGCAGTGGTTTTGCCAGCGTAGAAGAACACCTCTTCAGAACTATTGGGGCAATACCATCTGGACCAGCGGATTTGTGTATGTCGAGGTCTTTAAGAACCCTTGCGACTGTACGAGTGCGGAAGTGGATTAGTCCCATGGTGGAATTGACGCACTCTAGTACAGGCGGAGACAAAGTACAAGCTGGCAGCTGAGAACTGGTTGTGAAATGGGCAGCAAGTAGGTTAGCTTTGTCTAAGGGGGTGACAGCTGGAATGTCATTGTGGATGACCGTCGGTATAGACGACTTAGTTGAGTTTTTTACGTTTTTTACAAACGACCAGAAACTTTTGCTACCTTTGGGACATTGAAGGATTTTACGCCTTCATTTTTGGTTGGATTGGAATTTAACCCGTCGAATGTGGGTGTTGCAGTCATTTCTGGCTCGTATGTACTTTTTTCGGTTTTCCTCAGAACTGTTTGCCTTGTAGGCCCGAAAACTTAGCTCCCTGAGCCTAATAGCCTCTTTGCAGCTCGAGTCAAACCACGTATTATCCTTAGGCCTGGTGCTTTTAATCTTGCTGGGAATAAAATTTACCATGCCGATTCGGATAATGTTTACGATAATATCAGTTGCGGCGTCCACGTCGTTGTCGAGGAAGCACAACGACCAGTTAAAGATCCGAAAGAAGTGAAACAGTGAAACAATTCTTTGGATGGAATCAGACAGTGCGTCGAATGCATCAAATGTTGCATTCCTGTCTAGATTGGGGCTTCTATAAAGAAAACAGTAGTGGATGGAGTGCTTACGGAATATGAATTTAAGCCATATGAAATTAAATTCCGGGGTAGATGTTTGGCTATACTGTGGAAGTAACTGGTAAGCAATATCACTATGGACATAGATGGCGAGACCACGGCGAGAAACGAATAATGGCACTAAGCTATATCCAGGAAGACTGAAATCCGAAGGATCAGACTTTTCATCGACCTGTGTTTCACAAAGTGCCAAAACAGCCGGTTCGTGGCGAGAGAGATGGGTATACGTGGCAAAGAAATTCTTCCGGAACCCACGAATATTGCAGAACTGCACACAGAAATCCCTCATCAATGCAAACTACAAAACATGTATAGATACAAAACCGTTAAAGCAGAGACGCGTAAGTGAAGTTCTATCGCCGGATTTGCAAAAACAAACTACCGTAGGTGTTATGCCCTTACGACAGTAAGATAGCGAGTGTAATGAGTTTGTGATCATCTCCTATGAGTTTTATCGCACGATTTTGTACTCTGTCAAGTAAGTGCAGTGAGGTCTTAGATGCACGAGACCAGACACGAGCGTTTAACTCCAATTTAGGGCGAATGAACGCCTTATAAATTATAGTCAGATCGGTGGGTGTGAAGAATCTCTTGCATCTGTATAGGAAACCTAGGCATTTCGCGGCATTCTTAGCGACACCAAATATGTGATGGATGGAAGGATGGAAAGCTTGTCGATTTCAGAGATACAAGTGCCATTCATTGATAATGGCAATGGGTCAGTGTTACGCTTTAGCGACAGAAGACAGCATTGTGTTTTGGAAGCATTCAATTCTACTCTATTGTTTTTACCCCATTGGATAATGAGCTTAACATACGCTGCCGCTCACTATTTACAACCGAAGTGCAGGCTCGTTAAGAAGTGAACGAATATGAAAAGCTGAGGGTACACCAGCATTTACAAAGTGAGAATCAGACTTGAATCTGTCCAAGACAACATGAATTGAACGATTCGAAAGGTAGCTTCTAATCCATAGAAGAAGAGAGTCGTCGATCCCGAACGCACGCTCTTTCGACAAAAGAGCTTCGTGCCAAGCTCTGTCAAATGCTTTGGAAATATCAAGTGCAAATACTTTGCTCTCACATGCATGGTGGAGCGAGCGATTCCACTTCTCGGTGAGATATACCATCAAATCACCAGTGGATCTGTTGCTGCATACTGCCGTCATTGAAGAGTTTCTGCGACTCGAGATATTTCATTAGCTGACGATTTATCAGCGTTTCCATGACCTTGGAAAGAAGGGACGTTAGTGCAACGGGTCGGTAATTGGAGAGAGAAGAAGATTCGCCTTTTTTGGGAATGGGTGAAAAGGCTTACGCAGTGGTTTTGCCACCGTAGGAGAACGACTCTTCAGAATTATTGGGGAAATACCATCTGGACCAGCGGATTTGTGTATGTCATGTTCTTTAAGAACCCTTGCAACTGTACGAGTACGGAAGTAAATTTGTCCCATGGTGAAATTAACGTACTCTAGAACAGGCGGAGACAAAGATGATCTGGGAAGCTGCGTATGCTGGCCCGACAAAAAGCGAGTAAGAGCCTTTGCAGCCGAACATCTTGCAGCTCTGCTAGTCAGGTCCTTCTTCCACCTCCTCGTGGTGCCATCTGGAAATTCCCTTACAAGGGAAATTACTGATGGAAGAGGCCGAATTGCGAGTATCCTGCGCCACCAAACAGGATTAATGTCGGTTGGGCTATGGTCTACCAAACCATAACCGTAAAACCACCGATTGCTCAGAAGCAATAAACAGCCTCGGATAGAAAAACGGAACGGACCTATGTTGACGACCCTATAATAAAACAAAAAAAAAACAAAGACCTCCGGTTCTGTACGTGGAATGTTAGATCCCTAAACAGACCACGTGCGGCCGAGCAACTTGCGGACGCCCTAGACCGCTATAAAGCAGACATAACCGCCATACAGCAACTTGCGGACGCCCTAGACCGCTATAAAGCGGACATAACCGCCATACAGGAAATGCGATGGAATGGACCGGGTAAAAAGCGGATGAAAAACTGCGACATTTACTACGGTGACTGCTATAGGGAGAGAGGACAGAGACTATTTGGATGCGGATTTGTTGTTAGAGGTGGACTAAGACATAAAGTCCTAAATTTCCAGTATGTGAGGGAACCCCTCAACGAACCGCATCAAGGCCAATTTCTGTAACATCAGCCTCACATGCGTCCATGCCCCCACGGAAGACAAGGATGACTCCATCAAAGATGATTTCTTTGATCTCCTAGACAGAACATATAGCAAATGCCCCAGCTATGATACCAATTTCATACTAGGAGATTTTAACGCTAAGGTGGGTAAAGAAAGCATCTTTGGACGGATCATCAGCAAACACAGCCTACACGACACCATATCCGATAACGAACACAAGCTGATCGACCTTGCCACGGGGCGAAATCTTCTTTTAGCCAGCACACGATTTCCCCACCTCGATATACACAAAGGAACCTGGCGGTCGCCAGATCAGTCAGTCACCAACCAGATTGATCACATCGCGATTGACGTCAGACAATCTTGATGTTCACACTTTCCGGGGGAGCGAATATCGACTCAGACCACTATCTTGTAGTAGCCAAGATACGTCAACGCATAACACGAACACCAAGCTATGACGTCGGAAAGCTACTATCGCCGGAGATCGCTAGTGCCTTTGCCAAACGCGTCTCCCTTAAGTTCTCCGATACAACTCAATTCTCCACTCAGTCAGTAGCGCAACAATGGAGCCTGTGCAAACAAGCCCTGAAGAGCACAGCAACGGAAGTGCTGGGCCTTAAAGCTCCACCACTACAAAACACCTGGTTGGATGACGAGTGTAGAAGGATTCATGCAGAAAAGCAGGAGGCGTACAAAGCCTTACTACACAAAAAAACAAGAGCGGCTCGTGAGCTCTACGAGCTTAAAAGAAGGGAGGAACATAAGCTTCTCAAGAGATAAAAGAAAGAGCACAAGAAGCGGGCGATTGAAAACTTGGAGAGGTGCTATTGCAGGCACGACGTTCGACGATTTTATCAACGGATAAAACGAAGGCTATAAAGCCCGAACGGAGGCATGTAAGGATGAGAACGGACACCTAGTAGTAGAATCGCAGTCGATGCTGAGAATTTGGAAAAACCACATCTGGAGACTGTATAACTGAATGATCCATTTCTTAACGACGAAGATCACAGAGAATTCCGTTTCCCTGACCTCGACGAAGTTGAGACTGCTATGTCGAAACTCAAGTCGAATAAAGCTGCTGGCGCAGATGGACTGTCTGCTGAGGTCTTCAAAGCGGCTGGGGGTGGACTGGTTAGGAGCATGCACCGGCTCATCTGTAAGATATGGTCAGAGGAAAGTATGCCCGAGGAATGGAGTCTCAGCATTGTTTGCACGATCCACAAAAAATTAGATCCCTTTGACTGCGCCAACTACAGAGGAATAAGTCTCTTTAATGTCGCATACAAGATCTTCGCTGCCGTTTTGTGTGAATGCCTGAAGCCATTCTTAAATAAGCTGATAAGAACCTATCAGTGTAGCTTCAGGCCAGAGAAGTCCACCATCGATCACACTACGGCAGATCCTGGAGAAAACCAATGAATTTCAAGTCGACACTCACCATCTATTCGTCGACTTCAAGGCCGCATACGACAGCGTAATTAGAGACGAGCTATATAGCGCCATGTTTACTTTTGACATCCCTGCTAAGCTCCTCAGACTATGCCGGATGACTCTGGAAAATGCTCGCTGCTCCATCCGAATCGGTGCAGAACTGACCGATGGCTTCGAATTTAAAAAAGGATTTAGACAGGGCGACGCGCTGTCGTCTGATTTTTTCAACATCATATTGGATATGATTGTGCAAAAATCACTGGCCAATACAAGGGGCACAATCTATTTCAAATCCTCGCAACTCAAATCACAGCGAGATGTCAACGAGGCGTTTGCGAGTATTGAGATGGAGGCGGCGAAAATTGGTTTGGCAGTAAACGAGGGCAAAACTAAATATATGCTTTCATCGAAAAAGGACACCCACCACCGACATCTTGGCCATAACGTTTGTATTGTAGTTATAAATTTGAGGTAGTTAAGGACTTCATATACCTCGGCTCCGCAGTGACTTGGAACAACGACACCAGTTTCGAAATCAAGCGCAGAATTACTCATGCCAACTGCTGCTTCTTTGGGCTCAAGAGGCAACTGAGAAGTAGAGCCCTCTCTCGTACGACCAAGTTGACCTTATATAAGACCTTAATTATCCCGGTCCTGTTATACGGCGCAGAAACATCGACTTTATCTAAAGCGGATGAGGAAATCCTTGGTCGTTTCGAGAGAAAGATTCTGCACGCGATTTTCGGTCCTATAAACACAGAGGGGGGTTGGAGGAGAAGATTCAATCACGAATTGTACGGGTTGTACAGCGACATGAGTCTAGTCAGGCGTCTAGGGATCCAACGCCTAGGATGGCTAGGCCATGTAGAGCGAATGGACACCACAGCTCCAGCCCATAGAGTCTTTGAATCCAAACCCGAGGGAGGAAAAAATAGAGGACGGTCGCAGCCGAGGTGGCGCGCACAGGTTAAAAGGGACCTCAACCAACTGGGCGGCATTGGCATTAGAAAAGACTAGCGAAAGATCGTGCTAGGTGGAAAGGCATGTTGGTTGAGGCCCAGGTTCACCCCGAACTGTAGCGCTCGTTAAGTAAGTAATAGCAACACCGATCGTGATCTTCTTACTCCAGTTCATTGGCTCGTTAGTCAGTCGACTTCGATACTTGAACGACTATAGTCAGTGTGAGATTCGTGAAATAAAGTTGTCTTTAAATTACAATAAGGTCGATTGGCTTTCTTTTCCGTGTTTTGTTCCCGGAGATTATTTCGACATTGGTGCCGAAGCCCGGGAAGGGTTTATTTACCGAAAAAAAAAAAACAATCGAATAGCGAGGACTTAACGTAGAATGGAATTGCAGAGTCGGACCAGTTAAACTAATACCTGGTTCCTGTGATTGGTAGGTTCTGACTATTATTGGGCTATAGTTTCAGGGGGGAAAGAGTACCTGTCCCAAAAATTGGTAGCCATTGACACTGTCCTTGGATGGACTCTTCAAGGGCTCTCTAGCCGCTGCACAATTGGTAATTCCATCTGCTTGCCGACTGCGCTTCAGTTCGGGGTGAACCTGGGCCTCAACCAACATGCCCCTCTAACTAGTACGATATATTGCTAGCCTTTTCCACTGCCGCACACCCAGTTGGCTGAGGTCCCCTTCCACCTGTGTGTGCATTCTCTATTTCTTCGTACCTCGGGGTTAAATTCAAAGACTCTCCGGGCTGAAGCTGCGGTGTCCACTCGCTCTACATGTCCCAGCCATTTTAGGCGTTGCGTACAGCAGGACCGGGATGATAAGGGTCTTATATAGAGTCAACTTTGTCGTTTGGGAGAGGGCTCTATTACTCGATTGCCTCCTAAGAATGAGAGCAAGAGTGATTCTGCGTTTGATTTCAGAACTGGTGTCTTTGTTCCAAATCACTGCGGAGCCAAGATAGACGAAGTCCTTAACTACCTCAAATTTATAACTGCCAATACAAACGTTATGGCCAAGATGTCGGTAGTAAATGCCCTTTTTCGATGACAGCATATATTCAGTTTTGCCCTCGTTTACTGCCAAACCAATTTTTGCCGCCTCCATCTCAATACTCGCAAACGCCTCGTTGACATCTCGCTGTGATCCACCTATTATGTCAATGTCGTCGGCGCATGCAAGGAGTTGCGAGGATTCGAAATAGATTGTGCCTCTTGTATTGATGTTGAAGAAATCACACGACAGCGCATCGCCCTGCCTAAATCCTTTTTTGACATCAAAACTATCGGTAAGGTGTTCACCGATTGGGATGGAGCAGCGAGCATTCTCCAAAGTCATCCTGCGTAGTCTGACGAATTTAGCAGGTATGTCAAAGGTAGACATAGCGTTGTATAGCTCGTCTCTAATAACGCTGTCGTATACGGCTTTGAAGTCGACAGATAGGTGGTGAGTGTCGACTTGGAATTCATTGGTTTTTTCCATGATCTGCCGCTGTGTGAAAATTTGGTCGATGGTGGACTTCCCTGGCCTGAAGCCACACTGATAAGAACCTATCAGCTTATTTACAAAAGGCTTCATGCGTTCACACAAAACGGCAGAGAAGATTTTGTAGGCGATGTTAAGAAGACTTATTCCTCTGTATTTGGCACAGTCAGAGGGGTCTCCTTTCTTGTGAATCGGGCATACGATGCTGAGACTCCATTCCTCGGGCATGCTTTCCTCTGACCATATATTACAGATGAGCCGGTGCATGCCCCTAACCAGTCCACTTCCAGCCGCTTTGAAAAGCTCAGCAGACAGTCCATCTGCGCCAGCAGCTTTATTCGACTTGAGTTTCGACATAGCAGTCTCCACTTCGTCGAGGTCAGGGGGACGGAATTCTCTGCGATCTTCGTCGTTAAGAAATGGATCATTCTGCCTGACAGTGGCATATTGACTAACATCGCCGTTATACAGTCTGCAAATGTGGTTTTTCCATATTCCCAGCATCGACTGCGATTTTGCTACTAGGTATCCCTGGCATGTTCGCTTTATCTGTTTACAAAACATTTCGACGTCATGCCTGTAGTAATCCCTCCCCAAGTCCTCAATCGCGCACTTCTCGTGATCTTTCTTCTTTCTCTTGAGAAGCGTATGCTCCCCCCTTCTCTTTTTAACTTGTAGAGCTCACGAGCTGCTCTTGTTCTTCGATGCAGCGGGGCCTTATATGCCTCCTGCTTTGCTGTATGAATCCTTTTACAATCGTCATCGAACCAGGTGATTCTTTGGGCCTTGAAGCCCAAAACTTCAGATGCAGAGCTTTCCACGGCTCGTTTGCAAAGGTTCCACTGTTGTTCTATTGACTGCGTGGAAGTTTGAGTTCGGAAAGTTCTGTTGTAACCCAAGAGCCACAACCATTCTTATACCCAATTACATTCCCAAGATAGAACTCCAACACATGTCGCACAGTCACCTAACCACCGAACGCCAGCCATGCATAATTCATTCCCGTTCTTAATATGGAACAATGGTTTGCTCATGCACTTATTACGAATGCAGTACAGAGAAGTAAACAAACAACTGAACTGCAATTTGATCGATCGACAATGACACACTCTAAACTACTGGAGTGGGTCACCATACTTTGGGTTGTAATATTAAACCTACGAACTGCGATCGACAATGGCACACTCTAAATTACTTGGGTGAGTCACCATACTTGAATTGTTGTGCTAAGTAATAATGAGGAAGAGTTGTGACCATGCTGGGTGGCCTGGTTCTGGGACAACAAAGTGACCTGGTTTTGGTTCTAGATTCATAATAAATTGAGAACCAAATGTGAAGACGGGCAGAGAAACAGGCCGCAGCCTACGACAGCGGGCCTCTAAATAAAATAAATAAATTTGACAAAATTCATTCTTCGCCTTTTAGTCTTTATCTCGTACTCTCCGTCGTCTGCTCTTCCCTTTTTCCAAAGGAAGCACGGCAGAAGCATAACAGTTCGAACATCAAGAATAGTGGAAAAGCGTCGGACGTCGATTGCCGATGTGATCAGTCTGGTTAGAGATTGATTTACCTGGTGAACGCCAGGTGCGTGTGTTTTGAGGTGTGGGAAGCTCGTACTGGCTAGAAGGAGATTTCGCCCCGTCGCAAGATCAATCGGCCTGTGTCCGTTATTGGAGGTTCATCCGTTCATCCGCTTTATACCCGGTCTATTCCATCGCATTGCCTGGATGGCGGTTATGTTCGCTTTATAGTGGTCTAGGGCGTCCGCAAGTTGTTCGGCTGCAAGTGGTCTGTTTAGGGACCTAACACTCCGCCTACAGAGCCGAAGATCTTTGTCCTTTTTTGTAAGGGGCCCGTTTTATCCGAGGTTTGTGGTTGTTTCTAAGTTTGTAGTTTTTTTTTTTTACGGTTACGGCTTACTAGGACGGCTAATCCTGTTTTTGGCCCAAGAAGCTCGCCATCCGCCCTTCCCCGTCTGTTATTTCCACAGGAAATCTCCAGATGGCACCACGAGGAGGTGGGGATGAGACATACTCACAGTGCCGCAAGTTGCTCGTCTGCGGTGGCTCTCCTCGCTTTTTAGCAGACCAGCATCCGTCTAACAGTACCCTCAGCTTCTTATATTCTCATATTCGACGTCTCTGCACTTCTTCTGTAAATACTCCGCGGCAGCGTATGTTAAGCTCATTCATTCCGATAACGACAGCATCAATGGGTAAAAACAATAGAGTGGAATTGAATGCTTCCAAAACACAATGCTGTCTTCTGTCATTAAAACGTAACACGGTCAATATCCATGAATTGCAAATGCATCTTAGTAACCGAAAAGCTTTCCATCCTGGGTATGTGTGTTGATCACAATTTTAATTGTAGCGACCACATATGCAGTGTCGCCAAGAATGCTAGGTAATACGTAGGCTTCCTATACATATGCAAGAAATACTTCTCACCCTTAGATCTGGCTACAATCCATAAGGCGTTCATTCGCCCCAAATAAGAGTTCAACGCACATGTCTGGTCTAGTGCTTCCAAGACCTCATTGTATGTATGTTGGCGTGTCAGTCCATAAAGGACCAAAGCCGAGCTTTCTCAATCACCCATGTTGTGGGTGATTTAATTTTTCCATAGGTGAAAGGGACCTACAGTTTAATGCCGGTTCCGAACGGCGAATTTCGAGAAGCTTTTCATGACAATTATGCTACAGTGGGTTTTGTCACGACCCCGCTGAGGAGAAGCACCGTGAAAACACGTTCGATGACATGGTTGTTATCGGGATTTGATCCCGAAAATCACAGGCTTCGCTGATGATATTGCTATCGTAGTAGCAGCGAAACACCTGGAAGAAATAGAGGACATAGGGAACGAATGTATCAGAAAAGTGAGACGCTGGATGTCAACAGTCGGGTTAGAGCTCGCCGATCACAAAACAGAAGCAGTACTAGTAAGCAGCCGCAAGTAAAGGAAACCAATCACCAGCAGGGTAGGCGATCAAAATATAACGTCGAAACCGTCTATCAGATACTTAGGTGTGATGATTGACGCTAGGCTCAGCTATGTACAAGGAACACCTTGAAATAAAGTGCGATAAAGCAGCTCAGGTGTGTGCTGCCTTAGCCAGAATAATGACAAACATCGGAGGACCCAGGCAGCAAATAAGACTAGTTTTGCGCAGTCAATAATTATGTACGCGGCATCAATATGGGCAAAGGCGATGAAAACTAAGTCCCACTCAAGAAGAGTAAATTCCAGCAACCGACTACCCGCACTAAGAGTGTGCGCCGCTTTTCAGACGGTATCGGATGATGCTATATGTGTAATTGCTAGAATGCTACCAGCCGATATCTTGGCCATCGAGTTGCAAAGGTCTTACGACGCCAAAATTCAGGAACCCCATAGCCTCAGTCAGAGATATTAAACTGGAAGAAAGACGGCGTAGCATTGAAATATGGCAGGAGAGGTGGAATCAGTCAACAAAGGGAAGATGGACCCATCGACTTATACCGGACAAACTAATTTGGATAAACCGGCATCACGGAGAAGTAGATTTTTATCTCACCCAGTTCATAACCGGACATGGCTGCTTCCGAGCCTATCTTTACAGATTTAGCCTTGATAAATCTCCTATCTGTGCAAACTGTGGAGAGACTAGAGAAGATGCAGAACACGTATTTTTTCAATGCTCACATTGACCTTTGGCGGAGTGATCAGGAAACACAGCCACCACGATACAGCGGCTTAAATCTCGAGGACTTTGCGACAGCTTGTAATGAGGTGATAAGTAGTACAAGATTTATCGATGTATCGATCTCCGGATGATCGAACCGCCAACAAAATCGACCATGTGCTCATTGACGCAAGACACTCGTCAAACATCCTGGATGTGCGAACATCCAGGGGGGGTAAAGGTCGACTCTGATCATTTCGTCGTAGCAGCAAGATTCAGAACTCGACTGTCCAATCTCAGAAAGCTGCACCAGCCCACCATAAGGAGGTTCGACATTGGACATCTGAGCACGTCGGAGGTTATCAGGAGGTTATCAATTAGGAAGTAGCGCTGCAGCGAAAAACCAGGGCAGCGCAACAGGAGTGCCGAGCTAAAAGAAGGGAGAAGAAAAAACTGCTGCGACTAAAGAAAAGAATCTTCGCGGCCTACCAGCTCAAGGATATCGAGGAGTCTAGGGACAAACAAAAGCCAGCAAAAAGCCTTGCAGAAGGCTTCAAGAAAGGCACCCAGGCTCTTCGAAATTTCGAAGCTAATCTTGTCACCGACCCGCAGTGAATAGTGGATGTATTCAAGCAGCATTTCCAGCAGCTGCCTAACGAGCACGACCCAGAGAGAGTGGTAGGGACTGAGGAAATCCCAACTCAAGCCGCTGAAGTAGTCCTCCCACCCAGCATCGAAGAAGTTGGCACAGCTATTCAAAAGTTGGAGAACAACAAGGCCGTAGGCTCAAATGGATTGCCATCGGAGCTCTTCAAGGCTGGCGGCGATGTTCTGGTAGGGAGCATGCACCAAAGCATCTGCAGAATCCACAAAAAAAGCGATCCCACCTCTTGCAATAACTACACATATACCTCTTGCTGAATGTCGCTTACAAGATTCTATCCAGTGTATTGTGTGAACGCCTAAAGCAGTTTTGCACCGCACTAATCGGCAGTTACCAGTGCGGCTTCCGGCCCAGAAAAGCGACTAGAGACCAAATAATCACACTGCGACAAATCCTGGAAAAGACCAGCGAGTTCCAAATCGATACATCCATATTAAAGTCGCATACGACAGCAATCACCGCAAAGAATTGTTTGATGCGATGGCCGAATTCGGGTTCCCAAGGAAACTGCTCCGGATGTGTCGAGCCACGCTAACACACACTCGGTGCACCGTGCAGTTCTGCTCCAGAACTACCGAATGAGATGCGCTGGCATGCGACTTCTTCAACGTCGTGTTGGAACAAATAGTGCGGCGGGCCAACAGCAACACGGAAGGCACTATCTTCCAGAAATCGGTCCAGTTGCTGGGCTACGTAGACGATATTAATATTGTCGCAAGTTCACGGCGATTGAAGTTCAGGCGAAACGAGTTGGTCTTCACATCATTGAGAAGACGGAAGGTATGCTGTCAACAAAAAAGCGGTCCGTCACCGTCCGTCACGATCGGCAGCTACAATTTCGAGGTGGTGAAGGAGTTCACATACCTCGGAGCAAACATGAACTCCACGAATGACACCATAGTGGAGATCCCGCGCAAAATCACCCTTGGCAACCGTTGCTACTTGGGCTTGTCAAAACAGCTAGGGTCCAAACAAGGTTATGCTCTACAAGACTCTTATCCTGCCAGTCCTGCTATATGAAGCCGAAAGCTGAACGATAAACAGCACAGTAGAGCTGATCCTTGGCTCCTTCGAAGGAAGAATTCTGCGGCGGATATTCGGTTCTGTCTGCGAAGAAGTTGAATGGAGGAGAAGTCAACCGCGAATTCTGTGAGCTGTACAAAGATGAGAAAATAGTCGGAGAGGCAAAAATCCATCGATTACAATGGCTCGGCCACATCGAGCGCATGGATACCAACGCTCCCGCTAAGAGGGACTTCGACTCCGAGCCTCCTGGTTCGAGAAGAAGAGAATGGTCGAACTTTCAATATAATCGCGGATGTAAGACAACTTGATCTTGATAACTGGAAGCAGCGTGCCCGGGAACGTCAAGAATGGGAGACAGCTATAGCTCAGGCTCAGGCCCTCCATGGATTGCTGGCCTGATAAGTAAGTCATGCGAGATGAAATTCAAAAGAGCTGATTGCCGATTATTGAGCTGAAAGTGATAATGTTTACTTGAAGCTAACTACAGACGGCAAAATAACCGGCCAGTTGGTTTGAATCATTTCGCTAGACACAGCCTAGCTGTCAAGTCCGAGAAGTCAAAACACGTTGAGTTTGCAACGGCTGGTTGACAGACTCGATGAATCATGGATAATCAGGTACCTGGTCTCAAGAAAGCCGTTCTTGAGAGAGAATTCCGCAGGCTCACGGTCGTGCAAAGTGTAACTCGCTTGACTACCGACTTACTATCATAGTTTGCG
This sequence comes from Eumerus sabulonum, assembly GCA_951905685.1. Taxonomy (NCBI): domain Eukaryota; kingdom Metazoa; phylum Arthropoda; class Insecta; order Diptera; family Syrphidae; genus Eumerus; species Eumerus sabulonum. Next base: position 243,860,303 of record OX645060.1, read on the forward strand.
CTTAAAGAGAATTGGTTTCATCAAAAGTCCACGCTATGCAAGAAGCTTTGAAATCCCACTGGAATTGAGATAAGAAAAAACTGGAACTCTACAATCGGTTCATTCATCTGTTCCCTCTTTTCTCAAAACATACATGACCTCCTAAGCGTCATACTGGAATTCTTAGCTAATAGTAATGGCACAAGTGAGTCATAGTTGGACCATGTATGACCCACTTGTATCTATAAGCAAAAGTTGTGGGAAATCTTGAACAATTGCCAATTGGCAGGAAGTGAAAACAAGAACTACAACTTAGACTAATCACGTTCGTTATCAACAAGCGTCATGTCCAGATTTAATGAGAAAAAAGAAAGTGATTTCCATGAATATTTAATTACCTGTCGTGTCGTATGAATTCAACGTCATGCCCTGCGTGGCAATTCTTAATACAATTCACACAAATTGCATTCCGATCGGTGGTATTGCACGTTTGACATCGGTAGAAATCATGCATCGGAAACGACGTATAACTACTAATCTTGTACAAGCACTGACCGCCTGACACAGCCTTCTCGACCTCGTCTTCGTTGTTAAATATATTGTTTCCCCGAACTATCGGCTGTACGCCGCTCGCCAAGCACAATCCGCCAAATTTGTTCTTGAATATCTGATTTTGTTCCAACGTAGCCGTAGCGTTATTTGTTATCTCAACACCAGCCGCCTGACCATCGTATATTCGATTTCTTCGCAAAATCGGATGACTTTGTGTTGAGATTAATACGCCGGCTTGAGTATTCCGGAAAATATCGTTCTCCTCGAGGATCCCCTTGCCGCCGTTAAATATACAAATGCCACCGTCACGTCCATCGTAGATCTTATTCCGTTTCAATGTGGGATTCGAATCGGTTTTGATCCACACGCCTGCCATTGCATTATCGAATATCTCGTTTTGTTCCAATAGTCCCAGGCCGCCGTTATAGACTAACACGCCTCCGTTCTGGCCACCCCAGATTTTATTACCTCTAATGACTGGATTGCTGCCAGTTCGTATTTGCACACCCGAGTACAGATGATTGAAAATGTCATTGTCTTCCAATTTGCCATGGCCATTATCGTAGAAGTATACACCGACCTGTGAATGGCATGTCACTTAAGCTCGGTTTGATACAATCATCAGCAACTTACCTGTTTGCCAGAATGAATTCGATTTCGCCGTAAAACCGGTGTACTGCCGGTAGTTATCCAAACGCCAGCTAATGTGTTCGAATAGACTTCGTTCTCTTCGATGAGTCCCTGCCCCTTCTCGTGAACGTAAATGCCGCCGTGCTGGCCGTGATGGATTTTATTATGACGAACTATAGGATCACTGTTGGTACGAATCTGAATGCCGGCCAGGGCATTGCCGTAGATGTTATTGTGTTCGATTAAGCCGCGTCCCTCGCCAAATATATACACACCGCCTTGGTGGCCGTTGTAAATTTCATTCTTACGAATGGTTGGATTGCTATTTGAGGTGATCCAAACGCCTTAAAAGAATCAAATGTGTCTTAGATCGTAGTAGTTGTGTTCAACATTCGATGGCTTACCGGCAAAGTTATTGGAATGTATGCGGTTCTCGATGAATTGACCGAGACCGTTCTCGTGTACGTAAATGCCACCAGTTTGCCCGTGATGAATTTCACATTTCACCACAGTTGGATTGGCTCCAGCCTTAACTTCGAACCCAGCTATTCGGTTGTTATGAATGTCGTTCTTCTCGAAGTAGCCCTGCAAGGAGGAAAAACGATTAGGAAAACCGCGACAGACCACTAACCAAACTCACCATTCCATTTTCAAATGTAAAGATTCCAACATCACGCCCATGATGGATATGATTCTCCCGCATAATCGGGCTGGCAAAGTTTTTCACCCATATTCCGGCAAGCGCATTACGGCTTATCTCATTGTGCTCATACGTCCCCTGAGCATAGTCCGTGACATAGAGCCCGACATTCTCACAGTCACTAATATCGCAGTTTCTTATCGTCGGATTGGCATTGAGACCGCCAACACAGACGGCCGCTCCCACCACAGATGTGCTACGAATGATGCAGTTATCCACTGTCGGACTACAGTTCTCGCCAATGTCTAGGCAGTAGTGTTTGTGATGCGACACTGTGGATGTGACATCGGGCGAGAATTTCAGTGTAATATAACCCACGTATGCGTACTTTGCACCCTCGACGAACATCACTGTCGAGCCGGCCTCCCGCTCTAGGATTACCGATTCCGCCACGTTCCCGGGCGCGGCGCCAATTAACGATATATCCGAATCGATAAACAGGTATTCGCTCTTGTAGTGGCCAGCATGTAGGAATATCAGACTACCAACGTTCTCCGGACAGGCGTTCTCCTCAGCTACATACAGATTTGCTGCATTTTGCTGTGAATTGAGTCCAGAAATACTGTTCTGAATGCCCATGTTGGCGACGCCGTTTACTGAAGGGCTATTGGAGGAATTATTAGAAACCTTATCGTCAGGATAGTCCAGTGCTCCCTGGATCGTATTGAAGTGAACGATGTTGCGACCTTTGAATTTCTTGTCCTGGTAGCCGGGACGTACGTGTATGCCGCGATACAATTGTCGAAAGCTCTCTTTCCACGGATTGGCGTATTCTGAATACTCAGGCTTTACGAAAACATATTTACATATGTCGGGATTGAAGAGGGGCAAATCATATTCGAACACCGATTGATAGAGGCGTTTCCACAACTCGGTGTCGTTGGCGATTGTATTAAAGCGTTTACAGACCAGCGACAATCGACATAGGTCCTGTTCGAGTAGATAGGAAAATATAGTGAGTAATACCTCGTCGGGCATCTCGTATTGCAAGTAGTGGGCGGCTGATGGCCCGCTTGTTTCCGTACTGGTGGCCGTGTACATTCGTTTGGAACGTTTTCGCGCCGGAAGCATATAACAGCTGTCTTCGCAATGTAAAGATGCTGCTGATGTGGACGTCGAAGGTGTCATAGAATGATAGTGAGTTGATGGATTGCCAGCACATGACACTGCGCTGGAGGAGGATGCAGCTGTGGGAACTGTGGCAACGGAGCAAGATGCCGTTGCACCACCAGCAGCACTGCTCGTACTTGCAACACACCATTGTTCATGGCTAGACGGGGGGATTTTTCGACGCAAATCGTACGGCGATTGATGGCAACATCCCATCGACGAGCAACTGCTTACTGTGGCCGCTGCTGCTGCGACTGCTGTTACATTGGCTGACGTTGTGGGCAATACGAATCCAGATGTGGATACTGGAATAAAACTTGGTTTATCTTGTGCTTATAAAATGGAAACTGCATGCGAGCGGATACCTGAATTGATCGCTGTGCTGCTACTGCTTGTGCTTGTCATAGAATTTGTGCTATCTAAAGGAGAGGGGGAAGAAGGCAGTTGAAAACCAAGGTAATACCTCGTAGGGTGCACTACTTACTTATGCAATTAACTGCTGAAGAACTAGTGCTGGTGGCAAATACTCCACTTACTACTCCCGTACCGTTGCTACCGTTGGTAGTACTACCGCTGCTGGTTGTCGCAACCATTGCAGAAGTAGTGGATGTGGATATTGGTGCTGTTGAGGACGATGATAATGTGGATGTGGACGATGACGCTGATGACGAGGTGGCTGATGATGATGATGATGTTGCTGTAGACGCTGGCACTGTGGATGATGTTGATGCCGATGATGATGACGCCGACGACGTTGACTGTCCATTTGTATTGCCAACACTCGAATTAAACGTATTGGGTGTATTGTGGGAACTAGACGATGTGCTGGCTCCACCGGTGGCGGCAGTAACACTTGGCCCACCCGCACCTGAGGGTGACGCACCTATTGTTGGTATATTCTGAAGAATCGGCTCAAGGACATTATCTGAAAAATGAATTGGGAAATGTTAACAAAACTGAATGTGGATTCTAGGTGATATGGTTCGAAATGCGAATTAAAAGTGGATGAGCAACAACTGATCGGACAATGATAAGAGAAAAGATGATGCGCTTTGAATGTATTACATAATTTGTCCGCCGATTAGTACCCCTTTAAAGACTTTACACAGTGTCTCAAAGCCGGGCTGGTAGATGTCTTTAGGCTCGTAGAGAGTCCCCCTTAAGGTTCCTGCTGTGAATGTAAATTCACCGATCAGGATCGAGCGAAGAGCTGTTCTTTTTAACTTGTTGCAGTATAAAATCCCTGATGTGCTTCTGGCCAGAGAAACTAAGTTAAACCAAGAGCACAAAATTCAGCACAATTCTTACGATACAATAAGAAGAGACCGACTCAACGCCACATGAGGCAAAGGTGTCGCTATCTTCATTCGCAAGAATATAAAACATAAGGTCATATATAGCGGTGAAGTGCGGAGGTTACAGATGCTAGAGGCATGTGTTGTGTGTATCCCTCTTCGGAACGGAAGAAGGATGTACATTCATAGTATCGGCCTAAGCATCTGAAGCTCCTCAGCCCAATATCTTTATTGCAGAGCTGGAAATAGTCTTTCGATCTCTGCGCTTGAACTCGACAGAAAACTTTTATGTTTTGACTGGAGATTTAAATGCCAAACATGGTGATTGGGGAAACGTTCTCAACACCAGAGGGAGCCTAATAAGCCAATGGTGGAACCTGCGCAACATAGAGTACGAAATCAAGCTGCTTACAACGGAGAATCCGTCGATTTCTAGAAGCGGCTCCTGTCTGGATCTTAAGCTACTTGACTCACGACTGCGACTGGCTGACACGAACGAATGGTCTACGAACTGTTTACGTTTCTAAAATGTAATGGCAGAGCATGCCCAAACGCACCCCCACATTTTGCTTACTGCCTGACGAGAGCACGCACTTCAAGCGCCTCCTTCCAACCGACCAACAGGAACCTGTCAAACGAAGAGATCGAGAGGAACCTTATACAAATGGACTAGCTGATTAAACAAACGATGGACAAAACGATACCACGCCAACGCCATCACGATACCACAGACGTGTACCGAAACGCGACCATAGACTCCTGTCAAGACTCAAACTCTTGTACAGGCAGTTCAACGACAGACAAAACCCGGAGGGCAGGACAGTGATGTCACTGATTAGGAATCTCCAACAAATTACATATCCGTAAGTCTGCATTCGAACGTCGGACAACGAACGTCTACTACGTTCAGTCAGCGTTGATTCTGAGAGCACCGTCCTGGGCGACGATTTCTTTGTGATCGAGAATTCTCAGGAGAAAGTGGCAACCGTGGGAGCTGTCTTCCAGGAGGTGTACAAGTTGAATAACCACGACTTGGAGAACGGAGCCCTGTTACACCACTTCTACTAGGTTCAATGACGATTTCACGGCAAACAATACTGTCACCAATGAAGGGGCTAACCTACTATTCATTTCGATGGAGGATCTCCAGTTGATCTTCAGGTGCCGCAAAAAGAAAAAATCCGCGGGTACTGATGGTATATCCAATGTTGTGCTCAACACCGTATGGTTAGAAGGACTATACTATGTACAAGCTCAATCAGTTGGGCATAAGTAAACCATTGCTATATAAGTACATATGAGCTGTGATATGATGACGGGTAGAAAGTTCGTTATGAATATTGCCAATGTGACTTCTACCCAAACATTAAAAATGGTCTGCAACAGGGCACAGTGAACATCAGCGATCTGATAGTTTCTCTTCGCCAATCGATATCGTACGTGGACTACTAAATTGCATACAGATCAGGTCCAACGTTCGACGTCATCTTATTGCAACGGGACTTCGATTAAATTCAGCGGTTCTGTGATGACTGGAAGTTAAGAATCATCATCCAGAAATCAGAGACCATATTATTATTGTCTAGGGCCTCTAGGGATCCTAGAAAGCACTGACAAAGGTTCTCAAACTTTAGAACGGATGGGCGTCCACTGGCAAACAGAAGTGTAGTCAGATACCTTGGGATCAGTAACTATATTTCCATAAAAATTTGGATACTGCGCTGACAAGGGCTCGGTGAGTTTCGCTCTGACAAGATGGCTGTTTCATAGCAGACAAGTTGATTCCAGGGTGAAGGTAATCTGAAACATGGCCTTAATCAGGCCCATGACTGCCTACGGACATCCCGTTTGGTTTAATTTGTGCGCCAGCTTGATGGAAAGGAGTCGAGTGTTTGAGAGAAAATGTCTAAGGACTTGTCTCATATTGCATAGAACACCAGAGTCCGAGTACACGAAATTCTATCCCAACGAGGTCCTATACAATAGGGCAAGGATTGTCACGTTGCGAGGGCAATGAATTCGGTTATTTCTATTGTAATTAAGTTAATTACGGTAAAGAGAGGGAGCTAGCAAACAGAGCAAAGAAGTTGTTCCTGGGGAAAAAAGGAACCTGGCCCTCCAGGTTGGGGTTGTGCTTAATCCCCATCACGGAAAAAAATAAATTGTTGCGAGGCAACCACAAGCCGTCGCATACGGACGGATACAAAGCTAACGACCCCTGCAAACGACTAAATAAAATGCGAGTCTGCACCTGGAATGTGAGGTCCCTTAACAGGCCGGGCAATCAATTGGAGCAAACTCTCAGCTGTTATAAAATAGATATAACCGTACTCCAAGAAGTGCGATGGGATGGGCCGGGCCAAAGGCAGATGAAAAATTGCGGCATCTATTACGGAAATTGCTACAAGGACAACAAACAAGGCTTATTCGGATGCGGATTCGATAGTAAAGGAAGACTCCGATGAAAAATCTTAAGCTTTCGGGAAGTAAACGACCACCTCATCACAATCCGCATCAAAGCTAATTTCGGGAACATTCGCTTGATATGCGCTCACACCCCAACCGAAGAAAAGGACGATCGACTCAAAGAAGAATTCTACGATCTCCTAGACAGAACCTGTGCTCAATGTCCCAGCTATGATACAAAAAGTGCTTTAGGAGGCATAGAAGACATATTTGAATCGATCACGGGGAAGTATAGCCTACGAAAACGGACATTGGCTACTTGACTTCCTGGCGGGGCGTGACCTCCTTCTAGCTAACACACGATTCTCGCTTCTCAATGTCCACAAAGGAACCCAGCGATCACCTGATCAGTCGATCATCAATCAGATGGATCACGTTGCGATCAACACCAAACACTTCTCCAGCATCCTAGACGTACGAGAATTCCGAGGAGCCAACATCGACTCGGTTACGAATTAGGTTATCAAGGATGTCCCGGAGACGAACTGGATAACGAATGTTTGACATCAGGCACAATACATAGAACAACAGTGGGAGCACTGCCAGCGCGCCATCAGACACGCTGCCTCTGATGTGCTGGGTTTCAAATCACCGCCAACTAGAAACCCCTGGTTTGATGAGCAATGCGGGCAAGCCCATGTAGCGAAGCAAACCGCCTACAAAGCCATGCTACATAGACGGACGAGAGCCGCTCGTGAACATTACGAGCAGAAAAGGAGAGAGGAACACACGGAAGGAAGAAAGAAAGGGAGGATCAAAAGCCTGAGATCGAGATGGAGAGATGCTACTACAGGAATGACGTTCGCAAGTTTTACGAAAAAGTAAAACAAACATGCCAGGGTCATCTGGCTTTAGGGGTGAAGACGCGCAAGTAGTAGTAGAGTCACAGCCGATGGCGAGAATATGGAAGGAACACTTCTGTAGACTGTTTAACGACGATGAACGATTTTATACCGCTGTCGGGAAAGAATGATCCAATCGCAACGGACAGAGAACGCCTGAAACCCTCTGTGGATAATCTGATAAGTTCTCTACAATTTCGCAATGGTCAAGGACTTCGTCTACCTTGGCTAACTAGTGACCAGCGACAGCAATATCAACGCTGAAATCAAACGTAGAATAACCCTTGCTGACCGCTGCTTCTTTGGGCTCAAGAGGCAATTGAGAAGTAGAGCCATCTCTCGAAAGACCAAGTTGCGCTGTACAAAACCTTAATCATCCCTGTCCTCCTATATGATGCAGAGGGCTGAACCTTAACGAAAGCGGATGAGGAGGTCCTTGGTCGTTTCGAGAGGAAAATTCTGCGTTCAATCTATGTGGAGGAGAAGATACAAAGACGAACCATACGGGTTGTGCAGCCATATCGCCCTAGTACCGCGTCTACGGATCCAACTTCTAAGGTGGCTAGGCCATGAAGAGCGAATGGATAACATATGTAGCTCCGATCCGAAGAGTCTTCAAGTCCCCGAGAGACGACGCAGCATAGGACGATCGAATCTGAGGAGGCGCACACGGATTGAAGGAGACCTTAACCAACTGGGAGTGCGTCGCTGGAACAACTGGCAAAGGAACTGTAGCCCACCTAAGTAAGCTAGTTTTAACCATTTTGTCGAAAATAATAAAATGAATTTTAAATTATAACTGTAAACTGAATTAAATAACGTCGGACTGAAAATGTGTCTGTTTATAGAGCTATGTATATGCCGACTGAGCTTCGGACCTTTTCGAAGCAGCTATCATTGAAGATAATACAACTACAACCGCTCCATCAAGTCTTCATTACGCAGAAATGTCAATTAACTCGTAGCGGTGCCGATTCGCTGAATAGAAACTGAAGGTCTACCTGAAGGTTAGGCAGATCAATGGTTAAACGAAGAGAACAGACAGCAGGTAGAATGTAGAGGCACAGGTAGGGATACCGGCGAAATGTTTGCATCTTGGGCAGTTTAACCTATCCAAACATCTCGCCCGAAATTGATTTCCTTTCGATGGTATTGAAGCATAAGAGTTAACCGATCTAACAGTTATTTTTTTCGGTGATATTCCTGAGCAAGGAAAGTCGATTCCAAACCGGAATCAATCAAGAAAGAACATTGCAAGGGTATAAGCGAATAATGCCGAGTGGTCAAAGGCATATGGCAATGATTATCTCACGCCTAATCAAGGGCGAAAAAGCCTCTCAACTCATGCCGTTCGGAATCGGCATTAAACTGTAGGTCCCTTTCACCTGTGTGAAAAATAAATCACACACAACATGGGTGATTGAGAGAAGCTTGGCTCTGGTCCTTTATGGGCTGTAACGCCACCAAAGAAAAATCAAGGGCGATTTAAGCCAAAGCCAACTGTAAGCGGAGATGAAGAAGATTCAGACTGCACGACGACCAAGACATAAATCCCCGAAGGCTTGGGGAAGGTCTTTATTTTTTGGTTTAGAAAATAAATCAGCCAGTTAGGAGGTGTTTAGGTACTTTCCCTACCACACGAATCAGAAACCTACTGGCCGAGGCTGGACTCCCGTCAATAGAAGAACGATATTTCGAAACCATCGCTAAACTCAACATTAAGCTCTACTTCCAAACAGGTTCGATCATAGACAGAGATGTGAGCACCGACGTAACCGAAGGATCCCTTCCGCCATTCACAGCATTCTCGAACGCGGTAAAAATCTTAGCCTTTCTTGCACAAGAAAGCTAACATTTTCACCGACCCAACCACCGTAGCTACTTCATAAAGACTCAGTGCTACTGAATCTGCAAGTTTTCGTAAAGATCGTACCAACAACTCGACTTACAAGGCTCTTTTTCTCGAAATATCGAATGACCTCAAATCCAAAAGCTGGAACTTTGTATACACAGACGGCTCTAAAACAGATACAAATACAGCTTTCGCGGTCGTAACCCAATGCGGCTCTGTAATCATACAAGGGGTCCTACCAAACATTTCCTCCATCTTCACCGCCGAGGCTTTAGCTATTTTTGAAGCTGCAAAAATAAGCTCAAAAACAGTAGGGAAATGGGCCATTTGCTCCGATAGCCTGTCAGTACTGCAAGGCATTGTAAATCCTAAAAACGACCACAACATCATAGTCAAAATCCGTGATATACTAATCAAAACAAGCTCCAAGTTAAAACTGATATGGACACCTGGTCATGTTGGTATCGAAGGGAATAAACTCGCAGAAGCTGCTGCAAACTCTACATTAATGGCCCCTACTTACACCTTTGACACTTTTTCACGCCTTTAAATGAAAAGACAAATCAACTGGTCGTTGTGCTTCCTCGACAACGACGTGGACGCCGCAACTGATACTATCGCAAACATTATCCGAATCGGCATGGCAAATTTTATTCCCAGCAAAATAAAAAGCACCAGGCCTAAGGATAATTCGTGGTTTGACTTGAGCTACAAAGAGGCTATTAGGCTCAGGGAGCTAAGTTTTCGGGCCTACAAGGCAAACAGTTCTGAGGAAAGCCGAAAAAAGTACATACGAAATGACTGCAACACCCACATTCGACGGGTTAAATTCCAATCCAACCAAAAATGAAGGCGTAAAATCCTTCAATGTCCCAAAGGTAGCAAAAGTTTCTGGTCGTTTGTAAAAAACGTAAAAAACTCAACTAAGTCGTCTATACCGACGGTCATCCACAATGACATTCCAGCTGTCACCCCCTTAGACAAAGCTAACCTACTTGCTGCCCACTTCACAACCAGTTCTCAGCTGCCAGCTTGTACTTTGTCTCCGCCTGTACTAGAGTGCGTCAATTCCACAATGGGACTAATCCACTTCCGCACTCGTATAGTCGCAAGGGTTCTTAAAGACCTCGACATACACAAATCCGCTGGTCCAGATGGTATTGCCCCAATAGTTCTGAAGAGGTGTAGGTAGCGGACCTGATTCTTAGAGAAAACCTCTTAGGTAAAAGAATCATCATCTTTGTTGACAACCAGGTAGCCATCAAGGCTCTGCGGGCAACATGGATCAGATCCAAGCTCGTAATACTCTGCAAAGAGAGATTAGAGGAAATATCAGATGTCAATAAGGTGACCCTCTCCTGGGTACTAGGTCATATGAATATTTCACGAAATGAGAAGGCGGACGAGCTACATAGCTAGATTAGGATCAGGTACAAACTCCTGAGGCTAAAACGCCGTGAAAGCCAATAAACGATGGTACTGATTAGTAACATGCGCAATGGCAAGAAAAGGACAGAAAGTCTGCTTAAGTTTAGTCGTGGGAATATTCGATTGGCAGTCGGCGCCCTCACTGGGCACTGCATGATATCCTACCATGCAGCCAGACTGGGCCGGCCTCACAATGACTTCTGTAGAAGCTACAGGGGCAAAGAGAAAATAGAATTCATTCGTCGCTTACTTAGCGAATGCCTGGCACTAGCCCAAAAATAGAATATTTTCCTGGCACGTCACTTCCTTTCATGACTAGAAGAGGTAAGAGCTGAACAGCTGAACAGGTAAGAACTGAACAGCTGAACAGACAGCTGAGATTTCTACTTGCATCTAGGTAATTCAGCCCAACGACAAACTTTTAGGTTTCTTCGAGTTAAATTTTAACTGGGTACAACGGACTCCTCGTAGTATAAGTGTCTTGACCTCTCGTCAATAGGGCAAGCGATTGTTGACAATCATCCTTTGGAATCGTTGAGAGCCAATCTGAAGGACCTTCAAGTGCGGAAGGCGTAATCCAACGAGCTTTACACGAATATCTTCGCAATAAATGCGCAGAGGATAACTCATAAAGGGAGAACTATCCGTGCAAAGCACACTGACGCTCCGAGAATGTTATGACTTCTCTTTAACGAAAAAAAAAAAATGTTGATCAAGACCAAGAAACCAACCGCAAAAATGATAGATGACTATGTTCAGATCCTACCGAGGCTCCCCATGTTATGCACACGCTATTTTTACCTATTGTCATGCTTTTAGGAGTTGTAAGTAACGAAGGAAGGGGGGAGGGAGCGAGCAAAGCAAAAAAGTTGATCGCGTTTAACATGGCAAACGCCAGCTTCGATCTCTGTCCCTGCTCAATCCAAGTTGACACACAGCCTCCGCGTGGCCCCCCCTGGATAGCTACCCTGACACCCGCCAGGTAGTGAACCAATGTGTGCGCGAACCCAACCCCTTGTTCCTGGGGAAAGAGGAACCTGGCCCGCGAGGTTGGGGGTTGTGCTTAGGGGTAACATCCCTATCACATACAAACCTACTTGTTCCGAAACAACAACCCTCGGTTACGGACGGATACAAACGACAAACGGACTTGAGTGTCTGCACCTGGAATGTTAGATCCCTAAACAGACCGGGTGCAGGCGATCAATTGGAGCAAACCCTCAACTGCTATAAAGCAGATATAACCGCACTCCAAGAAGTGCGATGGGATGGACCAGGCAAAAAACGGATGAAAAACTGCGACATCTACTACGGGAACTGCTACGGGTGCGGATTCGTTATTCGAGGAAGACTCCGACAAAAAGTCTTAAGCTTCCGAGACATAAGCGAACGCCTCATAACAATCCGCATCAAAGCTAAATTCGGAAACATTAGCTAAATATGCGCTCACGCCCCAACGGAAAAAAAGGATGATCGACTCAAAGAAGAATTCTACGATCTCCTAGACAGAACATATGCTCAATGCCCCAGCTACGACACAAAATAGTTCTAGGAGATTTTAATGCAAAACTGGGCAAAGAGGACATATTTGAGTCGAACGTAGGAAAGCATAGCCTCCATAACACCACATCCGACAACGGACTTAGGCTAATCGATTTCCTAACGGGGCGTAACCTCCTTGTAGCAAGCACGCGATTCCCCCATCTTAACATCCACAAGGGCACCTGGCGGTCTTTTGATCAATCGATCACCAACCAGATTGATCACTTTGCGATCGACGTCAGACACTCCTCTTGTATTCTCGACGTACGAACCAGCATCGACTCGGACCACTACCTTGTTGTAACCAAGGTACGGATGAGGTACGTTTGCCGATCGTGTCTCCTCCAGGCTCTCTTAAAATCCGCCCACAGCAGCACAAACAATAGAGCAGGAATGCGCCCATTGCTAGAGCGCCGTCAGAGACGCTGCCTCAGAGGTGTTGGGTTTCAAACCGCCACCACCTGGAAACCCCTGGTTCGATGAACAATGCGAACAAGCCCATACAGCAAAACAAGATACATATAAAGCCATGCTGCAACGACGGACGAGAGCTGCCTTCGAAATCTATGAGCAGAGAAGAGAACAACACACGCTTTTCAGATGAAAGAAGAGAGAGCACGGAAAGCCCGAGATCGAGGAGATGGAGAGATGCTTCCGCAGGAATGACGCTCGTAAGTTTTACAATAAGGTAAAACGAACATACAATGGCTACAAAGCCAGAGCGGCGGCATGCAGGGATGAAAATGGAGAACTGGTAGTAGAGTCGCAGTCGATGCTGGGGATTTGGAAAGATCACTTCTGCAGACTGTATAACGGCGACGATAGACAAGATACCGCTGTCAGGCAGAATGATCCGTTCGTAATGGACGACGATGAAAGAGAATTCCTTCCACCCGACCTAGACGAAGTCAAAAAAGCGATATCAAGGCTTAAGTCGAATAAAGCCGCGGGCGCAGCCGCGATGAGCTGGTAAGGTGCATGTACCATCTCATTTGCAAGGTATGGTCAGAGAAAAGCATGCCCGACGAATGGAATCTCAGCATCGTTTGCCCGGTCCATAAGAAAGGAGACCCCTCTAACTGCGCCAACTATAGGGGAATAAGTCTCCTTAACATCGCAAACAAGATCTTCTCCGACTGTGCAGAATGACAATGGAGAATTCTCGCTGCTCCATTAAGGTCGGTAATGAGCAAACCGCGACCTTTGATGTTAAAAAAGGATTTAGGCAAGGTGACGCACTGTCACGCAACTTTTTCAACATCGTGCAAGAGTCACTGGCCAACACAAGAGGTACGATTTATTTCAAGTCTACGCAATTGCTTTCGTACGCCGACGACATTGACCTGATTGGACGGACACAGCGAGACGTCAATGAGGCCTTTGTAAGCATTGAGGTAGAAGCGGCTAAGATGGGTCTCAAGGTTAATGAGGGTAAAACCAAATATCTGCTTTCATCTAAAAGAGACGGACAACACCGACGTATTGGCCATAAAGTCACCATGGGCAGATATAACTTTGAAGTGGTCAAGGAATTCGTCTAGCTTGGCTCACTGATGACCAGCGACAACAACACCAGCGCTGAGATAAAACGCAGAATCACTCTTGCCAACCGCTGTTTCTTTGGGCTCAAGAGGCAATTGAGAAGTAGAGCCCTCTCTCGGAAAACCAAGGTGACACTATATAAGACCTTAATCATCCCAGTCGTCCTTTACGGCGCAGAGGCTTGGACCTTAACAAAAGCGGATGAAGATGCCCTTGGTCGTTTCGAGAGGAAAATTCTGAGCACTATCTACGGTCCAATGGAGGAGAAGATATAACGAAGAACTGTACGGGAGGTACAACGACATCGGCCTGGTACGACGTCTATGGATACAGTGTCTAAGGTGGCTAGGCCATGTAGAGCGCATGGAAAATACAGCTTCGACCCGAAGAGTCTTCGAATCCACCCCGGAAGGAAGGCGCGGCAGAGGACGACCGCATCAACGGTGGCGTACGCAGGTGGAAGGAGACCTTAACCAACTGGGCGTGCGGCGCTGGAAACAGCTGGCCAAAGACCTGCCAGCTGGGCTGTAGCGCCACCTAAGTAAGTAAGTAGCAACGAAGGACACGTAACCTCATTACTTTTCTTAAGGTCTTTAGGTTAATGTTGCGGCCCACATCGAGGTTTAAGAAAACATGAAACCATGGATTGATAAAATACGCGAGGACAGACCACACATAAATATTCCCGCAGGATTCTGCTCCTTCATGCAAAGTGATGGGCAGGGCACACAGGATAGAATGCTCGAACATTTACATGACATCACCCCGAACTTAATCCTCTGGATTGTTATGTACATATATAAATATCCTCATAACAGTATTTCTTTACTGAAGGATGTCACCAGCATGGTCCATAGGAGAATAAAGAGCAATTGATTCGGACAAGCAGGTTATTGCCGTTAAGGGAGTCACCCAACGTTGTGTAAAAATTTAATGAAATAATGGGTATTCCAATAGGGACTTCCGAATTTTGACAGTTGATAGCGGCCATATTGTTGAAGCCACATGTATCAAATTGGTTCCCTTTTATTCAGTCTGTTTTGCCAAATCACCATGAACAGCATAGCGTTCAACAATACGTGCAAATGATAAAATTGTTTTATCAAAATTGATAATGTGACGTTGCTCGAACAGTTCGTCGCCATAATCGCCCTACCAAGAGGACTATTCGCAGTATGACGGATAAATTTGACGCCACTGTTTCAGTAAACGATAAACCCACACACGTACGTCAACAAAACTGAAGATCTGCAAGAGTGCCGGAGAATCCGAGGCAGTCGATTTCACGTCGCTTACAAGAACTCAGCCTTTCGCAGACCACAGCTTGGTGACTTTTGCGTCGACTCTGGCCTGCACCCGTACAAATTTCAACTGACCCAGGAGCTGAAGGTAAACGACCATAAACAACATCGTATACTGAATGGGCTCTGGAGCAGTTGGAAACTGACCCTAGTTTTCATCGAAAAATCATCTTCAGCGATGAGACCGATTTCTGGATACATGGGTACGTCTGCATACAAAATTGTCAAGTTTGGGACGGTACCAATCCACATGAGATCCAAGAGCATCCAATGCGTCCCCAAAAAGTCAGTTTGGTGAGCTAGCGGCGTCATTAGTCCATATTTCTTTGAGAAAGACGTTGGACAGGCCATCACCGTCTACGGTGAGCCCAACTTCCTTTGGTTGGAATTGTATGATTGGATGATGATGGTTTCAACAGGACAGCACCTCCGTGCCACACAACTCACGTCACACGATGCAATCAACGAATTGAATTGGGCATTTCAAGAACCAGAATATTGCGAATTATGCCCACGGACTTGAATTTACACGCAATATGTACAAGACTCAATTAACACAAGAGCTCAAGCCAACTAAACATGATTCGAGTCGTTTGTTCGCCGATTGGCTCTTAGCACCCTGCAATCGATTTCATCAAAAATCGTTTTCAGCGTTGTATGAGACCGTGAATGGTGTCCACTTTCGATAGCATGAACAGAAGTTGTCTGTACACCACATTGTTCGAGTTTGCCATCCCACCAATCTTACATATGCATGTACATATATGGCTCTACAAAATGATGTTGAGCGCTACCTACAGATCAGTCAGAATACGAAAAGACCTCTCCGAGCCCTTCAACACCGCCAGTGCGATTTTCTATATAAGTATCCAATTGTTGGGTTATGCCGATGATATCAACATAGCTGGCAAAAACAATCGAGCCGTGTCGGCAGCCTTCCCCAGTTTGGAGCGGGATGCAAAGCGAATGGTAAACGATGACAAGACGAAGTACCTCCTGTCATCAAACAAAGAATTCCAATGTCTTGGAACCCATGTCACTGCTGACATTTACACCTTTGTAGCAGTGAAAGACTTCGTCTATTGAGACACCAGCATTAACGCCAAAAACGATGCAAAATCGAAAATCTAACGGAGAATAAATCGTGCCAACAGGTGCTACTTTGGACTCAGTAGGCAATTTTTGCACTCAAGGCTAAAGCCTTATAACGTCAGCGAGACGTTTAGAGAGCAGAAGGTAACAGGGAGGGAGAGATAGGAGATGCCTATTGACATTGGTCTTAAATATCTGGTTGTTGTACAACCGAAAATGGGCTTCAAAATTAATTCGCGATCATTCCGGGAAAGAAGTTTTAAAGGAACGGAATGCAACTGGCTATTTTACCAGAGCGCTTATGATGAAATAAACGATAAAACAATGAAAGGCAAGAGACATTTCTGCGATGATCCAGCCAGTGTAATGAATTTGTGATGCTGGAACTTCCTATGAGTTTTGTATTCTGTCCAGTAAGTGCAGTGAGGTCTTAGATGCGCCAGACCAGAACTCCAACTTAGGAGGAATGAACGCATTATAATTTGTAGCCAGATCGTTGGGTGCGAAGAATTTCTTGCATCTGTATAGAAAAGCTAGGCATTTCGCGGCATTCTTGCCGACACTAAATATGTGATCGTTCCAACAAAGGTTGTCACTGATGCACTTAGCAAGGATAAGAAGCTTGTCGGTCTCAGAGATGCAAGTGCCATTCATGGATAATGGCAGCATTGTGTTTTGTATGTTGGCGTTACAGTCCATGAAGGACTAAAGCCAAGTATTGTGTTTTAGGTTCATTAAATTCCATTCTATTGTTTTTACCCCATTGGATGGTGCTGTCGATATCAGAATTGAATGAGCTTAACATACGCTGCCTCTCAGTATCTACAGCCGAAGTGCAGAGTCCTAAAGAAGAGAATGAATATGAGAAATTGAGGGTAATATCGTCAGCGAAGGAGTGAATTGAATTTGAAGTTACAGACAAGAGATCATTTATAAAATTGAGAAAGAGTGTCGGAGACAAAACGGAGCCCTGAGGAACACTAACATTTACTCACTCTGGTACTCACTACCAGACTTGATTGGATCTGCCCAAGACAACTTGAATTGAGGTATGTAATCGAAAGATAGCTTCTAAATCTATAGAAGAATTCATCGGTTTCGAATGCACGCATTTTCGGCAAACTCTGTCAAATGCTTCCGAAATATCAAGTGCAATTATTTTCCTCCCACCCGCCTGGTGAAACGAACGATTCCACTTCTCGGTGAGGAATCGAAAAGCAGAGCCCTCGACGGA
The DNA here is from genome assembly GCA_951905685.1 of Eumerus sabulonum. Taxonomy (NCBI): domain Eukaryota; kingdom Metazoa; phylum Arthropoda; class Insecta; order Diptera; family Syrphidae; genus Eumerus; species Eumerus sabulonum. The sequence goes on from OX645060.1 coordinate 243,877,868, forward strand.
CAAAATTAATGCTGCCCGCCTTGCTGTACAGTGTAAAAACGTAGACGATGACAAACACCGATGAGCGTACTTTGGGAGGGTTCGAGAGAAAAGTTATCCGAAAGATCTTCAGACCTCTCCACATAGGCGAAGGTGAATACCGAATTCGATGAGCTGTATGAGCATTTCGGAGACATGAAATATAGTTTGGAAAGGGACAACTACCTCTCAGTTAAAAGGAACAGTTTGAAGAGGTGCTAGATGTTTCCAAGTTGAATAGAGACGACCAGCGCGGGCTAATTGACGCCACCAAAACCAACATACGGTTGTACCGCCAATTAAGTAAGATGCGACGGTGAATAAACAAAACTGCCACGTTTGGGCCAGCGAGATTTCACGTGAAATTAAGTGCCGGCGAAAGCACGGTCGTTAGTGTGTTGGACTCTGACGCACGATGAACGAGGTCGGATCGCGATAACACCAACGCCATGTTTATTTATGTTTATTTCACGACGTCTCTCCTTGGCGGGGTGCTGGCGAAACCCCCAACCCCACGTAGTATACTTGCCATGAATAAGCTCCTCGACTCACGCCGTTCGGAATCGGCATTAAACTGTATGTAGGTCCTTTTCACATGTGAGAAAAATAAGACACACACATGGGAGGTTGAGAGAAGCTTGGTTCTGGCCCTCCATGGGCTGTATTTGTTGTACTCTGGGATCAAAGCCATTTTTCGAAATTGTTGTTACCAACAAACAGGATTAGTGTCAGTGGCCCTGCAAGCCATACCTGAAAAATACCAATATACCAAAAAAAAAAAACGGAAAAGCCTCGGAAAAACCGGACGGAATAACAACTTGCGCAGACCCTCATCTATTGACATCTGTTACGACGACTGCTACAAAGAGAGAATGTAGTGTAGAGGTAGTACTTACTTACTTATCAGGCCTGCGATCCATGGAGGATCTGAGCCTGAGCTATAGCTGCCTTCCATCCTTGACGGTCCCGGGCACGCTGCTTCCAGTTGTCAAGACCAAGATGTCTTACATCCGCGATTACTTGGTCTTTATACCGGAGGTTCGGTCTTCCTCTTCTTCTCGAACCAGGAGGCTCGGAGTCGAAGACCCTCTTAGCTGGAGCGTTGATGTCCATGCGCTCGATGTGGCCGAGCCAGTGTAGTCGACGGGTCCTTGCTTTCCGGACTACATCCACATCTTGGTACAGCTCGTAGAGTTCGCGGTTGTGTCTTCTTCTCCATTCACCTTCCTCACAGACAGGACCAAATATCCGGCGCAGAATTTTTCTTTCGAAAGAACCCAAAATCAGCTCCGCTGTCCTGCTTATCGTCCAGCTTTCGGAGTGTAGAGGTAGACTTAGGCAAAAAGTCGAACTTCTACAACCTCCTAGATAGAGCATATGCCCAATGTCCCAATTACGATGTTAAAATCGTACTGGGAGAATTTAACGCGAAACTAGGCAAGGAAGTCGCTTTTGATAGTCATTGGCAAGCATAGCCTACACAACATCAGATCCGAAAATGGATTTAGGCTGATAGACTTCGCAGGACGAAATCTTCTAGTTGTTAGCACGCGTTTCCCACATCCCAACATCCACAAGGGAACTTTGCGGTGGCAGGCACGCATCCAATATTCTGGATGTACGAAATTTCTGAGGAGCCAACATCGACTCGGACCACTATCTTGTGGCAACCAGGTAATGTCTACGAATATGCCTGGCCCAGAAAAATCGAGTAATGCCAACGGCACGGCATACAAGGTGGTAATGCTACAATCGCAAGAGACCGCCAGAGTATATGCCAATCGCGTCAAAGCCCACAACACCTGCTCATATCGTACAACACCAATGGACCCGTTGGCAACAAGCCTTAGGAGAGTGTTGCTTCTGAGGTACCGGGTTTCAAAACGCCACCATCAAAAAATCCATGGTTTAACGAGTGTAGGAGGGCAGACGCAGCCAAGCAGCAAACCTATTGTGAGCATTACGAGCAGAAGAGGAGGGAGGAATATAGGCATGAGAAGCTCGCGATCGAAGAGATTCTATCGCAGGAATGACGTTCGTGGGTTTTATCAACGAATAAAATAAACATGCCAGGGATACATATAAGGCCATAACAGAAGTCTGCAGGGCGGAAAATGGAAATGGAGATTCACTACTATCGGTACTAGGAATCTGGAAAGACTACTTCTGCAGACTGTATAATGGCGATGACGAAACAGATTCCGCTGTTAGGCAGACTGACTCATTCACAACGGACGATGATAGCTGGGAATTCCGTCCCCCTGACCTGTATGAAGCTAGGAATTCTTTTTCTAGGCTTATGTCAAACAAAGCTGCTTGATCAGGCGGGCTACCTGCCGAGCTCTTTAAGGCAGGTGGAGATGACCTGGCTGAGAGTATGCACCAGCTCATCTGTAAGATTTTGTCAGAGGAATGCATGCCCGATGAATAGAATCTTAGTATCGTTTATTCGATCCACAAGAAAGGAGACTCATTTATTTGCGCCAATTACGGAGGTAGAAGTCTTCTGAACTTATAAGATCTTCTCTGCTGCACTATGCGAACGCCTGAAATCAGGGTTAGAGCGACTTGACAGAGACCTTTAATGTCAAAAAAAGGTTTTAGACAGGGCGACCGCTATCGTGTTACTTTTTCAACATCGTCCTTGAAAGGATCGAGCATTTTGGATCATTCCCAAAAAAAAAATGATTGTTGTACTCTATGCAATGAGTACAATGCAATGAAAATTTACTATTTCTACTCTAGCTTGATGGAAACGACTTGGATATTTATTATGAATAAGATGGTGCCACACTACGTGTTCGAAAATCGCTTAGTTTCGCGGAAATGTGAATTGGATTACAAAATCATGTAGTTTAACCTCTCTTGGCTTGCTCAATGGGAACTTTTGAATAGCAAAGTATACGTTGATAAACAATCTCCCGTTTAAGGTCTAATACACAATATCGATGCCGAGATAATTGCCATAGAATCGTATCTACAGGAAGAGGTAATCAAAATTGTTAGCCATTCAAACAAGGTCTGTGTAATCAGTTGTGGCGAGGTGTAGTATGAATAGTATCGATAAACCTTAAAAACAAAGTACCAAACTTGATTCAATAACACATATTTGGCCTTTACTGTATGTTTTACATTTTCAGACCAATAAGTCACTATCGAAAATCAAACTTTTCGAACATTTCTTCATAAGAAGAAACGATAAAGCTTGCAACTTGGTCGGTACTCTGAAAAAGGTCACTGGAAAACCAATCTACCGGCTAGGTAAGTTGACGTATCAACGTCGCATGTGTTTCTTTTGTTTTTGTCTAAACGTTTTGACATTTTTGCTCGGTGCATCAGCAAAGAAGATATGTTGTTCTACCAGCTGTGACCAGACCTTTCTTCTTTTTTTTTTTTTGCAGAATATGGCTGACCATTCTCGATTTTGTCGATTGATGTAACGATCAAGTGTAATTGTCAATTAATCATCAAATAATGATGTGTAATCACAAAACAAACAAAATCGTTCAAAGCTCATTCCACAAGAACTAGTACAAAAGCTCCCCGAACAGAAGAGGAACCCTTTACAACAACATTGTCTAGATGTATCGCAACAAATCGGCAAATTGCGTTTGCCACTTCATCTAATTTACTCATCAAAGCGAATCCAAGAAATCAATGAAAGCAGAAATAAGAAGAATGAGCAGAAACAAACCCACGAGAAGCACACTAAATTCCATATAATGAGTAATGATTGCATGAAGTGTTTGGTGTGCAGCAGGCAGTAAATGAAGAAGACAGTTGGTGATGGAGCATTTTTCCTTAGCAAACACCCATACTCGTGTGTTTGTACACTGATATTGAATATATTGTATTTCGTCTGCAGTTCACTGCACTTCAAATGCCGTACGACATGTGAACATGTTTTCTTGTGGATTTGGGTTTCTTCACCACGACAGACTTCTTGTATTAATCACAATTTATATCATCCAATCACAATCGTATTTTCGTAAAGTGTAAATGCACAACTTGACGTACGGCTTAGGCATACGCAGATGCAAAGAATCTTTCTCGTAGTAGCAGGTCATTTCTTCTTCATCGGGGTTCGTCGTTTCTTTCATCCATCTTTTCGGAATTAATCACTGAAAATTACTTCACAAAATTGTATTCCTTTTCTTCGTAGGAATTCATTTCGCTTTACATACATATGAATGTACATTCTTCCTTGCCCTTAAGGAAGTTAAGGTATAAAAGAAAGAGAAAGATATGAAGGGAAATGAAATGAGATTTTCAGAGCTCCAGCTTTTCAACTCCATCGGGGGAGACGACGGTGACAGGAATCGCTATCTATAGCTGCATTTGAACTACATAAAGTAAGTGTATGTACATGTGTGGCAGGCAGGCAGCCAGCTACTTACCAGATGCTCTTGAGGGCAAGGCAATTCGGTTTGCACCTTTCCGACGAGACCGTCTCACGTACGATCTGGATGATGTAAACGAAGCCATCGGCATCTTCAAACCTCTTCAGCAATGTTGTGTATATGTATGTAGTACGTCTTGTATAGATTTTAATTATTTTTATTTTTTGTTGATTGTTGTATCTCGTGTGTGGTGTATTGCACTCTTCTAAATACACTAAGCGACGACTAGTGACCAGGATTATTATTATTTTTTCTCTTTTATTTTGTTTCCCTTTTTTTTTTTTTTTCTTATTTCTTCCACTTGCTGCCACAAGCAAGTTTTTTTTTTTTTTCCTGTCGATCAGGAAGAGGCTTTGTTATGCAGATAAAAGACGGATAGAAGAGGCGTTTCCAATCAAGCCCTTGTGTCCAGGACACACTAGTTAGGCAAGATCGACCAACTTTACGAGGCAACGTTTGTTCCTCGGACCGATTTTACTGATTTTTTCGAATCCCTAAACAAAGAGCAGAGAACTAGTTTTAACCCGCGACGCCATATTTAATTTTCCCGATACACACACTCCGGACATCTTTTTCTTTCGTTTATTGTTTTTTTTCTTTTTGTTCTTTCCTCTCTTCTTGCGTTACAACAAAAATTCTGAATCAATTTTCCACGTCTGTACACGGGTATCAACACACAGATGTATTGCACAAACACACACGCATAACGTTATAGCGGTGAAGGCGAAAAAAAAAAAAAACTCCGTTCGATTGTATTTATGGAGACAAGTCGTCGTCGTCGTTGTTCTTGTAAAGGAAACTTTGTTCTCTAGAATTGCGAGTATTTCATATCACATTCGATGCACTTCACCGTTAAAATGTTGTATTATTGTTTATTGTATAATTGATCGTCGATTATAAGTTGTTTGGCTGCAATTTTCTGGATAAAAATTGCATAATTCCACTTCATGAAATGCACTTCTATTGAAAATCCCGAGAAAGTTGATTCAGAGAGCGAATGAATGAATGTATGCGACGGTTTTCTGGTTTTGACGTTTTTTTCATTCTCACTTAAGGCGTATACGCATGTTGGGTGTGTTCTTTTCAATATTTGCTTCGGTTGTTTTTTATTGGGAATACATACATATCTAGATCACATATGAAAAGCGTCGTGTGCTAAATTTTTATAAAGTATTCTTTTAGCTTTAAATAAATATTAAATTAAATATAAGTAATACAGGTAAATAGGGGGAGGGAGCGAGCATACATGGCAAACGCCAGCTTCGATCTCTGTCCCTGCTCAATCCAAGTTGACACACAGAGTCGCGAGAGCTCTCCATTGTCATTCTGCACAATCTGGCAGGGATGTTACAACTAAACATGGCTCCGTATAGCTCGTCTCTATGCATACTGTCATACGCGACTTTGAAATCGACGAAAACGTGATGGGTGTCGATTTGGTATTCTTGGGTCTTGCCGCAGTGTGAATATTTGGACCATTGTGGATTTACCTGGCCTGAAATCACACTGATAGGAATCTATCAGATTATCCACAAACGATTTCAGGCGTTCGCACAGTATGACAGAGAAGTTCTTATATGCGATGTCAAGGATATTTATTCCACTGTAGCTGGCGCAGTTATAGGGGTCTCGTTTCTTGTGGACCGGGCAAACGATGCTGAGATTCCATTCGTCGGGCAAGCTTTCCTCCGACCGTATTTAACAGAGCTGGTGCATGCGCCCTACCAGCTCTTCTTCAGCTGCTTTAAATAGCCCGCGGATTTATTAACCTATCACAGGAATGACGCTCGCAAGTTTTACGGAAAAAATAAAACGAACATGCCAGGGCTATAAAGCCAGAACGGCATGAAGACGGACAACTAGTAGTAGAGTCATAATCGATGCTGAGAATATGGAAGGAACACTTCTGTAGACTCTTTAACGGCATAACGGCGATGAAAGATCTAATACCGCTGTCAGGCACAATGATCCATCCACAACGGACGAAGATGTAAGAGAACTCCGTCCACCCGACCAAGATGAAATTTAGCTGATAATTTCGAAGCTTAAAGAGCAGTCCTGGAAGGAGTTCGGCGAGAAGTTGGAAAGCGACCATAGATCTGCGAAAAAGGTGTTCTGGCCACCCATTCGCCGGCTCAGAGGAAGGAAATTCAAGATTATCGAAGGAGTTAAATCCAAAGATGGCGTGTTGCTTTCCAATGAGATGGACATCTTACGCAGATGGAGCGAGCACTTTTCGGAGCTGCTCAATCCCGAACAGGGCACTGAGGGGGACATACCTATAGTTTTGAGTGTGGCGGGGAATAGTCCAACGGTGGAGGAAGTCATTTTAGCGATTGAATCGCTAAAAGTTGGCAAATCCATCGGTGTGGATGAAGTTCGGCCAGAAATGCATAAGGCAATGGGTAATGAGGGAGTATTATGACTCTCTCGTGTCATTAAGGTGGCCTAGGAATGCGGTGAGACACCTAACGATTGGCAAACTGGGGTGATTATTCCTCTTTTCAAAAAGGGGGATAAAAAAGGGTGTTCCAACTATAGGAGCTATGGTCGAATCCAGGATAGGGGATGAACAGTGCGGGTTTCGTCACGGCAGAAGTACAACCGACCAGCTTTTCACTGTAAGAATGGTACTCGGGAGTACGCCAAACCAATCTACAGCTGCTTTGTAGATTTGGAAAAGGCGTATGACCGAGTTCCTCGAGGTAAACTCTGGAGTGTTCTGCAGGAGTATGGGATTGATGGTCCTCTGTTGAGGGCCATTCAGTCTCTATACACAAACTGTAGCAGCTGCGGTCGGGTAAACGGTAGTAAATCAACATCTTTCACTGTGGGCGTTGACTTCGCCAAGGGTGCGTCTTGTCACCTCTCCTTTTCATTATGGACTGGACATTGGGAGAGTTGAGGATAAGCCATCTTCTTTTTGCAGATGACTTAGTTGTCCTCACATCCTCCCATATGGAACTTCAGCGCGCGCTAGATAGGCTTGTGGCCGTATGTGCTGATGCTGGAATGAGGGTTAACGTGGACAAATCCGAGGTTATAGTTATTTGCAGAACGCCTGTCCAATGCACTCTACATGTTAGTGGAGTCCCATTGAAGCAGGACGAGAAGTTTAAGTATCTTGGGGTATTCTTCACGAGTAATGGGAGGAGTAATACTGAGCTTTCCTGCAGGATTGGCCAAGCTGGGTCAATTTTGAAACAGCTTGGAAGATCTGTAAACAGGAAAACCGAGCTTGGCGTCAAAGCCAAGTTAGTCGTTTTCAACTCGGTATTTGTTCCAACTCTCACCTATGGTCATGAAATTTGGGTATTGACCGAAAGAATAAGATCGCGAATACAACCGGGGTGCGCTTGGGCATAGTTCCTGATGAGTTAAAGTCGATGACAGAGGATCAATTGGCCTGGAGATCCCGCGTGCGCGCATTGCCCCCGCGACTCTTTAAGTGGAATATGCGGGCCACTGAAAATGTATGTATATATGGAACACATTTGGTATTTTTGAGGGAATAATTCGATGATTTGTGGCCTATTAGTGGCCTATTGTAATTGAATGCACATACAATAATCATGTCGACCAGGATTTGTGGAGTGCATGTAACATTAGAAAAGGCTGCAAGATCGAAAGGAAAGGGATTGCTTTTAGATCGAATGGAAAGCGATTGCTTTTAGTCCCATCTCACATTCACAATCCGACAGTTCTGTGCTCGAAATAGTTGATGACAGCGAGGTGTCACAAGCGAACAGAACCAAGATAAATTGACAATTGCATTGCGGATGCAATCCTGCTATCTTGCTTAATTCCAAACAGAGACTTATAATCTTATAATGTTTTAAAAATGGGGGAATCTCTGGATTACGCCTTAAAAGATTTACCAAAAATACCTCAGACAACATCCGTGATTTGTTGTTTTATACTCTCGATTCTCTATGTGTCCAGTTTGTACGTCTGGAACAATGAACATAAAAGGTAAATAGAGCGACCGTTGTCACATCACATCGCTCTACCCACTTAGGTTTTCCGATGAGACTATGAAGGTAATACTAAACATCTCTAATTTGTTCCTCTCTATTTGCTAGAGATCATCCGTCGACGGTGAAACGACGTTTTTGCAGCGTTTCCATAGTGATGGTAATCGCCCCCGTATTTGTTTACAAGTTTTCATCTACAGAGCTCTTGGAGCAGAGCTCAATCTTTGAAATACTCGGCTTAAAGTGGCACAGATTGTGGGTGGCTATACTGGTGCCGGGGTTATTAACTGCCTTGCTTTTCCTCGGTCCATTGAGCGTCCAATTATACAATGGACATTTGCAAATGTATTCAGGTGCGAAAATGCTGTGATTTCATTGATTGGTTGTAATCATGTTTCGTTTTAGATTTCTACTACTGGATTGGGTGCTTCAAAAACCTGTTATGGCTTAGAAATCACATAGTTGCTCCGGTGTCGGAGGAGTTCACGTTTCGTGCTTGTATGATGCCTCTCATTCTGCAATCATTTGCGCCACTTAAGTCTGTCTTCATCACACCATTATTCTTCGGCGTAGCACACTTTCATCATATCTCAGAAAGGCTCAAGTCGGGCCTGGACATTAAGACTGCAGTGATAGTGTCTTGTATGTGTCTTGATATTACAGGTACACGGACAAGGTCGTGAACTAATTTGTCCATTTGTCTTTAGGTTTTCAGTTAACGTATACAACACTTTTCGGTTTTTATTCAGCTTACCTCTTCGCCAAGACAGGGCACTTTCTGGCTCCTGTGATCGCACATGCCTTCTGTAACCATATGGGACTTCCCGATTTTCAAGAACTCTGGCAACAGAGCATATTTAAGCGAATACTATTCAGTAGTCTCTACGTGATAGGATTGATTGGCTGGATAGTCTTGTTGCCGTTGGTAACCAATCCGTCTTGGTACGGCAACACACTGTATTGGACGCCGAACTAAGCGCACACAACACGAACTGTCTTCCATAAACACATAAGTAAACGGTTGGATTTTATAATAGACTTTTAGCTAACGGAATTCATATTTTTTACTAACAGATTAAGAAATATAGTTTCACTCCTTTGAAAATAGTTTTATTAATCACGGACATACGGGAGGAGGGATGATTAGATTTGATGATTCACAATGCAATTTAACTCACACCAAGGGAGCTACGGAGTTCTCCAGATGCCAGGAGCTCCTTGACGATATCTAAGCCGCCGACAAGCTCGCCTTTCACATAGACTTGTGGGTAAGTTGGCCAGTCGGAATATGTTTTGAGACCTTGCCTTACTTCCTCGTCGGTTAGAATGTCAAACGTTTCGTATTTCAAACTGAAAAAAAGAAAACGTAAGTTTAATCGTTGATTGCATTAGAATGATAGAGCTAATAATCAGTTCGTATGACTCATGAGCAGAAATAGAATGGCACGGTGCACGTATAACTTCACTTTCTCCTACCTACCCCATGTCATTAAGAATTCCTATTAGCTGCTTGGAGAAACCACAACGTGGTGCGTCAGGTGAACCTTTCATGAAAACCATAAGATCAGCCTTGTTTATCAGCGCCTTTAAGCGCTCTTCTAATGTCTGTTTCGGGTCGCCGCTTTTACCGAATTTCTTACATAAATTTGTCATAGCCACTATGTCAACACCGTCAATACGATCCAAAGCGGTGCCTTTCGAAAAGAATACTATTGTCGGGACGGCTTCAATCTAGAGAAAAAGTGTATCCCCTCACTAGAACCAACAATTTTCTCATATTTCTGTCATAAAATCAAAACCTGGTGCTTTATGGAAATTTCAGGGAAGGATTCAGCTGCGATGTTAACAAATTGCAAGTTGCCATATCCCAGCTTCGAAATCTCCGACAGTGCATCCCGCACCTGGTTGCATTGCTCGGCCCACGGTGCAGAGAAAAAGACCACCGATATTAAATCGGAGCTGTGAATGGAAAGTACAAGGGCAAACGTGACGTTTTATAAGCACACATTTCCACCGGCCAATACTCACTTGATCAGTTTATAGTATTCATCGTCGTTCGTCACTTCAACAAATTTGAACATTTTCGTTTGTTTCGTCGATCGGCGACTTAGCTCAAGCTAAAAAAATGTGCAAAACAATGACAGAAAACTGGAATCTTCTTAAGCTTGCTCAAAATTGAATAATGCCAATGTCACTTTGCTGTCAGTTACAGCGGCTTCCCGTGACATTGCAGGGAAATGAACGCACAGGGTGGCGTGTTACCTTTTTGCAATTTTTTTCATATACATTTGCCTCTTACCGATCCGGAAGAAATAAAAAAAATGAACTGGAAAACGTGGGACATAAAGTAACTAGGCGGAAATAAATTCCCCAAAACAAAGCGAACCTCTAACTTCACGAACTAAAATGGTGTGACAAATTTTGGCACTAAAGTATGAAAATTGTGCAATTGTTTCTTCACAGATTATTGTTGCGATTTTGATGAAATAAAATGTATCACTGTTTTTTGTTTTTTTTTTTATTTATTTATAATATTGTTGCGGAGATGCAAGCGGACCGTTAAGTTCGAAAACTCTCTGGAAGCGGGGATGGAAATAATGTCAACTTCCAATGGAATTGTCAGAGCGTTCTAGAGATTTCCTATGGGGAACTTCCAACGGCGAACGTTCGAGATGGTGGACCGAGAGCTATATAAGCGCGAACACTCGCCCTCGACATTCATTCAGTTTGTGGTATAAAACAGCGTGTGACAAGTCGGTGTGATCAACCAAGGTGAAAAGAAAAGCTTTCAATAAAGGTTTGTGTATTGGGTAATAAAGTTTAAAGTGGATAGTATTGGATAATAAAGAAAAGTGGTGAAGCTACACAGATAATTGATTTGTGGTGAAAGAATTAAAAGTGTGTGTGTTTCAATTTAAATAAAAAGGACAATTGTAGTTTATCGCAATCCAGTGGTGCGAACCCTATTTGGTGTGGGGATCGAATAATTCGTAACATTTGGTGTCAGAAGTGGGATTGCGAGTAAACGAGTGAAACTTTATTTGAGTTGTGAAGTGAATCATTGCAAAAGTGAGAAAATGGTAAAACTTGACAATTGAACAACTGAAAAGAGAGCTGGATGCTTGGCAATTATCCACAGTGGGAAGTAAAGCCAACCTGGTGGAGAGACTGCGATCAGCGTTGCAGGAAGAAGGTGTCGACTGGGAGAGTTACGAATTCGGGATGGAGAAGCCGTCGACATCTACTGAGCCAGCGTTCGGTATGCAGCACATTCTCGCGGCTCTTAATGCTATGAGTCAAAAGATGGAGGAAAATTCCGCGGCCGTAAGTAGAAAGTTGGAGGAAAATTCCGCTTCTCTGAGCCAGAAACTAGATCAAAGGCTGGAGGAAAATTCCTTTGCCGTAAGTAGAAAGTTGGAAGAAAATTCCACTACCCTGGGCCAGAAGCTGGAGACGTTAGAAGGGATGCTAGAGAACAATAGAGAAAGCCTAAGAAACATCCAGCAGACAGTTAACGATCGATTCCAGGACGTCGAAGAAAGAATCGAGACATTAGAACTGCGGTTCGACAAGAAGGTTCTAGATCTCGAGAATAATCAAGAAAAGAGAATCGAGACACTAGAATCGAGGTCCGACAAGAAGGTTCTAGATATCGAAAATAATCAAGAAAAGATAATCGAGACTATGGAATCGAGGTTCGACAAGAAGATTCTGGAACTCGAGAAAACCGTCCAGAACGTTCAGCGTCAAGGAATCGTTGTACCGACTGCAGCATCGAAATTCACAGCTCCCAACTTTGACGGCACGAGCGCATTTAACATCTTTCAGCTCCAGTTCGAGACAACAGCGGAACGGAATCAATGGAACTTAAAGCTGGAACTTAAAGGACGCAAGCAGCGTGGAAACGAGACCATCCAACAGTATGCTGCTGACATCGAAAGGCTATCCCATCTTGCCTACGCGGACGTTCCAGTTGATGTGGTGGAGAAACTAAAAACGGATTCCTTCATCCAAGGGCTAAGGGATCCCGACACGCAACGAAGCTTGATTCTCCTGCCGAAGACATCTTTCAAGGAGACAGTTGCCAGCGCTCTCGCATGTGAAACATCGCTCTTGATATGCCGACCTTCCATCAAACTACGGCGCATATCTCAAGACCAGGATAGTTCGAGAACAACAACGGCTAGTAAGAGTGGTTCATTCCCTGGTAGATGCTATATCTGCGACCAGCGGGGCCACATCGCGAGAAACTGCCGCCTGAGGAGAAAGCGTTCATCCAGCAAATTACGGCGTAGTTCCAGAGCAACGACAGTGAGTAGGTGTCGCTCGTTCTCAGGTAGCTGCTATATCTGCGACCAGCAGGGGCACATTGCAAAAGACTGTCGTCTGCGAAGAAAGCGTTCTTCCAGCAAATTGTGGCGTAGTTCCAGAGAAACAACGGTGAGTAGGAGCTGCCCGTTCCCAGGTAGATGCTACATCTGCAACGAGCAGGGGCACATGGCGAGAAATTGTCATCTGAGAAGAAGGCGTTCGAGGTTTGATTTGCGAAAAGGAGAACAATCGAGAGCACGCGAACACCGGAAGGGAAGCAGCCATAGAAATGCGGATGCATTAACGAGCCGAACTCGCGGCGTTGAATGCAAGCATTGTTCACGTGCGGAAACCAAAGAAGAGGTCACCGATATCCGTTGCTTCCAGGTGCTGCCAGATGATTCCTGGACTGTCGAGAAGGTCGGAAGGAAGCAGCGAGAAGATGCCGATCTGGCAGTCATCATCGACTACCAAGAACGAGGTTTTCGACCAAGTTGGCAGCAAATATCCAGCGAAAGCCCACTCGTGAAAGCTTACTGGGCTCAATGGCAGAGTTTGAAGCTGAAGAACGGTTGCCTCTACCGCAGTTGGGAAAGTGAGGACGGGAACATTGTAAACGATCTGCTGGTAATTCCGAAAGGACAAATCGAAGAGGTCATCCGAGAATACCACGAGAGACCAAGCGGGGGTCATCTTGGTGTTAACAAGACTGTAGAAAAGATCAAGAGACATTTCTACTGGGTAGGATGCCATGAGTCGGTTACGCGTTTTATTCGCAGGTGTGAACAGTGTGCGAAGGCAAAGGGTCCAGTAAGGAAAACTCGAGGAAATATGCAGCAGTACAATGTTGGAGCACCGTTCGAACGTATCGCAATGGACATTGCAGGCCCATTCCCAACGAGCAACGCTGGAAACAAGTACGCGCTAGTGGTGATCGATTACTTCAGCAAGTGGCCTGAGGTGTTTTGCATCCCGAACCAGGAAGCCAAAACCATTTCGGATGCATTCGTGAATAACTGGGTTTCGCGTTATGGAGTACCAATGGAACTACACTCAGACCAAGGGAGAAACTTCGAGTCGTCGGTGTTCAAAGAACTCTGTGACATGCTAGGTATCAGAAAGACGCGGACAACACCATTACATCCACAATCTGATGGCATGGTCGAAAGGTTCAACCGGACGATGGAGGAATACCTGAGAAAAGTCCTCGTCGGAGATCAGAAGGACTGGGATGAACATCTTCCCCTTTTCTTAATGGCATACCGTTCGGCACAGCACAATTCAACGGCAACAACACCCGCCGAAACCATTTTTGGAACTGATCTCCGACTTCCATCGAACTTGAAGTTCGGCATGGTACTACCGACAACTAGCAGCAGGGAAGACTTCGTAACCGAAAAGAAAGAACAGCTGAACTCTATCCATCAGTTCATCCGGGAGCGACTGAACTTGGTCAGCGATAAAATGAAGGCGCGATACGACTTGAGGGCGAATACCTCTGGATTCGAGACCGGACAATTGGTATTGCTGTACAACCCACAACGGAAAAAAGGCTTGTGCCCCAAATTGCAGTCAGCCTGGGACGGACCATATGAGGTCATCAAGAAACTCAATGACGTGGTATACCGGATACAGCAGATGGGAAACAGACGGGCGAAGTATAAAATTGTCCACGTAGAGAGGTTAGCACCATATTACGGAGAAGGGTCCAATCGCTTGTTCGAGGACGAACAAGTTTAGGAGGAGGGCAGTGTTGCGGAGATGCAAACGGACCGTTAAGTTCGAATTTCGCTGTCGAAGTTCGAAAACTCTCTGGAAGCGGGGATTGGAATGATGTCAACTTCCAATGGAATTGTCAGAGCGTTCTAGAGATTTCCGAAGGGGAACTTCCAACGGCGAGCATTCGAGACGGTGGACCGAGAGCTATATAAGCGCGAACACTCGCCCTTGACATTCATTCAGTTTGTGGTATAAAACAGCGTGTGACAAGTCGGTGTGATCAACCAAGGTGAAAAGAAAAGCTTTCAATATAGGTTTGTGTATTGTGAAATAAAGTTTAAAGTGGATAGTATTGGATAATAAATAAAAGTGGTGAAGCTACACAGATAATTGATCTGTGGTGAAAGAATTAAAAGTGTGTGTGTTTCAATTTAAATAAAAAGGACAATTGTAGTTTATCGCAATCCAGTGGTGCGAACCCTATTTGGTGTGGGGATCGAATAATTCGTAACAATATTAGTATAGATGTTGAACACTTAGATACTATAATCTTTGATGTGTTACATAAAAAGAGGTCAATATTTATTTTTTTTTTTTAATTACGTTGTGGAAAGTTATAGCATTAAAATATAAAATTTAACAAAAAACATAAATAAATAAATAAAACATAAAAATAAAGTGAGGAAAGAGAAGAAAAGAAGTATATAGAACCCTAATACCCTAATACTCTAAATTACAAATTATGTGTCTAGATGTTGTTTGAGTTGTTTGTGGAAGTCGCTCATGTCTGCAATTCTCCTAATGTGAATTGGAGACTATATCCATAGTCCTATAGCATAAACGAAAAATTGATTTTTAGTTGAAGTGAAGCTAAATGTTGGACTGACAAAACTTGCGCTTCTGATAGAAGAAGCAAGGTGCAGTCTTTGGAAAAGGTAATACGGTTTTTTATTTTTCTTGAGGTTGAATAGAAAAGTCAGTACCTTGTAATCGAGGAAATTTTGTAGGCTCATTCCAAGGAAGTCATGGACATAAGCTGATATATGTGTTCTTCTGCGTAGGTTGTAAACGTATCTCACAGCACTGTTGACAGCTACTTTGAATATTCGCTTACTGGAGCTGTCAAGAACACAAAAAACTGGGTTAGCATACAAAAGAATTGGCAACAGCAGGGTCTTTATTAGCGTTGCTCTGGTCTTTAAAGGAAGACAGTTACCTGCTTGGTTTAGTGCTCGCAGCGTCCCGTAGACTTTAGAAACTGTGATGGTCACATGATCTTCCCAAGTTAGCTTTTGATTAAAGATAACTCCAAGGTTTTTAACCGTAGGAACATAGGCTAAGGCTGAACTGTCTACAAAGAGCCGGCGTAGGCGTGCAGTATCTAGCATATATCGACTAATAACAATGGCCTGGCTTTTTGTAGCATTTAAAGTGAGCTTGTTATTTTTCGACCATTCTGCAATGGAAACCAGATCCGCGTTGAAACGTTCAGTTGCATTCTTTACCAGTTCCAATGGATAGCTCAGATGCAGTTGTACATCGTCTGCGTACATTAGTATTTTACAGTGATTTAACACTACCGGTGTAGGTCGTTGTTAAATAGCGTGAACAGTAGCGGCCCCATTATAGATCCTTGTGGAACCCCGGCATTGGTTTCTATGAAATTAGAAAGTGTGTTATTAACATAAACTGCTTGAGTACGACCACTAAGGTAACTCCTAAGTAGTTTTAGCGCTGTGAAGTCAAAGTTAAAATTATTTTGGAGTTTGGCTAGCAATATTTGGTGTGGCACAGTATCAAAAGCTTTCGAGAAGTCAAACAATACTAGAGATGTTACGTGGCCCTTATCCATTTCGCATCGAAAGTCGTCGACTAGGTTTAATAACGCCGTGGTACAGCTATGTTGTGGTCTAAAGCCAGACTGATGTGGGGATAATAGGCCAAATTCCTTCAGAAAATGATGGATTTGTTGGCTCATGAGTTTTTCAAAAGCTTTTGATATGCGCTTTTCAATATTGGAATGATTTTGGATTGTTTTCATGCATCCGGATAGATAGAGTAGGTTAGGATATTATTAAAGATATATACTATTACTGGCAGTATCACAGGAATAATCAGTTTTAGAAACCTCGGGTGTATACAATCTAAGCCAATTGCATTCGATTTTACGGAACGAAAAGCTTTGAGAACTTCAAGTTCAGATATCCTTTGGAAGTAGAACCTTTGTGGTAGGACAGGTGCGGTTGCATAATCTGTCTCCTCAAATAAGCGCCTTTCGCCAACTCTATTTCACAACGCGTCAGAGCCAATCAAAGCAGCTGCAAATTTGACATTTAAGTCATTAGGGTCAATCTCCATAGAGACAGTGGGTTCTTGCTTCCCGATACCTAATTCCCTTATGTTCTTCCACAGAATCGCGCTATTTAAACCAGGTTTAAGCTTTGACCCGTAAAAAATCCTTTTGGCCATTCTGATTTATCTGTTGACGTTGTTTCTGATATGTCTATACTCATTACGGAGTTCTAGTATTTTGTACTTCTTCCACCTTTTGTAGGCCCTATCCCTATCTACGATGAGCGATTCGATCTTGTGAGTGAACCATTCGCACCTTCTGTTATTAAGCATACGACTTGAGATGGGGACATGGTTATTGAAAAGGTTATTCATTTTTGCGGTAAAAGATTCTACCTGTTGATCAACAGAAGGCATGTAATAAATACTTTGCCAGTCCGTGGTTAAGAGTCCCTTATCAGCAATCCGTGGTCGATTAACTTGAAGTTTCTGTATGTAATGGTTTTTGGTTCATTAGACCTACTAAAGTGTAGGTCGAAGAAGAGGATTATCAGATCATGCCTGGAGAAACCAGGAACATCAAGTTGACCATAAAAATTAGTAAGCTCTGTTTCATTGACAATAAATATGTCCAGCAGTGTAGAGTTGGTGTTGCTGAAGTGGGTCGGTGAGGTGTTATTAACCGGGAACAAGTGGAGACTATTCAGATTGGATAAAAATCGATGCACTCTAGGATTCCTCGTATTCAATAAGTTTATATTGAGATCCCCACACAGCACTATGTAATTATACCGTGAGGAGGTCCTTTCAAGGAGGTCAGTAACAATAGAGGAATCTGTAACATCAGGTGGCTTGTAGACAACGCCGATTAAGCATTTGTCTGATCTGCACTGGAGTTCAATAAGTAGATACTCAAAACAGTCGCCAGCCCCGGAAGAGCACAATGGTCTGCAGTTTAAGTCTGTTTTGACAAAAATGGCTACACCACCACCTCTTTTCTCAACCCTATCCGCGCGATACATTTTGTAACCGTTTATATCAATCATTTCGTTGCTTATTCCCGGGTAGAGCCATGTCTCTGATACACAGACCACATCAAATTTTCCACCCCCAAAGATAGTTTTAAATTCATCAAAATGTCTAACCAGACTTTGAGCATTGATATGGCATACGGAAAGACCAGTATACCTTTTACAAAAAACATTTAGCATCAGACGGGTTTTATTAATAAATGTGTTATTTCCTCTATTGGACATTGGAGTGTCACCATTACTATCGTGTTGTTCACCGTTCATATATAAAATAGAGAAAGGAGAAGTATTTGCAATCAATGAGCGACAACCACAGAACGAACTTGCACATAAACATAAATGTAAATATAATTACATGAAAAAGAATATGTGATTTGATCAAAATAAGATTTAGGGTAGAAAAGCTAACTAAATTTCTTACATAGAATACATCAATCAGTAATAATCTTAATTTAAGAGTTTGAGAAACACCAGGTTCAAGCTGCGATTTGAGAGCCACTGGGTTTCGGCAGCTGATTTGTTCTGTCATCTTGTTTGGGAGTACGTACAACCAGGGATAAAGAATGAGATACCAATCTTTTGGCTTTGACAGCCATTTTGACAACTAGCCCCTACAAACGCGTTGCGGTTTGACGGCGTCTTGACTATGTCATTCGACGTCTTGACTATGTCATTCGACGTCTTGACTCTTAAGTCAAAAGCGTTGTTTTTAAAGCGGCCTCTAGACGCTCAATATTATTGTGCAAAATATTGCACAATTTTATTGGCTTGCAGCCCCAGACGGTTCAATATTTTTCCCAATAATTTAGTTGACCGCTCATATTTGTATTAAAAGTCAAAAGCGTTTTGATTTTCCGCAATATATCGCACAATCTTGCAATATTATCTACAGACGAACAATAATATTGTGCAATATCAAATATTGCACAATATTATTAGGCGTCTAGGGGCCGCTTTAATTACAAAAGCAACAACCAACCCCTGCGGGGATTAACGGGCAGACGTACGAAAGTTTGGTATCTCATTCTTTATCCCTGCGTACAACTTCATTAATGGTAGAAACACAATGTGGCCTGCGCGCGCGCGTGCTTTTGATCGGCTTTGTACCGATTTACGGGATAATGTGTCAGACGCACGCAACCACAATTCGCAACACACAATCTGGCTTCAAGTCAGCTGCGCGTAGAGAGCTTAGGAATATGACAATACTATGTTCTGTTTCCTCAAAATGTACACATATGAATTTAGTGCAGAAAGAAGAGTAGATTTGTGTTCTGTTCTATTTATATGATTTAATTGAAACATAAATATAAGAAAATTTCAGCTCAAATAAAGGTATATGCTCATAAAAAAATATGCATTTAGTTCTGTAATACCCATCATGATTAGTTTGCATCCAAAAAATCCAATAATAAGCTACGAAAATGTATGCATGTTGAAAGCGAACAACTCGGAACACTACATGACAGAACACGTTACACTATTCTGCTACAATCGAACAACACAATGAAATACATCTGTCAAACGCACGCCTTGAGTAGAGAGTAGCTCTACTCCGGCGCTTTGCTCGACTTTACGATATTTACGATATGAGGTCGAACAAAAGTTGAGGTAACATTATGTGTTGCTTCATAAGATATCGTTGTTCCTAATCATGCTGTCAAAAGCACGCGCGCGCGCACGCCACATTGTGTTTCCACTTTAATTGCCTCTTATTTGTTATGACAGCAGGCCGGCCGACAGGAAAAACCAACGTGAAGAATAAATATCCGGGTTTATCAATTCCAAATGACGATTTTATTTTCTAAAATACTTACACTGCACTAATTCCCGCTTTCCAGCGCCAAGTCCACTGCCATGCATGCCTCGTCACGATCAAACAGAAAAATCCCTTCTCGACACAAAACAGACGAGAAAATGAAAAAAAAATATTGACGGTAGAACATAGCAGTGGGCTTAAGCTGGAAACGCAAGCAAAAATAATTAAGGGAAATTCACATCATTCGGCTCGACAATACTGTTATATTTGTAGAAAATCGTTTTATTTGAATTGTTTTTTTTTTCACACGCATACTATTCAGTCTTTCGAGTAGTCGATCGTTTCGAGCAGGTGTATAAAAGAAAACTCCTCGTTCGTCTTTGGCAAGCTTCGATTCAATGAGTAGTGGTTTTGGAAATCCAAGCCGGCATTGCTCATGTCCATTGATTGTTCCCAGACAGTACGACTTCGGGCAAACCGTGTTTGAAATCTGTTCACACCTTCGGCTTTGTTTTCGTCAGTGAGTTCGAGGTCTGTTGCTCTCATTCTATTGGGGTGCAGGTCTGATCTTACCGAATGATTGGGGTTGATCGCTGACACCAGGTTGTCGTAAATATGTTTGGCATTTGTCAGCTCTTCAATATTCATTGACTCAAAGTTTCTAACGCCAGGAGCTCCAGACAGCCTAAATACGCCATGAACATGAGGGCTTCCTCTATGTTGATACTCGAAACGGTACCAATAGTCTATGATCGGATACTTCTTCTTCAATACTTCCACAAACAGTTCCACTCTCTTGCTAAAGTAACCGTCTGCAACTGGCGGGTTTTTTTGAGAGTAATGATTGCATGTCCCTTGCAACCTGAGCTTTAGACTTCCAGTTGGATCGTATCCAGGGTTTTTAGTGCAGTAATGGCAAATGACTTTCTGGTGGCTGAAATGTAGCTGTGAGCAGTTGTCGCAGAGTCTGAACACGTGCTTGTCGAGATTCTGGGTGAATTTGGTTATTAATTTTTTACAATTAAACTAAATTGAAATTCGAAATTCCGGCCTCGTCATGAGCCGATTTATTATATGGTCAACTAATAGTGTAAACAATTTCATCTTTGAAAATGTCAGGAAGTGGTCCAAAAACGCGAACAACGTTTTAAGTCCGAGTCAGCACAAAGAAATCTCACCTTCGGTTCGCTTTGATTACGCTGTCGTATGCGGCTTTGAAGTCGATAAATAGGTGGTGAGTGTCGATCTGCATTTCTTGGGTCTTTTCCAGGATCTGCCGCAGTGTGAATATTTGCTCTATATTTGCTCACTGATGTGGACATATCAGGGTGTATATGAACGGTTCCACTCTGCATTGGTGATTGTCCTGTGTATTTTTGACTGTTGGCGTTGTATAACATCAAGGTTGGTTTGAATTTGGATTCCGTATTCCGCTGTTAATTTTGAATTTCGGTTTAGAGGCCAGTAGAGTTGTCTTGTCTTTTCTTGAATTTGCTTTCGCCCTTGTGTTACATATGTGATGTTTCCAATTTAGTTTGGTGTCAGGGTGAGAAACCAGGTCATTAAGTTGTCAAGAATGCTTTGTAGCTGACTTGTTGCTCGAAGAAGGCAGTCGTTAGGGTTAAGGATAATGCTGTCGTCCACAAATATAGCTCTCATTGTTCTATTAGCGAGGAGATTGATTATATCTGCGGCAAAAAAATAGATGTAGTAAGAGCCCAGGCACACTCCCCTGCGGTATGCCAGCATGTGTTGGTTACAGTTTGGAGTACGCGTCATTGCATCTTTCATAAAAGGGTCACCAGGTAGAAGTCGTTGGTAATCACGCCGCGTACTTTATATAAAAGTCCATCGCGCCATACTTTGTCAACGGCCTTAGCCACATCAAGGAATATACCAACGCATAAAATATTTATCATCTAGGTCTGAAGTTATCTTGTTTGTTACTCTATGTATTTGTGGTATTGTGGAGTGTTGTATTCTGAGTCCGATTTGGTGGTCAGGTATGGTATGGGTTGATGTTAGGCAAAGTTATAGCCTTTGGCAGATTAATCGTTCATATATTTCGGAGAGGATTGGAAGTAGACTAATAGGCCTGTAGGAGGAAGTTAGGGTTGGGTCTTTGCCCGGCTTAGCGAGGGCGATCGTTTCAGCGACTTTCTTGGTTTTCGGTAAGTAGTGTAGTCTTGATATCGCGTCGAAAATATTTTTTATACATATGTTCGATTGCCACTAAGAGCAGTTCTTTAATGATCTTTCCAGTCATCATGTCATATCCACGAATCATTTTAGAGCCATTTTGGCTTGAGTTCGTTTCATTATTCATAAAAGAGTTTGTGAATAGCTAGGGTGTTTGCTTTGTCGTTGTTATTCCTGGCACATGTATTGTCAGATTTCTTTATGGAGATTGATGCCTGGTTGTTTTCTTGAACGACTTTGTGGCCCTCAATAATGTTGCACTCAAATTTTGTGAATAACTAGCTAGGTTGTTGTTGTGATGTTTTTTAGTTCGTCCTTGAGGTCTTTTATTGCTTGCTATTTTTGCCATTTCTTTCTTAGTTTTCTTTTGATCTGTATAAGTCTTCTTAGGACAAAAGATCGAGGCTCACTTAGACTACGAAGAATCCATTGTGGCCATTTAGTTTTTAACCCGTAGAAGCATAAACATTTTAGGTTGACCACCTAGACGAGGATAAGAATCCTAGTATTCTGTTCAGTCCAATGTTACTTACCTCCTCTAGTCCCTAAAGGAAGTGACTTCCAAGGAATGTGTTCCTTGCAGCTTCTGCAGGGGTCATTGTGGGGCTGGCCTAATCTGGCTGCATGGTATGCATGGTAGGAGAACATGCAGTGCCCAGTGATGGCACCGACTGCCAGTCAAATATTCGCACGACTAAACTTTACTAGACTTTCTGTTTTTTTTTTCTTATCATGCGCATGTACATATTTATTTGATACCATCGCTTATTGGCCTTCACTAATAGCTCCATCTCTATCTCTCTGTAGAGCGTACAGTCGCAATCTGCGCGAAATTTGCGCCCGATCTTAGGCTACCTACCTCGTCCGCCCTCTCGTTTCCAGAGATATTCACATGATCGGGTACCCAGCAGAGGGTGACCTTATTTACATCCGATATCTTTTCTAACCTCTCTTTGCAGAGTTTGACGAGTTTGGATCTTGTCCATGCTCTCTGCAGAGCCTTAATGGCTACCTGGCTGTCAACATACATAGATGCTGATCCTTATGTGAGTCTTCTTATGTGAGTAGGCATATATGTAGTCTGGGTTAGCTTTGTGTGGGGCGGGTGGTGTCGATATTGTTGCTCCTTCTATCAAAGTGTCTACAGTGAAGTAGATTACAATGACGGTGTTTGTGGGCGATTTTCGTTGTTTCGTTGTTATCGTGTCTAAACCCTTCCAAATCTGTTCTTCTGTTGGTGAGTTTTTTCGAGTTGGGTGTTTGAGTAATGGTGGTGTAGTATTATATCAAAATTGGGGAATGGTCGGATGATAGGCCATGGCAAGACTATACACATTTTGTATTATACAGAAATTTATGAAGTCCGGCATTTTTTGCGTCGAACGGCCAAAGAAGTTGTTTTTCTTGATGGCGTTTAGTGGAGTTTAGAGTGGATTGGGGGGTGGGACAAGGTCGCCTGATCACTGCGGCCACTAATGGGCCTGAGTTCATAGTAAAACTTAGTATGCTCTTGGGTGAGCTAGTAGCGATTTCTTCTGCTTCAAGATAATACTTGCCTAAGTGACGATGACGTATACTGACAAGGCAGTTACAGTGGCACAGTATGTGCTCTGGCGTTTCTTCGTTCTCGTTACACATTCTGCAGGTATCATCTTGTATAATGCCCATGGTTTTGGGGGGTGTTTGTTGACTGGGCAGTGTCCAGTAAAAAAGCCTGTGACTGTACGAATCTGTCTCCTAGAAAGCATGAGGAGTTGTTTCGTTCTTATGAGGGAAGAGGTTGGGAGGAACGACTTGGCTTGTCTGGTACCTTCTGTCTGTGACCAGTAGTGATCGGTCGTATTCCTTAACCATCTATTTATGCAGCATCTGGTGGTGCTAATGGGTATGCCGTAGGAGGGCCGTGGCATCATAAACGGTGATGCAGAGCCTTTCCTTGCTAGTAGGTCTGCTTTTTTGTTACCTGTGATATAGCCGCTGTGCCCAGGTATCCAAATGAGGTAAACTCTGTCTCTGTGGCGTTTAGTAGGTTCCGGCCTTTTCAATTTATCAGCCTTGACCTCCAGTCATTGTGTTTGGCATTGAGATCACCGAGATCACCCGCGAGTATAAATCTGTGTCCGATGTTTAAGAGAAGGTCAATATACTGATCAGTCGAAATGCTGTGTTTCGGCGGACAGTACACGGCGACCATGCTTGTCAGTAATTTGTATCCAGTTTAACTGTATTTTATGAAATAAATGTCATATCTAGGAAACTTTAGGAAGCTCTTTGATATGCGATTCGTCTCTAAGATGAGAGCTATATCAATACGATTGGTTGCAAGGAATTGACGTAGTTCCAAGCTGTGCTGGTAAAGTCCATTTGTATTCCATGCGATCATTTTCAATTTGTCCATTGTATTGTCCATTTATTTTGTTTAGTAATACTGTGAGTAGGTGGAGCCGTGTTGTCCTTTGAGTCGTCAGATGCATCGTAATTTCTTAAAGCTCCGATATGTCGTTTGCTTTTTGTGGGGAATTGGCGTGTTGTTTTTTAAAGCGCAATTAATTCGTGGCATTTCATACGAGTCGTAAGCAGAGAAAGAAAATGGATTGCGCATGACAAACGGAAGCGTCAAAAACGCTATAGGCATTTTCTTGATTTGCGGCCCACAATATTCCTTAAATCGAAAATGTCAAATTCGCCTGAACACACCCAATATGCGCCGACATGTCAATGACCCCATTGTGAGTGACAGCTGTCAGTTGGTTATTTTTTTAAGGAAATCAAGTGGAAAGATGTGTTTTTCAAATATCTAATAAAACCAATTAACATGTGAATCCGTTTCAATTGAGTGATTGAAAACATGTCCAAGCCGTCGATACTGATTCTAGAGCCCTTTTTCGGCGGCAGTCATAAGCAGCTTATCGAAACCATCGTAGAATGTAAAGCCAATCCCCAATCCAATTCGTTTTCAAATTGTGTTTCGCCGCTTTCTACTTATCAATTCCTTTGATCTTCAAGGTATACCATCCGGAGAGTATGAGATTTACAGTCTTCCAGCCAAGAAATGGCATTGGCGAGCCCGCACAAGTGCTTTGTATTTTTCACAAGTAATTCCACTCGAGCATGAATACAAAGTTTTGTTTACAAGTTCTGTCTTGAATTTGGCCGAACTTGTTGGAACCCGGCCGGATCTGATGGGATGCCGGAAAATTGTCTATTTCCATGAGAACCAGTTGGTGTACCCAGTGCGTGAGGTTAAAGAAAGAGATTGTCAATACGGACTGAATCAGATTTTAACGTGGTAAATATAAAAGGGTAGTTGCATTGGTTGTTTATGGATAGTTTCGTTTTCCTTCTAGCTTGGCAGCTGACCAAGTGGTCTTCAATTCGAATTTTAACCGCACATCGTTCCTAGACAGCATAGTGCCCTTTCTCAACATTCAACCGGATCTCAAGCTCAAACATCTGCGACAGAAGATCGAACCGAAGTGTGAGGTTCTCTACTATCCCATCAAATTTCATTCAATGCCCAAAAGACTGATTGCCAACGAGGAACAAAATGCCAACGAGAAGGATTGTTTACATCTAATCTGGCCACATAGATGGGAGCATGATAAGAACCCCAAACTTCTCGTCGAAGTCCTACTGGAGCTTAATAAGCGACAGGTTGATTTTAGAGTCACAATTTGTGGGGAAAACTATCAATTGGTTCCGGAAGCCTTCGAGGGTATTCAGGAGAAACTGGGCCATAAGCTTGTCAATTTCGGGTTCCTTCCACGAGATAAGTACATGAAAGCACTCATGTCGGGAGACATTGTCATATCAACCGCTGGCCACGAATTTTACGGCGTAGCCATGTACGTACCATTGTATGCAGAGATCTATGTATTTCCTATTTGTTTACGTGTTTTCTAGGCTCGAGGCGACCTATTGTGGCTGCCTGCCCATTGCACCAAACAAACTAGTTTATCCAGAAGTCTACCCAAAGGAGAATCTCTACAACACATCCAACCAACTCATCAAGATGCTCTACAATTGGTTTCGAAATCCCGTGCTGTTTCGCAAGCAACGCGACAAATTCTTCGAGTATTTCACTTACGACAAGTACTCGGCCGAGTATTTGGTTCCAAAGTTTCTGGAGAAATTCCGAGTTTAGTTGGATCATAGTAATGAGATGTACCACAATGTGTTTAGAAAGCAATTTCCAGTGTAATTCCAATCGTCTTCCGTTAAGGTTTAGGTTTTCAATTTTATTTTTTTTTGTTTTTGGTTTATTGTCCTCCCGTACCCGTAGCTTTGTAGAGTTGCATTTCATGATTGATATGTAGTTGCATGGCAAATCTATTTTTTATCGAGATTGTTATACATAATAGTGAAATATACTTAGTTTTGTTGTTCGTAAAGCATTAGGTTAAACTGTAAGATTTGTTATAACGTAGAGCGTATTGTGTCGAAAAAAAAGGACTATTGCACAAAGTTTCGCTCTATATTTACCATCTGCTACTCTCATTTGAATGTGGTGCATGCATGTAATGTACTATCTTAAATGCTTCCACGTTGCACTGAGGGGGGTAGACCGAATCCGGTAAGGAATTCCAGATTCTCTCAGATTTATATTGCGGGGTGGAATGCAACTGGCCTTTCTACTTTATGAAAGTATCAATACAACTTGAAAAGGCAAGAGACATACCTGCGCTGTTACAGCGAATGTAATGATTTGGTGGTGCTGGCATCTCCAAACTGTTTTATCGCGCGGTTGTAAATTCTGTCTGGCAGGTCCAATGATGTGTTATATGCACCGGACCAGACGTGAGCGATAAACTCTAATTTAGGGCGAATGAGAGCTTAAAAGGGTGAGGCATATTTCTTGAATCTTGAGGGCGCCGTCGTGCAATAGTTAGTGTTTTGGACTCTGCCGCACGATGAGCTAGTTCGGATCCCGATAACACCAACCCATTCGAATGTTTATTTCGCGGCGTCCCTCCTCGGCGGGGTACTGGCAAAACCGCCTGTAGTATAACTTGCCTTGAAAAAACTTCTCGCACGCCATTCGGATTCAGCTGGCGGAACTGTAGGTTATTTTCACCTGTGTGAAGAATAAATCACACACAGCATGGGTGATTGAAGAGAAGCTTGGCTCTGGTCCTTCATGGGCTGTAACGCCACCAAAAGAAGAAAGAAAGTGTAAGATGCCTAGGTATTTCGTTGAGTAAAAGTTGATCGCTCTCAACCTGGTGAGATGCCAGCAACGATCCCTACTTCAATGCCCGGATCAAGTTACCATACAAACTTCTCGTGGCGCCCTCTGGATTGCTTCTCCAATACCCGTTGAGAGGTGAACTAATGTATGCCACTATCGCCCTACGCAGGAGGGGTCTACAATACCCCGACTTGACTGGCGGTTGCCCATGTAAAAGAAAAATTCATGTTAAGAACGAGCAAACTGCCTGGAATGTCAGAACTCTGTACACTCTCGGAACTGCTCATAAATTTGAAAGCATCTTCACGCAGTACAAGGCGGATATTAATGGTACGCTGGATAGGAAACGGGTTGATGAGGATAATAGATTACGACTTCTATTATAGCTGTCACATGTTGGGGTGCGGATTTGTCGTGGGAAAGCGGCTAATGAAGAAGATCATCGACTTTAAGCCTATGAGTGATCGCCTGCCTGTGGTCCGCATCAAAAGCAGATTTTACAACATCAGCCTCATATGTACACAGGCCCCTAACGAAGAGGCTGAAGATCCCATCAAAGAGGACTTCTATGATCTCTTGGACAACACCTACGGAACCTGCCCGGAATACGACGTTAAAATCGTACTCGGCGACTTCAATGCGAAAATCGGTAAATCGGCCAGAAGGACATCTTTGGCGGAGTGACCGCAAAGCACAGCCTCCACGATGCAACAACGGATAACGGCTTCTGACTCACGGACTGTGGCAGCCCATAATTTTCTCGCGAGCGTATCCGCACAGCAACCTGGCGATCTCCGGTTGGTCGAACCGCCAACCAAATCGACCATGTGCTCATTGAAGTAAGACAAACGTCGATGTGGAAACATTCAGGGATTGCAAACGTGGATCCTAACCAATTCCTCGTAGCAGCAAGATTCAGAGCTCGACTTTCCAATGATCTGCACCAGCCCACCATGAGGAGGTTCGACATTGGACGCCTGAGCACACCGGAGGAAGTAATAATTACTTTGTGCAATTGATTACAAGGTTAATTACAATTACATGTAATTAGTAATTGAACGCATTACAATTACAAGTAATTGTAATTGCAAGGGTTCAATTACTCATTACATGTAATGATCACACATAATCTCCAAATCGATTTTAAAGCCCCAACCGACAGCATTCATCGCAAGGAATTGTTCGATTTGGAAACTGCCTTACTTATCAGGCAGGCAATCCATGGAAGATCTGAGCCTGCGCTCTAGCTGCCTTCCACCCTTGACGGTCCTGGGCACGCTGCTCCCAGTTATCAAGACCAGGTTGCCTTACATCGGCGATTACTTAGTCTCCATATGGGAGTCAATGACCTTCTTAGCCGGAGCATTGGTGTTCATGCGCTCGATGTGGCCATCTCTGTACAACTCATAGAGTTCGCGGTTATGTCATTTCCTCCATTCACCTTCCTCACAGACAGGACCAGATATCCGGCGCAGAATTTTTCCGTCCAGCTTTCGGCTCCGTACAGCAAGAGTTTTGACCCAAGTTGTTTGGACAAACCCAAGTAGCAGCGGTTGCCAAGGGGGATTCTATGTCGGATCTCCACTGTGGTGTCGTTTGTGGAGTTTACGTTTGCCCCGAGCTAGGCAAATTCCTTAACCAGCCCAAAATTATAGCTGCCAATCGTTATGTTAAGTCCCAGGTGGTGAGCGACGGGTCGGTTTTGGCTTGACAGCATGTATTTGGCCTTATCCTTATTGACTTTAAGACCAACTCGTTTCGCCTTTTCTTCAATTGTCGTGAAAGATTCTAAAGCGGCACACTGAGACCGCCCGATGATGTTAATATCGTCCGTGTATCCCCTGGACGCACTTGTAGAAGATAGTGCCTTCCGTGTTGACACCTACCCGTCACACTATCTGCTCCAGTACCAAACTCAATGGTCTTTTGCAGGGCTTGTCCGAGTGTGAACATTTGGCCTACAGTCGATTTGCCGGACTGGAAACCGCAATGGTACGTACAAATTAGTACGGTGTAAAAAGGCTTTGGACATTTAGGAGAGATCTACCTCCATAGTCCTGGCAAGCCATATGAGCATGCGGCCTTGTTCTTCTTCAGTTTATTGATGCTGGCTGGGAGGGCTACTTCATCGGCTGGAGTTGGGATCCCCTCAGTCCCTACCACTCTCTCTTGATCATGCTAGTTAAGCTGCTGCTGGAAATGCTGCTTGAATACATCCATTTTTCCTGCGGCCTGGGTGCCTTTGTTGAAGCTCCCTGCAAGGCTTTTAGTTTTTTTTTTTTTTTAAAGGTCTGCATTTTATGTTCGTCGCAGCAGTTTTTTCTCCTCCCTTCTTCTGGTTCGGTACTCCTCCCGCGCTGCCCTGGTTTTTCGCTGCAGCGCCTTTTGGTACGCCTCGTCGGTTGGTGCCTTTTTTGCTCACACTCGCTATCATACCACAGGCCTTTGTCGGGGGTGGCAGGTAACCTAAGCAGCCAGATATTGTTGATATTTGTGCTCGACGATAGGCTCTGATGAGTTGTAATGCCATCAAGAGAAAGAAGAAAGCATACCGGAGAGTCTTTCGCTCACTTGCTCCCTGTAGACTCTGATAATCTCCGGTGTGCTCAGGCGTCCAATATCGAACCTCTAGCTGGACAGTCGAATTTTGAATCTTGCTGCTACGAGGAAATGATCGGAATCGACGATTGCCTCCCTGAATGTGTCTTGCGTCAATGAGCACATTAGAAGATCGCCAGAAAACCTTGTGTTACTTATCCCCGTATTACGAGCTGCCGGAAAATCCGTGAGTGGGAAGCCGTTGCCGTTGTTGTATCGTGGAGGCTGTGCTTTCCGATCACTCCGCCAACGTTGTTCTCCTAACCGATTTTGGCATTGATATCACACACATCCAGAATACTGGAGGAATGTTTGGCGTCGACCGCAATGTCGACGGTAATCACTCCCTTAAACCCTTTATTTGTATTAAGATGCGGAAATTGGATGCTTGTAACAATTCTGTCGCGGATGTAAGGATTATAATCTCTCCCTCTCTCGGAAATCCCCACTTTATCCCTATGTTTAGGTGAATTCCTCCAGTTATGGGAAACCTCATTTATAACCTCTATACACAAAAAAGGCCCGAGGAACGATATCAACAATTTTCGTCTCATTGCCAAACTGTCACATATACCGAAGGCATTTTGTACGAAATATTAAGTTTTCGCTGCTAGTCTTTAATCTCACCTAGACAACACGGTTTCCTCAAATGCAGATCTACAACCACAAACCTTGTTGAATTTGTGTCCTTTACCCTCTCGGCCTTAGAGAATGGCAATGAAGTTGACGTTATTTCTATCGATTTCAGTAAAGCTTTTGATAAAAATTCCTACAATCTCATACTCTTCAAATTGTCTTCCTTTGACTTCGATCCCATTTCTTTGAAGTGGATATCTTCTTACTTGAACAATCGCTATTATTTATTTATTTATTCATTTATTCATCAATGGATATTCATCTTTTGACTACATTTAATTACAATTATTTACAATTATAAATTATTAAAAAAATTCAATACAATACTCCTAAATATGAATCTGTTCATTTGAAAGTCGACTTCATTGCAAATTGAATTAAAGAGTGTTAAAGAACGGGTAACGGGTTCATTTTGCCCATAGTTCGTCCTATGGCTAGGAATCAAAAAGAGAACGTCCCTGTTTCTTAGATTCCTCTCAGGAACATAAAAGGGTATAAGAGCCAGCAATTCTGAAGAGTTAATTCTACCATCAATAATGTCCTTTACGAAAAGTACTCCAAGGGTTGCTCTACGACTTTTCAAAGATTTTAAATCTATTAATGAACACCTAGACTTATATGAAGGGAAATCTCCAGACCACCCCAAATTTCTCAAAGCAAAACGTGTAAATCTCTTCTGAATATTTTCAATCCTTTTAGAAGAGTTTACATAAAAAGGAGACCAGATAACGCAACAGTATTCCAGAATAGGTATAATCAAAGACGTATAAATCGTTTTGAGAGTATAACAATCCCTGAATACTACCGTGTTACGCCTTAGAAAACCCAGCAACGAATTTGCTTTGGATATAACGTAATGGATATGTGCTGAGAAAGATAACCTAGTATCAAAAATAACACCAAGGTCCTTTACTTCACTAACAATTGATAGACTTTCATTACCAAGGCTGTAAGTAAACAGCATCCTAGGTGTTGACCGAAAAGCTCTAAAAATCTTACACTTAGAGATATTTAACTCAAGATGATTGTATTTACACCAATGGAAAAACTTGTCTATGTCTTTTTGGAAGTTAAGACAATCTTCTAACGAGGATATTTGAACATATAATTTCAGATCGTCTGCAAACATTAGACAGCTGGCAAACTGTAATAAGTCCGGAATGTCATTAACGAAAAGATTGAAAAGAAGAGGTCCCAGATGGCTGCCCTGGGGGAGGCCTGATAAGACATCTATAGGGAATGATTGATCATTTTCAATTTTAACAACTTGTTTCCGATTCGATAATTACGATTCTAACCATTTAAGAAAACCAAACTTAAATCCCATCCTGTTAAGTTTCTTAATAAGAAGTTTATGGTGGACTCTATCGAAAGCTTTCACGAAATCAGTATATAAAACATCAACCTGCATTTTATTTTCCAAGGAACAGAGACAAAAATTTGCGAAAAGACATAGATTAGTTGTAGCAGACCGTCCACTGCAAAAGCCATGCTGTTTCGATGTTATAATACCTTTTACTGCGAAATTAAGCCTATTGAATACCAATTTTTCAAGAAGTTTTGGAATAACTGAAAGTTTTGATACTGGTCTATAATTCTTTATTAAGTGTTTCAAACCACTTTTATAAATAGGGCTTATGGAGGATAATTTCCATTCATCAAGGAAAACACCAGTGTTAAGCGATTTATTAAAAATTATTTGTAATCCTTTAAAAAGTGAGACTGCACATTTTGATAGCAAGAGGGGAGGAATTAAATCCACTCCAGGATTTTTATTTGATTCAAGATGCGTTAAGTCATCAAATACTTCTTGATCTGTTAATGAAAAACAGTCAAAATCCATTTGGCAATTGATATCATTATAGAGATTCTCACAATTTAGTACGATGTCTGAATTATAATTAGATTTAAAAAAATTAGCAAAAAGATTACAAGTGGTTTTGTTATCATAAGAGCTCTCACCGTCTAGTTCCATAGAATTAGGAAAAGCAGAGACTTTGCGTTTTGAATTCAGGAAAACCCAAAAAGATTTAGAATTGTATTTTATATTCCTTTCAACTGTACTTATATATTGTGAATAAAGAAATCTGCTTAAAAAGTCAAATTCCCTTCTCAGCTGCATAAAACGTGTTCTGTCTTCAGAATTCGCCGATGCCTTATATTTCTTGAAAGCCTTGTTTTTAACATTTTCTAAGTTCTTAAGCCTTTTATTGAACCAGGGATACTTAAAGGACGCTCTCTTTCGAACCAGCGGCACGAACTTCTGAACACCATCGAATAGAAGTGTTTTAAAAATGGAATACATCTGATCTAGCGATTTATCTGCTATACAATATTCCCAATTTATTGAATTGTAATAACTGTTCAAAGAAATGAAGTCAGCCTTCTTGTAGTTAAAAGTATAACAGTGATCTGTACTTATAGGTTGAAAGTCATAAAATTCAAATATAACAAATATAGCTTTATGATGAATTTGATTTTTTACTAGAGGAAAGTCTGATTCAAAGACTATAAATTTAACATCTCTAAAAATGAATACGAGATCTAGGAATCTATTCAAACTATTTTTTACATGATTAATTTGAATTAACCCTAACGAAAAAAAATTGTCTATCAATTCAATTCCCGCATCCCTAGAAACATCAAATGGGACAAGCATTTGGTCGTCCTCTTGATAACGCCAATCAATGTCACCGAGATTAAAATCACCAAGGATGCATGGATATTGATTGGCAGACAAATTATTTACTAAATTATTTACATTAGAAATAAGATCAATGTACAAATCTAAGACGCTCTTGGGTCTAATATAGTTAACAACAAAGCAATATTCTAACTTATTTAGATTACCTGAAGAAACAAGAACGCATAATTGTTCGAAGTGGATTGAAGATGTTTGAATATTCAATTGTTTACTGCTGAGTGAACTACGAACTGCAATTAATACCCCTCCACCGCGAGCCAATCCAACCTCTGGAGAACGATCCACTCGGTATACGACATAAGACGAATCGAACAACTCAGATGAATAAATTTCAGGTTGCAGCCAGGTTTCTGTCAATATTATTACGTCATAGTCATGTGCAGTTGAACTCATGAAAACATCATTTGTTTTTGTCCGAAGACCACCAGCATTTTGGTAGTAAACCCTTAATTGAGACGTATGCGGAGAAGATGGTAAAGCACTTGTCAAATTGTTGGAAATTCGTTTGCAGCATTCTCGTTTTTTGTTTTGGGCGTTGAATAAAGCTTTTAATATGAACACCCAAAGGCCAAAAAGAAGCACTAAATGCTTTTTCAAATGCATACTCCGGAACTCCAAGTTTAAAATTAATGAAATGAAGGGCTGAAACTTCGGCATCCCTTTTCACTAGTTTTTTACAAATGAACACATTTCTTGGAAGTTCGAGTCGGTTAGCTACGAAGGAAATAATATTCTCCTCAGTAACGTTTTTGTCCAAACGGGAAAGGTGAAGAAATTTCATTCTAGGTACTGATGAGAGTGTTACACCTGCGCTATCAGTCGTAGTAGTCCAGTTTCCAATTAGTTTGACAGTTCGTTGGCATGATCGTTTTTTATATTGCTGCGATTGATTTGTATTCAAAACCGCCGAGACTTCAAGAACGGGCGATGATGGTGCCGACAACGATAATGAGGGCATAGTTTTAGGTGCAGGTATTGCGTGAGAAGAACTAATAGCTGTAACGCTAGGCTGAATAATTGTTGAAGCTGTTGTTTTTGCTTTTTGTGATGCTGCCGTTGAGGATGATGAATGTATGGCCTCTGTTGTTGTTGTTGTTGTGGATTCATGGAGATTGGGAACAAAGCTAGGTGACAAAACAGTTTCGGTGCTAGACTGAGTACTTGTTGCTGGAGTAGTTGTGAGCTGGTTTGTTGTTGTCGCTTCTTTGTTGTTTTCTGTAACAACCTTCGAAACTTTTTGTAAATTAGTAGCACTTATTGAAGTTCTTCGATTCGCTTTATTTGTGCTTGGCTTTGTTTTGGATTCAGAGTCCAATTCAATTTTATGTAATTTAGTTTTTATTGCCGCAACATCGTTTTTGAGTTGGACAATGAGCGATAAAAGAGAACCACTAACACAAGTGCAACTATCACAACGCCAAGTGAGATTGCTGTCTAGTTGGAGAGCTATTTCAGTTTCATCACCTATTTTTGCACATTTTTTGTGAAAAATTAAGCCACAAAAACCTTCGCATTTAATAGATTTATCGCGGAGAATTCGCAACGCACAAACGGCACAATTGCTTGACATTTTAGGAATTCAAAAAATAAGATTTAAAGGAGAAAACTTGAGATCGAAAGTAAGAACCGAAAGGAACACGTCCGCACAGTTGAACAGTTGACAGTTCTGTAGTGTTCGCTTCAGATCTGCCTTTTCTCAACCTTTTTCAACTTCCTCCGGTATTCCCCAAGTTAGCCACTTGGGTCCACTTCTTTTCGTTCTTACCTTTAACGACATTGAAATGGTGATTAAACATTCCCACATCTCACTATATACCGACGATATCAAGTTCTTCAAGACTATTTCCTCCAGTCATGGCTCTTCCCTTATCCAATTAGATCTCAATAGTTTTTCCACCTGGTGTTCCAACATTTCCAAATGCCAATCCATTACTTTTTCACGTAAACGAATTAAACCACCTCCCCGTCTCTACTAACTAAATAATCAGCCCTTTGCTACCGTTCAGGCTATCCGCGATCTTGGCATATTATGTGACCAGAAGTTCAAGCTCTCTCAAGCTAATTCAACTCTCTGTTTCGTGAAGCGATGGTCTAAAGAATTCTCCAACCCCTTTCGTTACCCGATCTCTGTACACACCCTTTGTCCGGCCCCTTCTTGACTACGCCTCTCAAGTGTGGTCTCCTTACCAACATTCCTTACCTTCCTTACCTTACCTTACCTTCATCTCTGCGCCGTAAAGGAGGACTGGGATGATTAAGGTGTCACCTTGGTTTTCCGAGAGAGGGCGCCACTTCTCAATTGCCCCTTGAGCCCAAAGAAACAGCGGTTGGCAAGAGTGATTATGTGTTTTATCTCAGCGCTGGTGTTGTTGTCGCTGGTCATCAGTGAGCCAAGGTAGACGAATTCCTTAACCACTTCAAAGTTATATCCGCCCATGGTGACGTTCTGGCCAATATATCGGTGCTCTCCGTCTCTTTTAGATGAAAGCAGATATTTGGTCTTACCCTCATTAACCTTGAGACCCATCTTAGCCGCTTCTACCTCAATGCTTACAAAGGCCTCATTGACGTCTCGCTGTGTCCGTCCAATCACGTCAATGTCGCCGGCATACGCAAGCAATTGCGTAGACTTGAAATAAATCGTACCTCTTGTGCTGGCCAGTGACTCTTGCACGATCTTTTCAAGCACGATGTTGTGAAAGTTGCAGGACAGCGCGTCACCTTTCCTAAATCCTTTTTTAACATCAAAGGTATCGGTTTGCTCATTACCGACAGTAATGGAGCAGCGGGAATTCTCCATTGTCATCCTGCACAGTCGGACGAGTTTGGAAGGGATGTTAAAACTAGACATGACTTTGTATAGCTCATCTCAATACACGCTGTCATATGCAGCCTTGAAATCGACGAAGAGGTGGTGAGTGTCTTCTCCAAGATCTGCCGTAGCGTAAATATGTGGTCTATTGTGGATTTGCCGGGCCTGAAACCACACTGATAAGAGCCGATCAGGTTATCCACAGGCGTTCACACAATACGGCAGAGAAGGTCTTATATGCGATGTTAAGGAGACTTATTCCCCTATGGTTGGCGCAGTTATAGGGGTCTCCTTTCTTATGGACCGGGCAAACGATGCTGAGATTCCATTCGTCGGGCATGCTTTCCTCCGACCATACCTTGCAAATGAGATGGTGCATGTACCTTACCAGCTTATCTCCAGCCGCCTTAAGAAGCTCAGCAGACAGGCCGTCTGCGCCCGCGGCTTTATTAGACTTAAGTCTTCATATTGCTTTTTTGACTTCGTCTAGGTCGGGTGGACTGAATTCTGTTTCATTGTCGTCCATTACGAATTACTCGTTCTGCCTGACAGCGGTATCTTGTCTATCATCGCCGTTATACAGTCTGCAGAAGTGGTCTTTCCAAATCCTCAGCATCGACTGCGACTCTACTACCAGTTCTCCATTTTCATCCCTGCAGGCCGCCGCTCTGGCTTTGTAGCCATGGCATGTTCGTTTTACCTTATTGTAAAACTTAAGGGCGTCATTCCTGCGGAAGCATCTCTCCATCTCCTCGATCTCACGCTTTCCGTGCACTCTCTTCTTTCTTCTGAAAAGCGTGTGTTCCTCTCTTCTCTTCTGCTCATAGATTTCGCGAGCAGCTCTCGTCCGTCGTTGCAGCATGGCTTTATATGCCTCTTGTTTTGCTGCATGGGCTTGTTCGCATTGTTTATCGAACCAGGGGTTTCTAGGTGGTGGCGGTTTGAAGCCCAGCACCTCTGAGGCAGTGTGTCTGACGGCGCTCTGGCAATGCGCCCATTCCTGCTTTATTGCTTGTGCTGCTGTGGGCGGATTTCGAGAGAGCTTGGAGGAGACGCAATCGGCAAAGATTCTTGCAGTCTCTTGCGATTGTAGCTTTCGACGTCAAACTTACGTAGTTCTACTCGACTACTAAGCATTCTTGATATCCTTATTCGTACCTTGGCTATAACAAGGTAGTGATCCGAGTCGATGTTGGCCCCTCGGAAGGTTCGTACGTCGAGAATACAGGAGGAGTGTCTGGCGTCGATCGCAATGTGATCAATCTGGTTGGTGGTCGATTGATCAAAAGACCGCCAAGGTACCCTTGTGGATGTTGAGATGAGGGAATCGCGTGCTTGCTACAAGGAGGTTACGCCCCGCTAGGAAATCGATTAGCCTAAGTCCGTTGTCGGATGTAGCGTTCCTCTGATCGACTCAAATATGTCCTCTTTGCCCAGTTTTGCATTAAAATCTCCTAGGACTATTTTTGTGTCGTAGCTGGGGCATTGGGAAGGAGTCTTCTTTGAGTCGATCGTCCTTTTCTTCCGTTGGGGCGTAAGCGCATATTAAGTTAATGTTTCCAAATTAGGTTTGGTGCGGATTGTTATGAGGCGTTCGCTTATACCTCCGAAGCTTAAGACTTTTTGTCAGAGTCTTCCTCGAATAACGAATCCGCACCCGAATAGGCGCTGTTTGTTCTCCTTGTAGCAGTTCCCGTAGTAGATGTTGCAGTTTTTCATCCGTGTTTTGCCTGGTTCATCCCATCGCACTTCTTGGAGTGCGGCTATCGCCTGCACCCGGTCTGTTAAGGGACCTCACATTCCAGGTGCAGACTCTCAAGTCCGTTAGTCGTTTGCAGGGGTAGTCAGCTTTGTATCCGTCCGTATCCGAGGCTTGTTGTCGTTTCGGAACAAGTAGGTTTTTACGTGATAGGGATGTTACCCCCAAGCACAATCCCTAACCTGGAGGGCCAGGTTCCTCTTTCCCAGGAACAAGGGCTTTGGTCGCTGCACACATTGATTCACTACCTGGCGGGTGCCAGGGTAGCTATCCAGGGGGGCCACGCGGAGGCTGTGTGTCAACTTGGACTGAGCAGGGACAGAGATCGAACTGTCCAACTGGACTTAAAATGAGCCGGTTCTTGAGAGGTTTATAGACTCCTCTTTGAGGCTATCAGACTGCAGTTAAAGGATCAAACCACTTCCTACTAATACAGTCGTTAAAATTCTTTTTTATTAAATAGTTTATCTCACAGATAGCAATTTCCTAATGTATATTTCATTTAACAAAACATTAAAATAAACGCAAAATAATAGCAATCATTCCTAATGGGTCCTATCAATAACAACATCATCTAGGATGAGTACACACACTCATTGCTGTCATGCACCTCTATCGTTCGTTCTCATTCACATTCAGCATCTTATCGTTCACTTGCACATTTTCACGCAATGCCGCAGTAGTGACAATCAGTCACTATTACTATGTTGGTGAGATTGATTGAGCAATGCAACGTTGCTGGTTTTTAGTCGGGCGATTGGGGCATTTGAAACGGTTGGCAAGCACGGCGACATGCATGGTGTGGAGCAATGACTCGTACTGATATCACATTGATCGAGAAGACGTAGTAATTCGACCATATCTGGGCCGCCGGGACTTTTGAGTTTGTGTATTTCCTCTTTCGAAGCTAATGCCAGACCAGTTGTGAGATCCCACATTTGTATGGCGCCGTTACAGTGTCCGGTGAGGATAAAACGTGATCCCATACGAGTGGGACCTTCGAATTCGTGTACACAGAACGATGTTATAGTTGAACCATCGACGGATTTAATAACACATACGCGCTCGCCATCCGATGCGTAGCGAACGTAGAGCTGATCGGTTTCTGGTACGACTTTTTGCACAAAGATTGGTTTGTCGTACTTACCGCCAAATGGACCGAAATCATTGCCGGCCGAATAGGCATAGTTTGTGTCTGTAGCTTCGAGGGAGACTATCTTAAATGAGGCTTTCGGCGTCGAACCCGGTTGTGTGGACAACATACCACGAAAACGCGGAACTCCCCACGTTCGTACGTGATTGTATTCACTGCAAACTGATATCAAATATTTCTCGGATAGCGTCACCTGTAAAATACAAACGAAAATAAGTGAGTACGGGGGAGAATAGTTTAGTGGAAAACGATCGCACCTTTGTGACCGGACTCTGGTGTACGCTGAACGTTTGGAATAATTGTGGCCCGTGACCAACTGTCTCGGGATGTTGTACAATCACTCGCACCGAACCGGATTTCGTGCCGTACGCGATCTCAATCCAATTTCCACTCAAACCTGTAACGTAATTCGCATTAAATCGTGCAAAGAATGTTTTTTTTGTCCATGAAAACTAAACGAAAAACACATAATAGACAACGAAAAGAGAGAAATTGAATGAAAACAAACAGAAACTATACAAACAGGAAGACAAACAACAGAACTTATATGCAATAGAACGGATGTTCGATGAAATATGCCAGCACCGAGCATTGTGAAGCAAGGCTCTTCCTGAAACCAATCAATCATTACTCGGTAACAAGCGTCAAGGATAATCTCTTACATCCTTGATCGATAGACTATCTAATCTCTTTTCCATTCCACCGACACCGGCATACATGACTTCACAATGACGAGGAGACATGGTTTATGGTTCTCGACAACAAACAAACAGACAATTTTGGTTTATTCTCTTAAACTCATTTTAAGCTTGAAACTATCTGCGTTCGACGACACGCCAATAAACGATCATTCAATTGTATTCTTCAAACGAAAAATAAGAGAAAGAATGTGATTACAAAAGCAGGAAAAAGAAAATAAAGGACAAGTAGTGTAGAATGGTTTATATTACCTTCGAGTTCTCTATCCGTTGCTGACATTTTCCATTTCAATTCAATTAAGGGCGAAGTAAAAAAAAAAAACAAAAAACAAAATGTAAACAATAAAAAGGTAGATTTCAAGTACGTTTTCTAAGTATACTGATAAAGAGGATATGGAAAAGCATCTAACGATAGAAACTAGGAACCAAGTGAGTAAAAGAAAGGTGTGCAATCTGCTAGTGGCGGCTAGCAGGCAGAGAGTTGCAAGACGTAAACTCTGATTCGGAGAATCACAAAAAAGAAACTAAGCGTATGCTAGGGAAAGTCAGCCAAAGCCAAAAAATGTCTCAAACATCTCAACATACATAGAAAAAGCGAATTTTGAACTGCCCTCGCCCAGCTGACATCTACTTACTTGCAATCTTCAGAGTCAGATACACAGAAATCGCAGTAATTGGATCCGATGCCGGGTCCTTGAACAGCTCAGTTACCAGCAAATCATTATCCTTCATCCGCAGGGGGAACTTTTGCATATCTAAAACAAAAACAACTTGAATCACAACCAAAATCACCAGAGTTCGTCATTCGAACCAATGTAGTATATAGATCCATTGTTACATCCCAATAGAAGAAACGATCCGGCGCTATCAAACGATAGAATCGGCACCAGATCCTGAATTTGCCAATGCTGCGTCATTGCATGCCAGACACCAATTTTTCCGGACGAAGACAATGCCACTAGCTGACCGCCGATGAAGAAGAAATACTCCACACGTACGTTCAAGTTAAACGTCCCTATATCCGTCTTATTGCCATCCTCCTGAACGCTCCAAAGACGTATCTGACTACCATACGAGATGGCAATCATCTTACTAGGAACCTGTTCGCCACTGGAAAAGTTTACCTTCGAGTCCATTGCTATACGTTCGATTGTCGAGTCAATATGCGGCGAAGTGAACACCAATTGCCATCCGGTCGAGTCTCTCCAACGATAGCACGTGACAAAGTGAGCATAAGCCACCAAGATCCAGTTGTGATGAGCTTTTATGATCTGTACCCGCAGAGGGTCGACCCAATTGGAAGAGAGATTCGGACTAAAAACCAGACTCACGTCGTTCTTGATCAACTTATTCAGATCGGCCGACGAGGTACGCGAATGACGCATAAGATCCAAGGAAGCAGTTCGTGAATGACCTGAATTCGAAGCCCATGGTCGACTTTCTTGTCGACCAGCAAGTCGTAGGTCCCACGATGAGTTTCGCGAGTGTGTAGAGTGTCTGTTGCTGCCACTAGCACTTGTTGAATTCGATAATTCCGGTACGCGTACCATTGACCCAGGACGTGCATTGATTGCCAGTCCGGCATTTTGACTTTGGGCACTTGTCGACGGTTGCGCGGGATACTCGACAGTACTCTGTCCGCCGCACGACGATGTGCTCGAGTTATTCGACGCTGTCGACGAAGCAGATGGTAATGGAATATCATTCAACGGCAACGTTGGCGGCGAAAGCATTCCATAGAATAGAATATCACCACAAGATGATTGTGTGAGATCCTCGCAAAGCATTAACCGCTTTACGAGCGGCGTAATGCCATAATACTCCGACTCATGTCGTAGCGCCCGTACGTCGCACTTACTGATGTCGATGTCCTTTGTGCGTAGGTAATTGAGAATAATTGAGAACAAAACTGGATCACGGTCTATGAAAATCGCACCGTGTTCATCACGCAAACTCGAAATCCGTCCGCTCAATAGCGCTGTGAAAAATGTGTCCGGAATCCAGGTCAAGGTTTGTCGTGAAGTTGAAAATCTGCAAATTTGTTTCATTTAATTGATAAGAAGATACGAGGCCATAGGAATGGAAATCTATTGGTTAAAACCCATCGAAATACGTGCGATGTTTTAAGGCAAGCCAGGCTACAGTGTATACATACTTTTGTCCGCCGACGTTTAAATTTACAATGTCGCCGCCATGTGAAAAGTAGGACATTCTCCTTTGATGCTGTTATGCCCGTTGCTATTGCAATGGTTATTCGACTATATGCGAGTGGAAATACGTGAATCGGAATTATTTTTAAGAATTTATCAGCTGCGGACTTCTTTTTGTTGACGTTGAACAATTTTTTCCCGACGTCGAGCTGTCAAATCTTCATTTCGACGCATGGAACTGTTTGATTTAGCCTTGCATTGACAGATCGTTCAAGAAGGCGTTCGAGAATGCGTCGATTCGTTGCCAAAGAGAAATGAAACAATTTATACGACCCACAAGGCTCGTGCGTAGTTATTGGCTATACTGTGTTTCTTGTCGTAGGCTACGGTCTAAGTAGATAGAAGAAAAATCTAGTCATGAAAGAAATTCCTCAATAAAACTGCCGACCCTTATAACAACACAGGAGTTGTCGTATTTGGCTTTTCTATTGGCTTTTCGCCTATTACTTGTAAAAAGCGCTCATTCGCTTTTTTAGCCAAGTTGAGGGAGACTTACTTATTTAGGTAGCACTGCAGTTCAGGGTGAAGTTGGGCCTCAACGAGCAGGTTTTTCGAGTCAGCACGATATTTGCTAGCTATTTCTAGTGTCGCACGTCCATTTGGTTGAGATTCATTTCCACCTGTGTGCGCCACCTGCATCTTAGACGTTGGACCCGTAGACGCCGTACTAGGCCGGTAATTGAATCTTCTCCTCCACTCTTCGTCAACACATTCGGGACCGAAGATCGTACGCAGAATTTTTCCCTCGAAACGACCAAGGGCCTCTTCATCCGTTTTTGATAAGGTCTATGCCACCGCACCGTAGAAGTGAACCGGGATGATTAGGTTTTATAGAGGGTTACCTTAGTTTTCCGAGAGAGGGTTCTACTACTCAATTGCCTCTTGAGCCCGAAAAAACAGCGGTTGGCAGGAGTTATTCTGCGTCTAATCTCAGCAGTGGTGTCGTTGTCGCTTGTTGTCTGAACCTAAAGTAGACTAAATCCTTGACTACATCAAATAGCTGCCAATAGTGACGTTCTGGCGAAGACGTCGGTGTTGTGCGTCTTTCTTTGATCGCATAATATATTTGGTTTTGCCCTCGTTTACCTTCATCTACTTCAATACTCACAAAAGCTTCATCGACGTCTCGCTGCGCTCTCCCAATCTCGTCAATATCATCA
Organism: Eumerus sabulonum; assembly: GCA_951905685.1. Taxonomy (NCBI): domain Eukaryota; kingdom Metazoa; phylum Arthropoda; class Insecta; order Diptera; family Syrphidae; genus Eumerus; species Eumerus sabulonum. The sequence continues at coordinate 243,920,489 of OX645060.1, forward strand.
GCGTATGCGAGCAAATATGCAGACTTGAAGTAGATCATGCCTTCTGTATTGGCCAGTGAGTCCCGCACGATATTTTTAAGCATGATGTTGAACAAATCACATGAGAGTAGGTCGCCCTATCTGAATCCCTTCTTGGCATCGAAGGTTTCGGTTAAGTCCTTACCGAACTTAATCGACCAGCGAGAATTCTATATTGTCATCCTGCAAAACCTGACAAACGTGCAACTTGCAACGTGCTACGATTATAGTCCAATATGCAACGTGCAACCTGGCTAACAGCCGGCCAACTTGACCACCAGCCAACCATCCCGGCCACCAGCCAGCCAACCTGCTCACCAGTCGGCCAACCTGGGCATAAGAGCATAGCTCTTGAATATCTGCGAACTATAAAAAAAATCAAACCTGGCCACCAGCAAAGCCGGCTTAAGCCCGCCAACCCGATCACTAGCCAGTCTACCTAGCAACCTAGATAGCAGACCTGGCCACCGTCCCGCCAACCCGGCCTCTAGCCGGCCACCAGTCAGCCAATCTGGCCTACACCCAGCCAACCTTTCACCAGCCAGCTGTCGTGGCCACAAGCCAGCCAGCCTCGCCAGCAGTCAACCAACCTGGCCAACAGCCGGTCAACCTGGCCACCAGACGTCCAACCTTGCTCCAGCTAGTTAATCTGGCTACCAGCCAGCCAATCTGGACAACAACTGGCAGCCCCGGCTGCCAGACAGCCTACTTGGACAACAACCGGCAGCCCCGGCTGCCAGACAGCCGTCCTTGCCACCAGCCAGCCAGCCTTTGCCACCAGCTTGCCAATCTGGCCACCAGGCAGCCAACTTGACCCCCACGGAAGCCGTTATCCAGCCCCCGCTGCCAGACAGCCGTCCCTGCCACCAGCCAGCCAGGCTTTGCCACCAGCTTTCCAATCTGGCCACCAGGCAGCCAACTTGACCCCCACGGAAGCCGTTATCCATTGTTGTATCGCGGAGGCTGTGCTTTCCGATCACTCGATCCGTCATTTATCCGAGGCATTTTGCTCATTCATAACATGATTGTTTCTTTTACATGGGCGGGTTGTTGGCCCGCCGCACAACCGCCAGTCGGGTCAGGGTATTGTAGCGCCCCCTTTCCAAGGGCGATAGCTGCATACATTTGTTCACCTCTCCGCGGTTGTTGTAGTGGCTATCCAGAGGGCGCTGCGAGGAGGCTGTACGTCAATTTGACCCGGGCATTGAAACAGGGATCTTCGCTGGTATCTCGCCAGGTTGAGAGTAATCAGCAACTTTACCCTATATGTCCGAGCCCATGCCCTGCTTAACAAAAGTGTAGTCACCCCTTTGGCTTGTTTTCCAAAGAATTGACGTTAGCTGTCAAGGTGACAGTAAATAGCTCAATGGATTTTATTTGATTTTATTTCTTGCAATTTCTTGGGGCTAAATTAATTTGCTATCATCGAGTGTAATTATTTGATCTGCATTTCCAATTAAATTAAGCAAAATGTCTTGTTATGCCTGCACCCGAAAATATGGATTATTCTGCAAAGAGGTAATACATCGATTTGTCACTTCACTGAATTTATTTTCTTAATGGGGAGCGTGTTAATAGTTCGGCTGTGCTAACTGCGGATATTCGTTCTGTTTAAAATGTCTAAAGAATGAAATCGAGGTCCCTCGTCGCAATAATCAGAAGCAAAAGGTTTGCCTTCGGTGTTTTGCAAAGCTCAAAGAAGCGACTGACGCAACGTCATCTTCGAATACGGGCAAGCTCGAACCAAATGAAATATTCCAAATGTAACGAAAGAAAACCAATGATTCAAGGAGACAGCCAATCTAATATTTGTGCTATTTCCAGAACCGATTCTCCAGCTTCATTAGATCCTGTTCTACAGCCAATTTCGTTAACTGCTACAACAAGTGCACCACTAGACGACTCGAATTCTCAGGAGATCGCTGAAAATCTAGATTCAGAAATATTGAATAGACTTCATAGTTTAAAAGCAGGTGATGCACTGCCCGGTGAAGATGAGCTCCGGATGCGATTGTGTAACCTGCAGGGCTTCCAACCAAAGGAATATTCGAAAAAAGACATTCTTCTCTCGACGGACGAACGTAGCGAGCAGGAGAAGATTAATGATCTGCTGAAACAGTTTGTCGAAGAGAGTGATATAGACACCAAAGTGAGTAACAATGATCCAATATCGGAGATTGAGTCGCGTTTAGCTGTGCTAAGGGGGTCAGATATGAATGAAGTTAGAAAACAACCAGTTGCTGAACTGAACACACCTAGCGATAATGAAGAAGACAACGAGACTATGCTCAAGGACATAATACAAAGAGTAGGGCATTCGAATACCATTCGTAATTGATCGTTTTCTATCTACTGCCTTGTTATATAGTATATTGCAGAAGCGCATTTGCCGTCAGCTAGAGGTTCTGACTTACTTTCGGATGGACTTACACCATCAACCTCACAAGCTGCCAAAGCGGAGGAATTGGAGGAACTTCCCTTTTGTACAGTATGCAATGAGGACGCCACGATTAGATGCGATGGCTGTGGCGGGGACTTGTTTTGTCGACCGTGCTTTAAGGAATGCCACGATGACGATGAGGAATGGCGAAGGCACATCACAAAGCCCTATAGTAAGTCACCAGCTCTTTAAGGAAAATCATTTTTGATGTTCCAATTCAGTGATATTAAATTTAAATCGGGCAGATTGCAAAAAAGCATTTTATAGCAAAAGCAATAAATCGAAATTTGAAAAACAATTTGTTTGTGTTTCTATGAGCTGCGAAACGCTCCTACAATTCTACACGATAGTGGGATTGACAGATAAAACTGGAGCTCAGAGGCTGTTCTGGGCGACATTCAGTGTTTCGTAAAGTCATTTAGAAAACATTGTACCTACTTCCTGGCTATGGGTAATATCATATGTTCGTTTCAACGGAACTCGTACTGAATCACTACGACCGCTTGATCGTTGGACGTGGGCATGTGTCATGCTTTTCTAAATAAATACATAATTCTGATCTGAATGGGGATATCTTTACAGAAGTTCGCATTCTTTCTTTCTGACGAATTCCTGCTCTAAACGTGCGTGATAGAACGAACAGCATTTTAAGAGGATATAACACAGCATTATTCGCACAGAGACAACAGCTGACTGTTTCATACTTTCTGTGAATGAACAAATTCGAAATTAGGCTTCAAAACGTAGTAAGACTCGGAAGCCTAGTACCTTCGACCGAAGAGGGAGCCGGCCCCCGTGGAAAGTCGTTGGGGCATGCTAACGAAAGAGGGGGAAGTGTAAGAGTGAGTCAATTCCCGGGCTTAAATCTTCTTCAGGACGGCGGTGGACGAGCTAATCAACCAATCCAGATGGTATTGCCTCAATAGTTCTGAAGAGGTGTTCTTCTACGCTGGCAAAACCACTGCGTAAGCTTTTTCACCTTTCCTACACCTCTGGGCTCTTTCCGAGTAGGTGGAAAACAGCATTTGTCCAGCCTATACCCAAAAAAGGCAAATCATCTTCTCCCTCCAACTACCGACCCATTGCACTAACGTCCCTTCTTTCCAAGGTCATGGAAACGCTGATTAACCGTCAGCTTATGAAATATCTTGAATCACGGAAACTCCTCAATGACCGCCAATACGGTTTCCGCAGCAACAGATCCACTGGTGATATGATGGCATATCTCGCTGAAAAGTGGAATCACTCCCTTCACCAAGCAGGTGAAAGCAAAATTGTTGCACTGGATATTTCGAAAGCATTTGACAGGGTTTGGCATGAAGCCCTTTTGTCGAAAATGCGTGCTTTTGGGATCGATGAGTCTCTCTTTCAATGGATTAGAAGCTACCTTTCGAATCGTTCAATTCAAGTTGTTTTGGACGGATTCAAGTCTGATACTCACTTTGTAAATGCCGGTGTTCCCCAGGGCTCCGTTTTGTCTCCGACACTCTTTCTTATTTTTATAAATGATCTCTTGTCTGTTACTTCTAATCCAATTCACTCCTTCGCTGACGACAGTACCCTCAGCTTCTCATATTCGTTCACCAGTTTACGACCCTGCACTTCGGTTGTAGATAATGAGCGGCAGCGTATGTTAAGCTCATGAAATTCCGATATCGACAGCATCATCCAATGGGGTAAAAACAATAGAGTGGAATTTAATGCTTCCAAAACACAATGCTGTCTCTTGTCGTTAAAGCGTATAACTAAACTAACCCGCAGCCATTATCCATGAATGGCACTTGCATCTCAGAAACTGAAAAGTTTTCCATCCTGGGTATGAGTGTTGCTCACAATCTTAATTGGAGCGACCAAATATTCAGTGTCGCCAAGAATGCTGCGAAATGCCTAGGCTTCTTATACAGATGCAAGAAATATTTCTCACCCTTAGACCTGGCTACTATCTATAAGGCGTTCATTCGCCCCAAATTAGAGTTTAACGCTCATGTCTGGTCCGGTGCTTCCAAGACCTCACTGTACCTACTAGACAGAATACAAAAACGAGCCATAAAACTGATAGGTGACTCCAGCATTACCAAAACATTAGACTCGCTGGAACACCGCAGGAATGTTACCTGCCTCTCCCTGTTTTATCGTTACTACCACCAAAAATGCTCTGATGAAATAGCCAGTTGCATTCCGCCCCTTCAACATTTTCTCCCGCAATACACGTCTCTCTAGGAATGCTCACCAATATACTCTGAAGCCCGCTTTCGGACGTACTGTCAAATATAGAGAATCTTTCATTAACCGAACCACACGAATCTGGAACTCCCTGCCGGATTCGGTTTTCCCCCCTCAATGCAACATGCAATCATTTAAGATCAATGTCCATCGGCATCTCCTCTATTCCTCTTCCTCTCTACCTTCTGCCCGCACTGTGTCACCGACATAATAAGGTTATTAGACCTTGAGTGCGCGCAAATTATTTATTTAAAAAAAAAAAAAAAAAAATCTGTCAACGGCGGCGTCCACAGCTCCGGTTATTTACTTACGTTACAGTCCAGTGTGAATCTGGGCCTCAACCAACAAGCTTCTCCAGTTGGCACGATCTTTTGCCAGCTGCTTCCAGTTCTGCACGCCCCGTTAGTTAAGGTCACCTTCCACCTGTGTGCGCCACCTTACATTTGGTCGTCCCTCAAGATTGGACTCGAAGACTCTTCGGTCCGGAGCTATTTTATCCATTCGCTTTACATGGCCTAGCCATCTTTGACGTTGGACCCGAAGAAATCGTACTAGGCCGATGTCCCGTACAGTTCGTCCTTGTATCGGGACCACAGATTGAACGCAGACTTTTCCTCTCGAAACGACCAAGGGCCTTCTCATCCGCTTTCGTTAAAGAATGACCGACTTAAAGATGACTTCTACAATCCCCTAGACAGAACCTATGCCCAAAGTCTCAGCTACGATACAAAAATAGTGCCAAGAGATTTTAATGCGAAACTCGGCAAAGACAACACATTTGAGTCGATCAGTAGACTATTAACCAGATTGATCACGTTGCTATCGATGGCAGACACTCGACTCGTGAGATCGAGATCGAGAGATGCTTCCACAGGAATGACGCTCGAGAGTTTTACAAGAAAGTAAACCAACATGCCAGAGCTATAAAGCCAGAGCGGAAGCCTGTTGGGATGAAGATGGACAACTAGTAGTAGAGTCATAGCCGATGCCGAGAATATGGAAGGAACACTTCTGTAGACTGTTTAACAACGATGAAAGATCTAATACCGCTGTCAGGCAGAATGATCCATTCGCAACGGACAGAGTTGCTATAGAATTCCGTCCACCCGACCTAGATGAAATTAAGCTGGTAATTTCGAAACTTAAAACTAATAAAGTCGACGGCGCAGACGGCCTGTCTGCCAAGCTATGCAAAGCGGCTGTACATGAACTAGTAGGGCGCATGCACCAGCTCATCTGTAAAATATGGTCAGAGGAAAGCATGCCCGATGAAAGGAATCTCAGCTTCGTTTGCCCAGACCACAAGAAAGGAGACTTTTATAACTACGCCAACTACAGGGGAATAAGTCTCCATATAAGATATAAGATCTTCTCTGCCGTATTGTGTGGACGCCTGAAACCGTTTGTGGATAACCTGATCGGCTCTTATCAGTGTGGTTTCAGGCCAGGTAAATTCACAATAAACCCCTTAAAGCTGCTCGAACATATTCGATAACCAGGCTCAAGAGACGGCGGCGGATAAGCCCTATGTATATAGTGGAGCTAGCAGCTGCGCTGAGGTTGTGCTCAGCGAGATTACAACCACCGGATCGACCCGGACCCTCCAGCCGAGGTTTGAAAATGGCCCTGCCCTCTCATTTCAGAGGAACCACAAGGCTCGGAATAGGACGGAATTCCGGACAACGGAATTCTTGTCTATCGTCGTCCAAGTTGAGTGGAACATTCTGCCTAAGAGCATCATTTGAGTATTCCTCGCCGTTAAACAGTTTGCAGAAATGACTCTTCCAATTCTCAGCATCGACTGCGACTCTACTACTAGATGTCCATTTTCGTCCCACGGGATACCTTTTTATTTTCTAGTAAAACTTTCGGATTTCCCATGCTCCTCCTTTTTTTCTGAGAAGCCGGTTCTCTTCTCTCCTTTTCTGTTCGTAGAGCTCACGAACAGCTCTCGTCTTTCGATGCAGCATTGCCTTGTAGGCGTCTTGTTTAATTGCGTGGACCTACTTGCACTCGTCGTCAAACCATGGGGTTTTCTTGACTGGTGGCAGCTTCTTTAATAGCTTCTATTGTTAGTGCAGGCGGTGTAAAATTTTCAGAGGATTTTTGAGAGATTCAGTCGACAGAGTTTCTAGCGGTCGGTTACGACTGTAGCTTTCCGACGCCAGACTGTGATGGTCTTTCTCGCCTCCGTTGTTTTTTCGATATCCGTGTTCTTGGACACAACAAGGAAATTATCTGAATCGATATTGGCTCCTCGGAAGATTCGGACAGAAATTATGAATGGGTTTAACGTGAGCACCTGTCTTTTAAGACTTAATCTCACGGTTGGGACCAAGAATGCATTGGTCAATGCCCCAGAGTACGAGTACCCTGGTACAATTGGTGAACATGCTTGGGGACATGTTCACCGCCCTTGATGGAGGCCGAGGTCTACCCAACACCTCTTGCATCTGACTTATTAGACCGAAGTCTCGTCAGATACCATGCGTTCCCGCGATGTTGGGATAACCACAGCCACCACGATGCTCCCACAAGGGGGCTTACCTCAACCGACAGGACCGGAGCGAATGAGTGTGCATTACTTGCTAATGAGTGTGCATTACTTGCTACTATCACCAACTTTTGTTAAAACACGGCATTAGTCAATTTTTTCGTCATTGGCACAATGTGCCTCTTTTGCCGTATTTTATTTTAGTTCATTCATACACTCACTCACCTAGTTCACTCCGGGGGCTTCCTGTCCCCGTGGTACCAATTATTTTTAAAGTGCTTTGGTTTTCACTCCGCAACTAAACCAAGTTACCTTTCAGTTAAGCTCCCCCAATAGCTTAAGCCTGACAACTTACCTTCCGTCATTCCTGAGGTGCCAGGATTTTAGCACGCTCGACTGGGTATTTTTGAATAGGCCTCCAGACCGGCCCATATCGCCATGCACTACCACTTGGGTTCCCTGTTCCACCATGCACCATGTAAGAAAACCCGGAGGAATTCTTTAGATATCTGGGACCACAAGGGCCCCTTAAATCAAGAAAACTCAACGAGTTCTTTTAATTATCTAGGGACCCATGGGTCCCTTGTTTATAAAAACCATAAGGAATTTTAGGTATCTAGGGATTTAGAGTCCCTTAACTCCCCTTCCGTCATTCCTGAGTGTGCCAGGAATTCAGCACACTCTGCTGGGATATTTTTTAGTGTGGGCCTCCAGCCAGGCCCAACCCATCATTTGCTACACGATTGCATAGGGGTGTTGCGACACCGCCTACGCGTCTTCGACAGCCCCGGAGGGCAACTCATACCCCGGAGGGTTCATCTTCCACCCCGAAGGGTTCATCTTCCACCCCGAAGGGTTAGTCTTCAACCCCGAAGGGTTCATCTTCAAATGTCTTCCCAAATGGGAAATTCGAGACATCATTTGATGCACCAATCATTCGTTACCATTGATGGGAGCGTAAGCTCGGATTCGGACATTGAGAATACTGGAGTGTCTGACGTCAATCGCAAAGTGATCAATCTGGTTGACGGTTGATTGATCAGGGGACCGCCAGGGGGCTCGCCGTTGTCATCCTTGTCCTCTGTCAGGGCGTAGACGCAAATCAGGCTAGTATAGCCCAATTTAGCCTTAATATGGATTGTTAAGAGGTGCTGGCTTATATACCTAAAGCTTAAGACGTTTTGCCTTAGTCTGCCTCGAACAACAAAACCATATCCAAATAAGCACTGCCTTCGATAGCAATCGCCGTAGTAGAAGTCGCAGTTTTTCATCCTCTTTTTACCGGCCTATCCCATCGCACTTCCTAGATTGCGGTAATGTCTGCTTTGTAGCAGTCAGGGGTCTCCGCGAGTTCATCGGGTGCACGTGGTCCTCACATTCCACGTTCAGAGCCTGCCCTTTTTAGATAGTTTACTCAAACATTCTCACAGTACACTTCCCAAATTTTTCGTCATGTTTTTGCCATTTCTATCTGTTTTTTTATAGTAAAAAAGTATCACATAGCGTTTTTCCTAAGATATTTTACTCTTTCTACGCAATGACAGTCAATTATTATACAAAGCTGTGTTCGCAAAAACTGTAGTCCTGAATGTCCCATATCAAATGCCGTTTCGTTTAATTCTAGCTGTATGCAATGAGAAAAAAGACAGAACGGAAAAAGACAGAACATCACACATTTGTAAGAAATGTCAGATTAAGTTAGAACAGAAAAGTAGCTCCATATTACCCGCCTGGATAGCAAAGGACTAACAAAGGCCTCGTAGGAGTAGCATCTATCCGACAGATGCTGGCCTGCTAAAAAGCGAGAAGAGCCACCGCAGACGAACATCTTACGGCACTGTTAGTAAGTCCCATCCCCTCCTCATCGTGGTGCCATCTGGAGATTTCCTATAGAAATTGCAGACGGTGAAGGGCGAATGGCGAGCCTTCTGAGCCAAAAAACAGGATTAGTCAGATACGCTGCGGCCTAGTATAGCCGTAACCGTAAAAAAAAACACAAACTCCGAAACAACCACAAGCCTCGGATAAAACGGACCGGATTAATGTTGACGACCCTTGCAAAAAACGAAAAAAGGACAATGATCCTCGGCCCTGTACGTGAAATGTTAGGTCCCTGCACGGCCAGGTGCAGCCGAATAGCTAGACCGCTATAAAGCGGACATAACCGCCATCCAGGAAAAGCGATGGAATGGACCGGGTAACTTTATACCCGGATGAAAACTGCGACATTTACTACGGCGAGAGGATTTGGAGAGGTGTTACTGCAGGCGTGACAATCGAAAGTTTTATCAACAGCTAAAGCGAATATGCCAAGTGTTCAGGAGCGTTTTCCTGAATTAAAGTACCAAGCGCATAAACTTGATATTTTATATTACCATGTGAAGCAAGCACTTGAACTTGTTCACGTCGGAGATGATATTAGCGTTTTCTTGTATTATAGTATCAAGCACATAAACTTGATATATTATATTATTAAGTGAAGCAAGCACTTGAACTTGTTCACGTCGGAGTTTTTATGGGTAAAGGAATGAAACGATCAGTGTCTATTACTTCAGATTAACTGAATAACTGATATATTTTTGTAATTGGCTTACATCTTTTATACTTAAATTTAGCTTACTCTAACAATGATAAAAAACTAAATTACTGTCAGCATAATGGTAACAATTACATATATTGATTGCTTAAAACTAAATTACTGCCGGCAATGCACCGTCAGCATAATGGGTCATTGGCACCCAATTCAGAATCACGCATCGGCATATACACATTTGTTTTGGAATACGTGCTGCGTCAGCGCAAGGGTTGGTGTTGACGTCGTGCGGTGAATTACCTTGACACACAATTGTTGTATGCGCTGCGTCATAGGTAATTCAACTGAACATTCTCCCCCGCGTTGAATGACCATTCAATACTCTAAGCGATGGTAACTACAAATTCTGAATTTGTTGGTGTTTGATGAGGTGCTGGCCGTACTGGTTCCGTAATATCTGCTGATCTTGCTAATTTGTGCCTCCAAATTACGTAGACGGCTAACATAATGGATAATATTAGAGCCGAATATCCAGTTGCAAAGTGGTGATGACTGCGGACTTGAAGTTTGTGTGGTAGGTCAAGAACTTCTTGTTCTTTGATTATTTTTTGTAGGTCCGTTAGATTTTTCAGTTGAATATCGTATTGTGTGGTATTGAATTTGTGAAACAATGCTATATGTTGGTCTGGCGCTAAAATGTCTGATACGCTTCCGAAGCTGGTGTAGGAAGTTTGAAGGTTAGTAGAGAATGTGTTATGACCTTGAATTGTAATGGAATTGTGTCTTAAGATGCATCCTGACTGCAACGTAACTATTCCGGATCCCTCCAAGAGTAACTGTTCGTTCTGGTTTCCACAAATTGCTGTAAGTCGAGATGGCTTATTTGTGAAATACAGCCATTTGTTTTTGTGTTCTAGTTGAATCCAAGTAGAGTTTCTTCCAGATTTGGTCAGTGTACATGTAGCCCTTGTTTCATTATTGAAAAGACCCATATCGCAGGAACAAATTTCTGCTCCGTCGTTATATCTTGATTGTATATTGAGACATAGATATTGTTCTTCCCTTAATTTGATACATCCTTCTAAAGTAGTTGACTGTATCGGAAAGTAATGGTCTCTATGTGCATTCAAAGCCAGTATTGGGGCGCAGGGAGTGATGGTTAACATGGTGTTGTTTATGAAATGTGGTATAGGTGTGATTCTAAATAAATTGTATTGTTCGTGATCTACTAACGGGAGTGTGACCCAAAACACGACTCGATTATCTGCTACTCCTCCCTTCACTGTCATCAGCTTATATAGTTGTAGGAAATCTTCTTCATCTACGGGCATCTCTAGAAATGTTGGTAGGTGCGCCTTAATGGTTGTAAGTTCTTTCTTCAGTTGAGTTGTTGACAACAGTAGCGAACTAATTTTGCCGTGGTGGGTGTCCGTGAGTACGTCAATGAGAGCTGATTGCATCCTTTGTATATTAAGTATCATGATGATTATTTGGGATGACAGTGATGAGGCGATCTGAGATATTTTGGATTGGTAGTCTTCTTCATCGTTGTCACGTATTCTTGCTCGTATTTCAGTCAGTTGGTTGTTGATTTGATCGAATCTATTATTTATAATAGTTTGGTCTTGTTTTACAATGTTGATTGTTGAATCAACGACTGAGGTTTGATTTCGAAGCAAGTTTAATAGGTGATTTTCATTGGTGTTTACTTGGTCTATGGTGTCGGACATTTGTTCAGCATATTCGGTATCCAATACTCCAAATAAAGAGTTAGCAAGTTTTCCAACTATGTTAAAAGCTCCTCTTTTAATTCGTTTGTTAGGTAAAAGAGTGTTTTCCGACTGTAGTTCGGTTATAATATGCTGAACTTGATTTAAGGTGCTTATACAAAAGCTCCTTTTTTGAATTTCTCGACATAAATGATTAAGGGTCAATGTTCCGTTGGATAATGCATTGTATTCTCCTATTAACGGATTCAAATTATAATGGATGATGAAGTTCCATTCGCTTGTTGCTATTTTTGTTGAACCAATTCCTTCAAAGTAGATGCCCAAATTGGATTCAAATTTGCTGATCTCGATGTTTTTACTAAATACTGTTGGCAAGATGAGAAGAATTGTTAGTAATGAGGCAATTCCCTCGGTACCAGATATTCGCCGTCTTTTTGTCGTTGTTGTGGTTACTTGGTCTGGTACTTGAGACTGATGTGTTGATTCTTGGGCCTCATTCCCCGTAGTGATGTCATTCTTTGTTTCATGCTCAATTGGGAGTGGCGCTAATCTGTGGATCGGACGTTTCCAGATACCTGATGCTGTTCGAACATCAACTACTCGTACGGCACCATCAGTACCCTTATAAGTCTTGGTAATTCTGCCGAGTGGCCATTGAAGGGCTGGAACATTATCTTCCTTTATGATGACCATGTCTCCCACATTGATATTCTTAGAACATTCCTTCCATTTATGGCGATACTGGAGTTCGTTTAAGTATTCTTGTGACCAGCGTTTCCAAAATTCATGCTTGAGATGTGAGACCAAGTTCCATCTTGTCAGATGAGTGTGTTTTGCAGGAACTGTGTTTGCGTCGATTTGTGCAGTAAGGGGTTCACCGATGAGAAAGTGTCCAGGTGTTAGCGCCGCTAGATCGTTCGGGTCACTTGAAAGTGGTGTTAGTGGTCTCGAATTTAGGATAGCTTCGATTCCAATTAATACCGTTTCTAATTCTTCGTACGTCAACGAGGCTGTTGAAACACTTTTTCTTAATAAGTGTTTTGCTGACTTAACGGCTGCTTCCCAAAGACCTCCAAAATGGGGAGCCCTGGGGGGAATGAAGTTGAATTGTATGGCCTTATTGCTGCATTCCTTTATAATGGTCGTACGTGCCTTTTGGGAGTAAATAGCGTCTTCCAACTCGGACAATTGATTATTGGCTCCCACAAAATTCGTTGCGTTGTCGCAATATAGATTCTGGCAATGTCCTCTACGGCCGATGAATCGTCTCAGTGCTCCAAGAAACGATTCGGTAGTCAGATCGCTTACGAGTTCAATATGAACTGCCTTTGTGGCGAAGCAACAAAAAATTGCCACATATGCCTTGTGGGGTCGTTTTCCGCGAATTTTGTAGTGAATCCAAAAGGGTCCGCAGTAATCAACTCCTGTATTTATAAAGGGTCTTGATGGTGTTATCCTTGGTGACGGTAAACTTCCCATGATTTGTTGCAGTAATTGTGGTCTGTCTCTATTGCACTTCACGCAGTGGTGTACTATGGACCGCGCCATTATTTTGCCCTTAATTGGCCAAAATCGTTGTCGAAGATGGGCTAGCAATGTTTGGGCGCCGCAGTGGCTATTGTTTTCGTGGATATCCTGCATCAAAAGTTTTACTAGAGAATTGTTGTATGGTAATAGCATTGGATGCTTCGCGTCAAAAGAAAGTGTCCCAGACTCTAGTCGACCTCCAACCCGAATAATTCCATTATCATCCAAAAATGGACTCAGACTGGCGAAATTACTTCTTTGTTTTGACTCCTTGTATGTCTGCAGGTCACTGATTTCCTCCTTGAAATCGAATGCCTGCATTGCTCGAATTATTGTGATCAATGAGTCTTCTAATTCCTTAGTAGTTAGTAGTATTTCATTTTGCCGCTGACCCTTGCTACATCTGGCATTCTTGCAGAAACGTATGATATACCCAACTATTCTCTGAAGTGTCCTGAATGAATTGCGATGGTTAATTTTATATATCAACTCGTTATTGCCATCATGAGTCGCTGCTGCGACAATTGGTAGTTTTCGTTTTCTCTCTGTGTTTTCCGGAATTGAGAGCTCCTTCATATATTTCGTTGGCCACATATCTTGATGGCCTGATAGGAAAAGAGGACCATAAAACCATAGAGTGCATGATGGCAAGTTTGCTGGTTGAAGACCCCTCGATAGTATATCCGCTGGATTGTGTTTTGACGGTACATGTCGCCATTGCTCGGGAAGTGTTAGTTCTTGTATAGTGGAAACTCGGTTAGCCACAAATGTTTGAAATGATGAAGAAGGAGAATTTATCCATGCGAGAACAATTTCAGAGTCTGTCCATAAGAATGTGGGTGTATCCATGAGGTTTAAATCCTTCTTAATTCGAGCGGTTAACTGAGCGCCAAGAACCGCTGCACACAATTCCAGGCGTGGCAAAGTTTGTTTCTTCAGTGGAGCCACTCGTGATTTAGAACACAGGAATCTTACGATTATTCTTCCATCCTTCATAATTGCTCTCAAGTATACCACTGTACCATATGCCTTCTCAGATGCATCAGAAAAGGTGTGAATTTGAATGGCTGTGGGTACACCATTGTTGAACATGTGGCGTGGAAATTGAAAATTGTTTATTTCCCTCAAGTTATTCCGAAATGTTATCCATCGTGTGTGTAGCTCAGCTGGCAGTGCTTCATCCCATGAGAGTTTTAGCAACCAAAGCTCCTGGACGAATATTTTCGCTGTGACCACTAGTGGAGCCATCATGCCCAATGGATCAAATAACTTGGCAAGATCTGAGGTTACACTTCGTTTTGTAACTCTACTGGTCGAGCTCATATTAGTTTTGACACAAAATGAATCGTTCTTTGGCTGCCATGTTAATCCTAATGTCTTAATTGAAGCATTACTTTCATCGTTAAAGTCAAGATCAATTTCTTTATCTTCCTTGGCAATGCCTTGTAGCAGACGGGGATGATTGGCGCTCCATTTTCGTAATTTGAACCCTGCACACTGTAGAATGTGTATAAGTTGATTTTGCATTTCTACAACAGTCGATAGATTATTATCTCCCGTCAGGCAGTCATCAACGTAGAAATCGCTATGGAGAACCCTTGCACCTAATGCAAATGTTGCGTTATGCTCCTTTGCCAGTTGCTGCAAGCATTTTGTAGCTAAATAAGGTGCTGCTCTTGTACCATATGTTACCGTGTTGAGTTGATAGTAACGTAAAGACTCGCTTACGTTGTTTCTCCATGCGATGATTTGATATCTCCTGTCCTCCGGATCCATGACTATTTGTCGATACATTTTTTCAATGTCAGTGCAAAACACATATCGTGGTAAGCGGAATCGAAGCAATAATGAAAATAATTCACTCTGCACTACTGGCCCTGTGTACATGATGTCGTTTAACGATACCCCAGTTGATGTTTTGGATGATGCATCAAAAACTACTCGGAGTTTAGTAGTACTGCTACTAGCCTTGAAGACACAATGATGGGGAATGACGTAATTCGGAGCTACAACGTTATTGAGGTCGATTTCTGTCATATGACCCAAGTCTTCATATTCCTTCATGAATTTGATATATTGGTCTTTCACTTCCTTGGTTTTCTCTAGCCGTCGCTCAAGGGCCAGAAATCTGTTGGTTGCTATTTCCTTGGACCTGCCAAGAGTGATTGGGCTCTCATGAAACGGTAGTTTGACAACGAAGCGACCATCAATGGTTTTATGTGTGTTTTGAGCAAAGTGAGCTTCGCACATCTCTTCGGCCCTCGATAACTTGCTACGCGCCGGTTCAATTTCTTCGAGGCTCCATAATCGTTCGATCATCTGATGAAGATCATTGTCATCATAAGTGGAGATGCCGCATGTTGCTGTATCAGATTCAGTTACAGCTATTTTACCAGCTAGTATCCATCCGAGGACTGTATTCTGAAGAATAGGTAAATCGTCTGCTAAACGTATCTGCCCGATGGAGAGCAGTTGATGGTAGAATTCTGCACCAAGGAGAATATCAATGTTGTCGGAGTGATTGAATTTAGGGTCGGCTAACGGAATATTTCTTGGCATTGGCCATGATGAAATGTTAATATGTTGTGAAGGTTGTGGTGGTATTATGCTCGGCAGGACAAATGCTTCCAGGTGGATATTGAAATCGGTTGTTCTTGACTGTAGTTTTACATTCACACGTTGATGGGCTTCCTTTCTCCCATCGCCAATGCCTTGAATACTCATTGATGAGCTTCTTGCACTGAGTCCTAATCTCTTTACTAGACGTGTGGTGATCAAGTTGACTTGAGAGCCTGAATCCAGAATGGCCCTGCAATTCGTCTTTTGTCCATTGGTAGCAACCAATTCTACGACGGCAGTACTGAGGAGCACGTAATGATGTTTTTCTGAGCTCTTGGACGCTGCTAATGTTACTGATTGACTTGTAGTGTTTTGGTGATTGTTGTTCGTGTTGTTTGACTGTTTTTTGGTGGGAGAACCCTTCGTGTTACTCTCAAGATGTAGCATCGTGTTGTGTCTTTGACCACACCTTAAACAGCTTCTTGAAGCGCAATTTTTTGTTCCATGACCAGTTTTAAGGCAATTTAGGCAAAGTTTATGTTTTTGCGCTAAATGTAAACGCTCTATTGGCTGCAATTGTATAAATTGTTTGCAAGCAAATATCGGGTGTATCTCTGTTCCACAAGCCTTGCAGTTTCCTCTGTTGTTGTTACTCGAGGTTACTGACGCACAAGCTCGAGACGATGTATCCCTTTTCTTTCGTCCGATTGATTCTAATGATTGAAACTGGTTCTCAAGGAACGTTAAAAATTCATTAATGGACTGCAATTCCTTTGGCTTCTTGAGTGATTGTTCATATAGGAATCTTGTGTTTTGGTCTAGTTTGTTAACTAGTAAATGTAGAAGGAGAGGGTCCCATGTTGTTGTATTAACACCTATGTTATTTAATGCCATCAAACATTCTTGGGTGGTATCGTGGAGAGCCTTGATAGCCCCTGCTGATGGTTGCTGCTGTGCCTGGTTTGGTTGTCCAAGTATTTTTTGCAGAAGATTTGACGTGAGAACCCTTATATTGTTGTAGCGATCTTGAAGGATGCTCCAAGCAGTTTTGTAGTTGTCCTCCGTGAGTGATATATGGCGGATGAGATGCTCTGCTTCTCCGCTTAGATGTGTTTTCAGATACCACATCTTTTGTATGTTCGGTATTGGTTGGCTGTCAACCATTTGGGAGAAGAGATCAAAAAATTGTCTCCACTGTAGATAATCGCCATCGAATTTTGGGATAGTGACTTTTGGTAGATTTAGAGAATTATGGGTGATGATGCCATTTGATGAGGCATCTTCGATAATCCCATTGTTCTGTGGTTCTAGCTTTATCGATAAAGCGATAAGGTTTTCCTGTGCCATTTTCTCGATTGCGATATATTCCGCGTGATCGTACCCAATTTCAGTTGGGTTGTCCCTTAATTCCCAAATTGTACAATTCAGTGCTTCTATTTGCTGCCAGAGTTGTTCAAGTGTTCGGTACATACATTTATAATACTGTGAGGGTTCATGTTCTCTCAGAGATAGGCCCTCGATCAGCCTACGTAACGAACCCATGATTGTCCGTTGTCTTCTTATCGCACCAACGATTTTTGGTGGATTTTCTTCAACGGTTTCGACTGTTGTCTTAATGGGATTTATCTTTGATGTGGTTGCCCTCTCTTCTGAATTCGTTATTGACCTTATTCCGTCTTCAAAACGAAGTTTATATTCGTCACATAACGTTGATATCTTGCTGAAATACTGATTAACGAAATAATCGTGTTCAGCCGGAGCATTCGGCAATGATTTTATTTTTGCATCTGCCATTTCAAAAGTACTCCAGTGCTCCTGTAGGCGTTGTAGTCGCTCTTCTAGATAGGTTCTGGACTTCTTTCTGTCTGCGGGATCCTTCTTGAAGGAATGATGTCATCTTTTCTCCTTGATGAAACGGACAACCTTTGCTGAGATGATGAATTGAGGAATTCGATGAGAATCCTTGGTTGTATGATCCTTGTTCTGGATCACGTCGGGGTCACCAAAATGTTCAGGAGCGTTTTCCTGAATTAAAGTACCAAGCGCATAAACTTGATATTTTATATTACCATGTGAAGCAAGCACTTGAACTTGTTCACGTCGGAGATGATATTAGCGTTTTCTTGTATTATAGTATCAAGCACATAAACTTGATATATTATATTATTAAGTGAAGCAAGCACTTGAACTTGTTCACGTCGGAGTTTTTATGGGTAAAGGAATGAAACGATCAGTGTCTATTACTTCAGATTAACTGAATAACTGATATATTTTTGTAATTGGCTTACATCTTTTATACTTAAATTTAGCTTACTCTAACAATGATAAAAAACTAAATTACTGTCAGCATAATGGTAACAATTACATATATTGATTGCTTAAAACTAAATTACTGCCGGCAATGCACCGTCAGCATAATGGGTCATTGGCACCCAATTCAGAATCACGCATCGGCATATACACATTTGTTTTGGAATACGTGCTGCGTCAGCGCAAGGGTTGGTGTTGACGTCGTGCGGTGAATTACCTTGACACACAATTGTTGTATGCGCTGCGTCATAGGTAATTCAACTGAACACCAAGGTTATAAAGCCAGAACGGGAGCATGCAGGGATGAGAACGGACACCTAGAAATAGAATCGCAGTGATTGCTGAGAAATGGAAAAACCACTTCTGCAGGCAGAATGATCCATTTCTTAACGACGAAGACCGCAGAGAATTCCGTCCCCTCGACCTCTACGAAGTTAGGATCGCCATGTCGAAACTCAAATCGAATAAGGCCGCTGGAGCAGATGGACTGTCTGCTGAGCTCTTCAAGGCAGCTGGAGATGACCTGGTTAGGAGCATGCACCAGCTCATCTGTAAGATACGGTTAGAGGAAAGCATGCCCGAGGAATGGAGTCTCAGCATCGTATGCCCGATCCACAAGAAAGGAGACCCCTCTGACTGCGCAAACTACAGAGAAATAAGTCTTCTTAACATCGCCTACAAAATCTTCTCTGCCGTTTTGTGTGCACGCCTGAAGTCTTTTGTAAATAAGCTGAAAAGTCCCTATCAGTGCGGATTCAGGCCAAGGAAGTCCACACTACGGCAGATCCTGAAAAAAACCAATGAATTTCAAGTCGACACACACCACCAAATTTGTCGACTTCAAAGCCGCATGTGTATGTATGTATGTATGTTGACGTTACAGTCCATGAAGAACCTGAGCCGAGCTTCTCTCAATCACCCATGTTGTGTGTGATTTCATTTTCCCATAGGTGAAAGGGACCTACAGTTTATTGCCGGTTCCGAACGGCAAATTTCGAGAAGCTTTTCAAGACAATTTTACTACAGGGGTTTTGTCAGTACCCCGCTGAGGAGAAGCACCGCGAAAAACACGTTCGATGACATGGCTATGTCGGGACTCGATCCCGTGTCATCGGCGTTAGAGGCCAACACACTACCCACTGCGCCACGGTGCTCTCCGCATACGCATACGACAGCGTAATTAGAGCTCGAGCATACCACGCTATGTCTACCTTTGACATCCCCGCCAAACTCATGCAGGATGACTTTGGAGAATGTTCGCTGCTCCATCCGAATCGGTGAAGACCTGACCGATAGTTTTGATGTCAAAAAAGGCATTTGGCAGGGCTATGCGCTGTTGTGTGATTTCTTCAACATCGTATTAGAAATGATTGTGCAATAATCCCTGGCAAATACAAGAGGCACAACTTATTCCTCGCAACTCCTTGCATATGCCGACGACATTGACATATTAGGTAGATCACAGCGAGATGTCAATGGGGCGTTTGCGAGTATTGCTTATTGACGAGATGGAGGCGGCGAAAATTAGTTTGGCAGTAAACGAGGGCAAAACTAAATACATATGTATATGCTATCATCAAAAAAGGACGCTCACCATCGACGTCTTGGCCAGAACGTTTGTTTTGGCAGAAATAAATTTGAGGTAGTTAAGCACTTCGTCTACCTTCACTTCGCAGTGACATGAAACAACGACATCAAACGCAGAATCACTCTTGCCTATCGCTGTTTTTTTTTGGGCTCAGGAGGCAATTGAGTAATAGAGCCCTCTCCCAAACGACAAAGTTGACTCTATATAAGACCCTAATCATCCCGGTCCTGCTGTACTGCGCAAAATCATGGACACTATCAAAAGCGGATGAAGAGGCCCTTGGTCGGTTCGAGAGAATGGTTTTGCGCGTGATTTTCGGTCCTATAAACGCAGACGGGGGATGGGGGAAAATATTCAACCACGAGCTTTACGGGCTGTACAGCAACATGAGTCTAGTCAGGTGTCTATGGATTGAACGCCTAAGATGGCTAGGCCATGTAGAGCGAATGGACACCACAGCCCCATCCCGGATAGTCTTTGAATCGAACCCAACAGTCAACCGGCTGCGCGGCAATGGATCGTGCTAGTTGGAGGGGCATGCTGGTCAAGGCCCAGGTTCACCACGAACTGTAGCGTCCGTTAAGAAGAAAAAGATATTACCCGCGGAAATTCAGAACGTATGGTACTTGTGCAGCACACTGAACACAAAGCAGAACGCTCTTGGACAGGATTTTCTCAGTGAACACAATGACCTGCACTTTTCTGTTCTGAATTACTTAGAACAATCTCATTGAACACAGTGTCTGACTAGTGTGACCTAATATAATGGCATGAAGGCCATCAAGTGCCAACGAACTGCGGACGGTTTTTTCTTTCCATTTTCTTCAGATACATTTTTCCCAAGACTATGCTAGTGGAATGTTGTTTATTTCATTAAACGATGTTCTGTGGAAATAGCTTCGTCAAGATGTGTATGTAAATAGTAAATTTGCAAGCTGAAGACTTTCGGTGTTTGCTAAAAGAATTGAACAGACCGAATGAAATCATAATACCGTAACATCAGGAACAAATAGAGAAGACTGTCGTCTAACCGCACTCAAGGCTGGTCACTCATGGAGTACGGTCGAACTATAATGTTTCATTTGTATGTAAATAAACAAAAACCAAAATCATAAACTTAGCCAACAACTTAGCAAAAATTAGGAAGCGCATCGATGTATGCCATCGATTTCGATGTCGTTACGATTCGATTCAAAGTGATCAACATCTTTGAGAACCTGATACCGCACTGCCTATCTGTTCACGCGATTGGATTTGTTTACATTTTCTCTCGGTCCAAATTGATCGTACGTGGCCGCGTGACCCAGCAGAAAAAAGGAAAGTAAACGATCCTAAACCTCAATGTCAAAATGGTATGAGATGGTGGTTTGCTGCTAATACTGAAGCATCAGATGGCAGAGGACTAACAAAGGTCTCGTAGGGGTAGCATCTATCCCACAGATGCTGGCCTGCTAAGAAGCGAGAAGAGCACCTTGCGGCAATGTGGTGCCATCTGGGAATTTCCGTTGAAAATCACAGACGGGGAAGGGTGAATGGCGAAGGGTTTCCTGCGTCAGCAAAACAGGTTTAGTCGGTTGGACTACGGCCTAGTAAGCCGTAACCGTAAAAAAATCATCATCACTCAGAGACAACCAAAAGTTTCGAACTTAACGAACGAACTACATGTTGATGACCCCTAAAAACGTATAAAAGAACGAGAGTATAGGTTCTGCAATGATTCCCAGGTCTCGTGTGAAAGGGACTTGTGGTACGGGCTCGTTGAGAAGGTAGTAAGTTTTGGAAGCTGATGTGAAGCATTTTCGAGAAAAGGTAACGTACTGGCATTCACCAACGTTGAGTTCCAGGAAGTTATTATCGCACCAAGTACCGAAGGAACTAAGGTCATTTTGAGTGAGCTAGCAGCAATTTCTTCTGCTTCAAGATAATACTTGCCTAATTTCGTGGGGGCGAAGACCCCCATTTATTGGGCTTAATTCAAGCCAACTTAATCTAACTTATTCTAACTTAATCTAACTTAGAAGCTAATGATGGTGGGAGAGGGGGGCATGATTAAGAAGACGAGTTTTTAAGCATTGAGTGCTGAGGTTGAAGTCGAAGTAAGGATTTGAGTTAACACTTCCCAGCATACGAGAAATGGGTTCATTGGAGCCATAGGCGGTGCGGGGGGTGGGTAGATAGAAGAGACGGGGATTACGTACATTGCGGGGGTTAGTGTTGATAGAGACGGAGTCATAGAGGGTCGCGCAATCAATGGTACCTGAAAGGAGTCGATGGATGAAGAGAATGTCAGTTCTTCTTTCCTCCAACGTGTTCATGTTGATTAATTTAAGACGGTCTTGATAGGGTGGTAGGAGCAAATGATTATTCCAGGGGAGACCTCGAAGTGCAAAACGTAGGAATCGGCGTTGGATGCTCTCGATTCTAGAAATGTGGGTTTTGTTGGTAAGGTGACCATACTTGAGAGGTTGTGTAGAGAGATCGGGTAACGTAGGGGTTGGAGAATTCTTTAGACCATCGCTTTACGAAGCCGAGTGCTGAATTAGCTTTAAGGATTATCTCGTTGATATGTGTCCGAAAATTTAACTCCTGGTCACATAATATGCCAAGATCCCGGATAGCCTGAACGGTGGCTATGGGCTGATTATTTAGAAAGTAGAGACGGGGAGGGGGTTTGATTCGTTTACGTGAAAAAGTAATGGATTGGCATTTGGGAATGTTGAGTTCCAAGCAGTTTTTGGAACACCAGGTGGAAAAACTATTGAGATCTAATTGGATTAGGGAAGGGTCCTGACTGGAGGAAATACTCCTGAAGAACTTGGTATCATCGGCATATAGTGAGACATGGGAATGTTTGATCACCATTTCAATATCGTTAATGGTGAGAACGAAAAGAAGTGGACCTAAGTGGCTACCTTGGGGGGCACCGGAGGAAGCTGGAAAAGGTTTAGAAAAGGCAGATCTGAAGCGAACACTATAATAGCGATTGTTCAAGTAAGAAGATATCCACTTCACGGAAATGGGATCGAAACCAAGGGAAGACAGTTTGAAGAGTATTAGGCTGTGGGAAATTTTATCGAAAGCTTTACTGAAATCGGTAGAAATAACGTCGACTTCATTGCCATTCTCTAAGGCCGAGAGGGTAAAGGACACAAACTCAACAAGATTTGTGGTTGTAGATCTGCATTTGAGGAAACCGTGTTGTCTAGGGGAGATTAAAGACTTGCAGCGAAAACTTAAGATTTCATACAAAATGCTCTCGAAGAGTTTGGGTATATGTGACAGTTTGGCAATGGGACGATAATTGTTGATATCGTTCTTCGGCCCTTTTTTGTGTATAGGGGTTATATATGAGGTTTTCCATAACTGGGGGAATTCGCCCAAGCATAGGGATAAAGTGAAGATTTTCGAGAGAGGGGAAGAGACGGTTGAGGAGCATTTTTTTAGGAATATAGCAGGGAGACCGTCAGGTCCAGGAGTGAATTCATCTTTAAGTTGATTTAATTTGTTTTCGATGACACAGGGGTCGACTGTACGAGGAAGAAAAGGTCCAAAGGAGAAATTCGGTAAATAATCGAAGTAAGCGGGATCCGGAACAAAGGAATCGTCGGCGGAAGATTGTTTGAAATAGGTGGCAAAAAAATTGGCGATAATGTTAGGGTCATTTGAGGTTTGATCATTGATGGCGAGAGAGGTGGGGTACCCATCAGATTTTCTTTTGTAGTTAACAAACTTAAAGAAGGACTTTGGATCGCTTATAAGATTGGCTTGTGTTTCGGCTATATAGTGTTGATAGAGAGAGTTGTGAAGATAGCTACCCATGTAGTTAGAGAAGTCTTTAGGGGATTGGGTACGAAGGAATATTGACCACTGTTTATTTCTTTTGTTTCTTAGGGAACGGAGTCTGCGATTATACCATGGTGGGGAGGAGGACAAAGTTATGCGTTGGGAAAATGGGACGTAAAGAGAGATAGAACTAAATATTTCCCTGTAGAATATGGATACAGCATCATTTAAAGTTAGATTATCAAAATTGAAAAACGCTTTTTTAAGGTATTCGTTAATTTGGTGAAATTTCGCTTTGTGGAAATTGTGAGGAGGCAGAACTGTAGGAGGAGTATTCTGTGATGAAGAATTATGAAAAAAAGAAAGAAGAAGGGGAGGATGGAAGTTATCGATGGTAGAAAGGGAAAGTGGACAAAGAGAGACAGAAGAATTGAAGGGATCGGTTGTGAATATGAGGTCTAGTTGTCTACCCATGTAGTTTGAGATGCCACTAACTTGGCTAAGGTTTGAATCTGCTAGGCGATCCAAGAAGAGACATTCTTTGGTCGTAGTGGGGTTGGTGGCAATATAAAACGATTCTTCGTCTGATTGAGACCATTTAAGGTGAGGAAGGTTGAAATCTCCGAAGAGAAGGATTCCATCCTGAGGATCTCTTAAATCAGTTATTTGGTCAATTGTGTTGATGGCGAGTTGATAAGATTCTATGGGTTGTGAGGGCAAGATGTAGAAACAGGTGATGTAAAGTGTCTTCTGGGGTAGCACAATCTTGATTGTAATAAAGTCGAGATGTGGGGAGGATGATACTGCAATAAGGGAGGAGTCAATTGAATTAAGGACGGCTAGAAGGACACCCCGGACGGCTAGAAGGACACAATTGACAGCTACAATTTCTAGGTAGTTAAGGAGTTTGTCTACCTCGGGGCAAACGTAAATTCCACAAATGACACCACAGTGGAGATCCGGCGTAGAATCGCCCTTGGCAACCGCTGCTACTTCGGCTTGTCCAAACAGCTGGGGTCAAAACTCCTCACTCGAAAGACCAAAGTCATGCTTTACAAAACGCTCATTCTGCCAGTCTTGCTGTACGGAGCCGAAAGCTGGACGATAAGCAGGACAGCGGAGCTGATTTTGGGTTCTTTCGAAAGAAAAATTCTGCGCCGGATATTTGGTCCTGTCTGTGAGGAAGGTGAATGGAGAAGAAGACACAACCGCGAACTCTACGAGCTGTACCAAGATGTGGATGTAGCCCGGAAGGCAAGGATCCGTCGACTACACTGGCTCGGCCACATCGAGCGCATGGACATCAACGCTCCAGCTAAGAGGGTCTTCGACTCCGAGCCTCCTGGTTCGAAAAGAAGAGGAAGACCGAACCTCCGGTACAAAGACCAAGTAATCGCGGATGTAAGACATCTTGGTCTTGACAACTGGAAGCAGCGTGTCCGGGACCGTCAAGGATGGAGGGCAGCTATAGCTCAGGCTCAGATCCTCCATGGATCGCAGGCCTGATAAGTAAGTAAGTAAGTAAGTAATATAAGCTGTGAAGATCGATGACCTCTTGCGAAACGAATTTTTCGAAAAAGATACGATGGTTCTTTTCTTGTAATAATTTTGTGTAATAATAACATGGCGCGGTATTTCAGTAATTCCTTTAGAGAGCAATCTGTTATCTGTCTTGTGTATTCGGAAATGTGTTCATATCTACTGATACCATGTATGTACCTTGCGCAACAGTTATAGGCGACTGTCAATTTTCTTTCAGATTCGTAGTCCATATTTGAAAATAGCTCACTGCCATATAATATTATTGGTACAATATATGCCTTAACAAGTTTGCGTTTAACATTTTTTGGTAGAAAGTGTACTGTGGGACTAAGTCCGCGGAGAGCACCGTAGACTTTAGAAACAACATTATTTATATGCAACTTCCAGCTTAGATTCGATGTAAAGAAGATACCCAGGTTTTTGTAATGCTCAACATACTCAATAGGAGATCCATTGATATGAAGTGGCGGAAATGTGAATGGTTGCCTACGTCTGTCGATGATTAAAGCTTTTGTTTTTGATGGGTTAAGGCCTAGTCCATTAAGTTTAGACCACACTTACTTACTTACTTACTTATCAGGCCTGCGATCCATGGAGGATCTGAGCCTGAGCTATAGCTGCCTTCCATCCTTGACGGTCGGGCACGCTGCTTCCAGTTGTCAAGACCAAGATGTCCTACATCCGCGATTACTTGGTCTTTATACCGGAGGCTCGGTCTTCCTCTTCTTCTCGAACCAGGAGGCTCGGAGTCGAATACCCTTTGAGCTGGAGCGTTGATGTCCATGCGCTCGATGTGGCCGAGCCAGTGTAGTCGACGGGTCCTTGCCTTCCGGACCACATCCACATCTTGGTACAGCTCGTAGAGTTCGCGGTTGTGTCTTCTTCTCCATTCACCTTCCTCACAGACAGGACCAAATATCCGGCGCAGAATTTTTCTTTCGAAAGAACCCAAAATCAGCTCCGCTGTCCTGCTTATCGTCCAGCTTTCGGCTCCGTACAGCAAGACTGGCAGGATGAGCGTTTTGTAAAGCATGACTTTGGTCTTTCGAGTGAGGAGTTTTGACCCCAGTTGTTTGGACAAGCCGAAGTAGCACCGTTTGCTAAGGGCGATTCTACGCCGGATCTCCACTGTGGTGTCATTTGTGGAATTTACGTTTGCCCCGAGGTAGACAAACTCCTTAACTACCTTGAATTTGTAGCTGTCGATTGTTATGTTTTGTCCCAAGTGGTGAGCGACGGATTGGTCTTTGCTTGACAGCATGTATTTCGCTTTGCCCTCATTGATCTTAAGACCAATTCGTTTCGCCTGTTCTTCAATCGCCGTGAATGCTTCCACAATGCCACGGCGAGAACACGCGATGATGTCGATATCATCCGCGTATCCTAGCAGCTGGATGGACTTGTAAAAGATAGTGCCTTCCCTGTTGACGCCTGCCCGTCGCACTATCTGCTCCAGCACCAGGTTGAAGAAGTCACATGACAGCGCATCTCCTTGCCGAAATCCGGTGCATGTTTCGAATGGTTCCGAGGTCCTAGAACCGAGTTGCACGATGCATCGCGTGTTCTTTAGCGTGGCGCGACACAACTGGATCAGTTTTACCGGGATCCCGAATTCGGCCATCGCCCCAAACAGTGCTTCACGATGAATGCTGTCGTATGCGGCTTTGAAATCGATGAAAAGATGGTGTGTATCGATTCGAAACTCGTTGGTCTTTTCCAGGATTTGTCGAAGTGTGAAAATTTGGTCTATAGTTGATTTGCCGGGCCGGAAGCCGCACTGGTAGCTGCCGATTAGTGCGGTGCAAAATGGTTTTAGACGTTCACACAATACGCTGGACAGGATCTTGTATGCGACATTGAGCAGGGATAAACCTCTATAGTTCTTGCAAGAGGTAGGATCGCCTTTTTTGTGGATGGGACATATAGAGCTGGTATTCCAGTCGTCGGGCATGCTCTCATCTTCCCAAATTCTGCAGATGATCTGGTGCATGCTCCCTACCAGAACTTCGCCGCCAGCCTTGAAGAGCTCTGAGCCTGCGGCCTTGTTGTTCTTCAGCTTCTGAATAGCTGTGTCGACTTCTTCTATGCTGGGTGGGAGGACTACTTCAGCGGCTGGAGTTGGGATTTCCTCGGTCCCTACCACTCTCTCTTGGTCATGCTCGTTAAGCAGCTGCTGGAAGTGCTGCTTAAATACATCCACTATTCCCTGCGGGTCGGTGACAAGATTACCCTCGCAGTTTCGAAGAGCCAGGGTGCCCTTTTTGAAGCCTCCTTCGAGGCCTTTGGCTTTCTTGTAAAAGGCTCGTATTTTATGTTTATCCCTAGACTCCTCGATATCCTTGAGCTGGGAGGCTGTGAAGATTCTTTTCTTTTGTCGCAGTAGTTTCTTCTCCTCCCTTCTTCTGGCTCGGTACTCTTCTCGCGTTGCCCTGGTTTTCCTCTGCAGCGCCTTTTGGTACGCCTCGTCGGTTGCTGCCTTTTTCTGCTCACACTCGCCATCATACCACGGGTTTCTTGTCGGGTGTGGTAGGTATCCTAATGTGGTTTCGGCTACTTCCTGTATGGCTGAGCGGCAATGCAGCCACATATTATTGGCATTTGTGTTCGACGTAGGCATACCGTAGAGTCTTTCGCTCAGCTGCTCCCTGTAGACTCTGGCGACCTCCGGTGTGCTCAGGCGCCCAATGTCGAATCTCCTCCTGATGGGCTGGTGCAGCTTTCTGACATTGGACAGTCGAGCTCTGAATCTTGCTGCTACGAGGAAGTGGTCAGAGTCGACATTTGCCCCTCTGAATGTTCGCACATCCAGGATGTTTGACGCGTGCCTTGCGTCAATGAGCACATGGTCGATTTGGTTGGCGGTTCGACCGTCCGGAGATCGCCAGGTTGCTGTGTGGATTCGCTTGCGAGGGAATCTTGTGCTACTTATCACCGCATTACGAGCTGTCGCAAAGTCAGCGAGTCGGAAGCCGTTATCTGTTGTTGTATCGCGGAGGCTGTGCTTTCTGATCACTCCGCCAAGGGTGTTTTCCTTTCCGATTTTGGCATTACCTAGATATTACTTACTTACTTACTTAGGTGGCGCTACAGTCCGTGGTGAACCTGGGCCTCAACCAACAAGCGTCTCCAGCCGGCACGGTCTTTGGCCAGCTGTTTCCAGTGCCGCACGAACAGGTCCCTTTCCACCTGCGTGCACCACCGCTGAGGCGGCCGTCCTCTGCCGCGCCTTCCTTCCGGAGTGGATTCGAAGACTTTTCGGGTCGGAGCTGTGTCTTCCATGCGCTCTACATGGCCTAGCCACCTTAGACGCTGTATCCGTAGACGTCGTACCAGGCCGATGTCGCTGTACAACCCGTACAGTTCTTCGTTATATCTTCTCCTCCATACACCGTTTGAACAAACGGGACCATAGATAGTGCGCAGAATTTTCCTCTCGAAACGACCAAGGGCATCTTCATCCGCTTTTGTTAAGGTCCAAGCCTCTGCGCCGTAAAGGAGGACTGGGATGATTAAGGTCTTATATAGTGTCACCTTGGTTTTCCGAGAGAGGGCTCTACTTCTCAATTGCCTCTTGAGCCCAAAGAAACAGCGGTTGGCAAGAGTGATTCTGCGTTTTATCTCAGCGCTGGTGTTGTTGTCGCTGGTAATCAGTGAGCCAAGGTAGACGAATTCCTTGACCACTTCAAAGTTATATCCGCCCATGGTGACGTTCTGGCCAATACGTCGGTGTTGTCCGTCTCTTTTAGATGAGAGCAGATATTTGGTTTTACCCTCATTAACCTTGAGACCCATCTTAGCCGCTTCTACCTCAATGCTCACAAAAGCCTCATTGACGTCTTGCTGTTTTCGTCCAATTACGTCAATATCGTCGGCGTACGCAAGCAATTGCGTAGACTTGAAATAGATCGTACCTCTTGTGTTGGCCAGTGACTCTTGCACAATCTTTTCAAGCACGATGTTGAAAAAGTTGCACGACAGCGCGTCGCCCTGCCTAAATCCTTTTTTAACATCAAAGGTCTCGGTATGCTCATTACCGACCTTAATGGAGCAACGAGAATTCTCCATTGTCATCCTGCACAGTCGGACGAGTTTGACAGGGATGTTAAAACTAGACATGGCTTTGTACAGCTCGTCTCTATATACGCTGTCATACGCGGCCTTGAAATCGACGAAGAGGTGGTGAGTGTCGATTTGGTATTCCTGGGTCTTCTCCAAGATCTGCCGTAGCGTAAATATTTGGTGTATTGTGGATTTATCTGGCCTGAAACCACACTAATAAGAGCCGATCAGGTTATCCACAAACGGTTCCAGGCGTTCACACAATATGGCAAAGAAGATCTTATATGCGATGCTAAGGAGACTTATTCCCCTATAGTTGGCGCAGTTATAGGGGTCTCCTTTCTTATGGACCGGGCAAACGATGCTGAGATTCCATTCGTCGGGCATGCTTTCCTCCGACCATACCTTGCAGATGAGATGGTGCATGCACCTTACCAGCTCATCTCCAGCCGCCTTAAAAAGCTCAGCAGATAGGCCGTCTGCGCCAGCGGCTTTATTAGACTTAAGTCTTGATATCGCTATTTTGACTTCGTCTAGGTCGGGTGGACCGAATTACCTAGATATTACCTAGATACAAATACATAACAACTGGCCGCCAGTATTTCGTACATGCGGCTCGACTCTGGAATGCATTGCCCCTTAATATCAAGTTAACGAACAACATAAATGTTTTTAAACGTAAAGTCTTTGATTTTTATTCCAATAACCGGTAGCAAATAGAACTCACTCTCACACTATTTTATATTTATTACTTAAGACGCTAGATGCTGATGTGTCCGGGATAGTGGTTGATTGAGCGCACGTGATATCCAACAGCATATTATGCAACGCACAACAAGCTTTTATACTGAGTTCAACGTTTTCGACACGTTTTCGACACTTGACGGAAGAGGCCGAATGGCGAGTATCCTGCGCCACCAAACAGGATCAGTGTCGGTTGGGCTATGGTCTAGCGAACCATAACCGTAAAACCACTAATTGCTCAGAAACACAAAACAGCCTCGGATAATAAAACGGAACGGATCTATGTTGACGACCCTATGAGAAAACAAAAAACAAACAATGACCTTCGGTTCTGTACGTGGAATGTTAGGTCCCTAAACAGACCACGTGCGGCCGAACAACTTGCGGACGCCCTAGACCGCTATAAAGCGGACATAACCGCCATCCAGGAAATGCGATGGAATGGACCGAGTAAAAAGCGGATGAAAAACTGCGACATTTACTACGGTGACTGCTATAGGGAGAGAGGACAGAGACTATTTGGATGCGGATTTGTTGTTAGAGGTGGACTAAGACATAAAGTCCTAAGTTTCCAGTATGTGAGTGAACGCCTCATAACTATCCGCATCAAGGCAAATTTCTGTAACATCAGCCTCATATGCGTCCATGCCCCCACGGAAGACAAGGATGACTCAATCAAAGATGATTTCTTTGATCTCCTAGACCGAACATATACCAAATGCCCCAGCTATGATACCAAAATCATACTAGGGGATTTTAACGCTAAGTTGGGTAAAGAAAGCATCTTTGAGCGGATCATCGGCAAACACAGCCTACATGACACCACATCCGATAGCGGACATAGGCTGATCGACCTTGCCACGGGGCGAAATCTTCTTGTAGCCAGCACACGATTTTCCCACCTCGATATACACAAAGGCACCTGGCGGTCGCCAGATCAATCGGTCACCAACCAGATTGACCACATCGCGATTGACGTCAGACACTCCTCCACTATTCTTGATGTTCGCACTTTCCGAGGAGCGAACATCGATTCAGACCACTATCTTGTAGTAGCCAAGATACGTCAGCGCATAACACGAACACTGCGGAGTAGAGTTAGAACACCAAGCTATGACGTCGGAAAGCTACTATCGCCGGAGATCGCCAGTGCTTTTGCCAACCGCGTCTCCCTTAAGCTCTCCGATACACCTCAATCCTCCACTCAGTCAGTAGAGCAACAATGGAGCCTGTGCAAACAAGCCCTGAAGAGTACAGCAACGGAAGTGCTGGGCCTTAAAGCTCCACCACGACGAAACACCTGGTTCGATGACGAGTGTAGAAGGATTCATGCGGAAAAGCAGGAGGCATACAAAGCCTCACTACACAAAAAAACAAGAGCGGCTCGGGAGCTCTACGAGCTTAAGAGAAGGGAGGAACATAAGCTTCTCAAGAGAAATAAGAAAGACCACGAGAAGCGGGCGATTGAAAACTTGGAGAGGTGCTATTACAGGCACGCCATTCGAAGATTTTATCAGCGGATAAAACGAATGTCTCAAGGCTATAAAGCCCGAACGGAGGCCTGTAAGGATGAGAACGGACACCTGGTAGTAGAATCGCAACCGATGCTGAGTATTTGGAAAAACCACTTCTGCAGACTGTATAACGGCGATGACAACCAACTTACCGCCGTCAGGCAGAATGATCCATTTTTTAACGACGAAGATCGCAGAGAATTCCGTCTCCCTCACCTCGACGAAGTTGAGATTGCCATGTCGAAACTCAAGTCGAATAAAGCTGCTGGCGCAGATGGACTGTCTGCTGAGCTTTTCAAAGCGGCTGGGGTGAGCTGGTTAGGAGCATGCACCGGCTCATCTGTAAGATATGGTCAGAGGAAAGCATGCCCGAGGAATGGAGTCTCAGCATTGTTTGCCCGATCCACAAAAAAGGAGATCCCTTTGACTGCGCCAACTATTGAGGAATAAGTCTCCTTAATGTCGCATACAAGATCTTCGCTGCCGTTTTGTGTGAACGCCTGAAGCCATTCGTAAACAAGCTGATAGGTCCTTATCAGTGTGGCTTCAGGCGAGGGAAGTCCACCATCGATCAAATCTTCACACTACGGCAGATCCTGGAGAAAACCAATGAGCTTCAAGTCGATACGCACCATCTATTCGTCGACTTCAAGGCCGCATACGACAGCGTAATTAGAGACGAGCTATATAACGCCATGTTTACTTTTGACATCCCTGCGAAGCTCGTCAGACTATGCAGGATGACCTTGGAAAATGCTCGCTGCTCCATCCGAATCGGTGAGCACCTTACCGATAGTTTTGATGTCAAAAAAGGATTTAGGCAGGGCCATGCGCTGTCGTGTGATTTCTTCAACATCGTATTGGAAATGATTGTGCAAAAATCACAGGCCAATACAAGAGGCACAATCTTCTTCAAATCCTCGCAACTCCTTGCATACGCCGACGACATTGACATAATAGGTAGATCGCAGCGAGATGTCAATGAGGCGTTTGCGAGTATTGAGATGGAGGCGGCAAAAATTGGTTTGGCAGATTTAATGATCTGCTGTCATCGAAAAAGGACATTTACCACCGACGTCTTGGACAGAACGTGCATATTGGCAGATATAAGTTCGAGGTAGTTAAGGACTTCATATACCTCGACACCAGTTTCGAAATCAAGCGCAGAATTACTCTTGCCAACCGCTGCTTCTTTGGGCTCAAGAGGCAACTGAGAAGTAGAGCCCTCTCTCGTACGACCAAGTTGACCTTATATAAGACCTTAATTATCCCGATCCTGTTATACGGCGCAGAAACATGGACTTTATCTAAAGCGGATGAGGAAATCCTTGGTCGTTTCGAGAGAAAGATTCTGCGTTCGATTTTCGGTCCCATAAACACAGAGGAGGGTTGGAGGAGAAGATTCAATCACGAACTGTACGGGTTGTACAGCGACATGAGTCTGGTCAGGCGTCTACGGATCCAACGCCTAAGATGGCTAGGCCATGTAGAGCGAATGGACACCACAGCTCCAGCCCGTAGAGTCTTTGAATCCAACCCCGAGGGACGAAGAAATAGAGGACGGCCGCACCTAAGGTGGCGCGCACAGGTGGAAGGGGACCTCAACCAACTTGGCGTGCGGCATTGGAAAAGACTAGCGAAAGATCGTGCTAGGTGGAGAGGCATGTTGGTTGAGGCCCAGGTTCACCCCGAACTGTAGCGCCCGTTAAGTAAGTAAGTATTTATTTTTGTTTGCAATATTTTGAATCTGTTGCCTAACAGTCTAAACGCATGTGTCTTGCTCGCGAAAGCCGCAAATTAAAAATTAGTTTTTTCGAATCTTCCGTTGAAAACGGACAGGGTTTGAGTAAGTGAATTTGTAGAGGAAAAGCACCATTTCCCACGATTACGCAAGGAAGTTTTCTATCATTGCCTGTAATCTTTTCTGGAGGAAATTCTGCTCTGCTTCTTCAATGATTTTCTTGAGTGGACCTTGTGCTAAAACGCCTGAATCATTCGTGCGACCATTGCATCCGATGTTTATAACTAAAGCGACCATTTGCGTCCGGTAAAGCCAACAGGACTATGCTCTTGTTGCCCTCGTCTGACCTTAACGCTCGAAAATCAATGTGTTTGCCATCTAGGGCACCCAAGCATTTTGGAAACTGCCGCTTCATAGCGTAACCATCAGCTATTTCTTCTCATTCAGATATTGAGGTTGGAAGCTGAAAACAAGAAGAAAATTTGTTTTTTCATCATTTCATATATGTATGTACATATGTAGGTACGGGAGAGCACCGTGGCGCAGTGGGTAGTGTGTTGGCCTCTGACGCCGATGACTCGGGATCGAATCCCGACACAGCCATGTCATCGAACGTGTTTTTCACGGTGTTTCTCCTCAGCGGGGTTCTGACAAAACCCCCTGTAGTAAAATTGTCATGAAAAGCTTCTCGAACTTCGCCGTTCGGAACCGGCAATAAAACTGTAGGTCCCTTTCACCTATGTGAAAATGAAATCACACACAACATGGGTGATTGAGAGAAGCTCGGCTCAGGTTCTTCATGGACTGTAACGCCAACATAAATACATACATACATATGTAGGTACCATACATATAAAACTTTTTTCTTTTTTGTTGTAGAGAACACGACCCAGCATTCAAATGAGACTGCTACAATTTCAACGAAGACAAGAGGGAAAGCTGGAGTATCACTGGCTTGGGCCTCAGGTTGTCTCCCATCTCGAGGCAATAAGGAACCCTTCATTACGACGCGACACGCAGCATGGACAATTCAAAAAGTCCTCAATGACGCCGTAATGAAGGGCACGTCTACACAGCCACGCATATCATCGCCCGCTAAGAAAAGGACGAGAGACATATTGCAGGAGGCAATTCAAATAACGTTTGATGAAAGCGATTTTTGATTTTAAATTTGATGTGTTTTACTTAATTTTTTAATGAACTATTGTAATGAGAACGAACATCTTGCGGTACTGTTTGTAAGTCCAATCCACACCTCCTTGTGCCATTTGGAGATTTCCTATGGAAATTGCAGACGGAGAATCCTACTGCGCCGAAAAATTAGGATTAGTCGACGACCCTTGCAAAAAAACGAAAAAAGGTCAATGATCTTCGGCTGTGTACGTGGAATGTTAGGTCCCTAAACAGGCCACGTGCAGCCGAACAACTTGCGGACGCCCTAGACCGCTATAAAGCGGACATAACCGCCATCCAGGAAATGCGATGGAATGGACCGGGTATAAAGCGGATGAAAAACTGCGATATTTACTACGGCGACTGCTATAAGGAGAGAGGACAACGATTGTTCGGATGCAGATTTGCTGTTCGAGGTGGACCAAGGTGGACTTCGGCATGTGAGCGAACGCCTCATAGCCATCCGTATCAAGTCTAAATTTTTTAACATCAGCCTGATCTGCGTCCACGCTCCCACGGAAAACAAGTATGACTCCACCAAAGATGAGTTCTACGATCTCCTACACAGAACGTATGCCCAATGTCCCCGCTATGACAGCAAAATTGTACTAGGAAACTTAAATGCTAAGCTGAGTAGGGAAAGCATCTTTGAACGAGTCATCGGCAAACATAGCCTACACGACACCACCTCCGATAACGGACACAGGCTGATTGATCTTGCTACGGGGGGAAATCTCCTACTAGCCAGTACGCGCTTCCCGCACCTCGATATACACGAAGGCACCTGGCGGTCTTTTGATCAATCGAGTACCAACCAGATTGATCACATCGCGATCGACGTCAGACACTCCTCCACTATTCTTGATGTTCGAACCTTCCGAGGGGCTAACATCGACTCGGACCACTATCTTGTAGTAGCCAAGATGCGCTTAGGGATATCACGAACGCAACGGAGTAGAGTAAGAATACAAAGTTATGACGTCGAAAAGCTACTATCGCCAGAAACCGCTCGTACTTTTACCGATCGCGTCTCCCTTAAGCTCTCCCATACACCTAAATCCTCCACACTATCAATAGAACAGCAGTGGAGCATTTGCAAACAAGCCCTGAAAAGCTCTGCATCCGAAGTTTTGGGTTTCACGGCTCCACCACGAAGAAATACCTGGTTCGATGACGAGTGCAGGAGGATTCATACAGCGAAGCAGGATGCATATAAGGCCTCGCTGCATAAAAGAACAAGAGCGGCTCGTGAGCTCTACTAGTTAAAAAGAAGGGAAGAGCATAAGCTTCTCAGGAGAAAGAAGAAAGAGCACGAGAAGCGCGCGATTGAGGATTTGGAGAGATGTTACTGCAGGCGTGACGTTCGAAAGTTTTATCAACAGATGAAGCGAAAGCCAGAACGGAAGTCTGCAGGGATAAGAACGGACACCTGGTAGTAGAATCGCAGTCGATGCTGAGAAATGGAAAAACCACTTCTGCATACTGTATAACGGCGATATTAGTCAATATATCGCTGTCAGGCAGAATGATCCATATCTTAACGACGAAGACCGCAGAGAATTCGGTCCCCTCGACCTCGACGAAGTTAAGATCGCCATGTCGAAACTCAAGTCGAATAAAACTGCTGGAGTAGATGGACTGTCTGCTGAGATCTCAAAGGCAGCTGGGGATGACCTGGTTAGGAGCATGCACCAGCTCATCTGGAAAATATGGTCAGAGGAAAGTATGCCCGAGGAATAGAGTCCCAGCATAGTATGCCAGTTCCACAAGAAAGGAGACCCCTCTGACTGCGCGAACTACAGAGGAATAAGTCTTCTTAACATCGCCTACAAAATCTTCTATGCCGTTTTGTGTGAGCGCCTGAAGCCTTTTGTAAATAAGCTGATAAGTCCTTACCAGTGCGGATTCAGGCCAGGAAAGTCCGCCATCGACCAAATCTTCACACCACGGCAGATCCTAGAAAAAACCAATGAATTTCAAGTCGAAACTCATCACCTATTTCTCGACTTCAAAGCCGCATACGACAGCGTAATTAGAGACGAGCTATACAACGCTATGTCTGCCTTTGACATACCTGCTAAACTCGTCAGACTATGCAGGATGACTTTGCAGAATGCTCGCTGCTCCATCCGAATTGGTGAACACCTTACCGATAGTTTTGATGTCAAAAAAGGATTTAGGCAGGGCGATGCGCTGTCGTGTGATTTCTTCAACATCATATTGGAAATGATTGTGCAAAATTCACTGGCCAATACAAGAGGCACTATCTACATATTTGAAATCGTCGCAACTCCTTGCATACGATGACGATGCTGTCATTAAAAAAGGACGCCCACCACCGACGTCTTGGCCAGAACGATTGTATTGGCATATATAAGTTCGAGGTAGTTAAGGACTTCGTCTACCTTGGCTCCGCAGTGACCTGGAACAACGACATCAGTTCCGAAATCAAACGCAGAATCACTCTTGCCAAGCGCTGTTTCTTTGGACTCAGGAGGCAATTGAGTAATAGAGCCCTCTCCCGAACGACAAATTTGACTGTATATAAGACGGTCTTGATGTACGGCTCAGAAGCATGGACACTATCAAAAGCGGATGAGGAGGCCCTTGGT
Organism: Eumerus sabulonum; assembly: GCA_951905685.1. NCBI lineage: Eukaryota > Metazoa > Arthropoda > Insecta > Diptera > Syrphidae > Eumerus > Eumerus sabulonum. The sequence goes on from OX645060.1 coordinate 243,957,079, forward strand.
CGGTTCGAGAGAAAGATTTTGCGCATGATTTTCGGGCCTATAAACGCAGGAAGGAGGAAAAGATTCAACCGCGAACTTTACGGGCTGTAGAGCAAATGGACACCTCGCCATTCTTCTCCCCATTGCCTCAATTTTCTTTTTTGTTTTGGTAATGACTTCGGTATTTCATAGCAGTGTTTCAGAGCTCCCCAAATTTCGTCCTCGGAGTCACTTAATTCTAAAAGCGCACGCTCTGTCAACTTCATTATTCAAAACGACGCTTTCAATTCGAAATCCATTTCCAACTTACAGTTTAATGAAGTCAATAAAAAACCAAATGCGCGAGCTAAGTTTTTACTTCATTTTTCAAAAACGGTTTTTGACCTTTCATTCATGGCCGCCTAAATTCCACTACAACCAGGTGGTTGCCAGCTATCTAATTACTGTTTCCAGCATTGTAACCAATTGTGACCTCTGTTGCCAAGCCCGCCGCTTTCATTCTGTTTCTTGGAGCTGTTGTACTTGGTGTTGTTAGAGTTGTTGCAGTTATTGGAATCTCCGTGGTTGTAGGATCCGTTACATTGGAGGATGGTGTAATGATGTTACGAGTACATAACTCGCGCTAAGTGTCATTTTGTGGCGAGCTCTGTACTGAAACGTGTAATATTTCGAGCAATACGGGCAGGCAACAGAAAAGAGAATAAGCAAAAGTTGCTCGAAACTGTTGAATCGTGTAACACCCGACTAAGATAAACAATTTTTATTTCTAAAGCATGTCTTCCGACTACTTTTGTATATTTATACCCTGCACGGACTCAAAGCCCTGAACCAACTCCAAACCCTTAAACGATTCCGTAACCTGAACCGACACCATAGCATGAACCGATTCTCTACCCCTAAACGACAGCATACGCGATACCATGAACCGAGTCCATTTCCAGAACTTATTAGCAGTGGTCTTGCTTGTAAGCAGAAGCCTTGCTTATTAGCAGTGGCCCTGCTTATTAGCAGTGGCCTTGCTTATAAGCAGTGGCCTTGCTTATTAGCAGTCGCCTTGCTTATTAGGTGTGGCCTTGCTTATTAGCAGTGGTCTTGCTTATTAGCAGTGGCCTTACTTATTAGCAGTGACCTTAGTAATTAGCAGTGGCCTTGCTTATTAGCAGTGGCTTTGCTTATTAGCAGTGGCCTTGGTAATTAGCAGTGGCCTTGCTTATTAGCAGTGCCCTTTCTTATTTGCAGTGGTCTTGCTTACAAGCAGTGGTCTTGCTTATTAGCAATGGCATTGTTTATTAGCAGTGGCCTTGCTTATTAGCAGTGGCCTTGCTAATTAGCAGTGGCCTTGCTTATTAGCAGTGACCTTGGTAATTAGCAGTGGCCTTGCTTATTAGCAGTCGCCTTGCTTATTAGCTGTGGTCTTGCTTCTAAGCAGTGGTGCTGCTTATAAGCAGTGGTGCTGCTTATAAGCAGTGGTGCTGCTTATAAGCAGTGGTGCTGCTTATAAGCAGAGGTGCTGCTTATAAGCAGAGGTGCTGCTTATAGGCAGAGGTGCTGCTTATTAGCAGTGGTCTTGCTTATTAGCAGTGGCCTTGCTAAGAAGCAGTGACCTTGATAATTAACGGTGGCCTTGCTTATTAGCAGTGGCCTTGCCTATAAGCAGTGGCCTTCCTAATTAGCAGTGGCCTTGCTTATTAGTAGTGGCCTTGCTTATTAGCAGTGGTCTTGCTTATAAGCAGTGGTCTTGCTTATAAGCGGTGGTGCTGCTTATAAGCAGTGGTGCTGCTTATAAGCAGTGGTGCTGCTTATAAGCAGTGGTGCTGCTTATAAGCAGTGGTGCTGCTTATAAGCAGTGGTGCTGCTTATAAGCAGTGGTGCTGCTTATAAGCAGTGGTGCTGCTTATTAGCAGTGGTCTTGCTTATTAGCAGTGGTCTTGCTTATTAGCAGTGGCCTTGCTAAGTAGCAGTGACCTTGATAATTAACGGTGGCCTTGCTTATTAGCAGTGGCCTTGCTTATTAGCAGTGGCCTTGCTTATTAGCAGTGGCCGTGGTGATTCGAAGTGGCCTTGCTTATTAGCAGTGCTCATGCTAATTAGCAGTGTTCTTGCTTATAAGCAGTGGTCTTGCTTATTAGCAGTGGCATTGCTTATTAGCAGTGGCCTTGCCAATTAGCAGTGGCCTTGCTTATTAGCAGTGGCCTTTCTTATTAGCAGTGGCCTTCCTAATCAGCAGTGGCCTTGCTTATTAGCAGTGACCTTGGTAATTAGCAGTGGCCTTGCTTATTAGCAGTGCCCTTTCTTATTTGCAGTGGTCTTGCTTACAAGCAGTGGTCTTGCTTATTAGCAATGGCATTGTTTATTAGCAGTGGCCTTGCTTATTAGCAGGGGCCTTGCTAATTAGCAGTGGCCTTGCTTATTAGCAGTGACCTTGGTAATTAGCAGTGGCCTTGCTTATTAGCAGTCGCCTTGCTTATTAGCTGTGGTCTTGCTTCTAAGCAGTGGTGCTGCTTATAAGCAGATGTGCTGCTTATAAGCAGAGGTGCTGCTTATTAGCAGTGGTCTTGCTAAGTAGCAGTGACCTTGATAATTAACGGTGGCCTTGCTTATTAGCAGTGGCCTTGCTTATTAGCAGTGGTCTTACTAATTAGCAGTGGCCTTGCTAATTAACGGTGGCCTTGCTTATTAGCAGTGGCCTTGCTAAGTAGCAGTGACCTTGATAATTAACGGTGGCCTTGCTTATTAGCAGTGGCCTTGCTTATAAGCAGTGGCCTTCCTAATTAGCAGTGGCCATGCTTATTAGTAGTGGCCTTGCTTATTAGCAGTGGTCTTGCTTATAAGCGGTGGTGCTGCTTATAAGCACTGGTGCTGCTTATTGGCAGTGGTCTTGCTTATTAGCAGTGGCCTTGCTAAGTAGCAGTGACCTTGATAATTAACGGTGGCCTTGCTTATTAGCAGTGGCCTTGCTTATTAGCAGTGGCCGTGGTGATTCGAAGTGACCTTGCTTATTAGCAGTGCTCTTGCTTATTAGCAGTGTTCTTGCTTATAAGCAGTGGCATTGCTTATTAGCAGTGGCCTTGCCAATTAGCAGTGGCCTTGCTTATTAGCAGTGGCCTTTCTTATTAGCAGTGGCCTTCCTAATCAGCAGTGGCCTTGCTTATTAGCAGCGGCCTTGCTTATTAGCAGTGGCATTGCTTATTAGCAGTGACCTATTTCTAGCAGTGACACTGCTAGAGGGTATAGAGTCGGTTCAGGGTATGGAACTGGGTCTGCGTGCTTTTTGTAAATTTAGTCGGTAGTCTGCAAATAACATGCACGCATTAAGAGACACTGATGGCATGCTTACGTACATATGTATTTAGGCAGTAATTGATCACGAGCACAACAAAAATGTTGCTACGCATAGTACAGTGCGAAAATCCCATTGGCAGTTCACGATGTCCATGAAACCGAGACGATAACAGATGGAACATAAAACGCAGCTCGGTTGTGTGTTTGCGTCGCACAAGATAAGACTGCCGGTTACTAAAACAAACAACTCATTAACTCGTAAACCATTTGTTTATCAGTACATCAACAAACAAAAAGCAAACCTCGACAGCAAAAAGTACTAACTTACCCTGCATTATCTCTAATTGGAATAAACTTCGCCACACAAACGCAATCGATATCGTCCGCACAATGCCACCAGCAACCAAAACCAATTGGGTAACAACGGCTCAATAAAACACCTTCATTTAACCTTGGCCGCCTTTAATCTCATTTACTTCAAGTAAGGAATGCATTTAGATCATATTAATTACATATTCATACATACTTAATAGCTACCGTGTATAAAGGCCCTGAAAAATTCAAAACATTTCACATTTACTACAATTCAACTTAAGCGTAAATGTCTTGTTTCACAACGGAGGCCCACTACTATACATACCTCCAAATATTGTGCCTAATATTCTTGTATAAAAATAAAACTGGAAAATCACATTTTAAACCCAAACCGATAGAGATAAATGAGATAAATTGGAATTGTCTTCATGTTGTTAAGAATAAATGATTTTTTGTTATTAAATAAATGCTTTTTTCGTTCGTTGTGTGTAGGCTACACGCTACAGGCAAAGGAGTCCTGCTGGTTGTTGAGGAAAATGAAAAGAGAATAAATGCTTCAACTAGTGCCTGTTGGTTGTTGTTGTTTAAAAAAGATTTTTCGTCGCTTTCGAGGCACTGTACATCTGTCCTAAGGAAGGTCTTAGGACAATGTTCGAGTGCTTATTGCTTTTTCTATTGTGTATTGAATTTTGCTTTCGTTTACAGTTCACCATGGTGACCGCCCTTCTTGATGACCTTCAGCTTTTCCTGTGGAGGGGCTTTAGTGTCATCGGGGACTTTCTCAACTATCGGTGCTGGGTCTTTGGGTGGTGTACGTTGCGTTGGCGGCGGTGTTGTTTTAGGTGTGGTGGGTTTTTGAATTGGTTTTTGGGTGGTAGGCTTTGGTGTTGTGGTTACAGGTTTGGGAGCTGTGGTAGTTGTAGCAGGTTTGGGGGTAGTAGTGGTTGTGGTTGGGGTGGTGGTCGTTGATGGTTTCGGTTTAGGGGTGGTAGTTGTAGTTGGTTTTGGAGTTGTCGTTGTTGTGGTTGGTTTTGGCGTTGTTGTTGTAGTAGTAGTAGTAGTAGTTGGGGTGGTTGTGGTTGCAGGACGCGACGTTGTCGTTACAGGCTTAGCAGTTGTTGGCACTGCAACCGGTTCAATGTTGGCTCCTTCGTAACGGACGTTACGAATTTTCACTTGCGGTGATTTTGGCAGCTTCACTTTGGCAATGAAACGATTATATGGTGATCCAAGAAGCAAAAAATCTTCGAGTTCGAGAACATGTGATACGAAACCAACAGATTTGTCGAAACCATGCAATGAGCCGACGATGTTACCATTCCAATCGACACGGACGATAGTTGCACGTTTTGGCATCAAAGGCAGAGTTACTTCCGCATGACCGATGGCATGAATGAACCTGAGCGCCAAAGTATTAGGGAATACGTTGTTAAGTACACGGAAGGGTAACTCGAAAAGTGCAAAAAGCCGCGAGAAGAAGAGACGTAACATTGGGAACTCAGAGAAGATGGCAAACGGTGTGGGATGCTCGCAATCCTTGGCGGTGATCAATGGAACCCAGATACCTTCTTTATCGGCCGACAGATTATCAGGAGCACCAGGTAAACCGTCAACAAATACCTCCTTAAGTCCTCTCCTCGGCCCTTTCAGGTGGTATTTAAGTAGACGTGAAGCTCCAGTCTCGGCAACAATGACAAATTCTTCATTTGGTCCAATAACCACACCGTTGGCGAAGAACAACTCGTCCAGCAGGCATTTACTCTCGTTCTTCACCCTATCGTAATGGAATAACCTACGAAAAAGAACAGATGTTAAGCCTATTGCTAGGCGTGTCTTGTAAAAGGATTACCTTCCCGACGGGTTAGCCAAGACTGAGAATAATAGATCTTCAAGCAAAAAATCTGATGATGATTCGGTCCAGTAGATATCACCTTTCTTGTCCACCGCCAATGAGTTGAACATCTTGGCTTTACGCTTGATTGTACCATCTAATTCTTGGCGCGGCGAAACGAGCAGCTTCTTCTTTCCATTCGATAAATCGACTTCCCACAAACCATAGTACGTGTCTGCCACAATTAAATTGTCTCCGAGCGTATCAAAAGCCATACCAAGCGGACGTCCACAACGAGATTCCTCGAAAATATCTTCTGAAAAATGAGAATATCTAGTTTCATTTCCAATTAGATATGCTTTCCAATTGGGTATTACCGCAAGGTTGGCCGAATTTTGCCACATGCGTAACGTGATCAGCTGTGAGTTTGATTACTTCGCCTCCTTGAATGCCAGTGTAAACCTCATTCTTTCTAGCCAATAAATGTTCCGGCCCATAAACACGTCCCTCAAGCAATTTCTCTGCTCCGTCTAGGTGATAGTTAAGCGCCAAAGCCCCTCTCAATTCTTTCGCTGGTGTTACTCTAACAAAACAGTTAACATCCGCTCTTTAATCTCATGAATATGCATGAAAAGGGTCATTTCACCTACGAGAAAGCTTTAAATGGGAAAGTTGTCCGTGGCGGAACGCCGGGTAAAAGAATGATGATCAGGAAAAAGATCATGAGATTCATTAAACGAATCCCGATGTTGTATATCAGGCCCATGATTCTGGATCTATCTTGTAATTAAGACTAGAATGTAACTGTAATGGACACACTCGGAATAAGGAAAGGAGGAAATCGAAAAGAATATTTTCACTTTAATCGGACACGACGACACCGTACTCAGTCGCAGTAAAATTGGTAACGAAATGAACTGTCATCATGGGAGTTAACGAATTTATTCGGTGGCTGTGTTCGCAAGGTATTTGGACAGTGACGCAATCATTTCGAAAATAGAATACAGACAGATGGACGTATTCAATGCGAAAGACAGTTATCAATGATGGTTAGCGTGGGACCAATAATGGTTTTACTTAAATCGAGATAAGACTCAAGAGAAAAGGTATATATAGAAGCCTAGATGACAGGATTGTCGCTTGTGAGCAATGCATTATTTAACAAAAATATTTGTTTCCCTATTGTACCCACCCATATGCACCAGTTCCACATCCGTGCGATTTGTGGTACAAAAATTTGGACACATACTCGGATCGGCAAAGGATTTAAAACTTACTTACTTACTTACTTAGGTGGCGCTACAGTCCGGTGTGAAACTGGGCCTCAACCAACAAACGTCACCATCTGGCACGGTCTTTTGCCAGCTGTTTCCAGCGACGCATTCCCAGTTGGTAAAAATCCCCTTCCACCTGTGTACGCCACCCTAGATTCGGTCGTCCTTAGATGCGTCGTTCCTCGGGGTTGGACTCGAAGACTCTTCAGGCCGAAGCTGTGATTTCCATTCGCTCTACATGGCCTAGCCATCTTAGACGTTGGATCCACAGACGTCGTACCAGGCCGATGTCGCTGTAGTTCGTCGTTGTATTTCCTCCTCCACTCCCCCGTTTATACAAACGGGACCATAGATTGAACGCAGAATTTTCCTCTCGAAACGACATAGGGCCTCTTCATCCGCTTTCGTTAAAATCCAGACCTCTGCGCCATAGAGGAGGACTGAGATGATTAAGGTTTTATACGGCGCAACTTTGGCCTTTCGAGAGAGGGCTCTACTTCTCAATTGCTTCTTGAGCCCACAGAAGCGGCAGTTGGCAAGAATAACTCGGCGTTTGATCTCAGCGCTGGTGTTATTGTGACCCAAGGTAGACGAAGTCCTACCGTTTGGCCGTTTGCCAAATGTGACGTTCTGGCCGAGACGTCGGTTTTGCGCTTCTTTTTTGGTTGACAGCATATACATATTTCGTTTTACCCTCGTTAACCAAAAGACCCATTTTACCCGCTTCTGCTTCAATGCTTTCGAACGCTTCATCGTCGTCCCGCTGTGGACGTCCAATTACGTCAATGTCATCCGCGTACGCAAGCAATTGCGCAGACTTGAAATAGACCGTATCTCTTCTGTTGACCAGTTAGTCTCGTATGATCTTTTCAAGCACAATGTCTTGTCTAGATCCTTTTTTAACATCAAAGGTCTCGCTTAATTCGTTACCGACCTTAATGGAGCAACGAGAGTTCTCCATTGTCATTCTGCACGATCTGGGATGTCAAAACTAGACATGGCGCTGTATAGCTACGAAAAGGTGATGGGTGGCGATTTGGTTTTCTTGGATCTTCTCCATGATCTGCCGCAGTGTGAGTATCTGGTCTATTGTGGACTTACCTGACCTGAAACCACACTGATAAGAACCTATCAGATTATCCACAAAGGGTTTCAGGCGTTCACACAGTACGGCAGAGAAGATCTTGTATGCGAAGTTAAGGAGACTCAAGCCGGCTTTATTGTTCTTGAGCTTTGAAATTACTAGCTTAATTCCAACTAGGTCGGGTGGACGAAATTCTCTTACATCTTCGTCCGTTACGAATGGATCATTCTGCCTGACAGCGGTATTAGATCTTTCATCTTTTACAGTCTACAGAAGTATTCTTTGCATATTCTCAGTGTCGACTGTGACTCTACTACTAGCTGTCCGCCGTCTTCCTTCCTGTGATAGCATCTCTCCATCTCCTCGATCTCACGCTTTTTGTGCTGTCTTTTTTTCTTCCTTAAAAGCGTGTGGTCCTCTCTCCGTTTCTGTTCTCAGTCTTCATGAGTGGCTCTCGTCCGTCTATATGGCATGGCTTTGTAGGTGTTTTGCTTTGCTACATGGGCTTGCCAGCATTGTTCAGCAAACCAGGGATTTCTAGCTGACGGTGGCTTGAAACCCAACAAATCAGAGGCAGCGTCTCTGATGGCACGCTGGCAATGCTCCCACTGTTGTTCTGTGGATTGCTCCGGTGTCATTGGAGTTTGCAACAGGTTGAGGGAAACTCGATCGGCAAAGGTCCTAGCAGTCTCCTGCGATTGTAGCTTTCCGACGTCAAACTTTCGTTGTCCAGTTCGATTCCGTGGCGTCCTTGATATCTTTACTCGTACCTTGGCTACAACAAGGTAGTGATCCGAGTCGATGTTGGCTCCTCGGAAAGTTCGTACATCTAGGATGCCGGAGGAGTGTCTGGCGTCGATCCCAACGTGATCAATCTGATTGGTGGTAGACTCATCAGGTGATCGCCAGGTTCCTTTGTGAATATTGAGATGCGGGACTCATGTGCTAGCCAGAAGGAGATTGCGCCCCGCCAGGAAGTCGAGTAGCCGATGTCAGTTTTCGGACGTGGTGTCTTGAAGGCTATATTTTACTGTGATCGACTCGAATATGTCCTCTTTGCCCAGTTTTGCATTAAAGTCTCCTTGAACTATTTTTGTGTCGTAGCTGGGGCATTGGGCATAGGTTCTGTCTAGGAGATCGTAGAATTCTTCTTTGAGTCGATCGTCCTTTTCTTCCGTTGGGGCATGAGCGCATATTAAGCTAATGTTTCCAAATTTAGCTTTGATGCTGTTTGTTATGAGGCGTTCGCTTACATCCCGAAAGCGTAAGACTTTTTGTCGGAGTCTTCCTCGAATAACGAATCCGCATCCGAATAAGCGCTGTTTGTTCTCCTTGTAGCAGTTCCCGTAGTAGATGTCGCAGTTTTTCATTCAAGGATTTAAAACACCGACACAAAATTGGCAGAGAGTCCAGCTCACTTTAGGGTTTTATTAGTTTTTTCGCTTATTACACAACATCGTTTGGTTAATAAGTCAATAAATCCTAATCCCAAAAAGTTCTAGCACAATATCAAGCCATTAATTAGAAAAACTAACTTTCTTAATGGTTCCATCCGAACAGGCAGCATACACGGCACCATTTCCAATACAAATTGAATTAACACAGTTTCCAACATCAGCCTCACCAATTTTCATTGGTTTCGAGTTACCCAAGTTACCCCATCCTTTCACTTTACCGTCATATCCAGCCGAAAATAGAACACTATCATTACCACAAATGGAATTGATTATCATTTCATGGCAGTCCTGGAAAATTCAATTCACTCGTCAACTTTCTAGATAGCAAAAGAGTCGACAGATCTTACGTTTTCCTCCCAAACAATGGCGAATTTTTCGCCTGGAAGATTTTTAGCCAAGACCAGACCTTTGCCCGAGCGATCCGTGAACGCTATAAATGTCTTCTTATCACCTATCAGAGGGCCTATCAGTACTAGCGGTGCCCTTCCCGGAAAGACAGCTTTGTTCGAGTACTTTCCAGATTTGCCCGGCATTGCTTCCGATACCACAATGTCCAGATCACGAGCGGTATAGATGAGACTGTTTTCCACAGCCAACGATTTCACTTCCTCGACAATATTGTATTTAAACAACATTTTGTCACTTTCCCAGCTGGTAACGACACCCTTTTCGTCACCGGTGTATAGAAGATTTCCATTACAAAACATTGACTGTATTGCATCATCACAGCGTACTAGTTCTTCTGATTTTTCATTATTCACCGGATCGTTTATATATTTCACGGATCCGTCACAACAACTGGAGTAGAGTTTACCACTCTGGCTAATGGCCATTGAGTATATATATGATTCATGGGCATCTATTGTTTTCTTAAGATTCAAATCGCTATCCCACACCTAGAACAAGATAGAAATAGTAAGATTCTGTTTGGTATTCTTGACTATATTCCCTCTTTGTCGAGTATACTCGTACTTTGATTTTGCCATCAGCTCCACCGCTAAGGACATGATTGTTCCAGAACAAGATACAAACTGCATCGCCTTCGTGCTTCTCTGTTGCTGTTTTGTCAAGTTTTGCCGGCATTTTTACCAATCTCGTTGAAGTTTGATGAAGAACTGAAAGCACTGAAAGCTTGCGAGGCGTTTTCGAGAAGAAGAAATTGATGCATTGTTTACGGGGCTAATTCTAGAATTCCAAAAATAGAATCAACAATTTCGATCACCTGAATGGATTCAGAGCATTCTATTCTCTTTTCGGTTTTAAGGCGTGAATCTATTGCAGTGGGGAAGCTAAAAAAATAGCTTTCAACATCAGGCGAATAATCGTCCGTCAAACCAGAGATGATAGGCGCGTCTATCTATCATAGACGGACGAGAGCCGCTAGTGAACATTAGGAACAGAAACGGAGAGAGGAACACACGCTTTTAAGGGAGGATGAAAAGTGTGAGATCGAGGAGATGGAGAGACGCTAACACAGGAATGACGCTCACAAGTTTTACGAAAAAGTAAACGAACATGCCAGGGCTAAAAGCCAGAGCGGAAGCCTGTAGGGATGAAGACGGACAACTAGTAGAAGAGTCACAGTCGATGCAGAGAATATGGAAGGAACACTTCTGTAGACTGTTTAACGGCGATGAAAGATCTAATACCGCTGTCAAGCAGAATGATCCATTCGTAACGGACGAAGATGTAGGAGATTTCCGCCCACCCAACCTGGATGAAATTAAGCTGATACTTTCGAAACTTAAGGCGCAGACGGCCTTTCTGCCGAGCTATTTAAAGCGGCTGGAGATGAGCTGGTTGGACATATGTACCAGCTCATCTGTAAAATATGGTCAGAGGAAAACATGCCACAAAAAAGGAGACCCCTATAACTGCGTCAACTACAGAGGAATAAGTCTCCTTAACATCGTATTGTATGAACGCCTGAAACCGTTTGTGGATAACCTGATCGGCTCTTATCAGTGTGATTTCAGGCCAGGTAAATCCACAAGTAACAGGAAAATTTCCCAGCACTCTAAGCGATATAATGCAGGGTGCATTAGATATAGTAGAAACCTGGACGCAGTATTGTGGACTTGGGATCAGCCCCAAGAAGACCGACCTCTTACTTACTTACTTACTTACTTACTTACTTACTCACTTACTTAAGTGGCGCTACAGTCCGTGGTGAACCTGGGCCTCAACCAATAAGCGTTTCCAGCTGGCATGGTCTGTCTCCAGCTGTTTCCAGCGCCGCACGCCCAGTTGGCTAAGGTCCTCGTTCACCTGCGTGCGCCACCGTAGATGCGGCCGTCCTCTGCAGCGCCTTCCTTCCGGGGTGGATTCGAAGACTCTTTGGGTCGGAGCTGTATTTCCCATGCGCTCTACACGGCCTAGTCACCTTAGACGCTGTATCCGTAGACGTCGTACCAGGCCCATGTCGCTGTACAACTCGTACAGTTCTTCGTTATATCTTCTCCTCCATACACCGTTTGAACAAACAGGACCGTAGATAGTGCGCAGAATTTTCCTCTCGAAACGACCAAGCGCATCTTCATCCACTTTTGTTAAGGTCCAAGCCTCTGCGCCGTAAAGGAGGACTGGGATGATTAAGGTCTTATATAGTGTCACCTTGGTTTTCCGAGAGAGGGCTCTACTTCTCAATTGCCTCTTGAGCCCAAAGAAACAGCGGTTGGCAAGAGTGATTCTGCGTTTTATCTCAGCGCTGGTGTTGTTGTCGCCGGCTTTATTAGACTCAAGATTGACTTCGTGTAGGTCGGATGGACGGACTTCTCTTACATCGTCGTCCATTACGGACGGATCGTTTTGCCTGACAGCGGTATCTTGTCTGTCGTCGCCGTTATATAGTCTGCAGTAGTGGTCTATCTTTCCAAATCCTCAGCATCGACTGTGACTACCAGTTCTCCATTTTCATCCCTGCAGGCCGCCGCTCTAGCTTTATAGCCATGGCATGTTCGTCTTACCTTATTGTAAAACTTCCGGGCGTTATTCCTGCGGAAGCATCTCCGTGTTCTCCGTGTTCACTCTTCTCTCTCTTCTTTCTTCTAAAAAGCGTTTGTTCCCCTCTTCTCTTCTGCTCATACATTTCGCGCGCAGCTCTCGTTGCCGTCGTTGCAGCGTGGCTTTATATGCTTGTTTTGCTGTATGGACTTGTTCGCATTGTTCATCGAACCAGGGGTTTCTAGGTGGTGGAGGTTTGAAACCCAGCACCTGTCTCTGACAGCGCTCTTGCAATGCGCCCATTCCTGCTCTATTGCTTGTGCTGCTGTGGGCGGATTTTGAGAGAGCTTAGAGAAGACACGATCGGCAAAGATTCTGGCAGTCTCTTGCGATTGTAGCTTTCCGACATCGAACTTACGTTGTTCTACTCGACTCCTAAGCATTCTTGATATCCTCATTCGTACCTTGGCTACAAGGAAGGTTCGTACATCGAGAGGAGGAGTGTCTGGCCTCGATCGCAATGTGATCAATCTTGGGGTTGACCCGATTGATCAAAAGACCGCCAGGTACCAGTGTGGATATTGAGATGGGGGAATCGTGTGCTTGCTACAAGGAGGTTACGCTCCGTTAGGAAATCGATTAGCCTAAGTCCGTTGTTGGATGTGGTGTTATGGAGCTTATAGTTTCCTATGTATGTTGGCGTTACAGTCCATGACGGACCTAAGCCGAGCTTCTGTCAATCACCAATGTGTGTGATTTCATTTTCCCATAGGTGAAAGGGACCTACAGTTTTATTGCCGGTTCCGAACGGCGAATTTCGAGAAGCTTTTTCATGACAATTTTACTACAGGGGGTTTTGTCAGAACCCCGCTGAGGAGAAACACCGTGAAAAACACGTTCGATGGCATGGCTGTGTCGGGATTCGATCCCGTGTCATCGGCGTCAGAGGCCAACACACTACCTACTGCGGGTGCTTTCCTATAATCTACTCAAATATGTCCTCAGTTGTGCAATAAAATCCCCTAGAAATATTTTTGTGTCGTAGCTGAGGCCGCCGTGGCGCAGTGGTTAGTGTGTTGGACCCTGACGCACGATGAGCGAGTTCGGATCCCGATAACATCAACGTCATCGAATGTTTATTTCGCGGCGTTCCTCCTCGGCGGGGTACTGGCAAAACCGCCCGTAGTATACTTGCCTTGAAAAAGCTTCTCAACTCACGCCGTTCGGAATCGGCATTAAACTGTAGGTCCATTTCACCTGTGTGGAAAATAAATCATACACAACATGGGTGATTGAGAGAAGCTTGGCTCTGGTCCTTCATGGGCTGCAACGCCACCAAAGAAGAAGCTGGGGCATTGGGCATAGGTTCTGTCTAGGAGATCGTAGAATTCTTCTTTGAGTCGATCGTCCTTTTCTTCCGTCGGGGCATGAGCGCATATCAAGTTAATATTTCCAAATTTAGGTTTGATGCGGATTGTTATGAGGCGTTCGCTTACATCCCGGAAGCTTAAGACTTTTTGTCGGAGTCTGCCTCGAATAACTTATCCGCACCCGAATAAGCGCTGTTCGTTCTCCTTGTAGCAGTTCCCGTAGTAGATGTCGCAGTTTTTCATCCGTCTTTTGCCTGGTCCATCCCATCGCACTTCTTGAACTGCGGTTATATCTGCTTTATAGCAGTTGAGGGTTTGCTCCGATTGATCGCCTGCACCCGGTCTGTTAAGGGACCTGATATTCCAGGTGCAGACTCTCAAGTCCTTTAGTCGTTTGCAGGGGTCGTCAGCTTTGTATCCGCCCGTATCCGAGGCTTGTGGTTGTTTCGGAACAAGTAGGTTTTTACGTGATAGGGATGTTATCCCTAAGCACAACCCCCAACTTGGAGAGCCAGGTTCCTCTTTCCCCAGGAACAAAGGCGTTGGGTCACTGTGCACATTGGATCACTGCCCGGCGGGTGCCAGGGTAGCTATCTAGGGGAAGCTACGCGTCAACTTGGATTGAGCATGGCACACCACAGGGGGGCGTCCTATTGCCGCAATTATGGGTGCTAGTTGTAAACGAAGTATGTACTCCTATCTCTAGAGGCTAGCGGGTACAAGGTCATTGCTTATGCAGACGATCTTGCACTAGAAATTAACCGGAAACAGGTCCCAACAATCCGAGATTTGATGGAAACAGGCCTAGGCAAACTTACCAAATGGGCAGAGAACTGCGAGCTTGGAATAAATCCATTCCAAACGGAGATAGTTTTACTCAGAAGAAAACTCTCATCCAAAACTCAAAGGGCTTACCTTAGATTGGTTGATATTCGACAGAAAGTCTAACTGGATGCTGAATGCGGAAGAACGCATCAAAAAGCAATCACATGCCCTAAACACCTGCAATAAAGCCTTGGGCACCAGATGGGGTACCAAACCCATATCATACACTCGCTGTATACCGCGGTGGTTAGACTGGCCCTGTGCAGATCTAACTATGTCAAACTTCTAAGTAAAGTTCAAGGGATGGACTGGACTATAACCGGGGCACCGTGACCAACCCCCCCTGTAGTCCTCGAAACGTTGCTTCATCTACTCCCCTTTGGATCTTTTTGGCAAGGAAAAGGCAAAGAAATCGGCGCTGCGACTTAGCGAATTAGCTCATTGGAAGTTCTCCGAAATAGGACACGCTTGTATTCTACGCCAAAACACTGATCTAAGTGGCCACTTAGTTCCGACCCTAGATTTCAAGACTCTATATACTCGTAAAACAACAATTCAAAAACGAAGACAATGGAAGGGAAATTCTATTCCAAGCAAAAATACCGCGCGACGGGTCCAGGACAGGCAATGGTGTGGGTGCCAGTGTTTATGCTCTTGCTTTGGCGGCGTCACAGCCCATGAAGGACCAGAGCCAGCTTCTTTCAATCTTCCATGTTGTGTGTGATTTATTTTTCAGCACAGGGACCTACAGTTTGATGAGAAGCTTTTTCATGGCAGGTATACTACGGGGGACCTTTATAACTGCGCCAACTACAGGGGAATAAGTCTCATTAACATCGCATACAAGATCTTCTCTGCCGTATTGTGAGAACGCCTGAAGCCTTTTGTAGATAACCTAATCGACTCTTATCAGTGCGGCTTCAATCGAGGCAAGTCCACAATAGATCAAATATTCACACTGTGGCAGATCTTGGAGAAGACCCACGAACTCCAAATCGACACCCATAACCTTTCGTTGGTTTTAAAGCCGCGTATGACACTGTGCATAAAGACGAGCTATACGGAACCCTATCTGGCTGTGCAGGATGAACTGTCTCTGCTCCTTTAAGAGCAGTAACGAACTGAGCGAAACCTTCGATGTTAAAAAAGCATTTACACAAGGCGAAGATCGTGCAAGAGTCACTGACCAGCTTGCGTACGCGGATGAGATTGACGTATTAAAAAGGACATAGAGAGATGTCAATGAGTCCTTTGTTAGCATTGAGGCGGAAGTGGCTAAGATAGGTCTTACAGTTCGTGAGGGTAAATCCAAATACTAGTATATGCTGTCATCGAAAAAAGAAGCACAGCACCAACGTGTTGGCCAAAACGTCGATCATGGCAGCTACGACTTCGAAGTGGTCAAGGACTTCGTCTACCGTGGCTCACTTATGACCAGGGACAACAACACCAAGGCTGAGAACTACTCTTGCCATCCGCTGCTTCTATGGCTCAGAGGCCTGGAGGAGATCCCTGGATCATTTCGAGGGGAAAATGTAGCGTTTAATCTACGTTTGTATAAACGGAGTTTGGAGGAGAAGATCTGTACGGTCTGTGCGGCGACATCGGCACAATGAACATAGTACAATGCGGATCCAGCGGAGTGCAGCATTTGAAATAGCTAGCCAAAAACTGCGCTGGCTGGAGATGCTTGCTATTTGAGGCCCATGTTCACCCCGCACTGCAGTGCCACCAAAGAAGAAGAATATCATCAATCACATATCGCTGTTCATCGTAAACGATCTCTGTTATTTCGTAGTATATCGTAAACTATTTACCACAATCGCGAGATTAAAAACAAATCAGTGCCTACGAACATGCCCCACTGACAAGGTGCGAGGTCTACATGAGACAGACTACACGCCACTGACATGCTACGTCAAATCCGCGTAGTAGGTGTGCCGAGAATCACGAATGGGGATGCAAAGTACTATTTATACTTTTATAACACAGAAATACACAATTAAATCGGTCGAATTCCAATCGAAAAGAACTGATAGCCAAGCAGTGCAATAATCCGATAGCAAAAATGCCCATTTCGAATCGTATACTCGAGCAATACAGTGAAAGAAATCCGATAAAAGTCTAGACGTGAAATGGCAGACAGTAGTTTAATTGCCAACTAATTTCGTACACGGCAATGGAACATTCAACATTTTACATTGCTTTTATGACAATAAATGTTACATTAACGCTCATTATGATGCTGGCAGCTTGTCTCTGTTGCAAGAAAAGGGTCCCCAAGTAAGTTGTCATGAATATATGATTATATGAATGAGAAGTGAGGGGGGGGAATCGAAGGATAGAAATGAGAGTAGTGCATTGGTTTTCGGATGGAGGAGAAAGTAGCATGCATGGCAGTGGTGCACTGACTATCGCTAACGTCGATGACCCACAATTAGTAATTAACGAGATGCATCGTCATGTAAACTTTGAGCGTTGAACCTGAAACGTTAAGTGTTTTACTTGGTGTTAATGTGAGTTGTTTGTGTTTTTTAGGAATGAGTTTATGGGCCTGGAAGGAATGGTGAAGCTGAAGAATCCAGACGAGCAGGTAGTCGTAAATAATGTCGATCACAAGATCTCGCAGAATGACTTGAATCTTTCAACTGTATCGAATGGAGACTCGGAGAAGAGGTTCAATGCTTTTGAAATGTAAATTGGAAAGTATTCTAATTTTGTTGGTTTGTATTGTACGCCTAGAGCTAGCAGTGCACCGCATCGAAGTTTGCCTGATATTCCGGTGAATGACACTGTCGACAATGGCTCGGAGTTGTACGAAACGGTTGCGGATAAGTTGGCCGGCAAAACTCAAGACAAGAGTCGTAATAACGTTTATTTGTTTGTTTTCATTTGAATTGTATAACTGAAAATGGTTTCACTTGTAGCGGATCCGAGTTTAAAGAAGCAGACCAGTGTGTCGCAACACAGTTCAATCAGTCAGGCCGATGATGTCAGTTCCCCATATTCGAGAGTCAAGAATTCGCCGCACGACTATGCCAAGGTGACTGACTTCCCATTTAGTCTAGTTGGAATAAGGATCATTTGTGTTTTCCCTTGAATTTATTTGCAGGTCGGTACAATTGAACATCCCTATGCTCGACTTAATGCACCGAGCACAAGTACGGTAGCGGCCGGAAGTAACAGTCAACTCATGTTCGAAACGACTGGCGTCATTACAAACGATCATACAGAATCTCATCGAGGATCTAACCAAAGTCTTTTAGGCGGTTTGTCTGATACGCTACAGGAAATAATTCCGGCTGCATCGGCTATTGCCGGAATGGTATCGGCAAGCCAAGATCTCCCTTATATGACACCTCCGATTGTCCAGCAACCCTACTTTAGTGGTGATTCACAAGATTCCTCAAGTAAGAGTATAACGTTTACCAACGATATTGGTCGTACCCTTGAATCTATTCTCTCATTGTAGAAGGCTACACTAGCATAAGTGTACGTGAACCTCTGGCGAACATATTGGCCCAGTCTAAAGCAAGGCATAATCGTTTGATTAAAGAGGGCAACGATTCCCATTACGCTACAGTGTCTGATGATTCAGGTTTATTATCTTCTCTCTCACACTGCACGGAACGATTACAAAGGAAAACAATCTCTTTTCACAGATGAAACGTATGCAGCGATTGAGGATCCAAATACCCGTATTTTGACAGCTGAAATTTATACTAGCGGCTCGGAAACATATGCTCAAATCCAGCCGTCCAATCCCATAACAGTCGCCGTTGAAATTAACACAAATAGCTCGTCAACCCTACGAATGCAGGACAGTTCGGAGAGTGCAGCCAGCAGTATTAGGATTATTGGTCCAAACATTAAATCGGATAATACTCCAATTCCGCCGCCTGTCGATAGTTTACGTGCTCAAATGCACTCCCGACAGGCGTCATCATCATCGAATAACAGCTCAATGGGTAATCTGGGATCGCCGAAGCCGGAGAAACGCCAAGCAAACTCTCCGCTACCGCCAACACCGAAAAATCAACAATTCCTTAGTAGTAATTCAAACCTAACTTCGACGTGTTCCATTGCCTCGGGCAGGAATTCCGTTGCATCTGTGATCGAATGTACACTACCACCGGATGGAAGTAGTACTGAGGACTCGCCCAGCAAAAAGAAAAACCTAAGTCCGTCCAAGGATATTGAGGGTATGTACGCAAAAGTCATGAAGAAGAACAAATTCTCGCAGAACTCATCATCGCAAAACAATTCACCGGTTCTTGGGCGAAAGCTCATGGAAAATCATATTTCCTCTGCCACGCCAGACCTGATTATCAAGCAAACCAATGAAAGTGTAAATTTTAAGGATCATGTGATAAATGTTGTGCACGATGCACATCCTTCGAGTAAGTGTACGTAGTTCTCTTACCTCTTATGTGCTCCCATATTAATCGCTTTCGTTTCGTTTCAGACGTAAGAAGACAACGAAGCAATAGTTATTGCACCAAGGACGATGGCTACGAGACCATACCCGGTGATAAATTGAAAGAGAAATCGAGCACAATTGAAAACCGAAAATCCGACTGTTACGCGCAGATGTTACAGAGCGAACGTCTCGTCGAACGGGGTAACTATTAGTCAATAAATCCTCTCTCACCTCTCACATAAATACCGACAGAATAAGCGGTTTTTAATTGTGATTCTGAATGCTAGCCCATACCTAATTCCAAAATGATTTCTCGCCAAGTAAGCCAAAACGTTTTTGATTCGTGTTTAGCGTTTTTCTTTCTTTTCTTCTTTTGTAAATCAGAAAACAACTTCATTCACGTGTCATCTTTGAGTTTGAGTTGCTCTTTTAAAGTATGTTTTCCTTTTTTTGCGATAACTATTGTGTTCTTTGGGTGTGTGTTCATTTTTAGATGTAGAAAACGATCTCTTGCTCTAGTGTTTTATCTTTTTATATGTGCTAGTACGATAGTCCCAAGTTTTGAGACCATTTAATTAAAGATAAGAAGTATTTAGTCGTCGAAAGAAGCTCGGCTCAGCTTCTTCATGAACTGTAGGTAGGTAGGTAGGGTCGTAGCCTTCCCATAATAGAGAAGAACGCACTTAGGCCAAGGAGGCCCGTTGTGCAGCTACGAGGGGGTTTTATCCCCCTATTCGTGGAACCATCTAGTGCTTCTTAAGAAGTTAAGAAGATTAAGTATCCCTACTTTCTGAACATCTGTCAGATCGTTAAGGAAGTAAGAGCCTAGGTAACGCTTCCTTATATTGCAAAAAGCTGGACAGGCGCATAGAAGGTGGTGAATGGATTCAACCTCCTCCTCGTCCTGACAGCTTCTGCAGAAGTCATTTGAAACTATACCTAGTCTTTGTGCGTGACTGCCAATGAGGCAGTGACCTGTGATGACACCGATGACTTTGTAGATGTCAGTTCTTTTTTAGGGAGATTATACTCCTTGTGCGCTGACTGTCAAGCCGAGGCCAGATTTGCCTGGTGATGACGCAGGTGTGTCCCTGGGTCCATCTCAGGTTCGTCTCGGCCCTGGTGAGATTCGTCAGATTATGTTTAATGGTTGTAAGGGGTACTCCCTCACAAGCCACGATTGATTGTAGCGTCGTTCCTTGTTTGGCGAGTATGTCGGCTTTCTCATTACCTGTAATGCCGCTGTGTCCTGGTACCCAGATAAGCTGTATATTGAACTGTTCTGCCATCTCGTTGAGAGATCTGCGACAGTCGAGACTAGATTTTGATGAGTACACATAGGACTCCAGCGACTTTAAGGCAGCTTGACTATCTGTAAGGATGCGAATATCTGTGGTGGATATTACGTTCCACTTCAGCCAAGATAAAGCCTCTTTTATTGCCGACAGTTCCGCCTGGAAAACGCTGCAGTGGTTTGGTAATTTTAGAGCTTTATATAGCTTGAGTTGTTTGCAGAAAACTCCACAGCCCACCCCGTCTTTGGTTTTAGACCCGTCGGTGTAAAAATCCACACAGTTTCTGCGGGGTTGTGTTTGGCGAGTCCAGTTCTTCCTGTCCGGATAAATCGTCGTGAATTTTTTGTCCAAGATTATGGTGGGTTCTGTGTGGTCCAGGTTTTCTGCCAGACTTGTCCTGTTTTGCAGGATGGATGAGTGGCCAGTGACATAGCTCGCCCATTTCGAGTTGGCTTTTAGTCTTATGGCCGTATGTGTGGCAATTTGCTTACCGAAAATATCGAGTGGTGTGAGGTCTAGTATCATGTTAAGCGCAGCCGTTGGTGTGGACCTGAGGGCCCCGGTAATGCACATACATGTCATCCTTTGTACCTTCTCGAGTTGTTTATGGTATGTTGTCTTGTCTAGTGCAGTCCACCAGACTATCACTCCATACAGTAGTATGGGTCTGACGACCGTAATGTAGAGCCATAGGGTGATTTTGGGGTTAAATCCCCATTTTTTTCCTAGAGCTTTCTTACATGTGTAGAGAGCAATTGTTGCTTTTTTTGCTCTTTCAGTTGTATTACTCTTCCAAGTTAATTTCCTATCGAGTATAATGCCTAGGAAATTGGCACTAGGGGAATAGGTTAACCTGGTATCGAGCAGAGTGATAGGGCAGTATTCCGGGACTTTGTGCTTTTTGGTGAATAGCACGAGCTCCGTTTTCTGGGGATTAATCCTGAGCCCGCTACTATGCGCCCATTTGCACAGGAATGGGAATGCCGTTTGCATGCGGTCATTCAGTGTGGATAGGTATTTACCTGAGATTGAGATGGCAACGTCATCGGCGTAGGCAACAACGTCCAGGCCTTCTTTCTCCAGTTTGATCAGTAGTTCGTTTACAACTACATTCCAGAGAAGAGGTGAGAGGACTCCACCTTGCGGGGTACCCTTGGTAGCTACTCTGGTAGTCTCTAGGCTTCCCCACTTAGAGTGAATCTTGCGTGTTAATAGCAACTCGCTGATCAGCCCTATCAGAGTCCTCTCCACCTTTAGCTTTTCTAGCCCTTCTATTATTGCTTTCGGAGTGACGTTGTTAAAGGCGCCCTCTATGTCTCGGAAGGCTGTTAGCGTATATTCTTTGAGATGGATTGATCTTTCGATTTTCCTCACTAATGAGTGAAGAGCTGTTTCGACCGATCTACCTTTACAGTAGGCGTGTTGTGCCTTAGACATTAGGGAGGGATCCAAGCTGTGCCGTATGTGTAGGTCTATCAGCCTTTCTAAGGTTTTTAGAGCGAAGGATGATAGACAGATCGGCCTTAGATCCTTAGGGGAAGTGTGAGAATTCCTGCCGGCCTTGGGGATGAAGATTACCTTTGCGCACTT
The DNA here is from genome assembly GCA_951905685.1 of Eumerus sabulonum. Classification (NCBI taxonomy): domain Eukaryota; kingdom Metazoa; phylum Arthropoda; class Insecta; order Diptera; family Syrphidae; genus Eumerus; species Eumerus sabulonum. Next base: position 243,978,744 of record OX645060.1, read on the forward strand.
CCACTTTTCTGGAATATGACTCCAAGCTAGGCATCCTTTAAAGATTATCTCTAGCCATGGTATAGTCCATTCCATAGTTTGTGTTAGTTCGATTGGGTAAATTTCATCTGGACCTGGCGATTTGTAGGGCTTGAAACTTTTTAATGCCCATATAATTTTCTCTCTGGAGATAATATGTTCGTACTGCCCTACTTCGGCAGAGGAGTTCTGAGTTCCTCGCGAGTGCACTGAGTCTTGCGATTCAGAGCAGCCAGGGAAGTGCGTGTTGAGGAGAAGATTTAAAGTTTCTTCCTCGGATGTTGTCCAAACTCCATTTGCTATGAGGCAGTTGGGAGATTGTGGAACTTTCGAGAGTATTTTCCTCAGTCTATAGGCGTCTGAGATTTTCTCCATGTTGTTGTAGAAGATCTTCCAAGACAGCCTTTGTGCTTTCCTCAGGTTTTGTTTGTACACCTTGAAGGAATTTTTGTATAGGCTCCAGTCACTGTCGTTACTTGTGTTCTTTGCTTTATTAAAGAGCTTACGACAGGCTTTGCGGAGCTTGCTTAGATCTGCGTTCCACCAGGGAGGGTAAGATTTTTTTCCTTATTTGTGGGTTGCGCAGCTGTTGGCCCTTGCGTTGCCCAATGTGGTTGTTAGAGTATCGACCATAAGGTCTATATCTAACGTGGTCCGCGGGGTGTCAGGGGTCCTACTTATTATAGAGTTGCCAATGAAGGCTCTATAACGCTCCCAATCGATTCTTCTTGGGTTACAGGATGAGTCAATTGGGGTTGGGACCATGTGGGCTAGGTTGAAAACCAGGTAACGATGATCTGAGAAGGAGTGCTCTTCAGAAACCTTCCATTCTCTTATATTATCAATGATGGGGGGGGGGGGATGCTAGAGTTAGGTCTAGTACCTCCCTACGATTTTTCGTAATAAAAGTGGGTGTATGACCCTTGTTACAGATAAGAAGGTTAGCGGTTAAGATGAATTCAATAAGCCACTCACCTCTTTCGTTTGTGTCGCTGCTGCCCCAAATCGTGTGATGCGCATTCGCATCCGCACCGATAAGGAGCCCAGCTTGGTGATTCGACGAGTCCTTGACCAGTCTTTTTATTTCGTCCGATGGGATGGACTCTTCTTGCGCCATGTATGTGGACGCTATCCATAGTTTGAGCCCGGGTGATTGGATTGCAATCACTGTTGTGTCTGGGCAGCTGTAATTTGGAAGAAGGTAAGCATTTAAAGATTTCTTTGCAAGTATGCAAGTGCGGGGCTTACCTTCTTTTTGTGAAACAAATAGATTGTAGGCTGGAGTTCTTAGTCCACGAACCCTGTGTTCATGCACCCAAGGTTCCTGGATTAAGGCTATGTCTTCTTCTCCTTTGGCCAGCCTGAGAAGAAGGTTTGCGGATGCCGCTTTGGAATGGTGGAGGTTAATCTGAATTAATTTCAGCATCATGGCATGCTCCACCATGGTGGCGTTGAGGTCTTCTAGATCTGAGTCCAGAAGATCGTCTTCCATCGGCGAGCTAGTGGAATAGTCCTCGCTTCCGGAGTCGAGCAATGACTCCTGATCTTTAATGACCAGGGATGTTGCTGGGGTTTCAGTTTCTACCGGCGCAGGGCCCTTGCTTCCTGAGGGGGCTGGGGGTTCCTGCACCGTAGAGCTACTGTTACTGACCTCGGTGTTAACCGTGTCTGTGTTGCCGGATGGTGGCATTTCCTCATCCTTTTTGTAAATGTTTAGTTTGACTTTTTTGAAGCCAAACCTGATGTGGTAGTCGCATAGGGCCAGAGGTTCCAAGGATTCACAATTCAGAACAATGATTGCCTGTCTTGATCGACCTTTCGGTTCCTCCAGCTTCGCGACTCTCCAATCTCCTGTTGGGAGATTGGGATTGCAATAGTTGATTGTCTCAACTATTTCTAGAGGGTTGTCTGGTGCAAGCGGGAGCCAGCATCTAGCTCGCGGTCGTTTACGCTAACATACATTTAGTCGTCAATTCATGTTTCATGGCCCAGTGAGTTACAGTTTTTCATTCACGTATCCCTAAGGTCGTTGTACTTGGTTTCTTAAATCAAATCCCACAAAGAAGTTTCCTTTTGTTACTGGTAAAGGTAAATGATTTTGATTTCCACGTCGTTGTTTACTTATAAGACGCAACAGTCCTCGGCTGGCCAAAGTCTTAACTAACATATGATTGTGTCGAAATATTTATTTTGAAAAATTGCTTTTTTTATTCTTTCATTAATCTGATACAATGCACACATGCCAACGGATTTTTCAACTTTCGAAACAATTCTTAAAGTCAGTTCCCAGCATGGCCTTCAGCTCTTTCTTCGATGCGGCTTGTGTCTGCTCCATCGACTCAAAACGGTGTCCCTGGCGCGGTCTTGTTTGTTTGTTGAATAGCCAGAAGTCGCACGGTACCAATTCAGTTGAATACGGTGGTTTTGGAACAATACTGGTCGACCATTTGGCGAAATAGTCTCGAAAAATCAATGCATCAATGTGAGGCGGTGCACTATCGTGGCCCAAAAACCATTAGTTGTCTCGTCACAGTTCGGCCTCTTTAGGCGAATAATTTCACGCAAACGACGCATAACGCTTTTTGAGCGATTATGGCGCGGTTTTTTATGGTTTTGCCTCACTTTTATCACGATATTCACTTGTATGATCGTCGTAAGCATAGATCCAAGTCTCATCTGCCTTGATTCTCAGAAAGCATCGTTTCATACACTTCATCGCGACGATGATGGCGATGACATGTCTCAGGCCCTAAATATCATTTAGAATGGTTTTGACTATTCCTTTTGCAATGCCCACATCATCGGCAAGATCCCTAATTGTTAATCGACGGTTTGCAAGCACCAGTACGCTCTTCGTCTTCGACACTTTCTCGGCCTTTTTTAAACTCTTTTTGCCACTTGTAAATCATTTTTCTTTACGACATCAACATCGCCACCAATTTCTCAGCACTATCCTCGAGGAATTATTACTTACTTACTTAGGTGGCGGTACAGTTTGCGGTGAACGTGAGCCTCAACAAGCCTTTCCAGCTAGCACGATCTTTTGCTAGCCGTTTCCAGTGTCGCACGCCCACCTGTGTGCGCCACTTTAGATGCGGCCATCCTCTGCAACGTCGTCCTTCCGGGTTGGAGTCGAAACTTTTCGGGCCAGAGCTGTGCTGTCCATTCGCTCTACACGGTCCTGCCCATTTTAGATGTTTGATCCGTAAACATCAACTAGGCCGATGCGCTGTACAGCCCGTATAGTTCTTCGTTGGATCTTCTCCTCCAAACTCCGTTTATATAAACGGGACCGTAGATTAAATGTAAAATTTTCTACTCGAAATTACCCAGGAACCTCCTCCAGGTCTCTGCGCCATAGAAGCAGCGGTTGGCAAGAGTAGTTCTCAGCGTTGGTGTTGTTGTCGCTGGTCATAAGTGAGCCACGGTAGACGAAGTCCTTGTCAAGATTGACGTTTTGGCCCAGACGTTGGTGTTGTGCGTCTTTTTTTCGATGACAGCATACATATATTTGAATTTACTCTCACGGACTGTAGGACCTATCTTAGCCGCTTCCGCCTCAATGCTTACAAAAGGCCTCATTGACATCTCTCTATGCCCTTTTAATCACGTCAATCTCATCCGCGTACGCAAGTAATCGCGCAGACTAGAAATAGACCGTACCTCTTGTGCTGGTCAGTGACTCTTGCACGATCTTTTCAAGGATGATCTGCATGACAGTGCGTCACCTTGTCTAAATCCTTTTTTAACATCGAAGGCCTCGCTTAGTTCGTTACCGATCATAAAGGAGCAGCGACAGTTCATCCTGCACAGCCAGATAGGGCTCCGTATAGCTCGTCTTTACAGTCACAGTGTCATACGCGGCTTTAAAACCAACGAAAAGGTGATGGGTGTCGATTTGGAGTTCGTGGGTCTTCTCCAAGATCTGCCACAGTGTGAATATTTGTTCTATTGTGGACTTGCCTCGATTGAAGCCGCACTAATAAGAGTCGATTAGGTTATCTACAAAAGGCTTCAGGCGTTCACACAATACGGCAGAGAAGATCTTGTATGCGATGTTAAGGAGACTTATCCCCCTGTAGCTGGCGCAGTTATAAAGGTTTTCTTTTTTTTGTTGACCGTTTTTTGTTGGTGGAGCAAATCACGCTATCGTAAGGGCGTAACACCTACGGTAGCTAGTAGTGTTTTTGCGAAACCGACGCATGACCTTCACATTTACTTCTACTTGACCTCTGATTGTCAGTGTTGTGCATATTGTTGCTCTGCACCTTTGTCCATTGGTGTCTCCTTCCTTACTCGTGATTTTCAAATCATAGATAGTGCAAGGTCCTGGCTATACGGTAGATGCATCGAAACTTCCAAACCAAGCTCTGTCAATATGTCCCGAGATATCAAAGATGTGTGATGGGCACAACTCCTTTTCTGTTGGCTAATTCTGATTGCTTTGTTCAAAAGGTCGAGTTGTGCATAGTAGAGGACCGAAGCTTCTCATGAAAAAGCTTTCCGACTCACGCCGTTCGAAATCGGCATTAAACTGTAGGTCCCTTTCACCTGTGTGAAAAATAAATCAAAAACAGCATGGGTGGTTGAGAGAAGCTTTGCTCTGGTCCTTCATGGGCTGTGACGCCACCAAAGAAGAAGCTGATGGTGGAACATCTCAAGCTGATGTTCCCGAAGATAGCTTTGATGCGGATTGTTATGAGCCGTTCGCTCTCATGCCGAAAGCTTAGAATTTCTGGCCTAAGTCCGCCTCAAAAAACAAATCCGCATCCAAATAGGCGTTGTTTGTTATCCTTGTAGCAGCTTCCGTAGTATATGTCACAGTTTTTCATCCTCTTTTTACCCGGTACATCCCATCGCACTTTTTGGTGTGCGGTAATGTCTGCTTTATAGCAGCTTAGGGCTTTTTCTAAATGTTCGGTCGCATCCGGTCTATTAAGGGACCTAACATTCCAATACTCCTGTCCATTTATACATTTGCGGGGATCGTCAACATGTATTTAGTCCGTCCGTTAAATGCGAGGTTTGTGGTTGTCTCTGAGTTTAAACATTTTTTTATGGCTACGGCTCACTAGGCCGTAAAAATGTCTGGGTTGACATCGAAGACTTTCCAGCATTACAGTCCAAATGCTCCACGTGTACTTGCTATTGCATTCTTCGTATTCGTAGACTCGTAATATATATATTCCCTATTGACGTTAGGGGCCAGCAACCCATAAAGGGTCTGGGCCTGAGTTGATACATCATTCCCTCCTTGGTGGTGAAAGACCAAGTTGTCTCACGTCCGCGATCACTTGGTTGTTATACCGGAGTTTCGGTCTCCGCCTTTTTCTCGAACCAGGAGGCTCGGATTCGAAGATCTTCTTACCTGGAGCGTTGGTATCTATGCGCCCGATGTGGCCGAGACAATGTGATTTTTGGCTTCCGGACTACGTCCACATTACAGCTCGTAGAGTTCGCGGTTGTGTTTTCTCCTCCATCCGCCTTCCTCGCAAACAGGACCATATCTTTGCTTTCTTGCTTATCGTCCAGCATTCGGCTCCGTGAAGCAAGACTGGCCAAATCAGTGTTCTGTAGGGTATAATTTTGGACATCATTGTTATAGTCGATTTGCTAGGTCGAAAGCCACACTGGTACAAGCCTATTAGTGTGGTGCAAAATAGCTTAAGACGTTCACATAGTACACTTGATAGGATCTGGTAGGCGACATTGGGCATAATGCTGTGCCTCGGTAGTTAGCGCAAGACATAGGATCTCCTTTTTGGAATATAGTTCAGATAGATCTGGTATGCCCATCGTCGTTTATCGTACTCCCAAATTCGACAGAGGATCTGTACACGATCGCTACCAGAGCATCAGCGCCGGTTTTAAAGAGCTAAGCTTGAAGATCATCTGCGCTATAAGCTTTGTTGGATCTCAGCTTATGTATAGCTAAGCTGACTTCTCAACAGGATGGGGAAATTAGTTCTTCGACTGGCGTAAGGTTTTCTTCTGACTCTATCATTCTCTCTAGGTGCTGAAGGTGCTGCTTAAACTCATTTCCTGCATGTCGGCGACAAGATTACCTTCACAATTTCGAAGAGCTTGGAGACCCGTTGTAAAGTCGGATGCAACGACTTTTGCTTTTTTGTAGAAGGGTCTAACTTGGGCCTCTTCGATATCCTCGAACTGGGAGGCTACGAAGGCTTTTTTTCGCAGTAGCTTCTTTTTCTCCCATCTGGCTCTGCACTTTCCCTCGCTGCTCTTGTTTTCCCTTGCAGCGCCTTATGATATGCTCCATCCGTTGCTCGCTTCCTTTCCGTGCATTTAATCGGGTAATTGGTGGCCTAGGGTGGTTTCAGCTACTTCCTGGATGGCAAAGCGGCAGCGCAACCACATGTTGTTAGCGCTTGTGTGGGCTTGAGGCAGCCGGTCCCTTTGTGTCTGGCGTGTCTGCGTGCAGTCGCCCAATGTTAAAACCAATATGGTCGATTTGGTTGGCGGTTCGACTACGCACAACCACCAGGCTACTCATAACCACCGGGTTTTGGTAACGCTCTGTGGCCTAGAACTCGCGCCGCGTATATCGGTTAACTTGACAGCGGGTGCTGACAAAGCTATGCAGGAGGGCCGTGAGGAGACTACGCCAACGTGGCCTGCCCATGGACACGGATCGCCTTTGGCCACTCGCCACGTTGAGGGAAATCAAAAACATCTTTTAACATCTTTATAGTCGTTTTCGCGTCGTAGGAGCATTGTTCGTAACTCTCTTGTCATGAAGCTCACAGGAGCAATCGTTTGTACGGCGCTAATCAGACCTTAAAAGTCAAACTTAGGATTTTTTGCCTGGAGTCCACTGAGTTCGCTTTTGACACTTGAATTGTGACTGGCTTCGTTTGCAGAAGCGGTCGTCATTGTCCTTTAAAGTTCAATCAGCAGGCAATTTGGATTATTTCCTATCAGACAAACGTCTTGAAAAATAATTTTGTGTGTGCTTTAGACATAAGCCCTTATCTGCTTATTATCCTTTATGATCTTGTTTGTCTATCATTTTAGTTTTCTTCTCTATTTTGCTTGTATTAGTTTTATGTTTTTACTTTCTCTCATCCCATTCAACATCACTCAGCGAATGTTTAGCAGCAAAACTAATATGACAGTTTGATTACAGGTCTCTCACCATCGCATTTACCGGCCTCGGATCCTAAAGGCTTTTTAACTAACATTAATTTAGATACAATCCTTAAATTAAATATCGAGCCCGGTTACGAGAGCTTACCGGATCAATCATCGGCGAACAACAGTGATCCGGGATACGAGACTCTTGTGAAAACCGGCGTAGACCAGATCCAAAGAAAAACAGCTTCCGATTATGACCCGAATTACGAAGTGCTTCATCCTACCAAATATTGCACGACCGGCTCAGATGATGGGTATGCCAAAGTCCTCGAGAAACCATCGATTGACGATGACGATATGACCGACGGTTACAGTAAGGTCAAAGAGCGAAACAACATGGACGAGGATATACCCGGCTACAGTCGTATTGGTGAACCAAAAGCCGAAAATCCTGCTAAACTGCACGACTATGCAAGCATAGCTGAAGCGCAGAAATGCAAGGAAAGCATTACAATAAGCTGTAACTTCAACAACAATAACACGGAAGTGTGGTCTAAAGCCCCACAACCGCCTCCACCTCCGCCGAATTCATTCGACAGACAATTAAACTCGCCGTCAACAAGCCAAAGCAGCGCGGATCAAGTGCTTTTCATTAAAACCAGTAGCGACACATCCGTAACATTGAGCAGTAGCAGTCACCATTTACCGTCGAGCAACTACGAATCACTAAACGGCAGTGATTCAGATCCCAATTACGAATCGGTACGATATTTAGACTTAGAAAACCCCTACGAAAGGCTACAGACCGAATCGACGACCACCAATACGGCCAATACCATCAGTTCCGAGATGCCAATTAGCACGCCGTCAAGTACGGACGGAAAGCTCTCCAACAGCGATTCGAAACTCCTCAGTACGGGTGCGAGTGCAACGCCAAGTGAAAACGGCGACGTCGGTGACTACTTTCAGGTCTAATCACAACAATCGAACATAGTTCATCACACAAATCACAACGGTTCAACCTAAGAACGTCACTAGAGGCAACTAATCCACGATACCATTTATACCTTACTCTTTCCCCATTTATGTACGTACATATATACGTACCCATATGTATGTACAATCTAACTATAACCAACTAGCGATTCAGTAGAAAATAAATGTGATTCAAAGCTTTCCGATTCAATTAAATGCATTCCTCGGCATTACCGTCAAATTTCATCATTACCATTACCATCAGTATGAGTTGCACGGATGTACACCAACCTCCTGCAACCTATACCACACACAAACCAATGTTTCGATAAGCAACTGCTTGAAGTAGACGCTAAGCTTAAGTTAGTTTAAGGCAATTAGCACAATGACCAACTGCAACATTTTATATTCTATTTTTCGAACGAGCAATGCTGTAATATTTTTTATACCTCCTTTATCTAGCGCGACATTTATTTGAGAAGACACACCTAAAAGTTAAATTGACTTTCAAAAGTGAAGGCATTTTTTTATAACGTATATAGTATATGTGGAAGCATACATGCCTGTATTATATATTTATTTCTTTACAAGACTCGCGTAGAAATAAACAACATTGAGGAAAATTGGATTCAGTTTCTTTTTTAGTTAAAATAAGCACGCGTTCAAGGTTGAACCTTATAAAGTCAGCTATGTATATAGTGCGGGCATTACTTACTTACTTATCAGGCCTGCGATCCATGGAGGATCTGAGCCTGAGCTATAGCTGCCTTCCATCCTTGACGGTCCCGGGCACGCTGCTTCCAGTTGTCAAGACCAAGATGTCCTACATCCGCGATTACTTGGTCTTTATACCGGAGGTTCGGTCTTCCTCTTCTTCTCGAACCAGGAGGCTCGGAGTCGAAGACCCTCTTAGCTGGAGCGTTGATGTCCATGCGCTCGATGTGGCCGAGCCAGTGTAGTCGACGGGTCCTTGCCTTCCGGACTACATCCACATCTTGGTACAGCTCGTAGAGTTCGCGGTTGTGTCTTCTTCTCCATTCACCTTCCTCACAGACAGGACCAAACATCCGGCGCAGAATTTTTCTTTCGAAAGAACCCAAAATCAGCTCCGCTGTCCTGCTTATCGTCCAGCTTTCGGCTCCGTACAGCAAGACTGGCAGAATGAGCGTTTTGTAAAGCATGACTTTGGTCTTTCGAGTGAGGAGTTTTTACCCCAGTTGTTTGGACAAGCCGAAGTAGCAGCGGTTGCCAAGGGCGATTCTACGCCGGATCTCCACTGTGGTGTCATTTGTGGAGTTTACGTTTGCCCCGAGGTAGACAAACTCCTTAACTACCTCGATGTCAATTGTTATGTTTTGTCCCAGGTGGTGAGCGACGGATTGGTTTTTGCTTGACAGCATGTATTTCGTTTTGTCCTCATTGATCTTAAGACCAATTCGTTTCGCCTGTTCCTCAATTGCCGTGAAAGCTTCCACAATGCCACGGCGAGAAGACGCGATGATGTCGATATCATCCGCGTATCCTAGCAGCTGGATGGACTTGTAAAAGATAGTGCCTTCCCTGTTGACGCCTGCCCGTCGCACTATCTGCTCCAGCACCAGGTTGAAGAAGTCACATGACAGCGCATCTCCTTGCCGAAGTCCGGTGCATGTTTCGAATGGTTCCGAGGTCCTAGAACCGAGTTGCACGGTGCATCGCGTGTTTTTTAGCGTGGCGCGACACAACAGGATCAATTTTACCGGGATCCCGAATTCGGCCATCGCCCCAAACAGTGCTTCACGATGAATGCTGTCGTATGCGGCTTTGAAATCGATGAAAAGATGGTGTGTATCGATTCGAAACTCGTTGGTCTTTTCCAGGATTTGTCGAAGTGTGAAAATTTGGTCTATAGTTGATTTGCCGGGCCGGAAGCCGCACTGGTAGCTGCCGATTAGTGCGGTGCAAAATGGTTTTAGACGTTCACACAATACGCTGGACAGGATCTTGTATGCGACATTGAGCAGGGATATACCTCTATAGTTCTTGCAAGAGGTAGGATCGCCTTTTTTGTGGATGGGGCATATAGAGCTGGTATTCCAGTCGTCGGGCATGCTCTCATCCTCCCAAATTCTGCAGATGATCTGGTGCATGCTCCCTACCAGAACATCGCCGCCAGCCTTGAAGAGCTCTGATGGCAAGCCATCTGAGCCTGCGGCCTTGTTGTTCTTCAGCTTCTGAATAGCTGTGCCGACTTCTTCTATGCTGGGTGGGAGGACTACTTCAGCGGCTGGAGTTGGGATTTCCTCGGTCCCTACCACTCTCTCTTGGTCATGCTCGTTAAGCAGCTGCTGGAAGTGCTGCTTAAATACATCCACTATTCCCTGCGGGTCGGTGACAAGATTACCCTCGCAGTTTCGAAGAGCCAGGGTGCCCTTTTTGAAGCCTCCTGTAAGGCCTTTGGCTTTCTTGTAAAAGGCTCGTATTTTATGTTTGTCCCTAGACTCCTAGATATCCTTGAGCTGGGAGGCTGCGAAGATTCTTTTCTTTTGTCGCAGTAGTTTCTTCTCCTCCCTTCTTCTGGCTCGGTACTCTTCTCGCGCTGCCCTGGTTTTCCTCTGCAGCGCATTTTGGTACGCCTCGTCGGTTGCTGCGTTTTTCTGCTCACACTCGCCATCACACCACGGGTTTCTTGTCGGGGGTGGTCGGTATCCTAATGTGGTTCCGGCTACTTCCTGAATGGCTGAGCAGCAATGCAGCCACATATTATTGGCATTTGTGTTCGACGTAGGCATACCGTAGAGTCTTTCGCTCAGCTGCTCCCTGTAGACTCTGGCAACCTCCGGTGTGCTCAGGCGCCCAATGTCGAACCTCCTCCTGATGGGCTGGTGCAGCTTTCTGACATTGGACAGTCGAGCTCTGAATCTTGCTGCTACGAGGAAGTGGTCAGAGTCGACATTTGCCCCTCTGAATGTTCGCACATCCAGGATGTTTGACGCGTGCCTTGCGTCAATGAGCACATGGCCGATTTGGTTGGCGGTTCGACCGTCCGGAGATCGCCAGGTTGCTGTGTGGATTCGCTTGCGAGGTGCTACTTATCACCGCATTACGAGCTGTCGCAAAGTCAGCGAGTCGGAAGCCGTTATCTGTTGTTGTATCGTGGAGGCTGTGCTTTCCGATCACTCCGCTAAGGGTGTTTTCCTTTCCGATTTTGGCGTTGAAGTCCCCGAGCACGATTTTTACATCGTACTCCGGACAAGCTCCGTAGGCGTTGTCCAGGAGGTCATAGAAGTCCTCCTTGATAGGGTCTGATGTTATAAAATCTGCCTCTGATGCGGATCACAGCCAGGCGATCACTTATAGGCTTAAAGTCGATGACCTTCGACCTTAACCGCTTTCCCACGACAAATCCGCATCCCAGTAAGTGCAACCTTTTGTGACAGCTGTAATAAATGTCGCAATTTTTCTTTCTAATCATACCGTTTCCTATCCAGCGTATTTCCTGGACCGCAGTAATATCCTTTTTCGTGCGTTGTCGTCGTCGAGTATCCGTCCGTGTATCCGAGGCATCTTGCTCATTCATAACTTTGGTTTTTTTTACGTGGGCGGATTGTTAGCCCGCCGCACAACCGCCATTCTGGTCGGGTTTTCTCGCTGCATACGTTTGTTCACCTCCCAACGGTTGTTGAAGAGGCTATCCAGAGGGCGCCGCGAGGAGGCCGTATGTCAACTTGACCCGGGCATTTAAACAGGGATCGTTGCTGGCATCTCGCCAGGTTGAGAGCAATCAACAACTTTACCCTGTATGTCCGAGCCCATGCCCGGGCATTACCGCACTCCAAAAAGTGCGATGGGATGGACCAGTCTGTGATATCTACTACGGAAACTGCTACAGAGAAAATAAACAACGCTTATTCGGATGCGGATTTGTTATTCGAGGCTTACTTACTTACTTACTTAACGGGCGCTACAGTTCGGGATGAACCTGGGCCTCAACCAACATACCCCTCCACCTAGCACGATCTTTCGCTAGTCTTCTCCAATGCCGCACGCCCAGTTGGTTGAGATACCTTTCCACCTGTGCGCGCCACCTTAGGTGCGGTCGTTCTCTATTTCTTCGTCCCTCGGGGTTGGATTCAAAGACTCTACGGGCTGGAGCTGTGGTGTCCATTCGCTCTACATGGCCTAGCCATCTTAGGCGTTGGATCCGTACCTCCTCTGTGTTTATGGGACCGAAAATCGAACGCAGAATCGTTCTCTCGAAACGACCAAGGATTTCCTCATCCGCTTTAGATAAAGTCCATGTTTCTGCGCCGTATAACAGGACCAGGATAATTAAGGTCTTATATAAGGTCAACTTGGTCGTACGAGAGAGGGCTCTACTTCTCAGTTGCCTTTTGAGCCCAAAGAAGCAGCGGTTGGCAAGAGTAATTCTGCGCTTGATTTTGAAACTGGTGTCGTTGTTCCAAGTCACTGCGGAGCCGAGGTATATGAAGTCCTTAACTACCTCGAACTTATATCTGCCAATATGCACGTTTTGTCCAAGACGTCGGTGGTAAATGTCCTTTTTCGATGGCAGCAGATATTTAGTCTTGCCCTCATTAACCGCCAAACCAATTTTTGCCGCCTCCATGTCAATACTCGCAAACGCCTCATTGACATCTCGCTGTGATCCACCTATTATGTCAATGTCGTCGGCGTATGCAAGGAGTTGCGAGGATTTGAAATAGATTGTGCCTCTTGTATTGGCCAGTGATTTTTGCACAATCATTTCCAATATGATGTTAAGAAATCATATGGCAGCGCATCGCCCTGCATAAATCCTTTTATGACATCAAAACTATCGGTAAGGTGCTCACCGATTCGGATGGAGCAGCGAGCATTTTCCAAGGTCATCCTGCATAGTCTGACGAGCTTCGCAGGGATGTCAAAAGTAAACATGGCGTTATATAGCTCGTCTCTAATTACGCTGTCGTATGCGGCCTTGAAGTCGACGAATATATGGTGCGTATTGACTTGAAACTCATTGGTTTTCTCCAGGATCTGCCGTAGTGTGAAGGTTTGATCGATGGTGGACTTCCCTGGTCTGAAGCCACACTGATAAGGACCTATCAGCTTGTTTACGAATGGCTTCAGGCGTTCACACAAAACGGCAGCGAAGATCTTGTATGCGACATTAAGGAGACTTATTCCTCTATAGTTGGCGCAGTCAAAGGGATCTCCTTTTTTGTGGATCGGGCAAACAATGCTGAGACTCCATTCCTCGGGCATGCTTTCCTCTGACCATATCTTACAGATGAGCCGGTGCATGCTCCTAACCAGCTCACCCCCAGCCGCTTTGAAGAGCTCAGCAGACAGTCCATCTGCGCCAGCAGCTTTATTCGACTTGAGTTTCGACATGGCAATCTCAACTTCGTCGAGGTCAGGGAGACGGAATTCTCTGCGATCTTCGTCGTTAAAAAATGGATCATTCTGCCTGACGGCGGTATGTTGGTTGTCATCGCCGTTATACAGTCTGCAGAAGTGGTTTTTCCAAATTCTCAGCATCGACTGCGATTCTACTACTAGGTGTCCGTTCTCATCCTTACAGGCCTCCGCCCGAACGGAGACATTCGTTTTATCCGCTGATAAAATCTTCGAACGTCGTGCCTGCAATAGCACCTCTCCAAGTTTTCAATCGCCCGCTTCTCGTGCTCTTTCTTTTTTCTCTTGAGAAGCTTATGTTCCTCCCTTCTCTTAAGCTCGTAGAGCTCACGAGCCGCTCTTGTTTTTTTGTGTAGTGAGGCTTCGTATGCCTCCTGCTTTTCCGCATGAATCCTTCTACACTCGTCATCGAACCAGGTGTTTCGTCGTGGTGGAGCTTTAAGGCCCAGCACTTCCGTTGCTGTGCTCTTCAGGGCTTGTTTGCACAGGCTCCATTGTTGCTCTACTGACTGAGTGGAGGATTGAGGTGTATCGGAGAGCTTAAGGAAGACGCGGTTGGCAAAAGCACTGGCGATCTCCGGCGATAGTAGCTTTCCGACGTCATAGCTGGGTGTTCTAACTCTACTCCGCGGTGTTCGTGTTATGCGCTGACGTATCTTGGCTACTACAAGATAGTGGTCTGAATCGATGTTCGCTCCTCGGAAAGTGCGAACATCAAGAATAGTGGAGGAGTGTCTGACGTCAATCGCGATGTGGTCAATCTGGTTGGTGACTGATTGATCTGGCGACCGCCAGGTGCCTTTGTGTATATCGAGGTGGGAAAATCGTGTGCTGGCTACAAGAAGATTTCGCCCCGTTGCAAGGTCGATCAGCCTATGTCCGTTATCGGATGTGGTGTCATGTAGGCTGTGTTTGCCGATGACCCGCTCAAAGATGCTTTCTTTACCCAGCTTAGCGTTAAAATCTCCTAGTATGATTTTGGTATCATAGCTGGGGCATTTGGTATATGTTCTGTCTAGGAGATCAAAGAAATCATCTTTGATTGAGTCATCCTTGTCTTCCGTGGGGGCATGGACGCAGGAATGCAGGAATAGCAGGAATGCTACCATCGATATATTGGCAGACAAGCTCAAAAGGGTATACCGCAGGCGAACACCAGACCGGCAACAGACCAGGCTTATAAAAGCAGAAGAACGGGCAGAATCCATGGCAATGTGGCAAGTTAGATGGGACACTTCCACAAAAGGAAGATGGACGCACAGGCTCATTCCCGTCATCGAAACAATTATCATCTGCAATTATCATCTTTCGCAGTTTTTGTCTGGACATGGTGGCTGTCGGAAGTATCTGCATAGATTTTGATATGATAGCTCGCCTTTTTGTCCACAATGCCCAAATTCCGAGGAGGACGCAGAACACACAGTTTTCTATTGTAGTCGCTTTATGCAGGACAGGCAAAGGCTAAAAGTACCGAGTCCTGAAAACTTGGTGGAAAATTGGAACCAAACATGCTCGTACATTGCATCAGTACAAATAAAGCTGCGGCAAGCCGAAGCAGAAAGAAGAACCCAAGAGGCTTCTACTCGAGATACAGCCTAAATCGCTAACCAGCCCCGCGAAGTAATACCTAACGGCAGTCCCGCGGGGAGAGTGGTTGAAGTGTGTAGAGGTGTGGTTTAGTACGTAGGCGCGTGGAAAAAGGAGAATAATATCACGCGAATCGTGCATGCTGGCAACACGGGTTACCAGTATCTTTTGAAGATTCCACATCCTTGGGCGCAACCAAAAAACAAAAACAAAAAAACGAGAAACCTATGTAGTTCACAATAACATTAATCCTGTCTTTGATACCCTTAGCAATATTAACTTTTTTGGTTTTAAATTTAATACTGATTCCATACTGATGGTGCACCAAAACATCCGAAGCCTGAGAAGAAATTTTAATTCCTTAGTCGCTAATCTTGATTCTTTTGACAGAGGATGACTCAATCAAAGATGATTTCTTTGATCTCCTAGACAGAACATATACCAAATATACATCCGATAATGGACGCAGGCAGATCGACCTTGCCACGGGGCGAAATCTTCTTGTAGCCAGCACACGATTTTCCCACCTCGATATACACAAAGGCACCTGGCGGTCGCCAGATCAATCAGTCACCAACCAGATTGACCACATCGCGATTGACGTCAGACACTCCTCCACTATTCTTGATGTTCGCACTTTCCGAGGAGCGAACATCGATTCAGACCACTATCTTGTAGTAGCCAAGATACGTCAGCGCATAACACGAACACCGCGGAGTAGAGTTAGAACACCCAGCTATGACGTCGGAAAGCTACTATCGCCGGAGATCGCCAGTGCTTTTGCCAACCGCGTCTTCCTTAAGCTCTCCGATACACCTCAATCCTCCACTCAGTCAGTAGAGCAACAATGGAGCCTGTGCAAACAAGCCCTGAAGAGCACAGCAACGGAAGTGCTGGGCCTTAAAGCTCCACCACGACGAAACACCTGGTTCGATGACGAGTGTAGAAGGATTCATGCGGAAAAGCAGGAGGCATACGAAGCCTCACTACACAAAAAAACAAGAGCGGCTCGTGAGCTCTACGAGCTTAAGAGAAGGGAGGAACATAAGCTTCTCAAGAGAAAAAAGAAAGAGCACGAGAAGCGGGCGATTGAAAACTTGGAGAGGTGCTATTGCAGGCACGACGTTCGAAGATTTTATCAGCGGATAAAACGAATGTCTCCGTTCGGGCGGAGGCCTGTAAGGATGAGAACGGACACCTAGTAGTAGAATCGCAGTCGATGCTGAGAATTTGGAAAAACCACTTCTGCAGACTGTATAACGGCGATGACAACCAACATACCGCCGTCAGGCAGAATGATCCATTTTTTAACGACGAAGATCGCAGAGAATTCCGTCTCCCTGACCTCGACGAAGTTGAGATTGCCATGTCGAAACTCAAGTCGAATAAAGCTGCTGGCGCAGATGGACTGTCTGCTGAGCTCTTCAAAGCGGCTGGGGGTGAGCTGGTTAGGAGCATGCACCGGCTCATCTGTAAGATATGGTCAGAGGAAAGCATGCCCGAGGAATGGAGTCTCAGCATTGTTTGCCCGATCCACAAAAAAGGAGATCCCTTTGACTGCGCCAACTATAGAGGAATAAGTCTCCTTAATGTCGCATACAAGATCTTCGCTGCCGTTTTGTGTGAACGCCTGAAGCCATTCGTAAACAAGCTGATAGGTCCTTATCAGTGTGGCTTCAGACCAGGGAAGTCCACCATCGATCAAACCTTCACACTACGGCAGATCCTGGAGAAAACCAATGAGTTTCAAGTCAATACGCACCATATATTCGTCGACTTCAAGGCCGCATACGACAGCGTAATTAGAGACGAGCTATATAACGCCATGTTTACTTTTGACATCCCTGCGAAGCTCGTCAGACTATGCAGGATGACCTTGGAAAATGCTCGCTGCTCCATCCGTATCGGTGAGCACCTCACCGATAGTTTTGATGTCAAAAAAGGATTTAGGCAGGGCGATGCGCTGTCGTGTGATTTCTTCAACATCGTATTGGAAATGATTGTGCAAAAATCACAGGCCAATACAAGAGGCACAATCTACTTCAAATCCTCGCAACTCCTTGCATACGCCGACGACATTGACATAATAGGTAGATCGCAGCGAGATGTCAGTGATGCGTTTGCGAGTATTGAGGTGGAGGCGGCAAAAATTGGTTTGGCAGTTAATGAGGGCAAGACTAAATATCTGCTGTCATCGAAAAAGGACATTTACCACCGACGTCTTGGACAGAACGTGCATATTGGCAGATATAAGTTCGAGGTAGTTAAGGACTTCATATACCTCGGCTCCGCGGTGACTTGGAACAACGACACCAGTTTCGAAATCAAGCGCAGAATTACTCTTGCCAACCGCTGCTTCTTTGGGCTCAAGAGGCAACTGAGAAGTAGAGCCCTCTCTCGTACGACCAAGTTGACCTTATATAAGACCTTAATTATCCCGGTCCTGTTATACTGCGCAGAAACATGGACTTTATCTAAAGCGGATGAGGAAATCCTTGGTCGTCTCGAGAGAAAGATTCTGCGTTCGATTTTCGGTCCCATAAACACAGAGGAGGGTTGGAGGAGAAGATTCAATCACGAACTGTACGGGTTGTACAGCGACATGAGTCTGGTCAGGCGTCTACGGATCCAACGCCTAAGATGGCTAGGCCATGTAGAGCGAATGGACACCACAGCTCCAGCCCGTAGAGTCTTTGAATCCAACCCCGAGGGACGAAGAAATAGAGGACGGCCGCACCTAAGGTGGCGCGCACAGGTGGAAGGGGACCTCAACCAACTGGGCGTGCGGCATTGGAAAAGACTAGCGAAAGATCGTGCTAGGTGGAGATGCATGTTGGTCGAGGCCCAGGTTCACCCCGAACTGTAGCGCCCGTTAAGTAAGTAAGTAAGTAAGCATTCCTGCTATCGCGAACGCTACGTCATCTGATATGGTCCTGAACCCGCAGATTACTCTTATTGCGCACAGTCGATAGACTGAATCCAATTTCCGCTTTAGTCCTTTTACTTCAAGGGCTTCCACCCAAATTGGAGCAGCGTAGAGTAGGACTGAGCTGACTACCCGTAAGAGAAGCACTCTGCGTGCATATCCGGGACCGCCTATATTCGGAAGCATTCGCGAAAGAGCTCGTTGTGCGTGTGATGCCTTCTCGCTGGCATACAGTATGCGTTCCCTAAAGAAAGCCTGTTGTCTAGGATGACTCCTAGATACTTGACTGCTTTCTTGGACCTTATCGCCCGATCTCCGACTAAGAAGCTCGCATATTCCACCTTTTTACGGCTGGTTATAAGCACAGCCTCCATTTTTTGGGCTGCTAGATCCAGACCGGCAATTGAGAGCCAATCTTTCACTTTAGCGATAGCTGCGTTCGCAGTAGCCCCTACTTTTTCTATATGCTTAGCCACTGTGATGATGGCAATATCGTCGGCGAAGCCGATGATTCGTACTCCTTCGGGAAGCGCTAGTCGTAGAACGCCATCGTACATGATGTTCCACAGGAGGGGTCCAAGGACTGATCCTTGAGGGACACCCGCCGTTACTTGGTAGAATTTTACGCCTTCATCGGTATTGTACCTTAGCCTCCTGTTGTTAAAGTAGTCGATGACAATCCTTAATAAATAGGAGGGGGTACCCATGTCAATTAAAGACTTTTGTATATGCGTCCAGCTAACCGAGTTAAAAGCGTTTTTTATGTCAAGCGTAGTTACTGCACAATACTTCTTCTCCCCCGATTTCCATCTTTTTCCTTTGATGGCGTCCGCGGCCAAGTTTACCACTGTTTCTATGGCGTCGGCCATTGATCGTCCTTTTCTGAAGCCGTATTGGTTGGCTGACAATGCACCGTTAGCTTCCGCCACCGCCAGTAACCTATCGTAGATCACTCGTTCTAGTATCTTGCCTAATGTGTCCAACAGACAAATTGGCCGATACGAGGACGGTCCTCCAGGTGGTTTCTTTCCTTTTGGCAGTAGTACCAAGTGCTGCAGCTTCCACTATATGGGAAAGATCCCCTCCTGCAAGCATTTCCCCAAGGTGTGTTGGAAAGCGTCTGGTCTAGCCGTAATGGCCGCTTTGACTGCCTTATTTGGGATTCCATCTGGTCCGGGTGTTTTGTTATTTTTGACCTTCAAGACTGCGTTATGTAGCTTCTCTGGAGTAATACCAGGAATTTCTTCAATGTTAATCCCCGCCATGCTGCTCCTATTAAGCGGCTGTCCCTGTGGGAACAGATGTTCCACAATACGGGTGAGCATTTCGGGAGTTGATATTGGCGGACTTCTATTGTTTTTTATATTTTTTGTGACCACTCTGTATGCTTTACCCCAGGGGTCTATGTCGGCCTCCTCGCAAAGTTTTTTGAAGGATCTCGATTCACTTTCCCTGATTGCTTTTTCTAGCTGACGTCTTGCGAGCTTGAATTGAAGAAGCCGCTCTTGGTAGTCTGGCCTATTTCTGGACCGTTGGGATTTTCTCCGCTCTCTGAGACATATCGCCCTTAGCATCTGGATATTCTCCTTCCACCAGTAACACGGGGACCCCCTTCTGCTGGGTTTCCTCTTGGGCATCGCTGCGTCACATGCTGCAGTTAGCGCCTGTGTCAGTTGCTTGGAGGTTACCTCGGCAGATGCGTCGGTATCCACAGTCACCTCTCTCAGGACTTCTTCAAAGGCATCGGTGTCAAAGGAGGTTTCCTTCCACTTTGGTCCAGTTTGAATTGGACGCTGCCTCCATTACTATTGCTTGGTGGTCACTATGCGTGTAGTCCTCGCTCACTCTGCATGTGGTTTTACTAGCAAGGGAATTGCACACAAAGGTTATGTCAACTATTGACGATCT
This sequence comes from Eumerus sabulonum, assembly GCA_951905685.1. Lineage (NCBI taxonomy): Eukaryota > Metazoa > Arthropoda > Insecta > Diptera > Syrphidae > Eumerus > Eumerus sabulonum. The sequence continues at coordinate 243,998,653 of OX645060.1, forward strand.
ACCGGCCTTGCGGAATGTACTTGTAGTACCTGTATTCACCATGTTCACCCCTAGAACCGCAAACGTTTCTAGGAACTACATAGGTGTTTGACATCATTTGCTTAAATTCTTTGATAGATTTTTAGAAAAATGTTCAAGATCATAAAGCGATCTTATCACAAATCCTCTTGTTTTGCTGCATGGGCTTGTTCGCATTGTTCGTCGAACCAGGGGTTTCCAGGTCGTGGCGGTTTGAAACCCAGCACCTCTGAGGCAGCGTCTCTGACGGCGCTCTGGCAATGCGCCCATTCTTGCTTTATTGTTAGTGCTGCTGTGGGCGGATTTTGAGAGAGCTTGGAGGAGACATGATCGGCAAAGATTCTGGCAGTCTCTTATGATTGTAGCTTTCCGACGTCAAACTTACGTTGTCCTACTCGATTCCTAAGCATTCTTGATATCCTCATTCGTACCTTGGCTACAACAAGGTAGTGGTCCGATCGATGTTGGCTCCTCGGAAGGTTCGTGCATCGAGAATACTGGAGGAGTGTCTGGCGTCGATCGCAATGTGATCAATCTGGTTAGTGGTCGATTGTTCAAAAGACCGCCAGTTACCCTTGTGGATGTTGAGATGGGAAAATCGTGTGCTTGCTACAAGGAGGTTACGCGCCGGCTATGCTTTCTTATGATCGAATCAAGAATGTCCTCTTTGCCCAGTTTTGCATTAAAATCTCCTAGCATTGGGCATAGGTTCTGTCTAGGAGATCATAGAATTCTTCTTTGAGTCGATCGTCTTTTTCTTCCGTGGGGGCATGAGCGCATATCAGGCCAATATTTCCTGATTTAGCTTTGATGCGGATTGTTATGAGGCATTCGCTTACATCCCGGTAGCTTAAGACTTTTTGTCGGAGTCTTCCTCGAATAACGAATCTGCACCCGAGTAGGCGCTGTTCGTTCTTCTTGTAGCGGTTCCCGTAGTAGATGTCGCAGTTTTTCATCCGTCTTTTGCCTGATCCATCCCATCGCACTTCTTGGAGTGCGGTTATATCTGCCTTATAGCCCTTGAGGGTTTGCTTCAATTGATCGCCTGCACCCGGTCTGTTAAGGGACCTCACATTTCAGGTGCAGACTCTCAAGTCCCTTAGTCGTTTGCAGGGGCCTTCAGCCTTGTATCCGCCCTTATCCGAGGCTTGTTGTCGTTTCGGAACAATTGGTTTTTTCCGTGATAGGGTTGTTACCCCTAAGCACAACCCCCAAGCTGGAGGGTAAATTTCTTCTCTCCCCAAGAACAAGGGGTTGGGTCGCTACACTCATCGGTTCACTACCTGGCGGGTGCCAGGGTAGCTATCCAGGGGGGCAACCCGGAGGCTGTGTGTCAACTTGGATTGAGCAGGGACAAAGATCGAAGCTGGCGTTTGCCATGTTAAACGCGATCAACTTCTTTGTGCTCGCTCCCTCCCCCTTCCCCATTCGCCCTTACCCGTTTGTAATTTCCAGAGAAAATCTGCAGATCGCAGCACAAGGAGGTGTGGAAGGGACTTACTAACAGTGCCGCAAAGTGCTTTTCTCGCTTTTTAGCAAGCCAGCATCCGTCGGATAGATGCTACCCCTACAATGCCTTTGTTAGTGCTTTTCACCCGAGGTATTACGACATTTTGTTTTTTGTTCCGTTGCTTAATTAAAACATATCAAGTTCAAATAAATAAATGTCTACACTCAAAGAAAAACAATTGAATTTCACTACAAAAAGGCTGCCAACTCTCACCTAAACATAATTAACTTGAAAAATATCAAATAAGCCAGTGTATCCTCACAATCGATCAATCAGTTGAATTTTCAAATTAACTGTCATTTCTTTCAGGATGATGGTTTAAATTAAGCGTTCAGAGCAACAGTGACTGGATCCCTCTATACCTCAAACAGGATGAGTACCTTCAATCGTAACAACGACCTTACCGACTGAATGAGTAAGTTGTTTTTTTTTTTTTTTGAAAGGAATTGTAAAACAATTCTGATAATTTGTGTAAAAAAACAATAGACTACCAAATAGTCATAATTTATAATGAGGATTTTAAAGTCAACCATTGTTTATTCTTAATTGCACGTATGGTAATGCAGTGTGTCAGTAAGGCAATAAGGAAATGCCAATTACTAATGACATTTCATTTCTTTGAGAAAAAAAAAAAAAAAACAATCCGTTATACGATCTCTCTTTTAACAATTACTTTTATCAAATTAGAAAGAATTTTTTTTTTGTTTTATGATTTATTAAATTTAGAAGCCCTCCAGCGCGCACCTTTACAGAGAGATTGTCGGTTCATGCCCATGCTAGAATTTGACAGTCGCGCTAACAACTCAACTCGAATCCACCACACAAATCATCAATCAAAAAGAAACAGACTAGAATGTACGCGACGCGACATGTATCCACAGCGCTGACTCCGATAATTACTCTGTGAATTAATTTTTTGCAAAAAAATATATTTACATTCATTAGAAATTCAATCGTGTAAATTACCGAAAATATCAAAATTCAAGTGTTTATCCGATCGCAAGCGCCCCCAAAACGCTTTTGCAAAATTCACAAATACTGTTTCAATTCCAAATAGTGTATATCTCTCCCAAATGGTGAATTTCCCATTTCTGTGCATGTATTGTGTCATATTTTTAACGAAGATTCCACCAAAATAGACCACAAAAAAAAAAAAAAAAAAAAAAACTATTTCGGTTTCGCCAAAAATCTATTATAAATTTTCTAACTAAAAAACAGTTTACCCGAATCCAAAAACCAATCCAAATTGATGAATTAGTATTAAAGTGTAAAATATTTGTGTCCCAAACGCGACTTTGCCACGTCCATACATATGTGCTGAAAAAAATCGCAACAAATTTACCTGACAAAAGTAGCAGAGCTTACAAAAAAAACAAAAAAAAAAAAAAAAAAAAGAAAAGAAAAACGAAAAGAAATTGTGGTTATAAGGAAGAACAAAAGGAAATACGGAGAGACCAGCGACCGAGAACAGAAAAGAGTATTTCTTCAGAGTGCGAAAGAACAACAAACACAAAAACGGGCACGAAAAGACCGAAAACTTTCTTTGTGAACACGAGAAAGAAATCAAACCAATTTGAATACGATATACAAAAAGAAAGTAAATAAGGAAAGGGTGGTAAAGCCTAATAAAAATTCCCAATGTCTAGGTACTGTATGCTGTATCTTCTTCTGCAAATGTTAACGCCAAAATAAATCTCGAGACAAAACAAAATCAAACCCAATACGAAAACGTACAGAGAAAAAAAAAAAAAGAAAGAAAAACAGAAATCAAAATAGAGAATAACGAAATAATAACTTTTTTTTTTATGTTAAAAACCGTAAATATCAAGTGCGAACAACTCGCGCGTGTCGAGGGTACACGCTCCGCAAAACGGCACGAGTGTGTTTATTAGCAAACATTTCCTTGAACGAAAAAAAAAAAAAAAAAACAAAAATACGAAAACCAAAAAAATCTGCATTATTCTCCCATTCCCTGAAACTCTATTCTACTCGTACTCGTACCCGTGCACTACTCTCGTTTACCAATTCAATCTAAATACAAAAGAATAAAGTTTTTTTCGGTAAAAGTAGATGAAGGTTTGCAAAACATTTTTCTTTGTTTTCCTTTTGCCACATTTGTTTTTTTTTTTTTTTTTACTTCTTACGTTTACCTCTTTATTAATTATTTAATTGATTAACTTCTGATTTATTACCAAAATGCATTGACATACCTTTGTACCTACCTATCTACCTACATACTACATAACACGAATATTATTGTTTTCCTTTTCCTCTACACTATTTGGTTCGATTTGTCTTATCATATAAGTGCGTTGGTTGATGCACCAACTGATTGGGTTTTGGCATTTGTGTGTCATTATCGTCTCGTCATCATCCTTTAAACATAATCACTACATTACATCGGTTACAACACACTAATCCCGTGGTATGCTTACTTACTTACTTATCAGGCCTGCGATCCATGGAGGATCTGAGCCTGAGCTATAGCTGCCTTCCATCCTTGACGGTCCCGGGCACGCTGCTTCCAGTTGTCAAGACCAAGATGTCCTACATCCGCGATTACTTGGTCTTTATACCGGAGGTTCGGTCTTCCTCTTCTTCTCGAACCAGGAGGCTCGGAGCCGAAGACCCTCTTAGCTGGAGCGTTGATGTCCATGCGCTCGATGTGGCCGAGCCAGTGTAGTCGACGGGTCCTTGCCTTCCGGACTACATCCACATCTTGGTACAGCTCGTAGAGTTCGCGGTTGTGTCTTCTTCTCCATTCACCTTCCTCACAGACAGGACCAAATATCCGGCGCAGAATTTTTCTTTCGAAAGAACCCAAAATCAGCTCCGCTGTCCTGCTTATCGTCCAGCTTTCGGCTCCGTACAGCAAGACTGGCAGAATGAGCGTTTTGTAAAGCATGACTTTGGTCTTTCGAGTGAGGAGTTTTGACCCCAGTTGTTTGGACAAGCCGAAGTAGCAGCGGTTGCCAAGGGCGATTCTACGCCGGATCTCCACTGTGGTGTCATTTGTGGAATTTACGTTTGCCCCGAGGTAGACAAACTCCTCAACTACCTCGAAATTGTAGCTGTCAATTGTTATGTTTTGTCCCAGGTGGTGAGCGACGGATTGGTTTTTGCTTGACAGCATGTATTTCGTTTTGTCCTCATTGATCTTAAGGCCAATTCGTTTCGCCTGTTCTTCAATCGCCGTGAATGCTTCCACAATGCCACGGCGAGAACACGCGATGATGTCGATATCATCCGCGTATCCTAGCAGCTGGACGGACTTGTAAAAGATAGTGACGGGCAGGCGTCAAGCCCGTCGCACTATCTGCTCCAGCACCAGGTTGAAGAAGTCACATGACAGCGCATCTCCTTGCCGAAATCCGGTGCATGTTTCGAATGGTTCCGAGGTCCTAGAACCGAGTTGCACGGTGCATCGCGTGTTTTCTAGCGTGGCGCGACACAACTGGACCAGTTTTACCGGGATCCCGAATTCGGCCATCGCCCCAAACAGTGCTTCACGATGAATGCTGTCGTATGCGGCTTTGAAATCGATGAAAAGATGGTGTGTATCGATTTGAAACTCGTTGGTCTTTTCCAGGATTTGTCGAAGTGTGAAAATTTGGTCTATAGTTGATTTGCCGAGCCGGAAGCCGCACTGGTAGCTGCCGATTAGTGCGGTGCAAAATGGTTTTAGACGTTCACACAATACGCTGGACAGGATCTTGTATGCGACATTGAGCAGGGATATACCTCTATAGTTCTTGCAAGAGGTAGGATCGCCTTTTTTGTGGATGGGGCATATAGAGCTGGTATTCCAGTCGTCGGGCATGCTCTCATCTCCCCAAATTCTGCAGATGATCTGGTGCATGCTCCCTACCAGAACTTCGCCGCCAGCCTTGAAGAGCTCTGATGGCAAGCCATCTGAGCCTGCGGCCTTGTTGTTCTTCAGCTTCTGAATAGCTGTGCCGACTTCTTCTATGCTGGGTGGGAGGACTACTTCAGCGGCTGGAGTTGAGATTTCCTCAGTCCCTACCACTCTCTCTTGGTCATGCTCGTTAAGCAGCTGCTGGAAGTGCTGCTTAAATACATCCACTATTCCCTGCGGGTCGGTGACAAGATTACCCTCGCAGTTTCGAAGAGCCAGGGTGCCCTTTTTGAAGCCTCCTGCAAGGCCATTGGCTTTCTTGTAAAAGGCTCGTATTTTATGTCTATCCCTAGACTCCTCGATATCCTTGAGCTGGGAGGCTGCGAAGATTCTTTTCTTTTGTCGCAGTAGTTTCTTCTCCTCCCTTCTTCTGGCTCGGTACTCTTCTCGCGCTGCCCTGGTTTTCCTCTGCAGCGCCTTTTGGTACGCCTCGTCGGTTGCTGCCTTTTTCTGCTCACACTCGCCATCATACCACGGGTTTCTTGTCGGGGGTGGTAGGTATCCTAATGTGGTTTCGGCTACTTCCTGAATGGCTGAGCGGCAATGCAGCCACATATTATTGGCATTTGTGTTCGACGTAGGCATACCGTAGAGTCTTTCGCTCAGCTGCTCCCTGTAGACTCTGGCAACCTCCGGTGTGCTCAGGCGCCCAATGTCGAACCTCCTCCTGATGGGCTGGTGCAGCTTTCTGACATTGGACAGTCGAGCTCTGAATCTTGCTGCTACGAGGAAGTGGTCAGAGTCGACATTTGCCCTTCTGAATGTTCGCACATCCAGGATGTTTGACGCGCGCCTTGCGTCAATGAGCACATGGTCGATTTGGTTGGCGGTTCGACCGTCCGGAGATCGCCAGGTTGCTGTGTGGATTCGCTTGCGAGGGAATCTTGTGCTACTTATCACCGCATTACGAGCTGTCGCAAAGTCAGCGAGTCGGAAGCCGTTATCTGTTGTTGTATTGTTGTTGTATTTCCCACGACAAATCCGCATCCCAGTAAGTGCAACCTTTTGTGACAGCTGTAATAAATGTCGCAATTTTTCTTCCTAATCATACCGTTTCCTATCCAGCGTATTTCCTGGACCGCAGTAATATCCGCCTTGTACTGCGTGAGGATTCCTTCTAGTTTATGAGCAGCTCCGGGAGTGTACAGGGTTCTGACATTACAGGAGCATACTCGCAAATCGTGTTCCTTTTTCGTGCGTTGTCGTCGTCGAGTATCCGTCCGTGTATCCGAGGCATCTTGCTCATTCATAACTTTAGGTTTTTTTACGTGGGCGGATTGTTAGCCCGCCGCACAACCGCCATTCTGGTCGGGGTTTTTTTCGTTGCATACGTTTGTTCACCTCCCAACGGTTGCTGAAGAGGCTATCCAGAGGCCGCCGCGAGGAGGCCGTATGTCAACTTGACCCGGGCATTTAAACAGGGATCGTTGCTGGCATCTCGCCAGGTTGAGAGCAATCAACAACTTTACCCTGTATGTCCGAGCCCATGCCCTCCCCATAAGTATAGTGGTTTTACCAAATCTCTTTCACTGCACGCAATAGAAATTACCATACTTAATACATTGATATATGTACATACATCGAATAGGTAAAAGCCATGCACACAGGACATGCAGATGGGCATCGCATACAACTTCGAAAAAGAAAATCCTTTTTTGGTAGTATTTTGTTGCTCTATCTTACGTCTATTGCCTTAGTCCTTACTTACGCTTTTCTCGTTACAGTTACGAGTTAGATTGCCGCTATTCGAGGGCTATTACGGACATGTAATGGACATGGTGTTCTACTTACTTACTTAGCGGGCGCTACAGTTCGGGGTGAACCTGTGCCTCAACCAACATGCCTCTTCGCCTAGCACGATCTTTCGCTAGTCTTTTCCAGTGCCGCACGCCCAGTTGGTTGAGGTCACTTTCCACTTGGGCGCGCCACCTTCGTCCCTCGAGGTTGGATTCAAAGACTTTACGGGCTGAAGCTGTGCTGTCCATTCGCTCTACATGGCCTAGCCATCTTAGGTGTTGGATCCGTAGACGCCTGACTAGATTCATGTCGCTGTACAACCCAGCGACCCGATATTGAATCTTCTCCTCCAAACCCCATCTGTGTTTATGGGACCGAAAATCGCACTCAGAATCTTTCTCTCGAAACTACCAAGGATTTCTTCATCCGCTTTAGATAAAGTCAATTTTTCGGCGCCGTACAACACGACCGGGATAATTAAAGTCTTATATAAGGTCAACTTGGTCGTACGAGATGGGGCTCTGCTTTTCAATTGCCTCTTGAGCCCGAAGAAGCAGGGGTTGGCAAGACTAATTCTGCGCTTGATTTCGAAACTGGTGTTGTTGTTCCAGGCCGCTGCGCAGCCGAGGTATATGAAGTTCTTAACTATGTACCTCAAACTTATATCTGCAAATATGTACGTTCTGGCCAAGACGTCGGTGGTAAATGTCCTTTTTCGATGACAGCAGATCATTAAATCTGCCAAACCAATTTTTGCCGCCTCCATCTCAATACTCGCAAACGCCTCATTGATATCTCGCTGTGATCTACCAATCTATGTCAATATCGTCGGCGTATGCAAGGGGTTGCGAGGATTTGAAATAGATTGTGTCTCTCGTATTGGCCTGTGATTTTTTTTTAATGTTGAAGAAATCACAACAGCGCATCGCTCTGTCTAAATCCTTTTTTGACTTCGAAACTATCGATCAGTTCTGCACCGATTCGGATGGAGCAGCGAGCGTTCTCCAGAGTCATCCTACAAAGTCTAACGAGCTTAGCAGGAATGTCAAAAGTAAACATGGCGTTATATATGTAGCTCGTCTCTAATTACGCTGTCGTATGCGGCCCTGAAGTCGTCGAATAGATGGTGGGTGTCGACTTGAAATTCATTGGTTTTCTCCAGGATCTAGCGTATTGTGAAGATCTGGTCGATGATTGACTTCCTTGGCCTGAAGCCACACTGATAAGGACCTATCAGCCTATTTACGAACGGCTTTAGACGTTCACACAAAACGGCAGCGAGGATCTTGTATCCTACAATAAGGAGACATTCCTCTGTAGTTGGCGCAGTCAAAGGGGTCTCACACAATACTGAGTCTCCATTCCTCGGGCATGCTTGTCTCTGATCATATCTTACAGATGAGCCGATGCATGTTCCCTACCAGCTCACCCCCAGCTGCTCTGAAGAGCTCAGCAGCCAATCCTTCTGCGCCAGCAGCTTTATTCGACTTGAGTTTCGACATTGCAATCTCAACTTCGTCGAGGTCAGGGGGACGGAATTCTCTGCAATCTTCGTCATTGAGGAATGGGTCATTCTGCCTGACGGCGGTATGTTGGCTGTCATCGCCGTTATACATTCTCAGCTTCGAATTGCCCGCTTCTCGTGCTCCTTCTTTTTTTTTCTTGAGAAGCTTATGTTTCTCCCTGCTTTTAAGCTCGTAGAGCCCATGAGCCACTCTTGTTTTTTTGTGTAGTGAGGCTTTATATACCTCCTGCTTTTCTGTATGAATCCTTCTACACTCGTCATCGAACCAGGTGTTTCGTCGTAGCGGAGCTTTAAGGCCCAGCACTTCCTCTGCTCTGAGTCGATGTTCGCTCCTCGAAAAGTACGAGCATGGTGTTCGGAAGCATTTAAAACGTATTGTGTTGATAAGGGGTTTCTGTGTGCAGTTCTGTAACATTCGTGGGTTACGGAAGAATTTCTTTGCCATATAGGACCATGCTTCCCTCCATAAACCGGCTGCTTTGGCACTATGTGAACCATTTCTTCTTCATATCGGGCGCTATAGTTTGGGGTGAACCTGGGCCTCAGCCAACATACCCCTCCATCTAGCACGATTTCTTGTAAGCCTTTTCCATTGCCGCACAGCTAGTTGGTTGAGGTCGCCTTTTGTGCGGCATCTTAGGTGCGGCTGTCCTCTGTTTTTTCGTCCCTCAGGGTTGGATTCAAGGACTCTTCGGGCTGGAACTGTGGTGTCAATTCGCTCTACATGGCCTAGCCATCTGACTAGACTCAAGTCGCCGTACAGCCCGTAAAGCTCGTGGTTGAATCTTTTCCTTCCCGTCTACGTTTATGGGACGCAAAATCTTTTTCTCGAACCGACCAAGGACCTCTTTAACCGCTCTGTAGTTGGCGCAGTCTGAGGGGTCTCCTTTCTTGTTGATCGGGCATATGATTCTGAGACTCCATTCCTCGGGCATGCTTTCCTCTGACCATATCTTACAGATGACCTGGTGCATGCTCCTAACCAGGTCATCCCCAGCTCCCTTGAAGAGCTCAGCTCGACTTGAGTTTCGATATGGCAATCTTAACTCCGTCGAGGTCAGGCGGAAGGAATTCTCTGCGATCTTCATCGTTAAAAAGTGTATCATTTTGCCTGACAGCGGTGTATTGACAAACATCGCCGTTAAACAGTTTGCAGAAGTTGTTTTTCCCTATTCTCAGCATAGACTGCAATTCTACTACAAGTTGTCCGTTCTCATCCTCACAGGCTTTCCTTCTGGCTTTATGACCTAGGCATGTTCGCTTTATCTGTTGATGAAACTTACGAACGTCATGCCTGCAGTAACACCTTTCCAAATCCTTCCTTCTTTTTAACTCGTAGAGTACACGAGCTGCTCTTGTTCTTTTATGCAGCCTTCTGCTTCGCTGTGCGAGTCCTCCTGCACTCGTCATCGAACCACATGTTTCTTTGTGGCGGAGCCTTAAAGCACAAAACTTCTGTGCCTGTTCTTTTCAGGCTTGTTTGCAAAGGTTCCACTGGTGTTCTATTGACAGCGTGGAGGGTTGAGGTGTATGAGAGAGCTTAAGGGAAACGCGATCGGTAAAAGCACGAACGGTTTCTGGCCGTAGTAGCTTTCGGACGTCATAACTTTGTATTCTTACTCTACTCCGCTGCGTTCGTGATATCCGTATGCGCATCTTTACTACTACAGGATAGGGGTCCTCGCAAAGTTCGAACATCAAGAATAGTGGAGGAGTGTCTGACGTCGATCGCGATGTGATCAATCTGGTTAGTGATTGATTCATCTGGCGACCCAATGTAATTGCCATATACATACTTCCTCAATACCTCGAGAAAAATTAGTAAAACTTCGAATTATAGGAAATCATCTTCATCATCTTTCTTTGTTGTGCAAAACACATTTCAGCCTCATCGTAGGCTTTGGAACATATTTCCTGTTGACTGTTGTTGCAACATGAATCCATTTGATCAATATTGAGTTCGATATTCTGACAAATTACGCATTTCTGCTTAATATTTCCATTACCATTGCTCACATCGTTGCTTCTGTACCACTTCACAGCAGCATTAGAATAGTGACCACTGGCCAGATTTTGAGAGAACGCTAACGCTACATTGTGTTGATGAAAAGCCAGAGTTAGGCACCTTAATATACACAACCGACGTGATGTGGAATTAGTCATACATGCCCTGCTCTAAGGGGCACTTCTGTAGATCGCCTGTTTCACAAGCATCTCTTGAGACGAATTTTTCACCAGCAAAATCGTTCGTTATGGACAGGAACTGGTGGCAATCACTTGGATTCAGGTTCGGACAATAAAGTGTCCGGACCGTCTGGCGTGTTGCTATGTGTGATGTGTGCGGGGCTGGAGTTTTCTTGATGAAACATAACTCTTCTGACCATTTTAGGTGATTACTTCCTTCAGTTGGGGCAATTATTGACAGTGTACATATGTATATCTGTATTAAGAGTTTAGCCGTAGGAGACTAACGCCTTATAGATGATTCCCTGCCGATAGCTCACCGCAATTCGACCACGATCGTTTGAGTTGTCGAAAGTGTTCCACTTTCCGGTCACACTCAGCTTCAGGAACAGGACTGAATTAGCAGCGATTCACGGATGGAAACTCGGCCTATGAGGTATTTTTCGTAGACTTGTGTGTCACCCATATATCGAGCTTCTATTTGTATCCTGGGCAATCGAAAAACTGCTTAAATGACGATCAAACGATCAACGTTTTGAACAATTGGTCTTACAGAGATTTGACATCCAAATAACCGGAACAAAATTGATGAAGCCAAAACTGCGCGGCCCTCGAAGACCCACATTTCCGATGGCGTTTCGTGTTCAATAAGTCGTATTCAACGCGACATATAGATCACTAAAGCCATCTGTTGGGGAAATAATTTCCTGCCAAACACGCTTTAAATATGATTGAGCTTCTCTTAAAGGATCCTAGCTAGCCACTAGCTGATTTGAATGTTGTTTGTCAGGCCAGTTGAGGGTATTTTACTGAACGGTATGATTTAAGCCCAGTTTTCAAACGTAACTTTGTACTCATGCCACTCTGATAGCCCAAGACTAGCTTTTTTAGCTCTTAAGCTACTAAGTGTTGTGTAGTATTGCTTACTTACTTATCAGGCCGGCAATCCATGGAGGATTTGAGCCTGAGCTATAGCTGCCTTCCATTCTTGACGGCCAAGTTGTCTTGCATCCGCGAATACTTGGTCTTTATACCGGGGGTTCGGTCCTCCTCTTCTTCTCGAACCAGGATGCTCAGAGTCGAAGACCCTCTTAGCTGGAGCGTTGGTGTCCATGCGCTCGATGTGGCCGAGCCAATGTAGTCGACGGATCTCTGTCTTCCAGACTATATCCACATCTTTGTACAGCTCGTACAGTTTGCGGTTCTGTCTTCTCCTCCATTCACCTTCCTCACAGACTGGACCAAATATCCGGCGCAGGACTTTCCTTCCGAAAGAACCTAAAATCAGCTTCGCCGTTCTGCTTATCGTTCAGTGAGTGAGGAGTTTGGACAAACCGAAGTAGCAGCGGTTGCCTGGGGCGATTCTATGCCGGATCTCTACTGTGGTGTCGCTTGTGGAGTTTACGTTTGTCCCGTGGTAGACAAACTCATTAACCACCTCAAAATAATAGCTCTCAATCGTTATGTTTTGTCCAAGATGGTGAGCGACGGATCGGTTTTTGCTTGACAACATGTACTTTGTCTTATCCTCGTTGACTTTAAGACCAACTCGTTTCGTCTGTTCCTCAATCGCCGTGAAAGCTTTTACAACGTCACGCCGAGACTGCGCGATAATGTCAATATCATCCGCGTATCCTAGCAGCTGGACAGACTTGTAGAGGATAGTGCCTTCCCTGTTGACACCTGCCCGTCGCACTATCTGCTCCAGTACTAAATTGAAGAAGTCGCACGACAGCGTACCTCCTTGCCGAAATCCGGTGCATGTTTCAAACGGTTCAGATGTCCTAGAACCAAACTGCACGGTGTATCGCGTTTTTTTTTTTAACGTGGAGCGACACAGCCGGATCAGTTTTCCTGGGATCCCGAATTCGGCCATGGCATCAAACAATTTGGTCTATAGTCGATTTGCCGGACCGGAAGCCGCACTAGTAGCTGCCGATTAGTGCGGTGCAAAAGGGCTTTAGACGTTCCCAAAGTACGCTGGACAGGATCTTGTATGCGACATTGAGCAGGGATAAACCTCTATAGTTCTTGCAAGAGGTAGGATCGCCATTTTTGTGAATGGAGCAAATAGAGCTGATATTCAAGTCGTCGGGCATGCCTTCACGTTCCCAAATTCTACAGATGATCTGATGCATGCTCCCTACCAGAACATCGCCACCAGCCTTGAAGAACTCTGATGGCAAGCCATCTGGACTTGCGGCTTTGTAGTTCTTCAGCTTTTGAATAGCTGTGCCGACTTCTTCGATGCTGGGTGGGAGGACTACTTCAGCGGCTGGAGTAGGGATTTCCTCAGTCCCTACCACTCTCGGTCATGCTCGTTAAGCAGCTGCTGGAAATGCTGCTCAAGACATCCACTATTCCCTGCGGGTCGGTGGCAAAATTGCCTTCCTGCAAGGCTTTTAGCTTTCTTATAAAAGGCCCCAGACTCCTCTATAGCCTTTAATCGCAGTAGTTTTTTCTCCTCCCTTCTTCTGGCTCGGTACTCTTCTTGCGCTGCCCTGGTTTTCCTCTGCAGCGTCTTTTGGTACGCCTCGTCGATTGCTGCCTTTTTCTGCTCACACTCGCCACCACACCACGGGTTTCTTGCCGGGGTGGTAGGTATCCTAAGATGTTCTCGGCTACTTCCTGAATGGCTGAGCGGCAATGCAGCCACATACTGTTGACATTTGTGCTCGACGTAGGCATACGGGAGAGTCTTTCGCCTAGTTGCTCTCTATAGACTCTGGTAACCTCCGGTGTGCTCAGGCGTCCGATGTCGAACCTCCTCATGGTGGGCTGGTTCAGCTTTCTGACATTAGACAGTCGAGCTCTGAATCTTGCTGCTACGAGGAAGTGGCCAGAGTCGACATTTGCCCCTCTGAATATTCGAACATTCAGTATGTTTGTATGTTTGCGTCAATGAGCACATGTCCGATTTGGTTGGCGGTTCGACCGTCCGGAGACCGCTAGTTTGCTGTGTGGATTCGCTTGCGGGGAAATCTTGTGCAAATTCTGTGAGTCGGAAGCCGTTATCTGTTGTTGTATCGTGGAGACTGTGCTTTCCGACCACTCCGCCAAAGGTGTTCTCCTTACCGATTTTGGCATTGAAGTCTCCGAGTACGATTTTGACATCGTACTCCGGACAAGATCCATAGGCGTTGTCCAAGAGATCATAGAAGTCCTCTTTGATGGGACATATGAGGCTAATGCTGTAATATCTGCCTTTGATGCGAATCGCAGCCAGGCGATCACTTATAGGTTTAAAGTCCATGAACTTTGACCTTAACCGATATCCCACGACAAATCCGCACCCCGACATGTGCAATCTTTTGTGACAGCTGTAACAGATGTCGCAATCTTTTTTCTCCTCATACCGTTTCCTGTCCAGGGTATTTCGTGGATCGCAGTAATATCCGCCTTGTACTGCGTGAGGGGTCTTTCCAGTTTATGAGCAGCTCCAGTACAGGTTTCTGATATTTTAGGAGCATACTCGCAAATCGTGGTCCGTCCGTTTATCCGAGCCATTTTGCTCTTCCATAACTTGTTGTCTTACGTGGGCGGGTTGTTGGCCCGCCGCATTAGGTTGTTCAAAAACTAATGTCGGTTTTTAACCTTTAACTTTAAAAGCTTTAAATCAAAGTAGCAACACACTTGCCATCGCAAAGGAAGTGTTCAGCAAAAAACTCTGGAGGTATGTGGGGCTATGAACTCGTTGAAGGCAGTTTTTGCGTCGTCTTGGCTCTTGAAGCATTTTCTCACGCAAGAAGTTGTCGAGATACTTGTACAAGTGGTAGCCGGTTGGAGAAAGGTCCGATGGGTATGGTGGGTGGGACAAGGTTTCGTAGCTCAGCTATTTCAACTCCTGTAGGTCGGCTATGCGACGTGTTGATGGAAATCTTCAAAGGAGACCATGATGACTATGTGAGATTTGACTCACTAAAAACACCACCGTTCGAGTTAACTTTTTTTGTTTCTTACTACAACTATAAGTCAATTGACTGAAGCATTACTCTTCTTGGTACAACCCCGGAGTTGTATATCATAAGCCCAGATAGGTTTAAGCACTTGCTAGTAGAGAAGCAACGTGTTTTTAGTACTAAGCTGGGAATGTTTTCCTAGTTGCCAGTACATTCCCCTATATTTCCATTCAAGCTCTTCAGGTTTTTTCTTTACATGCGCTTTCCACTTGAGTTTTGCGTCGAGAGTCATGCCTAGGTATTTTGCCTCGTTTACGAATGGGATCCGAACTTCAATTACAAAGAGAAGCTGTGCACTTACTTTTCTGTAAGTAAAATGTACGTGGACTGATTTGGTTTCGTTGAGTCCGATCCGCCAAATCTTTGTCCAGTCGGTTATTTGGTTCAGGGCATTTAGTCGTTGATTCTTCGACTGATTTTCCTGTGGCCAAAATTGCAGTATCATCTGCGAATGTGGTCAGTATAGTGCCATTCGTTTGTGGTATGTAAAGCAACGCACCAAGTACGCTTCCCCGCGGAACGCCAGCCGTAATTGCTCTAAACTTTAAGTATTCGCTCCCGTGTTTAACAAGTAGTAGACAAATAGTTTTCCAGAACGTTCCATAATTGTTCGGGGAGAACTTTTATGTCCCAAACCTTCACATTTTATCAAATGCTTGAGAGACGTCAAGGAATATAATCGAACATATGATGGTTAGGTTAGGTTGACGTGGTAGGCATAAGCCACACTTAGGCCGAAGCCGGCCCATTGTGATACCACCTGGATCAGGTTACCCTGATCCGCTACCTGGGAACCAACCGGTGCTTCTAATGAAGCGGTGGATTTGACTTATTTTTTGGTTTGCTAGCTCACTCAGATTGTCGAAGAAGGGCGCGCCGAGGTAAATCCTCCTGCGATTCGCAAAAGAGGGACATGAGCAGAGGAGTTGGTGGGTGTATTGATTCCTCATCGTCCATGCAGCCGCGACAGAAATCATTGTAGGGTAGCCCCAGTCTGGCGGCGTGTTTTCCAATGGTGCAGTGACCTGTAATGACACCCACTAGAGTGCTTAAGGTTGCCCTTTTGGTTGCCACCAGGTCCCTGGTTCGTCCTAAGTTTAACTTAGGCCACAATTGTTTGGTGATAAAGCCAATATTGCTCTCACTCCATTGGAGATTGGTCTTCTCTATGGTTTGAAGCTTTATCATGTGCTTTACCGTACTTATTGGTGTTTCTAGGTACCCGAGGGTAGGTAGGCTGAGTGTGCTGGACCCTAACTTTGCGAGTTCGTCGGCTACGCAGTTTCCTAGAATATCCCTATGCCCGGGAACCCACAGTATTTTAATGCTGTTCAGCCATGTCATCTAGAGATAGGCGACAGTTAAGGGATGTTTTTGATTTGTGGTTTACCGCTGCCAGGGATTTTATCGCAGATTGGCTATCCGTGCAAATGATAATATCCTTTGTGGATATTAGATTGATCCTGAGCCATGCCAAGACCTCCGTTATCGCAGTTATTTCTGCCTGATACACACTACAATAATTTGGGAGTCTAAAAGATAGGTTGAGGTTAAGTTCCTTGGAGAAGACCCCACAGCCTACACCCGACTCCATCTTAGAGCCATCGGTATAGAGGGAGATCGAGTCCTTTAGTATAACTTTCCCTTCAGCCCATTCTTCCCTGGATGGAAAGACAACTTCGAAGTTCCTGGTGAACACATTCTGCGGGGTGATGTAGTCAGTGTCCATGGGTACTTTGAAGTGTTTTAGAATAGTGGTGTGGCCTTTTTGAGATGTGGGCCGCGCATGCAGCAACTTGCTTGCTGAAAAGGTTTAATGGTGGAAGATGTAGTAGAACATTTAAGGCCTCCGTGGGGGTTGATCTGATCGCTCTGCTTATATATAAGCTGGCCGATCTTTGTACCTTCCCCAGAAGGTTTCGATTGACTGCTTTATCCAGAGCAGTCCACCAGACTACGACGCTTTAAGCGGCTTTAAGCGGTTGATTATAATACTTTCGAAGACAATGATATTGGGCGGTATGATTTTAATCCGCCGGTGTCTTTCCGGCTTTTAGAATCATAATAGATTCAGAAAACTGGGATGGTTCGATCCATCACAGATTAGAAAGCCTCCACCAGAAGCTTTAATGTATAACAAAATGTAGCTACTTAGCACTAGTGGATCACGTAATGATTTTGCATGAAGCTCATTTTAGTAAATTGTTCGTCTTGTGGCAGAACTAGTTTCATGCCGGTATGTTGCCTCCCTTAAAACCTCGGGTGGCTTAGAAATTGTCTGCCAATATTTAATTTAGTCAGTCTGCCATTCTTCTAAGCATCTATTCCACAAACGTCCTGCACTTGCTAGCATCTACATTATCCCAAGCGGTTTAACAAATTCTTCAGATTTCCACAATGGTCTGGCAATTCAGAAAGATGTCCAAACATCAAAACTATTTCTGGAGCTCTCGCTCATGTGTGCTGGCGTACTGGGTAGTCTTAATTTGTTTCATTACTTTCATGGTGATACATCTCCATCGGTGCCATTATGTTTCTCTGGGTGTCGCGCATCTGAAATGTCCAATTTTCCTTCACTTTGGCGCTTAAGTTTGCTTTGAGGTCCGCTGTGATTTGTGGCTTTTTCGCGTAGACCTGCGACTTCAGAAAACCTCACAAGAAGAAACGCCTAACGGGGTCAAATCATACGATCTCGGTGGTCAGTCCACATCACCACGTGAGATGATGCCCTCGAATCCCTCGTGTAGAATTTCCAATGTGGCGTGAGCTGTGTGACACGTAGCGCCGTCCTGTCCATATCATCTAATTCAGGTCAAGAGAAGTTGATAGTCATCAGTGATGGCCTAGCCAACGTCATTTTCAAAGAAATATGGATCGGTGGCGCCGCCATCCAGCCCAAAATCCACACCAAACAGTGGCTTTTTCGGGATGCATTGGACGCTCTTGTATCTCATGTGGATTGGTGTTGTCCCGAATTCGACAATTTTGTTTGTTGACGTAACCATTCATCATATAAAAATTAGGGTCTAGCTGCTCCAGAACCCATTCAGCGAACACACGTCGTTGTCTATGGTCGTTTACCTTCAGCTCCTGGGTCAGTTGAATTTTGTACGGTTTGCCAAGTCGTGGTCTGCAAAAGACCGAGTTCTTGTGAGCGACGCAGAAATCGATTGCCTTGGATTCTCCTATACATTCTGCAGAGGACGGCAGCGGCATCTTCATCCGCTTTTGTGTCTTTGTTTTTTTTTTTTTTTTTTTAGAGACTCGCGCAGGTTCAAGAGTTTTTATATTCTCTTATGATGTGTTGACACACACAACCTGAACGGAGTACAGTGGTTGGGGTCGTTGATGTTCGTTGGCTACTCTCAGGGGTGGTTGTCCTAGACCTAGATAGGACGAGAGCCGACCACATTCCGCGTTGGTTATAGTCCGTAGTAATTCGTTCAAGCACTTTTAGTATTGCATACGCAGAGGATGAATTTCGTTTGACCATATACTGTGAGTGTTATGCCTGCAGCAGTACATCTGGTCACTTTCCATTCTCAACAGCGTTGCATACCTTTTGGCGGTATAGAAACTACTTTTTCTTGGCTATGAAGTGAATTTGAACCATAAACCTTCCGCTCGGCGGTCGATGATGTTAACCACTGCACCACGGCCACCCCAATCCAAATCCTCAGCATCAACTGCGGCTCTACTACCAGTTCTCCATTTTCATCCCTGCAGGCCGCCGCTCTGGCTTTGTAGCCATGGTATGTTTGTTTTACTCTATCGTAAAACTTACGATGTCATTCCTGCGGAAGCATCTCTCCATCTCCTCGATCTCACGCTTTCTCTGCTATCTCTTCCTTCTTCTGAAAAGCGTGTGTTCCTCTCTTCTCTTCTGCTCATAGATTTCGCGAGCAGCTCTCGTCCGTCGTTGCAGCATGGCTTTATATGCCTCTTGTTTTGTTGCATGGGCTTGCTCGCATTGTTTATCGAACCAGGGGTTTCTAGGCGGTGGCGGTTTGAAACCCAGCACCTCTGAGGCAGCTTCTCTGACGGCGCCCTGGCAATGCGTCCATTCCTGCTCTATTGTTTGTGCTGCTGTGGACGGATTTTGAGAGAGCTTGGAGGAGACATGATCGGCAAAGATTCTGGCAGTCTCTTGCGATTGTAGCTTTCCGACGTCAAACTTACGTAGTCCTACTCGACTCCTAAGCATTCTTGATATCCTAATTCGTACCTTGGCTACAACAAAGTAGTGGTCCGAGTCGATGTTGGCCCCTCGTCGAGAATACAGGAGGAGTGGGCGTCGGTCGCAATGTGATCAATCTGGTTGGTGGTCGATTGATCAAAAAACCGCCAGGTACCCTTGTGGATGTCGAGATGGGGGAATCGCGTGCTTGCTACAAGGAGGTTACGCCCCCGCTAGGAAATCGATTAGCCTAAGTCCGGTGTCGGATGTGGTGTTACGAAGGCTATGCTTTCCTATGATCGAATCAAATATGTCCTCTTTGCCCAGTTTTGCATTAAAATCTCCTAGCATTGGGCATAGGTTCTGTCTAGGAGATCGTAGAATTCTTCTTTGAGTCGATCGTCCTTTTCTTCCGTTGGGGCGTGAGCGCATATTAAGCTAGTGTTTCCAAATTTAGCTCTGATGCGGATTGTTATGAGGCGTTCGCTTATGTCTCGGAAGCTTAAGACTTTTTGTCGGCGCTGTTTGTTCTCCTTGTAGCAGTTCCCGTAGTAGATGTCGCAGTTTTTCATCCGTTTTTGCCTGGTCCATCCCATCGCACTTCTTGGAGTGCGGTTATATCTGCCTTATAGCCCTTGAGGGTTTGCTTCAATTGATCGCCTGCACCCGGTCTGTCAAGGGACCTCACATTTCAGGTGCAGACTCTCAAGTCCCTTAGTCGTTTGCAGGGGTCTTCAGCTTTGTATCCGCCCTTATCCGAGGCTTGTTGTCGTTTCGGAACAGTTGTTTTTTTCCGTGATGGGGATGTTACCCCTAAGCACAACCCCAAGCTGGAGGGTAAATTTCCTCTCTCCCCAGGAACAAGGGGTCGGGTCGCTGCACACATTGGTTCACTACCTGGCGGGTGCCAGGGTAGCTATCCATGGGGGCCACGCGGAGGCTGTGTGTCAACTTGGATTGAGCAGGGACAGAGATCGAAGCTGGTGTTTGCCATGTTAAACGCGATCAACTTCTTTGCTCTGTTTGCTCGCTCCCTCCCCCTACGTGAAGTAGGGGGACGAGTATAAGAATCCTAGTATTCTGTTCAGCCCAATGTTCCATACCTCCTCTAGTCCCGAAATGAAGTGTCTTCTTGGGAATACGTTCCTTTTTTGGGTTAGCGCCAGGCATTCGCACAGCAGGTGATGAATGGATTCAATTTCCTCTTCGCGCCTGCAGCTTCTGCAGAAGTCATTGTGGGGCTGGCCTAGCTGCATGGTAAGATAGCATGCAGCGCCCAGCAAAATTTAGGACCGACCAGTTACTTGTGGCAACCAAAGGGAAACCTTAACATATTAGTGGGTGTCATTACAGGTCTCTGTACCATTGGAAAACAGGCCATCAAAGTAGGGCTACCTGACAATGATTTTTGCCGCGGCTGCATGGATGAGGAGAAAGGGAAACCAATTCACCCCCTCCTCTGGTCATGCCCCTCTTTTGCGAATC
This sequence comes from Eumerus sabulonum, assembly GCA_951905685.1. Classification (NCBI taxonomy): domain Eukaryota; kingdom Metazoa; phylum Arthropoda; class Insecta; order Diptera; family Syrphidae; genus Eumerus; species Eumerus sabulonum. The sequence continues at coordinate 244,019,164 of OX645060.1, forward strand.
GCAGGAGGATCTACCTCTGCGCGATCTTCTATGAAACTTATCTGAGCTAGCAGATAAAAAAAAATAGCTCAACTCCATCGCTTCATCAGAAGCACCACATACCACATGGTATGGCCTGTAAGACCTAGGGGAAAAGGAATGAATAGATGTAGAAAGCAACTAAATTGGGGCAGGCAGTGGCAATCTTAATCATCTTCAGTTTTTCGATGTGAAGCTCATTCTACTCTTTCATCTCCTTGATACTGTTGGCATCCACAGTCATTTTCGTAGTTCTCTTGATAAAGTTGGGGACAAAAACGTTAATATTGCTTCAGATTATGATCTGAAGGTAAGCAGGCATTACCAGCGAAACGTTGTATTTACCTAGTCCTGCCATAAGTTCTGTTAAACAATTTCCAGCGCTTATCGTTCGAAACCTCTTGCGGGTTTGACCAATACCCTTTTCAATGGACACAGATAGATCTTCCAGGAGTGGCTCAGAGTCAATATCCCTGGCTCTATAGCAGCAGAAGATTGGCCGTCGGGGAGTTCAGAACTGAGTCCACTGGATTATGGTTTGTGATCAGAATTGGAGAACATGGCCTGCAAGACTCCACACAGAAATTTGAAAAGCCTTAGAACAGCATTAACCAGAGTAGCGTCCATGATTTCCATGGAAACCGTACGCGCCGCATACAATATGTTTATTGTTTTAAGGGTTCCATACCCAAAGGGTAAAACGGGGGCCTATTACTAAGACTTCGCTGTCCGTCCGTCTGTCACCAGGCTGTATCTCATGAACCGTGATACTTAGACAATTAAAATTTTCACAGATGATGTATTTCTGTCGCCGCTATAACAACAAATAAAAACAGAATAAAGGGGGGCTCCCATACAACAGAAATGATTTTCATCCAAAAAATCCCCTTGGTCACATACTGACCTAAGGTTAGTCGACAATATCCCACAACCACTAGCAAACTTCCGAGCTTTGATCCCTATTGTGTCTTTGTTGTATTAATCTTAGTTGCAAACCTTTTCCCTATAATTATTGTTATCCACCTTTTCACCTCCTTGCTGTCAAGTAAGATAATTGATTTGAATTCAATGGACACATTGATGATCAACTATCTCGTCATGGAGATTTTTGATCATCAAAGTAATATGGCTATAACCTGCCTGCAACCAAGATCTGTTATCATGCAAAACATAATTTTAAACGGATTAGCCGTTTTAATGTGATGACTGATGAGGTAACATACAACGTCTCTTTCATTTTTATACATACAAATGGTACGGAACCCTTCGTACGCGAGTCCGACTCGCACTTGGTCGGCTTTTTCTTCTTATAGCAGGACTAGGTATGCTGTCACCAAATAAGGACGCTCACCACTGAAGTCTTGGCCAGAACGTTTGTATTGCAAGATGTAAGTTCGAGGTAGTTAAGGACTTCGTCTATCTTGGCTTCGCAGTGACCTGGAACAACAACATCAGTTCCGAAATCAAACGCAGGATCACCCTTGCCAATTGCTGTTTCTTTGGGCTCAGGAGGCAATTGAGTAATATAGCCCTCTCTCGTACGAGCAAATTGAGCCTATACAAGACCCTTATCATCCCGGTTCTGCTGTACGGCGCAGAAGCATGAACACAATCAAAAGCGGACGAGGAGGACCTTGGTCGGTTCGAGGGAAAGGTTTTGCGTGTGATTTTCGATCCTAAACGCAGACGGGGTATGGAGGAAAAGATTCAACCACGAGTTTTACGGGCTGTATGGAGTCTAGTCAGATGGCTAGGCTATGTAGAGCAAATGGACACCACAGCTCCAGCCCGGAGAGTCCTCCCAACCCGGAGGGACGAAGAAACAGAGGACGGCGAACTCAGCCATTGACAAGAGTACATAACTAATTGTGTGCCCATTTTACAACACATAATAGCGAGATAAAGGCACGCAGTCTTTGGATCTGAAAAACTTACCTGCCGTTCACCCAGTGCTATTCTGCTATACTCCTCTTTCGGTTTGCTGATTTCATACTGTTCTATTATGAGCCTTTTAAGCTGCTCAAGAACCAAAAATAAGGTCAAGAAAAGAAAAAGAAATGCCAACAACGGTTCGAAAAGCAGCGATACTAAATCCTCTCTAATTGGCGCCTTATATTGAATTCATTTTCATGGAATACGTTTCCCTAATACCATGTATTCATTCGCTTGTAATCTGTTCTAGTGCCTCTTATACATATATTTCTATCGAAAGCTGCATCTTATGATCACATCCATTCACTCGTCCATCTGTGGATGAGAAAGCTGTGCCACTGCCGTAGAGCCAATATTTTGGTGCAATCTTGTTGGTTTTCTTCCGTCCATTTGATAAATGTTTTGAAGCTATCGATTGCGTCTACTTACTTACTTAACGGGCGCTACAGTTCGGGGTGAACCTGGGCCTCAACCAACATGCCTCTCCACCTAGCACGATCTTTCGCTAGTCTTTTCCAATGCCGCACGCCCAGTTGGTTGAGGTCCCCTTCCACCTGTGCGCGCCACCTTAGGTGCGGCCGTCCTCTATTTCTTCGTCCCTCGGGGTTGGATTCAAAGACTCTACGGGCTGGAGCTGTGGTGTCCATTCGCTCTACATGGCCTAGCCATCTTAGGCGTTGGATCCGTAGACGCCTGACCAGACTCATGTCGCTGTACAACCCGTACAGTTCGTGATTGAATCTTCTCCTCCAACCCTCCTCTGTGTTTATGGGACCGAAAATCGAACGCAGAATCTTTCTCTCGAAACGACCAAGGATTTCCTCATCCGCTTTAGATAAAGTCCATGTTTCTGCGCCGTATAACAGGACCGGGATAATTAAGGTCTTATATAAGGTCAACTTGGTCGTACGAGAGAGGGCTCTACTTCTCAGTTGCCTCTTGAGCCCAAAGAAGCAGCGGTTGGCAAGAGTAATTCTGCGCTTGATTTCGAAACTGGTGTCGTTGTTCCAAGTCACCGCGGAGCCGAGGTATATGAAGTCCTTAACTATCTCGAACTTATATCTGCCAATATGCACGTTCTGTCCAAGACGTCGGTGGTAAATGTCCTTTTTCGATGACAGCAGATATTTAGTCTTGCCCTCATTAACTGCCAAACCAATTTTTGCCGCCTCCATCTCAATACTCGCAAACGCCTCATTGACATCTCGCTGCGATCTACCTATTATGTCAATGTCGTCGGCGTATGCAAGGAGTTGCGAGGATTTGAAGAAGATTGTGCCTCTTGTATTGGCCTGTGATTTTTGCACAATCATTTCCAATACGATGTTGAAGAAATCACACGACAGCGCATCGCCCTGCCTAAATCCTTTTTTGACATCAAAACTATCGGTGAGGTGCTCACCGATACGGATGGAGCAGCGAGCATTTTCCAAGGTCATCCTGCATAGTCTGACGAGCTTCGCAGGGATGTCAAAAGTAAACATGGCGTTATATAGCTCGTCTCTAATTACGCTGTCGTATGCGGCCTTGAAGTCGACGAATAGATGGTGCGTATCGATTTTAAATTCATTGGTTTTCTCCAGGATCTGCCGTAGTGTGAAGATTTGATCGATGGTGGACTTCCCTGGCCTGAAGCCACACTGATAAGGACCTATCAGCTTGTTTACGAATGGCTTCAGGCGTTCACACAAAACGGCAGCGAAGATCTTGTATGCGACATTAAGGAGACTTATTCCTCTATAGTTGGCGCAGTCAAAGGGATCTCCTTTTTTGTGGATCGGGCAAACAATGCTGAGACCCCATTCCTCGGGCATGCTTTCCTCTGACCATATCTTACAGATGAGCCGGTGCATGCTCCTAACCAGCTCACCCCCAGCCGCTTTGAAGAGCTCAGCAGACAGTCCATCTGCGCCAGCAGCTTTATTCGACTTGAGTTTCGACATGGCAATCTCAACTTCGTCGAGGTCAGGGAGACGGAATTCTCTGCGATCTTCGTCGTTAAAAAATAGATCATTCTGCCTGACGGCGGTATGTTGGTTGTCATCGCCGTTATACAGTCTGCAGAAGTGGTTTTTCCAAATTCTCAGCATCGACTGCGATTCTACTACTAGGTGTCCGTTCTCATCCTTACAGGCCTCCGTTCGGGCTTTATAGCCTTGAGACATTCGTTTTATCCGCTGATAAAATCTTCGAACGTCGTGCCTGCAATAGCACCTCTCCAAGTTTTCAATCGCCCGCTTCTCGTGCTCTTTCTTTTTTCTCTTGAGAAGCTTATGTTCCTCCCTTCTCTTAAGCTCGTAGAGCTCACGAGCCGCTCTTGTTTTTTTGTGTAGTGAGGCTTTGTATGCCTCCTGCTTTTCCGCACGAATCCTTCTACACTCGTCATCGAACCAGGTGTTTCGTCGTGGTGGAGCTTTAAGGCCCAGCACTTCCGTTGCTGTGCTCTTCAGGGCTTGTTTGCACAGGCTCCATTGTTGCTCTACTGACTGAGTGGAGGATTGCGGTGTATCGGAGAGCTTAAGGGAGACGCGGTTGGCAAAAGCACTGGCGATCTCCGGCGATAGTAGCTTTCCGACGTCATAGCTTGGTGTTCTAACTCTACTCCGCGGTGTTCGTGTTATGCGCTGACGTATCTTGGCTACGACAAGATAGTGGTCTGAATCGATGTTCGCTCCTCGGAAAGTGCGAACATCAAGAATAGTGGAGGAGTGTCTGACGTCAATCGCGATGTGGTCAATCTGGTTGGTGACTGATTGATCTGGCGACCGCCAAGTGCCTTTGTGTATATCGAGGTGGGAAAATCGTGTGCTGGCTACAAGAAGATTTCGCCCCGTGGCAAGGTCGATCAGCCTATGTCCGTTATCGGATGTGGTGTCATGTAGGCTGTTTTTGCCGATGACCCGCTCAAAGATGCTTTCTTTACCCAGCTTAGCGTTAAAATCTCCTAGTATGATTTTGGTATCATAGCTGGGGCATTTGGTATATGTTCTGTCTAGGAGATCAAAGAAATCATCCTTGATTGAGTCATCCTTGTCTTCCGTGGGGGCATGGACGCATATGAGGCTGATGTTACAGAAATTTGTCTTGATGCGGATCGTTATGAGGCGTTCACTCACATACTGGAAACTTAGGACTTTATGTCTTAGTCCACCTCTAACAACAAATCCGCATCCAAATAGTCTCTGTCCTCTCTCCCTATAGCAGTCACCGTAGTAAATGTCGCAGTTTTTCATCCGCTTTTTACCCGGTCCATTCCATCGCATTTCCTGGATAGCGGTTATGTCCGGCCGCACGTGGTCTATTTAGGGACCTAACATTCCACGTACAGAACCGAAGGTCCTTGTTTGGTTTTTGTTTTCTTAAAGGGTCGTCAACATAGATCCGTTCCGTTTGATTATCCGAGGCTGTTTTTTGTTTCTGAGCAATTAATGGTTTTACGGTTATGGTTCGCTAGACCATAGCCCAACCGACACTAATCCTGTTTGGTGGCGCAGGATACTCGCCATTCGGCCTCTTCCGTCAGTAATTACCCTTTTAAGGAAATTTCCAGATGGCACCACGAGGAGGTGGAAGTAGGACCTGACTAGCAGAGCTGCAAGATGTTCGGCTGCAGAGGCTCTTACTCGCTTTCGGGCCAGCATCCGTCGGCAGATGCTACCCCTGCGAGGCCTTTGCTAGTCCTTCACCATCGATTGCGTCTGGGTGTTGGGTAATTTGAACTGGCCCATCGGCACCTCTGTCTTCATTGATGTCGATGACTGGCTCGTCCTTATCTTCTTGAACTCTTTGACCTTCACCTTCTTCGGCTCTATCCAGGTTATCAACCCTAAAAGATGACTTTAAAAAAAGAATGGAATGAGCTAAGTTTTCGTTAAAAAAACGACTTTTGTTCAAAAACTACCTCCACAAAAATTTCGTTTATTAAAGGCTAGGGCTAACCACAATATGTAGACCTAAGCGAGCGTACGCCAACTTACAGAAATGTCTTATTACATGCAAGGTTTATGACATGTCCATAATGGGAATATGCGCGGTTTTGTCAAATGTTCGTTAACTTAAGCCAGATTACCGAAGGTCTCAATGAAAGAAGACATTTCGCGCAGAATTTAGACTGACTGTGAAAGAAAGCAAATTTTTGTTCTCAGTTTAAACAAAACGATTGTAGTTACAACGAGAATAAGCAAACCGAATGAAAACAATTTGACAGTTCCTTCGCTTAAGTTGGCTTAAGCTCATTATCGGCAACTTGACTTTTCGTTGAAACTTAAGTGACATTTTCGTTCGGTTTTGACATAAGCTTGAGCTCGCTTAAGTCTATTTTGGTTAGCCTTTTAGTCTGGCTGTTTGAGATCTCCAAACCATTTCCTCGTTTCTCAGAACAGCAGCCAATGGAATGGTATCTTACGTACTGGCTTAGCGGGTGGTACAGTTCGGGGTGAACTTGGGCCTCAACCAACATGCCTCTCCACCAATTCGATTTTTCGCTAGTCTTTTCCAGTGCCGCACGCCCAGTTGGTTGAGGTCCCTTTCCGACTGTGCAGGCCGCCTTAGATGCGGCCGTCCTCTATTTCTTCGTCCCTTGGGGTTGGATTCAAAGACTCTATGGACTGGAGCTGTGATGTCCATTCGCTCTACATGGCCTAGCCATCTTAGGCGTTGGATCCGTAGACGCCTGACTAGACTCATGTCGCTGTACAACCCGTACAGTTCGTGATTTAATCTTCTCCTCTAACCCCCCTCTGTGTTTATAGGATCAAAAATCGCACGCAGAATCTTTCTCTCGAAACCTACTTCTCTACTTCTCAATTGCCTCCTGAGCCCAAAGAGACAGCGCTTGCCAAGATTAGTTCTGCGCTTGATTTCGAAACTGGTATCGTTCTTCCAGGTCACTGCGGAGCCGAGGTATATGATGTCCTTAACTACCTCAAACTTATACATATCTGCCAATATGCACGTTCTGGCCAAGACGTCAGTGGTGAATGCCCTTTTTCGATGACAGCAGATAGACCAGCAGCAGGCCAAACCAATTTTTGCCGCCTCCATCTCAATACTCGCAAACGCCTCATTGACATCTCGCTGTGATCTACCTGTTAAGTCAATGTCGTCGGCGTATGCATGGAGTTGCGAGGATTTGAAATAGATTGTGCCTCTTGTATTGGCCTGTGACTTTTTCACAATCATTTCTAATATGATGTTAAAAAAATCATGCAACAGCGCATCGCCCTGTCTAAATCGATTTTTGACTTCGAAACTATCGGTCAATTCTGCACCGATTCGGATGGAGCAGCGAGCGTTCTCCAGACTCATCCTGCAAAATCTGACAATCTTAGCCGTAATGTCAAAAGTAAACAATTCGTCTCTAATTACGCTGTCGTATGCGGCCCTGAAGTCGTCGAATAGATGGTGGGTGTCGACTTGAAATTCATTGGTTTTCTCCAGGATCTAGCGTATTGTGAAGATCTGGTCGATGGTGGACTTTCCTGGCCTGAAGCAACACTGATAAGGACCTATCAGCTTATTTACGAAAGGCTTCAGGCGTTCACGCAAAACGGCAGCGATGATCTTGTATGCGACATTAAGGAGACTTATTCCTCTGTAGTTGGCGCAGTCAAATGGTTCTCCTTTTTTGTGGATCGGGTAAACGATACCCAGTAGCTTTATTCGACTTGAGTTTCGACATGGCAGTCTCAACTTCGTCGAGGTCAGGGGGACGGAATTCTCTGTGATCTTCGTCATTAAGAAATGGATCATTCTGCCTTTTTTTTTTGTTTTTTAGAGACTCGCGCAGGTTCAAGAGTTTTTATATTCTCTTATGATGTGTTTTTAGACACACAACCTGAACGGAGTGCAGTGGTTTGGGTCGTTGATGTTCGTTCACTACTCTCAGGGGTGGTTGTCCGAGATAGGACGAGAGCCGACCAGTTCCGGGTTGGTTATAGTCCGAAGTAATTCGTTCGAGCACTTTAGTATTGCAGAAGTGATTTTTCCGAATTCTCAGCATCGACTGCGATTCTACTTCTCGTGGTCTTTCTTTTTTCTCTTGAGAAGCTTATGTTCCTCCCTTCTTTTAAGCTCGTAGAGCTCACGAGCCGCTCTTGTTTTTTTGTGTAGTGAGGCTTTGTATGCCTCCTGCTTTTCCGCATGAATCCTTCTACACTCGTCATCGAACCAGGTGTTTCGTCGTGGTGGAGTTTTAAGGCCCAGCACTTCCGTTGCTGTGCTCTTCAGGGCTTGTTTGCACAGGCTCCATTGTTGCTCCACTGACTGAGTGGAGGATTGAGGTTTATTGGGGAGCTTAAGGGAGACGTGGTTGGCAAAGGCACTGGCGATCTCCCGGGATAGTAGCTTTCCGACGTCATAGCTTGGTGTTCTAACTCTGCTTCGCGGTGTTCGTGTTATGCGTTGACGTTGGCTACTACAAGATAGTGGTCTGAGTCGATGTTCGCTCCTCGGAAAGTGCGAACATCAAGAATAGTGGAGGAGTGTCTGACGTCAATTGCGATGTGATCAATCTGGTTGGTGACAGATTGATCTGGCGATCGCCAGGTGCCTTTGTATATATCGAGTTGGGGAAATCGTGTGCTGGCTAAAAGAAGATTTCGCCCCGTGGCAAGGTCGATTAGCCTGTGTCCGTTATCGGATGTGGTGTCATGTAGGCTGTGTTTGCCGATGACCCGTTCAAATATGCTTTCTTTACCCAGCTTAGCGTTGAAATCTCCTAGTATGATTTTGGTATCATAGCTGGGGCATTTGATATATGTTCTGTATAAAAGATCAAAGAAATCATCTTTGGTGGAGTCATCCTTGTCTTGCGTGTGGGCATGGACGTATATGAGGCTGATGTTACAGAAATTTGCCTTGATGCGGATCGTTATGAGGCGTTCACTCACATACTGGAAACTTAGGACTTTATGTCTTAGTCCACCACTAACAACAAATCCGCATCCAAATAGTCTCTGTCCTCTCTCCCTATAGCAGTCACCGTAGTAAATGTCGCAGTTTTTCATCCGCTTTTTACCCGGTCCATTCCATCGCATTTCCTGGATGGCGGTTATGTCCGCTTTATAGCGGTCTAGGGCGTCCGCAAGTTGTTCGGCCGCACGTGGTCTGTTTGGGGACCTAACAATCCACGTACAGAACCGAAGGTCCTTGTTTGTTTTTTGTTTTCTTAAAGGGTCGTCAACATAGATCCGTTCCGTTTGATTATCCGAGGCTGTTTTTTTTTTTTGTTTCTGAGCAATCAGTGGTTTTACGGTTATGGTTTACTAGACCATAGCCCAACCGACACCATTAACATTGGGCGGAACAAATTACTATGATTCTTATCCTCGTCTGGATGGTTCAGCTCAACACGGAAAATGTCTAGATTTCTACGGATTAAAAATTAATTGGGCACAATGGACTCCACGTAATCTAGGTGAGCCTTGGCTTTTCATCAACCTAACCTAACAATTCATTGAGACGAAGTGGACACCAAACGAAAGATCAACAAACTGAACCAAATAGATTGTAGACCAAAAAAAAAAACAAACTCTTTTCGCATTACATTCTGTTATTTTTCTTTTTGTTGTTGTTTTAATAAATAATAAAAAAGGTTAAGAAAAACAAACTGCTCTCTCCTTACAGGACGAAAAAAAAAGCAATCCTAAATTCTGCTTGCATATTGCGTAAACCTTAGATCAAAGCTACCACACTTAACCGCAATTTGTTTAATTGGCATGCTCCGATGGGGGGAAAGACAAAATCAAAACCACAGGGAAGAGCAGAAGCAGTGTAGCAATACCATAACGAAATACTAAATTTTCAAAATCCTCATATTCGTAACATAACAGTGTATCATCACTTGAGTTGCTTCGTTCTATCAAAATTTCAATTAAAACCAGAAAACAGAAAAAACTCACTTCTTTCGCTACAAAGTATGTTACATAGAAAAACAATTTTCCTACTATTAAAAGCAAATAATAATAATCAAAAAAAAGAAAAGCAAAAGAAAAAGAAAAAAGAAACATAAGTACACACGATTTAACTACTGTCTTTGAATTTAAGTTTTGGCTTTCACATATTTGAATCCTTTATGCGTGCAGTGACCGTTGTCCTTGTTTGTTTCGTTGTTGTTTCTATTTAATTTCTTAATCTTTATAAGAAGAAGAAGAAGAAGAAGATGCTTGGGGGGCGTTCAAGTATTGTATGTATGTGTATGTATGTTGGCGTTACAGTCCATAAAGAACCTGAGCCGAGCTTCTCTCAATCACCATAGGTGAAAGGGACCTACAGTTTATTGTCGGTTCCCAACGGCGAATTTCGAGAAGCTTTTCATGACAATTTTACTACAGGGGGTTTTGTCAGAACCCCGCTGAGGAGAAACACCGTGAAAAACACGTTCGATGACATGGCTGTGTCGGGATTCGATCCCGTGTCATCGGCGTCAGAGGCCAACACACTACCCACTGCGCCACGGTGCTCTCAAGTTCAAGTATTACATAACGCAATTTTTTAAGATTTTTTACCCTCGCTCCCCCCCCATGTAACGCGCCGTAACGTTTTTCTGTACTCCCCTCCCCCTCCCTAAATTCAAATTCGCTTCATAGCCAAGAAAAAAAAAAGTAATTCCTATACGGACAAAAAGTATGCAACGCAGTTGTGAATGTAAAGTGACCAGACGTACTGCTGCATGCATAACACTCACAGTATATGGTCAACCGAAATTCATCCTCTGCGTATGCAATACGAATTACTACGGAACGAACGAATGCTACTTGAACGAATTACTACGGACTATAACCAACGCGGAATTTGGTCGGCTCTCGTCCTATCTAGGTCTAGGACAACCACCATTTTTACCTAAAAGTCACAATTATGTATGTTGCCCAGAGTACCAGAAAGTCGCTAAAATATCGTTGTTACTGTTTTAATCGCGTTTGCGGTAATAATAAATAAAGCAAGAGATTTATTACTCGCTATTTTAGTGTTAACAAATAGCAAGAGGCACTGCGACCTTTATAGATCTATTGTGCCTACTAGCCAAGAGCTTCTCCATTTTCTTAATGAAGTTGAGAATGCCTCTCGTAGGAGCTGAGATGATCCCATTAGGAGGCAGCGCACTCATATGGTATGTACCCTGCAGTTTCTTCGTCCTCAAGACAGACTCGTAACTCAGTTTCAGGCGACAGGTTGATTTTGTTGAGAGGATACATATCTCAGACCACAGTATCCCGTAAGGTAGCTTATTCTTATTACGTTTAAGAATGTTAATAGAGTGTTTGTTCAGGGGTCGTATAAATCTTTTCGATTGGCAAAGTCAAAAGGGCAGGTGTTGCGATTTTTCTCATTGCCGCAGAAAGATTTAGGACTTATGTACCTTTCGCTGGAACTTTTCCTTTCGAGTAGATCAGCGATTTCATTGCCTTTAATACCTTTGTGCCCTGGCACCCACCAGAGTTTGATTCTGTGTTTTTTTTTTTTTTTTTTTTAGCAAGGTCTTTTAGGGCATCATGGATGGCCATTCGCTAACGAATTTGGAATTCGTGCTATACGAAGTCAGCTCTGCTTGGCTATCATAGGGTATACTGATGGTTATTCCTCTTATGCCAGTCTCTAAGTTTAGAATGGCGGGTGTTAGGATAGTTATAATTCAGATTAGAAGATACTGGGACTCATTCGTAGGGTCTTGTAATCCTCTAATTTGGTCCAAAGATGCCGGCGACAACGCTAGAAAGCATTTAGGAGCCATCAGTATACCACCTAAGGCCTTTGACTTTGAGCAAGAGATCATTGGTTTTCCAAGCTGTGCGGTTTGGGATTAATATCTTAAATCTCTTGTCAAAAGGTAAGGTGTGTGGTAATGCGTCTGAGACTGTGGTATTCATATCCAACTCAGGAAGCTGTTGCAGGATTGACATGTGACCCATAGGTTTGTTCCCGAGCGAAGAATTCTGATTGCACTACGTAATGCGACATTTTTAATAAAAAGGTGCAGTGGAGTAAGTCCAATTAGTGCTTCTTGAGCTGCCGAAGGACAGGTTGGCATTTTTTTTTTTTTTTTTTTTGGCACAATTGCGCTGGCAAGTCAGTATGAGAGCCTTTATAGGCTAAGAACGGCTGATAATGCAAATCTCCCTCTTTTGAGGACATTACAGTATGAACTCACCTCAACAACACTGATTACGGCAATGTGCTTGTGCGTATTTCGTGTTTAAAACACTAACGAATACTGACAACGAAAACAAAATAAAAATGATGTGCAAAACAGTCGAGGTATTAGCCGTAAAACAAAAACGAAAAGAGTTGACAACTTCGGAGACTAATGCCCCTATTATGAGTGTCGATCAGCGATCGACTCGACAACGGTCGATTGCGTCGATTGAATCTGGATTTGGTATTGTGTAACTCAATCGACAAATAAATGTATTATTGTGAATAAAGAGCACATTATTGTGAATGACATACATTTGACATGCGTTTGACGTACATATTTCGTTAATAATAGCCGGTATACCTAGTTTTGATTTTTGAAATTTTCTCTTAATAAATACGATAAAATAATGATATCGACCGAATTATTTCTAAGTGATTCTGATTCCGATTCCGACTCGAATAGAGTTATTAGAAATAGCTCGCAGAAGGAGAAAAATCAGGGATTCCTCAAACCCTTTTGAACTGGAAGAAAAAATGTAAGCATCCGTTTCAGATCACAATTAGTTCATATTCTTCTTCTTCAATTTCTCTTTTTTATGCCTGATCCACAATACTGCGTTGGTGCGAGGCACTTTACGTGTCACGAGAAATGCTTCGACGCATGCTTACTTCAATTTTATTAGCTGCTCCATGTCAAAACACTGACGTAGACGTACACAACACAAACCAAGAAATACACAGATACAGCATACACATCAATACACAGCAACAGTCGGTCAAACGCACAGAAATTTCCGACGTGTTTGACTTTTGTCTCCTTTGGTTACGTGAGCTTACGTTTTCTCTCGCTCTCATTTTTTAGGGTTCCGTACCCAAAGGTAAAACGGAACCCTATTACTAAGACTTCGCTGTCCGTCCGTTCGTCTGTCACCAGGCTGTATCTCATGAACCGTAATAGTTAGACAGTTGAAATTTTCACAGATGATGTATTTCTGTTGCCGCTACCACGACAAATACTAAAAACAAAACAAAATGAATATTTAAGGGGGGCTCCCATACAACAGACATGATTTTCATCCAAAAAATCCCCTTGGTCACATACTGAACTAAGGTTACTTACTTACTTAACGGGCGCTACAGTTCGGGGTGAACCTGGGCCTCAACCAACATGCCTCTCCACCTAGCACGATCTTTCGCTAGTCTTTTCCAATGCCGCACGCCCAGTTGGTTGAGGTCCCCTTCCACCTGTGCGCGCCACCTTAGGTGTGGCCGTCCTCTATTTCTTCGTCCCTCGGGGTTGGATTCAAAGACTCTACGGGCTGGAGCTGTGGTGTCCATTCGCTCTACATGGCCTAGCCATCTTAGGCGTTGGATCCGTAGACGCCTGACCAGACTCATGTCGCTGTACAACCCGTACAGTTCGTGATTGAATCTTCTCCTCCAACCCTCCTCTGTGTTTATGGGACCGAAAATCGAACGCAGAATCTTTCTCTCGAAACGACCAAGTATTTCCTCATCCGCTTTAGATAAAGTCCATGTTTCTGCGCCGTATAACAGGACCGGGATAATTAAGGTCTTATATAAGGTCAACTTGGTCGTACGAGAGAGGGCTCTACTTCTCAGTTGCCTCTTGAGCCCAAAGAAGCAGCGGTTGGCAAGAGTAATTCTGCGATTGATTTCGAAACTGGTGTCGTTGTTCCAAGTCACCGCGGAGCCGAGGTATATGAAGTCCTTAACTACCTCGAACTTATATCTGCCAATATGCACGTTCTGTCCAAGACGTCGGTGGTAAATGTCCTTTTTCGATGACAGCAGATATTTAGTCTTGCCCTCATTAACTGCCAAACCAATTTTTGCCGCCTCCATCTCAATACTCGCAAACGCCTCATTGACATCTCGCTGCGATCTACCTATTATGTCAATGTCGTCGGCGTATGCAAGGAGTTGCGAGGATTTGAAGAAGATTGTGCCTCATTGCCTGTGATTTTTGCACAATCATTTCCAATACGATGTTGAAGAAATCACACGACAGCGCATCGCCCTGCCTAAATCCTTTTTTGACATCAAAACTATCGGTAAGGTGCTCACCGATTCGGATGGAGCAGCGAGCATTTTCCAAGGTCATCCTGCATAGTCTGACGAGCTTCGCAGGGATGTCAAAAGTAAACATGGCGTTATATAGCTCGTCTCTAATTACGCTGTCGTATGCGGCCTTGAAGTCGACAAATAGATGGTGCGTATCGATCTTAAATTCATTGGTTTTCTCCAGGATCTGCCGTAGTGTGAAGATTTGATCGATGGTGGACTTCCCTGGCCTGAAGCCACACTGATAAGGACCTATCAGCTTGTTTACGAATGGCTTCAGGCGTTCACACAAAACGGCAGCGAAGATCTTGTATGCGACATTAAGGAGACTTATTCCTCTATAGTTGGCGCAGTCAAAGGGATCTCCTTTTTTGTGGATCGGGCAAACAATGCTGAGACTCCATTCCTCGGGCATGCTTTCCTCTGACCATATCTTACAGATGAGCCGGTGCATGCTCCTAACCAGCTCACCCCCAGCCGCTTTGAAAAGCTCAGCAGACAGTCCATCTGCGCCAGCAGCTTTATTCGACTTGAGTTTCGACATGGCAATCTCAACTTCGTCGAGGTCAGGGAGACGGAATTCTCTGCGATCTTCGTCGTTAAAAAATGGATCATTCTGCCTGACGGCGGTATGTTGGTTGTCATCGCCGTTATACAGTCTGCAGAAGTGGTTTTTCCAAATTCTCAGCATCGACTGCGATTCTACTACTAGGTGTCCGTTCATATCCTAACAGTCCTCCGTTCGGGCTTTATAGCCTTGAGACATTCGTTTTATCCACTGATAAAATCTTCGAACGTCGTGCCTGCAATAGCACCTCTCCAAGTTTTCAATCGCCCGCTTCTCGTGCTCTTTCTTTTTTCTCTCGAGAAGCTTATATTCCTCCCTTCTCTTAAGCTCGTAGAGCTCACGAGCCGCTCTTGTTTTTTTTGTGTAGTGAGGCTTTGTATGCCTCGTGCTTTTCCGCATGAATCCTTCTACACTCGTCATCGAACCAGGTGTTTCGTCGTGGTGGAGCTTTAAGGCCCAGCACTTCCGTTGCTGTGCTCTTCAGGGCTTGTTTGCACAGGCTCCATTGTTGCTCTACTGACTGAGTGGAGGATTGCGGTGTATCGGAGAGCTTAAGGGAGACGCGGTTGGCAAAAGCACTGGCGATCTCCGGCGATAGTAGCTTTACTGAACTAAGGTTAGTCGACAATATATTTGTGTCTTTGATGAATTAATCCTAGCTGCAAACCTTTTCCCCATATTTATTGTTATTCACCTTTTCACATCGTTGCTGTCAAGTAAGATAATTGTTTGAATTCAATGGTGATTATCAAAGTAATATGCCGATAACCTGCCTGCAACCAAGATCTGTTATCATAAAAAAAAAAATGTGATTTAATGTGGTGACTGATGAGGTAACATACATAGTCTCTTTCATATTTATATGTATATACAGATGGCACTTGGCCGTTTTTTTTTTTTTCTTATTTCCTCTCATTTTTTAATGAACGTAAGCTCGCCAACGCAAACGCAGTATTTTGGACTACCCCATTGAATTGCTTGTGTTGGATGTCTCAGCTAGCACTAACGCAGTATTGTGGATCAGGCATTACTGATAGCTAATTCCTATTAATTTTAGGAGATGCTGGGTACGCATTAAAACCATATCTAATGACTCCATATAGGGATCCTGGAGGAAGTTCGTTGGAAAGCTTATTTAATACGCAACATGAAAAGGCCAGGAATTAGTTCCATATAGGAAACCATGATCTCCATCTGTTTTTTATTTGTCACTAGTTTTGCCCTAAAATATTTCTTATTTTATTATTCGTTCAGTGTTATTTTTCCATTAAATAAAAATTACGTTTTGTTCGGAATTAAATTGTGAAATACCAACCATCGATCGCAAATTTCCAATCGACTGTCAAATTGACAAGTATCGATTGCTATAACGATTCACAATACCAACACTTTAAATCGACAATTGTCGATTATCGATCGACTATCGACACTCACAATAAGGGCCTAATTCTCTAGTTTTTTATTTAAATAAAAAAAAAAGTTATATAACGCGTTGTTCGAACCCCCCTCCCGCCCTTGTAACGCATCGTAACGTTCTACAAGACTCCACCCTCCCCCCAAATTGCATTACGTACTACTTGAATGCCCTCTTGTTTGTTTTGTTTAGTTTTCGTTGTTGTTTTTTTTTTTTTTGTTTTTGATTTTTTATTTATTTAGTTTTTTGTTTAGTTTTCTTTCACTAATCTCTATATTAATATTTTGCAGACACGCTTACCATCAACCGGTTATTATGAAAGGTTATATTTTTTACATAATTTTTTTGTTGTTTAATATTAAACAAATAAAAAAGAAAACATCTTGCGTAGAATATTTACTAAGCTAAACAAAAACCAAAACCAAAAAACTTAAAAAAAAAAGCGCAAACTTTCATGCAAAATATTTTCTTTTTACATTTACTCTCTCGCTCTATTCCTCTCTTTTTCATTAAAAAAAAAAACGAAAACACGTTAGATCTATACTTTGAGATAGAATAATAGTAGATTTCTTTCTCTCTCTCTCTCTCTCTTTCGTACTTAATGTAATAGGCAACTGCTTCAAGATGTCTCGTAACAAGGACAAATACGAAAGCAGCAACAACAGACGACAACAAGTTATCATGTCGCCTGAGGAAGCTGCTTCCGGTAAAAAGACCAATTGGACTGGCATCGAGATAACAGGTAACAATTTTATCTATTCAATTTCAAAATTCAAAATCATTTATTTATACAAAACAAACATTTTTTACAATAGGGAATGTGCGGAATATAAGTCCTTCGCTTTGGCAATTTAGTCATTTAACTGCCCTTTATCTTAATGATAATCATCTACTAAGGTTACCATCGGATATCGGATTACTTGGTAATCTTCGTATTTTAGATGTGTCCAGCAATAAACTGAGAAGTCTACCAGCCGAACTTGGTGAACTTATTCAACTGCGGTACGGTCAAACAACAACATACATATGTACTATATAAAGCATTAAATCCAAATTTACTTTCTCATTTTAGGGAACTTCTTTTAAATCATAATTATCTGCGAGTTCTTCCCTATGAATTAGGAAAATTATTTCATTTGCACGTATTAGGTCTTCTTGGTAATCCTCTACAAAAGGAGTTACTATCTATATATAACGAGCCGAATGGTACACAAAAACTCCTGACATATATGTTGGACAATTTATCATGTAAGTTGTGCCTCTTATTTACTTTTATACAAACATTTTGTTACAGAATAGTGGAAAGCATCGTTGAATGGAACAATTATTTGTACATTTGTATGTACATTAGCTAAAGACACCCCAACAATTATATTTCTTAAGCTTTGTATTGCTCCACAACAAGTAGAAAAGAAACAGTCAAATCAAACAAGTTGCTTCACAACAAAAACTACATCGTCTATACCGACGCTCATCCACAATGACATTCCAGCTGTCACCCCTTTAGACAACGCTAACCTACTTGCTGCCCATTTCGCAACCAGCTCTCAGCTCCCAGCTTGTATTTTGTCTCCGCCTGTACTAGAGTGCTTCAATTCCACCATGGGACTAATCCACTTACGCATTCGTACAGTCGCAAGGGTTCTTAAGGCCCTCGACATACACAAATCCGCTGGTCTAGATGGTATTGCCCCAATAATTCTGAAGAAGTGGTCTTCTACGCTGGCAAAACCACTTACTTAATTATCAGGTCAGCGTTCCATGGAGGATCTGAGCCTGAGCTATAGCTACCTTCCATTCTTGACTGTTCCGGGCACGCTGCTTCCAGTTATCAAGACCAAGATGTCTTACATCCGCGATTACTTGGTCTTCATACCGGAGGTTCGGTCCTCGAACCAGGAGGCTCGGAGTCGAAGACACTCTAAGCTGGAGCGTTGATGTCCATGCGCTCGATGTGGCCGAGCCAGTGTAGTCGACGGATCTTTGCCTTTTGGACTACATCCACATCTTTGTACAGCTCGTAGAGTTCGCGGTTGTGTCTTCTTCTCCATTCACCTTCCTCACAGACAGGACCAAATATCCGGCGCAGAATTTTTCTTTCGAAAGAAGTCAAAATCAGCTCAGCTATCCTGCTTATTATCCAGCTTTCGGCTCCGTACAGCAAGACTGGCAGTATGAGGGTTTTGTAAAGCATGACCTTGGTCTTTCGAGTAAGGAGTTTTAACCCAAGTTGTTTGGACAAGCCGAAGTAGCAGCGGTTGCCAAGGGCGATTCTATGCCGGATCTCCACTGTGGTGTCATTTGTGGAATTAACGTTTGCCCCGAGGTAGACAAACTCCTTAACTACCTCGAAATTGTAGCTGTCAATTTTTATATTTTGTCCCAGGGGGTGAGCGACGGATTGGTTTTTGCTTGACAGCATGTACTTCGTCTTTTCCTCATTGACCTTAAGACCAACTCGTTTCGCCTGTTCTTCAATCGCCGTGAATGCTTCCACAATGCCACGGCGAGAACACGCGATGATATCGATATCATCCGCGTATCCTAGCAGCTGGATGGACTTGTAGAAGACAGTGCCTTCTCTGTTGACGCCTGCCCGTCGCACTATCTGCTTCAGCACCAGGTTGAAGAAGTCACATGAAAGCGCATCTCCTTGCCGAAATCCGGTGCCTGCTTCAAACGGTTCCGAAGTACTAGAACCGAGTTGCATGGTGCATCGCGTATTTTTTAGCGTGGCGCGACACAACTGGATCAGTTTTCTCCCGGGATTCCGAATTCGGCCATCGCACCAAACAGTCCTTCACGATGAATGCCCAGCAGTCTGTTTCAATGTGTCCTCTTCTAGTCCCGAAAGGAAGAACGTCATGCAGTGCTCAGTGAGGGCACCGACTGCCAATCGAAAAATCCCACACATCTGATATCTCCTCCAGCCTCTCTTTGCAGAGTTTTACTAGTTTGGATGTTAACCATGTTGCCTGATGATAGATGTTGATCCTTTTTCCCAGTCCGCAGCCTGTTTGATTGCGAAAACCTCAGCTTGGAAAACGCAACAGCCATCCTCAAGTCTATAGAAGTGATTTGTTCCACGAGATTCGAAATAGACCACGGCTCCTGTACCGGTATCCATTTTGGATCCGTCGGTGTAGATTGCCAGTTAAAAAAATTAAGTTGAAAAACAAGCTGCATAAGAAATGCGCATTACATCCTCTTAATTGTGCTCTGTGGATCCGGTTAAAAAATCTATCCTCTAAAGTAAACCATGAAATTCGTTTGTGTCGTGACAGGTTCTATCTCATGCAAATGCGAAATGCACAAAATAACCCCAAAAAGGCATGGGAAGTTGTCAATAGCATATTGAGCCGCAATACTTTTAATGTATCTTCAACCGTCGAACTGATAGCTGACGCCTCTCTAGTCAATGATGCTACAACTGTAACTAACATCTTCAACGATTTCTTTGTTTCGGTTGGCAAGATGCCCGCCTCCAGTCCTAGTTCTGTATATTGCTCTAATTGTGCAGCAGGAAAGGACCCGGTTTGTGGAGACAGTTTCATCTTTGAGTCAATCACTGGGTCTGAAGTTTTGTCTCTGATTAACTCACTCAATCGTTCGGCTTCCTGTGGTGATGATGGTCTATCTAACTACATACTAAAGCGTATTGCTTTGAATATAGTGGATGTCCTCGCATTTCTTTTTAACCTAAATGTTGCTACTGGAATCTTTCCCGACAGGTTAAAATGTGCAAACGTTCTACCAGTCTTTAAAAAAGGAAAAAAGAGAGAAAAAAAAATAACTACAGGCTTATCTCACTACTTTCCGCTTTATCAAAAGTTTTTGAAAAAGCGATGAAGCGTAGAATTCTGGCGTTCTTGAAGAGAATCAACTTTCTCAGCCCGCTGCAGTATGGCTTTAGGGCAGGACTATCTACTGAAGATGCACTTGTGGGATTCTGCTCGCTCATAAACAAAGGCCTAGACTCGAAAAAAAGCTGTGCCAGTCTGTTTGTTGACATAACAAAGGCTTTTGATATGGTAAACCATAGCATCCTCTTGATTAAATTGCATCGGGCTGGTTTTCGAGGTTTCATTTACAGATGGCTGGTATCGTATCTCAAAGATAGAAAACAAAAAGTTAAAATTGGAGACTGCGTCACTGATAATAGGATTATTGAATTAGGTGTTCCCCAGGGGTCTGTTTTGGGCCCTACTCTCTTTCTTGTTTACATAAACTCCTTGTTCCTGCAACTATTCGCTGGAAAAGTTACCGCCTTTGCCGACGATCTTGCCTTCGCATACAACTTCGCTAGCCACCTTCAGTTAGTTGCTGATATTAACTGTGACTTGCACCTACTGAGATCATGGTTCGCCCATCATAAACTTATCGCCAGGAACAAGACTAAACTAATGTTTTTCAGCCTTAGATTGCAGGATGCTCCGGATCTTGATTTCATTTTCCATGCTGCCGATTATAATCGCTTCAAACTGTCGACTTGCACTTGTTACGACGCCTCATCCAGATCTGTGTTTAGCAAGGATGCAGCATGTCACACTAACTGTTTTAGAGTTAACATCGTTAGAAATTACAAATACCTAGGAGTTATTGTTTATCAAAACATGAATTGGTCCGATCACACCTCAAATTTGGTCTTTCGAGTGAGGAGTTTTGACCCCAGTTGTTTGGACAAGCCGAAGTAGCAGCGGTTGCCAAGGGCGATTCTACGCCGGATCTCCACTGTGGTGTCATTTGTGGAATTTACGTTTGCCCCGAGGTAGACAAACTCCTTAACTACCTCGAAATTGTAGCTGTCAATTGTTATGTTTTGTCCCAGGTGGTGAGCGACGCATTGGTTTTTGCTTGACAGCATGTATTTCGTTTTGTCCTCATTGATCTTAAGACCAATTCGTTTCGCCTGTTCTTCAATCGCCGTGAATGCTTCCACAATGCCACGGCGAGAACACGCGATGATGTCGATATCATCCGCGTATCCTAGCAGCTGGATGGACTTGTAAAAGATAGTGCCTTCCCTGTTGACGCCTGCCCGTCGCACTATCTGCACCAGGTTGAAGAAGTCACATGACAGCGCATCTCCTTGCCGAAATCCGGTGCATGTTTCGAATGGTTCCGAGGTCCTAGAACCGAGTTGCACGGTGCATCGCGTGTTTTTTAGCGTGGCGCGACACAACTGGATCAGTTTTACCGGGATCCCGAATTCGGCCATAGTCCCAAACAGTGCTTCACGATGAATGCTGTCGTATGCGGCTTTGAAATCGATGAAAAGATGGTGTGTATCGATTCGAAACTCGTTGGTCTTTTCCAGGATTGGTCGAAGTGTGAAAATTTGGTCTATAGTTGATTTGCCGGGCCGGAAGCCGCACTGGTAGCTGCCGATTAGTGCGGTGCAAAATGGTTTTAGAAGTTCACACAATACGCTGGACAGGATCTTGTATGCGACATTGAGCAGGGATATACCTCTATAGTTCTTGCAAGAGGTAGGATCGCCTTTTTTGTGGATGGGGCATATAGAGCTGGTATTCCAGTCGTCGGGCATGCTCTCATCTTCCCAAATTCTGCAGATGATCTGGTGCATGCTCCCTACCAGAACATCGCCGCCAGCCTTGAAGAGCAAGCCATCTGAGCCTGCGGCCTTGTTGTTCTTCAGCTTCTGAATAGCTGTGCCGACTTCTTCTATGCTGGGTGGGACGACTACTTCAGCGGCTGGAGTTGGGATTTCAGCGGCTGGAGTTGGGATTTCCTCGGTCCCTACCACTCTCTCTTGGTCATGCTCGTTAAGCAGCTGCTGGAAGTGCTGCTTAAATACATCCACTATTCCCTGCGGGTCGGTGACAAGATTACCCTCGCAGTTTCGAAGAGCCAGGGTGCCCTTTTTGAAGCCTCCTGCAAGGCATTTGGCTTTCTTGTAAAAGGCTCGTATTTTATGTTTATCCCTAGACTCCTCGATATCCTTGAGCTGGGAGGCTGCGAAGATTCTTTTCTTTTGTCGCAGTAGTTTCTTCTCCTCCCTTCTTCTGGCTCGGTACTCTTCTCGCGCTGCCCTGGTTTTCCTCTGCAGCGCATTTTGGTACGCCTCGTCGGTTGCTGCCTTTTTCTGCTCACACTCGCCATCATACCACGGGTTTCTTGTCGGGGGTGGTAGGTATCCTAAGGTGGTTTCGGCTACTTCCTGAATGGCTGAGCGGCAATGCAGCCACATATTATTGGCATTTGTGTTCGACCTAGGCATACCGTAGAGTCTTTCGCTCAGCTGCTCCCTGTAGACTCTGGCAACCTCCGGTTGGCTCAGGCGCCCAATGTCGAACCTCCTCCTGATGGGCTGGTACAGCTTTCTGACATTGGACAGTCGAGCTCTGAATCTTGCTGCTACGAGGAAGTGGTCAGAGTCGACATTTGCCCCTCTGAATGTTCGCACATCCATGATGTTTGACGAGTGCCTTGCGTCAATGAGCACGATTTGGTTGGCGGTTCGACCGTCCGGAGATCGCCAGGTTGCTGTGTGGATTCGCTTGCGAGGTGCTACTTATCACCGCATTACGAGCTGTTGCAAAGTCAGCGAGTCGGAAGCCGTTATCTGTTGTTGTATCGTGGAGGCTGTGCTTTCCGATCACTCCGCCAAGGGTGTTTTCCTTTCCGATTTTGGCGTTGAAGTCCCCAAGCACGATTTTAACATCGTACTCCGGACAAGCTCCGTAGGCGTTGTCCAGGAGGTCATAGAAGTCCTCCTTGATAGGGTCTTCAGCCTCGTCGGTAGGGGCGTGTGCACATATAAGGCTGATGTTATAAAATCTGCCTCTGATGCGGATCACAGCCAGGCGATCACTTATAGGTTTAAAGTCGATGACCTGCGACCTTAACCGCTTTCCCACTACAAATCCGCATCCCAGTAAGTGCAACCTTTTGTGACAGCTGTAATAAATGTCGCAATTTTTCTTCCTAATCATACCGTTTCCTATCCAGCGTATTTCCTGGACCGCAGTAATATCCGCCTTGTACTGCGTGAGGATTCCTTCTAGTTTATGAGCAGCTCCGGGAGTGTACAGGGTTCTGACATTCCAGGAGCATACTCGCAAATCGTGTTCCTTTTTCGTGCTTTGTCGTCGTCGAGTATCCGTCCGTGTATCCGAGGCATCTTGCTCATTCATAACTTGGATTTTTTTACGTGGGCGGATTGTTAGCCCGCCGCACAACCGCCATTCTGGTCGGGGTTTTTTTCGCTGCATACGTTTGTTCACCTCCCAACGGTTGTTGAAGAGACTATCCAGAGGGCGCCGCGAGGAGGTCGTATGTCAACTTGACCCGGGCATTTAAACAGGGATCGTTGCTGGCATCTCGCCAGGTTGAGAGCAATCAACAACTTTACCCTGTATGTCCGAGCCATGTTGTTACCTGACCTCATTAACATGGTTTCTGTTTCAAATAATAATATTGATCGGTCGAGGAGCTAGAGGAATCATGTTTGTAGATACGAGTAATGTCACCTGATCAAGATAGAGATAGTTTCGCTCTTGAACTCGTAATCTAGCTTATCGACTATCGGCGGTATTTCGCCGCGAAATAAACATTCGATGGCGTTGGTGTTATCGGGATCCGAACTCGCTCATCGTGCGTCAGAGTCCAACACACTAACCACTGCGCCACGGCGCCCATTGTCCGTCCTTAACAACGTAGACGTTGCCGATCCTTCCTTGTTGCAACTTACTATTTGGTAGACCGGTGTCGCATGTCAACACAGGGGCTACAATCGTGAGTATACCATTTACGAGTATGTATGTATTTTGGCGTTACAGTCCATGAAGGAC
This sequence comes from Eumerus sabulonum, assembly GCA_951905685.1. Lineage (NCBI taxonomy): Eukaryota > Metazoa > Arthropoda > Insecta > Diptera > Syrphidae > Eumerus > Eumerus sabulonum. The sequence continues at coordinate 244,043,129 of OX645060.1, forward strand.
CTGAGCCGAGCTTATCTCAATCTCCCATGTTGTGTGTGATTTCATTTTCCCATAGGTGAAAGGGACCTACAGTTTAATGCCAGTTCCGAACGGCGAATTTCGAGAAGCTTTTCATGACAATTTTACTACAGGGGGTTTTGTCAGAACCCCGCTGAGGAGAAACACCGTGAAAAACACGTTCGATGACATGGCTGTGTCTGGATTCGATCCCGTGTCATCGGCGTCAGAGGCCAACACACTAACCATTTACGAGTACTCCGTCTAATAAACATTACTAGACATTCTTCCATCGCTTCCAGAACTGATCTTTCAGTTGTCGCGTGTCCTCTTCCGAAAAAAATCAGCAAATAAGCTAAAAGCCTAGAATTGACTATATTTTCGACTTCGATTTGTTAATAAGTAGGTTATTCATAGACTCCACGAAGGGGAGTACACACTTAGGCCAAATAGGTCCTTCGTTTTGCCACGAGGTGCAAGACATGGGCCCATTTTGCGCTTCTTGCGTAGTTAAGAAGATTAGTTATCCTTATCTGCTGAACGTCAGTCAGGTCGTTGAGGAAATAGAATCCTGGGAATCGTTTCCTACTATGACAGAGAGTGTTGAATGGATTCAACCTCCTTTTTGTCTTCGCAGCTTCTGCTTAACTCATATCCGAAACTCGCCCTAGCTTTGCGCATAACTGCCAATTAGTCAGTGACCAGTGATGACACCAACGATTATGTTGATGTCGATTCGTTTTAGGGAGATTAATCCCATGGTTCGCTGTCGGTCAAGTCGTGGCAAGATTTGCCTGGTGGTTATGCCTTGGGTCCATCTCAGATTTGTCTTAGCCATGATTTGATTTGTAACCTCTAGCTTAATCGCTGCTAGTGGTTTACCAGCGTATGCTCGTTCCTTGTTTGGCGAGAATGTCAGCTCTTTCATTTCATGGTACCCATGAAAGGAGTATGTTAAACTGTTCACCCATCCCGTCAAGAGATAGGCGGCAGTCGAGGCTTACCTTGGATGTGTTTGCATGAGGCTCCGGCGATTTCAAGGCAGATATCACGCTCCACCTTAGCCAAGATAGGACTTCCTTTCTTTTATTGTTAGAAGCTCTGCCTGGAAGACGCTGCAATGGTCTGGTAGTTTTAAGGCCTGACTTAGTTTCAATTGTTTGCAAAAGACCCCGCTACCCACCCCGTCCTTGGTTTTTGATACATCTGTGTAAAAGCCTACGTAGGCTCTGCGAGGTCGCGCTTGTTGGGTTTATTTTTGCCTATCTGGGTATGTTATTTTGAACTTCTCAAAGACTGTGGTGGGTTCAATGTAATCGAAGTTCTCTGCCAAAGTTGTCCTGTCCTGTAACCAGATCTAAGGGTGAGAAGCATTTCTTGCAGCTGTATAGGAAGACTAGACATTTCGGAGCATTCTTGGTGATGCCAGGATGGACAGCTTTTCGGTTTCTGACAATCATTCATTGATAACGGCTGAAAACTGGTACTGGTAACTGGTACGAATTTCTACAAAGAAATTCGTTCGCCATGGACACGACCTTAAATATCTTAGCGTTATACTTGACAGGAAATTAACCTGGAAAGAAAATACTGCCCAACGAGAAGGAAACCAAGCTATGGAGCTTCTCTATACTTGCTAGAGAGCTTTAAGGAAAAAATGAGGCTTTAACCCCAAAGAACCTTATGGTTGTACTCGTACATCACAGTCTTTAGACTTATTCTATTGTACGGTGTTCTACTCTGCTGGACTGCACAAGACAACATACCACAAACATATCGAGAAAGTACAGAGGTTAGCAGGCATGTGCATCACTGGGGCCCTAAGGTCTACTCCAACGGCGGCTATATCGCCAGCCACGCTTCTATTCTGAACGACAGGACAACTTTTTCGGAGAACTCCGACTACATTGATTCCACCACAGAGTCTTTGAGAAGAAGTTAAAAATAACATACCCAGAAGGCCAAAAATAGTCCCGGCAAGTACGACCCCGCGGGGTCTGTGTGGACCTTTACACAGATGGGTCAAAAACCAAGGACGGGGTGGATAGCGGAGTATTTTGCCAACAATTAAATCGTAAGTCAGGCCGTAAAACTATCAGACTATTGCAGTGTGTTCCAGGCGGAGCTGCTGGCAATAAAGGAAGTCCTGTCTTGGCTCAGGTAGAACATGATATCTGTCACAGATATTCGAATCTTCACTTACAGCCAAGGTGCTCTGAAATCGCTGGAGCTGCAAGGTCCTGAATATATGTATGTATGGTGGTACGATTCTCCTAATCAAGCTCCCGAAGTTTTTGGCTAGTCACTGTCGATGTGAGTGTCTTGGCGTTGTCCTGATGAATTTCCTCTCTTATTCGGCCAAAGCTGGCCGCTTCTGAGCGGTTGCTTCCTTCAGAGGGTTCAATTGTTGACAGCTCAGGTCAGAGTTAAGAATCTGGCTTGGCCACTGTTTACGCCGGCGCATCGTGAATCGACCACGACCGTTTTCGATTAAGGTTGTCGTAACCGATCTAATTTATTACTAATCACCTCCGAAATGGATCGATTTTGTTGCGAGTCAGCAACGAATGGCGAATGGGAATAAGGTCCATGCTGTTGTTTACTTTAACTCATGTGGCATCCATACAACGAGCTTTTTTGCGTCCAGTGTCCAGTCCATCAAAATACTTCCTACATGGCGGCCCGGCTCGAAGATGTTGATGATTTTATCAACATCTTCAACATCTTTACTCGCCGTGGTGCAGTGGTAAACAGCACCGACCGTCGAGCGGAAGGTCTGTAGTTCAAAGTCGTTCGATAGCCAAGAAATACAATTCCTACGTTATCAAACATACTGATGAAAGCATAACACTCACAGTATTTGCTCCCTTCAAATTCATACTCTCTGTGTTCTAAAGAGTCTTTTTTTTTTTTTTTTTTAGAGATATAGAACTTTTAGTTGGCAACACTATTTTAACTGGCGGCCATTTTGCCAGCTGTCAAGTGATTTATTTTTAGTTTGATTTGACATTTCAACATGCGTGCTTACAAAATCCAACTCGTGCAAGAATTGAAGCTACAGGATCACCTAGCAAGGCGTAGATTCGGTGAATGGGTTCAAACAAGATTGCCGTTTATCCTAATTTTCATAAGCGAATTTTGTTTAGCGATGAAACTTACTTTTGGCTTAATGGCAATAAACAAAGCCGTCGTATTCGGAGTGATGATAATCCTCAAGTGTATGTCGAGGCACCGTTACATCCACAAAAACTGACTGTTCGGTGTGCTTTATGGCTTGGTGGAATAATTCACCAGAACGTTACAGTCAATGGTGACCGCTATAGAGCCATGATTACTGACTTTTTCGTTCATCAATTGAACAACCATGATGTGCAGGAGATGTGGTTTCAACAAGACGGCGCAACATGTCACACAGCTCGTGCCACAATTGATTTATTTCGGTTACCAAGCATAGTTTTACGTTACTTACTTACTTACTTATCAGGCCTGCGATCCATGGAGGATCTGAGCCTGAGCTATAGCTGCCTTCCATCCTTGACGGTCCCGGGCACGCTGCTTCCAGTTGTCAAGACCAAGATGTCTTACATCCGCGATTACTTGGTCTTTATACCGGAGGTTCGGTCTTCCTCTTCTTCTCGAACCAGGAGGCTCGGAGTCGAAGACCCTCTTAGCTGGAGCGTTGATGTCCATGCGCTCGATGTGGCCAAGCCAGTGTAGTCGACGGGTCCTTGCCTTCCGGACTACATCCACATCTTGGTACAGCTCGTAGAGTTCGCGGTTGTGTCTTCTTCTCCATTCACCTTCCTCACAGACAGGACCAAATATCCGGCGCAGAATTTTTCTTTCGAAAGATCCCAAAATCAGCTCCGCTGTCCTGCTTATCTTCCAGCTTTCGGCTTCGTACAGCAAGACTGGCAGAGTGAGCGTTTTGTAAAGCATGACTTTGGTCTTTCGAGTGAGGAGTTTTGACCCCAGTTGTTTGGACAAGCCGAAGTAGCAGCGGCTGCCAAGGGCGATTCTACGCCGGATCTCCATTGTGGTGTCATTTGTGGAGTTTACGTTTGCCCCGAGGTAGACAAACTCCTTAACTACCTCGAAATTGTAGCTGTCAATTGTTATGTTTTGTCCCAGGTGGTGAGCGACGGATTGGTTTTTGCTTGACAGCATGTATTTCGTTTTGTCCTCATTGATCTTAAGACCAATTCGTTTCGCCTGTTCTTCAATCGCCGTGAATGCTTCCACAATGCCACGGCGAGAACACGCGATGATGTCGATATCATCCGCGTATCCTAGCAGCTGGATGGACTTGTAAAAGATAGTGCCTTCCCTGTTGACGCCTGCCCGTCGCACTATCTGCTCCAGCACCAGGTTGAAGAAGTCACATGACAGCGCATCTCCTTGCCGAAATCCGGTGCATGTTTCGAATGGTTCCGAGGTCCTAGAACCGAGTTGCACGGTGCATCGCGTGTTTTTTAGCGTGGCGCGACACAACTGGATCAGTTTTACCGGGATCCCGAATTCGGCCATCGCCCCAAACAGTGCTTCACGATGAATGCTGTCGTATGCGGCTTTGAAATCGATGAAAAGATGGTGTGTATCGATTCGAAACTCGTTGGTCTTTTCCAGGATTTGTCGAAGTGTGAAAATTTGGTCTATAGTTGATTTGCCGGGCCGGAAGCCGCACTGGTAGCTGCCGATTAGTGCGGTGCAAAATGGTTTTAGACGTTCACACAATACGCTGGACAGGATCTTGTATGCGACATTGAGCAGGGATATACCTCTATAGTTCTTGCAAGAGGTAGGATCGCCTTTTTTGTGGATGGGGCATATAGAGCTGGTATTCCAGTCGTCGGGCATGCTCTCATCTTCCCAAATTCTGCAGATGATCTGGTGCATGCTCCCTACCAGAACATCGCCGCCAGCCTTGAAGAGCTCTGATGGCAAGCCATCTGTGCCTGCGGCCTTGTTGTTCTTCAGCTTCTGAATAGCTGTGCCGACTTCTTCTATGCTGGGTGGGAGGACTACTTCAGCGGCTGGAGTTGAGATTTCCTCAGTCCCTACCACTCTCTCTTGGTCATGCTCGTTAAGCAGCTGCTGGAAGTGCTGCTTAAATACATCCACTATTCCCTGCGGGTCGGTGACAAGATTACCCTCGCAGTTTCGAAGAGCCAGGGTGCCCTTTTTGAAGCCTCCTTCAAGGCCTTTGGCTTTCTTGTAAAAGGCTCGTATTTTATGTTTATCCCTAGACTCCTTGATATCCTTGAGCTGGGAGGCTGCGAAGATTCTTTTCTTTTGTCGCAGTAGTTTCTTCTCCTCCCTTCTTCTGGCTCGGTACTCTTCTCGCGCTGCCCTGGTTTTCCTCTGCAGCGCCTTTTGGTACGCCTCGTCGGATGCTGCCTTTTTCTGCTCACACTCGCCATCATACCACGGGTTTCTTGTCGGGGGTGGTAGGTATCCTAAGGTGGTTTCGGCTACTTCCTGAATGGCTGAGCGGCAATGCAGCCACATATTATTGGCATTTGTGTTCGACGTAGGCATACCGTAGAGTCTTTCGCTCAGCTGCTCCCTATAGACTCTGGCAACCTCCGGTGTGCTCAGGCGCCCAATGTCGAACCTCCTCCTGATGGGCTGGTGCAGCTTTCTGACATTGGACAGTCGTGCTCTGAATCTTGCTGCTACGAGGAAGTGGTCAGAGTCGACATTTGCCCCTCTGAATGTTCGCACATCCAGGATGTTTGACGCGTGCCTTGCGTCAATGAGCACATGATCGATTTGGTTGGCGGTTCGACCGTCCGGAGATCGCCAGGTTGCTGTGTGGATTCGCTTGCGAGGGAATCTTGTGCTACTTATCACCGCATTACGAGCTGTCGCAAAGTCAGCGAGTCGGAAGCCGTTATCTGTTGTTGTATCGTGGAGGCTGTGCTTTCCGATCACTCCGCCAAGGGTGTTTTCCTTTCCGATTTTGGCGTTGAAGTCCCCGAGCACGATTTTTACATCGTACTCCTGACAAGCTCCGTAGGCGTTGTCCAGGAGGTCATAGAAGTCCTCCTTGATAGAGTCTTCAGCCTCGTCGGTAGGGGCGTGTGCACATATAAGGCTGATATTATAAAATCTGCCTCTGATGTGGATCACAGCCAGGCGATCACTTATAGGTTTAAAGTCGATGACCTTCGACCTTAACCGCTTTCCCACGACAAATCCGCATCCCAGTAAGTGCAACCTTTTGTGACAGCTGTAATAAATGTCGCAATTTTTCTTCCTAATCATACCGTTTCCTATCCAGCGTATTTCCTGGACCGCAGTAATATCCGCCTTGTACTGCGTGAGGATTCCTTCTAGTTTATGAGCAGCTCCGGGAGTGTACAGGGTTCTGACATTACCGGAGCATACTCGCAAATCGTGTTCCTTTTTCGTGCGTTGTCGTCGTCGAATATCCGTCCGTGTATCCGAGGCACCTTGCTCATTCATAACTTTAGGTTTTTTTTACGTGGGCGGATTGTTAGCCCGCCGCACAACCGCCATTCTGGTCGGGTTTTCTCGCTGCATACGTTTGTTCACCTCCCAACGGTTGTTGAAGAGGCTATCCAGAGGGCGCCGCGAGGAGGCCGTATGTCAACTTGACCCGGGCACCGTTACATCCACAAAAACTGACTGTTCGGTGTGCTTTATGGCTTGGTGGAATAATTCACCAGAACGTTACAGTCAATGGTGACCGCTGTAGAGCCATGATTACCGACTTTTTCGTTCATCAATTGAACAACCATGATGTGCAGGAGATGTGGTTCCAACAAGACGGCGCAACATGTCACACAGCTCGTGCCACAATTGATTTATTTCGGTTACCAAGCATAGTTTTACGTTACGCCTCCAAAATCGTGCGATTTAACGCCGCTTGGCTAATTTCTGTGGGGATATGTGAAGTCACTAGTCTACGCCGATAAGCCCGAAACGATTGACCACGTGGAGGACAACATTTGCCGCGTTATTGCCGATATACGGCCACAAATGTTGGAAAAAGTCATAAAAAATTGGACCTCCAGATTAGACTATGTCCGAGACAGCCGTGGTGGTTATATGCCAGAAGTCATATTTAAATTATAATGCCAGAAGATTATCTTTCGAATAAAGTAAATTTCATGTCAATTTAAAAAATCATCTTTATTTTATTCCATTTCAAAGTTCTATACCTCTAAAAAACACACCCTATAATTTTCGTGGGGGCCAATACCCCCATTTATTAAGCTTAATTCAAGCTAATATTCTTAATTCTAACTTAACTAACTAACATTCTTAATTAGTCTACCTTAACTGACTAACAAGAACGGGAGAGGGGGGCGCGATTAGGGAACTATGGAAGTGAGAAGGGGGGGATACCGAGAAGACGGAGTTTCAGGCATGGAGTGCTGAGGTTGAAATCGAAGTTAGTGTTCGAATTAACACTTCCCAGCATACGGGAGATGGGTTCATTGGAGCCATAAGAGGTGCGGGGGGTGGATAGGTAGAAGAGACGAGGATTGCGAGTATTACGAGGGTTAGTGTTAAGGGATATAGAGTTGCAGAGGTTGGCACAGTCAATGGTACCTGCTAGGAGTTTATGAATGAAGAGGATGTCAGCTACCCTTCTTCTATCCTCCAACGTACTCAGATTTATTAGTTTGAGTCGGTCTTGATAGGGTGGTAAGAGCAAAGGATTTTGCCAGTGCAGACCTCGAAGAGCGAAGCGTAGGAATCGACGCTGGATGCTCTCGATTCTAGAAATGTGGGTTTGTTGACAAGGGGACCACGCTTGCGATGCGTATTCAAGAAGGGGGCGAACAAAGGTAATATAGAGGGATCGAGTCACGTAGGGATTGGAGAATTCTTTAGACCAGCGCTTCACGAAACCGAGTGCAGAATTTGCTTTAAGAATTATATCGTCGATATGTGCGCGGAAATTGAGCTCTTGGTCACATAGTATGCCAAGATCGCGGATAACCTGAACGGTAGAAATGGGTTGGTTGTGGAGAAAGTAGAGACGAGGAGAGGATTGGACACGTTTGCGTGAGAAGGTGATAGATTGGCACTTGGAAATGTTAAGCTCCAAGCAATTTTTGGAACACCAGGTAGAAAAGCTATTGAGATCGGATTGAATAAGGGACGAGTCTTGTAGCGAGGAAATGGTCTTAAAGAACTTGGTGTCGTCGGCGTACAGTGAGAGATGGGAATGTTTGATGATTATCTCAATGTCGTTTATGGTAAGAATGAAAAGAAGTGGACCTAGGTGGCTACCTTGGGGAACGCCGGAAGAGGCTAAGAAAGGGTTAGAAAAGGCAGATCTGAAGCGAACACTGTAGAAATGGTTTTTTAAATATGAAGATATCCACTTCAGCGCAGTGGGTTCAAAGCCTAGGGCAGACAGTTTGAAGAGTATTAGATTGTGAGATATTTTGTCAAACGCTTTACTGAAGTCGGTTGTAATGACGTCGACTTCGTTTCCATTCTCTAGTGCTGAGAGGGTGAAGGACACGAATTCGACAAGGTTTGTGGTTGTAGACCTGGATTTGAGGAATCCATGTTGATTTGAGGAGATTAGAGACTTGCAATGGAAACTTAGAGTGTCATACAAGATGCTTTCGAAAAGTTTGGGTATATGTGAGAGTTTTGCGATGGGGCGGTAGTTGTTAACATCACTTTTTGGACCTTTTTTGTGAATAGGAGTTATGAAGGCGGTTTTCCATACCTGGGGAAATTCTCCAAGGGACAGGGATAAGTTGAATAATTTTGCGAGCGGGACGGAGAGAATGAAGGAACATTTTTTTAATAATATGGCGGGGACACCATCGGGCCCAGGAGTAAACTCATCATTAAGTTGATTCAGTTTAAGTTCAATGATATGGGGTTCAACAGAACGTGGAAGAAATGGACTGAGGGAGAAATTTGGTAGGTAGTCGAAATAGGAAGTGTCAGGCACAAAGGAGTCATCGGCAAAAGATTGTTTGAAAAGGTTGGCAAAAAAGTTGGCGATAGTGTTGGGATCATTCGAGGTTTCGCCATTGAAAGAGAGTGAGGTTGGGTAGCCATCAGATTTCCTTTTGTAGTTGACAAACTGAAAGAAGGACTTAGGATTGTTGATAAGATTGGCTTGTGTTTTGATCAAGTGCTGTTCGTAGAGAGAGTTATGAAGCTCGGTAAATTGTAGATACGTAACAATATAGTTGGAAAAGTCATAGGGGGACTGAGTACGAAGGAAGATAGCCCACAGTTTGTTTCTTTTGTTTCTTAGAGAACGGAGCCTGCGATTATACCAAGGAGGAGAAGATAAGTGATTGGATCGAGAAATGGGAACGTAGAGAGAAATTGAATTAAATATTTCTCTATAGAATAAGGATATGGCGTCATTTATTGTAAGGCTATAATATAAGACCATAAGTGCAATTACAACCAACGTGAAAATTCGGTCGGTTTTTCTCGAATCCTATCTAGGACAACCACCCTGGAGAGTAGTGAACGAATATCTACGACTCAAACCACTGCACTTCGTTCAGGTTGTGTGATATAAAAACCGGCCAAATGCGAGTCGGACTCGCGCACGAAGGGTTCCGTACCATCTGTATATATAAATATGAAAGAGACTATGTATGTTACCTCATCAGTCATCACATTAAATCACATTTTTCGTATGATGACAGATCTTGGTTGCAGGCAGGTTATCGGCATAATACTTTGGTAATCAAATTCAAAGTGTCCATTGAATTCAAATCAATTATCTTACTTGACAGCAACGATGTGAAAAGGTGAATAACAATAAATATGGGGAAAAGGTTTGCAGCTAGGATTAATTCATCAAAGACACAAACATATGGTCGACTATGTATGTTCAGTATGTGAGCAAGGGGATTTTTTGGATGAAAATCATGTCTGTTGTATGGGCGCCCTCCTTAAATATTCATTTTGTTCTGTTTTTAGTATTTGTCGTGGCAGCGGCAACAGAAATACATCATCTGTGAAAATTTCAACTGTCTAACTATCACGGTTCATGAGATTCAGCCTGGTGACAGACGGACGGACGGACGGACAGCGAAGTCTTAGTAATAGGGTTCCGTTTTACCTTTGGGTACGGATTAACCAACAAATATGGATTTCTAAACGATCCTAACATTTAAGCCAGCTCTGCCAGGGTCTACTAAATCGACATTTTTTTCTGGCTTAAGTCATAAGCACCTTTGTTGACTTTAGTATTTTACTGGCATACAATATCAGACAGACATCTCGGCGATTAGAAGCGAAATGGGCGTAAAATAGTTTGAATGCCTTACATCTTGTCGTTTCATAACATAGGGAAATCGTAAATGAAATCGTGTAACCGTCACCGAAGTTCATCACTAAGAAGCGAGTTACAAAACACCAGCACTACTGCTTCACCAATATTCATCATTGTCTCCAGGTGTCTGGTGGTCATACTTGATATTCATAAGATGTTTCAAGTTGCCTTCACCCGGAAGACTGACTGTTCGCTCTTAATCAGCTTGACACAACAGTTATTGGAAATCGATTTCGTAATCTAATTTCTATAACAAGAATTGTAAAAACCTCAATCCGATCATCTTAAGGTGTCGTAGAGATATGTACCTCGAATGGCATCAATTTTCGGTACAGGTAATCTGCATGTCTATCTGGGAACAAAGCATTCGTGCTGTGGAAATCGAAAGTAATTGTAAGCGGCTAGAGTAGTCAGCATCGACGTCTTCTCTTTTCACCAATGGTAGGTAGTTAGCCCACGACTAACCAGTTTTATGGTAGGTACTCACGTTATAAATGAGGGACATGATGAAAGCAGAAAACAAAATGCTTGACTGTTGAACTGAAATTCGAGGCACTTTCATTGGATTAGATGTCCGTTGTGCTCGTTAGAAGCATTTGACCGTGAATATGCTAAGCGAATCTCCTCTGATCAGCCTCTCCCCGTTAGATACTCTGATCAAGAGATGGAGATATATGTACATATGTACATGCTGTTTTGTGTACGAGTGAACATACGAAAGATTTGCAAACGAAAGCGAAAACGACGACGTCGCAATTGTTGTCTTCATCTGCTCGCTGTTTGTTGCAGTAATCGGAGGAGATTAAGGAAAAGAAAAGAGAAAGTTTGTCTTCCAAGCTCCGCAAAACCATCGTCGTCATGTTATATGATATTTAGTGAGCGCTGGCTGGTTAAGTTGGCAGTCACGGTGCACGGTTCCCGTTGACCGATTTTCATTGCTCCGTGAAAATGCAAAATGTGAAAAGAAAGGTGCACTGACACAGCGTGCGGCGGCAATATGCGATGCGAACGACATAAGCTGCTCATCTCTCAAGTCATCTTTCTTGTTCTTCTTGTTCTTTTGCTTTCTTGTAAATAATTGCATTTGAGTAGCGTATACATGGATCCAGAGCTGCTATGCATCTAGAACCGGTAGAGCGATGATTTCTTCCGTAAGGCAGGAGAAGACGTTTGGACGTTGGCAGTCTTCAGTCAGGCCCTGATTATGAGTTGAACCTAGATCTATAACCAATTCGAGTAAGTGGAATTCTTTGTAACTAGGTAATAGGGGGGTAAAAGAAAACAAGGAACACACGATGCTCGGTTATTGTGCTAACATTCATTAGAATGCTAATTGAAATGGTAATTGATCAGGCAATCAATTAAATTCTGGTTTCTCTCGGATGGTTTCTCTGCGGCTAATACGATGTTCTTGACTTAGGCAAGAGTTCAGGCAGACATTCCTCAAAGTGAAGTGTAGTTAGGGGCGTTTATGTCGTTTTTTTGCATAATGTGCCCTTGAAGAGCACATTAACTTACTTGCTTACTTGTGTACGTGGCGATACAGTCAGGAGTGAGCCTGGCCCTCAAACAATATACCTCTTCAACCGGAACGAGATCTCTGGCCAGTTGGTTGAAGTCAATTTCAACCTGCGTGCTATACTTTTCTCGACTCAGCTCGATGCTTTCAATGCCTTTAGATTCTGTGTCCAGGTCTACGCCGTTCTGTCTGCCGGCTCATGTTTAGCGACTGTCTGTCTGTCTCAAAGCACAGGCGGCACTAAATGTGATCGATGACTTGTGCCCAAGCAATGGGCTGTTGGTTAATCCTCTCAAGATTGAGGTCGTTCTCTTCACTAGAACGAGGAAAAATACTGTCATGACTCCGGTGGTACTAAAAGGTATTCCCATCACGATGTCCAAGCTAAGTACCTGGGAATCATCGTAGATAGCACCACCAAAGCCCGGTCAACTTTCTGCCAATGCAAAGGAGCTTTTGGCAAAATATGAGGTTTATCGCCGGCAAAGGTCCGTTGGATCTACACGGCAATAATAAGAACGATAACCTCATATGCATCGGTTGTCTGCTGGAACAGGCTGACATGTAAACACATGGTAGCCTCTTTCACCAAATTCCAAAGAACGATTTGCCTCATTTGTTATGATGAACCTTCCACCCCTGATATGTATATTTATCAGAGAGTGCGCTCTGAAAGCCATGTCTCGTCTCAAGAGAAATGGTGTTTGATACAGCTCATATTGGAATGACAGTGCGTTTGCGCGAGAAATATCATACGACTCTTGTCCCATGGATGTGCCTTCCGACGCAATGAGAGCTGCTATCCTATTTTTATTTCAATGTCGAATTTCCATGGCTTCAGGACTAGCTCTGGCCAAATACTGAGCCTGGTAAGGATTGTCTTCGCATTTTCACAGATGGCTCCAAGTCTGGACTGGGGTTCGGCGCTGGGGTTTTCTTTAAACGTGAAAACGTCTGACTTCACTTTTCGTTAGGAAAATATGCGTCTTTCTTACAGACAGAGATATACATGCATATGCTGTGAAGCAACGGTAGAAGGGAAAAAGCATATGCGCCTGCAGTGACAGCCAAGCTTTAAGCCTTTAACCAAATTCGGTAAATTCACTAAGGCTTGCATGGGTCCAAGGTGACTCTAAGGTCCTAGTTTATAAGATGAACTCTGATGAACTCGCTCACTATGAACGGGCTCAGAAGATATTTTCTTAGAACCTGAACCCGCTTTAGGTCTACCTGCTTCCACGGTCCAATCCTACATCAACGATTGGGTCTTTAATGCACACAATCGTAGGCTGAGGTAATATCCAGGATGTCAGATGACTAAGCGCATGCGCCCTGATGTCTGCAGGAAATCCGCAGCATTCTTCTCATCCTTAAGTAGAATTGATTGCAGAACGCTTGACATCAGTGCCTAGCTGTGTTGCATGCTGCATGGAGGATGACACAACATAACACTTTGTCTGTGCCTGTATCGCCTTTGCTCACGCACGGTGCCGCATCCTTGGGGCCGACGTGGTGTGTGCCGAATCTCTTAGTCGTACATCACTGAAGGTAAGGTTTCTGTCTGACAGTACAAAGGACCAGTATTTACTCCTATGTGCTCCAACGGATAGCAGAAACCTTCACAAAAGGTTTTTTAAAAGGTCACCTTGTTCTTTCGCGAGGGGACTCTACTTAGGCGTTTTGAGCCTAAAGAAACAGCGGTTGACAAGAGTTATTCTGCGTCTCATCTCAGCACTGGTGTAGTTGCCGCTTGTCACTAGTGAGCCGAGGTAGACGAAATCCTGGACCACATGAAATTTATACCAAGACGTCGGTTTTGAGCGTCTTTTTTTGACGACAGCATGTGTATATGGTTTTGTCCTCATTTTCCCTCAAACCCAGTTTAGCCGCTTCTGCTCGAATGCTCACAAAAGCTTCATTGACAACTCGTTACTTACTTACTTACTTACGTGGCGCTACATTCCGTGGTGAACCTGGGCCTCAACCAAAAAGCGTCTGCAGCTGGCACCGTCTTTGGCCAGCTGTTTCCAGCGCCGCACGTTCAGTTGGTTAAGGTCCCCTTCCACCTGCGTGCGCCACCGTATATTGCGGCAGTCCTCTGCCGCGCCTTCCTTCCGAGGTGGATTCGAAGACTCTTCGGGGTCCATAAGCTCTACATGGCCTAGCTACCTTAGACGCTGTATCCGTAGACGTCGTACCAGGCCGATGTCGCTGTACAACCCGTACAGCTCTTCGTTAAATCTTCTCCTCCATACTCCGTTTGAACAAACGGGACCGTAGATAGAGCGCAGAATTTTCCTCTGGAAACGACCAAGGGCATCTTCATCCGCTTTTGTTAAATTCCAAGCCTCTGCGCCATAAAGAAGGACTGGGATGATCAAGGTCTTACATAGTGTCACCTTGGTTTTCGAGAGAGGGCTCTACTTCTCAATTGCCTCTTGAGCCCAAAGAAACAGCGGTTGGCAAGAGTGATTCTGCGTTTTATCTCAGCGCTGGTGTTGTCGCCGGCCATCAGTGAGCCAAGGTAGACGAAATCCTTGACCACCTCAAATTTATATCCGCCCATGGGACCTTCTGGCCAATACTTTGGTGTTGACCGTCACTTTTTTGATGAAAGCAGATATTTGGTTTTACCCTCATTAACCTTGAGACCCATCTTAGCCGCTTCTACCTCAATGCTTACAAAGGCCTCACTGACATCTCGCTGTGTCCGTCCAATCACGTCAATATCGTCGGCGTACGCAAGCAATTGCGTAGACTAGAAATAAATCGTACCTCTTGTCTTTGCCAGTGACTCTTGCACGATCTTTTCAAGCACGATGTTGAGAAAGTTGCATGACAGCGCGTCACCTTGCCTAAATCTTTTTTTACATCAAATTACTCGGTTTGCTCATTACCGACCTTAATGGAGCAGCGAGAATTCTCCATTGTCGACGAGTTTGGCAGGGATGTTAAAACTAGACATGGCTTTATATAGCTCGTCTCTATACACGCTGTCATACGCAGCCTTGAAATCGACGAAAAGGTGATGAGATCTGCCGTAACGTAAATATTTGGTCTATTGTGGATTTAGCTGGCCTGAAACAGGAAGAACTGGACTCGCCAAACTCAACCCCGCAGAAACTGTGTGGATTTTTATACCGACGGGTCTAAAACCAAAGACGGGGTGGGCTGTGGAGTTTTCTGCAAACAACTCTAGCTATACAAAGCTCTAAAATTACCAAATCACTGCAGCGTCTTCCAGGCGGAACTGTTGGCAATAAAAGAGGCTATATCTTGGCTGAAGTGGAACGTAATATCCACCACGGATATTCGCATCCTTACAGATAGTCAAGCTGCCTTAAAGTCGTTGGAGTCCTATGTGTACTCATCAAAATCTAGTCTCGACTGTCGCAGATCTCTCAACGAGATGGCAGAACAGTTCAATATACAGCTTATCTGGGTACCGGGACACAGCGGCATTACAGGTAATGAGAAAGCCGACATACTCGCCAAACAAGGAACGACGCTACAATCAATCGTGGCTTGTGAGGGAGTACCCCTTACAACCATTAAACACAATCTGACCAATCTCGCCAGGGCCGAGACGAACCTGAGATGGACCCAGGGACATACCTGCGTCATCACCAGGCAAATCTGGCCTCGGCTTGACAGTCAACGCACAAGGAGTATAATCTCCCTAAAAAGAACTGACATCTATAAAGTCATCGGTGTCATCACAGGTCACTGCCTCATTGGCAGTCACGCACAAAGACTAGGTATAGTTCCAAATGACTTCTGCAGAAGCTGTCGGGACGAGGAGGAGGTTGAATCCATTCACCACCTTCTCTGCGCCTGTTCAGCTTTTTGCAATATAAGGAAACGTTACCTAGGCTCTTACTTCCTTAACGATCTGACGGATGTTCAGAAAGTAGGGATACTTAATCTTCTTAACTTCTTAAGAAGCACTAGATGGTTCGACGATTAGGGGGGTAAAACCCCCTCGTAGCTGCACAACGGGCCTCCCTGGCCTAAGTGCGTTCTTCTCAATTCTGGGAAGGCTACGACCCTACCTACCTACCTACCTACCTAGCTGGCCTGAAACAACACTGGTAAGAGCCGATCAGGTTATCCACAAACGATGCTGAGACTCCATTCGTCGGGCATGCTTTCCTCCGACCATACCTTGCAAATGAGATGGTGCATGCACCTTACCAGCTCATCTCCAGCCGCCTTAAAAAGCTCAGCTGACAGGCCGTCTGCGCCCGTGGCTTTATTAGACTTAAGTCTTGATATCGCTATTTTGACTTCCGTCTAGGTCCGATGGACGGAATTCTCTTACCTCGTCGTCCATTTCGAACGGATCGTTCTGCCTGACAGCGGTATCTTGTCTGTCATAGCCGTTATACAGTCTGCAGAAGTGGTCTTGCCAAATCCTCAGCATCGACTGTGCTTCCACTACCAGATCTCCATTTTCATCCCTGCAGGCCACCGCTCTGGCCGTGTAGCCACGGCATGTTCGTTTTACCGTATCGTAAAACTTCCGGGCGTCATTCCTGCGAGAGCATCTCTCCATCTCCTCGATCTCACGCTTTCCGTATTCCCTTTTCTTTCTTCTGAGAAGCCTGTGTTCCTCTTTTCTGTACTGCTCATAGATTTCGCAAGCAGCTCTTGTCCGTCGTTGCAGCGTGGCTTAATATGTTTCTTGTTTTGCTGCATGTGCTTGTTCGCATTGTTCATCGAACCAGGGGTTTCTAGCTGATGGCGGTTTGATACCCAGTACCTCGGAGGCAGCGTCTTTGATGGCGCTCCGGCAATGCGCCCATTCCTGCTCAGCAGCACAAGCTGTGGGCGGATTATGAGAGAGCTTGAAAGAGACACGATCGGCAAAGATTCTGGCAGTCTCTTGCGATTGTAGCATTCGGACGTCAAACTGACATTGTCGTACTCGACTCCTAAGCATTCTTGATATCCTCATTCGAACCTTGGCTACAACAAGGTAGTGGTCCGAGTCGATGTTGGCTCCTCGGAAGGTTCGTACGTCGAGAATACTGGAGGAGTGTCTGGCGTCGATCGCAATGTGATCAATCTGGTTGGTGGTCGATTGATCAGGAGACCGCCAGGTACCCTTGACTACTCGTTGCGTTCTGCCAATCACGTCAATATCAACAGCGTATGGAAGCAATTGTGAAGACTAGAAGGATATCGTTCCTCTTGTATTGGCCAGTGAATCCCGCACGATCTTTTCGAGGATGATGTTAAAAAAATCACATGACAATGCGTCGCCCTGTTTGAATACTTTTTTGACATCGAAGGTCTCAGTTAAATCCTTACCTACCTTAATGGAACGGGGAGAATTCTCCATTATCACCCTGTACAACTTGACGAGTTTGGCAGGGATGTCAAAATGCGACATGGCTTTGTATAGCTCGTCTCTATAAACAATGTCATATGCGGCCTTAAAGTCATCGAAGTGGTGGTGCAGGCTTCTGCTCTGGCTTTATACCCTTGGCATCTTCGTTTTATTTTTTGTTAAAAGTTCTGAACGTCATTCCTGTGATAACATCTCTCCATCTCTTCCACCTCGCGCTTCTTTTTTTTTCTTTTGAAAAGCTCGTGCTCCTCCCTTCTTTACCGAGCTCATGAGTGGCTTTCGCCCGCCGATGTAACGTGGCCACGTATGCATTCTGTTTTTCAATATGAGCCTATCGGCACTCGTTATCAAGCCAAGGGTTTCTGCTAGGTGGCAGCTGAAAACCTAATACATCACAGGCTGCATCCATGATGGCGTTTTGGCACCTTATGCATTAGTGTTCTATGGTTTGCCCAACTTGCTTCTGATCTTTGGAAACGAAAACTCTGGGGGTCCCTTGTGACTGCAGCTGGTCGACGAAAAATTTTGCTGATCTTACTCGACTTCCGTACCTTGGCTGCAACAAGGTAACTATCTGAGTTGATGTTGACTCCTCAGAAGGTTCGGACACCCAAAATACTGGAGGAGAGCCTGGCCTCGATCGCAATATGATCGATCTGGTTGACGGTTGATTGGTCAGGAGACAGCCAGGTCTGGTCCCCTTATGGATATCGAGGTAAGGGAATCGTGTACTAGCTACTAGGAGATTAACGCCCCCCTCGCAAGATCAGCCAGCCTGTCGTGGCGTCGTGTAGACTGTGCTTTCCAGAGACTCGCATTAAAGTCTTCTAGAACCATCTTGGTGTCGTTGCTGGGACATTGTGCGTAAAGCTATGTTCAGACGATTGCCTGATCTGTAAATATTGTCAGATCTGTCACTGTAAAAACTGTTCCAAATGTCTAACAACCCTCTGAACTTACAATTTTGTCCGACAATATTTCCAGAAAACACATTTGCAGGTCATTGTCAGATCCTCATATGGCAATGATGTTGTTAGGTATCTGGCAATCGTTTGAACGCACCCTAAGTTCTATCTAGGAGGTCATCGAATTCATCCTTGATTCTGTCGTCTTTTGCTTCGGTGAGGGCATGGACGCATATCGAGCTGATGTTCCCGATAGTGACTATGATACGGATCGTTATGAGGCGCTCGCTTACAGGCAGGAAGCTTAAGACTTTTTGCCTAAGTCTGTCGCTAACAGCGAACCCGTTTTTCATCCGTTTTTTATACACGGTCCCTCCCATCACACTTCATGGAGTGCGGTAATGTCTGCTCTACAGCAGTTGAAGGCTTTTTCCAGTTGTTCAGCCACACCCGGACTATTAAGCAACCCAATATTCCAGGTGCAGAACCGAAATTCGTTTCCTTTCAGACGTTCGAGTTGTTTTATTTTTATGCCGGTGAAAGTCGTTAATTTATTTAAATTCTATCACACGTATACCGAAGGCAAGACGAAAGAAGCGAGAGCCCAAGAAATTCGCAGGGTTACTGTCAATTTGGTTTTACTTGTGTACGATTGCCCTTCGAACATGCCTTTAGAGACACACTATGTGTACGGATTCGGGATGATCTCAAGCTCTCGAGTACTACTTCATTGCGTGCACTTTGCCGATACAATCGCAAACATTTAAGTAACACTCTGCCAGTTTGCGAGAGGTTTATCCACACAGTACAGTACATGATTGCTTTTGTTTAGAGCCTCTTGACCAGTGGTTACCATGAAGGTCAATTTCGTTGCCTCAGGTATGTACATAGGTCTTTTTGGGCTCCTCAGATTTGTACGCCGATTCTATTGCATACGGCCAGTTGTCAGAAGATGCGGGTGGTAGTTAGCAACTTTAAGAATATTTTCTCCAAATTCATCTTAGCTTAATTACGCCCATCACCGATCAAATACCTATTTACATAATTCAGCTGGAATGATTGCCTCAATCATAATTCGATCTTAATCGTTCTATGCAACATTTGAAGACTCCAATCGGCTTGGATTTCGACAGGTAAACAAATCACTTCGTGATAGATTGTTCCCTATTACCTTGATTGTGTATCTCATCCATCCATCCACATGCGTTGGAGTATGGGTAACAGACAGACCGCCTGCCTGAGCCCACCACTAACCTGGCTGTTTGTGGAACGTATTCATTCCCCTTCTTCTTTTACATTATTTCTTTCATTGCTTCGATCTTTCTTTTCCACTTTTGTTGTGGCTGGCTGCACGATCGTGCTCTCAATGGCTCTTCAGCGTTATACGAGTACTATAGAACTCCGGATTGGATCGCGCTAGTCTGACTCGCGGTTTGGCCTGAAGTTGCTGATGGCTTTGGCCTTTTTTTTTAGTTGGCCACTTACGTTGACAGCAGTCGGTTGTGTGTTATATCGAATGAGCTGCTCCTCGTCGCCTTGTTTTCGACATAGTATTCCTCGTATCGTTTTTGTTTATTTTTTCTTTCACTTCTTTAGTGTGTCACAACGTTTCGTAACACAATCATTCTGTCCGATTTGCTATTTTGTATTGCCTCGCATCTGACGGTTGCGGGACACGACGAATAAAAGAGTTTTATTAAGTGCTACATTGCGGGAAAGAGCTCTTGTTGAAGGGGCACGACCTAAAGAAATTCATGCTGTATTCGCTGTATGGATAAACAGTGTGTGTAGTGCCATCATCTCGTCATCGTCATTATTGCGGTAATGTTGCGAAACTTTATTTGTGGCATTTCGTTGTCGCTGTCGCTGTCACTGTCGTCGAGCAAACGGTGAATGAAGACGGTTGAAGTCGGAAGCAGTAGAGACAGTTTTTTTTTTTTTTTCTAGTAATTGCTTCCAATCGCGTAAGTCTATCCGAAATTAAAGCAAAAGGAATGCGTTTAATCGTCGTCCTCATAACGCGATTATGAAATCCAATGTATCGACACGAGTTGTACCACCACCACAACCGGGATCGTCAGGATGTAGGACACCGAACATTTACTACCACAACCTTGGAATACTCAACCATCATCAACAACATCAGAATTTCTTACATCTACAACAGCAACAGCAGCAACATCATCCGAGCGTAGCTTATCGGCCGCAGCAACCACAAGGCCCAAACTATGCTATGCTACAGTGCTTTAGTCAGCATGCAACCAACGGTTGGGCGGGAATACCATTAATATCGACCGCCGCATCATCGAATCGTCGACAAAGGAAACAAACTACTTATACGCATTGCACGACACCGTCAGCGATATCCTGTAACTATGTGCACACTACCGTCAATGAGTGTGAATTGAATCCGATGACACGATTGGCAATGCACGCACAGGGAGCTCCTCTCCTGCTCACTGGTTCATACAATCGCGGTCGAGTGAATGGGGGCAATAATCGACATTTTCGCCCATCAAATTCAAATCCTTCCGACGCAGGTTGTGTTGGAGGAGGAGGAGGAGGAGGATATCCTTGTAACTATAACAAAAATGGTTCGTTCTTACTGCACCCGAAGACAAAAGAGAACAATAATACAGGACCGGCGGTTGGTATCAACGGGCAGGGTGATGCTGTAGCAACGTGTTTGCCGAGAATCATAAAACCAAGAAAAAGGAGAAAAAAGGACCGCAAACCACTCCCAGCGACAACCGGTTTTGTGAAAGTGGATATCGAACAGGAAGCGCCACCAACTGTCTTCTCTAGCGTTGAACGGGCTGCAATGAATTTACAACTACAACAACAGCAGCAACAATTTCCACAGATGTTTGGCTTTAATCCTGAGGCACAATGCAGCCAACAGGATGGCGAATCATCATTCTTTCATGAAACGCAGGAACAGGACCCCGCAACGGGATCTGTTTGCTTTTGTCGCCAATGCGATCCACTTAGTCGTATTTGGGCATTTTCGGTTCGTCGCTCCCATCCCGATAATCCTCCCGAGCCTATTGACTTTGATCGTAATCCGAAAGATGTCGGCGTAATCGGTTCGAATCGTACAAATCACCTAAATCTAATAAGAACCGGGAATACGGGGAATTTAAGCGATTCCAGCGACTCTGGATATGGTGATATACTAAGCGGAATCAATATCGGCGACGATTTATTCAACAGCAATTATTTACAATTGCAAGAACTTCCAACTGATCTCCTACTAAGCCCGACCGCTGAATCCCTTCTAACCGAAAGCATAAACGAAATCTCACGCAAACTAATGGAAACATGCGATACGAAAGGCAACGGCGCTGTAAGCAGTATTTCTTCATCCTCATCATCATCATCATCCACATCGTCATCGGATAGTTGCAGCATCTTCTCGGATAGTGGAATAAGCAATGCAGCCTGTAGTAGTAGTAGTAGTAGCAGTCATCCGAATAGTGACGAATTGATATTCAATTTCAAAAATCTCACCATAAACAGTACGGATCAATCGAACTTTCTGTTTCCGATCAACAACAACAACGATGGCATATTCGATTGCTTCGCAGCAGACATCAACAATAATAATGTTCGAACAACAGTAGGCGATAGAGATGACTCGTCGAAAATCGATCCACAACTTTTCAACTGTCTCGGCTTGATGTGGGGTACTCACCCGGCACACCAACATCAACATCAACATCCTCCATCGGTCGGACAGTCTGCGGTAGTACAGTCCTCCTCATCGTCATCATCATCATCATCATCATCATCATCATCGTCGTCGTCGTCATCATCATCGTCGACGACGTCTTCCTTTTACCGATCCGCTGTAGCATCCATGTAGATTGTAGAGTATAAAGACATTAAGTTAATCAAAACCATTCCGTATTTATTGTTCGTTCAATTGTTATTCACGGTTGCGCTGCTGCTACATACCTATAAGATAGGAATAAAGAACGGTAACGTCTTGGAGGCAATGGTCTTCGTCTCATCCGTCGGGGGGCGATAAAAAAAAGTGAAAACTTTCACTTTCAACGGTTTTGCATATAGTACTCGAGAGGTGACTGCCGTATGTGCGGTCGTATCGCATTCGAATCGATTTTGTTTATTCATCGGGTTTTCGATCTTTGTTCTGTAATTTTTCTCCGGCATTAGTGTATGGATGTTCTTTTGCTTTTTTACGTTTATTTATTGTTTATTTGTACGAATTCATTGCTGAATTGAGCATGAGACACGGGAGCAATCGACAAGTAGTGAAAGGGCAATTTAAAATCGAAATCGAATTTGAGAAGGAAGTCGTATTGATGTACATTCATATCTACATAGATGGTGGCTTGATTGCCCAACAGAGTTCAGCTCTATACGAATACGAGCATTAGAAATCCGGTTTTCCATCATCTCGATATGTGCGTCCGTATACTCGTATGCTCTTTCAGACATTCGAAATGAAGAAATAGTAAAAAAAGAATATGCATATGCCGAGAAACAACACGCTCTGTAACATAGTAGATTCGTCGTTACATTAGAGTTTCGGTTTTGCTGCTTGGCGAAATAGATAGATAAAGAAGAAGAAGAAAACGTCCATCATCGTGGTTGTTTTCCAGTTCCAGTTCCAGTTTTCACCTTGAGAAACTCGAAAACTGTGCTGCCCGTAGTATTTCAGTCTTGATTAGTTGAAGGTTACGTTATTGTGATTTCTTAGTTACATATCATAGTTTTATTATTATGTATATTCCCTTACAACCCGTATCTACACATGCAATGAACTGACTATTGCCGGATTAAATTTACTTCGTATTTATTTACTATCGCATTTATGGTTAACGTATCCGTTTTGTATTGTATTTTTGTATTTTATTCGAGGAGAGCGGTAGCAAACCTACGTGTAAGCCTTTTTTTTTTAACATACCTATGCATATGTAGAACTTAATGACTTTTGTTGGTTAAATGCACAGATTTTAGTGTAAAGCTTGATTGGTGTAAGTCTTCAAACATTTCTGATTGCAAGAGTAAACCTTCTTATTTGGTTGAAGTATATTTACTACATTTTCGATGACGCGCGAGCGATTGCAATTTGAAACGTTTGGAAAACCCTATTGAAATGTATCTCGACTAATGCGATTATTATTATTATTTTCCTATATTTTGCAATAAATTATTTGTTCATAAAAAAATTCTAATTTTGTTGTTTTAACGTTGGCCTTTGTTGCCCCAGTTGGCCTATCTGTTGGAGCACTCAGACGCAAATACTGGTCTATTGTACTCCAGACAGACACTTTACTTACTTACTTATCAGGCCAGCGATCCATGGAAGATCTGAGCCTGAGCTATAGCAGCCTTCCATCCTTGACGGTCCCGGGCACGCTGCTTCCAGTTGTCAAGACCAAGATGTCTTACATCCGCAATTACTTGGTCTTTATACCGGAGGTTCGGTCTTCCTCTTCTTCTCGAACCAGGAGGCTCGGAGTCGAAGACCCTCTTAGCTGGAGCATTGATGTCCATGCGCTCGATGTGGCCGAGCCAGTGTAGTCGACGGATCCTTGCCTTCCGGACTACATCCACATCTTGATACAGCTCGTAGAGTTCGCGGTTGTGTCTTCTTCTCCATTCACCTTCCTCACAGACAGGACCAAATATCCGGCGCAGAATTTTTCTTTCGAAAGAACCCAAAATCAGCTCCGCTGTCCTGCTTATCGTTCAGCTTTCGGCTCCGTACAGCAAGACTGGCAGAATGAGCATTTTGTAAAGCATGACTTTGGTCTTTCGAGTGAGGTGTTTTGACCCCAGTTGTTTGGACAAGCCGAAGTAGCAACGGTTGCCAAGGGCGATTCTATGCCGGATCTCTACTGTTGTGTCATTTGTGGAATTTACGTTTGCCCCGAGGTAGACAAACTCCTTAACTACCTCGAAATTGTAGCTGTCAATTGTTACGTTTGTCCCAGGTGGTGAGCGACGGATCGGTTTTTGCTTGACAGCATGTACTTTCTCTTATCCTCGTTGACTTTAATACCAACTCGTTTCGCCTGTTCCTCAATCGCCGTGAAAGCTTCCACAACGCCACGCCGAGACCGCGCGATGACGTCAATATCATCCGCGTATCCTAGCAGCTGGGCAGGCTTGTAGTAGATAGTGCCTTCCCTGTTGACGCCTGCCCTTCGCACTATCTGCTTTAGCACTACATTGAAGAAGTCACATGACAGCGCATCTCCTTGCCGAAATCCGGTGCATGTCCTAGAATCGAGTTGCACGGTGCATCGCGTGTTTTTTAGCGTGGCGCGACGCAACTGGATCAGTTTTACCGGGATCCCGAATTCGGCCATCGCCCCAAACAGTTCTTCACGATGAATGCTGTCGTATGTGGCTTTGAAATCGATGAAAAGATGGTGTGTATCGATTCGAAACTCGTTGGTCTTTTCCAGGATTTGTCGAAGTGTGAAAATTTGGTCTATAGTTGATTTGCCGGGCCGGAAGCCGCACTGGTAGCTGCCGATTAGTGCGGTGCAAAATGGTTTTAGACGTTCACACAATACGCTAGACAGGATCTTGTATGCGACATTGAGCAGGATATACCTCTATAGTTCTTGCAAGAGGTAGGATCGCCTTTTTTGTGGATGGGGCATCCACAGACACCTTACATTACTGTATTTTCCCTGTTTTCCGGGAGAAAAATGAGAAGAAGCTTCAGTGATATAGAGCTAAGAGATTCGTCACACACCACGTCGGTCCCAAGGCTGCGCGAGCAAAGGCGGGTCAGTCACAGAGAAAATGCTCTCCAGTGTCATCCTCCTCGTAACATGCAGATAGGCGTCTCACTCATGCCAAGCACGGAAAGATGGGTATAGCAAAAGTGTAATGGCCTGTAATGACTCCCACAAGTCTTTTGCAGTCGACTCTCCTTAAAGACAGGAGGAGTGCTGCGAATTTCTTGCAGACATCAGGGCATACGCGCTTTGTTATCCTGCACCCTGGATAATTCCTCCATCTACGGTTGTGTGTACTAAACACCCAGTCGTTAATGTGGGAATTAATCGGATAGCAGATATGTAGTGAACCAATGTGTGCAGCAACCCAACTTCTTGTTTCTGGGGAAAGAGGAATTTGGCGCTCCAGGTTGGGGGTTGTGCTTAGGGGTAACATCCCTATCACGTAAAAACCTATTTGTTCCGAAACAACAACAAGCCTCGAATACGGACGGATCCAAGCTGACGACCCCTGCAAACGACTAACGGCCTTAACAGACCGGGTGCAGGCGGTCAATTGGAGCAAACCCTCAACTGCTATAAACCAGATATAATCGCACTCCAAGAAGTGCGATAGAATGGACCAGGTAAAAGACGGATGAAAATCTGCGACATCTACTAAGGGAACTGCTACAAGGAGAACAAACAGCGCTTATTCGGGGGCGGATTCGTTATTCGAGGAAGACTCCGACAAAAAGTCTTAAGCTTCCGGGATGTAAGCGAATGCCTCATAACAATCCGCATCAAACCTAAATTTGGAAATATTAGCTTTATATGCGCTCATGCCACAACGGTAGAAAAAGGCGATCGACTGAGAGAAGAATTCTACGATCTCCAAGACAGAACCTGTGCCCAATGCCCCAGCTACGACACAAAAATATTTCTAGGAGGACAACGTAAATTTGACGTCGGAAAGCTACAATCGCAAGAGACTGCCAGAATCTTTGCCGATCGTGTCTCCTCTAAGCTCTCTCAAAATCCGCCCAGAGCAGGACAAGCAATAGAGCAGGAATGGGCGCATTGCCAGAGCGCCGTCACAGACGCTGCCTCAGAGGTTCTGGATTTCAAACCGCCACCACCTAGAAACCCCCGGTTCGATGAACAAGCCCATGAGGCAAAACAAGAGGCATATAAAGTCATGCTGCAACGACGGACGAGAGCTGCTCGCGAAATCTATGAGCATAAGAGAAAAGAGGAACACACGTTTTCCGAAGAAAGATGAGAGAGCACGGAAAGCGTGAGATCGAGGAGATGGAGGAATGCTTCCGCAGGAATGACGCACGCAAGTTTTACAATACGGTGAAACGAACATGCCATGGCTACACGGCCAGAGTGACGGCCTTCAGGGATGAAAATGGAGAACTGGTATTAGACTCGCAGTCGATGCTGAGGATTTCGAACGACCACTTCTGCAGACTGTATAACGGCGATGATAGACAAGATACCGCTGTCAGGCAGAACGAGCCATCCGTAATGGACGACGATGTATGAGAATTCCGTCAACCCAAACTAGACGAAATCAAAATAGCGATATCAAGACTTAAGTCTAATAAAGCCGCGGGCGCAGGCGGCCTGTCTGCTGAGCTTCTTAAGGCGGCTGGAGATGAGCTGGTAAGGTGAATGCACCATCTCATTTGCAAGGTATGGTCGGAGGAAAGCCTGCCCGACGAATGGAATATCAGCATCGTTTGCCCGGTCCCTACGAAAGGAGACCCCTTAACATCGCATATAAGATCTTCTCTGCCGTATTGTGTGAACGCCTGAAACCGTTTGTGGATAACCTGATCGGCTCTTAATGTTCACTAGCGGCTCTCGCCCTTCTATATAGCATGGGTTCGTAGGCGGTTTGCTTTGCATTTAAACAAGCCATCTCTCTCTCTTTACTATCTTGCCCACATAAGCAATAAAATTTTGGGTTCCTTTTCTGCTAAGTTAGCTTCAAAGGTCACTCTGCGTTGGAAAGTGATTGAATAAGCATCAAAGTAACAAACACTGGGACACCTCAGATTGGGATATCTTTCAGCGTAGAGCCTTTCGGCTTCACAATCCCGACCATTCAGCTAAACGCTGAAAGACATACCAATCGGAGGTGTCCCAGTCGTAGCATGTTTTCAAGAATCCACCTACGTGATTTGGTCGATGGTGGACTTCCCTGGCTTGGATCCGCACTGATAAGGACCTATCAGCTTATTTACAAAAGGCTTCAGGTATTCACACAAACCGCAGAGAAGATTTTATAGGCGATGTTAAGGAGACTTATTCCTCTGTAGATGTCACAATCAGAGGGGTCTCCTTTCTTGTGGATCGGGCATACGATGCTGAGACTCCGTTCCTAGGCCATGCTTGAAGAGTCTGCGCCAGCAGCTATTATTCGACTTGAGTTTCGATATGATAATCTTAACTTCGTCGAGCTCAGGGAACGGAGTTCTCTGCGGTCTTCGTCGATTAGAAATGGATCATTCTGCCTGGGGGCGGTATATTGACTAACATCACCGTTATGCAGTCTGCAGAAGTGGATTTTCCATATTATCAGCATCGACTGCGATTCTACTACTAGGTGTCCGTTCTCATCCCTGCAGGCTTCCGTTCTGGCTTTATAACCTTGGCATGTTCGATTTATCTGTTGATAAAACTTTCGAACGTCACGCCTGCGGTAACACCCCTCCAAATCCTCAATCGCGCGCTTCTCGTGCTCTTTCTTCTTTCTCCTCAGAAGCTTATGCTCTTCCCTTCTTTTTAACTCGTACACCTCACGAACTGGTCTTGTTCTTTTATGCAGCGAAGCCTTATATGCATCCTGCTTCGCTGTGTGAATCCTCCTGCACTCGTCATCGAACCAGGTGTTTCTTCGTTGTGGAGCCTTGAAACCCAAAACTTCGGATGCAGAGCTTTTCAGGGCTTGTTTGCAAAGGTTCCATTGATAGCGTGGAGGGTTGAGGTGTATTGGAGGTGTATGGGAGACGCGATCGGTACAAGCACGAACGGTTTCTGGCGATAGTAGCTTTCCGACGTCATAACTTTGTATTCCTACTCTACTCCGCTGCGTTCGTGATATCCGTAAGCGCATCTTGACTACTACGAGATAGTGGTCCGAGTCGATGTTAGCCTCTCAGAAAGTTCGAACATCAAGAATAGTGGAGGAGTGTCTGACGTCGATCGCGATGTGATCAATCTGGTTGGTGGTCGATTGATCAAAAGACCGCCAGGTGCCTTTGTGTATATCGAGGTGCGGGAACCGCGTACTGGCTAGAAGGACATTTCGCCCCGTGGCAAGATCAATCAGCATGTGTCCGTTATCGGATGTGGTTTTGCATTTTAAATTCATTTTATTTCAAAAATCTTATAACTATCTTACATGCTAGACAAAATGAGTAAAACTAGCTTATAACATAACTACATTCTATGCCTTACCGACCCCAAGCAGGCGCTCTAAAACAATCAATATTCTTACACTATGTCTTTCGACAGCTTAATATTAACAATGACTAACTTAGTTTAATTACATTTTTGCCGAGAAAATTTTTAATCAAAAAACTCAGCATATTATCGGGTTTTTGTGGGTTATATGTATAAAACTTAAAACTAACTAAAACTAACTAGCTCTACCTTAACCTATCTTAATTAAAATGTATATACGAGATTATATACTTTATATATAATATGTATATACATCTTTGATTTTGGTTTTATGATTTTTTTTTTTTTTTTTTTTTTTTTTGTTGTTTTTTGGTTTTATAGTTTTTTTTGTTTTTATTGTTTTTATTAAAAGGAGCCCAACACTTATACTACCTTATGCCCTACCTTAACCTACCCTAGCCTACCCTATCGGAGTCCGCCAATGGCGTTCGGCGAACCTGCCTTGAAGAGGCTGTATTAACTGATTCCACGACGGAGCCCGTTAGCCACCAAAAGCGTTGATGCTGTCGGACAACGTCTTCTCTATCTCGGCGAGAAACCGATCTACTGAACCTGAGGCGCACAGAGCACGACGTCAGGTTCGTAAAGGAGCCGCCGCTCCACATAATTACGGGTCACATGGAAGATTAGCGGAATCTATCCTGGATCAGCCCACAATTATCAAAGTAAAGAAATGCTTCCGGAGGCACAAAGCCATTCAGACGCACTTTTTCATAATACATGACATTGGGGTAGTAAGCCCCAGAGATCAGGTTATTGGTCGAAGTCATTGCCCTTGCAACGTGACCTCGAATCAGTTTAATCAGAAAGTTATCTATCCGTAAAATCCTTGCCCTATCCTATAGGACCCCGTTGGGATAGAACTTTCTGTACTCAGACTCTGGTGTTCTGTGTAATCCAAGACAAGTCCTCAGACATTGTCTCTCAAACACCCGAATCCTTTCCATTAAGCTTCGCGCTCACATTAAACCAGACGGGACATCCATAGGCAATCATAGGCCTGATTAAGGCCATGTAGCAGATTACCTTCACCCTAGAATCAAGTTGGCTGCAGTGAAACAGCCATCTTGTCAAGGCGAAAGCGCCCCGGGCTCTTTCCAGAGCAGCATCTACATTTTTGTTAAAATACAGATACTGATCCAGCCAGATCCCGAGGTATCTGACTACACTTTTACTCGCCAGTGGACGCCCCTCCGGTCCGATGATTGTGAATTTTCGCCAATGTTTTCTAGTGTCCCTAGAGGCCCTAGACAGAGGCGTTCTGAATAAAATAGTCTCTGATTTCTGGAAGTTGATTTTCAACTTCCAGTCATCACAGAACTGCTGAATTTTATCGAAGTCACGTTGCAATAAAATGCCAATGACCTCGATCGTTGGACCTGATCTGTACGCAACCAAGTCATCTGCATACGCTATTGAATGGTGAAGAGAAACTATCAGATCACAGATATAAATGCTGAAAAGGATCGGCGAATTTACCGTACCCTGTTGCAATCCGTTTTTAATTTCAAATGTTTGAGCAGAAGTTACGTTGGCAATTTTCACAACGAACTTTCTACTCGTTAACATATCATGGATTATATATAACAATGGTTTACTTATGCCCAACCGTTTGAGCTTGTAATAGAGTCCTTCTAACCATACGGTGTCGAAGGCTTTTTCCAAGTCAACCAGGCAGGCACCCGTGCATTGGTTCTTGCATTTATTCCATTGGATATCCGAGACGAGTTTCGACGCGGCATGTATGGTATCATGCCCCGCCCTGAAACCGAATTGGTTATCCGGAATGATATTTTTGTCCTCAGTCCTCTATGGATTACCTTCTCGAAGACCTTGCTGATACTCGGAAGGAGACTTATCGACCGGAGATTTGCCGGATTAGAGGAGTCTTTGCCCCTCTTAGGGATTGGCTGGACCACCGCCGTTTTCCAATGCACCGGATAATATGCATTATTCAGTGCATTGTTGAACAGGATGGTGTACCTCTCTATAGCCAATGGTGGAAGATGCCTGAGCACAACATTGGATATACCATCAGTGCCCGCGGATTTTTTATTTTTTAATGACATGAAGATCAACTGGAGATCCTCCGTCGAAATGAACAGTGTTTCAGCCCCTTCATTGGCGATGGCATTGTTTGCCGTAGAGTCGTCATTGAACCTGGTGAAACTATGGTTCTCGATTCGCCAATGTTCTATATCATTTCGAAGGTAGAAGTGGTGAAGCAGGGCTCTATTTTCCAGGTCGTGGTTCGGGCGAATGCTTTCATTCACCTTATACACATCCTGGAAGACAGCCCCCACTGTCGCCACTTTCTCCTGAGGATCCTCAATCACAAAAAAGTCGTCATCTAGGACGGCGCTCTCTGGATCGATGTTGACTGTACGTAGTGAACGTTCGTTATCTGACGTTCTCGGAAGCTTTAGATCCCGAATGTCATTCTGATCTTTTCTCCGAAATATTTTATTTATCTGAAATATTTTATAACATATTCGCGCTGTTGGATTTTACAGCGCGAATTTTGTTGTTGTATCGGATGTGGTGTCGTGTAGGCTATGTTTGCCGATGACTCGTTTAAATATGCTTTCCTTACCCAGCTTAGCATTGAAGTCTCCTTGTTTGTGGTTGTTTCTGAGTGTGTGGTTTTTTTACGGTTACGGCTTACTAGGCCGTAACACAACCGACTTATCCTGTTTTTTTGGCGCAGGAGGCTCGCCATTCGCTCTTCACTGTCTGCAATTTCCATAGGAAATCTCCAGATGGCACCACGATGTTCGACTGCGGTGGCTCTTCTCGCTTTTTAGTAGGCCAGCATCCGTCGGATAGATGTCACCCCTACGAGGCCTTTGTTAGTCCTTCACAACTTGCTAGGCCTTTAATCAACTGACAGTTATCCTGTACTGTGGCGCAGAAGCTTCAAATGTACCCTCCATCTATTAGCAATTTTTAGGAGATAGGTATGTAGTTGGGATTGGGATTTACTTATAAGGTTACTAGGAGCTCGTCTGCAGTAGCTCTTACTCGCTTTTTTGCGGGTAAACATTAATCGAGAGAGGCCTACAAGGCTATGGCCGAACTTGAACTTGTCACACGTATTTACACTAATTTTTAGATATACATGACCTGTGCGTTGGGAATAGAGAAACGTTATACGCAATTTGGTGTATGCAAAGGCTGTAAACCATTGATTGCCATCACTGATCCACAGTGTTCTCTTGGTATTGTGCAACTAATGTTCCGGCACAACTTGACCATATAACTTGAATTTTTTTACGATCAATAAATCAACAGCTTTAGATCCCTGAGAATTGCTTAACTGGCTTTGCTTTAAACAGCAGCCAGATAACAATTCTTCCTAAAACCCCGACATAAGCTAAACAAAAGGCTAACCACAACTTTTATGTTAAATAAAAAAGTTTTTTGTAAAATTCTAGTTCTCAACCACGAGTGAGTTAAACGTACAAAGATACCTCGTCATACGTGCTCGATTGTAGATAGTAGAAATCAGAGTTTTTGTTCAACAGATGTGAACGTGTTCAAAGCAATCTGATAAAATGAATGCGATTACTTGGAACATAAAATTCCATAAGACAATCTATGAACAATAGCACGTAGTGCTCATAACGACATAATGTCGCCTGAAGAGATTTTCTTCCCAGTTCCGAATGAGGGTCATTGAATCGACGGATAGTACCCATCCCATATGGGTATATACGAGTAAGTCGATCACACCCAAACTGATTAACGATTGTTATAAAAGTATTGGGCAATGAAAAGATGCTTACCATAAGTGTACCATCATCGAATTGGTAAACGGGAAGAGATACATAGTACGAGTAAGCTATCGAAGGGATAACGAGCTTTACTGTTCTCTGTCGAAAGTGTCGCAACCGCTCGACATTGTCCGATACCTCTGACGTCTCTATGGCTTATAGCTGGTTTACTGGGCTACGAATACAAAACATAATAAAGATCATAGAGACGAACGGCAGTTAAATAGGTCAGATTTGGTGAGCACATAGAGAATACTCCCGAAAAAAAAAAAAAAAAAAAAACGAATGCCATAACGTTGGATTTAATGCTTTATGAGCCGGTCTACAGTTAGTAATGAATAACAGCCGCTAAGTGGCATTATTTCATTACCTCGTTCAAATGGAATTTTCCTTCCTTCTGGCCCGCGACCCCATTGTCCGAGTGCTGTTGTTCTTTAACGCGTTTACATGTGCTTAAGAGCGGAGCCTAGGCAGAGAAATTGCACCTGCTCACAGGTGTGCAATGCAGTCAAGTACCGCCGCGAGAATTGGCATTTAATTTAGTCTATCAAGAGCAGCAGACTGCTGGAGGAGAGCTCACTTTGCGACATGTCCGAGTTCGAGTAGTATCAACCGGTATTTCCAGTCACAACCAGCAGTCGCTATCGCTACGAATTCAGTCTCAGTCTTAGTCTCCCTCTAATTGCAAAATTGAAAATATGAAAAGCCAGAAGAAGTATGTAACAGGGAGGAGACGAGACGGAGAAGCATAAATGTTGCAACGCCAGTCTAACGCAATGCAACAACAGTGTCAATGTGTGCAGACTTGCGAGATGCATATCAGCCTCGTCGAGATTTCAATCCACCTAGCTTGTTTGCCTGTACCACTCTAGTGTGAGAAGAATTATAGCCTCTTGATGGTTGTTTTTTTTTTTTGTTTTTGAGATCCAGTAAGCCCCATTTAGGTTCATTTCAGTCACTTACTGCACCGTACATACACGGCTGAGTTGGTGGCTCGTTGTTCTGTCTCAGCTAGTAGATTCTTGATAGGTACACGGCTGTTGTTGTTCGTAAGGTAGATCTCCCAAAGCGGAAAACGAAAACAACTATTACTCGTAGTCGCACATACATACATACTATGTATCTGATGTTGCAGCGTTGAGAGAAGAGTGGGTCACTAGACAATCGGGTCAATACATCTGTATTATGTCTTATGTTGCAGTTAAAGCTTCTCGGTACCTGATAATGATAATGATGATGCTACTGGTGTTTCTACTGTTGCACCGTCATTCCATTGCCGAGTCATCCGTTGCCGGCTTGCATCTCATCGTTAAGAACGAGTGGAGATGAGATATGAAGTATTGTTGTCTAAATTGATGAGGAAATTGAAAGTTTTCCTCCTCTAGACACAGGGAGAAGAGAAACTTTTGGATCTCAATACTCGATCGGATCTCGTAACCACGATATTTGTTCAATGTATCGGAATACTTAGGGCAATAGATGAATTTTACTTCTTTGTAAAGTAACAATTGTGTTAATCGTACGCGTCAGCAAAAAATGGTTTTAAGAAATGTAAGCTGCCGCCGTCCTAAAATGTGTATAGCAATTCCGTAAAGTCTGATGTGATATTTGCTATTAATGTGAGTCCAATCATGGTTCATTTCGGCTTTTAGCCATTTACCCACTGCACAGTTGTTTGTTCTATTCTGTCATCGGTTTTGGTCGACTTAACAATTAACAATGCTATGAATTATGTCAATTATTTTAGGGTCTCTTCACAGACGATATCGTCGAGCATTGCACTAGATTTTCTGATTGAGTATCGATGTCATGTAAAAATTTGCTTATTTGAAATAGTTTCCATCTTTAAGGCAGCTTATAATCGTCATTTTTGAAGGCGGACCATGACCGGATAGGATCATACCAGCGGAGCTCCAGCAGGTAGCAAATCTCATCCTTCCCTGGCTTGTAGTAATATATAAGAGCTGCCTCTCCCTATCCTACATCCCTAGAAAGTGGAAGGTAACCAAAGGCATTTTCATACCCAAGGCAGGCAAAAGCTCCCACATCTATGCAAATGACTTGAGGCCTATTAGTCTCACTTCTTTTCTACTAAATACTCTAGAAAAGACTTAAGACGCACACATGCGACATAGGTATATGGGCTTAGGAGGCCTGTCGGAGACCCAACATGCCTACAACTAATGCAGATCGGTGGAAACAGCACTTCACTCACTAGTAAGTACCATAGACAGGTCATTGGAATACAAGGAATACATATATCCTAGTGGCCTTTCTCTATATTGAGGGCGCCTTCAAAAGTGTTGAAGCATGGGCCGTCCCCAAAGCGCTGTCTGATCTGGGTGTTACGGAATCAGGGGTAGAACTGGTACGATAACTGCTTTTTTTTTTTTTTATTTTTTTTTTTTTAATAATTTGCGCGCACTCAAGGTCTAATAACCTTATTATGTCGGGGACACAGTGCGGGCAGAAGGTAGAGAGGAAGAGGAATAGAGGAGATGCCGATGGACATTGATCTTAAATGATTGCATGTTGCATTGAGGGAGGAAAACCGAATCCGGCAGGGAGTTCCAGATTCGTGTGGTTCGGTTAATGAAAGATTCTCTATATTTGACAGTACGTTCGAAAGCGGGCTTCAGAGTATATTGGTGAGCATTCCTAGAAAGACGTGTATTGCGGGAGAAATGTTGAAGGGGCGGAATGCAACTGGCTATTTCATCAGAGCATTTTTGGTGGTAGTAACGATAAAACAGGGAGAGGCAGGTAACATTCCTGCGGTGTTCCAGCGAGTCTAATGTTTTGGTAATGCTGGAGTCACCTATCAGTTTTATGGCTCGTTTTTGTATTCTGTCTAGTAGGTGCAGTGAGGTCTTGGAAGCACCGGACCAGACATGAGCGTTAAACTCTAATTTGGGGCGAATGAACGCCTTATAGATTGTAGCCAGATCTAAGGGTGAGAAATATTTCTTGCATCTGTATAAGAATCCTAGGCATTTCGCAGCATTCTTGGCGACACTGAATATATGGTCGCTCCAATTAAGATTGTGAGCAACACTCATACCCAGGATAGAAAGCTTTTCAGTTTCTGAGATGCAAGTGCCATTCATGGAAAATGGCTGCGTGTTATTTATACGCTTTAACGACAAGAGACAGCATTGTGTTTTGGAAGCATTAAATTCCACTCTATTGTTTTTACCCCATTGGATGATGCTGTCGATATCGGAATTTAATGAGCTTAACATACGCTGCCGCTCATTATCTACAACCGAAGTGCAGGGTCGTAAACTGGTGAGCGAATATGAGAAGCTGAGGGTACTGTCGTCAGCGAAGGAGTGAATTGGATTAGAAGTAACAGACAAGAGATCATTTATAAAAATAAGAAAGAGTGTCGGAGACAAAACGGAGCCCTGGGGAACACCGGCATTAACAAAGTGAGTATCAGACTTGAATCTGTCCAAAACAACTTGAATTGAACGATCCGGAAGGTAGCTTCTAATCCATTGAAAGAGAGACTCATCGATCCCAAAAGCACGCATTTTCGACAAAAGGGCTTGATGCCAAACCCTGTCAAATGCTTTCGAAATATCCCGTGCAACAATTTTGCTTTCACCTGCTTGGTGAAGGGAGTGATTCCACTTTTCAGCGAGATATGCCATCATATCACCAGTGGATCTGTTGCTGCGGAAACCGTATTGGCGGTCATTGAGGAGTTTCCGTGATTCAAGATATTTCATAAGCTGACGGTTAATCAGCGTTTCCATTACCTTGGAAAGAAGGGACGTTAGTGCAATGGGTCGGTAGTTGGAGGGAGAAGATGATTCGCCTTTTTTGGGTATAGGCTGGACAAATGCTGTTTTCCACCTACTCG
Source organism: Eumerus sabulonum (assembly GCA_951905685.1). Classification (NCBI taxonomy): domain Eukaryota; kingdom Metazoa; phylum Arthropoda; class Insecta; order Diptera; family Syrphidae; genus Eumerus; species Eumerus sabulonum. The sequence continues at coordinate 244,079,022 of OX645060.1, forward strand.
GAAAGAGCCCAGAGGTGTAGGAAAGGTGAAAAAGCTTACGCAGTGGTTTTGCCAGCGTAGAAGAACACCTCTTCAGAACTATTGGGGCAATACCATCTGGACCAGCGGCTTTGAGTATGTCGAGGTCTTTAAGAACCCTTGCGACTGTACGAGTGCGGAAGTGGATTAGCTCCATGGTGGAATTGACGCACTCTAGTACAGGCGGAGACAAAGTAGAAGCTGGCAGCTGAGAACTGGTTGCGAAATGGGCAGCAAGTAGGTTAGCTTTGTCTAAGGGGGTGACAGCTGGGATGTCATTGTGGATGAGCGTCGGTATAGACGACTTAGTTGAGTTTTTTACGTTTTTTACAAACGACCAGAAACTTTTGCTACCTTTGGCACATTGAAGGATTTTACGCCTTAATTTTTGGTCGGATTGGAATTTAATCCGTCGAATGTGGGAGTTGCAGTCATTTCTGGCTCGTATGTACTTTTTTCGGTTTTCCTCAGAACTGTTTGCCTTGTAGGCCCGAAAACTTAGCTCCCTGAGCCTAATAGCCTCTTTGCAGCTCGAGTCGAACCACATATTATCCTTAGGCCTGGTGCTTTTAATCTTGCTGGGAATAAAATTTGCCATGCCGATTCGGATAACGTTTACGATAATATCAGTTGCGGCGTCGACGTCGTTGTCGAGGAAGCACAACGACCAGTTAAAGATCCGAAAGAAGTTGTTAAGGCCGCACCAGTTGGCTTTCTAATTGCTAACACATAGAGTCGTCAAAGCGAACTTCGCTGGTGCCGTTTCAACTAGAACGGTCAGCAGAGGTACACCACAGAGTGGAGTACTTTCCCCTCTCCTCTGGAGCGTGGTGGTCAATGAACTACTATTGTTGCTAGAACAGGACGGATGCTAACCGCCTATGCGGACGATATTGCTTTAGCTGTCTCGGGAAAGTTTCCCCAGCGCACTAAGCGACCTCATGCGGGGAGCTGGATCTTCATTGACTACCATGTTCCAGAGAAGAGGGGAGAGTACGCCACAAATTGGTGTGCCCCTGCTGAACATTTTAGACGAACCGGCAAAAGTTGGCCTTAATGAATGATTGGGTTAGCAGTTGTCGTGCTAGTTCTAATACTGATCCCGTTAAACCTAGATCGATTAGGTCTTTGGTGACGGCCCATGGTCAATATTGTTAAAGGCGCCTTCAATATCGAGAAAGGCAACTAAAGTAAATTCCTTGTGTTCCAATGACCTCGTCAGTGTTGGAAGAAAATGGTTTTTAGATTGCTACATCCACCAGTTTTCTCGGTAGTCTTTCATTTAAAGGCTTTACTCAATTCACTGTTTCCGGAGCGCCACGGATATGATTTATTCACACTCACTCTTAGCTTATGTCATTCTTCCTGGTTCGATGAAATCTGTTCTAGCTCTTTTTTAAAATCCGATCTGGCTGTCCATTACCTTTTCACTTCTCTCGATTCCCAAAACCATCGAGCTTGTCCGCTTGCGTTATACTTATTGTTTTTTAAGAGATCCGTTCCCACTGGTCTCCGAAAACTGTTCTCTTTCAAAATTTATATTCTACTGTCCGTCTTCAACTGATCTGAATCTAAATACATATCGCGAAACAATAGACAATAAAACACTGCCAGGTCCACGAAACGTTAATGGTGTGAAGCAAGGCGAGATTCACTTCCAACGGACGTTACGTTATCTCGCCTCCGTGAACAGTATGTATGTGAACCGAAATACCGATTCGTTTTTTCTCTGCAGACGTAGGGCAAGATGCATCCAAGTGAAGAGAGCAGAGCATCATTGCCTGTTATGCAATGTCGCCATGATATCACCTTTTCACAATTTGAAGACATTACTTACTTACTTACTTATCAGGCCTGCGATCCATGAAGGATCTGAGCCTGGCTATAGCTGCCTTCCATCCTTGATGGTCCCGGGCACGCTGCTTCCAATTGTCAAGACCAAGATGTCCTACATCCGCGATTACTTGGTCTTTATACCGGAGGTTCGGTCTTCCTCTTCTTCTCGAACCAGGAGGCTCGGAGTCGAAGACCCTCTTAGCTGGAGCGTTGATGTCCATGCGCTCGATGTGGCCGAGCCAGTGTAGTCGACGGATCCTTGCCTTCCGGACTACATCCACATCTTGGTACAGCTCGTAGAGTTCGCGGTTGTGTCTTCTTCTCCATTCACCTTCCTCACAGACAGGACCAAATATCCGGCGCAGAATTTTTCTTTCGAAAGAACCCAAAATCAGCTCCGCTGTCCTGCTTTCGGCTCCGTACAGCAAAACTGGCAGAATAAGCGTTTTGTAAAGCATGACTTTGATCTTTCGAGTGAGGAGTTTTGACCCCAGTTGTTTGGACAAGCCGAAGTAGCAGCGGTTGCCAAGGGCGATTCTACGCCGGATCTCCACTGTGGTGTCATTTGTGGAGTTTACGTTTGCCCCGAGGTAGACAAACTCCTTAACTACCTCGAAATTGTAGCTGTCAATTGTTATGTTTTGTCCCAGGTGGTGAGCGACGGATTGGTTTTTGCTTGACAGCATGTATTTCGTTTTGTCCTCATTGATCTTAAGACCAATTCGTTTCGCCTGTTCTTCAATCGCCGTGAATGCTTCCACAATGCCACGGCGAGAACACGCGATGATGTCGATATCATCCGCGTATCCTAGCAGCTGGATGGACTTGTAAAAGATAGTGCCTTCCCTGTTGACGCCTGCCCGTCGCACTATCTGCTCCAGCACCAGGTTGAAGAAGTCACATGACAGCGCATCTCCTTGCCGAAATCCGGTGCATGTTTCGAATGGTTCCGAGGTCCTAGAACCGAGTTGCACGGTGCATCGCGTGTTTTTTAGCGTGGCGCGACACAACTGGATCAGTTTTACCGGGATCCCGAATTCGGCCATCGCCCCAAACAGTGCTTCACGATGAATGCTGTCGTATGCGGCTTTGAAATCGATGAAAAGATGGTGTGTATCGATTCGTTGGTCTTTTCCAGGATTTGTCGAAGTGTGAAAATTTGGTCTAAAGTTGATTTGCCGGGCCGGAAGCCGCACTGGTAGCTGCCGATTAGTGCGGTGCAAAATGGTTTTAGACGTTCACACAATACGCTGGACAGGATCTTGTATGCGACATTGAGCAGGGATATACCTCTATAGTTCTTGCAAGAGGTAGGATCGCCTTTTTTGTGGATGGGGCATATAGAGCTGGTATTCCAGTCGTCGGGCATGCTCTCATCTTCCCAAATTCTGCAGATGATCTGGTGCATGCTCCCTACCAGAACATCGCCGCCAGCCTTGAAGAGCTCTGATGGCAAGCCGTCTGAGCCTGCGGCCTTGTTGTTCTTCAGCTTCTGAATAGCTGTGCCGACTTCTTCTATGCTGGGTGGGAGGACTACTTCAGCGGCTGGAGTTGGGATTTCCTCGGTCCCTACCACTCTCTCTTGGTCATGCTCGTTAAGCAGCTGCTGGAAGTGCTGCTTAAATACATCCACTATTCCCTGCGGGTCGGTGACAAGATTACCCTCCCAGTTTCGAAGAGCCAGGGTGCCCTTTTTGAAGCCTCCTGCAAGGCCTTTGGCTTTCTTGTAAAAGGCTCGTATTTTCTGTTTATCCCGAGACTCCTCGATATCCTTGAGCTGGGAGGCTGCGAAGATTCTTTTCTTTTGTCGCAGTAGTTTCTTCTCCTCCCTTCTTCTGGCTCGGTACTCTTCTCGCGCTGCCCTGGTTTTCCTCTGCAGCCCCTTTTGGTACGCCTCGTCGGTTGCTGCCTTTTTCTGCTCACACTCGCCATCATACCAAGGGTTTCTTGTCGGGGGTGGTAGGTATCCTAAGGTGGTTTCGGCTACTTCCTGAATGGCTGAGCGGCAATGCAGCCACATATTATTGGCATTTGTGTTCGACGTAGGCATACCGTAGAATCCTTCGCTCAGCTGCTCCCTGTAGACTCTGGCAACCTCCAGTGTGCTCAGGCGCCCAATGTCGAACCTCCTCCTGATGGGCTGGTGCAGCTTTCTGACATTGGACAGTCGAGCTCTGAATCTTGCTGCTACGAGGAAGTGGTCGGAGTCGACATGTGCCCCTCTGAATGTTCGCACATCCAGGATGTTTGACGCGTGCCTTGCGTCAATGAGCACATGGTCGATTTGGTTGGCGGTTCGACCGTCCGGAGATCGCCAGGTTGCTGTGTGGATTCGCTTGCGAGGGAATCTTGTGCTACTTATCACCGCATTACGAGCTGTCGCAAAGTCAGCGAGTCGGAAGCCGTTATCTGTTGTTGTATCGTGGAGGCTGTGCTTTCCGATCACTCCGCCTAGGGTGTTTTCCTTCCCGATTTTGGCATTGAAGTCCCCGAGCACGATTTTTACATCGTACTCCGGACAAGCTCCGTAGGCGTTGTCCAGGAGGTCATAGAAGTCCTCCTTGATAGGGTCTTCAGCCTCGTCGGTAGGGGCGTGTGCACATATAAGGCTGATGTTATAAAATCTGCCTCTGATGCGGATCACAGCCAGGCGATCACTTATAGGTTTAAAGTCGATGACCTTCGACCTTAACCGCTTTCCCACGACAAATCCGCATCCCAGTAAGTGCAACCTTTTGTGACAGCTGTAATAAATGTCGCAATTTTTCTTCCTAATCATACCGTTTCCTATCCAGCGTATTTCCTGGACCGCAGTAATATCCGCCTTGTACTGCGTGAGGATTCCTTCTAGTTTATGAGCAGCTCCGGGAGTGTACAGGGTTCTGACATTCCAGGAGCAATTTGAAGACATTATCTTCTCTTATCATGTAAACGCGGCCGGTTTGGAATTGATACGAGAGTAAACCAGTTCCGGCTTCTGGGTCAATGTTGCTCCCATCAAGCCCTGAATACGAATTAGTCCACAAGCGTGCATTTATCTATGTCACAGACTAAAACAACTAAATCAAACATCACGGCTGTCACAGTCTTTTGATTTCCTTCAACTTCAGCTCGACTGTCATTCGGTTCGATTTCGACTGTGCACGAAGTAATACATTTGTATAACGCCCATCTAGCATGTCGGCAACTTCACACACAGCGAAAGGCAAGAGTAACTATCTGACTAGCTAGCTTTCTTTCAATAGAAGAAATGAAGAACGAAAATGAATATATTCTCCATACACCGTGGGCCGCTTAATCAGTGCAACTACTGTACCATGCCACCCCAACCGTTCATATAGCCAGCCAAGTCTCAGTATAGTAGGTTCGGCAAACGGAAAATGAATAATAAATACTTGTATAAACAAAAAGAAAAAAAAAAAAAACAGAAACGAGCTCAAAAGTGAAACTCATTTAAACACATAGATCCCTCGTTCGCGTCAGACGCCTGGTTGTTGTACGCCAGCGCACACACGCCGCCCGCTCATCATCGTTATTAAAACTAATCGTAGACGCAAACGCAAAAGTAGACATCGCGACGCATTCATATCTCATTTCGGCTCAATAAGGTTCGATTTCCAAGCATGATTGAAACTATTCGCGCGATCCAGGAACGTATGTATCTGTCTACACTCTCGCACCCGTTTGGTGTTATTATTACTGCTTAAGAATCGGACTCGATTACAGATGAAAGCCAGGCACAGCACATGGTGCGAATTTCATTTTTAATTTCTTTCACGCAGGTTTCACTTAAGCGCCCCTCTAGTGATCGCCGATCGCATCGAATCTGCATGGACTAACCGGTACAGATGGCACACGTTTGCGATACATCACCCCACTGATTTACTATCAGTCGATAGCTCGACGATCGTATCGATCTTGTTAGGTCTTTTCTTCTGGCGAGGGATTCGTCGGTTGACTAGCTACCGTCTACGACTTTCTTTTTAGTATCACTCTCCCCGCCCACTCTCTTCGCAACGGCGGCGACGTGAGTCGGGTAACTTACGACTATTTTTCGCATGGACACTTCATTACGAAGTGCCATTAGCTATGTGTATCCGATGTGTGGCATTTGAACGGAAACGAGATCACAGCCATCCGACATTGACATTTATTTCCGTGTTGCTCCGTGATGAGCTGATTGCAATCTACTTATATACATAAGTATACCGTGATACCGCTGGCGCTCACTTATTAATTATGCTCAGTAGATACTTATGCGGAAATGGTTTTTTGGTAGCGGGCAATGGTGTAGCAATCGTCTGTGGCTTGGAAAAATTTCTCTTTTTCTCGCCTTTTTTCTTAGCATTTAGCTGGTTGTGTCTGTCATTTGGGTAGAAAGATTACAAAACTTCGCTTGGGCTTGAAAGGAGGTGGGGTCTGTTCCGAAAACGAAGTGTTACGTAAATGCATAATGCGAATATTTGTTTGAAGCGCTTGTCTGACGGAAATTGGCTTTGCTAATTGCGCTGCCGGCTGAGAACACGTGATTCTGATTATTTTCTGATTTAATATGATCACCAGACGAAGAGGAAAAGAAGAAAATCACGCATCACGTCGTAGACAACTTCACTTCCCGGCTTGACATTTTTATCTTAACGAAGAATGCATATTAAGTATAGCAATCTACAGATATGGTCGGATTCCTCCTCATAAGTTCATAGTACAAAACGTGTGTTTAACTCTTTTCAACGTTTGACGTTCAAACTTGTTCAGGAAGTTAATTCATGATCGATATGAGAGTAAGATGACTTCAACTAACAGACCTGGTCTAGGGCTTCTCCAAAATTAGTATACCCTCCCAAAAGTGGGAAGAGATCCCGGATACCTGTGAACATTTTCGTATGTACTTATACGGCCCTCTCGATTTCTTCAGAAGATGCGAAGCACTTCGCACATCAGGGCTTCTTCAAGCGAAAACACCGTCGACATCCTAGCTTTCCGTTGTTTTGTGCTACGAACATTCTCCCCGTCCGTCATCTGTATGAGTTCGGGAAACCGCAATTGCAGAATAATTTTTGACTACAACCTACGAAGAAACTTCAAATGTGGTGCCTATACCTTTCTATCGCACCACCGCCTATCGTAACCTTTATCAGGTTACTTCGTGCCGTCTATTCAATAAGCTTCCACCTTCCTTAAGAACAATAACTGTCTCTGGTTTGTTTGAAACTCGTGTAAAATACTGGCTTCTGGACCTAGATTATCACTGTTTAGAATCCATTTTATTTGACTTTCTGGTGTACTCTACATTTAATCTGTTTTTTTTTTTTTTTTTTTTCAATTCTTTTCTTGCCCCTGTATGTGCTACTTCTTCCGTTCTATTATTCTTTTATTTAATAATTTTGTAAGGGTCAACCCACCCACAATTTGAATTTATCTTGTACTGTAAAGCCCTTATGTTTCCACTAAAAGGGTCACGGGGGTAATGCGCACACGCGGGATCTCCAGGCCACTCGATCCTCCGCCATCGACTCTAACTCATCAGGAGCTATGCCCAAGCGCACCCAGGCGAGTTTTTGGTCTTGGTCCAACCACCTCACCCTAGGTCTGCCAAGCGGTCGCCTGCCTGATGGTATTGCATCCAAGGCACGCTTCGGAATTCGTGATGATGGCGACATTCGTCTCACGTCACCAAACCATCGAACCATAGCCCTTTCCGTTCAGAGAAGCAGCTGCTTAACATGGAGCTCCCCGTCCACTGCCGTGTTTCTCACCCTATCCCGGGGAGTAGGTAACTCCCACAACAGCACGAAGAAATCTCATTTCGGCAGCTTGTATTCGCGATCTTATTCTTCCGGTCAGTACTCAAATTTCAAGACCATATGTGAGGGCTGGAACAAATACTGAGTTAAGAACTGCTAACTTGGCTTTGACACCAAGCTCGGTCTTCCTGATTACAGATCTTCCAAGCTCTTTTGAAACTGACACAGCTTGGCCATTCCTGCAGGAATGCTCAGTATTACTCCTCCCATCACTCGGGAAGAAGATTCCGAGATACTTAAACTTCTCCACCTGCTTCAGTAGGACTGGAAATAACCATAACCTCGGATTTGTCCACGTTAACCCATATTCCAGCATCAGCACATACGGCCACAAACCTATCTAGCGCCCGCTGGAGTTCTGTCTTGGAGGATGTAAGGACAACTAAATCATCTGCAATAAGGAGATGGCTCATCCTCAACTCTCCCAATGTGAAACACTCCTCGCCTCGACTGCGCTGCAATATCCAGTCCATATATATAATGAAAAGGAAAGGTGACAAGATGCACCCTTGGCGAAGTGCAACGCCCACAGTGAAAGGTGTTGACTTAGTACCGCTAACCCGAGCATAGCAGCTACAGTTTGTGTATGGAGACTGAATGGCCCTCAACAGAGGACCATTAATCCCATACTCCTGCAGAACAGTCCAGAGTTTACCTTGAGGAACTCGGTCGTACGCCTTTTCCAAATCTTCAAAGCAGCTCTAGATCGGTTTGGCGTACTCCCAAGCCTTCTTGAGTACCATAGGGACAAACACCCCAGTCTGCCAATCGCTAGGTGTCTCCCCGCATTCCCATGCCACCTTAATGACATGAGAGAGCCATAATACTCCCCCTTTACCCATTTCCTTAAGCATTTCTGGCCGAACTCCATCCACACTGCCGGATTTGTCGACTTTTAACGATTCAATCGCTAAAATAACTTCCTCCACCGTTTGACTATTCTCCACGCCAATCAAGACTATAGGTCTGTCCCCCTCAGTGCTCGCTCCACCTGCGTAAGATGTCCATCTCATTGGAAAGCAACACACCATCTTTGGATTTAACTCTTTCGATTATGTTGAATTTCGTTCCTCTGAGCCGGCGAAGGAAAGCTAATATCGCCGGAGATCGCTGCTTTTGCCAACCGCGTCTCCCTTAAGCTCTCCGATACACCTCAATCCTCCACTCAGTCAGTAGAGCAACAATGGAGCCTGTGCAAACAAGCCCTGAAGAGCACAGCAACGGAAGTGCTGGGCCTTAAAGCTCCACCACGACGAAACACCTGGTTCGATGACGAGTGTAGAAGGATTCATGCGGAAAAGCAGGAGGCATACAAAGCCTCACTACACAAAAAAACAAGAGCGGCTCGTGAGCTCTACGAGCTTAAAAGAAGGGAGGAACATAAGCTTCTCAAGAGAAAAAAGAAAGACCACGAGAAGCGGGCGATTGAAAACTTGGAGAGGTGCTATTGCAGGCACGACGTTCGAAGATCTTATCAGCGGATAAAACGAATGTCTCAAGGCTATAAAGCCCGAACGGAGGCCTGTAAGGATGAGAACGGACACCTAGTAGTAGAATCGCAGTCGATGCTGAGAATTTGGAAAAAAACACTTCTGCAGACTGTATAACGGCGATGACAACCAACATACCGCCGTCAGGCAGAATGATCCATTTTTTAACGACGAAGATCGCAGAGAATTCCGTCTCCCTGACCTCGACGAAGTTGAGATTGCCATGTCGAAACTCAAGTCGAATAAAGCTGCTGGCGCAGATGGACTGTCTGCTGAGCTCTTCAAAGCGGCTGGGGGTGAGCTGGTTAGGAGCATGCACCGGCTCATCTGTAAGATATGGTCAGAGGAAAGCATGCCCGAGGAATGGAGTCTCAGCATTGTTTGCCCGATCCACAAAAAAGGAGATCCCTTCGACTGCGCCAACTATAGAGGAATAAGTCTCCTTAATGTCGCATACAAGATCTTCGCTGCCGTTTTGTGTGAACGCCTGAAGCCATTCGTAAACAAGCTGATAGGTCCTTATCAGTGTGGCTTCAGGCCAGGGAAGTCCACCATCGATCAAATCTTCACACTACGGCAGATCCTGGAGAAAACCAATGAGTTTCAAGTCGATACGCACCATCTATTCGTCGACTTCAAGGCCGCATACGACAGCGTAATTAGAGACGAGCTATATAACGCCATGTTTACTTTTGACATCCCTGCGAAGCTCGTCAGACTATGCAGGATGACCTTGGAAAATGCTCGCTGCTCCATCCGAATCGGTGAGCACCTTACGGATAGTTTTGATGTCAAAAAGGGATTTAGGCAGGGCGATGCGCTGTCGTGTGATTTCTTCAACATCGTATTGGAAATGATTGTGCAAAAATCACATGCCAATACAAGAGGCACAATCTACTTCAAATCCTCGCAACTCCTTGCATACGCCGACGACATTGACATAATAGGTAGATCGCAGCGAGATGTCAATGAGGCGTTTGCGAGTATTGAGAGGGAGGCGGCAAAAATTGGTTTGGCAGTTAATGAGGGCAAGACTAAATATCTGCTGTCATCGAAAAAGGACATTTACCACCGACGTCTTGGACAGAACGTGCATATTGGCAGATATAAGTTCGAGGTAGTTAAGGACTTCATATACCTCGGCTCCGCGGTGACTTGGAACGACACCAGTTTCGAAATCAAGCGCAGAATTACTCTTGCCAATCGCTGCTTCTTTGGGCTCAAGAGGCAAATGAGAAGTAGAGCCCTCTCTCGTACGACCAAGTTGACCTTATATAAGACCTTAATTATCCCGGTCCTGTTATACGGCGCAGAAACATGGACTTTATCTAAAGCGGATGAGGAAATCCTTGGTCGTTTCGAGAGAAAGATTCTGCGTTCGATTTTCGGTCCCATAAACACAGAGGAGGGTTGGAGGAGAAGATTCAATCACGAACTGTACGGGTTGTACAGCGACATGAGTCTGGTCAGGCGTCTACGGATCCAACGCCTAAGATGGCTAGGCCATGTAGAGCGAATGGACACCACAGCTCCAGCCCGTAGAGTCTTTGAATCCAACCCCGAGGGACGAAGAAATAGAGGACGGCCGCATCTAAGGTGGCGCGCACAGGTGGAAGGGGACCTCAACCAACGTGCGGCATTGGAAAAGACTAGCGAAAGATCGTGCTAGGTGGAGAGGTATGTTGGTTGAGGCCCAGGTTCACCCCGAACTGTAGCGCCCGTTAAGTAAGTAAGTAAGAGCCGGCGAAGGGTTTGCCAGAACACCCTTTTCGCAGATCTAAGGTCGCCTTCCAACTACTCGCCGAACTCCTTCCAGGACTGCTCTTTAGCAAGCCGCTTCTCTCCACAAACATCACGTGCAGAGGCAATAACAGCTGTTGAAAATAGTCACCATTCTTCCTCTACATGCAATGAAACAGGTGGAAAACCTTTCGGATATGTGTCGTGCGAAGTGTTGCCGCACCTCACTGCTCTGTAGTTTCTCCCACCGTATGCGTGTAACCACTCTTGGTTTCCGCCTTGGCAGACGAGGTACTTTATCAGTAAGATACAGCTTACACAACACCAGGTGATGATCAGTTGACAGTTCAGCCCCTCTCAACACATGAACGTCACAAACCATCCGTTTCACACACGATGGTACCACAAAAAAATCTATCAACGATTTATGTTAAAGACTCCGACGTTACCACTTATATTTATGAATGCCTTTGTGCGGAAAGAAGGTGTTCATAATGGACATGCCACTTGTATGTATGTATGTTGGCGTTACAGTCCATGAAGGACCTGAGCCGAGCTTCTCTCAATCACCCATGTTGTGTGTGATTTCATTTTCCCATAGGTGAAAGGGACCTACAGTTTTATTGCCGGTTCCGAACGGCGATTTTCGAGAAGCTTTTCATGACAATTTTACTACAGGGACTACACCGTGAAAAACACGTTCGATGACATGACTGTGTCGGGATTCGATCCCGTGTCATCGGCGTCAGAGGCCAACACACTACCCACTGCGCCACGGTGCTCTCATGCCACTTGCACAGCAAAAATCCAACAAGCTCTCTCCGTTCGCCTTTTGATGAGGATCACCGTTCCTCCCAATCACCCTCCCTTCATCCACACCAACGTGGACGTTGAAGTCACCCATCAGTGTATAGGAATCCATCTCAACCACCCTATCAAGGGCCGCATCAATTCCATCCAGGAAAGTCGCATGCTTTCCTGTGAGCCTTTTACTCCCCGCATGCACTGGTTAGTGCATGGCGTGCCTCCCCCTCCACCTCTATAATTGCTCACGAGGCCACTGCCGGGTTGCTCGTGACTTCTTTGGGCTAAGCCCGACCGGCTGCCGAGCGGGACAGACGGGCCACCAGACGCTCGCATACTGCCACCATTTAGGCCTGGCTCCGAGGCTCCGGGGCAGGTCTTCTTTTTGTCATCCAGAGGGGTTTTGCGCTTCGTTAGCCAGGTTTGAGCTGTACGAAAATCAATTCACACACCCCAAACCTGTTGCCAGTTATGCTCTTATGATGTTTGTCACTCAACCTGAACGCAATTCAGTGGTTTGGGTCGTAGATGTTTACTTCTCTCCAGGGGCGGTTGTCCTAGATAGGACTCGAGAGAAACCGACCGAATTTTCACGTTGGTTGCAGTTCTCAGCAACTTTTCCATGCACTTATGGTGTTATATTAAAATTGCACACGCAGAGTATGAGCTTAAAGTGACCATATACTGTGAGTGTTATGCCTTCATCAGTAAGTATGTTTGATCACTAAGCATTCACACCAGCTGTGTTGCATAATCTTTTCCGTTTTCTCTTGGCTATGGAACGGTTTTGAACTACATACCTTCCGCTTGATGGTCGGTGATGTTTACCACTGCACCACGCAGTTTTCTCATCGCCAGCGCACCCTTGTGTACAAGTTCGTTTTCCTGGTGAAAGATGATTTTTTGTTTCTTCAAGTCAGGCCTCTCGTCGTAAATTTTGCCATTCAGCTTGACAAGACGGTTGAAGTTATATTAGGTTGTTTTGTCTTCGGTAAGGTAATCAATCAATAAGTTCCGTCTAGCATTCCAAAACACGCTGGTCATTACCTTTCCGGCATACGATCTATTTCGTTTTCTTTATCGCTGAACCATTGGCTTTCGCCTACTGCTTGTGGGTAGTAGTGGTGAATCCATATCTCATGGCGATAAATCGCCGCACGGAATCGGTTGGTTCCCATTGAAGCAATCCAAAAAGTGCTGCGCGAATCGCTTGCACATACACCTTAAATTACTGTATTTTCTCCGTTTTCCGGAGAAAAATGAGTAGGATCTTCGGTGATGTAGAGCTAAGAGGTTCGGCACACACCATGTGAGCTCCAAGGGTGCGCCACAATGTGCGAGCAAAGGCGGGACAGTCGCAGAGAAAATGTTCTGCTGTGTCATTCTCTTCGCAACATGCAGCACAAGTAGGCATCTCACTGATGCCAAGCACGCAGAGATGCTTAGCGATAGTGTAGTGACCCGTAATGACTCCCACAAGTCTTCTGCAGTCAATCCTCTTTAAGGACAGGAAGAATGCTTCTATTTTTCACACAGGTGAAAGGGACCTACTGTTTAATGCCGAATCCGAACGGCGTGAGTCGAGAAGCTTTTTCTAGGCAAATCATACTACGGGGGGTTTTGTCAGTACCCCGCCGAGGAGGGACGCCGCGAAATAAGCATTCGATGGCGTTAGTGTTATCGGGAACCGAACTCACTCATCGTGCGTCAGAGTCCACCACACTAACTACTGCGCCACGGCGCCCCCAATACACCGATACTTTACGTGTTATTCTCGTTTAAACGTCTCCAGGCGTCGATGTGTAGAGTCAGGACGTCGGAACAAGGCTGAATGACATAGTCAAGACGCCGTCAAACCGCAAAACGTTTGTAGGTGCAAGCTGTCAAAATGCCTGTCAAATGCCACTGCGCCACGGCGTGGCGTTTTTTTTTTTGTTTTTTTTTTTGACTCGCGCAGGTTCAAGATTTTTTTATATTCTCTTATGATGTGTTTTTAGACACACAACCTGAACGGTGTGCAGTGGTTTGGGTCGTTGATGTTCGTTCACAGTTACTCTCAGGGGTGGTTGTCCTAGATAGGACGAGAGCCGACCAAACTCCGAGTTGGTTATAGTCCGTAGTAATTCGGTCGAGCACTTTAGTATTGCATACGCAGAGGATGAATTTCAGTTGACCATATACTGTGAGTGTTATGCCTGCAGCAGTACATCTGGTCACTTTCCATTCACAACTGCGTTGCATACTTTTTGTCCGTATAGGAATTACTTTTTCTTAGCTATGGAGCGAATTTGAACTATAGACCTTTCACTCGGCGGTCGATGATGTTAACCACTGCACCACATAACCTGAATGGCGGTTATGTCCGCTTTATAGCGGTCTAGGGCGTCCGCGAGTTGTTCGGCTGCACGTGGCCTGTTTAGGGACCTAACGTTCCACGTACAGAGCCGAAGATCATTGTCCTTTTTTCGTTTTTTTTTCAAGGGTCGTCAACATTAATCCGGTCCGTTATATCCGAGGCTTGTGTTTGTTTCGGAGTTTGTGGTTTTTTTTTTTACGGTTACGGCTTACTAGGCCGTAGCCCAACCGACAAATCCTGTTTTTTTGCGCAGGAGGCTCGCTATTCGCCCTCAATATAATACCTACAGGATATACATGATCCTTGTTCATCTCCACTGTTTCACGGTTATACTTTTCTTAAATCTGAGAAGTCTTACTCAATTTGGCCGCAGAGACAACTATCTACCATATGTCATAATTAGATATTTGGCGTATATAACGGCATTAGGTACATCTTAAGTCTCTAAGTTCAGAAGACAATCATCAAACCAGACAGTCCTTAAACTACTTACACTTAACATACTGTACAATGTTACGCTAGCGCATGGATAATCACACATTTGATGGAGCGATTCATCTTAAACTCTAAAGCAGAGAGACGCACTTAAAATCTTCTTTTTTTTTTTTTTTTTATTCTTTGTCGTATCATCAAGTAAATGACGAATGACATCTAATTATCAGGAAACGAGAAGATTATGCAATTGCTCCTCATACGTCTTCACACTGTGCCGAATGTTCTTTTTAAACGCCATTAACAGAGCGTGTCGTTATTGTAACCGTCGTTTGTTACGGCCGCTCTAACAAGGTTAATACGTCGCTTTTAACGACAGACGGTTATTGATCTAAATTGAATCTTTTTTCTTTATGTCTTTATGCTTGTCTAATTCAATAAGACCTTTCTGCCTTTCCCTCTGTCGTCCTGTAACATAGTACAATTTTATGTAAGCGATGGATAGTTTCATTTAATTTCTAATATTTTCTATTCGGATTCGATTTAATTATCCGGTAGATGTGGGTAAAAATCTGACTTCTGAATTTGAATAATGCTAAGAGCTTTCCATGTTGTCAAGATTGATTGATTGAATGGATTTTAAAGAGCAAGTCAAACGAGGAAAGTCATTACCATGGATACCATACGGTCCCATGAAGTGACATTGTTGCATGCTAAGATCGACCTACGCATAAAACACACTTACCTCGGTCAGTTGTACGTTTTTGCTGCCATAGATTGTAAACGGCTAACATAATGTCTGCGTCGTTCACTTATTTTACTAATGATCTATCCATGGCCTTGGTATTTAAAGGAGATACTGATCTTTTGAACAAAAACAAGCCACTATAAACCTTATTTATCGTATACACGTACATAGTTGTTGTCTTGGGGGTATAGATATTTTTTTGATTGCCAATTGGTGTAACAATCGCTGGGTCTTAATCATACCTTGGCCATGCACCATACCTTGTCAACAGACGTGATCTTAAGCTTGCCATTAACAGTTGGATTTAATTACGTCATCTGAGCTGGATTCATCGCGGAATATTAAATAAAACCTGTAAAGACCCACGCTACGGTCAACTGCAACACGGGCGGTAGTGGGAAGTGGAGGGAAGAGAGACGCCTTTTCAAGCGAAAGAAAGAGCTTAATTACTTGCTTATGTAGGTAAAGTAAGACCCATACAAATCCCCGGGGGAGGATAGCATCTTCCCAGCCCTTCTCTTAGAAGGGGAGTGCGCAAATTAGCCCCGTGCTCATTAACGTCTTTAGAACCAGCTATGCATGGGGACACATACCAACAAGCTGGACAGAGGTAAAGGTAAAATTCATTCCCAAAGTAGGCCGTAGACCCACAGACCTGCCTAGGTCCTACAGACCGATAAGCCTTACCTCTTTCCTCCTAAAAACAATGGAAAAAATCCTGGATAGGCATATCAGGGACGGTGCACTGAGAAGATCACCACTTCACAAAAACCAATATGCCTACCAGCCTGGGAAATCGACCACGCATGCTCTTCAGGAACTAACGGCCCGGATTAACAAATCCCTGAGCGACAAAGAAATTGCGATAGGTTGCTTTCTCTATATTGAGGGTGCTTTCGATAACACCGAATACACCCAAATAAAACGTTGCATCCTCAGCACAGGGGTGGATAATACCACATGCAATTGGATCCAACATATGCTTAGCAACAGAAAAATAAACACCTCGCTAGGCAATGACAAAATCAGCGTAAACGCCGCGAAAGGATGCCCTCAAGGCGGGGTTCTCTCACCACTCCTGTGGTCCATCGTGGTCAACGAACTGATAAGCATACTCAGCAACAATGGCTTCTATGATCAGAGGCAAATTCGAAGACACAGTCTCGGAACTCCTCCAACGGGCACTAAACCTTGTTGCTAACTGGTGCATAAAGGTTGCACTAAATGTAAATCCTAGAAAAAGCACCATAGTCGCATTCACCAAAAGAAGGAACAGGCACAAACTTACTAAGCCTACCCTCTTTGGTGAAGCGATAGAGTTCTCAAAAGAAGTCAAATACCTAGGGATAACTCTAGACGAAAAGCTCACTTGGAACTCTCACATTACAAAGACCATTGAGAAAGCCAGGATCTCCTTATGGACCAGCAAAAGTCTCACTGGCAAATACTGGGGCACAAACCCCAAAATGTCCCGCTGGCTATATACAGCAATCACCAGACCAATCCTTACATATGCTGCGCCCGTCTGGTGGCACAAAACAAAACAAGTATCAGTGCAAGCCAAGCTCAACAAATTGCAAAGACTAGCTTGCATCTGTATCACTGGGGCCATGAGAGCAGCTCCCACAGCAGCACTAGAAGTCATCACAGACCTGCCACCTCTTCATCTCCAACTGAAGAAAGAAGCAATGGTCTTCGCCCACAGGATGATCATGGAGGATGACTCTAACCGTAGGCTCTTTCACCCTGACATCCTTACAGAAATAAACAGGCATGAAATCCTAAAGATATCTCTTACAGACAACTGTCTCCCCAGATATAACTTCAGCCAAAACTACAAGGTCACATTCCCTAACCGACAAAACTGGGAACAGGATAGACCCTCTTTCAACCGTGGATCCTACGTGTGGTACATAGATGGCTCCAAAACGGACGAAGGCGTTGGGGCTGGAGTATACGGAGCAAATACAGGCCATGCATTTACGTCAGCATGGACAGATATAACTCCGTTTTTCAAGCAGAGATATTTGCTATAGAACTCAGAGAAAATATAAACAGAAATATATTTAACAAAAACATTTACATTCTCTCTGACAGCAAGGCTGCTCTTCAAGCCCTAAAGAGCTTTGAAATAACCTCCAAGCTGGTATGGGACTGCCTACAGCTACTTCACCAGCTGGCCAGCACAAACAGAGTTCATCTCATTTGGGTACCCGGACACAGCGGCCATACAGGCAACGAAAAGGCGGACCTACTAGCAAGGAAAGGCTCTGCATCACCATTTATGATGCCACGGCCTTTCTGCGGCATACCCACTAGCACCCACCAAATGCTGCATAAAAAATTGGTTAAGGAACACGACGGATCACTACTGGTCACAAACGAAAGGTAGCAGACAAGCCAAGCTGTTCCTCCCAACTACATCCCTCAAAAGAACGAAACAACTTCTCATGCTTTCGAGGAGTCAGATTCGTTTAATCACAGGTTCCCTTACTGGACACTGCCCAGTTAATAAACACCTCAAAACAATGGGCATCATACAAGATGATACTTGCCGTATGTGTAATGAAGACGAAGAAACAGCAGAGCACATACTATGCCACTGTAACTGCCTGGTCAGTACACGTCTTCGTCACCTAGGCAAGTATTATCTTGAAGCAGAAGAAATTGCTGCCAGCTCACTCAAAAGCATACTAAGCTTTATTACGAACTCAGGTTTTCTGAGTGAACTGTAAGTGGGGGACATCACAATAGGCCCAATCGTGGCCGCAGTGATCAGGCGACTCTGTCCCACCCCCCAAGCCCTATCTATCTATCTACTTATGTAGGTGGCGCCACAATCCGGTGTGATCCTGGGCCTCAACCAACAAACTTCTTCAGTTGGCACGGTCTTTTGACAGCTGTTTCTATTGACGCACTCCCAGTTGGTTAAGGTCCCCTTCCACCTGTGTGCACCACCTTAGATTCGGTCGTCCTCTGCTGCGTCGTCCCTCGGGGGACGCTCTACATGGCCTAGCCATCTTAGACGTTAGATCCGTAGACGTCGTACTAGGCCGATGTCGCTGTACAGCCCGTATAGCTCGTCGTTGTATCTTCTCCACTCTCCGTTTATACAAACGAGCCCATTGAACGCAGAATTTTCCTTTCGAAACGGCCAAGGGCCTCTTCATCCGCTTTCGTTAAAGTCAAGGCCTCTGCGCCATAGAGCAGGACCGAAATGATTAAGGTTTTGTACAGCGCAACTTTGGTCTTTCGAGAGAGGGCCTACTTCTCAATTGCCTCTTGAGCCCAAAGAAGCAGCGGTTGGCAAGAGTAATTCTACATTTGATCTCAGCGCTGGTCACTAGTGAGCCAAGGTAGACGAAGTCCTTGACCCCTTCGGAGTTGTAGCTACCAATTGTGACGTTCTGGCCGAGATGTCGGTATTGTGCGTCTGTTTTGCATTACAGTACGTATATATTTCGTTTTACCCTCATTAACCGAAAGACTCATTTTAGCTGCTTCTGCTTCAGTGCATTCGAACGCATCATTGACGTCCCGCTTTGTTCGTTCAATTACGTCAATGTTATCCGCGTACGCAAGCGCAAGAAATAGATCGTATCTCTGGCCAGTGAGTCTCGTATGATCTTTTCAAGCACGATTTTGAAGAAATGACATGACAGTACGTTACCTTGTCTAAATCCTTTTTTAACATCAAAGGTCTCGGTTAATTTGCTACAGACCTTAATGGAGCAACGAGAGTTCTCCATTGTCATTCTACACAATCTGACGAGTTTGGCAGGGATATCAAAATCCACTTACGGATGAAACCTTCTGCTCTAATGGCCATTAGGGATGTTTCAAAGGATCTAGTGAAAACGTTCGATCGCCAGGGTGTATTGTTCATATCTTCGCACGACCTCGTATAACGCCGTCTCTGTTGATTTACAATTGAGATAGGCATGTTGAGTCTTGGATAGAAGTGGAAAGGTAAACTAATGGGTCTGCATAAGGTTGTTATTGCTAAGTCTTTTCCTGGTTTGACTATGGCTATTATTTCTGCTATTTTCCATATTCTTGGGAAGTATTTATGTATGTCGTATTACACTGTTGAAGAGGTTCCCGAAGAAGATTAAGGCCGCTTGCGGGATGGCCTTTAGTAATTTGCCAATCAGGAGGTCGTCGCTTCTATTTCCTTGGTCGTAATTTTCCATACTTTCTTCATCTTTAAGTTTTGCATATGTCTGACATCCAAGGAATACACACGAGCTTCAAAGGGGGTAGTAATTATACTCTTCCGTTTGCAGTGGCCATAGTGCCTCTCTAGTAAAAATGTGGATCGCCATGATTTTGTATACGCTACGAGCTACTTTGGTAAAATCTTGCTGACTCCATCGAGACTACAGCCAGAATATCACATTATGGGTATTTCCAAATGGATTCTTTTATGACTTTTAAGCATTGAGACGTCCGTAATGCGAATAACAGATTTTTTTCCAATTAGAATCTAAACCAGTATTTGTTCACGGGGATTACTTTAATCTGAATCGTTTCGACCTAATCTCTTGCAAGTCGATTACATAGGCATATGACGTTGCGTATGTACCGCCGCGGTGGAGTTAACTTGGTCTATCGGACGCTCAACTCATGAGATAACGATATCGTCGGAGAGCATTGCAAAGCTCCTTTTTTTAGTTATGTTTGCTACAATCCAGTCGAATACGTATAAGCCTCCGGTAAAAGGGTTTTTACTATTGAGTCTGTCGATTTACCGGTAGGTTTCGATACTTCTGTACCCAGACAATATACACTCTATGCCGTTCTTTGACCACTTTCATACCATGCTTACTTACTTAGGTGGCGCTACAGTCCGTGGTGAACCTTGGCCTCAACCAACAAGTGTCTCCAGCTGGCACGGTCTTAAGCCACCTGTTTCCAGCGCCGCACGCCCTGTTGGTTAAGGTCCCCTTCCACCTGCGTGCGCTACCGTAGATGCGACCGTCCTCTGCCGCGCCTTCCTTCCGGGGTGGATTCGAAGACTCTTCGGGTCTTAGCTGTATTTGCCATGCGCTCTACATGGCCTAGCCACCTTTGACGCTGTGTTCGTAGACGTCGTACCAGGCCGATGTCGCTGTACCACCCGTACAGTTCTTCGTTAAATCTTCTCCTCCATACTCCGTTTGAACAAACGGGACCGTAGATGGCGCGCAGAATCTTCCTCTCGAAACGGCCAAGGGCTTCTTCATCCGCTTTTGTTAAGGTCCAAGCCTCTGCGCCGTAAAGAAGGACTGGGATGATCAAGGTCTTATATAGTGTCACCTTGGTTTTCCGAGAGAAAGCTCTACTTCTCAATTGTCTCTTGAGCCCAAAGAAACAGCGGTTGGCCAGAGTGATTCTGCGTTTTATCTCAGCGCTGGTGTTGTTGTCGCTGATCATCAGTGAGCCAAGGTAGACGAATTCCTTGACCACTTCAAAGTTATATCAGCCCATGGTGACGTTCTGGCCAATACGTCGGTGTTACCCGTCTCTTTTTGATGAAAGCAAATATTTGGTTTTACCCTCATTTACCTTAAGACCCACCTCAGCCGATTCTACCTCAATGCTTACAAAGGCCTCATTGACGTCTGGCCAGCGACTCCTGCACGACGTTGAAGAAGTTGCATGACAGCGCGTCACCTTGTCTAAATCCTTTTTTAACATCAAATGTCTCGGTTTGCTCATTACCGACCTTAATTGAGCAGCGAGAATTCTCCATTGTCATCCTGCACAGTCGGACGAGGCAGGGATGTTAAAACTAGACATGGCTTCGTATAGTTCATCTATATACACGCTGTCATATGCAGCCTTGTAAATATTTGGTCTATTGTGGATTTACCTGGCCTGAAACGACACTAATAAGAGCCGATACGGTTACCCACAAACGGTTTCAGGCGTTCACACAATACGGCCGAGAAGATCTTATATGCGATGTTAACGAGACTTATTCTCCTATAGCTGGCGCAGTTATAGGGGTCTCCTTTCGTATGGACCGGGCAAACGGTGCTGAGTTTCCATTCGTCGGGCATGCTTTCATACATTGCAAATGAGATGGTGCATGCACCTTACCAGCTAACCTCCAGCCGCCTTAAAAAGCTCAGCAGGCAGGTCGTCTGCGCCCGCGGCCTTATTAGACTTAAGTCTTGGTATCGCTATTTTGACTTCGTCTAGGTCGGGTGCACGGAATTCTCTTACATCGTCGTCCATTACGAAAGGATCGTTCTGCCTGACAGCGGTATCTTGTCTGTCATTGCCGTTATACAGTCTGCAGAAGTGGTCTTGCCAAATCCTCAGCATCGACTGCGATTCCACTATCAGTTCTCCATTTACATCCCTGCAGGCCTCCGCTCTGGCTTTGTAGCCAGGCATATTCGTTTTACCTTATTGTGGAACTTCCGGGCGTTATTCCTGCGGAAGCATCTCTCCATCTCCTCGATCTCACGCTTTCCGTGTGTTCTCTTCTTTCTTCTGAGAAGCGTGTGTTAATCACTCCTCTTCTGCTCATAGATTTCGCGAGCAGCTCTCGTCCATCGTTGCAGCATGGCTTTATATGCCTCTTGTTTTGCTGCATGGGCTTGTTCGCATTGTTCATCGAACCAGGGGTTTCTAGGTGGTGGCGGTTTGAAACCCAGCACCTCTGCAGCAGCATCTCTGACGGCGCTCTGGCAATGCGCACATTCCTGCTTTATTGTTTGAGCTGCTGTGGGCGGATTTTGAGAGAGTTTGAAGGAGACACGATCGGCAAAGATTCTGGCAAACTTACTTTGTCCTACTCGACTCCTAATCATTCTTGATATCCTCATTCTCACCTCAGACCGCTACAACAAGGTAGTGGTCCGAGTCGATGTTGGCTCCTCGGAAGGTTCGTACGTCGAGAATACTGCAGGAGTGTTTGGCGTGGATCGCAATGTGATCAATCTGGTTGGTGGTCGATTGATCAAAAGACCGCCAGATACCCTTGTGGATGTTGAGATGGGGCAATTGTGTGCTTGCTACAAGGAGGCTGCGCCCCGTTAGGAAGTCGATTAGCCTAAATCCGTTGTCGGATGTGGTATTATGGAGGCTATGCTTTCCTATGATCGATCTAAATATGCATGTCTTCTCTGCCCTGCTTTGCGTTGAAATCTCCTAGTACGATTTTAGTGTCATAACTGGAACATTCTGCGTATGTTCGGTCCAGGAGATCATAAAAGTCATCCTTAAGTCGATCATCTTTTTCTTCCGTACACCCATATTAGGGTAATATTCCCCAGTGTACCCTTGATGCGGATTGTTATAAAGTGTTGTCTTACATGACGAAAGCGTCGCTTGTTTTCCTTGTAGCAATTACCGTAATAGATATCACAGTTTTTCATCCGTTTTTTGCCTGGTCTATCGCACTTCTTGGAGCGCGGTAATGTCTTCATTGTAGCAGTCCAGGGATTTTTCCAATTGATTGCCTGTTGGGGGACGTCACATTCCAGGTGCAAACTTGTAGATCTTTATTGCGTTTGTAGGGGTCGTCAACGTTGGAATCGTCCGTATCCGAGGCTTGTTGTTGTTTCGTAACAAGATGGTTTTTCCGGTTCCTCTTACCCCAGGTACAACGGGCTGGTCGCTGCACACATTAATTTGCTGTCCGGCAGGTGCCTGGGCAGCTATCCAGAGCAGGCCATTCAGAGGCTGTGTGTCAACTTGGATTGAGCAGGGACAGAGATCAAAGCTGGTGTTTGTCGTGTTTAACACGATCAGCTTCTTTGCTCTGTTTGCTCGCTCGCTCCCTCTCCTTTCATACCATGCAAGTCACCAAAAATTCTCCTTTCATCCTCTTTATCAGTCTTGATCTGGAAATCATTTTCAAAAATTGGTCAAGGCACGCCACAAATCCCAGTGTATACAATTTCTATTGTCACACACTATTCAGTTTCTCCGTGCTCTGGTCATCATGTTATTTTTTTCGGGTGAGTGACAAAGGGGGAAAAACAAAGGCCAACAAGTCACGCTCCAATAATAAGACCATACTCGTCATCAGGCAAAAGAGATCACTCGTGTTCAATGAATTGCAACGCATTTGAATATAATCATCCATAGCTGCATGCATGCCCATCATACAACTTCCGGGTCGGGTGTCCTTTCCCCAAATTTACCAAAAAAAAACAAAAATTCAATTCACTCTCATGGGGATTTCTCTTTTACCCATGCGATCTCTGCATTGTTTCGTGTACATATCGTCGGCACAATGCCAAAAACACGAATCTGCAAAATTATAGTTTTGAGCAATCTGGCTTCAAAGTTTTGAAGGTCAGTGAAAAATCGGCTTTTTTCCATTAGAAACAGAAAAATTCGTCAGTCCCATTCTTAAGGGCCGTTCTTAAGGTATTCAAGTGTTTTTTTCAGATAATGAACTCAAATTAGAGGGCTAGGAGCAGATTCGTGGTTTTGACGTTGTCAGTTCTCATCAACACCTCAGTTTCACCAAACAGTGTTTTAATGTAAATACAAGGTGTCTCAAAAGAAAGTTTATATTTGATTAGCTTATTGCGTGAACGCAACGAATCTGAGGGCCGCGGAGGGTATGTCAATCGGTAGCCTGACTCTTGGGAATTCAGTCTCTGTGGAGCGTTTCTCGGGTGTAGACCGCGGGTTGTGCGTGCGAGAATTTTATAAAAAACGATTATTCGGCGACTGTACCGCGTAGAAAATTCTGCTATTCGAAATTTACGCCATTTAAATGATGCGCCAAGTATTCTTCTCATTCAAAAATGAGTAAAGCAGTTTGAAGAGTCTGGTTCAACACTAAAAAAACCAAAATTTGGACGGCCAAGGTCATCGAGAACAGTAGAAAACGTGGAGAATGTTAATTAGTCTGTTCGTAGTGATCCCGACCTTTCGTTTCGGAAGCGCGCAAGTGCTTTAAATGTGCATAGTCATCATAGGTCGCGAACGCGAGGGCTTACATTTAGATGACATTATTTTCAAGAAATAAATTCCCAAATTGTATACTTTAATGATAAGTAAATTTTTTCCGATAGAATGTTTACTTGGTTTTTAATCGATCCACTGAATATAAACTTTCTTTTGAGACACCTTGTACTTGTACTACAGTTCCGTGTATATTTTTCTTGCCTCTAAAGGAACTACTGATTTCTAGATAAGTTTAAGATAAATAATTCGATATTAATATTTGCAAGTTATTCAGAAGGACTTAAAAAAAAAACAGAAGAATCAAACAAAAAATTTTATTAATACAAAATTTAAGTAGCTAAACAATTGTTTTTAACGATGAAAAAAGATGCAGTCTCAAAGGTTTGTGAATTTTAAAGGTAGCTTATTTTTCATAATCCGATTCTTCTGACAAATCTGGCTCTGGCAAGTAATCCCTTTCAGCCGAAGACGGTCGAATCGAGTTGAAGAAGCCGTGGTACTCTTTGTGAATAGTAAGATCATCGCACATTTTTTTTAGGTCTTTCCATTTTGCTTGTGAGATGGGTAACCGTTTTGAGTAAGCCCTTCTCAACACAAAGGCATCATTGCTTCGCCTTCCTTTTTTACTCTTCACGATAGCTTGGATAAACTCTTCTTCAAACTTGCGTTTGTAGGAAACATCAACTCGACCGCCGCCAGGTGGTTTTCGATATTCCAAGCAGCATACAGTTTTCCATGGAACTGTAACATTCATGATTTTTGCCATACTTGAAAAATCATAAAAATTATCATACAACATGGTTGTCACCGAAAATAATGAAGGTCTTGCTGTGCGTATAAGCTGAACCCAACCTTCTGGAATAAACACCGGTACATTTTGTGATTTTCTCTCAATTTTGGAATGCATAGAGTCACATTCCATTTCGGAATGCCCCGGTTCAAAAAACGAATGGCGTACACTGAGCGAAATAATGATAAGACCAAATTAGTTGCACGATATTTTCATTTAAAACGATATATATAGGGAAAAGAATGTTCAAAATATTATTCATTAGTATTAATTGCGTATTTAAATTTAAAAAGAAGTCATTAACATTTTATTTAAAAACAAAGTAACAAAACAAAGCTTGCAGTGAAACGAAATAATGATAGGACCAAACAATGTTAAATAATAATACATGTAAAAAAAATGCAATACAAAAAATATTAATAATTTGTTGATGAGCCTCTGTGTGCAATAACCTGTTGCAACCTCCTTGGCATTGAATTAATAAGGTCTTTGACCACATTTTGGTCAATTTTAGCCCACTCGACCTGAATTGCCTGCTTTAGTCCAGAGGTTTTCAATTGGGCTTAGGTCCGGACTGCAAGCAGGCCAGTCGACCAAAGGAATACCTCGGGTGTTGAAAAATTCCTTTGTGAGCTTGGATGAATGGATTGCCGCGTTCTCCTGTTGGAATATCCAGTCATCTCCAGCAACTTCTTCACCAAAGTCTATTAGCACCGCGTCCAATAGTTCTACGTACTTGGAAGAGTCCATTTTTGTCGAAATGAAGCAGATTTGACTCTTGGCAACGCATGCTGTAGAGGCCCAAATCATGACTGTTCCTCCACCAAAGTTTCGGGACATCCGCGTCTCTTTTTCTCTGCGCTTATCATGCCAATATCTTTGACATCCATCAGGACCGTCTAGATTGAACTTCTTTTCGTCGGAAAATATGACTTTGGTCCATTCTTCATTCCAAAATTGGTACTTTTCCGCGAACTCCAATCTAGCCCTTTTGTGACGCATTGTCACAGTTGGTATCAGTTTTTAAAATTTGTTGGATGCGTCTCACTGATACGTTGAGATCAAGAGAACGTCGGATATCTGAAGCGCTGTTTGATTTGTTTGTGGCTAATCTCTTCATTTCCCGAATAGTCCGTGTGGAAAGAACAGCTTTTCTTCCAGTACTCTTCTTCCCATCATTTTCTCCTAATTTTAAACAGTTAATGACAACTGTCTTACTTCTGTTCATTCGAGCAGCAATATCTCTGGTTGTCATTCCAATTTCGGCCTTCTCTTTCTCTGTAAGCTGCTTACCACGACCCATTTTCAAACAACTTTTATAAATCTATTAAATTAAATAACGCAAATTAAAGTAAAATGTTCGCAGTTCACTTACACATTTACCTGTTTTTAAATAAATTACTAATGTATTATTTTTTTTAAGAATTTCAACGAAAAACACTTGTGGTCTTATCAATATTTCGCACTAGAATGCGTTTTCGTTTCTTGGATGAACCCGAAAAAAATCCTAAATAAACAACCGTTATCGCTGCAAAGGAAAAATGCTATCGAAAAACGCAACAACACATGACACTCCAGCAATAGTATGAGTAAAAATCTGATAATAATGCAAACAGTCTCACAACTATTTTATTTAAAACGCAAAAGCTGCATTTTACATCGTGGTCTTATCATTATTTCGCGTAGTGTATTGTATGGAGAGAAGTATTTACCAATAAATAAATGCACAGTGCAGCAACCATAGAATTCTTATTCTGACCCCCACAGGAATCAGACATCATTCTAACAGCAGATAAATTGGGTAAACGCTCTAACTTAATTTTTATAAATTTTAATAAAATTGAAGCGATTTCATTTGCTCCTCGTTTTCCATGAGTTTCGTCCCATAAATAGCAGTGCCCGTCATGAGAGTTCAACTCAAAAATAGTTAAATTATATACAGCGAGCTTATGCCAATAGAATATTTGCCCAGCACTTCCTTTAGGGACATTCAAAACAGCTTCGAGATCGAAATTGAAACTGAGACAGGATTCCTTATTATTTAAAGCCATGGCTTTATCTTCATCTCTTGCTGCTCGTGCTGCTACTTTTCGTTCTAAATGCTTTTGATGCTCTTCATGTATATTTAATTTGTCATCTGACGGCAGACTGTCAAATGCCAAACATTTTTTACATTGGTCTTTTTTTGGACGAAAGAATCCAAGATTGTACTGCCTGAATATTTTGCGGAATGTCTCGAAAGATACTTTTCTAAGTTGTTTTTCCTCACAATGGGATTTAAACTTATTGTGCATTATGGTTATATTCAAACTAGCATCTAAGTACTTTTTAGTAGCAAATTTCCTACAGTAATGCGATTCCATTGCAGGGAACGATAAAATGAAATTCCTAATTTCATGTTCTTCTAATTGGGACAGTTTGTTGTGTGGAGCGTAACTACCTCTAAAATCTTATTGAACAACGCCAGCGTCGGTTAATTTGCTCATGGCACCACGAATCCTACCGTCCGTGACGTTGAGGGTCGCCATGAAAAAAGTTCGACAAACTTTGACGAATTGACCATTCACAGTTAAGCGATAAACCATTGTGTTTAATCGTCGTGAGTCTCTAGCGCCTCTCTTTTTTGGAGACATTTGGATGTGCCTTACAATAAATTGTTGTTGGTCATGGTTAGTCGTAAGGGAACGAAACGCTGAATAAATTAGTTGCCTGCCTACGTCACTCACCATGCGAGAACAATCATGGTTAGCTTTACTGACGCAGGGGGCTGGTAGTAACGGACGTCCCGGGCGGAGAACACAACGAAAGCCGGTGTAGGATTCACCTCGGAGTCTCTTCTCCTAACGAACACGCTTTTTTGAAACTCCTTTCTTCCGTTTCATTAAAACGCCAGCTGAAAACAACGAAGAATCTGATTATAGAAAACTTGCTTACTTACTTACTTACTTATCAGGCCTGCGATCCATGGAGGATCTGAGCCTGAGCTATAGCTGCCTTCCATCCTTGACGGTCCCGGGCACGCTGCTTCCAGTTGTCAAGACCAAGATGTCTTACATCCGCGATTACTTGGTCTTTATACCGGAGGTTCGGTCTTCCTCTTCTTCTCGAACCAGGAGGCTCGGAGTCGAAGACCCTCTTAGCTGGAGCGTTGATGTCCATGCGCTCGATGTGGCCGAGCCAGTGCAGTCGACGGGTCCTTGCCTTCCGGACTACATCCACATCTTGGTACAGCTCGTAGAGTTCGCGGTTGTGTCTTCTTCTCCATTCACCTTCCTCACAGACAGGACCAAATATCCGGCGCAGAATTTTTCTTTCGAAAGAACCCAAAATCAGCTCCGCTGTCCTGCTTATCGTCCAGCTTTCGGCTCCGTACAGCAAGACTGGCAGAATGAGCGTTTTGTAAAGCATGACTTTGGTCTTTCGAGTGAGGAGTTTTGACCCCAGTTGTTTGGACAAGCCGAAGTAGCAGCGGTTGCCAAGGGCGATTCTACGCCGGATCTCCACTGTGGTGTCATTTGTGGAGTTTACGTTTGCCCCGAGGTAGACAAACTCCTTAACTACCTCGAAATTGTAGCTGTCAATTGTTATGTTTTGTCCCAGGTGGTGAGCGACGGATTGGTTTTTGCTTGACAGCATGTATTTCGTTTTGTCCTCATTGATCTTAAGACCAATTCGTTTCGCCTGTTCTTCAATCGCCGTGAATGCTTCCACAATGCCACGGCGAGAACACGCGATGATGTCGATATCATCCGCGTATCCTAGCAGCTGGATGGACTTGTAAAAGATAGTGCCTTCCCTGTTGACGCCTGCCCGTCGCACTATCTGCTCCAGCACCAGGTTGAAGAAGTCACATGACAGCGCATCTCCTTGCCGAAATCCGGTGCATGTTTCGAATGGTTCCGAGGTCCTAGAACCGAGTTGCACGGTGCATCGCGTGTTTTTTAGCGTGGCGCGACACAACTGGATCAGTTTTACCGGGATCCCGAATTCGGCCATCGCCCCAAACAGTGCTTCACGATGAATGCTGTCGTATGCGGCTTTGAAATCGATGAAAAGATGGTGTGTATCGATTTGAAACTCGTTGGTCTTTTCCAGGATCTGTCGAAGTGTGAAAATTTGGTCTATAGTTGATTTGCCGGGCCGGAAGCCGCACTGGTAGCTGCCGATTAGTGCGGTGCAAAATGGTTTTAGACGTTCACACAATACGCTGGACAGGATCTTGTATGCGACATTGAGCAGGGATATACCTCTATAGTTCTTGCAAGAGGTAGGATCGCCTTTTTTGTGGATGGGGCATATAGAGCTGGTATTCCAGTCGTCGGGCATGCTCTCATCTTCCCAAATTCTGCAGATGATCTGGTGCATGCTCCCTACCAGAACATCGCCGCCAGCCTTGAAGAGCTCTGATGGCAAGCCATCTGAGCCTGCGGCCTTGTTGTTCTTCAGCTTCTGAATAGCTGTGCCGACTTCTTCTATGCTGGGTGGGAGGACTACTTCAGCGGCTGGAGTTGGGATTTCCTCGGTCCCTACCACTCTCTCTTGGTCATGCTCGTTAAGCAGCTGCTGGAAGTGCTGCTTAAATACATCCACTATTCCCTGCGGGTCGGTGACAAGATTACCCTCGCAGTTTCGAAGAGCCAGGGTGCCCTTTTTGAAGCCTCCTGCAAGGCCTTTGGCTTTCTTGTAAAAGGCTCGTATTTTATGTTTATCCCTAGACTCCTCGATATCCTTGAGCTGGGAGGCTGCGAAGATTCTTTTCTTTTGTCGCAGTAGTTTCTTCTCCTCCCTTCTTCTGGCTCGGTACTCTTCTCGCGCTGCCCTGGTTTTCCTCTGCAGCGCCTTTTGGTACGCCTCGTCGGTTGCTGCCTTTTTCTGCTCACACTCGCCATCATACCACGGGTTTCTTGTCGGGGGTGGTAGGTATCCTAAGGTGGTTTCGGCTACTTCCTGAATGGCTGAGCGGCAATGCAGCCACATATTATTAGCATTTGTGTTCGACGTAGGCATACCGTAGAGTCTTTCGCTCAGCTGCTAATCGATGTTTATTAAAATGATCTTATTCTGATACCATTGATAGTTCTAAAAAATTACTCCTTGTTATCATTTTCCTACCTGTTAGGTATTATGTTTAGCGTAACATTTTCCACTTACCTGAAGAACTCGAGCGATTTGCCTCAATTGAACCCGGAATGAGACTGTCGTCAGGAAAATCCTCGCCTGAGCTAGGTTCGTAATTCTTATCTTGGCCAGAATCATCCGCATTTGGAGTAACATGAGTAATTTCACTTTCAACATCCGAATTGTTTGCTACTGTTGCGCACATAGCAAGAATTTTACTGGTTCTAGCACTCATTAGAAATGAACTACTAATATCGTAATTTAAAAAAAAATCGTTGAAATAACAGAAGATTTTACCAACCCAGATGAGAACTAATGTGAAGTGAAATAACCGAAAGACTTTTACTAAATACACTACACGAAATAATGATAAGACCACGATGTAAAATGCAGCTTTTGCGTTTTAAATAAAATAGTTGTGAGACTGTTTGCATTATTATCAGATTTTTACTCATACTATTGCTGGAGTGTCATGTGTTGTTGCGTTTTTCGATAGCATTTTTCCTTTGCAGCGATAACGGTTGTTTATTTAGGATTTTTTTCGGGTTCATCCAAGAAACGAAAACGCATTCTAGTGCGAAATATTGATAAGACCACAAGTGTTTTTCGTTGAAATTCTTAGAAAAAAAAATAATACATTCGTAATTTATTTAAAAACAGGTAAATGTGTAAGTGAACTGCGAAAATTTTACTTTAATTTGCGTTATTTAATTTAATAGATTTATAAAAGCTGTTTAAAAATGGGTCGTGGTAAGCAGCTTACAGAGAAAGAGAAGGCCGAAATTGTCATGTGTCGCCAATCTGGAATGACAACCAGAGATATTGCTGCTCGAATGAACAGAAGTAAGACAGTTGTCATTAACTGTTTAAAATTAGGAGAAAATTATGGGAAGAAGAAGTGTACTGGAAGAAAAGCTGTTCTTTCCACACGGACTATTCGGGAAATGAAGAGATTAGCCACAAACAAATCAAACAGCGCTTCAGATATCCGACGTTCTCTTGATCTCAACGTATCAGTGAGACGCATCCAACAAATTTTAAAAGCTGATACCAACTTGGAATACATTAAACGTATCCCAAAACCTAGGCTGCCAATGCGTCACAAAAGGGCTAGATTGGAGTTCGCGGAAAAGTACCAATTTTGGAATGAAGAATGGACCAAAGTCATATTTTCCGACGAAAAGAAGTTCAATCTAGACGGTCCTGATGGATGTCAAAGATATTGGCATGATAAGCGCAGAGAAAAAGAGACGCGGATGTCCCGAAACTTTGGTGGAGGAACAGTCATGATTTGGGCCTCTACAGCATGCGTTGCCAAGAGTCAAATCTGCTTCATTTCGACAAAAATGGACTCTTCCAAGTACGTAGAACTATTGGACGCGGTGCTAATAGACTTTGGTGAAGAAGTTGCTGGAGATGACTGGATATTCCAACAAGACAACGCGGCAATCCATTCATCCAAGCTCACAAAGGAATTTTTTAACACCCGAGGTATTCCTTTGCTCGACTGGCCTGCTTGCAGTCCGGACCTAAACCCAATTGGAAACCTCTGGAGCATTTTGTCCCAGCGGGTTTTCCAAAATGGGCGACAATTCGATACCGTTCTGCAACTAAAGCAGGCAATTCAGGTCGAGTGGGCTAAAATTGACTAAAATGTGGTCAAAGACCTTATTAATTCAATGCCAAGGAGGTTGCAACAGGTTATTGCACACAGAGGCTCATCAACAAATTATTAATATTTTTTGTATTGCATTTTTTTTACATGTATTATTATTTAACATTGTTTGGTCCTATCATTATTTCGTTTCACTGCAAGCTTTGTTTTGTTACTTTGTTTTTAAATAAAATGTTAATGACTTCTTTTTAAATTTAAATACGCAATTAATACTAATGAATAATATTTTGAACATTCTTTTCCCTATATATGTATATCGTTTTAAATGAAAATATCGTGCAACTAATTTGGTCTTATCATTATTTCGCTCAGTGTATAAACAAGCACTGTGGATAGACTAGATGGTCCAGTTGTTTAAATAAACCGAACAATGTTAAACGGTATCATCGAATGATTAAGAAATTCTTAACTGCATACAGCTGCGTCGTTGTTATAGTTTCACGAAATAAACAATGCTAAGTTGCTATGCATTGCCAAAACCGCGAAAGTGCACATTCGTGATTTCGGCGTTGCAAGAATTGGAAATTGTACAGAACTGTGCAATGGACATCAGTGGTTTATGCTAATAGGCAACAGAGTATTGGTATCCAAGCAGTGAATGGAGGGACCAATAACAAGTTAAATGACCCATAGAAGTGAAAATGACCAAAAATGCAGATTCGTGTTTTTGGCATTGTGCCGACGATATGTACATACTCGTAAGCTACTTACTCCGATCTCATCAATTCACTTCATCTCGCCCCCCAGGCTCGACTCGGGTGTTTGTGTTTTGTCGGAAAGAAAGTGAAAACGAACCCGTGAGGTAGCGAAAAAAAAAAAAACCAGGAATAGCACAAAAAAATTAAATAACTCATAGCCATTAACGGCTGGAGCTTTGTAATTATACGATTTCACATTTGCGGTCTGCATAGAGTGCGCGCGTTCGTTTGCGCTTCGTAAGACGAGAGCTCAAGACAGCCAATACACCAAGACCATGGTTCAAAGAGGCAAACTGGTTTTGTTCGAGAGCGCAACAGCACGGCAAACACAGTAGCGCCAAGGTATCAAGTTATACGAAATCTCAGTGCAAAGTGTAGAGTGTTGGTGCGCTGGCCGATGCTCGCAGATACTCATTCAAATCAGATGAATTTCCATTTCCATTCAATGCGCGTATTTTTCCCAACATATAAACAAAACTTCCGTAGGGGTAATTTTGAAAATATCTTAGCCGACGCAAAGGCTTAGCGATAGCAGCACCTATACTCAAGTAGATTGGCGCGCACCGTCATCATCGCCATCGTCGTCTTTGGTGGCGGTGGCGGTATTGTATCCAACTTTAGAGAGGGAACTTGGAGAAAGTGACCTACAAATTACTTCCGTGTGACTGGGTTTCTGAGGCTACGATTGAAAAGCAAGCAGTCTCTTGAGTGAATGTAACATAACCGCAAACACAATTAGCCACGGATGGCGGTGATAGTATTTGAAGATGATCTTCATCTTGCCACGTACATACGAGTACGATGTATGGTTTTAGTTAACGACTCTCGGTTTCCTATTCCGATAACGACAAGTTCAACTGAAATGGAAACGTTTCTCCCTGACCTACCGCCATATGGGTGATCGCAGTTTATTTCTTTATTTCCTCCTCGTCTCTCTACCTCTCCGATTCGAGATTTATATCTTTTTCTAATTAATGATTCTATTTTCCATGTTTTTCCTTTCCCACTTCTATCTGTTCATTCCTGTTTCGTTTGACTTGGAATTAAACTACGCAAAGTCGTCGTCTTTGCATTCAAAGAGCTCTCAAAGGAGATGAAAAGGCAATGGAAGAGAGGAAGCAAAGAAATAGATAAACTTATACAAGAAGATAATTATAAAACAATTAAGTTTTTGAATACATTACTCGTACTACTCCGTTCGTTGTTCGGTTATTGTTCCGCTCTCTGGCCAGCAGGTTGCTGCTCCGGTCGGCCAGTCGTCGTCAAATGGTCGGATGGAGAAGCTTTCACTTTTCATGAGCAATTTCTTGACTGTTACGTGAACTTCTCTGTTATTTTTACTCTATTCCGGAGTCTTCTAATTAGTGGTAACGCCCTGGCACTGGAAAGTTAATAGCGTCTAAATGGTGGCTCCATCGTTCTTAAGGCAGCAAAAGGTAATGAATTAATCGCCCGTTGGCCATACATTCTTACTTTCGTTAGTTGTAATGAACTCTGTTATTTAAACGTACTGGTGACTGACTGTATGCAAGTTGCAAGCATGATCCTATGAAGATCATCAAGACGATGAAAGTAATGGAAAACAAATAGCTGCTGATCTTGAAGTAACGAGTGGAAAGTTGAGTTGGTGGCGATTGTTGTTCACATAGAGGATCAGTGAGTGGCTGCTGAAGAGATCTAGTTTTTCAGACAGATACTTTCGGTTTTTTATATATATATACATATATATGTACTTACTTACTTACTTATCAGGCCTGCGATCCATGGAGGATCTAAGCCTGAGCTATAGCTGCCTTCCATCCTTGACGGTCCCGGGCACGCTGCTTCCAGTTGTCAAGACCAAGATGTCTTACATCCGCGATTACTTGGTCTTTATACCGGAGGTTCGGTCTTCCTCTTCTTCTCGAACCAGGAGGCTCGGAGTCGAAGACCCTCTTAGCTGGAGCGTTGATGTCCATGCGCTCGACGTGGCCAAGCCAGTGTAGTCGACGGGTCCTTGCCTTCCGGACTACATCCACATCTTGGTACAGCTCGTAGAGTTCGCGGTTGTGTCTTCTTCTCCATTCACCTTCCTCACAGACAGGACCAAATATCCGGCGCAGAATTTTTCTTTCGAAAGAACCCAAAATCAGCTCCGCTGTCCTGCTTATCGTCCAGCTTTCGGCTCCGTACAGCAAGACTGGCAGAATGAGCGTTTTATAAAGCATGACTTTGGTTCTTCGAGTGAGGAGTTTTGACACAAATTGTTTGGACAAACCGAGGTAGCAACGGTCGTCGCTTGTGGAGTTTACGTTTGCCCCGAGGTAGACAAACTCCTTAACCACCTCGAAATTATAGCTGTCAATCGCTATATTTTGTCCAAGGTGGTGAGCGACGGATCGGTCTTTGCTTTACAGCGTATACTTACTTACTTATCAGGCCTGCGATCCATGGAGGATCTGAGCCTGAGCTATAGCTGCCTTCCATCCTTGACGGTCCCGGGCACGCTGCTTCCAGTTGTCAAGACCAAGATGTCTTACATCCGCGATTACTTGGTCTTTATACCGGAGGTTCGGTCTTCCTCTTCTTCTCGAACCAGGAGGCTCGGAGTCGAAGACCCTCTTGGCTGGAGCGTTGATGTCCATGCGCTCGATGTGGCCGAGCCAGTGTAGTCGACGGATCCTTGCCTTCCGGACTACATCCACATCTTGGTACAGCTCGTAGAGTTCGCGGTTGTGTCTTCTTTTCCATTCACCTTCCTCACAGACAGGACCAAATATCCGGCGCAGAATTTTTCTTTCGAAAGAACCCAAAATCAGCTCCGCTGTCCTGCTTATCGTCCAGCTTTCGGCTCCGTACAGCAAGACTGGCAGAATGAGCGTTTTGTAAAGCATGACTTTGGTCTTTCGAGTGAGGAGTTTTGACCCCAGTTGTTTGGACAAGCCGAAGTAGCAGCGGTTGCCAAGGGCGATTCTACGCCGGATCTCCACTGTGGTGTCATTTGTGGAATTTACATTTGCCCCGAGGTAGACAAACTCCTCAACTACCTCGAAATTGTAGCTGTCAATTGTTATGTTTTGTCCCAGGTGGTGAGCGACGGATTGGTTTTTGCTTGACAGCATGTATTTCGTTTTGTCCTCATTGATCTTAAGACCAACTCGTTTCGCCTGTTCTTCAATCGCCGTGAATGCTTCCACAATGCCACGGCGAGAACACGCGATGATGTCGATATCATCCGCGTATCCTAGCAGCTGGATGGACTTGTAAAAGATAGTGCCTTCCCTGTTGACGCCTGCCCGTCGCACTATCTGCTACAGCACCAGGTTGAAGAAGTCACATGACAGCGCATCTCCTTGCCGAAATCCGGTGCATGTTTCGAATGGTTCCGAGGTCCTAGAACCGAGTTGCACGGTGCATCGCGTGTTTTTTAGCGTGGCGCGACACAACTGGATCAGTTTTACCGGGATCCCGAATTCAGCCATCGCCCCAAACAGTGCTTCACGATGAATGCTGTCGTATGCGGCTTTGAAATCGATGAAAAGATGGTGTGTATCGATTTGAAACTCGTTGGTCTTTTCCAGGATTTGTCGAAGTGTGAAAATTTGGTCTATAGTTGATTTGCCGGGCCGGAAGCCGCACTGGTAGCTGCCGATTAGTGCGGTGCAAAATGGTTTAAGACGTTCACACAATACGCTGGACAGCATCTTGTATGCGACATTGAGCAGGGATATACCTCTATAGTTCTTACAAGAGGTAGGATCGCCTTTTTTGTGGATGGGGCATATAGAGCTGGTATTCCAGTCGTCGGGCATGCTCTCATCTTCCCAAATTCTGCAGATGATCTGGTGCATGCTCCCTACCAGAACATCGCCGCCAGCCTTGAAGAGCTCTGATGGCAAGCCATCTGAGCCTGCGGCCTTGTTGTTCTTCAGCTTCTGAATAGCTGTGCCGGCTTCTTCTATGCTGGGCGGGAGGACTACTTCAGCGGCTGGAGTTGGGATTTCCTCGGTCCCTACCACTCTCTCTTGGTCATGCTCGTAAAGCAGCTGCTGGAAGTGCTGCTTAAATACACCCACTATTCCCTGCGGGCCGGTGACAAGATTACCCTCGCAGTTTCAAAGAGCCAGGGTGCCCTTTTTGAAGCCTCCTGCAAGGCCTTTGGCTTTCTTGTAAAAGGCTCGTATTCTATGTTTATCCCTAGACTCCTCGATATCCTTGAGCTGGGAGGCTGCGAAGATTCTTTTCTTTTGTCGCAGTAGTTTCTTCTCCTCCCTTCTTCTGGCTCGGTACTCTTCCCGCGCTGCCCTGGTTTTCCTCTGCAGCGCCTTTTGGTACGCCTCGTCGGTTGCTGCCTTTTTCTGCTCACACTCGCCATCATACCACGGGTTTCTTGTCGGGGGTGGTAGGTATCCTAGGGTGGTTTCGGCTACTTCCTGAATGGCTGAGCGGCAATGCAGCCACATATTATTGGTATTTGTGTTCAACGTAGGCATACCGTAGAGTCTTTCGCTCAGCTGCTCCCTGTAGACTCTGGCAACCTCCGGTGTGCTCAGGCGCCCAATGTCGAACCTCCTCCCGATGGGCTGGTGCAGCTTTCTGACATTGGATAGTCGAGCTCTGAATCTTGCTGCTACGAGGAAGTGGTCAGAGTCGACATTTGCCCCTCTGAATGTTCGCACATCCATGATGTTTGACGAGTGCCTTGCGTCAATGAGCACATGGTCGATTTGGTTGGCGGAGATCGCCAGGTTGCTGTGTGGATTCGCTTGCGAGGGAATCTTATGCTACTTATCACCGCATTACGAGCTGTCGCAAAGTCAGCGAGTCGGAAGCCGTTATCTGTTGTTGTATCGTGGAGGCTGTGCTTTCCGATCACTCCGCCAAGGGTGTTTTCCTTACCGATTTTGGCGTTGAAGTCCCCGAGCACGATTTTTACATCGTACTCCGGACAAGCTCCGTAGGCGTTGTCCAGGAGGTCATAGAAGTCCTCCTTGATAGGGTCTTCAGCCTCGTCGGTAGCGGCGTGTGCACATATAAGGCTGATGTTATAAAATCTGCCTCAGATGCGGATCACAGCCAGGCGATCACTTATAGGTTTAAAGTCGATGACCTTCGACCTTAACCGCTTTCCCACGACAAATCCGCATCCCAGTAAGTGCAACCTTTTGTGACAGCTGTAATAAATGTCGCAATTTTTCTTCCTAATCATACCGTTTCCTGTCCAGCGTATTTCCTGGACCGCAGTAATATCCGCCTTGTACTGCGTGAGGATTCCTTCTAGTTTATGAGCAGCTCCGGGAGTGTACAGGGTTCTGACATTCCAGGAGCATACTCGCAAATCGTGTTCCTTTTTCGTGCGTTGTCGTCGTCGAGTATCCGTCCGTGTATCCGAGGCATCTTGCTCATTCATAACTTTGGGTTTTTTTACGTGGGCGGATTGTTAGCCCGTCGCACAACCGCCATTCTGGTCGGGGTTTTGTCGCTGCATACGTTTGTTCACCTCCCAACGGTTGTTAAAGAGGCTATCCAGAGGGCGCCGCGAGGAGGCCGTATGTCAACTTGACCCGGGCATTATATGTAGGTACCTATAAGATCCCTGATTGGATAACCCTTGGGGAAGTCTGCCATTGTTTCTTAAATTCTTTTCTTCTCAATAGGTTTTGGTGGAAAGCTTTGAAATGACTCGTGCCCGTGCTAACACCTCTCTTCTTTTAAAGCCTTATTCCGTGGAAATTCACGTATAGCCGGTAATTAAATTTACTTATTCTCCTCTTGCCATTCGGCTATAGCTTGCTGGTGGCAATTGAGAATGGTTTGGTGGTCTTTTCAACCAACTGCTTTATTCTTTGCTCTTCACACAAATTGCTTTCTTTCGACGTGAAAAGAATTGTTTCATGCGAAGCGGCGGCGTCATGTTAATTATCGTTTATTCGCTAATTTTCTTTAAAAAAAAAAAAAACAAATCTGTCACGCCCGCGGTGCTTTTCTGCACCTCATGTGTAATTTAAGATAAGTTAAGAGCTAAACTTGTATTCCGTCGTCCTAGCGTGTCCACTTACACAGATAGTAGTTTCATACGATACGATCGTGAATTCTTATCAGGAAGACGGCTTTTAAGCATATCATCACTCGATTGACCATTCATAGTAGTCAAACATCATCTTAACTGACCAAATAAAGCCTTAATGAGGTGTAATGGGACTTTCGTGGTCCTTTGCTAGTTTCATCCACTTCTGCACTCTTGCTGCGTCGACATACATACTTATATTTTACCATTTTCTTTTGCATCGTTAAACATGGGCTTGTCTGCTTGTCTGCTTCATCCGGTTTTTACAAGTCTAACCTCGTTACCAGGGGGAGGAGGTTTCAAGCCACCACTTTCGAGAAACCCCCCTGGTTTGATGACGAATGCAAACAGGCCCATGTAGAGAAACAGAATGCATACATGGCTACACTGCATCGACGGACGAGAGCTGCCCGCGAGCTCTATGAACAGAAAAGGAGGAGGAGCATGCGCTTAAAAAGAAGGAGCACGAGAAGCGCAAGATCGAGGAAATGGAGAGATGCTATTGCAGGAACGACATTCGAAAATTTTACCAAAAAGTAAAACGAACATGCCAAGGCTATGAAGCCGGAGCAAAAGCCTGCAGGGATGAGCACGGACAACTAGTAGTGGAGTCACAGTCGATGCTGAGACTATGGAAGGACCACTTCTGCAGACTGTATAACGGTGAGATAGTCAACATGCCGCCGTTAGGCAGAACGAACCATTCACAATGGTCGAAGACGAAAGAGAATCCCGTCCATCCGACCTAGACGATGCTAAGATAGCGATATGGAAACTTAAATCTTATAAAGCTGGTTGATCAGACGGACTCCCTGCGGAACTGTTTGAAGCAGCTGGCGATGAGCTGGTCAGGAACATGCATCAACTCACCTGCAAGATATGGTGGGAAGAATGCATGCCCGATGAATGAAATCTCAGCATCGTTTGCCCGGTCCATAAGAAAGGATACCCCTATGACTGCCCCAATTACAGAGGGATAAGTCTCCTGAAATCCGAGAGCACCGTGGCGCAGTGGGTAGTGTGTTGGCCTCTGGCGCAGACGACACGGGATCGAATCCTGACACAGCCATGTCAT
This sequence comes from Eumerus sabulonum, assembly GCA_951905685.1. Lineage (NCBI taxonomy): Eukaryota > Metazoa > Arthropoda > Insecta > Diptera > Syrphidae > Eumerus > Eumerus sabulonum. The sequence goes on from OX645060.1 coordinate 244,118,571, forward strand.
CGAACGTGTTTTTCACGGTGTTTCTCCTCAACGGGGTTCTGACAAAACCCCCTGTAGTATACTTGCCTTGAAAAAGCTTCTCGACTCACGCCGTTCGGAACCGGCAATAAATTGTAGGTCCCTTTCCCCTATGGGAAAATGAAATCACACACAACATGGGTGATTGAGAAAAGCTCGGCTCAGGTCCTTCATGGACTGTAACGCCAACATACATACATACAAGTCTCCTGAACTGAGGGCGTAGTGGTTAGTGTGTTGGACGCTGACGCACGATGAGCGAGTTCGGTTCCAGATATCACGAACGCCATCGAATGTTTATTTCGCGGCGTGCCTCCTCGGCGGGGTACTGGCAAAACCCCCGTAGTATACTTGCTCTTGTCCTTCATGGGCTGTTACGCCACCAAAAGAAAGAAAGAAGCCTCCTGAACATTGCGTACATGATCCTCTCTGCCGTACCGTGTAAGCGCCTGAAACCGTTCGTTAACAATCTGATAGGTTCCTACCAGTGAGGATTCAGGCTAGGAAAATCCACGATAGACCAAATATTTACACTACGGCAGATCTTGGAGAAGACCAGGTCGACACGCACCATCTTTTTGTCGACTTTAAAGCCGCGTATGACAGTGTTTATAGAGACGAGCTTAAACAGAGCCATGTAATGTTTTAATATTCCTGCCAAACTCGTCAGACAGGATGACTATGGAGAATTCCCGCTGCTCCATTACGGTCGGTGGTGAACTAACCGACCCCTTCGATGTTAAAAAAGGTTTTAGGCAGGGTGACGCACTGTCTTGTGATTTCTTTAACATCATTCTTGAAAAGATCGTGCGAGACTCTGCGGTCAATACAAGAGATACGATCTACTTCGAGTCTAGTCTGATGCCATTGACGTTATTGGACCGACAAAGCGAGACGTCAATAAGGTTTCCGCAAGCATTGAAGCAGAAGCGGCTAAAGTGGGTCTAAGAATAAATGGGGACAAGACCAAATATATGCTGTCATCAAAGAAAGACGCGCAACACCGACGTCGTGGTCAGAACGTCACTTTCGGCAGCTATATCTTTGGAGTAGTCAAGGACTTCGTCTACCTTGGCTCGATAGTGACAAGCAGCAATGACACCAGCGCTGAGATAAAACGCAGAATAACTCTTGCCAACCGCTGCTTCTTTGGGCTCAAGAGGCAACGGGGTGGTGGAGCCCTATCTCGAAAAACGAAGGTATCCCTCTACAAAACTTTATCCCTTATCATCCTGGTCCTCCTCTAAGGCGCTGGGGCTTGGACTTTATCTAAAGCGGATGAAAAGGCTCTGGGGCGGTTCGAGAGGAAAATTCTGCGTGCAATCTTTGGTCCCGTTTGTGTAAACGAAGAGTGGAGGAGAAGATTCAACCAACAACTGTACGGTCTTTACAGCGACATCGGCCTAGTAAGACGTCTTCGGATCCAACGTCTAAGATAGCTGGGCAATGTAGAGCGAATGGACATCACCGCTCCGGCCCGAAGAGCCTTCGGCACGAACCCCGAGGGACGACGCAGCAGAGGACGACCGCATCTAAGGTGGGCGTGCGGCAGTGGAAGAGGCTGGCCAAAGATCATGCCGGCTGGTGAGGCTTGTTGGTTGAGGTCCTGGTTCACCCCGAACTGTAGCACCATCTAAGTAAGTAAGTAGGTAACCTCGTTACCATTGAGATTCGTAATGAATGATTTCCTTGCTCTTTGGTTTTTCAATGTTATATTTTTGATAACTCACTTGTGGTACTTGGCATAGGCCAAAGCCAAAGATGTTCAGTTAGCATTGCCATGTCATCGTGGGAAGACTCACATTAGACAACTATCTGTTGCAATCACACAACGCATACATAAGGTGTAAGTCGGTAGGTACTTCTCTCCACATGGTAGTTTATACGAAAGAAAATGCACTCAATGTCAAAGAATTGACTCTAAGTGCTCTTCTACTGCCCGTACTGAGGTCATAGTGTTATGCAGGTGGATTGAAAAAATGCTGAGTACTCGTATAGCAAATGCGGTGAAGGTTGAGTGTCCCTCGGGGTACACCACAAGGTGGCGTTCTGTCTCCTCTCCTATGGCTCCTTGTAGTCGACGGATTGATAAAACTTCTAGAGGCAGTAGGTTTGAACGTCACGGCTTATGTTAACGACACTGCTATTCTGATATCTAGGAAGGTTCCTCAGGTCCTCAGTTATGCACTGCTACTGGTTAATAACTATATCAAGGGGGGTCGAGGCCTGGGAGTAAACCCGGCGAAAACCGAGATAGTCCTCTTCACAAACAGAAGATCTATACCAATATTCACTTACCTGAGATTCAAAACCGAAACGGACTATATACATATGTATGCATCACCCGAATTTCTTGCTGCTAGTGGATATTCTCTATCAGAATTCCTTCCAATGGCCGTCAATAGGCCATTCACCTGACCTTACATAACCTAGCCTATACCAGAAGAATGCTTACAAGCTTACTTACTTACTTATTTACTTAACGGGCGCTACAGTTCGGGGTGAACCTGGGCCTCAACCAACATGCCTCTCCACCTAGCACGATCTTTCGCTAGTCTTTTCCAATGCCGCACGCCCAGTTGGTTGAGGTCCCCTTCCACCTGTGCGCGCCACCTTAGGTGCGGCCGTCCTCTATTTCTTCGTCCCTCGGGGTTGGATTCAAAGACTCTACGGGCTGGAGCTGTGGTGTCCATTCGCTCTACATGGCCTAGTCATCTTAGGCGTTGGATCCGTAGACGCCTGACCAGACTCATGTCGCTGTACAACCCGTACAGTTCGTGATTGAATCTTCTCCTCCAACCCTCCTCTGTGTTTATGGGACCGAAAATCGAACGCAGAATCTTTCTCTCGAAACGACCAAGGATTTCCTCATCCGCTTTAGATAAAGTCCATGTTTCTGCGCCGTATAACAGGACCGGGATAATTAAGGTCTTATATAAGGTAAACTTGGTCGTACGAGAGAGGGCTCTACTTCTCAGTCGCCTCTTGAGCCCAAAGAAGCAGCGGTTGGCAAGAGTAATTCTGCGCTTGATTTCGAAACTGGTGTCGTTGTTCCAAGTCACCGCGGAGCCGAGGTATATGAAGTCCTTAACTACCTCGAACTTACATCTGCCAATATGCACGTTCTGTCCAAGACGTCGGTGGTAAATGTCCTTTTTCGATGACAGCAGATATTTAGTCTTGCCCTCATTAACTGCCAAACCAATTTTTGCCGCCTCCATCTCAATACTCGCAAACGCCTCATTGACATCTCGCTGCGATCTACCTATTATGTCAATGTCGTCGGCGTATGCAAGGAGTTGCGAGGATTTGAAGTAGATTGTGCCTCTTGTATTGGCCTGTGATTTTTGCACAATCATTTCCAATACGATGTTGAAGAAATCACACGACAGCGCATCGCCCTGCCTAAATCCTTTTTTGACATCAAAACTATCGGTGAGGTGCTCACCGATTCGGATGGAGCAGCGAGCATTTTCCAAGGTCATCCTGCATAGTCTGACGAGCTTCGCAGGGATGTCAAAAGTAAACATGGCGTTATATAGCTCGTCTCTAATTACGCTGTCGTATGCGGCCTTGAAGTCGACGAATAGATGGTGCGTATCGACTTGAAACTCATTGGTTTTCTCCAGGATCTGCCGTAGTGTGAAGATTTGATCGATGGTGGACTTCCCTGGCCTGAAGCCACACTGATAAGGACCTATCAGCTTGTTTACGAATGGCTTCAGGCGTTCACACAAAACGGCAGCGAAGATCTTGTATGCGACATTAAGGAGACTTATTCCTCTATAGTTGGCGCAGTCAAAGGGATCTCCTTTTTTGTGGATCGGGCAAACAATGCTGAGACTCCATTCCTCGGGCATGCTTTCCTCTGACCATATCTTACAGATGAGCCGGTGCATGCTCCTAACCAGCTCACCCCCAGCCGATTTGAAGAGCTCAGCAGACAGTCCATCTGCGCCAGCAGCTTTATTCGACTTGAGTTTCGACATGGCAATCTCAACTTCGTCGAGGTCAGGGAGACGGAATTCTCTGCGATCTTCGTCGTTAAAAAATGGATCATTCTGCCTGACGGCGGTATGTTGGTTGTCATCGCCGTTATACAGTCTGCAGAAGTGGTTTTTCCAAATTCTCAGCATCGACTGCGATTCTACTACTAGGTGTCCGTTCTCATCCTTACAGGCCTCCGTTCGGGCTTTATAGCCTTGAGACATTCGTTTTATCCGCTGATAAAATATTCGAACGTCGTGCCTGCAATAGCACCTCTCCAAGTTTTCAATCGCCCGCTTCTCGTGCTCTTTCTTTTTTCTCTTGAGAAGCTTATGTTCCTCCCTTCTCTTAAGCTCGTAGAGCTCACGAGCCGCTCTTGTTTTTTTGTGTAGTGAGGCTTTGTATGCCTCCTGCTTTTCCGCATGAATCCTTCTACACTCGTCATCGAACCAGGTGTTTCGTCGTGGTGGAGCTTTAAGGCCCAGCACTTCCGTTGCTGTGCTCTTCAGGGCTTGTTTGCACAGGCTCCATTGTTGCTCTACTGACTGAGTGGAGGATTGAGGTGTATCGGAGAGCTTAAGGGAGACGCGGTTGGCAAAAGCACTGGCGATCTCCGGCGATAGTAGCTTTCCGACGTCATAGCTTGGTGTTCTAACTCTACTCCGCGGTGTTCGTGTTATGCGCTGACGTATCTTGGCTACTACAAGATAGTGGTCTGAATCGATGTTCGCTCCTCGGAAAGTGCGAACATCAAGAATAGTGGAGGAGTGTCTGACGTCAATCGCGATGTGGTCAATCTGGTTGGTGACTGATTGATCTGGCGACCGCCAGGTGCCTTTGTGTATATCGAGGTGGGAAAATCGTGTGCTGGCTACAAGAAGATTTCGCCCCGTTGCAAGGTCGATCAGCCTATGTCCGTTATCGGATGTGGTGTCATGTAGGCTGTGTTTGCCGATGACCCGCTCAAAGATGCTTTCTTTACCCAGCTTAGCGTTAAAATCTCCTAGTATGATTTTGGTTTCATAGCTGGGGCATTTGGTATATGTTCTGTCTAGGAGATCATCTTTGATTGAGTCATCCTTGTCTTCCGTGGGGGCATGGACGCATATGAGGCTGATGTTACAGAAATTTGCGAGTAAGAGCCTCTGCAGCCGAACATCTTGCAGCTCTGCTAGTCAGGTCCTACTTCCACCTCCTCGTGGTGCCATCTGGAAATTTCCTTAAAAGGGAAATTACTGACGGAAGAGGCCGAATGGCGAGTATCCTGCGCCACCAAACAGGATTAGTGTCGGTTGGGCTATGGTCTAGCGAACCATAACCGTAAAACCACTAATTGCTCAGAAACACAAAACAGCCTCGGATAATAAAACGGAACGGATCTATGTTGACGACCCTATGAGAAAACAAAAAACAAACAAGGACCTTCGGTTCTGTACGTGGAATGTTAGGTCCCTAAACAGACCACGTGCGGCCGAACAACTTGCGGACGCCCTAGACCGCTATAAAGCGGACATAACCGCCATCCAGGAAATGCGATGGAATGGACCGGGTAAAAAGCGGATGAAAAACTGCGACATTTACTACGGTGACTGCTATAGGGAGAGAGGACAGAGACTATTTGGATGCGGATTTGTTGTTAGAGGTGGACTAAGACATAAAGTCCTAAGTTTCCAGTATGTGAGTGAACGCCTCATAACGATCCGCATCAAGGCCTACAAGCTATTGAATTTTATTATTAAAGTTCGTGCCATACGAAAAATGTTTTTCGCACACTTATACCATTTTAAGGTGGACATAATTGACCTACCGAGCAAGCAATTCAAACCACGGTGATCGGGCCCGTTTCATCAAGCATCAAGCCACCTATCAGTAGAGTGCGTACAGAGGGAAAAATCGCTGTTGTATCCGCCAGATCATTAATCACTGTTCGCAGCAATTGGGTTCGTATTACTCGACTCGATTTTACGCCGGGATCTTGGTCTAAAATCTTACAAAATGCATCTCATACAAGAACTGAAATAAAACGACCTGCCACAGCGTCTCGAATTTTCGGTTAATAGGTCTTAGAAAAGCTGGAGGTAGAGATTCGCTTTTTCTTTTATCGAAAAATGCCTTCGGCGAATAAGCTCATTTCCGGTTGAATGATGCCGCTATAGTTCAATGATTCTAAACTTTTCTTTTGCCCAAAAGGCACGAGCCGAACTTGGTCGACATATGGTTCTAGCATGTGATTCCTGCTCCAAATGCCACACAGCCCGAGAATCGATGGACTAATTAAGAAATGAGTTTGGTGAGCAAGTTTTTTTTAACTTACCAGTGAGAAGTTATTGTAATGGGGCCAATTTTGCGAATTCCAAATTTTGAAATATCTTCAAGTTTCAAGGTCCAAATCCAAGGTTTTTATTGAGATGTATATGTGTGTGTATGTACGTATGTGCGTACCGGATTATCTCGAGAACTAAATATGGTATTGACATAAGATTGGGTTCATTTCACGCGTAATTACGCAACTTAGAACTAAGTAGATAGATAGATAGGGCTTAGGGGGTGGGACACAGTCGCCTGATCACTGCGGCCACGATTGGGCCTATTGTGATGTCCCCACTTACAGTTCACTCAGAAAACCTGGGTCCGTGATAAAACTTAGTATGCTTTTGAGTGAGCTGGCAGCAATTTCTTCTGCTTCAAGATAATACTTGCCTAGGTGACGTGTACTGACCAGGCAGTTACAGTGGCATAGTATGTGCTCTGCTGTTTCTTCGTCTTCATTACACATACGGCAAGTGTCATCTTGTATGATGCCCATTGTTGGCAGTGTCCAGTAAGGAAACCTGTGATTAAACGAATCTGACTCCTGGAAAGCATGAGAAGTTGTTTCGTTCTTTTGAGGGATGTAGTTGGGAGGAACAGCTTGGCTTGTCTGCTACCTTTCGTTTGTGACCAGTAGTGATCCGTCGTGTTCCTTAACCAATTTTTTATGCAGCATTTGGTGGTGCTAGTGGGTATGCCGCAGAAAGGCCGTGGCATCATAAATGGTGATGCGGAGCCTTTCCTTGCTAGTAGGTCCGCCTTTTCGTTGCCTGTATGGCCGCTGTGTCCGGGTATCCAAATGAGATGAACTCTGTTTGTGCTGGCCAGCTGGTGAAGTAGCTGTAGGCAGTCCCATACCAGCTTGGAGGTTATTTCAAAGCTCTTTAGGGCTTGAAGTGCAGCCTTGCTGTCAGAGAGAATGTAAATGTTTTTGTTAAATATATTTCTGTTTATATTTTCTCTGAGGCAGAGTTCTATAGCAAATATCTCTGCTTGAAAAACGGAGTTATAACTGTCCATGCTGAGGTAAATGCATGTGCCTGTATTTGCTCCGTATACTCCAGCCCCAACGCCTTCGTCCGTTTTGGAGCCATCTGTGTACCACACGTAGGATCCACGGTTGAAGGAGGGTCTATCCTGTTCCCAGTTTTGTCGGTTAGGGAATGTGACCTTGTAGTTTTGGCTGAAGTTATATCTGGGGAGACAGTTGTCTGTAAGAGATATCTTTAGGATTTCATGCCTGTTTATTTCTGTAAGGATGTCAGGGTGAAAGAGCCTACGGTTAGAGTCATCCTCCATGATCATCCTGTGGGCAAAGACCATTGCTTCTTTCTTAAGTTGGAGATGAAGAGGTGGCAGGTCTGTGATGACTTCTAGTGCTGCTGTGGGGGTTGTTCTTATGGCCCCAGTGATACAGATGCAAGCTAGTCTTTGCAATTTGTTGAGCTTGGCTTGCACTGATACTTGTTTTGTTTTGTGCCACCAGACGGGCGCAGCATATGTAAGGATTGGTCTGGTGATTGCTGTATATAGCCAGCGGGACATTTTGGGGTTTGTGCCCCAGTTTTTGCCAGTGAGACTTTTGCTGGTCCATAAAGATATCCTGGCTTTCTCAATGGTCTTTGTAATGTGAGAGTTCCAAGTGAGCTTTTCGTCTGGAGTTATCCCTAGATATTTGACTTATTTTGACAACTCTATCGCCTCACCAAAGAGGGTAGGTTTAGTAAGTTTGTGCCTGTTCCTTCTTTTGGTGAAGGCGACTATGGTGCTTTTTCTAGGATTTACATTTAGTGCAATCTTTAAGCACCAGTTTGCAACAAGGTTTAGTGCCCGTTGGAGGAGTTCCGAGACTGTGTCTTCGAATTTGCCTCTGATCAGGATCACTATGTCGTTAGCGTAGCCTTGGACATAGAAGCCATTGTTGCTGAGTATGCTTATCAGTTCTTTAACCACGATGGACCACAGGAGTGGTGAGAGAACCCCGCCTTGAGGGCATCCTTTCGCGGCGTTTACTCTGATTTTGTCATTGCCTAGCGAGGTGTTTATTTTTCTGTTGCTAAGCACATGTTGAATCCAATTGCTTGTGGTATTATCCACCCCTGTGCTGAGGATGCAACGTTTTATTTGGGTGTATTCGGTGTTATCGAAAGCACCCTCAATATAGAGAAAGCAACCTATCGCAATTTCTTTGTCGCTCAGGGATTTGTTAATCCGGGCCGTTAGTTCCTGAAGAGCATGCGTGGTCGATTTCCCAGGCTGGTAGGCATATTGGCTTTTGTGAAGTGGTGATCTTCTCAGTGCACCGTCCCTGATATGCCTATCCAGGATGTTTTCCATTGTTTTTAGGAAGAAAGAGGTAAGGCTTATCGGTCTGTAGGACTTAGGCAGGTCTGTGGGTCTACGGCCTACTTTGGGAATGAATTTTACCTTTACCTCTGTCCAGCTTGTTGGTATGTTTCCCCATGCATAGCTGGTTCTAAAGATGTTAATGAGCATGGGGCTGATTTGCGCACTCCCCTTCTGAAGAAGGGCTGGGAAGATGCCATCCTCCCCCGGGGATTTGTATGGGTCAAAAGAATTGATGGCCCATTTTATGCTTCCCTCGTGAAATATCGTTCATGCTCTCTTCCAATCCTCCCTGTTTGGTCTAGCTGCCCTGATCTGCGGAGGTATGTTAGAGAGATCGGAGGGAATGATGTTGGAGTCCGGGAAGTGCGTACTGGTCAGAATTTTAAGTACTTCCGTACCATTTTCCGCGTAGGTGCCATCTGCTCTCCTCAACAAACCAATTTGGTTAGTGTGCTCTTTAGCGAGAACTCTGTGGATGCGAGCGCTGCTCTGAATATCTGAAAGACTGCTGCAGAACTTTTTCCATGAGTTTCTTTTGGCTCTTCTAATCTCTTTGTTGTATTTGGTGAGTGAGGCACGATACTGCGTCCAGTCACCAGTCCGTTTAGCTCTGTTGAACAGTTTTCTGGTCAGTGCTCTTAGCTTGGCCAGATTGCTGTTCCACCACGGAGTGGTACGGTTGCCTGGCTTAACTTTCTCTGGGCAAGCGTTGTGAAAAGCAGATAAGATGGTAGCATTGAGGCTGTCGCAGCAGAGTTCGAGGCTGTCTATGTCTCTGATGCTGTTTGGACAGTTTCCGATCTGAACTAAGTAAGTTTTCAGCAAAATCGGTCTAGCCGTTTTTTGTTAAAAAAATAGGCAAGAAAAATTAACAACACGCCGTGTTCCGAAGCTGTCTCCCATTTAAGTACTGACCGCACCCGACGCTGGTTTTTTATTTATTTACTAAACCTAACTGCAATAATTATAAATTAGAGGCAGGGTACAGAAGCAACAGAGGCTTTCCGCTCAGGGATGGAGATTAACTATAATCTTATATTGAAATGTTTAAGAATACGGTCAATTGCTTCGATGTTGGTTGTGTTGGTGTAGTTAAGGATATCGCGAGTGGAGGAGTTAGGCATCTGGGAGTCTAGATGAAATAGAAGTTGTTGGAAGTTGACTTACTTACTTATCAGGCCTGCGATCCATGGAGGATCTGAGCCTGAGCTATAGCTGCCTTCCATCCTTGACGGCACGCTGCTTCCAGTTGTCAAGACCAAGATGTCTTACATCCGCGATTACTTGGTCTTTATACCGGAGGTTCGGTCTTCCTCTTCTTCTCGAACCAGGAGGCTCGGAGTCGAAGACCCTCTCAGCTGGAGCTTTGATGTCCATGCGCTCGATGTGGCCGAGCCAGTGTAGTTGACGGGTCCTTGCCTTCCGGACTACATCCACATCTTGGTACAGCTCGTAGAGTTCGCGGTTGTGTCTTCTTCTCCATTCACCTTCCTCACAGACAGGACCAAATATCCGGCGCAGAATTTTTCTTTCGAAAGAACCCAAAATCAGCTCCGCTGTCCTGCTTATCGTCCAGCTTTCGGCTCCGTACAGCAAGACTGGCAGAATGAGCGTTTTGTAAAGCATGACTTTGGTCTTTCGAGTGAGGAGTTTTGACCCCAGTTGTTTGAACAAGCCGAAGTAGCAGCGGTTGCCAAGGGCATTTGTGGAATTTATGTTTGCCCCGAGGTAGACAAACTCCTTAACTACCTCGAAATTGTAGCTGTCAATTGTTATGTTTTGTCCCAGGTGGTGAGCGACGGATTGGTTTTTGCTTGACAGCATGTATTTCGTTTTGTCCTCATTGATCTTAAGACCAATTCGTTTCGCCTGTTCTTCAATCGCCGTGAATGCTTCCACAATGCCACGGCGAGAACACGCGATGATGTCGATATCATCCGCGTATCCTAGCAGCTGGATGGACTTGTAAAAGATAGTGCCTTCCCTGTTGACGCCTGCCCGTCGCACTATCTGCTCCAGCACCAGGTTGAAGAAGTCACATAACAGCGCATCTCCTTGCCGAAATCCGGTGCATGTTTCGAATTGTTCCGAGGTCCTAGAACCGAGTTGCACGGTGCATCGCGTGTTTTTTAGCGTGGCGCGACACAACTGGATCAGTTTTACCGGGATCCCGAATTCGGCCATCGCCCCAAACAGTGCTTCACGATGAATGCTGTCGTATGCGGCTTTGAAATCGATGAAAAGATGGTGTGTATCGATTCGAAACTCGTTGGTCTTTTCCAGGATTTGTCGAAGTGTGAAAATTTGGTCTACAGTTGATTTGCCGGGCCGGAAGCCGCACTGGTAGCTGCCGATTAGTGCGGTGCAAAATGGTTTTAGACGTTCAGACAATACGCTGGACAGGATCTTGTATGCGACATTGAGCAGGGATATACCTCTATAGTTCTTCCAAGAGGTAGGATCGCCTTTTTTGTGGATGGGGCATATAGAGCTGGTATTCCAGTCGTCGGGCATGCTCTCATCTTCCCAAATTCTGCAGATGATCTGGTGCATGCTCCCTACCAGAACATCGCCGCCAGCCTTGAAGAGCTCTGATGGCAAGCCATCTGAGCCTGCGGCCTTGTTGTTCTTCAGCTTCTGAATAGCTGTGGCGACTTCTTCTATGCTGGGTGGGAGGACTACTTCAGCGGCTGGAGTTGGGATTTCCTCGGTCCCTACCACTCTCTCTTGGTCATGCTCGTTAAGCAGCTGCTGGAAGTGCTGCTTAAATACATCCACTATTCCCTGCGGGTCGGTGACAAGATTACCCTCGCAGTTTCGAAGAGCCAGGGTGCCCTTTTTGTAGCCTCCTGCAAGGCCTTTGGCTTTCTTGTAAAAGGCTCGTATTTTATGTTTATCCCTAGACTCCTCGATATCCTTGAGCTGGGAGGCTGCGAAGATTCTTTTCTTTTGTCGCAGAAGTAGGGTATGTAGGATGGGATTTTGTTGGGTTGATTAAGCTGTAATGGTGACTGTAAGTTAGTCAATCGTTTAATTCAGTGTCTTTCATTTTGCATTTGATTAGTTTTAAATAGTCGGATTGGTTGAAGGTGTTAAATGCCAGGGCGAGAAAATTGATGACGGAGTTAACTGCTTTATCAGAGTGCTCGTTTCCTATAATGCCGACGTGGCCCGGAACCCACATGATTTTTAAGCTTTTTTTGGAGTTCTGGTTATGACAGGCGAGGTGTTGTTTGGGTTCATAATAGCTCTAATAACCGAGAGGCTGCCTGTGCAGACGATCTAGCGACCTTTGGATTTAATTGCATAGTTGATAGCTTCCCAAATACCAAGAGCTTTTGCGGTGAAGATTGAGGCGTAGTTAGGCAGAAGTCCTTGTTTGATGAGTTTACCGTCTTCCGTTGTAACGGCGAAAGGGGTGTGACATGGTGTTTTCAATGCATCGGAGAGGATGAAATTCCAGTTATATTAAACTTATATTCCCTTTCAAGACTCTTGAAAATGCAGCGAAATACAGATGGAGCTGCGTGTTCTTATGGGTAGTGCGTCAAGGAAAGTTCGAACACCTCATGTTGAACCAGCTATGAAGGAAGGAGGAATAATGGTGGGTTAAGTAATTTTTTGGGCATATCGAAATTCTGCAAACAAATCCAGATGCGAGATATGGCCGTGGGGATTTTGTGTTGACGTTTATGACGGAGTGATTTGGTGGCGTTTCCAGCAGTAAGGGATTTGGAGGAGAAGACCAGTTTTACTCCAACTTTAAGCATTGTTTCCTTATATCTCACTTCGAGCGATGGCAGGCCAACTTCTGCATGCCATTCTGCAGAGGGAAGCTGAAGATCTTTGGACCAACGTTCCGTTCCGTTCCGTTGAGAGGATGGATATGTGGTTTTTGGCAGATAATGCATTCGAAATATACTGGTCTATGTGGAGTAGAGCGTCAAGACAGCCTTGATTGGATTCGAAAGCTACTTGGTTCAGACTGATTCGTTTTTTAGATTCCGTAAACCAGGAAAGCCGTTTGGCAATAATTGTTTCTAGGATTTTTGATATATGTACATAGCAGTAGGGAAATTGGTCTATAAACCATTCCCGGTCTTGGTACCGGAATAATTGTGGCCGTTTTCCAGCTACATATGTGGAATGAGTCCGAGTAGATTCCTGAACATTGGGTAGGAGATCCTATCCTATCCCTTCCTGGGGTTTTACGAACATATTTGATGAGGCACGAATCTAGTTCTGTTAAGGAGATTGGTTGCTCAATCAATACACTTATTTTGTTGGAGGTTGGTTTGTGAGTGTTTCGGTTTTACTTGAAACGAAGTTGTTATGGAAATCTCGTCTCTTGAAAGATTTGCCCATGTGCGAGCAAAATAGTCACTTATTACGTCGGGAGAGGTAAGAAAGCCTAGATTTGTGTTTATACACCTTATATGCTAATGAGTAGGGGTTAAACCATTGAGATGACGGATTTTATTCCAGATGTTGGACACAGAGGAGTTTGGGTTGATGGAGGCAGTGAACAAGCCTATTACGGTGATCGGACGGGAACCGACACATTACTCATTATTCGTCTAAGAATCCTACCGCAGCTAACAGAAAGAGATAAAGACCTTGAAACACCTGAACAGATCTTCACAAATTGTAGCTAAGAACCATTCCGATCTTGTTAGCTTAAAAAAAAAAAAAACAAAAAAGGCATCATCGGTACATTCGTTCAGGAGCTACGATGCCACAGACAGACACACAGATACCTCAAACTTATAACACCCATCTTTTTGCGTCGGAGTCAAAAATGAAAAGATATGAAGTTACATGGGTGTTTTCAAATTTTTCCCACTGGGAAGTTAGTCGTGTGGGCCTTGCGGGTCGCACCTAGACCACATTTTCTTGTTTTGGACTCGTTGGCGAGCCTCCTAGATCATGCGATTTTGACGTTTTTGTACTATTTTTTTGGGGATATGTCAAATCACTTGTCCATGTCGATAAGCCTACGTTAATTACAGCCTTCGAAGTTAGCATTACAGGTGTTGTTACGAATAGGTTCGAAAAAATAAATCAAAATTGAAATCTTCTTTATGGACCAATGTGGCCAACATGACTTGATTGTCAACTCGAATACAAATCTTATATATTTTTACAATCTTTCGGTGTTACAGTTTGACAGTGAAAAACCAAACGCTTAAAAACTCAATGCAATGGAAATCGAATTTTATTGAAATGCAAGAGAGAAGTGTTGGAAGGCAAGTTCGTTTTTGAACTTTTTTTTAAATATTCGATCAGTTGACTTTGACCGGGATTTGGTCAGACATGAGGCGGATTCTTCTCCATTCTTAACGAGCGGCTTTCTTGAGTGATTGATGTATACTTTGACTGATTCTACAATCTTGCTAGAACATTTATTCTCTCTCACCGTATTGTTTGGTTGTTCAAGCCTTTAAGGCACCTTATAAAACCTTGACGTTTAAATACGATCATTTTAAGAAAGGCACCCAGGCTCTTCGAATTCGCGAAGGCAATCTTGTCACCAATCCGCAGGGAACAGTGGATGTGTTTAAACATAATTTCCAGCAGCTGCTTACGAGCATTACCAAGAGAGAGTGGTAGGGAGTGAAGTAATCCCAACTCCAGCCGCTGAATTAGTCCGCCCTCCCATCATCGAAGAAGTCGGCACAGCTTTTCAAAAGCTTAAGAACAACAAGGCCACAGGCTCAGATGGCTTGCCATCAGAGCTCTTCAAGGCTGGCGGCGATGTTCTGGTAGGCAGCATGCACCAGATCATCTGTAGAATTCGGGAAGATGAAAGCATGCCCGACGACTAGCATATCAGCTCTATTTGCCCCATCCACAAAAAAGGCGATCCTACCTTCTGCAAGAACTATAGAGGTATATCCCTGCTCAATGTCACATACAAGATCCCGTCCAGCGTACTGTGTGAACGTCTAAAGCCATTTTGCAGCTACCAGTGCGGCCTTCGGCCCGGTAAATCGACTATAAACCAAATATTCACACTTCGACAAATCTTGGAAAAGACCAGCGAGTTCCAAATCGATACATCCATCTTAAAGTCGCATACGACAGCAATCACCGCAAAGAATTGTTTGATGCGATGGCCGAATTCGGGATCCCAGAAAAACTGATCCGGCTGTGTCGCGCCACGTTAAAAAAATACACGATGCACCGTGCAGTTCGATTGCACATGCGACTTCTTCAATTTAGTGCTAAAGCAGATAGTGCGACGGGCAGGCGTCAACAGGGAAGGCACTATCTTCTACAAGCCTGCCCAGCTGCTAGGCTACGCGGATGATATTGACATCATCGCGCGGTCTCGGCGTGGCGTTGTGGAAGCTTTCACGGCGATTGAGGAACAGGCGAAACGAGTTGGTATTAAAGTCAACGAGGATAAGAGAAAGTACATGCTGTCAAGCAAAAACCGATCCGTCGCTCACCACCTTGGACAAAATATAACGATTGACAGCTATAATTTCGAGGTGGTTAAGGAGTTTGTCTACCTCGAGGCAAACGTAAACTCCACAAGCGACGACCGACGGAGACGAAAGCTGACTGATAAGCAGGACGGCAAAACTGATTTTGGGTTCTTTCGAAAGAAAAAGTTATCCGTCGAATATTTGGTCCTGTCTGTGAGGAATGGAGGAGAAAACAGAACCGCGAACTCTACGAGCTGTACAAAGATGTGGATATAGTCCAGAAGGCAAAGATCCGTCGTCTACATTGGCTCGACCACATCGGGCGCATGAACACCAACGCTCCAGCTAAGAGGGTCTTCGACTCCGAGCCTCCTGGTTCAAAAAAGGAGGGGAAGGCCAAACCTCTGGTATAAATACCAAGTATTCGCGGATGCAAGACAACTTGGTCTTGATAACTGGAAGCATCGACCGTCAAGGATGGAAGGCAGCTATAGCTCAGGCTCAGATCCTCCATGGATTGCCGGCCTGATAAGTAAGTAAGTAAACACGATAAATTGATCAGTTTGTCCACAAATTGTTTAATTCGCAATATTTTCTCATCAAAGATCACGTTAAATGAACCACGTTCGCGCATGCGCAACACTTAATTTGCTTAATCGAGCTCTACTTTTTTGAACATCAGTCCTGACATTTTTTCGGTACTTGAATGGCTTTTAATTTTCCTTGCATGAATGTCTCCGATATCAGCCTTAGCATCCTGTGTTACCGGATGACATCTACCCGGTAGAGATGCAACTGTTCTCTTCCAGCCTAGACTGGGTTTACATACCCGTATCATGGGGAGGGGTAAAGGTAACATTCATATCACAAGCTGGAAAAGCCTCCCATATGACTGCCAAAGGCTACAGGCCCATCAGCCTCTCTTCCTTTCTTCTTAAGACACTGGATAGACTGGTGGACCTGTACATTCACGAAACCCTACAAAAAAGCATGCTTTCAACATCGCAGCATGCCTAGTGTAAGGGGATGTCACTAGATACAGGTCTACACACTATAGTATTTGAGAAACATTGAGAAATCACTTACCATCAAAAATGCACAATGATAACCTTCCTTGATATTGAAGGGGCTTCCAACAACATTAAACCACTAACCATCACCAATGCATTAAGCAAGCTAGAGGTAATTAGTAATATAAGACTTTGGATAAAACAAATGCCTTCAAGCAGGTTGATTCATTCGAAATTCGGCTGCTACCACACATAAAGGGCAGTAAAACGTGGCACGCCACAGGGAGGACTACTATTGCCGCAATTATGGGTGTTAGTTATAAACGAGATACTCCTATCCCTGTTTGCCAGCGGGTTTAAGGTCATTGCGTATGTAGACGATATTGCGCTATCAATTAGCGGGAAACACCTCCCAACAATCCGAGATTTGATGGAAACAGGCCTAAGCAAACTTGCCAAATGGGCAGAGAACTGCGGGCTCTTTTTATTCACAAGAAGAAGGCAGATACTTCAAGTCTCTCCTCCAAAACTCAATGGGGCTTACTTTAGATTCGCAGGTCACGTCAAATACCTTGCCGTGATGCTCGATAGGAAGCTCAACTGGAGATTGAATGCGGAAGAACGCATCGAAAAAGCCCTATACATCTGCAAGAAAGCCTTGGGAACCAGAAGGGGTATCAAACCCCATATCACGCAGTGGTTATATACCGCGATTATAAGGCCTGTACTAACGTACGGCTGCTTAGTCTGGTGGACGGCACTGTGCAGATCTAACTATGCCAAACTTCTCTAAGTAGGGTACAAAGGACCGCTATAACCCGGGCACTGCGAACGACCCCTACTGCAGCCCTCGAAACGATGCTTCACCTACTCTTGAATACGTTTGGCAAGGAAAAGGCAAAGAAGTCGATGTTGCGACTTAAGGAATTCTACGCCAAAACAGTGATTTACAAACTACTTAACCCCGATTTTGGACTTCAAGATTCTATGACAATGGGATAGGAATGAATTCCCAAGCAAAGGCACTGCATTGGAAATATACACGGACGGGTCCAGAGCATGCAAAAATGGTGTGGGTGCCGGTGTACACGCACCGACCCTGAAAATCGGCCAATCATTTAGTCTACCAAACTACTGTGACGTCGCCGACTGGTTGTTTTTGAGATTGATGGACTACACTGACATTGTCATCTACACGGACAGCCAAGCGGCAATAAAAGCACTCGAATCGCCAATAATAACATCAAAATTGGTCAGGCACTGCCGCAAATCTGGGTAACTGGGCATAGTGATAATACCAGGTCACTCTCAAGCAGACGAACTAGACAGAATGGGAGATTTCGACAGTCAAAGGGGATATCCATTAACCAATGCGAACGCTAAAGTAATACATTTCGAAACAGACACTGGAGCAGGCCAATGACAGATGGTGTGACCTTGATACAGGCAACGTCGCAGCTACTGTCAACGTAGAACCACATGCCTGCAAAAAATACGCAGGTCATGTATAACCAGCCTAATTGGAGTCCTAACAGGACACTGCGCTTTAAGTAAATTTGCCCCTAGACTAGGACTGCCATATAATGACTATTGCTTAATCTCCTAAGCAATTGTCCTGCCCTAGCCTCCTCAAGATAGTGCGACGGGCAGGCGTCAACAGGGAAGGCACTATCTTTTACAAGTCCATCCAGCTGCTAGGATACGCGGATCATATCGACATCATCGCGTGTTCTCGCCGTGGCATCGTGGAAGCATTCACGGCGATTGAAGAACATTGAAGAACAGGCGAAACGAATTGGTCTTAAGATCAATGAGGACAAAACGAAATACATGCTGTCAAGCAAAAACCAATCCGTCGCTCACCACCTGGGACAAAACATAACAATTGACGGCTACAATTTCGAGGTAGTTAAGGAGTTTGTCTACCTCGGGGCAAACGTAAACTCCACAAATGACACCACAGTGGAGATCCGGCGTAGAATCGCCCTTGGCAACCGCTGCTACTTCGGCTTGTCCAAACAACTGGGGTCAAAACTCCTCACTCGAAAGATCAAAGTCATGCTTTACAAAACGTTCATTCTGCCAGTCTTGCTGTACGGAGCCGAAAGCTGGACGATAAGCAGGACAGCGGAGCTGATTTTGGGTTCTTTCGAGAGAAAAATTCTGCGCCGGATATTTGGTCCTGTATGTCTGTGAGGAAGGCGAATGGAGAAGAAGACACAACGGCGAACTGTACGAGCTGTACAAAGATGTGGATGTAGTCCGGAAGGCAAAGATCCGTCGACTACACTGGCTCGGCCACATCGAGCGCATGGACATCAACGCTCCAGCTAAGAGGGTCTTCGACTCCGAGCCTCCTGGTTCGAGAAGAAGAGGAAGACCGAACCTCCGGTATAAAGACCAAGTAATCGCGGATGTAAGACATCTTGGTCTTGACAACTGGAAGCAGCGTGCCCGGGACCGTCAAGGATGGAAGGCAGCTATAGCTCAGGCTCAGATCCTCCATGGATCGCAGGCCTGATAAGTAAGTAAGTATGCCTCCTCAAGAAGACGATTTCTGGGAAAATACTTCTTTGATGAACTAGCGGATCTATCCGGAATGGAGATCAGCAAATTATCTAAATTAACAGTCACCAAGCCGACTCAAGTGGTAGCAAAATGGACCTATCGTGATCCCCACGACCTAACGCAGGGAAGCCACCTAACCAACCAACCAACTCGTCACTTCCGTGTGAGCAAGTATAAATTGTCTATATAACAGACAAACCGTCTTTGCATTAGTAGCATTGTTCGCAAGACGAGGGAATTCTCTATTGTTATCGCCCCCCACAGTGAGTGAATCGTACCGCCTGACAACAAAATAGATTTGTAAGCATGTCAAGATGCTGTCCTTGATGCTTTGTTAACAACAATCTCACTCGTTTCAGTATAGTTTGGTTTCAGTATATAAAGAACTGAGAGCGCCATGATTGATTGGACGCTGACAACACTGTGGTCGAAATCCGACATCTTTGTGGTCGAATATGTACCAGGTGTTTAGTCAGAAGGACACATGTTATCCATACCTTCGCTTGGCACACTATTTTTCCATAAAACTTCCCTCTCTTCCTTCTCTTCTTCCTTTTCTTCTCTCCCTTCCTTTTCAAGCAATTCACTGATCAAACCATATTCGAACGTCTGCGTAAGAAGCTAGCGCATTCCTGATTGTCGAAATCAGGTGGTAGTCGAGAGGAATCAAGTCTGCTGAATAAGCGAGAGAGATCCTCCCATGTTGATGATCTCAAAATAATTTTGGGCCGTTTTTGACGCATGCATTGCTCCATCTGTTTGAAAACGAATAGAAATGGCTAATTGAGTGTATCTGCCTTCCATCCTTGACGAACCAAGTTGTTTTACATCCGCGATTACTTGGCCTTTATACTGGAGGTTCGGTCTTTCTCTTCTTGAACCAGGAGGTTCGGTGTCGAAGATACTCTTAGCTGGAGCGTTGGTGTTCATGCGTTCAAAGTGGCCGAGCCAATGTAATCGACGGATCTTTCCTTGCGGACATATCCACATCTTCGTACAGCTCTTAGGGTTCGCGGTTGTGTCTTCTTCTCCATTCACCTTCCTCACAGACAGGACCAAATATCCGGCGCAGAATTTTACTTTCGAAAGAACCCAAAATCAGCTCCGCTGTCCTGCTTATCGTCCAGCTTTCGGCTCCGTACAGCAAGACTGGCAGAATGAGCGTTTTGTAAAGCATGACTTTGGTCTTTCGAGTGAGGAGTTTTGACCCCAGTTGTTTGGACAAGCCGAAGTAGCAACGGTTGCCAAGGGCGATTCTATGCCGGATCTCCACTGTGGTGTCATTTGTGGAATTTACGTTTGCCCCGAGGTAGACAAACTCCTTAACTACCTCGAAACTGTAGCTGTCAATTGTTATGTTTTGTCCCAGGTGAGCGACGGATTGGTTTTTGCTTAACAGCATGTATTTCGTTTTGTCCTCATTGATCTTAAGACCAATTCGTTTCGCCTGTTCTTCAATCGCCGTGAATGCTTCCACAATGCCACGGCGAGAACACGCGATGATGTCGATATCATCCGCGTATCCTAGCAGCTGGATGGACTTGTAAAAGATAGTGCCTTCCCTGTTGACGCCTGCCCGTCGCACTATCTGCTCCAGCACCAGGTTGAAGAAGTCACATGACAGCGCATCTCCTTGCCGAAATCCGGTGCATGTTTCGAATGGTTCCGAGGTCCTAGAACCGAGTTGCACGGTGCATCGCGTGTTTTTTAGCGTGGCGCGACACAACTGGATCAGTTTTACCGGGATCCCGAATTCGGCCATCGCCCCAAACAGTGCTTCACGATGAATGCTGTCGTATGCGGCTTTGAAATCGATGAAAAGATGGTGTGTATCGATTCGAAACTCGTTGGTCTTTTCCAGGATTTGTCGAAGTGTGAAAATTTGGTCTACAGTTGATTTGCCGGGCCGGAAGCCGCACTGGTAGCTGCCGATTAGTGCGGTGCAAAATGGTTTTAGACGTTCACACAATACGCTGGACAGGATCTTGTATGCGACATTGAGCAGGAATATACCTCTATAGTTCTTGCAAGAGGTAGGATCGCCTTTTTTGTGGATGGGGCATATAGAGCTGGTATTCCAGTCGTCGGGCATGCTCTCATCTTCCCAAATTCTGCAGATGATCTGGTGCATGCTCCCTACCAGAACATCGCCGCCAGCCTTGAAGACCTCTGATGGCAAGCCATCTGAGCCTGCGGCCTTGTTGTTCTTCAGCTTCTGAATAGCTGTGCCGACTTCTTCGATGCTGGGTGGGAGGACTACTTCAGCGGCTGGAGTTGGGATTTCCTCGGTCCCTACCACTCTCTCTTGGTCATGCTCGTTAAGCAGCTGCTGGAAGTGCTGCTTAAATACATCCACTATTCCCTGCGGGTCGGTGACAAGATTACCCTCGCAGTTTCGAAGAGCCAGGGTGCCCTTTTTGAAGCCTCCTGCAAGGCCTTTGGCTTTCTTGTAAAAGGCTCGTATTTTATGTTTATCCCTAGACTCCTCGATATCCTTGAGCTGGGAGGCTGCGAAGATTCTTTTCTTTTGTCGCAGTAGTTTCTTCTCCTCCCTTCTTCTGGCTCGGTACTCTTCCCGCGCTGCCCTGGTTTTCCTCTGCAGCGCCTTTTGGTACGCCTCGTCGGTTGCTGCCTTTTTCTGCTCACACTCGCCATCATACCACGGGTTTCTTGTCGGGGGTGGTAGGTATCCTAATGTGGTTTCGGCTACTTCCTGAATGGCTGAGCGGCAATGCAGCCACATATTATTGGCATTTGTGTTCGACGTAGGCATACCGTAGAGTCTTTCGCTCAGCTGCTCCCTGTAGACTCTGGCAACCTCCGGTGTGCTCAGGCGCCCAATGTCGAACCTCCTCCTGATGGGCTGGTGCAGCTTTCTGACATTGGACAGTCGAGCTCTGAATCTTGCTGCTACGAGGAAGTGGTCAGAGTCGACAGAGTCGTTGGTTATAGTCCGTAGTAATTCGTTCAAGCACTTTAGTATTGCATACGCAAAGGATGAATTTCGGTTGACCATATACTGTGAGAGTGTTATGCCTGCAGCAGTACGTCTGGTCACTTTCCATTCTCTACAGCGTTGCATAATTTTTGTCCGCATAGGAACTACTTTTTCTTGGCTATGAAGCGAATTAGAACCATAAACCTTCCGCTCGGCGGTCGATGATGTTAACCACTGCACCACGGCCACCCCCACGGCCATATGAACGAAGTCCATTCATAAATGTTTTGATTGTACTTCAAGCCGATAATAAAGTTTTTGAAGTATCTTAAACGGTTTGCGTTTTATTTAAAGAAAAAAAGTTGTCAAGTCCTTATTGGAAAACCCGATGTATAGGATATATAGGAGCACGAGTAGATGAAACCACTTTGTACATTTTATATGACACACTGCCCTCTCTTGCCATTAACTTGGAATTGCATTTAGCTTTAGCTTTTGGCAATAGTATCTGGCTTGCGCAGATCTATTTTTCTTCTCCTCTAATCTAAGCCTTCGGGGAAGGTTTAAAAATTAAGCACGAAAAATAGATCAGAGGTTTCGTCTCCGCTTAACTTTGAACAACTACGTACCCTGAACACATAGCAAAATGACAAGATTTCAATGGACATCAGAAATGAAAACGATTATTCTCGCCTCGTTCTTTCCATCTCTCTTTTCTTAGATCGCCACATTCAGTCCATGATATATTATTGTTCAGTAAAACTAGGTCCAAAAACTGCTATGTAATGTCATTAGTTCATTTCTCCCGCGACTCTTTCACTCGGGTCATTCCAAGTCACACTTTCTATAGTTAAAATAAAGAAAAATAAAAAAAATCAAATGTCAATCCTCCAGTCAATGGGGTCAAAACATGAAATTTGCATTGCTCACTTACCCGATGACTCACGTATAATCTGAACAAAGCGAAATGCTCTCCGTTCAATTGCATCTACTACATAGTACCTATCCGTTCACCCTTTCACTGCAGCGGGCGAATTGATTGAAAACCTGTAACCAAGCCAAGCCCACTACACTGTCATTAATCTCTTCGATGCACATCAAAATCAAAATCCATCATAATCCAAACCTTTGGTAATAACTAGGTACCTCTTGTCGTACTTTCTTTCTTCGTCGAACTATGCTGCGCGACGATACAACCTCGGATAAAACACGTACCATTAGCACATCAATATATCACAAGCTCTCGTCTCTCTATTCATGCATGTAACGGAATTAATCAAATGTCTCTCTGGACGTAGTATGTAGTATACACGCTTTTCATCTGACGACGCTGTTGTTTCCCGACGTTCCTTTGGTTATTAAATTGTAAAATCGCCGTAACTAAAAGGGGGTAACCGAAATCCGGTTAAACATCAAAGTATCCGATGTGTCGTAATCCGACAATGGTGTCCGAAATATATAAGCGAGCATTAAAGCCAAGAAGTCATTAAGGCAATGCAATGTAACACTAACAATCACCTCCATTAACCTTGCTAGTCCATTCTTGAACACAACAAAAAAAAAGAGAAAAAAAAAAAGGAAAACTCCCAAAGGTCATTAGAACAATTGAGTAATGCACTTGTGTTTTGTGTTGTTCTCTTATTACAGATAGCGGATCAGCTCCACCTCAGAGACCATGGATACCGTTAGCAAAGCCGAATAAAACTAGACCGTCCTGTAAGTACCTACCTACCTACCTAGTCCCTTGAAAAGAATGATTTTGTGTTAATTTTTCATTTACATTTACAGGTATCTTCACCGTGATGTGTTACAATGTTTTGTGTGACAAATATGCCACTAGACAAATGTATGGCTACTGTCCAAGTTGGGCTCTTAGTTGGGAGTATAGAAAAAAGGTAAATATAAACTAGTTTTCATTATCAAGTTGATTGGTCCCTTAATCAAATTGTATATGTGTGTGCAGGCGATTCTTGACGAAATACGACACTATTCAGCGGATATTATCAGCTTGCAAGAGATCGAAACCGAACAATTTTACAATTTTTTCCTGCCAGAGCTTAAGAACGACGGTTTCGAGGGTATCTTCTCGCCAAAATCTCGTGCAAAAACAATGTCTGAAGTGGAAAGAAAGTACGTGGATGGTTGTGCGATTTTTTTCCGCTCATCAAAGTAAGTTTAAATCATTCAATCACCCGCATAGACCTCTGTATGCTTATCGTTTCTTATTATTTTTTTTTCTGTTTTGATAGATTTTCACTTATTAAGGAACATCTGGTAGAATTCAATCAATTGGCTATGGCCAATGCCGAAGGTTCTGATAACATGCTGAACCGTGTTATGCCAAAGGATAATATCGGCTTGGCGGCACTACTTAAAGTGAAAGAAACCGCCTGGGAACCAATGACCGAAGTTACACAAATATCACAACCGCTACTAGTTTGCACGGCACATATCCATTGGGATCCGGAATATTGCGATGTTAAACTGATCCAAACACTTATGTTAAGCAACGAATTGAAGACGATTATCGATGAGGCGAGTCATAGTTTCCGACCCGGTCATAAATATGATTTGAATACTGTTCAACTATTACTTTGCGGTGATTTCAATTCTCTACCGGATTCGGGTGTAATCGAATTCCTTGGCAAAGGACGCGTATCGATGGATCATCCGGATTTTAAGGAATTAGGCTATAAACCATGCTTGCAACGTTTATTCTCAAGCGATACTAGTGAATTTACTCATTCCTTTAAGTTGGCATCGGCATACAGCGAAGACATTATGTCGCATACAAACTATACATTCGATTTTAAGGGAATTATCGATTATATTTTCTACACAAAGACCGGTATGGTGCCTCTTGGCCTTTTGGGGCCAATCTCACATGAATGGTTGCGCGATAATAAAGTGGTCGGTTGTCCGCATCCGCACATCCCATCCGATCATTTTCCATTACTCGTCGAGCTCGAACTAATGCATACGGCCAGTCAGCAGCAACCTCCCAATGGTCTCATTAATCGGCGGTAGCAATAGAAATTCGTCGAATACTTTCTGGACACCTACAAAGTTGTTGTGAACTGAAAAATCAAATACACATACCGCCAGTTTTTTTTTTTTTTTTTTAACTTTTTTTTTTAATAACATTTTATATTACGTACGCCCAACAGTCTACACATACAGATTACATGTTTAGTTCATATTTAGTTCGCTGAAGAAATGTTGTTTAAACGTTTTTTTCTCTCTCTCTCTCTCTCATTTTCTCGTTTCCCAATCCCCCCATCGCCATTATATTGGCACTTGCATTCATATTCACAACATCAGCGCTGCGTCAAGAAGAAAAGAAAAAAAAAAACAGAAATATCGTCATCATTAGTAAATGAAACAAAAAGAAAGAAAACATATTGTTTGTTCGATTCCTTATCTTCCAATGTCCCATTTTCATCTTTTTCTATCTCTCTCTATCCTCTCTCTCTCTCTCTCCCATTGTTTTTTTTTTTTTTTTCTTGTTTTAGAAACTTATAATTAAGATTTGTAGTTGCAAAAATAGGACTTAATTTAAAATAAACAAACAACAACAAACCAAACATCAAAAACAACAAATAAAAAAAAAAAATTGAAAAACAACAAAAGCGTATCTTCGGGTATAAGAAAAACAAAAAAAAATAAATAACAAAAACAACCAGCAACAACAACAACATTTTTACAAATTTACACAAGTTTTAGAAAACAATAAAAGAAAATATAAAGTAATATTAAATGCAATGTAAAATATAATGAACAAAGCAAATAGTGTATTTTTATATAGACAAATCAATAAAAAAAAAAACGCGAACAACTGATTAATTAATAACCAACATCTTAAAGTAAGAAAAAATTAAAAATAATTAGCGAAAAATAAAACAATGAAAAAAGAAATGAGAAAGAAATTAAATAAAATTAAAAAAAAAAAAAATAAATCAAACAACGGACAAATAATATCATTAATCATTAATCCAGTCAGACGTATTTAGTTACACTTTTTTTTTTTTTCTTAATTTTATTTTCTAATTCTAATTGTTTTTATTTTTAACATAAATTCTTTGTTTCTAATTTCATTTAATTTTTTTTTTTTTTTTTTCGTTTTTTTGTGTGTAGTTTTAAAAATTCGTAATATTCGTAGGGTTTGTAGTTAACTTTATTCTTATTGTATTAAGTTCAAAGAAACCAATCAACAATAGAATCGCAAAACTAATTAATGTAAATGTCGAAAAAAAAAAAACAAAAACAAAAATTTTAAAGAAAAACAAATTTTCTTTAGAGCGATAGAAAAGAAACAATAAATCATTTTTTTCCCCCTTAATTTTTGTTTTCCTTTCTCGCCCTCCTTCGTACTCTCGTACGTGTCTTAGATTAATTACAAAGATAAAATGAAAATCTAATTCAACATTTAATTATTTTTAATTCCTTTACTAAGACGAACCTCCTCTGCAGACTTAAAAATTAAAAAAATTAAGATAACATCGCAACAAAACTGTGTAAAATGTGCTGTTTATACATATATGTAGTGGCAATTGAAACAAACGAAAATATATACAGGGTGCGCCGCGAGCAGTGTGCCAAAAAGCTAGAGCGTGTAGGTCTGGTCAAGACAAGAAAAAAATCGTACCGGAGGGGGGGGGGGGTCTATTCCCCCCCCATTTAGCCGGGAGGGGCAATTTTCTAAAAAGTTGGCTTAAATTGAAAAAAAAAATATTCAAAATCAACGGTTACATCCACAATGCCGTGATATACTTTTTTGTAAAGCTAGAAACCTCTTCTTTCATCATGTTTTTAAACCAAGCTGTTTCAAGGAATAGTTTTTGAGAAATTAATTTTCAAACTCAAAATTTTGAAAAAAAATTAAAAGAAAAATGCGAACTAATTTTTCTCAAAATTTTATGTAATTAAGTACTAATTTTTTTTCAAGAATTAAATTCTGTTATTAGTTTTTAGTTCAAAACGGAAAACCGGATGCAAAAATGTCTTGTAGTTTTTGAGAAATGAAAAAAAAACCCAAACCACTTTTTTCTAAGAAAAACCTTTTTTTCGGTTTTAACGCGGCTAGACTTGTAGGCAAATTTATGTATGAAACATTGAACTGGTGTAAAATGGTACGGGTGTAACTTCTTGGTATGGAGCACTCTCTATACTTTAGATTTGGGCACTCCAAGCATAAAAGCTATCCTCCTTGTACTAAGGGAGGGATTACGTCGGACCAAATCCAAAATTCTTTCATCTAAGATTGCTGATCCATCTGTAATTGATCTTTCGCTTCTTCGATGCTCTAGCACTCCGTGCTCTCGCAGACGTTGGTGGATTCTTGAGAACATGCTACGACTGGGACACCTCCGATTGGGACATCTTTCAGTGTGGAGTCTTTCGGCTCCACGATCTGGACCATCAACTAAACCGTCCGTTAATTCTTCTCGAGAGTATAAGTTTGACATCGTAATGTGTTGATGAGTTAACATCCAATTTGGAAATGTTTTCTTATTTAAAATGCGATGCCTTTATTTACATTTGGGTTGCAAATATTTTGTTGTTCAATAAAAATATTGCGGTTTTATTGTCTTAAGGTCCTAGCGGGTAAAACCTATCGGCGGCGGGCGGACCCAGACGAAATTGCCAGGTCAGTTTTCAGGCGTTATTAATGAAAAAAAGGATTAATCCAGGGCTAATCCGATACTGTCACTTTATTGTATCCTCATAAAACTCCGAATTATTTAAAAATAATAAAAAAGAGGTCAATGTTTCATACATAAATTTGCCTACAAGTCTAGCCGCGTTAAAACCGAAAAAAAGGTTTTTCTTAGAAAAAAGTGGTTTGGGTTTTTCTTTAATTTCTCAAAAACTATTCCTTGAAACAGCTTGGTTTAAAAACATGATGAATGAAGAGGTTTCTAGCTTTACAAAAAAATATATCACGGCATTGTGGATGTAACCGTTGATTTTGAATAATTTTTTTTCAATTTAAGCCAACTTTTTAGAAAATTGCCCCTCCCGGCTAAATGGGGGGGAATAGACCCCCCCCCTCCCGTACGATTTTTTTCTTGTCTTGACCAGACCTACACGCTCTA
Source organism: Eumerus sabulonum (assembly GCA_951905685.1). Taxonomy (NCBI): domain Eukaryota; kingdom Metazoa; phylum Arthropoda; class Insecta; order Diptera; family Syrphidae; genus Eumerus; species Eumerus sabulonum. Next base: position 244,146,277 of record OX645060.1, read on the forward strand.
GCTTTTTGGCACACTGCTCGCGGCGCACCCTGTATAAATAAAAAAAAGATAAAAAAACATTTATTAAATAAAATTAAATTTAACCTGAAAAACATAAAATTAAAACAATTCATTTGATTGGTACGTAAATCCAAAATTTGTCTATTTGCCTTCGTTTTCAGATTTACGTATTTCTATTTATTTTATTATTTTTTTTTTTTAATAGCAAGAATGGGCAACTAAAGGATTTAAAAAAAATTTTTTTTTTTAGCGAAAATTTATACAGTGGTAGACAGACATTCGTTTATGCGCACACTCATTTTTGCTATTATTTCAGTAATACAATTTTTTAGCTTAAATAACTCCAAAATGTTTATTTAATTTCCAATTACTTACTTAACGGGCGCTACAGTTCGGGGTGAACCTGGGCCTCAACCAACATGCCTCTCCACCTAACACGATCTTTCGCTAGTCTTTTCCAATGCCGCACGCCCAGTTGGTTGAGGTCCCCTTCCACCTGTGCGCGCCACCTTAGGTGCGGCCGTCCTCTATTTCTTCGTCCCTCGGGGTTGGATTCAAAGACTCTACGGGCTGGAGCTGTGGTGTCCATTCGCTCTACATGGCCTAGCCATCTTAGGCGTTGGATCCGTAGACGCCTGACCAGACTCATGTCGCTGTACAACCCGTACAGTTCGTGACTGAATCTTCTCCTCCAACCCTCCTCTGTGTTTATGGGACCGAAAACCGAACGCAGAATCTTTCTCTCGAAACGACCAAGGATTTCCTCATCCGCTTTAGATAAAGTCCATGTTTCTGCGCCGTATAACAGGACCGGGATAATTAAGGTCTTATATAAGGTCAACTTGGTCGTACGAGAGAGGGCTCTACTTCTCAGTTGCCTCTTGAGCCCAAAGAAGCAGCGGTTGGCAAGAGTAATTCTACGCTTGATTTCGAAACTGGTGTCGTTGTTCCAAGTCACCGCGGAGCCGAGGTATATGAAGTCCTTAACTACCTCGAACTTATATCTGCCAATATGCACGTTCTGTCCAAGACGTCGGTGGTAAATGTCCTTTTTCGATGACAGCAGATATTTAGTCTTGCCCTCATTAACTGCCAAACCAATTTTTGCCGCCTCCATCTCAATACTCGCAAACGCCTCATTGACATCTCGCTGCGATCTACCTATTATGTCAATGTCGTCGGCGTATGCAAGGAGTTGCGAGGATTTGAAGTAGATTGTGCCTCTTGTATTGGCCTGTGATTTTTGCACAATCATTTCCAATACGATGTTGAAGAAATCACACGACAGCGCATCGCCCTGCCTAAATCCTTTTTTGACATCAAAACTATCGGTGAGGTGCTCACCGATTCGGATGGAGCTGCGAGCATTTTCCAAGGTCATCCTGCATAGTCTGACGAGCTTCGCAGGGATGTCAAAAATAAACATGGCGTTATATAGCTCGTCTCTAATTACGCTGTCGTATGCGGCCTCGAAGTCGACGAATAGATGGTGCGTATCGACTTGAAACTCATTGGTTTTCTCCAGGATCTGCCGTAGTGTGAAGATTTGATCGATGGTGGACTTCCCTGGCCTGAAGCCACACTGATAAGGACCTATCAGCTTGTTTACGAATGGCTTCAGGCGTTCACACAAAACGGCAGCGAAGATCTTGTATGCGACATTAAGGAGACTTATTCCTCTGTAGTTGCCGCAGTCAAAGAGGTCTCCTTTTTTTTTTGTGGATTGGGCAAACAATGCTGAGACTCCATTCCTTGGGCATGCCTTCCTCTGACCATATCTTACAGATGAGCCGGTGCATGCTCCTAACCAGCTCACCCCCAGCCGCTTTGAAGAGCTCAGCAGACAGTCCATCTGCGCCAGCAGCTTTATTCGACTTGAGTTTCGACATGGCAATCTTAACTTCGTTGTGGTCAGGGGGACGGAATTCTCTGCGATCTTCCTCATTGAGAAATAGGTCATTCTGCCTGACGGTGGTATGTTGGCTGTCATCGCCGTTATACAGTCTGCAGAAGTGGTTTTTCCAAATTCTCAGCATCGACTGCGATTCTACTACTAGGTGTCCGTTCTCATCCTTACAGGCCTCCGTTCGGGCTTTATAGCCTTGAGACATTCGTTTTATCCGCTGATAAAATCTTCGAACGTCGTGCCTGCAATAGCACCTCTCCAAGTTTTCAATCGCCCGCTTCTCGTGCTCTTTCTTTTTTCTCTTGAGAAGCTTATGTTCCTCCCTTCTCTTAAGCTCGTAGAGCTCACGAGCCGCTCTTGTTTTTTTGTGTAGTGAGGCTTTGTATGCCTCCTGCTTTTCCGCATGAATCCTTCTACACTCGTCATCGAACCAGGTGTTTCGTCGTGGTGGAGCTTTAAGGCCCAGCACTTCCGTTCCTGTGCTCTTCAGGGTTTGTTTGCACAGGCTCCATTGTTGCTCTACTGACTGAGTGGAGGATTGAGGTGTATCGGAGAGCTTAAGGGAGACGCGGTTGGCAAAAGCACTGGCGATCTCCGGCGATAGTAGCTTTCCGACGTCATAGCTTGGTGTTCTAACTCTACTCCGCGGTGTTCGTGTTATGCGCTGACGTATCTTGGCTACTACAAGATAGTGGTCTGAATCGATGTTCGCTCCTCGGAAAGTGCGAACATCAAGAATAGTGGAGGAGTGTCTGACGTCAATCGCGATGTGGTCAATCTGGTTGGTGACTGATTGATCTGGCGACCGCCAGGTGCCTTTGTGTATATCGAGGTGGGAAAATCGTGTGCTGGCTACAAGAAGATTTCGCCCCGTTGCAAGGTCGATCAACCTATGTCCGTTATCGGATGTGGTGTCATGTAGGCTGTGTTTGCCGATGACCCGCTCAAGGATGCTTTCTTTACCCAGCTTAGCGTTAAAATCTCCTAGTATGATTTTGGTATCATAGCTGGGGCATTTGGTGTATGTTCTGTCTAGGAGATCATCTTTGATTGAGTCATCCTTGTCTTCCGTGGGGGCATGGACGCATATGAGGCTGATGTTACAGAAATTTGCCTTGATGCGGATCGTTATGAGGCGTTCACTCACATACTGGAAACTTAGGACTTTATGTCTTAGTCCACCTCTAACAACAAATCCGCATCCAAATAGTCTCTGTCCTCTCTCCCTATAGCAGTCACCGTAGTAAATGTCGCAGTTTTTCATCCGCTTTTTACCCGGTCCATTCCATCGCATTTCCTGGATGGCGGTTATGTCCGCTTTATAGCGGTTGTTCGGCCGCACGTGGTCTGTTTAGGGACCTAACATTCCACGTACAGAACCGAAGGTCCTTGTTTGTTTTTTGTTTTCTCATAGGGTCGTCAACATATTAATTTCCAATTAAGAAATTGAAAAAAAAAAAAACAAACTTAAATAATATTTTTTTTTACAAAAATGTGGAAATAAGGGTAGACATACGTTTATGCGCACGTAACGTAATGTTTTTATAAATTTCACAATTATTATTTTTAATGAATTTTAGTATTTTGTGTGACCTCCTTTGTTCTCTATGATAGAAAAAACGCGATTGGGCATGGATCCGACTAACTTATGGAGAGTATCGGGTCCAATTTCAAGCCAAGCCCGACGAATTCCATTTTTGAGCTCGGACACACTATTGCATTGTTTCCCTTTTGAATATACTTTGGCAGCAAGTATGCCCCAAAGGTTCTCGATAGGGTTGCAATCTGGACTACATGCCGGCCATTCAAGTAGTTCGATATTTTTTGAGGAGAACCACTCTTTCGACTGCCTAGATCAGCGGTTCCCAACCTTTTCTTGACCAGGGACCACTTTGATTTCTTTGTTGTTCTCAGGGACCACAAGAAAAATAAACTAAATCAATCCGGAAACAAATTTGAATGAAAAACTCAATGTAACTTTCATTAAGAATATAATTTTAATAGAAAACATTGCATTTTTGTAAAAAATAAAATCAATTTCGAATCAATGTGTTTTTTGAGCTTGCATCTTCTGCACAAGTTCGGTAATCCTAGGACTAATACTATTACTCAAAGCTACACGCAAGTCATCACTAACTTTTAAGCGATTCCTGGCCTTGTTTTTAATTGCCAACAAAGCAGAAAACCCTTGTTCGCATAAATAAGTCGTTGAAAAATTCATTAGATAGCGCAAAGCAATTTCTCGAGTTTTGGTGAAAGAAATTGCTTTTTTACACCAAAACTTCTCAAGTGAATCAGATTCAAATGCATCCTTACAGTTTCGATCATTTTGAAGTTCAATGAGTTCTTCCTGGATTTCTTCTGGAACTTCACCAGTATCGATGCTAAAAGGGTTACGAATCAGTTTTTGAACAACTTTAACTTCTGTTTCTGAATATTCTGGGAAGTATCGATTGAATTCATCAATCAACACTTGTAGATGACTCTTAATGTTTTCTTGTATGTTTGCCTTATTGGCGACATACTTCTCATCCCCCATACATACTTTTAGTGTCGCAAACGCAGAATAGTTGTTCTCCCCAATTTTATCTAACCATAACTGCAGTTTGCAAATAAAGGCGCGAAGCTTATCTTCGAAGATAAAGACATTTGCAATATCTTCTAATTGTTTGTATCCGGAACCTTGCAATTGTAAGTTTAATTTATTTAAATGTGTGAAAATATCAATAAGATAAGCCAAATTCATCTGGCATTTCGGATCAGAAAACTGCTTCAGCAACTCGTTCATTTATTTGTTCGCTAGAAAAATCTCAACCTCCGTCCTGACTTCATACAACCTCCCCAACATATTTCCCTTCGATAGCCACCTAACTTCTGTGTGAAAGAGAAGTGCCTCATGATCTGCGTCCATTTCAGAGCATAGTTTTTTTTTGAAAAGGCGTGTATTTAAGGCGCTGCTTTTGATAACACTTACCACGTTTATGGCTAATTGCATTGTATTCTTATGGCATTCAGGAAGAGTCTTCGAAGCCAACGCCTGACGGTGTAGGATACAATGTGTTGTTATTGCCTTAGGATTCTTCTGTTTCACCAACGTCACCAGACCGGAGCGTGATCCCAACATTGCTGGAGCGCCATCCGTACAGAAACCGACGAGTTTCTCCCAGCTAATGATATGTTTCTTAAAATATTCCGATATTGTGTTCATGACGTCGATACCTTCTGATGTTGTTTCCAGTTCTCGTGAAATCAATCATTCTTCTTTGATTACGTTGTCGTCTAAAAACCGAACAAACACAAGTAACTGACAACAATTAGAAATGTCAGTCGATTCATCACACTGCAAAGCGAAGCATGGTGAACTTTTGATTTTTAAAACAAGTTGCTCCTCAATATCATTTGACATTAGTTCAATTCGAGCTTTAACCGTGCTGTTTGATAGCGGTATTTCTTGTATTTTTTATTTTTTGGCCTCCAACCCCAACATTTCTTCAACAGCTTTGATCAAACACGGCTTCAAGAGTGTTTCTCCGATTGTGTGAGGTTTTTTAGATTGCGCTATTAATTTCGAAATCTCACACGACGTTAATAATGTTTTCTCTGATGTCGCAAATCGCGTACCACTAGGCCCGAGTTTCATTTTTTTTAGGTTCTCTAATTTTCCTTCAAAGAATTGTGGCGGTCGGTTAGAGAAATTAGGATGGACCGTTTCCAGGTGGCGTTTTAATTTCGCTGGCTTCAAAGCGTCGTTCGCAAGTACGGTTGCGCATAATATTCGTCCTTATTGCTCGACTGACTACGGACGAATGACTCGTTTTCAAATCTCATCACACTCTTTCACCGGTAGTTTCTTCATATTTTGGATTTACTACAAATCCTTCCTATTCGTATTCCTAGAAGAATGTTCGTATTTCTCACTAAACCTTCATACGATTGACCGGCTTATGCATGTGACAACACAATAACAATGTAAACAAACTTCCCTCCTTCGTTGTAACTCGCGTCTCCCGCGCCGCCAGCGATCTCGCCACTCACAATACGCGACGATACCCAGAAATTTTAAATCGTTCGCGGACCATATTTTGATTCCGGCGGACCACTGGTGGTCCGCGGACCACGGGTTGGGAACCACTGGCCTAGATACATGGATGGAAGCGTTGTCTTGCTGGAAAACGTAGTTTCTTCCTGGATCTTCTTCGTAATACGTAACCAAAACGTAACCAGCAGCTCCGTATAGGTTTTTGAATCCATTTTTGTGGTGATAAAACACACAGGCGTCTTTCCGTAATATGAGAAAGCTCTCCATATCATAACAGTTCCGCCCCCGAAATTGCGTTTAGATCGTACCGCGCCTTGTTGGCTTAAGTTATGCCAATAGCAGCTGTAGCAGTCCGGTCCGTCTAAATCAAATTTTTTTTTTTTCGTCGGAAAATATAAAATTTCGCCATTCGTGGGTCCAGGACATGTGCTTACGGGCAAACTCCAATCTTTTGGCTTTGTGGCAACTGGTCGAACGTGGTTTGGATTTGAGCTTTGTCCATTTGATGGTGGATGAAGCATTTAAAACCCGTGCGATATGCCGAGCACTAACGGGAAGATCTAATTTTGCTTTAATTTGCCGAGCTGATAAGCGATTTTTAGTAGCTTCATCACGAATTTGACCACCTTGTCGTAGTGAAAGCTTTGTATTTCCTTTGGTTGGTGCTTTCACGCCATATTTTTTTCCTTTTTTTAGGAAATTTCTTATGACGCCTTCGCTTCTACCGATTCTAATTGCGATTTTCCGGTTTGAGTAGTTTTCTTCTTTCAAAATCCTGATTTTTTCTTTTTCGCAGTCAGTCAATCTTTTACCCTTACCCATGGCTGGAAAAGCTTTGAAATTATATACACTGAGCGAAATAATGATAAGACCAAATTAGTTGCACGATATTTTCATTTAAAACGATATATATAGGGAAAAGAATGTTCAAAATATTATTCATTAGTATTAATTGCGTATTTAAATTTAAAAAGAAGTCATTAACATTTTATTTAAAAACAAAGTAATAAAACAAAGCTTGCAGTGAAACGAAATAATGATAGGACCAAACAATGTTAAATAATAATACACGTAAAAAAAATGCAATACAAAAAATATTAATAATTTGTTGATGAGCCTCTGTGTGCAATAACCTGTTGCAACCTCCTTGGCATTGAATTAATAAGGTCTTTGTCCACATTTTGGTCAATTTTAGCCCACTCGACCTGAATTGCCTGCTTTAGTTGCAGAACGGTATCGTATTGTCGCCCATTTTGGAAAACCCGCTGGGACAAAATGCTCCAGAGGTTTTCAATTGGGCTTAGGTCCGGACTGCAAGCAGGCCAGTCGACCAAAGGAATACCTCGGGTGTTAAAAAATTCCTTTGTGAGCTTGGATGAATGGATTGCCGCGTTCTCCTGTTGGAATATCCAGTCATCTCCAGCAACTTCTTCACCAAAGTCTATTAGCACCGCGTCCAATAGTTCTACGTACTTGGAAGAGTCAATTTTTGTCGAAATGAAGCAGATTTGACTCCTGGCAACGCATGCTGTAGAGGCCCAAATCATGACTGTTCCTCCACCAAAGTTTCGGGACATCCGCGTCTCTTTTTCTCTGCGCTTATCATGCCAATATCTTTGACGTCCATCAGGACCGTCTAGATTGAACTTTTTTCGTCGGAAAATATGACTTTGGTCCATTCTTCATTCCAAAATTGGTACTTTTCCGCGAACTCCAATCTAGCCCTTTTGTGACGCATTGTCACAGTTGGTATCAGTTTTTAAAATTTGTTGGATGCGTCTCACTGATACGTTGAGATCAAGAGAACGTCGGATATCTGAAGCGCTGTTTGATTTGTTTGTGGCTAATCTCTTCATTTCCCGAATAGTCCGTGTGGAAAGAACAGCTTTTCTTCCAGTACTCTTCTTCTTCCCATCATTTTCTCCTAATTTTAAACAGTTAATGACAACTGTCTTACTTCTGTTCATTCGAGCAGCAATATCTCTGGTTGTCATTCCAGATTGGCGACACATGACAATTTCGGCCTTCTCTTTCTCTGTAAGCTGCTTACCACGACCCATTTTCAAACAACTTTTATAAATCTATTAAATTAAATAACGTAAATTAAAGTAAAATGTTCGCAGTTCACTTACACATTTACCTGTCTTTAAATAAATTACTAATGTATTATTTTTTTTTAAGAATTTCAACGAAAAACACTTGTGGTCTTATCAATATTTCGCACTAGAATGCGTTTTCGTTTCTTGGATGAACCCGAAAAAAATCCTAAATAAACAACCGTTATCGCTACAAAGGAAAAATGCTATAGAAAAACGCAACAACACATGACACTCCAGCAATAGTATGAGTAAAAATCTGATAATAATGCAAACAGTCTCACAACTATTTTATTTAAAACGCAAAAGCTGCATTTTACATCGTGGTCTTATCATTATTTCGCGTAGTGTATACTGTATATAAACAAATATTCACCTTAATCAAGTTTTTTACACACAAAATTTTTATATTCTCTACTAAAATGCCGATGTGTATAAACGAATGTCCAAGGAAAACAGAGCACAAATAATACATAAAGTAAAAGTTTCTGGTCGTTTGTAAAAAACGTAAAAAACTCAACTAAGTCGTCTATACCGACGCTCATCCACAATGACATCCCAGCTGTCACCCCCTTAGACAAAGCTAACCTACTTGCTGCCCATTTCGCAACCAGTTCTCAGCTGCCAGCTTGTACTTTGTCTCCGCCTGTACTAGAGTGCGTCAATTCCACCATGGAGCTAATCCACTTCCGCACTCGTACAGTCGCAAGGGTTCTTAAAGACCTCGACATACACAAATCCGCTGGTCCAGATGGTATTGCCTCAATAGTTCTAAAGAGGTGTTCTTCTACGCTGGCAAAACCACTGCGTAAGCTTTTTCACCTTTCCTACACCTCTGGGCTCTTTCCGAGTAGGTGGAAAACAGCATTTGTCCAGCCTATACCCAAAAAAGGCGAATCATCTTCTCCCTCCAACTACCGACCCATTGCACTAACGTCCCTTCTTTCCAAGGTCATGGAAACGCTGATTAACCGTCAGCTTATGAAATATCTTGAATCACGCAAACTCCTCAATGACCGCCAATACGGTTTCCGCAGCAACAGATCCACTGGTGATATGATGGCATATCTCGCTGAAAAGTGGAATCACTCCCTTCACCAAGCAGGTGAAAGCAAAATTGTTGCACTGGATATTTCGAAAGCATTTGACAGGGTTTGGCATGAAGCCCTTTTGTCGAAAATGCGTGCTTTTGGGATCGATGAGTCTCTCTTTCAATGGATTAGAAGCTACCTTTCGATTCGTTCAATTCAAGTTGTTTTGGACGGATTCAAGTCTGATACTCACTTTGTAAATGCCGGTGTTCCCCAGGGCTCCGTCTTGTCTCCGACACTCTTTCTTATTTTTATAAATGATCTCTTGTCTGTTACTTCTAATCCAATTCACTCCTTCGCTGACGACAGTACCCTCAGCTTCTCATATTCGCTCACCAGTTTACGACCCTGCACTTCGGTTGTAGATAATGAGCGGCAGCGTATGTTAAGCTCATTAAATTCCGATATCGACAGCATCATCCAATGGGGTAAAAACAATTTAATGCTTCCAAAACAAAATGCTGTCTCTTGTCGTTAAAGCGTATAAATAACCCGCAGCCATTATCCATGAATGGCACTTGCATCTCAGAAACTGAAAAGCTTTCCATCCTGGGTATGAGTGTTGCTCACAATCTTAATTGGAGCGACCATATATTCAGTGTCGCCAAGAATGCTGCGAAATGCCTAGGATTCTTATACAGATGCAAGAAATATTTCTCACCCTTAGATCTGGCTACAATCTATAAGGCGTTCATTCGCCCCAAATTAGAGTTTAACGCTCATGTCTGGTCCGGTGCTTCCAAGACCTCACTGCACCTACTAGACAGAATACAAAAACGAGCCATAAAACTGATAGGTGACTCCAGCATTACCAAAACATTAGACTCGCTGGAACACCGCAGGAATGTTACCTGCCTCTCCCTGTTTTATCGTTACTACCACCAAAAATGCTCTGATGAAATAGCCAGTTGCATTCCGCCCCTTCAACATTTCTCCCGCAATACACGTCTCTCTAGGAATGCTCACCAATATACTCTGAAGCCCGCTTTCGGACGTACTGTCAAATATAGAGAATCTTTCATTAACCGAACCACACGAATCTGGAACTCCCTGCCGGATTCGGTTTTCCCCCCTCAATGCAACATGCAAGCATTTACTGCCTGAACACAATAAGGTCTCGGTCGCCTGTCAAAAGTTAAATGTACGTAAATCCCATAATGTAAACACAATGATGTCGCGGTTTCGTTGGGTGTGTCGCGCGAGTTGGCTAACTTTTAACTCGGTAGTACGACATTGTGACAGCTTTGTAGAAAAAAAAAACAAAACGCAAGGAAATCTTCAAATCGGCGGTTGACGGTTCGTTGTAAGTACAAGGTGTCTCAAAAGACAGTTTATATTTAGTGGATCGATTAAGAACGAAGTAAACATTGTATCGAAAACAATTTTATTTATCATTAAAGTTCACAGCTTGGAAATTTATTTCTTAAAAATAAAGTAATCTAAATGTAACCCTCGCGTTCGCGACAGCCATTTAATCTAACAGCAAATTTTCTCATTACAGCTCCGCGCGCTTCCGAATCGAAAGGTCGGGATCACTGCGGACAGACTGATTAACATTCTTTACGTTTTCTTACGTTATCGATGACCTTGACCGTCCAGATTTTGGTTGATTTTTCTAGTGTTGAACCAGTCTCTTCAAACTTTTTTACCCATTTTCGAATGAGAGGAATGCTTGGCGCATCCTTTAGATGGCGTAAAAATCGAATATTGCAGAATTTTCTACGTGCCACAGTCGCCGAATCACCGTTTTTGTAAAACTCTCGCACGCACAACGCGCAATCTGCACCCGAGAAACGCTCCATAGTGAGTTAATTCCCAAGAGCCAGGCTACTGATTGACATACCTCCCGCGCCCCACGGATTCATTGCGATCACGCAATAAGCTAAACAAATGTAAACTTTCTTTTGAGACACCTTGTATATGGACAAAGGCGAAAACAGCTGTTAAAATTTGACATAAAAAAGCGACCTCATTGTGGGTGAGATTTTGTCAATCCTAGCGACAGCAATGCCGACCGCGACCGAAACTGCGACGGAGGCAGCGACTGCGACCTCATTGTGTTCAGGCAGTAACACTGATGGTAGTAGACCCCTGAATGTACTAAATTTAAATTCTTAAAAATAATCCAGTACTAGAACATTTATTTAAAAAAAGTGTAAATGCGTTTAAACGAATGTCTACCACTGTACAAAAACAGGTTAATTTGGAAATAATCATAAATTAAAAAAATAAAAAACGAATTACATGTTGTGTTTCACATGTTGATGAGAAAATAAAGCTTTACATTAAAAAAATATTGCATGACTCTAAAGTAAAATACGATATGTAGTACGTACTAAGCGAATACGAGTATATTAAGATAGAAAATGATTTAAAGAAAACAAAAATGATATCCGATAGACCGGTGTTTATCACATTTGCTTACGTAATATTATTTATCTTTCTTAAGAGTTAATGAGAACCGACATACGATACGTTTATGTTTTACCTTACCTTAAAGTCCTTTACTCGTTTAATCATTATTTGCATATAAAATAAAACATGAAGAAAAGAAAAACAAACAAAAGAAAAACAAAAAAAATGAAAGAAAATAAAAGAAAAATATATGAAAATTCAGGGAATGTGTCTTTAATTTCGCTGAAGAATACTTACTTACTTACTTATCAGGCCGGACAGGAAGAACTGGACCCGCCAAACTCAACCGCACAGAAACTGTGTGGATTTCTACACTGCTAACTTACTTACTTACTTATCAGGCCTGCGATCCATGGAGGATCTGAGCCTGAGCTATAGCTGCCTTCCATCCTTGACGGTCCCGGGCACGCTGCTTCCAGTTGTCAAGACCAAGATGTCTTACATCCGCGATTACTTGGTCTTTATACCGGAGGTTCGGTCTTCCTCTTCTTCTCGAACCAGGAGGCTCAGAGTCGAAGACCCTCTTAGCTGGAGCGTTGATGTCCATGCGCTCGATGTGGCCGAGCCAGTGTAGTCGACAGATCCTTGCCTTCCGGACTACATCCACATCTTGGTACAGCTCGTAGAGTTCGCGGTTGTGTCTTCTTCTCCATTCACCTTCCTCACAGACAGGACCAAATATCCGGCGCAGAATTTTTCTTTCGAAAGAACCCAAAATCAGCTCCGCTGTCCTGCTTATCGTCCAGCTTTCGGCTCCGTACAGCAAGACTGGCAGAATGAGCGTTTTGTAAAGCATGACTTTGATCTTTCTAGTGAGGAGCTTTGACCCCAGTTGTTTGGACAAGCCGAAGTAGCAGCGGTTGCCAAGGACGATTCTACGCCGGATCTCCACTGTGGTGTCATCTGTGGAATTTACGTTTGCCCCGAGGTAGACAAACTCCTTAACTACCTCGAAATTGTAGCTGTCAATTGTTATGTTTTGTCCCAGGTGGTGAGCGACGGATTGGTTTTTGCTTGACAGCATGTATTTCGTTTTGTCCTCATTGATCTTAAGACCAATTCGTTTCGCCTGTTCTTCAATCGCCGTGAATGCTTCCACAATGCCACGGCGAGAACACGCGATGATGTCGATATCATCCGCGTATCCTAGCAGCTGGATGGACTTGTAAAAGATAGTGCCTTCCCTGTTGACGCCTGCCCGTCGCACTATCTGCTCCAGCACCAGGTTGAAGAAGTCACATGACAGCGCATCTCCTTGCCGAACCCCGGTGCATGTTTAGAATGGTTCCGAGGTCCTAGAACCGAGTTGCACGGTGCATCGCGTGTTTTTTAGCATGGCGCGACACAACTGGATCAGTTTTACCGGGATCCCGAATTCGACCATCGCACCAAACAGTCCTTCACGATGAATGCCCTCCTCCTGGTGGGCTGGAGGAGCTTTCTGACATTGGACAGTCGAACTCTGAATCTTGCTGCTACGAGAAAGTGGTCAGAGTCGACATTTGCCCCTCTGAATGTTTGCACATCCAGGATGTTTGACGAGTGCCTTGCGTCAATGAGCACATGGTCGATTTGGTCGGCGGAGATCGCCAGGTTGCTGTGTGGATTCGCTTGCGAGGGAATCTTGTGCTACTTATCACCGCATTACGAGCTGTCGCAAAGTCAGCGAGTCGAAAGCCGTTATCTGTTGTTGTATCGTGGAGGCTGTGCTTTCCGATCACTCCGCCAAGGGTGTTTTCCTTCCCGATTTTGACGTTGAAGTCCCCGAGAACGATTTTTACATCGTACTCGGGACAAGCTCCGTAAGCGTTGTCCAGGAGGTCATAGAAGTCCTCCTTGATGGGGTCTTCAGCCTCGTCGGTAGGGGCGTGTGCACATATAAGGCTGATGTTATAAAATCTGCCTCTGATGCGGATCACAGTCAGGCGATCACTTATAGGTTTAAAGCGTATTACCTGGACCGCAGTAATATCCGCCTTGTACTGCGTGAGGATTCCTTCTAGTTTATGAGCAGTTCCGGGAGTGTTCAGGGTTCTGACATTCCAGGAGCATACTCGCAAATCGTGTTCCTTTTTCGTGCGTTGTCGTCGTCAAGTGTCCGTCCGTGTATCCGAGGCATCTTGCTCATTCACAACTTTTCTTTTTTTTTACGTGGGCGGATTGTTAGCCCGCCGCACAACCGCCATACTGGTCGGGGTTTTGTCGCTGCATACGTTTGTTCACCTGCCAACGGTTGTTGAATAGGCTATCCGAGGGCGCCGCGAAGAGGCCGTATGTCAACTTGACCCGGGCATTTAACCAGGGATCGTTGCTGGCATCTCAACTTTACCCTGTATGTCCGAGCCCATGCCCTCCCTGAAGAATAGGTGTTTTTTATTATGCATCCGTATCAGTATCCGGATCACGATTTGCATGCATTACAATAACAACACGTGATCCAACTTTCTATCTGGATCAACTTTCGTGATTCGAAAATTAGTTCACACTATTTCCCACTGGGTTCGCATTCAAATTAGGAAGGTCATTCCCTGATGAAGATATAAAACTGTGACCGGGCTTTGGTTAATCAGTTTTACCTTCCGTATAAAGAATTTGTCCTCATAATAAAGGGTCCGCCATATAACAATTTTTTTTCAAGTAGTGCTTATTTCGTGAATGGTAACACTTAGCTCATGTCTGATTTGACAGATAATTAGTTTTATCCAGGGATAAAGAATGAGATACCAAACTTTCGTACGTCTGCCCGTTGATCCCCGCAGGGGTTGGTTGTTGCTTTTGTAATTAAAGCGGCCCCTAGACGCCTAATAATATTGTGCAATATTTGATATTGCACAATATTATTGTTCGTCTGTAGATAATATTGCAAGATTGTGCGATATATTGCGGAAAATCAAAACGCTTTTGACTTTTAATACAATTATAAGCGGTCAACTAAATTATTCGGAAAAATGTTGAACCGCCTGGGGCAGTAAGCCAATAAAATTGTGAAATATTTTGCACAATAATATTGACCGTCTAGAGGCCGCTTTAAAAACGACGCTTTTGACTTAAGAGTCAAGACGTCGGAACAAGGCAGAATGACATAGTCAAGACGCCGTCAAACCGAAACGCGTTTGTAGGGGCTAGTTGTCAAAATGCCTGTCAAAGCCAAAAGATTGGTATCCCATTCTTTATCCCTGGTTTTATCCTTCCGCTGAGCGAATATGGTTGTGTATACGCTTGAACAACGCTGGGAAATATTGCGACATTACTTTGAAAATCATGGTAATGTTGCAGAATGTGTGCGAAAATTGCGTACGGATTTTGGAAAAAGAGAAGCACCGTCAGCGCCATATGTTCGTTATCTTGTGAAGAAAGTGAAAGAAACTGACATCCTCATCGATAAACCAAAGCGTGAAAAGCCAAAAACATTGCGTACACCCGAGAATATTGCTGCTGCGGCAGAAAGTGTGCGTGAAGCGCCATCAACATCAATTCACCGTCGTTCTCAACAATTGAACATTTCGGAGACATCATTGAGACGAACTTTGCATAAAGACCTTGGTATGACGCCATACAAAGTCCAATTGGTTCAGGAGTTGAAGCCAACTGACTATCCTATGCGTTTTCGCTTCGCTGAGTGGACCTGCGATCGACTTACAGATGATGCTGATTTTGCCAAAAAAATCATCTTTTCAGATGAAGCTCATTTTGATCTTGGCGGGTATGTAAACAATCAAAATTGTCGCATTTGGGGCACAGAAAACCCGCACGCATACATTGAAAAGTCGGTGCACCCAAAACGGGCCACTGTTTGGTGCGGATTTTGGTCCAGAATCATAATTGGGCCAGTTTTCTTCGAAAATAAGCAAGGAGTGGCCGTTACAGTCAATGGCGATCGTTATCGGGTCATGTTGAACGAACTTTTGTTCACAAAAATTGAAGAGGAGGATATTGGCAACATTTGGTTTCAACAGGACGGCGTTACGTGCCACACAGTCGAAGCTACACTCGATGTTTTGCGCCCTGTTTTTGAAGATCGCATTATCAGCCGCAGAGCTGATGTCGTTTGGCCACCTCGGAGCTGCGATTTGACACCGTTGGAATATTATTTGTGAGGTGCCGTCAAAGATAAGTGTTACGCCGACAAGCCAGAGACAATTGACGCTTTAAAGGACAATATTCGTGAAGCCATTGGTGACATACAGCTGTACACAATCGATAATGTGCTTAAAAATTGGACTGATGGTGTAGGCTACTGCATGGCCAGCCGAGGCAGCCATTTGAATGAAATTATTTTCCATTATCAACCGGAAAGATTGTACTTTCAAATAAAAAAAGAAATTTGAGAAAATATTCAGTAGTTTTTTTTTTTATGGCATTTTCAAATAAAAAAAGTTATTTGGCGGACCCATTACTATAAAATGTGTGCATTCATTTAAATTTCTAAAACCCTTGGGTGAATCGGGGTTATATTACCTCAATTGGTGTACATCGATAAAAAATATCATCAACATTTAAATCGGCCTTATCAAATTTAAGGGGGGAGGGAGCGAGCAAACAGAGCAAAGAAGTTGATCGCGTTTAACATGGCAAACGCCAGCTTCGATCTCTGTCGTTCTGTCACCCCTCCTATGGCTCCTTGTGGTCGACGGAATGGTCAAGATTCTAGAGACGGAGGGTTTTAATGTCACGGCCTATGCCGATGACATTGCCATTTTAGTCTCTGGAAAATGTCCGCAGGTCTTCAGCGATAGACTAAGCTATGCACCGATGTTAGTGGATAACTGGGTCTAGGGGCGAGGCCTGGGAGTAAATCCGACGAAAACAGAGGTAGTACTCTTTACAAGGAAGAGATCTGTATCAAGATACACCTACCCCCGTATGAATGGTATAGATCTGATCCCTGGAAAATCTGCCAAATATCTGTGGTATAATCTTGGACTCCAAGCTTAGTTGGAGAGAAGATATTGTTGCGGAGATGCAAGCGGACCGTTAAGTTCGAAAACTCTCTGGAAGCGGGGATTGGAATGATGTCAACTTCCAATGGAATTGTAAGAGTGTTCTAGAGATTTCCGAAGGGGAACTTCCAACGGCGAACGTTCGAGACGGTGGACCGAGAGCTATATAAGCGCGAACACTCGCCCTTGGCATTCATTCAGTTTGTGGTATTGAACAGAGTGTGACAAGACGGTGTGATCAAACGGTGTGAGAATAAAAGCTTTCAATAAACGGTTGTTTGTGTAATAAAGTTTAAAGTGGATAGTATTGGATAATAAAGAAAAGTGGTGAAGCTGTACAGATAATTGATCTGTGGTGAAACAAGGAAAGTGTGTGTGTTTTTAATTGGGATAAAAAGGACAATTGTAGTTTATCGCAATCCAGTGGTGCGAACCCTATTTGGTGTGGGGATGGAATAAATTCGTAACATTTGGTGTCAGAAGTGGGATTGCGAGTAAACGAGTGAAACTTTATTTGAGTTGTGAAGTGAATTATTGCAAAAGTGAGAAAATGGTAAAATTGGAAAAGTTGACCATTGAACAACTGAAAAGAGAGCTGGATGCTCGGGAATTATCCACAGTGGGAAGTAAAGCCAACCTGGTGGAGAGACTGCGATCAGCGTTGCAGGAAGAAGGTTTCGACTGGGAGAGTTACGATTTCGGGGTGGAGAAGCCGTCGACATCTACTGAGCCAGCGTTCGATATGCAGCAAATTCTCGCGGCTATGAACGCTTTGAGTGCTTCCATGAACCAGAAACTAGAAAAGCTGGAGGAAAATTCCGCTGCCGTAAGTAGAAAGTTGGAGGAAAACTCCGCTTCTATGAGTCAGAAACTGGAGGAAAATTCCACTTCTCTGAGTCAGAAACTGGAGGAAAATTCCACTTCCCTGAGCCAGAAGCTGGAGACGTTAGAAGGGATGTTAGAGAACAATCGAGAAAGCCTACGAAACATCCAGCAGACAGTCAACGATCGATTCCAGGACGTCGAAGAGAGAATCGAGACACTAGAATCGAGATTCGACAAGAAGGTTCTAGATCTCGAGAATAATCAAGAAAAGAGAATCGAGTCAGTGGAGTCAAGGTTCGACAAGAAGGTTCTAGATCTCGAAAATAATCAAGAAAAGATAATCGAGACTCTGGAATCGAGGTTCGACAAGAAGGTTCTGGAACTCGAGAAAACTGTCCAGAACGTTCAGCATCAAGGAATCGTTGTACCGACTGCAGCTCCCAACTTCGACTGCACGAGCGCTTTCAACATCTTTAAGCTCCAGTTCGAGACAACAGCGGAACGGAATCAATGGGGAGAGGAAGATCGTGTGGCTGCCCTAGTAATTTCGCTTAAAGGCGAAGCAGCTGGTGTTTTACAGACCATCCCGGAAACCCAGAGAAGGAACTACACAGCCATATGGGAAGCTCTTCATCGAAGATACGGCAGTGAGCACATGCAGGAGATGCACAAGCTGGAACTTAAAGGGCGCAAGCAGCGTTTAAACGAGACCATCCAACAGTATGCTGCCGACATCGAGAGGCTATCCCATCTCGCCTACGCGGATGTTCCAGTTGATGTGGTGGAGAAACTGAAAACGGATTCTTTCATCCAAGGGCTAAGAGACCCCGATACGCAACGAAGTTTGATTCTAATGCCGAAGACATCTTTTAAGGAGACAGTTGCCAGCGCTCTCGCATGTGAAACATCGCTCTTGATATGCCGACCTTCCATCAAATTACGGCGCATATCTCAAGACCAGGATAGTTCCAGAACAACAACGGCGAGTAGGAGTGGTTCATTCCCGGGTAGATGCTACATCTGCGACCAGCAGGGGCACATTGCGAGGAACTGCCGTCTGCGGGGAAAGCATTCCTTCTGCAAATTGTGGCGTAGTTCCAGAGAAACAACGGTGAGTAGGAGCTGCCCGTTCCCAGGTAGATGCTACATCTGCAACGAGCAGGGGCACATGGCGAGAAATTGTCATCTGAGAAGAAGGCGTTCGAGGTTTGATTCGCGAAAAGGAGAACAAGCGAGAGCACGCGAATATCGGAAGGGAAGCAGCCATAGAAATGCGGATGCATTAACGAGCCGACCTCGCGGCGTTGAATGCAAGCATTGTTCACGTGCCGAGACCAAGGAACAGGTCACCGACATCCGTTGTTTCCAGGTGCTGCCAGAAGATTCCTGGACTGCCGAGAAGGTCGGAAGGAAGCAGCGAGAAGATGCCGATCTGGCATTCATCATCGACTACCAAGAACGAGGTTTTCGACCAACTTGGCAGCAAATATCCAGTGAAAGCCCAATCGTGAAAGCTTACTGGGCTCAACGGCAGAGTCTGAAGCAGAAGAACGGTTGCCTCTACCGCAGTTGGGAAAGTGAGGACGGGAACATTGTAAACGATTTGTTGGTAATTCCAAAGGGACAAATCAACGAGGTCATCCGAGAATACCACGAGGGACCGAGTGGGGGTCATCTTGGTGTCAACAAGACAGTAGAAAAGATTAAGAGACGTTTCTACTGGGTAGGGTGCCATGAGTCGGTTACGCGTTTCATTCGCAGGTGTGAACAGTGTGCGAAGGCAAAGGGTCCAGTAAGGAAAACTCGAGGAAATATGCAGCAGTACAATGTTGGAGCCCCGTTCGAACGTATCGCAATGGACATCGCAGGCCCATTCCCAACGAGCAACGCTGGAAACAAATACGCGCTGGTGGTGATCGATTACTTCAGCAAGTGGCCTGAGGTGTTTTGCATCCCGAACTAGGAAGCCAAAACCATTTCGGATGCATTTGTGAACAACTGGGTTGCGCGTTATGGAGTACCAATGGAACTGCACTCAGACCAAGGGAGAAACTTCGAGTCGTCGGTGTTCAAAGAACTCTGTGACATGCTAGGTATCAGAAAGACGCGGACAACACCATTACACCCACAATCTGATGGCATGGTCGAAAGGTTCAACCGGACGATGGAGGAATACCTGAGAAAAGTCGTCGTCGGAGATCAGAAGGACTGGGATGAACATCTCCCCCTTTTCCTAATGGCATACCGTTCGGCATAGCACAATTCAACGGCAACAACACCCGCCGAAGCCATTTTTGGAGCTGATCTCCGACTTCCATCGGACTTGAAGTTCGGCGTGGTACTACCGACAACTAGCGGCAGGAAGACTTCGTAACCGAAAAGAAAGAACAGCTGAACTCTATCCATCAGCTCATCCGGGAGCGACTGAACTTGGTCAGCGATAAAATGAAGGCGCGATACGACTTGAGGGCGAATACTTCTGGATTCGAGACCGGACAATTGGTATTGCTGTACAACCCACAACGGAAAAAAGGCTTGTGCCCCAAATTGCAATCAGCCTGGGACGGACCATATGAGGTCATCAAGAAACTCAATGACGTGGTATACCGGATACAGCAGATGGGAAACAGACGGGCGAAGTATAAAATTGTCCACGTAGAGAGGTTACCACCATATTACGGAGAAGGATCCAATCGCTTGTTCGAGGACGAACAAGTTTAGGAGGAGGGCAGTGTTGCGGAGATGCAAGCGGACCGTTAAGTTCGAAAACTCTCTGGAAGCGGGGATTGGAATGATGTCAACTTCCAATGGAATTGTCAGAGCGTTCTAGAGATTTCCGAAGGGGAACTTCCAACGGCGAACGTTCGAGACGGTGGACCGAGAGCTATATAAGCGCGAACACTCGCCCTTGACATTCATTCAGTTTGTGGTATTGAACAGAGTGTGACAAGACGGTGTGATCAAACGGTGTGAGAATAAAAGCTTTCAATAAACGGTTGCTTGTGTAATAAAGTTTAAAGTGGATAGTATTGGATAATAAAGAAAAGTGGTGAAGCTGTACAGATAATTGATCTGTGGTGAAACAAGGAAAGTGTGTGTGTTTTTAATTGGGATAAAAAGGACAATTGTAGTTTATCGCAATCCAGTGGTGCGAACCCTATTTGGTGTGGGGATTGAATATTTCGTAACAATATTGAGGGAAGAATCAAAGAGGCCTACGTGGCACTATATTCGAGCACGGTAGCCTTTGGAAAAGCATGGGGCCTCAAACCGAGGTTAGTACATTGGTTGTATATTGCGGTGGTAAGACCTATCCTAGTCTATGGCTCAGTTGTCTGGTGGAAAGCGCTCGAGAAAAAAATGTTATCTTCAGAGTGAGTCAAGGGTTCAAAGGGCAGGCTGTCTGGCGGTGACGGGATCTATGAAGTCCACACCAACGGCGGTGGGACCAAGCTGTGGTCTTCGCTATTAAGCAGGCGGCGGACCTGATCAGCAAAGAGAATATCTCAGGTAAAGGAATCAGCATCTATGTTGACAGCTAGGCAGCCATTAAGGCTTTGCAGGCAGCATCGATAAGATCCAACCTCGTCAAATTCTACAAGGAAAAGTTATAAGAGATATCGAATGTAAATGAGGTGACCCTTTGCTGGGTACCTGGTCAAATTAATATCTCTGGAAACGAGAGGGCGGACGAGCTGGCTAGGGTGGGATCAAGTGCAAACATCGCGCAGATCTCAGCTGAGGCCAAATCACCACTCAGTGCGCTCTACAGAGAGGTTAGGTTAGGTTAACGTGGTAGGCATCTGCCACACTAAGGCCGAAGACGGCCCATTGTGATACCACCTGGATCAGGTTACCCTGATCCGCTACCTGGGGACCAACCGATGCTTCTAATAAAGCGGTGGAGTTGAGCTATTTTTTGGTTTGCTAGCTCATTTAGATTGTCGAATAAGGGCGCGCCGAGGTAAATCCTCCTGCGATTCGCTAAAGAGGCACATGAGCGAGGAGGTGGTGTATTGATTCCTCCTCCTCCTCGACCATGTAGCCGCGACAGAAGTCATTGTAGGGTAGCCCCAGTCTGGCGGCGTGTTTTCCAATGGTGCAGTGACCTGTAATGACACCCTCTAGAGTACTTAAGGTTGCCCTTTTGGTTGCCACCAGGTCCCTGGTTCGTCCTAAGTTTAACTTAGGCCACAATTATTTGGTGATAAAGCCGATATTGCTCTCATTCCATTAGAGGTTGGTCTCCTCTATGGTTTGAAGCTTTATCATGTGCTTTACCGTACTTATTGGTGTTTCTATGTACCCGAGGGTAGGTAGGTTGTGTGTGCTTGCCCTAACTCTTCGAGTTCGTCGGCCGCGCAGTTTCCTGGAATATCCCTATGCCCGGGAACCCACAGTATTTTAATGTTGAACTGTTCAGCCATCTCATCTAGAGATATGCGACAGTTAAGAGATGCCTTTGATTTGTGGATTACCGCTGCCAGGGATTTTATCGCAGATTGGCTATCCGTGCAAATGATAATATCCTTTGTGGATATTACAATGATCCTGGGCCATGCCAGGGCTTCCGCTATCGCTGTTATTTCTGCCTGATACACACTACAATAATTTAGGAGTCTAAATGATAGGTTGAGGTTAAGTTCCTTGGAGAAGACCCCACTGCTTACACGCGACTCCATCTTAGAGCCATCGGTATAGAGGGAGATCGAGTCCTTTGGTATAACTTTCCCTTCAGCCCATTCCTCCCTGGATGGAAAGACAACTTCGAAGTTCCTGGTGAACACATTCTGCGGGGTGATGTAGTCAGTGTCCATGGGTACCTTGAAGTGTTTTAGAATAGTGGTGTGGCTTTTTTGAGATGTGGGCCATTTTCTTATGCTCCTCATCCTTAGGGCCGCGCATGCGGCAACTTGCTTGCTGAAAAGGTTTAATGGTGGAAGATGTAGTAGAACGTTTGGGGCCTGCGTGGGGGTTGATCTGATCGCTCCGCTTATATATAAGCTGGCCGATCTTTGTACCTTCCCCAGAAGGTTTCGATTGACTGCTTTGTCCAGAGCAGTCCACCAGAATACGACGCCATACAGGAGGATAGGCCTTATGACTGCTGTGTAGAGCCAGTACATAATGCTTGGTTGGAGACCCCACCTCCTGCCCCCACCTACTTTCTTACAGCTGTAGAGGGTAATAGTTGCTTTCTTGACCCGATCAAGAATGTTGGGTTTCCAATTCAGCCTCCTGTCGAGGACTAGGCCTTGATATTTAGCCTGTTCTTTGATTGTTAGTTGGGTTCCTCCCAGCCTCGGTGGGTTGAGGGGCGGAATTTTATATTTGTCAGTGAACAGTACTAGATCGGTCTTCTTTGGGTTCACCCCAAGTCCACAGTAACGTGTCCAGGTTTCTACTGTATGTAGTGCACTCTGCATAAGGTCGCATAGAGTGCTGAGAAATTTTCCTGTGACGGCAATAGCAATGCCATCCGCATAGGCGACCACAGCGTACCCTTCCTGTTCAAGCAACAGCAGTAGTTCGTTGACCACCACGTTCCAAAAGAGAGGAGAGAGTACTTCACCATTCTGGTTGAGACGGCACCAGCGAAGTTGGCTTTGACAACTCCTTGTATTAGCAGCTGTCGTACCAGTTCTATCCCAGGGAGGTAGAGACGGAGCTATTAGTGTAAGCCAATAAGCTATGGTGTTGCTTAGATACATGCGCAACGGCGAGATCGACTTGGCCCGTCTATAATAAGGAAAAAACGGAAAATCTGCTGAAGTTCAATCGTGGGAATATTCGACTGGCAGTCAGTGCCCTCACCGGGCACTGCATGCTATCCTACCATGCAGCTCGACTAGGCTAGCCCTACGATGACTTCTGCAGAAGCTGCAGGGACGAATCCATTCGTCACCTGCTGTGCGAATGTCCAGTGCTAGCCCAAAAAAGGAATATATTCCTAGGAACATACTTCCTTTCGGGACTGGAAGAGGTAGGTAATATTGGGCTGAACAGAATGCTGGGATTTTTATCCTCGTCTGGTTGGTTCAGCTCAACGGTAAATGTCTAGGTATCAACCGGTTAAAAAAACGATTGGGCACAATGGACTCTACGTAGTCTCTGTGAGCCTTGACTTTTCGTCAATTGGGCGACCATGTACCTAACCTAACCTAACCTGGGTCGATTTAGCTAAATCCATTATCAGATCGCGGCGCCATGGATACCGTAGTCGTGCCTCAAATCGTTGCTCCACAGATATCGATATTATATCTCAAGACCTGTAGTTATCGCTGAATCGAGGATAGTCTAAAGCCCATAAGAAAATATTTTCTCGAAACAAAAATCGTTTATTTTATGCTTCCACTTTCCGGCCACACTGTGCGGAATAATAAAATTCTAACGAGTTCTCGTTAGATTTCCTGACAGCTCTCCCCTCATTTCACAGCGAACGTTTGACATTGTCGCTAGTCAACTGTCAAACGTCCGTAGCTCTTTATTTTGATTAGTCGTGTTTCTTCTATTTCTCCCGCAGAATTTCTGCTTCGTGGTTCATCTCCCGTTCCTTCCCAATTATTGGATCTGTCGCTTTACAGAACCTATAAATTTGTCACATTAATACGTGTGATTCTAGTAAGCACTCGTACGTCACCGAGATGATAAGCAAACTGTTGCACAACGTACAAGACTCCATTGTCATAAGCACGGGGAATATCCTGAACATCAACAAGAAACCCGGACGCAAAGTAAGCGAAGAACTAATCGATGGACTAAAGCTAACACTTAAACATCCCGACGCGAAGATAAACGGTTGCGGGGAATTGCATCATAATATCGACGAACTCAAGGACAAGCTCACCGAACACGAACGCTCAAACCTTAGTATTGGAGCGAAAATATTCCTCAACAACAATTCAACAGAGAATCTCGATTGTGCACTAACCTCGCTTCTAAATGTGCTACAAGTGAACTTTGTCGACAGTGTTGTACTGGCATACCACCCGAAACCGTCACCACCGCCCGATGGTGATGCGACGTATGGCGTTCTCAAGTGGGGTAGTAAAAACGACGAAGCCATCGAGACACTCAAGAAACTCTGGACCAAATTGGAAGAATTCGCCGAGGAGAAAAAAATTTGCCAATTGGGCGTCTCCGATTTGGATACCGACACGCTCACCGAACTCCACCAAAATTCAAAGATTCACCCAACAATCGCGCAAATCAACCTCGCATCCTGTTGCGTTGTCCCACCGCCGCTGCAGGAATTCTGCACGAAAAATGACATTCAACTGCTAACCCATAGCGATCCGGAAAGCATTCTCGACGACGATTCCTGGACAGAACTCGACATGGACGATCTAAATCTAGAGTGGGTAGTGCGATACCAAGTGCATGTTCGTTGTCGTGGTGTACTCACAGCCAAGGGCTACATAGTGGGTGCATCTAAGAAGATCAAGTAATCCCCAGAGCGCGCCGCATTGCGTAACAATGTGAAATCACGAAAATTTACTTTTACAACGGTTCAAATGCATTTTACGAGTTTTGTAGATTTTTTTTCGGTACCAGTGCACTATATTTGTTAACAATAATTCCGTAGTTTGTTTTGTATGTATTGTACAATGTAGGCATGTATTGTGAAGCTAAGAGCGATTGGATAAAGGTGGAGAAGACAAATATACGAGCTCTGCTACATAGCTAAGCGATAAGTGTATTTATTTTCGTTTTGTTTTCCTTCGATAGTTCATTTGGCAGTAGTTTCTGGAACCAGAAACGATGCGTCATAGAGTGGATGAATGACTGGCATAAATAACTTTTCGCTATTACGCCATGTGGTGGGAAAAATGTACTTCCAATGGCAGCTGCTATGACAACAACAGGCGGTTGGCTGGTTGTTGTGCTGAGTTAAAATTCAGCACCTCTCTTCGTATCATAAAAGCTTCTTCCGTTGATTACGGATAAGTTTGGGCAAGAAAAAAAGCGGTCGACGAGGATGGGATTCGAACCCACGCGTGCAGAGCACATTGGATTAGCAGTCCAACGCCTTAACCACTCGGCCACCTCGTCACGTTGAGTTTGGTGTCAGTGATTGTACAAATACTGTGACTGGCACTCGAATTGTAATCAGTTGGGAGTGAAATCGAAATTGAATTTGATAGGAAAAAGGAATGTTGTTGAAACGAATAATACTGATAGGAAAAAGGATAATAATATGGCGAGTGCGAGGACTTGTGTAAAGGGTCTGAGTCCTGAAGTCCTCATGGATAAAAGTACCTTACTTATCTACTTAGATGGCACCAAAGACGGGATGGGTAGTGGAGTATGCTGCAAACAATTAAACCTGAGCCAAGCTCTAAAACTACCAGATTATTGCAGCGTATTTCAGGCGGAGCTGTTGGTTGGGAATGCCCCTTGCAACAATTATACTCAAACTCTTAAATCCCGCCAAGGCTGAGATGGGCTCTGGGACAGATCTGGCCTCGGCTCGATAGTCAACGGACCAAAAGGCTTACTTACTTACTTAACGGGCGCTACAGTTCGGGGTGAACCTGGGCCTCAACCAACATGCCTCTCCACCTAGCACGATCTTTCGCTAGTCTTTTCCAATGCCGCACGCCCAGTTGGTTGAGGTCCCCTTCCACCTGTGCGCGCCACCTTAGGTGCGGCCGTCCTCTATTTCTTCGTCCCTCGGGGTTGGATTCAAAGACTCTACGGGCTGGAGCTGTGGTGTCCATTCGCTCTACATGGCCCAGCCATCTTAGGCGTTGGATCCGTAGACGCCTGACCAGACTCATGTCGCTGTACAACCCGTACAGTTCGTGATTGAATCTTCTCCTCCAACCCTCCTCTGTGTTTATGGGACCGAAAATCGAACGCAGAATCTTTCTCTCGAAACGACCAAGGATTTCCTCATCCGCTTTAGATAAAGTCCATGTTTCTGCGCCGTATAACAGGACCGGGATAATTAAGGTCTTATATAAGGTCAACTTGGTCGTACGAGAGAGGGCTCTACTTCTCAGTTGCCTCTTGAGCCCAAAGAAGCAGCGGTTGGCAAGAGTAATTCTGCGCTTGATTTCGAAACTGGTGTCGTTGTTCCAAGTCACCGCGGAGCCGAGGTATATGAAGTCCTTAACTACCTCGAACTTACATCTGCCATTATGCACGTTCTGTCCAAGACGTCGGTGGTAAATGTCCTTTTTCGATGACAGCAGATATTTAGTCTTGCCCTCATTAACTGCCAAACCAATTTTTGCCGCCTCCATCTCAATACTCGCAAACGCCTCATTGACATCTCGCTGCGATCTACCTATTATGTCAATGTCGTCGGCGTATGCAAGGAGTTGCGAGGATTTGAAGTAGATTGTGCCTCTTGTATTGGCCTGTGATTTTTTGCACAATCATTTCCAATACGATGTTGAAGAAATCACACGACAGCGCATCGCCCTGCCTAAATCCTTTTTTGACATCAAAACTATCGGTGAGGTGCTCACCGATTCGGATGGAGCAGCGAGCATTTTCCAAGGTCATCCTGCATAGTCTGACGAGCTTCGCAGGGATGTCAAAAGTAAACATGGCGTTATATAGCTCGTCTCTAATTACGCTGTCGTATGCGGCCTTGAAGTCGACGAATAGATGGTGCGTATCGACTTGAAACTCATTGGTTTTCTCCAGGATCTGCCGTAGTGTGAAGATTTGATCGATTGTGGACTTCCCTGGCCTGAAGCCACACTGATAAGGACCTATCAGCTTGTTTACGAATGGCTTCAGGCGTTCACACAAAACGGCAGCGAAGATCTTGTATGCGACATTAAGGAGACTTATTCCTCTATAGTTGGCGCAGTCAAAGGGATCTCCTTTTTTGTGGATCGGGCAAACAATGCTGAGACTCCATTCCTCGGGCATGCTTTCCTCTGACCATATCTAACAGATGAGCCGGTGCATGCTCCTAACCAGCTCACCCCCAGCCGCTTTGAAGAGCTCAGCAGACAGTCCATCTGCGCCAGCAGCTTTATTCGACTTGAGTTTCGACATGGCAATCTCAACTTCGTCGAGGTCAGGGAGACGGAATTCTCTGCGATCTTCGTCGTTAAAAAATGGATCATTCTGCCTGACGGCGGTATGTTGGTTGTCATCGCCGTTATACAGTCTGCAGAAGTGGTTTTTCCAAATTCTCAGCATCGACTGCGATTCTACTACTAGGTGTCCGTTCTCATCCTTACAGGCCTCCGTTCGGGCTTTATAGCCTTGAGACATTCGTTTTATCCGCTGATAAAATCTTCGAACGTCGTGCCTGCAATAGCACCTCTCCAAGTTTTCAATCGCCCGCTTCTCGTGCTCTTTCTTTTTTCTCTTGAGAAGCTTATGTTCCTCCCTTCTCTTAAGCTCGTAGAGCACCCGAGCCGCTCTTGTTTTTTTGTGTAGTGAGGCTTTGTATGCCTCCTGCTTTTCCGCATGAATCCTTCTACACTCGTCATCGAACCAGGTGTTTCGTCGTGGTGGAGCTTTAAGGCCCAGCACTTCCGTTGCTGTGCTCTTCAGGGCTTGTTTGCACAGGCTCCATTGTTGCTCTACTGACTGAGTGGAGGATTGAGGTGTATCGGAGAGCTTAAGGGAGACGCGGTTGGCAAAAGCACTGGCGATCTCCGGCGATAGTAGCTTTCCGACGTCATAGCTTGGTGTTCTAACTCTACTCCGCGGTGTTCTCGTTATGCGCTGACGTATCTTGGCTACTACAAGATAGTGGTCTGAATCGATGTTCGCTCCTCGGAAAGTGCGAACATCAAGAATAGTGGAGGAGTGTCTGACGTCAATCGCGATGTGGTCAATCTGGTTGGTGACTGATTGATCTGGCGACCGCCAGGTGCCTTTGTGTATATCGAGGTGGGAAAATCGTGTGCTGGCTACAAGAAGATTTCGCCCCGTTGCAAGGACGATCAGCCTATGTCCGTTATCGGATGTGGTGTCATGTAGGCTGTGTTTGCCGATGACCCGCTCAAAGATGCTTTCTTTACCCAGCTTAGCGTTAAAATCCCCTAGTATGATTTTGGTATCATAGCTGGGGCATTTGGTATATGTTCTGTCTAGGAGATCAAAGAAATCATCTTTGATTGAGTCATCCTTGTCTTCCGTGGGGGCATGGACGCATATGAGGCTGATGTTACAGAAATTTGCCTTGATGCGGATCGTTATGAGGCGTTCACTCACATACTGGAAACTTAGGACTTTATGTCTTAGTCCACCTCTAACAACAAATCCGCATCCAAATAGTCTTTGTCCTCTCTCCCTATAGCAGTCACCGTAGTAAATGTCGCAGTTTTTCATCCGCTTTTTACCCGGTCCATTCCATCGCATTTCCTGGATGGCGGTTATGTCCGCTTTATAGCGGTCTAGGGCGTCCGCAAGTTGTTCGGCCGCACGTGGTCTGTTTAGGGACCTAACATTCCACGTACAGAACCGAAGGTCCTTGTTTGTTTTTTGTTTTCTTATAGGGTCGTCAACATAGATCCGTTCCGTTTTATTATCCGAGGCTGTTTTGTGTTTCTGAGCAATTAGTGGTTTTACGGTTATGGTTCGCTAGAACATAGCCCAACCGACACTAATCCTGTTTGGTGGTGGACCAAAAGGCTAATCTCCCTAAAACGAACTGACATCCTACAAAATCATTGGTGTCATCACCGGGTCACTGTCTCATTGGCAGTCACAAAACTAGGGCAAGTTCCGAATGATTTCTGCAGAAGCTGCTCAGACGAAAAGGAGGTCGTATCCATCTATTGATAGGTCCTTATCAGTGCGGCTTCAGGCCAGGGAAGTCCATCATTTACCAAATCTACACACTACGGCAGATCCTGGAAAAAACCAATGAATTTCAAGTCGACACTCACCACCTATTTGTCGACTTCAAAGCCGCATACGACAGCGTAATTAGAGACGAGCTATTCAACGCTATGTCTACCTTTGACATACCTGCTAAACTCGTCAGACTATGCAGGATGACTTTGGAGAATGCTCGCTGCTCCATCCGAATCGGTGAACACCTTACCGATAGTTTTGATGTCAAAAAAGGATTTAGGCAGGGCGATGCGCTGTCGTGTGATTTCTTCAACATCATATTGGAAATGATTGTGCAAAAATCACTGGCCATTACAAGAGGCACGATCTATTTCAAATCCTCGCAACTCCTTGCATATGCCGACGATATTGACATAATAGGTAGATCACAGCGAGATGTCAATGGGGCGTTTGAGAGTATTGAGTTCGAGGCGGCGAAAGTTGGTCTGGCGGTAAACGGGGGCAAAACTAAATATAATCTGTCATCAAAAAAGGACGCTCACCACCGACGTCTTGGCCAGAACGTTTGTATTGGCAGATATAAGTTCGAGGTAGTTAAGGACTTCCTCTACCTTGGCTCCGCAGTGACCTGGAACAACGACATCAATTCCGAAATCAAACGCAGAATCACTCTTACCAATCGCTGTTTCTTTGGGCTCAGGAGGCAATTGAGTAATAGAGCCCTCACCCGAACGACAAAGTTGACTCTATATAAGACCCTTATCATCCCGGTGCTGTTGTACGGCGCAGAAGCATGGACACTATCAAAAGCGGATGAGGAGCCCCTGGTCGGGCCTATAAACGCAGACGGGGGATGGAGGAAAAGATTCAACCACGAACTTTACGGGCTGTACAGCGACATGAGTCTAGTCAGGCGTCTACGGATTCAACGCCTAAGATGGCTGGGCCATGTAGAGCGAATGGACGCCACAGCTCCAGCCCGGAGAGTCTTTGAATCCAACCCCGTGGGACGAAGAAGCAGAGGACGGCCGCACTTAAGATGGCGCACACAGGTGGAAGGGGACCTCAGCCAACTGGGTGTACGGCAATGGAAAAGGCTAGCAAAAGATCGTGCTACATGGAGAGGCATCTTGGTTGAGGCCCAGGTTCACCCCGAACTGTAGCGCCCGCTAAGAAGAAGAAGATAATTGGCCTTCTTATAATTCAATGTCGATATATTGGAGGTATTCACCGGTATTCCGGCTGGTCCGAAAACTGTGTTTTCTTGGGCGCCTTTATACAAATGGGGTCTTGTAGCGGTCGGTATTAGTGACTTCATACATTTTCCGGTGGAACAAATATCTTTTAGCCAAGCAACATCAGTTGCACTAACTGGCCTCATCTGGGCACGTTACTCATTGGTTATTATACCGAAAAATTATAGTTTATTCTCAGTCAGTGTATTTTTGGCTATAACTCAGGGCATCCAAGCCTTCCGTGCCATTCGTTATAATTATTATACAAAACAGAAA
This sequence comes from Eumerus sabulonum, assembly GCA_951905685.1. Classification (NCBI taxonomy): domain Eukaryota; kingdom Metazoa; phylum Arthropoda; class Insecta; order Diptera; family Syrphidae; genus Eumerus; species Eumerus sabulonum. The sequence goes on from OX645060.1 coordinate 244,176,875, forward strand.
TAAATAATGGAATAATGGAAGTAAAAAAATTGAACACAGTTAAATTGAACGAAGTTTGCAGTGCCTTATGATGAACACTATCACTAAGCAAAGGAAAGGATGCGTTATTAATAGAGACTTCAAGTTCTTCATTAGTAAAAATTAAATCTAACATAGCTATACATATGGCATTGAGGTGTCCGGTAGGAACCTGATGCAAGAGGTGTTGGGTAAACCTCGGCCCTCAGCAAGGGCTGTGAACATGCCTCAAAATTGAGACGAGCATATGTCGAAAACACGTATGCTTAAATGGGCAAGGCAGTGCAAGAAGAACATTGAATCAGTGGAAGATGATACAAGTGAAGGAGCTCCCATCACCTCTCGTACTGCGACATCGTTCGTCGTATGTATATATACGTATTCCTACCGACCAAACTGTGACTGGAAAGGCTTCAAGCACGTGTTTTCCGAGTTTGAGACAAACTTGTCAAGAAGGACATTCCTCATTATTCTGCATGAGTCTTGACGAAAAAAAAAAAATTCCAACTTCCCGTCTTCCACCCCATAGCTCCTCCGCCTCTTTTTTTAATTCCGCAAAATGAACTCACACCTTAAGGAAACTCATCCTGGCGATATAGAGAAGGTCAAACATTCTTTAACCAGGGTTGGTACTTGTACTACCCTGGGACGCTGACCAACGCTTTATTTGGTTCCGACATATGGGTAGGCCCACCGTGAAATTAGGCCATAATGGCAGGTGTCCACGTTAAGCTCAATACCATTGAACCAGTTCCTAGTTGAGTTATGATGAAAAGCACGAAAGCCTGAAGGAAACTAGAGGTCTATCACCTATTTATACAAATGATACAAACTCGTTCAAGGCTACAATCCTCAGACGGATTGTATACTCGTACATACTTACTTACTTACTTACTTATCAGGCCTGCGATCCATGGAGGATCTGAGCCTGAGCTATAGCTGCCTTCCATCCTTGACGGTCCCGGGCACGCTGCTTCCAGTTGTCAAGACCAAGATGTCCTACATCCGCGATTACTTGGTCTTTATACCGGAGGTTCGGTCTTCCTCTTCTTCTCGAACCAGGAGGCTCGGAGTCGAAGACCCTCTTAGCTGGAGCGTTGATGTCCATGCGCTCGATGTGGCCGAGCCAGTGCAGTCGACGGGTCCTTGCCTTCCGGACTACATCCACATCTTGGTACAGCTCGTAGAGTTCGCGGTTGTGTCTTCTTCTCCATTCACCTTCCTCACAGACAGGACCAAATATCCGGCGCAGAATTTTTCTTTCGAAAGAACCCAAAATCAGCTCCGCTGTCCTGCTTATCGTCCAGCTTTCGGCTCCGTACAGCAAGACTGGCAGAATGAGCGTTTTGTAAAGCATGACTTTGGTCTTTCGAGTGAGGAGTTTTGAGCCCAGTTGTTTGGACAAGCCGAAGTAGCAGCGGTTGCCAAGGGCGATTCTACGCCGGATCTCCACTGTGGTGTCATTTGTGGAATTTACGTTTGCCCCGAGGTAGACAAACTCCTTAACTACCTCGAAATTGTAGCTGTCAATTGTTATGTTTTGTCCCAGGTGGTGAGCGACGGATTGGTTTTTGCTTGACAGCATGTATTTCGTTTTGTCCTCATTGATCTTAAGACCAATTCGTTTCGCCTGTTCTTCAATCGCCGTGAATGCTTCCACAATGCCACGGCGAGAACACGCGATGATGTCGATATCATCCGCGTATCCTAGCAGCTGGATGGACTTGTAAAAGATAGTGCCTTCCCTGTTGACGCCTGCCCGTCGCACTATCTGCTCCAGCACCAGGTTGAAGAAGTCACATGACAGCGCATCTCCTTGCCGAAATCCGGTGCATGTTTCAAATGGTTCCGAGGTCCTAGAACCGAGTTGCACGGTGCATCGCGTGTTTTTTAGCGTGGCGCGACACAACTGGATCAGTTTTACCGGGATCCCGAATTCGGCCATCGCCCCAAACAGTGCTTCACGATGAATGCTGTCGTATGCGGCTTTGAAATCGATGAAAAGATGGTGTGTATCGATTCGAAACTCGTTGGTCTTTTCCAGGATTTGTCGAAGTGTGAAAATTTGGTCTATAGTTGATTTGCCGGGCCGGAAGCCGCACTGGTAGCTGCCGATTAGTGCGGTGCAAAATGGTTTTAGACGTTCCCACAATACGCTGGACAGGATCTTGTATGCGACATTGAGCAGGGATATACCTCTATAGTTCTTGCAAGAGGTAGGATCGCCTTTTTTGTGGATGGGGCATATAGAGCTGGTATTCCAGTCGTCGGGCATGCTCTCATCTTCCCAAATTCTGCAGATGATCTGGTGCATGCTCCCTACCAGAACATCGCCGCCAGCCTTGAAGAGCTCTGATGGCAAGCCATCTGAGCCTTGCGGCCTTGTTGTTCTTCAGCTTCTGAATAGCTGTGCCGACTTCTTCTATGCTGGGTGGGAGGACTACTTCAGCGGCTGGAGTTGGGATTTCCTCGGTCCCTACCACTCTCTCTTGGTCATGCTCGTTAAGCAGCTGCTGGAAGTGCTGCTTAAATACATCCACTATTCCCTGCGGGTCGGTGACAAGATTACCCTCGCAGTTTCGAAGAGCCAGGGTGCCCTTTTTGAAGCCTCCTGCAAGGCCTTTGGCTTTCTTGTAAAAGGCTCGTATTCTATGTTTATCCCTAGACTCCTCGATATCCTTGAGCTGGGAGGCTGCGAAGATTCTTTTCTTTTGTCGCAGTAGTTTCTTCTCCTCCCTTCTTCTGGCTCGGTACTCTTCTCGCGCTGCCCTGGTTTTCCTCTGCAGCGCATTTTGGTACGCCTCGTCGGTTGCTGCCTTTTTCTGCTCACACTCGCCATCATACCACGGGTTTCTTGTCGGGGGTGGTCGGTATCCTAATGTGGTTCCGGCTACTTCCTGAATGGCTGAGCAGCAATGCAGCCACATATTATTGGCATTTGTGTTCGACGTAGGCATACCGTAGAGTCCTTCGCTCAGCTGCTCCCTGTAGACTCTGGCAACCTCCGGTGTGCTCAGGCGCCCAATGTCGAACCTCTTCCTGATGGGCTGGTGCAGCTTTCTGACATTGGACAGTCGAGCTCTGAATCTTGCTGCTACGAGGAAGTGGTCAGAGTCGACATTTGCCCCTCTGAATGTTCGCACATCCAGGATGTTTGACGCGTGCCTTGCGTCAATGAGCACATGGTCGATTTGGTTGGCGGTTCGACCGTCCGGAGATCGCCAGGTTGCTGTGTGGATTCGCTTGCGAGGGAATCTTGTGCTACTTATCACCGCATTACGAGCTGTCGCAAAGTCAGCGAGTCGGAAGCCGTTATCTGTTGTTGTATCGTGGAGGCTGTGCTTTCCGATCACTCCGCCAAGGGTGTTTTCCTTTCCGATTTTGGCATTGAAGTCCCCGAGCACGATTTTTACATCGTACTCCGGACAAGCTCCGTAGGCGTTGTCCAGGAGGTCATAGAAGTCCTCCTTGATAGGGTATTCAGCCTCGTCGGTAGGGGCGTGTGCACATATAAGGCTGATGTTATAAAATCTGCCTCTGATGCGGATCACAGCCAGGCGATCACTTATAGGTTTAAAGTCGACCTTCGACCTTCGACCTTAACCGCTTTCCCACGACAAATCCGCATCCCAGTAAGTGCAACCTTTTGTGACAGCTGTTATAAATGTCGCAATTTTTCTTCCTAATCATACCGTTTCCTGTCCAGCGTATTTCCTGGACTGCAGTAATATCCGCCTTGTACTGCGTGAGGATTCCTTCTAGTTTATGAGCAGTTCCGGGAGTGTACAGGGTTCTGACATTCCAGGAGCATACTCGCAAATCGTGTTCCTTTTTCGTGCGTTGTCGTCGTCGAGTATCCGTCCGTGTATCCGAGGCATCTTGCTCATTCATAACTTTGGGTTTTTTTACGTGGGCGGATTGTTAGCCCGCCGCACAACCGCCATTCTGGTCGGGGTTTTGTCGCTGCATACGTTTGTTCACCTCCCAACGGTTGTTGAAGAGGCTATCCAGAGGGCGCCGCGAGGAGGCCGTATGTCAACTTGACCCGGGCATTTAAACAGGGATCGTTGCTGGCATTCCGCCAGGTTGAGAGCAATCAACAACTTTACCCTGTATGTCCGAGCCCGTGCCCCCCTCGTACATACACCTGTCAAAAAATGTTTTTCGACGAAGGAAAGACTTCCGTTCTATGCATTTACATACGAAATGAAATAAATTTTTCATAGTAATTACACCACACAGATAGGACGAGTATTGCGATAAGAGTCGTCATTTATCGACTCTATCAATACTTATCTTATCGATTGAGAGCCACGTTTTGTCCCCTGAGTGCGATGAGTAATATAAACTTGAACAGTCGATCAATATGTGACGGACTATTAAAATGTGACATCATCATAATTATGAACAATTGTTTCAAACAACATCTATTACAGTCAAACACCGAAAATAAACCGCAGCAGTTTCCACGTACTTTTGGATTGTAATGGTTTATAGAGATACGGTGCAGATTGTGCCTTGATTGTCGTGCCAAATCAACAGAGCGTTGACGAAATTTGCACCTTAGGCAGTTAGGTGCAATGTCCTCAATGTCCTCAATTAGGCTTAGCCTTTTTAGAAAGCTTGAACTTTTCAACATCCATTTCACTATACAATCGAACCCGACCTAATGTCTGTAAGAAATCAACAGAACACAGCCTCATTACAAGCCACATTTCGCTAAATACCTCAGCGTGCTGAGCGTTAGTGAGGGGTTTATCCATATAACAAAGAGGACCAACGGTGAAGCACTTCCTCTACAATTGTACCCACGTCCGCAATAAGTAGCGCTTCCGAGGGCTGGTGTGGTGTCAAATACCTTGACTTTACATAACTCTAAACTAACCTTGCTCACCTTGTCGTGGTACGGAGGCTCAGAAAATGACTCTCGAGAGTCCATCTCTAGAGGAACCCGAAGCTAAGAAGCAATTACGGACCCCTCCCTACCTCTCGGCTTCCTTGTACCCATCACTCCCTTAACTCCAAGGTGGAACAGCATACACCGACGGATACATGGCCAAGAGGATGCTTAGCTATTAGTATGCGAACATCGGATACCGGCGACCTCCGATTTCAATAAAGCCTTTCTGCAGTGTCTTGGGCTCCGCTGCAGGTGACCGTTCTTTCCCCTGTGTTCGTGGGAACCATTAATAAAATAAATATATTTGAAGAGACTGATGACTCAGATTGCAGCTGGACAGACTTGTAGACGCCTGCCCGTCACACTATCTGCTCCAGCATTAAATTGAAAAAGTCGAACGACAGCGCATCTCTCACGCAGTACGCTGGGCAGGATCTTGTATGCGACATTGAGCAGGGATATACCTCTATAGTTCATCTTCCCGAATCCTACAGATGATCTGGTGCATGTTCGTTACATACCAGAACATCGCCGCCAGCCTTGCAGAGCTCTGATGGCAAACCTTCTGAGCCTGCAGCCCTGTTATTCTTCAGCTTCTTTGATGCTTGGTGAGAGGACTAGAGTTGGGATTTCTTCCGTCCCTACCATTGTCTCTTGGTCATGCTCGTTAAGCAGGTGCTGGAAATGCTGCTTTAACACTTTCACTATTCCCTGCGGGTCGGTGACAAGATTGCCTTCGCAATTTCGAAGAGCCTGGGTGCCTTTCTTAAAGCCTCCTGCAAAGGCTTTTAGCTTTCTTATAAGAGACCCGTATTTTGTGTTTGTCCCTAGACTCCTCGATATCCGGAGGGCGCCACGAGGAGGCTGTATGTCAACTTGAGCCGGGCATTGAAACAGCGATCGTTGCTGGCATCCGGAGGGCGCCACGAGGAGGCTGTATGTCAACTTGAGCCGGGCATTGAAACAGCGATCGTTGCTGGCATCTCGCCAGATTGAGAGCAATCGTCATAAGAAGTCAAACTTACGTTTGAAACCCTAGATCTACTAAATAAAATAAAAAGAAAGAACAAATTAAGGTTAAATGTTTGAAGCATCCTAACAACTTACACCTGAAACAGATATAAGTACATATAAGCTTCTGTGTTCTAATTTCAAAAAAGAAATTCCTTCTTGTCGAGATAACTACTACTCCAATAGACTTAATGCAGCCAACGGTATTTTAAGGGTTGAATGGCTCAAGCTGCTAAAAACATATATAGATAGATAGGGCTTGGGGGGTGGGACAGAGTCGCCTGATACTGCGGCCACGATTGGGCCTATTGTGATGTCCCCCACTTACAGTTCACTCAGAAAACCAGAGTTCGTAATAAAGCTTAGTATGCTTTTGAGTGAGCTGGCAGCAATTTCTTCTGCTTCAAGATAATGCTTGCCTAGGTGACGAAGACGTGTACTGACCAGGCAGTTACAGTGGCATAGTATGTGCTCTGCTGTTTCTTCGTCTTCATTACACCTACGGCAAGTATCATCTTGTATGATGCCCATTGTTTTGAGGTGTTTATTAACTGGGCAGTGTCCAGTAAGGAAACCTGTGATTAAACGAATCTGACTCCTGGAAAGCATGAGAAGTTGTTTCGTTCTTTTGAGGGATGTAGTTGGGAGGAACAGCTTGGCTTGTCTACTACCTTTCGTTTGTGACCAGTAGGGATCCGTCGTGTTCCTTGACCAATTGTTTATGCAGCATTTGGTGGTGCTAGTGGGTATGCCGCAGAAAGGCCGTGGCATCATAAATGGTGATGCAGAGCCTTTCCTTGCTAGTAGGTCCGCCTTTTCGTTGCCTGTATGGCCGCTGTGTCCGGGTATCCAAATGAGATGAACTCTGTTTGTGCTGGCCAGCTGGTGAAGTAGCTGTAGGCAGTCCCATACCAGCTTGGAGGTTATTTCAAAGCTCTTTAGGGCTTGAAGTGCAGCCTTGCTGTCAGAGAGAATGTAAATGTTTTTGTTAAATATATTTCTGTTTATATTTTCTCTGAGGCAGAGTTCTATAGCAAATATCTCTGCTTGAAAAACGGAGTTATAACTGTCCATGCTGAGGTAAATGCATGTGCCTGTATTTGCTCCGTATACTCCAGCCCCAACGCCTTCGTCCGTTTTGGAGCCATCTGTGTACCACACGTAGGATCCACGGTTGAAGGAGGGTCTATCCTGTTCCCAGTTTTGTCGGTTAGGGAATGTGACCTTGTAGTTTTGGCTGAAGTTATATCTGGGGAGACAGTCGTCTGTAAGAGATATCTTTAGGATTTCATGCCTGTTTATTTCTGTAAGGATATCAGGGTGAAAGAGCCTACGGTTAGAGTCATCCTCCACGATCATCCTGTGGGCGAATACCATTGCTTCTTTCTTCAGTTGGAGATGAAGAGGTGGCAGGTCTGTGATGACTTCTAGTGCTGCTGTGGGGGCTGTTCTCATGGCCCCAGTGATACAGATGCAAGCTAGTCTTTGCAATTTGTTGAGCTTGGCTTGCACTGATACTTGTTTTGTTTTGTGCCACCAGACGGGCGCAGCATATGTAAGGATTGGTCTGGTGATTGCTGTATATAGCCAGCGGGACATTTTGGGGTTTGTGCCCCAGTATTTGCCAGTGAGACTTTTACTGGTCCATAATGAGATCCTGGCTTTCTCAATGGTCTTTGTAATGTGAGAGTTCCAAGTGAGCTTTTCGTCTAGAGTTATCCCTAGATATTTGACTTCTTTTGAGAACTCTATCGCTTCACCAAAGAGGGTAGGCTTAGTAAGTTTGTGTCTGTTCCTTCTTTTGGTGAAGGCGACTATGGTGCTTTTTCTAGGACTTACATTTAGTGCAATCTTTAAGCACCAGTTTGCAACAAGGTTTAGTGCCCGTTGGAGGAGTTCCGAGACTGTGTCTTCGAATTTGCCTCTGATCAGGATCACTATGTCGTCAGCGTAGCCTTGGACATAGAAGCCATTGTTGCGAGTATGCTTATCAGTTCTTTAACCACGATGGACCACAGGAGTGGTGAGAGAACCCCGCCTTGAGGGCATCCTTTCGCGGCGTTTACGCTGATTTTGTCATTGCCTAGCGAGGTGTTTATTTTTCTGTTGCTAAGCATATGTTGGATCCAATTGCATGTGGTATTATCCACCCCTGTGCTGAGGATGCAACGTTTTATTTGGGTGTATTCGGTGTTATCGAAAGCACCCTCAATATAGAGAAAGCAACCTATCGCAATTTCTTTGTTAATCCGGGCCGTTAGTTCCTGAAGAGCATGCGTGGTCGATTTCCCAGGCTGGTAGGCATAATGGTTTTTGTGAAGTGGTGATCTTCTCAGTGCACCGTCCCTGATATGCCTATCCAGGATTTTTTCCATTGTTTGTAGGAAGAAAGAGGTAAGGCTTATCGGTCTGTAGGACTTAGGCAGGTCTGTGGGTCTACGGCCTACTTTGGGAATGAATTTTACCTTTACCTCTGTCCAGCTTGTTGGTATGTTTCCCCATGCATAGCTGGTTCTAAAGATGTTAATGAGCATGGGGCTGATTTGCGCACTCCCCTTCTGAAGAAGGGCTGGGAAGATGCCATCCTCCCCCGGGGATTTGTATGGGTCAAAAGAATTGATGGCCCATTTTATGCTTCCCTCGTGAAATATCGTTCATGCTCTCTTCCAATCCTCCATGTTTGGTCTAGCTGCCCTGATCTGCGGAGGTATGTTAGAGAGATCGGAGGGAATGATGTTGGAGTCCGGGAAGTGCGTACTGGTCAGAATTTTGAGTACTTCCGTTCCATTTTCCGCGTAGGTGCCATCTGCTCTCCTCAACAAACCAATTTGGTTAGTGTGCTCTTTAGCGAGAACTAAAAACATAGTTGTAGTACGTGATAATGATGTTGTTATCACTGACAAACTTGAGATTGCCAACACATAATTTAATAATTATTTCTCGAAAGTATCCCACAGTGTAAACTACGCACGACCGCTCACCAGCAGGTCTGAAATCTTTCTCCCACTGCTGCTGAAACGCCGTCCCCTTTTATAGGCGACGACCGACTTCGATGATAGCCGCTAGGTGTGTTGTGTTGTTGGCCAGCCCAACAACACAACGCACACGGGTTGTGTCGTCCGATGGTGGTATGATGCGGCTTACAACTCGTCCATCCTGACGTCGGGCGCGTTCTCGCGAAAGTTTGGACTTTCGGATGGATCGGATCTGATGATGGTTCGCGCTTAATCCGAACGGGCGGTTGATGACGCGTAAGAGATCGATCTGAGTGCCGGCCTACAGATCGACGCCTAGGTGGAGGTTGGTCTGAATCTCTTTCTTTCCCCGATGCGCGTAGTAGTGATTAATCAGGATCTCGACGTCGTTTTGGCGGTGGTTGATCGGAACCCTTTCGTTTCCGTGCTGGTGACTGACTTCTCACCAGCGACTGAGCGGAATCTCTTCGCCTGTGCAGTGCAGGGTCACGACTTGTTGCTTTCTTTCTCCGTCTATCATCATCGTTGAACGAAATCCCCTCCCTGGGGTACCTCCGTGTACGCTCCTCCAGTTCGCGTACTTGGGCTGCCGTCTCTGGTCCGACGTGACTAATCTCTAGCTTTTTGTGAGATTTTTCGTGATCTAACAGAGCTCGACCGATAATTAGTGGGTACGGTTGGCTATCGTCAGGCACAGCTAGCAACTCGCACCAACTGTTCAGGCTGTCCACTTCGATATTGACATGCGCCTTACCGATAACCTGGCACCCACCTCCTCCGAATCCAGCTATCTGCCTATTATCCCTAATGGATTGTATCTTGCTATTGTCGACCGTCGATTTTCGCATAGTCACGCATTCGCTGCCCAGGTCGATGAATGCTAGTACCTTGTCCCCATTCACCTTCACTTTTTTTTTTTGTACTCGCACTCTGTCCTTATTTTCTCGCGAATCAGCATCTGTCGCGGCCTATTCCCCATGCCAGTTGCTCTCCATTGCTTAATGAAGGGCAGTTCCGGCTAATATGCTCTGTTTGCTGGCATCGATAGCACTTCGCTCCCACTTCCATAAGCCTCCCCGTTGTGCCTGCAGAGTTTGCTGGCCTGGTTGCTATCCGCTCATTAGCTCGGTTCTCGCGCCTGCTCCTCAATCCGGTAATCCACCGGATCTTCTTGAGCAGATCCCGCACCGACTCCGGTTGGGATGCTTTAAGCCAATCCTTGCACTCAGTGTCGATGACTCTTGTATATGTCCTCGAGCCGCAATGGCCTTCATCTCAAATACATATTCTTCTGCTTCTTCGTCGTATCCCTGTCTGCGGTTTCGCAGTTGTTCGTGAATGTCGGCATCGTCTTCTGTAGTGGAGAAGGTTTCGCACAATTCGGAGAAAAAATCTTCCAAGGTCTCCGGTGTTACACTGCGACTCCAGAGTTTCGCTGCTCCAGATAGTTTTGTGGTCGCTGCCATCAGTACCAACTTCTCATCCAAATTGTAAATGCGCCTACCTGTCTGGGGTTAAACTCCGGAAGCATGTCTGCGACGTCCCTCATGGTGTATGTATTAATTGAAAAGTTGGAAAATGCGGGTTTTAGGGGTTTTACGCTTAACTGGGTTAAGTCCTATTTAAAAAACAGGAACCATAGGGCTAAAATTGGTACAATTAGGAGTAATCTAAAGTTTTTGGATATGGGTGTACCTCAGGTTTCCGTTCTTGGGCCCATACTTTTTTTAATATATATTAACTCCCTCTTCAGTTGCTCTTTCAAGGGTCTGTTGACAGCTTTCGCTTATGATGCTGGCTTTAGCTATGGTTCTAATAATGTCCTGGACCTTATCTCTGATTTAAATTGGGATCTATTTTTATTCAGAGTCTGGTTTGCCAAACATCATTTGTTAATCAGTTCGAAAACTAAGGTTACGTTTTTCGGTCTTTCTACACGTAGTGTTACAGATCCTGTACTTTTTTATCATTCGCCTGATTGCCGTAGGTATCCACGGTCAACTTGTTTCTGCGATGCAGGATCTTCACCTTCTACCTTTAGGACTGATATTCCTTGTAACAACTAATATTTTCAAATTGAATGTGTTAATGAATTCAAGTATTTAGGGCTAGTCATTGATGCAAAACTGAATTTCAACACGCATTTAGGAGTTTTAAGAAACTGTCTGCTGAGCTTTTTAAGGCGGCTGGAGATGAGCTGGTAAGATGCATGCACCATCTCATTTGCAAGGTATGGTCGGAGGAAAGCATGCTCGACGAAAGGAATCTCAACATCATTTGCCCGGTCCATAAGAAAGGAGACCCCTATAACTGCGCCAACTATAGGGGAATAAGTCTCCTTAACATCGCATATAAGATATTCTCTGCCGTATTGTGTGAACGCCCGAAACCGTTTGTGGATAACCTGATCGGCTCTTATCAGTGTGGTTTAACAGGCTAGGTAAATCCACAGTAGACCAAATATTTACGCTACGGCAGATCTTGGAGAGGATCCAGGAATACCAAATCGACACTCACCACCTCTTCGTCGATTTCAAGGTTGCATATGACAGCGTGTATAGAGATGATACAAAGCCATGTCTAGTTTTAACATGACAGCGAGAATTCTCGCTGCTCCATTAAGGTCGGTAATGAGCAAACCGAGACCTTTGATGTTAAAAAAGGATTTAGGCAAGGTGACGCGCTGTCATGCAACTTTTTCAACATCGGGCTTGAAAAGATCGTGCAAGAGGCACTGGCCAACACAAGAGGTACCATTTATTTCAAGCCTACACAATTGCTTGCGTTCGCTGACGACATTGACGTGATTGGACGGACACAGCGAGACGTCAATAAGGCATTTGTAAGCATTGAGGTAGAAGCGGCTAAGATGGGTCTCAAGGTTAATGAGGGTAAAACCAAACATCTGCTTTCATCTAAAAGAGACGGACAACACCGACGTATTGGCCAGAAAGTTACCATGGGCGGATATAACTTTGAAGTGGTCAAGGAATTCGTCTACCTTGGCTCACTGATGACCAGCGACAACAACACCAGCGCTGAGATAAAACGCAGAATCACTCTTGCCAACCGCTGTTCCTTTGGGCTCAAGAGGTAATTGAGAAGTAGAGCCCTCTCTCGGAAAACCAAAATGACACTATATAAGACCTTAATCATCCAAGGCCTCCTTTATGGCGCAGAGGCTTGGACCTTAACAAAAGCAGATGAAGATGCCCTTGGTCGTTTCGAGAGGAGAATTCTGCGCACTATCTACGGTCCCGTTTGTTCAAACGGTGTATGGAGGAGAATATATAACGAAGAACTGTACGGGTTGTACAGCGACATCGGCCTGGTAGGTCGTCTACGGATACAGCGTCTAAGGTGGCTAGGCCATGTAGAGCGCATGGAAAATACAGCTCCGACCCGAAGAGACTTCGAATCCACCCCGGAAGGAAGGCGCGGCAGAGGACGGCCACATCATCGGTGGCGCCAGCAGGTGGAAGGGGACCTTAACCAACTGGGCGTGCGGCGCTGGAAACAGCTGGCCAAGGATCGTGCCAGCTGGAGACGCTTGTTGGTTGAGGCCCAGGTTCATCATGGACTGTAGCGCCACCTAAGTAAGGGCGTCCGCAAGTTGTTCGGCTGCACGTGGCCTGTTTAGGGACCTAACATGCCACGTACAAAGCCGAAGATCTACTTACTTACTTACTTAACGGGCGCTACAGTTCGGGGTGAACCTGGGCCTCAACCAACATGCCTCTCCACCTAGCACGATCTTTCGCTAGTCTTTTCCAATGCCGCACGCCCAGTTGGTTGAGGTCCCCTTCCACCTGTGCGCGCCACCTTAGGTGCGGCCGTCCTCTATTTCTTCGTCCCTCGGGGTTGGATTCAAAGACTCTACGGGCTGGAGCTGTGGTGTCCATTCGCTCTACATGGCCTAGCCATCTTAGGCGTTGGATCCGTAGACGCCTGACCAGACTCATGTCGCTGTACAACCCGTACAGTTCGTGATTGAATCTTCTCCTCCAACCCTCCTCTGTGTTTATGGGACCGAAAATCGAACGCAGAATCTTTCTCTCGAAACGACCAAGGATTTCCTCATCCGCTTTAGATAAAGTCCATGTTTCTGCGCCGTATAACAGGACCGGGATAATTAAGGTCTTATATAAGGTCAACTTGGTCGTACGAGAGAGGGCTCTACTTCTCAGTTGCCTCTTGAGCCCAAAGAAGCAGCGGTTGGCAAGAGTAATTCTGCGCTTGATTTCGAAACTGGTGTCGTTGTTCCAAGTCACCGCGGAGTCGAGGTATATGAAGTCCTTAACTACCTCGAACTTATATCTGCCAATATGCACGTTCTGTCCAAGACGTCGGTGGTAAATGTCCTTTTTCGATGACAGCAGATATTTAGTCTTGCCCTCATTAACTGCCAAACCAATTTTTGCCGCCTCCATCTCAATACTCGCAAACGCCTCATTGACATCTCGCTGCGATCTACCTATTATGTCAATGTCGTCGGCGTATGCAAGGAGTTGCGAGGATTTGAAGTAGATTGTGCCTCTTGTATTGGCCTGTGATTTTTGCACAATCATTTCCAATACGATGTTGAAGAAATCACACGACAGCGCATCGCCCTGCCTAAATCCTTTTTTGACATCAAAACTATCGGTAAGGTGCTCACCGATTCGGATGGAGCAGCGAGCATTTTCCAAGGTCATCCTGCATAGTCTGACGAGCTTCGCAGGGATGTCAAAAGTAAACATGGCGTTATATAGCTCGTCTCTAATTACGCTGTCGTATGCGGCCTTGAAGTCGACGAATAGATGGTGCGTATCGACTTGAAACTCATTGGTTTTCTCCAGGATCTGCCATAGTGTGAAGATTTGATCGATGGTGGACTTCCCTGGCCTGAAGCCACACTGATAAGGACCTATCAGCTTGTTTACGAATGGCTTCAGGCGTTCACACAAAACGGCAGCGAAGATCTTGTATGCGACATTAAGGAGACTTATCCCTCTATAGTTGGCGCAGTCAAAGGGATCTCCTTTTTTGTGGTTCGGGCAAACAATGCTGAGACTCCATTCCTCGGGCATGCTTTCCTCTGACCATATCTTACAGATGAGCCGGTGCATGCTCCTAACCAGCTCACCCCCAGCCGCTTTGAAGAGCTCAGCAGACAGTCCATCTGCGCCAGCAGCTTTATTCGACTTGAGTTTCGACATGGCAATCTCAACTTCGTCGAGGTCAGGGAGACGGAATTCTCTGCGATCTTCGTCGTTAAAAAATGGATCATTCTGCCTGACGGCGGTATGTTGGTTGTCATCGCCGTTATACAGTCTGCAGAAGTGGTTTTTCCAAATTCTCAGCATCGACTGCGATTCTACTACTAGGTGTCCGTTCTCATCCTTACAGGCCTCCGTTCGGGCTTTATATCCTTGAGACATTCGTTTTATCCGCTGATAAAATCTTCGAACGTCGTGCCTGCAATAGCACCTCTCCAAGTTTTCAATCGCCCGCTTCTCGTGCTCTTTCCTTTTTCTCTTGAGAAGCTTATGTTCCTCCCTTCTTTTAAGCTCGTAGAGCTCACGAGCCGCTCTTGTTTTTTTGTGTAGTGAGGCTTTGTATGCCTCCTGCTTTTCCGCATGAATCCTTCTACACTCGTCATCGAACCAGGTGTTTCGTCGTGGTGGAGCTTTAAGGCCCAGCACTTCCGTTGCTGTGCTCTTCAGGGCTTGTTTGCACAGGCTCCATTGTTGCTCTACTGACTGAGTGGAGGATTGAGGTGTATCGGAGAGCTTAAGGGAGACGCGGTTGGCAAAAGCACTGGCGATCTCCGGCGATAGTAGCTTTCCGACGTCATAGCTTGGTGTTCTAACTCTACTCCGCGGTGTTCGTGTTATGCGCTGACGTATCTTGGCTACTACAAGATAGTGGTCTGAATCGATGTTCGCTCCTCGGAAAGTGCGAACATCAAGAATAGTCGAGGAGTGTCTGACGTCAATCGCGATGTGGTCAATCTGGTTGGTGACTGATTGATCTGGCGACCGCCAGGTGCCTTTGTGTATATCGAGGTGGGAAAATCGTGTGCTGGCTACAAGAAGATTTCGCCCCGTGGCAAGGTCGATCAGCCTATGTCCGCTAACATTCCACGTACAGAACCGAAGGTCCTTGTTTGTTTTTTGTTTTCTTATAGGGTCGTCAACATAGATCCGTTCCGTTTTATTATCCGAGGCTGTTTTGTGTTTCTGAGCAATTAGTGGTTTTACGGTTATGGTTCGCTAGACCATAGCCCACCCGACACTAATCCTGTTTGGTGGCGCAGGATATTCGCCATTCGGCCTCTTCCGTCAGTAATTTCCCTTTTAAGGAAATTTCCAGATGGCAGGACCTGACTAGCAGAGCTGCAAGATGTTCGGCTGCAGAGGCTCTTACTCGCTTTTTGTCGGGCCAGCATTAAGATCATTGTCCTTTTTTCGTTTTTTGCAAGGGTCGTCAACATAAATCCGGGCGTTATATCCGAGGATTGTGGTTGTTTCGGAGTGTGTGGTTTTTTACGGTTACGGCTTACTAGGCTGTAGCCCAACCGACTAATCCTGTTTTCTGGCGCAGAAGGCTCGCCATTCGCCCTTCCCCGTCTGCGATTTCCATAGAAAATCTCCAGGTGGCACCACGAGGAGGTGGGGATGGGACTTACTAACAGTGCCGCAAGATGTTCGATTGCGGTGGCTCTTCTCGCTTTTCAGCAGGCCAGCATCCGTCGGATAGATGCTACCCCTACGAGGCCTTTGTTAGTCCTTGTCCTGTAAAATATCTATGTCATATCATTCTTGTTTATATTATTGACATTTTGTGGAATAATAAAAACAAACTGAACTGAAAAAAAAAATCAACAACTCTACCCTGTGGGTTTCCAAGCCCATGCTCTCCGTTGAAAAATTAAGGAAAACAAGAAATCTGAATTATTTGTGTATTGCATTTTATTATTAGTCAATTATTTATTCATTATATATATAATAACTAAAAACTAAACATACATTACATATATAAATTTACATAAAACTATTTTGGTTCGGTGTCTGTTCGAGATACACATCTACGAGTACTTGTCACACACATTGAGTATTGTTCATCATCAATACGATGTATGCTATTTCATATATAATATAGTATATATATAGAACTATAGTAATTAATTTATTTCATATAATTCATCAACAATTTCCTATTAAAAATGAAAACAAAAACGAAATAAAACAAATTCGTCGATAGAATAGAAATTAAATTTTCAATTCAATTCTAAACCGTGTTTCTGTGGTTTTGTTATCCCTTTGCACACACTTAGCTACATATCACTAACGTAATAAAAATTCGTTTGTTTTATTTAAATTTTATTTCATATTTTATTTAATTGTATATTTGTTTAATTCATTGTTTGTATAAACTGTCTCTTTTGTTTTTATTCATTTATTTAAATTAAATTAATCATAAGACTCAACGTTCGATTCAAGTATTTGTTTTTTTGGTTATTTGTGCACTCGAATCCAATAATTGGCAAGAACACAACTCAATCGCTACGCTTTTGGTTGTCGAAGGACACGCGCTTGGAGGGGTTTCCTTCTATAATTTTAAAACACCTAGTTGGGGGAGCCAAAAAAAGCAACAATAGCTCTCTATTCATGCAAGAAAGCCATAGGGAAAAAATGGGGGTTCAATCCCAAGATTACTCTATGGCTCTATACCACGGTCGTTAGACCCACATTAATGTATGGAGCGACTGTCTGGTGGACAGCACTGGACAAGACAACATACCTCAAACAATTCGAGAAGGTACAAAGGCTGGCGTGTTTATGCATTACCGGGGCCCTCAGGTCCACCCCGACGGCTGCACTTAACATGATACTCGACCTTACACCACTCGATATTTTCGGCAAGCAAATTGCCACACAAACGGCCATTAGACTTAAAGCCAACTCGAACTGGAAGAGCTACGTCTTTGGCCACTCCTCGATCCTGATTAACAGGTCAACCATGGCAGAAAACCTAGACCTCACAAAGCCCACCACAGTCTTGGATAAAAACTTCATAACGTTATACCCGGACAGACAGAACTGGACTCGCCAGACTCAACCTCGCAAAGGCTGCATAGATTTCTATACTGACGGGTCTAAAACCAAAGACGGGGTGGGCAGTGGGGTATTCTGCAAACAACTTAAGCTAAACAAAGCGCTAAAACTACCAAATCACTGCAGCGTTTTCCAGGCGGAACTGTTGGCAATAAAAGAGGCTCTGTCCTGGCTGAAGTGGAACGTGATATCCACCACGGATATCCGCATTCTCACGGATAGCCAAGCGGCCTTAAAGTCGCTGGAGTCCTATGTGTACACATCAAAAACTAGCCTCGACTGTCGCCTATCTCTTAAGGAGATGGCTGAACAGTTCAACATACAACTTATATGGATACCGGGACACAGCGACATCACCGGAAATGAAAGAGCCGACAGACTCGCCAAAAAAGGAACGACGCTACAAACAACTGTGGTCTGCGAGGGTATACCCTTCGCAACCATCAAACACAATCTCACTACCCTCGCCAGGGCCGAGACGAACCGGAGATGGACTCAGGGACACACCTGCCTCATCACCAGGCAAATTTGGCCCCGGCTCGATAGTCAACGGACTAGGAGTATTATCTCCCTAAATAGAACTGACATCTATAAAGTCATAGGTGTCATCACAGGACACTGCCTTATTGGCAGTCACGCGCAAAAACTAGGTATCACTCCGAATGATTTTTGTAGGAGCTGTCTAGACGAGGAGGAGGTCGAATCCATTCATCACCTTCTCTGCGCCTGCCCGGCATTCTGCACAGTCAGGAAACGATACCTAGGATCATACCTCCTCAACGATCTGACCGAAGTTCAGCAAGTGGGGATATCTGATCTTCTTAAATTTTTAAGAAGCACAAAATGGTTCCACGAATAGGGGGCTAAAACCCCCTCGTAGCTGCACAACGGGCCTCCTTGGCCTATGTGTGTTCTTCCCATCTCTGGGAAGGCTACGGTCTTACCTACCTACCTACCTAGTTGGGGAGTTTGTTTTTGTTTTTCTGATTTTTTACAGATAATACAGAGACACACATATTCAATACATTGTTTTTGTGTTTTTTTTTTTTTTAATTTTTTATTTTATCACTAATTTATAACATGAACAACAACAAGAGCAACAAGATGTTTTTCATTTTTCGTTTTTTTTTTTTTTTTGGTATTTTATGAAATAGCTAGTACACACGAGTGGTAACAGTAATATTGTTGTTCTCTCTAACAACAGTATTTATAACAACAGCAACAGGGATGTGCAACAGAGGTTTATTCTAAATACAGTCACTGGCAAAATTATTAACACATTGCAATGCTTATTTCGTAAGCCACCTTTTAAACTGCAGAACTTGTCTATGATTTTTCTCAATCTCAATCTTTATTAATTTTTTAAACAGTGGACGAAAAAAACTTGTCCAATTCCAATAAGTCACTGTTAAAAACCCAAATTCTTGTGATCAGTTTTGTGAGGATTTTTCAAGAGAATAGTCGTACTAGATGTCGAAAACTGCCGAACTTTCTCTTGAACAAAGAGCTGCAATTGTAGCAGGTCACCAGAGAGGGGTTTCGGCCACGGAACTTGCAAAAAACTACGGTTGTACGTGGAAAACAGTTAATAACCAAATTTTAAAATTTAAAGAATGTGGAAGTATTAAAAATAAAACTTGGGAGAGACAGAAAAAGGGCGACATCGAATAGAGATGATGTTAACATTGTTTGGTCTTAAGCGCACTCGCGGACCTAAACAAGGATCGAGAAAATAAGATCAATGAACATTGCGTCGAAGACTGAAGGAAAATAAGATAAAAGCCTACGTCATCCAGAAAAAGCCGTATATAACCCCCAAAAACAAGCTGCATGTTGCTAAAGAGCACATCAACGAAGTTAAGATTTCCATATCGAGGCTCAAGTCGAATAAAGCTGCCTACGCAGGCAGACTGTCTGCTGAGCTCTTCAAGGCAGCTGGGGATGACCTGGCTGGGAGCATGCCACATCTCATCTGTAAGATATGGTCAGAGGAAAGCATGCCCGAGGAATGGAGTCTCAGAATCGTATGCCCGATCCACAAGAAACGAGACCCCTCTGATTGCGCCAATTACAGAGGAATAAGTCTCTTTAACATCGTCTACAAAATCCTCTCTCCCGTTTTGTATGAACGCCTGAAGCCTTTTGTAAATAAGCTGATAGGTCCTTATCAGTGCGGCTCCAGGCCAGGGAAGTCCACCATCGACCAAATCTTCACACTGCGGCAGATCCTGGAAAAAACCAATGAATTCCAAGTCGACACTCACCCCCTATTTGTCGACTTCAAAGCGCATACGACAGCGTAATTAGAGACGAGCTATACAACGCTATGTCGACCTTTGACATACCTGCTAAACTGATCAGACTATGCAGGATGACTTTGGAGAATGCTCGCTACTCCATCCGAATCGGTGAACACCTTACCGACAGTTTTGATGTCAAAAAGGGATTTAGGCAGGGCGATGCGCTGTCGTGTGATTTCTTCAACATCGTATTGGAAATGATTGTGCAAAAATCACAGGCCTATACAAGAGGCACAATCTATTTCAAATCCTCGCAACTCCTTGCATACGCCGACGATATTGACATAATAGGTAGATCACAGCGAGATGTCAATGGGGCGTTTGAGAGTATTGAGTTCGAGGCGGCGAAAGTTGGTCTGGCGGTAAACGGGGGCAAAACTAAATATATTCTGTCATCAAAAAAGGACGCTCAACACCGACGTCTTGGCCAGAACGTTTGTATTGGCAGATATAAGTTCGAGGTAGTTAAGGACTTCATCTACCTTGGCTCCGCAGTGACCTGGAACAACGACATCAGTTCCGAAATCAAACGCAGAATCACTCTTGCCAATCGCTGTTTCTTTGGGCTCAGGAGGCAATTGAGTAATAGAGCCTTCTCCCAAACGACAAAGTTGACTCTATATAAGACCCTTATCATCCCGGTGCTGTTGTACGGCGCAGAAGCATGGACACTATCAAAAGCGGATGAGGAGCCCCTGGTCGGGCCTATAAACGCAGACGGGGGATGGAGGAAAAGATTCAACCACGAACTTTACGGGCTGTACAGCGACATGAGTCTAGTCAGGCGTCTACGGATTCAACGCCTAAGATGGCTGGGCCATGTAGAGCGAATGGACACCACAGCTTCAGCGCGGAGAGTCTTTGGATCCAACCCCGAGGGACGAAGAAGCAGAGGACGACCGCACTTAAGATGGCGCACACAGGTGGAAGGGGACCTCAGCCAACTGGTTGTGCGGCAATGGAAAAGGCTAGTATCGTGCTAGTTGGAGGGGCATGGGGGTTGAGGCCCAGATTCACCCTGAATTGTAGCGCCCGTTGAGAAGAAGAAGAAAGAGCACATTATCAAAACGCCAGCGTTTTGGTGGAGCATTCTTTGGTCGGATAAAACTGCTTGCTCCTTAGGCGGTGCCTATGGATATAAACATTTTTACTCCGATGCTAAAACTAAGGCAAAACAACCCATCACGCAACCCAGGAGAAATTCCAAAGGTGGCAAGATCATGATACGGGGTTGCATATCATATAGTGGTGTGGGCCACCATTATTTAAATATTTTAAATGATGTTGCACTGGTCGCAGGCTCGAAATTGATCGACAGTAATTTTATACTACAACAAGATGATGCGATGATAACATTAAAAAGTGTTTGGCAGAAGTAGACCAACAAGTCTTAAGATGACCCCCGCAAAGTCCTAATCCGAATGTAAGTTGCAACGTTAAAAATAAGATAAGGTGCTATAAGCTCTTTTTGAGCTACAACCTAGGAGAGCCAACCAGGGTGCCTCGCTAAAGAAGGCACAACAAAAGGGTTGGAAAATAGAAACACTGAATGAAGACTCTTTTACCTTCAGCTTTAGAGAGTCTACAATAAGGTCAGGGACAGCAAATGCTATGGCCGCTGATATACATAACTAAGCGAGTAATGAGGGCTTGCGATGCATCCATGGTCCGGAAAACGTCATAAAATTGCCGGCCACCAGTATACTGGTGGAACCAGGAGATAGCAGAGCTACGCAGCAAGTGTTATAGAGCGAGAAGACTTTCTCAGCGATCCAGAGGTTTGCCCTCTCATCAGAACCTACAGGCGCAATACAGAGATAGACGTAGGGATTTGAAATTGGCCATTAGGAGAATCAAAAATAACAAATTTAAGGAGCTCTGCGAGCAAGCAGACGTAAATCCTTGGGGTACCGCTTACAGGACTGTCATGGCAAAACTCACAGGCACCATAAGGGCCCCCTCGCCCTCATACCTTCTCCTAATGGAAAAAAATAGTGTTGGGACTATTTCCACCACAAGGAACGATAGAGCGTATAGAAGCACCCCAGTATGAATAGGAAGTCACAACTATCACGGAAACTGAACTCCTAAAGGTGTGCAAACATTTCGAGGACAATAAGTCACCTGGGCTGGATGACATTCCAAATAGGGCCTTTAAACTAGCCATTAAAACAAACACGGGACCATTCCTAGAAATGTACAATAAGTGCCTAATCGAAGGGGTCTTTCCAGGCCAATGGAAGAAACAACGCTTGGTGCTGCTGCCTAAAGGGAAAAAATAACCAGAGGAGCCGTCGTCATACCGTCCGATTCGCCTATTAGATACAATGGGTAAGATACTGGAGAAAATGATAGCCAACAGACTCAGGGTGGCAATAAATGAAGCCGGGGGGCTTTCAGTCGAACGGTACGGATTCAGGCAAGCCCGTTCTATAATCGATGCTATGGGGAGGGTAGCCACAGTTCTGGAAAAAGCTATTCAGGGCAAGAGATGGGCAGGAGGCGCAAAGAAATACGGTGCCATGATTCTTATATATATCCGTGATGTCTCAACGACATCCGTGCTCGAGAATGGGGACTAATCAAGCGGGAAAGAGAACTTTTTGAAAAGGAGCGATGGATTTTCGCAAAAGAGCTTTAGCCGCTTTTGCTTCAATGCTTGCGAACGTCTCATTGACGTCTCGCTTTGTCAGTAAAATAACGTCAATGTCATCTGCATAGGCAAGCAATTGCGTGGACTTGAAATAGATCGTACCTCTTGTATTGGCCGCAGAGCCCCGCACGATCTTTTTAAGTATAATGTTAAAGAAATCACATGACAGTGCGTCACCCTGCATAAAACTTTTTTTAACATCAAAGGGGTCGGTTAGTTCACCTCCGACCTTAATGGAGCAGCGAGAGTTCTCCATAGTCATCCTGCACAGTCTGACGAGTTTGGCAGGAATGTTAAAACATGGCTTGGCTCTGTATATCTCGTCTCTATA
This sequence comes from Eumerus sabulonum, assembly GCA_951905685.1. Taxonomy (NCBI): domain Eukaryota; kingdom Metazoa; phylum Arthropoda; class Insecta; order Diptera; family Syrphidae; genus Eumerus; species Eumerus sabulonum. The sequence goes on from OX645060.1 coordinate 244,199,162, forward strand.
AACACTGTTATATGCGGCTTTAAAGTCGACAAAAAGATGGTGCGTGTCGACCTGGAATTCATGGGTCTTCTCCAGGATCTGCCGTAGTGTAAATATTTGGTATATCGTGGATTTTCCTGGTCTGAAACCACACTGGTAGGAACCTATCAGATTGTCCACGAACGGTTTCAGGCACTTACACAGTACGGCAGAGGCTTATACCTCTGTAATTGGCGCAGTCATAGAGGTCTCCTTTCTTATGGACCGGGCAAACGATACTGAGATTCCATTCATCGGGCATGCGTTCTTCCGACCATATCTTGCAGATGAGTTGGTGCATGTTCCTGACCAGCTCATCGCCAGCTATTTTAAACAGTTCCGCGGGGAGTCCGTCTGCTCCAGCAGCTTTATAAGACTTAAGTTTCGATATCGCTATCTTAACATCGTCTAGGTCGGGTGGACGGGATTCTCCTTCATCTTCGTCCATTGTGAATGGTTCGCTCTGACTGACGGCGGCATTTTAACTATCATCGCCGTTATACAGTCTGCAGAAGTGGTCCTTCCACAATCTCAGCATCGACTGTGAATCCACTACTAGTTGCCCGTGCTCATCCCTGCAGGCTTTTGCTCTGACTTTATAGCCTTGGCATATTCGTTTTACTTTCTGGTAAAATTTTCGAACGTCGTTCCTGCAGTAACATCCCTCCATCTCTTCGATCTCGCGCCTCTCGTGCTCCTTCTTTTTCCTTCTCAGAAGCGCATGCTCCTCCCTCCTTTTCTGTTCATAGAGCTCGCGGGCAGCTCTCGTCCGTCAATGCAATGTGGCCATGTATGCATTCTGTTTCTCTACATGGGCCTGTTTGCACTCATCATCAAACCAGGGGTTTCTCGACGGTGGTAGCTCGAAACCGAGTACATCTCAGGCGGCCTCTCTAATGGCGTTCTGACAACGACTCCATTGGTTTCTGCAGATTGAATCGGGACTTGAGAGAGCTTGAGGGAGACTTGATCGACGAAGGTCCTGGCTATTACTCTTCTTCTTCTTTGGTGGCGTTACAGCCCATGAAGGACCAGAGCCAAGCTTCTCTCTGCTGATGCAAAATTCAATAAAGATTTCTATGAGAATACATTTGGCCATACATTTTTTTTTTTTTTTTTTTTAATAATTTTTTTTTTAATAATTTGCGCGCACTCAAGGTCTAATAACCTTATTATGTCGGCGACACAGTGCGGGCAGAAGGTAGAGAGGAAGAGGAATAGAGGAGATGCCGATGGGCATTGATCTTAAATGCTTTCATGTTGCATTGAGGGGGGAAAACCGAATCCGGCAGGGAGTTCCAGATTCGTGTGGTTCGGTTAATGAAAGATTCTCTATATTTGACAGTACGTCCGAAAGCGGGCTTCAGAGTATATTGGTGAGCATTCCTAGAGAGACGTGTATTGCGGGAGAAATGTTGAAGGGGCGGAATGCAACTGGCTATTTCATCAGAGCATTTTTGGTGGTAGTAACGATAAAACAGGGAGAGGCAGGTAACATTCCTGCGGTGTTCCAGCGAGTCTAATGTTTTGGTAATGCTGGAGTCACCTATCAGTTTTATGGCTCGTTTTTGTATTCTGTCTAGTAGGTGCAGTGAGGTCTTGGAAGCACCGGAGCAGACATGAGCGTTAAACTCTAATTTGGGGCGAATGAACGCCTTATAGATTGTAGCCAGATCTAAGGGTGAGAAATATTTCTTGCATCTGTATAAGAATCCTAGGCATTTCGCAGCATTCTTGGCGACACTGAATATATGGTCGCTCCAATTAAGATTGTGAGCAACACTCATACCCAGGATATAAAGCTTTTCAGTTTCTGAGATGCAAGTGCCATTCATGGATAATGGCTGCGGGTTATTTATACGCTTTAACGACAAGAGACAGCATTGTGTTTTGGAAGCATTAAATTCCACTCTATTGTTTTTACCCCATTGGATGATGCTGTCGATATCGGAATTTAATGAGCTTAACATACGCTGCCGCTCATTATCTACAACCGAAGTGCAGGGTCGTAAACTGGTGAGCGAATATGAGAAGCTGAGGGTACTGTCGTCAGCGAAGGAGTGAATTGGATTAGAAGTAACAGACAAGAGATCATTTATAAAAATAAGAAAGAGTGTCGGAGACAAAACGGAGCCCTGGGGAACACCGGCATTTACAAAGTGAGTATCAGACTTGAATCCGTCCAAAACAACTTGAATTGAACGATTCGAAAGGTAGCTTCTAATCCATTGAAAGAGAGGCTCATCGATCCCAAAAGCACGCATTTTCGACAAAAGGGCTTCATGCCAAACCCTGTCAAATGCTTTCGAAATATCCAGTGCAACAATTTTGCTTTCACCTGCTTGGTGAAGCGAGTGATTCCACTTTTCAGCGAGATATGCCATCATATCACCAGTGGATCTGCTGCTGCGGAAACCGTATTGGCGGTCATTGAGGAGTTTCCGTGATTCAAGTTATTTCATAAGCTGACGGTTAATCAGCGTTTCCATGACCTTGGAAAGAAGGGACGTTAGTGCAATGGGTCGGTAGTTGGAGGGAGAAGATGATTCGCCCTTTTTTGGTATAGGCTGGACAAATGCTGTTTTCCACCTACTCGGAAAGAGCCCAGAGGTGTAGGAAAGGTGAAAAAGCTTACGCAGTGGTTTTGCCAGCGTAGAAGAACACCTCTTCAGAACTATTGGGGCAATACCATCTGGACCAGCGGATTTGTGTATGTCGAGGTCTTTAAGAACCCTTGCGACTGTACAAGTGCGGAAGTGGATTAGTCCCATGGTGGAATTGACGCACTCTAGTACAGGCGGAGACAAAGTACAAGCTGGCAGCTGAGAACTGGTTGCGAAATGGGCAGCAAGTAGGTTAGCTTTGTCTAAGGGGGTGACAGCTGGAATGTCATTGTGGATGAGCGTCGGTATAGACGACTTAGTTGAGTTTTTTACTTTTTTTACAAACGACCAGAAACTTTTGCTACCTTTGGGACATTGAAGGATTTTACGCCTTAATTTTTGGTCGGATTGGAATTTAGTCCGTCGAATGTGGGAGTTGCAGTCATTTCTGGCTCGTATGTACTTTTTTCGGTTTTCCTCAGAACTGTTTGCCTTGTAGGCCCGAAAACTTAGCTCCCTGAGCCTAATAGCCTCTTTGCAGCTCGAGTCAAACCACGTATTATCCTTAGGCCTGGTGCTTTTAATCTTGCTGGGAATAAAATTTGTCATGCCGATTCGGATAATATTTGCGATAATATCAGTTGCGGCGTCCACGTCTTTGTCGAGGAAGCACAACGACCAGTTAAAGATCCGAAAGAAGTTGTTAAAGCCGCACCAGTTGGCTTTCTCGTATAGCCATAGTGTGCTCTTAGGAGCTTTTTCTTTAACTGGATGGTGGGAGTACATACATGCACTGTTTGCGATCGTTTATAGTTTCTGAAAGATTTAAAACCTGCACCAATGAACTCTTTACCATTGCTTAGGATTGAATTTCCTAATGCACCAGTTGAAGAATTTAAAGTTTGTAGTACGTGTTATGGATCACTCGTTGTACGAATTTTTCTTCAGACCTGCCACTCAATCTTTAATGAATGATCTGCCTGCAGACACCTGTGGTCAGTCGCCTTTTTTTTTTTTTTAATATTGAAATTGAGAAAAATTATGAACGAATTATAATTATTTTAGAAGATCTGCTTTAAAGGTTGCTCATGTATGAATCATTTTACCAGTGACTGTATTTTCACTAAAAAAACAAAAATTCGCGTTAAGAAAAACCGAAAAGTTTTCTTCTCACCATTGAATTAGAGTGCAAAGTTGTTAACGAAAAAAATTGTTTTTTTTTTATAACTCTTGTCCTTGGATTTCATATATACATATATATTTCTTGTTTTAGTTTTTGCTAAAAACATACATACAAAAATAATTTTATTAAATAACAGTATTGATTACGAGTAGGGTTTTCATTGTTTATAGCGGTAATACAAGTTCATAGAACCGTGGAGAGTAATAGTTTGTTTTGTTTTTTGTTTAACTATTTTTATAATTCTATTTGATAAGTTTTAAATATTTTAATTCAACTTCAACTAGGCGTCACATTTCTACCTAATTGACGTGGTTTCTATTTTTATACTCTTTTAGTTGTTTTTTAAAATTTAGACTTATCTAATGGTGTTTTTTTGAGTGATTGAAAAGCTGTATTTAGTAGTATTCGAATATAAGAGAAACGCTGAGAGATAGAGAGATCGCTGTGGACCTCGGAATGAAGGTTATGAAAGTCAGTCTAGTTCCTTAATTGGTCGCAAGCAATGCGCTTGAGCTTTTGCTTTTGTAAAGATATTGACTTGGATGTAGATGGTTGATGTTAAAATGTGTGATGATGGTTTATGGCTAAATTGGAAACTCTGTACTTGTTACTTGGGGGGCATGGGCTCGGACATACGGGGTAAAGTTGTTGATTGCTCTCAACCTGGCGAGATGCCAGCAACGATCCCTGTTTAAATGCCCGGGTCAAGTTGACATACGGCCTCCTCGCGGCGCCCTCTGGATAGCCTCTTCAACAACCGTTGGGAGGTGAACAAACGTATGCAGCGACAAAACCCCGACCAGAATGGCGGTTGTGCGGCGGGCTAACAATCCGCCCACGTAAAAAACCTAAAGTTATGAATGAGCAAGATGCCTCGGATACACGGACGGATACTCGACGACGACAACGCACGAAAAAGGAACACGATTTGCGAGTATGCTCCTGGAATGTCAGAACCCTGTACACTCCCGGAGCTGCTCATAAACTAGAAGGAATCCTCACGCAATACAAGGCGGATATTACTGCGGTCCAGGAAATACGCTGGATAGGAAACGGTATGATTAGGAAGAAAAATTGCGACATTTATTACAGCTGTCACAAAAGGTTGCACTTACTGGGATGCGGATTTGTCGTGGGAAAGCGGTTAAGGTCGAAGGTCATCGACTTTAAACCTATAAGTGATCGCCTGGCTGTGATCCGCATCAGAGGCAGATTTTATAACATCAGCCTTATATGTGCACACGCCCCTACCGACGAGGCTGAAGACCCTATCAAGGAGGACTTCTATTCCTGGACTTCTACTTCCTGGACAACGCCTACGGAGCTTGTCCGGAGTACGATGTAAAAATCGTGCTCGGGGACTTCAATGCCAAAATCGGAAAGGAAAACACCCTTGGCGGAGTGATCGGAAAGCACAGCCTCCACGATACAACAACAGATAACGGCTTCCGACTCGCTGACTTTGCGACAGCTCGTAATGCGGTGATAAGTAGCACAAGATTCCCTCGCAAGCGAATCCACACAGCAACCTGGCGATCTCCGGACGGTCGAACCGCCAACCAAATCGACCATGTGCTCATTGACGCAAGGCACGCGTCAAACATCCTGGATGTGCGAACATTCAGAGGGGCAAATGTCGACTCTGACCACTTCCTCGTAGCAGCAAGATTCAGAGCTCGACTATCCAATGTCAGAAAGCTGCACCAGCCCATCAGGAGGAGGTTCGACATTGGGCGCCTGAGCACACCGGAGGTTGCCAGAGTCTACAGGGAGCAGCTGAGCGAAAGACTCTACGGTATGCCTACGTCGAACACAAATGCCAATAATATGTGGCTGCATTGCCGCTCAGCCATTCAGGAAGTAGCCGAAACCACCTTAGGATACCTACCACCCCCGACAAGAAACCCGTGGTATGATGGCGAGTGTGAGCAGAAAAAGGCAGCAACCGACGAGGCGTACCAAAAGGCGCTGCAGAGGAAAACCAGGGCAGCGCGAGAAGAGTACCGAGCCAGAAGAAGGGAGGAGAAGAAACTACTGCGACAAAAGAAAAGAATCTTCGCAGCCTCCCAGCTCAAGGATATCGAGGAGTCTAGGGATAAACATAAAATACGAGCCTTTTACAAGAAAACCAAAGGCCTTGCAGGAGGCTTCAAAAAGGGCACCCTGGCTCTTCGAAACTGCGAGGGTAATCTTGTCACCGACCCGCAGGGAATAGTGGATGTATTTAAGCAGCACTTCCAGCAGCTGCTTAACGAGCATGACCAAGAGAGAGTGGTAGGGACCGAGGAAATCCCAACTCCAGCCGCTGAAGTAGTCCTCCCACCCAGCATAGAAGAAGTCGGCACAGCTATTCAGAAGCTAAAGAACAACAAGGCCGCAGGCTCAGATGGCTTGCCATCAGAGCTCTTCAAGGCTGGCGGCGATGTTCTGGTAGGGAGCATGCACCAGATCATCTGCAGAATTTGGGAAGATAAGAGCATGCCCGACGACTGGAATACCAGCTCTATATGAGCCATCCACAAAAAAGGCGATCCTACCTCTTGCAAGAACTATAGAGGTATATCCCTGCTCAATGTCACATACAAGATCCTGTCCAGCGTATTGTGTGAACGTCTAAAACCATTTTGCACCGCACTAATCGGCAGCTACCAGTGCGGCTTCCAGCCCGGCAAATCAACTATAGACCAAATTTTCACACTTCGACAAATCCTGGAAAAGACCAACGAGTTTCGAATCGATACACACCATCTTTTCATCGATTTCAAAGCCGCATACGACAGCATTCATCGTGAAGCACTGTTTGGGGCGATGGCCGAATTCGGGATCCCGGTAAAACAGATCCAGTTGTGTCGCGCCACGCTAAAAAACACGCGATGCACCGTGCAACTCGGTTCTAGGACCTCGGAACCATTCGAAACATGCACCGGATTTCGGCAAGGAGATGCGCTGTCATGTGACTTCTTCAATCTGGTGCTGGAGCAGATAGTGCGACGGGCAGGCGTCAACAGGGAAGGCACTATCTTTTACAAGTCCATCGCGGATGATATCGACATCATCGCGTGTTCTCGCCGTGGCATCGTGGAAGCATTCACGGCGATTGAAGAGCAGGCGAAACGAATTGGTCTTAAGATCAATGAGGACAAAACGAAATACATGCTGTCAAGCAAAAACCAATCCGTCGTTCACCACCTGGGACAAAATATAACAATTGACAGCTACAATTTCGAGGTAGTTAAGGAGTTTGTCTACCTCGGGGCAAACGTAAATTCCACAAATGACACCACAGTGGAGATCCGGCGTAGAATCGCCCTTGGCAACCGCTGCTACTTCGGCTTGTCCAAACAACTGGGGTCAAAACTCCTCACTCGAAAGACCAAAGTCATGCTTTACAAAACGCTCATTCTGCCAGTCTTGCTGTACGGAGCCGAAAGCTGGACGATAAGCAGGACAGCGGAGCTGATTTTGGGTTCTTTCGAAAGAAAAATTCTGCGCCGGATATTTGGTCCTGTTTGTGAGGAAGGCTGTACCAAGATGTGGACGTAGTCCGGAAGGCAAGGATCCGTCGACTACACTGGCTCGGCCACATCGAGCGCATGGACATCAACGCTCCAGCTAAGAGGGTCTTCGACTCCGAGCCTCCTGGTTCGCGAAGAAGAGGAAGACCGAAATTCCGGTATAAAGACCAAGTAATCGCGGATGTAGGACATCTTGGTCTTGACAACTGGAAGCAGCGTGCCCGGGACCGTCAAGAATGGAAGGCAGCTATAGCTCAGGCTCAGATCCTCCATGGATCGCAGGCCTGATAAGTAAGTAAGTAAGTAAGTACTTGTTAAGAATTGTCCAAGAAAAGTTAAGAATCAATGTAAGCAATTCTAAATAATCCTTGATTCAATTTTGCGGCTTAAACAATATTTCGGCCATAGTTAATTACCAAAAGACATATATTATCTAAAGTGGCTCAAATATGTATATGACCAACTCGGCTTCATCTCACCGGTCATCATCAGAGAAGAGTTCAATAGCATTGCAAGCATATCAGTTTCACGGTTTCTCTGATCCATCTCAACTGGCGATGGCGGCTGCAGTATACAGGCAAGGTAACGTCACTTGTTTGCGCAAAAACCAAGGTGTCACCTCTCAAACGGCTGACCGTCCTAAGGTTAGAACTAACGCCAGTGCTGATGCTTATAAAACTAACAAAATATATCCAAGCCACACCTCAACTGGACATAGACGGGATTTATTTGTAGATGGATTCTCAAGTGGTTCTCATATGGGTCATATGGGTGGAAAGATTTTTAAGAAACAAAGTCGCCCAAATTCAAGATCTTATACCAAGTGCACTCTGGCGACATGTTCCGGGCTCACAATAGCGGGCGGACTGTGCATCACGGGGGATCATCACATCATCATTACTAAATCATCCTATATGGTGGACAGGGCCACCATGGCTGTATGAAGACATTTCTTTATAGCCGCCTCAATCAAATCAGTCCAGATCAGGCTAGTGTTGGAGAGGCTCGCCCTGGTATCTCACTAGTAATTGCTGCTCCAACGATTGACTATCACTGGGACCTAATCTACAGGTCTTTAATGCAATTGTTTCGCATCACTGCTCTCTGTTTCAGAATCCTTCGACAAATAAAGGGGACATTAGAGAATCTCCCAGTAATTAGCGTCACTACGGTAGATTTAGAGCAAGCCAAGCAATTTTGGATTCTAGCAACTAAAGCAGCGTACTTTTCTACTGAGTTGAAAACCCTCAGGAGTAACTCAACATTTCCCCGGAATCATCCAATTTTACGGGCTCACTGCATTCATGGACGCTGAAGGCATTACTAGAGTGGAAGGTAGACTAGGAAACTCCTCCTCCTCTTTCCTCCTCACCATTCACGGCTTTCCTCACTGATCAACGATCATTCTAACAAGCGGACTTTCCACGGCGGCACACAACTCACTCCGGCAAACCTTAGACAACACTACTGGATTGTTGGTGGGCGAGAACCAGTTAAATCTCATGTCCTGCGTTCCGTCGTATGTGCTCGTCAAAGGGGAATCCATGCACAACAACTGATGGGTCGACTACCTCTTTCTAGATTTACACCGGATCTGTGTGTTTGTGTGCTGCTCAATATCGGCGGCTCATTTTGAGGCAGTCACTGACTATTGATCGGACAGCTTTATAGCCGCCTTTCGGCTGTTCTCATCAAGACAGGGCGTACCGAGCACCATATACTCAGACTGCGGCATGACATTTGTGGGTGCCAACAAGGACATCAAACGACAATTCACTGAAGGAACAAGAGAGCACCAGCATATTCAAGGGCTTCTATCAAAGGATTTCTCGAAGTGGCTCTTTAACCCTCCAGCAGCACCTCACATGGGAGGAAAATGGGAAGCAATGGTCGAGTTAATGAAATTTCATCTCCACGGAACAGTAAGTGAGACTTCCCTCACATTCGAAGAACTCAACACTGGGCTCACACAAATTGAAGCGATTTTAAACTCAAGACCACTTGTACCTTTAAGTGACGACCCCGAAGACGTTTCAGCTCTTACTCCCGAACATTTTTGGATCGTTTACCCTCTCACCACCTTGCCAGAACCATTACTGACTAAACTTTCAATGTCAAGACTACAACGATGGCAATTTTTACAACAAGAGGTGCAACAGTTTTGGTCTCAGTGCTCTATTCACTACCTACCTACAATGGCTTCAATCATATCAAAATTGTGTTGCTTACTGACGAACGGCTACCGCCTTGTAAGTGGCCACTAGCAAGAATGGTCGATCTTCAACAGGGAAAGGATAACCTCACACGGATAGTCACCATCAAGATGGCAACCACCACGATGACACGGCCAATCAACAAGCTCGCGATGCTCCCAGTACCCTTCAAAGACGACATGGCACCAACAGATCACCACAGAATCAAACAATCCTAAACAATCCTTGTTACAATAGCAGCACGCAAATCTTACCTCCACGTGGTAAAACTTGGGAGCCTAGTACCTTCGAACGCAGAAGTCGTTGGGGACTGCTAACGAGAGAAGGCGAAGTGTAAGAGTAAGTAGGCTCAGGTCGTCGACGGACGAGCTATCAATCGATCGGTTAACGGCGGCGTCCACAGCTTCGGTTAGTGGGAGCCAACTGGACTAAAGGAGATCTCCAAGGACGGTTCGGGACCCTGGAGACGGCGGAAGATGAGCCCTACATAGTGGAGCCAACTTCGACCCCGGATCCACCGCACCTCCGCCCGAGGGTAAAAAAAAAAAGGGGCCTGGCCTCCCAGTTGAGGGTTGTGCGTAGGGCTAGTTCCCTCACCACGTAAGAAAATAACGGTTCAGACATTACCACAAGCCTTGGACAAGGACAGTGAATTTCGGCTCTGCACGCGGAATGTGAGGTTCTTAACAGAATTCGCGGAGGCACTTGACTGCATAATCCAGGAAGTGCGGTAGGATGGGCCAAGCAAAAAGAGGATGAAAAACTACGACCTCTATTACGGCAATTGCTACAGAGAAAGTAGGCAGCGCTGGTTTGGATATGGATTTGTTGCCCGAGGCAGCGTAAGGTAAAAAATCTTAAGCTTTAGATATATAAGCGATCGCCTTATAACACTCCGCATTAATACTAAATTCGACGACATTAGCCTGATTTGTGCACTCGCCCCGACAGAGGACAAGGATGACTTCTATGATCTCCTAGAAAAGGCATACAATAAATGCCCCAGCTACGACACCAAGAAGTCTTTGTCAGAGTCTTCGGAAAACAGAGCTTGCACGACAACACATCTGGGAACGGACTTAGGCTGGTGGATTTTGCCTCGGGACCGAACCTCTCTGCAGTGAGTGCTCGGTTCCCACATCTGAACATCCATAAAGGGACTTGGCGTTCCCCTGATCAAACAACTGTCAATCAGATTGATTACATTGCGATCGGCGTCAGACACTTCAATATTTTCGATGTCCGAACCTTCCGTTCGATGAGCCAACATCGTCTAGAATCATTTCCTTGTTGTGGCCAAGGTAAGAGCACAGATATAAAAAAAAAAAACAACGGAGGCGAGAAAGAACACCGAAGTTTGACGTCAGAAAGGTAGAAACGCAACTGACCGTTAGGTACTTTGCCGACCGAGTCTCCCAAAAACTCTCTGAAAATTCGACGCTGTCTGCACTTATACATATTTAGTAGAGCTGCAGTCGATATTGAGAATTTAAAAGAATCATTTCTGCAGACTGTATTGGTGAGGAAGACTCAAATACCGCTGACAGGCAGAGCGTTCCACTGAATTTGGACGTCGATCAACCAAGAACTGTACGGGCTGTACGGCGGCATGTGCCTGGTTAAGCGTATACTGATACAACGCTTAAACTGGTTAGGCCATATAGAGCGTATGGACAACATAGCTTCGGCCCGAAGAATCTTCGAATCAAAGTCATTGGGACAACACAATAGAGGACGCGCTCGACTTATGTGGTGCACACAAGTGGAGAAAGACCTCAACCAACTTGGTGTACGTGACTGAGGACAATTTTCCATGAACATGCGGCCGCAGTTGACGAAATGTGTAGTGAACGAACAGTTCAAAATTGATTTTCGCTCGAAAGTGTGACAAGAAATAGACCAGAGGAAGTTACTGATTATCAAACATTTGTGTCAGTTGCTGAAGGCAAACTAGGCTATGATTCTTCTTAGCACTGTGTCAAATGAGAAATAGATCCTGTACGATAATCGGAAGGGATTGTCCGAAATTTGGAAAAACAGATCCAAAATAAGTAGTTCATAAGTCCAGATGTCATAAGAACTCCTTGACCCAGAGGCATAAGGATTTCTTTGAAAGAAGCATTTTATTGCTTTAATGTAACGTTGTGTTTCTGAGCAATATCAATATACCATATACCAAATGCCCCATCTATGATACCAAAATCATACTAGGGGATTTTAACGCTAAGCTGGGTAAAGAAAGCATCTTTGAGCGGGTCATCGGCAAACACAGCCTACATGACACCACATCCGATAACGGACATAGGCTGATCGACCTTGCCACGGGGCATACGATTTTCCCACCTCGATATACACAAAGGCACCTGGCGGTCGCCAGATCAATCAGTCACCAACCAGATTGACCACATCGCGATTGACGTCAGACACTCCTCCACTATTCTTGATGTTCGCACTTTCCGAGGAGCGAACATCGATTCAGACCACTATCTTGTAGTAGCCAAGATACGTCAGCGCATAACACGAACACCGCGGAGTAGAGTTAGAACACCAAGCTATGACGTCGGAAAGCTACTATCGCCGGAGATCGCCAGTGCTTTTGCCAACCGCGTCTCCCTTAAGCTCTCCGATACACCTCAATCCTCCACTCAGTCAGTAGAGCAACAATGGAGCCTGTGCAAACAAGCCCTGAAGAGCACAGCAACGGAAGTGCTGGGCCTTAAAGCTCCACCACGACGAAACACCTGGTTCGATGACGAGTGTAGAAGGATTCATGCGGAAAAGCAGGAGGCATACAAAGCCTCACTACACAAAAAAACAAGAGCGGCTCGGGAGCTCTACGAGCTTAAGAGAAGGGAGGAACATAAGCTTCTCAAGAGAAAAAAGAAAGAGCACGAGAAGCGGGCGATTGAAAACTTGGAGAGGTGCTATTGCAGGCACGACGTTCGAAGATTTTATCAGCGGATAAAACGAATGTCTCAAGGCTATAAAGCCCGAACGGAGGCCTGTAAGGATGAGAACGGACACCTAGTAGTAGAATCGCAGTCGATGCTGAGAATTTGGAAAAACCACTTCTGCAGACTGTATAACGGCGATGACAACCAACATACCGCCGTCAGGCAGAATGATCCATTTTTTAACGACGAAGATCGCAGAGAATTCCGTCTCCCTGACCTCGACGAAGTTGAGATTGCCATGTCGAAACTCAAGTCGAATAAAGCTGCTGGCGCAGATGGACTGTCTGCTGAGCTCTTCAAAGTGGCTGGGGGTGAGCTGGTTAGGAGCATGCACCGGCTCATCTGTAAGATATGGTCAGAGGAAAGCATGCCCGAGGAATGGAGTCTCAGCATTGTTTGCCCGATCCACAAAAAAGGAGATCCCTTTGACTGCGCCAGCTATAGAGGAATAAGTCTCCTTAATGTCACATACAAGATCTTCGCTGCCGTTTTGTGTGAACGCCTGAAGCCATTCGTAAACAAGCTGATAGGTCCTTATCAGTGTGGCTTCAGGCCAGGGAAGTCCACCATCGATCAAATCTTCACACTACGGCAGATCCTGGAGAAAACCAATGAGTTTCAAGTCGATACGCACCATCTATTCGTCGACTTCAAGGCTGCATACGACAGCGTAATTAGAGACGAGCTATATAACGCCATGTTTACTTTTGACATCCCTGCGAAGCTCGTCAGACTATGCAGGATGACCTTGGAAAATGCTCGCTGCTCCATCCGAATCGGTGAGCACCTCACCGATAGTTTTGATGTCAAAAAAGGATTTAGGCAGGGCGATGCGCTGTCGTGGGATTTCTTCAACATCGTATTGGAAATGATTGTGCAAAAATCACAGGCCAATACAAGAGGCACAATCTACTTCAAATCCTCGCAACTCCTTGCATACGCCGACGACATTGACATAATAGGTAGATCGCAGCGAGATGTCAGTGAGGCGTTTGCGAGTATTGAGATGGAGGCGGCAAAAATTGGTTTGCCAGTTAATGAGGGCAAGACTAAATATCTGCTGTCATCGAAAAAGGACATCTAACACCGACGTCTGGGACAGAACGTGCATATTGGCAGATGTAAGTTCGAGGTAGTTAAGGACTTCATATACCTCGGCTCCGCGGTGACTTGGAACAACGACACCAGTTTCGAAATCAAGCGCAGAATTACTCTTGCCAACCGCTGCTTCTTTGAGCTCAAGAGGCAACTGAGAAGTAGAGCCCTCTCTCGTACGACCAAGTTGACCTTATATAAGACCTTAATTATCCCGGTCCTGTTATACGGCGCAGAAACATGGACTTTATCTAAAGCGGATGAGGAAATCCTTGGTCGTTTCGAGAGAAAGATTCTGCGTTCGATTTTCGGTCCCATAAACACAGAGGAGGGTTGGAGGAGAAGATTCAATCACGAACTGTACGGGTTGTACGGCGACATGAGTCTGGTCAGGCGTCTACGGATCCAACGCCTAAGATGGCTAGGCCATGTAGAGCGAATGGACACCACAGCTCCAGCCCGTAGAGTCTTTGAATCCAACCTAGAGAAACGAAGAACCAGTGAACGGCCGCACCTGAGATGGCGCAGACAGGTGAAGGGGACCTCAGCCAACTGGGTGTGCGGCAGTAAAAAAGTCTAGCGAAAGATCGTGCTAGGTGGAGAGGCATGTTGGTTGAGGCCCAGGTTCACCCCGAACTGTAGCGCCCGTTAAGTAAGTAAGTAAGTAATGTAACGTTGAAAAAAGACCATAACTGTGAACGGACTCTTTTTTTTGGAATAAATTTTGTTAATTTTTGAAATAGCGGTATGTAATTCTTCACACAAAAATCAACATTTGCATACCTATATAACGACCTAATACCATAAAGGATTAAAGAGTGCTACTCGGAAAATATCAAAAATGTGTTCTGCTTTTCAATGGGGACAAAACAATTTTGAACTTTAATGCAAACGCACCCTTAAACTATTTTTTATAATATATCAATGTCAAAAAGTCGCACGTCGTCCGCAGAGCCCCAGTCTACATTGTGGCAAATTCTACATAAAGATCATGGCTTATACCCTTACAAGATCAAATTAACTCGAGGACTTAAGCTTCTAGATCTTTGGAAGCCGCGATACTTTTTCAATTGGGTTCTGTAAAAGTTTGAAGCAACCTCGAAATTTCTTCGAAAAATCTTCTGTAGCGTTTAAGCTTATTTTCGGACTTAATGGCTTTGTCATTGACGTAAGAATGTTACGTCAATGAAGTTCGCTACGTAGGAAGACTATTTTTGGATTGGTCGGACTTGACACCAATAGTATGTGGTTCCAGCAAGATGGCGCCACATGCGATAAAACGTCGTTCGATTTTTTCTATATAGTGTTACGTTAAGCCCTTGGTTTTTTGTCTATAAGTCTATAAGTGATGTGAGTGGTCAAAAACTGGCTCTAAAAAAAAAACCGAATGCAGCTGTGCGGTGGTCGAAAGCGAGAACATGTGTACTGGCTCAAATTTCGGGCCGATTTAGGTGTACTGCCTTAACTGAATAATTCTTCGTCATAAGTCTCATTAGAGCTGATACCTTTGCATTCTGGACATCATCAGTTAGCGGTGTATTCAGTCAGAAACAACGATATGGATGACCAGATCCAAATTTGGAAAAACATAATTCTTAAACATGTATCAATAGAACACTGGGTAGATATCACAGAGATTGAGCGCATTTGCGAAGCTGTAAAGCGCATTCCTTTCATGGATCTCATCGGTAGTCATTGGAATAGGAAGAATATTAGCAGTAATCGGCTTTGCATCTTGACGTTATCGAGCAAACTATTTAAGACGATCCTTCGTATAGAAGACGTTTTAGAAACGCTTAAGGCTTGAAGAAATGGCGTTGATAGATCCATCACGTAATTAACGGTCTTCAACGCGCTTAAGAGGCTGATAAGGCTTACGCCACCAGAAAAACCTGCGTGGATCAGTGAAGTAAGGATTTCTGGAGGCTGCGATTTGTCTATTGTATGCTTACCATGAAAGGAAGTAACTTACTTTCGTAAAGTACTTTTAATCTTGATATTGGCGACAAAACTTTGAAGTACCCTGCCCCAATGAAAGAGAGCTTCGAAGAGGAGTTGAAATTAGTTCAGGCAGAGACATATTTCAGCGATTAGATCAGTTGAGTTGAGAGGAAATATAACGCGACGACATCACCTGTGATTTTGTGAGCGACACAATAGTTGATAATATCGTATAAAGCGAGGAATTCGAGAGAAACTGAAGTTCAAGACAGTGTTGAAGCCCTTCTTACCATTATCCATATAGCAAATAAGCCACCATCACACCCTACAATCCCAGTCCAATATCACTTCGTCACTCCGAATTACATACATTCTAAATTAAGTGTGATTTCCGATTCGAGTGCTCTATCGCGGCTAAAAGTTCGTGCTTCTGTCGCACATACAATCGACCCTTCTTCCATGGATTCTGCAACTGGAGCGGCTTGAAATCATCGCGTAAACAACGTTCTCTAGCACCGATCACAGCAACCAAACAAAAGTTATTCAACTTATCAGCCGGATAGATTGGTCCATTGTTGCCCTTCAATACTGCCGCCATATTGATCTGTTTCACCACCAAATTGATAACTTCCCGGGCAGTTGTCTTGGGCGTCACGTGTAGTTTAAGGCTTGTGCCACTCGCCAAACCGGTATCATAGGCCGTGTAGACTTGAATTATTCCTGCCTGTTGATTACTGGCAGTATTTGTGGCAGTACTAACCGATGCCGTCGTCGTGCAGTCTTCTTCGCTGGCCTGTCGTGGAACCGGACGTCGATGTAATTTATTGGACACGGGCGAGGACGGCTCGGAACAGTGTTGCGTTCTCGAATCACTACCGCCTTTGATCTCGCTTTGAAGTGCGTTTAGCGTTGATTTGAGAAAAATGCCACCGTCTTTCAGGGCAGCCGTAGTCTTGAGCTTTACGCGTTGAGCTATCGGGTACGAAGCCGTTTCCGAATCGCTTGAGAGGCTCTGCAAGGAGTCGGTTACATTCGACTGGCAATTACTGCTGTGCGTGCTTATCGAAAGGTACGGAGCTGAGCTGGAAGTTGGGCCACTCTGAACACTGGGCACAGTCGATCGTTTTCTGTAGTTGAGACTGCTCACCTTCTTGTTGGCCGATAGTGTGTCTTCAGAGCGCGATGGAGGCATGCGAAACACTACGCCATCGCTGGTCTCGCCTCCGGTTGAATAGTAGCTCTGAGTGTATTGGGAACAGCTAGAGTCCGCACTGTTCTTCCTTAGACCATCGTCGTTTTTCACATTCGATTTTGGATGTAGGAATTGTTGCGGTTGCACTGTCCCGAGATTCTGTTCTGATTTTGAATGTTCCGCTGCTAGATAGCAATCAGAGTTGAGATGAGTGTTTGCCGCCGGACCGGGCCATGAACCGCGTCCCGGTCCGCTTTTACTGAATTTCGTATCTCGAACGGGCAGCTGTAGCAAGTGGCAATTATTGTTGTCGCGATTCGAGCTGTCCACGCTGTCTTCGACGATTTTCTCAAAGTCCAAGATCTCTTTCATTGTCATGGAGGGATTACAGCTCCGGTCACGTGCAAACGCAATGACATCCATCAACCATCGGACACTCTTCCACACCAGGTTCAAATTCGATGTCAATTCTTGTAGCTTAGTGAGTCGCTCCTTTGCTGTTTGTAGTTCGCTTGTCGAGAACGCTTCCCGGTGAGAGTGATTGGCCAGCGCTGTGTCTAGCTCTAGAATGCACGAGAGCCTTGAATACTTTTGAATGATACCATTCTGATAGGTCCGCAGGTGAATCATTTCAAACGCCTGAATTGTTAGACTCAACAGATCATCGCGTTGCAGGAGGAGCTCAGTTTGACCGGGCACCGCACACGATGACTCGACTGGAGGGCAAATGATAAGAAAGCTAACGTCTTTGGTCAGTTCGATGATCTCGACATCGTACAGTCGGTGCGTTAAGGCTTCTTCGGTTCGAATGTTCATGTTTTTGAAGAGCGTATGCGCGGCAGCTGTTAGATCTCGTAGGAATATTCTTTGTACCTCGGTCATGACCTCGGGATTGGGACTGAATTCGAGTGATATCGATTCAGATCGCGTTTGCTTGTTGAGTATTTCCCATTCGTCAGCGGTTATGTGGGAGTTTTCACGAATTTTGGCGTGCGGCAGGACATTCGGCGTCCTTACTGGTACCACGACCTGAATTTGATCGACGGAGCTCTGCATTTTCAGGTAGCCCAGGTAGAGACCCGGATTTATTTTCGTTGTTGACGTTTGATGATACAGGATCTGATCGCTAATGGAAGATATGAGTATCTCGTTGATGTTGAAGTCTTCGTGTAAAGCTGTGATTTTCTTTTGGATCTTATTGACGGGCAACCAGCGTGAGTTCAGGACTGAAATGGATTTCTGAGTTTTCACTGAATTGACGCAGCATAGTACGACGGTGCCGTGGGAGTCTCGCAGCGGTTTGTGATACAATTGGCCGAGGTCGGTTAGACAGAGGGCGGATTGCATGTGACAAACGGCGGAGAGGAGCTTTGTCCGAAAGTGCACTGTTGAGGTTAGGTGACGCTCCATGTCCGTGCGTAGAGATTTCACATCGTCCCAGGTGCAGGCAACCTAAAGAAAGGGAGAAAAGTATTATTTTTTTTTTCGACAAATATAGGTTAAGTGGTGACTTGTGGCAACAATGGGCTAGTAGACTCGTTGATGTCCCCTGTTATGTAGGCTGTAGTGGAGGCCTAGCATAAAGAGAATGTTGGTGTAATCGTCGTAATCGCTTCTTGCCTAATTAGTCTCACAGTAGTGCTTCAAACAAAGTTCATTCACCCTAAATTAGAGTCCGGTGCATCCAAGACCTGATTGCACCTACAAGACAGAATACAAAACCGTGCGATAAAACTGATAGGTGACACCAGCATTACCAAAACATTAGACCCGCTGGAACATTGCAGGAACGTTTCCTGCCTTTCCCTGTTTTATCGTTACTTCCACCAAAAATGCTCGAATGAAATAGTCAGTTGCATTCCGCCCCTTCAACATTTCTCCCGCAACACACGTATCTCTAGGAATGTTCACCAATATACCCTGAACCCTCTTTCGGACGTACCGTCAAATATAAGGAATCTTTCTTTAACCGAACCACATGAATCTAAGATTCCCTGCCGGTTCCGGGCTACCCCCTTCCGCCTGGAAGACACTGCAGAAGTTTGGTAGTTTAAGGGCCTGACTTAGTTTTAATTGTTCACAAAAGACGGGGGTGGGTAGAGGCACCCCGTCCTTGGGACCATTTTTGTTTTTCTGGGCCTATTATTTTGTACCATTTTATCAAAGACTGTGCCGGGCTCAACGTAGTCGGAGTTCTCTGCTAGAAGCCGGTCCTTAAACTCGATGCCGTGTATGTGGCTAGTTTCTTACGATCGATCTTCTGTCGATCTTCGGGAGATGGTAGTTCAATTGTATCAGACAATGAGAGGCCCCTTACGTTGCACAGCTTCGTACAGAACGGCTAACGTAGTAAGGAGACCAGACTTGACTAACATATTCGAGGAGGTTTGACGTAAGTGATGTAGAGAGATTTGGTAACGAAGAGGTTCGAGAATTCTTTAGACCAAAGGAAAAACTTGCTTTGTGTATGATATTGTGGATGTGGGAGAGAACACATAGGTCTCGTATGAGAGAGAGATGGGGTACGAGCTCTTTAACTTACTTACTAAGGTGGCGCTACCAACAAGCGTCTCCAACTGGCACGGTCTTTGGCCAGCTGTTTCCAGCGCCGTACGCCCAGTTGGTTAAGGTCCCCTTCCACCTGCGTACACCACCGTAGATGTGGCGATTCTCTGCCGCGCCTTCCTTCCGGGGTGGATTCAAACACTCTAGCCACTTTAGACGCTGTATCCGTAGACGTCGTACCAGGCCGATGTCGCTATACAACCCGCACAGTTCTTCGTTAAATCTTCTCCTCCATACTCCGTTTGAACAAACGGGACGGTAGATAGTGCGTACAATTTTCCTCTCGAAACGAACAAGGGCATCTTTATCCGCTTTTGTTAAGGTCGAAGCCTCCGCACCTTAAAGGAGGACTGGGATGATCAAGGTCTTATATAGTGTCACCTTGGTTTTCCGAGAGAAAGCTCTACTTCTCAATTGCCTTTTGACGCAAAGAAACAGCGGTTGGCAAGAGTGATTCCGCGTTTTATCTCAGCGCTGGTGTTGTTGTCGCCGGTCATCAGGGAGCCAAGGTAGACGCATTCCTTGACCACTTCGAAGTAATATCCGCCCATCGTGACGTTCTGGCCAATACGTGGGTGTTGACCGTCTCTGTTTGATGAAAGCAGATATTTGGTTCTATCCTCATTAACCTTAGCTGCTTCTACCTCAATGCTTACAAAGGCCTCATTGACGTCTCGCTGTGTCCGTCCAATAACGTCAATATCGTCGGCGTACGAGAGCAATTCCGTAGACTTGAAGAAATCGTACCTCTTGTGTTGGACAGCGACTCGTGCACGATCTTTCCAAGTACGATGTTGAAAAAGTTGCATGACAGCGCGTCAACTTGTCCAAATACCTTTTTTTTTAACATCAAAGGTCTCGGTTTGTTCATTACCGGCCTTAATGGAGCAGCGAGAATTCTCCACTGTCATCCTGCACAGTCGGACGAATTTGGCAGGGATGTTGTGGCTTTACCTAGTCTGAAACCCACCTGATAGGAGCCGATCAGGTTATCCACAAACCGATGCGATGCTAAGGATATTTATTCCCCTGTAGTTGGCGCAGTTATAGGGGTCTTCTTTCCTATGGACCGGGCAAACGATGCTGAGATTCCATTCGTCGGGCATGCTTTCCTCCGGCCATACCGTGCAAAAGAGATGATGCATACATTCGTATGATTTCGCGTTGCAGCGTGGCTTTATAGGCTTCTGTTTTGCTGCATGGGCTTATTCGCATTGTTCATCGAACCAGGGGTTTCTAGGTGGTGGCGGTTTGAAACCCAGCACCTCTGAGGCAGCATCTCTGACGGCGCTCTGGCAATGCGCCCATTCCTGCTCTATTGCTTGTGCTGCTGTGGGCGGATTTTGAGAGAGCTTCAAGGGGACACGATCGGCAAAGATTCTGGCAGTCTCTTGCTTTGTAGCTCTCCGACGTCAATGCAATTATTTTGGGCGGGAAGCCTAAAGCCCCGGGTTTAATTGATGTAAGTCAGTAGTAATAAAGTCTACTTGATTGCCTTATCAAAAGGCCTTATCAAATTCGATAAGGCTGGTTGTGGTGGACCTACTCTTTAGAAAACCATGTGTTCGAGGAGCAAAGATTTGCAGTGGAAAGACTTTAAATCATACACAATGGACTTAAACAGCTTGGGGATAGAAGCCGGTCTATAGTTGAAAATACTAATCTTGTGTGTAGGGAAGATGTAAACAATGTTTGCCGAGAGGTATATTGAGATATTTCCTGACTGACAAGCCCATTATCATTTTACAAAATGTGGCCCGTTTGTCGACGGCTTCATTTCCTTGAATAATTGGATGCTATGATGTACACGCATTCTTTAAATTGCTCCGCGATCATCTCACTAATGGGTGGCGATAGCGTGCTGTTTTCGAAGTGAAGGATACTACGTACAGCATTTCAATTAGAGTTAAGCATTCGCTGAAGTTTAAAAGTTTTATACGTAGCTCTAGTAGTGTCCTAAAGGAGATTTCGATATCTGGTTAATGGAGAAGACCCCCTCGCCACTCCCAAATTTGTTTTTCAAGTTGGCGGTAAAGAAAAGTATCGAGTTTCCTTGTAGGCCTATGTTTTCCGTCTAGTTAGTCAATTCTAGTGAGCTAATGGGTTTCCGATGTTGATTCCGAAGTCTGTGGGCAGTGGTTTGCCTTTCGAAAATTGAATTCTAATATGCATGGCGGTGGTAGAAGCTACCTGTTTGAGCAAAATTTCCAGAAATAAAATGTTAAGGGGCTAGAGACGCCATTCCTGTGTGCTCAGTACACTAAGCTAAAGCTGAAGATGCATGTAGGATAGCGGAATAAGATCAAATTTGGAAGTCAAGCAAAGGCAAGACAATATATCCATTGACAGCCTCATGGAGACCTTTGATGTCACAAAAGGATTCAGGCAGGGCGACACATGGTGGACGTATTGGCCACTATGGGCAGCTATAATTTTGAAGTAGTCAAGGATTTCGTCTATCTTGGTCCACTAATGGGGGGGCATGGGCTCGGACATACAGGGTAAGGTTGTTGATTGCTCTCAACCTGGCGAGATGCCAGTAACGATCCCTGTTTAAATGCCCGGGTCAAGTTGACATACGGCCTCCTCGCGGCGCCCTCTGGATAGCCTCTTCAACAACCGCTGGGAGGTGAACAAACGTATGCAGCGAAAAAAACCCCGACCAGAATGGCGGTTGTGCGGCGGGCTAACAATCCGCCCACGTAAAAAAAAAACTTAAAGTTACGAATGAGCAAGATGCCTCGGATACACGGACGGATACTCGACGACGACAACGCACGAAAAAGGAACACGATTTGCGAGTATGCTCCTGGAATGTCAGAACCCTGTACACTCCCGGAGCTGCTCATAAACTAGAAGGAATCCTCACGCAGTACAAGGCGGATATTACTGCGGTCCAGGAAATACGCTGGATAGGAAACGGTATGATTAGGAAGAAAAATTGCGACATTTATTACAGCTGTCACAAAAGGTTGCACTTACTGGGATGCGGATTTGTCGTGGGAAAGCGGTTAAGGTCGAAGGTCATCGACTTTAAACCTATAAGTGATCGCCTGGCTGTGATCCGCATCAGAGGCAGATTTTATAACATCAGCCTTATATGTGCACACGCCCCTACCGACGAGGCTGGGACCCTATCAAGGAGGACTTCTATGACCTCCTGGACAACGCCTACTGAGCTTTGCCGGAGTACGATGTAAAAATCGTGCTCGGGGACTTCAATGCCAAAATCGGAAAGGAAAACACCCTTGGCGGAGTGATCGGAAAGCACAGCCTCCACGATACAACAACAGATAACGGCTTCCGACTCGCTGACTTTGCGACAGCTCGTAATGCGGTGATAAGTAGCACAAGATTCCCTCGCAAGCGAATCCACACAGCAACCTGGCGATCTTCGGACGAACCGCCAACCAATTCGACCATGTGCTCATTGACGCAAGGCACGCGTCAAACATCCTGGATGTGCGAACATTCAGAGGGGCAAATGTCGACTCTGACCACTTCCTCGTAGCAGCAAGATTCAGAGCTCGACTGTCCAATGTCAGAAAGCTGCACCAGCCCATCAGGAGGAGGTTCGACATTGGGCGCCTGAGCACACCGGAGGTTGCCAGAGTCTACAGGGAGCAGCTGAGCGAAGGACTCTACGGTATGCCTACGTCGAACACAAATGCCAATAATATGTGGCTGCATTGCTGCTCAGCCATTCAGGAAGTAGCCAGAACCACATTAGGATACCGACCACCCCCGACAAGAAACCCGTGGTATGATGGCGAGTGTGAGCAGAAAAAGGCAGCAACCGACGAGGCGTACCAAAAGGCGCTGCAGAAGAAAACCAGGGCAGCGCGAGAAGAGTACCGAGCCAGAAGAAGGGAGGAGAAGAAACTACTGCGACAAAAGAAAAGAATCTTCGCAGCCTCCCAGCTCAAGGATATCGAGGAGTCTAGGGATAAACATAAAATACGAGCCTTTTACAAGAAAGCCAAAGGCCTTGCAGGAGGCTTCAAAAAGGGCACCCTGGCTCTTCGAAACTGCGAGGGTAATCTTGTCACCGACCCGCAGGGAATAGTGGATGTATTTAAACAGCACTTCCAGCAGCTGCTTAACGAGCATGACCAAGAGAGAGTGGTAGGGACCGAGGAAATCCCAACTCCAGCCGCTGAAGTAGTCCTCCCACCCAGCATAGAAGAAGTCGGCACAGCTATTCAGAAGCTGAAGAACAACAAGGCCGCAGGCTCAGATGTTTTGCCATCAGAGCTCTTCAAGGCTGGCGGCGATGTTCTGGTAGGAAGCATGCACCAGATCATCTGCAGAATTTGGGAAGATGACAGCATGCCCGACGACTGGAATACCAGCTCTATATGCCCCATCCACAAAAAAGGCGATCCTACCTCTTGCAAGAACTATAGAGGTATATCCCTGCTCAATGTCGCATACAAGATCCTGTCCAGCGTATTATTGCACCGCACTAATCGGCAGCTACCAGTGCGGCTTCCGGCCCGGCAAATCAACTATAGACCAAATTTTCACACTTCGACAAATCCTGGAAAAGACTAACGAGTTTCGAATCGATACACACCATCTTTTCATCGATTTCAAAGCCGCATACGACAGCATTCATCGTGAAGCACTGTTTGGGGCGATGGCCGAATTCGGGATCCCGGTAAAATTGATCCAGTTGTGTCGCGCCACGCTAAAAAACACGCGATGCACCGTGCAACTCGGTTCTAGGACCTCGGAACCATTCGAAACATGCACCGGATTTCGGCAAGGAGATGCGCTGTCATGTGACTTCTTCAACCTGGTGCTGGAGCAGATAGTGCGACGGGCAGGCGTCAACAGGGAAGGCACTATCTTTTACAAGTCCATCCAGCTGCTAGGATACGCGGATGATATCGACATCATCGCGTGTTCTCGCCGTGGCATTGTGGAAGCATTCACGGCGATTGAAGAACAGGCGAAACGAATTGGCCTTAAGATCAATGAGGACAAAACGAAATACATGCTGTCAAGCAAAAACCAATCCGTCGCTCACCACCTGGGACAAAACATAACAATTGACAGCTACAATTTCGAGGTAGTTAAGGAGTTTGTCTACCTCGGGGCAAACGTAAATTCCACAAATGACACCACAGTGGAGATCCGGCGTAGAATCGCCCTTGGCAACCGCTGCTACTTCGGCTTGTCCAAACAACTGGGGTCAAAACTCCTCACTCGAAAGACCAAAGTCATGCTTTACAAAACGCTCATTCTGCCAGTCTTGCTGTACGGAGCCGAAAGCTGGACGATAAGCAGGACAGCGGAGCTGATTTTGGGTTCTTTCGAAAGAAAAATTCTGCGCCGGATATTTGGTCCTGTCTGTGAGGAAGGTGAATGGAGAAGAAGACACAACCGCGAACTCTACGAGCTGTACCAAGATGTGGATGTAGTCCGGAAAGCAAGGACCCGTCGACTACACTGGCTCGGCCACATCGAGCGCATGGACATCAACGCTCCAGCTAAGAGGGTCTTCGACTCCGAGCCTCCTGGTTCGAGAAGAAGAGGAAGACCGAACCTCCGGTATAAAGACCAAGTAATCGCGGATGTAAGACGTCTTGGTCTTGACAACTGGAAGCAGCGTGCCCGGGACCGTCAAGGATGGAAGGCAGCTATAGCTCAGGCTCAGATCCTCCATGGATCGCAGGCCTGATAAGTAAGTAAGTAATGTAACGTTGTGTTTCTGAGCAATATCAATATACCATATACCAAATGCCCCAGCTATGATACCAAAATCATACTAGGGGATTTTAACGCTAAGCTGGGTAAAGAAAGCATCTTTGAGCGGGTCATCGGCAAACACAGCCTACATGACACCACATCCGATAACGGACATAGGCTGATCGACCTTGCCACGGGGCGAAATCTTCTTGTAGCCAGCACACGATTTTCCCACCTCGATATACACAAAGGCACCTGGCGGTCGCCAGATCAATCAGTCACCAACCAGATTGACCACATCGCGATTGACGTCAGACACTCCTCCACTATTCTTGATGTTCGCACTTTCCGAGGAGCGAACATCGATTCAGACCACTATCTTGTAGTAGCCAAGATACGTCAGCGCATAACACGAACACCGCGGAGTAGAGTTAGAACACCAAGCTATGACGTCGGAAAGCTACTATCGCCGGAGATCGCCAGTGCTTTTGCCAACCGCGTCTCCCTTAAGCTCTCCGATACACCTCAATCCTCCACTCAGTCAGTAGAGCAACAATGGAGCCTGTGCAAACAAGCCCTGAAGAGCACAGCAACGGAAGTGCTGGGCCTTAAAGCTCCACCACGACGAAACACCTGGTTCGATGACGAGTGTAGAAGGATTCATGCGGAAAAGCAGGAGGCATACAAAGCCTCACAACACAAAAAAACAAGAGCGGCTCGGGAGCTCTACGAGCTTAAGAGAAGGGAGGAACATACAGCTTCTCAAGAGAAAAAAGAAAGAGCACGAGAAGCGGGCGATTGAAAACTTGGAGAGGTGCTATTGCAGGCACGACGTTCGAAGATTTTATCAGCGGATAAAACGAATGTCTCAAGGCTATAAAGCCCGAACGGAGGCCTGTAAGGATGAGAACGGACACCTAGTAGTAGAAGTCGATGCTGAGAATTTGGAAAAACCACTTCTGCAGACTGTATAACGGCGATGACAACCAACATACCGCCGTCAGGCAGAATGATCCATTTTTTAACGACGAAGATCGCAGAGAATTCCGTCTCTCTGACCTCGACGAAGTTGAGATTGCCATGTCGAAACTCAAGTCGAATAAAGCTGCTGGCGCAGATGGACTGTCTGCTGAGCTCTTCAAAGCGGCTGGGGGTGAGCTGGTTAGGAGCATGCACCGGCTCATCTGTTAGATATGGTCAGAGGAAAGCATGCCCGAGGAATGGAGTCTCAGCATTGTTTGCCCGATCCACAAAAAAGGAGATCCCTTTGACTGCGCCAACTATAGAGGAATAAGTCTCCTTAATGTCGCATACAAGATCTTCGCTGCCATTTTGTGTGAACGCCTGAAGCCATTCGTAAACAAGCTGATAGGTCCTTATCAGTGTGGCTTCAGGCTAGGGAAGTCCACCATCGATCAAATCTTCACACTACGGCAGATCCTGGAGAAAACCAATGAGTTTCAAGTCGATACGCACCATCTATTCGTCGACTTCAAGGCCGCATACGACAGCGTAATTAGAGACGAGCTATATAACGCCATGTTTACTTTTGACATCCCTGCGAAGCTCGTCAGACTATGCAGGATGACCTTGGAAAATGCTCGCTGCTCCATCCGAATCGGTGAGCACCTTACCGATAGTTTTGATGTCAAAAAAGGATTTAGGCAGGGCGATGCGCTGTCGTGTGATTTGTTCAACATCGTATTGGAAATGATTGTGCAAAAATCACATGCCAATACAAGAGGCACAATCTACTTCAAATCCTCGCAACTCCTTGCATACGCCGACGACATTGACATAATAGGTAGATCGCAGCGAGATGTCAATGAGGCGTTTGCGAGTATTGAGATGGAGGCGGCAAAAATTGGTTTGGCAGTTAATGAGGGCAAGACTAAATATCTGCTGTCATCGAAAAAGGACATTTACCACCGACGTCTTGGACAGAACGTGCATATTGGCAGATATAAGTTCGAGGTAGTTAAGGACTTCATATACCTCGACTCCGCGGTGACTTGGAACAACGACACCAGTTTCGAAATCAAGCGCAGAATTACTCTTGCCAACCGCTGCTTCTTTGGGCTCAAGAGGCAACTGAGAAGTAGAGCCCTCTCTCGTACGACCAAGTTGACCTTATATAAGACCTTAATTATCCCGGTCCTGTTATACGGCGCAGAAACATGGACTTTATCTAAAGCGGATGAGGAAATCCTTGGTCGTTTCGAGAGAAAGATTCTGCGTTCGATTTTCGGTCCCATAAACACAGAGGAGGGTTGGAGGAGAAGATTCAATCACGAACTGTACGGGTTGTACAGCGACATGAGTCTGGTCAGGCGTCTACGGATCCAACGCCTAAGATGGCTAGGCCATGTAGAGCGAATGGACACCACAGCTCCAGCCCGTAGAGTCTTTGAATCCAACCCCGAAAGACGAAGAAATAGAGGACGGCCGCACCTAAGGTGGCGCGCACAGGTGGAAGGGGACCTCAACCAACTGGGCGTGCGGCATTGGAAAAGACTAGCGAAAGATCGTGCTAGGTGGAGAGGCATGTTGGTTGAGGCCCAGGTTCACCCCGAACTGTAGCGCCCGTTAAGTAAGTAAGTAAGTAATGTAACGTTGAAAAAAGACCATAACTGTGAACGGACTCTTTTTTTTTGGAATAAATTTTGTTAATTTTTGAAATAGCGGTATGTAATTCTTCACATAAAAATCAACATTTGCATACCTATATAACGACCTAATACCATAAAGGATTAAAGAGTGCTACTCGGAAAATATCAAAAATGTGTTCTGCTTTTCAATGGGGACAAAACAATTTTGAACTTTAATGCAAACGCACCCTTAAACTATTTTTTATAATATTGTTGCGGAGATGCAAGCGGACCGTTAAGTTCGAAAACTCTCTGGAAGCGGGGATGGGAATGATGTCAACTTCCAATGGAATTGTCAGAGCGTTCTAGAGATTTCCTATGGGGAACTTCGAATGGCGAACGTTCGAGACGGTGGACCGAGAGCTATATAAGCGCGAACACTCGCCCTTGGCATTTATTCAGTTTGTGGTATAAAACAGCGTGTGACAAGTCGGTGTGATCAACCAAGGTGAAAAGAAAAGCTTTCAATAAAGGTTTGTGTATTGTGTAATAAAGTTTAAAGTGGATAGTATTGGGTAATAAAGAAAAGTGGTGAAGCTACACAGATAATTGATCTGTGGTGAAAGAATTAAAAGTGTGTGTGTTTCAATTTAAATAAAAAGGACAATTGTAGTTTATCGCAATCCAGTGGTGCGAACCCTATTTGGTGTGGGGATTGAATAAATTCGTAACAATATATCAATGTCAAAAAGTCGCACGTCGTCCGCAGAGCCCCAGTCTACATTGTGGCAAATTCTACATAAAGATCATGGCTTATACCCTTACAATATCAAATTAACTCGAGGACTTAAGCTTCTAGATCATTGAAAGCCGCGATACTTTTGCAATTGGGCTCTGTAAAAGTTTGAAGCAACCTCGAAATTTCTTCGAAAAATCTTCTGTAGCGTTTAAGCTTATTTTCGGACTTAATGGCTTTGTCATTGACGTAAGAATGTTACGTCAATGAAGTTCGCTACGTAGGAAGACTATTTTTGGATTGGTCGGACTTGACACCAATAGTATGTGGTTCCAGCAAGATGGCGCCACATGCGATGTAACGTCGTTCGATTTTTTCTATACAGTGTTAAGTAAAGCTCTTTTTGTCTATAAGTCTATAAGTGATGTGAGTGGTCAAAAACTGTCTCTAAAAAAAAAAACCGAATGCAGCTGTGCGGTGGTCGAAAGCGAGAACATGTGTACTGGCTCAAATTTCGGGCCGATTTAGGTGTACTGCCCTAACTGAATAATTCTTCGTCATGAGTCTCGTTAGAGCTGATACCTTTGCATTCTAGACATCAGTTAGCGGTGTATTCAGTCAGAAACAACGATATGGATGACCAGATCCAAATTTGGAAAAACATAATTCTTAAACATGGATGTATCAATAGAACATTGGGTAGATATCACAGAGATTGAGCGCATTTGCTAAGCTGTTAAGTGCATTCCTTTCATGGATCTCATCGGTAGTCATTGGAATAGGAAGAATATTAGCAGTAATCGGCTTTGTGTCTTGACGTTACCGAGCAAACTATTTAAGACGATCCTTCGTATAGAAGACGTTTTAGAAACGTTTAAGGCTTGAAGAAACTGCGTTGATAGATCCATCACGTAATTAAGGGTCTTCAACGCGCTTAGGAGGCTGATAAGGCTTACGCCACCAGAAAAACCTGCGTGGATCAGTGAAGTAAGGATTTCTGGAGGCTGCGATTTGTCTATTGTATGCTTACCATGAAAGGAAGTAACTTACTTTCGTAAAGTACTTTTAATCTTGATATTGGCGACAAAACTTTGAAGTACCCTGCCCCAATGAAAGAAAGCTTCGAAGAGGAGTTGAAATTAGTTCAGGCAGAGATATATTTCAGCGATTAGACCAGTTGAGTTGAGAGGAAATATAACGCGACGACATCACCTGTGATTTTGTGAGCGACACAATAGTTGACACTATCGTATAAAGCGAGGAAGCCCTTCTTACCATTATCCATATAGCAAATAAGCCACCATCACACCCTACAATCCCAGTCCAATATCACTTCGTCACTCCGAATTACATACATTCTAAATTAAGTGTGATTTCCGATTCGAGTGCTCTATCGCGGCTAAAAGTTCGTGCTTCTGTCGCACATACAATCGACCCTTCTTCCATGGATTCTGCAACTGGAGCGGCTTGAAATCATCGCGTAAACAACGTTCTCTAGCACCGATCACAGCAACCAAACAAAAGTTATTCAACTTATCAGCCGGATAGATTGGTCCATTGTTGCCCTTCAATACTGCCGCCATATTGATCTGTTTCACCACCAAATTGATAACTTCCCGGGCAGTTGTCTTGGGCGTCACGTGTAGTTTAAGGCTTGTGCCACTCGCCAAACCGGTATCATAGGCCGTGTAGACTTGAATTATTCCTGCCTGTTGATTACTGGCAGTATTTGTGGCAGTACTAACCGATGCCGTCGTCGTGCAGTCTTCTTCGCTGGCCTGTCGTGGAACCGGACGTCGATGTAATTTATTGGACACGGGCGAGGACGGCTCGGAACAGTGTTGCGTTCTCGAATCACTACCGCCTTTGATCTCGCTTTGAAGTGCGTTTAGCGTTGATTTGAGAAAAATGCCACCGTCTTTCAGGGCAGCCGTAGTCTTGAGCTTTACGCGTTGAGCTATCGGGTACGAAGCCGTTTCCGAATCGCTTGAGAGGCTCTGCAAGGAGTCGGTTACATTCGACTGGCAATTACTGCTGTGCGTGCTTATCGAAAGGTACGGAGCTGAGCTGGAAGTTGGGCCACTCTGAACACTGGGCACAGTCGATCGTTTTCTGTAGTTGAGACTGCTCACCTTCTTGTTGGCCGATAGTGTGTCTTCAGAGCGCGATGGAGGCATGCGAAACACTACGCCATCGCTGGTCTCGCCTCCGGTTGAATAGTAGCTCTGAGTGTATTGGGAACAGCTAGAGTCCGCACTGTTCTTCCTTAGACCATCGTCGTTTTTCACATTCGATTTTGGATGTAGGAATTGTTGCGGTTGCACTGTCCCGAGATTCTGTTCTGATTTTGAATGTTCCGCTGCTAGATAGCAATCAGAGTTGAGATGAGTGTTTGCCGCCGGACCGGGCCATGAACCGCGTCCCGGTCCGCTTTTACTGAATTTCGTATCTCGAACGGGCAGCTGTAGCAAGTGGCAATTATTGTTGTCGCGATTCGAGCTGTCCACGCTGTCTTCGACGATTTTCTCAAAGTCCAAGATCTCTTTCATTGTCATGGAGGGATTACAGCTCCGGTCACGTGCAAACGCAATGACATCCATCAACCATCGGACACTCTTCCACACCAGGTTCAAATTCGATGTCAATTCTTGTAGCTTAGTGAGTCGCTCCTTTGCTGTTTGTAGTTCGCTTGTCGAGAACGCTTCCCGGTGAGAGTGATTGGCCAGCGCTGTGTCTAGCTCTAGAATGCACGAGAGCCTTGAATACTTTTGAATGATACCATTCTGATAGGTCCGCAGGTGAATCATTTCAAACGCCTGAATTGTTAGACTCAACAGATCATCGCGTTGCAGGAGGAGCTCAGTTTGACCGGGCACCGCACACGATGACTCGACTGGAGGGCAAATGATAAGAAAGCTAACGTCTTTGGTCAGTTCGATGATCTCGACATCGTACAGTCGGTGCGTTAAGGCTTCTTCGGTTCGAATGTTCATGTTTTTGAAGAGCGTATGCGCGGCAGCTGTTAGATCTCGTAAGAATATTCTTTGTACCTCGGTCATGACCTCGGGATTGGGACTGAATTCGAGTGATATCGATTCAGATCGCGTTTGCTTGTTGAGTATTTCCCATTCGTCAGCGGTTATGTGGGAGTTTTCACGAATTTTGGCGTGCGGCAGGACATTCGGCGTCCTTACTGGTACCACGACCTGAATTTGATCGACGGAGCTCTGCATTTTCAGGTAGCCCAGGTAGAGACCCGGATTTATTTTCGTTGTTGACGTTTGATGATACAGGATCTGATCGCTAATGGAAGATATGAGTATCTCGTTGATGTTGAAGTCTTCGTGTAAAGCTGTGATTTTCTTTTGGATCTTATTGACGGGCAACCAGCGTGAGTTCAGGACTGAAATGGATTTCTGAGTTTTCACTGAATTGACGCAGCATAGTACGACGGTGCCGTGGGAGTCTCGCAGCGGTTTGTGATACAATTGGCCGAGGTCGGTTAGACAGAGGGCGGATTGCATGTGACAAACGGCGGAGAGGAGCTTTGTCCGAAAGTGCACTGTTGAGGTTAGGTGACGCTCCATGTCCGTGCGTAGAGATTTCACATCGTCCCAGGTGCAGGCAACCTAAAGAAAGGGAGAAAAGTATTATTTTTTTTTTCGACAAATATAGGTTAAGTGGTGACTTGTGGCAACAATGGGCTAGTAGACTCGTTGATGTCCCCTGTTATGTAGGCTGTAGTGGAGGCCTAGCATAAAGAGAATGTTGGTGTAATCGTCGTAATCGCTTCTTGCCTAATTAGTCTCACAGTAGTGCTTCAAACAAAGTTCATTCACCCTAAATTAGAGTCCGGTGCATCCAAGACCTGATTGCACCTACAAGACAGAATACAAAACCGTGCGATAAAACTGATAGGTGACACCAGCATTACCAAAACATTAGACCCGCTGGAACATTGCAGGAACGTTTCCTGCCTTTCCCTGTTTTATCGTTACTTCCACCAAAAATGGTCGAATGAAATAGTCAGTTGCATTCCGCCCCTTCAACATTTCTCCCGCAACACACGTCTCTCTAGGAATGATCACCAATATACCCTGATCCCGCTTTCGGACGTACCGTCAAATATAAGGATTCGTTCTTTAACCGAACCACATGAATCTTAAATTCCCTGCCGGTTTGGTAGTTTAAGGGCCTGACTTAGTTTTAATTGTTCACAAAAGACGGGGGTGGGTAGAGGCACCCCGTCCTTGGGATCATTTTTGTTTTTCTGGGCCTATTATTTTGTACCATTTTATCAAAGACTGTGCCGGGCTCAACGTAGTCGGAGTTCTCTGCTAGAAGCCGGTCTTTAAACTCGATGCCGTGTATGTGGCTAGTTTCTTACGATCGACCTTCTGTCGATCTTCGGGAGAAGGTAGTTCAATTGTATCAGACTATGAGAGGCCCCTTACGTTACACAGCTTCGTACAGAACGGCTAACGTAGTAAGAAGACCAGACTTGACTAACATATTCGAGGAGGTTTGACGTAAGTGATGTAGAGAGATTTGGTAACGTAGAGGTTCGAGAATTCTTTAGACCAAAGGAAAAACTTGCTTTGTGTATGATATTGTGGATGTGAAAGAGAACGCATAGGTCTCGTATGAGAGAGAGATGGGGTACGAGCTCTTTAACTTACTTACTAAGGTGGCGCTACCAACAAGCGTCTCCAACTGGCACGGTCTTTGGCCAGCTGTTTCCAGCGCCGTACGCCCAGTTGGTTAAGGGCCCCTTCCACCTGCGTACACAACCGTAGATGTGGCGATTCTCTGCCGCGCCTTCCTTCCGGGGTGGATTCAAACACTCTAGCCACTTTAGACGCTGTATCCGTAGACGTCGTACCAGGCCGATGTCGCTATACAACCCGCACAGTTCTTCGTTAAATCTTCTCCTCCATACTCCATACTCCATACGGTAGATAGTGCGTTCAATTTTCCTCTCGAAACGAACAAGGGCATCTTCATCCGCTTTTGTTAAGGTCGAAGCCTCCGCAATTTAAAGGAGGACTGGGATGATCAAGGTCTTATATAGTGTCACCTTGGTTTTCCGAGAGAAAGCTCTACTTCTCAATTGCCTTTTGACGCAAAGAAACAGCGGTTGGCAAGAGTGATTCTGCGTTTTATCTCAGCGCTGGTGTTGTTGTCGCCGGTCATCAGGGAGCCAAGGTAAACGAATTCCTTGACTACTTCGAAGTAATATCCGCCCATCGTGACGTTCTGGCCAATACGTCGGTGTTGACCGTCTCTTTTTGATGAAAGCAGAGAAGCTTGGCTCTGGTCCTTCATGGGCTGTAACGCCATCAAAGAAGAAAGATATTTGGTTCTACCCTCATTAACCTTAGCTGCTTCTACCTCAATGCTTACAAAGGCCTCATTGACGTCTCGCTGTGTCCGTCCAATCACGTCAATATCGTCGGCGTACGCAAGCAATTCCGTAGACTTGAAATAAATCGTACCTCTTGTGTTGGCCAGCGACTCTTGCACGATCTTTCTAAGACAGCGCGTCAACTTGTCCAAATACCTTTTTTCTAACATCAAAGGTCTCGGTTTGTTCATTACCGGCACGGTTTGTTCGTCCTGCACAGTCGGACGAATT
This sequence comes from Eumerus sabulonum, assembly GCA_951905685.1. NCBI lineage: Eukaryota > Metazoa > Arthropoda > Insecta > Diptera > Syrphidae > Eumerus > Eumerus sabulonum. Next base: position 244,233,094 of record OX645060.1, read on the forward strand.
TGACAGGGATGTTGTGGCTTTACCTGTTCTGAAACCCCACTGATAGGAGCCGATCAGGTTATCCACAAACCGATGCGATGCTAAGGATACTTATTCCCCTGTAGTTGGCGCAGTTATAGGGGTCTTCTTTCCTATGGACCGGGCAAACGATGCTGAGATTCGTCGGGCATGCTTTCCTCCGGCCATACCGTGCAAAAGAGATGATGCATGCATTCGTATGATTTCGCGTTGCAGCGTGGCTTTATATGCTTCTGTTTTGCTGCATGGGCTTATTCGCATTGTTCATCGAACCAGGGGTTTCTAGGTGGTGGCGGTTTGAAACCCAGCACCTCTGAGGCAGCATCTCTGACGGCGCTCTGGCAATGCGCCCATTCCTGCTCTATTGCTTGTGCTGCTGTGGGCGGATTTTGAGAGAGCTTCAAGGGGACACGATCGGCAAAGATTCTGGCAGTCTCTTGCTTTGTAGCTCTCCGACGTCAATGCAATTATTTTGGGCGGGAAGCCTAAAGCGCCGGGTTTAATTGATGTAAGTCAGTAGTAATAAAGTCTACTTGATTGCCTTATCAAAAGGCCTTATCAAATTCGATAAGGCTGGTTGTGGTGGACCTACTCTTTAGAAAACCATGTGTTCGAGGAGCAAAGATTTGCAGTGGAAAGACTTTAAATCATACACAATGGACTTAAACAGCTTGGGGATAAAAGCCGGTCCATAGTTGAAAATACTAATCTTGTGTGTAGGGAAGATGTAAACAATGTTTGCCGAGAGGTATATTGAGATATTTCCTGACTGACAAGCCCATTATCATTTTACAAAATGTGGCCCGTTTGTCGACGGCTTTATTTCCTTGAATAATTGGATGCTATGATGTACACGCATTTTTTCAATTGCTCCGCGATCTCATTAACTAATGGGTGGCGATAGCGTGCTGTTTTCGAAGTGAAGGATACTACGTACAGCATTTCAATTAGAGTTAAGCATTCGCTGAAGTTTAAAAGCTTTATACGTAGCTCTAGTAGTGTCCTAAAGGAGATTTCGATATCTGGTTAATGGAGAAGACCCCCTCGCCACTCCCAAATTTGTTTTTGAAGTTGGCGGTAAAGAAAAGTATCGAGTTTCCTTGTAGGCCTATGTTTTCCGTCAAGTTAGTCAATTCTAGTGGGCTAATGGGTTTCCGATGTTGATTCCGAAGTCTGTGGCCAGTGGTTTGCCTTTCGAAAATTGAATTCTAATATGCATGGCGGTGGTAGAAGCTACCTGTTTGAGCAAAATGTCCAGAAATAAAATGTTAAGGGCCTAGAGACGCCATTCCTGTGTGCTCAGTACACTAAGCTAAAGCAGAAGATGCATGTAGGACAGCGGAATGAGATCAAATTTAGAAGTCAGGCAAAGGCAAGACAATATATCCATTGACAGCCCCATAGAGACCTTTGATGTCACAAAAGGATCCAGGCAGGGCGACACATGGTGGACGTATTGGCCACTATGGGCAGCTATAATTTTGACGTAGTCAAGGATTTCGTCTATCTTGGTTCACTAATGGGGGGGGGGGGCATGGGCTCGGACATACAGGGTAAAGTTGTTGATTGCTCTCAACCTGGCGAGATGCCAGTAACGATCCCTGTTTAAATGCCCGGGTCAAGTTGACATACGGCCTCCTCGCGGCGCCCTCTGGATAGCCTCTTCAACAACCGTTGGGAGGTGAACAAACGTATGCAGCGACAAAACCCCGACCAGTATGGCGGTTGTGCGGCGGGCTAACAATCCGCCCACGTAAAAAACCTAAAGTTATGAATGAGCAAGATGCCTCGGATACACGGACGGATACTCGACGACGACAACGCACGAAAAAGGAACACGATTTGCGAGTATGCTCCTGGAATGTCAGAACCCTGTACACTCCCGGAGCTGCTCATAAACTAGAAGGAATCCTCACGCAGTACAAGGCGGATATTACTGCGGTCCAGGAAATACGCTGGATAGGAAACGGTATGATTAGGAAGAAAAATTGCGACATTTATTACAGCTGTCACAAAAGGTTGCACTTACTGGGATGCGGATTTGTCGTGGGAAAGCGGTTAAGGTCGAAGGTCATCGACTTTAAACCTATAAGTGATCGCCTGGCTGTGATCCGCATCAGAGGCAGTTTTATAACATCAGCCTTATATGTGCACACGCCCCTACCGACGAGGCTGGGACCCTATCAAGGAGGACTTCTATGACCTCCTGGACAACGCCTACGGAGCTTGTCCGGAGTACGATGTAAAAATCGTGCTCGGGGACTTCAATGCCAAAATCGGAAAGGAAAACACCCTTGGCGGAGTGATCGGAAAGCACAGCCTCCACGATACAACAACAGATAACGGCTTCCGACTCGCTGACTTTGCGACAGCTCGTAATGCGGTGATAAGTAGCACAAGATTCCCTCGCAAGCGAATCCACACAGCAACCTGGCGATCTCCGGACGGTCGAACCGCCAACCAAATCGACCATGTGCTCATTGACGCAAGGCACGCGTCAAACATCCTGGATGTGCGAACATTCAGAGGGGCAAATGTCGACTCTGACCACTTCCTCGTAGCAGCAAGATTCAGAGCTCGACTGTCCAATGTCAGAAAGCTGCACCAGCCCATCAGGAGGAGGTTCGACATTGGGCGCCTGAGCACACCGGAGGTTGCCAGAGTCTACAGGGAGCAGCTGAGCGAAAGACTCTACGGTATGCCTACGTCGGACACAAATGCCATTAATATGTGGCTGCATTGCCGCTCAGCCATTCAGGAAGTAGCCGAAACCACCTTAGGATACCTGCCACCCCCGACAAGAAACCCGTGGTATGATGGCGAGTGTGAGCAGAAGAAGGCAGCAACCGACGAGGCGTACCAAAAGGCGCTGCAGAGGAAAACCAGGAATGCGCGAGAAGAGTACCGAGCCAGAAGAAGGGAGGAGAAGAAACTACTGCGACAAAAGAAAAGAATCTTCGCAGCCTCCCAGCTCAAGGATATCGAGGAGTCTAGGGATAAACATAAAATACGAGCCTTTTACAAGAAAGCCAAAGGCCTTGCAGGAGGCTTCAAAAAGGGCACCCTGGCTCTTCGAAACTGCGAGGGTAATCTTGTCACCGACCCGCAGGGAATAGTGGATGTATTTAAGCAGCACTTCCAGCAGCTGCTTAACGAGCATGACCAAGAGAGAGTGGTAGGGACCGAGGAAATCCCACCTCCAGCCGCTGAAGTAGTCCTCCCACCCAGCATAGAAGAAGTCGGCACAGCTATTCAGAAGCTGAAGAACAACAAGGCCGCAGGCTCAGATGGCTTGCCATCAGAGCTCTTCAAGGCTGGCGGCGATGTTCTGGTAGGGAGCATGCACCAGATCATCTGCAGAATTTGGGAAGATGAGAGCATGCCCGACGACTGGAATACCAGCTCTATATGCCCCATCCACAAAAAAGGCGATCCTACCTCTTGCAAGAACTATAGAGGTATATCCCTGCTCAATGTCGCATACAAGATCCTGTCCAGCGTATTATTGCACCGCACTAATCGGCAGCTACTAGTGCGGCTTCCGGCCCGGCAAATCAACTATAGACCAAATTTTCACACTTCGACAAATCCTGGAAAAGACCAACGAGTTTCGAATCGATACACACCATCTTTTCATCGATTTCAAAGCCGCATACGACAGCATTCATCGTGAATTCGGGATCCCGGTAAAACTGATCCAGTTGTGTCGCGCCACGCTAAAAAACACGCGATGCACCGTGCAACTCGGTTCTAGGACCTCGGAACCATTCGAAACATGCACCGGATTTCGGCAAGGAGATGCGCTGTCATGTGACTTCTTCAACCTAGTGCTGGAGCAGATAGTGCGTAGGGGAGGCGTCAACAGGGAAGGCACTATCTTTTACAAGTCCATCCAGCTGCTAGGATACGCGGATGATATCGACATCATCGCGTGTTCTCGCCGTGGCATTGTGGAAGCATTCACGGCGATTGAAGAACAGGCGAAACGAATTGGTCTTAAGATCAATGAGGACAAAACGAAATACATGCTGTCAAGCAAAAACCAATCCGTCGCTCACCACCTGGGACAAAACATAACAATTGACAGCTACAATTTCGAGGTAGTTAAGGAGTTTGTCTACCTCGGGGCAAACGTAAATTCCACAAATGACACCACAGTGGAGATCCGGCGTAGAATCGCCCTTGGCAACCGCTGCTACTTCGGCTTGTCCAAACAACTGGGGTCAAAACTCCTCCCTCGAAAGACCAAAGTCATGCTTTACAAAACGCTCATTCTGCCAGTCTTGCTGTACGGAGCCGAAAGCTGGACGATAAGCAGGACAGCGGAGCTGATTTTGGGTTCTTTCGAAAGAAAAATTCTGCGCCGGATATTTGGTCCTGTCTGTGAGGAAGGTGAATGGAGAAGAAGACACAACCGCGAACTCTACGAGCTGTACCAAGATGTGGATGTAGTCCGGAAGGCAAGGATCCGTCGACTACACTGGCTCGGCCACATCGAGCGCATGGACATCAACGCTCCAGCTAAGAGGGTCTTCGACTCCGAGCCTCCTGGTTCGAGAAGAAGAGGAAGACCGAACCTCCGGTATAAAGACCAAGTAATGGCCAAGTAATGATGTAAGACATCTTGGTCTTGACAACTGGAAGCAGCGTGCCCGGGACCGTCAAGGATGGAAGGCAGCTATAGCTCAGGCTCAGATCCTCCATGGATCGCAGGCCTGATAAGTAAGTAAGTAAGTGGTCCACTAATGACAAGCGACAACAACTCCAGCGCTGAGATTAAATGCAGAATAACTCTTGCTAACCGCACTTTCCCTGGGCTCAAGAGGCAATTGAGAAGTGGCCCGCTTCAAAACCGGTCCTCCTTTACGGCGCAGAGGCTGGACTCTATCAAAAAATGGATGAGGAGGCACTTGGACGGTTTGAGTAGAAAATTGTGCGGGGAATTTTCGATCCCGCTTGTGTTAATAGAGAGTGGAGAAGAAAATTAAACCACGAACTCTACAGCGACATCGGCCTAGTCAGACGTCTACAGTACAAGTTCTAAAATGGCTGGGCCATGTAGAGCGAAAGGACACCACAGCTCCAGCCCGAAGAGTCCTCGAATCCAAGCCCGTGGAACTATGTAGCATGCAGGTGGAAAGGGACATCAATCAATTTGGCGTGCGACACTGAAAACAGCTGGCAAGTCCTGAGAAGCCCATAGCGCCATCTTAGTAAGTATGACAACCTCATGAAGGTAACCCCAAACAGATAACTTCTATGGTAACTCTTGAAAACCGTCAAAGGTTCGGAAAGGTCTCGTAAACAAAAATAAAAAAAAATAAACCGGACAAGTGCGAGTCGGACTCGCGCACGAAGAGTTCCGTACCATCTGTATATATAAAAATGAAAGGGACGTTGTATGTTACCTCATTCGATTAAAACGGCTAATCCGTTTGGAATGATTTTTTGCATGATGACAGATCTCGGTTGCAGGCAAGTTATAGGCTTATTACTTTGGTGATCAAAAATCTCCATGATGAGATAGTTGATCATCAAAGTGTCCATTACTTACTTAACAGCAAGGAGGTGAAAAGGTGAATAACAATAATTATAGAAAAAAGGTTTGCAGCTAAGATTAATACAACAAAGACACAATCGGGAGCAAAGCTCGGAAGTTTGCTTATGGTTGTGGGATATTGTCGACTAACCTTAGCTCAGATGTGACCAAGGGAATTTTTTTGAAAATGAAAATCATTTCTGTTGTGTGGAAGCCCCCTTAAATTTTTAATTTATTCTGTTTCTAATTATAGCGCCAACAGAAATAAATCATCTGTGAAAATTTTAACTGTCCAAATACCACGGTTCATGAGATACCGCCTGGTGACAGACGGACGGACAGCGAGGTCTTAGTAATAGGGTCCCGTTTTATCCTTTGGGTACGGAACCCTAAAAATTAAGAGCATATGACAACACTTAACATAACAACTTACAATATGTTGAGCCTACAGATCAAACAATTACTTGAATCTTGTTGATTTAAGTTTTTTTTTTTTTACCAAAGTCTGTCGAACCGTATATCCGTTTCGACACTACTCCTTCACTTCAATTACAAATGATTCGCATCGACTGATCGGTTAAAAGGTTTAATTCCTCGTCGTTAAGACGACAAGCTAAACTAATTTGTCTTTTCCATGACAAAAAGCATCCGCTGCCCCAACCCATTGAATCGAAATAATAATTAAATGCTCACTTTCGGCAAGACAAATTTATCCTCGACATCCGGCAAAGAACTACTCAACCCATCAATAAGTACTTTACATCCAGACATAACAGCACAACCCAACAAGAGCACTCGCCCATCGTTCGACAACCAAACTCATTACGTATCCTCTCGACTCAAGTCCTTCAGCTGACACCCACCGATTCACAAGTGCCGACAAGTGCTCGTACTTACCTTCATAAGCCAGTGGTAGTCACTGTGCAACGAACTGGGATACGTTTCATCAATCTCAATTACAGGTAGGAAGTCCTCACTGGTAACTAACACTTTGTCCTCGTAATACAGGATACACGCCAGGTAGATACCTCTGAAATACGTAAGCAATCGATTAGCTTTACATAGAACTTTGCAATCGAATCCAAACAAACCGTCTGAGGTGTTTTTGAAATTTCGACGTCACTGAGAATAGCTGCTTGATAGTGGTCTTCTTCTTGGGATTCCTGCGATGAGCAGCCGATGATTCCAAAGTCAATTCGGATGCATCGCCTGGCCGTGCCAATCGCACTGCACTAAACAGATTGTCCAGTATGCGTAGTCGTCCAGTAAACCGATCATCACGGTTCGTTAAGTCTCGCCAACCTAAAACTCAATCTCGTACAAAACAAAAAACAGAATGGGAGGAAGCATGTTCACTTACTCGATGGTACAACGCTTGCCGGTACTGAAAGGCGTGCTGGTCCCCAGTCTTTCACATTGCCACAACATGCCCGTATGAAATACCTTCGACCCTGAGTCAAATCACTTATTCTGCAGCTAGCACCCATCGTACCTTGAAAGCTATTCCATTCCAGTATCTCTCGTTCGCCCACCACATTACTGAAATCCGCCTTAGTCGACCATTGAACTAAAACCAATTAAATTAATACAAAGAAACACAAACGTAAATGACCAGTCAGCCAACCTTTGAATTTGGTCCCGATAGCACCTTCTGTGGGTTCGAAAATTCGCACCATGATTGAAGTTATCCCAACGACATCGACCGCAACGGCGGCTGGCGCATCTGGTGGCCGTGCCTGATCCCAACCGAGCAACATGCGACGAAGTCCTTTCACTCGACGCTCCCAAATGCCAATTTGCTTATCGGTCTCAGTCCCCGTACAGCCTGTCACCGATGGTCCACTATTCCCTGCAAAAAGCACACAAACAGCGACATCGAGTTGTAGTCAAATTGAGCTAATAGACTTGTCAGATGGGCACACATTGGAGCCGTAAAAGTGACATGACGGCTTGATAAGCCACTTTTTGTTTACCTACACAGATGAGTGGGAGACTAGGAGGACGATGATACAACTCACCGATAATGATGCTCGATATGGAGGACCGTGTACTACTAAACGCTGTCGTCTGGGGGAAGCTTTCATTCCCACTTAGATCATGTATCCGACTTTCGGCATCCTGTAGCAGTCCGTTTAGTTTAATGCCCAGTGATTCTGTTGAAACTACAATGAAACAAACCAGAGACGTTCCAGCATTGAATCTCTCTGAATAATAAGCGTATTTCAAGTCAATATGTAATAGCATATTGATGGAGACGATGGAGTAACTAACTCTTCGAATTCAACAACGTCTGATGGATGCAATGGGGATAGTGTGAAGGGTAATAAAAAGCAACGTCAGCCGCAATTCAGATGTTTCAGACAACTGTCGGTCGAAGGAGGATACTGCGTGACGTAATGTACTCTTGAGCATCGGAGGGAGATTTTTTTTTTTTTTTTTTTTTTTTACACATGGGGCTAGTGCTACTCTTAGCAATATGGCACTGCGACCTTTGCAGATCTATTGTGCCTGCTAGCCGATTAGCCGAGTAGCCTCTCAACCTCTATAATGAAGTTGAGAATGCTTCTCGTAGGAGCCAGGGTGATCCCCTCAGGAGTCACAACTTCACTGAGAAGGATGCGCTTCCTAAGATGGCAAAGTGCAGCACACTCACACAGTATGTGTTCTGCCGTCTCATCGTCCTCTAAACAGAGCCGACACTCAGTTTCAGACGAGAGACTAATTTTATTTAGATGATATCTCAGACCGCAGTGTCCCGTTAGGTAGCTGACCAGTCTTCTGATATCCCCTCTATTGAGCTTAAGTATGTCAACAGGGTGTTTGTTCAGGGGTCGTATAAGTCGTTTAGATTGACGGAGTCCCCGAACACTGTTCCAGAAGGACAGGTGTTGCGACTTTTCCCACTTGTCTAAGAGGTGATTTATCTTAGACCCGGGAATGCCGCAGAAAGGTTCCGGACCTATGTATTTGTCGCTGGAACCTTTTCTGGCAAGTTGGTCGGCAATTTCATTGCCCTTAATACCTTTATGTCCTGGCACCCACCAAAGTTTGACATCGTTTCTTTTGGCGAGCTCTTGCAGGGCGTCATGGCATTCCTTGACGGTTTTCGAGTTCGTGCTGTACGAACCCAGTGCTTTAAGCGCTGCTTGGCTATCAGAGAGTATGTTGATAGTTACTCCTCTGATGCCGGTCTCGAGATTTAGGTTGACGCATGTTAGGATGGCGTGCAGTTCAGCTTGGAAGACGCTGGGGCTTACTCCCAGGGCCTTCGAGATCTTACGTTTTGGTACAAAGATGCCGGCGCCAACGCCAGAAGCCATCTTGGAGCCATCCGTGTACCACCTAAGGCCTTTGACATTCAGCAGGGGATCACTGTCTTCCCATGCTGAGCGATTTGGGATCAGCACCTCAAATCTCTTGTCAAAGGTGAAGGTGTGTGGCAATGCGTCCGAGACCGTAGTAATCATATCCAGCTCGGGAAAGTGTTGCAATATGGACATGTGACCTGCGGGTCTACATGGCATATTTGTTCTCGAGCAGAGGATTCTGATTGCACTGCGTAATGCCACCTTTTTGATAAAAAGGTGCAGTGGAACGAGTCCAATGAGTGCTTCTTGTGCTGCCGTAGGGCAGGACGGCATGGCGCCTGTGATGCCGAGACACGCTAGTCTTTGAAGGCGTTGAAGCTTAATAATAGTAGTTTTTTGTTCAACTTTTGTCCACCATACGGTGGACCCGTAGGTAACGATAGGCCTTATTATCGCGGTATATAACCAGTGGACCACCTTAGGTTTAAGCCCCCAGGTTTTACCGTAAGTGCGTCGGCAGGCCCACATGGCCTTAGTCGCTTTCATGAGTTTATTTTTCATGTTGGAGTTCCAGTTGAGTTTGCGGTCTAGGTCAATACCTAGATATTTTACCTCCTCTGAAAATCCTATGTGTGTTCCATTTAGAAGGATTGAGCAGGGTTGTACCTTTCTCCTCCTTGTAAATGGGACTAAGATTGTCTTATTTGGGTTAATAGATAACCCCTCTCTGCCACACCAGTCAGAGATGAATTGGAGCGCAAGTTGCATGCGCTCACAGGCAGTGACCTCGCACTTGCCCGTAACAATGACTACTAGGTCATCAGCATATCCAATGACCTCGTAGCCCAGAGTGGTCAGCTTGCGTAATAGATCGTCGATGACTATCGACCAAAGCAGTGGTGAGAGGACTCCCCCTTGTGGGCATCCTTTGACCGCCGATACTGTCACTGAGACCTCTCCGCATGTGGCTGATATAATACGGCTATTTAGCATCGCCCTAATCCGGTGATTAGTGGGATGGTCCACACCCCTGCAGGATAATGCGGTGGTGATCGAATCATAATCGGAGGGAGATACTCGTAATAATAACCCGATGGGCGCGGACCGGGGACTAGAAGCTATTGACATTGGTCGGGAGTAAACACTGCACAGCTGCTACGCTATTTAACTTTTTTTTCCAATTTTTGTGTGTACCTTCCTTGTATCTTTCACTTCGTTTTTCTGATTTCAGGCCTTGATAAGGGTGCTTGCGGAGGCAGCGGCAGCGGTTGGAAAGTTACCAAAAGTTTTAGAAAGGTTCAACGTGGTCTTCGTAAAGTGATGCCGCGATGGTGCGATGGCGGTTTGCTTTTACTGGTTTTAATGCTGCGGGGAGTTAACATGAAACGTAATTGGTTTCATTGAAATTCCGGGTAAATTGGAGAAGATGCTGGGTGGGCGGAATCATAAATGAGAAATTAATACCTAAAAGGGCATCAGGCCAAATTGATTATTACAAACATTTTTTTGCGGGTGAGTCTTTATTTTGAAATTACGCTAAATGTCCTTGCAATAGATAGCAAAGGACCGTCAGTGTGCCTGTTTTAGGGATAGTCATACAAATGGACTCTTGAATACCATTTGGAAAGGAAAGAATCGTTTTACATCTAATGCAGCTGCCTACTTAAAGCGGATTTTTCTCAAAGATAAGCGAAGAGCTTTTTTCTGACCGTTAGGAGTGGTATTAAAAGTAATTTACGAGGAGTTTGCTTTCCATGCCAATCCCATTAGAGTCAACAACGACGGCATTTTCTTAATAGTTCGGAAGATGTATTCTTCTACGCTGCCAAAACCTCTGCGTAAACTTTTTCACCCTTCCTATTCTTCTGGCCTCTTTCCGAGGGGCTGGAAAACAGTAGTCAATTTCCAAAAAAGGCTGATCTGATCCCTCCAACTTCCGACCCATTGCACTAATGTCCTTTCATGGTCATGGAAATGCTGATGTTGAATCGTCGGAACTCCTCAATGATCGACAGTATGGATACACTGGCGATTTAATGGCATAACTTACCGAAAAGTAAAATCGCTCGCTTCACCAAGGAGACGAATGCAGTACCCTCAGCGTCACATATTCATTCACTACCTTACCACTCTGCTTTTCGGCTGTAAATAGTGAGTGGCAGCTCATTCTATTCCAACATCTATACAGCATCATCTATAATCGCAAGAGACCGCCAGAGCCTATGCCAATCGCGTCTCCCTCAAAAGCTCTTAGAAAACCATCCACGCCTGCTCAGACCGTAAAACACCAACAATGGACCCGTTGTCAACAAACCTTAGAGAGTGCTGCTTCCGAGGTTTTCTTTGTTTTTTGTTTTTTTGGTAGCACTGGTCCATTGCACTCCAGACAGAGTACAGTACAGTACTGTACACCTTACCTTGTATTTTCCCCGTTTTCCGGAGAAAAATGAGAAGGAGGTTCAGTGAGAGATTCGACACACACCACGTCGGCCCTAATGGTGCGCCACCGTGCGCGAGCAAAGGCGGGACAGTCACAGAGAAAATGCTCTCCAGTGCCATCGTCCTCGCAACATGCAGTACAGATAGGCGTCTCACTTATGCCAAGCACGCAGAGATGCTTAGCAAAAGTGTAATGACCCGTAATGACTCCCAGAAGTCTTCTGCATTCGATTCTCCTTAAAGACAGGAGGAATGCTACGGATTTCTTGCGGACATCAAGGCATACGCGCTTTGTGTGTATTGAACACCCAGTCGTTGATGTGGGAATTAACCGTGGACGCAGGTAGACCTAGAGCGGGTTCAGGTCTTCTCAGAAGCTCTGCTCTGAACCCATTCTGGCGAGTTCATCAGAGATCTCATTTCCTGGAATCCCAGAGTGGCCTGGAACCCATACAAGCCTTAATGAATTTAGTCTATGGACTCTGTTCAAGAAGGACTTGAGTTCAAGCACTAATTCGGAGCTATTTAAGGGTTAAAGGAGTGCTGTGTGCACACATGTATTTCCCCCTCCACCTGCTTCTGAGGTACTGGGTTTCAAAGCGCCACCAACAGGAAACCCATGGTTTGACGACGAGTGTAGGAGGGCACACGTAGCCAAGCAGCAAGTCTATCAAACAGCGCTTCACAGGAGACCGAGAGCTGCTTCTGAACAGAAGAGCATAAGCATAGCATAAGCTTCTCAAAACAAAAAAAAGAGCAGGAGAAGCTCACGATCGAATAGATGGAGATATGCTATCACAGGAACGAAGTTCGGAAGTTTTATCAACGATTCTTCTACTAAGAATCTGGAAAGACTACTCCTGCAGACTGTATAACGGCGATGACGAAACAGATTCCGCTGTCAGGTAGAATGACACATTCACAACGGAGGATGATAGCAGAGAATTCCGTCCCCCTGACCTGGACGGAGTTAGGAATGCTTTTTCTAAGCTTAAGTTCAAGAAAGCTGCTGGAGTAGACATGCCAAGCTCTTTAATGCAGTTGGAGATGACCAGTTTATCTGTAATAAATCAACAATCGATCAGGTATTCACATTGCGGAAAATCCTGGAAAAATCCAACGAGTTCCAGATCGACACCCACGATCAATTCTCGTCGAGAGAAGCTATACATGGCCATGTCTAGTTTTGACATCCCTGCCAAACTCGTCAGATTGTGCAAAATGACATTAGAGAATTCTCGCCGCTTCTTCAGGGTCGAAAGTGTTAAAAATGGTTTTTAACAGGGCTACACGTTATCATGTGATTTTTTCAACATCGTCCTTGAAAGGATTGTGCAAAACTTACTGGTCAATACGAGGGGCACGATCCTTTTCAAGTCCCTACAACTGCTCGTATATGATATTGACATAATTGGACGGGCTCAGCGAGATGTCATTGAGGCCTTTACGATAAATGAGGGCAAGACGAAATATATGCTGTCGTCGAAAAAGGACACGAACCACCGGCATCTTGACCAAGGCGCAATCAGTTTATTAACGCACGGTTTCAAGCGTTCAAACAGAACAGCAGAGAAGATTTAATAAGCGATGTTCAGAAGACTTATTACTCTGTAGTTGGCGCAGCATAAGGGGTCCCCTTTCTTGTGGATCGGGCAAACGATACTAAGATTCCATTCATCGGGCATTCATTGCTCTGACCATATCTTCCAGATGAGCTGATGCATACTCCCAACCAGGTCATCTCCAGCTGCCTTAACGAGCTCGGCAGATAGTCCGTCTATTTCAGCAGCTTTGTTGGACTTAAGCCAAGCAGAAGGTCTATAGTTCAAATTTGTTTCGTAGCCAAGAAAAAGTAATACCTATACAGTTGTGAATGGAAAGTGACCAGACGTACTGCTGCAGGCATAACACTCACAGTATATGGTCAACTGAAACTCATCCTCTGCGTATGCAATACTAAAGTGCTCGAACGAATTAGTACGGACTATAACCAACTCGGAATTTGGTCGGCTTTCGTCCTATCTAGGACAACCACCCCTGAGAGTAACTCTGAACGAACATCAACGACCCAAACCACTGCACTCCGTTGAGGTTGTGTGTCTGAAACACATCATAAGGGAATATAAAGAACTCTTGAACCTGCGCGAGTCTCTAAAAAAAAAAACAAAAGCTTAGAAAAAGCATTCCTAACTTCGTTCAGGTCAGGGGGACGGAGATCTCTGCTATCATTGTCCGCTGTGAAAGGGCGCACATATTGGCAGGTATAATTTCGAGGTAGTCAAGGACTTCATCTACCTAGTGTACAGCTGAAAAAGATCGCAAAAGATCGATTGTGGTATGGACTGTTTGGCATGCCGCGCCATCCAGCATAAACCAGAGGATGATCGAATCCATGCCTTAAATTTCAGTAAAACAAAATCAGTTAACAAAGCTCTGTAATGCTCAACGTTGACCGAAACCTTGTTCCTAGCCTCATTTTCGAGGAACAATGGTCCAATGATGCCACCACTCCACAATCCGCACCAGATGCAAGAGGTATTTATTCGCACTAAGTTGGCGTTCAACGTCCATGTGGTGCATTTGATACCACGTTGCACCTGTTAAGACAGATTCCAAAATAGCGCCATCACCAGATCATCAGACTCGCTGGAACATCTCAGGAGTGTTCCTTGCCTTTCCTTGTTTTAAAAAGCTCTGCAGAGATAGCCAGTTGCATTTTGCCTCTTCATCAATTTTCACGCAACATGCTCACTAGAGCTCGAGAGCACCGTGGCGCAGTGGGTAGTGTGTTGGCCTCTGACGCCGATGACACGGGATCGAATCCCGACACAGCCATGTCATCGAACGGATTTTTCACGGTGTTTCTCCTCAGCGGGGTTCTGACAAAACCCCCTGTAGTAAAATTGTCATGAAAAGCTTTTCGAAATTCGCCGTTCGGAACCAGCAATAAACTGTAGGTCCCTTTCACCTAGGTGAAAATGAAATCACACACAACATGGGTGATTGAGAGAAGCTCGGCTCAGGTTTTTCATGGACTGTAACGCCAACATACATACATACATGCTCACTAGAGCTGCTTCATTAACCAAACGAATCTGAAATTCCTTGTCGTATTCGACAATGGCAATATTCATCGTTATCTCCTCCATTCGGCCCGTACTGTGACGTCGACACCTTAGTGCGCGCTTATCACAAAAACACAAACTCTTCCATAGGCAATTTGCTGACAGGTGGAAGTTTGTGACGTCATGGATTAAAAACTGTATGAATCACTAAAATCTGATAGACAAAACTGGACTCGCCAGACTTAACCTCGCAAAGGCTGCATAGATTTCTATACTGACGGGTCTAAAGTCAAAGACGGGGTGGGCAGTGGGGTATTCTGCAAACAACTTAAGCTAAACAAAGCGCTAAAACTACCTAATCACTGCAGCGTTTTCCAGGCGGAACTGTTGGCAATAAAAGAGGCTCTTTCCCGGCTGAAGTGGAACGTGATATCCACCACGGATATCCGCATTCTCACGGATAGCCAAGCGGCCTTAAAGTCGCTGGAGTCCTATGTGTACACATCAAAAACTAGCCTCGACTGTCGCCTATCTCTTAATGAGATGGCTGAACAGTTCAACATACAACTTATATGGTTACCGGGACACAGCGACATCACCGGAAATGAAAGAGCCGACGGACTCGCCAAAAAAGGAACGACGCTACAAACAACTGTGATCTGCGAGGGTATACCCTTCGCAACCATCAAACACAATCTCACTACCCTCGCCAGGGCCGAGACGAACCGGAGATGGACTCAGGGACACACCTGCCTCATCACCAGGCAAATCTGGCCCCGGCTCGATAGTCAACGGACTAGGAGTATTATCTCCCTAAATAGAACTGACATCTATAAAGTCATAGGTGTCATCACAGGACACTGCCTTATTGGCAGTCACGCGCAAAACCTCGTAGCTGCACAACGGGCCTCCCTGGCCTATGTGTGTTCTTCCCATCTCTGGGAAGACTACGGTCTTACCTACCTACCTACCTACTAAAATCTCAGGATTCAACAACCTAAATCAACCTCTCGAGACAACAGCCAATGAAAACAGAAATAAATCAACGCAGCGAATCTTCAGTTGACAAGTCTCCATCCGACCATTAGCAAAGTTGTTGATAAAGTTGTTCATAGATGGCTGTCCTTATACTTTGAGACTGATTCCAAAATTGCGAAAAACAAATTGGATTTCATGGCCTGGGTATGGTTTCGTTCGTTCTTTCCAAACTTAATTTCAACATCCAAGAGGATAACACAGCGACTAATAAACCGCGACTTGATTGGTTGAAAAACTTTGTAATACACTCAACCAAGGAGCATAATTAAACCAATGCTATTAGGGTGGTTCTAGCTCGGGGAACTTGGGATACAGATGCTCATTTTTGTATGAAAAGGATCGACACATTCGAGAGCAAGGCGCTGGTTCAATGGCAAAATCTTCACGCAAATATTTGGTGCAGGGTTGGAATTGTTCGGGGATTATTGCTGTCAGCCTTCGACATAAGCGCACGGTGTACCAAGGTGTTCAGGATTTGTCTCCGTACTTACTGATTCGTTTAATGAAGAAAATAACCTTCGGATGTTTCCCTAAAAACTTTAGCTGTGTGTGGAGTGATCCCTTCTTACGAAATTGTATTTTGTTATTGTTAAGGAGCTGTTACAGTTACAGTACTACACACTCGTCAATAATTCAATAATCCTCATTAGGAGCAACTGCCTGTCCTACAAAATCGACCTTCTTTACTTACTTAGGTGGCGTTACAGTCCGTGGTGAACCTGGGCCTCAACCAACAAGCGTCTTCAGCTGACATGTTTTTGGCCAACGGTTTCCAGCGCCGCACGCCCAGTTGGTTAAGGTCCTCTTCCAACTGCGTGCGCCACCGTAGATGCGGGCGTCCTCTGCCGCGCTTTCCTTCCCGGGGCGGATTCGAAGACTCTTCGAGTCGGAGATGTATTTTCCATGCGCTCTACATGGCCTAGCCACCTTAGATGCTATATCTACCCGTACAGTTCTTCATTAAATCTTAGATAGAGCGCAGAATTTTCCTCTCGTAACGACCATCTTCATCTTCATCCGCTTTTGTTAAGATCCAAGCCTCTGCGCCGTAAAGGAGAACAGGGATGATCAAGGTTTTATATAGTGTTACCTTGGTTTTCCGAGAAAGGGCTCTACTTCTCAATTGCCTCTTGAGCCCAAAGAAAGGGCGGTTGGCAAGAGTGATTCTGCGTTTTATCTCAGCGCTGATGTTACTGTCGCCAGTCATCAGTGAGCCAAAGTAGACGAATTCCTTGACTATTTTAAAGTTATATCTGCCCATGGTGACGTTCTGGCCAATACGTCGGTGTTGCCCGTCTCTTTTGATGCAAGCAGATATTTGGTTTTACCCTCATTAACCTTTAGACCCATCTTAGCCGCTTCAGGGCTATAGGGGTCTCCTTTCTCATGGACCGGGCAAACGATGCTGAGATTCCATTCGTCGGGTATGCTTTTCTCCGACCATACCTTGCAAATGAGATGGTGCATGTAGCTCAAAAAGCTCAGTCGACAGGACGTCTGCGCCCGCGGCTTTATTAGACTTAAGTCTTGATATTGCTGTTTTGACATCGTCTAGATGGGGTGGACGGAATTCTCTTACATCGAATGGATTGTTCTGCCTGACAGCGGTATCTTGTCTGTCATTGCCGTTATACAGTCTGCAGAAGTAGTCTTGCCAAATCCTCAGCATCGACTGTGATTCCACTACCAGTTCTCCATTTTTATCCCTGCAGGCCTCCGCTCTGGCTTTGTAGCCATGGCATGTTCATTTTACCTTATTATAAAACTTCCGGGCGTCATTCCTGCGAAGACATCTCTCCACCTCCTCGATCTCACGCTTTCCGTATTCTCTTTCTTTCCTCTGAGAAGCGTGTATTCGTCCCTCCTCTTCTGCTCATAGATTTCGCGAGCAGCTCTCGTCCGGCGATGGAACGTGGCTTTACATGCCTCTTGTTTTGCTGCATGGGCTTTTTCACATAGTTCATCGAAAGAGGGGTTTCTAGGTGGTGGCGGTTTGAAACCCAGCACCTCTGACGGCGCTCTGGCAATGCTGTCAGAGAGCTTGAAGGAGACGATCGGCAAAGATTCTGGCAGTCACTTGCTTTCCGACGTCAAACTTACGTTGTCCTACTCGATTATTGATATTCTCATTCGTACCTTGGCTACAACAAGGTAGTGGTCCGAGTCGATGTAGGCTCCGAGTCGATGGTGTTTGACGTCGATCACAATGTGCTCAGTCTGGTTGGTGGCCGATTGATCAGGAGACCTTGTGGATGTTGAGATGGGGGAATCGTGAGCTTGCTACAAGGAGGTTACGTCCCGTTACGAAATCGATTAGCCTAAATCCGTTGTCGGGTGTGGTGTTATGGAGACTATGCTTTCCTATGATCGATCTAAATATCTATGTCTACTTTGCCCAGCTTTGCGTGCACGCATATTAGGGTGATATTACCCAGTGTACCCTTGATGCTGATTGATAGGAGACGTTCGGTTACATCCCGAAAGCTTAAGACTTTTTGCCTAAGTCTTCCTCGAATAACAAATCAGCACCCGAATAAGCGTTGCTTGTTTCCTTGTAGCAATTACCGTAATAGATATCGCAGTTTTTGATCCGTTTTGTGCCTGGTTAATCCCATCGCACTTCTTGGAGCACGAGAATGTCTGCTTTGTAGCAGTCCAGGGTTTTTTCCAATTGATTGCCCGCACCTGGCCTATTGAGGGACCTCACATTCTAGGTGCAGACTCGAAATCCTTATTGCATTTGCAGAGATCGTCAACGTTGGAATCGTCCGTATCCGAGGCTTGTTGTCGTTTTGTAACAAGATGGTTTTTCCGTGTAGGGGTGTAAACCCTAAGGACAACCCCCAACCTGGAGGGCCAGGTTCCTTTTACCTCAGGAACAACGGGCTGGTCGCTGCACACATTAGTTCACTGACCGGCAGGTGCCTGGGCTGCTATCCAAGAGGGGCCACTCGGAGCATGAGTGTCAACTTGGATTGAGCAGGGACAGATATCGAAGCTGGTATTTTCCATGTTAAGCTTCCATCAGCTTCTTTGCTCTGTTTGCTCGCTCCCTCCCTACAAAATGGATCGATGAATCGATTTTTTTTTTGGATATGAAAGCGTGTGTAGAAATCAAATGACTCCGATGACCACCATCAGATACTGGTTCAAACATTTCAAGCGCGGCCGCTACCGGCAAGATTAGCGGATGCAAAAACGGCGTAGCAAGACAGTTTCGGAGCAACGAACTTCGGCGTTACGAGACTATTGACGAAACGTGGACCTACCATTACATACCAGAAAATACAATAAAAACACGGGACAAGAGCAAAGGAGCGGCCGTAGAAACAATGAGCACAAATTTTTGTGATTCGTAAGGCATCATCTCTACCGACTATTTGGAGGAGGAAAGGACAAAAAGACCATAGATTGTTGCTTATTTATTGGACCAATTCGATACTTAATTGACGAAAAAATTGGGCAACATGACAACGCACCAGCTCATTTGCAAAACTGCTCGAAATATATTGTAAATTGCTGCCTCGTCCACCGTGTCTGATGAGGATTGACCCCATGTGACTTATTTTAGTTCGTAAAAATGAGAAAATGGTTTGGCGGAAACCTACTTATATGAACAACTACAACAGATGGATGGTAAAGGACTAGCAAAGGCCTCGTAGGGGTAGCATCTGCCGAAACAAAAAAACAGCTTCGGATAATCAATTGACGACCCATTAAAAAACAAAAAATAAACAAGGACCTTCGGTTCTGTACGTGGAATGTTAGGCCCCTAAACAGACCACGTGCGGCCGAATAACTTGCGGACGTCCTGGACCGCTATAGAGCGGACATAACCGCCATCCAGGAAATGCGATGGAATGGGCCGGGCAAAAAGCGGATGAAAAACTGCGACATCTACTACGGTGACTGCTATAGGGAGAGAGGACAGACACTATTTGGATGCGGATTTGTTGTTAGAGGTGGACTAAGGCATAAAGTCTTTAGCTTCCAGTATGTGAGTGAACGCTTTATAACGATCCGCATCAAGGAAAAATTGTGTAACATCAGCATCATATGTGTCCATGCCCCCACGGAAGACAAGGATGACTCCATCAAAGATGATTTCTTTGATCTCCTAGACAGAACATACTCCAAATGCTCCAGCTATGATACCCAAATTATACTAAGAGATTTTAACGCTAAGCTGGGTAAAGAAAGCGTCTTTGAACGAGTCATCGGCAAGCACAGCCTACATGACACCACATCCGATAACGGACACAGGCTGATCGACTTCGCCATGGGGAGAAATCCTCTTTTAGCTAGAACACGCTTTCCGCACCTCGATATACACAAAGGCACTTGGCGGTCTTTTGATCAATCGACCACCAACCAGATTGATCACATCGCGATCGACGTCGGACACTCAGACCACTATCTTGTAGTAGTCAAGATACGTCAACGGATAACACGAACACCGCGGAGTAAAGTTAAAACACCAAGCTACGACGTCGGAAAGCTACTATCGCCGGAGATCGCCAGTGCCTTTGCCAACCGCGTCTCCCTGAAGCTCTCCGATACACCTCAATCCTCCACTCAATCAATAGAGCAGCAATGGAGCCAGTGCAAAAAAGCCCTGAAGAGCACAGCAACGGAAGTGTTGGGCTTTAAAGCTCCACGACGACGAAACAGCTGGTTCGATGACGAGTGTAGATACATGCAGAAAAGCAGGAGGCATACAAAGCCTCACTACACAAAAAATCCAGAGCGTCTCGTGAGCCCTACGAGCTTAAAAGAAGGGAGGAGCATAAGCTTCTCGAGAAAAAAAACAAAGAGTACGAGAAGCGTGCGATTGAAAACTTGGTGAGGTGCTACTGCAGGCACGACGTTCGAAGATTTTACCAACAGATAAAACGGAAGTCTGTAAGAATGAGAACGGACATCTAGTAGTAGAATCGCAGTCGATGTTGAGAATTTGGAAAAACCACTTCTGCAGACTGTATAACGGCGATGACAGCCAACATACCACCGTCAGGCAGAATGACCTATTTCTCAATGAGGAAGATCGCAGAGAAGTCCGTCCCCCTGACCACAACGAAGTTAAGATTGCCATGTCGAAACTCAAGTCGAATAAAGCTGCCGGCGCAGATGGATTGCCTGCTGAGCTCTTCAAAGCAGCCGGGGGTGAGCTGGTTAGGAGTATGCACCAGCTCATCTGTAAGATATGGTCAGAGGAAAGCATGCCCAAGGAATGGAGTCTCAGCATTGTTTGCCCAATCCACAAAAAAAAGGAGACCTCTTTGACTGCGCCAACTACAGAGGAATAAGTCTCCTTAATGTCGCATACAAGATCTTCGCTGCCGTTTTGTGTGAACGCCTGAAGCCGTTCGTAAATAAGCTGATAAGTCCTTATCAGAGTGGTTTCAGACCAGGTAAGTCTCCCATCGAATAAATTTTCCCACTACGGCAGATCCTGGAGAAAACCAATGAATTTCAAGTCCACACCCACTATCTATTCGTCGACTTCAAGGCCACATACGACAATTGGAGACGAGCTATATAACGCCATGTTTACTTTTGACATTAATGCTAAGCTCGTCAGACTTTGCAGGATGACTCTAGAGAACGCTCGCTGCTCCATCCGAATCGGTGCAGAACTGACCGATAGTTTCGAAGTCAAGAAAGGATTTAGACAGGGCGATGCGCTGTCGTGTGACTTCTTCAACATCATATTAGAAATGATTGTGCAAAAATCACAGGCCAATACAAGAGGCACTATCTATTTGAAATCCTCGCAACTCCTTGCATACGCCGACGACATCGACATAGTAGGTAGATCACAGCGAGATGTCACGTTTGCGAGATTGAGGTGAAGGCGGCAAAAATTTATTTGGCAGTTAATGAGGGCAAGACTAAATATCTGCTGTCTTCGAAAAAGGACATTTACCACCGACGTCTTGGACAGAACGTGCATATTGGCAGATATAAGTGTGAGGTGGTTAAATACTTCATTTACCCCGGCTCCGCATTGACCTGGGACAACGAAACCAGTTTCGAAATCAAGCGCAGAATTACTCTTGCCAACCGCTGCTTTTCTGGACTCCAGAGGCAATTGAGAAGTAGAGCCCTCTCTTTTACGACCAAGTTGACCTTATATAAGACCTTAATTATCCCGGTCCTGTTATACGGCGCAGAAACATGGACTTTATCTAAAGCGCATGAGGAAATCCTTGGTCGTTTCGGGAGAAAAATTCTGCCTGCGATTTTCGGTTCAATAAACACAGAGGGGGGTTGGAGGAGAAGATTCAATCACGAACTGTACGGGTTGTACAGCGACATGAGTCTAGTCAGGCGTCTACCGATCCAACGCCTAAGATAGCTAGGCCATGTAGAACGAATGGACACCACAGCTCCAGCCCGTAGAGTCTTTGAATCCAACCCCGAGGGACGAAGAAATAGAGGACGGCCTCACCTAAGGTGGCGCGCACAGGTGGAAGGGGACCTCAACCAACTGGGCGTGCGGCATTGGAAAAGACTAGCGAAAGATCGTGCTAGGTGGAGAGGCATGTTGGTTGAGGCTCAGGTTCACCCCGAACTGTAGCGCCCGCTAAGTAAGTAAGTACAACAGATGCTATGTGATGCTTCCTTACTATAAAAAAGTTAAAAACGCTGCGAAAATGTGCCGAAAAATGTCTGAAGTGTACGACGACACTGCTGTGAATGGACGCCAGATCTAAAAGTGGTTTGCAGGCTACTCAAAGAAGGTCGATGTTTGAGTACCGCATGTATTTTTTTTTTAATAATATGCGTGCATTCAAGGTCCGAAAGCGAGACTCAGGGTATATTCCATTCCTAGAGAGACGTGTGTTGCGGGACAAATGTTGAAGGGGCGGAATGCAACTGGCTATTACACATGTGCCATTCATGATAACGGCTGCAGGGACAGAGGACAGCACTGTGTTCTGTAAGCATTAAATTCTACTCTATTGTTTTTACCCTATTGGATGGTGCCTTCGATATCGGAATTGAACGTGCTTAACATATGCTGCCGCTCGCTATCTACAGCCGAAGTTCAGGATTGTAAAGTAGTAAACGAATATGAGAAGCTAAGCATACTGTCGTCACCGAAGGAGTGGATTGGATTGGAAGTGGCAGACAAGGGATAATTATTAAAAATGAGGAAGAGTGTTGGAGGCAAGATGGAGCCCTGGGGAACACCAGTTTTAAAGAAATAGATGTCAGACTTGAATCCGTCCAAAACAACTTGAATTGAAAGTTTCGAAAGGTAGCTTCTAATCATCGATCCCGAGAGCACGCATTTTCGACAAACGGGCTTCATGCCAAACCTTGTCAAATGCTCTCGAAATATCCTGTGCAACTGTTTTGCTGTCACCTGCTTGGTGAAGCGAGCGATTCCACTTTTCGAAGAGATATGCCATCAAATCACCAGTGGATCTGTTGGTGTGGAAACCGTATTGACGGTCATTGAAGAGATTCCGTGATTCAAGATATTTCATAAGCTGGCGGTTAATCAGCGTTTCCTTGACCTTGGAAAGAAGGGACGTTAGTGCAATGGGTCGGTAGTTGGAGGGAGAAGATGATTCGCCTTTTTTGGGTATAGGCTGGACAAATGCTGTTGTCCACCTACTCGGAAAGAGCCCAGAGGTGTAGAAAAGGTGAAAAAGCTTACGCAGTGGTTTTGCCAGCGTAGAAGAACACCTCTTCAGAACTATTGGAGCAATATCATCTGGACCAGCGGAATTGTGTATATCGAGGTCCTTAAGAACCCTTGCGACTGTACGAGTGCGGAAGTAGATTAGTCATATGGTGGAGTTGACACACTCTTGTACAGGCGGAGACAAGGGACAAGCTGGGAGCTGAGAAATAGCTGTGAAGTGGGCAACAAGTAGGTTAGCTTTGTCAAAGAGGGTAACAGATGGAATGTTATTGTAGATGAGCGATGGTATAGACGACGTAGTTGAGTTTTTTTACGTTTTTACAAACGACAGGAAACTTCTACTACCTTTGGGACATTGAAGGATCTTACGCCTTAATTTTTGGTCGGATTGGAATTGAACCCGTCGAATGTAGGAGTTGCAGTAATTTCTGGCTCGTATGTCCTTTTTTCGGTTTAACGCAAAGAAACTAGATTGACCGAATTAACTCATGCGAAGCAATCAAGAAAGAACGACCAGAATTGGCCAACAGAAAAGGGGTTGTATTCCATCATGACAATGCCCGGCCACATACATCTTTGATGTCTCGGAACAAATTGAAACCCCGTTTGACAAGTTTATCGCCGGCGAACCCTCAAAGTTCTGTACCGATGGAACTTTAAAGCTACCCCTAAAAGGATCATGATAATAATGATGGTAGATACGACTCTGTTTAACCAATTTTCAATAAAGAAAACGTTTATTACAAAAATGTACAAACAGCGCCTGTCCACTAATGAGACTTTTAACAAGCAAATGATGAGAAGGGGACGCCGACCACGAATCCTTAAGCTGGTATAAGACCGAGTTACTACTTAATTAGCAGCGTTTCTCTCAAAATTAAATGCTTAGCAAATATTGTGTGAAATGGTATGCACATGTGGTATGGGCAGAAATATTTGTGAGGGGACTAGTCTTCCTCAATTCAGTATGACTAAGGCCTATTGACACAATATACTTTAACATCACACCCCACTGAGCCACCATTTTTCATATATAAATAGAATACTAATTAAAAGGACATTTATCGTGCAAGCAAGTGACTAAGTAGCTGCACGCATACATAAGTCTCACTGCATGGAATTATAGAAGTTCGACTTTGTCAGCAATTTACGACATAAAGGGTGTTTTTTGGAGAGGTTTCAAATTCAATATGAAATAAAACACTTGAAGCTAATGTTAATGCCTATATTTGCATTATTTAAAAGATAGTTTTATGTCATAAATATTACTTTGGCATATGTGCGCCACAGGGGGGAGGGAGCGAGCAAACAGAGCAAAGAAGTTGATCGCGTTTAACATGGCGAACGCCAGCTTCGATCTCTGTCCCTGCTCAATCCAAGTTGACACAAAGCCTCCGCGTGGTCCTCCCTGGATAGCTACACTGGCACCCGCCAGGTAGTGAACCAATGTGCGCAGCGTTCCGACCCCTTGTTCCTGGGGAAAGGGGAACCTGGACCTCCAGGTTGGGGGTTGTGCTTAGGGGTAGCATCCCTATCGCGTAAAACAAAAAATTTGTTCAGAAACAACCAACTCGGATACGGACGGATTACATGTTGACGACCCCCGCAAACGTCAAAAAGGAAACGAATTCCGGATCTGCACCTGGAAGGACCTATCGTTCCAACTGGTCAACTCTTTGGACTGCTATAAGACAGATATTAACGCGCTCCAAGAATTGCGATGGGATGGGCCAGGCAAAAAGCAGATGAAAAACTGTGATATCTACTACGGGAACTGCTCCAGGGAAAATAAACAACGCTTATTCGGATGCGGATTTGTTATTCGAGGCAGACTCAGGAAAAAGGTCTCAAGCTTCCAATATGTAAGCGAACGCCTCATAACTATTCGCATCAAGGCCAATCTCGGCAATATAAGCTTAATATGTGTCCACGCCCCCACAGAGGAGAAAGATGACGACTTCTATGTACTCCTTGGGAGAACATACATATGCCCAATGTACTTGTAATGTAATTTCAATGCGTAGCTGAGTAAGGAAGCTATCTTTGAACGAGTCATAGGAAAACACAGCCTACACAACACCACGTCAGAAAACGGACTAAGGCTAGTGGACTTTATGGCGGGATATAATCTCGTAGTAGCAAGTACACGATTCCCACGCCTCAACATCCATAAAGGGACCTGGCGGTCGTTCGATCAGTCGACGATTAATCAAATTGATCACATTGCAATCGATGGCAGACACTCCTCCAGCATCCTAGATGTCCGAACCCTTCGAGGAGCCAACATCGACTCGGATCATTACCTTGTTGCAGCCAAACTACGGATGTGAATTTTTCGGAATCAAAGGAGTCGAGTAAGAACACCAACATTAAACATCGGAATGCTGCAATCGCAGAAGACCGCCAGGACCTTCGCTGATCAAGTCTCCCTCAAGCTCTCTCATGTCCCGATGCAATCTGCACAAACCAGCAAAAGCAATGGAGTCGCTGTCACAACGCCATCCGTTTCAAGCCACCACCTTCGAGAAACCCCTGGTTTGATGACATATGCAGACAAGCCCGTGTAGAGAAATAGAATGCATACATGGTTACACTGCATCGACGGACGAGAGCTGAGAGGAGCATGCGCTTCTGAAAAGAATAAAGAAGGAGCACGAGAAGCGCGAGGTCGAGGAGATGGAGAGACGCTTTTGCAGGAACGACGTTCAAAAGTTCTACCAAAAAGTAAAACGAACATGCCAAGGCTATACAGCCAGAGCAGAAGCCTGAAGGGATGAGCACATACAACTAATAGTAAAGTCACAGTCAATGCTGAGCTTGTGCAAGGACCACTTCTGAAGACTGTATAACGGCGATGATAGCTAAAATGCCGCCGTCAAGCAGAACGAACCATTCACAATGGGCGAAGACGAAAGAGAATCCCGTCCACCCGACCTGGACGATGTTAAGATACCGATAACGAAGCTTAAGTCTTATAAAGCTGCTGGAACAGATAGACTTCCCGCGGAACTGTTTAAAGCAGCTGGCGATGAGCTGGTTTGGGGACAAGACCAAATATATGCTGTCATCAAAGGAAGACGCGCAATACCGACATCTTGGTCAGAACGTCACCTTCGGTAGCTATATTTTTGAAGTATACCAAGCCAAGAAGCCAACCGCTGCTTCTTTGGGCTCAAGAGGCAACTGAGTAGTAGAGTCCTCTCTCAAAAAACTAAGGTATCCTCCTCTACGGCGCTGAAGCTTGGACGTTATCAAAAGCGGATGAAGAGGCTCATGTGCGTTTCGAGACGAAAATTCTGCGTGCAATTTTTGGTCCCGTTTGTGTAAACGGAGAGTGGAGGAGGAGATTCAACCATGAACTCTATGGGCTGTATAGCGACATCGGCTTAGTTAGACGTCTTCGGATCCAACGTCTAAGATGGCTGGGCCATGTGGAGCGAATGAACATCACCGATCCGGTCCGAAGAATCTTTGACACCAACCCAGAGGGACGACGCAGCAAAGGACGACCGCATCTAAGGTGGCGCGCACAGGTGGAAAGGGATCTCAACTAACTGGGCGTGCGGCACTGGAACTGGAAAAGATCGTGCCGGCTGGAGAGGCTTGTTGGTTGAGGCCCTGGTTCACCCCGAACTGTAGCGCCCTCTAAGTAAAGTAAGTAAGTAACGGGACGGCTTGGTATAGGGAGTCACCTGCGATTGGGACATGAAACTGCATTTCTGTGAGAAAGATATCAAAACATCAGTATAAGTGAAAAGCAAAGCAGAATCACATTCCAAACTTCAGATATGGACTCAGTTTGTCACGCCTTACTACACGTGATGGCAGCCAAAGGGTCCTAATTTTGCCTTTCTTAGCCTGATTGAATTGCTCCAGGTAGGTAGGTAGGTTGAGGTGGCATAGCGCATAGGCGCCGTTTTAATGCCACAAAACTCATTAAACCTAAGGGATGTGAAGGGGAATGATCATTTAAATCCAGCCTGTGGAGTTAAGGAAACTGGTTATGGCAGGTCACCACGCCAGGGAGCCATAAGTAAGGATAGGATGGATAATGGCTGTGTACGTTTACAGGGCTAGCTTAGGTCTGAGTCTCCACCTTTTAGCGAACATTTTGCTACAGGAGTATAAGGCTACACTAGCTTTCTTTACCCGGATTTTTATATCCAGCTTCAGACCCAGTTAAGTTTTGGATCTAGAATAACGCCTAGATACTTAACGCTGTAGGAAAAGTATCGAGTTTTTACAGCCGTGGAAGTTTAAATAGCGGAGGGCATGGTCTCGGACATACAGGGTAAATTTGTTGATTGCTCTCACCCTGGCAAGATGCCAGCAACGAGCCCTGTTTAAATGCCCGGGTCAAGTTGACATACAGCCTCCTTGCGGCGCCCTCTGGACAGCCTCTACAATATCCGTTGAGAAGTGAATAAATGTATGCAGCGATCACACTAGGCAAGAGGGCACTACAATACCCCGACCAGACTCGCAGTTGTGCGGCGGGCCAACAACCCGCCCACGTGAAAAAAAGACAAGTTATGGAAGTTATGCCCCGGATAAACGGACAGATTCTCAAAGACGACATGACGCGAAAAAAGGAACACGATTTGCGAGTATGCTCCTGTCAGAATGTCAGAACCTTGTACACTCCTGGAGTTGTTCATAAACTGGAAAGAACCCTCACGCAGTATAACGTGGATATTACTGCGATCCAGGTAATACGCTGGATAGGAAACGTATGATAAGGAGAAAAGATTGCGACATCTGTTACAGCTGTCACAAAAGATTGCACACGTTGGGGTGCGGATTTGCCTGGTGATTGCCTGGCTGTGATCCGCATCAAAGGCAGATTATACAACATCAGCCTCATATGTAACATGCCCCTACCGAAGAGGCTGAAGACCCCATCTCTTGGACAACGCCTGCGCAGCTTCAATGCCAAAATCGGTAAGGAGAACACCTTTGGCGGAGTGGTTGGAAAACACAGCCTCCACGATACAACAACAGATAACGGCCTCCAACTCACGGACTTTGCGACAGCTCGTAATGCAGTGATAAGTAGCACAAGATTTCCTCGCAAACGAATCCACTCAGCAACCTGTCGATCTCCGGTTTTTCGAACCGCCAACCAAATCGACCATGTGCTCATTGACGCAAGACACTCGTCAAACATCTTGGATGTGCGAACATTCAGGGGGGCAAACGTCTACTCTGATCATTTCTTCGTAGTAGCAAGATTCAGAGCTCGACTGTCCAATGTCAGAAAGCTGCAGCAGCCCACCATGGGGAGGTTCGACATCGGACGCCTGAGCTCGTCGGAGATTACCAGAATCTACAGGTAGCAACTAAGCGAAAGGCTCTCCGGTATGCCTACGTCGAGCACAAATGTCAACAATATGTGGCTGCATTGCCGAGAACACCTTAGGTTACCTACCACCCACGACAAGAAACCTGTGATATGATGGCGAATGTGAGCAGAAAAACGCACCGACGAGGCGTACCAAAAGGTGCTGCAGCGAAAAACCAGGGCAGCGCGAAAGAGTACCGAGCCAGAAGAAGGGAGGAGAAAAAACTGCTGCTGCTGACTAAAGAAAAGAATCTTCGCAGCTTCCGAGCTTAAAGATATCGAGGAGTCTAGGGACAAACACAAAGTTCAGGTCTTTTATAAGAAAGCTAAAAGCCTTTGCAGGAGGCTATAAGAAAGGCACCCAGGCCCTTCGAAATTGCGAAGGCAACCGACCCGCAGGGAATAGTGGATGTGTTTAAGCAGCATTTCCAGCAGCTGCTTAACGAGCATGACCAAAAGAGAGTGGTAGGGACTGAAGAAATCCCAACTCCAGCTGATGAGGTAGTCCTCCCACCCAGCATCGAAGAAGTCGGCACAGCTATTCAAAAGCTGAAGAACAATAAGGCCGCAGGCTCAGACTGTTTGTTGGGAGCATGCACCAGATCATCTGAAGAGTTTTGGAAGATGAAAGCATGCCCGACTACTGGAATATCAGCTCTATTTGCCCCATTCACAAAAAAGGCGATCCTACCTCCTGCAAGGACTATAGAGATATATCCCTGCTCAATGTCACATACAAGATTCTGTCCAGCTTCCTACGTGAACGTCTAAAGGCCCCTTGCACCACACTAAACTGTGCAGTCTGTCCAGCTGCCAGGATACGCGGATGATATTGACATCATCGCGCGGTCTGGGCGTGGGGTTGTAGGAGCTTTCACGGCGACTAAGGAACTGGCGAAACGAATTGGTCTTAAAGTCAACGAGGATAAGACAAAGTATACGCTGTCAAGCAAAAACTGATCCGTCGCTCACCACCTTGAACAAAATATGAGGATTGACAGGCTATGATTTCGAGGTGGTTAAGGAGTTTGTCTACCTCGGGGCAAACATAAACTCGACGAACGACACCACAGTGGAGATCCGGCGTAGAATCGCCCTTGGCAACCGCTGTTACTTCGATTTGTCCAAACAACTTGCGTCAAAACTCCTCACTCGAAGAACCAAAGACATGCTTTACAAAATGCTTATAATGCCAATCGTGCTTTATGGAGCAGAAACTAGGTGATAAGCAGGACGGCGGAGCTGATTTTGGATTGTTTCGAAAGAAAAGTTCTGCGCCGGATATTTGGTAATGTCTGTGAGGAAGGTAAATGGAGAGGAAGACAGAACCGCGAACTCTACGAGCTGTACAAAGATGTGGATATAGTCCGGAAGGCAAAGATGCGTCGACTACATTGGCTCGGCCACATCGAGCGCATGAACACCAACGCTCCAGTTAAGAGGGTCTTCAACTTCGAGCCTCTTCGAGAAGAAGAGGAAGACCGAACCTCCGGTATAAAGAACAAGTATTCGCGGATGCAAGACAACTTGGTCTTGATAACTGGAAGCAGCTTGCCCGGGACAGTCGAGGATGGAAGGCAGCTATAGCTCAGGCTCAGAACCTCCATGGGTCGCTGGCCTGATAAGTAAGTTTAAATAGCGGTTTTTTGGCCTTGGTAATAAAAAGCAGCAGCTGAGTCTTTTTTTTTTTTTTTTGAGTTTATGCTTAGGTCACAGCCTGTAACCCAAGTGTAAACTAATTGCAGAAGGGAAAATGACCACTTCCTTCGTGGTAATTACTTTAGAAGTTCCTGTAGCATGACGGGGGTGATGCCGTCCAACGAGACAACAGGTTAAATGGATCCACCCGAGTACCGGTTTGTAAGTAATTATTCATTTTTATTTAAAGAGGGCTCCTCTAATTAAAAAGGCATCCCAAAGCTTTTAGGTATTCAAAACCCTCTCGTTTATCATTGTTTTCTCAAAAAAAAAAAAAACGTGCATCACAACCTACCAACATGAAACAAAGCTCTCCACCAAGATTGATGTCCTCCTGCGAAGCACATTAAGCGCAAACCTCCAATCAACAAGGACAGAAAAAAAAAAAAAATACAAACAAGCTTGAAGGAAACCATCGTCACCGGCATTGTAACAAGTTTAAGTGCTCACACCTTACAGCATCAATTTTATAATTGCTCTTGAGTGTTGTTCAGGTTCACAGCTGTTGCCTATGACTGTAACAAAGGTAAAGTGTTTGTGTAATTTCTATCTATTGTACCAGTTCAAGGCTGGATGTGGAACGTTTAACGAAATCGTCCATCGACATGATGTCCTTGCGCAAGGACGCCTGTGTATAATTTGTAATAGGTGGGATGGGAGCGGGTTGGTCGTGATTGTCGACTATGCCATTTGGTGTGATTAGGAAATTACAAACATGGACTTTTGGACGAATGGTAAACTTGGGATCTGAGAGGTAAAAGTATTTTGAGATTTATGTATATGCCAGGAATTTCGTATCTCAGCATGAGCAACTATGAGGATTATCGTCAGGACAAGTAACAATGCCAACTGAAAGAAGAACTGCAAACTATTAGGTACCTAACCACCTCGGGATAAGTTTAACGCAACGTAAATACTTAAGTCCACTTGCATCATGTAAGTGACATGTTGCAATCTGAGAGATAGATATGTACAGGTCCTCGCATTGTCCTCTGCATTCCCTCGACTGTTTCGTTTGACAAAGTACAACATACATTCTTCTAAGACCATATGCTTTGCTGGAGGCAAGAAAACAATGGTCCGACCATGTAACAACAGAAAAATACACATAGAGATACAAAACTTTGCCGCGTGGGATTTATCTCCTTTCTTCAATGTTGTACTGTCATTGTTGCTCACGAAACTCTTGTTCCCATCAAATTAAATTCTTATCACGAGAATGAAACAAATGCCGACAAAGCGTCAAAATTAATTCAAACAATTGTTCTCCAGTTACTACCATACACTCACAGATACTTAGATACATATTCATATTCATTTCTTGGAACAATGTTTCGGCATGATGCCGCGTTCGATAAGGGAAAGGAACTAATACTCTTAATTAAGTTTTGCAGTAATTGAATGCAATGAACATGGCAATTAAATGACGGTAATTAGTTTATTGCCAATAGTGACCGGCCTGGTGGTGGAGGAAGGAATGGTGTGGCCCGAGTTGTGGATTACATGGGAAAAAACCTCTTAATGCCTGTTTATGAGTGCCAGTAATGGTCATCATAAAAGTGTAATTACAGTCGCATATGTCAACACTTGGTGGGCTTATACGAGTATGCGAATTTGCGGATTGGGATGTGAGTTAACTATTTAATGCTTATCCGTTCGATTCGGGTGGTTTTTGAGTGTGGGTATCACATTTCCATCGGATACGAGGCGTTACTTTTCTTTCTGTTTACTGTCCTTGTTGACACACTTATGTATGTTGCCATGAGGATGTCAGTATCAGTTATTGGCACTGATGCTTACATTAGGGTCTGTTCTTTGTTTGTTGATATTCAGAAAAGACTTCGATGTGAAGTGAATGACTGAAGGGCTTATCGAGCCTTAAGTGTAATCCAAGGACGTAGGATCAATGAGCTGAAGTTAATAAGGTGTATCGTAGTGTTACCTGGCCCAATTGAATTGTTTACATCCAAGACTCTAGTTGACCGGTTACTTGGCTGAGCAGTGAGGCAAAACCTTTTAATGTTCTTTCATCTTATAACCGATGAATAGCTAGTTACCCTACTTTTAAAGAGGAGTCCATTCCTTAACGGGGCAACGGAGCACTAGTTCAGCTGTTCCACTGCGAAGGGTAAGTTCGTTTCTTTACAAACGAAGAAGATGCTCCATTTGGCCCAAAAAGTTCACATACAGATGAAGTCTCGAGTTTCTAAAGGGTGTTTTTATAGAGGTAATAAACTTTGAAATCGAACAAAACATTATAATTTAAATATGATTTCTGGCATATGACCGCCACGGCTTTTTCCAACATTTGTGGCCGTATATCGGCAATAACACGGCAAATCTTGTCCTCCAAGTGGTCAATCGTTTCGGGCATATCGGCGTAGACTAGCGACTTAACATATGTATGTATGTTGGCGTTACAGTCCATGAAGGACCTGAGCCGAGCTTCTCTCAATCACCCATGTTGTGTGTGATATAATTTTCCCATAGGTGAAAGGGACCTGCAGTTTATTGCCGGTTCCGAACGGCGAATTTCGAGAAGCTTTTCATGACAATTTTACTACAGGGGGTTTTGTCAGAACCCCGCTGAGGAGAAACACCGTGAAATCACGTTCGATGACATGGCTGTATCGGGCTCGGGATTCGATCCCGTGTCACCGGCGTCAGAGGCCAACACACTACCCACTGCGCCACTGTGCTCTCGACTTAACATATGCCCATAGAAAATAATCAAGCGGCGTTATATCGCACGATCTTAGAGGCCAATTCACGGGTCCGTAACGTGAAACTATGCGGTTACCAAACGTTTCTTTCAATAAATCAATTGTGGCACGAGCTGTGTGACATGTTGCGCCATCTTGTTGAAACCACAGCTCCTGCACAAAAAAGTCAATAATCATGGCGCTATAGAGCCACCGTTGACTTTAACGTTCTGGCCAGCATCGTTTTTAAAGAAGTACGGACCGATTATACCACCAGCCCATAAAGCACACCAAAGTCAGTTTTTGTGGATGTAACGGTGCCTCAACATACACTTGAGGATTATCATCACTCCGAATACGGAGAGTGAGTATCTATTTAGCCAAAAGTGAGCTTCATTGCTAAACAAAATTCGCTTATGAAAATTGGGATCAACGGCAATCCTGTTTTGAGGCCATTCAGAAATCTATGCCTTGCTAGGTGATCCTGTGGCTTCAATTCTTGGATTTTGTAAGCACGAAAACCAATATCTTTCCGCAAAATCTTCCATAAAGTGGATGGACACATATCCAATTCCTGTGCACGATGGCGGATAGACTGATTCGGGTATTCCTCTACGCTACGTTTTACAGCAGCAATGACTTCTTCTGTACGCACTGTACGACGTCTCTGTGAATGCGCATTATCATTGCGGTGGTGCGAAAACGTTCTATAGTTAATCGAATTGATTGTTCTGATGGATGATTTTGTTGACCGTAAAATAGACATATAGGTGTAGGTATTTCGAACAGAACCATTTTTTTTTCAAATTTTCAAAATAAATTTGCACAATTTCGAAGCGCTGCTCAGGCGTCAGTCTATTCATG
This sequence comes from Eumerus sabulonum, assembly GCA_951905685.1. Classification (NCBI taxonomy): domain Eukaryota; kingdom Metazoa; phylum Arthropoda; class Insecta; order Diptera; family Syrphidae; genus Eumerus; species Eumerus sabulonum. Next base: position 244,266,763 of record OX645060.1, read on the forward strand.
TTGAAATGCCAAACCAAACTAAAAACATATCACTTGACAGCTGACAAAATGGCCGCCAGTTAAAATAGTGTTGCCATCTTCAAGTTTTTTATTCACATTTTTTTTTTTATTCTCTTGTGATATGTTACAAAACAACCTGTCGTTGATGTTCGTTCACTACTCTCAGGGGTGGTTGTCCTAGATAGGACAACAGCCGACCAAATTCCGCGTTGGTTATAGTCCGTAGTAATTCGTTCGAGCACTACGCGGACGCGTATACATCTTTACAAGAAAGCAGTTATTTAGCGAGTTACTCTCAACGCGTAAAATCTACTCTAAATGGGGCAGGGCAGCCAAGTAACATTCAAGTAAGTAACTCTGTCTTCTTCTTTGGAATGAAGTTGCAAATGAACTACTGACCTAACTGGAGAAACAAGGCCTTTACGACGCCTACGCAGACGACGTTGCTATTACCATCTCGGGCAAGTATCTACACTGAAGCACCGTATGTATACAGCATTCTCCATATGGTGCAAATGGGCACAACACAATGGGCTGGGGGTAAACCCTCAGAAGACGAAGCTCATGCTGTCCACTAGAAAGCATAAGATGCCGGAAACATGCCTAATCACTTTACTTGGCACCGGGTTACCCTATTGTTACGGACACGAACGGACGATTATGTTCGAATTTCGCTGTCGAAGTTCGAATGCTCTGGTGAAGCTGAAATGGAAATGATGGTACCTTTATGCGGCATACTGCTGAATGCCAGAGCATTCTAGAAACTTCCGAAAGGGAAACGTCTGACGGCGAATATTCGAGAAAATGGACCGAGGACCGGTCGGTAATCATCTAGCGAGATGTGAAGCGCGCAGATAATTGATCTGTGGTGGAATAGTAAAGTGTGTGTAATAAAGTGCATGTGCATCACCGGGGCCCTAAGGTCACCCCCAACGGCAGCTCTCAACATGATACTCCACCTAACCCCACTCGATATGCTTGGCAAGCAAATAGCCACATACACGGCAACCAGATTAAAGGCCAACTCAGAATGGACAAGCTACATCGCTGGCCACTCCTCTATCCTGGCGGGAAACGCTGACTACATTGAGCCTACCACAGTCTCTGAGATGAAATTCAAAATAACATTCCCGGACAGATGGAACTGGTCTCGCCAGGCACAACCTCACAAGAGTTGCGTGGACTTCTACACCGACGGGCAGTGGAGTATTCTGCAAACAACCAAACGTGAGCCAGGCTCTAAAATTACCGGATTATTGCGGGGTTTTTCAGGCGGAGCTGTTGACAATAAAGGAGGCCTTGTTTTGGCTGAAGTGAAACGTACCTATAATATTTACTACGGATATTCGAATCCTCACACACAGTCAAGCAGCCCTAAAATCGCCGGAGTCCTACCTGTACACTTCAAAAGTAAGCCTTGACTGCCGCCTATCTCTTAATGAGATAGTCGAACAGTTTAACATATATTTCCTATAGGTACCAGGACACAGCAATATCTCAGGAAATGAAAGAGCCGACAGGCTCGCCAGACAAGGAATGAAGCAACAATCAAACATGGCATGCGCAGATACACCTCTAGCATTAAACTTAAACATGCCAACCTCGCCATAGCTAAGATGAACCTTAGATGGGCCCAGGGACACACCTGCCTCATCAGCAGGCAAATCTGGCCTCGTTTTGACAGTCAACGGACTAAGGGACCAATCTGCTTAAAATGAACTGACATCTACAAAATTATTGGTGTCATCACCAGTCTTTGTCTCATTGGCAGTCACGCACAAAAACCAGGCAAAGTTTCGAACGGCTTCTGCAGAAGCTGCTTAGACCAAGAGGAGGTCGAATCCATTCATCACCTACGTTGCGCCTGTCGCTACCTAGAACACTACTTCCTTAAAGCCTTGAACGATGTTCAGCGGGTAAGGATAACTGACCTTCTTAATTATGAGGAGGCTACAGACTACCTAACCTAATCTAACAAGAAAGCATTCAGAATTGGCAAGAAGAACCAAACGACAATCCTGAAGACTTTTCTCTGGTAAAATAGCTGACAGAAATGGTCAAAAATCATTTTGTAGGAGTCGCTCCTCAAATATGGCTTAAATGCTAAACTAATCGAAAGAATGCCATTGGAACAGAGAGTTGAAGGCTTGGCGCTGGAGAAAACTTAAGGTAACGACTAAGAAATTAGGAACAGAGGGCGGGAGTTTGTTGAGTATTTGCTTTATAAATGCTGCTGGTGCAGATGGCCTGCCTTTTCCTTTGGTGGTGTTATAGCCCATGAAGGACCAGAGCCAAGCTTCTCTCAATCACCCATGTTGTGTGTGATTTATTTTTCACATAGGTGAAAGGGACCTACAGTTTAATGCCGATTCCGAACGGCGTGAGTCGAGAAGCTTTCTCAAGGGAAGTATACTACGGGGGGTTTTGCCAGTACCCCGCCGAGGAGGAACGCCGCGAAATAAACATTCGATGGCGTTGGTGATATCGGGATTCGAACTCGCTCATCGTGCGTCAGAGTCCAACACACTAACCACTGCACCACGGCGCCCTGAGAAGATATGGTCGGAAGAAAGCATGCCCGATGAATGAAATCTTAGCATCGTTTGCCCGGTCCATAAAAAGGGAGACCCCTGTAACTGCACCAACTATAGGGGAATAAGTCTCTAACATTGCGTATAAGATTCCTAGAAAATCCACAATAGGCCAAATATTCACACTGCGGAAGATCTTGAAGAAGACACATGCATTTCAGGTCGACACACACCACCTTTTCGTTGATTTTAAAGCTGCATATGACAGTATCTATAGGGACGAGCTATATAGAGCCATGTTATATTTTGACATCCCTACATCAGGTTGGAGTTAGCCGAGGCCTTCGATGCCAACAAAGGATTCAGACGGGGCGACGCACTGTCGTGTGTTTTTTTTTTAAACATTATGCTTGAAAAGATCGTGCGGGATTCACTTACATGCCCTGATGACATTCACGTGATTGGGGGAACGCAGCGAGATGTCAATGAAGCTTTTGTGGGCATTGCAGCAAAAGCGGTTAAAGTGGATCTGAAAGTAAACGAGGGTAAAACCAAATACATGTTGTCGTGAAAGTAAGACAACACCGACGTCCAGAATGCCACTATTGACAAAGATAACTTCGGTGTAGTCAAGGATTTGTTACCTTGGTTCACTGATAACCAGCGGTAATAACAGTAGCGCTCAGATTAGACGCAGAGTAACTTTTGTCAACCGCTGTGCTCGTGCTCAAAAGGAGATTGAGTAGTAGAGCACTCCTTTGGAAAACTAAGGTTAATCCTCCTGGTCCTCCTCTACGGCGCTCTTGGTTGTTTCGGGAGGAAAATTCTGCGATCAATCTTCAGTCCCGTTTATGTTGGCAGCGAGTGGAGGAGAGCTTCAATCATTACCTGTACGGGCTGTGCAGCGATATCGGCCTAGTACGACGTCTACGGATCTAACGTCTAAGATAACTAGGTCATGTAGAGCGACTGGACAGCGCTGCTCCAGCCCGAAGAGCCTTCGACTCCAATATCGAGGGACGAGGTTGCAGAGGAGGGTCGCACCTCAGGTGGCGCACACAAGCGAGTCTTCGAAGAGTCCTCGACTTCAACATCAAGGGACGAGGTTGCAGAGGACGGCCGCATTTAAGGTGGCGCACCCAGGCGGAAAGGAACCTCAACCAACTGGGACTCCAGGTTTAATTTTCACTCTCGCTGGCACAGTACTGAGCGGAATGCATCAAGTCCCGGTTACTCCGGCCCAAGCCATCACGGGCGCTGGCTTTTACGATCAAATGAACGAAATTGATCAAAATTCAGAGCACAGCGTTCAGACGAGTGACGACAACTAGTGAACAAAGAATTTTTCAAGTCGCTGCTTCAAAGTCTTCGATCTTTGGAGCCGCATTGCTTTCTGAGCAACTTGAACAGACCTTGAACCTGTTACATTTTAAAAAGGTTGACTACCAGCCTGTTCCGTGAAGTACGATGTATGCGTTTCCGCTGCGACGTGGATTTCAATCCAATTTGCTTGTCATTTGTTTCACATTCTCAGCTGATGTCGTCAGTCGACGTCCACTAACGTATTTTTGATTACTGTACGGGTAACCCGAAGTCGCTGTATCGTCCGAAGACGAAGATACGACTCAAGTTTAGATTCCGCAACTCAGGATTTATCGCCGTAGTCGCCAAGAAAAGTGCGATAATTTGCAGATCCGCAGCGTCGGTAGCGTTGCTTATACCTCAAGAGTTTACTTGCGTTGACAGCCAAAAACAATCGCTGAGGGGCGTTTGACGGTTCGGTTTTAGTACATTATTATAGTACAACCTTAATAGGAGAGAGGAGAAAGAGTATGAGAAGCGCGCAATTGAGGAATTGGAGAGATGTTATTGCAGACATGACGTCCGAAAGTCGATGAGAGCGGACACCTAGTAGTAGAATCGTAGTCGGCGCTGAGAATATGGAAAAACTGTTAATCAATACACTGCTGTCAGGCAGAATGATATATGTATTTCTTAACGACGAAGATCGCAGAGAATTCCGTCCCCCTGACCTTTACGCAGTAAAGACCGTTAAAGCTGCTGGCGCAGACGGACTGTCAGCTGAGCTCTTTAAAGCAGATGGAGATGACCTGGTTCGGAGCATCCAACAACTCAACATTAAGATATGGTCAGAGGAAAGCATGCCCGAGGAATGGAGTCTCAGCATCATATGCCCGATCCACAAGAAAGGAGATCCATATGATTGCGCCAACTACAGAGGAATACGTCTCCTTAACATCGAGTACAAAAATCTTGAGTGAACGCCTGAAGCCTTTTGTAAATATGCCGATAGGTCCTTATCAGTGTGGATTCAGGCCAGGGAAGCCCACCACCGACCAAATCTTCACATTACGGCAGATCCTGGAAAAAAAACTAATGAATTTCAAGTCGACACTCACCACCTAAAGCCGCATACGATAGCTTAATAAGAGACGAGCTATACAACGCTATGTCTACTTTTGACATCCCTGGTAAGCTTGCTCCATCCGAATCCAGACATAAGTTTGAGGTAGTTACGGACTTCGTCTACGTTGGTTCCGCACTCATCTGGAAGAACGACATCAGTTCCAAAATCAAACGCAGAATCACTCTTGCCAATTTTGCCAATGGGGTTGGCCGTGGTACAGTGGTAAACATCACCGACTGTCGAGCGGAAGGTCTGTAGCTCAAAGTATGTCCATACCCAAGGAGTGCAACACCCATATGGAAAAATTGTGCAACACAGCTGTTGTAAATAGCAAGTGATGAAAAATGCTGATGAAGGCATAACACTCACGGTATATGGTCACGTTGTGTAAGCAATTCTTATATAACACCATAATGGCATGAAACATTTGCTGGGAACTACAACCAATGTTAAATTCAGTCGAGTTCCATTCGAATCCTATCTAGGACAACCACCCCTGTAGAGTGTAGAACGAACATCAACGACCCAAACCATTTGCACTCCGCCCGTGTGACAAACATAATAAGAGTATGACTCTTGAACCTTTGAACAAAACAAAAGTCGCTATTTCTTTGGGCCCAGGAAGCAATTGAGTAATAGAGCCCTCTCTCGAGCTACAAAGTTGACTCTAACAAGACCCTTATCATCCCGGTCCTGCTGTACGGCGCAACAGCATGGACACTATCAGAATTCCTTGGCCGTTTCGAGACAAAGATTTTCCGTGTGATTTTCGGTCCTATAAGCGTAAACCAGGGATGGAGGAAAAGATTAAACCACGAGCTTTACGAGCTGTACAACTACATGATGAGTCTAGTCAGGGTAGGTGGCTAGGCCATGTAGAGCGAAAGGACACCACAGCTCCAGCCCGGAGAGTCCTTGAATAAAACCCCGAGGGACGAAGAAATAGAAGGTGGAAGGGCTGAGGTTCAACTAGGTGTGCGTCAATGGAAAAGGCTAGCCGTGCTAGTAGGAGCGGCGCCCAGGTTCAATCCTAGCTTTAGCGCCCAATAAGCAAAAGTATCGAGGCGAGTGTATTTCGGAAATACGTGTGTTTGAATGGGCATAGCGGTTCAAGAAGGGCCGTGTATCAAGAGAAGACGATTCAAGTAAAGGAGCTCCAGTCACCTCTCGCATCACGGTGGACAGTTCTATGTTGGCGTCCTGAAGAGGTTGCGAACACGGGTTTTTCGCTTGTGACCCGAACCCGTCAGGAAGGGCGACAACTCAACGTCGGCGTGTCTACGCTATAGCGCCGGTATTGTCTCCTGTGACTTTTACTTATTCCCCAAGATATGGCTATAACCGTGGTTCCGAACGAGTTAACTTCGGAGGATTATCAAGGGTGCTTCAAAACGTGGGAGCAACGCTGTTCGATTTCTATATCACCTATATATGTACATTTCAAATGAAGCAACCTACACAGTGGAAGCTGCAGCATTTGGCACTACTGTCAAAAGAAAGGAAACCACCTGGAGAACCGTCCTCGTACCGACCAATTTGTCTGTTGGATACACTAGGCAAGATAATAGAACGAGGGATCTACGATAAGTTACTGGAGGTGGCGGAAACTAACGGTGCATTGTCAGGCAACCAATACGGCTTCAGAAAAGGACGATCAACGGTCGACGCCATAGAAACAGTGGTAAACCTGGCTGCGGACGCCATCAAAGGAAAAAGATGGTGATCAGGGGAAAAGAAGTATTGTGCAGTAATTACGCTGGACATAAAAAACGCTTTCAGCTCGGTTAACTTAACGCACATGCAAAAGTCTTTAATTGACTTGGGTACCCCCTCCTATTTATCAAGGACTGTCATCGACTACTTTAACAACAGGAGGCTAATGTACAATACCAATGAAGGCGTCAAGTTCTACAAACTAACGGCGGGTGTTCCTCAAGGATCAGTTCTTGGACCTCTCCTGTGGAACATCATGTACGATGGCGTTCTACGACTAGCACTTCCCGAAGGAGTACGAATCATCGGCTTCGCCGACGATATTGCCATTATAACAATGACTAAGCATATAGAGAAAGTAGAGGCTACTACGAAGGCAGCTATCGCTAAAGTGAAAGATTTGCTCTCAATTGCCGGTCTGGACCTAGCAACCGAAAAAAACGGAGGCTGTGCTCATAACCAGCCGTAAATATGCGAGCTTCTTAGTCGGAGACCAGACGATAAGGTCCAAGAAAACAGTGAAGTATCTAGGGGTTATACTAGACAACATACTTTCCTTTAGGAAACAGTGAAACACATAATGTATGCCAGCGAGAAGGCATCACACGCACAACGAGATCGTTCGCGAATGCTTCTGAATATAGGCGGTCCTGCTCTCACGGGTAGTCAGCTCAGTCCTACTCTACGCTCCTCCAATTTGGGCGGAAGCCCTTGCAGTAAACGGACTAAAGCGGAAAATGGATTCGGTCTATCGACTCTGTGCAATAAGAGTAATCTGCCGATTCTGGACCATATCAGATGATGCAGCGTTCGTCATAGCAGGAATGCTACCCATCGATATATTGGCAGACGAGCTCAAAAGGGTAAACCGCAGTCAGACGCCAGACCGGCAACAGACTAGACTTATAAAAGCAGAAGAACGGGCAGAATCCATGGCAATGTGGCAAGCCAGATGGGATACCATGGCAATGTGGCAAACCAGATGGGATACCATGGCAATGTGGCAAGCCAGATGGGATACCTCCACAAAAGGAAGATGGACGCACAGGCTTATTCCCGTCATCGAAACTTGGACATCAAGACCGACAGAAGACTGCAATTATCATCTTTCGCAGTTTTTGACTGGACATGGTGGCTATCGAAAGTATCTGCATAGATTTGGATATGACAGTTCTCCCTTGTATCCATAATGCCCAAACTCCGAGGAGGACGCAGAACGCACAGTATTTTACTGCAGTCGCTTTATGCAGGACAGGCAATGGCTAAATGTACCAAGCCCTGAAAACCTGGTCCCTATATGATGAACTCGGTGGAAAACTGGAATGAAACATGCTCGTACATTGCATCAGTACAAACAAAGCTGCGGCAAACCGAAGCAGAGAGAAGGACCCAAGAGGCTTCTACCCGAGATTCAGCGTAAAACGTTAACCAGCCCCGCGAAGTAATACCTAACGGCAGTCCCGTGGGAGAGTGGTTGAAGTGTGCAGAGGTGTGGATTGGCGCCTACGTAGGCGCGTGGAAAAGGGAGAATAACATCCCGCGAATCGTGCATGCTGGCAACACGGGTTACCAGTGTCTTTTTGAAGATTCCACATCCATGGGCCTAATAAGCTTGGTTCAAAGTACTACAGTAATTACTTCTCGTACTCAGAACCGTGCACATTAAGCAAGCATGACATATGCCTTCCTATAAAGCCTAAGCCAGATGAGTTACTTCTTCCAATACAAACATACTCGTATATGGCAAGTAACACCCCTATTTCATGGGGATACGCCGTCACACTTTCACATTTAGTGAATCATGAATGAATTTTATCGCACAGAATAATATTGAAATTAAAGATGTTACCCGAGTACATCAACCTGTGAAGTGGACAATTTCCTTGAATTTTACGAGCGATTAGGCTTTTTTATCACCTGCTGGCTACGCATTCAACTTGCAATATGGTTGTCACGGGACCGAGCACTTGAAGCCTTAGTCGCGCAGGGAAGAGTCATAATTTCCGAGTTACATTCATTACTTTTCACCGGTTTGTGGGGGGCTATTAACTAAAAAGTCTGGCTTTCTTGTTATATTATAAACATAAGGAGAACGATATGCACCTGAAAGGTCTGTAATTGGATGAGACAGGGATTGGACTTCAAATAAAAGGCCGGCCAAGCTTGCATCAGTGATTTGTAGGTTAGAGTACGGTAAGTTTGAAGGTCAAAGTACTTTCGTACAGTATTCTCGCCTTAGAGGCATATTTATGCTTTTGCTTTCAAAGTCCTTAAATTTACAATGGACTTTTGAGCAAACTTCGTTTATAATACCCATACCTGGGTATACGTGTATATACATAAGTATAGCTTCAAGCGATAAGCTTTCCGTTTTCTATTGTTGGTTGAGGTCCCTTTCCACCTGTGCACGCCACTTTAGATGCGGTCGTCCTCTGCTGCGTCGTCCCTCGGGGTTGGAGTCGAAGACTCTTCGGGCCAGAGCAGTGATGTCCATTCGCTCTACATGGCCCAGCCATCTTAGACGATCGATTCGTAGACGTTTAACTAAGTCGATGTCGCTTGTAGAGTGCTTGGTTGAATCTTCTCCTCCACTCTCTGTTTACACAAATGGGACTAAAGGTTGCACGCACAATTTTCCTCACGAAACTTCCAAGAGCCCCTTTATCCGCTTTTGATAAGATCCAAGCCGTAGAGGAGGACCGGGATGATTAAGGTTTTGTAGAGGGATACCTTAATTTTTCGAAAGAGAGCTCTACTACTCAGTTGCTTCTTGCTTCTGCGTTATATCTCAGCGCTGATGTAGTTGCTGCTTGTCACTATCGAGCCAAGGTAGACGAAGTCCTTGACTACTTCAAAAATATAGCTGCCGAAGGTGACGTTCTGACCAAGACGTCGGTGTTGCGCATCTTTCTTTGATGACAGCATATATTTAGTCTTGTCCCCATTTACTCTTAGACCCACTTTAGCCGCTTCTGCTTCAATGCTTGCGAATGCCTCATTGACGTCTCGCTTTGTCCGTCGGATAACGTCAATGTCACCTGCGTAGGCAAGTAATCGTGTAGACTTGAAGTAGACCGTATAGATCGTATCTCTTGTATTGGCGGTAGAGTTCCGGACGGTCTTTTCAAGTATGATGTTAAAGAAATCACGTGACAGTGCGTCACCCTGTCTAAAACCATTTTTAACATCGAAGGTCTCGGTTAGTTCACCTTGTAACTTAATGGAGCAGCGGGAATTCTCCATAGTCATTCTACAGAGTCTGACGACTTTGGCAGGGTTGTTAAAACACGACATGGCTCTGTATAGCTCGTCTCCACAAACACTGTAATATGCGGCTCTAAAGTCGACAAAAAGATGGGCGTGTCGACCTGGAATTCATGAGTCTTCTCCAAGCTCTGCCGTAGTGTAAATATTTGGTCTATCGTGGATTTTCCTGGCCTGAAACCACACTGGTAGGAACCTACCAGATTGTCCACGAACGGTTTCAGGCACTTACACAAAACGGCAGAGAGGATCTTGTACGCGACGCTCAGGAAGCGCATCCCTCTGTAATTGGCGCAGTCATAGGGGTCTCCTTTCTTATGGACCGGGCAAACGAGACCATATCTTGCAGATGAGTTGGTGCATATTCCTGACCAGCTCATCGCCTGCTGTTAAACAGACCGACCCGCAGGGAATAGTGGATGTATTTAAGCAGCACTTCCAGTAGCTGCTTAACGAGCATGACCACGAGAGAGTGGTAGGGACCGAGGAAATCCCAACTCCAGCCGCTGAAGTAGTCCTCCCACCCAGCATAGAAGAAGTCGGCACAGCTATTCAGAAGCTGAAGAACAACAAGGCCGCAGGCTCAGATGGCTTGCCATCAGAGCTCTTCAAGGCTGGCGGCGATGTTCTGGTAGGGAGCATGCACCAGATCATCTGCAGAATTTGGGAAGATGAGAGCATGCCCGACGACTGGAATACCAGCTCTATATGCCCCATCTACAAAAAAGGCGATCCTACCCCTTGCAAGAACTATAGAGGTATATCCCTGCTCAATGTCGCATACAAGATCCTGTCCAGCGTATTGTGTGAACGTCTAAAACCATTTTGCACCGCACTAATCGGCAGCTACCAGTGCGGCTTCCGGCCCGGCAAATCCACTATGGACCAAATGTTCACACTTCGACAAATCCTGGAAAAGACCAACGAGTTTCGAATCGATACACACCATCTTTTCATCGATTCCAAAGCCGCATACGACAGCATTCATCGTGAAGCACTGTTTGGGGCGATGGCCGAATTCGGGATCCCGGTAAAACTGATCCAGTTGTGTCGCGCCACGCTAAAAAACACGCGATGCACTGTGCAACTCGGTTCTAGGACCTCGGAACCATTCGAAACATGCACCGGATTTCGGCAAGGAGATGCGCTGTCATGTGACTTCTTCAACCTGGTGCTGGAGCAGATAGTGCGACGGGCGGGCGTCAACAGGGAAGGCACTATCTTTTACACGTCCATCCAGCTGCTAGGATACGCGGATGATATCGACATCATCGCGTGTTCTCGCCGTGGCATTGTGGAAGCATTCAGGGCGATTGAAGAACAAGCGAAACGAGTTGGTCTTAAGATCAATGAGGACAAAACGAAATACATGCTGTCAAGCAAAAACCAATCCGTCGCTCACCACCTGGGACAAAATATAACAATTGACAGCTACAATTTCGAGGTAGTTAAGGAGTTTGTCTACCTCGGGGCAAACGTAGATTCCACAAATGACACCACAGTGGAGATCCGGCATAGAATCGCCCTTGGCAACCGTTGCTACTTCGGCTTGTCCAAGCAACTGGGGCCAAAACTCCTCACTCGAAAGACCAAAGTCATGCTTTACAAAACGCTCATTCTACCAGTCTTGCTGTATTTTGGGTTCTTTCGAAAGAAAAATTCTGCGCCGGATATTTGGTCCTGTCTGTGAGGAAGGTGAATGGAGAAGAAGACACAACCGCGAACTCTACGAGCTGTACCAAGATGTGGATGTAGTCCGAAAGGCAAGGATCCGTCGACTACACTGGCTCGGCCACATCGAGCGCATGGACATCAACGCTCCAGCTAAGAGGGTCTTCGACTCCGAGCCTCCTGGTTCGAGAAGAAGAGGAAGACCGAACCTCCTGTATAAAGACCAAGTAATCGCGGATGTAAGACATCTTGGTCTTGACAACTGGAAGCAGCGTGCCCGGGACCGTCAAGGATGGAAGGCAGCTATAGCTCAGGCTCAGATCCTCCATGGATTGCTGGCCTGATAAGGAAGGAAGGATATTTGAAAACAAAACAAAAAACTCAATTTAGAACAACACAAATGGAGAGCAGAAGAAAAAATAAAATCACACTTGTACGGATCGCATCCATTATGCCAGAGACCGTGGGAAAACATTTGGTGCAAAGTATACTCCATGCCACTCGACTTGGAATACTGAATGATAACGATGCGGTTTTTTACGGCAGAAAACAGAGTAGATACCTTGACCAAAATTTGATGACTGAAGGTGTCCAGCGGACGAACTTTAAATTTAAAGTGTAATTCCTCATCAAATAACGGAAGGGGGTAAGGGTATCGTTCGATTTAGGTAATTTGTGGATTTGTCATACGCGATGAGTCAATAGGCGGAAGCAAACCGTGTGCTCACGGATGACTTCACTTACTTAAATAGCGCTACAGTTCGGAGTGAACCAGGGCCTCAACCAACAAGTCTCTCCAGACGCACGATATTTGGCCAGCTGCTTCCAGCGCCGCGCACCCAGTTGGTTGAGGTCCCTTTCCACCTGTGCACGCCACCTTAAATGCGGTCGTCCTCTGCTGCGTCGGACTCGTCGGGACAGAGCAGGGATGTCCATTCGCTCTACATGGCCCAGCCATCTTAGGCGATCGATTCGTAGACGTCTAACTAGGTCGATGTCGCTTGTAGAGTGCTTTGTTGAATCTTCTCCTCCACTCTCTGTTTACACAAATGGGACTAAAGGTTGCACGCACAATTTTCCACACGAAACTTTCAAGAGCCTCTTTATCCGCTTTTGATAAGGTCCAAGCCATAGAGGAGGACCGGGATGATTAAGGTTTTGTAGAGGGATACCTAAGTTTCTCGAAAGAGAGCTCTACTACTCAGTTGCTTCGTGAGCCCAAAGAAGCAGCGGTTGGCAAGAGCTATTCTGCGTTTTATCTCAGCGCTGATGTAGTTGCTGCTTGTCACTATCGAGCCAAGATAGACCAAGTCCTTGACTACTTCAAAAATATAGCTGCCGAAGGTGACGTTCTGACCAAGACGTCGGTGTTGCGCATCTTTCTTTGATGACAGCATATATTTAGTCTTGTCCCCATTTACTCTTAGACCCACTTTAGCCGCTTCTGCTTCAATGCTTGCGAATGCCTCATTGACGTCTCGCTTTGTCCGTCGGATAACGTCAATGTCACCTGCGTAGGCAAGTAATCGTGTAGACTTGAAGTAGACCGTATAGATCGTATCTCTTGTATTGGCGGTAGAGTCCCGGACGATCTTTTCAAGTATGATGTTAAAGAAATCACGTGACAGTGCGTCAGCCTGTCTAAAACCTTTTTTAACATCGATGGTCTCGGTTAGTTCACCTTCTAACTTAATGGAGCAGCGGGAATTCTCCATAGTCATTCTACAGAGTCTGACGACTTTGGCAGGGTTGTTAAAACACGACATGGCTCTGTATAGCTCGTCTCCACAAACACTGTCATATGCGGCTCTAAAGTCGACAAAAAGATGGGCGTGTCGACCTGGAATTCATGAGTCTTCTCCAAGCTCTGCCGTAGTGTAAATATTTGGTCTATCGTGGATTTTCCTGACCTGAAACCACACTGGTAGGAACCTATCAGATTGTCCACGAACAGTTTCAGGTACTTACACAGTACGGCAGAGAGGATCTTGTACGCGATGTTCAGGAGGCTTATCCCTCTGTATTTGGCGCAGTCATAGGGGTCTCCTTTCTTATGGACCGGGCAACCGATACTGACATTCCATTCATCGGGCATGCGTTCTTCCGACCATATCTTGCAGATGAGTTGGTGCATGTTCCTAACCAGCTCATCGCCAGCTGCTTTAAACAGCTCCGCGGGAAGTCCGTCTGCTCCAGCAGCTTTATAAGACTTAACTTTCGATATCGCTATGTTAACATCGTCTAGGTCGGGTGGGCGAGATCCTCTTTCGTCTTCGTCCATTGTGAATGGTTCGTTCTGCCTTACGGCGGCATTTTGACTATCATCGCCGTTATACAGCCTGCAGAAATGGTGTTTCCACAATCTCGACATCGACTATGACTCCACTATTAGTTGTCCGTGCTGCAGGCTTCTGCTCTGATTTTGTAGCCTTGGCATGTTCGTTTTACTCTTTGGTAAAATTTTCGAATGTCGTTCCTGCAACATCTTTCCATTTCCTCGATATCGCGCTTTCGTGCTACTTCTTTTTTCTTTTCAGAAGCGCATGCTCCTCTCTCCTTTTCTGCATGTTTCGATGTTTCTCTACATGGGGTTGTCTGCATTCGTCATCAAACCAGGCGTTTCTCTGAGATGGTACATCTGAGGCGGCCTCTCTGGTGGGGTTCTGACAACGACTCCATTGCTGTTCTTGGTTTGTGCAGATTGCACAATTTCGATTGATCGATAGACCGCCAGGTCCTCTTATGGATGTTGAGGTGTAAGAAGCGTGTACTTGCTACTACGAGATTATGTCCCACCATAAAGTCAACTAGCTTGAGTCCGTTTTCTGACGTGGTGTTGTGTAGGCTCTGCTTCCCTATGACTCGTTCAAAGACAGCTTCCTTACCCAGCTTCGCATTGAAAACTCCTAAAACGATTTTAATGTCATAGCTGGGACACTTGGCATATGTTCTGCCTAGGAGATCATAGAAGTCGTCTTGATGTCGGTCGTCTTTCTCCTCTATGGGAGCGAGGACACAAATTAAGCTTATATTGCCGACATAGGCCTTGATGCGGATAGTTATGAGGCGTTCGCTTACATGTTAGAAGCTTAAGACTTTTTTCCTGAGTCTGCCTCAAATAAGCGTTGTTTATTTTCTCTGTAGTAGTTTCCGTAGTAGATATCACAGTTTTCATCCGCTTTTTGCCTGGCCCATCCCATCGCAATCCTTGGAGCGCGGTAATGTCTGCCTTATAGCAGTCCGAAGAGTTGACCAGTTGTCCGGCTGCACCTAGTGTGTTGAGGGACCTAACGTTCCAGATGCAGATCCGGAATTCGTTTCCTTTTTGACGTTTGCGGGGGTCCTTAACATGTAATCCACCCGTATCCGAGGCTGTTGGTGGTCTCTGAACAAATTTTTGTTTTACGCGATGGGGATGTTACCCCTAAGCGCAACCCCCAACCTGGAGGGCCAGGTTCCTCTTTCCCCAGGAACAAGGGGTCGGATCGCTGCACACATTGGTTCACTACCCGGCGGGTGCCAGTATAGCTATCAAGGTGAGGCCTCGCGGAGGTTGTGTGTCAACTTGGATTGAGCAAAGACAGAGATCGATCAACTTCTTTGCTTTCTTTGATCGCTCCCTCCTTCCCGGCTCACCGATGAACAATATTTAAAGTAAAGGTTGGACTACATATATTTGAGATGAGTTTCGAGGCGAACTTCCAATCAAGTAAGGTGATATTTAAATTTAAACTTCGCGCGTAAATAGATTTGGAGAAATGCTTCTATTATTAAATGGGTAGGACTGCCTTTGGCATCTGTGCCAAGTTTCCCATCAAAATATTCATTAGTGTACTAGGTATACGGGATATGGACGGATACAAAGCTGACAACCCTTGCCTCTAAAGGACCCGAGAGTTTGCACCTGGAATGTGAGGTCCCTTAACAGGCCGGTGCAGGCGATCGATCGGAGCAAACCCTAAGCTGCTACAAAGCAGATATAACCGCACTCGAAGAAGTGCGATGGGATGGACCAGGCAAAAGGCGGATGAACAACTGCGCCATCGACT
This sequence comes from Eumerus sabulonum, assembly GCA_951905685.1. Lineage (NCBI taxonomy): Eukaryota > Metazoa > Arthropoda > Insecta > Diptera > Syrphidae > Eumerus > Eumerus sabulonum. Next base: position 244,282,419 of record OX645060.1, read on the forward strand.
ACGGGAACTGCTACAAGGAGAACAAACAGCGCTTATTCGGATGCGGATTCGTTATTCGAGAAAGACTCCGACAAAAAGTCTTAAGCTTCCGCGATGCAAGCGAACGCCTCATAACAATCCGCATCAAAGCTAATGTTTCCAAAATTAGCGCTCACGCCCTAACCGAAGAAGTGGACGATCGACTCAAAGAACAATTCTACGATCCCCTAGACCGAACCTATGCCCAACGTCCCAGCTACGACACAAAAATAGTTCTAGGAGACTTGAATGCGAAACTGGGCAAAGAGGACATATTTGAGTTGATCACAGGGAAATATAGCCTACACGACACCACGTCCGAAAACGGACATCGGCTTCTGGACTTTCTGGCGGGACGTAAACTCCTTCTGACTAGCACACGATTCCCGCATCTCAACATTCACAAAGGAACCTGGCGCTCACTTGAACAGTCTACCACCAATCAGATTGATCACGTTGCGATCGATGCCAGATACTCCTTCAGCATCCTAGATGTACGAACCTTCCGAGGAGCCATCATCAACTCGGATCACTACCTTGTTGTAGCCATGGTATGAGTGAAGATATCAAGGATGCCGCATAGTCGATCTGGACAACAAAAGTCTGATGTCGGAAAGCTACAATCGCAGGAGACCGCTAGAACCTTTGCCGATCGAGTTTCCTTCAACCTCTCGTAAACTCGAATGACACCGGAACAATCCACAGAACAACAATGGGAGCATTGCTGCCTCTGATGTATTCGGTTTCAAACAACAGACAGACAACTAGAAAATCCTGGTTTGATGGGCAATGCAGGCAAGCCCATGTAGCAAAGCAAAACGCTACACAGACGGACGAGAGCCGCTCGTAACATTACGAGCAGAAACAGAGAGAGGAACACACGCTTTTAAGGAAGAAAAAAAAAAAAAAGAGCATGAAGAGGGTGAGATCAAGGAGATGGAGAGATGCTACCACAGAAATGAAGCTCGCAAGTTTTACAAAAACGTAAAACGAACATGCCTATATGGATGGAGGAAAGCATGCCCGACGAACGAAATCTCAGGGGAAAGTACGCCACCTCTGCTACAGCGAAGTTGGCTTTGACGACTCTTTGTGGAAACAGTTGTCGTATCAGTTCTCTCACTGATCCTGTTACGCCCAGATCAGTCATCACTTTGATGACGGCTCATAGTTCAACATTGTGAAAGGTGCTTTCAATATCGACAAAAACCACTAGGGTGTATTCCTTGTACTCCATTGACTATTTCCATCGATCTGCCTCTAATGTAGACATGTTGGTTCTCCGACAGCCTTCCTAAGCTGTGCCTAAGGTATACATCTAGGTATAATCTTCTCCAGAGTTTTTAGAAAAAAAGATCTAAGGCTAATAGCTCTCAAGTCCTGTGCATATGTAAAAGACTACAAGCCAGGGAAGGATGGCATCTAACACCTACTGAAGCTCCGCTGGTATGAAGTGTTCTAGCCGATACACTATTGCCCACAAAGTGTGCGTTCAGGAGGAGCGCCAGGGTCGCTCAGGAACCGTAATTTAGCATTAAGTGGCTTGGATTATAAGGGCCGTAACCAGAACTTCCCATATTAGTGAGGACCCAAAGGCCACTTTTATATTCTCGCAGTAGTTTCTTCCATATTACCGCTTGGGTTTTCTGGTCACAGATTTGGTTTTCCTATGTGGGTGCTGACCGCACATGATTTGGATAGTGCTCTGTTGAGAGTTACTGTCAGTTCATTAATTCCGCAGAGTAACGCAGAGTGGGGCTTAATATTCCTTTGTTCTTTGGTGGCGTACCAGCCCATGAAGGAACAGAGCCAAGCTTCTCTCAATCATTATTCATGTTGTGTGTGATTTGTTTTTCACGTAGGTGAAAGGGACCTACATCTGCTAAAATGACGATTTCGAGTGGCGTGAGTCGAGGAGCTTTTTCATGATAAGTATACTACGGGGGCTTTTGCCAGTACATCATCGAGGAGGGACGCCGCGAAACAAACATTCGATGGAGTTGGTGTTATCGGGATCCGAACTCGCTCCAGAGTCCAATCTGAGAGAGTTTCCTCAGTAATGATTGGCTCCAGGGGAGGGACTTGCCCTGAGCTGGTCGATACCTTGTAATCAGCTGATGCTGTTTGAAAGTTTGCTTGGATAAGTCCTCCCCACCTTGATCAGGCCCACTGGCTTGGCTTCATGTCTCCTCATGAGAAGTTATCCCGAGAATTATTGACCTTTACTGGGCCCTTGCACCTTAGTCCTCCTATCGCGTCGAGATTTTTTTTTTTTGAATTGTACAGAAAGCCACCGATAGCATGCATTGGCAGACATTGATAACGCCTTTTCGACGCAAATTGTTGAACTTAAATACAGAATTATGTTGCAGTAGCTAGCTCCAACAGAACATTCTCACAAAGTTTGAAGTATTTTATGTACCAGCCTTCACCATGTCATTTAAGGGCGATAAACTCCATGGGACTGATCTTGGCTGCTTCTTTCCAATCCATAAGCTCATAAGGAAGCACTGCGATTGCTGCAGAAAGTTTTCGATCAAACTTGTCTTCTCTAGGGACAACATTTCTTCGAAGAGGATACTCTGTGCTCTGATATTTCGTCATCCTTCAGAGAGATTCTAAAATTAATTTCGGAGAATATGTCTAATTTTTAATAATGGTATGAGGGACTGCATAGACTCCAGTAATTGGCGAGGCTTTTGATCCATCCATATGAAGGAGCTCCTGTCAACTCTCGCACCGCGGCATCATCGACTAAACAGTTACTGGATATTTCGGAATACTCTGTCCGGTCTGCGAGGAGGGTGGATAGAGGACCGCGAACTCTATGAGCTATACAAAGATGGGGATATAGTCCGGAAGGTAAATATCCGTCGACTTCAATGGCACGGTCACATCGAGCGCATGGACATCAGCGCTCCAGCTCGAATCCATGCCTCCTTGTTCGCGAAGGGCGGGGAGACCAAATCTCCGTATTTAAAGACGTGATCGCTGACGTAAAACAATTTCGTTTTCCGAGTGGAAGCAGTGTGTCCGCCAACGATGGAAGGCTGTATTAATTCAGGCCCAGACCCCTTCATGGGTTGCTGACCTGAAAACACAACACAACACTGGTTATCTGAACGACCGGCCGGTCGGTATGACCGTTCCCTGTTCGATTTTGATTTTTATGAGTAGCATTTCCTCCGCTCAATAGTGCTCCCCACAGTTGGGGGGTTTTCGTCATGCCACATGAATGTGAAACTCTTCATTAAAATTAAATTCAGCAAAAAAGTGATTAAACTTGACGTTGAATAGTTAAATTCGCGGAATAGTAAGCGAACAATTGGACTCAATGTTCCGAAGCTCATGTTGCAGTTGACACTTAATTTTAACTTTTTTTTTAAATAAAAAACAACTTTCCGCCTCCGGCTCGGGTTTCATCTGGTCGGGGGTAATTAGTCTGCGTTTGCCGGTAGAACCCACCGCTGGTGAGAACGGACAATGAGGTCACATTTGCTTTTATTTTATGTTAGTATTGTGGCAACATTTTTTTCGCTCACTAACCTCATTAAACAACAGAATTCTCCGAATTCCATTTCCAGTTTTAGATAGCACCTACTAGCCCGCAGCTGTGGATAGTAACTCTTAATTTATCCGCCCCCGTATACCGGCATAAGACGAACAAAACGAATACACTGGGATAACTTCCATCCATTATGATACACCTGGCGCTTGGCAGACATAAATGTATCTCTTATTACTAAAAAAACACAAGCAGATACACGGAACCACATTTATCTATATTAAGCGAACATTTCGGTAGTAACATCCATCTATCTGCCCCTGATGGCTGGCTTTAAAGAGTTCACGTTCGCATGCAATGCAATAAACTCTGATATTTGCACCATAACCTCCGCAACCAAAGTCCTATCATAAACGCATCTCCACAGTACTTTATCTCAAGCTACGCTCGAATGCTAGTGTAATTGAAATGCATCCGTTGATAAATTAAATACGATACGGTTTTACAATTCCAATAGTAAGTGTTTACTGGGTACATCGTTATCGTTCCTTGATTGGAAATTCGAGTAGAGATGTCCACACCTGCCAATGTTGCAGTACGAGAATGTGTGCCTGCTGCCTGCCTACATTGTTCTTCTCACCTTTACATCTGACACTTTATTATTTGAATTGTACTCTGGAACAGAAGGGATTTCGTTTCCTTGTGTGAAAGACCGATGACCTGATTCGTCCTTTTAACTTTTATTGATGGTAATTGCTTGGGTGAGAAATGGAGCTTAACTATTTCCATTCAACGCAAGCATTTTTCTTTTTGCAGAAAAAGTTCCTCAAGGACCCTGAGAAAAAAGGTCAGTGCAAAGGATATTTAGTACTACTGCGTTGGGTCAACCCCTTGTCATTACAAATGTACCGAAAAATTCAAGAAAAGAATATTAGGGGAGAAAGGATATATCTCTGGTTCGCATGAAAAGGAATTATGTCCTTTTCATCTGAGTCTAGTCATGTGTGTGTAAACAAATATTAAATACCCTGGGATAGAACACTTGCTTTAAAAGCTTATAAAGGTTTCTTCTGGGGTATATTACAGCTTACTTACAGCTGGGTTAAGTGTACTCGCAAGGATTTAGGGCATCAATATTGGTTGTCATTTTTTGTCTCTCGAGTTCGACTACTTACACGTTTATAAGGACCCTTTTAAGCAGAAAGCTGCTACTAGGCCAAAAGAAGGATATGGGTCAGTGCTACAGCAAATGAACGTGGAGCCGAAAGACCACTTACGTAGAGGAAAAGAATAACTCATGTATGAGCTGGTAGGAATGGAGAGAGTATGGAGTTAAAATTCAATACAGTAGTCGCTTGTAATGCCTTCGCGATGACTATGCCCAAAGAAGAAGCTCTATTGAGCGTGTCTAGATGGGTAATGTTCCCACAGGAGTTCAACTTCGAAATCGAATTTCGTTCGTACAATATTCCGTCTGTTTCTTCTTTGGTGGCGTTACAGCCCATGAAGCACCAGAGCCAAGCTTCTTTCAATCACCCATATTGGAATCAGCAACATTACCATGTATGGCCAAGTCCATGCCCTCCAAGTTGGGAAAGCAAAATGTCTTTTTTTACCACCTCTGGTGCGTCAGCCTACACGACACCAGCTCCGATAACGGACACAGGCTGATTGATCTTGCCACGGGGCGAAATCACCTACTAGCCAGTACGCGCTTCCCGCACCTCGATATACACAAAGGCACCTGGCGGTCTTTTGATCAATCGACTACCAACCAGATTGATCACATCGCGATCGACGTCAGACACTCCTCCACTATTCTTGATGTTCGAACTTTCCGAGGGGCTAACATCGACTCGGACCACTATCTTGTAGTAGCCAAGATGCGCCTACGGATATCACGAACGCAGCGGAGTAGAGTGAGAATACAAAGTTATGACGTCGGAAAGCTACTGTCGCCAGAAACTGGTCGTGCTTTTTCCGATCGCGTCTCCAATACACCTCAATCCTCCACGCTATCAATAGAACAACAGTGGAACCTCTGCAAACAAGCCCTGAAAAGCTCTGCATCCGAAGTTTTGGGTCACAAGGCTCCACCACGAAGAAACACCTGATTCGATGACGAGTGCAGGAGGATTCACACAGCGAAGCAGGATGCATATAAGACCTCGCTGCTCGTAAATTCAACGAGTTAAAAAGAAGGGAAGAGCATAAGCTTCTCAGGAGAAAGAAGAAAGAGCATGAGAAGCGCGCGATTGAGGATTTGGAGAGGTGTTACCGCAGGCGTGACGTTCGAAAGTTTTATCAACAGATAAAGCGTACATGCCAAGGTTATAAAGCCAGAACGGAAGCCTGCAGGGATGAGAACGGACACCTAGTAGTAGAATCGCTGAGAATATGGAAAAAACCACTTCTGCAAACTGTACAACAGTGATGTTAGTCAATATACCGCTGTCAGGCAGAATGATCCATCCCCATCTGAGCTCGACGAAGTTAAGATTGCCATATCGAAACTCAAGTCGAATAAAGCTGCTGGCGCAGACGGACTGTCTGCTGAGCTCTTCAAGGCAGCTGGGGATGACCTGGTTAGGAGCATGTACCAGCTCATTTGTAAGATATGGTCAGAGGAAAGCATGTCCGAGGAATGGAGTCCCAGCATCGTATGCCCGATCCACAAAAAAGGAGACCCCTCTGATTGCGCCAACTACAAAGAAATAAGTCTCCTTAAGATCGCCTACAAAGTCTTCTCTGCCGTTTTGTGTGAACACCTGAAGCCTTTTGTAAATAAGCTGATAGGTCCTTATCAGTGTGGATTCAAGCCAGGGAAGTCCACCATCGACCACATCTTCACACATTTCAAGGCGACACTCACCACCTATTTGTCGACTTCAAAGCCGCATACGACAGCGTAATTAGAGACGAGCTATACAACGCTATGACTACCTTTGTCATACCTGCTAAACTCATCAGACTATGCAGGATGACTTTGGAGAATGCTCGCTGCTCCATCCGAATCGGTGAACACCTTACCGATAGTTTTGATGTCAAAAAAGGATTTAGGCAGGGCGATGCGCTGTCGTGTGATTTCTTCAACATCGTACTGGAAATGATTGTGCAAAAATCACAGGCCAATACAAGAGGCATGATCTATTTGAAATCCTCGCAACTCCTTGCATACGCCGACGATATTGACATAAAAGGTAGATCACAGCGAGATGTCAATAAGGCGCTTGCGAGTATTGAGTTCGAGGCGGCGAAAGTTGGTCTGGCGGTAAACGAGGGCAAAACTAAATATATGCTGTCATCAAAAAAGGACACTCACCACCGACGTCTTGGCCAGAACGTTTGTATTGGCAGATATGAGTTCGAGGTAGTTAAGGACATCGTCTACCTTGGCTCCACAATGACCTGGAACAACGATATCAAACGCAGAATCCCTCTTGCCAATCACTGTTTCTTTGGGCTCAGGAGGCAATTGACTAATAGAGCCCTCTCCCGAACGGCAAAGTTGACTCTATATAAGACCCTTATCATCGCGGCCCTGCTGTACGGTGCAAAAGCATGGACACTATCAAAAGCGGATGAGGAGGCCCTTGGTCGGCTTGAGAGAAAGATTTTGCGCGTGATTTTCGGGCCTATAAATGCAGACGGGGGATGGAGGAAAAGATACAAGGAGGTTAAGCTCCTTGGAGAAGATTCCACTACCTACACCCGTCTCCATCTTGCGGGTGTGCCATCGGTATAGAGGGAAATCGAGTCCTTCGGTATGACTTGGAAAGATAACTTCAAGTGAACATATTTTACGAGGTGCTTTAGTCCGTGACCCTCCATTCAACTTTAGTTATCCCGTTCCTCCTCTACGGCACGGAGGCTTGGACCTGATCAAAAATGTATGAAGAGGCCCTTCGTCGTTTCGAGAGGAAAATTCTGAGTTCAATCTATGGTCATATTGGTATAAACGGGGAGTGGAGGAGAATATACAACGACGAACTATACGCCATACGGGCTGTACAGCAACATCGGCCTAGTACGACGTCTACGGATCTCCAATCCCTAAGAGGGGCAAAGACTCCTCTAACCCGGCAAATCTCCGGTCGATAAGTCTCCTTCCGAGTATCAGCAAGGTCTTCGAGAAGGTAATCCATAGAGCCCTGTCCAAATGGGCTGAGGACAAAAATATCATTCCGGATAACCAATTCGGTTTCAGGGCGGGGCATGATACCATACATGCCGCGTCGAAACTCGTCTCGGATGTCCAATGGAATAAATGCAAGAACCAATGTACGGGTGCCTGCCTGGTTGACTTGGAAAAAGCCTTCGACACCGTATGGTTAGAAGGACTCTACTACAAGCTCAAACAGCTGGGCATAAGTAAACCACTGCTATATATGATCTATGACATGATGAAGGGTAGAAAGTTCGTTGTGAAAATTGCCAACGTGACTTCTACTCAAACATTCGAAATTAAAAATGGACTGCAACAGGGCACAGTGAACTCACCGATCCTTTTCAGCATTTACATCAGCGATCTGATAGTTTCTCTTCGCCATTCGATAGCGTACGCGGACGACTTGGTTGCGTACAGATCAGGTCCAACGATCGATGTCATTGGCATTTTATTGCAGCGTGACTTCGACAAAATTCAGCAGTTCTGTGATGACTGGAAGTTGAAAATCAACTTCCAGAAATCAGAGACTATCTTATTCAGAACGCCTTTGTCTAGGGCCTCTAGGGACACTAGAAAGCACTGGCGAAGGTTCTCAATCCTTGGACCGGACGGGCGTCCACTGGCAGATAGAAGTGTAGTCAGATACCTTGGGATCTGGCTGGATCAGTATCTATATTTTGATAAAAATGTGGATGCTGCTCTGGCAAGGGCTCGGGGCGCTTTCGCTCTGACAAGATGGCTGTTCCATAGCAGCCAACTTGACTGCAGAGTGAAGGTAATCTGCTACATGGCCCTAATCAGGCCCATGATTGCCTATGGATGTCCCGTTTGGTTCAATGTGAGTGCCAGTCTGATGGAAAGGATTCGAATGTTTGAGAGACAATGTCTAAGGACTTGTCTCTCATTGCACAAAACACCAGAATCCGAGTACACGAAATTCTATCCCAACGAGGTCCTATACAATAGGGCAAGAATTTTACGGATAGACAATTTTCTGATAAAGCTGATTCGAGGTCACATTGCGAGGGCAATGACTTCGGTCAATAACTTGATCTCTGGGGCTTACTACCCCAACAGTATGTACCATGAGCGTGTGCGACTTAGCGGCTTTGTCCCTCCGGAAGCATTCCTCTATCTTGATCACTGTGGACTAATCCAGGATAGATTGGCGGTACCGCTAATCTTCCATGTGGCACGAAAGTACGTGGAACGGCGATTCCTCTACGGAGCTGAGGTCGAGCTCTGTGAGCCGGAGCGCCTCAGGTTCAGCAGGGCGGTTTCAGACCGCGATCGGAGAGACGTTGTGAGGCAGCAGCAGCGCTTTTGGTGGCTGGAGATGACTCCGCTAGGTTAAGTAAGCCTCTTCAAGGCAACAATCGCCAACACCAATGGCATACATAGGGTAGGGTAGGTTAGGGTAGACTAAGGTAGAATAAGTATAGACACAAAAAAAAAAAAAAAAAAAGAATAGGCTAAGTTTAGTTATATTAGAATAAGATAGAATAAGATAAAAATAAACAAAAAAATTTGATAGTATGCTAAGTTTTTTTAAAATTTCTTAGGTTTTTAATAAATATTTAAAATTAAATGTACAAAAAAATATGATACTAAGTCGAAAGACATTTAAAAAAACAAAAAAATAAATATAGGTTATCTTAGAGCGTCCGCATGGGGCCAGTAAGGTATTTTTAATATAACGTATTAAGTTAATTAAGCTAGTTTAAGTCATTTTGTCTAGCGTAAGATAGCTATAAGTTTAATATTAATAAAAAATGATTTTTTAAACTGAAAAAAAAAACGTCTACGGATCCAACGTCTATGATGGCCAGGCCATGTAGAACTCCGGCCCGAAGAGTCTTCGAAGGACGACGATGCAGAGGACGCACGCATGTAAGGTGGCGCCCACAGGTGGAAAGGGACCTTAACCAATCGGGCGTGCGACACTGGAAACAGCTGGATAGAGGTTGGTTGGCTATATTGAGGGAGAAGTTGGTAAGCATTGTCACTACGGATATAATTGGCGAGGCCGCGATGGAGTACGAATAATGGCACTAATCTATATCCAGGAAGATTAAAATCAGAAGTATTGAATGGAGGAGGGAAGCGCGGACTTAAATGGCGAAAAAATGTTCCCTTAATCCCCGAATATTACAGAATTGAATAATACACAAAACATGTAGTATGCAGCAACAGAACCTCGTGAAGTACACGACACTGTCCATTCAAAATACTCAAATGTCCATCGCCGAATAGCCAGATCTATTACCTAAAAGAAAATCGGTTGTCCAAAAGGAAGTAGAAGGAAGGAATGGAAAAATAAAAAAATATTTGGCGAAGAAAGAGTACCAGAGAATAACTACCGAGTAGACTAGCTAGTCGTCCATTAAGCGCGCGCCTTTCGGCTCAGGGATGAAGCCTGAACCCCATCACCATGGGAGGTACGACGTGTCGAAAGTCGGATACCACGAAGAGCCGCGAAAAGATCGATAGGCAGTGGCAGAAAACATGAAGGAATGGAATGGTACGAACGAATGCAAGGAGGCCGAGGAAGGAACATAATCAAGGCAAACAATACGGGTTGCGAGGAGTATCTACATTTATGTATTACAATGAAAAAAGGAAAAAATTGAAATACTTACATTGTGATCCTTCTATAGCACCATGCTGTAAGAGCATTTTTGTCATCGATCGGTTGTTACTCAGGACGGCTACATCCAATGGCGACAGACCATCTGCGTTAATACTAAAACGAAAATAATTACATTATTTTCAACAACAAAACAAAAAAGTATATTTGGAGGCACGTAAGGTATATCCTATTTTCAAAAGTACCTCCATAGTTTCGAATTCACATAGCAAGTGCTTGCTTCTTCTCAAGTAGTCCGTAAGTAGGACTACGAGGATACAAAGTACTTGACATACCGATCGATATGAGCAGGATAAGAAGGGGGCTTATGAACCCCACAACCCTACTCTGACGGTTATTTCCGTTTATTATTAAAGACAGAACGGAAGGATGTGGTATTTCATGACCGCTTTCAATGAGGCATGCTTACAAGGCAAGGAGCACACGCGTACGTACAGATACTGTATATTATTATTTTTATTATTATATCTTTTCCTCCAATCCTGTTGAGTACAGCAGAGGTAGACTGGGAGCGATTAGGTAGAAGGTAGACATATGCTCACTCACATCCGTACGAAGCATGCTACTATTACCCCAAAAACCAGGAGTGTAGCTTCACTGGAAGTGGGGCAATAGCACTTATAATATCTAGTTACTATTCATTCGCCCAAATTGGATATGCTCTCTTTCAAGGAAACAGAGCATTTATTTCAGGTGCGAGTAATTAAATTGATGTTTGTGTGAAAGAATATTGGTTTGGAACTCTATGTGAACATTCTAGAAACAGACTAAGAAGAAACGTTTGAATACAGTCGATAACTAGAACAAGCATTACTAACTCTCATGAAATGTATATTCTTTTGATCCTGTGACGGGTGACGACGTTTTTTAAAAAGACTTGATGAGTGTCTATAAACTCCAGTCCATCACTATTACCATCAATGTCAAACGAATGGAGTAGCCCTGTGAAATAAGGCTACAAATTAAGTACTCGTATCAAGGATCTGCTTCTGAACGTCAACTGTAAGGACCTACGACCCAGAGCTATTTTCGAATTAGTTGGTCAGTTCTTGAAGGGTAGAGGGAGTGAGCAAGCAGAGCAAAGAAGTTGATCGCGTTTAACGTTCGATCTCTGTCCTTGCCTAATCCAAGTTGACACACAGCTACCGCGAAGCCTCTCCTGAATAACTGCCCTGGCATCCGCCAGGTAGTGAACCAATGTGTGCAGCGACCCGACCTCTTGTTCCTGGGGAAAAAGGAACCAAGTCCTCCAGGTTGGGGGTTGTGCTTAGGCGTACCTCCCTATCAGAAAATAAATAAATTGCTGCGGAGCAACCACAAGCTCTGGATACGGACGGATACAAAGCTGACGACCCCTGCAAACGATTAAATGACTTGCGAGTCTGCACTTGGAATGTGAGGTTCTTTAACAGATCGGGTGCAGGTATCGGAGCAAAGCCTCAGTTGCTATAAAGCAGATATAACTGCACTCCAAGAAGTGCGATGGGATGGACCAGGCAAAAGGTGGACGAAAAACTGCGACATCTACTACAGGAGAACAAACAGCGCTTATCCGAATGCGGATTCGTTGTTCGAGGAAGATTCTGGAAAAAACTCTTAAGCTTTCGGGATGTAAGCGAACGCCTCGTAACAATCCGCATCAAGACTAATTTTGGAAACATTAGCTTGATATGCGCTCATACGCCAACCGAAGAAATGGACGATGGACTCAAACAAGAATTCTACGATCCCCTAGACAGAACCTATGCCCAGTGTCCCGGCATGGTAGGAGATTTGAATGCGAAACTGGGCAAAGAAGACATATTTGAGTTGATCACGGGGAAATATAGCCTACATGACACGACGTCTGAAAACGGACATGGGCTACTGGACCTCCTGGCGGGGCGTAATCTCCTTCTGACTAGCACATGATTCTTGCATCTCAACGTTCACAAAGGAACCTGGTGATCACCTGATCATTCTACCAGCAATCAGATTAAACACGCTGCGATCATTGCCAGACACTCCTCCAGCATCCTAGATGTACGAACCTTCCGAGGAGCCAACAGCTACTCGGATCACTACCTTGTTGTAGCCAAGGTAGAAATGAAGATTTCAAGGATGCCACGGAGTCGAGCTGGACAACGAAAGTTTGACCTCGGAAAACTACACTCGCGGGAGACCGCTAGGATCTTTGCCGATCGAGTTTCCCTCAAGCTATCGCAAACACAGTTCCCACAGTACAACAGTAGGAGCATTGCCAGCGTGCCATCAGAGACGCTGCCTCTGATGAGTTGGGTATCAAACTACCGTCAGCTAGAAACACCTGGTTTGATGAGCAATGCGGGCAAGCCCGCTACGCTTTTAAGGAAGAAAAAAAGGCAGCATAAAAAGCGTGAGGTCAAGGAGATAGATAGATGCTACCGCAGGAAAAACGCTCGCAAGTTTTACGAAGACTTAATACGAACATGCAAGGCTATAAAGCCACAACGGAAGCTTGTAGGGTGGAAGGCTGACAACTAGAAGTGGAGTCACAGTCGAACACTCCACTTCTAGGAACACTTCTGTAGACTGTATAACGGCGACGAAAGATCTAATACCGCTGTCAAGCAAAATGATCCATTCGCAACGGACGAAGATGCAAGAGAATTTCGACCACCCAACCTAGATGAAATTAAGTTGATAATTTCAAAGTTGCGGCGCCGACGGCCTGTCTGAAGAGCTATTTAAAGCGGCTGGAGATGATCTGGTAGGGCGCATGCAACAGCTCATCTGTAAAATATGTTCGGAGGAAAGCATGCCCGACGAATGGAATCTCAGCATCGTTTGCCCAGTCCACAAGAAAGGAGATCCCTATAATTGTGCCAGTTACAGGGGAATAAGTCTCCTTAACATCGCATACAAGATCTTCTCTGCCATACTCTGCCATACCGTGTGTATCAGTGTGATTTCAGGCCAGGTAAATCGGCAACTGCGGAAGATCTTGGAGGAGACCCAAGAATACCAAATCGACACCCACCACGCTTTTGTCGATTTCAAAGCCGCATATGACAGTGTACATAGAGACGAGTTATACGGAGCCATGTCTAGTTTTAACATCTCTGCCAAACTTGTCAGGTTGTGCAGGATGACAATGGAGAACTTCCGCTGCTCCTTTAAGTTCGGAGGTAAACTAACCGAGACTTTTAATGTTAAAAAAGGATTTGGACAAGGTGACGCACTGTCATATAATTTTTTCAACATCGTGCATGAAAAGATCATACGAGACTCACTGGCCAACACAAGAAGTAGCTTTCAAGTCTGCTCAACTGCTTGCGCGGATGACATTGACGAACTGGGGAGAGCACAATCAGACGTATCATTGAAGCAGAAGCGGCTAAAGTGGGTCTGAAGGGAAACGAGGGCAAAATCAAATATACTACGCTGTCATCAAAGACAGATGTTAAACACTGACGGCTTGGCCAGAACGTCATTATGGTTAAGGATTTTGTCGACCTTGGCGCACTAATGACCAGCGACAACAACACCAACGGTGAGATTAGACGCAGACTAACTTTTGTCAACCGCTGTTCTTTGGCCTCAAGAGGCAATTGAGAAGTAGAGTCCTCTATCGAAAAACCAAGGTGACCCTCCACAAAACCTTAATCATTCCGGTCCTTCTTTATGGCGCAGAGGATTAGAGAGAAAAATTCTACGTGTAATGATCGGTCCCATTTCTGTTGATGAAGAGTGTAGGAGAAGATTCAACGACACACTATAGGGGCTTTACAGTGACATTGGCCCGGCAGTTAGACGTCTACGAATACAACTAAGATCTAAGATGCCTGGACCATGTAGAGCGAATGGACACCCCAGCTTCAACCCTCAAAGTCTTCGAATCCAACCACGAGGGACGACGCATGTAAGGAGGCGCACGCATGTGGAAAGGGATCTTTACGAACTGGGTGTGCGTCACTGGAAAGAGCTGGCCAGAAATCGTGCCGGTTGGAGAGATATATTGGTTGAGGCCGAGGCTCACCCCGAGCTGTAGCTCCACCTAGGTATGAAAGTACGTGTATGCTGCATCATAAACGGTGATTAATACCATGGTGCTGACCAGGTTGCTATTAAATTACTCAAGAAATAGTCACAAACACCGACAGTACAAACGCTGAGATTAGGTGCAAAATAACTCTTGTCAACAAGGTAATTGAGAAAAGGAGCCTTCACTCTTTTCGACAGCGGATGAAGATGAAGATACCATTGAACAATTTGCGAAGAAAAGTATATGTGTATGACTTAGATGAGTTGATAGAAAGCGATGGGATTTCACAGGCTATACAATGTTGGCTTGGTATACTTGGTATAGTGTCCAAGTTATTTAACGACTAGGAGGAGAGCGCTATGTAGGCCATTCGCTCTATTCAGATAAGGCGGCCCCGATCCGCCTCACAAAAAAAGAGTACGTATTTCATTGAAGCGTACCTAACAGCCCTGTTTAGATTCAGATTCAACCTGAGTTACATTACACCAAGTTGAAGAGTAGACAAGTTGATTTTTCTCCCTAAACCTGGTAAACCCAGTGATCTGCCTAACGCCCCATCAGACCGACATCTCTACTTCTAAAGTCAGTGGAGAATCTCCTCGGACAAGCTACTACACCTGGAACAATATGCCTACCACAAAGAACCATATATTAAGAATGCACTACATCGACTTGTGGCCCACACTGAAGCGCGTTTCAACTTAAAGAGCGCTTGTTTTAACAACGAAAATATTGCCCTGACCGCCCTGGCTCGAAGGAGTGTCAACCATTCCACTGCCTACCGTGCAGGCCAGTTGGTCAGTTGGCTGGATATGTGATTTCGGTATCGGACATGCTACCATTAACGAACATCTATTACATCAAGACAGAAAAAACAAATCATCAAGTTCGGAAATCAGAAAATCACTTACAGTTTAGAAATGGAATGCGCCGTTTAAGATAGTACCTTTCCAGTGGTTCTCTGTGGGGTATCAGAACATAAATATTGACAGCTGGCCAACTAGCCAGGAAGGGCTCATTAGAAAGTTAACAGACTCCTAGAATCAACACACTTCTAGAACCTTAGAAAAAGCAAAACATCTATCCCACTGCATATAGTACAGTACAGAAGAAAGTGCGACAAGGCAACATCGTATTAGCTCTAGGCGGCATTAACGCGCAGGTGGGAGCCAGTAATATGTATCTACAAAAAACGATGGGACCACACGGTATTAGCAGAATGACTGAAAATGGTAAACTATTTACCGAAACAAGTGCAGCTAATAATCTTATAATAGGCGGCATGCTGTTGCCCACAAACGGATTTATAAAGTCACCTGGAGTTCACCTGATTGATCACATCATGGTCAGCAGAAAATGGAGGGGCTCACTTCTTGCCGTAAGAAATAAGCGTGGCTCAAACATTACAAACGACCATCGCTTGTTATCCTCGTAGGATCCCCTTTCTCCGACCATACTTGAAAACTTATTGAGGTTAGGAAACTTGCTAAAGCAAGATTCAACGCCGCCAAGACTTAACCGTTTGGTCAAATAGTGCACCAAGCAATATGGGCAACACTCCGTTGTAAGGATATCCGTGACAAAATCATAAATTTAATCGAAAGTTTATATAGCGAGGCAAATTGCCGAACTCTTCATGAAGCTGAGCTAATTGGTGTAAGACAAGGTTGCATACTTTCCCCCAAGCTCTTTATAATGTCATGAACCAAGCTCGGCATAAGGTGGGTATGAATGGCTCGCTGAATGACATCGACTACGCAGATGACATATGCCTTCTGGCCCACAATTGATATGATGTCCAAACTACAAAAGGTCATGGCAATTGCTTCAAAAGCTGGACTCTATATAAACACTGGGAAAACAAAAACGATGCGGGTCAGCATAAACACTCTTTGTGTCCAGGCGTTTTGCTACCTTAGGTGTATCATTCCAAGCTCTGGAGGTTATGAAATTCGATACCGAGAACCAAATCAAAAAAGGTCAGCAGGTGTTCGGAACACTAAGAAAAGATGGAACTCATCTTCCCTCGCATGCGGCACAAAAGCCTGCCCGTACAACCAAAAAGTAGGTTGTGAAACATGGAATGGAACGTCTACTGCAATGTGTCCAGTCTTTTTTTAACCGATGTTTAAGGCGAATCCTAAAGATATACTGACCAGAAACGATATCCAATATAAGGCTACGGTCTTTAACAAACCATTTGCCTAAACGAAAATGGCTGTCTAAAACTTTTTCTACCATCGAAGGTATCGGTTGGTTCACCTCCGACCTTACTGGAGCAGCGGGAACTCTCCAAAGACATCCTGCACAGTCTGACGAGTTTGGCAGGAATGTTAAAACATGACATGGCTCTGTATAGCTCGTCTATATAAACACTGTCATATGCGGTTTTAAAGTCCACAAAAAGAGGATGCGTGTCGACCTGTAATTCATGGGTCCTCTCCAAGATCTGCCGTAGTGTAAATATTTGGCCTATCGTGGATTTTCCTCGCCTGAAACCACACTGATAGGTACCTACCAGATTATCCACAAATGGTTTCAGACGCTTACACAGTACGGCAGATAGGATCTTGTATGCGATGTTCAAGAGACTTATCCCTCTTTAATTGGAGCAGCCACAGGGGTGTCCTTTCTTATGGACCGGGCAAACGATGCTGAGATTCCATTCATCGGGCATACATTCCTCCGATCATATCTTACAGATCAGTTGGTGCATGTTCCTGACCAGCTCACCGCCAGCTGCTTTGAATAGTTCAGCGGGAAGACCGTCCGCTCCAGCAGCTTTACAAGGCTTAAGCTTCGATATCGCTATTTTAACATCGTCTAGGTCGGGTGGAAAGGATTCTCTTTCGTCTTCGTCCATTCTGAATGGTTTGTTCTGCCTGACGGCGGCATTTTGACTATCATCGCCGTAATACAGTCTACAGAAGTGGTCTTTTCACAATCCCAGTATCGACTGTGACTCCACTATTAGTTGTCCGTGCTCATCCTTGGCTTTATAGCCTTGGCATGTTGGTTTTACTTTTTGGTAAAACTTTTGAACGTCGTTTCTGCAATAGCATCTCTCCATCCCCTCGATCTCGCCCTTCTCGTGCTCCTTCTTTTTTCTTCTCAGAAGTGCAAACTCCTCCCTTCTTTTCTGTTCATAGAGCTCGCGGGCAGCTCTCGTCCGTCGATGCAATGTAGCCATATATGCATTCTGTTTCTCTACATGGACCTGTCTGCATTCGTCATCAAACCAGGGTTTCTCGAAGGTGGTTTCTTGAAACCGAGTACATCTGAGGCGGCCTCTCTGATGGCGTTCTGACAACGACTCCATTGCTGTTCTATGGTTTGTATAGATTGCATCAAGACTTGAGAGAGCATGAAGGAGACTTGATCGGCAAAGGTCCTGGCGGTCAACTGCGATTACAGCTTTTCGACGTTAAATTTTGGTGTACTTACTCGAATCCGTTGATTCCGAGAAATTCGCATCCGTACCTTGGCTCCTCGAAAAGTTCGGACTTCTAGGATGCTGGAGGAGAGTCTGCCGTCGATCGCAATGTGATCAATTTGATTAATTGTCGATTGATCGAACGACGGCCATGTCCCCTTAATGAATGTTGAGGTGTGGGAATCGTGTACTTGCTACTACGAGATTATGTCCCGCCATAAGGTCCACTAGCCTTAGTCTGTTTTCTGACGTGGTTTTTGTAGGCTGTGCTTTCCTATGATTCGTTCAAAGATAACTTCCTTATCCAGCTTCGCATTGAAATCTCCTAGAACGATTTTGGTGTCAAAGCTGGGACATTGGGCATATGTTCTGCTCAGGCGATCATAGAAGTCGCCTTTATGTCGGTTATCCTTTCCCTCTGTGGGGACGTGGACACATATTAAGCTTATATTGCCGAGATTGGCGTTGATGCCGATAGTTATGAGGCGTTCAATTACATACTGGAAGCTTAAGACTTTTTTCCTGAGTCGGTCTCGAATAAGCGTTGTTTATTTTCTCTGTAGCAGTTTCCATAGTAGATATTTTGCCTGGCCCATCCCATTGCACTTCTTGGAGCAGAAGAATAGAAGTTAGTCGTTTGATTTCAAGTGGCTTCATCCAAAATGTCTTCACTGAAGTACTTCAGAATAAGATTGATTCCTAAACCTAACTCAATTCAACGTTTTAGAATTAATTTCAAAATTTCAAAAATTGATTAGTCTTCTAATCAATTCTTACAATTATATAGCCCACCTTTCCACCTCAAGTCTCAACCGGATGCAAAGGTTACTTTGGATATTAGTCAATACCCATGGGAACAGAACGAACCCAAAAAATTATTTTCGCTTAGAAACTCGTTTAACCCCAATCTTGAGATCTCGATGAACATCCGTGGGATGATGAACCCCAGCAACTCTGTAACTGACCATCCTCGCCTGGGTGCTTCTTCCACCTTAATTGTGGCTCTCGCCGCCCTGTTGAATTAAACTCTGTCGGTTTATTCAATTTGTATATTCAAGGAATTTAATTGTTGACCATATGCAAATAGGTGCTTCTTCCTGTTTTAATTAAATGGATCTTAAGGGTCATGGATATGCTCCCACGCACGAGTTAAGTATGCACGTACACATGAAGCGTGTAATGATATGGTTGCTCTCTAAAAAGATTATGTTTGAAGCCTTGACATGAATGCCACTATCGTTTTGAGTGGAATACGCGTAGTTGCGTTTCAGGAATAGGTTCGACTACTCGTACATACATACATATACACTAGTGTGGTTATCCCTTGTAATCGTATGTTGTGGCACATATTTATGTAAAGATGATTACAAATCGATTCAATATGCATCTGCTTGGAAACGGAAACTAGGATGTTCTAGCCACCGAACATCCGTTGTACGATTCATTGATTCCGTGGAGTGAATATGATAACCTGACCTTGGCATCGACAACAACTCGTATGTGTTCATTTCGTTTTGTATCCACGGGGCATAGTGCAGGATGTCGGAAGAGTAAGCTGCGCGTTTTCAATCTACTTAAAGGATTTGGCCCGACACTTGTTTCAATCTAACCTTGTTAGTGTGATAGTGTTACATCGTTTCGTTCCCGAGAGACAGCACATGTTCATATACGATGGGCTTGTCATCCCTGATGATTCGCACAAGTGAATCTTTGCAGTGCTTATCCATCATATTCGTAGATTTCTTCTCATAAAATTTGTAATAACATATCTCCCCCGCGTCGTAATCAATAATAGTTGTCAGCACAGATAATACATCGTTGGTGTCGGAAATTCGTTATGTAATCGTTACAATACATGTTCGACTAAAGGTCGAAAGATCACTCAAGGGACAATGTGCAAGAAACATGTAATTGCCAAAAGCTCGTACATACTCGTGAATAAGTTAAGGACCTTTCGTATTCGTACTGTTCATTCTCTTATACTTGCCGCACGTGTGCTTTTATTTGACAATAATTAGTTGTAGTACTTCGGATACGATTTCCAGAAGATGTTCCTAGTTGGTCTATGGATTGGATCTGTTGTTCGTTATTAGATGACATGCGAAAGTAAATCATCCTTCTTACTAACTTACTAGGGTGCGCTATAGCCTGGGGTGAGTCTGGGACTCAACCAACACGCCTCTCCGACCGGCACGATCTCTGGCCAGCTGTGTCCGATATACCATGCCCAGTTGGTTGAAGTCCCTTTCCACCTAGGTGCGCCACTTTAGATGCGACCGTCCTCTGTTGCGTCGTTTCTCGGGGGCATTCTCAGACATCCGTGGGACCACTCAAACGCAAATACTGGTCCATTGTACTGCCAGACAGATACCTTACATTAATGTATTTACCCCGTTTTCTTGAGGAAAATGAGAAGGAGCTTCAGTGATATAGAGCCAAGAGATTCGGTACACACCATGTCGGCCCCAAGGCGTAAGCAAAGGCGGGACAGTCACAGAGAAAGTGTTCTGTAATGAGTCCCACATGTTTTCCGCAGTCAATTCTTCTTAAAGAGATGAGGAATGCTCCTCAAGGGCATACGCGCTTAGTTATCTTGCATACTGGATAATCCCCCCATCTACGGTTGTGTGTATTAAACACCCAATCGTAAATGTAGAAATTTACCGTGGGCGCAGGTAAACCTAGAGCGGTCCTGAGAAACCCTCCCCTGGACCCATTCTGTCGAGTTCATCAGAGATCTCATTTTGTGGGAATCCAGCGTGACCTGGAACCTATACAAGCCTTAGTGAATTTAGTCCACCGACTCTGTTCAAGAAAGTCTTGAGTTTATGCACTAATTTGGAGCCAGTTAAAGGGTTGTACACAGTTTTTAGTGCAGCTTGGCTGTCACTGCAGGCGCATATGATTTTTCTCTTCCACCTGTGCTTCACAACATTGTGCATGGCCATTAGGATTGCGTATATTTGACCGAAAGACAGACGCATATTTTGCTAACGAGAAGTGCAATCGAATGTTTTCGCGCTCAAAGAAGACCTAAGTTCTGGACCCCGTCCAGACCTGGAGCCATCCGTGAAAATGCGAAGACTATCCTTTCTAGGTTCAGTATCCAGCCAGACCCAGTTCTGACGCCATGAAAACTCGACTGTGAAATAACAGCGCAGTGGGACAACGGGTGTTAATGCGTCAGAGGGCATGTCCATGAGACAGGGGTCGCAGAAAATTTCTTGCGCTAGCACACTGTTATTCCCGTGCGAGTTGTACCAAAAACCATTTCTCTTAAGACAAGACATGGCTTTCAGAACACACCCTCTTTATCAACGGGTGAAAGGTTTATCATAACCCACTTTCCCGGCGTGCTGGGGAAAGCCCCCGAACAGCTGAGAAAAACCGTTCTTTGGAGTTTGGTGAAAGAGGCTATGATGTGTTTGCGTGTTAGCCTGTTCCACCAGACAACCGATGCATATGAGATTATAAGACTTATCATCGCCATGTAGATCCGAAAGATCTATGCCGGCGATAAGACCCATGTTTTGCCAAAAGCTCATTTGGATTGCCTAAAGCTGACAGCGCTTTGGTGGTTTTTGACTCAACATGCTTTGACCAAAAAAGCTTGCTATCTAAGATAACTTCCAGGTACTTAACTTCCTTGGTTACCGGGATGGTAGTGACTCTTAGTACCAGCTGAGTCATGTCAGTATTTCCCTCCTTCTAATGAAGAGAACGACATCGGTCTTGTGAGCATTAACCGATAGCCTGTGCTTTGAGACGGACAGTCTCTTCTTCGAAGGAAATAAGGGCAAAATCATCCGTATAAGCCTGGGAGAAGCATTGAGAACATTAAGTAGAGAGTGGACCCCCATGACCCATAACTGCTGAGACAGGACACCACCTTGCCGGCAGCCCCAAGCGCGTACTCTTTCCTTTCGAGCGCGCATTCAATTCCTCCAATTAGGTTTTAAAGCGCAGTTTCGCAGGATTTTCCACAGTGATAAGCATGTTGCATCTCCGAAAGAGGATGCATTCGAAGGGCAGATTCCCGTGCATCTCTCCTGCTTTTCAGCAGGAAGGATGTTAGACTAATTAGACTAAAACTCTTGGCAAGTGAGTAATCCCTTTTTCGTGCGCCAAGGAAAAGGTATGTAGGCAAGTACCATCTGCCTTATACCTCTTTGTAGCATAAAAGGATATATCCCGTCGGTGCCTAGCGATTTAAAGCCATCGAAGGATGCCACAGCAAATTCAATAGCTTCCGATGGCGATATGATTTCCCAGGAAATGAGTCTGAAGCAGTAAACTAAGAGTTTCCACCTTAGACTCAATAAAGGTACTATCAGATTTTGTGAGTACATCCAGCTTTGTCGATTTTCCCCGTTTGGGAACATTAACCAACTTGCTAGTCGCATTCAGAGATTTGATCTCTACGCGGTTAGTCATCCTGCATCCTGGATAGGTAGACCCACAGCGGGTTCAGGTTCTAAGAATCTCTGAGCCCATTCTAGCGAGTTCACCACATATCTCTCTTTTCCTGGGATTCCAGAGGGACCTGGGGCCTGTATAAGCTTAAGTGAATTTAGTTTACCAACTTTGTTCAAAAAGGTCTTGAAAGGTTCGTACTTCACAACATAGTGCATGGCCACTAGGATTGCGTACATCTCTGACTGAAAGACAGATGCATATTTTCCTAACGGAAAGTGCAGTCGGACGTTTTCGTGTTCCTAGAGAACCTAGGAGGGCATGGGCTCGGACATACAGGGTAAAGTTGTTGATTGCTCTCAACCTGGCGAGATGCCAGCAACGATCCCTGTTTAAATGCCCGGGTCAAGTTGACATACGGCCTCCTCGCAGCGCCCTCTGGATAGCCTCTTCAACAACCTTTGGGAGGTGAACAAACGTATGCAGCGAAAAAAACCCCGACCAGAATGGCGGTTGTGCGGCGGGCTAACAATCCGCCCACGTAAAAAAAAACTTAAAGTTACGAATGAGCAAGATGCCTCGGATACACGGACGGATACTCGACGACGACAACGCACGAAAAAGGAACACGATTTGCGAGTATGCTCCTGGAATGTCAGAACCCTGTACACTCCCGGAGCTGC
Source organism: Eumerus sabulonum (assembly GCA_951905685.1). NCBI lineage: Eukaryota > Metazoa > Arthropoda > Insecta > Diptera > Syrphidae > Eumerus > Eumerus sabulonum. Next base: position 244,305,289 of record OX645060.1, read on the forward strand.
TCATAAACTAGAAGGAATCCTCACGCAGTACAAGGCGGATATTACTGCGGTCCAGGAAATACGCTGGATAGGAAACGGTATGATTAGGAAGAAAAATTGCGACATTTATAACAGCTATCACAAAAGGTTGCACTTACTGGGATGCGGATTTGTCGTGGGAAAGCGGTTGAGGTCGAAGGTCATCGACTTTAAACCTATAAGTGATCGCCTGGCTGTGATCCGCATCAGAGGCAGATTTTATAACATCAGCCTTATATGTGCACACGCCCCTACCGACGAGGCTGAAGACCCTATCAAGGAGGACTTCTATGACCTCCTGGACAACGCCTACGGAGCTTGTCCGGAGTACGATGTAAAAATCGTGCTCGGGGACTTCAACGCCAAAATCGGAAAGGAAAACACCCTTGGCGGAGTGATCGGAAAGCACAGCCTCCACGATACAACAACAGATAACGGCTTCCGACTCGCTGACTTTGCGAGAGCTCGTAATGCGGTGATAAGTAGCACAAGATTCCCTCGCAAGCGAATCCACACAGCAACCTGGCGATCTCCGGACGGTCGAACCGCCAACCAAATCGACCATGTGCTCATTGACGCAAGGCACGCGTCAAACATCCTGGATGTGCGAACATTCAGAGGGGCAAATGTCGACTCTGACCACTTCCTCGTAGCAGCAAGATTCAGAGCTCGACTGTCCAATGTCAGAAAGCTGCACCAGCCCAACAGGAGGAGGTTCGACATTGGGCGCCTGAGCACACCGGAGGTTGCCAGAGTCTACAGGGAGCAGCTGAGAGAAAGACTCTACTGTATGCCTACGTCGAACACAAATGCCAATAATATGTGGCTGCATTGCCGCTCAGCCAATCAGGAAGTAGCCGAAACCACCTTAGGATACCTACCACCCCGACAAGAAACCCGTGGTATGATGGCGAGTGTGAGCAGAAAAAGGCAGCAACCGACGAGGCGTACTAAAAGGCGCTGCAGAGGAAAACCAGGGCAGCGCGAGAAGAGTACCGAGCCAGAAGAAGGGAGGAGAAGAAACTACTGCGACAAAAGAAAAGAATCTTCGCAGCCTCCCAGCTCAAGGATATCGAGGAGTCTAGGGATAAACATAAAATACGAGCCTTTTACAAGAAAGCCAAAGGCCTTGCAGGAGGCTTCAAAAAGGGCAGCCTGGCTCTTCGAAACTGCGAGGGTAATCTTGTCACCGACCCGCAGGGAATAGTGGATGTATTTAAGCAGCACTTCCAGCAGCTGCTTAACGAGCATGACCAAGAGAGAGTGGTAGGGACCGAGGAAATCCCAACTCCAGCCGCTGAAGTAGTCCTCCCACCCAGCATAGAAGAAGTCGGCACAGCTATTCAGAAGCTGAAGAACAACAAGGTCGCAGGCTCAGATGGCTTGCCATCAGAGCTCTTCAAGGCTGGCGGCGATGTTCTGGTAGGGAGCATGCACCAGATCATCTGTAGAATTTGGGAAGATGAGAGCATGCCCGACGACTGGAATACCAGCTCTATATGCCTCATCCACAAAAAAGGCGATCCTACCTCTTGCAAGAACTATAGAGGTATATCCCTGCTCAATGTCGCATACAAGATCCTGTCCAGCGTATTGTGTGAACGTCTAAAACCATTTTGCACCGCACTAATCGGCAGCTACCAGTGCGGCTTCCGGCCCGGCAAATCAACTATAGGCCAAATTTTCACACTTCGACAAATCCTGGAAAAGACCAACGAGTTTCGAATCGATACACACCATCTTTTCATCGATTTCAAAGCCGCATACGACAGCATTCATCGTGAAGCACTGTTTGGGGCGATGGCCGAATTCGGGATCCCGGTAAAACTGATCCAGTTGTGTCGCGCCACGCTAAAAAACACGCGATGCACCGTGCCACTCGGTTCTAGGACCTCGGAACCATTCGAAACATGCACCGGATTTCGGCAAGGAGATGCGCTGTCATGTGACTTCTTCAACCTGGTGCTGGAGCAGATAGTGCGACGGGCAGGCGTCAACAGGGAAGGCACTATCTTTTACAAGTCCATCCAGCTGCTAGGATACGCGGATGATATCGACATCATCGCGTGTTCTCGCCGTGGCATTGTGGAAGCATTCACGGCGATTGAAGAACAGGCGAAACGAATTGGTCTTAAGATCAATGAGGACAAAACGAAATACATGCTGTCAAGCAAAAACCAATCCGTCGCTCACCACCTGGGACAAAACATAACAATTGACAGCTACAATTTCGAGGTAGTTAAGGAGTTTGTCTACCTCGGGGCAAACGTAAATTCCACAAATGACACCACAGTGGAGATCCGGCGTAGAATCGCCCTTGGCAACCGCTGCTACTTCGGCTTGTCCAAACAACTGGGGTCAAAACTCCTCACTCGAAAGACCAAAGTCATGCTTTACAAAACGCTCATTCTGCCAGTCTTGCTGTACGGAGCCGAAAGCTGGACGATAAGCAGGACAGCGGAGCTGATTTTGGGTTCTTTCGAAAGAAAAATTCTGCGCCGGATATTTGGTCCTGTCTGTGAGGAAGGTGAATGGAGAAGAAGACACAACCGCGAACTCTACGAGCTGTACCAAGATGTGGATGTAGTCCGGAAGGCAAGGATCCGTCGACTACACTGGCTCGGCCACATCGAGCGCATGGACATCAACGCTCCAGCTAAGAGGGTCTTCGACTCCGAGCCTCCTGGTTCGAGAAGAAGAGGAAGACCGAACCTCCGGTATAAAGACCAAGTAATCGCGGATGTAAGACATCTTGGTCTTGACAACTGGAAGCAGCGTGCCCGGGACCGTCAAGGATGGAAGGCAGCTATAGCTCAGGCTCAGATCCTCCATGGATCGCTGGCCTGATAAGTAAGTAAGTAAGTAGAGAACCCCAAAACCGGACCAAATCCCAGACCGGAATCCATCAGATAATCCATTCCACGTTCAGTATCCGGCCAAAGCCAGTCCTAACGCCATGGCAATTTTATGAAATTATAGCGCAATAGGATGACAGGTATCATTGCGTCGGAAGGTATGTATATCCATGAGACAGGGGTCGTAGTATATTCCTCACGCAAGTACACTGTCATTTCAACGCGAGTGGGGCCAAAAAGCGTTTCTTTTGAGGTGAGACATGGTTTTCAGTGCATACCTTCTGAAACATACATACATGTGTATATCAAGGGGTAGAAGGTTCATTATAGCATCAAGAACAGTGCCCGGCGTGCTGGAGATCCCTCGGGGTTGAATTCGAAGACTATGGGCTGGTTAGCCATATTAGACGTTGTACCCGTCACTGTACAGTCCACAGACTTCGTGGTTATTCACCTTCATGCCACGTTAACACAAACGGCTCCGAAGATATATGCAGAATCGCCACGAAGCGTCCAAGTACTTAATCATCCCTTTTTTTATAGGGTCCAAGCCTCTGCACCATAAAGGACGATTGGGATGATTAAGGTTTTGTAAAGACTCACCTTGGTTCGAGAAAAGACTCTACTTCTCAATCTCCTCTTAAGCCCGAAGAAACAGCAATTGGCAAGGGTTATTCTGCGTCTAATCTCAGCGCTGGTGTCATTGTCGCTCGTCACTAGTGAGCCAAGGTAGACGAAATCCTTGGCCACCTGAAATTTGTAGTTTCTCATAGTGACGTTCTGGCCAAAACTTCGGTGTTTGACTTTTGCCCCTTCTGTTTCAATGCTCACAAAAGCTTCACTGACGTTTCATTGTAGGTATTCTACCAATTATGTCAATGTTATCAGCATATGCAAGCGATTGTGCAGACTTGAAATAGGTCGTGCCTATTGTGTTGGCCAGTGAGTTCCGGACAATCTTTTCAAGAATGATGTTGAAAAATGACATGACATGACAATACGTCGTCCTGCCTAAATCCTTTTTTGACATCAAAGACCTCGGTTAATTCGGGGCCAAACCTGATGGAGCAGCGATCGTTCTCCACAACTCGACGAGCTTAGCAGGGATGTCAAAACGCGACATGGCTTTGGGTTTAGGTCGACGAAGAGGAGGTGGGTATCGACTTGTAATTCATTGGTCTTCTCCAGGAACTGCCGTAGTGTAAATATTTGTTTTATCGAGGATTTCTCTGGCCTGAAGCCACATTGATAGGAACTTATTAGAATGCTCACGAATGGTTTCAGGCGTTCACACAGTACGGTAAATATGAGATGACAGCCGATTTAAGGAAGGCTTATTATCCTATAATTGGCCCAATTCTGCGGACCGGCAAACGATGCTCAGTTTCCACTCATTGTTCATGCTTTCTTCCGACCAAATTCTACAGATGACCATCATTAACGTATCCCTACATTCTTTGAAAAAGAGTCTTCGGCTAACGACAGAGGATAATGTGAAAGCATCATTAAATGCGGTAGTCACAATAGCACGAAATTTAATGCGTTCAAAGCATAAAAACGTCTCCTTCCATTAAAGCAAAGTAGCAAGCTTCAGGTTGCTCTAGGTTAAAAATAAAACTGCTAGCGAATAATCAGGACTATCTTCAAACTGCAAAGTTCCATAAAGTTGCTCTAAATAACGTGACAGCTAACTATCCACTAAAGATAAAGTTCCCAGGTTCTCCTCTACTGCGTCGCCAAGAATGCCGTGACATTTAAGTGTAATTGATACAGCAGAGTCATCCCTCCCGGTTATCCTGGGTAGTTTTCCACAAACAGGACCATAAAACTAATTTCAACCTTAAATGTTTCCGAGCAGAAACGCATTACCTGAATAATGTAAAAGAGCAACGCGTCCACACTCGGAAAAGTTCCCGAAAAGAACCTGTCCAAGGCAATGACTACTTTCCTTTGCCGTTTGGGGTTTTCCTTTGCTTTTTGCCATTATCCTTGTTTGTATGCTCGGAAAGTCTGATTCAATTTCTCATTATAACATCGAAAAAGGATTTTTTACTATGATCTCGTTTATCTGATTCTTTAACATTTTTTTTTGAATTGCGACATTGCATTGCATAAGCTATAGGGAAGCTCCCGCGTCTCAGAGAAATTAAGTTGAATTTGCCTTTCTGCTTTTTAATAGCCTTGTTGCCTGCTTAAACAGACAGCTTTGGTGGTTCAACACGATTGATTCTTTTTTTATCGCCAGCGAAATGGGATAATCTTACTTTGGAGTGGATCTTTGTTGGATAAGGTAAGGGAAATCATGAAATTATTGATTGATCCCTTGAATTGGAAACGTTCTTTCTACTCCACTGACCTTGTGAAGAGGAGGAGAAATAAAGAGGACCTTTTTCATGGAACTTCTAGGTAAAGTGAACAGTAAAGGGAGGGTCAAGTTCCAGGCGAAATAATACCAAGAGAACACTATACCAAATGCAAAGTGACCCTTACCAGCGACAAAGAAGTTCAGACTATACTTCAATCGAATGAAAACTCTTAAGGCAGCGCCCATTGTCCTAGTATTCCACGTATTCAAGCGTTTCATCAACATTCCTTTAACTAAAGTGACAGAAAGAGCTTCGGGTGAACAATTTATACAGGGACTGGTGTTCTGTATCCTTTTTATCGTGACAAATAAAATAATTCGGAAGCCTTAAGCCAATGTTTTAAATTAATTTCTGGTTACCCTTTAGCTTGGTACGAAGCTTTACTTCTATAATAACTACTTGCATCGAGATACATGGCAGAACTTTTTTTTATTTCGGAAGCAAACTCTTTGAAATTCCTCACTCCTTGAAAAGACTTAGCGATTGTAGACGAAGTCAATGCCGTCTTGAGGCAGATCTGCATAGGTTTTACTCAGTACGAAGAGGAAAACATCAGCACATGGTTGTGGAATCGTCTCAGGCGGCTATGAGAATCTTTCCAGGAGTCCTAAGCCTTTTTAGATTTTCTGGACAGTATGACATACATGAGGGCACCGTGGCGAAGTGGTTAGTGTGTTGGACTCTGGCGCACGATGAGCGAGTTCGGATCCCGATAACACCAACGCCGTCGAATGTTTATTTCGCGACGTTCCTCCTCGGCGGGGTACTGGCAAAACCCCCCGTAGTAAACTTGCCATGTTCTCGACTTCTCGACTCACGCCGTTCGGAATCGGCATTAAAACTGTAGGTCCCTTTCACCTGTGCGAAAAATAAATCACACACAACATGGGTGATTGAGAGAAGCTTGGCTCTGGTCCTTCATGGGCTGTAACGCCACCAAAGAAGAAGATGACATACATAGATAAATACAGGGTTCATGCTCGGTAGGAACTTCGATAAAAGCACATCCGTAACATCAACACCAGTGATAAACGGCAATAATAGAGTGGATGCAATAGACCTGCCCACACTGTCAACTTCCCAACGAGTATATTTAGAAACTAGGCATCAACGCGCTAAAACGTCTTGGACATAAATGTAAGATGGGACAGATATAACCGACATAGTGGCACCACTGTTTGGTGAGCGAAAGTCAGCCTTAATCGAGAATCGAAGTTGGGAGAATGACATGATTATGAATAAGATGGTAATCCGATGGCTTTGACAGGCATTTTGACAGATTGTACCTACAAACGCTTCGTGGTTTGACGGCGTCTTGACTATGTCATTCAGCCTTGTTCTGACTTCTTGACTCTACACATCGACGTCTTGCGACTAACACAATGATAAGTCAAACGCGTCGTTTTTAAACAAGAATAATACATATAGAATCGGTGTATTACAAAAGCAACAACCAACCCTTGCGGGGATCACAGGGCAGACTTACGAAGATTTTCCATCTCTTTATTTATCTCTGGTCAAAAAACCTGTCAAACCGTGGAGTCGTCGCGACACTCTTTTTGTTTTTTGTAATTCTTTTGTAATTTGGGGGAGGGAGTGAGTAAACAGAGCAAAGAAGTTGATCGTGTTTAACATGGCAAACGCATGCTTCGATTTCTATCCCTGCTCAATCCAAGTTGACACGCAGCCTCCGCGTGACCTCCCCTGGCACCCGATAGGTAGTGAAGCAATGTGTGCAGCGACAGGACCCCTTGTTCATGGGGAAAGAGGAGCCTGGCCCTATAAGTTGGGGGTTGTGCTTAGGGATAACATCTCTATCACGTAAAAACCCATTTGTTCCGAAACAACCACAAGCCTCTGATGCGGACGGTTACAAAGCTGACGACCCCTGCAAACGACTAAAGGACTTGAGAGTCTGTACCTGGAATATGAGGTCCCTGAACAGACCGGGTGCAGGCGACCAATTGGAGCAAATCCTCAACTGCTATAGAGCAGATATAAGAGCACTCCAAGAATACCGACAACGGACTTAGGCTAATCGATTTCCTGACGGGGCGTAACCTCCTTCTAGCAAGCACACGATTCCCCCAACTCAACATCCACAAGGGCACCGGCGGTCTTTTGCTCAGTCGACTACCAACCAGATTGATCACATTGCGATCGACGCCAGATACTCCTCCAGAATTCTCGACGTATGAACCTTCTAAGGAACCTTGTTGTAGCCAAGGTACGAATGACGATATCAAGAATGCTTAGGAGTCAAGTAGGACTCTTGGCAAGAGACTGCCAGATTCTTTGCCGATCGTGTCTCCTTTAAGTTCTCTCAAAATCCGCCCACAGCAGCACAAGCAATAGAGCAGGAATGGGCGCATTGCCAGAGCGCCGTCAGAGATGCTGCCTCAGAGGTGCTGGGTTGCAAGCCGCCACCACCTAGAAACCCCTGGTTCGATGAAAAATGCGAACAATGCGGCGGCCTGCACGGATGAAAATGAAGAACTGGTAGTAGAGTCACAGTCGATGCTGAGGATTTGACAAGACCACTTCTACAGACTGTATAAGGGCGATGACAGACAAGATACCGGTGTCAGACAGAACGACCCGTTCGTAATGGACGACGATGTAAGAGAATTCCGTCCACCCGACCTAGACGAAGTCAAAATAGCGATATTAAGTCTAATGAAGCCGCGGGCGCAGACGGCCTGTCTGCTGAGCTTTTTAAGGCGGCTGGAGATGAGCTAATAAGCTGCATGTACCAACTCATTTGCAAGATATGGTCGGAGGAAAGCATGCCCGGCGAGTGGAATATCAGCATCGTTTGCCCGGTCCATAAGAAAGGAGACCACTGTATCTGCGCCAACTACAGGGGAATAAGTCTTCTTAAAATCACACATAAGATCTTCTCTGATTACGATCGGCTCTTATCAGTGTGGTTTCAGGCCAGATAAATACACAATAGACGAAATATTTACGCTACGGCAGATCTTGGAGAAGACCCAGGAATACCAAATAGACACTCACCACCTTTTCGTCAATTTCAAGGCTGCATATGACGTTTATAGAGATCAACTATACAAAGCCATGCCTCGTTTTACTATCCCTGCCAAACTCGTCCGACTGTGCAGGAGGGCAATGGAGACTTGTCGCTGCTCCAATTAAGGTCGGTAATGAGCAAACCGAAACCTTTGATGCTAAAAAAGGATTTAGGCAAGGTGACGCGCTGTTATGCAACGTTTTCAACATCGTGCTTGAAAAGATCGTGCAAGAGTCAACAATCGCCAACACAAAAGATACGATTTATTTCAAGTCTACGCAATTGCTTGCCTATGCCGACGACATTGACGTGATTGGACGGACACAGCCAGACGTCAATGACGCCTTTGAAAGCATTGAGGTAGAAGCGGCTAAGATAGGTCTCACGGTTAATGTTACCCCCCAACCAAATATCTGCTTTCATCAAAAAGAGACGGTCAACACCGACGTATTGGCCAGAACGTCACCATGGGCGGATATAACTTTGAAGTGGTCAAGGGATTCGTCTACCTTGGCTCACTGATGACCGGCGACATCAACACCAGCGGTGAGATAAAACGCAGAATCACTCTTGCCAAACACTGTCTCTTTGGGCTCAAAGGCAATTGAGAAGTAGAGCCCTCTCTCGGAAAACCAATGTGACACTATATAAGACCTTGATCATCCCAGTCCTCCTTCACGGCGCAGAAGCTTGGACCTTAACAAAAGCAGATAAAGATGCCCTTGGTCGTTTCGAGAGGAAAGTTGGGAGTATGGAGGAAAAGATTTAGTGAAGAACTGTACGGGTTATACAGCGACCTCGGCCTGGTACGACGTCTACGGATACAGCGTCTAAGGTGGCTAGGTTATGTTGAGCGCATGGAAGACACAGTTCCGGCCCGGAAGGTCTTTGAATCCAACCCCGACGCGGGCGACGCGGTCGAGGACGGCCAAATTTAAGGTGGCGCAACCAAGTGGAAGAGGACCTTAACCAACTAAGGTCCAGGAGGCCCAGGTTCGCCATGAACTATAGCGCCGAGAAAGAAGAAGGAGATGGTTGATACTGGTCCTGATATGACCGTAATTAAAAAAACGCCATTTCCCGAAAACTTATTGGAGCGTAATTGCGAAAAAGCCATTCCATATTACGTGACCCAGGCACGGGTACTCTGGCGGCTTATTCGACTTTACGTCAAAATTCTGTTGCGCGCTGGACGAGAACAGATTCCAATTCTCATGGCTGTCAGTGCAGAAAAGAGTTAAGTACAAGTACATACATACATATATACAATATCAATGCTAGTGGACAACATCCATGGTCCCCGTCATCGTACGGTGCGCACAGATGAGAATGTGGCTGCTGTGGCCGGGAGTGTGAGCTCAACATTTTACGCACTAACCTGAGGACAACTTCGCACAAAGATCTCGGATTATTCGCTTACAAGGTCCAATTGGCCCAGTTTGGGCCTTAGAGCAGCTTAAATTGTCCAACGATTTTGGGCGAAAAATCATCTTTTCTGACGAGGCGAATTTTCATCTCGGCGGTTACGTTAACCCGCTCGGAAAATCCGCACGTTATCGTCGAGAAGCCAATGCATTCACATAGAGTGACACTTTGGTGCGCATTTGTGGAGTGGTGGCACAGATGTTGACGAATGTGGCGGTGTTGCCAGTGCCCAAGTTATGACCGTGACCTGCGCCACAAAACAGGATTAATGTCGGTGGGCATATGGTTTAGCAAACTGTAATCGGAAAACCCCACCATACTCAGTAACAACGGCAAACCTCGGATAACATGGACCGGATTAATGTTAACGAAGTTACTGGGAATGTGTCATAGTATCTTCCAAGCCGAATTATGCGCCATCCTGACGTGCGTCAACCTAAACTTAGATACTGGCATAAGAGGTTTAACCATCAATATACGATCTGAATCAACCAGCACTCAAAGCGTTGAGCTCGTATAGCGCGAACGCGAAAGTCCGAAAAGGAATTCCATGATGCCCTAAAGGACCTAGCTAAAAGAAATAAGGTCAAACTCTGGTGGGTGCTAGGCACTAGGGCATTAAGGGCAATGAAATCGCCGATCGACTCGCAAGGAAAGGTTTCAGGAACATAGGTACATAGGTACCGAACCTATCGGCGGCATTCCCAAGTCTAAGATAAACTTAAAAATTGCAACACCTGTCTTTTAAGAACAGTGTTTAAGGACACCGCCAATCGAAAAGATTCATGCGGCCTCTGAACAAGCACTCTATTAATATCCTTAAGCTTAGTAGAGTAGATATCAGGACACAGTGGTCTGAGATATAATCTCAATAAAATTAACCTCTCGTCTGAAACTAGGTGTCGACTCTATCTTGAGGACGAAGAAACTGCAGGGCTCATTCTATGTGAGTGCCCATTGCCCTCTTAGAAAATTTATCCTCCTCAGTAAAATTATGACTCCTGAGGGGATTATTTCAGCTCCTACGAGAGACATTCTCAATTTTATTAAGAAAATGGAGAAATGTTTGATCGGCTAGCAGGCACAATAGATCTACACAGGTCCCAGTGCCCATGCTATATGCTAGCACTTCTTCTTCTTTGGTAGCCTTACAGCCCATGAAGGACAAGAGCCAAAGCTTCTTTCAATCACCCATGCTGTGTGTAATTTATTTTTCACACAGATGAAAGGGTCTTAAAGTTTAAATGCCGATTCTGAACGGCGTGAGTCGAGAAGCTTTGTCATAGCAAGCATACCACGGGCGGTTTCCTAGTACACAACGAGAAGGGACGTCGCGAAAACCCATTCGATGACGTTGGTGTTTTGGGGATCCAGGTCATTCTCCTGATTTCGCACCCTCAGACTCTCATCTTATCCCAAACTTAAATAAATTAGTTTCTGGGAAGCGCTTCGCATCCAATAAAGGAGTTGAGAGGGTCAAGATGTATATTTTCACAGCCTTCCAAACTCTCACTTCCGAGAAAGAATACTGATGTTGGCGAAACACTTGACCAATTGTGTTGGAGCCAAGGAAGATCATGTAGAGAAGGGTGGAAGAAAGGATCAAATTACAAACGCTATGAATGCAGGGTACAATTAGCGCTAAGGCGGCGTTTTGAAGCCACAAAACTCGTGAAACCTAAGGGGGATCTTCATCTAATTCACATGTTGGACAAGCTAAGGTTGGCTATCTCTGACAGGTCGTCGAGGAAGTACTTGCCAAAGTAACTTTGGGGTAAAAGCTGCGACTAGCCAGTGCTGGTAATCCGCACTGTGCGTGTGTGTTGTAAGAACTCCGACAATAGGTGGTAGACCGTATGTAGATCCAACGTCCAAGGCGAATTTTGAAAAGGTAGCAGAGAGTCAGCTAAATACTGTGCCGGCAATAGAGACTTGTTGGCCGAGGTTAGTTGACCCGTACTATAGGATCATTTTATCAAGTAATTAAGGCACAATTTAATGTGGAGTTCCTAGGAGAGGTGGGTGGGATCTTAAAGCCTAGCTACGTAGTCCAGCCCCCTATTCAAAGCTTGTAGGATTGTGAAGGTTATTATGTTACTTTTTATTTTAATAACTCATGGCAGCTGGCACTTCATTAGATGGAGAAAAAAGAGTCAAGGCCTCAGCAAGAGGTATCTTACTACCATAGAATTATGAACCAAATGTCAAGAGATGCGCTGTCATGTGACTTCTTCAACCTGGTGCTGGAGCAGATAGTGCGACGGGCAGGCGTCAACAGGGAAGGCACTATCTTTTACAAGTCCATCCAGCTGCTAGGATACGCGGATGATATCGACATCATCGCGTGTTCTCGCCGTGGCATTGTGGAAGCATTAACGGCGATTGAAGAACAGGCGAAACGAATTGGTCTTAAGATCAATGAGGACAAAACGAAATACATGCTGTCAAGCAAAAACCAATCCGTCGCTCACCACCTGGGACAAAACATAACAATTGACAGCTACAATTTCGAGGTAGTTAAGGAGTTCGTCTACCTCGGGGCAAACGTAAATTCCACAAATGACACCACAGTGGAGATCCGGCGTAGAATCGCCCTTGGCAACCGCTGCTACTTCGACTTGTCCAAACAACTGGGGTCAAAACTCCTCACTCGAAAGACCAAAGTCATGCTTCACAAAACGCTCATTCTGCCAGTCTTGCTGTACGGAGCCGAAAGCTGGACGATAAGCAGGACAGCGGAGCTGATTTTGGGTTCTTTCGAAAGAAAAATTCTGCGCCGGATATTTGGTCCTGTCTGTGAGGAAGGTGAATGGAGAAGAAGACACAACCGCGAACTCTACGAGCTGTACCAAGATGTGGATGTAGTCCGGAAAGCAAGGCCCGTCGACTACACTGGCTCGGCCACATCGAGCGCATGGACATCGACGCTCCAGCTAAGAGGGTCTTCGACTCCGAGCCTCCTGGTTCGAGAAGAAGAGGAAGACCGAACCTCCGGTATAAAGACCAAGTAATCGCGGATGTAAGACATCTTGGTCTTGACAACTGGAAGCAGCGTGCCCGGGACCGTCAAGGATGGAAGGCAGCTATAGCTCAGGCTCAGATCCTCCATGGATCGCAGGCCTTATAAGTAAGTAATTAGTGTCAAGAGAAAGTTTAACATAATGAATTGCTCAATTCCGAATTGGAAAGGAAGATTGATAGGAAAGTAATAATTGCAGAAGTACCATCAGCACTACTGGTATCGCTCAAGGAATTACTCTGGCTGAAAAATTATGTCCGACTTTATTCATGTAAGGAAAAATTGAGAAAAAAGGATGAAGAGACGGAAGTGGATTCATGTTAGTTTGCTCTACTACAGAGTAGTTAAGTGATGGATGAAGTCCTATTAGAAATCGAGAAGCCGAAAGTCGGCAAATCATCTGGTACGGCCCCATAAGAACCATCAATTTGACTGATAAATAGAAAGAGGAACTTCCCCAATGTTGGCGAAATGACTTGAGGTATTAGAATTTCAGGTTGAATAAGGCAGTAATGCGAAAGGGGTATGTCTCCATCCTTAGAAAAACTGCTTTCAAATTCATTTCTAAGTAATCGGGTCATAGAAACAAACAGCAATGCCAGGAAACAACACATAAAAAAATAAAGTGACGAAGCCCATCAATTGACTTGATACGCTCCAAGCACCCTTAACAGCTTCAAAGCCCTAAAATCTAAGTGTTTCCGGCAATTAAGTGCACGCGAGTTATATAACAAACGATTAATGAACTTGTTTAACACACGAAAGCTTGACCATTAGAAGAGTCATTCCACATAGAAAATAGGTGATACCCCCATTCCATTGGCATGTCCCAATTAAGTGGATTTATTATACTCCACAAAGAAAGACTTGTGTCCTGTGTGTCTATCCGGTTTCTATGGCAATACATTTGTAAAGCTAAATAGTTTGATTAGAACGTCGACGACAGTTAAATTGACTTTCGATTTCATACTATTAATAAGTGCAGTTGAAGTACAGTAGCTTTGTAAGTACGATTCGAAGGAGAGCACTTACCTATTCACATCGACATCCGTTGATTCGAGTATCGTCCGTGCCTTATCCAGGTGACCATGTTCGACGGCCGAGAAGAGTGCTGTCAAGGATAAAATAAAATTAAATCTATAAAATCAAATACAAATACAGATACAAAATAAGATGCTTCAATCGCTACATGCATGCACGAGATGCACATCCGATCAAATAACTATCATCGTACTGCCGTATAACAAAGTTGTTAGAGAAAGGACGAGATTCGAGTAACTACATACGGGGGGGATATGACTACTATGTATTCGGAGGTGTTGGATGATGAGTAAACGATATACACATGTAAGTGGGTGGGTATGGGGGGGTACAAGGATGATGGGATCATAAACAACATACCATGTAAGTGAATATTGATTTGTGTTAACCTATCCAACTGTGCCTGGGCGATTTTCAGCTGTTTCTTCGACATTTTATTCGGATGTGGAGTATGCGCTTGTTGTTGTTGGCTTTGGTTGGAGCTAATATTTTTCGATCCATTGCCACGTAGGAGCGCTAGCTGTTGCGATATATCGTTGTTGTCATTCTCCGGATTTTGATTCATTGCCATAGGATTTTGCTGTGAATAGCGCGATACAAAATGCTTATTGGATTCATTCGTTTTCGTTATCCGACTGTTTTGTCGGGTGAGTGCAGAATTTTGCTGGCTCTGATGTCCTGCCGGATGTGGAATAAGAAATTCCATTTCACGTTGACAGGCAGATAGATGATGTTGCAGTTGCCCGGGTATCTTATTGAATAGCGGTGAAGTTTTCGTATAATCAAGCTCCTTGCTTGTGTCTGGTTTGCTTGCTCTTCGTCTCTCCGAAAAGTCTAAATAACGCTTACTGCGTTGCGGACGTAGAAGCGCAGGCAGAATATCATTCTCATCTTGCCCGATATACTGATAGAGAGGGGGAGCGGAAATGCGATTTTTAGCAGCCGATGAAGATGATTTCTCACAGCAGTTTTTCGATAATAAATCTGGCAATACATGATCTGTATCAAAATAGAAATCATAAATGAAAGAAAAATCATAAAAAAGAATCTATAACGATAAAGCATAACGTCAGTCACCCAGCAAGTAAGTTCAGCAATTGTTAGCCACCTCGAATGATGCGGATTAATTCCGAAAACCCACTATACAGACTAAGCTCATACAGCCAACGCGGAAAATGCATAAAAGGGAATCACGTTCCTTAGTGGTCCCTGTTCCATTCTGTTCTGTTGACTTAATTGCATACACGCACGCCCACGTACTGCACTCAAGCGCGCTATGAAGACAGTTCGAAAACTTAATAATTCATTAGTTAGCCCGAAGTCAACTTTGTAAACAACTCACGCAAAACCGGAAAGCATAAACTTTGCGCTAACTGAGTTTCCGATGAAGTCTCTAGTTGTTTATCTCTAAAGCTATGCGTCTTTTCCAGTAAGTCGTTTGAAAATTTCCAACGACATGTTGCGCTGAATAAATGCATCGCTATTGCAAATTAAAAGTGGATCCAGAAATAAAGCATACGTGATAGAGGACAGTAGGGTAATTGTTATCTCTATCCTGTATAGGCGTTTCATTCGGAACCGAACCTGAGAGAAACAAGAAAAATATTTTTTCTTGGGCTCCGATGACATGGATAGTATTGGATTGATGCCATCCCATTGGCAAAGCATCATATATAAAAATGGTATCAGGTAAACAGCGGATAGGAGCGACGCTAAGTACAGGGTAAATAGTACCAAGCTGGGTATCGATTTCCTTGGAGATTGGAATTACATATTTATAGGAATTGGCAACTTACGACAGTTTAGGTGCCAAAGCGTGCAAATAAGTTTTCGAATACCCATTTGGATGATGATGTTACTCCCTCAAGTGCTTTTTACGCCAACATCTTGTAAACGATATTCCGAAACATGCCAATGCACCAAGGACATTAAAAATGCAATTAGACACTACAAATTGACATTTTGTAGTTTAACGGACATAATTAGCGCCGTGCTATGCAATAATGCTGCTGGCGCAGATGGACTGTCTGCTGAGCTCTTCAAAGCGGCTGGGGGTGAGCTGGTTAGGAGCATGCACCGGCTCATCTGTAAGATATGGTCAGAGGAAAGTATGCCCGAGGAATGGAGTCTCAGCATTGTTTGCCCGATCCACAAAAAAGGAGATCCCTTTGACTGCGCCAACTATAGAGGAATAAGTCTCCTTAATGTCGCATACAAGATCTTCGCTGCCGTTTTGTGTGAACGCCTGAAGCCATTCGTAAACAAGCTGATAGGTCCTTATCAGTGTGACTTCAGGCCAGGGAAGTCCACCATCGATCAAATCTTCACACTACGGCAGATCCTGGAGAAAACCAATGAGTTTCAAGTCGATACGCACCATCTATTCGTCGACTTCAAGGCCGCATACGACAGCGTAATTAGAGACGAGCTATATAACGCCATGTTTACTTTTGACATCCCTGCGAAGCTCGTCAGACTATGCAGGATGACCTTGGAAAATGCTCGCTGCTCCATCCGAATCGGTGAGCACCTCACCGATAGTTTTGATGTCAAAAAAGGATTTAGGAAGGGCGATGCGCTGTCGTGTGATTTCTTCAACATCGTATTGGAAATGATTGTGCAAAAATCTCAGGCCAATACAAGAGGCACAATCTACTTCAAATCCTCGCAACTCCTTGCATACGCCGACGACATTGACATAATAGGTAGATCGCAGCGAGATGTCAATGAGGCGTTTGCGAGTATTGAGATGGAGGCGGCAAAAATTGGTTTGGCAGTTAATGAGGGCAAGACTAAATATCTGCTGTCATCGAAAAAGGACATTTACCACCGACGTCTTGGACAGAACGTGCATATTGGCAGATATAAGTTCGAGGTAGTTAAGGACTTCATATACCTCGGCTCCGCGGTGACTTGGAACAACGACACCAGTTTCGAAATCAAGCGCAGAATTACTCTTGCCAACCGCTGCTTCTTTGGGCTCAAGAGGCAACTGAGAAGTAGAGCCCTCTCTCGTACGACCAAGTTGACCTTATATAAGACCTTAATTATCCCGGTCCTGTTATACGGCGCAGAAACATGGACTTTATCTAAAGCGGATGAGGAAATCCTTGGTCGTTTCGAGAGAAAGATTCTGCGTTCGATTTTCGGTCCCATAAACACAGAGGAGGGTTGGAGGAGAAGATTTAATCACGAACTGTACGGGTTGTACAGCGACATGAGTCTGGTCAGGCGTCTACGGATCCAACGCCTAAGATGGCTAGGCCATGTAGAGCGAATGGACACCACAGCTCCAGCCCGGAGAGTCTTTGAATCCAACCCCGAGGGACGAAGAAATAGAGGACGGCCGCACCTAAGGTGGCGCGCACAGGTGGAAGGGGACCTCAACCAACTGGGCGTGCGGCATTGGAAAAGACTAGCGAAAGATCGTGCTAGGGGGAGAGGCATGTTGGTTGAGGCCCAGGTTCACCCCGAACTGTAGCGCCCGTTAAGTAAGTAAGTAAGCTATGCAATAATGTGAAGGTCGAATCAATATATTTAGAGGCAAAGGTGAGAGGCGCTGAGAAGGTGTTTTAGGACAGTATTCAAATGATAAGGACTGAACAGTTTTTCCCTCGAAGACGGTACATGATGGGATGCGAGAAGGCTGAAAGTATGCCAAACCAATTAAGATATGATAAGCAAGTTAAAAACGGCCATAGACCACGTTGCTAGACTGAGTCATTCTTACACTTTAGAAATCGTGTACGTATCAAGGCCTTTACCTTTTATAATAAAACATAATTCCTATTGAGTCATAATTAACAATCTTATATTGGTACAACGAAAGTTTGACGTCGAAAAGCTACAATCGCAGGAAACTGCTAGGATCTTCCCTCAATTTCTCGCAAATTCCGATGACACCGGCACAATCCACAGAACAGCCAGCACGCCATCAAACACGCTGCCTCTGATGTGTTGGGTCCCAAACGATCGCCACCCATCGGGGGCAAACCTATGTAGCAAGGCAAAACGCCTTCAAAGCCATGCTACATATGTAGGTGGACGAGAACAGCTGGGGAACATTACGAGCAGAAAAGGAGAGAGCATAAGAGATGGACAGATGCTACTACAGGAATGACGCTCGCAAGTTTTACAAAAAAATTTTGCATCGATGGACGAGAGCTGCCCGCGAGCTATATGAACAGAAGAGGAGGGAAGAGCATGCGCTTCTGAGAAGAAAAAAGAAGGAGCACGAGGAGCACGAGATCGAGGAAATGGAGAGATGCTATTGCAGGAACGACGCGACGTTTGAAAGTTCTACCAAAAAGTAAAACGAACATGCCAAGGCTATAAAGCCAGAACCGAAGCTTGTCGGGGTGAAGACGGATAACTAGTAGTAGAGTCACAGTCGATGCTGAGAAAATGGAAGGATCACTTTTGAAGACTGTTTAACGACAGGTTTAAGGCAGAATAATCCATTCGCAACTGACGATTTCAAGTTGCTGAGCTGGTAATTTCAAAACTCAAGACTAATAAAGCCGATGGCGCAGACGGCCAGCCTACTGAGCTATTAAAAGCGGCTGGTACGGCGCATGCATCAGCTCATCTGTAAAATATAGTCGGAGGAGAGTATGCCCGACGAATGCGATCCCAGCATCGTTTGCCCAGTCCACAAGGAAGGAGATCCCTATAACGCCTGAAACCCATTGTGGATAATCTGATAGGTTCTTTTCAGAGTGTTTTCAGGCCAGATGAATCCACCATAGACAAAATATTCACCCTGCGGCAGATCTTGGAGAAGACCCAAGAATACCAAGTCGACACCCATCACCTTTTCGTCGATTTCAAAGCCGCGTATGACATTGTGCTGCATAGGGACGAGATATACAGCGCCATGTCTAATTTTAACATCCCTGCCAAACTCGTCAGATTATGCAGGATGACAGTGGAGAGTTCTCGCTGCTCCAGTAAGCTCGATGGCGAATTAATTAGACCTTTGATGTTATGAAAGGATTTAGACAAGGTGACTCACTGAACAGCACAAGAGGTACGATCTATTTCAAGTCTGCACAATTGCCCGCATACGCTGATAGCATTGACGTGATTGGGAGAAGCTTTTGTGAGGATTGAAAGTGAAGTGGATCTGAAGGTAAACGAGAGCAAAAATAAATATATGCTGTCGTCAAAGAAAGACGCACAACACCGACGTCTTGGCCAGAATTGGCACTATTGGCAGCTATAACTTCGATATAGTGGAGGATTTCGCTTACACTGGCTCACTGGTAACAAAGGCAGTGACACCAGAATAAATCTTACTAACCGCTGTTTCTTCGGGCTCAAAAGGCAATTGAAGAGTAGAGCCCTCTCGAAAAACTAAGCTAACCCTCTATAAAACCATTATCATCCCGATCCTCCTCTACGGCACGGAGGCTTGGACCTTGACAAAAATAGCTGAAAAGGCCCTTAGTCGTTTCGAGAGGAAAATTCTGCGTCTTCGGTCCCGTGTGTGTTAAGAGTGGAGGAGAAAATTCAACCACAAAGTGTACGGGCTGTACAGCCACATCGGCCAAGTACGACGTCTACGGATCAAACATCTAAGATGGCTAGGCGATGTAGAGCGAATGGACGCCACAGATCCGACCCGAAGGGTCTTCGACTCCAACTCCGAGAACAACGTTACGGAGAACGGCCGCATTTAAGGTAGCGCACACAGGTGGAAAGGGAACTCAACCAACTGAGCGTGCGACACTGGAAACAGGTAGCAAAAGATCGTGCAAGCTGTAAAAGCTTGTTGGTTGCAGCACAGGTTCACCCTAAACTTCAGCGCCACCTAAGTAAGTAGAGAAACATTTGAATGATATCATTTGTATATAAATGGCATCGAACAATTTGTAGTCTTAATGCTAACTAAACTGGAGAAAGAAGGCCTACGTTGATGATGTTGCTATTGCTATCTCAGGCAAATACCTGCCTACCATTGTAGGCCGACCCGCCGACCGTATGCGTACGACATTATCCACTTTGTGCAGGTGGCCACAAAATAATGGACTCGGGATAAGCCCATAGAAAATGGAACTCTTCCTCCTCACTAGAAAGCACATGATCCGGGACACGTGTCCTATCACTCTACTTGGTACCAGGCTAAACTATTCTTTTAGTGCCAAATATCTTGGCGTCATACTAGACAGGAAGTTAACCTGAAAATAACATTTTACCGAACGAGCAAGGAAAGCTGTCTATACTGGCAAGAGAGCCTTAGGGAAAAACTCGGGCTTCAGCCGCAAAATAACTTTATGGCTGTACATCTCAGTCGCCAGACCTATTCTTCTGTACGGTGTTTTAGTCTGGTGGATTGCACTAGACAAAACCTCATACCACAAACAAATCGAAAAAGTACAGAGGTTAGCAGGTATGTGCATCAGGGAGGGCCTAAGGTCTACTCCAACGGCGGCGATCAACATGCTACTCCACCTAACTCCACTCAATATCCATGGAGAGCAGCTATCCACATACAAGGCCAGCACAAAATGGACGAGCTATATCTCTGGCCACTCTTCTATCCTGAACGACGGGACAACTTTGGCAGAGAACTCCGCCTACATTGAGCCCACCACAATCGTTGAGAAAACAACATATCCAGAAAGACATGGGCTGTGTGGGCTTTTACTAAGACGGGTCAAAGACCAAGGACCTAAGCGACCTAAACGGCCCTAAAACGATCAGACTATTGCAGTGTCTTGCAGGCGGAGCTTCTAGCAATAAAGGAAGCCCTGTCTTGGTGAAGGTGGAACGTGATATCTGTGAATCTTCACTTACAGCCAAGCTGCCTAGAAATCGCTGGCCCCTTATGCCTACACATCCAAGGCAAGTCTCGACTGCCGCCTATCTCTTAACGAGATGGCTGAACATTGTTTTATCTCTTCGGACAACATTCCGCGCGCTTCGCCCGTTTTTGGGTCGCCATAGTCATCATATCGAAAGGAGTATTTGCAGTGTGGGGGATAAATTTGAGTCCACTGGTTCAGTAAACGACAAATCAACATCCATAGGTCAACGAAACATCGCCGCTATCCGTGAGAGTGTGCAGGAGAATCCGAGGCAATCGATTTCGCTTAGCTCACAAGAACTCGGCTATTCGCAGACCACAGCTTGGCGAATTTTGTGTCGTGACTTGGGCATTCACCCGTCATCGAAAAATCATCGTTAACAAAATCCACATGAGATCCAAGAATTTCCAATGCATCTCGAAAAAGTCACTGTTTGGTGCGGATTTTGAGCTGGCGACGTCATCGGCGACCACTATGGGTCAATGACTACCAACTTCTTTTGACCTGAATTGAATGATATGAACACCAACTACATGTGGTTTAAACAGGACGACGCCAAACAGCCAAACAGTTACGTGCCAAACAGCTCACCCACATTGAACTAGCGATTGGAGAGCATAGTATCTCACGTGGAAGTGATGTGAATTGGCCGTGTTAGATTTTTCTTGTGGGGTTTTCGCGGCCCTCAAAGCCAACCTAACCGAAGCCATCTGTCAAATTCAGTCTGATTTATGCGACAGAGTCATGGGAAGCTGGACATTTCAGATGCGCGCCACCCAGAGAAGCCGCGGTGGACATTTGAACATTGGGCATAATAGGTGGTAAGCTACTAACAAAGGCCTCGTAGGGGTAGCGTATCCGATACGCGCTGGCCTGTAAAATAGCGAGAAGAAGCCACTGCAGCCGAAAATCTAGCAGCTCTGTTAGTAAGTCCTATTTCCACCTCCTCGTGGTACCACGATTTCTATGTGAACGGAAAAGGGCGAATGGCGAGTTTCCTGCGCCACAAAACAATATAAGTGTCGGTTAGGCTATGGCCCGGCAAACCATACCTAGAAAAAACCAACAAGCCAAAAAACCCAAAAAAAGCCTCGGATATAAAAAAATGGACGGATGAACCGATGACGACACAGGAAATAACATACGGAAAACAAAGAATGATATTCGGCTTCGTACATGGAATGTAAGGTCCCTCCACAGACCACGTGCAACCGATCAACTTGCGGAGGCCCTAGACTGATATAAGGCAGATATTACCGGGATATTACTGGGATGGACCGGGCAAAAAGAGGATGAGAAACTGTGATATCTACTACGGCGACTGCTACAAGGAGAGAAGATAACGCTCATTCGGATGCGGATTTGTTATTAGAGGTAGACTTAGGCAAAAAGTCCTGAGCTACCGGTATGTAAGCGAACGCCTCATGACAATCCGCATCAAGGCTGAATTAGCAAACATCAGCCTAATTTGCGCTCACCGAGGACAAAGATGGCGCTACAAAAGACGACTTCTACGACCTCCTAGATAGGACATATGCCCAATGTCCCAGTTACGGTGTTAAAATCGTACTGCTAGACTTTAACGCGAAATTAGGCATGGAAGTCGCTTTTGATAGGGTCTTTGGCAAGCATAGCCTACACAAGACCACATCCGAAAATGGATTTAGGCTGATAGCACGCGTTTCCCACATCTCAACATCCACAAAGGGCCTTGGCGATCTTCGGATCAATCAATTGTCAACCAGATTGACCACATTGTGATTGATGGCAGGCACGCATCCGATATTCTGTATATACACATTTTTAGAGGAGCCACCATCGACTTGGACCACTATCTTGTGGCAGCCAGGTTGCAACTTCGAATATGCCTGGCCCAGGAAAATCAAGTGGCATACAACGTCGCAATGCTACAATCGCAAGAGACCGTCAGAGCCTATGCCAATCGCGTCTCCCTCAAGTTTTCGGAAAACCCTCCAACCTGCTCAGACCATACAGCATCAATGGACCCGTTGTCAACAAGCCTTAGAGGGTGCTGGTTCTGAGGTACTGGGTTTCAAACCACCACCAACAAGAAACCCATGGTTTGACGACGAGTGTAGGAGGGCACACGCAGTCAAGCAGCAAGTCTGTCAAACAGCGCTTCACAGAATACCGACAGCTGCTCGTGAGCATAACCTTCTCAAAACAAAAAAAAAGTATGAAAAGCTCAAGATCTTAGAAATGGAGAGATGCTATTGCAGGAATGACGTTCGGAGGCTTTTTCGACGAATAAAACAAACATGCCAGGGATATGAGGCCAGAACGGAAGCCTGCAGGGACAAAAATGGAAACCTAGTGGTGGATTCACAGTCGGTACTAAGAATCTGGAAAGACTACTTCTGCAGACTGTATAAAGGCGATGACGAAATAGATTCTGCTGTCAGGCAAAAAGACCTATTCACAGCGGACTATGAAAGCAGAGAATTCCGTCCCCCTGACGTGGACGAAGTTAGGAATACTTTTTCTAAGCTTAAATCCAACAAAGCTGCTCGGGTAGATGGACTACCCCCCGAGCTCTTTAAGCCAGCTGGTGATGACCTGGTTGGGAGTATGCACCAGTTCATCCGTAAGATATGGTCAGAGGAATGCATGCCCTATGAATGGAATCTTAGTATCGTTTGCCCGATCCACAAGAAAGAATTCCCCTTTGTCTGCGCCGGCTACAGAGGTATAAGTCTTCAGAGCATCGCTTATAGAATCTTGAACTGTGTAAACGCCTGAAACCGTCCGTGTATTGGTCCATATCAGTGTGCTTTCAGGCCCGGGAAGTCCACTGCGGCAGATCCTGGAAAAAACAAACGAGTTTCAGATCGACATCCACCATCTATACAACGTACAACGCCATACAACGAGCTATGCAACGCCATGTCTAGTTTTGACATCCCTGCGAAACTCGCCAGATTGTGCAGGATGACACTGGAGAACTCTCGGTGCTCTATCAGGGTCGGAAGCGACCTAACCGATACCTTTTATGTCACAAAAGGTTTTAGACAGAGCGACACGTGACTTTTTCAACATCGTCCTTGAAACGATCGTGCAAAACTCACTGATCAATACGAGGGGCACCATCTTTTTCAAGTCCATACAACTCCTCGCATTTGCCGATGACATTGACATAACTAGACGAAGTCAGCGAGATGTCATTTTGGGCTTTACGAGTATTGAGACGGAAGCGGCTAAAATGGGACTGGCGGTAAATGAGGGCAAAACGAAATATATGCCGTCGTCGAAAAAGGATACGAATCACCGCCGTCTTGGTCAGGGCGCCATATTGGCAGGTATAATTTCGAGGTAGTCAAGGACTTCGTCTACCTAGGGTCCGCAGTGACATGTAGCAATGACATCAGTACCGAACTCAAACGCAACATAACTCTTGCCAAGCGCTGTTTCTTTGGGCTCGGGAGGCAATTGAGAAGCAGAGCCGTCTCTCGAAAAAACCAAGGTGACCATATACAAGACCCTTATCATCCCGGTCCTCCCTTATGGCGCGGAGACATGGACCTTATCGAAAGCAGATGAGGAGGCCCTTGGTCGTTTTGAGAGAAAAATTCTCCGTACGATTTTCGGTCCGACCTGCATAAATAGGGAATGGAGGAGAAGACTTAATAGTAAACTGTACGGGCTGCACAGCGACATAGCACGGCGGATTCAACGCCTAAGATGGCTAGGTCACGTTGAGCGCATGGAAGACACAGTTCCGGCCCAGAAGGTTATTGAATCCAACCCCGAGGGGTGACGCGGTCGAGGACAGCCAAATTTAAGGTGGCGCAACCATGTGGAAGGTGAGAGCACCGTGGCGCAGTGGGTAGTGTGTTGGCCTCTGACGCCGATGACACGGGAACGAATCCCGAGACAGCCATGTCATCGAACGTGTTTTCACGGTGTTTTTCCTCAGCGGGGTTCTGACAAAACCCCCTGTAGTAAAATTGTCATGAAAAGCTTCTCGAAACTCGCCGTTCGGAACCGGCAATAAACTGTAGGTCCCTTTCACCTATGGGAAAATGAAATCACACACAACATGGGTGATTGAGAGAAGCTCGGCTCTGGTTCTTCATGGACTGTAACGCCAACATACATACACAACCATGTGGAAGAGGACCTTAACCAACTAGGCGTGCGGCACTGGAGACTGCTGGCGAAAGACCGTGCCAGTTGGAGAGGTTTTTTAAGGGAGGCCCCAGTTCCCCATGAACTGTAGCGCCGAAAGAGAACAAAAAGATATTGGATATATGTATGTCGATAATATCTCACACACCCTTTGTTTTATTTAAATTTAAGGATAGGAAGCGCTTAATGAAAGACCCTGTATATGCTAAAACCGTGACAGTGAGGCAGAGCCTATGTGTCACCATAAGATGCACCAATGGAAGTGCCCAGGAGTGGCATCGTTTCGCTTCATTTTCATACAAATATTGAGAGAATCATCACTTGAGAGAATGTCTTTCCTCATATCTCAACAAGGACGACAGTCTGGAAGGACATTGCCAAAGAAATTCCCAACAATTCCACCTGTCACATCTAAGACATTCGTATCGTATTTCAATATGTTTCGTTCCGCATGAGGAGATAAGAAACTAAAAGGAAGGGATACACGTGACCTGGGCTATTTGATAAAGTACCCATTTCTGGATCAAGTTTGATGAGTGTGGGAACAAGAGTCTGTTCAGAAAGGTTAAGACACCCGTTCGTTAGTTCTTACCAATTCAGTACTATCACCTTAATCCTTGCCTTATTGTAACGACAAGTAAATATTATTTTAAATACTTGGCATAGAGCTTGTAAACACCTAGTATTATCATATCTAAACAACAATCAACCAAGATGGATACGTAAACAAAATTGTTTATTCACACAAACAAGCGATTCCCTCTTCCAATGCGATCAGAAGCACACAACAAATCAACAGACATAATTTCTATACGAGTTATTCGTAGCCATACCGTCGACATGTTGTAGATACAGCATATAGAACGAAGTAGCTTTTCCCTTTCGTTCATTATTTCATTAAAAATACACAAAAGTCATCAGTCAATACGAACCCTTGAGAGAATAGATTTAAATCTATTCATGAGACACCGCAGAGTATCTTCCCCGACGAAGAAGGAAGCCAAAACCAAAATGAATGGCCAAATCCATTAAGCTCCCTCAACAGCAACATTTAAACCAAATCAAGTATGCAGTAGCCAGTCATGCTACAGACTACAAACTCAATTGCACTAGAGCATATTAAACCATTTGTCTGACCGAAGTCAGAGTACACCAAGAACCAGTTAGAAAGCAGCACAGAGCACAGGTTATAGGTTATACAAGTTGTATTAATTCAGATGTTTAGCAACCCACATGTAGATACATAGATGAGCAAATGAATGAATGTTAGAAACCAAACATGAAATGCAAGTATCTCCGCCAAGTGATGAGATGAATAAGATGGATTTAGAGTAGCAATACATAGGCCTTACCGGGGTAACAGACTTCTGATGAGCCTGAATTCGAGTTCATGTGGCAAATCTGACGGATCTCAGCAATTGTTCCGAAGGATTTCTGACGCAGTAAAATAACGGGGGAACGTAGACAATTGCCAATTTGCAGATTACTACTACCGTCTGCATTATTGCACCTGAAATTAATGTTACCAAAATAGATTATTGCTTGTTGTTGAAACCAGTACGACATGCAAGTGTTTTGAATCTGCTATTTGAGTACAGTCCACGGATTCGCACGGACTAAGTAACTGGGACAAATATTGAGTGCGAGTTACTCAATGGATTCCATCAGTAAATCAATCCTCATCTCAGAGGGTATCGGAAATAGGTTTCCTCGTCTACTACCATGACGCAGTGAGTTCTTTAATAATGAGCGGCTTGAAAGGGTCTTATCTTACCTACGCAAAAACTAGTCTTCTGTACTGCCAGACAGACACCTACATACCTTTACCATATTCTCCCCGATTTTCGGAGAAAAAAGAAGCTTTAGTGATGTGGAGCTAAGATATTCGGTACACACCATATCGGCCCCAAGAGTGCACCACCGGGCGTAAGCAAAGGCGGGACAGTCACAGAGAAAGTGCCTCTTCGCAACATGCAGCACAAGTAGGCGTCTCACTGATGCCGATCATTCAGAAATGCTTGTAATGGCCGGTAAGTCTTCTGGAGTCGATTCTCCTTAAGGATAAAAAGAACGCTGCGGACTTCTTGCAAACATCAGGGCGTTCGTGCTTAGTCATCCTGCATCCTGGATATTCCCGCCAACTATGATTGCGTGCATTAAAGACCCAATCGTCGACGTGGGTACTGACATAGGAAGCAGGTATACTCAAGGCGAGTTCAGATCCTGAGAAACTCTCCTCTGAGCCCATTCTGGCGATTTCATCAGAGATCTCATTTCCTGGGACCCCAGAATGACCTGCGACCCAAACATGCCTTAGTGAGTTTAATCTACCGCCTTCGTTCACGAATGCCTTAAGTTTATACACTAACGTGGAGCTTGTTAAAGGGTTGAACACAGCTTTAAGTGCAGCGTGGCTATCACTGCAAACGCATATATAGTGCATGGCCACCAGGAATGCGTGAATCTCTAACTAAAAGACAGGCACATATGTATATTTCTAACGAAAAGTGCAGTCAGACGTTTTCGCATTCAAAAAAACCCCACCGCCGGACCCCAGCTCGAAGTTGGAACCATCTGTGAAAATTCGAAGACAGTCCTTTCCAGGTTCAGTAAGTGACCAGAGCCGGTTCTGACGCCATGGAAATTCGACTGTGAAATTATAGCGCAGTAGTATGGGGGCGACGTGGTGCAGTGGTTCGTGTGTTGGACTTTGACGCACGATAAGAGAGTTCGGATCCAGATATTTAGCACCAACGCCATCGAATGTTTATTCCGCAGCGTCCCTCCTTGGTGGGGTACTGGCAAATCCACCCGTAGTATAGTAGCCATAAAAAAGCTTCTCGACTCACGCCGTTCGGAATCGGCATTAAACTGTAAGTCCCTTTCACCTGTGCGGAAACTAAATCACACACATCATGGGTGATTGAGAGAAGCTTGGCTCTGGTCCTTCATGGGCTGTAACGCCACCAAAGAAAGTATGACAGGTGTCACTGCGTCAGAGGGCATATACATGAGACACGAATATTTCCCTCACATACTTACTTACTACTTACCTAGGTGGCGCTACAGTCCGTGGTGGGGCCTCAAACAACAAGCGTCTCCAGCTGGCACGGTCAGCTGTTTCCAGCTCTGCACGCCCAGCTGGTTAAAATCCTATTTCACCTGCGTGCGCCACCGTAGATGCGGCCGTCCTCTGCCGCGCCTTCCTTCCGGGGTGGAATCGAAGATTCTTCGGGTCGGAGCTGTATTTACCATGCGCTCTACATGGCCTCGCCACCTTAAACGCTGTATCCGTAGACGTCGTACCAGGCCGATGTCGCTGTACAACCCGTCAAGTTCTTCGCTAAATCTTCTCCTCCATACTCCGTTTGAACAAACGGGACCGTTCCTCTCGAAACGACTAAGGGCATCTTCATCCGCTTTTGTTTGCGTGTGCCATTTAGGGAGATTGAGCAGGGCTGTACCTTTATCCTCTTTGTAAACGGGACTAAGATTGTCTTATTTGGGTTAATCGATAAACCCTCTCTGCCACACCAGTCAGAGACAAAATGAAGCGCAAGCTGCATGCGCTCACAGGCAGTGGTTTCGGGCAAGTGCCCGTAACAATAACTACTAGGTCATCAGCATATCCGATGACCTCGTAGCCCGTAGTGGTTAGCTTGCGTAGTAGTTCATCGATGACTATCGACGGGAACAGTGGTGAAAGGACTCCTCCTTGTGGTCATCCACTAGCCGATACTGTCACTGAAGCCTCTTCGCATGTGGCTGATATGATACGACTATTTAGCATTGCCATAATCCAGTGATTAGTAGGATGGTCCACACCCCGGCAGGATAGTGCAGTGTTGATCGAATCATAGCCAGTATTATCGAAGACTCCCTCTATATCGAGGAAGGCGCAAATTGCGATCTTCTTGTGTGTCAAGCTGTTTTCAATACACGTCACCAGACGGTGTAACGCGTTCTCAGTAGATCGCTCTTTGCGATATTATTGCTGATCGGGATGGGAGGTATCTAATCTCCAAGATACCTCTAAGATGGAGCTCTATCAGTTTGTCCATTGTTTTTAGAAAGAGCGAAGTCAAACTGATAGGGCGATAGGATTTAGGTTGCTCACTTGGCTTCCCGATCTTGGGGATGAAGACAAGAATTGACCTCTCTCCAGATGTGGGGTATGGATCCCAGATTAAAGCAAGACCTAAAAAGAACTATCAGTGGTGATAAAATGGTGGTCAGACCTTTCTGTAACAAGGCAGGAAAGACATCGTCTTTGCATAGAGCCTCATAGGGTTTAATTGAACCCATTGCCCATTTGACCTTGTCGGGGCTAAAAAGTCTGCCAGAAAGGCTATTTGTTCTACTGTCGATGCTATTTATGACGTTCGTTTGATCGTCAGAGGACATCGAGTGGGGAGTAGAACCAGGGAAGTGCACCTCGCGCAAAGTCTCCAGGGTTTCCCTGCGATTGACGGTAAAGATGTCGTCTGATTTGCGAAGCAGCCCGAAATGAGAATGAGCGTTTTGTAAAGCATGACTTTGGTCTTTCAAGTGAGGAGTTTTGACCCCAGTTGTTTGGACAAGCCGAAGTAGCAGCGGTTGCCAAGGGCGATTCTGCGCCGGATCTCCACTGTGGTGTCATTTGTGGAATTTACGTTTGCCCCGAGGTAGACAAACTCCTTAACTACCTCGAAATTGTAGCTGTCAATTGTTATGTTTTGTCCCAGGTGGTGAGCGACGGATTGGTTTTTGCTTGACAGCATGTATTTCGTTTTGTCCTCATTGATCTTAAGACCAATTCGTTTCGCCTGCTCTTCAATCGCCGTGAATGCTTCCACGATGCCACGGCGAGAACACGCGATGATGTCGATATCATCCGCGTATCCTAGCAGCTGGATGGACTTGTAAAAGATAGTGCCTTCCCTGTTGACGCCTGCCCGTCGCACTATCTGCTCCAGCACCAGGTTGAAGAAGTCACATGACAGCGCATCTCCTTGCCGAAATCCGGTGCTTGTTTCGAATGGTTCCGAGGTCCTAGAACCGAGTTGCACGGTGCATCGCGTGTTTTTTAGCGTGGCGCGACACAACTGGATCAGTTTTACCGGGATCCCGAATTCGGCCATCGCCCCAAACAGTGCTTCACGATGAATGCTGTCGTATGCGGCTTTGAAATCGATGAAAAGATGGTGTGTATCGATTCGAAACTCGTTGGTCTTTTCCAGGATTTGTTGAAGTGTGAAAATTTGGTCTACAGTTGATTTGCCGGGCCGGAAGCCGCACTGGTAGCTGCCGATTAGGGCGGCGCAAAATGGTTTTAGACGTTCACACAATACGCTGGACAGGATCTTGTATGCGACATTGAGCAGGGATATACCTCTATAGTTCTTGCAAGAGGTAGGATCGCCTTTTTTGTGGATGGGGCATATAGAGCTGGTATTCCAGTCGTCGGGCATGCTCTCATCTTCCCAAATTCTGCAGATGATCTGGTGCATGCTCCCTACCAGAACATCGCCGCCAGCCTTGAAGAGCTCTGATGGCAAGCCATCTGAGCCTGCGGCCTTGTTGTTCTTCAGCTTCTGAATAGCTGTGCCGACTTCTTCTATGCTGGGTGGGAGGACTACTTCAGCGGCTGGAGGTGGGATTTCCTCGGTCCCTACCACTCTCTCTTGGTCATGCTCGTTAAGCAGCTGCTGGAAGTGCTGCTTAAATACATCCACTATTCCCTGCGGGTCGGTGACAAGATTACCCTCGCAGTTTCGAAGAGCCAGGGTGCCCTTTTTGAAGCCTCCTGCAAGGCCTTTGGCTTTCTTGTAAAAGGCTCGTATTTTATGTTTATCCCTAAACTCCTCGATATCCTTGAGCTGGGAGGCTGCGAAGATTCTTTTCTTTTGTCGCAGTAGTTTCTTCTCCTCCCTTCTTCTGGCTCGGTACTCTTCTCGCGCTGCCCTGGTTTTCCTCTGCAGCGCCTTTTGGTACGCCTCGTCGGTTGCTGCCTTTTTCTGCTCACACTCGCCATCATACCACGGGTTTCTTGTCGGGGGTGGTAGGTATCCTAAGGTGGTTTCGGCTACTTCCTGAATGGCTGAGCGGCAATGCAGCCACATATTATTGGCATTTGTGTTCGACGTAGGCATACCGTAGAGTCTTTCGCTCAGCTGCTCCCTGTAGACTCTGGCAACCTCCGGTGTGCTCAGGCGCCCAATGTCGAACCTCCTCCTGATGGGCTGGTGCAGCTTTCTGACATTGGACAGTCGAGCTCTGAATCTTGCTGCTACGAGGAAGTGGTCAGAGTCGACATTTGCCCCTCTGAATGTTCGCACATCCAGGATGTTTGACGCGTGCCTTGCGTCAATGAGCACATGGTCGATTTGGTTGGCGGTTCAACCGTCCGGAGATCGCCAGGTTGCTGTGTGGATTCGCTTGCAAGGGAATCTTGTGCTACTTATCACCGCATTACGAGCTGTCGCAAAGTCAGCGAGTCGGAAGCCGTTATCTGTTGTTGTATCGTGGAGGCTGTGCTTTCCGATCACTCCGCCAAGGGTGTTTTCCTTTCCGATTTTGGCGTTGAAGTCCCCGAGCACGATTTTTACATCGTACTCCGGACAAGCTCCGTAGGCGTTGTCCAGGAGGTCATAGAAGTCCTCCTTGATAGGGTCTTCAGCCTCGTCGGTAGGGGCGTGTGCACATATAAGGCTGATGTTATAAAATCTGCCTCTGATGCGGATCACAGCCAGGCGATCACTTATAGGTTTAAAGTCGATGACCTTCGACCTTAACCGCTTTCCCACGACAAATCCGCATCCCAGTAAGTGCAACCTTTTGTGACAGCTGTAATAAATGTCGCAATTTTTCTTCCTCATCATACCGTTTCCTATCCAGCGTATTTCCTGGACCGCAGTAATATCCGCCTTGTACTGCGTGAGGATTCCTTCTAGTTTATGAGCAGCTCCGGGAGTGTACAGGGTTCTGACATTCCAGGAGCATACTCGCAAATCGTGTTCCTTTTTCGTGCGTTGTCGTCATCGAGTATCCGTCCGTGTATCCGAGGCATCTTGCTCATTCATAACTTTAGGTTTTTTACAAAATGAAACTACATAAGTATATTTGATGTTCGTGCTCTGACAAAAACATCAATGTCTTCCAAACGATTTCAGAGAAAAATCGAAACCTCATAACATGACATTATGCCTTTCACTGCAGCATAAAAACGTCCGAAGAAGTTTTGTTATTTTTCTCAAGCTCTTTCCTGGCACGCGGTAGATATACTACAAGAAAACTACATTAACCCCAAGCGGAAAAGCGACCGACTTCTTCATCATCAGCATTAAAATACGATTACCTTTACGGTCTCCATTAATTCTCAACGGCTGGGCTTACCGCTAACTTTCGCTTTCTTCCCTCTTACACTATCTACTATTTGTATAGCAACAATTTATCTTTTCTCCTCTCATCCACGAGTACATACATAGGTAAGCGCCCTTTAAGGTAACTAGGTGCTTTAACTCAAAATGAAAATGTATAGAAGCTCCTTGGTAGGAGGTAGGTATTATTCTAGGAGAAATAAAATGGAACTAAACGAGCTCGATGCGGAAAACTTTATGAGCTGCGAGTGTAATTAAAGGTTTAAGGCACGAAGAGCATGTGTACTACCACTAGAGCTGATCTTTTTCATTCGGCCTTAAACCTTTACACTGTTTATCGGGTATAGACATGAACGCGAGGCGTTAAAACAGAACTCATGTGTTGTAACGTGAAGGCTTTTACTGGGTGAAGCATATTAGTGGCTTGATGGGTTTGACCTTGTTATTCTTCGATTTACCAATTCCATGGGGTAGGAGGTGTACACGTGGTCGATTCGGGGTTTCCAATTATATGAACGCATTTCAGGCATATTCACTTTGGACTTAAGAGAAAGGAAGTGCACAATGGATGCCTGTATGTGTTCGGACATGCAATTATCTGCCCTAAGGGATGTTTGACATTCATTAAACTTGAAACAGATTTCCCATGTGACTGTCTTGCTTTACATATCCCACATGATAGACATCTTGAATAAGAACATATTATCGAGCAAGAATAAAATGAAGGTCAATTCGTCCAACATAGTGTCTACACTGAACACGTCACCAGGAATTTACTACAATCCATGTGTGTAGTAGCAAGTGCTTTTGGTTACATATAAAGTGGAAGTAACTTAGAATCCACTGTCTCCCTTAATGTTATCCTCTGGCTTCCATCACTGCAATCGTATGTATCCTTTATGCTAATTACAAAAGGACAACTGAGTGTCCTTCAAACACACGAGTAAGTTCTGTTCCGAAAACAACCCGAAACCCGCGCAGTTAACAAGACAAACATTCCCTTGTTCGCAAATTGAGGTTTTAAGTTCACCTTTCTATTTAATACCAGGCCGATAGGGTACAGAGCGATCGAAGAATAAAGCAATAAGCTTAGATGGCATCTAATTGAAATTTATGTAAGGGTTTCCGAAAAAAGGCAAAAAGACTGCGTATATACATACATTGTTACCTGGAATATGGGGTTGTACAGCAACTACCAGATATTGGCTTACCAACTTAAGGCTTTATACTCGTAAATATGGGAAGGATCTTAATCAGGATGTTATGGCAGCATTAGTAGACCCTTTGCGGCACGATAACCAATACGAATGTTGTTTGGCTATTACCTAGGGATTTTGGCACCGCGTCGAAACCATATATGGTTTTAAGGTAAAACTCAAACCTCAACTTTGTGGGTGAATTTGCGGTGAAGTTTTATCACCCAAAACTGTAGGCGTAAAAAGTAACTTGTGGTAGTTCCCAGGGGGGGGCATGGGCTCGGACATACAGGGTAAAGTTGTTGATTGCTCTCAACTTGGCGAGATGCCAGCAACGATCCCTGTTTAAATGCCCGGGTCAAGTTGACATACGGCCTCCTCGCGGCGCCCTCTGGATAGCCTCTTCAACAACCGTTGGGAGGTGAACAAACGTATGCAGCGAAAAAAAACCCCGACCAGAATGGCGGTTGTGCGGCGGGCTAACAATCCGCCCACGTAAAAAAAAAACTTAAAGTTACGAATGAGCAAAATGCCTCGGATACACGGACGGATACTCGACGACGACAACGCACGAAAAAGAACACGATTTGCGAGTATGCTCCTGGAATGTCAGAACCCCGTACACTCCCGGAGCTGCTCATAAACTAGAAGGAATCCTCACGCAGTACAAGGCGGATATTACTGCGGTCCAGGAAATACGCTGGATAGGAAACGGTATGATTAGGAAGAAAAATTGCGACATTTATTACAGCTGTCACAAAAGGTTGCACTTACTGGGATGCGGATTTGTCGTGGGAAAGCGGTTAGGGTCGAAGGTCATCGACTTTAAACCTATAAGTGATCGCCTGGCTGTGATCCGCATCAGAGGCGGATTTCATAACATCAGCCTTATATGTGCACACGCCCCTACCGACGAGGCTGAAGACCCTATCAAGGAGGACTTCTATGACCTCCTGGACAACGCCTACGGAGCTTGTCCGGAGTACGATGTAAAAATCGTGCTCGGGGACTTCAACGCCAAAATCGGAAAGGAAAACACCCTTGGCGGAGTGATCGGAAAGCACAGCCTCCACGATACAACAACAGATAACAGCTTCCGACTCGCTGACTTTGCGACAGCTCGTAATGCGATGATATGTAGCACAATATTCCCTCGCAAGCGAATCCACACAGCAACCTGGCGATCTCCGGACGGTTGAACCGCCAACCAAATCGACCATGTGCAAACATCCTGGATGTGCGAATATTCAGAGGGGCAAATGTCGACTCTGACCACTTCCTCGTAGCAGCAAGATTCAGAGCTCGACTGTCCAATGTCAGAAAGCTGCACCAGCCCAACAGGAGGAGGTTCGACATTGGGCGCCTGAGCACACCGGAAGTTGCCAGAGTCTACAGGGAGCAGCTGAGCGAAAGACTCTACTGTATGCCTACGTCGAACACAAATGCCAATAATATGTGGCTGCATTGCCGCTCAGCCAATCAGGAAGAAGCCGAAACCACCTTAGGATACCTACCACCCCCGACAAGAAACCCATGGTAAGATGGCGAGTGTGAGCAGAAAAAGGCAGCAACCGACGAGGCGTACCAAAAGGCGCTGCAGAGGAAAACCAGGGCAGCGCGAGAAGAGTACCGAGCCAGAAGAAGGGAGGAGAAGAAACTACTGCGACAAAAGAAAAGAATCTTCGCAGCCTCCCAGCTCAAGGATATCGAGGAGTCTAGGGATAAACATAAAATACGAGCCTTTTACAAGAAAGCCAAAGGCCTTGCAGGAGGCTTCAAAAAGGGCACCCTGGCTCTTCGAAACTGCGAGGGTAATCTTGTCACCGACCCGCAGGGAATAGTGGATGTATTTAAGCAGCACTTCCAGCAGCTGCTTAACGAGCATGACCAAGAGAGAGTGGTAGGGACCGAGGAAATCCCAACTCCAGCCGCTGAAGTAGGCCTCCTACCCAGCATAGAAGAAGTCGGCACAGCTATTCAGAAGCTGAAGAACAACAAGGCCGCAGGCTCAGATGGCTTGCCATCAAAGCTCTTCAAGGCTGGCGGCGATGTTCTAGTAGGGAGCATGCACCAGATCATCTGCAGAATTTGGGAAGATGAGAGCATGCCCGACGACTGGAATACCAGCTCTATATGCCCCATCCACAAAAAAGGCGATCCTACCTCTTGCAAGAACTATAGAGGTATATCCCTGCTCAATGTCGCATACAAGATCCTGTCCAGCGTATTGTGTGAACGTCTAAAACCATTTTGCACCGCACTAATCGGCAGCTACCAGTGCGGCTTCCGGCCCGGCAAATCAACAATAGACCAAATTTTCACACTTCGACAAATCCTGGAAAAGACCAACGAGTTTCGAATCGATACACACCATCTTTTCATCGATTTCAAAGCCGCATACGACAGCATTCATCGTGAAGCACTGTTTGGGGCGATGGCCGAATTCGGGATCCCGGTAAAACTGATCCAGTTGTGTCGCGCCACGCTAAAAAACACGCGATGCACCGTGCAACTCGGTTCTAGGACCTCGGAACCATTCGAAACATGCACCGGATTTCGGCAAGGAGATGCGCTGTCATGTGACTTCTTCAACCTGGTGTTGGAGCAGATAGTGCGACGGGCAGGCGTCAACAGGGAAGGCACTATCTTTTACAAGTCCATCCAGCTGCTAGGATACGCGGATGATATCGACATCATCGCGTGTTCTCGCCGTGGCATTGTGGAAGCATTCACGGCGATTGAAGAACAGGCGAAACGAATTGGTCTTAAGATCAATGAGGACAAAACGAAATACATGCTTTCAAGCAAAAACCAATCCGTCGCTCACCACCTGGGACAAAACATAACAATTGACAGCTACAATTTCGAGGTAGTTAAGGAGTTTGTCTACCTCGGGGCAAACGTAAATTCCACAAATGACACCACAGTGGAGATCCGGCGTAGAATCGCCCTTGGCAACCGCTGCTACTTCGGCTTGTCCAAACAACTGGGGTCAAAACTCCTCACTCGAAAGACCAAAGTCATGCTTTACAAAACGCTCATTCTGCCAGTCTTGCTGTACGGAGCCGAAAGCTGGACGATAAGCAGGACAGCGGAGCTAATTTTGGGTTCTTTCGAAAGAAAAATTCTGCGCCGGATATTTGGTCCTGTCTGTGAGGAAGGTGAATGGAGAAGAAGACACAACCGCGAACTCTACGAGCTGTACCAAGATGTGGATGTAGTCCGGAAGGCAAGGATCCGTCGACTACACTGGCTCGGCCACATCGAGCGCATGGACATCAACGCTCCAGCTAAGAGGGTCTTCGACTCCGAGCCTCCTGGTTCGAGAAGAAGAGGAAGACCGAACCTCCGGTATAAAGACCAAGTGATCGCGGATGTAGGACATCTTGGTCTTGACAACTGGAAGCAGCGTGCCCGGGACCGTCAAGGATGGAAGGCAGCTATAGCTCAGGCTCAGATCCTCCATGGATCGCAGGCCTGATAGGTAAGTAAGTAAGGTAGTTCCCAGGGGAGGAGATATCATCCCAAGGTTTAGTGGCAAATATTTTCAACAAATATTTCACTAATAGTGGATGTACTGCACTTAAGTTGAGATGAAAACATTTTTCTCTACTATTGTGGCAGTATAGGCTAGAAGGTTAAAAGATTCAGGTAGTGTCCATACGACATATGTATGCTATCCAGCAGCTTGCCTTCTTGTGATGGGGAGCGGGTAGTAACAAGGCTGATTAATAAAACATGACAAAAACTCAATTATCGAAGCCGCCCACTCTGGTGGTCTAGTTTTCAACCTGTACTAAAAGGATGGAAATAGGCGAATGTCTGGTAACAAGCTTGTAAAGCTTGCTTAGGCACGGTCTCCTAAGACGCCGACTAGTATGCTTATGGTAAAAAGGCGAAACGTGTCTTTAGAAAGAACTTAGACCTAGTTAAAGAAAAACCCAAATATTGATATTGTGAAAGTCTTTTCAACAAATCTACAAGAATGCAAAGTTTTGTGTCGGGAGAAACGCTTTTCATCGACAACCGCATATTAAAAATCAACTTAGCCGAAGTGATTCCACAGAGAAGGAAAGTTAGAACTTTCAAGCTTGACAGACTAATTTACATAGAGGTAGAGCACACAATCATTTAGTCGAGGTAGTCCAACATTAATGGAGGAATCAAACCCAAGGGCGCTGTCTTGCTTTCCAACGAAGTAGCCATCAATTGTGGAATGAGCATGCAATTCTCTGAATTGTTCAATTCTAGAGAAAGAATTGATGGCAATGGATCCATATTAGTAAGCGTGACGTAAGAAATCATCAAGAGCTAAAACCCGAAATTAGATAAGCAGTAAAAGCTTGAAAAGACTCAATAAAGCTGGTGTCAGACTGGGCTTATTGTTCTGATCTGAACAAAAAGATTTACCGTTTTTATATCAACTCTATGTCTCCCTGAAAGAGTCACGTTCTAGAAGAGGACGAAAATTCAAAAAAGGCTTATGGAGGGGTCCATGAAAGGAAGCCTCTGGGGTATTCTGTTAAAGTATAAAGTTGATGGAGTGTTTTAAAATGATCACCCTTCGGTCTATAAGCATAAACAAAGCCAGTTATGTTGAGAGTAACCACACTAAATTATTACCCTTGGCCATAGAACCTGTGCTCCAGTAAAAGTGGGCGTCGGCGCCCTTCTTTCTTGTCGTTTGGATTTTCAGTGCAACCCATTTGACACCCTACGCCTGATTTGTGATATTGTCTCATGGAAAGACTTACATCCGAAAAATTCTTACGAATTATTATATTTTATTGTCAAAGTTATTTCTTTGTCGTGTCTTGAGCCATAGCTTAGTGGAGTTTGGAAAAAACTTTATCAGCGACAGAACTGAAATAGTTAATACCCAATTAACCACCAAACGTCAAGCGCCATTATTTGCCATGGTTTGTGTGGCTGACGGATGGCAAAGGACTAACAAAGGTCTCCTAGGGGTAGCATCTATCCGACGGATTCCGGCCTGCTAAAAAGCGAGAAGAGCCACCAAAGTCGAACAACTTGCGGCACTGTCAATAATTCCCGTCCCCACCTACTCGTGGTGCCATCTGGAGATTTCCTATGGAAATTGCAGACGAGGAAGGGCGAATGGCGAGCCTCCTGCGCCAAAGAACAGGATTAGTCGGTTGGGATACTGCCTAGTAAGCCGTAACCGTAAAAGAAAAAACAGAAACTCCGAAACAACCACAAGCCAAGTCAACCAATGTTGACGACCTTGCAAAAAACTAAAAAAGGACAATGATCTTCGGCTCTATACGTGAAATGTTAGGTCCCCAAACAGGCCACGTGCAGCCGAACAAGTTGCGGACGCCCTAGACCGCTATAAAGCGGCAATAACCGCCATTCAGGAAATGCGTTGGAATGGTTGGGGTATAAAGCGGGGGTATATAGCGACATTTACTGCTATAGGGAGAGAGGACAACGATTGATGCGGACTTGCTGTTCGATGTGGACTATGGCAAAAGGTCCTAAGCTTTCGGCATGTGAGCGAACGCCCCATAACAATCCGTATTAAGTCTACATTTCTTAACATCAGCCTGATCTGCGTCCACTCTCCCACGGAAGACAAGGATGACTCAGCCAGAGATGAGTTCTACGATCGCCTAGACAGAACGTATGTCCAATGTCCCAGCTATGACATCAAAATTGTACTAGGACACTTCAATGCTAAGCTGGGTAAGGAAAGCATCATTGAACGAGCATCGGCAAACTTGCCTACACGACACCACATCCGATAATGGACACAGGCTGATTGATCCTGCTACGGGGCGAAATCTCCTTCTAGCCAGTACACAAAGGCATCTGACGGTCGCCAGATCAATCAATCACTAACTAGATTGATCACATCGCGATCGACGTAAGACATTCCTCCACTATTGTTGATGTTCGATCTTTCCGAGGAGCTAACAGCGACTCGGACCACTATCTTGTAGTAACCAAGATGCGCCTACGGATATCACGAACGCAGCGGAGTAGAGAAAGAATACAAAGTTATGACGTCGGAAACTACAATCATCAGAAACTGCTCGTGCTTTTACCGTTCGCGTCGCCCTTAAGCTCTCCAATACACCTCAACCCTCCACGCTATCAATAGAACAGCAGTGGAACCTTTGTCAATAAGCCCTGAAAAGCTCTGCATCCGAAGTTTTGGGTTTCAAGGCGCCCCCACGAAGAAACACCTGGTTCGATGACGAGTGCAGGAGGATTCACACAGCGAAGCAGGATGCATATAAAGCCCCGTTGCATAAAGGAGGAGCATAAGCTTCTCAGAAGAAAGAGCACGAGAAACGCGCGATTGAGGATTTGAAGAGGTGTTACTGCAGACGGGACGTTCAGAAGTTTTATCAATAGATAAAGCGAACACACCGAGGTTATAAAGCCAGAACGGAAGCCTGCAGGGATGAGAACGGACACCTAGTAGTAGAATCGCAGTCGATGCTGAGAATATGGAAAAACCACTTCTGCAGACTGTATAACGCCGCTGACAGGCAGAATGACACATTTCTTAACGACCAAGACCGCAGAGAATTCCGTCCCCCCTGACCTCGACGAAGTTAAGATTGCCATATCGAAACCCAAGTCGAATAAAGCTGCTTGCGCAAGCGGACTGTCTGCTGAGCTCTTTAAGGTAGCTGGGGATGACCTGGTTAGGAGCATGTACCAGCTTATCTGTAAGATATGGTCAGAGGAAAGCATCCCCGAGGAATGGCGTCTCAGCATCGTATGCCCGATCCACAAGAAAGGAGACCCCTCTGACTGCGCCAACTACAGAGGAATAAGTTTTCTTAACATCGCCGAAAAAATCTCACTCACCACCCATTTGTCGAACTCAAAGCCGCATACGACAGCGTAATTACAGACGAGCTATACAACGCTATGTCTACCTTTGACATACCTGCTAAACTCGTCAGACTATGCAGGATGACTTTGGAGAATGCTCGCTGCTCCATCCGAATCGGTGAACATCCTACCGATAGTTTTGATGTCAAAAAAGGATTTAGGCAGGGCGATGCGCTGTCGTGTGATTTCTTCAACATCGTATTGGAAATGATTGTGCAAAAATCTCAGGCCAATACAAGAGGCACAATCTACTTCAAATCCTCGCAACTCCTTGCATACGCCGACGACATTGACATAATAGGTAGATCGCAGCGAGATGTCAATGAGGCGTTTGCGAGTATTGAGATGGAGACGGCGAAAATTGGTTTGGCGATAAACGAGAACAAAACTAAATATATGCTGTCATCAAAAAAGGACGCTCACCACCGACGTCTTGGCCAGAACATTTGTATTGGCAGATATAAGTTTGAGCTAGTTAAGGACCTCGTCTACATTGGCTCCGCAGTGACCTGGAACAACGACATCAGTTCCGAAATCAAACGCAGACTCACTCTTGCCAATTGCTGTTTCATTGGGCTCAGGAGGCAATTGAGTAATAGAGCCCTCTCCCGAACGATAAAGTTGACTCTATATAAAACCCTTATCATCTCGGTCCTGCTGTACGGCGCAGAAGCATGGACACTATCGAAAGTGGATGAGGAGGCCCTTGGTCGGTTCGAGAGAAATATTTTGCGCGTGATTTTCGGGCCTATAAACGCAGCCGGGGATGGAGGAAATGATTCAACCACGAACTTTACGGGCTGTACAGCGACATGAGTCTAGTCAGGCGTCTACGGATTCAAAGCCTAAGATGGCTAGGTAATGTAGAGCGAATGGAACCATAACTCCAGTCCGGAGAGTCTTTGAGTCCAACGTGATTTTTTCAACATCATGCTTGAAAAAATCGTGCAGAATTCACTGGCGAGTGGCCTTGATGCAGTGGTAAACATCACCGACTGTTGAGCAGAAAGTCTGTAGTTCAGAGTATGTCCATAGCTAAGAAATGCAACTCCTATACAGACAAATTGTGCAACAAAGCTGTTGTGAATGGGAAGTGATCAGAAATACTGACGAAGGCACAATACTTACAGTAACTATATGGTCACTTCAAATTCATACTCCGTATGTGCAGTTCTAATGTAACACCATAATGGCATGGAACATTTACTGGGAACTACAACCAACGTGAAAATGCAGTTGAGTTCCTCTCGAATCTTATCTAGGACAACCTCCCCTGGAGAGTAGTGAACAAACATCTACGACCCAAAATATCTGCAGTCCATCCAGGTTTTGTGTCAAACATCATAAAAGTATGACTCTTGAACCTGCGCGAACTTAAAAAAAAAAAATACAAGAAGCACGGCCTTAATCGTCCCGGTCCTCCACTACGGCGCAGAGACTTGGACTTTATCAAAAATGGATGAAGTGACCCTTGGTCGTTTCGAGAGGAAAATTATGCGTACAATCTTCGGTCTCGTTTGTGTTGAAGAAGAGTGGAGGAGAATATTCAACCAAGAACTGTACGGGCTATACAGGGACATCGGCCTAGTACGATGTCTACGGATCCAACGTCTATGATGGCTAGGCCATGTAGAGCGAATGAACAGCACAGCTCCGGTCCGAAGAGCTTTGATTCCAACCCCGAGAGACCACCTAAGTAAATAAGTAAGTTGGGTGCTGGCATGGCCGATTGACGTTTTCCATTGGTGTTTTGGGCTGTAGCTCCAAGGTAAATGCAAATATTTGCTCTGAACATGTTATGAAAAGCGCTTTCGGACTTTTAGCTACCAAACATATTAAATAGCACACAGAGATAACCGCGAACTCTACCAGCTGTACAAAGATGTGGATTAAATGCGAAAGGCAAAGATCCGTCGACTACACTGGCTCGGCCACATCGAGTGCATGGACATCAACGCTCCAGCTCACGCATACTACCGGTGACTACCGAGCATTTTTGTGGCTGTCAGTGTCAACGCAAGATGTTTGAGATTAGAGTTGCGCGATGTCTGATAAGCATAAGCAGTTCAAGAAATTGATCTGATGTTGAGAGGCCTCCTTAAAGTAATCGGTTTAGGTATTGTTGCGTATTCATGAGAACATCCCGGAGGACCTGAAGGTCATGACATAGATGAGTGTCAATCTAACCGCGCATTGAACTGGGAATTCCCCGTATTTAAGAGTTACCCATTAAGAAACCGAGTCTCCAAAAACGCAAAAATATGTACCAGAGACAGTCAGATGCCAACAAATGTCGTTAGCATTTGGTATTATCATGTTCGCGGGATAAAGTGTTAAAACGCGGCATACAACCACGGATAGATTAGCCATTTATCATTCACGAGCCCAAAGCGAACCACTCATTTGTAGTCATTCAAATTCACATTATTCATCAGAAAGATGAGAAATAGTCACCATTTCTTACTTAATGTATTGAACATGCACCGACTTAACCATCTATCTTTCGAGTACTAATTAACCATCCGAAACGGATTAGGAAGCATTTCAATTAAATTCTCTTGCCAGTCCGATAACCAACTGTTCAATCTTCCACATCACTTGTTGCTGGGATAGATGTATAGAAATTATAGAAATCCAATTCTTACTGCGATTAACAGAAGACCGTTTCCGGATCGTTGCCGTTCTCATCGTGCCATACTTATCCCGACCATCGACACTCCTAATCTCCTTAGCTCCATTCACCGCAGTATGCTCCTTCTCATTCGATTTTAAAATATCCATGGGAATCTGCAATATCTGACATGCTTTCCTCGGTACCGAATCCGGAATAATCGACATTAACTTCTCGATATCCTGCTTATAGTGTACCACATCGTTTCCATCATGCGTTCGATTGCGTTCGAAGAAACGTTCACTTGCCTTTCGCGTCGTGGCACTGATAGCATTTTCATCATCAACATTACGATTTTCACCGAACTTAAACGGAGACTGCTCGACGAGACTATCTTGAATCTTACCTTTGAGTAGGCGAAATGAAGCGCGAACCGAACGCGAACGTCGCAAACCGGTAGAGTACGTTTGGTTTGCCGATAGTTTCGTATAGGAATTGGTTTTGAATCTACGTTCCATGGTGATTCGGAATCTCGATAGTGATTCTCTGCGACGATTGACGACACTCTTCACGGACTTTACGATCATAGTACAGAGTACGAGTCGATATCGGTCTCGGTCAAAGCTCGGAGCAGCTGCACCACATGCCACTAGTGCGCGTAAACACAAAATGCACTTTCCCCCTTTCTCTTATTTCTAATGAAATCAAAATCTCGAGATAAACACAAACACAGCCTACCACCGCGTCCGACGATTTCCAACTGACGTAGCGACGGACGATGATGATGGTGCTACCACGTCCATGGCATGCAGTATGGTGGTGGTTTTGAAATTCCGAATCAAAACAACAGAAATTGTGATTTCTGCGGTCCTAGAAAACTGGGTTTTACCCAACAACGACGTGTACACGCATTCGTATACCCATTTGAGTACAGTTTTCACGTCGTTCGCCGTTTATATTGTACTCGTAGTGCACACTCGAGGGATGTTGACAGCCAGTTCGTTCCTTTAATCCAGTAGATAAATGAATGTACTCGTATGCTTCAGTACTCCGCTGAAACTTATACAAGCCGTGAGTGTCGGGGAACCATACGCCGTGCATAGGAATGAGTTTCTAATTCAGGAGCGATGCTTATGGAAATGAAAGGGATTGTCACATGGTGACACGAAAGAACTGTGTGCTGAGCAGAGAAGTGTTGAAAATTGCTAGTCAGGATGTAGTCGACATTCCATATTACACGACTGTGTGTGTGTGTGTAGAGGACAATGATCCTTGACTAATTT
This sequence comes from Eumerus sabulonum, assembly GCA_951905685.1. Taxonomy (NCBI): domain Eukaryota; kingdom Metazoa; phylum Arthropoda; class Insecta; order Diptera; family Syrphidae; genus Eumerus; species Eumerus sabulonum. The sequence goes on from OX645060.1 coordinate 244,349,317, forward strand.
ACAGAATTTTTGGGAAACAAAACACCAGCGGCAGGTAGACTTTATCATCTTATTGGCCATGAGAATTCTGTATCTATTGTTTTCCAACGACTCCTTAGGCTACAACCAGTCCGTTGCTACCTGTTCGAGATTCCTTAAATTCTTGAGGAACTCCTTAATAGAATTCCGCTTTGAACACACCTATTTGTATACGAGTGCGTCTAGTTTGTATGAAACAGTTTTACAAGAGAACATTCTGTGAAACAGCAAGTCAACGTAACGTAGTCAGAGAATCCATTGTGAGAGGATTTCTGAGACTTTAGTTTCATAGCTAGGTATTACAGCGAAGCAACTTTTCTCAAATATGAATCCGTTGGAGTGTTGGCGTCTAGTTATCAAACGAGAGGAGGAACAAGTAAGTACGTATATTTTAACGTCAAGGACTTTACGAGTAATTGGGTGTTTGTATTGATACAACTAAGCCTAAGGGCTTCATGCCTTTGCCAATTTTTTTTTCATCACCTTTGTTGTTAACGAAATGTTTTCTGGTAGTTAGTGTCAGAGAGGTTTAAAAATCTGGACTTTAGAGCTAATGACGTTGGCAAGAAGCCCAAATCCGTTCATAATTAACTTGATCGCGTTGAAGGCAAGGATTCTGAAGGTCTCGTAGTCAATTCATAATCCGCTGACTTGATCCTTCATAGTCCTATTTACTGTAAAAAGAAAACTAAATTCTTGCTTAGTCAGCCTACATAAGCATTCCTATGGGAGCCCTAGGTTAACGGATCCTCCGCAGATCAGGCTAACTAGACCGAACAGGGAGGATTGGAAGAGAGCACGAACAATATTTCACGAGGGAAGTATAAGATGGGTCATTAAATCGCGGGAGAGGATGGCGTCTTCCCAGTCTTCCTTCAGAAAGGAAGTGCGCAAATCAGCCCCATGCTAATCAACATCTTCAGAACCAGCTATGAATTGGAATACATACCGACGAGCTCGACAGAGGTAACGGTAAAATGTATTCCCAAAGCAGGCCGTAGACCCACAGACCAGCCTAAGTCCTAGAGACCGATAAGCCTGACCCCTTTCTTCCTAAAAACGATGGAAGAAATACTGGATAGGCATATACGGGATGGTGCTCCGAAAAGATGACAACCAATATGCCTACCAGCCTGGGAAATCAACCACGCATACTCTTCAGGAGCTAACAGCCCGGATCAACAAATCCCTGAGCGATAAAGAAATTGAGATAGGTTTTTTCTTGATATCGAGGGTGCCTTCGATAGTACCGACTACAGCCAAATAAAACGTTGCATCCTCAGCTCAGGGGGCATATAGAGCTGGTATTCCAGTCGTCGGGCATGCTCTCATCTTCCCAAATTCTGCAGATGATCTGGTGCATGCTCCCTACCAGAACATCGCCGCCAGCCTTGAAGAGCTCTGATGGCAAGCCATCTGAGCCTGCGGCCTTGTTGTTCTTCAGCTTTTGAATAGCTGTGCCGACTTCTTCTATGCTGGGTGGGAGGACTACTTCAGCGGCTGGAGTTGGGATTTCCTCGGTCCCTACCACTCTCTCTTGGTCATGCTCGTTAAGCAGCTGCTGGAAGTGCTGCTTAAATACATCCACTATTCCCTGCGGGTCGGTGACAAGATTACCCTCGCAGTTTCGAAGAGCCAGGGTGCCCTTTTTGAAGCCTCCTGCAAGGCCTTTGGCTTTCTTGTAAAAGGCTCGTATTTTATGTTTATCCCTAGACTCCTCCATATCCTTGAGCTGGGAGGCTGCGAAGATTCTTTTCTTTTGTCGCAGTAGTTTCTTCTCCTCCCTTCTTCTGGCTCGGTACTCTTCTCGCGCTGCCCTGGTTTTCCTCTGCAGCGCCTTTTGGTACGCCTCGTCGGTTGCTGCCTTTTTCTGCTCACACTCGCCATCATACCACGGGTTACTTGTCGGGGGTGGTAGGTATCCTAGGGTGGTTTCGGCTACTTCCTGAATGGCTGAGCGGCAATGCAGCCACATATTATTGGCATTTGTGTTCGACGTAGGCATACCGTAGAGTCTTTCGCTCAGCTGCTCCCTGTAGACTCTGGCAACCTCCGGTGTGCTCAGGCGCCCAATGTCGAACCTCCTCCTGTTGGGCTGGTGCAGCTTTCTGACATTGGACAGTCGAGCTCTGAATCTTGCTGCTACGAGGAAGTGGTCAGAGTCGACATTTGCCCCTCTGAATGTTCGCACATCCAGGATGTTTGACGAGTGCCTTGCGTCAATGAGCACATGGTCGATTTGGTTGGCGGTTCGACCGTCCGGAGATCGCCAGGTTGCTGTGTGGATTCGCTTGCGAGGGAATCTTGTGCTACTTATCACCGCATTACGAGCTGTCGCAAAGTCAGCGAGTCGGAAGCCGGTATCTGTTGTTGTATCGCGGAGGCTGTGCTTTCCGATCACTCCGCCAAGGGTGTTTTCCTTTCCGATTTTGGCATTGAAGTCCCCGAGCACGATTTTTACATCGTACTCCGGACAAGCTCCGTAGGCGTTGTCCAGGAGGTCATAGAAGTCCTCCTTGATAGGGTCTTCAGCCTCGTCGGTAGGGGCGTGTGCACATATAAGGCTGATGTTATAAAATCTGCCTCTGATGCGGATCACAGCCAGGCGATCACTTATAGGTTAAAAGTCGATGACCTTCGACCTTAACCGCTTTCCCACGATGGGGCTCTATATGCCCCATCCACAAAAAAGGCGATCCTACCTCTTGCAAGAACTATAGAGGTATATCCCTGCTCAATGTCGCATACAAGATCCTGTCCAGCGTATTGTGTGAACGTCTAAAACCATTTTGCACCGCACTAATCGGCAGCTACCAGTGCGGCTTCCGGCCCGGCAAATCAACTATAGACCAAATTTTCACACTTCGACAAATCCTGGAAAAGACCAACGAGTTTCGAATCGATACACACCATCTTTTCATCGATTTCAAAGCCGCATACGACAGCATTCATCGTGAAGCACTGTTTGGGGCGATGGCCGAATTCGGGATCCCGGTAAAACTGATCCAGTTGTGTCGCGCCACGCTAAAAAACACGCGATGCACCGTGCAACTCGGTTCTAGGACCTCGGAACCATTCGAAACATGCACCGGATTTCGGCAAGGAGATGCGCTGTCATGTGACTTCGTCAACCTGGTGCTGAAGCAGATAGTGCGACGGGCAGGCGTCAACAGGGAAGGCACTATCTTTTACAAGTCCATCCAGCTGCTAGGATACGCGGATGATATCGACATCATCGCGTGTTCTCGCCGTGGCATTGTGGAAGCATTCACGGCGATTGAAGAACAGGCGAAACGAATTGGTCTTAAGATCAATGAGGACAAAACGAAATACATGCTGTCAAGCAAAAACCAATCCGTCGCTCACCACCTGGGACAAAACATAACAATTGACAGCTACAATTTCGAGGTAGTTAAGGAGTTTGTCTACCTCGGGGCAAACGTAAATTCCACAAATGACACCACAGTGGAGATCCGGCGTAGAATCGCCCTTGGCAACCGCTGCTACTTCGGCTTGTCCAAACAACTGGGGTCAAAACTCCTCACTCGAAAGACCAAAGTCATGCTTTACAAAACGCTCATTCTGCCAGTCTTGCTGTACGGAGCCGAAAGCTGGACGATAAGCAGGACAGCGGAGCTGATTTTGGGTTCTTTCGAAAGAAAAATTCTGCGCCGGATATTTGGTCCTGTCTGTGAGGAAGGTGAATGGAGAAGAAGACACAACCGCGAACTCTACGAGCTGTACCAAGATGTGGATGTAGTCCGGAAGGCAAGGATCCGTCGACTACACTGGCTCGGCCACATCGAGCGCATGGACATCAACGCTCCAGCTAAGAGAGTCTTCGACTCCGAGCCGCCTGGTTCGAGAAGAAGAGGAAGACCGAACCTCCGGTATAGAGACCAAGTAATCGCGGATGTAGGACATCTTGGTCTTGACAACTGGAAGCAGCGTGCCCGGGACCGTCAAGGATGGAAGGCAGCTATAGCTCAGGCTCAGATCCTCCATGGATCGCAGTCCTGATAAGTAAGTAAGTAAGTATCCTCAGCACAGGGGTAGACAACACCACATGCAATTGGATCCAAGACATGCTTAGTAATAGGAAAATGAACACTTCACTAGGCAATGATAAAATCAGTGTAAATGCCGCGAAAAGATGCCCTCAAGGTGGGGTTCTCTCATCCTATGGTTCATCGTAGTCAATCAACTGATTAACATACTCAGCAACAATGGTTTCTATATCCAAGGCTATGCCGATGACATAGTGATCCTAATCAGAGGCAAATTCGAAGACCTAGTCTCGGAATACCTCCAAAGGGCACTATACCTTGTTGCAAATTGGTGCATAAAGGTTTCACTAAATGTCAACCCTAGAAAAAGCACTATAGTATTCTTCACCAAAAGGAGGAACAAGCATAAACTCACCAAACCTACCCTCTTTGGTGAAGCGATAGAGTTCTCAAAAGAAGTCAAATACCTAGGGGTAACTCTAGACAAAAAGCTCACTTGGAACTCTCACATTACAAAGACCATTGAGAAAGCCAGGATCTCTCTATGGACCAGCAAAAGTCTCACTGGCGAAAACTGGGGCACAAATCCCAAAATATCCCGCATGGCTGTATACAGCTATCGCCAGACCAATCTTTACATACCCTGCGCCCGTCTGGTGGCACAGAACAAAATAAGTATCAGTGCAAGCCAAGCTCTACAAACTGCAAAGACTAGCTTGTATCTGTATTACAGGGACCATGAGAACAACCTCCACATCAGCTCTAGAAGTCATCACGGACCTATCACCTCTTCACCTCCAACTGAAGAAAGAAGCCCTGGTATTCGCCCTACAGACTAGTCGCAGAGAATGACTCTAATTGTAGGCTCTTTCGTCCTGACAACCTTACTGAACTAATCAGGCATGAAACCCTATGGATATCTCACACAGACAATTGTCTCCCCAGGTACAACTTCAGCCAAAACTACAAGGTCACATTCCCCAATCGACACAACTGGGAACAGGATAGACCCTCCTTCAATCGCGGATCCTACGTGTGGTACACAGACGGCTCTAAAACGAAGGAAGGCGTTGGGGCTGGAGTATACGGAGCAAATACCGGCCGTATTTTCAAGAAGAAATATTTTCAATAGAACTCTGCCTCAGAGAAAATATCAACAGAAATATACTCTGACAGTAGGGCTGCTCTTCTGGCCCTAAAGAGCTATGAAGTCACCTCCAAACTGGTATGGGACTGCCTACAACTACTAAACCAGCTGGCCAGCACAAACAGAGTTCAACTCGATTGGATACCTGGACACAGCGGTCATACAGGCAACGAAAAGGCGGACCCATTAGCAAGGAAAGCCTCCGCATCTCCATTCATGATGCCACGGCCTTTCTGCGGCATACCCATCAGCACCACCAAATGCTGCATAAATAGTTGGTTAAGGAGCACGGCTGATCAGGAACGGAAGGTAGCAGACAAGCCAGGTTGTTCCTCCCAACCTCATCTCTCACAAGAACGAGACAACTCCTCATGCTTTCGAGGAGTCAGATTCGTATAATCACAGGCTTCCTTACTGGACACTGCCCAGTTAACATCTCAAAACCGTGGGCATTGTACAAGATGACACTTGCAGAATGTATAATGAGGACGAAGAAACAGCAAAGCACATACTGTGCCACTGTAACTGCCTTGTCAGCACACGTCATCGTCACTTAGGCAAGTATTATCTTGAAGCAGAAGAAATTGTTGCTAGCTCACTCAAAAGCCTACTAAGCTTTACTATGGACTCAGGATTTTTGAGTGGGCTGTAAGTGGGGGATATGACAATAGTCCTACTAGTGGCTGCAGTAAACAGGCGACCTTGTCCCACACCCTAATCCTCTCTAACTCTAACTAACATTAACGGATTAGTCGAATGACTCAGTGCTCAGTGATACCAATTACAACATTTCTACAAAAAACAAACCGATACTCCTAGAACCTGCATACGAGTTCTAGCTAAGAAACACATCAAATCCTTCTTATGTCCTCGTCTTAGCTCGGAAGATTTTTGGCTGTGGTTAAACTAGAGGGTACCGGCCAGCCGAACTTACATACATATTACATCAGCTTACATCTCGCACCACAATCCATCTCCACCAGTTGAAATTCAGCACCTGGTTAGGTGCCTCCAAACGAGGCACGACACCCAGTCGTTAATGTGGGAATTTACCATGGACGCGGGCAGACCTAGAGCGAGTTCAGGTCCTGAGAAGTTCTCTTCTGAACCCATTCTGGCGAGTTCATCAGAGATCTCATTTCCTGGAATGAGTGGCCCGGAACCCATACAAGCCTTAATGAATTCTGTCTACCAACTCTGTTCAAGAAGGACTTGAGATCAAACACTAATTTGGAGCTATTTAAGGGGTTGCACACAGTTTTAGGTGCAGCTTGGCTGTCACTGCAGAAACATATGCTTTTCCCCCTCCGCCCTTCCTTCACAACATAGTGCATGGCCATTAGGATTGCGTATATATCTGATTGGAAGACAGATGCATATGATGCGGATGTTTTCGCGCTCAAAGAAGACCCCAGCACCGGACACCCGCCCATCCGTGAAAATGCGAAGGCTATCCTTTCCAGGTTCAGTATCCAGCCAGAGCCAATCCTGACGCCATGAGAACTCGACTGTGAAATTACGGCGCAGTAGTATAACGGGCGTTAGTGCATCAGAAGGCATGTCCATGAGACAGGGGTCACAGGATAATTCTTGCGCAGGCGAGTATAGGCTAGGACGTGTTTGCGTTTTAGTCTTTTCCACCAGACAGCCGATGCATATGGGATGATAGCTCTTACTATTGCCGTGTAAATCCAAAGCACCTTTGCCGGCGATAGACCCATGTTTTGCCAAAAGCTGCTTTGCATTGCCAGAAAGCTGACAGCGCTTTGGTGGTTTTTGACTTATTATGCTTTGACCAGAGAAGCTTGCTATCTAAGATGACTCCAAGATACTTAGCCTCCTTGGATAACGGGATGGAATTGTCGCTGAGTTATGTCAGTATTTTTCCTCCTTCTCGTGAAGAGAACGACATCGGTCTTGAGAGGGTTGACCGACAGCCCATTTCTGGTACACCAATCATCGATCACATTTAGCGCCGCCTGTGCTTTGCGACGTAAGAGGTACTCGACATAACTTTAATCACTAACTCTTCCAACTATAGGGTTCAAAATTGAAGAGTATCCAAGCTATGATCATTTGCGGATCACAAATGGATACTCTTCAAGGTAAATCTCAGTGTAGATACACCCGTTCCCTTCAGAAATCCCAAGCGAATTGACTGGACGAAATTCAATCAGATCATTAACTTCAAGCTAAGCAACCTACCTTATCCAAGAATAGACTCGGTACTGGACGCGAAAGTAAGGACCATTAAAAGGGCCATGGAAATAGCATTCTAAGTTTCGTGCCCAGTCAAACAAACAAAAAAACGTTCCCACGGTGGTGGATTTAAGAAAAATGACCAGGACATTTTCAATCTTTGCCACAGACACGAATTCTGAAAACCCTATAAAGAATGTTCTTAAACTCTACAAAAGGGCTATTGAAAACCTAGAAGATGCTGCTAGGCTTACCAAAACCCTATCTAAACGGAGTATGACCAGCTTTCGCAGAAGATTCCTTGGTACTTCTCATGAATATCCACCATCCAGGCCCAAATGCGAAACACCATTATAACCAAGACTGTGGATAGTGGCACACCCCAAGTGAGGATCATATCGCCACTACTATGGTTCATGGTTATAGACAAAATCTTGAAGGAGCCGGAATGGAGGAATCGGAATTAAGACAGTCGCTTATGCAGAGGACGGGGTTATTCTGGTATAGGAGATGTTCCTCTCGGTAATTAGAGGAACAGATTAAGCTAAGCGTCTGGGCTACAAAATGTCCGAATAAAACGGAACTGATGCTGTTTACCATTAAGTAAAAGATACCGACCTTCAATCTTCCTCGACTCAACAACCAGACACTCTTTCTGTCTTCCGAGGCTAGACATCTAGGAGTTATCCTAGATTCAAAGCTCAATTGAAAGCTAAACATAAAACATCGGGTACGGAAAGCATATGTCGCTTTCTACGCATATAGCAGAACTTTTGGCAAAAAGTGGGGATTCGAGCCAAAATGATGCTGTGGATGTCCACAGCCATGGTACGCCCCATCCTAACCTACGGATCACTTGTACGGTGGTCTGGCAGAATTCTAGCTAACTGGCCATTGGCAATCTTGCTGCCCAGCACCCACGAATGGCCGACTCTGGCTAGAACCAGACAGCCGACACTCGACAAAGACTTCTTTGATGACAGAATCCTGCAACATCATTCAATCTCAACTCCACCGGATGGATTTGAAACACAAATCGACCCTCTACTCGTAGGTTACTTGAGTGGTGGCATCAAAATGGCGCACACGCTCTAATTGTATGTATGTATGTATGTTGGCGTTACAGTCCATGAAGGACCTGAGCCGAGCTTCTCTCAATCACCCATGTTGTGTGTGATTTCATTTTCCAACGGCGAATTTCGAGAAGCTTTTCATGACAATTTTACTACAGGGGGTTTTGTCAGAACCCGGCTGAGGAGAAACACCGCGAAAACACGTTCGATGACATGGCTGTGTCGGGATTCGATCCCGTGTCATCGGCGTCAGAGGCCAACGCACTACCCACTGCGCCACGGTGCTCTCGCTCTAATTGGGCCTTGGCCACTCCTACCTACCTATGTACCTACCAGCCTGAGCAACAAAGTGCCAAAGTACTCTGGACCTGTTGTCTAAAGCACAAACACCCTCCTGCATATATAGTTACCGCGATAGTTAGACCTATCATTACGAACATCTTTGTTGTATGGGGGAACAAAAGATCAAACTCATTAAGCTACAACTATAGTGGTACGATAAGGGATCACAGGTGTCATGCAAACATGACTATCAGGATAACCTCTCATGAGGAGACATGAAGCCAAGTTGTGGCCAATGGGCCGGATCAAAGTGTTACACGACCCGTGCCGAAGATCAGCCTGGCTGGAGGCCCATTTCAAAAATAGCCCAGTCGCGATCGGAATGTCCTTAGCAGCAAGCGCGTTTAGGATTATCTGAGTCATGACCACAACGGCTGTTGTCGATAGAAGCGATGTTGATCGGAACGACTCTCCGGCGAAATGGCTATTATTAAGTAATGTGCTGCCTAAGAACTTCCTCTCACTGCTCAGAGAGAGCAGCCCGCCTATCCGGCGGGCTATCATTAAGGCAGGATCAAAATGATATCTTTCAAAGACCAGAGGTCAATCGACCTATTCAAGCCTCCCCCAAGGAGATTCTGGTAGTCCTCCAAAATTGTAACCCCTACATTTCCATTAAAAGTTTACTACATCTCCCACCATTGGACCTCTTCAACAAACAGGTTGCTATCTGGGAATGGACTGAAGGAAAAGTCATACCGAAGGACTCGATATCTTTCGGAACCAATGGCTTCAAAATGGAGACGGGTGTAGGTAGTGGAGTCTACTCCAAGGAACTTAACCCCAACCTATATTTAGACACTTATAGGTTCGACTTTAAACCTATAAGTGATCGCCTGGCTGTGATCCGCATCAGAGGCAGATTTAATAACAACAGCCTTATATGCGCACACGCCCCTACCGACGAGGCTAAAGACCCTATCAAGGAGAACTTCTATGACCTCCTCGATAACGCATACGGAGCTTGTCCGGAGTACGATGTAAAAATCGTGCTCGGGGACTTCAACGCCAAAATCGGTCAAGAGAACACCCTTGGCAGAGTGATCGGAAAGCACACCCTCCACGATACAACAATGGATAACGGCTTCCGACTCACGGACTTTGCGACAGCTCATAATGCGGTGATAAGTGGCACAACATTCCCTCGCAAGCGTATCCACACAGCAACCTGGCGATCTCCGGACCGTCGAACCGCCAACCAAATCGACAATGTGCTCATTGACGCAAGGCACTCATCAAACATGCTGGATATGCGAACATTCAGAGGGGCAAATGTCGACTTTGACCACTTCCTCGTAGCAGCAAGATTCAGAGCTCGACTGTCCAATGTCAGAAAGCTGCACCAGCCCATCAGAAGGAGATTCGGCATTTGGCGCCTGAGCACACCGGAGGTTACCAGAGTCTACAGGGAGCAGCGGAGCGAAAGATTCTACGGTATGCCTACGTCGAACACAAATGCCATTGCATTGCCGCTCAGCCATTCAGGAAGTAGCCGAAACCACCTTAGGGTACCTACCACCAGATGGCTTGCCATCAGAGCTCTTCAAGGCTGGCGGCGATGTTCTGGTAAGGAGTATGCACCAGATCATCTGCAGAATTTGGGAAGATGAAAGCATGACCGACGACTGGAATACCAGCTCTATTTGCCTCATCCACAAAAAAGGCGATCCTATCTCTTGCAAGAACTATAGAGGTATATCCCTGCTCAATGTCGCATACAAGATCCTGTCCAGCGTACTGTGTGAACGTCTAAAGCCATTTTGCACCGCACTAATCGGCAGCTACCAGTGCGGCTTCCGGCCCGGGAAATCGACTATAGACCAAATTTTTACACCTCGACAAATCCTGGAAAAGACCAACGAGTTTCGAGTCGATACACACCATCTTTTCATCGATTTCAAAGCCGCATACGACAGCATTCATCGTGAAGAACTGTTTGGCGCGATGGCCGAATTCGGGATCCCGGGAAAACTGATCCAGATGTGTCGCGCCACGCTAAAAAATACGCGATGCACCGTGCAACTAGGTTCTAGGACTTCGGAACCGTTTGAAGCATGCATCGGATTTCGGCAAGGAGATGCGCTGTCATGTGACTTCTTCAACCTGGTGCTGGAGCAGATAGTGCGACGGGCAGGCGTCAACAGGGAAGGCACTATCTTCTACAAGTCCGTCCAGCTACTAGGATACGCGGATGATATCGATATCATCGCGTGTTCTCGCCGTGGCATTGTGGAAGCATTCACGGTGATTGAAGAACAGGCGAAACGAGTTGGTCTTTAGGTCAATGAGGACGAGACGAAGCACATGCTGTCAAGCAAAAACCAATCCGTCGCTCGCCACCTGGGACAAAATAAAACAATTGACAGCTACAATTTCGAGGTAGTTAAGGAGTTTGTCTACCTCGGGGTAAACGTAGATTCCACAAATGACACCACAGTGGAGATCCGGCATAGAATCGGCCCTGGCAACCGCTGCTTTTTCGGCTTGTCCAAACAACTGGGGTCAAGAGTCCTCACACGAAAGACCAAAGTCATGCTTTACAAAACGCTGATACTGCCAGTCTTGCTGTACGAAGCCGAAAGCTGGACGATAAGCAGGAGAGCGGAGCTGATTTTGGGTTCTTTCGAAAGAAAAATTCTGCGCCGGATACTTGCGCCTGTCTGTGAGGAAGGTGAATGGAGAAGAAGACACAACCGCGAACTCTACAAGCTGTACAAAGAAGTGGATGTAGTCCGGAAGGCAAAGATCCGTCGAATAAACTGGCTCGGCCACATCGAGCGCATGGACATCAACGCTCCAGATAAGAGGGTCTTCGACTCCGAGCCCCCTGGTTCGAGAAGAAGAGGAAGACCGAACCGTCAAGGATGGAAGGCAGCTATAGCTCAGGCTCAGATCCTCCATAGATCGCTGGCCTGATAGGTAAGTAAGTAAGGTGATTTTATCAGGAATAGTTGTGAATGGCAGTGCCAGTGGACAGAAGAATCGTCCTGTCGAAATGTAAGTGTAACCAATACTAAACTGCTCATGCGTCATTGCGGAAATGCCAAGACATTTCAACCTCTGAATCTTAAACGACATAAGGCAGCCCTAATCAAAAACTTTGATTCCAATTTTAGGCAGAAAGATAGACTCATGCCGTAGAAATGAATCCACATCAGTCAGTTCCTCATCGGCCATGACGCAGTTTCTGTTTGCTTAAAGATGTACTGAAATAAAACCGTCTCTTAATGAGTAGCAAAGCAGGATACCAACCTAGTGCTCATAGGAAATGAGGAATAAGATAGTACGCTCTTTCACAGGAAATCTAAAAAGACAATTCGAAGGAAGCCTCCAATTCAAAGCAGAGCTTTCCAATTTAGAAAGAATGAACGATCGACATACCCCCTAACTTGGATACATGCACGAACAAGGCATAAATCCAGTCCGATTCGTTCGAATAATTTCCATTCTAGGTACATGGCCCATTTAGGACGAAAACCCATATCTACTGTCATACGGTGTCCAAATCCCCCGTATGGTGTGGGTATGATTAACAAATGACAAAGCGTATTTGCGGAAAAATCCTCACCAAAGTTCGAAACCTCTCTCATTTTAATTGATTGCATGACATCCGTTCCCACTTAGATACTCAAATTCATATTCTGATCCTAAACGGGTCTACGAGTGTGACGCAAAAGTCAGGAAATCCGGCATGCATAAAGGTGTAGTTGACAGATGGAATTCCGGCGAAGCAAGGATATCCGTTGCCCCTTGCATGCTCCTCTATAGTATACTTCGCTCGAAGCGTAAAAGCTGAGTCATAAGAATCCGTACGTACATATGACTAGCGTATGCTGGTTCTATGACAAGTTTCAGCATCAGCGGTATGGAGATTCATCGAATCCGTCTAATACGATATCGTTGTCTCTTGTTCGGCAGTTGACGAATTCCATGTATAATTCGTGGCAAGCGGGTCGACTGATTTCTTCTTCATTCATGTTTTGAAATAAATTGCGTTTGCGTTTACGCCTCTTTTAAATATTTAATTGAATGATGGAAAACCATCGATGGATGGATGAGGGCCATCTCTGTCTCTTGTGGTGTTTGCCTGACTCCGCAAGAGCCGGAGTGCGATGGGAGTTAATCAATTTATCGATTCATGATTATTTATTGTTTCAGTGTTTTCATTCTCGAACTTTATATTCAATTGAAGTAACGAGGGATAGTATACGAAAGGCAGTGCGCGGTAGCTTGTAATTCACTTGGATGAGATCTCGTTTAATTAAGTCCAGTGCGGGCGTGAAACCACTCAACGCGTTTTTTGCCATTTTGCTTCTCTTGTATTCAATTTCATCACGTCCGTCGTGGTTTAGCATAGACAAGGTATCGTGGTTGTTTAAGATTCCGAACATTTCGGCTAGAGATTAGAGTGCAATCCCAGGGTAATCCTGGCTGAATGGTCGACACAGAGACGGAGACGGAATCAGGTAGATTTCATCCTATTGTCCATGGAAGTTCCCCCTGCGGGTACGGGGTTAGAATAGGCCCGAGGTAAGGCATGCCTGTCGTAAGAGGCGACTAAAATCCGGAGGACGGACCAGGTAGTAGCTTTGTAGCAGATCCAAAGTTGTTGCCTGGTCCGTTGGTGAAGATAAGGGAATTTTTTCCCAAGATATCTAAAGATTATATTTTTATATGAATCTTATTTCGAAGAAATCCATTGATTGGAGTCCGCTCTCCAATCTATGGTAACGTTAGATTGAAGCATGCAATGATGTCTCAAATGATATTCGAATTTCCCATTTTGGCAAGACGTGTAGAGGAACCCTTCGGGGCTAAAGTTGAACCCTTCGGGGTTAAGATGAACCTTCGGGGTATGAGGTGCCCTCCGGGGCTATCGAAGACGCGTAGGCGGTGTCGTAACACCCCTATGCAATCGTTGGAAATGATGGGTTGGGCCTGGCTGTAGGCCCACACTAAAAAATATTCCAGCAGAGTGTGTTAAATCCCTGACACACTCAGGAATGACGGAAGGGGAGTTAAGGGACTCTAAATCCCTAGATATCTAAAATTCCTGATGGTTTTAATAAACAAGGGACACTTGGGCTCCTAGATAATTAAAAGAACTCTTTGAGTTTTCTTGATTTAAGGGGCCCTTGTGGTCCCAGATATTTAAAGAATTCCTCCGGGTCTTCTTATATGATAACTAAAAGAATTCCCTGTGTTTTCTTAACTCAAGGGACCCTTGAGGTCCCAGATATCAAAAGATTTCCTTCGGGATTTCTTATATGGTGCATGGTGATTAGGGAACCCAAGTGGTTCCCAGAATCTGGTGGTGCATGGCGATATGGGCCGGTCTGGCGGCGCATTCAAAAATATCCAGTCGAGCGTGCTAAAATCCTAGCACCTCAGGAATGACGGAAGGTAAGTTGTCAGGCATGAGTTCTTGGGGGAACTCAACTGAAAGTGACTTGGTTTAGTTGCGGAGTGAAAACCAAGGCACTCTAAAAATAATTGGTACCACGGGGACAGGAAGCCCCCGGAGTGAACTAGGTGGGTGAGTGTGTGAATGAACTAAATTCAGTATAAGAGGCACATTGTGCCAATGATGAAAATCTGATTCATGCCGAGTTTTTAATTAAATTTGTGACAGTAGCAAGTAATGCACACTCACTAGCCGAAATTCGCTCCGGTCCTGTCGGTTGAGGTAGGCCCCCTTGTGGGAGCATCGTGGTGGCTGTGGTTATCCCAACATCGCGGGAACACATGGCATCAGACAAGACTTCGGACTTCGGTCTTCGGTCTTAAGTGTCTGATGCAAGAGGTGTTAGGTAGACCTCGGCCTCCATCAAGGGCGGTGAACATGTCCCCAAGCATGTTCACCAATTGTACCAGGGTATTCGTACCCTGGGGCAATGACCAATGCAGCCTTGGTCCCGATTGTGGGTAGGCCCACCGTGAGATTGAGTCGTAAAGACAGGTGCTCACGTAAAGCCATTTACTCATTTCTGTCCATGGAAGTTCCCCCTGCGGGTACGGGGTTAGAATAGTCCCGAGGTAAGGCATGCCTGTCGTAAAAGGCGACTAAAATCCGTCGCCGGAAAAGAAGTAAATCTACAATAACGAAGGCGGGAAGGGAGGATGGATCAGATGGAGAGGTACCAATCTCCTCTGTCCCCATACTCCTGGATCGCCGATAAGTTATAAAAAGTAGATAATATTCCGGTCGGAGTGTTCTGAAATCCTAGCACACTCAAAATTGAAAGGAGGTGAGCGAACAGGCTCGAGTTTTTGTGGAAACTTATCTGTAAGTAACCTCGGTTGCGAAGTGAAAAACGAAAGTACTTAGAACAAAATTGGTACCACGGGGACATGGGTCGCCCCCGGAACATACGGTTACTGTTAAGTAGTAAGTCATTCGCCGGATGTTCCGGCCCTGTCGGATGAGGAAGGATTCGTGGGGGCTGTGGTTATAACAAATGCGGGAACAACTGGTATCTGGCGTGCAGGTTTGTTTTGCGTCAGATGCAAGTGGCGGTGTCTGACGTACGACTTATCAGAAGCGTCAGATGCAAGAGGTGGTGATAGACCTCGGTCTTCATCAAGGGCGGTGTTCATGCCACAACATGTTCACTAATTGAACCATCGGTAGTTTACTACCTTTGGGGCAATGACCAATGCTTGTCTTGGTCCCGATTGTGGGTAGGCCCACCGTGGAATTAAGCCGTAAAGGCAGGTGTCCACGTTAAGCTTATCCGTGATCTCTGTCCATGGAAGTCTAACCTGTTCCATTTAATCCTCTATTGAAGATAGTAAATAATGAACGGCCAGTGAGACGGAGATGGTAGTCGTGCCGGTTGATTGGAATGCCTGTGGTATCTTCACATTCATTTATCGTCAGTGGTTGGGTCGGTTCTGTGGCTTTGGTGCGGTGTCCTTGTGCGGCACATTAGACGGATGAGCAATCTTCGGGTATTTGAACGAAACAATTGATCATTGTTTGTGAGTTCTTGTCAGCCGTACAGGGTGCTATGAAACCAGCAGAGGGTTTTTGGCATCATCGTTTTGATTTGTGAGTCAAGAATTCGGTTCAAGTGTTACAAATTTCCCCATTCATCCATATTCTCATACTCTTCTCATGGATCCAATTATGGTTTTTTTTTTTTTCTTTTTGTGTGATTTCCATAGAAGACCCATCAGACGAAATTGCCTCAATCACACGCCCGCATGAGAAAACAATCGAGATCAACTGCAATATACGTAGTAGCTACATCATCCATTTCCATCTCGGTTGGAGTGATTTCACCCCTACATACGTCGCAACCGACACTCCCAAGCTATTCGACGTCGCATACGAATTAATTTAATTAAATTCAATATCCCCTGTGTGCTGGTGGTTTTAAGCATATCGTAAGCCATCAAAAGTGACGTCAGGTCAAAGTGCATTCGGTTACCCAGGGACGAGCCGGATGCCGGGCATTTGTGTACAACTTTAACACTTTTTGGTTTCGCTTTGATGTCAGATATTGTGTCGTGCTGGGTGTGCATACGAGTATTTAATCCAGCGACACTGGAATGGAGAATTTAATTCGCTATACAAATAGCCGTTCTGTTCTCTCCTTTTCTTCGTAGAAGAGCCTTGGGACGACCGGGAAATGTAAATTCCTTGTCCTGACTGCAATCACTGCTTAAGCTGTCGACATGAGATTTCTGCGAACATTTTTTTCTATGAAACATGCACAACCTTAAAGGGAATCTTTGAAATTTTAATTCCGAACTCTAACTACATATGTAGATCGAGTAGGATGCTGAAGAGTGTACGATTTTTCTTTGTTCTGATTTTGTGTGGCAATTAAGTTCCGGGAATTTAGCCCCAACTCGGGAACTGGCGATACTGCGTCGTATATCAGCATCTGCCCAGAAAGTGGGGCCATTTCTCTCAGTTTTCATCTGAGGCTGAAGTCGACAGCACTCACATTACAAGCGACTTGTGATTCAATTTTTAGTGAAATCTGACGAAAAACCTTTCGAAATCCTCCGAAAATTGCATGTGGTGTATCGGGACGAGGAAGAAACAAAGACAGCATGAAGAGCATGAGATCGAGGAGATGGAGAGGTGCTACCACGGGAACAATGCTCGCCAGTTTTACGAAAAAGTTAAATGAACATGCCAGGGCTATAAAGCCAGAGCGGAAGCCTGTAGGGATGAAGACGGACAACTAGTTGTAGAGACACAGTCGATACTGTGAATATGGAAGGAGCACTTCTGTAGACTGTTTAACGGTGGTGAAAGATATAATACTACCGTCACGCAGGATGATCCTTTAACAACGGCCGAAGATGCAGAGAATTTCATCCACCAGACCTAGGTGAAATTAAGCTAGTAATTACAAAGATCAGGACTGAAAAAGCCGATGGCCCAAACGGCCTGTCTGTCGAGCATGCAGAGGAAAGCATGCCCGACGAATGGAATCTCAGCATCGTATGCTGTGTTAACTGCACCAACTATATGCAGCGCTTTGTCTGGTTTTGGCATCCCTGCCAAACTCATTGTGCAGAATGACCATGGAAAACTCTCGCTGCTCTATTAAGGTCGGTAGCTTATTAACCGATACCTTTGATATTAATAAAGGATTTAGACAAGGTGACGCACTGTCATGTAATTTTTTCAACATTATGCTTGGAAAGTTCATACGAGACTCACTGCACAACTGCTTGCGTACGCGGATGACATTGGTCAGTGATGCGTTCGAAAGCTTTGAAGCTGAAGCGGCTAAAATGGGTCTTTCGGTTAACGAGGGTAAACGAAAATATATGCTGTCATCCCAAAAAGCGCACAACACCGACGTCTCGCCCAGAACGCAATACTTGAGAGCTACAAATTCGAAGTGGTCAAGGACTTCGTCTACCTTGGCTCACTTGTGACGCTGAGATCAAACGTAAAATTACTTTTGCCAACCGCTGCTTCTCTGGCCTCAAGAGGTAATTGAGAACTAGAGCCCTCTCTGGAAAGACCAAAGTTGCGCTGTACAAAACTTTAATCATCCCGCTGCTCTCCTACGGCGCAGAAGTCTGGACTTTAATGAAAGCGGATGAGAAAGCCCTTGGTCGTTTCGAAAGGAAAATTTGCGCTGGAGGAGAAGATACGACGACGAACCATACTGGCTGTACAGCGACATCGGCCTAGATCCAACGTCTAAGATGGCTAGGCCATGTGGAGCGAATGGATAACACAGCTCTGGCCTGAAGAGTCATCGAGTCCAATTCCAAGGACCGACCAAATCTAAGGTGGCGCCTACAGGTGGAAGGAGACTTTAACCAACTGGGATGACGTCGTTGGCAAAAGACCGTGCCAGGTGGAGAAGTTTTTTGATTGAGGGCCAGGTTCACAACGGACTGTAGTGCCACCTAAGTAAGTAACTATGTACACATGTATATCGAGACAAGTGTCGAATGTGATTTGAATGGACAAAGCGATTCAAGAAGGGTCGTGGCGCAGTGGTTGGTCTGTTGGCTTGTAACGTATGATGAGTGAGTTCGGATCCCGATCACACCAACGCCATCAAATGTTTATTTCGCGGCATCCCCCATCGGTGGGTCGTGGTGCAGTCGTCAACATCATCGACCGTAGAACGGAAGGTCTATAGTTCAAAGTCGTTTCTTAGCCAAGAAAAAGCAATTCCTATACGGAAAAAACTATGCAACACAGTTGTGAATCATGTGGTTCGGAATCGACCTTAAACCGTCGTAGGTCCCTTTCACCTCTGTAAAAAATAAATCACACACACCATGGGTGATTGAGAGAAGCTTGGCTCTGGCCTTTCACGGGCTGTAACGCCACCAAAAAAAGCTCCTGTCACCTCTGGCATCAGGGCATCGTTCATCGTGAATATATTCCTATCGATCAGACAGTAGCTTTGGTGTCCGGAAGAGGCTGCGAGTACGTGTTTTGCGTGTGTGATCCTAATTCACCAGGAAGTGCTCGATCTCGCACTACGATAATCCAACGTTGGCGCGTTTCCCTATAGCGCCAATATTATCTTCCGCGACTTTTACTCATTCCCCATGATATGGTAAAAGAAGCTGTAACCATGGTTCCGGACGAGTTAACTTTGGAGGATTATCAAGGGTGCTTCGAACGGTGCATCGGAGCAACGTTAGGATCGTTGTGTAGAGTTAGAGCGGGACTATTGTGAAGGTAGTACCTTTGTGGTTTATCGGCGAAAAACTTTGTCAAGTGATTTTCAGCAGCTTTTAGGGCGGTCAATTCTTGACCCTTAAGAGAGTTTTCAGAAGACTGTACGATTGAAACATCAAATCATGCCAACCAAGTTGCGAGACATCAAAAATGTATGTGGCCTGGCATTATCATGATGAACACGACTCCTTTTCTGTTGCTTCGTTTCACCGTTATAAAAGCTCCTAATGGACAGCATCCCCTTGCTCCTTTTAAAGGATTCCTAACTAACACGTGTTTCTAATTTCGTTTTTCTCATACTAAGCGTGCACTCAAGGTTAAACCCTATAATGTCGGCGACACAGTGCGACAGAAGGTAAAGAGAGGGAGGTAGGAAGGAGACACCACGACTGAGCATTAGTCTTGAACATATGTACAGCACCGGCGAGCAAAGTCATGAAGTGATGGTCTATCGCCGATATTGAAAAAACCCAAGCTACCGTGCGTAGGTGTTATACCCTTACGATAGTGTGATTTGCTCTGCCAGCAAAGAGCAACACCCATAACCGGCTATGTGCCATTTATATTTGCCCACGGTCAGTGTGACAATTGTTCAAAACAGGACGCCCGAGGGACAGGGATTTGTGACGAATGTGAGTATCGCAGCTGCCGCGAGCTATAGGATGTGGAGAAGAGTCGCTTCATAAATCCATTACCAAATATGTAGAATAAGCCAGTCTCCGAATTAACCACAGTTTGCAGCAAAATGGATAGAGGTCTGGGCCACCAGCGAACCAGAAACCTGTAGTAATGAATGTTGGAATGTGATTTTTGAGTCTGAATCGTTTCTGCCATATGAGCCAGAGCGGAATATAGTTGAGAATAGTGCCTTGTTGAGTGGCTATACAAAGTCCACAAGTCCTTTCTACTTTCGTGAAGGTTTCTAACACAATTTAAGTGGATTTGACCAAACTCCATTCTTCACGACTTAGATAACTCGTGGTGTTCGTACATTGCACAGATGGACAGATTTTCCCCAAAAAAACTATTCCACCGGTTTTCTCAAATACATATGGGGTGCCCGGGCGCGATAGATAGCCCTTCTAACGCAAAGTGCCTATGCCATCATTAACGCCATTTTTCAAACAACAGCTGCCGAAGTTTGAATCTGAGAGCGCCGTGGCGCAGTAGTTAGTGTGTTGGACTCTGACGCACGATGAGCGAGTTCGGATGCCTCGGCATTAAGCTTACTTACTTACTTCGATGGCGCTACAGTTCGGGGTGAACCAGGGCCTCAGCCAACAAGCCTCTCCAGCCGGCGCGATCTTTGGCCAGCCGCTTCCAGTGCCGCACACCACGTTGGTTGACGTCCCTTTCCACCTGTGCACGCCACCTTAGATGCGGTTGTCCTCTGCTGCGTCGTTCCTCAGGGATAAAGTCGAAGACTCTTCGGGCCGGAGCGGTGATGTCCATTGCTCTACATGGCCCAGCCATCTTAGATGGATTCGTCGAGTCTAACTAGGCCGATGCCGCTGTACAGCCCGTACAGTTCTTGGTTAAATCTTCTCCTCCACTCTCCGTTTACACAAACGGAACCAAAGATTGCACGCAGAATTTCCCTCTCGAAACACCCAAGAGCCTCTTCATCTGCTTTTGATAACGTCCAAGCCTCAGCGCCGTAGAGGAGGACCGGTATAATTAAAGTTTTGAAGAGGAATACCTTAGTTTTTCGAGAGAGGGCTCTACTACCCAGTTGCCTCTTGAGCCCAAAGAAGCAGCGGTTGGCAAGAGTTATTCTGCGTTTTATCTCAGCGCTGGTGTGGTTACTGCTTGTCACTATCGAGCTAAGGTAGACGAAGTCCTTGTCTACTTCAAAAATATAGCTGCCGAAGGAGACGTTCTGACCAAGACATCGGTGTTGCGTTGATGACAGCATATATTTGATTTTTTACTCATTTACATTTAGAGCCACTTTAGCCGCTTCTGCTTCAATGCTTACGACCGCCTCATTGACGTCTCGCTTTGTCCGTCCAATAACGTCACTGTTATCTGCGTAGGTAAGTTATTGTATAGATTTCAAGTAGACCGTACCTCACATGACAGTGCGTTACCCTGTCTAAAACCTTTTTTAACATTGAAGGGGTCGGTTCCATTCCATTCATCGGGCATGCACTCTCCCGACCATGTCTTGCAGATGAGTTGATGCATGTTCCTGACCAGCTCATCACCAGCCAGCTCATCGCCAGCTTTAAACAGTACCGCGGGGAGTCCGTCTGCTCCAGCAGCTTTATAAGGCTTAAGTTAAGATAGCGATATCGAGCTATCTTAACATCGTCTAGGTCGGGTGGACGGGATTCTCTTTCGTCTTCCTCCATTGTGAATGGTTCGTTCTGCCTGACGGCGGCATTTTGACTATCGTCGCCGTTATGCAGTCTGCAGAAGTGGTCTTTCCACAATCTCAGCATCGACTGTGACTGCACTATTAGTTGTCCGTGCTTGTCCCTGCAGGCTTCTGCTCTGGCTTTATAGCCTTGGCATGTTTGTTTTACTTTTTGGAAAACTTTCGAATGTCGTTCTTGCAATAGCATCTCTCCAGCTCCTCGATCTCGCGCTTCCCATGCTCCTTCTTTTTTCTTCTCAGAAGCGCATGCTCCTCTCTCCTTTTCCGTTCATAGAGCTCGCGGGCAGCTCTCGTCCGTCGATGCAGTGTAGCCATGTATGTATTCTGTTTCTCTACATGGGCCTGTCCGCACTCGTCATCAAACCAGGGGTTTCTCGAAGGTGGTGACTTGAAACCGAGTACTTCTGAGGCGGCCTCTCTGATGGCGTTCTGACAACGACTCCATGGTTTGTGTAGATTGCATCGGGACTTGATGGAGACTTGATCGGCGAAGGTCCTGGCGGTCTCCTGCGATTGCAGTTTTCCGACGTTAAATTTTGGTATTCTTACTCGACTCCGTTGATTCCGAGAAATTCGCATCCGTACCTTGGCTGTAACAAGGTAATGATCCGAGTCAATGTTGGCTCCTTGAAAGGTTCGGACATCTAGGATGCTAGAGGAGAGTCTGCCGTCGATCACAATGTGATTAATTTGATTGGTTTATGGATGTTGAGGTGTGGGAATCGTATACATGCTACTACGAGATTATGTCCTGCCATAAAGTCCACTAGTCTTAGTCCGTTTTTTGACATGGTGTTGTGTAGGCTGTGTTTCCTATGACTCGTTCAAAGATACCTTCCTTACCCAGCTTCGCATTGAAATCTCCTAGAACATTGGGCATATGTTCTGCCTAGGAGATCATACAAGTTGTTTTTATCAGACACAACTTGGGTGATTGAAGAAGCAGAAGTGACCGAAATTTCAAACATTATAAGCATGTAGTTTTGGCTTAGTAACTGTTGGAAGTCGTCAAGATGACTACCATCAGACATTGAATTTAAATGTTGCTGAACATCTGTTTGTAATATATTAGCAAGAAGCCGGATAAAGAACAGACAGATTGCTGACATTTCAGTCATCCCAGTTGAGTGCATAATTGGGTATAAGAAAGCTCACATGGGAACAAAAAGCGCGATCGCACAGCTTCAGAGCACCATTTCGACATGATTTCTAGGTCATGTTGTGACGGTTGATGCATCATGAATTAAACAGAAGTGAGAGATCAGTCAAGACCGTAGATTTCGTCCTACGAATGTGTTCTAGGGAAGGAGAGCACAGTTCCACTGTTCCACCAGGAAACCGGTAGCGTAAATAAAAGAACAGAAAAAATGCTATTTCTTACCTGACGCAGGTATTAATCATACTGCCCATACCCTAGTGACTTGAAGGTGATATTTAGTTGCCCCAACATCTGGAAGATTTCTCCCTTTTCGTAGAGCTATTTTTACGGACCAATTGTGGCAACACGATTTTCGCGCACCATATCTTACAGATGAGCTGGTGCATGCTCCTAACCAGGTCATCTCCAGCTGCCTTGAAGAGCTCAGCAGACAGTCCGTCTGCGCCAGCAGCTTTATTCGACTTGAGTTTCGATATGGCAATCTTAACTTCGTCGAGGTCAGGGGGACAGATGGGGATGGATCATTCTGCCTGACAGCGGTATATTGACTAAAATCACGGTTGTACAGTTTGCAGAAGTGGTTTTTCCATACTCTCAGCATCGACTGCGATTCTACTACTAGGTGTCCATTCTCATCCCTGCAGGCCTCCTTTCTGGCTTTATAACCTTGGCATGTTCGCTTTATCTGTTGATAAAATATTCGAACGTCACGCCTGCAGTAACACCTCTCCAAATTCCCAATCGCGCGCTTCTCGTGCTCTTTCTTCTTTCTTCTGAGAAGCTTTGCTCCTCCCTTCTGTTTAACTCGTAGAGCTCACGAGCTGCTCTTGTTCTTTTATGGACCGAGGCTTTATATGCATCCTGCTCCGTTGTGTGAACCCTCCTGCACTCGTCATCGAACCAGGTGTTTCTTCATGGTGGCGCCTTGAAGCCCAAAACTTCGGATGCAGAGCTTTTCAGAGCTTGTTTGCAAAGGCTCCACTGCTGTTCTATTGATAGCGTGAAGAATTGAGGTGTATTGGAGAGCTCAATGGAGTCGCGATCGGTAAAAGCACGACCAGTTTCTGGCGATAGTAGCTTTGCAACGTCATAACTTTGTATTCTTACTCTACTCCGCTACGTTCGTGACATCCGTAGGCGCATCTTGGCTACTACAAGATAGTGGTCCGATTCGATGTTAGCTCCTCGGTAAGTTCGAATATCAAGAATAGTGGAGGAGTGTCTGACGTCGATCGCGATGCGATCAATCTGGTAATTGATTGATCTGACGACCGCCAGGTGCCTTTGAGTATATCGTGGTGCGGGAAGTGCTTACTGGCTAGAAGGAGATTTCGCCCGCTAGCAGGATCAATCAGCCTGTGTCCGTTATCGGACACGTTCTGTCTAGGCGATCGTAGAACTCATCTCTGGCGGAGTCATCCTTGTCTTCCGTGGGAGAGTAGATGCAGATCAGGCTGATGTTTAAAAATGTAGCCTTGATACGGATCGTTATGAGGCGTTCGCTCACATGCCGAAAGTTTAGGACGTTTTGCCTTAATCCCCCTCGAACAGCAAATCCGCATCCTAACGGCCTGTTTAGGGGCCTAACATTCCACGTACAGAGCCGAAGATCATTGTCCTTTGTTCGTTTTTTGCAAGGGCCATCAACATAAATCCGGTCCGTGATAGCTGAGGCTTGTGGTTGTTTCGGAGTTTGTGTTTTTTTACGGTTACGACTTACTAGGCCGTAGCCCAACCGACTAATCCTGTTTTTTTTTGCGCAGAGCTTCGCCATTCGCCCTTTCCCGTCTGTAATTTTCATAGGAAATCTCCAGAAATCTCCACCTCCTCTCTACCACGAGGAGGTGGGGATGGGACTTACTAACAGTGCCGCAAAATGTTCGACTGCGGTGGCTCTTCTCGCTTTTTAGCAGGCCAGCATCTGTCGGATAGATGCTACCCCTCCGAGGCGTTTGTTAGTCCTTTGCTATCCATTATTTCTAGCTATTGTCATTTTTTCACTCACATCTGGCTCGTAATTTGCGCTATTTTGCAAGCTTCCATTACTACTAAAGCTTGTTTCTAGGCTGTACACAAGTACATATCTATCTACATTGTAACAAATGCAACGAATTCGTTAGGACAAATGAAATCCCTGAAATGCTGAGTTCGATTGATCGGTTGCCAATTGCATTCATCTACCCACGTCTATCCAACTTCCACGTAATACTTTTCGTAAATCCAATCCATTAGTTTGCATCCGTCATAATCGTCTACAATAAATAAGGTACAACTCACTTTAATGCATAGCTCTGCAGCCTTCGCAGCACAGTCCCAACAGCACTGCGTCTATTTGACAAGCAATTTCACTGAGCCAGATAATCCCCGCAACAAAGGAATTAGCATTTTCCATCCGCTGTAGTTTATTTGCAAATCCGTAGCTACACAAAAGCCTACTGCTCTACACATGCTATCGCAATCCATGCACAAATCCGGACGATTTGCAAATTTAAAGCTTGTCGACTGCACATCGTCATATTTCCGGCCATAGTAGCCTCCTTCGCATTCGCCGAATTCACTATTCAGCCAACTGTACCATCACTGGTTTTGATCGTCGTGAGATGACGACTACCCGAGGAACGAGGCCGACGCGACATCTGATTCGTTTTGTGTATGACTTTAAATTGAGGGGGCGAGCAGTCTTCCATCCAGCTTGTATGTAGTTTAATTTATATATTTCGGGAGGAGCGTATAATGTTTCCTGTATTCCTTTACGTACCTTCCTAAGATGGCTGCGGAAAGATTATGCATGGAAATTGTGTAATAACAAGGTACATCTTTTCCAGCATCCCTAGAAGCCGAAGGAAGCCATATATCTACCCGTACTCGTGCACAGCACTCGTATGTCTAAGCGCCTTATGCGAGGCTTGTGTCAGTACTCGCGAGAACGAACTAGCGAGCACTCATTCAAATCTGGAATGACAGCAACGGCGACGTTACTGATGGTAATGATGGTGACAACGACAATAGCAGCAACTGCGACAATACGCCGACGAGACTTGAAACAGCGAACGACTTTCATGCCACGAAATTAGGAAATTCCCAATCAAGTCCCAAGTATCTAACATAGGCTCATGCGTCCGTAACGATGAACGAAGAAGGAATTTGTAATTCGCCAAGCGGATGAGCAATTTTCCGTGCGATGGTTTTCTTCAATGTACGCGATGGTACATAGCTATAGTTGTCACCCATCTACAATCGGATCATATCGTCTTCGCAAGCCTCGTAGGCTGTGGACAGTCAGGTGGTTTTGGTGAAATTTCGAAAGTTAATTGGAAAATGAGGTAAACTCTTGGTTCACCAATTGATGAAGGGCCTTCATCTCCAGTCAGCAATAAAAGATAATTTGATTTATGGGAAGGATTATGAGGAAGGGGATGCCCCGAATGAATAGATTTGATGAATCGACTAGTTATCTGGGTTAATTAACTTAATTGGCGATTAGTGGGCGGTGATAAGAGGGATTTAATCCAGTTTATTACGATAATATGCAATGGGCACCTTGGGTGTCGGAGAGATGGTTGATTCGTTTAAGAAGAAACAGGAATTGTGCTGTCTTCGGAGAAAGTTTTGTGGAAAATCCCTCAAGGGCTCTTGCGGTGATGAGGAAGACGAAAATCTTTTGAAACCGTAATTATGGTCAGATGTCTTTCAGAGAATTTACAGACGTTTACAGACAGATAGATTACTGATGTTTGGCCAAGAAATTCCGTGAATTACACCATATTTTGCCAAATTTTAAAGCCGCAAGTGCAAAGATGAACATGAAGAACTCTAGCTGTCCGAGGTTGAAAAAGGGTGTTTGAAAGTATGTTGGCCGGACGGGTTGTTTGATTAAAAACTCAGATAAGCTCTGCCAGTAAGACCTAACGCAAACGATCACCTGGCAGCACAGTCAGTGACACCATCTGGAGATTACATACATACATACATTTTCAGTGGCCCGCATGTTCCACTAAAAAGGTCGCGGGGGTAATGCGCGCACGCGGGATCTCCAGAACACTCGATCCCCCGCCATCGACTCTAACTCATCAGGAAGTATGCCCAAGCGCAACCAGGCGAGTTTTTGGACTTGATCCAACCACCTCGTCCTGGGTCTGCCAAACGGTCGCCTGCCTGACGCTTCGGAAGTCGTGATGATGGCGACATTCGTCTCACGTGACCAAACCATCGAAGTATAGTCCTTTCCGTTCGTTGAAGCAGCTGCTCAACATTGAGCTCCCCGAGCACTGCCGTGTTTCTTACCCTATCCCAGCGAGTAACTCCCATAACAGCACGAAGAAATATCATTTCGGCAGCAAGTATTCGCGTTCTTATTCTTTCGGTCAATACCCACATTTCATGACCATAGGTGAGAGTTGGAACAAATACTGAGTTAAAAACCGCTAACTTGGCTTTGACAACAAGCTCGGTCTTCCTGATTACAGATCTTCCAAGCTGTTTCAAAATTGTCCCAGCTTGGCCAATCCTGCAGGAAAGCTCAGTATAAGCATCACTCGTGAAGAGGAACCTGAGATACTTAAACTTTTTCGCCTGCTTCAGTGGGACTCCACTAACATGTAGAGTGCATCAGTCGTGAAGAAGAACCCGAGATACTTCAATTTTCCACCTGCTTCAATAGGACTCCAATAATATGTAGAGTGCATTGGTGGTGCGTACTGTAATTAACCATAACCTCAGATTTATCCACATTAACTCTCATCCCAGCATCAGCACATACGGCCGCAAACCTATCTAGCGCGCTGGAGTCTGTGAGGATATGAGGACAACTAAGTCATCTGCAAAAAGAACTAAAAAAGAACTGCAACTCTCCCAATGTGAAACACTCCTCGCCTCGACTGCGCTGCAACATCCAGTCCATATATGTATATAATGAAAAGGAGAGGTGATAAGACGGACCGTAGGCGAAGTCCAACGCCCACGGTGAAAGGGGTTGATTTACTACCGATAACCCGAACACAGCTGCTACAGTTTATGTATAGAGACTGAATGGCCCTCAACAGAGGACTATCAATTCCATACTCCTGCAGAACACTCCAAAATTTACCTCGAGGAACTCGGTCATAAGCCTATTCTAAATCTAAGAAGCAGCTGTAGAACGGTATAGCGTCCCGCCAAGCCTTCTCGAGTACCAGTCTTAGAGTGAAAAGCTGGTCGGTTGTACTTCTGCCGTGACGAAACCCGCACTGTTCATCGCCTATCCTAGATTCGACCATAGCTCTAGAACGCGCCTCCAACACTTTATCGTAGACTTTACCGGAGACACTTAAAATAGATATGCCCCTACTCTTTTTTATCCCCGTTTTTTGAAAAGAATGACAATCACCCCAGCCTGCCAATCGCTAGGTGTCTCACCGCATTCCCAGGCCACCTTAATGACACGAGAGAACCACAATACTCCCTCTTTACCCATTGAAATACTTAATTCTGGCCGAACTTCATCCACACCGGCGGATTTGCCAACTTTTAGCGGTTTAATCGCTAAAATGACTTCCTCCACCGTTGGACTATTCTCCGCTCCACCCAAGACTAAAAGGTCTGTCCCCCCAGTGTCCTCTTCGGGATTAGGCAGCTCCGAAAAGTGCTCGCTCCATCTGCGTAAGATGTCCATCTCATTGAAAAGCAACACACCAGCTCGAAGCTCGAGATTCTTTCCTGTGAAAGTTGATGTCGTTGTCTGTTGCCTTTTACTCCCCGCACGCACTGGTTAGTGCTTAGCGTGCATCCCCCTCCAACCCCGTAATGGCTCACGAGGCCCCGGGTTGCTCGTGACTTCTTCGGGCGAAGCCCGACCGGCTGCCGAGCGGGACAGGCCGGCCACCAGACGCTTGCATATTGCCACCAGTTAGGCCTGGCCCCGGTAGGCAGTTTCCGAGGCAGGTCTCCTTTTTGTCATCCAGAGGGGATTTGCGCTTCATTAGCCAGGTTTGGGCAGTACGGAAATCAATTCGCACACCCCAAACCTGTTGCCCGCCCCCCACCGCTAGGAGGTCAGTTTCCACGGGGGGCCTATCTGGAGATTTCCACTGGAAATTACTAGAAAGCCAGATCAGTCGATTGAGCTTTCTTTCTTTTCTTTTGGAGGCGTTACAGCCCATGAAGGACCAGAGCCCAGCTTCTCTTAATCATCCATGTAGTTTGTTTCACACACAGGTGAAAGTGACCTACTACAGTTTAATGCCGATTCCGAACAGCGTGAGTCGAAAAACTTTTCCATGGCAAGTAGACTACGGAGGGTTTTGCCAGTACCCCGCCGAGGAGGGACGCCGCGAAATAAACATTCGATGGCGTTGGTGTTACCGGGATCCGAACTCGCTCATCGTGCGTCAGAGTTCAACACAAGACCTACGACTTCAGAAATCCCCACAAAAAAAAAAAAGTCTTACGGGGTCAAATCGCACTATCTCGGTGGCCAGTTGACATTACGTCCACATGAGATGACCATACCTTCGAAAGGCTCACGCCAATGTAGCGTGAACTGTGTAGCACGTAACGCCGTCCTGTTGAAACCACCTGACATTGGTGTCCTTATCATCCAATTCAGGTCAAGAGGTGGCCTGGCCAACGTCGTTGCCAAAGACCGATGACGCCACCATCCAGCCCGAAATCCACACCAAACAGTGACTTTTTCGGGACGTATTGGACATTCTTGGATCTCGTATGAATTGGTATCGTCCCAAATTCGACAATTTTGTTTGTTGAGCGCCATGGCGCAGTGGGTAGTGTTTTGGCCTCTGACGCCGATGACACAGGACCGAATCCTGACAACAGCCATGTCATCGAACGTGTTTTCACGGTACTTCTCCTCATCGGAGTTCTGACGAAACTCCTTGTAGTATAATTGTCATGAAAAGCTTCTCGAGATGTGTCGTTCGGAACCGGAAATAAATTGAAGGTCCTTTTCACTTATGGGAAAATTAAATCACACACAACATGGGTGATTGAGAGAAGCTCGGCTTTGGTCCTTCATGGACTATAACGCCAACATACATACGTACCCATTCGTCTAGAAATGGGCCTCATCGCTGAAGATAATTAGGGTCCATCCAACGAACACACATCGTTGTCTATGGCGTTTACCTTCAGCGCCTGGGACAGCTGAATTTGGTACGAGCACTGGTCCAATTCACGACGCCAAAATGCCTAGTTCTTATAAGCGGCGCGAAATCGACTGCCTCGGATTCTCCTGCAGACTCCCACGGACAACGGGATCTTGCGTTTCGTTGACGTACGGGTGCTGGTTTATCGTTTACTAAACCAGCAGACTCTGCGAAAAGTCCTTTCGGTAGGACGAGTATGGCGACCGTAAAATGGGCGAAGCGCGCGGATCAGTGCCCGAACAGAACACCCATTCGGATAAAACAATTTTATCATTTGCATTTGAACGCTATATGTATCATCTACGGTGATTTAGCAAAATATACTGAATAAATGACAGCCAATTCGACAGATGTAGCTTCAATATTATGACCGCTATCAACTATCAAAGTACGGAAGTCCCTATTGGAAGCTCCATTACAAAGTACAACGGCATGTGTCTAATTTGCACCAGTTGCTTGTGAACACGCTGGCTGCATAACTCGACACCAGGCACGAGTCTAGTATTTCGGATGCCCGAACTTTTCGAGGAGACAACATCGACTCGGACCACTATCTTGTTACAGCCAAGATGGCAAGATGTGACTTGACTATGGAGTCGAGCCCAGCCATCAACGTTCGACATCGAGAACATGCAAACGCGCAGAGCGTCTTCTCCGATCGTACCTTCTATAAATACCATGAAATCCGTGCACCACAATCCGTAGAACATCAATGAAATCGCCTATAGAATGCCATCGGTAAAGCCATCTCCTCTGTGACTAAAAGTGCCATCTTAACGAAACTCCTGGTAACAAAAATTAATAAAGCTGTGCTGTACCGGAAAATGAACTCCACTCGCGAAACCGCGACTCGGTCGAAGTCAAAACTAGCCAGGTCAAAACTTAAGCCCAAAAAAGCTCGCAGATGATATATCTGCCAACCTTCTCCAAATAGCCGGAGATAACCTGGTAGAGAGAATGCACCAGAAACAAATTTTTCGGCACCGTTTTCTGCTAGCGCCTGATATCGTTCGTAAATAAGCTGGTCGGTCCATGCCAGTGCGGCCTGGAATGTACATCTTTACAGAAGGGCAGATCATTGGATCAACATTTGTTTGTCGATTTAAAAATTGCATACGAGACGCGCTTTACAGCGCCACGTCAAGTTTTGCCATGTCGTCAAGCTCCGCAGGCTGATGTTGGAGAAGTCTCCAACATCACCTTGTTGTATTCAAGGTGAAAATATATGGCAATGACAGCAAAACGAGGTACATGAAACCATCAAAAAAGGATTCACACCACCAGCAATTCGGTCAAAGCATATGTTACTTTTACCAATCGCTGCTTCTTTAGGAGCCGAAGGCGACTAAGTAGTAACATATACAAGACCCTTACCATCTTGGTCCTATTCTATGACGCAAAATGTGGACTTTAGCAAAGGCGAGAGCAAAAGTATTTGATCGTATTGAGAGGAAAATTCTGCGTGTTATCTTCGATCCAATCTATCAAAACTGGTAATCATCCTAAGGTCCATTAAATTGACGCCCAGAAAGACACACGCAAAACTTCTTTTCTAAAAGCTCTTTGTTTTCGGTTTTTGTTCTCTGTTGGTTTTACTTTCTAGTCTAGATTAGTACTGGTTCTGGAAGCATGTAGGCCTCGACCTCAAGATGCCTTGTGTTCGGAGATTTTGGCCTTGTGTTGCTCGTCGCTTAGTTTCTCAGCATTCCAACGATTTGCTGAACCTTCTTGAAAATTGGATAAGCACGTATTAAGAGAGGGCTTTTTTGTACATTTCTTCAAGATCGTCAGCACAGATCCCAAGATTGATATATTTCTTGAATTTATACATGTATCCCCCTTCGTCTTCCTTTGCCAAAGTCCGCATATAGTCGGGAATATGCGGGCTAAAGATGTAAGCACGATGCACGTCAGCATTATAGCTCTTCGTCTCGGCCGAGTAATCGAGGAAACGCTTGACGGAGTGAGGAATGGTTAGGCCCCAGTTACCGACTCCAGTGGTTCTGCGATGGAATATCCGTATTCCTCACCTATATATGTAGGTACAACCGCCATACAACGAGCCTAGTCCCAATTTGTTAAGGATACGACGTGCCACCAGCAAATCAGTACAATAAACAGCAGCATAATTGGTCACACCAACCATGACTCCATATGGCAATACATGCAAGTAGGTAGCGCACACAACATGATCACAGGCAATCAAACGAACAATCACAATACCCAAAACAACACAGACTATTCAATGTCTACGGATCGAACAACAGAGATATCTGGGCCACGTTGAGCGTATGGACAGCACCGTTCCAGTCCGAAAAATCTTCGAATCCTAGCCTAGGTAGGTAGGTAGGTAAGACCGTAGCCTTCCCAGAGATGGGAAGAACACACATAGGCCAAGGAGGCCCGTTATGCAGCTACGAGGGGGTTTAGCCCCCTATTCGTGGAACCATTTTGTGCTTCTTAAAAATTTAAGAAGATCAGATATCCCCACTTGCTGAACTTCGGTCAGATCGTTGAGGAGGTATGATCCTAGGTATCGTTTCCTGACTGTGCAGAATGCCGGGCAGGCGCAGAGAAGGTGATGAATGGATTCGACCTCCTCCTCGTCTAGACAGCTCCTACAAAAATCATTCGGAGTGATACCTAGTTTTTGCGCGTGACTGCCAATAAGGCAGTGTCCTGTGATGACACCTATGACTTTATAGATGTCAGTTCTATTTAGGGAGATAATACTCCTAGTCCGTTGACTATCGAGCCGGGGCCAGATTTGCCTGGTGATGAGACAGGTGTGTCCCTGAGTCCATCTCCGGTTCGTCTCGGCCCTGGCGAGGGTAGTGAGATTGTGTTTGATGGTTGCGAAGGGTATACCCTCGCAGACCACAGTTGTTTGTAGCGTCGTTCCTTTTTTGGCGAGTCTGTCGGCTCTTTCATTTCCGGTGATGTCGCTGTGTCCCGGTACCCATATAAGTTGTATGTTGAACTGTTCAGCCATCTCATTAAGAGATAGGCGACAGTCGAGGCTAGCTTTTGATGTGTACACATAGGACTCCAGCGACTTTAAGGCCGCTTGGCTATCCGTGAGAATGCGGATATCCGTGGTGGATATCACGTTCCACTTCAGCCAGGACAGAGCCTCTTTTATTGCCAACAGTTCCGCCTGGAAAACGCTGCAGTGATTAGGTAGTTTTATCGCTTTGTTTAGCTTAAGTTGTTTGCAGAATACCCCACTGCCCACCCCGTCCTTGGTTTTAGACCCGTCAGTATAGAAATCTATGCAGCCTTTACGAAGTTGAGTCTGACGAGTCCAGTTCTGTCTGTCCGGGTATAACGTTATGAAGTTTTTATCCAAGACTGTGGTGGGCTTTGTGAGGTCTAGGTTTTCTGCGATGGTTGACCTGTTAATCAGGATCGAGGAGTGGCCAAAGACGTAGCTCTTCCAGTTCGAGTTGGCTTTAAGTCTAATGGCCGTTTGTGTGGCAATTTGCTTGCCGAGAATATCGAGTGGTGTAAGGTCGAGTATCATGTTAAGTGCAGCCGTCGGGGTGGACCTGAGGGCCCCGGTAATGCATAAACACGCCAGCCTTTGTACCTTCTCGAATTGTTTGAGGTATGTTGTCTTGTCCAGTGCTGTCCACCAGACAGTCGCTCCATACATTAATGTGGGTCTAACGACCGTGGTATAGAGCCATAGAGTAATCTTGGGATTGAACCCCCATTTTTTCCCTATGGCTTTCTTGCATGAATAGAGAGCTATTGTTGCTTTTTTGGCTCTTTCGATTGTGTTGATTTTCCAGGTTAATTTCCTGTCCAGTATGATGCCAAGGAATTTGGCACTGGAGGAGTAGTTTAATCTGGTATCAAGCAAAGTGATAGGGCAGTGTTCCGGGATTTTATGCTTTTTGGTGAATAGCACGAGCTCCGTTTTCTGGGGATTAACCCTGAGCCCTTTGCTGTGCGCCCATTTGCAAAGAATTGAGAATGCCGTTTGCATACGGTCATTCAGTGTCGATAGGTATTTACCTGAGATTGAAATGGCAACGTCATCAGCGTAGGCAGTAACGTCCAGGCCTTCTTCCTCCAGTTTAATTAGTAGCTCATTTATAACTACATTCCAGAGGAGAGGTGAGAGAACCCCTCCTTGCGGGGTTCCCCTGGTAACCACTCTGGTGATTGCCTGGCTTCCCCATTTCGAGTGAATCTTGCGTGTTGATAGTAGTTCGCTGATCCACTCTACGAGAGTCTTCTCCACCTTTAGCTTTTCCAACCCTTCCGTTATTGCTTCCGGAGTGACGTTGTTAAAGGCGCCCTCTATATCTAGGAAGGCTGTTAAAGTGTATTCTTTAAGATGGATTGATCTTTCGATTTTCCTCAATCCTAGCCTAAGAAACGAAAGGTCGTCAACGTAGGTGGAGAGTAATCTTAATTTGCTGGAAGTGCCACATCAGAAACGGCTAGACAAAGATCGAACTGAATGAAGGGGCATATTGGCTGAGGCCTTGGTTGACTCTCCTGCATTGCAGCGCCATCTAGGTGAATGATGATGGATAACAAAAAGAACAATGGCGCCTTAAAAGTCGAGCTTAACATCCTAAACATAATCACCGTGTGCTTGCACTTGATCAACCTCTGATATTCTGTTGCGGATACGAACCGACGGTTATGTTCGAATTTCGCTGTCGAAGTTTGGAATGCTCTGATGAAGCTGAAAAGGACAATGACGCGTCAAAAGTCGAGCTTAACATCCTAAATATAATTGTCGTGTGCCTGCATTTGGTCAACCTCTGATATAGTTACTGTTGTGGACACGACCCGACGGTTATGTTCGAATTTAAATGCTCTGATGAAGCTGGAAAGGAAATGATGGCAATTTTAGCGGCATACTGCTGAATGTCATTTCCGGAGCATTCTAGAGACTTCTGAAGGGGAACATCTGACGATGACGGCGAATATTCGAGAAAGTGAACCGAGCGCTATATAAGCGGGAACGCTCGCCGTTGGCGGCATTCAGTTTTGTGAATTTCAGTAACGAGTGATCAGTCGGTATTCAGGTCAAAGTAATCACGCCACCTAGTGAGTTGTAGAGACACAGTGTGTAATAAGGTGTATGGTGTGTAAAAGCTTGTAATAAAGATGAAGCGCCCAGATAATTCATCTGACCTGGAATAATAGTGTGTGTATTGAATAAAAAGTTAACAGTTGCAGTTTATCGCAATCCAGTGGTCGAACCCTATTCTGAACAATTAACTTTCGTAACAATACGATATACGACCAAGTCAAATGGTTCTAGGCTATGTAAAACCCAACCAAAGAACTGTCTCCCATCACTATCACTTGAATTGTGTAAAGGGAATTTGCATTTATAAATCGAACATCGTGGAAGACGTAGACATTCTGTATTAACCTTCATACCCGTCTTCATTTGAAATTGTCAGTTAACATTGTGAGATCCTTCATGCATTTTCGCATCGAGAGATGTGAAAATAAAATGCGAGTAAGGCAATTCAAGGCACTCAAGCATGTAACTATCAGTCATAACGTTCGATAGCTGAAGATTTCATTGAAATAATACATATCTCCACTTTCACGCAAACTTCGAGCGCAATCGTTCATATCCCAGACGCATCAGGCAATCCAAGGCCAAGCGCTGAACTCGTCGATTAAGTATTCCTCGCTCTCCTACTCAAAGAAAGCAACTTACATATCTACGATTATACTTAACAAAAGCACATATGTATAATACCCGACTCATAAAAAGATAGTTGGTAATAAAAATAGCGTGACCTTACAGCAAACACGCTATCTACAATCCAAAGTTTTCCACATGGAGAAATGGCATGGTGTAGCTACACATAATTATCTGCACTAAACATAGAGATTGTACCTAGTTATTGGTACACTATAACACCTTTACCTGTTCGGTGCAGATATTAGTGCTATTTAGGGTGAAAATCGCACGCAATTGCCTGATGATGCGGCTTATATTGGTATTTTAGGAACTTTCATGCAATTTAACCCAAACATGCTGCTCGAGCTCGGGCCGTAGGGCTATACATACGTGCGGTTAGTTACTTTAGTTTTTATAACTCCGTATCGGCCGTATCTTTTTACATTTAATTATTTAGTTTGCATCTTAAGGGACTGTCGTTTCTCGGATACATTAAAAACACGTGCTCAGCGTGAGAAGTTCGACTCGCATTCATCCTTTTTGTCGGAGCCTTCTAACTTGGGGTAGAATTTATGACTGTATACCTCTTTGCATATGGCTTATTGCCGCAGACGTGGACACATTTCAGATATATACGAGTCTAAGCGGGCCAGCAAGAAGCGCTTTTATAGCTCGCAACTCCCTTGAGAAATCAAGACAGAAATGAGCCGCAAAGTATTACTTTCTTCCCCCTCCCCCACTCGTACGCATATTCATCCTTCCCTAATTTCTTAAAATTTTTCTCGTTATGCACGTAGGAGTTTGCCACTCTGTTCCCGATTCTGCACATGGTATGAGCAAATTATTCGGGTTTCCTTCCGGCCGGAAGAAGTACCTTTTAATGGAGAATGGAAAAAAGATAAAAGGTTGAAAAGACCTACCTCTTTTCGTTAGGGGTATTTGCATACATACATGTGCACATTTTGGGTTTGCAAAAAGACACGTGTTACGGAAGCACGTGTCCACCCTTTGGCCTATGCTGGAAAGGGATTATTCACTTCATGAGGGGTCCAGGACGAATAAAGCGAATACTCTTGCATTCGTTCAAAGACTAGTTGCTTATTTTTACTCTTCGTTTTCGGTCTGGATGGTGAAGGACTAGCAAAGCCCTCGTAGGGGTAGCATCTGCCGACGGATGCTGGCCCGACAAAAAGCGAGTAAGAGCCTCTGCAGCCGAACATCTTGCAGCTCTGCTAGTCAGGTCCTACTTCCACCTCCTCGTGGTGCCATCTGGAAATTTCCTTAAAAGGGAAATTACTGACGGAAGAGGCCGAAAGGCGAGTATCCTGCGCCACCAAACAGGATTAGTGTCGGTTGGGCTATGGTCTAGCGAACCATAACCGTAAAACCACTAATTGCTCAGAAACACAAAACAGCCTCGGATAATAAAACGGAACGGATCTATGTTGACGACCCTATAAGAAAACAAAAAACAAACAAAGACCTTCGGTTCTGTACGTCGAATGTTAGGTCCCTAAACAGACCACGTGCGGCCGAACAACTTGCGGACGCCCTAGACCGCTATAAAGCGGACATAACCGCCATCCAGGAAATGCGATGGCATGGACCAGGTAAAAAGCGGATGAAAAACTGCGACACTTACTACGGTGACTGCTATAGGGAGAGAGGACAGAGACTATTTGGATGCGGATTTGTTGTTAGAGGTGGACTAAGACATAAAGTCCTAAGTTTCCAGTATGTGAGTGAACGCCTCATAACGATCCGCATCAAGGCAAATTTCTGTAACATCAGCCTCATATGCGTCCATGCCCCCACGGAAGACAAGGATGACTCAATCAAAGATGATTTCTTTGATCTCCTAGACCGAACATATACCAAATGCCCCAGCTATGATACCAAAATCATACTAGGGGATTTTAACGCTAAGCTGGGTAAAGAAAGCATCTTTGAGCGGGTCATCGGCAAACACAGCCTACATGACACCACATCCGATAACGGACATAGGCTGATCGACCTTGCCACGGGGCGAAATCTTCTTGTAGCCAGCACACGATTTTCCCACCTCGATATACACAAAGGCACCTGGCGGTCGCCAGATCAATCAGTCACCAACCAGATTGACCACATCGCGATTGACGTCAGACACTCCTCCACTATTCTTGATGTTCGCACTTTCCGAGGAGCGAACATCGATTCAGACCACTATCTTGTAGTAGCCAAGATACGTCAGCGCATAACACGAACACCGCGGAGTAGAGTTAGAACACCAAGATATGACGTCGGAAAGCTACTATCGCCGGAGATCGCCAGTGCTTTTGCCAACCGCGTCTCCCTTAAGCTCTCCGATACACCTCAATCCTCCACTCAGTCAGTAGAGCAACAATGGAGCCTGTGCAAACAAGCCCTGAAGAGCACAGCAACGGAAGTGCTGGGCCTTAAAGCTCCACCACGACGAAACACCTGGTTCGATGACGAGTGTAGAAGGATTCATGCGGAAAAGCAGGAGGCATACAAAGCCTCACTACACAAAAAAACAAGAGCGGCTCGTGAGCTCTACGAGCTTAAGAGAAGGGAGGAACATAAGCTTCTCAAGAGAAAAAAGAAAGAGCACGAGAAGCGGGCGATTGAAAACTTGGAGAGGTGCTATTGCAGGCACGACGTTCGAAGATTTTATCAGCGGATAAAACGAATGTCTCAAGGCTATAAAGCCCGAACGGAGGCCTGTAAGGATGAGAACGGACACCTAGTAGTAGAATCGCAGTCGATGCTGAGAATTTGGAAAAACCACTTCTGCAGACTGTATAACGGCGATGACAACCAACATACCGCCGTTAGGCAGAATGATCCATTTTTCAACGACGAAGATCGCAGAGAATTCCGTCTCCCTGACCTCGACGAAGTTGAGATTGCCATGTCGAAACTCAAGTCGAATAAAGCTGCTGGCGCAGATGGACTATCTGCTGAGCTCTTCAAAGCGGCTGGGGGTGAGCTGGTTAGGAGCATGCACCGGCTCATCTGTAAGATATGGTCAGAGGAAAGCATGCCCGAAGAATGGAGTCTCAGCATTGTTTGCCCGATCCACAAAAAAGGAGACTGCGCCAACTATAGAGGAATAAGTCTCCTTAATGTCGCATACAAGATCTTCGCTGCCGTTTTGTGTGAACGCTTGAAGCCATTCGTAAACAAGCTGATAGGTCCTTATCAGTGTGGCTTCAGGCCAGGGAAGTCCACCATCGATCAAATCGTCACACTACGGCAGATCCTGGAGAAAACCAATGAGTTTCAAGTCGATACGCACCATCTATTCGTCGACTTCAAGGCCGCATACGACAGCGTAATTAGAGACGAGCTATATAACGCCATGTTTACTTTTGACATCCCTGCGAAGCTCGTCAGACTATGCAGGATGACCTTGGAAAATGCTCGCTGCTCCATCCGAATCGGTGAGCACCTTACCGATAGTTTTGATGTCAAAAAAGGATTTAGGCAGGGCGATGCGCTGTCGTGTGATTTCTTCAACATCGTATTGGAAATGATTGTGCAAAAATCACAGGCCAATACAAGAGGCACAATCTACTTCAAATCCTCGCAACTCCTTGCATACGCCGACGACATTGACATAATAGGTAGATCGCAGCGAGATGTCAATGAGGCGTTTACGAGTATTGAGATGGAGGCGGCAAAAATTGGTTTGGCAGTTAATGAGGGCAAGACTAAATATCTGCTGTCATCGGAAAAGGACATTTACCACCGACGTCTTGGACAGAATGTGCATATTGGCAGATATAAGTTTGAGGTAGTTAAGGACTTCATATACCTCGGCTCCGCGGTGACTTGGAACAACGACACCAGTTTCGAAATCAAGCGCAGAATTACTCTTGCCAACCGCTGCTTCTTTGGGCTCAAGAGGCAACTGAGAAGTAGAGCCCTCTCTCGTACGACCAAGTTGACCTTATATAAGACCTTAATTATCCCGGTCCTGTTATACGGCGCAGAAACATGGACTTTATCTAAAGCGGATGAGGAAATCCTTGGTCGTTTCGAGAGAAAGATTCTGCGTTCGATTTTCGGTCCCATAAACACAGAGGAGGGTTGGAGGAGAAGATTTAATCACGAACTGTACGGGTTGTACAGCGACATGAGTCTGGTCAGGCGTCTACGGATCCAACGCCTAAGATGGCTAGGCCATGTAGAGCGAATGGACACCACAGCTCCAGCCCGTAGAGTCTTTGAATCCAACCCCGAGGGACGAAGAAATAGAGGACGGCCGCACCTAAGGTGGCGCGCACAGGTGGAAGGGGACCTCAACCAACTGGGCGTGCGGCATTGGAAACGACTAGCGAAAGATCGTGCTAGGTGGAGAGGCATGTTGGTTGAGGCCCAG
This sequence comes from Eumerus sabulonum, assembly GCA_951905685.1. Taxonomy (NCBI): domain Eukaryota; kingdom Metazoa; phylum Arthropoda; class Insecta; order Diptera; family Syrphidae; genus Eumerus; species Eumerus sabulonum. Next base: position 244,389,007 of record OX645060.1, read on the forward strand.
GTTCACCCCGAACTGTAGCGCCCGCTAAGTAAGTAAGTAAGTTTTCGGTCTAGGATTAGAACTGGGTTATTAGTAGTTAGTTGGGGAGAAACGCTTTCTCCGGCGAGTCACCCAATCAACCGATTAAACATGATGTTAATTGGGTCTGCGATCTTTCATCTTGAGCTCGGTGGATAGACGTATGCTTATGTCATTCTGTTTTGATTTTGTTTTTTTTTTTTTTTTTTTACAGAACTCCAGCTTAATGGCTTAATTGTAGCAATCGATTACTTAGTTGAAGTATTGTAACTTGTAGCAATTTAAAAAGCTTTTTAGCATCGTTGAAGACAATTGGGTGTAAGCATGTAAGCTACCCAGCGACCAGCTGGTACTATTAAGCTAAGTGCCTGGGCCACAGGATGGTGCCTCAGCGTAACTACTTACTTACTTATCAGGCCTGCGATCCATGGAGGATCTGAGCCTGAGCTATAGCTGCCTTCCATCCTTGACGGTCCCGGGCACGCTGCTTCCAGTTGTCAAGACCAAGATGTCTTACATCCGCGATTACTTGGTCTTTATACCGGAGGTTCGGTCTTCCTCTTCTTCTCGAACCAGGAGGCTCGGAGTCGAAGACCCTCTTAGCTGGAGCGTTGGTGTCCATGCGCTCGATGTGGCCGAGCCAGTGTAGTCGACGGCTCCTTGCCTTCCGGACTACATCCACATCTTGGTACAGCTCGTAGAGTTCGCGGTTGTGTCTTCTTCTCCATTCACCTTCCTCACAGACAGGACCACGCCTCAGCGTAAATCAGAGTAAAAACAGAACTGATGCTGTTTACCACAAAGTACAAGGAACCGACTTCCTATCTCCCTCGACTCAACAACCAGACACTCTCTCTGTCTCCCGACGCTAGATATCTAGGAGTTATTCTAGATCCAAAGCTCAATTAGCAGTTAAACAAAGACCATCGGATACGGAATGCATGTGTCGCTTTTTACGCCTGTAGCAGAACTTTTGACAAAAGGTGAGGACACCGGCCCAAAACGGTGGTGTGAATGTACACAGCCTTCGTACACCCCATCCTCACCTAGGGATCACTTGTGTTATGGCCTGCCTGAAGCTAGGCATACAACATTACCAAATTAAATTGAATCCAGAAGTCGGCCAGCATTGCTGCAACCGGTGCCCTTCGGTCCAGCCCGACCGAAGCACTCAACGTACTCCTATACCTCCTCCCACTGGACCCCACATTAGATATGTATACCGCATCTTGGAGAGAACTTAGACTCAGAGAACCCGGGTTCTGGTCATCAAAGCCCTACTAATAACCTTATTATGTCGCCGACACAGTGCGGGCAGAAGGTAGAAAGGAAGAGGGATAGAGGAGATGCCGATGGACATTGATCTTAAATGCGTGCATGTTGCATTGAGGGGGGAAAACCGAAACCGGCAGGGAGTTCCACATTCGTGTGGTTCGGTTAATGAAAGATTCCCTATATTTGACGGTACGTCCGAAAGCGGGCTTCGGGGTACATATATTGGTGAGCATTCCCAGAGAGACGTGTATTGCGGGAGAAATGTTGAAGGGGTGGAATGCAACTGGCCGTTTCATCAGAGCATTTTTGGTGGAAGTAACGATAAAACAGGGAGAGACAGGTAACATTCCTGCGGTGTTCCAGCGAGTACCAGTAATGTATTGGTAATGCTGGAGTCACCTATCAGTTTTATCGCGCGTTTTTGTATTCTGTCTAGTAGGTGCAATGAGGTCTTGGAAGCACCGGATCAGACACGAGCGTTAAACTCTAATTTGGAGCGAATGAACGCCTTATAGATTGTAGCCAGATCTAAGGGTGAGAAAAATTTCTTGCATCTGCATAAGAAGCCTAGGCTCTTCGCAGCATTCTTGGCGACACTATGTGGTCGCTCCAATTAAGATTGTGAGCAACACACATACCCAGGATGGAAAGCTTTTCGGTTTCTGAGATGCAGTTAGTTATACGCTTTAACGACAAGAGACAGCATTGTGTTTTGGATGCATTAAAATCCACTCTATTGTTTTTACCCCATTGGATGATACTGTCGGTATCGGAATTTAATGAGCTCAACATAGGCTGTCGCTCACTATCTACAACCGAAGTGCAGGGTCGTAAACTAGTGAACGAATATGAGAAGCTGAGGGTACTGTCGTCAGCGAAGGAGTGAATTGGATTAGAAGTAACAGACAAGAGATCATTTATAAAAATAAGAAAGAGTGTCGGAGACAAAACGGAGCCCTGGGGAACACCAGCATTAACAAAGTGACTATCAGACCTGAATCCGTCCAAAACAACTTGAATTGAACGATTCGAAACGTAGTTTGTAATCCATTGAAGAAGAGACTCATCGATCCGAAAAGCACGCACTTTCGACAAAAGGGCTTCATGCCAAACCCTGTCAAATGCTTTCGAAATATCCAGTGCAACAATTTTGCTTTCACCTGCTTGGTGAAGCGAGTGATTCCACTTTTCGGCGAGATATGCCATCAAATCACCAGTGGAGGAGTTTCCGTGATTCATGATATTTCATAAGCTGACGGTTAATCAGCGTTTCCATGACCTTGTAAAGAAGGGACGTTAGTGCAATGGGTCGGTAGTTGGAGGGAGAAGATGATTCGCCTTTTTCGGGTATGGGTTGGACAAATGCTGTTTTCCACCTCGGAAAGAGCCCAGAGGAGTAGGAAACATCTCTTCAGAACTATTGGGGCAATACCATTTCGACCAGCGGATTTGTGTATGTGGAGGTCCTTAAGAACCCCTGCGACTGTACGAGTGCGGAAGTGGATTAGTCCCATGGTGGAATTGATGCACTCTAATACAAGCGGAGACAAAGTACAAGCTGGGAGCTGAGAACTGGTTGCGAATGGGCAACAAGTAGGTTAGCTTTATCCTAGGGGGTGACAGCTGGAATGTCATTGTGGATGAGCGTCGGTATAGACGACATAGTTAGTTGAGTTTTTTATGTTTTTTACAAACGACCAGAAACCTTTGCTACCTTTGGGGCATTGAAGGATTTTACGCCTTAATTTTTGGTCGGAATGGAATTTAACCGGTCGAATGTGGGTGTTGCAGTCATTTCTGGCTTGTATGTGCTTTTTTCGGTTTTCCTCAGAACTGTTTGCCTTGTAGGCCCGAAAACTTAGCTCCCTGAGCCTAATAGCCTCTTTGCAGGTCAAGTCAAACCACGTATTATCCTTAGGCCTGGTGCTTTTAATCTTGCTGGGAATAAAATTTGTCATGCCGATTCGGATAATATTTGCGATAATATCAGTTGCGGCGTCCACGTCGTTGTCGAGGAAGCACAACGACCACTTAAAGATCCGAAAAAAGTTGATAAGGCCGCACCAGTTAGCTTTCTCGCATAGCCATAGTGTTCTCTTAAGAGCTTTTTCCTTAACTGGATGGTGGGAGTTCGAGAATTATGCTGATATCACGCAGTGGTCAGACGAGCCTAGGGGCGCCAATACATCGATCGTGTATTTATCAGGCTGAGAGGTAAGAAACAAGTCCAGTGTGTTGGCGGTATGACCAGCAATACCGGGGATACGTGATGGCTCATTCACAAGTTGAGGTAATTGATTTAACTCAGCAAAAATTTCAACATACCTTCCTTCGGGTGTTGTCTGTCCAGAATGTCGAAGCCACTGAGAATTGTGTACATTGAAATCGCCCGCTAAAACGATTTCAGTGCGAGGGAACAGGGAAACAATTCTTTGGATGGAATCAGACAGTGTGTCGAATGCATCAAATGTTGCATTCCTGTCTAGATTGGGGCTTCTATAAAGAAAACTCTAGTGAACGTAGGTAGTGCTTACGGAATATGAAACTGATCTTGTCTATTGTAACTGATCTTGTCTAAAATCCAATTTTTGGGCATCTAATTCATAAAACCTACATACATACATATGTATGTACATACAATGTGTTCCAAGAAGAGTCGGCATTTCCCATGCGGCAGCGTTCACCTTATTCCACGAATCTCACAACCGGCTACAAGCATTTAATATAAATCATGAGTAGGTAGGTATGCCATTTTCGGAAGTGTCTCCATCTAAACGAAGCCCATGACTCCATGACATCACTTCTAGTTTGGACATATGTAGTTCCCAAGAAAAGCAAAAGCAAATACCTAGGTAGGTACCTACATACATACGTTGGAAAACTAACATTTGACTTATGACAAATCACGCGCCAATCGGACGCGCAAGGTCCGATTTACCAACTAAACAAATGACAAAAAAGGCCAAACAATGTTTGTTTACAAAGTTGTTTATTTCGTAAAACGTGAATTTCACTTTCGTCATTATTATTCCGAAGCCATGTCACCACGTCGAAAAGCAATCATTTCGAAAACTTCACCCGAAATCGTCTGTAGCGCGAAAGTAACCGCAATTTTTTTTCGTTCGTATAGCATCTAATGGTGCTAATTCCATAACGAGAATGATATAATGTTCATGAAAAATTGCTAATGGCTTACTGGTAATAAGGTGTCTTTTTAGCGAAAGATTACAGATACGTGAAGATAAAGTGGTCATAAATTGGTTACGTTGATTGCCGAGCGAAAATGGAAGAGGAAAACCTCCATTAAGTCTATTGTTTGTCGCAGACAGAAGCCATACGACACGTGTGAATGGAGAATCTTGGACAAAGCTTTTGGTTTAACTAAAGGTCATGTACATAGTATGACACTCAATAAAAACCAAAACAAGAAAGGGGAGAATCACAGCAAACGGTTGCCTTTTGTGGAACTACTTAAATGCCAAAACGAATCCCTGTCAACTGGTTTTGTTTGTATTCCATCCGCGTGTTGTCCTAGGAATTAGGCAGAGGGCAGTGCGAACACCTACCCCAACAACACTACCCTAACGCATTCCCATTTTATGTTTCAAGGCTGCGTCGGTCACAATACCAGGCCCCTGTTGTGTAAATACATTGGGTGGTCTCCAACCGCAAATAAATTTCCGCCTATGGATGGTAGTCGTACCCAAACTGGTCCCGGTCCCCCACCGACCTATTGTCTAGTTTATAGAGTAGAGAGGGGTTACTGGATTCTGAGGAAATTGAAGGTTTTTTTTTTTTTTTTAACAACAACAACTTGTTAACGATATTTAGGTTTGACTTTCGACCGAGGGAATCCATTAAGGGAGACCATAACTACCCATTGGAGGTGAAGGGAACATACATAAATAAAAAACTAAACTTTCACCCTCGTGGAACGCAATGCGAAGACGAACTGAATTCGTAAATTTGTAATTCAAAGGTTTTGTCAAGAGATATGTGATTTATGTAGATACATAGGATGCTTGTGACTGAATAGGGAATACTGAATCATACCGATTTCGAGAAGAAGGGTTTTGAGCTGATTGAATTACATATATCTACATGTACTTACATATGTACCTACCTTTTCATCTTTCGCACATTAAACGCGGATAATCCTCTTTGTAATCGAGTAAAGTACTCGTGTATACCGTCCTTTTCCTTACCCGTCGTGTGGCCTTCTCGTTTCCAGGTCGCTTATGTTAGGAAAACCGATTCGAATTGAAACTTTTGTTTTAAGATTTACTTTCATTCAACCTGAAGAGAACACCGAGACGCCACAACGCAAGTGGCGGTTAAAACAAAAAGACAAAAACAAAAAAAATACAAAAACATCACACTACACACTATTGCTATCCTATTCGAGATCTAAGCAAATAGAATAGAACCGAACAACGAGCAAAGGTAGAAAAACTACTGAGGAATAGAGGTCAACACACACGTGAAATTCTCTTTACAACTCGTACTCCATTTTTTTTTTGTTTGCCTCTGCGAAATCCAATAAACTGGTTAGCTACACTGCTCTAGCGATATAACCATGCCTATAACTACATAGATACTTTCTTATCTGACAGGTAACACTTAACACACCACAACAGCAGGTAACGAATACCAGTAAACGATCGTATGTACCTATCTCCGGCACCGACTAAATATGCATCTGTATGTATCGTATACACAAAAGATACCGAATCGAAGTGAGGCACGATCACTTTGCGTACGAAAATCCAACGGATCAAACAAATTTCATTTTTTTTTTTTTGCAATCTTTGCAGTGCAACGGTCGACACTTATCGATTGAAATTGATATTCACTTGTTCTGACTTCGAGAGCAATTGAAAAACCAAAAAGATTGAACAACGATCGCGGAGAAACCGATCGACGATCACGCAACGACTCGGTCACACTGTCGCGTTTCTGCTTCGACAAATAGTTGTGAGCAAGTAAGACGAAGACGGTCGCAATACAAAGACGCTAGACTATACACCTATACTAATAGCTCGATTTGTATCTACAATCAAACAGGAAATACATCGATAGCAACAACAACGGCAACAGAACCTAGCTTCAGCTTCACTCAGCCAAGCTCCGACTTCAGCCGCTGTTACTACCGATCGGATGCGTATGTATGGAGTCTCGTTTCATTTGTTGTATCCGACAGAATGCGTTCAATAGAGTGCATTACTTAATTGTAGCATTATCAAGTTTTTTTTTTTATTATTTCGTTTAGCTTCAACGATCGTGTGCTGATCACGGTATCCCACTGTTCGTGACGGAGAAGCAGAAGAAATTTCATTGGACTTAAGTGGAGAATAAGTTTTTTTGTCTGTTCTCTGTATTTCTACTTTCATGACCACGCGGATCGTCCATCCAGCTCCCGTTGCAGTTCACAATTGAATTATTCGTAATTTAGACGAGCAAGTGCTGTGAAACGAAACGAAACGAAGACGACAACGCCGACGACCAAGTAGGGGTGAAGGAAATTTCTCTTTTTGCCTTTAGTTCTTAGTTTTACTTCGAACTAGCTGCTGTCTATCGAAACTTTTCCAAACTTCCGGACAAATATTCAATTAGGACCCATTCCACCCCCAAATGACAAACAAGGGGCTAACAAGTAAGAGATACAAGGCGAATCCCTATTTTCCATATTTCAAACGGCCACCGAGCACTTAGCGCCAAAGAATGAAAAATGTCACTCAATCCTAGAATTACTTCTTATTACACGCCGTATATTCAGTTCTCCTTGCCTATCTTCGCATCTCGATGCCATTGAGTGACGACAAAAGTAACAGATAAGGGTAAAGCTCATAGTGACATAAGGACTAATTAGGGAACATGGTGTTAAGCCGAATAAAAACATAATTAGGAGTAGCAGTGTTTCTTGAGCACTCGGAAGTCATGTTGAATGAAATGGATTATAAAAGTATAGCAAGTCAGTCAGTCAGTATACAAGGTGGCGCAAAATGATTCACCCAATTTTGTTTTTTAAATTACTTTTTTACGAAAGGTACCTGGCCGTAGGTACCTTTTACCAGATTGATCACATCGCGAACGACGTCAGACACTCCTCCTCTATACTTGTTGTTCGAACTTTCTGAGGAGCCTAATATCGACTTGGACCACTATCTTGTAGTAGCCAAGATGCGCCTACGGATATCACAAAAGTAGCGGAGTCGAAATTATGAGTTGGCTTTACGTGGGCACCTACCTTTACGGTTTAATCCCACGGTGGGCCTACCCACAATCGGGACCAAGAATGCATTGGTTAATGCCCCAGAGTACGAATTTTCTGGTTCATTGGTGAACATGCTTGGGGACATGTTCACCGCCCTGATGGAGGCCGAGGTCTACCTAACACCACTTGCATATGACTCATTAGACCGAAGTCTCGTCAGATACCATGCGTTCCCGCGATGTTGGGTTGACCACAGCCACCATGATGCTCCCACAAGGGGGCCTACCTCAACTGACAGGACTGGAGCGAATTTCGGCTAATGAGTGTGCATTGTTTGCTACTTTCACTAACTTTGTTTCGACTCGCCGTTAGTCAATTTTTCATCATTGGCACTATGTGCCTCTTCTGCTGTATTTTGTTTTTAGTTCAAAGTCACACACTCACTCACCTAGTTCACTTCGGGGGCTTCCTGTCCCCATAGTACCAAATATTTTGGAAGTGCTTTGGTTTTCACTCCGCAACTAAACCCAGTCACTTTCAGTTAAGCTTCCCCAAAAGCTCAAGCCTGACAACTTACCTTCCGTCATTCCTGAGGTGCCAGGATTTTAGCACGCTCGACTGGGTATTTTTTAATGGGCCTCTAGACAGGCCCATATCACCATGCACCACCAGGTTCTAGGAACCGCTTGGGTTCCTTGTTCCACCGTGCACCACATAAGAAAACCCGAAGGAATTCTTTAGATATCTGGGACCTCAAGGGTCCCTTAAGTTAAGAAGACTCAAGAAGTTCTTTTAATTATCTAGGGACCCATGGGTCCCTTATTTGTAAAAACCATAAGGAATTTTAGATATCTAGGGATTTAGAGTCCCTTAACTCCCCTTCCGTCATTCCTGAGTGTGCCAGGGATTGAGCACACTCTGCTGGGATATTTTTTAGTGTGGGCCTCCAGCCAGGCCCAGCCATCATTTTCTACGAATACATAGGGGTTAGGGCCGCACCGCCTATGCGTCATCGAAAGCCCCGGAGGGCACCCTCATACCCCGAAGGGTTCATCTCTTACCTATCTCCCAAAGGGTTCGATTTATCGTTTGATATTATCTTGCCCGAAGGGATTCTTATCTATCTCCCAAAGGGTTCGATTTATCGTTTGATATTACCTTGCCCAAAGGGATACTACAACCCCGAAGGGTTCATCTTTAACGTCTTCCCAGGAGGGATCATCGATACATCATTTGATGCGCCAGTTCGAATCGAATGGATTTCTTCAAAAATAAGATTATGAAAGCTTTAGATATCTAGGGAATATTCCCTTTACTCCCACTATGGACCAGGCAACAATGTTACTGTTACCTGGTCCATCCTCCGGATTTTAGTCGCCTCTTACGACAGGCATGCCTTACCTCGGGTATATTCTAACCCTTAACCCGCGGGGGAGGTAGCGGAGTTGAATGAGAATTCAAGGTTATGATGTCGGAAAGGTACATAGTATCGCTAGAAACCGCTCGTGCCTTTACCGATAGCGTCTCCCTTAAGCTCTTCCATAATACTCAACCTCCACGCAGTCAATAGAACAACAACAGCGGAAACTTTGCAAACAAACTCTGAAAAGCAATGGTTCTGAAGTTTTGGGCTTCAAGGCTCCACCACGAAGTAACACCCGGTTCGATGACGAGGGCAGGATGCATAGAAAGCCTCCTTGCATAGAAGAACAAGAGCAGCTCGTGAGCTCTAGGAGTTAAAAAGATGGGAGTAGGATAAGCTTCTCAGAGGACAGAAGAAAGAGCACGAGAAGCGCGCGAATGAGGATTTGGAGAGGTGTTACTGCAGGCGTTATCAAGGCTATAAAGCCAGAACGGAAGCCTGTAGGGATGAGAACGGACACCTAGTAGTAGAATCGCAGTCGATGCTGAGAATATGGAAAAACCACACCTGCAGACTGTATAACGGCGATGATAGTCAGTATAACACTGTCAGGCAGAATGATCCATTTCTTAACGACGGAGATCATAGAGAATTTCGTGCCTCTGACCACGATGAAGTTAAGATCGCCATATCGAAACTGAAGTCGAATAAAGCTGCTGGCGCAGACGGACTGTCTGTTGGGCTCTTTACAGCAGCTGGAGATGACCTGATTAAGAGGATGCCCCAGCTCATCTGTAAGATATGATCAGAGGAAAGCATGCCCAAGGAATGAAGTCTTAGCATCGTTTGCTCGATCCACAAGAAAGATAGATAGGTAGATACTTACTTACTTAGGTGGCGTTACAGTCCGGTGTGAAATTGCGCCTCAACAAACAAACTTCTCCAGCTGGTACGATCTTTTGCCAGCTGTTTCCAGCGATGCACCCCCAGTTGGTTAAGGTCCCCTTCCACCTGTGTGCGCCACCTTAGATTCGGTCGTCCTCTGCTGCGTCATCCCTCGGGGTTGGAATCGAAGATTCTTCGTGCCGGAGCTGTGTTTTCCATTCACCCTACATGGCCCAGCCATCATAGACGTTGGATCCGCAGACATCGTACCAGGCCGATGTCGCTGTGCAGCCCGTATAGTTCGTCGTTGTATCTTCTCCTCCACTCGTCGTTTATATAAAGGGGACCATAGATTGAACGCAGAATTTTTTTTCTCGAAACGACCAAGGGCCTCTTCATCCGCTTTCGTTAAAGTCCACGTCTCTGCGCCATAGAGGAGGACCGGGATGATTAAGGTTTTGTTCAGCGTACAATAACCTCTTGAGCCCAAAGAAGCAACGGTTGACAAGAGCAATTCTGCGTTTGATCTCAGCGCTGGTGCCGTTGCCGCTGGTCACTAGTGAGCCTAGGTAGTCTTTGACTACTTCGAATCTGTAGCAGCCAATTGTGACAATCTGGCCGAAACGTCGGTGTTGCGCGTCGATGGGAAAGACCCATTTTAGCTGCTTCAGCTTCAATGCTTTCGAACGCTTCATTGACGTCCCGCTGTGTTCGTCCAATTACATCAATGTCATCCGCGTACGCAAGGAGTTGTGCAGACTTGAAATAGATTGTACCTCTTGTGTTGGCAGTAAGTCTCGTATGATCTTTTCAAGCACGATGTTGAAGAAATTACATGACAGTGCATCACCTTGTCTAAACCCTTTCTTAACATCAAAGGTCTCGGTTAATTCGCTACCGACCTTAATGGAGCAGCGAGAATTCTCCATTGTCATTCTGCACAATCTGACGAGGTTGGCAGGGATGTCAAAACTAGACATTGCGGTGTATAGGTCGCCTCTGTGCACACTGTCATAAGCGGACTTGAAATCGGAGAAATGGTGACGGGTGTCTTCCCCAAGATCTGCCGCAGTGTGAATATCTAGTCTATTGTGGACTTACCTGACCTGAAACCACACTGATAAGAACCTGTCAGATTATCCACGAAGGGTTTCAGGCGTTCACACAGTACGGCAGAGAAGATCTTGTATGCGATGTTAAGGAGACTTACTCCCATGTAGTTGGCGCAATCATATGGGTCTTCTTTCTCGTGGACAGGGCAAATGATGTTGAGATTCCGTTCGTCGTGGATGCTTTCCCCCGACAGATAGCTCGGCAGTCAGGCCGTTTGCGCCATCGGCTTTTTTAGTCTTGGACTTATTACTAGCTTAATTTTATCTAGGTCGGGTGGACGAAATTCTCTTGCATCTTCGTCCGTTGTGAATGGATCATTCTGCCTGCAAGCGGTATTAGATCTTTCATCGCCGTTAAACAGTCTACAGAAGTGTTCCATTCACATTCTTGAGGAAAACTCGATCGGCAACGGACCTAGCGATCTCCTGTCATTGTAGCTTTCCGACGTCAAACTTTCGTTATCCAGCTCGACTCCGTGGCATCCTTGATATCTTCATTCGAACCTTGGCTACAGCAAGGTAGTGATCCGAGTCGATGCTGGCTCCTCGGAAGGTCCGGACATCTAGGACGCTGGAGGAGTGTCCGCCGTCGATCGCAACGTGATCAATCTGATTGGTGTATGACTGATCAGGTGACCGCCAAGTTCCTTTGTGAATGTTGATATGAGAGAATCGTGTGCTAGCCAGAAGGAGATTACGCGCTGCCAGGAAGTCGAGTAGCCGATGTCCGTTTTCGTGGTGTCGTGTAGGCTATACTTCCCAGTGATCGACTCAAATGTTACCTCATTGCCCAGTTGCGCATTCAAATCTCCTAGAACTAGTTTTGTATCGTAGCTGGGACGTTGGCAATAGGTTCTGTCTAGGAGATCGTAGAATACTGCTTTGAGTCGATCGTCCTTTTCTTCGGTTGGGGCGTGAGTGCATATCAAGCTAATGTTTCCAAATTTAGCTTTGATGCAGATTGTTATGAGGCGTTCGCTTACATTCCGAAAGACTTTTTGTCGGAGTCTTCCTCGAATAACCAATCCGCACCCGAATAAGCGCTGTTTGTTCTCCTTGTAGCAGTTCCCTCAGTAGATGTCGCAGTTTTTCATCCGTCTTTTGCCTGGTCCATCCTATCGCACTTCTTGGAGTGCGGTTATGTCCGCTTTATAGCAGCTGAGTGTTTGCTCCGATTGATCGCCTGCACCCGGTCTGTTAAGGGACGTCACATTCCAGGTATAGACTCTCAAGTCCTTTAGTCGTTTGCAGGGGTCGTCAGCTTTGTACCCGTCCGTATCCGAGGCTTGTAGTTTTTCGGAACAAGTGGTTTTTCCATGATAGGGATGTTACCCCTAAGCACAACCCCCAACCTGGAGGGCCAGGTTGCTCCTTGTTCCCCCCAACTGGGTGTGCAGCAATGAAAAAGGCTGGCAAAAGATCGTGCTAGTTGGTGGGGTATGTTGGTTAAGGCCCAGATTTGGTTCAGAATTAAGCAAAAAACGTCCTTCAATGGTCAGATTGCATTTGATTTTTTGTTGACGTTGAACTTCTTTCCCTTGAATTTGCGCCAGTGTGCCAGAATACCTTATTCGCAGCTTGTGGTGTTTATTTCTGTTTTTTCTGCTATCCGTTGGAGCACTCAGACGCAAACACTGGTCCATTGTACTCCAGACAGACACCTTACATTACTGTATTTTCCCCGTTTCCCGGAGAAAAGCGAGCAGGAGCGTCAGTGATGTAGAACTAAGAGATTTGGCACACACCACGCCGCCTCCACGGGTGGAAGTGCTCTGCAGTGTCACCCTCCTCGCAATATGCAGCACAGGTAGGCGTCTCACTGATGCCAAGTATGCAGAGATGCTTAGCAAACGTGTAATGTCCCGTAGTGACTCTGCCATCTGCAGTCGATTCTCCTTAGAGACTGGAGAAATGCTCCGGATTTCTTGCAGACATCAGTGCATATGCGCTATAGTTATCCTGCAACCTGGACAATCCCTCCATCTACGGCTGCTAATGTAGGAATTTACTGTGGACGCAGGTAGACCTATAGCGGGTTCAGATCCTGTGAAGCTCTCTTCTGAAGCCATTCTGGCGAGTTCATCAGAGATCTCATTTCCTGGGGTCCTAGAGTAACCTGGAAATCATACAAGCCTTAGTGAATTTAGTCTACCAACTCTATACAAGAAGGACTTGAGTTCAAGCACTAACTTGGAGCTAGTTAGGGGGTTGCGTACGGCTGTGAGTGCAGCTTGGATGTCACGTGCGTCTGCGTCTGCACCGGACCTCCGCTCAGACCTGGAGCCATCAGTGAAAATACGGAGACTATCCTCTCCAGATTCAGTATCCAGCCAGAGCCAATCCTGACGCCATGGACGTCAATACGTTAGAAGGCATGTCCATGAGACAGGGGTCGCAGGGCAATCCTTGCGCAAGCACACTGTTATTCCTGTGCGAGTTCTACCAGAGGCTATTTCTCCTCAGACGAGACATGGCTTTCAGAGCACATGCTCTGATATATATATCAAGAGGTGGAAGGTGGTGGTTACTTTCCACTTTTCTTTAAACCCTCTTATGTAAGTTAATTTTTTTTTTTTTCATATTTTTGGCTCTAAAGCATTAAGTTCTCCCTCTGAGCGATGACACGTTTCACATTCCTATTTTAAGCCGACGTCGCTGTGGTTTTATTTAATACGCAAACTGGTCACATGGCGTATAAGAGGCGGTGGCGGTGCATGTACATATACCCTCTACCCTCACGGCTAAATTACAATACCAAACCACATGGACGACTGTGATGGCTTCCCGTACTTGTGTACAGTCACTTTCGTCTGCTGACATTGATTTCCTCTGTTGAGCTTTGAACCCCCTGCAGGATTAACAGCCACAAACCCTTTTAAAATATGCAATTCTGGATTTATTAATAAATAACACGAAAAAGGATATATGAATCCCAATATTCGTGCTTATTCCACTCTTGGTTTTATTTACTACCCCACCGGGGGTTAACCCTTTGAGGTTTTCAGCCCAATGACAGAGGAAAACCGTCAAACTTGAGAGCTTTCTGATTATTTTAAATTTATTTTCTCGACTGTTCGCCGTCAGACGGTCTCCTTCAGAAGTCTCTAGAATGCTCTGGCATTTCTTTTCAGCAGTATGCCGCTGAAGGTTGCGCTCATTCGTTTTTAACTGCAACAGAGCATTCCAAACTTTGACAGCAAATTTCGAACATAACCGTCGGTCTGTATCCATAACACTGCCCTCCTTCTTAACTTGTTCGTCCTCGAACAAGCGATTTGATCCTTGTCCGCAGGCAGTCACTGGCAATCTTAGCGTAAATTTAGAAATTTCCTTAAATAAAAATGAAATTAAACACAAAACTCATTTCGTTTTCACTTAAAGAATTTATTTTCCACATCGAAGTAATTAGTTTTTCAACAATAAATATTTTCCGCAATTATCTGTACCTTCCTCCATCACTAGAATCTTCTCAGGTTTAATGGCGGTGTTCTTTGAATCTTGTGTCCCTCGGACCGACGACCATCCCATCGATGGATACTAGAATGGCGAATAGCTCCAACCGAACCCATTCCGACGGCAATCAGTGCGAATATGAGAACGAGAAATACTTTTACGTTCATCTTGAAGAGATTTCTTTATCAACTCTAGAATGTACGAGCTGAGCAGATGTCACTTTTGAGTGTGATTGAAGTCGGCAGATGCATTTGCTTTTATAGGAAAACAGCGCTTGTGATAAGGATTGACTACGGGGAATTTCTGCTTTGGGGATTTTGGAAACACCGGAAAAGAATACTCTTGTTAGCTGCGGGTAAACTACAAAATTGTATTCCCAATGGCCTTGGTTAGGTGACCCCTTATCAGCACAGCTTATGGAAAAAAGACATTTTCTCTGTGAGCATCACAGACATCCCCGATTGTAACATAGTTGATACTTATCGATATATCAGTATTCGTCTTTAGGTTCTTATGACATCTGCAAAATAGGTTAAGATCGTACAGAGCAAAGGAGATTGTCCAAATATCTTGGATGGAGATGGTCGCCTAATTCGGCGACCTAAGAGAATATAACGATTAAACGTTAATAAACGAAGTCCTTGCTCGAAAGAAACTCGATCTAGATGATGTCATTAGAAACAACTTTTCGCCTAATGTAAGCACAACGCAACTAGCGAATGAAAGTGGTGACCTTTTTTCGAGACAGGCAGCATCCCTTATCAATAAGTGTAACATTGTCGAGTCCACGCATCGTAACTTTGTTCTAAGAGACCCCATACGTTTGAGAGAGATAAGCTGCACTAAGGTAGCAATGATTTTGTGTCGTTCCAAAGGCGCCTGGGGCTGATGGTATCATCATAAATCTAAGCTTCGACACTGCCAAGGTAACCGACAAACTGAAAGAGGCAATTGTTCGACCGATACACAAAAACAATCGGAGAACTATTGTCCAATTGGAATCATATAACAGATCGTGCCAAATTGGATATGGGACTTTATCCTCAAAAATGATTTAGTAAGCATGTGCCAGTATGGTTTTCAAAAGGTTTGCCGTTGACAGCCATCGTGCGCGGATGTACACGTGTGATAGCCGCAAAAAAAAAAAAAAAAAAAAAAAAAAAAGAAAAAAAAAAAAAAATTCTGTGCAGTGCAGTGCAGATAATCGGGCAGTCCATCCACCTCCTTCCCTCTTCGGCGGGTGTTGGCACTCATTACGCCAACTGAGTGAGTGCTAATACCACTAACACATAGCGGGTCGTGAGTGTTGATTCTTGTTGGTGAAGCGAAACTTACTACTGTAAGGGCATAACACCTACGGTAGTTCGTTTTTGCATTGCCAACGTCGGATCTTCACTTCACGGCTCTGCTTAGTTGGTGTTGCGTCCGTCAATGTTTTGCGTATTCTACTGATGGGGGAATTCAGTATTCATTCCTCTAACATTCGTGGATTAAGGAAAAATTTCTTTGCCACGTATGCCCATGTCTCTCTCCTCAAACCGGCTGTTTTGGCACTTTGTGAAACACAGGCTGATGAAAAGTCTGATCCTTCGGATTTTAGTCTTCCTGGATATAGCTTAGTGCCATTATTCGTTTCTCACCGCGGTCTCGCCATCTATGTTCGTAGTGATATCGCTTACCAGCTGCTTCCGCAGTATAGCCAAACATCCACCTCGGAATTTCATTTCTTATGGCTAAAATTCACTCTTCGTAAGCACACAATTCACTGCTGTTTTCTTTACAGAAGCCCAAACCTGGACAGAAGTATCACGTTCGACGCGTTTGATATACTGTCCGACTCCATCCAAAGAATTGTTTCCCGGTCTCTTCGCACTGAAATCGTTATTGCGGGCGATTTCAATGTTCACAATTCTCAGTGGCTTCGACATTCTGGACAGACAACACCCGAAGGAAGGTATGTCGAAATTTTCGCTGAGTTGAACCAATTAACTCAGCTTGTGAATGAGCCATCCCGTATCCCGGATATTGTCAGTCATACCGCCAACACACTGGACTTGTTTCTTACCTCTCAACCTGATAAATACACCTTGGATGTATTATCTCCTCTAGGCTGGTCTGATCACTGTGTCATATCAGCTAAATTCCCATACTCACTCCACTCAGTTAAAGAAAAAGCTCCCAAAAGAATAATATGGGAATATAAGAAATCTAATTGGTGCGGCCTTAACAACTTCTTTCGGAGCTTTAACTGGTCGTTGTGCTTCCTCGACAACGACGTGGACGCCGCGGCTGATATGATTACAAACATTATCAACACTGGCATAAGCAATTTTATCCCTAATAGGGTAAAAAGTCTAAAGCCGGTAGATAATGCGTGGCTTGACTGGAGCTGCAAAGAGGTTATCAGGTTGAGAGAGATAAGTTTTCGGAATTATAAGGCAAACACCACTGAGGAAAACCGAAAAAGATATATACAAGACAGAAATGACTGCAACTCCCACATACGACGAGCCAAATTTTTACACGACCAAAAACTGAGGCGTAAAATCCTACAATGTCCCAAGGGTAGCAGAAGTTTTTGGTCTTTTGTTAAAAACATCAAAAACTCCATATCGTCGTCTATACCTACGCTCATTCACAATGGCATTCCAGCTGTCAAACCCTTAGACAAAGCTAATCTGCTTGCTGCCCACTTCGCAGCGAACTCGCAGCTCCCCAAATCATCTTTGTCACCGCCTGTTCTGGAGTACGTAAATTCCAGCATGGGACAAATTCATTTCCGTACTCGTGCAGTTGCAAGGGTTCTTAAAGAACTTGACATACTCAAATCCGCTGGTCCAGATGGTATTTCCCCAATAATTCTGAAGAGGTGTTCTTCTACGCTGGCAAAACCACTGCGTAAGCTTTTTCACCTTTCCTACTCTTCTGGGCTCTACCCGAGTAGGTGGAAAACAGCATTTGTCCAGCCCATTCCCAAAAAAGGCGAATCTTCTTCTCTCTCCAATTACCGACCCATTGCACTAACGTCCCTTCTTTCCAAGGTCATGGAAACACTGATAAATCGTCAGTTAATGAAATATCTCGAGTCGCAGAAACTCCTCAATGACCGGCAGTACGGTTTCCGCAGCAACAGATCCACTGGTGATTTGATGGCATATCTCACCGAGAAGTGGAATCATTCGCTCCACCAGGCGGGTGAGAGCAAAGTAGTTGCACTTGATATTTCGAAAGCATTTGACAGAGTCTGGCATGAAGCTCTTTTGTCGAAAATGCGTGCATTCGGGATCGACGACTCTCTTCTTCTATGGATTAGAAGCTACCTTTCGAATCGTTCAATTCAAGTTGTCTTGGACGGATTCAAGTCTGACACTCACTATGTAAATGCTGGTGTTCCCCAGGGCTCCGTTTTGTCTCCGACACTCTTTCTCATTTTTATAAATGATCTCTTGTCTGTTACTTCTAATCCAATTCACTCCTTCGCTGACGACAGTACCCTCAGCTTCTCATATTCGTTCACTTCTTTACGACCCTGCACTTCGGCTGTAAATAGTGAGCGGCAGCGTATGTTAAGCTCATTAAATTCCGACATCGACAGCATCATCCAATGGGGTAAAAACAATAGAGTGGAATTTAATGCTTCTAAAACACAATGCTGTCTTCTGTCGTTAAAGCGTAACACCGACCCATTGCCATTATCCATGAATGGCACTTGTATCTCGGAAGCCGAAAAGCTTTCCATCCTGGGTATGTGCATCAGTGACAACCTTTGTTGGAATGATCACATATTCAGTGTCGCTAAGAATGCCGCGAAATGCCTAGGTTTCCTATACAGATGCAAGAAATTCTTCACACCCACCGATCTGGCTACAATTTACAAGGGGTTCATTCGTCCTAAATTGGAGTTCAACGCTCATGTCTGGTCTGGTGCATCTAAGACCTCATTGCACCTACTAGATAGATTACAAAAACGCGCGATAAAACTGATAGATGACCCCAGCATTACCAAAACACTAGACTCGCTGGAACATCGCAGGAACGTATCCTGCCTTTCATTGTTTTATCCTTACTTTCATCATAAATGCTCTGATGAAATAGCCAGTTGCATTCCGCCCCTTCATAACTTCTCCCGCGATACACGCCTCTCCCGGAATGCGCATGAATTCACCTTGAAGCCCGTTTTCGGTCGTACTGTCAAATATAGAAATTCTTTCTTTAACCGAACCACACGAATGTGGAACGCGCTACCTCATTCAGTCTTCCCCCCTCAATACAATGTGCAGACATTTAAGACCAATGTCGATAGGCAGCTCCTCTCCCTCTCCCTGTTACCTTCTGCTCGCACAACGTCCGTCGTTATAAGGCCTTAGCCTTGAGTGCGCGTACGACTCTAAAAAAACAAAAAAAAAAAAAAAAAAAAAACGGGTAGAAGTACTAAGCAGCTTCTTGGCGATTTAACGAATGTCATCAATACTAGCCTTAGGAAACGTCATCATGCCCTGTTTCTGTTCCTGGACTTCAGCAAAACATTTGATACCCCCACCCACAACAAACTCATCGATGCAGTCCAAAGAGTTGGATTTATGGGGAAGCTGTCAGAATGGCTTATAGAGTATAGTATGGAGTACCACAGGGTAGCAAGCTGAACCGTTTACTTTTCATATTATACACTAATGAACTGCTGAAATGTTTTCAGAAAAGTTTCCCATTTGCCTGTGCCGACGATATTGCTTTTGTTATACATATGTCATCAATCCCTAAAAAAAGTAGCGAGGATGATGCAAAGCTGGAAAATGGCGCCACGAGAATGGGCTAGTTATAAATTCCTCAAAAACAAAATTGATGCTCATCCGGAGCCCAAACTACCCATTGCCACATGTTTTGCTGAAGAGCTACAGATGTGCGATTGCATACAAATGTGAGGATATTCAGATGGTTAATACATACAAATATCTGGGCATCACTATTGCCTGTCACCGCTAACCTCCCCAAGTGGACAATCTTACACTTCGCCCGTCTGTTTCCGGTCTGCTGTAGTCGATATATCACGTCGTTGAGTTTCTTGATGACCTCATATGGGCCGTTCCAGGCTGATTGCAATTTGGACCACAAGCCCTTTCTTCGTTGTGGGCTGTACAGCAATCCCAATTGTTCTGACTCGAATCCAGAAGTGTTCGCCCTAAAGTCATATCTCGCCTTCATTTTATCAGTGACCAAGTTCAGTTGCTCCCGGACGAACATGAAATTAATAGCAGCATCGTATGCCCGATCCACAAGAAAGGAGTCCCCTCTGATTGCGCCAACTATAGAGGAATAAGTATCCTTAACATCGCCTACAAAATCTTCTCTGCCGTTTTGTGTGAAGGCCTGAAGCCTTTTTTTAAATAAGCTGATAGGTCCTTATCAGCGCGGATTCAGGCCAGGGAAGTCCACCATCGACCAAATCTTCACACCACGGCAGGTCCTAGAAAAAATCAATGAATTCCAAGTCGACACTTACCCCCTATTTGTCGACTTCAAAGCCGCATACAACAGCGTAATTAGAGACGAGCTATACAACGCTATGTCTACCTTTGACATACCTGCTAAACTCGTCAGACTATGCAGGATGACTTTGGAGAACTCTCGCTGCTCCATTAAGGTCGAAGGTGAACTAACCAAGACCTTCGATGTTAAAAAAGGTTTTAGACAGAGTGGTGCACTGTCTTGTGATTTCTTTAACATCATACTTGAAAAGATCGTGCGAGTCTCTGCGGCTAATACAAGAGATAAGTGACGGACAAAGCGAGACTTCAATGAGGCGTGCGCAAGTATTGAAGCAAAGCCGCTAAAGTGGATCTAAGTGGATCTAAGGGTGGGACAAGACCAAATATGAAGAAAGACGCGCAACAGCAACGTCTTGATCAGCTATATTTTTGAAGTAGTCAAGGCCTTCGTCTACCTTGGCTCGATAGTGACAACCAGCAACGACACCATCGCTGAGAAAAATCGCAGAGTAACTCAGTAACTCTTTCCAACCGCTGCTTCTTTGGGCTCAAGGGGCAACTGAGTAGTAGAGGCCTCTCTCGAAAAACTAAGATATCTCTCTATAAAACCTTAATCATCCCGGTCCTACTCTATGGCGCTGAAGCTTGGGCGTTTCGAGAGGAAAATTCTACCAACCAATAGCTGTACGGGCTGTACAGCGACAAGCGACATCGGCCTAGTTAGACGTCTTCGGATCCAACGTCTAAGATGGCTAGGCCATGTAGAGCGAATGGACATCAAAGCTCCGGCCCGAAGAGTCTTCGATTCCAATCCCTAGGGACGTATTTGTGGGCAAATACGAGTAAGTGTGCCTCACAGTATAGATTTGTTTAGTAACAATTCGAAAGTAACGACCGAGCAATTGTCTGAGTGTAAGGCAAGTAAGTGGGTAACGAACGCAATGAAAGTAAAGTGAAAGTGAATTGCATGAAGCAATGGACTTCTTTCTTGAGTAAGAGAAGTATTATGGGTCGTTACACTCCGTCAACTCATGGTGTGGATGCATTTTCACAGCATTACAGTCGTACAATAGAGGCCTATGGTATTATGTCTTGGTCTCTAGACAATGAGGTTATTATTCGGTAAGACAAAGCTTTTCGCACATACTTGGGACCATGAAACTTCTTTTACGCCTCTCTTGGACAACATCGGAGTCTATACTGTACAGTTGGGTGCATTTGCTAAATGCACCGGCGGCGGCAAACAATAATTCCAATACAATAAAGCGACTTAATACTATTTTGTTCTGGTGAGTGACACAAACACTAGTTCGGTCCAATTAAGCAAACTTTTCGTTTAAATAAGTAACAAGCACTTAAAGCACCATTACAGCGCTCCATCATGGATTCAATTTGCTTGTAATCAACTGTAATGAATTCGTAATTTCCGTACAATTTAATTACGCGTCCGTTTTCCCTTCATTCAATTTCTCGTCTTTTGCTTTTTTTGCCATTTTTAGATGCAAAAAATGTACAACATAAGGGGGGAAGCTATTTTTAGATTCCAGGAAGTCCTATATACAAATAACTACGGATGATTGATTGTATCGATTTGTGCCAGGATAGAGGAAATCGGCTACCTATGGGTAAGGTGACATAGAGGACAAATGCAATGTCATATACGCACTGACTTAATTGGAAATCGATCGACATGGCATGTAGGACGTGGAATGTTAAAATGTTTACTTTGACTTCTTAAATTGCCTGGTCCTATTATAAATTTTGTCCAGCCCACCAACAAAATCAAGATCTTATTTATAATTGCTTTCATTCATTCATACGGCGGGTCAACAAGTCTTTAGAACAAGATTTTACATTTCATATAGGGCTAGTGCTATCAATTAGCAATTGGCACTGCGACCTTTACAGATCTGTTGTGCCTGCTAGCCGTTTAGCCAAGCAGCTTCTCCACTTCCATAATGAAGTTGAGAAAGCTCAGGCAGGTGTTGTAATATGGACATGTGACCCTCGGGTCTATATGGCATATTTGTTCCCGAACAAAGAATTCAGATTGTATTGCGTAATGCGACCGTGAGGCAGGTTGGCATAGCGCCTGTAATGCCGAGACACGCTAGTCTCTGAAGGCGTTGAAGCTTAACAATTGTAGTTTTTTGCTCAACTTTTGTCCTCCGTAAGGTGGACCCGTAGGTGATGATAGGTCTTACTATCGCGGTGTATAACCAGTGGACTACCTTAGGTTCAAGTCTCCAGGTTTTACTGTACTTGCGTCGACAGGCCCACATGGCCTTAGTCGCTTTCGTATGTTTAGTTTTCATATTGGAGTTCCAGTTGAGTCTGCGTTCTT
Organism: Eumerus sabulonum; assembly: GCA_951905685.1. NCBI lineage: Eukaryota > Metazoa > Arthropoda > Insecta > Diptera > Syrphidae > Eumerus > Eumerus sabulonum. The sequence continues at coordinate 244,411,154 of OX645060.1, forward strand.
GGTCAATACCTATGTATATACCTTACTTCCTCTGAAAATCCTATGCGTGTGCCATTTAAAAAGATTGAGCAGGGCTGTACCTTTCTCCTCTTTCTAAACTAGACTAAGATTGTATGGTTTGGCTTAATCGATAAACCCAGTCAGAGAAAAATTGAAGCGCAAGCTGCATGCGCTCACAAGCAGGGGTTTCACACTTGCCCGTAACAATGACTACTAGGTCGTCAGCATATCTGATGACCTCGTAGCCCCGAGTGGTTAGCTTAATTTATTATTATTAAGCTTATTACAAGCTATCCTTAAACAATCTAAACTTAAATTTAAACTTAAATACTAGCTACTTAACCTACGGGAGAATAGGGTGAAGTGGTGTGTGGGAGGTATAGGGATTAGATTAGATTAGATTATTGCTTTTTTTTTAATTGGACCTTAGAAGATTAGATTTTTTCATGGATGGAAGAGATAAATGAAAGTCAATGGATGTTGGCTAAACGTAACATTCTACAAATTATTTCGTTGTAGCCATAGTTAGTGCGATGAGGAGGAAGACTGAAAAGTGGACTTGATCTTAGGCGACGAGGGTTGGTATTGAGCGAAATCATTTCAAGAAGGGCAGGAGAGTCGATAATTCTAGCTATAAGCTGGTAAATGAAGAGAATGTCAGCTGCCTCACGGCGTGCTTTCAGGGTTTGTAGGCCGATCAATTGTAGACGGTCTTCGTAGGGTGGTAATACAGTCCTATCAGACCACGGGAGTATTCACCAAAAAGCATAAAATCCCGGAACACTGCCCTATCACTTTGCTTGATACCAGATTAAACTACTCCTCCAGTGCCAAATTCCTTGGCATCATACTGGACAGGAAATTAACCTGGAGAATCAACACAATCGAAAGAGCCAAAAAAGCAACAATAGCTCTCTATTCATGCAAGAAAGCCATAGGGAAAAAATGGGGGTTCAATCCCAAGATTACTCTATGGCTCTATACCACGGTCGTTAGACCCACATTAATGTATGGAGCGACTGTCTGGTGGACAGCACTGGACAAGACAACATACCTCAAACAATTGGAGAAGGTAAAAAGGCTGGCGTGTTTATGCATTACCGGGGCCCTCAGGTCCACCCCAACGGCTGCACTTAACATGATACTCGACCTTACACCACTCGATATTTTCGGCAAGCAAATTGCCACACAAACGGCCATTAGACTTAAAGCCAACTCGAACTGGAAGAGCTACGTCTTTGGCCACTCCTCGATCCTGATTAACAGGTCAACCATGGCAGAAAACCTAGACCTCACAAAGCCCACCACAGTCTTGGATAAAAACTTCACAACGTTATACCCGGACAGACAAAACTGGACTCGCCAGACTCAACCTCGCAAAGGCTGCATAGATTTCTATACTGACGGGTCTAAAACCAAAGACGGGGTGGGCAGTGGGGTATTCTGCAAACAACTTAAGCCAAACAAAGCGCTAAAACTACCTAATCACTGCAGCGTTTTCCAGGCGGAACTGTTGGCAATAAAAGAGGCTCTGTCCTGGCTGAAGTGGAACGTGATATCCACCACGGATATCCGCATTCTCACGGATAGCCAAGCGGCCTTAAAGTCGCTGGAGTTCTATGTGTACACATCAAAAGCTAGCCTCGACTGTCGCCTATCTCTTAATGAGATGGCTGAACAGTTCAACATACAACTTATATGGGACTTACCGGGACACAGCGACATCACCGGAAATGAAAGAGCCGACAGACTCGCCAAAAAAGGAACGACGCTACAAACAACTGTGGTCTGCGAGGGTATACCCTTCGCAACCATCAAACACAATCTCACTACCCTCGCCAGGGCCGAGACGAACCGGAGATGGACTCAGGGACACACCTGCCTCATCACCAGGCAAATCTGGCCCCGGCTCGATAGTCAACGGACTAGGAGTATTATCTCCCTAAATAGAACTGACATCTATAAAGTCATAGGTGTCATCACAGGACACTGCCTTATTGGCAGTCACGCGCAAAAACTAGGTATCACTCCGAATGATTTTTGTAGGAGCTGTCTAGACGAGGAGGAGGTCGAATCCATTCATCACCTTCTCTGCGCCTGCCCGGCATTCTGCACAGTCAGGAAACGATACCTAGGATCATACCTCCTCAACGATCTGACCGAAGTTCAGCAAGTGGGGATATCTGATCTTCTTAAATTTTTAAGAAGCACAAAATGGTTCCACGAATAGGGGGCTAAACCCCCTCGTAGCTGCACAACGGGCCTCCTTGGCCTATGTGTGTTCTTCCCATCTCTGGGAAGGCTACGGTCTTACCTACCTACCTACCAGACCACCGGAGACCTCTTAAGGCAAAACGCAGAAATCTGCGTTGCACAGCTTCAGTTCGTGCAGAATGGCTAACGTTAGTCGAAAGCTGTGGAGTAACTTACGACAACTAGGTGTCGGCCAAGAGCGAATCAGGCCAAATTACCTCGACGGTAACGAACTAAACCAAAAGTTTACTTCTGGAGTATCTTCCGGGACAGCAAATCTTGATGTTGACTTAAATTATAGTCACACGCGGGTAGTGCAATCATCTTTTTCCTTCAAATGTGGCGACAGCGTGGAGGTAGTCGAAAGCTTTTTGTCGAAAGCTTTTTGTGAAAGTTGTTGAAGATATTAGGACAAGTTTGGATAAAGATGAAGTTACTTTCTTGGTTCTTCTAGATTTTTCCAAGGCATTTGATACTGTCGATCATGCCTTGCTCTGCAGAAAATTGAATTACTTCTTTGGTTTTTCTCCACCAGCAGTGAAATTAGTCGCATCATATTTATGCAATAGAAAGCAGGCCGTATTGGTTGATAATGCTTTATCTGACTACCTGGACCTTACTCGCGGAGTACCTCAAGGATCGATTCTAGGTCCTCTGTTATTTTCCCTGTACATAAATGAGGTACCAGACTTAGTTGTACATACCTCTACTCACATTTATGCTGACGATGTTCAGGTTTATAAGAGCTGCCCGTTTGGTCTTATTGAAAGTTGTGCCTTTAATATTAATCTCGACCTTAGCAGCATATTTGATTGGTCTTTGAAAAACGGTTTGAGTCTCAACCCTGTTAAATCTATATGTCTGGTTATATCCAGAAATAAATTGGACCTGTCGAATTTTCCACAACTCATTTTAAACAATACCACAATTGACTTTGTTGACACATCAAAGAATTTGGGAATTGTATTCAATAGGTTTTTAACATGGAATGATCACATAAATAGCATCGTAGGAAGGGCTTATGGTGTTTTGCGGACCCTATGGACGGTACAACCCTTTACACCATTGAATACACCTATCATGCTGGTAAAATCTTTAGTAATCCCTATACTTGTGCACGGCTGTGAAATATTTGGTAATTGTGATTCTGTATGCACTCGAAAATTACAAGTTGCCTTCAATAGTGCTGTTCGATATATTTATGGGCTCAGAAGATATGATCACGTCTCACACCTTTCCAAGAATGTTCTAGATATGTCATTTGAAAACAATCTTCAATTTCGAACATTGGTCTTTCCTTTAAACATCCTCAAAACACAGCAACCTTCTTATCTCTATAACAACTTTAAATTCCCGGCATCAAATAGATCTACTTCCCTTATAATACCGAGGTTTAATTACGTTATATCTGAGAGACAATTCTTCATCGTTGCTATCCGCCTCTGGAATTCACTACCGAACATTTTAAGAGCACTAAGCGATATACATAGATTGTTAATTTGTTTATATCTTTTGTTATTTTATTTATTTAAATTAATGTTTTTATACTTACTTACTTACTTACTTATCAGGCCTGCGATCCATGGAGGATCTGAGCCTGAGCTATAGCTGCCTTCCATCCTTGACGGTCCCGGGCACGCTGCTTCCAGTTGTCAAGACCAAGATGTCCTACATCCGCGATTACTTGGTCTTTATACCGGAGGTTCGGTCTTCCTCTTCTTCTCGAACCAGGAGGCTCGGAGTCGAAGACATCAGCTGGAGCGTTGATGTCCATGCGCTCGATGTGGCCGAGCCAGTGTAGTCGACGGATCCTTGCCTTCCGAACTACATCCACATCTTGGTACAGCTCGTAGAGTTCGCGGTTGTGTCTTCTTCTCCATCCACCTTCCTCACAGACAGGACCAAATATCCGGCGCAGAATTTTTCTTTCGAAAGAACCCAAAATCAGCTCCGCTGTCCTGCTTATCGTCCAGCTTTCGGCTCCATACAGTAAGACTGGCAGAATGAGCGTTTTGTAAAGCATGACTTTGGTCTTTCGAGTGAGGAGTTTTGACCCCAGTTGTTTGGACAAGCCGAAGTAGCAGCGGCTGCCAAGGGCGATTCTACGCCGGATCTCCACTGTGGTGTCATTTGTGGAACTTACGTTTACCCCGAGGTAGACAAACTCCTTAACTACCTCGAAATTGTAGCTGTCGATTGTTATGTTTTGTCCCAGGTGGTGAGCGACGGATTGGTTTTTGCTTGACAGCATGTATTTCGTTTTGTCCTCATTGATCTTAAGGCCAATTCGTTTCGCCTGTTCTTCAATCGCCGTGAATGCTTCCACAATGCCACGGCGAGAACACGCGATGATGTCGATATCATCCGCGTATCCTAGCAGCTGGATGGACTTGTAAAAGATAGTGCCTTCTCTGTTGACGCCTGCCCGTCGCACAATCTGCTCCAGCACCAGGTTGAAGAAGTCACATGACAGCGCATCTCCTTGCTGAGATCCGGTGCATGTTTCGAATGGTTCCGAGGTCCTAGAACCGAGTTGCACGGTGCATCGCGTGTTTTTTAGCGTGGCCCCACACAACTGGACCAGTTTTACCGGGATCCCGAATTCGGCCATCGCCCCAAACAGTGCTTCACGATGAATGCTGTCGTATGCTTTGACAGTGAAATCGATGAAAAGATGGTGTGTATCGACTCGAAACTCGTTGGTCTTTTCCAGGATTTGTCGAAGTGTGAAAATTTGGTCTATAGTTGATTTGCCGGGCCGGAAGCCGCACTGGTAGCTGCCGATTAGTGCGGTGCAAAATGGTTTTAGACGTTCACACAATACGCTGGACAGGATCTTGTATGCGACATTGAGCAGGGATATACCTCTATAGTTCTTGCAAGAGGTAGGATCGCCTTTTTTGTGGATGGGGCATATAGAGCTGGTATTCCAGTCGTCGGGCATGCTCTCATCTTCCCAAATTCTGCAGATGATCTGGTGCATGCTCCCTACCAGAACATCGCCGCCAGCCTTGAAGAGCTCTGATGGCAAGCCATCTGAGCCTGCGGCCTTGTTGTTCTTCAGCTTCTGAATAGCTGTGCCGACTTCTTCTATGCTGGGTGGGAGGACTACTTCAGCGGCTGGAGTTGGGATTTTCTCGGTCCCTACCACTCTCTCTTGGTCATGCTCGTTAAGCAGCTGCTGGAAGTGCTGCTTAAATACATCCACTATTCCCTGCGGGTCGGTGACAAGATTACCCTCGCAGTTTCGAAGAGCCAGGGAGCCCTTTTTGAAGCCTCCTGCAAGACCTTTGGCTTTCTTGTAAAAGGCTCGTATTTTATGTTTATCCCTAGACTCCTCGATATCCTTGAGCTGGGAGGCTGCGAAGATTCTTTTCTTTTGTCGCAGTAGTTTCTTCTCCTCCCTTCTTCTGGCTCGGTACTCTTCTCGCGCTGCCCTGGTTTTCCTCAGCAGCGCCTTTTGGTACGCCTCGTCGGTTGCTGCCTTTTTCTGCTCACACTCGCCATCATACCACGGGTTTCTTGTCGGGGGCGGTAGGTATCCTAGGGTGGTTTCGGCTACTTCCTGAATGGCTGAGCGGCAATGCAGCCACATATTATTGGCATTTGGGTTCGACGTAGGCATACCGTAGAGTCTTTCGCTCAGCTGCTCCCTGTAGACTCTAGCAACCTCCGGTGTGCTCAGGCGCCCAATGTCGAACCTCCTCCTGATGGGCTGGTGCAGCTTTCTGACATTGGATAGTCGAGCTCTGAATCTTGCTGCTACGAGGTAGTGGTCAGAGTCGACATTTGCCCCTCTGAATGTTCGCACATCCAGGATGTTTGACGCGTGCCTTGCGTCAATGAGCACACGGTCGATTTGGTTGGCGGTTCGACCGTCCGGAGATCGCCAGGTTGCTGTGTGGATTCGCTTGCGAGGGAATCTTGTGCTACTTATCACCGCATTACGAGCTGTCGCAAAGTCAGCGAGTCGGAAGGCGTTATCTGTTGTTGTATCGTGGAGGCTGTGCTTTCCGATCACTCCGCCAAGGGTGTTTTCCTTTCCGATTTTGGCGTTGAAGTCCCCGAGCACGATTTTTACATCGTACTCCGGACAAGCTCCGTAGGCGTTGTCCAGGAGGTCATAGAAGTCCTCCTTGATAGGGTCTTCAGCCTCGTCGGTAGGGGCGTGTGCACATATAAGGCTGATGTTATAAAATCTGCCTCTGATGCGGATCACAGCCAGGCGATCACTTATAGGTTTAAAGTCGATGACCTTCGACCTTAACCGCTTTCCCACGACAAATACGCATCCCAGTAAGTGCAACCTTTTGTGACAGCTGTAATAAATGTCGCAATTTTTCTTCCTCATCATACCGTTTCCTATCCAGCGTATTTCCTGGACCGCAGTAATATCCGCCTTGTACTGCGTGAGGATTCCTTCTAGTTTATGAGCAGCTCCGGGAGTGTACAGGGTTCTGACATTCCAGGAGCATACTCGTAAATCGTGTTCCTTTTTCGTGCGTTGTCGTCGTCGATGTACCGTGCAACTCGGTTCTAGGACCTCGGAACCATTCGAAACATGCACCGGATTTCGGCAAGGAGATGCGCTGTCATGTGACTTCGTCAACCTGGTGCTGGAGCAGATAGTGCGACGGGCAGGCGTCAACAGGGAAGGCACTATCTTTTACAAGTCCATCCAGCTGCTAGGATACGCGGATGATATCGACATCATCGCGTGTTCTCGCCGTGGCATTGTGGAAGCATTCACGGCGATTGAAGAACAGGCGAAACGAATTGGTCCTAAGATCAATGAGGACAAAACGAAATACATGCTGTCAAGCAAAAACCAATCCGTCGCTCACCACCTGGGACAAAACATAACAATTGACAGCTACAATTTCGAGGTAGTTAAGGAGTTTGTCTACCTCGGGGCAAATGTAAATTCCACAATTGACACCACAGTGGAGATCCGGCGTAGAATCGCCCTTGGCAACCGCTGCTACTTCGGCTTGTCCAAACAACTGGGGTCAAAACTCCTCACTCGAAAGACCAAAGTCATGCTTTACAAAACGCTCATTCTGCCAGTCTTGCTGTACGGAGCCGAAAGCTGGACGATAAGCAGGACAGCGGAGCTGATTTTGGGTTCTTTCGGAAGAAAATTTCTGCGCCGGATATTTGGTCCTGTCTGTGAGGAAGGTGAATGGAGAAGAAGACACAACCGCGAACTCTACGAGCTGTACCAAGATGTGGATGTAGTCCGGAAGACAAGGACCCGTCGACTACACTGGCTCGGCCACATCGAGCGCATGGACATCAACGCTCCAGCTAAGAGGGTCTTCGACTCCGAGCCTTCTGGTTCGAGAAGAAGAGGAAGACCGAACCTCCGGTATAAAGATCAAGTAATCGCGGATGTAAGACATCTTGGTCTTGACAACTGGAAGCAGCGTGCCCGGGACCGTCAAGGATGGAAGGCAGCTATAGCTCAGGCTCAGATCCTCCATGGATCGCAGGCCTGATAAGTAAGTAAGAAGTCAAGCTGATAGGGCAATAGGATTTAGGTTGCTCCATTGGCTTCCTAATGTCCACTGTATAAACAAGAGCTGTCAAAGTTTTTTCTCATACTCCTAATGTTTTGATGGAGGATAGTGAGATCGTTTACGGATGAATCATACTTAGAGCCAATAAAGATATTATTACTTGGGCAGCTTTAACACGGATCAAATAATTCATTGTCTATTGATAGCATTGTATGTTAAGCAATTTATTAAATAAAATAGCCTAACGCCTTAGCCCAACGCCAGAGAAATTGGAATTTGTGTGTTTTCTTGCCAGTTTAGCCTCCCTCAGCAACATCTTCGTTTACGAAGTTACGAGTCTAGCCTACAATTTTTTTCTCTCTCTCTTGTCAACGATGAAGACTGATTGATTGTCAATAAAATGAAAAAACGATGACTTTCGATTTTATTAGGAAAAATAAGTGCTCACCCGGGTTCAACGTACTTTTCACGGGAAATTGTCCGTAATTCTATGCATCATCGCATACATACTTCCGCCGCGTATTGATTTCGCGTATTTTACGTCACGGTGCTGAAAACGCTTTCTGTGTAACGAAGCCTTTAAAAAAATCAACTTCTAGGACTATCAACTCAGAACACAATTTTTCCACACTCTGGGTCCATGACTATGTATATATATGTATGTAGGTGCATGCGTAATGGCTTTTGGTTCAACATGTTAGCAGAATGAAAAGGATTTTCATACATAGCCCTTTGAGAGCCAAAGAGCAATGGCCTAATACTGCGAATTCGCGACAGGAAAAATATCTATTGAATAGCCTTATTGACACAATAACAAAATTTATTGATAATGATGGTTACAAGCCTTATACTGAATTGAAAGGTACCACAGAGGATTGAGTCTTCGTACCTACATATGTATATGTATTCGTTATGATAGAAGATACGAGTAGGGTAGGGCGGGGCTAGTTGGGCCACGGGGCAAGTTGCAAATTTTAAATTAAGGTATAGTTTTTCTATGAATCATGTTATTATATTTTAGTATTTCATTTGAACAGTTGAACTGTTATGGGTTTTTTTTTAATTGTGACGGAATATGTTCATCAAACTAGACGTGGGGTAAGTTGGGCCAGGTGGACCAACTTGCTTGTTGTAGAATGCGTACATACAAGCGAAAAACTGAGTGAGCTGCTGCTTGTCAAGAACAGCTAAATACAGCTGCGAGATCTGTCTTGGCCAAAGAAAAATCGATAAGAGCAGCAGCGTCTGAATTTGGAATACCAAGAACAACATTAAATAGGTACATTCAAAAAACCTCGCATGGGTTACGCTGCACCAAGGCAAGTTTTCGATGCGCAACAGGAAATATTATTTTTTTTTTTTTTTTATTGTTCCCTGATATATTTACAACTGTCTTAGAAATTAGACATCCAGTAAATGGTATAAACATTATTGACACTTAAGGGAAATTTTACATGAGCGGGGACCATTGTCCCAAAACATCATCATCTTTAGTTTAATATTGAGGCACAGGTGGGTTTTAATCCACCCGAATCGTTGGGGGTTTTGTTGACACCAAGCGCCCCTAGTCGCTCGTTGTTGTCGCCTGATGATGATAGTATGTATACGTTTTTGAATGCATAAAATTAATACATAGTACTAAGATATAATACAAATTTGAACAAACATAATAATAATAATTTAAACAAACATAAAACAGAAGATTCATATGTATTCGAAGACGTGATTTGCCATTAGGAAAACGGGAGGTCGCAGGGCCTTTTGCGTTTGAGTCTTCTTTCTCTATTCGTCTCTTGGTCGAGGAGAGTAGAAACGTCGTAGTTTGAGTGTGCCAATAGTTTTAAAACGTATTTCGAGCTGATTTTCTTAATCTCGTCGTCAACTAAATCAATTTGTAGGTCTTGGTGTATGTCCTGATTGCTAACATACCATTCAGCGTTGGTAATTTTTCTTAAGATTTTAGATTGTTGTCTTTGTATGATTTGAAGATTAGATTTTTTGGATGTTCCCCAGATTTGGATACCGTACGTCCAGATAGGTTTTATTATACTTTTATATATAAGTAATTTGTTGTACAGTGAGAGTTTTGATTGGGGTCGTAGCAGCCAGTATAGTTGTCTGAATTTAAGTTTTATTTGTTTTTGCTTTTGTTGAATGTGGTACTTCCATGTCAATTTGTTGTCTAGATGCATGCCTAAATATTTAGCTAGAGGTTGGATATGAATTTCTCTGTTGTTTATTGTCAGGGGTAAGGGTGTGTATTTAGTCCTTGTTGTATATATTACTTGGATTGTTTTGTCCTCATTGACTTTTATGTGCCAGTTTGAAAACCAGTCTAACGTTTTGTTTAATTCGTTTTGTAGTTGGTCAGTTGTGCTGTGGAGATTACTACCGGAGTTGAGTATAACCATGTCGTCGGCAAATGTTGCTATTAGGGCCGTATCTTTGTCAGGATGTGGGATGTCGGCTGTAAATAGTACATATAAAAGGGGTCCGAGAATACTTCCTTGAGGTACTACAGCATTAATGGGATGTATACGAGAGCATTTGTCTTTATATCTGACATAGAAACATCGATCTGACAGATAACTTGTCAATAACTTGAGATAGTCCTTTGGTATAATCTTCGCGAGTTTGTATAGAAGTCCTTTATGCCAAACTGAGTCAAATGCCTTCGCGACGTCTAAATATACTGCCACAGAAAATTCTTTTTTGTCTAGTGAAGTGGATATTTTATTTGTCACTCTATGTATCTGCTGAATAGTTGAATGCTTTCTTCTGAATCCGAATTGATGATCAGGTATGGCATTGATTTGGGCCAGAATTGGCTGAAGTCGTCTTTCTAGAAGTTTTTCAAAAATTTTTGAAACTAGTGGAAGCAGACTGATGGGTCTGTATGATGTCTTATTGGTGGCATCCTTGCCTGGTTTGGGAAGTGCTATTATCTCGGCAACTTTCCACAATTTTGGAAAATATTTGAGCCTTATCACACTGTTGTATAGATTCCGCAAGAAAATAAAGGCAATTGGTGGTAACTCTTTTAAGATTTGTGCGTTTATAAGGTCATAACCAGGTGCCGCTTTTGGTTTTGCGGCAGTTTTGATCAGGATTTCTATTTCTCTTGCTGTCATTCTTCTAATGTGTTTGTTGAATGGTCTTGTACTTGTATTATAGGATAGTAACCTGGGGTCATTATCACCTTCAACATTCGTAAAAGTCGTCTCGAAATAGTCTGCTAGTAATTCAGCTTTGTCTTGATTTTCTCTTGCCCATGTGTTGTCTTGCTTTTTTATGGGTGGGTAATGCCTTGTCGTGTTCGATATTCGTTTTGTGACCTTCCATAGAGAATAGTTTGTTTCCGACGTTGGGGTTAGACTTTTCAGGTACTTAGCGAGGATGGTGTCCTGATGTTCCTTTAGTTTCTGTTTGAGGTCCTTAGTGATTTTGTTAAGTTTTGTTTTGTCAATCGGTGAGCGAGTCAATTGCCATTTTTTTCTCAGTTTTCTTTTAGCTAGCACAAGTTTCCTAATGTAGGGTGTTGAAGCAATGTGGTTGGACTTGGGTTCTATTGGGGGCGTTGCTCTAGAAGCCCCCTCGTTTATTGTGTCATTTAAGTGTATTATGGCATTTTCAATGTCGTCTTTGGATTTGAGAGGAATGTTAGTGGACACATTTGAGTTTATATAATGTCGATAAGTGTTCCAGTCTGTTTTTGCGTTGTAGAGTCTGTTGGGATTTATTGACCTCATGGGTTGGTTAGAGTATTCAATTAAAACGGGGGAGTGGTCGGACGAAAGGTCGAAATATTATTAAAGGAATATTTGCTAAAAGCATCCTCTATATTTTATGGCTTAACGCCAAAGAATGTTCGCACGCTTGCCTACAAATGTGCAATCAAATTCGAAATATGATTTCCTGATACCTGGAGTGAAAACAAGATCGCTGGTAAAGATTGGCTTACGGGGTTTCTTAAAAGGAACCACCAACTATCAATTAGGAAACCGGAAGCTACGAGTCTGGGGAGGGCCACCTCCTTCAACAGAACTAACGTGTATAGCTTTTTGACAAACTGTCTGAGGCTATGGATAGAAACAAGTTCAGTGCTTCAAATATATGGAACGTTGATGAGACTGGTGTATCCACCGTATGCAAACCAGGCAAAATAGTTGCGGCAAAAGGAATGTAGGATCGCTGACTTCAGGCGAACGTGGTACAAATGTGACTTTACTAGAAGCCGTCTCAGCTTCTGGGGTTGCAATCCCAGCTATGTTTATTTTTCCTCGGAAAAATTATAAAGACCACTTCATTAACGGAGGTCCCCCAAATTGCATTGGAACTGCAAATGCCAGCGGTTGGGCCACAAATGACGAATTTTTCGCTTTCATGGTTCACTTCATACGGCATGTGAAACCAACTCATATTCTCATATTCGTTCACCAGTTTACGACCCTGCACTTCGGTTGTAGATAATGAGCGGCAGCGTATGTTAAGCTCATTAAATTCCGATATCGACAGCATCATCCAATGAGGTAAAAACAATAGAGTGGAATTTAATGCTTCCAAAACACAATGCTGTCTCTTGTCGTTAAAGCGTATAAATAACACGCAGCCATTATCCATGAATGGCACTTGCATCTCAGAAACTGAAAAGCTTTCTATCCTGGGTATGAGTGTTGCTCACAATCTTAATTGGAGCGACCATATATTCAGTGTCGCCAAGAATGCTGCGAAATGCCTAGGATTCTTATACAGATGCAAGAAATATTTCTCACCCTTAGATCTGGCTACTATCTATAAGGCGTTCATTCGCCCCAAATTAGAGTTTAACGCTCATGTCTGGTCCGGTGCTTCCAAGACCTCACTGCACCTACTAGACAGAATACAAAAACGAGCCATAAAACTGATAGGTGACTCCAGCATTACCAAAATATTAGACTCGCTGGAACACCGCAGGAATGTTACCTGCCTCCCCTGTTTTATCGTTACTACCACCAAAAATGCTCTGATGAAATAGCCAGTTGCATTCCGCCCCTTCAACATTTCTCCCGCAATACACGTCTCTCTAGGAATGCTCACCAATATACTCTGAAGCCCGCTTTCGGACGTACTGTCAAATATAGAGAATCTTTCATTAACCGAACCACACGAATCTGGAACTCCCTGCCGGATTCGGTTTTCCCCCCTCAATGCAACATGCAAGCATTTAAGATCAATGTCCATCGGCATCTACTCCATTCCTCTTCCTCTCTACCTTCAGCCCGCACTGTGTCGCCGACATAATAAGGTTATTAGACCTTGAGTGCGCGCAAATTATAAAAAAAAAAAAAAAAACTCAAGACAATCATTCCTTTCACCTCTCAATTGAAACGCTGGAAATAGCCAAAGCCAATGGCGTTGTCATGCTCTCGTTTTCACCTCATTGTAGCCATAGGCTTCAGCCCCTAGACGTTTCCGTATTTGGACCCTTTAAAAAATATCTATCCGGGGCCCAAGATGGATTGCTACGTAGCAATCCAGGCCGGACAATTACAATTTACGACATTCCCCGAATTGAAGCTGAGTCTCTTCCCTTGGTTACAACTCCAATAAATATTATTTATCAATGGGTTTAAAAAGACTGGGATGTTTCCATACAACAGGGAGATTTTTACTCCAGAAGCAGATCGTCCAGAAGCAGTTTAGTTAGTTACATAGGTACTCTTTATTGGTTTAAGAAAGCCCAATGCTAAGAAAAACTTGTATTTTTAGTAGATTCAGCTGTTCCAATTGAACTTCAGGATTCTATTCCCCAGCAAATTGGAGCTGATATTGTTATTGAGAGCCCTACTGAGAACACAGCAAATAACCCTTTGCTATCTACATCTCGAGGATTCCATCCATTTTCGCCAGAAGTAGTTTTGCCGTTTCCAAAAGCTGGGCCAAGGAAGCAAACACTTACCAAAAGAAGGAAGAGACGAGCTGCAATGTTAACTGACACCCCGGAAAAGGATGCCTTGCAAGAGGAACAAAAGCAAAGGAAAACGGCCAAAGCAAAAGTTGACAAAAAGAAAAAAACACAGATTAGGAGAAAGGTGTTGCAAAAATCAAGTTCCGAGGAGGAAGAAGATCCGGAATGTTATTGTCTAATGTGCATGGAAGCATTCTCTGAAAGTTTACCGGACGAGGAGTGGGTACAGTGCCATACTTGCCGAAATTGGGCTCATGCGAAGTGCTCACCTGGACTTGGGGTCGTTTTTATTTGCATTAACTGCAATAGCGACTACGATTCCTAATCTATTATTTCTAACTTCTATAAATGTTATGTTTTGAATAAAATTCTGTTGTAAGCTATGCCTTTTTGTCCTTTATGGAGCTCACTTTTTTCCACTTTTCGGCCCTTGTCCCAACTTACCCCACGCGCTGGGCCAACTTGTCCCGTTGGTGGGGCAAGATGGGCCACTTGAACTTGGCGCATTTGAAACAATATTACTCTTCAGTAATTACATATTTTCAATTTTTCAGAATTTCATAAAGAACCCATATATCCATTCTTTCCATTGATCCTAGCCTCATAGTTGTATTAGGAATAGGTTGACATTTATAAGACTTCAAGTGGAAAGTGGCCCAACTAGCCCCGCCCTACCCTACGTGAATTCCTATGTATGTAAGTACATATGTAAGTATCACCAGCTGTTATGAATATAGAAAATCGTGTGTGTAGTGGTGATATAGGTATAAAATTGTGTTGTCGAAACTCGTGTATGGAGCGACTGCTTCTCTTAGGGTGCGAGATCGGAATGGCTTAAAATGTTGAGTCGTGTGTTGTGGTGCCGTTGCCGCACTTCCGCGAAGTCCTCGACCGTTGTGTAGTGTGGTTTTGTGCCGCACTTCCGCGAAGTCCTCGACCGTTGTGTAGTGTGGTTTTGTGCCGCACTTCCGCGAAGTGCTCGACTGTTGTGTAGTATCTTTCGGGAATTACTCTCAACACCAGCTGATTTGTCATCGATTGAAGAAAACAGTTTGGCATGACGGGCTTATTTTCGAAATTTTCCTCCGCAGATCTGCAAAGTTATCCGCAGTCTTCTCTCCAATCGTTTTTTTTAAAGTGCACATTAGCAATATTGTTTCTAGCACTCTCGAGTTTCGTTCTGGTGTTCCCCAAGGCTCCGATTTCCCATCAGTGCCCAACTGTGAAGTAGCCATATTTGCTGACGACACGACGTTATTCTCTTCTCATGAAATCACTTTCGACATTCAGAGGAATCTTAACCATAGTTTGGGAATATTTCAAGAATGAAGACAAAGTTCAAGCAATATTCTTTCCAGAAAAAGAAAAGCTTGTATTCATCCTGGGGGTCGGCTACAGGTCAATAGAATGAGCATAGCTTGGGAACCTTCTGTAAAATACTCGTACCTACGCGTACCTTATAAGGAACGAAAGGGCATTTATCTTCGGCTCTGTACGTGGAATATTAGGTCCCTAAATAGACCACATGCAGCCGGACAACTTGAGGACACCCTAGACCGTTATAAGGCGGACATAACCGCCATCCAGGAAAAGCGAAGGAATGGGCCGGGTATAAAGCGGATGAAAAGCTGCGACATTTACTACGGCGACTATGCTATGGGGAGAGAGGGCAGCGATTGTTAAGATGCGGGGTTGCTGTTTAAGGTGGACTAAGTTAAAAAGTCCTAAGCTTTCGGCATGTGAGCGAACGCCTCATAACGATCCGTATTAAGGCTACATTTCTTAACATCAGCCTGATCTGCGTCTACGCTTCCACGGAAGACAGGGATGACTCCGCCAAAGATGAGTTATACGATCTCTTAGACAGAACGTGTGCGTATGCCCAATGTCCAAGGAGGCTTCAATGCTAAGCTGGGTAAGGAAAGCATCTTTGAACGAGTCACCGACAGACATAGCCTACACGACACCACATCCGATAACGGGCACAGGCCAATTGATCTTGCTACGGAGCGAAGTCTCCTTCTAGCCAGCACGCACTTCCCGCATCTCGATATACACAAAGGCACCTGGCGGTTGCCAGATCAATCAACCACTAACCACATTGATCACATCGCGATCGACGTCAGACACTCCTCCACTGTTCTTGATGTTCGAACATTCCGAGAAGCTAATATCGACTCGGACCACTATTTTGGAGTAGCCAAGATGCACTTATCACGAACGCAGCGGAGTACTTCAAATCAAATTGTAACAAACAAGCCCGCGGCTCCAACGCGAAGAAACACCTGGTTCGATGACGGGTGCAGGAGGATTCACAGAGCGAAGTAGGATGCATATAAAGCCTTGCTGCATAGAAGAACAAGAGCAGCTTGTGAGAAAAAGCACGAGAAGCGCGCGATTGAAGATTTGAAGAGGTGTCACTACAGGCGTGACGTTCGAAAGTTTTGTCAACATATAAAGCGAACATGCCAAGATTATAAAGCCAGAACGGAAGCCTGCAGGGATGAGAACGGACGCTTAGTAGTAGAATAGCAGTCGATTCTGAGAATATGGAAAAGCCACATCTGCCACAGACTGTATAACGGCGATGTTAGTCAATAAGCCGCTGCCGGGCAGAATGATACATTTCTTACCGACAAAGACCGCAGAGAATCCCGCCCTCCTGACCTCGACGAAGTTAAGATCCCAATATCTAACCTTAAATCGAATAAAACGGCTGGCGCAGATGGACTGTGTATTAAGCTCTTCAAAGTAGCTGGAGATGACCTGGTTAGGCGCATGAACCAGCTCATCTATAAGATATGGTCAGAGGAAAGCATGCCCGAGGAATGGAGTCTCAGCATCGTTTGCCCGTTCCACAAGAAAGGAGACCCCTCTGACTACGCCAACTACAGAGGAATAAGTCTCCTTAACATCGCCTAAAAAATCTGCTCTGCCGTTTGGTGTGGACGCCTGAAGCCCTTCGTAAATAAGCTGATAGGTCCTTATTAGTGTGTCCATCATCGACCAGATCTTCACGCTATGGCAAATCCTTGGCAGATTCAAACCCGCATACGACAGCGTAATTAGGGATGAGTTTTACAACGCCATGTCTACCTTTGACATCCCTGCTAAACTCGTTAGAATCTTGGAGAATGCTCGCTGCTACATCCGAATCGGTGGAGACCTCGCCCATAGTTTTGACGTCAAAAAACCATTTAGGCAGGGCGATGTGCTGTCGTGTGATTTCTTCAACATCGTATTGGAAATGGTTGTACAAAAATCACTGGCCAACACAAGAGGCACCATTTACTTCAAACCGTCACAATTCCCGGCATACGCGGA
This sequence comes from Eumerus sabulonum, assembly GCA_951905685.1. NCBI lineage: Eukaryota > Metazoa > Arthropoda > Insecta > Diptera > Syrphidae > Eumerus > Eumerus sabulonum. The sequence goes on from OX645060.1 coordinate 244,428,197, forward strand.
CAACATAAACATAATCGGAAGAACACAACAAGATTTCAAGATTTCGCGGAGGCGGCGAGGAATGGTTTGGCAGTAAATGAAGGCAAAACTGAACATATGTTTTCATCGAGGAAGGACGCTCATCACCGACGTCTTGGCCAGACTGTTTGTATTAGCAGATACAAGTTTGATGTAGTTAAGGTCTTCACCTACATACCTAGGCTATGCAGTAACCTCGAACAACGACATCAGTTCCGAAATCACCGTTGTCAATCACTCTTTCTTCGGGCTCAGAAGGCAATTGAGTAATAGAGCCCTCTCCATCCAAAGCGGATAATAGAAAATAGATCCTTGATCGTTTCGAGAGGAAGATTTTACGTGTGATTTTTTTTACGGGCTATACAGCGACATGAGTCTAGTCAAGCGTCTTCGGATTCAACGTCTATGATGCCTAGGTCATGTAGAACGATTGGACACCACTGATCCAGCGCGGATTATCTTTCAATCCAACCCCGAGGTACGAAGAAACAGAGGACGGCCACACCTATGGCACACATAGGTGGAAGGGGACCTTAGCCAACAGAGTGTGCGGGAAGGGAAAAGGTTAGCAAAAGATCGTGTTGAGGTTGAGGCCCAGGTGCACCTCGAACTGTAGCGCCCGATACGAAGAAGAAGAAGGATTTCATACCTACGCTCATTCACAATGACATTCCAGCTGTCAAACTCTTAGACAAAACTCATCTGCTTGCTGCCTTCTTCGTAGCAAACTCGTAGCTCCCTAACTTATCTTTGTCACCGACTGTTCTGGGTACATTAATTCCACCATGGGACAAATTTACTTCCGTACTCTTACAGTTGCAAGGGTCCTTAAAGAACTTGATATAGGCAAATCCGCTGGTCCAGATGGTATTTCCCCCTTCTGAAGAGCTGTTCTTCTACGCTGGCAAAACCACTGCGTAAGCTTTTTAACCTATCCTAGTCTTCTGGGCTCTGTCCGTGGAAAAAAGCATTTGTCCAGCCCATTCCCAAAAAAGGCGAATCTTCTTTTCTCCCCAATTACCGGCCCATTGCACTAACGTCTCTTCATTCCGAGGTTATGGAAGCACTGATAAATCGTGAGCTTATGAAATATCTCGAGTCGCAGGAGCTCCTCAATGACCGGCAGTCTAGTTTCCGCAGCAACAGATCCACTGGTGATTTGTCGGCATATCTCACCGAGAAGTCAAATCGTTCTCCCCACCAGGCGTGTGAGAGCAAAATAGTTGCACTTCATATTTCGAAAGCACTTAACAGGGTTTGGTATGAAGCTTTTTTGTCGGAAATGGCTGCATTCGGGATCGACGATTCTCGTCTTCTTTCGATTAGAACCTATCTTCCCAACCGTTCAAGTCTGACTTTGTAAATGCTGGTGCTCCCCTGGGCTACCTTTTGTCTCCGACACTCTTTCCCATTTTTAAAACTGATCTCTTGTCTGTTGCTTCTTATCCAATTCACTCTTTTACGGATGACAGTACCCTCAGCTTTTCATATCCGTTCACTTCGGTAGCATATGTTAAGTTAAGGTTTCCTCTACAGATGTAAGAAATTCTTCGGACCCACCAATATGACTACAATTTATCTCGTGATAGAACTCATAGGAGATTCCAGCACTTCAAGCACTTCAAAACTTCTCCAGCGATACACGTCTCTCCCGGAATGCTCACGAATTCACCTTGGAGCCCGTTTTCAGTCGTACTGTCAAATAAAGAAACAATTTCTTCAACCGAGCCACATGAATGTGGAACGCGCTACCTCCTTCATTCTTTCCTCCTTAATACAACATCTTGATATTAAAGACCAATGTCAATAGGCCCCTTTGTAAGGTTGTTGGCAGCAACGAACGAGAGAGGCGGGAGTCTGAGCCGCCACCAGGGCTTAGCGCCTTCTTCGGGACGGCGGCGGAAGAATTCCCAAGATGGCGTCAACGGCGGTGCCCACGGTTCAAGCAAAAAGAACTACCTGGTGAACATCTTATTTCGGACTACTACAACATGTTTGGAGCTCTAGCCGATAAGGTACGGCACAGCCGGCCCTTTGTTCTTTGGGTAAATAAGAACCTGGTCCTCCAGGTTGGGGATTGCGCTTAGGGTTGACATCCCTATCGCGTAAAACAAATATTTGTTCAGAGACTACCAATAGCCTCGGATACGGACGGATTACATGTTGACGACCCCCGCAAACGTCTAAAAGGAAACGAATACTGGATCTGTACCTGGAACGTGTACCAGGTGCGGCCGGACAACTGGTCAGCTCTTTAGACTGCTATAAGGCAGACATTATAGCGCTCCAAGAAGTGCGATGCGTTGAGCCGAACAAAAAGCGTATGAAAAACTGTGATATTTACGACGGAAACTGCTAAAGAGAAAATAAACAACGCTTACTGGCATGCGGATTTGTCATTTGAGGCAGACTCAGGAAAAAAGCCTTAAGCGTCCAGTACGTAAGCCAACGCCTCATAACTATCCGCATTAAGGAGAGGAGAAAGACGACCGACATAAAAACGACTTCTATGACCTCCTAGACAGAACACATGCCCAATGTCCCAGATATGACACCAATATCGTTCGAGGAGATTTCAATGTGAAGCTGGGTAAGGAAGCTATCTTGGAACGAGTCCTAGGAAAGCACAACCTACACAACACCACGTCAGAAAACGGACAAGTGCTAGTGGATTTATAGTCTCGTAGTAGTATGTACACGATTCCCACACCTCGACATTCATAAGGGGACCTGGTGGTTCTCCGGTCAATCGACCACCAATCAAATTGATTGAATCCTCCAGCATCCTAGATGTCCGAACCTTTCGAGAAGCCAACATCGACTCGGATCACTACCTTGTTCCGGCCAAGGTAAGGAAGCGAATTTTTATCGGAATCAAGGGAGTCGAGTAGAACACCAAAATTGAACGTCGGAAAGCTGCAATCGCAAGAGACCGCCAGGACTTTCGCCGATTAAGTCTCCCTCAAGCTCTCTCAAGTCCCGATGCAATCTGCACAAACCATAGAACAGCAATGGAGTCGTTGTCAGAACGACGAAGACGAAAGAGAATCTCGTCCACCCGACCTAGCCGATGTTAAGATAACGATATCGAAACTTAAGTCTTATAAAGCTGCTGGAGCAGACGGATCTCTTGAACTATACATATAAAGCAGCTGGCGATGAGCTGGTCAGGAACATGCACCAACTCATCTGCAAGATATGGTCCTAAGAATGCATGCCCGATGAATGGAATCTCAACGTGACTGCGCCAATTACAGAGGGATAAGTCTCCTGACCATTGCGTACAATGTCTGTTGTACTGTGTAAGCGTCAAACGCTTCGTGGACAATCTGGTAGGTTCCTAGCAGTGTGGTTTCAAGCCAGGAAAATCCACGATAGACCAAATATTTACACTACGGCAGATCTTGGAGAAGCCTAATGATGAATTCCAACTCGACACTCACCATCTTTTGGTTGACTTTAAAGCCGCATATGACAGTGTTTATAGAGACGAGCTATGCAGAGCCATGTCATGTTATCATATCACTGCCAAGCTCGTCAGGTTGTGCAGAATGACAACAGAGAATTCTCGCTACTCTATTAAGGTTGGACGTGAATTAACCGAGACCTTCGATGTTAAAAAGGGTTTTAGACAGGGCGACGCATTCTTATCTGATTTCTTTAACATCATACTTGAAAAGATCGTGCGATCATATACGAGGTATGATATATTTCAAGTCTACACAATTGCTTGCCTTCGCTGATGACATTGCTGTTATTGGACGGACAAAGGGAGACGTCAATGAGGCGTTCGCAAGCATTGAAGCAGAAACGGCTAAAGTGGGTCTAAGGGTAAATGGGGACAAGACCAAATATATGTTGTCATCTACGAAAGACGCTCAACACCGACGTCTTGATCAGAATGTCACCTTCGGCAGCTATATTTTCGAAGTAGTCAAGGACTTTGTCTACCTTGGCTCGATAGTGACAAGCAGCAACGACACCAGCGCTGAGATAAAAGGCAGAATAACTCTTGCCAACCGCTGCTTATTTGGGCTCAAGAGGCAACTGAGTAGTAGAGCCCTCTCTGGAAATACTAAGGTATCCCTATACAAAACCTATAGTATCCCGGTCCTCCTCTATGGCGCTGAGGCTTGGACGTTATCAAAAGCGGATGAAGAGGCTCTTGGGCATTTCGAGAGGAAAATTCTGCCAACCAATAGCTGTACGGGCTGTACAGCGAAAAGCGACATCGGCCTAGTTAGACGTCTTCGGATCCACCGTCTAGGTAGGTAGGTAGGTAGGTAGGTAGGTAGGTAGGATCGTAGCCTTCCCAGAATTGAGAAGAATGCACATAGGCCAGGGAGGCCCGTTGTGCAGCTACGCGGGGGTTTTGCCCCCCTATTCGTGGAACCATTTTGTGCTTCTTAAGAATTTAAGAAGATCATGTATCCCTTCATTCTGAACATCTGTCGGACCGTTAAGGAAGTAAGAGCCCAGGTAACGTTTTCTAATACTATTGCAAAAAGCTGGACCGGCACAGAGAAGGTGGTGAATGGATTCAACCTCCTCCTCGTCCTGACAGCTTTTGCAGAAATCATTCGGAACTATTCCTAGTTTTTGTGCGTGACTGCCAAAGAGGCAGTGTCCTGTGATGACTTTGTAGATGTCAGTTCTTTTTAGGGAGATTATACTCCTTGTGCGTTGACTGTCAAGCCGAGGCCATATTTGCCTGGTGATGACGCAGGTATGTCCCTGGGTCCATCTCAGGTTCGTCTCGGCACTGGCGAGATTGGTCAGATTATGTTTAATGGTTGTAAGGGGTACTCCCTCACAAGCCACGATTGATTGCAGCATCGTTCTTTGTTTGGCGAGTGTGTCGGCTTTTTCATTTCCTATAATGTCGCTGTGTCCCGGTACCCAGATAAGCTGTATGTTGAACTGTTCTGCAATCTCGTTAAGAGATAGGCGACAGTCGAGACTAGATTTTGATGTGTACACATAGGACTCCAACGACTTTAAGGCTGCTTGACTGTCTGTGAGAATGTAAATATCCGTGGTGGATATTAAGTTCCACTTCAGCCAAGACAAGGCCTCTTTTATTGCCAACAGCTCTGCATGGAAAACGCTGCAGTGATCTGGTAATTTTAGAGCTTTATATAGCTTGAGCTGTTTGCAGAACACTCGACTGCCCACCCTGTCTTTGGTTTTAGACCCGTCAGTGTAAAAATCCACGCATTTTCTGCGGGGTTGAGTTTGGCGAGTCCAGTTTTGTCTGTCCGGATATATCGTCGTAAAGTTTTTGTCCAGGACTATGGTGGGTTCTTGAGAGCACCGCCAGAGCACCGTGGCGCAGTGGGTAGTGTGTCGGCCTCTGACGCCGATGACTCGGGATCGAGTCAGTGACGTAGCTCGACCATTTCGAGTTGGCTTTTAGTCTTATGGCCATGTGTGTGGCAATTCGCTTGCCGAAAATACCGAGTGGTGTAAGGTCTAGTATCATGTTAAGCGCAACCGTTGGTGTGGACCTGAGGGCCCCGGTAGTGCACATACATACATGCCCTCCTTTGTACCTTCTCGAGTTGTTTGTGGTATGTTGTCTTGTCCAGTGCCGTCCACCAGAATATAACTCCATACATTAGTATGGGTCTAACGACCGTGATGGCTCTACATCTTGGGTGATCTTGGGGTTGAATCCCCATTTTTTTCCTAGGGCTTTCATACATATGTAGAGAGCTATTGTTGCTTTTTTTGCTCTTTCAGTTGTATTGCTCTTCCAAGTTTATTTCCTATAGAGTATAATGCAAAGGAATTTGGCACTAGAGGAATAGGCTAACCTGGTATCGAGCAAAGTGATAGGGCAGTTTTCCGGGATTTCATGCTTTTTGGTAAATAGCACGAGCTCCGTTTTCTGGGGATTAATCCTGAGCCAGTTACTATGTGCCCATTTGCACAGAAATGAGAATACCGATTGCATGCGGTCATTCAGTGTGGATAGGTACGTCATCGGCGTAGGCAACAACATCCAGGCCTTCTTTCTCCAGTTTGATTAGTCGTTCGTTTACAACTACATTGGAGAGAAGAGGTGAGAGGACCCCACCTTGCGGGGTTCCCTTGGTAGTTACTAGGCTTCCCCACTTAGAGTGAATCTTGCGCGTTAATAACAACTCGCTGATCAGCTCTATCAGAGTCCTCTCCACCTTTAGCTTTTCTAGGCCTTCTATTGTTGCTTTCGGAGTGAGGTTGTTAAAGGCGCCCTCTATGCCTAGGAAGCCTGTTAGAGTATATTCCTTGAGATGGATTGATCTTTCGGTTTTCCTCACTAGTGTGTGCAGGGCTTTTTCGGCCGATCTACCCTTACAGTAGGCGTGCTGTGCCTTAGAAATTAAGGATTTTTTTTTTTTTTTTTGGTTGCGCCAAACGGATGTGGAATCTTCAAAAGATACCAGTAGCCCGGACTACTGGCATGTACGATTCGCAAGCCTGAATATTCGATGCCAGGAATACGCCTACGTACTAAACCACACCCTGCACCCTTCAACCACTCTCCCCGCGGTACTACCGTTAGGTATTACTTCGCGGGGCTGGTTTGCACTTTATGCTCTTCTTTCTCTAATTGGAGTTTCCTGTTCCAAGGGAGCTGCCGTTTGATTTTGGTTGCTCTCCCTGTTTCTCTCCAGACGCCGGAGTTCCTTCATGATTCTCGCTGCGGTTTCATTCACAGCGTCCCATATTTCTCTCGATGACAGCATATACTTTATGATGTTCTCGAGAGTCGGCGTTTCTCCAATTTTATCTTCAAGATATTTATTTTCTGCCTCGAAATGTGAGCATTGAAAAAATACGTGTTCTGCATCTTCTCTAGCCTCTCCACAGTTTGCACAGATAGGAGATTCATCAAGGCCAAACCTGTAAAGATAGGCTCGGAAGCAGCCATGTCCGGTTAGGAACTGGGTGAGATAAAAATCTACTTCTCCGTGATGCCGGTTTATCCAACTTTGTATATCCGGTTAGGAACTGGGTGAGATAAAAATCTACTTCTCCGTGATGCCGGTTTATCCAACTTTGTATATCCGGTATAAGTCGATGGGTCCATCTTCCCTTTGTTGACTGATTCCATCTCTCCTGCCATATTTCAATGCTACGCCGTCTTTCTTCCAGTTTAATATCTCTGCCTGAGGCAAGGGGTTCCTGGATTTTGGCGTCGTAGGACCTTTGCGACTCGATGGCCAAGATATCGGCTGGTAGCGTTCCAGCAATTACAGATATAGCATCATCCGATACCGTCCGAAAAGCGCTGCACACTCTTAGTGCGGATAGTCGGTTGGTGGAATTTACTCTTCTTGCGTGGGACTTAATTTTCATCGCCTTTGCCCATATTGGTGCCGCGTACATAATAATTGACTGCGCCACTCTTGACAATACTAGTCTTATTTGCTGCCTGGGTCCTCCGATATTTGTCATTATTCTGGCTAAGGCAGCACATACCTGAGCTGCTTTATTGCACTTTATTTCAAGGTGTTCCTTGTAGCTGAGCCTAGCGTCAATCATCACACCTAAGTATCTTATAAACGGTTTCGACGTTATATTTTGATCGCCTACCCTGATGGTGATTGTTTCCCTTTTCTTCCGGCTGCTTACTAGTACTGCTTCTGTTTTGTGATCGGCGAGCTCTAACCCGAGTGTTGACATCCCTCCTTAGAAATTAAGGAGGGATCCAAGCTGTGCGGTATGTGTAGTCTATCAGAGTGTCTAAAGTTTTTTAGAGCGAAGGATGATAGACAGATAGGCCTTAGATCCTAGGGGGAAGTATGAGAATTCCTGCCGGCCTTGGGGATAAAAAGTACCTTTGCGCACTTCCACTTTTCTGGAATATGACTCCAAGCTAGGCATCCTTTAAAGATTATCTCTAGCCATGGTATAGTCCATTCCATAGTTTGTGTGAGTTCGATAGGGTAAATTTCATCTGGACCCGGTGATTTGTAGGGCTTGAAACTTTTTAATGCCCATATAATTTTCTCTCTGGAGATCCAACGTCTAAGATGGCTGGGCCATGTAGAGCGAATGACCCGAAAAGTCTTTGACTCCAACCCCGGGGGACGACGCAGCAGAGGACGACCGCATCTAAGGTGGCGCGCACAGGTGGAAAGGGACATCAACCAACTGGGCGTGCGGCACTGGAAGCAGCTGGCCAAAGATTGTGCCGGCTTAGAGTCTTGTTGGGTGAGGCCTTGATTCACCCCGAACTGTAGCGCCATCTAAGTAAGTAAGTAGGTAGGTCAATAGGCTCCTTCTCTCCGTCTCTCTGTTACCTTCTGCCCGGCACAACATCTCGCTGACGTTATAAGGCTTTAGCCTTGATAATCATATTCCGGAATTGTAAAATGTATGGTAACAGCCTTTTATGAATTTCATGCAAAATAAAGAACTATTTGGTTCTTGTTTGCTTGCTTTAGGGGCATTACAGCCCATGAATGGCCAGAGCCAAGCTTCTCTCAATCACCCATGTTGTGTGTGATTTATTTTTTTTTACACAGGTGAAAGGGACCTACAGTTTAATGCCGATTCCGAACGGCTTGAGTCGAGAAGCTTTTTCTTGGCAAGTATACTACGTGGGGTTTGACAGTACCCCAGTTTGCCGAGGAGAGACGCCGCGAAATAAATGTTCGATGGCGTTGGTGTTATCGGGATCCGAACTCGCTTATTGTGCGCCAGGGTCCAACACACTAACCACTGCGCCACGACGTCCTCAATTCGTTTCTATGTATGTATCTATTACTTTTCCCAACATTGTCAATGTACATAAGCTCCAGTAATTCATATGAATCGAATTATTGCGCCATGCCCCCTATGTTTAACTAACAAATGCTATTCAAGTGAATCAGTACCTTCAGAACATCAAGGTCGCGTATGCTCTTATACCTACCTACATACATACTTACATACTTAGATATTTATGTCAAAAGAGTATCTAAAAGGATCTCATGTTTGACTAGTTTCGTAATTCCTTTTTTCGTTTAAATTTGGACTTTTGTTCAACTCCATAAACATCTTAGAATACCCGGCTATACTCTCCAATATGAGTCAACATGATGCTGAGTACCTGGAGGTATTGTTCGGGAAACAGTTCGGATATGTTTAAAACTGGATGACACTTGAAAACCCGAATTTCCCGTGTAAACTTGTAGTCGCTTTGTTCCTTGGAAAATGTAAAAAACTTGAAACAACAGAGAAATGCCCACAATAAAACAAGAAAGGTTACCAAGACAACATTCGCGTTGCAAATAACAAAGAGGAAACACAAAACCAAATAACCGGAAACAGGGAAAATGGTGTCTTCGCTAAATCATACCATATGTATGTAGTTGTGCGATCATATTAGAAAGATGTGTGCTGCAAAGTTAAAAGGACTTTTTTGGAAATGAGTACAAAAGCATTTTAGTCCATATCTATCTATATATATAAAAGAGTTCCGTGACTGATTGACTGACAGACAACGCACCGGCCAAACCGCTGAACCTATAAGGCTGAAATTTTGACAGTGTATTCTTATAGTGACATAGATATCCGCTAAGAAAGGATTTTTCAAAATTCCACTCCTTAGTCAGGTATTATTTGATTCAATTATTTGAGTCGATTTTTGTTTCTTCTCTTTTGGGCTCTCTGTTCGTATTCGATGAATCATTACACGATTCAATAGGGAGCTCACCACAAAGTGACACTTAACCCGCATTTTGTCTTTGTGTTTGTGGATTTTACGTTATGCTGAGAGACACCGCACAAACACTCGCAAAAAAAAGAGAAAAAGAGAATGAGAAATGTCAAAGTATTGAATCAAATTCCCAATATAGGCAATACAACCTACCCCGGACGCTTTTGTATTAGAAAGCAACAATAGCACTTTGCGTTGCATTAGTGAGGTTCATAGGTCGTATGACGCCTTACAATATCCTTTGCTATTTTGTCGTGGTGAGGATGGATACTCCATTAATTTGCCACAACGCGATCCAACAAAAAATATTTCTGCAGCGAGCTTCTACGCTTATCGCATAATGGTTAGGGAGGGAAATCATCTTATCTATTTTCGTTCCCTATTAAATCAATTTTTGGTTGACCAATACGCTTAGATAGAAACTGAAAGACTTAACTTCATTAGAAGTAATCAGTCGAAATTGCGCTCTGAAAATTATATTCATCTGAAAGATGCGGTAGATAGGCAAGACGCTAATCCTGAGAATCTCGGTCAAATGGTGGTGCTGCCATCGTCTTTTACAGGTGGGTACAGGTACATGCATGAACGTACTCAAGACGCGATGACATATGTACGATGCTATGGTCGCCCCGGTCTTCTCATTACTTTTACCTGCAACCCTCGCTGGGACGACATTACAAGAAATTTGCTTTCCGGTCAAACTTCACATGATCGTCACGATTTAATTGCTAGGGTGTTCCATCTTAAAGTTAAAAAAATGATGAATCTGTTGACCAAAGGTAAGATATTCGGTGAAGTAAGATGCTTCATGTGCTCTGTTGAATGGCAGAAACGTGGTCTCCCACACATTCATATACTACTATGGCTTATTAATCGGATCTCTACAGACATTATTGATAACGTTATTTGCGCTGAAATACCTGATCCAGAGAAAGACCCTAAATTGTACGAAATAGTAAAATCTAACATGGTACATGGTCCTTGTGGAGATTTCAATTACCAGTCACCTTGCATGAAAAATAACGAATGCAGTAAGAATTTTCCGAAACCATTTATTAGTGAAACTCAAACTAGCGACGAAGGCTATCCACAGTATAGACGGCGTTCCCCAGATGATGGCGGCTTTACCGTGAACGTAAAAGGAGTACGTATGGATAACCGTCGGATAGTTCCTTATAATCCAGTTCTTTCAAGAACTCTTAACGCACATATAAATGTTGAATATTGCTATTCGGTAAAATCGATAAAATATGTTTGTAAGTATGTAAATAAAGGGTCAGATCAGGCTACGTTCGCTCTCGAAAATAAAAAAGACGAAGTAAAAATGTATGAAAGTGGAAGATATATAAGCAGCTCAGAAGCCGTGTGGCGGATTCTCGGATTCCCTATTCATGAACGTTTTCCCACAGTTTTTCATCTTGCGGTACATTTAGAAAATGGTCAAAGGGTATATTTTCACCAACAAAATCTCATCGACATAGTCAACAATCCATCACCAACTACACTTTTAGCTTTTTTTAAACGATGTCAAATAGATGACTTCGCAAAAACTATAATATATCCAGATGTACCTAAATATTATGTTTGGCACAAAAATTCTAAATTTGAACGAAGAAAAAGGGGATGTGACGTTGACGGATGGCCAGGTGTCAAAAAAGACCACGCTTTAGGTAGAGTGTACACGGTGCATCCCAATAATACAGAGTGTTATTATCTCCGTATGTTGCTTCATGAAGTACGTGGCCCAACTTCTTTTGAAGCATTAAGAATGGTAAATAATGTGGTATATCCGACTTTTCAATCTGCTTGCAAGAGTTTAGGCTTGCTTGAAGACGATCAGCACTGGTATGCCACTCTGGAAGAGGCCGTACTTTGTAAATCACCATTTAGGATTCGCGAACTGTTTACAATAATGTTAGTGTTTTGTCAAGTATCAGATCCACTAAGCTTAAAGATAATATTGAGCAGTTTTCTGATGAAGTGTACAATAAATGCTTATATGTTATTGAAGAAATTGTCTTGGCATTAGGTGGACGTGCCCTCAAAGAATATGGCTTGCCGCAGCCAAACAGACCATAAGATTTAGGCAATGTACAATACTTGAGGGAAACTAACTATGACGTTGAAGCTCTGGACCGGTTTGTCATGGAAAATCAGGGTACATTAACCGCAGAACAAAAGTTAGCGTATTATGAAATTATAACCAGTGTTGAGAAAAATGAGGGACGACTTTTCTTTCTAGACGCTCCGACTGGCACTGGAAAAACCTACCTTATTAACTTGATCTTAGCAAAAGTAAGGAGTGGTCATAGCATCGCCTTAGCTGTCGCGTCTTCCGGAATCGCTGCCACGCTTCTAGAGGGTGGTCGCACTGCGCATGCCGCTTTTAAGTTGCCACTTGACCTTACACGTATAGAGACGCCTATATGCAGTATATCAAAACAAAGCAATCTGGCCGAGGTATTAAAAAATACTAAAATAATTGTCTGGGATGAAATTACAATGGCACACAAGAGAAGCGTTGAGGCTATCAATAGGTCTCTACAGGATATTCGTAGTAATAAGAACCTGATGGGTGGTGTGACAGTACTATTGGCAGGAGATTTTCGTCAAACATTACCTGTGGTACCTAAAGGAACCCGAGCTGATGAAATTAAAGCCTGTCTGGAAAAATCTGTTTTATGGCCGTCAGTAGAAATCCTCAAGCTTACCAAAAATATGAGAGCATATCTGAAAGACGATATATCAGCTGCTAAATTTTCAGATATTTTAATGAAAATAGGGAATGGTGATCATCCATCAACAGATAACATGATTGTTGTCCCGGATGAGTTGTGTACATTCGTAACTACTTCTCAAGAACTGATAGATCGCATTTATCCAGGAATTGCTCAAATACAGGAGAAAAGTATCGAATGGTTTTGTGAGCGGGCAATTTTAACTCCAAAAAACGATCAAGCCGCGCTTATTAATGACATGTTACTGAAGTTCTTTGACGCGGAAGAAATGGTCTACAGATCGATAGATACTGTGTGTAACGCAGATGAAGCTGTAAATTATCCGGTAGAATTTTTGAATTCGCTTAAACCACCGGGAATTCCATACCACAGGCTTATTTTGCGGAAGGGCACACCGGTAATGCTACTTCGAAACCTACAGCCACCGAAACTGTGTAATGGTACTAGGTTACAAGTCAAAGCAATGCATAAAAATTTAATCGAAGCTATTATTCTGACCGGATATGCTCGAGGAGATACAGTGTTAATTCCACGTATTCCTTTAATACCCAATGATCTTCCATTCGACTTCAAAAGACTACAGTTCCCCCTGAAAATATGCTTCGCCATGACGATTAATAAATCGCAGGGCCAAACTTTTAAATACGCTGGCATATATTTAAGGGAAGGTTGTTTTTCCCACGGACAGTTTTACGTAGCTTGCTCGCGTATAAGTTTGCCTAAGAACTTGGTGATGTTGGTGCCACCCAATAAAGAAACAAAAAATATAGTTTATAAGGAAATACTTATAAACTATCAAAATATGACCCTACTGGAGTTAGACCCTAACCAATGCCCGATACCGTGACCAATGTCTTGGACCCTAGCCAATGCCCCGCGAGCCAAGCCGCGGCTAAGGAAGCTATATATGTATATATGCCAGAGTATTTTTTATTCACGATCTTTCGAGACGCAAGAAAATTTTTACTTCAATCAGATACGATTTGGAAGACAGTACAATAAGATCGGGAGTTAATTTGAACGGTTTCAGTTGAGCAAAAAAGAAAAAGGAAGTAAATGGTATTGATGTTGTGTTTTTTATTACACATAATTAAAATTATAATTATACCATGGAAATTTGACCTCTAAGTATGCAAACGCGGACGAAGTCGCGGGTAAAAGCTAGTACTTTTATATATAAGTAATTTGTTGTACAGTGAGAGTTTTGATTGGGGTCGTAGCAGCCAGTATAGTTGTCTGAATTTAAGTTTTATTTGTTTTTGCTTTTGTTGAATGTGGTACTTCCATGTCAATTTGTTGTCTAGATGCATGCCTAAATATTTAGCTACAGGTTGGATATGAATTTCTCTGTTGTTTATTGTCAGGGGTAAGGGTGTGTATTTAGTCCTTGTTGTATATATTACTTGGATTGTTTTGTCCTCATTGACTTTTATGTGCCAGTTTGAAAACCAGTCTAACGTTTTGTTTAATTCGTTTTGTAGTTGGTCAGTTGTGCTGTGGAGATTACTACCGGAGTTGAGTATAACCGTGTCGTCGGCAAATGTTGCTATTAGGGCCGTATCTTTGTCAGGATGTGGGATGTCGGCTGTAAATAGTACATATAAAAGGGGTCCGAGAATACTTCCTTGAGGTACTCCAGCATTAATGGGATGTATACGAGAGCATTTGTCTTTACATATATCTGACATAGAAACATCGATCTGACAGATAACTTGTCAATAACTTGAGATAGTCCTTTGGTATAATGTTCGCGAGTTTGTATAGAAGTCCTTTATGCCAAACTGAGTCAAATGCCTTCGCGACGTTTAAATATACTGCCACAGAAAATTCTTTTTTGTCTAGTGAAGTGGATATTTTATTTGTCACTCTATGTATCTGCTGAATAGTTGAATGCTTTCTTCTGAATCCGAATTGATGATCAGGTATGGCATTGATTTGGGCCAGAATTGGCTGAAGTCGTCTTTCTAGAAGTTTTTCAAAAATTTTTGAAACTAGTGGAAGCAGACTGATGGGTCTGTATGATGTCTTATTGGTGGCATCCTTGCCTGGTTTGGGAAGTGCTATTATCTCGGCAACTTTCCACAATTTTGGAAAATATTTGAGCCTTATCACACTGTTGTATAGATTCCGCAAGAAAATAAAGGCAATTGGTGGTAACTCTTTTAAGATTTGTGCGTTTATAAGGTCATAACCAGGTGCCGCTTTTGGTTTTGCGGCAGTTTTGATCAGGATTTCTATTTCTCTTGCTGTCATTCTTCTAATGTGTTTGTTGAATGGTCTTGTACTTGTATTATAGGATAGTAACCTGGGGTCATTATCACCTTCAACATTCGTAAAAGTCGTCTCGAAATAGTCTGCTAGTAATTCAGCTTTGTCTTGATTTTCTCTTGCCCATGTGTTGTCTTGCTTTTTTATGGGTGGGTAATGCCTTGTCGTGTTCGATATTCGTTTTGTGACCTTCCATAGAGAATAGTTTGTTTCCGACGTTGGGGTTAGACTTTTCAGGTACTTAGCGAGGATGGTGTCCTGATGTTCCTTTAGTTTCTGTTTGAGGTCCTTAGTGATTTTGTTAAGTTTTGTTTTGTCAATCGGTGAGCGAGTCAATTGCCATTTTTTTCTCAGTTTTCTTTTAGCTAGCACAAGTTTCCTAATGTAGGGTGTTGAAGCAATGTGGTTGGACTTGGGTTCTATTGGGGGCGTTGCTCTAGAAGCCCCCTCGTTTATTGTGTCATTTAAGTGTATTATGGCATTTTCAATGTCGTCTTTGGATTTGAGAGGAATGTTAGTGGACACATTTGAGTTTATATAATGTCGATAAGTGTTCCAGTCTGTTTTTGCGTTGTAGAGTCTGTTGGGATTTATTGACCTCATGGGTTGGTTGGAGTATTCAATTAAAACGGGGGAGTGGTCGGACGAAAGGTCGAAATATTATTAAAGGAGTATTTGCTAAAAGCATCCTCTATATTTTATGGCTTAACGCCAAAGAATGTTCGCACGCTTGCCTACAAATGTGCAATCAAATTCGAAATATGATTTCCTGATACCTGGAGTGAAAACAAGATCGCTGGTAAGGATTGGCTTACGGGGTTTCTTAAAAGGAACCACCAACTATCAATTAGGAAACCGGAAGCTACGAGTCTGGGGAGGGCCACCTCCTTCAACAGAACTAACGTGTATAGCTTTTTGACAAACTGTCTGAGGCTATGGATAGAAACAAGTTCAGTGCTTCAAATATATGGAACGTTGATGAGACTGGTGTATCCACCGTATGCAAACCAGGCAAAATAGTTGCGGCAAAAGGAATGTAGGATCGCTGACTTCAGGCGAACGTGGTACAAATGTGACTTTACTAGAAGCCGTCTCAGCTTCTGGGGTTGCAATCCCAGCTATGTTTATTTTTTTTTTACAGACCCCTTCATTAACGGAGGTCCCCCAGATTGCATTGGAACTGCAAATGCCAGCGGTTGGGCCACAAATGACGAATTTTTCGCTTTCATGGTTCACTTCATACGGCATGTGAAACCAACTCATATTCTCATATTCGTTCACCAGTTTACGTCCCTGCACTTCGGTTGTAGATAATGAGCGGCAGCGTATGTAAAGCTCATCAAATTCCGATATCGACAGCATCATCCCATGAGGTAAAAATAATAGAGTGGAATTTGATGCTTCCAAAACACAATGCTGTCTCTTGTCGTTAAAGCGTATAAATAACACGCAGCCATTATCCATGAATGGCACTTGCATCTCAAAGCTTTCTATCCTGGGTATGAGTGTTGCTCACAATCTTAATTGGAGCGACCATATATTGAGTGTCGCCAAGAATGCTGCTAAATGCCTAGGATTCTTATACAGATGCAAGAAATATTTCTCACCCTTAGATCTGGCTACTATCTATAAGGCGTTCATTCGGCCCAAATTAGAGTTTAACGCTCATGTCTGGTCCGGTGCTTCCAAGACCTCACCGCACCTACTAGACAGAATACAAAAACGAGCCATAAAACTTATAGGTGACTCCAGCATTACCAAAATATTAGACTCGCTGGAACACCGCAGGAATGTTACCTGCCTCCCCTGTTTTATCGTTACTACCACTAAAAATGCTCTGATGAAATAGCCAGTTGCATTCCGCCCCTCCAACATTTCTCCCGCAATACACGTCTCTCTAGGAATGCTCACCAATATAGTCTGAAGCTCGCTTTCGGACGTACTGTCAAATATAGAGAATCTTTCATTAACCGAACCACACGAATGTGGAACTCCCTGCCGGTTTCGGATTTCCCCCCTCAATGCAACATGCACGCATTTAAGATCAATGTCCATCGGCATCTCCTCCATTCCTCTTCCTCTCTACCTTCTGCCCGCACTGTGTCGCCGACATAATAAGGTTATTAGACCTTGAGTGCGCGCAAATTATTAAAAAAAAAAAAAAAAACTCAAGACAATCATTCCTCTCACCTCTCAATTGAAACGCTGGAAATAGCCAAAGCCAATGGCATTGTCATGCTCTCGTTTTCACCTCATTGTAGCCATAGGCTTCAGCCCCTAGACGTTTCTGTATTTGGACCCTTTAAAAAATATCTATCCGGGGCCCAAGATGGATGGCTACGTAGCAATCCAGGCCGGACAATTACAATTTACGACATTCCCCGAATTGTAGCTGAGTCTCTTCCCTTGGTTACAACTCCAATAAATATTATTTATCAATGGGTTTAAAAAGACTGGGATGTTTCCATACAACAGGGAGATTTTTACTCCAGAAGCAGATCGTCCAGAAGGAGTTTATTTAGTTACATAGGTACTCTTTATTGGTTTAAGAAAGCCCAATGCTAAGAAAAACTTGTATTTTTAGTAGATTCAGCTGTTCCAATTGAACTTCAGGATTCTATTCCCCAGCAAATTGGAGCTGATATTGTTGTTGAGAGCCCTACTGAGAACACAGCAAATAACCCTTTGCTATCTACATCTCGAGGATTCCATCCATTTTCGCCAGAAGTAGTTTTGCCGTTTCCAAAAGCTGGGCCAAGGAAGCAAACACTTACCAAAAGAAGGAAGAGACGAGCTGCAATGTTAACTGACACCCCGGAAAAGGATGCCTTGCAAGAGGAACAAAAGCAAAGGAAAACGGAGAAAGCAAAAGTTGACAAAAAGAAAAAAAACACAGATTAGGAGAAAGGTGTTGCAAAAATCAAGTTCCGAGGAGGAAGAAGATCCGGAATGTTATTGTCTAATGTGCATGGAAGCATTCTCTGAAAGTTTGCCGGACGAGGAGTGGGTACAGTGCCATACTTGCCGAAATTGGGCTCATACGAAGTGCTCACCTGGACTTGGGGTCGTTTTTATTTGCATTAACTGCAATAGCGACTACGATTCCTAATCTATTATTTCTAACTTCTATAAATGTTATGTTTTGAATAAAATTCTGTTGTAAGCTATGCCTTTTTGTCCTTTATGGAGCTCACTTTTTTCCACTTTTCGGCCCTTGTCCCAACTTACCCCACGCGCTGGGCCAACTTGTCCCGTTGGTGGGGCAAGATGGGCCACTTGAACTTGGCGCATTAGAAACAATATTACTCTTCAGTAATTACATATTTTCAATTTTTTAGAATTTCATAAAGAACCCATATATCCATTCTTTCCATTGATCCTAGCCTCATAGTTGTATTAGGAATAGGTTGACATTTATAAGACTTCAAGTGGAAAGTGGCCCAACTAGCCCCGCCCTACCCTACGTGAATTCCTATGTATGTAAGTACATATGTAAGTATCACCAGCTGTTATGAATATAGAAAATCGTGTGTGTAGTGGTGATATAGGTATAAAATTGTGTTGTCGAAACTCGTGTATGGAGCGACTGCTTCTCTTAGGGTGCGAGATCGGAATGGCTTAGAATGTTGAGTCGTGTGTTGTGGTGCCGTTGTCGCACTTCCGCGAAGTCCTCGACCGTTGCGTAGTCTGGTTTTGTGCCGCACTTCCGCGAAGTGCTCGACTGTTGTGTAGTATCTTTCGGGAATTACTCTCAACACCAGCTGATTTGTCATCGATTGAAGAAAACAGTTTGGCATGACGGGCTTATTTTCGAAATTTTCCTCCGCAGATCTGCAAAGTTATCCGCAGTCTTCTCTCCAATCGTTTTTTTTAAAGTGCACATTAGCAATATTGTTTCTAGCACTCTCGAGTTTCGTTCTGGTGTTCCCCAAGGCTCCGATTTCCCATCAGTGCCCAACTATGAAGTAGCCATATTTGCTGTCAACACGACGTTATTTTCTTCTCATGAATTCACTTTCGACATTCAGAGGAATCTTAACCATGGTTTCAGAATATTTCAAGAATATTAAATGAAGGCAAAGTTCAAGCAATATTTTTCTCAAGAAAAAGAAAAGCTTGTATTCATCCTGAGGGTCGGCTACAGGTCAGTGGAATAAGCATAACTTGGGAACCTTCTGTAAAAAAACTTGTACCTACTCGTACCTTATAAGAAACGAAAAAAGGGCAATTATCTTCGGCTCTGTACGTAGAATGTTAGGTCCCTAATTTAATTTTAATTTAATTTAATTTTCGTGGGGGCCAATACCCCAATTTATTAAGCTTAATTCAAGCTAACATTCTTAATTCTAACTTAACTAACTAACATTCTTAATTAGTCTATCTTAACTGACTAACAAGAACGGGAGAGGGGGGCGTGATTAGGGAACTATGGAAGTGAGAAGGGGGGGATACCGAGAAGACGGAGTTTTAGGCATGGAGTGCTGAGGTTGAAATCGAAGTTAGTGTTCGAATTAACACTTCCCAGCATACGGGAGATGGGTTCATTGGAGCCATAAGAGGTGCGGGGGGTGGATAGGTAGAAGAGACGAGGATTGCGGGTATTACGAGGGTTAGTGTTAAGGGATGTAGAGTTGTAGAGGTTGGCACAGTCAGTGGTACCTGTTAGGAGTTTATGAATGAAGAGGATGTCAGCTACCCTTCTTCTATCCTCCAACGTACTCAGATTTATTAGTTTGAGTCGGTCTTGATAGGGTGGTAAGAGCAAAGGATTTTGCCAGTGCAGACCTCGAAGAGCGAAGCGTAGGAATCGACGCTGGATGCTCTCGATTCTAGAAATGTGGGTTTGTTGATAAGGGGACCACGCTTGCGATGCGTATTCAAGAAGGGGGCGAACGAAGGTAATATAGAGGGATCGAGTCACGTAGGGATTGGAGAATTCTTTAGACCAGCGCTTCACGAAACCGAGTGCGGAGTTTGCTTTAAGAATTATATCATCGATATGTGCGCGGAAATTGAGCTCTTGGTCACATAGTATGCCAAGATCGCGGATAACCTGAACGGTAGAAATGGGTTGGTTGTGGAGAAAGTAGAGACGAGGAGAGGATTGGACACGTTTGCGTGAGAAGGTGATAGATTGGCACTTGGAAATGTTAAGCTCCAAGCAATTTTTGGAACACCAGGTAGAAAAGCTATTGAGATCGGATTGAATAAGGGAAGAGTCTTGTAGCGAGGAAATGGTCTTAAAGAACTTGGTGTCGTCGGCGTACAGTGAGAGATGGGAATGTTTGATGATTATCTCAATGTCGTTTATGGTAAGAATGAAGAGGAGTGGACCTAGGTGGCTACCTTGGGGAACGCCGGAAGAGGCTAAGAAAGGGTTAGAAAAGGCTGATCTGAAGCGAACACTGTAGAAACGGTTTTTTAAATATGAAGATATCCACTTCAGCGCAGTGGGTTCAAAGCCTAGGGCAGACAGTTTGAAGAGTATTAGATTGTGAGATATTTTGTCAAACGCTTTACTGAAGTCGGTTGTAATGACGTCGACTTCGTTTCCATTCTCTATTGCTGAGAGGGTGAAGGACACGAATTCGACAAGGTTTGTGGTTGTAGACCTGGATTTGAGGAATCCATGTTGGTTTGAGGAGATTAGAGACTTGCAATGGAAACTTAGAGTGTCATACAAGATGCTTTCGAAAAGTTTGGGTATATGTGAGAGTTTTGCGATGGGGCGGTAGTTGTTAACATCACACTTTGGACCTTTTTTGTGAATAGGAGTTATGAAGGCGGTTTTCCATACCTGGGGAAATTCTCCAAGGGACAGGGATAAGTTGAATAATTTTGCGAGCGGGACGGAGAGAATGAAGGAACATTTTTTTAATAATATGGCGGGGACACCATCGGGCCCAGGAGTAAACTCATCATTAAGTTGATTCAGTTTAAGTTCAATGATATGGGGTTCAACAGAACGTGGAAGAAATGGACTGAGGGAGAAATTTGGTAGGTAGTCGAAATAGGAAGTGTCCGGCACAAAGGAGTCATCGGCAAAAGATTGTTTGAAAAGGTTGGCAAAAAAGTTGGCGATAGTGTTGGGATCATTCGAGGTTTCGCCATTGAAAGAGAGTGAGGTTGGGTAGCCATTAGATTTCCTTTTGTAGTTGACAAACTGAAAGAAGGACTTAGGATTGTTGATAAGATTGGCTTGTGTTTTGATCAAGTGCTGTTCGTAGAGAGAGTTATGAAGCTCGGTAAATTGTAGATACGTACCAATATAGTTGGAAAAGTCATAGGGGGACTGAGTACGAAGAAAGATAGCCCACAGTTTGTTTCTTTTGTTTCTTAGAGAACGGAGCCTGCGATTATACCAAGGAGGAGAAGATAAGTGATTGGATCGTGAAATGGGAACGTAGAGAGAAATAGAATTAAATATTTCTCTATAGAATAAGGATATGGCGTCATTTATTGTAAGGCCGTCAAAATTGAAGGGGGCGCTATTGAGGTATTCATTGATTAGGTTGAAATTTGCTTTATGGAAGTCGTAAGACTTGAGCGCTGGAGACCACATGCAGCCGGACAGCTTGCAGACACCCTAGACCGTTATAAGGCGGATATAACCGCCATCCAGGAAAAGCGAAGGAATGGACCGGGTATAAAGCGGATGAAAAGCTGCGACATTTACTACGGCGACTATGCTATAGGGAGAGAGGACAGCGATTGTTAAGATGCGGGTTTGCTGTTCAAGGTGGACTATGTTAAAAAGTTCTAAGCTTTCGGCATGTGAGCGAACGCCTCATAACGATCCGTATTAAGGCTACATTTTTTAACATCAGCCTAATCAGCGTCCACGCTTCCACGGAAGACAAGGATGACTCCGCCAAAGATGAGTTATACGATCTCCTAGACAGAACGTGTGCGTATGCCCAATGTCCCAGGAGGCTTCAATGCTAAGCTGGGCAAGGAAAGCATCTTTGAACGAGTCATCGGCAAACACAGCCCACACGACACCACATCCGATAACGGACACAGGCCGATTGATCTTGCTACGGAGCGAAGTCTCCTTCTAGCCAGTACGCACTTCCCGCATCTCGATATACACAAAGGCACCTGGCGGTCGCCAGATCAATCAATCACTAACCACATTGATCACATCGCGATCGACGTCAGACACTCCTCCACTATTCTAGATGTTCGAACTCTCCGAGAAGCTAACATCGACTCGGACTACTATTTTGGAGTAGCCAAGATGCACTTATCACGAACGCAGCGGAGTACTTCAAATCAAATTGTAACAAACAAGCCCGCGGCCCCAACGCGAAGAAACACCTGGTTCGATGACGAGTGCAGGAGGATTCACAGAGCGAAGCAGGATGCATATAAAGCCTTGCTGCATAGAAGAACAAGAGCAGCTTATGAGAAAAAGCACGAGAAGCGCGCGATTAGCGATAAAGCGAACATGCCAAGATTATAAAGCCAGAACGGAAGCCTGCAGGGATGAGAACGGACGCTTAGTAGTAGAATAGCAGTCGATTCTGAGAATATGGAAAAGCCAAATCTGCCACAGACTGTATAACGGCGATGTTGGTCAATAAGCCGCTGCCGGGCAGAATGATACATTTCTTACCGACAAAGACCGCAGAGAATCCCGCCCTCCTGACCTCGACGAAGTTAAGATCCCAATATCTAACCTTGAATCGAATAAAACGGCTGGCGCAGATGGACTGTGTATTAAGCTCTTCAAAGTAGCTGGAGATGACCTGGTTAGGCGCATGCACCAGCTCATCTATAAGATATGGTCAGAGGAAAGCATGCCCGAGGAATGGAGTCTCAGCATCGTTTGCCCGTTCCACAAGAAAGGAGACCCCTCTGACTACGCCAACTACAGAGGAATAAGTCTCCTTAACATCGCCTAAAAAATCTGCTCTGCCGTTTGGTGTGGACGCCTGAAGCCCTTCGTAAATAAGCTGATAGGTCCTTATCAGTGTGTCCATCATCGACCAAATCTTCACGCTATGGGAGATCCTTGGCAGATCCTGGAAAAAATCAATGAATTTCAAGTAGACACTCACCACCTATTTGTCGACTTCAAACCCGCATACGACAGCGTAATTAGGGATGAGTTTTACAACGCCATGTCTACCTTTGACATCCCTGCTAAACTCGTTAGAATCTTGGAGAATGCTCGCTGCTACATCCGAATCGGTGGAGACCTCGCCCATAGTTTTGATGTCAAAAAAAGATTTAGGCAGGGCGATGTGCTGTCGTGTGATTTCTTCAACATCGTATTGGAAATGGTTGTACAAAAATCAATGGCCAACACAAGAGGCACCATTTACTTCAAACCGTCACAATTCCTGGCATACGCGGACAACATAAACATAATCGGAAGAACACAACAAGATTTCAAGATTTCGCGGAGGCGGCGAGAATTGGTTTGGCAGTAAATGAAGGCAAAACTGAACATATGTTTTCATCGAGGAAGGACGCTCATCACCGACGTCTTGGCCAGACTGTTTGTATTAGCAGATACAAGTTTGATGTAGTTAAGGTCTTCACCTACATACCTAGGCTATGCAGTAAGCTCGAACAACGACATCAGTTCCGAAATCACCGTTGTCAATCACTGTTTCTTTGGGCTCAGAAGGCAATTGAGTAATAGAGCCCTCTCCATCCAAAGCGGATGAGGAGATCCTTGATCGTTTCGAGAGGAAGATTTTACGTGTGATTTTTTTTACGGGCTATACAGCGACATGAGTCTAGTCAAGCGTCTTCGGATTCAACGTCTATGATGCCTAGGTCATGTAGAACGATTGGACACCACTCATCCAGCGCGGATTATCTTTGAATCCAACCCCGAGGTACGAAGAAACAGAGGACGGCCACACCTATGACACACATAGGTGGAAGGGGACCTCAGCCAACAGAGTGTGCGGGAAGGGAAAAGGTTAGCAAAAGATCGTGTTGAGGTTGAGGCCCAGGTGCACCTCGAACTGTAGCGCCCGATACGAAGAAGAAGAAGGATTTCATACCTACGCTCATTCACAATGACATTCCAGCTGTCAAACTCTTAGACAAAACTCATTTGCTTGCTGCCCTCTTCGTAGCAAACTCGCAGCTCCCTAACTTATCTTTGTCACCGACTGTTCTGGGTACATTAATTCCACCATGGGACAAATTTACTTCCGTACTCGTACAGTTGCAAGGGTCCTTAAAGAACTTGATATAGACAAATCCGCTGGTCCAGATGGTATTTTCCCAATAATTCTGAAGAGCTGTTCTTCTACGCTGGCGAAACCACTGCGTACGCTTTTTAACCTATCCTAGTCTTCTGGGCTCTGTCGGTGGAAAAAAGCATTTGTCCAGCCCATTCCCAAAAAAGGCGAATCTTCTTTTCTCCCCAATTACCGGCCCATTGCACTAACGTCTCTTCATTCCAAGGTTATGGAAGCACTGATAAATCGTGAGCTTATGAAATATCTCGAGTCGCAGGAGCTCCTCAATGACCGGCAGTATAGTTTCCGCAGCAACAGATCCACTGGTGATTTGTCGGCATATCTCACCGAGAAGTCAAATCGTTCTCCCCCCCAGGCGTGTGAGAGCAAGATAGTTGCACTTCATATTTCGAAAGCACTTAACAGGGTTTGGTATGAAGCTTTTTTGTCGGAAATGGCTGCATTCGGGATCGACGATTGTCGTCTTCTTTCGAGTAGAACCTATCTTCCCAACCGTTCAAGTCTGACTTTGTAAATGCTGGTGCTCCCCTGGGCTACCTTTTGTCTCCGACACTCTTTCCCATTTTTAAAACTGATCTCTTGTCTGTTGCTTCTTATCCAATTCACTCTTTTACGGATGACAGTACCCTCAGCTTTTCATATCCGTTCACTTCGGTAGCATATGTTGAGTTAAGGTTTCCTCTACAGATGTAAGAAATTCTTCGGACCCACCAATATGACTACAATTTATCTCGTGATAGAACTCATAGGAGATTCCAGCACTTCAAGCACTTCAAAACTTCTCCAGCAATACACGTCTCTCCCGGAATGCTCACGAATTCACCTTGGAGCCCGTTTTCAGTCGTACTGTCAAATAAAGAAACAATTTCTTCAACCGAGCCACATGAATGTGGAACGCGCTACCTCCTTCATTCTTTCCTCCTTAATACAACATCTTGATATTAAAGACCAATGTCAATAGGCCCCTTTGTAAGGTTGTTGGCAGCAACGAACGAGAGAGGCGGGAGTCTGAGCCGCCACCAGGGCTTAGCGCCTTCTTCGGGACGGCGGCGGAAGAATTCCCAAGATGGCGTCAACGGCGGTGCCCACGGTTCAAGCAAAAAGAACTACCTGGTGAACATCTTATTTCGGACTACTACAACATGTTTGGAGCTCTAGCCGATAAGGTACGGCACAGCCGGCCCTTTGTTCTTTGGGTAAATAAGAACCTGGTCCTCCAGGTTGGGGATTGCGCTTAGGGTTGACATCCCTATCGCGTAAAACAAATATTTGTTCAGAGACTACCAATAGCCTCGGATACGGACGGATTACATGTTGACGACCCCCGCAAACGTCTAAAAGGAAACGAATACTGGATCTGTACCTGGAACGTGTACCAGGTGCGGCCGGACAACTGGTCAGCTCTTTAGACTGCTATAAGGCAGACATTATAGCGCTCCAAGAAGTGCGATGCGTTGAGCCGAACAAAAAGCGTATGAAAAACTGTGATATTTACGACGGAAACTGCTAAAGAGAAAATAAACAACGCTTACTGGCATGCGGATTTGTCATTTGAGGCAGACTCAGGAAAAAAGCCTTAAGCGTCCAGTACGTAAGCCAACGCCTCATAACTATCCGCATTAAGGAGAGGAGAAAGACGACCGACATAAAAACGACTTCTATGACCTCCTAGACAGAACACATGCCCAATGTCCCAGATATGACACCAATATCGTTCGAGGAGATTTCAATGTGAAGCTGGGTAAGGAAGCTATCTTGGAACGAGTCCTAGGAAAGCACAACCTACACAACACCACGTCAGAAAACGGACAAGTGCTAGTGGATTTATAGTCTCGTAGTAGTATGTACACGATTCCCACACCTCGACATTCATAAGGGGACCTGGTGGTTCTCCGGTCAATCGACCACCAATCAAATTGATTGAATCCTCCAGCATCCTAGATGTCCGAACCTTTCGAGAAGCCAACATCGACTCGGATCACTACCTTGTTCCGGCCAAGGTAAGGAAGCGAATTTTTATCGGAATCAAGGGAGTCGAGTAGAACACCAAAATTGAACGTCGGAAAGCTGCAATCGCAAGAGACCGCCAGGACTTTCGCCGATTAAGTCTCCCTCAAGCTCTCTCAAGTCCCGATGCAATCTGCACAAACCATAGAACAGCAATGGAGTCGTTGTCAGAACGACGAAGACGAAAGAGAATCTCGTCCACCCGACCTAGCCGATGTTAAGATAACGATATCGAAACTTAAGTCTTATAAAGCTGCTGGAGCAGACGGATCTCTTGAACTATACATATAAAGCAGCTGGCGATGAGCTGGTCAGGAACATGCACCAACTCATCTGCAAGATATGGTCCTAAGAATGCATGCCCGATGAATGGAATCTCAACGTGACTGCGCCAATTACAGAGGGATAAGTCTCCTGACCATTGCGTACAATGTCTGTTGTACTGTGTAAGCGTCAAACGCTTCGTGGACAATCTGGTAGGTTCCTAGCAGTGTGGTTTCAAGCCAGGAAAATCCACGATAGACCAAATATTTACACTACGGCAGATCTTGGAGAAGCCTAATGATGAATTCCAACTCGACACTCACCATCTTTTGGTTGACTTTAAAGCCGCATATGACAGTGTTTATAGAGACGAGCTATGCAGAGCCATGTCATGTTATCATATCACTGCCAAGCTCGTCAGGTTGTGCAGAATGACAACAGAGAATTCTCGCTACTCTATTAAGGTTGGACGTGAATTAACCGAGACCTTCGATGTTAAAAAGGGTTTTAGACAGGGCGACGCATTCTTATCTGATTTCTTTAACATCATACTTGAAAAGATCGTGCGATCATATACGAGGTATGATATATTTCAAGTCTACACAATTGCTTGCCTTCGCTGATGACATTGCTGTTATTGGACGGACAAAGGGAGACGTCAATGAGGCGTTCGCAAGCATTGAAGCAGAAACGGCTAAAGTGGGTCTAAGGGTAAATGGGGACAAGACCAAATATATGTTGTCATCTACGAAAGACGCTCAACACCGACGTCTTGATCAGAATGTCACCTTCGGCAGCTATATTTTCGAAGTAGTCAAGGACTTTGTCTACCTTGGCTCGATAGTGACAAGCAGCAACGACACCAGCGCTGAGATAAAAGGCAGAATAACTCTTGCCAACCGCTGCTTATTTGGGCTCAAGAGGCAACTGAGTAGTAGAGCCCTCTCTGGAAATACTAAGGTATCCCTATACAAAACCTATAGTATCCCGGTCCTCCTCTATGGCGCTGAGGCTTGGACGTTATCAAAAGCGGATGAAGAGGCTCTTGGGCATTTCGAGAGGAAAATTCTGCCAACCAATAGCTGTACGGGCTGTACAGCGAAAAGCGACATCGGCCTAGTTAGACGTCTTCGGATCCACCGTCTAGGTAGGTAGGTAGGTAGGTAGGTAGGTAGGATCGTAGCCTTCCCAGAATTGAGAAGAATGCACATAGGCCAGGGAGGCCCGTTGTGCAGCTACGCGGGGGTTTTGCCCCCCTATTCGTGGAACCATTTTGTGCTTCTTAAGAATTTAAGAAGATCATGTATCCCTTCATTCTGAACATCTGTCGGACCGTTAAGGAAGTAAGAGCCCAGGTAACGTTTTCTAATACTATTGCAAAAAGCTGGACCGGCACAGAGAAGGTGGTGAATGGATTCAACCTCCTCCTCGTCCTGACAGCTTTTGCAGAAATCATTCGGAACTATTCCTAGTTTTTGTGCGTGACTGCCAAAGAGGCAGTGTCCTGTGATGACTTTGTAGATGTCAGTTCTTTTTAGGGAGATTATACTCCTTGTGCGTTGACTGTCAAGCCGAGGCCATATTTGCCTGGTGATGACGCAGGTATGTCCCTGGGTCCATCTCAGGTTCGTCTCGGCACTGGCGAGATTGGTCAGATTATGTTTAATGGTTGTAAGGGGTACTCCCTCACAAGCCACGATTGATTGCAGCATCGTTCTTTGTTTGGCGAGTGTGTCGGCTTTTTCATTTCCTATAATGTCGCTGTGTCCCGGTACCCAGATAAGCTGTATGTTGAACTGTTCTGCAATCTCGTTAAGAGATAGGCGACAGTCGAGACTAGATTTTGATGTGTACACATAGGACTCCAACGACTTTAAGGCTGCTTGACTGTCTGTGAGAATGTAAATATCCGTGGTGGATATTAAGTTCCACTTCAGCCAAGACAAGGCCTCTTTTATTGCCAACAGCTCTGCATGGAAAACGCTGCAGTGATCTGGTAATTTTAGAGCTTTATATAGCTTGAGCTGTTTGCAGAACACTCGACTGCCCACCCTGTCTTTGGTTTTAGACCCGTCAGTGTAAAAATCCACGCATTTTCTGCGGGGTTGAGTTTGGCGAGTCCAGTTTTGTCTGTCCGGATATATCGTCGTAAAGTTTTTGTCCAGGACTATGGTGGGTTCTTGAGAGCACCGCCAGAGCACCGTGGCGCAGTGGGTAGTGTGTCGGCCTCTGACGCCGATGACTCGGGATCGAGTCAGTGACGTAGCTCGACCATTTCGAGTTGGCTTTTAGTCTTATGGCCATGTGTGTGGCAATTCGCTTGCCGAAAATACCGAGTGGTGTAAGGTCTAGTATCATGTTAAGCGCAACCGTTGGTGTGGACCTGAGGGCCCCGGTAGTGCACATACATACATGCCCTCCTTTGTACCTTCTCGAGTTGTTTGTGGTATGTTGTCTTGTCCAGTGCCGTCCACCAGAATATAACTCCATACATTAGTATGGGTCTAACGACCGTGATGGCTCTACATCTTGGGTGATCTTGGGGTTGAATCCCCATTTTTTTCCTAGGGCTTTCATACATATGTAGAGAGCTATTGTTGCTTTTTTTGCTCTTTCAGTTGTATTGCTCTTCCAAGTTTATTTCCTATAGAGTATAATGCAAAGGAATTTGGCACTAGAGGAATAGGCTAACCTGGTATCGAGCAAAGTGATAGGGCAGTTTTCCGGGATTTCATGCTTTTTGGTAAATAGCACGAGCTCCGTTTTCTGGGGATTAATCCTGAGCCAGTTACTATGTGCCCATTTGCACAGAAATGAGAATACCGATTGCATGCGGTCATTCAGTGTGGATAGGTACGTCATCGGCGTAGGCAACAACATCCAGGCCTTCTTTCTCCAGTTTGATTAGTCGTTCGTTTACAACTACATTGGAGAGAAGAGGTGAGAGGACCCCACCTTGCGGGGTTCCCTTGGTAGTTACTAGGCTTCCCCACTTAGAGTGAATCTTGCGCGTTAATAACAACTCGCTGATCAGCTCTATCAGAGTCCTCTCCACCTTTAGCTTTTCTAGGCCTTCTATTGTTGCTTTCGGAGTGAGGTTGTTAAAGGCGCCCTCTATGCCTAGGAAGCCTGTTAGAGTATATTCCTTGAGATGGATTGATCTTTCGGTTTTCCTCACTAGTGTGTGCAGGGCTTTTTCGGCCGATCTACCCTTACAGTAGGCGTGCTGTGCCTTAGAAATTAAGGATTTTTTTTTTTTTTTTTGGTTGCGCCAAACGGATGTGGAATCTTCAAAAGATACCAGTAGCCCGGACTACTGGCATGTACGATTCGCAAGCCTGAATATTCGATGCCAGGAATACGCCTACGTACTAAACCACACCCTGCACCCTTCAACCACTCTCCCCGCGGTACTACCGTTAGGTATTACTTCGCGGGGCTGGTTTGCACTTTATGCTCTTCTTTCTCTAATTGGAGTTTCCTGTTCCAAGGGAGCTGCCGTTTGATTTTGGTTGCTCTCCCTGTTTCTCTCCAGACGCCGGAGTTCCTTCATGATTCTCGCTGCGGTTTCATTCACAGCGTCCCATATTTCTCTCGATGACAGCATATACTTTATGATGTTCTCGAGAGTCGGCGTTTCTCCAATTTTATCTTCAAGATATTTATTTTCTGCCTCGAAATGTGAGCATTGAAAAAATACGTGTTCTGCATCTTCTCTAGCCTCTCCACAGTTTGCACAGATAGGAGATTCATCAAGGCCAAACCTGTAAAGATAGGCTCGGAAGCAGCCATGTCCGGTTAGGAACTGGGTGAGATAAAAATCTACTTCTCCGTGATGCCGGTTTATCCAACTTTGTATATCCGGTTAGGAACTGGGTGAGATAAAAATCTACTTCTCCGTGATGCCGGTTTATCCAACTTTGTATATCCGGTATAAGTCGATGGGTCCATCTTCCCTTTGTTGACTGATTCCATCTCTCCTGCCATATTTCAATGCTACGCCGTCTTTCTTCCAGTTTAATATCTCTGCCTGAGGCAAGGGGTTCCTGGATTTTGGCGTCGTAGGACCTTTGCGACTCGATGGCCAAGATATCGGCTGGTAGCGTTCCAGCAATTACAGATATAGCATCATCCGATACCGTCCGAAAAGCGCTGCACACTCTTAGTGCGGATAGTCGGTTGGTGGAATTTACTCTTCTTGCGTGGGACTTAATTTTCATCGCCTTTGCCCATATTGGTGCCGCGTACATAATAATTGACTGCGCCACTCTTGACAATACTAGTCTTATTTGCTGCCTGGGTCCTCCGATATTTGTCATTATTCTGGCTAAGGCAGCACATACCTGAGCTGCTTTATTGCACTTTATTTCAAGGTGTTCCTTGTAGCTGAGCCTAGCGTCAATCATCACACCTAAGTATCTTATAAACGGTTTCGACGTTATATTTTGATCGCCTACCCTGATGGTGATTGTTTCCCTTTTCTTCCGGCTGCTTACTAGTACTGCTTCTGTTTTGTGATCGGCGAGCTCTAACCCGAGTGTTGACATCCCTCCTTAGAAATTAAGGAGGGATCCAAGCTGTGCGGTATGTGTAGTCTATCAGAGTGTCTAAAGTTTTTTAGAGCGAAGGATGATAGACAGATAGGCCTTAGATCCTAGGGGGAAGTATGAGAATTCCTGCCGGCCTTGGGGATAAAAAGTACCTTTGCGCACTTCCACTTTTCTGGAATATGACTCCAAGCTAGGCATCCTTTAAAGATTATCTCTAGCCATGGTATAGTCCATTCCATAGTTTGTGTGAGTTCGATAGGGTAAATTTCATCTGGACCCGGTGATTTGTAGGGCTTGAAACTTTTTAATGCCCATATAATTTTCTCTCTGGAGATCCAACGTCTAAGATGGCTGGGCCATGTAGAGCGAATGACCCGAAAAGTCTTTGACTCCAACCCCGGGGGACGACGCAGCAGAGGACGACCGCATCTAAGGTGGCGCGCACAGGTGGAAAGGGACATCAACCAACTGGGCGTGCGGCACTGGAAGCAGCTGGCCAAAGATTGTGCCGGCTTAGAGTCTTGTTGGGTGAGGCCTTGATTCACCCCGAACTGTAGCGCCATCTAAGTAAGTAAGTAGGTAGGTCAATAGGCTCCTTCTCTCCGTCTCTCTGTTACCTTCTGCCCGGCACAACATCTCGCTGACGTTATAAGGCTTTAGCCTTGATAATCATATTCCGGAATTGTAAAATGTATGGTAACAGCCTTTTATGAATTTCATGCAAAATAAAGAACTATTTGGTTCTTGTTTGCTTGCTTTAGGGGCATTACAGCCCATGAATGGCCAGAGCCAAGCTTCTCTCAATCACCCATGTTGTGTGTGATTTATTTTTTTTTACACAGGTGAAAGGGACCTACAGTTTAATGCCGATTCCGAACGGCTTGAGTCGAGAAGCTTTTTCTTGGCAAGTATACTACGTGGGGTTTGACAGTACCCCAGTTTGCCGAGGAGAGACGCCGCGAAATAAATGTTCGATGGCGTTGGTGTTATCGGGATCCGAACTCGCTTATTGTGCGCCAGGGTCCAACACACTAACCACTGCGCCACGACGTCCTCAATTCGTTTCTATGTATGTATCTATTACTTTTCCCAACATTGTCAATGTACATAAGCTCCAGTAATTCATATGAATCGAATTATTGCGCCATGCCCCCTATGTTTAACTAACAAATGCTATTCAAGTGAATCAGTACCTTCAGAACATCAAGGTCGCGTATGCTCTTATACCTACCTACATACATACTTACATACTTAGATATTTATGTCAAAAGAGTATCTAAAAGGATCTCATGTTTGACTAGTTTCGTAATTCCTTTTTTCGTTTAAATTTGGACTTTTGTTCAACTCCATAAACATCTTAGAATACCCGGCTATACTCTCCAATATGAGTCAACATGATGCTGAGTACCTGGAGGTATTGTTCGGGAAACAGTTCGGATATGTTTAAAACTGGATGACACTTGAAAACCCGAATTTCCCGTGTAAACTTGTAGTCGCTTTGTTCCTTGGAAAATGTAAAAAACTTGAAACAACAGAGAAATGCCCACAATAAAACAAGAAAGGTTACCAAGACAACATTCGCGTTGCAAATAACAAAGAGGAAACACAAAACCAAATAACCGGAAACAGGGAAAATGGTGTCTTCGCTAAATCATACCATATGTATGTAGTTGTGCGATCATATTAGAAAGATGTGTGCTGCAAAGTTAAAAGGACTTTTTTGGAAATGAGTACAAAAGCATTTTAGTCCATATCTATCTATATATATAAAAGAGTTCCGTGACTGATTGACTGACAGACAACGCACCGGCCAAACCGCTGAACCTATAAGGCTGAAATTTTGACAGTGTATTCTTATAGTGACATAGATATCCGCTAAGAAAGGATTTTTCAAAATTCCACTCCTTAGTCAGGTATTATTTGATTCAATTATTTGAGTCGATTTTTGTTTCTTCTCTTTTGGGCTCTCTGTTCGTATTCGATGAATCATTACACGATTCAATAGGGAGCTCACCACAAAGTGACACTTAACCCGCATTTTGTCTTTGTGTTTGTGGATTTTACGTTATGCTGAGAGACACCGCACAAACACTCGCAAAAAAAAGAGAAAAAGAGAATGAGAAATGTCAAAGTATTGAATCAAATTCCCAATATAGGCAATACAACCTACCCCGGACGCTTTTGTATTAGAAAGCAACAATAGCACTTTGCGTTGCATTAGTGAGGTTCATAGGTCGTATGACGCCTTACAATATCCTTTGCTATTTTGTCGTGGTGAGGATGGATACTCCATTAATTTGCCACAACGCGATCCAACAAAAAATATTTCTGCAGCGAGCTTCTACGCTTATCGCATAATGGTTAGGGAGGGAAATCATCTTATCTATTTTCGTTCCCTATTAAATCAATTTTTGGTTGACCAATACGCTTAGATAGAAACTGAAAGACTTAACTTCATTAGAAGTAATCAGTCGAAATTGCGCTCTGAAAATTATATTCATCTGAAAGATGCGGTAGATAGGCAAGACGCTAATCCTGAGAATCTCGGTCAAATGGTGGTGCTGCCATCGTCTTTTACAGGTGGGTACAGGTACATGCATGAACGTACTCAAGACGCGATGACATATGTACGATGCTATGGTCGCCCCGGTCTTCTCATTACTTTTACCTGCAACCCTCGCTGGGACGACATTACAAGAAATTTGCTTTCCGGTCAAACTTCACATGATCGTCACGATTTAATTGCTAGGGTGTTCCATCTTAAAGTTAAAAAAATGATGAATCTGTTGACCAAAGGTAAGATATTCGGTGAAGTAAGATGCTTCATGTGCTCTGTTGAATGGCAGAAACGTGGTCTCCCACACATTCATATACTACTATGGCTTATTAATCGGATCTCTACAGACATTATTGATAACGTTATTTGCGCTGAAATACCTGATCCAGAGAAAGACCCTAAATTGTACGAAATAGTAAAATCTAACATGGTACATGGTCCTTGTGGAGATTTCAATTACCAGTCACCTTGCATGAAAAATAACGAATGCAGTAAGAATTTTCCGAAACCATTTATTAGTGAAACTCAAACTAGCGACGAAGGCTATCCACAGTATAGACGGCGTTCCCCAGATGATGGCGGCTTTACCGTGAACGTAAAAGGAGTACGTATGGATAACCGTCGGATAGTTCCTTATAATCCAGTTCTTTCAAGAACTCTTAACGCACATATAAATGTTGAATATTGCTATTCGGTAAAATCGATAAAATATGTTTGTAAGTATGTAAATAAAGGGTCAGATCAGGCTACGTTCGCTCTCGAAAATAAAAAAGACGAAGTAAAAATGTATGAAAGTGGAAGATATATAAGCAGCTCAGAAGCCGTGTGGCGGATTCTCGGATTCCCTATTCATGAACGTTTTCCCACAGTTTTTCATCTTGCGGTACATTTAGAAAATGGTCAAAGGGTATATTTTCACCAACAAAATCTCATCGACATAGTCAACAATCCATCACCAACTACACTTTTAGCTTTTTTTAAACGATGTCAAATAGATGACTTCGCAAAAACTATAATATATCCAGATGTACCTAAATATTATGTTTGGCACAAAAATTCTAAATTTGAACGAAGAAAAAGGGGATGTGACGTTGACGGATGGCCAGGTGTCAAAAAAGACCACGCTTTAGGTAGAGTGTACACGGTGCATCCCAATAATACAGAGTGTTATTATCTCCGTATGTTGCTTCATGAAGTACGTGGCCCAACTTCTTTTGAAGCATTAAGAATGGTAAATAATGTGGTATATCCGACTTTTCAATCTGCTTGCAAGAGTTTAGGCTTGCTTGAAGACGATCAGCACTGGTATGCCACTCTGGAAGAGGCCGTACTTTGTAAATCACCATTTAGGATTCGCGAACTGTTTACAATAATGTTAGTGTTTTGTCAAGTATCAGATCCACTAAGCTTAAAGATAATATTGAGCAGTTTTCTGATGAAGTGTACAATAAATGCTTATATGTTATTGAAGAAATTGTCTTGGCATTAGGTGGACGTGCCCTCAAAGAATATGGCTT
This sequence comes from Eumerus sabulonum, assembly GCA_951905685.1. Taxonomy (NCBI): domain Eukaryota; kingdom Metazoa; phylum Arthropoda; class Insecta; order Diptera; family Syrphidae; genus Eumerus; species Eumerus sabulonum. The sequence continues at coordinate 244,463,034 of OX645060.1, forward strand.
GCCGCAGCCAAACAGACCATAAGATTTAGGCAATGTACAATACTTGAGGGAAACTAACTATGACGTTGAAGCTCTGGACCGGTTTGTCATGGAAAATCAGGGTACATTAACCGCAGAACAAAAGTTAGCGTATTATGAAATTATAACCAGTGTTGAGAAAAATGAGGGACGACTTTTCTTTCTAGACGCTCCGACTGGCACTGGAAAAACCTACCTTATTAACTTGATCTTAGCAAAAGTAAGGAGTGGTCATAGCATCGCCTTAGCTGTCGCGTCTTCCGGAATCGCTGCCACGCTTCTAGAGGGTGGTCGCACTGCGCATGCCGCTTTTAAGTTGCCACTTGACCTTACACGTATAGAGACGCCTATATGCAGTATATCAAAACAAAGCAATCTGGCCGAGGTATTAAAAAATACTAAAATAATTGTCTGGGATGAAATTACAATGGCACACAAGAGAAGCGTTGAGGCTATCAATAGGTCTCTACAGGATATTCGTAGTAATAAGAACCTGATGGGTGGTGTGACAGTACTATTGGCAGGAGATTTTCGTCAAACATTACCTGTGGTACCTAAAGGAACCCGAGCTGATGAAATTAAAGCCTGTCTGGAAAAATCTGTTTTATGGCCGTCAGTAGAAATCCTCAAGCTTACCAAAAATATGAGAGCATATCTGAAAGACGATATATCAGCTGCTAAATTTTCAGATATTTTAATGAAAATAGGGAATGGTGATCATCCATCAACAGATAACATGATTGTTGTCCCGGATGAGTTGTGTACATTCGTAACTACTTCTCAAGAACTGATAGATCGCATTTATCCAGGAATTGCTCAAATACAGGAGAAAAGTATCGAATGGTTTTGTGAGCGGGCAATTTTAACTCCAAAAAACGATCAAGCCGCGCTTATTAATGACATGTTACTGAAGTTCTTTGACGCGGAAGAAATGGTCTACAGATCGATAGATACTGTGTGTAACGCAGATGAAGCTGTAAATTATCCGGTAGAATTTTTGAATTCGCTTAAACCACCGGGAATTCCATACCACAGGCTTATTTTGCGGAAGGGCACACCGGTAATGCTACTTCGAAACCTACAGCCACCGAAACTGTGTAATGGTACTAGGTTACAAGTCAAAGCAATGCATAAAAATTTAATCGAAGCTATTATTCTGACCGGATATGCTCGAGGAGATACAGTGTTAATTCCACGTATTCCTTTAATACCCAATGATCTTCCATTCGACTTCAAAAGACTACAGTTCCCCCTGAAAATATGCTTCGCCATGACGATTAATAAATCGCAGGGCCAAACTTTTAAATACGCTGGCATATATTTAAGGGAAGGTTGTTTTTCCCACGGACAGTTTTACGTAGCTTGCTCGCGTATAAGTTTGCCTAAGAACTTGGTGATGTTGGTGCCACCCAATAAAGAAACAAAAAATATAGTTTATAAGGAAATACTTATAAACTATCAAAATATGACCCTACTGGAGTTAGACCCTAACCAATGCCCGATACCGTGACCAATGTCTTGGACCCTAGCCAATGCCCCGCGAGCCAAGCCGCGGCTAAGGAAGCTATATATGTATATATGCCAGAGTATTTTTTATTCACGATCTTTCGAGACGCAAGAAAATTTTTACTTCAATCAGATACGATTTGGAAGACAGTACAATAAGATCGGGAGTTAATTTGAACGGTTTCAGTTGAGCAAAAAAGAAAAAGGAAGTAAATGGTATTGATGTTGTGTTTTTTATTACACATAATTAAAATTATAATTATACCATGGAAATTTGACCTCTAAGTATGCAAACGCGGACGAAGTCGCGGGTAAAAGCTAGTACTTTTATATATAAGTAATTTGTTGTACAGTGAGAGTTTTGATTGGGGTCGTAGCAGCCAGTATAGTTGTCTGAATTTAAGTTTTATTTGTTTTTGCTTTTGTTGAATGTGGTACTTCCATGTCAATTTGTTGTCTAGATGCATGCCTAAATATTTAGCTACAGGTTGGATATGAATTTCTCTGTTGTTTATTGTCAGGGGTAAGGGTGTGTATTTAGTCCTTGTTGTATATATTACTTGGATTGTTTTGTCCTCATTGACTTTTATGTGCCAGTTTGAAAACCAGTCTAACGTTTTGTTTAATTCGTTTTGTAGTTGGTCAGTTGTGCTGTGGAGATTACTACCGGAGTTGAGTATAACCGTGTCGTCGGCAAATGTTGCTATTAGGGCCGTATCTTTGTCAGGATGTGGGATGTCGGCTGTAAATAGTACATATAAAAGGGGTCCGAGAATACTTCCTTGAGGTACTCCAGCATTAATGGGATGTATACGAGAGCATTTGTCTTTACATATATCTGACATAGAAACATCGATCTGACAGATAACTTGTCAATAACTTGAGATAGTCCTTTGGTATAATGTTCGCGAGTTTGTATAGAAGTCCTTTATGCCAAACTGAGTCAAATGCCTTCGCGACGTTTAAATATACTGCCACAGAAAATTCTTTTTTGTCTAGTGAAGTGGATATTTTATTTGTCACTCTATGTATCTGCTGAATAGTTGAATGCTTTCTTCTGAATCCGAATTGATGATCAGGTATGGCATTGATTTGGGCCAGAATTGGCTGAAGTCGTCTTTCTAGAAGTTTTTCAAAAATTTTTGAAACTAGTGGAAGCAGACTGATGGGTCTGTATGATGTCTTATTGGTGGCATCCTTGCCTGGTTTGGGAAGTGCTATTATCTCGGCAACTTTCCACAATTTTGGAAAATATTTGAGCCTTATCACACTGTTGTATAGATTCCGCAAGAAAATAAAGGCAATTGGTGGTAACTCTTTTAAGATTTGTGCGTTTATAAGGTCATAACCAGGTGCCGCTTTTGGTTTTGCGGCAGTTTTGATCAGGATTTCTATTTCTCTTGCTGTCATTCTTCTAATGTGTTTGTTGAATGGTCTTGTACTTGTATTATAGGATAGTAACCTGGGGTCATTATCACCTTCAACATTCGTAAAAGTCGTCTCGAAATAGTCTGCTAGTAATTCAGCTTTGTCTTGATTTTCTCTTGCCCATGTGTTGTCTTGCTTTTTTATGGGTGGGTAATGCCTTGTCGTGTTCGATATTCGTTTTGTGACCTTCCATAGAGAATAGTTTGTTTCCGACGTTGGGGTTAGACTTTTCAGGTACTTAGCGAGGATGGTGTCCTGATGTTCCTTTAGTTTCTGTTTGAGGTCCTTAGTGATTTTGTTAAGTTTTGTTTTGTCAATCGGTGAGCGAGTCAATTGCCATTTTTTTCTCAGTTTTCTTTTAGCTAGCACAAGTTTCCTAATGTAGGGTGTTGAAGCAATGTGGTTGGACTTGGGTTCTATTGGGGGCGTTGCTCTAGAAGCCCCCTCGTTTATTGTGTCATTTAAGTGTATTATGGCATTTTCAATGTCGTCTTTGGATTTGAGAGGAATGTTAGTGGACACATTTGAGTTTATATAATGTCGATAAGTGTTCCAGTCTGTTTTTGCGTTGTAGAGTCTGTTGGGATTTATTGACCTCATGGGTTGGTTGGAGTATTCAATTAAAACGGGGGAGTGGTCGGACGAAAGGTCGAAATATTATTAAAGGAGTATTTGCTAAAAGCATCCTCTATATTTTATGGCTTAACGCCAAAGAATGTTCGCACGCTTGCCTACAAATGTGCAATCAAATTCGAAATATGATTTCCTGATACCTGGAGTGAAAACAAGATCGCTGGTAAGGATTGGCTTACGGGGTTTCTTAAAAGGAACCACCAACTATCAATTAGGAAACCGGAAGCTACGAGTCTGGGGAGGGCCACCTCCTTCAACAGAACTAACGTGTATAGCTTTTTGACAAACTGTCTGAGGCTATGGATAGAAACAAGTTCAGTGCTTCAAATATATGGAACGTTGATGAGACTGGTGTATCCACCGTATGCAAACCAGGCAAAATAGTTGCGGCAAAAGGAATGTAGGATCGCTGACTTCAGGCGAACGTGGTACAAATGTGACTTTACTAGAAGCCGTCTCAGCTTCTGGGGTTGCAATCCCAGCTATGTTTATTTTTTTTTTACAGACCCCTTCATTAACGGAGGTCCCCCAGATTGCATTGGAACTGCAAATGCCAGCGGTTGGGCCACAAATGACGAATTTTTCGCTTTCATGGTTCACTTCATACGGCATGTGAAACCAACTCATATTCTCATATTCGTTCACCAGTTTACGTCCCTGCACTTCGGTTGTAGATAATGAGCGGCAGCGTATGTAAAGCTCATCAAATTCCGATATCGACAGCATCATCCCATGAGGTAAAAATAATAGAGTGGAATTTGATGCTTCCAAAACACAATGCTGTCTCTTGTCGTTAAAGCGTATAAATAACACGCAGCCATTATCCATGAATGGCACTTGCATCTCAAAGCTTTCTATCCTGGGTATGAGTGTTGCTCACAATCTTAATTGGAGCGACCATATATTGAGTGTCGCCAAGAATGCTGCTAAATGCCTAGGATTCTTATACAGATGCAAGAAATATTTCTCACCCTTAGATCTGGCTACTATCTATAAGGCGTTCATTCGGCCCAAATTAGAGTTTAACGCTCATGTCTGGTCCGGTGCTTCCAAGACCTCACCGCACCTACTAGACAGAATACAAAAACGAGCCATAAAACTTATAGGTGACTCCAGCATTACCAAAATATTAGACTCGCTGGAACACCGCAGGAATGTTACCTGCCTCCCCTGTTTTATCGTTACTACCACTAAAAATGCTCTGATGAAATAGCCAGTTGCATTCCGCCCCTCCAACATTTCTCCCGCAATACACGTCTCTCTAGGAATGCTCACCAATATAGTCTGAAGCTCGCTTTCGGACGTACTGTCAAATATAGAGAATCTTTCATTAACCGAACCACACGAATGTGGAACTCCCTGCCGGTTTCGGATTTCCCCCCTCAATGCAACATGCACGCATTTAAGATCAATGTCCATCGGCATCTCCTCCATTCCTCTTCCTCTCTACCTTCTGCCCGCACTGTGTCGCCGACATAATAAGGTTATTAGACCTTGAGTGCGCGCAAATTATTAAAAAAAAAAAAAAAAACTCAAGACAATCATTCCTCTCACCTCTCAATTGAAACGCTGGAAATAGCCAAAGCCAATGGCATTGTCATGCTCTCGTTTTCACCTCATTGTAGCCATAGGCTTCAGCCCCTAGACGTTTCTGTATTTGGACCCTTTAAAAAATATCTATCCGGGGCCCAAGATGGATGGCTACGTAGCAATCCAGGCCGGACAATTACAATTTACGACATTCCCCGAATTGTAGCTGAGTCTCTTCCCTTGGTTACAACTCCAATAAATATTATTTATCAATGGGTTTAAAAAGACTGGGATGTTTCCATACAACAGGGAGATTTTTACTCCAGAAGCAGATCGTCCAGAAGGAGTTTATTTAGTTACATAGGTACTCTTTATTGGTTTAAGAAAGCCCAATGCTAAGAAAAACTTGTATTTTTAGTAGATTCAGCTGTTCCAATTGAACTTCAGGATTCTATTCCCCAGCAAATTGGAGCTGATATTGTTGTTGAGAGCCCTACTGAGAACACAGCAAATAACCCTTTGCTATCTACATCTCGAGGATTCCATCCATTTTCGCCAGAAGTAGTTTTGCCGTTTCCAAAAGCTGGGCCAAGGAAGCAAACACTTACCAAAAGAAGGAAGAGACGAGCTGCAATGTTAACTGACACCCCGGAAAAGGATGCCTTGCAAGAGGAACAAAAGCAAAGGAAAACGGAGAAAGCAAAAGTTGACAAAAAGAAAAAAAACACAGATTAGGAGAAAGGTGTTGCAAAAATCAAGTTCCGAGGAGGAAGAAGATCCGGAATGTTATTGTCTAATGTGCATGGAAGCATTCTCTGAAAGTTTGCCGGACGAGGAGTGGGTACAGTGCCATACTTGCCGAAATTGGGCTCATACGAAGTGCTCACCTGGACTTGGGGTCGTTTTTATTTGCATTAACTGCAATAGCGACTACGATTCCTAATCTATTATTTCTAACTTCTATAAATGTTATGTTTTGAATAAAATTCTGTTGTAAGCTATGCCTTTTTGTCCTTTATGGAGCTCACTTTTTTCCACTTTTCGGCCCTTGTCCCAACTTACCCCACGCGCTGGGCCAACTTGTCCCGTTGGTGGGGCAAGATGGGCCACTTGAACTTGGCGCATTAGAAACAATATTACTCTTCAGTAATTACATATTTTCAATTTTTTAGAATTTCATAAAGAACCCATATATCCATTCTTTCCATTGATCCTAGCCTCATAGTTGTATTAGGAATAGGTTGACATTTATAAGACTTCAAGTGGAAAGTGGCCCAACTAGCCCCGCCCTACCCTACGTGAATTCCTATGTATGTAAGTACATATGTAAGTATCACCAGCTGTTATGAATATAGAAAATCGTGTGTGTAGTGGTGATATAGGTATAAAATTGTGTTGTCGAAACTCGTGTATGGAGCGACTGCTTCTCTTAGGGTGCGAGATCGGAATGGCTTAGAATGTTGAGTCGTGTGTTGTGGTGCCGTTGTCGCACTTCCGCGAAGTCCTCGACCGTTGCGTAGTCTGGTTTTGTGCCGCACTTCCGCGAAGTGCTCGACTGTTGTGTAGTATCTTTCGGGAATTACTCTCAACACCAGCTGATTTGTCATCGATTGAAGAAAACAGTTTGGCATGACGGGCTTATTTTCGAAATTTTCCTCCGCAGATCTGCAAAGTTATCCGCAGTCTTCTCTCCAATCGTTTTTTTTAAAGTGCACATTAGCAATATTGTTTCTAGCACTCTCGAGTTTCGTTCTGGTGTTCCCCAAGGCTCCGATTTCCCATCAGTGCCCAACTATGAAGTAGCCATATTTGCTGTCAACACGACGTTATTTTCTTCTCATGAATTCACTTTCGACATTCAGAGGAATCTTAACCATGGTTTCAGAATATTTCAAGAATATTAAATGAAGGCAAAGTTCAAGCAATATTTTTCTCAAGAAAAAGAAAAGCTTGTATTCATCCTGAGGGTCGGCTACAGGTCAGTGGAATAAGCATAACTTGGGAACCTTCTGTAAAAAAACTTGTACCTACTCGTACCTTATAAGAAACGAAAAAAGGGCAATTATCTTCGGCTCTGTACGTAGAATGTTAGGTCCCTAATTTAATTTTAATTTAATTTAATTTTCGTGGGGGCCAATACCCCAATTTATTAAGCTTAATTCAAGCTAACATTCTTAATTCTAACTTAACTAACTAACATTCTTAATTAGTCTATCTTAACTGACTAACAAGAACGGGAGAGGGGGGCGTGATTAGGGAACTATGGAAGTGAGAAGGGGGGGATACCGAGAAGACGGAGTTTTAGGCATGGAGTGCTGAGGTTGAAATCGAAGTTAGTGTTCGAATTAACACTTCCCAGCATACGGGAGATGGGTTCATTGGAGCCATAAGAGGTGCGGGGGGTGGATAGGTAGAAGAGACGAGGATTGCGGGTATTACGAGGGTTAGTGTTAAGGGATGTAGAGTTGTAGAGGTTGGCACAGTCAGTGGTACCTGTTAGGAGTTTATGAATGAAGAGGATGTCAGCTACCCTTCTTCTATCCTCCAACGTACTCAGATTTATTAGTTTGAGTCGGTCTTGATAGGGTGGTAAGAGCAAAGGATTTTGCCAGTGCAGACCTCGAAGAGCGAAGCGTAGGAATCGACGCTGGATGCTCTCGATTCTAGAAATGTGGGTTTGTTGATAAGGGGACCACGCTTGCGATGCGTATTCAAGAAGGGGGCGAACGAAGGTAATATAGAGGGATCGAGTCACGTAGGGATTGGAGAATTCTTTAGACCAGCGCTTCACGAAACCGAGTGCGGAGTTTGCTTTAAGAATTATATCATCGATATGTGCGCGGAAATTGAGCTCTTGGTCACATAGTATGCCAAGATCGCGGATAACCTGAACGGTAGAAATGGGTTGGTTGTGGAGAAAGTAGAGACGAGGAGAGGATTGGACACGTTTGCGTGAGAAGGTGATAGATTGGCACTTGGAAATGTTAAGCTCCAAGCAATTTTTGGAACACCAGGTAGAAAAGCTATTGAGATCGGATTGAATAAGGGAAGAGTCTTGTAGCGAGGAAATGGTCTTAAAGAACTTGGTGTCGTCGGCGTACAGTGAGAGATGGGAATGTTTGATGATTATCTCAATGTCGTTTATGGTAAGAATGAAGAGGAGTGGACCTAGGTGGCTACCTTGGGGAACGCCGGAAGAGGCTAAGAAAGGGTTAGAAAAGGCTGATCTGAAGCGAACACTGTAGAAACGGTTTTTTAAATATGAAGATATCCACTTCAGCGCAGTGGGTTCAAAGCCTAGGGCAGACAGTTTGAAGAGTATTAGATTGTGAGATATTTTGTCAAACGCTTTACTGAAGTCGGTTGTAATGACGTCGACTTCGTTTCCATTCTCTATTGCTGAGAGGGTGAAGGACACGAATTCGACAAGGTTTGTGGTTGTAGACCTGGATTTGAGGAATCCATGTTGGTTTGAGGAGATTAGAGACTTGCAATGGAAACTTAGAGTGTCATACAAGATGCTTTCGAAAAGTTTGGGTATATGTGAGAGTTTTGCGATGGGGCGGTAGTTGTTAACATCACACTTTGGACCTTTTTTGTGAATAGGAGTTATGAAGGCGGTTTTCCATACCTGGGGAAATTCTCCAAGGGACAGGGATAAGTTGAATAATTTTGCGAGCGGGACGGAGAGAATGAAGGAACATTTTTTTAATAATATGGCGGGGACACCATCGGGCCCAGGAGTAAACTCATCATTAAGTTGATTCAGTTTAAGTTCAATGATATGGGGTTCAACAGAACGTGGAAGAAATGGACTGAGGGAGAAATTTGGTAGGTAGTCGAAATAGGAAGTGTCCGGCACAAAGGAGTCATCGGCAAAAGATTGTTTGAAAAGGTTGGCAAAAAAGTTGGCGATAGTGTTGGGATCATTCGAGGTTTCGCCATTGAAAGAGAGTGAGGTTGGGTAGCCATTAGATTTCCTTTTGTAGTTGACAAACTGAAAGAAGGACTTAGGATTGTTGATAAGATTGGCTTGTGTTTTGATCAAGTGCTGTTCGTAGAGAGAGTTATGAAGCTCGGTAAATTGTAGATACGTACCAATATAGTTGGAAAAGTCATAGGGGGACTGAGTACGAAGAAAGATAGCCCACAGTTTGTTTCTTTTGTTTCTTAGAGAACGGAGCCTGCGATTATACCAAGGAGGAGAAGATAAGTGATTGGATCGTGAAATGGGAACGTAGAGAGAAATAGAATTAAATATTTCTCTATAGAATAAGGATATGGCGTCATTTATTGTAAGGCCGTCAAAATTGAAGGGGGCGCTATTGAGGTATTCATTGATTAGGTTGAAATTTGCTTTATGGAAGTCGTAAGACTTGAGCGCTGGAGACCACATGCAGCCGGACAGCTTGCAGACACCCTAGACCGTTATAAGGCGGATATAACCGCCATCCAGGAAAAGCGAAGGAATGGACCGGGTATAAAGCGGATGAAAAGCTGCGACATTTACTACGGCGACTATGCTATAGGGAGAGAGGACAGCGATTGTTAAGATGCGGGTTTGCTGTTCAAGGTGGACTATGTTAAAAAGTTCTAAGCTTTCGGCATGTGAGCGAACGCCTCATAACGATCCGTATTAAGGCTACATTTTTTAACATCAGCCTAATCAGCGTCCACGCTTCCACGGAAGACAAGGATGACTCCGCCAAAGATGAGTTATACGATCTCCTAGACAGAACGTGTGCGTATGCCCAATGTCCCAGGAGGCTTCAATGCTAAGCTGGGCAAGGAAAGCATCTTTGAACGAGTCATCGGCAAACACAGCCCACACGACACCACATCCGATAACGGACACAGGCCGATTGATCTTGCTACGGAGCGAAGTCTCCTTCTAGCCAGTACGCACTTCCCGCATCTCGATATACACAAAGGCACCTGGCGGTCGCCAGATCAATCAATCACTAACCACATTGATCACATCGCGATCGACGTCAGACACTCCTCCACTATTCTAGATGTTCGAACTCTCCGAGAAGCTAACATCGACTCGGACTACTATTTTGGAGTAGCCAAGATGCACTTATCACGAACGCAGCGGAGTACTTCAAATCAAATTGTAACAAACAAGCCCGCGGCCCCAACGCGAAGAAACACCTGGTTCGATGACGAGTGCAGGAGGATTCACAGAGCGAAGCAGGATGCATATAAAGCCTTGCTGCATAGAAGAACAAGAGCAGCTTATGAGAAAAAGCACGAGAAGCGCGCGATTAGCGATAAAGCGAACATGCCAAGATTATAAAGCCAGAACGGAAGCCTGCAGGGATGAGAACGGACGCTTAGTAGTAGAATAGCAGTCGATTCTGAGAATATGGAAAAGCCAAATCTGCCACAGACTGTATAACGGCGATGTTGGTCAATAAGCCGCTGCCGGGCAGAATGATACATTTCTTACCGACAAAGACCGCAGAGAATCCCGCCCTCCTGACCTCGACGAAGTTAAGATCCCAATATCTAACCTTGAATCGAATAAAACGGCTGGCGCAGATGGACTGTGTATTAAGCTCTTCAAAGTAGCTGGAGATGACCTGGTTAGGCGCATGCACCAGCTCATCTATAAGATATGGTCAGAGGAAAGCATGCCCGAGGAATGGAGTCTCAGCATCGTTTGCCCGTTCCACAAGAAAGGAGACCCCTCTGACTACGCCAACTACAGAGGAATAAGTCTCCTTAACATCGCCTAAAAAATCTGCTCTGCCGTTTGGTGTGGACGCCTGAAGCCCTTCGTAAATAAGCTGATAGGTCCTTATCAGTGTGTCCATCATCGACCAAATCTTCACGCTATGGGAGATCCTTGGCAGATCCTGGAAAAAATCAATGAATTTCAAGTAGACACTCACCACCTATTTGTCGACTTCAAACCCGCATACGACAGCGTAATTAGGGATGAGTTTTACAACGCCATGTCTACCTTTGACATCCCTGCTAAACTCGTTAGAATCTTGGAGAATGCTCGCTGCTACATCCGAATCGGTGGAGACCTCGCCCATAGTTTTGATGTCAAAAAAAGATTTAGGCAGGGCGATGTGCTGTCGTGTGATTTCTTCAACATCGTATTGGAAATGGTTGTACAAAAATCAATGGCCAACACAAGAGGCACCATTTACTTCAAACCGTCACAATTCCTGGCATACGCGGACAACATAAACATAATCGGAAGAACACAACAAGATTTCAAGATTTCGCGGAGGCGGCGAGAATTGGTTTGGCAGTAAATGAAGGCAAAACTGAACATATGTTTTCATCGAGGAAGGACGCTCATCACCGACGTCTTGGCCAGACTGTTTGTATTAGCAGATACAAGTTTGATGTAGTTAAGGTCTTCACCTACATACCTAGGCTATGCAGTAAGCTCGAACAACGACATCAGTTCCGAAATCACCGTTGTCAATCACTGTTTCTTTGGGCTCAGAAGGCAATTGAGTAATAGAGCCCTCTCCATCCAAAGCGGATGAGGAGATCCTTGATCGTTTCGAGAGGAAGATTTTACGTGTGATTTTTTTTACGGGCTATACAGCGACATGAGTCTAGTCAAGCGTCTTCGGATTCAACGTCTATGATGCCTAGGTCATGTAGAACGATTGGACACCACTCATCCAGCGCGGATTATCTTTGAATCCAACCCCGAGGTACGAAGAAACAGAGGACGGCCACACCTATGACACACATAGGTGGAAGGGGACCTCAGCCAACAGAGTGTGCGGGAAGGGAAAAGGTTAGCAAAAGATCGTGTTGAGGTTGAGGCCCAGGTGCACCTCGAACTGTAGCGCCCGATACGAAGAAGAAGAAGGATTTCATACCTACGCTCATTCACAATGACATTCCAGCTGTCAAACTCTTAGACAAAACTCATTTGCTTGCTGCCCTCTTCGTAGCAAACTCGCAGCTCCCTAACTTATCTTTGTCACCGACTGTTCTGGGTACATTAATTCCACCATGGGACAAATTTACTTCCGTACTCGTACAGTTGCAAGGGTCCTTAAAGAACTTGATATAGACAAATCCGCTGGTCCAGATGGTATTTTCCCAATAATTCTGAAGAGCTGTTCTTCTACGCTGGCGAAACCACTGCGTACGCTTTTTAACCTATCCTAGTCTTCTGGGCTCTGTCGGTGGAAAAAAGCATTTGTCCAGCCCATTCCCAAAAAAGGCGAATCTTCTTTTCTCCCCAATTACCGGCCCATTGCACTAACGTCTCTTCATTCCAAGGTTATGGAAGCACTGATAAATCGTGAGCTTATGAAATATCTCGAGTCGCAGGAGCTCCTCAATGACCGGCAGTATAGTTTCCGCAGCAACAGATCCACTGGTGATTTGTCGGCATATCTCACCGAGAAGTCAAATCGTTCTCCCCCCCAGGCGTGTGAGAGCAAGATAGTTGCACTTCATATTTCGAAAGCACTTAACAGGGTTTGGTATGAAGCTTTTTTGTCGGAAATGGCTGCATTCGGGATCGACGATTGTCGTCTTCTTTCGAGTAGAACCTATCTTCCCAACCGTTCAAGTCTGACTTTGTAAATGCTGGTGCTCCCCTGGGCTACCTTTTGTCTCCGACACTCTTTCCCATTTTTAAAACTGATCTCTTGTCTGTTGCTTCTTATCCAATTCACTCTTTTACGGATGACAGTACCCTCAGCTTTTCATATCCGTTCACTTCGGTAGCATATGTTGAGTTAAGGTTTCCTCTACAGATGTAAGAAATTCTTCGGACCCACCAATATGACTACAATTTATCTCGTGATAGAACTCATAGGAGATTCCAGCACTTCAAGCACTTCAAAACTTCTCCAGCAATACACGTCTCTCCCGGAATGCTCACGAATTCACCTTGGAGCCCGTTTTCAGTCGTACTGTCAAATAAAGAAACAATTTCTTCAACCGAGCCACATGAATGTGGAACGCGCTACCTCCTTCATTCTTTCCTCCTTAATACAACATCTTGATATTAAAGACCAATGTCAATAGGCCCCTTTGTAAGGTTGTTGGCAGCAACGAACGAGAGAGGCGGGAGTCTGAGCCGCCACCAGGGCTTAGCGCCTTCTTCGGGACGGCGGCGGAAGAATTCCCAAGATGGCGTCAACGGCGGTGCCCACGGTTCAAGCAAAAAGAACTACCTGGTGAACATCTTATTTCGGACTACTACAACATGTTTGGAGCTCTAGCCGATAAGGTACGGCACAGCCGGCCCTTTGTTCTTTGGGTAAATAAGAACCTGGTCCTCCAGGTTGGGGATTGCGCTTAGGGTTGACATCCCTATCGCGTAAAACAAATATTTGTTCAGAGACTACCAATAGCCTCGGATACGGACGGATTACATGTTGACGACCCCCGCAAACGTCTAAAAGGAAACGAATACTGGATCTGTACCTGGAACGTGTACCAGGTGCGGCCGGACAACTGGTCAGCTCTTTAGACTGCTATAAGGCAGACATTATAGCGCTCCAAGAAGTGCGATGCGTTGAGCCGAACAAAAAGCGTATGAAAAACTGTGATATTTACGACGGAAACTGCTAAAGAGAAAATAAACAACGCTTACTGGCATGCGGATTTGTCATTTGAGGCAGACTCAGGAAAAAAGCCTTAAGCGTCCAGTACGTAAGCCAACGCCTCATAACTATCCGCATTAAGGAGAGGAGAAAGACGACCGACATAAAAACGACTTCTATGACCTCCTAGACAGAACACATGCCCAATGTCCCAGATATGACACCAATATCGTTCGAGGAGATTTCAATGTGAAGCTGGGTAAGGAAGCTATCTTGGAACGAGTCCTAGGAAAGCACAACCTACACAACACCACGTCAGAAAACGGACAAGTGCTAGTGGATTTATAGTCTCGTAGTAGTATGTACACGATTCCCACACCTCGACATTCATAAGGGGACCTGGTGGTTCTCCGGTCAATCGACCACCAATCAAATTGATTGAATCCTCCAGCATCCTAGATGTCCGAACCTTTCGAGAAGCCAACATCGACTCGGATCACTACCTTGTTCCGGCCAAGGTAAGGAAGCGAATTTTTATCGGAATCAAGGGAGTCGAGTAGAACACCAAAATTGAACGTCGGAAAGCTGCAATCGCAAGAGACCGCCAGGACTTTCGCCGATTAAGTCTCCCTCAAGCTCTCTCAAGTCCCGATGCAATCTGCACAAACCATAGAACAGCAATGGAGTCGTTGTCAGAACGACGAAGACGAAAGAGAATCTCGTCCACCCGACCTAGCCGATGTTAAGATAACGATATCGAAACTTAAGTCTTATAAAGCTGCTGGAGCAGACGGATCTCTTGAACTATACATATAAAGCAGCTGGCGATGAGCTGGTCAGGAACATGCACCAACTCATCTGCAAGATATGGTCCTAAGAATGCATGCCCGATGAATGGAATCTCAACGTGACTGCGCCAATTACAGAGGGATAAGTCTCCTGACCATTGCGTACAATGTCTGTTGTACTGTGTAAGCGTCAAACGCTTCGTGGACAATCTGGTAGGTTCCTAGCAGTGTGGTTTCAAGCCAGGAAAATCCACGATAGACCAAATATTTACACTACGGCAGATCTTGGAGAAGCCTAATGATGAATTCCAACTCGACACTCACCATCTTTTGGTTGACTTTAAAGCCGCATATGACAGTGTTTATAGAGACGAGCTATGCAGAGCCATGTCATGTTATCATATCACTGCCAAGCTCGTCAGGTTGTGCAGAATGACAACAGAGAATTCTCGCTACTCTATTAAGGTTGGACGTGAATTAACCGAGACCTTCGATGTTAAAAAGGGTTTTAGACAGGGCGACGCATTCTTATCTGATTTCTTTAACATCATACTTGAAAAGATCGTGCGATCATATACGAGGTATGATATATTTCAAGTCTACACAATTGCTTGCCTTCGCTGATGACATTGCTGTTATTGGACGGACAAAGGGAGACGTCAATGAGGCGTTCGCAAGCATTGAAGCAGAAACGGCTAAAGTGGGTCTAAGGGTAAATGGGGACAAGACCAAATATATGTTGTCATCTACGAAAGACGCTCAACACCGACGTCTTGATCAGAATGTCACCTTCGGCAGCTATATTTTCGAAGTAGTCAAGGACTTTGTCTACCTTGGCTCGATAGTGACAAGCAGCAACGACACCAGCGCTGAGATAAAAGGCAGAATAACTCTTGCCAACCGCTGCTTATTTGGGCTCAAGAGGCAACTGAGTAGTAGAGCCCTCTCTGGAAATACTAAGGTATCCCTATACAAAACCTATAGTATCCCGGTCCTCCTCTATGGCGCTGAGGCTTGGACGTTATCAAAAGCGGATGAAGAGGCTCTTGGGCATTTCGAGAGGAAAATTCTGCCAACCAATAGCTGTACGGGCTGTACAGCGAAAAGCGACATCGGCCTAGTTAGACGTCTTCGGATCCACCGTCTAGGTAGGTAGGTAGGTAGGTAGGTAGGTAGGATCGTAGCCTTCCCAGAATTGAGAAGAATGCACATAGGCCAGGGAGGCCCGTTGTGCAGCTACGCGGGGGTTTTGCCCCCCTATTCGTGGAACCATTTTGTGCTTCTTAAGAATTTAAGAAGATCATGTATCCCTTCATTCTGAACATCTGTCGGACCGTTAAGGAAGTAAGAGCCCAGGTAACGTTTTCTAATACTATTGCAAAAAGCTGGACCGGCACAGAGAAGGTGGTGAATGGATTCAACCTCCTCCTCGTCCTGACAGCTTTTGCAGAAATCATTCGGAACTATTCCTAGTTTTTGTGCGTGACTGCCAAAGAGGCAGTGTCCTGTGATGACTTTGTAGATGTCAGTTCTTTTTAGGGAGATTATACTCCTTGTGCGTTGACTGTCAAGCCGAGGCCATATTTGCCTGGTGATGACGCAGGTATGTCCCTGGGTCCATCTCAGGTTCGTCTCGGCACTGGCGAGATTGGTCAGATTATGTTTAATGGTTGTAAGGGGTACTCCCTCACAAGCCACGATTGATTGCAGCATCGTTCTTTGTTTGGCGAGTGTGTCGGCTTTTTCATTTCCTATAATGTCGCTGTGTCCCGGTACCCAGATAAGCTGTATGTTGAACTGTTCTGCAATCTCGTTAAGAGATAGGCGACAGTCGAGACTAGATTTTGATGTGTACACATAGGACTCCAACGACTTTAAGGCTGCTTGACTGTCTGTGAGAATGTAAATATCCGTGGTGGATATTAAGTTCCACTTCAGCCAAGACAAGGCCTCTTTTATTGCCAACAGCTCTGCATGGAAAACGCTGCAGTGATCTGGTAATTTTAGAGCTTTATATAGCTTGAGCTGTTTGCAGAACACTCGACTGCCCACCCTGTCTTTGGTTTTAGACCCGTCAGTGTAAAAATCCACGCATTTTCTGCGGGGTTGAGTTTGGCGAGTCCAGTTTTGTCTGTCCGGATATATCGTCGTAAAGTTTTTGTCCAGGACTATGGTGGGTTCTTGAGAGCACCGCCAGAGCACCGTGGCGCAGTGGGTAGTGTGTCGGCCTCTGACGCCGATGACTCGGGATCGAGTCAGTGACGTAGCTCGACCATTTCGAGTTGGCTTTTAGTCTTATGGCCATGTGTGTGGCAATTCGCTTGCCGAAAATACCGAGTGGTGTAAGGTCTAGTATCATGTTAAGCGCAACCGTTGGTGTGGACCTGAGGGCCCCGGTAGTGCACATACATACATGCCCTCCTTTGTACCTTCTCGAGTTGTTTGTGGTATGTTGTCTTGTCCAGTGCCGTCCACCAGAATATAACTCCATACATTAGTATGGGTCTAACGACCGTGATGGCTCTACATCTTGGGTGATCTTGGGGTTGAATCCCCATTTTTTTCCTAGGGCTTTCATACATATGTAGAGAGCTATTGTTGCTTTTTTTGCTCTTTCAGTTGTATTGCTCTTCCAAGTTTATTTCCTATAGAGTATAATGCAAAGGAATTTGGCACTAGAGGAATAGGCTAACCTGGTATCGAGCAAAGTGATAGGGCAGTTTTCCGGGATTTCATGCTTTTTGGTAAATAGCACGAGCTCCGTTTTCTGGGGATTAATCCTGAGCCAGTTACTATGTGCCCATTTGCACAGAAATGAGAATACCGATTGCATGCGGTCATTCAGTGTGGATAGGTACGTCATCGGCGTAGGCAACAACATCCAGGCCTTCTTTCTCCAGTTTGATTAGTCGTTCGTTTACAACTACATTGGAGAGAAGAGGTGAGAGGACCCCACCTTGCGGGGTTCCCTTGGTAGTTACTAGGCTTCCCCACTTAGAGTGAATCTTGCGCGTTAATAACAACTCGCTGATCAGCTCTATCAGAGTCCTCTCCACCTTTAGCTTTTCTAGGCCTTCTATTGTTGCTTTCGGAGTGAGGTTGTTAAAGGCGCCCTCTATGCCTAGGAAGCCTGTTAGAGTATATTCCTTGAGATGGATTGATCTTTCGGTTTTCCTCACTAGTGTGTGCAGGGCTTTTTCGGCCGATCTACCCTTACAGTAGGCGTGCTGTGCCTTAGAAATTAAGGATTTTTTTTTTTTTTTTTGGTTGCGCCAAACGGATGTGGAATCTTCAAAAGATACCAGTAGCCCGGACTACTGGCATGTACGATTCGCAAGCCTGAATATTCGATGCCAGGAATACGCCTACGTACTAAACCACACCCTGCACCCTTCAACCACTCTCCCCGCGGTACTACCGTTAGGTATTACTTCGCGGGGCTGGTTTGCACTTTATGCTCTTCTTTCTCTAATTGGAGTTTCCTGTTCCAAGGGAGCTGCCGTTTGATTTTGGTTGCTCTCCCTGTTTCTCTCCAGACGCCGGAGTTCCTTCATGATTCTCGCTGCGGTTTCATTCACAGCGTCCCATATTTCTCTCGATGACAGCATATACTTTATGATGTTCTCGAGAGTCGGCGTTTCTCCAATTTTATCTTCAAGATATTTATTTTCTGCCTCGAAATGTGAGCATTGAAAAAATACGTGTTCTGCATCTTCTCTAGCCTCTCCACAGTTTGCACAGATAGGAGATTCATCAAGGCCAAACCTGTAAAGATAGGCTCGGAAGCAGCCATGTCCGGTTAGGAACTGGGTGAGATAAAAATCTACTTCTCCGTGATGCCGGTTTATCCAACTTTGTATATCCGGTTAGGAACTGGGTGAGATAAAAATCTACTTCTCCGTGATGCCGGTTTATCCAACTTTGTATATCCGGTATAAGTCGATGGGTCCATCTTCCCTTTGTTGACTGATTCCATCTCTCCTGCCATATTTCAATGCTACGCCGTCTTTCTTCCAGTTTAATATCTCTGCCTGAGGCAAGGGGTTCCTGGATTTTGGCGTCGTAGGACCTTTGCGACTCGATGGCCAAGATATCGGCTGGTAGCGTTCCAGCAATTACAGATATAGCATCATCCGATACCGTCCGAAAAGCGCTGCACACTCTTAGTGCGGATAGTCGGTTGGTGGAATTTACTCTTCTTGCGTGGGACTTAATTTTCATCGCCTTTGCCCATATTGGTGCCGCGTACATAATAATTGACTGCGCCACTCTTGACAATACTAGTCTTATTTGCTGCCTGGGTCCTCCGATATTTGTCATTATTCTGGCTAAGGCAGCACATACCTGAGCTGCTTTATTGCACTTTATTTCAAGGTGTTCCTTGTAGCTGAGCCTAGCGTCAATCATCACACCTAAGTATCTTATAAACGGTTTCGACGTTATATTTTGATCGCCTACCCTGATGGTGATTGTTTCCCTTTTCTTCCGGCTGCTTACTAGTACTGCTTCTGTTTTGTGATCGGCGAGCTCTAACCCGAGTGTTGACATCCCTCCTTAGAAATTAAGGAGGGATCCAAGCTGTGCGGTATGTGTAGTCTATCAGAGTGTCTAAAGTTTTTTAGAGCGAAGGATGATAGACAGATAGGCCTTAGATCCTAGGGGGAAGTATGAGAATTCCTGCCGGCCTTGGGGATAAAAAGTACCTTTGCGCACTTCCACTTTTCTGGAATATGACTCCAAGCTAGGCATCCTTTAAAGATTATCTCTAGCCATGGTATAGTCCATTCCATAGTTTGTGTGAGTTCGATAGGGTAAATTTCATCTGGACCCGGTGATTTGTAGGGCTTGAAACTTTTTAATGCCCATATAATTTTCTCTCTGGAGATCCAACGTCTAAGATGGCTGGGCCATGTAGAGCGAATGACCCGAAAAGTCTTTGACTCCAACCCCGGGGGACGACGCAGCAGAGGACGACCGCATCTAAGGTGGCGCGCACAGGTGGAAAGGGACATCAACCAACTGGGCGTGCGGCACTGGAAGCAGCTGGCCAAAGATTGTGCCGGCTTAGAGTCTTGTTGGGTGAGGCCTTGATTCACCCCGAACTGTAGCGCCATCTAAGTAAGTAAGTAGGTAGGTCAATAGGCTCCTTCTCTCCGTCTCTCTGTTACCTTCTGCCCGGCACAACATCTCGCTGACGTTATAAGGCTTTAGCCTTGATAATCATATTCCGGAATTGTAAAATGTATGGTAACAGCCTTTTATGAATTTCATGCAAAATAAAGAACTATTTGGTTCTTGTTTGCTTGCTTTAGGGGCATTACAGCCCATGAATGGCCAGAGCCAAGCTTCTCTCAATCACCCATGTTGTGTGTGATTTATTTTTTTTTACACAGGTGAAAGGGACCTACAGTTTAATGCCGATTCCGAACGGCTTGAGTCGAGAAGCTTTTTCTTGGCAAGTATACTACGTGGGGTTTGACAGTACCCCAGTTTGCCGAGGAGAGACGCCGCGAAATAAATGTTCGATGGCGTTGGTGTTATCGGGATCCGAACTCGCTTATTGTGCGCCAGGGTCCAACACACTAACCACTGCGCCACGACGTCCTCAATTCGTTTCTATGTATGTATCTATTACTTTTCCCAACATTGTCAATGTACATAAGCTCCAGTAATTCATATGAATCGAATTATTGCGCCATGCCCCCTATGTTTAACTAACAAATGCTATTCAAGTGAATCAGTACCTTCAGAACATCAAGGTCGCGTATGCTCTTATACCTACCTACATACATACTTACATACTTAGATATTTATGTCAAAAGAGTATCTAAAAGGATCTCATGTTTGACTAGTTTCGTAATTCCTTTTTTCGTTTAAATTTGGACTTTTGTTCAACTCCATAAACATCTTAGAATACCCGGCTATACTCTCCAATATGAGTCAACATGATGCTGAGTACCTGGAGGTATTGTTCGGGAAACAGTTCGGATATGTTTAAAACTGGATGACACTTGAAAACCCGAATTTCCCGTGTAAACTTGTAGTCGCTTTGTTCCTTGGAAAATGTAAAAAACTTGAAACAACAGAGAAATGCCCACAATAAAACAAGAAAGGTTACCAAGACAACATTCGCGTTGCAAATAACAAAGAGGAAACACAAAACCAAATAACCGGAAACAGGGAAAATGGTGTCTTCGCTAAATCATACCATATGTATGTAGTTGTGCGATCATATTAGAAAGATGTGTGCTGCAAAGTTAAAAGGACTTTTTTGGAAATGAGTACAAAAGCATTTTAGTCCATATCTATCTATATATATAAAAGAGTTCCGTGACTGATTGACTGACAGACAACGCACCGGCCAAACCGCTGAACCTATAAGGCTGAAATTTTGACAGTGTATTCTTATAGTGACATAGATATCCGCTAAGAAAGGATTTTTCAAAATTCCACTCCTTAGTCAGGTATTATTTGATTCAATTATTTGAGTCGATTTTTGTTTCTTCTCTTTTGGGCTCTCTGTTCGTATTCGATGAATCATTACACGATTCAATAGGGAGCTCACCACAAAGTGACACTTAACCCGCATTTTGTCTTTGTGTTTGTGGATTTTACGTTATGCTGAGAGACACCGCACAAACACTCGCAAAAAAAAGAGAAAAAGAGAATGAGAAATGTCAAAGTATTGAATCAAATTCCCAATATAGGCAATACAACCTACCCCGGACGCTTTTGTATTAGAAAGCAACAATAGCACTTTGCGTTGCATTAGTGAGGTTCATAGGTCGTATGACGCCTTACAATATCCTTTGCTATTTTGTCGTGGTGAGGATGGATACTCCATTAATTTGCCACAACGCGATCCAACAAAAAATATTTCTGCAGCGAGCTTCTACGCTTATCGCATAATGGTTAGGGAGGGAAATCATCTTATCTATTTTCGTTCCCTATTAAATCAATTTTTGGTTGACCAATACGCTTAGATAGAAACTGAAAGACTTAACTTCATTAGAAGTAATCAGTCGAAATTGCGCTCTGAAAATTATATTCATCTGAAAGATGCGGTAGATAGGCAAGACGCTAATCCTGAGAATCTCGGTCAAATGGTGGTGCTGCCATCGTCTTTTACAGGTGGGTACAGGTACATGCATGAACGTACTCAAGACGCGATGACATATGTACGATGCTATGGTCGCCCCGGTCTTCTCATTACTTTTACCTGCAACCCTCGCTGGGACGACATTACAAGAAATTTGCTTTCCGGTCAAACTTCACATGATCGTCACGATTTAATTGCTAGGGTGTTCCATCTTAAAGTTAAAAAAATGATGAATCTGTTGACCAAAGGTAAGATATTCGGTGAAGTAAGATGCTTCATGTGCTCTGTTGAATGGCAGAAACGTGGTCTCCCACACATTCATATACTACTATGGCTTATTAATCGGATCTCTACAGACATTATTGATAACGTTATTTGCGCTGAAATACCTGATCCAGAGAAAGACCCTAAATTGTACGAAATAGTAAAATCTAACATGGTACATGGTCCTTGTGGAGATTTCAATTACCAGTCACCTTGCATGAAAAATAACGAATGCAGTAAGAATTTTCCGAAACCATTTATTAGTGAAACTCAAACTAGCGACGAAGGCTATCCACAGTATAGACGGCGTTCCCCAGATGATGGCGGCTTTACCGTGAACGTAAAAGGAGTACGTATGGATAACCGTCGGATAGTTCCTTATAATCCAGTTCTTTCAAGAACTCTTAACGCACATATAAATGTTGAATATTGCTATTCGGTAAAATCGATAAAATATGTTTGTAAGTATGTAAATAAAGGGTCAGATCAGGCTACGTTCGCTCTCGAAAATAAAAAAGACGAAGTAAAAATGTATGAAAGTGGAAGATATATAAGCAGCTCAGAAGCCGTGTGGCGGATTCTCGGATTCCCTATTCATGAACGTTTTCCCACAGTTTTTCATCTTGCGGTACATTTAGAAAATGGTCAAAGGGTATATTTTCACCAACAAAATCTCATCGACATAGTCAACAATCCATCACCAACTACACTTTTAGCTTTTTTTAAACGATGTCAAATAGATGACTTCGCAAAAACTATAATATATCCAGATGTACCTAAATATTATGTTTGGCACAAAAATTCTAAATTTGAACGAAGAAAAAGGGGATGTGACGTTGACGGATGGCCAGGTGTCAAAAAAGACCACGCTTTAGGTAGAGTGTACACGGTGCATCCCAATAATACAGAGTGTTATTATCTCCGTATGTTGCTTCATGAAGTACGTGGCCCAACTTCTTTTGAAGCATTAAGAATGGTAAATAATGTGGTATATCCGACTTTTCAATCTGCTTGCAAGAGTTTAGGCTTGCTTGAAGACGATCAGCACTGGTATGCCACTCTGGAAGAGGCCGTACTTTGTAAATCACCATTTAGGATTCGCGAACTGTTTACAATAATGTTAGTGTTTTGTCAAGTATCAGATCCACTAAGCTTAAAGATAATATTGAGCAGTTTTCTGATGAAGTGTACAATAAATGCTTATATGTTATTGAAGAAATTGTCTTGGCATTAGGTGGACGTGCCCTCAAAGAATATGGCTTGCCGCAGCCAAACAGACCATAAGATTTAGGCAATGTACAATACTTGAGGGAAACTAACTATGACGTTGAAGCTCTGGACCGGTTTGTCATGGAAAATCAGGGTACATTAACCGCAGAACAAAAGTTAGCGTATTATGAAATTATAACCAGTGTTGAGAAAAATGAGGGACGACTTTTCTTTCTAGACGCTCCGACTGGCACTGGAAAAACCTACCTTATTAACTTGATCTTAGCAAAAGTAAGGAGTGGTCATAGCATCGCCTTAGCTGTCGCGTCTTCCGGAATCGCTGCCACGCTTCTAGAGGGTGGTCGCACTGCGCATGCCGCTTTTAAGTTGCCACTTGACCTTACACGTATAGAGACGCCTATATGCAGTATATCAAAACAAAGCAATCTGGCCGAGGTATTAAAAAATACTAAAATAATTGTCTGGGATGAAATTACAATGGCACACAAGAGAAGCGTTGAGGCTATCAATAGGTCTCTACAGGATATTCGTAGTAATAAGAACCTGATGGGTGGTGTGACAGTACTATTGGCAGGAGATTTTCGTCAAACATTACCTGTGGTACCTAAAGGAACCCGAGCTGATGAAATTAAAGCCTGTCTGGAAAAATCTGTTTTATGGCCGTCAGTAGAAATCCTCAAGCTTACCAAAAATATGAGAGCATATCTGAAAGACGATATATCAGCTGCTAAATTTTCAGATATTTTAATGAAAATAGGGAATGGTGATCATCCATCAACAGATAACATGATTGTTGTCCCGGATGAGTTGTGTACATTCGTAACTACTTCTCAAGAACTGATAGATCGCATTTATCCAGGAATTGCTCAAATACAGGAGAAAAGTATCGAATGGTTTTGTGAGCGGGCAATTTTAACTCCAAAAAACGATCAAGCCGCGCTTATTAATGACATGTTACTGAAGTTCTTTGACGCGGAAGAAATGGTCTACAGATCGATAGATACTGTGTGTAACGCAGATGAAGCTGTAAATTATCCGGTAGAATTTTTGAATTCGCTTAAACCACCGGGAATTCCATACCACAGGCTTATTTTGCGGAAGGGCACACCGGTAATGCTACTTCGAAACCTACAGCCACCGAAACTGTGTAATGGTACTAGGTTACAAGTCAAAGCAATGCATAAAAATTTAATCGAAGCTATTATTCTGACCGGATATGCTCGAGGAGATACAGTGTTAATTCCACGTATTCCTTTAATACCCAATGATCTTCCATTCGACTTCAAAAGACTACAGTTCCCCCTGAAAATATGCTTCGCCATGACGATTAATAAATCGCAGGGCCAAACTTTTAAATACGCTGGCATATATTTAAGGGAAGGTTGTTTTTCCCACGGACAGTTTTACGTAGCTTGCTCGCGTATAAGTTTGCCTAAGAACTTGGTGATGTTGGTGCCACCCAATAAAGAAACAAAAAATATAGTTTATAAGGAAATACTTATAAACTATCAAAATATGACCCTACTGGAGTTAGACCCTAACCAATGCCCGATACCGTGACCAATGTCTTGGACCCTAGCCAATGCCCCGCGAGCCAAGCCGCGGCTAAGGAAGCTATATATGTATATATGCCAGAGTATTTTTTATTCACGATCTTTCGAGACGCAAGAAAATTTTTACTTCAATCAGATACGATTTGGAAGACAGTACAATAAGATCGGGAGTTAATTTGAACGGTTTCAGTTGAGCAAAAAAGAAAAAGGAAGTAAATGGTATTGATGTTGTGTTTTTTATTACACATAATTAAAATTATAATTATACCATGGAAATTTGACCTCTAAGTATGCAAACGCGGACGAAGTCGCGGGTAAAAGCTAGTACTTTTATATATAAGTAATTTGTTGTACAGTGAGAGTTTTGATTGGGGTCGTAGCAGCCAGTATAGTTGTCTGAATTTAAGTTTTATTTGTTTTTGCTTTTGTTGAATGTGGTACTTCCATGTCAATTTGTTGTCTAGATGCATGCCTAAATATTTAGCTACAGGTTGGATATGAATTTCTCTGTTGTTTATTGTCAGGGGTAAGGGTGTGTATTTAGTCCTTGTTGTATATATTACTTGGATTGTTTTGTCCTCATTGACTTTTATGTGCCAGTTTGAAAACCAGTCTAACGTTTTGTTTAATTCGTTTTGTAGTTGGTCAGTTGTGCTGTGGAGATTACTACCGGAGTTGAGTATAACCGTGTCGTCGGCAAATGTTGCTATTAGGGCCGTATCTTTGTCAGGATGTGGGATGTCGGCTGTAAATAGTACATATAAAAGGGGTCCGAGAATACTTCCTTGAGGTACTCCAGCATTAATGGGATGTATACGAGAGCATTTGTCTTTATATCTGACATAGAAACATCGATCTGACAGATAACTTGTCAATAACTTGAGATAGTCCTTTGGTATAATCTTCGCGAGTTTGTATAGAAGTCCTTTATGCCAAACTGAGTCAAATGCCTTCGCGACGTCTAAATATACTGCCACAGAAAATTCTTTTTTGTCTAGTGAAGTGGATATTTTATTTGTCACTCTATGTATCTGCTGAATAGTTGAATGCTTTCTTCTGAATCCGAATTGATGATCAGGTATGGCATTGATTTGGGCCAGAATTGGCTGAAGTCGTCTTTCTAGAAGTTTTTCAAAAATTTTTGAAACTAGTGGAAGCAGACTGATGGGTCTGTATGATGTCTTATTGGTGGCATCCTTGCCTGGTTTGGGAAGTGCTATTATCTCGGCAACTTTCCACAATTTTGGAAAATATTTGAGCCTTATCACACTGTTGTATAGATTCCGCAAGAAAATAAAGGCAATTGGTGGTAACTCTTTTAAGATTTGTGCGTTTATAAGGTCATAACCAGGTGCCGCTTTTGGTTTTGCGGCAGTTTTGATCAGGATTTCTATTTCTCTTGCTGTCATTCTTCTAATGTGTTTGTTGAATGGTCTTGTACTTGTATTATAGGATAGTAACCTGGGGTCATTATCACCTTCAATATTCGTAAAAGTCGTCTCGAAATAGTCTGCTAGTAATTCAGCTTTGTCTTGATTTTCTCTTGCCCATGTGTTGTCTTGCTTTTTTATGGGTGGGTAATGCCTTGTCGTGTTCGATATTCGTTTTGTGACCTTCCATAGAGAATAGTTTGTTTCCGACGTTGGGGTTAGACTTTTCAGGTACTTAGCGAGGATGGTGTCCTGATGTTCCTTTAGTTTCTGTTTGAGGTCCTTAGTGATTTTGTTAAGTTTTGTTTTGTCAATCGGTGAGCGAGTCAATTGCCATTTTTTTCTCAGTTTTCTTTTAGCTAGCACAAGTTTCCTAATGTAGGGTGTTGAAGCAATGTGGTTGGACTTGGGTTCTATTGGGGGCGTTGCTCTAGAAGCCCCCTCGTTTATTGTGTCATTTAAGTGTATTATGGCATTTTCAATGTCGTCTTTGGATTTGAGAGGAATGTTAGTGGACACATTTGAGTTTATATAATGTCGATAAGTGTTCCAGTCTGTTTTTGCGTTGTAGAGTCTGTTGGGATTTATTGACCTCATGGGTTGGTTGGAGTATTCAATTAAAACGGGGGAGTGGTCGGACGAAAGGTCGAAATATTATTAAAGGAGTATTTGCTAAAAGCATCCTCTATATTTTATGGCTTAACGCCAAAGAATGTTCGCACGCTTGCCTACAAATGTGCAATCAAATTCGAAATATGATTTCCTGATACCTGGAGTGAAAACAAGATCGCTGGTAAGGATTGGCTTACGGGGTTTCTTAAAAGGAACCACCAACTATCAATTAGGAAACCGGAAGCTACGAGTCTGGGGAGGGCCACCTCCTTCAACAGAACTAACGTGTATATCTTTTTGACAAACTGTCTGAGGCTATGGATAGAAACAAGTTCAGTGCTTCAAATATATGGAATGTTGATGAGACTGGTGTATCCACCGTATGCAAACCAGGCAAAATAGTTGCGGCAAAAGGAATGTAGGATCGCTGACTTCAGGCGAACGTGGTACAAATGTGACTTTACTAGAAGCCGTCTCAGCTTATAGGGTTGCAATCCCAGCTATGTTTATTTTTCCTCGGAGAAATTATAAAGACCACTTCATTAACGGAGGTCCCCCAAATTGCATTGGAACTGCAAATGCCAGCGGTTGGGCCACAAATGACGAATTTTTCGCTTTCATGGTTCACTTCATTCGGCATGTGAAACCAACTCATATTCTCATATTCGTTCACCAGTTTACGACCCTGCACTTCGGTTGTAGATAATGAGCGGCAGCGTATGTAAAGCTCATTAAATTCCGATATCGACAGCATCATCCCATGAGGTAAAAACAATAGAGTGGAATTTAATGCTTCCAAAACACAATGCTGTCTCTTGTCGTTAAAGCGTATAAATAACACGCAGCCATTTTCCATGAATGGCACTTGCATCTCAGAAACTGAAAAGCTTTCTATCCTGGGTATGAGTGTTGCTCACAATCTTAATTGGAGCGACCATATATTCAGTGTCGCCAAGAATGCTGCGAAATGCCTAGGATTCTTATACAGATGCAAGAAATATTTCTCACCCTTAGATCTGGCTACTATCTATAAGGCGTTCATTCGGCCCAAATTAGAGTTTAACGCTCATGTCTGGTCCGGTGCTTCCAAGACCTCACCGCACCTACTAGACAGAATACAAAAACGAGCCATAAAACTTATAGGTGACTCCAGCATTACCAAAATATTAGACTCGCTGGAACACCGCAGGAATGTTACCTGCCTCCCCTGTTTTATCGTTACTACCACCAAAAATGCTCTGATGAAATAGCCAGTTGCATTCCGCCCCTTCAACATTTCTCCCGCAATACACGTCTCTCTAGGAATGCTCACCAATATACTCTGAAGCCCGCTTTCGGACGTACTGTCAAATATAGAGAATCTTTCATTAACCGAACCACTCGAATCTGGAAATCCCTGCCGGATTCGGTTTTCCCCCCTCAATGCAACATGCAAGCATTTAAGATCAATGTCCATCGGCATCTCCTCCATTCCTCTTCCTCTCTACCTTCAGCCCGCACTGTGTCGCCGACATAATAAGGTTATTAGACCTTGAGTGCGCGCAAATTATTAAAAAAAAAAAAAAACTCAAGACAATCATTCCTCTCACCTCTCAATTGAAACGCTGGAAATAGCCAAAGCCAATGGCGTTGTCATGCTCTCGTTTTCACCTCATTGTAGCCATAGGCTTCAGCCCCTAGACGTTTCCGTATTTGGACCCTTTAAAAAATATCTATCCGGGGCCCAAGATGGATGGCTACGTAGCAATCCAGGCCGGACAATTACAATTTACGACATTCCCCGAATTGTAGCTGAGTCTCTTCCCTTGGTTACAACTCCAATAAATATTATTTATCAATGGGTTTAAAAAGACTGGGATGTTTCCATACAACAGGGAGATTTTTACTCCAGAAGCAGATCGTCCAGAAGCAGTTTAGTTAGTTACATAGGTACTCTTTATTGGTTTAAGAAAGCCCAATGCTAAGAAAAACTTGTATTTTTAGTAGATTCAGCTGTTCCAATTGAACTTCAGGATTCTATTCCCCAGCAAATTGGAGCTGATATTGTTGTTGAGAGCCCTACTGAGAACACAGCAAATAACCCTTTGCTATCTACATCTCGAGGATTCCATCCATTTTCGCCAGAAGTAGTTTTGCCGTTTCCAAAAGCTGGGCCAAGGAAGCAAACACTTACCAAAAGAAGGAAGAGACGAGCTGCAATGTTAACTGACACCCCGGAAAAGGATGCCTTGCAAGAGGAACAAAAGCAAAGGAAAACGGCCAAAGCAAAAGTTGACAAAAAGAAAAAAACACAGATTAGGAGAAAGGTGTTGCAAAAATCAAGTTCCGAGGAGGAAGAAGATCCGGAATGTTATTGTCTAATGTGCATGGAAGCATTCTCTGAAAGTTTACCGGACGAGGAGTGGGTACAGTGCCATACTTGCCGAAATTGGGCTCATGCGAAGTGCTCACCTGGACTTGGGGTCGTTTTTATTTGCATTAACTGCAATAGCGACTACGATTCCTAATCTATTATTTCTAACTTCTATAAATGTTATGTTTTGAATAAAATTCTGTTGTAAGCTATGCCTTTTTGTCCTTTATGGAGCTCACTTTTTTCCACTTTTCGGCCCTTGTCCCAACTTACCCCACGCGCTGGGCCAACTTGCCCCGTTGGTGGGGGCAAGATGGGCCACTTGAACTTGGCGCATTTGAAACAATATTACTCTTCAGTAATTACATATTTTCAATTTTTCAGAATTTCATAAGGAACCCATATATCCATTCTTTCCATTGATCCTAGCCTCATAGTTGTATTAGGAATAGGTTGACATTTATAAGACTTCAAGTGCAAAGTGGCCCAACTAGCCCCGCCCTACCCTACGTGAATTCCTATGTATGTAAGTACATATGTAAGTATCACCAGCTGTTATGAATATAGAAAATCGTGTGTGTAGTGGTGATAAAATTGAAGCAAAACTTTATTAGATCAAATAGGTATAAAATTGTGTTGTCGAAACTCGTGTATGGAGCGACTGCTTCTCTTAGGGTGCGAGATCGGAATGGCTTAAAATGTTGAGTCGTGTGTTGTGGTGCCGTTGTCGCACTTCCGCGAAGTCCTCGACCGTTGTGTAGTGTGGTTTTGTGCCGCAATTCCGCGAAGTCCTCGACCGTTGTGTAGTGTGGTTTTGTGCCGCACTTCCGCGAAGTGCTCGACTGTTGTGTAGTATCTTTCGGGAATTACTCTCAACACCAGCTGATTTGTCATCGATTGAAGAAAACGGTTTGGCATGACGGGCTTATTTTCGAAATTTTCCTCCGCAGATTTTTTTTTTTTTTTTATTTAAATTCATTTACTTGAATACATAAAATAGTACATGGTATTTGAAAATAGAATAGACATAGTTACATTATTCAAGAAAAGGAATGTGGCATCACTCTGTAGCCCATAAGGGACTAGAGGCGAATGATCCTTATATTTAATATTATAACTCAATATGTGTTTAATGAGATGAGATGTGGGGTAAATTCAAAAAATTAGCAAATTAGCAAATTATTTTAATAGTATTTAAGTAAAGAGTGAACAAATTAGGAGATTTAAATACATACATAAATAAGGGTGAAAAGTAAGATAAATGTGAAGATTATTTTATTTTTTTAACTGAGAAAGGTTTTGACTGTAGAGCTATCCATACTAAAAAGAAATTTCTTTAATTCCTTAAGAAATAGATTGGGTTGACTTATTTGCCTAATTTCAATTGGTAACTTGTTAAAAAACCTAGGAGCTGCCGTCGTGTAGAATTTGAAACAGCGAGATTTTTTAGAAATCGCCACAGTCGAGATAGTCATATTGTTAATTCTAAGGTTATATATATCTGAACTCCTTAGGGTCGCACTATATCCGCTTCGAAGGAAAAAGATCTTAAGTACCTTAAAAATATAAAGATGTTGCATTGGAAGTATACGTAAAGCTAGAAAAAGTGGCCAGCTATGGGAAGGTGGGTTTTGCCTGCAAATTAACCTAATTATTTTTTTTTGAGTTACAGCAAGAGGTTCAGTCGTATTACTGTAGGCACTACCCCAACTAGCAATACCATACTGTAGCTTAGAGTGCGCAATGCCGTAGTAAAACATGAGCAGTATATTTTTGGAGTAGTGATCTCTTAGAAGGTACACTTTACGTGTAACAGATAACATATATTGTTTTAGCTCTTCAACGTGAGCTTTCCGGGTCATATTTCTATCTATTAGCAAGCCTAAATATTTGTAGTTCTCAACCCCTTGAATCTTAAAGCAGTTTGAATTACACGTTAAGTTTCCGTTGTAGTTATATTCACCACACGTATGGACTGATAAAGACAGTTTTTGACAAGAGCTTGTATGGAAGATGGCGTCACAGTCAAGTGGAAGAGACCCTTTTAAACTACACATCATAAGCCTAGTTTTGCTGCTGATTACTAGGTCATGTTTGGTGAACCATTGCCGTAAGATATTTAAGTCCATATGTAGCTGAATTGCAGAGTCGAAGATACTTTTATTGTCATAGGTTAATGCCATATCATCAGCAAAAGCAGTAATTCTGCTACAAAGATTTTGGTGGAACAGTGAATTAACATATATTAAAAACAGTAGTGGTCCCAAAACTGAACCTTGCGGTACCCCAATTTTTATTTGTAACTGGTTACTGAAGATTTCTACCAGTTTTACTCTCTGAGTCCTACAAGATAAATACGATGAGAACCATTTGTGAACCGTACCTCTTATCCCAGCCTTGTGTAACTTACTTAGTAGAGTGTCATGATTGACCATATCAAAGGCTTTGGTCATATCTATAAACAATGTCATATTATGATTGTCATTATTGAAGCTATCATGAATTTCGGTGCATAACTTTAGAATGACATCTTCAGCTGATCGACCTTGTCGAAAGCCGAACTGTTCATTTCGTAGAAAGTGATTTTTATTAAGGAATGACACAATACGAACTTTCATCAACTTTTCAAATAATTTACAAAAGCTTGGAAGCAAAGAGATAGGCCTATATTGGGTCTGCAAAGTTATCCGCAGTATTCTCTCCAATTATTTGTTTTAAAGTGCACATTAGCAATATTGTTTCTAGCACTCTCGAGCTTCGTTCTGGTGTTCCCCAAGGCTCGGTCCTTTGACCTGTCTTGTATAATCTGTTTATGTCCGATTTCCCATCAGTGCCCAACTGTGAAGTAGCCATATTTGCTGACGACACGACGTTATTCTCTTCTCATGAAAGCACTTTCGACATTCAGAGGAATCTTAACCATAGTTTGGGAATATTTCAAGAATGAAGACAAAGTTCAAGCAATATTCTTTCCAGAAAAAGAAAAGCTTGTATTCATCCTGGGGGTCGGCTACAGGTCAATGGAATAAGCATAGCTTGGGAACCTTCTGTAAAATACTCGTACCTACGAGTACCTTATAAGAAACGAAAGGGCATTTATCTTCGGCTGTGTACGTGGAATATTAGGTCCCTAAATAGACCACATGCAGCCGGACAACTTGAGGACACCCTAGACCGTTATAAGGCGGATATAACCGCCATCCAGGAAAAGCGAAGGAATGGACCGGGTATAAAGCGGATGAAAAGCTGCGACATTTACTACGGCGACTATGCTATAGGGAGAGAGGACAGCGATTGTTAAGATGCGGGTTTGCTGTTCAAGGTGGACTATGTTAAAAAGTCCTAAGCTTTCGGCATGTGAGCGAACGCCTCATAACGATCCGTATTTAGGCTAAATTTTTTGACATCAGCCTAATCTGCGTCCACGCTTCCACGGAAGACAAGGATGACTCCGCCAAAGATGAGTTATACGATCTCCTAGACAGAACGTGTGCGTATGCCCAATGTCCAAGGAGGCTTCAATGCTAAGCTGGGTAAGGAAAGCTTCTTTGAACGAGTCATCGGCAAACACAGCCTACACGACACCACATCCGATAACGGACGCAGGCCGATTGATCTTGCTACGGAGCGAAGTCTCCTTCTAGCCAGTACGCACTTCCCGCATCTCGATATACACAATGGCACCTGGCGGTCGCCAGATCAATCAATCACTAACCACATTGATCACATCGCGATCGACGTCAGACACTCCTCCACTATTCTAGATGTTCGAACTCTCCGAGAAGCTAACATCGACTCGGACTTCTATTTTGGAGTAGCCAAGATGCACTATCACGAACACTGCGGAGTACTTCAAATCAAATTGTAACAAACAAGCCCGCGGCTCCAACGCGAAGAAACACCTGGTTCGATAACGAGTGCAGGAGCGAAGCAGGATGCATATAAAGCCTTGCTGCATAGAAAAACAAGAGCAGCTTGTGGAAAAAGCACGAGGATTTGGAGAGGTGTCACTGCAGGCGTGACGTTCGAAAGTTTTGTCAACATATAAAGCGAACATGCCAAGATTATAAAGCCAGAACGGAAGCCTGCAGGGATGAGAACGGACGCTTAGTAGTAGAATAGCAGTCGATTCTGAGAATATGGAAAAGCCACATCTGCCACAGACTGTATAACGGCGATGTTAGTCAATAAGCCGCTGCCGGGCAGAATGATACATTTCTTACCGACAAAGACCGCAGAGAATCCCGCCCTCCTGACCTCGACGAAGTTAAGATCCCAATATCTAACCTTAAATCGAATAAAACGGCTGGCGCAGATGGACTGTGTATTAAGCTCTTCAAAGTAGCTGGAGATGACCTGGTTAGGCGCATGCACCAGCTCATCTATAAGATATGGTCAGAGGAAAGCATGCCCGAGGAATGGAGTCTCAGCATCGTTTGCCCGTTCCACAAGAAAGGAGACCCCTCTGACTACGCCAACTACAGAGGAATAAGTCTCCTTAACATCGCCTAAAAAATCTGCTCTGCCGTTTGGTGTGGACGCCCGAAGCCCTTCGTAAATAAGCTGATAGGTCCTTATCAGTCTGTCCATCATCAACCAAATCTTCACGCTATGGCAGATCCTTGGCAAATCCTGGAAAAA
This sequence comes from Eumerus sabulonum, assembly GCA_951905685.1. Lineage (NCBI taxonomy): Eukaryota > Metazoa > Arthropoda > Insecta > Diptera > Syrphidae > Eumerus > Eumerus sabulonum. The sequence goes on from OX645060.1 coordinate 244,496,662, forward strand.
ATCAATGAATTTCAAGTGGACACTCACCACCTATTTGTCGACTTCAAACCCGCATACGACAGCGTAATTAGGGATGAGTTTTACAACGCCATGTCTACCTTTGACATCCCTGCTAACCTCGTTAGAATCTTGGAGAATGCTCGCTGCTACATCCGAATCGGTGGAGACCTCGCCCATAGTTTTGATGTCAAAAAACGATTTAGGCAGGGCGATGTGCTGTCGTGTGATTTCTTCAACATCGTATTGGAAATGGTTGTACAAAAATCACTGGCCAACACAAGAGGCACCATTTACTTCAAACCGTCACAATTCCTGGAATACGCGGACAACATAAACATAATCGGAAGAACACAACAAGATTTCAAGATTTCGCGGAGGCGGCGAGAATTGGTTTGGAGGAAGGACGCTCATCACCGACGTCTTGGCCAGACTGTTTGTATTAGCAGATACAAGTTTGATGTAGTTAAGGTCTTCACCTACATACCTAGGCTATGCAGTAACTTCGAACAACGACATCAGTTCCGAAATCACCGTTGTCAATCACTGTTTCTTTGGGCTCAGAAGCCAATTGAGTAATAGAGCCCTCTCCATCCAAAGCGGATGAGGAGATCCTTGATCGTTTCGAGAGGAAGATTTTACGTGTGATTTTTTTTACGGGCTATACAGCGACATGAGTCTAGTCAAGCGTCTTCGGATTCAACGTCTATGATGCCTAGGTCATGTAGAACGATTGGACACCACTGATCCAGCGCGGATTATCTTTGAATCCAACCCCGAGGTACGAAGAAACAGAGGACGGCCACACCTATGGCACACATAGGTGGAAGGGGACCTTAGCCAACAGAGTGTGCGGGAAGGGAAAAGGTTAGCAAAAGATCGTGTTGAGGTTGAGGCCCAGGTGCACCTCGAACTGTAGCGCCCGATACGAAGAAGAAGAAGGATTTCATACCTACGCTCATTCACAATGACATTCCAGCTGTCAAACTCTTAGACAAAACTCATCTGCTTGCTGCCCTCTTCGTAGTAAACTCGCAGCTCCCTAACTTATCTTTGTCACCGACTGTTCTGGGTACATTAATTCCACCATGGGACAAATTTACTTCCGTACTCTTACAGTTGCAAGGGTCCTTAAAGAACTTGATATAGACAAATCCGCTGGTCCAGATGGTATTTCCCCCTTCTGAAGAGCTGTTCTTCTACGCTGGCAAAACCACTGCGTAAGCTTTTTAACCTATCCTAGTCTTCTGGGCTCTGTCGGTGGAAAAAAGCATTTGTCCAGCCCATTCCCAAAAAAGGCGAATCTTTTTTTCTCCCCAATTACCGGCCCATTGCACTAACGTCTCTTCATTCCAAGGTTATGGAAGCACTGATAAATCGTGAGCTTATGAAATATCTCGAGTCGCAGGAGCTCCTCAATGACCGGCAGTATAGTTTCCGCAGCAACAGATCCACTGGTGATTTGTCGTCATATCTCACCGAGAAGTCAAATCGTTCTCCCCACCAGGCGTGTGAGAGCAAAATAGTTGCACTTCATATTTCGAAAGCACTTAACAGGGTTTGGTATGAAGATTTTTTGTCGGAAATGGCTGCATTCGGGATCGACGATTCTCGTCTTCTTTCGATTAGAACCTATCTTCCCAACCGTTCAAGTCTGACTTTGTAAATGCTGGTGCTCCCCTGGGCTACCTTTTGTCTCCGACACTCTTTCCCATTTTTAAAAATGACCTCTTGTCTGTTGCTTCTTATCCAATTCACTCTTTTACGGATGACAGTACCCTCAGCTTTTCATATCCGTTCACTTCGGTAGCATATGTTGAGTTAAGGTTTCCTCTACAGATGTAAGAAATTCTTCGGACCCACCAATATGACTACAATTTATCTCGTGATAGAACTCATAGGAGATTCCAGCACTTCAAGCATTTCAAAACTTCTCCAGCGATACACGTCTCTCCCGGAATGCTCACGAATTCACCTTGGAGCCCGTTTTCAGTCGTACTGTCAAATAAAGAAACAATTTCTTCAACCGAGCCACATGAATGTGGAACGCGCTACCTCCTTCATTCATTCCTCCTTAATACAACATCTTGATATTTAAGACCAATGTCCATAGACCCCTTTGTAAGGTTGTTGGCAGCAACGAACGAGAGAGGCGGGAGTCTGAGCCGCCACCAGGGCTTAGCGCCTTCTTCGAGACGGGGGCGGAAGAATTCCCAAGATGGCGTCAACGGCGGCGCCCACGGTTCAAGCAAAAAGAACTACCTGGTGAACATCTTATTTCGGACTACTACAATATGTTTGGAGCTCTAGCCGATAAGGTACGGCACAGCCGGCCCTTTGTTCTTTGGGTAAATAAGAACCTGGTCCTCCAGGTTGGGGATTGCGCTTAGGGTTAACATCCCTATCGCGTAAAACAAATATTTGTTCAGAGACTACCAATAGCCTCGGATACGGACGGATTACATGTTGACGACCCCCGCAAACGTCTAAAAGGAAACGAATACTGGATCTGTACCTGGAACGTGTACCAGGTGCGGCCGGACAACTGGTCAGCTCTTTAGACTGCTATAAGGCAGACATTATAGCGCTCCAAGAAGTGCGATGCGTTGAGCCGAACAAAAAGCGTATGAAAAACTGTGATATCTACGACGGAAACTGCTAAAGAGAAAATAAACAACGCTTACTGGCATGCGGATTTGTCATTTGAGGCAGACTCAGGAAAAAAGTCTTAAGCGTCCAGTACGTAAGCCAACGCCTCATAACTATCCGCATTAAGGAGAGGAGAAAGACGACCGACATAAAGACGACTTCTATGACCTCCTAGACAGAACACATGCCCAATGTCCCAGATATGACACCAATATCGTTCTAGGAGATTTCAATGTGAAGCTGGGTAAGGAAGCTGTCTTGGAACGAGTCCTAGGAAAGCACAACCTACACAACACCACGTCAGGAAACGGACAAGGGCTAGTGGATTTATAGTCTCGTAGTAGTATATACACAATTCCCACACCTCGAAATTCATAAGGGGACCTGGTGGTTCCCCGGTCAATCGACCACCAATCAAATTGATTGAATCCTCCAGCATCCTAGATGTCCGAACCTTTCGAGAAGCCAACATCGACTCGGATCACTACCTTGTTCCGGCCAAGGTAAGGAAGCGAATTTTTATCGGAATCAAGGTAGTCGAGTAGAACACCAAAATTGAACGTCGGAAAGCTGCAATCGCAAGAGACAGCCAGGACTTTCGCCGATCAAGTCTCCCTCAAGCTCTCTCAAGTCCCGATGCAATCTGCACAAACCATAGAACAGCAATGGAGTCGTTGTCAGAACGACGAAGACGAAAGAGAATCCCGTCCACCCGACCTAGCCGATGTTAAGATAACGATATCGAAACTTAATTCTTATAAAGCTGCTGGAGCAGACGGATCTCTTGAACTATACATATAAAGCAGCTGGCGATGAGCTGGTCAGGAACATGCACCAACTCATCTGCAAGATATGGTCCTAAGAATGCATGCCCGATGAATGGAATCTCAACGTGACTGCGCCAATTACAGAGGGATAAGTCTCCTGACCATTGCGTACAATGTCTGTTGTACTGTGTAAGCGTCAAACCGTTCGTGGACAATCTGGTAGGTTCCTAGCAGTGTGGTTTATTTACACTACGGCAGATCTTGGAGAAGCCTAATGATGAATTCCAACTCGACACTCACCATCTTTTGGTTGACTTTAAAGCCGCATATGACAGTGTTTATAGAGACGAGCTATACAGAGCCATGTCATGTTATCATATCACTGCCAAACTCGTCAGGTTGTGCAGAATGACAACAGAGAATTCTCGCTACTCTATTAAGGTTGGACGTGAATTAACCGAGACCTTCGATGTTAAAAAGGGTTTTAGACAGGGCGACGCATTCTTATCTGATTTCTTTAACATCATACTTGAAAAGATCGTGCGGGACTCTGCGGCCCTTATACGAGATATGATGTATTTCAAGTCTACACAATTGCTTGCCTTCGCAGATGACATTGCTGTTATTGGACGGACAAAGGGAGACGTCAATGAGGCGTTCGCAAGCATTGAAGCAGAAACGGCTAAAGTGGGTCTAGGGGTAAATGGGGACAAGACCAAATATATGTTGTCATCTACGAAAGACGCGCAACACCGACGTCTTGATCAGAATGTCACCTTCGGCAGCTATATTTTCGAAGTAGTCAAGGACTTTGTCTACCTTGGCTCGATAGTGACAAGCAGCAACGACACCAGCGCTGAGATAAAAGGCAGAATAACTCTTGCCAACCGCTGCTTATTTGGGCTCAAGAGGCAACTGAGTAGTAGAGCCCTCTCTGGAAATACTAAGGTATCCCTATACAAAACCTATAGTATCCCGGTCCTCCTCTATGGCGCTGAGGCTTGGACGTTATCAAAAGCGGATGAAGAGGCTCTTGGGCGTTTCGAGAGGAAAATTCTGCCAAACAATAGCTGTACGGGCTGTACAGCGAAAAGCGACATCGGCCTAGTTAGACGTCTTCGGATCCACCGTCTAGGTAGGTAGTAGGTAGGATCGTAGCTTTTCCAAAATTGCGAAGAATGCACATAGGCCAGGGAGGCCCGTTGTGCAGCTACGCGGGGGTTTTGCCCCCCTATTCGTGGAACCATTTTGTGCTTCTTAAGAAGTTAAGAAGATCATGTATCCCTACATTCTGAACATCTGTCGGACCGTTAAGGAAGTAAGAGCCCAGGTAACGTTTTCTAATATTGCTAAAAGCTGGACCGGCACAGAGAAGGTGGTGAATGGATTCAACCTCCTCCTCGTCCTGACAGCTTTTGCAGAAATCACTCGGAACTATTCCTAGTTTTTGTGCGTGACTGCCAATGAGGCAGTGTCCTGTGATGACTTTGTAGATGTCAGTTCTATTTAGGGAGATTATACTCCTTGTGCGTTGACTGTCAAGCCGAGGCCATATTTGCCTGGTGATGACGCAGGTATGTCCCTGGGTCCATCTCAGGTTCGTCTCGGCACTGGCGAGATTGGTCAGATTATGTTTAATGGTTGTAAGGGGTACTCCCTCACAAGCCACGATTGATTGTAGCATCGTTCTTTGTTTGGCGAGTGTGTCGGCTTTTTCATTTCCTATAATGTCGCTGTGTCCCGGTACCCAGATAAGCTGTATGTTGAACTGTTCTGCAATCTCGTTAAGAGATAGGCGACAGTCGAGACTAGATTTTGATGTGTACACATAGGACTCCAACAACTTTAAGGCTGCTTGACTGTCTGTGAGAATGCAAATATCCGTGGTGGATATTAAGTTCCACTTCAGCCAAGACAAGGCCTCTTTTATTGCCAACAGTTCTGCCTGGAAAACGCTGCAGTGATCTGGTAATTTTAGAGCTTTATATAGCTTGAGCTGTTTGCAGAACACTCGACTGCCCACCCTGTCTTTGGTTTTAGACCCGTCAGTGTAAAAATCCACGCATTTTCTGCGGGCTTGAGTTTGGCGAGTCCAGTTTTGTCTGTCCGGATATATCGTCGTAAAGTTTTTGTCCAGGACTATGGTGGGTTCTTGAGAGCACCGCCAGAGCACCGTGGCGCAGTGGGTAGTGTGTCGGCCTCTGACGCCGATGACTCGGGATCGAGTCAGTGACGTAGCTCGACCATTTCGAGTTGGCTTTTAGTCTTATGGCCATGTGTGTGGCAATTCGCTTGCCGAAAATACCGAGTGGTGTAAGGTCTAGTATCATGTTAAGCGCAACCGTTGGTGTGGACCTGAGGGCCCCGGTAATGCACATACATACATGCCCTCCTTTGTACCTTCTCGAGTTGTTTGTGGTATGTTGTCTTGTCCAGTGCCGTCCACCAGAATATAACTCCTAACATTAGTATGGGTCTAACGACCGTGATGGCTCTACATCTTGGGTGATCTTGGGGTTGAATCCCCGTTTTTTTCCTAGGGCTTTCTTACATATGTAGAGAGCTATTGTTGCTTTTTTTGCTCTTTCAGTTGTATTGCTCTTCCAAGTTTATTTCCTATAGAGTATAATGCAAAGGAATTTGGCACTAGAGGAATAGGCTAACCTGGTATCGAGCAGAGTGATAGGGAAGTTTTCCGGGATTTCATGCTTTTTGGTAAATAGCACGAGCTCCGTTTTCTGGGGATTAATCCTGAGCCAGTTACTATGCGCCCATTTGCACAGAAATGAGAATGCCGATTGCATGCGGTCATTCAGTGTGGATAGGTATTTACCTGAGATTGAAATGGCAACGTCATCGGCGTAGGCAACAACATCCAGGCCTTCTTTCTCCAGTTTGATTAGTCGTTCGTTTACAACTACATTCCCGAGAAGAGGTGAGAGGACCCCACCTTGCGGGGTTCCCTTGGTAGTTACTAGGCTTCCCCACTTAGAGTGAATCTTGCGCGTTAATAACAGCTCGCTGATCAGCTCTATCAGAGTCCTCTCCGCCTTTAGCTTTTCTAGGCCTTCTATTGTTGCTTTCGGAGTGAGGTTGTTAAAGGCGCCCTCTATGCCTAGGAAGCCTGTTAGAGTATATTCCTTGAGATGGATTGATCTTTCGGTTTTCCTCACTAGTGTGTGCAGGGCTTTTTCGACCGATCTACCCTTACAGTAGGCGTGCTGTGCCTTAGAAATTAAGGATTTTTTTTTTTTTTTGGTTGCGCCAAACGGATGTGGAATCTTCAAAAGATACCAGTAGCCCGGACTACTGGCATGTACGATTCGCAAGCCTGAATATTCGATGCCAGGAATACGCCTACGTACTAAACCACACCCTGCACCCTTCAACCACTCTCCCCGCGGTACTACCGTTAGGTATTACTTCGCGGGGCTGGTTTGCACTTTATGCTCTTCTTTCTCTAATTGGAGTTTCCTGTTCCAAGGGAGCTGCCGTTTGATTTTGGTTGCTCTCCCTGTTTCTCTCCAGACGCCGGAGCTCCTTCATGATTCTCGCTGCGGTTTCATTCACAGCGTCCCATATTTCTCTCGATGACAGCATATGCTTTATGATGTTCTCGACAGTCGGCGTTTCTCCAATTTTATCTTCAAGATATTTATTTTCTGCCTCGAAATGTGAGCATTGAAAAAATACGTGTTCTGCATCTTCTCTAGCCTCTCCACAGTTTGCACAGATAGGAGATTCATCAAGGCCAAACCTGTAAAGATAGGCTCGGAAGCAGCCATGTCCGGTTAGGAACTGGGTGAGATAAAAATCTACTTCTCCGTGATGCCGGTTTATCCAACTTTGTATATCCGGTTAGGAACTGGGTGAGATAAAAATCTACTTCTCCGTGATGCCGGTTTATCCAACTTTGTATATCCGGTTAGGAACTGGGTGAGATAAAAATCTACCTCTCCGTGATGCCGGTTTATCCAACTTTGTATATCCGGTATAAGTCGATGGGTCCATCTTCCCTTTGTTGACTGATTCCATCTCTCCTGCCATATTTCAATGCTACGCCGTCTTTCTTCCAGTTTAATATCTCTGCCTGAGGCAAGGGGTTCCTGAATTTTGGCGTCGTAGGACCTTTGCAACTCGATGGCCAAGATATCGGCTGGTAGCATTCCAGCAATTACAGATATAGCATCATCCGATACCGTCCGAAAAGCGCTGCACACTCTTAGTGCGGATAGTCGGTTGGTGGAATTTACTCTTCTTGCGTGGGACTTAATTTTCATCGCCTTTGCCCATATTGGTGCTGCGTACATAATAATTGACTGCGCCACTCTTGACAATACTAGTCTTATTTGCTGCCTGGGTCCTCCGATATTTGTCATTATTCTGGCTAAGGCAGCACATACCTGAGCTGCTTTATTGCACTTTATTTCAAGGTGTTCCTTGTAGCTGAGCCTAGCGTCAATCATCACACCTAAGTATCTTATAAACGGTTTCGACGTTATATTTTGATCGCCTACCCTGATGGTGATTGTTTCCCTTTTCTTCCGGCTGCTTACTAGTACTGCTTCTGTTTTGTGATCGGCGAGCTCTAACCCGACTGTTGACATCCCTCCTTAGAAATTAAGGAGGGATCCAAGCTGTGCGGTATGTGTAGTCTATCAGAGTGTCTAAAGTTTTTTAGAGCGAAGGATGATAGACAGATAGACCTTAGATCCTTGGGGGAAGTATGAGAATTCCTGCCGGCCTTGGGGATAAAAAGTACCTTTGCGCACTTCCACTTTTCTGGAATATGACTCCAAGCTAGGCATCCTTTAAAGATTATCTCTAGCCATGGTATAGTCCATTCCATAGTTTGTGTGAGTTCGATAGGGTAAATTTCATCTGGACCCGGTGATTTGTAGGGCTTGAAACTTTTTAATGCCCATATAATTTTCTCTCTGGAGATCCAACGTCTAAGATGGCTGGGCCATGTAGAGCGAATGATCCGAAGAGTCTTTGACTCCAACCCCGGGGGACGACGCAGCAGAGGACGACCGCATCTAAGGTGGCGCGCACAGGTGGAAAGGGACATCAACCAACTGGGCGTGCGGCACTGGAAGCAGCTGGCCAAAGATTGTGCCGGCTGAAGAGTCTTGTTGGGTGAGGCCTTGATTCACCCCGAACTGTAGCGCCATCTAAGTAAGTAAGTAGGTAGGTCAATAGGCTCCTTCTCTCCGTCTCTCTGTTACCTTCTGCCCGGCACAACATCTCGCTGACGTTATAAGGCTTTAGCCTTGATAATCATATTCCGGAATTGTAAAATGTATGGTAACAGCCTTTTATGAATTTCATGCAAAATAAAGAACTATTTGGTTCTTGTTTGCTTGCTTTAGGGGCATTACAGCCCATGAATGGCCAGAGCCAAGCTTCTCTCAATCACCCATGTTGTGTGTGATTTATTTTTTTTACACAGGTGAAAGGGACCTACAGTTTAATGCCGATTCCGAACGGCTTGAGTCGAGAAGCTTTTTCTTGGCAAGTATACTACGTGGGGTTTGACAGTACCCCAGTTTGCCGAGGAGAGACGCCGCGAAATAAATGTTCGATGGCGTTGGTGTTATCGGGATCCGAACTCGCTTATTGTGCGCCAGGGTCCAACACACTAACCACTGCGCCACGACGTCCTCAATTCGTTTCTATGTATGTATCTATTACTTTTCCCAACATTGTCAATGTACATAAGCTCCAGTAATTCATATGAATCGAATTATTGCGCCATGCCCCCTATGTTTAACTAACAAATGCTATTCAAGTGAATCAGTACCTTCAGAACATCAAGGTCGCGTATGCTCTTATACCTACCTACATACATACTTACATACTTAGATATTTATGTCAAAAGAGTATCTGAAAGGATCTCATGTTTGACTAGTTTCGTAATTCCTTTTTTCGTTTAAATTTGGACTTTTGTTCAACTCCATAAACATCTTAGAATACCCGGCTATACTCTCCAATATGAGTCAACATGATGCTGAGTACCTGGAGGTATTGTTCGGGAAACAGTTCGGATATGTTTTTTGAAACTTAAAACTGGACGACACTTGAAAACCCGAATTTCCCGTGTAAACTTGTAGTCGCTTTGTTCCTTGGAAAATGTAAAAAACTTGAAACAACAGAGAAATGCCCACAATAAAACAAGAAAGGTTACCAAGACAACATTCGCGTTGCAAATAACAAAGAGGAAACACAAAACCAAATAACCGGAAACAGGGAAAATGGTGTCTTCGCTAAATCATACCATATTACATACATATGTATGTAGTTGTGCGATCATATTAGAAAGATGTGTGCTGCAAAGTTAAAAGGACTTTTTTGGAAATGAGTACAAAAGCATTTTAGTCCATATACATTCATATACCTACAGGAGGACATGGTGTAGATGAAGAACTGCAGGTTTTGTGGATCAAAGCAATGCTCGTTTACAAGACATTAACCGCTGATGCAGGTCTCGGACATTGTGTCAAATCTGGCGAATACAGGGGCGCCAGGGGATGTATGGTGGTCGACTCTTTGCTCTCAATGGCTCTGGAATTTAGGCTCAGGCTTGTGTGGCTGTTGTCGCTGTTCTCTCTGTCGACTCATGTTTAGCGACTGACTCAAATCACAGGCAGCGCTAAATGTGATTGATGAGTGGTGCATGAGAAATTGACTGTCAGTTAATCTTCTCAAGACCGATGTCGTTCTTTTCACGGGAAGAAAAATACTGGCATGACTCAGCTGGTGCTAAAAGGCATTCTTATTCCGATATCCAAAGAAGCTAAGTATCTGGGAGCTAACTTAGACAGCAAGCAAATTATTTCATTTATTAGAACACGATATTGTTATCGAAAAAGAAATTGGATTCATTCAAGATGGCCGCCTTTTGCTTTAACACAAGCAACACAAGCTTTCAAACGTTGTGGCCATTTGGGCTATAGCGGCACGTACGGTTCTACTTACTTACTTACTTACTTACTTATCAGGCCTGCGATCCATGGAGGATCTGAGCCTGAGCTATAGCTGCCTTCCATCTTTGACGGTCCCGGGCACGCTGCTTCCAGTTGTCAAGACCAAGATGTCTTACATCCGCGATTACTTGGTCTTTATACCGGAGGTTCGGTCTTCCTCTTCTTCTCGAACCAGGAGGCTCGGAGTCGAAGACCCTCTTAGCTGGAGCGTTGATGTCCATGCGCTCGATGTGGCCGAGCCAGTGTAGTCGACGGATCCTTGCCTTCCGGATTACATCCACATCTTGGTACAGCTCGTAGAGTTCGCGGTTGTGTCTTCTTCTCCATTCACCTTCCTCACAGACAGGACCAAATATCCGGCGCAGAATTTTTCTTTCGAATGAACCCAAAATCAGCTCCGCTGTCCTGCTTATCGTCCAGCTTTCAGCTCCGTACAGCAAGACTGGCAGAATGAGCGTTTTGTAAAGCATGACTTTGGTCTTTCGAGTGAGGAGTTTTGACCCCAGTTGTTTGGACAAGCCGAAGTAGCAGCGGTTGCCAAGGACGATTCTACGCCGGATCTCCACTGTGGTGTCATTTGTGGAGTTTACGTTTACCCCGAGGTAGACAAACCCCTTAACTACCTCGAAATTGTAGCTGTCAATTGTTATGTTTTGTCCCAGGTGGTGAGCGACGGATTGGTTTTTGCTTGACAGCATGTATTTCGTTTTGTCCTCATTGATCTTAAGACCAATTCGTTTCGCCTGTTCTTCAATCGCCGTGAATGCTTCCACAATGCCACGGCGAGAACACGCGATGATGTCGATATCATCCGCGTATCCTAGCAGCTGGATGGACTTGTAAAAGATAGTGCCTTCCCTGTTGACGCCTGCCCGTCGCACTATCTGCTCCAGCACCAGGTTGAAGAAGTCACATGACAGCGCATCTCCTTGCTGAAATCCGGTGCATGTTTCGAATGGTTCCGAGGTCCCAGAACCGAGTTGCACGGTGCATCGCGTGTTTTTTAGCGTGGCGCGACACAACTGGATCAGTTTTACCGGGATCCCGAATTCGGCCATCGCCCCAAACAGTGCTTCACGATGAATGCTGTCGTATGCGGCTTTGAAATCGATGAAAAGATGGTGTGTATCGACTCGAAACTCGTTGGTCTTTTCCAGGATTTGTAGAAGTGTGAAAATTTGGTCTATAGTTGATTTGCCGGGCCGGAAGCCGCACTGGTAGCTGCCGATTAGTGCGGTGCAAAATGGTTCTAGACGTTCACACAATACGCTGGACAGGATCTTGTATGAGACATTGAGCAGGGATATACCTCTATAGTTCTTACAAGAGGTAGGATCGTCTTTTTTGTGGATGGGGCATATAGAGCTGGTATTCCAGTCGTCGGGCATGCTCTCATCTTCCCAAATTCTGCAGATGATCTGGTGCATGCTCCCTACCAGAACATCGCCGCCAGCCTTGAAGAGCTCTGATGGCAAGCCATCTGAGCCTGCGGCCTTGTTGTTCTTCAGCTTCTGAATAGCTGTGCCGACTTCTTCTATGCTGGGTGGGAGGACTACTTCAGCGGCTGGAGTTGGGATTTCCTCAGTCCCTACCACTCTCTCTTGGTCATGCTCGTTAAGCAGCTGCTGGAAGTGCTGCTTAAATACATCCACTATTCCCTGCGGGTCGGTGACAAGATTACCCTCGCAGTTTCGAAGAGCCAGGGTGCCCTTTTTGAAGCCTCCTGCAAGGCCTTTGGCTTTCTTGTAAATGGCTCGTATTTTATGTCTATCCCTAGACTCCTCGATATCCTTGAGCTGGGAGGCTGCGAAGATTCTTTTCTTTTGTCGCAGTAGTTTCTTCTCCTCCCTTCTTCTGGCTCGGTACTCTTCTCGCGCTGCCCTGGTTTTCCTCTGCAGCGCCTTTTGGTACGCCTCGTCGGTTGCTGCCTTTTTCTGCTCACACTCGCCATCATACCACGGGTTTCTTGTCGGGGGTGGTAGGTATCCTAAGGTGGTTTCGGCTACTTCCTGAATGGCTGAGCGGCAATGCAGCCACATATTATTGGCATTTGTGTTCGACGTAGGCATACCGTAGAGTCTTTCGCTCAGCTGCTCCCTGTAGACTCTGGCAACCTCCGGTGTGCTCAGGCGCCCAATGTCGAACCTCCTCCTGATGGGCTGGTGCAGCTTTCTGACATTGGACAGTCGAGCTCTGAATCTTGCTGCTACGAGGAAGTGGTCAGAGTCGACATTTGCCCCTCTGAATGTTCGCACATCCAGGATGTTTGACGCGTGCCTTGCGTCAATGAGCACATGGTCGATTTGGTTGGCGGTTCGACCGTCCGGAGATCGCCAGGTTGCTGTGTGGATTCGCTTGCGAGGGAATCTTGTGCTACTTATCACCGCATTACGAGCTGTCGCAAAGTCAGCGAGTCGGAAGCCGTTATCTGTTGTTGTATCGTGGAGGCTGTGCTTTCCGATCACTCCGCCAAGGGTGTTTTCCTTTCCGATTTTGGCGTTGAAGTCCCCAAGCACGATTTTTACATCGTACTCCGGACAAGCTCCGTAGGCGTTGTCCAGGAGGTCATAGAAGTCCTCCTTGATAGGGTCTTCAGCGTCGTCGGTAGGGGCGTGTGCACATATAAGGCTGATGTTATAAAATCTGCCTCTGATGCGGATCACAGCCAGGCGATCACTTATAGGTTTAAAGTCGATGACCTTCGACCTTAACCGCTTTCCCACGACAAATCCGCATCCCAGTAAGTGCAACCTTTTGTGACAGCTGTAATAAATGTCGCAATTTTTCTTCCTAATCATACCGTTTCCTATCCAGCGTATTTCCTGGACCGCAGTAATATCCGCCTTGTACTGCGTGAGGATTCCTTCTAGTTTATGGGCAGCTCCGGGAGTGTACAGGGTTCTGACATTCCAGGAGCATACTCGCAAATCGTGTTCCTTTTTCGTGCGTTGTCGTCGTTGAGTATCCGTCCGTGTATCCGAGGCATCTTGCTCATTCATAACTTTTAGGTTTTTTACGTGGGCGGATTGTTAGCCCGCCGCACAACCGCCATTCTGGTCGGGGTTTTTTTCGCTGCATACGTTTGTTCACCTCCCAACGGTTGTTGAAGAGGCTATCCAGAGGGCGCCGCGAGGAGGCCGTATGTCAACTTGACCCGGGCATTTAAACAGGGATCGTTGCTGGCATCTCGCCAGGTTGAGAGCAATCAACAACTTTAACGTACGGTTCTAAGGCTTACCAAATCTCCAATTCTGACCATAAACCATAATCCAGTGGATTCGGATCTGGACTCTTTTACGGGCCTTTTTCTGCTGCTATAAAGCCAGGAAAATTGACTCTCAGCCGTTACTGCGTGGTTTTGGCTTTGCGCGTTTTCCTTTTTTTTTGTTTTTTTTAATGTGGGGTGTCGGAATACATATCTGCCTGATCTATGTCGAGGTGAGAGAGAGAGTGAGAGTCAACAGAGGCATGCCACAGGGGGGTGTTCCATCGCCTCTCCTATGGCTCCTCGTAGTCGACGAATTGCTAAAGCTCCTGGAGACACAGGGTGTCAATGTCACGGCCTATGCCGGTACCATCCTGGTACCTTTGAAATTTCCTCAGGTCCTTAGTGAAAGACTAAATTATACGCTGTATGTATGTATGTTGGCGTTACAGTCCATGAAGGACCTGAGCCGAGCTTCTCTCAATCACCCATGTTGTGTGTGATTTCATTTTCCCATAGGTGAAAGGGACCTACAGTTTATTGTTGGTTCCGAACGGCGAATTTCGAAAAGCTTTTCATGACAATTTTACTACAGGGGGTTTTGTCAGAACCCCGCTGAGGAGAAACACCGTGAAAAATCCGTTCGATGACACGGCTGTGTCGGGATTCGATCCCGTGTCATCGGCATCAGAGGCCAACACACTACCCACTGCGCCACGGTGCGGCTATGCACAGCGCGTAGCAGTGCTTATGCGCTGGTATTGGTGAATAACTGGGTCAAGGAACGGGGCCTAGGGGTAAATCCAACTAAACTTCTTCACAAGAAAAAGATCAATACCAAGGTATACATATCCACGTGTAAATGGTATCGACCTGATTCCGAAGAAATCCGCTAGGTATCTTGGCACCACTAGACATCCTAGATTCCAAGCTTAGCTGGAAGGACAACATAAATGAAAGAACCAAGAAATCTTGCGTGGCACTATATTCGTGCAGAGTACCTTTCGGAGAGACATGGGGCTTTAAACCAAAGGTGTTCTACTGGCTGTACACCGCGGTGGTAAGACCTATTTTAGTCTATGGATCAATTGTCTGGTGGAAAGCACTTGAGAAGAAATGCAACCTTCAAAGTCTTACAAGGATTCAAAGGGCTGGCTGTCTGGCGGTGACCGGATCTATGAAATCCACACCAACGGCGGCCCTTGAAGCGATGCTGAACCTTCCACCACTAGACATGTACTCTGAAAGCATTGCAGCCAGGGCTGCGCTAAGGATGCAAGAATCCAGTCTTGGAAAAGATGTCCTCATGGCAACGCAACAATCCTGGATCGATGGGCTACCCTGATGTCCGCAACCGAAACGGACTATACCACCCCACTTTCTTACTGTGAGAGGAGATTCGCTATTAGGACACCTTTCAGGGAGGAATGGACCAGTGGTATGGTAAATACGTAAGATGAACTGACAATCCATACCGACGGATCCAAATCAAATGGATACCGGTACAGGAGCCGGAGTCTACTTCGAACCTTAGGAAGCATGTCACTCCTACAGACTTGATGATGGCTGTAGCGTCTCCAGGCTGAGATCTTTGCAATCAAAAAAGGTGTGGATCTGATTCTTAGGGAGAATTTCTCAGGTAAGAGAATCAAAATCTATGTTGACAGTCAGACAGCCATTAGGGCTCTGCAAGCAACATGGATAAGATCCAAACTCGTAAAACTCTGTAAAGAGAAACTAGAAGAAATATCGGATGTCAATGAGGTAACCATCTGCTGGGTACCAGGGCATGTGAATATTTCCAGAAATGAGAAGGCGGACGAACTAGCCAGACTGGGATCAGGTGCAGATATTTCGCAGATCGTAACTGAGGCTAGAACGCCACTCTGCACACTATTCAGAGAAATAGGGGTGGAACTACTAGGAAAGGCCAACAAGCGATGGTGCCAATTAGACACATGCGCTACGGCAAGGTTAACATAACCTGCCTATAACAAAAAAAGGACGGGAAGTTTCCTAAATCTTGGTAGAGGGAATATACGACTGGTAGTCGGTGCCCTCACTGGGCACTTCATGATATCATACCACGCAGCTAGACTAGGCCAGCCTTACAACGATTTTTACAGAAGCTGTAGGGACGAAGAGGAAATAGAATCCATTCGTCACCTACTGTGTGAATGCCCTGCACTGGCCCGAAGAAGATCTACGTTCCTTGGGAACTACTTCTTCTCGGGTTTAGAGGAGGTAAGAGACATTAAGCTGAACGAACTGCTAAGATTCTTAATTGAATCTGACTTCATGTCAATAGGGCACCCAACTAACCTAACCCTAACCTATGCCGACGTACCAACCAGTTGAGCCCTTGGCAGTCGATGACGTCACCCTCATATGTGGCAGCAGCGTACATAGATCGAAGTGGCATTTCGGAAGAGTTATCCGAGTGTTTCCGGGCAAGGAGTCGCAGGTCAGGGTAGCAGAGGTCTTAATCAAGGCAGGGGTGTTTAAACGGTCGGCGTGCATGCTGGCAAAGCTGGATGTTGGTGTATCACGAGACCGATGATTCATGGGACCCGGGATGTTATCGCTTGTTATCGCAATTTAGTTTTCGATTGTTGTAATCTTCGAACGTCACTCTCGTTTAGTCGTCTGAGGGCTGTCATCGTTATTTAATCTTTTCTTGGTTCGGCATCCTGCCAACCGACTCCGATTTCATCATTGGAGACGAACATCGGCGACTGAACAAGGAGGACGTGAGAAGGGTGTAAGTACCGACCCTTGTTTGTATTGTACTTTTTATTGTATCATTCATCCCTTTCAGGAAATAAGATTCGTTAAAAGAAAAAGGCGGAATCGAGTTCTTATTTCCGACGCTACGGTCAGTCAGTGCAGCCGGTGCAATCTTCGCAACATGGGGCTAGTGATATCAAATAGTATTTGGCACTGCGACCTTTGCAGATCTATTGTGACTGTAAGGTGACTAGCGGAGGAGCTTCTCCACTTCCATAATGAAGTTGAGAATGCTTATCGTAGGAGCCGAGGTGATTCCCTCAGGAGTCATAACTTCGCTGACTTGAGAGTGCCGCAGAATGGTTCTGGACCTATATATGTATTTATCGCTGGACCCTTAACACCTTTGTACCCTCGCACCCACCAGAGTTTGACAACCACCATTCCTTGATGGTTTTTGAGTTTGTACTGTACGAACTCACCTCTTTGAGCGCTGCTTGGCTATCAGAGGGTATGTTGATATTTACTCCTCTTATGCCAGTCTCCGGATGGTGAAGGACTAGCAAAGGCCTCGTAGGGGTAGCATCTGCCGACGGATGCTGGCCCGACAAAAAGCGAGTAAGAGCCTCTGCAGCCGAACATCTTGCAGCTCTGCTAGTCAGGTCCTACTTCCACCTCCTCGTGGTGCCATCTGGAAATTTCCTTAAAAGGGAAATTACTGACGGAAGAGGCCGAATGGCGAGTATCCTGCGCCACCAAACAGGATAAGTGTCGGTTGGGCTATGGTCTAGCGAACCATAACCGTAAAACCACTAATTGCTCAGAAACACAAAACAGCCTCGGATAATAAAACGGAACGGATCTATGTTGACGACCCTATAAGAAAACAAAAAACAAACAAGGACCAGTGCTTTTGCCAACCGCGTCTCCCTTAAGCTCTCCGATACACCTCAATCCTCCACTCAGTCAGTAGAGCAACAATGGAGCCTGTGCAAGCAAGCCCTGAAGAGCACAGCAACGGAAGTGCTGGGCCTTAAAGCTCCACCACGACGAAACACCTGGTTCGATGACGAGTGTAGAAGGATTCATGCGGAAAAGCAGGAGGCATACAAAGCCTCACTACACAAAAAAACAAGAGCGGCTCGTGAGCTCTACGAGCTTAAGAGAAGGGAGGAACATAAGCTTCTCAAGAGAAAAAAGAAAGAGCACGAGAAGCGGGCGATTGAAAACTTGGAGAGGTGCTATTGCAGGCACGGCGTTCGAAGATTTTATCAGTGGATAAAACGAATGCCTCAAGGCTATAAAGCCCGAACGGAGGCCTGTAAGGATGAGAACGGACACCTAGTAGTAGAATCGCAGTCGATGCTGAGAATTTGGAAAAACCACTTCTGCAGACTGTATAACGGCGATGACAACCAACATACCGCCGTCAGGCAGAATGATCCATTTTTTAACGACGAAGATCGCAGAGAATTCCGTCTCCCTGGCCTCGACGAAGTTGAGATTGCCATGTCGAAACTCAAGTCGAATAAAGCTGCTGGCGCAGATGGACTGTCTGCTGAGCTCTTCAAAGCGGCTGGCGGTGAGCTGGTTAGGAGCATGCACCGGCTCATCTGTACGATATGGTCAGAGGAAGGCATGCCCGAGGAATGGAGTCTCAGCATTGTTTGCCCGATCCACAAAAAAGGAGATCCCTTTGACTGCGCCAACTATAGAGGAATAAGTCTCCTTAATGTCGCATACAAGATCTTCGCTGCCGTTTTGTGTGAACGCCTGAAGCCATTCGTAAACAAGCTGATAGGTCCTTATCAGTGTGGCTTCAGGCCAGGGAAGTCCACCATCGATCAAATCTTCACACTACGGCAGATCCTGGAGAAAACCAATGAGTTTCAAGTCGATACGCACCATCTATTCGTCGACTTCAAGGCCGCATACGACAGCGTAATTAGAGACGAGCTATATAACGCCATGTTTACTTTTGACATCCCTGCGAAGCTCGTCAGACTATGCAGGATGACCTTGGAAAATGCTCGCTGCTCCATCCGAATCGGTGAGCACCTTACCGATAGTTTTGATGTCAAAAAAGGATTTAGGCAGGGCGATGCGCTGTCGTGTGATTTCTTCAACATCGTATTGGAAATGATTGTGCAAAGATCACAGGCCAATACAAGGGGCACGATCTACTTCAAATCCTCGCAACTCCTTGCATACGCCGACGACATTGACATAATAGGTAGATCGCAGCGAGATGTCAATGAGGCGTTTGCGAGTATTGAGATGGAGGCGGCAAAAATTGGTTTGGCAGTTAATGAGGGCAAGACTAAATATCTGCTGTCATCGAAAAAGGACATTTACCACCGACGTCTTGGACAGAACGTGCATATTGGCAGATATAAGTTCGAGGTAGTTAAGGACTTCATATACCTCGGCTCCGCGGTGACTTGGAACAACGACACCAGTTTCGAAATCAAGCGCAGAATTACTCTTGCCAACTGCTGCTTCTTTGGGCTCAAGAGGCAACTGAGAAGTAGAGCCCTCTCCCGTACGACCAAGTTGACCTTATATAAGACCTTAATTATCCCGGTCCTGTTACACGGCGCAGAAACATGGACTTTATCTAAAGCGGATGAGGAAATCCTTGGTCGTTTCGAGAGAAAGATTCTGCGTTCGATTTTCGGTCCCATAAACACAGAGGAGGAGTCTGGTCAGGCGTCTGCGGTTCCGACGCCTAAGATGGCTAGGCCATGTCGAGCGAATGGACACCACAGCTCCAGCCCGTAGAGTCTTTAAATCCAACCCCGAGGGACGAAGAAATAGAGGACGGCCGCACCTGAGGTGGCGCGCACAGGTGGAAGGGGACCTCAACCAACTGGGCGTGCGGCATTGGAAAACACTAGCGAAAGATCGTGCTAGGTGGAGAGGCATGTTGGTTGAGGCCCAGGTTCACCCCGAACTGTAGCGCCCGTTAAGTAAGTAAGTAAGTAATGCCAGTCTCCAGATTTAGGTTGACGCATGTTAGGATGGCATGTAATTCTGCTTGCCTTTCGAGATCTTACCATTTGGTCCAAGGATACCGCCATCAACGCCAGAAACCATCTTGGAGCCATCAATATACCACCTGAGGCCTTTGACATTAAGTAAAGGATCACTGTTTTCCCATGCTGAGCGATTTGGGATCAATATCTTAAATCTCTTGTCGAAAGTGAAGGTGTGTGGCAATGCGTCCGAGACTCTGGTAATCATATCTAGCTCGGGAAGGTGTTGTAAGGTGCAGGTTTGCATAGCGCCTGTAATGTCGAGACCCACTAGTCTCTGAAAGCGTTGAAGCTTAACAATTATTGTTTTTTGCTCAGGCTTTGCGCGTTGGAGCAGAGTCCTGTCGAAGATCCACCTGTATCCATTGAAAACGCTATTGACCAAACTCTTCACAACGCCCTCTAACACATCTTCTTGGTAAACCTTTGCACTTCTTGGCTGTCCTTTACTCCAGATGGTTTTAGCAACTCGGAGATTTGGCCTGTACTGTCTCGTCTCAAGAGAAATGGTTTTTGGTACAGCTCGCATCGGGATGACAGTGCGCTTGCGAGGGAAATATCATACGACCTGTGTCTCATAGATATGCCCTCTGACGCAATGACACCTGTCATCCTATTTCGAATTTCCATGGCGCCAGGATGGCTTTGGCTACCTGGAAAGGATTGTCTCGGCATTTTTACAGGACACTTGATCGGCGAATGTCCTAGCGGTCTCTTTCGATTGCAACTTTCCTTTTGTTCTTGGCTCCGTACCTTGACTGAAAGGTAATGATCCGTCTCGATGTTGGCTCTTGGAAAAGGTCGGACATCTGGGATGCTGGCTTATAAGATACCTTTAATGCGTGCTTGTTTTGGTGGCGTTACAGCCCATGAACCAAGCCAGAACCAAGCTTCTCTCAATCACCCATGTTGTGTGAGTTTTTTTTTTTTTTTGTTCTTTTACTCAGGTGAAAGGGACCTACAGTGTAATGTCGTGAGTCGAGAAGCTTTTTCTTGCACAGTATACTACGGGGGGTTGTGCCAGTACCCCGCCGAGGAGGGACGCCGCGAAATAAACATTCGATAGTGTTAGTTTTATCGGGATCCGAACTCGCTCATCGTGCGCCAGAGTCCAACACACTAACCACTGCGCCACGTCGCCCTCCAAAATACCTTTAAAAAAGCGGCAAATGTAAGGGAAACAAAAGAAAAATTCAAAGCGCCTTTCAAGAAGAGCTGGGACTCTCCAAAGCGGGTTTCGGAATTACTAATGATGGCAACACATCCAGAAGATTTTTCACTAACCGGGAATGTTCTTCTCATATCAATGTCATATCACAATACCGCTAATATGTACACTATAGACCTCTATGGTTGGCATCCCATGTCACCAACTATACACAAAGTTATGATACATGGCCCCGAAGTAATAAAATACTCAATTGTACCTATTGGTAAGGTGTCAGAAGAGGCCGCTGAGGCTGGTAACAAGCACTTCAGGCAATATAGATTATGTTTTAGTCGGACCCTTTCACGGATTGATTGCAACAGAGATGTGTTACATTGATTGTTACTGAGTTCCGACCCGTATCTAAGTAGCATTGGAGCACGGAAGTACAAGAAAACCAAGCCTATTCCAAGAGAGGCCCTCGATCTTAGGATCGGAAGAGCGCTGCCTTTGCCTCTGGAAAGCGATAGTAAAAAAAATATAGACGATGTACATAGATGAAGAGGACGAAGATTTTTTTTTTTTTTGTTTTGAAAATGTATATAATTGAAAAGAAAACGCGAAATAAGGCAATGCGTCCGCGCCGGTTCGAATTCGGTTCAAAAGTTCATCTTTTTCGTTTTGGGCTTTTGTAAAAGGTCTAATTGCTTTTGAAATATTAGGTTTTCATGCAGAAGCAGATCCCTGAGCTTCTGTTTTCGATATTGAAGCTTTTCTTCCTTCTCCTTTTTTTCTCTCAATTTCTGAATCCTTTTCTCAGCACCTTGGTAATACTCGGGTGCTGTCCAATTTTGGAATTTCGATGCAACTTTACTCCAATGCGAATAATAATGAACGACTGCTTTAGTTTGCTCCGTCCGGATGTGTTCCGTCTCACGTTTCCGTGCGAAAGAGGCTTGCAATTTCAGTGTATTATTCATCACGCTTAACTTTAATATTCCAATCTTACTCTGTCCGTTTCATTGACAACGTAATTCACAAAACCAAAACGGAAAGGTTAAATATTGAAAACAAAATTGAAGTAAAATTCTATGCGAAACATAAACAACGAACTTTGCTTAAATATGGTGTTTTACTCAATTATTGGGCACAAAAAACCTGAAATAATTCTAACTTCCACTCTTTACAATTGAGCTGGAAAGCAACAGTAACAAAAATGTGGTCTAGGTGCGACCCGCAAGGCCCACATGACCAACTTCCCAGTAGGAAAACTGAAAACAACCATTTGAATCCATATTTTTAGGGTTCCGTACCCAAAGGTAAAACAGGGACCCTATTACTAAGACTTCGCTGTCCGTCCGTCTGTCACCAGGCTGTATCTCATGAACCGTGATATTTAGATGATGTTGCCGCTATAACGACAAATACTAAAAACAGATTAAAATAAATATTTAAGGGGGGCTCCCATACACCAAACATGATTTTCATCCAAAAAATCCCCTTGGTCACATACACATCCCCTTGGTCACACATAAGGTTAGTCGACAATATCCCACAACCAGTAGCAACCAGGGGAGGGAGCGAGCAAACGGAGCAAAGAAGTTGATCGCGTTTAACATGGCAAACGCCAGCTTCGGTCTCTGTCCCTGCTCAATCCAAGTTGACACACAGCCTCCGCGTGGCCCCCCCTGGGTAGCTACCCTGGCACCCGCCAGGTAGTGAACCAATATGTGCAGCGACCCAACCCCTTGTTCGTGGGGAAAGAGGAACCTAGCCCTCCAGGTTAGGAGTTGTGCTTAGGGGTAACATCCCTATCACGTAAAACCTTCTTGTTCCGAAACAACAACAAGCCTCGGATACGGACGGATACAAAGCTGACGACCCCTGCAAACGACTAACGGACTTGAGAGTCTGCATCTGGAATGTGAGGTTCCTTAACAGGCCGGGTGCAGGCGATCAATTGGAGCAAACCCTCAACTGCTATAAAGCAGATATAACCGCACTCCAAGAAGTGCGATGGGATGGACCAGGCAAAAAACGGATGAGAAACCGCAACATCTACTACGGGAACTGACAAGGAGAACAAACAGTGCCTATTCGGGAACGGATTCGTTATTCGAGGAAGACTCCGACAAAAAGTCTTAAGCTTCCGAGATATAAGCGAACGCCTCATAACAATCCGCATCAAAGCTAAACTTGGGAACATTAGCTTAATATGCGCTCACTCCCCAACGGAAGAAAAGGACGATCGACTCAAAGATGAATTCTACGATCTCCTAGATAGAACCTATGCCCAATGCCCCAGCTACGACACACAAATAGTCCTAGGAGATTTTAATGCAAAACTGGGCAAAGAGGACATATTTGAGTCGATCATAGGAAAGCATTAGCCTCCCTAACACCATATCCGACAACGGACTTAGGCTAATCGATTTCCTAGCGGGGCGTAACCTCCTTGTAGCAAGCACGCGATTCCCCCATCTCAACATCCACAAGGGTACCTGGCGGTCTTTTGATCAATCGACCACCAACCAGATTGATCACATTGCAATCGACGCCAGACACTCCTGCAGTATTGTCGACGTACGAACCTTCCGAGGAGCCAACATCGACTCGGACCACTACCTTGTTGTAGCGGTCCGAGGTACGAATGAGGATATCAAGAATGCTTAGGAGTCGAGTAGGACAACGTAAGTTTGACATCGGAAAGCTACAATCGCAAGAGACTGCCAGAACCTCAGTCGATCGTATCTCCTTCAACCTCTCTCAAAATCCGCTCACAGCAGCGCAAACAGTAGAGCAGGAATGGGCGCATTGCCACAGCGCCGTCAGAGACGCTGCCTCAGAGGGCCTGGGTTTCTAACCGCCACCAAAAACCCCTGGTTCGATGAACAATGCGAACAAGCCCATGCAGCAAAACAAGAGGCATATGAAGCCGTGCTGCAACGACGGACGAGAGCTGCTCGCTCTCGACGCTTTTCAGAAGAAAGAAGGAGAGCACGGAAAGCGTGAGATCGAGGAGATGGAGAATGCTTCCGCAGGAATGACGCCCGTAAGTTTTTACAATAAGGTAAAACGAACATGCCAAGGCTACAAATCTCAGCATCTTCTGCCCGGTTCTTAAGAAAGGAGACCCCTATAACTGCACCAACTATAGGGGAATAAGTCTCCTTAATATCGCATATAAGATCTTCTCCGCCGTATTGTGTGAAGGCTTGAAACCGTTTGTGAGTAACCTGATCGGCTCTTATCAGTGCTTATCAGTGTGGTTTCAGGCCAGGTAAACACACAATAGACCAAATATTTACGCTACGGCAGATCTTGGAGAAGAATACCTAATCGGCACTCACCACCTCTTCGTCGATTTCAAGGCTGCATATGACAGCGTATATAGAGATGAGCTATACAAAGCCATGTCTGGTTTTAACATCCCTGCCAAACTCGTCCGACTGTGTAGGATGACAATGGAGAATTCTCGCTGCTCCATTAAGGTCGGTAATGAGCAAACCGAGACCTTTGATGTTAAAAAAGGATTTAGGCAAGGTGACGCGCTGTCATGCAACTTCGTGCTTGAAAAGATCGTGCAAGAGTCACTGGCCAACACAAGAGGT
Source organism: Eumerus sabulonum (assembly GCA_951905685.1). NCBI lineage: Eukaryota > Metazoa > Arthropoda > Insecta > Diptera > Syrphidae > Eumerus > Eumerus sabulonum. The sequence continues at coordinate 244,520,786 of OX645060.1, forward strand.
ACGATTTATTTCAAGTCTACGCAATTGCTTGCGTACGCCGACGACATTGATGTGATTGGACGGACACAGCGAGACGTCAATGAGGCCTTTGTAAGCATTTAGGTAGAAGCGGCTAAGATGGGGCTCAAGGTCAATGAGGGTAAAACCAAATATCTGCTTTCATCTAAAAGAGACGGTTAACACCGACGTATTGGCCAGAACGTCACCATGGGCGTTCCCATTCCCCCTTTACGGTGCAGAGTCTTGGACCTTAACAAAAGCGTATGAAGATGTCCTTGGTCGTTTCGAGAGGAAAATTCTGCGCACTATCTACGGTCCCGTTTGTTCAAATGGTGTATGGAGGAGAAGATATAACGAAGAACTTTACGGGTTGTACAGCGACATCGGCCTGATACGACGTCTACGGATACAGCGTCTAAGGTGGCTAGGCCATGTAGAGCGCATGGAAAACACAGGTCCGACCCGAAGAGTCTTCGAATCTACCCCGGAAGGAAGGCGCGGCAGAGCACGGCCGCATCAACGGTGGCGCACGCAGGTGGAAGGGGACCTTAACCAACTGGGCGTGCGGCGCTGGGAACAGCTGGCCAATGACCGTGCCAGCTGGTGACGCTTGCTGGTTGAGGCCCAGGTTCACCACGGACTGTAGCGCCACCTAAGTAAGTAAGTATTCAATTTACTTCCGAAGTTAATAAATGGGATAAACTTGAAAAAAAAATGTTGAACTTGAAATACGAAGCACAGAGGTGAATATTTTTTTCTGACGCACGCTCACAGTAGGTGACCTAACCCTATTGGACCTGGGCAATCCTTTTTTTGTGTTATGAAAGTTCTGTATGTTGATAGTGCTATCTATCTATGCTGTAATTTGACTGGTTATTCCCTGAAGGAATATATGTATGAACAGCATTTTGTTATTTGAAGTCACAGACCTTTATTGCATTCACATGAACTCATTCAATTTTCTGTGGAGTTATTGAAGTCACTTCAATTCTTTGAAGCTTTTTGCGTCATCTGCGTCTTGCCATTCAAAACTTCCTAGAATACAAACAATTCAATTTCACCTAAACGCTAAATAGCATCTCGCCTTTTCTAGGAAGTCACCTTCCTCGGTCGTCCTTGTGTCGTCTTTCAATTCGCTCCTCTCAGTCAGCGTTAATCCAAGACGCATTCGCCACTTGCTTCAAATTAATTAATTACCCTCCCAACATCTCGGGCCAAACACGTGTCGATGCCTTCAATCATCTGCGCACCAGCGCGCGTCTAATGCAGGATTCGAGTAACGAGACACTAACAATGTATCCTCTAATGCTCCAACAAGGCTTTAAGAGGTTGTAAAAGGATTTCATTTTACCCCACTTCCGTTTTGTCCATCACCGGCTTATTCTAACAAAGTGGTAAGCTTAATGTCACTTGTATACAGCGAAATATGTATTAATATTCAAATTGAGATGCTTATTCGTTTCTGTTTACACACCTTATCGTATCTTATTACCCGTAGTCACTCGAATTACTCGTCCTCTTGCGTAACCATGCATCCTTGTATGTGAGTGGGACAAAATGAGGAAAATAGAATGAAAAACTTACCATTAACTATGCGAGTTAGCTTATTCCTACGCGTTGATGATGGACTGAGAACACTCTCACGCCGATTACCCCCCAGATCGACATTTAGCTGCGAAGGATACTGTATCCCACCGGCACTACTGGTCGAAAATAGACTACTTGACGAAGGACGATGTTGAAATGGAAAATGCTTCGGCACTGCCAATGATGGTCGTGGTGAATCGCTCCATACTGCATCTGCCATCGAGTCGATGCTGGCCGAGCGGGGTAACTTCCCAGCAAGGGTATCTCGCCTGAAAACCAAAAAACGAACATAGAGGGATAAAGTTAGTAAGTTTCGTTAGTTGCGTCATGTTTTGTTTTATCTGAGTTTGTATCCTTTTCCAGCTCTCTTCCTTTCATCGCATTTATGAAAACTTTCAGCAAAGACTCTGTGTGAAATGGAAGTTTTGAGGAAAAACTTTTCCTTTTCTACCGCCTGAGCACCATTAAGGGAACAGGAAAAGTGTCTTAAAAAATGCGAGACAAAATTTTGAGATTTCAAGGTATGTACATAGTAGTCTGAGCTGATTGCTGATGATCAATTCTACTGCACTAAGGAAGCGAGTAGATATTGATTGATGTACATAAGTCATGATTAACCAATAAAGGACATACACATGCCTACGTGTCTCCATGCTTGCATGCTTTCGTGTCTCTCCAATAAATCGACTCGTGGCAGGTTGTTGTTTGCATACACACTCTCTACCAGATATACATATACATATACATATGTATATCGAAGGAAGGACACTTTGCACAGACGAAGACTTCGAATGCCATCATCTGAAGAGCTCACGAGTGGATTTGCTGTTATTAGGTCATAAACTGGTATTCTCGTGGGGCTGTGCGAGGCAACTTAAGAACAACGAACCAATGTCAATGGGTTCCGGAATGTCGAGCACTCGTGTTTGTTTGTTTGTTTGCATAAAAAATAAATTTTTTTTCGCACGAGGGAGGAATAGAGAGTAGAAAATCGAAAAAATGACGACATAAGCTCATAGGTTGCCGCGTCTCCTATGAACATGGGAAAATACTACAAGTGGAAAACGATGAAAGTAGCTCAACATGCATTTGAATAGCGACGAAGGAATGCGATTATCTTGCACTACGGGGGATACTGAAATACATATATGTAGATGGGAGCGGGTAGTATTATAAAAAGCGTACCTCTCCCAGGACAGACGACGTGGCGGATCCTCAACGTCTATCATTGCAAAGTGACCGTCACTGTTCGACATGGTGGCCTTTGCCGTTTGGTTTAGTAATTTTACAAGGCGACACAGTGCTGTGTTTGTTGAACTTACGCCACCGCTACTACTGCTGCCCCCACTACTGCTATTCGTTACAGCGTCACGATCTCGTCCACCACCGCCACCACTAGCTGCAGTTGACTTTCCGACGACATCGTCCTGTTGCCTTCGACTTGTGGTTAGCTGTTGTTGTTGTTGTTGTTGCTGCTGATAGGATGAAGATTGTTGTTGCAACTGCTGCTGATGCAGCTGTTGATGCGACCGCTGATGGTACTGATGCAAGTTCATGGGGCACTGATTTCTCTTCGCCTGACTGGAGGCTGCGTTTGATCCCGTTGAAACTCGGTAAGCTCTGGCCGCCACAATATGTGGCGCTGGTATCCTGTTACGATTAAATAACTTCACATTAGGAACACGTTTTACGCTTACGTTTACGGTAATGCATTTGATAAAATGAAAATAAAGCAAAATTGGCAGAGGATGAGGATGGATGTGGGGATGATGGGGTAAGGATATCAGGAGACAGACGGACAAGTGAAGAAAAAAAAAAAAAAAAAAAAACACGCACACACATTCCCGGGGGGTGAGAAATGTTCATGGAGTTTCGCAGCACGACTTTTGGGGATGGTGTGCCAAGAAGACGACGACAACGAGCCAATGACGAGCTTGAGGTCGATTGCTGATAGCTTTCTTATAACTGCTTTGCTCGGCTACATCTATAGCTCTCTGAATTGTTGAACAGGATGTTCAATATCGATTTAAATTTAAAGTACTATTCGCGCTTTCGCGCAATAAAAAAAAAAAAATGACGAGGAAAAGCAGATTTGCATTTATAACTAATCAAAGTGTACCCAAGTCTCCTTCCCGCGTCTTATTCGACTATACCATACGAAAGGAAAGTGGAGCGGGTGGCTCTCGATTGGTAATAAAAAAAATAATTTCCGGGATATGATGTGAATAATGCATTTAAGAAGTGAAAGGTGGCAGGCAGGCAGTAGGTGACCTGCCACATTGATGTATGGAATTTTATTTATTCCAAGTGCGAGGGTAAACACATTAAAGGGCCAACGGCAGCGAGGTTCATTTCTTTTTCAATTTCGTAAATTGAGGAAATAAGGAGGAGAGAATGTTAATCCCATATCGAGGGAATTTGTAATTCTCTATCGGGTTACGCAGGACTATCGTCTAATGTTGGAAATGGTTTGTTTGCTGTTTTAAGGTGGAGAGCGCACTCCGGAAGATATGCTTATTCTACCTTTTTGGCTAAAATTTGACATTGAACTTCAATAAATAACCGTGAAGTCGTAAAGGAACTCGGTATAATCTGGGACCTTGTGTGTAGGCACCTTTAATAGGACACAGAGCTCATAGCCCTCTGAGAGTTAACTTAAAGACGCTCGCATCCAATTTCGGAGACGAAACGAGCAAACAGAGCAAAGAAGTTTATAACGTGGCAAATGCCAGATTCGATCTCTGTCTCTCCTCATTCCAAGTTGACACACAGGCTCCGCGTGGCCTCCCTTGGATAGATGCCTTGGCACCGGCCAGGTAGTGAACCAATGTGAGTAGAGACCCGACCCCTTGTTTCTGGGGATAGAGGAACCTGGCCCTAAAGATTGAGGTTGTGCTTAAGGGTAACATCCCTATGACCGCAAAAAAAAGTTGCAGGATAGTGCGTTACCTTGTCTAAATCTGAACATCATAGGTCTCGATTAGTTCGTTTGCAACCTTAATGGAGAAGCGAGAGTTCTTCATTTTCATTCTGTACAGCCGGACAAATTTGGCAGGGATGTTGAAACTTGACATAACTCCATATGTCTCGTCTATATGCACACTATCATACGCGGCATATCCCGACACAGCCATGTCATCGAACGTGTTTTTCACGGTGTTTCTCCTCAGCGGGGTTCTGACAAAACCCCCTGTAGTAAAAGTGTCATGAAAAGCTTCTCGAAATTCGCCGTTCGGAACCGGCAATAAACAGTAGGTCCCTTTCACCTATGGGAAAATTAAAATCACACACAACATGGGTGATTGAGAGAAGCTCGGCTCAGGTCCTTCATGGACTGTAACGCCAACATACATAAATACATACATACGCGGCTTTAAAATCGACCAAAAGGTGATGGGTGTCGATTTGGAATTCTTGAGTCTTCAAGAACTGTTGCAGTGTGAACATTTGGTCTATTGTGAACTTACCTGGCCTCAAGTCACGCTGATATTAGCCGATTGTCGACAACAGGCTTCAGGCGTTCACACAATATAACAGAGAAGTTATTATACACGATATTATGGATATTATATTCCCCTGTAGTTGGCGGAGCTATAGAGGTCTCGTTTCCCGGCGACCAGGCAAACTATGCCGAGCTCCCATTCTTCGGATATGCTTTCTACTAACCATATGTTACAAATAAACCACCTCATATAGCTCAGCAGACAGGCTGTCTGCGCCCGGAGCTTTATTAGACTTAAGTCTCGATATTGCTGTCTTGACTTCATTTAGGTTGGCTTCACAGAATTCTCGTACGAGTGGGTCATTCTGCTTGACGGAAGATCCTACGGAAAATGAACGGAAAATCATGCGAGACTGCGTTTCAGAACCTAGTAGGGAGAATTGAATGCGCGCTCGAAAGGAAAGAGGGAGCTTTTGATAACGCAACTTTTGACAGCATGTGCAATGCTGCCAGACATCATGGCGTAGATGAAGCAATGGTACATGGATCAAGGCAATGCTCATGCACAGGACATTAACCGCTGATGCAGGCCTCGACCAGTATGTCAAATCCGGCGTAAACAGGGGCTGCCCGCAGGGTGGCGTCCTGTCTCCGCTCTTATGGTGCATGGTGGTCGATTCCCTGCTTGATGCTCTCAATGCCTCTGAAATCTATGCCCAGGCCTATGAGAATGATGTCGCCATTCTTTCTGTTGACTCATGTTTAGCGACTGTCCATCTCAAAGCACAGGTGGTGCTGGTGGTGGTGTACTAGAAATGGGCTGTCAGACAATCCTCTTAAGACCGATGTCGTTCTCTTTACGAGAAGGAGGAAAAAATTGACATGACTCAGCTGGTACTAAAAGGCACTTCCATCCCGATATCCAAGGAGGGTAAGTACCTAGGAGTCATCTTAGATAGCAAGCTTCTTTGGTCAAGGCATGTTGAGTCAGAAACCACCAAAGCGTTGTCAGCTTTTGGCAAAACATGGGGTTTATCGCCGGTAAAGGTCCTCTGGATCTACACGGCAATGTTAAGACCCATAATCTCATATGCATCGGTTGTCTGGTGGAACAGACTAACACGCAAACACGTCGTAGCCACTTTCACCTAACCCCAAAGAACGGCTTGTTTTAGCTGCAAGGCCCCAGCACCCCGGGCGCTGCTCTAGATGCTATGAAGAGCCTTCCACCTCTTGATATATTTATCAGAGGGTGTGCTCTGAAAGCCATGTCTCGTCTGAAGAGAAATGGCTTTTGGTATAACTCGCATAGGAATAACGGCGTACTTGCGCAAGAATTGTCCTGCGACCCCTGTCTCATGGACATGCCTTCTGACGCACTGACGCCCGTTATTCTACTGCGCCGTTATTTCACAGTCGAGTTTCCATGGCGTCAGGATTGGCTGTGGCTGAATACTGAACCTGGAAAGGATAGTCTTCGCATTTTCACGGATGGCTCCAGGTCTGGGCGGAGGTCCGGTGCTGGGGTCTTCTTTGAGCGCGAAAACATCCGACTGCACTTCTCCTTAGGAAAATATGCGTCTGTCTTCCAATCAGAGATATACGCAATCCTAATGTCCATGCGCTATGTTGTGAAGCACAGGTGGAAGGGGGAAGGCATATGCGTCTGTAGTGACAGCCAACTAGCACTTAAAGCTGTTTGTAACTAACCTTTTAACTAGCACCAAATTAGTGCTTGAACTCAAGTCCTTCCTGAACAAAGTCGGCAGACTAAATTCATTAAAGCTTGTGTGGAATGAGATCTCTGATGAACTCGCCAGAATGGGTTCAGAGGAGAGCTTCTCCGGACCTGAACCCGCTCTAGGTCTACCTGCGTCCACGGTAAATTCCTACATTAACGATTGTGTATTTAATACACACAACCGTAGATGGAGGGACTGTCCAGGTTTCAGGATGACCAAGCGCATATGCCCTGATGTTTGCGAAAAATCTGGAGCATTCCTCCTGTCTTTAAGGAGAGTCGACCGCAGAAGGCTTGTGGGAGTTATCACGGGCCATTTCATTTTTGCCAAGCATCTCTACGTGCTCGGCATCAGTGAGACGCCTACCTGTGCTGCATGTGGCGAAGAGGAGGGCGATACTGCAGAGCATTTCCACAGTGATTGTAACGCCTTAGCTCGCGTACGGTGGCGCCTCCTTGGAGCCGACGTGGCGTGTGCCGAATCCCTTAGCTCTACATCACTGAAGATCCTTCAAATTTTTCTCCGGAAATCGGGTAAAATACAGTAATGTAAGGTGTCTGTCTGGAGTACAATGGACCAGTGTTTGCGTCTGAGTGCTCCAGCGGATAGCAGAAGCCTTCAACAGAACAAAAAAAGATAGTGCGAAGCGGATGAGAAAGTCATTGGCCATTTTGAGAAAAAAAGGTTTTGTGTGTGATTTTCGCAGAGCTCCGTGGCGCAGTGGGTAACGTGTTGGCCTCTGACGCCGATGAAACAGGATCGATACCCGACAACAGCCATGTCGTCGAACGTGTTTTTACGACCTTCTCCTCAGCGGGTTTCTGATAAAGCCCGTTGTGGTATAAATATCATGAAAAGCTTCGACGTTGACGGTTGCCAAGTCTCTATTTATAAACTCTGAAATGGGAAAAGAATGTAAATTAGAACCGATGAAACATGCGGCCCTAAGAGGGGACTGTTCAATAGCGTAAATTAGATTACGCTACTTTGGAGGCCTATCATCTTACCTATATGAAGCCATTTTCCCTTTAAGGCTGCGACACTAACATCGCGTACTGTATTGTTCATCCTACAATTGTCTTACGCTCTAGGTAGGTAAATTTTGTACGATTTGACGCTATCATTTCTATCTCGGCCCTTTTCACTTTGTGGTTCGCTGTGCCTTACACAACTTCCCTACCATAACCCCGGAAGCCGTTCAAAACATAAATTTTTCTCAAAGCATACAAACTGAATACGCATACAAGAAAAGGGAGTCAATTTGAAAAAAAAAAGGAGAAGCACTGCGATACATAGGTATCTTCTTCACCGTGACATAGTCCCAGATATGGCTGATAAAATAACAAACTGTCGGCACTGTCAATCAAAGATACGAATATAGACAGATTCACTTTTTTTCGCTTTTTTGTATCTTGTCAGCAGTATCTCTATTCTTTAGACTCCATCTTCATCACCATCACCATCTTCATCTTTCGTCAAAATCACTGTCTTCATCATTACTGTCACTTCATGTCGGGTAATGGAGAAGATTTCTCAAAGTACATGCCACGATGGGTGGAGTCGGAAGCTTTGAGAATCTATCATTGTAAGAATTACACCTTAATTGAAATGTGAGCTCTATGGTATCAAGCGAAAGTGCGAATCAATAGTATTGATTATCGACTAAAGCGTACAATAAACAATACCTTCACTGCTATCGTGCTTCGGAGCTACATACACCCTGAGGTGGTATTGTAGTTTCACGAGTGAAATCTTTTTAATGGGCCCACAAAGGCGTCTTAAAGCAGGAAAGCATCGTCATGAAATACAAAGCTCTAGGACAAACGTTTGATTCCTTTCCTGCAATATATCTACAAGCTTAAGTATCATATCATGCATTTTGAGTTGTGTCTCGAATTTCATTGGGTCCATCTCATATTCCCAAACATTTGCATAGCATGTCGAATGCACGTTTCCACTGTTTGTATTAACACCCATAATACAATATCAAGACCTCGTTAAGGTATGATGAGCATACGAGTACGTCTGAGCCACTTGTATAATTGGCAATACCATCCCAGCGAGCATTAATACATGAAATAATTTAAAATATCTTGGAAGTATGTATAGCAAAATCTTACACGAGTATCTGCCAGTTATGCTCGTTAACAGGCAATGAAAGTGAAATAAAGATATGTGTGATAGTATGTGTGGGTATTTATTCCTTCCAGCAGAATCGGCATCTTTGCAAGGCTTAGATTCACCCTGAAGCTGGGACGTGTTCTGAATAATTCACTGCGCTTTACGGAATGATGAGAACTGGCGTTTGTTGGTCACTGTAGCCCCTACACCTGGTCGAGAGCGATTGTACTGGCCTAAATTAGTCATAGCGTCAAGGCATGAAAATTATTCCGCAGTTGATGATTCAGTGGACACGTGAAGATATTGATCAATTCAATGTAATGGAGAGTCTAAAGGTTAAGGTTTATGTTTTCTCTTTGACTACCACGTTTAAATACGAACTGGAGGAAGAAATCCTACTCAATAACAGTTGCTTGACGGATGGAGGATACCAGCTTATGTATATAACCGAGGGGCATGAAAACGAAAAGACGGAAAAGTTGGGTTTGCGTGAGCTGTTTTTGATGTTCGGGTATACGACAATAGTCGTATGTTGCGAAAAATGAACAGGAAAGTGAATCAAAGGAAAGCGTTTTCGTGGAACAGGACTTAGCGGTGGAAATCTCGTCGTAGCACCGGAAGAAAATTTTATGTTTGGAGATTTTGTTTTGCCATGACCGCGCTTCTACACCAAAACGACTCTTTATTCTAGTATTTTGCCATCGCTTTTATACTGTGTAAAAAATGCTTTCCATGTGCTGTTTAGATGTGGACTACGCTCAAGTGAACATCTTTCGTCAACACCTAATCACTCCAAACCACTATCCTCCAACATGAATACGGAGGAGAGTCTAATCGCAACAACGCGCATGAAAGCGACATCTAGTTGACGTTATATTTGAGTTTTTTTTTTACTAAGGAAATAACGGTATTATATACTTACAACCATGGGGGTACTCAAATATTTTTCTTTCCAAAATTCACTTGAAAATTAACATTGAACAATACGTATTTCGACGTAGGTTACAATATCGCCCTTGAACCAATTATTTTAAACTTTACTATTTAGATGCCCCGTCGCTGCATCTTCCTCTCGACCAACTTACTCCTCCAGCTAGTACGATCTTTTCCTATACTTTTCCATTGCCGCGCACCAAGTTGGCTAAGATCCCCTTCTCCCTTGGATTCAAAGACTATCCCAGCTGCAGTGTGCATTCGTTCTACACGGCCTAGCCATCTAAGGCGTTGAATTCGTTGAATCCGTAAACGCCTGACCAGACTCATGTCGCTGTCCAACCCGTAAAGTTACTCAATACCATGTGTGCATTAAAGCCGAGCTTCTCTTAAAGCCGCATATGACACCGTTTATAGAGACGACCTATACAGAGCCGTGTCATGTTTTAACATTCCTGCCAAACTCATCAGGTTGTGCAGGATGACAGGGTGACGCACTGTCATGTGATTTCTTTAACATCATACATGAAAAAATCGTGCGGGACTCCAATACAATACAAGAGGTACGATCTAGTCCAAGTCTACACAATTGCTTGCCTACGCAGATGACATTGACGTTATTGGACGGACAAAGCGAGACGCCAATGAGGATTTCGCAAGCATTGAAGCAGAAGCGGCTAAAGTGGGTCTAAGTGTAACTGGGGACAAGACTACGGGGTGGCCGTGATGCAGTGGTTAACATAATCAACGGCCGAGCGGAAGGTGTATAGTTCAAATTCGTTTCATAGCCAAGAAAAAGTAATTCCTATACGGACAAAAAGTATGCAACACAGAAGTGAATGGAAAGTGACCAGACGTACTGCTGCAGGCATAACACTCACAGTATATGGTCAACTGAAAATTCATCCTCTGCGTATGCAATACTAACGTGCCCGAGCGAATTACTACGGACCATAACCAACGCGGAATTTGGTCGGCTCTCGTCCTATCTAGGGCAACCACCCCTGAGAGTAGTGAACCAACATCAACGATCCATACCACTGCACTCCGTTCAGGTTGTGGGTGTATCACATCATAAGAGAATATAAAAACTCTTGAACCTGCGCGAGTCTTTAAATAGACAGGCGCGTATCACCGACGTTTTGGTGAGAAGGCCACCTTCGGCAGCTATATTTTTGAAGTAGCCAATTGCTTCGTCTACCTTGGCTCGATAGTGACAAGCAGCAACGACACCAGCGCTGAGATAAAACGCAGAATAACTCTTGCCAACATCTGCTTCTTTGGGCTCAAGAAGCAATTGAGTAGTAGAGCCCTCTCTCAAAAAACTGAGGTATCCCTCTATAAAACCTTAATCATCGCGGACCTCCCCTACGGCGCTGACGCTTAGACATTATCAAAAGCAGGTGAAGAGGCTCTTGGGCGTTTCGAGAGGAAAATTCTGCATGCAATCTTTGGTCCCGTTTGTGTAAATGGAGAATGGAGGTGGAGATTCAACCAAGAACTGCACGGGCTGTACAGCTACAGCGGCATAGTTAGACGTTTTCGGATGAAACGTCTAAAATGGCTAGGCCATGTCGAGCGAATGGCCATCACCGCTCCGGCCCGAAGAGTCTTCAACTCCAACCCCGAGGGTCGACGCAGCAGAGGACGACCGCATCTAAGGTGGCGCGCACAGGTGGAAAGGGATCTCAACCAACTGGGCGTGCGGCACTGGAAGCGGCTGGTCAAAGATCGTGCCGGCTGGAGAGGCTTGTTGGTTGAGTCCCTGGTTCACCCCAAACTGTAGCGCCATCAAAGTAAGTAAGTTGCTTTGCATTCAAAGATAAAGAAAAAATGGATGCACGACCTGTCGTGTAGTTTGTCAAATCACCCGACTTGCAAATGATTAGATTCAAACGAAAATGACTTACTTACTTACTTAGGTGGCGCTACAGTCCGAGGTGAACCTGGGCCTCAACCAACAAGCGTCTCCAGCCGGCACGGTCTTTGGCCAGCTGTTTCCAGCGCCGCGCGTCCAGTTGGTTAAGGTCCCCTTCCACCTGCGTGCGCCACCGTTGATGCGGCCGTCCTCTGCCTCTCTGTTGGTTAAGGTCCTCTGTCCAACTCTTCGGGTCGGAGCTGTATTTTCCATGCGCTCTACATGGCCTAGCCACCTTAGACGCTGTATCCATAGACGTCGTACCAGGCCGATGTCGCTGTACAACCCGTACAGTTCTTCGTTATATTTTCTCCTCAATACACCGTTTGAACAAACGGGACCGTAGATAGTGCGCAGAATTTTCCTCTCGAAACGACCAAGGGCACCTTCATCCGCTTTTGTTAAGGTCCAAGCCTCCGCGCCGTAAAGGAGGACTGGGATAATTAAGGTCTTATATAGTTTCACCTTGGGTTTTCGAGAGAGGGCTCTACTTCTCAATTGCCTCTTGAGCCCAAAGGAACAGCGGTTGGCAAGAGTGATTCTGCGTTTTATCTTAGAGCTAGTGTTGTTGTCGCTGGTCATCAGTGAGCCAAGGTAGACGAATTCCTTTACCACTTCAAAGTTATATCCGCCCATGGTGACGTTCTGGCCAATACGTCGGTGTTGTCCGTCTCTCTTAGATGAAAGCAGATATTTGGTTTTACCCTCATTAACCTTGAGACCCATCTTAGCCGCTTCTACCTCAATGCTTACAAAGGCCTAGTTGACGTCTCGCTGTGTCCGTCCAATCACGTCAACGTCGTCGGCGTACGCAAGCAATTGCGTAGACTTGAAATAAATCGTAGCTCTTGTGTTGGCCAGTGACTCTAACACGATCTTTTCAAGCACGATGTTGAAAAAGTTGCATGACAGCGCGTCACCTTGCCTAAATCCTTTTTTAACATCAAAGGTCTCGGTTTGCTCTTTGCCGACCTTAATGGAGCAGCGAGAATTCTCCATTGTCATCCTGCACAGTCGGACGAGTTTGGCAGGGATGTGAAAAGTAGACATGGCTTTGTATAGCTCATCTCTATACACGCTGTCATATACTTACTTACTTCCTTACTTATCAGGCCTGCGATCCATGGAGGATCTGAGCCTGAGCTATAGCTGCCTTCCATCCTTGACGGCCCCGGGCACGCTGCTTCCAGTTGTCAAGACCAAGATGTCTTACATCCGCGATTACTTGGTCTTTATAACGGAGGTTCGGTCTTCCTCTTCTTCTCGAACCAGGAGGCTCGGAGTCGAAGACCCTCTTATCTGGAGCGTTGATGTCCATGCGCTCGATGTGGCCGAGCCAGTGTAGTCGATGGATCCTTGCCTTCCGGACTACATCCACATCTTGGTATAGCTTCCTCACAGACAGGACCAAATATCCGGCGCAGAATTTTCCTTTCGAAAGAACCCAAAATCAGCTCCGCTGTCCTGCTTATCGTCCAGCTTTCGGCTCCGTACAGCAAGGCTGGCAGAATGAGCGTTTTGTAAAGCATGACTTTGGTCTTTCGAGTGAGGAGTTTTGACCCCAGTTGTTTGGACAAGCCGAAGTAGCAGCGGTTACCGAGGGCGATTCTATGCCGGATCTCCACTGTGGTGTCATTTGTGGAATTTACGTTTGCCCCGAGGTAGACAAACTCCTTAACTACCTCGAAATTGTAGCTGTCAATTGTTATGTTTTGTCCCAGGTGGTGAGCGACGGATTGGTTTTTGCCTGTCAGCATGTATTTCGTTTTATCCTCGCTGTCATATGCAGTCTTGAAATCGACGAAGAGGTGGTGAGTGTCGATTTGGTATTCTTCTCCAAGATATGCCGTAGCGTTAATATTTGGTCTATTGTGTATTTACCTGGCCTGAAACCACACTGATAAGAGCCGATCAGGTTATCCACAAACGGTTTCAGGCGTTCACACAATACGGCAGAGAAGATCTTATATGCGATGTTAAGGAGACTTATTCCCCTATAGTTGGCGCAGTTATAGGGGTCTCCTTTCTTATGGACCGGGCAAACGATGCTGAGATTAATCGAAAATGACGGTAAGTACATAAATGAGAAAAATGGAGCGTACGGATTTTTTCAATTCTGCCTGTGACAAGTTCAATTTATTCATCTAATGAAAACTAGGAAGGAATTCAAATTGATTCCCAACGAATTTCGATAAATCCATTTTTCACTTTTATCTGAAAAGTCGAATTGATGATTGACATCTATTCATTTTCACCAAAACATCGTCATCCAACAGCCCCAATAAACTCATCGTAATATTAAATTCACCAAAACCACAGAACTAGATTGCTCTGCCATAGATAAACAATAAAACCACATTTCAATCCAATTAACTTTAATTTATTCGCCCTTAATGTAAGCATAACGCCCGCCATAAGCCCTTCTTTTCATGTGTAAACTTCAATCAAAATTTGAAAATTACGAGCCCAGTAACCGATCTAAAATGAAAACTGATTACCGACAAATACCCGTATCCGCAGTTTCTGTTGTATCGAATCAGCGCATAGAAACTCGTTAATACAATAAATTAGAAACAAACCATATAAAAGCAAATACTGAGCGGAAACGGAAATGGTTCCACATTTCCACAGAAGACAGAAGACCAAAAGAAAAACTTTTCCAATATCAATGAATAATTTTCTCTTGTATACCCGTGCGTATAAAATATGTAAAAGGTCCTTTCCTCCTTGTGATGTAACTTTTGTAAAAGTGTAGGAAGCAAAATTAGGAACAAAAACTTTTGGGTATACTTAAAACGGCCGGAAATTGAACCATTCCCATATAAGGGCGATTTGAATAAGTCATCGATCGCCTAATCACCCTCAATTTTGGTCTTGGAAGCTCTGGATTAAATGGATTATTTAATTTACGAAAGAAAGTTTGGTTGTAATTCAGACTGACTATGACAAACTTTGATAGTTTTTCATTTGCGAAATCATAATGTTTGGCGAAATAACACTCCATCCCCTCATGATACAATTATTGATAAGAAGCGATTGAAAACTTGGAGAGGTGCTATTGCAGGCACGACGTTCGAAGATTTTATCAGCGGATAAAACGAATGTCTCAAGGCTATAAAGCCCGAACGGAGGCCTGTAAGGATGAGAACGGACACCTAGTAGTAGAATCGCAGTCGATGCTGAGAATTTGGAGAAACCACTTCTGCAGACTGTATAACGGCGATGACAGCCAACATACCGCCGTCAGGCAGAATGATCTATTTTTTAACGACGAAAATCGCAGAGAATTCCGTCTCCCTGACCTCGACGAAGTTGAGATTGCCATGTCGAAACTCAAGTCGAATAAAGCTGCTGGCGCAGATGGACTGTCTGCTGAGCTCTTCAAAGCGGCTGGCGGTGAGCTGGTTAGGAGCATGCACCGGCTCATCTGTAAGATATGGTCAGAGGATAGCATGCCCGAGGAATGGAGTCTCAGCATTGTTTGCCCGATCCACAAAAAAGGAGATCTCTTGGACTGCGCCAACTATAGAGGAATAAGTCTCCTTAATGTCGCATACATGATCTTCGCTGCCGTTTTTTGTGAACGTCTGAAGCCATTCGTAAACAAGCTTATAGGTCCTTATCAGTGTGGCTTCAGGCCAGGGAAGTCCACCATCGATCAAATCTTCACACTACGGCAGATACTGGAGAAAGCCAATGAATTTCAAGTCGACACTCACCATCTATTCGTCGACTTCAAGGCCGCATACGACAGCGTAATTAGAGACGAACTAAGCTAAGCTCATCAGACTATGCAGGATGACCCTGGAAAATGCTCGCTGCTCCATCCGTATCGGTGCAGAACTGACCGATAGTTTCGAAGTCAAGAAAGGATTTAGACAGGGCGATGCGTTGTCGTGTGATTTTTTTAACATCATTTTAGAAATGATTGTACAAAAGTCACTGGCCAATACAAGAGGCACAATCTATTTCAAATGCTCGCAACTCCTTGCATACGCCGACGACATTGACATAATAGGTAGATCGCAGCGAGATGTCAATGAGGCGTTTGCGAGTATTGGGATGGAGGCGGCAAAAATTGGTTTGGCAGTTAATGAAGGCAAGACTAAATATCTGCTGTCATCGCAAAAGGACATTTACCACCGACGTCTTGGACAGAACGTGCATATTGGCAGATATAAGTTCGAGGTAGTTAAGGACTTCATATACCTCGGCTCCGCGGTGACTTGGAACAACGACACCAGTTTCGAAATCAAGCGCAGAATTACTCTTGCCAACTGCTGCTTCTTTGGGCTCAAGAGGCAACTGAGAAGTAGAGCCCTCTCTCGTACGATCAAGTTGACCTTATATAAGACCTTAATTATCCCGGTCCTGTTATACGGCGCAGAAACATGGACTTTATCTAAAGCGGATGAGGAAATCCTTGGTCGTTTCGAGAGAAAGATTCTGCGTTCGATTTTCGGTCCCATAAACACAGAGGAGGAGTCTGGTCAGACGTCTGCGGATCCAACGCCTAAGATGGCTAGGCCATGTCGAGCGAATGGACACCACAGCTCCAGCCCGTAGAGTCTTTGAATCCAACCCCGAGGGACGAAGAAATAGAGGACGGCCGCACCTGAGGTGGCGCGCACAGGTGGAAGGGGACCTCAACCAACTGGGCGTGCGTCATTGGAAAACACTAGCGAAAGATCGTGCTAGGTGGAGAGGCATGTTGGTTGAGGCCCAGGTTCACCCCGAACTGAGGCCCTTGCATGGCTCAGCATCAATGTAATATCCGCTAAGGATATTATCATTTGCACGGACAGCCAATCTGGCAGCGGTAACCCACAAATCAAAGACATCTCTTAACTGTCGCCTATCTCTAGATGAGATGGCTGAACAGTTCAACATTAAAATACTGTGGGTTCCCGGGCCTAGAAACACCAATAAGTATGGTAAAGGACATGATAAAACTTCAAACCATAGAGGAGACCAACCTCCAATGGAATGAGAGCAATATCGGCTTTATCACCAAACAATTGTGGCCTAAGTTAAACCTAGGACGAACCAGGGACCTAGTGGCAACCAAAAGGGCAACCTTAAGTACGCTAGTGGGTGTCATTATAAGTCACTGCATCATTGAAAAACACGCCGCCAGACTAGGGCTACCCTCCAATGACTTCTGTCGCGGCTGCATGGACGAGGAGGAGGAGGAATCAATACACCACCTCCTCTGTACATGTCCCTCTTTTGCGAATCGCAGGAGGATCTACCTCGGCGCGCAGTTCTTTGACAATCTAAGTGAGCTAGCAGACCAAAAAATAGCACACCTCCATCGCTTCATTAGAAGCACCGGTTGGTTCCCAGGTAGCGGATCAGGGTAACTTGATCCAGGTGGTATCCCAATGGGCCGACTTCGGCCTACGTGTGGCTTATGCCTACCACGTTAACCTAACCTAACTTATGCCCATCTCTTTCTCCACAAACCGGCTGTTTTGGCACTTTGTGATACACAGGTCGATGAAAAGTCTGATCCTTCAGATTTAAGTCTTCCTGGATTCAGCTTAGTGCCATTATTCGTTTCTCATTGCGGTCTCGCCAAGTATATTCGTGGTGACATTGCTTAGCTACTTCCACAGTATAGCCAAACATCCACCTCGGAATTTAATTTCATATGGCTTAAACTCACATTCCGTAAGCACTCCGTTCACTACTGTTTGCTTTATAGAAGCCCCAGTCTAGACAGGAATGCAACATTTGGTGCATTCGACGCACTGTCTGATTCCATCCAAAGAATTGAGAGTAGTCAACGAACATCTACGAAACCCAAAGACCACTGCACTCCGTTCAGGTTGTGTGTCAAAACCATCAACCTGCGCGAAACTTTCCCTCACCCTGAAATATTTCTTACACTTCTCTACATGGCCCAGTCATCTTAAACGTTGGATACCTAGGCGTCTAACTCGGCCGATGTTGCTGTATAGCTCGTACAGTTTTTGGTTGAATCTTCTCCTCCACAACGAGTTGCCTCATAGCAAACGGAGTTTGGACAACGTCTGAAGAAGAAACTCTAAATCTTCTCCTCAACAAGCACTTACCAGGCCGCTCCGAATCGCAAGACTCAGTGCATTCGCGAGGAACTCACCTCTCCTCCGCGATAGAGGGACAGTACGATCATATTATCTCGTACTGTCATAGAGAGAAAATTATGTTTGCGTTAAAAAGCTTCAAGCCCCATAAATCGCTAGGTTCGGATGAAATTTACCCTATCGAACTCACACAAACTATGGAATGGACTATACTATGGCTAGAGATTATCTTTAAAGGATGCCTAGCTTAGAGTCACATTCCAGAAAAGTGAAAATGGCAAAGGTAATTTTCATCCCCAAGGCCGGGAGGAACTCTTACACTTCCCCCAAGGATCTAATGCCTATCTGTCTATCATCCTTTGCACTAAAAACTTTGGAAAGGTTGGTAGACTTATACATACGCCACAGCTTTGATCCTTCCCTAATATCTAAGGCACAGCACGCCTATTGTAGGGGTAGATCTGTCGAAACAGCCTTGCATAAACTAGGGAGGAAAATCGAAAGATCTATCCATCTTAAAGAATATACCCTAACAGCCTTCCTAGACATAGAGGGCGCCTTTAACAACGTCACTCCGAAAGCAGTAATAGAAGGGCTAGAAAAGCTAAGGGTGGAGTGGACTCTGATAGAGCTGATCAGCGAAAATGCGTAAAATTCACTCCAAATGGGGAACCTAAGCAACCATCACAGTGGTTACCAAGGGAACCCCACACGGAGGGGTCCTCTCACCACTTCCCTGGAATGTAGTTGGAAACGAACTACTAATCTAACTGGAGAAAGAAGGCCTGGACGTTATTGCCTACGCTGATGACGTCGCCATTTCAATCTCAGGTAAATACCTATCGACATTGAATGACCGTATGCAAACGGCGTTCTCAATTCTTTGAAAATGGGCGCATAGCAATGGGCTCAGGGTTAATCCCCAGAAAACGGAGCTTGTGCTTTCACCAAAAAATTCCGGAACACTGCCCGATCACTTTGCTTGGTACCAGGTACCAGACTCATACTAATGTATGGAGTGATAGTCTCTGGACAAGACAATAAGCCACAAACAACAATTACCAGATCACTGCAGCGTCTTCCAGGCGGACTGTTGGCAATAAAGGAGGCCTTGTCTTGGCTGATGGGGAACGCGATATCCACTACGGACATCCGTATTCTCACGGATGGTCAAGCAGCCTTAAAGTCGTTGGAGTCCTATGAGTACACATCGAAAACTAGTCTCGACTGTCGCCTATCTCTTAACGAAGTGCCCGAACAGTTTAACATACAACTTATCTGGGTACCGGGACACAGCGACATTCCAGGGAATGAGAGAGCCGACACACTCGAAAGACAAGGAACGACTCTACATTCAATCGTGGCTTGTGAGGGAATATCCCTTGCAACCTTCAAACATAATCTTGCAAATTTCGCCAGGGCCGAGACCAACCTAAGATGGACTCAGGGACATACCTGCCTCATCACCAGGCAAATCTGATCCCGGCTCGACAGTCAACAGACTAAGAGTATAATCTCCCTAAAAAGATCTGACATTCACAACATCATCGGTGTCATCACAGGACACTGCCTTATTGGTTGTCACGCGCAAAAGCTAGGAATAGTTCCGAACGATTTCTGCAGAAGCTGTCTAGACGAGGAGGAGGTTGAGTCCATTCACCACCTTCTCTGCACCTGCCCAGCATTCTGCACAATCAGGAAACGATACCTAAGATCCTACTTCCTTAACGACCTGACAGATGTACAGCAAGTAGGAATATCTGATCTTCTTAACTTGTTAGGAAGCACAAAATGGTTCCACAAATAGGGTGATAAGCCCCCCTCGTAGCCGGGCCTCCCTGGCCTATGTATATTCTTCTCAATTCTGGGAAGGCTACGAACCTACCTACCTACTTACCTTCTCGTCCACTCTCCGTTTACACACACGGGACCAAAGATTGCACTCAGAATTTTCCTTTCGAAACCTCAAAGAGCCCCTTCATCCGCTTTTGATAACGTCCAAGCCTCAGCGCCATAGAGGACGACCGGGATGATGAAGGTTTGGTAGAGGTATACCTCAGTTTTTCGAGAGAGGGCTCTACTACTTAGTTGCCTCTTGAGCCCAAAGAAGCAAGGATTGGCAAGAGCTATTTGCGTTTTATCTCAGCGCTGGTGTCATTACTGCTCGTCACTATCGAGCCAAGGTAGACAAAGTCCTTGACTACATCAAAAATATAGCTGCCGAAGGTGACTTTCTGATCAAGACGTCTGTGTTGCGTTTATATTTGGTCTTCTCCCCATTTTGGCAGGGAGTTTAGCCGGGTTTGGTAGGGATGTCAAAACATAACATGGCTCTGTAAAGCTCGTCTTTATAAACACTGTAATATGCGGCTTTAAAGTCGACAAGAAGATAGTCGCGTGTCGACCTGGAATTCATGGGTCTTCTCCAAGATCTGCCGTAGTGTAAATATTTGGTCTATAGTGGATTTTCCTGGCCTGAAACCACATTGATAGGAACCTACCAGATTGTCCACGAACGGTTTCAGACGCTTACACAGAACGGATCTTGTAAGCAATGATCAGGGGACTTAGCCCTCTGTAATTGGCGTAGTCATGCTGAGATTCCATTCTTGGGACGTGCATTCCTGCGACCATATCTTGCAGATGAGTTGGTGCATACTCCTGAGCAGCCCATCGCCAGCTGCTTTAAACTGTTTCGCGGGAAGTCCGTATGCTCAGCAGCTTTGTAAGACTTAAGTTTCGATATCGGCATCTTAATCTAGATCGGGTGGACGAGATTTTCTTTCGTCTAGGTTCCTTGTGAATGGTTATATCGCCGTTATGCAGTCTGCAGAAATATAGTCTGTGGTCTTTCCACAATCTCAGCATCGACTGTGACTCCACTATTAGTTGACCATGCTCATCCCTGCAGGCTTCTGCTCTGGCTTAATAGCCTTGGCATGTTTGTTTTACTTTTTGGTATAACTTTCGAACATCGTTCCTGCAATAGCGTCTCTTCATCTCCTCGATCTCGCGCTTCTCGTGCTCCTTCTATTTCCTTCTCAGAAGCGCATGCTCCTCCCTCCCTTTCTGTTCATAGAGCTCGCGGGCAGCTCTCGTGTAGCAATGTAGGCATTCTAATTCTCTATATGGGCCTGTCTGCATTCGTCATCAAACCAGGGTTGATCGAAAGACCGCCAGGTCCTCTTATGGATGTTGAGGTGTAGGAATCGTGTACTTGCTACTACCAGATTACGTCCCGCCATAAGGTCCACTAGCATTAGCCCGTTTTCTAACGTGGTGTTGTGTAGGCTGTGCTTTCCAATGACCCGTTCAAAGATAGCTTCCTTACCCAGCTTCGCATTGAAATCTCCTAGAACGATTTTGGTGTCATAGCTGGGGCATTGCGCATCGCACTTCTTGGAGCGCGGTAATGTCTGCCTTATAGCGGTCCAATAAGTTGACCAGTTGTTCGGCTGCACCTGGTCTGTTGAGGGATCTAACGTTCCAGGTGCAGATCCGAAATTCGTTTCCTTTTTGACGTTTGCGGGGGTCGTCAACATGTAATCCGTCCGTATCCGAGGCTATTGGTTGTTTCTGAACAAGTTTTTGTTTTACGCGATAGGGATGTTAATCCCAAGCGCAACCCCCAACCTGGAGGGCCAGGTTCCTCTTTCCCCAGGAACAAGGGGTCGGGTCGCTGCACACATTGGTTCACTACCTGTCGGGTGCCAGTACATCTATCCAGGAGGGGGGCACGCGGAGGCTGTGTGTCACCTTGGATTGAGCAGGGAAAGAGATCGAAGCTGGCGTTTGCCATGTTAAACATAATCAACTTCTTTACTCTGTTTGCAGCGACGCACTTATTAATAAATGAACACACTTTGGATCAATCAATCAAACAAAAGGGAAAGTTCCCAACTATATGCAACCTTGCCAGAAAGCAATTTGCGAGTAGGGTCCTTTTGTGTGCTTTCATAATAACACACCCTAGATCGCACTAAGAATGACCAAAATGAAAGCACATCTTTCAGTGTGTTGCAGTAACACACGTATCTTTTGTTTTTTTTTTTTTAGAAACGCGCGCAGGTTCAAGAGTTTATATTCTCTTATGATGTGTTATATGTATATGTACACACAACCTGAACGGAGTGCAGTGGTTTGGTCGTTGATATTCGTTAACTCTCAGGGGTGGTTGTCCTAGATAGGACGAGAGCCGACTAAATTCCACGTTGGTTAGAGTCCGTAGTAATTCGTTCAAGCACTTTAATATTGCACCCCAACGGAAGAAAAGGACGATCGACTCAAAGAAGAATTCTACGATCTCCTAGACAGAACATATGCCCAATGTCCCAGCTACGACACAAAAATAGTCCTAGGAGATTTTAATGCAAAACTGGGCAAGGAGGACATATTTGAGTCGATCATAGGAAAGCATAGCCTCCATAACACCACATCCGACAAAGGATTAAGGCTAATCGATTTCCTAGCGGGGCGTAACCTCCTTGTAGCAAGCACGCAATTCCGCCATCTCAACATCCACAAGGGTACCTGGCGGTCTTGTGATCAATCGACCACCAACCAGATTGATCATATTGCGATCGACGCCAGACACTCCTCCTGTATTCTCAACGTACGAACCTTCCGAGGGGCCAACATCGACTCGGATCACTACCTTGTTGTAGCCGAGGTACGAATGAGGATATCAAGAATGCTTAGGAGTCGAGTAGGACTACGTAAGTTTGACGTTGGAAAGCTACAATCGCAAGAGACTGCCAGAATCTTTGCCGATCGTGTCTCCTCAAAGCTCTCCCAAAATCCGCCCACAGCAGCACAAACAATAGAGCAGGAATGGGCTCATCAGAGATGCTGCCTCAGAGTGCTGGGTTTCAAACAGCCACCACCTAGAAACCCTTGGTTCGATAAACAATGCGAACAAGCCCATGCAGCAAAACAAGAGGCATATAAAGCCATGCTGCAACGACGGACGAGAGCTGCTCGTGAAATCTATGAGCAGAAGAGAAGAGAGGAACACACGCTTTTCAGAAGAAAGAAGAGAGAGCACGGAAAGCGTGAGATCGAGGAGATGGAGAGATGCTTCCGCAGGAATGACGCCCGTAAGTTTTACGGGCAGAGTGGCCGCCCGCAGGGATGAAAATGGAGAACTGGTAGTAGAGTCGCAATCGATGCTGAGGATTTGGAAAGACCACTTCTGCAGACTGTATAACGGCGATGATAGACAAGATACCGCTGTCAGGCAGAACGAGCCATTCGCAACGGACCACGAAGTAACAGAATTCAGTCCACCCGACCTAGACGAAGTCAAAATAGCGATATCAAGACTTAAGTCTAATAAAGCCGCTGGCGCAGACGGCCTGTCTGCTGAGCTTTTTAAGGCGGCTGGAGATGAGCTGGTAAGGTGCATACACCATCTCATCTGCAAGGTATGGTCGGAGGAAAGCATGCCCGACGAATGGAATCTCAGCATCGTTTGCCCGGTCCATAAGAAACTGCGCCAACTATAGGGGAATAAGTCTCCTTAACATCGCATATAAAATCTTCTCTGCCGTATTGTATGAACGCCTGAAACCGTTTGTGGATAACCTGATCGGCTCTTATCAGTGTGGTTTCAGGCCAGGTAAATCCACAATAGACCAAATATTTACGCTACGGCAGATCTTGGAGAAGACCCAGGAATACCAAATCGACACTCATCACCTCTTCGTCGATTTCAAGGCCGCGTATGACAGCGTATATAGAGACGAGCTGTACAAAGCCATGTCTAGTTTTAACATCCCTGTCAAACTCGTCCGACTGTGCAGGATGACAATGGAGAATTCTCGCTGCTCCATTAAGGTCGGTAATGAGCAAGCCGAGACCATTGATGTTAAAAAAGGATTTAGGCAGGGCGACGCGCTGTCGTGCAACTTTTTCAACATCGTGCTTGAAAAGATCGTGCAAGAGTCACTGGCCAACACAAGAGGTACGATTTATTTCAAGTCAACGCAATTGCTTGCGTACGCCGACGACATTGATGTGATTGGACGGACACGGACACGAGACGTCAATGAGGCCTTTGTAAGCATTGAGGTAGAAGCGGCTAAGATGGGTCTCAAGGTTAATGAGGGTAAAACCAAATATCTGCTTTCATCTAAAAGAGACGGACAACACCGACGTATTGGCCAGAACGTCACCATGGGCGGATATAACATTGAAGTGGTCAAGGAATTCGTCTACCTTGGCTCACTGATGACCAGCGACAACAACACCAGCGCTGAGATAAAACGCAGAATCACTCTTGCCAACCGCTGTTTCTTTGGGCTCAAGAGGCAATTGAGAAGTAGAGCCCTCTCTCGGAAAACCAAGGTGACACTATATAAAACCTTGGTCATCCCAGTCCTCCTTTACGGCGCAGAGGCTTGGACCTTAACAAAAGCGGATGAAGATGCCCTTGGTCGTTTCGAGAGGAAAATTCTGCGCACTATCTACGGTCCCGTTTGTTCAAACGGTGTATGGAGGAGAAGATATAACGAAGAACTGTACGGGTTGTACAGCGACATCGGCCTGGTATGACGTCTACGGATACAGCGTCTAAGGTGGCTAGGCCATGTAGAGCGCATGGAAGATACAGCTCCGACCCGAAAAGTCTTCGAATCCACTCCGGAAGGAAGGCGCGGCAGAGGACGGCCGCCTTAGCGGTGGCGCACGCAGGTGGAAGGGGACCTCAACCAACTGGGCGTGCGGCACTGGAAACAGCTGGCCAAAGACCGTGCCGGCTGGAGACGCTTGTTGGTTTAGGCCCAGGCTCACCACGGACTGTAGCGCCACCTAAGTAAGTAAAGTAACTTTAATATTGCATACGCAGAGGATGAATTTCAGTTGACCATATACTGTGAGTGCTATGCCTGCAGCAGCACGTCTGCTCACTTTCCATTCACAACTGCGTTGCATACTTTTTGTCCGTATATGACAGTGATTGGTCATATAAATCGTGATACCTTAAGAGTATCAACGGAAATATGTACGTCAAATCACTAGTCTATGGCGATAGGCCAGCAATGCAACCTTGAAAGTCATTGCACATGTTATTAGCAAGATACCAGACTATGTATCTACTCAAAAAGTGACTCAAAATTACACTCTCCGTTTGGGCTACTTAAAACGTCCATTACGACTTATCAACTCGAATAAGAATTTTATAAACTTTTGCAAGTTTAACCGCACAAAGTAGAACAATGCCACTTGACTCATCAAAATTGTTAATATTTTGTGTAATGAACTAGTAGCGAACTCTGTGAAAAAGATTGAAAATATTGTAGAGAAGCATTGAAGTCAAGGTAGGCCATTTATTCGCCCATCATCTTGGAGCAAATCCAACCTGTTCTGAGCAATAGTTCTACACAACTTTCGAAAAAAAAACCTTCAGAAACCACGTTGCACAAATCAACCTCAGAATAGCAGCAAGTGCAGGATGTATAAAATGCATCCTACTATCTCAAGTGACAAGGTTCTAGTTGGGATTAAGTAGCAAAAGAAAAATGACACATCGTCCTGCAGGCATTTTCCTTCATGAGATACTACACACACACCTTGCAAACATATCCTGCAGTCATTAACCGCTGTTAACAATAATTCCCATTCCCCTCCCACATGTGGTGGGCACTTGCCGAGGAAATCCATCTAGTATCGCGTCGGTTCAAGTACCTTCTATTCGTATACATGAAAACACTCCAGATAGTATGTACATGCAATTTACATGCGGTATCTCTGTACCTTCGGATTAGAGTCATGCTTCTCATGTAGTTTGTTTACCATCAACAAAAGTTCCTCCTAGCTGGAAGGCCCATAGTGTATAAGACAAAACGCTTACTTCAGGTATTATATGTCAGTCTCCCTAGGAATTTTCATTTTCCGCATGCGACTAAGTATACAATATATTTCATTTCAAAACCATTTGTGAGCATTACTACATTCTTTTCGACCTGTCAGAGACTGGCTTTTCCGACTAACTAAGGCCTTCTTTCTCCATTTCAAAGCAGTCCACGTCGCGTCATGTGGAGTTGAATTGCCACTATTTCCATCAGTTTCCTGTCCACAGCAGTGTACTATATTTGTTTTAATTGGATGGATGGCTACCTTAAGTGCCTGAATTGTGAAAAAATGGAACCGTGAAAGAGGATTTTGCGGTCTACATGTTTCAAACAGTTTTAATTTGCCTTTGGATAGGAGGACCCCAGCATCATAGTGACAAATAGCTACAAAAATTGTTTTAGATCCATTGGATTAAGCGATATGAAGGATAGATGCCAATAGCATGAAATACAGCAAGCAGGAAACAGAGGGCGATGCAATGAAGGGATAACAAATAAGCGCTTTCAATATGTAAAGCCTACGAGACTCGAAAAAAAGGCTTTGAGCTTACCTTAGAACCACAGTTCCATCGGGCTGACATTCAAAGTCTTCACAGTTGTATGAGTATGGGTCCAGGTTACTCACAGCTCCCAGTGAGACTCCACCCTGCGAACTACTCGACGATTTTCTTCTATACTCCAAGCTGCTGTCGTCGCAGACAACGGATCCCCTTGGCTTTGGTAGAAGTGACCATCGATGGTTGC
The DNA here is from genome assembly GCA_951905685.1 of Eumerus sabulonum. Lineage (NCBI taxonomy): Eukaryota > Metazoa > Arthropoda > Insecta > Diptera > Syrphidae > Eumerus > Eumerus sabulonum. Next base: position 244,547,191 of record OX645060.1, read on the forward strand.
TTCCGTGGGCTTTATCTAATTAACAGAAGGCAATTAGAAATCGTTTTTAAGTACCTTAAGTAAATTGAATGTACCATTGTGGAAACGCTGTCCATCGGCTTCTGCAGCGATTACTGATATACCAGGTACGACTATAGCTGGCAATGTCCGAGACCTGAGCAGAGGCGGCGGAATCTTTCGCGACGATCGATTTTGTTGAGCTAAGGCGGCCTGTTGTAATCTAAAGTTTAAAGAAAGGAAGAATATTATGATTGTTTCGTGATGAAATATAAAAAAATCAGCTTGAAAGAGAAGTGACTGTTATAGAAAAACTGGGTGAACGAATTTCCACCAAAAGTATTTTAAAAATAATTCAGTTAGCACGACCCTGTAAACATTCTTACTTACTTAGGTAACGCTACAGTTCGGGGTGAACCGGGGCCTCAACCAACAAGCCTTTCCAGCTAGCAATTTTGCTAGCTGTTTCCACGGTGTTGCACTCAAAGTTGGTTGAGTTTCCTTTCCACCTTTGTGCGCCATGTTAGATGCGGCCGTTCTCTGCAATGTCGTCCCTCATGGTTGGAGTCGAAGACTCCCTTTGCCCCGATGTCGCTGTACAGCCCGTAGAGTTCTTGGTTGAATCTTCTCTTCCACTCTCCGCCAACACAAATCGGACCGAAGAGTATACGCAGAATGTTCCTCTCGAAATGACCAAGGCCTCTTCATTCATTTTTGATAAGGTCCAAGCCTCCCGTGGTATGATGGCGAGTGTGAGCAGAAAAAGGCAGCAACCGACGAGGCGTACCAAAAGGCGCTGCAGAGGAAAACCAGGGCAGCGCGAGAAGAGTACCGAGCCAGAAGAAGGGAGGAGAAGAAACTACTGCGACAAAAGAAAAGAATCTTTGCAGCCTCCCAGCTCAAGGATATCGAGGAGTCTAGGGATAAACATAAAATACGAGCCTTTTACAAGAAAGCCAAAGGCCTTGCAGGAGGCTTCAAAAAGGGCACCCTGGCTCTTCGAAACTGCGAGGGTAATCTTGTCACCGACCCGCAGGGAATAGTGGATGTATTTAAGCAGCACTTCCAGCAGCTGCTTAACGAGCATGACCAAGAGAGAGTGGTAGGGACCGAGGAAATCCCAACTCCAGCCGCTGAAGTAGTCCTCCCACCCAGCATAGAAGAAGTCGGCACAGCTATTCAGAAGCTGAAGAACAACAAGGCCGCAGGCTCAGATGGCTTGCCATTAGAGCTCTTCAAGGCTGGCGGCGATGTTCTGGTAGGGAGCATGCACCAGATCATCTGCAGAATTTGGGAAGATGAGAGCATGCCCGACGACTGGAATACCAGCTCTATATGCCCCATCCACAAAAAAGGCGATCCTACCTCTTGCGAGAACTATAGAGGTATATCCCTGCTCAATGTCGCATACAAGATCCTGTCCAGCGTATTTTATGAACGTCTAAAACCATTTTGCACCGCACTAATCGGCAGCTACCAGTGCGGCTTCCGGCCCGGCAAATCAACTATAGACCAAATTTTCACACTTCGACAAATCCTGGAAAAGACCAACGAGTTTCGAATCGATACACACCACCTTTTCATCGATTTCAAAGCCGCATACGACAGCATTCATCGTGAAGAACTGTTTGGGGCGATGGCCGAATTCGGGATCCCGGTAAAACTGATCCAGTTGTGTCGCGCCACGCTAAAAAACACGCGATGCACCGTGCAACTCGGTTCTAGGACCTCGGAACCATTTGAAACATGCACCGGATTTCGGCAAGGAGATGCGCTGTCATGTGACTTCTTCAACCTGGTGCTGGAGCAGATAGTGCGACGGGCAGGCGTCAACAGGGAAGGCACTATCTTTTACAAGTCCATCCAGCTGCTAGGATACGCGGATGATATCGACATCATCGCGTGTTCTCGCCGTGGCATTGTGGAAGCATTCACGGCGATTGAAGAACAGGCGAAACGAATTGGCCTTAAGATCAATGAGGACAAAACGAAATACATGCTGTCAAGCAAAAACCCATCCGTCGCTCACCACCTGGGACAAAACATAACAATCCGGCGTAGAATCGCCCTTGGCAACCGCTGCTACTTCGGCTTGTCCAAACAACTGGGGTCAAAACTCCTCACTCGAAAGACCAAAGTCATGCTTTACAAAACGCTCATTCTGCCAGTCTTGCTGTACGGAGCCGAAAGCTGGACGATAAGCAGGACAGCGGAGCTGATTTTGGGTTCTTTCGAAAGAAAAATTCTGCGCCGGATATTTGGTCCTGTCTGTGAGGAAGGCGAATGGAGAAGAAGACACAACCGCGAACTCTACGAGCTGTACCAAGATGTGGATGTAGTCCGGAAGGCAAGGACCCGTCGACTACACTGGCTCGGCCACATCGAGCGCATGGACATCAACGCTCCAGCTAAGAGGGTCTTCGACTCCGAGCCTCCTGGTTCGAGAAGAAGAGGAAGACCGAACCTCCGGTATAAAGACCAAGTAATCGCGGATGTAAGACATCTTGGTCTTGACAACTGGAAGCAGCGTGCCCGGGACCGTCAAGGATGGAAGGCAGCTATAGCTCAGGCTCAGATCCTCCATGGATCGCAGGCCTGATAATGGAATGGCCAAGCCTCTTCGCCGTAAAGGAGGAGCGGGATGATTAAGGTTTTATAGAGGGTCACTTTAGTTTTTTCAAGAGAGGGCTCTACTATGTAGCTGCCACTTGAGGTCGAAGAAACAGCGGTTGGCAAGAGTTAGTCTGCGTCTAATCTCAGCGCTAGTGTCGTTGCCGCTTGCAGATGTTAATGAATTCCTTGACTACATCAAAGTTATAGCTGCCAATAGTGACGTTCTAGACAAGACGTCGGTGTTGTGCGTCTTTCTTTGACGGCAACATACTTACGTATATTTGGTTTCTTCCGAGTTTACCTTCAGACCCACTTTAGCCGTTTCTGCTTCAATGTCCTCAAATGCTTCATTGAGGTCTCACCGCATTCTCCCAATCACAGCAATGTACCATCAGCGTATGCGAGCAATTGTGCAGACTTGAAGTAGATCGTGTCTCTTGTATTGGCCAGTGAATCGCGCGCGATATTTTCAAGCATGATGCTGACAACATTACATGACAGTGCGGCGCCCTGTCTGAATCCTTTTTGGACATGGAAAGTCTCGGCTAACTCCTTACCGACCTTAATAGAGCATTGCCATCCTGTACAAGCTGACATGTTTGGCAGGGATGTTAGAACATGACATGGCTCAATATAGCTGGTCACTGTAGACAGGTTCTTAGGCGGCTTTAAATTCGGCGAAAGGGTGGTGTGTGTCGACCTGATCTTCTAGATCTAAGATCAGCAGTACATTGATAGCAACCTATTAAATTGTCGACGAACGGTTTCAGGCGTTCACACAGCACGGCAGAGAAGACTTATGTGCTTATGTGCGCTTTTCGTGCTCTTTATTTTTCCTTTCCGCTCATAGAGCTCACGAGCAGCACTCGTTTGTCGATGTAACGTGGCCATGTGCATTCGCATTCGTCATCAAACCAAGGGATTCTCCGATGTGGTGACTTTGACAACATCTCTATTGCTGTTCTATGGTTTGTGCAGTTTCTGTTGGCTCTTGAGAGAGCTTGAGGGAGACATGATCGGCGAAGGTCAGGACCTTCGGTCTCTTGCGATGGCAGCTTGCCAACGTAAATTTTTGCTGGTCCTACTCGACTCTGCAATGTTCGCGATATCCGCATGCGTACCTTGGCTGCAACAAGGTAATGATCCGAATCAACCCTGGCGCCTCGGAAGGTTCGGACATCCAAGATGCTGGGGAAGTTTCTGGCTCCGATCGCAATATAATTAACAGATTATTAATCAGGAGAGTACTAGGTCCTCTTATAGATATTGAGGATATTTGAAGACAGACCCATTGTGCTGCTACGAGCGGGACGACTCTCTATTCATGGAACCGATTTGCGCTTCCTACAAATCGTTACCTGCTACGACAGAGGGCCGGAGAAGCCCAATGCAGGTGTTGAATGCATAGCTCCTGCAGAGGTCATTCCAAACTTGCCCTAGTCTTAGTGCGTGACTACCAATAAGACAGTGACCAGTGACGACACCAACGATTTTGTTAAGGTCGGTTGGTTTTAGGAAAATTAGTCTCATGGTTCGCTGTCGGTCAAGTCGTGGCTAGATTTGCCTGGTATTTAGGCAGTTATGCCATTGAGTCCATCTCAGGTTCGTCTCGACGGTGGCTTGATCCGTAAGCTTTAGTTTCATGGCTGCTAGTGGTCTACCCGCATATGCCAGGCCTGTTCGTTGCGTCGTTCCTTGTCTGGCGAGGATGTCAGCTCTTTCATTTCCTGAAGTATCGCCATGCCGTGGAACCCATCATTAAGAGATAGGCGGCAATCGAGGCTTGCCTTGGATGTGTAGGAATAGGACTCCAGCGATTTCAGGGAAGCTTGGCTGTCAGTTGAGATTCGAATATCTACTAAAGATATCATGTTCCACTTTATCCAGTACGGGACTTCCTTTATTGGTAGCAGCTCCGCCTGGAAGACTCTGCGGTAGTCTGGTAGTTTTAAGGCCTGACTCAGTTTTATTTTTTTTACAAAAGACTCCACTACTCACCCCGCCCTTAGCTTTTAAAAGTCCATGCAGCCCCTGGGGGGTCGCGCTTGTCGGTACCATGTTTGTTTTTCTTGGTATGTTATTTTGAACTTTTTGAATTCAAAGACTGTGGTGGGCTCAATGAAGTCAGAGTTCTCTGCCAAAGGTATCCTATCGTTCAGGAAAGAAGCGTAGCCGCCGATACAGCTCGTCCATTTTGAGCCGGCCTTTAATCTCGATGCTGTGTATGTGGTTAGCCGCTTACCGTGGATATCGAGTTGGGTTAGGTGGAGTAGCATGTTGATCGCCGCCGTTGGAGTAGACCTTAGGGCCCCGGGTGAAGCACATGCCTGCTAACCTCTGTCTTTTCTCGATTTGTTTGACTTGGAAGTGCCTGACGTTAGACACTTCCCCCTGCGCCAATCTTTGCCCACGAAATATGATGTTTTCATGCTCAATTTTGATAGTCAGTTTTCTCAAATGAATGATTGTCCGCAGTTGTCAGTGCAATCGGTTCCCCTGGGTTACCTAGATTTATGTCAAATCCGGCGTCTTCTTCTTTGGTGCCATTACAGCCCATGTTCAGCTCCTCTCAGTCGCCTACTATGTTGTGTGTGATTTATTTTTTTACACAGGTAAAAGGGGCCTTCAGTTTAATGCCGATTCCGAACGGCTTGAATCGAGAAGCTTTTTCATGGCAAGTATACTACGGGGGGTTTTGCTAGTACCCCACCGAGGAGGACACCGCAAAATAAACATTCAATGGCGTTGGTGTTATTGGGATCCGAATTCGCTCATCGTACGTCAGAGTCCATTTCCAACACACTAACCACTGCCCCACGGCGCCCTCCAGTATTCTTGATGTCCGAGTCTTCCGAGGAGCCAACTTCGACTCGGATCGAAGAACACGGGTATCGACAAAACAATGGAGTAGAGAAAGAACACCACTCTTTGACATCGGAAAGCTATTATATAATCGCAACCGATCGCAAGACGCCCACAAGACAAGGCTGTATCGGAAAACAAGAGTTGTTCATGTGCTCTACGAACAGAAATGGCGGGCAGAGAACCGGCTTCTCACAAAGAAAACAAAGTAGCATGGAGCATGGAAGAGGCGCTACGACTTCATTCCTGCTGTCATTAAGTTTTACTAGAAATTAAAACAGATATCCACTGGATATACATTTAGGACCGACGCCAGCCAGAACCAAAATGGACCAGTAGTAGTAGAGTCGCAGTCGATGCTCAGAATTTGGAAGAATCATTTCTGTAGACTGTTAAAAGGCGAGGAAGACCCAAATACTTCTGTCAGGCAGAATGCTCCACTCAACGAGGTCAAGATAGCAATATCAAGGCTGAAGTCAAACAAAACTGCTGAAGCGAACGATCTGCCTGCGGATTTGCTTAAAGCAGCTGGATATGATCTGGCAGGACGCCTGTACCAGCTCATCTGTAAGGAAGGGTCGGAGAAAAGAATGCCCGACGACTGGGATCTCAGTGTCGTTTGCCCGACCCACAAGAATGAAGACCATTGTGATTTCTGGCTACGGAATTCCACAATAGATCAAATCCTCACACTGCGTAAGATCCTGGAAAAGACTCGAGAAATGCCGATCGAAACCCATCACCTATTCGTCTATTGCAAAGCCTCATATGCTAGCGTGCATAGAGCCATCTTTTAGGATTCCTATCAAATTCGTCAGATTGTTTGATGACGATGGAAAACTCCAGCTGATTCATCAAGATCGGTAACGAACTTATCCAGATCTTCAGTGTCAAAAAGGGTTTTAGGCAAGGCGACGCGCTGTCAAGTGGCCTTTTTAGCATCACACAGCATCTCGGACAGAGCGTAGTCAAGGACTTCGTCCATCTCAGATCTGCAATAACTAGTATGAACAATGTCAGTACTGAGAATAACAGCAACATAACTTTGTTAATCGCTGAGAACAATCAGCGCCTATTCGGGTGCGGATTCGTTATTCGATCAGGACAAGGATAAGGATAAGGACAAAAAGTCTTAAGCTTCCGGGATGTAAGCGAACGCCTCATAACAATCCGCATCAAAGGTAACTTTGGAAACAAATATGCGCTCACGCCCCAACGGAAGAGAAGGACGATCGACTCAAAGAAGAATTCTACGATCTCCTAGATAGAACCTATGCCCAATGTTTCAGCTACGACACAAACCAAGTTTTAGAAGATTTTAATGCAAAAATGGGCAAAGAGAACAAAGTTGGCTAATCGATTTTCTAACTGGGCGTAACCCCCTTGTAGCAAGCACACGATTCCCCCATCTCAATATCCACAAGGGCATCTGGCGGTCTTTTGATCAATCAACGACCAACCAGCTTCATCACATTGCGATCGACGCCAGACACTCCTCCAGTATTTTCGACGTACGAACCTTCCGAGGGGCCAACATCGACTCGGACCACTACCTTGTTGCAGCCAAGGTACGAATGAGAATATCAAGAATGCTTAGGAGTCGAGTAGGACAACGTAAGTTTGACGTCGGAAAGCTTCAATCGCAAGTGGCTGCCAGAATCACAGCAGGATTCCACAATAGAACAGGAATGGACGCATTGCCAGAGCGCCGTCAGAGACGCTGCCTCAGAGGGCCTGGGTTTCAAGCCGCCACCAGAAACCCCTGGTTCGATGAACAATGCGAACAAGCCCATGCAGCATAACAAGAGGCATATGAAGCCATGCTGCAACGATGGACGAGAGCTGCTCGCGAAATCTATGAGCAGAGGAGAACAGAGGAACACACGCTTCTCAGAAGAAAGAAGAGAGAACACGGAAAGCGTGAGATCGAGCAGATGGAGAGATGCTTCTGCAGGAGTAATGCCCGGAAGCTTTGCAATAAGGTAAAACTAACATGCCATGGCTACAAAGACAGAGCGGCGGCCTGCAGGGATGAAAATGGAGAACTGGTAGTAGAATCGCAGTCGATGTTGAGGATTTGGAAAGACCACTTCTGCAAACTCTATAACGGCGATGACAGACAAGATACCGCTGTCAGGCAGAATGATCCGTTCGTAATAGATGACGATGTAAAAGAATTCCGTCCACCCGACCTAGATGAAATCAAAATAGCGATATCGAGTCTAATAAAGCCGCGGGCGCAGACGGCCTGTCAGCTGAGCTTTTCCAGGCGGCTGGAGATGAGCTGGTAAGGTGCATGCATCATCTCATTTGCAACGTATGGTCGGGGGAAAGCATGCCCGACAAATGGAATCTCAGCATCGTTTGCCCGGTCTATAAGATGGGAGATCCTTATAACTGCGCCAACTATAGGGGAATAAGTCTGCTTAACATCGCATATACCATCTGCCGTATTGTGTGAACTTCTGAAACCGTTCGTGGATAACCTGATCGGCTTTTATCAGTGTGGTTTTAGGCCAGGTAAATCCACAATAGACCAAATATTTACGCCACGGCAGATCGTGGAGAAGATCCAAGAATATCAAATCGACACTTACCACCTCTTCGTTGATTTCAAGGCTTCATATGACAGCGTGTATAGAGATGAGCTATACAAAGCCATGTCTAGTTTTAACACCCCTGCCAAACTCGTCTGACTGTGCAGGATGACAATGGAGAATTCTCGCTGCTCTAGACATGGCAGGTCTCTAACAGAGACCTTTGATGTTAAAAAAGGATTTAGGCAAGGTGACGCGCTGTCATGCAACTTCGTGCTTGAAAAGATCGTGCAAGAGTCACTGGCCAACACAAGAGGTACGATTTATTTCAGGTCTACGCAATTGCTTGCGTACGCCGACGACATTGATGTGATTGGACGGACACGGACACGAGACGTCAATGAGGCCTTTGTAAGCATTGAGGTAGAAGCGGCTAAGATGGGGCTCAAGGTCAATGAGGGTAAGACCAAATATCGGCTTTCATCTAAAAGAGGGCGGATATAACTTTGAAGTGGTCAAGGAATTCGTCTACCTTGGCTCACTGATGACCGGCGACAACAACACACGCGCTTAGATAAAACGCAGAATCACTGTTGGCAGCCGCTGTTGCTTTGGGCTCAAAAGGCAATTGAGAAGTAGAGCCTCCTTTTCGGCGCAGAGGCTTGGACCTTAACAAAAGCGGATGAAGATGCCCTTGGTCGTTTCGAGAGGAAAATTCTGCGCACTATCTACGGTCCCGTTTGTTCAAACGGTGTATGGAGGAGAAGATATAACGAAGAACTGTACGGGTTGTACAGCGACATCGGCCTAGTACGACGTCTACGGATACAGCGTATTGGTCTTTGCGAATTTTTACTATGGAACAGTACATGCCACAAAAACGCTTTGTTATTGCGCAGCTTTACATTCAAAACAATTTCTCAATTGTGAAAACACAACGTGCGTACCGTTCAACATTTGAGGTGAGAGACGCGCCTTCTCACATGACCATTAGGCGTCTGCACCAAAAATGTTTGGAAACCATTAATCTTGGCAATGCCAGTCATCAAGGGAGAGAGCGTACGAGATGGACCGATGAGAATACTGTGGCTGTACGGGCCTCAGTTGAGACCTCACCACGAACATCGAGTCGCTGCCGTTCCACTTAATTGGGCATCAGTCGCAACTCACTGCAACGAATACGATTGAAGTTATTTTCGTACAAAGTTCGACTTACTCATCGATTATTGCCAACCGATAAGTCACGTCGCGTCGTTTGGATTATGCGAAATTCGTCGTGAACTTGGCCCAAACCATGAACCGGGCTCATTTTGCGTTAAATGGAACGGTCAACAAACCAAATTGTCGGTTTTGCGCTGCTGAAAATCCTCAACTAATCCACTAAGAACCTCTCCACGACCAACGCGTGACTGTTTGGGCCGGAATTCGTGCGGATAGGGTCATTGGACCGTTCTTTTATGAAGACGACGATGCGATGCCCACCACCGCCGATGACGGGCGTTATTATCGGGCGATGATAACGGATTGTTTGTTGCCATTTTTAGCGGAACATGGCATGGACAACTTCTGGTTCCAATAAGATGTCGCCAAAGCCCACACAGCCCGGGCCACTATCGCTTTATTGCGCCGTAAGTTCGTCGATCGTCGAATTTCCAAAAACGGTGATTTTGACTAGCCACCGAAATCGCCCGATTTGACGCCACCGAACTTTTCGGGTCTTTTTAAAGTCTATGTCAACAAGCCACGGATTGTGGAAGAGCTCAAGGCCAATATTCGACGCGAAATAGCCGCTATATAGCCCGCAACACTTCGCAAAGTGATGGAGAATCCTCAAAAACGAGCTCATTGCGAAATCCGCTGTAAAGGCGACCATTTACATGATGTCATCTTCAAGAAGATGCGGGATGACCGGGATGATTAGGGTTTTGTAGAGAGATACCTTAGTTTTTCGAGAAAGCGGTCTACTACTCAGTTGCCTCTTGAGCCCAAAGAAGCAGGGGTTGGCAAGAGTTATTCTGCGTTTAACCTCAGCGCTGGTGTCGTTGCTGCTTGTCGCTATCGAGCCAAGGGAGACAAAGTCCTTGACTACTTCAAAAATATAGCTGCCGAAGGTGACGTTCTGACCAAGATGTCGGTGTTGCGCGTGTTTCCTGGATGACATGATATATTTGGTCTTGTCCCCATTTACCCTTAGACCCAATTTAACCGCTTCTGCTTCTATGCTTGCGAACGCCTCATTGACATCTCGTTTCGTCCGTCCAATAACATCAATGTCATCTGCCTAGGCAAGCTATTGTTTAGACTTGAAGTAAGCCGTACCTCTTGTATTGACCGCAGAGTCCCGCGCGATCTTTTCAAGTATAATGTTAAAGAAATCACATGACATTGCGCCACCCTGTCTAAAACCTTTTTTAACATCGATGGTCTCGGTTAGTTCACGTCTGACCTTAATGGAGTAGCCGGAATTCTCCATAGTCATCCTGCACAGTCTGATGAGTTTGGCAGGAATGTTAAAACATGATATGGCCCTGCATAACTCGTCTAAACACTGTTATATGTCGACAAAAGAATGGTGCGTGTCGACCTGGTATTCATGGGTCTTCTCCAAGATCTGCCGTGGTGTAAATATTTGGTCTAACGTGGATTCTCCTGGCACGAAACCACACTGGTAGGAACCTACCAGATTGTCAGGCGCTTACGCAGTACGGCAGAGAGGATCTTGTACGCGATGTTCAGGAGACTTTTCCCTTTGTAATTTCCGCAGTCATAGGGGTCTCCTTTCTTATGGACCGAGCAAATGATGCTGAGATTCCATTCATCGAGCATGCATTCTTCCGACCATATCTTGCAGATGAGTTAATTCATGTTCCTGACCAGCTCATCATCAGCTGCTTTAAACAGTTCAGCTGAAAGTCCGTCTGCTCTAACAGCCTTTGCGTGGCCTCCCCTTGATGGCACCGGCCAGGTAGTGAATCAATGTGTGCAGCGACCCGACCCCTTGCTCCTAGGGAAAGAGAAACCTGGCCCCCAGGTTGGGGGTTGGGTTTAGGGGTAACATCCCTATCGCGTAAAACAACAATTTGTTCAGAAACAACCAATAGCCTCGGACGTGCCTCATTTACTGGGTAAATAATCTGCCCATAAGATACTAGTCCTTCATTTATTCCATCAGATCCTTATGTAACCACGTAAGTGAAAACATGCTGCGCCTACAGCTCTAAGCAGCTTTAAAATTCTACGAAACAGGAATTTAAATAGCTCGAAGATACTAACCTCAAACACGCTTAACACTCTCTATTCATGTTAGCTTCATTAAAATCCCTTTTAATACGAACCTCATTTCTTCAAAAATGCTCCAATTGTGTCCTGATTTATGACCAGATGCCAAACCCAAAGTCCAGAAGCTGAACCTTTTACGCAAACATATTCACATTAATTAAACCTTCCGTCCATGTGGGACATGTATGACAGTATGTCCATCCAAAGACCAACATTGCCAATATCATCCCACTTGACCTACGCCCATGTCCTTCTCGCTAAGACCGAATAATTCAATTGAGTCCCATTTGTTTACTTTCTTCCATGAGACAAACGACAGCCAACCCTACCATGTAAACACAGTGTGTTTGTATCCACCATGCCATAGGACCATTTGGCATGTCCACATCCATATACATATGTACGACTCGTGCTCCTTTGAAAAATAAATGGGTTCGAGGGAATAAAAGTTAATCCGGGACCCAAACAAAGAGGGAGAAAATATTCATTTAGGACGATCCTTTTTATCAGCATAAAGCACATACTAAAGGCAAATAGGAAAAACTAAATCCCCAGGTTAGCCTGGGCATGTAGTTCTATTGCTTGCCATAAAAACAATCAACTAAGAGGGATTGCGCTTTTCTTTATCTCGAAGTTTGCTTCTATCTACGAGTATATAGATTTTTTCTGTTGTAAATCTTTTTAATAAATATTCTAGTAACTGTCGTATAGGGTACTCGTATATGTGGAAAGGACATCGACCACTTTTGTCATCTTTTCCGGAAGCGTTTTTTTCCACCTAGTCTACTCGGTGCCCCCTTGCGGAGTTATGAGTTCTATGAACTGCTAGTAGGTAGTGAGGGAAGCACCGCAGTCCCGGAGAGTATGTAGGTACTTGATTTGATAAATAATTTATGAAGGAAGCCCAAGCGAGTGGGATGCTAGGATGTGAATCACAATTTGAAATTCTAGTGGCTTGGTAGGGTTTTTTTATTGTTGATTCATTGAGTTCCGTGCGTGTTATCATAGGACATTGAATGCCGGCACAGTTGGTAAATATTCTCATTTGAAATCAACAGTGATGTGTATGTATGTTTGCCGATTGATAGTGCCCTAAAGTGTTGGTAAAGAGTGATCACATAAAGGGAAATGTGCCAAACATCCATCATACCAAGGGTTAGATGAATAGCTGTTATGGATGTCCCTTACGGCTGTGATTCGTCAAATATGCAGAACGCGTAGCTACATATATACGTGTGATTGAAAGGATTCAATGTGGCCTTGACTCAACGTCAAGTGGTGATGACGAGGGCCGTTCGTTAGATATTCATCAAGAAGTACATATTTCAATTTCTGTTTTTAGGCTTCCGTACCCAAAGGTAAAACGGAACCCTATTACTAAGACTTCGCTGTCCGTCCGTCCGTCCGTCTGTCACCAGGCTGTATCTCATGAACCGTGACAGCTAGACAGTTGAAATTTTCACAGATGATATGTTTCTGTTGCCGCTACCACGACTGGTACTGGGCTCCCATACAACAGACATGATTTTCATCCAAAAAATCCTGCCTGCAACCAAGATCTGTCATTTGATGAGGTAACATGCATAGTCTCTTTCATATTTATATATACAGATGGTACGGAACCCTTCGTGCGCGAGTCCGACTCGCACTTGGCCGGTTTTTTTTTTTTTTTTTTTTTTCTTCAGATTGTAAGCTTGATTACCGACAATTTGTTTTTTCATTTCGCACAAATAGGTTTAGCACCGTGGCGCAGTGGGTAGTGTGTTGGCCTCTGATGCCGATGACACGGGATCGAATCCCGACACAGCCATGTCATCGAAAGTGTTTTTCACGGTGTTTCTCCTCAGCGGGGTTCTGACAAAACCCCCTGTAGTAAAACTGTCATGAGAAGCTTCTCGAAATTCGCCGTTCGGAATCGGCAATAATCTGTAGGTCCCTTTCACCGATGGGAAAATGAAATCACACACAACATGGGTGATTGAGAGAAGCTCGGCTCAGGTCCCTCATGGACTGTAACGCCAATATACATACATACAGGTATGTCTGATAAATAATTAGTCAAGCGTAATGTTGTTTTGATTCACACGCTCAATTTGCACGCGTACGCATTCCATTAAACCAACACCAGATACTTTAGATTGTTGCCATGGCTCGGAGCACCGTCGATGTGGATTATCTCGGAAATGCGAATTGCTTATTACCACGTTTCAAATTATTCTCTGGAATCGAAAAGTCAAAAGCATCACCACAGAGTGATGTTAATTACTATTCATGAGTACGGAAAATGAATTACTCTTGAGGGAAGGTACATACTCGTGCACTTTTTTCACGCGCTAATGGGTTCTCACTGGAAAACCTTATTCACTTGAGTTGTTTATTTAATTTCAACGTGATTGTGTTTATTAAAAAGATGGTAAAAGACTAACAAAGGCCGCGTAGTAGTAGCATCTACCGACGGGTGCTGGTCTGCTAAAAAGCGAGTAAGAGCCTCTTCAGCCAAACACCTTGCAGCTGTGTTAGCCAGGTCCCACATCTACCATCTGGAAATTTTCTGACCATGGATATTAATAGCCGAAGAGGACATATGGCGAGCATCCTACGCCACAAAAAAGGATTAATGTTGGTTGGGCAATGGTCTAGCAAACCGTAACCGGAACACTCCACAATTGCTCAGAAACAACCACAAGCCTCGGATAAAACGGACCGGATTAATGTTGACAACCCTTGCAAAAAACGAAAAAAGAACAATAATCTTCGTCTCTGTACGTGGAATGATAGACCCCTGAACAGACCACGTGCAGCCGATCAACTTGCGGACGCCATCTACTACGGCGACTATGATTGTTCGGATGCGGATTTGTTGTTCGAGTTGGACTAAGACAAAAAATCCTAAGCTTTCGAAATGTGAGCGAACGGCTCATAGCGATCGGTATCAAGGCTAAGTTTTCTAACATCAGCCTGATATGCGTTCACGCCCCCACGGAAGACAAGGATGACTCCACACAAAGATGAGTTCTACCATCTCCCGGACAGAACGTTAGCCCAATGTCCCAGCTACATATGTACATACATACTTATATACATTTTCAGTGGTCCGCATGTTCCACTAAAAGGGTCGCGGGGGTAATGCGCACACGCAAGATCTCCAGGCCACTCGATCCTTCGCCATCGACTCTTCATCAGGCGCTATGCCCAAGCGCACCCAGGCGAGTTTTTGGACTTGGTCCATCCACCTCGTCCTGGGTCTGCTAAGCGGTCGTCTGCTCGATGGTATTGCATCCAAAGCACGCTTCGGAAGTCGTGATAAGGGGCGACATTCATCTCACGTGACCAAACCATCGAAGCATAGTCCCTTCCGTTCGGGGAAGCAGCTGCTCAACATTGAGTCCCCCCGCGCACTGCCGTGTTTCCAACAGCACGAAGAAATCTCATTTCGGGGCAGCTTGTATCCGCGATCTTATTCTTTCGGTCAATACCCAAATTTCATGACCATAGGTGAGGCTTGTCACAAATACTCGGTCTTCCTGATTAGAGATTTCCCAAGCTGTTTCAAAATTGACCCAGCTCAGCCAAACCTGCAGGAAGGCTCGGTATTACTCCTCCCATCACTCGTGAGGAAGACCCCGAGATACTCACACTTCTCCACCCGCTTCAATGGGACTCCACTCACATGTAGAGTGCATTGGACAGGTTTTCTGGAAATAACCATAGCCTCGGATTTGCCCACGTTAACACTCATTCCATTCATATCTAGCGTGCGCTCTAGTTCCTTCTGGGATGATTTGAGGACAACTAAGTCATGGCTTACCCTCAACTCTCCCAATGTGAAACACTCCTCGCCTCGACTGCACTGCAGCATCCAGTCCACATATATAATGAAAAGGAGAGGTGACAAGACGCACCCTTGGCGAAGTCCAATGCCCACGGTGAAAGGTGTTGATCTACTACCTACTACTACTCCCGAACGCAGCTGCTACAGTTTGTGTATAGAGACTGAATTGCCCGCAACAGAGCATCATTAATCCCATATTCCTGCAGAACACTCCGGAGTTTACCTCGAGGAACTCGGTAATATGCCTTTTCCAAATCTACAAAGTAGCTCTCCTGAATTCGACCATAGCTTTAGAACGCGCCTCCAACACCTTAGCGCAGACTTTACTTGGAGCACCCTTTTTTACCCCCCTTTTTGAAAAGAGGGACAATCACCCCGGTCTGCCAATTGCTAGGTTTCTCACCGCATTCCCAGGCCACCTTAATGACACGAGAGAGCCATAATACTCCCTCTTTACCCATTGTTTTAAGCATTTATGGCCGAACTTCATCCACATCGGCGGAACTGCCAACTTTTAGCGATTCAATCGCTAAAATGACTTCCTCCACCGTTGGACTATTCTCCGCTCCACTCAAGACTATAGGTCTGTCCCCCTCATAGCCCTGTTGGAGACTGAGCAGCACCGTTAAGTGCTCGCTCCATCTGTGTAGAATGTCCATCTCTCTTTGGATTTAACTCCCTTCAATTATGTTGAATTTCCTTCCTCTGAGTCGGCGAATGGTTTGCCAGAACATATTTTTCGCAGATCTATGATCGCCTTCCAACTTCTCGCCGAACTCCTTCCAGGACTGCTCTTACCTGTTCGCACAGCCAATTTGGAAGTTATTCGCGCCACAGTGTACCGGCCACGGCAAGTAGAGTCCTCAAGAGAATCCAGTCTCTGTAGGCCTTCCTTTTCTCTCTGATGGCTTCATGGACTCCGGGTGTTTTAAACGACGCAGTTCTTTTCTCACGACCAGCCGCCACACCAAGCCGCTTCTCTCCACAAACACCATGTGCAGAGGCAATGACAGCTGTTGAAAATTGTCGCCATTCTTCCTCTACATGCGATTGAACAGTTGGAATTTGCTTTCGGATATGTGTCATGCGAAGTGTTGCCGCACCTCACTGCTCAGTAGTTCCTTCCACCGTATGCGTGTAACCACTCTTGGTTTCCGTCTTGGCAGACGGGGTACTCTATCAGTAAGATACAGCTTACACAACACCAGGTGATGATCAGTTGACAGTTCAGCCCCTCTCAATACACGAACGTCACAAACCATCCATTTCACACACTATGGTATCACAACGAAATCTATCACCGATTTGAAGTCTCCCATCAGGATGTAGGAATCCATCTCAACCGCCCTATCAATGGCAGCATCAACTTCATCGGGGAAAGTCACATACTCTGACTCTAGGTTCGGTGCAGACACCTGCACCAGAGCCAAAGTTGATCTTTCAATCTTGAGTTTTAAGATCGCGACAGTTCCTGTCTGCCAGCCTGGGGCTTATGAGTATTCCCACTCCCACCTGTGCAGACATTTGAGGTGCAACTCCCGACAGGAAGAGTTTCCACCCGTCCGAGAGGTCCACAGTTCTATATCCTCTTTGCTTTGTCGAAGAGATACCTACGATATCTAACCGATACCTATCAGCTCCTTCAACCAGCTCGAGATGCTTTCCTGCGAGCGATGAGACGTTCCATGTGCCCATTCATGGTTAGTGCATGGCGTGCACTTGTTCAAACGGAGTATGGAGGAGAAAATTTAATGAAGAACTGTACGGGTTGTACAGCGACATCGGCCTGGTACGACGTCTACGGATACAGCGTCTAAGGTGGCTACGCCATGTGGAGCGCATGGAAAATACAGCTCCGACCCGAAGAACCACCCCGGAGGGAAGGCGCGGCAGAGGACGGCCGCATCTACGATGGCGCACGCAGGTGGAAGGGGACCTTAACCAACTGGGCGTGCGGCGCTGGAAGCAGCTGGGCAAAGACCGTGCCAGCTGGGGAGGCTTGTTGGTTGAGGCCCAGGTTCACCACGGACTGTAGCGCCACTTAACTGAGTAGTAAGTAGGTAAGAATGCTGTCGTATGCGGCTATAAAATCCGTAAAGGGATGCTGTGTATCGGTTTGAAACTCGCTGGTATGCCTCTATAGAACTTGCAAGAGGTAGAATCGCCGTTTTTGTGGATGGGACCAATACAGCTGATATTCCAGTCGTCGGGCAAGTTTTCATTCCCCCAAATTCTAAAGATGATCTGATGCATTCTCCCTTCTAGAACATGGCCGCCAGCCTTGAAGAGTTCAGATGGCAGGCCATCTGAGCCTGCGACCCTGTTGTTTTTCAGCTTTTGAATAGCTATGCCGACTTCTTTTGACGCTGGGTGGGAGGACTACTTCAGCGGCTGGAGTTAGGATTTTCTCAGTCCCTAACCTGCTTGTTAAGCAGCTGCAGGAAATGTTGCTTACATACATACACTATTCCCTGCGGGTCAGTGACAACATTGAAAGGCCGATTTTTTATATTTGCCCCTAGACTCCTCGATATTCTCGAGTTGGGAGGCCGCTAAGGTTATTTTCTTTAGTCGCAACAGTTTTTTCTCCTCCCATCTTCTGGTTCGGTACTCTCTATCTAGGTATTAACCTTGATCGCAAACTTAACTGGAACTCCAATACCAAAAATAAACTCACAAAGAAGACTAAGGCACTGTGGGCCTGTCGAGGTAGTTACGGCAAAATCTGGGGATTAAAATCTAAGGTGATCCAGTGGTTATATACTGCGACAGTAAGACCTATCATCACCTAGGTGTCTGTAGTATGGTGGGGAAAAGTTGAACAAAAAACGATAATCGTTAAACTCCAACGCTTTTAGAGACTAGCGTGCCTCGGCATTACAGGTGCTATGCCAACCTGCCCCATGGCAACCCAAGAGGCATCGATTGGACCTACTTCACTGCACCTTTTTATTAAAGACGTTGCATTACGCAGTGCAATGAGAATTCTACGCTCGGAAATAGGCTTGCCATTTAGACCATTGGGTCAGATGTCCATTCTGCAACATCTTCCTGAGCTGGATATGATTACCATGGTCTAGGCGCATTACCATACACTCTCACTTTTGGCAAGAGATTTGAAATATGGAACCCTAACCGCACAGTTTGAGAAACTTCAAGGCTTTAGGTGGTACATAGATGGCTTGGAGAGGTTTCTAGCATTGGCGCCGACATCTCGGAAAATCTCGTAGGCTCTAGGAATGAGTCATATTGCTTTCCAGGCCGAATTATACGTCGTCGTAACGTGCGTCAACCTAAACTTAGAGACTGGCATAAGAGGAGTAACCTGCAATATACTCTCTGATAGTCAAGCAGCGCTCAAAGCGTTGAGCTTTGCTATGATGCCCTACAGGACCTAGCCAAAAGAAATAAGGTCAAACTATATTAAGGGCAATGAAATCGCCGATCAACTCGCTAGGAAAGGTTCCAGCGAAAAGTACACATATGTATGTAGGTGCCGAACCTTTCTGTGGCATTCCCAAGTCAAAAATTAATTTCTTTTTAGACAAGTGGGAAAATCGCAACACCCGTCCTTTTGGAACAGCGTTCAAGGATTCCGCTAATCGAAAAGATTTATACAGCTAACTGACGGGACACTGCGGTCTGAGTTATCATCTCAACAAAATTAACCTCTCGTCTGAATCTGAGTGCCTGTCTTGAGGACGAAGAACCTGCAGAATGAATACTATGTAAGTGTATTGCCCTTTGCCAAAAGTGGGAAGCGTATCCTTCACAGTGACATTATGACTCCTGAAGGGACCATCTTCTCAGCTCAACTCCCCGTCACGTCAATATGCTTTGAGATAGACATTACAGGTACATACGTATATATCTCCAAAAAGTCGTCCGCAAATTACTACTCGAAGTCGTAAGGCGATATATGAACTTCAGATTCGGTTTACCGATTTTTCGATGGGTCCATGTCATGAACTTTATAAATATGAACACATGAAAACGCCTGGGAACGATTTAGTAATAAATCTTGGGTAGCTTTTCGCATTTATGAGAATTTCCATCGAATCTTTCTGACGTGACAACTCAACGTCTGAAGTCTAAGGACAGGAATTTTGGCTCATATCCATATCAATTGGTATTTCTGATGAGTTTCGAGTATAGAACAGCATCTCTTGACGAAAAGGGAATTCAATCGAACAGCCAATCCCAATACGACCTACGCCAATATCTATTCGTCATTCATCCCAAGTTCTAATCGAATGCTTATCTTCACCAAACACCTATCAACGCACAAGTATCTGCTTACGAGATATTCACTTACGAGTAACATAAGTTATTTATGGTAATTGATGTAATCGCCATCATACACGCAATCAAGATTGATGCCTAGCCCAAAACGGTCTGTTATTGTGTGATCCTGGTGGAGTTTATCCAATCCCAGCCTAATTTCACTCACCGCATCACTGTGTATCCCTCCAGATGGTATCCGCCTGATAGAGTTTCCATCGCGATACCAGCTCAGATGGGACTGTCAGAGGCAATGAGGCAAATGGGACTCTATTGATTGTAAACATAAGTATTTCTATGGAAGTTGTTTCCTAGATTCGTGGGTGCATTGACGATTGTCGTTCCCATAAACTGAATTTCCATTCCGAGGACATTTTACGTTATCCTTTCATGTCGTCTTCCGGTGGCAATGGTGTTTCGACCTTTGACTTTCTCCCATTACTCTGTTTTTGGCTTTAAGGACATGTACTGTGTGGTTTAATGGTGGTATAATACATGCATGTATTTGGGCTATATCATTGACCATGTGGACACGCGATGTCCTTTCATGATAAGCGGGTATAATGTAGAGTTTAATTACCGAATCGATAGTCCGACATTCTGATTTCGTGTGTGTTATAGTACGTCAGTCTATCACTCAGTAAACATCAATCTACATACAAAACGTCAGGTAAGGACGCGATGCTGTATTGTCCCATGCTGCGCACAATAAAGGCTTGCTTGTCGCGTTTTTCGGAGTGATAGTCATTGCTTTTCCACTCAAACGAATTCTTTGTTTTCGAGCTTTTGTTTTCCTTCTATCTGAAACTCAGCGCTAGTGGAGCGTTGTGCTTGCATATCATGGGGCATGAGATCTCAGATTCTGTTTCTGCACTTCTGAATGTGCCATTGAAATAGTGGAGCTAATTTTAGCAACCAAAATAGTAATTTGCGTTGCCATCCCACAGAATCACATGACTGAAATGAGATATCTCTACATTAGGAATGAAAAAATCTACTTTACCGGTATCGAGGAATATCCTAGATACCAGGATCTACCACGGAATAGTTCGAAAGAATTTTATAGCGATACTTAACGACGAAGATCGCAGAGAATCCCGTCTCCCTGACCTCGACGAAGTTGAGATTGCCATGTCGAAACTCAAGTCGAATAAAGCTGCTGGCGCAGATGGACTGTCTGCTGAGCTCTTCAAAGCGGCTGGGGGTGAGCTGGTTAGGAGCATGCACCGGCTCATCTGTAAGATATGGTCAGAGGAAAGCATGCCCGAGGAATGGAGTCTCAGCATTGTTTGCCCGATCCACAAAAAAGGAGATCCCTTTGACTGCGTCAACTATAGAGGAATAAGTCTCCTTAATGTCGCATACAAGATCTTCGCTGCCGTTTTGTGTGAACGCCTGAAGCCATTCGTAAACAAGCTGATAGGTCCTTATCAGTGTGGCTTCAGGCCAGGGAAGTCCATCATCGATCAAATCTTCACACTACGGCAGATCCTGGAGAAAACCAATGAGTTTCAAGTCGATACGCACCATCTATTCGTCGACTTCAAGGCCGCATACGACAGCGTAATTAGAGACGAGCTATATAACGCCATGTTTACTTTTGACATCCCTGCGAAGCTCGTCAGACTATGCAGGATGACCTTGGAAAATGCTCGCTGCTCCATCCGAATCGGTGAGCACCTCACCGATAGTTTTGATGTCAAAAAAGGATTTAGGCAGGGCGATGCGCTGTCGTGTGATTTCTTCAACATCGTATTGGAAATGATTGTGCAAAAATCACAGGCCAATACAAGAGGCACAATCTACTTCAAATCCTCGCAACTCCTTGCATACGCCGACGACATTGACATAATAGGTAGATCGCAGCGAGATGTCAGTGAGGCGTTGGCGAGTATTGAGATGGAGGCGGCAAAAATTGGTTTGGCAGTTAATGAGGGCAAGACTAAATATCTGCTGTCATCGAAAAAGGACATTTACCACCGACGTCTTGGACAGAACGTGCATATTGGCAGATATAAGTTCGAGGTAGTTAAGGACTTCATATACCTCGGCTCCGCGGTGACTTGGAACAACGACACCAGTTTCGAAATCAAGCGCAGAATTAATCTTGCCAACCGCTGCTTCTTTGGGCTCAAGAGGCAACTGAGAAGTAGAGCCCTCTCTCGTACGACCAAGTTGACCTTATATAAGACCTTAATTATCCCGGTCCTGTTATACGGCGCAGAAACATGGACTTTATCTAAAGCGGATGAGGAAATCCTTGGTCGTTTCGAGAGAAAGATTCTGCGTTCGATTTTCGGTCCCATAAACACAGAGGAGGGTTGGAGGAGAAGATTCAATTACGAACTGTACGGGTTGTACAGCGACATGAGTCTGGTCAGGCGTCTACGGATCCAACGCCTAAGATGGCTAGGCCATGTAGAGCGAATGGACACCATAGCTCCAGCCCGTAGAGTCTTTGAATCCAACCCCGAGGGACGAAGAAATAGAGGACGGCCGCACCTAAGGTGGCGCGCACAGGTGGAAGGGGACCTCAACCAACTGGGCGTGCGGCATTGGAAAAGACTAGCGAAAGATCGTGCTAGGTGGAGAGGCATGTTGGTTGAGGCCCAGGTTCACCCCGAACTGTAGCGCCCGTTAAGTAAGTAAGTAAGTACTTAACGTTATACGAGTAGTTATACATATATCTGAACAGCTCCTGAACTTCATCCATTCTAGCGATGGACATTTCGTTTTATTCGTCGCACGTAGACAAGTAGCTGCTTCCTATGGGATGATAACTCATCGTCGTCAAAAGCGTCACTCCATTCCTATAACTCATCATCACAAAAACTATTGTCATCCACTCTTCGCTGATGTCAGGAAGGCTCTATATGATTTTCTAGGAAGTGAACTATATAAATCTGCCTTTTTTGTTTTATTTGGAAGACTGCATGGATGCGTTCCAGCCCGAAAGTGTCAGAGTTAAATGGTTCTGACGCATGATGCTAAATTTGAGCGATGTCACGAGTTGTATTTGGCATAGACCTGCGATTTAAAGTAAGCCAGTAAAACAAGTCTAATGCTCTCGAATGGATCAATGGCATCACTGGCTTACAGTCTATGGATACCTCGTGTGGACCGCTCTAGAACCAAGTCAGCGACTACAAGGCGTCATCTATGGTAACTTTTCTTCAATTCTTAGGTCAGTGGAACTGTCCTGATGCAAAATTCACAAAGTTGATGTCTGCAAAAATCAGTTTTTTTTTTACCGCCTCTATTCTCACAGACAGACGCGATGATTGACTCGAACTGGAACACCAAACGATAAATAGAAGACTGGGATGGACGACCATGTAAACAGCAAAATGAGCATAGTGCGCATCGTTGATACAAGTAACCCTAAAGCGAGTGCAGGTTCTGAGGTCTTGAACTCTTACACTAATTTGGAAGTCGTGAAAGAGTTAAACAATATTTTGAACGGAGCTTTCCTGCTACCCCTTCCTACTGCTTGTAACCCACAATATAGTGCATACCTATTGGGCTTACGATGCATACTTACCTAATAGAAAATGTTTTGGGATGTTTGTATTCTCCATGAAGACCCCTGCCTCAACTTAGACAATTCCATTAATGTATAGAGGCCAAATCTATATTTCATCGCGCGTGGTAACGACTGAAGCCATTGAACTTGCTGTGGCATCCTTCGATGGCTCTAAATCACCAGGCACTGACGGAATAAGTCCTGTTATACTGCAGTTGCTTCCTACTTTGAAAATAATTTTCCCTGCTAGTCCTGCACTATTTTTTTTTTTTTTTTTGTTCTCTTTATAGTCTGCACAGGTTCAAGAGTTATACTGTTATGACGTTTGTCTTAAACCTCGACGGAGCGCAGATGGTTTGGGTCATAGATGGTTTGGGTCATAGATGTTCCATGCCTTTATGGCGTTGTATTAGAACTGCACACACATATAATGAATTTGAAGTGACCATACACTGCGAGTGTCGTATTTTGATCACTTCCCATTGACTACAGCTGTGTTGCTAAATTTTTCGGTATAGGATATGCATTTCTTACCTATGGACATACTTTAAACTATAGACCTTCGGCTCGACAGTCGGTGATGTTTACCTAGGCACCACGCCCACCCCCTACATACGGTAAAAGTAGTCTCTGTTCCCAAAATAGGAAAAGGGGATTAGCCAATTGCTAAGGGTTCTAGACCAATTAGTCTAACATCCTTGGCCTTCCAGGTTGGGGGCTGCGCTTAGGTGTAACATCCTTATCGCGTAAAACAAAAATTTGTTCAGAACAACTAATAGCCTCGGATACGGACGGATTACATGTTGACGACCCCGCAAACACCGAACGCTAGGTCCCTCAACAGATCATGTGCGGCCGGACAACTGGCCAACTCTTTAGACCGCTATAAGGCAGACATTAGCGCGCTCCAAGAAGTGCGATGGGATGGGCCAGGCAAAAAGCGGATGAAAGACTGTGATATATGTATGCTACGGAAACTGCTAAAAAGAAAATAAACAACGCTTACTCGGATGCGGATTTGTCATTCGAGGCAGACTCAGGAAAAAATTCTTATGCGTCCAGTAAGTAAGCCAACGCCTCATAACTATCTACATTAAGGCCAACCTCGGCAATATAAGCTTAATATGTGTCCAGGCCCCCACAGAGGAGAAAGACGACCGACATAAAGACGACTTCTACGATCTCCTAGGCAGAACGTATGTCCAATGTCCCAGCTATGACAACAAAATCGTTCTAGGAGATTTCAATGCGAAGCTGGGTAAGGAAGCTATCTTTGAACGAGTCATAGGAAAGCACAGCCTACACAACACCACGTCAGAAAACAGACCAGGGCTAGCGGATTTTATGGCGGGACATATTCTCGTAGTAGCAAGTACACGATTCCCACACCTTCATATCCATAAGGGGACCTGTCGATCTTTCGATCAATTGACAGTCAATGAAAGTTCACACCTTATTAACGTCGAAAAGCTGCAATCGCAGTAGACCGCCAGGACCTTCGCCGATCAAGTCTCCCTCAAGCTCTTTCAAGGCCCGATGCCATCTGCACAAACCATAGAACAGCAAGGGAGTCGTTGTCAGAACGCCATCAGAGAGTCCGCCTCAGATGTACTCGGTTTCAAGCCATCACCTTCGAGAAACACCTGGTTTGATGACGAGTGCAGGCAGGCCCATGAAGAGAAACGGAATGCATACATGGCTACACCGCATCGATGGACGAGAGCTGCCAGCGAGCTCTATGAACAGAGCACGAGAACCGCGAGATCAATGAGATGGAGAGATGCTATTGCAGGAACGACTTTCGAAAGTTTTACCAAAAAGTAAAACGAACATGCCAAGGCTATAAAGCCAGAGCAGAAGCCTGCAGGAATGAGCACGGACAACTAGTAGTGGAAACACAGTCGATGCTGAGATTGTGGAAGGACCACTTCCACAGACTGTACAACGGTCAACGGTACAACGATCTAGACGTTGTTAAGATAGCGATACGAAACTTAAGTCTTATAAAGCTGCTGGAGCAGACGGACACCCTGCGGAACTGTTTGAAGCAGCGGGCGATGAGGTGGTCAGGAACATGCACCAACTCATCTGCAAGATATGGTCGGAAGAATGCATGCCCGAGGAATCAAATGTCAGCATCGTTTGCCCGGTCCATAAGAAAGGCGACCCCTATGACTGCACCCATAACATAGCGATAAGGCTCCTGAGCATTGCATACAAGATCCTCTCTGCCGTATTGTGTAAGCGCCGTACTGTGTAAGTGTAAAACCGTTCGTCGATAATCTGTGGTTCGTTCGTTCCTACCAGTGTCGTTTCAGGCCAGGAAAATCCACGATATACCAAATATTTACACTACAGCAGATCTTGGAGAAGACCCATGAATTCCAGGTTGACACGCACCATCATTTTGTCGACTTTAAAGCCGCATATGACAGCGTTTATAGAGACGAGCTATACAGAGCCATGTCATGTTTTAACAATCCTGCCAAACGCGTCAGACTGTGCAGGATGACTATGGAGAATTCTCGCTGTTCTATTAGGCTCGGAGGTGAACTAACCGAGACCTTCGACGTTAAAAAAGTTTTAGATAGGGTGACGCACTGTCATGTGATTTCTTTAACATCATACTTGAAAAGATCGTGCGGGACTCTGCGGCCAATACAACAGGCAAGATCTGCATACTTCAAATCTACAAAATTGCTTGCCTACGCAGATGACATTGACGTTATTGGACGGACAACGTGAGACGTCACTGAGGCGTTCGCAAGCATTGAAGCAGAAGCGGCTAGAGTTGGTCTAAGGGTAAATGGGGTCAGGACCAAATATATGCTGTCATGAAAGAAAGAAGCGCAACACCGACGTCTTGATCAGGACGTCACCGTCGGCAGCTATATTTTTGAAGTAGTTGAGGACTTCGTCTACCTTGGCTCGATAGTGACAAGCAGCAACGACACCAGCGCTGAGATAAAACGCAGAATAACTCTTGCCAACCGCTGCTTCTTTGCGCTCGAAAGGCAACCGAGTAGTAGAGCCCTCCCTCGAAAAACTAAGGTATCCCTCTACAAAACCTTAATCATCCCGGTCCACCTCTACGGCGCTGAGGCTTGGACTTTATCAAAAGCGGATGAAGAGGCTCTTGGGCGTTTCGAGAGGAAAATTCTGCGCGCAAACTTCGGATCCAACGTCTAAGATGGTTGGGCCATGTAGAGCAAATGGACGTCACCGCTCTGGCGCGAAGAGTCTTTGACACCAATACCGAGGGTCGACGCAGCAGAGGATGACCGCATCTGAGGTGGCACGCACAGGTGGAAAAGGACCTCAGCTAACTGGGCGTGCGGCACTGGAAGTGGCTGGCCAAAGATCGTGCCGGCTGGAGAGGCTTGTTAGTTGAGGACCTGGTTCACCCCGAACTGTAGCGCCATCTAAGTAAGTAAGTCTAACATCCTTCCTGAAAGAAGGAGAGGCTGAAAAGAATGGAGAGGCTGGTAGAGGTGCACCTGCGCAAAGTTGCCCTTCGAATGCAACCTCTTTCGGAGATGCAAGATACTAATCTGCTCGGAAAATTCTGGGCATTTTCTTTGACATTGAGGGAGCTTTTGATAACGTAACTATCGACAGCATGTGTAACGCTGCCAGACGGCATTTCGTAAATGAATCACTGGTCTTATGGATCAAAGTAACGCTTGTGCACAGGACATTGACCGCTGATACAGCAATCCACCAATGTGTCAAATCCGGCATAATAAGGGGCTGCCCTCAAGGCGGCGTCCTGTTTTCGCTATTATGGTGCATGGTGGCTGACTCTCTGCTTGATGCTTTCAATGCCTCTGGAATCTATGCCCAGGCCTATGCAGATGTTGTCGCCCTTCTTTCTGTAGGCTCATGCTTTACGATTGTCCGTCCCAAAGCTCAGAGGGCGTTAAATGTGATCGATGATTGGTGTACCAGAAATGGGCTGTCGGTCAATCCTCTTAAGACCGATGTCGTTCTCTTCACGAGAAGGAGGAAAAATACCGACAAGAATCAGCTGATACTAAAAAGCACTCCAATCCTGGTATTCAAGGAAGCTAAATATCTGGGAGTTATCTTAGATAGCAAGCTTCTCTGGTCAAAGCATGTTGGGTCAAAAATCAAAAAAGCGCTTTCAGCTTTTTGTCACTGCAAAGGAGCTTTCAGCTCTTGAGAGGGCTATGGGAGACATGCTCGGCGAAGGTACTGGCGGTCTCTTGCGATTGCAGCTTCCCAACGTCAAATTACGCTCGTCCTACTCGACTCCGCGGTGTTCTCGATATCGGCATACGTTTGTACCTTAGCTGCAACAAGGTAATGATCCGAGTCAACATTGGCTTCCCGGAAGCTTCGGACGGTTCGGATGTTGGAAGAATGTCTGGCGTCGATCGTAATATGATCAACTTGATTCGATGTCTATTTTACCATGTCCAGTGCTATTATGAATGTCAGGGGAGAGAGTTTACATCCCCGTTTTACATCTGACATGGTTGTAAAGGAATCGCTTAGTTGTGAGATGCGTGGGAGCATTTTGGGCTCTGCTCTAGATGCTCTGGATTCAATGCTATGGCATCAAAGGCCGTATATCACCTTTAAATAAGTGGTTTTTGGAACAACATGCACTGGACTGCTTGTGCGATCTTGAGAAACTCTCTTCTGAACCCATTCTGGCAAGATCCTCAGATATCTCATTTCCTGGGATCCCAGAGTGACCTAGAACTCATACAAGCCTTAATGATCTTAGTCTACCGACTGTGTTCAAGAACGCCTTGTTTCATGCACTACTTTGGAGCTAGTTAAAGACGCATATTCTTTTTGCCTTCCACCTGTGCCTGTGATTCAAAACATAGTGCATGGCCGTAAGGATTGCGTATATCTCTGATTGAAAGACAGACGCATATTTTCCTAATGAGAAGTGCGGTTGGATAATTTCGCGCTCAAAGAAAACCCCAGCTCCGAACCCCCGCCCAATGCGAAGACTATCCTTTCCAGGTTCAGTCCTGAAACAATGGAAGCTCGGCTGTGAAATTACAGCGCAGTAGGGTAACCGATGTCAATGCCTCAGAAGGCATGTCCATGAGACAGGAGTCGCAGGTTTCTCAAGCCAGCACACAATTATTCCTGTGCGAGTTGTACCGAAAGCCATTTCTCTGGAGACGAGACATGGCTTTCAGAGCACTTTCCTCTTTGGTGGCGTTACAGCCCATGAAGGACCAAAGCCAAGCTTCTCTTCAATCACCCATGTTGTGTGTGATTTATTTTTCACAAAGGTGAAAGGGACATACATCTTAATGCCGATTAGGAACGGCGTAAGACGAGAATCTGTTTCGAGGCAAGTTATACGACGTGGGACTTTTGCAGTACCCCGCCGAGGAGGGACGCCGAATTCAGTCGGGTGTCCAACATAATAACCACTGCGCCCGGCGACGAAACGTGGCAGTTAAAAAAGAATCATCTAGAAAGCTATAGGCTTTCGTGAACAGATGGCCGCGCACCATTTCTAACCAACGCTAGTGGCAACTGGCCAATCAAGAATCAATCGAGAAAGAAATAATGCGCAGAATGTATAATGGATCGGACAGCTCTACAGTGGAATCCCCAAGCGACAGGAAATAGGGGACGGCCCAAAATGACCTGGCGAAGATTTATTCATAAGGAGGCGGGGAAATCCTTAGACGTGATTTGTGGAAATCTTACCCCCACTTCTCAATACTTCCAGTTGCGTAGTGATGCAAGATAGGGCCACTTAACTTGAGGTGATAGAGCAAGCAATGCCTTTAAATTTACCAGTCATGAGGAATGTTGTCCACGATTTTCGCCATGGTAAGCGCAGGATTTATTGTGAAGATATTTCTCTTTTACCCGACTGCGCGATGCGAAAAGAGGGTAAGACGTTTATCAGTGTATGTATGTAAGTATGTGTGAGTGTTCCTTTATGGCACCCTAGAGACCAAACGCCTAAGCCAATTTGTCTTAATCTTGCAAGTGTCACCAAAGACACGAAAGTAATCAGAATTCAACATGGCAATAACCAGACGACATACTGTGAAGAAGATAAAGATGAAAGTTGACGAACTATGTTAAGTGGGGTGTCATGAATAGGTATCAGTGTCACTTTGGTGGTCGCGACATTATTTTAATTGGCGATCCAATGCTGTTGCCCGCTGTGTCCATTGAGTAAAAACAACTGGCGGGGCTTATTGCATTAATCAACCTGCGACGTTAACGGGGGTAGTGAACGTCTGACATATTTCTGTGAATTACTACAAAAAATACGAGACGAGGACATGACACTAATTTTGTTTAAATATAAGACAACAACTGGAGATACTAGATAACCGACGAGTAGATGCAAACGATCTCAATGAAATCATTTAAATTTTCCAACTATTCAATAGGTGGATGAACATAATCAAACTTACTTACTTACTTACTTTTTAGGCCAGCAGCCCACGGATGGTCTGGGCCTGAGTTAATACAGCCTTTCAAATTGTTGTCCACGAGCACTTTGTCTTTACACCGGAGGTTCGGTCTTCCCCTTCTGCTCTAGCTAGGAGGCTCCGATTCGAAAACCCTCTTAGCTGGAACGTTGGTATCCACGCGCTCGATGTGGCCGAGCCATTTTAGTCCTCCGTAGTATATCCACATCTTTGTACAGCTGATAGAGTTCGCAGTTATCACTTCTCCTCCATTGCGAAGAAACTTGAATGTTATTGTGGAATTTGACAACAAAGCTATTAAAAACTGTCTACTACTGTCCCTGAAGTAGAAGTTAGAGTCGAGCCAACGGCGCGACAGAATTCGGTGCATTCCTTTGCCCTGTATTGCGTTACAATGAACAAAAGGGACTTCGTATAGGAATTTCTGAAGTTTGACAGTCGATAGCGGCCATATTGTTGAAGCTACATCTTTCAAATTGGCTGTAATTGGTTCAGTCTATTTTGCCAAATCACCATAGATGGACATAGCGTTCAACAACACGTGCAAATGATAAATTTGGTTTATTGGGTGTTCTGTTAGGGCACGGTCGCCATAGTCGTCCTACCGAGAGGACTATTCGCAATGTTGCGGGTTCATCGCAAAAGTTGCGGGTTCATCATGGACCACGACGATACCACAATATCTCTCCAAATACTGTATGAAGAAATCGTCTCTCTAAAAAATATGAATGAAGAATTTCTCAAAACAGTATAGCAGCTTAGAGAAGAAAATTCGTTTCTTCGTCTGAGAGTTTGCAAACTAAAATGGCATGCTCAAAAAGAAATGGAGAGTGTTATTAAGATCGTCGGGGTACCGGAGGTGAATTCTTCAAGCCCATCAGAGAGTGTGCATGGGCTCGGACATACAGGGTAAAGTTGTTGATTGCTCTCAACCTGGCGAGATGCCAGCAACGATCCCTGTTTAAATGCCCGGGTCAAGTTGACATACGGCCTCCTCGCGGCGCCCTCTGGATAGCCTCTTCAACAACCGTTTGGAGGTGAACAAACGTATGCAGCGAATAAAACCCCGACCAGAATGGCGGTTGTGCGGCGGGCTAACAATCCGCCCACGTAAAAAAACCCAAAGTTATGAATACCGCGGTCCAGGAAATACGCTGGATAGGAAACGGTATGATTAGAAAGAAAAATTGCGACATTTATTACAGCTGTCACAAAAGGTTGCACTTACTGGGATGCGGATTTGTCGTGGGAAAGCGGTTAAGGTCGAAGGTCATCGACTTTAAACCTATAAGTGATCGCCTGGCTGTGATCCGCATCAGAGGCAGATTTTATAACATCAGCCATCAGTGCACACGCCCCTACCGACGGGGCTGAAGGCCCTATCAAGGAGGACTTCTATGACCTCCTGGACAACGCCTACGGAGCTTGTCCGGAGTACGATGTAAAAATGGTGCTCGGGGACTTCAATGCCAAAATCGGAAAGGAAAACACCCTTGGCGGAGTGATCGGAAAGCACAGCCTCCACGATACAATAACAGATAACGGCTTCCGACTCGCTGACTTTGCGACAGCTCGTAATGCGGTGATAAGTAGCACAAGATTCCCTCGCAAGCGAATCCACACAGCAACCTGGCGATCTCCGGACGGTCGAACCGCCAACCAAATCGACCATGTGCTCATTGACGCAAGGCACGCGTCAAACATCCTGGATGTGCGAACATTCAGAGGGGCAAATGTCGACTCTGACCACTTCCTCGTAGCAGCAAGATTCAGAGCTCGATTGTCCAATGTCAGAAAGCTGCGCCAGCCCATCAGGAGGAGGTTCGACATTGGGCGCCTGAGCACACCGGAGGTTGCCAGAGTCTACATGGAGCAGCTGAGCGAAAAACTCTACGGTATGCCTACGTCGAACACAAATGCCAATAATATGTGGCTGCATTGCCGCTCAGCCATTCAGGAAGTAGCCGAAACCACCTTAGGATACCTACCACCCCCGACAAGAAACCCGTGGTATGATGGCGAGTGTGAGCAGAAAAAGGCAGCAACCGACGAGGCGTACCAAAAGGCGCTGTAGAGGAAAACCAGGGCAGCGCGAGAAGAGTACCGAGCCAGAAGAAGGGAGGAGAAGAAACTACTGTGACAAAAGAAAAGAATCTTCGCAGCCTCCCAGCTCAAGGATATCGAGGAGTCTAGGGATAAACATAAAATACGAGCCTTTTACAAGAAAGCCAAAGGCCTTGCAGGAGGCTTCAAAAAGGGCACCCTGGCTCTTCGAAACTGCGAGGGTAATCTTGTCACCGACCCGCAGGGAATAGTGGATGTATTTAAGCAGCACTTCCAGCAGCTGCTTAACGAGCATGACCAAGAGAGAGTGGTAGGGACCGAGGAAATCCCAACTCCAGCCGCTGAAGTAGTCCTCCCACCCAGCATAGAAGAAGTCGGTACAGCTATTCAGAAGCTGAAGAACAACAAGGCCGCAGGCTCAGATGGCTTGCCATCAGAGCTCTTCAAGGCTGGCGGCGATGTTCTGGTAGGGAGCATGCACCAGATCATCTGCAGAATTTGGGAAGATGAGAGCATGCCCGACGACTGGAATACCAGCTCTATATGCCCCATCCACAAAAAAGGCGATCCTACCTCTTGCAAGAACTATAGAGGTATATCCCTGCTCAATGTCGCATACAAGATCCTGTCCAGCGTATTGTGTGAACGTCTAAAACCATTTTGCACCGCACTAATCGGCAGCTACCAGTGCGGCTTCCGGCCCGGCAAATCAACTATAGACCAAATTTTCACACTTCGACAAATCCTGGAAAAGACCAACGAGTTTCAAATCGATACACACCATCTTTTCATCGATTTCAAAGCCGCATACGACAGCATTCATCGTGAAGCACTGTTTGGGGCGATGGCCGAATTCGGGATCCCGGTAAAACTGATCCAGTTGTGTCGCGCCACTCTAAAAAACACGCGATGCACCGTGCAACTCGGTTCTAGGACCTTGGAACCATTCGAAACATGCGCCGGATTTCGGCAAGGAGATGCGCTGTCATGTGACTTCTTCAACCTGGTGCTGGAGCAGATAGTGCGACGGGCAGGCGTCAACAGGGAAGGCACTATCTTTTACAAGTCCATCCAGCTGCTAGGATACGCGGATGATATCGACATCATCGCCTGTTCTCGCCGTGGCATTGTAGAAGCATTCACGGCGATTGAAGAACAGGCAAAACGAATTGGCCTTAAGATCAATGAGGACAAAACGAAATACATGCTGTCAAGCAAAAACCAATCCGTCGCTCACCACCTGGGACAAAACATAACAATTGACAGCTACAATTTCGAGGTAGTTAAGGAGTTTGTCTACCTCGGGGCAAACGTAAATTCCACAAATGACACCACAGTGGAGATCCGGCGTAGAATCGCCCTTGGCAACCGCTGCTACTTCGGCTTGTCCAAACAACTGGGGTCAAAACTCCTCACTCGAAAGACCAAAGTCATGCTTTACAAAACGCTCATTCTGCCAGTCTTGCTGCACGGAGCCGAAAGCTGGACGATAAGCAGGACAGCGGAGCTGATTTTGGGTTCTTTCGAAAGAAAAATTCTGCGCCGGATATTTGGTCCTGTCTGTGAGGAAGGTGAATGGAGAAGAAGACACAACCGCGAACTCTACGAGCTGTACCAAGATGTGGATGTAGTCCGGAAGGCAAGGAGCCGTCGACTACACTGGCTCGGCCACATCGAGCGCATGGACATCAACGCTCCAGCTAAGAGGGTCTTCGACTCCGAGCCTTCTGGTTCGAGAAGAAGAGGAAGACAGAACCTCCGGTATAAAGACCAAGTAATCGCGGATGTAAGACATCTTGGTCTTGACAACTGGAAGCAGCGTGCCCGGGACCGTCAAGGATGGAAGGCAGCTATAGCTCAGGCTCAGATCCTCCATGGATCGCAGGCCTGATAAGTAAGTAAGTAAGTAAGTTACACTTTATTTCACACGCAAACCTTTACGAAAAGCTTTTATTTTCACACTGGTTTATCGACCGAACACACTGTATACAGACTTGTCACACGCTAGTCACTTCCGTAAACTAAATGAATGCCGAGGGCGAGCGTTCGCGCTTATACATATAGCTATCGGTCCACCTTCTCGAATGTTCGCCGTCGGAAGTTTCCCTTCGGAAATCTCTAGAATGCTCTGGCATTCGGCATTATGCCGTTGAAAGTTTCGATCATTTCAATTTCCGCTTCACCAGAGCTTTCGAACTTAACCGTCGGTTTGTGTCTCCGCAACAATATCAAGGACACAATAGGGATCAATGCTTAGAAGTGTTTTATTGGTTGTGGGACATGATCGAAAGTTAATTTCATAACAATTGAATTTGTTGCAACATTTGATATCTTTACCTATCAAGATGGAAAAGGAGGGGAATAGCAATTGTACGAAAGGGTTTGCAGCAAGGATTAACTTAGCAGTGACACAACAGGGATCATCGAAGCTTAAAAGGTATTTATTATTGGTTGTTCGTAATTATAAAAAATAAAGTTCAGAATAGTCCTCATCTCCGATTTATTTATTTATTTCTTTAGAAGTGGCATTCACCAAGCTTGGGCGCTTATACTTTGTAAATACCCAAAATTGTACCCACTTCAAATCCTACAGTGAGCCCAAGCAGGGGGGGGTTTTCCAAAAACTGTTAACATAAGTAACTTAATTTAATTTTTAAATTAAATTACCACTTTGGAAGCGTCTCTCGCGCAAACTATTCAGTTTAGAAGACCTATCCATAGATATCCCACACGTATGGATTTGATAAACAATTTTTTTTTGAGTTTCAGTTCTAAGTATGGGGATCCCCCAAAATTTATTGTTTTTTTTTCTATTTTTGTGTGAAAATCTCAATGCGGTTCACAGAATACATCTACTTACCAAGTTTCAATAGTATGGTTCTTATAGTTTCGGAAAAGAGTGGCTGTGACATACGGACGGACAGACAGACATGACGAATTTATAACGGTTCCGTTTTTTGCCATATGGCTACGGAACCATAAAAAGGTACCAATGCCATCCTAAAGCAATTTTTTCGGGCTCACCTATGTATATGTTTGAACTTGTCGTACTTGAACAGCCTGGATTCCTTATTTGCCTTTATTTTAATACAATACAGGGTGGGCCAAACATGAGTTTATTTTTAAAAAATTCAATAAAATGAACAGAATTGAATTGTTTCCACGTATTATGATTTTATTTGTAAGAACGAATACTCCCATTATTTATGAAGTACAACGTCGCTTAAGTGGCTGCCTCGGCTGGCTTCGCAGTAGCGCATTCTGTCACTCCAATCTTCCAAGACCTTATTAATGCCTTCGGGCTGTAGCTCACGGATTGCTTGAATGATAGTCCTTCACGGTTCCTCACAAAAAAAAAAGTCCAAAGGGGTCAAAATGCAGCTCCGAGGGGAAAATCGACGTGGCCAAGACGGCTGATAACACGATTTGGGAATTTGGTGTGCAAAAGATCGGTTGTGGCATGGAGCGCCATCCTACATGAACCAGAGGTTGTCCAAATCCATGTCTTAAATTTCAGTAAAATAATGTGATCCATGTCATGGACCCGCTAGGCCCAGACGACAAAGTTCCCAGTGGGAAAAATTAAAACACCCACTTAGTTCCATATTTTTTAATTTTTAACCCTCGACGCAAAAGAGGTTTTAAGTTTGAGGTGTCTGTGTGTCGGTCTGTGGTATCGTAACATCTGAACGAATAGACCGATTATGACGCCTTTCTTTTTTTTTTTTTTTTTGAAAGTAATTTGATCGAAATGGTTTTTAGCTGCAATTTGTGAAGATCTGTTCAGGTGTCATTGGCTGTCGCTCCATATAACCCAGGTAAGGCACACTCATGTGCGCACATTAAACAATCTATTGCTCATAAACTGCTCACGTGCGTGTGCAATTTCGATTGCTGAAAGTTTCAAATTTAGACTTTATAGAAAATGACCATCTTAGACTAAAATATTATAAAAATGGAAATTAAAAGGAAAATGTTCAAGTGAAATGTTTCCATGTTTTATCATTCTGCAAACAACTCCCGAGCAGTAAATTAAATCATTTCGACTCACGAACGCGAGTGTGTGCGCACTCCACATGTGCGATAAACAGAACTCACCCTACAGAGTGCACATACATAAGTGTGCGTTCTCTTTAACGAACATATGAAGTGCGCACAGGGGTGAGCTTCTATAAATGCACACACTCGTGTTCACGAGCGAAAACAAAAATACTAACAGCCGATTACTCATGAGCGTGTGCGTTTTATAATTGCTCATTGGGTAGCGCCAGTTCACGAGTGTGCGTTTTTTTACCCTATCATGACACTGTCCGAGCAATCTCATATGTATCGGTTCTCGTCCGATCTCCGCAATCAATTAGCGTCGGGCGCGATAAGTACTTAGATGCGGGATCGCGTGTTGTTCATTTCTTTTGCTTATTTTTTAGTTACTTAACAAAAAAAAACGGCTGGAAGCTTAATCAGTTCTAAGTTGCGTAATTAAGCATGTAATGAACTCGGTCCCATATTAATATCGTCTTTGGTTCTCGACATAACCGAGGCGAAAATTCCGCGGGCACATACGCACATACGTACATACACACGCATAGAGACATCTCCCAATTCGCCCAAAATCGTTGTCCAATTCAAGCTGCTCTAAACCCAAACTGCGAAGCGATAACGAAACGGATAGTCGCGCGCCTTCAATTGCTGAGTCAATTGGACCTTGTAAGTGAATAATCCGAGATCTTTGTGCAGACTTTTCCTCAGGCTAGTGCGTGAAATGTTGAGCTGTGCGCACCGTACGACAACGGGGACCGTGAGTGTTGTCCTCTAGCGTACCAGTCTCACGAACTTTTTGCACAAACTTGCGTACAGCAGTCGCAGTGGCTGCTTCATTTCGGCCAAAACTTCTTTTCAAAAAACGCACCGCTTGGACTACTTTGGAGATAAGTTTTCCATATTTCCCAACGTTGTTCAAGCGTAAGGATGAGAACGGACACCTAGTAGTAGAATCGCAGTCGATGCTGAGAATTTGGAAAAACCACTTCTGCAGACTGTATAACGGCGATGACAACCAACATACCGCCGTCAGGCAGAATGATCCATTTTTTAACGACGAAGATCGCAGAGAATTCCGTCTCCCTGACCTCGACGAAGTTGAGATTGCCATGTCGAAACTCAAGTCGAATAAAGCTGCTGGCGCAGATGGACTGTCTGCTGAGCTCTTCAAAGCGGCTGGGGGTGAGCTGGTTAGGAGCATGCGCCGGCTCATCTGTAAGATATGGTCAGAGGAAAGCATGCCCGAGGAATGGAGTCTCAGCATTGTTTGCCCGATCCACAAAAAAGGAGATCCCTTTGACTGCGCCAACTATAGAGGAATAAGTCTCCTTAATGTCGCATACAAGATCTTCGCTGCCGTTTTGTGTGAACGCCTGAAGCCATTCGTAAACAAGCTGATAGGTCCTTATCAGTGTGGCTTCAGGCCAGGGAAGTCCACCATCGATCAAATCTTCACACTACGGCAGATCCTGGAGAAAACCAATGAGTTTCAAGTCGATACGCACCATCTATTCGTCGACTTCAAGGCCGCATACGACAGCGTAATTAGAGACGAGCTATATAACGCCATGTTTACTTTTGACATCCCTGCGAAGCTCGTCAGACTATGCAGGATGACCTCGGAAAATGCTCGCTGCTCCATCCGAATCGGTGAGCACCTCACCGATAGTTTTGATGTCAAAAAAGGATTTAGGCAGGGCGATGCGCTGTCGTGTGATTTCTTCAACATCGTATTGGAAATGATTGTGCAAAAATCACAGGACAATACAAGAGGCACAATCTACTTCAAATCCTCGCAACTCCTTGCATACGCCGACGACATTGACATAATAGGTAGATCGCAGCGAGATGTCAATGAGGCGTTTGCGAGTATTGAGATGGAGGCGGCAAAAATTGGTTTGGCAGTTAATGAGCGCAAGACTAAATATCTGCTGTCATCGAAAAAGGACATTTACTACCGACGTCTGGGACAGAACGTGCATATTGGCAGATATAAGTTCGAGGTAGTTAAGGACTTCATATACCTCGGCTCCGCATTGACCTGGGACAACGACACCAGTTCCGAAATCAAGCGCAGAATTACTCTTGCCAACCGCTGCTTCTTTGGGCTCAAGAGGCAACTGAGAAGTAGAGCCCTCTCTCGTACGACCAAGTTGACCTTATATAAGACCTTAATTATCCCGGTCCTGTTATACGGCGCAGAAACATTGACTTTATCTAAAGCGGATGAGGAAATCCTTGGTCGTTTCGAGAGAAAGATTCTGCGTTCGATTTTCGGTCCCATAAACACAGAGGAGGGTTGGAGGAGAAGATTCAATCACGAACTGTACGGGTTGTACAGCGACATGAGTCTGGTCAGGCGTCTACGGATCCAACGCCTAAGATGGCTAGGCCATGTAGAGCGAATGGACACCACAGCTCCAGCCCGTAGAGTCTTTGAATCCAACCCCGAGGGACGAAGAAATAGAGGACGGCCGCACCTAAGGTGGCGCGCACAGGTGGAAGGGGACCTCAACCAACTGGGCGCGCGGCATTGGAAAAGACTAGCGAAAGATCGTGCTAGGTGGAGAGGCATGCTGGTTGAGGCCCAGGTTCACCCCGAACTGTAGCGCCCGTTAAGTAAGTAAGTAAGTTCAAGCGTAAAGCGAGTCATTTCGTTCCGCGGAGGTATGATACTGGCTTTCTGTCGAGATTTCGAGCGGTAGGCAGTCGTCAGTGTCAAAATAACCTATGATATCCTTATATCTCCTTCAATTCTTTGTGTGATATTTTGATTGAAAGTCACAACAAAATAGAACTCCCAATTCAAAAAGTATCGCCGCAACTTTCATCAACTCCCCTTTAACAAACAAAATGTATTTTTAAAATACATTTCAATACCTGCACGCGCAGGGATTATTCTGACCTACAATAGGCCCTCATAAAATAGTTTTCATATCAAGATGACCATTAAAACCATCCGAACTTCAAATATGCAGTATAGTGGGCAATCGCACTTTTCAGCATTCCCCGGGCATATCCTCATTTTTATTTTGTAAACCTATAAAACCCGGAAATAAAACAACTTACCTGAAGCGAGTGGCCATGGCTTTATCGTCTGTGATGCTTTTAAACCAGAAAAGGCTTGGAACGGATCTCCATAGCAAGACCATTCGTTATTTACAACTTCCTTCGGGCATGCAGAGTTGAATCTACGAGTGGGTTACCTGCATACCTAGCAAACGTAAAGGTCATAGCGCACTCAACTGAAATGGCATCAACTCTCGGGTTTATGGGTGACATAAACTCGGTCTTCGTCTGCCACGAATTCAAAATATAACAAAGCCCAGAAGGCAATAAGAACTCCGGAAAGTTTGTAATTGACTTAAATTGGTATCGAAGTACTGGCAAGAGTCGGAGCGAAATAGATAAGGCGGATCGCAACTCTATTGTAATTGCCACGTCTGCGACTCCTTAAGCAAATAATGTGTCCCGAAGGATTGGGCTCTGAGTGGTCAGCGACTTAATCAGTATGCTCGTGCTCGTGCACGGAACACGTTCAAGAACTTTGTTAGTTAGTTAACGCTTTAAGAACGTGCGATTCGGATGTGTAACGACAAAGACAATAGAAGCAATTAATGCTGAACTCGTATTCACACAGTATGGGGGGTAGATCCATTGGGATAGCGTGAAAGTGGGTGGGCACGTGGACACAAGTCAGGGAATAGATGACGTCCCAGTGTGGTCACTCTGCACAAATGGCGCGATTCGGTAACTTTCCACTTTGGCCACACGACTTGGAAGGGAAGATACCCCCGATATGAGCATAAATATTAATTCACTTTACGACACATAATTTATTGAATAAACTTTGCATCAGGACAGGAGAAGGAATGAAGACAAATTAGGCAAAGATGTCATCCCCGACCAAAAAGCAAGTTTCCCCCCTTCATACGCGGTCTATTTTTTCTCCTTGTGGCTTTGTCCTTTCGTATTCAAGGACGTGCGTATCTAAAGAGTTTAACCTGTACTTTTATGCGATGCCACGACCGACGGGGGTTTTGAGATTAGGTCCTATTGTATTTTGTCTTTTGTCCCCTTCAGTCCATGTGATTGATCTGTTGACACCTGAAAAGGGTTCACCCGGGATCCTTGTCGTGATGGAAACACAAAGAAAATCCATCTCCAATTGCCTTGGAATTCTTTCGTCGCATCTATGTACTTTAGATATACACATGCTCTCAGACATGCATTATTGTAATTACACACTCGATCCTCCGTCCGACTGTATCAATCCATCATATCATGTTTGAGAGGTATTGCTCCTATTTATTTTCGATACCGCATGACCTAAGCATTTGACGGAAACGAGGAAAGGGATGATGGTGGGGCTAGAAGTTAAAGAGCTTCAAGGCGTTCCAGGGCTAATGACACAAATAAAAAATCAATCATGGGAAAATGAGTTTACTATACTCGGACGCGTTCCACAGACTACTCAATCAAAATGTCCTGTATGTGTGTATCTCGATGTTTGACAAATTGGACGAAATTCGAACTCGTTTTAGTTATCCATCGAGGACGTACATATTGTACTCGAGAATCCTTAAATGATTGAACGACAAAGTGATGCGTCATTGGACTCTAGTAAATGTCGAAAAGGACATTCCTGGAATCAATATACTCTTACTCTTGACTAAACTCAATTCGGTTGAGTGAACTCTTGTATACTAAATCGCCTCAAAGCAGTTCCATCATCTCCCGGCGAGTGATGCTTGCAATCCCAAATTTGCGGTCAAATGTCGGGCAAACGTCTGTCGCAAGATAAGGACGCGGACGTTAAAAAATGTCGTAAGGACATAAGCCGGACCAGATTTTGATAAGTACAAAGTTATTTATTTTTTATGGTAATTCTTATTTGATCGCGAACGAATGTGGAATGGTAAAGATATACGAACGGATGACACACAATACCACCCACGGTTTGGTCGAGTGGATTTATGACTACTTGGCTTATTGTTTACGGCGAGTTGAGAGTACCTCGGGTGGGATTTGAGGTACAACCGAGCAGATGGCCAATTACATATTTAATATTGAGCTGTTATTTGTTATCCTTTTTTCCTGGGGTCCTCGTCCTACTCGGTTTTTTTGTGATTAATGACTTTGGCATTTACGTTTAACGTTAAGCTAGGAGGGCATGGGCTCGGACATACAGGGTAAAGTTGTTGATTGCTCTCAACCTGGCGAGATGCCAGCAACGATCCCTGTTTAAATGCCCGGGTCAAGTTGACACACGGCCTCCTCGCGGCGCCCTCTGGATAGCCTCTTCAACAACGGTTGGGAGGTGAACAAACGTATGCAGCGAAAAAAACCCCGACCAGAATGGCGGTTGTGCGGCGGGCTAACAATCCGCCCACGTAAAAAAAACCTAAAGTTATGAATGAGCAAGATGCCTCGGATACACGGACGGATACTCGACGACGACAACGCACGAAAAAGGAACACGATTTGCGAGTATGCTCCTGGAATGTCGGAACCCTGTACACTCCCGGAGCTGCTCATAAACTAGAAGGAATCCTCACGCAGTACAAGGCGGATATTACTGCGGTCCAGGAAATACGCTGGATAGGAAACGGTATGATCAGGAAGAAAAATTGCGACATTTATTACAGCTGTCACAAAAGGTTGCACTTACTGGGATGCGGATTTGTCGTGGGAAAGCGGTTAAGGTCGAAGGTCATCGACTTTAAACCTATAAGTGATCGCCTGGCTGTGATCCGCATCAGAGGCAGATTTTATAACATCAGCCTTATATGTGCACACGCCCCTACCGACGAGGCTGAAGACCCTATCAAGGAGGACTTCTATGACCTCCTGGACAACGCCTACGGAGCTTGTCCGGAGAACGATGTAAAAATCGTGCTCGGGGACTTCAATGCCAAAATCGGAAAGGAAAACGCCCTTGGCGGAGTGATCGGAAAGCACAGCCTCCACGATACAACAACAGATAACGGCTTCCGACTCGCTGACTTTGCGACAGCTCTTAATGCGGTGATAAGTAGCACAAGATTCCCTCGCAAGCGAATCCACACAGCAACCTGGCGATCTCCGGACGGTCGAACCGCCAACCAAATCGACCATGTACTCATTGACGCAAGGCACGCGTCAAACATCCTGGATGTGCGAACATTCAGAGGGGCAAATGTCGACTCTGACCACTTCCTCGTAGCAGCAAGATTCAGAGCTCGACTGTCCAATGTCAGAAGGTTGCACCAGCCCATCAGGAGGAGGTTCGACATTGGGCGCCTGAGCACACCGGAGGTTGCCAGAGTCTACAGAGAGCAGCTGAGCGAAAGACTCCACGGTATGCCTACGTCGAACACAAATGCCAATAATATGTGGCTGCATTGCCGCTCAGCCATTCAGGAAGTAGCCGAAACCACCCTAGGATACCTACCACCCCCGACAAGAAACCCGTGGTATGATGGCGAGTGTGAGCAGAAAAAGGCAGCAACCGACGAGGCGTACCAAAAGGCGCTGCAGAGGAAAACCAGGGCAGCGCGAGAAGAGTACCGAGCCAGAAGAAGGGAGGAGAAGAAACTACTGCGACAAAAGAAAAGAATCTTCGCAGCCTCCCAGCTCAAGGATATCGAGGAGTCTAGGGACAAACATAAAATACGAGCCTTTTACAAGAAAGCCAAAGGCCTTACAGGAGGCTTCAAAAAGGGCACCCTGGCTCTTCGAAACTGCGAGGGTAATCTTGTCACCGACCCGCAGGGAATAGTGGATGTATTTAAGTAGCACTTTCAGCAGCTGCTTAACGAGCATGACCAAGAGAGAGTGGTAGGGACCGAGGAAATCCCAACTCCAGCCGCTGAAGTAGTCCTCCCACCCAGCATAGAAGAAGTCGGCACAGCTATTCAGAAGCTGAAGAACAACAAGGCCGCAGGCTCAGATGGCTTGCCATCAGAGCTCTTCAAGGCTGGCGGCGATGTTCTGGTAGGGAGCATGCACCAGATCATCTGCAGAATTTGGGAAGATGAGAGCATGCCCGACGACTGGAATACCAGCTCTATATGCCCCATCCACAAAAAAAGCGATCCTACCTCTTGCAAGAACTATAGAGGTATATCCCTGCTCAATGTCGCATACAAGATCCTGTCCAGCGTATTATTGCACCGCACTAATCGGCAGCTACCAGTGCGGCTTCCGGCCCGGCAAATCAACTATAGACCAAATTTTCACACTTCGACAAATCCTGGAAAAGACCAACGAGTTTCGAATCGATACACACCATCTTTTCATCGATTTCAAAGCCGCATACGACAGCATTCATCGTGAAGCACTGTTTGGGGCGATGGCCGAATTCGGGATCCCGGTAAAACTGATCCAGTTGTGTCGCGCCACGCTAAAAAACACGCGATGCACCGTGCAACTCGGTTCTAGGACCTCGGAACCATTCGAAACATGCACCGGATTTCGGCAAGGAGATGCGCTGTCATGTGACTTCTTCAACCTGGTGCTGGAGCAGATAGTGCGACGGGCAGGCGTCAACAGGGAAGGCACTATCTTTTACAAGTCCATCCAGCTGCTAGGATACGCGGATGATATCGACATCATCGCGTGTTCTCGCCGTGGCATTGTGGAAGCATTCACGGCGATTGAAGAACAGGCGAAACGAATTGGTCTTAAGA
Organism: Eumerus sabulonum; assembly: GCA_951905685.1. Taxonomy (NCBI): domain Eukaryota; kingdom Metazoa; phylum Arthropoda; class Insecta; order Diptera; family Syrphidae; genus Eumerus; species Eumerus sabulonum. The sequence goes on from OX645060.1 coordinate 244,590,339, forward strand.
TCAATGAGGACAAAACGAAATACATGCTGTCAAGCAAAAACCAATCCGTCGCTCACCACCTGGGACAAAACATAACAATTGACAGCTACAATTTCGAGGTAGTTAAGGAGTTTGTCTACCTCGGGGCAAACGTAAATTCCACAAATGACACCACAGTGGAGATCCGGCGTACAATCGCCCTTGGCAACCGCTGCTACTTCGGCTTGTCCAAACAACTGGGGTCAAAACTCCTCACTCGAAAGACCAAAGTCATGCTTTACAAAACGCTCATTCTGCCAGTCTTGCTGTACGGAGCCGAAAGCTGGACGATAAGCAGGACAGCGGAGCTGATTTTGGGTTCTTCCGAAAGAAAAATTCTGCGCCGGATATTTGGTCCTGTCTGTGAGGAAGGTGAATGGAGAAGAAGACACAATCGCGAACTCTACGAGCTGTACCAAGATGTGGATGTAGTCCGGAAGGCAAGGATCCGTCGACTACACTGGCTCGGCCACATCGAGCGCATGGACATCAACGCTCCAGCTAAGAGGGTCTTCGACTCCGAGCCTCCTGGTTCGAGAAGAAGAGGAAGACCGAACCTCCGGTATAAAGACCAAGTAATCGCGGACGTAAGACATCTTGGTCTTGACAACTGGAAGCAGCGTGCCCGGGACCGTCAAGGATGGAAGGCAGCTATAGCTCAGGCTCAGATCCTCCATGGATCGCAGGCCTGATAAGTAAGTAAGTTAAGCTATGTTACGACATGTATTCAAATCTGTGAACGAGTGGGGGACTGGATTTCAAATAGTAGCAAGGACATTGGTTGTTTATTTTTGTCCCTCTTTTCGGTACACTTCTGGTGTACCTGGAGGTAGGAATGTACTTCTTGTATCTGGTTTTAATTATTTATTAATAAAAAAGGAAAGACACGAGTTTGTTATTCGGTTATACGGTTGTTCAGGTTCCTGTGGTTTCTCATTTTTCATTTAAAGTTTACTCGTGCTACAGTAACCCATAAATATATTATTTATAAACTGACGCATGTGGTTTTGGGATGAAACTCAGTGCTGACCATCACTTTTCCTCGTTGCTCCTTTCCCATGTCACGATAAACGAATACTATTTGTTGACACTCGGTCTGTAATGAACATTTCTGTGACGAGCAGTAGAGTTACACCCGAAATAAATGGATGCAATGCTCTAAAGTAGCAATTTCTGTGGGCGTATCCTAACTCTGGTTAATTGTGCTCAGCAAGGAATAATAGTTATATCACCGAACCATAAAGTCTTATAAAGCAGAACGCTTCAGATAGCCACGGATAGCAAATTACGTCAAGCCCACAGCATTGATGTGCAGGATAGTGATACTACGAGTTATTGCGGAAGTGAGGGATTAAGTGTGCTTCGCATTAATTGAGTCAATTTCTAAGTATCTTAACAATAATGTGGGGGCGGAAATGGCAAACACAAGTTCACAGCAAGGAACTTGAGGCTCCAGCGAAAATCCAAATTATTGTCAGACTATAAGTACATATATGCTCTTAGTACAGAGTTTGTATTTCCGAAAGCACTTATCTGCTCGCAAAAAATAGAAGATGGCTCTTGTTTCTGACCAGATGAAGTGGGCTTGAAAGTCGGATTTGTTGGTTTAAGGCATTTCTTATATGACATTTACCTACTTGTCTAATTTGAGAAGCAAAGAGAAACCTGATTACATAAATCTTACTTACTTACGTGGCGCTACAGTCCGTGGTGAACCTGGGCCTCAACCAACAAGTGTCTCCAGCTGGCACGGTCTTTGGCCAGCTGTTTCCAGTGCCGCACGCCCAGTTGGTTGAGGTCCCCTTCCACCTGCGTGCGCCACCGCTAAGGCGGCCGTCCTCTGCCGCGCCTTCCTTCCGGGGTGGATTCGAAGACTCTTCGGGTCGGAGCTGTATTTACCATGCACTCTACATCGCCTAGCCACCTTAGATAGATAGGGCTTGGGGGGTGGGACAGAGTCGCCTGATCACTGCGGCCACGATTGAGCCTATTGTGACGTCCCCCACTTACAGTTCACTCAGAAAACCTGAGTCCGTAATAAAACTTAGTATGCTTTTGAGTGAGCTAACAGCAATTTCTTCTGCTTCAAGATAATGCTTGCCTAGGTGACGAAGACGTGTACTAACCAGGCAGTTACAGTGGCATAGTATGTGCTCTGCTGTTTCTTCGTCTTCATTACACATTCTGCAATTGTCATCTTGTATGATGCCCATCGTCTTGAGATGTTTGTTGACTGGGCAGTGTCCAGTAAGGAAACCTGTGATTAAGCGAATCTGACTCCTCGAGAGCATGAGGAGTTGTTTCGTTCTGTTGAGAGATGTAGTTGGGAGGAACAACTTGGCTTGTCTGCTACCTTTCGTTTGTGACCAGTAGTGATCCGTCGGGTTCCTTAACCAATTGTTTGTGCAGCATTTGGTGGTGCTGATGGGTATGCCGCAGAAAGGCCGTGGCATCATGAATGGTGATGCGGAGCCTTTTCTAGCTAGTAGGTCCGCCTTTTCGTTGCCTGAATGGCCGCTGTGTCCAGGTATCCAAATGAGATGAGCTCTGTTTGTGCTGGCCAGCTGGTGAAGTAAACGTAGGCAGTCCCATACCAGTTTGGAGGTGACTTCATAGCTCTTTAGGGCTAGAAGAGCAGCCTTGCTGTCAGAGAGAATGTAAATGTTTTTGTTAAGTACGTTTCTGTTTAAATTTTCTCTGAGGCAGAGTTCTATAGCAAATATCTCTGCTTGAAAAACGGAGTTATATCTGTCCATGCTGACGTAGATGGATGTGCCAGTATTTGCTCCGTAAACTCCAGCCCCAACGCCTTCGTTCGTTTTGGAGCCATCTGTGTACCACACGTAGGATCCACGGTTGAAGGAGGGTCTATCCTGTTCCCAGTTTTGTCGGTTGGGGAATGTGACCTTGTAGTTTTGGCTGAAGTTGTATCTGGGGAGACAGTTGTCTGAGAGAGATATCATTAGGATCTCATGCCTGTTTATCTCCGTAAGGATATCAGGGTGAAAGAGCCTACGGTTAGAGTCATCCTCCATGATCAATCTATGGGCGAAGACCATTGCTTCTTTCTTCAGTTGGAGGTGAAGAGGTGGCAGGTCTGTGATGACTTCTAGTGCTGCTGTGGGGGTTGTTCTCATGGCCCCAGTGATACAGACGCAAGCTAGTCTTTGCAATTTGTTGAGCTTGGCTTGCACTGATACTTGTTTTGTTTTGTGCCACCAGACGGGCGCAGCATATGTAAGGATTGGTCTGGTGATTGCTGTATATAGCCAGCGGGACATTTTGGGGTTTGTGCCCCAGTTTTTGCCAGTGAGACTTTTGCTGGTCCATAAGGAGATCCTGGCTTTCTCAATGGTCTTTGTAAGGTGAGAGTTCCAAGTGAGCTTTTCGTCTAGAGTTATCCCTAGATATTTGACTTCTTTTGAGAACTCTATCGCTTCACCAAAGAGGGTAGGTTTAGTAAGTTTGTGCCTGTTCCTTCTTTTGGTGAAGGCGACTATGGTGCTTTTTCTAGGATTTACATTTAGTGCAACCTTTAAGCACCAGTTTGCAACAAGGTTTAGTGCCCGTTGGAGGAGTTCCGAGACTGTGTCTTCGAATTTGCCTCTGATCAGGATCACTATGTCGTCAGCGTAGCCTTGGACATAGAAGCCATTGTTGCTGAGTATGCTTATCAGTTCGTTGACCACGATGGACCACAGGAGTGGTGAGAGAACCCCGCCTTGAGGGCATCCTTTCGCGGCGTTAACGCTGATTTTGTCATTGCCTAGCGAGGTGCTTATTTTCCTGTTGCTAAGCATATGTTGGATCCAATTGCATGTGGTGTTGTCCACCCCTGTGCTGAGGATGCAACGTTTTATTTGGGTGTATTCGGTGTTATCGAAAGCACCCTCAATATCGAGAAAGCAACCTATCGCAATTTCTTTGTCGCTCAGGGATTTATTAATCCGGGCCGTTAGTTCCTGAAGAGCATGCGTGGTCGATTTCCCAGGCTGCTAGGCATATTGGTTTTTGTGAAGTGGTGATCTTCTCAGTGCACCGTCCCTGATATGCCTATCCAGGATTTTTTCCATTGTTTTTAGGAAAAAAGAGGTAAGGCTTATCGGTCTGTAGGACTTAGGCAGGTCTGTGGGTCTACGGCCTACTTTGGGAATGAATTTTACCTTTACCTCTGTCCAGCTTGTTGGTATGTGTCCCCATGCATAGCTGGTTCTAAAGATGTTAATGAGCATGGGGCTAATTAGCGCACTTCCTTTCTGAAGGAGGGCTGGGAAGATGCCATCCTCCCCCGGGGATTTGTATGGGTCAAAAGAATTGATGGCCCATTTTATGCTTCCCTCGTGAAATATCGTTCGTGCTCTCTTCCAATCCTCCCTGTTTGGTCTAGCTGCCCTGATCTGCGGAGGTATGTTAGAGAGATCAGAGGGAATGATGTTAGAGTCCGGGAAGTGCGTACTGGTCAGAATTTTGAGTACTTCCGTACCATTTTCCGCGTAGGTGCCATCTGCTCTCCTCAACAAACCAATTTGGTTAGTGTGCTCTTTAGCGAGAACTCTGTGGATGCGAGCGCTGCTCTGAATGTCTGAAACTGCTGCAGAACTTTTTCCATGAGTCTCTTTTGGCTCTTCTAATCTCTTGGTTGCAGTTGGTGAGTGAGGCACGATACTGCGTCCAGTCACCAGTCCGTTTAGCTCTGTTGAACAGTTTTCTGGTCAGTGCTCTTAGCTTGGCCAGATTGTTGTTCCACCACGGAGTGGTACGGTTGCCTGGCCACCTTAAACGCTGTATCCGTAGACGTCGTACCAGGTCGATGTCGGTGTACAATCCGTCAAGTTCTTTATTAAATCTTCTCCTCCATACACCGTTTGAACAAACGGGACCGTAGATAGAGCGCAGACTTTTTCTCTCGAAACGACCAAGGACATCTTCAACCGCTTTTGTTAGGGTCCAAGCCTCTGCGCCGTAAAGGAGGACTGGGATGATCAAGGCCTTATGTCACCTTGGTTTTCCGAGAGAGGTCTCTACTTCTCAATTGCCTCTTGCGCCCAAAGAAACCAGCTATTATAATCGACAAAGTACACCCAAGGTCGTATATAGTCCGCGATGAGAGAGGAAAATTCTTCCGTCGCAATACTTACAATGTCAAACTCACTGAAGCTGAAATATACAATACACCGACCACCGTTCCTGACTTACAGATAGAAATACCGAGAAATCAGTTCGAAACCTCAACGTAACAATGAATCTACGTCATCTCCTCCAGCTAGCGACATTAAGGAATTAAAGCCAACGACAGACAGTAATGAAATTCATCAACCACCAACAACTGATACGCCGTCCCATGCAGTCTCACCACAGCATTGGACCTACCCCTAGTAATCATACTTTTTTCACAACTCCGAAAAAAGGGGGATGTAATGAGCACACACCCCAAGACAGCTGCTTAACATCATCGACGTAATAAATTTATTTAGTGCCCGATTTACAACGGCGTTTGAGGAACAGTGAAACGAGTTGGTCTTAAAGTCAACGAGGATAAGACAGAGTACATGCTGTTAAGCAAAAACCGATCCCTCGCTCACCGCTCACCACGATTGACAGCTATGATTTCGAGGCGGTTAAGGAGTTTACCTACCTCGGGGCAAACATGACAGTAGAGATCCGGTATAGAAGCGCCCTTGGTAACCGCTGATACTTCGGTTTGTCCAAACAACTTGTCATGCTTTATAAAACGCTTATACTGCCAGTCTTGTTGTACGGAGCCGAAAGCTAGACAATAAGCAGGATGGCGGAACTTATTTTGGATTTGTTCGAAAGAAAAATTCTGTGAGGAAGGTGAATGCAGGAGAAGACATATGTTAGGTTAGGTACAAGTGGTTGGCATAAGCCACACGTTGGCCGAGGTCGGCCAATCCGCTACCTGAGAATCAACCGATGCTTCTGATGAAGCGATGGAGTTGAGCTATTTTCAGGTCTGCTAGCTCACTTAGATTTTCATACAAGGGCTCACCGAGGTAGATCCTCCTGCGATTCACAAAAGAGGGGCATGAGAAGAGAAGGTGATGTATCGATTTCTCTTCCTCCTCGTCCACGCAGCCACGACAGAAGTCATTGGAGGGTAGCCCTAGTCTGGCGGCGTGTTTTCCAATAATGCAGTGACCTTTAATGACACCCATTAAAGTGCTCAAGGTTGCCACTAGGTTCCTGGTTTTTCCTAGGTTTAACTTAGGCCAGATTTGTTTAGTGAAAAAGCCGATATTACTTTCATTCTATTGGAGGTTGGTAGCCTCAATGGTGCCGAAGTTTTATCATGTGCTTTACCGTACTTATGGTGTTTCTAGGTACCCGACTGAGTGTGCTTGACCCTAACTTTGCGAGTTCGTCGGCCGTGCAGTTTCCTGGAAAATCCCTATGCCCAGGAGCCCTCAGTACTTTAATGTTGAACTGTTCAGTCATCTCGTCTAGAGATAGGCGGCAGTTAAGAGATGACTTTGATTTGTGGGTTACCGCGGCCAGGGATTTTATCGCAGATTGGCTGTCCGTGCAAATGATAATATCCTTTGCGGATATTACATTGACCCTGAGCCATTCAAGGGCCTTCGTTATCGCTGTTAATTCTGCCTGATACACACTGCTGTGATTTGGGAGTCTGAATGATAGGTTGAGGCTAAGTTTCTTGGAGAAGACTTCACTACCTACACCCGATTCCATCTTGGAGCCATCGGTATAGAGGGAGATCGAGTCATTTGGTATAACTTTTCCTTAAGCCCATTCCTCCCTGGATGGAAAGGTAACTTCGAAGTTCCTAGTGAACACATTCTGCGGGATGATGTAGTCTGTGTACATGGGTACTTTGAAGTGATTAAGAATGATAGTATGTTCTTTTTGTAATGTGAGCCATTTTTATAAGCCCCTAATTCGTAGGGCTGCGCAGGCAGCGACTTGCTTGCTGAAGAGGTCCAACAGTGGAAAATGTAATAAGATATTTAGGGCCTCCGTGGGGGTTGATCTGATCGCTCCGCTCATATATAAATTGGCCGATCTTTGTACCTTCCCCAGAAGGTTTCGGTAGAGTGCTTTGTCGAGAGCAGTCCACCAGACTACGATGCCATATAGGAGGATGGGCCTTATGACTGCTGTGTAGAGCCAGTGCACAATGCTTGGTTGGAAACCCCACCTTCTGCCCACCACTTTCTTACAGCTGTAGATGACAGTGGTTGCTTTCTTGACACCATCAAGAATGTTAGGTTTCCAATCCAGCCACCTGTAAAGGACTAGGCCTAGGTATCTAGCCTGATCTTTGATTACTAGTTGGGTTCCACCCAGCTTAGGTGGGTTGAAGGGCGGAATTTTATATTTATTTGTAAACAGTACTAGGTCGGTCTTCTTCGGATTGTCCACAGTAATGCGTCCAGGTTTCTACTGTACGTAATGTACCCTGCATTAGGTTGCTTAGAGTGCTGGGAAATGTTCCTGTGGCGGTAATTGCAATGTCATCTGCATAGGAGAAGACATAACCGCGAACTGTACGAGCTTAATAAAGAAGTGGATATAGTCCGGAAGGCAAAGATCCGTCGACTGCATTGGCTCGGCCACATCGAGCGCATGAACACCAACGCTCCAGCTAAGAGGATCTTCCATTCCGAGCCTCCTGGTTCGAGAAGAAGAGAAAGACCGAACCCCCGGAATCGAATCCCGACAACAGTCTCGTCATCGAACGTGTTTTTCACGGTGCTTCTCCTCAGCGGGGTACTGACAAAACCCCCTGTAGTATAATTGTCAAGAAAAGTTTCTCGAAATTCTCCGTTCGAATCCGGCAATGAACTGTAGGTCAGTTTGGTCAACATGGGTGATTGAGAAAAGCTCGGCATGGGCCTTCATGGACTGTAATACCAACATACAAACATACAATCGCGGATCTAAGACAACTTGGTCTTGATAACTGGAAGCAGCGTGGCCGTCAAGAGTGGAGGTCAGCTATAGCTCAGGCTCAGGTCCTCCATGGATTGCCAGACGAATAAGTAAGTAAATAAGTATTTTGGACCAAATGGCATTTTTCTAACACTTTGTCCTCAGACATACCGTATTAGCCTCATAAAATGAATTGCCAACGTAACCATCATATGTGCAGCGTTTTTTCCACACTCGTTTGGTTATCATCGTGTGTGGAAGCACTGTCACCGTCGGTATTGTCCTTAATAGACCAGAGTATGAATCGGTGCTTCAATGTAATGATCTGGTCAATACGACGACAGTGGCCTGTGCTGTAATGTTTGCCCCCAAGCTAACAAGAATTGGTCATGGAGCGTGTAAATTGCATTCCTACTCAGCTCTTCAAAGTCCAACTATTCTGAATTAATGAGGAAAATGTCAAGAACGTACTTATTACCCTTAAGTAAGTTTAATGAGCAACTTGTCGGCTATCTGACTTTATATGAACGTAAATGTGTCGCCAAAGACCATTTACTCGTCCCTCCATGGTAGGGTAAAAAGGACGGTTTTACTGTATGATATTCATCACTTGTCTTCCTTAAGTGGTACATACGAATACAGACAACCCTTCAGGACACGTGTTAAGGCAAACTATATACGTATGTATGTGGATTCCCCCACTACCGATTTACTGAAATCGCCTGGCCAATTAGGGGACTCTAATTGGTCTTAAAGGGTATTTCTGCGGTTAAAATTCTATGCAATACTGTGTGTGGTTAACCTTCGTTTCATCATATGCCACAGAAAGGCACAAATCACACCTCGTCACATTAAATAACAATTAATACACTTCAAGTATCTACATACTTATATCGCCTTAAGGCACCAAAGCTCATTGTTTAACATATCTTCCCGGATAATTCCAATACCCCTTCGTTGACAACTATTTCATGAATTTACAACGCACCGCCTTGTCAGGATAATTAATCTAATCTCGACTGAATCTGCGCGACAAAGAATGACTTCGTCTGGATGTCAATTAACCTCGACGCGGCAATAATAAGTAGTTTCGAGCAACTACCCTCAACGTAGGGCCTTAAAGAGCATTTTGTAAGAGCTAAGTGCTGCTTTAAAGCACTCCCAACAGGATGAAAAGAAACAGCGGAAAAAGGGCAATAAAACGAAACGGAAACTACAAAGGAAGAAATAAGAATTAATGGAAGTAAATTTCTTGAATGGAAATAATGTTATCCCTATTCGAAGGGGACTAGGGGTGGCATCAGAAAGTGGGAGGAGGATGAACAATTGTACTTGACTTGGCAAAAGTCAAATAGCAAAGCGAGCAATTCGCCCAAGCATATCCTTGAAGCATAATCACTGCTACTCTGAGGCCTTCGGCTAAGTATTTCTTTCCTTTTATACAGGTCACCTACATATACGCATATAGATTGCCACTCCACTTCGAATCAATACGATTGGTTGGACGCAATTATACGACTAATTTCCTCTACAGCATCGCTACATAAATGTCCTAATTAAATTTGTAAAGGTTTAACACAGCTCCTTTTGCGTTCTGCCCTGCCCTGGTATCAGGGTTGCTAAAATGCCCCACGTTGTGCTTTTTATACATTTTGCCGTAAAAAAGCGTATTAAAGTGTATAAAATTGTATTATTAGGTATAAAACTGTATTTAAATGTATAAAAGTGTAAAAAAGTATCTAAAAGTGTATTCAATATATGCAACGTGCATAGCCCAGATGCAAACACATCAACAAAATATCTTCTTCTTCTTAACGGGCGCTACAGTTCGGGGTGAACCTGGGCCTCAACCAACATGCCTCTCCACCTAGCACGATCTTTCGCTAGTCTTTTCCAATGCCGCACGCCCAGTTGGTTGAGGTCCCCTTCCACCTGTGCGCGCCACCTTAGGTGCGGCCGTCCTCTATTTCTTCGTCCCTCGGGGTTGGATTCAAAGACTCTACGGGCTGGAGCTGTGGTGTCCATTCGCTCTACATGGCCTAGCCATCTTAGGCGTTGGATCCGTAGACGCCTGATCAGACTCATGTCGCTGTACAACCCGTACAGTTCGTGATTGAATCTTCTCCTCCAACCCTCCTCTGTGTTAATGGGACCGAAAATCGAACGCAGAATCTTTCTCTCGAAACGACCAAGGATTTCCTCATCCGCTTTAGATAAAGTCCATGTTTCTGCGCCGTATAACAGGACCGGGATAATTAAGGTCTTATATAAGGTCAACTTGGTCGTACGAGAGAGGGCTCTACTTCTCAGTTGCCTCTTGAGCCCAAAGAAGCAGCGGTTGGCAAGAGTAATTCTGCGCTTGATTTCGAAACTGGTGTCGTTGTTCCAAGTCACCGCGGAGCCGAGGTATATGAAGTCCTTAACTACCTCGAACTTATATCTGCCAATATGCACGTTCTGTCCAAGACGTCGGTGGTAAATGTCCTTTTTCGATGACAGCAGATATTTAGTCTTGCCCTCATTAACTGCCAAACCAATTTTTGCCGCCTCCATCTCAATACTCGCAAACGCCTCATTGACATCTCGCTGCGATCTACCTATTATGTCAATGTCGTCGGCGTATGCAAGGAGTTGCGAGGATTTGAAGAAGATTGTGCCTCTTGTATTGGCCAGTGATTTTTGCAAAATCATTTCCAATACGATGTTGAAGAAATCACACGACAGCGCATCGCCCTGCCTAAGTCCTTTTTTGACATCAAAACTATCGGTAAGGTGCTCACCGATTCGGATGGAGCAGCGAGCATTTTCCAAGGTCATCCTGCATAGTCTGACGAGCTTCGCAGGGATGTCAAAAGTAAACATGGCGTTATATAGCTCGTCTCTAATTACGCTGTCGTATGCGGCCTTGAAGTCGACGAATAGATGGTGCGTATCGACTTGAAACTCATTGGTTTTCTCCAGGATCTGCCGTAGTGTGAAGATTTGATCGATGGTGGACTTCCCTGGCCTGAAGCCACACTGATAAGGACCTATCAGCTTGTTTACGAATGGCTTCAGGCGTTCACACAAAACGGCAGCGAAGATCTTGTATGCGACATTAAGGAGACTTATTCCTCTATAGTTGGCGCAGTCAAAGGGATCTCCTTTTTTGTGGATCGGGCAAACAATGCTGAGACTCCATTCCTCGGGCATGCTTTCCTCTGACCATATCTTACAGATGAGCCGGTGCATGCTCCTAACCAGCTCACCCCCAGCCGCTTTGAAGAGCTCAGCAGACAGTCCATCTGCGCCAGCAGCTTTATTCGACTTGAGTTTCGACATGGCAATCTCAACTTCGTCGAGGTCAGGGAGACGGAATTCTCTGCGATCTTCGTCGTTAAAAAATGGATCATTCTGCCTGACGGCGGTATGTTGGTTGTCATCGCCGTTATACAGTCTGCAGAAGTGGTTTTTCCAAATTCTCAGCATCGACTGCGATTCTACTACTAGGTGTCCGTTCTCATCCTTACAGGCCTCCGTTCGGGCTTTATAGCCTTGAGACATTCGTTTTATCCGCTGATAAAATCTTCGAACGTCGCGCCTGCAATAGCACCTCTCCAAGTTTTCAATCGCCCGCTTCTCGTGCTCTTTCTTTTTTCTCTTGAGAAGCTTATGTTCCTCCCTTCTCTTAAGCTCGTAGAGCTCACGAGCCGCTCTTGTTTTTTTGTGTAGTGAGGCTTTGTATGCCTCCTGCTTTTCCGCATGAATCCTTCTACACTCGTCATCGAACCAGGTGTTTCGTCGTGGTGGAGCTTTAAGGCCCAGCACTTCCGTTGCTGTGCTCTTCAGGGCTTGTTTGCACAGGCTCCATTGTTGCTCTACTGACTGAGTGGAGGATTGAGGTGTATCGGAGAGCTTAAGGGAGACGCGGTTGGCAAAAGCACTGGCGATCTCCGGCGATAGTAGCTTTCCGACGTCATAGCTTGGTGTTCTAACTCTACTCCGCGGTGTTCGTGTTATGCGCTGACGTATCTTGGCTACTACAAGATAGTGGTCTGAATCGATGTTCGCTCCTCGGAAAGTGCGAACATCAAGAATAGTGGAGGAGTGTCTGACGTCAATCGCGATGTGGTCAATCTGGTTGGTGACTGATTGATCTGGCGACCGCCAGGTGCCTTTGTGTATATCGAGTGGAGCTTTTCCTTACTTAGTGAAAAGCTCGACGATGGTGAATACAAAGTATCCACATACTGGCCATTTCGCTAAAGGGCACCACTTGCAGAATACGCTCGAAAACTTTTAAGCATACCAGCTTCTTCGGCACAATTGGGAAGGATGTTTCCAATTGGTCTATGATACATAGTGTTTTAAGAAATCTTTTGGATTTCATTCAAATTCCCCTAAAATAATAGACTCGAATAAATCGAAGCTGAGGTCGTTCCACTACCTCAAATTTGGCACTATTTTCATCTTATGTCTTAAAACGTATGGATACTAAGAACCAAATAGACACTATTTATACTGATTTTAGTAAAGCGTTTGATTCTGTAAATCACACTCGACTAATAAGCTTGAATCCTTTGGTTTTTATTCGCAATTCCTTCGCTGGTTATCTTCTTTTGTTTTCGGCCAACCCAACAGGTCAAAATAGTTAACTCTATTACTAAAGAAATAACTTGCAGCTCTGGGGTTCCTCAAGGGAGCCATCTGAGTCCACTGCTCTACGTTATCTTTATTCATGACATTGTCAAAGTGGTTAATTATGGACAGTGTTTATTGTTTGACGATACTATATCCCGTATTACCGAAGTTAAAGATGTAGGTGTTGTGTTGGACACTACGTTCTCATTTAAAACCGTATAAATCGTACTTTAGCTAAAGCCTACTCGAATACGGCTTTCATCAAGCCGAATAGTAGAGGGTTCTCTGATCCTTTTTCTCTCTTGTCATTGTACACCTCCCTCGTTAGACCTCATCCCGAGTACGCAGTTATCACTGACTGACTCCGATAGAATGGAACATGCCCAAAGGCGATTCACAAGATTCATTCGTACGTACAAACGAACCTCTTACACGCACTGTTAAAGCTTTTAACGAAATCAGTAATCTTGTGGACATTCATTTAGATCGAGTTCAATTTAAAAATATAGTCTATCTTAGCCTTAGTCAATTTCTCATTTAGTTGATTAACTGAATAAATAAATCAAAATGTTTTTATTTTTTAGGGTTCCGTACCCAGAGGTAAAACGGAACCCTATTACTAAGACTTCGCTGTCCGTCCGTCCGTCCGTCCGTCTGTCACCAGGCTGTATCCCATAAACCGTGATAGTTAGACAGTTGAAATTTTCACAGATGATGTATTTCTGTTGCCGCTACCACGACAAATACTAAAAACAGCACAAAATGAACATTTAAGGGGGGCTCCCATACAACAGACATGATTTTCATCCAAAAAATCCTGCCTGCAACCAAGATCTGTCATTTGATAAGGTAACATACATAGTCTCTTTCATATTTATGTATACAGATGGTACGGAACCCTTCGTGGGCTAGTCCGACTCGCACTTGGCCGGTTTTTTATCTTTTTTATGATCTTTATGCTTTTCTTTGACTTTCATCCTTTTTTTTCAGTTTTATACCTATTTTTTGCTTTTATACCCTTTTATACACCAGCAATATTTTTCAGAAGTATAATTCACACTTTTATACACGAGTGTGTCTGGAATTCAGCCCGTGGTCGTCCGGCATTTATTATTTATTTGTCGCCAAATTCTCGGTCAGAGTGCTGACGTTAATTGTTCCAAGAATTTGTATCGCCCCAAAACACAAAAAAATTTTTTTTCGAGAATTACTCATACGACTGTTGTCGCTAAAACGATTTCACCACGTTCAGCAAAAAGACGGAGTTCCGCGGCTAATTTTTTCCACACGGCCTTGGGTGCCCATAGTCTTGCTACATTCTTCCCGAGACGCCTTCCTATCGGTGTGTGTGTACCATTTTCTATTAGGGTTAATGAAGAAGGCGGTTTCGTTTGGTCGGAATCTAGACGTTGACAGTTTTTCCGATGGCAGCAAATAGTACGTATACGACAAGAATGGTGTGGAACAGTTGTTTACCTCTTGGCTTCTGGGACGCTTGCATTTGTTTCATTTAAAATTCACTTGTTTGTTGACTTAGCTAAACAAGTTGATCTCAGGCGAGGTTTGTTTAAGTGGTCCTTAAGGAGAAAGCCAAAGTAAAAGTAAAGTTGATCGCCCTTTAGCATACATATGTAAGTACTAGCTTTTACCCGCGACTTCGTCCGCGTTTGCATACTTAGAGGTCGAATTTCCATGGTATAATTATAATTTTTATTATGTGTAATAAAAAACACAACATCAAACAAACGGCCACGGGGGTGGCCGTGGTGCTGTGGTTAACATCATCGAGTCTCTAAAAAAAAAAAAACAAAAAAAAACTTCCTGTTTCTTTTTTGCTCAACTGAAACCGTTCAAACTAACTCCCGATCTTATTGTACTGTTTTTCAAATCGTATCTGATTGAAGTAAAAATTTTCTTGCGTCTCGAAGGATCATGAATAAAAAATACTCCCTTACCCGCGGCTTGGCTCGCGAGGCATTGGCTAGGGTCCAAGACATTGGTCACGGTATCGGGCATTGGTTAGGTTCTAACTCCAGTAGGGTCGTATTTTGATCTTTTCAATGTATTTCCTTATAAACTATATTTTGTGTTTCTTTATTGGGTGGCACCAACATCACCAAGTTCTTAGGCAAACTTATACGCGAGCAAGCTACGTAAAACTGTCCGTGGGAAAAACAACCTTCCCTTAAATATATGCCAGCGTATTTCAAAGTTTGGCCCTGCGATTTATTAATCGTCATGGCGAAGCATATTTTCAGGGGGAACTGTAGTCTTTTGAAGAGGAATGGAAGATCATTGGGTATTAAAGGAATACGTGGAATTAACACTGTATCTCCTCGAGCACATCCGGTCAGAATAATAGCTTCGATTAAATTTTTATGCATTGCTTTGACTTGTAACCTAGTACCATTACACAGTTTCGGTGGCTGTAGGTTTCGAAGTAGCATTACCGGTGTGCCCTTCCGCAAAATAAGCCTGTGGTATGGAATTCCCGGTGGTTTAAGCGAATTCAAAAATTCTACCGGATAATTTACAGCTTCATCTGCGTTACACATAGTATCTATCGACCTGTAGACCATTTCTTCCACGTCAAAGAACTTCAGTAACATGTCATTAATAAGCGCGGCTTGATCATTTTTTGGAGTTAAAATTGCCCGCTCACAAAACCATTCGATACTTTTCTCCTGTATTTGAGCAATTCCTGGATAAATGCGATCTATCAGTTCTTGAGAAGTAGTTACGAATGTACACAACTCATCCGGGACAACAATCATGTTATCTGTTGATGGATAATCACCATTCCCTATTTTCATTAAAATATCTGAAAATTTAGCAGCTGATATATCGTCTTTCAGATATACTCTCATATTTTTGGTAAGCTTGAGGATTTCTACTGACGGCCATAAAACTGATTTTTTCAGACAGGCTTTAATTTCATCAGCTCGGGTTCCTTTAGGTACCACAGGTAATGTTTGACGAAAATCTCCTGCCAATAGTACTGTCACACCACCCATCAGGTTCTTATTACTACGAATATCCTGTAGAGACCTACTGATAGCCTCAACGCTTCTCTTGTGCGCCATTGTAATTTCATCCCAGACAATTATTTTAGTATTTTTTAATACCTCGGCCAGATTGCTTTGTTTTGATATATTGCATATAGGCGTCTCTACACGTGTAAGGTCAAGTGGCAACTTAAAAGCGGCATGCGCAGTTCGACCACCCTCTAGAAGCGTGGCAGCGATTCCGGAAGACGCGACAGCTAAGGCTATGCTACGACCACCCCTTACTTTTGCTAAGATCAAGTTAATAAGGTAGGTTTTTCCAGTGCCAGCCGGAGCGTCTAGAAAGAAAAGTCGTCCCTCATTTTTCTCAACACTGGTTATAATTTCATCATACGCTAACTTTTGTTCTGCGGTTAATGTACCCTGATTTTCCATGACAAACCGGTCCAGAGCTTCAACGTCATAGTTAGCTTCCCTCAAGTATTGTACATTGCCTAAATCTTGTGGTCTGTTTGGCTGCGGCAAGCCATATTCTTTGAGGGCACGTCCACCTAATGCCAAGACAATTTCTTCAATAACATATGAGCATTTATTGTACACCTCATCAGAAAACTGCTCAATATTATCTTTAATTTGTCTTTCTACTTGTCGTTTGAAATCCTCAGATAAATATTCTTTGAATTTCTCCCATAAGCTTAGTGGATCTGATACTTGACAAAACACTAACATTATTGTAAACAGTTCGCGAATCCTAAATGGTGATTTACAAAGTACGGCCTCTTCCAGAGTGGCATACCAGTGCTGATCGTCTTCAAGCAAGCCTAAACTCTTGCAAGCAGATTGAAAAGTCGGATATACCACATTATTTACCATTCTTAATGCTTCAAAAGAAGTTGGGCCACGTACTTCATGAAGCAACATACGGAGATAATAACACTCTGTATTATTGGGATGCACCGTGTAAACTCTACTTAAAGCGTGGTCTTTTTTGACACCTGGCCATATCTCTATCAAATGAAACGTCAGAAAAATGAAAACACTAACCCAATTAAACAATGGTCACTCCCAAAGTATACGAATATCCGCATAAAGAGGAGACGCTGAGAATAGTCGCAGCGAATACGATTTTTCATATGAACATTTACATCTCATTTTACCCCCTTAGTCGGATATGATACGATTCAATTCTCTCTCCCGAAACAGGAACATTTGGATAGAGAAGTGAGAAGCGTCCGGGGTAGGTTGCATTGTAGAGTTGGGTAGTTCCGGACATGTATAGTTCACGGAACTATGTCCTCTCTCGGATACATGTCCTCTCGTTCCGCAAATTGAACGAAAATAGTTCCATAGTTCCATTCAACCCTTATTCATCAATCACATATGTACAAGACGAAAAAAAAAAAACATAAATGCAACGAACATGCTTCTCATACGGTATGAGTTATACCCCGTAGTTTTCACGAAACCCAAAAGCATAGATAAATTAACGAGATGGCAATCTCGATGGCTTTGACAGGCATTTTGAAAACTAGCCCCTACAAACTCGTTTCGATTTGACGGCGTCTTGACTATGTCATTCTGCCTTGTTCCGACGTCTTGACTCTAAGTCAAAAGCGTCGTTTTTAAAGTGGCCTCTAGACGCTCAATAATATTGTGCGAAATATTGCACAATTTTATTGGCCTGCTGCCCCAGACGGTTCAATATTTTTCCCAATAATTTAGTGGACCGGTCATATTTGTATTAAAAGTCAAAAGCGTTATGATTTTCTGCAATATATCGCACAATCTTGCAATATTATCTACAGACGAACAATAATATTGTGCAATATCAAATATTGCACAATATTATTAGGCGTCCAGGGGCCGCTTTAATTACAAATACAACAACCAACCCTTGCGGGGATCACAGGGCAGACGTACGAAAGTTTTCCATCTTGTTAATTTATCTATGCCCAAAAGTATGGAGATGTGGCGATAAGGCTCGAACAGTTGGTGTACACTGTACATCACACTGGAACTGAAATGAAGAAAAGAAATGAAAGAATATAATGCCCGCACCGCATTTCGTGAACGAATGTCATACATGTATGTATGCATTCAGGTCCGGATATGGACATGGTTTGCTAGTTCAATATCGGTGCGAGTACGCATACAGGTTCGGACATGGACATGGTTTGCTAGTTCCATATCGGTGCGATAATACATTTAGTTCCGGACATAGACATGTTTTTGACAGTTCCGATAGGTCCGACTATACATTTAGTTCCGGACATGGACATGTTTTTGCTAGTTCCATTTCGGTGCGAGTAATGAGTATGCATTCAGGTCCGGACATGGACATGGTTTGCTAGTTCCATATCGGTGCGAGTATGCATGCATGATTTATGTACATATTTTATTTGTTATTTTCTCAGTTTCCGAAACAAATAAATAAAATGAATAAATGAAATAAACTAAACTAATTTTTCGTGGTTGCTTTTGGTTTGAAATGATAATAAAACATGTTTTTAAAAAATCTATCGTAACTTTTCATTTTGCCATTGAATTCAGTAACAAAAAAGCTAAATACATATGTACATACACATGTACTGTAGTTCCGATCAGGAAAAGAACGGTTCCATGTTCGTTCCGCGGTTGGAACTATTTTGCGCATCTCTATATTGCATTGCCTATACTGGGAATTTGATTCAATACTTTGACATTTCTCATTTTCTTTTTCTCTTTTTTTGCGAGTGTTTGTGCGGTGTCTCTCAGCATAACGTAAAATCCACAAACACAAAGACAAAATGCGGGCTAAGTGTCACTTTGTGGTGAGCTCCCTATTGAATCGTGTCGTGTAATGATTCATCGAATACGGAGAGCCCAAAAGAGAAGAAACAAAAATCGACTCAAATAATTGAATCAAATAATACCTGACTTAGGAGTGGAATTTTGAAAAATCCTTTCTTAGCGGATATCTATGTCACTATAAGAATACACTGTCAAAATTTCAGCCTTATAGGTTCAGCGGTTTGGCCGGTGCGTTGTCTGTCAGTCAATCAGTCACGGAACTCTTTTATATATATAGATGTCGTTCGGATGGCGATATTACAGAGTAGAATACCACTTTTGGTAATCCATTTTTTAAGAGCTCTTTTCAGCTGGCGTGAACATAAATTCGCGCTATACGAAATACTTACTTACTTACTTACTTATCAGGCCTGCGATCCATGGAGGATCTGAGCCTGAGCTATAGCTGCCTTCCATCCTTCACGGTCCCGGGCACGCTGCTTCCAGTTGTCAAGACCAAGATGTCTTACATCCGCGATTACTTGGTCTTTATACCGGAGGTTCGGTCTTCCTCTTCTTCTCGAACCAGGAGGCTCGGAGTCGAAGACCCTCTTAGCTGGAGCGTTGAGTTCCATGCGCTCGATGTGGCCGAGCCAGTGTAGTCGACGGGTCCTTGCCTTCCGGACTACATCCACATCTTGGTACAGCTCGTAGAGTTCGCGGTTGTGTCTTCTTCTCCATTCACCTTCCTCACAGACAGGACCAAATATCCGGCGCAGAATTTTTCTTTCGAAAGAACCCAAAATCAGCTCCGCTGTCCTGCTTATCGTCCAGCTTTCGGCTCCGTACAGCAAGACTGGCAGAATGAGCGTTTTGTAAAGCATGACTTTGGTCTTTCGAGTGAGGAGTTTTGACCCCAGTTGTTTGGACAAGCCGAAGTAGCAGCGGTTGCCAAGGGCGATTCTACGCCGGATCTCCACTGTGGTGTCATTTGTGGAATTTACGTTTGCCCCGAGGTAGACAAACTCCTTAACTACCTCGAAATTGTAGCTGTCAATTGTTATGTTTTGTCCCAGGTGGTGAGCGACGGATTGGTTTTTGCTTGACAGCATGTATTTCGTTTTGTCCTCATTGATCTTAAGACCAATTCGTTTCGCCTGTTCTTCAATCGCCGTGAATGCTTCCACAATGGCACGGCGAGAACACGCGATGATGTCGATATCATCCGCGTATCCTAGCAGCTGGATGGACTTGTAAAAGATAGTGCCTTCCCTGTTGACGCCTGCCCGTCGCACTATCTGCTCCAGCACCAGGTTGAAGAAGTCACATGACAGCGCATCTCCTTACCGAAATCCGGTGCATGTTTCGAATGGTTCTGAGTTCTTCACGATGAATGCTGTCGTATGCGGCTTGAAATCGATGAAAAGATGGTGTGTATCGATTCGAAACTCGTTGGTCTTTTCCAGGATTTGTCGAAGTGTGAAAATTTGGTCTATAGTTGATTTGCCGGGCCGGAAGCCGCACTGGTAGCTGCCGATTAGTGCGGTGCAAAATGGTTTTAGACGTTCACACAATACGCTGGACAGGATCTTGTATGCGACATTGAGCAGGGATATACCTCTATAGTTCTTGCAAGAGGTAGGATCGCCTTTTTTGTGGATGGGGCATATAGAGCTGGTATTCCAGTCGTCGGGCATGCTCTCTACCAGAACATCGCCACCAGCCTTGAAGAGCTCTGATGGCAAGCCATCTGAGCCTGCGGCCTTGTTGTTCTTCAGCTTCTGAATAGCTGTGGCGACTTCTTCTATGCTGGGTGGGAGGACTACTTCAGCGGCTGGAGTTGGGATTTCCTCGGTCCCTACCACTCTCTCTTGGTCATGCTCGTTAAGCAGCTGCTGGAAGTGCTGCTTAAATACATCCACTATTCCCTGCGGGTCGGTGACAAGATTACCCTCGCAGTCTCGAAGAGCCAGGGTGCCCTTTTTGAAGCCTCCTGCAAGGCCTTTGGCTTTCTTGTAAAAGGCTCGTATTTTATGTTTATCCCTTGACTCCTCGATATCCTTGAGCTGGGAGGCTGCGAAGATTCTTTTCTTTTGTCGCAGTAGTTTCTTCTCCTCCCTTCTTCTAGCTCGGTACTCTTTTTGCGCTGCCCTGGTTTTCCTCTGCAGCGCCTTTTGATACGCCTCGTGGGTTGCTGCCTTTTTCTGCTCACACTCGCCATCATACCATGGGTTTCTTGTCGGGGGTGGTAGGTATCCTAAGGTGGTTTCGGCTACTGAATGGCTGAGCGGCAATGCAGCCACATCCTGATGGGCTGGTGCAGCTTTCTGACATTGGACAGTCGAGCTCTGAATCTTGCTGCTACGAGGAAGTGGTCAGAGTCGGCATTTGCCCCTCTGAATGTTCGCACATCCAGGATGTTTGACGCGTGCCTTGCGTCAATGAGCACATGGTCGATTTGGTTGGCGGTTCGACCGTCCGGAGATCGCCAGGTTGCTGTGTGGATTCGCTTGCGAGGGAATCTTGTGCTACTTATCACCGCATTACGAGCTGTCGCAAAGTCAGCGAGTCGGAAGCCGTTATCTGTTATTGTATCGTGGAGGCTGTGCTTTCCGATCACTCCGCCAAGGGTGTTTTCCTTTCCGATTTTGGCATTGAAGTCCCCGAGCACCATTTTTACATCGTACTCCGGACAAGCTCCGTAGGCGTTGTCCAGGAGGTCATAGAAGTCCTCCTTGATAGGGTCTTCAGCCTCGTCGGTAGGGGCGTGTGCGCATATAAGGCTGATGTTATAAAATCTGCCTCTGATGCGGATCACAGCCAGGCGATCACTTATAGGTTTAAAGTCGATGACCTTCGACCTTAACCGCTTTCCCACGACAAATCCGCATCCCAGTAAGTGCAACCTTTTGTGACAGCTGTAATAAATGTCGCAATTTTTCTTTCTAATCATACCGTTTCCTATCCAGCGTATTTCCTGGACCGCAGTAATATCCGCCTTGTACTGCGTGAGGATTCCTTCTAGTTTATGAGCAGCTCCGGGAGTGTACAGGGTTCTGACATTCCAGGAGCATACTCGCAAATCGTGTTCCTTTTTCGTGCGTTGTGCACGTTGTGCGCTACACGAAATAGGGTAGTAAAACGGCAGTAGTCTATCAGGTGTGCAATTTGAAAAGCATCGCGATACTACATATAGGCACTAAATGTTCACACATATTTCTAGGAAGCAAGTATGGACTGCACGAAACTGGGTATGGGTATGGCAATTGACGGATTAGTAGGTCCTGAATCTGAGCTGTTCAAGCTGTTTTATGCAACAAATTATGCTTCTGTCCTTATACCCCGGGAAGGGTGCCTTTGAATCAATTTTCTTGACTTCTTCATAAGGAGTCTTTTAATACCTTTTTTGGGTAAGACCACTTTAATGTTCTGCGTTTTTATTGCAACTTTAAGCTTAAGCCAACAAGCTTATGACTGAACCCACTTTGGACGGGGTATTTAATGTTTGGCAACATTTTCGAAATTAGCCAGTTGATTGTAAATTGGAGCTTGAGAACTTGAAACACAGATGGAAGCCATGTTTCTTGTTTGATTCCCTCCAAATTTGTCATTGAGGTTATGCTATTTCATGATGGAAAGACTCATAGTTGAGGAGCGCCTAAAAATCGTAAAAATAACGAATCTGTTCGGTCACCTTATCGTGCATTACCTAAAGATCGTGGTAGATATAATCGACCTTCTGAGCAGTCTTTTCGAAGCTTAGTATGTGTTTAGTTTAGTTTAGTTTATTAAACTGGGTGATCTATCATTTGCGACAACACATTCCCCTCTGCCATTAAGATAGGAACGAATCAACTTGCACGACTCTGCCGTGAAACCAAAGCTACGTTGTAGTCTCATACAAAGTACCGAGTGATTAACGGTGTCAAAGGCCTTGGAAAAATGTAAGAGAGTGAGTAGTACAAGATAATCGTAGTGCGGACTTGCAACTGCGTTGTGGTCGAAAACCAGACTGGCTACAGCTTAGAAGGTGACACAGCGTACTGTCGAAAATATTGCCGCAGTAAGGGCAAGTGTTTCTGATAGACCCAACTTGTCGCTTCGTCGTCATTCGCAGCAGCTTGGCTTATCTTATGGCACTACAAGGACAACTGTGCGTAAAGAACTGCATTTAAAACCATATCAGATTCACAGCCTACGTCGAGAATTCGCTGACTGGGCGTTGGCGCAAATAGAGACTGAGTCGTCCTTTTATCGACGTCCACGTGATGTTTGTGGAATGAAGCGGCGTGATGTGGCGGCAGATGGTGTATTGCTTTCCAATGAGATGGACATCTTACACAGATGGAGCGAGCACTTTTCGGAGCTGCTCAATCCCGAACAGGGTGCTGAACAGGGGACAGACCTATAGTCTTGAGTGGGGCGGAGAATAGTCCAATGGTGAAGGAAGTCATTTTAGCGATTGAATCGCTAACAGTTGGCAAATCCGCCGGCGGGGATGAAGTTCGGTGAGAAATACTCGTGTCAATAAGGTGGCCTGGGAATGCGGTGAGACAGACTGGCAGACTGGGCTGATTGTCCCTCTTTTAAAAAAGGGGGATAAAAAAGAGTGCTCCAACTATAGGATGGAGCGAGCACTTTTCGGAGCTGCTCAATCCCTAACAGGGTGCTGAGGGGGACAGACCTATAGTCTTGAGTGGGGCGGAGAATAGTCCAATGGTGAAGGAAGTCATTTTAGCGATTGAATCGCTAACAGTTGGCAAATCCGCCGGCGGGGATGAAGTTCGGTCAGAAATACTCGTGTCAATAAGGTGGCCTGGGAATGCAGTGAGACAGACTGGCAGACTGGGGTGATTGTCCCTCTTTTAAAAAAGGGGGATAAAAAAGAGTGCTCCAACTATAGGGGCATGTCTCCTTTAAGTGTCCCCGGTAAAATCTACGCTAAGGTGTTGGAGGTGTGTTCTAGAGCTATGGTCGAATCCAGGATAGGGGATGAACAGTGTGGTTTTCGTCACGGCAGAAGTTCAACCGACCAGCTTTTTACTCTAAGAATGGTACTCGAGAAGACTTGGGAATACGCTAAATCGATATACAGCCGCTTTGTAGATTTGGAAAATGCGTATGACCGAGTTCCTCGAGGTAGACTCTGGAGTGTTCTGCAAGGATATGGGATTGATGGTCCTCTCTTGAGGGCCATTCAGTCTCTATACAGTAACTATAGCAGCTGCGTTCGGGTAGTAAATCAACACATTTCACCGTTGGCATAGGAATTTGCCAAGGGTGCATCTTGTCACCTTTCCTTTTCATGATATATATGGACTGCATGTTGCAACGCCGTCGAGGAGTGTTTCACATTGGAAGAGTTGAGGGTAAGCCGTCTTCTTTTTGTAGATGACTTACATAGTTGTCCTCACATCCTCCCAGATCGAACTCCAGCGCGCGCTAGATAGGTTTGTGGCCTTATGTGCTGATGCTGGAATGAGGGTTAACGTGATCAAATACGAGGTTATATTTATTTCCAGAACACCTGTCCAATGCACTCTACATGTTAGTGAAGTGAAGAGGGTGAGAAACACGGCAGTGTGCGGGCTGCCGTGAGCAGCAGCTTCTCCGAACGGAAAGGACTATGTTTCGATAGTTTGGTCACCTAAGACGAGTGAGAGTCGATGGCGGAGGATCGAGTGGCCTGGAGATCCCGCGTGCGCGCATAACACCGCGACCCTTTTTAGTGGAGCATACGGGCCACTGAAAATGTATGTACATATCTATGTCGTATCTCTGGAGTGAAGAAAATCCACATGCCGTTGTCGAAAAACCATTACATCCAGAGTCTGTCGGAATCGTTGGACCTTACTCTTTGCAAGCGATAGAGGTCAGGCCTTTACTGTAAATGGGGAGCGTTACCGAAGCGTTTGGGGCCAAAATTGGACGATTATGATTTGGACAATATGTGGTTTCAACAGGACGGCGGCGCTATGTGCCACATCTCTCGCGAAATAATCGATTTGCTTAGGAAAAAGTTTGTTGAACACATTGTCTCTCGAAACGGCATGTCAATTGGCCAACGAAATCTTGCGATATCACACTTTTGGATTATTTTCTCTATGGCTACGTTAAATCAAAGGTCTATGAGAATAATCCGAAGAATTTAAGCGAGTTAAAGACAAAAACTTGCTAAGTTGTCGGTGGAATATAGGACCATCTAAACGAAAAAGGGTTCGAAAATTAGACCTCCAGAATGGAGATTTTGAAGAAGTCCCAAGGTAGCCATATGGAAGAATTGAAATCGAAATATTAATGCCATGAAATCTCCTGGCAAGATAAAAACAATATTACTTCAAAACCTTTCTTAGTTTTTTTTCTTTTTTAAATTAAAGCTCTCAAGCTTAAATTTGGCCACCCTTTATATCCCTGGTTATCAATTATTGTATACTATACCGACTAGCAGACTATCTGAATATTCAGAGAATTCTAAGACACACTTAGCACTTCCAGCAGCTGCTTAACGAGCATGACCAAGAGAGAGTGGTAGGGACTGAGGAAATCCCAACTCCAGCCGCTGAAGTAGTCCTCCCACCCAGCATAGAAGAAGTCGGCGCAGCTATTCAGAAGCTGAAGAACAACAAGGCCGCAGGCTCAGATGGCTTGCCATCAGAGCTCTTCAAGGCTGGCGGCGATGTTCTGGTAGGGAGCATGCACCAGATCATCTGCAAAATTTGGGAAGATGAGAGCATGCCCGACGACTGGAATACCAGCTCTATATGCCCCATCCATAAAAAAGGCGATCCTACCTCTTGTAAGAACTATAGAGGTATATCCCTGCTCAATGTCGCATACAAGATCCTGTCCAGCGTATTGTGTGAACGTCTAAAACCATTTTGCACCGCACTAATCGGCAGCTACCAGTGCGGCTTCCGGCCCGGCAAATCAACTATAGACCAAATTTTCACACTTCGACAAATCCTGGAAAAGACCAACGAGTTTCAAATCGATACACACCATCTTTTCATCGATTTCAAAGCCGCATACGACAGCATCCATCGTGAAGCACTGTTTGGGGCGATGGCCGAATTCGGGACCCCGGTAAAACTGATCCAGTTGTGTCGCGCCACGCTAAAAAACACGCGATGCACCGTGCAACTCGGTTCTAGGACCTCGGAACCATTTGAAACATGCACCGGATTTCGGCAAGGAGATGCGCTGTCATGTGACTTCTTCAACCTGGTGCTGGAGCAGATAGTGCGACGGGCAGGCGTCAACAGGGAAGGCACTATCTTTTACAAGTCCATCCAGCTGCTGGGATACGCGGATGATATCGACATCATCGCGTGTTCTCGCCGTGGCATTGTGGAAGCATTCACGGCGATTGAAGAACAGGCGAAACGAATTGGTCTTAAGATCAATGAGGACAAAACGAAATACATGCTGTCAAGCAAAAACCAATCCGTCGCTCACCACCTGGGACAAAACATAACAATTGACAGCTACAATTTCGAGGTAGTTAAGGAGTTTGTCTACCTCGGGGCAAACGTAAATTCCACAAATGACACCACAGTGGAGATCCGGCGTTGAATCGCCCTTGGCAACCGCTGCTACTTCGGTTTGTCCAAACAACTGGGGTCAAAACTCCTCACTCGAAAGACCAAAGTCATGCTTTACAAAACGCTCATTCTGCCAGTCTTGCCGCATCGGCCACATCAACGCTCCAGCTAAGAGGGTCTTCGACTCCGAGCCTCCTGGTTCGAGAAGAAGAGGAAGACCGAACCTCCGGTATAAAGACCAAGTAATCGCGGATGTAAGACATCTTGGTCTTGACAACTGGAAGCAGCGTGCCCGGGACCGTCAAGGATGGAAGGCAGCTATAGCTCAGGCTCAGATCCTCCATGAATCGCAGGCCTGATAAGAAAGTAAGTAAGTCTAAGACACCATATCACCACTCCAGCTTTTCAGGACATCACAGAGTCCTGGAATAAACAACTATGTAATTCATTTTTCTCTAAGAACACTCTCTAGCAGGTACCCAAATACGTCGATAAACAAGCATTTGCCCAATGACGAGGCAAACATTTTTTTTTCCATTTATTATCGTGTTGTTGCAACATAATTATAGAGTTTGTGATTAATTATATTAATCTCTCCTGGTACACCGGGACGTATGTGGGCTAAAATGATTGCTCGGTGCCCTGTAATTTGCTTCACGATTTGTAGCGGTAATTTAGCAGAGGTGAAGGGACTGAGTATGATATGATTGATGGAACGAACAAATCGTTGTTGTCTATTACATTATGTATGGCTGTTTGACTACAGATTTTGTTTCCAAACTATAAAAAAATGTTATTTGACCCTTTGGGGACGATTGACTGATGACGTTGCTATCGCTATTTCGGGTAATGAATGACCGTATGTGCACGGCATTTTCCATACTGTGCGAATGGACATAACACAATGGGGTCGGGGTAAGCCTCCAGAAAGCGGAGCTTGTGTTGTTCACCAGAAAGCATAAGATCCCGGATACATGCCCAATTACTCTACTCAGCACCAGGTTAACCTACTCTTCTACTCTCAGTATTAGAAGGTGAAATTCGAACACAATCGTCTTTTCTTGTTCGAAACAATACCATAAGATAATCGCGAAGGTACAAAGGCTGGCATGCATGTGCATCACT
Source organism: Eumerus sabulonum (assembly GCA_951905685.1). Classification (NCBI taxonomy): domain Eukaryota; kingdom Metazoa; phylum Arthropoda; class Insecta; order Diptera; family Syrphidae; genus Eumerus; species Eumerus sabulonum. The sequence goes on from OX645060.1 coordinate 244,617,328, forward strand.
GAGGCCCTACCACTCTCCGCCCCAATGGCAGCGCTCAATATGGAGCTCCACCTAACCCTATACCTATACTTAGCAAGCAAGTAGCCACACACACGGGAACCAGATTAAAAGCCAGCTCAAAATGGGCGAGCTACATTACTGGCCACTCCTCCCTCCTGAACAACAGGATAACCTTGGCGGAAAACTCCGACCACATTGAGCCCATCACAGTCTTTGAGAAGCAATCTAAAATAACATACCCGGGCGGAGGGAACTGGTCCCGCCAGGCGCAACCTCGTAAGAGCTGCGTGGACTTCTACAGCGACGGGTCAAAAACCAAGACGGAGTGGGCAGTTTAAACCTGAGCCAGGATCTAAAACTACCGGATCACCGCAGCGTCTTTCAGGCGAAACTGTTGGCCATAAAGGAGACCCTGTCTTGGCTGAAATGGAACCTAATATCTGCTACGGTTATTCCAATCGCCACAGAGAGTCAAGCAGCCTTGAAATCGTTGGAATTCTATGGCCGAACAGTTTAACATACATATATCTCCTATGGGTACGAGGACATAGCGATATCTCAGGAAATGAAAGAGCCGACGTGCTTTCCAGACAAGGAACGATGCAACAATCAAACATGTTATGCACAGGTATACCTCTGTATGTATGTTGACGTTACAGTCCATGAAGGACCAATCACCCATGTTGTGTGTGATTCTGTTTTCCCATAGATAAAAGGGACCTACAGTCTATTGCCGACCTTTTCACGACAATTATAATACAAGAGGTTTTGTCAGAACCCCACTGAGGAGAAGCACCGTGAAAATATATTCAATAGCATGACTGTCATCGGCGTCAGAGGCTAACACACTAATCACTGCGTCACGACACAGGTAAGCCTCTAGCAGCAATAACACTCCCTCTTACGAACCTCGCGATGTCTGAGATGAACCTGAGATGGACCCAGGGGCACATCTGCTTTACCACCAGACAAATCTGGTCAATGGACCAAGGGACTTATCTCCCTTAAACGAACTGACATCTACAAAATGATTGATGTCATCACCAGTCACTGTCTCATTGGAAGTCACGCACCAAAACAGGGGCAAGTTTCAAACGACTTCTGCAGAAGCTGCTTGGACGAAGAGATTATCGAATTCATTCATCACCTATTCTGCGCCTGTCCGGGTCCCTGTTTAATCAGGAAACACCACCTATGATCCTAATTCCTTAACGACTTGACTGATGTTCAACAGTTAAGGATAACTGACCTTCTTAATTATTTAAGAAGCACTAAGTGGTTCCATAAAAAGGGGGTCAACCTTCCTCGTAGCAACACAACGGGCCTCTCTGGTCTAAGTGTATACTCCCCCCTATGGAGGTTACGGACAACCTAACCTGACCTAACCTAGGGGACGATTCAATTTTAGCCTTTTTTTAATGAGTACTTTGGGAGGTTGGGTAAAGAAACCAACGGAAATATTTGTTTGAGAAATTACGTCTTTCAATATGAGCTGGCGGCACCTAACAACACTAATCTGTTTCATCTGAAATATCTCACAAATTCGTATCTGTGAAGAGAACGATTAGAATTCAGTCAGAAAAGTTAGTCGTTGTTGGTACTTCTCTATATCTTCCTTCTAACTATAAGATGTGCATTTTCATAGGACATTTATACACCGCTAGTAGCAAGCGATCTTCTTCATTTCACATTTTGCGTAATATATTGCTGCATATTGCTATCACAGTCGATAACATGATGTGAATACAATGTAGCAACTGTGATACCCCCTTACTATCTCAGAATGAAATTCTGGAATTCTCACAATATTACTTTCCTATTCCCGTCAACGTGTGTTCGACTAAGAAACTTCCAACGACTGCACTATCCCACAGAGGCGTAGACCATCCGGCTAACCATTGGATTAGGGAATTGCTAAAAAGCAGTATTATATCAGCCACATCCGGAGAGATCTCGGTGACAGTATCGGCAGCTAGGAGATGTCTACGACCTACCCTACAAGCTGACCAATCTCGGCTACGAAGTCATCGGGAAAGCCGATGATCTAGTAGTTATTGTTACAGGAAGATGCGAAATCTATACCTGTGAAGGCATGCAACTCGCGCTTCAAGCTATCTCTGACTGGCCATCTAAGACCATCTTAGTTCCGTTTACAAATAGGAGAAAGATACAACCTTGTTCCGTCTCTCTAAATGGTAGAAACATAGGATTTTCAGAAGAAGCTAAGTATCTGGCTATTGACTTTGATCGCAAACTTAACTGGAACTCCAACAAAGGCGACTAAGGCACTGTGGGCCTATCGACGCACTTACGGTAAAACCTGGGGACTAAAACCTGAAGTAATCCACTGGATATTTACCGCGATATTAATACCTATCATCACCTATGTGTACACGGTATGGTGGAAAAAAAAGAGCAAAAGGCGATCATCTTTAAGCATCAATGCCTCCAGAAACTAGCGTGTCTCGGCACCACAAGTGCTACGCCAACCTGCCCTACGGCAGCCCAAGAGGCACTGATGGCACATTGCATTACGCAGTGCAGTCAGAATTCCATGCTCAGAAATAGGCTACCCATCTAGACGATTGGGTCACATGTCCATTCTGAAACATCTTCCTGAGCTGGATATGATTACCACAGTTTCGGACGCATTACCTCACACCCTCACTTTTGGCAAGAGATTCGAGCGGCGAACCCTTGCTCAATGTCAAAGGCCTCAGGTGGTACGTTGATGGCTCCGAGATGGGTTCTGGCGTTGTCGCCGGCATCTTTGGACTAAATCGGAAAATCTCGAAAGCTCCAGGCCGAATTATACGCCATCCTGACGTGCGTCAACTTAAACTTAGAGACTTTGTTAAAATGTGTAACTATCAATGTACTCTCTGAGTCAAGCAGCGCCCAAAGCATTGAGCTCGTCTAGTACGAACTCAAAGTCCGTTAAGGAATGCCATGATGCCCTACAGGACCTAGCCAAAATAAATAAGATCAAACTCTGGTGGGTAGATGCATAGGTGCTGAACCTTTTTGCGGCATTCCCAAGTCTAAGATTAACTTTTCCCTAGCCAAGTGGGAAAAATCGCAACACCTATCCTTTTGAACAGCGTTCAAGGAGTCGAAAAGATTTATACGGCGCCTGAACAAATACTCTATTAATATCCCTAAACTTACGGTACACTGTGGTTTGAAACTGAGTGTCGACTCTGTCTTGAGGACGAAGAACCTGCAGAACACATACTATGTGAGTGTGATACCCTTTGCTATCTTAAGAAGCGTACGCTTCTCAGTGAAATGATAACTCTGAGGGGATCATCTCAAAATAATTCGGTTTAATACCTAAGAACACACTTCAGGCCAAGCTGCCTGCAAGCAACTTACTTACCATACTTACAACCCATGGAGGATCTGGGCCTGAGTCCTAGGCACGCTGCTTCCAGTCGGAAAGACCAAGTTGCCTTATGTTCGCGATCACTTGGTGTTTCTACCGGATATTCCGAACCAGGAGGCTCGGTGTCGAAGACCCTCTTAGCTAGAGCGTTGGTGCCCATACGCTCGATGTGGTCGAGCCATTGTAGTCGAGGGTTTTTTTCCCCTCGGACTATATCTACATCTTTGTACAGTTCACAGAGTTCACGGTTATGTCTCCTCCTTCATCCGCCATCTTCGCAGACAGGACCAAATATCCGTCACAGTATTCTCCTTTCGAAGGAGTCAAAGATTAGCTCTGCTGTCCTGCTTATCATCCAGCTTTCGGCTCCGTATAGAGCATAACCTTGGTTCTTCGGGACAGGAGTTTGGAGCCTAGTTGTTTTGACCAGCCGAAGTAGCAGCCGTTGCCGAGGGTGATTCTGCGCCGGATCTCCACAATGTGAACTCCTTCCCCGCTTTTTTGCTTTTGCTCATTAACCAGCTCGTTTCGCGACAATATCAATATCGTCTTTGTAGCCCAACAACTGAAACGATTTGTGGAAGACAGTGCCTTCCGTGTTGACGTTGGCCCGCCGTACTATTTGTTTCAACACTATATTGAAGAAGTCGCATTACAGCGCATCTCCTTGCCGAAATCCGGTGCTGGCTTCAAAAGGTTTGGAGGTTCTGGAGCCGAATTGCTAGGTACATCGCCACAACGCCCTCCAAAATTTGTGGCAGCGTGAATATATGGTTTAAAGTCAATTCGCCTGGCCGGAAGCTGCACAAGTATGTGCCGATTAGTGAGGTGCAAAACGGCTTTAGACGTTTACACAATACACTGGATAGGATCTTGTAAGCGACATCGAACAAGGATATACCTTTGTAGTTTTTGCAGGAGCATTGCTCCATGGGGTATATGGAGCTGGTATTCCAGTCGTCGAGCATGCATTCGTCCTTCTAAATTCTACAGATGATCTGGTGCATGCTCCCTACCAGAACATCGCCTCCAGCTTTGAAGAGCTCTGATGGTAGTCCATCCGAGCCTGCGACCTTGTGGTTCTTCAGCTTTTTAATAGCTATGCCTACTTCTTCAATGCTGGGAAGGGGGACAACTTCTTGGACTGTAGGCTGCGACGCTTTTAGCTTTTTTACAGAATGTCCGTCGACTGTGCGATATCCTTGAGCTGGGAGGCTGCGAAGATTCTCTTCTTTCGCCACAGCGCCCTTCTTTTTATTCCCGCTTCTGGCTCGATATTCCTCGCGCACTACTCGTGTTCTTCTTTGCAGCATCTTTTGGTAGACCTTCTCGGTCACTCGCTTTTTATGCTTACACTCGCCATCATACCACGGGCTTCTTGTCGGTGATTGCGCGTAGCCTATAGTAATTTCGGGGTTGCTTCCTTGATGGCTGAAAGGCAATGGAGGGATACATTGTTGGCGTTTGTGTCCGATGAAGGTATACTTGCAAGTCGTCCGCCCTGTTGCTCTCTGTAGTCCATCTCTGAAGTGCTCTGGCTACCGACGTGGAAGCCTCCTTTTGCTGGGCTGATATAAATTTCTAGTGTGGGCAAATCAGTTCCTGAGTCTTGCTGCCACTAGGAAATGGTCAGAGCCGACGTTTGCCCCTCTGCACGTTCTAACGTCCAGGATGTTTGATGCATGTCTTACTTCTATGAGCACACGGTCAATTTGATTGGCAGTTCGACCACCAAGCTGCTGTAAGTCTTAAGCCGTTGTCTGTTGTCGTATCGTGGAGGCTGTGCCTTCCGACTACTCCGCCAAAGATGTTCTCCTTACCGATTGATTTCATACTGCGGACAAGCTCCGCAAGCGTGATAGGAGAAGTCGTAGAAATCCTTTTTGATGGGCCTCGTCAGTATATGCCTTGGATGCGAATCCACGGTATGCGATCGTTTATTGGCTTAAAATCGATGACTTTCGACTCTAGCCTTTTTCCCACGACGAATCCGCACAATTGCCTTTTGTTACAACTGTAATAAATGGCGCACACCTTGTTCCTTACCATTCCTTGTCCTATCCAGCTTACTTCCTGGATCACAGTAAGATCCACCTTATACTGCTTGAGGGTCTTTTCTAGTTGATGAGTAGCTCCAGAAGTGTAGAGGGTTCTCACTTTTCATGAGCATACTCGCAAATCGTGGTCCTTTTTCTTCCTCTATCGTCGTTGGGTATCTGTCCTTGTATCCGAGGCCATATTCTCGTTCATAACAAGTTTTTTTTTTTTTTTTTATGGGCGGGTTCTTAGCCGTCTGTATAACTATCATCCTGGTTGGGTTGGGCCCTCTTGCCTACATTAGTTCAGCTCTCAACGGGTGTTGTAGAGGCTATTCAGAGGGTGCCGCGAAGAGGCTGTATGTCAACTTGACCTGAGCATTACCAGGGATCGATGCTGGCGTAGCGCCATGTTGAGTGCAATCAGCAACTTTGCCTTACATGCCCAGGTTGCAGGGAAACTCTTTTAAAAAATCAGTCGATTGGGGGCGGTATCAACCAAATTTAGTTATCGGAAAATATTTTTTCTAATGATGATAAGAGAATTGTTCGAAATCTTATATCTGAACACCGACATGGCTTTGCAAGAGGGAGATCGACCACCACCGACTTGTCAATCTTTACCAATTATTGCTTATGTAACTTAGAAAATCGCGTAAAAGTTGATACAATCTGCACCGATTTTTCGAAAGCGTTTGAAAGTGTCCAGCGTATTAGTCTTATAAAAAAGCTTGAGTTACTTGGATTTCATTCTGAGCTCCTAAGCTGGTTAAGAAGCTACCTCATTGGTCGTAAGTAATATCTCAGATTTGGCAGATCTTTGTCTGATGAGATTATACATTTTTCAAGAGTACCTCAAGGAAGTCACCTTGGACCACTCTTGTTTCTCTTTTTTACAAATGATTTGCCGTCGCATGTGACTTTTTCAAAGTGTTTATTATTATTATTTTTTTTTTTTTGTTGTAGTCTTCTGCTATCTATTGAAGCACTCAGACGCAAACACTGGTCTATTGTATTTCAGACCGACGCCTTACATAACTGTATTTTCCCCGTTTTCCGGAGAAAAACGAAAAGAAGCTTGAGTGATGTAGAGCTAAGAGATTCGGCACACACCACGTCGGCGCCAAAGGTGTGCCACCGTGCGCGAACAAATGCAGGACAGTCACAGAGAAACTGCTATGCAGTGTCATCCTCCTCGCAACATGCAGCACGGATAGGCGTCTCACTTATGCCAAACACGCAGAGATGCTCAGTAAAAGTGGCCCGTAATGACTCCCACAAGTCTTCTCCAGTCGATTCTCCTTAAAGACAGAAGGAATGCTTCGGATTTCTTGCAGACATCAGGGCATACGCGCTTTTTTATCCTGCATCCTGGATAATTCCTCCATCTACGGTTGTGTGTATTAAGCACCCAGTCGTTAATGTGGGAGTTAACTGTGGACGCAGGCAGACCTAGAGTGGATTCAGGTCCTGAGAAGCTCTCCTCTGAACCCATTCTGGCTGGTTCATCAGAAATCTCATTTCCTGGGATCCCAGAGTGGCCGGGAACCCATACAAGCCTTAACGAATTTAGTCTACCGACTCTATTCAAGAAGGACTTGACTTCAAGCACTAATTTGGAGCCAGTTAAGGGGTTGCAGACAGCTTTGAGTGCAGCTTAGCTGTCACTGCAGACGCATATGCTTTGCCCCCTCCACCTGTGCTTCACAACATAGTGTATGGCCATAAGACTTGCTTATATCTCCGATTGGAAGACTGACGCATATTTTCCTAACGAGAAGTGCAGTCGGATGTTTTCGCGCTCAAAGAAGAACCCAGCACCGGACCCCCGCCCAGACCTGGTGCCATCCGTGAAAATGCGAAGACTATCCTTTCCAGGCTCAGCATCCACCCAGAGCCAATCCCGACGCCAGGGAAACTCGACTGTGAAATTACGGCGCAGTAGGATAATGGTCCATTTCTAATCGACGAAGACCGCAGAGAATTCTGTCCCCTTGAACTCGACGAAGTTAGGATTGCCATATCGAAGCTCAAGTCGAATAAAGCTGTTGGCGCAGACGAACTGTCTGCTGACCTCTTCAAGGCAGCTGGGGATGACCTGGTTAGGACCATGCACCGGCTCATCAGTAAGATATAGTCAGAGGAAAGCATGCCCGAGTAAAGGAGTCTCGTATGCCCGATCCACAAGAAAGGAGACCCCTCTGATTGCGCCAACTATAGAGGAATAAGTCTGCTTAACATCGCCTACAAAATATTTTCTGCCATTTTGTGTGAACGCCTGAACCCTTTGTAAATAAGGGGATAGGTCCTTATCAGTGCGGATTCAGGCCAGGGAAGTCCACCATCGACCAAATCTTCACACTACGGCAGATCCTGGAATGCCTATGACAAATCACCACCTGTTTGTCGACTTCAAAGCCGTATGCGACAGCGTAATTAGAGACGAGCTATACAACGGTATGTCTACCTTTGACATACCCGCTAAACTCGTCAGAATGACTTTGGAGAATGCTCGCTGCTCCATCCGAATCGTTGAACACCTTACCGATTGTTTTGATGTCAAAAAAGGATTTAAGAAGGACGATACGCTGTCGTGTGATTTCTCCGACATCATATTAGAAATGATTCTGCAGAAATCACTGGCCACTACAAGAGGCACAATTTATTTCTAATCCTTACAACTCCTTGCATACGCCGACGATATTGACATAATAGATAGATCACAGCGTGATGTCAAGAGGCGTTTGCGAGTATTGAGATGGAGGCGGCGAAAATTGGTTTGGCTGTAAACGAGGGCAAAACTAAATATATGCTGTCATCAAAAAAGGACCCTCACCACCGACGTCTTGGCCAGAACGTTCGTATTGGCAGATATGACTTCCATGTAGTTAAGGGACTTCGTCTACATTGGCTCCGCAGTGACCTGGGACAACGACTTCAGTTCCGAAATCAAACGCAGAATCACTCTTGCCAATCGCTGTTTCTTTGGGCTCAGGAGGCAACTGAGTAATAGAGCCCTCTCCCAAACGACAAAGTTGGCTCTATATAAGACCCTTGTCATCCGGGTGCTGTTGTACGGCGCAGAAGCATGGACACTATCAAAAGCGGATGAGGATGCCCTTGGTCGGTTCGAGAGAAAGATTTTGCGCGGGATCTTCGGGCCTATAAACGCAGACGGGGGATGTAGAGCGAATAGACACCACAGCTCCAGCCCGGAGAGTCTTCGAATCCAATCCCGAGGGACGAAGAAGCAGATAACAGCCCCACTTAAGATGGCGCACTCAGGTGGAAGGGAACCTCAGCCAACTAGGTGTGCGGTAATGGAATAGGCTAGCAAAAGATCGTGCTAGTTGGAGGGCATGTTGGTTGAGGCACAGGTTCACCCCGAACAGTTGCGCCCATTTAGAAGAGGAAGGAAGTGCGTCAGAAGGCATGTCCATGAGACAAGGGTCCCTAGACAACTCTTGCGCAAGCATACTGAGTTGTACCAAAAGCCATTTCTCTTCAGACGAGACATGGCTTTCAGAGCACATCATATCACAATATCACCATATCGAGAGGTGGAAGGTTCATCATAGCATCTAGAGCAGCGCCCTGCATCATGGAGAAAACCCCCGTGCAGCTGAGAGAAACCGTTCTTTGAAAATTGGTGAAAAAGGCTACGACGTGTTTGCGTCTTAGTCTATTCCACCAGACAACCGATGCATATGAGATTATAGGTGTAAATCCAGAGGACCTTTACCGGCGATAAACCCCATGTTTTCCCAAAAGCTCCTTTGCATTGCCAGAAAGCTGACAGCGCTTTGGTGGTTTTTGACTCAATATGCTTTGACCAGAGAAGCTTGCTATCTAAGATGACTCCTGGGTACTTAGCCCCCTTAGATATCGGGACGGAAGCGCCTATTAGTACCAGCTGAGTCATATCAGTATTTTTCCTTCTTCTCGTAAAGAGAACGACATCGTTCTTAAGAGGATTGACTGACTTCTTTGAGACGGACAGTTGCCAAACACGAGCCGACAGAAAGAACGGCGACATCATCCGCATAGGCCTGGGCATAGATTCTAGAGGCATTGAGTGCATCAAGTAGAGAGTCGATCACCATGCAGTATAACAGCGGAGACAGGACGCCACCTTGCGGGTAGTCTCTGTTTACGCCGGATTTGTCAATGTCCTATGCACAAGCATTGCTTTGATCCACAAGACCAGTGCCACATCTACGCCATGACGTCTGGCAGCGTTACACATGCTGTCGAATGTTGCGTTAATGTTGATGAAAATGCCCAGCGCGTATTCTTTTAGTTCGAGCGCGCATTTAATTCTCCCGACTAGGTTTTGAAGCGCAGTCTCGCAGAATTTTTCGATAAGGATGCATTAGAAGGGCAAATTTGCGCACGTACAACTCTACCAGTCTCTCGATGCTTTTCCCCAGGAAGGTTGTTAGACTAACTGGCTCTTGCATGACTTCACACCTCGACGTCGTGCAAGGGCCCAGGAAAGGTCAATGACTCTCGGGGCAACCCCAGAGGAGACATGAAGCTAAGATGTGGTCAAATGGGCCGGATCAAGGTGTTATACAACCCGTGCCGAAGATCAGCCTGGCTGGGGGCCCATTTTAAAAATAGCCCAGTCGCAAACGGAGTATCCTGAGCACCAGGCGCAGGAGCCAAAAGAGACTCATGGAATAAGTTCTGCAGTAGTCTATCAGACATACAGAGCAGCACTCGCATCCACAGTGTTCTCGCCAAAGAGCACACTAACCAAATTGGACTGTTGAGGAGAGCAGATGGCACTTACGCGGAGAATGGTACAGAAGTACCAACAATTTTAACCAGCACGCACTTCCCAGACTCCAACATCATTCCCTCTAATCTTTCTAACATACCTCGCCATTAATTCTTTTGACCCTTACAAATCCCCGGGGAAGGATGGCATCTTCCCAGCCCTCCTTCAGAAAGGAAGTGCGCTAATTAGCCCCATGCTTATCAACATCTTTAGAACCAGCTATGCATGGGGATACATACCAACGAGCTGGATAGAGGTAAAGGTAAAATTCATTCCCAAAGTAGGCCGTAGACCCACAGACCTGCAGGTCCTACCGACCGATAAGCCTTACCTCTTTCTTCCTAAAAACAATTGAAAATTCTGGATAGGCATATCAGGGACGGTGCCCTGAAAAGAGCACCACTTCACAAAAACCAATACCAAAAATGCATGCTCTTCAGGAGCTAACAGCCCGGATCAACAAATCCCTGAGCGACAAAGAAATTGCGATAGGCTGCTTTCTCGATATTGAGGGTGCTTTCGACAACACCGACTATACCCAAATAAAACGTTGCATCCTCAGCACAGGGGTGGATAACACCTCACTAGGCAATGATAAAATCAGTGTTAATGCCGCGAAAGGATGCCCTCAAGGTGGGGTTCTCTCACCTCTCTTGTGGTCCATCGTGGTAAAGGAACTGATTAACATACTCAGCAACAATGGTTTCTATGTCCAAGGCTATGCTGACGACATAGTGATCCTGGTTAGAGGCAAACTGGTGCATAAAGGTTGCACTAGAGGTCAACCCTAGGGAAAGCACTATAATCGCCTTCACCAAAACGAGGAATAGGCACAAACTTAGCAAACCTACCCTCTTTGGTAAAGCGATAGAGCTCTCAAAAGAAGTCAAATACGTAGGGATAGCTCTAGACGAAAAGCTCACTTGGAACTCTCACATTACAAAGACCATTGAGAAAGCCAGGATCTCATTATGGACCAGCAAAAGTCTCACTGGCAAAAATTGGGGCACAAACCCCGAAATGTGCCGCTGGCAATATACAGCAATCACCAGACCAATTCTCACATATGCTGCGCCCGTCTGGTGGCACAAAACAAAACAAGTATCAGTGCAAGCCAAGCTCAACAAATTGCAAAGACTAGCTTGCATCTGTATCACCGGGGCAATGAGAACAACCCCCACAGCAGCACTAGAAATCATCACAGACCTGCCACCTCTTCATCTCCAACTGAAGAAAGAAGCAATGGTCTTCGCCCATAGACTGATCGTGGAGGATAACTCTAACCGTAGTCTCTTTAACCCTGATATCCTTACCGAAATAAACAGGCATGAAATCCTAAAGATATCACTCACAGACAACTGTCTTCCCAGATACAACTTCAGCCAAAACTACAAGGTCACATTCTCCAGCCGACAAAACTGGGAACAGGATAGACACTCCCTTAATCGTGGATCCTACGTGTGGTTCATAGGTGGCTCCAAAACGAACGAAGGCGTTGGGACTGGAGTATACGGAGCAAATAAAGCCACATGCATCTATGTCATTTGCTATAGAACTCTGCCTCAGGGAAAATATAAACAGAAATATATTTAACAAAAACATTTACATCTCCCTGACAGCAAGGCTGCACTTCTGGCCCTAAAGAGCTATGATATCACCTCCAAACTGGTATGGGACCGCCTTCGGCTACTTCACCAGCTGGCCAGCACAAACAGAGTTCATCTCATTTGGATACCTGGACACAGCGGCCATACAGGCAACGAAAAGGCGGACCTACTAGCAAGGAAAGGCTCTGCATCACCATTTATGATGCCACGGCCTTTCTGCGGCATACCCATCAGCACCACCAAATGCTGCATAAGCAATTGGTTAAGGAACACGACGGATCGCTACTGGTTACAAACGAAAGGTAGCAGACAAGCCAAGTTGTTCCTCCCAACTACATCTCTCAGTAGAACGAAACAACTCCTTATGCCTTCGAGGAATCAGATTCGCTTAATCACAGGTTTCAATACTGGACACTGCCCAGTCAACAAACATCTCAAAACAATGGGCATTGTACAGGATGACACTGTATGTGTAATAGGGACGAAGAAACAGCAGAGCACATACTGTGCCACTGTAACTGCCTTGTAAGTACACGTCATCGTCACTTAGGCAAGTATTATCTTGAAGCAGAAGAAATCGCTGCTAGCTCACCCAAAAGCATACTAAGTTTTATCACTAACTCAGGATTCTTGAGTGAACTGTAAGTGGGGTCATCACAATAGGCCCACTCGTGGCCGCAGTGCTCAGGCGACTTTGTCCCACCCTCGTACCCTCTCTAACTCTAACTCTGATAGCAAATAAATAAATAATTAAATACTGAACCCAGAATAGCTATAGATAAAAATAGATCTGCCCATGAACCATTTTTTTAGCTGCGCAATCCACAAATCAGGAAAAAAATCTTACCCTTCTTGGTGGAATGCAGATCTAAGCAAGCTCCGCAAAGCCTGTCGTAAGCTCTTTAATAAAGCAAAGAACACAAGTAACGACAGAGACTGGAGCCTATACAAAAATTCACTCAAGGTGTACAAACAAAACCTGAGGAAAGAACAAAGGCTGTCTTGGAAAATCTTCTGCAATAACATGGAGAAAATATCAGACACCCATAGACTGAGGAAAATACTCTCGAAAGATCCAGGTTGATAGACCTACACATACGGCACAGCTTGGATCCCTCCCTAATTTCTAAGGCACAGCACGCCTACTGTAAAGGTAGATCGGTCGAAACAGCTCTTCACACATTAGTGAGGAAAATCGAAAGATCAATCCATCTCAAAGAATATACTCTAACAGCCTTCCTAGACATAGAGGGCGCCTTTAACAACCTCACTCCGAAAGCAATAATAGAAGGGTTAGAAAAGCTAAAGGTGGAGAGGACTCTGATAGGGCTGATCAGCGAGTTGTTATTAACGCGCAAGATTCACTCTAAGTGGGGAAGGCTAGTAACTACCAGAGTAGTTACCAAGGGAACTACTCTCTGGAATGTAGTTGTAAACGAACTACTAATCAAACTGGAGAAAGAAGGCCTGGACGTTGTTGCCTACGCCGAAGACGTTGCCATCACAATCTCAGGTAAATACCTATCTACACTGAATGACCGCATGCAAACGGCATTCTCATTTCTGTGATTAACCCCCAGAAAACGGAGCTCGTGCTATTTACCAAAAAGCACAAAATCCCGGAAAACTGCCCTATCACTCTGCTCGATACCAGGTTAGCCTACTCCCCTAGTGCCAAATTCCTTGGCATTATACTCGATAGGAAATTAACTTGGAAGAGCAATACAATTGAAAGAGCAAAAAAAGCAACAATAGCTCTCTACACATGTAAGAAAGCCCCAGGAAAAAAAAGGGGATTCAACCCCAAGATCACCCTATGGCTCTACATCACGGTCGTTAGACCCATACTAATGTATGGAGTGATAGTCTGGTGAACTGCACCTGACAAAACAACATACCACAAACAATTCGAGAAGGTACAAAGGATGGCATGTTTGTGCATTACCGGGGCCCTCAGGTCCACACCAACGGCTGCGCTTAACATGATACTAGAACTTACACCACTCGATATTTTCGGTAAGCAAATTGCGACACACACGGCCATAAGACTAAAAGCCAACTCGAAATGGGCGAGCTATGTCACTGGCCACCCCTCCATCCTGCAAAATAGGATAACTATGACAGAAAACCTGGACCACACAGTACCCACCATAGTCTTGGACAAAAACTTGGGTGCAGTTCCGAATAGTACTCACCTCCGATCTTCTTCAAATTTCTTGTACGTATAGTCTAATATGTCTCAAGTAAAAATCCAAAGCGGTTTTTGGCGCAAATTGCTAGAAAGGACTAAAAGGATGTGCTTAATTTGAATATCCTGCAGAAAATAAACTCAAATATCTTTAAAAGTATAACAGGTACATCTATGAATGATACCGCATATTAAAGTAACAGTTAAGTACTATTAACTGATGTAAAAAGCATTGTGATCCAATTACAAATGTTAAAGATATAAGCAATTTTTGAAAAATGTGCCCATATTTTTAAGGAAAATTATTAAAAAAAAAAAAAAAGTAGTATGAAGGTATCCTTTTCTTACAGAATTATAAAACTACATTCGAAGACCTTTTTAACGATACCAAACATGTTATATTTGTCGCAAAATAATACCTTATACGAACAGTTTATTTCTTTAGAAGTGACATTCATCAAAATATAGCTTAGAAGATATAGGCTAAAATGAGTGAAAAATGCTCCTCTCCCTGCCATGAATGCATACGTTCGTAACCGTTTTTATAAGTAAATCGCAGTGAAATAGGTATGGGGGGGGGGGGCATGCTGCAGATTTAGCCGTGAATAACAACTAAAAATAACATTTTTATGTCAGAATTCAAATTAACATTTATTTCACATTTTATTATTTATACACAGTTTATCCACTTAAATTTACATACTTACATAATATAATAATCTATAATATACATAAATATAATATTTAATTTACTCCAATTTCACTGGACAAATCATTGACCGGGGTAATAGCGTTTATAGTCTTTCAGCAACTGGTTAAAAGGATCTTGGTTTAACTTTTTTACGCGACGACGCCACAGAAATTCACACAAATGTTTCTCCATACTGTCGACGTGGACACCGCCACGGGACAATTGACGACGCATCCACCGCCACGACGACTCAATATTTTGGGTATGAGCCCCTGTTTCGGAATCTACAAATTCTTTTGAATGATTCACGGTAAAATGGTGAAATCCTGAAGATTCTAAATCCATATATCCCTTCCAACAGTCTGTATGGATAGTAGTTCCTGGCTTTATATGTTTTTGGATTAAACCGATTAAAGTTTTTTTGTCCCTTTTATTTTCGGGACAAATTTCTAGACGGTATTGAGAAGGATCCCCACGAAGAATAATGCCTAAGATCCAGGTGCCCTGAACAACACGACCCCTGTGGTACTTACGACGACCAATTTTGCATTCGTCAATTTCAACAATTTCACCCACACCTCCTATTTGACCCTCTTCTTCGAATTGTTCGTCTAATGCCAACATACAGACTTCTCGACAAAACGAAAACCGATCCGAAACCGTCTCACGGGAAACTTCTTTTTCATCAATCATTGAACTTTCTCGGATTGTTTGTTCAAATGACATATTAACGGAAAAACAATATGTAATGAGGATGCAAACTTCAGGTGAAGTATGACATCTCTCAAACCACGTGTTTTTTTTACAACTGTTTCACAATGATAATATTTGCCTGTCTTACGACACTCAAATAATCCACAGGTTAATTTTAGTTTATTTAATACCATATATTTTTTATGCTTATGACAATACTTTATCGCTGGTATTAGCTCAAGATCTCTTAACCACTGCAAGGTATTCGAACGAGTATTTAAAATATTTGCTAATTTAAATAAATTGTACGTTGAATCCATTGCAAAATACTAAGTATGAACAATTTAAATAAAAGCGGATCGCGGACAATTGAGGTCTACCTTTCTGGAGAGGTTCTACTCAACAAGAGATAGAAAGCTCTTCCATCATCAGTTATCTTTACATAAGTCCGTTATTGATAGCACCGGTAAAACATTTGTTTATACAAATGTTACTCCCAGAGCCATACACCAGAACCGAACCCTCATGATATGTCAATGTCTTGGGACATTGGACATACCACAACCAGGTTCGGATCATGGAATACCGACATTGCGTTGTCTTATGCATATGTTTTTATGACCATATATGGAGTTGTTTTAGGTATAAGATTATACTTGAAAATTCCGTTAGGCTAAGCACGCCAGTTTGGACGACGTGACAAAAAATAAAAAAACAGATGAGTCAATAAAGTGCAACCAAAAAAGAAAGTTGTCTTTTGTGCTCCCATTACATTTTACTCGGGGGCACGCCCAAGCTTGATGAATGTCACTTCTAAAGAAATAAACTGTTCGTATAAGGTATTATTTTGCGAGAAATATAACATGTTTGGTATCGTTAAAAAGGTCTTCGAATGTAGTTTTATAATTCTGTAAGAAAAGGATACCTTCATACTACTTTTTTTTTTTTTTTTAATAATTTTCCTTAAAAATATGGGCACATTTTTCAAAAATTGCTTATATCTTTAACATTTGTAATTGGATCACAATGCTTTTTATATCAGTTAATAGTACTTAACTGTTACTTTAATATGCGGTATCATTCATAGATGTACCTGTTATACTTTTAAAGATATTTGAGTTTATTTTCTGCAGGATATTCAAATTTAGCACATCCTTTTAGTCCTTTCTAGCAATTTGCGCCAAAAACCGCTTTGGATTTTTACTTGAGACATATTAGACTATACGTACAAGAAATTTGGAAAAAACCGGAGATGAGTACTATTCGGAACTTTATCCAAAAACTTTACGATGATCTATCCGGACAGGAAGAACTGGACCCGCCAAACTCAAC
Source organism: Eumerus sabulonum (assembly GCA_951905685.1). Classification (NCBI taxonomy): domain Eukaryota; kingdom Metazoa; phylum Arthropoda; class Insecta; order Diptera; family Syrphidae; genus Eumerus; species Eumerus sabulonum. The sequence goes on from OX645060.1 coordinate 244,634,043, forward strand.
CGCGCAGAAATTGCGTGGAAGTCTACACTGACGGGTCTAAAACCAAAGATGGGGTGAGCAGTGGTGTTTTCTGCAAACAGCTCAAAATTACCAGATCACTGCAGCGTTTTCCAGGCGGAACTGTTGGCAATAAAAGAGGCTTTGCCTTGGCTGAAGTGGATATTCGCATTTACACAGACAGTCAAGCAGCCTTAAAGTCGTTGGAGTCCTATGTGTACACATCAAAATCTAGTCTCGACTGTCGCAGATCTCTTAACGAGATGGCAGAACAGTTCAACATACAGCTTATCTGGGTACCGGGACACAGCGACATTACAGGTAATGAAATAGCCGACACACTCGCCAAACAAGGAACGACGCTACAATCAATCGTGGCTTGTGAGGGAGTACCCCTTAGAGAGTTAGAGAGGGTACGGGGGGTGGGACAAAGTCGCCTGATCACTGCGGCCACGAGTGGGCCTATTGTGATGTCCCCCACTTACAGTTCACTCAAGAATCCTGAGTTAGTGATAAAACTTAGTATGCTTTTGAGTGAGCTAGCAGCGATTTCTTCTGCTTCAAGATAATACTTGCCTAAGTGACGATGACGTGTACTGACAAGGCAGTTACAGTGGCATAGTATGTGCTCTGCTGTTTCTTCGTCTTCATTACACATTCTGCAAGTGTCATCTTGTATGATGCCCATCGTCTTGAGATGTTTGTTGACTGGGCAGTGTCCAGTAAGGAAACCTGTGATTAAGCGAATCTGACTCCTCGAGAGCATGAGGAGTTGTTTCGTCCTGTTGAGAGATTTAGTTGGGAGGAACAGCTTGGCTTGTCTGCTACCTTTCGTTTGTGACCAGTAGTGATCCGTCGTGTTCCTTAACCAATTGTTTATGCAGCATTTGGTGGTGCTGATGGGTATGCCGCAGAAAGGCCGTGGCATCATAAATGGTGATGCAGAGCCTTTCCTAGCTAGTAGGTCCGCCTTTTCGTTGCCTGAATGGCCGCTGTGTCCAGGTATCCAAATGAGATGAACTCTGTTTGTGCTGGCCAGCTGGTGAAGTAAACGTAGGCAGTCCCATACCAGTTTGGAGGTGACTTCATAGCTCTTTAGGGCTAGAAGTGCAGCCTTGCTGTCAGAGAGAATGTAAATGTTTTTGTTAAGTACGTTTCTGTTTAAATTTTCTCTGAGGCAGAGTTCTATAGCATATCTCTGCTTGAAAAACGGAGTTATATCTGTCCATGCTGACGTAGATGGATGTGCCAGTATTTGCTCCGTAAACTCCAGCCCCAACGCCTTCGTTCGTTTTGGAGCCATCTGTGTACCACACGTAGGATCCACGATTGAAGGGGGTCTATCCTGTTCCCAGTTTTGTCGGTTAGGGAATGTGACCTTGTAGTTTTGGCTGAAATTATATCTGGGGAGACAGTTGTCTGTAAGAGATATCTTTAGGATTTCATGCCTGTTTATTTCTGTAAGGATGTCAGGGTGATAGAGCCTACGGTTAGAGTCATCCTCCATGATCATCCTGTGGGCGAAGACCATTGCTTCTTTCTTCAGTTGGAGATGAAGAGGTGGCAGGTCTGTGATGACTTCTAGTGCTGCTGTGGGGGTTGTTCTCATGGCCCCAGTGATACAGATGCAAGCTAGTCTTTGAAATTTGTTGAGCTTGGCTTGCACTGATACTTGTTTTGTTTTGTGCCACTAGACGGGCGCAGCATATGTAAGGATTGGTCTGGTGATTGCTGTATATAGCCAGCGGGACATTTTGGGATTTGTGCCCCAGTATTTGCCAGTGAGACTTTTGCTGGTCCATAAGGAGATCCTGGCTTTCTCAATGGTCTTTGTAATGTGAGAGTTCCAAGTGAGCTTTTCGTCTAGAGTTATCCCTAGATATTTGACTTCTTTTGAGAACTCTATCGCTTCACCAAAGAGGGTAGGTTTGGTGAGTTTGTGCCTATTCCTCCTTTTGGTGAAGGCGACTAAAGTGCTTTTCCTAGGGTTGACCTTTAGTGCAACCTTTGTGCACCAGTTTGCAACAAGATTTAGTGCCCGTTGGAGGAGTTCCGAGACCGTGTTTTCGAATTTGCCTCTAACCAGGATCACTATGTCGTCAGCATAGCCTTGGACATAGAAACCATTGTTGCTGAGTATGTTAATCAGTTCATTTACCACGATGGACCACAAGAGAGGTGAGAGAACCCCACCTTGAGGGCATCCTTTCGCGGCATTAACACTGATTTTATCATTGCCTAGTGAGGTGTTTATTTTCCTATTGCTAAGCATGTGTTGGATCCAATTGCATGTGGTGTTATCCACCTCTGTGCTGAGGATGCAACGTTTTATTTGGGTGTAGTCGGTGTTGTCGAAAGCACCCTCAATATCGAGAAAGCAACCTATCGCAATTTCTTTGTCGCTCAGGGATTTGTTGATCCGGGCTGTTAGCTCCTGAAGAGCATGCGTGGTCGATTTCCCAGGCTGGTAGGCATATTGGTTTTTGTGAAGTGGTGATCTTTTCAGGGCACCGTTCCTGATATGGCTATCCAGAATTTTTTCCATTGTTTTTAGGAAAAAAGAGGTAAGGCTTATCGGTCTGTAGGACTTAGGCAGGTCTGTGGGTCTACGGCCTACTTTGGGAATGAATTTTACCTTTACCTCTGTCCAGCTCGTTGGTATGTATCCCCATGCATAGCTGGTTCTAAAGATGTTGATCAGCATGGGGCTAATTATCGCACTTCCTTTCTGAAGGAGGGCTGGGAAGATGCCATCCTCCCCCGGGGATTTGTACGGGTCAAAAGAGTTAATGGCCCATTTTATGCTTCCCTCGTGGAAAATTTTTTGTGCTCTCTTCCATACCTCCCTGTTGGGTCTAGTTGCCCTGATCTGCGGAGGTATGTCAGAGAGATTAGAGGGAATGATTTTGGAGTCTGGGAAGTGCGTACTGGTTAGAATTTTCAGTACTTCTGTACCATCCTCCGCGTAAGTGCCATCTGCTCTCCTCAACAGTCCAATTTGGTTAGTGTGCTCTTTGGCGAGGACTCTGTGGATGCGAGCGCTGCTCTGTATGTCTGATAGACTACTGCAGAACTTTTTCCATGAGTCTCTTTTGGCCCTTCTAATCTCTTGGTTGTAGTTGGTGAGTGAGGCACGGTACTGTGTCCAGTCACCAGTCCGTTTAGCTCTGTTGAACAGTTTTCTGGTCAGTGCTCTTAGCTTGGCCAGATTGCTGTTCCACCACGGAGTGGTACGATTGCCTGAATAAACTTTCTCTGGGCAAGCGTTGTGAAAGGCAGATAAGATGGTAGCATTGAGGCTGTCGAGGCTGTCTATGTCTCTGATGCTATTGGGACAGTTTCTGATCGATTGTGCGATTTCCAGGCTATATGTGTCCCAGTCTGTCGCTCTCGGTTGTCTGTATGTTCTGGTAATTCTATCTCCTACATTTATGCCAAAACAGATCTGTCGATGATCTGACATCGATGTTTCTGTTGAGACATGTTTTGGATAGAGTTGCCTATGAACGGTGTGGTTAGGGTGAGGTCTAGTACCTCTTCTCTAATTCTATTCATAAAGGTGGGACTATTTCCTCGGTTTATGATATTGAGGTTATTCTTGCAAATAAATTCTAACAAGTACTCACCTCTTTTGTTAATGCCCGAGCTTCCCCATGCTGTGTGGTGGGCGTTTGCGTCACAGCATATGATGATTTGTGAGCCTCTTCTTCCACAGTAGTCTAGGAGATCCTGCAGTGGTGTGAAGCTGAAGTCGGGAGGGAGTACCCCTTACAACCATTAAACATAATCCAACCAATCTCGCCAGGGCCGAGACGAACCTGAGATGGACACAGGGACATACCTGCGTCATCACCAGGCAAATCTGGCCTCGGCTTGACAGTCAACGCACAAGGAGTATAATCTCCCTAAAAAGAACTGACATCTACAAAGTCATCGGTGTCATCACAGGACACTGCCTCATTGGCAGTCACGCACAAAAACTAGGAATAGTTCCGAATGATTTCTGCAGAAGCTGTCAGGACGAGGAGGAGGTCGAATCCATTCACCACCTTCTCTGTGCCTGTCCAGCTCTTTGCAACATCAGGAAACGTTACCTAGGCTCTTACTTCCTTAACGGTCTGACAGATGTTCAGAAAGTAGGGATACTTGATCTTCTTAACTTCTTAAGAAGCACAAAATGGTTCCACGAATTCGTAGCTGCACAACGGGCCTCCCTGGCCTATGTGCATTCTTCTTAATTCTGGGAAGGCTACGACCCTACCTACCTACCTACCATGAACCATATTTAGTCGTAAATATCAACTTTAAATCGAATTATGCTAAACTTATGAAAATCGTCTCCTTAGAAACCTCCCCCATTCAATTCTTCAATTCATATTAACGATTAACCTATCGATAAAGGTATCTACGTTCGTATCCAGTATTTCCTTTCCCCAAAAACTAATTAGACATAAGTAAATCATAAATTAGATACATACATATCTACATAAAAAGGAAACTTAATATTCAGGAAATGGAAGCAATTAAATTGAAAACGATAAACTTCGTGAAGCTCATCAAAAATTCAAACTCCGATATCCTCAAGTTATCTTCGAAAAGTTTTCAAATTACCAAAATACATACAACCAATGTACCTATGTAGCCTTGAGTTTTTCAAGGTAAGCTCTGTGGTTGATATATGTACTATTGTTCGCATTGTTATTACTATCGGGCGCTCACTGAAATCTACGTCAACTAATCTGGTATCTATCTGCACATGTAGATGGATAGGAACACTTTAAGCGAGGGTCTAAACTTGTAAATGCAATTAGAGTAGGTTTTTACAACGTCATGTCGGATTGCTGGACTAAATATAAATCTAGGGTGGGCTTTTGCCCTGTTTGTTGGTGTCGGAGGGGTTTTTGCCTTGTTTCCTTAGTTTGAAAAAATGAAAATTTAGTTTGAAGGATTAGCTTTGTAATTGTTCGAGTACTAGTTGGCCTTCGACGCAGTCGGCATGGTACGTTGGTGTTTTTGTGACGAAAGTTGGAAGTTGTTCATTGAGCTAGGTTGGTCGTAAGTCGTTCTTATCCTATTAGGCTGTGAAAAGTTCTGCTTTGATGGGTGTATTAAAAAAAAAAAAAAGCCGGGTTACTATAAGTATTTAATTTAGTTATAACTAGTTAACCCGCCGAACTTCGTACTATCGCCTCAGAATCAATCAATGTTGTGTTAACGTATAAGCTCACTTCGTTATGCGACTCATCTTAAAATTCTAAGAAAAATTTCTTTTTTTCTTGGGGGGTGTTACAGCCCGTGAAAGACCAGAGCCAAGCTTCTCAGATTTAAATGCCGATTTCGAACGGCGTGAGTCGAGAAGCTAACGGGTCCGCCAAATAATTTTGTTTTTTTGAAAATGCTATACAAAAAAACTACTGAACATTTTCTCAAATTTCTTTTTTTTATTTGAAAGTACAATCCTTCCGGTTAATAATGGAAAATAATTTCATTCAAATAGCTGCCTCGGCGATTGAAAACTTGGAGAGGTGCTATTGCAGGCACGACATTCGAAGATTTTATCAGCGGATAAAACGAATGTCTCAAGGCTATAAAGCCCGAACGGAGGCCTGTAAGGATGAGAACGGACACCTAGTAGTAGAATCGCAGTCGATGCTGAGAATTTGGAAAAACCACTTCTGCAGACTGTATAACGGCGATGACAACCAACATACCGCCGTCAGGCAGAATGATCCATTTTTAACGACGAAGATCGCAGAGAATTCCGTCTCCCTGACCTCGACGAAGTTGAGATTGCCATGTCGAAACTCAAGTCGAATAAAGCTGCTGGCGCAGATGGACTGTCTGCTGAGCTCTTCAAAGCGGCTGGGGGTGAGCTGGTTAGGAGCATGCACCGGCTCATCTGTAAGATATGGTCAGAGGAAAGCATGCCCGAGGAATGGAGTCTCAGCATTGTTTGCCCGATCCACAAAAAAGGAGATCCCTTTGACTGCGCCAACTATAGAGGAATAAGTCTCCTTAATGTCGCATACAAGATCTTCGCTGCCGTTTTGTGTGAACGCCTGAAGCCATTCGTAAACAAGCTGATAGGTCCTTATCAATATCAAGTCCACCATCGATCAAATCTTCACACTACGGCAGATCCTGGAGAAAACCAATGAGTTTCAAGTCGATACGCACCATCTATTCGTCGACTTCAAGGCCGCATACGACAGCGTAATTAGAGACGAGCTATATAACGCCATGTTTACTTTTGACATCCCTGCGAAGCTCGTCAGACTATGCAGGATGACCTTGGAAAATGCTCGCTGCTCCATCCGAATCGGTGAGCACCTTACCGATAGTTTTGATGTCAAAAAAGGATTTAGACAGGGCGATGCGCTGTCGTGTGATTTCTTCAACATCGTATTGGAAATGATTGTGCAAAAATCACAGGCCAATACAAGAGGCACAATCTACTTCGAATCCTCGCAACTCCTTGCATACGCTGACGACAATGACATAATAGGTAGATCGCAGCGAGATGTCAATGAGGCGTTTGCGAGTATTGAGATGGAGGCGGCAAAAATTGGTTTGGCAGTTAATGAGGGCAAGACTAAATATCTGCTGTCATCGAAAAAGGACATTTACCACCGACGTCTTGGACAGAACGTGCATATTGGCACATATAAGTTTGAGGTAGTTAAGGACTTCATATACCTCGGCTCCGCGGTGACTTGGAACAACGACACCAGTTTCGAAATCAAGCGCAGAATTACTCTTGCCAACCGCTGCTTCTTTGGGCTCAGGAGGCAACTGAGAAGTAGAGCCCTCTCTCGTACGACCAAGTTGACCTTATATAAGACCTTAATTATCCCGGTCCTGTTATACGGCGCAGAAACATGGACTTTATCTAAAGCGGATGAGGAAATCCTTGGTCGTTTCGAGAGAAAGATTCTGCGTTCGATTTTCGGTCCCATAAACACAGAGGAGGGTTGGAGGAGAAGATTCAATCACGAACTGTACGGGTTGTACAGCGACATGAGTCTGGTCAGGCGTCTACGGATCCAACGCCTAAGATGGCTAGGCCATGTAGAGCGAATGGACACCACAGCTCCAGCCCGTAGAGTCTTTGAATCCAACCCCGAGGGACGAAGAAATAGAGGACGGCCGCACCTAAGGTGGCGCGCACAGGTGGAAGGGGACCTCAACCAACTGGGCGTGCGGCATTGGAAAAGACTAGCGAAAGATCGTGCTAGGTGGAGAGGCATGTTGGTTGAGGCCCAGGTTCACCCCGAACTGTAGCGCTCGTTAAGTAAGTAAGTAAGCTGCCTCGGCTGGCCATGCAGTAGCCTACACGATCGGTCCAATTTTTAAGCATATTGTCGATTTTGTGCAGCTGTATTTCACCAATGGCTTCACGAATATTGTCCTTTAAAGCGTCAATTGTCTCTGGCTTGTCGGCGTAACACTTATCTTTGACGGCACCCCACAAATAATAGTCCAACGGTGTCAAATCGCAGCTCCGAGGTGGCCAAACGACATTTGCTGATAATGCGATCCTCAAAAACAGGGCCCAAAACATCGAGTGTAGCTTCGGCTGTGTGGCACGTAGCGCCGTCTTGTTGAAACCAAATGTTGCCAATATACTTACTTACTTAGGTGGCGCTACAGTCCGTGGTGAACCTGGGCCTCAACCAACAAGCGTCTCCAGCCGGCACGGTCTTTGGCCAGCTGTTTCCAGTGCCGCACGCCCAGTTGGTTGAGGTCCCTTTCCACCTGCGTGCACCACCGCTGAGGCGGCCGTCCTCTGCCGCGCCTTCCTCCCGGAGTGGATTCGAAGACTTTTCGGGTCGGAGCTGTATCTTCCATGCGCTCTACATGGCCTAGCCACCTTAGACGCTGTATCCGTAGACGTCGTACCAGGCCGATGTCGCTGTACAACCCGTACAGTTCTTCGTTATATCTTCTCCTCCATACACCGTTTGAACAAACCGTAGATAGTGCGCAGAATTTTCCTCTCGAAACGACCAAGGGCATCTTCATCCGCTTTTGTTAAGGTCCAAGCCTCTGCGCCGTAAAGGAGGACTGGGATGATCAAGGTCTTATATAGTGTCACCTTGGTTTTCCGAGAGAGGGCTCTACTTCTCAATTGCCTCTTGAGCCCAAAGAAACAGCGGTTGGCAAGAGTGATTCTGCGTTTTATCTCAGCGCTGGTGTTGTTGTCGCTGGTAATCAGTGAGCCAAGGTAGACGAATTCCTTGACCACTTCAAAGTTATATCCGCCCATGGTGACGTTCTGGCCAATACGTCGGTGTTGTCCGTCTTTTTTAGATGAGAGCAGATATTTGGTTTTACCCTCATTAACCTTGAGACCCATCTTAGCCGCTTCTACCTCAATGCTCACAAAAGCCTCTTTGACGTCTTGCTGTTCTCGTCCAATTACGTCAATATCGTCGGCGTACGCAAGCAATTGCGTAGACTTGAAATACATCGTACCTCTTGTGTTGGCCAGTGACTCTTGCACAATCTTTTCAAGCACGATGTTGAAAGAGTTGCACGACAGCGCGTCGCCCTGCCTAAATCCTTTTTTAACATCAAAGGTCTCGGTATGCTCATTACCGACCTTAATGGAGCAACGAGAATTCTCCATTGTCATCCTGCACAGTCGGACGAGTTTGACAGGGATGTTAAAACTAGACATGGCTTTGTACAGCTCGTCTCTATATACGCTGTCATACGCGGCCTTGAAATCGACGAAGAGGTGGTGAGTGTCGATTTGGTATTCCTGGGTCTTCTCCAAGATCTGCCGTAGCGTAAATATTTGGTCTATTGTGGATTTACCTGGCCTGAAACCACACTGATAAGAGCCGATCAGGTTATCCACAAACGGTTTCAGGCGTTCACACAATACGGCAGAGAAGATCTTATATGCGATGTTAAGGAGACTTATTCCCCTATAGTTGGCGCAGTTATAGGGGTCTCCTTTCTTATGGACCGGGCAAACGATGCTGAGATTCCATTCGTCGGGCATGCTTTCCTCCGACCATACCTTGTAGATGAGATGGTGCATGCACCTTACCAGCTCATCTCCAGCCGCCTTAAAAAGCTCAGCAGACAGGCCGTCTGCGCCAGCGGCTTTATTAGACTTAAGTCTTGATATCGCTATTTTGACTTCGTCTAGGTCGGGTGGACCGAATTCTGTTACTTCGTGGTCCATTGCGAATGGCTCGTTCTGCCTGACAGCGGTATCTTGTCTATCATCGCCGTTATACAGTCTGCAGAAGTGGTCTTTCCAAATCCTCAGCATCGACTGCGACTCTACTACCAGTTCTCCATTTTCATCCATGCGGGCGGCCACTCTGGCTTTGTAGCCATGGCATGTTCGTTTTACCTTGTTGTAAAACTTACGGGCGTCATTCCTGCGGAAGCATCTCTCCATCTCCTCGATCTCACGCTTTCCGTGCTCTCTCTTCTTTCTTCTGAAAAGCGTGTGTTCCTCTCTTCTCTTCTGCTCATAGATTTCACGAGCAGCTCTCGTCCGTCGTTGCAGCATGGCTTTATATGCCTCTTGTTTTGCTGCATGGGCTTGTTCGCATTGTTCATCGAACCAGGGGTTTCTAGGTGGTGGCTGTTTGAAACCCAGCACTCTGAGGCAGCATCTCTGATGAGCCCATTCCTGCTCTATTGTTTGTGCTGCTCTGTGCGGATTTTGAGAGAGCTTTGAGGAGACACGATCGGCAAAGATTCTGGCAGTCTCTTGCGATTGTAGCTTTCCAACGTCAAACTTACGTTGTCCTACTCGACTCCTAAGCATTCTTGATATCCTCATTCGAGTCGATGTTGGCTCCTCGGAAGGTTCGTACGTCGAGAATACTGCAGGAGTGTCTGGCGTCGATTGCAATGTGATCAATCTGGTTGGTGGTCGATTGATCACAAGACCGCCAGGTACCCTTGTGGATGTTGAGATGGGGGAATCGCGTGCTTGCTACAAGGAGGTTACGCCCCGCTAGGAAATCGATTAGCCCTAATCCGTTGTCGGATGTGGTGTTATGGAGGCTATGCTTTCCTATGATCGACTCAAATATGTCCTCCTTGCCCAGTTTTGCATTCAAGTCTCCTAGAACTATTTTTGTGTCGTAGCTGGGACGTTGGGCATAGGTTCGGTCTAGGGGATCGTAGAATTGTTCTTTGAGTCGATCGTCCACTTCTTCGGTTAGGGCGTGAGCGCTAATTTTGGAAACATTAGCTTTGATGCGGATTGTTATGAGGCGTTCGCTTACATCTCGGAAGCTTAAGACTTTTTGTCGGAGTCTTCCTCTAATAACGAATCCGCACCCGAATAGGCGCTGTTTGTTCTCCTTGTAGCAGTTCCCGTAGTAGATGTTGCCAATATCCTCCTCTTAAATTTTTGTTAACAAAAATTCGCTCAACGATAACGATTGCCATTAACTGTAACGGCCACTCCTTGCTCATTTTCGAAGAAAAATGGCCCAATTATGCCTCTGGACCAAAATCCGCACCAAACAGTGGCTCGTTTTGGGTGCACCGGCTTTTCAATGTATGCGTGCGGGTTTTCTGTGCCCCAAATGCGACAATTTTGCTTGTTTACATACCCGCCAAGATCAAAATCATCTGAAAAGATGATTTTTTTGGCAAAATCGGCATCTTCTGTAAGTCGATCGCAGGCCCACTTAGCGAAGCGAAGACGCATTGGATGGTCAGTTAGCTTCAACTCCTGAACCAATTGGACTTTGTATGGCGTCATACCAAGGTCTTTATGCAAAATTCGTCTCAATGATGTCTCCGAAATGTTCAATTGTTGAGAATGACGGTGAATTGATGTTGATGGCGCTTCACACACACTTTCTGCCGCAGCAGCAATATTCTCGGGTGTACGCACTGTTTTTGGCTTTTCACGCTTCGGTTTGTGGATGAGGATGCCAGTTTCTTTCACTTCTTTCACAAGATAACGAACATACGGAGCTGAGGTGCTTCTCTTCTTCCAAAATCCGAACGCAATTTTCGCACACATTACCATGATTTTCAAAGTAATGTCGCAATATTTCCCAGCGTTGTTCAAGCGTATACACAACCATATTCGTTCAGCGAGGGGTTTTGCCAGTACCACGCCGAGGAGGGACGCCGCGAAATAAACATTCGATGACTTTGGTGCTATCGGGATTCGGATTCGCTCATCGTGCGTCAGAGTCCAACACACTAACCAATGCGCCACGCGCCTCCCTCTACTATGATGACTTCTTCCTTGATGGCGTTACAGCCCATGAAGGACCAGACCCAAGCTTTTCTCAATCACCCATGTTGTGTGTGATTTATTTTTTACACAGATGAAAGGGACCTACAGTTTAATGCCGATTCCGAACGGCGTGAGTCGAGAAGCCATTACAAGGTAACTATACTACGAGGGGTTTTGTCAGTACCACGCCGAGGAGGGACGCCGCGAAATAAACATTCGATGACTTTGGTGCTATCGGGATTCGGATTCGCTCATCGTGCGTCAGAGTCCAACACACTAACCAATGCGCCACGCGCCTCCCTCTACTATGATGACTTCTTCTTTGATGGCGTTACAGTCCATGAAGGACCAGAGCCAAGCTTTTCTCAATCACCCATGTTGTGTGTGATTTATTTTTCACACAGGTGAAAGGGACCTACAGTTTAATGCCGATTCCGAACGGCATGAGTCGAGAAACTATTTCAAGGCAACTATACTACGAGGGGTTTTGCCAGTACCACGCCGAGGAGGGACGCCGCGAAATAAACATTCGATGACTTTGGTGCTATCGGGATTCGAATTGGCTCATCGTGCGTCAGAGTCCAACACACTAACCACTGCGCTACGCCTCCCTCTACTATGATGACTACTCTGATGAAAATGAGATGAATATGAAAACGTGAATCCTGCAGTAAAAAGTGCAACGATTCTCTTTACCAGCAAAAATGCATTCTTGAAAACAGCTCCGTGCATTGCTTTAGGCTCAGGGGAGAATGCATCCTTGCTTGTACGTTGTGCTATCGAGGGAGGTACTCAATACTCCTACATATATCCAAGAAGACTTGGTTCGAAAACTTAATCTACAGATAGCGGAGGAAGTTAATGTCTCGCTTATACCATTTGTTGCAAACAAAATTCGTTGAAAAGGTTTAAAAAGCTGTACGTCCGCCTAAGAAGTCAATACAGTAGCAAGAGTGTGCATTTGGAAGCCGTTGTTGTGCCAGAAATTTGTATAGATGTGCTGCCAAAATATGGTCTTAGCAGACTCATTAGCAGCGGGCATTGAAATAAATAATGGATTAAGCATACTCATCGGTTCGGATCACTACTGGTCAGTGGTGACAGGTAAGCAGCTACGAATTTCTTCTAGTCTTAGGGCGAGAGGGCATGGGCTCGGCCATACAGGGTAAAGTTGTTGATTGTTCTCAACCTGACGAGATACCAGCAACGATTCCTGTTTCAATGTCCGGATTAAGTTGACATACAGCCTCGTCGCGGCGCCCTCTGGATAGCCCCTACAGCAACCGTTGAAAGGTGAACAAATGTATGCAGTTATCACCCTAGGCAAGAGGGCACTACAATACCCCGACCAGACTGGCCGTTGTACGGCGGGCCAACAACAATTTATGAAAGAATGCCTCGGATAAACGGACGGATTCTCGATGACGACATGGCGCGAAAAAGAAGTACGATTTGGAAGTATACTCCTGGAATGTCAGAACCTGGACCTGCTCACAAACTGGAAAGAATCCTCACGCAGTACAAGGTAGATATTACTCCAATCCAGGAAATACGCTGGATAGGAGACGGTATAATGAGGAAAAAAGATTGGCGACATCTATTGAAGCTGTCACAAAAGATTGCACATGTTGGGGTGCGGATTTGTCGTGGAAGAGCGGTTAAGATTGAAGGTCATCGACTTTAAGCCTATAAGCGACCGTCTGTCTGTGATCTGCATCAAAATCAGATTTTACAGCATGTGCACACGCCCCTACCGAAGAGGGTGAAGGGCTCGACTGTCCACTGTTAGAGTGCGGCAGCACCCGACCATGAAGAAGTTCGACATTGGACACTTGAATACACCGGAGATTACCAGAGTCTACAGGGAGCAACTGAGCGGAAGGCTCCCCGGTATGAGCACAAATGTCAACAATATGTGACTGCATTGCCGCTCAGCCATTCAAAAAGTAGCCAAGAACACCTTAGACTACCTACAACCCCCGATAAGAAACCTGTGATATGATGGCGAGAGTGAGCAGAAAAAGACGGCAAACCACCGAGGCGTACCAAAAGGCGCATCAGCGAAAAATCAGGGCAGCGCGAGAGGAGTACCCAGCCAGAAGAAGGGAGGAGAAAAAACTGCTTCGACTGAAGGAAAGAATCTTCACGGCTTCCCAGCACAAGGATATCGAAACATCTAGGGACAAGCAGAAAATACGCCCCTTTTATAAGAAAGCAATAAGCCTTGAAGGAGGCTTCAAGAAGAGCACAGAGGTTCTTCAAAATTTCGAGGGTAATTTTGTCACCGATACGCAGGGAATAGTGGATGTAAAGAGTATGACCAAAACAGAAAGTTAGGGACTTAGAAAATCCCAACTCTATCCACTGAAGTAGTCCTCCCACCCACCATCGAAGAAGTCGGCACAGCTATTCAAAAGCTGTAGAACAACAAGGCCGCATGCTCAAATGGCTTGCCATAAGAGCTCTTCAAGGCTGGCGGCCGGCAATGTTCTGGTAGGGAGCATGCATCAGATCATCTGTAAAAATTGGGAAGATGAAAGCATGCCCGGCGACTGCAATATCAGCTCTATTCCCTCCATCCATAAAAAATGCGACCCTATAAGATCCCATCTAGTGTATTTTATGAACGTTAAAAGCCGTTTTACACCGTAGTAATCAGAGCACCGTGGCGCAGTGGGTATAGTGTTGGCCTCTGAAGCCGATGACACGAAATCGAATCCCGACACAGCCATGTCATCGAACGTGTTTTCACGGTGTTCCTCCTCAGCGGGGTTCTGATAAAACCCCCTGTAGTAAAATTGTCATGGAAAGCTTCTCGCAGGATTGCATATAGTTGGAAAATTTACCTTATATTTGATTGATTGATCCAAAGTGTGTTAATTTTAATAAGTGTGTCGCTGCAACACACTTTAGGTGTTTTGGGGATTTATCCGAAATTCAAATAATGCTCACTTTACGGAAATCGATTTTCTGAAGAAAGCTCAAAATGCAAATGAAATGGCAGCTAGACCGTATCCGGGATTTCAGTTGTCTTAATTGTTTTTCCAAATCCGACAAAATAGTTTGACTGACGAGGTACATACATATGTGTTAGAGTATATCATAGCTAACTTCCTCGTTATTTCGAACTACATGTGAGATGCTTCCTTCACTTCTGGTGAAGTGGCGCACACAACAATTTTTAAGATGAAATTGTGCTTTAGTCAAAGGAAGGGAGTATGTGCTTCTGGTGAAGTGGCGGACACCACTTTTTAGGTGGAATTGACGGCAAACGAATCTGCGAGTGCTGGGAGAAGTTGAAACTTCAGGACAGCCGTGGCGGAAGGATCGCTCCGCAGAATCGCAATTTGGACCATGATTTAGAGTGTTAAAGAAGTTCTCTGTGTTATATGTATGTATGTACGTACTATATTCTCAGAAAATGGTAAATATTAAATACGAATCGGAAGTACCTCATACAAAATCAGTATGAGATTTTTCGTCATAAAGGTGACCGCATTTGAAAAATTTCGAATTCTCTTTTAAGCCTAATTTATATCAAGCATCATGCAATGAACATACCTAAGATCCATGAAAGCCCATGCAGTGGCTTATCTAATAGATAAGATTCCCAGAATTCGATCAATCCATACTGAGACTGAAATTCTCCGAAATACAACAGGATTGTAGAAATCACATGCTCTTCACTCGGCATCCTTCCAGGAATAATTTTATTGAATGAAGAACTAGAGTCTTAAGTTTTGCCATTCTAGAACCACTGGCTTATTGTGTGAATCCGTTTGGTTAGAACGCTACAATTTAAATTAGATCTTTCTGCCATTTAACCGAAAACAGAACTTTTTTTCAGAGAAGTGAAAAAGTGTAGACCAATGTTAAGCCTCACAGTTTGTGTCCTGTAGACACAGATTGTATCATATCAAGACTGAACTGTCTCGAACAAAGAACAAAATCATTCGTTGATTACGCCTATAGCATTACACGCAAGATCCCTTTGTCGAAACGACCAAGGACCTCCTTATCCGCTTTTGATAGTGTCCCCGCCTTTGCCATACAGGAGGACCGGGATGATAAGGGTCTTGTATAGAAGCAATTGCCTCCTGAGCCCAAAGAAACAGCGATTGGCAAGAGTAAATCTATGTTTGTTTTCGGAACTTGTGTCGTTATTCCAGATCACTAAACGGAACCATGGTAAACGAAGTCCTTTACTACCTCAACCTTATATCTACCAATACAAACGTTCTGGCCAAGACAGCGTCCTTTTATGATGGCAGCATCTATTTAGTTCAATTTTCGCCGCCTCCGCCTGAATACTCTTAAGCGCCTCATTGACTCGCTGTGTTCTTCCGATTATGTCAATGTCATCCTCGTATGCGAAGAGTTGTGAGGATTTGAAACGTATTGTGCCTCTTGTGTTGGCTAGGGATTTTTGCACAATCAGCGCATCGCCCTGCCTAATCCTTTTTTGACATTAAAACCATCGGTCAGGTCTTCACCAATTCGATGGAGCAGCGAGCATTCTCCAAAGTTATCCCTCATAGTATGGCAAGTTTACCAGGGATGTCAAAGAGAGACATGGCGTTGTATAGCTCGTCTCTAGTTACGCTGTCGTATGCAGCTTTGAAGTCGATAAAAAGGTAGTGAGTGTTAACTTCAAATTCTTCAGTTTCTTCCAGGATCTGCCGTAATGTGAAGATTTACAAAAGGCTTCAGGTGTTCGCAAAAAACGGCAGAGAAGATTTTGTAGGCGATATTAAGAAGACTTATTCCTCTGTAGTTGGGGCAGTCAGAGGGGTCTCCTTTCTTGTGGATCGGGCATACGATGCTGAGATTCCATTTCTCGGGCATGCTTTCCCCTGATCATATCTTACAGATAAGCTAGTGCATGCTCCTAGCCAGGTCATCCCCAGCTGCCTTGAATAGCCCAGCAAACAGTCCGTCTGTAGTCCGTTCTCAAATTACTTCCGCCTAGAGGTCCAAAACACTTAAGGGGTAGACTATGCGAACATATGAAGGCACAAGCGCCGATACTCCAGCCTTTGTCTGCCAACTCCTACTCTCACCTCCACGAGGTGGCTCCTATCGGCCTAGTACCTCAACTGTAGATCAGGTAGACCCCTTTGTATGGTTGTGCGGGGGCGGCAAAATAGAGAGGGCGGAGTCTGAGCCGCCACCAGGGCTCAGCTCTTTCTTCGGCACAGCGGCGGAAGAATTCCCAAGGTTCGAGCAAGAAGAACTACGTGGTGAACACGTTATTTCGGGCCACTGCAACATATTTGGAGCTCAGGCCGATAAGAAACGGCACAGCCGGCCCTTTGTTCATAGGGCAAATTGGCGGTTGCGCTAACCCTAAGCATCCCTATCGCGTAAAACAAATATTTGTTCGGAAATACCCAATTGCCTCGGATACGGACGGCTTACATGTTGACGACCACAACAAACGTCTAAAAGGTAACGAGTTCCGGATCTGCACCTATAACGTTAGATCCCTCAACAGACCAGGTGCGGCCGGACCACGGGTCAACTCTTTAGACTGCTACAAGGCAGACATTACCGCGCTCCAAGAAGTGCGATGGGATGGGCTAGGCAATAAGCGGATGAAAAACTCTGATATCTACTACGGAAACTGCTACAGAGAAAATAAACAACTTTTATTCGGATGCGGATTTGTCATTCGAGGCAGACTTAGGATTAAAGTCTTTAGCTTCCAGTATGTATGCGAACGCCTCATAACTATCCGCATCCGTGTCCACGCCTCCCCGCAGAGGGGAAACACGACCGACATAAAGACAACCTCTATGATCTCCTAGACAGAATGTATGTATGCCCAGTGTCCCAACTATGACACCAAAATCGTTCTAGGAGATTTCAATGCGAAGCTGGGTAAGGAAGCTATCTTTGAACGATTCATAGGAAAGCACAGCCTACACAACACTATATTCGAAAACAGACTCAGGCTAGTGGATTTTATGGCGGAACATAATCCCGTAGTAGCATGTACATGATTGCCACACCTCAACATCCATAAGTTGACCCGGCGGTACCCCGATCAATCGACATTCAATCAAATTGATTACATTGCGATCGACGGCAGACACTCCTCCAGCATTCAAAGTACGGATGCGAATTTCTCCAAGTCCACGGAGTCGAGTAAGAACAGCAAAATTTAACGTCGGAAAGCTGCAATCGCAAGAGACCGCCAGGACCTTCGCCGATCAAGTGTCCCTCAAGCTCTCTCAAGTCCCGATGCAATCTGCACAAACCATAGAACAGCAATGGAGACGTTGTCAGAACGCCATCAGAGAGGCCGCCTTAAATGTACTCAGTTTCAAGCCACCACCTTCGAGAGACCCCTGGTTTGATGACGAATGCAGACAGGCTCATGAAGAGAAACAGAATGCATACATGGCTACACTGCATCAATGGACAAGAGCTGCCCGCGAGCTCTATGAAGAGAGAAGGAGTGAGGAGCATGCGCTTCTGAGAGGAAAAAAGAATGAGCACGAGAAGCAAGAGATCGAGGAGATGGAGAGATGCTATTGCAGGAAGGACGTTCGAAAATTTTGCCAAAAACTAAAACGAACATGCCAAGGCTATAAAGCCAGAGCAGAAGCCTGCAGGGATGTGCACGTACAACTAATAGTGGAGTCACAGTCGATGCTGAGTTTGTAGAGGGACCACTTCTGCAGACTGTATAACGGCGATGATAGTTAACACGCCGCCGCCAGGCAGAACGAACCATTCACAATGGACGAAGACGAAAGAGAATCCCATCCACCCGATCTAGACGATGTTAATATAGCGATACGAAACTTAAGTCTTATAAAGCTGCTGGAGCAGACGGACACCCCGCGGAACTGTTTGAAGAAGCGGGCGATGAGCTGGTCGGGAACATGCACCAACTCATCTGCAAGATATGGTCGGAAGAATCCATGCCCGATGAATGGAATCTCAGCATCGTTTGCTCGGTCCAAAAGAAAGGAGACCCTTAGGACTGCGCCAATTACAGAAGGATAAGTCTCCTGAACATTGCGTACAATATCCTCTCTGCCGTATCGTGTAAGCGCCTGAAACCGTTCGTGGACAATCTGGTAGGTTCCTACCAATGTGGTTTCAGGCCAGGAAAATCCACGATAGATCAGACATTTACTCTTCAGCAGATCTTGGAAAACACCCAGGTCGACGCGCACCCTCTTTTTGTCGACTTTAAAGCCGGATATGACACGTCATACAGAGCCATGTCATGTTTTAACATTCCTGACAAACTCGTCAGACTGTGCAGGATGACTATAGAGAATTCCCGCTGGTTGGAGGTGAACTAACCGAGACCTTCGATGTTTAAAAAGGTTTACGACAGGGTGACGCACTGTCATGTGATTTCTTTAACATCATACTTGAAATGATCGTGCGGGACTCTGCGGTCAATACAAGAGGTACGATCTACTTCAAGTCGACACAACTGCTTGCCTACGCACATGACATTGACGTTATTGGACGGACAAAGCGAGACGTCAATGAGGTGTTCGCAAGCATTGAAGCCGAAGCGGCTAAAGTGGGTCTAAGGGTAAATGGAGACAAGACCAAATATATGCGGTAATCAAAGAAAGACACACAACACCGACGTCTTGGTCAGTATGTCACCTTCGGCAGCTATATTTTTGAAGTAGTCAAGGACTTTGTCTCCCTTGGCTCGATAGCAACAAGCAGCAACGACACCAGCGCTGAGGTAAAATGCAGAATAACTCTTGCCAACCGCTGCTTCTTTGGGCTCAAGAGGCAACTGAGTAATAGAGCCCTTTTTCGAAAAACTAAGGTATCCTTCTACAAGACCTTAATCATCCCAGTCGTCCTATAGGTCGATGAGGCTTGAACGTTATCAAAAGCGAATGAAGAGGCTCTTGGGCGTTTCGAGTGGAAAATTATGCGTGCAATCTTTGGTCCCATTTGTGTAAAGGTAGAGTGGAGGAGAAGATTCACCCAAAAACTGTACGGGCTGTACAGCGACATCGGCTTAGTTAGACGTCTTCGGATCCAACGTCTAAGATGGCTGATACCTTGTTGGTAAATTTGTTATGGCGATAACACTAGTTTAAAGTGTTTGGATTGAAAAGTAATCGATTGCCGAGGGTATTTGTTTCCGTGGGAGGAGTCTTCCTTTTCAAACGCAAATACTTCCGGAAGAAGAAATTCAAATAAAAATCAATAAAAGTCGGATTAAGATTGCTTGCTTTTTTCTGGAATCATATAAATTGTATAACTTCTATGGGCTTCCATATCTCGAACAAAAGCAACCTATGCGAATACAATAGATACACACTAGCTGAGCAAAAATTTCTGGTCAAAGATATTACATCTTCCGTGTTCCCTTCTGTTGGCCTAGATTGTAACTAACCTGTAAGTATAACTGGAGGGGAAACTTTATCCCAATCACTCCTTACATACGTTTAATGCATGTGTAGCTATCGTGTAAGTTTCTTGACAACATTACTCCCATTAGTGAGAAAACTTGGGTTTATGTTTATTAACGTAAAAGTGTGTTCTCGGCAATCGTAGATACATAATGATATCTCTGGAGCCGACGTCTTGGCCGAAGTTTTGATTCGACAAGAGCTAATTGCATTACAGAGAGAATGATTAATCGAATACAAATAGTGCGAACTGTATGGGTGAAGTCAGGTTCAATACGAGCCTTAACTGGTGATTAATAGATACTTTCACATTTCTGATAAGGATCGAGACGCAGACAGGGCCTAAAACAGAAGTTATACTTGTAAGTACGAGAGTGTTCAATAAGTTTTGCCTTTCAGAACCTGCACGATTGTATAGTTTGAAATGGACTCCAAGCTCGAAGCAATACATACATACATACGTTTTCAGAGGCCCGGATGTTCTACTAAAAGGGTCCCGGGGGTAATGCGCGCACGCGGGATCCTCCGCCATCGACTCTAACTCATCAGGCGCTATGCCCAAGCGCACCCAGGCGAGTTTTTCGACTTGGTCCAATCACCTCGTCCTGGGTTTGCTAAGCGGTCGCCTGATTGATGGTATTGCATTTAAGGTATACTTTGGAAGTCGTGCTGATGGCGACATTCGTCTCACGTGACCAGACCATCGAAGTATAGCCCTTTCCGTGCGGAGAAGCACTGCCGTCTTTCTCACCTTATCCCGACGAGTAACTCCCACAACAGCACGAAGAAATCTCATTTCGGCAGCTTGTATTCGCGATCTAATTCTTTCGGTCAATATCCAAATTACATGACCATAGGTGAGAGTTGGAACAAATACTGAGTTTAAAACCGCTAACTTGGCTTTGTCACCAAGCTCGGTCTTCCTGATTGCAGATTCCAAGCTGGTTCAAAATTAACCCATCTTGGCCAATCCTGCAGGAAAGCTCAGTATTACTCCTCCCATCATTCGTGAAGAAGACCCCGAGATACTCAAACTTCTCCACCTGGTTCAGTGGGTCTCCACTAACATGTAGAGTGCATTGGACAGGTGTTCTGCAAATAACACCACATACGGCCACAAACCTATCTAGCGCGCGCTGGAGTTCCGGGAGGATGTGAGAACAACTAAGTCATCTGCATAAGGAAGATGGCTTACCCTCAACTCTCCCTATGTGAAACACTACTCGCCTCGACTGCGCTGCGACATCCAGTCCATATATGTATGTACATAATGAGAAGGAGAGGTGACAAGACGCCTCCTTGGCGGAGTCCAACGCATACAGTGAAAGGTGTTAATTTATTACCGTTAGCCTGAACGTAGCTTCTACACTTTGTGTATAAAGACTGAATGGCCCTCAAGAGAGGACCATCAATCCCATATCCCTGGAGAACTCTCCAGAGTTTACCTCGAGGAACTCGGTGATATGCCTTTTCCAAATCTCCAAAGCAACTGTAGATCAGTTTGACATACTCCCAAGCCTTCTCGAGTACCATTCTTAGAGTAAAAAGCTGGTCGATTGTACTTCTGCCGTGACGAAAACCGCACTGTTCATCCCCTACCTTGGATTCGACCATAGCTATAGAACGCGCCTCCAACACCTTAGCGTAGATCTTACCGGGGGCACTTAAAAGAAACATGCCCCTATAGTTGGAGCACTCATTTTTATCCCCTTTTCGAAAAGTGGGGCAATCATTAGCGATTCAATCGCTAAAATCACTTCCTACACCGCTGGACTATTCTCCGCCCCACTCAAGACTAATGGTCAGTCCCCCTCAGCGCCCTGTTCGAGATTGAGCAGCTCCGAAAAGTGCTCGCTCCATCTGCGTAAGATGTCCATCTCATTGGAAAGCAACACACCATCTTTGGATTTAACTCCTTCGATTATGTTGAATTTTCTTCCTCTGAGTCGTGGAATGGTTTGCCAGAACACCTTTTTTGCAGATCTATGGTCGCTTTCCAACTTCTCGCCGAACTCCTTCCAGGACTGTTCTTTAGCTGCTCGCACAGCCAATTTGTAAGTTCTTCACGCCACAGTGTACCAGTCACGAGAAGCAGAATCCCCCAAGAGAATCCAGTTTCTGTAGGTCTTCTTTTCTCTCTGATGGCTTCTTGAACTCCGGGTGTTTTAAACGACGCAGTTCTTTTCTCACCACCAGCCGCCATACCAAGCCGCTTCTCTCCACAAACATCTCGTGCAGAGGCAATGACAGCTGTTGAAAATAGTCGCCAATCTTCCTCTACATGCGATGGAATAGTTGGAATTTGCTCAAACCTTTCGGATATGTGTCGTATGAAGTGTCGCCGCACCTCACTGCTCTGTAGTTTCTCCCTCCGTATGCGTGTAACCACTCTTGGTTTCCGCCTTGGCAGACGAGGTACTCTATCAGTAAGACACAGCTCACACAACACCATGTGATGATCAGTTGACAGTTCAGCCCCTCTCAAAACACACGAACGTTACGTACCATCCGTTTCACACACGATGGTACCACAAAAAAATCTATCAACGATTTCTGTTGAAGACTCCGACGATACCATGTATATTTATGAATGTCGTTATGCGGAAAGAAGGTGTTCATAACGGACATGCCATTTGCACAGCAAAACTCCAACAACCTCTCTCCGTTCGCGTTTTGATTAGGATCACCGCTCCTCCCAATCAACCTTCGCATTGTCGTTACATCCACACCCACGTGGGCGTTGAAGTCCCCCATCAGGATATGGGAATCCATCTCAACCACCCTATCAAGGGCAGCATCAACTTCAGCCAGGAAAGTCGCATTCTCTAACTCTAGATTCGGTGCATACACCTGTACCAGAGCCAAAATTGATCTGTCAAGCTTGGGATTTAAGATCGCGACTCTCCCTCCTAATGGTATCCACTCCAACACCCTGTCTGCCAGCCTGGGACTTATGAGTATCCCCACTCCCACCTGTGCTGACATCAACTTCAGCCAGGAAAGTCGCATTCTCTAACTCTAGATTCGGTGCATACACCTGCACCAGAGCCAAAGTTGATCTCTCAAGCTTGGGATTTAAGATCGCGACTCTCCCTCCTAATGGTATCCACTCCAACACCCTGTCTGCCAGCCTGGGACTTATGAGTATCCCCACTCCCACCTGTGCTGACATTTGAGGTGCAACTCCCGACAGGAAGAGCTTTCACCCGTCCGAAAGGTCCACAGTTCTAGATCTTCTTCGCTTTGTCGAAGAGATACCTACGATATCTAAGCGATACCTGGCAGCTTCCTCAACCAGATCGAGATGCGTTCCTGTGAGCGATGGGACGTTGCATGTGCCCATCCTAAGTCGTTGCCTTTTACTCCCCGCATGCACTGGTTAGTGCATGGCATGCATCTCCCTCCACCTCACGAGGCCACTGCGGGGTTGTGACTTCTTCGGGCTAAGCCCGACCGGCTGCCCAGCGGGACAGACCGGCCAACAGACGCTCGCATACTGCCACCATTTACGCCTGGCTTGGAATGGGAACTTGGCACACCAGGGTAGGCAGTTTCCGAGACAGGTCTCCTTTTTGTCATCCAAAGGGGTTTTGCAATTCGTTAGCCAGGTTTGACCTGTACGAAAATCAATTCACACACCCCAAACTTGTTGTCCGCACCCCCCCCCCCCCCCACGACTTTTTCGAGATGTGACAATAGCTAACAATAAAATCGAATTAAATCTAGGGATAGAATGGATTCGCACTTCATTTGAATAATTTTTGTGAGCTGTGTGAAGGGTAGTAACCGACTAACAAAGGCCTCGTAGGGGTAGCTTATCCGAGGTGCGCTGGTGCCACCCGGGGATTTCTAAATGAAATACTTACTTACTTAACGGGCGCTACAGTTCGGGGTGAACCTGGGCCTCAACCAACATGCCTCTCCACCTAGCACGATCTTTCGCTAGTCTTTTCCGATGCCGCACGCCCAGTTGGTTGAGGTCCCCTTCCACCTGTGCGCGCCACCTTAGGTGAGGCCGTCCTCTATTTCTTCGTCCCTTGGGGTTGGATTCAAAGACTCTACGGACTGGAGCTGTGGTGTCCATTCGCTCTACATGGCCTAGCCATCTTAGACGTTGGATCCGTAGACGCCTGACCAGACTCATGTCGCTGTACAACCCGTACAGTTCGTGATTGAATCTTCTCCTCCAACCCTCCTCTGTGTTTATGGGACCGAAAATCGAATGCAGAATCTTTCTCTCGAAACGACCAAGGATTTCCTCATCCGCTTTAGATAAAGTCCATGTTTCTGCGCCGTATAACAGGACCGGGATTATTAAGGTCTTATATAAGGTCAACTTGGTCGTACGAGAGAGGGCTCTACTTCTCAGTTGCCTCTTGAGCCTAAAGAAGCAGCGGTTGGCAAGAGTAATTCTGCGCTTGATTTCGAAACTGGTGTCGAACCTGGGCCTCAACCAACATGCCTCTCCACCTAGCACGATCTTTCGCTAGTCTTTTCCGATGCCGCACGCCCAGTTGGTTGAGGTCCCCTTCCACCTGTGCGCGCCACCTTAGGTGAGGCCGTCCTCTATTTCTTCGTCCCTTGGGGTTGGATTCAAAGACTCTACGGACTGGAGCTGTGGTGTCCATTCGCTCTACATGGCCTAGCCATCTTAGACGTTGGATCCGTAGACGCCTGACCAGACTCATGTCGCTGTACAACCCGTACAGTTCGTGATTGAATCTTCTCCTCCAACCCTCCTCTGTGTTTATGGGACCGAAAATCGAATGCAGAATCTTTCTCTCGAAACGACCAAGGATTTCCTCATCCGCTTTAGATAAAGTCCATGTTTCTGCGCCGTATAACAGGACCGGGATAATTAAGGTCTTATATAAGGTCAACTTGGTCGTACGAGAGAGGGCTCTACTTCTCAGTTGCCTCTTGAGCCCAAAGAAGCAGCGGTTGGCAAGAGTAATTCTGCGCTTGATTTCGAAACTGGTGTCGAACCTGGGCCTCAACCAACATGCCTCTCCACCTAGCACGATCTTTCGCTAGTCTTTTCCAATGCCGCACGCCCAGTTGGTTGAGGTCCCCTTCCACCTGTGCGCGCCACCTTAGGTGCGGCCGTCCTCTATTTCTTCGTCCCTCGGGGTTGGATTCAAAGACTCTACGGGCTGGAGCTGTGGTGTCCATTCGCTCTACATGGCCTAGCCATCTTAGGCGTTGGATCCGTAGACGCCTGACCAGACTCATGTCGCTGTACAACCCGTACAGTTCGTGATTGAATCTTCTCCTCCAACCCTCCTCTGTGTTTATGGGACCGAAAATCGAACGCAGAATCTTTCTCTCGAAACGACCAAGGATTTCCTCATCCGCTTTAGATAAAGTCCATGTTTCTGCGCCGTATAACAGGACCGGGATAATTAAGGTCTTATATAAGGTCAACTTGGTCGTACGAGAGAGGGCTCTACTTCTCAGTTGCCTCCTGAGCCCAAAGAAGCAGCGGTTGGCAAGAGTAATTCTGCGCTTGATTTCGAAACTGGTGTCGTTGTTCCAAGTCACCGCGGAGCCGAGGTATATGAAGTCCTTAACTACCTCGAACTTATATCTGCCAATATGCACGTTCTGTCCAAGACGTCGGTGGTAAATGTCCTTTTTCGATGACAGCAGATATTTAGTCTTGCCCTCATTAACTGCCAAACCAATTTTTGCCGCCTCCATCTCAATACTCGCAAACGCCTCACTGACATCTCGCTGCGATCTACCTATTATGTCAATGTCGTCGGCGTATGCAAGGAGTTGCGAGGATTTGAAGTAGATTGTGCCTCTTGTATTGGCCTGTGATTTTTGCACAATCATTTCCAATACGATGTTGAAGAAATCACACGACAGCGCATCGCCCTGCCTAAATCCTTTTTTGACATCAAAACTATCGGTAAGGTGCTCACCGATTCGGATGGAGCAGCGAGCATTTTCCAAGGTCATCCTGCATAGTCTGACGAGCTTCGCAGGGATGTCAAAAGTAAACATGGCGTTATATAGCTCGTCTCTAATTACGCTGTCGTATGCGGCCTTGAAGTCGACGAATAGATGGTGCGTATCGACTTGAAACTCATTGGTTTTCTCCAGGATCTGCCGTAGTGTGAAGATTTGATCGATGGTGGACTTCCCTGGCCTGAAGCCACACTGATAAGGACCTATCAGCTTGTTTACGAATGGCTTCAGGCGTTCACACAAAACGGCAGCGAAGATCTTGTATGCGACATTAAGGAGACTTATTCCTCTATAGTTGGCGCAGTCAAAGGGATCTCCTTTTTTGTGGATCGGGCAAACAATGCTGAGACTCCATTCCTCGGGCATGCTTTCCTCTGACCATATCTTACAGATGAGCCGGTGCATGCTCCTAACCAGCTCACCCCCAGCCGCTTTGAAGAGCTCAGCAGACAGTCCATCTGCGCCAGCAGCTTTATTCGACTTGAGTTTCGACATGGCAATCTCAACTTCGTCGAGGTCAGGGAGACGGAATTCTCTGCGATCTTCGTCGTTAAAAAATGTATCAAAAAATGGATCATTCTGCCTGACGGCGGTATGTTGGTTGTCATCGCCGTTATACAGTCTGCAGAAGTGGTTTTTCCAAATTCTCAGCATCGACTGCGATTCTACTACTAGGTGTCCGTTGTCGTCCTTACAGGCCTCCGTTCGGGCTTTATAGCCTTGAGACATTCGTTTTATCCGCTGATAAAATCTTCGAACGTCGTGCCTGCAATAGCACCTCTCCAAGTTTTCAATCGCCCGCTTCTCGTGCTCTTTCTTTTTTCTCTTGAGAAGCTTATGTTCCTCCCTTCTCTTAAGCTCGTAGAGCTCCCGAGCCGCTCTTGTTTTTTTGTGTAGTGAGGCTTTGTATGCCTCCTGCTTTTCCGCATGAATCCTTCTACACTCGTCATCGAACCAGGTGTTTCGTCGTGGTGGAGCTTTAAGGCCCAGCACTTCCGTCGTGTGCTCTTCAGGGCTTGTTTGCACAGGCTCCATTGTTGCTCTACTGAATGAGTGGAGGATTGAGGTGTATCGGAGAGCTTAAGGGAGACGCGGTTGGCAAAAGCACCGGCGATCTCCGGCGATAGTAGCTTTCCGACGTCATAGCTTGGTGTTCTAACTCTACTCCGCGGTGTTCGTGTTATGCGCTGACGTATCTTGGCTACTACAAGATAGTGGTCTGAATCGATGTTCGCTCCTCGGAAAGTGCGAACATCAAGAATAGTGGAGGAGTGTCTGACGTCAATCGCGATGTGGTCAATCTGGTTGGTGACTGATTGATCTGGCGACCGCCAGGTGCCTTTGTGTATATCGAGGTGGGAAAATCGTGTGCTGGCTACAAGAAGATTTCGCCCCGTGGCAAGGTCGATCAGCCTATGTCCGTTATCGGATGTGGTATCATGTAGGCTGTGTTTGCCGATGACCCGCTCAAAGATGCTTTCTTTACCCAGCCTAGCGTTAAAATCCCCTAGTATGATTTTGGTATCATAGCTGGGGCATTTGGTATATGTTCGGTCTAGGAGATCAAAGAAATCATCTTTGATTGAGTCATCCTTGTCTTCCGTGGGGGCATGGACGCATATGAGGCTGATGTTACAGAAATTTCTAAATGAAATTGCGAACGAAAAAGGGCGAATGGCGAGTTTCCTGCGCCACAAAACAGGATAAGTGTCGATTAGGCTATGGCCCGGCAAGCCATACCTGGAAAAAAACCAACACGCCAATAAGACCGGAAAAGCCTCAGATTAAACAAAACGGACGGATTAACCGATGACGACTCAAGAAAGAAAAATAAAAAAAAAAAATGATATCTGGAATGTTGCTGATGCATCAGATTGCTATAAGGCAGATACTACCGCAATCCAGAAAGTGCGACGGCATGGACCGGGCAAAAAGCGGATGAGAGACTGTGACATCTACTACGACGACTGCTACAAGGAGAAAAGGTAACGCTTATTCGGATGCGGATTTGTTATTAAAGGAGGACTTAGGCAAAATACGTTGAGCTTTCGGCATGTAAGCGAACGCCTCATAACAATCCGCATCAAGCTAAATTCACCAATATCAGCCTAATTAGCACTCACGCCCCTGCCGAGGACAAGGATGACTCTAAAAAGACGACTTCTACGACCTCCTAGATAGAACGTATACCCAATGCCCCAATTTCGATGTTAAACTCGTACTGGGAGACTTTAACGCGAAACTGGGCAAGGAAGTCCCTTTTGATAGGGTCATTGGCAAGCATAGCCTACACAACACCACATCCGAAAATGGATTTAGGGTGATAGGTTTCGTATCGTGGCGAAAGCTTCTAGTTGCTAGCAGGCGTTTCCCACATCTCAGCACCCGCAAAGGGACTTGGCGATCTTCGGATCAATCAACCGTCAACCAGTTTGTCCACATTGCGATTGATGGCAGGCACGCATCCGACATTCTGGACGTACGAACTTTTAGAGGAGCCAACATTGACTCGGACCACTATCTTGTGGCAGCCGGGTTACGAAAAATTGAAAAATTGAGTAAGGCCAGCGGCATACAACGTCGCAATGCTAGAATCGCAAGAGACTGCCAGAGCCTATGCCAATCGCGTCTCCCTCAAGCTCTCGGAAAACCCTTAAGCACCTAATCAGACCGTACAACACCAATGGGCCCGTGCTGCTTCTGAGGTACTGGGTCTCAAACCGCCACCAACAAAAAACCCATGGTTTGACGACGAGTGTAGGAAGGCACACGCAGTCAAGCAGCAAGCCTATCAAGAGGCACTGCATAGAAGGACGAGACCTGCTCGTGAGCATTGTGAGCAGAAGAGAAGGGAGCAGCATTGGTTTCTCAAAACAAAAAAAAAGGGAGCATGAGAAGATCGCGATCGTAGAAATGGAGAAATGCTATCGCAGGAATGACGTTCGGAGGTTTTATCACCGAATATGAAGCCTGCAGGACGAAAATAGAAACCTAGTAGTGGATTAACAGTCAATACTAAGAATCTGGAAAGACTACTTCTGCAGACTGTATAAGGCCCTGCATTGGCCCGAAAAAAATGTACGTTGCTCGGGAACTACTTCTTCTCGGGTTTAGAGGAGGTAAGAGACATTAAGCTGAACAAACTGCTAAGATTCTTAATTGAATCTGGGTGGTTCGGCTCAGCGGGCAACTAACAGGTTCCCCTCGGGTTAGTTTTTCAAAATGGGCACAATGGATAGGGCACCCAACTAACCTAACCTTACGTAACCTACATATTTATCTACTGGGTAGTAGGTGCATTTTTATGCTTCGTGACTGTAGGAAAATCCATAGTGCTCGGGAACAATTTTAATTTACCTTCCAAGTATACACAAATAGATATGGTATGCGACCTAGATGTGTTTCAGTCTTTTATAACAAGGGATTGTAGAGATTATTCCGCTGTTCATGCTAAGTGCTAGTTCTCAAGTGGCCTGAATGCAAATCTAGTGTGAAATCTGCATATGTGGACAAAGATAAAGGACTTGATTGTAAAGCAGAATGTGACCCAGGGCATTGAGCGCTCGCATCCAAGGTGACGTTCCTATATGTCCATAGTGACACCACATCTGATTCTTCTACTTGGAAAGTTGAGCGGATGTAATTGAGCTTACCGTGGTAATAACTGAAAACAAGGAGATTCAACTAAACAGTCTGTTTATACGAGTACTGTGGACAAAAATTGGTGAATCGTCAAAAGTGTTTCCGAAATTCGGATATATGGTCCTTGTCTGAGAGCAACTCGATACATCAGAAGCCGGTGAACGACTCAAAATGACATCCATTTCGAGGACTCACACATTTTAACTTTTTGAATGAAAAATGTCGACACACTAAGTTGCTTCAAGCTATGCCCGGATTCTCGGTCCGAAAATCTAATAAAACGTGTGATAACAAAAGCTGAAATTGTTTTAGGAAAGCGTTACTGTCAAAGAGTAAATTAAGTCCTGGTTTGTCATAATCCAACAATATGCTCCTTTGAAGCGACGAATGCATTACTTCACTCACAAAAGCGCTTTTCCAGGATCCTTTCTCCCCCTCTCTCTCCGCATTCTCTCTAGTACACATACGAGTACATACAGCTATTGGAAACATCCCCAAGCTTATGAAGCCGTTGACAAGGCAATCCATAAACTTAAACAAAATGTAAGGCCATTTCCCAAATCGTATTTACGGAAGGAGATCGACATAAATTTGTCGATATGTTGCTATTTGAATTTCCCTTGCCTCCCCACTCTATGGTTAGTGGACCAAGTCCAAAACGAGGTTAGGATGCCTTACTCAAGTAGTTTCGAACTTTATAGGCCATTTTTTTAGGTTGTTTATGCAGGAAGTTTTAGAAGAAAGTTGTATAGACACAGCTTGATTGGATTTTATGACTTCCAAAGTAGGTCACTAAATCATTCAGTTGCTTGTTTACCATTTGTGTATAGCAATTAGGCATCGAAGGACCTGTAAGACGAGGATGAAGTGTCAATTTGTTTAATAAATATTTGCCTAAAGACATTCTACTCATTTTAAATTTGGGTTAAATGGCTGCATAAATTTGCCAAAGCAATATAAATACTTGCACTTCGCTGTAAAGTTCTTTCTTAAAGGAGTAACGATCAGGAAGAACTAATTGGGTTGCAAGCATTCGTTCTTCTTCTTAACGGCCGCTACAGTTCAGGGTGAACCTGGGCCTCAACCAACATATCCCTTCAACTAGCACGATCTTTTGCTCGCCTTTTCCATTGCCGCACAACCAGTTGGCTGAGGTCCCCTTCCACCTGTGTGCGCCATCTTAAGTGTAGCCGTCCTCTGCTTCTTCGTCCCTCGGGGTTGGATTCAAAGACTCTCCAGGACGGAGCTGTGGTGTCCATTCGTTCTACATGGCCTAGCGATCTTAGGCGTTGAATCCATAGACGCCTGACTAAACTCATGTCACTGTACAGCCCGTAAAGTTCGTGGTTTAATCGTTTCCTCCATCCCCCGTCAGCGTACTTACTTACTTACTTATCGGGCCTGCGATCCATGGAGGATATGAGCCTGAGCTATAGCTGCCTTCCATCCTTGACGGTCCCGGGCACGCTGCTTCCAGTTGTCAAGACCAAGATGTCTTACATCCGCGATTACTTGGTCTTTATACCGGAGGTTCGGTCTTCCTCTTCTTCTCGAACCAGGAGGCTCGGAGTCGAAGACCCTCTTAGCTGGAGCGTTGATGTCCATGCGCTCGATGTGGCCGAGCCAGTGTAGTCGACGGGTCCTTGCCTTCCGGACTACATCCACATCTTGGTAAAGCTCGTAGAGTTCGCGGTTGTGTCTTCTTCTCCATTCACCT
The DNA here is from genome assembly GCA_951905685.1 of Eumerus sabulonum. Taxonomy (NCBI): domain Eukaryota; kingdom Metazoa; phylum Arthropoda; class Insecta; order Diptera; family Syrphidae; genus Eumerus; species Eumerus sabulonum. Next base: position 244,665,010 of record OX645060.1, read on the forward strand.
TCCTCACAGACAGGACCAAATATCCGGCGCAGAATTTTTCTTTCGGAAGAACCCAAAATCAGCTCCGCTGTCCTGCTTATCGTCCAGCTTTCGGCTCCGTACAGCAAGACTGGCAGAATGAGCGTTTTGTAAAGCATGAATTTGGTCTTTCGAGTGAGGAGTTTTGACCCCAGTTGTTTGGACAAGCCGAAGTAGCAGCGGTTGCCAAGGGCGATTCTACGCCGGATCTCCACTGTGGTGTCATTTGTGGAATTTACGTTTGCCCCGAGGTAGACAAACTCCTTAACTACCTCGAAATTGTAGCTGTCAATTGTTATGTTTTGTCCCAGGTGGTGAGCGACGGATTGGTTTTTGCTTGACAGCATGTATTTCGTTTTGTCCTCATTGATCTTAAGGCCAATTCGTTTTGCCTGTTCTTCAATCGCCGTGAATGCTTCTACAATGCCACGGCGAGAACACGCGATGATGTCGATATCATCCGCGTATCCTAGCAGCTGGATGGACTTGTAAAAGATAGTGCCTTCCCTGTTGACGCCTGCCCGTCGCACTATCTGCTCCAGCACCAGGTTGAAGAAGTCACATGACAGCGCATCTCCTTGCCGAAATCCGGTGCATGTTTCAAATGGTTCCGAGGTCCTAGAACCGAGTTGCACGGTGCATCGCGTGTTTTTTAGCGTGGCGCGACACAACTGGATCAGTTTTACCGGGATCCCGAATTCGGCCATCGCCCCAAACAGTGCTTCACGATGAATGCTGTCGTATGCGGCTTTGAAATCGATGAAAAGATGGTGTGTATCGATTCGAAACTCGTTGGTCTTTTCCAGGATTTGTCGAAGTGTGAAAATTTGGTCTATAGTTGATTTGCCGGGCCGGAAGCCGCACTGGTAGCTGCCGATTAGTGCGGTGCAAAATGGTTTTAGACGTTCACAGAATACGCTGGACAGGATCTTGTATGCGACATTGAGCAGGGATATACCTCTATAGTTCTTACAAGAGGTAGGATCGCCTTTTTTGTGGATGGGGCATATAGAGCTGGTATTCCAGTCGTCGGGCATGCTCTCACCTTCCCAAATTCTGCAGATGATCTGGTGCATGCTCCCTACCAGAACATCGCCGCCAGCCTTGAAGAGCTCTGATGGCAAGCCATCTGAGCCTGCGGCCTTGTTGTTCTTCAGCTTCTGAATAGCTGTGCCGACTTCTTCTATGCTGGGTGGGAGGACTACTTCAGCGGCTGGAGTTGGGATTTCCTCAGTCCCTACCACTCTCTCTTGGTCATGCTCGTTAAGCAGCTGCTGGAAGTGCTGCTTAAATACATCCACTATTCCCTGCGGGTCGGTGACAAGATTACCCTCGCAGTTTCGAAGAGCCAGGGTGCCCTTTTTGAAGCCTCCTGCAAGGCCTTTGGCTTTCTTGTAAAAGGCTCGTATTTTATGACTATCCCTAGACTCCTCGATATCCTTGAGCTGGGAGGCTACGAAGATTCATTTCTTTTGTCGCAGTAGTTTCTTCTCCTCCCTTCTTCTGGCTCGGTACTCTTCTCGCGCTGCCCTGGTTTTCCTCTGCAGCGCATTTTGGTACGCCTCTTCGGTTGCTGCCTTTTTCTGCTCACACTCGCTATCATACCACGGGTTTCTTGTCGGGCCCGTCAGCGTACATAGGCCCGAAAATCACGCGCAAAATCTTTCTCTCGTACCGACCAAGGGCGCCCTCATTCGCTTTTGATAGTGTCTATGCTTCTGCGCCGTACAGCAGGACCGAGATGATAAGGGCCTCATATAGAATCAACCTTGTCGTTCGGGAGAGGGCTCTATTACTCAATTGCCTCCTGAGCCCAAAGAAACAGCGGTTGGCATGAATTATTCTGCGTTTGATTTCGGAACTGATGTCGTTGTTCCAGGTCACTGCGGAGCCAAGGTAGACGAAGTCCTTAGCTACCTCGAACTTATAATTGCCAATACGAACGTTCTGGCCAAGACGTCGGTGGTGAGCGTCCTTTTTTGATGACAACATATATTTAATTTTACCCTCGTCTACCGCCAGACCAACTCACGCCGCCTCGAACTCAATACTCGCAAATGCCTCATTGACATCTCGCTGTGATCTACCTATTATGTCAATATCGTCGTTGCGAGGATTTGAAATAGATTGTGCCTCTTGTATTGGCCAGAGATATTTGCACAATCATTTCTAATATGATGTTGAAGAAATCACACGACAGCGCATCGCCCTGCCTAAATCCTTTTTTGACATCAGAACTATCGGTAAGGTGTTTACCGATTCGGATGGAGCAGCGAGCATTCCCCAAAGTCATCCTGCATAGTCCGACGAGTTTAGTAGGTAAGTCAAAGGTAGACATAGCGTTGTATAGCTCGTCTCTAATTACGCTGTCGTATGCGGCTTTGAAGTCGACAAATAGGTGGTGAATGTCGACTTGAAATTCATTGATTTTATCCAGGATCTGCCGTAGTGTGAAGATTCGGTCGATGGTGGACTTCTCTGGCCTGAATCCGCACTGATAAGGACCTATCAGTTTATTTACAAAAGATAGAGAAGATTTCGTAGGCGATGTTAAGAAGACTTATTCCTCTGTAGTTGGCGCAGTCAGAGGGGTCTGCTTTCTTGTGGATCGGGCATACGATGCTGAGACTCCATTCCTCGGGCATGCTATCCTCCGACCATATTTTACAAATGAGCTGGTGCATGCTCCTAACCAGGTCACCCGCAGCTGCTTTGAAGAACTCAGCAGACAGTCCGTCTGCGCCAGCAGCTTTATTCGACTTGAGTTTCGATATGGCAATCTTAGCTTCGTCGAGGTCAGGGGGACGGAATTCTCTGCGGTCTTCGTCGATTGGAAATGGATCATTCTGCCTGACAGCGGTATATTGACTAACATCGCCGTTATACAGTCTGCAGAAGTGGTTTTTCCATATTCTCAGCATCGACTGCAGTTCTACTACTATGTGTCCATTCTCATCCTTGCAGGCTTCCGTTCTGGCTTTATAACCTGGCATGTTCGCTTTATCTGTTGATAAAACTTTCAGTCACGTGCTCTTTCTTCTTTCTTCTGAGAAGCGTATGCTCTTCCCTTCTTTTTAACTCGTAGAGCTCACGAGCTGCTCTTATTCTTTTATGCAGCGAGGCTTTATATGCATCCTGCTTTGCTGTGTGAATCCTACTGCACTCGTCATCGAACCAGGTGTTTCTTCGCGGTGGGCTTGTTTGCAAAGGTTCCACTGCTGTTCTATGGATGGCGTGAAGGGTTGAGGTGTGTTAGAGAGCTTAAGGGAGACGCGATTGGTAAAAGCACGAGCGGTTTCTGGCGATAGTAGTTTTCCGACGTCATAACTTTGTATGCTTACTCTACTCCGCTGCATTCGTGATATCTGTAGGCGCATCTTGGCTACTACAAGATAGTGGTCCGAGGCGATGCTAGCCCCGCGGAAAGTTCGAACATCAAGAATAGTGGGGGAGTGTCTGACGTCGATCGCGATGTGATCAATCTGCTTGGTGGTCGAGGTGCGGGAAGCGCGTACTGGCTAGAAGGAGATTTCGCCCCGTAGCAAGATCAAATAGCGTGTGTCCGTTATCGGATGTGGTGTCGTGTTGGCTATGTCTGCCGATGCCTCGTTCAAAGAAGCTTTCCTTACCCAGCTTAGCATTGAAGTCTCCTAGTACAATTTTGATATCATAGCTGGGACATTGGGCATACGTTCTGTCTAGGAGATCGGAGTCATCCTTGTCTTTCGTGGGGGCGTGGACGCAGATCAGGCTGATGCAAAACAATGTTGCCTTGATACGGATCGTTATGAGGCGTTCGCTCACATGCCGAAAGTTTAGGACATTTTGCCTTAGTCCACCACGAATCCGCATCCGAACAATCGTTGTCCTCTCTCCCTATAGCAGTCGCTGTAGTAAATATCGCAGTTTTTCATCCACTATATACCCGGTCCATTCCATCGCATTTCCTGGATGGCGGTTATGTCCGCTTAATAGCGATCTAGGGCGACCGCAAGTTGTTCGGCTGCACATGGCCCGTTTAGGGACCAACATTCCACGTACAGAGCCGGAGATCATTGTCCTTTTTTCGTTTTTTGCAAGGGTCGTCAACATTAATCCGGTCCGTTATATCCGAGGCTTGTGGTTGTTTCGGAGTTTGTGTTTTTTTTGTACGGTTACGGCTTACTAGGCCGTAGCCCAACTGGCTAATCCTGTTTTTGGACGCACGAGGGTCGGCATTCGCGCTTCCTAGTCTGCAGTTTCCAGATGGCACCACGAGGAGGTGGGGATGGGACTTACTAACAGTGCCGCAAGTTGTTCGACTGCGGTGGCTTTTCTCGCTTTTTAGCAGGCCAGCATCCGTCGGATAGATGCTACCCCTACGAGGCCCTTGTTAGTCCTTTGCCATCCTACAAGCATTCGTTACAGATCATAATTCGCGCACTTTGCGTGCTCGGTGTCCTGACATAGGAGCCTACGTACGAATCTACATCTTGATAGCTTTAACCATCCTTCCGGTGGTTGAGAGCAGGCTAAATATATGCATTTTTTTTTTTTTTGCGAGGGTTGGTGAAAATCTTCTAAAGACACAATGAGGGCCGACAGCGCGTGCTCATAGTAGTTTCGGATTTGACTCACCGAAACCACCAACCTTCGAGTTAATTTTTTTTCACTACAACTAAGTCAATTGACTCAGGGGGAAGGGAGCGAGCCAACAGAGCAAAGAAGTTGATACTCAATCCGAATTGACACACAGCCTCCGTGCGACCTTCTGGATAGCTACCCTGGCACCCGCCAGGTAGTGAACCAATGTGTGCAGCGGCCCAACCCCTTAGCAAAAGAGGAACCTGGCCCTCCAGGTTGGGGGTTGTGCTTAGGGGTAACATCCCTATCATGAAAAAACCCACTTGTTCAGAAGCAACCACAAGACTCGGATACGGACGGATACAAAGCTGACGACCCCTGCAAACGACTAAAGGACCTGAGAGTCTGCACCTGGAATGTGAGGTCCCTTAACAGGCCGGGTGCAGGCGATCAATTGGCGCAAACCCTTAACTGCTATAAAGCAGATATAATCGCAATCCAAGAAGGATGGGATGGACCAGCCAAAAGATGAATGAAAAACTGTGACATCTACTACGGGAACTGCTGCAAGAAGAACAAACAGCACTTATTCGGATGTGGATTCGTTATTCGAGGAAGACTCCAGCAAAAAGTCTTAAGCTTCCGAGATGTAAGCGAACCCCTCATAACAATCCGCATCAAAGCTAAATTTGGAAACATTAGCTTAATATGCGCTCACGCCCCAACGGAAGAAAAGGACGATCGACTCAAAGAAGAATTCTACGATCTCCTAGACAGAACCTTTGCCCATGCCCCAGCTACGACACAAAAATAGTTCTAGGAGATTTTAATGCAAAACTGGGCAAAGAGGACATATTTGAATCGATTATAGGAAAGCATAGCCTCCATAACACCACTTAGGACAACGGACTCGGGCTAATCGATTTCCTAACAGGGCGTAACGTTGTTGCAAGCACACGATTCCCCCATCTCAACATCTACAAGGGTACCTGGCGGTCTTTTGAGCAATCAACCACCAACCAGATTGATCACATTGCGATCGACACCAGACACTCCTCCAGTATTCTCGACGTACGAACCTTCCGAGGCGCCAACATCGACTCGGACCACTACCTTGTTGTAGCCAAGGTACGACGTAAGTTTAAGGTCGGAAAGCTACAATCGCAAGAGACTGCCAGAATCTTTGCCATGGGCGAATTGCCAGAGCACCGTCAGCGACGCTGCCTCAGAGGTGCTGGGTTTCAAACCGCCACCACCTAGAAACCCCTGGTTCGATGAACAATGCGAACAAGCCAAAGCAGCAAAGCAAAACGCCTACAAAGCCATGCTACATAGACGAATGAGAGCCACTCGTGAACATTATGAGCAGAAAACGAGAGAAGAACGCATGAAAAGCGTGAGATCGAGGAGATGGAGGGATGCTCGCAAGTTTTACGAAAAGGTAAAACGAACAAGCCAGGGCTATAAAGCCAAAGCAGAAGCCTGTAGGGATGAAGACGGACAGCTAGTAGTAGAGTCACAGTCGATGCTGAGGATATGGAAAGAACACTTCTGTAGACTGTTTAAAGGCGATGAAAGATCTGATACCGCTGTCAGGCAGAATGATCCATTCGCAACGGACCAAGATGCAAGAGATTTTCGTCCACCCGACCTAGATGAAATTAAGCTAGTAATTTCAAAGCTCAAGAACAGTAAAGCCGCGGGCGCACAAGGGCTGTCTGCTGAGCTATTTAAAGCGGCTGGAGATGATCTAGTAGGGCGCATGCACCAGCTCATCTGTAAAATATGGTCGGTGGAGAGCATGCCCGACGAATGGAATCTCAGCATCATTTGCCCAGTTCACAAGACAGGAGACCCATATAACTGCGCCAACTATAGGGGAATAAGTCTCCTTAACATCGCATACAAGATCTTCTCTGCCGTACTGTGTGAACGCCTGAAACCCTTCGTGGATAATCTGACAGGTTCTTATCAGTGTGGTTTTAGGTCAGGTAAGTCCACAATTGACCAGATATTCACACTGCGGCAGATCTTGGGGAACACACCCATCACCTTTTCGTCGATTTCAAGTCCGCTTATGACAGTGTGCACAGAGGCGACCTATACACCGCAATGTCTAGTTTTGACATCCCTGCCAACCTCGTCAGATTGTGCCGAATGACAATGGAGAACTCTCGCTGCTCCAATAAGGTCGGTAGCGAATCAACCGAGACCTTTGATGTTAAAAAAGGGTTTAGACAAGGTGACGCACTGTCATGTAATTTCTTCAACATCGTGCTTGAAAAGATCATACGAGACTCACTGCCAACACAAGAGGTACAATCTATTTCAAGTCTGCACAACTCCTTGCGTACGCGGATGACATTGATGTAATTGGACGAACACAGCGGGACGTCAATGAAGCGTTCGAAAGCATTGAAGCAGAAGCGGCTAAATATCGGAATACCTCCGATATATCGACATATATCGACACCGACGTCTCCTCGGCGAGAACGTCACAATGGGCAGCTACAGATTCGAAGTGGTCAAGGACTTCGTCTACCCTTACTCATTAGTGACCAGCGACAATAACACCAGTGCTGAGATCAAACGCAGAATTACTCTTGCCAATCGCTTGGGCTTTGGCAAGAGTAATTGGTGAAGGACTAGCAAAGGCCTCGTAGGGGTAGCATCTGCCGACGGATGCTGGCCCGACAAAGAGCGAGTAAGAGCCTCTGCAGCCGAACATCTTGCAGCTCTGCTAGTCAGGTCCTACTTCCACCTCCTCGTGGTGCCATCTGGAAATTTCCTTAAAAGGGAAATTACCGACGGAAGAGGCCGAATGGCGAGTATCCTGCGCCACCAAACAGGATTAGTGTCGGTTGGGCTATGGTCTAGCGAACCATAACCGTAAAACCACTAATTGCTCAGAAACACAAAACAGCCTCGGATAATAAAACGGAACGGATCTATGTTGACGACCCTATGAGAAAACAAAAAACAAACAAGGACCTTCGGTTCTGTACGTGGAATGTTAGGTCCCTAAACAGACCACGTGCGGCCGAACAACTTGCGGACGCCCTAGACCGCTATAAAGCGGACATAACCGCCATCCAGGAAATGCGATGGAATGGACCGGGTAAAAAGCGGATGAAAAACTGCGACATTTACTACGGTGACTGCTATAGGGAGAGAGGACAGAGACTATTTGGATGCGGATTTGTTGTTAGAGGTGGACTAAGACATAAAGTCCTAAGATTCCAGTATGTGAGTGAACGCCTCATAACGATCCGCATCAAGGCAAATTTCTGTAACATCAGCCTCATATGCGTCCATGCCCCCACGGAAGACAAGGATGACTCAATCAAAGATGATTTCTTTGATCTCCTAGACAGAACATATACCAAATGCCCCAGCTATGATACCAAAATCATACTAGGAGATTTTAACGCTAAGCTGGGTAAAGAAAGCATCTTTGAGCGGGTCATCGGCAAACACAGCCTACATGACACCACATCCGATAACGGACATAGGCTGATCGACCTTGCAACGGGGCGAAATCTTCTTGTAGCCAGCACACGATTTTCCCACCTCGATATACACAAAGGCACCTGGCGGTCGCCAGATCAATCAGTCACCAACCAGATTGACCACATCGCGATTGACGTCAGACACTCCTCCACTATTCTTGATGTTCGCACTTTCCGAGGAGCGAACATCGATTCAGACCACTATCTTGTAGTAGCCAAGATACGTCAGCGCATAACACGAACACCGCGGAGTAGAGTTAGAACACCAAGCTATGACGTCGGAAAGCTACTATCGCCGGAGATCGCCGGTGCTTTTGCCAACCGCGTCTCCCTTAAGCTCTCCGATACACCTCAATCCTCCACTCATTCAGTAGAGCAACAATGGAGCCTGTGCAAACAAGCCCTGAAGAGCACAGCAACGGAAGTGCTGGGCCTTAAAGCTCCACCACGACGAAACACCTGGTTCGATGACGAGTGTAGAAGGATTCATGCGGAAAAGCAGGAGGCATACAAAGCCTCACTACACAAAAAAACAAGAGCGGCTCGTGAGCTCTACGAGCTTAAGAGAAGGGAGGAACATAAGCTTCTCAAGAGAAAAAAGAAAGAGCACGAGAAGCGGGCGATTGAAAACTTGGAGAGGTGCTATTGCAGGCACGACGTTCGAAGATTTTATCAGCGGATAAAACGAATGTCTCAAGGCTATAAAGCCCGAACGGAGGCCTGTAAGGACGACAACGGACACCTAGTAGTAGAATCGCAGTCGATGCTGAGAATTTGGAAAAACCACTTCTGCAGACTGTATAACGGCGATGACAACCAACATACCGCCGTCAGGCAGAATGATCCATTTTTTGATACATTTTTTAACGACGAAGATCGCAGAGAATTCCGTCTCCCTGACCTCGACGAAGTTGAGATTGCCATGTCGAAACTCAAGTCGAATAAAGCTGCTGGCGCAGATGGACTGTCTGCTGAGCTCTTCAAAGCGGCTGGGGGTGAGCTGGTTAGGAGCATGCACCGGCTCATCTGTAAGATATGGTCAGAGGAAAGCATGCCCGAGGAATGGAGTCTCAGCATTGTTTGCCCGATCCACAAAAAAGGAGATCCCTTTGACTGCGCCAACTATAGAGGAATAAGTCTCCTTAATGTCGCATACAAGATCTTCGCTGCCGTTTTGTGTGAACGCCTGAAGCCATTCGTAAACAAGCTGATAGGTCCTTATCAGTGTGGCTTCAGGCCAGGGAAGTCCACCATCGATCAAATCTTCACACTACGGCAGATCCTGGAGAAAACCAATGAGTTTCAAGTCGATACGCACCATCTATTCGTCGACTTCAAGGCCGCATACGACAGCGTAATTAGAGACGAGCTATATAACGCCATGTTTACTTTTGACATCCCTGCGAAGCTCGTCAGACTATGCAGGATGACCTTGGAAAATGCTCGCTGCTCCATCCGAATCGGTGAGCACCTTACCGATAGTTTTGATGTCAAAAAAGGATTTAGGCAGGGCGATGCACTGTCGTGTGATTTCTTCAACATCGTATTGGAAATGATTGTGCAAAAATCACAGGCCAATACAAGAGGCACAATCTACTTCAAATCCTCGCAACTCCTTGCATACGCCGACGACATTGACATAATAGGTAGATCGCAGCGAGATGTCAGTGAGGCGTTTGCGAGTATTGAGATGGAGGCGGCAAAAATTGGTTTGGCAGTTAATGAGGGCAAGACTAAATATCTGCTGTCATCGAAAAAGGACATTTACCACCGACGTCTTGGACAGAACGTGCATATTGGCAGATATAAGTTCGAGGTGGCTAAGGACTTCATATACCTCGGCTCCGCGGTGACTTGGAACAACGACACCAGTTTCGAAATCAAGCGCAGAATTACTCTTGCCAACCGCTGCTTCTTTGGGCTCAAGAGGCAACTGAGAAGTAGAGCCCTCTCTCGTACGACCAAGTTGACCTTATATAAGACCTTAATTATCCCGGTCCTGTTATGCGGCGCAGAAACATGGACTTTATCTAAAGCGGATGAGGAAATCCTTGGTCGTTTCGAGAGAAAGATTCCGCGTTCGATTTTCGGTCCCATAAACACAGAGGAGGGTTGGAGGAGAAGATTCAATCACGAACTGTAGGGGTTGTACAGCGACATGAGTCTGGTCAGGCGTCTACGGATCCAACGCCTAAGATGGCTAGGCCATGTAGAGCGAATGGACACCACAGCTCCAGCCCGTAGAGTCTTTGAATCCAACCCCGAGGGACGAAGAAATAGAGGACGGCCGCACCTAAGGTGGCGCGCACAGGTGGAAGGGGACCTCAACCAACTGGGCGTGCGGCATTGGAAAAGACTAGCGAAAGATCGTGCTAGGTGGAGAGGCATGTTGGTTGAGGCCCAGGTTCACCCCGAACTGTAGCGCCCGTTAAGAAGAAGAAGAATCGCTTGGGCTTGCTTGGGCTTAAAAAGCAATTGAGAAGTAGAGCCCTCTCTAAAGTTGCGCTGTACAAAACCTAAATCATCCCAGTCCTGCTCTATGGCGTAGAGGCCTGGACTTTAACGAAAGCGGATGAAGAGTGGTAGTTTGTATCTTTTTGGATAAAGCATGCATCCACAGGAGTTGTTGTTCCAATGTCCAACGGTTCTGGGCAGGATGTAGAAATAGAAAGAGCCAGGGACGGGTAAAGAGGTAGAGGGGTAATGGATAAAGGATGTAGAGTGTCGCATCAGCGAGTTTAATGACGGTAATTTCACTGTTCTTTACGCACTTACTACAGAGATCTGTCAGAATAAAAGCTTTCTGACCCTGTTTTCCTTTCATCCTTATCCCTCTTTCGAATGCCAGGACTCAGTAATAAATCCGTGAATAATTAAATACGGTTGAGGACATAAGATGTATTCGATTCATTAGAATCGAATTATTCTAGAATATGATTAGTTACACACAAATATTTCTATACCCACATGGGGTTTTTCTCACTTAATTTTATGACCAAGTGTCTGGTATAAGTAGATCAAAGGATTTCGAGTGAAACGAAGTCGAAAAAAGGAGAAAAAATAACCCACAAAGGGATTTAAATCAAAAATTCCATTTTTACATACATGGGTCTACTTAAAGGCCTCCAACGAAGCACGTGCATGTACCCTCTACACCGTTATAGTATCTCGTTTCCACTTGAACAAAAATACCACAAACTCAATGACAGGAACAAAATAACAATATCTTTATGCAATGACAAGGGTAACCTAAGGTTTTGGTCCTGTGTCAAATCCTGTCCGACAATAAGTAAGCAAAATGTCCTTGGGAATCTTGCGTTTTATTTTCCATCAATTGTCGTTTGTATGTATGTATGTAATTGCGAGCGTGTGTGTATGTACAGGCAATGTACCGTCGACAGTTCAAAGTATTTTTTGTGTCCTTGTTAGCCGAAATCAATGAGGAGGTGTAGCGAGTGGTAGGAATTCAGCTGTAAGGACACGAGAAAGAAGTTGATTTATTGTGGGTGAATGGAGACTGCTCATTTCTGACAATAGATTTTTCCATTCGAGCAACAAAACAATTAAAAGCTCAATTGGAAAAGCAACATTAAAGCGCTGTTAATGATGGTGATTTTGGGGAATTACCCGAGGGCAATTGAAAGTTTGTTTGATATTACGATTTCCTGCTTAGGGCTTAATTCTGTGGTAAACAATGGGGGGATTTCAATTAAGGTCGGCAGACAGTAGGAGCTGCCGAGCTGATTCAGTCTCGAAATAGTGTCCGCCAAAAAAGGAAAAAGTCACAACGGATACGGTCAGAAAGTCACAGTCAGATACTCTTGTCAAATGCTCATAAAGGCCTTTATTCACTAAGCAATATCACGAACAAAACCTTGAATGTCTCTTCCTTCAATGTTGCTTTCGTAGCTAATGTCGTCGATAGTACTAGAGTTTAACGGATGCCTTTGGCCACTGGCCGACATAGTCTACAGCGTCATAATAGATGACAGTTCAATCGAAATAGGCAGTTAGTCAAAGCAGTTTTTTTCCCATAGATATCTTTAGTTGTATGTATCTCATTTTTTATTCAGCGTATCAGGACATTCCGACGTTCGTCAGAAAGGTGGGAATGTGTACGACAGTTTGGACTTATAAGATGGAAGTGTTAATGTTGTGAATTTTAATTGAAACAATATTACTTATCCTTACTTCAACTACAATACTTTATTGAGTTAGCGCAATTCAATTCAAAAAAAAGAGGGAGGGCTCAATTCAGGGCAGGCTTATATATATATACAAAAAGACACATTTGACAAGTAGGTAAAAGCTTTTCGATGGCTGAGCTTTAAATGCACAGGGTGCATTATTACCCCCTTGTCTAATTTGGAAAGTATTTGACTTGTTTATTTCGAAGGCGTTCAGATCTTCGTGGTGATGGCGGTTGAACTATGCGGGCTGGTTGTTCGTCAGCTCCTGCCAAGCTGCTGGCTTCGGGGACTCCTCGATTAGCGATCACTACGGATGTCGAAGGCTGGCATTCTTCGGATCTGCGTACTGCTGATGGAACCACTTCTGGATGCTGGGATCTGTGTGCTGCTGATGGGACCGCTTCTGGATGAACAAGTACTTCAGCATCATTGGAGTCCGATTGCAGATATATGACGTTTGGTGGAGTGAACCTAGGATATAAATCCGTATTAAAAAAATGATTGTCGTTACCATTTTCTCTTGATCCAAAAGCTTCATCAGAAACGACTTGGTTTCTTGGTTGTCCGAATATGAACTTGGTGGTACCTTTCTCCGCTCTAGCTCGAATTTGGTTTTGATGTCGTCTCCAAAATCCAGCTTCCGTTCGGACCTTATACATTCGTCTCCCGAGAACTTTGTCGATGTAACCTATAGTCCACTTCTTTCTTTGAAGATATTGACGGACGAAAACAGGCTGGCCCAGACTAAACTTTTGACTGGTTGAATGCTCGGTTCCCACAGATTTCTGCGGTGAGGGAAGCATAGCTGAGAGTAATGTACGATGTTGACGGCCATGTAGTTTCTCCGCGGGTGAAATTCCTGTTTCATCTGGAGTAGAACGGTATGTTGACAAAAATGTTGACAAGGCGTCACTGCTCTTCGGGTTATCCTCCAAGATTTTGCGGAACGCAGTTTTGAAGGTTCTGACCATTCTTTCTGCCAATCCATTTGACTCAGGGTGGAAAGGGGCTGACGTCATGTGTCGAATAGAATGGCTGCGACAAAACTGCTGAAATTCATTGGAGGAGAATTGATTGCCATTGTCTGATACGATGATTCTTGGTAGACCCTCTTGAGCGAAAATAGAACGCAATGCATGGATAGTAGATGACATTTGGACAACGAAAGGGAACTTAGATTTAGAATCCACTACAATCAACCACATGGCTTTTTGAAACGGACCCGCAAAATCCACATGAACGCGTTCCCAAACCTCGTCTGATGCTGGCCAACTAGAAAACTCCTTTGGTGAATGAGTAGCGTTAAGCTGACATGCGTTGCACTCGGCGACCGTCTCCGAGATCATGACGTCAATATTAGGCCACCAACAATGTCTTCTAGCTAGTTGTTTCATGCGAGCTAACCCCCAATGACCTTGGTGCAGAAGAGACAGGACCTTTTTCTGCAATGCCGCTGGTATGACAACCCTAGAATTCTCGCTGTGAAAAAGAAGAAGGTTAGTAGACACAGTAAAACAAAGCCTTCTACGAAAATAAGGTAACAAGTGATTTTCTGTAATCGGAAGGCGATTTGGCCACCCATGCTGTACGTAATTGATGACCTTGCGAATATCTGCGTCTTGTCTTGAAAGTTTAGCTATAACTTCGGCGTTGATAGGGAAATTATTCATGATTGCGCTTTCCTCTATTTGATAACAAGCTTCCTCAGACCTGTCAAATTCCTCGTCGGGTCCCATTGGCAACCGCGATAAGCAGTCAGCATTACCGTGTTTGGTCGTTGGCCTGTACCTTATTGTGTATGTGTATCCCATTAGTGCAATAGCCCAACGTTGCAGGCGCTGAATGGTCATAAGTGGCAGTTTCTTGCACGGGTTAAAAATTGTTACCAAAGGCTGATGGTCAGTAATAAGCTCGAATTGACGCCCGTATAGATACTGATGAAATTTTGTGACTCCAAATATAAGCGACAATGCTTCTTTCTCTATCTGACTATATCGGTTTTGGGCTGAGCTCAATGTCTTTGATGCGAAAGCAATTGGCTTTTCAACTCCATCAGGAAAAATGTGGGAAATTACTGCACCTATGCCATGCGATGATGCGTCTGTAGCTAGTGTGATTGGTAAATGGTCCTGAAAATGAACCAATCGAGAAACTTGTGAAATTTTTTCTTTAAACGCATCAAACGATTTCTGTTGATCTTCTTTCCACATGAAATGTTCATCTTTTGCTCTCAGCTTATTTAACGGTGCTGCTAATTGAGCGAAATTTTCAATAAATTGATTGTAATAGTTTATCTTTCCGATGAAAGCTTCGAGATCTTTTAAATCTTTTGGTTTTGGCATATCTATGATAGCTTTTACTCGGCTCTCTGATGGACGTATGCCATCTCGATCAATAATATGACCCAAATATTCAATTTCAGTCTTCGCAAAATGACATTTTTCAAGACGACAACGCAAGCCATGGTTTTCTAATCTCGTCAAAAATAGTATGAGGTTATGAAGATGCTCTTCATTAGTCCGTCCAGATATGACCACATCATCTAGATATGAAACGCAAAATTCTAAATCTGCCGTTAGCTGGTCCATGTAGCGCTGAAAAATGCCAGTGGAGCTTGAAGTGCCGAAAGGTAACCGTTGATACTCGAAAAGTCCAAACTCCGTATTTACTACACAAAGTCCTTTTGAGATTTCGTCCAGAGGTATCTGAAGGTATGCGTCAGACAAATCAATCTTGGTAAAATATTGCCCTCCTTGTAATTTGTAGAATAAGTCCTGGATGCGGGGAACTGGGTGACGATCAATCTCCAAATGTGGGTTTATTGTGACCTTATTGTGACCTTGAATTCGTATGGTTCCATTCGCCTTTTTAACTACGACAATGGGTGCTGCCCATTGGCTAGTTTCAACAGGACGAAGGATGTCTAGCTGTCGCAATCGGTCAATTTCACTGCGAACCACTTGCTTTAATGCGAACGGTACTGGGCGATGTTTGAAAAACTTGGGCTGGGTGTTTGGTTTCAATAAGAGATGAGCCGTGTAGAATTGACTGCATCCTAATTCCGCCCTAAAAACAGCTTCGTGTTTCTTACAAATATTTAATGCATCAGACAAAAGTTGATCTTTAGGATTCGCATTCAATTGAAATACGGAACTCGACTGCATGGCTTTAATTTGGAGACCAAATGCCTGAAACCAGTCTAAACCCATAATATTAGCGCCGCGTTTCACATCACAAACTAAAAGCTGTAAACTGTGGGACTGCTTTTCCCACTGAACATCAACATTAATTACACCTTTCACTGGCACTATCACTTCCCCATATGCTCTGAGAGAACGAGTTGTTGACTCACAAAGAGGACTACCCAAGACCTTATATCCCTCAAGACTTATCAATGAGCAAGTAGCACCAGTGTCGACTTGAAAAGTCAATGGATGTTCGTTGACGCGGAGTGACACAAATATCTTATTTCCTCTCTTATCAGTTTCTAAATGCGCGGATGATACCATTTCTATTACATTTTTGCTCGCCGATATGCTATTTACCACTTCGTTGACGTAATTGGCTCGATCTGATTGTTTACGACGGCTGAAATTCGATTGCTTTCCCCGTTTCGTATTTGGATAGCTTGATTGGCATTTCACACGACTCTTGGACCGATGGCGAGACTGAGATGTATGCGAATCATTGACATTTTTAGTCGATAAGCAAACGCTTCTGATATGCCCACGTTTATGGCACAAATCACATGTCGAATCAAGGTGTTTGCACATACTCCTTTGGTGTTGTGGTGCACCCTGTGCATTTAAAGCTCAGCCATCGAAAAGCTTTTACCTTCTTGTCAAATGTGTTTTGGCGCGAAGACATTTGTTTTCCCGCGCTTTTTGTATATATATATAAGCCTGCCCTGAATTGAGCCCTCCCTCTTTTTAGGGTTCCGTACCCAAAGGTAAAACGGAACCCTATTACTAAGACTTCGCTGTCCGTCCGTCCGTCCGTCCGTCCGTCCGTCTGTCACCAGGCTGTATCTCATGAACCGTGATAGTTAGACAGTTGAAATTTTCACAGAATGATGTAATTCTGTTGCCGCTACCACGACAAATACTAAAAACAGAACAAAATTAATTATACATATACATAATTACAAACAACCAATAATAAATTGTTTCGAAAGGTTTTCGTTGTCATCTTTCGGTCAGTTCTAGAGGTGGGTCAATACTAATATATTGAGATATTACCTGATATGAATATATTCGTTATTGAGTATTATAATATCTAAAGCGATACGAAATATCACTAATATCAAAATATCATGATATCCAAGATATTCGTATTAGTTGGATTCACATGGTATTCGGTGTGTTGACGAATATCGAAATATCATGATATCCAAGATATTCGTATTAGTTGGATTCACATGGTATTCGGTGTGTTGACGAATATCGAAATATCATGATATCCAAGATATTCGTATTAGTAGGACTTGGATTCACATGGTATTCGGTGGGTTGACGAATATCGAAATATCATGATATCCAAGATATTCGTATTAGTAGGACTTGGATTCACATGGTATTCGGTGTGTTGACGAATATCAAAATATCATGATATTCAAGATATTCGTATTAGTAATACCTAATATGGGGAAATATTAGTAATATCTTGATGAATACTAATATATTCGTCTCATCTCTAGTCAGTTCCCATTTGTGAGCGGCTCGTAGTCATCCATTTTGGGAAACCAAACTCAAAGAAAGCGGATAGCCCGAGGGTACGATCAGCGCTTGACACGCGAACGAGTGGAGTTCAATCCGCAGAAGGTCAGCATTTTTGTTTTTTTTTTTTGTTCCTAGTAGCACATGAGAGAGAGTGGGCGAAGAACTCGGGGAGAAATCTTCGGCGAAGTACTCGGAGAGTGATCTTCGGGGAAGAACTCCGGTACGGTTTTAAGCAGTTCCCGGTACGCGGCCGTACCGTGTGTCCTATTGCCTACGTTGGTCGCGGATATTACGTTCGTTGTATAAGGCATTGAAATCAGAAACTTGCGTGTTGCGATTGGTGATGCGGGCTAAGTCGTAGGTCAGAGGGGTTTCGCTACGACTGTTCGAATACTCAAGCTGCGGTTTGTTTACTTCTTTGAACAGTGAATTCCTTTTTTTTTTTAGTTTACATATATTTTTTTTATTTATTTCGACTTTTTTTATTGACATACGGTGTAGGGTAGTTTTAAGGATTAATTGTAAACCTAGATAAAGTTAGGTTAAGGAAATGAAATTTGTGACATATTGAATTGGAAACGATGACGGTGTTTTTTTTTTCTTTTGCGTGGGATATTTCGCGAGTCTCGTAGCAAATTCGCGATTCTTGCTGCGGGTAAGTCGGCGTGAGGGCAATCGCGTGGCGCCATTGCTCACGACCAGTCCTCGCAGCTGGCCTAGCATCCCTTTCGCACGACGTCGCGGCAGGTGGAGAGGAGCAAGTGAGCAAGAGGAGCAAGCGATCTTGCACACATACGAACCGATACGTACATACGTGCATACGCATCACATACGTGCATACACTCACACATCTCTACGCTATGTATAAGTATACATACATACATACATACATACATATGTACATTACGAAGTAGAGTTGGGTAATTCCGGACATGTATAGTTCACGGAACTATGTCCTCTCTCGGACACATGTCCTCTCGCTCCGCAAATTGAACGAAAAGAGTTCCATAGTTCCATTCAACCCTTATTCATCAATCACATATGTACAAAACGAAAAAAAAAAAAACATAAATGCAACGAACATGCTTCTCATACGGTATGAGTTATACACCGTAGTTTTCAAGAAACCCAAAAGTATGGAGATGTGGCGATAAAGCTCGAACAGTTGGTGTACACTGTACAGCACACTTGAACTGAAATGAAAGAATATAATGCCCGCACCGCATTTCGTGAACGAATGTCATACATGTGCATGTATGCATTCAGGTCCGGACATGGACATGGTTTGCTAGTTCCATATCGGTGCGATAATACATTTAGTTCCGGACATGGACATGTTTTTGCTAGTTCCATATCGGTGCGAGTAAACATTTAGTATTTTAAAACGGGTAGAGATTAAAGTGCATACTGAGATGGAATAATTATCTTATAACCCCATTTACCTAGATAATGTTTCAAATATATTGAATGGTCTTTCCAACAAAGTTGTTGGTCCAATGTAACACCTAAATATTTAAAACTGTCCACGTGTTCAATCAAGAAGCAATTTTCAAACATTCTTGATTGTTGAATACTATATCTTCAAGAACAAATCGATTACACAATGGTGCATGATAATATAAGGGAAGGTCTCTGAAAACTGTACCATTGATATTAAATATCATGTACTTCGTTTTGTTGCTAATTATTAGTTTATGATAATTAAACCATCTCCTTAACATATCTAGGTCACAGTTAACATCTGCAAAACTATCAATTAAGTTAGTGTTTGAGTGGAAAAGAGATGTTTCATCAGCAAAGGCAGTTATTTTGCCTTTAAAAGGTTGTAAGAAAAACGAATTAACATAAATTAGAAAAAGGATTGGGCCCAATACTGCTCCTTGGGGAACACCCATATTTAAGGGTGTGAGAATAAAATGTCACTGATTATGTATTTCTGTTGCTGCTTTAACAACAAATACTTTGACAGAATATAATAAATATATGTATTAATGGGGCTCCCATACAACAGACATGCTTTTTTTGCCGTTTTTATACATAATAGTACGGAACCCTTCGTGAGCGAGTCCGACTCGCACTTGGCCGGTTTTTTTTTGAATTGAATTGCGCTAACTCAATAAAGTATTGTAGTTGAAGTAAGGATAAGTAATATTGTTTCAATTAAAATTCACAACAAGTGGCGACGAGGATTAGAAATGGATCAAGCAGCGTTGCAAGCAATGCTAGACGCTCAAAAATTGTGGATGGAGAAAATGTTGGAAGCCAACCGAGCAACGATGGAGGTTAATTCATCACCATCAACCGAATTTTCAATTCCGCAATTTCGTGCTTTTGATGTGGAAAACGAGACATGGGATAGCTACTTATTTCAACTAATGCAGCACTTCACCGCCCATTCGCTAGAAGACGACAATTTACGCAAAGCACATTTTATGTCAACTTCCGGGAATCAAATCAACGAGTTGCTGAAGAAGTTAGTAGTTAAGTGTCTATCTTAAATATAAAAACTCAACGCAGACAACCGAAACTCTGTGTTTAGGTTTAAGGACCTAATACTATATTCGAGTAGCACAATAATTTAGACGATTCCGTTCTCGTGTAATTGAGTTGATGATACTGAAGATGTCGCCATTCTTTCTGTCGGCTCATGTTTAACGACTGTCCGTCTCAAAGCACAGGCGGCGCTAAATGAGATCGATGATTGGTGTACCAGAAACGGGCTGTCAGTCAATCCTCTTAAGACCGATGTCGTTCTCTTTACGAGAAGGAGGAAAAATACTGACATGACTCAGCTGGAACTAAAAGGCACTTTCATCCCGATATCCAAGGAGGCTATGTATCTAGGAGTCACTTTAGATAGCAAGCTTCTTTGGTCAAAGCATGTTGAGTCAAAAACCACCAAAGCGCTGTCAGCTTTCTGGCAATGTAAAGGAGCTTTTGGAAAAACATGAGGTTTATCGCTGGCTAGGTAGGTAGGTAGGTAGGTAGGGTCGTAGCCTTCCCGTAATTGAGAAGAACGCACTTAGGCCAAGGAGGCCCGTTGTGCAGCTACGAGGGGGTTTTATCCCCCTATTCGTGGAACCATCTAGTGCTTCTTAAGAAGTTAAGAAGATTAAGTATCCCTACTTTCTGAACATCTGTCAGATCGTTAAGGAAGTAAGAGCCTAGGTAACGCTTCCTTATATTGCAAAAAGCTGGACAGGCGCATAGAAGGTGGTGAATGGATTCAACCTCCTCCTCGTCCTGACAGCTTCTGCAGAAGTCATTTGAAACTATACCTAGTCTTTGTGCGTGACTGCCAATGAGGCAGTGACCTGTGATGACACCGATGACTTTGTAGATGTCAGTTCTTTTTAGGGAGATTATACTCCTTGTGCGCTGACTGTCAAGCCGAGGCCAGATTTGCCTGGTGATGACGCAGGTGTGTCCCTGGGTCCATCTCAGGTTCGTCTCGGCCCTGGCGAGATTCGTCAGATTATGTTTAATGGTTGTAAGGGGTACTCCCTCACAAGCCACGATTGATTGTAGCGTCGTTCCTTGTTTGGCGAGTATGTCGGCTTTCTCATTACCTGTAATGCCGCTGTGTCCTGGTACCCAGATAAGCTGTATATTGAACTGTTCTGCCATCTCGTTGAGAGATCTGCGACAGTCGAGACTAGATTTTGATGAGTACACATAGGACTCCAGCGACTTTAAGGCAGCTTGACTATCTGTAAGGATGCGAATATCTGTGGTGGATATTACGTTCCACTTCAGCCAAGATAAAGCCTCTTTTATTGCCGACAGTTCCGCCTGGAAAACGCTGCAGTGGTTTGGTAATTTTAGAGCTTTATATAGCTTGAGTTGTTTGCAGAAAACTCCACAGCCCACCCCGTCCTTGGTTTTAGACCCGTCGGTGTAAAAATCCACACAGTTTCTGCGGGGTTGTGTTTGGCGAGTCCAGTTTTTCCTGTCCGGGTAAATCGTCGTGAATTTTTTGTCCAAGATTATGGTGGGTTCTGTGTGGTCCAGGTTTTCTGCCAGACTTGTCCTGTTTTGCAGGATGGATGAGTGGCCGGTGACATAGCTCGCCCATTTCGAGTTGGCTTTTAGTCTTATGGCCGTATGTGTGGCAATTTGCTTGCCGAAAATATCGAGTGGTGTGAGGTCTAGTATCATGTTAAGCGCAGCCGTTGGTGTGGACCTGAGGGCCCCGGTAATGCACATACATGCCATCCTTTGTACCTTCTCGAGTTGTTTATGGTATGTTGTCTTGTCTAGTGCAGTCCACCAGACTATCACTCCATACAGTAGTATGGGTCTGACGACCGTAATGTAGAGCCATAGGGTGATTTTGGGGTTAAATCCCCATTTTTTTCCTAGAGCTTTCTTACATGTGTAGAGAGCAATTGTTGCTTTTTTTGCTCTTTCAGTTGTATTACTCTTCCAAGTTAATTTCCTATCGAGTATAATGCCTAGGAATTTGGCACTAGGGGAATAGGTTAACCTGGTATCGAGCAGAGTGATAGGGCAGTATTCCGGGACTTTGTGCTTTTTGGTGAATAGCACGAGCTCCGTTTTCTGGGGATTAATCCTGAGCCCGCTACTATGCGCCCATTTGCACAGGAATGAGAATGCCGTTTGCATACGGTCATTCAGTGTGGATAGGTATTTACCTGAGATTGAGATGGCAACGTCATCGGCGTAGGCAGCAACGTCCAGGCCTTCTTTCTCCAGTTTGATCAGTAGTTCGTTAACAACTACATTCCAGAGAAGAGGTGAGAGGACTCCACCTTGCGGGGTACCCTTGGTAGCTACTCTGGTAGTCTCTAGGCTTCCCCACTTAGAGTGAATCTTGCGTGTTAATAGCAACTCGCTGATCAGCCCTATCAGAGTCCTCTCCACCTTTAGCTTTTCCAGCCCTTCTATTATTGCTTTCGGAGTGACGTTGTTAAAGGCGCCCTCTATGTCTAGGAAGGCTGTTAGCGTATATTCTTTCAGATGGATTGATCTTTCGATTTTCCTCACTAATGAGTGAAGAGCTGTTTCGACCGATCTACCTTTACAGTAGGCGTGTTGTGCCTTAGACATTAGGGAGGGATCCAAGCTGTGCCGTATGTGTAGGTCTATCAGCCTTTCTAAGGTTTTTAGAGCGAAGGATGATAGACAGATCGGCCTTAGATCCTTAGGGGAAGTGTGAGAATTCCTACCGGCCTTGGGGATGAAGATTACCTTTGCGCACTTCCACTTTTCTGGAATATGACTCCAAGCTAGGCATCCTTTAAAGATTATCTCTAGCCATGGTATAGTCCATTCCATAGTTTGTGTTAGTTCGATTGGGTAGATTTCATCTGGACCTGGCGATTTATAGGGCTTGAAACTTTTTAATGCCCATACAATTTTCTCTCTGGAGATAATATGTTCGTACTGCCCTACTTCGGCAGAGGAGTTCTGAGTTCCTCGCGAGTGCACTGAGTCTTGCGATTCAGAGCAGCCAGGGAAGTGCGTGTTGAGGAGAAGATTTAAAGTTTCTTCCTCGGATGTTGTCCAAACTCCGTTTGCTATGAGGCAGTTGGGAGATTGTGGAACTTTCGAGAGTATTTTCCTCAGTCTATAGGCGTCTGAGATTTTCTCCATATTGTTGCAGAAGATCTTCCAAGACAGCCTTTGTGCTTTCCTCAGGTTTTGTTTGTACACCTTGAGTGAATTTTTGTATAGGCTCCAGTCACTGTCGTTACTTGTGTTCTTTGCTTTATTAAAGAGCTTACGACAGGCTTTGCGGAGCTTGCTTAGATCTGCGTTCCACCAGGGAGGGTAAGATTTTTTTCCTGATTTGTGGGTTGCGCAGCTGTTGGCCCTTGCGTTGCCCAATGTGGTTGTCAGAGTATCGACCATAAGGTCTATATCTAACGTGGTCCGCGGGGTGTCAGGGGTCCTACTTATTATAGAGTTGCCAATGAAGGCTCTATAACGCTCCCAATCGATTCTTCTTGGGTTACAGGATGAGTCAATTGGGGTTGGGACCATGTAGGCTAGGTTGAAAACCAGATAACGATGATCTGAGAAGGAGTGCTCTTCAGAAACCTTCCATTCTCTTATATTATCAATGATGGGGGGGGATGCTAGAGTTAGGTCTAGTACCTCCCTACGATTTTTCGTAATAAAAGTGGGTGTATGACCCTTGTTACAGATAAGAAGGTTAGCGGTTAAGATGAATTCAATAAGCCACTCACCTCTTTCGTTTGTGTCGCTGCTGCCCCAAATCGTGTGATGCGCATTCGCATCCGCACCGATAAGGAGCCCAGCTTGGTGATTCGACGAGTCCTTGACCAGTCTTTTTATTTCGTCCGATGGGATGGACTCTTCTTGCGCCATGTATGTGGACGCTATCCATAGTTTGAGCCCGGGTGATTGGATTGCAATCACTGTTGTGTCTGGGCAACTGTAATTTGGAAGAAGGTAAGCATTTAAAGATTTCTTTGCAAGTATGCAAGTGCGGGGCTTACCTTCTTTTTGTGAAACAAATAGGTTGTAGGCTGGAGTTCTTAGTCCACGAACCCTGTGTTCATGCACCCAAGGTTCCTGGATTAAGGCTATGTCTTCTTCTCCTTTGGCCAGCCTGAGAAGAAGGTTTGCGGATGCCGCTTTGGAATGGTGGAGGTTAATCTGAATCAATTTCAGCATCATGGCTGCTATTAATACGATCTGCCTCCACCATGGTGGCGTTGAGGTCTTCTAGATCTGAGTCTAGAAGATCGTCTTCCATCGGCGAGCTAGTGGAATAGTCCTCGCTTCCGGAGTCGAGCAATGACTCCTGATCTTTAATGACCAGGGATGTTGCTGGGGTTTCAGTTTCTACCGGCGCAGGGCCCTTGCTCCCTGAGGGGGTTGGGGGTTCCTGCACCGTAGAGCTACTGTTACTGACCTCGGTGTTAACCGTGTCTGTGTTGCCGGATGGTGGCATTTCCTCATCCTTTTTGTAGATGTTTAGTTTGACTTTTTTGAAGCCAAACCTGATGTGGTAGTCGCATAGGGCCAGAGGTTCCAAGGATTCACAATTCAGAACAAGGATTGCCTGTCTTGATCGACCTTTCGGTTCCTCCAGCTTCGCGACTCTCCAATCTCCTGTTGGGAGATTGGGATTGCAATAGTTGATTGTCTCAACTATTTCTAGAGGGTTGTCTGGTGCAAGCGGGAGCCAGCATCTAGCTCGCGGTCGTTTAGGGATTTGGTCCTTAGTGATGACCTTGAGCCTAGCTCCCTCCCAAATTTCCCCTATTTCGGCAACTGTTGCCTTCAGAAGATCAACGGATCTTTCGTCAGCACAGCTTATTAATTTGACCCTGCCTTGGTACCATCCAGCGTCGTCGCAGATGGGCGGTGGTCCAGGGTTCTTTCTTGCGACTTTGAGGAAGTTTGTCGATAACGCTTGGTCGACATCCTTCCATTGTTCGGTCGTCATTTTGCCGTCCGGGTCGCTATCATCTATGATTGCGACCGTTAGCAACTCCCTCGCAACCTCACCGAAGGGCTTTGATAGCTTGGCCAGTGTTCCCAGCCTAGCTTTCTTAGCCTCCCGCTTTGGTTCCTCGGGGGACGATCTGGGCCTCTTGGCCTGTTCTTTCTCCTGGGCTAAGATTCCTGTCGCCCAGGTTACCGACTCTTTGTCTTTTTCAGACAAGTCGGTTTTATGGCCCCATCGTTTAATGATTCTCAAGGCCGCTTTGTGATCTTTGTAGGCCTTGGTCGATGGGTTGTTTTTCCTGTCGGAGCGGTTTGAAGGTTCTCCGATCGGAGTCTTTACCGTTTTGGATGTGGAGGGAATATCATCCCCTTCCGGTTTTTTACGAGGTCCGGACTCGTTATTTGTTTGTTGTTTGCTTTGTTTGTTCATGTCCCACGAGTTGCGGAGAAATAAATGTCCACCTGGGCAGAGATCCGCAATACCCAGGTAAGGCTGGCTGATCCGGAGGGCGCCAGGTATCCGGATACACCGTTTGCGACTGAGCTATTTTTGGTCTGGGCTCTCAGCCTGGTCGACATCTCGGCACGGTACGGTTAACACCTTATGTCCAGCCCAGGGGATGGGGAGTGGATAGGTAGGATGGGAGTGTGATGGGATAGGTGGATTGGGATATGATTTGGGTTTGTGAAGGGAGTGACGGGGATGATTATCCTTTGGTGAGAAGCCCCCACACCACGGCAAGGTAGATAATCAGGTGGGGGTATCGCTGGCTAAGGTCCCCTGGATTTACATACATGGCAACGACAAGGCCTATAATCTGATATGCATCGGTTGTTTGGTGGTTCAGACTAACACGCAAACCCCTCGTAGCCTCTTTCACCAAACTTCAAAGAACGGTTTATCTCAGCTGCACGGGGGCTTTCCCCAGCACGCCGGGCACTGCTCTAGATGCTACGATGAACCTTCCACCTCTTGATATATGTATATATCAGAGGGTGGGCTCTGAAAGCCATGTCTCGTCTGAAGAGAAATGGATTTGGTACAACTCGCATAGGAATAACAGTGTGATTGTGCAAGAAGATGCCTTCTTGTCACATGGAGATGCCTTCTGACGCACCGACGCCCATTATCCTACTGCGCCGTAATTTCACAGTCGAGTTTCCATGGCGTCATGGCTCTGGCTGGCAACTGAACCTTTGCATTTTCACGGATGGCCCCAGGTCTGGGCGGGGGTCCGGTGCTGGTGGAGGAGGAAAAGCATATACGTCTGCAGTGACAGCCAAGCTGCACTCAAAGCTATATGCAACCCCTTAACTAGCTCCAAATTAGTGCTTGAACTCAAGTCCTTCTTGAACAGGGTCGGCAGACTAAATTCATTAAGGCTCGCTGCTCCAGACGAGCCTACGATACAGACGTATCAAACTTATAACACCCCTCTTTTTGTATCGGGGGTTAAAAATTAAAAAATATGAGAAGTTAGACGTGTGGGCCTTGCGGATCGCACCTAGACCACTTTTTTGTTATTGTAGTTGTTTGGCTAATTTTTGGATAGACTCATGCTGCCATCGGAGTACACATTTTGGTTTTCAGTCAAACAACCTAATCAAACAGTTTTCACAGACTCGTCCTCAAGCCAGCTTAGGCCATATAAAGGTCAGAGGGGAAACTCCCTCCCAACCAAAATATTCGGTACACATTTTTGTGTTAGTCAACTTGCGTCTTTTCCTTTTAGTTGCTTGCCATTATCATTTGAGTTGTTCATTTCCGGGTTGCGGATTCTGGTGTAATTTTTTCTCCGAAAATTGTTCAAATATTTTCTTTGCGTTACATAGTGTTCTTGAAAAACAATTTTGAGAACTTCTATGAGAACTATGAAGGATTAGTAGTCAGTTAGTTTCGAACTTGATGAACACATTTCTCTGGAAGGAAGTGGAAATCGCCTATTTCCTTTATTGATTCTGTTCACGTGCTGATTATAAATCAATTAATTAAACTAATCAATTGTCTTGTGACCTTACGAATTTTAGATACGTACAAACATACCTATCTACTCGTAGATATCTACATACATATCTACATTCTACTTTCTGCATTCAGTAATAAACATTTGTGCCTCAAAGGCCCATAAAGCAGCAGTAGTTTTATGATAACGTACACCCACAAGCCATGAATTGTAATAGGAAAGCTAATTCTATAAATGTCGATCTATCCCTTCAAGTTCATATAGGAGTATTTGACCTTCGGCTAAGTTGGTCATGAATTTATGTTGTTGAAATGCTTATAATCCGAAGCATCAATCGAGATGGACGTAAGCTTTGAATAAAGCCCACTTTTTTCCAAGAATAGAATTGTATCTCTTTCGGTAGATGTTCTCTCTGTTTGGTTTCTGCCCTTTTGACGCACTGATAACACAGCTAGGCTTATCAGCCGCTTTCGCTGCATTCAATGGTATTTGATTACGCGCTACTTAAGCGAAGTCAATAGGAATATTGTGTTTAGTTGAAATAAGGAAATTGGATTGAAATGAAGTCGCTACTACTCATCGTTTCTGTACTGGCTTTATTTATAGCAGTCTCCATGGCTGCCGAGGCTATTGGAATTTACAACGATCCAAGTAAATAGCAAATCAATAAATTAGAAACCAATATACATATCCTATGGTGAAATTATTTGACAGGGTATCCAGGGAAATGTGCGGTTAGGGAGAATTTAATATTATCGCCAGGTGACGAAGTCAAAGACCCGAACGCACCTTGCGCTAGAATCTTTTGCGGCAAAAATGGTTACACAACTTTCCAAACGTAAGTTTAACTTACAGAAGTACGATTTCGAATGTGCTTTAAAGAGAACGTATATTTCTCGCTCTAGATGTGGGGTACAATCAATCCAAGGCTGTAGATTAGGGGACTATGTCGACACGAGCTTGCCGTATCCAGACTGCTGTAAGCGCCACATCATTTGTGATTAGATTTGAATGATTTGTGCAATTGTAGTTGGTCTTGGTAAACGTAATAATAGTTTAGACAAAAACAGCAATTTAATTTGTTGAAGTACATATATGTAATTTGTAGTCAAGCTTGCTTAAGCGCCGAAAAAGAATCCTCTAAGCCCGTTGTACACAGGTCACCTCTAGGATAGAGTGGATCGATGAAGATGCCCAGCGCGTACTGTTTCCTTTCGAGCGCGCATTCAATTCTCCCGACTAGGATTTGAAGCGCAGTCCCGCAGGATTTTCCGCGCTGATATGCATATCGCATCTCCGAAAGAGGATGCATTCGAAGGGCAACTGTGCGCACGTGCAACTCTTCCAGTTTCTCCATGCTTTTCAGCAAGAAGGTTGTTAGACTAATTGGTCTAAAACTCTTGGCAAGTGAGTAGTCCTCTGTTCCTATTTTGGGAATAAAGACTACTTTCACCGTGCGCCAAGGTGTGGGTATGTGAGCAAGTGCTAGGCTAGCAAGGAGAATTCTATTCAAAGTAGGAAGCAGCTCCTTTATGCCTTTTTGTAGCATAACAGGATATATCCCGTCGGTGCCCGGCGATTTGAAGCCATCGAAGGATGCCACAGCAAATTCAGTGGCTTCAGTCGTAACCACGCACCGTGGCGCAGTGGGTAGTGTGTTGGCCTCTGACGCCGATGACTCGGGATCGAATCCCGACACAGCCATGTCATCGAACGTGTTTTTCACGGTGTTTCTCCTCAGCGGGGTTCTGACAAAACCCCCTGTAGTAAAATTGTCATGAAAAGCTTCTCAAAATTCGCCGTTCGGAACCGGCAATAAAACTGTAGGTCCCTTTCACCTATGTGAAAATGAAATCACACACAACATGGGTGATTGAGAGAAGCTCGGCTCAGGTTCTTCATGGACTGTAACGCCAACATACATACATACAGTCGTAACCACGCGCGACGCAATATACCAGATACGCCGAGTTGTTTTCATCGTTTCGGTTGCAGTTTCCCTTGAAGGATTGTGCTACGAGCCGATGGCGATCGGATTTCCCGGGAAATGAGTCTGAAGCAGTAAACAGTAAAGAGTTTCCGCTTTAGACTCTGTAAAGCTACCATCAGATTTTCTGACTGCTTTGTCGGTTTGCCCGTTTGAGGACTTTAACCAACTTGCTAGTCGCACTCAGAGACTTGATCTCTTCGCAGAAGGTCCTATAAGAATCGTTCTTCGATTTACGAATAAGTTTCTTATATTTTTTCAGCTTCGACCGATACTTGTTCCAGTCATCTTCCGGATTCGATTTGAGCGATCTATTCGGAAGACTTCTGGCTTCCCTACGAAGACTTTGGAGCTCGGCATTCCACCAGGGAACCAATTTCCTGCAAGAAGGTTTGCTGACAGGAAAGTGGATGAGAAGGCCTTTGGTCGTTTCGAGAGAAAAATTCTGCGTAAGATTTTCGGTCTGATCTGCATAAATGGGGAGTTGAGGAGAAGATTTAATAGTGAATTGTGCAGGCTGTACAGCGACATGAACGTAGTACGACGTCTGCGGATCCAACGCCTAAGGTGGCTAAGTTATGTAGAGCGCATGGAAACCACAGTTCTGGCGCGGAAGGGCTTTGAATCCAACCTTAAAGGGCGATGCAGTCGCCTGTTAGAACGAGCTATACAAAGCTATGTCTACCTTATACTTGCTCAACTCGTCAGACTATGCAGGATGCATCGATGAACACCTTACGGATAGTTTTGATGTCAAAAAGGAATTAGGATTCTAAGGTTAGTTAATGACTTCGTCTACCTTGGCTCCGCAGTGACCTGGAACAACGACATCAGTTCCGAAATCTAACGCAGAATCACTCTTGCCAATCGCTATTTCTTTGGGCTCAGAAGGCAATTGAGTAATAGAGCCCTCTCCCGAACGACGAGGTCGATTCTATAGAAGACCCTTATCATCCCGGTCCTGCTGTACGGCGCAGAAGCATGGACACTGTCAAACGCGGATGAGGAGGCCCTTGGTCGGGGAGGCCCTTGAAGGAGCTTTTGATAACGCAACATTCGACAGCATGTGCAACGCTGCCAGACATCATGGCGTAGATGAAGCACTGGTCTTGTGGATCAAAGCAATGCTTGTGCACAGGATATTGACCGCTGATGCAAGCCTCGACCAATGTGTCAAATCCGGCATAAGCAGGGGCTGTCCGCGAGGTAGCGTCCTGTCTCCGCTGTAATGGTGAATGGTGGTCGACTCTCTGATTGATGCTCTCAATTCCTCTGGAATCTATGCCCAGGCCTATGCGGATGATGTCGCCATTCTTTCTGTCGGCTCATACTTAGCGACTGTCCGTCCTAAGGCACAGGCGGCGCTAAATGCGATCGGTGTTCTCTTCACGAGAAGGAAGAAAAATGCTGACATGACTCAGTTGGTAGAGGGCATGGGCTCGGACATACAGGGTAAAGTTGCTGATTGCTCTCAACCTGGCGAGATGCCAGCAACGATCCCTGTTTAAATGCCCGGGTCAAGTTGACATACGGCCTCCTCGCGGCGCCCTCTGGATAGCCTCTTCAACAACCGTTGGGAGGTGAACAAACGTATGCAGCGAAAAAAACCCCGACCAGAATGGCGGTTGTGCGGCGGGCTAACAATCCGCCCACGTAAAAAAAACCCAAAGTTATGAATGAGCAAGATGCCTCGGATACACGGACGGATACTCGACGACGACAACGCACGAAAAAGGAACACGATTTGCGAGTATGCTCCTGGAATGTCAGAACCCTGTACACTCCCGGAGCTGCTCATAAACTAGAAGGAATCCTCACGCAGTACAAGGCGGATATTACTGCGGTCCAGGAAATACGCTGGATAGGAAACGGTATGATTAGAAAGAAAAATTGCGACATTTATTACAGCTGTCACAAAAGGTTGCACGTACTGGGATGCGGATTTGTCGTGGGAAAGCGGTTAAGGTCGAAGGTCATCGACTTTAAGCCTATAAGTGATCGCCTGGCTGTGATCCGCATCAGAGGCAGATTTTATAACATCAGCCTTATATGTGCACACGCCCCTACCGACGAGGCTGAAGACCCTATCAAGGAGGACTTCTATGACCTCCTGGACAACGCCTACGGAGCTTGTCCGGAGTACGATGTAAAAATCGTGCTCGGGGACTTCAACGCCAAAATCGGAAAGGAAAACACCCTTGGCGGAATGATCGGAAAGCACAGCCTCCACGATACAGCAACAGATAACGGCTTCCGACTCGCTGACTTTGCGACAGCTCGTAATGCGGTGATAAGTAGCACAAGATTTCCTCGCAAGCGAATCCACACAGCAACCTGGCGATCTCCGGACGGTCGAACCGCCAACCAAATCGACCATGTGCTCATTGACGCAAGGCACGCGTCAAACATCCTGGATGTGCGAACATTCAGAGGGGCAAATGTCGACTCTGACCACTTCCTCGTAGCAGCAAGATTCAGAGCTCGACTGTCCAATGTCAGAAAGCTGCACCAGCCCATCAGGAGGAGGTTCGACATTGGGCGCCTGAGCACACCGGAGGTTGCCAGAGTCTACAGGGAGCAGCTGAGCGAAAGACTCTACGGTATGCCTACGTCGAACACAAATGCTAATAATATGTGGCTGCATTGCCGCTCAGCCATTCAGGAAGTAGCCGAAACCACCTTAGGATACCTACCACCCCCGACAAGAAACCCGTGGTATGATGGCGAGTGTGAGCAGAAAAAGGCAGCAACCGACGAGGCGTACCAAAAGGCGCTGCAGAGGAAAACCAGGGCAGCGCGAGAAGAGTACCGAGCCAGAAGAAGGGAGGAGAAGAAACTACTGCGACAAAAGAAAAGAATCTTCGCAGCCTCCCAGCTCAAGGATATCGAGGAGTCTAGGGATAAACATAAAATACGAGCCTTTTACAAGAAAGCCAAAGGCCTTGCAGGAGGCTTCAAAAAGGGCACCCTGGCTCTTCGAAACTGCGAGGGTAATCTTGTCACCGACCCGCAGGGAATAGTGGATGTATTTAAGCAGCACTTCCAGCAGCTGCTTAACGAGCATGACCAAGAGAGAGTGGTAGGGATCGAGGAAATCCCAACTCCAGCCGCTGAAGTAGTCCTCCCACCCAGCATAGAAGAAGTCGGCACAGCTATTCGGAAGCTGAAGAACAACAAGGCCGCAGGCTCAGATGGCTTGCCATCAGAGCTCTTCAAGGCTGGCGGTGATGTTCTGGTAGGGAGCATGCACCAGATCATCTGCAGAATTTGGGAAGATGAGAGCATGCCCGACGACTGGAATACCAGCTCTATATGCCCCATCCACAAAAAAGGCGATCCTACCTCTTGCGAGAACTATAGAGGTATATCCCTGCTCAATGTCGCATACAAGACCCTGTCCAGCGTATTGTGTGAACGTCTAAAACCATTTTGCACCGCACTAATCGGCAGCTACCAGTGCGGCTTCCGGCCCGGCAAATCAACTATAGACCAAATTTTCACACTTCGACAGATCCTGGAAAAGACCAACGAGTTTCAAATCGATACACACCATCTTTTCATCGATTTCAAAGCCGCATACGACAGCATTCATCGTGAAGCACTGTTTGGGGCGATGGCCGAATTCGGGATCCCGGTAAAACTGATCCAGTTGTGTCGCGCCACGCTAAAAAACACGCGATGCACCGTGCAACTCGGTTCTAGGACCTCGGAACCATTCGAAACATGCACCGGATTTCGGCAAGGAGATGCGCTGTCATGTGACTTCTTCAACCTGGTGCTGGAGCAGATAGTGCGACGGGCAGGCGTCAACAGGGAAGGCACTATCTTTTACAAGTCCATCCAGCTGCTAGGATACGCGGATGATATCGACATCATCGCGTGTTCTCGCCGTGGCATTGTGGAAGCATTCACGGCGATTGAAGAACAGGCGAAACGAATTGGTCTTAAGATCAATGAGGACAAAACGAAATACATGCTGTCAAGCAAAAACCAATCCGTCGCTCACCACCTGGGACAAAACATAACAATTGACAGCTACAATTTTGAGGTAGTTAAGGAGTTTGTCTACCTCGGGGCAAACGTAAATTCCACAAATGACACCACAGTGGAGATCCGGCGTAGAATCGCCCTTGGCAACCGCTGCTACTTCGGCTTGTCCAAACAACTGGGGTCAAAACTCCTCACTCGAAAGACCAAAGTCATGCTTTACAAAACGCTCATTCTGCCAGTCTTGCTGTACGGAGCCGAAAGCTGGACGATAAGCAGGACAGCGGAGCTGATTTTGGGTTCTTTCGAAAGAAAAATTCTGCGCCGGATATTTGGTCCTGTCTGTGAGGAAGGTGAATGGAGAAGAAGACACAACCGCGAACTCTACGAGCTGTACCAAGATGTGGATGTAGTCCGGAAGGCAAGGACCCGTCGACTGCACTGGCTCGGCCACATCGAGCGCATGGACATCAACGCTCCAGCTAAGAGGGTCTTCGACTCCGAGCCTCCTGGTTCGAGAAGAAGAGGAAGACCGAACCTCCGGTATAAAGACCAAGTAATCGCGGATGTAAGACATCTTGGTCTTGACAACTGGAAGCAGCGTGCCCGGGACCGTCAAGGATGGAAGGCAGCTATAGCTCAGGCTCAGATCCTCCATGGATCGCAGGCCTGATAAGTAAGTAAGTAAGTAAGTGACTCAGTTGGTACTAAAAGGCACTTCCATCCCGGTATCCAAGGAAGCTAAGTATCTAGGAGTCATTTCAGATAGCAAGCTTATTTGATCAAAGCATGTTGAGTCAAATACCACCAAAGCGCTGTCAGCTTTCTGGCAATGCAAAGGAGCTTTTGGCAAAACATGTGGTTTATCGCTGGCAAAGGTCCTCTGGATTTACATACATGACAACGACAAGACTTATAATCTGATATGCATCGGTTGTCTGGTGGAACAGACTAACACGCAAACACGTCGTAGCCTCTTTAACCAAACTCCAAAGAACGGTTTATCTCAGCTGCACGGGGGCTTTCCCCAGGACGCCGGGCGCTGCTCTAGATGCTACGATGAACCTTCCACCTCTTGACTCTTGATATATTTTTCAGAGGGTTTGCTCTGAAAGCCATGTCTCGTCTGAAGAGAAATGGCTTTTGGTACAACTCATGTGCTTGCGCAAGAATTGTCCTGCGACCCCTGTCTCATGGACATGCCTTCTGACGCACTGACGCCCGTTATCCTACTGCGCCGTAATTTCACAGTCGAGTTTCCATGGCGTCAGGATTGGCTCTGGCTGGATACTAAACCTGGAAAGGATTGTCTTCGCATTTTCCAGGCTCCAGGTCTGGGCGGGGGTCCGGTGCTGGGGTCTTTTTTGAGCACGAAAACTTCCGACTGCACTTCTCGTTAGGAAAATATGCATCTGTCTTCCAATCAGAGATATACGCAATCCTAATGGCCTTGCACTATGTTGTGAAGCACAGGTGGAGGGGGGAAAAGCTCATGCGCCTGTAGACAGCCTAGCTGCACTCAAGGCTGCTGTGTGTGTCCCCTAACTAGTTCCAAATTAGCGCTTGAACTCAAGTCTTTCTTGAACAGAGTGGGTAGACTAAATTCATTCAGGCTTATATGGGTTCCAGGTCACTCTGGGATCCCAGAAAATGAGATCTTTGATGACCTCGCCAGAATGGGTTCAGAGGAGAGCTTCTGAGGACTTGAACCCGCTCTTGGTCTACCTTCGTCCACGGTTAATTCGCACATAAACGACAAGGTGTTTAATACACACAACCGTAGATGGACGAATTGTCCAAGATGCAGGGTAACAAAGCGCGTATGCCCTGCAGTCTGCAAGAAATCCGCAGCATTCCTCCTGTCTTCAAGGAGAATCGACTGCAGAAGACTTGTGGGAGTCATTACGGGCCACTTTTACTGAGTATCTCTGCGTGCTTGGCATAAGTGAGATGCCTATCTGTGCTGCATGTTGCGAGGAGGATGACACTGCAGAGCATTTTCTCTGTGACTGTCCTTTGGGGCCGACGTGGTGTGTTTTTTTTTTTTTTTTTTTTTTAATAATTTGCGCGCACTCAAGGTCTAATAACCTTATTATGTCGGTGACACAGTGCGGGCAGAAGGTAGAGAGGAAGAGGAATAGAGGAGATGCCGATGGACATTGGTCTTAAATGCTTGCATGTTGCATTGAGGGGGGAAAACCGAATCCGGCAGGGAGTTCCAGATTCGTGTGGTTCGGTTAATGAAAGATTCTCTATATTTGACAGTACGTCCGAAAGCGGGCTTCAGAGTATATTGGTGAGCATTCCTAGAGAGACGTGTATTGCGGGAGAAATTTTGAAGCGGCGGAATGCAACTGGCTATTTCATCAGAGCATTTTTGGTGGTAGTAACGATAAGACAGGGAGAGGCAGGTAACATTCCTGCGGTGTTCCAGCGAGTCTAATGTTTTGGTAATGCTGGAGTCACCTATCAGTTTTATGACTCGTTTTTGTATTCTGTCTAGTAGGTGCAGTGAGGTCTTGGAAGCACCGGACCAGACATGAGCGTTAAACTCTAATTTGGGGCGAATGAACGCCTTATAGATTGTGGCCAGATCTAAGGGTGAGAAATATTTCTTGCATCTGTATAAGAAGCCTAGGCATTTCGCAGCATTCTTGGCGACACTGAATATATGGTCGCTCCAATTAAGATTGTGAGCAACACTCATACCCACGATGGAAAGCTTTTCAGTTTCTGAGATGCAAGTGCCATTCATGGATAATGGCTGAGGGTTATTTATTCGCTTTAACGACAAGAGACAGCATTGTGTTTTGGAAGCATTAAATTCCACTCTATTGTTTTTACCCCATTGGATGATGCTGTCGATATCGGTATTTAATGAGCTTAACATACGCTGCCGCTCATTATCTACAACCGAAGTGCAGGGTCGTAAACTGGTGAACGAATATGAGAAGCTGAGGGTACTGTCGTCAGCGAAGGAGTGAATTGGATTAGAAGCAACAGACAAGAGATCTGTACCGAATCTCTTAGCTCTACATTACTGAAGCATCTTCTCATTTTTCTCCGGTAAACGGGGAAAATACAGTAATGTAAAGTGTCTGTCTTGAGGGCGCCATGGGGCAGTGGTTAGTGTGTTGGACTCTGACGTACGATGAACGTGTTCGGATCCCGATAACACCAACGCCATCGAATGTTTATTTCGCAGCGTCCCTCCTCGGCGGGGTACTGGCAAAACCTTCCGCAGTATACTTGCCTTGAAAAAGCTTCTCGACTCACGCCGTCCGGAATCGGCATTAAACTGTAGGTCCCTTTCACCTGTGCCAAAAATAAATCGCACACAACATGGGTGATTGAGAGAAGCTTGGCTCTGGTCCTTCATGGGCTGTAACGCCACCAAAGAAGAAGAAGGTGTCTGTCCGGAGTACAATGGAGTATCTGAGTGTTCCAACAGATGCAAAAGCCTTCAACAAGAAAAAAAAAAACTAACAGGACCCTTTCGCGTTCTGGTTACGACATTTCCGGCAGATATGATCAGGTTAGCTTTCTTTGGGCGGGACCATTCCCATTGCCTGGACTTCTGTTTCGTTTCTGGCGTATTTGTATGTATTTATTTTTGGACCCATGTGTCATCCATGATGACAAAATCGGCTGAATACCTATTGAATCGGCCGTAAGGTGACTGTAGAAATCTTTTGTGCATTTGCTTTTTATAGGCGTCCAGCAAATGCGGCGCATGAGGCCTCAGCTGTCTCAGTCACTTTCTCTATCGTTCAACACGATATCATGCACTTTTTCTATGGTTTCCGGAGTGCTTTTTTAAGCCTTCACGTGGGTCATCTTCGTTTGAATTTAGCTGCCAATATTTTAACGGCTGACGTTGAAGGAGCAGAGTCTCCATTTATGCTTTTGTCAACCTTGGGTCAAAGCATAAAAAAAAAACAAATTCACTCGAATATGTATATTTGTACAAACACCTGATTCCGCCATAGTCCAGCACTATTGCTGCTCTATATCAAGTTGAAAAACCATTAAAAGACGATGACAGCTCCCATTGGTCGCATAAATAGCTAAGCAGACAGTAGACCTCCATCGTAGACCAAGTGCTAAGCAAAACGAAACCTTGATATTGGACAATTCATAATGGAGGAATGTTGTCATGTCAAGACTACAGGTAGGCGTATAGTTATTCTTTTGTTTCTGTTGTAGATATTAGATAGACATTTCTGACAATGTACTATGAATCAGCCGACAAAATACCATGCCAGTCACGGAAACGGCTTAGGAATATGAAACACGTCATCACGTCCTCGTACATGATAAAATGCCACGATTAGGGATATTATTTAAAACCATTATGTCAGGTACACGAAGGTTTTGTCAAGAAAAGGTGGAAAATATGTATGATAGGCAGTTATCCTTGATTCTTCAACCTTCTGGAAGCTTTTCCTTTTCAACTCTAGTAAAACAACTGCGCATCTGGGGATAAATGTCGATATCCTTCGACACTGTCAAGAATGGCACGATAAACATTTTTGGTATTTGAAAAACACTCCAAAGGTGACAATAGCCAACACGTCTGCAAATTCCCCGCCACATCCACCCTCAAAACTGAATGCAAGAATGCCATTTCAAATCTTTCACGTACACAGTCGTCATGTCCAGGAGCTCCTTCCTATCCTTGTATCTATTCCTTCACTTTCACAAGCAGATGGTTGCTCTAAAGATATTGCCTTTGCTCTACCGATATAGATCCAATTGTAACTATCCTCTTAATAGAACAATCTAAGGCATTATGAGGAGAAATTGCTTTCGAAAATTTTCTATTTCAAGAACTCTGCTTTAAAGCTACTCGTATCAGTATTCGAAGGAAAATGATTCTCTACGTACGTGCAAGTGTGTGGCAAATACCATGGGTATAGCCAAGTACAAATTCTTATCTCTCCACCTCCCCCTTTCTGCAGAGAGAAGAATTTAATTCGAGATTCCTTCTGGGGGCACACCGATTTCGGTACGGAAATAAACGACACACCCACGCTGAGCTTTGAATGAAAACAGAACGTAGATTGCAGTCGGAAACGTTCGCTATTAAAGTATTGTTCAAGGCCATTCCATGGAAATCATTTTTTTTTTTTATTTACGTGCATCCACTTTAAAATACGTTTGCAGTATGCACGTATCCGGCTCTTTATAGTTTTCGAGGTATTCGAACAACAACCAACACAAAAACAGAAACCTTCAAAGGGCGTTTCACAAGGAGAGGTACACCGCTGTCCTAGACAACAATGATTCAAGGGCTGCTATAAAAAGTTATTTTAAACAGGATGTTGGGTTTCGAATAGACCAGCAATCTCTTCATTTTCAAGAGTTCAGATTGCGATCGCGATTACTATCAGCCATGGAATCCCCAAGTGCCATTAAGTGCAAAAAGATATTCTACGAAACTCTCTAAGGATGCGCAAAAGGTCGTAAATCAACGTTAACGAATTGTTCTTGGTTCTTGTATTATGGGGGAAATATTTATGGAGGCTTTAATGTTTACGCTTCAAGCCCTCTAATCAGTTAAGGAAGTTTTCTTACTTCGTGAAACTTGTTGTTGACATTTGTGTTTCGCCAAACAGTTCGGGGAGGTTATACATCATCATCATCATTTTCAGTGACCCGCATGTTCCATTAAAAGAGTCGCGGGAGTAATGCACGCACCCAAGATCTCCAGGCCACTCGATCCCCCGCCGTCGACTCTAACTCATCAGGTGCTATGCCCAAGCGCACCAAGGCGAGTTTTTGGACTTGGTCCAACCACCTTGTCGTAGGTCTGCCAAGCGGTCGCCTATCTGATGGTATTGCATTCAAGGCATGCTTTGGACGTCATGATGATGGCGACATTCGTCGCACGTGACCAAACCATCGAAGCATAGCCCTTTCTGTTCGGAGAAGCAACTGCTCAACATTGAGCTCCCCGCGCTCGGCCATGTTTCTCATCCAATCCTTGCGATTAACTCTCAGAACAGCACGAAGAAATTTCATCTCGACAGCTTGTATTCTTTCGGTCAATATCCATATTTCATAACCATAAATGAAAGTTGGAACGAATTCCTCTTCTTCTTAACGGACGTCACAGTTCGGGGTGAACCTGGGCCTCAACCAACATGCCCCTCCAACTAGCACGATCTTTTGCTAGACTTTTTTACTGCCGCACACCCAGTTGGCTGAGGTCCCCTTCACCTGTCTGCGCCATCTCAGGTGCGGCCGTTCACTGGTTCTTCGTTTCTCTAGGTTGGATTCAAAGACTCTCCGGGCTGGAGCTGTGGTGTCTATTTGCCTGACTAGGCTCATGTCGCTGTACAGCCCGTCTGCGTTAATAGGCCCGAAAATCACGCGCAAAATCTTTCTCTCGAACCGACCTAGGGCCTCCTCATCCGCTTTTGATAGCGTCCATGCTTTTGCGCCGTACAGCAGGGCCGGGATGATAAGGGTCTTATATAAAGTCTCAATATACTCAATTGCCTCCTGAGCCCAAAGAAACAGCGATTGGCAAGATTCTGCGTTTGATTTCGGAACTGACGTCGTTGTTCAAGGTCACTGTGGAGCCAAGGTAGGCGAAGTCCTTAACAACCTCGAACTTATATCTGCCTATACAAACGTTCTGGCCAAGACGTCGGTGGTGAGCGTCTTTTTGTGATGACAGCATGTATTTAGTTTTGCCCTCGCTTACTGCCAAACCAATTTTCGCCGCCTCTATCTCAATACTCGCATACGCCCCATTGACATCTGACTGTGATCTACCTATTATGTCAATGTCGTTGGCGTATGCAAGGAGTTAAGAGGATTTGAAATAGATTGGGCCTCTTGTATTGGGCAGTGACGACAGCGCATCGCCCTGCCTAAATCCTTTTTTGAGATCAGAACTATCGGTAAGGTGTTCACCGATTCGGATGGAGCAGCGAGCATTCTCCAAAGTCATTCTGCATAGTCTGATGAGTTTACCAGGTATGGCAAAGGTAGACATAGCGTTGTATAGCTTGTCTCTAATTACGCTGTCGTATGCGGCTTTGAAGTCGACAAATAGGTGGTGAGTGTCGACTTGAAATTCATTGGTTTTTTTGCAGGATCTGCCGTAGTGTGAAGATTTGGTCGATGGTGGACTTCCCTGGCCTGAATCCGCACTGATAAGGACCTATCAGCTTATTTACAAAAGGCTTCAGGTGTTCACACAAAACGGCAGAGACGATTTTGTAGGCGATGTTAAGGAGACTTATTCGTCTGTAGAGGGGTCTCCCTTCGTGTGGATCGGGCATACGATTCTGAGACTCCATTCCTCGGGCATGCTTTCCTCTGACCATATCTTACAGATAGCTGGTACATACTCCTCACCAGGTCATCCCCAGCTGCCTTCAAGAGCTCAGCAGACAGTCCGTCTGCGCCAGGAGCTTTATCGTTACTTCCACCAAAAATGCTCTGATGAAGTAGCCAGTTACTTTCCATCCCTTCCACATTTCCCCCGCAATACACGTCTTTTATCCATTCTTCATACATAATCAACAAAACTCTCACCAAAAATCATATGGTCGACCTGTCTTTAACCTCGATACTATTTTCCCATGCCCCAAAGAAACTTAAATATGCTTAAGTTACATTAAATCATCGAATTAAGCCTCAAATAATGATGGATGCGATGATGGATGCTCATCGCTCTCTAGTATTATGATGACAAGCAATAAATCCAAATATATATCCACCGAAGCAGAAGTAAATTGATTTATAAACTCTATGCCACTACCTACGACTGTGATCCATTTGGGGGTAGTATCTCAAACATAAATCAAATGATAAATACAATTTAACGTCATTCCGCAGGAGTGTGCTCACATCTAATTCATGATACAATATACGAGTGTGAAATGATATCTGTATCCATATCTCAGTCCAAAACGAGACTGCAAGGAAAGCCATCACACAGCTCTAAGATCAAATCCACACCTTGGGTAAGCAATAGGTATGTATTCTAACCCAAGATTCGGCAAATCCCCAATGTGTTATCTACACAATGATGAAATGTTCGATTAATCCATAGTCATTCGAGGGCAAAACCAAACAAATACAAGAAACGAAAGTCCAATTT
This sequence comes from Eumerus sabulonum, assembly GCA_951905685.1. NCBI lineage: Eukaryota > Metazoa > Arthropoda > Insecta > Diptera > Syrphidae > Eumerus > Eumerus sabulonum. The sequence continues at coordinate 244,705,508 of OX645060.1, forward strand.
GATTAGAAACATGTACTCTTACGAAACGAACATCGAACTTTACATCTTATGGCATGTACTAATCCGGAATCCCATATACATGTATTGAGGTACGTGCGACATGGATATGTAGATGTTTATCAAAGGACGTGCTCATCATCATCATGTGCCCCATCTTATTAAGTATTCCCGAAAAGAGTTTTGTTTCCAACCAAAAAGATAAACAACAATTGACTCAACTTTTCCGGATACAGATGTACATAAGTGTACAATAATATAATATAAGAAGAAGAAGAACAACAACAACAGCAATCGAATAGCGATAGTCAATTGAGCCCCTGACTTGGTAATAATAAAAGATTAGAGGAGAAAGTGTACTTACTGCCTTTCCTTACGTTGCTGCCGTTTCTTTTTGAAAGCCTTCTTAACTCGCAAAAGGAGGAATGCTGCGCGATCGATGGATAACGCCGGTGAGCTCTTCTTGGGCGCATCATCCATTTTTACGTTTCACAGGAACTCACTTGTTTCGATCCTTATTTAGGAAACAATTTTAATTTATTCACTTTTTTGCTATTTTACTTCTTTGCTTTAATCACTTTTCTTTTCACATATTTATCACTCGTTACAGCACCACCACGTTTGTGACTAAATCTGTTCTATCGACTAAGTTGTAAGGACATCTAGTATCAGAGGGGGATTCAAAAAGGAAATGAAAGTTATAATCGTCTTATACCGCCGACTAAGCTGACGCAAAATCGCAAAAATATCGCCTAAAAACCCAACCGCCCCCATTGACGTCTATGGAAATGTCCTTATTATCTACCCTATGAACAAGGTGTGGGGGATTAAGAAAGTCGTAAATAAACAAAAGCCGGAAATTCCAATTGATTCAAGGACAGACAAATCGCATAAATGAGAATATCCATGACCAAGTTCACATCTGGGCTATTCAATCAACGTTAGATTGAGTGGTAGGTCTCCCCATTCATACGGAATGGATGGTGTAACCAGCACGCTAGGAACATCCAGTTTATGCTCTTGCATATCAAAAAGGGAGATGTAGGACGAATGAAATCCAGAATTTTGTGTGACAACCTCGACATGCCCGAAGGCATAGTGACCAAAGTGGCTTTCAACTTTCTCATTTCGCCTACGTACATATATCACTTCTTGGTATACCTATGGACCACTTGTCTTCCTCTTACCCATACACCAACAACATAAGACAATCTTGGGAAACACGTATGAATTTACATCCTGAATGCTTGGTGTCCTGACAGCAAAAGGTCAAAGTGGGACAATTTAAAGTATCATCGCTTACCCAGCCCTACTACCGAGATGGAACTCAAAATTCAGTATACAATACGGTAGCCACAGACAGTGCGAACAACAACACGCTCTCAATCTATCAGTGTAAAGCACCGAACCATTAAAACGAAGTACCGCAGGTACATGTACTATTAATCAGATTCATAAAATGTAATTTCGTTCCGTTTAAAGTTCTCGTCCTTGTCGTCACGTCGCATCTCATCACCGTCGGCGAGGTGGGATGAACACGAAGAGCAAGACATTGATAATCTTCAATAGGAAAGTGGGTCCTGCCGCAAAAAACAAAAAAAAAAATGGCGTCACAGTCGTTGTTAACGCGTCAAATTATAATTTATTACATTAATTTCATTCAGAAATTAACAGCCGACACATGAGTATAAGCGCGAGTAACGAGACGGCTTCTTCATAAACAACAGCATAGCACATCACACACATATGGCATTAGGTGGGCTGGCAGGACAATATGATATAGACATGGACACAAGATGATTAATGACCATCAGACAGCAACCGACTTGAGTCGCATACCATCATCTTGAAAACGATGCCTAAGGTGTAAGTACATGACAAGAAGGCAACTGGCAACTGACAACTGGAGCCTTACAACCCAATCATCGATATTATTTTCCATTCTCCCGAAAAACTTATTATATCTATAAACACACACTGTTAACAGGACGAAAAAAACAATCTATCCACCGTCGACGCCACCGATTGTCTACTGTACGAGTAGTAGCTACACTACGACCACCACCCATGGCAAGTGATCCAATAACAACGTTGTAGCCGTGTAGTCAGTTTTCCGAGACGAAAGACGAAAAAATAACAAAAATAACGACTTTTTTGAGAAGGATTTCCTCCGTTAATACATTCATCCGTACTGACACTTAATATGCAACAAAACAAAGAAAAAAAAAAAAAGAAAACAGAACCACCAAGCGATGGAGCAAGAAGCTCCGAGAGCCGAGAGGACCTACTGATGAAGAGTGAGTGGCGAAAAACAACTCAATAAATTTATTATCTGTATTACACAAGCGCGAATTGTAATGAATTTCCCGACCCGGTCCCGTCCTTATTAATTTTACACAGCCTAACCCTAACTTCACAGGACGACAGTTCTTAACCGTTGCCGAATCACGAGAGGACTAAAAATCAAACGCGAGATATACTAACATTTGTTTATCCTCCAACAGTAGTAAGCTTTCTGCAACCCAGAGAACCGAAGCTTTTCTCATTCGTACCTAAATCCTGCGCGTAATGAAATTCACCCCAAAAAAACCAAAATTGTCAATTGTCCTTGTCATCCGAAAAACGACCCGACGAATGGGTAGAAAAAAAGTTATCCTTCAGCCAATTGGACAAGTACGCTCGTACACCGCGTACTGGTCGGTGCCTACCTCTGCCGAAAACCACTTAATTCAAATTTAAAATTTTCAAATCACCGTTGTTTACAAACGGCCAACTCTATTTCCCAATTATTCGAGCAGCACTTGGCCGAAGGAGAATCACCAAAAATCACCGTCATTCAGTGTCCATGCGGAAACACATCGATGTAGCGGTAATGAATGAGGACTTTGCGGATTTTGTCGACAACATGAAATCGAATTATGTTGCGGTGAGTCGTATGGACAGTAATTGATTTAGACATTGATTGTGAGAGATTGCATTAGATGGCCGAGATACGAAATGGATTTGAGTGCGAAGGCAATGCATTTCGACAGTGGATGAATGTAGTAGACCAATTGACAGCGGTTTGGGAATCGCTGCAATCCAATTAAAATTAAACGAATCTCTGCAGTAATTAAATGCTTTTCAGTTGCTCTTTGTGGACATGGATATTATTGGAATTGGATTGGCTTTTCCTGGTCCTGTTTCCTGATTTTCAATTTGTTTTATACATTTTGACCGCATAAAATGTCGATGAACTGTAATTGGCAGTCGATTGTTGATTTATATGGGTAGCTCCTCCTGTAGTGCTTATTCATTGAAGTTTTAAAATAAATCATGCAGGTGATGGAGGGGACTTAAGAATGCCTGTGTGGTAGGGGCGCCCTATTCTGATACTGGATCACACAAATGGATGAACAATTACGATCGGTATGCTTATATCCAATGTGTAACCACAGTGATCTCGCTCATAGACTCATCACAAGGGAACCAGTCCTTACCTTCTGATAAAGTGAGTGAAGTGTGCCAAATACTCCCCATGATAAGGATTAGAGGCCCGCAATGCGACAATTCCTTATGGATTTCTGAAGACTCCGCTATGCATACTCATATCACTACTATACACTAGCTAGAATACAAACGAATTTTTTTATTTATTTATTTAATCTACAAGCTACTTACGTACTAACAGATTTTAAAGGACACACAATATTGTATGTATAAATATTTTATATACGTTGTCTGAAAATAAAATACCTATTATGTGGAAGATTCTTAAGAGGTAAAAAGGCATAATAACTTGCATTTAAAACGAAGTCTATTATCAGACAAATCCAAGTAAGAGGAATATACGTTAAAAACTCTGATTATCCTTGATAGTGGTTCGTTTTTCCCGTAATCTGTGTTGTGAAATATTTCGAATAATAATCGACGGATTCGCAGCGACCTAGTGGGCAAATAAAATTGAATCTTTGCAAGAAGACAAGGGCACTTTATATGGTAAGAAAGTATGTCCCTAGCAAACATTACGTCATGAATGGTTCGTCTAGTCGCCAGGGTTTTTATACCAAGCAGTTGGCATCTTGCTATGTAGCTCGGGCGGAAATTCCAATGCATTTTAAAAAAGATTAATCTTGTAAAACGCTTTTGAACCTTTTCGATACGCTCAGAGCAAGTTACAAAAGCTGGATTCCAGATTACGACCGCATATTCAAGGAAAGGTCTGACCAGCGACATGTAAAGTGATAATAATGCAAATGGATCAGTGAATCCTTTAGTGTTGCGTTTGATGAAGCCGACGGCTGAGTTGGCTTTTGATAAAATATAGTTAATATGAGGGTGAAATGAGAAAGAGGAGCTAAGCATAACTCCTAAATCTTTGACACTATTCGCCTTCGAAAGGAATGTGGAGTCAATGGTGTAATTGAATTCAATAGGATAGGCTGATTTCGTGAAAGAAATAGAATGACATTTCTTTAAATTTAGGTTTAGATGGTTACTATTACACCATGCGAAAACATTGTAAATATCAGACTGTAAAAGTACGCAGTCGCTGACAATTTTAATGCTCTTGAACAATTTCATATCATCGGCGTAAAGCAAACACTTACTGTGGTTAACCGAACGAGTAATATCGTCAATGAAAATTATGAACAAAAGAGGGCCTTAATGGCTACCTTGCGGAACGCCCGACATACATTTTATTTGCATAGATAACGAATTTCCAATTTTAACTCTTTGAGTACGATTTGAGAGATAGGAGGATATCCAGGAAAGGAGCTGGGAGTGAAATCCGAATATCTCAAGCTTATTGATTAGCAGCGAATGATTAACTGAGTAAAATGCCTTACTGAAATCGGTATAAATTGCATTAACCTGATTTTTGTCTTCTAACTCATTTATTATGAAGGAGGAGTAAATGGATAGATTGGTTGAGGTCGAGCGACCCGACATGAAACCATGTTGCGCTTCGGATATGTGCTCTTTGATGATAAAATCTATTTTAGTTTTTACTATGCAATCAAAGAGTTTTGGAATTGCTGAAAGCTTGCAAATGCCTCTATAATTTTCAACATTATTCTTAGAGCCCGATTTATGAATGGGAATGAGAAATGACTGTTTCCATTCGTCAAGAAAAACTCCTTCAGATAAAGATCGATTAAATATGAGTAAAAGTGGGTTGCAGAGTGAGCTAGCACAGTTTTTAAGAATAATTGATGGTATGCCATCTGCACCATAATTGAGTTTTGGCTTTAGATTATTAAGAGCAAGAGAAACGTCGGCTGAGCTTAAATTTAAGGATCCGATGTCTACTAAGTTAGGTGAACTATTTCGAGTAACATAATAAGGATTGGCGTTATTGGAATTTGGGTCAGAAAAGGTGGATTGAAAGAATTGTGCAAACAGTTCAAGAGTAGAGTCGATGTTATTAGATTCTTCTTCGTTGAAATGCATTAAGTTAGGTATTCCAACAGATATCCGTTTAGAGTTAATAAATGCCCAGAATGATTTACTATCATGTCTTATATTGTTTTCGATAGAAAGAATGTAATTTTTATATAGAAACTTATTAAGAACGAAAAATTCTTTACGTAAATTACTAAATCTAAGATAATCAGATGCATTATTTGAGCGTTTGGATTGCTTAAAAGCCTTGTTTTTAAGATTCTTAAGGACTGACAATTGCTTATTATACCAAGGTGGTTTGCTCGAGGCTCGCATCCTTGACACAGGAACGTACTTCTCGAAACCTTTGCCCAGGATTTCAAGAAAACGAGTATACATTAATGTTAAACTTAAGTTGTTAAATTCATTATGCCAATTTACACTATTAAGCATATTATTTAATTCAATAAAATTAGTTTTAGAAAATTTAAAATTCTTTTTAGGTGTAATACTTCTTGGTTTAAGGTAATTATAAAAAGATAATTCTATATGAACTTGTTTGTGATTAATTGAATCCTTTAAGAGTGGCGATGGAGCAATATCAACATTAGCAAATAGCTCCTCAGTGCAGACAAAGATTAGATCAAGAATTTTTGAATTTGAATTTCTTACATGATTAATTTGTTTTAAGTTCATTGAGTTTAATTTATCCAGAAATGTATATTCAAAAGCATACGTAACATTTAATGGTGAAAGAAAAAAATTGGAATCAGATCTAATCCAGTTGAGATTGGCAAAGTTAAAATCCCCCAGAACACACAAATGATCAGAATCATTACACAAATTATTGATATAATCTATGTTCGATGCATGATTCTGGTATATTTGTTGCATACTTCTAGGTGGTATGTAACTTGAAACCAAAAGCAACCGATTATTTGACAGAGGGTCTAAAGAAATTGAAATACAAAGTTGTTCAATGTCTGTGATCAATAAGGAAATTTGTTTACATGGAAAACAAATACGGACTGCGACAATTATACCGCCACCACGATCCTTCGCTGTTTTGCATCGGTCAATCCTAAACGAGTTGTAATGTCTCGGGTTGAAGATGTCGTTTGATGAAATGTCCGGGTACAGCCAGGTTTCAACGACGACGATGACATCGTAGAATGTATGTGATGTGTTGTTAAAGATATCTGTTGTTTTCGTCCGTATGCCGCTTGCATTGTGGTAATAGATATTAAGAGGAAGGGAGGAGGAAGAAACGCTTTTCAGTTTGGGGCCGGTGCGGATCCCATGTTCTCGTTTTTTGACTTCGGAACATTGGCAAACGTTTTAAATTGTACTCCCAGTGGCCAAATGGAAGGGTCAAGAGCTTTTCCAAATGAATAGGCAGGAATCCCCAACTTAAAATTTATATAATGAAGCGACTTCAGATCAGTATCTTTTTTAGTTAATTTTTTACAACAGAGCACATCCTCCGGAAGCTTTAGCTTATGTGCCGCATATGAAACTATGTTTTCTTCAGTTACATTTGTTTTTAACCGAGAGAGATGTAAGAATTTGAGTTTCGGTACAGATGATAGCGTTGCACCTTCCTCTTGAGCATCGGCTGTTCCAAACAATTTTGTAGTACGTTGATTCCTTTTTTTTTGTTTCGCAATTTTCCACGGATTTTTATCTTCATGCGATTGGTCAGTGACAGTCAATTTCTGTGTGCCTGTGCTTTTTGACGTCGATGGTTGATGAGATGGTGTTCTTACCCGCGGTAAAGGGGACGATACAGCATTCACATTGTTTATTGTTGGTATTAAAATTGAAGGAATTTCTGGTGGTGCAGTGGCTTGGATGGTTGTAGTTTCCGATGTTCGGATTTTGTTTTGAACAGCAGACTTTTTGGAACTCCCATCAATTGGAGGAATGTAGGAATTTTGCAGGAACGATTTAATTTCTGCGACATCGTTTTGTAGTTGGGCGAAAGCGGAGAGTAAAGAAACACTGACACTTGCACAGTTATTACAGCGCCATTGCAGATTTTGATCCGATTGCAATGCTTTTATGGATTCGTCAGAGATGGAAATGCACTTTTTGTGAAACGATTGACCACACAAGGCATCACATCTTATGAAATTGTCACGAAGAAGTCTAGTTTTGCAAATGGAGCACTTTTCGGACATTTTAAGAAAAATAGGAAATATAAATAAGCGCGGAAAAAAATATGTAAGGATTGGTTTAAGAAGTTTATTAGAGAGAAGAGAAACACGTCCACACCGTTTAATTACTTTCGCGAGAGTGAGTGAGTGAGAGAATTTATGGACAGGTGCCTTATAGACAGCACTCAACGAAATAACTAAGTATGAATTAGACGTCAGGCGTCAAGAAGGGCAACCAGGCTCTTTGAAATTTCGAGGGTAATCTTGTCACCGACCCGTAGAGAATAGTGGATGTTAGGTTAGGTCAGGTTAACGTGGTTGGCATAAGCCACACGTAGGCCGAAGTCGGCCCATTGTGATACCACATGGATCGTATTATCCTGATCCGCTACCTGAGAACCAACCGGTGTCTCTGATGAAGTAATGGAGTTCAGCTATTTTTTGGTCTGCTAGCTCACTTAGATACAGCCATACAGCCCGACACAGCCATGTCATCGAACGTGTTTTTCACGGTGTTTCTCCTCAGCGGGGTTCTGACAAAACCCCCTGTAAAATTGTCATGAAAAGCTTATCGAAATTCGCCGTTCGGAACCGGCAATAAACTGTAGGTCCCTTTCACCTATACATACATACATAGCTCACTTAGATTATCATAGAAAGGCGCGCCGAGGTAGATCCTCCTGCGATTCGCAAAAGAGGGTCATGAGCAGCGGAGGTGATGTATTGATTCCTCTTCCTCCTCGTCCATGCAGCCGCGGCAGAGGTCATTGGAGGGTAGGCCTAGTCTGGCGGCGTGTTTTCCAATGATGCAGTGACCTATAATGACCCCCACTAGAGTGCTTAAGGTTGCCCTTTTGGTTGCCACTAGGTCCCTGGTTCGTCCTAGGTTTAATTTAGGCCAGAGCTGTTTGGTGATAAAGCCGATATTACTCTCATTCCATTGAAGGTTGGTCGCCTCAATGGTTTGGAGTTTTATCACGTGCTTTACCGTACTTGACATGGCTCTGTAAAGCTCGTCTCTATAAACACTGTCATACGTGGCTTTAAAGTCGACGAAAAGATGGTGCGTGTTGACCTGGAATTCTTCTCCAAGATCTGCCGTAGTGTAAATATTTGGTCTATCATGGATTTTCCTGGCCTGAAACCACACTGGTAGGAACCTATCAGATTGTCCACGAACGGCTTCAGACGCTTACACAGTACGGCAGAGAGGATCTTGTACACGACGTTAAGGAGGCTTATCCCTCTGTAATTGGCACAGTCATAGGGGTCTCCATGACCCATGTCATGTTTTGCCAAAATCGTTCCCTTGCCGAAATCAACAGCCCCTAGCTGTACTGAGTATCGCCCAGTTGCCATACTTCTGTACCTAAGCAAGGTTTTCGAAAGCTTAGTAAGTTGCCAACTTAAGGAACATCTTAGCAACAAAAAGCTCATCACAAAGTTCCAATCTGGGTTTCGCGCTAAACGGAACTGTACAACAGCATTAATTAGAGTCTGTGAGGGTATTCGTGCAGGAATGGACAATGACATGGTCGGTCTAATGGTTTGTTTAGATTTCTTCAAAGCCTTTGATTGCGTGAATCACGATAAGCTCATATATAAATTAAAAAGCAAATTCCTGTGTGGTAGATCTCTATGTCATCTTATGTCTTCGTACCTTTTCAATAGGTCGCAATATGTGGAACTCTACAGTAAGCGTTCTTCATGTATTTCTGTTACCTTCGGTGTACCGCAAGGCTCGGTGTTAGGCCCGCTATTATTTTCATGTTTTATCAACGATGTTCATCAATGTTTCAATGTCTGTAAGTTCCATATCTATGCCGACGATGTTCAAGTTTACTCTATGTTTCCTAAGTCGTGTTCCTCTACTGCAATGGCATCATTCACACAAGAATTGAATCGAGTGTTTCATTGGTCAGCCGACAATAGTTTGAAACTCACTTACTTACTTACTTATCAGGCCTGCGATCCATGGAGGATATGAGCCTGAGCTATAGCTGCCTTCCATCTTTGACGGTCCCGGGCACGCTGCTTCCAGTTGTCAAGACCAAGATGTCCTACATCCGCGATTACTTGGTCTTTATACCGGAGGTTCGGTCTTCCTCTTCTTCTCGAACCAGGAGGCTCGGAGTCGAAGATCCTCTTAGCTGAAGCGTTGATGTCCATGCGCTCGATGTGGCCGAGCCAGTGTAGTCGACGGATCCTTGCCTTCCGGACTACATCCACATCTTGGTACAGCTCGTAGAGTTCGCGGTTGTGTCTTCTTCTCCATTCACCTTCCTCACAGACAGGACCAAATATCCGGCGCAGAATTTTTCTTTCGAAAGAACCCAAAATCAGCTCCGCTGTCCTGCTTATCGTCCAGCTTTCGGCTCCGTACAGCAAGACTGGCAGAATGAGCGTTTTGTAAAGCATGACTTTGGTCTTTCGAGTGAGGAGTTTTGACCCCAGTTGTTTGGACAAGCCGAAGTAGCAGCGGTTGCCAGGGGCGATTCTACGCCGGATCTCCACTATGGTGTCATTTGTGGAATTTACGTTTGCCCCGAGGTAGACAAACTCCTTAACTACCTCGAAATTGTAGCTGTCAATTGTTATGTTTTGTCCCAGGTGGTGAGCGACGGATTGGTTTTTGCTTGGCAGCATGTATTTCGTTTTGTCCTCATTGATCTTAAGACCAATTCGTTTCGCCTGTTCTTCAATCGCCGTGAATGCTTCCACAATGCCACGGCGAGAACACGCGATGATGTCGATATCATCCGCGTATCCTAGCAACTGGATGGACTTGTAAAAGATAGTGCCTTCCCTGTTGACGCCTGCCCGTCGCACTATCTGCTCCAGCACCAGGTTGAAGAAGTCACATGACAGCGCATCTCCTTGCCGAAATCCGGTGCATGTTTCGAATGGTTCCGAGGTCCTAGAACCGAGTTGCACGGTGCATCGCGTGTTTTTTAGCGTGGCGCGACACAACTGGATCAGTTTTACCGGGATCCCGAATTCGGCCATCGCCCCAAACAGTGCTTCACAATGAATGCTGTCGTATGCGGCTTCGAAATCGATGAAAAGATGGTGTGTATCGATTCGAAACTCGTTGGTCTTTTCCAGGATTTTTCGAAGTGTGAAAATTTGGTCTATAGTTGATTTGCCGGGCCGGAAGCCGCACTGGTAGCTGCCGATTAGTGCGGTGCAAAATGGTTTTAGACGTTCACACAATACGCTGGACAGGATCTTGTATGCGACATTGAGCAGGGATATACCTCTATAGTTCTTGCAAGAGGTAGGATCGCCTGGATTCCAGTCGTCGGGCATGCTCTCATCTTCCCAAATTCTGCAGATGATCTGGTGCATGCTCCCTACCAGAACATCGCCGCCAGCCTTGAAGAGCTCTGATGGCAAGCCATCTGTTGTTGTTCTTCAGCTTCTGAATAGCTGTGCCGACTTCTTCTATGCTGGGTGGGGGGACTACTTCAGCGGCTGGAGTTGGGATTTCCTCGGTCCCTACCACTCTCTCTTGGTCATGCTCGTTAAGCAGCTGCTGGAAGTGCTGCTTAAATACATCCACTATTCCCTGCGGGTCGGTGACAAGATTACCCTCGCAGTTTCGAAGAGCCAGGGTGCCCCTTTTGAAGCCTCCTGTAAGGCCTTTGGCTTTCTTGTAAAAGGCTCGTATTTTATGTTTGTCCCTAGACTCCTCGATATCCTTGAGCTGGGAGGCTGCGAAGATTCTTTTCTTTTGTCGCAGTAGTTTCTTCTCCTCCCTTCTTCTGGCTCGGTACTCTTCTCGCGCTGCCCTGGTTTTCCTCTGCAGCGCATTTTGGTACGCCTCGTCGGTTGCTGCCTTTTTCTGCTCACACTCGCCATCATACCACGGGTGGTTTCGACTACTTCCTGAATGGCTGAGCGGCAATGCAGCCACATATTATTGGCATTTGTGTTCGACGTAGGCATACCGTAGAGTCTTTCGCTCAGCCCCTCTGAATGTTCGCACATCCAGGATGTTTGACGCGTGCCTTGCGTCAATGAGCACATGGTCGATTTGGTTGGCGGTTCGACCGTCCGGAGATCGCCAGGTTGCTGTGTGAATTCGCTTGCGAGGGAATCTTGTGCTACTTATCACCGCATTACGAGCTGTCGCAAAGTCAGCTAGTCGGAAGCCGTTATCTGTTGTTGTATCGTGGAGGCTGTGCTTTCCGATCACTCCGCCAAGGGTGTTTTCCTTTCCGATTTTGGCGTTGAAGTCCCCGAGCACGATTTTTACATCTTACTCCGGACAAGCTCCGTAGGCGTTGTCCAGGAGGTCATAGAAGTCCTCCTAGACAGGGTCTTCAGCCTCGTCGGTAGGGGCGTGTGCATCTTGCACATCTTGCTCATTCATAACTTTGGGTTTTTTTTACGTGGGCGGAATGTTAGCCCGCCGCACAACCGCCATTCTGGTCGGGGTTTTTTTCGCTGCATACGTTTGTTCACCTCCCAACGGTTGTTGAAGAGGCTATCCAGAGGGCGCCGCGAGGAGGCCGTATGTCAACTTGACCCGGGCATTTAAACAGGGATCGTTGCTGGCATCTCGCCAGGTTGAGAGCAATCAACAACTTTACCCTGTATGTCCGAGCCCATGCCCTCCACAAAACCTTAATCATCCCGGTCCTCCTCTACGTCGCTGAGGCTTGGACTTTATCAAAAGCGGATGAAGTGGCTCTTGGAGATTTCGAGAGGAAAATTCTGCGTGCAATCTTTGGTCCCGTTTGTGTAAACGGAGAGTGGAGGAGGAAGTTCAACCAAGAACTTTACGGGCTGTACAGAAACATCGACCTAGTTAGACGTCTTCGGATCCAACGTCTAAGTTGGCTGGGCCATGTAGAGCGAATAGACATAATCGCTCCGGCCCGAAGAGTCTTCGACTCCAACTCCGAAGGACGACGCAGCAGGAGACGACCGCTTCTAAGGTGGCGCGCACAGGTGGAAAGGGACTTCAACCAACTGGTGCCGCACGGCACTGAAAGCGGCTGGCCAAAGATCGTGCCGGGTGGAGAAGCTTGTTGGTTGAGGCCCTGGTTTACCTGGTTGAGTAAACTGACTGCGACTGCTTCGTAGCTCTTCGAAGGATTTCTGATTAGTTACTTTAGGCTTTTAAGCAATGAATTGATCCAGCCCTATCCCTCACTCACACGCCATTTGCGAATGTACGGTCCTGTCCTCTGCCTGTATTGTCTCCTCCAATAAGTGCTTGGGTTTGCCTGAAAATGCGTCTTCCAATGTGTACCTGCGATGACCCTTCTATGTGGCTAGAAGGTATTCACTGATAGCTCTCAAACATCTAAAGCCTGACTCCAGGCGCAACCACTCCATAAGAAACATCTTACTCCGCCATTTCAAAAAATAATTTTACTAAGTTCATACAAAAACAAATATAAAAATATATGTATAATCCACAAATGTACATCCCTGCACTTATCATTCCAATTTCCGATTTTGGTTTTCATTTTTTTTAGAGCTGAATTCGGTGCTTCGAAAGCATGTTGGCCAAATTGTCGGTTACTACCATTTGCGTTGCGTACGAAGGTGCCGCGCTAAGCAAGAGTTCCGTAAGCGCATTGAATGTCAATAAGGAGCAGTACATTAAGAGGAACAACGTCAATAGTGGAACACACAACAGGAACAAGCCAACCTTTCCGTCCGTTACTGCATATGTCCCGCGAGTGATGCTCTTCATCCAGCTCCATATGTATGGAAACGATTTATCAAACAATTCTTTGATCTTAACGATGAGCGTCTGGAAACCGTGTACGACCTTAGCAACTAGCATGATGGTAAGTAACATTAGGAAAGTGAAATTGGAGATGTCTTCAGTGTCTTTGGTGTCCTGATCTGATTCTGGAGCGTTAGTTTGTTTGATCATTGGATCATTTTTTTCTGTTTTGATTAACTCCATGATTCGATAGAATTCCTCATCGTCGGCTAGTTTCGTCTTGATGGATTTTTCTTCAGCGGGGACGAGGCTGGTCCTCCGGTATGCTTTCTCGGTTTCGTGCATTGGGTTTCCATGTAGTTTGAACTGAATTTGATCTAACATCCGGAAAATTGTTAGAATTGACAGCTTTGAGGAGAGAGAAATTCGAGATACAAGGAGTAGATACTCGTACAGGCGGTGACTTGATTTGGAACTTGTAGAAAAATTTGTGAAGTAAATTGCGTTATGAGAGTAAAACTATTTTACATAGTAGTCTCTTCTAGCTCAGATTGCTTGAGATCTCTTCTTAAAGAGTCTAAACTGGATAACTGCTTTAGCACAAGTCTAACAATCTCGTCGTCGCGGGTGTGCTTAAGTTATGTATCTAATTGGATCCTGACAAGGAAGTCTTGATTCAGACGTCAGTTGAACGTTTGTAAGGGCTCATTGAATTTTTCTTGTAGGGAGATGGAATCTTTGCATTTCGGCCTCCCCAGAAGGAGAAGACTGCTGCAAATGTGTCATTCTTCAGGATAGGCTTCTCAGACCACATGCAGAAACTCGGGTCCTGATCTAATGAATAATCTATTAACTGCTCACCTCCTTTATGGGCATGGGCTCCATCACAGAGGTGTATTCTTCGGAAGGTACTAGCAGCCCGGGTTACCAGGATGCACTAATCGCGGTTATTTGTTCTCCTCTTTACTCACGCTGACATACTAAACAACGCTTTTGCACACTTCAACCACTCTCCCCACGGACTGCCGTCAGGTATTACTTCGCAGGGTTAGCGACTAACGCTATACATATTTATTTCAGGAGGCGGCCTCTTGGGCTCTTCTCTCAACTGCGGCCTGCCGTAGCCTCTAATGGACTAACGCAATATACGAGCATAATTCATTTAAGTTATCTACCGAGTCCTTCATGTAAGGGACCAGGTTTTCTGGGCCTAGTATGTTCACCATTTGTCTATCTAGCACAAAGCGACTACAGTCCTCTTCAGAATTCAGACATTGTGGATACAGCGGCAACCTATCATGCCAACATCTATGAAGTCGCCGTGTCCAAACAGAGTATGCGAAAGGTGGTAATTACAGTCTCCTGTCGTTCTTGATGTCCAAGTCTCGGCTCTCCCACCAGGTAGGGGGCAGAATATACCTGGGGTAGGCATGCCTGTCGTAAGAGGCGACTAAAATCCGGCGCCGGGGTACTAAGTATCTATAAGTAACGTAAGGTGAGAAAGGAGCTAGTCTCCTATGCTCACCGACAAGTTAGTAGATACATACATATGTATATCCCAGTAGGAGTGTTCTAAAATCCAAGCACACTCAGAATTGAAAGGAGGTAAGTGGACAGGCTTGAGTTTTTGTGGAAGCTTATCTGTAAGTGACCTCGGTTGCGAAGTAAAAACCAAAGTACTTTGAAAAAAATTGGTACCACGGGGACAGGGGGGGCCCGGAACATTTCGGTTACTATTTAGTATCAAGTCATTCGCCGGATGCTCCGGCCCTGTCAGATGAGGGGCTGTGGTTATCCCAAATGCGGGAACAAATGGTATCTGGCGTAGGCTTTTCCAATGCGTCAGATGCAAGAGGTGTCGGTACCTGACGTACGACTTTTCTAATGCGTCAGATACAAGAGGTGTGGGTAGGCCTCGGTCTTCATCAAAGACGGTGAACAAGCCACAAACATGTTCACTAATTGAACCAACAGTAGTTTACTACTTTGGGGCAACGACCAATGCTTGTCTTGGTCCCGATTGTGGGTAGGCCCACCGTGGGATTAGGCCGTAAAGGCAGGTGCTCACGTAAAACCAATATTCACGATCTGTCCAAGTCTCGATTTCCCCACCGGGCAGGGGTGTTGAATACTCCCGGGGTGAGGCATGCCTGTCGTAAGAGGCGACAAAAATCCCCCCCACCGGGTAGGGGTGTTCAAATATTCCCGGGGTAAGGGCATGCCTGTCTTAAGAGGCGACTAAAATCCGGAGGATGGATCAGATAGTGCAGGATGCCTGGTCCATGTGGGAGAAGGGACTCAAAATCCCTAGATATTTAAAGAATTCCTTGAGTTTTCTTAGCCACCCTACGGGGTTTATAGGTGCTTCATAAGCGGAACGTGCATGCACGCACCCAGGAAAAAGGTCATGAAATAAAGTAGCAAATACGTTGAAACAATGTAGCAAATATGAGTAATGGGCCTGGCTGGTTCAAAAATATACCAGTCAAGAGTATACTAAACTCCTTGTACACTCAGGAATTTGCGGAAGGAAAGTTGACAGGCTTGAGCTCTTGGGGAAGCTCATCTGGAAGTGACTTCGGTTGCGAAGCATTTACCAAAGGCTATAATAAGATAGGACAGGAAGCCCCCAGAATGGAATCGGTAGTGGAAGCGTACGCTTAACTATAAGTCTTTCGTCGAAACTAGTTTTAGGTCCTGTTATTGAGGTTGGCCCCCTAGTGCGAGCGTCGTGGTGGCTGTGGTTATCCCAACATCGCGGGAACATATGGCATAGAGATATCCCAGAGGAGCCTTATGCGAGAAGTGTTAGATGGAATTCGGTCTCCATCAAAGATGGTGAACATGCCCCAAACATGTTCACTATTGAACCAGGGTAGTTTATTATCCTGGGGCGATGACCAATGCTTTTCTTTGGTCCCGACAGTGTGGGTAGGCCCACCGTGGAATTAAGCCGTAATTTGGCAGGTGTCCACGTTAAGCCCTTTATTCATCTTTGTCCAAGTCTCGATAACGCCTATGCGTACACCTCCCCTTTGTGGAGGCGACCCATCTGGATTGCCACATTGCAAAGAATGTTGTCCGTTCTTCTAATCTTATACGCTTGGCCTGCTGCCGGTCAGACGCTTTCCTGCGATATAGCCTCTTGAGCTTGTCTGCCAGAACGTCAATGGGTAGCATTCCTGCTATGACGAACGCTGCGTCATCTAAGAGGCTCCTGAATTTGCTGATTGACCTTATTGCACAGAGTCTATAGACTGATGGCATTGTCCGCTTAAGTCGTCCTACTGCGATCGCTCCATCCCAAATTGGGGCTACGTACAGTAGGACTGAGCTGACTACTCGTGAGAGTAAGACTCTGCGCGCATATCCGGGCCCGCCCAGTTTTGGGAGCATTCGTGAGAGTGCTCCTTATGTCATTGATACCTCCTCGCTGGCGTATCTTATGTGTTCCTTAAAAAGAGCCTGTTATCCAGCATAATCCCTGGGTACTTACCGATTCCTTAGACCTAACCGTCTGATCTCGAACTAAGTAGCTCTTACCGCTTGTTATGAGCACAGCCTTCGTTTTGTGCCCCGCTAGTTCTAGGCGACGGTGCAGGTCCGCTAAAAAAAAGCGAATAAGAGCCGCCTTTGCAGCCGAACACCTTGCTTCCACCTTCTCGGGATACCATCTGGAAATGTCCTGACCAGTGAAGTTGCAAACGGAAGGGGAAGAATGGCGAGTTTCCTGCGCCACAAAACATGATTAATGTCAGTTGGGCTTTGGTCTAGCAAACCATAACCGGAAAATCTCACAATTGCTCAGAAACAGCCACAAGCCTCGGATAAAACGGGCCGGATTAATGTTGACGACCCTTGCAAAAAATGAAAAAAAGACATTGAATTTCGGCTCTGTACGAGAAATATTAGGTCCCTAACCAGACCACTTGAAGCCGAACAACTTGCGGATACCCTAAAAAGCGATGCATCTGAAGTTTTGGGCTTGAAGACTACACCGCGAAGAAAGTCCTGGCTCGATGGCGAGTACGCTGTATAGAAGAACAGGAGGAGCTCGTGAGCTCTACGAATCAAAAAGAAGACAGGAGTGTAAGCTTCTCAGGAGAAAAAAGGAAGAGCACGAGAAGTGCGCGATTGGGGATTTGGAGAGGTGTTACTGCAGGCGTGATGTTCGAAAGTTTTATCAACAGATAAGGCGAGCGTGCCAAGGTTCTAAAGCCTGGAAAGAATGGAAACCTGTAAGGATTAAAGCGGACACCTAGTGGTAGTGCAGACGCCATATCGAAACTCAAGTCTAAGTGTACTGAGCTCTTCAAGGCAGCTGAAGATTACCTGGTAAGGAGCATGCACCAGCTCATCTTAAGATATGGTCAGATGAGATCATGCCCGAGGAATGGAGTCTCAGCATCGTTTGCCCGATCCACAAGAAAGGAGACCCCTTTGACTTTGCCAACTACAGAGGATAAAGTCTCCTTAACATCGCACACAAAATCTTCCCTACTGTTGTGTGTGAATGCCTGAAGCCTTTTGTAAATAAGTTGATAGGTCCTTATCAGTGCGGATTCAGGTTAGGGAAGTGCACCATCGAACAAATCCTCACACTACGGCAGATCCTGGAAAGAACCAATGAGTTTTAGGTCATGTCTACCTTTGACATCACCACTGGGGGTGGCCGTGGTGCAGTGGTAAACATCATCGACTCTCGAGCGGAAGGTCTGTAGTTCAAAGTATGTCCATAGTTAAGAAATGCAAGTCCTATACCGACAAAATGCGCAACACAGCTGTTGGTAATGGCAAGTGGACAAAAATACACTCACAGTATATGGTCTCTTCCATTTCATAACACCAATATTGCTGGGAACTACAACCAACGTGAGATCTAGTCAAGTTCCTCTCGATCCTATCTAGGACAACCACCCCTGAGAGTAGTGAACGAACATCTACGACCCAAACCATCTGCCCTCCGTTCAGGTTGTATGGCAAACATAATAAGAGTATGACTCTTGAACCTGTGCGAACCATTAAAAAAAAACTGCTAAGCTCGTCAGACTATGCAGAATGAATTTGGAGACTGCTCACTGCTCCATCGGAATCGGCGCAGACCTGACCGCCAAAAAAAGATTTCGGCAGGGCGATGCGTTGTCGTGTGGCCAACACAAGAGCCACAGTTTATTTCAAATCCTCACAGATCCTCGCATACGCCAATGACAGTGCGGCGTCTACGAGTATTCAGGTGGAGGCGTCGAAAATTGGTTTGGCAGTAAATGAGGGCAAAACTCGGCCAAAACGTTTGTATTGGCAGGTACATATAAGTTTGAGGTAGTTAAATACTTCGTCTAAGGGACCTGGAACAACGACATCAGTTCCGAAATCAAACGCAGAATCACTCTTGCCAATCGCTGTTGCTTTGAGCTTAGGAGGTAATTGAGTAGAAGAGCCCTCTCCCGAACGACAAAGTTGACTCTATACAAGACCCTTATCACTACGGTCCTGCTGTACGGCACAGAAGCATAGACACTATCAAAAGCGAATAAGGAAGTCCTTGGTAGTTTCGAGAGAAAGGTTTTGCGTGTGATTTACGGTCCTATAAACGCAGAACGGGGATGGAGGAAAAGATTAAATCACAAGCTTTACGGGCTGAACATGAGTCTAGTCAGGCGTTCACGGATTCAACGCCTAAGATGGCTAGGCCATGTAGGGCGAATGGACACCACAGCTCCAGCCGTAAGAGACTATGAATCCAAACCCGAGGGACGAAGAAACAGAGGACGGCTGCACCTAAGATGGCGCCCACAGGTAGAAGGTCAACTGGGTGTTGATCGTGCTAGTTAAAGGGGCATGTTGGTTGAGTCCCAGGTCCACCCCGAACTGTAGCTTCTGTAAAGAAGAAGAAGAAGAAGCGCGTTCGTTTGACAAAATGGACCTCAATTCTATCTCCAATATGAAAACTAAACTGATGAAAGCGACTAAGGCCATGTGGGCCTGTCGACGTACTTACGGTAAAACCTGGAAACTTAAACCTAAGATAGTCCACCGGTTATACATCGCGACAGTAAGACCTATCGTCACCTACGCATCCCTACGCGTCCACCGTATGGTGGACAAAAGTTGAGCAAAAAACTATAATTGTAAAGCTTCAACGCCTTCAGAGACTAGTGCGTCTCAGCATTACAGACGCTATACCAACCTGCCCCACGTCAGCCCAAGAAGCACTCATTGGACTCACTCCACTGCCCCTCTTTATCAAAAAGTTGGCGTTACGCAGTGCAATCAGAATCCTTTGCTCGGGAACAAATATGCCATGTGGACCCGGGGGTCACTGGATATGATCCCACACCTTCACTTTTGACAAAAGATTTGAGATATTGATCCCAAATCGCTCAGCATGGGAAAACAGTGACCCCTTTCTAAATGTCAAAGGCCTTAGGTGATATACGGATGGCTCCAAGGTGGCTTCTGGCGTTGGCGCCGGCTGGAAATGAGTCCCAGCACCTTTCAAGCAGAGTTGCATGCCATCCTAACATGCGCCAATCGAAATTTTGAGACTAGCATTAGAGGAGTAACCATCAACATACTCTTTGACAGCCAAGCAGCGCTCAAGGCGCTGGGTTCGTACAGCAGGAACTCAGTAGCCAAAAGAAACAATATCAAACTTTGGTGGGTGCCAGGGCACAAAGGTATTAAGGGCAATGAAATTGCCGACCAACTCGCCAGGAAAGGTTCCAGCGATAAATATATAGGTCCAGAACCATTCTGTGGCACTCCCAAGTCTAAGATAAATTTCTTCTTAGACACGTGGGAAAATTCGCAACACCTGTCCTCTTGGAACAGCGCTCGAGGACTCCGTCAGTCGAAACGACTTATACGACACCTGAACAAACACTCTAGTGACATACTCAAACTCAATAGGGTGGATATCAGAAGACTAGTCAGTTGGAGGGCATGGGCTCGGACATACAGGGTAAAGTTGTTGATTGCTCTCAACCTGGCGAGATGCCAGCAACGATCCATGTTTAAATGTCCGGGTCAAGTTGACATACGGCCTCCTCGCGGCGCCCTCTGGATAGCCTCTTCAACAACCGTTGGGAGGTGAACAAACGTATGCAGCGAAAAAAACCCCGACCAGAATGGCGGTTGTGCGGCGGGCTAACAATCCGCCCACGTAAAAAAAACCCAAAGTTATGAATGAGCAAGATGCCTCGGATACACGGACGGATACTCGACGACGACAACGCACGAAAAAGGAACACGATTTGCGAGTATGCTCCTGGAATGTCAGAACCCTGTACATTCCCGGAGCTGCTCATAAACTAGAAGGAATCCTCACGCAGTACAAGGCGGATATTACTGCGGTCCAGGTATGATTAGGAAGAAAAATTGCGACATTTATTACAGCTGTCACAAAAGGTTGCACTTACTGGGATGCGGATTTGTCGTGGGAAAGCGGTTAAGGTCGAAGGTCATCGACTTTAAACCTATAGGTGATCGCCTGGCTGTGATCCGCATCAGAGGCAGATTTTATAACATCAGCCTTATATGTGCACACGCCCCTACCGACGAGGCTGAAGACCCTATCAAGGAGGACTTCTATGACCTCCTGGACAACGCCTACGGAGCTTGTCCGGAGTACGATGTAAAAATCGTGCTCGGGGACTTCAACGCCAAAATCGGAAAGGAAAACACCCTTGGCGGAGTGATCGGAAAGCACAGCCTCCACGATACAACAACAGATAACGGCTTCCGACTCGCTGACTTTGCGACAGCTCGTAATGCGGTGATAACTAGCACAAGATTCCCTCGCAAGCGAATCCACACAGCAACCTGGCGATCTCCGGACGCCAACCAAATCGACCATGTGCTCATTGACGCAAGGCACGCGTCAAACATCCTGGATGTGCGAATATTCAGAGGGGCAAATGTCGACTCTGACCACTTCCTCGTAGCAGCAAGATTCAGAGCTCGATTGTCCAATGTCAGAAAGTTGCACCAGCCCATCAGGAGGAGGTTCGACATTGGGCGCCTGAGCACACCGAAGGTTGCCAGAGTCTACAGGGAGCAGCTGAGCGAAAAACTCTACGGTATGCCTACGTCGAACACAAATGCCAATAATATGTGGCTGCATTGCCGCTCAGCCATTCAGGAAGTAGCCGAAACCACCTTAGGATACCTACCACCCCCGACAAGAAACCCGTGGTATGATGGCGAGTGTGAGCAGAAAAAGGCAGCAACCGACGAGGCGTACCAAAAGGCGCTGCAGAGGAAAACCAGGGCAGCGCGAGAAGAGTACCGAGCCAGAAGAAGGGAGGAGAAGAAACTACTGCGACAAAAGAAAAGAATCTTAGCAGCCTCCCAGCTCAAGGACATCGAGGAGTCTAGGGATAAACATAAAATACGAGCCTTTTACAAGAAAGCCAAAGGCCTTGCAGGAGGCTTCAAAAAGGGCACCCTGGCTCTTCGAAACTGCGAGGGTAATCTTGTCACCGACTCGCAGGGAATGGTGGATGTATTTAAGCAGCACTTCCAGCAGCTGCTTAACGAGCATGACCAAGAGAGTGTGGTAGGGACTGAGGAAATCCCAACTCCAGCCGCTGAAGTAGTCCTCCCACCCAGCATAGAAGAAGTCGGCACAGCTATTCAGAAGCTGAAGAACAACAAGGCCGCAGGCTCAGATGGCTTGCCATAAGAGCTCTTCAAGGCTGGCGGCGATGTCCTGGTAGGGAGCATGCACCAGATCATCTGCAGAATTTGGGAAGATGAGAGCATGCCCGACGACTGGAATACCAGCTCTATATGCCCCATCCACAAAAAAGGCGATCCTACCTCTTGTAAGAACTATAGAGGTATATCCCTGCTCAATGTCGCATACAAGATCCTGTTCAGCGTATTGTGTGAACGTCTAAAACCATTTTGCACCGCACTAATCGGCAGCTACCAGTGCGGCTTCCGGCCCGGCAAATCAACTATAGACCAAATTTTCACACTTCGACAAATCCTGGAAAAGACCAACGAGTTTCGAATCGATACACACCATCTTTTCATCGATTTCAAAGCCACATACGACAGCATTCATCGTGAAGCACTGTTTGGGGCGATGGCCGAATTCGGGATCCCGGTAAAACTGATCCAGTTGTGTCGCGCCACGCTAAAAAACACGCGATGCACCGTGCAACTCGGTTTTAGGACCTCGGAACAATTCGAAACATGCACCGGATTCCGGCAAGGAGATGCGCTGTCATGTGACTTCTTCAACCTGGTGCTGGAGCAGATGGTGCGACGGGCAGGCGTCAACAGGGAAGGCACTATCTTTTACAAGTCCATCCAGCTGCTAGGATACGCGGATGATATCGACATCATCGCGTGTTCTCGCCGTGGCATTGTGGAAGCATTCACGGCGATTGAAGAACAGGCGAAACGAGTTGGTCTTAAGATCAATGAGGACAAAACGAAATACATGCTGTCAAGCAACAACCAATCCGTCGCTCACCACCTGGGACAAAACAACAATTGACAGCTACAATTTCGAGGTAGTTAAGGAGTTTGTCTACCTCGGGGCAAACGTAAATTCCACAAATGACACCACAGTGGAGATCCGGCGTAGAATCGCCCTTGGCAACCGCTGCTACTTCGGCTTGTCCAAACAACTGGGGTCAAAACTCCTCACTCGAAAGACCAAAGTCATGCTTTACAAAACGCTCATTCTGCCAGTCTTGCTGTACGGAGCCGAAAGCTGGACGATAAGCAGGACAGCGGAGCTGATTTTGGGTTCTTTCGAAAGAAAAATTCTGCGCCGGATATTTGGTCCTGTCTGTGAGGAAGGTGAATGGAGAAGAAGACACAACCGCGAACTCTACGAGCTGTACCAAGATGTGGATGTAGTCCGGAAGACAAGGATCCGTCGACTACACTGGCTCGGCCACATCGAGCGCATGGACATCAACGCTCCAGCTAAGAGGGTCTTCGACTCCGAGCCTCCTGGTTCGAGAAGAAGAGGAAGACCGAACCTCCGGTATAAAGACCAAGTAATCGCGGATGTAAGACATCTTGGTCTTGACAACTGGAAGCAGCGTGCCCGGGACCGTCAAGGATGGAAGGCAGCTATAGCTCAGGCTCAGATCCTCCATGGATCGCAGGCCTGATAAGTAAGTAAGTAAGTAAGTAAGTCAGCTATCTGAGGTATTATCTAAACAAAATTAGCCTCTCGTCTGAAACAGAGTGTCGACTCTGTCTCGAGGACGAAGAGACGGCGGAGCACATACTGTGTGAGTGTGCTGCTCCCTGCCATTTTAGGAACCGTATCCACCTCAACGAAGTTATGACTCCTGAGGGGATTACCTTGGCTCCTACGAGAACCATTCTCAACTTCACTATGGAAGTCGAGAAGCTCCTCGGCTAATCCGCTAGCAGGCACAACATGCCTGCATGCATTCAACTGGCCATATCTTACAGATGAGCTGGTGCATACTCCCAACTAGGTCATCTCCAGCTGCCTGAAAAAGCTCGGCAGCTTTGCTTCGTCATCGTCGTTGTACAGTCTGCAGAAGTAGTCTATCCAGATTCTTAGCACCGACTGTGAATCTACTACTAAGCTTCCATTTTCGTCCCTACAGGCTTACGTTCTTACCTTACATCCCTGGCAAGTTTGTTTTATTCGTTGATAAAATCTCCGAACGTCATTTCTTCGATAGCTTCTCTCCATCTCTACGATCGCAAGCTCCTCATGCTTTTTTTTTTCGTTTTGAGAAACTTATGATCCTCCCTCCTCTTTTGCTCACAATACTCACGAGCAGGTCTTGTCCTTGTTGGTGCTTGGCTGCGTGTGCCCTCCTACACTCGTCGTTAAACCATGGGTTTCCTGTGGGTGGCGTTTTGAAATCTAGTAAGTACCTAAGAAGCAGCACTCTCTGAGGCTTGTAGGCTTGTTGACAACGGGTCCATTGCTGTTGTACGCTCTGAGCAGGTGTCGGACGGTTCTCCGAGAGCTTAAGGGAGACGCGATTGGCATAGGCTCTGGCAGTGTCTTCCGATTGTAGCACTGCGACGTTGTATGCCGATGGCTTTCTTTCTTTCTTTTTTTTTTTTTTTTTTTTGTCAGAGGCTTCTGCTATCTGTTGGAGCACTCAGATGCAAATACTGGTCACCTTACATTAATCTATTTAAATACAAATAAAAAGGAGCTTCAGTGATGTAGAGCTAAGAGACTTGGCATACACCACGTCGGTCCCAAGGGTTTCCCTTTTGTTCTCGGTGCTAGCCAGGTCTTCGTTGCCCGATGGTGGCATTTCTCTTTTTATAAATATTCAGTTTGGCCTTTTTAAAGCCAAACCTTATTTGCTAGCCGCATTGGGCCAGAGGTTCCAGGACTACACTGTTCACAAAAAAAAAAACAAGGGCAGCTCGTGAGCTCTACG
The DNA here is from genome assembly GCA_951905685.1 of Eumerus sabulonum. Lineage (NCBI taxonomy): Eukaryota > Metazoa > Arthropoda > Insecta > Diptera > Syrphidae > Eumerus > Eumerus sabulonum. Next base: position 244,730,119 of record OX645060.1, read on the forward strand.
AGCTTAAAAGAAGGGAGGAACATAAGCTTCTCAAGAGAAAAAAGAAAGAGCACGAGAAGCGGGCGATTGAAAACTTGGAGAGGTGCTATTGCAGGCACGACGTTCGAAGATTTTATCAGCGGAAAAAACGAATGTCTCAAGGCTATAAAGCCCAAACATAGGCCTGTAAGGATGAGAACGGACATCTAGTAGTAGAATCGCAGTCGATGTTGAAAATTTGGAAAAACCACTTCTGCAGACTGTATAACGACGATGACAGCCAACATACCGCCGTCAGGCAGAATGATCCATTTTTTAACGACGAAGATCGCAGTGAATTCCGTCCCCCTGACCGCGACGAATCTGAGATTGCCATGTCGAAACTCAGGTCGAATTAAGCTGCTGGCGCAGATGGACTGTCTGCTGAGCTCTTCAAAGCGGCTTGGGGTGAGCTGGTTAGGAGCATGCACCGGCTCATCTGTAAGATATGGTCAGAGGAAAGCATGCCCGAGGAATGGGGTCCCAGCATTGTTTGCCCGATCCACAAAAAAGGAGCCCCTGGGACTGCGCCAACTATAGAGGAGTCTCCTTAATGTCGGATACAAGATCTTCGCTGCCGTTTTATGTGAACGCCTGAAGCCATTCGTAAACCAGCTGATAGGTCCTTATCAGTGTGGCTTCAGGCCAGGGAAGTCCACCATCGATCAAATCTTCACACTACGGCAGATCCTGGAGAAAACCAATGAATTTCAAGTCGACACGCACCATCTATTCGTCGACTTCAAGGCCGCATACGACAGCGTAATCAAACGCTATGTTTACCTTTGACATCCCTGCTAAGCTCGTCAGACTATGCAGGATGACCCTGGAAAATGCTCGCTGCTCCATCCGAATCGGTGCAGAACTGACCGATAGCTTCGAAGTCAAAAAAGGATTTAGACAGGGCGATGCGCTGTCGTGTGATTTCTTCAACATCATATTGGAAATGATTGTGCACAAATCACTGGCCAATACAGGAGGAACAATATATTTCAAATCCTCGCAACTCCTTGCATATTAATGCGAACATTAGCACTAAAGGAACATTAGCTAAGGAAAAAAGCGGTGGGGATCAAGTAACCTTTGCCATCGATGAGGCTTCTAAAGACGCCATTGTGAAGCAAAGGCTTAAACTATTCCATAACTTCTCCCAGATCCTAATTAGGATCAAGGGAGTTCCCAAGCAGGCAAAGGTAACTGCGGACAAAAAAACCAAGGACAGGGCACAAGCCCATCCGAAGTGCGATGCCCAAGGTATACCGGCCATGCCTAAGAAAGCGAGTGAGGAACTCGGCGCGCATAAGCCAAACCAGAGAGCAACAACCATTGCACCTGGCGTTAGTGCACCAACCATAGAAACAACGAAAGTACCCCAAACGTCAGGGCTACCTGAAGAAACTACTCGGGCAGCCAAGACTTCAGGGGTCAGTCCTATGGTTGGGACAATTACTAACACTGGCAGCCCTGCCAGTACCTCACTGAATCCATCATGTCGGGATCAAGGTGCATCCAAGTAAATCTACAGCATGCAAAGGCCGCGTCCGCGGTACTGAGCCATAGATTTAACAAGGAGCACCTCGATATAGCCTTTATCCAGGAACCGTATACCATTAAAGACCAGATCAAAGGACTATCAGGTGAGCTGCTCTACGACTCCACAAATGAAGGACGACCTAGAGCCTGCTTAATGTTCAATAACAATATTAAAGCCATTACCATTCCAGAATTCACGAATAAGGACCTGGCAGCTGCCATCATCCAGCTATCCACTGCGAAAGGTAGGTCAGAAGCTGTAATCTGCTCAGCCTACCTTGCGGGCGACTCCACGGATCTCGGCTTCACATCACTGCAGGATCTTCTCGACCACTTTGGAAGAAGAGGCTCACACATCATCATGTGCTGTGACGCAAACGCACACCACACAGCATGGGGAAGCTCGGACATAATCAAAAGAGGTGAGTACCTATTTGAATTCATATTTAGGAACAACCTCAATATCATAAACCGTGGAAATAATCCCACCTTTATGAATAGAATTAGAGAAGAGGTATTAGACCTCACCCTAACTACCCCGTTCATAGGTAACTCGATTCAAAACTGGCATGTCTCAACAGAAACATCGATGTCAGACCATCGACAGATCTGTTTTGACATAAAAGCGGGAGATAGAATTACTAGAACATATAGACAACCGAGAGCGACAGACTGGGACACTTATAGCCTAGAAATCGCACAAACGATCGGAAACTGTCCAAACAGCATCAGAGACATAGACAGTCTCGAACTCTGCTGCGACAGTCTCAATGCTACCATCTTATCTGCTTTTCACAACGCTTGCCCGGAGAAAGTTAAGCCAGGCAACCGTACCACTCCGTGGTGGAACAACAATCTGGCAAAGCTAAGAGCACTGACCAGAAAACTGATCAACAGAGCTAAACGGACTGATGACTGGACGCAGTATCGTGCCTCACTCACCAACTACAACAAAGAGATTAGAAGAGTCAAAAGAGACTCATGGAAAAAGTTTTGCAGCAGTCTTTCAGACATTCAGAGCAGCGCTCGCATCCACAGAGTTCTCGCTAAAGAGCACACTAACCAAATTGGTTTGTTGAGGAGAGCAGATGGCACCTACGCGGAAAATGGTACGGAAGTACTCAAAATTCTGACCAGTACGCACTTCCCGGACTCTAACATCATTCCCTCTGATCTCTCTAACATACCTCCGCAGATCGGGGCAGCTAGACCAAACAGGGAGGATTGGAAGAGAGCACGAACGATATTTCACGAGGGAAGCATAAAATGGGCCATCAATTCTTTTGACCCATACAAATCCCCGGGGGAGGATGGCATCTTCCCAGCCCTTCTTCAGAAGGGGAGTGCGCAAATTAGCCCCATGCTCATTAACATCTTTAGAACCAGCTATGCATGGGGACACATACCAACAAGCTGGACAGAGGTAAAGGTAAAATTCATTCCCAAAGTAGGCCGTAGACCCACAGACCTGCCTAAGTCCTACAGACCGATAAGCCTTACCTCTTTCTTCCTAAAAACAATGGAAAAAGTCCTGGATAGGCATATCAGGGACGGTGCACTGAGAAGATCACCACTTCACAAAAACCAATATGCCTACCAGCCTGGGAAATCGACCACGCATGCTCTTCAGGAACTAACGGCCCGGATTAATAAATCCCTGAGCGACAAAGAAATTGCGATAGGTTGCTTTCTCGATATTGAGGGTGCTTTCGATAACACCGAATACACCCAAATAAAACGTTGCATCCTCAGCACAGGGGTGGACAACACCACATGCAATTGGATCCAACATATGCTTAGCAACAGGAAAATAAACACCTCGTTAGGCAATGACAAAATCAGCGTTAACGCCGCGAAAGGATGCCCTCAAGGCGGGGTTCTCTCACCACTCCTGTGGTCCATCGTGGTCAACGAACTGATAAGCATACTCAGCAACAATGGCTTCTATGTCCAAGGCTACGCTGACGACATAGTGATCCTGGTTAGAGGCAAATTCGAAAACACGGTCTCGGAACTCCTCCAACGGGCACTAAATCTTGTTGCAAACTGGTGCACAAAGGTTGCACTAAAGGTCAACCCTAGGAAAAGCACTATAGTCGCCTTCACCAAAAGGAGGAATAGGCACAAACTCACCAAACCTACCCTCTTTGGTGAAGCGATAGAGTTCTCAAAAGAAGTCAAATATCTAGGGATAACTCTAGACGAAAAGCTCACTTGGAACTCTCACATTACAAAAACCATTGAGAAAGCCAGGATCTCTTTATGGACCAGCAAAAGTCTCACTGGCAAAAACTGGGGCACAAACCCCAAAATGTCCCGCTGGCTATATACAGCAATCACCAGACCAATCCTTATATATGCTGCGCCCGTCTGGTGGCACAAAACAAAACAAGTATCAGTGCAAGCCAAGCTCAACAAATTGCAAAGACTAGCTTGCATCTGTATCACTGGGGCCATGAGAACAACCCCAGCAGCACTAGAAGTCATCACAGACCTGCCACCTCTTCACCTCCAACTGAAGAAAGAAGCAATGGTCTTCGCCCATAGATTGATAATGGAGGATGACTCTAACCGTAGGCTCTTTCATCCTGATATCCTTACGGAGATAAACAGGCATGAAATCCTAATGATATCTCTCTCAGACAACTGTCTCCCAGATACAACTTCAGCCAAAACTACAAGGTCACATTCCCCAACCGACAAAACTGGGAACAGGATAGACCCCCCTTCAATCGTGGATCCTACGTGTGGTACACAGATGGCTCCAAAACGAACGAAGGCGTTGGGGCTGGAGTTTACGGAGCAAATACTGGCACATCCATCTACGTCAGCATGGACAGATATAACTCCGTTTTTCAAGCAGAGATATTTGCTATAGAACTCTGCCTCAGAGAAAATTTAAACAGAAACGTACTTAACAAAAACATTTTCATTCTCCCTGACAGCAAGGCTGCTCTTCTAGCCCTAAAGAGCTATGAAGTCACCTCCAAACTGGTATGGGACTGCCTACGTTTACTTCACCAGCTGGCCAGCACAAACAGAGTTCATCTCATTTGGATACCTGGACACAGCGGCCATTCAGGCAACGAAAAGGCGGACCTACTAGCTAGGAAAGGCTCCGCATCACCATTCATGACGCCACGGCCTTTCTGCGGCATACCCATCAGCACCACCAAATGCTGCATAAACAATTGGTTAAGGAACACGACGGATCACTACTGGTCACAAACGAAAGGTAGCAGACAAGCCAAGCTGTTCCTACCAACTACATCCCTCAAAAGAACGAAACAACTTCTCATGCTTTCGAGGAGTCAGATTCGTTTAATCACAGGTTTCCTTACTGGACACTGCCCAGTCAACAAACACCTCAAGGCGATGGGCATCATACAAGATGACAATTGCAGAATGTGTAATGAAGACGAAGAAACAGCAGAGCACATACTATGCCACTGCAACTGCCTTGTCAGTACACGTCATCGTCACTTAGGCAAGTATTATCTTGAAGCAGAAGAAATCGCTGCTAGCTCACTCAAAAGCATACTAAGTTTTATCACTAACTCAGGATTCTTGAGTGAACTGTAAGTGGGGTCATCACAATAGACCCACTCGTGGCCGCAGTGATCAGGCGACTTTGTCCCACCCCCCGTACCCTCTCTAACTCTCTAACGGCGCAGAAACATGGTCTTTATCTAAAGCGGATGAGGAAATCCTTGGTCGTTTCGATTCTGCGTGCGATTTTCGGTCCCATAAACACAGAGGACGGTTGGAGGAGATTCAATCACGAACTGTACGGGTTGTACAGCGACACGAGTCTGGTCAGGCGTCTACGGATCCAACGCCTAAGATGGCTAGGCCATGTAGAGCGAATGGACACCACAGCTCCAGCCCGTAGAGTCTTTGAATCCAACCCCGAGGGACGAAGAAATAGAGGACGGCCGCACCTAAGGTGGCGCACACAGGTGGAAGGGGACCTCAACCAACTGGGCGTGCGGCATTGGAAAGGACTAGCGAAGGATCGTGCTAGGTGGAGAGGCATGTTGGTTGAGGCCCAGGTTCACCCCGAACTGTAGCGCCCGTTAAGCAAGTAATCCGAATAGGCGTTGCTTGTTCTCCTTGTAGCAATTACCGTAATAGACCGTTTTTCATACGTTTTTTGCTGGTAGGATGGAGTATCCTACCATAACATTCATTGTTCTTAAAAGGTATGGGAAGACTAAAATATTCATCAAGTCGACCCTAGAGTATTGGTACTGCAACACCGTGCGAAGGATAAACCTTGACGAAAATTTCTAATCAACAGCACCCTTACAATCCTTGAAGAACAATGGTTTCAATGCCATAACCTTTAGGGAACGCTTTTTTGTCCTTTAACCTAAAAGACGACTCACAATACCTTTGTGCGAGGTGCTTAGCACCGTTTGGTGGGATAAATCACATGGCAGCAATCTTACAGACGGCCAACCATACCATATACGTAGCTATTACTACTTACTTACTTACTTATCAGGCCTGCGATCCATGGAGGATCTGAGCCTGAGCTATAGCTGCCTTCTATCCTTGACGGTCCCGGGCACGCTGCTTCCAGTTGTCAAGACCAAGATGTCTTACATCCGCGATTACTTGGTCTTTATACCGGAGGTTCGGTCTTCCTCTTCTTCTCGAACCAGGAGGCTCGGAGTCGAAGACCCTCTTAGCTGGAGCGTTGATGTCCATGCGCTCGATGTGGCCGAGCCAGTGTAGTCGACGGATCCTTGCCTTCCGGACTACATCCACATCTCGGTTCAGCTCGTAGAGTTCGCGGTTGTGTCTTCTTCTCCATTCACCTTCCTCACAGACAGGACCAAATATCCGGCGCAGAATTTTTCTTTCGAAAGAACCCAAAATCAGCTCCGCTGTCCTGCTTATCGTCCAGCTTTCGGCTCCGTACAGCAAGACTGGCAGAATGAGCGTTTTGTAAAGCATGACTTTGGTCTTTCGAGTGAGGAGTTTTGACCCCAGTTGTTTGGACAAGCCGAAGTAGCAGCGGTTGCCAAGGGCGATTCTACGCCGGATCTCCACTGTGGTGTCATTTGTGGAATTTACGTTTGCCCCGAGGTAGACAAACTCCTTAACTACCTCGAAATTGTAGCTGTCAATTGTTATATTTTGTCCCAGGTGGTGAGCGACGGATTGGTTTTTGCTTGACAGCATGTATTTCGTTTTGTCCTCATTGATCTTAAGACCAACTCGTTTCGCGAGAACACGCGATGATGTCGATATCATCCGCGTATCCTAGCAGCTGGATGGACTTGTAAAAGATAGTGCCTTCCCTGTTGACGCCTGCCCGTCGCACTATCTGCTCCAGCACCAGGTTGAAGAAGTCACATGACAGCGCATCTCCTTGCCGAAATCCGGTGCATGTTTCGAATGGTTCCGAGGTCCTAGAACCGAGTTGCACGGTGCATCGCGTGTTTTTTAGCGTGGCGCGACACAACTGGATCAGTTTTACCGGGATCCCGAATTCGGCCATCGCCCCAAACAGTGCTTCACGATGAATGCTGTCGTATGCGGCTTTGAAATCGATGAAAAGATGGTGTGTATCGATTCGAAACTCGTTGGTCTTTTCCAGGATTTGTCGAAGTGTGAAAATTTGGTCTATAGTTGATTTGCCGGGCCGGAAGCCGCACTGGTAGCTGCCGATTAGTGCGGTGCAAAATGGTTTTAGACGTTCACACAATACGCTGGACAGGATCTTGTATGCGACATTGAGCAGGGATATACCTCTATAGTTCTTGCAAGAGGTAGGATCGCCTTTTTTGTGGATGGAGATGATGCAGATGATCTGGTGCATGCTCCCTACCAGGACATCGCCGCCAGCCTTGAAGAGCTCTGATGGCAAGCCATCTGAGCCTGCGGCCTTGTTGTTCTTCAGCTTCTGAATAGCTGTGCCGACTTCTTCTATGCTGGGTGGGAGGACTACTTCAGCGGCTGGAGTTGGGATTTCCTCGGTCCCTACCACTCTCTCTTGGTCATGCTCGTTAAGCAGCTGCTGGAAGTGCTGCTTAAATACATCCCCTATTCCCTGCGGGTCGGTGAAAAGATTACCCTCGCAGTTTCGAAGAGCCAGGGTGCCCCTTTTGAAGCCTCCTGTAAGGCCTTTGGCTTTCTTGTAAAAGGCTCGTATTTTATGTTTGTCCCTAGACTCCTCGATATCCTTGAGCTGGGAGGCTGCGAAGATTCTTTTCTTTTGTCGCAGTAGTTTCTTCTCCTCCCTTCTTCTGGCTCGGTACTCTTCTCGCGCTGCCCTGGTTTTCCTCTGCAGCGCATTTTGGTACGCCTCGTCGGTTGCTGCCTTTTTCTGCTCACACTCGCCATCATACCACGGGTGGTTTCGGCTACTTCCTGAATGGCTGAGCGGCAATGCAGCCACATATTATTGGCATTTGTGTTCGACGTAGGCATACCGTAGAGTCTTTCGCTCAGCCCCTCTGAATGTTCGCACATCCAGGATGTTTGACGCGTGCCTTGCGTCAATGAGCACATGGTCGATTTGGTTGGCGGTTCGACCGTCCGGAGATCGTCAGGTTGCTGTGTGGATTCGCTTGCGAGGGAATCTTGTGCTACTTATCACCGCATTACGAGCTGTCGCAAAGTCAGCGAGTCGGAAGCCGTTATCTGTTGTTGTATCGTGGAGGCTGTGCTTTCCGATCACTCCGCCAAGGGTGTTTTCCTTTCCGATTTTGGCGTTGAAGTCCCCGAGCACGATTTTTACATCGTACTCCGGACAAGCTCCGTAGGCGTTGTCCAGGAGGTCATAGAAGTCCTCCATGATAGGGTCTCCAGCCTCGTCGGTAGGGGCGTGTGCACATATAAGGCTGATGTTATAAAATCTGCCTCTGATGCGGATCACAGCCAGGCGATCACTTATAGGTTTAAAGTCGATGACCTTCGACCTTAACCGCTTTCCCACGACAAATCCGCATCCCAGTAAGTGCAACCTTTTGTGACAGCTGTAATAAATGTCGCAATTTTTCTTCCTAATCATACCTGGACCGCAGTAATATCCGCCTTGTACTGCGTGAGGATTCCTTCTAGTTTATGAGCAGCTCCGGGAGTGTACAGGGTTCTGACATTCCAGGAGCATACTCGCAAATCGTGTTCCTTTTTCGTGCGGTGTCGTCGTCGAGTATCCGTCCGTGTATCCGAGGCATCTTGCTCATTCATAACTTTGGGTTTTTTTACGTGGGCGGATTGTTAGCCCGCCGCACAACCGCCATTCTGGTCGGGGTTTTATTCGCTGCATACGTTTGTTCACCTCCAAACGGTTGTTGAAGAGGCTATCCAGAGGGCGCCGCGAGGAGGCCGTATGTCAACTTGACCCGGGCATTTAAACAGGGATCGTTGCTGGCATCTCGCCAGGTTGAGAGCAATCAACAACTTTACCCTGTATGTCCGAGCCCATGCCCTCTATATACGTAGCTATTGGTCCACAATATTACGCTCGTCCTCTATTAATAACAATTCTTATCACCAACCGTCAATAAACCGAAATAAACACTCTATCGGTACTGAATACACCCACTGGAAGAAATTAGCTATTATCATCTATACCTCGCTTTTAAGAGAACTAAATGTCATGTTCTCACAGTGACATTTGGAATTTCCATAAATTTCGTGAATCCGTCGAGCAAATGTCATTCTAAAATTGTAAACAGAAGTGAAAAGGTTTGATTTTGAGCATACCGAGAAGGAAAAATAGATTTTCGTTGTGTCTGAATTAAGTAAATTAGTTTATTGGTATGGCGCATTATAAGGGGGCCGCCAGCGAAGCTGGCCGTGCCATGCAATTGATGAAAAAGCGTGAAATCGCCCAGCAAGAAATCGAATTTCGCAAGAAGAAAATCGAAGAAGATCTGAAGATAGCCAACATCGAGCATAAGTTTGCAAGCCACTATGATGCGGTGGAGCAGCAGCTCAAGACTTCGACCATCGGTCTGGTCACGTTGGATGAGATGAAAGCTAAACAGGAGGATATTGTGAGGGAGCGTGAAAAGAAACTCGCCCAAAAGAAGGACGAGAAGGAACGTGAGAAGCTTCGTGCTCTGGAGGCAATACAAGCCGAAAAGAACAAACAGAAACGACAAATTCAAGCGCTATCATTCAACCTAGAAGAGGATGATGTTGAGAATCAGTCCGATAAGGAGGAGGAAGAGGAAATCAAGCCAGCGAAGAAGTGGAAAACTGAAGAAGAGTCCATGGAGCCGCGAAAGAAAAAAATTTGCAAAAACCCCGATGTGGATACTTCGTTCCTGCCCGATCGTGAACGTGAGGAGAGGGAGAATCGTCTACGTGAGGAATTGCGTCAGGAATGGGTTGCTCAGCAAGCCGCACTCAAGGATCAAGAGATAACCATTACGTTCAGTTACTGGGACGGATCGGGACATCGTAGGAGTGCGACCATGAAGAAGGGCAACTCGATTTATCAATTCCTCCAGAGATGCTTGGAAATTCTGCGAAAAGAGTTCAACGAACTGAAGACCGTGATGGCTGACCAGCTTATGTACGTCAAGGAGGATCTTATACTGCCGCATCATTACACGTTCTACGATTTTATTGTGACCAAGGCCAGGGGAAAGAGTGGGCCGCTCTTTCAGTTCGATGTGCACGACGACGTGCGGATGATTAGTGACGCAACGGTGGAAAAGGAGGAATCGCACGCCGGCAAGGTACTACTGAGGAGTTGGTACGAGCGTAACAAGCACATATTTCCCGCTAGTCGATGGGAACCCTATGACCCCACTAAGACTTATGATAAATACACGATTAAGGACAAAAATAAAAAAGCATAGAAAGTGCCTGCCATCTGTTCTTATTTGCATTCCCTCTCTCTTTTCGCTAGGGTCAGCCTAGCGATGACTTCATCACTGTTGGGGTTTTCAATGTCCTTGCAAAGGACCCCATCAGAGAGTCCTCTCACAAGGAAACCCCCTTTACCTACCGTCTCGTACAGTCGAATCTATTTCAGATAAGCAGTGTCACTAACAATATTGGTCGACAACTTGACTTGATGCCTACAACTCGGTTGTTACTGCGAGCTAACCACCCTTGATCGATACCATCCGCCACATGATCTAACTTCTTCATAAAACTCTCTCTATTTCAACTTCCGGAAGGCCGAATTTGTTGCGCTTAACCATTTGGTTAATGATATAGGCTTAAGTCTTTACCAGGAAGGCCAAAAGGCAATCGTGGACGAATTACTGCGAGAACATCAAGACAACCTCCGAAGCTTCAAGAATAAGGAAGATTCTGGCTTCGGCCTAATGCGCAATGACGGTTCCTGGACGACCCCCTGCACGGAAGCCCTGGAACTTCTTCTGAACGCACACTTTCCGGCCTGTAGCGACACGACTATGACACCTCCTCAGGTCTTCTTAACGGACGCGGGGTGAACCTGGAACTCAACCAACATGCCTCCTTAACTAGCACGATCTTTTGTCAGTCTATTCCAATGCTGCACACCCAGTTGGCTGAGATCCCCTTCCACCTGTTTCTACTACTTGGAGTCCGTTCTCATGCAGGCTTCCGTTCTGGCTTCATAACCTTGGCATGCTCGCTTTATCTGTTGATAGAACTTTCGAACGTCACGCGCTTTTTCTTCTGAGAAGCTTATGGTCCTTCCTTCTTTCTAACTCGTAGAGCTAACGAGCTGCTCTTGTACTTCTATGCACTCGTCATCGAACCAGGTGTTTCTTCGTGGTGGAGCCTTAAAGCCCAAAACTTCAGATGCAGTGCTTTTCAGGGCTTGTTTGCGAAGGTTCCGCTGTTGTTCTACTGACTGCGTGGAAGGTAGAGGTGTATGAGAGCTTGAGGTTGACGCGATCGGTAAGAGCACGAGCGGCTTCTGGCGATAGTAACCTTCCGACGTCATAACTTTGTATTCTTACTCTAGACAGACAAAACTGGATGCGCCACACTCAACCCCGCAGATACTGCGTAGACTTTTACACTGACGGGTCTTAAACTAAAGACAGGGTGGGTAGTGGAGTCTTCTGCAAACAGGCGGAACTGTTGGCAATAAAAGAGGCCTTGTCTTGGCTGAAGTGGAACGTAATATCCACCACGGATATCCGTATTCTCACGGATAGTCAAGCAGTCAAGTTGGAGACCTATGTGTACACATCAAAATCTAGTCTCGACTGTCGCAGATCTCTTAACGAGATGGCAGAACAGTTCAACATACAGCTTATCTGGGTACCGGGACACAGCGACATTCCAGGAAATGAAAAAGCCGACACCCTCGCCAAACAAGGAACGACGCTACAATCAATCGCGGCTTGTGAGGGAGTACCCCTTACAACCATTAAACATAATCTGACCAATCTCGCCAGGGCCGAGACGAACCTGAGATGGACCCAGGGACATACCTGCCTCATCACCAGACAAATCTGGCCTCGGCTTGACAGTCAACGGACAACGAACAAGAGGCATCTTAGCTACTACAAGTTAGTGGTCCGAGTCGATGTTAGCCCCTCGGAAAGTTCGAACATCAAGAATAGTGGAGGAGTGTCTGACGTCGATCGCGATGTGATCAATCTGGTTAGTGCTTGATTGATCTGATGACCGCCAGATGCCTTTGTGTATATCGAGGTGCGGGAAGCGCGTTCTGGCTTGAAGGAGAATTCGCCCCATAGCAAATTGGAAAGGACGGTTTGCCATGTTAAAAGCGAACAACTTCTTTGTTCTGTTTGCTCGCTCCCTCCTCCCCTAATAGTGGAGTCGCAGTCGATGCTGAGATTGTGGAAGGACGACTTCTGAAGACTGTATAACGGCGATGATAGTCAAAAATGCCGCCGTCAGACAGAGCGAACCATTCACAATGGACGAAAACGAAAGAGAATCCCGTCCAAAACTTAAGTCTTTTAAAGCTGCTGGAGCAGACGGACTTCCCGCGGAACTATTAAAAGCAGCTGGCGATGAGCTGGTCAGGAACATGCACCAACTCATCTGCAAGATATGGTCGGAAGAATGCATGCCCGATAAAATGGAACCAGCATCGTTTGCCCGGTCCATAAGAAAGGAGACCCCAAGAGGAATAAGTCTGCGGCCAATACAAGAGGCACGATCTACTTTCAAGTCTACACAATTGCTTGCCTACGCAAATGACATTGACGTTATTGGACGGACAAAGCGAGACATCAATGAGGCGTTCGCAAGCATTGAAGCAGAAGCGGCTAAAGTGTGTCTAAGGGTAAATGGGTACAAGACCATATATGCTGTCATCAAAGAAAGACGCGCAACACCGACGTCTTGGTCAGAATGTCACCTTCGGTAGGTAGATTTTTGAAGTAGTCAAGGACTTTGTCTACCTTGGCTCGATAGTGACAAGCAGCAATGACACCAGCGCTGAGATAAAACGCAGAATAACTGTTGCCAACCGCTGCTTCTTTGGGCTCAAGAGGCAACTGAGTAGTAGAGCCCTCTCTCGAAAAACTAAGGTATCCCTCTACAAAATCTTAATCATCCCGTCCTCCTCTACGGCGCTGAGGCTTGGACGTTATCAAAAGCGGATGAAGAGGCTCTTGGGCGTCCCGTTTGTGTAAACGGAGAGTGGAGGAGGAGATTCAACCAAGAACTGTACGGGCTGTACAGCGACATCGGCCTAGTTAGATGTCGGATCCAACGTCTAAGACGGCTGGGCCATGTAGAGCGAATGGACATCACCGCTCCGACCCGAAGACGCAGCAGAGGACGACCGCATCTAAGGTGGCGCACACAGGTAGAAAGGGACTTCAACAAACTGCGCGTCCAGCACTAGAAGCGGCTGGCCAAAGATCGTGCCGGCTGGAGGCTTGTTGGTTGAGGTCCTGGTTCACCCCGAACTGTAGCGCCATCTAAGTACGTTTTGCTTGGTCCATCCTATCGCACTTCTTGGAGTGCGGTTATATCTGCTTTATAGCTGTTGAGGGTGCGCCAATTGATTGCCTACACACGGTCTGTTAAGGGACCTCACATTACAGGTGCAGACTCGCAGGTCATTTAGACGTTTGTCGGGGTCGTCAGTTTTGTGTCCGCTTGTGATTGCTTGTAAACATTTCATTTTTTCTGTGATAGGTATGGTACCTCTAAGCACATCAGGAACGGCATACCCGATGGCGTCCTCTCTTCTTCTGTTGTACGGCTCGCACAGATTGCGTGGGACTGAGCTGGAAGAAGAAATGAACGGCAAAGAATCTGACTCGGTAGTACACGTAATGCTTTTAGTTAACTTTGCCTCGAATACCAAATCGAAGTTTCCAGCAGATGTCACAACTGTTCACCCGCTTTTACCTGTTTCTGTACGATGTGCAAGAAGAGTTACTCGTAAACGCGCCAAACCTTGATTGCTCCAAGAGCAGTTATTTGAACCTTGGAACACTTGGGGATTCTAATTTTAAGATAATTCTTCTATGCCCTGACCTATCCAGGTCTCCACTTGGTAATGAAAACAACTCTCTTGTCACTTAACAACTAGCACATCTTTAATCAACCGCATTTTTGGTCCAGCTACAGATCAATCAGAAAACATCCATCTCAGCTGCATCCCGGAAAAGGTTCAACACGATTCTTCCTCAAAATGAACTGAATCTTCCTATTCATGTCCTCATTGTAAATCGCTTTACACTTCTCAAAGTTCACCCTGCGACGTACCTACGATATAAAGGAGCACATTAAGTCAGACAGTCCCACCAGCGTTTTATGTAATACAAGTTACTTGGAATGGTTTCTCATAGTACCTCGTTCGCCGGTACTGATCAAAGATTTCCTCCTTGCCGAGGATGCGATTCAGTAGACGACATGCCTCCTCGATATTATTGTTCTGTACCAAGACAGTACGGGCCATAAACAATTGATGCCGCATTGAAAATTCGAGAAACTTTCCAGGAAGACAGAGAAAAATCCAATTCGACCAGGTGAGGAAGTAAATAGTTTTCACGAAATGTCAACCGAAATGCGGGCATATGGAAAACTGAGCGAAACCGAGGGGAGCGTTCAACAATAGTGGGGAAAATGAATCGATAAATAGGTGAATCGATTTATCGATATTATAGTGATCTCAAGAAGAGCCAAATTGGATTATAATTATTTATTAGGCACAAAACATGAAAGCGCTGGCTGCTGGGGTTTTCGGCTCTGTTGTGTAAATAAATCTGTAAGACCTTTCGTTACTGAATCCCGGGAACTGAATGAATCCGAGGGCGGGCGTTCGCGCTTATATAGTCCCCCGGTCCATTTTCTCGAATGTTCGCCGTCAGACGTTCCCCTCCCGAAGTCTCCAGAATGCTCTGACATTCAGCAGTATTCCGCTGAAAGTTACCATCATTTCCGTTTCAGCTTCACCAGAGCATTCGAACTTTGACAGCGAAATTCGAACATAGTTCGTGTCTCCGTAACACGGGGGTGACCGTGGTGCAGTGATTAACATCATCACCGCCGAGCGGAAGGTCTATAGTTCAAATTCGCTTCATAACCAAGAAAAAGTAAGTCCTATACGGCCAGAAAGTATGCAACGCAGTTATGAATGGAAAGTGACCAGGCGTACTGCTGCAGGCATAACACTCACAGTATATGTATGTATGTATGTATATTTGCGTTACAGTCCATGAAGGACCTGGGCCGAGCTTCTCTCAATCACCCATGTTGTGTGTGATTTCGTTTTCCCATAGGTGAAAGGGAGTCCCTTTAAGGGACCTACAGTTTATTGCCGGTTCCGAACGGCCAATTTTCGAGAAGCTTTTCATGACAATGTTACTACAGGGGGTTTTGTCAGAACCCCGCTGAGGAGAAACACCGTGAAAAACACGTTCGATGATATGGCTGTGTCGGGATTCGATCCCGTGTCATCGGCGTCAGAGGCCAACACAATACCCACTGCGCCACGGTGCTCTCACTCACAGTATATGGTCAACTGAAATTCATCCTCTGCGTATGCAATACTAAAGTGCTTGAACGAATTACTGCGGACTATAACCAACGCAGAAATTGGTCGGCTCTTATCCTATCTAGGACAACCACCCCTGAGAGTAGTGAACGAACATCAACGACCCAAACCACTGCACTCCGTTCAGGTTGTGTGTGTAAACAAATCATAAGAAAATATAAAAACTCTTGACCCTGCGCGAGTCTCTAAGAAAAAAAAAAAAACACTGCCCCCCTCCTAAACTTGTTCGTCCTCGAACAAGCGATTTGACCCTTCTCCGTAGTATGGCGCTAACCCCTCTACGTGGACAGTCTTATACTTCGGCCATCTGTTTCCCATCTGCTGTATTCGATATACCACGTCGTTAAGTTCCTTGATGACCTCACATGGCCCGTCCCCGGCTGATTGCAATTAGGGGCACAAGCCGTTTTTTCGTTGTGGGTTGTACAGCAATGCCAACTGTCCTGTCTCGAATCCAGAAGCGTCCGCCCTTAAGTCATATCTCGCCTTCATTTTATAGCTGACCAAGTTCAGTCGTTCCCGGTTAAGCTGATGGACAGAGTTCAGTTTCTCTTTCATTTCGGTTCCACGAAGTCCCCCCTGCCGCTAGTTATAGGTAGTACCACAGCAGCTGGTGTTATCGCCGTTGAATTGTGCTGCGCCGATCGATAAGTCATCAAGAAAAGCGGAAGATGTTCATCCCAGCCCTTCTGATCTCCGACGATGACTTTTCTTAAGTATTCCTCCATCGTCCGGTTGAACCATTCGACCATGCTATCAGATTGTGGGTGTAATGGTGTTGTCCGTGTCTTTCTGATACCTAGCATGTCGCAGAGTTCTTTGACTCGAAGTTCCTTCCTTGGCCTGAGTGTAGTTCCAGCGGTACTACGTAACGCGCAACCAAATTATCCACGAATGCATCCGAAATGGTTTTATCTTCTTGGTTCGGTATGCAAAACACTTCAGGCCCTTTGCTGAAGAAGTCGATCACAACCAGCGCGTATTTGTTTTCAGCGTTGTTCGTTGGGACTGGGCCTGCAATGTCCACGCTGCTCCAACATTGTATTGCTGTATATTTCCACGAGTTTTCCTAGGTGGACCCTTTGCCTTGGCACACTGTTCACACCTGCGAATGAAATTTGTGACCGATTCACGGTATCCTACCCAGTAGAAACGTCTCTTAATCTTTTCTATAGTCTTGTTAAGACAAAGACGACCCCCGCTTGGTGATATTCTCGGATGACCTCGTCGACTTGTCCTTTTTGAACTACGAGCGGATCGTTTACAATGTCCCCATTCTCACTTTCCCAACTGCGGTAGAGGCAACCGATCTTAAGCCTCAAACTCTGCCTTTGAGCCCAGTAAGGTTTTACGATTTGGCTTTCGCTGTTGGTCGAAAACCTCGTTCTTGTTAGTCGATGATGACTGCCAGATCGGCATCTTCTTGCTGCTTTCTTCCGATTTTCTCGGCAGTCCAGGAATCTTCTGGCAGCACATAGAAACGACGGATGTCGGTGATCTGTTCCTTGGTTTCCGCACGGGAACAATGCTGGCATTCAACGTCGTAAGGTCGCCTCGACAAGGCGTTCGCGTTTCTATGACTTCTTCCCTTCCGGTGTTCGCGTGCTCACACTTGGCCTCTTTTTGGTGAATTAGACCTCGAACGCTTTCTCGCAATGTGCCCCTGCTGGTCGCAGATGTAGCATTAACACCGCATTTTGATGGAGTGTCGGCATATTAAGAGTGATGTTTTACATGCGAGAGCGCTGGCAACTGTCTCCTTAAAAGATGTCTTTGGCAGGAGAATTAGGCTTCGTTGCGTATCGGGGTCCCTTAATACTTGGATGAAAGAATCCGTTTTCAGTTTTTCCACCACATCAACTGGAACATCCGCCTAGGCTAGATGAGACAGCCTCTCGTCGTTTACACGCTGCTTGCGCCCTTTAAGCTCCAGCTTGTGCATTTCCTGCATGTGCTTACTGCCGTATCTCGGATTAAAAGCATCCCAAGTAGCTGCGTAGTTCTTCTCTGGGTATCCGGAATGGTCTGTAGTACATCAGCTGCTTCACCTTTAAGGGAACTGACTAGGGCGACCACACGGTCTTCTTTACCCCATTGATTCCGTTCCGCTGTTGTCTCAAATTGGAGCTTAAAGATGGTAAACGCGCCCGTGCCGTCGAAGTTTGGAGCTGTGAATTTCAATGCTACAGCCGGTACGACGATTCCTTGATGCTGAACGTTCTGCATAGTTTTCTCGAGTTCCAGAAGCTTCTTGTCGAACCTCGATTCTAGTGATTTGAGATTTGGAACCTTCTTGTCGAACCTCGATTCTCTCTTCGACGTTTTGGAATCGATTGTTGATAGGGTGCTGGATGTCTCTCAAGCTTTCTCGATTGTTCTCTAGCATCTCTTCCAGCGTCTCCAGCTTCTGGCTCAGGAAAGTGGAATTTTCCTCCAACTTTTTACTTACGGCAACGGAATTTTCTTCCAGCTTTCGATGTATGGTCGTCTCTAGTTTCTGGCCTATGGAAGCTGAATTTTTCTCCAGTTTCTGATCTATTTTTTGGCTCATTGCTTTCATAGCCACGAGAATTTGCTGCATATCGAATGCTGGCTCGCTGGGTGTCGACGGCTTTTCCACTCCAAACTCATGATTCTCCCAGTCAACACCATAGATAAATTAACAAGATGGAAAACTTTCGTACGTCTGCCCTGTGATCCCCGCAAGGGTTGTTTCTTTTTGTTTTTATTACACCGATACTATGCGTGTTATTCTCCGACGCTTTGACTAACCCAATGGTAGTCTCAAGACGTCGATGTGTAGAGTCAAGCCGTCGGTACCAGGGCGGAACAAGGCAAAATGACATGGTCAAGACGCCGTCAAACCGAAACGCGTTTGTAGGGGCTAGCTGTCAAAGTGCCTGTCAAAGCCATCAGATTGCCATCTTGTTCATTTATCTATGGTCAACACCTTGTTCCTCCAACGCTGTTCTGAGTCTCTCGACTAGGTTGGCTTTACTTTCCGAGCTCTTTTCAATTGTTCGATGGTCGGTTTCTCTAATATCACCATTTTCCTGCACTCTTTCAATAATTCAATTGCAATCCCACTTCTGACACTAAATGTTACGAAAATTTAATCGAGTCCGAATAGGGTTCGAACTTCGAATCACAGTATTGCTATAAGCTACACTGCTTACTTTTAACTCAATACACACACACTTTTGTTATTTCACCTCAGATCAATTCACCTTTATTTTTTTGTTACCACCTTTTACACACACGTTACACTTTATTACAGACACTTTACTATTCCACCACAGATCAATTATCAGTGCGGTTCACATCTCGCTAGATGGCTTCATTACCGACCGATCACTCGTTACTAAATCCAGGGAACTGAATGAATCCGAGGGCGAGCGTTCGCGCTTAATCAGCCCCCCGGGTCACTTTCTCGAATGTTCGCCGTCAGGCGTTCCACTCACGAAGTCTCCAGAATGCTCTGACATTCAACAGTATGCCGCTGAAAGTTACCATCATTTCCATTTCAGCTTCACCAGAGCATTCGAACTTCGAACATAGCGGTCGGTTCGTGTCTGCAACAATATGGCTTACATCAAAAGGTAAGTTGCCGATGATACAGGTTGGAGGGGGGGTTCTTTTTGGTACATGAAGGTGGGTGGTCGGGGTTTCTAGGTGTCTACAAACGACTCATGCGGACACAAGCGCTTGAACCTAGCCGCTGTCAAAGGACTTCTACTATCAAATCCACGTGATGAAACTTAAGAGCCTATTGCCTTCGACCCCCGTGGGAAGTTGTTCCGGGCTGCTAACGAGAGAGTTAGCTAAGTCTGCTAAGAATAAGTCGGTTCCAGGGCCTTATTCTTTTTCAGGACGGCGGCGGATGGCTGAGGACTAATAAAGACCTCGTGGGGGTAGCATGCATCAGACGCATGCTAGCCTGCTAAAAAGAACATCTTGCGGTACTATTAGTAAGTCCTATCCTCACCTCCTCGTGGTGCCATCTGGAGATTTCCTCTGGAAATTACAGACGGGGAAAGGCGAATGGCGAGTTTCCTGTGGCAAGTAAGCTACGGCCGAAACTTATTCGTAAATCGAAGAACGATTCTTATAGGACCTTCTGTGAAGAAGGGAAAACCGACAAAGCTGGATGCACTCAGAAAATCTGATGATACCTTTACTGAGTCTAAAGCGGAAACTCTTAATTTACTGTTTGAGACTAATTTTCCGGGAAATCAGATCGAGATCGACTCGTGCACACTCCTTCAACAACTCGGCGTAGCTGGTATATTGCGTCGCGCGATTTATGTGTAATGTAACCCCGAGGGCGCCGTGGCGCAGTGGTAAGTCCCTTATTCCACGGCGCGTTTTTAGTACAGATTGAAATAGGTACGAAAGAGATGGTCAGTGAAACAGAAATATACTGGCACAGTAACGCGTGGGTAGCTACTTCGTGCGGCTTTTTGAGATTTCCTTATCTCCTTTTCTTTGTTTGGCGATGTCGCTTCACTCCTATTTCAGATTTGAAAGTGTACGTTTGGATACCATTCTTACTTTTCAAATTTCACCACAGGCTGACGATAATGAATAGGGCAACCGGAAACGTACTCTTAAAAAACCGTTTATAGCGCTTTAAATATGCTCTAAAAAATACGTTTTATGCTCTAAAAACTATTGAAAAGTGGAAGAATTAAACAAAAAATATTATTTTTAAATAAATTTTATTTGAGGAAACACAACTAAATAAGAAACAACTTAATTAAATAACTTAAATACATATGTGAAACATTTTTCTTGAATTATATTTCATTTAAATTTTTGTTGCAATAAATGCCAATAATTTTGCTTAGATTGTCAAAAAGAAAACTTTGCCTATTTACTCTAAAGACATTTTTGTACATAGAAAAACTTCTTTCTACCTCAACGGATGTAATAGGCGCAAATTTAAATGCCATTATCTCAGAAACTGTGTATTCATTCACTGTTGAATTTTTTTCCGGACAGACAACTGGAAATTTCTTTTAAAGTCTTAAAACCGCGGTTTTTTTCCAAAACATCTGACATTTTGGTCTTTATTTTTCTCCCTATTTCGCAGTCAATGGAGCCGACTTTAATTTCTGCATCGTTGACTATGTCGATATACGCGGCAAGTTCTAGACCATTCGTTTCCAATTTCTTAATTGATTCAGGAAAAAAACCGTAGTTTGCTGCCAAAAACACCAAGTCAGTTTTTAAATTATCTCGTTCTTTGGCAGTTTTGATAGCAGCAGAATCCTCCTCATTGAATGAATTAAAAATGTTTATAATTTTTTCATAATTTTCTGCATAGTATACAACTGCTTCTATCCAGGTTCCCCAACGAGTTGTAACTGGTTGTGGAGGAAGTGACAGATTTGGTTCAACTTCCTTAAAAGTTCTTAATCTTGAAGGAGCTTTCAAAAATACTTTTTTTATACTCGCAATAAGAAGATCGACCTCAGGAAATTGTCCTCTTATGGTTTCTCAAACTCTATGAAGTCCATATGCTAGACACGTCACATGAGTTATTTTCGGATAAAATATTTGAATTGCTCCAGCTGCCTTAACCATATATGGAGCAGCATCCGACAAAAACAGCAATATGGAGTCTTTTTCAAACTGGTCACCCAACATCTTTAACGAGTCATCGAAGAGCCTGGCTATTGTTGAATGGTTTACTGTATCCATTAAAGCAGTATTAATTAAAAACTTCTCCTTTGCAACTGAGTCGTCAGGATCTAAAATGCCAATTATTACATTGGCAACATACCTGATTGTAAATAAGAGAGGAAGAAGGAAATAATGATTCATTTTGTGTATTTTTACGACCACTACAATTAAATTCGGATTTGAACGTTTGAACATACCTGTTTGCTGCATCCGTTGTTTCGTCTATAGCAACCCACAACTTCCGGTTTTGCACTTTCGCCTTTATTTTTGCCATGGTTTCCTCATACAGTTTATCTGTGTATCTTCCGCGAAGAGTTGTCTCAGAAGGAATTTTATATTCCTTATATTTTTCCAAAAAGGATTTTAAGTTTTCATTGCGAATTTTATGTAATGAAATATCCGCTGCAATCAATGCACAACATAAATCCTCTGCAAATTTATCATTTTGATTGTGGTTATTCGATGATGATTGCCCGAGAAATTGATGCGTTTTTCGGTCTTTCCTCTGCAAAAGTTCCAAATGCCTGGTTGTCTTCATATGTTGCTTGACGGTGAATATTTTTTCAGCACAAACCGTTTTATTGCAAATTTTGCACAACAGAGTTGTTCCATCTGTTTTAAAGCTTGGATATTCGGTTACGATTTTGTTTAACCGATCACTGGTTTTTGCTTTAATTTTTGGCATTTTCTAAAATGAAGAAAATTATATAAATAGTAGAAACTAGGATATAGCTAATTTGATTCTTTTTTTGTTTTTACGTACCCTACTATTTTACCCTCAAATTAAGGATTTCTATCAAACCAAACTTTGTTTACTCTCTAACTTTTCTTTTTTTCACAAGTTTAACTTTTCACAACCACTTTCTTAGACCCACTGTTCGCGATTGAGATGAGAACTATTGTTTGCAATGTCGCATGTGTGTTGAAAATGGGAAAAGGATTGTCATTGTAAATGCGCAACTATCCGTTAGCTAGTCGTGTCCTATACATAAAAATAGTTCTGGCGCCATCGCTAATGACCGGAATATATAGCGCACATTTAGCCTTTCATAAATGAATGCAAAACAAAAAGATAATAAAACAAGGATAAAAAAGCACTTTCCAGTTTTCAGTATTCGCACATGCTCAGATGTCTAGAAAATTAGAACAAATATTATATAGCTTGTCATAAGCAGATGGTAAAAGGTTTTACTAGCGCAGCTATGTATACATATAGGCAGCCACATAGTGAACAAGTTGTACCTGCTGGTGCGCAGCTGTTCTGTGCACTTCCGCAAATATCCATTTTATTTTTTACACAAACAGTTGATGGAAAAAGGACAAAGAAGCAAAAATTCTGAAAAAATTCACGAATATGCTAAAGTATGTCCTAAAAATGCAAAAATATGCCTACATATGCTCTTAAAAGTGAAATATGCACAAATATGCCCTAACGAATAGGGCTCAAAACGCTTAGTTTTGTATAAAACGTATTTCTGTGTAATCCAATTTTCAATACGACCTCCCAAAAAAAAACATACTTTTGCATATTTCCGGTTGCCCTAATAATGATATGTGAAGCGAAATGTCAAAAAAAAAAAACGCACACTGCTGCGAAATGAAAAAAAGCTCCATGGAATAACGCTTGCTGCTCGGAATATCAATCCGAAAGGAAATCACCGAGACCTGCAAGTCAAAGAGACGCGCCGTGGAATAAGAGACTAAGTGTGTTGGACCCTGACGCACGATGAGCGAACACCATCGAATGTTTATTTCGCGGCGTCCCTCCTCGGCGGGGTACTGGCAAAATCCCCGTAGTATACTTGCAATGAAAAAGCTTCTCGATTCAAGCCGTTCGGAATCGGCATTAAACTGTAGGTCCCTTTCACCTGTGTGAAAAATAAATCACACACAACATGGGTGATTGAGAGAAGCTTCGCTCTGGTCCTTCATGGGCTGTAACGCCACCAAAGAAGAAGTGACCCCGATGACCCAATCGAAGAACCTTCGGTCATTGTCATCGAAAATATTTTAATTAATTATATTGACGAAGCATTTCCGCCGGAGCTCGCAATTATTTTGAACGTAGGTCGTTGGCAGCTTCAGCGAAAAGTCGACGATGGCCACGAACTTGCAATCGGAAGTTAAGTTAGTTTTTAGGTCATTCGTTGTTGAGCTATGTCAGAATAAAGTGTTTTAAAATGAAGTGTAGATTCCTTTATTGAATAATAATAAGTCGCGTGGTTACAACTGAAGCCATTGAATTTGCTGTGGCATCCTTCGCTGGCTTGAAATCGCCGGGCACCGACGGGATATATCCTGTTATGCTGCAAAAAGGTATAAGGCAGCTGCTTCCTACTTTGAAAAGAATTTTCACTGCTAGTCTATCACTTGCTTACATACCCATTCCTCGGCGCACAGTGAAAGTGGATTTCATTCCCAAAATAGGAAAAGAGGACTACTCACTTGCCAAGAGCTTCAGACCAATTAGTCTAACATCCTTCCTGCTGAAAAGCATGGAGAGGCTGGTAGAGTTGCACGTGCGCAAAGTTGCCCTTCGAATGTACCCTTTTCGGAGATGCAACATGCTTACCAGCGCGGAAAATCCTGCGAGACTGCGCTTCAGAACCTAGTTGGGAGAGATTAAATGCGCGCTCGAAAGGAAAGAGTACGTGCTGGGCATTTTCATCGACATTGAGAGAGCTTTTGATAACGCAACTTTGGACAGCATGTGCAACGCTGTCAGACATCATCGCGTAGATAAAGCACTGGTCCTATGGATCAAAGCAATGCTCATGCACAGGACATTGACCGCTGATGCAAGCCTCAAGGGGCTGCCCGCAAGGTGCCGTCCTGTCTCCGCTGTTATGGTGCATGGTGGTCGATTCTCTGCTTGATGCTCTCAATGCCTCTGGGATCTATGTCCAGGCCTGTGCGGATGACGTCGCCATTCTTTCTGTCGGCTCATGTTTAGCGACTGTCCGTCTCAAAGCACAGGCGGCGCTAAATGTGATCGATGAATGGTGTACCAGAAATGGGCTGTCAGTCAATCCTCTTAAGACCGATGTCGTTCTCTTTACGAGAAGGAGGAAATATACTGACATGACTCAGCTGGTACTAAAAGGCACTTCCATCCCGATATCCAAGGAGGCTAAGTATCTAGGAGTCATCTTAAATAGCAAGCTTCTCTGTTCAAAGCATGTTGAGTCAAAAACCATCAATGCGTTGTCAGCTTTCTGGCAATGTGAAGGAGCTTTTGGCAAAACATAGGGTTTATCGCGGGCAAAGGTCCTCTGCATCTACACGGCAATGATAAGACCTATATTTTCATATGCATCGGTTGTGTGGTGGAACAGACTAAATCGCAAACACGTCGTAGTCTCTTTCACCAAGCTCCAAAGAATGGTTTGTCTCAGCTACACGGTGGCCTTCCCCAGCACGCCTGGCGCTGCTCTAGATGCTATGATGAACCTTCCACCTCTTGATATATTTATCAGAGGGTGTGCTCTGAAAGCCATGTCTCATCTGAACAGAAATGGCTTTTAGTACAACTCGCACAGGAATAACAGTGTGCTTGCGCAAGAATCGTCCTGCGACCCCTGTCTCATGGACATACCTTCTGACGCACTGACGGCCGTTATCCTACCGCATCGTAATTTCACAGTCGAGTTTCCATGGAGTCAGGTATGGCTCTGGCTGGATACTGATTGCTCCAGGCTCCAGATCTGGGCGGGGGTCTCGTGCTGGGGTCTTCTTTGAGCGCGAAAACATCCGACTGCGCTTCTCCTTAGGAAAATATGCGTCTGTCTTCCAATCAGAGATATACGCAATCCTAATAGCCATGCACTTGTATATGGGTTCCAGGGGACTTTGGGATCCCAGAAAATGAGATCTCTGATGAACTCGCCCGAATGGGTTCAGAGGAGAGCTTCTAAGGACCTGAACCCGCTATAGGTCGACGTGCATCCACGGTAAATTCCTACATTAACGATTGTGCGTTTAGCATACACAACCGTAGATGGAGGGATCGTCCAAGTTGCAGGATGACTAAGCGCGTATGCCCTGATGTCTGCAAGAAATCCGCAGCATTCCTCCTGTCTTTAAGGAGAATCGACTGCAGAAGACTTGTGGGAGTCATCACGGGCCATTACACTTTCGTCAAGCATCTCTGCGTGCTTGGGATAAGTGTGCTACATGTTGCGAGGAGGATGACACTGCAGAGCATTTCCTCTGTGATTGTCCCGCCCTTGCTCGCACACGGTGGCGCACCCTTATAGTCCACGTGGTGTGCCAAATCTCTTAGCTCTACTTCACTGAAGCTCCTTAAAATTTTACTTCGGAAAACGGAGAAATATATCAATGTAGGGTGTCTGTCTGGAGTACAATGGACCAGTGTTTGCGTCTGAGTGCTCCAACGGATAGCAGAAGCCTTCAACAAAAAAGAAAAGCTACGGCCTAGTAAACCGCTTAATAAATTTAAACTCAGAGACCACCACAAGCCTCGGATTTAACGGACGGACTACGTGTTGATGGATAGAACATATGCTTAGTGTCCTAGCTATGACACCAAGATAGTTCTAGGAGATTTCAACGCGAAGCTGGGTATAGAGGACATCTTTGAATGAGTCATAGAAAAGCACGGCCTACACGACACATCGTCCGAAAACGGACATCGGCTACTTGACTTCTCCTTCTAGCTAGCACATGATTCCCGCATCTCAATCTGGCGGTCTCCTGATCAATTATCTGTTAATCAAATGCATCATATTGCGATCGACGCCAGACGCTCCTCCAGCATCTTGGATGTCCGAACCGTCCGAGGAGCCATTATTGACCCGACAGAATTCACAGAACAACAGTGGGAACATTGTCAGATGTATTGGGTTTCAAATTACCGCCAGCTAGAAACCCCTGGTTTGATGAGCAATGCGGCAAGCAAGCAAAGCTATATAAATGGACGAGCAGAAAGGGAGAGAGGAACACACGCTTTTAAGGAAGAAAAAAAAAAGAACGTGAAAAGCGCGAGTTCGAGGAAATGGAGATATGCTACCACAGGAATGACACCCTTAAGCTTTATGAAAGAATAAAACGAACATATCAGGGCCATAAAGCCAGACAAGAAGCCTTTACAGATGAAGAAGGACAACTAGTAGTACAGTCGCAGTCGATGCTGAGAATATGGAAAGAAGACTTGTAGATTGTTTAACGGCGATGACTGATCCGATACCGCTATCAGGCAGAATGATCCATTCGCAAAAAATGAAGGAACAAGAGAATTCCGTCCACCCAAACTAGATGAAATTAATTTCGAAGCTTAAAACTAATAAACCGCGGACACAGACGGCCTGTCTGCCGAGCAATTTAAAGTGGCTGGAGCTGAGCTGGTAGAGCGCATGCACCAGCTTATCTGTAAAATATGTTCGGAGGAAAGTACGAGTATGCCCGATGAATGGAATCTTAGCATTATTTGCCCAGTCCACAAGAAAGGAGACCCCTATATCGGCTCCAACTTCTTTGGTGGCGTTACAGCCCATGAAGGACCAGAGCCCAGCTTCTCCCAATCACCCATGTTGTGTGTGATTTGTTTTGAACACAGGTGAAAGGTACCTACAGTTTAGTGCCAATTCTGAACGGCGTGAGTCGAGAAGCTTTTTCAAGGCAGGTATACTACGGAGGGTTTGCCAGCACCCCGCCGAGGAGGGACGCCGCGAAATAAACATCCGATGGCGTTGGTGTTATCGGGATCCGAACTCGCTCGGGATCATGCGGCAGAGGCCAACATAATGACAATTCTTTCCAAGTTCAGTATGTGGCCAGAGTAAATGATGATTAGGGCATTTGACATAGAACCTTGTCATGACTAAGTTTGCCTGACAAACGAGGCACTGCGACCTTTGAAGATCTATTGTGCCTACTAGCTGATTAGATGAGGAGCTTCTCCATTTCCTTAATGAAGTTGAGAATGCTTCTCGTATGACCTGAGATGATCCCCTCAGGACTCATAATTTTACTGAGAAGGATAGCAGGGAGCAGCACACTCACATAGTATGTGCTCTGCTGTCTCTTCGTCTCAAGGCAGAGTCGACACTCAGTTTCAGACGAGAGGTTCATTTTATGGAGATGAACAGGTGTTGCGATTTTTCCCACTTGTCTAAGAAGAAGCTGATCTTAGCCGTGGGAGTGCCGCAGAAAGATTCAGGACCTTTCGCTAGAACCTTTCGGGGCGAGTTAATCGGCCCCTAATACCTTTGTGCCCTGGCACCCACCAGAGTTTGATTTTGTTTCTCTTGGCAAGGTATTGTAGAGCATTATAGCATTCCTTAACGGTTATTGAGTTCGTGCTATATGAGTGTTGCTTGACGATCAGAAAGTATATTGATGGTTACTCCCCGTATGCCAGTCTCTAAGCTTAGATTGACGCATGTTAGGATGACATCATTCCTAGGGCCTTCTCTTAACTGTCGCATATCTCTAGATGAGATGGCTTAACAGTTCAACATTAAAATACTGTGGCTTCCCGGGCATAGGGATATTCCAGGAAATTGCGCGGCCGACGAACTCGCAAAGTTAAGGTCAAGCACACTCAACCTACCTAACCTCGGGTACCTAGAAACACCAATAAGTACGGTAAAGCACATGATAAAGCTCCAAACCATAGAGGAGACCAACCTCCAATGGAATGAGAGCAATATCGGCTTTATCACCAAACAATTGTGGCTTAAGTTAAACTTTGGACGAACCAGGGACCTGGTGGTTACCAAAAGGGCAACCTTAAGTACTCTAGTGGGTGTCGTTACAGGTCACTGCACCATTGGAAAACACGCCGCCAGACTAGGGGAGGGGGAGGAATCAATATACCACCTCCTCTGCTCATGTCCCTCTTTTGCGAATCGCAGGGGGATTTACCTCGGCGCGCACTTCTTCGACAATCTAAGTGAGCTAGCAAACCAAGAAATAGCTCAACTCCACCGCTTTATTAGAAGCACCGGTTGGTTCCCAGGTAGCGGATCAGGGTAACCTGATCCAGGTGGTATCACAATGGGCCAGCTTCGGCCCAAGTGTGGCTTATGCCTACCACGTTAACCTAACCTAACCTAGGGTCTTCGAAATCTTCCGATTTGGTCTAAAGATGCCGGCGCCAACGCAAGAAATCATCTTGGAGCCAACAGTGTACCACCTAAGGCCTTTCAAGTTGAGCAAAGGGTCCTCATTTCCCAACCTGTGCAGCTTGGAGCCAATATCTCAAATCTCTTGTCAAAAGTGAAGGTGTGTGGTAATGCATCCGTGACCGTGGTAAACATATCCAGCTTAGTAAGATGTATGTATGTATGTATGATGAAGGTGTCAATTACAGTCTCCTGAACGGCTACCATTTGCGCACAATGCGGGGCTCTCTTTGTCGGCTTATGGGTTGCCGATCTTGCTACGTTTGGCAGCCGGATTCGCCGGGCTATTGTCCGCGGAACGATCTCGTTTCAGTTACGGACCTTTGGTGGCAGGGACATATGCTAGAGTCTCATCTCTAGTTTTACCCTGCTTAATTGCAGCTTTAACGTGACGATGTTCGAACGACTTTAGTTTAAGGAAGCCGCGCCGTAGAGGAGGACCGGGATGATTACGGTTTTGTAGAGGGATACCTTAGTTTTTCGAGAGAGGGCTCTACTACTGAGTTGCCTCTTGAGCCCGAAGAAGCAGCGGTTGGCAAGAGTTATTCTGCGTTTTATCTTAGCGCTGGTGTCGTTGCTGCTTGTCACCATCGAGCCTAGGTATACGAAGTCCTTGACTACTTCAAAAATATACCTGCCGAAGGTGACGTATTGACCAAAGACGTCGATGTTGTGTATCTTTCTTTGATGACAGCATGTATTTGGTCTTGTCCCCATTCACCCTTAGACCCACTTTAGCCGCTTCTGCTTCAATGCTTGCGAACGCCTCATTGACGTCTCGCCTTGTTCGTCCAAAAACGTCAATGTCATCTGCGTAGGCAAGCAATTGTGTGGCGTTGAAGGAGATCGTACCTCTTGTATTGGCCGCAGAGTACAGTAGTATAGTGTAGTCTGTGGGGTCCCCTTTCTTATGGACCGGGCAAACGATGTTGAGATTCCATTCGTCAGGCATGCATTCTTCCGACCATATCTTGCAGATGAGTTGGTGGATGTTCCTGACAAGCTCATCGCCAGCTGCTTTAAGTAGTTCAGCGGGAAGTCCGTCTGCTCCAGCAGCATTATATCGCTATCTTAACATCGTCCAGGTCGGGTGGACACGATTCTCTTTCGTCTTCGTCCGTTGTGAATGGTTCGTTCTGTCTGACGGCGGCATTTTGACTATCATCGCCGTTATACAGTCTGCAGAAGTGGTCTTTCCACAATCTCAGCATCGACTGTAACTCCACTATTAGTTGTCCCTGCTCATCCCTGCAGGCTTCTGCTCTGACTTTATAGCCTTGGCATGTTCGCTTTACTTTTTGGTAAAACTTTTGAACGTCGTTCCTGCAATAGAGTCTCTCCATCTCCTCGATCTCGCACTTCTCGTGCTCCTTCTTTTTTTCTTCTCAGAGGCGCATGCTCCTCCCTCCTTTTTTTTTATAGAGCTCGCGGGCAGCTCTCGTCCGTCGATGCAGTGTAGCCATGTATGCATTCTGTTTCTCTACATGGGCCTGTCTGCACTCATCATCAGACCAGGGGTTTCTCGAAGGTGGTGGCTTGAAACCGAGTACATCTGCGGTGGCCTCTCTGATGGCATTCTGACAAGACAACAACTCCATTGCTGTTCTATGGTTTGTGCAGATTGCATCGGGACTGAAGCGAGCTTGAGGGAGGCTTGATCGGCGAAGGTCCTGGCGGTCTCCTGCGATTGCAGCTTTCCGACGTTAAATTTTGGTGTTCTTACTCGGCTCCGTTGATTCCGAGAGATGCATCCGTAGCTTGGCTGCACCAAGGTAATGATCCATGTCGATGTTGGCTCCTCGAAAGGTTCGGACATCTAGGATGTTGGAGGAGTGTCTGCCGTCGATCGCAATGTGATCAATTTGATTGATTGTCGATTGATCGAAAGACCGCCACGTCCCCTTATGGATGTTGAGGTGTGGGAATCGTGTACTTGCTACCACGGAATTATGTCCCGCCATAAAGTCCACTAGCCTTAGTTCGTTTTCTGACGTGGTGTTATGTAGGCTATGCTTTCCTATGACTCATTCAAAGATTGCTTCCTTACCCAGCTTCGCATTGAAATCTTCTAGAACGATTTTGGTGTCATAGCTGGGACATTGGGCATGTGTTCTTCCTAGGAGATCATAGAAGTCGTCTTTATGTCGGTCGTCTCTCTCTTCTGTGGGGGCGTGGACATATATTAAGCTTATATTGCCGAGATTGGGCTCGATGCGGATAGTTATGAGGCGTTCGCTAACATGTTGGAAGCTTAAGACGTTTTTCCTGAGTCTTCCTCGAATAACGAATCCGCACCCGAATAGGCGCTGTTTGTTCTGCCCATAGCAGTTCCCGTGAAAGATGTCACAGTTCTTCGTCCGCTTTTTGCCTGGCCCATCCCATCGCATTTCTTGGAGCGCGGTGATGTCTGCCTTATAGCAGTCCAAGGAGTACAGTTGTCCGGCTGTACCTAGTCTGTTGAGGGACCTTACGTTTATGTTTTTGTTTTCCGCGATAGGGATGTTACCCCTAAGCACAACCCCCAACCTGGAGGGCCAAGTTCCTCTTTCCCCAGGAACAAGGGGTCGGGCCGCTGCACACATTGGTTCACTACCTGGCGAAGGCCAGGATAGCTATAGAGGAGAGGCCACGCACAGGCCGTGTATCAACTTGGATTGAGCAGGGACAGAGATCTAAGCTGGCGTTTGCAATGTTAAGCGCGATCAACTTCTTCGCTCTGTTTACTCGCTCCCTCCTCACCTGCTCCTCATTCTCTTCAAAAAATACGGTTACCTGCAGCGAGCCCGAGACACCGCAGGAAGGCTTTATTGAAATCAGAGATCGCCCGGTATCTGAAGTTCGCATACTAATAGCTAAGCAGCCTCTTAGCCATACATCCGTCGGCTTATGTTGTTCCACCTTGGAGTTAGGGGAGTGAGGGAGTGATGGGTACAAAGGAAGCGGAGAGGTGGGTAAGGATCAGTAATTGCTTTTTGGCTTCGGGTTCCTCTAGAGATGGTTTCTCGAGAGTCATTACCTATACTGAGCCTCCGTACCACCGCAAAGTGAGCAATTTTCACAATATGCCGATTATTAAGAGCAATATCAATAGGCACTTCTTCTCCTTGAGTGTGACTAAAAAAAAAAAAATGTGGCCTAGGTGCGACCCGCAAGGCCGACCGATTATGATGCCTTTTTTTTGTTTGAAAGCTAACTTGATCGAAATGGCTCTAAGGTACAATTTGTGAAGATCTGTTCAGGTGTTACAAAGTCATTAGCTCTTCTTGTTACCTGCGGTAGGATTCTTAGACAAATAATGGGTAATGTATCGGTTCTCGTCCGATCACCGCAATCGACCAGCATAGGGCGCGGTAAGTACTTACATAGATAAGGAACCGCATGGAAACACCGCGTGTTGTTGGCATCAAGCCGCCTATTTGCTGTCGCTCCATTTAACCCAGGTAAGGAAACGCACACTCATGTGCGCATATTAAACAATCTATTGCTCATAGACTGCTCACGTGCGTGTGCAATTTCGATTGCTGAAAGTTTCTAATTTAGACTTTATAGAAAATTACCTTCTTAGACTAAAATATTATAAGAATGGAAAATAAAAGAAAAATGTTCAAGTGAAATGTTTCCATGTTTTATCATTCTGCAAACAACTCCCGAGCAGTAAATCAACTTATATTGGCTCACGAACGCGAGTTTGTTTATTTGTAGAAACTCACCCCATGTGTGCACTTCACATGTGCGTTAAACAGAACCCACCGTACAGAGTGCACATAAGTGTGCGTTCTCTTTAACGAACACATGAAGAGCGTACAGGGGTGAGTTTCCATAAATGCAAAACCCCGACCAGAATGGCGGTTGTGCGGCGGGCTAACAATCCGCCCACGTAAAAAAAACCCAAAGTTATGAATGAGCAAGATGCCTCGGATACACGGACGGATACTCGACGACGACAACGCACGAAAAAGCAACACGATTTGCGAGTATGCTCCTGGAATGTCAGAACCCTGTACACTCCCGGAGCTGCTCATAAACTAGAAGGAATCCTCACGCAGTACAAGGCGGATATTACTGCGGTCCAGGAAATACGCTGGATAGGAAACGGTATGATTAGGAAGAAAAATTGCGACATTTATTACAGCTGTCACGAAAGGTTGCACTTACTGGGATGCGGATTTGTCGTGGGAAAGCGGTTAAGGTCGAAGGTCATCGACTTTAAACCTATAAGTGATCGCCTGGCTGTGATCCGCATCAGAGGCAGATTTCATAACATCAGCCTTATATGTGCACACGCCCCTACCGACGAGGCTGAAGACCCTATCAAGGAGGACTTCTATGACCTCCTGGACAACGCCTACGGAGCTTGTCCGGAGTACGATGTAAAAACCGTGCTCGGGGACTTCAACGCCAAAATCGGAAAAGAAAACATCCTTGGCGGAGTGATCGGAAAGCACAGCCTCCACGATACAACAACAGATAACGGCTTCCGACTCGCTGACTTTGCGACAGCTCGTAATGCGGTGATAAGTAGCACAAGATTCCCTCGCAAGCGAATCCACACAGCAACCTGGCGATCTCCGGACGGTCGAACCGCCAACCAAATCGACCATGTGCTCATTGACGCAAGGCACGCGTCAAACATAATGGATGTGCGAACATTCAGAGGGGCAAATGTCGACTCTGACCACTTCCTCGTAGCAGAAAGATTCAGAGCTCGACTGTCCAATGTCAGAAAGCTGCACCAGCCCATCAGGAGGAGGTTCGACATGGCGCCTGAGCACACCGGAGGTTGCCAGAGTCTACAGGGAGCAGCTGAGCGAAAGACTCTACGGTATGCCTACGTCGAACACAAATGCCAATAATATGTGGCTGCATTGCCGCTCAGCCATTCAGGAAGCAGCCGAAACCACCTTAGGATACCTACCACCCCCGACAAGAAACCCGTGGTATGATGGCGAGTGTGAGCAGAAAAAGGCAGCAACCGACGAGGCGTACCAAAAGGTGCTGCAGAGGAAAACCAGGGCAGCGCGAGAAAAGTACCGAGCCAGAAGAAGGGAGGAGAAGAAACTACTGCGACAAAAGAAAAGAATCTTCGCAGCCTCCCAGCTCAAGGATATCGAGGAGTCTAGGGATAAACATAAAATACGAGCCTTTTACAAGAAAGCCAAAGGCCTTGCAGGAGGCTTCAAAAAGGGCACCCTGGCACTTCGAAACTGCAAGATTAATCTTGTCACCGACCCGCAGGGAATAGTGGATGTATTTAAGCAGCACTTTCAGCAGCTGCTTAACGAGCATGACCAAGAGAGAGCGGTAGGGACCGAGGAAATCCCAACTCCAGCCGCTGAAGGAGTCCTCCCACCCAGCATAGAAGAAGTCGGCACAGCTATTCAGAAGCTGAAGAACAACAAGGCCGCAGGCTCAGATGGCTTGCCATCAGAGCTCTTCAAGGCTGGCGGCGATGTTCTGGTAGGGAGCATGCACCAGATCATCTGCAGAATTTGGGAAGATGAGAGCATGCCCGACGACTGGAATACCAGCTCTATATGCCCCATCCACAAAAAAGGCGATCCTACCTCTTGCAAGAACTATAGAGGTATATCCCTGCTCAATGTCGCATACAAGATCCTGTCCAGCGTATTGTGTGAACGTCTAAAACCATTTTGCACCGCACTAATCGGCAGCTACCAGTGCGGCTTCCGGCCCGGCAAATCAACTATAGACCAAATTTTCACACTTCGACAAATCCTGGAAAAGACCAACGAGTTTCGAATCGATACACACCATCTTTTCATCGATTTCAAAGCCGCATACGACAGCATTCATCGTGAAGCACTGTTTGGGGCGATGGCCGAATTCGGGATCCCGGTAAAACTGATCCAGTTGTGTCGCGCCACGCTAAAAAACACGCGATGCACCGTGCAACTCGGTTCTAGGACCTCGGAACCATTCGAAACATGCACCGGATCTCGGCAAGGAGATGCGCTGTCATGTGACTTCTTCAACCTGGTGCTGGAGCAGATAGTGCGACGGGCAGGCGTCAACAGGGAAGGCACTATCTTTTACAAGTCCATCCAGCTGCTAGGATACGCGGATGATATCGACATCATCGCGTGTTCTCGCCGTGCATTGTGGAAGCATTCACGGCGATTGAAGAACAGGCGAAACGAATTGGTCTTAAGATCAATGAGGACAAAACGAAATACATGCTGTCAAGCAAAAACCAATCCGTCGCTCACCACCTGGGACAAAACATAACAATTGACAGCTACAATTTCGAGGTAGTTAAGGAGTTTGTCTACCTCGGGGCAAACGTTAATTCCACAAATGACACCACAGTGGAGATCCGGCGTAGAATCGCCCTTGGCAACCGCTGCTACCTCGGCTTGTCCAAACAACTGGGGTCAAAACTCCTCACTCGAAAGACCAAAGTCATGCTTTACAAAACGCTCATTCTGCCAGTCTTGCTGTACGGAGCCGAAAGCTGGACGATAAGCAGGACAGCGGAGCTGATTTGGAAAGAAAAATTCTGCGCCGGATATTTGGTCCTGTCTGTGAGGAAGGTGAATGGAGAAGAAGACACAACCGCGAACTCTACGAGCTGTACCAAGATGTGGATGTAGTGCGGAAGGCAAGGACCCGTCGACTACACTGGCTCGGCCACATCGAGCGCATGGACATCAACGCTCCAGCTAAGAGGGTCTTCGACTCCGAGCCTCCTGTTTCGAGAAGAAGAGGAAGACCGAACCTCCGGTATAAAGACCAAGTAATCGCGGATGTAGGACATCTTGGTCTTGACAACTGGAAGCAGCGTGCCCGGGACCGTCAAGGATGGAAGGCAGCTATAGCTCAGGCTCAGATCCTCCATGGATCGCAGGCCTGATAAGTAAGTAAGTAAGCCTGTTTCTTGACATTTCGCTTCACATTTCAATTTCGTTGCCTGTGGTGACGTTTGAAAAGTAGGGATGGTATCCAAACGTACACTACCAAGTCAGAAACAGGAGTGAAGCGACATCGCAAAACAAAGATAAGGAAATGTCAAAAAACCCACGAAGTAGCTGTGCCAATGTATTTCCGTTTCACTCACCCTCTCTTTTGCACTTATTTCAGCCCTCGTGTAGACTCCGATTATCCTACTGAAAATTCCGGTTCACACATACGTACATACAAATATACGTACATTTCTATAAAAATTGGATTTGGATTCTGGTGACCTTGAAACTTGGAGATATGTCAAAATTTGGAACTCATAAAATCGGCCCCATTACAATAACTTTCCACTAGGAAAGTTTAACTTCAAAACGGCAAAAAGTGATCAAACAAATCGGCGGGTATTTTAGCTAAATAGAGTCTAACTTTGCCTTAAATTTTGTGCAAGAATAATAGACTTTTTTCTACTATAACTAAGTTATCGATAGCACACTAATTACAATCGAATACCCATCGAACAGAGCTCGATGCGGAACCATTTTTTCGAAAAATCGATATTTTCGCCGACATGTGTTCAATGTTCGAATAATTTCGAAAACAACCTCGGCCAGGCACTAGCCGAACCATTATTTCGCCAAGTTTTTTCTAGACGTAATAAATTGTCCCGAGCCGTAATCAAGCGAGCACCACGTTTCTTTGTGAGCAATTTCGCTACAAGTGAAGAGAAATATTTCCCTAATTAAAAGGTGTAGGAGAATCCTTCAACTTTGATTCACAAATTTCAACAATATATAATATACAACAAAAATCCAATAGAAACCTGAACGAACAAGTTATTTTTTTTTCTTCTACTACGAAGAAAAACTCATCACGTTCTGTCTCGTATAATTATTTAGTGAAAATAGAAAAGTAAAGTAAAATAAGAAACGAAAGAAAAAGGAACAGGACGAACGAAGCCTAGGAACTCTGAAGACTTTTACTTTGTGGAATATATTTTTCGCTGCTGAAAGGAGAAAATTGCAATCCGTCCGACCGTACATCCGGGCGTGAGGTGAGACTGGTGATTTCAAGTTTTTTTTTTTTTTTTCAATTTCTTGGTTTATGGATTTTAATGAATTTAAATTGATTGCGCGAGCGTTATTCCTTCGCTTTCGGTTTATATAACCGTCATTCTTCGCTGATTTGTGCATAATTCCTGCGTTGGCGAGAAAACGTCAGAACATTACGGTGCGGAAAAAGATCGAGAAGAAAAAGAGCAAAAAAAAAAAAGCATGGACACGAGCGGCCATGATTTTTTCGATTGCTTACATTTGTTCATTTTGTATTTTCGAAAAAGTCTGGCCGGGGAGTAAGACAGGGGAAATCTAATTAGTTGTAGCGGTTTTGGTGGAAGAAAGGAGGAGCTATTTGGATTTTGAGCGAAAATTCGAGAACGTTTAGTGTTTGATCGATATTTTCATGCTTTTTCGGTTTTTTTTTTTTCGTTTTTTTGAATTTGTTTTTTGTGTTTTCTATTTTGTCAACGAAAACGACGGACTTTCGATTGTATAGAAATCGATAGAAAATTCTATCTCGCGTCTGCCATTTGCGAATTCATTTCCAACACAAGGTACATACACAGGAGGGAGCAGTAGCGTGGCAGCAGTTGTGCGAACAGTGAAACAGGCGAGGAAAGAGCACACCGGACAGCAGCAATAGCCGACAACACTAGGAAAAGCATATCGTTATTTCTATGCACGTGTGTGTAAATATACATGTCATATATCTATATGTAAATTGTGTGCTGGGCATGTTTCGTTGCGGTGCTTCGCCTTTGATGTAATCTTGGGGCGGTGGGAAGACAAGAAAAAATAGAAAAAAAAAAACTAATTTCTACGTATTCCCCCTTGTTTCTAGCTGGATCTCTTCTCTCCACAACGTTGGTCGTATCTACTCGGTTTCATTGGATAATTGAAAAAAAAGCACCTTTCCAAGTGCGAAAAAACAAAGTAAAAGTATGGCAACGACAGGACGGTTTCCTTTGTTCCAGCGAAAAGACAAAATTTTCAAAAAAACTAATCGCACGATGGATCTTTCTCGATACCAGCTGATTTAACTTTTTTGATTAGTCATTCCGTTGAAGCCCTCAGCGTGACAAGTGGAATGACGACATATTCCGCACTGTTTTCAATATAAACTTGCGACCAAAGGCCTCTAGTAATCAGTTGGAGTATACATACTATAACCTTTGTTAAACACTCTGCGTTAAGTTGACGCATATCGCACAAAGCTTTTACTCGCTTTTTTGTTCATTTTTGTGAAGTGATTTTGTAGTTATTTTGGCCACAAGTCCATAAAGCACGTGTCGATAATGCGTTAAGGGTGGTCTAGAGCTATCAATTGTTTAGGAAATGATGGCTTTCCATAAACGAACTTTTACTACCTTATTTTGGTCAAACGACTGATTTGGGAACGTCCACGGTATCCGTGGCGCCGCGATCTGATGATGGATTTAGCTAAATCGACCCAAAATAAATCGAAAATGTAAAATAAAATTTTTCGAGATATCGATATTTGAAATTATTTTTGGATAAAGTTCCGAATAGTCCTCATCTCATAATTTTTATAAGTAAATCGCAGTGAAATAGGCTCACAGTAGGATTTGAAGTGGGTGCAATGTTGAGTAGCTTGATGATTGTCACTTCTTCCTTCCTTCCTTAACGGGCGCTA
The DNA here is from genome assembly GCA_951905685.1 of Eumerus sabulonum. Classification (NCBI taxonomy): domain Eukaryota; kingdom Metazoa; phylum Arthropoda; class Insecta; order Diptera; family Syrphidae; genus Eumerus; species Eumerus sabulonum. Next base: position 244,768,087 of record OX645060.1, read on the forward strand.
CAGTTCGGGGTGAACCTGGCCCTCAACCAACATGCCTCTCCACCTAGCACGATCTTTCGCTAGTCTTTTCCAATGCCGAACGCCCAGTTGGTTGAGGTCTCCTTCCACCGGTGCGCGCCACCTTAGGTGCGGCCGTCCTCTATTTCTTCGTCCCTCGGGGTTGGATTCAAAGACTCTACGGGCTGGAGCTGTGGTGTCCATTCGCTCTACATGGCCTAGCCATCTTAGGCGTTGGATCCGTAGACGCCTGACCAGACTCATGTCGCTGTACAACCCGTACAGTTCGTGATTGAATCTTCTCCTCCAACCCTCCTCTGTGTTTATGGGACCGAAAATCGAACGCAGAATCTTTCTCTCGAAACGACCAAGGATTTCCTCATCCGCTTTAGATAAAGTCCATGTTTCTGCGCCGTATAACAGGACCGGGATAATTAAGGTCTTATATAAGGTCAACTTGGTCGTACGAGAGAGGGCTCTACTTCTCAGTTGCCTCTTGAGCCCAAAGAAGCAGCGGTTGGCAAGAGTAATTCTGCGCTTGATTTCGAAACTGGTGTCGTTGTTCCAAGCCACCGCGGAGCCGAGGTATATGAAGTCCTTAACCACCTCGAACTTATATCTGCCCATATGCACGTTCTGTCCAAGACGTCGGTGGTAAATGTCCTTTTTCGATGACAGCAGATATTTAGTCTTGCCCTCATTAACTGCCAAACCAATTTTTGCCGCCTCCATCTCAATACTCGCAAACGCCTCATTGACATCTCGCTGCGATCTACCTATTATGTCAATGTCGTCGGCGTATGCAAGGAGTTGCGAGGATTTGAAGTAGATTGTGCCTCTTGTATTGGCCTGTGATTTTTGCACAATCATTTCCAATACGATGTTGAAGAAATCACACGATAGCGCATCGCCCTGCCTAAATCCTTTTTTGACATCAAAACTATCGGTAAGGTGCTCACCGATTCGGATGGAGCAGCGAGCATTTTCCAAGGTCATCCTGCATAGTCTGACGAGCTTCGCAGGGATGTCAAAAGTAAACATGGCGTTATATAGCTCGTCTCTAATTACGCTGTCGTATGCGGCCTTGAAGTCGACGAATAGATGGTGCGTATCGACTTGAAACTCATTGGTTTTCTCCAGGATCTGCCGTAGTGTGAAGATTTGATCGATGGTGGACTTCCCTGGCCTGAAGCCACACTGATAAGGATCTATCAGCTTGTTTACGAATGGCTTCAGGCGTTCACACAAAACGGCAGCGAAGATCTTGTATGCGACATTAAGGAGACTAATTCCTCTATAGTTGGCGCAGTCAAAGGGATCTCCTTTTTTGTGGATCAGGCAAACAATGCTGAGACTCCATTCCTCGGGCATGCTTTCCTCTGACCATATCTTACAGATGAGCCGGTGCATGCTCCTAACCAGCTCACCCCCAGCCGCTTTGAAGAGCTCAGCAGACAGTCCATCTGCGCCAGCAGCTTTATTCGACTTGAGTTTCGACATGGCAATCTCAACTTCGTCGAGGTTAAGGGAGACGGAATTCTATGCGATCTTCGTCGTTAAAAAATGGATCATTCTGCCTGACGGCGGTATGTTGGTTGTCATCGCCGTTATACAGTCTGCAGAAGTGGTTTTTCCAAATTCTCAGCATCGACTGCGATTCTACTACTAGGTGTCCGTTCTCATCCTTACAGGCCTCCGTTCGGGCTTTATAGCCTTGAGACATTCGTTTTATCCGCTGATAAAATCTTCGAACGTCGTGCCTGCAATAGCACCTCTCCAAGTTTTCAATCGCCCGCTTCTCGTGCTCTTTCTTTTTTCTCTTGAGAAGCTTATGTTCCTCCCTTCTCTTAAGCTCGTAGAGCTCACGAGCCGCTCTTGTTTTTTTGTGTAGTGAGGCTTTGAATGCCTCCTGCTTTTCCGCATGAATCCTTCTACACTCGTCATCGAACCAGGTGTTTCGTCGTGGTGGAGCTTTAAGGCCCAGCACTTCCGTTGCTGTGCTCTTCAGGGCTTGTTTGCACAGGCTCCATTGTTGCTCTACTGACTGAGTGGAGGATTGAGGTGTATCGGAGAGCTTAAGGGAGACGCGGTTGGCAAAAGCACTGGCGATCTCCGGCGATAGTAGCATTCCGACGTCATAGCTTGGTGTTCTAACTCTACTCCGCGGTGTTCGTGTTATGCGCTGACGTATCTTGGCTACTACAAGATAGTGGTCTGAATCGATGTTCGCTCCTCGGAAAGTGCGAACATCAAGAATAGTGGAGGAGTGTCTGACGTCAATCGCGATGTGGTCAATCTGGTTGGTGACTGATTGATCTGGCGACCGCCAGGTGCCTTTGTGTATATCGAGGTGGGAAAATCGTGTGCTGGCTACAAGAAGATTTCGCCCCGTTGCAAGGTCGATCAGCCTATGTCCGTTATCGGATGTGGTGTCATGTAGGCTGTGTTTGCCGATGACCCGCTCAAAGATGCTTTCTTTACCCAGCTTAGCGTTAAAATCTCCTAGTATGATTTTGGTATCATAGCTGGGGCAATTGGTATATGTTCTGTCTAGGAGATCAAAGAAATCATCGTTGATTGAGTCATCCTTGTCTTCCGTGGGGGCATGGACGCATATGAGGCTGATGTTACAGAAATTTGCCTTGATGCGGATCGTTATGAGGCGTTCACTCACATATTGGAAACTTAGGACTTTATGTCTTAGTCCACCTCTAACAACAAATCCGCATCCAAATAGTCTCTGTCCTCTCTCCCTATAGCAGTCACCGTAGTAGATGTCGCAGTTTTTCATCCGCTTTTTACCCGGTCCATTCCATCGCATTTCCTGGTTGGCGGTTATGTCCGCTTTATAGCGGTCTAGGGCGTCCGCAAGTTGTTCGGCCGCACGTGGTCTGTTTAGGGACCTAACATTCCACGTACAGAACCGAAGGTCCTTGTTTGTTTTTTGTTTTCTCATAGGGTCGTCAACATAGATCCGTTCCGTTTTATTATCCGAGGCTGTTTTGTGTTTCTGAGCAATTAGTGGTTTTACGGTTATGGTTCGCTAGACCATAGCCCAACCGACACTAATCCTGTTTGGTGGCGCAGGATACTCGGATGGATGGTGAAGGACTAGCAAAGGCCTCGTAGGGGTAGCATCTGCCGAGGGATGCTGGCCTGACAAAAAGCGAGTAAGAGCCTCTGCAGCCGAACATCTTGCAGCTCTGCTAGTCAGGTCCTACTTCCACCTCCTCGTGGTGCCATCTGGAAATTTCCTTAAAAGGGAAATTACTGACGGAAGAGGCCGAATGGAGAGTAGATTGTCACTTCTAAATAAGTAAATATTGGAAAGTTCAGTAGCATCAAGTCCATAATTTTTCTTTATGTTGTAAAGCCCATTCAATTCCGAACTTTAGTAGCATCAAGTCCATCATTTTTCTTTCTGTTGTAAAGCCCATTCAATTCCGAACTTCAGTAGCACCAAGTCCATAATTTTTCTTTCCGTTGTAAAGCCTCAACAGCTCCTATATGTTGTGGTCTCCGTTTTGTGGTCTCCGTGGTTGTCGTTTTGAAGTACGTGACGTTCTTGTAATAATAATTTGTTTCGTTGTCGACATGCAGGTCTCTGTTACGTATAAACACATTCTAACTTGGCGTAATCACAGAGGCGATTCTGAGCTTAGTTGGAACACAATTATAGATTACTACAGCTATTGTCGTGAAATAGCTGAAGTAAAAGCATCGCACAGTGATTTGGTACTCGGCGGCGAAGGTAAAACGGTCCAGATTGATGAAACGTTTTTAACAAAACGAAAGTACAATCTTGGTCGTATTACCGAGCAAATGACTACAACTGTTTTAGGTTTGTATTGCAAGGAAGATAAGAATGGCCTTTTTTTTGAAGTTGATTCTAAGAGCAAAAAGGAACTTTGGCCATATATTCAAAAGTATGTAGATTTCAACACTTCCCGACTATGTACAGACACATATAATGAATTTGAAGTGACCATACACTGCGAGTGTCATTATTTGATCACTTCCCATTTACTACAGCTGTGTTGCTAAATTTTTCGGTATAGGAGATGCATTTCTTACCTATGGACATACTTTAAACTATAGACCTTCGGCTCGACAGTCGGTGATGTTTACCTAGGCACCACGCCCACCCCCTACATACGGTAAAAGTAGTCTCTGTTCCCAAAATGGGAAAAGGGGATTAGCCAATTGCTAAGGGTTCTAGACCAATTAGTCTAACATCCTTGGCCTTCCAGGTTGGGGGCTGCGCTTAGGTGTAACATCCTTATGGCGTAAAACAAAAACAACTAATAGCCTCGGATACGGACGGATTACATGTTGACGACCCCCGCAAACAGGCACGAGAACCAGAATAAATTATTGAAACGGTCGATAAAATGCAGATCAGCAAAACTACTTCAGCAAGTATGGCTCTGATCTTGGTTCCCAAATTATGCAGTTCCTTCTTGATATTATGTAAATTGGTATTTCCGGGAGTAGTAGATGGCGAGTTGAAAGAATTAGATCCGCCGGTTTTTAGGGTTCCGTACCCAAAGGTAAAACGGAACCCTATTACTAAGACTTCGCGGTCCGTCCGTCTGTCACCAGGCTGTATCTCATAAACCGTGATAGTTAGACAGTTGAAATGTTCACAGATGATGTATTTCTGTTGCCGCTACCACGACGAATATGAACAACAGAACAAAATGAATATTTAAGGGGGGCTCCCATACAACAGACATGATTTTCATCCAAAAAACATACATAGTCTCTTTCATATTTATATGTACAGATGGTACGGAACCCTTCGTGCGCGAGTCTGACTCGCACTTGGCCGGTTTTTTACTTCCGATGAAGAAAATAAATTTCTTCCTCTTTCGAAAAAGCCGCGATTAGACAAAGAAGCTTATGATGAGCTTGATGATATTGAAAGGGCGATTGAAGAAGATTTATCTGATTCTGATTATGAGACATATTACTTACTTACTTATCAGGCCTGCGATCCATGGAGGATCTGAGCCTGAGCTATAGCTGCCTTCCATCCTTGACGGTCCCGGGCACGCTGCTTCCAGTTGTCAAGACCAAGATGTCTTACATCCGCGATTACTTGGTCTTTATACCGGAGGTTCGGTCTTCCTCTTCTTCTCGAACCAGGAGGCTCGGAGTCGAAGACCCTCTTAGCTGGAGCGTTGATGTCCATGCGCTCGATGTGGCCGAGCCATTGTAGTCGACGGATCCTTGCCTTCCGGACTACATCCACATCTTGGTACAGCTCGTAGAGTTCGCGGTTGTGTCTTCTTCTCCATTCACCTTCCTCACAGACAGGACCAAATATCCGGCGCAGAATTTTTCTTTCGAAAGAACCCAAAATCAGCTCCGCTGTCCTGCTTATCGTCCAGCTTTCGGCTCTGTAAAGCAAGACTGGCAATATGAGCGTTTTGTAAAGCATGACTTTGGTCCTTCGAGTGAGGAGTTTTGACCCAAGTTGTTTGGTCAAGCCGATGTAGCAGAGGTTGCCAAGGGTGATTCTATGCCGGATCTCCACTGTGGTGTCATTTGTGGAATTTACGTTTGCCCCGAGTAAGACAAACTCCTTAACTACCTCGAAATTGTAGCTGTCAATTGTTATGTTTTGTCCCAGGTGGTGAGCGACGGATTGGTTTTTGCTTGACAGCATGTATTTCGTTTCGTCCTCATTGATCTTAAGACTAACTCATTTCGCCTGTTCTTCAATCGCCGTGAATACTTCCACAATGCCACGGCGAGAACACGCGATGATGTCGATATCATCCGCGTATCCTAGCAGCTGGATGGACTTGTAAAAGATAGTGCCTTCCCTGTTGACGCCTGCCCGTCGAACTATCTGCTCCAGCACCAGGTTGAAGAAGTCACATGACAGCGCATCTCCTTGCCGAAATCCGGTGCATGCTTCGAATGGTTCCGAAGTCCTAGAACCTAGTTGCACGGTGCGTCGCGTGGCGCGACACAACTGGATCGGATTTCCCGGGATCCCGAATTCGGCCATCGCACCAAACAGTCCTTCACGATGAATGCTGTCGTATGCGGTTTTGAAATCGATGAAAAGATGGTGTGTATTGAGTCGTTGGTCTCTTCCAGGATTTTTCGAAGTGTGAAAACTTGGTCTATAGCCGTTTTGTCGGGCCGGAAGCTGCACTGGAAGATGCCGATTAGTGCCGTGCAAAACGGCTTTAGACGTTCACACAATACGCTGGACAGGATCTTGTATGCGACATTGAGCAAGGATATGCCTCTATAGTTCTTGCAAGAGGTAGGATCGCCTTTTTTGTGGATGGGGCATATAGAGCTGGTATTCCAGTCGTCGGGCATGCTTTCATTTTCCCAAATTCTGCAGATGATCTGGTGCATGCTCCCTACCAGAACATCGCCGCCGGCCTTGAAGAGCTCTGATGGTAAGCCATCTGAGTCTGTGGCCTTGTTGTTCTTCAGCTTCTGAATTGCTGTGCCGACTTCTTCGATGCTGGGTGGGAGGACTACTTCAGCGGCTCGGGTTGGGATTTCCTCGGTCCCTACCACTCTCTCTTGGTCATGCTCGTTAAGCAGCTGCTGGAAATGCTGCTTAAATACATCCACTATTCCCTGCGGGTCGGTGACAAGATTACCCCCGCAGTTTCGAAGAGCCTGGGTGCCCTTTTTGAAGCCTCCTGCAAGGCCTTTGGCTGTCTTGTAGTTTTTTCTCCTCCCTTCTTCTGGCTCGGTACTCTTCTTGCGCTGCCCTGGTTTTTCTCTGCAGCGCCCTTTGGTACGCCTCGTCGGTTGCTGCCTTTTTCTGCTCACATTCGCCATCATACCACGGGTTTCTTCTCGGGGGTGGTAGGTATCCTAAGGTGGTTTCGGCTACTTCCTGAACGGCTGAGCGGCAATGCACCCACATATTATTGGCATTTGTGTTCGACGTAGGCATACCGTAGAGTCTTTCGCTCAGCTGCTCCCTGTAGGCTCTGGCAACCTCCGGTGTGGTCAGGCGCCCAATGTCGAACCTCCTCCTGATGGGCTGGTGCAGCTTTCTGGCTTCTTGAGATGAGTTTGAACGCCACGGACGTGGCCTAAGTTGCTCACAAGGGCTTGCCACAGAACGAAATTGAAAAAAAAAATTCGAGACCCAACGAGTTGTATGTATTTTGGGCGCAACACGATCACGATATTTTGCACGATACGTACGTTTACGATACTACGATACTATTTACGCGCGTTCTTTGGTGTGAAGCGATTCATGGTTAAAATTGTAAATTGACGTTTCGAAAATGCTGTGACATACATATGAGACATCGACCCATATGAGATGGCGCACTCGTTATCAAGACCAAAGCTCAGAATCCTTGAAGAGTGACTCAAATACATATATACAATTTGTGACATGAAGACAGTTAATTGAATTGATGAACTTCTAGCTCATAATCACAGCTGACCTCATTCGCAGTTGATCCAATACAGTGCTCAACTGATTTTTCCTTTCTCAAGCTTTTACATGGTTATGTGCGGCTCATCTTTAGACCTATGGTCTCTAGTTTGAATGCACGTCTATGTGTATGTATGTTGGCGTTACAGTCCATGAAGAACCTGAGCTGAGCTTCTCGATAAGTATGGGAAATCTACATAGCCCCGAAGTCAATTGTAAGTCTGTACAGCGGATCCGGAGTGGAGTACAAAAGAGCCTAAGCTGGTTGGCTTAGGAGTCCGTTTTCATCTCTTAGAGAAAAGAAGGAAGCAAACCAATCTGCTTTAATACACTGGTGCATTTGGTCATTTAGAAGACCACGCTATACAGAGATGTTTGGTCTAATGACCTTGCGCCCTTTGATTTTTGTCGTAGCGATTGAGATCTCACTTCGATAGATCGCAATAGCGTACAACAGACTATGTTGTACTCAAGACAATGGCCACTTTGTCCGGGTTAAGTGTGTCCTGAACTACTTTTTTAGTGTATTGAACGCTTTATGGGCTCATTCCCAATAAGCAGCAGCAATTGTTTACGATCCAACACGTTCAAACCACCTCGAGGACCATCATAACATCACTTCTACAAGTATCTATCTGGGGCACATACATATATGGAGCTTCTGTCATGTATTGAAAGCAAACAATCGCACCAATTAGTCTTTACTTTCTCATTTTTCTGTACATTTCGTTTTGCATCACGTGAACCATCAATCAATAAATAGATCGATAAAAATAAACAATCGATTCGTTCATATTTGGTCATTACGCACGGTATACACACGTCATACTTTCTAAATATACTTACTACTTTCGCCACCCACTTCCACCTTAAGACGCGCCACTGATCCCAGTCAGGTAAACAAAAAAGCGAATTTTCGCGAATGTATACTCGTACTTCTCACCGTACAACAGCTCCCGCTTCCGTTGCTGAATTCCGCGCATAAATATTGTTATTACCTGTCACCAGGGTTGCTAAAATGTCCCACGTTGTGGTTTTTATGCCTGATTCACAACACTGCGTTGGTGCGAGGCACTTTACGTGTTACGAGAAATGCCTCGACGCATGCTTTGAAAATGACAATTCAATTTTTTCGGCTGCTCCATGTCAAAGTAAACGCACACAACACAAACCACAAAATACACAGATATAGCATACACATCAATACACAGCAACAGTCGTTCAAACGCACAGACATTTTCGACGTGTTTGACTTTTGTCTGCTTTGGTTACGTGAGCTTACGTTTTCTCTCGCTCTCATTTTTTCTTATTTCCTCTCATTTTTCAATGAACGTAAGCTCGCCAACGCAAACGCAGTATTTATGACTACCCCATTGAATTGCTTGTGTTGGATGTCTCAGCTAGCACTAACGCAGTGTTGTGAATCAGGCATATACATTTTGCCGTAAAAAAGCGTATTAAAGTGTATAAAATTGTATTATTAGGTATAAAACTGTATTTAAATGTATAAAAGTGTAAAAAAGTATCTAAAAGTGTATTCAATATATGCAACGTGCATAGCCCAGATGCAAACACATCAACAAAACATAGGCCAGCGAATTTTCAATGGCAGATGGAGGAATGGAAAACAATTTTAAACAATGGCTTGGAGAATGGACATGGACATAGTCACAAAAAAAATTTTGAAACGGACAGTCAAAAATAATGTTTTCAATGTACATTCAATAACAGCAAATTATTTGCACCCCAAATATAGAGGGCAGCTTTTGTCCTTTGAGGAAAGGCTAGAAGTAGATGAAAACCATATTTCGATACTGAGTTCAAAGGCCATGGATTCAATAATTGCTTACGGCAACAAAGCTGGAGCTTTTCCTTACTTAGTGAAAAGCTCGACGACGGTGAATACAAAGTAGCCACATACTGGCATTTCGCTAAAGGGCACCACTTGCAGAATACGCTCAAAAACTTTTAAGCATACCAGCTTCTTCGGCACAATCGGGAAGGGTGTTTCCAATTGGTCTATGATACATAGTGTTTTAAGAAATCGTTTGGATTTCATTCAACAAGTCGAAAATGTTACTTAGGATTTACTATTCCCCTAAAATAATAGACTCGAATAAATCGAAGCTAGGGTCGTGCCACTACCTCAAATTTGGCACTATTTTCATCTTATGTCTTAATACGTATGGAGACTAAGAACCAAATAGACACTATTTATACTGATTTTAGTAAAGCGTTTGATTCTGTAAATCACACTCGACTAATAAGCTTGAATCCTTTGGTTTTCATTCGCAATTCCTTCGCTGGTTATCTTCTTTTGTTTTCGGCCAATTCAACAGGTCAAAATAGTTAACTCTATTTCTAAAGAAATAACTTGCAGCTCTGGGGTTCCTCAAGGGAGCCATCTGGGTCCACTGCTCTTCGTTATCTTTATTCATGACATTGTCCAAGTGGTTAATTATGGACAGTGTTTATTGTTTGCCGATGATTTAAAACTATTTAAAGCCGTTAGGGATATTACTGATTGCCAACTGCTACAATGCTAATGCCCTAAAGTTGAATATCAGCAAATGCAACTGCATATCCTTTTCCAAATCCCTCTCCATAATCGACTTCCAATACGTTATTGGTTCCCAACCTATATCCCGTATTACCGAAGTTAAAGATTTAGGTGTTGTGTTGGACACCACGTTCTCATTTGAAACCGTATAAATCGTACTTTAGCTAAAGCCGACTCGAATATGGGTTTCATCAAGCCGAATAGTAGAGGGTTCTCTGATCCTTTTTCTCTCTTGTCATTGTACACCTCCCTCGTTAGACCTCATTCCAAGTATGCAGTTATCACTGACTGACTCCGATAGAATGGAACATGCCCAAAGGCGATTCACAAGATTTATTTTTCACAAAATGCATTGGAATTTCTGCCCCAACTACTATGAAGCCAGACGTTTACTTCTTGGTATAAAATCATTAAAAACTAGGCGTACTTTGCATGATATACTGTTTGTTAGAGACTTACTCTGTCGTCACATAAGATGTCCTACTCTCTTGTCTAAAATAGGACTCTATGTCCCTGCAAGGCCTTTGAGAATAAGACATCCTCTTTCTGTAGGATATCATAGGACTTACTATGGTACAAACGAACCTCTGACACGCACTGTTAAAGTTTTTAACGAAATCAGTAATCTTGTGGACATTCATTTAGATCGAGTTCAATTTAAAAATATAGTCTATCTTAGCCTTAGTCCATTTCTCATTTAGTTGATTAACTAAATAAATAAATCAAAATGTTTTATTTTTTTTATCTTTTTTATGATCTTTATGCTTTTCTTTGACTTTTATACATTTTTTTCAGTTTTATACCTATTCCTTGCTTTTATACACGTTTATACACCAGCAATATTTTTCAGAAGTATAATACACACTTTTATACACGTAAAAAAGTGTGTATAATACGCCAACTATTATACGTCTACAACCCTGCCTGTCACCAACCGCCCATCCTTTCACCTACCGACCGTCATAAAGCTATCTTTTATGTTGTGTAGGTGCTGATCTCTGATGCATTGCAAAAACAAAAAACCAAACTTCTAGGTGACCTCTCGCGCTCGATTGTAGCCGATCCATGCTACATTCAATGTCACTGAATCGTAGCCGTTGCCAGTGTTCACTCACCTGTTGTATACCATTTCCATTTCCACTGCCAATATCCTGTTCTTTCTCATCTCTGAAACCAAAACGATTCACCGTCGAGACGATCCAAACACAAATTGCGTCGTTTCGATTCGAGAATTACATTTTTATTTTAAATTTGACTTGACGTCATTGGCGTCATTCGCATTTAGAACGTCTAGTAGATACTAATCAGTACGCCTTCGCTTGTGTCTCGTTTTAGATCTTGTACAAACGTCACACTTGAATCATAAAAAGTAAAGAAGAACCCCCGGAACAACACCGCACAGAAGTAGAAGAAAGACAAAAAAGAAATGGTTAAAGAGACCGGATACTATGACCTGCTGGGCGTGAAGCCAAACGCCTCAGCTGAGGAACTGAAGAAAGCCTACAGAAAGTTAGCATTGAAATACCATCCGGACAAGAACCCAAATGAGGGTGATAAATTCAAGGCTATCTCGCAGGCATACGAAGTTCTATCCGATCCCGACAAGCGTCAGGTGTATGATGATGGTGGCGAGGCGGCCATTAAGAAGGGCGGCGCCGATGCCAGTGATTTCCGTAATCCGATGGACTTTTTCGAGAAATTCTTCGGTGGCGGTTTCAGTAGCAACGGTAGACGACGCGAACGACGCGGCAAAGATGTCATACATCAGATGGGCGTGCAATTAGAAGAGCTATACAATGGTGCGACACGTAAATTGGCATTGCAGAAGAGCGTGATTTGTGACAAGTGCGAAGGACGTGGTGGTAAAAAGGGTGCCGTCGAAAAATGTGCCCAATGTCGTGGTAATGGTTATGAGACACGCGTTCAACAAATCGGACCCGGTGTTGTGCAACACATCGAACAGGTATGCCGCAAATGTTTGGGTCAAGGCGAAATCATATCGGAGAAGGATCGTTGCAAACACTGTGCCGGTCGTAAGACAGTACGTGAACGTAAAGTGTTAGAGGTACACATTGAGAAAGGTATGCGTGATGGTCAAAAGATTGTGTTCTGTGGCGAAGGTGATCATGAGCCGGACTTGCAACCTGGTGATATTATAATTTTGTTGGAAGAGAAACCACACGAATTATACAGTCGTTTGGGTGATGATTTGACAATGAGAATGCCAATTCAATTGGTCGAGGCATTGTGCGGCTTTCAACGTGTGATTAAGACATTGGATAATCGTGATTTGGTGATCACATCGGCACCCGGCGAGGTTATAAAACACGATCAGGCCAAATGTGTTATGGATGAGGGTATGCCGTTGCGTAGGAATCCATTGGAGAAGGGTCGTTTAATCATTCAGTTCGAGGTTGTATTCCCCGAATCGATTCCAGTTACTGTTATTCCAGCTCTCGAGCAGTGCTTACCGCCACGGCCTGAGGTTTCAATTCCAATCGAAGCTGAAGTTGTCCAATTGGTAAGTATTTTACCTACTCATTTGTGCGCTCGTCCATAGTATGTACACGTTATATATGTAACTCCCTCTGTTGTTTTATTTTCTAGGAGGAAATTGTTGCGCAAACTGGACAACAACACCAACGTCAAGCGTACGAAGAGGACGATGACAGTTATCACCAGGGTCCAAGAATACAACAATGTACAACTAACTAAGCTACTTACCACCACACCACACATCCATTCAATACATACATCCCTTTAGCGAGAGTTTGATCTAACTCACATTTTAAATAATAAAAAAATAATAAAATTGGTCTACACTGCGGAAAATACACACTAAAAACAACAAACAACAAATCTTATTGCCGAAAAAGCGAAGAACAAACAAACAAACCACCACCACTACCACCAGGAACGGACAACGCGCGCAAGGAGAATACAATTCACCTGGCAAACTCTGAATTCGATCTTTTCTTTGAAACAGTATCATCTGAACGTAATGGAGCACAGAAAAAAAAAACAAACATTCGATGAGCGGGAAAATCTCTAGCGAAAATTACGCAAATTCAACTTGTACATTTCGTGTTAAGGCTACTTTATTGTTTTTAAATAAACCATACAAGAAAACAAAAGTCCGAATTATGTATATGTACATCAAGCTACTCGATAGATTCCCAATGTATATACCGAGCAGTATTGCACACCATTGGACGATGTCTACACGTCCCATCTAGTAAGCGCGTACGACCTCCTCTCGATATCGATTTCGATTTCGATTTCTCCTTCAAACACAACACTTCGCTGTGATTCGAAACAACTAACAACTACACATGAATCTATTTGTATCCGATGTCTATAAGCTTAGTAAGAAGAGCAAAACACACGCTATAGTAACTTAAATCAGTAAATAAATCAATTCCAACACTACTCTGAATAGTTAGAACAACAGCCCAACATCCCTAATACCTAAAGGGACAATGAATTATAAACAGAAAAAGTATAAAACAAAAGCAAATATAAACGAGAAAAGAGAAGAAGTCTTTTCCTATTTATTTCTTTCTTTTTGGTTCCTTGTGATCTTCAACTTCTCTATCTCCACACCTCTGTAACCAGTGTATCCCCGGAATTGGTGATGCACTCTATCATGTGCTTCTTTCTTTTTGTTTAGTATTTAAGTTGATAACTAAACTTTTTATTTTATTTCTAATCAAAACACAAGAAAATAAAAACGATAAACAGTCGGAACATTTCTTTTGACACTTTCTCATCGTGGTGCGGCCGGAGTTTTGGACCGCATTGCTGTGATTTGCGGTGGCCGAGGATCATGGAATGCATATGTACGTAGATTTTTAAATTTCTTTTGTTCTATTTGTCGATGTTTCTCGTGTTACTTACTCGTGTGGGGGGAAATTTGTTTAATGATTTTGTGTAAAACATGAGTGAGGAATGTTATCGAAATAAACAATTCAACTAGGATTTTGAAAATATACTACATGGGAGTTGAAATGGGTTTTGTTTTTTATTAACAATTGGCTCCCCTTCATTTTTAGGCACATTCTTCAATAGGTCGAACTATGGCTACGACAATACTTACTTTTATCAGGCCAGCCATCCATGGAGGATCTGAGCCTGAGCTATAGCTGCCCTTCATCCTTTGATGGTTGTTCTATTTTCCAAAATTTTCAGTTAATTTCCTTTAGCAAACGGTAGCGGTGGTTGCTGCTCCTCAATTCGGTGGATTCACATAGCATTCGAATTCGTAATTCCACAAATCATATGGCCAATATTTGCAAGAGGGCAATTGTGCCAGCATCGCGAGTGCTCGGGTCCTCCATTACGTCCATACGAAATAAGTCATGTTGTTGTGCGGCGGGCTAACAATCCGCCCACGTAAAAAAACCCAAAGTTATGAATGAGCAAGATGCCTCGGATACACGGACGGATACTCGACGACGACAACGCACGAAAAAGGAACACGATTTGCGAGTATGCTCCTGGAATGTCAGAACCCTGTACACTCCCGGAGCTGCTCATAAACTAGAAGGAATCCTCACGCAGTACAAGGCGGATATTACTGCGGTCCAGGAAATACGCTGGATAGGAAACGGTATGATTAGGAAGAAAAATTGCGACATTTATTACAGCTGTCACAAAAGGTTGCACTTGCTGGGATGCGGATTTGTAGTGGGAAAGCGGTTAAGGTCGAAGGTCATCGACTTTAAACCTATAAGTGATCGCCTGGCTGTGATCCGCATCAGAGGCAGATTTTATAACATCAGCCTTATATGTGCACACGCCTCTACCGACGAGGCTGAAGACCCTATCAAGGAGGACTTCTATGACCTCCTGGACAACGCCTACGGAGCTTGTCCGGAGTACGATGTAAAAATCGTGCTCGGGGACTTCAACGCCAAAATCGGAAAGGAAAACACCCTTGGCGGAGTGATCGGAAAGCACAGCCTCCACGATACAACAACAGATAACGGCTTCCGACTCGCTGACTTTGTGACAGCTCGTAATGCGGTGATAAGTAGCACAAGATTCCCTCGCAAGCGAATCCACACAGCAACCTGGCGATCTCCGGACGGTCGAACCGCCAACCAAATCGACCATGTGCTCATTGACGCAAGGCACGCGTCAAACATCCTGGATGTGCGAACATTCAGACGGGCAAATGTCGACTCTGACCACTTCCTCGTAGCAGCAAGATTCAGAGCTCGACTGTCCAATGTCAGAAAGCTGCACCAGCCCATCAGGAGGAGGTTCGACATTGGGCGCCTGAGCACACCGGAGGTTGCCAGAGTCTACAGGGAGCAGCTGAGCGAAAGACTCTACAGTATGCCTACGTCGAACACAAATGTCAATAATATGTGGCTGCATTGCCGCTCAGCCATTCAGGAAGTAGCCGAAACCACCTTAGGATACCTACCACCCCCGACAAGAAACCCGTGGTATGATGGCGAGTGTGAGCAGAAAAAGGCAGCAACCGACGAGGCGTACCAAAAGGCGCTGCGGAGGAAAACCAGGGCAGCGCGAGAAGAGTACCGAGCCAGAAGAAGGGGGAGAAGAAACTACTGCGACAAAAGAAAAGAATCTTCGCAGCCTCCCAGCTCAAGGATATCGAGGAGTCTAGGGATAGACATAAAATACGAGCCTTTTACAAGAAAGTCAAAGGCCTTGCAGGAGGCTTCAAAAAGGGCACCCTGGCTCATCGAAACTGCGAGGGTAATCTTGTCACCGACCCGCAGGGAATAGTGGATGTATTTAAGCAGCACTTCCAGCAGCTGCTTAACGAGCATGACCAAGAGAGAGTGGTAGGGACCGAGGAAATCCCAACTCCAGCCGCTGAAGTAGTCCTCCCACCCAGCATAGAAGAAGTCGGCACAGCTATTCAGAAGCTGAAGAACAACAAGGCCGCAGGCTCAGATGGCTTGCCATCAGAGCTCTTCAAGGCTGGCGGCGATGTTCTGGTAGGGAGCATGCACCAGATCATCTGCAGAATTTGGGAAGATGAGAGCATGCCGGACGACTGGAATACCAGCTCTATATGCCCCATCCACAAAAAGGGCGATCCTACCTCTTGCAAGAACTATAGAGGTATATCCCTGCTCAATGTCGCATACAAGATCCTGTCCAGCGTATTGTGTGAACGTCTAAAACCATTTTGCACCGCACTAATCGGCAGCTACCAGTGCGGCTTGCGGCCCGGCAAATCAACTATAGACCAAATTTTCACACTTCGACAAATCCTGGAAAAGACCAACGAGTTTCGAATCGATACACACCATCTTTTCATCGATTTCAAAGCCGCATACGACAGCATTCATCGTGAAGCACTGTTTGGGGCGATGGCCGAATTCGGGATCCCGGTAAAACTGATCCAGTTGTGTCGCGCCACGCTAAAAAACACGCTATGCACCGTGCAACTCGGTTCTAGGACCTCGGAACCATTCGAAACATGCACCGGATTTCGGCAAGGAGATGCGCTGTCATGTGACTTCTTCAACCTGGTGCTGGAGCAGATAGTGCGACGGGCAGGCGTCAACAGGGAAGGCACTATCTTTTACAAGTCCATCCAGCTGCTAGGATACGCGGATGATATCGACATCATCGCGTGTTCTCGCCGTGGCATTGTGGAAGCATTCACGGCGATTGAAGAACAGGCGAAACGAATTGGCCTTAAGATCAATGAGGACAAAACGAAATACATGCTGTCAAGCAAAAACCAATCCGTCGCTCACCACCTGGGACAAAACATAACAATTGACAGCTACAATCTCGAGGTAGTTAAGGAGTTTGTCTACCTCGGGGCAAACGTAAACTCCACAAATGACACCACAGTGGAGATCCGGCGTAGAATCGCCCTTGGCAATCGCTGCTACTTCGGCTTGTCCAAACAACTGGGGTCAAAACTCCTCACTCGAAAGACCAAAGTCATGCTTTACAAAACGCTCATTCTGCAAGTCTTGCTGTACGGAGCCGAAAGCTGGACGATAAGCAGGACAGCGGAGCTGGTTTTGGGTTCTTTCGAAAGAAAAATTCTGCGCCGGATATTTGGTCCTGTCTGTGAGGAAGGTGAATGGAGAAGAAGACACAACCGCGAACTCTACGAGCTGTACCAAGATGTGGATGTAGTCCGGAAGGCAAGGATCCGTCGACTACACTGGCTCGGCCACATCGAGCGCATGGACATCAACGCTCCAGCTAAGAGGGTCTTCGACTCCGAGCCTCCTGGTTCGAGAAGAAGAGGAAGACCGAACCTCCGGTATAAAGACCAAGTAATCGCGGATGTAAGACATCTTGGTCTTGACAATTGGAAGCAGCGTGCCCGGGACCGTCAAGGGTGGAAGGCAGCTATAGCTCAGGCTCAGATCCTCCATGGATCGCAGGCCTGATAAGTAAGTAAGTAAGTAAGGTGTGATGTGAAGATGGGACCTCCCGATGCAATTCTGGGGGTGCCTATCGTGACGACAACGGCAAACCATATGTGTGCAAAAGGCGGAAGAACGTTTGCTGAGCAAACATTTGGATCATGAATATGCCCCGATACATACTAATTACTTATCAGGCCAGCCATCCATGGAGGATCTGAGCCTGAGCTATAGCCGCCCTCCATCCTTGATGGTTCCGGGCACGCTGCTTCCATTTATCAAAACCAAGTGGAGTGGTGGATCATTGGACCATTTTTCTTCGAAAATGAGGCTGGAAACGTTTCGGTCAACGGTGGGCTTTACAGAGACATGGATTTGGACGACCCCTGGTTCATGTAGGATGGCGCGCCATGCCTAAAATTGATCTTTTGGACACCACATTCCCAAATCGTGTTATCATCCGTTTTGGCGATGCCAATTGGCTGCCTCGGAGCTGCAATTTCACCCCTTTGGATTATTTTTTTTTTGTTAGGAGGAACCGTGAAGGACCGATTGTATACTAACAATCTGGAAACGATTCAAGCGCTTAAGGCCAATATCATTCAGGCAATCCGTGAGCTACAGCCCGAAACTATCAACAAAGTCATGGAAAATCGCGATGAGAGAATGCGCTACTACGAAGTCAGCCAAGGCAGCCACTTGAGATCGTTCCGCCGACAATACCCCGGCGAATCCGGCTACCAAGCGCAGCAAGGCCGGCGACCCCCCAAGCTGACAAAGAGAGCTACAGCAATGTAGCTGAGAAGATCTGCCAAGGATTTGGATGCAAACCCCCTTACCACAGCCGTTCAGGAAGCTGTAATTGACACCTCCATCGAACTGCGGGATAAAACACCCAAACCCCACTTTAAGGGATCAACATATAAGTCAGGTTGGCTTTACTTTGTGTGTGCCGACGCCACTATGGCTGACTGGATGAAGACCAATTTCCCTGCACTACTTCCGACAGATTATCGGCCTACTCATCACCAAGGTGTTGGCGGCGATGGAGTCACAAAATGATGGCCTGTATGCAGACAACTGGCGAGTCATGTAGAGCCCGCCTAATAAGGAGAAAGATCTCCATCTGGTTCTGGCAATTAGTGACAGGTCATTGGACCGACTGCTAAAACTTAGATGTAAAGTGGCTTATCGTTTTGGTGATGTTAATATTATCATGAAAAACATCAGCTGATGTAGGACCAATTGCTGTAGAAATCAAGCAACCTACAGCCAGCAGTATGGTGGTTGCACCTACTGCTGTAACAGAGACGCCAAGATGTGACAACCCACTACCACGTCTGTATCGACGACCACTAGGGGTCGTCTAAATAAAACAAAACGTCCCCCCACTAAACAAGGGGAATCCTCTACAGGAAGTATTGTAGATCAGAGGATCACTTCCGTCGAACCGGTAACTTCCGGCGTGGAGACAATAAGCTATCCCGAACAAAGGACCCGGCCTACCATCGCAAAAAATCAGTGGACTGCGTGTGCTGCAGGGCAACCTGCACCATGCCAAAGGTGCCTCGGACACCTTTAGCCTGCGATTCTATCCCGACAAAATCTCCATAGGACTCATCCAGGAATCAGGGTCCATAAAGGTAAGATTTTGGGCCTCTTAAAGAGGACGCGTAACCTAATTTACACTATTGGAGAATCTCCTCCTAGGGCCGCATATGTGATCGATTCTAACATACATTTTCTCCCTAATCCGGAGTTTATAACAAGGGACGTGTAAGTCCCCACTGATGGAGGAATAAGGGAGATCGTGTGCGCCTCCGCGTATTTCCTGGAGACGGCCACCATACTTTACCTGCTGAGGTACAAGACCTGGTAAGGTGCTGCCAGGAGCGCAGTACTCAGTATCAAATCTCTAGCCCCTTTGTTTCAAATACAATTAATAACTGACACGTCTCCAATGAGGCCTCACTATCTGATCCCCAAAATACCAGATTTAACATCTCCAGTGTGGTTAAGGAAGCCAAGCCTGGATATCACCCTAAACGAACAAATTGGGCGCTTTTCCAAGCTCAACTTACCGCTAAAGAAGATATGCTTCTTAAGTCGACCGCATCGATAGATAATATCGTAGAAGCGGCTTATCAACTCAACGGAATGGACAGCTCGAAACAACCTTAATTGTTGTCACCAAGACTGGAAAACCAAGTGAACAATTTAAATCCTATCGCCCTATCAGCCTAACATCTTTCCTACTTACTCCTTGCACCTATTTATTAAAAAGGTTGCAATTAGCAGTGCAGATACTGATATCAAACCGAACAGCTTGGAAAAGCGGTGATCCCTTTTTCAATGTCAACGGCCTTAGGCGGTACACAGATGGCGGCGTTGGCGCTGGCATATTTAGACCAAACCGGAAAATCTCGAAGACTCTGGGAATGAGTCCTTCAAGGCCGAATTATAAGCGATCCTGACGTGCATCAACCTAAATTTAGAGACTGGCATACACTCTCAGGCAGCTAAGCAGCGCTCAAAGCGTTGAGCTCGTTCTTCTGGTTCGAGAAGAAGATGAAGACCGAACCTCTTTATACCGCAGATGTAAGACATCTTGGTCTTGATAACTGGAAGCAGCATGCCCGGGACCGTCAAGGATGGAAGGAAGGAAGCTCCTCGTCTAATTGTAGGCGGTCTTCGTAGGGTGGTGATACAGTCCTGTCGGACCATGGGAGACCTCTTAAGGCAAAACGCAGAAATCTACGTTGCACAGATTCAATTCGTACAGAATGGCTAACGTAGTAAGGAGACCAGGCTTGACTGGCGTATTCCAGGATAGGTCTGACGTATGTAATGTAGAGGGATTTAGTGACGTAGGGATTCGAGAATTCCTTAGACCAACGTTTTATAAAACCAAGGGCAGAATTAGCTTTGTATATGATATGATTGATGTGGGCGACAAATGAAGGAGACGTGGGATACAGACTCGTTAAGTAGATAATATGTTCTAGGAGCAGAGGGAAAGCGTTTCCGAGAGAACGTAACGAACTGGCATTTACCGATGTTGAGTTCCACGTTGTTGTTATCACACCAATTACCGAAGGATACAAGGTAGCTTTGGAGTGCAAGCGAGTCTGCAGGAGTTGATATTGTCTTGCTGATTTATATGTCGTCTGCATAAGGTCGACATCGTTAACAGCGAGGACAAATATTAAAGGGCCGAGATGGCTACCTTGCGGAACACCGGAAGAGGCAATGATGGGGTCAGAGATAGAGTTTCTAAAAAATACTCTATATTGGCGATTCTCAATGTACGATTTAAGCCATGTGATGATTTGGGGCGGGAAGCCAAAAGCCTCAAACTTATCGAATGCTTTACTAAAGTCTGTAGTGATAACATCTACCTCGTTGCCTTGCTCCAGAGTTAGAAGTATTTTGGAGGCAAATTCGGTAAGGTTGGTTGTGGTAGACCTGCCCTTTAAGAAACCATGCTGCCGGGAGGAGAAGATGGATTTGCAGTGGAAGAACATTGGGTCATACACGACGGACTCGAAGAGCTTAGGGATAGTGGTTAGCGGACAATCGGTCTGTAGTTAGAAATATCCTTCTTGGGGCCCTTTTTGTGAGTGCGGAAGATGTAAGAATTTTTCCACATGGTTGGTAAGGAAGCTTGACGAATTAAAAGGCGAAAGAGAATGGAAAGAGGTTTGCAGAGGGAAGCGATACATTTCTTGAGGAGCTGGGAGAACATCGGGACCCAGTTGGTTTAGCTTGTGTTAAATTACGGAGAGCGATGTCTGAGATGGTGAAGGACTAGCAAAGGCCTCGTAGGGGTAGCATCTGCCGACGGATGCTGGCCCGACAAAAAGCGAGTAAGAGCCTCTGCAGCCGAACATCTTGCAGCTCTGCTAGTCAGGTCCTACTTCCACCTCCTCGTGGTGCCATCTGGAAATTTCCTTAAAAGGGAAATTACTGACGGAAGAGGCCGAATGGCGAGTATCCTGCACCACCAAACAGGATTAGTGTCGGTTGGGCTATGGTCTAGCGAACCATAACCGTAAAACCACTAATTGCTCAGAAACACAAAACAGCCTCGGATAATAAAACGGAACGGATCTATGTTGACGACCCTATAAGAAAACAAAAAACAAACAAGGACCTTCGGTTCTGTACGTGGAATGTTAGGTCCCAGACCACGTGCGGCCGAACAACTTGCGGACGCCCTAGACCGCTATAAAGCGGACATAGCCGCCATCCAGGAAATGCGATGGAATGGACCGGGTAAAAAGCGGATGAAAAACTGCGACATTTACTACGGTGACTGCTATAGGGAGAGAGAACAGAGACTATTTGGATGCGGATTTGTTGTTAGAGGTGGACTAAGACATTAAGTCCTAAGTTTCCAGTATGTGAGTGAACGCCTCATAACGATCCGCATCAAGGCAAATTTCTGTAACGTCAGCCTCATATGCGTCCATGCCCCCGCGGAAGACAAGGATGACTCAATCAAAGATGATTTCTTTGATCTCCTAGACCGAACATATACCAAATGCCCCAGCTATGATACCAAAATCATACTAGGAGATTTTAACGCTAAGCTGGGTAAAGAAAGCATCTTTGAGCGGGTCATCGACAAACACAGCCTACATGACACCACATCCGATAACGGACATAGGCTGATCGACCTTGCCACGGGGCGAAATCTTCTTGTAGCCAGCACACGATTTTCCCACCTCGATATACACAAAGGCACCTGGCGGTCGCCAGATCAATCAGTCACCAACCAGATTGACCACATCGCGATTGACGTCAGACACTCCTCCACTATTCTTGATGTTCGCACTTTCCGAGGAGCGAACATCGATTCAGACCACTATCTTGTAGTAGCCAAGATACGTCAGCGCATAACACGAACACCGCGGAGTAGAGTTAGAACACCAAGCTATGACGTCGGAAAGCTACTATCGCCGGAGATCGCCAGTGCTTTTGCCAACCGCGTCTCCCTTAAGCTCTCCGATACACCTCAATCCTCCACTCAGTCAGTAGAGCAACAATGGAGCCTGTGCAAACAAGCCCTGAAGAGCACAGCAACGGAAGTGCTGGGCCTTAAAGCTCCACCACGACGAAACACCTGGTTCGATGACGAGCGTAGAAGGATTCATGCGGAAAAGCAGGAGGCATACAAAGCCTCACTACACAAAAAAAACAAGAGCGGCTCGTGAGCTCTACGAGCTTAAGAGAAGGGAGGAACATAAGCTTCTCAAGAGAAAAAAGAAAGAGCACGAGAAGCGGGCGATTGAAAATTTGGAGAGGTGCTATTGCAGGCACGACGTTCGAAGATTTTATCAGCGGATAAAACGAATGTCTCAAGGCAATAAAGTCCGAACGGAGGCCTGTAAGGATGAGAACGGACACCTAGTAGTAGAATCGCAGTCGATGCGGAGAATTTGGAAAAACCACTTCTGCAGACTGTATAACGGCGATGACAACCAACATACCGCCGTCAGGCAGAATGATCCATTTTTTAACGACGAAGATCGCAGAGAATTCCGTCTCCCTGACCTCGACGAAGTTGAGATTGCCATGTCGAAACTCAAGTCGAATAAAGCTGCTGGCGCAGATGGAATGTCTGCTGAGCTCTTCAAAGCGGCTGGGGGTGAGCTGGTTAGGAGCATGCACCAGCTCATCTGTAAGATATGGTCAGAGGAAAGCATGCCCGAGGAATGGAGTCTCAGCATTGTTTGCCCGATCCACAAAAAAGGAGATCCCTTTGACTGCGCCAACTATAGAGGAATAAGTCTCCTTAATGTCGCATACAAGATCTTCGCTGCCGTTTTGTGTGAACGCCTGAAGCCATTCGTAAACAAGCTGATAGGTCCTTATCAGTGTGGCTTCAGGCCAGGGAAGTCCACCATCGATCAAATCTTCACACTACGGCAGATCCTGGAGAAAACCAATGAGTTTCAAGTCGATACGCACCATATATTCGTCGACTTCAAGGCCGCATACGACAGCGTAATTAGAGACGAGCTATATAACGCCATGTTTACTTTTGACATCCCTGCGAAGCTCGTCAGACTATGCAGGATGACCTTGGAAAATGCTCGCTGCTCCATCCGAATCGGTGAGCACCTCACCGATAGTTTTGATGTCAAAAAAGGATTTAGGCAGGGCGATGCGCTGTCGTGTGATTTCTTCAACATCGTATTGGAAATGATTGTGCAAAAATCACAGGCCAATACAAGAGGCACAATCTACTTCAAATCCTCGCAACTCCTTGCATACGCCGACGACATTGACATAATAGGTAGATCGCAGCGAGATGTCAATGAGGCGTTTGCGAGTATTGAGATGGAGGCGGCAAAAATTGGTTTGGCAGTTAATGAGGGCAAGACTAAATATCTGCTGTCATCGAAAAAGGACATTTACCACCGACGTCTTGGACAGAACGTGCATATTGGCAGATATAAGTTCGAGGTAGTTAAGGACTTCAAATACCTCGGCTCCGCGGTGACTTGGAACAACGACACCAGTTTCGAAATCAAGCGCAGAATTACTCTTGCCAACCGCTGCTTCTTTGGGCTCAAGAGGCAACTGAGAAGTAGAGCCCTCTCTCGTACGACCAAGTTGAACTTATATAAGACCTTAATTATCCCGGTCCTGTTATACGGCGCAGATAAAGACTTAGATAAAGTCCATCTAAAGCGGATGAGGAAATCCTTGGTCGTTTCGAGAGTAAGATTCTGCGTTCGATTTTCGGTCTCATAAACACAGAGGAGGGTTGGAGGAGAAGATTCAATCACGAACTGTACGGGTTGTACAGCGACATGAGTCTGGTCAGGCGTCTACGGATCCAACGCCTAAGATGGCTAGGCCATGTAGAGCGAATGGACACCACAGCTCCAGCCCGTAGAGTCTTTGAATCCAACCCCGAGGGACGAAGAAATAGAGGACGGCCGCACCTAAGATGACGCGCACAGGTGGAAGGGGACCTCAACCAACTGGGCGTGCGGCATTGGAAAAGACTAGCGAAAGATCGTGCTAGGTGGAGAGGCATGTTGGTTGAGGCCCAGGTTCACCCCGAACTGTAGCGCTCGTTAACGAACGAACGATGTCCGAGAGCAGTTATTCATATAGCTGAAGAATATAGGGTCGGGTTTATGACTGCAGTCGCTAAATGATAGGCTAAGGAATGAGGCAAAAAGGTTCGCGATGATTTTGGGGTCGTCGGAGGTAGTGTTGTTTGAGAGTGGAAGGGACCCCATCTGATTTTTTGTTTGAGGTTGATAAATTGGTAGAAGCGTCTAGGATCGGTAATAAAGGACATCTGCATTCTTTGAAGATATGAGTTGTAGAGGGTGTCACAGAGGATAGAGAAGCGTTGGGAGGCTTGTTGGTACTTCGCATAATCAGAGGGGGAATTTGGCGTTAAAAACTTCTTCCAAAGTTTATTTCTCGTATTACGGAGAGTTCGCCGTTCCTGGTTATACCAGGGCGGTGTTGAGAAACAATTTTTTCAAGGGACGTAAGGAACAAATTGGATTATGCAGTTAAAGAGAGCCGTGTAGGAAAAGTCCAATGCGATGGCAATAGGCGTGTTTTCGCTCAAGAAGAGGCTACAGTCTATCTCGTTTACTGAACTGATAAGTGAGGCGAAGTCGGCCTTTCGGAAGTTGAAAAAGAACGAGTGATCATAAGTGGAGGAAGTTTGGTTTACTTTATAGGAGAACTAAGAGATAAGGGAGGATGATATTGGTCCAGAGTGAACAGTAGATGGGTGCTTGCGGTAATGACAGAGTTGTAGGCATCGGAAGAAAATATGAGGTCTAGTTTTTTTTTTTTTTAAATTTGCGCGCACTCAAGGTCTAATAACCTTATTATGTCGGTGACACAGTGCGGGCAGAAGGTAGAGAGGAAGAGGAATAGAGGAGATGCCGATGGACATTGATCTTAAATGCTTGCATGTTGCATTGAGGGGGGAAAACCGAATCCGGCAGGGAGTTCCAGATTCGTGTGGTTCGGTTAATGAAAGATTCTCTATATATGACAGTACGTCCGAAAGCGGGCTTCAGAGTATATTGGTGAGCATTCCTAGAGAGACGTGTATTGCGGGAGAAATTTTGAAGGGACGGAATGCAACTGGCTATTTCATCAGAGCATTTTTGGTGGTAGTAACGATAAAACAGGGAGGGCATGGGCTCGGACATACAGGGTAAAGTTGTTGATTGCTCTCAACCTGGCGAGATGCCAGCAACGATCCCTGTTTAAATGCCCGGGTCAAGTTGACATACGGCCTCCTCGCGGCGCCCTCTGGATAGCCTCTTCAACAACCGTAGGGAGGTGAACAAACGTATGCAGCGAAAAAAACCCCGACCAGAATGGCGGTTGTGCGGCGGGCTAACAATCCGCCCACGTAAAAAAACCCAAAGTTATGAATGAGCAAGATGCTTCGGATACACGGACGGATACTCGACGACGACAACGCACGAAAAAGGAACACGATTTGCGAGTATGCTCCTGGAATGTCAGAACCCTGTACACTCCCGGAGCTGCTCATAAACTAGAAGGAATCCTCACGCAGTACAAGGCGGATATTACTGCGGTCCAGGAAATACGCTGGATAGGAAACGGTATGATTAGGATGACAAATTGCGACATTTATTACAGCTGTCACAAAAGGTTGCACTTACTGGAATGCGGATTTGTCGTGGGAAAGCGGTTAAGGTCGAAGGTCATCGACTTTAAACCTATAAGTGATCGCCTGGCTGTGATCCGCGGAGTGATCGGAAAGCACAGCCTCCACGATACAACAAGAGATAACGGCTTCCGACTCGCTGTTTTTGCGACAGCTCGTAATGCGGTGATAAGTAGCACAAGATTCCCTCGCAAGCGAATCCACACAGCAACCTGGCGATCTCCGGACGGTCGAACCGCCAACCAAATCGACCATGTGCTCATTGACGCAAGGCACGCGTCAAACATCCTGGATGTGCGAACATTCAGAGGGGCAAATGTCGACTCTGACCACTTCCTCGTAGCAGCAAGATTCAGAGCTCGACTGTCCAATGTCAGAAAGCTGCACCAGCCCATCAGGAGGAGGTTCGACATTGGGCGCCTGAGCACACCGGTTGCCAGAGTCTACAGGGAGCAGCTGAGCGAAAGACTCTACGGTATGCCTACGTCGAACACAAATGCCAATAATATGTGGCTGCATTGCCGCTCAGCCATTCAGGAAGTAGCCGAAACCACCTTAGGATACCTACCACCCCCGACAAGAAACCCGTGGTATGATGGCGAGTGTGAGCAGAAAAAGGCAGCAACCGACGAGGCGTACCAAAAGGCGCTGCAGAGGAAAACCAGGGCAGCGCGAGAAGAGTACCGAGCCAGAAGAAGGGAGGAGAAGAAACTACTGCGACAAAAGAAAAGAATCTTCGCAGCCTCCCAGCTCAAGGATATCGAGGAGTCTAGGGATAAACATAAAATACGAGCCTTTTACAAGAAAGCCAAAGGCCTTGCAGGAGGCTTCAAAAAGGGCACCCTGGCTCTTCGAAACTGCGAGGGTAATCTTGTCACCGACCCGCAGGGAATAGTGGATGTATTTAAGCAGCACTTCCAGCAGCTGCTTAACGAGCATGACCAAGAGAGAGTGGTAGGGACTGAGGAAATCCCAACTCCAGCCGCAGAAGTAGTCCTCCCACCCAGCATAGAAGAAGTCGGCACAGCTATTCAGAAGCTGAAGAACAACAAGGCCGCAGGCTCAGATGGCTTGCCATCAGAGCTCTTCAAGGCTGGCGGCGATGTTCTGGTAGGGAGCATGCACCAGATCATCTGCAGAATTTGGGAAGATAGAGCATGCCCGACGACTGGAATACCAGCTCAATATGCCCCATCCACAAAAAAGGCGATCCTACCTCTTGCAAGAACTATAGAGGTATATCCCTGCTCAATGTCGCATACAAGATCCTGTCCAGCGCATTGTGTGAACGTCTAAAACGTTTTTGCACCGCACTAATCGGCAGCTACCAGTGCGGCTTCCGGCCCGGCAAATCAACTATAGACCAAATTTTCACACTTCGACAAATCCTGGAAAAGACCAACGAGTTTCAAATCGATACACACCATCTTTTCATCGATTTCAAAGCCGCATACGACAGCATTCATCGTGAAGAACTGTTTGGGGCGATGGCCGAATTCGGGATCCCGGTAAAACTGATCCAGTTGTGTCGCGCCACGCTAAAAAACACGCGATGCACCGTGCAACTCGGTTCTAGGACCTCGGAACCATTCGAAACATGCACCGGATTTCGGCAAGGAGATGCGCTGTCATGTGACTTCTTCAACCTGGTGCTGGAGCAGATAGTGCGACGGGCAGGCGTCAACAGGGAAGGCACTATCTTTTACAAGTCCATCCAGCTGCTAGGATACGCGGATGATATCGACATCATCGCGTGTTCTCGCCGTGGCATTGTGGAAGCATTCACGGCGATTGAAGAACAGGCGAAACGAATTGGGCTTAAGATCAATGAGGACAAAACGAAATACATGCTGTCAAGCAAAAACCAATCCGTCGCTCACCACCTGGGACAAAACATAACAATTGACAGCTACAATTTCGAGGTAGTTAAGGAGTTTGTCGCGGATGTAAGACATCTTGGTCTTGACAACTGGAAGCAGCGTGCCCGGGACCGTCAAAGATGGAAGGCAGCTATAGCTCAGGCTCATATCCTCCATGGATCGCAGGCCTGATAAGTAAGTAAGTAAGTACGCTGACGGGGGATGGAGGAAACGATTAAACCACGAACTTTACGGGCTGTACAGTGACATGAGTTTAGTCAGGCGTCTATGGATTCAACGCCTAAGATCGCTAGGCCATGTAGAACGAATGGACACCACAGCTCCGTCCTGGAGAGTCTTTGAATCCAACCCTGAGGGACGAAGAAGCAGAGGACGGCCACACTTAAGATGGCGCACACAGGTAGAAGGGGACCTCAGCCAACTGGGTGTGCGGCAATGGAAAAGGCGAGCAAAAGATCGTGCTAGTTGAAGGGGCATGTTGGTTGAGGCCCAGGTTCACCCCGAACTGTAGCGGCCGTTAAGAAGAAGAACGAATGCTTGCAACCCAATTAGTTCTTCCTGATCGTTACTCCTTTAAGAAAGAACTTTACAACGAAGTGCAAGTATTTATATTGCTTTGGCAAATTTACGTAGCCATTTAACCCAAATTTAAAATGTGTAGAATGTCTTTAAGCAACTATTTATTAAACAAATTGACACTTCATCCTCGTCTTACAGGTCCTTCGATGCCTAATTGCTATACACAAATGGTAAACAAGCAACTGAATGATTAAGTGACCTACTTTGGAAGTCATAAAATCCAATCAAGCTGTGTCTATACAACTTTCTTCTCAAACTTCCTGCATAAACAACCTAAAAAAATGGCCTATAAAGTTCGAAACTACTTGAGTAAGGCATCCTAACCTCGTTTTGGACTTGGTCCACTAACCATAGAGTGGGGAAGCTAAGGGAAATTCAAATAGCAACATATCGACAAATTTATGTCGATCTCCTTCCGTAAATACGATTTGGGAAATGGCCTTACATTTTGTTTAAGTTTATGAATAGTAACATAAACTAAAGTGGATTGCCTTGTCAACGGCTTCATAAGCTTGGGGATGTTTCCAATAGGTGTATGTACTCGTATGTGTACTAGAGAGAATGCGGAGAGAGAGGGGGAGAAAGGATCCTGGAAAAGCGCTTTTGTGAGTGAAGTAATGCATTTGTCGCTTCAAAGGAGCATATTGTTAGATTATGACAAACCAGGACTTAATTTACTCTTTGACAGTAACGCTTTCCTAAAACAATTTCAGCTTTTGTTATCACACGTTTTATTAGATTTTCGGACCGAGAATCCGGGCATAGCTTGAAGCAACTTAGTGTGTCGACATTTTTCATTCAAAAAGTTAAAATGTGTGAGTCTTCGAAATGGATGTCATTTTGAGTCGGTCACCGGCTTCTGATGTATCGAGTTGTTCTCAGACAAGGACCATATATCCGAATTTCGGAAACACTTTTGACGATTCACCAATTTTTGTCCACAGTACTCGTATAAACAGACTGTTTAGATGAATCTCCTTGTTTTCAGTTATTACCACGGTAAGCTCAATTACATCCGCTCAACTTTCCAAGTAGAAGAATCAGATGTGGTGTCACTATAGACATATAGGAACGTCACCTTAGATGCGAGTGCTCAATTCCCTGGGTCACATTCTGCTTTACAATCAAGTCCTTTGTCTTTGCCCACATATGCAGATTTCATACTAGATTTGCATTCAGGCCACTTGAGAACTAACACTTAGCATGAACAACGGAATAATCTCTACAATCCCTTGTTATAAAAGACTGAAACACATCTAGGTCGCAAAGCATATCTATTTGTGTATACTTGGAAGGTAAATTAAGATTGTTCCCCAGCACTATGGATTTTCCTACAACCACGAAGCAATAAAATGCACCTACTACCCAGTAGATAAATATGTAGGTTACGTAAGGTTAGGTTAGTTGGGTGCCCTATCCATTGTGCCCATTTTGAAAAACTAACCCGAGGGGAACCTGTTAGTTGCCCGCTGAGCCGAACCACCCAGATTCAATTAAGAATCTTAGCAGTTTGTTCAGCTTAATGTCTCTTACCTCCTCTAAACCCGAGAAGAAGTAGTTCCCGAGGAACGTACATTTTTTCGGGCCAATGCAGGGCCTTATACAGTCTGCAGAAGTAGTCTTTCCAGATTCTTAGTATTGACTGTTAATCCACTACTAGGTTTCTATTTTCGTCCCTGCAGGCTTCATATTCGGTGATAAAACCTCCGAACGTCATTCCTGCGATAGCATTTCTCCATTTCTACGATCGCGATCTTCTCATGCTCCCTTTTTTTTGTTTTGAGAAACCTATGCTGCTCCCTTCTCTTCTGCTCACAATGCTCACGAGCAGGTCTCGTCCTTCTATGCAGTGCCTCTTGATAGGCTTGCTGCTTGACTGCGTGTGCCTTCCTACACTCGTCGTCAAACCATGGGTTTCTTGTTGGTGGCGGTTTGAGACCCAGTACCCCAGAAGCAGCACTCTCTAAGGCTTGTTGACAACGGGTCCATTGGTGTTGTACGGTCTGATTAGGTGCTTAAGGGTTTTCCGAGAGCTTGAGGGAGACGCGATTGGCATAGGCTCTGGCAGTCTCTTGCGATTCTAGCATTGCGACGTTGTATGCCGCTGGCCTTACTCAATTTTTCAATTTTTCTTACTTACTTACTTACTTATCAGGCCTGCGATCCATGGAGGATCTGAGCCTGAGCTATAGCTGCCTTCCATCCTTGACGGTCCCGGGCACGCTGCTTCCAGTTGTCAAGACCAAGATGTCCTACATCCGCGATTACTTGGTCTTTATACCGGAGGTTCGGTCTTCCTCTTCTTCTCGAACCAGGAGGCTCGGAGTCGAAGACCCTCTTAGCTGGAGCGTTGATGTCCATGCGCTCGATGTGGCCGAGCCAGTGTAGTCGACGGGTCCTTGCCTTCCGGACTACATCCACATCTTGGTACAGCTCGTAGAGTTCGCGGTTGTGTCTTCTTCTCCATTCACCTTCCTCACAGACAGGACCAAATATCCGGCGCAGAATTTTTCTTTCGAAAGAACCCAAAACCAGCTCCGCTGTCCTGCTTATCGTCCAGCTTTCGGCTCCGTACAGCAAGACTTGCAGAATGAGCGTTTTGTAAAGCATGACTTTGGTCTTTCGAGTGAGGAGTTTTGACCCCAGTTGTTTGGACAAGCCGAAGTAGCAGCGGTTGCCAAGGGCGATTCTATGCCGGATCTCCACTGTGGTGTCATTCGTGGAATTTACGTTTGCCCCGAGGTAGACAAACTCCTTAACTACCTCGAAATTGTAGCTGTCAATTGTTATATTTTGTCCCAGGTGGTGAGCGACGAATTGGTTTTTGCTTGACAGCATGTATTTCGTTTTGTCCTCATTGATCTTAAGACCAACTCGTTTCGCCTGCTCTTCAATCGCCGTGAGTGCTTCCACAATGCCACGGCGAGAACACGCGATGATGTCGATATCATCCGCGTACCCTAGCAGCTGGATGGACTTGTAAAAGATAGTGCCTTCCCTGTTGACGCCTGCCCGTCGCACTATCTGCTCCAGCACCAGGTTGAAGAAGTCACATGACAGCGCATCTCCTTGCCGAAATCCGGTGCATGTTTCGAATGGTTCCGAGGTCCTAGAACCGAGTTGCACGGTGCATCGCGTGTTTTTTAGCGTGGCGCGACACAACTGGATCAGTTTTACCGGGATCCCGAATTCGGCCATCGCCCCAAACAGTGCTTCACGATGAATGCTGTCGTATGCGACTTTGAAATCGATGAAAAGATGGTGTGTATCGATTCGAAACTCGTTGGTCTTTTCCAGGATTTGTCGAAGTGTGAAGATTTGGTCTATAGTTGATTTGCCGGGCCGGAAGCCGCACTGGTAGCTGCCGATTAGTGCGGTGCATAATGGTTTTAGACGTTCACACAATGCGCTGGACAGGATCTTGTATGCGACATTGAGCAGGGATATACCTCTGTAGTTCTTGCAAGAGGTAGGATCGCCTTTTTTGTGGATGGGGCATATAGAGCCGGTATTCCAGTCGTCGGGCATGCTCTCATCTTCCCAAATTCTGCAGATGATCTGGTGCATGCTCCCTACCAGAACATCGCCGCCAGCGAGCTCTGATGGCAAGCCATCTGAGCCTGCGGCCTTGTTGTTCTTCAGCTTCTGAATAGCTGTGCCGACTTCTTCTATGCTGGGTGGGAGGACTACTTCAGCGGCTGGAGTTGGGATTTCCTCGGTCCCTACCACTCTCTCTTGGTCATGCTCGTTAAGCAGCTGCTGGAAGTGCTTCTTAAATACATCCACTATTCCCTGCGGGTCGGTGACAAGATTACCCTCGCAGTTTCGAAGAGCCAGGGTGCCCTTTTTGAAGCCTCCTGCAAGGCCTTTGGCTTTCTTGTAAAAGGCTCGTATTTTATGTTTATCCCTAGACTCCTCGATATCCTTGAGCTGGGAGGCTGCGAAGATTCTTTTCTTTTGTCGCAGTAGTTTCTTCTCCTCCCTTCTTCTAGCTCGGTACTCTTCTCGCGCTGCCCTGGTTTTCCTCTGCAGCGCATTTTGGTACGCCTCGTCGGTTGCTGCCTTTTTCTGCTCACACTCGCCATCATACCACGGGTTTCTTGTCGGGGGTGGTAGGTATCCTAATGTGGTTTCGGCTACTTCCCGAATGGCTGAGCGGCAATGCAGCCACATATTATTGGCATTTGTGTTCGACGTAGGCATACCGTAGAGTCTTTCGCTCAGCTGCTCCCTGTAGACTCTGGCAACCTCCGGTGTGCTCAAGCGCCCAATGTCGAACCTCCTCCTGATGGGCTGGTGCAGCTTTCTGACATTGGACAGTCGAGCTCTGAATCTTGCTGCTACGAGGAAGTGGTCAGAGTCGACATTTGCCCCTCTGAATGTTCGCACATCCAGGATGTTTGACACGTGCCTTGCGTCAATGAGCACATGGTCGATTTGGTTGGCGGTTCGACCGTCCGGAGATCGCCAGGTTGCTGTGTGGATTCGCTTGTGAGGGAATCTAGTGTGCTTATTCTCGTTAAGCAGCTGCTCGAAACGCTGCTTAAGTACATCCGCTGTTCCCTGAGGGTCGTCGACAAGATTCCCCCAAAATTTCGAAGAGCCTCGGTGCCTTTCTTGAAGCGTCCTTCAAGGCTTTTAGCCTTTTTATAAAAGGCCCATATCCTTGGGCTTGTCCCTAGACTCCTCGATATTCTTGAGCTGAGAGGCTGCGAATATTCTTTTCTTTAGTCGCAGCAGTTTTTTCTCCTCCCTTCTTCTGGCTCGGTACCCCTCTCAAGCCACCCTGGTTTTTCGCTGCAGTACCTTTTGGTATGCCTCGTCAGTTGCTGCCTTTTTCTGCTCACAATCGCCATCATACCACGAGTTTCTTATCGGTGGTCGGTAGCCTAAGCTGGTCTCGACTACTTCCTAAATGACTGAGCAGCAATGCAATGTTGACAATCGTGCTCGACATACCGGATAGCCTTTCACTCAGTTACTCTCTGTAGACTCTAGTAACCACCGTTGTGCTCAGGCGTCCAATGTCGAACCTCCTCTTGGTGGGCTGATGTAGCTTTCTAATATTGGAAAGTCGGGCCATGAGTCTTGCTGCCACTAGGAAATGGTCAGGTCCAAGATATTTGACGAGGATATTGCGTCAATGAGCACATGATCGATTTGGTTGGCGGTTCGACCACCCGGAGATCGCCAGGTTGCTGTGTGGATTCGCTTGCGAGGGAATCTTGTGCTACTTATCACCGCATTACGAGTTGTCGCAAAGTCCGGGAGTCGGGAGCCGTTATCCGTTGTTGTATCGTGGAGGCCGTGCTTTCCGATGACTCCACCAAACTTGTTCTCCTTATCGATTTTGGCATTGAAGTCCCCGAGTGCGATTTTAACATCGTACTCCGGATAAGCTCCATAGGTGTTGTTCAAGGGATCATAGAAGTCCTCTTTGATGGGATCTTAAGCCTCTTCGGTAGGGGCGTGTGTATATGAGGCTGCGCGTCATGACGTCTTCGAGAATCCGTCCGTTTATCCGAGGTATTTTGCTCATACATAAATTGGTTTTTTCACATGGGCGGGTTGTTAGTCCGTCGCACAACTGCCAGTCTGGTCGGGGTATTGTAGGACCCTCTTGCCTAGGGCGGTAAATAAATACATTTGTTCACCTTTCAGCGGTTGTTGTAGAGGTTATCCGCGAGGAGGCTGTATGTCAGCTTCACCCGGGCGTTGAAACAGGGATCGTTGCTGGCACTCACCAGGTTAAGAGCAATCAACAACTTTACCCTGTATGTCCGAGATCATGCCCTCTACGACAACAAGCTAAGCACAAACCAACTCAAAAGCAAGCTAAGCACAAACCACCTAAGATTATGCTAATCATAAGCGCAACTCAGATTCCCCATGAGCCATACGGTCTTACGCGACCGCCTATGAGCCACACGGTCTTAGGCGACCATCTATGAGCGGTGCGGTCATAGGCGATCGTCTATGAGCGGTGCGGTCTTAGGCAAGCGCCTGTGAGCCATGCGGTCTTAGGTGAATGCCTATGAGGGGTGCGGTCTTAGGCGATTGTCTATGATCTATGAGCCATACGGTCTTAGGCGATTGCCTGTGAGCGATGCGGCCGTAAGTGATCGCCTAGGAGCGGTGCGGTCTTAGATAATTACCTATGGGCGGTGCGATCTTAGGTTATCGCCTGAGCCATGCGGTTTTAGGCGATCGCCTATGAGCCATTCCTTCTTAGGCGATCGCCTATGAGCCATGCCTTCTTAGGCGATCGCCTATGAGCCATGCGGTGTAAGCGATCGCCTATGAGCCATGCGTTCTTAGGCGATTGCCTATGAGTCATACGGTCTTAGGCGATCGCCTGTGAGCGGTGCGGCCGTATGCGGTCGCCTATGAGCGGTGCGGTTGTAGGCGATCACCTATGAGCGGTCCGATCTTAGGTTATCGCCTGAGCCATACGGTGTTAGGCGATCGTCTATGAGCAATGCCGTGTTAGGCGATCGCCTATGAGCCATGCGTTCTTAGGCGATCGCCTATGAGCCAAGCGTTCTTAGGCGATCGCCTATGAGCCATGCGTTCTTAGGCGATCGCCTATGAGCCATGCGTTCTTAGGCGATCGCCTATGAGCCATGCGTTCTTAGGCGATCGCCTATGAGCCATGCGTTCTTAGGCGATCGCCTATGAGCCATGCGTTCTTAGGCGATCGCTTATGAGCCATGCGTTCTTAGGCGATCGCCTATGAGCCATGCGTTCTTAGGCGATCGCCTATGAGCCATGCGTTCTTAGGCGATCGCCTATGAGCCATGCGTTCTTAGGCGATCTCCTATGAGCCATGCGTTCTTAGGCGATCGCCTATGAGCCATGCGTTCTTAGGCGATCGCCGATGAGCCATGCGTTCTTAGGCGATCGCCTATGGGCCATGCGTTCTTAGGCGATCGCCTGTGAGCCATGCGTTCTTAGGCGATCACCTATGAACCATGCGTTCTTAGGCGATCGCCTATGAGCCATGCGTTCTTAGGCGATCGCCTATGAGCCATGCGTTCTTAGGCGATCGCCTATGAGCCATGCGTTCTTAGGCGATCGCCTATAAGCCATGCGTTCTTAGGCGATCGCCTATGAGCCATGCGTTCTTAGGCGATCGCCTATGAGCCATGCGTTCTTAGGCGATCGCCTATGAGCCATGCGTTCTTAGGCGATCGCCTATGAGCCATGCGTTCTTAGGCGATCGCCTATGAGCCATGCGTTCTTAGGCGATCGCCTATGAGCCATGCGTTCTTAGGCGATCGCCTATGAGCCATGCGTTCTTAGGCGATCGCCTATGAGCCATGCGTTCTTAGGCGATCGCCTATGAGCCATGCGTTCTTAGGCGATCGTCTATGAGCCATGCGTTCTTAGGCGATCGCCTATGAGCCATGCGTTCTTAGGCGATCGCCTATGAGCCATGCGTTCTTAGGCGATCGCCTATGAGCCATGCGTTCTTAGGCGATCGCCTATGAGCCATGCGTTCTTAGGCGATCGCCTAAGTGCCATGCGTTCTTAGGCGATCGCCTATGAGCCATGCGTTCTTAGGCGATCGCCTATGAGCCATGCGTTCTTAGGCGATCGTCTATGAGCCATGCGTTCTTAGGCGATCGCCTATGAGCCATGCGTTCTTAGGCGATCGCCTATGAGCCATGCGTTCTTAGGCGATCGCCTATGAGCCATGCGTTCTTAGGCGATCGCCTATGAGCCATGCGTTCTTAGGCGATCGCCTATGAGCCATGCGTTCTTAGGCGATCGCCTATGAGCCATGCGTTCTTAGGCGATCGCCTATGAGCCATGCGTTCTTAGGCGATCGCCTATGAGCCATGCGTTCTTAGGCGATCGCCTATGAGCCATGCGTTCTTAGGCGATCGCCTATGAGCCATGCGTTCTTAGGCGATCGCCTATGAGCCATGCGTTCTTAGGCGATCGCCTATGAGCCATGCGTTCTTAGGCGATCGCCTATGAGCCATGCGTTCTTAGGCGATCGCCTATGAGCCATGCGTTCTTAGGCGATCGCCTATGAGCCATGCGTTCTTAGGCGATCGCCTATGAGCCATGCGTTCTTAGGCGATCGCCTATGAGCCATGCGTTCTTAGGCGATCGCCTATGAGTCATGCGTTCTTAGGCGATCGCCTATGAGCCATGCGTTCTTAGGCGATCGCCTATGAGCCATGCGTTCTTAGGCGATCGCCTATGAGCCATGCGTTCTTAGGCGATCGCCTATGAGCCATGCGTTCTTAGGCGATCGCCTATGAGCCATGCGTTCTTAGGCGATCGCCTATGAGCCATGCGTTCTTAGGCGATCGCCTATGAGCCATGCGTTCTTAGGCGATCGCCTATGAGCCATGCGTTCTTAGGCGATCGCCTAAGTGCCATGCAGTCTTAGACGATCGCCTATGAGCCATGCGTTCTTAGGCGATCGCCTATGAGCCATGCGTTCTTAGGCGATCGTCTATGAGCCATGCGTTCTTAGGCGATCGCCTATGAGCCATGCGTTCTTAGGCGATCGCCTATGAGCCATGCGTTCTTAGGCGATCGCCTATGAGCCATGCGTTCTTAGGCGATCGCCTATGAGCCATGCGTTCTTAGGCGATCGCCTATGAGCCATGCGTTCTTAGGCGATCGCCTATGAGCCATGCGTTCTTAGGCGATCGCCTATGAGCCATGCGTTCTTAGGCGATCGCCTATGAGCCATGCGTTCTTAGGCGATCGCCTATGAGCCATGCGTTCTTAGGCGATCGCCTATGAGCCATGCGTTCTTAACGATCGCCTATGAGCCATGCGTTCTTAGGCGATCGCCTATGAGCCATGCGTTCTTAGGCGATCGCCTATGAGCCATGCGTTCTTAGGCGATCGCCTATGAGCCATGCGTTCTTAGGCGATCGCCTATGAGCCATGCGTTCTTAGGCGATCGCCTATGAGCCATGCGTTCTTAGGCGATCGCCTATGAGCCATGC
This sequence comes from Eumerus sabulonum, assembly GCA_951905685.1. Taxonomy (NCBI): domain Eukaryota; kingdom Metazoa; phylum Arthropoda; class Insecta; order Diptera; family Syrphidae; genus Eumerus; species Eumerus sabulonum. The sequence continues at coordinate 244,805,572 of OX645060.1, forward strand.
GTTCTTAGGCGATCGCCTATGAGCCATGCGTTCTTAGGCGATCGCCTATGAGCCATGCGTTCTTAGGCGATCGCCTATGAGCCATGCGTTCTTAGGCGATCGCCTATGAGCCATGCGTTCTTAGGCGATCGCCTATGAGCCATGCGTTCTTAGGCGATCGCCTATGAGCCATGCGTTCTTAGGCGATCGCCTATGAGCCATGCGTTCTTAGGCGATCGCCTATGAGCCATGCGTTCTTAGGCGATCGCCTATGAGCCATGCGTTCTTAGGCGATCGCCTATGAGCCATGCGTTCTTAGGCGATCGCCTATGAGCCATGCGTTCTTAGGCGATCGCCTATGAGCCATGCGTTCTTAGGCGATCGCCTATGAGCCATGCGTTCTTAGGCGATCGCCTATGAGCCATGCGTTCTTAGGCGATCGCCTATGAGCCATGCGTTCTTAGGCGATCGCCTATGAGCCATGCGTTCTTAGGCGATCGCCTATGAGCCATGCGTTCTTAGGCGATCGCCTATGAGCCATGCGTTCTTAGGCGATCGCCTATGAGCCATGCGTTCTTAGGCGATCGCCTATGAGCCATGCGTTCTTAGGCGATCGCCTATGAGCCATGCGTTCTTAGGCGATCGCCTATGAGCCATGCGTTCTTAGGCGATCGCCTATGAGCCATGCGTTCTTAGGCGATCGCCTATGAGCCATGCGTTCTTAGGCGATCGCCCATGAGCCATTCGTTTTTGGGCGATCGCCTTAGAGCCATGCGTTCTTAGGCGATCGCCTATGAGCCATGCGTTCTTAGGCGATCGCCTATGAGCCATGCGTTCTTAGGCGATCGCCTATGAGCCATGCGTTCTTAGGCGATCGCCTATGAGCCATGCGTTCTTAGGCGATCGCCTATGAGCCATGCGTTCTTAGGCGATCGCCTATGAGCCATGCGTTCTTAGGCGATCGCCTATGAGCCATGCGTTCTTAGGCGATCGCCTATGAGCCATGCGTTCTTAGGCGATCGCCCATGAGCCATTCGTTTTTGGGCGATCGCCTTAGAGCCATGCGTTCTTAGGCGATTGCCTATGAACCATGTATTCTTACGCTACTGCCTATGAGCCATAAAGTCTTACGTGACTGCCTTTGAGCCATAAAGTTTTACGCGTCCGCCTATGAGCCATGAGGTTATAGGCGATCATCGAGAGTCTGTAAAGGCAAGTTAGCGACTTTTTATCAAACAAGCGTCTGGCTACTTTTTAAAATGTATATTTCGCTTACATACTCTAACAGCAACGAGTCAACTATTTAACATAATTCCTTAGGGCCGACACTACGCCCAGCCCGTATAGCATTTGCTGTTCCAGTGCCTCCCAGCTCTTTCGTTGTGCCTCTTCGACCTGTGTAAGGGTCTCGACGATTTCGGGTCGTTCAGCCAAAGATAAGCCATGCGATCGCAGGAAGACACTCAAGTATGCTTGGCTTAGCTCAAAGTCTAGATTTGTCGACAGCATGTAGCTAATCATCTTCAGGAATTGGTTCATCGCTTTATAGGATCCGCCTCCAATTGGATGCAAGGATTTGACCTCAAAGTCGATTCGTGACGGTCCTAGATTCTTTATGTGCTGGACACACTCTTCGTAGTTATTCGTATCGGCAGTCTTTTCTAGCATCTTGCCAAAGACCGTCAGATTGTCGAAGCTGGAAGGAATCAGCATCTTGGAATCTTCGTCGTCTTTCTTCGCTTCGGAGAGATCAAATTTGAACTCCGGTCCGGCTATGGTGGGCAGGAAGAAGGGCGCTTGCTTAGGTACTTTCAAAGCGTTCTTGGGTTTGTTACGTTTCTTGATCAGATCGAGGTCGAGTAGGTTTTGCCAACGGGATTCAGGCAAATCAGATAAGGTTATTAGATCGGCTGATAGTTGCCTGGGAGTTTCGTATTGGACGTTGATCTCCTCACCTTCTTCATCGTCGTCGTCATCATGCATGTTCAGATCCTCAATTGCGGTTTCTAGAGTGAATTCATCAGTTGAACTTGATGGTAGATCGACGTAAGGAGCCACTCCATGAGGATTCATCGATCGGAGCGATATGTGGTCGAAGAGAGTTTTGTTGGCCCAGAGGTAGATGCCCAGGTAGTTGACGTGAGCAGTTGCTAGGAAATTTCCGGTGGGAGACATGGACAGCGAGATGCATGGTCGCTCCACTCTGAAGTGATCGATCATGTAGGACGATGGAATGTCCCAAACTTTAATGGTTGAGTCCATGGCGGCAGTTATCAGCCAACGACTGTCCGGACTGAAAGTGGCGTCGTTGATCTTTGCCGTGTGCCCCTCGTATTTACGTACTATTGCCCGAGTGTCGGTGTCGACCACATAGACGACGAAGGTCTCTAGCACCACGCATAGCATGGCGCTCTCTCTATGCGAACGGATGAGAGCGATGCCATCAGTCATCTTCAGCGTTTTGAAGGGTTCCTTAGCTAAAAAGGAGAAATAGAATGTGAGGAAGCGTATGAAAGAGATGTTAAGAGGACTTACTGTTCTGCTTAAAGGGCCAGAACTGGAGTAGACCGTCGCTGCAACCGGAGATAATGAACTGATTTAGATTATCACATGCAACACCTCGTACTGCTGCTTTGTGTGCAGGTGATCCATAGCTGGCACGATGAATTCCGGACTGAATGTTGAAACGCTCGACGTCGCCGTTCGAGTAGCCGATGATGACAAAGTTACCACAATGGGTTAAGGCCACGCATGTCGTCTCGGTCTGGAAGTCAGTTCTTTGCTTGTTCTGCAACTTCTTTGGCACCAAACGTAGTTCGCCCATTTTGCATTTATCGAACGACCAGGTTGTCGTCTGAATAATGCCAGAATGGATGGCGGCAATGTTGTCCCATTGCTTTTCTCTGGTCACTTCTGTGGTGAACTCAATTATTGGCGGCATAATAAGTGGATCTTTGACTGAACGCCCTATTTTCTTTGATAATTTCCGATTGTAGCTGGCTCTTCCCATGCTACGATTCAGAGTTTCACTGACAGTGCTGAAAATTCTCATTGAACTGTCCTCGCCGGCTGATATGATGGATTCCCCAGTGCTACCATGATAGCGAATGCAGAGGGGCGGTGCTTGATGACCTTCGCGGATTCGTAGGAGGCGAGCGCCACCATCGGTCATATCAAAGATCCAGAGCTTCATGGAGTTGTCGGGCGATGTTGTTAGCATGAGTGGCTCGTTTGGGTAGCAAATAGCTGTGGAGACTGTATCATGGTGGGCGGTGATTTGACTGGAAATCTGCAAGACTTGGATTAGACTTTTGTATTTGTATTGTGCCTTGTTTCGTTTACCTTTCTCTCGTCGAGATCCCAGAATACAATGTTGCCATTGGTACAAGCCGAAGCCATAATGGGTGGACCGTCGGTGCGGAATGAAATCTGCGTCACTGGACCCCAATCCTGTTTGAATTCCAAAACGATCTCATCGTATTTCAGGTTCAACAAGACAATTTTGCCATCCTGATGGCCAATCGCCACGACATCCAACGCGGGAGATGGCTCTATACAAAGCACCTTGCTTCCGTATCCTGCAAAAGTGTACACCAAACGATTATCCCTCAAATTCCAGATCTTCATCTCTCCCGTATTGCTTCCAAGAACGATTTTATTGATGTAAGTTGGTGGATGGGCCAGTGCCGTGATGAGAAATTCGGTTTTCGAAAACGGAATCTCCAAATATACACTCTCGTCGGCAATATCCCACACCTTTAGTACGTTGTCCTCATCGATTGCGATGAGATGCTGGCGAAAGGGTAACATTAAATGTACGTTTTTGCTGTGTCCCATGTACTTGTGAAACAAATGTTTGCCGGCCCGCCACGCGTAGATCGTTTTGTCGCACGCCGTAAAGATGTGCATACGATCGTTGGCCATACATGTGATCTCGTCCGGATGAACGGGGCCCACATGCAACAAGCGAAAGTGACTCGAGGTGTAGACTTGAAATGCACGTCCAATACATGTTGTGATGAGATTGTCCTTGCGTCGCTTGATGTATCGAGTGATGGCTGGCACTTTGTTACTCACATAACCGATGGAACGGTTCCGACGGAATATTCTACTGCCAGTTGCTGACATTTTCTATTGTTTTCTCGTTTACTTTCGACTTAATACCAACTCACATTTAAATTTGCAAAGGAAATAAACGAATTCTACGCGAAACACCACGAGGAAGTTGTCAACAACGAACGAGGTGAATTTGACGTTTGACAGTGCGGCTGTCATTCGTGGAAGAGCACATGGTCTTGCTTACTTGGGACATGTTCACAAGGTACCTTTCGCTATACAGGGTGTTCCAGACAATTTGATTTTTTATGTTTGAGAATTGAGCCCTCTTTTTCGGAAGCGGAAAAGTGGACAGGTCTTAGCCTTGTCACAAAAGCATTCGATCACAAATTACTTTTTTTTTTGTTGTAGGCTTCTGCCATCTGTCGGAACACTCAGATGCAAACACTGGTCTTGATTACTGCCACGCTTAAAAAGCTGCTGGAGCAGACTGACTTCCCGCGGAACTGTTGAAAGCAGCTGGCCAGGAACATGCACCATCTCATCTGCAAGATATGGTCGGAAGAATGCAAGCCCGATGAATGGAATCTCAGCATCGTTTACCCGGTCTATAAGAAAGGAGACCCCATTGACTGTGCCAATTACAGACGGATAAGTCTCTTGAACATTGCGAACAAGATCCTCTCTGCCGTACTGTGTAAGCGCCTGAAACCATTCGTGGACAATCTGATAGGTTCCTACCAGTGTGGTTTCAGGCCAGGAAAATCGACGATATACCAAATATTTACACTACGGCAGATCTTGGAGAAGACCCATGAATTCCAAGTCGACATGCACCATCTTTTTGTCGACTTTAAAGCCGCATATGACAGTGTTTATCGAGACGAGCCATACAGAGCCATGGTATGTTTTAACATTCCTGCCAAACTCGTCAGACTGTGCAGGATGCCTATGGAGAATTCTCGCTGCGCCATTATGCTCAAAGGTGAACTAACCGATCCCTTCGATGTTAAAAAAGGTTTTAGACAGGCTGACGCATTGTCATGTGATTTCTTTAACATCATACTTGATAAGATCGTGCGGGACTCTGCGGTCAATACAAGAGGTACGATCGACTTCAAGTCCACACAATTGCCTGCCTCCGCATATGACATTGACGTTATTGGACGGACAAAGCGAGACGTCAATGAGGTGTTCCCAAGCATTGAAGCAGAAGAGGCTAAAGTGGGTCTAAGGGTAAATGCTGTCATCAAAGAAAGAAGCGCAACCCCGACGTCTTGGTCAGAGCGTTCGGCAGCTATGTTTTTGAAGTAGTCAAGGACTTGGCTAAATAGTGACAAGCAGCAATGACACCAGCGCTGCAATAAAACGCAGAATAACTCTGGCCAATAGCTGCTTCTTTGGGCTCAAGAGGCAACTAAGTAGTAGAGCCCTCTCTCCAAAAACTAAGGTATTCATATACAAAACCTTAATCATCCCGGTCCTCTTCTATGTCGCTGAGGCTTGGACGTTATCAAAAGCGGATGAAGAGGCTCTTGGGCGTTTCGAGAGGAAAATTCTGCGTGCAATCTTTGGTCCCGTTTGTGTAAGCGGAGAGTGGAGGAGAAGATTCAATCATTAACTGTACGGGCTGTGCAGCGACGTCTACGGATCCAACGTCTAAGATGGCTGGGCCATGTAGAGCGAATGGACATCAACGCTCCGGCCCGACGAGTCTTCGACGACGCAGCAGAGGACGACCGCATTTAAGGTGGCACACAGGTGGAAAGGGACCTCAAACAACTGGGTGTGCGGCACTGGAAGCAGCCAACAGAAGAGGCTTGTTGGTTGAGTCCTTGGTTCACCCCGAACTGTAGCGCCATCTAAGTAAGTAAAGTAAGCTTCAGCTTTCTATTCCTCTTCCTCTCTACCTTCTGCCCGCACTGTGTCGCCGACATAATAAGGTTATTAGACCTTGAGTGCGCGCAAATTATAAAAAAAAAAAAAAAATGTAGAGCTAAGAGATTCGGAACACATCACGTCGGCGCCAAGGGTACGCCACCGTGCGCGAGCAAGGGTGGGACCGTCCTCTGCAATCAATTCTCCTTAAGGATTAAAAGAATTCTGCGGACTTCTTGCAGACATTAGGGAGTACGCGCCTAGTTATCCTTCATCCTGGGTAGTCCCTCCATCTACGATTGTGTGCATTGATGATCCAATCCTTGATGTGGGTATCGACCGTGGAAGCAGGTAGACCCAAGGCAGGTTCCGGTCCTGAGTTCATCAGAAATCTCATTCCATGGGGTCCCAGAATCACCACGGAGACGGACGCTACCTTGCGGGCAGTCCCTGTTTACGCCAGATTTGATCAATGTCCTGTGCACCAGTATTGCTTTGATCGACAAAACCAGTGCTTCATCTACGTCATATCGTCTGGCAGCGTTACACATAGGGAAGTGCCAGTCTAGCAGTGTAGATTCTTTTCAAAGGAAGGAAGCAGCTGCTTATACCTTTTTGCAGCATAGCAGGGTATTTTCCGTGGATGGCTGGAGATAAAAGGCTATCAAAGGATGCCACAGCAAATTCAATGGCCACGCGCGACGCAATATACCAGCTACGCCGAGTTGTTTTCATCGTTTTAGTTGCAGTTTCTCTTGAAGGAGTGTGCAACGAGCCGATGGTGATCTGATTTCCCGGGAATTGAGTCTGAAGCAGTAAACTAAGAGTTTCCGCTTTAGACTCAGTAAAGGCACCATCGAGAGAGTGAAGTCTTAAAGACGGCCCCCCTTGTGTTACACTTGCTGCTGCCCCAAGCAGTGTTTTGGGCATTAGCATCGCAACACAAGATGAGAGCAATCTTTCTGGCTTCACAGTACTCTACGAGTTCAGAGACTTCCTTCGGTGGTGGAGGTAGTAACGAATCGTAGGGAAAGTAGGCAGACGCGACGAAGAAGTGTTCTATTGCTCCGTGCGTTTCGTAGCTTACTATAGCAGCCACCAGATCTTGTCCACAAAAGTGTCCAAGTTGGTTGCCGATCATGAGTTCGATATGATGAGGCAGACCCTAGGCCTTCCGGATCGCTCATCATAAAGAATCGTTGCATGACGTATACCACCAAGGCAACATAGGCGTTTATTCCACACCCACGGTTCTTGAATGGATACAACGTGATGATTTGTACACTGCATGCAATTCTACTACTTAAAAGAGCAGTAGTAGCCTTGCAATGCTGTAGATTGATCTAGATAAACCTGGATAAACCATCCTGACCTTTTAAGAGGAGATGGCCGCTCTCTTAACTGGTTCCCCCAGAGGCTTAGCCAGGACCATTGTGCCTTCGGCTTTGTCAGCCTCTTTGCACAATTTTCGGACACGCGTCTTACCTCTACTTTTTTGGCACTTCATGCGTGCATTCAGCAGTACGTCCCGGGCGCTTTCCACTTTTGCGGTATCACTGGTTTTTTCCAGGATCTGCCGTAGTGTGATGTTTTGGTCGATGGTGGACTACCTTGGCCTGAAGCCACACTGATAAGGAGATATCAGCTTATTTATAAAAGGCTTCAGGCGTTCACACAAAACCGCAGAGAAGATTTGGTATACGATGTTGAGAATATTTACTTCTCTGTAGTTGGTACATTTAGAGGGGTCTCCTTTCTTGTGGATCTGGCATACGATGCTGAAACTCTATTCGTTGGGCATGCTTTCCTCTGACCATATCTTACAGATGAGCTGGTGCGTGCTCCTAACTAGGTCATCCCCAGTTGCCTTGAAGAGCTCAACAGACAGTCCGTCTGCACATGCAGCTTTATTCGACTTGAGTGTCGATATGGCAATCTTAACTTCGTCGAGGTCAGGGGGACGGAATTATCTGCCGTCTTCGTCGTTAAGGAATGGATCAATCTGCCTGACAGCGGCATATTGACTAATATCGCCGTTATACAGTCTGCAGAAGTGTTTTTTTCATACTCCCAGCATCCACTGTGATTCTACTAGCCGGTGTCCGTTCTCATCCCTGCAGGCTTCCGTTCTGGATTTTTAACCTTGGCATGTTCGCTTTATCTGTTGATAAAACTTTCGAACGTCACGCCTGCAGTAACACCTCTCCAAATCCTCAATCGTGCTTATGCTCCTCGCTTCTTTTTAACTCGTAGAGCTTACGAGCTGCTCTTGTTCTTCTATACAGCGAGGCTTTATATGCATCCTGCTTCGCTGTGTGAATCCTCCTGCACTCGTCATCGTACTTCAGATGTAGTGCTTTTCAGGGCTTGTTTGCAAAGGTTTCACTACCGTTCTATTGATAGCGTGGCGGGTTGCGGTGTATTGGAGAGTTTAAGGGAGACGCGATCGGTAAAGGCACCAGCGGCTTCTGGCGATAGTAGCTTTCCGACGTCAAAACCTTGTATTCTTACTCTACTCCGCCGCGTTCGTGATATCCGTAGGCGCATCTTGGCTACTATAAGATAGTGGTCCGAGTCGATGTTAGCTCCTCGGAAAGTTTGAACATCAAGAATAGTGAAGGAGTGTCTGACGTCGATCGCGATGTGATCAATCTGGTTAGTGATTGATGGATGGATGGCGATCGCCAGGTGCCTTTGTGTATATCGAGGTAGGGAAAGCGCGTACTGGCTAGAAGGAGATTTTGCCCCCGTTGCAAGATCAACCAACCTGTGTCCGTTATCGGATGTGGTGTCGTGTAGGCTATGTTTGCCGATGATTCGTTCAAAGATGCTTTCCTTACCCAGCTTAGCATTGAAGTCTCTTAGTACAATTTTGATGTCATAGCTGGGACATTGGACATACGTTCTCTCTAGGAGATTCGTTTTTTTTTTAATAATTTGCGCGCACTCAAGGTCTAATAACCTTATTATGTCGGCGACACAGTGCGTGCAGAAGGTGGAAAGGAAGACGGATAGAAGAGATGCCGATGCATGTTGCATTGAGGGGGGGAAACCGAATCCGGCAGGGAGTTCCAGATTCGTGTGGTTCGGTTAATGAAAGATTCTCTATATTTGACAGTACGTCCGAAAGCGGGCTTCAGAGTATATTGGTGAGCATTCCTAGAGAGACGTGTATTGCGGGAGAAATTTTGAAGCGGCGGAATGCAACTGGCTATTTCATCAGAGCATTTTTGGTGGTAGTAACGATAAGACAGGGAGAGGCAGGTAACATTCCTGCGGTGTTCCAGCGAGTCGAATGTTTTGGTAATGCTGGAGACCTATCAGTTTTATGGCTCGTTTTTGTATTCTGTCTAGTAGGTGCAATGAGGTCTTGGAAGCACCGGACCAGACATTAGCGTTAAACTCAAATTTGGGGAAATGATTCATAGAAATCATCTTTAGTGGAGTCATCCTTGTCCTCCAGGGGGCGTGGATGCAGATCAAGCTAATGTTAGAAATGTTAGCTATGATACGGATCGACATAAGGCGTTCGCTTACATGCCGAAAGCTTAGGATTTTTGCCTTAGTCCACCTCGAACAGCAAATCCACAATCGAACAAACGTTGTCCTCTCTCCATATAGCAGTCGCCGTAGTAAATGCACCCGGTGAGGTGGAATGTGAGGTCCCTTAACAGACCGGGTGCAGGCGATCAATCGGAGTAAACACTCAACTGCTATAAAGCAGATGTAACCGCACTCCAAGAAGTGCGATGGGATGGAGCAGGCAAAAGACGGATGAAATACTGCGACATCTACTACGAGAACTGCTACAAGGAGAACAAACGGTGCCTATTCGGATTCGTTATTCGAGGAAGACTCCGACAAAAAGTCTTAAGCTTCCGGGATATAAGCGAACGCCTCATAACAATCCGCACCAAAGCTAAATCTAGAAACATTAGCTTAATATGCGTTCACGCCCCAACGGAAGAAAAGGACGATCGACCCAAAGAAGAATTCTACCATCTCCTAGACAGAACATATGCCCAATGCCCCAGCTACGACACAAAAATAGTTCTAGGAGATTTTAATGCAAAACTGGGCAAGGAGGACATATTTGAGTCGATCATAGGAAAGCATAGCCTCCATAACACCACATCCGACAACGGACTTATGCTAATCGATTTCCTAGCGGGGCGTAAACGCCGCGTAGCAAGCACGCGATTCCCCCATCTCAACATCCACAAGGGTACCTGCCAGTCTTTTGATCAATCGACCACCAACCAGATTGATCACATTGCGATTCACGCCACACACTCCTCCAGTATTCTCGACGAACGAACCTTCCGAGGGGCCAACATCGACTCGGACCACTACCTTGTTGTAGCCAAGGTACGAATGAGGATATCAAGAATGCTTAGGAGTCGAGTAGGACTACGTAAGTTTGACGTCCACAGCAGCACAAACAATAGAGCAGGAATGGGCGCATCACCAGAGCGCCGTCAGAGACGCTACCTCAGAGGTGCTGAGTTTCAAACCGCCACCACCTAGAAACCCCTGGTTCAAGGAACAATGCGAACAAGCCATACAGCAAAACAAGAGGCATATAAAGCCATGCTGCAACAACGGACGAGAGCTGCTCGCGAATTCTAGAGAACACGGAAAGCGTGAGATCGAGGAGATGGAGAGATGCTACCGCACGAATAACGCCCGGAAGTTTTACAATAAGGTAAAACGAACATGCCATGGCTACTAAGCAAGAGCAGCGGCCTGCAGGGATGAAAATGGAGAACTGGTAGTAGAATCACAGTCGATGCTGAGGATTTGGAAAGACCACTTCTGCAGACTGTATAAGGCAGAACGATCCGTTCGTAATGGACGACGATGTAAGAGAATTTCGTCATCCGACCTAGATAAAGTCAAAATAGCGATATCGAGACTTAAGTCTAATAAAGCCGCGGGCGCAGACGGCCTGTCTGCTGAGCTTCTTAAGGCGGCTGGAGATGAGCTGGTAAGGTGCATGCACCATCTCATTTGCAAGGTATGGTCTGATGCAGGCCTCGACCATTGTGTCAAATCCGGCATAAACAGGGGCTGCCCGCAAGGTGGCGTCCTGTCTCCGCTGTCATGGTGACTGGTGGTCGATTCTCTGCTTGATGCTCTCAATGCCTCTGGAATCTATGCCCAGGCCTATGCGGATGATATCGCCATTCTTTCTGTCGGCTCATGTTTAGCGACTGTCCGTCTCAAAGCACAGGCGGCGCTAAATGTGATCGATGATTGATGTACCAGAAATGGGCTGTCAGTCAATCCTCTTAAGACCGATGTCGTTCTCTTTACGAGAAGGAGGAAAAATACTGACATGACTCAGCTGGTACTAAAAGGCACTTCCAACTCGATATCCAAGGAGGCTAAGTATCTAGGAGTCATCTTAGATAGTAATCTTCTCTGGTCAAAGCATGTTGAGTCAAAAACCAGCAAAGCGCTGAGAGCTTTCTGGCAATGCAAAGGAGCTTTTGGCAAAACATGGGCTTTATCGTCGGCAAAGGTCCTCTGGATCTATACGGCAATGATAAGACCTATAATCTCATATGCATCGGTTGTTTGATGAAACAGACTAAAACGCAAACACATCGTAGCCTCTTTCACCAAACTCCAAGGAACAGTTTGTCTCAGCTGCACAGGGGCCTTCCCCAGCACGCCGGGCGCTGCTCTAGATGTTATGATGAACCTTTCACCTCTTGATATATTAATCAGAGGGTGTGCTCTGAAAGCCATGTCTCGTCTGAAGAGAAATGGCTTTTGGTATAGCTCGCAAGAATTGTCCTGCGACCACTGTCTCATGGACATGCCTTCTGACGCACTGACGTTATTCTATTGCGCCGTAATTTCACAGTCGAGTTTCCATGGCGTCAGGATTGGCTATGGCTGGATACTGAACCTGGAAAGGATAGTCTTCGCATTTTCACGGATGGCTCCAGGTATGGGCGGGTGTCCGGTGCTGGGCTCTTCTTTGAGCGCGAAAACATCCGACTGCACTTCTCCTTAGGAAAATATGCGTCTGTCTTCCAATCAGAGATATACGCACTCCTAATGGCCATGCACTACGTTGTGAAGCACAGATGGAAGGGGGAAAGCATATGCGTCTGTAGTGACAGCCAAGCTGCACTAAAAGCTGTGTGTAACCCCTTAACTAGCACCAAATTAGTGCTTGAACTCAATTCCTTCCTGAACAAAGTCGGCAGACTAAATTCATTAAGGCTTGTATGGGTTCCAGGCCACTTTGGGATCCCAGGGAATGAGATCTCTGATGAACTCGCCAGAATGGGTTCAGAAGAGAGCTTCTCAGGACCTGAACCCGCTCTAGGTTTACCTGCGTCCACGGTAAATTCCTACATTAACGATTGTGTATTTAATACACACAACCGTAGATGGAGGGACTGTCCAGGGTGCAGGATGACTAAGCACGTATGCCCTGATGTCTGCAACTAAATTACAAATTATGTGCATAGATGTTGTTTGAGTTGTCTGTGGAAGTCGCTCATGTCTGCAATTCTCCTAATGTGAACTGGAAGTGAATTTCATAGTCCTATAGCATAAACGAAAAATTGATTTTTAGTTGAAGTGAAGCTAAATGTTGGACTGACAAAACTTGCGCTTCTGATAGAGGAAGCAAAGTGAAGTCTTTGGAAAAGGTAATCCGGTTTTTTATTTTTCTTGAGGTACTCGTATAGTAAATTCGACGATAGGGAGAGCATGCGGAAGGCTGAGGGTAAATAAAGGTACACCACAAGGTGGCGTTCTGTCACCCCTCCTATGGCTCCTTGTGGTCGACGGAATGGCCAAGATTCTGGAGACGGAGGGTTTTAATGTTACGGCCTACGCCGATGACATTGCCATTTTGGTCTCTGGAAAATTTACGCAGGTCCTCCGCGATAGACTAAGCTATGCACTGACGTTAGTGGATAGCTGGGTCAAGGGGCGAGGTCTGGGAGTAAGTCCGGCGAAAACAGAGGTAGTACTCTTTACAAAGAAAAGATCTGTACCAAGATACACCTACCCCCGTATGAATGGTATAGATCTCATCCCTGGAAAATCTGCGAAATATCTGGGCATAATCCTGGACTCCAAACTTAGTTGGAGAGAAAATATTAAGGAAAGAATCAAAAAGGCCTATGTGGCACTATATTCGTGCAAGGTAGCCTTTGGAAAGACATGGGGCCTCAAACCGAGGTTAGTACATTGGTTGTACACTGCGGTAGTGAGACCTATCCTAGTCTATGGCTCGGTTGTCTGGTGGAAGGCGCTTGAGAAAAAGTGTCATCTTCAGAGTGTGTCAAAGGTTCAAAAGGCTGGCTGTCTGGCGGTGACGGGATCTATGAAGTCCACACCAACGGCGGCCCTTGAAGTCATGCTGAACCTACCACCCCTGGACTTGTACTGCGAGAGCGCCGCAACCAGAACTGCGCTAAGATTACAGGAATCGGGTCTCTGGAAAAGGAGTCCTCACGGACATGCATCAGTCTTGGATCGATGGGCCGTCTCGAGATTCAGAACCGTAACGGACTATGTCACCCGACTTCCTTCCTGGGAGAGGAGATTCTCTATTAGAATTCCCTCCAGGGAGGAATGGACCGGTGATTTGGTACGCACGGAAAGTGAACTGGCACTCTACACCGACGGATCCAAAATGGATGTTGGCACAGGTGCCGGAGTCTACTTTGAGTCTCGGGATATGCATCGCTCCTACAGGCTCGATGATGGATGCAGTGTCTTCCAAGCTGAGGTCTTCGCTATCAAGCAGGCGGCGGACCTGATCAGCAAAGAGAATATTACAGGAAAAAGGATCAGCCATTAAGGCTCTGCAGGCAGCATGGATAAGATCCAAACTCGTCAAACTCTGCAAGGAGAAGTTAGAAGAGATATCCAATGTAAATGAGGTGACCCTTTGCTGGGTACCTGGTCACATGAATATCTCCGGAAACGAGAGGGCGGACGAGTTGGCTAGGGTGGGATCAGGTGCTAACATTGCGCAGATCTCAGCTGAGGCCAAAGCACCACTCAGTGCGCTCTACAGGGAGATACAGACGGAGCTATTGGTGAAAGCCAATAAGCGCTGGTGTCGCTTAGATACATGCGCAACGGCGAAATCGACTTGGCCCGTCTATGATAAGAAAAGAACGAAAAATCTGCTGAAGTTCAATCGTGGAAACATTCGACTGGCAGTCGGTGCCCTCACCGGGCACTGCATGCTATCCTATCGACTAGGCCAGCCCTACAATGACTTCTGCAGAAGCTGCAGGGACGAAGAGGAAATTGAGTCCGTTCGTCACCTGCTGTGCGAATGCCCGGCGCTAGCCCAAAAAAGGAATATTTTCCTGGGAAGATACTTCCTTTCGGGACTAGAAGAGGTAGGTAATATCGGGCTGAACAGAATACTGGGATTTTTATCCTCGTCTGGTTGGTTCAGCTCGACGGTAAATGAATAGGTATCAACGGGTTAAACAAAACAGGTGGGCACAATGGACTCAACGTAGTCTGCGTGAGCCTTGACTTTACGTCAATAGGGCACCCATATACCTAACCTAACCTGAGGTTAAAGAAAAGTCAGTGTCTTGTAATCGAGGAAATTCTGCAGGCTCATTCCAAGGAAGTCATGGACATAAGCTGATATATGTGTTCTTCTGCGTAGGTTGTAAACGTATCTTACAGCACTGTTGACTGCTACTTTAAATGTTCGCTTACTGGAGCTGTTAAGAACACAAAAAACTGGGTGAGCCTATAAAAGAATTTTCAACAGCAGGGTCTTTATTAGCGTTACTTTGGTCTTTAAAGGAAGACAGTTTCCTGCTTGGTTTAATGCTCGCAGCGTCCCGTAGACTTTAGACACTGTGATGGTCACGTGATCTTCCCAAGTTACTTACTTACTTCCTTATCAGGCCTGCGATCCATGGAGGATCTGAGCCTGAGCTATAGCTGCCTTCCATCCTTGACGGTCCCGGGCACGCTGCTTCCAGTTGTCAAGACCAAGATGTCCTACATCCGCGATTACTTGGTCTTTATACCGGAGGTTCGGTCTTCCTCTTCTTCTCGAAAAAGGAGGCTCGGAGTCGAAGACCCTCTTAGCTGGAGCGTTGATGTCCATGCGCTCGATGTGGCCGAGCCAGTGCAGTCGACGGATCCTTGCCTTCCGGACTACATCCACATCTTGGTACAGCTCGTAGAGTTCGCGGTTGTGTCTTCTTCTCCATTCACCTTCCTCACAGACAGGACCAAATATCCGGCGCAGAATTTTTCTTTCGAAAGAACCCAAAATCAGCTCCGCAGTCCTGCTTATCGTCCAGCTTTCGGCTCCGTACAGCAAGACTGGCAGAATGAGCGTTTTGTAAAGCATGACTTTGGTCTTTCGAGTGAGGAGTTTTGACCCCAGTTGTTTGGACAAGCCGAAGTAGCAGCGGTTGCCAAGGGCGATTCTACGCCGGATCTCCACTGTGATGTCATTTGTGGAATTTACGTTTGCCCCGAGGTAGACAAACTCCTTAACTACCTCGAAATTGTAGCTGTCAATTGTTATGTTTTGTCCCAGGTGGTGAGCGACGGATTGGTTTTTGCTTGACAGCATGTATTTCGTTTTGTCCTCATTGATCTTAAGACCAATTCGTTTCGCGAGAATACGCGATGATGTCGATATCATCCGCGTATCCTAGCAGCTGGATGGACTTGTAAAAGATAGTGCCTTCCCTGTTGACGCCTGCCCGTCGCACTATCTGCTCCAGCACCAGGTTGAAGAAGTCACATGACAGCGCATCTCCTTGCCGAAATCCGGTGCATGTTTCGAATGGTTCCGAGGTCCTAGAACCGAGTTGCACGGTGCATCGCGTGTTTTTTAGCGTGGCGCGACACAACTGGATCAGTTTTACCGGGATCCCGAATTCGGCCATCGCCCCAAACAGTGCTTCACGATGAATGCTGTCGTATGCGACTTTGAAATCGATGAAAAGATGGTGTGTATCGATTCGAAACTCGTTGGTCTTTTCCAGGATTTGTCGAAGTGTGAAGATTTGGTCTATAGTTGATTTGCCGGGCCGGAAGCCGCACTGGTAGCTGCCGATTAGTGCGGTGCATAATGGTTTTAGACGTTCACACAATGCGCTGGACAGGATCTTGTATGCGACATTGAGCAGGGATATACCTCTGTAGTTCTTGCAAGAGGTAGGATCGCCTTTTTTGTGGATGGGGCATATAGAGCCGGTATTCCAGTCGTCGGGCATGCTCTCATCTTCCCAAATTCTGCAGATGATCTGGTGCATGCTCCCTACCAGAACATCGCCGTCAGCCTTGAAGAGCTCTGATGGCAAGCCATCTGAGCCTGCGGCCTTGTTGTTCTTCAGCTTCTGAATAGCTGTGCCGACTTCTTCTTTGCTGGGTGGGAGTACTACTTCAGCGGCTGGAGTTGGGATTTCCTCGGTCCCTACCACTCTCTCTTGGTCATGCTCGTTAAGCAGCTGCTGGAAGTGCTGCTTAAATACATCCATTATTCCCTGCGGGTCGGTGACAAGATTACCCTCGCAGTTTCGAAGTGCCAGGGTGCCCTTTTTGAAGCCTCCTGCAAGGCCTTTGGCTTTCTTGTAAAAGGCTCGTATTTTATGTTTATCCCTAGACTCCTCGATATCCTTGAGCTGGGAGGCTGCGAAGATTCTTTTCTTTTGTCGCAGTAGTTACTTCTCCTCCCTTCTTCTGGCTCGGTACTCTTCTCGCGCTGCCCTGGTTTTCCTCTGCAGCGCCTTTTGGTACGCCTCGTCGGTTGCTGCCTTTTTCTGCTCACACTCGCCATCATACCACGGGTTTCTTGTCGGGGGTGGTAGGTATCCTAGGGTGGTTTCGGCTACTTCCTGAATGGCTGAGCGGCAATGCAGCCACATATTATTGGCATTTGTGTTCGACGTAGGCATACCGTAGAGTCTTTCGCTCAGCTGCTCCCTGTAGACTCTGGCAACCTCCGGTGTGCTCAGGCGCCCAATGTCGATCCTCCTCCTGATGGGCTGGTGCAGCCTTCTGACATTGGACAGTCGAGCTCTGAATCTTGCTGCTACGAGGAAGTGGTCAGAGTCGACATTTGCCCCTCAGAATGTTCGCACATCCAGGATGTTTGACGCGTGCCTTGCGTCAATGAGCACATGGTTGATTTGGTTGGCGGTTCGACCGTCCGGAGATCGCCAGGTTGCTGTGTGGATTCGCTTGCGAGGGAATCTTGTGCTACTTATCACCGCATTACGAGCTGTCGCAAAGTCAGCGAGTCGGAAGCCGCTATCTGTTGTTGTATCGTGGAGGCTGTGCTTTTCGATCACTCCTCCAAGGGTGTTTTCCTTTCCGATTTTGGCGTTGAAGTCCCCAAGCACGATTTTTACATCGTACTCCGGACAAGCTCCGTAGGCGTTGTCCAGGAGGTCATAGAAGTCCTCCTTGATAGGGTCTTTAGCCTCGTCGGTAGGGGCGTGTGCACATATAAGGCTGATGTTATAAAATCTGCCTCTGATGCGGATCACAGCCAGGCGATCACTTATAGGTTTAAAGTCGATGACCTTCGACCTTAACCGCTTTCCCACGACAAATCCGCATCCCAGTAAGTGGAACCTTTCGTGACAGCTGTAATAAATGTCGCAATTTGTCATCCTAATCATACCGTTTCCTATCCAGCGTATTTCCCGGACCGCAGTAATATCCGCCTTGTACTGCGTGAGGATTCCTTCTAGTTTATGAGCAGCTCCGGGAGTGTACAGGGTTCTGACATTCCAGGAGCATACTCGCAAATCGTGTTCCTTTTTCGTGCGTTGTCGTCGTCGAGTATCTGTCCGTGTATCCGAGGCATCTTGCTCATTCATAACTTTGTGTTTTTTTTTTACGTGGGCGGATTGTTAGCCCGCCGCACAACCGCCATTCTGGTCGGGGTTTTTTTTCGCTGCATACGTTTGTTCACCTCCCAACGGTTGTCGAAGAGGCTATCCAGAGGGCGCCGCGAGGAGGCCGTATGTCAACTTGACCCGGGCATTTAAACAGGGATCGTTGCTGGCATCTCGCCAGGTTGAGAGCAATCAAAAACTTTACCCTGTATGTCCGAGCCCATGCCCCCCAAGTTAGCCTTTCATTAAAGATAACTCCAAGGTTTTTAACCGTAGGAACGTAGGCTAAGGCTGAACTGTCTACAAGGAGCCGGGGTAGGCGTGCAGTATCTAGAATATATCGACTAATAACAATAGCCTGGCTTTTTGTAGCATTTAAGGTAAGCTTGTTATTTTTCGACCATTCTGCAATGGAAACCAGATCCGCGTTGAAACGTTCAGTTGCATTCTTTACCAGTGCCAATGGATAGCTCAGATGCAGTTGTACATCGTCTGCGTACATTTGTATTTTACATTGATTTAACACTGCAGGTAAATAGTTGTTAAATAGCGTGAACAGTAGTGGCCCCACTATAGATCCTTGTGGAACGCCGGCATTGGTTTCTATGAAATTAGAAAGTGTGTTATTAACATAAACTGCTTGAGTACGGCCACTAAGGTAACTCCTAAGTAGTTTTAGCGCTGTAAAGTCAAAGTTAAAATTATTTTGGAGTTTGGCTAGCAATATTTGGTGTGGCACAGCCAACCATGCTTTTGCAAAGCATCTCTACGTGCTCGGCATCAGTGAGACGCCTACCTGTGCTGCATGTGGCGAAGAGGAGGATGATACTGCAGAGCATTTCCTCTGTGATTGTCCCGCCTTTGCTCGCGCACGGTGGCGCACCCTTGGAGCCGACGTGGTGTGTGCCGAATCCCTCAGCTCTACATCACTGAAGCTCCTTCAAAATTTTCCCCGGAAAACAGGGAAAATACAGTAATGTAAGGTGTCTGTCTGGAGTACAATGGACCAGTGTTTGTGTCTGAGTGCTCCAGCAGATAGCAGAAGCCTTCAACAAAAAAAAAAAAAAAAATTGTTATAAACAACTTTAAGAACTTTTCTCTGCAAGTTTTTTAAAATGTTTATTTTTCAATTACACGTTCACAGATAAATATACAGTACACTATTTCATTTGTTTTAATTGTTATTATTATTTCAATAAATACGGCATTTAAAATAAATTTCTAACACATTCCAGAACATGGACAGTTCCATTTTATATTTTTATTTTAATTTTTTTTTTGCTAATTATAAATCAAAAAGATTGATTTCCTTATACGGTACGGTAGCTAAATTGTTTATTTTCATTTAAATTGTTTAACATGTAATAGTCTTTTATTGTTGCATTTCGCTAAATTGATTTTGTTTTGGTTTTCTATGGTTTTCTGAAACTTTCCAGCCAATAGTTTCAGAAAAGATTTTAAACAATTAATTGAGATACATTAGCGAATGCCTTAGCATTTGTCTTACATTTTTTTTTTTATACAATTTATTTATACGTATGTCTGGAAATGTTCGAATATGGATATATACAATTGGTAATTATAGAGATTTTGATTTTTGATAATTTTTTATTTTTTATTTTTTAGGATTCAATATGGCGGCACATATTGTTTTGCCTATGTGTGTGTGTTTTTTTTTGTGGGTTTTTGACGCTATTTGTTGTGCGAATTGAAAAAATAAAATAAAATACATTTTCCTATCTGTCACGCTTTAGTTGATGGTATTGTCCTTGAACAGCTGTTCGTTAGAACTGTAGTCCAGGTCGTTTAAGCGGTTTGCAGAGAGTCTTGAACGGCTTCCGAACTGAAGGCATGAAAAAGAAAAACAGGAACGGTTGTTAAATATATATATGTATAACAGCAAATTATTATAAATTTTTTGATTTAAATGACAAGTTTTCGAAGGTTTCAAAAGATTTGTAATGTTAGATATCAAGAGAAAGCAACCGACGAGGCGTACCAAAAGGCGCTGCAGAGGAAAACCAGGACAGCGCAAGAAGAGTACCGAGCCAGAAGAAGGGAGGAAAAAAAAAAAAATACTGCGACAAAAGAAAAGAATCTTCGCAGCCTTCCAGCTCAAGGATATCGAGGAGTCTAGGGTTAAACATAAAATACAAGCCTATTACAAGAAAGCCAAGGGCCTTGCAGGAGGCTTCAAAAAGGGCACCCTGGCTCTTCGAAACTGCGAGGGTAATCTTGTCACCGACCCGCAGGGAATAGTGGATGTATTTAAGCAGCACTTCCAGCAGCTGCTTAACGAGCATGACCAAGAGAGAGAGTGGTAGGGACCGAGGAAATCCCAACTCCAGCCGCTGAAGTAGTCCTCCCACCCAGCATCGAAGAAGTCGGCACAGCTATTCAGAAGCTGAAGAACAACAAGGCCGCAGGCTCAGATGGCTTGCCATCAGAGCTCTTCAAGGCTGGCGGCGATGTTCTGGTAGGGAGCATGCACCAGATCATCTGCAGAATTTGGGAAGATGAAAGCATGCCCGACGACTGGAATACCAGCTCTATATGCCCCATCCACAAAAAAGGCGATCCTACCTCTTACAAGAACTACAGAGGTATATCCCTGCTCAATGTCGCATACAAGATCCTGTCCAGCGCATTGTGTGAACGTCTAAAACCATTTTGCACCGCACTAATCGGCAGCTACCAGTGCGGCTTCCGGCCCGGCAAATCAACTATAGACCAAATTTTCACACTTCGACAAATCCTGGAAAAGACCAACGAGTTTCGAATCGATACACACCATCTTTTCATCGATTTCAAAGCCGCATACGACAGCATTCATCGTGAAGCACTGTTTGGGGCGATGGCCGAATTCGGGATCCCGGTAAAACTGATCCAGTTGTGTCGCGCCACGCTAAAAAACATGCGATGCACCGTGCAACTCGGTTCTAGGACCTCGGAACCATTCGAAACATGCACCGGATTTCGGCAAGGAGATGCGCTGTCATGTGACTTCTTCAACCTGGTGCTGGAGCAGATAGTGCGACGGGCAGGCGTCAACAGGGGAGGCACTATCTTTTACAAGTCCATCCAGCTGCTAGGATACGCGGATGATATCGACATCATCGCGTGTTCTCGCCGTGGCATTGTGGAAGCCCTCACGGCGATTGAAGAGCAGGCGAAACGAGTTGGTCTTAAGATCAATGAGGACAAAACGAAATACATGCTGTCAAGCAAAAACCAATCCGTCGCTCACCACCTGGGACAAAACATAACAATTGACAGCTACAATTTCGAGGTAGTTAAGGAGTTTGTCTACCTCGGGGCAAACGTAAATTCCACGAATGACACCACAGTGGAGATCCGGCATAGAATCGCCCTTGGCAACCGTTGCTACTTCGGCTTGTCCAAACAACTGGGGTCAAAACTCCTCACTTGAAAGACCAAAGTCATGCTCTACAAAACGCTCATTCTGCCAGTCTTGCTGTACGGAGCCGAAAGCTGGACGATAAGCAGGACAGCGGAGCTGATTTTGGGCTCTTTCGAAAGAAAAATTCTGCGCCGGATATTTGGTCCTGTCTAGGAGGAAGGTGAATGGAGAAGAAGACACAACCGCGGACTCTTCGAGCTGAACCGAGATGTGGATGTAGTCCGGAAGGCAAGGATCCGTCGACTACACTGGCTCGGCCACATCGAGCGCATGGACATAAACGCTCCAGCTAAGAGGGTCTTCGACTCCGAGCCTCCTGGTTCGAGAAGAAGAGGAAGACCGGACCTCCGGTATAAAGACCAAGTAATCGCGGATATAAGACATCTTGGTCTTGACAACTGGAAGCAGCGTGCCCGGGACCGTCAAGGATGGAAGGCAGCTATAGCTCAGGCTCAGATCCTTCATGGATCGCAGGCCTGATAAGTAAGTAAGTAAGTAAGATATCAAGAGAAAAAACCGGTCAAGTGCGAGTCGGACTCGCACACGAAGGGTTCCGTACCATTATCTATAAAAACGGCAAAAAAATCATGTCTGTTTTATGGGAGCCCCTCTTAAATATTTATTTTATTCTGCTTATTTGTTGTTATAGCGGAAACAGGAATATATCATCTGTGAAAATTTCAACTGTCTAACTATCAGGGTTCATGAGATACACCCTTGTGACAGACGGACGGACGGACAGCGGAGTCTTAGTAATAGGGTCCTGTTTTATCCTTTGGATACGGTACCCTAAAAAATAACGAAAGTTGACAAATATTCATAATAATAAACATCCCTTGTAGGATATTTCTGACGCCCATATGCCAGCCGTGTAAAGTTGTCTCTCAACCTGGCGAGATGCAAGCAACGATCCCTGTTTCATGCCGGGGTCAAGTTGACATACGGCCTCCTCGCACAATATGAGACAATATGCCACTTCCTCCTAAACGATCGACCAGAGACGCAGCCAGAATGAGGAACGTTCGCCAAAACATTATGGACGACCCTCTTCGAAACTCAAACATAGAAACATTCACCCATTCTCGACAAACACGTGTTCAGACTCTGCGACAACTGGTCACGGCTTCAACTCAGCCACCGTGAAGTCATCTGCCATTACTGCACTAAAAACCTTGTCAAGTACACTACTCAAAACAATATGGATCCAGGAGATGTTCCAGAGGTTATGAAGATATTGTCAGTCGTCGAGCAGATGTTGGTAGCACGGATTCAACCCGTTCTCTGCGTCAGCTCAAGGTGTCAATGGTCGATTCCGTTACAATGGAAACGTGCTGAACGTCAAACAAGATCTCCAATCGATTGCAAACGAGTTGCCTAGAGTTCCTAATACAGTCAACATCTTGCTGGTTGAGAAGCAGGGAGCCAAAGACTTCAGGGTCAGACGACAGGTGGTACACGATGTTCTGGTGTTTCTAAAGCAACAGAATCGCTTTTATGCTGACTTTCAAATCAATATGTCCACCTTGGCGGCACTACCAGAAGACGGAAGCGTTCAAGATCAACCTAGACATGTCGACGGAAGTGTTGCCAACGACTCAATGCCCGATGTTGCTGAAGACAGTGACGATGTGGTTATGAAGGCGCTTCCCGTGTCAAGTGGTATGAGATAAACCGAGGTTGTTCGTGATATACTCGATTGGCCCGCAGCTTCAGCAAATCCGGTCAACGAATTCACGACTGTTGGATACATCGTCAAAGCCTTTCCTCATCTGTTCCCTTCTGGTGCTGCTGACTTAAATGATAATACACGTTCTAAAGAAAATCAACCCAAATTTCAGGAATGGGCTCGATATTTGATGAGTTAGCATGACAAGACATTTGCGCGAGACCCGAGGTTTCCATTATTCTGCCTCAGCACGATGCAACGCTACGACGCAATTAGCAAAGGCTTAATCTACGCCAACGTGACAAATTTCAATGGATCCCCGGAGTATCTACAGCAACAAGCCAGAGAAAATCCGGCGCTGGTGAAGTGTTTTCTCTAATTTGCTTCATCAGAAGCTTTGTCGACCCGAGATTTCAAGGACGCGACACGACTGATGGCGACCAACGAAAACATCAAAGCTTATAACAAGAACGCCTTACGATCGCTTGGATGCACAGTGACTCGAATAAATGCCTCAAACAATAATGCAACAGCCGCTCAAGCGTCAGATGGCGAAGCTCAAGGACTGAGTGCAGAACTGCGTTGGCACTAAAGTGATGTTACGCCAGAACCTGTGGACCTCTAGCAGACTGTGCAATGGCTCGATGGGCACAGTCATTGACATTATTTACGGTCCGACCGAAAACAGAGTCGAGAACTCCATACTAAGCGAAGCTCCTATCTGCATCATGGTCAAGTTTGAAACTTACACGGGACCGACTTTCGCTTCAGGCGCTATTCCTATAACGCAGGTCGTAAAATCATTAAAAAAAGGAGCAGTCAATGGCACGAGGAAGCAATTTTCGTTATCACTGTCTTACGACATTAGTATTCACAGGTGGCAAGGAATTACATTGGACAAAGCAGTTGTGGACTTAGAGATAAGTGAATTTAGTGCCGGGTTGGCCTACGTTGCGTGTTCGAGGGTCAAGAAAATTTATGGAATCCTCTTCGATCCAAGTTTTCCATCCGAAAGGTTGTTGGGAATCAACTCCAAACCAGCGTTCTTACTAAAGCGGGCTGAACTCGAAACACTGAATAGTATGCAATAGATGTGTGTGAAAATATGAATGGGCTAAAGGAAAAGGTATACCAAAGGACTCGATCTCCCTCTATGCCGATGGCTCTAAGATGGAGTCGAGTGTAGGTAGTGGAGTCTTCTCCAAGGAACTTAACCTCAACCTATCATTCAGACTCCCAAATCACTGCAGTGTGTATCAGGCAGAATCAACAGCGATAACGGAGGCCCTTGCATGGCTCAAAGGAGAAGAGGAATCAATACATCACCTTCTCTGCTCATGCCCTTCTTTTGCGAATCGCAGGAGGATCTACCTCGGCGCGCCCTTCTATGAAAATCCAAGCGAGCTCGGATAAATGGCACGCCAAAGGAACACGATTTGCGAGTATGCTCCTGGTATGTAGGAACTCTGTACACTGTTGGAGCTGCTCATAACCTGGAAAAAATCCTCACGCAGTACAAGGCGGATGTTACTGCGATGTTGGGGTGCGGATTTGTCGTGGGAAGGCGGTTAAGGTCGAAGGTCATCGACTATAAGTGATACTCTGGCTGTGACCCACATCCAAGGTAGATTTTACAACATCGGCCTCATATGTGCACACACCCCTACTGAAGAGGCTGAAGACCCCATCAAAGAGGACTTTTATGATTTCTTGGCCAACGTCTACGGAGCTTGTTCGGAGTACCATGAGTACCATGTTAAAATCGTACTCGGGGACTTCAATTCCAAAACTTATGGCGGAGTGATCGGAAAGCACGGCCTCCACGATACAACAACGGATAACAGCTTCCGATTCACATACTTTGCGACAGCTCGTAATGCGGTGATAAGTAGCCAAAGATTTCCCCACAAACGAGTCCAAACAGCAACCTGACGATCTCCGGATGGTCGAACCGCCAACCAAATCGACCATGTGTTCATTGACGCAAGACACTCGTCAAACATCCTGGATGTTCGAACGTTTAGGGGGGCACACGTCAACTCTGGCCATTTCCTCGTAGCAGCAAGATTCAGAGCTCCACTGTCAAATGTCAGAAAGCTGCACCAGCCCACCATGAGGAAGTTCGACATTGGACGCCTGAGCACACTTAAGGTTACCAGAGTTTACAGGGAGCAACTGAACGAAATGCTCTCCGGTATGCCCACGTCAACAATATGTGGATTCATTGCCGCTCAGCCATTCAGGAAGTAGTCGAGACCACCTTAGGCTACCTACTACCCCCGACAAGAAACCCGGGGTATGATGGCGAGCGTGAGCAGAAAAGGCAGCAACCGACGAGGTGTACCAAAATGTGCTGCAGCGAAAAACCAGAACAGCTTGAAAGGGGTACCGAGCCAGAAGAAGGGAGGAGAAAAAACTGTTGCGACTAAAGAAAAGAATCTTCGCGGCCTCCCAGCTCAAGGATATCGAGGAGTCTAGAGACAAGCTTACGTGATTTTTATAAGAAAGCTAAAAGCCTTGCAGGAGGCTACAAGAAAGGCATTATAGAAGCTTTCACGGCGATTGGTCTTAAAGTCAACAAGGATAAGACAAAGTGCATGCGGTCAAGCAAAAAGCGATCCGTCGATCACCACTTGGGACCAAGTGTAATGATTGACGGCTATAGTTTCGAAGTGGTTAAGAAGTTTGGCTACGTCGGGGCAAACGTAAACTCCATAAACGACACCACAGTGGAGATCTATGATAAAATCGGCCTTAGCAACCGCTGCTACTTCGGTTGTCCAAACAACTTGGACAACTTTTGTAAGTCATGCTTTACAAAACGCTTATACTACCAGTCTTGCTGCATGGAACCGAAAGCTGGTCGATAAGCAGGACGGCGGAGCTGAGTTTGGGTTATTTCGAAAGAAAAAGAAAGGGGAAGGTGAATGCAGGAGAACACATAATCGCGATCTCTACGAGCTGTCCAAAGATCTGGATATAGTCCGGAAGGCAAAGATCCGTCGACTACATTGGCTCGGCCACATCGAGCGCATGAACACCAATGCTCCAGCTAAGAGGGACTTCGACTCCGAGCCTCCCGGTTCGAGAAGAAGAGGAAGACCGAACCTCCGGTATAAAGACCAAGACTACTTCGTCTTGATAACTGGAAGCAGCGTGCGCGGGACAGTCAAGGATGGAAGGCAGCTATTGCTCAGACTCAGATCCTCCACGATTTGCTGGCCTGATAAGGAAGTATATGTCTGCCGTAAGAGGTGACTAAAGTCCTACTGGTTTTCCGAGCCAAACAAATTTCTAGGGGGAACCAGTCTTCCAATGGGACCTCCAGGACGGAGTTCGCCGAGGGAGATCACTTCCATTTGCGGCGGTATGGATATTCACATTCTTGAGACATGATTCTTTATTAGCAATAGTAGAACATCATAGAACACTGAAGATCAAAGTCCGGAGTCCCTACTATAACTACATACTTCTTAAGGTGCCTACAATGCTATACGATGGATAAGGATGGGGAGGATAAAAACGCGTTTCTTGAAACATTGAATGAGGTATTCGACATTTGTTTATCTCAGGTTCATCCTGAGGTTCATTTCTTTGGAACGTGAAAATGGGAAAAGAAGTGATATTCTTGCCGGCCATAGGCAGAGAAATTCTCCATTCCACATCAAACGAAGCCCCCTTAGGATGAGTATCATTAGCTCATGATTTTTAGGACAACAACATTCAAACGCAAGGGCATACGCAAGGCTACCTACGCACAACCAAAATTATCTTTGGCGAACAGACCTAGGAGCTGGAGGTAAACGACCATCGACACCATCGACGACCATGGACATCTGACCCCCTAATTTTCATTGAAAAATCATCTTCAGCGAAGAGGCCCATTTTTGAATGAATGGGTACGTCAACAAACAAAATTGAGAATTTGGGACAATACCAGTCCATTTGAGATTCAAGAGCGTCTAATGCATCCAGAAAAATGCACTGTTTGTTGTGGATTATTTTGAGAACGACGTTGGCCAGGCCAACACCATCAACGGCGAGCGCTATACATATGTCGATAATTTCTTGCTTCTTTTGATCTGGGTTGGATGATATGGACACCAACGACATGTGGTGCCACACAGCTCACGCCATATTGGAAATTCTGCAAAAGCCATTCGTTGCAGTCATCTCAGGTGGAAGTGCTGTGAACTGGCCGCCGAGATCGTGGGATTTGATCCCTTTATACCTTTTCTTGTCGTTGTTGTTCTTCAGCTTCTGAATAGCTGTGCCGACTTCTTCTATGCTGGATGGGAGGACTACTTCAGCGGCTGGAGTTGGGATTTCCTCGGTCCCTACCACTCTCTCTTGGTCATGCTCGTAAAGCAGCTGCTGGAAGTGCTGCTTAAATACATCCACTATTCCCTGCGGGTCGGTGACAAGATTACCCTCGCAGTTTCGAAGAGCCAGGGTGCCCTTTTTGAAGCCTCCTGCAAGGCCTTTGGCTTTCTTGTAAAAGGCTCGTATTTTATGTCTATCCCTAGACTCCTCGATATCCTTGAGCTGGGAGGCTGCGAAGATTCTTTTCTTTTGTCGCAGTAGTTTCTTCTCCTCCCTTCTTCTGGCTCGGTACTCTTCTTGCGCTGCCCTGGTTTTCCTCTGCAGCGCCTTTTGGTACGCCTCGTCGGTTGCTGCCTTTTTTACCACGGGTTTCTTGTCGGGGGTGGTAGGTATCCTAAGGTGGTTTCGGCTACTTCCTGAATGGTTGAGCGGCAATGCAGCCACATATTATTGGCATTTGTGTTCGACGTAGGCATACCGTAGAGTCTTTCGCTCAGCTGCTCCCTGTAGGCTCTGGCAACCTCCGGTGTGCTCAGGCGCCCAATGTCGAACCTTCTCCTGATGGGCTTTCTGACATTGGACAGTCGAGCTCTGAATCTTGCTGCTACGAGAAAGTGGTCAGAGTCGACATTTGCGCCTCTGAATATTCGCACATCCAGGATGTTTGACGAGTGCCTTGCGTCAATGAGCATATGGTCGATTTGGTTGGTGATTCGACCGTCCGGAGATCGCCAGGTTGCTGTGTGGATTCGCTTGCGAGGGAATCTTGTGCTACTTATCACCGCATTAAGAGCTGTCGCAAAGTCAGCGAGTCGAAAGTCCGTAGGCGTTGTCCAGGAGGTCATAGAAATCCTCCTTGGCAGGGTCTTCAGCCTCGTCGGTAGGGGCGTGTGCACATATAAGGCTGATGTTATAAGATCTGCCTCTGATGCGGATCACAGCCAGGCGATCACTTATAGGTTTAAAGTCGATGACCTTCGACCTTAACCGCTTTCCCACGACAAATCCGCATCCCAGTAAGTGCAACCTTTTGTGACAGCTGTAATATCCGCCTTGTACTGCGTGAGGATTCCTTCTAGTTTATGAGCAGCTCCGGGAGTGTACAGGGTTCTGACATTCCAGGAACATACTCGCAAATCGTGTTCCTTTTTCGTGCGTTGTCGTCGTCGAGTATCCGTCCGTGTATCGAAGGCATCTTGCTCATTCATAACTTCAAGTTTTTTTTTACGTGGGCGGATTGTGAGCCCGCCGCACAACCGCCATTCTGGTCGGGTTTTTTTTCGCTGCATACGTTTGTTCACCTCTCTACGGTTGTTGAAGAGGCTATCCAGAGGGCGCCGCGAGGAGGCCGTATGTCAACTTGACCCGGGCATTTAAACAGGGATCGTTGCTGGCATCTCGCCAGGTTGAGAGCAATCAACAACTTTACCCTGTTTGTCCGAGCCCATGCCCCCTTCAAGGCTGGCGGCGATGTTCTGGTAGGGAGCATGCACCAGATCATCTGCAGAATTTGGGAAGATGAGAGCATGCCCGACGACTGGAATACCAGCTCTATATGCCCCATCCACAAAAAAGGCGATCCTACCTCTTGCAAGAACTATAGAGGTATATCCCTGCTCAATGTCGCATACAAGATCCTGTTCAGCGTATTGTCCGAATTCGGGATCCCGGTAAAACTGATCCAGTTGTGTCGCGCCACGCTAAAAAACACGCGATGCACCGTGCAACTCGGTTCTAGGACCTCGGAACCATTCGAAACATGCACCGGATTTCGGCAAGGAGATGCGCTGTCATGTGACTTCTTCAACCTGGTGCTGGAGCAGATAGTGCGACGGGCAGGCGTCAACAGGGAAGGCACTATCTTTTACAAGTCCATCCAGCTGCTAGGATACGCGGATGATATCGACATCATCGCGTGTTCTCGCGAAACGAGTTGGTCTTAAGATCAATGAGGACAAAACGAATTACATGCTGTCAAGCAAAAACCAATCCGTCGCTCACCACCTGGGACAAAACATAACAATTGACAGCTACAATTTCGAGGTAGTAAAGGACTTTGTCTACCTCGTGGCAAACGTAAATTCCACAAATGACACCACAGTGGAGATCCGGCGTAGAATCGCCCTTGACAACCGCTGCTACTTCGGCTTGTCCAAACAACTGGGGTCAAAACTCCTCACTCGAAAGACCAAAGTCAGGCTTTACAAAACGCTCATTCTGCCAGTCTTGCTGTACGGAGCCGAAAGCTGGACGATAAGCAGGACAGCGGAGCTGATTTTGGGTTCTTTCGAAAGAAAAATTCTGCGCCGGATATTTGGTCCTGTCTGTGAGGAAGGTGAATGGAGAAGAAGACACAACCGCGAACTCTACGAGCTGTACCAAGATGTGGATGTAGTCCGGAAGGCAAGGATCCGTCGACTACACTGGCTCGGCCACATCGAGCGCATGGACATCAACGCTCCAGCTAAGAGGGTCTTCGACTCCGAGCCTCCTGGTTCGAGAAGAAGAGGAAGACCGAACCTCCGGTATAAAGACCAAGTAATCGCGGATGTAGGACATCTTGGTCTTGACAACTGGAAGCAGCGTGCCCGGGACCGTCAAGGATGGGAGGCAGCTATAGCTCAGGCTCAGATCCTCCATGGATCGCAGGCCTGATAAGTAAGTAAGTAAGTAATATTTTTTCTTGTCGGGTTTTCTGAAGTCGCAGGTTTATGCGAATAAGCAACAAACCTCAGCAGAAGACTCTGAAAAAGACTCATCATTCCAAAAACCATGCAGTTTCGATACAAGGGCTTCGTGCCACACTGCTAAATGCTTTTGAACTATTTTGCTTGGAGACCTTGTTGAGAAGAGACGTTAGTGCAATGAGTCATTAGTTGAAGGGAGAAGAAGGATCGCCTTTTTTGGGGGTAAGTGCTGTTTTCCCATAAAGAGCCCAGAACAGTAGGAAGGGGAAAAATCGAACGCAGTGGGTTTGCCGGCGTAGTAGAATACCACCTCAGAATTATTGGAGGGATGGCATGCGGACTAGAGGTCTTTGAGAACACTTGCAACTGTATGATAACGAAAGTAGATTTGCTCCATAGTGGAATTAATGCGCTCTAGTATAGCCGAAGATTGGTGAAAGATTAACAAAGGCCTCGTAGGAGTAGCATCTAGCGACGGGTGCTGGTCCACTAAAAAAAAGCGAAAAAGCGGACTTAACCGCCAGCCAGGAAATGCGCTGGGATGGACCGGGCAAAAAGCGGATGAAAAACCGCGGCGACTGCTATAGGGAGGGAGGACAAAGATTGTTCGGTTGCGGATTTGTTTTTCGAGGTGGACTAAATCAAAAAGTCCTAAGCTTTCGGCATGTGAGTGAACGCCTCATATCGATCCGTATCAATTCTAAAATTTCTAACATTAGCTTGATCTGCATCCACGACCCCGCAGAGGACGAGGAAAACTCCACTAAAGATGAGTTCTACGTTCTCCTAGACAGAACGTATAACCAATGGCCCAGCTATGACATCAAAATTGTACTAGGAGACTTCAATGCTAAGCTGGGTAAGGAAAGCGAACGAGTCACCGGCAAACACAGCCTACACGACACCACACTCGATAACGGACATAGGCTGATTGATCTCGCTACGGGACGGGACGAAATCTCCTTCTAGTCAGTAAGCGCTTTTCGCACCTCGATATACACACATACACCTATCGTTCGCCAGATCAGTCAATCACTAACCAGATTGATTACATCGCGATCGACGTCAGACATTCCTCCACTATTCTTGATGTTCGAACTTTCCGAGAAGATAACATCGACTCGGATCACTATCTTGCAGTAGTCAAGATGCCCCTACGGATCTCAGGAACGCACCAGAGTAGAGTAAGAAAACAAAGTTATGACGTCGGAAAGCTACTATCGCCAGTAGTCAAGATGCCCCTACGGATCTCAGGAACGCAGTAGAGTAGAGTAAGAATACAAAGTTATGACGTCGGAAAGCTACTATCGCCTCTCCCTTAAGCTCTCACATACAACTCAAACCTCCACGCAGTCAATAGAACAACAGTGGAACCTTTAAAAACAAGTTCTGAAGATCTCTGCCTCTGAAGTTTAAGGCTTCAAAGGCTCTACCACCTCAAAGAAACACTTGGTTCGATGGCGAGTGCAGGAGGATTCATACAGTGAAGCAGGAGACATATGAAGCCTCGCTGCATAGAAGAACATGAACAGCTCGTAAGCTCTACGAGTTAAAAAGAAGGGAGGAGCTTAAACTTCTCAGGAGAAAGAAGAAAGAGCACGAGAAGCGCGCGATTGAGGATTTGAAGAGGTGTTACTGTTCGAACGGCGTGACGTTCGAAAGTTTTATCAACAGATAAAGCGAACATAACAAGGTTATAAAGCCAGAACGGAATTCAAGTCATATGGAAATTGAAGTCGATGAAAGCTGCTGGCGCAGGCGGACTGTCTGCTGAGATGATCTAGTTAGGAGCATGCACCAGCTCATCTGTAAGATATGGTCAGAGAAAAGCATGCCCGAGGAATGGAGTCTCAGTATCGTTTGCCAGAACTACAAGAAAGGAGATCCATCTGACTGCGCAAACTACAGAGGAATAAGTCCCCTTAACATTGCCTACAATATCTCCTCTGCCGTTTTGTGTGAGCGCCTGAAGCCTTTTGTAAATAACCTGATATCTCCTTACGAGTGTGGCTTCAGGCCAACGAAGTCCACCATCGACCAGAACTTCACACTACGGCAGATCCTGGAAAAACCAATGAATTACAAGTCAATACTCACTACCTATTTGTGGACTTCAAAGCCGCATACGACAGCGTAGTTGGAGACGAGCTGTACAACGCCATGTTTACCTGTGACATCCCTGCTAAGCTCGTCAGACTATGCAGGATGACTTAGGAGAATGCTCGCTGCTCCAACCGAATCGGTGAACACCTGACCGATAGTTTTGATGTCAAAGCAGGATTTAGGCAGGACGATGGGCTGTCTGTGTGATTGCTTTAACATCGTTTTAGAAATGATTGTGTAAAAATCACTGGCCAACACAAGAGGCACAATTTATTTCGGAAGAACACAGCGATATGTCAATGAGGCGGTCACGAGTATTGAGGCGGAGGCGGCACGTTTGGATGTAAAAGGGCTTGGCTTCTACGGATTCTACGCCTAAGATGGCTAGGCCATGTAGAGCGAATGGATACCACAGCTCCAACCCGGAGAGTTTTTGAGTCTAACCCCTAGGGGCGAAGAAACAGAGGATGGCCGTACTTAAGATGGCACACACAGGTGGAAGGGGAACTCAGCCAACGGCAATGGAAAAAGCTAACAAAAGATCGTGCTAGTTGAAGGGGCATGTTAGTTGAGGCCCGAACTGTAACGCCCGATAAGAAGAAGAAGAATACAGCCGAAGACAAAGTGCAAGCTGGGAATTGTGAGCTGGCTACGTAGGGGGCAGTAAGAAGCTAATCTTTGTCTAAGGGAGCGACAGTTGGAATGTCGTTGTCGATATGTGTTGGCAAAGACGATGAGGATGAGTTTTTTGACAAATTACGTAACACCTGTACTTGGGTATTATAATCGTTTTGGACTTGTATATACTTTTTCCGATTCCCCTTAGACTTATTTGCCTTTTAGGCCCAAAAACTTATATCCATTAATCTGATAACCTCTTTATAGCTTCTGTCAAACCACTTATAATCCTTTGGCTTGTTGCTTTCAAACCTACTAGGAATAAAATTTATATCGGCGACGGTTAAAGAAGTTTTTAAGTCCGTACAAGACGGTTATCTTGTAGAATGATTCCCACAACTTCCCAATGACGCTTAACCATACAAATCCTCAGAGAAATTGTACGCACAAATCAAATAGAATTCCCATAACCAAATGACTCGAAACCACTTTCATCTTATTTACGTCCAAGGATCTATCGTGCCAATTTCCAGCAATCACATCACCCCCACCATATTCTTCAGACTACCTTAGAGTACCTCTACGTTCGATAGCATTTAGTCCAAGTTTAAAATCCATTAGTGGTCACTAATTGAATTCCGTCAATGCCAAGATGTAGTAGGAAACCTTTTCTCCCACAAACTGTAAACTGCGATGCGTCTTCTTAGTTAGTCGGTCCTCCCCTCGGCCTCTTAATAGGGCGCATCACGTGATGCACTTTATTACCTTGTTTCTTTTTGTTTTACTCCTGATTGGATTGAGAAGGACACACTTGAATTGGAATTTTTAAATAACCAAGATGATACCAGGGTACTCGTATACTCGTATGATTGGATTTCCAAGATTAAACGCGTCTTGGTCTATCCAGGAACGTATATCCCCACAGGATATTGTATGAGTAAATCGAATTTCAAGCAACATGTCCCCAAATGAAACAATGTCTAGGTTGTCCACACAAACATTTTGAATGGGGAAATTAAGGAACAATTCGGAGCATGAGATATTGCAGTTTTGAAGGAGGAAAAAAAGAGGTTCAAGGACTCACCAATTGATTCATGATTTTCACCAAACGATATCTGCGATAGGGATCGATCATATCCGGACCCTCTTCGTTGGGTATCATCTGATTAATCATATCCGGGCGCACTTCCTCCTCGACTGTACCCAATGAACGTTTGCCATGTCCGCCGTAGCATGCGTGTCCGTATGCATTACAGCCCTCTGTTTAAACACAAAACGATAAGAAAAGAATAAAGTTATTAATCAAGGTCCCTGTTTTCATATTAGGATATTAAGGATACAATGAGCTACATATTGCCAGGAATACTTACTTACTTAACGGGCGCTACAGTTCGGGGTGAACCTGGGCCTCAACCAACATGCCTCTCCACCTAGCACGATCTTTCGCTAGTCTTTTCCAATGCCGCACGCCCAGTTGGTTGAGGTCCCCTTCCACCTGTGCGCGCCACATTAGGTGCGGCCGTCCTCTATTTCTTCGTCCCTCGGGGTTGGATTCAAAGACTCTACGGGCTGGAGCTGTGGTGTCCATTCGCTCTACATGGCCTAGCCATCTTAGGTGTTGGATCCGTAGACGCCTGACCAGACTCATGTCGCTGTACAACCCGTACAGTTCGTGATTGAATCTTCTCCTCCAACCCTCCTCTGTGTTTATGGGACCGAAAATCGAACGCAGAATCTTTCTCTCGAAACGACCAAGGATTTCCTCATCCGCTTTAGATAAAGTCCATGTTTCTGCGCCGTATAACAGGACCGGGATAATTAAGGTCTTATATAAGGTCAACTTGGTCGTACGAGAGAGGGCTCTACTTCTCAGTTGCCTCTTGAGCCCAAAGAAGCAGCGGTTGGCAAGAGTAATTCTGCGCTTGATTTCGAAACTGGTGTCGTTGTTCCAAGTCACCGCGGAGCCGAGGTATATGAAGTACTTAACTACCTCGAACTTAAATCTGCCAATATGCACGTTCTGTCCAAGACGTCGGTGGTAAATGTCCTTTTTCGATGACAGCAGATATTTAGTCTTGCCCTCATTAACTGCCAAACCAATTTTTGCCGCCTCCATCTCAATACTCGCAAACGCCTCACTGACATCTCGCTGCGATCTACCTATTATGTCAATGTCGTCGGCGTATGCAAGGAGTTGCGAGGATTTGAAGTAGATTGTGCCTCTTGTATTGGCCAGTGATTTTTGCACAATCATTTCCAATACGATGTTGAAGAAATCACACGACAGCGCATCGCCCTGCCTAAATCCTTTTTTGACATCAAAACTATCGGTGAGGTGCTCACCGATTCGGATGGAGCAGCGAGCATTTTCCAAGGTCATCCTGCATAGTCTGACGAGCTTCGCAGGGATGTCAAAAGTAAACATGGCGTTATATAGCTCGTCTCTAATTACGCGTGCGTATCGACTTGAAACTCATTGGTTTTCTCCAGGATCTGCCGTAGTGTGAAGATTTGATCGATGGTGGACTTCTCTGGCCTGAAGCCACACTGATAAGGACCTATCAGCTTGTTTACGAATGGCTTCAGGCGTTCACACAAAACGGCAGCGAAGGTCTTGTATGCGACATTAAGGAGACTTATTCCTCTATAGTTGGCGCAGTTAAAGAGATCTCCTTTTTTGTGGATCGGGCAAACAATGCTGAGACTCCATTCCTCGGGCATGCTTTCCTCTGACCATATCTTACAGATGAGCCGGTGCATGCTCCTAACCAGCTCACCCCCAGCCGCTTTGAAGAGCTCAGCAGACAGTCCATCTGCGCCAGCAGCTTTATTCGACTTGAGTTTCGACAATCTCTTTTGGCAATCTCAACTTCGTCGAGGTCAGGGAGACGGAATTCTCTGCGATCTTCGTCGTTAAAAAATGGATCATTCTGCCTGACGGCGGTATGTTGGTTGTCATCGCCGTTATACAGTCTGCAGAAGTGGTTTTTCCAAATTCTCAGCATCGACTGCGATTCTACTACTAGGTGTCCGTTCTCATCCTTACAGGCCTCCGTTCGGGCTTTATAGCCTTGAGACATTCGTTTTATCCGCTGATAAAATCTTCGAACGTCGTGCCTGCAATAGCACCTCTCCAAGTTTTCAATCGCCCGCTTCTCGTGCTCTTTCTTTTTTCTCTTGAGAAGCTTATGTTCCTCCCTTCTCTTAAGCTCGTAGAGCTCCCGAGCCGCTCTTGTTTTTTTGTGTAGTGAGGCTTTGTATGCCTCCTGCTTTTCCGCATGAATCCTTCTACACTCGTCATCGAACCAGGTGTTTCGTCGTGGTGGAGCTTTAAGGCCCAGCACTTCCGTTGCTGTGCTCTTCAGGGCTTGTTTGCACAGGCTCCATTGTTGCTCTACTGACTGAGTGGAGGATTGAGGTGTATCGGGGAGCTTAAGGGAGACGCGGTTGGCAAAAGCACTGGCGATCTCCGGCGATAGTAGTTTTCCGACGTCATAGCTTGGTGTTCTAGCCAGGAATACTAAACAGAAATTAATTGGGTATTAAGGATTGGAGGGATTACAGATACTCGTGTGTAAATGCGACATGATTCGAGATGATTCCGACTGCGGTGTGAATAGCTAGTATAGTGCCTGTCTTGTATACTCTGTACCAAATAGATTTGGTATGGGCAGGAGGGAATACGTGATGTGGTAGATGATTTGTAAATTTTTTTGGAAGCTAGCCTGAGGGCTTTTCGACTTGCTGTTGTACGAGAACGAAAAGTTCCCAAAGTAAGCATAACTTGATTTGGTTTTTCTGATTCTCCTCCTCTCTAAGCATTCCTTATCTACATGCTTATGGATATATGCAAATTTTGAGTTTTTCCTTTCTGTCTTTTTGATGGAAGTTCGGAAACCTGTGCTGGTAGTGCCGGAGTAACAACAATTATAAAAGTACACTCAAGTTACCGAGGATATTTGTAGTCCATATGGTATGGAAAGTCTCTTTCATGGCCTAGGAGTTCATTATCTCCTCCTAGGTCTTTTCCTATTGTTTTGTAAACAATTTGAACTTCGACGTCTCTATACTACCCCTTCCATGAATGCACAGGTGTGCAAGTGTTGCAGGTTTATGCAAAAAATTCGGGAGACTAGTATGCTAGAGTACAACACTCACGGTCCCCGTCGTCGTACGGTGCGCATAGATGGGAATGTGGCTGTTGTGTCCGAGACTGTGAGATTAAATTCACGACCATCAACTCGCCATCGATCTCAACAGCTCAGCATTTCACGCACTAGCCTGAGGAGAATTCTGCACAAAGATCTCGGATTATTCGCTTACAAGGTCCAATTGACTTAGCAATTAAAGGCGCGCAACCATGTGCTTCGTTATCGCAGTTTGGGCCTTAGAGCTACTTGAATTGGACAATGACTTTGAGCGAAAAATCACCTTTTCCGACGAGGCGCATTTTCATCTCGGCGGCTATGTCAATCAACAAAATTGCCGCATTGGCTCGGAAAACCCGCACGTTATTGTCGAGAGGCCAATGCATCCACAGAGAGTGACAATTTGGTGCGGATTGTGGAGTGGTGGCACCATTGGACCATTTCTTCGAAAGGATATAAACGAAAGAGGTGAGTGGCTCATTGAATTCATTCTAAAATCTAATCTTTACATTTGTAACAAGGGTAATATACCCGCATTTATCACTAAAAATCGTAGGGAAGTACCAGACTTAACGCTAGCATATTCCTCTCTCTTTAGCAGAATATAAGAGTGGAGGGTTTCTGAGGAACACTCTCAGACCATCGCTATCTGGTTTTCAACCTAGCCTTCAAGGTCCCAACCCCAATTGACTCATCCTGCAACCCAAGAAGAATTTATTGGGAGCGCTATAGAACCTTTATTGGCAATTCTATAGTTAACAGGACCCCTGACACCCCGCGGTCCACGATAGATATAGACAATATGGTCGATATCTTAACAATTACATTGGGCAATGCACGGGCCAACAACTGCGCAATTCACAAATCAAGAAAAAACTCTTACCCTTCTTGGTGGAACGCAGCTCTAAGTGAGCTCCGCAAGGACTGTCGAAAACTCTTCAATACAGCAAAGAGTACAAGAAACGACAGGGACTGGAGCTTATACAAAGATTCACTCAGAGTGTACAAATATACCATAAGGAAAGAACAAAGGATGTCTTGGAAACTCTTTTGCAACAGCATGGAGAAATTTTCAGACGCCCACAGATTGAGGAAAATACTCTCGAAAGATTCACAATCTCCGAGTTGCCTCATAGCAAACGTAGTTTGGACATCGTCTGATGAAGAAACTCTAAATCTTCTCCTCAACACGCACTTTCCAGGACTCAGTGCATTCGCGAGGAACTCACCTCTCCTCTGCGACAGAGGGACAGGTCCAGATGAAATGTACCCTATCGAACTAACACAAACTATGGAATGGACTATACCATGGCTAGAGATTATCTTTAAAGGATGCCTAGCTTGGAGTCACATACCAGAAAACTCTCACACTTCCCTCAAGGATCTAAGGCCTATCTGTTTATCATCCTTTGCACTAAATACTGTGGAAATGCTGATAGACTTGCACAGATGCCACAGTTTTGATCCTTCCTTAATCTCTAAGGCACAGCACGCCTACTGTAAGGGTAGATCTGTCGAAACAGCCTTGCATACACTAGTGAGGAGAATCGAAAGATCAATCCATCTTAAAGCATATACCCTAACAGCCTTCCTAGGCATAGGGGGCGCCTTTAACAACGTCACTCCGAAAGCAGTAATAGAAGAGCTAGAAAAGTTAAAGGTGGAGAGGACTCTGATAAAGCTGATTTGCGATCAAGTGCAAAATTCACTCTAAATGCGGAAGCCAAGCAACTACCAGAGTGGTTACCAGGGGAACCCCACAAGGAGGGGTCCTCTCACCTCTTCTATGGAATGTAGTTGTAAACGAACTACTTGTCAAACTGGAGAAAGAAGGCTTGGACGTTATTGCCTACGCTGATGACGTTGCCATTTCAATCCCAGGTAAATACCCATCCACATTGAAAGACGGCATTCTCAATTCTTTGCAAATGGGCGCATAGCAATGGGCTCAGGATAAATCCCCAGAAAACGGAGCTCGTGCTATTCACCAAAAAGCACAAAATTCCCGAACACTGCCCAATCACTTTGCTTGTTACCAGGTTAACCTATTCCTCAAGTGCCAAATACCTTGGCATTATACTATACTAGATGGGAAATTAACCTGGAAGAGCAACACAACCGAGAGAGCAAAAAAAGCAACAATAGCTCTCTACAACTGCAAGAGGTCCAAGGGAAAAAATGGGGATTCAACCCCAAGATCACCCTATGGCTCTACATTACGTCCGTTAGACCCATACTAATGTATGGAGTGATAGTCTGGTGGACTGCACTGGACAAGACAACATACCACAAACAACTCGAGAAGGTACAAAGGCTGGCATGTATGTGCATTACCGGGGCCCCCATGTCCACCCCAACGGCTGCGTTTAACATGATACTCAACCTTACACCACTCGATATTTTCGGCAAGCAAATTGCCATACGGCGCCGTGGCGCAGTGGTTAGTATGTTGGACTTTGGCGCACGATGATCGAGTTCGGATCCCGATAATATCAACGCCATCGAATGTTTATTTCGCGATGTTCCTCCTCGGCGGGGTACTGGCAAAACCTCCCGTAGTAAACCTGCCATGAAAAAAGCTTCTCGACTCACGCCGTTCGGAATCGGCATAAAACTGTAGGTCTCTTTCACCTGTGTGAAAAATAAATCACACACAACATGGGTGATTGAGAGAAGCTTGGCTCTGGTCCTTCATGGGCTGTAACGCCGCCAAAGAAGAAATTGCCATACACTTTGCGATAAGACTAAAAGTCAACTCTAAATGGGCGAGCTATGTCACTGGCCACTCCTCCATCCTGAATAATAGGATAACTATGGCAGAAACCATGGACCACACAGAACCCACCACAGTCTTGGAGAAAAATTTTACGACGATCTACCCGGACAGGCAAAACGAATAGGGGATAAACCCCCCTCGTAGCTGCACAACGGGCCTCCCTGGTCTATGTGTATTCTTCTCAACTCTAGGAAGGCTACCTACCTACATTCTTCGAAAATGAGGCTGAGAACTACGTTTCGGTCAACTGTGGGCGTTACAGAGCCATGTTAACCGACTTTTTCTTCTTTACTGAAATTGAAGACATGGATTTGAACGACCTCACGTTCATGCAGGATGGCCCGCCATGCCACACAGCCCACGCCACATTCGATCGTTTGCGCACCAAATTCCCAAATCGTGTTATCAGCCTTCTTGACGATGTCACTTGGCCGCCTCGGAGCTGCGATTACATCCTTTGGACTTTTTTTTTCACCGCGGCCGAGCGGAAGGTCTAAAGTTCAAATTCTTTTCATAGCCAAGAAAAAGTAATTCCTGTACGGACAAAAAGTATGCAACACAGAGGTGAATGGAAAGTGACCAGATGTACGGCTGCAGGCATAACACTCACAGTATATGGTCAACTGAAAATTCATCCTCTGCGTATGCAATACTAAAAGTTCTCGAACGAATTACTACGGACAATAACCAATGCGGAATTAGTTTGACTCTCGTCCTATCTAGGACAACCACCTCTGAGAGTAGTGAACGAACATCAACGACCCAAACCACTGCACTCCATTCAGGTTGTATGTGTATCATATCATAAGAGAATATAAAAAAAAAAAAAAAAAATTGGCCGCCTCGGAGCTGCGATTACACTCCTTTGGACTTTTTTTTACGAGTAACCGTGAAGGACCGATTGTATACCAAAAATCCGGAAACGATTCAAGCGCTTAAGGCCGATATCATTCAAGCGATTTGTGAGCTACATCCCGAAACCATCAACAAGGTCTTGGAAAATTGGGGTGACAGAATGCGCTACTGCTAAACCAGCGGAAACGGCCGCTTGAACGACGTTGCTTTTCATAGCTAATGGGAATATTTGTTCTTACTAATAAAGCTATAGCACATGGAAAAGACTTAAGTTTGTTAATTTTATTGCATTTTTAAAAAGAAACTTGTATTTGGCCCACCCTGTATGTATGTGCATATTTTAGGTCGGACTTTTGTCCTCTTCACACGAAAAAGATCAATACCTAGTTATACATATCCACGTATAAATGGCATCGACCTGATTCCGAAGAAATCCGCTAGGTATCTTGGCATAATTCTAGATTCCAAGCTTAGCTGGAAGGACAACATAAACGAAAGGACCAAGAAAGCTTACGTGGCACTATATTCGTGCAGGGTAGCTTTCGGAAAGACATGGGGCTTTAAACCAAAGGTGGTATACTGGCTATACACCGCGGTGGTAAGACCTTGAAAAGAAATGCAACCTTAAAAGTCTTACAAGGATTCAGAGGGCTGGCTGCCTGGCGGTGACCGGATCTATGAAATCCACACCAACGGCGGCCCTTGAGGCAATGCTGAACCTACCACCACTAGACATGTATTGCGAAAGCATTGCAGCCAGGGCTGCGTTAAGGATGCAAGAATCCAGTCTCTGGAAAAGATGTCCTCATGGCCACGCATCAATCCTGGATCGATGGGCTATCCTGAGATCCGTAACCGAAACGGACTATACCACCCCACTTTCTTGCTGTGAGAGGAGATTCTCTACTAGGTTTCCCTCCAGGGAGGAATGGGCCAGTGGTATGGTAAACACGGAAGAGGAACTGGCAGTCTATACCGACGGATCCAAAACGGATACCGGTACAGGAGCCGGAGTCTACTTCGAATCTCAGGAAGCGGGTCACTCCTACAGACTTGATGATGGCTGTAGCGTCTTCCAGGCTGAGATCTTTGCAATCAAAAAAGGTGCGGATCTGATTCTTAGGGAGAATTTCTCAGGTAAGAGAATCAAAATCTATGTTGACAGTCAGGCAGCCATTAAGGCTCTGCAAGCAACATGGATAAGATCCAAGCTCGTAAAACTCTGTAAAGAGAAACTAGAAGAAATATCGGATGTCAATGAGGTAACCGTCTGCTGGGTACCAGGACATGTGAATATTTCCGGAAATGAGAAGGCGGACGAACTAGCCAGACTGGGATCAGGCGCAGATACCTCGCAGATCACAACTGAGGCTAGAA
Source organism: Eumerus sabulonum (assembly GCA_951905685.1). Taxonomy (NCBI): domain Eukaryota; kingdom Metazoa; phylum Arthropoda; class Insecta; order Diptera; family Syrphidae; genus Eumerus; species Eumerus sabulonum. Next base: position 244,847,335 of record OX645060.1, read on the forward strand.
CGCCACTCAGCACACTATTCAGAGAAATAGGGGTGGAACTGCTGGGAAAGGCCAACAAGCGATGGTGTCAATTAGACACATGCGCTACGGCAAGGCTAACATGGCCTGTCTATGACAAAAAAAGGACGGAAAGTCTGCTAAATCTTGGTAGAGGGAATATACGACTGGTAGTCGGTGCTCTCACTGGGCACTGCATGATATCATATCATGCAGCTAGACTAGGCCAGCCCTAAAACGATTTTTGCAGAAGCTGTAGGGACGAAGAGGAAATAGAATCCATTCGCCACCTACTGTGTGAATGCCCTGCACTGGCCCGAAAAAGATTTACGTACCTCGGGAACTATTTCTTTTCGGGTTTAGAGGAGGCAAGAGACATTAAGCTGAACAAACTGCTAAGATTCTTAATTGAATGTGGGTGGTTTAGCTCAGCGGGTAACTAACAGGTTCCCCTCGGGTTAGTTTTCAAAATGGGCACAATGGACTCTTAGTAGTCTAAGTGAGCCGTGACCTCATGTCAATGGGGCACCCAACTAACCTAACCTAACCTAACCTAGGTCGGACTTTTCTAGTTTCAAAGATATAAGCTTTTGAATTTTCTATACAAAATACGGATTTGGCCTGTCTTAGTTCAATCATATTTCTCCCTGGAATTATGCACCACGACTTAAATAATCAAATTTCCCACGTAAAGGTTTTGTAACTCCTAACAGTTACAAAACGAGTCGCCACTTTTTAAATATATAATTTCTAACAAAAAACGGCTGGACTGATTTTGCTGGAAAGTTAATCAGTTCTAAGTTACGTAATTTTTTTATTTTTTTTTTTTTTCATTCTCTATTTTTTATTATTATAATTATGAATTACAATATAAAGAATAGGTAGTGACATTCGTATTTAGAATTCAAAATAGTGTTGAATGCCACATCAAGTTTTCATAATCAATATGACAAAATTTTAGATGGAGGTGATATAAAAATCTAATCTAAACTAAATCTGTTGAAAGCAGTACAGTAGTGGAGGTACAACAAAGAAAAGAAAATAACGTTCAGACATGAGCATTATGTATCATTCACTTGCGTAGGACAACAAAACTTCAATTTGGTTGTGATCAAAGCTTAAAAGCCATATTTTGACTTTGTTTAGGAAGGATGTTAGTGTTCTAGCTAAGCGGATCGAAGGGGGAAGACGATTAAATAGTTTGCAGCTGACTACGGAGTAGAAGTCTCTAAAGTGAGTGGTTCGAAATGTGGGTATGTTTGCCAGGGATTCAAGATTACTGCGTAAACTGCGGGAATCTGAAATCGGGCTCTGTAAATAACCACTTCTCATAAAGAAAATTTTAGACCCCTTGTAGTAATAAAGGTGCCTAACCGGCAGTATATTCAGGTTCTTAAAGAGGGTCATGGTATGGCTGAGACGACGAACTCCACAAATCGTCCTAATAGCGCATTTTTGCAATATAAGTAGAGGCTGAATTTTCGTGCGGTAAGCACCTCCCCAACATCCTATGCCATAATTTAGTTTGGGATGAAATATCCCGAAGTACACAGTTCTTAAGCAATTTTTTGTGCAATATTTTCAAAGATGGAACAGACCACGGATAGAGGAACGAAGAAACTGTTTAAGGTTTGTAATATGATCCGACCAATTCATATTTTGGTCAATTGTAACACCTAGGTATTTGAAGTTATTTACTATGTCAATACTGAAGCAGTTTGTATGACACGCTGAGTGACCATCAATACAATTTCCGGGGAAGGGTCGTTACATGTGCAAACCGGCAGTTTGTAGCGAGTACAGGTATCGGCGTGGAAACGAAAATCAAGGTCCGGTAACCTCTGCGACCTAAGGCTGAAAAACATTAGTTTTGTTTTATTGCTGACACTAAGTTTATGTTTGGCGAACCACAGTCTCATTAATTAATTAATGTCAGCAACTAGCTGGAGATGGCTAGGAGAGTCGTAGGCAATACCAAGATCGTCGGCAAAAGCCGTAACTCTACCTGCAAAAGGCTGACTAAACAGTGAGTTTATGTACACTAGGAAAAGAGTGGGGCCTAATACAGATCCCTGGGGTACCCCGCGTTTAATAATCCGAGTCTCACTAAAACTGTTCCCAACTTTCACTATTTGTCTTCTATCTTTGAGATATGATTCCAGCCAACTGTGAATAGGTCCTCTAAAACCAGCCCGGTGCAATTTGCTCAGGAGAATGTCATGGTTTACCGTGTCAAAGGCCTTAGTTATGTCAACAAACAGGCCAGCACAGCTTTTTTTAGAGTCAAGTCCTTTGTTTATATGCGAACAAAAATCCATAAGCGCATCTTCTGTAGAGAGTCCTGTTCTAAAGCCGTATTGCAAAGGACTGAAAAAACGTATTCTCTTCAGGAACCGCAGGATTCTAGTCTTGACCGCTTTTTCAAAAATTTTCGAGATAGAAGAAAGAAGTGAGATATGCCTGTAGTTATTTTTATCTCTTTTGTTGCCTTTTTTAAAAATTGGCAGAACATTTGCGCATTTCAACCTGTCTGGAAACGTACCAGTGGAGATACTAAGATTAAAGAGGAAAGCTAGTACGTCTACTATATTTAGAGCGATATGTTTTAATATATTATTAGAAAGGCCATCATCACCACAGGAAGGGGAACGATTCAGTGAATTAATTATATATAAAACTTCACCACCAGTTATTGGTCGAAAGAAGAAGCTGTCACTGCAAATCGGCTCTTCCACTAGATTCCCTGCATTGCAATACAGACACTGTTCAGATCTCAGGTTGGGGGGAGATACTTCACCAACTGTAGCAAAAAAATTATTGAAGATGTTTGCAACTATCTTTGGATCATTGACAATAGCATTATCCGTCGCAAGTTCGATGGGGTTGGGTACTTTAGGGGCATTGCGGTTCAATATGCTATTGATTACTTCCCATTCCTTTTTAGGGTTTCCATGTGCGTTACGCATTTTTAAGTAGTAGAATCTATCGCGACACAATCTAATTTCATTATTAACTTTAATAGACACACGATTGAGGCGACTACGAAGTGTGAAATTATGTGGATGTTTGACGCATTTCCTGTGGAGCTTGTTTTTTAGCTTAATTTTATGAAGGATCAAGTGGTTTATCCAGGGCTTAAGTTTTATTTCCGACTTCCTTACCTTGGAACGAAAGGTAGCAAAACTTGTATGCGACAGCAAAATCTTTAGAAAGTTATTATAAGCGAGAGAAGCATCACTTTCAATATAAACAGCCTCCCAGTTTTCGAACCGAAGTTTGGAGTTAAGTGAATTAAAACTTACTCTTGCTACCATACAGTTGGGAACCCTGGCCGTGCGTCTCAAATCTTTTACACCGTTAAACCAAATACCTGTCATGCAGTGATCCGTGATACGGAGATCAATATTAACACCGACGCGCTGATAGGGGGACATGTTCCGAAAACGACCAAATACATGGTCCAGACAGGTATTTGAGGTAGGTCTCGTCGTCTCATTGACAAAGGAAGTAAGACCGTGTTCGGCTATAAGACTCAGAAGTGACTCAGAGATTAAGGTTGATGACAGGATGTCGATGTTCAAGTCCCCTAGGATAATTAGGTTCATAGTCTTAGTTTGTAAAAGCAATGGCCTTAATTCATTTAGAAATGACTGAGTATCGTGGAATTGCAGTCTATATATGCAAATAAAGTTAAAGAGTTCATTGCGTATCTTACAACTTATTTGTATTATGTCCGCAGTTACAAAATCATGGTGGTAAACATGATATTCCAGAGAATCACGAACAAAAACCCCTACTCCACCTGCCGAATATGATTCATTTGTTTTAGCATAAAAGCTATATCCCGGAATTGAATAATTATTCATTTCGCATGCAAAGATCCATATTTCCGAAACAAAAATTAAGTCGGGTAAATATACAAGCGCTTCAAGATCGCATACTAACAAATCGAAGTTTTGACATAAGCTACGTATGTTTTGGTGTACCACAAACAAATAATTGCCCTTATCTGAATCACAATAAAATAAACTGTCACTTAAAGTACGTACATTGGAAGTAGAAATGTTACTACTATGATCGAATGTATCGTTATGATTAAACATATTTAATGATGTTAGTTAAAGAAAAAAGCTCTAATCGCCCAAAGATACTAAATCATCAAACGATCTTATAGTAACAATTCTACCCTTGTCAACTTTTCTCAATAATATTTGTGAGTTTTGGAACCATAAATTGCGCGTCGAATGAAATTAATCCTATTTCAATATCATCTTCGGTTCTCGAGATGATGGAAACCAACCATTCCGAACGCACATCCGCGCATACGCACGTACGGACATGCACACCCACCCTTGGATTTGGATGCTGGTGACCTTGAAACGTGGAGATATGTCAAAATTTGGAATTCCCAAAATCGGCCCATTACTTCCCACTGTATGTATGAGTCCATGAAGGACCTCAGCCGAGCTTCTCTCTCAATCACCCATGTTGTGTGTGGTTTCATTTTCCCATAGGTGAAAGGGACCTACAGTTTATTGCCGGTTCCGAACGGCGAATTTCGAGAAGCTTTTCATGACAATTTTACTACAGGGGGTTTTGTCAGAGCCCCGCTGAGGAGAAACACCGTGAAAAACACGTTCGATGACATGGCTGTGTCGGGATTCGATCCCGTGTCATCGGCGTCAGAGGCCAACACACTACCTACTGCGCTACGGTGCTCTCCTTCTAACTTCCTCCTCTAACTTCCCACTGGGAAGTTAAAAAATAAAAGAAATTAAAAAAACCGTCCCCCGGCAGGTGACCTCCTCGCGGTGGGGGCGGGCAGCAGATTTGGGATGTGCGCATTAATTTCCGTACGGCCCAAACCTGGCTAACGAAACGCCAAGCCCTCCCTAATGACAAGACGAATGCCGGCCTCGGAAATTGGCCTACTCTGGTGTGCCATGGTCCCATTCGCAGCCAGGCCTAAAAAGTGGCCGTATGCGAGCATCTGGTAGCCGGCCTGTCCCGCACGGCAGCCTGGTTGAGGAAGCTGCCAGGAATCGGTTAGATATTGTAGGTATCTCTTCGAGAAAGCTAAGAGGAAATAGAACTGTGTACCTTTCGGACGGATGGAAACTCTTCCTAATGGGAGTTGCACCTCAAATGTCTGAACAGGCGGGGGTGGGGATAAAATTCCATGCTGGCAAATATGGTATTAGGGTGGATATCGTTAGGAGGGAGAGCCGCGATCTTAAAACTAAAGCTTTGGCTCTGATGCAGATGTATGCACCGAATCTAGAGTCAGAGTATGCGACTTTCCTGGATAAAGTTGATGCTGCCCTTGATAGGGTGGTTGGCATGGATTCCTATATCCTGATGGGTGACTTCTATGTCCACATGGGTGTGGATGTAACGAAACGGGGGATTGTGATGGGGAGGAACTGTGATCCTCATGAAAACGCGAACGGATAGGGGTTGCTGGATTTGGCATATCCATTATGAACACCTTCTTTCCGCACAAAGCCATTCATAGACATACATACGTGGTATCGTCGGAGTCTTCAACACTAACCGTTGATAGATTTCTTTGTGGAACCATCGTGTGTGAAACCGATGGTTTGTGACGTTCGTGTGTTGAGAGGAGCTGAACTGTCAACTGATCATCACCAGGTGTTTTATTAAATTCCAACTGTTCCATCGCATGTAGAGGAAGAATGGCGACTATGTTTGTGGAGATGTTTGTGGGGAGAAGCGACTTGATGTGGCGGCCGGTGGTGAGAAAAGGACTGCATGGTTTAAAACACCCGGAGTTCAAGAAGCCATCAGAGAGAAGAAGATGGTCTACAAGGACTGGATTCTCTTGGCAAACTCTAGTGCGAAGAACTTGCAAATTGACTATGCGAGCAGCTAAAGAGAAAGCTGGAAGGAATTCAGCGAGAAGTTGGAAAGCGACCATAGAACTGCGCAAAAGGGTTCTGGCAAACCATTCGCCGGTTCAGAGGAAAAAAATTCAACACAATCGAAGGGGTTAAATCCAAAGAGGGTGTGTTGCATCCCAAAGAGATGGACATCTTATGCAGATGGAGCGAGCACTTTTCGGAGGTGCTCAATCCTAGGACATTGAGGGGGACAGACCTATAGTCTTATGTGGGAAGGAGAATAGTCCAACGGTGGAGGAAGTCATTTTAGCGATTGAATCGCTATGAGTTGGCAAATCCGCCGGTGTGGATGAAGTTCGGCCAGAAATGCTTAAGGCAATGGGTAAAGAGGGAGTATCATGGCTCTGTCGTGTCATTAAGGTGGCATGGGAATGCGGTGAGACACCTAGTGATTGGCAGACTGGGGCGAAGAAGGGGGCTAGCAAAGAGTGGGCATAGGGGCATATTTCTTTAAAGTGTCCCCGGTAAAGTCTGCGTTAAGGTTTTAGAAGCGCGTTCTAGAGTTATGGTAGAATCCAGGAAAGGGGATGAACAGTGCGGTCTTCGTCACGGCAGAAGTACAACCGACCAGTTTTTCACTCTAAGAATGGTAAACGAGAAGGCTTGAGGATAGACCAAACCGATATACGGCTACCTTGTAGATTTGGAAAAGGCGTATGACGGAGTTCTTCGACGTAACCTCTGGAGTGTTCTGCAGGAGTATGGGATTGATGCTCCTCTGTTGGGGGCCATTCAGTCTCTATACACAAACTCTCGTAGCTGTGTTTGGGTTAACGGTAGTAAACCGCATCCCGATAACACCAACGCAATCGAATGTTTATTTCGCGGCGTCCCTCCTCGGCGGGGTACTGGTAAAGCCCCCGTAGTATACTTGCCTTGAACAAGGTTCTCGACTCACGCCGTTCGGAATCGGCATTCAATTGTTGGTCCCTTTCACCTGTGTGAAAAATACATCACACAACAGCATGGGTGATCGAGAGAAGCTTGGCTCTGATCCTTCATGGGGTATAACGCCGCCAAAGAAGAAGAAGAATGTTGCAGCGCAATCGAGGTGAGGAATGTTTCACGTTGGGTGAGTTGAGGATAAGCCGTCTTTTAGTTGCCTTCACATCCTCTCACACGGAGCTCCAGCTAATGCTGCCATAAAGGTTAACGTGGACAAATCCGAGGATATGCTTATATCCAGAACACCTGTCCAATGCACTCTACATGTTAGTGGAGTTCTATTGAAGCAGGTGGAGAAGTTTAAGTATCTCGGGGTTTTCTTCACGAGTGATGGGAGGAGTAATAATGAGCTTTCCTGCATGATTGGCTAAGCTGGGTCAATTTTGAAACAGCTTGGAAGATCTGTACTCTGGAAGACCGAGCTTGGTGTCAGAGCCAAGTTAGCGGTTTTTTAACTCCAACTGTCACCTATGGTCATGAAATATGGGTAATGACCGAAGAATACAAGCTGCCGAGATGAGATTTCTTCGTGCTGCTGTAGGAGTTACTCGCAGAGATACGGTGAGAAACATGGCAGTACGCGGGGAGCTCAATGTTGAGCAGCTGCTTCTTCGATGGTTTGGTCACGTGAGACGAATGTCGGCATCCCGACTTCCGAAGCGTGTCTTGAATGCAATACCATCAGTTGGGCAGACCCCGGACGAGATGGTTGGACCAAGTTCAAACACTCACCTGGGTGCGCTAGGGCATATCTCCTGATGACTAGTTAGAGTCGATGTCGGAGGATCGAGTAGCCTGGAGATCTCGCGTGCGCGCATTGCCCCCGCGACCCCTTTAGTAGAATATTCGGGCCACTGAAAATGTATGTATGCATTTAAATAACCTTAGAACGTTCGTGTGCAGTTTTCTAGGAATACGAGAACAAGGATACAATCGTCAGCTATTTACCTATCTCAAATGTACAGATGTACAACCTCAACATGTGTTCCCTTAGGTGATCTTTCGAAAAAGCTACTTTGGTCTGCTTAATCCCTTGTCATCGAGGTAGGACATTATCCAATCGGCGAGTCGCCACATAGTCGCATATCCCACTGTGTGACAAAACGCCTAAAATGGACATTCACACTAGGTATATGTTAAACCCAGCAGAGCATAGACCTTTTTTCTAAAAGAGTGGAGTAGTCTTGCTTCAGGCGAAAATGAGTTCTTCTGTATAATCCTTTGAAGCCTTGTCCATATGTAATGTTCGCTCATTTACCTATGATCTTTCGGCATGATTCGTGACCTTACTTACTTACTTAGGTGGCGCTACAGTCCGTGGTGAACCTGGGCCTCAACCAACAAGCGTCTCCAGCCGGCACGGTCTTTGGCCAGCTGTTTCCAGTGCCGCACGCCCAGTTGGTTGAGGTCCCTTTCCACCTGCGTGCACCACCGCTGAGGCGGCCGTCCTCTACCGCGCCTTCCTTCCGGAGTGGATTCGAAGACTTTTCGGGTCGGAGCTGTATCTTCCATGCGCTCTACATGGCCTAGCCACCTTAGACGCTGTATCCGTAGACGTCGTACCAGGCCGATGTCGCTGTACAACCCGTACACTTCTTCGTTATATCTTCTCCTCCATACACCGTTTGAACAAACGGGACCGTAGATAGTGCGCAGAATTTTCCTCTCGAAACGACCAAGGGCATCTTCATCCGCTTTTGTTAAGGTCCAAGCCTCTGCGCCGTAAAGGAGGACTGGGATGATCAAGGTCTTACATAGTGTCACCTTGGCTTTCCGAGAGAGGGCTCTACTTCTCAATTGCCTCTTGAGCCCAAAGAAACAGCGGTTGGCAAGAGTGATTCTGCGTTTTATCTCAGCGCTGGTGTTGTTGTCGCTGGTAATCAGTGAGCCAAGGTAGACGAATTCCTTGACCACTTCAAAGTTATATCCGCCCATGGTGACGTTCTGGCCAATACGTCGGTGTTGTCCGTCTCTTTTAGATAAGAGCAGATATTTGGTTTTACCCTCATTAACCTTGAGACCCATCTTAGCCGCTTCTACCTCAATGCTCACAAAAGCCTCATTGACGTCTTGCTGTTTTCGTCCAATTACGTCAATATCGTCGGCGTACGCAAGCAATTGCGTAGACTTGAAATAGATCGTACCTCTTGTGTTGGCCAGTGACTCTTGCACAATCTTTTCAAGCACGATGTTGAAAAAGTTGCACGACAGCGCGTCGCCCTGCCTAAGTCCTTTATTAACATCAAAGGTCTCGGTATGCTCATTACCGACCTTAATGGAGCAACGCGAACTCTCCATTGTCATTCTGCACAGTCGGACGAGTTTGACATGGTTTTGTACAGCTCGTCTCTATATACGCTGTCATACGCGGCCTTGAAATCGACGAAGAGGTGGTGAGTGTCGATTCGGTATTCCTGGGTCTTCTCCAAGATCTGCCGTAGCGTAAATATTTGGTCTATTGTGGATTTACCTGGCCTGAAACCACACTGATAAGAGCCGATCAGGTTATCCACAAACGGTTTCAGGCGTTCACACAATACGGCAGAGAAGATCTTATATGCGATGTTAAGGAGACTTATTCCCCTATAGTTGGCGCAGTTATAGAGGTCTCCTTTCTTATGGACCGGGCAAACGATGCTGAGATTCCATTCGTCGGGCATGCTTTCCTCCGACCATACCTTGCAGATGAGATGGTACACCTTACCAGCTCATCTCCAGCCGCCTTAAAAAGCTCAGCAGACAGGCCGTCTGCGCCAGCGGCTTTATTAGACTTAAGTCTTGATATCGCTATTTTGACTTCGTCTAGGTCGGGTGGACCGAATTCTGTTACTTCGTGGTCCATTGCGAATGGCTCGTTCTGCCTGACAGGGGTATCTTGTCTATCATCGCCGTTATACAGTCTGCAGAAGTGGTCTTTCCAAATCCTCAGCATCGACTGCGACTCTACTACCAGTTCTCCATTTTCATCCCTGCAGGCCGCCACTCTGGCTTTGTAGCCATGGCATGTTCGTTTTACCTTGTTGTAAAATTTACGGGCGTCATTCCTGCGGAAGCATCTCTCCATCTCCTCGATCTCACGCTTTCCGTGCTCTCTCTTCTTTCTTCTGAAAAGCGTGTGTTCCTCTCTTCTCTTCTGCTCATAGATTTCGCGAGCAGCTCTCGTCCGTCGTTGCAGCACGGCCTTATATGCCTCTTGTTTTGCTGCATGGGCTTGTTCGCATTGTTCATCGAACCAGGGGTTTCTAGGTGGTGGCTGTTTGAAACCCAGCACCTCTGAGGCAGCATCTCTGACGGCGCTCTGGCAATGAGCCCATTCCTGCTCTATTGTTTGTGCTGCTCTGGGCGGATTTTGAGAGAGCTTTGAGGAGACACGATCGGCAAAGATTCTGGCAGTCTCTTGCGATTGTAGCTTTCCAGCGTCAAACTTACGTTATCCTACTCGACTCCTAAGCATTCTTGATATCCTCATTCGTACCTTGGCTACAACTAGGTAGTGGTCCGAGTCGATGTTGGCCCCTCGGAAGGTTCGTACGTCGAGAATACAGGAGGAGTGTCTGGCGTCGATCGCAATATGATCAATCTGTTTGATGGTCGATTGATCACAAGACCGCCAGGTACCCTTGTGGATGTTGAGATGGGGGAATCGCGTGCTTGCTACAAGGAGGTTACGCCCCGCGAGGAAATCGATTAGCCTTAATCCGTTGTCGGATGTGGTGTTATGGAGGCTATGCTTTCCTATGATCGACTCCAATATGTCCTCCTTGCCCAGTTTTGCATTAAGATCTCCTAGGACTATTTTTGTGTCGTAGCTGGGACATTGGGCATATGTTCTGTCTAGGAGATCGTAGAATTCTTCTTTGAGTCGATCGTCCTTTTCTTCCGTTGGGGCGTGAGCGCATATTAAGCTAATGTTTCCAAATTTAGCTTTGATGCGGATTGTTATGAGGCATTCGCTTACATCTCGGAAGCTTAAGACTTTTTGTCGGAGTCTTCCTCTAATAACGAATCCGCACCCGAATAGGCGCTGTTTGTTCTCCTTGTAGCAGTTCCCGTAGTAGATGTCGCAGTTTTTCATCCGTTTTTTGCCTGGTCCATCCCATCGCACTTCTTGGAGTGCGGTTATATCTGCTTTATAGCAGTTGAGGGTTTGCTCCAATTGATCGCCTGCACCCGGTCTGTTAAGGGACCTCACATTCCAGGTGCAGACTCTCAAGTCCGTTAGTCGTTTGCAGGGGTCGTCAGCTTTGTATCCGTCCGTATCCGAGGCTTGTTGTCGTTTCGGAACAAGTGGGTTTTTACGTGATAGGGATGTTACCCCTAAGCACAACCCCCAACCTGGAGGGCCAGGTTCCTCTTTCCCCAGGAACAAGGGTTGGGTCGCTGCACACATTGGTTCACTACCTGGCGGGTGCCAGGGTAGCTATCCAGGGGGGCCACGCGGAGGCTGTGTGTCAACTTGGATTGAACAGGGACAGAGATCGAAGCTGGCGTTTGCCATGTTAAACGCGATCAACTTCTTTGCTCTGTTTGCTCGCTCCCTCCCTCCGTGATTCGTGACCGCTGCTCCAAAAAAGTCATGCCCTCACACAATCGTCTATCCGAGCAAGGTATTTACCGAGCAAATCACGATATTCATCACACCAATTACCGTCAATTCCCACTCTTTAATGCAAAGGGTTAACTCAAACAGTAGATCCATCCCGCCGTACACAGCGTCAACCAAAGGGAATCTATCCAGTACCCTCACTATACTCGTAAAATCTGGCCGCAAAAAAACAAAAAATTGTTCATATCTGATCAGAATATCCTGGAAACCCCACGGACTTGAATAGTACTCCCGCACCCCCAATAGAAATGGAACAAAAAGATAAATAAAAAATCGTTTTAAATAAAACATTTTCCATATTTCCACGCATCCAACCGATAACCGCTCAAGTGGGGTTTGTAATTACCCGGGCCGAGTACCCCTTGGGAATCCGTCAGTCTCTCGTCTGTTCCTTGCTTGCTGCCTGTTCTGTTTGTTCCTTTCATTCGTTCTTCATGTTAGCCGCGCCCGATGACTACCAGTTACTGTGGAGTGGGTGTACGAGGGATTTTTGAAGGCGTAATCCTTATGGAATACCGCTAGCTAATGAAGTTATGGTAACGGGGGACTTTTCCAGATCTCGATGATATTTCAAAACGTTCAAATGCTAAACAGTCACTGAATCATTTAAGATGGTGTTCCCCTCAAACGGAGGTAAACTGTGGATTTTATTGACCCGCGTTACACGTGGGTGACGACGTGAATCTGAATCCTTGATCCTTAGTGTACGAGTAGTTGTTTGAATCTTTAGCGAGCAAAACAACGATAATAATTGGCGCTTCGGTTGCGAATAAGGACAATTCTTGTCGACCCAAGACCATGAGACGGGACACATACACGGCACGTATAATAAAATCTCCACCATGGCATGATGGTGTTGTTTTCAGTTGACAGACATCCACGGGGGCATAAAAATTGAATTAAGTGATTTCCAAAGGATACAAATCGACAGCAGGAGTTCGTTGGGTGGTTGAGAACCGCGTGATGGTTGCCGGCAAAGCAACCACCACCTGTAATGAGGTATGGTATAAGGTGAAGGACTCGTTATCTGGTAAAGCCAGTGACGGAAACAACTATTCGAATGTTATGTGCCTGTCAGGACTATTTGGTTCACTATGCACAGGCATATACTCACAGGACTACACAAAAGGAAACATTCGCGTTTTACCTATTCTGGTAACAATTGGAACTGCTGGAAATATCACCTTTGCTCAACGGGTACGGGACGTATCACTTTGAATCAAGCATGTGGTGTCATCATGGTGTAGTGTTATGATGATTCGGGGATACATTTCAAAATTCAATGGAAATGTTCAAAGGACATATGCTCGTACGAGATGGTTTTGATTGAGTCTTCTAAGGGGGCATTTCACAAAATTTGAATGAATTTCTCGGTGCCGGAGTGAAACATTCCAAGAGATGTGTAGGTGCTTAAAGGACACTAGGGGATTTTCAATTTATTAATGGTCCTTAATATGATTGGTAAGTGGTGGGACAGGGAAAGTTTCGCTGACTTGCAAGGGAAGATATAAGTAATGATACGAGTCTACAAGTGATGGTCGCGGCTGTGGAAGGCAGACGAGTAAGTTTTTAAATTTAATTGTTTTTTTTTTTTCTAAAGCATGACGGTATTGGGTGGTCGGTGAAAGTCGTCTAGATCAAGGAAAGGATGGTTTTTTTTTTTTTTTAAAGGATTTTATTCAAAATACATATGCTGATCGATGTTTGAAAGTGAATAGACGTGCTCACGCTAGTCTCCGGCAAATGCATTAAATATCGTGTGATAAAGTAATTGTATCCCTAATATATTGCGCGGTAGCTTGTATTTGGCTCAAAGCATTGAAATTAAGTGTAAATTAGTGTTTCTCCATAAAAAAACAAAAAAAAAAATAGAACTAAGTTGCTTTTGTCGCCAAAATACGATAACGCATTATAGTACATATATACAGTACCGCAAAATGTCCTACACAACCTCAGTTAACACCAGATCCAACCTCGCTCGAACACAACATCATTCCGCATCACGTAAGCCCAGAAGCTCACTGATGGCATTTCATTGGAACACCTACACCAGGAATTAAAAAAGCATGCAGAGACAATAATCGCGACTATTAAACGTGAAATGGAGAAGATGCATAGCGATCTACTTGAAAAGGTTAAAAGCATGGAAAAACAACTGAATGAAAAAGTCGAACTCATAAATTCAGCGATATCAAACTTAACACAGCGCGTAGATCAGGTCCAATGCAACATCACTGAGCTACGTCAACGATGCGACATGCTGGAGAGAAAGGAATTCCTTACAGACGCAATCATGTTTGGGATTCCTAAACTTCCAGAAGAGAATTTACCTGCCATCTTCGCTAAATTATGCGAGAAAATCGGTATAGCACCACCAGCACTGAAAGGTATATTTCGCACCATAAAGCGAAGCAAAAGCGTTGACTCACCTGTGATCGTTAAATTTACGAGTGTCGGTGATCGTAATGCGTTGCTTAAAGCACTAGCAAATTACCAAAGGTCATCAAGGAGACCGATCACTCTCACTGACCTGGGGTTCGATTCAACAGCGAACGTATTCATCAATGAAAGTTTGACACCACGGAATCGCCTGCTACTCCAACATGCAACACGTATGAAGAAAAACAACCAGCTGTTTTCTGTGCACTCGCATCTTGGTCGTTTGTTTGTCCAGTTCACCGAGGGAGGGGAAAGAGTTGCTGTAGGCGATGTTGACCGTTTAATGCAAGCGCCCAGAGATGCAAAGAAGACCTTGAACTAATTCGCTGCACTCTTAACTTCGTCAATCGATCTTAGTATTCCTCTCTTTAGCTCTCAATGGCCAAGGTACTTATTTACTTTCTCACTATGTATACATATTTGTTTGTGTTTTTGATTCACCTAAATAATTCAAGTAAATACCCACTTGTTGCATTTTATGGCAAATTGTAACACTTGCATTAACGACGTGTTCTTGAATAGTAGCGTTGATAAAAATTTAAAGTGTATGATTCGTGTTTGAAGAAAACAGAAATCGGGATTACATGTCGCATTAATTAATGCACAAAGTCTGAGGCCAAAGCTGGACGAATTTCGTCTGTTGTTCGCGGATTCTGGTGTCGATTTCATACGTGTTACTGAAACCTGGTTCAGTTCTAAGCTTCCTGATAGTACATATGCTGTTGAAGGTTATAAAGTATTTCGGACAGAGCAGATCGAGTAGGGGGAGGTGTAGCAATATACGTACGAAATGAAATAAACTGCAAACTTGTATGCAAATCAAACGCCGAGCCCTGCGAGCACCTGTTTATCAACATATTGTGCGGTTTAGAGCATGTTCTCTTAGGAGTGGTGTATAGACCAAACAAGCAGACGAACATTTCTCCCTTTCTAAGTGTTTTAGAGGAAATATCTTGCATTGCGCCGAATATAATTGTCTGTGGTGATTTAAATAACGATATCCTTGCTGATCCTTCCTCTAATATGATCAACAATTTCAAAAGTTTGGATCTCACTCCAATCAATATGACAACACCCACGCACTTTACAAACCACTCCTCTACCTTGTTGGATATCTTTCTTGTGAATGACACAACTAAAGTTTTACTCTATACTCAACTAGCCGCCCCAGGGTTTTCCAGGCACGATATGTTGTATCTATCATACGATGTGTACTCGAAAAGGGATCAAATCAGTTTTAGGTATAGAGATTTCAAGAACATTAATTACAATGATCTGGATGTAGATGTAAGAGCAATTCCATGGGAAGAAGTTTTTCACATACCCTCGGCTAATGATCAACTTTTGTTTATACAAAACAATATACAAAGGCTTTTTACCCAGCATGTACCCTTAATTTCTAAAGTAATAAAGGCATAGATCTCCACCATGGTTCAATATGAACCTACTCGAACTTATTAAAAAACGTGACACTGCTTTTTCTCGATGGAAGCGTTACAAACTGCCAGAGGATTACAACACCTATCGCCATCTCAGAAATTCAGTCGTTGTGCGCATAAAAAGTGAGAAGCGTCGCTACTTCGACCGTACCTTAAACCACGACCATCAAGACAGAAAAGTTTTATGGCACAAGCTTCGTAAAACGGGTATTGGCAAAAAACACCTATCGCCACCAGACGATATAGATTGTAATCTTCTAAACCAAAAGTTTGCGGCAGTCTCCAACTTACAAACACAAAATACATGTTCTCAATTTGAATCCTCCGCATGGCAAAACAGGCACGAATTAGAAGGCGAAACATATTTTAGATTCATTCACCTTATAGACGAGGACATAGTCGATGCTATTTTGACGATAAAGTCAAACGCGGTAGGCCTCGATGAAATTAGTCCTCAGTTTACTGAAATCATCCTTCCTTACATACTTAAGTATATAACACATGCATTCAACACAATTCTTACAACTTGTGATTACCCACAAGTTTGGAAAAATGCCAAAATTATTCCCATACCAAAAACGTCACACCGCACTTGCACCGACTATAGGCCTATATCCATACTTCCTTTTTTTTCCAAGGTGTTTGAGAGGGCAATACTGAAACAAATGCAAGTTCATCTAAGCCGAAATGAACTCTTGTGTAGTAATCAGTCCGGGTTTCGTACTAAGCGAAGCTGCAAAACCGCACTACTATGTGTTGTGGATGACATACGATTGGCAATGGACTCAAATCATTGTACATCTCTAACACTGCTGGATTTTTCCAAGGCATTTGATACAGTAAATCCCAATGTGCTATGTAGAAAACTGTTAACCAGCTACAAGTTTTCTCATTCGGCAGTAAAACTTATATTCTCCTATCTTTCTGGCCGACAGCAATGTGTCTCAACTAATAACAAAATATCATCGTACCTTGAGATTTCGGCAGGAGTTCCCCAAGGATCCATTATTGGACCACTATTATTTTCATTATACATCAACGAGCTTCCGATGCGTGTTACCCATTCCTCTATGCACATGTTTGCTGACGACGTACAACTTTACTTAAGCTGCCCGGTGGCCAACATTCCAAACGTCACAAGTTATATAAACGAAGATTTACAGAAAATCCAAGAATGGGCATTGGAACACAATCTATCACTCAATCCTAAAAAGTCAAAGACGTTGTGTATATACAAACGTGTGTTAGATACTTCGAATTTTCCCCGAATATTGTTACAAAATACACCTATTGAATACGTTAGCACAGCCAGAAATCTTGGAGTTATATTCAATAACACCCTAACTTGGTCAGACCACGTAACAACTACAGTAGGAAAAATTTACAATGGCCTCCGCCTGTTATGGTCAACTCAAAATTTGATACCAATAAGCACAAAAATGATGTTGGTAAAGGCCCTACTTCTACCCATATTATTGTACTGTTGTGAGGTGCTCGGTGAGTTCGATTTCAACACCAGACGAAAATTAAACGTAATATTCAACAATTTAGCCAGATATGTTTTTAACAAAAGATATTCCGATCACATCTCATCTTATGCTTTACAAATACTTGGAATGAATTTTAACTACTTCGTGAAATTTAAATCCATTGTCCTTCTGCACAACATAATGCAAACACGACAACCAAACTACTTGTACAACAGACTTATTCTCCCCAGTTCAAATCGCACTAACATACTTCTTCGACCAAGTTTTGATTGTCTTCAATCAAAACGCTCGTTTTTTGTTAATGCTACATTCTTATGGAACACGCTGCCAATCACGCTTAGGAGAATCACAAACACAAACAAATTTAAAACTCTGCTCTTCCAACACTTGGCCAATGATAACTAAAGCTACAAACATTCTCAAATAATCAATAAATTTTATGTACATATTCTATTCTGCTCTTTTCTAATTATTTATGTTATATCCAAAATATTGTAGTTGAAATCTGATAATATTGTATCCTTGTATCCATCTAATTTCAATTTTAAATTGATTTATCTACAATTAAAATGTATACATGCGTTAAGCGTTCCACCCATAAGATACGAATCTTGCTGTGAAACATTATTCAAATAAATAAATACAAATACAATACTAAGAAAGCTTAAGTGGTTAGGTACTCATCATGTATTTGAATATTAAAACCGAGTCAACTAAAGGAGTTATGATTAATGATATATAAAAAGCGATTGAATTGCCAAGACTGCTCATTTAGCCGACTCTTAAAGGGAGTTTGACGAAAAGTTGGAAGATGACTATATGACTGGGAATGAGGCGATCATAGCGGGCGCTTCCCTTAGTTCAAATTAGCTGTTTAAAGCAATTGATAAACTAAAAATGCCTATATTTCGACCCTTGAGTATCCGATACGATCACGTAATCCGTAACATATTCTCTTTCACCTTGCGTGCCACTACCAAAGGAATAATCGGAAAATAGAAGTGGACTTAGTTCTCTTCTAGCCAATTGTTTATCTCCCACACTGCAAATGGTAAGTGTGTTATTGCAACACACATCTAAAGTGTGTTACTATGAAAACACATATTTAAAGTGTGTTATTATCAAAACACACGAAAGGAAAATTCCTAACTATATGCAACCTATTCAGAAATTAATTTACGGGTCGGACCATGGCGTAATGTGGTCCAGTGTTCAAATCCCAAAGTTCGCAGCGATAAGAAAAAAGGCTCATCTAAGGGTCCTTGCTCTCCGAACATTTGCTGCTTCGTGGCTCATCAAACCCGAAACATTGTTCTTTGTTTTCTGTTTTATTTTATTGATTGTTTCTTTTTGTTGTGAAGCAGCATTTCAGATCGTGCCATCCGGCTCGAGGAAACAATGTAGAATAGGAAAGGACAGGTTGCATATATATAGTGTGGAAAATTCCCATTTGTTGGTTGTCCCAAAGTGTGTTAATTATAAATAAGTGTGTTACTGCATCACACTTAAGGTGTTATAGTTTTAACATGAATAAGTGACTCAATTTCAAATATCAAACGTGTTCACTGACACATTCAATCTTGAAGTGTGTCGAATGACACACTTGCTGTGTGTTGTTTAATATACTAGGTAGTGTATGGAGACGAGTGTATGTCAAAAAGGACCTCTTGTACATACCTCGGTATCTATGTTGGTGTCCTGAATAAGACGCGAGCACGTGTTTTCCGTGTGCGAACTGACGTTGTAAGAAGTGTTGGATCTTGCACTATGACAATGGTAGATTGTGCAAGAGTCTTTAGTAATAAGAGAAAAAAAAAAATGGTTCCAACGTTGCCGCATCCACCCTATGGCCTCAATATTGCCCTTACGACTTTTCTTCCCCCAAGATGAAGTCACACATCACGGGAACTCATTATGGCGGTGTTCGGAAAGTCAAAGAGGATGTAATCAGGATTCCATTTTTGTTTTTGTTTTTGTTTTGTTTTATAATATGCGCGCACTCAAGGTTTAATAACCTTATTATATCGGCGACACAATTCGGGCAGAAGGTTAAAAGGAAGACGGATAGAGGAGATGGTGATGGACATTGGTCTTAAATGCTTGCATGTTTTACTGAGAAGGAGGTCGGAATCCGGCCGGGAATTCCAGATTTGTGTAGTTCGGTTAAAGAAAAATTTCTTTCATATATTGGTGAGCATTCCTAGAGACGTGTGTTGCGGGAATAACGCTGAAAGGGCGGAATGCAACTGGCTCATTCATCAGAGCATTTTTTGTGGAAGTAATTATAAAACATGGAGAGGCAGGAAACATTCCTGCGATGTTCCAGCGAATTAATGCTTTTATAATGTTTGAGTCACCTTTCAGTTCCATCGTGCGATTTTGTATTCCGTCTAGTATGTGCAATGAGATCTTGGATGCAGCGGACCAAACATGAGCGTTAAACTCTAATGTAGGGCAAGTGAACGCCTTATAGATTGTAGCCAGATCTAAGGTTGACAAGTATTTCTTGCATTCGTATAAGAAGCCTAAGCATTTCGCAGCATTCTTAGCGACACTGAATATGTGACCTTTCCAATTAGCAACGCACATACCCAGTATGGAAAGCTTTTCGGGTTCTGAGACGCAAGTACCATTCATGAATAACTCTATTCTTTTTACCCCAGGCAATGATGCTGTCGATATCTGCCGCTCACTGTTTACAGACATAGATCACGGTCGTAAAGTAGTGAACGAATGAGAGAAGCTAAATGTACTGTCATCAGCGAAGGAGTAAATTGGATTAGAAGTGACAGACAAGAGATCATTTATAAAAATGAGAAAGGGTGTCGGAGACAGGACGGAGTCTTGGGGATCACCAGCATTTAAGGAATGGATGACAGACCTTAATCCCGTCCCAACTTGAATTAAACGATTCGAAGGGTAGCTTCTAATCCATTGAGGAAGAGGCTCATCGTTCCCGAAAGCACGCATTTTCGACAGAAGAGCTTTATGCCAAAACCTGTCAAATGCTTTCGAAATATCCAGTGCAGCTATTTGGCTTTTTGCTTGCTTGGTGAAGCGAGCGAATCCACTTTTCGTTGAGATATATCATCAAATCACCAGTGGATATGTTGGTACGGAAACCATACTGTCGGTCATTGAGGAGTTTCCGAAATTCAAGATATTTTATAAGCTGACCGTAGTGGTGCCATCTGGAAATTTCCTTAAAACGGAAATTACTGACGGAAGAGGCCGAATGGCGAGTATCCTGCGCCACCAAACAGGAATAGTGTCGGTTGGGCTATGGTCTAGCGAACCATAACCGTAAAACCACTAATTGCTCAGAAACACAAAACAGCCTCGGATAATAAAACGGAACGGATCTATGTTGACGACCCTACAAGAAAACAAAAAACAAACAAGGACCTTCGGTTCTGTACGTGGAATGTTAGGTCCCTAAACAGACCACGTGCGGCCGAACAACTTGCGGACGCCCTAGACCGCTATAAAGCGGACATAACCGCCATCCAGGAAATGCGATGGAATGGACCGGGTAAAAAGCGGATGAAAAACTGCGACATTTACTACGGTGACTGCTATAGGGAGAGAGGACAGAGACTATTTGGATGCGGATTTGTTGTTAGAGGTGGACTAAGACATAAAGTCCTAAGTTTCCAGTATGTGAGTGCCTCATATGCGTCCATGCCCCCACGGAAGACAAGGATGACTCAATCAAAGATGATTTCTTTGATCTCCTAGACCGAACATATACCAACTGCCCCAGCTATGATACCAAAATCATACTAGGAGA
Source organism: Eumerus sabulonum (assembly GCA_951905685.1). NCBI lineage: Eukaryota > Metazoa > Arthropoda > Insecta > Diptera > Syrphidae > Eumerus > Eumerus sabulonum. The sequence continues at coordinate 244,867,962 of OX645060.1, forward strand.
TTTTAACGCTAAGCTGGGTAAAGAAAGCATCTTTGAGCGGGTCATCGGCAAACACAGCCTACATGACACCACATCCGATAACGGACATAGGCTGATCGACCTTGCCACGGGGCGAAATCTTCTTGTAGCCAGCACACGATTTTCCCACCTCGATAAACACAAAGGCACCTGGCGGTCGCCAGATCAATCAGTCACCAACCAGATTGACCACATCGCGATTGACGTCAGACACTCCTCCACTATTCTTGATGTTCGCACTTTCCGAGGAGCGAACATCGATTCAGACCACTATCTTGTAGTAGCCAAGATACGTCAGCGCATAACACGAACACCGCGGAGTAGAGTTAGAACACCAAGCTATGACGTCGGAATGCTACTATCGCCGGAGATCGCCAGTGCTTTTGCCAACCGCGTCTCCCTTAAGCTCTCCGATACACCTCAATCCTCCACTCAGTCAGTAGAGCAACAATGGAGCCTGTGCAAACAAGCCCTGAAGAGCATAGCAACGGAAGTGCTGGGCCTTAAAGCTCCACCACGACGAAACACCTGGTTCGATGACGAGTGTAGAAGGATTCATGCGGAAAAGCAGGAGGCATACAAAGCCTCACTACACAAAAAAACAAGAGCGGCTCGTGAGCTCTACGAGCTTAAGAGAAGGGAGGAACATAAGCTTCTCAAGAGAAAAACGAAAGAGCACGAGAAGCGGGCGATTGAAAACTTGGAGAGGTGCTATTGCAGGCACGATGTTCGAAGATTTTATCAGCGGATAAAACGAATGTCTCAAGGCTATAAAGCCCGAACGGAGGCCTGTAAGGACGACAACGGACACCTAGTAGTAGAATCGCAGTCGATGCTGAGAATTTGGAAAAACCACTTCTGCAGACTGTATAACGGCGATGACAACCAACATACCGCCGTCAGGCAGAATGATCCATTTTTTAACGACGAAGATCGCAGAGAATTCCGTCTCCCTGACCTCGACGAAGTTGAGATTGCCATGTCGAAACTCAAGTCGAATAAAGCTGCTGGCGCAGATGGACTGTCTGCTGAGCTCTTCAAAGCGGCTGGGGGTGAGCTGGTTAGGAGCATGCAACTGCTCATCTGTAAGATATGGTCAGAGGAAAGCATGCCCGAGGAATGGAGTCTCAGCATTGTTTGCCCGATCCACAAAAAAGGAGATCCCTTTGACTGCGCCAACTATAGAGGAATAAGTCTCCTTAATGTCGCATACAAGATTTTCGCTGCCGTTTTGTGTGAACGCCTGAAGCCATTCGTAAACAAGCTGATAGGTCCTTATTAGTGTGGCTTCAGGCCAGGGAAGTCCACCATCGATCAAATCTTCACACTACGGCAGATCCTGGAGAAAACCAATGAGTTTCAAGTCGATACGCACCATCTATTCGTCGACTTCAAGGCCGCATACGACAGCGTAATTAGAGACGAGCTATATAACGCCATGTTTACTTTTGACATCCCTGCGAAGCTCGTCAGACTATGCAGGATGACCTGCTCGCTGCTCCATCCGAATCGGTGAGCACCTCACCGATAGTTTTGATGTCAAAAAAGGATTTAGGCAGGGCGATGCGCTGTCGTGTGATTTCTTCAACATCGTATTGGAAATGATTGTGCAAAAATCACAGGCCAATACAAGAGGAACATTCTACTTCAAATCCTCGCAACTCCTTGCATACGCCGACGACATTAACATAATAGGTAGATCGCAGCGAGATGTCAATGAGGCGTTTGCGAGTATTGAGATGGAGGCGGCAAAAATTGGTTTGGCAGTTAATGAGGGCAAGACTAAATATCTGCTGTCATCGAAAAAGGACATTTACCACCGACGTCTTGGACAGAACGTGCATATTGGCAGATATAAGTTCGAGGTAGTTAAGGACTTCATATACCTCGGCTCCGCGGTGACTTGGAACAACGACACCAGTTTCGAAATCAAGCGCAGAATTACTCTTGCCAACCGCTGCTTCTTTGGGCTCAAGAGGCAACTGAGAAGTAGAGCCCTCTCTCGTACGACCAAGTTGACCTTATATAAGACCTTAATTATCACGGTCCTGTTATACGGCGCAGAAACATGGACTTTATCTAAAGCGGATGAGGAAATCCTTGGTCGTTTCGAGAGAAAGATTCTGCGTTCGATTTTCGGTCCCATAAACACAGAGGAGGGTTGGAGGAGAAGATTCAATCACGGACTGTACGGGTTGTACAGCGACATGAGTCTGGTCAGGCGTCTACGGATCCAACGCCTAAGATGGCTAGGCAATGTAGAGCGAATGGACACCACAGCTCCAGCCCGTAGAGTCTTTGAATCCAACCCCGAGGGACGAAGAAATAGAGGACGGCCGCACCTGAGGTGGCGCGCACAGGTGGAAGGGGACCTCAACCAACTGGGCGTGCGGCATTGGAAAAGACTAGCGAAAGATCGTGCTAGGTGGAGAGGCATGTTGGTTGAGGCCCAGGTTCATCCCGAACTGTAGCGCCCGTTAAGTAAGTAAGTAAGACCGTAGTGGAATGCGTCGTTAGTTGGAGGGAGAAGAAGACTCACCTTTTTTGGGTATAGGCTGCACAAATGCTGTTTTCCACCTACTCGAAAAGAGCCCAGAAGACTAAGAAAGGTGAAAAAGCTTACACAGTGGTTTTGCCAGCGTAGAAGAACATCTCTTGAGGCAATACCATCTGGACCAGCGGAATTGTGTATTGCGACTGTACGAGTGGGGAAGTAAGGGCGGTAAATGAAGGCGAATATGTATGCTGTCATCAAGAAAGGATGTACAACATCGACGCCTCGGACAGAGCGTCCCAATGGGCAGCTCAAAATTGAATTGAGTAATAGAGCCAGAGGCTCTCAATGTCAAAGAATTTATTCAAGATGCCTTTCTAGATATTGAGGGTGCCTTTAATAAAGTCAGTACCGAGGTAATAGTGTCCAGCCTTCATATGGCCCAAATAATCTCGGAAATATACAGGTGGATTGATCAAGTGCTGAGTACTCGTATAATAAGTTCGCTGATAGGAGGAGTAAGCGGAAGCGTGAAGGTCAATTGGGGTACTCCACAAGGTGGTGTTCTGTCACCTCTCCTATGGTTCCTTGTGGTCGACGGAATGGTAATAATTCTACAGACTGATAGTTTCACCGTCACGGTTTATGCTGTCATTGCCATTCTGATATCTGGGAGGTTTACTCAGATCCTTAGTAAAAGACTAAGTTATGCACTGTTAATAGTTAATTACTGGGTCAAGGCGCGAGACCTGGGAGTAAGCCCGGCGTAAAACTAGATATTTATCTTCACAAGGAGAAGATCTATACCGATACTCACTTACCTCCGTATGAATCGAATCGATCTGATCCTCAGAGAATCTGCAAAATATTTTGGCATAATCCTAGACTCCAAGCCTAGCTGGAAATACAACATTAATGAAAGAGTCAAGTAAGCCTTGGCACTATATTTGGGCAGAGTAGTTTTTGGAAAGACATGGGGATTCAAACCGGAAGTTGTATATTGGTTGTAAACTGCGGCGGTAAGATCTATCCTAGTCTATGGTTTGATTGTGTGGTGGAAGGCAGTTGAGAGGGAATGCCATCCTCAAAGCGTTTCAAAGGCTTAGAGAGTAGGTTATATCTGAATCCTCTATCAGAATTCCTTCCAGGAAGGAATGGACCAGTGGTAGGGTAAGTATGGGAAATGAACCGGCAAACTATACCAACGGATCCAAAATGTTTATTGGTACAGGGGTCGGGGTCTATGTCGAATTTTGTGAAATAATTCGATCCTTTAGACTTCGCAATCAAACCCCTCAGGAAAAAGGATCAAGAACTATGTCGACAGCCAGGCAGCCATCAAGGCTCTGCAGGCAGCATGGATAAGATCCCAGCTCGTCAAACTCTGCAAGGAGAGGTTGGAAGAGATATCAAATGTCAAGAAAGTGACCCTCTGCTGGGTACTAGGTCATGTGAATATTTCCGGGCGGACGATCTAGCCAAAATAGGATCAGGCGCACACCCAGCGCAGATCACTACTGAAGCTAAAATGCCACTCAGTACACTCTTCAGAGAAATAGAGGTGAAGCTAATAGTGAAAGCTAATAAACGATGGTATCAATTATGTACATGCGCAACGTAAGCTCAATATGGCCCGCCTGATAAGAAGGCTACAAAAAGTCTGCTAAAGTTCAGTCGTGAGAATTTTCGTTGGCAGATAGTGCCTACACTGGGCATTGCATGATAAGCTACCATGCAGCCGGACTAGGCCAGTCCCACAATGACTTCTGCAGAAGCTGTGCGAGTGCCAGCACTAGTCCAAAACAGGAACATAATACCTTGGAAGTCGCTTCCTTTCGGGACTAGAAGCGTTAGGTAACATGGGGCTGAACAGACTGCTCGCATTTCTATCTGCATCTAAGTAGTTGAGCTCAAGGGGACACATTTAGGTTTTTATGGGTTAAGCGTTTGCTGGGCACAATGGACTCCTTGTAGTGAGCACCCACTCACCTAACCTAACCTATCAGAGCCATATCTCGCAAAATCAAACTGCCTTTATATAATACCCTAATTATCCCAGCCCTGCTTTATGGTGCAGAGGCATGGGCGCTTTAGAAAGCAGATCAGGAACGCTTAAGTTGACTAGGCCATGTATAGCGTATGGACAACACAGCTTCGGTCCGAAGAATTTTCGGATCCAAGCCATTGGAATAACGCAACAGAGGACTGCTACTTTCAAAGTACTTCTGTCAAAAATAATCTCAAGAGGACATCAGATAGGTATCTATTATAATTTCGTTGGTACTTCAATAGCCCCGATAATTATGAAACTTAGGTTCTCAGAGAAAATATCTTAAGTACTTGTGCGGAAATTTAATAACTTCTGGAACTACGTATGTACACAAGTTCTTTTGTTAAACGAAATAGCAATTTTGTTGGTTCTTAAGAAAACATTTCAACTTAAGTGGCTTTGTTAAAAGCTTCTATATCTAGTTTTGGCATAAGTGTTTTTTTAAGTCGGTGGAACCTTTTCCGTGGACGCAATTATGAAACCATTATTAAACGAAAAACACACTTCCAGCCCCAAGATTTACCTTGTAGATACATAAGTATATCTCAGTTTCAACGTAAGCATTACCGCCATAGAATTATAGGAAAAGTATCAGTAGGTATATTTAAATTTGATGCTTAAAGGACCTTTTCACCCGCTTTTTATAGTGTCCATTCTTCTGCGTCATACCGCAGGACCGGGATAATAAGGGTCTTGTATAGAGTCAACTTTGTCGTTCGGGAGAGGGCTCTATTACTCAAAAACCTTCTGAGTCCAAAAGAACAGCGATTGGCAAGAGTGATTCTGCATGTGATTTTGGAACAAATGTCGTTGTTCCAGGTCACTGGGGAGCCAAGGTAGATGGAGTCCTTAATTTTCCCAAACTTATAACTGCCAATACAAACGTTCTGGCCAAGACGTCGGATTCGATATACGTAACTTGTGCCTCTTGTGTTGGCCAGTGATTTTTGCACAATAATTTCTAATACGATGTTGAAGAAGCGACAGCGCATCGTATTGCCTAAATCCTTTTTTGACATGAAAACTATCGGTCAGGTGTTTATCGCTTCAGATGGAGCAGCAAGCATTTTCAAAAGTCATCCTGCGTAGTCTGACGAGTTTAGCAGGTATGTCAAAGGTAGACATAGCGTTGTATAGCTCGTCTCGAATTACGTTTTCGTATGCGGCTTTGAAGTCGACAAACAGGTGGTGAGTGTCGACTTGAAATTCATTGATTTTTTCCAGGATCTGCCGTAGTGTGAAGATTTGGTCGATGGTGGACTTCCCTGGCCTAAATCCGCACTGATAAGGACCTATCAGCTTATTTACAAAATGCTCCAGGCGTTCACACAAAACGGCAGAGAAGATTTTATAGACGATGTTAAGGAGACTTATTCCTCTATAGTTGGCGCAGTCAGAGGGGTCTCCTTTCTTGTGGATCGGGCAAACGATAATGAGAATTCACTCTTCGGGCATGGTTTCCTCTGATCATATTTTACAGATGAGTTGGTGCATGCTTCTAGCCAGGTCATCCCCAGCTGCCTTGAAGAGCTTAGCAGACAGTCCGTCTGCGCCAGCAGCTTTATTCGATTTGAGCTTCGATGTGGCAATCTTAACTTCGTCAAGATCGGGGGGACGGAATTTCCTGCGGTCTTCGTCGATTAGATCATTCTGCCTGATAGCGGCATATAGACTAACATCGCCGTTATGCAGTCTGGAGAAGTGGTTTTTCCATATTCTCAGCATCGACTGCGATTCTACTACTTCGCGCCCTTCTCGTGCCCTTTCTTCTTTCTTCTGAAAAGCTTAAGCTCCCTCCTTCTTTTTGACTTTTAGAGCTCACGAGCTGCTCTTGTTCTTTTATGCAGCGAGGCCTTATATGCATCCTGCTACGTTGTGTGAATCCTCCTGCACTCCTGAACCAGGTGTTTCGTCGTGATGGAGCCCAAAACTTCGGATGCAGAGCTTTTCTGGGCTTGTTTGCAAAGGTCCCACTGCTGTTCTATTGACAGCGTGGAGGGTTGAGGTCTATTGGAGAGCTTAAGGGAGACGCGATCGATAAAAGCACGAGCGGTTTCTCGCGATAGTAGCTTTCCAACGTCATAACTTTGTATTCTTACTCTTCTCCGCTGCGTTCGTGATATCCGTAGGCGCATTTTGGCTACTACAAGATCAAGATAGTGGTCCAGGTCGATGTTAGCCCCTCGGAAAGTTCGATCATCAATCTGGTTGGTGGTCGATTGATCAAAAGACCGCCATGTGCCTTTGTGTACATCGAGGTGCGGGAAGCGCGTACTGGCTAGAAGGAGATTTCGCCCCGTAGCAAGATCAATCAGCCTGTGTCTGTTATCGGATGTGGTGTCGTGTAGATTATGTTTGCCGATGACTCGCTCAAAGATGCTTTCCTTACCCAGCTTAGCATTGAAGTCTCCTCGTACAATTTTGATGTCATAGCTGGGACATTGGGCTTACGTTCTGTCTAGGAGATCGTAGAACTCGTCTTTGGCGGAGTCATCTTTGTCTTCCGTGGGGGCGTGGACGCAGATAAAGCTGTTGTTAAAAAATGTAGCCTTGATACGGACCGTTGTGAGGCGTTCGCTCGCATGCCGAGAGCTTATGACTTTTTGCCTTAGTCCACCTCGAACAGCTAATCCGCATCCGAACAATCGTTGTCCTCTATCCTTATAGCAGTCGCCGTAGTAAATGTCGCAGTTTTTTACTCGCTTTATACCCGGTCCTTTTTCCGACTCTTGCAAGGGTCGTCAAAATTCATCCGGTCCGTTTTATCCGAAGCTTGTTGTTGTATCTGAGCAATTGAGGGGTTTTCCGGTTACGGTTCGCTAGACCATGGGCTTACCGACATTAATCCTGTTTTGTGGCGCAAGATGCTCGCCATTCGTCCTCTTCCATTAGTAAGTTAGGAAATTTCCAGGTGGTGCCACGAGGGAATGGAGGGAGGTACTAGCTAACAGAGCTGCAAGGTGTTCGGCTGCAGAGGTTCTTACCCGACTAGCACCGTTTATTGTTAAAAAGAAAGGTTTTAGCTACGCAATTATCGCTACTGGATTTATAAATTAAATAAATCTCTACTCACACTGAAAACGAAGCCCTGTATATTCCCGTGATATATTAAATATTTAAAACAAACACCAAACGAAACACAAACACCAAAACTACTTACTTTTGGCTTGACTCTGTTGTGCTGCCAGGACTACGGTGCAGACTATCACAAAAAATAACGGTATTGACTGCTTCATTTCGATTTATTCTGAAAATAAAAAAGAAAGAAAAAAGCAGACAATTATAGGCAATTGCATCCACATGACATACATCTCAATCTACTCGCACATATGTAATTAAATGCACCATATGTTGCACGGATAATATTATTTTTACCTAATTACTGCTTGGAGTCGAAGCTTCCTTCATTCACCCACGCACACCTTTAGATGACCCACCATCCAGTTAAAGAAAAAGCTCCTAAGACAACACTATGGCTATACGAGAAAGCCAACTGGTGCGGCCTTAACAACTTCTTTCGGATCTTTAACTGGTCGTTGTGCTTCCTCGACAACGACGTGGACGCCGCAACTGATATTATCGTAAACATTATCCGAATCGGCATGGTAAATTTTATTCCCAGCAAGATTAAAAGCACCAGGCCTAAGGATAATACGTGGTTTGACTCGAGCTGCAAAGAGGCTATTAGGCTCAGGGAGCTAAGTTTTCGGGCCTACAAGGCAAACAGTTCTGAGGAAAACCGAAAAAAGTACATACGAGCCAGAAATGACTGCAACACCCACATTCGACGGACTAAATTCCAATCCGACCAAAAATTAAGGCGTAAAATCCTTCAATGTCCCAGAGGTAGCAAAAGTTTCTGGTCGTTTGTAAAAAAAGTAAAAAACTCAACTAAGTCGTCTATACCGACGCTCATCCACAATGACATTCCAGCTGTCACCCCCTTAGACAAAGCTAACCTACTTGCTGCCCATTTCGCAACCAGGTCTCAGCTGCCAGCTTGTACTTTGTCTCCGCCTGTACTAGAGTGCGTCAATTCCACCATGGGACTAATCCACTTCCGCACTCGTACAGTCGCAAGGGTTCTTAAAGACCTCGACATACACAAATCCGCTGGTCCAGATGGTATTGCCCCAATAGTTCTGAAGAGGTGTTCTTCTACGCTGGCAAAACCACTGGGTAAGCTTTTTCACCTTTCCTACACCTCTGGGCTCTTTCCGAGTAGGTGGAAAACAGCATTTGTCCAGCCTATACCAAAAAAAGGCGAATCATCTTCTCCCTCCAACTACCGACCCATTGCACTAACGTCCCTTCTTTCCAAGGTCATGGAAACGCTGATTAACCGTCAGCTTATGAAATATCTTGAATCACGGAAACTCCTCAATGACCGCCAATACGGTTTCCGCAGCAACAGATCCACTGGTGATATGATGGCATATCTCGCTGAAAAGTGGAATCACTCGCTTCACCAAGCAGGTGAAAGCAAAATTGTTGCACTGGATATTTCGAAAGCATTTGACAGGGTTTGGCATGAAGCCCTTTTGTCGAAAATGCGTGCTTTTGGGATCGATGAGTCTCTCTTTCAATGGATTAGAAGCTACCTTTCGAATCGTTCAATTCAAGTTGTTTTGGACGGATTCAAGTCTGATACTCACTTTGTAAATGCCGGTGTTCCCCAGGGCTCCGTTTTGTCTCCGACACTCTTTCTTATTTTTGTAAATGATCTCTTTTCTGTTACCTCTAATCCAATTCACTCCTTCGCTGACGACAGTACCCTCAACTTCTCATATTCGTTCACCAGTTTACGACCCTGCACTTCGGTTGTAGATAATGAGCGGCAGCGTATGTTAAGCTCATTAAATTCCGATATCGACAGCATCATCCAATGGGGTAAAAACAATAGAGTGGAATTTAATGCTTCCAAAACACAATGCTGTCTCTTGTCGTTAAAGCGTATAAATAACCCGCAGCCATTATCCATGAATGGCACTTGCATCTCAGAAACTGAAAAGCTTTCTATCCTGGGTATGAGTGTTGCTCACAATCTTAATTGGAGCGACCATATATTCAGTGTCGCCAAGAATGCTGCGAAATGCCTAGGATTCTTATACAGATGCAAGAAATATTTCTCAGATGCAAATTAGAGTTTAACGCTCATGTCTGGTCCGGTGCTTCCAAGACCTCACTGCACCTACTAGACAGAATACAAAAACGAGCCATAAAACTGATAGGTGACTCCTGCATTACCAAAACATTAAACTAGCTGGAACACCGCAGGAATGTTACCTGTCTCTCCCTGTTTTATCGTTACTACCACCAAAAATGCTCTGATGAAATAGCCAGTTGCCAGTTCCGTCCCTTCAACATTTCTCCCGCAATACACGTCTCTCTAGGAATGCTCACCAATATACCCTGAAGCTCGCTTTCGGACATACTGTCAAATATAGAGAATCTTTCATTAACCGAACCACACGAATCTGGAACTCCCTGCCGGATTCGGTTTTCCCCCCTCAATGCAACATGCAAGCATTTAAGATCAATGTCCATCGGCATCTCCTCTATTCCTCTTCCTCTCTACCTTCTGCCCGCACTGTGTCACCGACATAATAAGGTTATTAGACCTTGAGTGCGCGCAAATTATTAAAAAAAAAAAAAATTCAAGTTAGCATTCAGGGCCTTGCTGTGCATGTGAGCAGGTGAGCACATATTGAACTTCTTTAATTAAAGCTAAATCGTCTGAGTCGTGAGGGATTAGGACTGGGTGTCATTGGGACACTGAGAATGCACTTTGAATTCCCAAAGGACATACCATACAACTGATGCATTGGGATGTAAATTAAACAGCCGACGAACGCAAGTGATGTGATACGTGATTTGAATAGATAGTCCATCGCAAAACGTTCGAAGTTTTGTTTTCGAATCGATTGGAGCATCTTGTTTAGTATTTCATTGGCCCATTTGATGTATTGTTCAAGAAAAAGGATTAAGTGATTAACCTCAAAGATGTAATTAATCTAAGAAGTTGATGGGTGCGAGAGCCGCAGAATATGCATGTGAGGATTTTAAGCTCGATCCCTATGGTAAGCAAATAATGTAATAACGGTAAAGTGATTAGATATCTGTCAGTTGGAATTGACTGTAAATTAATTGATGTTTTGAGGTTTCCCGATTCTGAGGAAGCCCCTCGTTACATATATGTATGTTTGTTGCTTGGGGGCGGTAATTTGGATCCGACATCATTCCAATGAGATTTGATATGAGACGAAGACGATATATAGAGGCTGACGCGACGTTGGAAACAGAACACGGTTTAGACGATGTATCGGAAAGCATGACACATCACATCTGTCGGCGCGGTGATAATATTGAGATAAGACCTAAAATAAGATTTTGAATTATTTATATAAAGTTCAAATCCATGTTTGCTCACGGATTTAGTTAATCTAAGGGTAACCCCTGCTCCCACATCACTCATGAAGATAATTTCAATTTAAATAATGTATGTATGTATGTACTTACGTCTGGCAAGTAAGCCAAAAGCTGTTTTAGAAATAATCTAAGTATAAGCTCAAACAAAATGGGCAACGACTTGAAATACCGAAAACATAGACCGCGGCATGTTTGGGACAAAGTAGGGTCACTTCTGGAATTTCTCCGAATCCCAAAGAAGTTCGTGTAATTTTTTCTTTATAATCAAACAACATTTTTCTTTTTTGTGATAAGCTGCTAACCGGCTGGTTATGCAACCAAAATAGAACTATTTACGAATCTACCTCATATCAGCCTCTCAGCACGTGCTTTCTATTCGGAAAAAAAATGACCTTTGTTTCCCATATACCGCCTCGGGCAATATGCTAGCGGTGATTTGCTTCTCTGGAAATTGATTGCCATGAGATAGTACATATTCAACATGTTATCGTCTGTGCACCATTTACATACTTTCTCCGAAGTTAGAAATATGGTTGATTCCTCTAAAGCAACTGTTCCCAGAACAGTTCTATTGAACAGTTCCCTGCACTTACAAGAGAATTTAAAAGAATTTTCGAAACAGTCAGTTGCCAGTGTGCCGGACAGCTTTACAAGGACGATCATCTCCCCACCGAATAAAAAAGGCGAGCAGGATAATCCTGCTAACTGCAGAGGCATTTCTATTTAAAACACGTCGGTGCTATCATTTTTAAGAGGCAAGCAACAAAATGTTTAGAGGGCATTGGCCCGGACATACAGGGTAAAGTTGTTGATCGCTCTCAACCTGGCGAGATGCCAGCAACGATCCCTGTTTAAATGCCCGGGTCAAGTTGACATACGGCCTCCTCGCGGCGCCCTCTGGATAGCCTCTTCAACAACCGTTGGGAGGTGAACAAACGTATGCAGCGAAAAAACCCCGACCAGAATGGCGGTTGTGCGGCGGGCTAACAATCCGCCCACGTAAAAAAAACCTAAAGTTATGAATGAGCAAGATGCCTCGGATACACGGACGGATACTCGACGACGACAACGCACGAAAAAGGAACACGATTTGCGAGTATGCTCCTGGAATGTCAGAACCCTGTACACTCCCGGAGCTGCTCATAAACTAGAAGGAATCCTCACGCAGTACAAGGCGGATATTACTGCGGTCCGGGAAATACGCTGGATAGGAAACGGTATGATTAGGATGACAAATTGCGACATTTATTACAGCTGTCACAAAAGGTTGCACTTACTGGGATGCGGATTTGTCGTGGGAAAGCGGTTAAGGTCGAAGGTCATCGACTTTAAACCTATAAGTGATCGCCTGGCTGTGATCCGCATCAGAGGCAGATTTTATAACATCAGCCTTATATGTGCACACGCCCCTACCGACGAGGCTGAAGACCCTATCAAGGAGGACTTCTATGACCTCCTGGACAACGCCTACGGAGCTTGTCCGGAGTACGATGTAAAAATCGTGCTCGGGGACTTCAACGCCAAAATCGGTAAGAAAAACACCCTTGGCGGAGTGATCGGAAAGCACAGCCTCCACGATACAACAACAGATAACGGCTTTCGACTCGCTGACTTTGCGACAGCTCTTAATGCGGTGATAAGTAGCACAAGATTCCCTCGCAAGCGAATCCACATAGCAACCTGGCGATCTCCGGACGGTCGAACCACCAACCAAATCAACCATATGCTCATTGACGCAAGGCACTCGTCAAACATCCTGGATGTGCGAATATTCAGAGGCGCAAATGTCGACTCTGACCACTTCCTCGTAGCAGCAAGATTCAGAGCTCGACTGTCCAATGTCAGAAAGCTGCACCAGCCCATCAGGAGGAGGTTCGACATTGGGCGCCTGAGCACACCGGAGGTTGCCAGAGTCTACAGGGAGCAGCTGAGCGAAAGACTCTACGGTATGCCTACGTCGAACACAAATGCCAATAATATGTGGCTGCATTGCCGCTCAGCCATTCAGGAAGTAGCCGAAACCACATTAGGATACCTACCACCCCCGACAAGAAACCCGTGGTAAAAAAGGCAGCAACCGACGAGGCGTACCAAAAGGCGCTGCAGAGGAAAACCAGGGCAGCGCAAGAAGAGTACCGAGCCAGAAGAAGGGAGGAGAAAAAAACTACTGCGACAAAAGAAAAGAATCATCGCAGTCTCCCAGCTCAAGGATATCGAGGAGTCTAGGGATAAACATAAAATACGAGCCTTTTACAAGAAAGCCAAAGGCTTTGCAGGAGGCTTCAAAAAGGGCACCCTGGCTCTTCGAAACTGCGAGGGTAATCTTGTCACCGACCCGCAGGGAATAGTGGATATATTTAAGCAGCACTTCCAGCAGCTGCTTAACGAGCATGACCAAGAGAGAGTGGTAGGGACCGAGGAAATCCCAACTCCAGCCGCTGAAGTAGTCCTCCCACCCAGCATAGAAGAAGTCGGCACAGCTATTCAGAAGCTGAAGAACAACAAGGCCGCAGGCTCAGATGGCTTGCCATCAGAGCTCTTCAAGGCTGGCGGCGATGTTCTGGTAGGGAGCATGCACCAGATCATCTGCAGAATTTGGGAAGATGAGAGCATGCCCGATGACTGGAATACCAGCTCTATATGCCCCATCCACAAAAAAGGCGATCCTACCTCTTGCAAGAACTACAGAGGTATATCCCTGCTCAATGTCGCATACAAGATCCTGTCCAGCGTATTGTGTGAACGTCTAAAACCATTTTGCACCGCACTAATCGGCAGCTACCAGTGCGGCTTCCGGCCCGGCAAATCAACTATAGACCAAATTTTCACACTTCGACAAATCCTGGAAAAGACCAACGAGTTTCAAATCGATACACACCATCTTTTCATCGATTTCAAAGCCGCATACGACAGCATTCATCGTGAAGCACTGTTTGGGGCGATGGCCGAATTCGGGATCCCGGTAAAACTGATCCAGTTGTGTCGCGCCACGCTAAAAAACACGCGATGCACCGTGCAACTCGGTTCTAGGACCTCGGAACCATTCGAAACATGCACCGGATTTCGGCAAGGAGATGCGCTGTCATGTGACTTCTTCAACCTGGTGCTGGAGCAGATAGTGCGACGGGCAGGCGTCAACAGGGAAGGCACTATCTTTTACAAGTCCATCCAGCTGCTAGGATACGCGGATGATATCGACATCATCGCGTGTTCTCGCCGTGGCATTGTGGAAGCATTCACGGCGATTGAAGAACAGGCGAAACGAATTGGCCTTAAGATCAATGAGGACAAAACGAAATACATGCTGTCAAGCAAAAACCATTCCGTCGCTCACCACCTGGGACAAAACATAACAATTGACAGCTACAATTCCGAGGTAGTTAAGGAGTTTGTCTACTTCGGGGCAAACGTAAATTCCACAAATGACACCACAGTGGAGATCCGGCGTAGAATCGCTCTTGGCAACCGCTGCTAATTCGGCTTGTCCAAACAACTGGGGTCAAAACTCCTCACTCGAAAGACCAAAGTCATGCTTTACAAAACGCTCATTCTGCCAGTCTTGCTGTACGGAGCCGAAAGCTGGACGATAAGCAGGACAGCGGAGCTGATTTTGGGTTCTTTCGAAAGAAAAATTCTGCGCCGGATATTTGGTCCTGTCTGTGAGGAAGGTGAATGGAGAAGAAGACACAACCGCGAACTCTACGAGCTGTACCAAGATGTGGATGTAGTCCGGAAGGCAAGGACCCGTCGACTACACTGGCTCGGCCACATCGAGCGCATGGACATCAACGCTCCAGCTAAGAGGGTCTTCGACTCCAAGCCTCCTGGTTCGAGAAGAAGAGGAAGACCGAACATCCGGTATAAAGACCAAGTAATCGCGGATGTAAGGAAGCAGCGTGCCCGGGACCGTCAAGGATGGAAGGCAGCTATAGCTCAGGCTCAGATCCTCCATGGATCGCTGGCCTAATAAGTAAGTAAGTAAGCAACAAAATGTTGAATGAATATCAGGCAGGCTTCAGGAAGCATTATTCAACATTGAACCCCATCTTTACCCTTACCAGCACTGCGGAGTCTTTGTCGACTTCAGTGCAGCTCTTGATTCCATAGCACGAGAAACTCTTTTCTACAAGCTGTACAAATTGGGTTTGTCAAGCAAAGTAATAAACGTACTGAAAGCGATGTATACAAACAACGTGGCGTATGTTTGGAACGGAGAGTTACTTCATTTTATTTATAAATTATACATATAGTCCAGGAAGGATATCTGCGCTAAAGTATGCGGACGATTTAGTGTTCCTGTCGGAGTCGATAGAAGGGATGCAGCTCGTGATTAACCGTCTTGAAAACTACTGCAACCAATGGAACTTGACGGTGAATTTATCTAAATCAAAAGGAATGACGGTGGAAATTACTCTCGCAACGAAAAGTGAATCTTTGCCCATCGTTTCTCCTCCAAAAGTGGTATTATCGGGACGAAAGCGTTGAAATAGTGAAACAGTACAAGTATTTAAGGATGACAATTACATCTAAGGGAGAGGGAGCGAGCAAACAGAGCAAACAAGTTGATCGCGTTTAACATGGCAAACGGCAGCTTCGATCTCTGTCCCTGCTCAATCCAAGTTGACACACAGCCTCCGCGTGGCCTCCCCTGGATAGCAGTCCTGGCACCCGCCAGATAATGAACCAATGTGTGCAGCGACCCGACCCCTTGTTCCTGGGAAAAGAGGAACCTGGCCCTCCAGGCGGGGGGTTGTGCTTAGGGGTAATATCTCAATCACGTAAGAACCCACTTGTTCCGAAATAACCACAAGCCTCGGATACGGACGGATACAAAGCTGACGAATCCCGCAAACGATTAAAGGACTTGAGAGTCTGCACCTGGAATGTGAGGTTCCTTAACAGACCGGGTGCAGGCGATCAATTGGAGCAAACCCTCAACTGCTACAAAGCAGATATAACCGCACTCCAAAAAGTGCGATGGGATGGACCAGGCAAAAAACGGTTGCAAAACTGCGACATCTACTACGGGAACTGGTACAAGGAGAACAAACAGCGCTTATTCGGGTGCGGATTCGTTATTCGAGGAAAACTCCGACAAAAAGCTTCCGGGATGTAAGCGAATGCCTCATAACAATCCGCATCAAAGCTAAAATTGGTAATAATAGCTTGATATGCGCTCATGCCCCAACGGAAGAAAAGGACGATCGACTCAAAGAAAAATTCTACGATCCACAAGGGTATCTGGGGGTCTTTGAATCAATCGACCACCAACCAGATTGATCACATTGCGATCGACGCCAGACACTCCTCCAGTATTATCGACGTACGAACCTTCCGAGGGGCCAACATCGACTCGGACCAGTACCTCGTTTTAGCCAAGGTACGAATGAGAATATCAAGAATGCTCAGGAGTCGAGTAGGACAACGTAAGTTTGACGTCGGAAAGCTACAATCGCCCATCGTTTCTCCTCCAAGCTCTCGCAAGATCCGCCCACAGCAGCACAAACAATAGAGCAGGAATAAGCGCATTGCCAGAGCACCGTCAGAGATGCTGCCTCAGAGGTGCTGGATTTCAAACCGCCACCACCTAGAAACCCCTGGTTCGATGAACAATGCAAACAAGCCCATGCAGCAAAACAACAGGCATATAAAGCCATGCTGCAACGATGGACAAGAGCTGCTCCCGAAATCTATGAGCAAAAGAGAAGAGAGGAACGCTTCTCAGAAGAAAGAAAAGAGAACACGGAAACTGTGAGATCGAGGAGATGGAGAGATGCCCGGAAGTTTTACAATAAGGTAAAACGGACATGCCATGGCTACTAAGCCAGAGCGGCGGCCTGCGGGGATGAAAATAGGGAACTGGTAGTAGAGTCACAGTCGATGCTGAAGATTTGGAAATACCACTTCTGCAGACTGTATGTTAGGTTAGGTTAATGTGGTTGGCATAAGACACACGTAGGCCGAAGTCGGCCCATTGTAATACCACATGGATCGTGTTACCCAGATCTGCTACCAGAGAGCCAACCGGTGCTTCTGATGAAGCGATGGAGTTGAGCTATTTTTTGGTCTGCTAGCTCACTTAGATTATCAAAGAAGGGCGCGCCGAGGTAGATCCTCCTGCGATTCGCAAAAGAGGGGCATGAGCAGAGAGGTGATGTATTGATTCCTCTTCCTCCTCGTCGATGCAGCCGCGACGGAAGTCGTTGGAGTCTGCAGACTGTACATATAACGGCAATGACAGACAAGATACCGCTGTCAGGCAGAACGATCCGTTCGTAATAGACGACGATGTAAGAGAATTCCGTCCACCCGACATAGACGAAGTCAAAATAGCGAAATCAAGACTTAATAATAAAGCCGCGGGCGCACACGGCCTTTCTGCTGAGCTTTGCACCACCTCTTTTGCAAGGTATAGTCGGAGGAAAGCATGCCCGACGAATGGAATCTCAGATTCGTTTGGCCCTGTTTGTGGATAAGATGATCGGCTCTTATCAGTGTGGTTTCAGTCCAGGTGAATCCATAACAGATCAAATATTTACGCTACGGCATATCTTGGAGAAGACCCAGGACTACCAAATCGACACTCACCACAAGGCTGCATGTCACATGACAGCGTGTATAGAAATGAACTATACAAAGCCATGTCTAGTTTTAATATCCCTGCCAAACTCGTCCGACAGTCGTCCGTCGGTGCTCCATTAAGGTCGGTAGTGAACAAACCGAGACCTTGGATGTTAAAAAAGGATTTAGGCAAGGTGACGCGCTGTCATGCAACTTTTTCAACATCGTGCTTGAAAATATCGTGCAAGAGTCACTGGCCAACACAAGAGGTACGATTTATTTCAAGTCTACGCAATTGCTTGCGTACGCCGACGACATTGACGTGATTGGATGGACACAGCGAGATGTCAATGAGGCCTTTGTAAGCGTTGAGGTAGAAGCGGCTAAGATGGAACTCAATGTTAATGAGGGTAAAACCAAATATCTGCTTTCATCAAAAAGAGACGGGCAACACCGACGTATTGGCCAGAATGTCACCATGGGCGAATATAACTTTGAAGTTGTGAAGGAATTCGTCTACCTTGGCTCACTGATGACCGGCGACAACACCACCAGCGCTGAGATAAAACCCAGAATCACTGAGAAGTAGAGCCCTCTCTCGGAAAACCAAGGTGACATTATATAAGACCTTGATCATCCCAGTCCTCCTTTACGGCGCAGAGGCTTGGACCTTAACAAAAGCGGATGGTCGTTTTGAGGGGAAAATTCCGCCCTTTATCTGCGGTCCCGTTTCTTCGAACGGAGTATGGATGAAGGGATTTAATGTATGGGTTGTACAGCGACATCGGCCTGGTACGACTTCTACGGATACAGCGTCTAAGGTGGCTAGGTAATGTAGAGCGCATGGAAAATACAGCTCCGACCCGCAGATTCTTCGAATCCACCCCGATAGGACGGCGCGGCAGAGAACGGCCGCATCTACGGGGGCGCACGCAGGTAGGAGAGGACCTTAACCAACTGGGCGTGCGGCGCTGGCAAGAGCTGGCCAAAGACCGTGGAAACGCTTGTTGGTTGAGGCCCAGGTTCACCACGGACCAGCTGGCCAAAGACCAGCTGGAAATGCTTGTTGGTTGAGGCCCAGATTCACCACGGACTGTAGCGCCACCTAAGTAAGCTAAGCTAATTAAGCTGCCTCACAGTGAACGGAGTTTGGACAACATCTGAGAAGGAAACCCTAAATCTTCTCCTCAATACGCACTTCCCGGGCTGCTATGAACAGCAAGACCCAGTACACTCGCGAGGAAATCACCTCTCCTCCGCGATAGAGGAAAAGTACGATCACATTATCTCTAGAGAGAGAATCATATGGGCATTAAAAAGCTTCAAGCCCTACAAATCGCCAGGTCCGGATGAAATTTACCCTATCGAACTCACACAAACTATGGAATGGACTATACCATGGCTAGAGATAATCTTTAAAGGATGCCTAGCTTGGAGTCACAATCCAGAAAAGTGGAAGTGCGCAAAGGTAATTTTCATCCCCAAAGCAAAAACTCCCACACTTCTCCCAAGGATCTAAGGCCTATCTGTCTATCATCCTTTGTACTAAAAACTTTGGAAAGGCTGATAGACTTACACATACGCCACAATTTGGATCCGTCCCTAATTTCCAAGGCACAGCATGCCTACTGTAAGGGTAGATCTATCGAAACAGCCTTGCACACACTGGTGAGGAAAATCGAAAGATCAATCCATCTAAAAGAATATACTCTAATAGCCTTCCTAGACATAGAGGGCGCTTTCAACAACGTCACTCCCATAGCAATAATAGAAGGGCTAAAAAAGCTTAAGGTAGAGGGGACTCTGACAGAACTGATCAGCGAGTTACTATTAACGCGCAGGATTCAGTCCAAATGGGGAAGCCAAGTAACCACCAGAGTGGTTACCATGGGAACCCCGCAAGGTGGGGTCCTCTCACCTCTTCTCTGGAACGTAGTCGTTAACGAGCTACTAATTAAACTGGAGAAAGAAGGCCTGGACGTTATTGCCTACGCTGATGACGTTGCTATTTCAATCTCAGGTAAATACCTTTCCACACTGAATGACCGCATGCAAACGGCATTCTCAATTCTTTGCAATTGGGCGCATAGCAACGGGCTCAGGGTGAATCCCCAGAAAACGGAGCTCGTGCTATTCACCAAAAAGCATAAAATCCCGGAACATTGCCCTATTACTCTGCTTGGTACCAGATTAAACTATTCCTCCAATGCCAAATATCTTGGCATAATACTAGATAGGAAATTAACCTGGAAAAGCAACACAATCGAAAGAGTTAAAAAAGCAACTATAGCTCTTTACACATGCAAGAGAGCCATAGGGAAAAAATGGGGATTCAACCCCAAGATTACCCTATGGCTCTACATCACGGTCGTCAGACCCATACTAATGTATGGAGTAACAGTCTGGTGGACAGCACTGGACAAGACAACATACCTCAAGCAATTCGAGAAGGTACAAAGGTTAGCGTGTATGTGCATTACCGGGGCCCTCAGGTCCACCCCAACGGCTGTGCTTAACATGATACTTGACCTTACACCTCTCGATATTTTCGGCAAGCAAATTGCTACGGCCATTAGACTTAAAGCAAACTCAAACTGGTCGAGCTATGTCACTGGTCACTCCTCCATCCTGAATAACAGGTCAATTATGGCAGAATACCTAGACCTCACAGAACCCACCACAGTCTTGGAAAAAAACTTTACAACGACCTACCCGGATAGACAAAACTGGACTCGTCAGACGCAACCTCGCAGAAACTGCGTAGACTTCTACACTGACGGGTCTAAGACCAAAGACGGGGTGGGTAGTGGGGTATTCTGCAAACAACTTAAGCTGAACAAAGCTCTAAAACTACCAAATCACAGCAGCGTTTTCCAGGCGGAACTGTTGGCTATAAAAGAGGCTTTGTCTTGGCTGAAGTGGAACGTGATATCCACCACGGATATCCGCATTCTCACGGATAGCCAAGCAGCCTTAAAGTCGTTGGAGTCCTACGTGTACACATCAAAAACTAGCCTCGACTGTCGCCTATCTCTTAACGAGATGGCTGAACAGTTCAACATACAACTTATCTGGGTACCGGGACACAGCGACATTCCAGGAAACGAAAGAGCCGACAAACTCGCCAAACAAGGAACGACGCTATAATCAATCGTGGCTTGTGAGGGTATACCCTTTGCAACCATTAAACACAATCTTATAAATCTCGCCAGGACCGAGACCAACCGGAGATGGACTCAGGGACATACCTGCCTCATCACCAGACAAATCTGGCCCTGGCTCAACAGTCAACGGACTAGGAGTATTATCTCCCTAAAAAGAAATGACATCCACAAAGTCATTGGTGTCATCACTGGACACTGCCTTATTGGTAGTCACGCGCAAAAACTAGGTATAACTCCGAATGATTTTTGCAGGAGCTGTCAGGACGAGGAGAAGGTGGAGTCCATTCATCACCTTCTCTGTGCCTGCCCGGCATTCTGCACAATCAGGAAACGATACCTAGGATCTTACTTCCTTAACGATCTGACCGAAGTTCAGCAAGTTGGGATATCTGATCTTCTTAATTTCCTAAGAAGCACTAAATGGTTCCACGAATAGGGGGCAAAACCCCCTCGTAGCTGCACAACGGGCCTTTTTGGCCTGCGCCGTGGCGCAGTGGTTAGTGTGTTGGACTCTGGCGCACGATGAGCGAGTTCGGATCCCGATAACACCAACACCATCGAATATTTATTTCGCGGCGTCCCTCCTCGGCGGGGTACTGGCAAAACCCCCCGTAGTATAACTTGCCTGGAAAAAGCTTCTCGACTCACGCCGTTCGGAATCGGCATTAAACTGTAGGTCCCTTTCACCTGTGTGAAAAATAAATCACACACAACATGGGTGATTGAGAGAAGCTTGGCTCTGGTCCTTCATGGGCTGTAACGCCACCAAAGGAGAAGAAGTATCTTCTCAATTCTCTTTTGGGAAGGCTACGGTCCTACCTACCTACCTACCTAAGTAAGTAAGTTATCGCGGATGTAAGACAATTTGGTCTTGATAACTGGAAGCAGAGTGCCCGGGACCGTCATAGATGGAAGGCAGCTATAGCTCAGGCTCAGATCCTCCATGGATTGTTGGCTTGATAACAAGTAAGTAAGTAAACCCATCGAATAGTACCACGGGTTTTTAAAAAAGAAATGAAGGCACTGAGAATAAATTAAGAAAATGATGGCGAATGTACAACAAAAAAGGAAAACAAAAAACAGTCAAGAAGGACAAAAGCTTAAATAGAAAATTGTATTTACCACATTGGGCCTGTATCAGAATGACATTCTAACCTTACACCACTTAGCACTTAAAGGCCGCACACAGTTAAAGCGGAAGCTTTTTAACGCTCGGCGTCAGTCTAGCAAAAGGTGATTAACTTGTTTATTCCGACGCCTTATATAAGCTAGCTTTATACTATATACGGCTGTTGATTTCAAGGAATGAGATAGACAATCGACTTGATTTAAAGGTCACAATGACACATACAGATTTTTGTTTTTTGATTAGAATGTGCCATCTGTAGTCGGCCGGGGTGGGATCTTAGAGATTTATGGACATTCGACTATAGTAACAGGCTACTGGAGTTATTTGTAGTCAAGGTGAGTTGTGAAAATTGTTTTCGTCAAAAATTTAACATTAGATTCAACTAGGGACCGGTGAAAAAGAACACTAGAATCTAGAGAATTTTTGCATAGCTTACCCACCAGCTAGTTGAGATCCAAAGTTTCAGCTACCAGTTGTTGATTATCAGTTATCAGATATGCGTCACTAAGTTTGCTGGTTAGCGATTTATCTTACTTAATTATTTTAGGTACAAAAATCACAGACAATTTGCAAAATGTAATTAAATGAAAAGGAGAACAACTGAAAAATTCACTTTGTTTGGTTCGCTTTGTATTCCCGGCACTTCCCAGACGCAAAAGACGCTATGCAGAAGAGAGTTAAGCGTTTTTTTTTTTATCACATTTTCAAGCCTTTTTTCTTCCAGCCAAATCTTAAATCAACGTATACCCGTCGTGTCCTCATTCGGCCGCTACTACCGCCCAACTATTGAGCGCCCCATCGATCAAAGATGCTTTTCTTTTTATTCACTGATTTTTAGAAATCAGTTTGAAGCCGTTCTCGCTCTCGAAAAATGGAACACTGCTACTCTAATCATCATCTACGCTCGCGTCTCACCGCTTTCTCTCGGCGTATGATGTTGCGTTTGTGAGCGAATAGCTTTCAACTCAAGTAGCGCCACTGATATGGATCACCTACATACATCTTTCGTGCGAGCATCAGTTCGGCTACCCTGAGCTTCGATACCGACGATAAGGAGTCGTGAGCTCGTTTTTTCTTCATCACAGATTGTCAAGGAACTCGACCCGTACATATGCACAATGTGTCATGACAAGAATAACAGATGAAAATGTAAACAAATGACGAACAGCCTCAAGACTGGACAGTTCTAGACAGTATGTGAAAGTCCCGGCAAGGGATGCATTTGTTTTCGTTACAACATTCTATTTATAGGACGAATATTAAAAATATCTATAAAATGCGCCTACAAGATAAGGAGTAATGTCATGGAGTTTCACGGAGGAAGTAATCTTTGTTTTTGTTTGGAAAATTTTGTTTACCGTCTGGTTGACAGGCAACTGCGGGCCGTAGGATCATGGCGCCTACGACCTTGTCTGATTTAAGAATAGCTGCCGGGCAGCATGTTGTTGTTGGAGGCAACATGCTAATGGAGTTGAGTCTTAATACAGCTGTTGTATGGGTCATTGATTTTTCAAATATTTATGTACATACGTTTGCCAATGGGGGAATTCTCAAAAGTATGTATGAAGACCTGTTTAAAAGGTTAAACTTCGTAGTACCTTTTGGATTGAAGCTTGCTTCGTTTAACCATAACTTGTTGGTATATGCCTGTTTAGCTATCTTATGTCAATCTTATAGATGGTACACAACTTGATTATGGGATTCGCTATGTTGAGATATTTAGACGACGACGTCTGAAAGTAGTACCGTATGCGAACACAGCAAAATATCTTGGAATGACGTTGGACGCTAAATTAAGATGGGTAAGCTGGCCAAGTGCGAGTCGGACTCGCGCACGAAGGGTTCCGTACCATCTAATCTGTATATAAAAATATGGAAGAGACTTTGTATGTATGTTACTCCATCAGCGATCACATTAAAACGGCTAATGCGTTTGAAATGATTTTTTGGATGATGACAGATCTTGGTTGCAGCCAGCTTATAGGCATATTACTTTGATGATCAAAAATCTCCATGATGAGATACCTATGTAGTCGATCATCAAAGTGTCCATTGAGTTCAAATCAGTTATCTTACTTGACAGCAAGTAGGTGAATAAGTGAATAACAATAATTATGGGAAAAAGGTTTGCAGCTAGGATTAATATATCAAGGATACAATAGGGATCAAAGCTTGGAAGTATGTTATGGGAATTTTATGGGAAATTACCAGTACGCACTTCCCAGACTCTAACATCATCATTCCTTCCGATCTCTCTAACACACCTCTGCAGAACAGGGCAACTAGACCCAACAGGGAGGATTGGAAGAGAGCACGAACGATCTTTCACGAGGGAAGCATAAAATGGGCCATCAATTCATTTGACCCCTACAAATCCCCGGGGGAGGATGGCATCTTCTTCAGAAGGGGAGTGCGCAAATCAGCCCCATGTTCATTAACATCTTTAGAACCAGCTATGCATGGGGACACATACCCACAAGCTGGACAGAGGTAACGGTAAAATTCATTCTCATAGTAGGCCTTACCTCTTCCTTCCTAAAAACAATGGAAAAATCCCGGATAGGCATATCAGGGACGGTGCCCTGAAAAGATCACCACTTCACAAAAACCAATATACCTACCAGCCTGGGAAATCGACCACGCATGCTCTTCAGGAGCTAACAGCCTGATCAACAAGTCCCTGAGCGACAAAGAAATTGCGATAGGTTGCTTTCTCGATATTGAGGATGCTTTCGACAACACCGAGTACACCCAAATAAAACGTTGCATCCTCAGCACAGGCGGATGGATAACACCACATGCAATTGGATCCAACACATACTTAGCAATCGGAAAATAAACACCCCACTAGGCAATGATAAAATCAGTGCAAATGCCGCGAAAAGATGCCATCAAGGTGGGGTTCTCTCACCTCTCCTGTGGTCCATCGTGGTAAATGAACTGATTAACATACTCAGCAACGATGGTTTCTATGTCCAAGGCTATGCTGACGACATAGTGATCCTGGTTAGAGGCAAATTCGAAAACACAGTTTCGGAACTCCTCCAACGGGCACTAAACCTTGTTGCAAACTGGTGCATAAAGGTTGCACTAAAAGTCAACCCTAGCAAAAGCACTATAGTCGCCTTTACCAAAAGGAGGAATAGGCACAAACTTACCAAACCTACCCTCTTTGGTGAAGCGATAGGGTTCTCAAAAGAAGTCAAATAACTAGGGATAACCATAGACGAAAAGCTCACTTGGAACTCTCACATTACAAAGACCATTGAGAAAGCCAGGATCTCATTATGGACCAGCAAAAGTCTCAGTGGCAAAAACTGGGGCACAAACCCCAAAATTTCCCGCTGGCTATATACAGCAATCACCAGAGCAATTCTCACATATGCTGCGCCCGTCTGGTGGCACAAAACAAAACAAGTATCAGTGCAAGCCAAGCTCAACAAATTGCAAAGACTAGCTTGCATCTGTATCACCGTAGCCATGAGAACAACCCCCACAGCAGCACTAGAAATCATCACAGACCTGCCACCTCTTCATCTCCAACTGAAGAAAGAAGCAATGGTCTTCGCCCATAGACTGATCGTGAAGGATGACTTTAACCGTAGGCTATTTCACTCTGATATCCTTACCGAAATAAACAGGGATGATATCCTAAAAATATTTCTCACAGACAATTGTCTTCCCAGATACAACTTCAGCAAAACTATATGGTCACATTCCCCAACCGACAAAACTGGGAACAGGATAGACCCTCCTTCAATCGTGGATCCTACGTGTGGTAAACAGATTCAAACAAACATTCTACAGCAAGGCTGCACTCCTAGCCCTAAAAAGCTACGAAATCACCTGCAAACTAGTATGGGACTGCCTACAGCTGCTTCACCAGCTGGCCAGCACAATCAGAGTTCACCTCATTTGGATACCTGGACGCAGCGGTCATACAGGCAACGAAAAGGCGGACCTACTAGCATGGAAAGGTTCTGCATCACCATTTATGATGCCACGGCCCTTTTGCGGCATACTCATCAGCACCACCAAATGCTGCATAAACAATTGGTTAAGGAACACGACGGATCACTACTGGTTACAAACGAAAGGTAGCAGACAAGCCAAGTTGTTCCTCCCAACTACATCCCTCAGAAGAATGAAACAAATTCTCATGCTTTCGAGGAGTCAGATTCGCTTCATCACAGGTTTCCTTACAAACGATGGGCATTATACAAGATGACACTGGCAGAATGTGTAATGAAGACGAAGAAACTGCAGAGCACATACTATGCACATACTATGTCATCGTCACCTAGGCAACTATTACCTTGAAGCATACTAAGTTTAATCACGAACTCAGGCTTTCTGAGTGAACTGTAAGTGGGGGACATCACAATAGGCCCACTCGTGGCCGCAGTGATCAGGCGACTCTGTCCCACCCCCTTATCCTATCTATCTATCTATATGATGGGAAAAAGGTTTGCAGCTAGGATTAATATATCAAGGACACAATAGGGACCAATGCTTGGAAGTGTTTTATTGGTTGTGGGATATGTATGATCGAAAGTTAATTTCACAACAATTGAATTTGTTGCAACATTTGATATCTTAACCTATCAGGATGGAATAGCAATTGTACGAAAGGGTTTGTAGCAAGGATTAACTTAGCGGTGACACAATAGGGATCATCAAAGCTTAATCTTCTTATCTTATCAGGCCTGCGATCCATGGAGGATCTGAGCCTAAGCTATAGCTGCCCTCCATCCTTGACGGTCCCGGGCACGCTGCTTCCAGTTGTCAAGACCAAGATGTCCTACATCCGCGATTACTTGGTCTTTATACCGGAGGTTCGGTCTTCCTCTTCTTCTCGAACCAGGAGGCTCGGAGTCGAAGACCCTCTTAGCTGGAGCGTTGATGTCCATGCGCTCGTTGTGGCCGAGCCAGTGTAGTCGACGGATCCTTGCCTTCCGGACTACATCCACATCTTGGTACAGCTCGTAGAGTTCGCGGTTGTGTCTTCTTCTCCATTCACCTTCCTCACAGACAGGACCAAATATCCGGCGCAGAATTTTTCTTTCGAAAGAACCCAAAATCAGCTCCGCTGTCCTGCTTATCGTCCAGCTTTCGGCTCCGTACAGCAAGACTGGCAGAATGAGCGTTTTGTAAAGCATGACTTTGGTCTTTCGAGTGAGGAGTTTTGACCCCAGTTGTTTGGACAAGCCGAAGTAGCAGCGGTTGCCAAGGGCGATTCTACGCCGGATCTCCACTGTGGTGTCATTTGTGGAATTTACGTTTGCCTCGAGGTAGACAAACTCCTTAACTACCTCGAAATTGTAGCTGTCAATTGTTATGTTTTGTCCCAGGTGGTGAGCGACGGATTGGTTTTTGCTTGACAGCATGTATTTCGTTTTGTCCTCATTGATCTTAAGACCAATTCGTTTCGCCTGTTCTTCAATCGCCGTGAATGCTTCCACGACGCCACGGCGAGAACACGCGATGATGTCGATATCATCCGCGTATCCTAGCAGCTGGATGGACTTGTAAAAGATAGTGCCTTCCCTGTTGACGCCTGCCCGTCGCACTATCTGCTCCAGCACCAGGTTGAAGAAGTCACATGACAGCGCATCTCCTTGCCGAAATCCGGTGCATGTTTCGAATGGTTCCGAGGTCCTAGAACCGAGTTGCACGGTGCATCGCGTGTTTTTTAGCGTGGCGCGACACAACTGGATAAGTTTTACCGGGATCCCGAATTCGGCCATCGCCCCAAACAGTGCTTCACGATGAATGCTGTCGTATGCGGCTTTGAAATCGATGAAAAGATGGTGTGTATCGATTCGAAGCTCGTTGGTCTTTTCCAGGATTTGTCGAAGTGTGAAAATTTGGTCTACAGTTGATTTGCCGGGCCGGAAGCCGCACTGGTAGCTGCCGATTAGTGCGGTGCAAAATGGTTTAAGACGTTCACACAATACGCTGGACAGGATCTTGTATGCAACATTGAGCAGGGATATACCTCTATAGGTCTTGCAAGAGGTAGGATCGCCTTTTTTGTGGATGGGGCATATAGAGCTGGTATTCCAGTCGTCGGGCATGCTCTCATCTTCCCAAATTCTGCAGATGATCTGGTGCATGCTCCCTACCAGAACATCGCCGCCAGCCTTGAAGAGCTCTGATGGCAAGCCATCTGAGCCTGCGGCCTTGTTGTTCTTCAGCTTCTGAATAGCTGTGCCGACTTCTTCTATGCTGGGTGGGAGGACTACTTCAGCGGCTGGAGTTGGGATTTCCTCGGTCCCTACCACTCTCTCTTGGTCATGCTCGTTAAGCAGCTGCTGGAAGTGCTGCTTAAATACATCCACTATTCCCTGCGGGTCGGTGACAAGATTACCCTCGCAGTTTCGAAGAGCCAGAGTGCCCTTTTTGAAGCCTCCTGCAAGGCCTTTGTCTTTCTTGTAAAAGGCTCGTATTTTATGTTTATCCCTAGACTCCTCGATATCCTTGAGCTGGGAGGCTGCGAAGATTCTTTTCTTTTGTCGCAGTAGTTTCTTCTCCTCCCTTCTTCTGGCTCGGTACTCTTCTCGCGCTGCCCTGGTTTTCCTCTGCAGCGCCTTTTGGTACGCCTCGTCGGTTGCTGCCTTTTTCTGCTCACACTCGCCATCATACCACGGGTTTCTTGTCGGGGGTGGTAGGTATCCTAAGGTGGTTTCGGCTACTTCCTGAATGGCTGAGCGGCAATGCAGCCACATATTATTAGCATTTGTGTTCGACGTAGGCATAAAAAATGGTTACATCAATTCAGAAGACTAAACATCGGTGTATTGCGAACTTTAAGTAGAGTTATGAATTATTCATCTAAAAATCAACAACTTACGTAGGTGGCGCTACAGTCCAGCGTGAACCTGGGTTTAAACCAACAAGCTTTTCCAGTTGGCGCGGTCTTTTGCTAGCTATTTTCCCTTCCACCTGTGTGGGCCACCTTAGATTCGGTCGTCCTCTGCTGAGTCGTCCCTCGGGGTTGGACTCGAAGATGCAGAATTGTTCCTCCCAGAACGACCAAGAGCCTCCTCATCCCCTATACAGGCCACTGCGCCATAGAGGAAGACCGGGATGACTAAGGTTTTGTATAGCGTAACCTTAGTCTTTCGAGAGAGGTCTCTATATTTTAGCCCAAAGAAGCCGCGGTTGGCAAGAGTACTAATTCTGCGTTTGATTTCAGCACTGATGCTCTTGTCGCTGGTGAGCAAGGGTAGACGAAGTCCTTTGACCACTTCGAATTTAGCCGTCCGCTGTGTTCTTCCAATTACGACAAGGTCATCCGCGTACGCCAACAGTTGCGCAGACTTGAAATAAATCGTACCCCTTGTGACGACCAGTGAGTCTCCTATGATATTTTCAAGAACGATGTTGAAAAAATGACATAACAACGCTTCACCTACATAAATCGTTTTTTAACGACAAATACCTCCATGAAGGATCTGAGCCTGCGCTATAGCTGCCTTCCATCCTTTACGGTCCCGGGTACGCTGCTTCCAGTTATCAAGACCAAGTTGTCTTACATTCGCGAATACTTGGGTTTTATACCGGAGGTTCGGTCTTCCTCTTCTTCTCGAACCAGGAGGCTCAGAGTCGAAGACCTTCTTAGTTGGAGCGTTGGTGTTCATGCGCTCGATGTGGCCGAGCCAATGTAGTCGAATGTCTCGGTCAATTCGCTACAGACTTTAACGGAGCAGCGAGAGTTCGCCATTGCCATTCTGCACAATCTGACGAGTTTGGTAAGGATGTCAAAGACATGGCGCTGTATAGCTCGTCTCTAAGCACACTGTAAAGGTGAAGGGTGCCGATTCGATATACTGGGGTCTTCTCCAAGATCTGCCGTTGTATGAATATCTGATCTATTGTGGATTTACCTGGGCTGAAACTACATACAACAAAGGGTTTCAGGCGTTCACACAATATGGCAGAGTAGATCTTATATGCAATGTTAAGGAGACTTATTCCCCTGTAGTTGGCGCAGTTATAGGGGTCTCCTTTCCTATGGACCGGGCAAACGATGCATGCTTTCCTCCGACCATATTTTACAGATGACCTGGTGCATTCGGCCTACCAGCTCATCTGAAGTCGCTTTAAATAGCTCGGCTTTATTAATCTTAAATTTAAAAATGACCACCTAAATTCCATGTAGGCCGGATGGACGGAATTCTTTTGCATGTTCGTCCGTTGCGAATGGATCATTCTGCGTGACAGCAGTATTCGATCTTTCATCGCCATCTATAGAAGTATCCCTTCCATTTTCTCAGCATTGACTGTGACTCGACTACTAGTTGGTCGTCTTCATTCCTACAGTCTTCTGCGCTGGCTATACATATAGATATCCTTGTTCATTTTGCTTTTTCATAAAACTAGCGAGCGTCAATCCTGTGGCAGCATGTGTTCCGCTCTCCTTTTCTGCTCGTAATCTAAATAGCAAACATCATTTGTAAATCCTGTGTAGCTGAGGTATGCCTATTGAAGACGGACTGCTTTTGCACGGTTAGAGCGGGCAGATCTTTGTTTCAATAATTGAATGTCGTAACCATGCGGGATTCGAAGAGTTTATCATTCCCTAGATTATTATTTGCAGATTCAACTCCATTGTTAACGTAACTTGCTACAATCGCTCACGTCATTGTAAACAACCTCACCTTATCGTCGACCAATCGCCCTATCAGTCATCACTCACACACATACATACCTGTTTCTCATCGTTTACATTAGCTTTTCCAAAACACTCCCGCAGCAACAGATGCTTTGATTCCAACTATGTATCTCCTAGCTCCTTAGCTACATATATACATCCTCCATATTCAATGCATCTGGAATTTAGCTGAGTTCCAACTAAATTCACTGCCGTTTGCTCATAACATGACAGTTAACCTCTATCTCAAATGACTGATAAGAGTACTTTCTCAAGGTCCCTTCCGATAAAGTTTTGAAATCACAACGGCTACGGGTGTTGTTTGTTGTAACAACACCTTTAGAGGTTCATTTCCCGACCCGACAACAACAAAGAGAATTAATCAAAGCAATTCGAATGCAATTGCTCTCGCTGATGCGAAAGATTCATGAATGAAGATTAGAGTTATAGGGAACACATTCGACTTTGGCGTGGTCTAAGAATGGTCACAGTTCACAAGTGACAATCGCAGGCTTCTCCGATAAGGAGAAAGCACACGACTCGCGCCTGACTGTCCGCAGACCGAGTTGCTATTTTGTAAAATTCGTGTGTTTCTAAAGAATCGTTAGAAGGTTGTTGATCGATCTGTTGCATCGAAACCATCTGTAAAGGTACGTTCAAAAAGGCGTATCGGTAGCTCGGCAAGGAGAAGGCACACCTTGATACTACTTACTTATCAGGCCTGCGATCCATGGAGGATCTGAGCCTGAGCTATAGCTGCCTTCCATCCTTGACGGTCCCGGGCACACTGCTTCCAGTTGTCAAGACCAAGATGTCCTACATCCGCGATTACTTGGTCTTTATACCGGAGGTTCGGTCTTCCTCTTCTTCTCGAACCAGGAGGCTCGGAGTCGAAGACCCTCTTAGCTGGAGCGTTGATGTCCATGCGCTCGATGTGGCCGAGCCAGTGTA
This sequence comes from Eumerus sabulonum, assembly GCA_951905685.1. Classification (NCBI taxonomy): domain Eukaryota; kingdom Metazoa; phylum Arthropoda; class Insecta; order Diptera; family Syrphidae; genus Eumerus; species Eumerus sabulonum. The sequence continues at coordinate 244,899,414 of OX645060.1, forward strand.
GTCGACGGCTCCTTGCCTTCCGGACTACATCTACATCTTGGTACAGCTCGTAGAGTTCGCGGTTGTGTCTTCTTCTCCATTCACCTTCCTCACAGACAGGACCAAATATCCGGCGCAGAATTTTTCTTTCGAAAGAACCCAAAATCAGCTCCGCTGTCCTGCTTATCGTCCAGCTTTCGGCTCCGTACAGCAGGACTGGCAGAATGAGCGTTTTGTAAAGCATGACTTTGGTCTTTCGAGTGAGGAGTTTTGACCCCAGTTGTTTGGACAAGCCGAAGTAGCAGCGGTTGCCAAGGGCGATTCTACGCCGGATCTCCACTGTGGTGTCATTTGTGGAATTTACGTTTGCCCCGAGGTAGACAAACTCCTTAACTACCTCGAAATTGTAGCTGTCAATTGTTATGTTTTGTCCCAGGTGGTGAGCGACGGATTGGTTTTTGCTTGACAGCATGTATTCCGTTTTGTCCTCATTGATCTTAAGACCAATTCGTTTCGCCTGTTCTTCAATCGCCGTGAATGCTTCCACAATGCCACGGCGAGAACACGCGATGATGTCGATATCATCCGCGTATCCTAGCAGCTGGATGGACTTGTAAAAGATAGTGCCTTCCCTGTTGACGCCTGCCCGTCGCACTATCTGCTCCAGCACCAGGTTGAAGAAGTCACATGACAGCGCATCTCCTTGCCGAAATCCGGTGCATGTTTCGAATGGTTCCGAGGTCCTAGAACCGAGTTGCACGGTGCATCGCGTGTTTCTTAGCGTGGCGCGACACAACTGGATCAGTTTTACCGGGATCCCGAATTCGGCCATCGCCCCAAACAGTGCTTCACGATGAATGCTGTCGTATGCGGCTTTGAAATCGATGAAAAGATGGTGTGTATCGATTTGAAACTCGTTGGTCTTTTCCAGGATTTGTCGAAGTGTGAAAATTTGGTCTAAAGTTGATTTGCCGGGCCGGAAGCCGCACTGGTAGCTGCCGATTAGTGCGGTGCAAAATGGTTTTAGACGTTTACACAGTACGCTGGACAGGATCTTGTATGCGACATTGAGCAGGGATATACCTCTATAGTTCTTGCAAGAGGTAGGATCGCCTTTTTTGTGGATGGGGCATATAGAGCTGGTATTCCAGTCGTCGGGCATGCTCTCATCTTCCCAAATTCTGCAGATGATCTGGTGCATGCTCCCTACCAGAACATCGCCGCCAGCCTTGAAGAGCTCTGATGGCAAGCCATCTGAGCCTGCGGCCTTGTTGTTCTTCAGTTTCTGAATAGCTGTGCCGACTTCTTCTATGCTGGGTGGGAGGACTACTTCAGCGGCTGGAGTTGGGATTTCCTCGGTCCCTACCATTCTCTCTTGGTCATGCTCGTTAAGCAGCTGCTGGAAGTGCTGCTTAAATACATCCACTATTCCCTGCGGGTCGGTGACAAGATTACCCTCGCAGTTTCGAAGAGCCAGGGTGCCCTTTTTGAAGCCTCCTGCAAGGCCTTTGGCTTTCTTGTAAAAGGCTCGTATTTTATGTCTATCCCTAGACTCCTCGATATCCTTGAGCTGGGAGGCTGCGAAGATTCTTTTCTTTTGTCGCAGTAGTTTCTTCTCCTCCCTTCTTCTGGCTCGGTACTCTTCTCGCGCTGCCCTGGTTTTCCTCTGCAGCGCCTTTTGGTACGCCTCGTCGGTTGCTGCCTTTTTCTGCTCACACTCGCCATCATACCACGGGTTTCTTGTCGGGGGTGGTAGGTATCCTAAGGTGGTTTCGGCTACTTCCTGAATGGCTGAGCGGCAATGCAGCCACATATTATTGGCATTTGTGTTAGACGTAGGCATACCGTAGAGTCTTTCGCTCAGCTGCTCACTGTAGACTCTGGCAACCTCCGGTGTGCTCAGGCGCCCAATGTCGAACCTCCTCCTGATGGGCTGGTGCAGCTTTCTGACATTGGATAGTCGAGCTCTGAATCTTGCTGCTACGAGGAAGTGGTCAGAGTCGACATTTGCCCCTCTGAATGTTCGCACATCCAGGATGTTTGACGCGTGCCTTGCGTCAATGAGCACATGGTCGATTTGGTTGGCGGTTCGACCGTCCGGAGATCGCCAGGTTGCTGTGTGGATTCGCTTGCGAGGGAATCTTGTGCTACTTATCACCGCATTACGAGCTGTCGCAAAGTCAGCGAGTCGGAAGCCGTTATCTGTTGTTGTATCGTGGAGGCTGTGCTTTCCGATCACTCCGCCAAGAGTGTTTTCCTTTCCGATTTTGGCATTGAAGTCCCCGAGCACGATTTTTACATCGTACTCCGGACAAGCTCCGTAGGCGTTGTCCAGGAGGTCATAGAAGTCCTCCTTGATAGGGTCTTCAGCCTCGTCGGTAGGGGCGTGTGCACATATAAGGCTGATGTTATAAAATCTGCCTCTGATGCGGATCACAGCCAGGCGATCACATATAGGTTTAAAGTCGATGACCGTCGACCTTAACCGCTTTCCCACGACAAATCCGCATCCCAGTAAGTGCAACCTTTTGTGACAGCTGTAATAAATGTCGCAATTTTTCTTCCTAATCATACCGTTTCCTATCCAGCGTATTTCCTGGACCGCAGTAATATCCGCCTTGTACTGCGTGAGGATCCCTTCTAGTTTATGAGCAGCTCCGGGAGTGTACAGGGTTCTGACATTCCAGGAGCATACTCGCAAATCGTGTTCCTTTTTCGTGCGTTGTCGTCGTCGAGTATCCGTCCGTGTATCCGAGACATCTTGCTCATTCATAACTTTGGGTTTTTTTACGTGGGCGGATTGTTAGCCCGCCGCACAACCGCCATTCTGGTCGGGGTTTTTTTCGCTGCATACGTTTGTTCACCTCCCAACGGTTGTCGAAGAGGCTATCCAGAGGGCGCCGCGAGGAGGCCGTATGTCAACTTGACCCGGGCATTTAAACAGGGATCGTTGCTGGCATCTCGCCAGGTTGAGAGCAATCAACAACTTTACCCTGTATGTCCGAGCCCATGCCCTCTGCACACCTTGATAACCCTAAGCTAAACTGATTACCAGTTTGTGACAATAACAGACTGTCAGCGGAAAATTTCAACCTTAACAAGCGCTTGGATGTACTGTATTTAGAAATTGGTCAACTTGACTTGGTCAGTCTGTGTAGGATTGTCTCGATGTACAAGGCATTGTTACACGTGGGATATGTCGAACGATAGGTCTCGTCCCATGATGTGTGGAAGGAAATCTGAAAAGTCACTTTGCCGACTGAACTATGATGAGTGGTTCTATAGTGTCTGTTGACGTGGTCGTGTATAGTTGTAGGATAAGAAAAGGATATTTGAGATACAGGGATCATAAAGGATTCATTGGCAGTGTTTAAAAGAAAATAGTTCCATTTCGAAATTATTTATTCACGAGGAAGGGAGGTTGAAGGTTCCAGGGATTTTAAATCCATTCACAAAGGATACCAGTACTTTTGTTTCATTCTATGCGAAGAGGAAGTTTTGAATTAAATTTAAGGAGTGCTCCTGAGATGCAAGGATGGAAATGAGAATCATTATGTGAGGAGAAACAAAATGCGTCGGATACTGTAGTTTGTTGTAATATGTCAAACAACGGAGGAGGTTTTATGAGAGAAATAAATGGCTATTTCGGGTTGTTTCCCAGTTTCTTTACTCGTTGGAACTTTGTTACGGCTTTTATCCTAGAAACTCTTTCTCTTTGAATGAAGGTGCTGTATGATTTGGTGACATTTAGTAGGTTTCAATGACATTTTATATTATTTTCTGGGATTTTCGTTAAAAGGGAAAGAAGAGCTTAGAAAGTGTGAAAAGGTCTTGTGACTAATATGAGTGTGAGGCTTACCGTGACAATTGTCACGCAGTACAAGGCGGGTACTACTGCGACCCAGGAAATACGTTGGATAGGAAACGGTAGGATGAGGATAAGAGTCTGCGAGATATATTACAGCTGTCACAAAAGATTGCACATGGGATGCGGATTTGTCGCGGGAACGCGGTTAAGGTCGAAGGTCATCGACTATAAGTGATCGTCTGGCTGTGACCTGCATCTAAGGCAGATTTTACATATGTGCACACACCCCTACCAAAGTGGCTGAAGACCCCATCAAAGAGGAGTTTTATGATCTCTTGGACAACGTCTACGGAGCTTGTTTGGAGTACGATGTTAAAATCGTACTCGCGGACTTCAATTCCAAAATCGGTAAGGATAACACCTTTGGCGGAGTGATCGGAAAGCAAAACAATCGATAATGGCTTCCGACTCACGGACTTTGCGACGTAATGCGGTGATAAGTAGCCCAAGATTTCCCCGCAAACGAATCCACAAACCAACCTGGCGATCTCCGGATGGTCGAACCGCCAACCAAATCGACCATGTGCTCATTGACGCAAGAGAATCGTCAAGTATCAGGGAGGCAAACGTCGACTCTGACCATTTCCTCGTAGCAGCAAGGTTCAGAGCTCGACTGTATGATGTCAGAAAGCTGAACCTGCCACCATGAGGAGGTTCGACATTGGACGCACCTGAGCACACCGGAGGTTACCAGAGTCTACAGGGAGCAACTCAGCGAACGGCTCTCCGGTCTGCCTAGGCCGAGCGCAAAGGTAAACAATATGTGGCTGCATTGCCGCTTAGTCACTAAGGAAGTAGCCCAGAACACCTTAGGTTACCTACCACCGCCGACAAGAAACCCGTGGTATCCTAGCAAGTGTAAGCAGAAAAAGGCAACAACCAACGAGGCGTACCAAAAAGCGCTGCAGCGAAAAACCAGGGCAGAGCAAGATGAGTGCCGAGACGAGTCCCTTCTTCTGGAGAAGGGAAGAAAAGAATCTGCGACTAAGGAAAAGAATCTTCGCGGCCTCCCTGCTCAAGGATAAAATACGGTCCTTTTATAAGAACGCCAAAAGCCTTGCAGGAGGCTTCAAGAAAGGCACCCAGGTCTTGGAAATTTCGAGGATGTTCTTGCCACCGATCCGCAGGGAATAGTGGATGTATTTAAGCAGCATTTCCAGCAGCTGCTTAATGAGCATGACCAAAAGAGAGTAGTAGGGACTGAGAAAATCATAACTCCAGCCCCTGAAGTAGTCCTCCCAATCAGTATCGAATAAGTTGTCACAGCTATTCAAAAGCTGAAGAGCAGCTTGCCATCAGAACTCTTCAAGGCTGGCGGCGATGTTCTGGTAGGGAGCATGCACCAGATCATCTGCAGAATTTGGGAAGATGAGAGCATGCCCGACGACTGGAATACCAGCTCTATTTGCCCGATCCACAAAAAAGGCGATCCTACCTGCTCAATGTCGCATACAAGATCCTGTCCAGCGTATTGTGTGAACGTCTAAAACCATTTTGCACCGTACTAATCGGCAGCTACCAGTGCGGCTTTATGGCCGGCAAATCGACTTTAGACCAAATATTCATACTTCATCATATACTGGAAAAGACCAGCGTGTTTCAAACCGATGCGCACCATGCAGTTCGATCCTAGGACTTATGAACCGTTTGAAACATGCACTGGATTTCGGCGCTTTCGTGTGACTTCTCCAATTCGGTGCTCGAGCAGATAGCACGACGGGCAGGCGTCAACAGGGAAAGCACTATCTTCTACAAGTCTGTCCAGCTGCCAGGATACGCTGAGGATATGGACATCATCATGCGGTCTCAGCGTCACGTTATAGAAGCTTTCATGGTGATTGAAGAACATAGAAAATGAGTTGGTTTTAAGGCCAACGAGGATAAGACAAAGTGTATGCTATCAAGCAAAAACCGATCCGTCGCTCACCACCTGGAACAAAATATAACGATTGAAAGCTATCATTTCGAGGTGGTTAAGAAGTTTACCTACCTCGGGGCAAACGTAAACTCCACAAATGACACCACAGTGGATATCCGGCATAGAATCGCCCTTGGCAACCGCTGCTACTTCAGTTTGCCCAAACAACTTGGGTCAAAACTTGTCACTCGAAGAACCAAAGTTATGCTTTACAAAACGCTTATACTGACAGTCTTCCTGTGCCGAGCCGAAAGCTGGACGATAAGAAGGACGGCGGAGCTGATTTTGGGTTCTTTCGAAAGGAAAATTCTGCGTCGGATATTTGGTCCGGAGGAGGAGAAGACACAACCGCGAACAAAGTCAGTAAAGATTATATATGTAGTTGGTCGTGAGACACAAGCTTATGGTAGTGGATTTTTCTGTGGAAAAAACCATGTTGGAAAACTGAGATATGTTCCTTAGTTGCAAAGAAGACCTTGTCGTAACCGATTTTTTTAAAAAAGTTTGGGAATCACTGACTTTGTAGAAATCGGCGTGTAGTTAGGTAATATTTTGCTTAGAACCAACGTAGGGGTAGCATCTATCCGACGGATGCCAAAAAGGAAAACAGCCACCGCAGACGAACATCTTGCGGCACCGTTAGTAAGTCCATCCCCATCTCCTCAAGGTGCCATCTGGAGATTTCCTATGCAAACTGCAGACGAGGTAGGGCGAATGGCGAGCCTTCTGCGCCAAAAAAAAACAGGACAAGTCGGTTAGGCTACGGTCCAGTCAGCCGTAACCGTAAAATACCCAAATCCGAAACAACCACAAGTCTCGGATAAAAGGGACCGGATTAATGTTGGAAAAAAATACAAAGATCTTCGGCTCTGTACGTGGAATGTTAGGTCCCTAAACAGGCCTCGTGCAGTCGAACAGCTTGCGGACGCCCTAGACCGCTATAAAGCGGACATTACTGCTATCTAGGAGATGCGATGGAAAGGACCGGGTATAAAGCGTTTGAAAAACTGCGACATTTACTACGGCGACTGCTATAGGGAGAGAGGACAACGACTGTTCGGATGCGGATTTGCTGTTCGATTCCTAAGCTTTCGGCAGGTGAACAAACGCCTCACAACGATCCGTATCAAGTCTACATTTTTTAACATCAGCCTGATCTGCGTTCACGCCCCCACGGAAGACAAGGAGGACTCCACCAAAGATGAGTTCTATGATCTCCCAGGCAGAACGTATACCCAATGGCCCAGCTATGACATCAAAATTGTACTAGGAGACTTCTATGCTCAGCTGGGTAAGGAAAGCATCTTTAAACGAGCCATCGGCAAACATAGCCTACACGACACCACATCCGATAACGGACACAGGCTGATTGATCTTGCTCTCCTCCTAGCCAGTACGCGGTTCCCGCACCTCGATGTACACAAAAGCACCTGGTAGTCGCCAGGTCAATCATTCACTAACCAGATTGATCATTCACTAACCAGATTGATCATATCGCGATCGACGTCAAACACTCCTCCACCATTCTTCTAACATCGACTCGGCCTATCTCTTAATGAGATGGCTGAACAGTTCAACATACAACTTATATGGGTACCGGGACACAGCGACATCACTGGAAATGAAAGAGCCGACACACTCGCCAAACAAGGAACGACGCTACAATCAATCGTGGCTTGTGAGGGAGTACCCCTTACAACCATTAAATATAATCTGACCAATCTCGCCAGGGCCGAGACGAACCTGAGATGGACCCAGGGACATACCTGCGTCATTACCAGGCAAATCTGGCCTCGGCTTGACAGTCAGCGCACAAGGAGTATAATCTCCCTAAAAAGAACTGACATCTACAAAGTCATCGGTGTCATCACAGGTCACTGCCTCATTGGCAGTCACGCACAAAGACTAGGTATAGTTCCAAATGACTTCTGCAGAAGCTGTCAGGACGAGGAGGAGGTCGAATCCATTCACCACCTTCTATGCGCCTGTCCAGCTTTTTGCAATATAAGGAAGCGTTACCTAGGCTCTTACTTCCTTAACGATCTGACAGATGTTCAGAAAGTAGGGATACTTGATCTTCTTAACTTCTTAAGAAGCACTAGATGGTTCCACGAATAGGGGGATAAAACCCCCTCGTAGCTGCACAACGGGCCTCCTTGGCCTAAGTGCGTTCTTCTCAATTTTGGGAAGGCTAAGACCCTACCTACCTACCTACCTAACATTGACTCGGACCACTATCTTGTAATAGTCCAGATGCGCCTACGCGCCCAAGTATACAAAGTTATGACGTCGGAAAGCTACTATCACCAGAAACCGCTCGTGCTTTTACCGATCGCGTCTCCCTTAAGCTCTCCAATACATCTCAATCCTCCACGCTGTCAACAGAAGAGCCGTGGAACCTTTGCAAACAAGCCCTGAAAAGCACTGCGTCTGAAGTTTTGGGCTTCAAGGCTCCACCACGAAGAAACCCCTGGTTCGATGACGAGTGTAGGAGGATCCACACAGCGAAGCCTGATGAATATAAAGCCTCGCTGCATAGAAGAACAAGAGCAGCTCGTGAGCTCTACGAGTTAAAAAGAAGGGAGGAGCATAAACTTCTCAGGAGAAAGAAGAAAGAGCACGAGAAACGTGCGATTGAGGATTTGGAGAGGTTTTACTGCAGGCATGACGTTCGAAGGTTTTATCAACAGATAAAACGAACATGCCAAGGTTATAAAGCCAGAACGGAAACCTGCGGGGATGAGAATAGACACCTAGTAGTAGAATCGCCTGCGATCCATGGAGGATCTGAGCCTGAGCTATAGCTGCCTTCCATCCTTGACGGTCCCGGGCACGCTGCTTCCAGTTGTCAAGACCAAGATGTCTTACATCCGCGATTACTTGGTCTTTATACCGGAGGTTCGGTCTTCCTCTTCTTCTCGAACCAGGAGGCTCGGAGTCGAAGACCCTCTTAGCTGGAGCGTTGATGTCCATGCGCTCGATGTGGCCGAGCCAGTGTAGTCGACGGGTCCTTGCCTTCCGGACTACATCCACATCTTGGTACAGCTCGTAGAGTTCGCGGTTGTGTCTTCTTCTCCATTCACCTTCCTCACAGACAGGACCAAATATCCGGCGCAGAATTTTTCTTTCGAAAGAACCCAAAATCAGCTCCGCTGTCCTGCTTATCGTCCAGCTTTCGGCTCCGTACAGCAAGACTGGCAGAATGAGCGTTTTGTAAAGCATGACTTTGGTCTTTCGAGTGAGGAGTTTTGACCCCAGTTGTTTGGACAAGCCGAAGTAGCAGCGGTTGCCAAGGGCGATTCTACGCCCGATCTCCACTGTGGTGTCATTTGTGGAATTTACGTTTGCCCCGAGGTAGACAAACTCTTTAACTACCTCGAAATTGTAGCTGTCAATTGTTATATTTTGTCCCAGGTGGTGAGCGACGGATTGGTTTTTGCTTGGCAGCATGTATTTCGTTTTATCCTCATTGATCTTAAGACCAACTCGTTTCGCCTGTTCTTCAATCGCCGTGAAGGCTTCCACAATGCCACGGCGAGAACACGCGATGATGTCGATATCATCCGCGTATCCTAGCAGCTGGATGGACTTGTAAAAGATAGTGCCTTCCCTGTTGACGCCTGCCCGTCGCACTATCTGCTCCAGCACCAGGTTGAAGAAGTCACATGACGGCGCATCTCCTTGCCGAAATCCGGTGCATGTTTCGAATGGTTCCGAGGTCCTAGAACCGAGTTGCACGGTGCATCGCGTGTTTTTTAGCGTGGCGCGACACAACTGGATCAGTTTTACCGGGATCCCGAATTCGGCCATCGCCCCAAACAGTGCTTCACGATGAATGCTGTCGTAAGCGGCTTTGAAATCGATGAAAAGATGGTGTGTATCGATTTGAAACTCGTTGGTCTTTTCCAGGATTTGTCAAAGTGTGAAAATTTGGTCTATAGTTGATTTGCCGGGCCGGAAGCCGCACTGGTAGCTGCCGATTAGTGCGGTGCAAAATGGTTTTAGACGTTCACACAATACGCTGGACAGGATCTTGTATGCGACATTGAGCAGGGATATACCTCTATAGTTCTTGCAAGAGGTAGGATCGCCTTTTTTGTGGATCGGGCATATAGAGCTGGTATTCCAGTCGTCGGGCATGCTCTCATCTTCCCAAATTCTGCAGATGATCTGGTGCATGCTCCCTACCAGAACATCGCCGCCAGCCTTGAAGAGCTCTGATGGCAAGCCATCTGAGCCTGCGGCCTTGTTGTTCCTCAGCTTCTGAATAGCTGTGCCGACTTCTTCGATGCTGGGTGGGAGGACTACTTCAGCGGCTGGAGTTGGGATTTCCTCGGTCCCTACTGTGGTATTATACCATTCTATTTACATTTAGTGTTAACGTTCTACAGCGCTACCTATTAGTGAGTTGTACTAAGAACGGAGTAGTGATACGATCTATTGTAATATAAAATGTAAAAGGAAAAATAAATGGCAGTTCCTCTCTGACTACCACCGGAAATACATTGTATTTGGCGACGAGGATAGAAAAAATAGCGAAACGTGCGGATAGTAAAATACCACAAGAATAGTCAAAGAACGCACAATGTCTCACGCAGACAATTCAAGTAGCCCAGCAAATGAAAGTTTGTTTGGTACAACATCGATGGTCACGGGCATACGGGAATTCAGGCCAGGGATGGATAATTGGAGACACTGGAACGAGGTGTTAAATTCACATTTTGTGGAGGCCGCGTGTGAAGAGGATCGTGTCAAAAGATCGGTGTTGTTGAAGGCAGTGGGCCTGGAAGCATATGGGTTACTGCGAGAGCTGTGTGACCCGGTATTACCGGCATCAAAAACATACGAAGACTTGTGTAAGCTGTTGGAACGGCATTACTCGCCACCAGTAATTATTTTCCGCGAACGTAGAAAGTTTTTCGACGCGAGAAAATTGGAGTGCGAATCGGTGGCCACGTGGTACGCACGAGTTAAGAAACTGGCGATGGATTGCAAATTTGGTGTACAGTTAGATGCCTTTGTGCTTAATAAATTTGTAACCGGGTTTGAAGGAACGATTTTCGAACGGCTATGTGAAGAAGACGGAAGTCTCAAGTTGGAAGATGCCCTAAAAAAGGCACTGACGGTAGAAGTAAAAATGCATGCTCAACAAAACATGCATGTAAGTGAGGTTAACTACCTTCAAAGACAGCGGGGGATAACTAGGAGCAGCAAGGGCGAGGGGCAGACAAAGGGTAACAAACTAGTAGATTACAACAAGCAGACGACGAGCAACAACAAGAAAGGCAGAAGAAAGTGTACGCATTGCGGATGGAAGAATCATACTAGTGAAAAGTGCCGGTACAAGTACAGCACGTGCCATAAGTGTAACAAGGTGGGGCACTTGGCAAGTGTGTGCAGCAGCAGACAGGTCAACGTGGTGGAGGTTTCAAAAGCTAAGCAGAATAGTTGTAATAGTTTGTATGATGCTAATAACGAGTTTTCAATTTATAGTATTTCTGGGGAACATGCGCCTGTTCAACCGTTTACACTGGCTGTGGAGGTCAACCGGGTCCGGCTTGATTTCATTCTGGATACTGGAGCTGCTGGTTCCTTGATTTCGAAGGCGACGTTTGACAAATATTTTAATAAGCGTTGTCTGAAACCGTGTTTGGACGAGTTCTGCACATATAACGGCGACCACATTAAAGTAATGGGTGAGTTTACTGCAACTATCAAATTCCGCGAAAAGTCCAACATTTTGCGGTTAGTGGTAACTGATACTGGTAGTCCACCAATTATGGGTCGAGATTTTATTGAGTTATTCGGTATTAGACTCTCACTTCCGCAAGTTAATTCTATCTACAATATAAGTGAATGTGTAGCTAACTTAAAAAAGCGATTTTGTAGTGTCTTCAAGGAAGAATTAGGTTCTTATATAGGGAATAAGGTGAAATTAGAGTTGCTCCCGAATACTACACCTATTTTTTGTAAGCCAAGACCCGTGCCCCTGGCGTGGCGATCTGTGATTGAGAAGCAATTAACAGAGTTGGAAGAGAAAGGTGTGTTGGTCCGGGTGGACAACGCAGATTGGGGTACACTATTGGTTCCCATAGTTAAACCTAACGGCGAGCTTCGGATTTGCGGTGATTACAAATCTACCATTAACAAATATCTAGTAGATGTTAAATATCCGTTACCGCGCATTGAAGAGTTGTTTGCTTCGCTTAAAGGTGATTTCTTTACGAAATTAGATCTTTCGAATGCGTATAACCAATTACTGCTAGACGAGTCTTCGCAATTGTTATGCGCTTGGAGCACGCATATTGGTATTTTCAGAATGACACGGTTGCCTTTTGGCGTTAAGCCGGCTGCAGCTATTTTTCAGAAGACCATAGAAAACGTTTTGCGTGGTATTCCAAATGTTGTAAACTACTTAGACGATATAGTGTTAACAGGAGCTACTTTTCATGAACATGTTAAAACAATAGAGTTAGTGTTGGCGAAACTGGAGTCGGTAGGCCTTCGCCTCAATGCTAGGAAGTGCGAGTTCTTCAAGGAAAAGGTTTCCTATTTAGGTTTTAACATTGATCGAAATGGCTTGAGTAAGAATAAGGATAGAATAGCCGCAGTTTAAGAGGCCCCTGTTCCACAAAATGTCTCGGAGTTAAGATCATTCGTTGGAATGTTAAATTATTATTCGAAGTTCATTCAAGATTTCGCGCATAAAATGGCTCCATTGTATGAACTGCTTAGAAAAGATGTGAGGTTTATATGGTCGAAGGCGTGTCAAGAAGCGTATGCATCTCTAAAACAAGAAATAACATCGGACCAGATTCTGGTACATTTTGACCCTAAGAAGACCATCGTGTTATCTACAGATGCGTCGAATGTTGCAGTGGCGGGTATTTTATCCCACAGGTCTGCAAAAGGTTTCGATATGCCAATTGCATTTGTGTCAAGAGCTCTCACACAAGCTGAAAAAAACTATAGTACCATTCAAAAGGAGGCTCTAGCAATAGTTTTCAGTGTAACTAAATTAAAACAATATTTGTTAGGTAACCACTTCATTTTGGAGTCAGACCACAAACCACTTTTGGCAATATTCGGTGAGGGCAAAGGAATACCGGTAATGGCAGCTGCGAGGATGCAGAGATGGGCTTTCATTTTGTCCGGTTTCAATTATAGCATGAGATACATTAAAGGTTCGGAAAATTTTGCAGATCACTAGTCACGTTTGCCCCAGCGAGAAGGTAAAGAAGGTGACAATGAGTTCAATTACATTAATTTTATCAACGTAAACAATAGGATGAACTTAAATTTTAAAGTAATATCGAAGGAAACCAGGCGCGATCCTATTTTATCGAAATTATTGGAGGCAATTCATAGGGGAAGAGTAGGCACACTAGAGGGGCAGGATTTTACTCCATTCCGCAATAGAAAAGACGAGCTTTCGGTGGAATATGACTGTATTTTATGGGGATACAGGGTAATTATCCCTTTAAAATTACGAAATACGGTTTTAGCTGAGTTGCATCGTTCTCATTTAGGCATCGTCAAGACAAAGGCCTTGGCACGGTCGTACGTTTGGTGGCCCAACTTAGACCAGTGTATCGAACGGTTAATTGCAAATTGTATCCCATGTAAAACTATTCAACCAAGTCCTGAAAAATGTCCCCTGATTCCGTGGACGCCTACTGAATCTGTGTGGTCTCGGATTCATGTTGACTTCGCGGGTCCCATTAAACAATTTTATTTTCTCATAATTATCGATTCCTATTCGAAATGGGTAGAAGTCTGTAAAACCAAGGACATTACTACTAGCTTTACTATCACTAAGTTGCGAGAAATTTTCTGCAGATTTGGGTTGGTGGATACCCTGGTTAGTGATAATGGGCCTCAATTTACGTCGAATGAATTCCAGCAATTTTTGGCTAGGAATAATATAAGGCATATTTTGACAGCTCCAGGACATCCCGCTACTAATGGGCAAGCGGAAAATTTCGTAAAGACTTTCAAAAAGGCAGTTTGAGCTAAGTTAAGTGAAGGTACGGGAAATGGTTTAGATCAGATTATAGATACATTTTTATTTGATTACAGAGGCACTAAGCACTGTACAACGAAGGAGACACCGGCTAGGTTACTATTAGGTAGGGAACTAAAAAACCGCTTTAGCTTGCTTAGACCACCCTTAGTAAAGAACCAAATTGTTGAGAGTCAGTTATCGAATATCAGAAACCATAAAGGCGCAAGAAAAATAGACTTTGGAGATGGTGAGAATGTCTTTGTCCGCGATTATTCGAATCCTAACAAGGCAAGTTGGCAAAAAGCTGCTGTTAAGGAACGCATCGGGCCACTATCTTATCGTTGTATATTGAGTCGAAATAATAAAATAATTAAAAGACATTCGAACCAAATGATTAGAGGAGCTCCAAACGACAACGAGAACTTAGTCAAAACATTGGCGAAGGAAAAACAAAACGCGACTAATTTATATGGTAACGAATATCTACAAGAAGAAAGAAGGTCATCAGTAAGTAAACCGAGAGATGTACCCATAACCTCCACAGCAATTGGTGAGGGCGAGCAAGCGGATGTTCCCGTAGAAACAACAAAGAGAAAATTAAGATGTTTGAAACGCATAAATTATAAACAATAACTATCTTTTGTAAATTGAATTTTCCATGTAAAAAAAAACAACAAGAAAAATGAATTAAGATTATATTTATGAATTGTAACTTTTGTAACTTAACCTAAATGTTAGTATGAAGTTGGAATTAAGGAATTGATTGAATGCTATGAAATATTTTGTTAATTTGATTTTTTTTTTTGTTAGTTCTATTATTATTATTGTGTTGGTATTTCTTAACTTCATGAGGGAGGTGTGGTATTATACCATTCTATTTACATTTAGTATGTTAACGTTCTACAGCGCTACCTATTAGTGAGTTGTACTAAGAACGGAGTAGTGATACGATCTATTGTAATATAAAATGTAAAAGGAAAAATAAATGGCAGTTCCTCTCTGACTACCACCGGAAATACATTGTACCTACCACTCTCTCTTGGTCATGCTCGTTAAGCAGCTGCTGGAAGTGCTGCTTAAATACTGCCATGTAGAGTGAATTCAACGCCAAAGATGGCTTGGCCATGTAGAGAGAATGAGTGAATGGACACCAGCCCGTAGAGTCTTTGAACCCAACCCCGAGGGACGAAGAAACAGAGGACGGCCGCACTTAATATGGCGCACACAGGTGGAAGGGGACGTCAGCCAACTGGGTGTGCGGCAATGGAAAATGCTAGCAAAAGATCATACTAGTTGAAGGATCATGCTGGTTGAGCCCCAAGTTCACAACGCCCAACTGTAGTGCCCGTTAAGAACCAGAAGAACATCATCCCAGGTAAAGGGTAAAAAGGGGGAAAGCATTGCATCAAAGTCAGCAAAGTCAAAAATAATTGCAGTTCTATCTTTAGCTTTAGCTTGGTCGTTTCGAGAGAAAAATTCTGCTTACGATTTTGGGCCCGACCTGCATAAATGAGGAGTGGAGGAGAAGACTAAATAGTGAGCAGTCACATGTCACATCGACATGAACGTAGCACGGCATCTTTGGGTTTAACGCCTAAGATGGCTAGGTCATGTTGAGCGCATGGGAAACACAGCTCCGGCCCGGAAGGTCTTTGAAACCAACCCCGAGGGGCGACGCCGTCGAGGACGGCCAAATTTAAGGTGGCGCAACCAAGTGGAAGGGAACCTTAACCGACTAGAGACTGCTGGAGACTGCTGGCCAAAGACCGTGTCAGTTGGAGAGGATTTTTAAAGGAAGCCCAGGTTCGCCATGAACTGTAGCGCCGAAAAAGAAGAAGAAGAAATCGCCATCCATAATCCAGTTTATATCTCCTAGATTAAAGTCTCTGGCGTAAAACAATATGTCGATAATCATTAAGATTGTCCCAGAGACATTTGCAATTATTTAAATGAGAGCTGGTCATGGTGCAGTGGTAAACATCACCGTCTGTAGTTCAAAGTCTGTCAGCTGTTGTTGTGTTGGAAGTGATCAAAACGATGAAGGCATAACACTCACAGTATATGGCCACTTCAAATTGGTACTCAGTGACTAAAGTTCCAATATAACACTACAGTGACATGGAACATTCGCTGAGAACTACAACCAACGTGAAAATTCAGTCGAGTTCCTCTCGAATCCTAACTAGGACAACCACCTCTGGAGCTATATACATAGATGGCAATAACAACCAACTCAATACTATCATTGGATTCAAACGCAATTTGTCTTTACGGCGACGAATGTCGAATTGCAATCCATTCCACCTGTGTGCGCCATCTTAAGTGCGGCCATCCTCTCTCTGCTTCTTCGTCCCTCGGAGTTGGATTCAAAGGCTCTCCAGGCTGGAGCTGTGGTGTCCATTCGCTCTACATGGCCCGGCCATCTTAGGCGTTGAATCCGTAGACGCCTGACTAGGCTCATGTCGCTGTACAGCCTAAATCCTCTTCTGACATCAAAACTATCGGTAAGGTGTTCACCGATTCGGATGAAGCAGCGAGTATTCTCCAAAGTCCTCCTGCATAGTCTGACGAGTTTAGCAGGTATGTCAAAGTTAGACATAGCGTTGTATAGCTCGTCTCTAATTACGCTGTCGTATGCGGCTTTGAAATCGTCAAATAGGTGGTGAGTGCGGACTTGAAATTCATTGGTTTTTTGCAGGATCTGCCGTAGTGTGAAGATTTGGTCGATGGTGGACTTCCCTGGCCTGAATCCGCACTGATAAGGACCTATCAGCTTATTTACAAAAGGCTTCAGGCGTTCACACAAAACGCCAGAGAAGATTTTATAGACGATGTTAAGGAGACTTATAGTTGACGCAATCAGAGGGGTCTCCTTTCTTGTGGGTGGGGCATACCATGCTGAGACTCCATTCCTCGGGCATGCTTTCCTCTGACCATATCTTACATATGAGCTGGTGCATGCTGCTAACCAGGTCATCCCCAGCTGCCTTGAAGAGCTCAGCAGACAGTCCGTCTGCGCCAGCAGCTTTATTCGACTTGAGCTTCGATATGGCAATTTTAACTTCGTCGAGGTCAGGGGGACAGGATTCTCTGCGGTCTCCGTCGATTAGAAATGGATCACTCTGCCTGACAGCGGTATATTGACTAACATCGCCGTTATACAGTCTGCAGAAATGGTTTTTCCATATTCTCAGCATTGACTGCGGTTCTACTACTAGGTGTCCGTTCTCATCCCTGCAGGCTTCCGTTCTGGCTTTATAACCTTGGCATGTTCGCTTTATCTGTTGATGAAACTTTCGAACGTCACGCCTGCAGTAACACCTCTCCAAATCCTCAAATGCGCGCTTCTCGTGCTCTTTCTTCTTTCTTCTAAGAAGCTTATGCTCCTCCCTTCTTTTTAACACGAGCTCTGCGTGCTTGTACGAGCTACTTAACACGAGCTGCTCTTGTTCTTTTATGCAGCGAAACCTTATATGCATCCTGCTTCGCTGTATGAATTCTCCGGCACTCGTCATCGAACCAGGTGTTTCTTCGTGGTGGAGCCTTGAAACCCAAAACTTCGGATGCAGAGCTTTCCAGGGCTTGTATGCAAAGGTCCCACTGCTGTTCTATTGAGAGCGTGGAGGATTGAGGTGTATTGGAGAGCTTAAGGGAGACGCGATCGGTAAAAGTACGAACGGTTTCTGGCAATAGTAGCTATCCGACGTCATAACTTTGTATTCTTACTCTACTCCGCTGCGTTCGTGATATCCGTAAGCGCATCTTGGCTACTACAAGATAGTGGTCCGAGTCGATGCTATCCCCTCGGAAAGTTCGAGCATCAAGAATAGTGGAGGAGTGTTTGACGTCGATCGCGATGTGAACATCTGGTTGGTAGTCGATTGATCAAGAGATCGCCAGGTGCCTTTGTGCATATCGAGGCTTAAAGCCTTCTGCGTTGTTTTATTATCAAAATGCGGATGCGCGTGATTTCTAATGTTAAGCCTATGGGACACGTGACACATAGGTTATTCCTCGCTGGTATGTCCGATTTTTGTTAAGGAGCTTCGCTCCAATCATATCAAAAAAACTAGAGGAAAAATAAATAGTTTTTCTAACTTAGTTCTTACACCGCCTATATTCTGATAACACAATTTTAGATTTTGTTTTGATAAGTGACACGATGACGTAGGGAAACAGACTTCAGCAGCATCGGCAGCAGAAGCTTCAACGGCACCATCAGCAACAACAGCTTTGGCAACAGTGGCCTCACCAACAACAACATCTTCAGGAAGATTGAGCGTCATCATTTGGAAGTTGGAATTTCAATATCAGCGACGGAACATCCCTGATTTCGTATTCCTAAGACTTGAATTTGCTCATAAATATTCAAATTGGTTGCTAAAACAATGGAGAACAGTTTTGTCTCTTATCGTCAGACGGTATTGTTTATGCTCCGTCAGGAGCTGGATACTCGTTGCAATCGCAAGAGACCGCCAGGACCTTCGCCGATCAAGTCTTACTCAAGCTCTCTCAGGTCCCGATGCAATCTGCACAAACCATAGAACAGCAATGGAGTCGTTGTCAGAACGATATCAGAGAGGCCGTCTCAGATGTACTCGGTTTCAAGCCTTCGAGAAGCCCCTGGTTTGATGAATAGTGCAGACAAGCCCATGTAGAGAAACAGAATGCATACATGGCTACGCTGCATCGACGGAAGAGAGCTGCCCGCGAGCTCTGTGAACACAAAAGGAGGGAGGAGCATGCGCTTCTGAGAAGAAAAAAAAAGGAGCACGAGAAGCGCGAGATCGAGGAGATGGAGCGATGCTATTGCAGGAACGACGTTCGAAAGTTCTACTAATAAGAAAAACGAATATGCCAAGGCTATAAAGCCAGAACAGAAGCCTGCAGGGATGAGCACGGACAACTAATAGAGAGTCATATTCGATGCTCAGAGACTGTATAACAGCTGAAAAATGCCGCCGTCAGACAGAACAAACCATTCACACTGGACGAAGACGAAAGAGAATCCCGTCCACCCGACCTAGACGATGTTAAGATAGCGCTATCGAAACTTAAGTCTTATAAAGCTGCTGGAGCAGACGGACTTCCCGCTGAATTATTTAAAGCAGCTGGCAGCTAATGAGTCTCCTGAACACTGCATACAAGATCCTCTCTGCCGTACTGTGTAAGCGCATGAAACCGTTCGTGGACAATCTCATAGGTTCCTACCAGTGTGGTTTCAGGCCAGGAAAATCCACGATAGACAAAATATTTACAATACAGCAGATCTTGTGGAAGACCCATGAATTCCAGGTCGACCCGCACCATCTTTTTGTCCACTTTTAAGCCGCATATGACAGTGTTTATAGAGACGAGTTATACAGAGCCATGTTATGCTTTAACATTCCTGCCAAACTCGTCAGACTGTGGAGGGTGACTATAGAGAAATCTTGCTGCCCAATTAAGGTCGGAGGTGAACTAACCGAGACCTTCGAGGTTAAGGTTTTAGACAGACGTCATACTTGAAACGATCGTGTGGGACTCTGCGGCCAATACAAGAGGGACGATCTACTTCAAGTCTACACAATTGCTTGCCTATGCAGATGATATTGACGTTATTGGACCGACAAAGTGAGACGTCAATGAGGCGTTCGCAAGCATTGAAGCAGAAGCGGCTAAAGTGGGTCTAAGGGTAGATGAAGACAAGACCAATTATATGCTGTCGTCAAAGAAAGACGCGCAACACCGACGTCTTGATCAAAACATCACCTTTTGCAGATATATTTTTGAAGTAGTAAAGGACTTCGTCTGTCTTGGCTCAATAGTGACGAGCAGCGACGACACCAGCGCTGATATAAAACGCAGATTTACTCTTGCCAACCGCTGCTTCTTTTGGCTCAAGAGGCAACTAAGGTTTCCCTACACAAAACCTTTATCATTACACACATAACCAATCTTCCAAAATGTTTGTGCAATTTACGTGGCGTCTTATGCCATGGCGTACTTGGCGTATCCGTAAATCCGCCTTTGGAAGTAGATGTTATTACTACCGATTTCAGCAGTGCTTTCAAGAAGTTAAACCAGCCATTGATCTATTTTTAACAGGAGGCTTTAAGCTTCCCGCCCTTAATTCTCTCATGGCATGAATCGTATCTCGAGAATCGCCATTACAGAGTACTTTTCAGAAGTTCAATCTCTGACCCCATCACTGCCTCTTCTGGTGTCCCACAAAGCAGCCATCTCGGTCCCCTAATTTTTGTCGTAACCGTTAGTGATGTGGACTTTATCATAAGAAAGAAAAACTCCAGCTTATCCATTTATGCTGATGGTAATAAAATTAGTAGGAAAATATCTACTCCGGCTGACTCGCTCGCACTCTAAAATTACCTGAATTCCATCGGTACCTGGTGTGATAACCAGGAACCTGGGAATCATTTGTGATAGAGAGCTACATTTTCTCTCCCACATCAATCATATGATACAAAAAGCGAATTTTGCCCTTGGCTTCATAAAACGAAGGTCTAAAAAATTCTCGAGCCCTTCTGTTACCAAATCCCTCTAACATCACTTAAGTCATACCTCTACTTCAATACGCCAACTAAATCTGGTCTCTATACTACATCAACCACTCAGTAAGAATTCAAGCTGTGCAACGCCGATTTTTGGGCTTTGCCTTTGGGGTCTCCCATGGTCTGACAGAATTGAATTACTACCCTACGAAGATCGGTTGCAGTTGATAGGCTTACAAACTCTGAAAGCACGTCGGAAAGTAGCAAGCATCCTCCTCGTACACCACCTGCTAACTGGGTCTATTGATTCTTCTGCCCTTTTGGAATTGCCCTCACTTAATACCATCCCTCATCGCTTAAGGTCTATACCGCTTCCTTATGCTTCGGAAATCAATCACAATTATTCCTCGACTTTGACTTATCCATACCTTCTACTACATGCGTCCATGTAATACTTCAAATCACGTCCAAATGATATCCTCCCACTGATACCACTACCCGCCTCAATAGTTCATCCGTTACCTTATTCTCTCCTAGGTCATGTTCCTTTAGTATTTAGCTATTCTTTAAGTTTAGATTGCTTAAGTTTAGTAGCTTGTAATAAGCTTAATGGTAATAAGTAAGAACATCCTGTCAGTCATGCTCCCATATGGTGAGGAAGAGATGCGATGGTTGTGGAGGTTTCAATAGGATAATGATCCGAAGTACACCTCAAATATCGTTAGGGACTTTTTAACGGAGCGGGGAATTAACGTTTTGGATTGGCTTCTACAACTCGACGCTCTCAATGTCTATGGTATCTATGTTTAGCGATTGTCTGTCTCAAGACACAGGCGGCGCTAAATATGAATGGTGCACGAGAAATGGGCTCTTAGTCATACCTCTCAAAACTGATGACGTTCTCCTCTCGAGGAGGAAAAATACTGGCCTGACTCAGCTGGTGGTAAAAGGCATTCCCATTCCGATATCCAACGAAGCTAAGTATATGTGAGTCATCTTTGACAGCAAGCTTTTTGGTCAAAGCACCACCAAAAACCACCAAAGCGCTGTCGGCGTTCTGGCAATGCAGAGGAGACCTTGGCGATACATGGGGTTTATCGCCGGCAAGGGTCCGCTGGCTCTATATGGCAATAATAAGGCCGATAATTCTACGCCAGGCGCTGCTCTAGATGCTATGATAAACCTTCTAACCCTTGATAAATTTATCCGAGGGTGTGCTCTGAAAGCCATTTCTCGCTTCAAAAGACGACCCGTGTCTCATGGATATGCTCTCTGATACCTATCATCCCATTGTGCTATAACTTCACAGTCCAATTTCCATGGCGTCAAGACTGGCACTGGCTGGATACTGAACCTGGAAAGGACACTCTTCGCATTTTCTTGGATGGCTCCAGATCTGGACGGGAGTTCTGAACTGTGGACTTCTTTTAGCGTGAAAACGTCCGTCTGTCCGTCCGTCTGTCTTTCAGTCAGAGATATACGCTATCCTAATGGCAATGCACTATGTTGTGGAGCACAGGTGGAGGGGAAAAAGCACGTGCGCCTGCAGTGATAGCCAAGCTGCACTCATAGCTGTGTCCAACATTTTAATTGGCTTCAAATTAGTGCATGAACTCAAGACCTTCTTGAACAGAGTCAGTAGACTTTTATGGGTTCCAGGTCACTCTGGGATCCCAGGAAATGAGATCTCGGATGAACTCGCCAGAATGGATTCAGAGAAAAGTTTCTCAGGATCTGAACCCGCTCTAGGTTTACGTGCGTTCCTACATTAACGATTGGGTTTTTAATATACAAAACCGCAGATAGAGGGACTATTCAGGATGCAGGATGACTAAGCGCGTATGCCCTGAT
Organism: Eumerus sabulonum; assembly: GCA_951905685.1. NCBI lineage: Eukaryota > Metazoa > Arthropoda > Insecta > Diptera > Syrphidae > Eumerus > Eumerus sabulonum. Next base: position 244,921,526 of record OX645060.1, read on the forward strand.
GTCTGCAAGAAACCCGCAGCATTCGTCCTGTCTTTAAGGAGAATTGACTGCAGAAGACTTGTGGGCGTGATTATGGGCCATTATATGGAAAAACGGCAGAGGATAGCTTCTCAGGACATGAACCCGCTCTAGGTCTACCTGCGTCCACGGTTAATTCCAATTCCCAAATTAACGACTGGGTGTTTAGTGCACACAACCGTAGATGGAGGGATTATCCGGGATGCAGGATGACAAAGCGTGTATGCCCTGATGTCTACAAGAAATCCGCAGCATTCCTTCTGTCTTTAAGGAGAATCGACTGCAGAAGGCTTGGGAGTCATTACGCGCCACTACACCTTCGCAAAGCATCTCTGCGTGTTTGTTATAAGTGAGACGCCTGTTGCGACGAGAATGACACTGCAGAGCATTTTCTCTGTGACTGTCCCGCCATTGCTCGCGCACGGTGGCGCACCCTTGGGGCCGACGTGGTGTGTGCCGAATCTCTTAGCTCTATATCACTGAAGCTTCTTCTCATTTTTCTCCGGAAAAGGGGGAAAATGCAGTAATATAAGGTGTCTGTCTGGAATACAATGGACCAGTATTTGCGTCTGAGAGCTCCTACAGATAGTAGAAGCCTTCAACAAAAAAAAAAAAACAAAATGCATTTCGTGCTTAGGCGCCGGGGCAATTCACATTACAAACAAAGTGATGAGGATACTTATAATGGATCTTCAAACACGGACTTTCACCTAGATTGTTGAAGCTACATCTGTCCAATTGGCTGTCGTTTATTCAATAGGTTTTGCCAAATCATCATGGATAAGCATAGCGTTCAACAATACGTGGATATGATAAAATTGTTTTATCAAAATGGGTGCTCTGTTCGGGCAATTTCTTGCGCGCTTCACCCAATTTACGGTCGCTATAATCGTCCTAAATAGAGGCCTATCCGCAGTGTGGGGTATACATTTGAGTTCACTGGTTCAGTTGACGATAAACCAACACCTGCACGTCGATGGAACGCAAGCTCTGCCGCAAATATCACGCTGTCCGTGAGAGCGTGCAGAAGAATCGGAAGCAGTCGTCCTTTCGCAAATCACAACCTGGCGAATTTTGCATTGTGACTTACGCCTGCAGCCGTACGAAATTCACTTGATCCAGGAGCTATAGGTAAACGACCATCCAGAGATGAATGAGCTCTGGAGCAGTTGGAAACTGAGCCTATGAGCGAACGCCTCCCGCACCTCGATATACACAAGGGCACCTGGCGGTCTTTTGATCAGTCGACTACCAACCAGATTGATCCCATCGCGATCGACGTCAGACACTCCTCCACTATTCTTGATGTTCGAACTCTCCGAGGGGCTAACATCGACTCGGACGACTATCTTGTAGTAGCCAAGATGCGCTTACGGATATCACGAAGGCAACGGAGTAAAGTAAGAATACAAAGTTATGGCGTCGGAAGGCTACTATCGCCAGAAACCGCTCGTGCTTTTACCAATCGCGTCCCCCTTAAGCTCTCCAATTCACCTCAACCCTCCACGCTATCAATAGAATAGCAGTGGAATCTTTGCAAACAAGCCCAGAAAAGCTCTGCATCCGAAGTTTTGGGCTCCATCACGACGAAACACCTGGTTCAGGAGTGCAGGAGGACTCACACAACGTAGCAGGATGCATATAAGGCCTCGCTGCATAAAAGAACAAGAGCAGCTCGTGAGCTCTACGAGTTAAAAAGAAGGGGGGAGCTTAAGCTTCTCAGAAGAAAGAAGAAAGAGCACGAGAAGCGCGCGATTGAGGATTTGGAGAGGTGTTACTGCAGGCTTCAAGTTCGAAAGTTTAATCAAAAGATAAAGCGAACATGACAAGTTTATAAAGCCAGAACGGAAGCCTGCAGGGATGAGAACGGACACCTGGAAGTAGCACCATTTCTGCAGACTGTATAACGGCGATGTTAGTCAATATACCGCTGTCAGGCAGAATGATCCATTTCTAATCGACGAAGACCGCGGAGAATTCCGTTCCCCTGACCTCGACGATGTTAAGATTGCCATATCGAAGCTCAAGTCGACTAAAGCTGTTGGCGCAGACGGACTGTCTGGTGAACTCTTCAAGGCAGCTGGGGATGAGCTGGTTAGGAGCATGCACTAGCTCATCTGTAAAATATGGTCAGAGGAAATCATGCCCGAGGAGTGGAGTCTCAGTATCGTTTGCCCGATCCACAAGAAAGGAGACCCCTCTGACTGCGGCAACTACAGAGGAATAAGTCTTCTTAACATCGCCTTTAAAATCTTGTCTGCCGTTTTGTGTGAACGCTGAAGCCTTTTGTAAATAAGCTGCTAAGTTCTTCAGTGTAGTTTCAGCCCAGGGAAGTCCAGCATCGGCCAACGATGAGACGAGAGACGGGCTATAGTACGCCATGTCTACCTTTGACATCCCCGCTAAAATCATTATACTATGCAAGATGACTTTGGAGAATGCTCGCTGCTCCATCCGAATCGGTGAAGACCTTGGCGATAGTTTTGATGTCAGAAAAGGATTTAGGCAGGGCGATGCGCTTTCGTGTGATTTCTTCAACATCATATTGGAAATGATTGTGCAAAAATCACTGGCCAATACAAGAGGCACAATCTATTTCAAATCCTCGCAACTCCTTGCATACGCCGACGATATTGACATAATAGGTAGATCACTGCATGATGTCAATGAGGCGTTTGCGAGTATTGAGATGGAGGCGGCGAAAGTTGGTCTGACGGTGAACGAGGGCAAAACTAAATAGGAACGCTTACCACCGACGTCTTGGCCAGAACGTTTGTATTGGTAGATATAAGTTCGAGGTAGTTAAGGACTTCGTCTACCTTGGCTCCTCAATGAACTGGCAAAACGACATCAGTTCCGAAATCAAACGCAGAATCACTCTTGCCACTCGCTGTTCCTTTGGACTCGGGAGGCAATTGAGGAATAGAGCCTTCTCCCGAACGACAAAGTTGACTCTATATAAGACTATATATTGACTCTATATAAGCGCTGCTATATGGCGCAAAAGCGGATTAGGAGGCCCTTGGTCGGTTCGAGGGAAAGATTTTGCGCATGATCTTCGGGTCTATAAAAGCAGGCGAGGGATGGAGGAAAAGATTCAACCACAGACTTTACGGGCTGTACAGCGGCATGTGTTTAGTCTGGCGTCTACGAATTCAACGCCAAAGATGGCTAGGCCATGTAGAGTGAATGGACACCACAGCTCCAGCCCGGAGAGTCTTTGAATCCAACCCCGAGGGACGAAGAAGCAGAGGACGGCCGCACTTAAGATGGCGCACACAGGTGGAAGGGGACCTCAGCCAACTGGGTATGCGGCAATGGAAAAGGCTAGCAAAAGATCGTGCTAGATGATCGTGCTGGGTTGGTTGAGGCCCAGGTACACCGCGAACTGTAACGCCCGCTAAGTAGAAGAAGAAGGTCACCCCACGACGCACGATGTGGGAGTTTGGATCCCGATAACATCAACGCCATTGAATGTTTATTTCGCGGCGTTCCTCCTCGTCGGGGTATTGGCAAAACCCCCCCTAGTATACTTGCCTTGAAATAGCTTCTCAACTCACGCCGTTCGGAATCGGCATTAAACTGTAGGTCCCTTTCACCTGTGTGAAAAATAAATCACACACAACATGGGTGATTGAGAGAAGCTTGGCTCTGGTCCTTCATGGGCCGAATTTATATAAGGAATTTTAAGTAAAACTAAACTATCTAACTAACTAAACTATTCGCGCTTTAAGAGATACGCAATATTGGGGTTCATAAACCTCAAAATCATTTTCCCAATCTTCCGCCCTTTCTTTCCCACGAGGTCACTTATTGCTTATCCAAAGTAGTGTATGTGGATAACACCATTTGGCTAAGAACATACTATGTGCTCTCTTACCGCTAGTTTCATTCATAAGAAAAACAAATGCAAAGAAAGCTTCCCATCGCATATAGGAAGAGGATATAACCAAGCACTTAAGATCATCCAGAATAACTACATACATACATATATCACATAAAAACCGAAACAAAAAAACTGAATCACGACAGATATGAATGAAGAACTAGTTCGAAAACTCAGTGTTTTATAGTCATACCATAGTGCGATAGTCTACAGTCACGAGTACGGAAGATGCTCACCTCTGGTGTTCGGGACAACCAAGTGTGTTCCTTACCTTTTATAGCTATCGGTAACTATCCTACAACTACAATATACGATTTGACTTGTTCGCCAGTAAAATGTCGAATCAAGTGTCCTGTCATTGCATATGAATTCATGATGTATCGATAGAAATGGCAATGTAAGGATGTGGAAATTTGCATAGAAAAATGTATGTACATAGGTGAATGGCACTCCTTAGAGGCATGCAAATGACATTGTACCCTTTCGATGGATTGTTGCAGTTGGGATTACAATTCGATTGGCTTAAAGGTACATAAGAGGTCTTAAAGCATGCAATTCCAAAAGTTAGTTAAAATCTCTCCGACGACTTAATGGACTGCCATTAGAAAGTTAATTGCAACTATACATCACTGTTTTAGTAGCGCTCTCATAAAGACATAGTATCTCTGTTTTATTGCCGTAAAAATAATACATCCTTGAATCAAGGCATGATTGGCAATTGAAATCACACTATAGATACGAACTTACATACGTACATACCTTAGTTTATCGGCTGCTCCTTCGCACTAAATTCCAATCTACCGAATGCACTAAATTGAGATGTATATATAGTACACTTGTTGCACAGTTGCTCGTTTAGAATGCAACAGGGAAAACAATTATAAATGAAATCCAGATACTTCACTAGGGATCACTTGTACGAATTCTTAGTTCACAATTGATGTTATGTATATTTCGAAGAAAGAAAACCGTTAAATACGCTCGGAGTTCGACGGGAAAATAACACAATTTTCAAAACAAACCTGACAGTGGTGTAAGAGCCCTTGTGTCAGCTTCAAGACCTGAAGTTTGAATGGGAAGATTGTAAAATGCGGTTAGCTTTTTTATACTCGTCTACCAGTTGTGCGGCATAGATACTTTGACTTGTCGATTGTAGCCAATCAGAATTCAGGAGCTTTTCGCTGTGGTGTTGGTGAAAAGTTGTATTCTGCCTGATGCCTAACATTTTGATGTTTGCAGGAAGCAGCCAGCCAGCCACTGTTTGCTATTACTACTGGCACTGACGATGGTAGTGGTGGTGATGATGGTGGAGGTGTTGTTACTGTTGAGATTGATGACGACCATGATGATGGTAAAGTTGACTGGTGAATAAGGGTTGGCGTTCTTGTATCGGGAAAGTGAAGGAACACATCAGTTGGGAGGATGGGTGGCAACTGAATGGCGCACTCGAGGTTTTTCGATTTAGAAGGTTCACATTTTCGGCCCAAACTCCTACTTGTTGGCAAATAAATTTTAGATTTTTATCAACCGTATAGGGCTCACAAAATTCTAAGTATCTCATATGCATAGACACAGCTCGTGCTCCTCGTAAATGGAGGAGAGAAATCTTCCGCTCAAATCTAATCATCCATGCGAGATGATATTCTCTTTATTGTTTTCCCACCAATTTTGATGACTTGTTTAAATATCGTAGGAAGTCAAGTGAAATTTTCCAATTTCCAATCATTATGGAAGTTTACTTACTCGTATATCCGCAGCTTTTAATAAAAATCGAGGGCAATTGAGCGAGACCACGTGGTTGGTGCCTGTTTTGTTTTAATGTTTATTTTGTTTTCCTTCATCGTATGCTTCGATTTTCCATCAAGGAATTAGATCCGTGTTAGGAGTAAGAGTTACGTATATTGCTTGAGGTAGTAGGTACACCAGCAGACCTCTTTCAGCTTTTATGAAAAAATCACGAGTTGGCGAACAATTTGTTTTCAGTGCTCTTTCAGATTCGAATTGTTGTCTTATCTCCTTACTCGGAAAATCCAGCGGTTTAACTCAATCAGTAACAATTGCAAAGTTACTTACTTACTTATTAGGCCTGCGATCCATGGAGGATCTGAGCCTGAGCTATAGCTGCCTTCCATCCTTGACGGTCCCGGGCACGCTGCTTCCAGTTGTCAAGACCAAGATGTCTTACATCCGTGATTACTTGGTCTTTATACCGGAGGTTCGGTCTTCCTCTTCTTCTCGAACCAGGAGGCTCGGACTCGAAGACCCTCTTAGCTGGGGCGTTGATGTCCATGCGCTCGATGTGGCCAAGCCAGTGTAGTCGACGGATCCTTGCCTTCCGGACTACATTCACATCTTGGTACAGCTCGTAGAGTTCGCGGTTGTGTCTTCTTCTCCATTCACCTTCCTCACAGACAGGACCAAATATCCGGCGCAGAATTTTTCTTTCGAAAGAACCCAAAATCAGCTCCGCTGTCCTGCTTATCGTCCAGCTTTCGGCTCCGTACAGTAAGACTGGCCGAATGAGCGTTTTGTAAAGCATGACTTTGGTCTTTCGAGTGAGGAGTTTTGACCCCAGTTGTTTGGAGAAGCCGAAGTAGCAGCGGTTGCCAAGGGCGATTCTACGCCGGATCTCCACTGTGGTGTCATTTGTGGAATTTACGTTTGCCCCGAGGTAGACAAATTCCTCAACTACCTCGAAATTGTAGCTGTCAATTGTTATGTTTTGTCCCAGGTGGTGAACGGATTGGTTTTTGCTTGACAGCATGTATTTCGTTTTGTCCTCATTGATCTTAAGGCCAATTCGTTTCGCCTGTTCTTCAACCGCCGTGAATGCTTCCACAATACCACGGCGAGAACACGCGATGATGTCGATATCATCCGCGTATCCTAGCAGCTGGATGGACTTGTAAAAGATAGTGCCTTCCCTGTTGACGCCTGCCCGTCGCACTATCTGCTCCAGCACCAGGTTGAAGAAGTCACATGACAGCGCATCTCCTTGCCGAAATCCGGTGCATGTTTCGAATGGTTCCGAGGTCCTAGAACCGAGTTGCACGGTGCATCGCGTGTTTCTTAGCGTGGCGCGACACAACTGGATCAGTTTTACCGGGATCCCGAATTCGGCCATCGCCCCAAACAGTGCTTCACGATGAATGCTGTCGTATGCGGCTTTGAAATCGATGAAAAGATGGTGTGTATCGATTTGAAACTCGTTGGCCTTTTCCAGGATTTGTCGAACTGTGAAAATTTGGTCTATAGTTGATTTGCCGGGCCGGAAGCCGCACTGGTAGCTGCCGATTAGTGCGGTGCAAAATGGTTTTAGACGTTCACACAATCCTGTCTTGTATGCGACATTGAGCAGGGATACACCTCTGTAGTTCTTGCAAGAGGTAGGATCGCCTTTTTTGTGGATGGGGCATATAGAGCTGGTATTCCAGTCGTCGGGCATGCTCTCATCTTCCCAAATTCTGCAGATGATCTGGTGCATGCTCCCTACCAGAACATCGCCGCCAGCCTTGAAGAGCTCTGATGGCAAGCCATCTGAGCCTGCGGCCTTGTTGTTCTTCAGCTTCTGAATAGCTGTGCCGACTTCTTCTTTGCTGGGTGGGAGTACTACTTCAGCGGCTGGAGTTGGGATTTCCTCGGTCCCTACCACTCTCTCTTGGTCATGCTCGTTAAGCAGCTGCTGGAAGTGCTGCTTAAATACATCCACTATTCCCTGCGGGTCGGTGACAAGATTACCCTCGCAGTTTCGAAGAGCCAGGGTGCCCTTTTTGAAGCCTCCTGCAAGGCCTTTGGCTTTCTTGTAAAAGGCTCGTATTTTATGTTTATCCCTAGACTCCTCGATATCCTTGAGCTGGGAGGCTACGAAGATTCTTTTCTTTTGTCGCAGTAGTTTCTTCTCCTCCCTTCTTCTGGCTTGGTACTCTTCTCGCGCTGCCCTGGTTTTCCTCTGCAGCGCCTTTTGGTACGCCTCGTCGGTTGCTGCCTTTTTCTGCTCACACTCGCCATCATACCACGGGTTTCTTGTCGGGGGTGGTAGGTATCCTAATGTGGTTTCGGCTACTTCCTGAATGGCTGAGCGGCAATGCAGCCACATATTATTGGCATTTGTGTTCGACGTAGGCATACCGTAGAGTCTTTCGCTCAGCTGCTCCCTGTAGACTCTGGCAACCTCCGGTGTGCTCAGGCGCCCAATGTCGAACCTCCTCCTGATGGGCTGGTGCAGCTTTCTGACATTGGATAGTCGAGCTCTGAATCTTGCTGCTACGAGGAAGTGGTCAGAGTCGACATTTGCCCCTCTGAATGTTCGCACATCCAGGATGTTTGACGCGTGCCTTGCGTCAATGAGCACATGGTCGATTTGGTTGGCGGTTCGACCGTCCGGAGATCGCCAGGTTGCTGTGTGGATTCGCTTGCGAGGGAATCTTGTGCTACTTATCACCGCATTACGAGCTGTCGCAAAGTCAGCGAGTCGGAAGCCGTTATCTGTTGTTGTATCGTGGAGGCTGTGCTTTCCGATCACTCCGCCAAGGGTGTTTTCCTTTCCGATTTTGGCATTGAAGTCCCCGAGCACGATTTTTACATCGTACTCCGGACAAGCTCCGTAGGCGTTGTCCAGGAGGTCATAGAAGTCCTCCTTGATAGGGTCTTCAGCCTCGTCGGTAGGGGCGTGTGCACATATAAGGCTGATGTTATAAAATCTGCCTCTGATGCGGATCACAGCCAGGCGATCACTTATAGGTTTAAAGTCGATGACCTTCGACCTTAACCGCTTTCCCACGACAAATCCGCATCCCAGTAAGTGCAACCTTTTGTGACAGCTGTAATAAATGTCGCAATTTGTCATCCTAATCATATCGTTTCCTATCCAGCGTATTTCCTGGACCGCAGTAATATCCGCCTTGTACTGCGTGAGGATTCCTTCTAGTTTATGAGCAGCTCCGGGAATGTACAGGGTTCTGACATTCCAGGAGCATACTCGCAAATCGTGTTCCTTTTTCGTGCGTTGTCGTCGTCGAGTATCCGTCCGTGTATCCGAGGCATCTTGCTCATTCATAACTTTAGGTTTTTTTACGTGGGCGGATTGTTAGCCCGCCGCACAACCGCCATTCTGGTCGGGGTTTTTTTCGCTGCATACGTTTGTTCACCTCCCAACGGTTGTTGAAGAGGCTATCCAGACGGCGCCGCGAGGAGGCCGTATTTCAACTTGACCCGGGCATTTAAACAGGGATCGTTGCTGGCATCTCGCCAGGTTGAGAGCATTCAACAACTTTACCCTGTATGTCCGAGCCCATGCCCCCAACAATTGCAGAGTAATAGTTGAAATTCCCCTTTTGTGGAGTACTGATAAATACTTTTGAGCTTTGGGGAAGAAGCAAGTAAATAAACCACGTTACTGGGTAATCTATGAATTTCTGATGAAGTCCTAGAACTCACGGTCTATTGGAGCCTTATGCTCTCAGTAAATAACTTTGATTCTTGTAGTCTTAGCGCAGTTCTGGCTGCAATAGTCTCGCAGTATAAAGGGTGGGAGGTTCAGCATAGCTTCAAGAGCCGCCGTTGTTGTGGACTTCATAGATCTCGTCACCGCCAGACAGCTTGCCCCTTGACACACTTTGAAGATGGGATTTCTTCTCAAGTGCCTTCCAGCAGACAAGCGAGGTTGAGGTTGGATTCAAAGACTCTCCGGGTTGGAGCTGTGGTGTTCATTCGCTCTACATGGCCTAGCCATCTTAGGCGTTGGATCCGTAGACCCTTGACTAGACTCATGTCGCTGTACAGCCCGTAAAGTTCGTGGTTGAAACCTTTCATGCATCCCCCGTCTGCATTTATAGGCCCAAAAATCACGCGCAAAATCTTTCTCTCGAAACGACAAAGGGCCTGCTCATCCGCTTTTGCTAGTGTCCATGCTTCTGCGCCATACAGCAGAACCGGGTGAGCGTCCTTCTTTCATGACAGCATATACCGCCCTCGTTTACCGCCAGACCAACTTTCGCCGCCTCGAACTCAATACTCCCAAACGCCTCATTGACATCTCGCTGTGATCTACCTATCATGTCAATATTGTCGGCGTATGCAAGGAGTTGCGAGGATTTGAAATAGATTGTGCCTCTTGTATTGGCCAGTGATTTTTGCACAATCATTTCCAATATGATGTTGAAGAAATCACACCACAGCGCATCGCCTAAGTCCTTTTCTGACATCAAAGGTGCTCACCGATTCGGATGGAGCAGCGAGCATTCTCCAAAGTCATCCTGCATAGTCTGACGAGTTTGGCAGGTATGTCAAAGGTAGACATAGCGTTGTATATGTATATATGTTGGCGTTACAGTCCATGAAGGACCTGAGCCGAGCTTCTCTCAATCACCCACGTTGTGTGTGATTTCATTTTCCCATAGGTGAAAGGGACCTACAGCTTAATGCCGGTTCCGAACGGCGAATTTCGAGAAGCTTTTCATGACAATTTTACTACAGGGGGTTTTGTCAGAACCCCACTGAGGAGAAAAACCGTGAAAAACACGTTCGATGACATGGCTGTGTCGGGATTCGATCCCGTGTCATCGGCGTCAGAGGCCAACACACTATCCACTGCGCCACGGTGCTCTCAAGCGTTGTATAGCTTGTCTCTAATTACGCTGTCGTATGCGGCTTTGAAGTCGACAAATAGGTGGTGAGTTTCGACTTGAAACTCCTGTTTTTTCCAGGATCTGCCGCAGTGTGAAGGTTTGGTCGATGGTGGACTTCCCTGGTCTGAGTCCGCACTGGTAAGGACCTATCAGCTTATTTACAAAAGGTCTCAGGCATTCACACAAAACGGCGGAGAAGATTTTATAAGCGATGTTAAGAAGTCTTTTTCCTCTGTAGTTGGCGCAGTCAGAGGGTATCCTTTCTTGTGGATGGGGCATACAGATGAGCTGGTGCATGCTCCTAACCAAGTTATCCCCAGCTGCCTGGAAGAGCTCAGCAGACAGTCCGTCTGCGCCAGCAGCTTTATTCGACTTGAGTTTCGATATAGCATTCTTAACTTCGTCGAGGACAGGGGGACGGAATTCTCTGCGATCTTCTCGTTAAGAAATGGATCAATCTGCCTGACAGCGGCATATAGACTAACATCGCTGTTATACGGTCTGCAGAAGTGGTTTTTCCATCGACTGCAATTCTACTACTAGCTGTCTCTCATCCTTGCAGGCTTCCGTTCTGGCTTCATAACCTTGGCATGTTCGCTTTATCTGTTGTTAAAACTTTCGAACGCCACACCTCTCCAAATCCTCAATCGCGCGCTTCTCGTGCTTTTTCTTCTTTCTTCTGAGAAGCTTATGTTCCTCCCTTCTTTTTAACTCGTAGAGTTTACGAGCTGCTCTTGTTCTTTTATGCAGCGAGGCTTTATATGCGGTGCCACCAGGGCTCAGCTCCTTCTTCGAGACCGCGGTGGAAGAATTCCCAAGATGGAGTCAACGGTGGTGCCCACGGTTCGAGCGGGAAGAACTACCTGGTGAACACCTTATTCCGGGCTACTGCAACACATTTGGAGCTCAGGCCGCTATGGAAAGGCACAGCCGGCCATCGACTCGGATCATTACCTTGTTGCAGCCAAGGTATGGATGCGACTTTCTCGGAATCAACGGAGTCGAGTAAGAACACCAAATTTAAACGTCGGAAAGCTGCAATCGCAAGAGACCGAAAGGTCCTTCTCCGAACAGGTCCTTCTCAGGCTCTCTCAACTCCCGATGCAATCTGTACAAACCATAGAACTGCAATGGAGTCGTTGTCAGAACGCCATCAGAGAGGCCGCCTCAGATGTAATCGGTTTCAAGCCACCACCTTCGAGAAATCGCTGGTTTGATGACGAGCGCAGACAGGCCCATAAGGAGAAACAGAATGCATACATTGTAAGACTGCATCGACGGACGAGAGCTACCTGCGAGCTCTATGATCAGAAAAGGAGGGGATGAGCATGCGCTTCTGAGAAGAAAAAAGAAGGAGCACGAGAAGCGCGAAAGTTTTACCAAAAAGTAAATGGAACATGCCAAGCCAGAGCAGAAGCCTGCAGGGATGAGCACGGACAACTAATAGTGGGGTCACAGTCGATGGTGAGATTGTCGAAGAGCCACTCCTGCAGACTGTATAATGGTGCTGATAGTCAAAATCCCGCCCTCAGGCAGAACGAACTATTCACGACGGACGAAGAAGAAAGAGAATCGCGTCCACCCGACCTGGACGATGCTAAGACAGCGATATCGAAACTTAAGCCTTTTAATGCCACTGGAGCAGACTGATGTCCCGCTAAAGCTAAAGCAGCTGGCGATGAGCTGGTCAAGAACATGCACCAACTCATCTGCAAGATATGGTCCATAAGAAAGGAGACCTCTATGACTGCGCCAATTACAGAGGATAAGTCTCCTGAACATTGGGTACAAGATCCTTTCTCTACCGTACTGTGTAAGCGCCTGAAACGGTTTGTGGACAATCTGATAGCTCCCTACCAGTGTAGTTTCAGGTCCGGAAAATCCACGATAGACCAAATATTTACACTACGACAGATCTTGGAAAAGACCCATGGTCGACATGCACCATCTTTTTGTCGACTTTAAAGCCGCATATGACAGTTTTTGTAGAGACGAGTTATACAGAGCCATGTCATGCTTTAGCATTCCTGCCAAACACGTTAGACTGTGTAGGATGACTATGGAGAATTATCGCTGCTCAATTAAGGTCCGACCCCTTCGATGTTAAAAAAGATTTTAGACAGGGTGACGCACTGTCATGTGATTTCTTTAACGTCATACTTGAAAAGATCGTGCGGGACTCTGCGGCCAATAAATGAGGTACGATCTGCTTCAAGTCAACACAATTGACATTGATGTTATTGGACCGACAAGGCGAGACGTCAATGAGGTGCTTGCAGGCATTCTAGCAAAAGCGGCTAAAGTGGGTCTAAGAGTAAATGGGAACAAGACCAAATATATGCTGTCATCAAAGAAAAACGCGCAACACCAACGTGTTGGTCAGAACGTCACATCCGGCAGCTATATTTTAGAAGTAGTCAAGAACTTCGCCTTCCTTGGCTCGATAGTGACAAGCAACAATGACACCAGCGCTGAGATAAAACGCAGAATAACTCTTGCCAACCGCTGCTTCTTTGTGCTCAAGAGGTAACTGAGTAGTAGAGCCCTCTCTCAAAAAATTGGATACCTATACAAAACCTTAATCATCCCGGTCCTCGTCTATGGCACTGAGGCTTGGACGTTATCAAAAACGGATGAAAAGGCTCTTGGACGTTTCGATAGGAAAATTCTGCGTGCAATCTTCGGTCCCGTTTATGTAAACAGGGAGTCGAGGAGAAGATTGAACAAGAACTATGCGGGCTATATAGCGATATTGGCCTAGTTAGACGTCTATGAATCCAACGTCTAAGATGGCTGGGCCATATAGAGCGAATGGACATCACCGCTTCGGCCGGAAGAGCCTTTGACTCCAATTCCGAGGGACGACGCAGCAGAGGACGAGCGCAGCTAAGGTGGCGCATAGGTGGAAAGGAACCTGCCTAAGTAAGTAGGTAAGTATAAGAAGGATCGATTAAGTAAGTAAGGAGAAGAAGTAAGTAAGTAAGTATAAGAAGGATCGAGGAGTTGAGAGAAGCTTCTGATTTAGTTTAGCTCCGTTGAGAAAGTGATTATTTTTTATTTATTTAGATACGACCATATCTTTGCTTCCCGTCCTAGATGGAAAATGAATACTTGAAGGATCTTTGTAGACAGAGAGGAGGTTAAAGACAAAGTCCATGTGGCTTATCATATACTCTGTATATGCATACTTACTTACTTACTTACTTATCAGGCCTGCGATCCATGGAGGATCTGAGCCTGAGCTATAGCTGCCTTCCATCCTTGACGGTCCCGGGCACGCTGCTTCCAGTTGTCAAGACCAAGATGTCTTACATCCGCGATTACTTGGTCTTTATACCGGAGGTTCGGTCTTCCTCTTCTTCTCGAACCAGGAGGCTCGGAGTCGAAGACCCTCTTAGCTGGAGCGTTGATGTCCATGCGCTCGATGTGGCCGAGCCAGTGTAGTCGACGGGTCCTTGCCTTCCGGACTACATCCACATCTTGGTACAGCTCGTAGAGTTCGCGGTTGTGTCTTCTTCTCCATTCATCTTCCTCACAGACAGGACCAAATATCCGGCGCAGAATTTTTCTTTCGAAAGAACCCAAAATCAGCTCCGCTGTCCAGCTTTCGGCTCCGTACAGCAAGACTGGCAGAATGAGCGTTTTGTAAAGCATGACTTTGGTCTTTCGAGTGAAGAGTTTTGACCCCAGTTGTTTGGACAAGCCGAAGTAGCAGCGGTTGCCAAGGGCGATTCTACGCCGGATCTCCACTGTGGTGTCATTTGTAGAATTTACGTTTGCCCCGAGGTAGACAAACTCCTTAACTACCTCGAAATTGTAGCTGTCAATTGTTATGTTTTGTCCCAGGTGGTGAGCGACGGATTGGTTTTTGCTTGACAGCATGTATTTCGTTTTGTCCTCATTGATCTCAAGGCCAATTCGTTTCGCCTGTTCTTCAATCGCCGTGAATGCTTCCACAATGCCACGACGAGAACACGCGATGATGTCGATATCATCCGCGTATCCTGGCAGCTGGATGGACTTTTAAAAGATAGTGCCTTCCCTGTTGACGCCTGCCCGACGCACTATCTGCTCCAGCACCAGGTTGAAGAAGTCACATGACAGCGCATCTCCTTGCCGAAATCCGGTGCATGTTTCGAATGGTTCCGAGGTCCTAGAACCGAGTTGCACGGTGCATCGCGTGTTTCTTAGCGTGGCGCGACACAACTGGATCAGTTTTACCGGGATCCCGAATTCGGCCATCGCCCCAAACAGTGCTTCACGATGAATGCTGTCGTATGCGGCTTTGAAATCGATGAAAAGATGGTGTGTATCGATTTGAAACTCGTTGGCCTTTTCCAGGATTTGTCGAACTGTGAAAATTTGGTCTATAGTTGATTTGCCGGGCCGGAAGCCGCACTGGTAGCTGCCGATTAGTGCGGTGCAAAATGGTTTTAGACGTTCACACAATCCTGTCTTGTATGCGACATTGAGCAGGGATACACCTCTGTAGTTCTTGCAAGAGGTAGGATCGCCTTTTTTGTGGATGGGGCATATAGAGCTGGTATTCCAGTCGTCGGGCATGCTCTCATCTTCCCAAATTCTGCAGATGATCTGGTGCATGCTCCCTACCAGAACATCGCCGCCAGCCTTGAAGAGCTCTGATGGCAAGCCATCTGAGCCTGCGGCCTTGTTGTTCTTCAGCTTCTGAATAGCTGTGCCGACTTCTTCTATGCTGGGTGGGAGGACTACTTCAGCGGCTGGAGTTGGGATTTCCTCGGTCCCTACCATTCTCTCTTGGTCATGCTCGATAAGCAGCTGCTGGAAGTGCTGCTTAAATACATCCACTATTCCCTGCGGGTCGGTGACAAGATTACCCTCGCAGTTTCGAAGAGCCAGGGTGCCCTTTTTGAAGCCTCCTGCAAGGCCTTTGGCTTTCTTGTAAAAGGCTCGTATTTTATGTTTATCCCTAGACTCCTCGATATCCTTGAGCTGGGAGGCTGCGAAAATTCTTTTCTTTTGTCGCAGTAGTTTCTTCTCCTCCCTTCTTCTGGCTCGGTACTCTACTCGCGCTGCCCTGGTTTTCCTCTGCAGCGCCTTTTGGTACGCCTCGTCGGTTGCTGCCTTTTTCTGCTCACACTCGCCATCATACCACGGGTTTCTTGTCGGGGGTGGTAGGTATCCTAAGGTGGTTTCGGCTACTTCCTGAATGGCTGAGCGGCAATGCAGCCACATATTATTGGCATTTGTGTTCGACGCAGGCATACCGTAGAGTCTTTCGCTCAGCTGCTCCCTGTAGACTCTGGCAACCTCCGGTGTGCTCAGGCGCCCAATGTCGAACCTCCTCCTGATGGGCTGGTGCAGGGTTCTGACATTGGACAGTCGAGCTCTGAATCTTGCTGCTATGAGGAAGTGGTCAGAGTCGACATTTGCCCCTCTGAATGTTCGCACATCCAGGATGTTTGACGCGTGCCTTGCGTCAATGAGCACATGGTCGATTTGGTTGGCGGTTCGACCGTCCGGAGATCGCCAGGTTGCTGTGTGGATTCGCTTGCGAGGGAATCTTGTGCTACTTATCACCGCATTACGAGCTGTCGCAAAGTCAGCGAGTCGGAAGCCGTTATCTGTTGTTGTATCGTGGAGGCTGTGCTTTCCGATCACTCCGCCAAGGATGTTTTCCTTACCGATTTTGGCGTTGAAGTCCCCGAGCACGATTTTTACATCGTACTCTGGACAAGCTCCGTAAGCGTTGTCCAGGAGGTCATAGAAGTCCTCCTTGATAGGGTCTTCAGCCTCGTCGGTAGGGGCGTGTGCACATATAAGGCTGATGTTATAAAATCTGCCTCTGATGCGGATCACAGCCAGGCGATCACTTATAGGTTTAAAGTCGATGACCTTCGACCTTAACCGCTTTCCCACGACAAATCCGCATCCCAGTAAGTGCAACCTTTTGTGACAGCTGTAATAAATGTCGCAATTTGTCATCCTAATCATACCGTTTCCTATCCAGCGTATTTCCTGGACCGCAGTAATATCCGCCTTGTACTGCGTGAGGATTCCTTCTAGTTTATGAGCAGCTCCGGGAGTGTACAGGGTTCTGACATTCCAGGAGCATACTCGCAAATCGTGTTCCTTTTTCGTGCGTTGTCGTCGTCGAGTATCCGTCCGTGTATCCGAGGCATCTTGCTCATTCATAACTTTAGGTTTTTTTACGTGGGCGGATTGTTAGCCCGCCGCACAACCGCCATTCTGGTCGGGGTTTTTTTCGCTGCATACGTTTGTTCACCTCCCAACGGTTGTTGAAGAGGCTATCCAGAGGGCGCCGCGAGGAGGCCGTATGTCAACTTGACCCGGGCATTTAAACAGGGATCGTTGCTGGCATCTCGCCAGGTTGAGAGCAATCAACAACTTTACCCTGTATGTCCGAGCCCATGCCCAGTATATGCATACTATGCTCTACAATTGTCTTAAGATGGTTCAGTCAAATATAGAGCCTATTTCCCCTTCTGCGTTAGATTATTTTGTCTAAGCCTATCTGCTATCATGTCCTAGTTTTGAAGCCAAAAAATGGTGTCATAGGCCATAGCCATCATAGATTCTTGACGACGAATTGACAACGTAATGGTTATAACAAGGTAAAAGTCAAAACCGGTGGCTTTTGAGTAGTAGCCTGACGCAAATGAAAGGCGCCAACGAGTTTCGTTGAAGATGAAATGTGGAAAACGATATATTGCCCTGTTAGATCAGCCTGTGGTTAGGCCAGACCCGATCAAAAGGTATCTGCACTTCATAAGCATTGTGTGCCACCATATCACGTATTTAGGAGCTTATCCGCTTTCGATGTTCGTTTTGACTTCAGGGTATTTCCATTGTCGAGCCAACCAACTACTTCAGCGGCTACTACCGATGTATATAGTCCCCATCCAACAGGGTGACCACAAGCTAGCGCTGAAAGGTCAAGTCTTCTGCGTCAAGCCACTTGAATGCCTCATACGTCCCCACTCATCTACCCCCGGCAAGATAGCATTGTCATTTACCGACAATTACCAGCTACATGACATACTTACGCTTCGCCCGCCCATAGAATGACGACACTAGTTCAGAGAATAACGCCACCAAGGATATCATCCAGTAATTTGCATCCACGTCGGTCTAAAGAAAAGCAAACCACTTCAGCCGGACCACATCATACGACACGACACGACAGAAATACGAAAACTCCACGCTCTCACGCACATCATCTGCGACAGTGGGCCGTGCAAGCAGTAGGAGGACCCCTTATCAGATGACTTATTAGTCCAAGTAATGAACCTGTAATAAACAATTAATAACATCCACTAACTGCTTGCATACATTACACATTAGATTAACAATTCGGAGACAGCAGTAATTATGTTTACCCGAATATGGCAGCTGCTTATCGTGATCAATTTCCTTTCTTAATCGGAGGAGTGAGCCCGCCGTGCTGATGTGAGGGCGAATAGTTGGCCTAACCATCTATCAATCGATTCAGCTATCTTTGTGGCTTGTTGCCACTTGGCCAGTAACGACAACGAGTGCTGCAGTCGGCTGCAGGGGCAGGGGCTTTTTGTTTTCGATTCACTGGGTGCTGGCTCAGCTTGTCGTTATCGTGGGAACGTAGAAATGGAGCGATTGATTAGGTTGAGATAGTCAGCTCGTAAGAATGAGGGCAATAAAACGATTTTTAATATGCAATTAATTGAATGTGATTTCAATGGACGTCGTCGGTGGGTGGAGTGTGCGGGGGTGACAGGTGGTGTGAATCCTGGAACGAGGGTTGTGCTCATAAATCAAGATATTCAATTCTTCGGCGGGTTTTAGGCATTGGAGTGTGTCGTTTTACTACTTGCCATGCCTGTCACCGATGGGGATTGTGATGGTAAACATTTTTAAAATATGATTTCGTTATCTGATTTTAGTGGACATTTGTTCTACTTACTTACTTTACTTAACGGGCGCTACAGTTCGGGGTGAACCTGGGCCTCAACCAACATGCCTCTCCACCTAGCACGATCTTTCGCTAGTCTTTTCCAATGCCGCACGCCCAGTTGGTTGAGGTCCCCTTCCACCTGTGCGCGCCACCTTAGGTGCGGCCGTCCTCTATTTCTTCGTCCCTCGGGGTTGGATTCAAAGACTCTACGGGCTGGAGCTGTGGTGTCCATTCGCTCTACATGGCCTAGCCATCTTAGGCGTTGGATCCGTAGACGCCTGACCAGACTCATGTCGCTGTACAACCCGTACAGTTCGTGATTGAATCTTCTCCTCCAACCCTCCTCTGTGTTTATGGGACCGAAAATCGAACGCAGAATCTTTCTCTCGAAACGACCAAGGATTTCCTCATCCGCTTTAGATAAAGTCCATGTTTCTGCGCCGTATAACAGGACCGGGATAATTAAGGTCTTATATAAGGTCAACTTGGTCGTACGAGAGAGGGCTCTACTTCTCAGTTGCCTCTTGAGCCCAAAGAAGCAGCGGTTGGCAAGAGTAATTCTGCGCTTGATTTCGAAACTGGTGTCGTTGTTCCAAGTCACCGCGGAGCCGAGGTATATGAAGTCCTTAACTACCTCGAACTTATATCTGCCAATATGCACGTTCTGTCCAAGACGTCGGTGGTAAATGTCCTTTTTCGATGACAGCAGATATTTAGTCTTGCCCTCATTAACTGCCAAACCAATTTTTGCCGCCTCCATCTCAATACTCGCAAACGCCTCATTGACATCTCGCTGCGATCTACCTATTATGTCAATGTCGTCGGCGTATGCAAGGAGTTGCGAGGATTTGAAGTAGATTGTGCCTCTTGTATTGGCCTGTGATTTTTGCACAATCATTTCCAACACGATGTTGAAGAAATCACACGACAGCGCATCGCCCTGCCTAAGTCCTTTTTTGACATCAAAACTATCGGTGAGGTGCTCACCGATTCGGATGGAGCAGCGAGCATTTTCCAAGGTCATCCTGCATAGTCTGACGAGCTTCGCAGGGATGTCAAAAGTAAACATGGCGTTATATAGCTCGTCTCTAATTACGCTGTCGTATGCGGCCTTGAAGTCGACGAATAGATGGTGCGTATCGACTTGAAACTCATTGGTTTTCTCCAGGATCTGCCGTAGTGTGAAGATTTGATCGATGGTGGACTTCCCTGGCCTGAAGCGACACTGATAAGGACCTATCAGCTTGTTTACGAATGGCTTCAGGCGTTCACACAAAACGGCAGCGAAGATCTTGTATGCGACATTAAGGAGACTTATTCCTCTACAGCTGGCGCAGTCAAAGGGATCTCCTTTTTAGTGGATCGGGCAAGCAATGCTGGTAGGTAGGTAGGTAGGTAGGGTCGTAGCCTTCCCGTAATTGAGAAGAACGCACTTAGGCCAAGGAGGCCCGTTGTGCAGCTACGAGGGGGTTTTATCCCCCTATTCGTGGAACCATCTAGTGCTTCTTAAGAAGTTAAGAAGATTAAGTATCCCTACTTTCTGAACATCTGTCAGATCGTTAAGGAAGTAAGAGCCTAGGTAACGCTTCCTTATATTGCAAAAAGCTGGACAGGCGCATAGAAGGTGGTGAATGGATTCAACCTCCTCCTCGTCCTGACAGCTTCTGCAGAAGTCATTTGAAACTATACCTAGTCTTTGTGCGTGACTGCCAATGAGGCAGTGACCTGTGATGACACCGATGACTTTGTAGATGTCAGTTCTTTTTAGGGAGATTATACTCCTTGTGCGCTGACTGTCAAGCCGAGGCCAGATTTGCCTGGTGATGACGCAGGTGTGTCCCTGGGTCCATCTCAGGTTCGTCTCGGCCCTGTCGAGATTCGTCAGATTATGTTTAATGGTTGTAAGGGGTACTCCCTCACAAGCCACGATTGATTGTAGCGTCGTTCCTTGTTTGGCGAGTATGTCGGCTTTCTCATTACCTGTAATGCCGCTGTGTCCTGGTACCCAGATAAGCTGTATATTGAACTGTTCTGCCATCTCGTTGAGAGATCTGCGACAGTCGAGACTAGATTTTGATGAGTACACATAGGACTCCAGCGACTTTAAGGCAGCTTGACTATCTGTAAGGATGCGAATATCTGTGGTGGATATTACGTTCCACTTCAGCCAAGATAAAGCCTCTTTTATTGCCGACAGTTCCGCCTGGAAAACGCTGCAGTGGTTTGGTAATTTTAGAGCTTTATATAGCTTGAGTTGTTTGCAGAAAACTCCACAGCCCACCCCGTCCTTGGTTTTAGACCCGTCGGTGTAAAAATCCACACAGTTTCTGCGGGGTTGTGTTTGGCGAGTCCAGTTTTTCCTGTCCGGGTAAATCGTCGTGAATTTTTTGTCCAAGATTATGGTGGGTTCTGTGTGGTCCAGGTTTTCTGCCAGACTTGTCCTGTTTTGCAGGATGGATGAGTGGCCGGTGACATAGCTCGCCCATTTCGAGTTGGCTTTTAGTCTTATGGCCGTATGTGTGGCAATTTGCTTGCCGAAAATATCGAGTGGTGTGAGGTCTAGTATCATGTTAAGCGCAGCCGTTGGTGTGGACCTGAGGGCCCCGGTAATGCACATACATGCCATCCTTTGTACCTTCTCGAGTTGTTTATGGTATGTTGTCTTGTCTAGTGCAGTCCACCAGACTATCACTCCATACAGTAGTATGGGTCTGACGACCGTAATGTAGAGCCATAGGGTGATTTTGGGGTTAAATCCCCATTTTTTTCCTAGAGCTTTCTTACATGTGTAGAGAGCAATTGTTGCTTTTTTTGCTCTTTCAGTTGTATTACTCTTCCAAGTTAATTTCCTATCGAGTATAATGCCTAGGAATTTGGCACTAGGGGAATAGGTTAACCTGGTATCGAGCAGAGTGATAGGGCAGTATTCCGGGACTTTGTGCTTTTTGGTGAATAGCACGAGCTCCGTTTTCTGGGGATTAATCCTGAGCCCGCTACTATGCGCCCATTTGCACAGGAATGAGAATGCCGTTTGCATACGGTCATTCAGTGTGGATAGGTATTTACCTGAGATTGAGATGGCAACGTCATCGGCGTAGGCAGCAACGTCCAGGCCTTCTTTCTCCAGTTTGATCAGTAGTTCGTTAACAACTACATTCCAGAGAAGAGGTGAGAGGACTCCACCTTGCGGGGTACCCTTGGTAGCTACTCTGGTAGTCTCTAGGCTTCCCCACTTAGAGTGAATCTTGCGTGTTAATAGCAACTCGCTGATCAGCCCTATCAGAGTCCTCTCCACCTTTAGCTTTTCCAGCCCTTCTATTATTGCTTTCGGAGTGACGTTGTTAAAGGCGCCCTCTATGTCTAGGAAGGCTGTTAGCGTATATTCTTTCAGATGGATTGATCTTTCGATTTTCCTCACTAATGAGTGAAGAGCTGTTTCGACCGATCTACCTTTACAGTAGGCGTGTTGTGCCTTAGACATTAGGGAGGGATCCAAGCTGTGCCGTATGTGTAGGTCTATCAGCCTTTCTAAGGTTTTTAGAGCGAAGGATGATAGACAGATCGGCCTTAGATCCTTAGGGGAAGTGTGAAGCAATGCTGAGACTGATTGATCTGGCGACCGCCAGGTGCCTTTGTGTATATCGAGGTGGGAAAATCGTGTGCTGGCTACAAGAAGATTTCGCCCCGTGGCAAGGTCGATCAGCCTATGTCCGTTATCGGATGTGGTGTCATGTAGGCTATGTTTGCCGATGACTCGCTCAAAGATGCTTTCTTTACCCAGCTTAGCGTTAAAATCCCTTAGTATGATTTTGGTATCATAGCTGGGGCATTTGGTATATGTTCGGTCTAGGAGATCAAAGAAATCATCTTTGATTGAGTCATCCTTGTCTTCCGTGGGGGCATGGACGCATATGAGGCTGATGTTACAGAAATTTGCCTTGATGCGGATCGTTGTGAGGCGTTCACTCACATACTGGAAACTTAGGACTTTATGTCTTAGTCCACCTCTAACAACAAATCCGCATCCAAATAGTCTCTGTCCTCTCTCCCTATAGCAGTCACCGTAGAAGATGTCGCAGTTTTTCATCCGCTTTTTACCCGGTCCATTCCATCGCATTTCCTGGTTGGCGGTTATGTCCGCTTTATAGCGGTCTAGGGCGTCCGCAAGTTGTTCGGCCGCACGTGGTCTGTTTAGGGACCTAACATTCCACGTACAGAACCGAAGGTCCTTGTTTGTTTTTTGTTTTCTTATAGGGTCGTCAACATAGATCCGTTCCGTTTTATTATCCGAGGCTGTTTTGTGTTTCTGAGCAATTAGTGGTTTTACGGTTATGGTTCGCTAGACCATAGCCCAACCGACACTAATCCTGTTTGGTGGCGCAGGATACTCGCCATTCGGCCTCTTCCGTCAGTAATTTCCCTTTTAAGGAAATTTCCAGATGGCACCACGAGGAGGTGGAAGTAGGACCTGACTAGCAGAGCTGCAAGATGTTCGGCTGCAGTGGCTCTTACTCGCTTTTTGTCGGGCCAGCATCCGTCGGCAGATGCTACCCCTACGAGGCCTTTGCTAGTCCTTCACCATCATTTGGACATTTGTTCAGCGGAGGCAATTATAGCCGAGTAGCTTTAGGAAAGGTACGAATGAAGATATCAAGGAGGCCACGGAGTCGAGCTGGAAAACGAAAGTTTGACGTCGGAAAGCTACAATCGCAGGAGACTAGGAGCTAGGACCTTTGCCGATCGAGTTTCCCTCAACCTCTCGCAAGCTCCAATGACACCGGAGCAACCCACAGAGCAATCTTTACAACCTGGACTCTTAGGGCTGAAAATAGCAGGGTCAAGTTAGGACTTAAATCATATATTCTTCAAAAAGGAAAGAAAGATCAACTAAATTCTAGTATTCCTCCCTTCTTCGGGCGCCTTGTCGTGGCAGGAGGCTTAAGAGGTCGTAGACCTCGAACTAAGACTCGAAGACCCCAAAAATGAATGGACAAACAAAAGGAATTGAGTACTCCAGGTTTCGCAGCAGCGAAAATTCACCCGCGATCTCCTTGATTGCGGCTGGGGCACGGATTCTGGAGGCCCCGACATTCATTTTTAATACTACGGCAGCCCGGAACGACACCGACTCCTGCGGCTCATTGACTGACCACCTGGTCGGACTGAGCATGAGCGGTGCATCCAGCGGAGGCAACACCAACGATGGCGTGGCGCGGGAAACCGCAAAAGTGGAACGCGCCCCAGAATTGGAACGTACTGCTGAATGCACTGCTAAGTACCAAAAAAGAAAGGCAAAGAGGCATGCCCGAAAATTGCGCAAAGAAGCTCACAAAGCTGAAGGTGCAATGGTCGAGGCTGTACCTCTGGGGGAACCAGCTAAGAGGGTTACGTCGACGGAGGTATCTCCTACCGAAATTGATCCGACCCTTTTTCCTGAGGTCCTCCCCTCTCTCGAAGGTGCGCAGTGCGGTAAACGTCGGCGATTGGGAAAGGCTGCTGAAGGAGGCGTAAGCATGCTCGCACTTTCGGCATGCGCCTCCAACCCCCTTCCTCTTACTGGGACGGTTCAACCACCCAGTAAGAGCGTGATCAGTTCCCGTAACGACGGGGCCGGAAGCGCTCAGGTTTCTGCCATAGCTGGCACTGCCGCCGAAAAAGGTGGCGGGGCTGACATACGGACTCTGAACGCCGAAGGCCAAGTCGCTACGGGTTCTAGAATTCCTCGAACTGGCAAGGCGGTCCAAAAGCGGTGTCCAAAGGGAGCGGGAGCGCAAACCGAAAAAGGTAAAAGCCTCCGCAAACGGAAGACGGCCGCCAAAGATAGCCTCGTTAGGGAGAGAGTTTATGATGCCTCCCTCTCCGGTGGGGCAGTGGGAAATCGGAGTCTAATAGCAGCTGTGGCGACCCAGATGGATCAAAGCACTGGCCAGAAGGCGAAGATAGCCCAAAACTGCTCCTCGGAGGCGGGAACATCACTCAAAAAAACCCCTTCCTCCGGGAAGGAGATCCAAGTGACCGTAAGGAGTCGAGAGAAGCAGCCCTCTTATAGTGAGGTGGCCATCTCCTCTGAAAAGGTCAGGATAGGGAAAGCTGGCGATGATAGTAGAATGACCAACGCAGACTGCAAGCACTGTGAGGATCGTCTACTGGAGCTTGCTCGGCAACGGGTTTCTGTTTACAGGCAGAAAAGTCAGCTTTGATGAATGGCACATTTGTGGTGAGCTGTTCATCACAGCAGACATCGGCCTGGATCAGGAACACGGTGCCGAAAATTCACCCTCTGGGAACTGCTACTTACCAGGTAGTTAGTCTCCCGAAATGAACGCGCGCCATCTGCCGGATTCCGGGGAAACCTGGGAATAAAACGGATGTGCTGACGCGCTTACGCACACAGAATCCAGGGCTTGACACGAGAGCTTGGGTTATCTACTCCTACAAGGAGAGTAAGGGCTCTCTGAAAAAAGAGGGCTCTACTCTGGTTGTGGGGATGGATAAAGCCTCTGTCGGAACTCTGAAATCTGCGTACGATTCACGCCACTACTTTGGCCTTTGGTAGGATCGCTTTCCATTTTAATGTCAAGAAGTCAAAGGATGGGACGTGCCCTGCAGTATGAATCCATGATTTTTACTCAGATCAATCTACAGCATTGCAAGGCTGCTACCGCTCTTTTAAGTAGCAGAATTGCATGCAGTAGTACAAACCCTCTCATCGTATCCCTTCAAGAACCATGGGTGTGGAATAAACGCCTATGTGGCCTTGGTGGTTTACGTGATGTTATGATTCTTTATGATGAGCGATGCGAAAGGCCCAGGGTAGGCCTCATCATATCGAACACACTATCGGCAACCAAACTTGGGCACTTTTGTGGACAAGATCTGGTGGCTGCTAGAGTAAGCTACAAAACGCACGGAGTTATAGAACACTTCGTCGTTGCGTCTGCCTACTTTCCCCACGACTCGATACTGCCTCCACCACCGAAGGTAGTTTCTGAACTCGTAGAGTACTGTGAAGCCAAAAAGATTGGTCTCATCTTGTGCATCGATGCTAATGCCCAAAACACTGCTTGGGGCAGCAGCAAGTGTAATACAAGAGGGGACCGTCTTTTGGACTTCATTCTCTCGTCTGACCTTACCATCAACAATGTTGGCTCTCAACCAACTTTTGTCACGACAAGACGACAGGAGGTGATTGACCTGACCTTATCCAACAGATATTTGAAGGACATCACTAACTGGCGAGTCTTGCCTGATGCTACGCTGTCGGACCATAAATATATCGAATTCCGATTAAGTTGTGGGATCTCTTCCTTGCAGCCTAGACGGAGTCCGAGAAGGACGGACTGGGTACGGTTTAGAGAGGAGCTTGAGAAATCCACTCGAGTCCTACCTAAACTCAGAACGAAACAATTGGTAGAGAACGCTGTTCAGAACCTGAATAGCGTCATCACCAGTTGTTTTCAACTCGCATGTCCTGTCAGCAAACCTCCCTGCAGGAAATTGGTCCCCTGGTGGAATGCCGAGCTCCAAAGTCTTCGCAGGGAAGCCAGAATTCTTCTGAGTAGATCACTCAAATTGAATTCGGAAGATGACTGGAATAAGTATCGGTCGAAGCAGAAAGAATATAAGAAACTTATTCGTAAATCGAAGAACGATTCTTATAGGACCTTCTGCGAAGAGATCAAATCTCTGAGTGCAACTAGCAAGTTGGTTAAAGTCCTCAAACGGGGAAAACCGACAAAGCTAGATGCACTCAGAAAATCTGATGGTACCTTTACTGTGTCTAAGGCGGAAACTCTTAGTATACTGTTTGAGACTCATTTCCCGGGAAATCAGATCGACATCGGCTCGTTGCACACTCCTTCAAGGGAAACTGCAACTGAAACGATGAAAACAAGTCGGCGTAGCTGGTATATTGCGTCGCGCGTGGTTACGACTGAAGCCATTGAATTTGCTGTGGCATCCTTCGATGGTTTCAAATCGCCGGGTATATCCGACGGAATATATCCTGTTATGCTGCAAAAAGGTATAAGGCTTCAGGAAAGTGGTCTTCATTCCCAAAATAGGAAAAGAGGACTACTCATTTGCCAAGAGCTTCAGGCCAATCAGTCTAACATCCTTCCTGCTGAAAAGCATGGAGAGACTGGTAGAGTTGCACGTGCGCAAGGTTGCCCTTTGAATGCACCCTCTTTCGGAGATGCAACATGCTTACCAGCGCGGAAAATCTTGCGAGACTGCGCTTCAGAACCTAGTTGGGCGAATTGAATGCGCGCTCGAAAGGAAAGAGTACGCGCTGGGCATTTTCATCGACATAGAGGGCGCTTTTGATAACGCAACTTTTGACAGCATGTGCAACGCTGCCAGACATCATGGCGTAGATGAAGCACTGGTCCTTTGGATCAAAGCTATGCTCATGCACAGGACATTGACAGCTGATGCAGGCCTCGACCAGTGTGTCAAATCCGGCGTAAACAGGGGCTGCCCTCAAGGTGGCGTCCTGTCTCCGCTGTTATGGTGTATGGTGGTCGATTCTCTGCTTGATGCTCTCAATGCCTCTGGAATCTATGTCCAGGAAAATGCGGATGACGTCGCCATTCTTTCTGTCGGCTCATGTTTAGCGACTGTCCGTCTCAAAGCACAGGCGGCGCTAAACGTGATCGATGATTGGTGTACCAGAAATGGGCTGTCAGTCAATCCTCTTAAGACCGATGTCGTTCTCTTTACGAGAAGGAGGAAAAATACTGACATGACTCAGCTGGTACTAAAAGGCACTTCCATCCCGATATCCAAGGAGGCTAAGTATCTAGGAGTCATCTTAGATAATAAGCTTCTCTGGTCAAAGCATGTTGAGTCAAAGACCACCAAAGCGCTGTCAGCTTTCTGGCAATGCAAAGGAGCTTTTGGCAAAACATGGGGTTTATCGTCGGCAAAGGTCCTCTGGATCTACAGGGCAATGATAAGACCTATAGTCTCATATGCATCGGTTGTCTGGTGGAACAGACTAAAACGCAAACACGTCGTAGCCTCTTTCACCAAACTCCAAACAACGGCTTGTCTCAGCTGCACGGGGGCTTTCCCCAGCACGCCGGGCGCTGCTCTAGATGCTATGATGAACCTTCCACCTCTTGATATATTTATCAGAGGGTGTGCTCTGAAAGCCATGTCTCGTCTGAAGAGAAATGGCTTTTGGTACAACTCGCATAGGAATAGCGGTGTCCTTGCGCAAGAATTGTCCTGCGACCCCTGTCTCATGGACATGCCTTCTGACGCATTGACGCCAGTCATCCTATTGCGTCGGAATTTCACAGTCGAGTTTCCATGGCGTCAGGATTGGCTATGGCTGGATACTGAACCTGGAAAGGATAGTCTTCGCATTTTCACGGATGGCTCCAGGTCTGGGCGGGGGTTCGGTGCTGGAGTCTTCTTTGAACGCGAAAACATTCGACTGCACTTCTCGTTAGGAAAGTATGCGTCTGTCTTCCAATCAGAGATATACGCAATCCTAATGGCCATGCACTATGTTGTGAAGCACAGGTGGAAGGGGGAAAGCATATGCGTCTGTAGTGACAGCCAAGCTGCACTAAAAGCTGTGTGTAACCCCTTAACTTATACGCGCAGATAAAGGGGTCTCCTTTCTTGTGGACCGGGCGAACGATACTTAGATTCCATTCATCGGCATGCATTCCTCTGACCATATCTTACAGATGAGCTTGTGCATACTCCCAACCAGATCATCTCCAGCTGCCTTAAAGAGCTCGGCAGGTAGTCCGTCTACTCCAGCAGCTTTGTTGAACTTAAACTTAGGTCCGCTATGAAAGGGTCATTCTGCCTGACAGCGTCTTTCCAGATTCCTAGTACCGACTGTGAACCCACTACTAGGTTTCGTCCCTGCAGGCTTCTGTTCTGGCCTTATATCCCTGGCATGCTTGTTTTATTCGTTGCTAAAACCTCCGAACATCATTCCTGCGATAGCATCTCTCTATCCCTTCGTTCGCGTCCCTTTTGTTTTGTTTTGAGAAGCTCATGCTCGTCTCTCCTCTTCTGCTCATAATGCTCACGACGAGCAGCTCTCGTCCTTCTATGCAGCGCCTCTTGATAGGCTTGCTGTTTGGCTGCGTGTGCCCGCCTACTTTCGTCGTCAAACCATGGGTTTCTTGTTGGTGGCGTTTTGAAACCCAGTACCTCAAAAGCAGCACTCTCTAAGGCCTGTTGACAACGGGTCTATTGGTGTTGTACGGTCTGAGCAGGTGTTGGAGAGTTTTTCAAGAACTTGAGGGAGACGCGATTGGCATAGGCTCTGGCGGTCTCTTGCTATTATAGCATTGCGACGTTGTATGCCGCTGGCCTTACTAGATTCGTAGTTGTAACCTGATTGCCACAAAATTTTGTTTTTTTTTTGTTGGGGCTAGTGCTACTCTTAGCATATGGCACTGCGACCTTTGCAGATCTATTGTGCCTTCTAGCCGATTAGCCGAGGAGCTTCTCCACTTCCATAGTGGAGTTGAGAATGCTTCTCGTAGGAGCTAAGGTGATCCCCTGAGGAGTCATAACTTCGCTGAGGAGGATACGCTTCATAAGATGGCAGAGAGCAGCACACTCACACAGTATGTGTTCCGCCGTCTCTTCGTCCTCGAGACAGAGTCGACACTCAGTTTCAGACGAGAGGCTAATTTTGTTTAGATGATATCTCAGACCGCAGTGTCCTGTTAAATAGCTGACTAGTCTTCTGATATCCACCCTATTGAGTTTGAGTATGTCAGTAGAGTATTTGTTCAGGGGTCGTATTAGTCTATTCGACTGACGGGGAGTCCCCGAACGCTGTTCCAAAAGGACAGGTATTGCAATTTTTCCCACTTGTCTAAGATAAAATCTGTCTTATATCTTAGACCCTCTGATTGCATATCGTAATGCCACCTTTTTAATAAAAAGTCGCATTGGAGTGAGTCCAATGAGTGCTTCTTGGGCTGCCGTGGGGCAGGTTTGCATAGCGCCTGTAATACCGAGACACGCTATTCTCTGAAGGCGTTGAAGCCTAACAATTGTAGTTTTTTGCTCAACTTTTGTCCACCATATGCTAGTAACTAGAAGATTTCGCCCCGTTGCGAAGTCTATCAGCCTAAATCTATTTTCGGATGTGGTGTCGTGTACGCTATGCTTGCCACTGATCCTATCAAAAGCGACTTCCTTGCCCAGTTTCGCGTTAAGATCTCCCAGTACGATTTTAACATCGTAATTGGGACATTGGGCATATGTTCTATCTAGGAGATCGTAGAAGTCGTCTTTTGTAGCGTCATCCTTGTACTCGGTAGGGGCGTGAGCGCAAATTAGGCTGATGCGGATTGTTATGAGGCGTTCGCTTACATGCCGGAAGCTCAAGACTCTTGCCAAAGTCTACCTCTAATAACAAATCCGCATACGAATAAGCGTTGTCTTCTCTCCTTGTAGAAGTCGCTGTAATAGATGTTACAGTTTCTAATCCGCTTTTTGCCCGATCCATCCCATCGCACTTCCTACATTACGTTAATCACTGCCTTATAAGAGTCTAGGGCCTCCGCAAGTTGTTTGGCTGCACCACGTGGTCTGTTGAGGGACCTTACATTCCACGTACAAAGCCGAATATCATTTTTTTCTTTTCCTTTTGTTGTTTCCTGGGTCGTAATCGGTTAATCCGTCCGTCTTTTTATATCCGAGGCTTTTTCGTTTTTTTTTTTGACTTGTTGGTCTTTTTCCAGGTATAGCTTGCCGGGCCATAACCTAACCGACCTGTTTTGTGGCGCAGGAAACTCGCCATTCGCCCTTTTCCGTTCGCGATTTCAAATAGAATTCAAATATAAATTCCCCGGTTGCATCACTAAGAGGTGGAAATAGGACTTTCTAACAGAGCTGCTAGATGTTCGGCTGCAGGGGCTATTTAACGGGCTAGCGCATGTCGGATACGCTACCCCTACGAGGCCTTTGTTAGTCGTTTACCTCGCGAAAGGATGCCCTTAAAGTGGGGTTCTCTCAACTCTCCTGTGGTCCATCATGGTAAGTTAACTTATTAACATACTCAGCAACAATGGTTTCTATGTCCAAGGCTATGCTGAGGACAGTGATCCTGGTTAGAGGCAAATTCGAAAACACAGTCTGGGAACTCCTTCAACGGGCACTAAACCTTGTTGCAAACTGGTGCATAAAGGTTGCACTAAAGGTCAACCCTAGGAAGAGCACTATAGTCGCCTTCACCGAAAAGCTTACTTGGAACTCTCACATTACAAAGACCATTGAGAAAGCCAGGATCTCTTTATTGACCAGCAAAAGTCTCACTGGCAAAAACTGGGGCATAAACCCCAAAATGCCACGTTGGCTATATACAGCAATCAACAGACCAATTCCCACATATGCTGCGCCTGTCTGGTGGCAGAAAACAAAAAAACAAAACAAGTATCAGTGCAGGCCAAGCTCAACAAATTACGAAGACTAGCTTGCATCTGTATCACCGGGGCCATGAGAACAACCCCCGCAGCTCTAGATGTCATCACAGACCTGCCACCTCTTCATCTTCAACTAAAGAAAGAACACGATGGATCACTACTGGTTACAAACGAAAGGTAGCAAACAAGCCAAGTTGTTCCTCCCAACTACATCTCTCAGAAGAACGAAACAACTCCTCATGCTTTCGAGGAGTCAGATTCGCTTAATCACAGGTTTCCTTACTGGACACTGCGCATTATACAAGATGACACTTGCAGAATGTGTAATGAAGACGAAGAAACAGCAGAGCACATACTGTGCCACTATAACTGCCTTGTCAGTCATAGGGGGGTTCTGACAAAACCCCCTGTAGTAAAATTGTCATGAAAAGCTTCTCGAAATTCGCCGTTCGGAACCGGCAATAAACTGGGAAAATGAAATCACACACAACATGGGTAATTGAGAGAAGCTCGGCTCAGGTTCTTCATGGACTGCAACGCCAACATACATACATACAGAAGAAATCGCTGCTAGCTCACTCAAAAGCATACTAAGTGTTATCACTAACTCAGGATGGAGAAACTGATAGAGCTCCACATCAGAGGTATCCTGGAAAACCAGACACCTCTGCATCCCAACCAGTATGCATATCGCAAAGAGCGATCTACCGAAAACGCACTACACCACTTGGTGACGTGCATTGAAAATAGTTTCACAAGCTGACCACTCTGGGCTACGAGGTCATTGGATATGCTGATGACCTAGTAGTCATTGTTACGGGCAAGTGTGAGGTCAATGCCTGTGAGCGCATGCAACTTGCGCTCCAATTCATCTCTGACTGGTGTGGCAGAGAGGGGTTATCTATTAACCCAAATAAGACAATCTTAGTCCCATTTACAAGGAGGAGAAAGGTACAACCCTGCTCAATCCTTCTAAATGGAACACACATAGGATTTTCAGAGGAGGTAAAATATCTAGGTATTGACCTAGACCGCAAACTCAACTGGAACTCCAACATGAAAAATAAACTCATGAAAGCGACTAAGGCCATGTGGGCCTGCCGACGCACCTACGGTAAAACCTGGGGGCTTAAACCTAAGGTGGTGTTCTGGTTATATACCGCGATAGTAAGGCCTATCGTTACCTACGGGTCCACCGTATGGTGGACAAAAGTTGAACAAAAAACTACTATTATTAAGCTTCAACGCCTTCAGAGACTAGCGTGTCTCGGCATCACAGGCGCTATGCCGTCCTGCCCTACGGCAGCACAAGAAGCACTCATTGGACTCGTTCCACTGCACCTTTTTATCAAAAAGGTGGCATTACGCAGTGCAATCAGAATCCTCTGCTCGGGAACAAATATGCCATTTAGACCTGCAGGCCACATGTCCATATTGCAACACTTTCCCGAGCTGGATATGATTACTACGGTCTCGGACGCATTGCCACACACCTTCACCTTTGACAAGAGATTTGAGGTGCTGATCCCAAATCGCTCAGCATGGGAAGACAGTGATCCCCTGCTGAATGTCAAAGGCCTTAGGTGGTACACGGATGGCTCCAAGATGGCTTCTGGCGTTGGCGCCGGCATCTTTGGACCAAAACGTAAGATCTCGAAGGCCCTGGGAGTAAGCCCCAGCGTCTTCCAAGCTGAACTGCACGCCATCCTAACATGCGTCAACCTAAATCTCGAGACCGGCAACAGAGGAGTAACTATCAACATACTCTCTGATAGCCAAGCAGCGCTTAAAGCACTGGGTTCGTACAGCACGAACTCGAAAACCGTCAAGGAATGCCATGACGCCCTGCAAGAGCTCGCCAAAAGAAACAATGTCAAACTTTGGTGGGTGCCAGGACATAAAGGTATTAAGGGCAATGAAATTGCCGACCAACTTGCCAGAAAAGGTTCCAGCGACAAATACATAGGTCCGGAACCTTTCTGCGGCATTCCCGGGTCTAAGATAAATCACCTCTTAGACAAGTGGGAAAAGTCGCAACACCTGTCGTTCTGGAACAGTGTTCGGGGACTCCGTCAATCCAAACGACTTATACGACCCCTGAACAAACACCCTGTTGACATACTTAAGCTCAATAGAGGGGATATCAGAAGACTGGTCAGCTACCTAACGGGACACTGCGGTCTGAGATATCATCTAAATAAAATTAGTCTCTCGTCTGAAACTGAGTGTCGGCTCTGTTTAGAGGACGATGAGACGGCAGAACACATACTGTGTGTGTGTGCTGCACTCTGCCATCTTAGGAAGCGCATCCTTCTCAGTGAAGTTGTGACTCCTGAGGGGATCACCCTGGCTCCTACGAGAAGCATTCTCAACTTCATTATAGAGGTTGAGAGGCTACTCGGCTAATCGGCTAGCAGGCACAATAGATCTGCAAAGGTCGCAGTGCCATATTGCTAAGAGTAGCACTAGCCCCATGTGTAAAAAAAAACAAAAAAAAAAAAAAACTCAGGATTCTTGAGTGAACTGTAAGTGGGGACATCACAATAGGCCCACTCGTGGCCGCAGTGATCAGGCGACTTTGTCCCACCCCCGTACCCTCTCTAACACTAACTCTAGTCGTTTACCTCCACATATCGCATACTGTATTTTGCTAAAACCAATATCGCGTGTGGCGACATCTACAGGATCACTTCTTTGTATATTGTCCATGTGAACATCAGGCAAAGCTTGCTTGAAGTGCAGCCCCTTCCACTTTAGGCTTAAAACCCAAGTAAGACTCAATTAAGAAAAAATATACTTTTTATTGTCAAGAATAGCTTGTGTTGTATAATAGAGAAAAAAAAAAAAACTTTATTTCACATAAATTGCATCGCATTCGTGGCGACAACTGGACGGATCAATTAACAATAGGCCCCCGAGTCGAAGGCGCCGACATAAACTTAGTTCTAAAAGTAAAAATGTAAAACAAATTAATTATGTAAGTTACTTGTAAACGAGCGAACAGGTAAGGTCATAGTTCAAAAGTTGGATGGTTATTCATACAGAGGTGATAAGATAAAAGAATAAAAAGAAAACATCTAGCCTAAGTGTATAGCTGTAGAAGACCGAGGGCTCCCATTAGGTATCTGAGCCTTAGAAGAGTCTGGATAGAGCAAAGAGACATGCACCCAGGAGTGGTGTGAAACTGTAGCTTACAGCCGAGTTGTACATGTCGCAGATTTTGGGCTTGGGACCGGTTATCATTCTGCACACGGTTCCGCGGAAGTCCTTTAGGGCCTTTTGCTGGGTATCGGCATCGTATTGCTACAAACGACATGGATGTAAGTGGTTGAGATCATAGTGAAAAGTTTCGAGCTTACCTGACGGAAGACAACGGTTGGTACGCTCTTCAAGGGATGTTGGAAGGCATTGGTCGCTTCGCCTTGACGTTTTAGTAACTGACTTCCCTCGGTGTTATTAGCGCATAGTTGGATATTCTCCCACGTGTGGATGTTGTTCTCACGCGCACATCGAGCTCCGGGATAGACGTTGTCCGGGAAGTTTTTGCCGGCCTTCATCAAGCAGTTGATAAAGTCGAGCGTGAGTGATTCACGGGTGAATTCAGTCTGGTATGAGTTGGCTTGGATATGTTCAATAGCGCAGGCATGGACTTTGTTGCCATAGCACTCGTTAACGCCATGGTGGCAGTTAAATTCGACTTCTGAGCCACGTGTTTGGAACTAGTATGAAAGAGGGATAGCGGAACACTGTAATGTATGTACTCACATATCTTACCTCGGACTTTCCGAATGGCACCCAAGTTATGTCAACATAGTCTTTGAGTTCGTCACGAAGTGCTGGATAGATTTGCTCGGTGATGAAAGCCGCACTGTCCGGACAAAGGGATTCATAGTAAACAGTGATGGGAACCTGGAAAATGAGCGTAAGATTGCTTGATTAGTGCAACATTTAGATTTCGTAACTATTCTATCATCCGCAAGTATTGGTGGCTTTCTGAGATCCAAACAGACAACAGAGACAAGAGGTGTTCTCTAAAAAGGTTTTGGCAAATAAAATTTGATGAAGTTCGACTATGGTGTGATCTGTCCAGGAGGTCGATGTAAAATATTTACAAACATCAAGTAAGCAAGTTTATTTACAAAAGGAAAAATGATATTCGGCTTCAGCCCTTAACAGGTCCCTTAACAGACCACGTGCTACCGAACAACTTGCGGAAGACTTAGACTGCTACAAGGCAGATATTAAGGCAATCCAGGAATTGCGATGGGATGGACCGTGCAAAAAGAGGATGAGAAAATGTGACATCTATTACGGCGACTGCTACAAGGAGAGAAGACAACGCTTATTCGGATGCGGATTTGTTAGAGGTAGAATTAGGCATAAGGGGGCATAGGCTCGGACATACAGGGTAAAGTTGTTGATTGCTCTCAACCTGGCGAGATGCCAGCAACGATCCCTGTTTAAATGCCCGGGTCAAGTTGACATACGGCCTCCTCGTGGCGCCCTCTGGATAGCCTCTTCAACAACCGTTGGGAGGTGAACAAACGTATGCAGCGAAAAAAACCCCGACCAGAATGGCGGTTGTGCGGCGGGCTAACAATCCGCCCACGTAAAAAAACCCAAAGTTATGAATGAGCAAGATGCCTCGGATACACGGACGGATACTCGACGACGACAACGCACGAAAAAGGAACACGATTTGCGAGTATGCTCCTCGAATGTCAGGACCCTGTACACTCCCGGAGCTGCTCATAAACTATAAGGAATCCTCACGCAGTACAAGGCGGATATTACTGCTGTCCGGGAAATACGCTGGATAGGAAACGGTATGATTAGGACGACAAATTGCGACATTTATTACAGCTGTCACAAAAGGTTGCACTTACTGGGATGCGGATTTGTCGTGGGAAAGCGGTTAAGGTCGAAGGTCATCGACTTTAAACCTATAAGTGATCGCCTGGCTGTGATCCGCATCAGAGGCAGATTTTATAACATCAGCCTTATATGTGCACACGCCCCTACCGACGAGGCTGAAGACCCTATCAAGGAGGACTTCTATGGCCTCCTGGACAACGCCTACGGAGCTTGTCCGGAGTACGATGTAAAAATCGTGCTCGGGGACTTCAATGCCAAAATCGGAAAGGAAAACACCCTTGGCGGAGTGATCGGAAAGCACAGCCTCCACGATACAACAACAGATAACGGCTTCCGACTCGCTGACTTTGCGACAGCTCGTAATGCGGTGATAAGTAGCACAAGATTCCCTCGCAAGCGAATCCACACAGCAACCTGGCGATCTCCGGACGGTCGAACCGCCAACCAAATCGACCATGTGCTCATTGACGCAAGGCACGCGTCAAACATCCTGGATGTGCGAACATTCAGAGGGGCGAATGTCGACTCTGACCACTTCCTCGTAGCAGCAAGATTCAGAGCTCGACTGTCCAATGTCAGAAAGCTGCACCAGCCCATCAGGAGGAGGTTCGACATTGGGCGCCTGAGCACACCGGAGGTTGCCAGAGTCTACAGGGAGCAGCTGAGCGAAAGAATCTACGGTATGCCTACGTCGAACACAAATGCCAATAATATGTGGCTGCATTGCCGCTCAGCCATTCAGGAAGTAGCCGAAACCACATTAGGATACCTACCACCCCCGACAAGAAACCCGTGGTATGATGGCGAGTGTGAGCAGAAAAAGGCAGCAACCGACGAGGCGTACCAAAATGCGCTGCAGAGGAAATCCAGGGCAGCGCGAGAAGAGTACCAAGCCAGAAGAAGGGAAGAGAAGAAACTACTGCGACAAAAGAAAAGAATCTTCGCAGCCTCCCAGCTCAAGGATATCGAGGAGTCTAGGGATAAACATAAAATACGAGCCTTTTACAAGAAAGCCAAAGGCCTTGCAGGAGGCTTCAAAAAGGGTACCCTGGCTCTTCGAAACTGCGAGGGTAATCTTGTCACCGACCCGCAGGGAATAGTGGATGTATTTAAGCAGCACTTCCAGCAGCTGCTTAACGAGCATGACCAAGAGAGAGTGGTAGGGACCGAGGAAATTCCAACTCCAGCCGCTGAAGTAGTCCTCCCACCCAGCATAGAAGAAGTTGGCACAGCTATTCAGAAGCTGAAGAACAACAAGGCCGCAGGCTCAGATGGCTTGCCATCAGAGCTCTTCAAGGCTGGCGGCGATGTTCTGGTAGGGAGCATGCACCAGATCATCTGCAGAACTTGGGAAGATGAGAGCATGCCCGACGACTGGAATACCAGCTCTATATGCCCCATCCACAAAAAAAGCGATCCTACCTCTTGCAAGAACTATAGAGGTATATCCCTGCTCAATGTCGCATACAAGATCCTGTCCAGCGTACTGTGTAAACGTCTAAAACCATTTTGCACCGCACTAATCGGCAGCTACCAGTGCGGCTTCCGGTCCGGCAAATCAACTATAGACCAAATTTTCACACTTCGACAAATCCTGGAAAAGACCAATGAGTTTCGAATCGATACACACCATCTTTTCATCGATTTCAAAGCCGCATACGACAGCATTCATCGTGAAGCACTGTTTGGGGCGATGGCCGAATTCGGGATACCGGTAAAACTGATCCAGTTGTGTCGCGCCACGCTAAAAAACACGCGATGCACCGTGCAACTCGGTTCTAGGACCTCGGAACCATTCGAAACATGCACCGGATTTCGGCAAGGAGATGCGCTGTCATGTGACTTCTTCAACCTGGTGCTGGAGCAGATAGTGCGACGGGCAGGCGTCAACAGGGAAGGCACTATCTTTTACAAGTCCATCCAGCTGCTAGGATACGCGGATGATATCGACATCATCGCGTGTTCTCGCCGTGGCATTGTGGAAGCATTCACGGCGATTGAAGAACAGGCGAAACGAATTGGCCTTAAGATCAATGAGGACAAAACGAAATACATGCTGTCAAGCAAAAACCAATCCGTCGCTCACCACCTGGGACAAAACATAACAATTGACAGCTACAATTTCGAGGTAGTTAAGGAGTTTGTCTACCTCGGGGCAAACGTAAATTCCACAAATGACACCACAGTGGAGATCCGGCGTAGAATCGCCCTTGGCAACCGCTGCTACTTCGGCTTGTCCAAACAACTGGGGTCAAAACTCTTCACTCGAAAGACCAAAGTCATGCTTTACAAAACGCTCATTCTGCCAGTCTTGCTGTACGGAGCCGAAAGCTGGACGATAAGCAGGACAGCGGAGCTGATTTTGGATTCTTTCGAAAGAAAAATTCTGCGCCGGATATTTGGTCCTGTCTGTGAGGAAGGTGAATGGAGAAGAAGACACAACCGCGAACTCTACGAGCTGTACCAAGATGTGGATGTAGTCCGGAAGGCAAGGATCCGTCGACTACACTGGCTCGACCACATCGAGCGCATGGACATCAACGCTCCAGCTAAGAGGGTCTTCGACTCCGAGCCTCCTGGTTCGAGAAGAAGAGGGAGACCGAACCTCCGGTATAAAGACCAAGTAATCGCGGATGTAGGACATCTTGGTCTTGACAACTGGAAGCAGCGTGCCCGGGACCGTCAAGGATGGAAGGCAGCTATAGCTCAGGCTCAGATCCTCCATGGATCGCAGGCCTGATAAGTAAGTAAGTAAGTTATGATCAAGCCATCTCCTACGACGAAGAAGTCGATTATATTGCATCGATTAGCATCTGAGCTCGGAGAAGAAAGGCCTGAATCATGTCATCCTTACTATGCTTGGAATGTTATTCAATTATTGGGTGATTTGTTTGCTATTTGGTTTTTTAGTGTTTTTTTTTTTTTTGACAGACCATGCGGAGTCTGTGACTGGCCCTAAACACTCGGCAGCATGTGTAACGCTGCCAGGCATCTTGGCGCAGATGAAGCACTAGTCTTGTGATGCAGGCCTCGAGCAGTGTGTCGAATCCGGCGTTAACAGGGGCTGCCCGCAAGGTTGCGTCGACTCTCTGCTTGATGTTCTCAATGCCTCTGGAATCTATCTACTCCTATCTATCTTTCACAAACCGCTCTCCGGAGGCGGGCACATCACGCAACAAAACCCCTTCCATCGAGGAGGAGATCCAAATGATCGTAAGGAGTTAAGAGAAGCAGCTCTCTTATAGAGAGGCGGTCATCTTCTCTGGAAAAGTCAGGATAATTTTCATTCAGATCAATCTACAGCACTGCAAGGCTGCTACCGCTCTCTTAAGTAGTAGAATTGCATGCGGTAGCAAACATCATCACGTTGTATCCGTTCAACAACCGTGGGTGTGGAATAAACGCCCATGTAGCCTTGGGGGTATACGTGGAGCTACGGTTCTTTATGATGAGCGATCCGAAAGGCCTAGGGTCTGCATCATCATGTCGAACTCATTATCGGCAACCAAGGACACTTTTGTGGACAAGATCTGGTGGCTGCTAGAGCAACACTTCGTCGTTGCGTCTGCCTACTTTCCCTACCACTCGATACTACCTCCAGCATCGAAGGAGGTTTCTGAACTCGTAGAGTACTGTGAAGCCAGAAAGATTGGTCTCATCTTGTGTTGCGATGCTAATGCTCAATACCCTGCTTAGGGCAGTAGCAAATGCAATACAAGAGGGGAGCGTCTTTTAAACTTCACTCTCTCGTCTGACCTTACCATCAACAATGTTGGCTCTCAATCAACGTTTGTTACGACAAGACGACAGGAGGTGATAGACCTGACCCTATCCAACAGATATGTGAGGGGCATCACTAACTGGAGAGAATCCGAGAAAGATGGACTGGGTACGGTTTAGGGAGGAGCTTGAGAAATCCACTCAGGCCCGATCTCAACTTAGAACGAAACAATTGGTAGAGAACGCTGATAATGACCTGAATAGCGCCATCACAATTGTTTTGAACTCGCATGTCCTGTCAGCAAACCTCCCTGCAGGAAATTGTTTCCCTGGTGGAATGCCGAGCTGCAAAGTCTTCGCAGGGAAGCCAGAAATCTTCTGAATAGATCGCTCAAATCGAATTCGGAAGATGACTGGAACAAGTACCGATCGAAGCGGAAAGAAACTTATTCATTTCATTTCAGAGACTGGGGTTGCAATAGAGCGAATGTATGTGGCAACATACTTTCGAGTCTAACAAATGTGTCCTCATTTTCTGTGTTATATCCGTCCAGTCCTACTTATATTCCAGCCGGTTCGCGAGGCTCACCATCTATCCTTGACATTTTTTTAACTAATTCTCCAAACTTATTTTCTCAGCCGGTTACGATTACTGACCTTAGCTCTGACCATAACCCAGTTATATGTCAAATGCTTAAATCAGGAAAGGAAAAGGTGCAATATTACTTAGATCTTAAACATGCAAACTGGGGACTCTACCGGTCAATTAACTCAAAACTTAGAAATATTCATTTAGAGTTAGAAAATGTCACCACCAATCATATTGACGGACGTATAGAAATCTTCCATAAATCTATCCATAGCGCTATAGATGTAAGTGTGCCTAAGTCTATAAGGAAAAATTTTTCACTTAACATACCTGACCGTGTTTTAGTGTTCATACGTTTTAGAAACTCTCTAAAGAGACAATGGCAAAGATATCGTCTGCCGTTTCTTCGCGTAGTAATGAACAAGTTTAATAAACTTATCTCTTTCGAAATTTCGAAGCACAGGAATGAAGTGCGGAATAAAAAATTAAGCACGTTAGATAAAAATGCTAAGCCTCTTTGGAATGCAGCTAGAATAATTAAGAGCAAAAACAGGAGGATTCCAAGCTTGCATAGTTCTGGTAACATTTACCATTCCGATTCTGATAAAGCGAATGTTCTTAGATCTGCATTTGAGAAGAACCACACTATTTCTTAGAACCTTGGTGTTCCTGCAATAAATTCTTTGGTGAAAGAAGCGTCTGATAGGCTTCGTTACCAAAACTGTGAGCCTTCTCTAGCTGATTTTGCAACTCAAATAGAAATCGCTGAAATATTAAAGCAGTTGCAATTGAGAAAATCAAATGGCCTTGACGGCATTAAGAACGTGAATCTAAAACATTTACCTAAGTCAGGGTTAATATTTATTACTTTTCTAGTCAACGCATGTCTCAAATTACAATACTTTCCAATCACATGGAAAATAGCAAAAGTAGTACCAATATTAAAACATGGAAAGGAAATTGTAAATCCAGACAGTTACAGACCTGTAAGTCTACTTAGTTGTGTTAGCAAAGTTTTTGAAAAAGTTATAAAATTAAAACTTATGAAATATATTGATGAGAAAAAAATATTTCCGTATGAACAATTTGGATTCAAAAGTCAGCACAGCACAACGCATCAAGTAGCCCGAATATGCCAGCATGTAAGGCGTAACTTTAACCTAGGTAGATCTACAGGTCTGGTTTTACTTGATATCGAGAAAGCGTTTGACTCGGTCTGGCATGATGGTCTCATATATAAAACGATTAGTCTTGGATTTCCCTTGTATCTAATCAAAACTATACAAAGTTTTTTAACTAACAGAGCTTTTAGAGTATATGTCAATAACAAGTCGTCATCATTACAGCACTTTTTTGCGGGAGTACCCCAAGGTTCTGTCCTGGGCCCGATACTATATAACATATACACTTCTGACCTTCCCAGGCTCCCAGAATGTGAATTAGCTATTTACGCTGATGATATAGGCATTTTTTCTTCCCACGAGTTTGCTCTCAATATTGAGACCAATCTGCAAAATGGGATAAGATTATATGCCGAATATCTTAATAAGTGGAGAATTCAAATTAATGCTAACAAAGTGCAACCTATCTTTTTTAGTAGAAAAAGAAAGAGTTGCTATTTACCTAACAACCCACTTAACGTTTGCGGAGTAAATGTGAATTGGAAAAATAATGTGAGGTACCTGGGAATTTATTTGGATACACGATTAACTTTCAAGGACCATGTCTTAAATACAATTAACAAAATAGGTATTGCCACTAAAATGCTTTACCCATTTATAAATAGAAAATCAATGTTGAACCTGTCTAATAAGACTATAATACATAAGGTCATATTTCAAGCCATATTACTTTATGGTGGCCAAGTGTGGGGAGATTGTGCAAATTGCCATATTAAAAAACTGCAAATAACTCAAAATAAACTGTTAAAAATGATGCTTGATCTTCCTAGATTCCATTCCACAATTGATCTTCACGTAAAGTCAAAAGTTGAATTGATCTCCGTTCGAATAGATAAGCTTATGGAAAAATTTCGAGAAAATTGCGGTTTTTCAGATAATCCTCTGATACAACAACTAACCCATTAATTCATATCATCTATTTATGTACGTATATATTTACTTATTTATATATTTATTTATCTGTATAATTATTTATTTATTTATATATTATTTATATTTATTTATATATTTATTTGTTTATTTATTTATTTATTCATTTATTTATTTATTTATTATTTTTTACTTATTTATTTATTTATTTACTTATTTATTTGTTAATTAAGTTATTTGTTTATTTATTTAATTATTTATTTATTTATTCATTTATTTATTTTTTTTTTTTTATTTTTTTTTTTTTTTTTTTTTTTGTCTGAATTGAAGGTTTTTGTTGCAATTTTCCTTCATAATCTTTGTTCTCAAGTAAATAAATATATTTATACCAAGCATCCTTATTCAGCTGAAAGATATAATAAATATCGAATCTCTGCATGTAAATTGTGTGACAACCACATTGTAAATTTTATGCGAAATAAATTATACTATATACTATATATACTAAATAACTTAATACATCGAGTAATCGGTTCATTTTCACCATAATTGTAGATATGTCTTGGAACATACAAAAAGTTTCTTACTCGGATATTTCTTTCTGGTACATATATAGGAAACAATTCCAAAATTTCAGAACATTTCACACGATTTGAAAAACTATCATATACAAACATTATACATTGAACAATACGTCGCTTATGAAGACTATCCAATCCAATAAAAGCACATCTGGTAGAATAGGACGGCAATGCTTTCAGGTCCCAACGTAATTGACTTACTAAGTATCTAGTAAAGGATTTTTGAACCCTTTCGATACGAGTTTTGGTATTAGTATAGATTACTTACTTACTTATCAGGCCTGCGATCCATGGAGGATCTGAGCCTGAGCTATAGCTGCCTTCCATCCTTGACGGTCCCGGGCACGCTGCTTCCAGTTGTCAAGACCAAGATGTCCTACATCCGCGATTACTTGGTCTTTATACCGGAGGTTCGGTCTTCCTCTTCTTCTCGAACCAGGAGGCTCGGAGTCGAAGACCCTCTTAGCTGGAGCGTTGATGTCCATGCGCTCGATGTGGCCGAGCCAGTGTAGTCGACGGATCCTTGCCTTCCGGACTACATCCACATCTTGGTACAGCTCGTAGAGTTCGCGGTTGTGTCTTCTTCTCCATTCACCTTCCTCACAGACAGGACCAAATATCCGGCGCAGAATTTTTCTTTCGAAAGAGCCCAAAATCAGCTCCGCTGTCCTGCTTATCGTCCAGCTTTCGGCTCCGTACAGCAAGACTGGCAGAATGAGCGTTTTGTAAAGCATGACTTTGGTCTTTCGAGTGAGGAGTTTTGACCCCGGTTGTTTGGACAAGCCGAAGTAGCAGCGGTTGCCAAGGGCGATTCTACGCCGGATCTCCACTGTGGTGTCATTTGTGGAATTTACGTTTGCCCCGAGGTAGACAAACTCCTTAACTACCTCGAAATTGTAGCTGTCAATTGTTATGTTTTGTCCCAGGTGGTGAGCGACGGATTGGTTTTTGCTTGACAGCATGTATTTCGTTTTATCCTCATTGACCTTAAGACTCGTTTCGCCTGTTCTTCAATCGCCGTGAATGCTTCCACAATGCCACGGCGAGAACACGCGATGATGTCGATATCATCCGCGTATCCTAGCAGCTGGATGGACTTGTAAAAGATAGTGCCTTCCCTGTTGACGCCTGCCCGTCGCACTATCTGCTCCAGCACCAGGTTGAAGAAGTCACATGACAGCGCATCTCCTTGCCGAAATCCGGTGCATGTTTCGAATGGTTCCAAGGTCCTAGAACCGAGTTGCACGGTGCATCGCGTGTTTTTTAGCGTGGCGCGACACAACTGGATCAGTTTTACCGGGATCCCGAATTCGGCCATCGCCCCAAACAGTGCTTCACGATGAATGCTGTCGTATGCGGCTTTGAAATCGATGAAAAGATGGTGTGTATCGATTCGAAACTCGTTGGTCTTTTCCAGGATTTGTCGAAGTGTGAAAATTTGGTCTACAGTTGATTTGCCGGGCCGGAAGCCGCACTGGTAGCTGCCGATTAGTGCGGTGCAAAATGGTTTAAGACGTTCACACAATACGCTGGACAGGATCTTGTATGCGACATTGAGCAGGGATATACCT
Source organism: Eumerus sabulonum (assembly GCA_951905685.1). Classification (NCBI taxonomy): domain Eukaryota; kingdom Metazoa; phylum Arthropoda; class Insecta; order Diptera; family Syrphidae; genus Eumerus; species Eumerus sabulonum. The sequence continues at coordinate 244,965,783 of OX645060.1, forward strand.
CTATAGGTCTTGCAAGAGGTAGGATCGCCTTTTTTGTGGATGGGGCATATAGAGCTGGTATTCCAGTCGTCGGGCATGCTCTCATCTTCCCAAATTCTGCAGATGATCTGGTGCATGCTCCCTACCAGAACATCGCCGCCAGCCTTGAAGAGCTCTGATGGCAAGCCATCTGAGCCTGCGGCCTTGTTGTTCTTCAGCTTCTGAATAGCTGTGCCGACTTCTTCTATGCTGGGTGGGAGGACTACTTCAGCGGCTGGAGTTGGGATTTGCTCGGTCCCTACCACTCTCTCTTGGTCGTGCTCGTTAAGCAGCTGCTGGAAGTGCTGCTTAAATACATCCAATATTCCCTGCGGGTCGGTGACAAGATTACCCTCGCAGTTTCGAAGAGCCAGGGTGCCCTTTTTGAAGCCTCCTGCAAGGCCTTTGGCTTTCTTGTAAAAGGCTCGTATTTTATGTTTATCCCTAGACTCCTCGATATCCTTGAGCTGAGAGGCTGCGAAGATTCTTTTCCTTTGTCGCAGTAGTGTCTTCTCCTCCCTTCTTCTGGCTCGGTACTCTTCTCGCGCTGCCCTGGTTTTCCTCTGCAGCGCCTTTTGGTACGCCTCGTCGGTTGCTGCCTTTTTCTGCTCACACTCGCCATCATACCACGGGTTTCTTGTCGGGGGTGGTAGGTATCCTAATGTGGTTTCGGCTACTTCCTGAATGGCTGAGCGGCAATGCAGCCACATATTATTGGCATTTGTGTTCGACGTAGGCATACCGTAGATTCTTTCGCTCAGCTGCTCCCTGTAGACTCTGGCAACCTCCGGTGTGCTCAGGCGCCCAATGTCGAACCTCCTCCTGATGGGCTGGTGCAGCTTTCTGACATTGGACAGTCGAGCTCTGAATCTTGCTGCTACGAGGAAGTGGTCAGAGTCGACGTTCGCCCCTCTGAATGTTCGCACATCCAGGATGTTTGACGCGTGCCTTGCGTCAATGAGCACATGGTCGATTTGGTTGGCGGTTCGACCGTCCGGAGATCGCCAGGTTGCTGTGTGGATTCGCTTGCGAGGGAATCTTGTGCTACTTATCACCGCATTACGAGCTGTCGCAAAGTCAGCGAGTCGGAAGCCGTTATCTGTTGTTGTATCGTGGAGGCTGTGCTTTCCGATCACTCCGCCAAGGGTGTTTTCCTTTCCGATTTTGGCATTGAAGTCCCCGAGCACGATTTTTACATCGAACTCCGGACAAGCTCCGTAGGCGTTGTCCAGGAGGTCATAGAAGTCCTCCTTGATAGGGTCTTCAGCCTCGTCGGCAGGGGCGTGTGCACATATAAGGCTGATGTTATAAAATCTGCCTCTGATGCGGATCACAGCCAGGCGATCACTTATAGGTTTAAAGTCGATGACCTTCGACCTTAACCGCTTTCCCACGACAAATCCGCATCCCAGTAAGTGCAACCTTTTGTGACAGCTGTAATAAATGTCGCAATTTTTCTTCCCAATCATACCGTTTCCTATCCAGCATATTTCCTGGACCGCAGTAATATCCGCCTTGTACTGCGTGAGGATTCCTTCTAGTTTATGAGCAGCTCCGGGAGTGTACAGGGTCCTGACATTCCAGGAGCATACTCGCAAATCGTGTTCCTTTTTCGTGCGTTGTCGTCGTCGAATATCCGTCCGTGTATCCGAGGCATCTTGCTCATTCATAACTTTGGGTTTTTTTACGTGGGCGGATTGTTAGCCCGCCGCACAACCGCCATTCTGGTCGGGGTTTTTTTCGCTGCATACGTTTGTTCACCTCCCAACGGTTGTTGAAGAGGCTATCCAGAGGGCGCCGCGAGGAGGCCGTATGTCAACTTGACCCGGGCATTTAAACAGGGATCGTTGCTGGCATCTCGCCAGGTTGAGAGCAATCAACAACTTTACCCTGTATGTCCGAGCCCGTATCATAAACGTTCTTTTAATTTTGCTTTTTCATGCCAGAAATTTGGACCCACAATCACTTTTAATCGGCCAAAAACCCGTTTGTAAGCATTTGAGGTGCGATAATTCCATTAATTACACTCAATCAGACGATAACAAACAAGTCGCTAGCCAGAAGCAACAGCACATGCTCTTCCTTCAAATATTCAATGCCAAACCACTTCGCGGTTCCATTCAACCCGAACTCGCTCCTTACATTTTGGTTCATTTTTGCAAACAGCTGACGATCACACCCATCATATAAATCACGAGTCAATTCATAAGAATCGAATTCCTGAAAAAGAATCTGCTAAACAACAAATGACTCACTGAAGTTGGCCGTCTACTGGATACTGGAAACGTGATCGTAAAAGAGAAAACTAATCGGTGGACACGAAACTAGAATAACATGGTCATCTTAATTGAGAGTAAATAAGTATCTACATGTTGCTTTTCTCCTTTTTTTGTACCTATAGTGCGAAATAGTATCTTCCGACCTCAATGAGGGCATTTGTTTGCAAAACACGTTATATACAACCCGATGACGGAGGTCTTGAAAGAAATCATCGGAATGACAATGAACACTGGTGTGTATATGTGACCAGTTGTGCCGGTAGGTATTTACACAGGTTTTATCTAGATTATTACTATTTATCCCATAACGACAAACTGCAGCTGTACAAGCCCTTCAGCTCTAGAAGAGAGAAATTATATAAACAACCAAGCGCAACGCACGTTTCGTCAAAAGATGTTTTTGTTTAAGGAAAAGATACTAAATTGCAATATTCATTTCGCGCAGCTGTACTCGATTTCTTTTATTCGCTGCCAAATGCGGATACAACATGTGGTTGTAGCTTAATAGCTATTAAGAATTATAAGCACGTAGTCTAAAGGCCTCGTTAATGAGCTGGAGGCGTCGAACGTTATTTGATAAGACGAACGGCACAGGAGTGATCAAGTGATTATTGCTTGAATTAATAATTGATAAGTGAAACGTGTCAGGTGCCTTAATGTGACGGTTGACATTGTCTCGTAATTTTGCAATTAAAATGTGCCCAACCAAGGCTTTTCTTTTTATTAATACCCAGGAAGATACGACAGCAGAATTCGAGTCGACGATTTCAAGAACGAATAGTCGTATCGTCGATGAATTATTGATCTCTAAAGAGGCGACGCCCAGAAAAGCAACAATTTCCTCAAGTCATACTTTTTTCTAGCGGGCCAAAAACCTTACGTTGACGTAGAATCTTCTTCTTCTTTTTTGACGCAACAGTTCATGGCGAACCTGGGTCTCCTTTGAAAAACCTCTCCAACTGGCACGGTCTTCCGCCAGCAGTCTCCAGTGCCACACGCCCAGTTGGTTAAGGTCTTCTTCCACTTGGTTGCGCGACCTTTAATTTGGCCGTCCTCGACCGCGTCATCCCTCGGGGTTGGATTCAGAGACCTTCCGAGCCGAAGCTATGTTTTCCATGCCCTCAACATGACCTAGCTATCTTAGGCGTTGGATCCGAAGACGCCGTGCTACGTTCATGTCGCTGTACAGCCCCTACAGTTCACTATTAAGTCTTCTCCTCCGCTCCCCATTTATACAGGTCATAGGCAAAACAACCAAGGGCCTCCTCGTCCGCTTTCGTAAGAAGCCCCTTCTGGCCTTATACCCTTGGCATGTTTTTTTTTTTATTTTTTGATTAATCCTCCGAACGTCATTCCTGCGACAGCATCTCTCCATCTCTACGATCGCGAGCTTCTCATGCTCCGTGTGCCCTCCTACACTCGTCGGCAAACCATGGGTTTATTGTAACCCAGTACCTCAGAAGCAGCACTCTCTAAGGCTTGTTGACAACGGGTCGGATGGTTTTCCGAGAGCTTGAGCGAGACGCGATTGGCATAGGCTCTGGCGGTCTCTTGCGATTGTAGCACTGCGACGTTGTATCCCGCTGGTCTTACACGAATTTTCTGGGCCAGGCATATTCGCAGTCACAACCTGGCTGCCACAAGATAGTGGTCCGAGTCGAAGTTGGTTCCTCTGAAAGATCGTACATCCAGAAAGAGGATGAGAAACTGTGATATCTACTACGGCGACCGTTACAAGGACAGAAGACAACGCTTATTCGGATACGGATTGTTTATTAGACGTAGACTTAGACAAAAAGTCTTGAGCTTTAGGCATGTAAGCGAAAACCTCATTGGAAACCTAGAAAGACTAGTCTGGAAGGACTACTAACGGCTATGACGAAACAGATCCCGCTGTCAGGCAGAATGACCCTTTCACAGCGGACGATGATAGCAGAGAATTCCGTCCCCCTGACCGAGACAAAGTAAGGAATGCTTTTCCTAAGTTTAAGTCCAATAAAGCTGCTGGTGTAGACGGACTACTTGCCGAGCTCTTTGAGGCAGCTGGAGATGACCTGGTTGGGAGTACGCTCAAGCTCATCTGTAAGATATGGTCAGAGGAATGCATGCCCGATGAATGGAATCTTAGTATCGTCTTCTGAACATCGCTTATAAAATCTTCTCCGGGAGGTCCACAATATATCAATTATTCACACTGCGGCAGATCCTGGAAAAAACAAACGAGTTCCAGATCGACCCCACCACCTGTTTGTCGACTTTAAGGCTGCATACGATGGTATCAATAGAGACGAGCTATACAACGCCATGTCTAGTTTTGATATCCCTGCCAAACTCGTCAGATTGTGCTGGATGACTTTGGAGAACTGTCGCTGCTCCATCAGTCGGAAGTGACCTAACCGATACCTTTTATGTCAGAAAAGATTTTAGACAGGGCGACACGCTATCGTGTGACTTTTTCAACATCGTCCTTGAAAAGATCGTGCAAAACTCGCTCGTCAATACGAGGGGCACCATCTGTTGAAGTCCGTACAACTGCTCGCATATGCCACTGACACGGACGTAATTGGACAAACTCAGTGAGATGTCCTTGAGGCCTTTACGAGCATTAAGGCGAAAGCGGCTAAATGGACGGAGGCAAGACGAAATATACGCTGTCGTCGAAAAAGGACACGCATCACCAGCGTTTTGGCCAGGGCGCACATATTTTCAGGTATAAGTCCGAGGCTCCGCAGTGACTTGGAACAACGACATCAGTTGACTCTATACAAGACCCTTCTCATCCCGGTCCTGCTGTACGGCACAGAAGCATGGACACTATCAAAAGCGGATGAGGAGGCCCTTGGTCGTTTTGACAGAAAAATTCTGCTTACGATTTTCGGCCCGACCTTGGTAAATGGGGAGTGGAGGAGAAGACTTAATAGTGAAGTGTATGGGCTGTACAGCGACATGAACGTAGCACGGCTTCTTCGGATCCAACGCCTAAGATGGCTAGGTCATGTTGAGCGCATGGAAAAACACAGCTCCGGCTCGGAAGGTCTTTGAATCCAATCCCGAGGGGCAACGCGGTCGAGGACGGCCATATTTGATCAAGTTCAAGAGGACCTTAACCAACTAGGCGTGCGGCACTGGAGACTGCTGGAAAAACCGTGCCAGTTGGAGAGGTTTTTTAAAGGAGGCCCAGGTTCGCCATGAACTGTTGCGCCGAAAAGAAGAAGGAGGTTCGTTTTACTTTTTCGTAAGACTTGCGGGCATCATTCCTGGTGTAGCATCTCTCCATCTTCTCGATCTCACGCTTCTCATGCTCTGTTTTTTTCTTCCTTAAAAGCATGTGTTCCTTCCACCTTTTCTGCTCGTAATGTTCACGAGCAGCTCCTGTCCGTCCGTAGCGTGGCTTTTGTAGGCGGTTTGCTTTGCTGCAAGGGCTTGCCCGCATTGCTCATCGAACCAGGGGTTTCTAGTTGGTGGTGGTTTGAAACCCAACACATCATCTGATGTTGCGCTGGCAATGCTCCCACTGTTGTTCTATGGATTGTGCCGATGTCATCGAAATTTGCGAAAGGTTTAGAGAAACTCGATCGGCAAAGATCCTAGCGGTCTCCTGCGATTGTAGCTTTTCGACTTCAAACTTTCGTTGTTCAGTTCAACTCCGTGGCATACTTGATATCTTCATTCGTACTTTGGCTACAACAAGGTAGTGAAGGAAGGTTTGTACATCTAGGATACTGGAGGAGTATCAGGCGTCGATCGCAACGTTCATTCAGTTCATTCAATTCAATTTAATTTATAGAGGCCAAGAAGTCTGCAGAAGTCGATCATAGGAAAGCATAGCTTTCATGACACCACATCCGACAACGGACTTAGGCTAATCGATTTCCTAACGGGGCGTAACCTCCTTTTAGCAATCACGCGATTCCCCCATCTCAACATCCACAAGGGTACCTAGCGGTCTTTTGATCAATCGACCACCAACCAGATTGATCACATTGCGATCGACGCCAGACACTCCTCCAGTATTCTCGACGTACAAACCTTCCGAGGGGCCAACATCGACTCGTACCACTACCTTGTTGTAGCCAACGTACGAATGAGGATATCAAGAATGCTTAGAAGTCGAGTAGGACTACGTAAGTTTGACGGCGGAATGCTACAATCGCAACAGATTGCCAGAATCTTTGCCGATCATGTCTTCTTCAGACTCTCTCAAAATCCGCCCACAGCAGCGCGAACAATAAAGCAGGAATGGGTACATTGCCAGAGCGGCGACAGAGACGATGCCTCAGAGGTGCTGGGTTTCAAACTGCCACCACCTAGAAACCCATGGTTCGATGAACAATGTAGCAAAACAAGAGGCATATAAAGCCACGCTGCAACGACGGACGAGAGCTGCTCGCGAAATCTATGAGCAGAAGAGAACAGAGGAACACACCCTTCTCAGAAAAAGGAAAGAGAATACGGAAGGCGTGAGATCGAGGAGATGGAGAGATGTTTCCGCAGGAATGAAGCCCGTAAGTTTTACAATAAGGTAAAACGAACATGCCAAGGCTACAAAGCCAGAGCGGCGGCCTGCTGGGATGAAAATAGAGAATTGGTACTAGAATCATAGTCGATTCTGAGGATTTGGAAAGACCACTTCTGCAGACTGTATAACGGCGATGATAGACAAGATACCGCTGTCAGGCAGAACGAGCCATTCGTAATGGACGACGATTTAAGAGAATTCCGTCCACCCGACCTAGACGAAATCAAAATAGCGATATCAAGAATTAAGTCTAATAAAGCAGCGGGCGCAGATGGCCTGTCTGCTGAGCTTCTAAAGGCGGCTGGAGATGAGCTGGTAAGGTGCATGCACCATCTCATTTGCAAGGTATGGTCGAAGGAAAGCATGCCCGACGAATGGAATCTTAGAATCGTTTGCCATCGTTTGCGAATACCAAATCGACACTCACCACCTCTTCGTCGATTTCAGAGCTGCATATGACAGCGTGTATAGAGATGAGCTATACAAAGCCATGTCTAGTTTTAACATCCCTGCCAAACTCGACCGACTGTGCTGGATGACAATGGAGAATTTTCGCGGCTCCATTAAGGTCGGTAATACCTTTGAGGTTAAAAAAGGATTTGGGCAAGGTGACGCGCTGTCATGCAACTTTTTCAGCATCATGCTTGAAAAGATCTTGCAAGAGTCACTGACCAACACAAGAGGTACGATTTATTTGAAGTGTACGCAATTGCTTGCGTACGCCGACGACATTGACGTAATTGGACAGACACAGCGAGACGTCAATGAGGCCTTTGTAAGCGTTGAGGTAAAAGCGGCTACGGGCCAGAAGGTTAATGAAGTGGTCAAGGAATTCGTCTACCTTGGCTCGCTAATGACCTGCAACAACAACACCAGCGCTGAGATAAAACGCAGAATCACTCTTGCCAACCGTTGTTTCTTTGGGCTCAAGAGGCAATTGAGAAGTAGAGCCCTCTCTCGGAAAATCAAGGTGTCACTATATAAGACCTTGATCATCCCAGTCCTCCTTTACGGCGCAGAGGGGTGGCCGTGGTGCAGTAGTTAACATCATCGACCGCCGAGCGGAAAGTTTATAGTTCAAATTCGCTTCATAGCCAAGAAAAAGTAATTCCTATTCGGACAAAAAGTATGCAATGCAGTTGTGAATGGAAAGTGACCAGACGTACTGCTGCAGGCATAACACCCACAGTAAATCTTCTTCTTTGGTGGCGTTACAGTCCATGAAGGACCAGAGCCAAGCATCTCTCGATCACCCCTGTTGTGTGTGATTTATTTTTTCACACAGGTGAAAGGGACCTACAGTTCAATGCCGATTCCGAACGACGTGGGTCGAGAAGATTTTCCATGGCAAGTTTACTACGGGGGGTTTTGTCAGTACCTCGCCGAGGAGGAACGTCGCGAAATAACCATTCGATGGCGTTTCTGTTATCGGGATCCGAACTCGCTCATCGTGCGCCAGAGTCCAACACACTAACCACTGCGACACGGCGTCCTCACTCACAGTATATGGTCAACTGAAATTCATCCTCTGCGTATGCAATATGAAACTGCTTGAATGAATTACTTCGGACTATGACCATTGTGGAATTTGGTCGGCTCTCGTCCTATCTAGGACAACCACCCGACGACCCAAACCACTGCACTCCGTTCAGGGTGTGTGTATATGTATAACACATCATAAGAGAATATAATCTCTTAAACCTGCGCGAGTTTAAAAAAAAAAAAAACAAGAACAAGGAAAGAGGCTTGGACCTTAACAAAAGCGGATGAAGATGCCCTTGGTCGTTTCGAGAGAAAAATTCTGCGCACTATCTACGGATATAATGAAGAACTGTACGGGTTTTATAGCGACATCGGCCTGGTACGACGTCTACGGATACAGCGTCTAAGATGGCTAGGCCATGTAGAGCGCATGGAAAATACAGCTCCGACCCGAAGGGTCTTCGAATCCACCACGGAAGGAAGGTGCGGCAGAGGACGGCCGCATCAACGGTGGCGCACGCAGATGGAATGGGACCTTAACCAACTGGGCGTGCGGCGCTGGAAACAGCTGGCCAAAGACCGTGCCAGCTGGAGACGCTTCTTGGTTGAAGCCCAGGTTCACCATGGACTGTAGCGCCACCTAAGTAAGTAAGTCAGTAAGAAGTCTGCATTATTCATAACTTTGGACGCTTGTTGGTTGAAACCCAGGTTCACCATGGACTGTAGCGCCACCTAAGTAAGTAAGTCAGTAAGAAGTCTGAATTATTCATAACTTTGGAGACGGTTGATATCGTGATTTATTTTGCAAATGTATTATTCGTTATACTAACCAATTTACTGTGGACAGGAAGAATACACCGCACTGAAATTGAAGACACTAAGCCCTACGTTGAATATAACTAAAATGTGTCGCACAATACATATATAGAGGTTATGCTGTCATCAAGGAGAAACATACGCTCCATCGGCTACTACACTGTAATTAAGAGTCACAATGGCATTCGTAGAGTGATTTAACATGTAATCGTGCTCATTAATCATTATTCTTCCCATTTACGCCACGAAAGTTTGAATCTTATCAAAAGTATTTTTTTTTTTTTTTTTTTTTAGAGACTCGCGCAGGTTCAAGAGTTTTTATATTCTCTTATGATGTGTCCGACTCGCTGACTTTGCGACAGCTCGTAATGCGGTGATAAGTAGCACACGATTCCCTCGCAAGCGAATCCACACAGCAACCTGGCGATCTCCGGACGGTCGAACCGCCAACCAATCGACCATGTGCTCATTGACGCAAGGCACGCGTCAAACATCCTGGATGTGCGAACATTCAGAGGGGCGAATGTCGACTCTGACCACTTCTTCGTAGCAGCAAGATTCAGAGCTCGACTGTCCAATGTTGCCAGAGTCTACAGGGAGCAGTTGAGTGAAAGACTCTACGGTATGCCTACGTCGAACACAAATGCCAATAATATGTGGCTGCATTGCCGCTCAGCCATTCAGGAAGTAGCCGAAACCACCTTAGGATACCTACCACCCCCGACAAGAAACCCGTGGTATGATGGCGAGTGTGAGCAGAAAAAGGCAGCAACCGACGAGGCGTACCAAAAGGCGCTGCAGAGGAAAACCAGGGCAGCGCGAGAAGAGTACCGAGCCAGAAGAAGGGAGGAGAAGAAACTACTGCGACAAAAGAAAAGAATCTTCGCAGCCTCCCAGCTCAAGGATATCGAGGAGTCTAGGGATAAACATAAAATACGAGCCTTTTACAAGAAAGCCAAAGGCCTTGCAGGAGGCTTCAAAAAGGGCACCCTGGCTCTTCGAAACTGCATGGGTAATCTTGTCACCGACCCGCAGGGAATAGTGGATGTATTTAAGCAGCACTTCCAGCAGCTGCTTAACGAGCATGACCAAGAGAGAGTGGTAGGGATCGAGGAAATCCCAACTCCAGCCGCTGAAGTAGTCCTCCCACCCAGCATAGAAGAAGTCGGCACAGCTGTTCAGAAGCTGAAGAACAACAAGGCCGCAGGCTCAGATGGCTTGCCATCAGAGCTCTTCAAGGCTGGCGGCGATGTTCTGGTAGGGAGCATGCACCAGATCATCTGCAGAATTTGGGAAGATGAGAGCATGCCCGACGACTGGAATACCAGCTCTATATGCCCCATCCACAAAAAAGGCGATCCTACCTCTTGCAAGAACTATAGAGGTATATCCCTGCTCAATGTCGCATACAAGATCCTGTCCAGCGTATTGTGTGAACGTCTAAAACCATTTTGCACCGCACTAATCGGCAGCTACCGGCTCGGCAAATCAACTATAGACCAAATTTTCACACTTCGACAAATCCTGGAAAAGATCAACGAGTTTCAAATCGATACACACCATCTTTTCATCGATTTCAAAGCCGCATACGACAGCATTCATCGTGAAGCACTGTTTGGGGCGATGGCCGAATTCGGGGTCCCGGTAAAACTGATCCAGTTGTGTCGCGCCACGCTAAAAAACACGCAATGCACCGTGCAACTCGGTTCTAGGACCTCGGAACCATTCGAAACATGCACCGGATTTCGGCAAGGAGATGCGCTGTCATGTGACTTCTTCAACCTGGTGCTGGAGCAGATAGTGCGACGGGCAGGCGTCAACAGGGAAGGCACTATCTTTTACAAGACCATCCAGCTGCTAGGATACGCGGATTATATCGACATCATCGCGTGTTCTCGCCGTGGCATTGTGGAAGCATTCACGGCGATTGAAGAACAGGCGAAACGAGTTGGTCTTAAGATCAATGAGGACAAAACGAAATACATGCTGTCAAGCAAAAACCAATCCGTCGCTCACCACCTGGGACAAAACATAACAATTGACAGCTACAATTTCGAGGTAGTTAAGGAGTTTGTCTACCTCGGGGCAAACGTAAATTCCACAAATGACACCACAGTGGAGATCCGGCGTAGAATCGCCCTTGGCAACCGCTGCTACTTCGGCTTGTCCAAACAACTGGGGTCAAAACTCCTCACTCGAAAGACCAAAGTCATGCTTTACAAAACGCTCATTCTGCCAGTCTTGCTGTACGGAGCCGAAAGCTGGACGATAAGCAGGACAGCGGAGCTGATTTTGGGTTCTTTCGAAAGAAAAATTCTGCGCCGGATATTTGGTCCTGTCTGTGAGGAAGGTGAATGGAGAAGAAGACACAACCGCGAACTCTACGAGCTGTACCAAGATGTGGAAGTAGTCCGGAAGGCAAGGACCCGTCGACTACACTGGCTCGGCCACATCGAGCGCATGGACATCAACGCTCCAGCTAAGAGGGTCTTCGACTCCGAGTCTCCTGGTTCGAGAAGAAGAGGAAGACCGAACCTCCGGTATAAAGACCAAGTAATCGCGGATGTAAGACATCTTGGTCTTGACAACTGGAAGCAGCGTGCCCGGGACCGTCAAGGATGGAAGGCAGCTATAGCTCAGGCTCAGATCCTCCATGGATCGCAGGCCTGATAAGTAAGTATGATGTGTTGACACACACAACCTGAACGGAGTGCAGTGGTTGGGGTCGTTGATGTTCGTTCACTACTCTCAGGGGTGGTTGCCCTAGATTTAGATAGGACGAGAGCCGACCAAATTCCGCGTCCGAAGTAATTCGTTCATGCACTTTAGTATTGATGGAACAATACAGATTCTGCGTTGAGGCTATCCCCTGCTGCCACTGCTGTTTACCTGATATTTATAAGTAAACAAGCTATGACGATTGTAGCCGACTAAACTGGTCTCGGACACAATTCAACTTTCGTTATTTGTCTTATAACCTGTTTCCAGTGGGCACGACTCAAAATAGTTTTTTTTCTTTTTCCAATTTTGTATTCAGTCAGTCAACATTCACGACTTTTTGCTGACAGAGCTTGCTAGCAGAGGCAGAATTTAGTTCGTCGTTATAAAGGCTGTTGATTACGACACGAGGAAGTAAAGAGCAAAATTTAGAAAATATGTCAGTTGCCCGGTTGGAAAGCGGATGTCCATGTCATTGCCCCATTTTACTTGTGGTACACTACATATCTCTGACGATCGCAATGTCGCATGATCATGATGTGTTGCGGAAGCCTAGCTTATGGTTGTACCTTACCAATAGTTAGATAACAAGCTATTCATTGTGATACAATTTAAATACAAATTGCTAGGTGTGCATGCGATACAACCGACTATACGTACTTATGCAGGTAAGTTGAGAAATGCAAACACTTTAGCTAGTCATCGTCTACGAGGCGGAGGGAACAGAACAGATACGGGCAGGTTACGTAGTCTGAGGCGGAATATTTCCAACAATTGAAGCGCAAATTGGTGCGTATGCAATTCAGACAAACATGCCAATGCGTGGGCATTTCGTAGGTAGATAGGGCAGCTGTACTCGTATATGGCTCAATGAACCACGAGGAATGCGTTTGTTCGTTCAATTCACTCTGCTGGTGAGTGGGAAATTGGATGTGACTTCAAGGGTCATGTTTCTAATGAATCAATCAAATTACATTGAAACCTGGTATGTGCCTTGATACGGTTGTACGGTCGAAGCGATTTTGATTCTGAATTCGTAGAACAGATAAATTCATAGCCATCAGGGGCAAGCGCGAAATTCATTAAAAATAATAAAATCCAGAGATAACAGTGTTAAGCGGGTGAATAATTGGGAGGAATATCTTATCCGCCCTTAACCCTTATACCAATGGTTTTTAGGGCAATTTATCACTTTTCACATGGTTCGAGGAGTCACTTATCATGACAGAAAGAGAAAAAATAGAACTCTTTCGTGTAAGCAGTGACTTGTTCGAGTTGAAAAGGTCACGCAGCTTATTCTATTCCCACGAATAAAAGCCTTGAGATAGATGGAACCATTGTAATGACGGTAATTCACGTTTTTAACAGGGAACCGCAGGTGGTTTTTTCTTCGTTAACATTTGGTCTTCCATGTATCGTTCGTGGCGTGTATAGCTAGCTATACTGTAAGCATTTTGCAAATAGGTTAGGTTAGCTAAAGGTGGTTGGCATATGCCACACGTAGGCCAAAGTAGGCCCATTGTGATACCACATGGATCATATTACCTTGAGGGCCTCCAGCCGGACCCCTTAAATCTATTTGCTACTTTAACCTGCAACTTCATTGACACATTATGTTATACCGCTCATGGCTGGGCTATTTTTGAAATTAGAAATAAGAAAACCCAAGGAATTCTTTTAGATATCTGGGGACCTTTAGCCCCTTGCCTCCCAACCCTGAATCAAGGCAGCACTCCACCACCTCAATCCAGTCACAGATTTTAATCGCCTCGTACGACAGGCATGCCTTACCTCGGATATACTCTGACCTCTACCCGACAACAGCTCCGCCTGAAAAGCACTGCAATGATAAGTAGTCCTAGGCCTTGCTCAGGTTTAATTGTTTGTAGAGTACTCCACTGCCAACCCCGTCTTTGGTTTTTGATCCGTCGGTGTAAAAGTCCACGCAGCTCTTGCTAGGTTGCGCCTGGCGGGACCAGTTCCGTCTATGCGAGTTTCCCGCCAACGTTAACCTGTTGTTCAGGATGGAGCAGTGGCTTTTAATCTGGTTGCCGTGTACGAGGATATTTGCTTGCCAAGTATATCGAGTGGGGTTAGGTGGAGTATCATGTTGAGCGCTGCCGTTGCGGTGGACCTTGGGGTACCGGTGATACACATGTATGCCAGACTTTGAACCTTCTCCAGTGCAGTCTAAAGACTGTAATGTGTAGCCATAGGTTAAACTTAGGGTTAAATCCTCATTTTTTCCCTAAGGCTTTATTACTAGTGTAACGAGCTATAGCTGTTTTTTTTTGCACGCTTGATTGTATTGTCCTTCCAGGTTAGTATCCTATCTAGTGCAATGCCAAGGTATTTGCCTATTTGGTACGGCCGTCATAATCGACCTGAGCAAACATTAGGTTAGGTTAGGTAAAAGTGGTGGGCACGTGCCACATGTAGACCAAGGTGGGCCCATTGTGATACCACATGGATCATAATACTATGATCCGCTACCTGAAGCGATGGAGTTGAGCCATTTTAAGGTCTGCTAGCTCACTTAAGTTTTCGTAGAAGGGTGCGCCGAGGTGATCCTCCTGCGATTCGCAAAAGAAGGGCATGAGCAGAGGAGGTGATGTATCGATTCCTCTTCCTCCTCATCCCTGCAGCCGCGGCAGAAGTCATTGGAGGGTAGCCCTAGTCTGGCGGCGTGTTTTCCATTGATGCAGTGACTTGTAATGATACCCAGTAGAGTGCTTAAGGTCGCCCTTTTGGTTGCCACACGGTCCCTGGTTCGTACTAGGTTTAGCTTAGGCCAGATTTGTTTAGTGTTAAAGCCGATATTACTTTCATTCCATTGGAGGTTGGCAGCCTCTATGGTTCGAAGTTTATCCTGTGCTTTACCGTACTTCTTGGTGTTTTTAGGTACCCGGTAGTAGGAAGACTGAGTGTGCTTGACCCTAACTTTGCGAGTTCGTCGGCCGTGCAGTTTCCTGGAAAACCACTATGCCCGGGGACCCACAGTACTTTAATGTTGAACTATTCAGCCATCTCGTCTAGAGATAGGCGGCAGTTAAGGGAGAAGACACCACTCCCTACACCCGTCTCCATCGTGGAGCCATCGATATGGAGTGAAATCGAGTCCTTTGGTATGAATTTCCCTTCAGCCCATTCCTCCCTGAATGGAAAGACAACTTTGAAGTTCTTAGTGAACACATTCTGCAGGATGATGTAGTCTATGTCTATGGGTACTTCGACTTGATTAAGAATGCTAGTATGGCCCCTATCTGATGTGGGCCATCCCTAATCCTATGCCCTTAATCCGTAGGGGCGCGCAGGCAGCAATATCCTATTGCAAATGCAATAGGATATTTAGGGCTTTCGTGGAGCCTCCTAATCGCTCCGCTTATATATAAACTGGCCGATCTTTCCCCAGAAGGTTTCGATAGACTGCCTTGTCCAGAGCAGTCCACCAGACTACGATGCGTACAGGAGGATGGGATTAAAGACTGCTATATAGAGCCAGTGCATAATGCTTGGTTGCTGACCCGACTATTTGCCCACCACTTTCTTACAGCTGTAGAGGGCAGTGGTTGCTTTCTTAACACCAACGAGAATGATGGGTTTCCAATCAGCCTCCTGTCAAGGACTAGGCCTAGGTATTTAGCCTGATCTTTGATAATTAGCTGGGTTCCACCCAACCTCGGTGGGATGAAGGGCGGACTTTTATATTTATCTGTATACAGTACAAGGTCGGTCTTCTGGGTGTTGACCCCAAGTCCACAGTACTGCGTCTACTGTATGTAATGCACCCTGCATTAGATCGCTTAGAGTGCTGGGGAATTTTGCTGTGATGACAATAGCAATGTCCTCATCGTATCCTTCTTGTTCTAACAACAATAGTAGTTTATTGACCATTTTGAAAATAACTTGCTGGTGTTTGGTCAAAGATCTTGACTTAATCGTTAAATTTATAGAACAGGATCAGTGCTTATGTCAGACAGAAACAATTAAGCCTCGATAAAATGTTTGTCTTCTATTTTTAGAGCAAGCTTAGAACCAGATGTCTGTAAAGCTTGTCTGCAGGGTTTTGTCTCCGCACGACTCCTAATTACTGACGAACTCTTGAAATATACAAGAGTATGGTGCCGGGGAATGACGAGACTAATGAAATCTATACCCTTAAAACTATCCTGAAAAAGTAGGCCTCTGGAGACCCTCCACAGCTTCTCTCATGCAGCATAGGTAGGCGTCTCACTGATGCCGTGCACAGTGGGTAGTTTGTTCGCCTCTGGCACCGATGACACGGTATCGAATTCCGACAACAGCCATGTCATTGGACGTGTTTTTCACGGTGCTTCTCCTCAGCGGGGTACTGACAAAACTCCCTGTAATATACTTGTGAAGAAAAGCTTCTCGAATTTTGCCGTTCGGAACCAGCAAAAAACTGTAGGTCCCTCTCACCTATGGGTAAATAAAATCACACGCAACATGGGTAATTGAGAAAAGCTCGGATTTGGTTCTTCATGGACTGTAGCGCCAACATATGTACATACATAGTTGATGTGGGTATTGACCGTGAAAGAAGGTAGACCCAGGACGGGTTTAGGTTCTGAACTCCTGGCGAGTTCAACTTTTCTCATTTCCTGAAAGTTTGGTCTACCAACTTTGTTCAGGAAGGCCTTAAGTTCATAGCTTTGAGTGCAGCTTGGCTGTCACTGCAGACGCATATGCTTTTCTCCGTCCACCTGTGCTTCACAACATACTGCATGGCCATCAGCATTGCGTATATCTCTGACTAAAAGATGGACGCATACTTTCCTGACGAAAAGTGCCGTTGGAAGTTTACCGACCCGAATCCCCAGCGGAGCCATCTGTAAAAATGCCAATCCTAACGCCATGGAAATTCGACTGGGAAATTATAGCGAAATAGGATGACATTGCATCAGAGGGTATATCCATGAGAAACGGATAGTAGGATATTTCCCGCAGCGCACTGAGGACACTGTGGCGCGATGGTTAGGGTGTTGGACTCTGGCGTATGATGAGCGAATTCAGATCCCGGTAACACCAACGCCATCGAAACCATCGTAGTAAACTTACTGTGAAAAATCTTTTCGACTCACGCCGTTCGGAATCAGCATTAAACCATATAACGCGGGTGATTGAGAGAAGCTTGGCTTTATTACGTTATTCCAATGCGAGTTGTACCAAAAACCATTTCTCTTGAGACGAGACATGGCTTTCAGAGCGCACCCTCTGATAAACATATCAAGGAGTATCACAGCATCTAGGGCAGCGACCGGCGTGGTGTGGAAAGCCTCCGTAAAGCTGAGACAAACCGTTCTTTGGAGTTTGGTGAAAGAGGCTATGACGTGTTTGCGTTTTAGTCTGTTCCACCAGACCACCGATGCAAATGAGGTTATAGGTCTTATCATTGCCGTGTAGAACCAGAGGACCTTTGTCGACGATAAATCCCATGTTTTGCCAAAAGCTCCTTTGCATTACCAGAAAGCTGACAGCGCTTTGGTGGTTTCTGACTCAACATGCTTTGACCAGAGAAGCTAGATAGACTCCTAGATACTTAGCCTCCTTGGATATCGAGATGGAAGTGCCTTTAAGTACCAGCTGAGTCATGTCAGTATTTTTTCTCCTTCTCGTGAAGAGGTCGACATCGGTCTTAAGAGGATTGACCGACAGCTCATTTCTGGTACACCAATCATCGATCACATTTAGCGCCGCCTGCACTTTGAGACGGACAGTCGCTAAGCATGAGCCGACAGAAAGTACGGCGAAATCATCCGCTTAGGCCTGGGCATAGATTCCAGAGGCATTAAGAGCATCAAGCAGAGAATCGACCGCTAACCACCGTAACAGCGGAGGCAGGACGACACCTTGGGGGCAGCCCCTGTTTACGCTGGATTTGACACACTGGTCTAGGCCTGCATCAGCGGTCAATGTCCTGTGCATGAGCATTGCCTTGATCCATAAGACCAGTGCTTCATCTACGCCATGATGTCTGGCAGCGTTGCACATACTGTCGAAAGTTGCGTTATCAAAAGCTCCCTCAATGTCAACGAAGATGCCCAACGCGTACTCTTTCCTTTCGAGCGCGCATTCAATAGTTCTCCCAACTAGGTTCTGAAGCGCAGTCTCGCAGGATTTTCCGCGCTGATAAGCACGTTGCATCTCCGAAAGAGGGTGCATTCGAATGGGTATGTGAGCAAGTTTTAGGCTAGCAGTGAAAACTCTTTTCAAAGTAGGAAGCAGCTGTCTTATACTTTTTTGCAGCATAACTTTACATATTCCGTCTGTGCCCGGCCATTTGAAGCTATCGAAGGATGCCACAGCAAATTCAATGGCGTTACAGTCCATGAAGACCTGGGCCGAGCTTCTCTCAATCACCCATTTTGTGAGTGATTTATATTTAGAGATTCACATAGTACGCTGGATATACCTGGATATAGTTCTTGCAGGAGGTAGGATTGCCTTTTTTGTGGATGGGGCAAATTGAGCTGATATTCCAGTCGTCGGGCATGCTTTCATCTTCCCAAATTCTACAGATGATCTGGTGCATGCTAATTACCAGATCATCGCCGCCAGTCTTGAAGTGCTCTGATGGCAAGTTATCTGAGCCTGCAGCCTTGTTGCTCTTCAGCTTTTGAATAGCTGTGCCGACTTCTTCGATGCTGGGTGGAAGAACAACTTCAGCGGCTGGAATTAGGATATCCTCAGTCCCCACCACTCTCTTTTGGTCATGCTCGTTAAGCAGCTGCTGGAAATGCTGCTTAAACACATCCATTATTCCCTGCGGATCGGTGACAAGATTATTATCGACATTTCTAAGAGCCTGGGTACCTTTCTACAAGCCTCCTGCAAGGCTATTAGCTTTCTTATAAAAAGCCCGTATTTTATGTTCGTCTCTAAACTCCTCGATATCCTTGAGCTAGGAGGCTGAGGATATTCTTTTCCTTAGTCGTAGCAGTTTTTTCTCCTCCCTTCCTCTGGCTTGGTGCTCCTCTCGCGCTGCCCTGGTTTTTCGCGGCAAAACCTTCTGGTACGCTTCGTCGGTTGCTGCCTTTTTCTGCTCACATTCGCCATCATACCACGGGTTTCTAGTCGGGGGTGGTAGGTAACCTTAGGTGTTCTCGGTTACTTCCTGAATGGCTGTGCGGCAATGCAGCCGCATACCGGAGCACACTTTTGCTCGACGTATGCATACCGGAGAGCCTTTTGCTTAGTTGCTCCCTGTTGACTTTGGCAATCTCCGGTGTGCTCAGGCGTCGGATATCAAACTTCCTCATGGTGGGTTGGTACAGCTTTCTGACATTGGACAGTCGGGCTCCGAATCTTGCTGCTACGAGGAAATGGTCAGAGACGACGTTTGCCCCCCTGATGTTTGACGAGTGTCTTGCGTCAATGAGCACATTGTCGATTTGGTTGACGGTTCGACCATCCGGAGATCGAGAGGTCGCGGTGTGGATTCGCTTGCGGGGAAATCTTTTACTACTTATCACAGCATTAAGAGCTGTCGCAAAGTCCGTGAAACGTTATCTATTGTTGTATCGTGAAGGCTGTGCTTTCCGACTACTCCGCCAAAGGTGTTCTCCTTACCGATTTTGGCATTGAAGCCCCCGAGTACGATTTCGACATCGTATTCCGGACAAGCTCCGTAGGCGTTGTCCAAAAGATCATAGAGGTTATCTTTGATGGGGTCTTCAGCCTCTCCGGCTTCGTGTGCACATAGGAGGCCGATGTTGTAAAAGTCGCGTTTGATGCGGATCCAGCCAAGCGATCACTTATAGGCTTAAAGTCAGTGACCTTCGACTTTAACCGCTTTCCCACGACAAATCCGCACATGTGCAATCTTTTGTGACAGCTGTAATAGATGTTGCAATCTTTCTTCCTCATCATACCGTTTCCTATCTAGCGTATTTCCTGGACCGCAGTAATGTCCGCCTTGAACTGCGTGAGGATTCCTTCCAATTTATGAGTAGCTACCTAAGAAACCTAATAATAAGCTTAACGAAAATAACTCTAACTGGAGCTTCAAAACGAACCTCTTCCCATCCTTCACCCACCCCTCCATCGCTCATATGCAGACCTCTTCCGCTGCTCCACCCAAACCTCCACGCCAACGTGTTTCTTTCAATCTAACTCCAACTACTTGTTCTGCCACCACTAGCCCCTCGCCACCAGTACAAGCACCCCTCCCGAATTCTTTTCCTAATTTCGATCTAAAGTCTGGAGCCAAGTATCCTAATTTCCGCAGCTCTCACGTCCTTAACCCCTCTGCCCCTGCCTTTTCTAACACATCCACAACACACTCCACCTCGCACACTACATCCGACTCCACTTCTCTCCCAACTGTCTCAACTCCTTCCTCAACAACACCTCCTCCTAACCCCACCCAATCATTCGCTGATCCCCTTCTGCCCCCCTCTGTCAAAATTACCAAGCAATTTAATAATCTCACCGAATGCCGCTATGCTCTTTCTCGTTTAAGGGATAGAAGGACGTATGAGAACGTCCGCCTTTTTTTGGCTTACCTCCATGACAAACCAGACTCAGTATGCTATGAGGGTAATACTAACACTAGCGTACTGGTATCCATTCAACAGGAAGGCCTCCTTTCTGACTATGCCAGCCTCAAAAACCTCTTTATCAAGTATCATGAGTTCCTTAATATGTCCCCCCAAAAAGCATCAAATGATCTTGATGCTTTTCGTCAATATATCCACTCAAAGCGAATATCCCACCTCCAGCGTAGCAGAGCTGACCACGACAGATATTTTCGTCCCTAATTTCCATCCTCTTCCTGCCCACCACGTTAACCTTCCTCTCACCTTTTATTACCAGAACGTCAGAGGTCTCCGTTCAAAAACCCAAGCAGTCTTCCAACAGTCTCACGCTTTACCATTCGAAATCTTCGTTCTGACTGAAACCAACCTGATCCCCGCTATTAACAACGAAGAACTATTCCCATCAAATTTTAACGTCTACCGCGACGA
The DNA here is from genome assembly GCA_951905685.1 of Eumerus sabulonum. Lineage (NCBI taxonomy): Eukaryota > Metazoa > Arthropoda > Insecta > Diptera > Syrphidae > Eumerus > Eumerus sabulonum. The sequence goes on from OX645060.1 coordinate 244,986,602, forward strand.
CCTTCTCAACCAACCTACCGATAGCCGCCCGTGTCGTGGCGTTTTAATAGCCGCCCTAAACACGATCGACTCGTCCCTTATTGCAATATCCTCTTCCCCCTATCTCGACTTTGTTTCAATCAAGATCGTACTGCCCCGTAAGTCGCTCTACATCATCTGTTTTTATATCTTACCATCTCAACCTATTAAGTCCTATGAACTCGCTATTAATGCGATTGATCACATAAATGACTTACGGGATGCCCGCGATGAAATCCTTCTCTTCGGCGATTTTAATCTTCCTTTTCTCCAATGGGAACCATCAGAAGATCAATCATTTTACACTGCCACTAATCCATCTTCTGCCAAGGAATGTCTCTTCTTAGATAGCCTAGCCGATTCAAACCTTAGCCAAGTGAGTGGCATCTCAAATTACATGGGTAGACAGCTAGATCTGATTTTCACAACCGACCCTATTAATTCCTCTGTTTCACTTTGTCCCCATTCCTTATCAACCATCGACAATTACTATCCTCCTCTTCTTCTCTCGTTTTTTCTCGACTCTCCACCACTGACCTCTTCCCCTCCAGCGCTCAAGTCTTACGACTTCCATAAAGCAAATTTCAACCTAATCAATGAATACCTCAATAGCGCCCCCTTCAATTTTGACGGCCTTACAATAAATGACGCCATATCCTTATTCTATAGAGAAATATTTAATTCTATTTCTCTCTACGTTCCCATTTCACGATCCAATCACTTATCTTCTCCTCCTTGGTATAATCGCAGGCTCCGTTCTCTAAGAAACAAAAGAAACAAACTGTGGGCTATCTTTCTTCGTACTCAGTCCCCCTATGACTTTTCCAACTATATTGGTACGTATCTACAATTTACCGAGCTTCATAACTCTCTCTACGAACAGCACTTGATCAAAACACAAGCCAATCTTATCAACAATCCTAAGTCTGATGGCTACCCAACCTCACTCTCTTTCAATGGCGAAACCTCGAATGATCCCAACACTATCGCCAACTTTTTTGCCAACCTTTTCAAACAATCTTTTGCCGATGACTCCTTTGTGCCGGACACTTCCTATTTCGACTACCTACCAAATTTCTCCCTCAGTCCATTTCTTCCACGTTCTGTTGAACCCCATATCATTGAACTTAAACTGAATCAACTTAATGATGAGTTTACTCCTGGGCCCGATGGTGTCCCCGCCATATTATTAAAAAAATGTTCCTTCATTCTCTCCGTCCCGCTCGCAAAATTATTCAACTTATCCCTGTCCCTTGGAGAATTTCCCCAGATATGGAAAACCGCCTTCATAACTCCTATTCACAAAAAAGGTCCAAAGAGTGATGTTAACAACTACCGCCCCATCGCACAACTCTCACATATACCCAAACTTTTCGAAAGCATCTTGTATGACACTCTAAGTTTCCATTGCAAGTCTCTAATCTCCTCAAATCAACATGGATTCCTCAAATCCAGGTCTACAACCACAAACCTTGTCGAATTCGTGTCCTTCACCCTCTCAGCATTAGAGAATGGAAACGAAGTCGACGTCATTACAACCGACTTCAGTAAAGCGTTTGACAAAATATCTCACAATCTAATACTCTTCAAACTGTCTGCCCTAGGCTTTGAACCCACTGCGCTGAAGTGGATATCTTCATATTTAAAAAACCGTTTCTGCAGTGTTCGCTTCAGATCTGCCTTTTCTAACCCTTTCTTAGCCTCTTCCGGCGTTCCCCAAGGTAGCCACCTAGGTCCACTTCTTTTCATTCTTACCATAAACGACATTGAGATAATCATCAAACATTCCCATCTCTCACTGTACGCCGACGACACCAAGTTCTTTAAGACCATTTCCTCGCTACAAGACTCTTCCCTTATTCAATCCGATCTCAATAGCTTTTCTACCTGGTGTTCCAAAAATTGCTTGGAGCTTAACATTTCCAAGTGCCAATCTATCACCTTCTCACGCAAACGTGTCCAATCCTCTCCTCGTCTCTACTTTCTCCACAACCAACCCATTTCTACCGTTCAGGTTATCCGCGAACTTGGCATACTATGTGACCAAGAGCTCAATTTCCGCGCACATATCGATGATATAATTCTTAAAGCAAACTCTGCACACGGTTTCGTGAAGCGCTGGTCTAAAGAATTCTCCAATCCCTACGTGACTCGATCCCTCTATATTACCTTCGTTCGCCTCCTTCTTGAATACGCATCGCAAGCGTGGTCCCCTTATCAACAAACCCACATTTCTAGAATCGAGAGCATCCAGCGTCGATTCTTACGCTTCGCTCTTCGAGGTCTGCACTGGCAAAATCCTTTGCTCTTACCACCCTATCAAGACCGACTCAAACTAATAAATCTGAGTACGTTGGAGGATAGAAGAAGGGTAGCTGACATCCTCTTCATTCATAAACTCCTAACAGGTACCATTGACTGTGCCAACCTCTACAACTCTATATCCCTTAACACTAACCCTCGTAATACCCGCAATCCTCGTCTCTTCTACCTACCCACCCCCCGCACCTCTTATGGCTCCAATGAACCCATCTCCCGTATGCTGGGAAGTGTTAATTCGAACACTAACTTCGATTTCAACCTCAGCACTCCATGCCTAAAGCTCCGTCTTCTCGGTATCCCCCCCCTTCTCACTTCCATAGTTCCCTAATCACGCCCCCCTCTCCCGTTCTTGTTAGTCAGTTAAGGTAGACTAATTAAGAATGTTAGTTAGTTAAGTTAGAATTAAGAATGTTAGCTTGAATTAAGCTTAATAAATGGGGGTATTGGCCCCCACGAATATAATAATACAGGAGTGTACAGGGTTCTGACATTCCAGGAGCAACCTGGCAAATCGTGTTCCTTTTTCGCGCCATGTCGTCTTTATGAATCCGTCCGAGGCATTTTGCTCTTCCATAACTTGTTGTTTTTTTACATGGGCGGGTTTTTGGCCCGCCGCACAACCGCCAGTCTGGACGGGGTATTGCCTAGTGCGATCGCTGCATACATTTGCTACACAAATGGTGGGTGGGTGCAACCCTTCCAACCCTTTCAAGCTCGGATTACATATTGGACTTCTTTTTTTTTTCATCTATCTATCTATCCGAGAGCACCGTGGTGCAGTGGGTAGTGTGTTGGCCTCTGACGCCGATGACACGGGATCCAATCCCGACACAGCCATGTCATCGAACGTGTTTTCACGGTGTTTCTCCTCAGCGGGGTTCTGACAAAACCCCCTGTAGTAAAATTGTCATGAAAAGCTTCTCGAAATTCGCCGTTCGGAACCGGCAATAAACTGTATGTCCCTTTCACCTATGGGAAAATTAAATCACACACAAAATGGGGGATTGAGAGAAGCTCGGCTCAGGTCCTTCATGGACTGTAACGCCAACATACATACATACATCTATCTATCCATCTGCGGCACACTAACAAGGAATTTGTGCTTCGAACTATCTGTGGCCATGAAAAGGGGATGCACTACGACAATCATTAGCGCACAAAATCAAGCTAAATAGCCATGGATCCAAGCTTATGCTCGGCGTGTTCTACTATGACCTGCTCAAACCCAATTCGTCAACTTTTCTAAATATTGGTCCTTCTGATTATTTCTTGTATTGACCGATGACTCATGCCCTGTCCGAAAAGGGATCGCTTCCTTTACGAAGGATGGAATCAAATAGTGGCCGCCGGTGCGTAATGCTTTGAATAGTATTATTTTCTGTTATTAACAAAAGAAGCAGCTTTAACATAATTCTAAACCTGATCCGAAGGCCACCTATAACTACTTTAACAAATAGCTCGGTCCATTCAACTAATAAAATTCAATTTCAAATTACCATTTTTACGATAAGTGCCGGGAGCTAATCAGGTTCAAGTAATAAAATGGAAATTCTAAGATTTGAGCACATTCAACACATTGCGAATTCCAGACACCATACAACTGGATGCCAAGCTATTTTTCAAAATTATTCCAAGCGTGAAACCGAGAACCCAAGGTGGATCTGATGACAATGTGACAAAATGTGTAAAAATTCGTCTAGCAATCAAGGCTTAATAGGTATATTCGTGATATACTAGCCGCTGTGCAATAGGTTTCGTTGTTATACTCGTAAGTGCTTTAAAGGAATATGGAATCAGTAGTGCTAATTGGTCTACTCGCATATACATATATGAATGTGCTTAGAATGAGGTCACGAAGTCATAAGAGTTTGTTTCACGAATGCACTTGAGAATGAAGGGGCGAAGAATAATCTGGATGTGCGGCACCACGACGGAATGCAATGGAGAATAAGAAATGTGTTGTTGACTAACTGGTGCAAGGTGCAAAGTAATTCCGTAAACAGTAGCAAGTCGAGAAAATTAGGGACAAGTAACTGAGCTATTGATTGTGATTCTTAAAGAGTATACATCAACCGAAGTCTACAATAGAAGAGCATCTGGCAGAGTGCAAAGCGAAACAGCGCCAACGATATTAAGTCGAGGTTGCCATACTCGTAGCTGCAACCGTCTCTGGAAAACAATATTGTCGCTAAGTCAATGTAGTTGCATAGATAATAAGCCACGTAAAAGCAGCTTGTTGAAATGAGTATGAGTCAAAGACATTGATTATTGATTAGTCATATGGGGGAGAGTCCACCTAAGATGGGCAGATGTAGCTTTAAGTCAGCCAAAAGCTTTTGGATCGATTCCGACCAATCCTTATATTCCTTGCACTTTAGCCTTCGGGACGAATTCAGTTGATAATCTAAAGGCCTCTATGAGTCAAGCAATATACCTGAGTCTTTTTTTTTTTTTTTTTATCGGAGGCTTCTACTATCTGTTGGAGCACTCAGATGCAAATACTGGTCCATTGTACTCCAGACAAACACCCTACATTAATGTATTTTCCCCGTTCTCGGAAGAAAAATGAGAAGGAGCTTCAGTGAAGTAGAGCTAAGAGATTCGGCACCCACTACGTCGGCCAAAAGGGTGCGCCACCATGCGCGAGCAGAGGCGTGTGTGTCTTCCTTCTCACAACATGCAACACAAGTAGGCATGTCACTGATGCTGAGCTCGCAGAGATGCTTAGCAAAAGTGTAATGGCCCGTAATGACTGCCACAAGTCGTCTGCAGTCAATTCTCCTTAATTAAAGACAGGAGGAATGCTGCGGATATCAATGCATAAGCGCTTAGTTATCCTGCAACCTAGATAATCCTTCCATATACAGTTGTGTATATTAAACACCCAATCGTTAATGTAAGAATTTACCGTGGACCCAGGTAGACCTATAACGGGTTCAGGTCCTAAGAAACTCTCTAAGCCCGTTCCGGCGAGTTGATTAGAGATCTCATTTCCTGGGATCCCAGAGTGATCTGCAGCCCATACAAGCCTTAGTGAATCTAGTCTACCGACTCTGTTCACGAAGGACTTGAGTTCACGCACTAATTTGAAGCTAGTTAGGAGTTGGACACAGCTTTGAGTGCAGCTTGGCTGTAGCTGCAGACGCATATGCCTTTCCCCTCCACCTATGCCACACAACATAGTGCATGGCCATTAGGATTGCGTATATACATATCTGATTGGAAGACCGACGCATATTTTCCTAACGAAAAGTGCCGTCGGACGTTTTCGCATTCAAAGAAACCCCCAGCGCCGGACCCCAACCCTGACGCCATGGAAACCCGAATGTGAAATTACTGCGCAGTGGGATAACGGGTGTCAATGCGTAAGAAGGCATGCCCATGAGACAATGGTCACAAGACAGCTCTTGAGCAAGCGAGTTATACCAAGAGCCATTTCCCTTTAGACGACTTCAGACGAGATATAGCTTTCAAAGCACACCTTCTAATAAATATATCAAGAGGTTGAAGATTCATCATAGCATCTACCTATAGAGCAGCGACCGGCGTGCTGGAGAAAGCCCACGTACAGCTGATTAGAGTTTGGTGAAAGACGCTACGACGTGTTTGCGTGTTAGCCTGTTCTACCAGACAACCGATGCATATGAGATTATAGGTCTTGTCATTGCCGTGTAGATCCAGAGGAACTTTGCCGGCGATAGGCCCATGTTTTGTCAAAATCTCCTTTGCATTGCCAGAACACTGAGAATGCTTTGGTGGTTTTTGTCTCAACGTGCTTTGACCAAAGAAGCTTGCTGTCTAAGATGACTCCCAGGTACTTAGCTTCCTTGGATACCGAGATGGGAGTGCCTTTTCGTACCAGCTGAGTCACGTCAGTGATTTTCCGCCTTCTCGTGATTAGAACGACATCGGCCTTAAGAGCATTAACCGACAGCCCATTTCTAGTACACCAATCATCGATCACAATTAGCTCCGCCTGTGCTTTGAAACGGACAGACGATAAGCATTAGCCGACAGAAAGAACGGCGACATCATCCGCATAGGCCTGGACATAGATTCCAGAGGCATTGAGAGCAGCAATCAGAACCACCATGCACCATAACAGCGGAGACAGGACGCCACCTTGCGGGCAGCCCCTGTTTAAGCCGGATTTGACACACTAGTCGAGCGCTGCATCAGCGGTCAATGTTCTGTGCACAAGCACTGCTTTGATCCACAGGATCAGTGCCTCATCGTTGCACATGCTGTCGAAAGTTGCGTTATCAAGGCCCAGCGTGCACTCTTTTCTTTCGAGCGCGCATCCAATTCTTCCTACTACCTGAGACTTACTTACGGAAACCATTCAATGCCAAACTAAACTGCACGTAAAAACCAGGAAGAGAGCTGTGCTATCTTGCTGTATGCTATACGCTTTCTATGCCTACAGAAAAATGTTAGGCTTAACCTGAAGGAAATGTAATCTCTGCCTCACTGAAAATAGCTTCAAGGCTTATTTATCGCTTGAAATGATAGTATTCTTCAAGTCCCTAAGCATCCCATTATTTTAACTGCCCTTAGGCATGAACAGACGACGCTTGCATGCGCCTATTCCACCGCAGTGGATACCATTTAACGAGTACGTCAATAAAGACTATCTGTCTCTAAGCCTAGCAGTAGGCATTCCTTAAAAAGGGAGCCTTTGAGAGAGGTTCGGACTGTTAAACGACTCGTATAGAACGTAGAAATGAAAAAAGGAGATAATCTGACGCCTTAGTGGTAAAGAGCCTAACCTGGAACTAACAAGCTGTGCAATCTATCTAGGCGGTGGACCCACTTTCGTCGGTAGAATTGTTTACCCAAGCGATTAAGGTGACTTCTTTAACATAAACAAAACTCAGTAGCACCTTCACCGGTGTATTGCTAGAAATTGTGTCTCAAAAATGAAAACCAAAATCCCATTAGGTCCCAGTAGCCGATCAACACAATTTATTCCAATTGACGGCTGTCCTCATTAGAGTGTCATTCTGCAACAATTTACAAACCACAATTCGCGTCACCGAAACCACAAGCAATTAGAACTCAACCAAAACTAATTTCGAAAACAATTAAGTCCTGAATACCCCTAATTGGCGCCATTCAAACTAACGACATCGCCTTTGCAGCACCGACTCCTACTCCAAATCGGCATTGGTGGTAACCAACAAGATCCCAATCACATGATCACTTTTCACGCGAAATTATAATCCAAGAAAAAGTGAATAATCTCTAGATTGCTTGGTCTACTATGAAGCCAGATCTAGCCACCACAAGTGCGAGTGACCAGGTCCCTAGATTGGTTGCTCTTCACGATGTGGTTTGGAAAGTTTCACTCGGTCATTACGAGTACCTGGTGGATACCAGTTTTTTGTGGATTTAAGAGTTGTAATTACGATTACGTATTGTAGTTTTTTCGCACTTTTTTTCTAATTTCATTTTTGTACACACTTAATGGTGTAAGTGGTCATGCGCCAGTGGATAAGCGCTAAAGAGCCAGGATAAGGAAGAGACAAAACAAAAACAAGTCTAGGACCACGCCCAAGTATTGTGTTGATTCCCTGTGGTAACCTGTGCGATTGCGACCCAAACACCATCAGCCACCAACCGGTTCTCCCCTTAGATATGTTCATACACATGTATCTACATCATACTTGTAGATAATTGTTTTCTCCATTCGTTCGAATGTTGTGTTATGAAACGAGGAAAACACAAAGAAAACCAAGCGTTTCCCATGCAGCTGGCTAACCGCGGAGGTTCATTGAACGTTGCCGCGTCTAATGTTCAATTATGACCCCGACCACTCAGTGCATCGATCGCTCTAAAGGTCACCATCGCACTTCAGACCCACTCATATACATACGTAGATACTTTGTAATCGAATCCAATAAATATAAAAAAAAAAAAAAATTACCTTCACTGCACTGCAGGCTGCGACGAGGACAACCAGGACTCCGAGGAACACTTGTTGACGCATTATTAAACTAATTCACTTCACCTGGGCTTAATCAAATTACTGTCCTTGTATAAGGAGTAGCTAATCAAGTAACAATCACTGGATGGAACAAACAACAGCAAAACACTATGGTGCACTCGGTTTTCAGAGAAGCCACGACCACAACTTAAAGAATCGACGACTGGCAGACTACTGAAGCGAAATGCTGAATTAGAGTACGCGGTCGTTGTTCAACGAAATACGACTTGTACTGCTGCTTGCTGTAGCGCTAACTATGTTATAGCCGGTCGTAGTCGATGGTTTCAAGTCAAAGCCACAGAGCGGTTGGTTGGTTGTCTTAGCGATTAGGATGTGGAAATTGCCGACCGGTGTTTGGCTTTGTGCACACACTGTAGTCGATGGGTTGGCCGGCGGGTGAGTCTTTAAGGTAATCAAGAAAGAGATAGAAAAGTGACGAGGCACTGGAACTGGAATTGATGGGTGCAGCAGGGGCTTTTAGTTCCAGCTTTGGTGTTGGTTTTATTTGAATGGCATTCCAACCAGTAGATACTGTTGTTTCCTATAATTAGTGAAAACTGAAAAACTAGATAAAAATTGCATTCGAAATCAACTCTCCAGTGAGCATCAAGACGATCTCTAAGCCGACTCTGAGGTTTAGAGAGGTTTTGGTCTGCGTCTTTGCACCCCCTCGTAACGTCGTAAACGTGGCCAATGAATGCGATTGACTGAGGTAGTTCGATGAGTAGTAGTGAGGTAATTGTTGTAAATATCTTTTTACGACTCGCCTCATGACTTATGCTAATTAATGTGCGACTTGCTAATATAGTGATGTCATTGCCTGGAGGGTATTTGTTAATAGAAATTCATGAATTCTCGTTGTGGTTATTAGTCAAGCGCTAAGACAGGCTGAGTTTTCGAAGCGAGTAGCTCCATTGGGGTTGAGGAATAGCGCTAAGGCAAACAAGTTCAGGGTCGCCGAGGTAATCACGAAAAGTAGCAGCTCGACTTACATTAAGGTTTTAGCGCTAGCTCGTTCTTCGGCTGGTACTTCGGCAGAGCATTTACTAAAATTGGAAGGATACAGAAAAGATTAGCGTGGTCCCTGCGCAAGGATGACATGCAAAGTTGTGAAGCTTTACAAATTTTTTATTTGTTTTGCACGCGCACGTGAGCAGATGTGCGCATGAGGGGGGAGGGAGCGAGCAAACAGAGCAAAGAAGTTGATCGCGTTTAACATGGCAAACGACAGCTTCGATCTCTGTCCCTGTTGCCAAATAGCCTCCGTATGCCCCCCCACCCCCCTGGATAGCTACCATGGCATCCGCCAGGTAGTGAACCAATGTGTGCAACGACCCAACCCCTTTTTCCTAGGGAAAGAGGAACCTGGCCCTCCAAGTTGGGGGTTGTACTTAGGGGTAACATCCCTATCCCAGAAGCAACCACAAGTCTCGGATACGGACGGATACAAAGTTGACGACGCTGCAAACGACTAACGGACTTAAGGGTCTGCACCTGGAATGTGAGGTCCCTTAGCAGACCGGGTGCAGGCGATCAATTGGAGCAAGCCCGTAACTGCCATAAAGTAGATATAACCGCGCTTCAAGAAGTGCGATGGGATGGACCACGCAAAAGACGAATGAAAAACTGTGACAGACAGCGCCTATTCCGGTGCGGATTCGTTATTCGAGGAGGATTCCGACAAAAAGTCTTAAACTTCCGTGATGTAAGCGAACGCCTCATTTGAAAACATTAGCTTAATATGCGCCCCAACGGAAGAAAAGGACGATCGACTCAAAGAAGAATTCTGCGATCTCATAGATAGAACCTATGGCCAATGTCCCAGCTACGACACAAAAATAGTTCTAGGAGATTTAAATGCAAAACTGGGCAAAGAGGACATATTTGAGTCGATCATAGGAAAGCTAAGCCTCCATAACACCACATCCGACAACGGACTTTGGCTAATCGATTTCCTAACGGGGCGTAACTTCCTTGTAGCAAGCACACGGTTCGTCCATCTAAACATACACAAGGGTACCTGGCGTTCTTTTGATCAATCAACCACCAACCAGATTGATGACATTGTGATCGACGTCAGACACCCCTCCAGTATTCTCGACGTACGAACCTTCCGGGGGGCCAACATCGACCCGGACCACTACCTTGTTGTAGCCAAGGTACGAATGAGAATGCTTAGGAATCGAGTAGGACAACGTAAGTTTGACGTCGGAAAGCTACAATCGCAAGAGACTGCCAGAATCTTTGCCGATCGTGTCTCCTCCAAGCTCTCTCAAAATCCACCCACAGCAGCACAAACAATAAAGCAGAAATGGGCGCATTGCCAGAGCGCCGCCAGAGACGCTGCCTCAGAGGTGCTGCGTTTCAAGCCGCCACCACCTAGAAACCCCTGGTTCGATGAACAATGCGAAATTTATGAGCAGAAGAGAAGAGAGGAACATACGCTTCTCAGAAGAAAGAAGAAAAAGCACGGAAGGCGATCGAGGAGATGGAGAGATGCTTTCGCAGGAATTACGCCCGGAAGTTCTACAATAAGGTAGAACGAACATGCCATGGCTACAAAGTCAGAGCGGCGGCCTGCAGGGATGATAATGGAGCACCGGTAGTAGAGTCACAGTCGATGCTGGGGATTTGGAAAGACCACTTCTGCAGACTGTATACGGGCGATGACAGACAAGATACCGCTGTCAGGCGGTACGAACGATCCGTTTGAAGTGGACGACGATGTAAGAGAATTCCGTCCACCCGACCTAGATGAAGTCAAAATAGCGATATCAAGACTTCAGTCTAATAAAGCCACGGGCGCAGATATGAGCTGATAAGGTGCGTGCACCATCTCATGGTCGGAGGTAAGCATGCCCGACGAATGCAATCTTAGCATCGTTTGCCCGGTCCTAAAGAAAGGAGACCCCTATAACTGCGCCAACTATAGGGGAATAAGTCTCCTTAACATCGCATATAAGATCTTCTCTGCCGTATTGTGTGAACGCCCGGAACCGTTTGTGGATAACCTGACCGGCTCTTATCAGTGTAGTTTCAGGCCAGGTAAATCCACAATGGACCAAATATTTACGCTACGGCAGATCTTGGAGAAGATCTTCGTCGATTTCAAGGCTGCATATGACAGCGTGTATAGAGATGAGCTTTACAAAGCCATGTCTAGCTTTAACATCCCTGCCAAACTCGTCCGACTGTGCTGGATGACAATGGAGAATTCTCGCGGCTCCATTAAGGTCGGTAATGATCAAACTAATACCTTTGATGTTAAAAAAGGATTTAGGCAAGGTGACGCGCTGTCATGCAACTTTTTCAGCATCGTGCTTGAAAAGATCTTGCAAGAGTCACTGGCCAACACAAGGGTACGATTTATTTCAAGTCTACGCAATTGCTTGCGTACGCCGACGACATTGACGTGATTGGACGGACACAGCGAGACGTCAATGAGGCCTTTGTAAGCATTGGGGTAGAAGCGGCTACGATGGGTCTCAAGGTTTATGAGGATAAAACAAAATATCTGCTTTCATCAAAAAGGGACGGGCAACACCGACGTATTGGCGAGGACGTCACCATGTGCAGATATTACTTTGGAGTGGTCAAGGAATTCGTCTACCTTGGCTCACTGGTGACCGGCGGCAACAACACCAGCGCTGAGATAAAACGCGGAATCCCTCTTGCCAATGGGTGTTCCTTTGGGCTCAAGAGGCAATTGAGAAGTAGAGCCCTCTCTCGGAAAACCAAGGTGACACTATATAAGACCTTGATCATCCCAGTCCTCCTTTGCGGCGCAGAGGCTTGGACCTTAACAAAATCGGATGAAGATGCCCTTGGTCGTTTCGAGAGGAAAATTCTGCGCACTATCTGCGGTCCCGTCTGTTCAAACGGTGTATGGAGGAAAAGATATAACGAAGAACTGTACGGGTTATACAGCGACATCGGCCTTGTACGACGTTTACGAATACAGCGTCTAAGGTGGCTAGGTCATGTAGAGCGCATGAAAAATACAGCTCCGACCCCGGAAGGAAGGCGCGGCAGAGACGGCCGCATCTACGTTGGCGCACACAGTTGGAAAGGGACCTTAACCAACTGGGCGTGCGGCGCTGGAAACAGCTGACCAAAGATCGTGCTGGCTGGAGAGGCTTGTTAGTTGAGGCCCTGGTTCACCCCGAACTGTAGCGCCATCTAAGTAGGTAAGTAAGTAAGATTGTTTAATGTGCGCACATGAGTGTGCGTTTCCTTACCCTGGGTTACATGGAGCGACAGCATATAGGCGGCTTGATGCCAGCATCACGCGGTGTTTCCAAGCGGTTCCCCATCTAAGTACTGACCGCATCCGATGCTGGTTGATTGCGGTGATCGGACGAGAACCCATGCATTACTCATTATTCATCTAAGAATCCTACCGCAGCTAACAAAAAGAGCTATTGACCTTGGAACCCCTGAACAGATCCCCACAAATTGTAGCTAAGGACCGTATCGATTAAGTAAGCTTTAAAAAACAAAAGAGGCATCATAATCGGTCCATTCGTTCAGGAGTAACGATGCCACAGAGAGACACACAGACACCTCAAACTTATAACACCCGTCTTCTTGCGTCGGGCGGTAGACACGAAACAATATGAAATCAAATGGGTGTCTTCGTTTTTCCCACTGGGAAGTTAGTCGTGTGGGCCTTGCGGGTCGTACCTAGACCACATTTTTTAATACAATTAGCCCACGCATGCTGGGGAACTTCCGCGGGAATTATTCTACGACCTCTGTTTGCTGAGTATGCCACCAGGCGCAATGAGAGCATTAAGGGTTACTCAGACTTTAGACACCGGACAGTTCATTTTCCACAGCGTAAATTTTCGCGAACATCAATAAGGCTACGCAGACTCCCGTCTCTGGACTGTAGCACGACAACATTCGACTTCGCTTCTCCATAAGCAAACCTATGTGCCATCCTAATGGCTATGCGTTATGTTATAAAGCCACCTTGGCTGGGCAGGCTGGATTGGTGGGTTGGCCGGACGGGTTGGCTCTGACGGCTGGCTGGGTAGGCTGGCCAGGCGGGCTGGCTGGGCGGGCTGTCTGGTGACGAGCTTGCTGGCTGGCAGGTGGCCAGGCTGCTTGCGTGGTGGTCAAGTTGGCCGGATGATGCTCAGGTTGGCCGGCTGGTGTCCAGGTTGGCTGGCTGCTTGCAAGTTGGCTGGCTGGTGGCCAGGCAGAAAGGTGGTTGTTGGTTGGCTAGCCGGTAGCCAGATTGGCTGGCTGGTTAGCTGGTTGCCAGGCTGGCGGGTTGGTGGTCAGGCTGGCAGGTTGGTGGCCAGGTTGGTTGGCTGCTGGCCAGGTTGCTTGGCCTAACAGGTTGGCTGGATGACGGCCGCGTTAGTTGTCTGGTGGCCGCGTTTGTTGACTGATGGCCGGGTTGGTTGGTTGGTGGCCAGGTTGGCTGGTTGGTGGCCAGGTTGGCTGGCTGGTGGCCAGGTTGGCTGGCTGGTGGCCAGGTTGGCTGGCTGGTGGCCAGGTTGACTGGCCGATGGCCAGGTTGACTGGCCGATGGTCAGGTTGGCTGGCTAGTGGCCAGGTTGGCTGGCTTGTGGTCAGGTTGGTTGGCTTGCGGCCAGGTTGGCTGGCTGGTGGTCAGGTAGGTTGGCTAGTGGCCAGGTTGGGTGGCTTGCCGGCTGGTTTGGCTGGTGGCTACGTTGGCCGGCTTGCGGCTAGGTTGGCTGGCTTGAGGCCAATTTGGCCGGTTGGTGGCTGGGTTGCCCGGTTGGTAGCTGGGTTGGTTGGTTGGTTGGTTGGTGGTGGCCAGGTTGGGTCCCCTGCCAGCTCATACGCCTGTGGGCTACGATGGCCGGCTGGCGGCCGGGTTGGCTGGTTGGTGGCCAGGTTGGCTGGTTGGTGGCCAGGTTGGCTGGCTGGTGGCCAGGTTGGCTGGCTGGTGGCCAGGTTGGCTGGCTGGTGGCCAGGTTGGCTGGCTGGTGGCCAGGTTGGCTGGCTGGTGGCCAGGTTGACTGGCCGATGGTCAGGTTGGCTGGCTAGTGGCCAGGTTGGCTGGCTTGTGGTCAGGTAGGTTGGCTAGTGGCCAGGTTGGGTGGCTTGCCGGCTGGTTTGGCTGGTGGCTACGTTGGCCGGCTTGCGGCTAGGTTGGCTGGCTTGAGGCCAATTTGGCCGGTAGGTGGCTGGGTTGGCCGGTTGGTAGCTGGGTTGGTTGGTTGGTTGGTTGGTGGTGGCCAGGTTGGGTCCCCTGCCAGCTCATACGCCTGTGGGCTACGATGGCCGGCTGGCGGCCAGGCTGGCTGGCTGGAGGCCAGGTTTGCCGGTTGGTGGCTGGGTTGGCTGGCTTGTGGCCAGGTTGGCGTGTCTGTAGCCAGGTTGGCTGGCTAGTGGCTAGGTTGGGTGACTGGTGGCCAGGACTAATGAGAACAATCGCGATTCTTTGTTTATTTTTTACTTTATTCTTGTCACAATTTCGACTTCACGTCTAAGCACTCTCACTCTCCACTTACTACTAAGCTAGGGTAAATAAGTTCCGTTAGGCTCTTTGTTTGTGACTCGGGTATGTACTTCTTTAGCCTGATGATCTTGCTATACCTTCTCTTGCTGATTAGACAGTTTGTAAACAAGCCGTCTGGTTTGTTTACAAGCTTAACAATCTTGCGAGAGGCAGTAGACTCATACCTTTTAATGCTAGTTGAGTTGGTACATACCCGGTAACATAACTCAGGGTGGCTGGCTGTTGGCCAGGTTGGTTAATGGTATGCAGATTGGCTGTCTATTGGGCAGGTTGACTGGCTGATGGCCAGGATGGCTGTCTGGTGGCCAGGTTGGCTGATTTGGTGGCCTGGTTGTCTGGCTGGTGTGCAGGTTGGTTGGCTCGTGTCCAAGTTGGCTAGCTGGAGGCCAGGTTGGCCAGTTGGTGGCTGGGTTGGCTCCCTGTTGGCTAGGTTAAGTAGCTGGTGGCCAGGTTGGCTGGCTATTGGCCAGGTTGGCTCTCTGGCGGTGGTCAAGTGGGAAGGGTGGTGGTCAGGTTGGCAGGCGACGAGTCCGCATTCCAATAAGTGCCGAGTTTTGCGACAACTGTAATAGATTTCGTCGTACTCCTTTTTCCTTACCATTTCTTGTCCTATCTAGCGTACTTCCTGTGTCGGAGTAATATCTGCCTTATACTATTTGAGGGTCTTTTCTAGTTAATGAGTCGCCCCAGGAGTGTCGAGAGCTCTCATATTCTAGGACCATACTCGGAAGTTTAAAACCCTTTGCTGCTTCTGCTTAAACATTGTATCCTAATCGCCTCTATACCAGCTAGCTCATGATGTCCGTAAAGAAGAATGCACTAAGCTGAAGGGCTTGATAGAACGTCTTATTGAAGCAGAATGGGTATTAGAGCGTAAAGAATTGCAGAGCTCGCTTTAAGCCCAGCAATAGTCTTCGCATTTTCACGGATGGCTCCAGGCCTGGGCAGGGGTTTGGCGCTGGAGTCTTCTTTGTGCGAAAACATCCGACGGCACTTCTCGTTAGGAAATATGCGTTTGTCTTCCAATCAGAGACAAACGCAATCCTAACGCAATCCTAAAGCTATGTGCAGCCCCCTAACCAGCTCCAAATTAGTGAATGAACTCAAGCTCTTCTTGAACAGAGTAGTGTAATGTAAGGTGTCTTCCTAGAGTACAATGGACCAGTATTGGCGTATGGGAGCTCCAACAAGTAGCAGAAGCTATCCCTATAACCGAAGGGTAGGCAGTAGGGGTAGATCTCATTGCTTCACTTATGCCGAGATTCACTGGCCTTCGCACCAATTCCAAAAGACTGTGATTAACGCTTTTATCTAGAATGTTCCACTATAATACGACATATCAAAGAATAGGCTCAATTACGTCATGCGTTATACAATCTGTTACGGAACTACCACGATTGCTGTAGTATTTAATGATGAACTTAAATCGCTCCCACACGTGCATGTCAATCCGGCCTAATTGGCTAAATTTGTGCAACTACCAGAGCATATAGGCTTTCATAACAAAATGACATGATTCTCACGCTATGGCACACTACCAGCAGTAAACCTTGCGTATCGATTGTACACTGCCGAGAATTTCTTGTATCAGTTTCCGCCCTCTCCTGGAGTAGTCCTTACGAACTATAGTAATTCGTAGTGTTCTAAATAATTCATCCATTACAAATGCCACTTCATATCCACATGGTCGACAAACCACTTAATCAAAGGTATCCTGTCGCCCACCTAATCTTAAGCCACCTGAACTCTTCCAGTTGATACTTATACTTAAAAGGATTCTCGAAACAAATTTTAATTACTTGCCCTGCTATCCTACCTACCTAGTGACCTTTGAAGTTAACTGGGAGTAACATTCATTCGATACCCAAATTCATATGCTTATACTCCCAAAGGGAATCCCTAGGAATATCAGGAAATGTCCTCGGAATCTCGTAAGTGCTAGCATAGCTCTCGGTGAACTATGGAACTCTTCGTCCCACGCAGGATCTTTGAATCAGAACTTAATCTCTCGATTATACTGGGGACCGATTAATAAATATATTAGCTTTGATTCGGTATCCGTTTACGTGAAAAGGACATGTATCCAGTGCACATACGTACATAATTATTTAATTCAATTATACGTGGCTTGCGGGTGAATGCGTCCTACGTGACTGATTTAGTCACTGGAAGGATTTGAATTGATAGGAAGCAGTCAATCTGGGGCGCGTTATTAACTCGCGAGTTTTGGAAGAGGCTTGCGTGCCCTTGACGTTTTAGATAGGTATTTTGTGAATGGTGCCTAAAAATAGCAGGAAGTTTGATTATGCTGTTCCTTTTTTGGTCATATCTGTCTGAGGGACAAGTGTTTGTAGATAAGAGGTAACTATTGGATCAGGCACTGTTCGCATGATTTATTGTTATCGGCGATTAGGTGGATATCATTTGGCACGTGGATTATTTACATGTTCATTAATAATTTCATGTGATTTTTGGGGGAGTGCTTTATTGATCTATAAAATGCACAAGGACTCCTTGTGCGATAACCTAAGCCCGTTCAAATGTACCCTCGTTTAACGAATACCGGCAGTTAGTGTTTATATGATAAATGTGGTCGGCTCAAATCCTTATAAGGGGTGGGCCAGCTGATGGTTCTTTTTTTAAGTCATAGGTTAAAATCTTGACAGAAAGTCAGTATAATGCCTCGGCGTGAGTGCTGTGTAGCCCAATCAGTGCGTTTTTTGAAAACAAGTTTTGGCCGAAATGAAGCACCCACCGCGACTGCTGTACGCAAGTTTGTGCATAAAGTTCGTGAGACTGGTATGCTAGTGGACAACACGCATGGTCCCCGTCGTCGCATGGTGCGCACAGATGAGAATGTGGCTGCTGTGGCCGAGAGTGTCAGACTCAATTCACGAACACCAACTCACCATCGATCTCAACAGCTCAACATTTCACGCACTCGCAACCTCGGATTATTCGCTTACAAGGTCCAATTGACGCAGCACTTGAAGGCGCGTGACCAGCCGCGTCGTTACGTTTCGCAGTTTGGGCCTTAGAACAGCTTGAATTGGACAAAGATTTTGGGCGGAAAATGTTTTTTTCTGATAAGGCGCATTTTCAACAAGGCCGCAGGCTCAGATGGCTGCCATCAGAGCTCTTAAAGGCTGGTGGCGATGTTCTGGGAGGGAGCATGCACCAGCCCTATCTGTCCCATCCATAAAAAAGGCGGTCCTATCCTCTTGCAAGAACCATATAGGTATATCCCTGCTTAACCTCATGCTTATCAACATCTTTAGAACCAGCTATGCATGGGGATACATACCAACGAGCTGGATAGGGGTAACGGTAAAATTCATTCTCAAAGTAGGCCGTAGACCCACAGACCTGCCTAAGTCCTACAGACCGATATGCCTTACCTCTTTCTTCCTAAAAATAATGGATAGACACATCAGGGACGGTGCCCTGAAAATATCACCACTTCACAAAAACCAATATGCCTACCAGCCTGGGAAATCGATCACGCATGCTCTTCAGGAGCTAACAGCCCGGATCAACAAATCCCTGAGCGACAATGAAATTGCGATAGGTTGCTTTCTCGATATTGAGGGTGCTTTCGACAACACCGACTACAGCCAAATAAAACGTTGCATCCTCAGCACAGGGGTGGATAACACCACATGCAATTTGGTCCAACACATGCTTAGCAATAGGACAATAAACACCTCACTAGGAAATGATAAAATCAGTGTAAATGCCGCGAAAGGATGCCCTCAAGGTGGGGTTCTCTCACCTCTCCTGTGGTCCATCGTGGTAAATGAACTGATTAGCACACTCAGCAACAATGGTTTCTATGTCCAAAGCTATGCTGACGACATAGTGATCCTGGGTAGAGGCAAATTCGAAAACCCAGTCTCGGAACTTCTCCAACGGGCGCTAAATCTTGTTGCAAACTGGTGCATAAAGGTTGCACTATAGGACAACCCTAGGAAAAGCACTACAGGCGCCTTCACCAAAAGGAGAAAGTCAAAAGAAGTCAAATATCTAGCGATAACTCTAGACGAAAAGCTCACTTGTAACTCTCATATTACAAAGACCATTGAGATAGCCAGGATCTCTTTATGGACCAGCTAAAGACTCACTGGCAAAAACTGGGTCACAAACCCCAAAATGTCCCGCTGGCTATATACAGCAATCACCAGACCAATTCTTACATATGCTGCGCCCGTCTAGTGGCACAAAATAAAACAAGTATCAGTGCAAGCCAAGCTCAACAAACTGCAAAGACTAGCTTGCATCTTTATCACCGGGGCCATGAGATCAACCCCCACAGCAGCACTAGAAGTCATCACAGACCTGCCGCCTCTTCATCTCCAACTGAAAAAAGAAGCAATGGTCTTCGCCCATAGAGTGATCGTGGAGGATGGCTCTAACCGTAGGCTCTTTCACCCTGATATCCTCACCGAAATAAACAGGCATGAAATCCTAAAGATATCTCTCACAGACAACTGTCTCCCCAGATACAATTTCAGCCAAAACTACAAGGTCACATTCCCCAACCGACAAAACTGGGAACAGGATTGACCCTCCTTCAATCGTGGATCCTACGTGTGGTACACAGATGGCTCCAAAACGAACGAAGGCGTTGGGGCTGGAGTATACGGAGCAAATACAGGCACATGCAGATATATACTTAACGAAAACATTTACATTCTCTCTGACAGCAAGGCTGCACTTCTAGCCCTAAAGAGCTATGAAATCACCTCCAAACTGGTATGGAATTGCCTACAGCTACTTCACCAGCTGGCCAGCACAACCAGAGTTTATCTTATTTGGATACCTGGACACAGCGGCCATACAGGCAACGAAAAGGCGTACCTACTAGCAAGGAAAGGCTCTGCATCACCATTTATGATACCACGGCCTTTCTGAGGCGTACCCATCAGCACCACCAAATGCTGCATAAACAATTGGTTAAGGAACACGACGGATCACTACTGGTTACAAACGAAAGGTAGCAGACAAGCCAAGCAACTCCAGCCAAGCAACTCCTCATGCTTTCGAGGAGTCAGATTCGCTTAATCACAGGTTTCCATACTGGACACTGCCCAGTCAACAAACACCTCAAAACGATGGGTATTATACAAGATGACACTTGCAGAATGTGTAATGAAGACGAAGGAACAGCAGAGCACATACTGTGCCACTGTAGCTGCCTTGTCAGTCATAGTCACTTAGACAAGTATTATCTTGAAGCAGAAGAAATCGCTGCTAGCTCACTCAGAAGCATACTATGCATGCTGCCGTGTGACTTTTTTCAATTAAGTGCTGGAGCAGATAGTGCGACAGGCAGGCGTCAACAGGGAAGGTGGTATCTTCTACAAGCCTGTCCAATTGCTTGGATACGCGGATGATATTGACGTCATCGCGTGGTCTCAGCGTGACGTAGTAGAAGCTTTCACGGCGATTGAGGAACAGGCGAAATGAGTTAGTCTCAATTCAACGAGGATAAGATAAAGTACATACAGCTATTATTTCGAGATGGTTAGGGAGCTTGTCTACCTCGGGGCAAGCGTAAACTCTACAAACGACACCACAGTGCAGATCCGGCATAGAATCGTCCTTGGCACCCGCTGCTACTTCGGTTTGTCCAAACAACTTTGGTCAAAACTCCTCACTTGAAGAACCATAGTCATGCTCTAGAAAACGCTTATACTGCCAGTCTTGCTATACTGAACAATAAGCAGGACGGCGGAGCTGATTTTGCGTTCTTTCGAAAGAATAGTTCTGCGCCGGATATTTGGTCCTGTCTGTGAGGAAGGTGAAAGGAGGCGAAGACAGAACCGTGAACTCTACGAGCTGTACAAAGATGTGGATATATTCCGGAAGGCAACTACATTGGCTCGGCCTCATCGAGCGCATGAATACCAACGCTCCAGGAAAGAGGGTATTCGACTCCGAGCCTCCTGGTTCGAGAAGAAGAGGAAGACCGAACCTACGGTATAGAGACCAAGTATTCGCGGATGCGAGGTCTTGATAACTGGAAGCAGCGGGTTCGGGACCGTAAGGATGTAAGGCAGCTATAGCTCAGGCTCAGACCCTCCATGGATCGCCGGCCTGATAAGTAAGTAAGATTACGTTAACAACCAAAATTGCCGCATCTGGGGCTCGAAAAACCTGCACGTTATTGTCGAGAAGCCAATGCATCCTAAGATAGTTTGGTGCGGATTGTGATGGTGGCATCATTGGACCATTTTTCTTCACAAATGAGGCTGGGAGCAACGTTTCGGTCAACGGTGGGCGTAACAGAGCCAAGTTAACCGATTTTGGTTTCTTACTGAAATTGAAGCAATGGATTTGAACTACCTCTGGTTCATGCAGGATGGCGCGCATTGCCACACAGCCCGTGCCACAATCGATCTTTTGCGAACCGAATTCCGAAATCGTGTTATCAGCCGTCTTGGCGATGTCATGTGGCCACCTCGGAGCTGCGATTTGACCCCTTTTGACTTATTTTTGTGTTGAATTGTGAAGAACCGATGTTATGCAGGCAATCCGTGAGCTACAGCCCGAAACCATCAACAAGGTCTTGGAAAATTGGACAAAAAGCGCTACTGCCAAGCCAGCCGAGGCAGAGAGAAGTATTAATATACTTTTGTAGACTCCAAGTGGAGTCCACCTTCTTGGTAATTTAACCTGGTTGCCTCTAAGCGACAAGGATCACACCCACAGTCCCTGGGAGCTCCGATTCTGTAATAAATTTTCTCAATTACCTGCTCTATGTGTAATTTTTATCTTTGAATAGCGACATTTCATTCCTTCCGATGAAAAATTTGAATTTTCCAATTGAGAATTGCTTCCTCCCCTCGAAAGCCTTACGGCTTTTGGTTGTTGTCTTGCTTGCCATATAATCTTCGGAACTCCTGGAAAGTGATTTTCTGGTGTAGGGTATAATTCAATTCCATTCCGTCTTGCTATCCACCCATGTTGAACCAGTCGGGATATTAATAGAAGATCACAACGTGCGTATGGATGGAATGGACCGGGTAAAAAGCAGATGAAAAACTGCGACATTTACTACGGTGACTGCTATAGGGAGAGAGGACAGAGACTATTTGGATGCGGATTTGTTGTTAGAGGTGGACTAAGACATAAAGTCCTAAGTTTCCAGTATGTGAATGAACGCCTCATAACGATCCGCATCAAGGCAAATTTCTGTAACATCAGCCTCATATGCGTCCATGCCCCCACGGAAGACAAGGATGACTCAATCAAAGATGATTTCTTTGATCTCCTAGACAGAACATATACCAAATGCCCCAGCTATGATACCAAAATCATACTAGGGGATTTTAACGCTAAGCTGGGTAAAGAAAGCATCTTTGAGCGGGTCATCGGCAAACACAGCCTACATGACACCACATCCGATAACGGACATAGGCTGATCGACCTTGCCATGGGGCGAAATCTTCTTGTAGCCAGCACACGATTTTCCCACCTCGATATACACAAAGGCACCTGGCGGTCGCCAGATCAATCAGTCACCAACCAGATTGACCACATCGCGATTGACGTCAGACACTCCTCCACTATTCTTGATGTTCGCACTTTCCGAGGAGCGAACATCGATTCAGACCACTATCTTGTAGTAGCCAAGATACGTCAGCGCATAGCACGAACACCGCGGAGTAGAGTTAGAACACCAAGCTATGACGTCGGAAAGCTACTATCGCCGGAGATCGCCAGTGCTTTTGCCAACCGCGTCTCCCTTAAGCTCTCCGATACACCTCAATCCTCCATTCAGTCAGTAGAGCAACAATGGAGCCTGTGCAAACAAGCCCTGAAGAGCACAGCAACGGAAGTGCTGGGCCTTAAAGCTCCACCACGACGAAACACCTGTTTCGATGACGAGTGTAGAAGGATTCATGCGGAAAAGCAGGAGGCATACAAAGCCTCACTACACAAAAAAACAAGAGCGGCTCGTGAGCTCTACGAGCTTAAGAGAAGGGAGGAACATAAGCTTCTCAAGAGAAAAAAGAAAGAGCACGAGAAGCGGGCGATTGAAAACTTGGAGAGGTGCTATTGCAGGCACGACGTTCGAAGATTTTATCAGCGGATAAAACGAATGTCTCAAGGCTATAAAGCCCGAACGGAGGCCTGTAAGGATGAGAACGGACACCTAGTAGTGGAATCGCAGTCGATGCTGAGAATTTGGAAAAACCACTTCTGCAGACTGTATAACGGCGATGACAACCAACATACCGCCGTCAGGCAGAATGATCCATTTTTTAACGACGAAGATCGCAGAGAATTCCGTCTCCCTGACCTCGACGAAGTTGAGATTGCCATGTCGAAACTCAAGTCGAATAAAGCTGCTGGCGCAGATGGACTGTCTACTGAGCTCTTCAAAGCGGCTGGGGGTGAGCTGGTTAGGAGCATGCACCGGCTCATCTGTAAGATATGGTCAGAGGAAAGCATGCCCGAGGAATGGAGTCTCAGCATTGTTTGCCCGATCCACAAAAAAAGAGATCCCTTTGACTGCGCCAACTATAGAGGAATAAGTCTCCTTAATGTCGCATACAAGATCTTCGCTGCCGTTTTGTGTGAACGCCTGAAGCCATTCGTAAACAAGCTGATAGGTCCTTATCAGTGTGGCTTCAGGCCAGGGAAGTCCACCATCGATCAAATCTTCACACTACGGCAGATCCTGGAGAAAACCAATGAGTTTCAAGTCGATACGCACCATCTATTCGTCGACTTCAAGGCCGCATACGACAGCGTAATTAGAGACGAGCTATATAACGCCATGTTTACTTTTGACATCCCTGCGAAGCTCGTCAGACTATGCAGGATGACCTTGGAAAATGCTCGCTGCTCCATCCGAATCGGTGAGCACCTCACCGATAGTTTTGATGTCAAAAAAGGATTTAGGCAGGGCGATGCGCTGTCGTGTGATTTCTTCAACATCGTATTGGAAATGATTGTGCAAAAATCACAGGCCAATACAAGAGGCAATCTACTTCAAATCCTCGCAACTCCTTGCATACGCCGACGACATTGACATAATAGGTAGATCGCAGCGAGATGTCAGTGAGGCGTTTGCGAGTATTGAGATGGAGGCGGCAAAAATTGGTTTGGCAGTTAATGAGGGCAAGACTAAATATCTGCTGTCATCGAAAAAGGACATTTACCACCGACGTCTTGGACAGAACGTGCATATTGGCAGATATAAGTTCGAGGTTGTTAAGGACTTCATAAACCTCGGCTCCGCGGTGACTTGGAACAACGACACCAGTTTCGAAATCAAGCGCAGAATTACTCTTGCCAACCGCTGCTTCTTTGGGCTCAAGAGGCAACTGAGAAGTAGAGCCCTCTCTCGTACGACCAAGTTGACCTTATATAAGACCTTAATTATCCCGGTCCTGTTATACGGCGCAGAAACATGGACTTTATCTAAAGCGGATGAGGAAATCCTTGGTCGTTTCGAGAGAAAGATTCTGCGTTCGATTTTCGGTCCCATAAACACAGAGGAGGGTTGGAGGAGAAGATTCAATCACGAACTGTAAGGGTTGTACAGCGACATGAGTCTGGTCAAGCGTCTACGGATCCAACGCCTAAGATGGCTAGGCCATGTAGAGCGAATGGACACCACAGCTCCAGCCCGTAGAGTCTTTGAATCCAACCCCGAGGGACGAAGAAATAGAGGACGGCCGCACCTAAGGTGGCGCGCACAGGTGGAAGGGGACCTCAACCAACTGGGCGTGCGGCATTGGAAAAGACTAGCGAAAGATCGTGCTAGGTGGAGAGGCATGTTGGTTGAGGCCCAGGTTCACCCCGAACTGTAGCGCCCGTTAAGTAAGTAAGTAACAATAATGATTAAAATTAAGTAAGCTTAAGTAAGAAGTGCTAAGGGGGTAGACTATGCGAACATATGAAGGCACAAGCGCCGACGACACTCCAGCCTCTGTCTGCCAACTCCTACTCTCACCTTTATGAGGTAGCTCCTGGGTACCTAGTACCTCAACTGTAGATCGGGTAGACCCCTTTGTAGGGTTGTTGGGGGCAATCTGAGCCGCCACCAGGGCTCAGCTCCTTCTTCGGGACGGCGGTAGAAGGATTCCCAAGATGGAGTCAACGGCGGCACCCACGGTTCGAGCGAGAAGAAGTACCTGGCGAACACCCTATTTCGGGCTACTACAGCATATTTGGAGCTCAGGCCGATAAGGAACGGCACAGCCGGCCATCGACTCGGATCATTACCTTGTTGCAGCCAAGGTACGGATGTAGGAGTAAGGACACCAAAATTTAACGCCGGAAAGCTGCAATCGCAAGAGACCGATGCAATGTGCACAAACTATAGAACAGGAATGGAGTCGTTGTCAGTCAATTGATCAATTGAAATTCATCCTCTGCGTATGCAATACTAACACGCATGAACGAATTACTGAGAATTATAACGAACGCGAAATCTGCTCGGCTCTCATCCTATGTAGGACAAACCACCCCTGAGAGTAGTCAACGAACATCTACGACCCAAAAACCACTGCACTCCGTTCAGGTTCTGTGTCAAAACATCAACCTGGGCGAAACTTTCCTTCTCCCTGTTATCTTCGCTCGCACAACGTTCAATACGTTATAAGGCCTTAGCCTTGAGTGCGCGTGTGACTCTGAAAAAAAAAAAATTAAAATCAGAGAGGCTGTCTCAGATGTACTCGGTTTCAAGCCACCACCTTCGAGAGAACCCTGGTTTGATAACGAGTGCAGACAGGCGTATGTAGAGAAACAGAATGCATACATGGCTACACTGCATCGACGGACGAGAGCTGCCCGCGAGCTTCTGCGCTTCTGAGAAGAAAAAATGAAGGAGCACGAGAGGCGCGAGATCGAGGAATAGAGATGCTATTGCAGGAACGACGTTCGAAAGTTTTACCAAAAAGTAAAACGAACAAGTCAAGGCTATGAAGCCGGGGCAGAAGCCTGCAGGGATGCGCACGGACAACTAATAGTGGAGTCACAGTCGATGCTGAGATTGTGGAAGGACCACTTCTATAGAGACGGTATAACAGCGATGATAGTCAAAATGCAGGCGGAATGAACAATTCACAATGGACGAATACGAAAGAGAATCGTGTCCACCCGACCTGGACGATGTTAAGATAACGATATCGAAACTTATTATAATATCTTAGAAAGCTGCTGGAGCAGACGGACTTCCCGCGGAACTGTTGAAAGCCACTGACGATGAGCTGGTTAGGAACATGCACCAACTCATCTGCAATATATGGTCGGAAGAATGCATGCCCGATGAATGGAATCTCAGCATCGTTTGCCCGGTCCATAAGAAAGGAGACCCCTATGACTGCGCCAATTACAGAGGGATAAGTTTCCTGAACATTGCGTACAAGATCCTCTCTGCCGTACTGTGCAAGCGCCTGAAACCGTTCGTGGACAATCTGATAAGTTCCTACCAGTGTGGTTTCAGGCCGGGAAAATCCACCATAGACCAAATATTTACACTACGGCAGATCTTGGAGAAGACCCAAGAATACCAAATCGACACCCATCACCTTTTCGTCGTGCATAGAGACTAGCTATACAGAGCCATGTGTAGTTTTAACACCCCTGCCAAACTCCTCAGTTTTTGTAGGATGACAATAGAGAATTCCCGCTTCCCTATTGAGATCGGTATCGAATTGACCGAGACCTTTGATGTTGAAAAGGCATGCCCGATGAATGTAATCTCAGCATCATTTGCCCGATCCATAAGAAAGGAGACCCTATGACTGCGCCAATTACAAAGGGATAAGTTTCCTGAACATTGCGTACAAGATCCTCTCTGCCGTACTGTGCAAGCGCCTGAAACCGTTCGTGGACAATCTGATAAGTTCCTACCAGTGTGGTTTCAGGTCGGGAAAATCCACGATAGACCAAATATTTACACTACGGCAGATCTTGGAGAAGACCCAGGTCGACACGCACCATCTTTTTGTCGACTTTAAAGCCGCATATGGAGAGTGCCGTGGCGCCGTGGGTAGTGTGCTGGCCTCTGACGCCGATGACACGGGATCGAATCCCGGCAACAGCCATGTCATCGAACGTGTTTTTCACTGTGCTTTTCCTCAGTGGGGTACTGACAAAACCCCTGGTAGTATAGTTGTCAAGAAAAGCTTCTCGAATTTCGCCGTTCGGAACTGGCAATAAACTGTAGGTCCCTTTCACCTATGGGAAAATAAAATCACACGCAACATGGGTGATTGA
Source organism: Eumerus sabulonum (assembly GCA_951905685.1). NCBI lineage: Eukaryota > Metazoa > Arthropoda > Insecta > Diptera > Syrphidae > Eumerus > Eumerus sabulonum. The sequence continues at coordinate 245,013,664 of OX645060.1, forward strand.
GAGAAGCTCGGCTTTGGTTCTTCATGGACTGTAACGCCAACATACATACATACAAAGACGCTTATGACAGTGTTTATAGAGACGAGCTATACAGAGCCATGTCATGTTTTAAACTCGTCAGACTGCGCAGGATGACTATGGAGAAGTCTCGCTGTCTATTAAGGTCAGCGATGAACTAACCGACCCCTTCGATGTTAAAAAAGGTTTTAGACAGAGTGACGCACTGTCATGTGATTTCTTTAACATCATACTTGAAAGGATCGTGCGGGACAAGAGGTACGATTTACTTCAGGTCTACGTAATTGCTTGCATACGAAGACGACATCGACAAAGCGACGGACAAAGCGAGACATCAATAAGGCGTTCGAAAGCATTGAAGCAGAAGCGGTGAAAGTGCTTCTAAAGTTAAATAGGGACAAGACCAAATATGTATATGCTGTCATCAAAGAAAGACGCGCAACACCGACGCCTGGGTCAGAACGTCACCTTCGGCAGCTGTATTTTAGAAGTAATCAAGGACTTCGTCTACCTTGGCTCGATAGTGACAAGCAGCAACAACACCAACGCTGAGACAAAAAGCAGAATAACACTTGCCAACCGTTGCTTCTTTGGGCTCAAGAGGCAACTGAGTAGTAGAGTCGTCTCTCGACAAACTAAGGTATCTCTATAAAAACCTTAATCATCCCGAATCTTCTCTACGGCGTTGAAGCTTGGACGTTATCAAAAGCAGATGAAGAGGCTCTTGGACGTTTCGAGAGGCCCTCAGTCGTTTCGAGAGCAAACTTCTGCGTACAATCTTCGGTCCTGTTTGTGTTGACGGAGAGTGGGGTAGAAAATTCAACCAAAAACTGTAGGGCTATAAAAGGGATCCGTCTTCTAAGATGGCTAGGTCATGTATAGTAAATAGACACCACAGCTCCCGCCCGAAGTCTTCGACTCCAAATTGAAAGGGGGCGTGCGACACTGGAAACAGCTAGCAAAAAATCATACTAGCTGAAAAGGCTTATTGGTTGAGGCCTAAGCCTTTGGTGGTGGAAGGAGTATTGACAACTCTTGGACACAGAATTGTCCAAGTTTGACTGCTGAAAGTGAAGGACAGACCCTCTGGAATCTTTCATCATACAGAATCGTAGCATTACGTAAGCCTCTAGGACCACAAAGACGTTTGTTTCACACCCGTGGTTCTTAAATAAATATTTCTCCGTAGAAGTGTTTCAATCGAGATCTGTGCCATACGACTTCAGAAGTCGCGTTTCCCTGCGTGCGTGTTGAAGCTCGTCATTTCCCGGGGACTGACTACTACAGAAACGTTTGGAAACCGCTTAAACAGAGATTCCTACAGTTCCTTCATAAATCGCATTCAGAATTCCTACTGCCCCGTTCAAATGCTTCGGACATGACTCTCCTTGTAACGATAGTCTGAGTGGTGGCCAGTAGACACAGTCAATTCAATTAGAGCCTGCTGTGTCGCTGGAAAAAACAGGATAGCCAGAAAGCTCACTCAGCTCGTGAATCACTGTACACGAGCACTTTTAAGTGTGCTTCTTGCTTCAGTTAATGGAATATTAAAAGCAAAGGAACAAAGGTACATGCATACTGACTAAGAAGCACTTTGACTGCAGTAAAAGACAATCCATCAGATAAACAAGAAAAAAAAAAGAAAAAACCTCGCCCAACGTGGGGCTCGAACCCACGACCCTGAGATTAAGAGTCTCATGCTCTACCGACTGAGCTAGCCGGGCACATACTTCGAGGTTGTTAAAAAAACAACACAAGTTCCCCACAAAACACTAATCTACTGTAAACCCCAGAACAACGATTTATTGAATTAATTTGTACGTTAATCCTCTCTAAACTTGAAACCTTTGGATGTGAGATCCTCTCGTGCCTGCTGGATCTCTTCGTGCAATTCCTTCGATGCTTGTGGGCAATCCTTAAGTGTGTACGTCCGATAGAGAACAACTCCCGAAGCATAGAGCTATGAGATGAATGGAGAGACTATTTCGAATAAGCACAAGACATCATTCTGCTTTATACTCACCCCAAACAGGACAACCAGGATTATTGGAAGAATCTCCAATACAACCATATGCTTGTCGGTAAATTCCGTCCTCACTTGACCTGTCCAAATACAGATGTAGGGAACGATGAAAATGCCGGCCCACAAAAGCCAACGCATGAGGTTTGTCATCGTGTTTGTTTGGAATGTTTGAAGGCAACTTTGACTAGAAATTGAAAATTAAGTTTTGGCCGCTGAGAATGATGAAAATCCAATTGGATTGGAATGAAAACAACAAAACAACGAAGGTGGACAGGGGACAGAAACTGATTAACGAGTCGCATGACGTTTGTACTCGGCGTATTAATAAATGACGTTGCGATAATCTAGTACAATATCTGTGGTGTCTTTTCTTGACACCAACTACTCAATGGCGAACTGTCATCAAAGCACAAAGAGGAAACAACCAGCAAAAGCGGCGTTCACATTGTACGATCTGTCTGTACGATTTTTTGGACAACCAAAAGTACGTAGCGTTCACACTCTACTGCATGTTTGATAGACTTCATTAGTGAGAGAGAATTTGTGTCGTAAATATCATTACCCCTGTTCTTTTTTTAAATACACATCCGAGTTGTTGTAAAATGGGGAGAATGAAAGGCATGCCTGTCGCAAGAGGCGAGGCGCTGGAGTACTGCCTTGCTCCAAAGTTGAGAGTTTTTTTTTTTTTAGGCTGACGAGCCAGACCTCGAGGGAGGGAGGAAGCGAGCAAACAGAGAAAAGAAGTTGATCGCGTTTAACATGGCAAACGCCAGCTTCGATCTCTGTCGCTGCTCAATCGAAGTTGACACACAGCCTCCGCGTGGCCCCCCCTGGATAGCTACCCTGGCACCCGCCAGGTAGTGAACCAATGTGTGCAGCGACCCAACCCTTGTTCCTGGGGAAAGAGGAACCTGGCCCTCCAGGTTGGGGGTTGTGCTTAGGGATAACATCTCTATCACGGAAAAAAATATTTTTTACGAAACAACCACAAGCCTCGGATACGGACGGATACAAAGCTGACGACCCCTGCAAACCACTAACGTACTTGAGAGTCTGCACCTGGAATGTGAGGTCCCTTAACAGACCGGGTGCAGGCGATCAATTGGAGCAAGCCCTCAACTGCTATAAAGCAAATATAACCGCACTCCAAGAAGTGCGATGGGATGGACCAGGCAAAAAACGGATGAAAAACTGCGACATCTACTACGGGAGCTGCTACAAGGAGAACAAACAGCGCCTATTCGGGTGCGGATTCGTTATTCGAGGAGGATTCCGACAAAAAGTCTTAACAATCCGCATCAAAGCTAAATTTGGAAACATTAGCATAATGTGCGCTCACGCCCCAACGGAAGAAAAGGGCGATCGACTCAAAGAAGAATTTTACGATCTCCTAGACAGAACATATGCCCAATGTCCCAGCTACGACACAAAAATAGTTTTAGGAGATTTTAATGCAAAACTGGGCAAGGAGGACATATTTGAGTCGATCATAGGAAAGCATAGCCTCCATAACACCACATCCGACACCGGATTAAGGCTAATCGATTTCCTAGCGGGGCGTAACCTCCTTGTAGCAAGCACGCGATTCCCCCATCTCAACATCCACAAGGGTACCTGGCGGTCTTGTGATCAATCGACCACCAAACCAGATTGATCATATTGCGATCGACGCCAGACACTCCTCCTGTATTCTCGACGTACGAACCTTCCGAGGGGCCAACATCGACTCGGACCACTACTTTGTTGTAGCCAAGATACGAATGAGGATATCAAGAATGCTTAGGAGTCGAGTAGGACTACGTAAGTTTTACGTTGGAAAGCTACATTCGCAAGAGACTGCCAGAATCTTTGCCGATCGTGTCTCCTCAAAGCTCTCTCAAAATCCGCCCACAGCAGCACAAACAATAGAGCAGGAATGGGCTCATTGCCAGAGCGCCGTCAAGGATGCTGCCTCAGAGGTGCTGGGTTTCAAACAGCCACCACCTAGAAACCCCTGGTTCGATGAACAATGCGAACAAGCCCATGCAGCAAAACAAGAGGCATATAAGGCCATGCTGCAACGACGGACGAGAGCTGCTCGCGAAATCTATGAGCAGAAGAGAAAAGAGGAACACACGCTTTTCAGAAGAAAGAAGAGAGAGCACGGAAAGCGTGGATCGAGGAGATGGAGAGATGCTCCCGCAGGAATGACGCCCGTAAATCTTACAACAAGGTAAAACGAACATGCCATGGCTACAAAGCCAGAGTGGCGGCCTGCAGGTATGAAAATGGAGAACTGGTAGTAGAGTCGCAGTCGATGCTGAGGATTTGGAAAGACCACTTCTGCAGACTGTATAACGGCGATGATAGACAAGATACCGCTGTCAGGCAGAACGAGCCATTCGCAATGGACCATGAAGTAACAGAATTAAGTCCACCCGACCTAGACGAAGTCAAAATAGCGATATCAAGACTGAAGTCTAATAAAGCCGCTGGCGCAGACGGCCTGTCTGCTGAGCTTTTTAAAGCGGCTGGAGATGAGCTGGTAAGGTGCATGCACCATCTCATCTGCAAGGTATGGTCGGAGGAAAGCATGCCCGACGAATGGAATCTCAGCATGGTTTGCCCGGTCCATAAGAAACGAGACCCCTATAACTGCGCCAACTATAGGGGAATAAGTCTCCTTAACATCGCATATAAGATCTTCTCTGCCGTATTGAACGCCTGAAACCGTTTGTGGATAACCTGATCGGCTCTTATCAGTGTGGTTTCAGGCCAGGTAAATCCACAATGGACCAAATATTTACGCTACGGCAGATCTTGGAGAAGATCTTCGTCGATTTCAAGGCTGCATATGACAGCGTGTATAGAGATGAGCTTTACAAAGCCATGTCTAGCTTTAACATCCCTGCCAAACTCGTCCGACTGTGCTGGATGACAATGGAGAATTCTCACTGCTCCATTAAGGTCGGTAATGAGCAAACCGAGACCTTTGATGTTAAAAAAGGATTTAGGCAGGGCGACGCGCTGTCGTGCAACTTTTTCAACATCGTGCTTGAAAAGATCGTGCAAGAGTCACTGGCCAACACAAGAGGTATGATCTATTTCAAGTCTACGCAATTGCTTGCGTACGCCGACGACATTGACGTGATTTGACGGACGCAGCGAGACGTCAATGAGGCCTTTGTAAGCATCGAGGTAGAAGCAGCTAAGATGGGTCTCAAGGTTAATGAGGGTAAAACCAAATATCTGCTTTCATCTAAAAGAGACGGACAACACCGACGTATTGGCCAGAACGTCACCATGGGCGGATATGACTTTGAAGTGGCCACTGGTGACCGGCGACAACAACACCAGCGCTGAGATAAAACGCAAAATCACTCTTGCCAACCGCTGTTTCTTTGGGCTCAAGAGGTAATTGAGAAGTAGTGCCCTCTCTCGGAAAACTAAGGTGACACTATATAAGACCTTGATCATCCCAGTTCTCCTTTACGGCGCAGAGGCTTGGACCTTAACAAAAGCGGATGAAGATGCCCTAAGTCGTTTCGAGAGGGAAATTCTGCGCACTATCTACGAACCCGTTTGTTCAAACGGTGTATGGAGGAGAAGATATAACGAAGAACTGTACGGGTTGTACAGCGACATCGGCCTGGTACGACGTCTACGGATACAGCGTCTAAGGTGGCTAGGCCATGTAGAGCGCATGGAAGATACAGCTCCGACCCGAAAAGTCTTCGAATCCACTCCGGAAGGAAGACGCGGCAGAGGACGGCCGCCTCAGCGGTGGCGCACGCAGGTGGAAGGGGACCTCAACCAACTGGGCGTGCGGCACTGGAAACAGCTGGCCAAAGACCGTGCCGGCTGGAGACGCTTGTTGGTTGAGGCCCAGGTTCACCACGGACTGTAGCGCCACCTAAGTAAGTAAGTAAGCCAGACCTCGAGCTTTGCGGGACTCATCTGGAAAAGACCTTGCGGTCGCGAAGCTCCACCGATAGCTATTATCTGGTACGACGAGAAACTGGAGCCCCCGCAACTGGCGGTCGGTATCTCGGTGCCTGACGTCGGTCCCGGCGGCCCCCTAGTGGAAGTATCGTGGTGGCGTGTAGTGGGTGCATTGTTGGGTATATACAAAGTATAAGCGCCCAAGCTTGATGAATGCCACTTCTAAAGAAATAAATAAATAAATCGGAGATGAGGACTATTCGGAAGTTCATCCAAAAATTATTTCAAATAAAAGAGTAAAAACAGAATTAGGTGTTTTCGTGAACTTACGCATCACCTGGACTACTAACTAGTCCCAAAAGTATGCCTACATTTTAGGCATGTACGTTTATGCAGCAACATGTCAACGCAGACTATCTTTAGGCCCACAAGTATGCAAACAAAATTGTAATACTATTGTCAAAATTCTCTACCTCGGTAATCGCAATCTTCCTTGTAAGTCTTCTTTGGTAAGTCTGTTGAGGTGGGTCCATGATGGAACCCCAATGATGCGCCTAGATTTCCTGATCGGTTGATGCTGAGGGTGTTTCATCACTTTGATCTTCATCCGTCTTACTGGTATAGCTGGGTTTGAGTCTGTCAATGGATACACTTTTTTCCTGATTGTTAATGTTCAGTTTGTAGATCCTGTCTGATGTTCGTTCGACTACCTTGTAGGGACCTTGGTACGGTGGCTCTGAGGGAGCTTTGACATGATCGCAGCGTAACCAGACATGCGAACAATTGGAGAGATCTTTGGAGATGAAGACGGACGGATTCCACGCATTCGCGGTGCTTTTCGATGAACAAGCAAGGATCTGATGGGATGTCAGATGAGATGAAAAATTCTCCGAGTACTCTCAGATGTGGATGTCTTCTTTGAATGATGTTCTCAATCCAAGTAAGACTGTTAGGAGTATTTCGACAAAAGGTTTTGGAGAACACATTAGTGCTGCTTTCAGGGTTCTGTGCATGCGCTCGACTATGCCGTTGGATTGTGGATGGAATGGTGTCGTTCTGGTCTTCTTTGCTCCAACGAGATTGGTGAGAGCTTGGAAGAGAGCTGATTCGAACTGGGTGCCCTAGTCGGAGGTTATTGTGACAGGAGACCCATAATGAGATATCCATAATGGTTGAATACTGATGTTGCGACTGTGTCGGCGGGGAAAACCGACAAAGCTAGATGCACTCAGAAAATCTGATGGCACCTTTACTGAGTCTAAAGCGGAAACCCTTAGTTTACTGTTTGAGACTCATTTCCCGGGAAATCGTTGCACACTCCTTCAAGGGAAACTGCAACTGAAACGATGAAAACAACTCGGCGTAGCTGGTATATTGCGTCGCGCGTGGTTACGACTGAAGCCATTAAATTTGCTGTGGCATCCTTCGATGGCTTCAAATCGCCGGGCACCGACGGGATATATCCTGTTATGCTGCAAAAAGGTATAAGGCAGCTGCTTCCTACTCTGAAAAGAATTTTCACTGCTAGTCTAGCACTTGCTCACATACCCATTCCTTGGCGCACAGTAAAAGTGGTCTTCATTCCCAAAATAGGAAAAGAGGACTACTCACTTGCCAAGAGCTTCAGACCAATTAGTCTAACATCCTTCCTGCTGAAAAACATGGAGAGACTGGTAGAGTTGCACGTGCGAAAAGTTGCTTTTCGAATGCACCCTTTTTCGGAGATGCAACATGTTTATCAGCGAGACTGCACTTCAGAACCTAGTTGGGCGAATTGAATGCGCCTTTGAAAGGAAAGAGTACGCGCTGGGCATTTTCATCGACATTGAGGGAGCTTTTGATAACGCAACTTTTGACAGCATGTGCAACGCTGCCAGACATCATGGCGTAGATGAAGCACTGGTCCTTTGGATCAAAGCTATGCTCATGCACAGGACATTGACAGCTGATGCAGGCCTCGACCAGTGTGTCAAATCCGACGTAAACAGGGGCTGCCCACAAGGTGGCGTCCTGTCTCCGCTGTTATGGTGTATGGTGGTCGATTCTCTGCTTGATGCTCTCAATGCCTCTGGAATCTATGCCCAGGCATATGCGGATGACGTCGCCATTCTTTCTGTCGGCTCATGTTTAGCGACTGTCCGTCTCAAAGCACAGGCGGCGCTAAACGTGATCGATGATTGGTGTACCAGAAATGGGCTGTCAGTCAATCCTCTTAAGACCGATGTCGTTCTCTTTACGAGAAGGAGGAAAAATACTGACATGACTCAGCTGGTACTAAAAGGCACTTCCATCCCGATATACAAGGAGGCTAAGTATCTAGGAGTCATCTTAGATAATAAGCTTCTCTGGTCAAAGCATGTTGAGTCAAAAACCACCAAAGCGCTGTCAGCTTTCTGGCAATGCAAAGGAGCTCTTGGCAAAACATGGGGTTTATCGCCGGCAAAGGTCCTCTGGATCTACACGGCAATGATAAGACCTATAATCTCATATGCATCGGTTGCCTGGTGGAACAGACTAAAACGCAAACACGTCGTAGCCTCTTTCACCAAACTCCAAAGAACGGTTTGTCTCAGCTGCACGGGGGCTTTCCCCAGCACGCCGGGCGCTGCTCTAGATGTTATGATGAACCTACCACCTCTTGATATATTTATCAGAGGGTGTGCTCTGAAAGCCATGTCTCGTCTGAAGAGAAGTGGCTTTTGGTACAACTCACATAGGAATAACGGTGTGCTTGCGCAAGAACTGTCCTGCGACCCCTGTCTCGTGAACATGCCTTCTGACGCACTGACGCCAGTTATACTATTGCGTCGTAATTTCACAGTCGAGTTTCCATGGCGTCAGGATTGGCTATGGCTGGATACTGAACCTGGAAAGGATAGTCTTCGCATTTTTACGGATGGCTCCAGGTCTGTCCGGTGCTGGAGTCTTCTTGAGCGTCTGTCTTCCAATCAGAGGTATACGCAATCCTAATGGCCATGCACTATGTTGTGAAGCACAGGTGGAAGGGGGAAAGCATATGCGTCTGTAGTGACAGCCAAGCTGCACTAAAAGCTGTGTGTAACCCCTTAACTAGCTCCAAATTAGTGCTTGAACTCAAGTCCTTCTTGAACGGAGTCGGCAGACTAAACTCATTAAGGCTTGTATGAGTTCCAGGCCACATGGGTTCAGAGGAGAGCTTCTCTGGACCTGAACCCGCTCTAGGTCTACCTGCGTCCACGGTAAATTCCTACATTAACGATTGTGTATTTGATACACACAACCGTAGATGGAGGGATTGTTCGGGTTAGAGGATGACTAAGCGCAGCATTCCTCCTGTCTTTAAGGAGAGTGGACTGCAGAAGGCTTGTGGGAGTTGAAGCTCCTTCAAATTTTTCTCCGGAAAACGGGGAAAGACAGTAATGTAAGGTGTCTGTCTGGAGTACAATGGACCAGTGTAGTGTGGACCGACGAGACCCTATCAAGGAGGACTTCTATGACCTCCTGGACAACGCCTACGGAGCTTGTCCGGAGAACGATGTATAAATCGTGCTCGGGGACTTCAACGCCAAAATCGGTAAGGAGAACACCCTTGGCGGAGTGATCGGAAAGCACAGCCTTGACGATACAACAACAGATAACGGCTTTCGACTCGCTGACTTTGCGACAGCTCGTAATGCGGTGATAAGTAGCACAAGATTCCCTCGCAAGCGAATCCACACAGTAACCTGGCGATCTCCGGACGGTCGAACCGCCAACCAAGTCGACCATGCGCTTATTGATGCAAGGCACTCGTCAAACATCCTGGATGTGCGAACATTCAGAGGGGCAAATATCGACTCTGACCACTTCCTCGTAGCAGCAAGATTCAGAGCTCGACTGTCCAACGTCAGAAAGCTGCACCAGCCCATCAGGCGGAGGTTCGACATTGGGCGCCTCAGCACACCGGAGGTTGCCAGAGTCTACAGGGAGCAGCTGAGCGAAAGACTCTACGGTATGCCTACGTCGAACACAAATGCCAATAATATGTGGCTGTTCTGGTGCACCACATCATCTGCAGAATTTGGAAAGGTGAAAGCATGCCCGCTCATTCATAACTTCAGGTTTTTTTACGTGGGCGGATTGTTAGCCCTCCGCACAACCGCCATTCTGGTCGGGGTTTTTTTCCGCTGCATACGTTTATTCACCTCCCAACGGTTGATGAAGAGGCTATCCAGAGGGCGCCGCGAGGAGGCCGTATGTCAACTTGACCTGGGCATTTAAACAGGGATCGTTGCTGGCATCTCGCCAGGTTGAGAGCAATCAACAACTTTACCCTGTATGTCCGAGCCCGACCGTCAAGGATGGAAGGCAGCTATAGCTCAGGCTCAGATCCTCCATGGATCGCAGGCCTGATAAGTAAGTAAGTAAGTAAGTAAGAAAGCATGCCCGACGACTGGAATACCAGCTCTATTTGCCCCATTCACAAAAAAGGCGATCCTACCTCTTGCAAGAACTATAGAGGTATATCCCTGTTTAATTTCGCATACAAGATCCTGTCCAGCGTATTGTGTGAAAGTCTAAAGCCACTTTGCACCGCACTAATCGGCAGCTACCAGTGCGGCTTCCGGCCCGGCAAATCGACTATAGACCAAATTTTCACACTTCGACAAATCCTGAAAAAGACCAACGAGTTTCGAATCGATACTTACTTACTTAACGGGCGCTACAGTTCGGGGTGAACCTGGGCCTCAACCAACATGCCTCTCCACCTAGCACGATCTTTCGCTAGTCTTTTCCAATGCCGCACGCCCAGTTGGTTGAGGTCCCCTTCCACCTGTGCGCGCCACCTTAGGTGCGGCCGTCCTCTATTTCTTCGTCCCTCGGGGTTGGATTCAAAGACTCTACGGGCTGGAGCTGTGGTGTCCATTCGCTCTACATGGCCTAGCCATCTTAGGCGTTGGATCCGTAGACGCCTGACCAGACTCATGTCGCTGTACAACCCGTACAGTTCGTGATTGAATCTTCTCTTCCAACCCTCCCCTGTGTTTATGGGACCGAAAATCGAACGCAGAATCTTTCTCTCGAAACGACCAAGGATTTCCTCATTCGCTTTAGATAAAGTCCATGTTTCTGCGCCGTATAACAGGACCGGGATAATTAAGGTCTTATATAAGGTCAACTTGGTCGTACGAGAGTACGAGTTTCGAATCGATACACATCATCTTTTCATCGATTTCAAAGCCGCATACGACAGCATTCATCGTGGAGGACTCTTTGGTGCGATGGCCGAATTCGGGATCCCGGGGAAGAACAGGCGAAACGAGTTGGTCTTAAGGTCAATGAGGACAAAACGAAGTGCATGCTGTCAAGCAAAAACCAATCCGTCGCTCACCACCTGGGACAAAATATAACAATTGACAGCTACAAATTCGAGGTAGCTAAGGAGTTGTCTACCTCGGGGCAAACGTAAATTCCACAAATGACACCACAGTGGAGAGTGGAGTGCTTCGGCTTGCCCAATCAACTGGGGTCAAAACTCCTCACTCGAAAGACCAAATTCATGCTTTGCAAAACGCTCATACTGCCAGTCTTGCTGTACGGAGTTGAAAGCTGGACGATAAGCAGGACGGCGGAGTTGATTTTGAGTTCCTTGGAAAGAAAAATTCTGCGCCGGATATTTGGTCCTGTTTGTGAGGAAGGTGAATGGAGAAGAGGTCACAACCTCAAGCTCTACGAGCTGTACAAAGGTGTGAATGTAGTCGGGAAGGTAAAGGTCCGTTGACTACACTGGCTCGGCCACATCGATCGCATGGACACCAACGCTCCAACTAAGAGGGTCTTCGACTCCGAGCCTCCTGGTTCGAGACGAAGAGGAAGATCGAACCTCCGGTATAAAGACCAAGTAATCGCGGATGTAAGACATCTTGGTCCTGATAACTGGAAGCAGTGTGCCCGAGACCGTCAAAGATGGAAGGCAGCTATAACCCAGGTTCAGATCCTCCATGGATCGCTGGCCTGATAAGTAAGTAAGTAAGTACATACTCTCCGTAATATAAGAAGCAAATTATGGGAAAAGTATTCAATTTCCAATTCTGTGGTTATGTGAAGTGCCAGCAAGCCTATCGCTTCTCTATCTTGTGGGAATCTATATAACTTATGCATATCTCCAAAGAATGCAAACGTCCATAATAACTAGTCCCAGTCGTGGTAAATAACTAACAAAAGCCCGGTAGGGGTAGCGTATCCGACCTGCGTTGGCCCTTAAAATAGCGAGTAGAAGCCACTGTAGCCGAACATCCAGCAGCTCTGTTAGTAAGTCCTATTTTCACCTCCTCGTGGTGCCACCTGGGGATTTCTATATGAAATCGCTTACGGAAAAGGGCGAATGGCGAGTTTGCTATGCCACAAAACAGGATAAATGTCGGTTAGGCTATGGCCTGTAAAGCCATACCTAGAAAAATACCAACACGCCAAAAAAATTTTAAAAAGCCTCAGATATAAAAAAACGACACAGGAAACAAAAACAAAAGGAAAAGGAATGTGAGGTTCCTCAACAGACCACGTGCAGCCGAACAACTTGCGGATGCCCTAGACTGCTATAAGGCAGATATTACCGCAATCCAGGAAGTGCGATAGGATGGACCGGGCAAAAAGCGGATGAGAAACTGTGGCGACTGCTACAAGGAGAGAAGGCAACGCTTATTCGTATATGGATTTGTTATTAGAGGTAGACTTTGGCAAAAGTCTTGAGCTTCAGCATGTAAGCGAACGCCTCATAACAATCCGCATCAAGGCTAAATTGTCAAACATCAGCCTAATTTGCGCTCACGCCCCTACCGAGGACAAGGATCACGCTACAAGAGATGACTTCTACGATCTTCTAGATAGAACATACATATGTATGCCCAATGTCCCAATTAAGATGTTAAAATCGTACTGGGAGACTTTAACGCGAAACTAGCCAAGGAAGTCGACACCACATCCGAAAATGGACTTAGATTGATAGATTTCGAAACGGGGCGAAATCTTCTAATTGCTAGCACGCGTTTTCTACATCTCAACATCCACACAGGGACTTGGCGATCTATGGATCAATCAACCGTCAATCAGATTGACTACATTGCGATAGATGTCAGGCACGCGTCCGGTATTCTGGATGTACGAACTTTCAGAGGAGCCAACATAGACTCGGACCACTATCTTGTGGCAGCCAGGTTACGACCACGTATATGCCTGGGCAAAAAAAAACGAGTAAGGCCAGCGGTACATAACGTCGTAATGCTAGAATTGCAAGAGACCGCCAGAGCCTATGCCTTAGAGAGTGCTGCTTCAAACCCATGGTTAGGAGGGCACATGCAGCCAAGCAGCAAGCCTATGAAGAAGCGCTACACAGAAGGGCGAGAGCTGCTCGTGAGCAGAAGAGGAGAGAGTAGCATAAGCTTCTCAAAACAAAAAAAAAGAGAGCATGAGAAGCCCACGATCGTAGAGATGGACTGGTGCTATCGCAAGAACGACGTTCGGAGATTTTACCAACGAATAAAACAAACATGCCATAGATACAAGGCTAGAACGGAAGCCTGCAGGGACGAAAATGGTAACCTAGTAGTGGATTCACATACGGTATTAAGAATCTGGAAAGACTAGTTCTGCAGATTGTATAACAGTGATGACGAAATAGATCCCGCTGTTAGGCAGAAAGACCCATTCACAACGAACGATACCAGCAGAGAATTCCTTCCCTCTGACCTGGATGAAGTTAGGAATGCTTTTTCTAAGCTTATGCCAAACAAAGCTGCTGGAGCAGACTGACTCCCTGCCGAACTCCCATATAAACTATATGATACAAAAAGCTTTTCAAGCCCCTGGCTTCATAAAACGATGGTCTAAAGAACTTTCGAATCCTTATGTTACCAAAACCCTCTACAGCATTTACGTCAGACCTCTTCTCGAATATGCTTATCAAGTCTGGTCTCCATATTACGCTAACCAGAATTGAAGAATTGAAGCTGTGTAACGCAGATTCTTGGGTTTTGCCGTAAGGGGAATTGACTTACTACCCTACGAAGATTGAATACAGGGGATCGAAGATTGTGCCTCTTGTATGGGCAAGTGATTTTTGCACAACATTTCTAATGAGATGTTGAAGAAATCACACGACAGTGCACCGCCCTGCCTAAGTCCTTTCTTGACATCAAAACCATCGGTAAGGTGTTCACCGATTCAAATGGAGCAGCGAGTATTCTCCAAAGTCATCCTGCATAGTCTGACGAGCTTAGCAGGTATGTCAAAGGTAGACATAGCGTTGTATAGCTCGTCTCTAATTACGCTGTCGTATGCGGCTTTGAAGTCGACAAATAGGTGGTGAGTGTCGACTTGAAATTCATTGGTTTCTTTCCAGGATCTGCCGTTGTGTGAAGATTTGGTCGATGGTGAGCTTCCCTGACCTGAATCCGCACTGATAAGGACCTATCAGCTAATTTACGAAAGGCTTCAGGCGTTCACACAAAACGGCAGAGAAGATTTTGTAGGCGATGTTAAGGTGACTTATTCCTCTGTAGTTGGCGCACCGTGGCGGAGTGGGTAGTGTGTTGGCCTCTGACGCCGATGACTCGGGATCGAATCCCGACACAGCCATGTCATCGAACGTGTTTTTCATGGTGTTTCTCCTCAGCGGGGTTCTGACAAAACCCCCTGTAGTAAAATTGTCATGAAAAGCTTCTCGAAATTCGCCGTTCGGAACCGGCAATAAAACTGTAGGTCCCTTTCACCTATGTGAAAATGAAATCACACACAACATGGGTGATTGAGAGAAGCTCGGCTCAGGTTCTTCATGGACTGTAACGCCAACATACATACATACAAACAGTTGGCGCAATCAGAGGGGTCTCCTTTCTTGTGGATCGAGCATACGATGGTGAGACTCCATTCCTCCGGCATGCTTTCCTCTGACAATATCTTACAGATGAGCTGGTACATGCTCCTAACCAGGTCATCCCCAGTTGCCCTGAAGAGCTCAGCTGCGATTCTACTACTAGGTGTCCGTTCTCATCCGTTCTGGCTTTATAAACTTGGCATGTTCGCTTTATCTGTTGATAAAACCTTCGAATGTCACGCCTCTCCAAATCCTCAATCGCGCGCTTCTCGTGCTCTTTCTTCTTTCTTCTGAGAAGCTTATGCTCCTTCCTTCTTTTTAACTCGTAGAGCTCAAGAGCTGCTCTTGTTCTTTTATGCAGCGAGGCTTTATACGCATCCTGCTTCGCTTCGATAGTAGCTTTCCGACGTCATAACTTTGTATTCTTACTCTAGTCCGCTGCGTATATCCGTGGGCGCATCTTGGCTACCACAAGATAGTAGCTTACTAGGCCGTAGCCCAACCGACTAATCTTATTTTTTGGCGCAGGAGGCTCGCCATTCGCCATTCCCCGTCTGCAATTTCCAGAAGCAATCTCAAGATGGCACCTGGAGGTGGGGAATGGACTTACTAACAGTGCCGCAAGATGTTCGACTGCGGTCGCTCTTCTCGCTTTTTAGCAGGCCAGCATCCGTCGGATAGATGCTACCCCTACGAGGCCTTTGTTAGTCCTATGCCATCGAGAGCATACCAAGTTTTATTATGAACTCAGGATTTTAAGCATTATAGGGAGATCATCAACCCGAGATCCCAGAGTGACCTGGAACCTGGGCAAGATTGATCCCTGGGTAACCCCAGATAGAATAGCTCTGGGCTCCAAGATGGCTTCGTCAACTACTACTTTTTGGGTCCTGTTTGAAAGATAATTCTTTATAAGGCGAGTTGCACTATCGCCGAACCCAAAGTACGCACTGAGCTTTTGGCATAAAATGTCGTGATTTACTCTATCAAGGAGGTACAGAATAGTTAGTTTGTCCTTATATCATCGAGGACCTTTACCATAGCAGTGGAACAGCTGTGTTCAGCTCTGAAGCCAGATTAGCTTTCAGCAAGAAGAGTGTTATCAACGAGATATAGACTAATTTGAGTAGCAAGTATCTTCTCCAATACAGAACAGGATGCTTATTGGCCGGTAATCACTAGGTATCGATGGATTAAATTTTTTTGTTTAACAGGAGTGATTCTGCCTTCTTTCCATAGACGTGGAATGGTTGAAGATGAGATGCAGTGATTAATGAGGTGCGTGAGTGGTCTTAATAAATAGAACAGAATTAGTTTTATAAACCTAAGGGATATGCCATCAACACCAACTGCATTGGACTTGAGATCACTAATAATCTTAGCCGCATCACTCTCCGTAACAATTTGAAATTCAAAAGGCTCTAGCAATTCCCTGCGTAGCGCATTTTCGGGAAGAAATTAGGTTGGCTAGAAGTGTTGGTACACAAGACACCACGCATTTTGCACTACAGCTTGATACTTCCAGAAATAAGTATACCACATCTGTGTTCAAGGACTTATGAATAGCCCTGCAGAGCAAGGAAGATCTGCAGTAGATGGCAACACCTCCACCACGCGTACTTTCCGTAACTGAGCATGTTCGAATCTAACTTGCGTCATGAATCATGCGTGAGCTATCAGCTATCTGGGATGGCTGAACCATGTAAAACGGCTGGACCCCAGTCAATGAAGGTCTAAATGTATCTACTATCTACTATGTGCCTGTAACTCTTATATTTAAAAAAAAAAAAATGCAATACAGTAACAATACTCTTCCTTTACTTCACATCAAAAACTGAACATTCTCACAACACACAGTATATCCGACCTAAGATGCATCGACCGTACATGGTTTTCCACTTAAAAACTCCTTCACTCTGCATCCAACCAATTGAAATTTGATCTGATCTTTGTCGGGTTCTCCCTCAAAGAACAACTGCATGAAATGAGATACATTCCTCAAAGATATTCGATCAAATGACATGTGTTTTACCTTCGGATCATTGCTCAATCCCCAGAGTTCCTCTTCGCCTTTTGAATTCCGTATAACCTTAAGCGACGTTATGAACTTCAGCTGATCCGGATTATGTGCGTAAATCTTCAGATTATCTGAATTGTATTTAGCCCTGCTGTTCCACGTGATTAGCGCATTCAATCGTAGCAAACTGCAATAGAGATTTCCGGTACTGTCCATTGCTTCTGTCTCACATTGGATTCGTCGATTGCCTAGGACTTTGAATTCATTCGAGTCGGATCTGGTGCCATTGTGCCAACGTGACTGATCGTCAATGATACTTAGTGGAACTACGATCTCTTTCTTACTGTTTAAGGCGTGGAAATACATTTTTCGTTCTACAAAAGAGAGACTTTGATACCTCGAGTTCAAACGACCATGATTTATTTACCTTTCTCGGTCCTTGGCGAAAGACTGAGTGTAAAGATACCATCCGAGACAAAGTTGTCCTTCAACAATTCCCTTGCTGGTTGCATAAGATTGTGTTCAATCCTCCAGCTTGTATGTTTGATTAAGTCATACACGACCAGTCCGAATCCCCAAGGATCGGTCAAATATAGCTTAGTATTTAGGCATGTTCCGGGCGACGGATCACGGACATCAGCTACTGCCGACGTGAAGACTGACACGCCGGGAGTGTATTGAGAATCTGGGATTGTATAACGTTGGATGATGCGATCAGTTACGAGGTCGAATGCAATGATCTGTGGTGGACAGAATTGCACCGATGCAATTTGGCCAGAATCTACTACCCAAAGACGCCAGCATTCGTCAATCTAAACGATGAATTTTGAATATTTTAGTTGAACAGTTTGACGTGCTCTGTGTGTAGCGCCGCCAGGGTCTAGTACATTTTCTGTGGGCGACCGTTTTAATTCGAAATATCGTCGGACGATAATTGGAAATACACACAACCGAAGCAATATCTGATATTTGGGATGTCTACTTACGAAAATTCTAATGGCTGACGTAATCCCAGTGCAATCGGTTCCATGACTCGCATGCATAAAGTAATTAGGATACGCATATAACACAGGACTCTTTCCACCTCCCGTATTCACAAATGTCGCCAAGGTATATGGAATGCCCAAGCCCAACCGAGGAACACTCACAAACGTCCGATACAGTGAATTGTTTTCTAATAAAATCCAAATTCATACGAGTATCTTTTCACAAAAACAGAATAAACCCACCTCCGTACTCGATATCGAAATCCACTGGAATCCCATTTCCCTTCACGTACAATCCAGTATCTATGGCAATATCTCGCTCAGCAGCCGAAGGGAATGCAAAATCCAATTCTTTCCACTCGTGCAAGACCGACAATTCTCTTACTTTCAACACTGTCTTTGCTGCTAACATTCCTGCCGTAACCAGTAGGCACAGGAGTACCTTTAAGAGGAATACCATTTCTGTGCTCAGTGTACGTTGAAACACCTGCTCGACCAAATGCAGACTAGTCGGATGGTGGCGACGAGTCAAAAACCTTTGCCGTAGATACGAGGGTAAATTGACTCGAATCTCAATGTATTCCTAATTGATTGAGATGGACCGATAGATTTGGAAGGTAGGAGTGAAAGGGAATGGAAATCAATGACACCGAAGACGGAGGAAGAGTGGGAATGGCAAATACAGAGAATGCTGGCCGGTGAATGGTATGTCGGATTGTTCGTATTATCATAAAAGTTGTTTTGTTAAAGGAGAATAACCGAAGATTGAATCTTCGCTTGAATATGTTAATTAATTGGCACAAATGGATATGTACACAGCGGCGGTCTAGAATGGTCTACCGGGTGATTAGGAACGGGTACGTAACGTAGGAGTTTGGAGTCAGGATGCCAGTTTCGTGCTTATGTGACCTATCGAGTCTTTGGCCAGCGGAAAATGATATACGTCAAACGACCATATCGCACATTTGTGCTCCAAACTGGTGACGCCGTCTGATCCGCCGACCTGGCCTGTTAATTCAAATCATCAAAACGAGAGATCACATACTTACTTACTTAGGTGGCGCTACAGTCCGTGGTGAACCTGGCCCTCAATCAACAAGCGCCTCCAGCTGGCACGGCGCTCTATGCTCTATGCGCTCTACATGGCCTAGTCGCCTTAGACGCTGTTTCCGTAGACGTCGTACCAGGCCGATTTCGTTCTACGATCCGTATAGTTCCTCATTAAATCTTCATCTCCATACTCCTTTTGAAAAAACGGGACCGTAGATAGAGCGCAGAATTTTTCTCTCGAAACGACCATTCGCATTTGTTAAGGTCCAAGCCTCTGCGCCGTAAAGGAGGACAGGGATGGTCAAGGTCTTATATAGTGTCACCTTGGTTTTCGAGCATGCCCGACGACTGGAATACCAGCTCTATATGCCCCATCCACAAAAAAGGCGATCCTACCTCATGCAAGAACTATAGAGGTATATCCCTGCTCAATGTCGCATACAAGATCCTGTCCAGCGTATTGTGTGAACGTCTAAAACCATTTTGCACCGCACTAATCGGCAGCTACCAGTGCGGCTTCCGGCCCGGCAAATCAACTATAGACCAAATTTTCACACTTCGACAAATCCTGGAAAGGACCAACGAGTTTCGAATCCATACACACCATCTTTTCATCGAATTCAAAGCCGCATACGACAGCATTCATCGTGAAGCACTGTTTGGGGCGATGGCCGAATTCGGGATCCCGGTAAAACTGATCCAGTTGTGTCGCGCCACGCTAAAAAACACGCGATGCACCGTGCAACTCGGTTCTAGGACCTCGGAACCATTCGAAACATGCACCGGAATTCGGCAAGGAGATGCGCTGTCATGTGACTTCTTCAACCTGGTGCTGGAGCAGATAGTGCGACGGGCAGGCGTCAACAGGGAAGGCACTATCTTTTACAAGTCCATCCAGCTGCTAGGATACGCGGATGATATCGACATCATCGCGTGTTCTCGCCGTGGCGTCGTGGAAGCATTCACGGCGATTGAAGAACAGGCGAAACGAATTGGTCTTAAGATCAATGAGGACAAAACGAAATACATGCTGTCAAGCAAAAACCAATCCGTCGCTCACCACCTGGGACAAAACATAACAATTGACAGCTACAATTTCGAGGTAGTTAAGGAGTTTGTCTACCTCGGGGCAAACGTAAATTCCACAAATGACACCACAGTGGAGATCCGGCGTAGAATCGCCCTTGACAACCGCTGCTACTTCGGCTTTGTCCAAACAACTGGGGTCAAAACTCCTCACTCGAAAGACCAAAGTCATGCTTTACAAAACGCTCATTCTGCCAGTCTTGCTGTACGGAGCCGAAAGCTGGACGATAAGCAGGACAGCGGAGCTGATTTTGGGTTCTTTCGAAAGAAAAATTCTGCGCCGGATATTTGGTCCTGTCTGTGAGGAAGGTGAATGGAGAAGAAGACACAACCGCGAACTCTACGAGCTGTACCAAGATGTGGATGTAGTCCGGAAGGCAAGGATCCGTCGACTACACTGGCTCGGCCACATCGAGCGCATGGACATCAACGCTCCAGCTAAGAGGGTCTTCGACTCCGAGCCTCCTGGTTCGAGAAGAAGAGGAAGACCGAACCTCCGGTATAAAGACCAAGTAATCGCTGATGTAGGACATCTTGGTCTTGACAACTGGAAGCAGCGTGCCCGGGACCGTCAAGGATGGAGGGCAGCTATAGCTCAGGCTCAGATCCTCCATGGATCGCAGGCCTGATAAGTAAGTTAGTAAGTTGGTTTTCCGAGGGAGGGCTTTACTTCTCAATTACATCTTAAACCCAAAGGAACAGCTGTTGGCAAGATTGATTTTGCGTTTTATCTCAGCGCTGGTGCTGTTGTCGCCGGTCACCAGTGGCCACTTCAAAGTCATATCCGCCCATGGTGACGTTCTGGCCAATACGTCGGTGTTGACCGTCTCTTTTAGATGAAAGCAGATGTTTGGTTTTAACCTCATTAACCTTGAGACCTATCTTAGCCGCTTCTACCTCAATGCTTACAAAGGCCTCATTGACGTCTCGCTGTGTCCCTCCAATCACGTCAATGTCGTCGGCGTACGCAAGCACTTGCGTTGACTGGAAATAAATCGTACCTCTTGTGTTAGCCAGTGACTCTTGCACGATCTTTTCAAGCACGATGTTGAAAAAGTTGCATGACAGCGCGTCACTTTGTCTAAATCCTTTTTTGACATTAAAGGTCCCGGTTTGCTCATTACCGACCTTAATGGAGCAGCGAGCATCCTCCATTGTCATTCTGCACAGTCGGACGAGTTTGGCAGGGATGTTAAAACTAGACATGGCTCCGTATAGCTCATCTCTATACACGCTGTCATATGCAGCCTTGAAATAGACGAAGAGGTGGTGAGTGTCGATTTGGTATTCTTCCCAAGATCTACTGTAACGTAAATATTTGGTCTCCTGTGGACTTACCTGGCTTGTAATCATACTGATAAGAGCCGATCAGGTTATAAACAAAAGGTTTCAGGCGTTCACACAATACGGCAGAGAAGATCTTGTATGCGATGTTAAGGAGACTTATTCCGGGCAAACGATGCTGAGATTCCATTCGTCGGGCATGCATTCCTCCGACCATATCTTGCAAGTGAGATGGTGCATGCACCTTACGATCTCATCTTTAGCCGCCTTAAAAGGCTCAGTAGACAGGCCGTCTAAGCCCGCGGCTTTATTAGACTTAAGTCTTGATATTTTGACTTCGCCTAGGTCGGGTGGACGGAATTCTCTTACGTCGTCCTCCATTACGATTAAATCATTCTGCCTGACAGCGATATCTTGTCTGTCATCGCCGTTATACAGTCTTCATAAGTGGTCTTGCCAAATCCTCAGCATCGACTGTGATTCCACTACCAGTTCTCCATTGTCATCCCTGTAGGCCTCCACTCTGGCTTTGTAATCATGGCATGCTCGTTTTATCTTGTTGTAAAACTTCCGGGCGTCATTCCTGCCAAAGCATCTCTTCGTCTCCTCAATCTCACGCTTTCCGTGTTTTCTTTTGTTTCTTCTGAGGAGCGTGTGTTCCTCTCTTCTCTTTCGCTCATACATTTCGCGAGTAGCTTTCGTCCGTCGTTGCAGCGTGACTTCATATGGCTCTTGTTTTGCTGCACGGGCTTGTTCGCATTGTTAATCGAACCGGGGGTATCTAGGTGGTGGCGGCTTGAAACTCAGCACCTCAGAGTCAGCGTCTCTGATGGCATTCTGGCAATGCGTCCATTTCTGCTCTATTGTTTGTGCCGCTGTGGTCGGATTTTGAGAGAGCTTGAAGGAGACACGATCGGCAAAGATTCTGGCAGTCTCTTGCGTTGTAGCTTTCCGACGTCAAACTTACGTTGTTCTACTTGACTCCTAAGCATTCTTGATATCCTCATTCGTACCTTGGCTACAATAAGGTACTGGTCCGAGTCGATGTTGGCTCCTTGGAAGGTTCGTCCATCGAGAATACTGGAGGAGTGTCTGGCGTCGATCACTATGTGATCAATCTGGTTGGTGGTCGATTGACCAGGAGACCGCCAGGTACCCATGTGGATGTTGAGATGGGGGAAATGTTTGCTTGTTACAACGAGGTTACGCCCCGTTAGGAGATCGTTTAGCCTAAATCCGTTGTCGGATGTGGTGTTTTGGGGGCTATGCTTTCCTATGATCGATCTAAATATGTTTTCTTTGCCCAGCTTTGCTTTGAAATCTCCTAGTACGATTTTGGTGTCTTAACTGGTCATCTGATCAGCTGATCATCTTTTTCTTCCGTGGGGGCGTGCACGCATATTAGGGTGATATTCCCCAGTGTACCCTTGATGCGGATTGTTATGAGGCGTTCGCTTACATGACGAAAGCTTAAGACTTTTTGTCTAAGTCAACCTTGAATAACAAATCCGCACCCAAATAAGCGTTGCTTGTTCCCCTTGTAGCAATTATCGTAGTAGATATCACAGTTTTTCATTCGTTTTTTGCCTGGTCCATCCCATCGCCCTTCTTGGTAATGTCTACATTGTAGCAGCCCAGGGTTTTTTCCAATTGATTTTCTGCATCTGGCTTGTTGAGGGACCTCAGATTCCAGATGCGTGATAGGGATGTTAACCCTAAGGACAACGCCCAACCTGGAGGGCTAGGTTCCTTTTACCCCAGGAACAAGGGGCTAGTTGGTGCACACATTAGTTCACTGTCCGGCGGGTGCCTGGGCAATTATCGAGGACGGGCCACTTGGGGGCTGTGTGTCAACTTGAATTGAGCAGGGACAGAGATCGAAGCTGGTGATGGCAGTGTTAGACATGATCAGCTTCTTTGCTCTGTTTGCTCGCTCCCTCCCACTAAACGAGAGATCACACGGTTCGGAAATTGGTGATTGCAAATCTCTATCGTTGCCTCAGTCGTGTGAACCAATAATGCACAACGCCTAGTTCTGTAGCATGCAGTACAAGAAAAGCTCATGCAGCATCAACTCGCAGCGCTCACCAGTCGGTGTCCTTGGACCAAAAACCCTCGTTGTACCTACCGCATCAAACAGTCGCTTTGAGAGGATGCAATTGGTCTCCGTTCACTATATACATATGGACTCTGTGCCCTAAAAACGCACAGTTTTCTTTCACATAAATACTTTAGTAGGAGAGTGTTCACTTACGTATGTACATACGTTGCTACTTGAGACATGAGATACGATAGCACCAGATGTCAAGTTTGTCATCCTATAATTGGACATTTTTAATGGTAATCGTATTCAGAATGTTTTGGCATACGAGCGCAGCTTGTGCTGTTTAGAAGTATTTGAAACATACGACTTGGTCAAAAAATGGAATCTTCGGGCGATGTGTGATCAACTTGCTTCAACTTTTGAGACCATCTCGAGCTACCGTGTTTCGCTAGTTTCTCGAATTCAGTCATGGTCGCACTTCGCTGGAGGACGAATTTCGTGAAGATCGTCGAACATTGGTTGGTGTGCCAGATATAATGGTCATATGATACACCGTGAGATTGAGACTTGTCTGGGGACTAGTTCACTCGCATACATTTAATATTAAATGAAAATCATTTGACAATCGACCCAAAAAATTCTCGTGTCGAATAGTGCAAAGAATCATTAAAAAAATCAACGCGATGCGTCGAAAGTCCCCTATAGCATCGTGACAGGCGATTAGTTATGGGTCTTCCAAGACGAGCCAAATTCAACAAAAGTTGTTCGCGTATGAAGCACTACGAAACAAATGGCCACCTGTTTTTGGAAGAATAATTGGATATATTACCATTTTTTTATAGATTTGCACGCACTCAAGGCTATAGTCTAATAACGTCAGCGAGACGTTGTGCGAGCGGGAGAGGGAGAGCACGTACCTTTCTTTGATGGCGCTACAGTCCGGTATGAACTTGGGCCTCAACCAACAAGCTTCTCCGGCTTGCATGGTTTTTTTTTTTGCCAGCTATTTCCAGCGACGCACTCCCAATTGAATAAGCTTCCCTTTTACATGTGTGGGCCACTATAGATTCGGTCGTCCTTTGCGGAAGACTCTTCGGGCCGGATCTGTGTTATCCATTCGCTCTACATGGCCTAGCCACCTTAGGCGTTGGATCCGTAGACGCCATACTAGGCCGATGTCGCTGTACACACCGTATAGTTCGTCGTTGTATCTTTTCCTCCACACTCCATTTATACAAACGGGACCGTAGATGGACCGCAGAATTTTCCTCTCGAAACGATTAAGGACCTCCTCATCCGCTTTCGTTAAAGACCAGGCTTTTGCGCCATAGAGGAGGACCGGAATGATTAAGGTTTTGTGTAGTTTAGGTTTCGTCTTTCGAGAAAGGGTTCTACTTCTCAATTGCCTCTGGAGCCCAACGAAGCAGCGGTTGGCAACAGTTTGATCGTTCTTCGCACTAATATCGGCAGGAAAGACGGTGCTTTAATCTGGAAGCCTTTTAGAAAAGGCTTTAATATTCCATTTATAGGAGAAAACGTCGTCGTTCGCTTCTAAAATATTTTGAACCCATTATCATAGAAGTACACCGAGTTTTCAGAATTTTTCAACCTCAATTCAGAACGGCTTAGAAAAAAATTGGTTTGAAAACCCATTTCGTGGACTGACATCATACATTAGACATGATACTAAGCGCACACATTTGAATGTGTCAAGTCCAGCGTAAGCAGGGGCTGCCCGCAAGGCGGCGGCGTCCTGTCTCCGCTGTTATGGGGCATGGTGGTCGACTCTCTGCTTGATGCTATAAATGCCTCTGGAATCTATAACCAGGCCTATGCGGACGGCCCTAGATGTGTTCGATGATTGGTATACAAGAAATGGGCTGTCGGTTAATCCTCTTAAGACCGATGTCGTTCTCTTCACTGGAAGTAGTAAAAATACTGACATGACTCAGCTGGTACTAAAGGACACTCCCATTCTGGCGTCCAAGGAAGCTAAGTACCTGAGAGGCATCTTAGATAGCAAGCTTCTTTGGTCAAAGCATGTTGAGTCAAAAACCAACAAAGCGCTGTCAGCTTTTTAGCAATGCAAAGGAGCTTTCGGCTAAACATTGGACTTATCGCCGGCAAAGGTCCTCGGGATCCACATGGCAATGATAAGACCTATAATCTCATACGTATCGGTTGTCTGGTGGAACAGGCTAACACGTCGTAGTCTCTTTCACCAAACTCAAAAGGACGGGTTGTTTCAGCTGTACACGGGCCTTTCCCAGCATGGGGGTGGCCGTGGTGCAGTGGTTAACATCATCGACCGCCGAGCGGAAGGTTTATGGTTCCAATTCGCTTCATAGCCAAGAATAAAAGTTGTTTCTATACCGCCAAAAAGTATGCAACGCTGTTGAGAATGGAAAGTGACCAGTCGTATTGCTGCAGGCATAACACTCACAGTATATGGTCAAACGAAATTCATCCTCTGCGTATGCAATACTAAAAAGTGCTTGAACGAATTACTACGGACTATAACCAACGCGGAATTTGGTCGGCTCTCGTCCTATCTAGGTCTAGGACAACCACCCCTGAGAGTAGTGAACGAACATCAACGACCCCAACCACTGTACTCCGTTCAGGTTGTGTGTGTCAACACATCATAAGAGAATATAAAAACTCTTGAACCTGCGCGAGTCTCTAAAAAAAAAAAAAAAAAAAAAAAATGCCGGGTGCTGCTCTAGATGCTATGATGAACCTTACACCCCTTGATATATTTATCAGAGGGTGTGCTCTGAAAGCCATGTCCCGTCTCAAGAGAAATAGCTTTTGGTACAGCTCGTACAGGAATAACAGGGTGCTTGCGTAAGAAATATCCTGCGACCCCTGTCACATGGACATATGCTTTCTGACCCATTGACATCCGTTACCCTACTGTGCTGTAATTTCACAGTAGAGTGCTCATAGCGCCAGGACTGGCTCTGGCTGAATACTGAACCTGGAAAGGATAGTCTTCGCATTTTCACCGATGGTTCCAGGTCTGGGCGGGTGCCCGGTTCTGGGGTCCTCTTTGAGCACGAGAATATCCGACTGCACTTCTCGTTAGGAAAATATGCGTCTGTCTTCCAATCCCGAGATATACGCAATCCTAATGGCCGTGCTCAGTGTTGTGAAGCACAGGTGGAGGGGAAAAAGCATATGCGTCTGCAGTGACAGCCAAGCTGCACTCAAGCTATGTAAACCCCTCAACTAGCTCCAAATTAATGTGTGAACTCAAAACCTTCTTGAACAGGGTCGGTAGACTAAATTCATTAAGGCTTGTATGGGTTTCAGGTCACTCTGTGATCCCAGGAAATGAGATCTCGAATGAACTAGTGAGAAATGGATCCAGAGGAGATTTTCTTAAGACCTGTACTCGCTCTAGGTAGGTCTACCAGCGTCCACGGTAGATTCCTACATTAGCGACTGGGTCTTTAATACACACAATCGTAGGTATGTATGTATGTTGGCGTTACAGTCCATGAAGGACCTGAGCCGAGCTTCTCGCAATCACCCATGTTGTGTGTGATTTCATTTTCCCATAGGTGAAAGGGACCTACAGTTTATTGCCGGTTCCGAACGGCGAATTTCAAGAAGCTTTTCATGACAATTTGTCAGAACCCCGCTGAGGAGAAACACCGTGAAAACACGTTCGATGACATGGCTGTGTCGGGATTCGATCCCGTGTCATCGGCGTCAGAGGCCAACACACTACCCACTGCGCCACGGTGCTCTCAATCGTAGATGGAGGGATTATCCTGGATGAAGGATGACAAAGCGCGTATGCCCTGATATCTTTGTTTTTTTTTTTTTTTTACGGACTCGCGCAGATTCAAGAGTTTTCCATATTCTCTTATGATGTGTTTTAGACACACAACCTGAACGGAGTGCACTGGTTTGGGTCGTTGATGTTCGTTCACAGTTGCTCTCAGGGGTGGTTGTCCTAGATAGGACGAGAGCCGACCAAATTCCGAGTTGGTTATAGTCCGCAGTAATTCGTTCGAGCACTTTAGTACTGCATACGCAGAGGATGAATTTCAGTTGAGCATATATTGTGAGTGTTATGCCTGCAGCAGTACGTCTGATCACTTTCCATTCACAACTGCATTGCATACTTTTTGTCCGTATAGGAGTTACTTTTTCTTTGCTACGAAGCGAATTTGAACTATAGACCTTCCGCTCGGCGGTCGATAATGTTAACCACTGCACCACAGCCACCCCATTCTCGACAGACGAACCTTCCGAGGAGCCAACATCGACTCGGACCACTACCTTGTTGTAGCCAAGGTACGAATGAGGATATCAAGAATGCTTAGGAGTCGAGTAGGACAACGTAGGTTTGACGTCGGAAAGCTGCAATCGCAAGAGACTGCCAGAATCTTCGCTGATGGTGTCTCCTTCTGTCAAAATCCGCCCACAGCAGCGCAGACAACAGAGAAGGAATGGGCGCATTGTCAGAGCGCCGTCAGAGACGCTGCCTCAGAGGTGCTGGGTTTCAAACCGCCACCACCTAGAAACCCCTGGTTCGATGTACAATGCGAACAAGCCCATGCAGCAAACCAAGAGGCATGAAGCCACGCTGCAACGACGAACGAGAGCTGCGCGCGAGATCTATGAGCAGAAGATTAGAGAGGAACACACGTTTCTCAGAAGAAAGAAAAGAGAATACGGAAAGCGTGAGATCGAGGAGATGGAGAGATGCTTTCGCAGGAATGACGTCCGGAAGTTTTACAACAAGATAAAACGAACATGCCATGGTTACA
This sequence comes from Eumerus sabulonum, assembly GCA_951905685.1. Taxonomy (NCBI): domain Eukaryota; kingdom Metazoa; phylum Arthropoda; class Insecta; order Diptera; family Syrphidae; genus Eumerus; species Eumerus sabulonum. The sequence continues at coordinate 245,041,707 of OX645060.1, forward strand.
AAGCAAGAGCGCAGGCCTGCAGAGATGAAAATGGAGAACTGGTAGTGGAATCACAGGCGTTGGTGAGGATTTGAGAAGACCAAGTGGACCAGTGGTCTGCATAAATATGCAGATTGAATAACAGCGAGGACGGACAAGATACGGCTGTCAGGCCGAATGATCCATTCGTAATGGACGACGACGTAAGAAAATTCCGTCCATCCGACCTAGGCGAAGTCAAAATAGCTGGTAAGGTGTATGCACCATCTCATTTGCAAGGTATGTATGGTCAGAGCAACGCATGTCCGACGAATGGAATCTCAGCATCGTTTGCCCGGAATAAGTCTTCTTATCATCCCATACAATATCTTCTCTGCCGTATAGTGTGAACGCCTGAAACCGTTCGTGGATAACCTGATCGGCTCTTATCGGTTTCAGGCCAGGGAAGTCCACAATAGACCAAATATTTACGTTACGGCAGATCTTGGAGAAGACACTCACCACATTTTCGTCGATTTCAAGGCTGCATATGCCAGCGTATACAGAGATCAGCTATACAAAGCCATGCCTGGTTTTAACATCCCTGCCAAGCTCGTCCGACTGTGCAGGATGACAATGGAGAATTCTCGCTGCTCCATTAAGGTCGGTCATGAAAAAACCGAGACCAATGATCTAAAAAAATGACTTAGGCAAGGTAAAGCGCTGTCGTGCAAGAGTCGTTGGCCAACACAGGAGTTACGATCTATTTCAAGTCTACGCAATTGCTTGCGTACGCCAACGATATTGACGTAATTGGACGGATACAGCGAGACGTCAATGAGGCCTTTGTAAGCATTGAGGTAGAAGCGGCTAAGATGGGTCTCAAAATTAATGAGGGTAAAACCAACAGCTGGCCAACGACCGTGCCAGCTGGAGACGCTTGGTTCACCACGGACTGTAGCGCCACCTAAATAAGTAAGTAAATATCTCGGCGTCGGATAGCAGTCCGTAATATCCCCGTATGAGGTAATGAGTGAACATCGTCGTCTGTTTTTTTACATCTTTAGTCTTTCTTCCCTCTTTCTCTTTCTCTCCATACTATTAGTTCCTGCTGTCCCTTAATATGAATTTACAAACAAAAGCAGCTATTGAATCATCCACTCAGTATCTACTATGTCCCGTTTGGATATCCCATTGAAATTCCAAATTTTTGGATTCGTTTAGCATATTTGATTCCTTCTTCTCCTCTCTTTAATGGCACATAAAGACTGACAACTGAATGTTCACAATCAGCTGCTCTAGATTGTACTATACGTATGTATCTACTATACTATGATTGGCGCGCTATTTTATGAGGTCCATGCCTTTTCTTAAGGCATGCATATTAACAACATATGTGAGCGAGATATTATGTAAAATTAATTCAACCGTAAAACAGTTACTTCAAATTTTAAGTCCATAGATAAGCTCTTGCGACCGGACTAACCAGATCTTAAATTCGCTACTGATTCTCTCGACAACTAGCCAGCACAGTCATGAATTAAAAAAGAAAAAACCGGCCAAGTGCGAGTCGGACTCGCGCACGAAGGGTTCCTTACCATCTGTATATATAAATATGAAAGAGACTATGTATGTTACCTCATCAAATGACAGCCAGGATTTTTTGGATGAAAATCATGTCTGTTGTATGGGAGCCCCCCTTAAATATTCATTTTGTTCTGTTTTTAGTATTTGTCGTGGTAGCGGCAACAGAAATACATCATCTGTGAAAATTTCAAATGTCTAACTATCACGGTTTATGAGATACAGCCTGGTGACAGACGGGCGGACGGACGGACGGAGAGCGAAGTCTTAGTAATAGGGTTCCGTTTGTTGTTTGTTGTTCTGTTTGTTGTTCTCTTCGATCTAAGGAAGGGGTTTGCCTAAAAGCAGACACTAACTTGGAAGTGATTTTTATTTAAGGTGACTAGTCCGGGAATCTATGAATTATTAAGTGATGTGTTGTCGTTTAACTCCAAGTCTGTTGTGTTGATACTTTTTTTAAACCTGATCATTTGACTCTTAACATAACAAAATTTATGTCTCCATAAATGAAATTTATCTCAATACGCACTGATACGGAACCAGAAGATATAGTCAAACATATCTCTAGTAGAACCAACATCCATGCTGGTCATTTCAAATGCTATAAACTGACTAAGAAAGGGATTGCTTCATCTATACTAGTCTAATCTTAATATTATAAATGTGAAAGCGTGTGTGTCTGTTTGTCCGTCTTTCACGGCAAAACGGAGCGACGAATTGACGTGATTTTTTAAGTGGAGATAGTTGAAGGGATGGAGAGTGACGTAGGCTACTTTTTTTTTCTAGCCCCCGTTAAGTTTGTATGCAGCAAAGAGAACAAAGTCAGTAAGGGATGGAAATTTGTGTGAGACTCTCCGCAAAATTAGTATAGGTTCTAAGATACAAACGAATAATAAAATAATTTAATTAAAACAACCATAAATCAATCAGCTTTTGAGAAAACAATCAACATTCGAAACATAAATAAGTTTTACGCTTGAATTACGATAGATGGCGCTGATATGTTTCTGAAATGCGCTAACGTTGTGTGCTCTCTATCTGTACTTAAGTGCGGGCATCGGGCCGCGCTTCACACTATAGTGCATACTTACTTACTTACTTATCAGGCCTGCGATCCATGGAGGATCTGAGCCTCAGCTATAGCTGCCTTCCATCCTTGACGGTCCCGGGCACGCTGCTTCCAGTTGTCAAGACCAAGATGTCTTACATCCGCGATTACTTGGTCTTTATACCGGAGGTTCGGTCTTCCTCTTCTGCTCGAACCAGGAGGCTCGGAGTCGAAGACCCTCTTAGCTGGAGCGTTGATGTCCATGCGCTCGATGTGGCCGAGCCAGTGTAGTCGACGGATCCTTGCCTTCCGGACTACATCCACATCTTGGTACAGCTCGTAGAGTTCGCGGTTGTGTCTTCTTCTCCATTCACCTTCCTCACAGACAGGACCAAATATCCGGCGCAGAATTTTTCTTTCGAAAGAACCCAAAATCAGCTCCGCTGTCCTGCTTATCGTCCAGCTTTCGGCTCCGTACAGCAAGACTGGCAGAATGAGCGTTTTGTAAAGCATGACTTTGGTCTTTCGAGTGAGGAGTTTTGACCCCAGTTGTTTGGACAAGCCGAAGTAGCAGCGGTTGCCAAGGGCGATTCTACGCCGGATCTCCACTGTGGCGTCATTTGTGGAATTTACGTTTGCCCCGAGGTAGACAAACTCCTTAACTACCTCGAAATTGTAGCTGTCAATTGTTATGTTTTGTCCCAGGTGGTGAGCGATGGATTGGTTTTTACTTGACAGCATGTATTTCGTTTTGTCCTCATTGATCTTAAGACCAATTCGTTTCGCGTGTTCTTCAATCGCCGTGAATGCTTCCACAATGCCACGGCGAGAACACGCGATGATGTCGATGTCATCCGCGTATCCTAGCAGCTGGATGGACTTGTAAAAGATAGTACCTTCCCTGTTGACGTCTGCCCGTCGCACTATCTGCTCCAGCACCAGGTTGAAGAAGTCACATGACAGCGCATCTCCTTGCCGAAATCCGGTGCATGTTTCGAATGGTTCCGAGGTCCTAGAACCGAGTTGCACGGTGCATCGCGTGTTTTTTAGCGTGGCGCGACACAACTGGATCAGTTTTACCGGGATCCCGAATTCGGGCATCGCCCCAAACAGTGCTTCACGATGAATGCTGTCGTATGCGGCTTTGAAATCGATGAAAAGATGGTGTGTATCGATTCGAAACTCGTTGGTCTTTTCCAGGATTTGTCGAAGTGTGAAAAGTTGGTCTATAGTTGATTTGCCGGGCCGGAAGCCGCACTGGTAGCTGCCGATTAGTGCGGTGCAAAATGGTTTGAGACGTTCACACAATACGCTGGACAGGATCTTGTATGCGACATTGAGCAGGGATATACCTCTATAATTCTTGCAAGAGGTAGGATCGCCTTTTTTGTGGATGGGGCATATAGAGCTGGTATTCCAGTCGTAGGGCATGCTCTCATCTTCCCAAATTCTGCAGATGATCTGGTGCATGCTCCCTACCAGAACATCGCCGCCAGCCTTGAAGAGCTCTGATGGCAAGCCATCTGAGCCTGCGGCCTTGTTGTTCTTCAGCTTCTGAATAGCTGTGCCGACTTCTTCTATGCTGGGTGGGAGGACTACTTCAGCGGCTGGAGTTGGGATTTGCTCGGTCCCTACCACGCTCTCTTGGTCGTGCTCGTTAAGCAGCTGCTGGAAGTGCTGCTTAAATACATCCAATATTCCCTGCGGGTCGGTGACAAGATTACCCTCGCAGTTTCGAAGAGCCAGGGTGCCCTTTTTGAAGCCTCCTGCAAGGCCTTTGGCTTTCTTGTAAAAGGCTCGTATCTTATGTTTATCCCTAGACTCCTCGATATCCTTGAGCTGAGAGGCTGCGAAGATTCTTTTCTTTTGTCGCAGTAGTGTCTTCTCCTCCCTTCTTCTGGCTCGGTACTCTTCTCGCGCTGCCCTGGTTTTCCTCTGCAGCGCCTTTTGGTACGCCTCGTCGGTTGCTGCCTTTTTCTGCTCACACTCACCATCATACCACGGGTTTCTTGTCGGGGTGGTAGGTATCCTAATGTGGTTTTGGCTACTTCCTGAATGGCTGAGCGGCAATGCAGCCACATATTATTGGCATTTGTGTTCGACGTAGGCATACCGTAGAGTCTTTCGCTCAGCTGCTCCCTGTAGACTCTGGCAACCTCCGATGTGCTCAGGCGCCCAATGTCGAACCTCCTCCTGATGGGCTGGTGCAGCTTTCTGACATTGGACAGTCGAGCTCTGAACCTTGCTGCTACGAGGAAGTGGTCAGAGTCGACATTTGCCCCTCTGAATGTTCGCACATCCAGGATGTTTGACGCGTGCCTTGCGTCAATGAGCACATGGTCCATTTGGTTGGCGGTTCGACCGTCCGGAGATCGCCAGGTTGCTGTGTGGATTCGCTTGCGAGGGAATCTTGTGCTACTTATCACCGCATTACGAGCTGTCGCAAAGTCAGCGAGTCGGAAGCCGTTATCTGTTGTTGTATCGTGGAGGCTGTGCTTTCCGATCGATCCGCCAAGGGTGTTTTCCTTTCCGATTTTGGCATTGAAGTCCCCGAGCATGATTTTTACATCGTACTCCGGACAAGCTCCGTAGGCGTTGTCCAGGAGGTCATAGAAGTCCTCCTTGATAGGGTCTTCAGCCTCGTCGGTAGGGGCGTGTGCACATATAAGGCTGATGTTATAAGATCTGCCTCTGATGCGGATCACAGCCAGGCGATCACTTATAGGTTTAAAGTCTATGACCTTCGACCTTGACCGCTTTCCCACGACGAATCCGCATCCCAGTAAGTGCAACCTTTTGTGACAGCTGTAATAAATGTCGCAATTTTTCTTCCTAATCATTCCGTTTCCTATCCAGCGTATTTCCTGGACCGCAGTAATATCCGCCTTGTACTGCGTGAGGATTCCTTCTAGTTTATGAACAGCTCCGGGAGTGTACAGGGTTCTGACATTCCAGGAGCATACTCGCAAATCGTGTTCCTTTTTCGTGCGTTGTCGTCATCGAGTATCCGTCCGTGTATCCGAGGCATCTTGCTCATTCATAACTTTGGGTTTTTTTACGTGGGCGGATTGTTAGCCCGCCGCACAACCGCCATTCTGGTCGGGGTTTTTTTCGCTGCATACGTTTGTTCACCTCCCAACGGTTGATGAAGAGGCTATCCAGAGGGCGCCGCGAGGAGGCCGTATGTCAACTTGACCCGGGCATTTAAACAGGGATCGTTGCTGGCATCTCGCCAGGTTGAGAGCAATCAACAACTTTACCCTGTATGTCCGAGCCCGTGCCCCCCACACTATAGTGCATACAGTACCTATACTCTGTTATTTGACTACTAAGCATCCCAGTCATGCTTATATGAAATTTAGATGCCCCGAGATTATGTAATGGGACAAGACTCGTCTCACACAACTTGGCTGCAATATCATTAGCGCCACTATCTTAACCGGCGTAGGAAAGGGTGAAAATGTAATGATCCCACGAATCCCAATAATTCCCACAGATCTCCCGTTCCAGTTTAAAAGGCTACAATTTCCTCTAAAGCTTAGTTTCGCTATGACCATTAACAAAGCGCAAGGTCAAACATTAAAGGTGGCTGGGGTGAACTTAGAAAAGCCGTGCCTTTCCCATGGACAATTGTATGTAGCATGTTCGCATGTGTCCAATGCCCAGAATCTTTACATTATATCCCCAAATGGAAAGACATATAATATCGTCTACAGTAGGGTCTAAATCAGGAAAGAGGAACCGTGTTACCCCGAATTTAGCGCGAGCGAAGCCGCGGGCAAAAGCTGTTCGGATATAAAGCATGTTAATTTCAAGCTGAGTGTGCCAGTCGACTGTTTCAACTCTATCTTTAATGATCCCTCAATTTGGCCATACTCATCGCCTCGATGACTACAACATCATGAGAGGAGTAAATGCCGCTGCACATCTTTAGAACCAGCTATGCATGGGGACACATACCAACAAGCTGGACAGAGGTAAAGGTAAAATTCATTCCCAAAGTAGGCCGTAGACCCACAGACCTGCCTAAGTCCTACAGGCCGATAAGCCTTACCTCTTTCTTCCTAAAAACAATGGAAAAAATCCTGGATAGGCATATCAGGGACGGTGCACTGAAAAGATCACCACTTCACAAAAACCAATATGCCTACCAGCCTGGGAAATCGACCACGCATGCTCTTCAGGAACTAACGGCCCGGATCAACAAATCCCTGAGCGACAAAGAAATTGCGATAGGCAGCATAAGCGTTTTGTAAAGTATAACTTTGATTCTTCGAGTGAGAAGTTTTGATCCAGGATGTTTGGACAAACCGAAGTAGGAGCGGTTGCCTAGGGCAATTCTATGCCGGATCTCCGCTGTTGTGTCGTTTCTGGAGTTTCCGTTTGCCCCGAGGTAGACAAATTCTTAACCACCTCGAAATAATAGCTGCATGTACTTTGTCTTATCCTCGTTGACTTTAAGACCAACTCGCATTGCCTGTTCCTCATTTGCCGTGAAAGCTTCTTCAACGTCACGCTGGTACCACGCGATGATGTCAATATCATCCACGTATCCCAGCAGCTGGACAGAATTGTAGAATATAGTACCTTCCGTGTTGATGCTTGCCTGTCGCACCATCTGCTCCAGCACTAAATTGAAAAAGGTAAATAAAAACCGACGAAGTGCGAGTCGGACTCGCGCACGAAGGGTTCCGTACCATCTGTATATATAAATATGAAAGGGACTATGTAACACAAATAAATTGAACCGCGGGGATGGTTTTTAAAAAAAAGAAAAATCTTTATTAGCAAAGAGAATTGAACTGCTCGCTGGCTTTTGAACTACTACTTGCTAGCTAGTATTAAACAACGGAAAGTTAATTCGCTTATCGTAGGCTCAGGTATCCTGCATGCATCGTACTCGTGTCGCGCAATATTGTTTAGTCAGCTTTTGAATGTGCCCGAAACTCCAACTTGAGCTCGGGTGTCCGACGCGTGAAGCTATGCTTCGAAAGAGAATGGAATAGGAGAAAATATGCGATGATGATGCAGGTGATTGCACCTATGTTCATATCGCGAATATTGAAGGTCGTAGCGACCCGCTGAGATATGTAACCTGTATGTTACCTCATCAGTCATCACATTAAATCACATTTTTTGTATGATGACAAATCTTGGTTGCAGGCAGGTTATCGGTATATTACTTTGATAATCAAAAATCTTCATGATGAGATATAGTTGATCATCAAAGTGTCCATTGAATTCAAATCAATTATCTTACTTGACAGCAACGACGTGAAAAGATGAATAACAATAATGGGAAATATGGGAAAAAGGTTTGCAGCTAGGATTAATTCATCAAAGACACAAAAGAGATCAAAACTGGGAAGTTTGCTTATGGTTGTGGGATATTGTCGACTAAATGGATTTTTGGGATGAAAATCATGTCTGTTGTATGGGAGCCCCCCTTAAATATTCATTTGTTCTGTTTTTAGTATTTGTCGTGGTAGCGGCAACAGAAATACATCATCTGTGAAAATTTCAATTGTTTAACTATCACGGTTCATGAGATAAGCCTGGTGACAGACGGACGGACGGACAGCGAAGTCTTAATAATAGGGTTCCGTTTTACCTTTGGGTATGGAGCCCTAAAAAGTCACACGGCAGCACATCTCCTTGTCGAAATCCGGTGCATGTTTCAAACGGTTCAGAGGTCCTAGAACCGAACTGTACGGTGCATAGCGTGGCACGACACAGCCCGATCAGTTTTCCTGGGATCCCAAATTCGACCATTCCATCAAGCAATTCTTTGCAATGAATGCTGTCGTATGCGTCTTTAAAATCGATAAAGAGATGGTGTGTAACGATTTGAAACTCGCTGGCCTTTTTCAGGATTTGTCAAAGTGTGCATATTTGCTCTATATTCGATTTCCTGGGCCGGAAGCCGCATTGGTAACTGTCAATTAGTGCGGTGCAAAAGGGCTTGTATGCGGCACTGCGCAGGGATATACGTCTATAGTTCTTTCAAGAGGTAGGATCGCCTTTTTTGTGGATGGGGCAAATAGAGCTTATACTCCAGTCATCGGGCATGCTTTCATCCTCCCAAATTCTACAAATGATCTGGTCCTTGCTCCCTATAAGAACATAGCCGCCAGCCTTGAAGGGCTCTGATGATAAGCCATCTGAGCCTGCGGCTTTGATGTTCTACAGCTTTTGAATAGCTGCGCCGACTTCTTCGATGCTGGGTGGGAGGACTACTTCAGCGGCTAGAGTTGAGAGTTCTTCAGTCCCTCCCACTCTCCCTTGGTCATGCTTGTTAGCCATTATTTCCTGCGAGTCGGTGACAAGATTAACCTCGAAATTTCAAAGAGCCTGTTTGCCTTCTTGAAGCCTCCTATAAGGCTTTTTGCTTTCTTATAAAAGGCCCGTATTTTATGCTTGTCCCTAGACTCCTCGATATCCTTGAGCTGAAAGGCCGTAAAGATTATTTTCTTTGATCGCAGCAGATTCTACTCCCTTCTTCTGGCTCGGTACTACTTTCGCGATACCCTGTTTTTTCGCCTTTTGGTAGACCTTATCGGTTGCTGCCTTTTACTGCTCACACTCACCATCACACCAAGGGTTTCTCGTCGGGGATGGTAGGCAGCCTAAGGTGTTGACATTTGTGCTCGACGTGGACATACCGGAGAGCCTTTCGCTCAGCTGCACCCTGTAGACTCTGGTAACCTCCGGTGTGGTCAGGCCAATGTCGAACCTCTGCATGGTGGGCTGGTGCAGCTTTCTGACATTGGACAGTCGAGCTCTGAATCTTGCTGCTACGGAACTGGTCAGAGCCGAATTTTGCTCACCTGAATGTTCGCACATCCAGGATGTTTGACGACGACGTGGTCGCTTCGGCTGATATGATTACAAACGTTATCAACACTGGCAAAAGCAATTTTTTCCCTATTAGGTTAAAAAGTCTAAAGCCGAAGGATAATGCGTGGTTTGACTGGAGCTGCAAAGAGGTTATCAGGTTGAGACAGATAAGATTTCGGAATTATAAAGCAAACACCACTGAGGACAACCGGAAAAGATACATACATACATACATACATACATGTACATATGTATACACGCCAGGAATGACTGCAACTTCCACATTCGACGAGCCAAATTCTTACTAACAAAGCCACAATATATGGAAAAAATGTAATTTTATTCATTTTGTTGCATTTTTAAAAAGAAACTTGTATTTGGCCCACCCTGTATGTCATAATTACCGCATTCGGAAGATAACGCAGCACAACGGTAGATGTGGTATTTCAGTTTAGCTACCACACGATTTCGGCCAATCCCCAATATGCACTGGATTCTCGGAACATCATGCGTGGCTCTGCCTTTTAACTTTTTTTTTTTTTTTTTTATTGAAGGCTTCTGCTATCTGTTGGAGCACTCAGGCGCAAATACTGGTCCATTGTACTCCAGACAGACACCTTACATTACTTTAGTATTTTCCCCGGTTTCCGGAGAAAAATGAGAAGAAGCTTCAGTGATATAGAGCTAAGAGATTCGGCACACACCACGTCGGCCCCAAGGGTGCGCCACCGTACGCGAGCAAAGGCAGGACAGTCACAAAGAAAATGCTCTGCAGTGTTATCCTCCTCGCAACAAGCAGCACAGATAGGCGTATCGCTTATGCCAGCACGTAGAAACGCTTAGGAAAAGTGTAGTGGTCCGTAATGACTCCCACAAGTCCTCTGCGGTCGATTCTCCTTAAGAACAGGAGAAATGCTGCGGATTTCTGGCTGACATCAGGGCATATGCGCTTTGTCATCCTGCATCCTGGACAATTCCTCCATCTACGGTTGTGTGTATTACACCCAGTCGTTAATGTGGGGATTTACCGTGGACACAGATAGACCTAGAGCGGGTTCAGGTCCCGAGAAACTCTCTTCTGAACCCATTCTGCTCAACAGAGATCTCATTTCCTGGGATACCAGAGTGGAACCCATACAAGCCTTAATGAATTTAGTCTACCGACTCTGTTCAAGAAGGACTTGAGTTCAAGCACTAATTTGAAGCTAGTTAAGGGGTTGCACACAGCTTTGAGTGCAGCTTGGCTGTGCCTCACAACATAGTGCATTGCCAGGCAGCCAGACGCATATTTTCCTAACGGGAAGTGCGGTCGGATGTTTTCGCGCTCAAAGAAGAACCCGGCACAGGATCCCCGCCCAGGCATGGAGCCATTCGTGAAAATGCGAATACCACCCTTTCCAGGTTCAGTATTCCGCCAAAGCCAAGCCTGACGTCTTGACTGTGAAATATCAGCGCAGTAGGATAATGGGTGTCAATGCGTCAGGAGGCACGTCCATGAGACAGGGGTCGCAGGACAATTCTTGCACAAGCACACTGTTATTCCTATGCGAGGCGTGGCTTTCAAAGCACACCCTCTGATGAATATATCAAGAGATGGAAGACTCATCAGAGCATCTAGGGCAGCGCCCGGCGTGTTGGGGAAGGCCCAAGTGCAGCTGAGACAAACCGTCCCTTGAAGTTTGGTGAAAGAGGCTACGACGTGTTTGCGTGTTAGCCCGTTGCACCAGACAACCGATGCATATGAGATTATAGGTCTTATCATTGCCGTGTAGATCCAAAGGACCTTTGCCGGCGATAGACCCTTGTTTTGCCAAAAACTCCCTTACATTGCCCGAAAGCTGATAGCGCTTTGGTGGTAATGTAATGTTTTACTTTTTAATGATCGGTCGCCTTATATACGACAATTACAGGTCATAAGCTGCTGGGCACAGGCAAACTACGTGTAAGTGTTCTACCGGCACAGTTGATACTGAGCAATTGATTTCTTCTGTCTTACTTACTTACAACCAGAGAAGCTTGCTATCTAAGATGACTCCTAGATATTCACCTTCCTTGGATAGCGGGATGGGAGTGCCTTTTAGTACCACCTGAGTCATGTCGGTAGTTTTTCTCCTTCTCGTGAAGAGAACGACTACGGTCTTAAGAGGATTGATCGACAGCTCATTTCGGGTATACCAATCATCGACCACATTTAGCGCCGCCTGTGCTTAGAGACGCACAGTCGCTAAGCATGAGCCGACAGAAAGTACAGCGACATCATCCGCGTAGGCCTGGGCATAGATTCTAGGGGCATTGAGAGAATCAAGCAGAAAGTCGACCACCATGCACCATAATAGCGGAGACAGGACGCCACCTTGCAGGCAGCCCCTGTTTTCGCCAGGTTTGACACACTGGTCGAGGCCTGCATCAGCGGTCAATGTCCTGTGCACATGCATTGCTTTGATCCATAAGACCAGTGTTTTATCTACGCCATGACGTCTGGCAGCGTTGCACATGCTGTCGAAAGTTGCGTTATCAAAAGCTCCCTCATTGTTGATGAAAACGCCCAGCGCGTGCTCTTTCCTTTCGAGCGCGTATTCAATTCTCCCAACTAGGTTCTAAAGCGCAGTCTCGCAGGATTTTCCGCGCTGATAAGCATATTGCATCTCCGACAGAGGGTGCATTCGAAGGGCAACTTTGCGCACGTGCAAATCTACCAGCCTCTCCATGCTTTTCAGAAGGAAGGATGTTAGACTAATTGGCCTAAAACTCTTGGCGAGTGAGTAGTCCGCTTTTCTTAACTTGGGATTAAACACTACTTTCACCGTGCGCCAAGGAATGGATATGTGAGCAAGTGCTAGCAGTGAAAATTATTTTCGAAGTAGGAAGCAGCTGCCTTATACGTTTTTGCAGCATAACAGGATATATTCCGTCTGTGCCCAGCGATTTAAAGCCTTCGAAGGATGCCACAGCAAATTCAATGGCTTCAGTCGTAACCGTGCGCGAAGCAGTATACCAGCTACGCCGAGTTGTTTTCATCATTTCAGTTGCAGTTTCCCTTGACGGAGTGTGCAACGAGCCAATGGCGATCTGATATTCTCGGAAATGAGTCTGAAGCCGTAGACTAAGGCCCGGTGCACACATGCGATTTTTCGATGCACGGTGACGCTACGGTGCCGCTGCGGTGGACGCAATTGTTCTGTGCACACATGCGGAACTTTCCCGCAGGTCTCAATCTGCAGTTTGCGTTCGGCTTGCAGCAATGGAGGTTTATAAAAAAAAACGAGTAATTTTCGCGTACCTAGCGCTTACAAACTATGTTTTTAAAAAGAAACGACGTTACGATGTTGGGTACTTCCTTTTGTTGACCATCGGCTAACGAAGGGATTATTTTAGAGAGAGAACATTTTGAAATTTTTTTTTGACTATTTTCGACGAGTTGGCAGTTATAGTTTCACCAAAAATCAAGTATCAGGATACACATATGAGATTGTCCATACCTTTCTCCTCTTTGTAAACGGGACTAAGATTGTCTTATATGGGTTAATCGATAAATCCTCCCTGCCACACCAGCCAGAGATAAACTGAAGCGCGAGCTGTATGCGCTTACAGGCCTGTTTCGCACTTGCCCGTAGCAATGACTACTAGGTCATTAGCATATCCGATGACCTCGTAACCACGAGTGGTTAGCTTGCGTAGTAGGTCACCGATGACTATCGACCAGAGAAGGGGTGAAAGGACCCCTCCTTGTGGACGCCCCTTAGCCGCCTATACTGTCACTGAAACCTCTCCGCATGGGGCTGATATAATACGGCTATTAAGCATCGCCCGAGGGCATGGGCTCGGACATACAGGGTAAAGTTGTTGATTGCTCTCAACCTGGCGAGATACCAGCAACGATCCCTGTTTAAATGCCCGGGTCAAGTTGACATACGGCCTCCTCGCGGCGCCCTCTGGATAGCCTCTTCAACAACCGTTGGGAGGTGAACAAACGTATGCAGCGAAAAAAACCCCGACCAGAATGGCGGTTGTGCAGCGGGCTAACAATCCGCCCACGTAAAAAAAACCTAAAGTTATGAATGAGCAAGATGCCTCGGATACACGGACGGATACTCGACGACGACAACGCACGAAAAAGGAACACGATTTGCGACTATGCTCCTGGAATGTCAGAACCCTGTACACTCCCGGAGCTGCTCATAAACTAGAAGGAATCCTCACGCAGTACAAGGCGGATATTACTGCGGTCCAGGAAATACGCTGGATAGGAAACGGTATGATTAGGAAGAAAAATTGCGACATTTATTACAGCTGTCACAAAAGGTTGCACTTACTGGGATGCGGATTTGTCGTGGGAAAGCGGTTAAGGTCGAAGGTCATCGACTTTAAACCTATAAGTGATCGCCTGGCTGTGATCCGCATCAGAGGCTGAATTTATAACATCAGCCTTATATGTGCACACGCCCCTACCGACGAGGCTGAAGACCCTATCAAGGAGGACTTCTATGACCTCCTGGATAACGTCTACGGAGCTTGTCCGGAGTACGATGTAAAAATCGTGCTCGGGGACTTCAACGCCAAAATCGGTAAGGAAAACATCCTTGGCGGAGTGATCGGAAAGCACAACCTCCACGATACAACAACAGATAACGGCTTCCGACTCGCTGACTTTGCGACAGCTCGTAATGCGGTGATAAGTAGCACAAGATTCCCTCGCAAGCGAATCCACACAGCAACCTGGCGATCTCCGGACGGTCGAACCGCCAACCAAATCGACCATGTGCTCATTGACGCAAGGCACGCGTCAAACATCCTGGATGTGCGAACATTCAGAGGGACAAATGTCGACTCTGACCACTTCCTCGTAGCAGCAAGATTCAGAGCTCGACTGTCCAATGTCAGAAAGCTGCACCAGCCCATCAGGAGGAGGTTCGACATTGGGCGCTTGAGCACACCGGAGGTTGCCAGAGTCTACAGGGAGCAGCTGAGCGAAAGAATCGACGGTATGCCTACGTCGAACACAAATGCCCGACAAGAAACCCGTGGTATGATGGCGAGTGTGAGCAGAAAAAGGCAGCAACCGACGAGGCGTACCAAAAGGCGCTGCAGAGGAAAACCAGGGCAGCGCGAGAAGAGTACGGAGCCAGAAGAAGGGAGGAGAAGAAACTACTGCGACAAAAGAAAAGAATCTTCGCAGCCTCCCAGCTCAAGGATATCGAGGAGTCTAGGGATAAACATAAAATACGAGCCTTTTACAAGAAAGCCAAAGGCCTTGCAGGAGGCTTCAAAAAGGGCACCCTGGCTCTTTGAAACTGCGAGGGTAATCTTGTCACCGACCCGCAGGAAATAGTGGATGTATTTAAGCAGCACTTCCAGCAGCTGCTTAACGAGCATGACCAAGAGAGAGTGGTAGGGACCGAGGAAATCCCAACTCCAGCCGCTGAAGTAGTCCTCCCACCCAGCATAGAAGAAGTCGGCACAGCTATTCAGAAGCTGAAGAACAACAAGGCCGCAGGCTCAGATGGCTTGTCATCAGAGCTCTTCAAGGCAGGCGGCGATGTTCTGGTAGGGAGCATGCACCAGATCATCTGCAGAATTTGGGAAGATGAGAGCATGCCCGACGATTGGAATACCAGCTCTATATGCCCCATCCACAAAAAGGGCGATCCTTCCTCTTGCAAGAACTATAGAGGTATATCCCTGCTCAATGTCGCATACAAGATCCTGTCCAGCGTATTGTGTGAACGTCTAAAACCATTTTGCACCGCACTAATCGGCAGCTACCAGTGCGGCTTCCGGCCCGCAAATCAACTATAGACCAAATTTTCACACTTCGACAAATCCTGGAAAAGACCAACGAGTTTCAAATCGATACACACCATCTTTTCATCGATTTCAAGGCCGCATACGACAGCATTCATCGTGAAGCACTGTTTGGGGCGATGGCCGAATTCGGGATCCCGGTAAAACTGATCCAGTTGTGTTGCGCCACGCTAAAAAACACGCGATGCACCGTGCAACTCGGTTCTAGGACCTCGGAACCATTCGAAACATGCACCGGATTTCGGCAAGCAGATGCGCTGTCATGTGACTTCTTCAACCTGGTGCTGGAGCAGATAGTGCGACGGGCAGGCGTCAACAGGGAAGGCACTATCTTTTACAAGTCCATCCAGCTGCTAGGATACGCGGATGATAACGACATCATCGCGTGTTCTCGCCGTGGCATTGTGGAAGCATTCACGGCGATTGAAGAACAGGCGAAACGAGTTGGTCTTAAGATCAATGAGGACAAAACGAAATACATGCTGTCAAGCAAAAACCAATCCGTCGCTCACCACCTGGGATAAAACATAACAATTGACAGCTACAATTTCGAGGTAGTTAAGGAGTTTGTCTACCTCGGGGCAAACGTAAATTCCACAAATGACACCACAGTGGAGATCCGGCGTAGAATCGCCCTTGGTAACCGCTGCTACTTCGGCTTGTCCAAGCAACTGGGGTCAAAACTCCTCACTCGAAAGACCAAAGTCATGCTTTACAAAACGCTCATTCTGCCAGTTTTGCTGTACGGAGCCGAAAGCTGGACGATAAGCAGGACAGCGGAGCTGATTTTGGGTTCTTTCGAAAGAAAAATTCTGCGCCGGATATTTGGTCCTGTCTGTGAGGAAGGTGAATGGAGAAGAAGACACAACCGCGAACTCTACGAGCTGTACCAAGATGTGGATGTAGTCCGGAAGGCAAGGACCCGTCGACTACACTGGCTCGGCCACATCGAGCGCATGGACATCAACGCTCCAGCTAAGAGGGTCTTCGACTCCGAGCCTCCTGGTTCGAGAAGAAGAGGAAGACCGATCCTCCGGTATAAAGACCAAGTAATCGCGGATGTAAGACATCTTGGTCTTGACAACTGGAAGCAGCGTGCCCGGGACCGTCAAGGATGGAAGGCAGCTATAGCTCAGGCTCAGATCCTCCATGGATCGCAGGCCTGATAAGTAAGTAAGTATTTAGCATCGCCCCAATCCAATGATTAGTGGGATGGTCTACACCCTTACAGAATAGTGCGGTGGTGATCGAATCATAGCCAGTATTATCAAAGGCCCCCTCAATATCGAGGAAGGTGCAAATTGCGATCTCCTTGTGTGTGAAACTATTTTCAACGCGCGTCACCAGGGGGTGTAGCGCATTATCAGTAGATCGTTCCTTGCGATATGCAAACTGATTGGGATGCAGTGGTATCTGATTCCTCAAGATTCCTCTAATATGGAGCTCTATCAGTTTTTCCATTGTTTTTAGAAGGAACGAAGTCAAACTGCTGGGCCGATAGGATATAGGTTGTTCACTTGGCTTTTCAATCTTGGGGATGAAGACAAGATTCACCTCCCTCCAGATTTGGGGATATATCCCAGGTTGAAACAAGACCTAAAAATAACTATCGGTGGTGATAGAATATTTTTTTATCTCCTCGATAAATGATTCTACATCAAATCCTTCCATATTTGTCCTTTTTAATTAAATCGAAATTAATACGCGGTAAAATGACGCATGTGTGCACTGCACAATACAAAACAATGTACTGAAAGACGCAACTGACTTTGCGGTGACGCTGCGGTTCCGCAGAAACTTGCGAGTCTTTTTGCCCGCAAGAATAACGCACGATGACGCAGCGTATTTTTGAGTACTGTAAAACGCAAATGCGGTGCCGCAGCGTCACCGTGCGTCAAAAAACCGCATGTTTGCACCGGGCCTAAGAGTTTCCGCCTTAGACTCAGTAAAGGTACCATCCGATTTTCTGAGTGCATTCAGCCTTATCAGCTTTCCCCGTTTGAGGACATTAACCAACTTAATAGTCGCACTCAGGGAGCAGAGACTTGATCTCTTCGCAGAAGGTCTTATAAGAATCGTTTTTCGATTTACGAATAAGTTTCTTACAGGACATGCGAGTTCAAAACAATGGTGATGGCGCTATTCAGGTTACGACCGGCGTTCTCTACCAATTGTTTCGTTCTAAGTTTAGGTAGGGCCTGAGTGGAATTCGCAAGCTCCTCTCTAAACCGTACCCAGTCTGCCTTTCTCGGATTCCGTCTAGCTTGCAAGGAAGAGATCCCACAACCTAATCGGAATTCGATATATTTATGGTTCGACAGCGTAGCATTAGGCAAGGCTCTCCAGTTAGTGAGAGGTCAATCACCTCCTGTCGCGTTGTCGTAATAAACGTTTGTTGAGAGCCAACATTGTTGATGGTAAGGTCAGACGAGAGAGTGAAGTCTAAAAGACGGTCGCCTCTTGTATTGTATTTGCTGCTGCCCCAAGCAGTGTGTTGGGCATTAGCATCGCAACACAAGATGAGCCAGATCTTTCTGGCTTCACAGTACTCTACGAGGTCAGAAGCTTCCTTCGGTGGTGGAAGTAGTATCGAGTCGTAGGGAAAGTAAGCAGACGCACCGACGAAGTCCCTTATTACTCTGTGCGATTTTTAACTTACTCTCGCAGCCACCAGATCAGTGTCCAAGTTTGGTTGCCGGTAGTGAGTTCGATATGATGAGGCCGACCCTAGGCCTTTCGGATCGCTCATCATAAAGAATCGTAGCATCACCTATACCACCAAGGTCGCATAGACGTTTGTTCCACACCCATGCCTCTTGAATGGATACGACGTGATGAGGATTTGTACTACTGCATGCAGTTCTGATAAGATCTAAATAAAAATCATAGATTCATACTGCAATGCACGTCCCATTCTTCGACTCTTCTTCTTTTGTGGCATTACAGCCCATAAAGGATCAGAGCCAAGGTTCTCTCAATCATCCATGTTGTGTGTGATTTATTTTTACACTCAGGTGAATGGGACCTACAGTTTAGTGCCGATTCCATGCCGAATCATACACAGATTTCAGAGTCGCGACAGAGGCTTCATCCATCCCTACAACTAGAGTAGAGCCCTTTTTCTTCAGAGAGCCCTCACTCTCCTTGTAGGAGTAGATGACCCAAGCTCTCGTGCCAAGCCCTGGATTCTGTGTGCGGAAGCGCGTCAACACATCCACCTAATTTCCAGGTTTCCCCGGAATCTGGCAGATGGCTCGCGTTAATTTCGGGAAACTGACTACCTGGTAGGTAGCATGTTCCCAGAGGAGGGATTTTCGGCACCATGTTCCTGAACCAGGCGATGTCCGCCATTCTTCAAAACTAACTTCTTGTCCTGAATACAGAAACCCATTGCCGAAGCTAACAGTAGATGATCTTAGCAGTGCTTGCGGTCTGTGTTGGTCATTCTACTATCACCACCAGCTTTCCCTATTCTGACCTTTTCAGAGAAGATGGCCGCCTCTATGTAAGAGGAGGCCTCTATCTTATCCTCGGAGGAAGGGGTTTTGTTGCGTGATGTGCCCGCTTCCGAGGATCGGTTTTTGGCTATCTTCTACGTCTGGCCAATACTTTGATCCTTCTGGGTCGCCACATCTGCTATTGAACTCGGATTTCCCACCACCCCACCGGATAGGAGGGCATTAAACACTCTCTCCCTAGCGAGGCTAACCTTGGCGGCGGTCTTCCGTTTGCGGATGCTTTTACCTTTTTCGGTTAGAGCTCCTGCTACTATCGGATGTCGCTCTGGGATAGCCTTGCCAGTTCGAGGACTGCTAGGACCCGTAACGACTTCCCCTCCTGCGTTCAGAGTCTGCCTGTCAAGAGAAAGACTTACTTAGACATAAAATAAAACTTCGGAGTGGATCCCAGCTTTACACAATTTATTGAAGAACTTGAGATACATATAATAAATTAAAAATAAATAGAAACCAATTGGAAGAATGGACAATATTACAAGTCCGATTTACACTTGGAATTCGTAAGCAGATCCTGAACTCTGCAAGCTTGAACTCGATAGTTGATTTCCTTGTAGTTCAATGTGTTACCATAGTATTTCTAAATGTGTGGTGCATATAGTGACATAGCATTACAAGACGTTCCTTCATATCGATAGACCTACCTGTAACCGATTGGAAATCACCAGAACCTCTTCATCTCCTTTTCGGTTCTTAACCACCTTCAAGCCACCTACAAACTGTAAAGTCCGGGGATTGTGTGCCACCAAAAAGCGATTCTTCCTGTCATACGGTGTGCTAATGTTCCATGCAAAAATACCAATTGGATTGTTGTATGTACAAAACTGATACCCCTTGGAGCTAATAGCCTCTTGGGTGCATTGAACACCTCGGCTGCCAAGCACTCTAAATTGATTACGGCCCCCGTCTTTTGATCTCCAGATATTTTGATCGTTTACGGCATCCAACGGAACGGAAATCTCAGTGTCACTAGCCAATGCATGGAAGAACAGGAAACGTCTACCTACGAAACGTACCCTAAATCACGAGGATGCATATTTAAGATTCACTTACTTTTTAGCGATTTTGGTGTAAGGCTGATAGCAAATGCTCCATCGCCCAGTTGGAAACTCTCGCCAGCGATGGTGTGCGTAGCAAAACGTCTATCGCCTTTTGTAAAACTATTTTCAATTCTCCAACCCACTCGCCTCCTACTGTCGTAGACAATAATTCCATTTCCGGTTGAGTCAGCAATGTAGACCATAGTATTCCTGCACTTGGCCGGCGGAGGATCAAGGACATCGACAATGGGTGTGACCAGTAAACTCTGTCCCGATTTGTATAGGAAACGAGGAATATCGAATCGATCGATTTCGTTGTCCGTTTTCAAGTCGAATACAATCAGCTTGGGTGGACAGAACTGCTGGAAGTTGATCTGTCCACTATCAAGGACCCACATGCGATCACATTGATCGATCTTTGGAATGGAATACGTAGTATGTGTGGGTGTGCATCATATTCAACAAAAGGATGCGGTACTTACGGCAATACGGAAAACAGAAGTGATTCCATTGCAATCCCATCCCTGCGAGGCATGCGACTCATAATCTGGATACGCTCGCAGAACAGGCCCATTGCCACGAGTCTGGCCAGTCACCTCTGCAAGGGAAAATGGTACACCGTCGCCAAAGCGAGGAATCGTTACGAAATACCTCACTTTTCCCCCGCCGCCTAATAAACCAAGACTTAAAGTAAAGGTAAATCGATTCGGATAATAGTTCCTTACCAGCATACGAGATGTCCACGTCAAGTGGAATCACTTTATCTGGACGATACAAGCCGTAGAAGAACGCATCTTGCTTGTATTGCTCGTTGGGGAACTCAAACTCAAGATTTCGCCAAGCCAACGGGGTGATAAGATCTTTCACGGGATTCAATGCTTGCCCATGGATAGAAGCAATGGAAACAAATGTCAATAAATATATCCTCAGCCTAAGTGAAAGGACATTTGTAGTTTTTGTACAGAGCGACGTGCTTCTACTTACATGACTGCTCCGGAGAGTTGAAAGAGTGAAATCGAACTGCGAAATTCCGTGAGCTCTTTCGCAGATCGTAGCTTCAGATAGAACTAGTGGGAAAAGTGGATTTGCATACCAAATGTTCACAGATTATTCATGCAAGACTTAATCGGTGGAATTCATTCGATGGCATGGTTAGTTCCAAATCGATTTTTCATTAAGGGCTGGCCAGAAATGTTTATTGTCGTCGACTTCTTGATTAGCATATTCAATCGACTCTCTCCAATTACTATTCTGGTCTTGTAGTTGTCAAGTGAGTAGGTCAAAATAGGTTTCTAACTCCATTTATGGTATTTACTTATTTGTATTTGTATTTAATATATTATTTATTAAATTCTTCGTTCTTACTTACCTACTTAGGTGGCGCTACAGTCTGTGGTGAACCCGGGCCTCAACCAACAAGCGTCTCCAGCTGTCACGGTTGTTGGCCAGCTGTTTCCAGCACCGCACGCCCAGCCCTTCCACCTGCGTGCGGCCGTCCTCTGCCACGCCTTCCTTCCGGGGTGGGTTCGAAGACTCTTCGGGTCGGAGCTGTATTTTCTATGCGCTCAACATGGCCTAGCCACCTTAGACGTTATATCCGTAGACTCGTACCAGGCTGATGTTGCTGGACAACCGGTACAGTTCTTCATTACCTCTTCTCCTCCAAACTCCGTTTAAACAAACCGGACCGTAGATAGTGCGCAGAATTTCCCTCTCGAAACGACCAAGGGTATCTTCATCCGCTCAAGGTCACCAAGGTCTTATATAGTGTTACCATGGTTTTCCGAGAGAGGGCTCTACTTCTCAATTGCCTCTTGAGCCCAAAGGAACACCCATTGGCAAGAGGGATTCCGCGTTTTATCTCAGCGCTGGTGTTGTTGCCGCCGGTCACCAGTGAGCCAAGGTAGACGAATTCCTTGACCACTCCAAAGTAATATCTGCACATGGTGACGTCCTCGCCAATACGTCGGTGTTGCCCGTCCCTTTTTGATGAAAGCAGATATTTGGTTTTACCCTCATTAACCTTAAGGCGAGTATCCTGCGCCACCAAACAGGATTAGTGTCGGTTGGGCTACGGTCTAGCAAACCATAACCGTAAAACCACATATTGCTTAGAAACAAAAAACAGCTTCCGATGGTCAAAGGGAATGGACTTATGTTGACGACCCTTTCTGCACGTGGAATGTTAGGTCCTTAAACAGACCACGTGCGGCCGAATAACTTACGGATGCCTTGGAGCGGACATAACCGCCATCCAGGAAATGCGATGGAATGGAATGGGCAAAAAGCGGATGAAAAACTGCAACATCTACTACGATGACTGCTATAGGGAGAGGGGACAGAGACTATTTGGATGCGAATTTGTTGTTAGAGGTGGATTAAGGCTTAAACTCCTAAGCATCCAGTATGTGAGCGAACGCCTCATAACGATCCGCATCAAGGCAAACTTTTGTAACATCAGCCTCATACATATGTGTCCATGCCTCCACAAGACAAGACAAGGATGACTCCATCAAAGTTGATTTCTATGATATCCTAGATAGAACATATGCAAAAGGACCCATCATTATCAGGCTCTAATATTGTAGAACACAGCGCGCAAGGTCAAGCTTATTTGCAAGACATACCACCATCAGAATCTCAAGCAGCTCGGCAATGTCAATACCGAACAAGATACGGACGTGAAGTAAAACAACCAGATTTCTATAAGAGTTGGTGTACTCGAACACATAAACAGAAGCCCGAGCTTTTGTGCGTTACGTTTTAATGAATTATCTTATAAATATCATGAATTTGTGATTATGATCTTTGACTATTTCCGATATATTGTGAAAAGGGGAGATGTAGTATTGAGGTGAACATACCTCTATGTTGCGTGTGGTTTCTGACCATACACAAATGTCAAAGACCACTTGAGTAAAGAGACTCGAAGTATCAGCACGTGATTAGTTAAACGTACGACCACAATACAGATACAACACATGGCATTCATGCCTGATCCACAATACTGCGTCAGTGCTAGCTGAGACATCCAACACCAGGGATAAAGAATGAGATACCAATCTTTTGGCTTTGACAGGGATTTTGACAACTAGCCCCTACAAACGCGTTGCGACGTCTTGACTCTACACATCGACGTCTTAAGACTATCATTGTGTTAGTCAAAAGCGTCGTTCTTAAACGGAGAATAACACGCATAGTATCGGTGTAATAAAAACAAAAAAAAAAAACCAACCCCTGCGGGGATCAACGGGCAGACGTACGAAAGATTGGTATCTCATTCTTAATCCCTGTCCAACACAAGCAATTCAATGGAGTAGTCCAAAATCCTGGTTTACGTTGGCGAGCTTACGTTCATTAAAAAACCGGCCAAGTGCGAGTCGGACTCGCGCACGAAGGGTTCCGTACCATCTGTATATATAAATATGAAAGAGACTATGTATGTTTCCTCATCAAATGACAGATCTTGGTTGCAGGCAGGATTTTTTGGATGAAAGTCATGTCTGTTGTATGGGAGCCCCCCTTAAATATTAATTTTGTTCTGTTTTTAGTATTTGTCGTAGCGGCAACAGAAATACATCATCTGTGAAAATTTCAACTGTCTAGATATCACGGTTCATGAGATACAGCCTGGTGACAGACGGACGGACGGACGGACGGACAGCGAAGTCTTAGTAATAGGGTTCTCTTTTACCAATGGGTACGGAACCCTAAAAAAGGAGAGCGAGAGTTGTGCGTTTGAACAACTGTTGCTGTGTATTGATGTGTATGCTGTATCTGTGTATTTTGTGGTTTGTGTTGTGTACGTTTACTTCAGTGTTTTGACATGGAACAGCTGATAAAATTGAAGTAAGCATGCTTCGAAGCATTTCTCGTAACATGTAAAGTGCCTCGCACCAACGCAGTATTGTGGATCAGGCATCATAGCCGCGAGAATTCGCTGCATATCGACTAGATGGCTTGGTTACCGACTGATCACTGGATACTGAATAATGAATGCATCCCTTCTTCGGGCGCCTTGTCATGGCGGGAGGCTTAAGAGGTGTAGACCTCGAACTAAGACTCGAAGACCCAAAAATGAATGGACAACCTAATGGATTTGAGTACTCTAGGTGGTACCCGAAAGAGCGGAAATTCACGCGCAATTTTTTTATCGCGGCCGGGGCAAGGATTCTGGAGGCCCCGACATTCATTTTTAACTCTACGGCAGCCCGGAATGACACCGACTCCTGCGGTTCAGTGTCTGACCAATTGATCGGACTAAGCATGAGCGGTGCATCTAGCGGAGGCGACACCGACGGTGGCGTGGCACGGGAAACCACAAAGATGGAACGCGCCCCGGAATTGGGACGTACCGCTGAATGCACTGTTAAGTGCCAACAAAGAAGGAGAAACAGGCATGCCCGAAAATTGCGCAAAGAAGCTGACAAAGCCGAAGGTACAATGGTCGAGGCTTAATCTCTGGGGGAACCAGTTAAGAGAAACTGGTCCGACCCTCTTTTCTGAGGTCCCCTCCTCAATCGAAGGTGGTTGGGAATGACATCTGAAGAAAGCATAAGCATGCTACCACTTTCGGCATGCACCTCCAACTCTCTTGCTCTTACTGGGAAGGTAAGACCACCCAGTAAGAGCGTGATCAGTTCCCATAACGACGGGGCCGAAAGCTGTCAGGTTTCTGAAAAAGGTGGCGGGGTTGACATACGGACTCTGAACGCAGAAGGCAAAGTCGCTACAGGTCTCAGCAGTCCTCGAACTGGCAAGGTTGTCCAAGAGCGGCGTCCGAAGGGAGCAGGAGCTCTAACTGAAAAAGGTAAAAGCTTCCGCAAACGGAAGACCGCCGCCAAGGGTAGCCTCGCTAGGGAGAGAGTATGTGATGCCTCCCTCTCCGGAGTCCAATGGCAGAAGCGGCGACGAAGAGGAATCAAAGCATAGGCCAGAAGGCGAAGATAGCCGCAAACCGCTCCCGGAGGCGGGCACATCACGCAACAAAAACCCTTCCTTCGGGAAGGTGATCCAATTGACCATAAGGAGTCAAAAGAAACAGCCCTCTTATAAAGAGGCGGCCATCCCTTCTGATCAATCTACAGCACTACAAGGCTGCTACCGCTCTCTTAAGTAGTAGAATCGCATGCAGTAGCAAAAATCATCACGGTGTATCCATTCAAGAACCGTGAGTGTGGAATAAACGCCTATGTTGCCTTGGTGGTATACGTGGAGCTACGATTCTTTATGATGAGCGATCCGAAAGGCCTAGGGTCCGCCTCATCATATCGAACTCGTTATCGGCAACCAAACTTGGACTCTTCTGTGGACGAGATCTGGTGGCTCCTAGAGTAATCTACAAAATGCACGGAGTAATAGAACATTTCATTGTTGCGTCTGCCTACTTTCCCTATGACTCGATACTACCTCCACCACCGAAGGAAGTTTCTGTACTGCTCCAACAGATAGTAGAAGCCTTCAACAAAAAAAAAAAAAAAAACAAAAAACAAAAAAGGAATACTGAATGCTCCGAGGGCGAGCAGTCGGTCTAATCTCTCGAATATTCACCGTCAGACGTTTCCCTTCTTTAAGTCAGAAATCTCTAGAATACTCCGAGCTCTGGCATTAGCATTCAGCAGTATGCCGCTGAAAGTTATCATCATTTCCTTTTTAGCTGTCTCAGAGCATTCCAAACTTTGACAGTGAAATTCGAACACAACCTTCGGTTCGTGCCCGCAAGAATATGTATGTGTGCTGCCGAAACGCGCGAGTACAGGAAGGTTAAACAAGTTTGCGTCTTTTCACAACAAGCGTCGTTTGTATCAGTGTGTTTCACTGGGGGGTAAAATAAAAGGTTGCATGTATGTATGTATGTTGTGCTTCTATATACATACAAATGTAGACTTTCACACAGCGCTCTTTCTACGGCCATGGATTCAATCGATCTCATATGTACCAGAAAAGACTCGATTCGCATGAATTCAATATTGTTGCGGAGATGCAAACGGACCGTTAAGTTCGAATTTCGCTGTCGAAGTTCGAAAACTCTCTGGAAGTGGGGATTGGAATGATGTCAACTTCCAATGGAATTGTCAGAGCGTTCTAGAGATTTCCGAAGGGGAACTTCCAACGGCGAACGTTCGAGACGGTGGACCGAGAGCTATATAAGCGCGAACACTCGCCCTTGACATTCATTCAGTTTGTGGTATAAAACAGCGTGTGTCAAGTCGGTGTGATCAACCAGTGTGAAAAGAAAAGCCCTCAATAAAGGTTTGTGTATTGTGTAATAAAGTTTAAAGTGGATAGTATTGGATAATAAAGAAAAGTGATGAAGCTACACAGATAATTGATCTGTGGTGAAAGAATTAAAAGTGTGTGTGTTTCAATTTAAATAAAAAGGACAATTGTAGTTTATCGCAATCCAGTGGTGCGAACCCTTTTTGGTGTGGGGATCGAAAAATTCGTAACAATATTGTTGCGCTGTGAGTGAGCAGCGGGGGTAACCCCCACTAACCCTGTGGAAGCCTTGGAGAATGTTGCCATTTTAAGTGAAAAGTTTCATTGAGACACGTGTCTTTTGAATTTTAAGTCATTTTGTACGGGTCTATAGTAGGGCACATTCAAATTGTCATTCTTGCCGCAACCCCTTCCGCTTAGGAGATCATCTGTTCTGCATGTCAAAATCCTGAAGTTCGTCTCTTGTGGATTCAGAGTTCCAGTTGCAATTTTCTGAAATCATCGTGAGTTGTCAATAGATAGTTCAAAAAGTCAATAGACAGTTCATAAAATCAAGTTACCTGGAATCGGCAGGTCAACTCCCAAAGTTCCTCGTAGCCATTTGGATTCTTGATAATCTTCATTCCACTCGCAAATTGCAGCTGCTCCGGATCATTAGCGACTGTCTTGAAGTACTTTTGCGTGTAAGGGTTTTTTTATATTCCATGCGAACAACGTCAATGGATCATCGGTGTTGCCAAAGAGATTTCCTTTACTATCCATAGCTTCTTGGGAAACTTGAACCTCGCGTTTGCCGAGTTCCACGAAACCAGGTACCTCAGTTTGCGGGTTTGCCAGCCAAATGGTTCGATTATCAACCACACTCTGCGGGACTGCGTTTTCCGTTTGGCTAGCCATTGAATGGAAGTACAATTTCCTATCCCCACCTGATGACAAGGTTGGTCTGTTAATAATTCTTGGACTCTAATCGGCGATATACCTTTTGTCTTCCGCGGCGACAAATTGATGGCGAATGGTCCGTCCCTTAGTATAAAAATCTGGCCAGCAACAGTATGATTTCCCCAGTTGGGATCTGGATATAGTAGCTTGTTCTCGATTCGCCATGCTTGTTCGCGATACGAATCGTAGACCACCATGCCGTGGTTGGCCGCATCAGTGACGTAGACCATTGCTTTTGACATTTGCCACCTGGTGGTGGGTCACGTATGTCGAAAGCCGGGGTGACAAAGACCGATGAAACGGGAGTGTAGACGTTGTCGGGGAACTCTAAGCTCTTGGTAATCCTGTTAGTGTTTAGGTCGATATATGGATCTGTGGCGGGCACACCTGGGAGTTTGTGACGATGCCAGAATCGTCACTGTTGTTGTATCACTGTTATATATAGAATTGATTATTGATCTACACAAGCAATACGAATTTATATGAATCCAGGAGAGCAATTTTGAAATTCTAATCACTACGTTTGGGTACTATCGTATAATTCACGTGAACCACATCGGGGGGAAATGCCGTACTGTACTTTTCTGGCATTCAAGAGGTATTCACGTATATGATAAGCTATGAATTCGAGATAAAGATCCCCAAGACTCGCTTGAATCTACATATTCTGTGTTTTTGTTTGCTCTTTGGTTTTTAATGTTCCGTCCTCGACAGCCTGCGTTCGACTCGTGATATATATCTAAGCAAACATGGTTAGTTGGCACTAAGGGAGGGAGCAAACAGAGCAAAGAAGTTGATCGCGTTTAACATGGCAAATGCCAGTTTCGACCTCTGTCCCTGCCTCCGAGTAGCCAGGTAGTGAACTAATGCGTGCAACGACCCGACCTCTTGTTCGTGGGGAAAGAGGAACTTGGCCCTCCAGGTTGGGGGTTGCGCTTAGGGGTAACATCACTATCACGGACAAAAATAGTTTTTACGAAACAACCACAAGCCTCGGATACGGAGAGACTGCACCTGGAATGTGAGGTCCCTTAACAGACCGGGTGCAGGCGATCAATTGTAACAAACCCTCAGCTGATATAAAGCAAATATAACCGCACTCCAAGATGTACGATGGGATGGACCAGGCAAAAGACGGATGAAAAACTGCTACATCTACTAAGGGCATCGTTACAGGGAGTGCACGCAACGCTTATTTGGATGCGGATTCGTCATACGAAGAAGACTCTGAAAAAAAGTCTCAAGCTTTCGGGATGTAAGCGAACACCTCAAAACCATCCGCATCAAAGCTAACTCTAACAGAACCCATTCCCAATGTCTCAGTTGCTTTGGTGGCATTACAGCCCATGAAAGGCTAGAGCCAAACTTCTCTCAATCACCCATGTTGTATGTAATTTATTTTTCAGACAGGTGAAAGGGACCTACAGTTTTTAATGCCGATTCCGAACGGCTTGAGTCGAGAAGCATTTTCTTGGCAAGTATACTAAGGGGGTTTTGCCAGTTTTGCCGCCGAGGAGGGACGCCGCGAAATAAACATTTGGTGACGTTGATATCGTTATCGGGATTCGAACTCGGTCATCGTGCGCCAGAGTCCAACGCACTAAACACTGCGCCCTCTAGTTCTAAGAGATTTTAATGCAAAATTGGGCAAAAGGGACATATTTGAGTCGAACACGGAGAAATATAGCCTGCACGTCCGAACAGGGACATCGGCTACTCGACCTCCGGGCGGGGCGGAATCTCCTTCCGGCTTGCATACGATTCCCGCATCTCAATGTTCATAAAGGAACCTGGCGATCGTCTGATCAGTCTACCACTCCTCTAGCAACCTTCCGAGAAGTCAACATCGACTCGGATCACTACCTTGTTGTAGGCGAGGTTCGATTGAAGATATCAAGGATGGCTCGGAGTCGAGCTGGACAACGAAAGTTTGACGTCGGAAAGCTACAATCGCAAGGGACCGCTAGGACATTTGCTGATCGAGTTTCCCTCAACCTCTCGCAAATTCCGATAACACCGGAACAATCCACAGAACAACAGTGGGAGCATTGCCTGCGTGTCATCAGAGGCGCTGCACCTGATGTGTTGGGCTTCAGACAATCGACAACTAGAAGCTCCTGTGTTCAGTGTTGTGTAATGTAGTAAAGAAAAAAACTAAAAAATTGCAAAAAACATTAATTTAAAATTAATTTTATTTATTTGTGCTGAGAGTGGTGTTGCGTCTTCGAGACGTGGAAAACATGCACCGGATTTCGGCAAGGACATGCGCTGTCATGTGACTTATTCAACCGGGTGCTGGGCAGGCGTCAACAGGGAAAGGCACTATATTCTACCAGTCCGTCCAGCTGCTAGGATACGCGGATGATACGACATCATCGCGTGTTCTCGCCGTGACATTATAGAAGCATTAACAGCGATTAAAGAACAGGGGAAACGAGTTGGTTTTAAAGTCAATGAGGATAAAACGAATTACATGTTGTCATGCAAAAACCAATCCGTCGCTCACCACCTGGAACGAAATACAACAATTGACAGCTATAATGTCGAGGTAGTTAAGGAGTTTGTCTACCTCGGGGCAAACGTAAATTCCACAAATGACACCAAAGTGGAGATCCGTCATAGAATCGCCCTTGGCAACCGCTGCTACTTCGGCTTGTCCAAACAACTTGGGACAAAACACCTCACTCGAAATACCAAAGTCATGCTTTACAAAACTGCCAGTCTTGCCATACGGAGCCGAAAGCTGGACGATAAGCAGGACAACGGAGCTGATTTTTGGTTCTTTCGAAAGAAAAATTCTGCGCCGGATATTTGGTCCTGTCTGTGAGGAAGGTTATTGGAAAACAAGAAATAACCGCGAACTCTACGATCTGTACAAAGATGTGGATGTAGTCCGGAAGGCAAAGATCCGTCGACCACACTGTCTCGGCCACATCGAGCGCATGGATGTCAACGCTCCAGGTAAGAGCCTCCTGGTCCGAGTAGAAGAGGAAGACCGAACCTCCGGTAATTGCGGATGTAAGACAACTTGGCCTCGATAACGGTCAAGGATGGAAGGCAGCTATAGCTCAGGCTCAGATCCTCCATGGATCGCTGGCCTGATAAATAAGTAAGAAAAAGTAGGCAAAATGCCACATACAGACACACAGACACCTCAAAATTACATATATCACCGCTCTTCTTGCGTCGGGGGTGTTTTAATTTTTCTTACTAGGAAGTTAGATTAGATTGGATTAGATTAGATTTTTTATTGAATGTAATAAATAACAAAATTCTACAAGACAATCAAATCTTTTAAGAAGCATAAACTATTTAAATTACAACTTGTGGATGTGTAGTTAATCGACTATAACTTTCAATAGCAATTTTTAAGTTGTGATACTGTTATCGGAGAGGTGGATAAAAAGTTTTCTTTGGAATTCGGCAAACGAGTTTATTGTCTGCAATTCGTGTGGAAGAGCGTTCCACAGACGAATTGCAGATACGAAGAAGGAGTGTTCTCCAATGCAATGGATGAATCGAGGTAATATTAGTTGGAGGCCGCGTGCTGAATGCGCAAATGTTAACATGTCATGTAAGTAATCAGGACACATATGATGAATAATTTTGTATAATTTGAGAATATTACGAAACTTCAGAAATACATTCAAACTCAGACCAAGAACACCAGTTGCTAAATGAGACACACTACAGTACCTGGGGATATTGTAGATAAATCGGATACAGTCATTAAAAGCGACATTTAATCTGCTCTTGCATTCAAAGTCAAGATATGGATACACCAAACCGTTATAGGTAAAAAACGGCATTAATAAGCACTTAAATAGGTGTATTTTCATGGATTTTTTTAATAAGTGACTAAAATGTCGCAGGCATCGGAGACCAGTGTAAATTTTTTTAATTGTGTATACTGTTGCACTGCAGCAACTTAAAGAGGAGTTGATGTAGTAGCCAAGATATTTCACGGACTTCTCAATGGGAATCATTTTACCATTCACTACTATCGGAGGAAAGTCTCGTAGATCGGTATTCCTGTCTGAGCAAATAAGGCTTGTTGATTTGGTGGGATTGAGCTTAAGTTTATTAAGTGCTGACCATTTCGCAATACTACTAAGATCCTCATTTACTCTTGCTATGCAGTCATCACTTAGACCTATGGGCCGAGTAATGTAAATTAAAACATCATCAGCATACATGTGAAGTTTGCAATTTTGAACCACTTGCGGAAGATCATTGTTGTAAAGAGAAAATAAAAGAGGACCCAATACAGATCCCTGTGGAACGCCAATATTGACAGTATATGGATCGGACATTCCAATTTCCGTGATGACCGTTTGGATACGATTACACAGATACGTTTGTAGTAACCTTAAGGAAGGTGGAGAAAAATTGAATTTCTGTTCTAATTTCGATAGCAGTATGGAATGGTCAATACAGTCAAATGCTTTTGAGAAATCAAGCAGTACTAAGACCCCTATCTCACTCGAATCTAGCGATGACCTAAGGTCGCTTGTCACCTTCATGACCGCTGATTCACAGCTATGTTTTGCTCGGAAACCAGACTGCCAGCGCGACAGTAAATTTTTTGCATTAAGATATTGCTGTATTTGATTAGCAAGTATTTTTTCAAAGGCCTTAGCTAAAAAACAAAGCATGCTAATTGGCCTGTAATCCGAGGGACTTTGAGGGCAATTTTTTTTCGGTATCGGAATAATGTTTGCAGATTTCCATTGATCAGGAAATTGGGAACTATAAATGCAAAAGTTAAAAATATGCGTTAAGTGGGGAAGCAGATGAGGGAGAAGTAGCTTCAGAAATTTTGGACTGATGCCATCGGAACCCGTGGCATTATTGCCACGGTGACATTATTGCTTTAGTAACATCGTATTCTGTGATACACTCAAAGGTGAAACCACTAGATATGTCAGGAACAGAGGTATTGCTAATTGGCACAACATAAGACGGACTGACTGAATGAGGCTTAATGAAGCTGCTTACTACATTTGGACACAAAGGACAGTTTCTAGACTTATTATTTTCTGTTACACCCAGATTTGTCAGATTTCTCCACAATTCTTTAGGGTTCATTTTGGAGTCAAGTTGGCTGTTTAGGTACGAACGTTTGGAGTTCTTAATGAGTGAGTTGACTCTATTTCGAGCCACACAGTACTGTCTTCTATTGAGCAATGTCGGATTCTTCTTGAAGCGCTTAAAAAATAATTCTCTTTCTTGTATAAGAATTTTAATTTCATTTGAGTACCAGGGGCAATTTTTGCATTTGATTTGTTTCGACTTAATCGGAACATACATATCAAATAGAAGCTTCAAAAAACCATTAAGGATATCCACTTTTTTATTAATGTCAGGTATTAGATATAAGTCGGACCAATTAAGATTATAGAAGGTTTCAAAAATTTCAGAATAATTTAAATTATCACAGTTATCTTTGTTAACATTAAATCTTACAGAGCAAAACAATATGTCATGAATAAATTCGCTAGTAGGTGTCAGTTAATCAACACATAGAATGTTAGGTACTGTGTTAGTTAAAAACAGGTCTATTAGTGAAGGGTTAGTAGGGGATTTGTAGCACGTGGGGTATTGAGTATTTACTAGCGAAAGTCCTACCTTATAACAGAAATATTGAAAAAGACTAGATATGTTATTGCACTTGAAGTAATTAACATTAAAATCACCACCAACCAGGATCTTGTCATATTTCGAACTAAAGCCCATGAGTATGTCTTCGAGTTCAGCTAAATTGTTTTCGTTGAATTTGTTAGGGGGTGAATAGACAACCACTAGAAGTATTCTGTCAGCACCGTTGTAAATTTCCACACAGAGAAACTGTATTACAGATTTATATGACGAATAGACACATTTAGCTTTAAGATTACTACGAATATACATGCATACACCACCACCAATCCTATCACTACGGTCATTTCTGAAGGGAGTGAAACTACATGAAAGCCATGTTTCAGAGACCATGAGCACGTCAACTTTTGAGCCACTAAAAATTTGGTAAACAATAGTATATTTTGATGAGATACTTCCAGGATTAATATGGCAGACATTGAGGCCTCGCTTCACTCCACACATTGCGTTAAGAACAGCCCTTATACCGTCAGGGTGGTTTCGATTCATAATAATAAGATTTAAACGCGAACATGCCGAAAACTTGAAACGTAATCTGAGACAGTATTACAACATACAGAGAACAGGGGGATGAATTAAAAGCATACATAATTAAAATTGAGTGCATAGCAAAGCTAGTCCCCATAAAAATTTAATTATTAAATTAAATGTTAAGCAATTCTGTAAAGAATACAACAAGCAAAAAAGTTTTTATTTTTTTTTTTTTTTGTTAACTAAGTTTAAAATAAAAGGAACAAGTTGGCAACACTAGAAAGGGGACTTTTTGTAAGAAGCAAATAACAAATACATAGGAATACCTAATTAATAACAACAACAATATATGTACATAGTACAATTAGAAGAGTACAAGTTCTATAAAGTAACAGAGTGATGATCAACTAAAATGATGGTTCTCGTACATCAGCAACAACCTCTTCAGCTACGACGTCTTCAGAAGAAATGTCAGTGGATGTTAACTTACAGAGCCGATCGAGGGAGAATGCGTTACAGATGGGCAGAGGTTTCTGGGTGGGTGTTTGTGTTACGAAGACTCTCCCATTTCTTGTGAACACAGAATGGATGCATTTTCTTTTCCGGAGCGCACATGCCCTCCGGTATAGATCATGATTGTGTTTTGTAAGGCTTTCATACACTCGCACAAATTTGGTACTGACAAGTTGGTCGTGTGGGCCTTGCAGGTCGCACGTAGACCACATTTTTTATTTTATTTTCATATATTTTTCATGGCCAGAACCCTGTTTTGATGAACAATGTGGGTAAGCCCATGTAGCAAAGCCATGTTTTGTAGGCAAACGCCTATAAATCCACCCTACATGGGCGGATGAGAGCCGCTTGTGAACGTTACGAGCAGAAAAGGAGAGGGGAACACACGCTTCTAAGGAAGCAAATAAAAAAATTAACCAACATGGAAAGCGTGAGATCAAGGAGTTGGAGAGATGCTACCACAGGAACAATGCTCGCAAGCTTAACGAAAAAGTAGCATCGTTTGTCCAGTCCACAAGAAAGGAGACCTCTATAACAACGCCTACTACAAGGGAATATGTCTCCTTAACATCGCATACTAGATATTCTCTGTCGTGCTGTGTAAGCTCCTAAAACCCTTTGTGGATAATCTGATAAGCTCTTATCATTGTGATAAATCCATCATAGACTCAATATTCACACTGCGGCAGATCTTAGAGAAAACCCAAGAATACCAAATCGACACCCATCACCTTTTCGTCGTGCATAGAGACTAGCTATACAGAGCCATGTGTAGTTTTAACACCCCTGCCAAACTCCTCAGTTTTTGTAGGATGACAATAGAGAATTCCCGCTTCTCTATGGAGATCGGTATCGAATTGACCGAGACCTTTGATGTTGAAAAGGCATGCCCGATGAATGTAATCTCAGCATCATTTGCCCGATCCATAAGAAAGGAGACCCCTTTGACTGCGCCAATTACAGAGGGATAAGTCTCCTGAACATTGCGTACAAGATCCTCTCTACCGTACTGTGTAAGTACCTGAAACCGATCGTGGACAATCTGATAGGTTCCTACCAGTGTGGTTTCAGGCCAGGAAAATCCGGTAGACCAAATATTTACACTACGGCAGATCTTGGAGAAGACCCATGAATTCCAGGTCGACACGCACCATGCTTTTGTCGACTTTAAAGCCGCATATGACAGTGATTATAGAAACGAGCTATACAGAGCTATGTCATGTCTTAACATCCCTGCCAAACTCGTCAGACTGTGTAGGATGACAAGGGGAATTGTCGCTGCTCCATTAAGGTGGTCGGAGGTAAACTAACCGAGAACTTCGATGTTAAAAAAGGTTTTAGACAGGGTGACGCATTGTCAT
This sequence comes from Eumerus sabulonum, assembly GCA_951905685.1. Lineage (NCBI taxonomy): Eukaryota > Metazoa > Arthropoda > Insecta > Diptera > Syrphidae > Eumerus > Eumerus sabulonum. The sequence continues at coordinate 245,076,652 of OX645060.1, forward strand.
GTGATTTCTTTAACATCATACTTGAAAAGATCGTGCGGAACTCTGCGGCCAATACAAGAGGTGCGATCTACTTCAAGTCTACACAATTACTTGCATAGGCAGATGACATTGACGTTATTAGATGGACAAAGCGGGACGTCAATGAGGCGTTCGAAAGCATTGAAGCAGAAGCGGCTAAAGTGGGGACAATACCAAGTATATGCAGTCCTCAAAGAAAGACGCGCAACACCGACATCTTGGTCAGAAAGTCATCTTCGGCAGCTATATTTTTGAAGTAGTCAAGGACTTCGTCTACCTTGGCTCGATAGTGACAAACAGCAACGATACCAGCGCTGAGATAAAACGCAGAGTATCTCTTGCCAACCGTTGCTTCTTTGGGCTCAACAGGCGACTGAGTAGTAGAGCCCTCTCTCGAAAAACTAAGGTATCCCTATACAAAACCTTAATCATTCCGGTCCTCGTCTATGGCGCTAAGGCTTGGACGTTATCAAAAGCGGATGAAGAGGCTCTTGGACGTTTCGAGAGGAAATATCTGCGTGCAGTCTTTCGTCCCATTTGGGTAAACGGAGAGGAGAGATTCAACCAAGAACTGTACGGACTGTACAGCGACATCGGCCAAGTTAGACGTCTTCGGATCCAACGTCTAAGATGGCTGGGCCATGTAGAGCGAATGGACATCACTGCTCCGGCCCGAAGAGTCTTCGACACCAACCCCGAGGGAGGACGCAGCAGAGGACGACCGCATCTAAGGTGGCGTGCACAGGTGGTAAGGGATCTCAACCAACTGGGCGTGCGGCACTGGAAGTGGCTGGCCAAAGATCGCGCCAGCTGAAGAGGCTTGTTGGTTGAGGCCCTTGTTCAGCCCACCCCGAACTGTAGCGCCATCTAACTAAGTAAGTAAGTTTGATGTTAAAAAAGATTTAGTAATGTGATTTCTTCAACATCGTGCTTGAAAATATCATACGAGACTCACTGGCCAATACAAGAGGTAGGAACTATTTCAAGTCTGTACAACTGCTTGCGTACGCGGATGACGTTAACGTAATTGGACGAGCACAGCGTCAGCGATGCGTTCGAAAGCATCGAAGCAGAAGCGGGTCTTTCTGTTAACCAAAAGGACGCGCATCACCGATGTCTCGGCCAGAACGTCAAGAACTGCGTCTACCGTGGTTCACTAGTTACCAGTGCAGCTTCTTTGGGCTCAAGAGGCAATTGAGTAGAACCCTCTCTCGAAAGACCACGGATGCGCTATACAAACCTTAATCATCCCGGTCTTTCCCTATGGCGCAGAGGCCTATACTGTAACAAATGAAAGCAGATTAGGAGGCCGTTGGCCGTTTCGAGAGGAAAATTCTGCGTACAATCTTGTAAGGAAAGTGGAGGAGAAGACTCAACCACGAACTGTACGGGCTGTACAGCGGCCTAGTTAGACGTCTTCGGATACAACGTCTTAAATGGCTGGACTATGTAGAGCGAATGGACAGCACAGCTCTGGTCCGAAGAGTCTAAGGTGGCGCACACAGGTGGAAACTGTGGAACTTAATCAACTGGCCGTGGGACGCTGGAAGCGGCTGGCCAAAGATCGTGCTGTCTGGGTAGGCTTGTTGGGTTGGCTTGTTGAGATGACGCGACAATTTTCTTTAACTAAGGGTTAGAACATAAGTGCGAAACATGTCACTTTCAAGCCAAAGAGGAGGCATTACAATTAGATTCCACTGACCGCACTGGTGTCTTGCGCGAACAGATTACAGTTGTCCGAGTACTGAGTACATCTCGGTCCATCGCAGCCATCGCGAGTGGTAATTTCAACACAAATACATGCAACAACATCGATGGCACCCTTCGCACACATTTAATGTTGTCAGCAGTGTGTGTATATGTGTGTGTATGTGGGAGGGAACGTGAACACAGAGCGGGATCGTGTGGTATATGGCGTGATCGTATGAATTGCTTGACGATGGCTGGTCTTGCCGATGGCGTGATATTGGACAGCGACTAACTAATTAATTTGACAATCAATCTGGTTATCGAACAGTGGCTCTGGTATAATGAAAGTTAAAATCAATAACTTACTTACTTACTTAGATGGCGCTACAGTTCGGGGTGAACCTGGGCCTCAACCAACAAGCCTACCCAGCCAGCACGATCTTTGGCCAGCCGCTTCCAGTGTCGCACGGCCAGTTGATAAAGTTCCCTTTCCACCTGTGTGCGCCACCTTAGACTCTTCGGACCAGAGCTATGCTGTCCATTCGTTCTACATAGTCCAGCCATTTAAGACGTTGGATCCGAAGACGTCTAACTGGGCCGATGTCGCTGTACAGCTCGTACAGTTCTGGCTCAATCTTCTCGTCCACTCTCCGTCAACACAAACGGGACCAAAGATTGCACGCATAATTTTTGTCTCGAAACGCCCAAGAGTCTCTTCATCCGCTTTGGATAACGAACAAGCCTCAGCACCATAGAGGAGGACCGGGATGAATAAGGTTTTGTATAGAGATACCTTAGTTTTTCGATAGAGGGCTCTACTACTCAGTCGCCTCTTGAGCCCAAAGAAGCAGCGGTTGGCAAGAGGTATTCTGCGTTTTATCTTAGCGCCGGCGTCGTTGCTGCTTGTCACTATCGACGAAGTCCTTGACTACTTCAAAAATATAGCTACCGAGGGTAACGTTCTGACCAAGACGTCGAGTTTGCGCGTCTTTCTTTGAAGACAGCATATATTTGGTCTTGTCCCCTTTACCCTTAGATTGAAGGTCTCGGTTAGTTTACCTCCGACCTTAATGGAGCAGCGAGAATTATCCATAGTCATCCTGCACAGACTTACGAGTTTGGGTCATGGGTCTTCTCCAAGATCTGCCGTAGTGTAAATATTTGGAGTACCAGATTGTCCACGAATGGCTTTAGGCGCTTACACAATACGGCAGAAAGGACCTTGTACGCAATGTTCTGAGACTTATCCCTCTGTAATTGGCGCAGTCATAGTGTCTCCTTTCTTATGGACCGGGCAAACGATGCTGAGATTTCATTCATCGGGCATGCACTCTTCCGACCATATCTTGCAGATGAGTTGGTACATGTTCCTAACCAGCTCATCGCTAGCTGCTTTAAACAGTTCAGCGGGATGTCCGTCGGCTTCAGCAGCTTTATAAGGCTTAAGTTTCGATATCGCTTTCTTAACGTCGTCTAGGTCGGGTGGACGGGATTCTCTTTCGTCTTCGTCCATTGTGAATGGTTCGTTCTGCCTGATGGCAGCATTTTGACTATCATCGCCGTTATACAGTTTGCAGAAGTGGTCTTTTCACAATCTCAGCATCGACAGTGACTCCACTATTAGTTGTCCGTGCTCACCCCTGCAGACTTCTGCTCTGGCTTTATAGCCTTGGCATGTTCGTTTTACATTTTGGTAGAACCTTCGATCGTCGTTTCTGCAATAGCATCTCTCCATCTCCTCGATTTCGCGCTTCTCGTGCTCCTTCTTTTTTCTTCTTAGAAGCCCATGTTTCTTTACATGGGCCTTTTTGCATTCGTCATCAAACCAGGTGTTTCTCGAAGGTGGTGGCTTGAAACCGAGTTCATTTGAGGCGGCCTCTCTGATGGCGTTCTAACAACGACTCCATTGCTGTTCTATGGCTTGTGCAGATTCCATCGGGACTTGAGAGAGCTTGAGGGAGACTTGATCGGCGAAGGTCCTGGCGGTCTCCTGCGATTGCAGCTTTCCGACGTTAAATTTTGGTGTTCTTACTCGACTCCATTGATTCCGAGAAATTCGCATCCGTGCCTTGGCTGCAACAAGGTAATGATCCCAGTCGATGTTGGCTCCCCGAAAGGTTCGGACATCTAGGATGCTGGAGGAGTGTCTGCGTCCTCCAACCAATCAAATTAATCATGTTGCGTCGATCGCAATGTGATCAATTTGATTGGTTGTCGATTGATCGAAAGACCGCCAGGTCCCCTTATGGATGTTGAGGGGTGGGAAACGTGTGCTTGCTACTACGAGATTATGTCCCGCCATAAAATCCACTAGCCTTATGCCGTTTTTTGACGTGGTGTTGTGTAGGCTGTGCTTTCCTATGACTCGTTCAAAGATAGCTTCCTTACCCAGAATCTCCTAGAACGATTTTGGTGTCATAGCTGGGACATTGGGCCATCATCTTCTTTGCTCTGTTTGCTCGCTCCCTCCTCCCCTCAATAACGATGGAGATTAAGTTAGTTTCCCAAACACAGCGAGTCATTTTCATAACCACGGAAGGAAAAGCGTTGACATTTGGTAGTATTTAAGAACAATTGGTTAAAAGTCTACCATGCCTGGAGTCATTGAATGCCTTCTTCTAAAGGTTGATCATCAGCGAATAAGAGGCGAAGAGAATCTAAGAAAATATTGGGCTTGTCGGTAATAAAAATAAAAAAGAGTAGCGGTCCAAGATGGCTGCCTTGAGGGACACCTGATGACACGTAAATTGGGCTAGAAAGACAATTATCAATGGAAACAAACTGAATGCGACCTATTACCTATAGATAAGATTCCAGCCGTTTCAAAATACTTAAATGAAAACCGATTATTTCAAGTTTTTTTTTTTAATAAAATTGAGTGACTTACTCTATCAAATGCTTTTGCAAAGTCCGTATATATAACATCAACTTGACACCCTTCCTCGAGCTTAATTAAGACGTAGTTTGTCAAAATAGAAAGGTTGGTAGCTGTTGACCTTCCTCTTCTTCTCCTTAACGGGCACTACAGTCCGGGGTGAACCTGGGCCTCAACCTACATGACCAACATAGTTGGAGAATTAGCACGATCTCTTGCTAACCTTTTCCATTTCCGCACACCCAGTTGGATGAGGTCACCTTCCACCTGTCATCTTACGTGCGGCCGTCCTCTGTTTCTTCGTCCCTCGGGGTTGGATTCAAAGAATCTCTGGGCTGGAGCTGTGGTGTCCATTCGCTCCACAGGGCCCAGCCATCTTAGGCTTTGAATCCGTAGACGCCTGACTAGGCTCATGTCGCTGTACAGCCCGTAAAGTTCGTTGTTGAATCTTCTCCTCCATCCCCCGTCTGCATTTATAGGCCCTAAAATCACAAGCAAAATCTTTCCCTCGAACCGACCAAGGGCCTCCTCATCCGCTTTTGATAGTGTCCATGCTTCTGCGACGTCGGTGGTGAGCGTCCTTTTTTGATGACAGCATATACATATTTAGTTTTACCCTCGTTTACCCCCAATACTCGCAAACGCCTTATTGACATCTCGCTGTGATCTACCTATTATGTCAATATCGTCGGCATATGCAAGGAGTTGCGAGAAATAGATTGTGCCTCTTGTATTGGCCAGTGATTTTTGCACAATCATTTCCAATATGATGTTAAAGAAATCACACGACAGCACAACGCCCTGCCTAAATCCTTTTTTGACATCAAAACTATCGGTGTTTTGTTCACCGATTCGGATGGAGCAGCGAGCATTCTCCAAAGTCATCCTGCATAGTCTGACGAGTTTAGTAGGTATGTCAAAGGTAGACATAGCGTTGTATAGCTCGTCTCTAATTACGCTGTCGTATGAGGCTTTGAAGTCGACTTGACTTTTAATGAAAATGATACACCTCGCTTGGTGGTTTTTGACAGACTGACTTTTATTTATTTATTTTTTTTATTTTGTTACAACTCATTTATAACACTTTCTCTTAACAAAATATCCCCAAAAAAAAAAAAAAAAATCAGTTTTCAAATGGTTATAAGTATTTTTAACAATAAAAACAATTTTATAAACTACATACTTATTTTAGTTTACTTCCCCCATTCCCATCAGATATATAAATTTATAATGTTTATTTGCACAAAGTGCTTTAGTAAATATATCTGCTGGCATAGGAGAGGTTGGTACATAACTAACCTTGATTTTATTATTCACTACACATTCTCTAGCAAAATGATGGCGATAAGTCTTGCTACAATGGTCATTATCGGCCTTTTCTAATTTTAAGCTTACTTCCATTGGAGTATCTGAAGTTTTGCAATCAATCATATTAAATCTTTTCAAAATATTGTCAATGAATTTCTCTTGGCTCAAGGTTACATAATTTTTTTTAACATTTACATTTATGCCAAGGCAATTTTTTGTTTGACCCAAATCTTTAATTTTGAAATCTGACTCTAATGCATTTATCAACCCTTTGTAAGTTTTATCGCAGTTGTAAAATACAAAAAAATCATCGACAAATACAGCTACATAAACTTTCAAATTATTATGACATTTCATGAATAGACAGGGTTCATATTTAGATTTCTTGAAACCTAACTTTAACAAACTGGATTCTACTTTTATGTACCAGGCCCTAGCTGACTGTTTTAGTCCATATATGGCCTTTTTTAACCTTAAAACTTTATTCTGACAATTTTTAAAATTAGAATTTTCTGGTATTTCCATAAATATACATTCATCAATATTACCATTTAGGAAAGCTGTTGGTACATCTAAATGGTTCATTTTTAAGTCTAGTTGAACACTCAAGGCAAAAAGTAGTCTCAAGGTAGAATAACGCACAACAGGAGAAAATGTTTCATTATAGTCCATACCTTTGATTTGAGTGAAGCCCTTAGCCACAAGTCGGGCTCTATACCGAACATTACCGCTACTGTCACACTTCTCCTTGAATACCTACTTGTTTTTCACTACTGTGCCCTCACTTGGCCTATCCACTAAAACCCACGTGTTATTGTCCCTAAAAGATTTCAGTTCTTCTTCCATAGCCTTACACCAATGCTCCCTTTTGGGTCCCGTGAGGGCGTCTTGTAGAGATATTTGTTCACTAGTAAAGTCTTCAACACACATGTTGGAAAATCCGTACCTCTCTGGTACACGACGAATACGCTTGTCTTTTTGAATAACAGCATCACTCTGAGTAGCAATCAAACTGTCATCAGTTATTAAGCACTCACTATATTCGTCATCCTGATCACTTGACGAATCGCTTGCAATATATGTTGGATCTTCTCTGTCTGATATCTCATTGTCTACAATGCTTATTGAACTTTCCTCTTCAGCACCTGTATTCTTTTCTATATCTTTGTCTGGCGCCCTCTCTTCAACCACAACCTCTACTGTGTCATTCATATGACTCTCCATGACTACAACGTCCCGTGCCACAGTTATTTTATTTGTTTTCTGGTCATATAATCTGTAGCCTTTGGTATTTTCTGAATACCCAACCAGATGTAACATTTGCGATTTTTTGTCCCATTTGTTACGTCTCACTTTTGGAATGTGGACCATAACTGGACTCCCAAACACTCTAATATGTTGTAGATTAGGTTTCTTACCAGTCCACATCTCATATGGGGTAGAATTATTGTCCAAAGCTGCTGCTGGTGATCGATTTTTCAAATATACTCCCGTATTCACAGCATCCGCCCATAGGTATTTGTCGAATGAAGCGTCATACAGAAGACAGCGCGCTTTTTCTACAATTGACCTATTGTACCTTTCACTTAAGCCGTTCTGCTCCGGTGTATAGGGAACTGTCTTTTGAAGAATTATCCCATGTCGCTTTAAGTAATTTTCCATCTCCACTGAGCAGAATTCCCCACCGTTATCGGACCGCAATATCTTAATCTTCTGTGACCGCTGATTCTCAACCTGCTCTTTGAATTCACGAAAATACTTAAAAGTCTCATTCTTTTCCTTTAGAAAGTAAACAAAACACATCCGGCTGTAATCGTCAATAAACAACAGATACTATCTAGCCAAACCAAGCGATTTCTTCTCCATGGGGCCACACAAGTCTGTATGAACCACTTCTAGGACCCTGCTGCTCGTGCTGATACTAGCAGAGAAAGGCAGCCTGCTTTGTTTGCCTTCGCAGCAAACTACACAACTTGATTTGCTTATATTCTGTTTTTCCTGGTAAGTTACACCTTTGACTGCTCCTTTTTTCATTTTCTCAAGGTCATTCATATTTATGTGACCCAATCGTCTGTGCCAAGTGTTGCATGAGGTCTGTGCAACTGCCGCTAAAAGCTGCTTCGACTTTTCAATGTTTAATCTGTACACTTCATTTTTCAAGCTCGCTTCACCAATACAAACATTCTGGGTGTTGTAAATGTAACATCCATCTTTATTGAAGGATACTCTGTTACCATTTGCGATCATTCTGCTGACTGAAAGCAAATTTGTGGTGAGTGTTGGTATGCACAAAACATTCTTTATTTCTACTTCATGTGTGATTGTTTTCACTCGCGTAGTAAGCCGGATATCCCCGGAGCACAACACTGAAACTTTCGTGCGATCAGCGACAAATTTTTCTTTCACTTTCGGTTCATAAGATATGTTTGTCAACATGTTCTTGTTTGACACCATGTGGGCACTTGCGCCAGAGTCGACGTACCAGTCGTCTTGATTGAACTCTCGCGCAAGAAAAACTGCACTCAGCACGTTCGAAGTTGATTTCTGTTTGTCTTTATTTAATAGGCGGCACTGGCTCTTGAAATGTCCGATCTTTTTGCAATGGTACCAACGAATTTGTTTTTTTTGGGTTGTGTTGACATTGACATTTCTACTGACAGGTGATGGGTTCATTTGATGTTTGCTACTGTCACTATGCTCCCATAGGTGGCATTTCTGTACTTGTGCAATTAGTGCGCCTTCTGACTTAACCTCAAATTCCGAACTCATGTCTAACAAAATCGTTTTTATAGCATCAGCACTTATCTTCAATCCTGAATGTTCGATTGCCATTATCATTGGGCTAAATCTTTCTGGCAGTCCTGCCAGCAACAGAGAGCCGATCCACTCGTCGTTTATTTCGAATCCGGTGCCCTTCAATCGCTGAGCCGTTTCCACAATCTGATTAACATAGCTGGTCATACTATCACAACTCTCCAAACGTATTGATATAAGGCTTCTTAGAAGAGTAATCTTGCGCGTAAAACCGGAATCGTCGAACAATGATTTCAATTTGGCCCACAAAGCTTGTACCGTGGCTTCGGTTTTTATATGGACAAACAACGATGGATCGATTGTCATAATTATTTTTGCCCTCGCCTTCTTATTTTCAGCTTCCGTTAGCCCCGTGGTGCTGGTTACATCTATGCCTTCCAGGATCATGAAGTTTTCGGCGGCAAACGCCCAGTCATCGTAGTTTTCGCGTCCTTTTAGTTTAGGAACGTTCACTGAGTAATTACCTGACGACATTTTAGCACTGACAGTCTAATGAAATAAAAAACTGAAAGTCACAAACACTAATTACTTTTTACTTTTCAACTGGGCCCATAACCAAATGAAAATGATACACCTCGCTTGGTGGTTTTTGACAGACTGACTTTCAATTGTTGTAACTGTTATTCATTTATAACAGTTACAATTCATTTATAACAACTTTGAGCGTCTACTTGAAATTCATTGGTTTTTTCCAGGATCTGCCGTAGTGTGAAGATTTGGTCGATGGTGGACTTCCCTGGCCTGAATCCGCACTGATAAGGACCTATCAGCTTATTTACAAATGGCTTCAGGCGTTCACACAAAACGGCAGAGAAGATTTTGTAGGCGATGTTAATGAGACTTAGTCCTCTAAAGTTGGCGCATTCAAAAGGATCTCCTTTCTTTCTTCTTTTTTTTGTATATATTCATGTTATTACTGCTATTTGCTTATTTGTTTATTTATTATTATTATTCCTTTTATTTGTTACATTTGTCGACACTTAGTTTCAGATGAGAGGTTAATTTTATTGAGATGATATCTCAGATCACAGTGCCCCGTAAGGTAGTTGACTAGTCTCCTGATAGCTACTCTATGAAGTTTGAGTGTATTAATAGAGTGTTGTTCAAGGAAGGATTCTCTTCGATTGGCGAAGTCCTTAAACGCTGTTCGAAAAGGCAGATGTTGTGATTTTTTCCACTTGTCTAAGGAGAAGTTAATCTTAGACCTGGGAATGCCGCAAAAAAGGTTCGGCACCTATGTGCCTTTCACTCGAATCTTTCTTAGCGAGTTGATCGGCGATTTGCTTTCGCTTTGCTTGTTGGGTGCCAGGGCAACCCACCAGAGTTTGACCTTAGTTCTTTTGGTAAGATCTTGTAAGGTAACATGGGATTCTTTAACGGAATTGGAGTTCGTGCTATACGAACTCAGCGCTTGAAACACTGCTTGGCTATCAGAGAGTATATTAGTGATAACTTCGCTTATGCCAGTCCCTAAATTTAGATTGACGCATGGCAAGATGGCATATAACTCAGCTTGGAAGATACTAGAAAGTACAGAGGCTAGCAAGCATGTGCTTTACCGGAGCCCTAAGGTCTACTGCAAAGGCGGCACTCAACATGCTACTCCACCTAATTAGCTAGCCATACATACGGCGGCGAGATTAAAGGCCAGCTCAAAATAGACTAGCTATATTGTCGATCACGCTACTATCCTACGACAAGAAAACTTTGGCAGACGACTCCGCCTACATTGTTCAAAAATAACCTACCCAGAAAGGAAGAAATGGTCCCGATAAGCGTGACCTCGTAGGGGCCGAGTGGACTTTTACACAGAGACTTAAAGCGTCTTCCAGGCGGAGCTGCTGGCATTAAGGGAAGTCCTATATTGGCTAAGATGGAACATGATATCTGTCAGAGATATTCGAGTTTTCACTGACAGCCAAGCTGCCCTGAAATCGCTGGAGTCTAATACCTACACATCCAAGGCAAGCCTTGACTGCCGCCGATCTTTTAAAGAGATGGATGAACAGTTTAACATTCAACTTTTATGGGTACCAGGACACAGCAACATTTCAGGAAATGAGAGAGTTGACATGCTCGCCAAACAAGGAACGACACAACAAACTAACATACGCTAGCATGGCATAAATTAGAGCTAATGAATCAAGCTACGGCTGAGATGAACCTGAGATGGACCCAAGGGCGTACCTGCCTAACCACCAGGCAAGCCTGGCGACCACTTGATCGACAGCGAACCATGGGACTAATCTCCCTAAATTGAACCGATATCAGCGTAATCAACTAACCAACATGTACAAAGACTAAGGCAGGTTTCGTGTGACTTTTGCCGGAGCTGTGAAGACGAAGAGAAGGTTGAGTAAGAAAAGACTCGATCTGCGTGAATTCAATATTTATTTTAACGAAAAATGGCAACTTAACAGAATGTTCAAAAGATAAATACAAAATGGAGCAAGAAAGTTGTGAAAATATTGTTACCAGGTTATCGTTACTTAATACTGTTGAATGTTGTCCTCGGATACTACTACTATACCTGTTCAGTACAGGCATTGTGAGTGAGCACCGCGGACAACCCTTACTAACCCTGTGGAACGCTTAGAGAATGTTGCCATTTTAAGTGAATAGTTTCATTGAAGCACGTGTCTTTTGAATTTTAAGTCATTTTGTACGGGTCTATAGTAGGGCACATTCAAATTGTCATTCTTGCCGCAACCCCTTCCGCTTAGGAGATCATCTGTTCTGCATGTCAAAATCCTGAAGTTCGTCTCTTGTGGATTCAGAGTTCCAGTTGCAATTTTCTGAAATCATCGTGAGTTGTCAATAGATAGTTCAAAAAGTCAATAGACAGTTCATAAAATCAAGTTACCTGGAATCGACAGGTTAACTCCCAAAGTTCCTCGTAGCCATTCGGATTCTTGATGACCTTCATTCCGCTCGCAAATTGCAGCTGCTCCGGATCATTAGCGACTGGCTTGAAGAACTGATGCGTGTAGGGGGTATTTATATTCCATGCGAATAACGTCAATGGGTCATTGGTGTTCCCAAAGAGGTTCCCTCTACTATCCATGGCTTCTTGGGAAACTTGAACCCCGCGTTTGCCAATTTCCACGAAACCAGCTACCTCAGCTCGCGGGTTTGCCAGCCAAATGGTTCGATTATCGACCACACGAAGCGGGACTGCGTATTCCGTTTGGCTGGCCAATGAATGGAAGTACAAATACCTGTCCCCGCCTGATGATAAGGGTGGTCTATTAATAATTCTTGGATCTTCAATCGGCGATATACCTCTTTGCTCGCGCGGCGACAGATTGATTGCTAATGGTCCGTCCATTAGTGTAAAACTCTCGCCAGCGATAGTATGTGTTCCCCAGTCAGGGTCTGGATATAGAAACCTGTTCTCGATTCGCCATGCTTCGTCGCTATGCGAGTCGTAGACCACCATGCCATGGTTGGTCACATCAGTGATGTAGACCATTGCTTTTTGACATCTGCCACGTGGTGGTGGATCACGTATGTCGACAGCCGGGGTGATAAGGAGCGATGCAACGGGAGTGTATACGTTGTCGGGGAACTTGAAGCTCTTGGTTATCCTGTTAGTGTATAGGTCGATAATATGGATCTGTGGCGGGCACATCTGAGAGTCTGCGACGACGCCAGAATCGATCACCCACATTTGATTACACTCGTCTATCTGTAAGGACAATTATTTTAATAATCTGGTTTCAGATGATTGGAGTTTTAGCTACCCTGGTGCGGAAGGCAGATGTGATGCCGGTGCAGTCGTTGTGACTCTTTTGAATATCGTAGCTTGGGTACGCTTCAACTATTGGTCCATTGGGACCATTTCGCCGGGAAACTACTCCTAGTGTGAAGGGAATGCCGTCTGTGAATCTGGGAATTGTGACGAAAACCCTAATGTCTCCGTTCTCTGAAATGAAGTGATGATATGAACGAAATATTAATGTGAATATGGATGGGACACTTACTTTTGTAGTGGACGTCGACATCAATGGGCGTCCCTGTATTGTTTGTCATTAGTCCATTGTCGATGGCATATTGGCGATCGACATCTGAGGGGAATCCATATTCAAGGACCTTCCACGATAAAACTTCTCTGAGACTTTTGTACCGCTGGGCGGAAGTCAATGTCGCAGAGAAACAAAGAAATAAGACACCGAGGGCTTCGAGGTGCATCGTTGGTTGTCCCTGAAAAAGGAGGTTAATTTGTATAACTGTACTAAAGAGAATAGACTATAGATGTAAAAAAGAAATTCGAATTTAGATAAACCTAGGATGGCAATTTTCAATTTCTAATCCCTGCGTATGTGTGCTATTGTAGAAATCGCGTGAACCATTCAAGAGGTACTATTGCATTTGATTAGCTATGAATTCCAGATGAATGTCGCCAAGATTCACTTGAAGGGCTACCACATTGTGGTTCGTGGTGTTTTTTTTCTTTTTGCTATGTGGCTTTTTAATGTTCTGTCCTCGACAGCTTGCGGTTGGCTCGTGTCATTGTACCTAAGCTAACATGCTTAGCTGGACGGCAAAGGACTAACAAAGGCCCCGTAGGGGTAGCATCTATCCGACGGAAGCTGGCCTGCTAAAAAGCGAGAAGAGCAACCGCAGACGAACACCTTGCGGCACTGTTAGTAAGTCCCATCCCGACCTCCTCGTGGTGCCATCTGGAGATTTCCTATGGAAATTGCAGACATGGAAGGGCGAATGGCGAAGAGCGTAACCATAGAAAAGCACATACTTCGAAACAACTACAAGCCTCGGATAAAACGGACTGGACTAATTTTGACGACCCTTACAAAAGACGAAAAAAGAACGATGATCATCGGCTCTGTATGTGGAATGTTATGTCCCTAAACAGGCCACGTGCAGCCATCCAGGAAATGCGATGAAATGGACCGTGTATAAGGAGAATGAAAAACAGTGACATATACTACGGAAACCGCTACAAGGAGAAGAAGCAAAGCCTATTTGGACGCAGATTTGATGTTCGAGGTGGACTTAGGCAAAAAGTCCCAAGCCTCCGAGATGTGAACGAACGCCCCAAAACAATCCGCGTCAAAGCTATCTTAGGGAACATCAGCTTGATATGGGTTCACGCCCCCACAAAAGAAAAAGACGACAGAGTCAAAGATGACTTCTAATACCTCCTAGATATGACACCAAGATTGTTGTAGAAGATTTCATCGCGAAGCTCGGTAGGGAAGACATCGAACGAGTCGTAGGATTACACAGCCTCCTGATCGTTTTTCTGTTAAGCAAATCGATCATATTGCGAACGACGTCAGACAGTCCTCCAGCATCTTGGTAGTCTGAACCTTTGGCGGAGGCAATGTTGACTCGGATTATTACCTTGTTGCAGCCAACGTACATACGTGCATGTGCGGATATTGCGCAAAATTTGACGTCAGGATGCTGGAATCACAAGAGACCGCCAGGACCCTTGCCGATTGTGTCTTCCTAAAGCAGAGCCGATGCAAGATGCACAAATCATAGAACAGCAAAGAAGACGTAGTCAATGCGCCACCAGGAATGCTGCTTCTGATGTATTAGTTTTCCAGCCACCACCTAGGAGAAACCCTTGGTTCGATGACAAGTGCAGAATGTGAATGAGAATGCATACATGGCCACGTTGCATCGACGAACGAGAGCTGCTCGTGAGCTGTATGAGCGGAAAAGAAGGGAGGAGCACGCGCTTTTCAGAAGGAAAAAAAATGAACACGAAAAGGGTGCGATCGAGGAGATGGAGAGATGTTATCGCAGGAACGACGTTCGAAAGTTTTACCAACGAGTAAAACGAACATGCCAAAGTTATAAAGCCAGGGCGGTTGATGAGAGAGAATTAGGTCCACCCGACTTATACGAGGTTAAGATAGCGATATCAAAACTGAAGTCTATTAAAGCTGCTCGTGCAGAGGGCCTGCATGCGGAGCTATTTTAAGCAGCTGGAGATGATTTGGTGGGGAACCACCAGCTCAAATGTAAGATATGGTCGAAAGAATGCATGCCCGATGAATGGAATCACAGCATCGTTTGCCCGGTCCACAAAAAAGGAGACCCCTATAACAGCGTCAACTATAGGGGAATAAGTCTCCTTGATATTGCAAATAAGATCTTCTCTGCCGTATTGTGTGAACGCCTGAAACCGTTTGTGGACCAAATGTTTACGCTACGGCAGATCTTGGAGCAGATCCAGGAATACCGAATCGACATTCACCACCTTTTCGTCGATTTCGAGGCTGCATATGACAGCGTGTATAGAGATGAGCTATATAAAGCCATGTCTAGTTTTAACATCCCTGCCAAACTCGTCCGACTGTGCAGGATGATAATGGAGATTTCCCGCTACTCCATTAAGGTCGGTAAAAAGTAACCGAGACCCTTGATATCAAAAGAGGTTTAAGACAAGGCGACGCACTCTCATGCAATTTTTTCAACATTATGCTTGAAAAGATCATGCGGGGTCCACTGGACAATACACTGCCACGATCTACATCACGTCTGTACAATGTGCTCGCATACGCTGGAGACATTGATATGATTGGAAGAACGCAGCGAGACGTTAATGAAGCTTTTGTGGCCACTGAAGTAGAAGCGGTTAAAGTGGGTCTGCTCATAAGCTGGAAGAAACTGGCGGATATTACTGCGATCCAGGAAGTATGCTGGATAGGAAACCATATGATTAGGAAAAAAGATTGCGACGTACATATATTACAGCTGTCACAAAAGATTGCACATGTTGGGGTGCGGATTTGTCGTGGGAAAGCGGTTAAGGTCGAAGGTCATCGACTTTAAATCTGTAGTGTGATCGCCTGGCTGTGATCCGCATCAAAAGCAGATTTTAAAACAACAGCCCCATCGAAGACTTCTATGATCTCTGGGTGTACAATGTCAAAATCGTACTCGGGAACTTCGATGCCAGAATCGGTAAGGACAACACCTTTAGCGGAGTGGTCGGAAAGCACAGTCTCCACGATACAACAACAGATAACGGCTTCCGACTCACGAGCTTTGCGACAGCGCGTAATGCGGTGATAAATATCACAAGACTTCCCCCCAGCAACCCGGCGATCTCCGGATGGTCGAACCGCTAACCAAATCGACCATGTGCTCATTGATGCAAGACAATCGTCAAACATCCTGGATGTGCGAACATTCAGGGGGGCAAACGTCGACTCTGACCATTTCCTCGTAGCAGCAAGATTCAGAGCTCGACTGTCCTATGTCAGAAAGCTGTACCAGCTGCCCATGTGGAGATTCGACATCGGACGCCTGAGCACACCGGAGGTTACCAGAGTCTACAGGGAACAACTAAACGAAAAGGCACAAATGTCAGTAGTATGTGGCAGCATTGCCACTCAGCCATTCAGGAAGTAGCCGAGAACATTTAGGTTACCTACCACCTCCTACAACAAACCCGTGGTATGATGGCGAATGTGAGCAGAAAAAGGCAGCAACCGACGACGCGTATCAAAAGGCGCTGCAGCGAAAAACCAGAGCAGCGCGAGAGCAGTATCGAGCCAAAAGAAGGGAGGAGAAAAAACTACTGCAAGTAAAGAAAAGAATCTTCGTAGCTTCCCAGCTCAAGGATATCGAGGAGTCTAGGGACAAACATAAAATACGGGTCTTTTATAAGAAAGCTAAAAGCTCTTTGAAATTGCGAACGCAATCTTGTCACCGACCCGCAGGGAATAGTGGAAGTATTCAAGCAGCATTTCCAGCAGCTGCTTAAGGAGCATGACCAAGAGAGAGTGGTAGGGACTGAGGAAATCCGCTGAAGTAGTCCTCCCACCCAGCTTGAAGAAGTCGGCACAGTGTTTCAAAAGCTGAAGAACAGCAAGGTCGCAGCCTCAGATGGCTTGCAATCAGAGCTCTTCAAGGTTGGCGGCGATGTTCTGGTAGGAAGCATGCACCAGATCATCTGCAGAATTTGGGAAGATGAAAGCATGCCCGATGACTGGAATATCATCCTTATTTGCCCCAATCCATAAAAAAAGGCGATCCTACTCCCTGCTTAATGTCAAATACAAGATCCTGCCCAGCGTACTGTCTGAACGTCTAGAACCCTTTTGCACCGGACTAATCGGCAGTTACCAATGCGGCCTCCGGCCCGGCAGCTATAGACCAAATATTCACGCTTCGACAAATCCTGGAAAAGACCAGCGAGTTTCAAATACCATACCATCTCTTCATCGATTTAAAAGCCGCATACGACAGCATTCACGGCAGAGGTCTGTTTGATGCGATGGCCGGATTCGGGATCCCACGAAAACTGATCCAGCTGTGTCGCGCCACGCTAAAAAATACGCGATGCACCGTGGTTCTAGGACATCTAAACCGTTTGAAACATGCACTGAATTGCGGCAAATAGATGCGTTGCCATGCGACATCTTCAATTAAGTGCTGGAGCAGATAGTGCGACGACCAGGCGTCAACAGGGAAGGCACTACAAGTATGTCCAGCTGCTAGGATACGCGGATGGTATTGACATCATCGCGCGATCTCGGCGTGACGTTGTAGAAGCTTTCACGGCGATTGAGGAACAGGCGGAACGAGTTGGTCTTAAAGTCAACGAGGATAAGACAAAGTACACGCTGTCAAGCAAAAGCCGATCCGTCGCTCACCACCTGGGACAAATTATAACAATTGACAACTGACAACAATTCAAGGTAGTTAAGGAGTTTGTCTACCTCGGGGCAAACGTAAATTCCGAAAATGAGACCACAGTGGAGATCCGGCATAGAATCACCCTTGGCGACCGCTGCTACTTCAGCTTGTCCAAACAACTGGGGTCAAAACTCCTCACTCGAAAGACCAAAGTCATGCTTTACAAAACGCTT
Source organism: Eumerus sabulonum (assembly GCA_951905685.1). Classification (NCBI taxonomy): domain Eukaryota; kingdom Metazoa; phylum Arthropoda; class Insecta; order Diptera; family Syrphidae; genus Eumerus; species Eumerus sabulonum. The sequence continues at coordinate 245,094,211 of OX645060.1, forward strand.
ATACTGCCAGTCTTGCTGTACGGAGCCGAAAGCTGGACGATAAGCAGGACAGCGGAGCTGATTTTGGGTTCTTTCGAAAGAAAAATTCTGCGCCGGATATTTGGTCCTATCTGTGAGGAAGGTGAATGAAAGAGAAGACAGCACCGCGAACTCTACCAGCAGTACAAAGATGTGGATATAGTCCGATTACATAGGCTCGGCCACATCGAGCGCTCCAGCTCCAGCAACGCTCCAGCTAAGAGGGTCTTCGACTCCGAGCCCCCTGGTTCAAGAAGAAGAGGAAGACCGAACCTGCGGTATGAAGACCATTCGCGGATGCAAGACAACTTGGTCTTGATAACTGGAAGCAGGATGGAAGGCTGCTATAGCTCAGGCTTAGATCCTGCAGGCATCGCCGGCCTGATAAGTAAGTAAATAAGTAAGCTCGCATCTAAGGTGGCGCACACAGGTGGAGAGGGACCTCAGCTAACTCAGCGTGCGACACTGGAAACAGCTAGCAAAATATCGTGCTAACTTGTAGGTTTCGGTCCCGGTTCACCCCCCCCCCCCCCCCCCCCCCCCCCTGTAACACTACCTAATTATGTAAGTCGACCACCATGCACGTAGGGTCCTCCTCCGATATCAACGTATCCAATCCAATGAGTTGTAGATGTGCCTCATCAGAAGGGGTACATCGATTCATATCCAATAGTTTTGCTAGATCAGTACTTCAACTGGAAGGAACACATTTAAACATTAAAGTCTCATATGAATCTTGTAGCTCGTAACTATAAATAAACCGCTGGTCACCAGTAGCACTTGCAACACACATTTACGAATTCCTTACATTAAATTACATAAATTACAATTCATTCCACATTATCACTGACATATGTAAGCAATATTCCAATTAGTGCATATGGACGTACGTTTTGAATGGTGGTTAAGAGAATTATCACGGAAAAGTTTCTTTATACACTTTACACTAACTTGATCGTTAGACGTCTAACTTATTCGTTTTTATAATGTTTCCGAATGTGCACTTCCAAGCGAAAGTGCATGATAGGAAACAACCCCTATGCCTTAGATTGACCTTCTCGGATGATAGAATGATATCCCACTGTCGGGAGGCCAAAGTAGCAATTAAAAGTAAAAAAAAAATTAATTGCTGTCACCGGCGAGAGCTACTTAGAAGGCCATTTCATCAAGTGTTTACTAAAGATTACTAGACTCTCATGGTAATAAACTAGGTGCTTCACAACCTTGTTCTGAAGTGGGCTATTAATAATGTATATAACGTGTAAGCACGTAAGCGTTTGTAAGTTGTATGTAAATGTTTACTGAGTTTATAAACGATGTTGAACACGGAGAGTCCAATGTTGAGCTACTCTTTCGAGTACATTTGCTGGCATCGCGCTAATAACGCGCTTAATATTGTCTCTCAAGGCATCAACTAAAGCTTGCTTATCGGCTTTGACGAGCGACTCCAAAATGATTTCTACGATCTCCTAGAAGAAACCTATCACAGAGGACATATTTGAGGCGAACACGGGGAAGTATAGCCTACACGACACCACATCCGAAAACGGACATCGGCTACTTGAATTCCTGGCGGGGCGTAATCTCCTTCTAGCTAGCACACGATTCCCCCATCAAAACAACATCCAAAACATCCACAAAGAACCTGGTGTTCATCTGATCAGTCAATCAACAATCAGTATTATCACGTTGCTGTCGATGCCAGACACTCCTCCCGTATTCTAGATGTCCGAGCTTTTCGACGAGCCAACATCGACTCGGATCACTACCTTATTGTATCCAAGGTACGAATGAGAATATCAAGGATCCAAAGCATCCTTGAACGGGACAACGAAAGTATGACATCGGAAAGCTAAAATCGCACGAGACTGCTAGGATCTTTGCCAATTAAGTTTCCTTCAAGATCTCGTAAAATCTGATGACAACAACATAATCTAGAGAATAACAGTGGGAACAACAGAGACGCTGCCTCTGATGTACTGGGTTTCAAGCAGACGCCAGCTAGAGACCACTGGTTTGATGAGCAATGTGAGCAAGCTTATGTACCAAGGCAAACTGCCTAGAAAGTCATGCTTCATAGACGAACGATAGCCGCTCGTGGACACTACGAGAAGAAACGGAGGGAGGAACACAAGCTTTTAAGGAAGAAAAAAGAGAGAGATGCTATCACAGAAATGACGCTTGCAAGTTGTACCAAAAAGTAAGACGAACATGCCAGGGCTATAAAGCCCGAGCAGAAGGAGACGGACAATTAGTAGTAGGGTCACAGTCGACGCTGAGTAAGGAAAAAGTCTTAAACTTCATGCATGTAAGCGAACGCCTCATAATTATCCGCATTAAGGCCAATCTCGGCAAGTTTAATACATATGTATCAACACCCCCAAAGGAGAGAAAGATAACCGACATAAAGACGTCTTTTATGATCTCCTAGACAGAACATATGCCCAATGTTCCAGCTATGACACCAAAACCGTCTTGGGAGATTTCAATGCGAAGCTGGGTAAGGAAGTTATCTTTGAACGAGTCATAGGAAAGCACAGGTTACACAACACCACGTTAGAAAACGGACTAGCACTAGTGGACTTTATGGCGGGATGTAATATCGTAGTACACGATTCCCACTCCTCAACATCCATAAGGGGACCTAGCGGTCTTCCCATCAATCGACAAACTCTTCAGACTGTGCAGGATGACTATGGAGAACTCTCGCTGCTCCTTTAAGGTCGGAGGTGAACTAACCGACCCTGTCGATGTTAAAAAAGGTTTTAGAAAGGGTGACGCACTCTCATGTGATTTCGTTAACATCATACTTGAGAAGATCGTGCGGGACTCTGTCAATACAAGAGGTACGATCTACTTCAAGTCTACACAATTGCTTGCCTACGCAGATGACATTTACGTTATTGGACGGACAAAGCGAGACGTCAATGAGGCGGTCTAAGGGTAAATGGGGACAAGTTCAAATATATGCTGTCATCAAGGAAAGACCGGCAACACCGACGACTTGGTAAGAACGTTACCTTCGGCAGCTATAATTTTGAAGCGGTCAAGGACTTTGTCTACCTTGGCTCGATAGTGACAAGCAGCAACGACACCAGTGCTGAGTAAAAACGCAAAATAACCCTTGCAGACCGCTGCTTTTTTGGGCTCACGAGGCAACTGAGTAGTAGAGCTGAGGTATCCCTCTACAAAACCTTAATCATCCCCATCTTCCTCTGAGGCGCCGAAGCTTGAACGTTATCAAAAGCGGATCAAGAGGCTCTTGGGCGTTTCGAGAGGAAAATTCTGCGTGCAATCTTTAGTCCCGTTTGTTTAAACGGAGAGTGGAGGAGGAGATTCAACCAAGAACTGTACGGGCTGTACAGCGACATTGGCCGGGTTAGACGCCTTTGGATCCAACGTCTAAGATGACTAGGCCATGCAGAGCGAATGGACATCAACGTTCCGGCCCGAAGAGTCATCGACTCCAACCCCGAGGAACGACACAGCAGAGAACGACCGCATCTAAGGTGGCGCGCACAGGTGGAAAGGGACCTCAACCAACTGGGTGTGCGGCACTGGAAGCGGCTGGCCAAAGATCGTGCCGCCTGAAGAGGCTTGTTGGTGGAGGCCCTGTTTCACCCCGAATTGTAGCGCCATCTGAGTAAGTAAGTAAGTAAGTAAGAGATAACCCCGTAGAGTGCATGCACCAGCTAATCTCTGAAATATGGTCGGGGGAAAGCATGCCAGACGAATGGAATTTCAGCATCGTTTGCCCAGTTCACAAGAAAAGAGATCCGTATAGTTGCCTCAACCATCACATCGCGAATAAGATCATTTCTGCCTTACTGTGTGAGCGCATGGAACTCCTTGTGGATAATCGGATAGGTTCTTATCAATGTGGCCAAGTAATTCCACAATCGACCAAATACTCACTCTGCGGCAGATCTTGGAAAAGACCCAAGGATTCCAAATCGATACACACCATCTTTTTGTTGATTTTTAAGTCGCATATGATAGTGTGCAAAGGGACGAGCTATACCGAGCCATGATTGTGGAGGATGACAATGGAGGACTCTCGCTGCTCCATTAGGGCCGGTAGCAAATTAACCGAGACCTATGATGTTAAAAAAGGATTTAGACAAGGTGACACACTGTCATGTAGCTTTTTGAACATCGTGCTTTAAAACACCATGTAAGATTCCCTGGTGTGCATACGCGGGTAACATTGGCGTAATTGGGCGAACACAGCGAGACGTCGACAAAGCGTTGAAAGCATTGAACCAGAGGCAGCTAAAATAGGTCTTTACGTAAACAAGAGTAAAACGGAATGTCGCATTTGGGAGCTGCAAACTCGAAGTGGTCAGGGACTTCGTCTACCTTTGCTCACTAATGACCAGCGACAACAAACCATCGCTGAGATCAAAGGCCAACTCACTCTTGCCAACCGCTGCTTCCTTGCATCTTCTGTATACTTTACCGGAATACTGTCTAAACAACGGAATTCCAATATTGAGGGAAAAAACGACATAAGTCCCATCCGATTCACTGTACATCCTAATTACTCGGAACTATGAATCTCACAGACAAACGTTTTTAGCCTTTATTTGCTATTAGTATTCTTAAGATCCAATCAAGCTTATCACTCCGCCGTTGGATTTCCCGACCCAACCCCAAACAACCAAATGCACGTCACCCGTATGTCCTTGCCCAAACCGCAATTAATTTGTTCCGCCAAAAACGCGATTAACAAAACAAACAAATCGTCACAATCGAACTTCACGCCGGATTTATGACCGAACCAGCGTTTTAAAGCCTCGCTTCATACATACCAATCAACGAAGATTCAAAGTCAAAGTCGCCGGGTCACTGTCATCATTCATTATCATACAAGGAATCGCTTATCGGCGTCATAAGAGCACGGCAACCATGTCATCTGGGTGTCAAGCTCAAAAGATCTTATCACTTGGAGCTATTTACGTTTTCTGTGCCAAAGTGGGTACAACAAGTTACGTTTTCATTGAGAGACATCAAAAGTAAAGCTGAAAACGTGTTTTTCCCGCTTTCAGACGAATGTAGTCATAGAAAGGAAAAAAACGATTTTGCTGATTAAGTGTTATGAGTAATGGTAGTCGCAATGGGATTCTTCTTAGGAGTTGTTTGCTGGCAGATATGCACACAGATATGTATGTTGTTTCAAGGCACCCTCGGAGCTGGTGCGGAATTTCTAGTACCGATTTTATCTCTTACTATCATAAGCCTTTACAAAGCTTTATGGGTACAATTTTAGATTTTAATACAAGATCCATAGATGCTTTGTATAAGCATCTACCTTAATCTACTTTCCTTGAAAATTTTGTTACACACACAATGCGACCTAATAAATTACATTTGCGTGATGAAAGTATTTATCTTTCTTGTCGCGCATCTCAAGCACATCATTAACTTCAAGTTTTTTTAATTCAGTTCCAGTTTTCATCAATTTTAACGACCCTGCTACACGCAGTGCCACCTGGGGATTTCTATTTGAAATAGCTAACGGAAAACGGCGAATGTCGAGTTTCCTACGCCACAAAACAGGGTAAGTGTCAAGAAGATTCAAAGTACAACACCAATGGACCCGTTGTCAGCAAGCCAAACCAACAAGCCAAAAAAACCGGACGGATTAACCGATGACGACCCAGGAAACAACAAAAGGAAAAGAGAAAATGTACGTGGAATGTAAGGTCCCTTAACAGACGAGCAAATTGCGGAGGCCCTAGACTGTTATAAGACAGATATTACCGCAATCCAGGAAGTACGATGGGATGGACCGGGCAAAAAGAGGATGAGAAACTGTGATATCTACTACCGCTACTGCTACAAGGAGAGAAGACAACGCTAATTCGGATGCGGATTTGTTATTAGAGGTAGACTTAGGCAAAAAGTCTTGAGCTTCAGGCATGTAAGCGAACGCCTTATGACAATCCGCATCAAGGCTAAATTCGCAAACATCAGCCTAATGTGCACTCACGCCCCTACCGACGACAAGGATGACGCTACAAAAGACGACTTCTACGACCTCCTAGATAGGACATACAAATGACAAACGTCCCAGTTCTTCTTGTTCTTCTTTGGTGGCGTTACAGCCTATGAAGGACCAGAGCCAAGCTTCTCTTCAATCACCCATGTTGTGTGTGATTCTATTTTTCACACAGGTGAAAGGAACCTACAGTTTAATACCGATTCCGAACGGCGTGAGTCGAGAAGCTTGTTCTAGGCAAGTTATACTACGGGGGGCTTTCCAGTACCCCGCCGAGGAGGAACGCCGCGAAATAAACATTCGATGGCGTTGGTGTTATCGGGATCCGAACTCGCTCATCGTGCGTCAGAGTCCAACACACTAACTACTGCGCCACGACCCCCTCCCAGTTACGATATTAAAATATTAAAGTGCTTGAACGAATTACTTCGGACTATAACCAATGCGGAATTTGGTCGGCTCGCGTCCTATCTAGGTCTAGGACAACCACCCCTGAGAGTAGTGAACGAACATCAACGACCCCAACCACTGCACTCCGTTCAGGTTGTGTGTGTCAAAACATCATAAGAGAATATAAAAACTCTTGAACCTGCGCGAGTCTCTAAAAAAAAAAAAAAAAAAACAAGAAAAATCGTACTGGGAGACTCTGACGCAAAACTGGGCAAGGAAGTCGCCTTTGATAGGGTTATTGGCAAGCGCAGCCTACACAACACCACATTCGAAAATGGATTTAGGCTGATAGACTTCGCAACGGCGCGAAATCTTATAGTTGCTAGCATGCGTTTCCCACATCTCAACATCCATACAGGGACTTGGCGAACTCCGGATCAATCAACCGTCAACCAGATTGGCCACATTGCGATTGATGGCAGGCACGCATCCGACATTCTGGATGTGCGAACTTTTAGAGGAGCTAACACCGACTCGGACCACTACCTTGTGGCAGCCAGGTTGTGACTGCGAATATGCCTGGCCCAGAAAAATTGAGTAAGGCCAGCCGCACACAACGTGGCAATGCTACAATTGCAAGAGACCACCAGAGCCTATGCCAATCGCGTCTCCCTCAAATTCTCGGAAAACCCTCCAATACCTGCTCAGAACGTACAACACCAATGGACCCGTTGTTAAGAAACCTTAGTGCTGCTTCTGATGTACTGGGTCTCAAACCACCACCAACAAGAAACGCATGGTTTACCGACGAGAGTAGGAGGGCACACACAGGCAAGCAGCAAGCCTATCAAGAGGCGCTGCATAGAAGGACGAGAGCTGCTCGTGAGCATTATTAGCAAAAGAAGAGGGAGGAGCATAAGCTTCTCAAAACAAAAAAAGGAAAAAAAGAGCATGAGGAACTCGCGATCGTAGAGATGGAGAGATGCCATCGCAGGAATGATGTTCGAGGTTTTATCAACGAATAAAACAAATATGCCGGGGATATAAGGCCAGAACGGAAGCCTGTAAGGACGAAAATGGAAATCTAGTAGTGGATTAGCAGTCGGTACTAAGAATGTGGAAAGACTACTTCTGCAGACCTTATGACGTCGATGACGAAACAGATCCCGTAGTCAGGCAGAATGACCCTTTCACAGCAGACAATGACAGCAGAGAATTCCGTCCCCCCTGACCTGGACGAAGTTACGTATGCTTTTTCTTAGCCCAAGTCCAACAAAGCTGCTGGAGTAGACGGACTACCAGCCAAGCTCTTCAAGGCAGCTGGAGATCACCTGTTTGGGAGTATGCACCAGTTTATCTGTAAGATATGGTCAGAGGAATACATGTCCGATGAATGGAATGGATCCACAAGACCTGAACATCGCTTATAAAATCTTCTCTGCTGTATTGTGTGAACGCCTAAAACCGTTCGTTTATAAACTGATTGGTCTATATTAGTGTAGTTTCAGGCCCGGGAAGTCCACTATGGGTCAATCATTCACACTACAGCAGATCCTGGAAAAAACAAACGCGTTCCAGATCAACACCCACCACCTGTTTGTTGACTTTAACGCCGCATACGATAGTATGAATAGAGACGAGCTATACAACGCCATATTCAGTTTTGACATCCCTGCCAACCTCGTCAGATTATGCAGGATGACATTGGAGAACTCTCGCTGCTCTATCAGGGTCGGAAGCGACCTAACCGATACCGTTTGTGTCAAAAAAGGTGTTAGACAGGGCGACACGCTATTGTGTGACTTTTTCAACATCGTCCTTGAAAGGATAGTGCAAAACTCACTGGTCACTACGAGGGGCACCATTTTTTTCATGTCCGTACAACTGCTCGCATACGTCGATGACATTGACATAATTGGACGAAGTCAGCGAGATGTCATTGAGGCCTTTACGAGCATTGAAAAATGGGACTGGTGGTTAATGTGGGCAAAACGGAATATATGCTGTCGTCGAAAAAGGACACGAACCAACGACGTCTTGGCCAGGGCGCACATATTGGCAGGTATAATTTCGAGGTAGTCAAGGACTTCATCTACCTAGGCTCCGCAGTGACATGCAGCAATGACATCAGTGCCGAAACCAAACGCAGAATAGCTCTTGCCAAACGCTGTTTCTTTGGGCTCGGGAGGCAATTGAGAAGCAGAGCCCTCTTTCGAAAAACCAAGGTCCCGGTCCTGCTTTATGGCGCATGGACCTTATCGAAAGCGGATGAGGAGCCCCTTGGTCGTTTTGGGAGAAAAATTCTGCGTACGATTGTCGGCTCGAACTGCATAAATGAGGAGTGGAGGAGAAAACTTAATAGTGAAGTGTACGGGCTGTACAGCGACATGAACGTAGCACGGCGTCTTCGGATCCATTGTACTTAGATGGCTAGGTCATGTTGAGCGCATGTAAAACACAGCTCCGGCCCTAAAGGTATTTGAATCCAACCAAATTCAAGGTGGCGAAACCAAGTGGAAGAGGACCTTAACAACTAGGCGTGCCAGTTGGAGAGTTTTTTTTTTTTAACGGAAGCCCAGGTTGGCCATGAACTGTAGCGCCGAAAAAGAAAGAAAGGTTCCTTAATTGAACTTTTATGTATTATCAGGGACATTTCGGGTAGTACATTGGAACAGTAGAGCCTACCACGGATTGAGTTAAAGTCTTTGTTTGTTGAAAACGAACCGGCCGAGTGTCTTACACGAAATTAATAATTTGCGTTCTCGGTTAAGCATCCGCAGTTTTTGTCACTGATGCCCATACATTGGATGGTACTAATCCGAATATTTCACAGGAACGCAAGTTTGAAAAGTGACATTTCCGATTAGATTCTTTGTGAATAGAGTTTTGTAGTTCGTCATTTGCGTAAAAAGCTGTACTGATTTGAAAATGATGAAATATCTGAATTAAAAATGCTGAAAAAAACATGCCCAAAAATTTGTTTAGTGTACGGTGGGATGTCATGAGTGAACGCCGGAGTGAGTGGCTTGTTTGATTCCGTTTCGGTAATTTCACTGAAATAAGTTTTCAGGAGATAGTGAAGGCGTAAAACATCAACTCCGTGATAGCTTGGAATCATGTAAAAACAGCAGGCTACTCAAAGAAGCATGCTGCTGAAACGCAACGAAATCGAAACCTTTTTGAAGCAAATTATTACAGGCGATGAATAATTGAAAGGCCTTGATTGATGACCAATAAGGTAATGCTGCGTGTCTGGTGGGATTATGACAATTCTCTATTATGGGCTGCTAGAACCTTGGAAAAAGCGACCAGAATTGGCCAACACAAAAGGATTTGTAATCTATCACGACAATGCCGGGCTACACAGTCTATTCTGGCTTCTCTCCTAAAAGCCCTCGTCCCTAATGGCAGAACAAAAGGATCGTTTTTCGCAAGCCAAATAGTTCGACATGGAGAGGAACGAATGGTAATCACTTGGTGCCAGGGCCATACTATAAGGCGGATGCGAGACAACCTCTCACGAAGCTTGCTGTCATAGTTGCTGTCTTACTGGACAAAGACCAAACGTTTCTGGGCGATCATTCTCTTATTATACTGTCCATGTGTTGAGAGTACAAGTCGCACAAAACACAGATACAAGGTGGTGCAAAATTAATCACCCTATCGGTAGATGTTACAATGTTTGCAAATGGCGACGTACGTCAATCGAATTAAAAATTTGTGAATCAGACAGCTGCAGTATACAAACAGATAAGCAATGGAGCGCTATACTCCGCAAGAGCGGTGGTGATATCGTAGCGTGGATTTTAAAGGCGATGTCCTAATCATGTCGCGCCAACTGGGCAAATATTCCGGCGCATAACTACTCAACTCGAACAGACTGGAACCACAGAAGGCTATGTAGGGCGTGGCAACCACCGGACTGGTCGTTCGGCCGAGAATATCGCGGCTGTGGCCGCCGATGTCACCGAGAACGAAGAAACATCAATCAAAGGACAGGCCACGCAATTAGTCATCACCAGACGGACCCTACAGCAAATTTTAGTGAAAGACTTACAAATGTGCATCAGTTAATGCGTGCTGGCCATCAGTCACGTCCTTAATCTCAACAACGAAGGGGACGATTTTGTGTTGAAAATCATTTCCACCGCATTCACGCATTTCTGGTGCACTGGAAATCCGGTGTGATGCACGAGGAGCCATTCAAAGCCACTGCGTGGTGCGGCGTTCACGTGGAAGGAGTGTTCGGGGCGTATTTTTTGAGGACACCATCGGCAATACTGATGAACGCTACAGGGCTATGATAAACGACTTCTTACTGCCGAAATCGAACGAGCGGGGCTTGGTGAACATGTGATTTTAACAAGACGGTACCATCGCACGCACAGCGCGAGCCACAATAGATATTGTGATGGAAGCGCTTCCTGGTAGCGTAAACTGCCGTTTTGGCGATTGGGCCTGGCCAGAAAGATCGTCCGAATTAACCATCCCAGATTTCCAGATCCCAGATTGAGGCCAACAAGCCTCAAATAATCTCATCCCTCAAGGCGATTATTCATAAGGAATGCGAGCGAGTTCGGATCCCGGTAACACCAACGCCATCGAATGTTTATTTCAAGGCGTCCCTCCTCAGCGGGGTACTGGCGAAACCCCCCGTAGTATAACTTGCCTTGAAAAAGCTTCTCGACACACGCCGTTCGGAATCGGCATTAAACTGTAGGTCCCTTTCACCTGTGTGAAAAATAGATCACACACAACATGGGTGATTGAAGAGAAGCCACCAAAGAAGATTCTTAACGTTGGACATCTAGATATTCTTAAATGAGTGGAAAATATTTGGGAGGTGACCCGAGTGAGTGATCTGATGTCCCCTGAGCTGAATTTTGAAACATACTACGAAGTACTCATACCAAGAAGAGAAGAATGGAACAACAACCCCTCGTTGACGAACGATGGGCCCAGATGGGTTGAAAACCGGAAGCAAATTAGGGGTTGGAGTGATAGAACCAAGATGCAGCCTACACATTTCTCTCTGCGGTAAGTCAACAGTACTTCAATATTTGAATATATTCATACTCTCAGATAGCCAAGCGTTTCTTAAGGCGCTAAAGAGTTACACATTGAAGTCTAAATTAGCAGAAAAAATAATAAACTAAAGCGTATTTGGGTGCCAGCAAACCTCTCCAGCCGGGCCGATCTTTGGCCAGCTGTTCCCAGTGCCGCACGCCCAGTTGGTTGAGGTCCCTTTCCACCTGTGCGCGCCACGATAAATGCGGTCGTCCTCTGCTGCGTCGTCCCTCGGGGTTGGAGTCGAAGACTCTTCGGGCCGGAGCGGTGATGTCCATTCGCTCTACATGGCCTAGCCCTCTTAGACGTTGGATCCGAAGACGTCTAACTAGGCCGATGTCGCTGTACAGCCCGTACAGTTCTTGATTGAATCTCCTCCTCTACTCTTCGTTCACACAAACGGGACCAAAGATTGCACGCAGAATTTTCCCCTTGAAACGCCCAAGAGCCCCTTCATCTGCTTTTGATAACGTCCAAGCCTCAGCGCCGTAGAGGAGGACCGGGATGATTAAGGTTTTGTAGAGGGATACCTTAGTTTTTCTACTACTACTCAATTGCCTCTTGAGCCCGAAAAAGCAGCGGTTGGCAAGAGTAATTCTGCGTTTTCTCTCAGCGCTGGTGTCCTTGCTGCTTGTCACTACCGAGCCACGGTAGAGGAAGTCCTTGACTACTTCAAAAATATAGCTGCCGAAGGTGACGTTCTGACCAAGACGTCGGTGTTGCGCGTGTTTCTTTGATGACAGCATATATGTATTTGGTCTTGTCCCCATTTACCCTTAGACCCACTTTAGCCGCTTTTGCGTGCCAATGCTTGCGAACGCCACATTGACGTCTCGCTTTGTCCATCTAATAACGTCAATGTCATCGCGTAGGCAAGCAATTGTGTAGACTTGAAGTAGATCGTACGTCTTGTATTGGCCGTAGAGTCCCGCACGATCTTTTCAAGTATGATGTTAAAGAAATCACATGACAGTGCATCACTCTTTCTAAAACCTTTTTTAACATCGACGGGGTCGGTTAGTTCACCTCCGACCTTAAAGGAACAGCGATAATTCTCCATAGTAATCCTGCACAGTCTGACGAATTAGGCACGAATGTTAAAACATGGTATGGCTCTGTACAGCTCGTCTCTATAAACACTGTCATATGCGGCTTTAAAGTCGACAAAAAGATGTTGCGTGTCGACCTGGAATTCATGGGTCTTCTCCAAGATCTGCCGTAGTGTAAATATTTGGTCTGTCGTGGATTTTCCTGGCCTGAAACCACACTGATAGGAACCTATCAGATCGTCCACGGAGGAGGCGCTTACACAGTACGGCAGAGAGGACCTCTTACGCTATGTTCAGGAGACTTATCCCTCTGTAAATGGCGCAGTCATAGGAGTCTCCTTTCTTATGGACCGGGCATGCATTCTTCCGACCATATCTTGCAGATGAGTTGGTGCATGTTCCTGACCAGCTCATCGCCAGCTGCTTTAAACAGTCCCGCGGGGAGTCCGTCTGCTCCAGCAGCTTTATAAGACTTAAGTCTCGATATCGCTATGTTAATATCGTCTAGTTCGGGTGAACGGGAATTTCCTTCGTCTTCGTCCATTGTGAATGGAGAGATGTTACTGCAGGAACGACTTTCGAAAATTTTACCAGAAAGTAAAACGAGGAGTGGAGTCACAGTCGAAGCTAAGATTGTGGAAAGACTACTTCTGCAGACTGTATAACGGCGATGATAGTCAAAATGCCGCCGTCAGGCAGAGCGAACTAACCATTCATACATCTACACAAGTGAATCGTAAAAGAAAGGAATCAGTTTTGAAACAGCCGACTTAAGGGTGCTACGTGAAGCATTAACAAGTTGGGTCTCAAAAAACCATGGAGCACACATTAACTGTCTGCCCAAGCCTTGTCCGAGAAATATGAGAAATAAGGCAACAGTAACAGGGAAAGACTTTCAAGAAATCCCATCTGGAGAAGTTGTCAAATTGTTGAAGACAGCACAGGGGGTACACTAGACCTTTATGGTCACAGTACTAGTGTCTTCATATGGCACACCCCGATTGCTTCTGTTCAAATGTTATACTGACAAATACTTTTGACCTTATGGTAAGACTTTTTCTGAGTATTCCTTAATTAGTTTCTAAAACCAAATTAGGAATGTGTGCCGAGAAGACTCCTTGCTGTGATTTGTGCCAATTTTTCGCGTTAGTATTGAACAAATGCCTACAAAACTTGTGAAGCCAATCATTTTGCACTTTGCGATTTCTTTTTCAGACGTGTATTTGCCTAATCAAGGATTATAGCATTTTCTACGACCACAACACTAGTTAATTCCATTTATTTTGATGTTCTTGAAGCCGCAATTCTCTATATCTACGCAGACGTTGAGCAGTTTTGAAATATGTCCAGTTCCATTAGAATTAAAATGTCATTCATTAAGTCCTGGATTGAATGAATCACGTCTTTACGTCAGTACTACCATGTTTTGCTACTTCTTAGAATTCTAAATTCTGATTCGGTACAAAAACGTGTTTCGTTCGATTACAACAATTTTATTTCACATTTTCGACTAAAAGTGTAAAGAATACCGCTATATACTTATAGTCCTCACCTTTCGAAAGGTCCACAAAATTAACTTAACTTTCTCTTTTCCCGAAACTAATCCCAAAGGATTGCTTCTATATTTAACTTAAAACTGGCGAAAAACAAGCACTTCAGATACAAATCACGTCACTCCTACTCCGCCAACCGATATACTGTATCTCGTTTTCAATTCTACAATATCAATCACTCTTCAGATTCAACTAAAACAAAATTAAGTAAAATCACTGAGAGAAAATTAAAGAAAGTTTGATGGTCTAGTGTTGTCGTCCGATGGTTCGAAGCTCTAGCACCCAAGTGACCCTTTTGGTGTTGTGTGACAGATTGTCATATGTATCTCTTACGAAGCGAAACGAGTTTTGTTGGCGCTTCTTTACGTTTTAGATACTTTTTTTTTTCGTCTCAGGTTTTGTTATGCCGTTGATTATAAGCTATGGTTGGGAGGGACGTGATAAGAAAGTATGTATGTATGTATGTATAAAGCATGGTATACCAGATCCATAGGTGTAGCATTTTGTATCTGTAGATTAGTTATATGCCGAACGATTGGGACGGCACTATGTATTACTAGACTGGGAAGGAGGAGATGACGCGACAATTTTCTATAATTAAGAGTTGAAACGTGGGGGAATGCTAATAGATTGCGAAATGTTGTGATTGATGGGTCCGGAGGTAGGTAATACGTAGGGATAGTACACCTAGAGGGCATGGGCTCGGATATACAGGGTAAAGTTGTTGATCGCTCTCAACCTTGTTGAGATCCTTGTTGCCCGGGTCAAGTTTACATACGGCCTCCTCGCGGCGCCCTCTGGATAGCCTCTTCAACAACCGTTCGGAGGTGAACAAACGTATGCAGCGAAAAAACCCCGACCAAAATGGCGGTTGTGCGGCGAGCTAACAATCCGTCCACGTAAAAAACCCAAAAGTTATGAATGAGCAGGATGCTTCTCCGGACGGTCGAACCGCCAACCGCCGACCATGTGCTCATTGACGCAAGGCACTCGTCAATCTTCCTAGATGTGCGAACATTCGGAGGGGCAAATGTCGACTCTAACCACTTCCTTGTAGCAGCAAGATTCAGAGCTCGACTGTCCAATGTCAGAAAGCTGCACCCGCCCACCAGGCGGAGGTTCGACATTGGGCGCCTAAGCACACCGGAGGTTACCAGAGTCTACAGGGAGCAACTGAGCGAAAGACTCTACGGTATGCCTACGTCGAATACAAATGCCAATAATATGTGGCTGCATTGCCGCTCAACCATTTAGGAAGCAGCCGAAACCATCGTGGGATACCTACCACCCCCGACAAGAAACCCGTGGTATGATGGCGACAGTGAGCACAAAAAGGCAGCAACCGACGAGGCGTACCAAAAGGTGCTGCAGAGGAAAATCAGGGCAGCGCAAGAAGAGTACCGAGCCAGAAGAAGGGAGGAGAAAAAACTGCTGCGACAAAAGAATCTTCCCAGCCTCCCAGCTCAAGGATATCGAGGAGTCTAGGGATAAGCATAAAACACGAGCCTCTTACAAGAAAGCCAAAGGCCTTGCAGGAGGCTTCAAAAAGGAAACCGAGGCTCTTCGAAACTGCGAGGGTAATCTTGTCACCGACCTGCAGGGAATAGTGGATGTATTTAAGCAGCATTTCCATCAGTTGCTTAGCGAGCATTACCAAGAGAGAGTGGTAAGGACCGAGGAAATCCCAACTCCAGCCGCTGAAGTAGTCCTCCCACCCAGCATTGAAGAAGTAGGCGCAGCTATTCAAAAGCTGATGAATAATAAAGCCGCGTGCTCAGATGGTTTGCCATCAGAGTTCCTCAGGGCTGGCGGCGATGTTCTGGTAGGGAGCATACACCAGATCATCTGCAGAATTTGGGAAGATGAAAGCATGCCCGACGATTGGAATACCAGCTCTATTTGCCCCATCCACAAAAAAGGCGATCCTACCTCTTGCAAGAACTATAGAGGTATATCCCTACTTAATGTCGCATACAAGATCCTGTGCAGCGTAATGTGTGAACGTCTAAAGCCATTTTGCACCGCACTAATCGGTAGCTACCAGTGCGGCTTCCGGCCCGACAAATCGACTATAGACCAAATTTTCACACTTCGACAAATCCTGAAAAAGACCAACGAGTTTCGAATCGATACACACCATCTTTTCATCGATTTCAAAGCCGCATACGACAGAATTCATCGTGAAGGACTGTTTGGTGCGATGGTCGAATTCGGGATCCCGGGAAAACTGATCCAGTTGTGCCGGGCCACATTAAAAAATACGCGATGCAACTCGGTTCTAGGACTTCGGAACCGTTTGAAACATGCACCGGATTTCGGCAAGGGGATGCGCTGTCATGTGACTTCTTTAACCTGGTGCTGGGACAGATAGTGCGACGGCCAGGCGTCAACAGGGAAAGCACTATCCTCTACAAGTCCGTCCAGCTGCTAGGATACACGGATCATATCGACATCATCGCGTGGTTTCGCCGTGACATTGTGGAAGAGTCCTAAGGCCAATGAGGACAAAACCAAGTACATGCTGTCAAGCAAAAACCAATCCGTCGCCCACCATCTGGGACAAAATATAACAACTGGCAGCTACGATTTCGAGGTAGTTAAGGAGTTTGTCTACCTTGGGGCAAACGTAAATTCCACAAATGACACCACAGTAGAGATCCGGCATAGAATCGCCCTTGGCAAGCGCTGTTACTTCGGCTTGTCCAAACAACTGGGGTCAAAACTCCAAAGTCATACTTTACAAAACGCTCATACTGCCAGTCTTGCTGTACGGAGCTGAAAGCTCGACGATAAGCAGGACAGCGGAGCTGATTTTGGGTTCTTTGGAAAGAAAAGTTCTGCGCCGGATATTTGGTCCTGCCTGTGAGGAAGGTGAATGGAAGGAGAAGACAGAATCCCGAACTCTACGAGCTATACAAAGATGTGGATGTAGTCCGGAAGGCAAAAATACGTCGACTAGACTGGCTCGGCCACATCGAGCGCATGGACATCAACGCTCCAGCTAAGAGGGTCTTCGACTCCGAGCCTCCTGGTTCGAGAAGAAGAGGAAGACCGAACCTCCGGTATAAATGTAATCGCGGATGTAAGACATGTTGGCCCGGGACTGTCAAGGATGGAAGGCAGCTATAGCTCAGGCTCAGATCCATGGATCGCTGGCCTGATAAGTAAGTACACACCTAGGCCAGATAGACCCTTTGTGTTGTTACAAGGGGGAATAACACCTATTCATGGAACTATTTTGCGCTTCTTGGAAAGTTAAGAAGAACAGCTCTCCTTATCAGCTGAACGTCAGTAGGGTCCTGGGTATTATATACTACTATGACAGATGGCCGGGCAGGCGCAGAGCAGGTGTTAAATGGATTCAACCTCCTCTTCGTCTTCACAGCTCCTGCAGGAGTCATACGAAAATTGCCCTAGTCTTTGTGCATGACTGCCAATAAGACAGTGACCAGTAATGACACCAACGATCATGCTGATATCGGTTCTTTTTAGGGAGATTAGTCGCATGGTTCGCTATCGGTCAAGTCGTGGCCAGGTTTACCTAGTAGTTAGGCAGGTTCGTCTCAGCCATGGCTTGCTTTTTGGGCTTTATTTAAATTGCCGCTAGTGGTGTGTCGCCGTGGCGCATCGGTTAGTGTGTCGGACTCTTACGCACGATGAGCAAGTTCGGATCCCGATAACACCAACGCCATCGAATGTGTATCTCGTGGCGTCCCGCCTCGGTGGGGTACTGGCAAAACCCCCCCTATTATACACGCCATGAAAAAGCGTTTCGACTCAAGCCGTTCGGAATCGGTACTAGACTGTAGGTCCCTTTCACTTATGTAAAAAATAAATCACAAACAGCATGGGTGATTGAGAGTAGCTTGGCTATGGCCCTTCACGGGCTGTAACGCCACCAAAGCAAAGTGGTGTGTCGACTTCTAAACCGCATGTATGTATGTACGTATGTTGGCGTTACAGTCCATGCAGGACCAAAGCCGAGCTTTTCTCAATCCCCCATGTTGTGTGGGATTTTAGTTTCCCATAGGTGAAAGGGACCTACAGTTTATTGCCGAACGGTTCCGAACGGCGAAATTCGAGAAGCTTTTCTTGACAACTATATTACAGGGGGTCTTGTCAGAACCCCGCTGAAATACACGTTCGATGACATAGCTGTTGTCGGGATTCGATCCCATGTCATCGGCTTCAGAGGCCAGCACTCTACCCACTGCGCCACTGCGTTCTCTTCAAAGCCGCATACGACAGCATAATTAGAGACGAGCTATACAACACTATGCAACGCCATGACTACCTTTGACATCCCTGCTCAACTTGTCAAACTATTCAGGATAACTTTGGAGAACACTCGCTGCTCCATCCGAATCGGTGAAGACCTGACCGATAGTTTTAATGTGGCCAACTCGAGAGGTAACATTTATTTCAAATCCTCACAACTCCTCGCATACGCGGGTGACTTTGACATAGTCGGAAGAACACAGCGAGATGTCAATGAGGTCTTTACGAGTATTCAGGCGGAGGCGGCGAAAATTGGTTTGGCAGTAAATGGCAAAACTAGATATGCTCTCATCAAAAAAGGGCGCCCACCATCGACATCTTGGCCTAAGTTTGTGGTAGGTAAGGACTTCATCTACCTTGTCTCCGCAGTGACCTAGAAAAACAACGTCAGCTCCGAACACAAACGCAAATCACTCTTGCCGATCGTTGTTTCTTTGGGCTCTGAAGACAACTGAGTAATAGAGCCCTCCCCCGAACGACAAAGTTGATTCTATACATGACCTTTATCATCCCGGTCTTATCAAAAGCGGATGATGAGGTCCTTGGTCGTTTCGAGAGAAAAATTTTGCGTGTGATTTTCGGTCCTATAAACGCAGACTGGGGATGGAGGAAAAGATTCAACCACGAGCTTTACGCGCTGTACAGCGACATGAATCTAGTCAGGCGTCTACGGATTCAACACGTAAAATGGCTAGGCGACGTAGAGTGACTGGACACTACAGCTCCAGCCCGAAGGGTCTTTGGATCGAACGCCCAGGGACGAAGAAACGGAGGACGATCGCACATAAGATGGCGCACAAAGGTGGAAGGGGACCTCAGCCAACTGGGTATGCGGCAAAGGAAAAGCTCGTGCTCGAGGGACATGTTGGTTGATGCCCAGGTTGACTCCGATTGCCCAATAAGAAGAAGAAGAAGTTGTGTACCAGCGTATGCCATGTTGATTCGTTGCGTCGTTCATTTCCTATAATGTTGCTGTGTCCTGGTACCTATGAGAGGTGTATGTCAAACTATTCAGCCATCTCGTTAAGAATGTAGCTAGCTGCTTACAGTGGATATCGGGTGGGGTTAGGTGTAGTAACAAGTTGATTGCCGCCGTTAAAGTGGACCTTGGGGCCCCGGTGTGTTTTTTTTTTGTTTTTTTTTTTTTTTTTTTTGTTGAAGGCTTCTGCTATCCGCTGGAGCACTCAGACGCAATCACTGGTCCATTGTACTCCAGACAGACACCTTACATTACTGTATTTTCTCCGTTTTCCGGAGAAAAATTTGAAGGAGCTTCAGTGATGTAGAGCTAAGGGATTCGGCACACACCACGTCGGCTCCAAGGGTGCGCCACGGTATGCGAGCAAAGGCGGGACAATAACAGAGGAAATGCTCTGCAGTATCATCCTCCTCTTCGCCACATGCAGCACAGGTAGGCGTCTCACTGATGCCGAGCACGTAGAGATGCTTGGCAAAAGTGTAATGGCCCGTGATAACTCCCACAAGCCTTCTGCAGTCGATTCTCCTTAAAGACAGGAGGAATGCTGCAGATTTTTTGCAGACAACAGGGCATACGCGCTTAGTCATCCTGCAACCCGGACAATCCCTCCATCTACGGTTGTGTGTGTTAAATACACAATCGTTAATGTAGGAATTTACCGTGGACGCAGGTAGACCTAGAGCGGGTTCAGGTCCTGAGAAGCTCTCCTCTGAACCCATTCTGGCGAGTTCATCAGAGATCTCATTTCCTGGGATCCCAGAGTGGCCTGGAACCCATACAAGCCTTAATGAATTTAGACCCTGTTCAAGAAGGACTTGAGTTCAAGCACTAATTTGGAGCTAGTTAAGGGATTGCACACAGCTTTTAGTGCAGCTTGGCTGTCACTACATACGCATAGGCTTTCCCCCTTCCACCTGTGCTTCACAACATAGTGCATGGCCATTAGGATTGCGTATATCTCTGATTGGAAGACAGACGCATATTTTCCTAAGGAGAAGTGCAGTCGGATGTTTTCGCGCTCAAAGAAGACCCCAGCACCGGACCCCCGCCCAGATCTGGAGCCATCCGTGAAAATACGAAGACTATCCTTTCCAGGTTCAGTATGCAGCCATAGCCAATCCTGACGCCATGGAAACTCGACTGTGAAATTACGACGCAATAGGATAACGGGCGTCAGTGCGTCAGAAGGCATGTCCATGAGACAGGGGTCGCAGGACAATTCTTGCGCAAGCACACCGTTATTCCTATGGGAGTTGTACCAAAAGCCATTTCTCTTCAGACGAGACATGGCTTTCAGAGCACACCCACTGATAAATATATCAAGAGGTGGAAGGTTCATCATAACATCTAGAGCAGCGCGCGGCGTGCTGGGGAAAGCCCCCGTGTAGCTGAGGCAAGCCGTTCTTTGAAGTTTGGTGAAAGAGGCTACGACGTGTTTGCGTTTTAGTCTGTTCCACCAGACAACCGATGCATATGAGATTATAGGTCTTATCATTGCCGTGTAGATCCAAAGGATCTTTGCCGGCGATAAGCCCCATGTTTTGCCAAAAGCTCCTTTGCATTGCCAGAAAGCTGACAGCGCTTTGGTGGTTTTTGACTCAACATGTTTTGACCAGAGAAGCTTACGTAACCTAGTGATTACTTGGCTTCCCCATTTAGAGAAGGTCTTGCGTATTGGAAACAGCTCGCCAATCAACTCTATTCGAGTCCTCTCCACTTTTAAGTTTTCTAGCCCTTCCGTAATTGCGCACTAAGGTGTGCAAGGCCGTTTCGACCGACTTACGCTTGCAATAGGCATGTTGTGTCTTTCCAGGGTTTCTAGTACAAAGGATGATAGACAGATAGGCCTAAGATCCTTGGGTGTAGCGTGTCAACTTCTGCCAACCCTGGGGATGAAAATTACACTTGCGGACTTCCACTTTTTTGGTATGTGTCTCCAGACTAGACATTCTTTGAAGATAACTTACAGCCATGGTATTATCCACTCTATATTCTGTGCAAGTTTGATGGGGTAAGTTCCCTCCGGACCCAGTGGTTTGAAGGGCTTACCGCATTTTATGGCCCAAGTGATTTTGTCCTTAGAGATTATGTGATGGTAGTGTCGCTCTGTTACCGGAGAGGTCTGAGTCCTCTGTGTTGTATTCTATCCAAATGCGCACTCGAAAGGAAAGGGTACGCGCTGGACATTTCCGTCGACATTAAGGGAGCTTTTGATAAGGCAAGTTTTGACGGCATGTGTAACGCTGTTAGATGACATGGCGCAGATGAAGCACCGGTTTTGTAGATCAAAGCAATACTCGTGCACAGGACATTGAACACTGATGCGGGTCTCTGTCATAAACCGGGTCTGCCCACAAGGTGGCGCCCTGTCACTGTTGTAGTGGTGCATGGTGTCGACTCTCTGCTTAGTGCTCTCAATGCCACTGTAATCTATGCCCAGGTCTATGCGGATGATATCGCTGTTCTCTCTGTTGACTCATGCTTAGCAATTGTCTCTCTCAAAGCACAGGCAGCGCTAAATGTAATCGATGAGTGGTGTACGAGAAATGGGTTGTCAATTAATCCTCTCAAGACCGATTCGTTCTATTCACGAGATGGAGGAAAAATATTGGCATGACTCAGTTGGTGCTAAAGGCATTCCCATCCCGATATTCAAGGAAGTTAAGAAGCTGGGAGTTATTTTAGACAGCAAGCTTCTTTGGTCAAAGAACGTGGAGCCGAAAACCACCAAAGTGCTCTCAGAGTTCTGGTGCCTTTAGCAAAACATGGGGTCTATCGCCAGCAAAGGTCCTCTGGATCTACACGGTAATGATAAGACCGATGATGTCATATGCACCGGTTGTCTGGTGGAACAGGCTAACACGCAAACACATCGTTGCCTCTTTTGGAAAAAACGGTTTGGATCAGCTGTATGGGGGCTTTTTTCAGCACGCCGGGCACTGCTCTAGATCCTATGATGAAACTTCCCTTGATATATTATGAAGCATAGGTGGAAGGGTTAAAACATATGTGTTTGAAGTGACAGCCAAGCTGCACTCACATCTGTGTTTAACCCTTTAACCAGCTCCAAGTTAGTGTATGAACTAAATACCTTCTTGAAGGGTCCCAGGCCAGTCTGGGATCGCAAGAACTGAGTTCTCTGATGAACTCGCCTGAATGTGCTCAGAGGGCAGTTTCTCAGGACCTGAAACCACCTTGGGTCCACCTGCGGTGAAGCGCATTTCAAGTTGAATGGGACAGCGTACAAGTAAAACTGTCACGTTTAAGCTAACCGATGCATACCCAAAACGTGACTGTTTTATTTGCCATGCGGTTAAAAGGCATTATCAGACTTTATTCTTAGATTCTGCAAGATCATCATCGCTTTACCTCGACTTTTTTGAAAAGCAAAGTGTACGTTGGTAGACCAGCCACCATTCAAGTCCTTAAAAACAACATCGCTGTCGGAATAAATACCATAGAAACGTCCCTATTGGAAGACGTCACCCACATTTTTGACCATTGGATATTTGAATACTTACTTACTTAGGTGGCGCTACAGTCCGTGGTGAACCTGGGCCTCAACCAACAAGCGTCTCCAACCGGCACGGTCTTTGGCCAGCTGTTTCCAGTGCCGCACGCCCAGTTGGTTGAGGTCCCTTTCCACCTGCGTGCACCACCGCTGAGGCGGCCGTCCTCTAAGGCGCCTTCCTTCCGGAGTGGATTCGAAGACTTTTCGGGTCGGAGCTGTATCTTCCATGCGCTCTACATGGCCTAGCCACCTTAGACGCTGTATCCGTAGACGTCGTACCAGGCCGATGTCGCTGTACAACCCGTACAGTTCTTCGTTATATCTTCTCCTCCATACACCGTTTGAACAAACGGGACCGTAGATAGTGCGCAGAATTTTCCTCTCGAAACGACCAAGGGCATCTTCATCCGCTTTTGTTAAGGTCCAAGCCTCTGCGCCGTAAAGGAGGACTGGGATGATTAAGGTCTTATATAGTGTCACCTTGGTTTTCCGAGAGAGGGCTCTACTTCTCAATTGCCTCTTGAGCCCAAAGAAACAGCGGATGGCAAGAGTGATTCTGCGTTTTATCTCAGCGCTGGTGTTGTTGTCGCTGGTAATCAGTGAGCCAAGGCAGACGAATTCCTTGACCACAAAAGCCTCATTGACGTCTTGCTGTTTTCGTCCAATTACGTCAATATCGCCGGCGTACGCAAGCAATTGCGTAGACTTGAAATAGATCGTACCTCTTGTGTTGGCCAGTGACTCTTGCACAATCTTTTCAAGCACGATGTTGAAAAAGTTGCACGACAGCGCGCCCCCTGCCTAATTCCTTTTTTAACATCAAAGGTCTCGGTATGCTCATTACCGACCTTAATGGAGCAACGAGAATTCTCCATTGTCATCCTGCACAGTCGGACGAGTTTGACAGGGATGTTAAAACTAGACATGGCTTTGTACAGCTCGTCTCTATATACGCTGTCATACGCGGCCTTGAAATCGACGAAGAGGTGGTGAGTGTCGATTTGGTATTCCTGGGTCTTCTCCAAGATCTGCCGTAGCGTAAATATTTGGTCTATTGTGGATTTACCTGGCCTGAAACCACACTGATAAGAGCCGATCAGGTTATCCACAAACGGTTTCAGGCGTTCACACAATACGGCAGAGAAGATCTTATATGCGATGTTAAGGAGACTTATTCCCCTATAGTTGGCGCAGTTATAGGGGTCTCCTTTCTTATGGACCGGGCAAACGATGCTGAGATTCCATTCGTCGGGCATGCTTTCCTCCGACCATACCTTGCAGATGAGATGGTGCATGCACCTTACCAGCTCATCTCCAGTCGCCTTAAAAAGCTCAGCAGACAGGCCGTCTGCGCCAGCGGCTTTATTAGACTTAAGTCTTGATATCGCTATTTTGACTTCGTCTAGGTCGGGTGGACCGAATTCTGTTACTTCGTGGTCCATTGCGAATGCCTCGTTCTGCCTGACGGCGGTATCTTGTCTATCATCGCCGTTATACAGTCTGCAGAAGTGGTCTTTCCAAATCCTCAGCATCGACTGCGACTCTACTACCAGTTCTCCATTTTCATCCCTGCAGGCCGCCACTCTGGCTTTGTAGCCACGGCATGTTCGTTTTACCTTGTTGTAAAATTTACGGCCGTCATTCCTGCGGAAGCATCTCTCCATCTCCTCGATCTCACGCTTTCCGTGCTCTCCCTTCTTTCTTCTGAAAAGCGTGTGTTCCTCTCTTCTCTTCTGCTCATAGATTTCGCGAGCAGCTCTCGTCCGTCGTTGCAGCACGGCCTTATATGCCTCTTGTTTTGCTGCATGGGCTTGTTCGCATTGCTCATCGAACCAGGGGTTTCTAGGTGGTGGCTGTTTGAAACCCAGCACCTCTAAGGCAGCATCTCTGACGGCGCTCTGGCAATGAGCCCATTCCTGCTCTATTGTTTGTGCTGCTCTGGGCGGATTTTGAGAGAGCTTTGAGGAGACACGATCGGCAAAGATTCTGGCAGTCTCTTGCGATTGTAGCTTTCCAACGTAAAACTTACGTTGTCCTACTCGACTCCTAAGCATTCTTGATATCCTCATTCGTACCTTGGCTACAACAAGGTAGTGGTCCGAGTCGATGTTGGCCCCTCGGAAGGTTCGTACGTCGAGAATACAAGAGGAGTGTCTGGCGTTGATCGCAATATGATCAATCTGGTTGGTGGTCGATTGATCACAAGACCGCCAGGTACCCTTGTGGATGTTGAGATGGGGGAATCGCGTGCTTGCTACAAGGAGGTTACGCCCCGCTAAGAAATCGATTAGCCTTAATCCGTTGTCGGATGTGGTGTTATGGAGGCTATGCTTTCCTATGATCGACTCAAATATGTCCTCCTTGCCCAGTTTTGCATTAAAATCTCCTAGGACTATTTTTGTGTCGTAGCTGGGACATTGGGCATATGTTCTGTCTAGGAGATCGTAGAATTCTTCTTTGAGTCGATCGTCCTTTTCTTCCGTTGGGGCGTGAGCGCATATTAAGCTAATGTTTCCAAATTTAGCTTTGATGCGGATTGTTATGAGGCGTTCGCTTACATCTCGGAAGCTTAAGACTTTTTGTCGGAGTCTTCCTCTAATAACGAATCCGCACCCGAATAGGCGCTGTTTGTTCTCCTTGTAGCAGTTCCCGTAGTAGATGTCGCAGTTTTTCATCCGTTTTTTGCCTGGTACATCCCATCGCACTTCTTGGAGTGCGGTTATATCTGCTTTATAGCAGTTGAGGGTTTGCTCCAATTGATCGCCTGCACCCGGTCTGTTAAGGGACCTCACATTCCAGGTGCAGACTCTCAAGTCCGTTAGTCGTTTGCAGGGGTCGTCAGCTTTGTATCCGTCCGTATCCGAGGCTTGTTGTCGTTTCGGAACAAGTGGGTTTTTACGTGATAGGGATGTTACCCCTAAGCACAACCCCCAACCTGGAGGGCCAGGTTCCTCTTTCCCCAGGAATAAGGGTTGGTTCGCTGCACACATTGGTTCACTACCTGGCGGGTGCCAGCGTAGCTATCCAGGGGGGCCACGCGGAGGCTGTGTGTCAACTTGGATTGAACAGGGACAGAGATCGAAGCTGGCGTTTGCCATGTTAAACGCGATCAGCTTCTTTGCTCTGTTTGCTCGCTCCCTCCCTCCTATTGAATGATATCATTTTTTATACATTAAAGGCATCACAATAAAGTAAAGAAGTCTTCACTCGTGTTCAATAGAAAACTAGCAACACAATGTGCGTTTGGCACAGATCCTCATCCAGCATTGCCCCCTCAATTCAGCGTCTTCGGCTATATTTTGACATATCTCCACGTTTCAAGGTCACCAGAATCTAAATCCAAGGTTTATATAGAGATGTATGTGCGTATGTGCATATGTGATTATGTACGTATGTAAGAGCGTATGTGCGGGCGGAATTTTCTCTAGAACCAAAGATGATATTGACATGGGACCAAGTTGATTCCACGCGGGTGGCCGTGGTGCAGTTGTTAACGTCACCGACCGTCGAGCGGAAGGTCTATAGTTCAAATTCGTTGCATAGCCAAGAAAAAGCAATTCCTATGCGGAAAAAAGTATGCAACACAGTCGTGAATGGAAAGCGACCAAACGTACTGCTGCAGGCATAACACTCACAGTATATGGTCAATTGAAATTCATCCTCTGCGTATGCAATATTAACACCAAAAGTGTATGAACGAATTACCAACGCGAAATTCGGTCGGCTCTCGTCCTATCTAGGACAAACCACCCCCGAGAGTAATGAACGAACAACTACGATCCGAAAAACCACTGCACTCCGTTCAGGTTGTGTGTCAAAAACATCAACCAGCGCGAAACTAGCCCTCTCCCTGTTACCTTCGCTTGCACAACGTTCAACACGTTATAAGGCATTAGCCTTGAGTGCGGGGGTGTAACTATAAAAAAATATAAAAAAAAAATTACGATACTTAAAATTAAATTACTAAGAAATAGGCAAAAAAAAAAGAATTAACAACACGCCCCCCCCCCCCCCCCCCCCCCCCCCCCATTTAAGTACTAACTCCGCCCGACGCTCGTTGATTGCGGTGATCGGACGAGGACGAGAACCGATTCATATGAGATTGTTCGGACAGTGTTGTCGTTGGGTAAGGAAACGCACACTCTTGAGCTGATCGTGACTGTGAAGTACCCAACGAGCAGTTATTAAACGCACGCGCTCATGAGTATTTTGCTGTGAGCATTTTTAATTTCGCCCACGAACACGAGTGTGTGTGTGTATTTATGGAAACTCACCCCTGTGCGCACTTCATATGTTCACTAAAGAGAGCGCACACTTATGTGTACTCTGTAGGATGGGTTCTGTTTTACGCACATGTGGAGTGCGCACATGGGGTGAGTTTCCATAAATGCACAAACTCGCATTCGTGAGCTAAAATGAGTTGATTTTCTGCTCTGTTGTATGCAGAATGATAAAACATTTTCTTGTTATTTTCCATTCTTATAATATTTTTGTCTAAGATGGCTTCATTGTCTATAAAGTCTAAATTAGAAACTTTCAACAATCGAAATTGCACATCCATGTGACCAGTTTATAATCAATAGATTGTTTAATGTGCGCACATGAATGTGCGTTTCCTTATCCTGGGTTACATGGAGCGACAACACGCGGTGTTCCAAAGCGGTTCCCCATCTAAGTACTGACCGCGCCCGATGCTGGTTGATTGCGGTGATTGGACGAGAACTGATATATTACCCATTATTCGTCTAAGAATCCTACTGCAGCTAACAAAAAGGGCTAATGACCTTGAAACACCTGAACAGATCTTCACAAATTGTAGCTAAGAACCATTTCGATAACGTTAGCTTTTAAAAAAAAAAAAAAAAAACGAAAAACACCGGCCAAGTGCGAGTCGGACTCTCGCACGAAGGGTTCCGTATGTATGTATGTTGGCGTTACAGTCCATGAAGAACCTGAGCCGAGCTTCTCTCAATCACCCATGTTGTGTGTGATTTCATTTTCGCATAGGTGATAGGGACCTACAGTTTATTGCCGGTTCCGAACGGCGAATTTCGAGTAGCTTTTCATGACAATTTTACTACAGGGGGTTTTGTCAGAACCCCGCTGAGGAGAAACACCGTGAAAAACACGTTCGATGACATGGCTGTGTCGGGATTTGATCCCGTGTCATCGGCGTCAGAGGCCAACACACTACCCACTGCGCCGCGGGTTCCGTACCATCTGTATATATAAATATGAAAGAGACTATGTATGTTACCTCATCAGTCATCACATTAAATTACATTTTTTGTACGATGACAGATCCTGGTTGCAGGCAGGTTATAGGCATATTACTTTGATTATCAAAAATCTTCATGATGAGATGTAGTTGATCATCAAAGTGTCTATTGAATTCAAATCAATTATCTTACTTGAGAGCAACGATGTGAAAAGATGAATAACAATAATGGGAAATATGGGAAAAAGGTTTGCAGCTAGGATTAATTCATCAAAGACACAAAAGAGATCAAAACTGGGAAGTTTGCTACTGTTTGTGGGATACTGTCGAGTTCAGTATGTGACCAAGGGGATTTTTTGGATGAAAATCATGTCTGTTGTATGGGAGCCCCCCTTAAACATTCATTTGTCATGGTAGGGGCAACAGAAATACATATCTGTGAAAATTTCAACTGTCTAACTATCACGGTTCATGAGATACAGCCTGGTGACAGACGGACGGACGGACGGACGGACAGCGAAGTCTTAGTAATAGGGTTCCGTTTTACCTTTGGGTACGGAACCCTAAAAAAGGCATCATAATCGGTCCATTCGTTCAAGTGCTACGATGCCACAGACAGACACACAGACACACAGACACAAAACTAAAAAATATGGATTAAAATGGTTGTTTCCATTTTTTCCACTGGGAAGTTAGTCATGTGGGCCTTGCGGGTCGCACCTAGTCCACATTTTTTTTTTTTTTTTTCTTTTTTAACTAAGAGGCTAGAGCTAACAAATAGCACGAGGCACTGCGACCTAGATCTATTGTGCCTGCTAGCACAATGAAGTTGAGAATGCCTCTCGTAGGAGCTGATCCCCTCAGGAGTCATTATTTTACTGAGAGTGATACGCCTCCTGAGATGGCACCGAGCAGCACACGTACACGGTATGCGTCCTGCAGTCTCTTCATCCTCAAGAAAGCGCATCAATTTCAGATGAGATGTTAATTTTATTGAGATGGTATCTCAGACCAGAGTGTCCCGTAATTTGGCTCAATAGCCTTCTGATATCTGCTCTAATAAGTTCGGATAGCTAATAGAGATTTTGTTCAGGGGCCTTATAAATCGTTTCGATTGGCGAAATCCTTGAATGCTGTTCCAAAAGGAAAGGTGTTGCGATTTTCCCACTTTTCTTAGAAGAAGTTGATCTAGACTAGGGAGTGCCGCAGAAAGGTTCAGGACCTGTGTACCTTTCGCTGGAACCTTTCCTGGCGAGCTGATCGGCGATTTCATTGCCCTTAATACCTGTGTGGCCTGGCACCCACCAGAGTTTGACCTTGTTTCTCTTGGCAAGGTATTGTAGGGTATCGTGGCATTCCTTAACGGTTTTTGAGTGAGCAGCTTTAAGCGCTGCTTGCCTATCGGAGAATATGTTGATGGTTACTCCTCTTATGCCAGTCTCTAGATTTATATGGGCGCATGTTAGGATTGCATATAATTCCGTTTGGAAGATAATATGACTCATTCCTAGGGCCTTCAAAATCTCCCGATTTGGTCCACTTATCCTTTTTAAGAAAGGATATTGACCTTAATCCATGAGAAGATTTTGAAGTTCATATCTGAATTCGTTCTGGACTCCCCTGTGCAATGATAACTGAAGATGATACTTTCATTTGGTTCCCCTAGGGGAGCTACGAATCGAGTAGTAAAATGAGCGGCCTGGAGATTTCTGTCACCCCCTCTAGCGTAACAATTTCTAATCGCCATTTGGAAAATTGGCATTATAACTGCGGGCTTCACCCAGATCCAGTAGCCTTAGTCAATTTGATCATGCCCTTTAACCGTATTTCATTTGTGTATATTCCCAAAAAAAAAACTTCATTTTGCGCAATTCGCAGATTTGCTATAAGCAAATCAATCCAAGTTAATCTCGTCTAATGCGAAATCAGTTGCTCAATATTGTAATCTTTGTTCCGGCCTGCGATCATCCAAGTAATACTTGTACCGACGACCTGAGTGGGACTGGGAAACATGCGCTAGAAAAATCACCTTTTTCCAAACCGTTTTCAAAAAGGCGACTAAGGCGTAGGGTATTTGAGGGTTTTTCCACTGGGATTCATTCTCCTACAATCGGCTATACCTACGAGTACGTCATTGTGGAAGCTGATTATTTCCATCGACAATTAATCGATCGAGGTTTAAATCAAAACCGATTTCATATTCGTATACATATATCTGTGCATGTATGGTGATGAAGATCGAAAGATACAGGGGCTCGTCTAATGCGTTGTTATGCCTCGCATAACAGGTTTTTCTTTCACTTATAACACAAATCGTATTTGTATGACGTAAATGGTGGCTGGAACTTAATAAAAGATTATTTCTCTCATATTTTTCTTGTTTTTTGCATTTGTTAGACGCAATTGAACTGGTGGTATATGACTAACAAAGGCCTCGTAGGGGTAGCGTATCCGACATGTGCTGGCTCGTAAAATGGCGAGTAGAAGCCACTGCAGCGGAACATCTGGCAACTCTGTTAGTAAGGCCCATTTCCATCTTCTCGTGGTGCCACCTGGGTATTTCTATTTGAAGTCACGGACGAAAAAGGGCGAATGGTTACCTGCCCCACAAAACAGGATAAATGTCAGTTAGGCTATGACCCGGCAAGCCATACCTGCAAGAAACCACCAAACCAAAAAAAACCGAAAAAAGCCTCGGATGGATAAAAACGGACGAATTAACCGATGACGACCCAGGAAACAACAAAAGGAAAAGAAAGAATGGCATTCGGCTTTGCCAGGTTGTGACTGCGAATATGCCTGGCCAAGAAAAATCGAGTAAGGCCAGCGGCATACAACGTCGCAATGCCACAATCGTAAGAGACCACCAGAGCCTATGCCAATCGCGTCTCCCTCAAGTCCTCGGAAAACCCTCCAACACCTACTCAGATCGTACAACACCAAGGGACCCGTTGTCAACAAGCCTTAGAGAGTGCTGGTTCTGATGTACTGGGTCTCAAACCACGACCAACAAGAAACGCATGGTTTGACGACGAGTGTAGGAGGGCGCACAGAGCCAAGCAGCAAGCCTATCAAGAGGCGCTGCATAGAAGTACGAGAGCTGCTCGTGAGCATTATGAGCAAAAGAGGAGGGAGGAGCATAAGCTTCTCAAAACAAACAAAAAAGAGCATCAGAGCTCGCGATCATAGAGATGGAGAGATGCTATCTCAGGGAAAGTTCGGAGGTTTTATCAACGAATAAAACAAACATACCAGGGATATGAGGCCAGAACGGAAGCCTGCAGGGACGAAAATGGAAACATAGTAGTGGATTCACAATCGGCACCAAAAGTCTGGAAAGACTACTTCTGCAGACTGTATAACGGCGATGACGAAACAGATCTCGCTGTCAGGCAGAATGACCCTTTCACAGCGGACGATGATAGCAGAGAATTCTGTCCCCGTGACCTGGACGAAGATAGGAATGCTTTTTCTAAGTCCAACAAAACTGCTGGAGTACACGGACTACCTGCCGAGCTCTTTAAGGCAGTTGGAGATGACCTGGTTGGAAGAATACATCTGTAAGATAATATCGAAGGAATGCATGCCCGATGAATGGAATCTTAGTATCGTTTGCCCGATTCCCAAGAAAGGAGACCCCTTTGTCTGCGTTAACTCGGGAGGTATAAGTCTTCTGAACGTCGCTTGGAAAATTTTCTCTGCTGTACTGTGTGAACGCCTGAAACCGTTCGTTAATAAACTGATTGGTCCATATTAGTGTGGTTTCAGGCCCGGGATCATGGAAAAAACAAACGACTTCCAGATCGACACCCACCATCTGTTTGTCGACTTTAAGGCTGCATACGATAGTATAAATAGAGACGAACTATACAACGCCATGTCTATTTTTGACATCACTGCCAAACTCTCCAGATTGTGCAGGATGACATTGGAGAACTCTCACTGCTCCAGCAGGGTCGGAAGCGACCTAGCCGATACCCTTTATGTCAAAAAAGGTTTTAGACAGGGCGACACGCTATCGTGTGCCTTTTTCAACATCGTCCTTGAAAGGATCGTGCAAATCTCACAGATGAATACAAGGGGACCATTTTTTCAAGTCCGTACAACTGCTCGCATATGCCGAAGACATTGACACAATTGGATGAAGTTAGTGAGACGTCGTTGAGGCCTTTTTGAGCAAGACGAAATATATCCCGTCGTCGGAAAAGGACACGAACCAGCGGCGACTTGGCCAAGGCGCACATATTGGCAGGTATAATTTCGAGGTAGTCAAGGACTTCATCTACCTAGGCTCCGCAGTGACATGCAGCATTGACATCAGTGCCGAAACCAAACGCAGAATAGCTCTTGCCAACCGCTGTTTCTTAGGGCTCGGGAGGCAATTGAGAAGCAGAGCCCTCTCTCGAAAAATCAAGGTGACCATATACAAGACCCCAATCGAAAGCGGATGAGGAGGCCACTTAGATGGCTAGGTCATGTCGAGCACATGCAAAACACAGCTCGGGCCCGGAAGGTCTTTGAATCCAACCCCAAAGGGCGGCGCGATCGAGGACGGCCAAACTTAAGGTGGCGCAACCAAATGGAAGAGGACCAACTAGGCGTGCGGCACTGGAGACTGCCTTGAACTGTATCCCCGAAAAGGAAGAAAAAGACGCAATTGAAGCTCGGCCATACTGCCAGACAACTCAGCAACAAATAGCGAAAACTGAAAACCACACTCTAATCAAACGAAGACATCATCAGAGTTCTTCAAGTTCGTCAAGGAACCGCAACGATCGAAATTGACCACTATTAAGTTTGTTAGATAAAATGAGTCAATTCGTTCGAAAAATAAAACCTAAGTTAGCGCCTTGTCCGTGCAGCGATCAAATTTCCAAGCAAACAAAATCGAAGCAACCCTCACCGCCATCGATAAATGTGTTTGGAATCGCGGATTATTATAAATTGCGCGCAAATTTGCAATCACTACCATTGAGTGATTATCGGATAATGTCGCGAAATAATGACCAGTGGACTATTAAAGTCAAAAGTCTCAAAAGCTTAACACTGAGAAAGTCCAATTGTACACGTACGAAAATAAGCTTGACCGACCTATCCGTGTCTAGCGAACCATAACCGTAAAACCACTAATTGCTCAGAAACACAAAACAGCCTCGGATAATAAAACGGAACGGATCTATGTTGACGACCCTATAAGAAAACAAAAAACAAACAAGGACCTTCGGTTCTGTACGTGGAATGTTAGGTCCCTAAACAGACCACGTGAGGCCGAACAACTTGCGGACGCCCTAGACCGCTATAAAGCGGACATAACCGCCATCCAGGAAATGCGATGGAATGGACCGGGTAAAAAGCGGATGAAAAACTGCGACATTTACTACGGTGACTGCTATAGGGAGAGAGGACAGAGACTATTTGGATGCGGATTTGTTGTTAGAGGTGGACTAAGACATAAAGTCCTAAGTTTCCAGTATGTGAGTGAACGCCTCATTTCGAACCGCATCAAGGCAAATTTCTGTAACATCAGCCTCATATGCGTCCATGCCCCCACGGAAGACAAGGATGACTCAATCAAAGATGATTTCTGTGATCTCCTAGACCGAACATATACCAAATGCCCCAGCTATGATACCAAAATCATACTAGGGGATTTTAACGCTAAGCTGGGTAAAGAAAGCATCTTTGAGCGGGTCATCGGCAAACACAGCCTACACCACATCCGATAACGGACATAGGCTGATCGACCTTGCCACGGGGCGAAATCTTCTTGTAGCCAGCACACGATTTTCCCACCTCGATATACACAAAGGCACCTGGCGGTCGCCAGATCAATCAGTCACCAACCAGATTGACCACATCGCGATTGACGTCAGACACTCCTCCACTATTCTTGATGTTCGCACTTTCCGAGGAGCAAACATCGATTCAGACCACTATCTTGTAGTAGCCAAGATAAGTCAGCGCATAACACGAACACCGCGGAGTAGAGTTAGAACACCAAGCTATGACGTCGGAAAGCTACTATCGCCGGAGATCGCCAGTGCTTTTGCCAACCGCGTCTCCCTTAAGCTCTCCGATACACCTCAATCCTCCACTCAGTCAGTAGAGCAACAATGGAGCCTGTGCAAACAAGCCCTGAAGAGCACAGCAACGGAAGTGCTGGGCCTTAAAGCTCCACCACGACGAAACACCTGGTTCGATGACGAGTGTAGAAGGATTCATGCGGAAAAGCAGGAGGCATACAAAGCCTCACTACACAAAAAAACAAGAGCGGCTCGGGAGCTCTACGAGCTTAAGAGAAGGGAGGAACATAAGCTTCTCAAGAGAAAAAAGAAAGAGCACGAGAAGCGGGCGATTGAAAACTTGGAGAGGTGCTATTGCAGGCACGACATTCGAAGATTTTATCAGCGGATAAAACGAATGCCTCAAGGCTATGAAGCCCGAACGGAGGCCTGTAAGGATGAGAACGGACACCTAGTAGTAGAATCGCAGTCGATGCTGAGAATTTGGAAAAACCACTTCTGCAGACTGTATAACGGCGATGACAACCAACATACCGCCGTCAGGCAGAATGATCCATTTTTTAACGACGAAGATCGCAGAGAATTCCGTCTCCCTGACCCCGACGAAGTTGAGATTGCCATGTCGAAACTCAAGTCGAATAAAGCTGCTGGCGCAGATGGACTGTCTGCTGACTGGGGGTGAGCTGGTTAGGAGCATGCACCGGCTCATCTGTAAGATATGGTCAGAGGAAAGCATGCCCGAGGAATGGAGTCTCAGCATTGTTTGCCCGATCCACAAAAAAGGAGATCCCTTTGACTGCGCCAACTATAGAGGAATAAGTCTCCTTAATGTCGCATACAAGATCTTCGCTGCCGTTTTGTGTGAACGCCTGAAGCCATTCGTAAACAAGCTGATAGGTCCTTATCAGTGTGGCTTCAGGCCAGGGAAGTCCACCATCGATCAAATCTTCACACTACGGCAGATCCTGGAGAAAACCAATGAGTTTCAAGTCGATACGCACCATCTATTCGTCGACTTCAAGGCCGCATACGACAGCGTAATTAGAGACGAGCTATATAACGCCATGTTTACTTTTGACATCCCTGCGAAGCTCGTCAGACTATGCAGGATGACCTTGGAAAATGCCCGCTACCCCATCCGAATCGGTGAGCACCTCACCGATAGTTTTGATGTCAAAAAAGGATTTAGGCAGGGCGATGCGCTGTCGTGTGATTTCTTCAACATCGTATTGGAAATGATTGTGCAAAAATCACAGGCCAATACAAGAGGCACAATCTACTTCAAATCCTCGCAACTCCTTGCATACGCCGACGATATTGACATAATAGGTAGATCACAGCGAGATGTCAGTGAGGCGTTTGCGAGTATTGAGATGGAGGCGGCAAAAATTGGTTTGGCAGTTAATGAGGGCAAGACTAAATATCTGCTGTCATCGAATAAGGACATTTACCACCGACGTCTTGGACAGAACGTGCATATTGGCAGATATAAGTTCGAGGTAGTTAAGGACTTCATATACCTCGGCTCCGCGGTGACTTGGAACAACGACACCAGTTTCGAAATCAAGCGCAGAATTACTCTTGCCAACCGCTGCTTCTTTGGGCTCAAGAGGCAACTGAGAAGTAGAACCCTCTCTCGTACGACCAAGTTGACCTTATATAAGACCTTAATTATCCCGGTCCTGTTATACGGCGCAGAAGCATGGACTTTATCTAAAGCGGATGAGGAAATCCTTGGTCGTTTCGAGAGAAAGATTCTGCGTTCGATTTTCGGTCCCATAAACACAGAGGAGGGTTGGAGGAGAAGATTCAATCACGAACTGTACGGGTTGTACAGCGACATGAGTCTGGTCAGGCGTCTACGGATCCAGCGCCTAAGATGGCTAGGCCATGTAGAGCGAATGGACACCACAGCTCCAGCCCGTAGAGTCTTTGAATCCAACCCCGAGGGACGAAGAAATAGAGGACGGCCGCACCTAAGGTGGCGCGCACAGGTGGAAGGGGACCTCAACCAACTGGGCGTGCGGCATTGGAAAAGACTAGCGAAAGATCGTGCTAGGTGGAGAGGCATGTTGGTTGAGGCCCAGGTTCACCCCGAACTGTAGCGCCCGTTAAGTAAGTAAGTAAGACCTATCCGTGTGGTAGCCAGGGGTCTGCACGCTTCTTGCAAAAAGGAAGATGTTATCGCGGACCTGAAAACCAAAGGTTTCAAAATAACATATGCGGTAAACATACTCGCACGTGAAAAGAATCAGATTAACGGGGAAGAATCCGTAGTCAAACATGGTCTTCCCTTATTCAGACTAACGTTCGAAAAAACCCAAGATCGAGAGAAAATCTACGGCAACAAAACGATTTTAGATATTGTCCTTAAAATGGAACCACCTCACCACAGAATAGGGCGTTAATTCCTCTGTGCAAGCCTACCAAGGTTTTAACCATTCGCAAACCTATTGCAAGAGAGATCCACATTGCGTAAAGTGCGCCGGTCAGCGTTTGACCCCAGAGTGTACCATTTCGAGGCAATCCCCTGAAATATGCACCAACCGTAAGGGAGAGCACCGGGCTAATTTTCGGGGACGTGAAGTAACGAAAAACTAACAGAGACGGCGGGATAAGAGACAAACCGCGAAAACAAAAACTCCTGATCTGGCAAAAGCGAGCAGTCGCGAAATTGATCACAAAAAGCTGCAGCCTCAAAAACGGTTGGCCAAAAAAAAGGAAAATAAAGCTCAATTGGCTTTATCGGGAACCAGTCAGAAGACATTGACAAATGAAAAACCGCTACAGCAAGGTTCAAAAACGTGTGCCCAAATTACGGCGCCTCCACGTTCGATAAGTGCTGTAAAATCAGACCACGGGGCAAACGTTTTGTCGATTATTCTTGCGAAGCTTGAAGAACAAAGTCAAACGAATCGACTTATTTTCGAGCTTTCGACTTCGGAAAAGCCGACGTACTGGCCGTCAGATGTCGCAAAAACTCCCGATCTAATTGACTTTTTTATCACGAAGGGAATCAGTGCAAACTACCTAAAAGTTGAAAAGAGCTTTGACTTTTCCTCAGACCATTCTCCAGTTATACTAACGATGAGCGCCTGGATTCAGAAATTACGTTGAGGAAGCACTGGACTTAAAGTACCGCTAAAGTACTGCAATATTCGGCTCCGAAGAGTACTCCACACCAAGATCAAATTCCGGTCCGTCGAAATGTATCCTATCCGTCGGGGCGAATGGGTCAAGGAAGATAAAAACAGGCATCTTCGCTGGTTACTTTGAAGATACTTTTAAACCCTTCCAGGGTCAACCGGTCCAGGACAACGACAATCTCTCGAATACAGAAACCGACTACCAGCAGCCACGCTCTCGGAACTTAAAAATGTAGTAAGATCGTTAGAGTCGAACAAAGCTCCTTGTTGCGACTTAATCACCGGAGAAATTCTTAAAGCATTGCCGAAGAAAGCGCTTCTTAAACTTCTTTTTTGGCAGACGAAGTCCTTAACTACCTCAAACTTACATCTGTAAATACAAACGTTCTGGTCAAGACGTCGGTGGTGAGCGTCTTTTTTTGCCAAATTCATTTTTGTCGCCTCCATCTCAATACTCGCAAACGCCTCATTAACATCTCGCTGTGATCTACCAATAATGTCAATTTCGTCGGCGTATGCAAGGAGTTGCGAGGATTTGAAATAGATTGTGCCTCTTGTATTGGCCAGTGATTTTTGCCCAATCATTTCTAATATGATGTCGAAGAAATCACACGACAGCGCATCGCCCTGCCTCAATCCTTTTTTGACATCAAAACT
The DNA here is from genome assembly GCA_951905685.1 of Eumerus sabulonum. NCBI lineage: Eukaryota > Metazoa > Arthropoda > Insecta > Diptera > Syrphidae > Eumerus > Eumerus sabulonum. The sequence goes on from OX645060.1 coordinate 245,132,101, forward strand.
ATCGGTAAGGTGTTCACCGATTCGGATGGAGCAGCGAGTATTCTCCAAAGTCATCCTGCATAGTCTGACGAGCTTAGCAGGTATGTCAAAGGTAGACATAGTGTCTTATGCGGCCTTGAAGTCGACAAATAGGTGGTGAGTGTCGACTTGAAATTCATTGGTTTTTTCCAGGATCTGCCGCAGTGTGAAGATTTGGTCGATGGTGGACTTCCCTGGCCTGAATTCGTACTGATAAGGACCTATCAGCTTATTTACAAAAGGCTTCAGGCGTTGACACAAAACGGCAGAGAAGATTTTGTAGGCGATATTAAGAAGACTTATTCCTCTGTAGTTGGTGCCGCCAGAGGGGTCTCCTTTCTTGTGGATCGGGCATACAATGCTGAGACTCCATTCCTCGGGCATGCTTTCCTCTGACCATATCTTACAGGTGAGCTGGTGCATGCGCCTAACCAGGTTATCACCAGCTGCCTTGAAGAGTTGAGCAAGTAGTTTATCTGCGCCAGCAGATCATTCTGCCTGACAGCGGTATACTGACTAACATCGCCGTTATACAGTCTGCAGACGTGGTTTTTCCATATTCTCAGCATCGATTGCGATTCTACTACTAGGTGTCCGTTCTCATCCCTGCAGGCTTCCGTTCTGGCTTTATAACCTTGGCATGTTCGCTTTATCTGCTGACAAAACTTTCGAACGTTACGCCTTCAGTAACACCTCTCCAAATCCTCAATTGCGCGCTTCGCCCGCTCTTTCTTCTTTCTTCTGAGAAGCTTATGCTCCTTCCTTTCTTTTTAACTCATAGAGTTCATGAGCTACTTTTGTTCTTTTATGCAGTCAGGCTTTATATGCATTCTGCTTAGCTGTGTGAATCCTCCTGCACTCGCCATGGAACCAAGTGTTCCTTCGTGGTTACGGCTTACTAGGCCGTAGCCCAACCGACTAATCCTGTTTTTTGCCATCTCTAGATGGCACCACGAGGAGGTGGGGATGGGACTTACTAGCATTGCCGCAAGATGTTCGACTGCGGTGGCTCGTCTCGCTTTTTGGCAGGCCAGCATTCGTCGGATAGATGCTACCCCTACGAGGCCTTTGTTAGTCGTTTGCCATCCGATTTGTCCTTTATTATAAGTCTTTATACCTGAAGCTTGGCTTACTGCATTAGAATTTCCTTTAAAGTTGGCAGTTTTTCAACTTGGGTACTATTCATCTATACGAAACCAAATATCGTAGCACATGACTGGACATTTTCGAAAGAAACAAGTTTACTAAAATTACCGTGATACAATATCCGTTCAATCTATTTATATAATTCAAGTTAATCTCGTTTAATACGAACTCAATTGCCGAATAATCTTTATTCCGGTATGTGATCACTCCAGTGATATCGACATGAATGAGAGCTTCGAGTGGGGTTGCAAAACTCGACGTCAGACGTCAGAAAGATCCCCTTATTCCGTAATATGATATTTACAAAAGTTGACTTTTATGAAGGGATTTTCCGGGTTTCTCCAACAGGATTCGTTTCGTATAGTCATCAGTAGCTACGTCAATGTGAAATATGACTCCTTATATGGACAACAGCACTTGGGCGCTTGGACCCACTCATGATGGGAGATTTAGAGTAGCTATTTGTAGTCAAAATAATAACATCGACAGTCGATTAAAATGGTCATAAATCATGATGATTTATGTGCGTCCATCTGTCCGTCATTATGTGTCTTGCAAATTACTCAATAATTCTGTTGAAAGGCTGTGAAGTGTATGGTTGGGGGCCGGGAGTTATTTATTGAGTTGAGATTACCTTGCGTTACATGTTTTTCTTCGCAAGTAATGAGAATCAGGTCTGTTTTACGTAAATGGTCTATAGGAGCTCCCTGAGGCCTCTTCATCTGCTTTCGTTAAAGCCCAGGACTTTGCGCAATAGAGGAGGACCAGGATGATTAAGGTTTTGTACAGCGCAGCTTTTCCCAATTGCCTCCTTAGCCCAAAGAAGCAGCGTTTGACCTCAGCGCTGGTGTTATTGTCGTTGGTCACTAGTGAGCCAAGGTAGACGAAGTCCATAACAACTTCGAATCTGTAGTTGCCAATTGTGACGTTCTGGCCAAGACGTCGGTGCTGCCCTTCTTTTTTGGTTGACAGCATGTATTTCGTTTTAGCCTCGTTAACCGTAAGACTCATTATAGCTGCTTCTACTTTAATGCTTTCGAACGCTTCATTGACGTCCCGCTGTGTTCGTCCAATCACGTAAATGTCATCCGCGTACGCAAGTGCAGTTCTAATATAGCACCATAATCGCATGGAACACTTGCTGGGAACTATAACCAACGTGAAAATTCAGTCGAGCTCCTCTCTTCCTATCTACGACAACCACCCCAGGTTGTGTGACAAACATCATAAGAATGTAACCCTTGAACCTGTGCGAATTATAAAAAAAAAAATTCCAAAGGCCTGATGGATTCTAATCAGTGTGGCTTCAGGCAAGGTAGAGTCCGCACTAGACCAATTCTTCACACTGCGGCAAATCCTGAAAAAGAATACCAAATCGACACCCATCACCTCTTCGTCGATTTCAAAGCCGCCTATGACAGTGTGTTGAACTATGAACGTGCGATGAGCAAGTTCGGATCCCGATAACACCAACACCATCAAATGTTTTTTTCACGACGTCCCTCTGCGGCGGGATTCTGGCAAAACACCCCGTAGTATATTTGCCATGAAAAAGCTTCTCGACTCAAGCCGTTCGGAATCGGCATTAAACTGTAGGTCCCTTTCACCTATGTGAAAAATAAGTCACCCACAACATGGGTGATTGAGAGATGCTTGGCTCTGTTACCTCATGGGCTGTAACGCCACCAAAGAAGAACAAGTCCGCATATGCTTGCGTGCATACACACGGGCTATACAAAACCATGTCTAGTTTTGGCATCAGTACCAAACTTGTCAGATTGTGTAGGATTAAGTTGAAAAACTCTTGCTGCTCCATTAAGTACCTCCAATGTCCAAAAGGGTTTAAGGCAAGACGACGCGCAATCATGTGACTTTTTTAACATCATACTTGAGAAGATCGTACGAAACTCACAAGCCAGCACAAGGGGCACAATTTTACAGAAGTTCGTTCGACTGCTAGCTTATGTCGATGATATTGGAGTGATTGGTCGAACGCAGAGGGCAGTCAATGAGGCTTTTAGTGGCATTGAAGCGGAGGCGGTTAAAGTGGGTGTTTTTTTTTTTTTTTTGTAGTCCAAGAATTATATACTCTTATGGTGTTTTTAGATGATTTGACACACAACCTGACACGCCCTGCACTCGGGTTGTAGATGTTCGTTCACTACTCTCAGGGGTGATTGTCTTAGATAGGACGAAAGCCAACCGAATTTTGCGTTGGTTATAATTCTCAGCAATTGTTTCATGCACTTTTGGTGTTATATTGCATATGCAGAGGATAAATTTGAATTGACTATATACTGTGATTGTTATGCCTGCAGCAGTACGTTTGGCGGTAAATGAGGGACGCACAACATCAACGTCTCAGAGAGAGCGTCACAATGGGCAGCAAACACTTTGACGTAGTCAAGCACTTAGTCTACCTCGGATCCGCAGTAACCAATACGAACAACGTCAGTACCGAGACTAAAGGGTTTAAAAGGCATTCGAGTAACAGAGCCATATCTGGAAAGCCAAGCTGGCTTTATATGATACTAATTAGGGTCTTACTTTATGGTGCAGGGGCATGGACACTATTGAAAGCGGATGAGGAAAATCTTGGTCTTTTCGAGAGGAAAATTCTGCGTGCGATCTTTGGTCCTGTTTGCATCGATGGTACCTGGAGCAGAAGATTCAACCACGACTTGTACGACGGCATGTGCCTAGTTAAGCGTCTACGGATACAACGCCTAAGATGGTTAGGACATGTAGAGCATATGGACAACATAACTCCGACCCTAAGAATTTTTGAATCCCAGCCATTGGAGGACTTACTTACTTATTAGGCCAGCCATCAATGGAGGATCTGAGCCTTAGCTATAGCTGCCCTCCATCCTTGACAGTCCCGGGCACGCTGCTTCCAGTTATCAAGACCAAGATGTCTTACATCCGCGATTACTCGGTCTTTATACCGGAGGTTCGGTCCTCCTCTTCTTCTCGAACCAGGAGGCTCGGAGTCGAAGACCCTCTCAGCTGGAGCGTTGATGTCCATGCGCTCGATGTGGCCGACCCAGTGTAGTCGACGGATCTTTGCCTTCCGGACTACATCCACATCTTTGTGCAACTCGTGGAGTTCGCGGTTATGTCTTCTTCTCCATTAACCTTCCTCACAGACAGGACCAAACATCCGACGCAGAATTTTTCTTCCGAAAGAACCCTAAATCAGCTCCACTGTCCTGCTTATCATCCAGCTTTCGGCTTCGTACAGCAAGACTGGCAGTATGAGCGTTTTGTAAAGCATGACTTTGGTTTTTCGAGTGAGGAGTTTTGACCCAAGTTTTTTGGATAAGCCGAAGTAACAGCGGTTTCCAAGGCCGATTCTATGCCAGATCTCCACTTTGGTGTCATTTGTGGAATTTACGTTTGCCCCGAGGCGGAGAAACTCCTTAACTACCTCGAAATTGTAGCTGTCAATTGTTACATTTTGTCCCAGGTGGTGAGCGACGGATTAGTTTTTGCTTGACAGCGTATACTCCGTTTTGTCCTCATTGACCTTCAGCGGCTGGAGTTGGGATTTCCTCGGTCTCTAGCACTCTCTCTTGGTCATGCTCGTTAAACAGCTGTTGGAAATGCTGCTTAAATATGTACATCCACTATTCCCTGCGGATCGGTGACAAGATTACCCTCGCAGTTTCGAAGAGCTTGGGTGGCCTTTTTGAAGCCTCCTGCAAGGTCTTTGGCTTCCTTGTAAAAGGCTCGTGTCTTATGCTTATCCCTAGACTCCTCAATATCCTTGAGCTGGGAGGCTGCGAAGATTCTGTTCTTTTGTCGCAGTCGTTTTTTGTCCTCCCTTCTTCTGGCTCGGTATTCTTCTTGCGTTGCCCTGGTTTTTCTCTGCAGTGCCTTTTGATACGCCTCGTCGGTCGCTGCCTTTTTCTGCTCACTCACGCCATCATACCACGGACTTCTTGTCGGGGGTGGTAGGTATCCCACAATGGTTTCGGCTACTTCCTGAAAGGCTGAGCGGCAATGCAGCCACATATTATTGGCATTTGTGTTCGACGTAGGCATACCGTAGAGTCTTTCGCTCAGCTGCTCCCTGTAGACTCTGGTAACCTCCGATGTGCTCAGGCGCCCGGTGTCGAATCTCCTGCTGGTGGGCTGGTGCAGCTTTCTGACATTGGACGGTCGAGTTATGAATCTTGCTGCTACGAGGAAGTGGTCAGAGTCGACATTTGCCCCTCTGAATATTCGCGTCAATAAGCACATGGTCGATATGGTTGGTGGTTCGACCGTCCGGAGATTGGCAGGTTACTGTGTGGATTCGCTTACGAGGGAATCTTGTGCTGCTTATCACCGCATTACGAGCTGTCGCAAAGTCCGTGGGTCGGATGCCATTATATGTTGTTGTATCGTGGAGGCTGTGCTTTCCGATCACTCCGCCAAAGGTGTTCTCGTTACCGATGTTGGCATAGAAGTCCTCCAGTACGATCTTATCATCATACTCCGGACGAGCTCTGTAGGCGTTGTCCAGGAGGTCATAGAAGTCCTCCTTGATAGGGTCTTCAGCCTTTTCGGTAGGGGCGTTTACACATATAATGCTGATGTTATAAAATCTGCCTCTGTTGCAGATCACAGCCAGGCTAACACTTATGGGTTGAAAGTCGATGACCTTCGACCCTAGCCGCTTTCCCATGACAAATCCGCATACCAGTAAGTGCAATCTTTTGTGACAGCTGTAATAAATTGCGCAATTTTTCTTCCTCATCATACCGCTTCCTATCCAGCGTATTTTCTGGACCGTAGTAATATCCGCCTTGTACTGCGTAAGGGTTTTCTCCAGTTTGTGGGCAGCTCTAGGAGTGTACAGGGTTCTGACATTCCAGAAGCATACTCGCAAATCGTGTTGATTTTTCATGCATTGTCGTCGTCGAGTATGCGTCCGTGTATCCGAGGTATCCTGCTCATTCATAACTTTTGGGCTTTTTACGTGGGCGGATTGTTAGCTCGCCGCACAACCGTCATTCTGGTCGGGATTTTGGCGCTGCATACGTGTGTTCACCTCCCAACGGTTGTTGAAGAGGCCATCCAGACGGCGACGCGAGGAGGCCGTATGTCAACTTGACCCACGCAGTGAAACAGAGATCATTTCTGCCATCTCGCGAGGTTGAGAGCGATCAACAACTTTACCCTGTATATCCGAGCCCATGCCCATAATAGAGGACGCTCTGACTCAAATGGCGCACACAATCCGGGTCGGGTTTCAATCGGCTTGGTGAGCGTGATTGGAGACGGAGGGTAAGAGATCCTGCTGGTTGGAGTTCCTTGCTGGTTGAGGCCCAAGACCATACCGATCGGTAGCGCCACGAAGAAGAAGAAGTTCCAAATTTAATAATTTCGACAGAAGCACGGTGCCAATGGCTAAGTGGTACTTTCTAACAACCCCATAATGCCTTATCTCTTTATTGCGTAGAAGTATGATCTTTATTTATAACGGCCTAAAGTGTCCCCGGTTGATTTAAGAAAAAGACTCATCAGGTGAATTACGAGCTGCTCAGTTGACACGATAAATCGTTCGCAACGAAAGCTGGCGCTCTAGCCGAGCCCCAGATTCACCAAGGACTGTTATGCATTCAAAGTGATTATGTAGTAAATTTAACCGACTGTTGACAGAGATAAAACAATATAAAAACTAAGTAAACAGTACTAAGGAGTCCTAATTCTGAATTCAGCTTAAGAGGAACCTTATGTGGTGTTCACAAATTAAGTCGCCCTACTGGCAGCTAGGTGAGACTATCTCATTGATAAAAAGCGAAAGTCAATAAACTGTCATGGTATAACCAGCATAAGTTCAGTTCTCATTTTAAGTAGTTGTATTTACATAATTTATCTTATTCAAAACAGAAAAGGAAAGTGTAGATGCGAAAGCAAAAGAGAAAATATTTTTTTACTTACGCAAACAGACTGCTTTTGGGTAAGTTTCATTGAACCCTACGCCTTTGCTTGTCACCAAGAACCTCTCTTAATCTCACCTGGCCTTCAATGTATAAATTACTCGGTGAATTGTTATGTTACTACTCACATATTTGCTGAGTTCCTTCTGAAATTAGGACATGATCTCCATGTGTATGGATACATTGACATTTTTTTCTTGATGTGGAGGTAGCCCATAAATGCTGGGACAGCCTACCTTGAAACCTGTTTATGGGTTTTTTCCTACTGTAATATCACTTCCTATCATGTGCATTATAATCTCATCAAGCTACTTACATGAATGGCTAACACGCTTTATAAAACGTGATTCGTTCTCGTAAACATCTTCATGGAGCACAACCAACAGATGAAATATGATAGACCGAGTTGTACTCAATACTTATTATTGACAACTTGTCGGGAGCAGACAGCTATGTGACGTCGTTTGGGCGGCGGCATCAACTGGTTTTGGCAATGGAATCCAAAAAAACAGCGTAAACGAAATGACTCACTGGGAAATGTGCTTCAAGGAAGAATCTTCTTCAATGAAAGACCACGTGTATGGGTACGTAGGAGTTTGTGCATTGACAGTTCACCAATTATACCCAAATCAACAGCAAGAGCATCTAACAATGATAATCCAAGAGTTGGCTTAGATGTCGGTTAAACACCTTTTTTTTGTTTTTTTTTTTTTTGTTTTGTTTTTTGTTACTCAGACGCAAACACTGGTCCACTGTACTCCAGACAGATACCTTACATAACTGTATTTTCCCCGTTTTCCGGAGAATTTGAAGAAGCTTCAGTGATGTAGCACTAAGGGATTCGGCACACACAACGTCGGCTCCAAGGGTGCGCCACCGTATGCGAGCAAAGGCGGGACAATCACAGAGGAAATGCTCTGCAGTGTCATCCTCCTCTTCGCCACATGCAGCACAGTTAGGCGTCTCACTGATGCCAAGCACGTAGAGATGCTTGGCAAAAGTGTAATGGTCCGTGATAACTCCCACAAGCCTTGTGCAGTCGACTCTCCTTAAAGACAGGAGGAATGCTGCAGATTTTTTTGCAGACATCAGGGCATATGCGCTTAGTCATCCTGCAATCCGGACAATCCCTCCATCTAAGGAGTATTAAATACACAATCGTTAATGTAGGAATTTACCGTGGACGCAGGTAGACCTAGGGCGGGTTCAGGTCCTGAGAAGCTCTCCTCTGAACCCATTCTGGCAAGTTCATCAGAGATCTCATTTCTTGGAATCCCAGAGTGACCTGGAACCCATACAAGCCTTAATGAACTTAGTCTGCCGACTCCGTTCAAGAAGGACTTGAGTTCAAGCACTATTTTGGAGCTAGTTAAGGGGTTACACACAGCTTTTAGTGCAGCTTGGCTGTCACTACAGACGCATATGCTTTCCCCCTTCCACCTGTGCTTTACAACATAGTGCATGGCCATTAGGACTGCGTATATCTCTGATTGGAAGACAGACGCATACTTTCCTAACGAGAAGTGCAGTCGGATGTTTTCGCGTTCAAAGAAGACTCCAGCACCGGACCCCGTCCAGACCTGGAGCCATCCGTGAAAATGCGAAGACTATCCTTTCCAGGTTCAGTATCCAGCCATAGCCAATCCTGACGCCATGGAAACTCGAATGTGAAATTACGACGCAATAGGATAACTGGCGTCAATGCGTCAGAAGGCATGTCCATGAGACAGGGGTCGCACCGCTATTCCAATACGAGTTGTACCAAAAGCCATTTCTCTTCAGACGAGACATGGTTTTCAGAGCACACCCTCTGATAAATATATCAAGAGGTGGAAGGTTCATCATAACATCTAGAGCAGCGCCCGGCGTGCTGGGGAAAGCTCCCGTGCAGCTGAGACAAACCGTTCTTTGCAGTTTGGCGAAAGAGGCTACGACGTGTTTGCGTTTTAGTCTGTTCCACCAGACAACCGATGCATATGAGATTATAGGTCTTATCATTGCCGTGTAGATCCAGAGGACCTTTGCTGGCGATAAACCCCATGTTTTGCCAAAAGCTCCTTTGCATTGCCAGAAAGCTGACAGGGCTTTGGTGGTTTTGGACTCAACATGCTTTGACCAGAGATGCTTACTATCTAAGATGACTTCTAGATACTTAGCCTTCTTGGATATCGGGATGGAAGTGTCTTTTAGTACCAGCTGAGTCATGTCAGTATTTTTCCTCCTTCTCGTAAAGAGAACGACATCGGTCTTGAGAGGATTGACTGACAGCCCATTTCTGGTACACCAATCATCGATCACATTTAGCGCCGCCTGTGCTTTGCGACGGACAGTCGCCAAACATGAGCCGACAGAAAGAATGGCGACGTCATCCGCATAGGCCTGGGCATAGATTCCAGAGGCATTGAGAGCATCAAGCAGAGAATCGACCACCATGCACCATAGCATCGGAGACAGGACGCTACCTTGAGGGCAGCCCCTGTTTACGCCGGGTTTGACACACTGGTCGAGGCCTGCATCAACGCTTTGATCCAAAGGACCAGTGCTTCATCTACGCCATGATGTCTGGCAGCGTTGCACGTGCTGTCAAAAGTTGCGTTATCAAATGCTCCCTCAATGTCGATGAAAGTGCCCAGCGCGTACTCTTTCCTTTTGAGCGCGCATTCAATTCGCCCAACTAGGTTCTGAAGCGCAGTCTCGTAAGATTTTCCGAGCTGGTAAGCATGTTGCATCTCCGAAAGTGGGTGCATTCGAAGGGCAACCTTGCACACGTGCAACTCTACCAGTCTCTCCATGCTTTTCAGCAGCAATGATGTTAGACTGATTGGTCTGGAGCTCTTGGCAAGTGAGTAGTCCTCTTTTCCTATTTTGGGAATGAAGACCACATTCACTGTGCGCCAAGGATTGGGTATGTGAGCAAGTGCTAGACTAGCAGTGAAAATTCTTTTCAAAGTAGGAAGCAGCTGCCTTATACCTTTTTGCAGCATAACAGGATATATTCCGTCGTTACCCGGCGATTTGAAACCATCGAAGGATGCCACAGCAAATTCAATGGCTTCAGTCGTAACCACGCGCGACGCAATATACCAGCTACGCGGAGTTGTTTTCATCGTTTCAGTTGCAGTTTCCCTTGAAGGAGTGTGCAACGAGCCGATGTCGATCTGATTTCCCGGGAAATGGGTCCCAAACAGTAAACTAAAAGTTTCCGCATTAGACTCAGTAAGGGTACCATCAGATTTTCTGAGTGCATCTAGCTTTGTCGGTTTTTCCCGTTTGAGGACTTTAACCAACTTGCTAGTCGCACTCAGAGACTTGATCTCTTCACAGAAGGTCCTATAAGAATCGTTCTTCGATTTACGAATAAGTTTCTTATATTCTTTCTGCTTCGACCGATACTTGTTCCAGTCATCTTTCGAATTTGATTTGAGTGATCTATTCAGAAGAATTCTGGCTTCCCTGCGAAGACGTTGGAGCTCAGCATTCCACCAGGGGACTATTTCCTGCAGGGAGGTTTGCTGACAGGACATGCGAGTTCAAAACAACCGGTGATGACGCTATTCAGGCTATGAACAGCGTTCTCTACCAATTGTTTCGTTCTGAGTTTAGGTAGGACCTGTCGTCTTGTCGTAACAAAAGTTGGTTGAGAGCCAACGTTGTTGATGGTAAGGTCAGACGAGAGACTTACTTACTTACTTATCAGGCCTGCGATCCATGGAGGATCTGAGCCTGAGCTATAGCTGCCTTCCATCCTTGACGGTCCCGGGCACGCTGCTTCCAGTTGTCAAGACCAAGATGTCTTACATCCGCGATTACTTGGTCTCTATACCGGAGGTTCGGTCGGAGTCGAAGACCCTCTTAGCTGGAGCGTTGATGTCCATGCGCTCGATGTGGCCGAGCCAGTGTAGTCGACGGCTCCTTGCCTTCCGGACTACATCCACATCTTGGTACAGCTCGTAGAGTTCGCGGTTGTGTCTTCTTCTCCATTCACCTTCCTCACAGACAGGACCAAATATCCGGCGCAGAATTTTTCTTTCGAAAGAACCCAAAATCAGCTCCGCTGTCCTGCTTATCGTCCAGCTTTCGGCTCCGTACAGCAAGACTGGCAGAATGAGCGTTTTGTAAAGCATGACTTTGGTCTTTCGAGTGAGGAGTTTTGACCCCAGTTGTTTGGACAAGCCGAAGTAGCAGACGTTGCCAAGGGCGATTCTACGCTGGATCTCCACTGTGGTGTCATTTGTGGAATTTACGTTTGCCCCGAGGTAGGCAAACTCCTTAACTACCTCGAAATTGTAGCTGTCAATTGTTATGTTTTGTCCCAGGTGGTGAGCGACGGATTGGTTTTTGCTTGACAGCATGTATTTCGTTTTGTCCTCATTGATCTTAAGACCAATTCGTTTCGCCTGTTCTTCAATGGCCGTGAATGCTTCCACAATGCCACGGCGAGAACACGCGATGATGTCGATATCATCCGCGTATCCTAGCAGCTGGATCGACTTGTAAAAGATAGTGCCTTCCCTGTTGACGCCTGCCCGTCGCACTATCTGCTCCAGCACCAGGTTGAAGAAGTCACATGACAGCGCATCTCCTTGCCGAAATCCGGTGCATGTTTCGAATGGTTCCGAGGTCCTAGAACCGAGTTGCACGGTGCATCGCGTGTTTTTTAGCGTGGCGCGACACAACTGGATCAGTTTTACCGGGATCCCGAATTCGGCCATCGCCCCAAACAGTGCTTCACGATGAATGCTGTCGTATGCGGCTTTGAAATCGATGAAAAGATGGTGTGTATCGATTTGAAACTCGTTGGTCTTTTCCAGGATTTGTCGAAGTGTGAAAATTTGGTCTATAGTTGATTTGCCGGGCCGGAAGCCGCACTGGTAGCTGCCGATTAGTGCGGTGCAAAATGGTTTTAGACGTTCACACAATACGCTGGACAGGATCTTGTATGCGACATTGAGCAGGGATATACCTCTATAGTTCTTGCAAGAGGTAGGATCGCCTTTTTTGTGGATGGGGCATATAGAGCTGGTATTCCAGTCGTCGGGCATGCTCTCATCTTCCCAAATTCTGCAGATGATCTGGTGCATGCTCCCTACCAGAACATCGCCGCCAGCCTTGAAGAGCTCTGATGGCAAGCCATCTGAGCCTGCGGCCTTGTTGTTCTTCAGCTTCTGAATAGCTGTGCCGACTTCTTCTATGCTGGGTGGGAGGACTACTTCAGCGGCTGGAGTTGGCATTTCCTCAGTCCCTACCACTCTCTCTTGGTCATGCTCGTTAAGCAGCTGCTGGAAGTGCTGCTTAAATACATCCACTATTCCCTGCGGGTCGGTGACAAGATTACCCTCGCAGTTTCGAAGAGCCAGGGTGCCCTTTTTGAAGCCTCCTGCAAGGCCTTTGGCTTTCTTGTAAAAGGCTCGTATTTTATGTTTATCCCTTGACTCCTCGATATCCTTGAGCTGGGAGGCTGCGAAGATTCTTTTCTTTTGTCGCAGTAGTTTCTTCTCCTCCCTTCTTCTGGCTCGGTACTCAGACGAGAGAATGAAGTCTAAAAGACGGTCCCCCCTTGTATTACAATTGCTGCTGCCCCAAGCAGTGTTTTGGGCATTAGCATCGCAACACAAGATCAGACCAATCTTTTTGGCTGCACAGTACTCTACGAGTTCAGAAACTACCTTCGGTGGTGGAGGCAGTATCGAGTCGTAGGGAAAGTAGGCAAACGCAACGACGAAGTGTTCTATAACTCCGTGCGTTTTGTAGCTTACTCTAGCAGCCACCAGATCTTGTCCACAAAATTGCCCAAGTTTGGTTGCCGATAGTGAGTTCAATATGATGAGGCCGACCCTGGGCCTTTCGGATCGCTCATCATAAAGAATCGTAACATCACATAACCACCAAGGCCAAATAGGCTATTATTCCACACATCTTAACATCTTAATCCAAATGTATGAGATGGGTGGACAACAAGATAGACAAGCGATGACACAGTCGCTCACAGCAAGTATTTATTCATATTACCGGATTTTGTAAATTCGCAAACTTGAGCTCGTATTCTGCGGCTTAAATGGAGAAGGTCGATGATTATCGGTTAAGTCGTAGTTATTTTCGCTGTCCTCTTTTCGGCCTATTCGGACTTGGGAACGTATTAGTCGAGTAATTTCTTGAACGGAATTTGAATGATTATTTTAATATTTATGACGGGACCTTTTATTGAGGGCGTCGGCGTGGCGCAGTGGTTAGTGTGTTGGACTCTGGCGCACGATGAGCGAGTTTGGATCCCGATGATACCAACGCCATCGAATATTTATTTCGCGGCGTCTCTCTTCGGCGGGGTACTGGCAAAACCCCCCGTAGTATACTTAACTGCAGGTCCCTTTCACTTGTGTAAAAAAAAAAAGAAAATCACACACAACATGAGTGATTGGGAGAGGCTTGGCTCTGGCCCTTCATGGGCTGTAACGCCACCCGCCACCAAAGCATGCAAGGAACCTTTTATTATTTTATTTAAAAGCATTCATTTTCCGATATACATATCTAGCAGCACTCTAGCCAATTGACGCCAAACTAGGTGTGGGATATTCAGTGTTTACAAAAATGCCTACTTGACAAATAGTGTGAAATATTTACCGCGAACTGTCATACGTTCTGACGGAGGGCATGGGCTCGGACATACAGGATAAAGTTGTTGATTGCTCTCAATATGGCGAAATGCCAGCAACGATTCAATGCCCGGGTCAAGGTGACATATAGCCTTCTCGCGGCATCCTCTGGATGGCCTCTACAACATCCGTTGAGACTGTGAGCAAATGTATGCAGCTATCGCCCTAGGCAAGAGGGCGTTAAAATAGACCGACCAGACTGGCGGTTGTGCGGCGCGCCAATAATATGACGAATGCTCGAAGACAACAGAGTAGGAAAAGGAGCACGACTCGCGAGTATGCTCCTGAAATGTCAGAACTCTGTACACTCCTGGAGCTGGTCATAAACTGGAAAGACTTCTCACGTAGTATAAGGCAGGTATTATTACGATCCAGGAAATCCGCTGGTAGGAAACGGTATGATGGGGAAAAAAGATTGCGACATCCATTACAGCCGTCACAAGAGATTGCAAACGTTAGGGCGCGGTCATCGACTTGCCTGGCATCAAAGCCAGATCTTACAATATCGGCCTTGTATGTGCAAAGGGGACTTCTATGGTCGCCTGGACAACACCTGCGGAGCCTGCCCATAGTACGAGGTTTAAACCGTACTCGGGGAGTTCCATGCCAAAATCGGTAAGGCGAGTGATCGGAAAGCACAGCCTCCACGATACAAAAAAGGATAACGACTTCCGACTCACTTTTTGATAGCTCGTAATCGAATAGAATCAACACGGCAACCTGACGATCTCCGGATGATCGAACCAAATCAGCCAGCCAAATCGACCATGTGCTCATTGACGCATACTCGTCAAACATCATGGATGTTAGAACGCACAGAAGAGTAAACGTCGGCCCTGACCATTTCCTAGTGTCAGCAGGACTCAGACGACGACTTTCCAATGTCAGAAAACTGCACCAGCCCACCTTGAGGAGGTTGAACATCGGACGCCTGAGCACACTGGAGATTACCAGAGTCTACAGAGAGCAACTAAGCCAATGGCTCTCCGGCATGCCTAGGTCGAGCACAAACGTCAATAGTATGTGGCTACATGGCCGCTCAGCCATTCAGGAAGTAGCCGAGAACACCTTTCAGGGCAGTGCGAGAGGAGTACCTAGCCAGGAAAAGGGCCAGCTCATAGATATCGAGGAGACTAGGGACAACCACAAAATACGGGCCTTTTAAAAGAAAGCCCAAAGTCTTGGAGGAGGCTTCAAGAAAGGCACCCAGGCTCTTCGAAATTGCGAAGGTAATCTTCTCACTGACACGCAGGGAATAGTTGATGTATTTAAGCAGCATGACCACGAGAGAGTGGTAGGGATTGTGGAAATCCCAACTGCAGCCGCTGAAGTAGTCCTCCCACTCAGCATCGAAGAAGTCCAAGATGGCTTGCCATCAGAGCTCTTTAACGCTGGCGGCGATGTTCTGGTAGGATGCATGCACGAAATCATCATTAGAATTTGGTTAGATGAAAGCATGCCCGACGACTGGAATATCATCTCTATTTGGCCTATCCGAAAAAAATGTGATCATACCTCTTGTAAGAACTACAGAAGCATATCCCTGCCCAATGTCGCATACAAGATCCTGTCCAGCGTACTATGTGAACGTCTATAGCCCTTTTGCACCGCACTAATCGGCAGTTACCAGTGCGGCTTCTGGTCGACTTTAGACCAAATATTCACATTCCGACAAATCCTGGAAAAGACCAGCGAGTTTCAAATCGATATACGCCATCTCTTTATCGATTTTAAAGCCGCATACGACAGCATTCATCGCAAAGATATGTTTGATGCGATGGCCGAATCCAGAACCCTGTGTGCGCCATCTCAAGTGCGCCCGTCCTCTGTTTCTTCCTCCCTCAGGGTTAGCTGTGGTTCCCATTCGCTCTACATGGCCTAGTTATCTTAAGCGTTAAGTCCATAGACGTCTGACTGTACTCATGTCGCTGTACAGTCCGTGAAACTCGTGCGGGAATCCTTTCCTTGATTCCCTGTGTTCGTTTCTTCTTCTTCTTAGTGGGCGCTACAGTTCGGGGTGAACCTGACCCTCAACCAACATGCCCCTTCATCTAACACGATCTTTCGCTAGCCTTTTCCATTGCCGCACACCCAGTTGGCTGAGCTCCCCTTCCACCTGTGTGCGCTATCTTAAGGGCGGCCGTCCTCTGCTTGTTCGTCCCTCGGGGTTGGATTCAAAGACTCTCCGGGCTGGAGCTGTGGTGTCCATTCGCTCTACATGGCCCAACCATCTTAGGCGTTGAATCCGTAGACGCCTGACTAGGCTCATGTCGCTGTACAGCCCGTAAAGTTCGTGGTTGAATCTTCTCCCCCATCCCCGGTCTGCGATTATAGGCCCAAAAATCACGCGCAAAATCTTTCTCTCGAACCGACAAAGGGCCTCCTCATCCGCTTTTTATAGCATCCATGCTTCCGCGCCATACAACAGGACCGGGATGATAAGGGTCTTATATAAAGTCAACTTTGTCGTTCGGGAGAGGGCTCTATTACTCAGTTGCCTCCTGAGTCCCCAGAGAAACAGCGATTGGCAAGAGTGATTCTGCGTTTGATTTCGGAACTGATGTCGTTGTTCCAGGTCACTGCGGAGCCAAGGTAGACGAAGTCCTTAACTACCTCGAACTTATATCTGCCTATACAAACGTTCTGGCCGAGACGTCGGTGTTGAGCGTCCTTTTTTGATGACAACAGATATTTAGTTTTGCCCTCGTTTACCGCCAAACCAATTTTCGCCGCCTCCATCTCAATACTCGCAAACGCCTCATTGACATCTCGCTGGGATCTACCTATTATGTCAATGTCGTCGGCGTATGCAAGGAGTTGCGAGGATTTGAAGTAGATTGTGCCTCTTGTTTTGGCATGTGATTTTGGACAATCATTTCGAATACGATGTTGAAGAAATCACACGACAGCGGATCGCCCTGCCTAAATCCTTTTTTGACATCAAAACTATCGGTAAGGTGTTCACCGATTCGGATGGAGCAGCGAGCATTCTCCAAAGTCATCCTGCATAGTCTGACGAGTTTAGCAGGTACGTCAAAGGTAGACATAGCGTTGTATAGCTCGTCTCTGATTACGCTGTCGTATGCGGCATTGAAGTCGACAAATAGGTGGTGAGTGTCGACTTGAAATTCATTGGTTTTTTCCAGGATTTGCCGCAGTGTGAAGATTTGGTCGATGGTGGACTTCGCTGGCCTGAATCCGCACTGATAAGGACCTATCAGCTTATTTACAAAAGGCTTCAGGCGTTCACACAAAATGGCAGAAAAGATTTTGTAGGCGATGTTAAGGAGACTTACTCCTCTATAGTTGGCGCTGTTGTGTCAGATTGACACAACAGCTGGGGTGCGCGCGTTCAGTGCGCACACGGCTAGCTCCTGAGGGATGGGTTCGGGGATTCGGTGGTCGGGAGATATAGGGCGCCACGTAGTTTTGTGAAAACTACGAAAACTAAAAAGGAAACGACCGGATTCGTTTAGAAATGAGGGGGGACACTTTATTTTGGGTTTTATCTCTTTCCGCTTATTGAATGCGGGGTGCTCGGCATCCGTAATGGGAGACGCGATTCCCAAAACGGGTCAGTTCGTTAGGGGTTGGGGATTAGTGGGTAATTCGAGGGGGGTGGAAAAAAAAACAAATTAAATATGTGAAAGGAATACTTCCCGGGGACGGGTGAATACTTCGGCTACTCCTCCTTTTTCACGCTTCCTGCCTCCGCTTCACGCCTTTTATGTTCCACTGGTTTTTTTCTTCCCTTCCTTTCTTATGTTGCTCTGCCTTTTTCTTGGTTTCTTTTGTTCTCTGCTTTTTTTCTCAGGTGGTGGCCACTGTCCACTCACCAACCGTCTTGTCACTTGCACAGTTCTTCTCCAATTGCCTTTGTTTTCACGGGTTACCTTCCCGTCTACCCCTCCAACCGGTTCGCACACACGCCATACACACACATTTGGGGCGAATTCGGCCATCTTTATTTTGGATTAAACTCCCGGGTCTGGCGAGTTTAATCCAATCGGGTGATTTCTCTTCACACTTATTTGCTGTTTAATTTTTTGGATTCTCTATTTCCTTTTTTCCTTTAATTGAGATAAATTACTGGCTTTCTCGCCCGCCCTGTCCTTTTGGCGGTTGAAGCCTAAGGTGGTGTGTCCCCAGTCCATTTGGCTATCGGAACAAAGGGAATCACCTCCAGAGTTCCAATAGCCTCCACACTCACTCCATTCAGCTCCGGTTGGAAGAGGTTGTTGCCTTGGGTAACGGCAGCATTCACCACCCCGGTTGTACTAAAAGCTATAAAATTAAACGTCCCCCTCGAATAACCCGCTGATTAGGTGCACTCAAGCACTCTTTTGTCTTGGAGGGACTTGTAAGTATCGAAGCCCTTGCCGAATGTCGAGCTACCCGCTCACAATTCAAGTATTTACAATGTTTCTATTTTTTTTCCTCTTTGACATTGTAGAAAATATACTTTAAAAAGGAAATCCGACTCACAAGTTACAAAACGTTTATTAAAAGATCGCGTATTAATATTAAAGCTGACACGTCCGACGTTGCTCACTAAAGGATGAGAACTGGTGTCAGAGATGATTCTCTAACATAAAAGTATAATAAGGATAAGTAATTTACACATGTGTATGTGAAGAGTAATAAAACACAATGGCGTTTTTACTCGTCTTCTTCGAGATTTTCAACATCCTGGGCCCGGGGCGAACTGCTCAGCTCCAAGGGATAGAGGAGCTGCACTGGTCTTCTAAGTTTAGAACCATCTGCACATCGTAATTCGCAGGATCGGGTTTTGCCATCTCGTCCGAGAAAAGTTTGCTCGATTATCGCCATCTTCCAATGCACTCTGGGCGTCGCAGGATCAAATAAGAGGACAACGTCCCCTTTCTGAAGTGTTGCTGTTGCTCTGTTGTTGCTGTGATGAAAAGATCGCAAAAGTTGCAGATACTCTGCTTGCCATCTTTTAGCAATTCTTGAGGTGTATTTCATCCTGTTCTTCCAAAGATCTCGTGCAACATGACCGGAAAAGCTTGGATTTTCAAAGGCAGGATTCGAAGTGTTCCATCCCAAGAGGAACTTGGCTGGTGTTAGAGGTGTCAAATCCAGTGGATCGTCTGATATGTATGTTAGCGGACGATCGTTAGTAACTGCTTCTGCTTCGCTGAGTACCGTACGAAGCTGTTCGAAAGTAAGCTTCCCCTTGCCAATGACAACTTTTAAAGTGTTCTTTACGGTTCGTATGAGACGCTCCCAAAAGCCACCCCACCACGGTGCTCGTTCCACAATGAAGGTCCATTTTATTTGCCGCTTTGAGAGAAAATTGGGAATTAAATCGTCGTTAAATATACCTTTCGTCTTATTGTTTAGTTCTAAAGCTGCCCTTCTAAACGCCTTGGCATTGTCCGATAAGATTGTTGACGGAACTCCGCGACGAGCAATAAAACGCCTTAATCCCATCAGGCAGCACTCCGTAGACATGCCATCTGTCAACTCCAAATGAACAGCACGAGTAGCAGCACAGGTAAATATTAAAATGTATGCCTTATGCATAGTGGCTTCTCCTGACTTCACATAATACAATGGCCCAGCGAAATCGGTGCCCACGTCGTTAAACGGTCTTGTAAGCGTTATCCTCTGTACTGGAAGAGGTGCGAAAGGCTGAGTAGCAGGCGGCCCAAAAAGTTTCTTGCAAACCAAGCAACTTCGTATTCTCCGCTTGATGAACTGTCGTCCACGAATAATCCAAAAGCGCGACCTTAACTTTGTTAATACCAAATTAGTTCCCCCATGACATGTCAATAGATGGTATTCGTCAACGATGATAGCAGTGAGGTGATGAGTTGGAGGCAATATTATGGGATGTACAACATCGATTTCCTCATCTAACATCTGCAAACGACCGCCCACACGTAACAATCCTTCCTCGTCTATTACTGGAGACAACTGAGCTAACTTTGACGAGGGTTTCGGTTGTCTCCCTTTCTGTAAGTAGCTCAAATCGTTAGCAAAACTAAGCTGTTGTACGTACCTTAGCCAGTAAACTTCAGCGAGACCATACTCCGATGGGGTCAAAGATCCTGTTGGTGAATTCTGTTTTGCCTTGCAGTGACTTATGAAACGCAGAACCCAGCAAGTAACTCGCAATAGACGCTGCCAGCTGTTGAATTTTTCGCAGCAGAGGATCGGAAGTACTTCGTTTTTGGCCATGTCATCAGTTTCAAGAAGGATTGTTGCTCTCGCTTCGTTGATTTGAATACAATGCTGATTGCTCTTGAAGTTATGGACATCATGAAGCCAATCAGGACCTTGCTCCCACAATAAAGACGAAACCCATTTCGTTCCGGAGATTCCTCGCGTAATTAAATCGGCTGAATTGCTCTTACTAGAACAATGACGCCAATCTGATAGATTGGTGTTTCGACGAATTTCCAAAACCCGACTTTGCACGTATGGCTTCCATCGTTGTGTTTCCCCATAAATCCAATGGAGTGTGATTTTTGAATCGGTCCATAAAAAGAATTGGTCGATGGTAACCCGAAGATGCTTCCTTAGATAGATACAAAGTCTTGATGCGATTAAAGCTGCTGTAAGCTCTAACTTGGGCAGCGTAAGTTCATCCTCTCGATCGTTTTTCAGGGGGGCAACACGACTCTTTGCACATAAAAAAGAAATTGCTACTTCTTCTTGGCAACTAACTGTTTGAATATAAGCGACTGCACCATAGGCCTTGTTACTAGCATCAGCAAAGATATGAAAATATACTTTGTTCGTTGGGCTGAGCTGCACTGCCCTCGGAATTGACATATCTTTCAACTGAAGGACATTATTCACACACTCATTCCACAGTAACATCAAGTCCGCAGGAAGGGCTTCGTCCCAAGCTAATTTACGTTTCCAAGTCGTCTGAAACAATATCTTTAGCTTGATCATTGTAGGAGAAACTATGCCTAGTGGATCGTAGACCCTCGCAATAGCTTGTAAAAGATTGCGTTTTGTTCCTTTGAACATACTCGATTGCAAAAATTGTTGAATTGAGTCCAAAGGAACGGACAATTCATCACTAAAGGGAGACCAATTCAACCCCAAAACCTTATGTGTGTTCGAGAAATTGTTTACACCTACAACCGCTCTAACCCGTGCGTTGTTGGAATGCCATTTCCTTAAGTTCATGGACGCCTTCCCCATGACTTCAACAGCTTCATGGCAGAACTTTACTGCTTCGGATTCCGATTCCATACTAACAACCAAGTCGTCTACATAAAATCCTTCTTCTAAGATGCGACATGTCTCAGGGTAACGTTGTTCCTCACGCAGGTGATGTTTGATTGTTGCCGCTAGAATGAACGGACTGCAGTTGACTCCGAATGTCACCCTGGTCATTCTAAAATCTTGTATATTTTTGCCAATTTCAGCCAGCGATGGATACCATAAAAACCTATGGGAATCTCGGTCGGAATCTTTCAAGGATATCTGCAGAAAGGCCTTTTCAATGTCCGCCACAATACCGATCTGTCTAAGCCGAAAATTTAATAAAATGCTGAACACATCCGGAAGAAGACTGGTCCCAGTAAAGAGCTGCTCATTTAGCGAAGGAATCTCATTTGTGTGAGCAGAAGCATCAAAAACTATGCGCAATTTGGTGGTCGTGCTTTCTTCTTTATAGACAGGTCTGTGTGGAAGATATATAATTCTCTTGGAATTAGATCCAACGGGTTCGGCTATGCAATCCTTGATCAATTGTCGTACGGCCATGTCGTACTCCTTTAACTTGTCTGGGTTTCTAAATAAACGTTTCGTTAAATTATTTAAGCGACTCACCGCCAACTCCCTATTATTTCCAAACACTTTCTGCGGATCCTTCCAGGGCATAGTTGCTTCGTAGCGGTGACCAACCTTCCTGATGCACATCCTCGTCATTTCTTCTGTCAAAAGATTTTTCTCCGCATCTTCGCCTCTTATCCCAATTGTTTCTAAGGACCACATCTTAGAGATTTCTGCGTCCGAAAGATTTGTTAGGCTCATAATACTGCTCACTACTGGTGTATGCTCAATATCGCTTGTCAATATTTTATTATCAGTACCCTGATATCCCTGAAGAGTCCAACCAAATATTGTTTCCACCGCCTTTAAACGATTGGACACTGAACGTTGCTTGCCAGTAACAACATCCCAATAATGATCTGAGCCAATAAGCAAACTCAACCCATCCACTGTCTGAATGTTAGCACAAATTTTGTCGGCCAATTTAAATTTTTTGAATAAACGGTACGAACTATCAGGAGGTGGCAATACGTCTACGCAAATCTCAGGCACAATTATCGCCTTCACCAACACGCACTTGTCACCATATTGGCTCTTCAATAAAATATTCACCGTTGAGTATTCTTGAGAAGGTATCCTTTCCTTTGACCCGAATGGCAACACCGAAATTCTCACCTTCTCCTTGCCGACAGGCAATTGCAATTTTCGCACTACATTCTGCCGAATGAAAGTATGTTGACTCCCGCCATCGATAATGAGTCTGATGAGACAGTTGACATTGCGATTAGTTACTACGCAACGGGCTGTTTTCAAAAAAACGTTTTGTTTGTTATCAGTGTGTGTGCACAAATTACAACCCGATTTGGATACCGCGTTCTCTGATGATTTATGAGTTACATTGTACGAAGGGTCACACATCGAAGTGATATGCCTACCGCTACAATGATCGCACTTGAGGTATTTGCCGCTTTTACACTTCCTGGAACAATGTCCGATTTTTGCGCACCGAAAGCATCTGTTTGATTTCAATAATATGTCTCGCTTTTCTTTCATCGTCATACCGCTTTTACAGTCTTTGGCGGTGTGATCAGACTGTCTACAAAAAACACACACTTCCTTATTGTTCACCCCTAGGAGACTCGCGGCCGTAGTTGGTGATGGCGCCACCCTTTTACTCGCATTGTTCTGCAGATGAGTCCGACTCTTTTCCAGTGCGTCTACTTCCCTTTTTAAGAATTTTATGATATCTTGCACATCTGGATCGTAAACATCGTGCAGGGATGAATGTGATATCTCCCTGACCTTTTGGTCTACGCTGATTTCGTCTACCTCTTGTGTTTTCTCTCTCGCAGTACGATGATAGTCAACACGCAGGTCAGCCGGCAGACAACGAAGGAGTATAGACTTTAGCATCACTTGGTACTGGTCTGGTGGTGTGTGTAATGCTGTCAACGATCGGATGCATGTGGTGACGGTGTTGTAAAGCATCCTTAACCCAAAGCAGTCGGTTTTAGAGATAACGGGACGTATATTTATTAGTTTCTGTACGTAATTGTCGACTAGCTTGTCAGTGTTTCCGTATTGTTCCAGCAACAACGAAATTGCGGCATCGTAGCATGATGCGGAAGCAGTAAAACCAGAAATGGTACGTTTTGCTGGTCCGTATAGACAATTCGCTAAATACTGGAATTTGTCGACCACAGCAAGCGTTTCATTCCGATGTACAGCTGTTTCAAACTGATCCCAGAAGGGTAGCCAATCTTGTAACTCACCACCGAACTTTTTCAATTCCAATTTTGGTAATTTAACGGACGACTTTTGAGTGACTATAGATGTCTGTTCAGGAGTTTCTTCACTGGGATTTAGTTTAAGGCGAACTCTTTTCAAACGGTTTTTCAAGCTGGACATAGCAGATACCGCTGCATCCTCGTATTCAGCTGTCTTTTCAAAATCCTTTTCGAGGTTTTCAGCTTGTATTAGTTCTTTGCTTTGGATTTGCTGATCTGCCGTCTTTAAATTATCCACCACTGCACTTAACCGTTCCGTTAATGTCACAATTTGGTCTTCGAGAGACTCTAAATCCGATACACTTTTACCATCCACATGGGAGTCCTCCGAATTTAGTAATTCGGACGCAGCCTTAACGATTTTCGTTAACTGCGATCTGTACGCACCACGAACCGATATTTCCATTATTGTAATTATTTTCCGTTTCTCGCCCTTCCCGGGTTTCGGCACCAATGTAGAAAATATACTTTAAAAAGGAAATCCGACTCACAAGTTACAAAACGTTTATTAAAAGATCGCGTATTAATATTAAAGCTGACACGTCCGACGTTGCTCACTAAAGGATGAGAACTGGTGTCAGAGATGATTCTCTAACATAAAAGTATAATAAGGATAAGTAATTTACACATGTGTATGTGAAGAGTAATAAAACACAATGGCGTTTTTACTCGTCTTCTTCGAGATTTTCAACAGACATATAGGGGCGAGACAACAATTTACTCACTGGGTTTACAATTCTTTTGGGGTTTCGACATTCATTTGCTTTTAGACGACACTTTACTGATTGGGGGTGACATTCTTCTTTTGCTCAAACAATTATTTAGTTAGGGTGGGGCCTTCGCCCTTGTCGTGGTCTCGATGGGGACCGTCCGTCCCTGTTGTCGGCGTTTGGGACCGTCCGTCTCTGTTGTCGGCGCTTGGGACCGTCCGTCCCTGCTGTCGGACCGTCCGTCCGGTCTTACCTGCTTTGTTGCCCCCTCCAGCGAGTCGGACCACGATACCGCAGGATCCTCCTGATCCGCGTATGCACCGAGGCCACCCTCAAAAGAGAGCAACGGACCAAAATGATGGGTCGAAATACCGGAGAGGGAGGGATGGAGCGGAAAAGGTTTTTGGTGGGTATTTGTACGCAACAGCGCAATCAGAGGGGTCCCATTTCTTGTGGATCGGGCATAAGATGCTGAGACTCCATTCCTCGGGCATGCTTTCCTCTAACCATATCATACGGATGAGCTGGTGCATGCTCCCAACCAGGTCATCCCCAGCTGCCTTGAAGAGCTCAGCAGACAGTTCGTCTACGCCAGCAGCTTTATTCGACATGAGCTTCGATATGGCAATCTTAGCTTCGTCGAGGTCAGGGGGACAGAATTCTCTGTGGTCTCCGTCTACTAGAAATGGATCATTCTGCCTGACAGCGGTATATTGACTAACATCGCCGTTATACAGTCTGCAGAGGTGGTTTTTCCATAATCTCAGCATCGACTGCGATTCTACTACTAGGTGCACATTCTCGTACCTGCAGGCTTCCGTTCTGGCTTCATGACCTTGGCATGTTCGCTTTATCTGTTGATAAAACTTTCGAACGTCACGCCTGCAGTAACACCTCTCCAAATCCTCAATCGCGCGCTTCTCGTGCTCTTTCTTCTTTCTCCTGAGAAGTTTATGCTCCTCCCTTCTTTTTAACTCGTAGAGCTCACGAGCTGCTCTTGTTCTTTTATGCTGCGAGGCTGCATCCTGCTTCGCTGTATGAATCCTCCTGCACTCGTCATCAAACCAGGTATTTCTTCGTGGTGGAGCCTTGAAACCCCAAACTTCGGATGCAGAGCTTTTCAGGGCTTGTTTGCAAAGGCTCCACTGCTGTTCTATTGATAGCGTGGAGGATTGAGGTATATTGGAGAGCTTAAGGGAGAAGCGATCGGTAAAAGCACGAGCGGTTTCTGGCGATAGTAACTTTCCGACGTCATAACTTTGTATTCTTACTCTACTCCGTTGCGTTCGTGATATCCGTAAGCGCATCTTGGCTACTACAAGATAGTGGTCCGAGTCGATGTTAGCCCCTCGGAAAGTTCGAACATCAAGAATAGTGGAGGAGTGTCTGACGTCGATCGCGATGTGATCAATCTGGTTGGTAGTCGATTGATCAAAAGACCTCCAGGTGCCTTTGTGTATGTCGAGGTGCGGGAAGCGCGTACTGGCTAGAAGGAGATTTCGCCCCGTAGCAAGATCAATCAGCCTGTGTCCGTTATCGGTGATGGTGTCGTGTAGGCTATGTTTGCCGATGACTCGTTCAAAGATGCTTTCCTTACCCAGCTTAGCATTGATGTCTCCTAGTACAATTTTGATGTCATAGCTGGGACATTGGGCATACGTTCTGTCTAGGTGATCGTAGAACTCATCTTTGGCTGAGTCATCCTTGTCTTCCGTGGGGGCGTGGCCTTAGCCTTGATACGGATTGTTATGAGTCGTTCGCTCACATGCCGAAAGCTTAGGACTTTTTGCCTTAGTCCACCTCGAACAACAAATCCGCATCCAAACAATCGTTGCCCTCTCTCCCTATAGCAGTCGTCGTAGTAAATATCGCAGTTTTTCATCCGCTTTATACCCGGTCCATTCCATCGCATTTCCTGGATGGCGGTGATGTTCGCTTTATAGCGGTCTAGGGCGTCCGCAAGTTGTTCGGCTGCACGTGGCCTGTTTAGGGACCTAACATTCCACGTACAAAGCCGAAGATCATTGTCCTTTTTTCCGTGTTCGTTTATAGGAACGAAAATCGCACGCAAAATCTTTCGCTCGAACCGACCAAGGACCTCCTCATTCGCCTTTGATAGTGTCCATGCCTCTGCGCCGGACAGCAGGACCGGGTTAATAAGAGTCTTGTATAGAGTCAACTTTGTCGTTCGAGAGAGGGCTCTGTTACTCAATCGCCTTCTGATTCCAAAGAAACAACGATTGGCAAGACTGATTCTGTGCTTGATTTCGGAACTGATGTCGTTGTTCCAGGTCACTGCGGAGTCAAGGCAGACGAGGTCCTTAACTACTTCAATCCTATAACTACGTCGGTGGTTGGTGCCCTTTTTTGATCACAACAGATATTTAGTTTTGCCCTCGTTTACTGCCAAACCAATATTCGCCGCCTCCGCCTCAATACTCGTAAACTCCTCATTGACATCTCGCTGCTGACATGCGTTGACACAAAACGGCAGCGAAGATTTTGAAGGCGATGTTAAGGAGACTTATTCCTCTGTTGTTGACGCAGTCAAAGGGGTCTCATTTCTTGTAGATCGGGCAAACGATGCTGAGACTACATTGCTCGGGCCTCTGACCATATATTAAAGATGAGCTGGTGCGTGCTCCTAACCAGGTCATCTCCAGTTGCTTTAAAGAACTCAGCGGACAGTCCGTTTGCGCCAGAAGCTTTATTCGACCTGAGTTTCGATATGGCGCTGTTAACTTCGTCGAGGTCCGGGGAACGGATTTCTCTGCGATCTAACTAACGAACGACTAACAGCTCCGTTATACAGCCTACAAGGTGGTTTTTCCATACTCTCAGCATCGATTCTGAGTCTAGTACTAGGCCTTCATTCTCATCCCAACATGCTTCCGTTCTGGCTTTATAAGCCTGGTATGTTCGTTTTATCTGTTGACAAAACAGAGCTTGTTTGTAAAGGTTTCACTGTTGTTCTATTGACTGCCTGGAGGGTTGAGTTGTATGGAAGAGCTTAAGGCAGACGCGATCGGTAAAGGCACGAGGGTTTCAGGCTATAGTAGTTTTTCGACGTTATAACTTTGTATTCTTACTATACTCCGCTGTACCACAAGATAGTGGTCTGAGTCGATGTCAGCTCCTCGGAAAGTTCGAACATCAAGAATAGTGGAGGAGTGTCTGACGTCGGTCGCGATGTGATCAAACTGGTTAGTGATTGATTGATCTGGCGTCCGCCGCGTATATCGAGCTGCGAGAAGAGCATACTGACTAGAAGGAGATTTCACCCCGTAGCAAGCGGCATCGCAGTAGCGCATTCACCCCAATTTTTCAAGACCTTGTTGATGGTTTCGGGCTGTAGATCACGGATTGCTTGGATGGTATTGGTCTTGAGTGCTTGAATTATTGGCAGAACATCGATCCTTCACGGTTCCCCACAAAAAAAGTTCAAAGGGGTAAAATCGCAGCTCCGAGGCGGCCAAGACGGCTGATAACACGATTTGAGATTTTGGTGCGCAAAAGATGGATTGTGACATGGGCTGTGTCGCATGACACGCCATCCTGCATGAACCAGAGGTTGTCCAAATCCATATCTTCAATTTCAGTAAAAAAAAATTCGGTTGACATACATATCTCATTAACGCCCACCGTTTACCGAAACTTTGTTCCCGGCCTCATTCTGGAAGAAAAATTGTCTATTGATGCCACTACTCCACATTCCGCAGAAAATTGTCACTCTCTGTGGATGCATTGGCTTCTCGACAATAGGTTAGATTAGATAAGTGGGTGCCCTACTGACGAAAGGCCAAGGCTGACCTAGACTACGTGAATTCCATTGTGCCCAATTAATTTTTAACCCGTAGAAAGCTAGGCATTTTCCCTTGTGCTGAACCATCCAGACGAGGATGAGAATCCTAGTATTCTGTTCAGCCCAATGTTACTTACTTCCTCTAGTCGAAAGGAAGTGTCTTCCTAGGAATACGTTCCTTTTTTGGGTTAGCGCCGGGCATTCGCACAGCAGTTGACGAATGGATTCAATTTCCTCTTTGTCCCTACAGCTTCTGTAGAAGTCATTGTGGGGCTGGCCTAGTCTAGCTGCATGGTAAGATAGCATGCAGTGCCAGTGAGGGCACCGACTGCTAGTCGAATATTCCCACGATTGAACCTCAACAGTTTTTCTGTCCTTTTTTTATTATAGACGGACCAAGTCGATCTCGCCTTTGCGCATGTATCTAAGTGACACAATGGCTTATTGGCTTTCATTAATAGCTCCGTCTCTATCTCTCCGTAGAGCGCAAACAGTGGCGTTTTGGCTTCGGTTGCGATCTGTGCAAAGTTTGCACCTGATCCTAGGCAAGCTAGCCCGTCCGCCCTCTCATTTCTAGAGATATTCACATGACCCGGTACCCAGCAGATGGTCACCTCGTTTACATTCGATATCTCTTCTTGCCTCTCTTTGCAGAGTTCGACGAGTTTGGATCATATCCACGCTGCCTGCAGAGATTTAATGGCTGCCTGGCTGTCAACATTGATGTTGATCCTTTTTCCTGAGAGATTCTCTCTGCTAATCAGGTCTGCCGCCTGCTTGACTGCGAAGACCTGAGCTTTGAAAACACTGCAGCTATCATCAAGTCTATAGGAGCGATGTATATTCCGAGATTCAAAATAGACCCCGGCACCTGTTCCGACATTCGTTTTGGATCCGGCGTTGTAGATTGCCTGTTAGTTTTCCGTGCGTACCATATCACCGGTCCATTCCTCCCTAGAGGGAATTCTAATAGCGAACCTCCTCTTACAGGAAGGAAGTCGGTTCTGAATCTCGAGATGGCCCATCGATTAAAAAACTGATGCGTGGCCGTGAAGACTCCTTGTCCAGAGACCGGACTCTTGTAGTCCTAGCGCAGTTCTGGCTATGACGCTCTCACAGTATATGTCCAAGAGTTGAAGGTTCAGCATAACTTCAAGAGCCACCATTGGGGTGGACTTCATAGATCCCGTCACCGCCAGAAAGCTTACCCTTTGAACCTTTGACACACTTTGAAGATGACATTTCTTCTCAAGCGCCTTCCCCCAGACAACCTAACCATAGACTAGGATAGGTCTAACCACCGCAGTTTATAGCCAATGTACCAACTATGATCTGAGGCTCCATGTCTTTCGAAAGGCTACTTTGCACGAATATAGTGCCACGTAGGCCTTTTTGATTCTTTTGTCAATATTTTCTCTCCAGCTAAGCTTGGAGTCCAGAATTATGCCAACATACATAATTGGTAGATTTTCCAGGTACCAGATCGATACAATATGAATAGTCATACGGGGCAGGTGTATCTTGAATGGTCATACGGGGGTAGGTGTATCTTGATACAAATCTTTTCCTTGTGAAGAATACTGTCCCTGTTTTCGCCGGGTTCACTCCCAGGCCTCGCATCTTGATCCAGTTATCAACTAACACCAGTGCATCATTTAGTCTACCGCTAAGGACCTGTGGAAACTTTCCAGAAATTGAGATGGCAATGTCGTCGGCGCAGGCCTTGACGTTAAAACCATCCGCCTGTAGAATCTTAACAATTCCATCGACCACAAGGAGCCACAGGAGGGGTGATAGAACGCCACCTTGTGGTGTACCTTTATTTACACTAAGCCTTCCACTTGCTCTACCCATCGCCCGAGCTTATAATACGAGTACTCAGCATTTGCCCAATCCAATTAAAGATTCCCGGGTTTATTTGGGCTACAAGAAGGCTGGACACTATTGCGTCAGTACTGAGATTATTAAAAGCATCCTCGACGTCTAGAAAGGCACCTGGAGTGAATTCCTTGTTATTGAGCGATTTTTCTATCGCATAGACTACCCTGTGCAGAGCAGTATCTCCCGATTTTCCCTTTATCTACGCGTTGTGCGATTGTGACAGATAACTGTTACCAATCTAATCCCTTACATACATGTCTATTAATCGTTCCAGCGTTTTCTTAAGGAATGAAGTTCTTTGCAGTAGCATGGTTGACCTTACCCGACTTGGGTATGAAAACCACCCTAACTTCCCTCCACGCTTGAAGAACAACCGACCCTGAGGCACCAGGACTAAATGCGCTTCAGCCATGAAAGAATGACTTCACATGGTTGCTGCAACATAATCGGCAAAATCTCATCCATTCCCAGCGCCTTGTAGGAGTCAAATGAGTTGATTGCCCACAGGATCTTTTTCTCACACTTTCCCTTGGCAGCGTGTCCGCCGAATTGAAGGTTCATGCTCCTGCATCTTCGCAGCCAGGGAAATGATTCTTTAATAGGGAATCAAGCACGCTCTCGTATGAGTCTGTCAAGCTACCATGAGATCTCCTTATAGAGGAATTCTGTGTCGACATCGATAATAACGTGCGGGTTTTCCAAGATGCAGCAATTTTGTTTGTTAACGTAGCCGCCGAGATGAAAATGCGACTCGTTAGAAAAGATGATTTCCCGCCCAAAATCGTTGTCCAATTCAAGCTGCTCTAAGGCCCAAACTGCGAAGTGATAACGAAGCGGATGGTCGCGCGCCTTCAATTGCTGGGTCAATTGGACCTTATAAGGGAATAATCCGAGGTCTTTGTGCAGAATTCTGCTCAGGCTAGGGCGTGAAATGTTGAGCTCTTGAGATCGATAGCGAGTTGATGTTCGCGAATTGAGTCTCATACTCTCGGCCACAGCAGCCACATTCTCATTTGTGCGCACCGTACGACGACCATGAGTGTTGTCCACTAGCATACCAGTCTCATGAACTTTTTTCACAAACTTACATACAGCAGTCGCGGTGGGCTTCATTTCGGCCAAAACTTCTTTTCAAAAAACGCACTGTTTGGGCTACACAGCATCCACGCGGAGGTGTGATACGTCCTTGGACCAACGTTTTATGAAATAGGTCGCGTATGAAGGAGACATCGGGTACAGGCTCGTTAAGTAGATAATATGTTCTAGGAGCGGAGGGGAAGCGTTTCCGAGAGAACGTACCGAATTGGCATTTGCCGATGTTGAGCTCCAAGAAGTTGTTATCACACCAGTTACCGAAGGAATTAAGGTAATTTTGGAATGCAAGCGACATCAACAACAAATATTAACAGAACAAATATTAAAGGGCCGAGATGACTACCTTGCGGAACAGCAGAAGGGTCAATGATGGGGCCAGAGATAGAGCTTCTAAAAATACTATATATTAGCGGTTCTCAAGGTACGATTTAAGCCATGCGAAGTCTAAAGCCTCGAGTGGATGGCGTAACTTATCGAATGCTTTACTGAAGTCGGTAGTGATAACATCTACCTCGTTGCCTTGCACCAAAGTTAGACGTATTTTGGAGGCAAATTCGGTAAGGTTTGTTGTGGTGGGCCTACCTTTTAGCAAGCCATGCTGCCGGGTGGAAAAGATGGATGTGCAGTTCAAGAACATTAACTCATACATGACGGACTCGAAGAGCTTAGGGATAGCGGACAATTTAGCAATCGGTCTGTAGTTAGAAACATCCATCTTGAGGCCCTTTTTGTGTGTAGGGAAGATGTAAGAATTTTTCCAAATGGTTGGAAATGAAACTTGACGAAATGAAAGCCGAAAGAGAATAGAAAGAGGTTTGCAGATACAATTCTGCGATACATTTCTTGAGGAGAATGGCTGGGAGCCAATCGGGACGCGGAAATAAGTCGTCCTTAAGTTGGTTTAGCTTGTGGTCAACCAAGCGATGTCTGAGAGCAGTTATTCATATTGCTGAAAAATACAGGGTCGGGCTTATGACAACAGTCGTTAAATGATAGGCTTAGGCATGAGGCGAAAAGGTTCGCGACGATTTTGGGGTCATCGAAGGTAGTGTTGTTCCATTTGAGAGCGGAAGGGATCCCATCAAATCTTTTTTTGAGGTTGATGAATTAGTAGAAGCGTCTAGGATTAATAATAAGGAACGTCTGCTTTCTTTGAATATATGAGTTGTAGAAGGAGTCACAGAGGATAGAGAAGCGTTGGAAGGCTTGTTACTACTTCTCATAATCAGAGGGGGAATTTGACGTTAAAAACTTATTCTAAAGATTCTCGTATTACGCCGAGTATGCAATTCCTTGTTATACCAGGGGGGTGTCGAGAAACAATTTTTCCGAGGGGCGTAAAGAGAGCAGTGTAGAAGAATTTCAATGCAATTGCAATGGCAATAGCCGTGTTTTCGCTCATGAAGATAGTCTTTGTCGATAACTGAATTGATAATTGAGGCGAAGGATGGCAAGGGACTAACAAAGGCCTCGTAGGGGTAGCATCTAACCGAGGGAAGGGCCACCGCAGTCGAACATTTTGCAGCACTGTTAGTAAGTCCCATTCCCACCTCCTCGTGATGCAGAGGGGGAAGAGCGAATGGCGAGCCTCAAAACAGGATTAGTCGGTCGAGCTACGGCCTAGTAAGCCGTTACCATAAAAAAAACACAAACTCCGAAACAACCACAAACCTCAGATATGTGTAATGAACGGGATTAATGTTGACGACCCTTGCAAAAAAAAAAAAAAAGGACAATGACTTTCGGCTCTGTACGTGGAATGTTAGGTCCCTAAACAGGCCACGTGCAGCCGAACAACTTGCGGACGCCCTAGACCGCTATAAAGCGGACATAACCGCCATCGAGCAAATGCGATGGAATGGACCGCGTATAAAGCGGATGAAAAACTGCGACATTTACTACGGCAACTAATATAGGGCGAGAGGACAACGATTGTTCGGATGCGCATTTGCTGTTCGAGGTGGACTAAGGCAAAAAGTCATGAGCTTTCGGTATGTGAGCGAACGCCTCATAACGATCCGTATCAAGGCTAAATTTTTGAACATCAGCCTGATCTGCGTCCATGCCAGCACGGAAGACAAGGATGACTCCGCCAAAGATGAGTTCTACGATCTCCTAGACAGAACGTATGCCCAATGTCCCAGCCATGACATCAAAATTGAACTAGGAGACTTCAATGCTAAGCTGGGTAAGGAAAGCATCTTTGAAGGAGTCATCGACAAACATAGCCTACACGACACCACATCCGATAACGGACACAGGCTGATTGATCTTGCAACGTGGCGAAATCTCCTTCTAGCCAGTACGTGCTTCCCGCACATGGCGGTCCTTTGATCAATCGACCACCAACCAAATTGGTCATATCGCGGTCAACGTCGGGCACTCCTCCACTAATCTCGACGTTCGAACTTTCCAAGATGCGCCTACGGATATCACGAGCGCAGCGAAGTAGAGTAAGAAAACAAAGTTATGACGTCGGAAGGCTACTATCGCCAGAAACCGCTCGTACTTTTACCGATCGCGTCTCCCTTAAGCTCTCCAATACACCTCAACCCTCCACGCTATCAATAGAACAGCAGTGGAACCATTACAAACAAGGCCTGAAAAGTTCTGCATCCAAAGTTTTGGGCTTCAAGGCTCCACCACGAAGAAACACCTGGTTCGATGACGGGTGCAGGAGGATTCACACAACAAAGCAGGATGCATATAAAGCTTCGCTGCATAAAAGAACAAGAGCAGCTCGTGAGCTCTACGAGTTAAAAAGAAAGGAGGAGCATTAGCTTTTCAGAAGAAAGAAGCACGAGAAGCGCGCGATTGAGGACTTGGAGCGGTTACTGCAGGCGTGACGTGCGAAAGTTTCATCAACAGATTATGCGAACATGCCAAGGTTATAAAGCCAGAACGGAAGCCTGCAGGGATGAAAACGGACGCCTAAAGTAGAATCGCAATCGGTGCTGAGAATATGAAAAAACCACTTCTGCAGACTGTATAACGGCGATGTTTGGTAATATACCGCTGTCAGGCAGAATGATCCATTTTTAATCGACGGAGACCGCAGAGAATTCTTTCCCCCTGACCTCGACGAAGTTAAGATTGCCATATCGAAGCTCAAGTCGAATAAAGCTGCTGGCGCAGACGGACCGTCTACTGAGCTCTTCAAGGCAGCTGGGGATGGCGTGGTTAGGAGCATGCACCAGCTTATCTGTAAGATATGGTCAGAGGAAAGGATGCCCGAGGAATAGAGTCTCAGCATCGTATGCCCGATCCACAAGAAAAGAGACCCCTCTGACTGCGCTACCTACAGAGAAATAAGTCTTCTTAACATCGCCTACAAAATCTTCTCTGCCGTTTTGTGTGAACGCCTGAAGCCCGTTGTAAATAAGCTGGTAGGTCCTTATCAGTGCGGATTCAGGCCAGAGAAGTCCTCCATCGACCAAATCTTCACACTCCGGCAGATCCTAGTAAAAACCAATCAATTTCAAGTCGAAACTCACAATTTATTTGTCGACTTGAAAGCCGCATACGACAGCTTAATTAGGGACGAGTTATACAACGCCATGAGAGCACCGTGGCGCAGTGGGTAGTGTGTTGGCCTCTGACGCCGATGACACGGGATCGAATCCCGACACAGCTATGTCATCTAACGTGTTTTTCACGGTGTTTCTCCTCAGCGGGGTTCTGACAAAACTACGGGGGGTAACATTGTCATGAAAAGCTCCTCGAAATTCGCCGTTCGGAACCGGCAATAAACTGTAGGTCCCTTTCACCTATGGGAAAATGAAATCACACACAACATGGGTGATTGAGAGAAGCTCGGCTCAGGTCCTTCATGGACTGTAACGCCAACATACATACATATACAATGCCATGTCTACCTTTGACATCTCCGCTAAAGAGATGAAGAGTGCTCGCTTCTCCATCCGAATCGGTGAACACCTTAACGATCATTTTGATGTCAAAAAAGGATTTAGGCAGGCCGATGCGCTGTCATGTGATTTCTTCAACATCGTATTCGAAATGATTGTGCAGAACTCACTGGCTTGTATTGGCCAGTCTGTTTCAAATCCTCGCAACTCCTTGCATACGCCGAAGATAATGACATAATAGGTAGATCACACCGAGATGTCAATGAGGCTTTGCGAGTATTGAGATGGAGGCGGCGAAAATTGGTTTGGCAGTAAACGAGGGCAAAAGTAAATATGTACATATATGCTACCAAAAGGACGCTCACCACCGACGTCTTGGCCAGAATGTTTGTATTGTTCGAGGTAGTTAAGGACTTCGTCTACCTTGGCTCCGCAGTGACTTGGAACAACGACATCAGTTCCGAAATCAAACGCAGAATCACTCTTTCCAATCGCTGTTTGTTTGGGCTCAGGGGGCAATTGAGTAATAGAGCCCTCTCCCGAACGACAAATTTGACTCTATATAAGAACGGGGACCTCAGCCAACTGGGTGTGCGGCAATGGAAAAGGCTAGCAAAAGATCGTGCTAGTTAGAGGGGCATGTTGGTTGAGGCCCAGGTTCATCCCGAACTGTAGAAGAAGAAGAAGTGAGGCGAAATCGGCCTTTCGGAAGTTGAAAAAGAAAGAGTGATCATAAGTGGAAGAAGATTGGTTTAGTTTATAGGAGAATTTAAGGGATAAAATAACCTACGATTTAAGAGAAAACCACTAGATGGCCCAGGCCTTAAATATGTACGTACATAAATCCTTTATTGTTATTTAATACGATTGATACACATAAAGGATTAACATTTCAGAAATCATTCATGGAGAGCAACTCGCTCCAGGAGCATCTTGGTGCTAGCGTACATGATTCTAAAGTTTGTCTCGTTCGGATTGAAAGTCATGGTTTTGAATTTCTGTAAATGTGAGTGGAAGAACCAACCTTAGAAATAGTATGCAATCTACAGAGATGCACAATATACCTGATCCCGTGCCGACAAAACCCAGAGAAATTCTTCCCCATTCGGATGCTGGACGTGGTGCATTCCACTGACGAACTGCAACTGATTGGGATTGTCAGCAACTTTCCACTCAGTACTATACGTCTCTATAGGCGAATAAATATTCCATACAAACACGCTAAGCGGGTCGGCTGTGCTAGCATAAAGATTGCCCTTGCTGTCAATGGTTTCCATGAACGATTGTACACCTCTAGAACCTATTTTTTTAAAAATGCCCGGCAATGCATTGGGATTGTTCATCCATATGGTCTGATTGTTGATATCCTTTAAGTTAACATACACCTCGTTGACGCTCGAAAATGCATGGAAATAAAGGTTTCGACCAGTTTGTGCTGCGCTCGTTCCTTGGGGTATAGCCATGCCATTTATACCGCAACTCCAACGAAAGCTTTCACCAGCAATTGTGTATTCCTCAAATTTTGGCTCGGGAACCATTAGTTCATTTTGTATCCTCCACGCAGCTCCTTGCTGTTGGTCATACACGACAAGACCATACTGCTGACTATCGGCTATGTAGGCCATATTCCGTTCGCATTGGCCCTGCGGTGCCGGGTCAGCAGACACCGAAACGATTTTCGAAAAAACTGACTTGCCGCTAGTATACAAGTGTGATGGGAATGAGAAGTTGTGTATAAGCTGATCGGTCTCCAAGTCAAACACAAACAACTGCGGCGGACAGATTTGTTGTCCCTTGATTACGCCCGAGTCAATCACCCACATTTGATTGCAGCTATTGACCTAAGGACAGATTTGTGTTTAGAAGTGTAATACATGTATCTAAGACTTACGTAAACGCGATGTGCAGAAGTAAGAACCGAGCAATTATTATTGTCATTATTTTGCCAGGCGTACGAGGGATATGGATAAATCCATGGACCGTTAGGTCCATAGGTTCTTGACACTATTGCTAGTGAATACGGACTCTCCCTAGCAAATCGGGGGAGCGTCAAAATGACTTTTGTATGTCCATTCTCTGATAAGAAAGAAATAAGTGAGGATTTAAAACTTCCGAGTATCGAACTTTGCTTACTTGTATATGCTACACCAAGACCTACAGGAAACCTATTAGGATCATCGTAATGACCGGTATCGATGGCATGTCTGCGATCCCTTGCTGAGTCGAATCCAAATTCGAGGATCTTCCAGGTGAATGCTTCCGTGAGGTTTTTATACTCATTTCCTAGAGCTTGCTGAATTAGTAGAAGTACTACAACTACGAAGTTGATGTCCATTCTAGAGCAGGGAACAATCTGACCAGGCTGGGCGAGATTTAGATTTCATTACACCCATTACCTTAGAAATGAGTTTCACAATTTATAATTGAGATACGCTTGATGCTTTTCTATAATATGTGCGTATCTAAATTTGATCTCAAAGCAGTTTGCCTCCCTCGTGATAAGAAGTAATGAGATCGTCATATTTGTACGTAATGACCGTTTATATGGATAGCTGCTATGCCAGGAATGCATCGTAGTTAAGCTTACTACGCTTTTACCCGATTTCAACACTGGCAGTACATGTGATCCTTAAGTGCCATTCATTGTATACTCCTGATTTCGAATCCAATGACTCCTGGTTCCCAAACATAAAAATAAAGTGAGACACGACCAAGACTATGTAGAAAATGCGGAGAAGAAGGCATGTGTTTCTTCTGCAAAGTTTCTAGACCGGGAAAAACGCAGACCACGTAGCCGGCAGAAGCAAGTTTCCAATATTTCGGAAAGCGCTGTTCCAAAAACCACAATGAAAGTGATGCAAATAAAACTTAATCAATGCGCAGCCGCACAAGACTTGCTGGCACGGACGACTCACGAGGCCAAGGTAGATGTAGCAGTTATGAGTGAACCATACAAATCCCTGGACTGTAGCAGCTGGATTAACGACAATTGCCATATGGGCATGTGGAAGACACTCAATCCATGACACAGGTCAACCAACCGACTACTTTGTGACCACCAGGATGAATGGAATTCTTTTTTATAGCTGTTACGCTCCTCCTAGATTATCACTGGAAGAATCTGAAAGCCTATTAAGCAATATTGCAACTGATGCAAGAGGCAAACACCCCGTTGTAATTGCGGGAGACTTCAACGCTTGGTCTACAGAATGGGGCAGCAGACACACACAGATGTACGGGGAAGAGTCCTTTTCAAAACATTTGCGGTTCTAGGTGTGAACATTGTTAATACAGTCACTAAAAGTACCTTCCTCTAGGCCGGTAGATGGTCAAAAGTTGACATAACCTTTGTGTGCTATTCCCTTGTCAGTAAAACAACATGAAGAGTGAGCGAGGATTACACGCATAGCGACCATCAAGCTATTATAATGGAGATCGGCGAGAAAAAACGCAGGCAGCGTCCAATTCAAACTGGACCAAAGTGGAAGGAAACCTCCTTTGACATCGATGCCTTTCAAGAAGTCCTGAAAGAGGTGACTGTGTATACCGACGCATCCGCAGAGGTAACCTCCAAACAACTGACACATACGCTAGCTGCAGCATGTGACGCAGCGATGCCCAGGAGGAAACCCAGCAGAAGAGGCTCCTCGTATTACTGGTGGAACGAGAGTATCCAGAGGCTAAGGGCGATACGTCTCAGAGAGCGCAGAAAATCCCATCGGCCCAGAAGTAGGCCAGACTACCAGTGCGGCTTCTTCATTCAAGCTAGCGAGACGTCAGCTGGAAAAGGCAATCCAGGAAAGTAAATCCAGATGCTTCAAAAACTTTGCGAATAGGCTGACATAGACCCCTGGGTTAAAGCATACAGAGTGGTCACTAAAAAGAAAAACAATTGTAAGAGAATGTATTGTCCGCTCAAAAAAATGTTACTCATTTTTCGACTTCACTGTATTTTGATAGTTAACGAAATAAGTTACTATACGTATACGTAGTTCAATTGGTAATTGCTGTACAATCGGATGTTTATGGTACGGTTTCTATGTATGTAATATGTAAGCTGTATGGAACAAGTGTTATGCAGAGGCATTCGAAATAAAGCCATCATCGTGACAAGACGTGTCGATTGTAGTTCTTTTCAATTGTCTTATAACTGTCAGAAGTGGGATAGAGTACCTTTGTTTAGTTTTCTAATAAATTTGTGTGCCAAAGTTAAATTTCGAATTCTAGTATTTGGTCTGAAAAAAAAGGAAAATACGTATTCTGTTATAATGGATGCTAATACGCGTGCTGTTAATTTTTTGCAAAGGGCGACTGTACCCGAATTGAAAAATAAATTGACCGAAATGGGTTTGGCCACGACTGGACTAAAGGCCACGCTGAAAATACGTCTGGACGAAGGAATAGCTCTACTTGATGATGGCCAAATGGAAGAGCTTTTCCCACCTGATGCTGCTGAAGGGGTTAATGACGACGAGAACGCCGCAAATTTAGAAGAGGAGGATAGTGTTATCTCACAAAGGTTGGAACATTTGCGTGAAATTGTAAAAAAAAAAGAAGAAATTCTTTCACTGCAGAAAAGGCTAGCAGAGCTAAACAATCCGATAAAAGACAATCAATCGTCATATACATTTCGTGACGTTGAAGATGCTATGCCGACTTTCTCCGGAGATGATAACTACCGTGTTACCAAGTGGATCAGCAGTTTTGAAGACGCCAAACTTTTGTACAAGTTTAGTGAGTCAGAAAGCTTTGTGTACGCCAAAAGATTGCTGAGGGGAACAGCTAAATTGTTCCTGAGATCAACGTCATGCCGTTCTTGGGGTGAGTTAAAAACAGCTTTGCTAACCGAGTTTCAGGAGCACGCTACTGCTACAGACGTTCACAATATGTTGCGAAGTCGAAGAAAGCGGAATGATGAAACCTTTCAACAGTATGTACTTGCGATGCAGGAAACAGCTTCCCTAGCGGACATCGAAGAACAGGACGTTATAAGCTATATAATCAAGGGAATCCCTGACTCAATCTTCAACAAGCAAATTTTGCTGACCGCAAACAGTATTGCCGAACTGAAGATCATATTGAGAAAATATGAGAAGATGAAAGGTGAGCGGCCAGCTTCTTCAATGATGTATCAGAAGTTATTTCCACAGTCGAAAAATTCATCAAGCACGAGTAACAAAATCGCCGCCAAGTGCTTCAACTGTAACGATGTTGGGCACATATCAACAAACTGCCCAAAGCCCCGACGAGAGAAAGGCTCTTGTTTCCGCTGTGGACAAAAGGGACATACGGTAAAGGACTGTCCACAATCAACGTCGGTTCTTATAGTTCAACAATCTGGGCCACAAGCTGAAGACCAAACATCGTTCCTGCGTGACTTTCATGGTATTCTCGAATATGGATTTCAAGAAGATGACTCTGGAGCCGCTCGTTTGACTATGCATATGATGACAATGATTGACACCGGAAGTCCAATCAGCTTCGTGCAGCAACGCTACATTCCATCCTTCCTGATGACAACTGTACCATCCTCCACGCAGGATTATGTAGGTATTAATTGTTCTAAGTTAATTATGTTAGGAAATGTATTTTGTAACGTTAAGGTTAAAAATAACTATGTTGATTTATGTTTATTTGTCGTCAAAAATGAAACAATGAAAAACGCGATAGTGTTAGGACGAGACTTTTTACAAAAAACAAATATGAAACTTATTCTAGAAGAAGAAAAAAAAGATTTCGTTAAGGTTAAGGATTCGAACGACACCCAAAACGAAGAATCCGTTAGTGATATTTTAAGTATAGATACATTGAATATTGATGAAAAATTGGTTTGCCTTAAAATTAATGAAAATTTAACATACGGTGACAAAAAATTAATAGAAAGTTTAATTACGCGAAGTATATCTTCGAAAGATGCATGCTCGGATGATTTTGAAATGAATATTGTTTTGACAAATGAGAATAGTGTTTTTAATTGCGCGCCGCGACGATTGCCTTATGCTCACAGATTGGAACTTCAGAAAATACTTGACGATTTACTAAAA
Source organism: Eumerus sabulonum (assembly GCA_951905685.1). NCBI lineage: Eukaryota > Metazoa > Arthropoda > Insecta > Diptera > Syrphidae > Eumerus > Eumerus sabulonum. The sequence goes on from OX645060.1 coordinate 245,172,788, forward strand.
AATAAAATTATTCGTGAAAGCAATTCACCCTTTGCTTCGCCAATTGTCTTAGCCAAGAAAAAGACAGGTGAATTGCGTCTTTGCATAGATTTTCGTCAATTGAACAAAATGACATTAAAAGACAACTTTCCTATTCCTCTGATCGAAGATCATCTTGATAGATTACGAAGTAAGAAATACTTTTCCCTTTTTGATTTAAAAAGCGGCTTCTATCATGTGAAAATGGCTAATGATTCAATCAAATATACTTCCTTTATTACACCTTTAGGACAATTTGAATATTTGCGCATGCCTTTTGGGCTTAAAAATGCACCATCTGTTTTTCAGCGGTACATTAATAGGTTGTTTAAAGATTTAATAGATTCTGGAAAGTTGCTCGTTTACATTGACGATCTACTTGTCGCCACAGAAACAAAAGATGAGCATTTTCAAATCTTGAAGGAAGTCATGGACGTTATTGCAAAGCATAATTTGCAATTGCGTTATGATAAGTGTCTTTTTATGTTTGATAAAATTACTTACTTAGGTTATGAAATTTCTGGTAATGGTATTGGACCGAATATAAGTGGCTTGAAGGCAGTTGCCGATTTTCCTATACCTACAAATATTAAGAGTCTACATTCCTTTTTAGGATTAACCTCATATTTTAGGAAATTTATTAAGGACTTCTCGACCTTTTCCAAACCGTTGTATGATCTCTTGAAAAAAGATGCGAAATTTAGTTTCGGCGAAAAAGAGCTAGAAGTTTTTGAGTCGCTAAAGAACAAATTATTAAATGCGCCATTACTTAGTAATTTTAATCCGAATGCTGAAACCGAACTACATTGCGATGCAAGTAGTTTAGGCTTTGGTGCAATTTTAATGCAGCGACAAGAAGATAAACAATTCCATCCAGTTTTCTTCTTTTCAAAACGCGCTACTACTCAAGAATCTAGGTACCACTCTTATGAATTAGAGACCCTTGCAATAATATCCGCGTTGAGAAGATTTAGGATCTATCTAACTGGGATTCGATTCAAAATAATTACCGATTGTAAGGCGCTAACTCTGACTCTAAATAAAAAATTAATAAATCCACGAATTTCCCGTTGGGCTCTAGAGCTCCAGGATTACGATTACGTCATTGAACATAGAGATAGTCAGAGGATGAGACATGTCGACGCTCTTAGCAGGTGCCATAATATTTTAATTGTTGAACCGGATTCGTTTGAGCATGTACTAGCAGCTTCACAGCAAAGAGATCCTACGGTGAAAGGAATAGTTAAAAAATTAGAAGAAAGTGAAAGTCCTGCCTATGAACTTTTAAATGGCTTAGTGTATCGCAAGATTGATAACAAGGTTTGTTTTTATGTTCCATCTCAGATGGAAAGAAATGTTATTCAAACGCACCATGAAGCATTATGTCATGTCGGAGTTGATAAGTGTTATGATTTCTTGAGAAAAACATATTGGTTTCCTTGCATGAAATCCAAAATAAAGGATTATATAAACAATTGTTTAAAATGTGTACATTTCTCTCCGCAATATGGTAAGAAGGAGGCAGTTTTACATTATATTCCGAAGGGCGATAAACCCTTCGACACAATTCACGTTGACCATTATGGTCCATTGCCATCTTCTGTGCGCGATTGTAAAAAGTATATATTTTTAATTGTTGACGGATTTTCAAAATACACTAGGCTCTATGCACTTAAAAGTACTAGTACCAGGGAAGTGATTCAATGCTTAGAAACTTATTTTTCAACCTACAGTAAACCAAACCGCTTAATTTCAGATAGAGGTAGTTGTTTTACTTCTGAAGAATTTTCCTCATTTTGTGAGAAGCATTGTGTTCGACACATCAAGATCGCCACCAGTTCCCCCCAGTCTAACGGGCAGGTGGAACGCGTGAACAGGTGTCTTACTCCCATGTTAGCGAAAGAAAGCGATGGGGAGCCCGGAGACTGGACGCAACATTTAAGTAAGGTGGAGTTTGCTATCAACAACACTCTAAATAAAAGCACAGGTTCTAGTCCAAGCTTTTTGCTATTCGGTGTGGCGCAAAAGGGGGAAGTAAGCGATAAAATCAGAGAATACTTAGATCAAAACGTAATTGTTGAAAAGCCAAGAAATTTAGAGTCGTTAAGGCAACAAGCAAGTAGAAACACTATTCGCATGCAGGAATTGAATAAAGCCTATTATGACAAACATCATAAGAAACCTCATGATTACAGTGTTGGTGATTTCGTAATGATTAAAAATACCATAAGTGCTCCGGGTATTAACAAAAAACTTTCAGCAAAATATAAAGGCCCGTTTGAGATAGTAAAGAAATTGCGAAATGATCGTTATGTAATAAAAGACCTCGAAAATATTCAAATTTCTCGTATTCCTTACGAGGGAGTTGCGTGCCCCGAAAATATGAAACCATATGTTTCAACGTAGGTTAAAATATTATACCATTTGCATGTATCTATAATATCGAACAAGACTTTAATTCTTATTCCATTTCATTGTAACTACATATGCATGTATTTTTAATTCATTTTTATGAATACCGATAAAAAGTATATTTAATACATGAATATTCTCGAAAAATTGTAATATTGTTATACATATATGCTCTTGTTTTATATACAACTTCTATGTACATATTATGTTAGTTGTATTCGTATGCAAATCGAGGACGATTTGTATTCAGGATGGTCGAACTGTAAGAGAATGTATTGTCCGCTCAAAAAAATGTTACTCATTTTTCGACTTCACTGTATTTTGATAGTTAACGAAATAAGTTACTATACGTATACGTAGTTCAATTGGTAATTGCTGTACAATCGGATGTTTATGGTACGGTTTCTATGTATGTAATATGTAAGCTGTATGGAACAAGTGTTATGCAGAGGCATTCGAAATAAAGCCATCATCGTGACAAGACGTGTCCATTGTAGTTCTTTTCAATTGTCTTATACAATAGAAGTCAGCCGATATCAAATCCCGAAATGCTCACCCGTACTGTGGAACATCTTTTCCCACAGGGACAGCCGCTTAATAGTAGCAGCATGGCGGGGATTAACAGAGAAGAAATTCCTGTTATTACTCCAGAGGACCTACATAACGCAGTCTCGAGGGTCAAAAACAATAAAACACCCGGACCGGATGGAGTCCCAAATAAGGCAGTCAAAGCGGCCATTACGGCTAGACCAGAAGCTTTCCATCACACCTTGGGAAAATGCTTGCAGAAGGGGATCTTTTCCACACAGTGGAAGCTGCAGCACTTGGTACTACTGCCCAAAGGAAGGAAACGACCTGGAGAACCGTCCTCGTATCGGCCAATTTGTGAGCGAGTGATCTACGATAGGTTGCTGGCGGTGGCGGAAGCTAACATGGTCGTACATTGGTAAGCCAAGCAATACGGCTTCAGAAAAGGACGATCATCTGTCGACGCGATAGAAACACTGGTAAACCTGGCTGCGGACGCCATCAAAGCAAAAATATTGTGATGGGGGGAGAAGAAGTATTGTGCAGTAATAACGTTGGACATAAAAAACGCTTTCAACTTGGTTAACTGGACCCACATGCAAAAGACTTTAATTGACATGGGTACCCGCTCCTATTTATTAAGGACTGTCATCGACTACTCCGATATTGCCATCTTCACAGTGGCTAAGCATATAGAGAAAGTAGAGGCTACTACGAACGCAGCAAGCGCTAAAGTGAAATATTGGCTTTCAATTGCCGGTCTGGAACTAGCAGCCCAAAAAAACGGAGGCTGTGCTCATTCAGGACAATCTCAGATGATGCAGCATGCGTCATAACAGGAATGCTTCCCATCGATATATTGGCAGACGAGCTCAAAAGGGTATACCGCAGGCGAACGCCAGACCGGCGACCGACCAGGCTTAGAATCCATGGCAATGTGGCAGGCCAGATGGGACATCTCCACAAAAGGGAGATGGACGCACAGGCTCTTTCCCGTCATCAAAACTTGGACATCAAGACCGGCAGGAGACTGCAATCATCATCATTTGCAGTTTTTGTCTGGACATGGCTAACGAAAGTATCTGCATAGATTTGGATATGATAGTTCTCCGTTGTGTCCACAATGCCTAAACTCCGAGGAAGACGCAGAACATACTGTATTTTACTGCAGTCGCTTTATGCAGAACAGGCAAAGTCTAAATGTACCAAGCCCTGAAAACCTTGTCCGCTATATGATGGACTCGGTGGGAAATTGGAATGAAACATGCTCAGACATTGCATCAGTACAAACAAAACTGCGGCAAGCCTAAGCAGAAAGAGGAACCCAAGAGGCTTCTACTCGAGATACAGCGTAAACCGCTAACCAGGCCCACGAAGTAATACCTAACCGTAGTCCCGCGGGAAGAGTATTTGAAGTATGCAGAGGTGTGGTTTAGTACGTACGCGCGTGGAAAAAGGAGAATAATATGCCGCGAATCGTGCATGCTGGCAACACGGGTTACCAGTATCTTTTTGAAGATTCCACATCCATGGGTGCAGCCAAAAAAAAAAAAAAAACGGCAAGACCAAAAAAAGGGGGCCAGTGTCTCCCGAAGGTCAAGATCACGAAAGTCAAGGCTCTTTCCTTCGATTGTCGTTATGCGATATGCGTTCTCTCTTCTTTTCTGTTCGTAGTGTTCATGAGCAGCTCTCGTCCGTCTATGTAGCATGGCTTTTGTAGGTAGTTTGATTTTCTACATGAGCTTGCTGACATGGCTCATCAAAGCAGGGGTTTCTAGCTGGCGGCGATTTGAAACCCAGTTCAACAGTGGCAGCGTCTTTGGCTCGCTGGTAATGCTCCAACTGTTGTTCTGTGAATTGTACCGGCTTAATATCATCATTCGTACCTTCGCTACAATAATACAATAAGGTTAGTGATCCGAGTCGATTTTGGCTCCTCGAAAAATTTGGACATCAAGGATGCTGGAGGAGTGTCTTGTTGATGGCTGAATGGTCAGGTAATCTCCAGGTTCCTTTGTGAATGTTAAGATGCGGACATCGTGTGCTAGCTAGCAGGAGACTACAACCCACCAGGAAGTCAAGTACACTGTGTTCGTTTTCGGACGTGGTGTCATGTAGGCTATACCTCCCCGTGATCGACTCAAATATTATATCTTCTTTGCTCAGTTTCGCATTAGAATCTCCTAATAAAGAATCCGCATCCGAATAAGTGTTGTTTGTTCTCCTTGTGGCAATTGAGGTAGTAGATGTCGGAGTTTTTCATCCGTCTTTTGCCTGGTCCATCCCATCGCACTTCTTGGAGTGCGGTTATATTTGCTTTATAGCAGTTGAGGGTTTGCTCCAATTGGTTGCCCGCCCATGGTCTGTTAAGGGACCTCACATTCCAGGTGCAGACTTGCAAGTCATTTAGTCGGTTGCAGGGGTCGTCAGCTTTGTATCCGTCCTTATCCAAGGCTTGTTGTCACTTCGAACTCTGAAGTAATTGATCTAAAACCTCCAAGGTATTACCCATAACGAATCAATATAAAAAGTTTGTCAAAATATCGATTTGAGCGTCCTTTCACAAATATGTGTTTTCATTCGCAGACTAACTATAAACAAAGTCTCATCGGTCCTAGGATTTCAATATTACTAGGGCAAGGCTGCATTCGACCTAATTTAAATGGTGCCTACGTTGCTATGATCCTTTTAACGTCCTATTTGGAATAAAGTCCGCCTGTGCTAGAGTGCGTCAATTCCACCATGGGACTAATCCACTTCCGCACTCGTACAGTCGCAAGGGTTCTTAAAGACCTCGACATACACAAATCCGCTGGTTCTGATGAGGTGTTTTTCTACGCTGCGTAAGCTTTTTTACCTTTCCTACACCTCTGGGCTCTTTCCGAGTAGGTGGAAAACAGCATTTGTCCAGCCTATACCCAAAAAAGGCGAATCATCTTCTTCCTCCAACTACCGACCCATTGCACTAACGTCCCTTCTTTCCAAGGTCATGGAAACGCTGATTAACCGTCAGCTTATGAAATATCTTGAATCACGGAAACCCCTCAATGACCGCAAATACGGCTTCCGCAGCAACAGATCCACTGGTAATATGATGGCATATCTCGCTGAAAAGTGGAATCACTCGCTTCACCAAGCAGGTGAATGCAAAAATGCTGCACTGGATATTTCGAAAGCATTTGACAGGATTTGGCATGAAGCCCTGTCATCGATGAGTCTCTCTTTCAATGGATTAGAAGCTACCTTTCGAATCGTTCAATTCAAGTTGTTTTGGACGGATTCAAGTCTGATACTCACTTTGTAAATGCCGGTGTTCCCCAGGGCTCCGTTTTGTCTCCGACACTCTTTCTTATTTTTATAAATGATCTCTTGTCTGGTACTTCTAATCCAATTCACTCCTTCGCTGACGATAGTACCCTCAGCTTCTCATATTCGTTCACCAGTTTACGACCCTGCACTTCGGTTGTAGATAATGAGCGGCAGCGTATTCCGATATCGACAGCATCATCCAATGGGGTAAAAACAATAGAGTGGAATTTAATGCTTCCAAAACACAATGCTGTCTCTTGTCGTTAAAGCGTATAAATAAACCGCCTAGGATTCTTATACAGATGCAAGAAATATTTCTCACCCTTAGATCTGGCTACAATCTATAAGGCGTTCATTCGCCCCAAATTAGAGTTTAACGCTAATGTCTGGTCCGGTGCTTCCAAGACCTCATTGCACCTACTGGACAGAATACAAAAACGAGCCATAAAACTGATAGGTGACTCCAGCATTACCAAAACATTAGACTCGCTGGAACACCGCAGGAATGTTACCTGCCTCTCCCTGTTTTATCGTTACTACCACCAAAAATGCTCTGATGAAATAGCCAGTTGCATTCCGCCCCTTCAACATTTCTCCCGCAATACACGTCTCTCTAGGAATGCTCACCAATATACCCTGAAGCCCGCTTTCGGACGTACTGTCAATTATAAAGAATATTTCATTAACCGAACCACACGAATCTGGAACTCCCTGCCGGATTCGGTTTTCCCCCCTCAATGCAACATGCAAGCATTTAAGATCAATGTCCATCGGCATCTCCTCTATTCCTCTTCCTCTCTACCTTCTGCCCGCACTGTGTCGCCGACACTTACCTACTTACTTAACGGGCGCTACAGTTCGGGGTGCACCTGGGCCTCAACCAACATGCCTCTCCACCTAGCACGATCTTTCGCTAGTCTTTTCCAATGCCGCACGCCCAGTTGGTTGAGGTCCCCTTCCACCTGTGCGCGCCACCTTAGGTGCGGCCGTCCTCTATTTCTTCGTCCCTCGGGGTTGGATTCAAAGACTCTACGGGCTGGAGCTGTGGTGTCCATTCGCACTACATGGCCTAGTCATCTTAGGCGTTGGATCCGTAGACGCCTGACCAGACTCATGTCGCTGTACAACCCGTACAGTTCGGGATTGAATCTTCTCCTCCAACCCTCCTCTGTGTTTATGGGACCGAAAATCGAACGCAGAATCTTTCTCTCGAAAAGACCAAGGATTTCCTAATCCGCTTTAGATAAAGTCCATGTTTCTGCGCCGTATAACAGGACCGGGATAATTAGGGTCTTATATAAGGTCAACTTGGTCGTACGAGAGAGGGCTCTACTTCTCAGTTGCTTCTTGAGCCCAAAGAAGCAGCGGTTGGCAAGAGTGCGCTTGATTTCGAAACTGGTGTCGTTGTTCCAAGTCACCGCGGAGCCGAGGTATATGAAGTCCTTAACTACCTCGAACTTATATCTGCCAATATGCACGTTCTGTCCAAGACGTCGGTGGTAAATGTCCTTTTTCGATGACAGCAGATATTTAGTCTTGCCCTCATTAACTGCCAAACCAATTTTTGCCGCCTCCCTCTCAATACTCGCAAACGCCTCATTGACATCTCCCTGCGATCTACCTATTATGTCAATGTCGTCGGCGTATGCAAGGAGTTGCGAGGATTTGAAGTAGATTGAGCCTCTTGTATTGGCCTGTGATTTTTGCACAATCATTTCCAATACGATGTTGAAGAAATCACACGACAGCGCATCGCCCTGCCTAAATCCTTTTTTGACATCAAAACTATCGGTAAGGTGCTCACCGATTCGGATGGAGCAGCGAGCATTTTCCAAGGTCATTCTGCATAGTCTGACGAGCTTCGCAGGGATGTCAAAAGTAAACATGGCGTTATATAGCTCGTCTCTAATTACGCTGTCGTATGCGGCCTTGAAGTCGACGAATAGATGGTGTGTATCGACTTGAAACTCATTGGTTTTCTCCAGTATCTGCCGTAGTGTGAAGATTTGGTTGATGGTGGACTTCCCTGGCCTGAAGCCACACTGATAAGGACCTATCAGCTTGTCTACGAATGGCTTCAGGCGTTCACACAAAACGGCAGCGAAGATCTTGTATGCGACATTAAGGAGACTTATTCCTCTATAGTTGGCGCAGTCAAAGGGATCTCCTTTTTTGTGGATCGGACAAACAATGCTGAGACTCCATTCTTCGGGCATGCTTTCCTCTGACCATATCTTACAGATGAGCCGGTGCATGCTCCTTACCAGCTCACCCCCAGCCGCTTTGAAGAGCTCAGCAGACAGTCCATCTGCGCCAGCAGCTTTATTCGACTTGAGTTTCGACATGGCAATCTCAACTTCGTCGAGGTCAGGGAGACGGAATTCTCTGCGATCTTCGTCGTTAAAAAATGGATCATTCTGCCTGACGGCGGTATATTGGTTGTCATCGCCGTTATACAGTCTGCAGAAGTGGTTTTTCCAAATTCTCAGCATCGACTCCGATTCTACTACTAGGTGTCCGTCCTCATCCTTACAGGCCTCCGTTCGGGCTTTATAGCCTTGAGACATTCGTTTTATCCGCTGATAAGATCTTCGAACGTCGTGCCTGCAATAGCACCTCTCCAAGTTTTCAATCGCCCGCTTCTCGTGCTCTTTCTTTTTTCTCTTGAGAAGCTTATGTTCCTCCCTTCTCTTAAGCTCGTAGAGCTCCCGAGCCGCTCTTGTTTTTTTGTGTAGTGAAGCTTTGATTGCCTCCTGCTTTTCCGCATGAATCCTTCTACACTCGTCATCGAACCAGGTGTTTCGTCGTGGTTTAGCTTTAAGGCCCAGCACTTCCGTTGCTGTGCTCTTCAGGGCTTGTTTGCACAGGCTCCATTGTTGCTCTACTGACTGAGTGGAGGATTGAGGTGTATCGGAGAGCTTAAGGGAGACGCGGTTGGCAAAAGCACTGGCGATCTCCGGCGATAGTAGCTTTCCGACGTCATAGCTTGGTGTTCTAACTCTACTCCGCGGTGTTCGTGTTATGCGCTGACGTATCTTGGCTACTACAAGATAGTGGTCTGAATCGATGTTCGCTCCTCGGAAAGTGCGAACATCAAGAATAGTGGAGGAGTGTCTGACGTCAATCGCGATGTGGTCAATCTGGTTGGTGACTGATTGATCTGGCGACCGCCAGGTGCCTTTGTGTATATCGAGGTGGGAAAATCGTGTGCTGGCTACAAGAAGATTTCGCCCCGTGGCAAGGTCGATCAGCCTATGTCCGTTATCGGATGTGGTGTCATGTAGGCTGTGTTTGCCGATGACCCGCTCAAAGATGCTTTCTTTACCCAGCTTAGCGTTAAAATCCCCTAGTATGGATTTGGTATCATAGCTGGGGCATTTGGTATATGTTCGGTCTAGGAGATCAAAGAAATCATCTTTGATTGAGTCATCCTTGTCTTCCGTGGGGGCATGGACGCATATGAGGCTGATGTTACAGAAATTTGCCTTGATGCGGGTCGTTATGAGGCGTTCACTCACATACTGGAAACTTAGGACTTTATGTCTTAGTCCACCTCTAACAATAAATCCGCATCCAAATAGTCTCTGTTCTCTCTCCTTATAGGAGTCACCGTAGTAAATGTCGCAGTTTTTCATCCGCTTTTTACCCGGTCCATTCCATCGCATTTCCTGGATGGCGGTTATGTACGCTTTATAGCGGTCTAGGGCGGCCGCACGTGGTCTGTTTAGGGACCTAACATTCCACGTACAGAACCGAAGGTCCTTGTTTGTTTTTTGTTTACTTATAGGGTCGTCAACATAGATCCGTTCCGTTTTATTATCCGAGGCTGTTTTGTGTTTCTGAGCAATTAGTGGTTTTACGGTTATGGTTCGCTAGACCATAGCCCAACCGACACTAATCCTGTTTGGTGGCGCAGGATACTCGCCATTCGGCCTCTTCCTTCACTAATTTCCCTGTTAAGGAAATTTCCAGATGGCACCACGAGGAGGTGGAAGTAGGACCTGACTAGCAGAGCTGCAAGATGTTCGGCTGCAGAGGCTCTTACTCGCTTTTTGTCGGGCCAGCATCCGTCGGCAGATGCTACCCCTACGAGGCCTTTGCTAGTCCTTCACCATCCCGCATAACCGTATACGTGTCCTTTTTTTTGATTATATAGATTATTTTTTTCACATCCTGGAGATGCTATATAAGTATCCAGTTTTGTTTGCCATTGCAGGTTATGTCCCGAGATATGACAACACATTTGACATTGCCGTCGTAACGTTTGACATTTGTAATGGTAATCATATTCGGAGCATGTTGTCATACGAGTAGTGAGTGCTATTTGAAACACGTATCTTAGACAACAAAAAAAAAAAAAAAACAAAAAGAATTAAATCGTGAATATCTTTGTGCGATGATTTTCCATTAAAGTCGTTGTGGATATCGATTACTTTCCGAATTCAATCGTGGTCGCCTTTCGCTACAAGACGAATTCCGTGAACGTCCTCCAAAATATGCAGGTTGTTGTGTCAGAAAGAAATCGATACTCTGTGTGAACTGATATGGCCAAATGGTTATGTGAGAATCTTTCGCTGTTCAGGAGTTTCGTTTGCTCTAATTTGAGAATCATACTCTCGTAAAGTGCTGTTATTTCGCTGCTCTTAATCGTTGCAAGCGTTGCATAGCCTTATTAAATGTGTGTTTCGCTATTGTCCTGATTACACCTTTTGCTGAGTCGTTGGCGTTTCGCAGCATCGCTTTCGTTGGCAAGTTTTTCTTGCCGTTTTAATTTCTTTTTCGCTAGCCTTCTCTTTTTTTGTGTTGATGTTTTGGTTTTTCCCCTGAAATATTCGTCGAACCTACCAGAGCTACGTTTAGAAGAGTAAGAGCTACTATACAAGATGGTTTGCCCCGGTGCCCCGAGGTGGTTCGTTAACCCTGATGTTATACCCTGATGCCACTCAGTCTTCGACACGGCCTCACCTTGATATGGATGTTTGAAGGAATGCGCCAATTATTTCAGCTTGAAGCTTAATGGTACCTTACGAAACACAGTTCCGGGTTTGATTTTGGAGTTGTCTTTCTCCTAGACAGGTTACAAACCAATGCTGTCAACGCCTATATCGCCAAATTACACAAATCAATGCTAACCAACAGATTCTACAGACTCGAACAGTTCGACCTCATGGTATCGAGGTAATGAACAATTCAATAGATTAATAAATTAGTTAATTTCTCTACGGCTAAACAGTTTCATGTATTTCATCTTTCTTCAAACAATATACGGTAGTGGCCAGATAAAAGTTACCATCCCTAAAATAGTTTTCGAAAAGTATTAAGTATACATTTTGGCTAACATTTTTTTGGCTGATTTTGACAACAATTTCAATAATAAACTTATGCTTTTTAGACACCTCGTAATGCGGTGATAAGTAGCACAAGATTCCCTCGCAAGCGAATCCACACAGCAACCTGGCGATCTCCGGACGGTCGAACCGCCAACCAAATCGACCATGTGCTCATTGACGCAAGGCACGCGTCAAACATCCTGGATGTGCGAACATTCAGAGGGGCAAATGTCGACTCTGACCACTTCCTCGTAGCAGCAAGATTCAGAGCTCGACTGTCCAATGTCAGAAAGCTGCACCAGCCCATCAGGAGGAGGTTCGACATTGGGCGCCTGAGCACACCGGAGGTTGCCAGAGTCTACAGGGAGCAGCTGAGCGAAAGACTCTACGGTATGCCTACGTCGAACACAAATGCCAATAATATGTGGCTGCATTGCCGCTCAGCCATTCAGGAAGTAGCCGAAACCACCTTAGGATACCTACCACCCCCGACCCGTGGTATGATGGCGAGTGTGAGCAGAAAAAGGCAGCAACCGACGAGGCGTACCAAAAGGCGCTGCAGAGGAAAACCAGGGCAGCGCGAGAAGAGTACCGAGCCAGAAGAAGGGAGGAGAAGAAACTACTGCGACAAAAGAAAAGAATCTTCGCAGCCTCCCAGCTCAAGGATATCGAGGAGTCTAGGGATAAACATAAAATACGAGCCTTTTACAAGAAAGCCAAAGGCCTTGCAGGAGGCTTCAAAAAGGGCACCCTGGCTCTTCGAAACTGCGAGGGTAATTTCATCACCGACCCGCAGGGAATAGTGGATGTATTTAAGCAGCACTTCCAGCAGCTGCTTAACGAGCATGACCAAGAGAGAGTGGTAGGGACCGAGGAAGTCCCAACTCCAGCCGCTGAAGTAGTCCTCCCACCCAGCATAGAAGAAGTCGGCACAGCTATTCAGAAGCTGAAGAACAACAAGGCCGCAGGCTCAGATGGCTAGCCATCAGAGCTCTTCAAGGCTGGCGGCGATGTTCTGGTAGGGAGCATGCACCAGATCATCTGCAGAATTTGGGAAGATGAGAGCATGCCCGACGACTGGAATACTAGCTCTATATGCCCCATCCACAAAAAAGGCGATCCTACCTCTTGCAAGAACTATAGAGGTATATCCCTGCCCCGCATACAAGATCCTGTCCAGCGTATTGTGTGAACGTCTAAAACCATTTTGCACCGCACTAATCGGCAGCTACCAGTGCGGCTTCCGGCCCGGCAAATCAACTATAGACCAAATTTTCACACTTCGACAAATCCTGGAAAAGACCAACGAGTTTCGAATCGATACACACCATCTTTTCATCGATTTCAAAGCCACATACGGCAGCATTCATCGTGAAGCACTGTTTGGGCGATGGCCGAATTCGGGATCCCGGGAAAACTGATCCAGTTGTGTCGCGCCACGCTAAAAAACTCGCGATGCACCGTGCAACTCGGTTCTAGGACCTCGGAACCATTCGAAACACGCACCGGATTTCGGCAAGGAGATGCGCTGTCATGTGACTTCTTCAACCTGGTGCTGGAGCAGATAGTGCGACGGGTAGGCGTCAACAGGGAAGGCACTATCTTTTACAAGTCCATCCAGCTGCTAGGATACGCGGATGATATCGACATCATCGCGTGTTCTCGCCGTGGCATCGTGGAAGCATTCACGGCGATTGAAGAACAGGCGAAACGAATTGGTCTTAAGATCAATGAGGACAAAACGAAATACATGCTGTCAAGCAAAAACCAATCCGTCGCTCACCACCTGGGACAAAACATAACAATTGACAGCTACAATTTCGAGGTAGTTAAGGAGTTTGTCTACCTCGGGGCAAACGTAAATTCCACAAATGACACCACAGTGGAGATCCGGCGTAGAATCGCCCTTGGCAACCGCTGCTACTTCGGCTTGTCCAAACAACTGGGGTCAAAACTCCTCACTCGAAAGACCAAAGTCATGCTTTACAAAACGCTCATTCTGCCAGTCTTGCTGTACGGAGCCGAAAGCTGGACGATAAGCAGGACAGCGGAGCTGATTTTGGGTTCTTTCGAAAGAAAAATTCTGCGCCGGATATTTGGTCCTGTCTGTGAGGAAGGTGAATGGAGAAGAAGACACAACCGCGAACTCTACGAGCTGTACCAAGATGTGGATGTAGTCCGGAAGGCAAGGATCCGTCGACTACAATGGCTCGGCCACATCGAGCGCATGGACATCAACGCTCCAGCTAAGAGGGTCTTCGACTCCGAGCCTCCTGGTTCGAGAAGAAGAGGAAGACCGAACCTCCGGTATAAAGACCAAGTAATCGCGGATGTAGATCATCTTGGTCTTGACAACTGGAAGCAGCGTGCCCGGGACCGTCAAGGATGGAAGGCAGCTATAGCTCAGGCTCAGATCCTCCATGGATCACAGGCCTGATAAGTAAGTAAGTTTTTGGAAAAAAAGAAGAAAAGTCGCTGATGATAATAATAAATTTAGCAATTTAGCTTTAATTTTAGTGGTTAAACCTCTCGGTCTTTTAGGTGATAAGCCACTTTCCTGCAACCTTCTTCGCACTGTTCGTGAACTGTTTTTTTGGGTTTATTCCTTAAACTGAAGACTAATTCATCTGGATGTCTTTTTTCTGTCTTTTGTACATACTTTTTTGAGCACACGGATTACTTTTGACCAATTTAGAAGGTGTTAACTTTTATCTGGTCACTACCCTAGGCTAAACATGTATTTTTTATTTTGAGGTATCTTTATTGGGTTTTTTAGGTATTTGCAGTTTTTTTTTCAGGTTGTGAAATCATGTTCAATCATCTATTGTCGTGGTACGATATTATCGGGTTCTCTTCTAAAATAGCCAATTTTGAAATATAAACAATTTGCATATTTGTATGGAAAGGGATTTCATTGATTACGTCTTGTTGACGGCATTTCCTTTAACTGGTTAAATTATGACTCAGGGTACCTATGCAATTTAGATTCGTGAGTCAGTATTTCTGCTATTTCTTTTCGAGACCATTGGTACTCACTTACTTAGGTGGCGCTACAGTCCGTGGTGAATCTGGGCCTCAATCAACATGCGACTGCAGCTGGTACGGTCTTTGGCCACCTGTTTCCAGCGCCGCACGTCCAGTTGGTTAAGGCCCCCTCTGCCGCGCCTTCCTTCCGGGGTGAATTCGACGACTCCTCGGGTTGGAGCTGTATTTTCCGCACACTCTACATGGCCTAGCCACCTTAGACGCTGTATCCGTAGAGGTCGTACCAGGCCGACCTCGCTGTACAACCCGCACAGTTCTTCGTTAAATCTTCTCCCCCAAACACCGTTTGAACAAACGGGGCCGTAGACAGTGCGCAGAATTTTCCTCTCGAAACGACCAAGGGCATCTTCATCCGCTTTTGTTACGGTCCAAGCCTCTGCGGCGTAAAGGAGGACTGGGATGATTAAGGTCTTATATATGTCACCTTGGTGCCTCTTGAGCCCAAAGAAACAGCGGTTGGCAAGAGTGATTCTGCGTTTTATCTCAGCGCTGGTGTTGTTGTCGCTTGTCATCAGTGAGCCAAAGTAGACGAATTCCTTGGCCACTTCAAAGTTACATCCACCCATGGTGACGTTCTGGCCAATACGTCGGTGTTGACCATCTCTTTTAGATGAAAGCAGACATTTGGTTTCCCCCTTATTTACCTTAAGACCCATCCTAGCCGCTTCTACCTCAATGCATACATTGACGTCTCGCTGTGTACGTCCAATCACGTCAATGTCGTCGGCGTACGCAATTGCGTAGACTTGAAATAAATAGTACCTCTTGTGACTCTTGCACGATATTTTCAAGCAAAAGTTGCATGACAGCGCGTCACCTTGCCTAAATTCTTTTTTAACGTCAAAGGTCTCAGTTTGCTCATTATCGACCTTAATGGAGCGGGAGTTCTCCATTGCCATCCTGCACTGTCTGCACGAGTTTGGCAGAGATGTTAAAACTAGACATGGCTTTGTATAGCTCATCTCTATACACGTTGTCATATGCAGCCTTGGAATCGACGAAAAGGTAGTGAGTGTCGATTTGGTATTTCTGGGTCTTCTCCAAGATCTGCCGTAGCGTAAATATTTGGTCTATTGTGGACTTACCACACTGATGTGTGGCCTAAAACCACACTGATAAGAAGCGATCAGGTTATCTACAAGCGGTTTCAGGCGTTCACACAATACGGCAGAGAAGATCATTCATGCGATGTTAAGGAGACTTATTTGCCTGTAGTTGGCGCAGTTATAGGGGTCTCCTTTCTTATGGACTGGGCAAACTATGCTGAGATTCCATTCGTCGGGCATGCTTTTCTCCGACCATACCTTGCAAATGAGATGGTGCATGCTCAGGTTCGTCTCGGCCCTGGCGAAATTCGCAAGGTTATGTTTGATGGTTGCAAGGGGTAATCCCTCAGAAGCCACGATTGAATGTAGCGTCGTTCCTTGTCTGGCGAGTGTGTCGGCTCTCTTGTTCCCTGGAATGTCGCTATGTCCCAGTACCCAGATAAGTTCTTTGTTAAACAGTTCGGCTATCTCGTTAAGAGATAGGCGACAGTCGACGCTAGTTTTTGATGTGTAAACATAGGACTCCAACGACTTTAAGGCTGCTTGACTATCCGTGAGAATACGGTTATCCGTAGTGGATATCACGTTAGACTTCAGCCAAGACAAGGTCTCCAACAGTTGTGCCTGGAAGGCACTGTAGGGATCTGGTAATTTTAGAGCTTTATCCAGCTTTAGTTGTTTTCAGAATAATCCACTACCCACCCCGTCTTTGGTTTTATACCCGTTAGTGTAAAAATCCACGCAGTTTCTGCGAGGTTGCGTTCTGGCGGGTCCAGTTTTGCCTGTCCGGGTATATCGTCGTAACATTTTTCTCTAAGACTGTGGTGGGTTCTGTGTGCTCCAAGTTTCCTGCCACAGTTATCCTGTTTTCCAGGATGGAGGAATGGCCAGTGACATAGCTCGTCCGTATCGAGATGGCTTTTAGTCTTATGGCCGTGTGTGTGGCAATGTGTTTGCCGAAAATATCGAGCGCATCCATTGGGGTGGATCTGAGGGCTCCGGTAATGCACATACATGCTAACCTTTGTACCTTCTCGAGTTGTTTGTGGTTTGTGGTCTTGTCCAGTGCAGTACACCAGACTATCACTCCATACAATAGTATGAGTCTAACGACCGTGATGTAGAGCCATGGGGTGATCTTGTTGTTGAATGCCCACTTATTCCCAGGGATTTTGCTGCATGTGTTAAGAGCTATGATCGGCTTTTTTTGCTCTCTCGATTGTGTTGCTCTTCCAGGTTAGTTTCCTATCTAGTATAATGCCAAGGTATTTGGCACTGGAAGAATAGGTTAACCTGGTACCAAGCAAAGTGATCGGGTTCCGGAATTTTATGCTTTTTGGTGAATAGCACGAGCTCCGTTTTCTGGGTATTTACTCTGAGCCCGTTACGCCCATTTGCAAAGAATTGAGGATGCCGTTTGCATACGGTCATTAAGCATGGATAGGTTCACACACTTTACTATTCCACCACAGGTCAATTATCTGGGCGCTTCACCTTTCGTATAACGTTTGTCTCTACAACTCGTTAGATGGCCTGATTACTTTCACACTAAATACCGACTGATCACTCGTTACTGAATCCCGAAAACCGAATGCCCCCGAGGGGGGTTTTCGCGTTTATATAGCCCCCGGCCCACTTTCTCGAATGTTCGCTGTCAGAAATACTCCTTCAGAAGTCTCTAGAATGCTCTGACATTCAGCAGTATGACGTTAAAAGTTACCATCATTTCTAATTCAGATTCAGTTTCATCAGGGCATTCTAAACTTCGACAGCTGTCGGTTGGTGTTCGCCACAATATATGTAAAGCATCAACTAAGTACAGACAAATTGTTGATTTTATTTTCCAATACCTTCGTACTATTTAAAATTGTGTGGCGTGATTGCTATAACATTCACACGCTGAGAATGATGATTTTTGCTGAGTTAAATCACTTAACTCAACTTGTGAATGAGCCATCACGTATCCCCGATGTTGCTGGTCATACCGCCAACACACTGGACTTGTTTCTTACCTCTCAGCCTGACAAATACACGATCGATGTATTGGAACCCCTAGGCTTGTCTGACCACTGCATGATATCAGCGAAATTCTCGAACTCCCACCATCCAGTTAAAGAAAAAGCTCCTAAGAGAACACTATGGCTATACGAGAAAGCCAACTGGTGCGGCCTTAACAACTTCTTTCGGATCTTTAACTGGTCGTTGTGCTTCCTCGACAACGACGTGGACGCCGCAACTGATATTATCGTAAACATTATCCGAAGGCAAACAGTTCTGAGGAAAACCGAAAAAAGTACATACGAGCCAGAAATGACTGCAACAAAGGTAGCAAAAGTTTCTGGTCGTTTGTAAAAAAAGTAAAAAACTCAACTAAGTCGTCTATACCGACGCTCATCCACAATGACATTCCAGCTGTCACCCCCTTAGACAAAGCTAACCTACTTGCTGCCCATTTCGCAACCAGTTCTCAGCTGCCAGCTTGTACTTTGTCTCCGCCTGTACTAGAGTGCGTCAATTCCACCATGGGACTAATCCACTTCCGCACTCGTACAGTCGCAAGGGTTCTTAAAGACCTCGACATACACAAATCCGCTGGTCCAGATGGTATTGCCCCAATAGTTCTGAAGAGGTGTTCTTCTACGCTGGCAAAACCACTGCGTAAGCTTTTTCACCTTTCCTACACCTCTGGGCTCTTTCCGAGTAGGTGGAAAAGAGCATTTGTCCAGCCTATACCAAAAAAAGGCGAATCATCTTCTTCCTCCAACTACCGACCCATTTCACTAACGTCCCTTCTTTCCAAGGTCATGGAAACGCTGATTAACCGTCAGCTTATGAAATATCTTGAATCACAGAAACTCCTCAATGACCGCCAATACGGCTTCCGCAGCAACAGATCCACTGGTGATATGATGGCATATCTCGCTGAAAAGTGGAATCACTCGCTTCACCAAGCAGGTGAAAGCAAAATTGTTGCACTGGATATTTCGAAAGCATTTGACAGGGTTTGGCACGAAGCCCTTTTGTCGAAAATGCGTGCTTTTGGGATCGATGAGTCTCTCTTTCAATGGATTAGAAGCTACCTTTCGAATCGTTCAATTCAAGTTGTTTTGGACGGATTCAAGTCTGATACTCACTTTGTAAATGCCGGTGTTCCCCAGGGCTCCGTTTTGTCTCCGACACTCTTTCTTATTTTTATAAATGATCTCTTGTCTGGTACTTCTGATATCGACAGCATCATCCAATGGGGTAAAAACAATAGAGTGGAATTTAATGCTTCCAAAACACAATGCTGTCCCTTGTCGTTAAAGCGTATAAATAACCCGCAGCCATTTTCCATGAATGGCACTTGCATCTCAGAAACTGAAAAGCTTTCCATCCTGGGTATGAGTGTTGCTCACAATCTTAATTGGAGCGACCATATATTCAGTGTCGCCAAGAATGCTGCGAAATGCATAGGATTCTTATACAGATGCAAGAAATATTTCTCACCCTTAGATCTGGCTACAATCTATAAGGCGTTCATTCGCCCCAAATTAGAGTTTAACGCTCA
Source organism: Eumerus sabulonum (assembly GCA_951905685.1). NCBI lineage: Eukaryota > Metazoa > Arthropoda > Insecta > Diptera > Syrphidae > Eumerus > Eumerus sabulonum. The sequence goes on from OX645060.1 coordinate 245,192,026, forward strand.
TGTCTGGTCCGGTACTTCCAAGACCTCACTGCACCTACTTGACAGAATACAAAAACGAGCCATAAAACTGATAGATGTCTCCAGCATTACCAAAACATTAGACTCGCTGGAACACCGCAGGAATGTTACCTGCCTCTCCCTGTTTTATCGTTACTACCACCAAAAATGCTCTGATGAAATAGCCAGTTGCATTCCGCCCCTTCAACATTTCTCCCGCAATACACGTCTCTCTAGGAATGCTCACCAATATACCCTGAAGCCCGCTTTCGGACGTACTGTCAAATATAGAGAATCTTTCATTAACCGAACCACACGAATCTGGAACTCCCTGCCGGATTCGGTTTTCCCCCCTCAATGCAACATGCAAGCATTTAAGATCAATGTCCATCGGCATCTCCTCTATGCCTCTTCCTCTCTACCTTCTGCCCGCACTGTGTCGCCGACATAATAAGGTTATTAGACCTTGAGTGCGCGCAAATTATTAAAAAAAAAAAAAAACCACTGAATACCAAAAAATTACCTCACACCACCTAACACTACTCGTGTCGAATCGTCACTGTTCGTCAAGTTGTCGATTTCGTCAGCCTAGCTCTTAGCCGAGCGGAAGATTTGACGAACTGGTAGAGTATATATACTCCACCATGGCGTGCCGGAAGTTCTTGGAATTTGACAACGACAACGATAGGCGAACAGACACGCGGTAAGGGTTGTGGTGGGCGTTTTCTTTTGACTTGATATACCATTCGTGCGTTTTCTCATAGGTGCGTGGCACGTATATAGTTTGTTTTGCGTGTTCCTCCCGCCGACAAAAGAAAAAACAGCAAATAATAGGTAGAAGGAGGGATTAAACCAACACACAATCTATATAAAAAAAAAATGTATGTAACCGTATCCAAGTTTATAGAAAAGAAAATACAATGAACCAGTGAGACTATCGTTTCGGCCAAAGACTTGTGGAGAAGATCGCTGGGTGAGCGAGCCACAATGTTTGACACCATCGGAACATGATCCCGCACAGATTCATGTATCCCTTCATATCGTATCACCTTCCTTCATCCCATTCCAAGGTACAAAAATTGCATCCCCTGCCCCTGAATAGCTGGCCTGATTTATTGTAGGTAAGGAATCCGGCAGCAAGACCCCACCCCACCGACGAGTTCAATCCGCAAGCATGCCAGAAGCTGCCCTTACCATCCTCATTTCTCATGTCCCGTGGGAAAGGCTACCTCTATGTAATCGAAAGGTACCCAATCAAGCCTGTATTTAACTGTACAAATCCTACAATTTCGCTCAATACACTCCTTAATGTCCTTACTCATCTGCGCACCCATGCATTTACCGCCACATCATCATATTTTTGTACGCATTCCGGTGATTTAAGCCTACATTATTCACTTGCGCCTTACGCTGTACTTAAGTACAACAATTTAAAACCTAAATTCATTATATCTGAAGTTCACGCTACTCAGACAACACTGTGACTGCAATTAATTACAACTTGTGCTAGATTGCTTCATAGGAATGTAAATTAGTACAAAATCGTTGGATCCGAAATAAATTACCGTAAAATGAAGATTGTATGTCAAGCTATCAAGCTACAACGACTCACCCTGCGAGCTTGCAAGTACGAGTATTTGTAAACAAAATTCAATTTTCTAGCATTTAGCTTTCGATAGTTCCAAGATGCACATCGTCCTATTGGGTGTATGTCTTTACTTTCTGTCAGTCCAAATATCTGCAGGCAAGGATTTGCCAGTTCTCTATTCGTGGAAGACCCTTCAATACGGGTTTCATTCCAGTAAGGATCGTGACCATGCCATCGAGAGCGGACATTACAATAAATCCGATCCAGGCTTCCCAATCGACGTGGGAGTGTTCTACAACAGTGAGTGATGACTGTCTTTAATCCAATGTCATATATGTACGAGTAGGCTTTTATCTCTATTCTCATAGCCAGCACGAATTCTAGTACAGTGCTTATAACGATTCCCAGATTCCTGAAGGACAGTGCGTATTCCTTAGCAAGAGTCAGTGAAAACAACACATCTAATGGGCCATTACTATACCCATATCCGTCTTACGACTGGCATAACAACGACAATACCAATTGTTCAGCTATCACAGCGGCATTTCGAATTGCGGTACGTATCTGGACGGCTTCTATACACTTTATCTTACTTATGATATCGTCAGATCAACGAGTGCGGTCAGATGTGGGTGATCGATTCGGGTTTCGTCAAGGGAGCACAGATTTGTCCGCCACAAATCCTTGCCTTCGACCTGGCCACGGATACGCTCATCCATCGCTATCAATTCTCTAATGATTTATACATCGCCAATGCTTCGCTCTTGATAAACATCAAACTCGATACTGCAGATCCACCGCCAGAAGGCCAATGTGAAAATACTATGGTCTACATGTCGGATTCATTACATCACGGACTAGTGGTCTACAGTAAGTCACAACGCGAGGCATGGCGAATTGAAAACAAATACATGTACCCAGATCCCAAGTGGGGTGTTCATAAAATCGACGGCTTTAGATTCGAACAAATGGGCGGCATTTTTGCTATTAATTTAACACCTCGAACGTCACACAATCCTCCGGAAACCAGGCACTTATATTTCCATGCGTGGGCCAGCAATAGGGAAATCAAGGTGCTCCTAGATATTATAAACAATAAGACCATCTGGGAGAATGAAGTCGATGCCATGCAAGATGCCTTTAAGGTAGTGGGCACGAGGAACGTTCAATCTCTGATGGAGGTCATCGACTCCGAGGGGAATTTGTTCTTCAGCACAGATGACCCGTTGTCTGTGATTGTTTGGAACATTTATCAGAAGGATGAGACATACAATACAAGAAATGTAGTTGCCAATAGTCGTAGACAGTTGCAATTTGTCAGTGGAATGAAGGAAGTCGTCACTCCCTCGGGAGAGAAATCTATATATTTTCTGTCCTCCAGATATCAGGTAATAATGTTTCCATTTTATGCTTTGCTTTGCTAATTTTCGCTTTTTTGTCTTATTTATAGAAGCTTAGAGCAGGCACCTTTAACCCACGAGACGTGAACTTTAGGATTATGGCAATGAAAACCACAGAACTTCTAAGCCGCGTTAGTGGTTAGTGCCTATAGTATAAATATCTTTTATACACTAGCATGTAGACCTTAATGTAATGTAAAATACCTTTCTCTATACATATTACTAAAAATGCATTACCATGGCGCTCAGTTAGGGACATTCGAAGAGCAAGATATTTATACATATATTGGTTGTCTTTGTACATAGGTCTAATGACCTTATTATGTCGGCGACACGGATGGTGAAGGACTAGCAAAGGCCTCGTAAGGGTAGCATCTGCCGACGGATGCTGGCCCGACAAAAAGCGGGTAAGAGCCTCTGCAGCCGAACATCTTGCAGCTCTGCTAGTCAGGTCCTACTTCCACCTCCTCGTGGTGCCATCTGGAAATTTCCTTAAAAGGGAAATTACTGACGGAAGAGGCCGAATGGCGAGTATCCTGCGCCACCAAACAGGATTAGTGTCGGTTGGGCTATGGTCTAGCGAACCATAACCGTAAAACCACTAATTGCTCAGAAACACAAAACAGCCTCGGATAATAAAACGGAACGGATCTATGTTGACGACCCTATAAGAAAACAAAAAACAAACAAGGACCTTCGGTTCTGTACGTGGAATGTTAGGTCCCTAAACAGACCACGTGCGGCCGAACAACTTGCGGACGCCCTAGACCGCTATAAAGCGGACATAACCGCCATCCAGGAAATGCGATGGAATGGACCGGGTAAAAAGCGGATGAAAAACTGCGACATTTACTACGGTGACTGCTATAGGGAGAGAGGACAGAGACTATTTGGATGCGGATTTGTTGTTAGAGGTGGACTAAGACATAAAGTCCTAAGTTTCCAGTATGTGAGTGAACGCCTCATAACGATCCGCATCAAGGCAAATTTCTGTAACATCAGCCTCATATGCGTCCATGCCCCCACGGAAGACAAGGATGACTCAATCAAAGATGATTTCTTTGATCTCCTAGACCGAACATATACCAAATGCCCCAGCTATGATACCAAAATCATACTAGGGGATTTTAACGCTAAGCTGGGTAAAGAAAGCATCTTTGAGCGGGTCATCGGCAAACACAGCCTACATGACACCACATCCGATAACGGACATAGGCTGATCGACCTTGCCACGGGGCGAAATCTTCTTGTAGCCAGCACACGATTTTCCCACCTCGATATACACAAAGGCACCTGGCGGTCGCCAGATCAATCAGTCACCAACCAGATTGACCACATCGCGATTGACGTCAGACACTCCTCCACTATTCTTGATGTTCGCACTTTCCGAGGAGCGAACATCGATTCAGACCACTATCTTGTAGTAGCCAAGATACGTCAGCGCATAACACGAACACCGCGGAGTAGAGTTAGAACACCAAGCTATGGCGTCGGAAAGCTACTATCGCCGGAGATCGCCACTGCTTTTGCCAATCGCGTCTCCCTTAAGCTCTCCGATACACCTCAATCCTCCACTCAGTCAGTAGAGCAACAATGGAGCCTGTGCAAACAAGCCCTGAAGAGCACAGCAACGGGAGTGCTGGGCCTTAAAGCTCCACCACGACGAAACACCTGGTTCGATGACGAGTGTAGAAGGATTCATGCGGAAAAGCAGGAGGCATACAAAGCCTCACTACACAAAAAAACAAGAGCGGCTCGGGAGCTCTACGAGCTTAAGAGAAGGGAGGAACATAAGCTTCTCAAGAGAAAAAAGAAAGAGCACGAGAAGCGGGCGATTGAAAACTTGGAGAGGTGCTATTGCAGGCACGACGTTCGAAGATTTTATCAGCGGATAAAACGAATGTCTCAAGGCTATAAAGCCCGAACGGAGGCCTGTAAGGATGCGAACGGACACCTAGAGGAAAGCATGCCCGAGGAATGGAGTCTCAGCATTGTTTGCCCGATCCACAAAAAAGAAGATGCCTTTGACTGCGCCAACTATAGAGGAATAAGTCTCCTTAATGTCGCATACAAGATCTTTGCTGCCGTTTTGTGTGAACGCCTGAAGCCATTCGTAAACAAGCTGATAGGTCCTTATCAGTGTGGCTTCAGGCCAGGGAAGTCCACCATCGATCAAATCTTCACACTACGGCAGATCCTGGAGAAAACCAATGAGTTTCAAGTCGATACGCACCATCTATTCGTCGACTTCAAGGCCGCATACGACAGCGTAATTAGAGACGAGCTATATAACGCCATGTTTATTTTTGACATCCCTGCGAAGCTCGTCAGACTATGCAGGATGACCTTGGAAAATGCTCGCTGCTCCATCCGAATCGGTGAGCACCTTACCGATAGTTTTGATGTCAAAAAAGGATTTAGGCAGGGCGATGCGCTGTCGTGTGATTTCTTCAACATCGTATTGGAAATGATTGTGCAAAAATCACAGACCAATACAAGAGGCACAATCTACTTCAAATCCTCGCAACTCCTTGCATACGCCGACGACATTGACATAATAGGTAGATCGCAGCGAGATGTCAATGAGGCGCTTGCGAGTATGGAGATGGAGGCGGCAAAAATTGGTTTGGCAGTTAATGAGGGCAAGACTAAATATCTGCTGTCATCGAAAAAGGACATTTACCACCGACGTCTTGGACAGAACGTGCATATTGGCAGATATAAGTTCGAGGTAGTTAAGGACTTCATATACCTCGGCTCCGCGGTGACTTGGAACAACGACACCAGTTTCGAAATCAAGCGCACTCTTGCCAACCGCTGCTTCTTTGGGCTCAAGAAGCAACTGAGAAGTAGAGCCCTCTCTCGTACGACCAAGTTGACCTTATATAAGACCCTAATTATCCCGGTCCTGTTATACGGCGCAGAAACATGGACTTTATCTAAAGCGGATTAGGAAATCCTTGGTCTTTTCGAGAGAAAGATTCTGCGTTCGATTTTCGGTCCCATAAACACAGAGGAGGGTTGGAGGAGAAGATTCAATCCCGAACTGTACGGGTTGTACAGCGACATGAGTCTGGTCAGGCGTCTACGGATCCAACGCCTAAGATGACTAGGCCATGTAGTGCGAATGGACACCACAGCTCCAGCCCGTAGAGTCTTTGAATCCAACCCCGAGGGACGAAGAAATAGAGGACGGCCGCACCTAAGGTGGCGCGCACAGGTGGAAGGGGACCTCAAACAACTGGGCGTGCGGCATTGGAAAAGACTAGCGAAAGATCGTGCTAGGTGGAGAGGCATGTTGGTTGAGGCCCAGGTTCACCCCGAACTGTAGCGCCCGTTAAGTAAGTAAGTAAGTGTCGGCGACACAGTGCGGGCAGAAGGTAGAGAGGAAGAGGCATAGAGAGGATGCCGATGGACATTGATCTTAAATGCTTGCATGTTGCATTGAGGGGGGAAAACCGAATCCGGCAGGGAGTTCCAGATTCGTGTGGTTCGGCTAATGAAAGATTCTCTATATTTGACAGTACGTCCGAAAGCGGGTTTCAGGGTATATTGGTGAGCATTCCTAGAGAGACGTGTATTGCGGGAGAAATGTTGAAGGGGCGGAATGCAACTGGCTATTTCATCAGAGCATTTTTGGTGGTAGTAACGATAAAACAGGGAGAGGCAGGTAACATTCCTGCGGTGTTCCAGCGAGTCTAATGTTTTGGTAATGCTGGAGTCATCTATCAGTTTTATGGCTCGTTTTTGTATTCTGTCAAGTAGGTGCAGTGAGGTCTTGGAAGTACCGGACCAGACATGAGCGTTAAACTCTAATTTGGGGCGAATAAACGCCTTATAGATTGTAGCCAGGTCTAAGGGTGAGAAATATTTCTTGCATCTGTATAAGAGTCCTAGGCATTTCGCAGCATTCTTGGCGACACTGAATATATGGTCGCTCCAATTAAGATTGTGAGCAACACTCATACCCAGGATGGAAAGCTTTTCAGTTTCTGAGATGCAAGTGCCATTCATGGATAATGGCTGCGGGACCTTTATACGCTTTAACGACAAGGGACAGCATTGTGTTTTGGAAGCATTAAATTCCACTCTATTGTTTTTACCCCATTGGATGATGCTGTCGATATCGGGATTTAATGAGCTTAACATACGCTGCCAGAGGGCATGGGCTCGGACATACAGGTTAAAGTTGTTGATTGCTCTCAACCTGGCGACATGCCAGCAACGATCCCTGTTTAAATGCCCGGGTCAAGTTGACATACGGCCTCCTCGCGGCGCCCTCTGGATAGCCTCTTCAACAACCGTTGGGAGGTGAACAAACGTATGCAGCGAAAAAAAACCCCGACCAGAATGGCGGTTGTGCGGCAGGCTAACAATCCGCCCACGTAAAAAAAAGAAAAGTTATGAATGAGCAAGATGCCTCGGATACACGGACGGATACTCGACGACGACAACGCACGAAAAAGGAACACGATTCGCGAGTATGCTCCTGGAATGTCAGAACCCTGTACACTCCCGGAGCTGCTCATAAACTAGAAGGAATCCTCACGCAGTCCAAGGCGGATATTACTGCGGTCCAGGAAATACGCTGGATAGGAAACGGTATGATTAGGAAGAAAAATTGCGACATTTATTACAGCTGTCACAAAAGGTTGCACTTACTGGGATGCGGATTTGTCGTGGGAAAGCGGTTAAGGTCGAAGGTCATCGACTTTAAACCTATAAGTGACCGCCTGGCTGTGATCCGCATCACAGGCAGATTTTATAACGTCATCCTTATATGTGCACACGCCCCTACCGACGAGGCTGATGACCCTATCAAGGAGGACTTCTATGACCTCCTGGACAACGCCTACGGAGCTTGTCCGGAGTACGATGTAAAAATCGTGCTCGGGGACTTCAACGCCAAAATCGGAAAGGAAAACACCCTTGGCGGAGTGATCGGAAAGCACAGTCTCCACGATACAACAACAGATAACGGCTTCCGACTCGCTGACTTTGCGACAGCTCGTAATGCGGTGATAAGTAGCACAAGATTCCCTCGCAAGCGAATCCACACAGCAACCTGGCGATCTCCGGACGGTCGAACCGCCAACCAAATCGACCATGTGCTCATTGACGCAAGGCACGCGTCAAACATCCTGGATGTGCGAACATTCAGAGGGGCGAATGTCGACTCTGACCACTTCGTCGTAGCAGCAAGATTCAGAGCTCGACTGTCCAATGTCAGAAAGCTGCACCAGCCCACCAGGAGGAGGTTCGACATTGGGCGCCTGAGCACACCGGAGGTTGCAAGAGTCTACAGGGAGCAGCTGAGCGAAAGACTCTACGGTATGCCTACGTCGAACACAAATGCCAATAATATGTGGCTGCATTTCCGCTCAGCCATTCAGGAAGTAGCCGAAACCACCCTAGGATACCTACCACCCCCGACAAGAAACCCGTGGTATGATGGCGGGTGTGAGCAGAAAAAGGCAGCAACCGACGAGGCGTACCAAAAGGCGCTGCAGAGGAAAACCAGGGCAGCGCGAGAAGAGTACCGAGCCAGAAGAAGGGAGGAGAAGAAACTACTGCGACAGAAGAAAAGAATCTTCGCAGCCTCCCAGCTCAAGGATATCGAGGAGTCTAGGGATAAACATAAAATACGAGCCTTTTACAAGAAAGCCAAAGGCCTTGCAGGAGGCTTCAAAAAGGGCACCCTGGCTCTTCGAAACTGCGAGGGTAATCTTGTCACCGACCCTCAGGGAATAGTGGATGTATTTAAGCAGCACTTCCAGCAGCTGCTTAACGAGCATGACCAAGAGAGAGTGGTAGGGACCGAGGAAATCCCAACTCCAGCCGCTGAAGCAGTCCTCCCACCCAGCATAGAAGAAGTCGGCACAGCTATTCAGAAGCTGAAGAACAACAAGGCCGCAGGCTCAGATGGCTTGCCATCAGAGCTCTTCAAGGCTGGCGGCGATGTTCTGGTAGGGAGCATGCACCAGATCATCTGCGGAATTTGGGAAGATGAGAGCATTCCCGACGACTGGAATACCAGCTCTATATGCCCCATCCACAAAAAAGGCGATCCTACCTCTTGCAAGAACTATAGAGGTATATCCCTGCTCAATGTCGCATACAAGATCCTGTCCAGCGTATTGTGTGAACGTCTAAAACCATTTTGCACCGCACTAATCGGCAGCTACCAGTGCGGCTTCCGGCCCGGCAAATCAACTATAGACCAAATTTTCACACTTCGACAAATCCTGGAAAAGACCAACGAGTTTCGAATCGATACACACCATCTTTTCATCGATTTCAAAGCCGCATACGACAGCATTCATCGTGAAGCACTGTTTGGGGCGATGGCCGAATTCGGAATCCCGGTAAAACTGATGCAGTTGTGTCGCGCCACGCTAAAAAACACGCGATGCACCGTGCAACTCGGTTCTAGGACCTCGGAACCATTCGAAACATGCACCGGATTTCGGCAAGGAGATGCGCTGTCATGTGACTTCTTCAACCTGGTGCTGGAGCAGATAGTGCGACGGGCAGGCGTCAACAAGGAAGGCACTATCTTTTACAAGTCCATCCAGCTGCTAGGATACGCGGATGATATCGGCATCATCGCGTGTTCTCGCCGTGGCATTGTGGAAGCATTCACGGCGATTGAAGAAGAGGCGAAACGAATTGGCCTTAAGATCAATGAGGACAAAACGAAATACATGCTGTCAAGCAAAAACCAATCCGTCGCTCACCACCTGGGACAAAACATAACAATTGACAGCTACAATTTCGAGGTAGTTAAGGAGCTTGTCTACCTCGGGGCAAACGTAAATTCCACAAATGACACCACAGTGGAGATCCGGCGTAGAATCGCCCTTGGCAACCGCTGCTACTTCGGCTTGTCCAAACAACTGGGGTCAAAACTCTTCACTCGAAAGACCAAAGTCATGCTTTACAAAACGCTCATTCTGCCAGTCTTACTGTACGGAGCCGAAAGCTGGACGATAAGCAGGACAGCGGAGCTGATTTTGGGTTCTTTCGAAAGAAAAATTCTGCGCCGGATATTTGGTCCTGTCTGTGAGGAAGGTGAATGGAGAAGAAGACACAACCGCGAACTCTACGAGCTGTACCAAGATGTGGATGTAGTCCGGAAGGCAAGGATCCGTCGACTACACTGGCTCGGCCACATCGAGCGCATGGACATCAACGCTCCAGCTAAGAGGGTCTTCGACTCCGAGCCTCCTGGTTCGAGAAGAAGAGGAAGACCGAACCTCCGGTATAAAGACCAAGTAATCGCGGATGTAAGACATCTTGGTCTTGACAACTGGAAGCAGCGTGCCCGGGACCGTCAAGGATGGAAGGCAGCTATAGCTCAGGCTCAGATCCTCCATGGATCGCAGGCCTGATAAGTAAGTAAGTAAGTAAGTAACATACGCTGCCGCTCATTATCTACAACCGAAGTGCAGGGTCGTAAACTGGTGAACGAATATGAGAAGCTGAGGGTACTGTCGTCAGCGAAGGAGTGAATTGGATTAGAAGTACCAGACAAGAGATCATTTATAAAAATAAGAAAGAGTGTCGGAGACAAAACGGAGCCCTGGGGAACACCGGCATTTACAAAGTGAGTATCAGACTTGAATCCGTCCAAAACAACTTGAATTGAACGATTCGAAAGGTAGCTTCTAATCCATTGAAAGAGAGACTCATCGATCCCAAAAGCACGCATTTTCGACAAAAGGGCTTCGTGCCAAACCCTGTCAAATGCTTTCGAAATATCCAGTGCAACAATTTTGCTTTCACCTGCTTGGTGAAGCGAGTGATTCCACTTTTCAGCGAGATATGCCATCATATCACCAGTGGATCTGTTGCTGCGGAAACCGTATTGGCGGTCATTGAGGAGTTTCCGTGATTCAAGATATTTCATAAGCTGATGGTTAATCAGCGTTTCCATGACCTTGGAAAGAAGGGACGTTAGTGCAATGGGTCGGTAGTTGGAGGGAGAAGATGATTCGCTTTTTTTGGGTATAGGCTGGACAAATGCTGTTTTCCACCTACTCGGAAAGAGCCCAGAGATGTAGGAAAGGTGACCACTGCGTAGGTCTTGCCAGCGTAGAAGAACACCTCTTCAGAACTATTGGGGCAATACCATCTGGACCAGCGGATTTGTGTATGTCGAGGTCTTTAAGAACCCTTGCGACTGTACGAGTGCGGAGGTGGATTAGTCCCATGGTGGAATTGACGCACTCTAGCACAGGCGGACTTTATTCCAAATTGGACGTTAAAGGGATCATAGCAAAGTAGGCACCATTTAAATTAGGTCGAATGCAGCCTTGCCCTAGAAATATTGAAATCCTAGGATCGATGAGACTTTGTTTATAGTTAGTCTGCGAATGAAAACACATATTTGTGAAAGGACGCTCAAATCGATATTTTGACAAACTTTTTATATTGATTCGTTATGGGTAATACTTTGGAGGTTTTAGATCAATTACTTCAGAGTTCGAAGTGACAACAAGCCTTGGATAAGGACGGATACAAAGCTGACGACCCCTGCAACCGACTAAATGACTTGCAAGTCTGCACCTGGAATGTGAGGTCCCTTAACAGACCATGGGCGGGCAACCAATTGGAGCAAACCCTCAACTGCTATAAAGCAGATATAACCGCACTCCAAGAAGTGCGATGGGATGGACCAGGCAAAAGACGGATGAAAAACTCCGACATCTACTACTTCAATTGCCACAAGGAGAACAAACAACACTTATTCGGATGCGGATTCTTTATTAGGAGATTCTAATGCGAAACTGAGCAAAGAAGATATAATATTTGAGTCGATCACGGGGAGGTATAGCCTACATGACACCACGTCCGAAAACGAACACAGTGTACTTGACTTCCTGGTGGGTTGTAGTCTCCTGCTAGCTGGCACACGATGTCCGCATCTTAACATTCACAAAGGAACCTGGAGATTACCTGACCATTCAGCCATCAACCAGACACTCCTCCAGCATCCTTGATGTCCAAATTTTTCGAGGAGCCAAAATCGACTCGGATCACTAACCTTATTGTATTATTGTAGCGAAGGTACGAATGATGATATTAAGCCGGTACAATTCACAGAACAACAGTTGGAGCATTACCAGCGAGCCAAAGACGCTGCCACTGTTGAACTGGGTTTCAAATCGCCGCCAGCTAGAAACCCCTGCTTTGATGAGCCATGTCAGCAAGCTCATGTAGAAAATCAAACTACCTACAAAAGCCATGCTACATAGACGGACGAGAGCTGCTCATGAACACTACGAACAGAAAAGAAGAGAGAACGCATATCGCATAACGACAATCGAAGGAAAGAGCCTTGACTTTCGTGATCTTGACCTTCGGGAGACACTGGCCCCCTTTTTTTGGTCTTGCCGTTTTTTTTTTTTTTTTGGCTGCACCCATGGATGTGGAATCTTCAAAAAGATACTGGTAACCCGTGTTGCCAGCATGCACGATTCGCGGCATATTATTCTCCTTTTTCCACGCGCGTACGTACTAAACCACACCTCTGCATACTTCAAATACTCTTCCCGCGGGACTACGGTTAGGTATTACTTCGTGGGCCTGGTTAGCGGTTTACGCTGTATCTCGAGTAGAAGCCTCTTGGGTTCCTCTTTCTGCTTAGGCTTGCCGCAGTTTTGTTTGTACTGATGCAATGTCTGAGCATGTTTCATTCCAATTTCCCACCGAGTCCATCATATAGCGGACAAGGTTTTCAGGGCTTGGTACATTTAGACTTTGCCAGTTCTGCATAAAGCGACTGCAGTAAAATACAGTATGTTCTGCGTCCTCCTCGGAGGCATTGTGGACACAACGGAGAACTATCATATCCAAATCTATACAGATACTTTCGTTAGCCATGTCCAGACAAAAACTGCAAATGGTGATGATTGCAGTCTCCTGCCGGTCTTGATGTCCAAGTTTTGATGACGGGAAAGACCCTGTGCGTCCATCTCCCTTTTGTGGAGATGTCCCATCTGGCCTGCCACATTGCCATGGATTCTAAGCCTGGTCGGTCGCCGGTCTGGCGTTCGCCTGCGGTATACCCTTTTGAGCTCGTCTGCCAATATATCGATGGGAAGCATTCCTGTTATGACGCATGCTGCATCATCTGAGATTGTCCTGAATGAGCACAGCCTCCGTTTTTTGGGCTGCTAGTTCCAGACCGGCAATTGAAAGCCAATATTTCACTTTAGCGCTTGCTGCGTTCGTAGTAGCCTCTACTTTCTCTATATGCTTAGCCACTGTGACGATGGCAATATCGGAGTAGTCGATGACAGTCCTTAATAAATAGGAGCGGGTACCCATGTCAATTAAAGTCTTTTGTATGTGGGTCCAGTTAACCAAGTTGAAAGCGTTTTTTATGTCCAACGTAATTACTGCACAATACTTCTTCTCCCCCCATCACAATATTTTTGCTTTGATGGCGTCCGCAGCCAGGTTTACCAGTGTTTCTATCGCGTCGACAGTTGATCGTCCCTTTCTGAAGCCGTATTGTTTGGCTTACCAATGTACGACCATGTTAGCTTCCGCCACCGCCAGCACCCTATCGTAGATCACTCGCTCACAAATTGGCCGATACGAGGACGGTTCTCCAGGTCGTTTCCTTCCTTTGGGCAGTAGTACCAAGTGCTGCAGCTTCCACTGTGTGGAAAAGATCCCCTTCTGCAAGCATTTTCCCAAGGTGTGATGGAAAGCTTCTGGTCTAGCCGTAATGGCCGCTTTGAATGCCTTACTTGGGACTCCATCCGGTCCGGGTGTTTTATTGTTTTTGACCCTCGAGACTGCGTTATGTAGCTCCTCTGGAGTAATAACAGGAATTTCTTCTCTGTTAATCCCCGCCATACTGCTACTATTAAGCGGCTGTCCCTGTGGGAAAAGATGTTCCACAGTACGGGTGAGCATTTCGGGATTTGATATCGGCTGACTTCTATTGTTTTTCTTTTTAGTGACCACTCTGTATGCTTTACCCCAGGGGTCTATGTCAGCCTTCTCGCAAAGTTTTTGAAGCATCTGGATTTACTTTCCTGGATTGCCTTTTCCAGCTGACGTCTCGCTAGCTTAAATGAAGAAGCCGCTCTTGGTAGTCTGGCCTACTTCTGGGCCGTTGGGATTTTCTCCGCTCTCTGAGACATATCGCCCTTAGCCTCTGGATACTCTCGTTCCACCAGTAATACGGGGAGCCTCTTCTGCTGGGTTTCCTCCTGGGCATCGCTGCGTCACATGCTGCAGCTAGCGTATGTGTCAGTTGTTTGGAGGTTACCTCTGCGGATGCGTCGGTATACACAGTCACCTCTTTCAGGACTTTTTGAAAGGCATCGATGTCAAAGGAGGTTTCCTTCCACTTTGGTCCAGTTTGAATTGGACGCTGCCTTCGTTTTTTCTCGCCGATCTCTATTATAGTAGCTTGATGGTCGCTATGCGTGTAATCCTCGCTCACTCTTCATGTTGTTTTACTGACAAGGGAATAGCACACAAAGGTTATGTCAACTTTTGACCATCTACCGGCCTAGAGGAAGGTACTTTTAGTGACTGTATTAACAATGTTCACACCTAGAACCGCAAATGTTTTGAAAAGGACTCTTCCCCGTACATCTGTGTGTGTCTGCTGCCCCATTCTGTAGACCAAGCGTTGAAGTCTCCCGCAATTACAACGGGGTGTTTGCCTCTTGCATCAGTTGCAATATTGCTTAATAGGCTTTCAAATTCTTCCAGTGATAATCTAGGAGGAGCGTAACAGCTATAAAAAAGAATTCCATTCATCCTGGTGGTCACAAAGTAGTCGGTTGGTTGACCTGTTTCATGGATTGAGTGTCTTCCACATGCCCATATGGCAATTGTCGTTAATCCAGCTGCTACAGTCCAGGGATTTGTATGGTTCACTTATAACTGCTACATCTACCTTGGCCTCGTGAGTCGTCCGTGCCAGCAAGTCTTGTGCGGCTGCGCATTGATTGAGTTTTATTTGCATCATTTTCATTGTGGTTTTTGGGACAGCGCTTTCCGAAATATCGGAAACTTGCTTCTGCCGGCTACGTGGTCTGCGTTTTTCCCGGTCTAGAAACTTTGCAGAAGAAACACATGCCTTCTTCTCCGCATTTTCTACATAGTCTTGGTCGTGTCTCACTTTATTTTTATGTTTGGGAACCAGGAGTCATTGGATTCGAAATCAGGAGTATACAATGAATGGCACTTAAGGATCACATGTACTGCCAGTGTTGAAATCGGGTAAAAGCGTAGTAAGCTTAACTACGATGCATTCCTGGCATAGCAGCTATCCATATAAACGGTCATTACGTACAAATATGACGATCTCATTACTTCTTATCACGAGGGAGGCAAACTGCTTTGAGATCAAATTTAGATACGCACATATTATAGAAAAGCATCAAGCGTGTCTCAATTATAAATTGTGAAACTCATTTCTAAGGTAATGGGTGTAATGAAATCTAAATCTCGCCCAGCCTGGTCAGATTGTTCCCTGCTCTAGAATGGACATCAACTTCGTAGTTGTAGTACTTCTACTAATTCAGCAAGCTCTAGGAAATGAGTATAAAAACCTCACGGAAGCATTCACCTGGAAGATCCTCGAATTTGGATTCGACTCAGCAAGGGATCGCAGACATGCCATCGATACCGGTCATTACGATGATCCTAATAGGTTTCCTGTAGGTCTTGGTGTAGCATATACAAGTAAGCAAAGTTCGATACTCGGAAGTTTTAAATCCTCACTTATTTCTTTCTTATCAGAGAATGGAAATACAAAAGTCATTTTGACGCTCCCCCGATTTGCTAGGGAGAGTCCGTATTCACTAGCAATAGTGTCAAGAACCTATGGACCTAACGGTCCATGGATTTATCCATATCCCTCGTACGCCTGGCAAAATAATGACAATAATAATTGCTCGGTTCTTACTTCTGCACATCGCGTTTACGTAAGTCTTAGATACATGTATTACACTTCTAAACACAAATTTGTCCTTAGGTCAATAGCTGAAATCAAATGTGGGTGATTGACTCGGGCGTAATCAAGGGACAACAAATCTGTCCGCCGCAGTTGTTTGTGTTTGACTTGGAGACCGATCAGCTTATACACAACTTCTCATTCCCATCACACTTGTATACTAATGGCAAGTCAGTTTTTTTCGAAAATCGTTTCGGTGTCTGCTGACCCGGCACCGCAGGGCCAATGCGAACGGAATATGGCCTACATAGCCGATAGTCAGCAATATGGTCTTGTCGTGTATGACCAACAGCAAGGAGCTGCGTGGAGGATACAAAATGAACTAATGGTTCCCGAGCCAAAATTTGAGGAATACGCAATTGCTGGTGAAAGCTTTCGTTGGAGTTGCGGTATAAATGGCATGGCTATACCCCAAGGAACGACCGCAGCACAAACTGGTCGAAACCTTTATTTCCATGCATTTTCGAGCGTCAACGAGGTGTATGTTAACTTAAAGGATATCAACAATCAGACCATATGGATGAACAATCCAAATGCATTGCCGGGCATTTTTAAAAAAATTGGTTCTAGAGGTGTACACTCGTTCATGGAAACCATTGACAGCAAGGGCAATCTTTATGCTAGCACAGCCGACCCGCTTAGCGTGTTTGTATGGAATATTTATTCGCCTATAGAGACGTATAGTACTGAGTGGAAAGTTGCTGACAATCCCAATCAGTTGCAGTTCGTCAGTGGAATGCACCACGTCCAGCATCCGAATGGGGAAGAATTTCTCTGGGTTTTGTCGGCACGGGATCAGGTATATTGTGCATCTCTGTAGATTGCATACTATTTCTAAGGTTGGTTCTTCCACTCACATTTACAGAAATTCAAAACCATGACTTTCAATCCGAACGAGACAAACTTTAGAATCATGTACGCTAGCACCAAGATGCTCCTGGAGCGAGTTGCTCTCCATGAATGATTTCTGAAATGTTAATCCTTTATGTGTATCAATCGTATTAAATAACAATAAAGGATTTATGTACGTACACATTTAAGGCCTGGGCCATCTAGTGGTTTTCTCTTAAATCGTAGGTTATTTTATCCCTTAAATTCTCCTATAAACTAAACCAATCTTCTTCCACTTATGATCACTCTTTCTTTTTCAACTTCCGAAAGGCCGATTTCGCCTCACTTCTTCTTCTTCTTCTACAGTTCGGGATGAACCTGGGCCTCAACCAACATGCCCCTCTAACTAGCACGATCTTTTGCTAGCCTTTTCCATTGCCGCACACCCAGTTGGCTGAGGTCCCCGTTCTTATATAGAGTCAAATTTGTCGTTCGGGAGAGGGCTCTATTACTCAATTGCCCCCTGAGCCCAAACAAACAGCGATTGAAAAGAGTGATTCTGCGTTTGATTTCGGAACTGATGTCGTTGTTCCAAGTCACTGCGGAGCCAAGGTAGACGAAGTCCTTAACTACCTCGAACAATACAAACATTCTGGCCAAGACGTCGGTGGTGAGCGTCCTTTTGGTAGCATATATGTACATATTTACTTTTGCCCTCGTTTACTGCCAAACCAATTTTCGCCGCCTCCATCTCAATACTCGCAAAGCCTCATTGACATCTCGGTGTGATCTACCTATTATGTCAATATCTTCGGCGTATGCAAGGAGTTGCGAGGATTTGAAATAGATTGTGCCTCTTGTATTGGCCAGTGATTTTTGCAGAATCATTTCTAATATGATGTTGAAGAAATCACATGACAGCGCATCGCCCTGTCATCAAAACTATCGGTAAGGTGTTCACCGATTCGGATGGTGCAGCGAGCATTCTCCAAAGTCATCCTGCATAGTCAGACTAGTTTAGCAGGTATGTCAAAGGTAGACATAGCGTTGTATAGCTCGTCTCTGATTACGCTGTCGTATGCGGCTTTGAAGTCGACAAATAGGAGGTGAGTGTCGACTTGAAATTCATTGGTTTTTTCCAGGATCTGCCGTAGTGTGAAGATTTGATCGATGGTGGACTTCGCTGGCCTGAATCCGCACTGATAAGGACCTATCAGCTAATTTACAAAAGGCTTCAGGCGTTCACACAAAACGGCAGAGAAGATTTTGTAGGCGATGTTAAGGAGACTTATTCCTCTATAGTTGGCGCAATCAGAGGGATCTCCTTTCTTGTGGATCGGGCATACGATGCTGAGACTCCATTCCCCGGGCATGCTTTCCTCTAACCATATCTTACGGATGAGCTGGTGCATGCTCCCAACCAGGTCATCCCCAGCTGCCTTGAAGAGCTCAGCAGACAGTTCGTCTGCGCCAGCAGCTTTATTCGACTTGAGCTTCGATATGGCAATCTTAACTTCGTCGAGGTCAGGGGGACAGAAATGGATCATTCTGCCTGACAGCGGTATATTGACTAACATCGCCGTTATACAGTCTGCAGAAGTGGTTTTTCCATATTCTCAGCATCGACTGCGGTTCTACTACTAGGTGTCCGTTCTCATCCCTGCAGGCTTCCGTTCTGGCTTTATAACCTTGGCATGTTCGCTTTATCTGTTGATAAAACATTCCTCAATCGCGCGCTTCTCGTGCTCTTTCTTCTGAAAAGCTTATGCTCCTCCCTTCTTTTTAACTCGTAGAGCTCAGGAGCTGCTCTTGTTCTTTTATGCAGCAAGGCTTTAAATGCATCCTGCTTTCTTCGTGTGAATCCTCCTGCACTCGTCATCGAATTAAGTGTTGCTTGCAAAGGTTCTACTGCTGTTCTACTGATACCGTGGAGGGTTGAGGTGTATTGGAGAGCTTAAGGGAGACGCGATCGGTAAAAGCACGAGCGGTTTCTGGCGATAGTAGCTTTCCGACGTCATAACTTTGTATTCTTACTCTACTCCGTTGCGTTCGTGATATCCGTAAGCGCATATTGGCTACTACAACATAGTGGTCCGAGTCGATGTTAGCCCCTCGGAAAGTTCCAACATCAAGAATAGTGGAGGAGTGTCTGACGTCGATCGCGATGTGACCAATCTGGTTGGTAGTCGATTAAGAAATGTAGCCTTGATACGGATTGTTATGATGCGTTCGCTCACATGCCGTAAGCTTAGGCCTTAGTCCACCTCGAACGAATGGAATCTCAGTATCGTTTACCCGGTCCATAAGAAAGGAGACCCCTAAGACTGCGCCAATTACAGAGGGATAAGCCTCCTGAACATCGTGTAAAAGATTCTCTTTGCCGTGCTGTGTAAGTGCCTGAAGCCGTTCGTGGACAATCTGATAGGTTCCTACCAGTATGGTTTCAGGCCAGGAAAATCCACGATAGACCAAATGTTTATACTACGGTAGATTTTGGTGAAGACCCATGAATTCCAGGTGGACACGCACCATATTTCCGTCGATCTTAAAGCCGCGTATGACAGTGTTTATAGAGACGAGCTATACAGAGCCATGTCATGTTTTAACATTCCTGCCAAACTCGTCAGACTGTGCAGGATGACTATGGAGAACTCTCACTGCTCCATTAAGGTCGGAGGTGAACTAACCGACCCCTTTGATGTCAAAAAAGGTTTTAGACAGGGTGACGCCCTGTCATGTGATTTCTTTAACATCATACTTGAAAATATCGTGCGGGACACTGCGGCCAATACAAGAGGTACGATCTACTTCAAGTCCACACAATTGCTTGCCTACGCAGATGACATTGACGTTATTGGACAGTCAATGCGAGACGTCAATGAGGCGTTCGCAAGCATTGAAGCAGAAGCGGCTAAAGTGGGTCTGAGGGTAAATGGGGACAAGACCAAATATATGCTGTCATCCAAGAAAGACGCGCAACACCGACGTCTTGGTCAGAACGTCACCTTCGGCAGCTATATTTTTGAAGTAGTCAAGGACTTCGTCTAACACCAGCGCTGAGATAAAACGCAGAATAACTCTTGCCAACCGCTGCTTCTTCGGGCTCAAGAGGCAATTGAGTAGTAGAGCCCTCTCTCGAAGAACTAAGGTATTCCTCTACAAAACCTTAATCATCCCGGTCCTCCTCTACGGCGCTGAGGCTTGAGCGTTAACAAAAGCGGATGAAGAGGCTATTGGGCGTTTCGGGAGGAAGATTATGTGTGCAATCTTTGGTGCCATTTGTGTAAAGGGAGAGTGGAGGAGGAGATTCAACCATGAACTGTACGGGCTGTACAGCGACATCGGCCTGGTTAGACGTCTTCGGATCCAACGTCTAAGATGGGTAGGCCATGTAGAGCGAATACACATCAACGTTCCGGCCCGAAAAGTCTTCGACTCCAACCCCGAGGGACGACGCAGCAGAGGACGACCGCATTTAAGGTGGTGCGCACAGGTGGAAAGGAACCTCAACCAACTGGGCGTGCGGCACTGGAGGCGGCTGGCCAAAGATCGGGCCGGCTGAAGAGGCTTGTTGGTTGAGGCCCTGGTTAACCCCGAACTGTAGCGCCATCAAAGTAAGTAAGTAAGTAATCTCCAAAACGGCTTAACCGATTTCCTTAAAACTTTTTTTATCATGAAGAGAAGATCGTCGAGAGTAAGATAGGCTCTTTGTTGTTTATAACAATCGAAATTGTTTTTTATCTTACTTGACAGCAAGGAGGTGAAAAGGTGAATAACAATAATTATAGGAAAAAGGTTTGTAGCTACGATAAATATACCAAGGACACAATAGGGATCAAAGCTTGGATGTGTGTTATTGATTGTGTTTTCACAACACTTTTATTATTTCGCCTCAGATCATTTATCTGAGCTTTTCACCTTCACACACCAACCAATCAATTAAACTCCATAAATTGAATGAATCCCGGGGCGAGCGTTTGCGCTTATATAGCTCTTAATCCACTTTCTCGAATGTTCGCTGTCAGATGTTCCCCTTCGGAAGTCTCTAGAATGCTCTGAAATTCAGCAGTATGCCGCTGAGAGTTAGCATCATTTTCATTTCAGCTTCACTGCCCTCCTCCTAAACTTGTCCGTCCTCAAACAAGCGCTTTGATCCTTCTGCGTAGTATGGCGCTAACCTCTCCTAGTGGGCAATCTCACATTTCACCCGTCTGTTGCTCGTGTGCTGTATTCGGTATACCACGTCATTGAGCTTCTTGATGGCCTCACATGGCCCGTCCCAGGCTAATTGTAATTCGGGCCACACGCCTTTTTTTCGTTTTAGGTTGTACAGCAATACAGTGAAAGTGGTCTTCATTCCCAAAATAGGAAAAGAGGACTACTCACTTGCCAAGAGCTTCAGACCGATTAGTCTAACATCCTTCCTGCTGAAAAGCATGGAGAGACTGGTAGAGTTGCACGTGCAAAAAGTTGACCTTCGAATGCACCCTCTTTCGGAGATGCAACATGCTTACCAGCGCGGAAAATCTTGCGAGACTGCGCTTCAGAACCTAGTTGGGCGTATTGAGTGCGCGCTCGAAAGGAAAGATTACGCGCTGGGCATTTTCATCGACATTGAGGGAGCTTTTGATAACGCAACTTTTGACAGCATGTGTAACGCTGCCAGACATCATGGCGTGAATGATGCACTGGTCCTTTGGATCAAAGCAATGCTCATGCACAGGACATTGACCGCTGATGCAGGCCTCGACCAGTGTGTCAAATCTGGCGTAAACAGGGGCTGCCCTCAAGGTGGCGTCCTGTCTCCGCTGTTATGGTGCATGGTGGTCGATTCCCTGCTTGCCTCTGGAATCTACGCCCAGGCCTATGCGGATGACGTCGCCATTCTTTCTGTCGGCTCATGTTTGGCGACTGTCCGTCGCAAAGCACAGGCGGCGCTAAATGTGATCGATGATTGGTGTACCAGAAATGGGCTGTCAGTCAATCCTCTTTAGACCGATGTCGTTCTCTTTACGAGAAGGAGGAAAAATACTGACATGACTCAGCTGGTACTAAAGGCACTTCCATCCCGATATCCAAGGAGGCTAAGTATCTAGGAGTCATCTTAGATAGTAAGCTTCTCTGGTCAAAACATGTTGAGTCAAAAACCACCAAAGCGCTGTCAGCTTTCTGGCAATGCAAAGGAGCTTTTGGCAAAACATGGGGCTTATCGCCGGCAAAGGTCCTTTGGATCTACACGGCAATGATAAGACCTGTAATCTCATATGCATCGGTTGTCTGGTGGAACAGACTAAAACGCAAACACGTCGTAGCCTCTTTCACCAAACTTGAAAGAACGGTTTGTCTCAGCTGCACGGGGGCTTTCCCCAGCACGCCGGGCGCTGCTCTAGATGTTATGATGAACCTTCCATCTCTTGATATATTTATCAGAGGGTGTGCTCTGAAAGCCGTGTCTCGTCTGAAGAGAAATGGCTTTTGGTACAACTCGCATAGGAATAACGGTGTGCTTGCGCAAGAATTGTCCTGCGACCCCTGTCTCATGGACATGCCTTCTGACGCACTGACGCCCGTTATCCTATTGCGTCGTAATTTCACAGTCGAGTTTCCATGGCGTCAGGATTGGCTATGGCTGGATACTGAACCTGGAAAGGACAGTCTTCGCATTTTCACGGATGGCTCCAGATCTGGGCGGGGGTCCGGTGCTGGGGTCTTCTTTGAGCGCGAAAACATTCGACTGCACTTCTCCTTAGGAAAATATGCGTCTGTCCTCCAATCAGAGATATACGCAATCCTAATGACCATGCACTATGTTGTGAAGCACAGGTGGAAGGGGGAAAGCATATGCGTATGTAGTGACAGCCAAGCTGCACTAAAAGCTGTGTGTAACCCCTTAACTAGCTCCAAATTAGTGCTTGAACTCAAGTCCTTCTTGAACAGAGTCGGCAGACAAAATTCATTAAGGCTTGTATGGGTTCCAGGTCACTACGGGATTCCAGGAAATGAGATCTCTGATGAACTCGCCAGAATGGGTTCAGAGGAGAGCTTATCAGGACCTGAACCCGCTCTAGGTCTACCTGCGTCCACGGTAAATTCCTACATTAACGATTGTGTATTTAATACACCGTAGATGGAGGGATTGTCCGGATTGCAGGATGACTAAGCGCATATGCCCTGATGTCTGCAAAAAATCTGCAGCATTCCTCATGTCTTTAAGGAGAATCGACTGCAGAAGGCTTGTGGGAGTTATCACGGGCCATTACACTTTTGCCAAGCATCTCTACGTGCTCGGCATCAGTGAGACGCCTACCTGTGCTGCATGTGGCGAAGAGGAGGATGATACTGCAGAGCATTTCCTCTGTTATTGTCCCGCCTTTGCTCGCATACGGTGGCGCACCCTTGGAGCCGACGTGGTGTGTGCCGAATCCCTTAGCTCTACATCACTGAAGCTCCTTCAAATTTTTCTCCGGAAAACGGAGAAAATACAGTAATGTAAGGTGTCTGTCTGGAGTACAATGGACCAGTGATTGCGTCTGAGTGCTCCAGCGGATAGCAGAAGCCTTCAACAAACAAAAAAATAAAAAAACGGCAATACCACTTGTCCTGTCTCGAATCCATAAGTGTTCGCCCTTAAGTCATATCTCGCCTTCATGTTATCACTGACCAAGTTCAGCCGCTTGAGGACGAACTGATGGATAGAGTTCAGCTGCTCCTTCTTTTCGGTTACGAAGTCCACCCTGCCGCTAGTTGTCGGTAGTACCACACCGAACTTCAGATCCGATGGAATTCGGAGTTCGGTTCCAAAAGTGGTTAGTGTCGATTTGGTATTCTTGAGTCTTCTCCAAGATCTGCGGCAGTGTGAATATTTTGTCTATTTTGGATTTACCTGATATGAAACCACATTGGTAAGAACCTATCAGATTATCCAGAAAGGGTTTCAGGCATTCACATAGTACGACTTATTCCTCCGTAGTTGAAGCAGATATAGGGGACTCCTTTTTTGTGGACCGGCAAACGATGCTGAGATTCCGCTCTTCGGCCTCCTCTCTCCTTTTCTGCTCGTAGTATCCACGAGCAGCTCTCGTCCGTCTATGTAGCATGTTCTTTGTAGGTAGTTTGATTTTCTACATGAGCTTGCTCACATTGCTCATCAAACCAGGGGCTTCTAGCTGGCGGCGATTTGAAACCCAGTTTAACAGAGGCAACGTCTCTGGCTCGCTGCCAATGCTCCAATTGTTGTTCTGTGGATTGTACCGATGTCATCGGATTTTGTGAAAGATTGAAGGGAATTCGATCAGCAAAGCGCCCAGCGGGCTCATGCGAGCTTTCGTTGTCCAGCTCGACTCCATGGTATGCTTGATATCATCATTCCTACCTTGGCTACAATAAGGTAGTTATTCGAGTCGATGTTGGCTCCTCGAAAAGTTCAGTTACACCCGCCCTCAAGGCTAAGGCCTTATAACGTTGAACGTTGTGTGAGCGAAGGTATCAAGGAGAGGTTTCGCGCAGGTTCAAGAGTTATATACTCTTATGGTGTTTTTGATGTTTGACACACAATCTGAACGAAATGCAGTAGTTTCGGTCGTAGATGTTCGTTCACTACTCTCAGGGGTGGTTGTCCTTGACAGGTCACTTCAAAATCATATCCGGTTTTGCAATTCCAATATAACACCATAATGGAACATGGAACATTTTCTGGGAACTACAACCAACGTGAAAACTCAGTCGAGTTCCTCTCCTCCTATCTAGGACAACCACCCCTGGAGAGTAGTGAACGAACATCTACGATCCGAACCATCTGCACTCCGTATAACTCTTGAACCTGTGCGATCTCTAAGACTATAAATAATAAATACACAAAAGCTCAAGGACGCTCGTTCATCGTATAAGGTTTTGATATCTTTCTCTTCTATTGTGCTGTCGCTAATTAGGCGCCATATTGTAATGCGGAAAGAATTTTACATTACATTTAAGTATACGTGGTAGTCTATAAAGGATATGTATTACGTAGGCGCTAACCACTACCGCGCCTTAGAAGTTCTGTGGTTTTCTTTGCCATTATCCTAAAGTTTTCATCTCGAGGGTTGAAGGTGCCTGTTATAAACTTCTACAAATAAAACAGGAAAACAAAAATTAGCAAAGTAACGCACAAAATTGAAACATTAGTACCTGATATCTGCAGGACAGAAAATATATAAATTTCTCTCCCGAGGGAGTGACGACTTCCTTCATTCCACTGACATATTGCAACTGTTCACTACTTTTGGCAACTACATTTCTTGTATTGTATGTCTCATCCTTCTGGTAAATGTTCCAAACAACCACAGACAACGGGTCATCTGTGCTGAAGAACAAATTCCCCTCGGAGTCGATGACCTCCATCACAGATTGAACGTTCCTCGTGCCCACTACCTTAAAGGCATCTTGCATGGCATCGGCTTCATTCTCCCAGATGGTCTTATTGTTTATTATATCTAGGGGCACCTTGAATTCCTTATTGCTGGCCCATGCATGGAAATACAAGTGCCTGGTTTCCGGTGGATTATTTGACGTTCGAGGTGTTAAATTAATAGCAAGAATGCCGCCCAATAGTACGAATCTAAGGCCGTCGATTTTATGAACACCCCACTCGGGATCTGGGTACATGTATTTGTTTTCAATTCGCCATGCCTTGCGCTGTGACTTACTGTAGACCACTAGGCCGTAATATAATGGATCAGACATGTAAACCATAGTATTTTCACATTGGCCTTCTGGCGGTGGATCTGCAGTATCGAGTTTGATGTTTACAAAGATCGAAGCATTGGGGTTGTATAAATCATTAGAGAATTGATAGCGATGGATGAGCGTATCTGTGGCCAGGTCGAAGGCAAGGATTTGTGGCGGACAAATCTGTTCTCCCTTGACAACACCCGAATCGATCACCCACATCTGACCGCACTCGTTGATCTGACGATATCATAAGTAAGATAAAGTCTATAGAAGCCGTCTAGATACGTACCGCAATTCGAAATGCCGCTGTGATAGCTGAACAATTGGTATTGTCGTTGTTATGCCAGTCGTAGGACGGATATGGGTATAGTAATGGCCCATTAGACGTATTGTTTTTACTGACTTTTGCTAGGGAATACGCACTGTCCTTCTGGAATCGGGGAATCGTTATAAGCACTGTACTAGAATTCGTGCCGGCTATGAGAATAGAGATAAAAGCCTACTCGTACATATATGACATTGGATTAAAGACAGTCATCACTTACTGTTGTAGAACACTCCCACGTCGATTGGGAAGCCTGGATCGGATTTATTATAATGTCCGCTCTCGATGGCATGGTCACGATCCTTGCTGGAATGAAACCCGTATTGAAGGGTCTTCCACGAATAGAGAACTGGCAAATCCTCGCCGGCAGATACTTGGACTGACAAAAAGTAAAGACATACCCCCAACAGGACGATGTGCATCTTGGAACTATCGAAAACTAAATGCAGTGCTAGAAAATCGAATTTTGTTTATAAATACTTGCAAGCTCGCAGGGTGAGTTGCTGTAACTTGATAGCTTGACATTTAATCTTCATTTTACGGTCATTTATATCAGATCCGATTATTTTGTACTAATTTGTACTCCTATGAAGCAATCTCGGAAAAGTCGTAATTAATTGCAATCTGAGTAGCGTGAACTTCAGATTTTAGGTTTTAAATTGTTGTACTTAAATAGTTTCTCGTGAAGTGCTCTTCTATCGGTGAATAAGTGAATAATTTGGGCTTAGATAATCGGATTGCATGCAGAACATACAGAAGTATGATGATCCAGATGAATCAGGACATTAAGGAGTGTCTTGAGCGAGACAGATGTTAGCAATAATGAATAGTACCAAGATATTGGAAAATAAAATCAACACCATAATCGATGCCAACAACGATCCCTCTTTCAATGCCCGGGTAAAGCCGACATACAGCCTCCTCGCCATAGGCAAGAGGGCGCTACCCCGGTTGTGCGGCGGGCCAACAAGTTATGAAAGAGTCTCGGTTACACGGACGGATACTCGAAGACGACAGACGACATAGCACAAAAAAGGAACACGATTCGTGAGTATGCTCCTGGAATGTCAGAACCCTCCCCACTCCTGGAGTACAAGGCGGATATTACGGAGCGTATTTGTCGCGGTAAAGCTGTTAAGGTCGAAGGCCCTCGATTTTAAGCCTATAAGTCATTGCCTGGCTGTGATCCGCACAGTCATTCAGTAAGTAGCCGAGACCATCTTAGGCTACACGCCAACCCCGACAATAAACCCGTGGCGTGATGGTGCGTGTGAACAAAAAAGGGCAGCAACCGACGAAGCATACTAAAAGGCGCTGCAGCGAGAAACCAGGGCAGCACAAGAAGAGTACCGAGGCAAATGAATGTTGGGGGAAAGACTGCTGCGACTAAAGAAAGGAACCTTCGCGCCCTTCCAGCTCAAAAACGAGCCTTTTATAAAAAAGCTGAAAGCCCGGCAAGAGGCTTCAAGAAAGGCACCACGGCTCCCTGAAATTTCGAAAATAATCTTGTCACCGTCCCGTATGGAATAGTAGATGTATTCAAGCAGCATTTCCAGCAGCAAGCTGAAGTAGTCCTCCCACCCAGCATCGAAGAAGTCGGCCCAGTTTTTCAAAAGCTGAAGAACAACAAGGCCGCTGGCCTAGAATGTTTGTCATCAGAGCTCTTCAAGGCTGGCGGCGATGTTCTGATAGGGAGCATTCACAAGATCATCTGTAGAATATGGGAAGATGGTAGGGTCATAGAGCTTCGCGGCATGGCTAAGCACTTGTCGCTTCGTGATGGTGGTAGTTTCACCCAAGCAAACACGATAGAATAGTTCATCTGTTAATGGATCCCAATGTAAGCCAAGCACGGTAGTTTCCGCCAAATGTAAATCGAGTGGTGGAACACTGTTAGATGCGCCATTGATGCTAGCCAGAACTTCGGTGCTATTTGATCACCATTTCCGTAAGTGGAAATGACCACATGCCAATACCGATGAAACATCTGTTGCCAATTGGATTGCGTTGTCTGCTGTTTGCACGCTAGTCAGACAGTCGTCCACATAGAAATCGCGCAAAATACTGGTACGAGTAGCCAAAATTCGATCCGGGGCTGCTGCATTGATCGCACTTTTTTTTTTTTCTTTAAAATTGCGCGCACTCAAGGTCTAATAACCTTACTATGTCGGCGACACAGTGCGGGCAGAAGGTAGAGAGGAAGAGGCATAGAGGAGATGCCGATGGACATTGATCTTAAATGCTTGCATGTTGCATTGAGGGGGGAAAACCGAATCCGGCAGGGAGTTCCAGATTCGTGTGGTTCGGTTAATGAAAGATTCTCTATATTTGACAGTACGTCCGAAAGCGGGCTTCAGGGTATATTGGTGAGCATTACTAGAGAGACGTGTATTGTGGGAGAAATGTTGAAGGGGTGGTAGTAACGATAAAACAGGGAGAGGCAGGTACCATTCCTGCGGTGTTCCAGCGAGTCTAATGTTTTGGTAATGCTGGAGTCACCTATCAGTTTTATGGCTCGTTTTTAGGGTTCCGTACCCAAAGGTAAAACGGAACCCTATTACTAAGACTTCGCTGTCCGTCCGTCCGTCCGTCCGTCCGTCCGTCTGTCACCAGGCTGTATCTCATGAACCGTGATAGTTAGACAGTTGAAATTTTCACAGATGATGTATTTCTGTTGCCGCTACCACGACAAATACTAAAAACAGAACAAAATTAATTATACATATACATAATTACAAACAACCAATGATAAATTGTTTCGAAAGGTTTTCGTTGTCATCTTTCGGTCAGTTCCCATTTGTGAGCGGCTCGTAGTCATCCATTTTGGGAAACCAAACTGGGAGAAAGCGGATAGCCCGAGGGTGCGATCAGCGCTTGACACGCGAACGAGTGGAGTTCAACCCGCAGAAGATCAGCATTTTTGTTTTTTTTTTTGTTCCTAGTAGCACATGAGGGAGAGTGGGCGAAGAACTCGGGGAGAAATCTTCGGCGAGGTACTCGGAGAGTGATCTTCGGGGAAGAACTCCGGTACGGTTTTAAGCAGTTCCCGGTACCGTGTGTCCTATTGCCTACGTTGGTCGCGGATGTCACGTTCATTGTATAAGGTATTGAAATCACAAATTTGCGTGTCGCGATTGGTGATGCGGGCTAAGTCGTTGGTCAGAGGAGTTTCAGTACGACTGTTCGAATACTCAAGCTGCGGTTTGTTTGCTTTTTTGGACAGTGAATTCCTTTTTTTTTTTTTTTACATACATATATTTTTTTTTATTTATTTCGACTTTTTTTATTGACATACGGTGTAGGGTAGTTTTAAGGATTAATTGTAAACCTAGATTAAGTTAGGTTAAGGAAATAAAATTTGTGGCATATTGAATTGGAAACGATTACGGTGTTTTTTTTTCTTTTGCGTGGGATATTTCGCGAGTCTCGTAGCAAATTCGCGATTCTTGCTGCGCGTAAGTCGGCGTGAGGGCAATCGCGTGGCGCCATTGCTCACGACCAGTCCTCGCAGCTGGCCTAGCATCCCTTTCGCACGACGTCGCGGCAGGTGAAGAGGAGCAAGTGAGCAAGAGGAGCAAGCGATCTTGCACACATACGAACCAATACGTACATACGTGCATACGCATCACATACGTGCATACACTCACACATCTCTACGCTATGTATAAGTATACATACATACATACATACATATGTACATTACGAAGTAGAGTTGGGTAGTTCCGGACATGTATAGTTCACGGAACTATGTTCTCTCTCGGACACATGTCCTCTCGTTCCGCAAATTGAACGAAAAGAGTTCCATAGTTCCATTCAACCCTTATTCATCAATCACATATGTACAAAACGAAAAAAAAAAACATAAACGCAACGAACATGCTTCTCATACGGTATGAGTTATACCCCGTAGTTTTCAAGAAACCCAAAAGTATGGAGATGTGGCGATAAAGCTCGAACAGTTGGTGTACACTGTACAGCACACTTGAACTGAAATGAAGAAAAGAAATGAAAGAATATAATGCCCGCACCGCATTTCGTGAACGAATGTCATACATGTGTATGTATGCATTCAGGTCCGGACATGGACATGGTTTGCTAGTTCCATATCGGTGCGATAATACATTTAGTTCCGGACATGGACATTGTTAACACATTACTTAATAGAATCATTGTAAAATAATTATTAACTTAGAGTTTAAAGATTAAATGTAAACAATAATTTTGAAAAATGTTAAACTTAAAAGAACTATGAAATGTAAAGCTTATGTAATAATGGCATAAAATTGCAAGAACACACAACTGCAAGAAACTGCAGTACCCTTGTACATAAAATAGAAGAAAAAGAGAGTCTAGGTCTCTTCAAAAACGACCGCTGACGAGCAAACATCCATTTTTTCGTTGAATAAAGTATTTTGAGTTTTTCTTGAATTTAGTTGAAGTCCCAAAAACACTTGTGGACATAATTTGGTGCCGAAACCCGGGATCTAGTTGTAATCCCATTCGCGATTAAAAATTATCAAGAAATCAAAATAAATTCGCTTCGCTATCAACTTGGAGATCAACGTGGGACACATACCGCAAGGACAGTTGGTAAAAGTAGAAAATAATCATTTTTTGTTGCGGACGAATAAAATTGCATGAATTGTTCTATAGTATTTCAAAATATATTACATCATCTCATATGTTATGAAGATAAAATTCTTTCCTTGTAAAAGATTCTTATCGCGTGAACCGTTTACTTTACTGCAAAGAGTAGTGCTTCCTTTGCCGATTGCAATCCAGGGATAGTTGGACTTACTAGGTGTTGCGAACATTGTTGGTTAGGGTAGGTGTACCAGTATCCGGCCACCTAGCGCATTTTCTCACTTTAGAGCCCTATAATAAATTCGTCTTATAATATAGCATGTTGGAAGTTTTTTTTTTCTGATCTTTTTGAAAATCTTAATCAAATAAAAATAATGTTAAAGCAATTAGTTTAATGCTATTAAAACCGGAATTGGTTTTGTAAAAAAGTGCTTTTTCACCAGTACCCGGCCACCAAGTTTCAATAGGCGTCCACTTTTGATCTAGTATCCGGCCAGGTCCTATCTTTGGTAGGAAACCTTAAGATAAACTATTGAAATTAAACACTTTTATCAATAAATTATTTTTTTTTAATTTTATTTAACATATATAAATTATTTTTTTTATTCTCTTTTTATTGGGAAAAATATATATAGCACTTTAAAATTCAGTCTTCTTTGTTTATAAACAACGACATGGAAACTTATCCTAGTTTACTAAAACAAAGACATTTCTTTCAAGAAACATATGAAGTCAAAAAAGTTATTCATTTCAGTCTCTTTCTGTAGGTAGGTATGTAGGTGCCTACCTAGCTTAGGCACTTGGAACGTAATTAACAAATTACTACAAAGTTATACTTAAAGTTAAAAAATAAAATGTTTTCTTTTACATAAGCGATAAGTAGGTATACGGTTCAGTCTCCTACAAGTACACTGTCATTTTCGTTAATTAAATCTAATTCATAAGTAAAATAGTTATTAAAAATAAACAAAACAAAATAGGTAGTTTCTTAATTTCACAAAAAAAAAAAAAAAAAAAAAACACGGAACATTATTTCTTCTCTGAAAACAAAAAAAAAAATTTTCCAAATTAAAATTCAGTGATCTCTTAAACATTTAAATAACAATGTAAGCAAACAAAAATTAACAAAAAGATTAAAGTATCTAACATTAAACTCATAAAACAAAACAATATTTCTTTCAGAAAAAAACTTAAAGTCTAGAATATCTACTATGGCACTTTTAAAGATTTTAAGTAGGTACTGTTTTGTAGCTACATCGGATCTTAAGGATAGAAGTTCAGGTACATTTTAATGTATTTGAGTCCAGGCAAATATCACAAACGAATTTCATGTGCACAGCATCTTCATATGGCAAAAAAACTGATGGAGCTGCATTTAAGGTGATACCATAAAGGACAAATATCGCAACCTATGTTTTTGAGACCGTCTTCTTCAGTATCGCTTATAAGAATTTCTTGGCATTTGTTGCATTTAATGGTTTGTTTTTTAGTTTTTCTTTTCCGTACAGATGATTTTTGTGCTTCCTTTTCTTTTTTTCTTCGTAACCTTTCATCTTTCCTTTTCTCTACTGCATCAATCTTTTCTTGCTTGGCCTTTTCCTTAAGCTTAAAGATATCCCTCCAAGCCTGTGAAGATATTGCACTGGGAGATCGGCAAGCCTGTGTAGTATTTGTCTTTTTAATAGGGTTTGGGTAAAATAAATGTTTCGATAAATTAAGCGGGGATCTTGATCTGCAGGGCGAACAGGATGGACTGCTTTCGGTTGAATTACTTTGTTTTAGATTTGAAAATGGTTTTTGAAGTGAATTAAATGTGGGGGATCCAGTAGTTTTAAAAATATTGCTTTTATTTAATGGTATTAAGGAAAGAGGAGATCTTTTTGAAGTAGTTGGGGTATCCGGAGATATTGATTGGGTGGAAGAATTTTCTCCAATAGTAGCAGAAGTTACCGTAGCTGGTGAGCCAAAAGATGGCGGTAGAGGAGAAGGGGAAACCAAATGATTCACTCTTGATTCAATTCTGTTTCCGACACTGGTTGTTAAAATCGGGCTTGGAAGTTCTGGTGCTCTGGAACCGAACGCGGAATACGTCTCTGGGTTGAAATCTATAACGTCGCCAAGCTGCAACGTGCCATCTTCATTAACGTCAAAAACCACGTTCATTGGCAGTGAAGTAAGATCGATATTTTGTGTTTCTTGTTGTTGCGGCGCTTGCTCAAAGCTGGGTCTTGATGTTTCTAAGATATCTAATATTTTAGAGAGACAAATACCATCATTCTCAAATTTGTCCTTGATTTCAAGGATGACAGCTTTTGCAATGGAGAATCTATCTTCTTTAGCTTGTTGCACAGGTTCTATGGCTTCAACTTCTGTAGGCTGTGCAGTAAAGCTTTCCATTACGTCCTGAACGCATTTTCCATAGTCCACAACATTAGAATCGAATGGAAAAAGCCCGCATTTCCGAAATCCATTTTTAATAGTTTGTGCCAAATGGTTGTTATTGGAAAGGACTGTTTCTAAAAGTGGGCAGAAATCCTTTCGCGTTAAAACTGCTCCAATGTGTTTTATGTGCCACTCTCGAACTGTTTTTTTCCAATCTTCTTTAAGTGGCTTGAATACGCTAACGTCAGCTGGCTGAAGAATATGGGTTGTATTTGGCAGCAAGGCATAAAGAATAATGTTTTTGTCGGCACAAAGCTGGCTTAGTTGCATCGATAGGTGCGACTTGTGACCGTCTACAAAAAGCAAAACTGGTGTCTTTATTTTTTTGTCATCTATCCATTTAACCACACAGTTAGCAACATACTCGTAGAAGGTTTCACTTCGCATCCACCCCGATGAAGTTTTTCCCAAGAACCAATTTTTCGGGACGCTCATGACAATCTCCTTAGGTGGTCGAATATAAGGAAAAACCACCAAAGGCGGTAAAAGCTCTCCGGAAGCTGTCATCATTGCTAGGACCGTTATCGTGTCTTTTTCTTTAGCCATTTGCACCTGGTAAACGTTTTTAAATCCCTTCGGAGCTACTACTTTTCCTGTTTTCGGGCACAATGAAAAGCTCCTTTCATCTCCATTCAGTATTCTGTCAGGATCGAGGAGGATATCATTATGTCCGTTTTCTACAAGAAAGCTCTCTAATTCGTGAAACCACTTTTTGATGCTGTTTTTTGTCACGACGGCTCTGCCTTTTGATATAGTCTCTGCTTCCCTTAAGCTTAAGTAGGGATTTCGTTTGAAGAACAGCCTAAGCCAAGTTCTTCCTGGGCGATCGTCTTTGAAAGGGTTATCCCTTT
Source organism: Eumerus sabulonum (assembly GCA_951905685.1). Taxonomy (NCBI): domain Eukaryota; kingdom Metazoa; phylum Arthropoda; class Insecta; order Diptera; family Syrphidae; genus Eumerus; species Eumerus sabulonum. Next base: position 245,225,741 of record OX645060.1, read on the forward strand.
TTTCAGTTTTTATAATTTTCTGGACGGTGTCCAGAAGGTCGTTTTTCTTTAAAGGGAATCCGCATCTCGCTACATTAATGCACCAATCCGTTATTTGTTTCTCCTCTTCAGGATATAAAATTGTATCAGGCCCTTTTTTCTTGCAAACATCGTCAACTTTTCCATATATTCTATCCTGAAGGGTACTCCTAGGGATATTATATGTAGAAGCTGCCTTTCTATGGCTTAATTTGTTTTCTCGGATTTCCTTTAGAGCAAGCTCGATTCTTTGCGTACGTGAAAGTTCTTGTGCTTCTTCTTCAACTATTTCTTGATTCATTTTCTAAAACAAATAGGTAGATAGGTGGAATGAATTTGTTTTGTGGCCGTACTGGTGCAGCTTGTTCTAAAAACCGGCCATAGTAATCTTTTAACAAAAAAAAGTGGCCGGATACTGAAACTTGACATATTTAATACATTTTTTTGGATTGTAGAGGTAAACAAAAGTGTTTTCTTTCGTTCAAACGTGAAAAAGATAAATTATTCGATTTCAGGCAAAGTTCTAATACCCGGATACTAGAACATCATATAAAAATTGTGTTCCAGTAACCGGCCACATTTTTAATAATTTTAAACAAAAAAAAAACTAGATTTTGTTTTTTTTTTTTCGTTTAATAAACATATTATTTATTAAAAAAAACAAAAATCTAGTTTGTATACTCACAAAGCACACTGAAACTCACTTAATTTGCCGATCGGTTCTATAAGCACTCGCGAACTTAAACTTGAACTTCTTGCTCTCACAACGAACTTCACAAACTAAATATTTTTTTAACAAGGATCTTTGATGTGCAGATCTGACAAACTTAACCGAACCTTTACATGGGCCTGGAATTACAGTCGCAATGTATTTGCTTATGCAAATAATGTTTAATTTTCTTATTATTTTACATTTAATGGGTAGTGGCCGGATGCTAGTGATGGGCCGGATACTGGTACACCTACCCTACATACGGTGTTAATTGTTGCTGTTGTTGGAACTAAAGAGCTTGAGATTAGGTCGCTTAGTTGGATCATAGTTGGCGCATGCAAATAAATTAAAAATTATAAATACACACCTGTACATAGAGGTATCGTTAGTATGTCAGAGAAGGAAAATCAGCTCGAAGAAATTGGTGATGAAACAGGGGAGGAGTTTTCAAACGCAAAGGGGTTAGATAGCGACACTACGAAAGCGATGGCTGAACTTAAGGTTTTAAGATCTATAACCAAAGGCAACATAACAAGGATTAAAAAGCATATTTTTAATAAAGGTGCATTTATTTCGGATACCGAATTGGAATGCCGTTTAGGCATTCTTGAATCATATTTCAAGCAAGCCCTAAGTGTGCAAGCGTCGTTAGAAAAGCTTAATATAGTTGAGGAAGCAAAATCAAATGTAACGAATAGAGCTGAGATTGAAGAGCTGTATATAATAACGAAATCTAAAATTATGTCTTTGTTGTCTGGCCAAAGGGCTAGTGCTGGATTGAGCGATAGTTTTCATACGTCGATTATATCCCACCAGCCCGTATCTCGTTCAAAGTTGGAACGCATAAAATTACCTACCTTCACAGGTAAATTCTCGGAATTTCCTAATTTTATCGGTATTTTTACTAGTTTGGTGGATAAAGATGAGTCGTTAGATGCACTCCATCAATTACCTGCGAAGTTGTCTATCAGGGGCCGCATTAAATTCAATTAGGGAATTCGATTTGATTGCGTTAAATTATCCTAAAGCTATGGAGCGGCTTAAGAAGCGCTTCGATAGCAAGACCATGATATTCCAAGAACACCTAAATGGAATTATGGAGACTAAAAAGATTTCTAAATGTACTGCATTGCAACTTCGCAACTTAGAAGACAGCTTTAATACCCACATTTCAGCAATGCTTTCTATTGGCGGTTATAAGGAGATCACTGATGCCCTATTAATTGCATTCGCATTAGAAAAGATTGATGCTGAAACTAAAGAGAAATGGGATGAATTGGTTAATCATTCCGAACTTCCGTCGTGGGAAAATTTTTCAAAGTTGTTGGACCGTCGTTGCCAAACACTCGAGGCAAAAGAAACAAAACTTCCTAAGGCGGAGCCAAATTCACAATATCAAACAACCCGTAGTCGTTTTCGAAATGGTGTCAAACATTTTAATTCGAAGGCCACACTTGTTGCTCAGAGGAAAAATTGCGAGTATTGCTCTGCCGATAACCATGATATAGTTGAATGTCAAGAGTTTAATAACCTTTCTGTTATCAGTCGATTTCAAGAAGCAAAGAAGCGAGTACTTTGTCTCAATTGTCTGATTAAAGGTCATTCGGTCCGAAGATGCCAAGCTCCCAAATGCAATATATGTTCATTACCGCATCATTGTTTACTACACAGGTTCACTGTAAATCACTCTCTCGCTAGTGCACCTGCTTCGGACAATTTCAACCCAGCTCCATGTGGAAATAGCACATCCCTTATATCTACTAAGTTTGAGCAAAATTCTTCTCAGGTCATTTTAGCCACTGCGCTGGTGTATATGAAAGACAAGTTTGGGAAATTTCACCCAGTTCGGGCGCTACTTGACTCAGCATCGCAGTTGAATTTTATAACAGAGGATATGGCGCAAAGGTTAAGGTTGAAGAAAATTCAAACGCATGCATTTGTTTCGGGAATAGGGCAGTCAAATAAGACGATTAATTATAAAACAGAGGGAAGATGTAAGTCCCGCATCTCAGAATATGAGATTAACTTGGATATGTTAATTTTAAAGAGTATAACTAATATTCATCCTGAAATTGAGCTAGATATATCAAATTGGAACATACCCTCAAATATATCTTTGGCTGATCCCACTTTCTATCGACCTAGTCGCATTGATTTACTAATAGGAGCGGATAGTTTCTTCAAGCTACTTTGTGTGGGACAGTTTAGCTTAGACCAACATCTACCGGTCTTTCAAAAAACATTGTTTGGGTGGATAGTTTCTGGTAGATACAATCTTGCTGCCATTCCCCAAGCAGTCTGCACATTGCTTTCTTGTTCAGATACTGAAGAATCTTCACTTAACGAAATAGTTAGCAAATTCCGGGAGATGGAGGAGTTGAACATTGGACAAAGACATCTCTCGGGGCAGGAAAGAGAGTGTGAAGAGAAATTTGTAAAAGGAGTGCGTAGACAGGCAGATGGACGATTTCTAGTGAATCTATTGTTGAAGTCGGACAGTGGTGAGTTGGGAGATTCGCTAGCCCAGGCGGAAAGAAGGTTCTATAGCTTAGGAGAGAGGCTGCGAAAAAATAAGGATGTGAGGGAAAAGTATGTTGAATTCATGAATGAATACGAATACTTAGGTCACATGGATCACTACGTCCTCAGGCCAGATTCATCGAGCACGAAATTAAGGGTAGTTTTCGATTGTAGTGCTAAAACTACAACAAACTTATCACTCAATGACCTTCTATTGAAAGGACCTCTCATTCAAGATGATCTTTATGACATCATTTTGCGGTTTCGTTGTTACAAATTTGTAATCACGGCGGACATTTCAAAAATGTACCGACAGATATTGGCCCACGAAAATGATCGAAACTATCAATGTATTTTATGGAGATCTTCTGAACAAAAAAAATTAAAATTCTACCGTCTTCGCACAGTAACTTATGGAACAACTTCTGCACCGTTCCTGGCAACAAGATGTCTTAAGTATTTATCGGACGAAAGTATATCTAAGTATCCGTTAGGCTCCAGAGTAATAGCTGAAGACTTTTACATGGATGATTTAATTACTGGAGGGGATTCATTAGATATAATAAACCAAATTTATAACGAAGTGAAGTACATCCTCTTAAGCGCAGGATTCGATCTAAGGAAGTGGTGCAGTAATGATAAGAAAGTATTAGAAACAATTGCTGGTAAGGAGATAGAAAAGGAAGCACTACGTATCAATGATAAGGATATTATAAAAACCTTAGGCATCGTTTGGAATCCAGGAAGTGATGATTTCCAATACATTAAGCCAGCTAAAAATTCTGCTAAAGTCATTACAAAACGAATTATTTTATCCGAGTTGTCACAAATTTTCGATCCGTTGGGACTTATCAATCCTGTCGTTGTCAAAGGAAAAATTATCATGCAAGATCTCTGGATAGCTAAGACTAAATGGGATGAGTCAGTGCCTGTGGAAATTCACTCCCGCTGGATAAAATTTCGTGAAGAAGCAGCACATATAGATGAGATAAGACTCCCTCGATACATTTTTCCTTCAAACGGAAATGATTGTAGTACTGAAATACATGGATTTGCGGACGCTTCCATTCGTGCATATGGTTGTTGTGTGTATTTCCGAACTATGGATTCAACTGGAAAAGTTGTTTGTAGTTTACTTAGCGCAAAGTCGAAAGTAGCTCCAATAAAAACTAAATCTCTTCCACGGCTGGAACTTTGTGCAGCCACTTTGCTCGTTGATCTGTTGTTAAAAATTTTACCAAACTTAAACTTCCAAATTGATAATATCTATCTGTGGACTGACTCGGAAATAGTCCTTCGATGGATCTCGGCATATCCATCTTCATGGGAGATATTTGTCGCAAACCGCGTTTCGAAAATCCAATCGGAGCTACCTTCTGCTAATTGGAGGCATGTTCCCACCAAATCCAATCCCGCTGACATTGTGTCTCGGGGCGCTTATAGCTCAGAACTCATTAATAGTATTTGGTTTACTGGACCCTCATTTTTGTATTTGCCAGACGAAAACTGGCCAAAACGAAAAGCATTTCCACCCATAGTTGAAGATGAAAGACATAATTGCACATCACTGGTGGTAAAAGCAAAATCTTCAAATGATTTTTCTTCGCATTTTGAACGGTTCAGCGATTTTGAAAAAACAAATAGAATCTTCGGCTATGTAGTTCGATTTTTCAATAATCTTAAACACCGAGTGTTTAACAAATCTAAACCCCCTGACAGTTCAAAACATCATAGTAGCACGTTGAGTCCAGACGAACTTGAGAACGCTCTTTTACGTATAATCTGGAACCTTCAACAAACCATTTCCGGGAGGAAATTGAGAATCTAACAAAAGAAAATAAGATCAGCCCAAAAAGTGCCATTGGCAATCTCAATCCTTTCCTCGCTGATGAGCACAACTTGAAACTCTTAAGAGTTGGTGGGCGGCTGCAGAATGCAGACATACCCTATAGTTCAAAATGTCCCTTGCTCCTTCCCAAGAATTCCCTTTTTGTTAAAAATGTGGTTGTCCATTTACACAGAAAAAATTTTCATGCAGGTCCTCAAGCTTTAGTTGCAATAATTCGACAACGTTTCTGGATCATTAACGCACGAATCCTTGCTAAGAAGGTAGCCGATGCATGTTTTCACTGCTTTAAATATAAGCCGAAACTACTGCAGCAGATAATGGGTAATCTTCCGATGAGCAGAGTGACCATATCCAGGCCCTTTGCCAGAGTTGGTGTAGATTTTTGTGGACCTTTTTATATATCGCAGAAGCGTCGAGGATATTGTGCTCACAAGGCATATGTTGCGGTCTTTATTTGCTTTGCGACAAAGGCGTCGCATTTAGAAGTCGTATCCGATTTGTCTGCTCAAGGTTTCCTAGCAGCTTTAAAACGGTTTGTTGCACGGAGAGGTTTGTGTGAGGAAATTCACTGTGACAATGGCACCAACTTTGTGGGAGCTCGGAACGAATTGAAGGAGCTTCGGAATTTATTCATGGCGCAACTAATGCAGGAGAAAATATCATCTTGGTGCGCTGCTCAACGTATTCGTTTTCTACATATACCACCAAGATCCCCGCACTTCGGCGGACTATGGGAAGCGGCTGTTAAATCAGCGAAATCTCATTTGTACCGCACCGTCAAGCACGCTTACCTTACCTATGAAGAATTCTCTACTGTTGTAGCTGAAGTCGAGTGTATTATGAACTCCCGACCGCTATGCTTTTTGAGTTGTGACCCAAATGATGAAGCCGTTCTAACAGCAGGTCATTTTTTAATTGGTTCGCCTTTGAATTCTATTCCAGAGCCCTCAGTTCAAGATAAGAGTACGTTACTTAATCGTTGGAGGATGATCACTCAAATCAAACAACACTTCTGGTCCAGGTGGTCCAAGGAATATCTGCTAGATCTTCAGAGACGCACAAAATGGAAAAATGCTTCAACGAACGTCGAGGTTGGGACTATGGTGCTGGTAGCAGATGACAATCTTTCTCCTCAACAATGGCTCCTAGGAAGGATAGAACGAGTTATTCCCGGGAATGATTCGAAGATCAGAGTTGCTGATGTTCGTACCAAAGGTGGTGTTATAAGACGACCAATTCATCGATTGGCCTCTCTTCCTAAAAATTGAAGCATCTTACTTAGCAGCACGACGCTTCAAGGCGGGCTGTATGTTAACACATTACTTAATAGAATCATTGTAAAATAATTATTAACTTAGAGTTTAAAGATTAAATGTAAACAATAATTTTGAAAAATGTTAAACTTAAAAGAACTATGAAATGTAAAGCTTATGTAATAATGGCATAAAATTGCAAGAACACACAACTGCAAGAAACTGCAGTACCCTTGTACATAAAATAGAAGAAAAAGAGAGTCTAGGTCTCTTCAAAAACGACCGCTGACGAGCAAACATCCATTTTTTCGTTGAATAAAGTATTTTGAGTTTTTCTTGAATTTAGTTGAAGTCCCAAAAACACTTGTGGACAGACATGTTTTTGCTAGTTCCATATCGGTGCGAGTATACATTTAGTATTTTAAAACGGGTAGAGATTGCAGTGCATACTGAGATGGAATAATTATCTTATAACCCCATTTAGATAATGTTTCAAATATATTGAATGGTCTTTCCAACAAAGTTTTTTGGTCCAATATAACACCTAAATATTTAAAACTGTCCACGTGTTCAATCAAGAAGCAATTTTCAAACATTCTTGATTGTTGAATACTATATCTTCAAGAACAAATCGATTACACAATGGTGCATGATAATATAAGCGAAGGTCTCTGAAAACTCTACCATTGATATTAAATATCATGTACTTCGTTTTGTTGCTAATTATTAGTTTATGATAATTAAACCATCTCCTTAACATATCTAGGTCATAATTAACATCTGCAAAACTATCAATTAAGTTAGTGTTTGAGTGGAAAAGAGATGTTTCATCAGCAAAGGCAGTTATTTTGCCTTTAAAAGGTTGTAAGAAAAACGAATTAACATAAATTAGAAAAAGGATTGGGCCCAATACTGCTCCTTGGGGAACACCCATATTTAAGAAGTCTATAGAACTGTAAAGATTCCTAATTTTCACAACTTGATAACGGTTGGATAAATAAGAAGAAAACCATTTATAAATGGAGCCTCTGAAACCCGCTTTGTAAAGTTTACGAGTAGCAAAGTATGATTAACCATATCAAAGACCTTACTGATATCAACAAATAATGTTGATGGTATTTGGGAAGTGTTTAAACTATTATATATTTCACCAGTTAATTTCAATAAAGCAGTTTCAGTCGATTTGCAAGTCTAAACCCAAATTGGCAATCACTCAAAAAATGAGTATTTTCTAAAAATTACAACATTCTAGATTTTAACTATCCGAAAAGTGAGAATAAAATGTCACTGATTATGTATTTCTGTATATACTTAGACAGAATATAATAAATATATGTATAAATGGGGCTCCCATACAACAGACATGCTTTTTTTTGCCGTTTTTATACATAATAGTACGGAACCCTTCGTGCGCGAGTCCGACTCGCACTTGGCCGGTTTTTGTATTCTGTCCAGTAGGTGCAATGAGGTCTTGGAAGCACCGGACCAGACATTAGCGTTAAACTCTAATTTGGGGCGAATGAACGCCTTATAGATTGTAGCCAGATCTAAGGGTGAGAAATATTTCTTGCATCTGTATAAGAGTCCTAGGCATTTCGCAGCATTCTTGGCGACACTGAATATATGGTCGCTCCAATTAAGATTGTGAGCAACACTCATACCCAGGATGGAAAGCTTTTCAGTTTCTGAGATGCAAGTGCCATTCATGGATAATGGCTGCGGGTTATTTATACGCTTTAACGACAAGAGACAGCATTGTGTTTTGGAAGCATTAAATTCCACTCTATTGTTTTTACCCATACGCTGCCGCTCATTATCTACAACCGAAGTGCAGGGTCGTAAACTGGTGAGCGAATATGAGAAGCTGAGGGTACTGTCGTCAGCGAAGGAGTGAATTGGATTAGAAGTAACAGACAAGAGATCATTTATAAAAATAAGAAAGAGTGTCGGAGACAAAACGGAGCCCTGGGGAACACCGGCATTTACAAAGTGAGTATCAGACTTGAATCCGTCCAAAACAACTTGAATTGGACGATTCGAAAGGTAGCTTCTAATCCATTGAAAGAGAGACTCATCGATCCCAAAAGCACGCATTTTCGACAAAAGGGCTTCATGCCAAGCCCTGTCAAATGCTTTCGAAATATCCATTGCAACAATTTTGCTTTCACCTGCTTGGTGAAGCGAGTGATTCCACTTTTCACTGTTGCTGCGGAAACCGTATTGGCGGTCATTGAGGGGTTTCCGTGATTCAAGATATTTCATAAGCTGACGGTTAATCAGCGTTTCCATGACATTGGAAAGAAGGGACGTTAGTGCAATGGGTCGGTAGTTGGAGGGAGAAGATGATTCGCCTTTTTTTGGTATAGGCTGGACAAATGCTGTTTTCCACCTACTCGGAAAGAGCCCAGAGGTGTAGGAAAGGTGAAAAAGCTTACGCAGTGGTTTTGCCAGCGTAGAAGAACACCTCTTCAGAACTATCGGGGCAATACCATCTGGACCAGCGGATTTGTGTATGTCGAGGTCTTTAAGAACCCTTGCGACTGTACGAGTGCGGAAGTGGATTAGTCCCATGGTGGAATTGACGCACTCTAGTACAGGCGGAGACAAGGTATAGGCTGGCAGCTGAGAACTGGTTGCGAAATGTGCAGCAAGTAGGTTAGCTTTGTCTAAGGGGGTGACAGCTGGAATGTCATTGTGGATGAGCGTCGGTATAGACGACTTAGTTGAGTTTTTTACGTTTTTTACAAACGACCAAAAACTACCTTTGGGACATTGAAGGATTTTACGCCTTAATTTTTGGTCGAATTGGAATTTAATCCGTCGAATGTGGGTGTTGCAGTCATTTCTGGCTCGTATGTACTTTTTTCGGTTTTCCTCATAACTGTTTGCCTTGTAAGCCCGAAAACTTAGCTCCCTGAGCCTAATAGCCTCTTTGCAGCTCGAGTCAAGCCACGTATTATCCTTAGGCCTGGTGCTTTTAATCTTGCTGGGAATAAAATGTACCATGCCTATTCGGATAATGTTAACGATAATATCAGTTGCGGCGTCCACGTCGTTGTCGAGGAAGCACAACGACCAGTTAAAGATCCGAAAGAAGTTGTTAAGGCCGCACCAGTTGGCTTTCTCGTATAGCCATAGTGTTCTCTTAGGAGCTTTTTCTTTAACTGGATGGTGGGAGTTCGAGAATTTCGCTGATATCATGCAGTGGTCAGACAAACCTAGGGGTTCCAATACATCGATCGTGTTTTTTTTCAGGCTGAGAGATAAGAAACAAGTCCAGTGTTTTGGCGGTAAGACCAGCAACATCGGGGATACGTGATAGCTCATCCACAAGTTAAGTTAAGTAATTTAACTCAGCAAAAATTTCAACATACCTTCCTTCGGGTGTTGTCTGTCCAGAATGTCGAAGCCACTGAGAATTGTGTACATTGAAATCGCCCGCAAAAAGGATTTCAGTGCGAGGGTACAGGGAAACAATTCTTTGGATGGAATCAGACAGTGCGTCGAATGCATCAAATGTTGCATTCCTGTCTAGATTGGGGCTTCTATAAAGAAAACGGTAGTGGATGGAGTGCTTACGGAATATGAATTCAAGCCATATGAAATTAAATTCCGGGGTGGATGTTTGGCTATACTGCGGAAGTAACTGGTAAGCAATATCACTACGGACATAGATGGCGAGACCGAGCTTACGTTCATTGAAAAATGAGAGGAAATAAGAAAAAATTAGAGCGAGAGAAAACGTAAGCTCACGTAACCAAAGCAGACAAAAGTAAAACACGTCGAAAATTTCTGTGCGTTTGAACAACTGTTGCTGTGTATTGATGTGTATGCTGTATCTGTGTATTTTGTGGTTTGTGTTGTGTGCGTTTACTTTGACATGGAGCAGCCGAAAAAATTTAATTGTCATTTTCAAAGCATGCGTCGAGGTATTTCTCGTAACACGTAAAGTGCCTCGCACCAACGCAGTGTTGTGAATCAGGCATAAAGCCGAGACGCGTAAGTGAAGTTCTATCGCCGGATTTGCAAAAACAAACTACCGTAGGTGTTATGCCCTTACGACAGTAACTCTGCGTCTACACTGGCATTTTTTGAGGCGATAAATTGAACCATATATTGCCATTGCCTCAGATATTGACAATGTAGACCCTGTGTCAATGGCAATAGCAATATTGCCTGGCAGATGGCAGGCAATAATTGCCATCAATGGTGAAAGCAATGGATTTGACAGTTTTCCTTTTCAAGCATGGCGGAAAATGAAATCACAAGGGAAAGAAGATCGGTCGAGTCATGTCGGAGCTACGGTTATCCAAAAGTGATGTGATCAATTTAATCGAGCAATATAAAGAGCGTGAGTGTTTACGGAATACAAATAGCAAACTCTACAAAAGACTCGATTTAAAAAAGAAAGCCTGGGAGGAGCTGGCTGAAAAGGTAAATACAAAAGTGGAGCAAGTAAAAAAAAATAAAATTTTTGCGAACTAGTTATGCGGCGGAAAAAAAAAAGTGGACAAATCAATGAGGTCAGGGTCCGGCGGAGAAGTATATATGCCAAATTTATTTTATTTCAATGAAATGGCGTTTATTGGCAATACATTAGTTGTAAGGTGCTGTGCTGAGAACGTCCCAAGCGAGGTACATATGTGGTGATTTTTAAAAAGATAATACCTACTAATATTTTAGTTACAGAGCTTTGCAGAACAAACAATGGAAAGTTCTTCGTCAGGTAGTCGTTCACAAAGGGATACATTTGAGGACAATCTGAGCGCAGATGATGGAAATTCCCATCGAAAAAAAACAAAACGCGCAGGTCAGGAGAAATATGACCGTGCTTTGGAAGCCATCATTGCCTCGTCAAAAGGGACCGTCGAAGATCGCCAGCCTCTTGATATGTTTATGGCTTTTGGAAACCGCGTGGGCGCTCAACTAAAGCAGATTCAGTTCGTGCAAGCTACGCGACTGATGGCAGATATACAGCAAATGATATCAGCAACTCTCAGTTCGTGCTACGCACCAACACCGGATTTTGCTCAAATAGCATCATCAACACCGGCGCCAAGTTTTTCTAACAACTCGTCTAACCTTCCCACACTGTCGCAGCTATCGCCATCGGTCGACATTCTGTCCCAGGCAATTGTTCACTCAGAACTTTATATGGATACAGAAAAAAATTTTTTTTTTTCTAACTTCTTTATTTAAAAAACAAATGTTCATGCTTATCTTAAATGTTGCTTTTATTAAATATATGATTTTAAATTGGTACACAGTTTTTACACTTTTTCCCATTGAGTAGCTACATTTCCCTTGAGAGCACCGTGGCGCAGTGGGTAGTGTGTTGGCCTCTGACGCCGATGACACGGGATCGATTCCCGACACAGCCATGTCATCGAACGTGTTTTTCGCGGTGTTTCTCCTCAGCGGGGTTCTGACAAAACCCCCTGTAGTAAAATTGTCATGAAAAGCTTCTCGAAATTCGCCGTTCGGAACCGGCATTAAAACTGTAGGTCCCTTTCACCTATGGGAAAATGAAATCACACACAACATGGGTGATTGAGAGAAGCTCGGCTCAGGTCCTTCATGGACTGTAACGCCAACATACATACATACAGCTACATTTCCCTCGTTTGAGCAATAAGAAGATAATTTATTTCTTATTTCGTTCGCAAATTTATAGCATTTGTAGCTTTGTGTTTCTACCCTCCTGAAGCTAGATGGCAATTCTTCTGCAACAATTTCTTCTTCGTTTAACCGCGTTTGAATTTTCTTCGTTAGGAAATCATGAATAGCACAACAAGCTTTAATTATCTGGTCGCAGTGACCTGGACTTACTTCTATTGCTTTGTGGAAAATTCTAAATCGGTTTGCTAAACGACCAAATGCCATTTCGACACACATCCTTGCGCGACATATCCTATAGTTGTACACCTTTTGATCGACCGTCAGGCATACATTCCTGTTGTAAGGTTTCATTAGAAAACTTGTTAAGCTAAATGCGTCATCACCAATAAAAAAATAAGGTATGCGTCCTAATCTCTCAGTTAAAAGCCCTGGATCTGGAATCTGTAGCAAATTTTTTTCAACCTGTTTATACAAATAGGATTGCTGAAAAATTGTGCTATCTGAGGCTTTTCCGTTTGCTCCGACGTTAATATATAAAAATTTGCCATGTGCATCTACTAAGGCGAATAAAATGATGCTAAAAAATGATTTATAATTATAAAATGTTGATCCGGAATGCGCGGGTGGTACAATCCTTATATGTTTGCCGTCCAACGCCCCGATAGTATGAGGAAACCACCAAATATCAAGAAACTCTCTGGATATTTCCAACCATTCTTGCTTCGATTCAGGAATCTGAAAAATACACATAATCAGAATTCTTTAACCGCACGTAAATTTCCCATACCTTCATATATTTAGGTTGTAACGAATCATATATTGCCGTCAAAACCTCTGGGACGAATTTAGCAATTGTTTTCCTCGAAATGCGCTTTAAAAATTCAAGACTACGAAATGAATCTCCCGAAGCTATAAACCTTAACGTAATAGCTAGGCGATTCCTACTTGAAATCGCATTTCGCAAGTTCGTATTTTTTTTTTTTGAAATTGCATGTTCTACCTAAAAAATAAACAACAAATGAAATGGAAACTTTGTAATTACACTACACTGGTTACTTACCTCAGAAAGCAATTCTTCAAATTTTCCTACCGACATTCTGCAAAAATTCCGGTATTCGCACTAATCCCATAACAAGTCTTTCAATAAATTCGATTCCAGGTCGAATTCCTCTCTCCTCAGCAAAAAAGGATTTACCCAATACCGACGCTTTTTTTCTTTTTTTTTCCAATTTCTTCGACACACTGAATTAATTTTACCGCACGGATAATGCTGTTGTTCGCCATGTTGACAGTTCACAAATGAAATTGCCTAGCAATGAAATGCCCACTCTACTTCGAAATTGCCATTGCCATTGCTATTGCCATTACCTCAAAAAATGCTAGTGTAGACGCAGAGTAAGAGTAAGATTTGTTGCTCCACCAACAAAGAAGAACACACGCGACCCGCTACGCGTCGGTTGCGTTAGCACTCAATCAGTGTGTGTGTTGAGTGCGAACACTGGCACGAGAGGGGAAGAGGGACAGGCAGGAGTACAGCCCAGCGCTGCTGCCGACCAGGTGTTCAGTTGCGGCACTTCCACGATTTCGCGATTTTTTGTTTTTTTTTTTTTTGTTTTGCCCGCACTACACTGCACTACGGTATTTATTTATTTTTTGCTTTTCCGTTTTTCCCGTTGTTTTTTTTTTTTTTGTTCTTGTTGTCTGATATTAGTTGCTGCGTGCTTGTATCTTCCAACGTTGCGTTTTGGATTGTCTTAAAGCATATCTTTCGATATTGCAAGATTAGACTTTATTAGAGCTTCATGAATTCTGATGTCTCTATCTAATCTGCTTTCCTCCTTATGACATAAAGGAGCCCTTGATAATGTATCGGCGACTAACAACTTTTTCCCTGATTTAAATATGACCTCTAAGTAGGGTTCCCAACCGTCCTCCTTTTCAAAGGACAGTCCTCCCTTTCACTTATTTGTCCTCCCGTCCTCTCTTCCTTTAAAATTGTCCTCCTTTTTCAAGAACCTAAACAATTAATTCCAAACATAATTCATTTTTATGCTACTTTTATTGTTTTAAAATATTCGAGTACTTCGACTCAATAAAGTAGTTCATACGTACCTTTAAGAACCTACCTGCTACCTACTTACAACAACATTTTTTTTTTTTACTGCATGCGTTCACCCTCAATTATTTTACTGAATACTATCATTCAGTTGTCACTTCAATTCAAATTCGGGTAAGTGTCACAATCGAATTATACTTTCAACGTCCGTCAACCTGGTCAACGTCTTGGGTTTCTTTCATCGCTGGGTTAATTAAATTTTTCTTTATAAGGTAATTATTATTATTTGCATAAGTGTCTCAATTTTTGTTACTAAGTTAAATAATGTTATATACCTACATAGACGATGTTCAATTCACAATCGGAAACGAAGAGTGTAGGAAAATCAAAATCTTCTAAAATTGTGGCGAAACCAAAACGGTTGTGCTCGTATAACAAATTCTGGGAAAAGGAACATACATGGCTAGATAAATCGGACACATCTCAAAAAGATGCTTTCTGCAAAATTTATTGCTCAAAGCTCAGTGTTGGTTTCAAGGGATACCTTTCAGTGACGGAACACCAACAACGAAAACAACATATTGAAAGGTCAAGAGCTGCATCTACGAACAATGTGTTATCCAAATTTTTTGTTTATCAAGGAAGTGTTGAAGATCTAGCAGTCATTGCCTTAGAAGTTGCTCATGTTTTTCACAATATTAAACACAATTTATCATACAACTCACTGGATTGTGGATTAAGATTGATGAAAAAGACGGCGCCCGATTCACCTATTTGTGGGAAAATATCATGTGGAATGACAAAAGCAGAGGCCATAGCTATGACGATAGGGGAACATACGTTGGACGATGTTTTGAGTTTTCCTGAAAAAAAGTAAGGTACCTTTTACGCTGCAATTAGATGCATCCAATCATAAAAATAGAAAAATGTTTCCCATATGCATCCAGTACTTTTCAGTGGAAAATGGTATTGAAAACAAATTTATGGATTTTATAGAAAACGCCGATGAAACCGCAGTGGGTATGTTTCGAATGGTCAAAGATTGTTTTCATAGGTATGATTTATCATTTGAACAAGTAATTTCTTTTAGTGCAGATAACACTAACTCAAATTTCGGTAGAAACAACTCTTTATTCACGGCGCTTCAAAAAGAAAATAAACATATCGTTAAAGCTAATTGTCACGCTCACATAATACATAATTGCCTTAAGTATTCACTAGACCAGTTGTCAATAGACGTCGAAAATATAATTTTAAAAGTTTATTCTCATTTTTCAATATCAGCAAAAAGAACAGCTGAATTAAAAAGTGTTTATGATTTTGTTGAGTGCGACTTTTCGGAACTTGTACGACACATAACTACCAGATGGTTATCCTTGCTTCCTGCTATTCAGCATTTGTTAAATGGTTGGAAAGGAATAACGTCTTACTTTGGCAACATTGGTGATTGTCCAGAATCGATTAATCAACTATTGTTTAAAACAACCGAACAACCAAGTCTGGTAGAAACGTACTTATATTTTTCGATCACATGCTACCTATTTTTCAAGAAGCAATATTATTTCTTGAATCTAATAGTACAACTTCAGTCAATTTATTTGAAGTAATGCTAGAGTTAAAACAAAAACTCGAAACAAGACTAAATGATACATTTTTTGGGAATCACGCCCGCCAATATTTTTTAAAAATTTCTCAAACGGAAAGACTTAAAATTGAAAATGAATTTATTAACTTTTGTTGAAAATCCTTGAAATATATTGAAAGCAAATTTAGGTTCGATAGTGAAAAGGATAACTTGCTTTACCAAGTATCACCGCTTTCACTTTCACAAGATATTTTCCTTGACTTTTCTGTATTCATTAAATTAGCTGAAACTTTGAACATTACAATTGACATTGATTCATTATATGAGGAAATAATTCCGTTGAGAAACCCTTTCGAACATATTGTAAAACAAGATTCGTGGAAAGTTTTGACAAAAAGCGTAGAAAAATGGATGTTTTTATTATCTAAAATCGAAGAGAAAGCAAACCTTTTTAAGGTGATAGGTTTTATATTAAGTATTCCTACCTCTTCCGCATTTTGCGAAAGAGTTTTTTCAGTAATGAATATAAAATGGCGTGATGAAAGAAACAAAGTAAAGATTGAACTAATTCGAGCTGAGCTTTTAGTAAATATCAATAATAAAAAATCTTGCGTCGAATATTTTGACTTAATTGAAAATGGTAAAAATTTCCTTTCCATTATTAAAAGTCAAAAAAAAAAAAATAATACAAATTTAGGAAATAAAGATAAATATGAATTCACTTTTGGTTTTCATGTTACTGATTATTTTCAAAAAAAAAAAAGTTTTGTTTAAAAGCAACTTCTATAGAAGTTGAAAGTCGCAACTTCTCCACAAAGGAGAAGTGATTTGACATCTTTAACAAAAAATTTGAGTTTCGTTTTCGTTATTTTGTCTTTAATTTTTTTTTCTGTTATTTTTATTAATAAAATAAAAAACTTTGTCCTCCTTTTGCTTCAAATAAGGTTGGGAAGCCTACCTCTAAGTCATATGCTTGAAGACGGAGCATCATTCTTTGTAATCTTGGTGGGACACTTGCTAAAGGTTTCTTAAACAATGGGATAAGTGGTTTGTGATCCGTTTCCACCACTGTTTTTTGACCATAAATATATTGATGATATTTTTCGCAGCTAAAGACAATTGCATACAGCTCTTTTTCAATTTGAGCATAATTACGTTGACAGTCTGTGAGAGTTTTTGACGCAAAGGCTATTGGACGATTTTCTTGTATAAGACATGCACCTACTGCAAACTGAGAGGCATCTGAGGATATTACCGACAGTTTTGAAGGTTGAAAATACGCAAGAACGGGTGGTTTCGTGATTAAAGACTTAAGTTTGATGAAGACCAATTCCAACGACTCGCTCCATTGAAATGTGGCATTCTTTTTTAGCAGTTTTCGTAGCGGTTCAGTTTCATTAGATAGATTTTGTATGAATGATCCAAAGTAGTTTATCATTCCTAAAAATCGATGGACATCTTTAATGGAAGTTGGTGATGGCATTTCGAGAATAGCTTGGACTTTTTTCCGATCTGAATGAACACCTAGCTCATTGAAATTATGACCAAAATATTTGACTTCTTTTAACCCGAATTTGCATTTATCCTTGTTTAGTTTCAGGCCAATTTTTTCCATTTTCTCAAGAACACGGATGAGTTTGGCATTATGTTCTTCGACAGTCTTACCCGAAATAAGAAAATCATCTATGTAAATAATTACATCTTCCTCAAGAAACAATTCAGTCATCTCACGATGAAAAATCTCTTGGGCTACTTTAAGTCCGTAAGCCATTCTCAAAAATTTATATCTCCCAAATGGAGTGTTAAAAGTGCATAGGTTTGAGCTTTGAGTATCTAGTTTTGGCATCCAATAAGCCTTGCTAGCGTCAAGAGTTGAATAATATTTTGAACCAGATAGTTTTGACTTGATTAAGTCAATGTCGGGAATTGGATAATGCTCACGCTGTAAAGCCTTGTTAAGATTCCTTGGATCTAAACAGACACGCAGTGCACCATTGGGTTTCTCTACCAGGACTATTGAGTTGACCCATTGTGTAGGATAATTTACTTTAGTTATTACCCCATCTTTTTCCATTCTATCTAATTCTGATTTTAGTTTAGGATGTAATGTTATAGGAATTTTTCTAGGCGCATCAATAACAGGACTGACTTCGCTATCAACTTTAAGAGTATAAGTGCCTTCTAAGCAACCTAAACCTTCAAACAAATGCTTGAATTTCGATGGCATGCTCGTTATTAAGCATTCCTCTCTTATTTCATTAATTGCGACTCACCAAACTGAGTTTAGAACAATCATGCTTTCCTAAAACTGAATTAACATTCTCCTTGACAATAAAGAAATCAATTCCTACCAGCTTTTTCGAATCGGTTCCTACAGACCCTCCGATAGAACATTGACCCAATATATTAACCTTCGATCCACCAAACTCCTTCCCTTGAAACGGAGGTCCATTATCAGAAACTAGCTCTGATGGTATCCCATGTCGTGCAAATATTGACTTTAAACTGATGATTACCTCTCCGGCATTAGAATACTTCAGTTTGACTATTTCAATGAATTTTGAGTAGTAATCTACTAACATTAATAAGACTCCTTTTTCCATTCGAAAAGGTCGACACCTACTTTTTGAAATGGCAGATCTGGTAGTTCATGCGGAATTAATGGTTCCTTGCAGTTATTATTCAAGTGTCTGTTACATGTCTCACAATTTAGTACTAATTTTGTGATATCTTCATTCATATGAGGCCAAAATACTAATCCTCTAGCACGCTTTTTACTTTTTTCTATTCCTGGATGTCCATCATGGATATATTCGAGAATAAGAGAAGTAAGTTTGGGAGGAATAACTAGCGCTTGACCCTTAAAAATCAGATTTTCAATAACTGACAACTCGTTTCTATAGTTCCAGTACAGGATTTTCGGATAACGATATGTCGATTTCCTCTTCTCTTGTCGAATCAATTAAAAAATTCCTGAGTCCAATGTACTTCTAGTTAATGAAAGCGTCGCGGGAGCTTAAAAAAAATACTTTTTATTTTTCATACTACAAGTACAAGTGCAAGATCAAGACTGAAAGTATTCATTAACATAATTTAACATGAAACCTAACTTTACAAAGGTGATCGAACAAGCGGATGTTCGCCAGACGCTTACTTACTTACTTACTTACTTATCAGGCCTGCGATCCATGGAGGATCTGAGCCTGAGCTATAGCTGCCTTCCATCCTTGACGGTCCCGGGCACGCTGCTTCCAGTTGTCAAGACCAAGATGTCTTACATCCGCGATTACTTGGTACCGGAGGTTCGGTCTTCCTCTTCTTCTCGAACCAGGAGGCTCGGAGTCGAAGACCCTCTTAGCTGGAGCGTTGATGTCCATGCGCTCGATGTGGCCGAGCCAGTGTAGTCAACGGCTCCTTGCCTTCCGGACTACATCCACATCTTGGTACAGCTCGTAGAGTTCGCGGTTGTGTCTTCTTCTCCATTCACCTTCCTCACAGACAGGACCAAATATCCGGCGCAGAATTTTTCTTTCGAAAGAACCCAAAATCAGCTCCGCTGTCCTGCTTATCGTCCAGCTTTCGGCTCCGTACAGCAAGACTGGCAGAATGAGCGTTTTGTAAAGCATGACTTTGGTCTTTCGAGTGAGGAGTTTTGACCCCAGTTGTTTGGACAAGCCGATGTAGCAGCGGTTGCCAAGGGCGATTCTACGCCGGATCTCCACTGTGGTGTCATTTGTGGAATTTACGTTTGCCCCGAGGTAGACAAACTCCTTAACTACCTCGAAATTGTAGCTGTCAATTGTTAAATGTTGTCCCAGGTGGTGAGCGACGGATTGGTTTTTGCTTGACAGCATGTTTTTCGTTTTGTCCTCATTGATCTTAAGGCCAACTCGTTTCGCCTGTTCTTCAATCGCCGTGAATGCTTCCACAATGCCACGGCGAGAACACGCGATGATGTCGATATCATCCGCGTATCCTAGCAGCTGGATGGACTTGTAAAAGATAGTGCCTTCCCTGTTGACGCCTGCCCGTCGCACTATCTGCTCCAGCACCAGGTTGAAGAAGTCACATGATAGCGCATCTCCTTGCCGAAATCCGGTGCATGTTTCGAATGGTTCCGAGGTCCTAGAACCGAGTTGCACGGTGCATCGCGTGTTTTTTAGCGTGGCGCAACACAACTACCGGGATCCCGAATTCGGCCATCGCCCCAAACAGTGCTTCACGATGAATGCTGTCGTATGCGGCTTTGAAATCGATGAAAAGATGGTGTGTATCGATTCGAAACTCGTTGGTCTTTTCCAGGATTTGTCGAAGTGTGAAAATTTGGTCTATAGTTGATTTGCCGGGCCGGAAGCCGCACTGGTAGCTGCCGATTAGTGCGGTGCAAAATGGTTTTAGACGTTCACACAATACGCTGGACAGGATCTTGTATGCGACATTGAGCAGGGATATACCTCTATAGTTCTTGCAAGAGGTAGGATCGTCTTTTTTGTGGATGGGGCATATAGAGCTGGTATTCCAGTCGTCGGGCATGCTCTCATCTTCCCAAATTCTGCAGATGATCTGGTGCATGCTCCCTACCAGAACATCGCCGCCAGCCTTGAAGAGCTCTGATGGCAAGCCATCTGAGCCTGCGGCCTTGTTGTTCTTCAGCTTCTGAATAGCTGTGCCGACTTCTTCTATGCTGGGTGGGAGGACTACTTCAGCGGCTGGAGTTGGGATTTCCTCGGTCCCTACCACTCTCTCTTGGTCATGCTCGTTAAGCAGCTGCTGGAAGTGCTGCTTAAATACATCCACTATTCCCTGCGGGTCGGTGACAAGATTACCCTCGCAGTTTCGAAGAGCCAGGGTGCCCTTTTTGAAGCCTCCTGCAAGGCCTTTGGCTTTCTTGTAAAAGGCTCGTATTTTATGTTTATCCCTAGACTCCTCGATATCCTTGAGCTGGGAGGCTGCGAAGATTCTTTTCTTCTGTCGCAGTAGTTTCTTCTCCTCCCTTCTTCTGGCTCGGTACTCTTCTCGCGCTGCCCTGGTTTTCCTCTGCAGCGCCTTTTGGTACGCCTCGTCGGTTGCTGCCTTTTTCTGCTCACACTCGCCATCATACCACGGGTTTCTTGTCGAGGGTGGTAGGTATCCTAATGTGGTTTCGGCTACTTCCTGAATAGCTGAGCGGCAATCCAGCCACATATTATTGGCATTTGTGTTCGACGTAGGCATACCGTAGAGTCTTTCGCTCAGCTGCTCCCTGTAGACTCTGGCAACCTCCGGTGTGCTCAGGCGCCCAATGTCGAACCTCCTCCTGGTGGGCTGGTGCAGCTTTCTGACATTGGACAGTCGAGCTCTGAATCTTGCTGCTACGAGGAAGTGGTCAGAGTCGACATTCGCCCCTCTGAATGTTCGCACATCCAGGATGTTTGACGCGTGCCTTGCGTCAATGAGCACATGGTCGATTTGGTTGGCGGTTCGACCGTCCGGAGATCGCCAGGTTGCTGTGTGGATTCGCTTGCGAGGGAATCTTGTGCTACTTATCACCGCATTACGAGCTGTCGCAAAGTCAACGAGTCGGAAGCCGTTATCTGTTGTTGTATCGTGGAGGCTGTGCTTTCCGATCACTCCGCCAAGGGTGTTTTCCTTACCGATTTTGGCGTTGAAGTCCCCGAGCACGATTTTTACATCGTACTCCGGACAAGCTCCGTAGGCGTTGTCCAGGAGGTCATAGAAGTCCTCCTTGATAGGGTCTTCAGCTTCGTCGGTAGGGGCGTGTGCACATATAAGGCTGATGTTATAAAATCTGCCTCTGATGCGGATCACAGCCAGGCGATCACTTATAGGTTTAAAGTCGATGACCTTCGACCTTAACCGCTTTCCCACGACAAATCCGCATCCCAGTAAGTGCAACCTTTTGTGACAGCTGTAATAAATGTCGCAATTTTTCTTTCTAATCATACCGTTTCCTATCCAGCGCATTTCCTGGACCGCAGTAATATCCGCCTTGTACTGCTTGAGGATTCCTTCCAGTTTATGAGCAGCTCCGGGAGTGTACAGGGTTCTGACATTCCAGGAGCATACTCGCAAATCTCGTTCCTTTTTCGTGCGTTGTCGTCGTCGAGTATCCGTCCGTGTATCCGAGGCATCTTGCTCATTCATAACTTTAGGTTTTTTTTACGTGGGCGGATTGTTAGCCCGCCGCACAACCGCCATTCTGGTCGGGGTTTTTTTCGCTGCATACGTTTGTTCACCTCCCAACGGTTGTTGAAGAGGCTATCCAGGGGGCGCCGCGAGGAGGCCGTATGTCAACTTGACCCGGGCATTTAAACAGGGATCGTTGCTGGCATCTCGCCAGGTTGAGAGCAATCAACAACTTTACCCTGTATGTCCGAGCCCATGCCCTCCGTTCGCCAGACGCTGATACAGCTTATTCGGGTCACCCCTGCAATTACATTGTTCGGTACTACATAATTCGATGACATCGATGGAAGGTGATGACGCTGCTGCCGGTGTCGCTGCTATCCGATAGAATCGATAACGTTGCATTTGATGTGGTTGTTGGGTATCGATGTTTGATGTTATAGTATTTCATATGTTGGTTGTTGTTCTTGTAACTCGCGCGTTAAATTCGAATAAGTATTTATAGAAGTTCTGGTAAAAGTGTAAGATTATTTTTTCAAAATGAGGTGTGCAGTTCATAATAACATAACGAAAACAATAGCAAGAGAAAGACATACATATCTTCTTCTTCTTTGGTGGCGTTACAGCCCATGAAGGACCAGAGCCAAGCTTCTCTCAATCACCCATGTTGTGTGTGATTTATTTTTCACACAGGTGAAGGGGACCTACAGTTTAATGCCGATTCCAAACGGCGTGAGTCGATAAACTTTTTCATGGCAAGTTTACTACGGGGAGTTTTGCTAATACCCCGCCGAGGCGGAACGTCGCGAAGTAAACATTCGGTGGCGTGGGTGTTATCGGGATCCGAACTCGCTCATCGTGCGCCAGACATACATATACATATAAGATATTATTGCTTTCCAAAAGAAAATATCTTGCGAAGGCAGTGGGTTCACTTCCGCAGAAGAAAGGATCATTTTAATCTAAGCACACCTCGTAAGTATTTGCTCTGCACATTACACAGCTATAGCTAAGGAAGACTGTCGGAAAAGGTTACTGGCACACAAGGAATACACCCTAGTGGCCTTTCTCGATATTGAGGGCACCTTTAACAATAATGAACCATGGGCCGTCACCAAAGCGTCGTCTGATCTGGGTGTTACGGGATCAGTGATAGAAGTGGCAACTGCTAACGCAAAGAGTCGTCAAAGCCAACTTGCTGGTGCCGCTTCAACTAGAATGGTCGGCAGTGGTACACCACAAGGCGGAGTATTCTTCCCTTTTCTCTGGAACGTGATAGTCAATGAACTACTAACTAAACTGGAAACCCAATATACTTGATCGGGTCAAAAAAGCAACCACTGCCCTCTACAACGTCAACGGTTGTCTCGTCATCTGTGTGTGCTGTCTGTGGTCACGTAGGCATCCCATCCTACATTCGGCCGTCCTGACGTTTCGTTCGCCCCGAATGAAAAGCCTAAACCCATCTCTTCATGTGTTCGACCACGGTGGTTGTTGTCGCTGGCCCCTCGTGGTCGCCCACTTTCTGCACGTCGTATCTGCCATGGTTGTTAATGGGGGTGACTTTATACGGTCCTAAATACTTGGGCCTTACCAACACCAAACTGAGTGCGCTTGATGGCGACTAACTCGTTTAATTGGTACTCTTCCTCAGGTGACCGTCTCTTGTCGAAGTTCCTCTTATTCTCTATTTGTATCTGCCGGATATTCTCGCGGGCCTCTTCCCGTGCCGCTTCTCGCTCATCATCTAACTCTCTCACTGCCTCCTCTTCCAGTAGTTCTCGTATGTCAGTGTATTCAGGAATACGCATCTCCAGACCCGTCGCGATACGAAACGGATTTTAGCGGGGTGCTGTATTAACAACAGGTCATTAGACCTGCTGAACTCGGTCAACGTGTTTGTACCAATTTTGTGAGCAGCCAATGCATAGATCATCGCCACGATGATTCTATGCATTCTCCCCACCTGCCCGTTTCCCCGCGGAACCCCTGTTCTTATGACGAGAAGTTGGACGCCTTCTTGCATGCAGTAATCGCTGAAAACAATGGGGGTGAAAGCTGTACCTCTGTCTGTGATAACCCCCTTCGGGCTTCCGAACGTCGTGGCCTGCTTCCTCAGCTTCTCTACCATCTCGTTCGAACCCGTGCTCTTGGTCGGGTACAGCCAAACAAACTTGAAGAACGCGTCCACTATGACGAGTATATGGTTGTACTGCTTACGCGTTGTTTCCATTGGCCCGACATGGTCGAGGTGGAAGGTACCTAACGGTTTGTCCTCTTTATTGATTGGTATGAGATAGCCCTCCTTCTTCCCGATCTTTGCTCCCGCGATTATGCACATTATGCAAGCTCTTACCGCGTTTTCCACCTTTGCCGTCGCGTTTGGGATGTGAAACGTCTTCTCGAGAATATCCTGAGTCTTTCCTCTTACTGTCCTGATCCAGGTGATTGACGTCTACCTGCTCACTTCGAAACTCTCCCTCTTCAGCCGCCACGCAGATTGCGCCAAAGACCTCTACCGTCTGCAGTATTTCCTCCCTAAACTCTGCCTCAACGGCTGCCTTTGCAGGTTCTAAACTGACCTCTTCCATTTCCCTGAGGTTATTGCCTCCTGCTCTGACCCCTTCTGATTCCCTGAAGCCAGCGACTTCTGTTCCGATCCTCTCTGACCCATCGAAACCACTGCTTCCTGATCTGATCCCTTTAGATCACCTGAGGTCGTTGCCTCCTGCTTCGGCTAATAACGGTTACCTTTCTGCACCACCTGTAATCTGCCCGCCATGCTTTTGCCTGAACACGGCACCTTCTGTGGAAACTACTAAATCGACGGAGTCTAGGACATCGTTCCCAACTACTGCGGCATACTGCATGTCCTGCTCCCTCAACACGTGGAAAGTTGCTTGCATCTCAACCCCATCTACTTTTAGATCTGCCTCAAACTTGCCTATCGTAGTCACTCGATTCTGTCCCATACCCACCAGGGTTCGCCTTGTCGCCTTTAGCTGCACGTCATTCATCATCAGCAGACAGTCATTACGCAAAAGACACAAATCACTGCCAGTGTCCACCAGTGCTTCAAAAGTATGGCCTTTCACACATATGCTCTTAAAAATTCGGTTGGTTCCGATTGCTAGAGCAACTCGAGTCTCTGGTATAGAACGATCCCCTACGCGCGATGTGGTGTTTACGTGCCTCTTGACTGGTCCCTCACGTTGCTGGTGACTTTGGGCTCGAGTTCTACATTCAAAAGGTCTATGTCCCTCTTACAATTAAAACATTTCCAACTCCTCTTGATTGGACAGTCTCTCATAAGGAGTGATGTGTTCCCACACTTAAAGCACTTCTTTTCTTTTCGCTCATGCTTGACTTGGTGCGAACTAGAGCTTGGACGTTGGCTGGCCACCGGGCTTGGCGGTTGCGGAGGCGAGCCTCTGACCCTCTTGTACACCTGAACCATAAGTTCACTCACCGATCTGGCTTGGTAAAGCATTACCTTATTTGACTTGTGATCATTTATTCCGTCGGCGAAGTACGTGATCAGCCTTTCGTCCTCTAGTGCGATCGATTTACCAATCTCCATCAGACTCGGCGAAAGTCTCCGTTGACTTCTTACGGCAGTTCTGTAGCTTACGATGGACTTCGGCTGAGGACACCTGACTTCCAAACTCTCGTAACAACAACTTAGCGGCACCTCTCAACAACTTCTTTCCGTAGACGAACTTTTGAAGATTGCTCTACTTGACGGTAAGAGCATTCTCCTCAAACTCCTCCACCCACTGCTTAATACCAGGGTATCCCGTACCGTCGAAAGTAAGCAGGGAGTCCTCTATGTCGCGCAACGTAAACAAACTCCATTCCACTGCTATTTCCCCTTCGGCCTGGTTTTCAGATGATGACTCATCTGAATCATCGGGCTCTATTTCACGTCGCAAACCGTAATGCTGGATGAGCCTGTCTTGTAGTACCGTTTTAAGTCCCGTTGTCGGTAAGTTTAACTGTCCTAACTGGTCTTTTTTTTTTTAACACTTTCCAATCACATCAGTTCACGATCTTCACTTTCGATTTACTTCGCTTAAATTCGCCGATACACTGTGGCGCGAAGAACTTGCAAATTTGCTGTGCGAGCAGCGAAAGAGCAGTCCTGGAAGGAGTTCGGCGAGAAGTTGGAAGCCGACCATAGATCTGCGAAAACCATTCGCCGGCTCAACCGGAAGGAAATTCAACATCATCGAAGGAGTTAAATCCAAAGATGGTGTGTTCCTTTCCAATGAGATGGACATCTTACGCAGATGGAGCGAGCACAGGGCACTGAGGGGGACAGACCTATAGTCTTGCGTGTGGCGGAGAATAGTCCAACGGTGGAGGAAGTCATTTTAGCGATTGAATCGCTAAAAGTTGGCAAATCCGCCGTAGTGGATGAAATTCGGCCAGAAACGCTTAAGGCAATGGGTGTATTATGGCTCTCTCGTGTCATTAAGGCGGCCTGGGAATGCGGTGGGACACCTAGCGATTGGCAAACTGGGGTGATTGTTCCTCTTTTCAAAAAGGGGAGTTAAGTGTCCCCGGTAAGGTCTACGCTAAGGTGTTGGAGGCGCGTTCTAGAGCTGTGGTAGAATCTAGGATAGAGGATGAACAGTGCGGGTTTAGTCACGGAAGAAGTACAAACGACCAGCTTTTCACTCTAAGAATGGTACTCGAGAAGGCTTGGGAGTACGCCAAACCAATCTACAGCTGCTTTGTATATTTGGAAAAGGCGTATGACTGAGTTCCTCGAGGTAAACTCTGGAGTGTTCTGCCGGAGTATGGGATTGATGGTCCTCTGTTGAGGGCCATTCAGTCTCTATACACAAACTGTAGCAGCTGCGTTCGGGTTAACGGTAGTAAATCAACACCTTTCACCGTGGGCGTTGGACTTCGCCAAGGGTGCGTCTTGTCACCTCTCCTTTTCATTATATATGTATATGGACTGGATGTTGCAGCGCAGTCGTCATCATCTTCTTTTTGCAGTTGTTGTCCTCACATCCTCCCGTATGTACTTATGCTGGAATGAGGGTTAACGTGGAGAAATCCAAGGTTAGGGTTATTCCCAGAACACCTGTCCAATGCAATCTACATGTTAGTGGAGTCTCATTGAAGCAGGTGGAGAAGTTTAAGTATCTCGGGGTCTTCTTCACGAGTGATAGGAGGAATAATACTGAGCTTTCCTGCAGGATTGGCCAAGCTGGGTCAATTTTGAAACAGCTTGGAAGATCTGTAAACAGGTAGACCGAGCTTGGTGTCAAAGCCAAGTTAGCGGTTTTTAACTCAGTATTTGTTCCAACTCTCACCTATGGTCATGAAATTTGGGTATTGACCGAAATAATAAGATCGCGATAACAAGCTGCCGAAGTGAGATTTCTTCGTGCTGTTGTGGGAGTAGGGTAGGTAGGTAGGTAGGTAAGACCGTAGCCTTCCCAGAGATGGAAAGAACACACATAGGCCAGGGAGGCCCGTTGTGTAGCTACGAGGGAGTTTAGCCCCCTATTCGTGGAACCATTTTGTGCTTCTTAAGAAATTAAGAAGATCAGATATCCCTACTTGCTGAACTTCGGTCAGATCGTTAAGGAGGTATGATCCTAGGTATCGTTTCCTGATTGTGCAGAATGCCGGGCAGGCGCAGAGGAGGTGATGGATGGATTCGACCTCTTCCTCGTCTAGACAGCTCCTACAAAAATCATTCGGAGTGATACCTAGTTTCTGCGCGTGACTGCCAATAAGGCTGCGTCCTGTGATGACACCTATGACTTTATAGATGTCAGTTCTATTTAGGGAGATAATACTCCTAGTCCGTTGACTATCGAGCCGGGGCCAGATTTGCCTGGTGATGAGGCAGGTGTGTCCCTGAGTCCATATCCGGTTCGTCTCGGCCCTGGCGAGGGTAGTGAGATTGTGTTTAATGGTTTCGAAGGGTATACCCTCACAAACCACAGTTGATTGTAACGTCGTTCCTTTTTTGGCGAGTGTGTCGGCTCTTTCATTTCCAGTAATGTCGCTGTGTCCCGGTACCCATATAAGTTGTATATTGAACTGTTCAGCCATCTCGTTAAGAGATAGGCGACAGTCGAGGCTAAATTTTGATGTGTACACATAGGACTCCAGCGACTTTAAGACTGCTTGGCTATCCGTGAGAATGCGGATATCCGTGGTGGATATCACGTTCCACTTCAGCCAGGACAGAGCCTCTTTTATTGCCAACAGTTCCGCCTGGAAAACGCTGCAGTGATTAGATAGTTTTAGAGCTTTGTTTAGCTTAAGTTGTTTGCAGAATACTCCACTACCCACCCCGTCTTTGGTTTTAGACCCGTCAGTTTTGTCTGTTGTGGGAGTTACTCGCCGGGATAGGGTAAGAAACACGGCAGTGCGCGGGGAGCTTAATGTTAAGCAGCTGCTTCTCCGAACGGAAAGGGCTATGCTTCGATGGTTTTGTCACATGAGACGAATGTCGGCATCATCACTTGGATGCAATACCATCAGGCAGGCGACCGCTTGGCAGACCCAGGACGAGATGGTTGGACCAAGTCCAAAAACTTGCCTGGGTGCGCTTGGGCATAGCTCCTGATGAGTTAGAGTCGATGGCGGCGGATCGAGTGGCCTGGATATCCCGCGTGCGCGCATTACCCCCACTACTCTTTTAGTGGAACATGCGGGCCACTGAAAATGATGATGATGATGATGAAAATCGCGGGCGATTGGCTTCGATCCCGTACGATTTGCTTCGATTTCCGGACGATTGGCTTCGATCCCGGTTGAGCCCCCAAATGTAGGATTTGCGATTTGACGATCGCAGATCCAGGAAAAGAAAAAAGAACTGACGATTGATAGGTATTTAATTCATTTATTACACTTTATTTATAACAATTCGGGACGAGTAGCTGTTGGCGTGTTCACTGGCCGGCGTTTCACAATCGACTGTCCTATGTCGTCGTTGTCGTGTGTGGATGTTTGTATGTCGGTTGGTTTGTTACGTCGTCCGGTTGCCTGGCGACACGGCGTCGTTCGTATAGTGAACTGTTGGATCGCCTGATCGTCAACGGTTGTCTTGTCATCTGTGTGTGCTGTCTGTGGTCACGTAGGCATCGCGTCCTACACAATAGTGGTGAGACTGCTATCGCAATCACTACTACTCAGAGCTATGTTCTTCGCTCGGAACAGAGAGCAACTTTGAGCAATCTACTGAGCAGTGACTGCTCTTCACTGCTTCCTTATCCGGTTTCTGCTTATGCACAGTGCAGAAGCAGGTTAGAGAACATGAGAGAATGATATTTGTTGTAGTATACGCTGCGTAGATATTCCCATCCTCTTATTCAATGACGAATGTATTTTTGTGAAATAACGTTCGCTTGTGGTATGAATGGGATACAAAGGATCAGATGAAATACAAAGGAACTAATAGAACTATTGGTCTGCCTTTGTTTTTTGCGTATAATTGAAAAAAACTATTTCTGTTTCGTGTTTTGTGTTTAAGTTCCGCATTTACTTTTTATTGGAGCGAAGCTCCTTAACACCCCAAAAATGTATTTCGTTGACAGACTACTCCTCCAAAACGCTTTGATGGATTTTGACCAAATTAGACATGTCAATAGAGGGCATCGAGAGGACAGTTTTAAAGAAATAAAATCAAAAATCGAACATACCAATGAGGAATATTCGCCGAAAATGTGTCCCATAGACTTAACATTAGAAATCTCGCGCATCCGCATTTTGATAATACAACAACACAGAAGGCTTTAAGCGATCTTAACCAAATTTGACATGGTGATAGTAAATATTCAGAGAAAAGTTTGTGAAAATAAAAATACATATTTTTTCCCTTAGGCTTCAATAATCATGCCTCGGAAAGCACGTTCTAACCTTGGTTCGTCAAACAGCTCTGTCAACGAAATACGACGACTTTTTTGCCCGTTTGGGGGTCAAAGTGGTAGAAGTCTGTTTTTGCAGGCGCCATTTTTTTAACACCATCAACTCTGCTATCCATTTGATTGGAATAGCCGCGGACCGTAAGGATATAGACTAAAGTATCACAAACATAAATTCATATGAATACTCACTGATACGATCGTCCTTCCGCACCTGCACAATACCTGAATGACAGCATACAGGGAAAAATTTTAAACATATGCCGATGGTCTGTTTTCAATGACCACCAGCTAGCGTAGGCCCAATGGACGAATTAACATAAAACCACAATTCTTTTTACAATCGATAAAGAAACTCAGTTACCATCTTTTAAGGGTCAGCTAAACATCTAAGTATTTGTAATGCATTACTGTCACCGTATTCGTATCAGAAGATACTATTTTGCTTGGATTAAGATTGCTCACGCGCACTGATAGAATAATAAACAGAGTTTTAAAATGGATCGCTTTGCTCCAACTTGGATGCCCTGCGACCCACCTAGTTAACAATGGATCGAAAAAAAAAAAAAAACATACGACGTTTGGGTAAATTTTACGCCAAAAGCTGGAAGGATGGTTACATGTAAAATTTGCAAACAGACGTTTTCATTCAAAACGTCTATAACAAATTTGAAACGACACATGAGTGTGCGCCATAGCACAATTGTCATGAGAACAAGCACTCCTATGGATGTTGAAAGCACCGTACCACCGGTGGAAGATATATCCACTGCTGAAATCATCCATTGTTTTTACTTGTTCATCGCTATTTAAATTGCAAATCTGAGGGCAAGTCTCATAACCAAATTGGGGGCGGGTTTCCATT
Organism: Eumerus sabulonum; assembly: GCA_951905685.1. NCBI lineage: Eukaryota > Metazoa > Arthropoda > Insecta > Diptera > Syrphidae > Eumerus > Eumerus sabulonum. The sequence goes on from OX645060.1 coordinate 245,256,239, forward strand.
ATGCGCAGTGAGCAAATTTTTATTTTTTTTTCTGGTTTAAAATGGCCTTAAAAACATAAATATAATATTTTTTTTTTTTTTTGAGGAAATGAAAATTTTTTTAAATATTTTTTATTTTTTTTTTTTTTATTTTTTTTTTATTTTTTTTTCAACAAAACATTTTTCATAGGGGTTTAATCTTGTTTGCCAAAGTCCCCATACACATAAACCACAGCTTGAAGCAGCTCCTCAAAGGGATCTAATTTTTTTTTCGCAATTTCCCTTCTCCACTGGTACTCAACTACCCAATCAGCGAAATTATTGGAGTAATTGTCGTTGTAGAATTCTCTTTTGACGACACGCCACTGATGCCTATGCCACAATGCTACTACACGGCGCGGCGACAGCGCAACTACAAACGCCGTAGCTGTCAAATCCATATTCATTCAATGGAATTATATGGAGTAAGTCACATAGGCACGTATGTAGTCGTGTCGCAGCGCTGTAATTTCGAAAATATGAAAAACTGTCGCTACTACACGGCGTTTTGCCATTTCGAATTCGACATTGGAGGAATACGTTTGATAACTTGGTCTAACCCACCACCTTCTTCTGACTTTTGTTTTTGCTTTTAACTTTTTATAGGCTAAAGCAGCCGCACATGTTAGCAATAATGTTTTTTTTTTCAAATTATTTTGATCCATTTATGAACTAAATTCAGTTTCAATTTCGAATTTTTTACTGATGCCAACTTCACTCTATAGAATTCACCACCAACTTCACTCACAGAAGTACCCTGCTGTCAAAAAAAACGCCGATGAAAGTCGCTACATTGTGTGTTGACTGAACTACTTTACAACCACAGCAAACGCCAGCGTTTGTAGTTGCGCTGTCGCCGCGCCGTGTAGTAGCATTGTGACACACGCATGAGATTCTATCCTTTGGGTATGTATACCATCAGGACCAACAAAAGGATTGTCAGGATCACTGTGGTTCACTTTTTTGTGAATGAACCCATGGGCACTTAAACAGTCATACGCCTTCCAGCAATCGGTGTGGATGATCGTTCCTGGATTCACATGTTTTTGTATTAACGGCACTAGCACTTCAGCGCTGCGCTCGTTTCCTGGGCAGATTTCGAGTCTTAAGTTTTCGGACCCATCCTCAATCAAACCGAGAACCCAGTGGCCATCCACGCGCCTTCCTTTGTTAAATTTTCTTTTGCCAAATTTACTTTCGTCGATTTGGACGATTTTGCCTGGTCCGCCTATCTTTCCCTTGGCCTCAAATGTTTCCAAAAATGTAGTTACTATTATCTCCCGGCAATAATTATACCAGTCGGCAATAGTTCGTTGGGACAAACATTGAGGAGAAGTAAAATCCTCAATCTTTACAGTTTCGTAGGAATATTTCCTGGCGAAACAGTACATGAGATAAAAACATCTTGGCAAAGGCATTCGAGCTTGCTCAAACCAACTGCCAACAGCGCGACTTTTCCTGACTACACAGCCTGATTTTGTGCACCTGAACTCGCCAATAGGATTTCCGCGCATGAAAATTTTCATTGGGATCCTATGTACCCGGCACAATTTAAAGTTTGGCAACAGACCGCGTGTCACAGCGAATTTCAGAGCTTGCTCATCTTGACCTATAATTATGATTGCTTCAAAACATGAACGTTGAAAAATGTTATTAAATTACCAAGATCTCTTATCAACCGAGCAATATTCCACTGCATTTTTATCTCCTCAGAGTACATCCGACGCTTTACATATTGACTCTCACCCGAAGTACTGGGTTTCGAGTCTAACGTACTTGTATTTTCTGGATTTTCCTCGGACATCGCACTGATTTCAAACCACTATATCAAGTGAAGTCGATCGTAAAAATGCAGTAAGAATTAACTCTGTCGATCATGATAATTAACTGTTACAACAGTTTACAACAGACCGTTACATTTTTCGCATGTCTTTCATTTGTTTATAGTAAAGAAGTGCTGCCAGTTTAAGTGAAAATCACCTGGCGCTTTAAAAAAAGTTTCATAGTTGAATAAGTGTAGACCGAACATTGTCAAGCAGGCCTGTAAGAAAGTCTGGTGTATTTAAAGTATGGGGTGGGTGGCTCGCTTCGCTCGCTAAAAGGATTTTAACCCTTTTTTCCGCAGGGTTTAGCCGCTCACGCGACTTCGTCGCTCCGCTAAGGGTATGTCAACCACTTAAACCTTAATTATTTTTAGGTACTCTGGGGTGTTTAACAGATTGAAATAAAAAAAAATTAAAAAAAATAAAAAATTAATAAAAAAAAACATAAAATTTTTTAAAAAAAAATTTCATTTCCTCAAAAAAAAAATATATTTATGTTTTTTAGGCCATTTTAAACCAGAAAAAAAAAAAAATTTGCTCACTGCGCATAATGGGAACCTGAGCCAATTGTTCCCCTAACTGTGATCATAAATGCGATTAAATCACAGCTTCGCTTAACTGCTCTTTGTCTTAATTGCTCACTGCGATCGCTGCTATCGTAAAAGAGCAGACGAGCCCATCACTACTACACAAATAATGCATTAAAAATGGTTGAAATAAAGCAATTAATCTTAACATTCTCACTCATTGTCAACATTCTGTATTTCATTTAAACTGCCAAAGTCTCAGAAAACATACTACTGATTTACAAGAATCTATTCTTCGAAACAGTAACTTTTTATTACTAACTGAAACATGGTGTCCTGCAGAAGAATCAGTTGATTCAACTAATTTTCACTGTATAGCTTAATTTAAACGACAGAATGTTAGAGTCGCTGGAGTTGCCATTTACAAAAACAACAATACTTCACATATTACCACATTCAACATGGATCTTCTTCTTCTTCTTAATGGGTGCAACAGTTCGGGGTGAACCTGGGCCTCGACCAACATACCCCTCCAACTAGCACGATCTTTTGCTAGCCTTTTCCAATGCAGCACACCCAGTTGGCTAAGATCGCCTTCCACTTGTGTGCGTTATCTTAAGTGGGGCCGTCGTCTGTTTCTTTGTCCCTCGGGGTCGGGTTCAAAGACCCTTCCAGCTGGAGCTGTGGCGTCCATTCGCTCTACATGGTCTATGTAGCCATCTTAGGCGTTGAATCCATAGACGCCTGACCAGACTCATGTCGCTGTATAGCCCGTAAAGTTCGTTGTTACATTTTTTCCATCCCCCGTCTGCGTTTATAGGCCCGAAAATCATGCGCAAAATCTTTCTCTCGCACCGACCAAGGGCCTCCTCATCCGCTTTTGATAGTATCCATGCTTCTGCACCGTGCAGCAGGACCGGGATAATAAGTGTCTTATACAGAGTCAACTTTGTCGTTCGGCAGAGATCTCTATTACTCAATTGCCTCCTGAGCCCAAAGAAACAGCGATTGGCAAGAGTGATTCTGCGTTTGATTTCGGAACTGATGTCGCCTACAACTGATGATGTTGTAGAAGAAGTCCTTAAATACCTCAAATTTATATCTGCTAATACAAACGTTCTGGCCAAGACGTCGGTGGTGAGCGTCCTTTTTTGCCAAACCTATTTTCGCTGCGATCTACCTATTATGTCAATGTTGTCGGCATATGCAAGGAGCTGCGAGGATTTGAAATAGATTGTGCCTCTTGTATTGGCCAGTGATATTTGCAGAATCATTTCTAATATGATTTTGAAGAAATCACACTACAGCGCATCGAACTGCCTAAATCCTTTTTTGACATCAAAACTATCGGTAGGATGGATTCGGATGGAGCAGCGAGCCCTCACCAAAGTCATCCCGCATACTCTGACGAGTTTAGCAGGTATGTCAGAGGTAGACATAGCGTTGTATCGCTCGACTCTAACTACGCTGTCGTATGCGGCTTTGAAGTCGAGTGTCGACTTGAAATTCATTGGCTTTTCCAAGATCTGCCCTAGTGCGAAGATTTGGTCGATGGTGGACTTCCCTGGCCTGAATCCGAACCTATAAGGACCTACTAGCTTATTTAAAAAGGGCTTCAGGCGTTCACACAAAACGGCAAAGAAGATTTTGTAGGCGATGTTAAGAAGACTTATTCGTCTGTAGTTGGCGTCCTCACTCGAAAGACCAAAGTCATGCTTTACAAAACGCTCATTCTGCCAGTCTTGCTGTACGGAGCCGAAAGCTGGACGATAAGCAGGACAGCGGAGCTGATTTTGGGTTCTTTCGAAAGAAAAATTCTGCGCCGGATATTTGGTCCTGTCTGTGAGGAAGGTGAATGGAGAAGAAGACACAACCGCGAACTCTACGAGCTGTACCAAGATGTGGATGTAGTCCGGAAGGCAAGGACCCGTCGACTACACTGGCTCGGCCACATCGAGCGCATGGACATCAACGCTCCAGCTAAGAGGGTCTTCGACTCCGAGCCTCCTGGTTCGAGAAGAAGAGGAAGACCGAACCTCCGGTATAAAGACCAAGTAATTGCGGATGTAGGACATCTTGGTCTTGACAACTGGAAGCAGCGTGCCCGGGACCGTCAAGGATGGAAGGCAGCTATAGCTCAGGCTCAGATCCTCCATGGATCGCAGGCCTTATAAGTAAGTAAGTAAGTAAGTAGTTGGCGCAGTCTGAGCGGTCACCTTTCTTGTGGATCGGGCATACGATGCTGAGACTCCATTCCTCGGGCATGGTTTCCTCTGACCATATCTTACAGATGAGCTGGTGCATGCTCCCAACCGGGTCATCCCCAGCTGTCTTGAAGAGCTCAGCAGACAGTCTCCGCTTGCGCTAGCAGATTTATTCGACTTGAGTTTCGATATGGCAATCTTAACTTCGTCGAGGTCAGGGTGATGGAATTCTCTGTGGTCTTGGTCGATTAGAAATGGATCATTCTGCCTGACAGCGGTATATTGACTAACATCGCCGTTATACAGTCGGCAGAAGTGGTTTTTCCATAACTTCAGCATCGACTGCGATTCTACTACTAGGTGCCCGTTCTCGTACCTGCAGGCTTCCGTTCTGGCTTTATGACCTTGGCATGTTCGCTTTATCTCTTTATAAAACTTTCGAGCGTCACGCCTGCAGTAACACCTCTTCAAATCCTCAATCGCGCGCTACTCGTGATCTTTCTTCATTCGTCTGAAAAGCTTATGCTCCTCCCTTCTTTTTAACTCGTAGAGCTCAGGAGCTGCTCTTGTTCTTTTATGCAGCAAGGCTTTAAATGCATCCTGCTTACTCCGTGTGAATCCTCCTGCACTCGTCATCGAATTAGGTGTTGTTTGCAAAGGTTCTACTGCTGTTCTACTGATACCGTGGAGGGTTGAGTTGTATTGGAGAGCTTAAGGGAGACACGATCGGTAAAAGCACGAGCGGTTTCAGGCGATAGTAGCTTTTCGAAAGAAAACACTACGGAACGGAGTGGTTACGGAGTGTGCATGTTGTTTCGATGGGCTGATACCTAAGCTCAGCTTTTCTAACCTCACCAGTGGGTTTGGTGTGTGCGAATTAATTTTAAAGAAGACCGGCTTAGGAAATTGCCTATCCTGGTGTATCAGGGTCCCATTCGGAGACAGGCCTAAATGGTGGCAGTATGTTAGCGTCTGATGGCCGGTCTGTCCCACTCGACAGCCGGTCGGGCTTTGCCCGAAGAAGTGACGAGCGTGGTGAGTTACGCCATGCACTAACCGGTGCATGCGTGGGGTAAAAGGGAACTGACAATGGTATCGACTTAGGATCGGCACATGGAACGTCTCATCGCTCACAGGAAAGTATCTCGAGCTGGTTAAGGAAGCGGCCAGGTATCGTATAGATATCGCAGATATCTCTTCGACGAAGCAAAGAGGATATGGAACTGTCGATCTTTTCGGACGGGTCGAAACTCTTCCTGTCGAGAGCTGAGCTTCAAACGTCTGTAAAGGCGGCGGTCCCAGGCTGGCAGAGACGGTATTGGAGTGGATACCATTAAGACTATGAGTCGGGATCTTAAAGCTCAAGCTTGAAAGATCAACTTTGGCTCTAGTGCAGGTGTATGCACCGAACCTAGAGTCAGAGTATGCGACTCTCATGCTGCCCTTGATAGAGTTGTTGAGATGGAATCCTATGTCCTGATGGGTGACGCCCACGTAGGTGTGGATGTTATGCACAAAGCAATTCATAAATACACTTAGTGCCGTCGGAGTCTTCAACAAAAATCGTGTGTGAAACGGATGGCTTGTGACGTACCTCTTCTGCCAAGGCGGAAACCAAGAGTGTTTACTACAGATCATTGAGGTGCGACAACATTTTGCGTGGAACATATCCGAATGGTTTGATCAAATTCCAACTGTTCCATCGCATGTAGAGGAAGAATGGCGACTATTTTCAAACAACTGTCATTGCCTCTGCACGTGATGTTTGTGAAATGACGCGGCTTGGTGTGGCAGCTGGTGATGAGAAAAGAACTGCGCGGTTTAAAACACTCGAAGTTCAAGAAGCCATCAGAGAGAAGAAGAAAACCTATAGAGACTGGATTCTCTTGGGAGACTCTGCTTCTCGTGACCGGTACACTATGGCGCGAAGAAAGAGCAGTCCTGGAAGGAGTTCGGCGTGAAGTTGGAAAGCGACCGTAGATCTGCGAAAAAGGTGTTCTGGCAAACCATTCGCCAGTTCAGAGGAAGGAAATTCAACATCAAATCCAAAGATGGTGTGCTGCTTTCCAACGAGATGGACATCTTGCGCAGATGGAGCGAGAGCACTTTTCGGAGCTGCTCAATCCCGAACAGGGCACTGAGAGGGACAGCCCTATAGTCTTGAGTGGGGCGGAGAATAGTCCAACGACTGAGAAAGTCATTTTGCGATTGAAACGCTAAAAGTTGACAAATCCGCCGGTGTGGATAAAATCCGGCCAGAAATGCTTCAGGCAATGGGTAAAGAGGGCGTCTTATGGCTCTGTTGGGGACCTGGGAACGCGGTGAGACACCTAGCCCTCTTTTCAAAAAGGGTGGTAAAAAAAGAGTGCTCCAGCTATAGGGACGTATCACTTTTAAGTCTCCCCGGTAAAGTCTGAGCTAAGATATTAGAGCATTGGTCGAATCCAGGAAGATGGTAAACTCTGATGTGTTCTGCAGGAGTATGGGTCTCTGTACACAAACTGTAAGAATTGTGTTCGGGTTAACGGTAGTAAATCAACACCTTTCTCCGTGGGCGTTGGACTTCACCAAGGGTGTCTTGTCGCCTCTCTTTTTCATTATATATATGGACTGGTTGTTGCAGCGCAGTCGAGGCGAGGAGTGTTTCACATTGGCAGATCTGATGACTTAGTTGTCCTCACATCCTCCCAGACGGAACTCCAGGCGCGCTAGATAGGTTTGTGGGCATATGTGCTTATGCTGGAATGAGGGTTAACGTGGAAAATCCGAGGTTATGGTTATTTCCAGAACACCTGTCCAATGCACTCTACGTTTTAGTGGAGTCTTTACGAGTGATGGCAGGAGTAATACTGAGCTTTCCTGCAGGATTGGCCAAGCTGGGTCAATTTCGAAACGTGCCTTGAATGCAATACCATCAAGCAGGCGACCGCTTATCAGACCCAGGACGAGGTGGTTGCACCAAGTCCAAAAACTCGCTTGGCATAGCTCCTGATGAGTTAGAGTCGATGGCGGAGGATCGAGTTGCCTGGAGATGCCGCGTGCGCGCATTACCCCCTCGACCCTTTTAGTGAAACATGCGGGTCACTGAAAATGTATGTATGTATGTCAATTTGGAACTCATTGCTCTGTTCTATGGTCGATAATGGACTTTCCGGACCTGAAACCACCACTGACCAGGCTATTTGCGAACGCTTTCAGGCCCTCACCCAGAACGGCATAGAAGATGGTATATGCCACTTCCAGGGGACTAATCCCTCTGTAGTTGGCGCATTCAAAAGGATCTCCTTTCTTCTAGATCAGACAAACGACACCGGGATACAGCGACTGTATAGCTTACCCAAACAACTTGATGGAAGACCACCTTGATTCCATTGCAGAGTTCAAAATGTGTTGCAAAGGAAGCAATGCGACCGAGCGCAACACTTTTTTATTTAGTTAATCTCAAGTGATTTCCGATTTTCTTGTATTTCGATATAAATTTTGTTTGAATGGAATTAACGAACGAATCGTTAGAAACACGTTATTCATCTTAAACCTATGGAATATGATCTTAGTCTACCGGGAACCATCGCGGGCGACTCACGTCCTTAATCCTATCGAAAACTCTATGTTCAATATGCCAAAACCGCTCTTGGGGAAAACGTTCGGCACCCACTCGATTTTCAGTCCAGCTCGGTGGTTCTGTGGTACAATTAACTCAATTAAATGGCCAATAAGAGGGTAATAGATCCACTTACGTTGGTATTGCAATCGAACCAGATGTGCGCGATGCACATTTTCGGCGAAATTTTCTTGTATTTCTTGTTGAGCACAATGAGATCATAGTGTTCGTCCACGTATGGAACGTATGTATCGCCGCTCGGTTGAAATCGTCTTTCAAGCTCGACGGACATCTGAAAGAACAGAGAAAAGTCGTCTGATTAGCTGCTTGGAGGGTCCATTTTTCGAATAGAAGTTAACATTTTTCGTTGAAAATATTTTCTGCACTTTAGACGCCGTTCGCAGGATCCATGTGTACTTCAGCAGTCCCTTGAACTTGCCTTTCTTGATTAGGACAGTGCTGTTCGGCAGTCGATATTTGACTCCGTTAGCAAAGCTTTTGCTAAAATGCGCAAAAATGTCCTGAAACGATGAACAGAGAGGGAAACAGTGAATAATTGGTTAGCGGACTCGGACTCAGTGATGAATACGAACCTCATGGACGTTGAAGCTCAATATCACGTTGGGCTCCTTGGTATTGTAGTCGATGCTCATGTTGATGCATTCGATTACATGATCCAACCATACGACATAGTCCAACGATGGCCCCGGATCCACTCGTTTTGGGGCAGTCACCGCTGGTGGGGGTAAGACCGCAGCCGTCGTGCTTTGTGGCAGAATTACTTTTTTCGGTTTCCTAGAAGCTATCGCGACTGTGTTGCTTTTCACGACTTGCGATGGTGCTACTGGCACAACCCGTTGCGTTTGGTTCTGATTTTGCGCCACAATCAGATCGTCGATAATCGTGTCCGAGAGGTCTGGCATTACTATACCGTTCCCCTGAAACAGATCCGAATCAGAGAGTATGACTTCGTCATTGCACAAGTCGATTTGGTTGGTCAACTGGAATTGATCCATCAATTCGATGTTGCAGTCGCTAAGCTCGAGTCGCGTGCTTTCATCGGCCAGTGTTTCGATGCCACAGCTGATGCGCTCAAAAGAAATATCAGCTTCGTCGGCTGTACACCCCGAAACCATGCTTGGATCGCCTTGATACATGTTCCGGTGTGTGTTAGAGTTCGCGTTCTCGTCTTTCAGCACTGACTTGAGAATGTTGTCCGTAAGGTCGGAGAGATCCTAGAAAGGAGACATTACCTCTTACAGCTAAGATGGAAAGAATTGGATTTACCGCAGCGGGCAGTAGTTCATTGTCGAAAATGAAAATGTCGCCACCACCGTTACCAGTGCCATTTGTGCTCTCCCGTTCGCTCTTCACACCATCGACAGCCCAAAACGCTTTCAAGTCGTTGGTAAAATTATTAAATTCTTCATTTGGTGTCGGCCTACTGAGAATCGCTGCCAGCACCAGCAGCAAATGATCACAGATATCTTCCTTAACAACCACCGAATTATTGGGAGACAAGAGGATTTTTAACCGTTTGCAGGCACACGAACACGTCTCTGACTTGTTCGACGCACTGCTATTGGTCAGGACGGTGACATGCAATCTACCCGAAGCAAACACCTGTGACCGAGCACATTTGGTCACAAACGTCGTCTTACTCAGTCGCTGCACTGCCGGTATATTCATCTCATCCTCCTTGTACATCTCCCACAGACGAACCTTCTGCTCGACACCGATTCGAAGGTTCCACAAAGCGTCATACTTGATGGGCAACTCTTCGGCCAACTTGTTTGCCTCCGATACACTCTTCACGTGCTTGCAACTGATGTCAATGTCATTTGAATCGTATTTGCACGTATCCACATAACAAATCGCATTCCGACTTACAATCGAACTATCCACCTCCGTTATGAGTGTGGTGTCCGTAATCTGGACAAAATTACGCGGTGCACATTCGCGTTCTTTGACGCGAACACTATACAATTTGGTGTCCGTGTACGAGACCAACTGAATGGGATCCATGGACTTTTTGGAATTCAAAATCTGCCTCCGCAGACGACAATCAACGTTACGGCACATTTGGCTACGATTGCCATTATATTTGCCACAACCTGGGCAACGCTTTAATCCACGCAAAGTGTGCCTGCTGCCGATGTTCAATTTCGCATAGTCTGACATGTTCGGGTTTTGTTTTTGTTTATATTCGCCTCCTTGCAACGGTGGGGCCGTTTACCTTTCGAACGTCTCTGTAAATGACGAAAGATTTCTCAAAACAAAAAAAAAAAAAAAGAATTTTTTCGCGTTTCGTGGAGGATTTTTCGTAATTTCCCTTTCTGTCAAAAGCAAATGCAAAATTTTACTTCAAATGCTTTTCGGATAGAACTGTCAAAATGCACGACGAAATGTCCCGTTCAGTTCGAAAAATAACCACCTGTCATACGGTGGGGATATTTTCTGAACGAACCACTCGCAACGGGTTGTTCTCTGTGCTAAAATTTATTGACGAAAACAATTCAAACATAAAATGAAAACAAAAGAATTATCGCTGTATTCTTCATTGCCAGCTTGTTCGTAATCAATTTACCGAAAATGTGGACAAGAGAAAGTTGGCAAATATGAATAATGGGATATTGGTCCTCTTCACTTCTTGTTTCTCGTTTTCGAACCGTTGAAAACGACCGTTTTTTTCAAATATTTTCGTGATCACTTCTACAAATTCAACCTCTCTCAGTGCTCTTCGGCTCCTACAACTACTGCTGCTACCAAAAACATCTGTGTACAAAGGAATTCCTCTGACGTCCTAATAAACGACGACAACGTCACTCGTCTTTATGTTGCCGTTGCTGCGGTTGCTGCCGATAAGGAATACAAGGTGCACTCTGCTGATAGTGCTATTGTAGCTGGTGCCGATGTGGCTGCTGAACGCTTCGCTGATGTCAATTTTAATGCTGCTGTCGATATTTGCACTGGCGGTTTACCTAATGCCGCCTCCACCGCTGCTGCTACTGCTGCTAAAACTCGTCCTTCACTTATCATCGGAACAAACGACTTAGCAAATGATTTGCAGGTGGTTCGCAAGTTAAAATGGTATCATCTGTCTCGCTTTCATCCTAGCACCACTACTGAGAATATAATTGACTTCATTTGTTCAACTATAAATGTTAAAAATGCTAGCTTTAAGTGTTCTAAACTTATAAAAAAAGAAGGTGATGTTTCAAATTTGAAATATGTTAGCTTTAAAATTGGTGCTCCCCTCAGATATGCCAACATTATTTACAATTCAAACTTTTGGCCTAATGATGTTCAAATTCGTCCTTTTATTAACGTTCCAAAAAACTAATTCTCAATGAACGTTCACTTTTGCGTATTGTAGATAAGTCAAACCTCAAAGTTTACTATCATAATGCCAGCGGTATTCGTACCAAGACCTATAAACTATTTAATTTGTCTAGTCTTCTTGACTATGACGTTATTATTATTATTGAATCATGGTTATATGGTGGTATTTCTGACTCTGAAATTTTTGATGGGTCCCTTTATCAGGTTCTCCGTCGTGATCGATGTAAAAAGGTAGACGATCGCGGGGGAGGAATTATCGTTGCTGTGCGTCGAGGTATTACCTGCAGAGAGATTCATTTACCAGACTGTGAAGTGGAACAACTCTGTTTTTCTTTGGACGTCTCAGGTGTAGTGAGTTCACTTATTTTTATTGTAAGCTATGTCCCACCTGGGGGTGGATTAAATATCTACGAAAAACACACAGCTAACATTAATTTTATTTTTGATAGTCATGATAATATTTCCAATAGTATATGTATCTTGGGTGATTTTAATGTCGGAGACATTGTTTGGTCTTGGTCCGATGACGAAAAAATGCTAATGCCATGTAACTTAAAGAAAGATATTGAATTTACTTTTCAATTGTTGTCAATTCAATTGTGAACTCACAAAATAGAATACTAGATCTCGTTTTCATTTGCAGCGATGATATTGAGGCAAATTCTTTTGAAGCCCCGTACTCTCTGTTGAACAAATCTATTTTTCACAATGAGACTTTAATTGAAATTGAGGTATATGATTTTTTAAAAACTGACCGTATTCGGACTAGAACGTTTGATTTCCAAAAAACTGATTTCAATGCTTTGAATTGCTACATCCAAAACACTGATTGGAATAGTATTCTGAGAAATATGTCCCTTCAGGACTCATACAATTGTTTCAAGTCCATGTTGTTTAATGGATTTAACTCTTTTGTCCCTCTTAGGTCGAAGAAGAATTTATCTAAGCCTCCTTGGTACAATAAAAGGCTCTCACACCTTAAGAACCTTAAAAACAAAGCACATAAAAAATTCAAAGATTCCGGTTGCCCTTTGGAGTATGTATATTTTGACAAACTGCGTAAGGACTTTCTTGCGTTAAGTAAATTGTTACAGAATAACTACATAATTCAAATTGAAAACAAAATAAAAACAGACTCGAATAGTTTCTGGTCTTTCATTAACAGCAAAAGAAAAACTACTAGTCTACCTAAATCCATGGTTTATAAAAATACTGTATCTAATGATGTCAATTTGACTCTTGAGCTTTTTGCGACATTTTTCGAATCTGTATACTCTGAGCCATCTGCCCCTAATTTCGTATCAGCTGCTGAATGTAGAATTGATATTGGCCTCATCCAAATAAGCCTTCTCGACATAACATTGGCTCTTAATGGACTCAAGCCCAATTCAAAGCCTGGCCCCGATGGCATTCCCGCGATTATTCTTAAAATGTGTTCTCAAGCTATTTGTAAACCTCTTCTGCAAATTTTCAACCTGTCGCTCTCCTCCGGTATCTTTCTTGAGGAATGGGAATCATCTTTTCTTATTCCAATTTTTAAGTCTGGATCAAAGAACGACATCGAAAATTATAGAGGAATTTGTAAATTATCTGCTTTGCCTAAGCTTTTCGAAAGCATTGTTAAATCCAAAGTTGAATTCTCCATAAAGGAATATATTTGTGATTCACAGCATGGATTCGTCTCTGGGAGGTCCACTACCTCTAATCTAACTTGCTTCTCGAATTATACCATTAATGCTATTGAGGATGGTCATCAAGTTGACTGTGCCTACACCGACTTCAGTAAGGCTTTTGATTCCGTCAACCATCATATTTTACTTAAAAAACTTGAAAGCTTTGGGTTTCATTCAGCGATCCTTAAGTGGATAGCATCTTATTTGAGTGGTAGGATTCAAATGGTCAAAATTGAGGAAAACCTTTCAAGATCTTTTGGGTGCAGCTCCGGCGTACCCCAGGGCAGTCATTTGGGTCCGCTACTCTTTATCATTTTCATCAACGACTTACCGCTTGCATTAAAACACAGCCTCGTTCTGATGTACGCTGATGACTTGAAGCTGTTTCTTAAAATCAACTCCTCACTGGATTGCGAACTTTTACAGTCAGATCTAAGAAATCTATCTGGTTGGTGCGTCAAAAATTGCCTACGCTTGAACACTAGAAAATGTTTCATAATATCTTTTTATCGGAGCTCTTCTCGTCTTGTGTTTCAATATGAAATAGATAGTACTGTTCTTAACAGCGTTAAAGAAGTCAAAGATCTCGGCATTGTTATTAATTCGAAATTCACCTTTACATCTCACGTAGATCATATTATTGCTAAAGCAAATAAAGTCTCTGGTTTTTTAAAACGAAACAGCACACAATTTTCGGACCCTTACACCCTTATCTCACTTTTTATTGCGTTTGTACGATCTTTGCTTGAATATGCTGATGTAATATGGAACCCGTCTTACAAAACTCATTCTGATCGCCTTGAGAAAATCCAAAGGCGCTTCACAAAATATCTTTTCCGGAAAATGAGGTGGGATTTCGAAATTCCTTACCGGACTCGATGTCTACTGCTAGGGATCGCATCTCTAAGCTCAAGAAGAAAAGCCCATGACATCATGTTTGTAAGAGATGTGTTAAATTACCACATTAAATGTCCATCTCTTTTAGCCCTAGTACCGATCTATGCTCCGTCTAGACCTCTGAGGGTGAGATACCTTCTTCTTCGACCTGTTCATAGAACTAATTACGGCCAAAATGAGCCTATGTCGAGAGCTATAGTTTCTTTCAACGATGTTTATAACTATATTGATTTACATTTTTCTCGAGAGCGCTTCAAAAGGATTTTACTTAATCTCTTGGCTTTCTCTTAGTTAATAAGTATACATTTATATATATATATTTTTTTTCCATACGTTGTAATCTGTATAGCCTAGCTAGTAGATGAAATAAATAAATAAATAAATAAATTCAACGCTTGCAAATCCGAGTACATAATTACTGTGCGGAGTATTTCAATTGAACTTCAGCGTTTATTTGCCATTCAAATGTCTATCAAACACAAATAACCTCTTGAGATATGGGCAACACCAACCTATGCTGTGGAGTTGCACTTTATTTGGCAAAAAATCATCGACTTGAGTGGTAGTACGTGATTTGATTCATTTTAACGTGAACCATATCCTCGTCTTCGATATCGGATGTGGTGCGAAGTGGGTGAGAAGCAAATTGGTGAAATACACTTCGCAGCGGAAATACATAGCAAAGGAGTTAGGTGTGTACGCCGCAAGCATCCAACGCATTCCATGTATTGAACTGATGGTCTTATTTACTTACTGTTTAGGCCAGCAAGGGGAGAAGGGAGCGAGCAAACAGAGCAAAGAAGTTGATCGCGTTTAACTTGGCAAACGCCAGCTTCGATCTCTGTCCCGGCTCAATCCAAGTTGACACACAGCCTCCGCGTGGCCTCCCCTGGATAGCTATACTGGCACCCGCCAGGTAGTGAACCAATGTGTGCAGCCACCCGATCCTTGTTCCTGGGGAAAGAGGAACCTGGCCCTCCAGGTTGGGGATTGCGCTTAGGGTTAACGTCCGTATCGCGTAAAACAAATCTTGTTCTGAAACAACCAATAGCCTCGGATACGGACGGATTACATGTTGACGACACCCGCAAACGTCAAAAAGGATACGAATTTCCAATCTGCACCTGGAACGTTAGGTCCCTCTACAGACCAGGTGCAGCCGAACAACTGGTCAACTCTTTGGACTGCTATAAGGCAGACATTACCGCGCTCCAAGAAGTGCGTTGGGAAGGGCCAGGCAAAAAGCGAATGAAAAAATGTGATATCTACTACGGAAACTGCCACAGAGAAAATAGACAACGCTTATTCGGACGCGGATTTGTTGTTCGAGGCAGACTCAGGAAAAAAGTCCTAAGCTTCCAGTATGTAAGCGAACGCCTCATAACTATCCGCATCAAAGCCAATCTTGGCAATATAAGCTTATTAGGTATCCACGCCCCCACAGAGGAGAAAGATGACCGACAAAAAGACGACTTCTATGGTCTCCTAGGCAGAACGTACACACAATGTCTCAGCTATGACACCAAAATCGTTCTAGGAGATTTCAATGCGAAGCTGGCTAAGGAAGCTATCTTTGAACGGGTCATTGAAAAGCACAGCCTACACAACACCACGTCATGTACTCGGTTTCGAGCCACCACCATCGAGAAACCCATGCTTGAATAATGAGTGCAGGCAAGCCCATGTAGAGAAACAGAATGCATACATGGCCACATTGCATCGACGGACGAGAGCTGTCCGCGAGCTCTATGAACAGAAAAGGAGGGAGGATCATGCGCTTCTGAGAAGGAAAAAGAAGGAGCACGAGAAGGGCGAGATCGAGGAGATGGAGAGATGTTACTGCAGGAAAGATGAACGAAAAACTTACCAGAAAGTAAAACGAACATGCCCAGGCTATAAAGTCAGAGCAGAAGCCTGTGGTTTCTGCAGAAGAGAATGTGGAAGGACCACTTCTGCAGACTGTATAACGGCGATGATAGTCAAAATGCCGCCGTCGGGCAGCGCGAACCATTCACCATGACGAAGACGAAAGAGAATCCCGTCCACCCGACGTAGACGATGTTTAGATAGCGATATCAAAACTTATGTCTTATAAAGCTGCTGGAGCAGACGGACTCCCCGCGGAGCTGTTTAAAGCAGCTGGCGATGAGCTGGTTAGGAACATGCACCAACTCATCTGCAAGATATGGTCGGAAGAACGCATGCCCGATGAATGGAATCTCAGTATCGTTTGCCCGGTCCATAAGAAAGGAGACCCCTATGACTGCGCCAATTACAGAGGGATAAGCATCCTGAACATCGCGTACAAGATCCTCTCTGCCGTACTGTGTAAGTACCTGAAACCGTTCGTGGACAATCTGATAGGTGCCTACCAGTGTGGTTTCAGGCCAGGAAAATCTACGATAGACCAAATATTTACACTACGGCAGATCTTGGAGAAGACCCATGAATTCCAAGTCGACACGCACCATCTTTTCGTCGACTTTAAAGCCGCGTATGACAGTGTTTATAGAGACGAGCTATACAGAACCATGTCATGTTTTAACATTCCTGCCAAACTCGTCAGACTGTGCAGGATGACTATGGAGAACTCTCACTGCTCCATTAAGGTCGGAGGTGAACTAACCGACCCCTTTGATGTTAAAAAAGGTTTAAGACAGGGTGACGCACTGTCATGTGATTTCTTTAACATCATACTTGAAAATACCGTGCGGGACTCTGCGGCCAATACAAGAGGTACGATCTACTTCAAGTCCACACAATTGCTTGCCTACGCAGATGACATTGACGTTATTGGACGGACAAAGCGAGACGTCAATGAGGCGTTCGCAAGCATTGAAGCAGAAGCGGCTAAAGTGGGTCTAAGGGTAAATGGGGACAAGACTAAATATATGCTGTCATCAAAGAAAGACGCGCAACACCGACGTCTTGGTCAGAACGTCACCTTTCGCAGCTATATTTTTGAAGTAGTCAAGGACTTCGTCTACCTTGGCTCGATAGTGACAAGCAGCAACGACACCAGCGCTGAGATAAAACGCAGAATAACTCTTTCCAGCCGCTGTTTCTTCGGGCTCAAGGGGCAATTCAATAGTAGAGCCCCTTCTCGAAAAACGAAGGTATCCCTCTACAAAACCTTAATCATCCCGGTCCTCCTCTACGGCGCTGAGGCTTGGACGTTATCAAAAGCGGATGAAGAAGCTCTTAGGCGTTTCGAGAGGAAAATTCTGCGTGCAATCTTTGGTCCCGGTTGTGTAAACGGAGAGTGGAGAAGGAGATTCAACCAAGAACTGTACGGGCTGTACAGCGACATCGGCCTGACGTCTTCGGATCAAACGTCTAGGATGGCTAGGCCATGTAGAGCGAATGAACATCAACGCTCCGGCCCCAAGAATCTTCGACTCCAACCCCGAGGGACGATGCAGCAGAGGACGACCGCATTTAAAGTGCGGCACTGGAAGCGGCTGGCCAAAGATTGGGCCGCCTGGAGAGGCTTGTTGGTTGAGGCCCTGGTTCACCCCGAACTGTAGCGCCATCAAAGTAAGTAAGTAAGTTTTCAAGTTATCAAGATCTTTACACATACGGAAAGGTTTAATGAAGCCCAATCCCGAACATGGGCTCGGGCATACAGGGTAAAGTTGTTGATCGCTCTCAACCTGGCGAGATGCCAGCAACGATCCCTGTTTAAATGCCCGGGTCAAGTTGACATACGGCCTCCTCGCGGCGCCCTCTGGATAGCCTCTTCAACAACCGTTGAGAGGTGAACAAACGTATGCAGCGAAAAAAACCCCGACCAGAATGGCGGTTGTGCGGCGGGCTAACAATCCGCCGACGTAAAAAAAACCTAAAGCTATGAATGAGCCAGATGCCTCGGATACACGGACGGATACTCGACGACGACAACGCACGAAAAAGGAACACGATTTGCGAGTATGCTCCTGGAATGTCAGAACCCTGTACACTCCCAGAGCTGCTCATAAACTAGAAGGAATCCTCACGCAGTAGGATATTACTGCGGTCCAGGAAATACGCTGGATAGGAAACGGTATGATTAGGAAGAAAAATTGCGACGTTTATTACAGCTGTCACAAAAGGTTGCACTTACTGGGATGCGGATTTGTCGTGGGAAAGCGGTTAAGGTCGAAGGTCCTCGACTTTAAACCTATAAGTGATCGCCTGGCTGTGATCCGCATAACATCAGCCTTATATGTGCACACGCCCCTATCGACGAGGCTGAAAACCCTATCAAGGAGGACTTCTATGACCTCCTGGACAACGCCTACGGAGCTTGTCCGGAGTACGATGTAAAAATCGTGCTCGGGGACTTCAACGCCAAAATCGGTAAGGAAAACACCCTTGGCGGAGTGATCGGAAAGCACAGCCTCCACGATACAACAACAGATAACGGCTTCCGACTCGCTGACATTGCGACAGCTCGTAATGCGGTGATAAGTAGCACAAGATTCCCTCGCAAGCGAATCCACACAGCAACCTGGCGATCTCCGGACGGTCGAACCGCCAATCAAATCGACCATGTGCTCATTGACGCAAGGCACTCGTCAAACATCCTGGATGTGCGAACATTCAGAGGGGCAAATGTCGCCTCTGACCACTTCCTCGTAGCAGCAAGATTCGGAGCTCGACTGTCCAATGTCAGAAAGCCGCACCAGCTCATCAGGAGCAGGTTCGACATTGGGCGCCTGAGCACACCGGAGGTTGCCAGTGTCTACAGGGAGCAGCTGAGCGAAAGACTCTACGGTATGCCTACGTCGAACACAAATGCCAATAATATGTGGCTGCATTGCCGCTCAGCCATTCAGGAAGTAGCCGAAACCACATTAGGATACCTACCACCCCCGACAAGAAACCCGTGATATGATGGCTAGAGTGAGCAGAAAAAGGCAGCAACCGACGAGGCGTGCTGCAGCGGAAAACCAGGGCAGCGCGAGAAGAGTACCGAGCCAGAGGAAGGGGGGAGAAAAAACTACTGCGACAAAAGAAAAGAATCTTCGCAGCCTCCCAGCTCAAGGATATCGAGGAGTCTAGGGATAAGCATAAAACATGAGCCTTTTACAAGAAAGTCAATGGCCTTGCAGGAGGCTTCAAAAAGGGCATCCAGGCTCTTCGAAACTGCGAGGGTAATCTTGTCACTGACCCGCAGGGAATAGTGGATGTATTTAAGCAGCATTTCCAGCAGTTGCTTAACGAGCATGACCAAGAGAGAGTGGTAGGGACCGAGGAAATCCCAAATCCAGCCGCTGAAGTAGCCCGCGCACCCAGCATCGAAGAAAT
Organism: Eumerus sabulonum; assembly: GCA_951905685.1. Taxonomy (NCBI): domain Eukaryota; kingdom Metazoa; phylum Arthropoda; class Insecta; order Diptera; family Syrphidae; genus Eumerus; species Eumerus sabulonum. The sequence continues at coordinate 245,275,613 of OX645060.1, forward strand.
TCGCACAGCTATTCAGAAGCTGAAGAACAACAAGGCCGCAGGCTCATGCCTCCGCAGCATTTTTAACATACATTGACCGCAAGGAATAACAAACAAGCATCCATTGAGAAGAGCGAATGAAAGCCCTATTCATGAAATCATCAAGAAAAAGAAGTTCGCATGGATGGGACCCACTCTGAGAATACCACACAGCAGAAAAAGAGGCTGGCCCAAAATAACTTGGAAAAGGTCGGTATAAAAGGAAATAACAGAGGAAAGCAAGAACTGGGAAGAAACAAATGGCTCAAAACCGTGCACGGTGGAGGCCTTTTGTTGCAGTCCTACGTCCCCCACGGGAATAAAGGAATCAACTAACTACATAGTTAGCCTGCAATGGAAGAAACTCCCGCTTGCATTGATATGTTTTCCTTCCTTATGCCACTTGAAATCGTACTTCCCAACCGGAACAAAGAATTAACTGATGGCCGGTTGATGAACATGGCAACGTTATTAAAAAGGGCGAATCCTGCCACCACTCTCTTCAATCTTCACAGCTGAAGCCATGGCTATCGCACGCGGCATATCAAGCCCGATTTGAAAAACTTAAAATCAACAGTGACAGTTTATCTACCGTTTCTGCAATGTCTAAACCGCTAAACCGCTAAAGCTACAACAAATGAACCTCTGATCAACAAACAAAGAAGATATTCAAATAACCTCTATACCCTGAATCGGAAGGTATCCACACCCTCAAACGACACCCTGAACCGATTCCATACCCTGAACCGATTGCATACCCTTAACCGACTTTGTCCCCTGAACCAACTCGATACTCTGAACCGACTCCATACCCTGAACCTACCCCGTTGACTGAACCGGCTCCATACCCTGAGTCGACTCCATACCTTGAATCGACCCCATACTCTGAACCGGCTCCATACCCTGAATCGACCTTGCTTATTCGTAGTGACCGTGCTTATTTGCAGTGACCGTGCCTATTAGCAGTGACCTTACTTATTAGCAGTGACCGTGCTTATTAGCGGTGACCGTGCTTATTAGCAGTGACCTTGCTTATCACTAGCGACCGTGGCTATTAGCAGTTACCATGCTTATTGGCAGCAACCGCGAATATTAGCACTGATCTCGCTTATTGGCAGTGACCGTGCTTATTAGCAGTGACCGTGCTTATTAGCAGATACCTTTCCTATTAGCAGTGACTTTGCTTTTTAGGATTGGCCGGGCTTTTTCAGCGGTCGCCCTGCTTATTATCAGGGCCTTTGCTTATTAGCATTGACCGTGTTTTTTAGCATTGATCTTACTTTTTGGCAATGACTGTGCTTATTAGCAGTGACCACGCTTATTAGCGGTGACCTTGCTTAGTGACAGTGACCGTACTTACTAGCAGTGACCGTGCTTATTAGCACATACATTGCCTGTTAGCATTGACCCTGCTTATCAGCATTTACCTTGCTTTTTTGCAGTGGCCGGGCTTTCTTAGCGGTTCCTTTGCTTATTAGCAGGGACCTTGCTTATTAGCATTGACCGTGCTTTTTAGCATTGATCTTGCTTATTGACATTGACCGTGCTTATTAGCAGCGACCGTGAATATTAGCACTGACCTTGCTTATTGGCAGTGACCGTGCTTACTAGCAGTGACCGTGCTTATTAGCAGATACCTTGCCTATTAGCAGTGACTTTGCTTTTTAGGATTGGCCGGGCTTTTTCAGCGGTCGCCCTGCTTATTATCAGGGCCTTTGCTTATTAGCATTGACCGTGCTTTTTAGCATTGATCTTGCTTTTTGGCAATGACTGTGCTTATTAGCAGTGACCACGCTTATTAGCGGTGACCTTGCTTAGTGACAGTGACCGTACTTACTAGCAGTGACCATGCTTATTAGCAGATATATTGCCTGTTAGCATTGACCCTGCTTATCAGCATTTACCTTGCTTTTTAGCGGTCCCTTTGCTTATTAGCAGGGACCTTGCTTATTAGCATTGACCGTGCTTTTTAGCATTGATCTTGCTTATTGACATTGACCGTGCTTATTAGCAGTGACCGTGCTTATTAGCAGTGACCGTGCTTGTTAGCAGTGACATTGCTTATTGGCAGTGACCATGCTTATTAGCAGCAACCGCGAATATTAGCACTGATCTTGCTTATTAGCAGTGGCCGTGCTTATTAGCAGTGACCGTGAATATTAGCAGTGACCGTGCTTATTAGCAGTGACCGTGAATATTAGCAGTGACCTTGCTTATCACTAGTGACCGTGCTTATTAGCAGTTACCGTGCTTATTAGCTGTGTCCTCGCTTCTTGGGACCTTTACTTATTATGTTCAGGGCATGGACTCGGTTTAGGCTATGGGGTCTACTCAGGGCATGGAGGTGGTTCAGGGTATAGAGTCGGTTCACGGTATGGAGTTTGTTCAGGGTATGGAATCGATTCAGGGTATGGAGTCGGATCAGGGTTTGGAGTCTGTTCACGGTATGGAATCGGTACAGGGTATGGAGTCGGTTCAGGGTATGGAGTCGGTTAAGGATATAGAGCCGGTTCAGGGTATAGAGTCGGTTCAGAGTAAGGGGTCCGTTCAGGGTGTGGAGTCGGTACAGGGTATGGAGTCGGCTTAGGGTATGGAATCGGTTCAGGGTATGGAGTCGGATCAGGGTTTGGAGTCTGTTCAGGGTATTTAATCGGTACAAGTTATGGAGTCGGTTCAGGGTTTGGAGTCGGTTAAGGATATAGAGCCGGTTCAGGGTATAGAGTCGGTTCAGAGTAAGGGGTCCGTTCAGGATGTGGAGTCGGTACAGGGTATGGAGTCGGCTTAGGGTATGGAATCGGTTCAGGGTATGGGTCCGGTTCAGGGTATGGAGTTGGTTAAGGGTATGAAGTCGGTTCAAGGCATGGAGTCGGTTCTGGGTATGGAGTCGATTGAGGGCATGAAGTCGGTCCAGGGTATGGGATCGGTTCAGGATATGGAGTCGGTTTAGAACATGGACTCGGTTCAGGGTATGGAATCGGTTGAGGGTATGGAATCGGTTCAGGGTATATGTAGAGTCGGGCCAGGGTTTGGAGTCGGTTAAGGATATAGAGCCGGTTCAGGGTATAGAATCGGTTCAGAGTAAGGGGTCTGTTCAGGGTGTGGAGTCGGTACAGGGTATGGAGTCGGCTTAGGGTATGGAATCGGTTCAGGGTATGGAGTCGGATCAGGGTTTGGAGTCTGTTCAGGGTATGGAATCGGTACAAGTTATGGAGTCGGTTCAGGGTTTGGAGTCGGTTAAGGATATAGAGCCGGTTCAGGGTATAGAGTCGGTTCAGAGTAAGGGGTCCGTTCAGGGTGTGGAGTCGGTACAGGGTATGGAGTCGGTTTAGGGTATGGAATCGGTTCAGGGTATGGGTCCGGTTCAGGGTATGGAGTTGGTTAAGGGTATGAAGTCGGTTCAAGGCATGGAGTCGGTTCAGGGTATGGAGTCGATTGAGGGCATGAAGTCGGTCCAGGGTATGGGATCGGTTCAGGATATGGAGTCGGTTAAGGGTATGAAATCGGTTCAAGGCACGGAGTCGGTTCTGGGTATGGAGTCGATTGAGGGCATGAAGTCGGTTCAGGGTATGGGATCGGTTCAGGGTATGGACTCGGTTCAGGGTATGGAATCGGTTGAGGGTATGGAACCGGTTCAGGGTATATGTAGAGTCGGGCCAGGGTTTGGAGTCGGTTCAGGGCATGGATTTGGTCCAGGGTATGGAATCGGTTCAGGGTATGAAATCGGTCGAGGGTATAATGTCGCTTCTAAGTGTGGAGACGGCTCCGAGTATAGATTCAGTTCAGGGTAATAGGTCTGTTCAGGGTATGCGGTTGATTCAAGGTATGGTGTCGGATCAGGTTGTGGAGTCGGTTCAGGGTATGGGTCCGGTTCAGGGTATGGAGTCGGTTAAGGGCATGAAGTCGGTTCAGGGTATGGGATCTGTTCAGGGTATGGAGTCGATTGAGGGCATGAAGTCGGTTCAGGGTATGGGATCGGTTCAGGGTATGGAGTCGGTTCAGAGTATGGAATCGGTTCAGGGTATATGTAGACTCGGTTCAGGGTATGGAATTGGTGCAGGCTATGAAGTCGTTTTAGGATAAAAAGTCGGTTCGGGGTATGGACTCGGTTTGGGGTATGGGGTGCGATCAGGATGTACATATGTAGGTTCGGTTCAGGGTATGGGTCGGATCAGGTACCTTACTTATTAGCAGTGACTGTAGTTATTAGGATTTGGAAGTATATAATTGCACTATTTTTCGGAATGTTTTATTAGCTCAGGGAAGTTTTTAGATTTCTTCGGAATCGTTTTTGGATATTTCCAGAGAGTTAAGATATTTTCGGAGCCTTCTTAACGTTTCCTAGCTTATTTTGGAGTCTGTTTTCGAAGTGTTCCTTTCGTCTTTTCTAATTTCTGGTTTATACGAATATAATATCGAAGTGGCGGGACAGGGTGAGAGCCTCACATTCTTCATTCTATTCCTTCGCATTGGCTTTAGAGACTTTTTGTTGTGTTTCCAATTTTGTGAATTTAGTTCTCAATTTCTGATTATGAAGTCGTGAGCGCATTATTTAAAAAAAAAGCAAATTGACCAATTATTCACAAATTAGTTTCACTGGAATTCGTTTTTCAAAATGCCTCACAAGCAACTTCAAGCCGTGAACAGGCTTCCAATCATTTGTGCAGTAGATTCACCTTTAGCCCTCAAGTTGGACGTAAACCACAGCGAAGTAAGCCTATACGCGACGTTATATGAATATACACACAAGTAGAGTTGACAGAGAAATTAGTGGAGAGGGCGCCTTAAAAAACTTGGTCAGTGGAAAACGCCACCCCTGTCATACCAAAGAAACCCTGAGAGAGGACAGTCAAAGGTGGAGAAGGACGTTGATTGGCTTGGAGTGCGTGACCAGAGGCATATTCACCAAAGCCCTGGTTCACCCCGAACAGTCACTCCCTCAGTTACCTTGTTGAGTACACCAGGTACAGATGAGAGGAACAAAACCTTGGATCTCCTGTTCCGGTTGTTGGGTACTTGGTTCCTATCTCATTCAGAAAGGCTCAATAAACTGCTCTGACGCTGGCCAACGTCAAATGAAAATAAAACAACTTCGACAGTAACACGTTTATTAACTTAGGACACCCTAACGCTCATCGTTCACTTTCTAGCCTCATAGACTTGCCTGTTATCCAGGAAATCAAATTTCACTTGCGCCTCTATCCACGCAGCTACTTTGAGCAGCAGCGATTCCGACAATTTCCTACTCATTAGCTGCAAACTAATTGGCAATCCGTTTTGTGATAGTCGAATAGGAATCGAAATCGCCGGAATTCCAGCCATGTTGGCAGGTTGCGTGCAAAAGTCTTGTACAGCACATTGGTCTCTATTGGATTGGGATATGAAGTCCTTATACAAGGGAGCATCGGTAAGGGTTGTTGGCGTCAACAGTACATCGTTTGTTTTGAATGCTTCAACGAAATCGTTTGCAATTAGACGACGTACCTTCAGAGCTTTTTCAAAATACTTTTCGTAGTTGCGTCGTAGTAGGAAGTAGTTTCCTGCTAGGATTCGTGTTTTCACAACTGTATTGAAGCCTTCCGCTCGAGTCTTTGCATACAGTTGCTCTGTACTGCTTTCATCATCAGCTCGATGGCCGAATTCAATACCATCGTATCGTGCCATGTTACTACTCACTTCACACTGATTCAGAATGGAATAGACGAATATCGAGGCCGAAGTGTAGGGCAAGGAGACTTGCTTAACCTGCGCGCCACCGACTTCAAGCATATCGGCTATTTTCATCCATGTTTGCTGTACTTCCTGAGAGAGGCCTGGACAATGGTACTCTTTAGGAATTCCAATTCGTACCTTAGATACGTCTATGTCTTCCGTTAGGTCGGCAGGAAGCGGTTTGAATGGCTCTTTGATTGTCGTCGAATCAAAGTCATCGGGGCCTGCAATGGCGTTCAAAATCAAGGCACAATCGCTTACGGATCGGGTAAAAATGCCAGGAACATCCATCGAATTGACCAATGGAATCAAACCATGTCGGGAGACAAGACCGTAAGTGGGCTTCAAACCAACCACACCACAATACGAGGCCGGATTTCTCGTTGAACCACCCGTATCCGAGCCAATGGCACTAGAACACATAACGTTTATATAGTTGCCGTGATTCGATTACAATATTCTTACGCAAAGCAAATGCCAGTAGCAACGGCTGTTGCAGATCCACCTGAACTCCCGCCGGTGATGCGCCAATTGTTCTCGCTCAAGTCCTCACTCCAAATGTTTTTCGTCGGCCCGAATATGGAGTCCACCGTACCCGACCCCATCGCATACTGATCGAGATTGGTTTTACCAATTAGGACAGCGCCCGCATTGGCAAGTCGTTCGTAGACCGTAGCGCTGTAAGTGGGTATGAAGTCCTTTAACATTCTGAAAGTATTTCAAGGATTAAATGCCCGATTCGGAGGCTCTATGTTTCATTGACTTGCTTTGAGGCACAAGTTGTGTGCACGCCGTTTACACAGAAGTTGTCTTTAATAGCAATCGTCACTCCGTCCAGTAGCCCTATTGGTTGCTTCTCATCATATCGGAAGTTTGACTCTTTCGCTTGATGGAGAGCTGATTCCGGAGTAAGTCGTGTAAATGCATTGATGGCTTTAAGCTTAACTGCATCTTCCAAAGCGTAATCGGTCACCGACCGTGGAGTCAGGTAGCCATTGGCATAATACGCTGCGAGCTAAAGGCAAAATAAATTGAGTGAATGTCTATGACAACTGGACTTGTTAACCTCTTTTATGCTGAGATTTATGTGTCGATTCATTGCGAGTTAAATAATTATTAAATCAAACTGCATTAACCAATAACTTCTACGAATTACACGAATTGTTTGGGTTACTTCACCGATTTGGAAGTGATTTGACAGTTCGCCGTATTCAGACATTGGTACGGTATTGCCAGGTTTAAGATTTGAAGGCAAATTGTATGTAAATTATTGTTTTCTTAACAAATCCGTCATTTCATTAAAAATATAAATTAAAATCTATATAATAGATATAACACAAGAGTATACAAATAAATTGATGGAAAGGGGTCAAACATAGGTATATTGTGTCTTACTCCAAACCCGGTCACAATCAAACAATTTTTAACCGCGTGAACGCAATATGTCAGTGAAACTTCACTCTGACAGTAACACTTGGCTACCAAAACGTCGTCGTGGAAAAATGTAAACATTTCAAAATGTATCTCTTCGTGGGCATCGCGATCATTACATTCGTCTTAACTTTTATCCAAAATATCACGAAATATGTAAGTAAAATGCTCACGTTATAAAGGCACTACAATCGCTGTCCATTTCAGTTGTCCATAGGCTCCCGTTTCTTGAGCTTCGAGAATGACCCGAAAACCCTGGAGCAAATCGAATTAGCCAAGAAGGAACTCAAAGATCTGGAGCAATCTGAGTTAGGAGACTATGCGAAAACGGTCCGTAGAATGCGAGTCGAAAATAAGATCAGCGATCTGCGCAAGAGGCTGCGAAGTAACGAGGACATGACCAGATTGAAGAGCTTCTCCGTCGACTTGTTTTGTGCCAACATCATAAAGGGCATATTCATGTTGGCTCTGTTTATCATATCGTTGAAGTATCGTTACACGCCGGTGGTGGTGTTTGATGATCGATTTAATTTCGCTCCATTCACTGGAATTGTTACGTTCCCAACGGGCGTGAACAATGGGATTTCTGTGCCGTTTTGGGTGGCGTCATGTAACCTTACATTCAGATGGCTTGCTTGTGTAATGAAGAAATAAATTATCTTTCGTTTATCGTAAAAATATTTTTAAATTCATTCGAGCTCCAAAGGGAATAGTTGGGACAAGCAGAAGAACAGAGCTAACATGACCTTCCTAAAGACGCCTAATTGCGTCCATCAATGGTGAGCAAGATTGCACTTACTGTGATGCGGATTTGTCGTAGGAAAGCGGTCAAGGTCGAAGGTCATCGACTTTAAACCTATATGTGATCGCCTGGCTGTGATCCGCATTAGAGGCAGATTTTATAACATCAGCCTTATATGTGCAACCGTCCCTACCGACGAGGCTGAAGACCCTATCACAAAGGACTTCTATGACCTCCTGGACAACGCCTACGGAGCCTGTCCGGAGTACGATGTTAAAATCGTGCTCGGGGACTTCAACGCCAAAATCGGTAAGGAAAAGTGGATGGAGAAGAAGACACCACCGCGAACTCTACGAGCTGTACCAAGATGTGGATGTAGTCCGGAAGGCAAGGATCCGTCGACTACACTGGCTCGGCCACATCGAGCGCATGGACACCAACGCTTCAGCTAAGGGGGCCTTCGACTGCGAGCCTCCTGGTTCGAGAAGAAGAGGAAGACCGAACTTCCGGTAAAAAGGCCAAGTAATCGCGGATGTAGGACATCTTGGTCTTGATAATTGGATGCAGCGTGCCCGGGACCATCAAGGATGGAAGGCAGCTATAGCTCAGGCTCAGATCCTCCATGGACCGCTGGCCTGATAAGTAAGTAAGTAAGTAATCTCGCCAGGGCTGAGACAAACCTGAGATGGACCCAGGGACATACCTGCCTCATCACCAGGCAAATCTGGCCTCGGCTTGACAGTCAACGGACAAGGAGTATAATCTCCCTAAAAAGAACTGACCTCTACAGAGTCACCGGTGTCATCATAGGACACTGCCTCATTGGCAGACATGCACAAAAACTAGAAATAGTTCCGAATGATTTCTGCAGAAGCTGTCAAGACGAGGAGGAGGTCGAATCCATTCACCACCTCTGCGCCTGTCCAGCATTCTGCAGAATGAGGAAACGATATCTAGGCTCTTACCTCCTTAACGATCTGACAGATGTTCAGAAAGTAGGGATGTCTGAACTTCTTATCCTCTTAAGAAGCACAAAATAGTTCCACGAATAGGGGGATAAACCCCCCTCGTAGCTGCACATTGAGCAGGGACATACCTCTATAGTTCTTGCAAGAGGTAGGATCGCCTTTTTTGTGGGGCATATAGAGCTGGTATTCCAGTCGTCGGGCATGCTTTCATCTTCCCAAATTCTGCAGATGATCTTGTGCAGGCGCCGTGGCGCAGTGGTTAGTGTGTTGGACTCTGACGCACGATGAGCGAGTTCGAATCCCGATAACACCAACGCCATCGAATGTTTATTTCGCGGCGTCCCTCCTCGGCGGGGTACTGGCAAAACCCTCCGTAGTATAACTTGCCTGGAAAAAGCTTCTCGACTCACGCCGTTCGGAATCGGCATTAAATTGTAGGTCCCTTTCACCTGTGGGAAAAATAAATCACACACACCATGGGTGATTGAAGAGAAGCTTGGCTCTGGTCCTTCATGGGCTGTAACGCCACCAAAAGAAAAAAAAAAAAGATCTTGTGCATGCTCCCTATCAGAACATCGCCGCCAGCCTTGAAAAGCTCTGATGGCAAGCCATCTGAGCCTGCGGCCTTGTTGTTCTTCAGCTTCTGAATAGCTGTGCCGACTTCTTCTATGCTGGGTGGGAGGACTAATTCAGCGGCTGGAGTTGGGATTTCCTCAGTCCCTACCACTCTCTCTTGGTCATGCTCGTTAAGCAGCTGCTGGAAGTGCTGCTTAAATACATCCACTATTCCCTGCGGGTCGGTGACAAGATTACCCTCGCAGTTTCGAAGAGCCAGGGTGCCCTTTTTGAAGCCTCCTGCAAGGCCTTTGGCTTTCTTGTAAAAGGCTCGTATTTTATGTCTATCCCTAGACTCCTCGATATCCTTGAGCTGTGAGGCTGCGAAGATTCTTTTCTTTTGTCGCAGTAGTTTCTTCTCCTCCCTTCTTCTGGCTCGGTACTCTTCTCGCGCTGCCCTGGTTTTCCTCTGCAGCGCCTTTTGGTACGCCTCGTCGGTTGCTGCCTTTTTCTGCTCACACTCGCCATCATACCACGGGTTTCTTGTCGGGAGTGGTAGGTATCCTAAGGTGGTTTCGGCTACTTCCTGAATGGCTGAGCGGCAATGCAGCCACATATTATTGGCATTTGTGTTCGACGGTGGCATACCGTAGAGCCTTTCGCTCAGCTGCTCCCTGTAGACTCTGGCAACCTCCGGTGTGCTCAGGCGCCCAATGTCGAACCTCCTCCTGATGGGCTGGTGCAGCCTTCTGACATTGGACAGTCGAGCTCTGAATCTTGCTGCTACGAGGAAGTGGTCAGAGTCGACATTTGCCCCTCTAAATGTTCGCACATCCAGGATGTTTGACGCGTGCCTTGCGTCAATGAGCACATGGTCGATTTGGTTGGCGGTTCGACCGTCCGGAGATCGCCAAGTTGCTGTGTGGATTCGCTTGCGAGGGAATCTTGTGCTACTTATCACCGCATTACGAGCTGTCGCAAAGTCAGCGAGTCGGAAGCCGTTATCTGTTGTTGGATCGTGGAGGCTGTGCTTTCCGATCACTCCGCCAAGGGTGTTTTCCTTACCGATTTTGGCGTTGAAGTCCCCGAGCACGATTTTTACATCGTACTCCGGACAAGCTCCGTAGGCGTTGTCCAGGAGGTCATAGAAGTCCTCCTTGATAGGGGCTTCAGCCTCGTCGGTAGGGGCGTGTGCACATATAAGGCTGATGTTATAAAATCTGCCTCTGATGCGGATCACAGCCAGGCGATCACTTATAGGTTTAAAGTCGATGACCTTCGACCTTAACCGCTTTCCCACGACAAATCCGCATCCCAGTAAGTGCAACCTTTTGTGACAGCTGTAATAAATGTCGCAATTTTTCTTCCTAATCATACCGTTTCCTATCCAGCGTATTTCCTGGACCGCAGTAATATCCGCCTTGTACTGCGTGAGGATTCCTTCTAGTTTATGAGCAGCTCCGGGAGTGTACAGGGTTCTGACATTCCAGGAGCATACTCGCAAATCGTGTTCCTTTTTCGTGCGTTGTCGTCGTCGAGTATCCGTCCGTGTATCCGAGGCATCTTGCTCATTCATAACTTTAAGTTGTTTTACGTGGGCGGATTGTTAGCCCGCCGCACAACCGCCATTCTGGTCGGGGTTTTTTTTCGCTGCATACGTTTGTTCACCTCCCAACGGTTGTTGAAGAGGCTATCCAGAGGGCGCCGCGAGGAGGCCGTATGTCAACTTGACCCGGGCATTTAAACAGGGATCGTTGCTGGCATCTCGCCAGGTTGAGAGCAATCAACAACTTTACCCTATATGTCCGAGCCCATGCCCTCTCCTGGCGAGATTAGTCAGATTATATTTAATGGTTGTGAGGGGTATTCCCTCACAAGCCACGATTGACTGTAGGCGTCGTTCCTTGTTTGGCGAGTGTGTCGGCTTTTTCATTTCCTGGAATGTCGCTGTGTCCCGGTACACAGAACCGGAACTGTTCTGCCATCTCGTTAAGAGATAGGCGACAGTCGAGATTAGATTTTGGTGTGGTCATAAAAAGCCGAATATCATGTTTTTTTCCTTTTGTTGTTTCCTGGGTTGTCGTCGGTTAATCTGTCCGTTTTTTTATATCCTAGGCTTTTTTCGGTTTTTTGGCTTGTTGAGTTGCCGGCCCATACTGGAACATTGGGCATATGTCCTATCTGGGAGGTCGTAGAAGTCGTCTTTTGTAGCATCATCCTTATCCTCGGTAGGGGCGTAGCAGTCGCCGTAGTAGAAATCAAAGTTTCTCATCCTCTTTTTGCCCGGTCCATCCCATCGCACTTCCCGAATTGCGGTATAATCTGCCTTATAACAGTCTAGGGGATGGCAAAGGACTAACAAAGGCCTCGTAGGGGTAGCATCTATCCGACGGAAGCTGGCCTGCTAAAAAGCGAGAAAAGCCACCGCAGTCGAACATCTTGCGGCACTGTTAGTAAGTCCTATCCCCACCTATGGAAATTGCAGACGGGGAAGGGCGAATGGCGAGTCTCCTGCGCCAAAAAAAAAAAAAAAAAACAGGATTAGTCGGTTGGGCTACGGCCTAATAAACCGTAACCGTAAAAAAAACCACAAACTCCGAAACAACCACAAGCCTCGGGTATAACGGACCGGATTTATGTTGACGACCCTTGCAAAAAACGAAAAAAGGACAATGATCTTCGGCTTTGCACCTGGAATGTTAGGTCCCTAAATAGGCCACGTGCAGCCGAACGACTTGCGGATGCCCTAGACCGCTATAAAGCGGACATAACCGCCATCCAGGAAATGCTATATTTACTACGGCGACTGCTATAGGGAGAGAGGGCAACGATTGTTGGGATGCGGATTTGTTGTTCGAGGTGGACTAAGACAAAAAGTCCTAAGCTTTCGGCATGTGAGCGAACGCCTCATAACAATCCGCATCAAGGCAAATTTCTGTAACATCAGCCTGATCTGCGTCCACGCCCCCACGGAAGACAAGGATAACTCAGCCAAAGATCAGTTCTACGATCTCCTAGACAGAACGTATGCCCAATATCCCAGCTATGACATCAAAATTGTACTAGGAGACTTCAATGCTAAGCTGGGTAAGGAAAGCATATTTGAACGAGTCATCGGCAAACATAGCCTACACGACACCACCTCCGATAACGGACACAGGCTGATTGATCTTGCTACGGGGCGAAATCAACGGAGTAGAGTAAGAATACAAAATTATGACGTCGGAAAGCTACTATCGCCAGAAACCGCTAGTGCTTTTACCAATCGCGTCTCCCTTAAGCTCTCCAATACACCTGAATTATCCACAGTGGAGCCTTTGCAAACAAGTCCTGAAAAGCTCTGCATCCGAAGTTTTGGGTTTCAAGGCTCCACCACGAAGAAACACCTGGTTCGATGACGAGTGCAGGAGGATTCATACAGCGAAGCAGGATGCATATAAGGCCTCGCTGCATAAAAGAACAAGAGCAGCTCGTGAGCTCTATGAGTTAAAAAGGAGGGAGGAGCATAAGCTTCTCAGAAGAAAGAAGAAAAAACACGAGAAGCGCGCGATTGAGGATTTGGAGAGGTGTTACTGCAGGCGTGACGTTCGAAAGTTTTATCAACAGATAAAGCGAACATGCCAAGGTTATAAAGCCAGAACGGAAGCCTGCAGGGATGAGAACGGACACCTAGTAGTAGAATCGCAGTCGATGCTGAGAATATGGAAAAACCACTTCTGCAGACTGTATAACGGTGATGTTAGTCAATATACCGCTGTCAGGCAGAATGATCCATTTCTAATCGACGGAGACCGCAGAGAATTCCGTCCCCCTGACCTCGACGAAGTTAAGATTGCGCTATCGAAGCTCAAGTCGAATAAAGCTGCTGGCGCAGACGGACTGTTTGCTGAGCTCTTCAAGGCAGCTGGGGATGACCTGGTTGGGAGCATGCACAAGCTCATCCGTAAGATATGGTTAGAGGAAAGCATGCCCGAGGAATGGAGTATCAGCATCGTATGCCCGATCTACAAGAAAGGAGACCCCTCTGATTGCGCCAACTATAGAGGAATAAGTCTCCTTAAAATCGCCTACAAAATCTTCTCTGCCGTTTTGTGTGAACGCCTGAAGCCTTTTGTAAATAAGCTGATAGGTCCTTATCAGTGCGGATTCAGGCCAGGGAAGTCCACCATCGACCAAATCTTCACACTAAGGCAGATCCTGGAAAAACCAATGAATTTCAAGTCGACACTCACCACCTATTTGTCGACTTCAAAGCCGCATACGACAGCGTAATTGGAGACGAGCTATACAACGCTATGTCTACCTTTGACATACCTGCTAAACTCGTCAGACTATGCAGGATGACTTTGGACAATGCTCGCTGCTCCATCCGAATCGGTGAACACCTTACCGATAGTTTTGATGACAGGGCGATGCGCTGTCATGTGATTTCTTCAACATCATATTGGAAATGATTGTGCAAAAATCACTGGCCAATACAAGAGGCACAATCTATTTCAAATCCTAGCAAATCCCTGCATACGCCGACGATATTGACATAATAGGTCACAGCGAGATGTCAATGAGGCGTTTGCGAGTATTGAGTTCGAGGCGGCGAAAGTTGGTCTGGCGGTAAACGAGGGCAAAACTAAATATATGCTGTCATCAAAAAAGGACACTCACCACCAAAGTCTTGGCCAGAACGTTCGTATTGGCAGTTATATGTTCGAGGTATTTAAGGACTTCGTCTACCTTCGCTCCGCAGTGACCTGGAACAACGACATAAGTTCCGAAATCAAACGCAGAATCACTCTTGCCAATCGCTGTTTCTTTGAGCTCAGGAGGCAACTGAGTAATAGAGCCCTCTCCCGAACGACAAAGTTGACTCTATATAAGACCCTTATCATCCCGGTCCTGTTGTACGGCGCAGAAGCATGGACACTATCAAAAGCGGATGAGGAGGCCCTTGGTCGGTTCAAGAGAAAGATTTTACGCGTGATTTTCGGGCCTATAACGCAGACGGGGGATGGAGGAAAAGATTCAACCACAAACTTTACGGGCTGTACAGCGACATGAGTCTAATCAGGCATCTACGGATCCAACACCCAAAATGGCTGGGCCATGTAGAGCGAATGGATACCACAGCCCGGATAGTCTTTGAATCCAACCCCGAGGGACGAAGAAGCAGAGGACGGGCGCACTTAAGATGGCGCACACAGGTGGAAGGGGACCTCAGCCAACTGGGTGTGCGGCAATGGAAAAGGCTAGCGAAAGATCGTGCTAGATGGAGGGGCATGTTGGTTGAGGCCCAGGTTCACCCTGAACTGTAGCGCCCACTAAGAAGAAGAAGAACAGTCTAGGGCAGGACCTCCGAATATTATTTTTCCTTTTCCTTTGCTTGTTTCCTGAGTCGTCTTCCGTTAATCCGTCCGTTGTTTTTTTTTTTTTTGTATCCGAGGCTTCTTTCGGGTTTTTTGGCGTGTTGGCTTTTTTCCAGGTATAGCTTGCCGGGCCATAGCTTAACTAACAGGAGGAAACTCGCTATTCGCCCTTTTCCGTTCGCGATTTCAAATATAAATCCCCAGGGGTAGGGGTGGCCGTGGTGGCCGTGGTGCAGTGGTTAACATCATCGACCGCCGAGCGGAAGGTTTATGGTTCAAATTCGCTTCATAGCCAAGAAAAAGTAGTTTCTATACCGCCAAAAAATATGCAACGCTGTTGAGAATGGAAAGTGACAAGACGTACTGCTGCAGGCATAACACTCACAGTATATGGTCAAACGAAATTCATCCTCTGCGTATGCAATACTAAAAAGTGCTTGAACGAATTACTACGGACTATAACCAACGCGGAATTTGGTCGGCTCTCGTCCTTCCTAGGTCTAGGACAACCACCCCTGAGAGTAGTGAACGAACATCAACGACCCCAACCACTGTACTCCGTTCAGGTTGTGTGTGTCAACACATCATAAGAGAATATAAAAACTCTTGAACCTGCGCGAGTCTCTAAAAAAAAAAAAAAAAAAGGTGGCACCACGAGGAAGAAATAGGACTTACTAACAGAGCTGTTAGATGTTTGGCTGCAGTGGCTTCTGCTCGCTATTTTATGGGCCATCGCATGTCGGATACGCTACCCCTAAGAGGCCTTTGTTAGTCGTGTACCACCCCTTGAAATTGCTCCACACTGCCTTTAGTCAAGGATTTTGTTTTCGAGTCAAACAGAATAAAAATAATAAACAATTACAAGTATAGGGCTAGCATAAACAAATTTGCATGATAACATAGTACGAGTTGCATGGAGCTACAGTTCTTACTGGGAGAATACACATTTGTACTAACTCTACTAGGTTTTGATCTAGACGATGTAGTTGCATATGCGTGTTCATGTAATTGAGTCTCTCGAGAAAACTACTTCGAATGATAAATACGAGTAAGTAAATCCAACAATTTAGAACGCAGATCGCACGATCTTGTAAGGATCAATGCCTCAATTACATTCTTTTTAAAACAGATTACTTAACTTAACAACGTGTAAACGGTTGTAACGTTGTAAGCATTGTAAGCTAATTGCTCAAGTACTACTTGCATTCATGCCACCACAAGTCGCATACTGTGATATTAACAACGCTATCTTAGCAATAGCTGGCGGCGAATTACAAATCATAGAGTAAATGCTCATCACATGGAAAGTACACAATAATATCAAAATCTGATCCAATGAACCGCATGAGTAGTCCTCCGGAGTCTACAACCTTATAAGCTGTTCGCTGTTGTTAACTATAACAAACAACTGATGCCTTCGTACACACATGCATATTTCCCAATTAATTATCTCGATCGTCAGTTGTCAAACAATAACTCGAAGAAAAAGAATAAAAAAATGATTGAAAGGATAAATGTCCTAAGAAGCTGTCAGTCCCAACAACTTAGACATCGTAAAATGTGGCAGAATCGCTGAAATTTCTGAAGGCCATAACTGGAGCGCCTTTTAATCCTATTTGTCAAAAGCTTGTGAACGCCTCATTGATGTCTCGCTTTGTTCGTCCAATAACGTCAATGTCATCTGCGTAGGCAAGCAATTGTGTGGACCTGAAGTAGATCGTACCTCTTGTATTGGCCGCAGAGTCCCGCACGATCTTTTCAAGAATAATGTTGAAGAAATCACATGACAGTGCGTCACCCTGTCTAAAACATTTTTTAACATCAAAGGGGTCGGTTAGTTCACCTCCGACCTTAATGGAGCAGAGAGAGTTCTCCATAGTCATCCTGCATAGTCTGACGAGTTTAGCAGGAATGTTAAAACATGACATGGCTTTGTATAGCTCGTCTCTATAAACACTGTCATAAGCGGCCTTAAAGTCGACGAAAAGATGGTGCGTGTCGACTTGGAATTCATGGGTCTTCTTCAAGATCTGACGTAGTGTAAATATTTGGTCTATTGTGGATTTTCCTGGCCTGAAACCACACTGGTAGGAACCTATCAGATTGTCCACGAACGGTTTCAGGTACTTACACAGTACGGCAGAGAGGATCTTGTACGCGATGTTCAGGAGGCTTATCCCTCTGTAATTGGCGCAGTCATAGGGGTCTCCTTTCTTATGGACCGGGCAAACGATACTGAGATTCCATTCATCGGGCATGCGTTCTTCCGACCATATCTTGCAGATGAGTTGGTGCATGTTCCTAACCAGCTCATCGCCAGCTGCTTAAAACAGCTCCGCGGGGAGTCCGTCTGATCCAGCAGCTTTATAAGACCTAAGTTTCGATATCGCTATCTTAACATCGTCGAGGTCAGGTGGACGGTATTTTCCTTCGTCTTCGTCTATTGTGAACGGTTCGCTCTGCCTGACGGCGGCATTTTGACTATCCTCGCCGTTATACAGTCTGCAGAAGTGGTCTTTCCACAATCTCAGCATCGACTGTGACTCCACTACTAGGTGTCCGTGCTCATCCCTGCAGGCTTCTGCTCTGGCTTTATAGCCTTGGCATGTTCGTTTTACTTTCTGGTCGTTCCTGCCGTAATATCTCTCCATCTCCTCGTTCTCGCGCTTCTCGTGCTCCTTCTTTTTCCTTCTCAGAAGCGCATGCTCCTCCCTCCTTTTCTGTTCATAGAGCTCGCGGGCAGCTCTCGTCCGTCGATGCAATGTGGCCATGTATGCATTCTGTTTCTCTACATGGGCCTGTCTGCACTCATCATCAAACCAGGGGTTTCTCGACGGTGGTGGCTCGAAACCGAGTATATCTGAGGCGGCCTCTCTAATGGCTTTCTGATAATGACTCCATTGCTGTTCTATGGTTTCTGCAGATTGCATCGGGACCTGAGAGAGCTTGAGGGAGACTTGATCGGCGAAGGTTCTGGCGGTCTCCTGCGATTGCAGCTTTCCGACGTTAGATTTTGGTGTTCTTACTCGATTCCGTTGGTTCCGAGAAATTCGCATCCGTACCTTGGCTGCAACAAGGTAATGATCCGAGTCGATGTTGGCTCCTCGAAAGGTTCGGACATCTAGGATGTTGGAGGTCTGCCGTCGATCGCAATATGATCAATTTGGTTGGTTGTTGATTGATCGAAAGAACGCCGGGTCCCCTTATGGATGTTGAGGTGTGGGAATCGTGTACTTGCTACTACCAGGTTATGTCCCGCCATAAAGTCCACTAGCCTTAGTCCATTTTCTGACGGGGTGTTGTGTAGGCTGTGTTTCCAATGACCCGTTCAAAGATAGCTTCCTTACCCAGCTTCGCATTGAAATCTCCTAGAACGATTTTGGTGTCATAGCTGGGACATTGCGCATACGTTCTGCCTAGGAGATCATAGAAGTCGTCTTTATGTCGGTCATCTTTCTCCTCTGTGGGGGCGTGGACACATAGTAAGCTTATATTGTCGAGATTGGCCTTGATGCGGATAGTTATGAGGCGTTCGCTTACATACTGGAAGCTTACGACTTTTTTCCTGAGTCTGCCTCGAACAACAAATCCGCATCCGAATAAGCGTTGTTTATTTTCTCTGTAGCAGTTTCCGTAGTATATATCACAGTTTTTCATCCGCTTTTTGCCTGGCCCATCCCATCGCACTTCTTGGAGCGCGGTAATGTCTGGCTTATAGCAGTCCAAAGAGTTGACCAGTTGTTCGGCTGCACCTGGTCTGTTCCAGGTGCAGAACCGAAATTCGTTTCCTTTTTGACGTTTGCGGGGGTCGTCAACATGTAATCCGTCCGTATCCGAGGCTATTGGTTGTCTCTGAACAAAATGTTTGTTTTAAGCGATAGGGATGTTAGCCCTAAGCGCAACCCCCAACCTGGAGGGCCAGGTTCCTCTTTCCCCAGGAACAAGGGGTCGGGTCGCTGCACACATTGGACCTTTATTTACTCTCACCCTTCCGCATGCTCTCCCTATCGCCGAATTTACTATACGAGTACCCAGCATTTGCCCAATCCAACTGCATACACCCGGGTTTATTTGGGTCATATGAAGGCTGGACACTATTGCCTCGGTACTAACGTTATTAAAGGCACCCTCAATGTCCAGGAAGGCACCTAGAGTGACTTCCTTGATACTGAGTGATTTTTCTATCGTATAGACTACCCTATGCAGAGCAATATCCACCGATTTTCCCCTCATGTACGCATTGTGTGAATTTAACAGATAAGCGTCGCCAATCTCTTCCCTTACGTACAAGTCTATTATTCGTTCCAGCCTTTAGAACGCACCGGTTGGTTCTCAGGTGGCGGATCAAGGTAATATTATTCTCTTATGATGTGTTACACACACAACCTAAACGGAGTGCAGTGGTTTGGGTCGTTGATGTTCGTTCACTACTCTCAGGGGTGGTTGTCCTAGATAGGACGAGAGCCGACCGAACTCCGCGTTGGTTATAGTCCGTAGTAATTTGTTCGAGCACTTTAGAATTGCATACGCAGAGGATGAATTTCAGTTGACACATATACTGTGGGCGCCGTGGCGCAGTGGTTTGTGTGTTGAACTCTGATGGACGGTGAGCGAGTTCGGATCCCTATAACACCAGCGTCATCGAATGTTTATTTCGCGACGTTCCTCCTCGGCGGGGTACTGGCAAAACCCACCTTAGTAAAATTGCCATGAAAAAGCTTCTCGACTCACGCCGTTCGGAATCGACATTAAACAGTAAGTCCCTTTGACCTGTGTGAAAAATAAATCACACACAACATGGGTGATTGAGAGAAGTTGGGCTCTGGACCTTCATGGGCTGTAACGCCACCAAAAGAAAAGAAAGAAAGAAGAAATACTGTGAGTGTTATGCCTGCAGCAAAACGTCTGGTCACCTTCTATTCACAATTGCGTTGCATACTTTTGTCCGTATAGGAATTATTTTTTCTTGGCTATGAAGCGAATTTGAACTATAGACCTTCCGCTCGGCGGTCGATGATGTTAACTACTGCACCACGGTCACCCCCATGTGGTATCACAATGGGCCGACTTCGACCTGCGTGTGGCTTATGCCAACCACTTTTACCTAACCTAACCTATCGGCAAAGCATTCCTTGACGACCTACCAGAATTCTGCAAATCACAGGATGGATTTCAAACGTAAAACAACTCACAAGGTCACTTGAGTGGAGGCATCAGAGCAGCGCACGCTAATTGGGCCTTGGTCTCTCTGAAACCAGGCGGCCTACCTGGGTAGGTAGGTAGGTAGGAGTAGAAGGCGCTCTCGAGCCCTCACATCATATACTTGTCCAAAGCCGTCCTTTGAGCAATGGCTTCAATCATGGCCTTCAGAAAATATACACGTAAACTGTCTAATTTACAACACATGCTAAATTAGGTCACCGGTACCTACTCAACGAACATTTTCACTTCCTGAAATCTTGGTCTGCTCTACGGTAACGATATTTTGAATGAGCTCTATTAAATTAGTTCTAATTGATCATTGGTCACAGTTGGGAGGTGAATGCAGCAAAACATATTTTACTAATTAGTAACTAACTAAATAGTTTTGTTCTCTTACCGACACTGATCTCAAGGGCGGAAGCTATCCGGTAGATAAGCAAATATACTCGTACATGGCTAATATCTGCAAGATAAATCAATCGACTCGCCTTCTTTGTAACGTAAATGCAGACTTTTAACTTAATTCAATGCATTCTGCTTTAACGACTTTCGTAGGGGTTTTTATTGAGAAGTATGAGGTTGTTGCTGTATTGCTTAAGGCTTTTGAATAAATTAAAATGGATTTCAAAAACATAATAACTATGTTCAGTGCTGCCCCGAGATACAATTTCAAGCAACTACTGCATCCCATTTACCAGTAGTCAAAAACAAAAAAAAACATGAGTTCGAGGAAGTTAGTAACTAAGTGATAGTTAAAAGTCAGTAGAAGTACTTTCACTGGAACGTTACCTGTGTCCCAATTGCGATAGGGCTTTTTTTCTCATAAGGTGTTTACCCTACCTCCTGTTAAACCTCGATGTTAAGTGGTATGTTTTGTGAGTTCCCATTCGTTATACATACATATAATATCTTCTTCTTCTTAACGAGGCTAGAGTTCGGGGTGAACCTGGGCCTCAACCAACATGCCCCTCCAACTAGCACGATCTTTTGCTGGCCTTTTCCATTGCCACACACCCAGTTGGCTGAGGTCCCCTTCCACCTGTGTGCGCCATCTTAAGTGCGGTCGTCCTCTGCTTCTTCGTCCCTCGGGGTTGGATTCAAAGACTCTCCGGGCTGGAGCTGTGGTGTCCATTCGCTCTACATGGCCCAGCCATCTTAGGCGTTGAATCTGTAGACGCCTGACTAGGCTCATGTCGCTGTACATCCCGTAAAGTTCATGGTTGAATCTTCTCCTCCATCCGCTGTCTGCGTTTATAGGCCCAAAAATCACGCGCAAAATCTTTCTCTCGAACCGACCAAGGGCCTCCTCATATCTAGGTATTGACCTAGACCGCAAACTCAACTGGAACTCCAACATGAAAAATAAACTCATGAAAGCGACTAAGGCCATGTGGGCCTGCCGACGCACCTACGGTAAAACCTGGGGGCTTAAACCTAATGTGGTCCACTGGTTATATACCGCGATAGTAAGGCCTATCGTTACCTACGGGTCCACCGTATGGTGGACAAAAGTTGAACAAAAAACTACTATTATTAAGCTTCAACGCCTTCAGAGACTAGCGTGTCTCGGCATCACAGGCGCTATGCCGTCCTGCCCTACGGCAGCACAAGAAGCACTCATTGGACTCGTTCCACTGCACCTTTTTATCAAAAAGGTGGCATTACGCAGTGCAATCAGAATCCTCTGCTCGGGAACAAATATGCCATGTAGACCCGCAGGCCACATGTCCATATTGCAACACTTTCCCGAGCTGGATATGATTACTACGGTCTCGGACGCATTGCCACACACCTTCATCTTTGACAAGAGATTTGAGGTGCTGATCCCAAATCGCTCAGCATGGGAAGACAGTGATCCCCTGCTGAATGGCGAAGGCCTTAGGTGGTACACGGATGGCTCCAAGATGGCTTCTGGTGTTGGCGCCGGCATCTTTGGACCAAAACGTAAGATCTCGAAGGCCCTGGGAGTAAGCCCCAGCGTCTTCCAAGCTGAACTGCACGCCATCCTATCAACATACTCTCTGATAGCCAAGCAGCGCTTAAAGCACTGGGTTCGTACAGCACGAACTCGAAAACCGTCAAGGAATGCCATGACGCCCTGCAAGAGCTCGCCAAAAGAAACAATGTCAAACTTTGGTGGGTGCCAGGACATAAAGGTATTAAGGGCAATGAAATTGGCGATCAACTTGCCAGAAAAGGTTCCAGCGACAAATACATAGGTCCGGAACCTTTCTGCGGCATTCCCGGGTCTAAGATAAATCACCTCTTAGACAAGTGGGAAAAGTCGCAACACCTGTCCTTCTGGAACAGTGTTCGGGGACTCCGTCAATCTAAACGACTTATACGACCCCTGAACAAACACCCTGTTGACATACTTAAGCTCAATAGAGGGGATATCAGAAGACTGGTCAGCTACCTAATGGGACACTGCGGTCTGAGATATCATCTAAATAAAATTAGTCTCTCGTCTGAAACTGAGTGTCGGCTCTGTTTAGAGGACGATGAGACGGCAGAACACATACTGTGTGAGTGTGCTGCACTCTGCCATCTTAGGAAGCGCATCCTTCTCAGTGAAGTTGTGACTCCTGAGGAGATCACACTGGCTCCTACGAGAAGCATTCTCAACTTCATTATAGAGGTTGAGAGGCTACTCGGCTAATCGGCTAGCAGGCACAATAGATCTGCAAAGGTCGCAGTGCCATATTGCTAAGAGTAGCACTAGCCCCATGTGTAAAAAAAAAAAAAAAAAAAAAGAAAAAAAGGGCCTCCTCATCCGCTTTTGATAGTGTCCATGCGCCGTATAGCAGGACCGGGATGATGATGGCGTTCGGGAGAGGGCTCTATTACTCTATTGCCTCCTGAGCCCAAAGAATCAGCGATTGGCAAGAGTGATTTTGCGTTTGATTTCGGAACTGATGTCGACGAAGTCCTTAACTACCTCGCCTCCATCTCAATACTCGCAAACGCCTCATTGACATCTCGCTGTGATCTACCTTTTATGTCAATATCGTCGGCGTATGCAAGGATTTGAAATAGATTGTGCCTCTTGTATTGGCCAGTGATTTTTGCACAATCATTTCTAATATGTTGTTGAAGAAATCACACGACAGCACAACGTCCTGCCTAAATCCTTTTTGTCATCAAAACTATCGGTAAGGTGTTCACCGACTCGGATGGAGCAGCAAGCATTCTCCAAAGTCAACCTGCATAGTGTGACGAGCTTAGCACGGATGTTTAAAGTAGACATAGCGTTGTATAGCTTGACTCTAATTTCGCTGTCGTATGCGGCTTTGAAGTCGACAGGTAGGTGATGCTGATGAGTGTCGACTTGAAATTCAATGGTTTTCTCCAGGTTCTGCCGTAGTGTGAAGATTTGGACGGTGGTGTACTTCCTAGCTTATTCACAAAAGGCTTCAGGCTTTCACACCAAATGGCAGAGCACATTTTATGTTATGGAAACCTATTCTTTTGTAGTTGGCGCAGTCAGAGGGGTCTCCTTCCTCTGCATGCTTTCCTCTGACCATATCTTACAGATCAGCTGGTGCAAACTCCTAACCAGATCATCTACAGCTGCCTTGAAGAGGTCAACGGACAGTCCGCCTGCAGCTTTATTCGACTTGAGTTTCGATATGACGATCTTAACTTTGTCCAGGTCAGGCGGACGGAATCCTATGCGATCTTCGTCGTTCAGAAATGGATCTTTCTGCCTGACAGCATTGACTAATATCGCCGTTATACTATTGTGCAGAAGAAGTTTTTCCATATTCTCAGCATCGACTGCGGTTCTACTACTAGGTGTCCGTTCTCATCCCTGCAGGCTTCCGTTCTGGCTTTATATCCTTGGCATGTTCACTTTATCTGTTGATAAAAATTTCGAACGTCACGCCTGCAGTAACACCTCTCCAAATCCTCAATCGCGCGCTTCTCGTGCTCTTTCTTCTTTATTCTGAGAAGCTTATAGAGCTCACAAGCCGCTCTTGTTCTTTTATGCAACGAGGCTTTATATGCATCGTAGTGGAGCCTTGAAGCCCAAAACTTCGGATGCAGAGCTTTTCAGGGCTTGTTTGCAAGGGTTCCACTGCTATTCTATTGATAGCGTAGCTCTCCGACGTCACGTATTGTTACTCTACTCCGCTGTGTTCGTGATATCCGTAGGCGCATCTTTTCTACTACAAGATAGTGGTCCGAGTCGATGTTAGCTCCTCGGAAAGTTCGAACATCAAGAATAGTGGAGGAGTGTCTGACGTCGATCGCGATGTGATCGGTCTGGTTAGTGATTTTTTGATTTGGCGACCGCCAAACGCCTTTGTGTATATAGAGGTGTGGGAAGCGCGTACTGGCTAGGAGGAGATTTCGCCACGTGGCAAAACCAATCAGCCTGTGTCCGTTATCGGATGTGGTCTCGTGTAGGCTATGTTTGCCGATTATTCGTACAAACATGCTTTCCTTGCCCAATGCTAAGCTATTGAAGTCTCCTAGTACAATTTCGGTGTCATAGCAACAAACATAATTTTGATTTCGTCTGCCTCGGCAGCGCTGAGATTAGATGCAGAATAACTCTTGCCAACCGCTGTTTCTTCGGGCTCAAGGCAATTGAGTAGTAGAGCCGTCTCTCGGAAAACTAAGGTAACCCTCTATAAAACCTTAAACATCCATGTTCTCCTCTACGGCTGGGCCACGTAAAGCGAATGGACAGCATAGCTCCGGCCCATAGAGTCTTCGACTCCAACCTCGATGGTCGATGTTGCAGATGACAGCCGCATCTAAAGTGGCGCACACAGGTGGAAAGGGACCTTAGCCAACTGGGCGTGCAACACGGAAAGAGCTAGTAAAAGATTGTGCTATCTAGAAAGGCATGTTCATTGAGGTCCAAACTCACCCCTGCACTTTTGTAAGCAATAATGATAAACACACAAGCCCTAATAAATTACCACATCTGCCCCTATGCATCACATTTTGTAATTCGTATCATAACGCCTTCCAGCCCGGCAGGCATCTTTGACCCGGGCACTGTTTCGAGTAACCCCCATCATTACACTTGTCATATAAGGGACACCATACGTAACGTACAATACAAATACATCACAGAAGATTTATTTTACTCCGGATAACAAGGAATATTATGTCGTAAGCTGTTTGCTTACCAAAGCCAAAAAGATTGGTCTCATCTTGTGTTGCGATGCTTATGCCCAAAACACTGCTTGGGGCAGCAGCAAGTGTAACACAAGAGGGGACCGTCTGTTAGACTTCATTCTCTCGTCTGACCTTACCATCAACAATGTTGGCTCTCAACCAACGTTTGTTACGACAAGACGACAGGAGGTGATTGACCTGACCCTATCCAACAGATATGTGAAGAACATCACTAACTGGCGAGTCTTGCCTGATGGGTTGTGAGATTTCTTCCTTTGCAACCTAGACGGAATCCGAGAAGGACGGACTGGGTACGGTTTAGAGAGGAGCTTGAGAAATCCACTCAGGCCCTACCTAAACTTAGAACGAAACAATTGGTAGAGAACGCTGTTCATAACCTGAATAGCGTCATCACATCACCAGTTGTTTTGAACTCGCATGTCCTGTCAGCAAACCTCCCTGCAGGAAATTGGTCCCCTGGTGGAATGCCGAGCTCCAAAGTCTTCGCAGGGAAGGCAGAATTCTTCTGAATAGATCACTCAAATCGAATTCGGAAGATGACTGGAACAAGTATCGGTCGAAGCAGAAAGAATATAAGAAACTTATTCGTAAATCGAAGAACGATTCTTATAGGACCATCTGCGAAGAGATCAAGTCTCTGAGTGCAACTAGCAAGTTGGTTAAAGTCCTCAAACGGGGAAAACCGACAAAGCTAGATGCACTCAGAAAATCTCATCGTACCTTTACGGAGTCTAAAGCGGAAACTCTTAGTTTACTGTTTGAGACTCATTTCCCGGGAAATCAGATCGACATCGGCTCGTTGCACACTCCTTCAAGGGAAACTGCTACTGAAACGATGAAAATAACTCGGCGTAGCTGGTATATTGCGTCGCGCGTGGTTACGACTGAAGCTATTGAATTTGCTGTGGCATCCTTCGATGGCTTCAAATCGCCGGGCACCGACGAGATATATCCAGTTATGCAGCAAAAGAATTTTCACTGCTAGTCTAGCACTTGCTCACATACCCATTCCTTGGCGCACAGTGAAAGTAGTCTTCATTCCCAAAGTAGGAAAAGAGGACTACTCACTTGCCAAGAGCTTCAGACCAATTAGTCTAACATCCTTCCTGCTGAAAAGCATGAAGAGACACGTAGAGTTGCACGTGCGAAAAGTTGCCCTTCGAATGTACCCTCTTTCGGAGATGCAACATGCTTACCAGCGCGGAAAATCTTGCGAGACTGCGCTTCAGAACCTAGTTGGGCGTATTGAATGCGCGCTCGAAAGGAAAGAGTACGCGCTGAGCATTTTCATCGACATTGAGGGAGCTTCTGATAACGCAACTTTTGACAGCATGTGTAACGCTGCCAGACATCATGGCGTAGATAAAGCACTGGTCCTTTGGATCAAAGCAATGCTCACGCACAGGAAATTGACCGCTGATGCAGGCCTCGACCAGTGTGTCAAATCCGGCGTAAACAGGGGCTGCCCTCAAGGTGGCGTCCTGTCTCTGCTGTTATGGTGCATGGTGGTCGATTCTCTGCTTGATGCTCTCAATGCCTCTGGAATCTATGCCCAGGCATATGCGGATGACGTCGCCATTCTTTCTGTCGGCTCATGTTTGGCGACTGTCCGTCGCAAAGCACAGGCGGCGCTAAATGTGATCGATGATTGGTGTACCAGAAATGGGCTGTTAGTCAATACTCTTAAGACTGATGTCGTTCTCTTTACGAGAAGGAGGAAAAATACTGACATGACTCAGCTGGTACTAAAAGGCACTTCCATCCCGATATCCAAGGAGGCTAAGTATCTAGGAGTCATCTTAGATAGTAAGCTTCTCTGGTCAAAACATGTTGAGTCAAAATCCACCAAAGCGCTGCCAGCTTTCTGGCAATGCAAAGGAGCTTTTGGCAAAACATGGGGCTTATCGCCGGCAAAGATCCTTTGGATCTACACGGCAATGATGCCTTCTGACGGACTGACACCCGTCGTAATTTCACAGTCGAGTTTCCATGGCGTCAGGATTAGCTATGGCTGGATACTGAACCTGGAAAGGATAGTCTTCGCATTTTCACGGATGGCTCCAGATCTGGGCGGGGGTCCGGTGCTGGGGTCTTCTTGGAGCGCGAAAACATCCGACTACACTTCTCCTTAGGAAAATATGCGTCTGTCTTCCAATCAGAGATATACGCAATCCTAATGGCCATGCACTATGTTATGAAGCACAGGTGGAAGGGGGAAAGCAGATGCGTATGTAGTGGCAGCCAAGCTGCACTAAAAGCTGTGTGTAACCCTTTAACTAGCTCCAAATTAGTGCTTGAACTCAAGTCCTTCTTGAACAGGGTCTAAATTCATTAAGGCTTGTATGGGTTCCAGGCCACTCTGGGATCCCAGGAAATGTGACCTCTGATGAACTCGCTAGAATGGGTTCAGAGGAGAGCTTCTCAAGACCTGAAGCCGCTCTAGGTCTACCTGCGTCCACGGTAAATTCCTACATTAACGATTGTGTATTTAACACACACAACCGTAGATGGAGGGATTGTCCGGATTGCAGGATGACTAAGCGCGTATGCCCTGATGTTTTCAAAAAATCTGCAGCAATCCTCCTGTCTTTAAGGAGAATCGACTGCAGAAGACTTGTGGGAGTTATCACGGGCCATTACACTTTTGCCAAGCATCTCTACGTGCTCGGCATCAGTGAGACGCCTACCTGTGCTGCATGTGGCGAAGAGGAGGATGATACTGCAAAGCATTTTCTCTGTGATTGTCCCGCCTTTGCTCGCATACGGTGGCGCACCCTTGGACCCGACGTGGTGTGTGCCGAATCCCGCTCCAGCGGATAGCAGAAGCAGAAGCCTTCAACAAAAAAAAAAAAAAAAAAAGCTGTTTGCATCAGATATAAATGTGATTCAGTGGATAGCGGAAGACTCCAACAAAACTCAAAATGAGTAAACCGAGCTTATTCGCCCAATTGTAAACAACCAGTTTAATGGAGTTAAAAGTAGCGCCTTTGGAGCCAAGCCGAAAGTTATTGCTTACTGGAATGTCTTGGACGGAAGTATATGGTCAAGTGTGCCGTGTGTTCACAAGAAGGAGGTGAGTTGGAAAAAGATCCAAATCGACTTCCGGTTTAGATCTAACGTGGAAGAGCAAGATAATTAAATTTAACTTTACTAACTAATCTATTAATTGCCGATTGCCCTTTACAAGCTGCTTGTACCGTCCAAGCAAATCAGTCATGATCAGTAGCCGAGTAGACTAAAAGTAACACCAGAAGGTGAACAATGTCAATAGAGTGAGTGACAGTAAGTTCTTCCTTCATTCATTGTTTATAAATAAACTACGAGTATATACACAAGAACGGATATATGCTCTGTATGAGCGCACCTTGTGCACGTTAGTAATCTTTCTGGTTTTTGAAATAACATACGCGTTGTATCTCCAAGGACATCAGAGTGCGATCGGACCCCTCCTCACAATTGTCAATTTTAAGAAACTCGTAGTAGTTGTAGGACTACTACAATATGCCATGCCATGTGGCACATATCATATTCAAGATCAAGGCTGACATCTATGAACTTGCATCGTCGTCTTACTACCATACCGTTATTGTTTACCTCAGTTTATTGAACTATGTATCTGTTGTGTAAGAGTGAAATGAATTAATAACGAAGCGAAACAATAAGCTATCATCTACGCATACAATGTCACCGATTTGTGGGATAAAATCAATCGTACGGCTTCAAGCTAATTGACAAGGTGAAGGCTATATCTATCTATTCAAGTTTTCAAGTGACAAGCGACAATTCGTCATGAAATATGTTTCGAATAGATTGTCCGCAAAAGCATAGATACATACATACATATACTTATGCAGTATAAATCGTACATTGATGGCGAGCAGTGGTTGAAAGGTGATGTGTTGTAATATACTCTAGAGTCTAGACCGTTAAATACAGCCAATGGAAGTAGTGGTCGGGATTTTCATCAATTTTTTTTTGCCTCGTAACCATAGCAGTTTGCCTGTATTGAACAGTTTCTTCAATATTCCAGAAATATATCCGGAAAAGCATCTATTGTCCTTAAGCTTAAATGACAGTAATTAATGCAAGAGTAAGCTAAACAATAAGACACGGAAAGGTTAAAGCCATTTATCGTGGGTTATATGATAATTTGTGATGCATGGAAGCAACCGGCTGTTGTTTACGCCTATCATGTAGATACAATATTTTAATTCCAGTGATTGGTGGCGATTCCCTACATACCTCATGAGTTGTTCGGTTCATCACATGAGCCAAGAAGTAAGAAGTATTAAACTAAGGAGTTCATATTGGTATAGTAGATGCCTTCCTTCTGGTTTGAATAAATTACCTCAACTGGTGGTATAAACCAGTTTCTAATAGAGAGCGATATGTTCTTGAGAGTTAAAATGACTTCTCTTTTATAATTTGAAGGTTGCATTTGATACTTTAGTCTACAATTCTTGATTTTTATTTCAGACCAACTCTAACTAATAAGGAGACTATAAGCTATCTAATTCTGACTGTTGATATGCGCTGGTATAAGTACTTGATTTCATTTAAATTGTATAGTACTTTTGTGCAATAAGGAAGCTCGGGTAAGCTAGTTAGGTCTCGAGCTCCAGATGGCCATTAGCATTATAATGCCAGACTGTTAACCTGTATAGACAACTGATTAACTCGGCTTATAAGATTGTTGGGTATATCGCATGGAACAAAAGAGTTGGTTTTCAGACTTTATACCGGTCAGCAATGATAGTGAACGGTTGCTAGGGTTAATGTTGTTATCACATGTCGTGACCAATCAATTTTAAGAAAAACCGTAACCTATAGCCGAGGAAGTCTGTCGTTATCGATCATACTTTCAAACGAAACTACACGGAAGCTTGTGTCGACTGGCACTCTTTCAATAACGCATATGAATGAGTTACGGATTGCACATACATACCTCTATAGGTTGAAATATTGTACGTAGAAAGGTACCCTAGAAAATATGAAGAATTTTTGTCCCAAGTGAGAGATACAAGGAGGACCACTTCTACCAATTTTTGATCGGAAGTTGCATTTTGCAATGAGAAATTCTCAAGTCCTTCTTGAACAGAGTCGGCAGACTAAATTCATTAAGGCTTGTATGGGTTCCAGGCCACTCTGGGATCCCAGGAAATGAGACCTCTGATGAACTCGCTAGAATGGGTTCAGAGGAAAGCTTCTCAGTACCTGAACCCGCTCTAGGTCTACCTGCGTCCACGGTAAATTCCTACATTAACGATTATGTATTTAACACACACAACCGTAGATGGAGGGATTGTCCGGGTTGCAGGATGACTAAGCGCGTATGCCCTGATGTCTGCAAAAAATCTGCAGCTTTCCTCCTGTCTTTAAGGAGAATCGACTGCAGAAGACTTGTGGGAGTTATCACGGGCCATTACACTTTTGCCAAGCAACTCCCACGTGCTCGGCATCAGTGAGACGCCTACCTGTGCTGCATGTGGCGAAGAGGAGGATGATACTGCAGAGCATTTCCTCTGTTATTGTCCCGCCTTTGCTCGCATACGGTGGCGCACCCTTGGAGCCGACGTGGTGTGTGCCGAATCCCCTAGCTCTACATCACTGAAGCTCCTTCAAATTTTTCAGTAATGTAAGGTGTCTGTCTGGAGTACAATGGACCAGTGATTGCGTCTGAGTGCTCCAGCGGATAGCAGAAGCCTTCAACAAACAAAAAAAAAAAAAAAAAGAGGTTGACCACATTGGGATCGACGGCAAACACTCGATGTCCGAACCTTCCGAGGAGCCAAAATCGACTCGGATCATTTCCTTATTGTAGCCAAGGTAAGAGCACGAGGCGACGAAGGTTTGACGTCGGAAAGCTACAATCGCAATCGACCGCTAGGAACTTTGCCGAACGAGTCTCCCAAAAATTCTCTGTAAAAGTTCGACGCCGCCTGCACTAACGGTAGAAGAAGAATGAAAGCGTTGTCAAAGAGCTATTAAAGAAGCTACCACTGATTTGCTGGATTTTACGACACCACCGCCCAGACAAAACCCTTGGCTTGACGATGACTGCAGGCAGGCCCACGCAGCTAAGCAATGCTGCATCGAAAGACGAGAGCTGTTCGTGAGCTCGACGAACAGAAAAGGAGAGAAGAGAACCGTCTTCCCCAAACAAAAAAAAAAAAAAAGGAGCATGAGCAGCGCGCGGTCGAGGAGATGGAGAGGTGTTACAGCAGAAATGAAGTCCGGAAGTTTTACCAAAAGGTAAATCAGCAATGCTTACTTACTGAGCACGATCCTTTGCTAGCTGTTTCCAGTGTCGGACCACCAATTGGTTAACGTTCCTTTCCACCTGTGTGCGCCACCTTAGATGCAGCTGTCCTCTGCAAAGTCGTCCTTCCGGGTTGGAGACGAAGGCTCTTCGGGCCGGATCTGTGTTGTCCATTCGCTCTACATGGCCCAGTCATCTTAGACGTTGGATCCGAAGACGTCTTACTAGGACCATGTCGCTGTAGAGCCCGTACAGTTTATGGTTTAATCTTCTCACCCACTCCCCATCAACACTAACGGGACCAAAGATTGTACACAATTTTCCCCTCGAAACGACCAAGTGCCCCTTCATTCATTTTTGATAAAGTCCAACCCTCTGCGCCATAGAGGAGGCTCGGGATGATTAAGGTTTTATAGAAGGTCACATTAATTTGAAAAGAGCGGGCTCTTCTATTTAATTGCTTCTTGAGCTCGAAGAAACAGCGGATGGCCAGAGTTATTCTGCGTCTAGTTTCAGCCAAGGTAGACGAAATCCTTGATTACATCAAAATTAAAGCTGCCAATAGTGACGTTCTGGCCAAGACGCCGGTGTTGTTCGTCTTTCTTTGACGACAACATACATATAGTATTTGGTTTTGCCCTCGTTTACCTTTACACTCACTTTAGCTGCTTCTGCTTCAAAGCTCACGAAAGCGTCATTGACGTCTCGTTACGTTCTTCCAATCACGTCGATGTCATCAGAGTATGCGAGCAATTGTGTAGACTTGAAGTAGATCGCGCCTCTTGTATTGGCCGCAGAGTCCCGCACGATCTTTTCAAGTATGATGTTAAAGAAATCACATGACAGTGCGTCACCCTGTCTAAAACCATTTTTAACATCAAAGGGGTCGGGAGCAGCAAGAGTTCTCCATAGTCATCCTGCACAGTCTGACGAGTTTGGCAGGAATGTTTAAACATGACATGGCTCTGTATAGCTCGTCTCTATAAACACTGTCATAGGCGGCTTTAAGGTCGACGAAAAGAGAGTGCGTGTCGACCTGGAATTCATGGGTCTTCTCCAAGATCTGCCGTAGTGTAAATGTTAGGTCAATCGTGGATTTTCCCAGCCTGAAACCACACTGGTAGGAACCTATCAGATTGTCCACGAACGGCTTCAGGCACTTACACAGTACGGCAGAGAGGATCTTGTACGCCCTGAACATCGCGTACCCTCTGCAATTCGCGCAGTCATAAGGGTCTCCTTTCTTATGGACCGGGTCAACGATACTGAGATTCAATTCATCGGGCTTGCGTTCTTCCGAAGATATCTTGCAGATGAGTTGGTGCATGTTCCTGACCAGCTCATCGCCAGCTACTTTAAACAGTTCCGCGGGGAGTCCGTCTGCTCCAGCAGCTTTATAAGACTTAAGTTTCGATATCGCTATCTTAACATCATCTAGGTCGGGTGGACGAGATTCTCCTTCGTCTTCGTCCATTGTGAATGGTTCGCTCTGCCTGACGGTGGCATTTTGACTATCATCACCGTTATACAGAAGTGGTCCTTCCATAATCTCAGCATCGACTGTGACTTCACTACTTGTTGTCCGTGCTCATCCCTGCAGGTTTCTGCTCTGGCATTATAGCCGTGGCATGTTCGTTTTACTTTCTGGTAAAATTTTCGAACGTCGTTCCTGCCGTAACATCTCTCCATCTCCTCGATCTCGCGCTTCTCGTGCTCCTTCTTCTTCCTTCTCAGAAGCGCATGCTCCTCCCTCCTCTTCTGTTAATAGGGCTCGTGGGCAGCCCTCGTCCGGCGATGCAATCATGGCCACATTGCATTCTGTTTCTCTACATGGGCCTGTCTGCACTCATCATCAAACCAGGGATTTCTCGACGGTGGTGGCTCGAAACCGAGTACATCTGAGGCGGCCTCTCTAATGGCGTTTTGACAACGACTCCATTGCTGTTCTATGGTTTCTGCAGATTGCACCAGGACTTGAGAGAGCTCGAGGGAGACTTGATCGGCGAAGTTCCTGGCGGTCTCCTGCGATTGCAGCTTTCCGACGTTAAACTTTGGTGTTCTTACTCGACTCCGTTGATTCCGAGAAATTCGCATCCGTACCTTGGCTGCAACAAGGTAAAAATCCGAGGCGATGTTGGCTCCTCGAAAGAGGAGGAGGAGTGTCTGCCGTCATCGATCGCAATATGATCAATTTGGTTGGTTGTCGATTGCTCGAAAGACCGCCAGGTCCTCTTATGGATGTTGAGGTGTGGAAATTGTGTACTTGCTACTACCAGATTATGTCCCGCCATAAAGTCCACTAGCCTTAGTCCGTTTTCTGACGTGGTGTTGTGTAGGCTGTGTTTTCCAATGACCCGTTCAAAGATAGCTTCCTTACCCAGCTTCGCATTGAAATCTCCTAGAACGATTTTGGTGTCATAGCTGGGACATTGCGCATACGTTCTGCCTAGGAGATCATAGAAGTCGTCTTTATGTCGGTCATCTTTCTTCTCTGTGGGGGCGTGGACACATAATAAACTTATATTGCCGAGACTGGTCTTGATGCGGATGGTTATGAGGCGTTCGCTTACATACTGGAAGCTTAAGACTTTTTAAGGGGACGCCACGCGGAGGCTGTGTGTCAACTTGTTCTGTTCGCTCGCTCCCGTCTCCTTGAAAACTGTATTTCGAAATTCATCGACATAAACATAAGACTTATAAAAATAAAAAAATGTGAAATTAAATTGGTGGTGGTCGTTTGGGCCTTGTGGGTCGCACCTAGACCACATTTTTTTTTCTTTATAAAGCACGAAGATCAATTAGAGATTGGTGACGGCATGGTTTGCTATAAAATCGTCACTGGACCTGGTGAAACTGAGGTTCTCGGAAGAAGGCTCTTTTTCGTCAAAAACTCTGGCACCATCAATGACGAATGGGCAGGCGCGGCGCATTGTCGTGATATAAGAAAACACACGTGTTTCCGACATACACTCGTCCCAATACACCAACTGCATTTTTTGGTGCATTTCTGAGGGTTCTTCATCTGATTTCATTAAAAATTCAACACAACACGTCACTCATTTTTGCGACGTCACGAAAGGTAGGGTCGACGACGCAGTGTTGCCAATCCCTGGATTTAGACTAAATTACCGGACCTTAATTGCTACACGTCGTATGTCTTAATGAAACTGGGCCTTCGCGTAGGTCTTGAAAGAATCTGCCAACTGTCATAACAATGGTTTCCTGAGATTGTACGACCAATTTGCTTCAAAGGTTAGGTCGACGCACATCAGGATGGCGTATGATTCAGCCTGGAAGATACTAGGACTCATTCCCAGAGCTTTCAAGATTTTCATCTTGGATCATGTGTGTACCACATGACAGTTGGGCGGCTTGGGATCAGTATCTCAAATCTCTTGTCAAAAGTGAACCTGTGTGGTAATGCGTCCGAAGCTTAAGTAATCATATCCAACTCAGAAAGGTGTTGCAAGATAGACCCAATAGTCTACATGGTAAGTCTGTTCCTGAGAAGGACCCTGATTGCACTGTGTATTGCAACCTTTTTAATAAATCTGTGCAGTGGAGTTTGTCGACTTTAAGGCTGCGTACGATAGTATAAATAGGGACGAGCTATACAACGCCATGTCTAGTTTTGACATCCCTGCCAAACTCGTCAGATTGTGCAGGATGACATTGGAGAACTCTCGCTGCTCCATCAGAGTCGGAAGCGAACTTACCGATACCTTTTATGTCAAAAAAGGTTTTAGACAGGGCGACACGCTATCGTGTGACTTTTTCAACATCATCCTTGAAAGTCCGTACAACTGCTCGCATATGCCGATGACATTGACATAATTGGACGAAGTCAGCAAGATGTCATTGAGGTCTTTACGAGCGTTGAGACGGAAGCGGCTAAAATGGGACTGGCGGCAAATGGGGGCAAAATGAGATATGTATATGCTGTCGTCGAAAAAGGACACGAACCACCGGCGTCTTGGCCAGGGCGCACATATTCTTCTTCTTCTTTTATGGCGCTATAGTTCGGGGTGAACCAGGGCCTCAACCAACAAGCTTCTCCAGCCGGCCCGATCTTTGGCCAGCCGCTTCCAGTGCCGCACGCTCAGTTGGTTGAGGTCCCCTTCCACCCGCCTGATGATGAATACATCGCAACAGAAGAGTACAGAGCAGCTTTCACTGTGCGCACCATATCGCATCTCGCATCGCATCTCGTATCGCTTCTCGCATCGCTTCCCGAATCGCATCTCGCATCGCATCGCATCTCGCGTCAATGTGCGCGCAGCCTTGTCCATAACAAAAAAAGGGCAACCATCCCTGGAGAGTAGTGAGCGAACATCTACGACCCAAACCGTCTGCACTCCATTTAGAGAGACGGAGCAAGACTGTGCTTCTTCTCTTTATATTAAAGTTATTGCATCTGCCAATAACAATAACTACTAGGTCATCGGCATATCCGATGGCTTCGTAACCGAAATTGGTTAACTTGTAGAGTAGGTCGTCGATGACCATTGACCAGAGATGGGGTGTAAGGTCTCCACCTTGTAGACACCCATTAGCTGCGAGTGACAGTATGTCACCGAAACCTCTCCAGATCTAGCTGATATAATCTGGCTTTCAAGCATCAGCAAGCTGTCATAGACTAAGCACAAAACATGCAATTAAATAATCCTAGTACCACATCAGAATTTAGCAATAACCTCATTAAAACCTTCGTTGCTTTAGAAAGCAACAAGTAGAGAACGTACAACTTGAGCGAGCAAATTTTCATAAACTCTAAAAAAAAAAAAGAAAAAGCACATGGTACAGCTCAATGAAATCCTCTCGATCACTTATGTACATAGTTGCTAAATGATCTAATAAATTGATTATTAAATTGCACTCCCCGCAAACCCCATAAGCTGCTCATATTGCATTCATTTTGCTCTTAGTTTAGTTTCGTACTTTAGCAGTCTTGTAGAATATCTAACTCCGCCATGTAATTTTCCACAAAACCCACTCTTGGCAGATTTAATCTGCAATTTATTATCCTTTTAATTGACTAGATAGGGGGGCATGCTTGCATTAGAAGTGAAACTGGCGGCTTTCAAATAATTGCAAAAAAAAAAAAGTAAAATTGCGGACTTACTCATAAAGATAGGTATCTGCCTATCTGAATATCCGCCGCACAGTAGGCATGAAAAGGAAAGTAACAAATACGTACATGTAAATCAATCTACTTCGAATAGTTGCAATCCCTGTTTATATAGCTCTCAGCCAATTGGTACTATTACCTTACAGATATGCATGGAAGTTGAGAGTCTATTCTTGGCCCTTTAGTTCTTCATCTACCAAGTGTAGCAATTCAGTTCACAGACTTTGCGACAGCTCGTAATGCGGTGATAAGTAGCACAAGACTTCCCCACAAGCGAATCCACACAGCAACCTGGAGATCTCCGGATGGTCGAACCGCCAACCAAATCGACTATGTGCTCATCGACGTAAGACACTGGTCAAATATCCTGGATGTGCGAACATTCAGGGGAGCAAACGTCGACTCTGACAATTTCATCGTAGCAGCCAAATTCAGAACTCGACTGTCTAATGTTAGAAAACTGCATTAGCCCACCATGAGGTATTTCTACATAAATTGGACGCCTGCGCACACCGGAGGTAACCAGAGTATACAGGGAGCAACTGAGCTAATGGCCCTCCGATATGCCTGTGTAGAGCACAAATGTCAACAATATGTTGCTGCATTACCGCTCAGTCATTCAGGAAGTAGGCGAGACCACCTTAGGCTACCCACCACCCCCGACAAGAAACCCGTGGTATAGAGGCAGCAACCACCGAGGCGTACCAAAAGGCGCTGCAGCGAAAAACCAGGGCAGCGCGAGACCCAGAAGAAGGAAGGAGAATAAAATCCTGCGACTAAAGAAACGAATCTTCGCGGCCTCCCAGCTCAAGGATATCGAAGATTCTAGGGACAAACATAAAAGGCAGGCCTTTTATAGGAAAGCTATAAACCTTGCAGGAAGCATAAAGAGCGGCACCCAGGCTATTCGAGATTTCGAGGGTAATCTTGTCAAGGACCCGCAAGGAATTGTGGATGTGTTTAAGCAGCACTTCCAGCAGCTGCTTAGCGAGCGTTATCAAGAAGGAGTGGTACGGATTGAGGAAATCCCAACTACAGCTGCTGAAGTAGTCCTCCCGATTAGCTTTGAAGAAGTGGGCACAGCTATTAAAAAGCTAAAGAGGCCGCAGGCTCAGATAGTGCGTAAGGACCACGCACCAGATCATCTGTAGAATTTGGGAAGATGAAGGCATGCTTGACGACTGGAATATCAGCTCTATTTGCCCATCCACAAAAAAGGCAATCCCACCTCCTGCAACAACTACAGAGGTATATCCCTGCTCAATATCGCATACAAGATGCTGTCCAGCGTACTGTGTGAACGTCTAAAGCCTTTTTCGCACCGCACAAATCGGCATAATAGGACCTCTGAACGGTTTGAAGCATTCACCGGATTTCGGCAAAAAGATGCGTTGTCGTGTCACTTCTTCGATTTGCTGTGCGACGGGCAGGCGTCAACAGGGAAGGCACTATCTTTTACAAGTCTGTCCAACTGATAGGACATACGCGGATGATATTGACATCTTCGCGTCCGCGCAGCGTGATGTTGTAGGAGCTTTCACGGCGACTGAAGAAAAGGTGAAACGAGTTGGTCTTAAAGTTAACGAGGATAAAACAAAGTACATGCTGTCAAGTCAAAACCGATCCGTCGCTCACCACCTGGGACAAAATATAACGGTTGACTCCATAAAGGACACCACCGTGGAGATCTGGCAGAGAATTGCCCTTGGCAACCGCTTCTACTTCGATTTATCCAAACAACTTGGGTAAAACCCAGGGATAGCAGTGGATGGAAACAGATGGGGGAACGGCCATCGAAGGCAAGGATGTAAAGGTCGTGACTGAAGGAAATGTTGATCGTTTTTTTCATTGTTTAACGAGAATGTGTTCCCACCGACCGGGCGATGAGTAGACAGTACTATATGGACGTCTTAAAGAGGCTGCGAGCACGTGCTTGCTATCTAATAAAGCAAAGATTAGTCACTTACAAGAGGACTGGGACTCCTATAAGGAAGCGCTCAAATCATTCAAAGTAGCGACCAGAACTACTGCGAGAACATCAAGGCGACCTCCACGTATAACCCAAGTCACCTAATACGGAATGACGGTTCCTGGACGACCTCCAGCACGAAAGCCATGCAACTCCTTCTGAACGCACACTTTCCGGGAAGTAGTGACCCGGCTATGACTCAAGTCATCCAGCCGAGAACATCCCCCTTCGAGCATACTTAAAACCTGGTAAATGGCAATATTGCCCTCTGGGCCCTAAAAAGCTTTGAACCATACAAGTCTATAGGCCTGGATGGGATCATGCTAGCGAAGCTCCAGCAGGTGGCAAATCTCATCCTTGTAATCCTTGTTGTAATTATCTTTAAAAGCTGCCTCTCCTTATCCTACATCCCAAGCAAGTGGAAGGAACCCGAAGTCATTTCGTACTCAGGCAAAAGCTCACACACGTATGCAAAGGACTTCAGACCTATTAAACACACACACACACATTCGACACAGCTACAGCTACGAAAGGCTGTTGGAGAACCAACATACCTACAATAAAGGCAGATTGTAGAATCATAGAAAGGTCATTGGAACAGAGGGAATATACCCTAGCGGCCTTTCTCGATATTAAGGGTGCCTTTAACAATGTTGAACCACTGACCGTCACCATAACGCTGACTGATCTGGGTGTAACAGGATCAGTCATAGAACTGGTACCACAACTGCTAACACAAAGAGTCGTCACAGCCAACTTTACTGGTGCCGTTTCAACTAGAATGATCAGCAGAGGTACACCACAGGACGGCTTTTTTTCCTCTCTCCTCGGGACGGTGGTAGTCAATGAACTACTACTCTTACTAGAGCAGGAAGGGCACCCTATGACCGCCTATAGCAGTCTCCGAAAAGTTTCCCAGCACTCTAAGTGACCTAATGCAGGCAGTCTTACAAATAATATTAAACTGGACGAAGAACTA
The DNA here is from genome assembly GCA_951905685.1 of Eumerus sabulonum. NCBI lineage: Eukaryota > Metazoa > Arthropoda > Insecta > Diptera > Syrphidae > Eumerus > Eumerus sabulonum. Next base: position 245,315,087 of record OX645060.1, read on the forward strand.
CGGACTTGGGATGAACCCTAAGAAGACTGATCTAGTACTGTTTACCAATTCTGCCCTTCAACCCACCCAGGTCTGGGTGGAACCCAATTAGCAATCAAAGATCGGGCCAAATAACTCGGGCTAATCCTTGATAGAAAACTAGATTGGAAACCCAACATTCTTGATCGAGTCAAGAAAGCAACCACTGTCCTCTACATCAGTGGTTAGATCGACCCCCACGGAGGCCCTAAACATTCTACCGCAGGCCACTGCCGATTTCGGCCTACGTGTGGCGTATGCCAACCACTACAACTTTACCATCTAACCTAAGTCAGTTGACTTATCTAGCAAATTTCCGTTCTCGAGGCAGCTTTCCAATGAGAGTTCCTCCTATTCGCAGAGTGCGTGCGAGTGGCTTTGTCCTTTGAAGGCGGCGCAACGGGTTTCGTTTCTCCATTATTTCCTTCCAGTCGATCTCTATGTTTTCAGGCGAAAAGTCTAGCTTCATTGGTATAATAGAAGAATAACTCTTCTTGGTACAACCCCACACTTGTACACCGTACGCCCAAAAAGGTTTAAACACATGCTTGTAGAGAAGCAGTTTGTTTTCAGTCCTAAGCTTGGAATGTTTTCCTATCAGCCAGCACATTGTCGTATATTTCAATTCAAGCTCAAGAGTCATTCGAATGGGATCCGAACTTCATTTACAAGGGCAGGTAGTGCACAGATTTGGTTTCGTTGAGCGCGACCCGCCAAACCTTTGTCCAATCGCTTACACAATTCGACTGATTTTCCAGGCGAACATATGAAGGCACAAGCACCAACACTCCAGCCTCTGTCTGCCGGCTCCTACTCTCACCTCCACGAGTTTCTCCTGGATGCCTAGTACTTCAATTGTAGATCGGGTATAACCCTTTGTCAGGTTGTTAGGGGCAGCAAACGAGAGAGGGAGGAGTCTGAGTCGCCACCAAAGCTCAGCTCCTTCTTCGGAACGGCGGCGGAAGAATTCCCAAGATGGAGTCAACGGCGGCGCCCACGGTTTGAGCGAGAAGAACCACCTGGTGAACACCTTATTTCGGGCTACTGCAACATATGTGGAGCTCAGGCCAATAAGGAACGGCACAGCCGGCCCTTTGTTCATTGGGTAAATACGAACCTGGTCCTCTAGGTTGGGGGTTGCGCTTAGGGTTACATCCCTATCGCCTTGGATACGAACGGATTACATGTTGATGACCGCCGCAAACGTCTAAAAGGAAACGAATTCCGGATCTGCACCAGGTGCGGCCGGACAACTGGTCAACTCTTTAGACTGCTATAAGGCAGACATTACCGTGTTCCAAGAAGTGCGATGGGATGGGCCAGGCAAACAGCGGATGAAAAAGTGTGATATTTACTACGGAAACTGCTACAGAGAAAATACTTACTTATCAGGCCAGCGATCCATGGAGGATCTGAGCCTGAGCTATAGCTGCCTTCCATCCTTGACGGTCCCGGGCACGCTGCTTCCAGTTGTCGAGACCAAGATGTCTTACATCCGCGATTACTTGGTCTTTATACCGGAGGTTCGGTCTTCCTCTTCTTCACGAACCAGGCGGCTCGGAGTCGAAGACCCTCTTAGCTGGAGCGTTGATGTCCATGCGCTCGATGTGGCCGAGCCAGTGTAGTCGACGGATCCTTGCCTTCCGGACTACATCCACATCTTGGTACAGCTCGTAGAGTTCGCGGTTGTGTCTTCTTCTCCATTCACCTTCCTCACAGACAGGACCAAATATCCGGCGCAAAATTTTTCTTGCTGTCCGAAAGACAGCTGCTCCGCTGTCCTGCTTATCGTCCAGCCTTCGCCTCCGTACAGCAGGACTGGCAGAATGAGCGTTTTGTAAAGCATGACTTTGGTTTTTGGAGTGAGGAGTTTTGACCCCAGTTGCTTGGACAAGCCGAAATAGCAGCGGTTGCCAAGGGCGATTCTATGCCGGATCTCCACTATGGTGTAATTTGTGGAATTTACGTTTGCCCCGAGGTAGACAAACTCCTTAACTACCTCGAAATTGTAGCTGTCAATTGTTAAATGTTGTCCCAGGTGGTGAGCGACGGATTGGTTTTTGCTTGACAGCATGTACTTCGACTTGTCCTCATTGACCTTAAGACCAACTCGTTTCGCCTGTTCTTCAATCGCCGTGAGTGCTTCCACAATGCCACGGCGAGAACACGCGATGATGTGGATATCATCCGCGTATCCTAGCAGCTGGATGGACTTGTGAAAGATGGTGCCTTCCCTGTTGACGCCTGCCCGTCGCACTATTTGTTCCAGCCCCAGGTTGAAGAAGTCACATGACAGCGCATCTCCTTGCCGAAGTTCGGTACATGTTTCAAACGGTTCCGAAGTCCTAGAACCGAGTCGCACGGTGCATCGCGTGTTTTTTTAGCGTGGCGCGACACAACTGGATCAGTATCCCGAATTCGGCCATCGCACCAAACAGTTCTTCACGATGAATGCTGTCGTATGCGGCTTTAAAATCGATGAAAAGATGGTGTGTATCGATTCGAAACTCGTTGGTCTTTTCCAGGATTTGTCGAAGTGTGAAAATTTGGTCTATAGTTGATTTGCCGGGCCGGAAGCCGCACTGGTAGCTGCCGATAAGAGTGGTGCAAAATGGTTTTAGACGTTCACACAATACGCTGGACAGGATCTTGTATGCGACATTGAGCAGGGATATACCTCTATAGTTCTTGCAAGAGGTAGGATCGCCTTTTTTTGTGGATGGGGCATATAGAGCTGGTAATCTAGTCGTCGGGCATGCTTTCATCTTCCCAAATTCTGCAAATAATCTGGTGCATGCTCCCTACCAGAACATCGCCGCCAGCCTTGTTGTTCTTCAGCTTCTGAATAGCTGTGCCGACTTCTTCAATGCTGGGTGGGAGAACTACTTCAGCGGCTGGAGTTGGGATTTCCTCGGTCCCTACCTCTCTCTCTCTCTTGGTCATGCTCGTTAAGCAGCTGCTGGAAATGCTGCTTAAATACATCCACTATTGCCTGCGGGTCGGTGACAAGATTACCCCCGCAGTTTCGATGAGCCTGGGTGCCCTTTTTGAAGTCTCCTGCAAAGCCTTTGGCTTTCTTGTAAAAGGCTCCTGTTTTATGTGTATCCCTAGACTCCTCGATATCCTTGAGCTGGGAGGCTGCGGAGATTCTTTTCTTTTGTCGCAGTAGTTTTTTCTCCTCCCTTCTTCTGGCTCGGTACTCTTCTCGCGCTGCCCTGGTTTTCCTCTGCAGCGCCTTTTGGTACGCCTCGTCGGTTGCTGCCTTTTTCTGCTCACACTCGCCATCATACCACGGGTTTCTTGTCGGCGGTGGTAGGTATCCTAAGGTGGTTTCGGCTACTTCCTGAATGGCTGAGCGGCAATGCAGCCACATATTATTGGCATTTGAGCACATGGTCGATTTGGTTGGCGGTTCGACCGTCCGGAGATCGCCAGGTTGCTGTGTGGATTCGCTTACGAGGGAATCTTGTGCTACTTATCACCGCATTACGAGCTGTCGCAAGGTCAGCGAGTCGGAAGCGGTTATCTGTTGTTGTATCGTGGAGGCTGTGCTTTCCGATCACTCCGCCAAGGGTGTTTTCCTTACCGATTTTGGCATTGAAGTCCCCGAGCACGATTTTTACATCGTACTCCGGACAAGCTCCGTAGGCGTTGTCCAGGAGGTCATAGAAGTCCTCCTTGATAGGGTCTTCAGCCTCTTCGGTAGGGGCGTGCGCACATATAAGGCTGATGTTATAAAATCTGCCTCTGATGCGGATCACAGCCAGGCGATCACTCATAGGTTTAAAGTCGATGACCTTCGACCTTAACCGCTTTCCCACGACAAATCCGCATCCCAGTAAGTGCAACCTTTTGTGACGGCTGTAATAAATGTCGCAATTTTTCTTCCTAATCATACAGAGAAAATAAACAACGCTTATTCGGATGCGGATTTGTTATTCGAGACAGACTCAGTATGTAAGCGAACGCCTCATAACTATCCGCTTTAAGGCTAATCTCGGCAATATAAGCTTAATATATGTGCACGCCCCCACAGAGGAGGAAGACGACCGACATAAAGACGACTTATATGATCTCCTAAACAGAATATAAGCCCAATGTCCCAGCTATGACACCAAAATCGTTCTAGGAGATTTCAATGCGAGGCTGGGTAAGGAATATATCCTTGAACGAGTCAGAGGAAAGCACTGCCTGCACAACACCACGTCAGAAAACGAACCAAGGCTAGTGGATTTTATGGCGGGACATAATCTCGTAGTAGCAGGATTCTCATACCTCAACATACATAAGGGGACCTGGCCGTCCTCCAATCAATCGACAACCAATCAAATTGATCACATTGCGATCGACGGCTGACACTCCTCCAGCATCCAAGTTACGGATGCGAATTTCTCGGAATCAACGGAGTCGAGTTAAGTCGGATAGCTGCAAGAGCAAGAGACCGCCAGGACCTTCGCCCTCTCAAGTCCCGATGCAATCTGCACAAACCATAGAACAGGAATAGAGTCGGTGTCAGAACGCCATCATAGAAGTCGCCTCAGATGTACTCGGTTTCGAGCCACCACCGTCGAGAAATCCCTGGTTTGATGATGAGTGCAGACAGGCCCATGTAGAGAAACAGAATGCATACATGGCCACATTGCATCGCCGGACGAGGGCTGCCCACGAGCCCTATGAACAGAAGAGGAGGGAGGAGCATGCGCTTCTGAGAAGGAAGAAGAAGGAGCACGAGAAGCGCGAGATCGAGGAGATGAAGAGATGTTACGGCAGGAACGACGTTCAAAAATTGTACCAGAAAGTAAAACGAACATGCCACGGCTATAAAGCCAGAGCAGAAGCCCACAGGGATGAGCACGGATAACTAGTAGTGGAGTCACAGTCGACTCCGGCGATGATAGTCAAAACGCCACCATCAGGCAGAACGAACTATTCACAATGGGCGTAGACGAGAGAGAATCCCGTCCACCCGACCTAGATGATGTTAAGATATCGATATCGAAACTTAAGTCTTATAAAGCTGCTGGAGCAGACGGACTTCCCGCGGAAATATCTAAAGCAGCTGGCGACGAGCTATGGTCGGAAGAACGCATGCCCGATGAATTGAATCTCAGCATCGTCTGCCCGGTCCATAAAAAAGAAGACCCCTATGACTTCGCCAATCACAGAGGGATACATCTCCTGAACATTGCGTACAAGATCCTTTCTGCCGTACTGTGTAAGCGCCTGAAACCGTTCGTGGACAATCTGATAGGTTCCCACCAGTGTGATTTCAGGCCAGGAAAATCCACTATAGACCAAATATTTACACTACGACAGATCTTGGAGAAGAATTCCATGAATTCCAGGTCGACACGCACCATCCTTTTGTCGACTTTAAAGCCGCGTATGATAGTGCTTATAGAGACGAGCTATACAGAGCCATGTCATGTTTTGACATTCCTGCCAAACTCGTCAGACTGTGCAGGATGACTATGGAGAGCTCTCGCTACTCCATTAAGGCCGGAGGTGAACTAACAGACCCCTTCGATGTTAAAAAAGGTTTCGAACAGGGGGATGCCTGTCATGTGATTTCTTTAACACCATTCTTAAAAAAAACGTGCGGGACTCTGGAACCAATACAAGTGGTACGATCTACTTCAAGTCTACACAATTGCTTGTCTACGCAGATGACACTGACGTTATTGGACGGACAAAGCGAGACGTCATTGAAGCAGAAGCGGCTAAAGTGGGTCTAAGGATAAACGGGGACAAGACCAAATATATGCTGTCATCAAAGAAAGACGCGCAACACCGACGTCTTGGTCAGAACGTCACCTTCGGCGTTTTTGAAGTAGTCAAGGAGTTCGTCTACCTTGGCTCGCTAGTGACAAGCAGCAACGACACCAGTGCTGAGATAAAACGCAGAATAGCTCTTGTCAACGGCTGCTTCTTTGAGCTCAAGGGGCAACTGAGTAGTAGAGCCCTCTCTCGAAAAACCAAGGCATCTCCCTAAAAAACCTTAATCATTCTGGTCCTCCTCTATGGCGCTGAGGCTTGGACGTTATCAAAAGCGGATGCAGAGGCTCTTGGGCGTTTCGAGAGGAAAATTCTGCTTTCAATCTTTGGTCCCGTTTGTGTAAACGGTGAGTGGAGGAGAAAATTCAACCAAGAACTGTACGGGCTGTACAGCGAAGAGACTACGACTCCAACCCCGAGGGACGACGCAGCAAAAGACGACCGCATCTAAGGTGGCACGCACAGGTGGAAAGGGACCTCAACCAACTGGGCATGCGGCACTGAAAGCAGTTGGCCAAAGATCGTGCCGGCTGGAGAGGCTTGTTGGTTGAGGCTTTAGTTCACCCCGAACTGTAGCACCATCGAAGTAAGTAAGTAAGTATATTAATAGAATGTTTGTTCAGGGGCCGTGTGAATCTTTTCGATTGGCGAAGTAATTAAACGCTGTTCCAAAAGGACAGGTGTTGCCATTTCTCCCACTTGTCTAAAAAAAAGTTAATCTTACATTCGGGAATGCCTCAGAAAACTTCGGCGCCTATGTACCTTTCGCTGTAACCTAGTAGGTTGATCGGCGATTTCGTTGCACCATGGTACCCACCAGAATTTGACTTTATTTCTCATGGCAAGGTCTTGTAGGGCATCATGGCATTCCTTAACGGACTTAGACTTCGGGCTACACGAACTCAGCGCTTTGACCGCTGCTTGGCTATCAGAGAGTATATTGATGGTTACTCCTGTCATGCCAGTCTCTGGTTTTAGATTGACGCATGTCAGGATGGCATATGATTCAGCTTGGAAGATAGCAGGACTCATTCCTAGAGCTTGGCTCTGGTCCTTCATGGGCTGCAACGAAGCCCAGTCAACTATTCTTTCGTTTGGTTCTGTTAAACAGAGATCTCACCAGTTTCCTTAAAGGGCCCACAGACCTCACACTTGTGTGCACACATGTGTCGGTGTGCGACCAGCTGATTCAAAAAAATGAGATGAGCCCTTCGTTGAGTTGAGAAGCCGCGTCTTCGATGTCACCTGTCGATGCAATCTATTTAAGAAGCAAAGCAGCAAGTTGAGCTTGGAAAAGAGCCCAATTTGTTCGTTTGAGCTGATATCCAGGCTCAACTTGAAACAAAGGGGTTAGAGATTGTGTAAAAAGGCAGATTTGTCGCCTCTTTTGGCAACGGTAAGATTACTTGCTTACTTACTTAGGTGGCGCTACAGTCCGTGGTGAACCCGGGCCTCAACCAACAAGCGTCTCCAGCTGGCACGGTCCTTAGCCAACTTTTTCCAGCGCCGCACGCCCAGTTGGTTAACGTCCACTTCCACCTGCGTGCGGCCGTTCTAAGCCGCGCCTTCCTTCCGGGGCTGATTCGAAGAGTCTTCGGCTCGGAGCTGTGTTTTCTTTCCTTCTACCTCAATGCGAACAAAAGCCTCATTCATCTCGCTTTGTCCGTCCAATCACGTTAATGTCGTCGGCGTACGCAAGCAATTGCGTAGACTTGAAGTACCTCTTTTGTTGGCCAGTGACTCTTGCACGATCTTTTCAAACACGATGTTGAAAAAGTTGCATGACAGCGCGTCACCTTGCCTAAAGCCTTTTTTAAAATCAACGGTCTCGGTTTGCTCTTTTCCGACCTAAATGGAGCAGCGAGAATTCTCCATTGTCAACATGCACAGTCGGACGAGTTTAGCAGGGATGTTAAAACTAGACATGGCTAGACATGGTCATATGCAGCCTTGAAATCGACTTCTCCAAGATCTGCCGTAGCGTAAATATTTGGTCTATTGTGGATTTAACTGGCCACACTGATAAGATCCGATCAGGTTATCCACAAACGGTTTCAGGCGTTCACACAGTACGGCAGAGAAAATCTTATATGCGATGTCAAGGAGACTTATTCCCCTATAGTTGGCCCAGTTATAGGGGTCTCCATTCTTATGGATTGGGCAAACGATGCTGAGATTCCATTCGTCGGGCATACTTTCTTCCGACCATACCTTGCAAATGAGATGGTGCATGCACCTTATCAGCTCCCATCCAGCCGCCTGAAGGAGCTCAGCAGACAGGCCGTCTGCGCCCGCGGCTGTATTAGACTTAAGTCTTGATATCGCAATTTTGACATCGTCTAGGTCGGGTAGACGGAATTCTCCTACATCGTCGTCCATTACGAATGGATCGTTCTGCCTGACAGCGGTATCTTGCCTATCATCGCCGTTATACAGTCTGGAAAAGTGGTCTTTCCAAATCCTCAGCATCGACTGTGGCTCTACTACCAGTTCTCCATTTTTATCCCATCAGGCCGCCGCTCTGGCTTTATAGCCATGGCATGTTCGTTTTACCTTATTATAAAACTCCCGGCCATCATTCCTGCGGAAGCATCTCTCCATCTCCTCGATCTCACGCTTTTCGTGCTTTCTCTTCTTTCTTCTGAAAAGCGTGTTTTCCTCTCTTCTCTTCTGCTCATAGATTTCGCGAGCAACTCTCGTCCGTCGTTGCATCGTGGCTTTTTATGCCTCTTGTTTTGCTGCATGGGCTTGTTCGCATTGTTCATCGAATCAGGGGTTTCCAGGTGATGGCGGTTGGAAACCCAGCACCTCTGAGGCAGCGTCTTTGACGGCGCTCTGGCATTGTGCTGCTGTGGGCGGATTTTGAGAGAGATTGGAAGAGACACGATCGGCAAAGATTCTGGCAGACTCTTGCGATTGTAGCTTTCCGACGTCAAACTTACTTAGTCCTACTCGACTCCTAAGCATTCTTGATATCCTCATTCGTACCTTGGCTACAACAAGATAGTGGTCCGAGTCGATGTTGGCTCCTCGGTAGGTTCGTACGTCGAGAATACTGGAGGAGTTTCTGGCGTCGATCGCAACGTGATCAATCTGGTTGGTGGTTGATTGATCAAAAGACCGCCAGATACCCTTGTGGATGTTGAGATCGAGGAATCGCGTGCTTGTTACAAGGAGGTTACGCCCCGTTAGGAAATCGATTAGTCTAAGTCCGTTGTCGGGTGTGGTGTTATGGAGGCTACGTTTTCATATGATCGACTCAAATATGTCCTCTTTAGCCAGTTTTGCATTAACTGGCGTTCGCTTACATCTCGGAAGCTTACAACTTTTTGTCAAAGTCTTCCTTGAATAACGAATCCGCACCCGAATAGGCGCTGTGAGATTACTGTTAAGCAAATACTCAAAAAGCGCCTCACCTCATTTGTTGGTGTTCCTGCTGCCTCATTTCACATGGTACGTTTTGGCATCGCATCCAATGACCAAATGTTGACAGTTGAGCATAAGCAAACCATACCTATATGTATATGATCAGTGACATATTGACGGATAGAAAGATCGTTGTGAAAATTTGAAACGTGACCTCTACTCAAACGTTTAATGGTCACAGAGTATAAGGAACTCGCCGATCGTCTAATGTATTCACATCAGGGAGATTAGTGATAGCGACTTAATTGCGTATTGGTCGGGTCCAACGATTGACGTTATTGTTACATACTACAGCGTGACTTCGACAAGTTTCAGCCTTTAGATCAGATTGACGTTCACTGGGACTACATTGAAGTGTCGTTAGAATCTTGGAATCTGACTCCTAAGGGCTGAGACGCTTTTGGTCTGAAAAAAGTAGCTGACTTGTTTCCAGAATGAAGGCAATCCGCTACATGGCTTTAATCAGACCCACCCAAGATTGCCTACCAATGTCCCATCTGGTTTAACCCTTATCCTGTACTTCAAAAAAAAAACCTACGTTGTATTTGTGGGTCAAATTTTTTATTTAGGAGTCGCAATTTTTACAAGTAATTTTTTGTTCGGAATGCATTTTACAAATAAATTTTGAACATTTTGTACATTTTGTTGAATATTTTGTACTGTTGGACTTATTCAGGCACAAATAGCAACGGGATCTCTTCAATGTTGACACTGTAGCTTGTTCTGAATTTTTTCGTGCTTGCAGATCTTGAACCACCGATCTTCCCGGACGAGAATCATAGATTCTCCCAATTCCTCCAAAAAAATTCCCCGTCTAAAATGTTTTTCTTTGTTCCAGTTTGGAAAAGTCGATATGTATATAACGAATGCATTGTAGGCTGATATATCTAATATATTATAAAATAACGTCTGTGGTCTGTGGCTCTTTGTCATGGTGCAGAGTGCTCATTAGGATGACTAGGCGGTTTTTTTTAGTCACGTATGCAACGAGAGTTGTATTATTTTCATTGTCGAAAAAGAAATGAGAAAATTGCTCGGGCTTTTTTTTACATCCAAAATTTGTGGCGGCAAAGATGTTTTATTTGTGCGGACTGTTCCAACTAAGGTAAGTTTTCTCCTTAGTAATTCTATCCCTAATTCCTGAGATGTAAAGAAATTGTCGCATGTAATGTTTCTTCCTTTCAAGTCTTTTATGAGGTCTAGAACTACACGATAGCCTTGATTTCGTTCGGGACGACAATTTCTATCCTTACCGGTGTAAACTTGCAAAGACCAGGCAAAGCTCGTTTTACTGTCGCACAGAGCCCACACTTTTATTCCATACTTTCCTGGCTTAGATGGAATGTATTGCTTGAATGGACACCTCCCACGATATGTCACTAATTGTTCATCCACACTAACGTTCTCGCCTGGGTTGTATGTTTTTCGTATATTAGACTCCCATTTGTCCCAGAAATCTCTTATTGGGGCAAGTTTATCCCGAGCTCGTCGTTCGTTTCTGTCGCATTTCTTATCGAAACGTATGACTCGAGATATATTTTGAAACTTTCTCAAGCTCACAGTTGCTTTGAAAATTGGTCGCCCTTTGCTGTCATTCCAAAAACTTTCTAAAGCCTCTCCATGGGACCGAAAAACTCCGGCCAGCAAAAGTAGCCCTATATATGCTTCAATGGATATTGCATCAACCCTTATCCATGTGTCTCTAAATACACTCTCTCCTAAAAACAAATATGCATATGTATATTGAGATAAAAAAAAAAACATAGACAAAAAAAAAAAAAACATTTCTAACCTTCAATGTTGGTCATCTTCACAATAATATCAATGATATCAGGTGGTAAAAACAAACGAAAAGCAGATTTTATGCCGGATATTCTGGAGATAGCATACGCGGTCGGTCCTGGGGAAGTGTTCAAAACATTTTCCCTTCTATGACGCCCGACGAATAAATTTCGCACTTGCCACCTGCACCATTTATACTTTCCATCTTTTGAGAGAAATTGCGTTGGAGTGGGCAGTGCTTCGTCATCCGAACTGATATGCTCCGCATTTGTCATGGGTAAACTTTCCCCACCCAATGAATCAGTTTCATATAAGGAACTATTATACGATAAATGTTCCTCTTCTACCTCGCTTGTCGTATCAATCGCAATACCACCACTTTCATCACGATCAAGCATTTGCTCAATTTCTTCGCTACTCAATCCGGCCATATTGATTCTATGAAATGTAAAAATTAGAACAATGATCAAATGCACAAATGCACAAATAAAGCACTCACTTCTGTTTTATTTCAGAAAATTAGAAATCACTTAGTTACACGCAGTTCGAACGTTTCTATAGTTTTCTAGTAGCGGAGGATAAATATAAAAAAGGTCCTTTTAGTAGGGGAGCCCGGGATGCTAAATTTGCAGTTACTAGAGCGTCATGGGGACCTATTGGATTGTGAAGATTAGGTTCTCAAACCAAAAATTTTATGTCAAGTTTTCCATTTTAGTGGGTAAAGGAGCGTGCAAAATTTTTTAAAAATGTAAAAAAAAACAGTCACATGGAAATACTCGAGCGCGTCAGATATTAATACAGTATACTCGCTTCGTCATTCTGATAACCGTTAGATATTAATCTGACGATTAGATAGCGGTGGGCGGCTGAGAAGAGCGGTAGAAAAGCAAAACAAGGAAAAAGTTATTCGAGCGTGTCAGATATTGAAAGGGGACGTTTAGTGAACTCAAAACAGTGTTCGGTTTAAATTACTGACGATTTGGACGTGGCCTACACTCATGACTGATTTTTGAAAATGTTAAAAAAAATCGTTAACTTGAAATACTCGAGCGCGTCAGATTTTTCTACTGTTGGTTCAACTCGATGTCAGAGTCACCCTAAATGATAATCCGACAATTATGTAGAGGAGTATTGTTGATCTGACAATTTAAAAAACTTTGCATGTGAAACACTGGAAGGAGGGAGAAGGAACGAGAGGCGTGGAGTGGGCAATACATGGATATCAGCATCTGTACGCTCATGCTTTATCGATGGTTTTAGCTATAACGCCCCATGAAAACCGTCAGATTATATGTTTTTCGTAATCGTGATAGAATTCCCTTCAAAATAAAAAAAAAATTAATCGCGCTCGAGTATTTCGAGGTGACGTGTTTTTTTTACAACTTTGCGACTCCCCCATTTCCTTATGCCACGCTCAAATTGTCAGATTATTGAAATATACACTTATCAGGATGTACTTAACTTACATGTTCTTAATCTGACGCACTCGAGTTTTTCCGAGGATCGATTTTTTTTTACTAATCTGACGGGCTGCCCTCAACGCACTCCCCTATATTAAGGGTTCATATTTGGTAGGGGTACATTACAGGATGCAAGGTTTCTCCCCATATGATTTTCTGACGCGCTCGAGTAACGCGCGAAATCCCCGCTTGGGCTCCCCTACTATTTCTCTTCTTTGTATGAATAACAATTGTATTTATTTTTTATTTCTCTCGTTTTATATAGGGTTTTGTGTTTTATTGTTTGCCTAGTAGACACAAGGACCGGATGTGAACTAGACGCTAATTTATTGGTTCATTGCATCGTCTGTGCAATGATATTTTATTACTTTATGATATGTAATGGTCCGCGGAGTGATAATCTTGTGTCTGTTTGTGATAGGGATCGTAACTCACGCGAAGAGCACTGTGAGATCGAGTGGGTCGACAGGATTAAGTATATACACATACATATATACCTAATATATGTAAATAATATTACATGTCGAAGAAAACAGGGTCCTCCAGTCCACGTTTGTTGGAAAAAATATATTGGGCAATTTTGACCCACAAATACAACGTACGTTTTTTGAAAAAAAAAAATTCATAAAATCATATAAATTAGCAAATGTTACAATTTTTTTTCATAGTTCTATTCATTTGCTTAAAAAAATAAATGTCAAGAAATTTGAGAGAAATTTATTCACAAATAAGCGAAAAAACTCATATGAAAGGTGTGTTTGGGCAATTTTGATCCATGAATACAGGATAAGGGTTAATGTGAGTGTCAGTTCAATGGAAAGGATGCGGGTATTTGAGAAAAATGTTTAGGACATGTGTGGGATTACATAGATATCATAATGCCAACGAAGTCGCACGCATAGGGCAAGGATCGTCCGAACAGACCACTCTCTGAGAACTGAGAAAACTGATTCGAAGTCACTTGGCAAGGACAATGACTTCAGTGAGGCATTCCTTTACTTTGATAAATAAGGTCTGATCCACGATAGATTAGTGATGCCCCCAATATCTACGAATCTATCGTCGTGTTCTATAAGTCCGCGTGTTCGAGATTCAGCAGGGGGGTTTCAGGCTACAGTCGGGGAGATATTTTCCGACAGCATCAACGCTTTTGGTGGCTGGAATGGACGCACCAAGCGACTCGTCAAGTCATTTAGCCTCTTCAAGATATAGGGTCAATAGGGTATTTGCAAGATAATTTAATTAGATAAGTTATTTATAAGGACGTTTCTAACTTAATAGGAAATAGCTAATCCTGTAAAAGCAATTCTTTAAAAAAAAGAAGAATTGCTAAGAAGCCATGGAGCTTCATACACATAATAGGACATTGTCATTAAAGTAAAGAATCACAAGTTTATAGGCCTTTTCTAGTAAATATTCATTAGATGCATAAAGCATTAAGTTTATTAGCACACCACTGAAGTCATTGAAAACATGATCTGCTGCCTTGGATATCCATACCACTACAACGTATGGATATGCATTTAATTAACCACTTTGATCTACTAGCTGTGAAGGCCGGCAGCAGTCAAATAAAATATCAAAACGAAATGTATGAATGTACGTGGCGTTACAGCTCATTAAGAACCTAAGCCAAGCTTCTCTCAATTATCCATGAAGTGTGTGATTTTAATTTCTTTAGGTGAATGGCACAGCCTACACGACAACACGTCCGGAAACGGATTCAGGCTATGACGAGGCGTAATCTCCTACTAGCTATCACACGATTCCCACATCTCAATTATCTGTTCAAATCGATCATTTTGCGATCGACGCCAGACACTCCTCCAGCATTTTGGAAGTCCGAACTTTCCGAGGAGCCAATGTTTAATCGGATCATTACCTTCTTGCACTTAAGATACGTATGCGGATATCAAAAACACTGCGGAGTCGAGTAGGACCATACAAATTTGACGTCGAAAAAGCTGCAATCGCAAGTGACTGCCAGGAACTTCGCTGATCGTGTCCACACCCAGCTCTCTCAAGAGCCGATGCAAATATAGATAGATAGATAGATAGATAGGGTTAGGGGGTGGGACAGAGTCGCCTGATCACTGCGGCCACGAGTGGGCCTATTGTGATGTCCCCCACTTACAGTTCACTCAAGAATCCTGAGTTAGTGATAAAACTTAGTATGCTTTTGAGTGAGCTAGCAGCGATTTCTTCTGCTTCAAGATAATACTTGCCTAGGTGACGAAGACGTGTACTGACAAGGCAGTTACAGTGGCATAGTATGTGCTCTGCTGTTTCTTCGTCTTCATTATACATTCGGCAAGTGTCATCTTGTATGATGCCCATTGTATTGAGGTGTTTATTAACTGGGCAGTGTCCAGTAAGGAAACCTGTGATTAAACGAATCTGACTCCTCGAAAGCATGAGAAGTTCTTTCGTTCTTTTGAGGGATGTAGTTGGGAGGAACAGCTTGGCTTATCTGCTACCTTTCGTTTGTAACCAGTAGTGATCCGTCGTGTTCCTTAACCAATTGTTTATGCAGCATTTGGTGGTGCTAATGGGTATGCCGCAGAAAGGCCGTGGCATCATAAATGATGATGCAGAGCCTTTCCTAGCTAGTAGGTCCGCTTGTTCGTTGCCTGTATGGCCGCTGTGTCCAGGTATCCAAATGAGATGAACTCTGTTTGTACTGGCCAGCTGGTGAAGTAGCTGTAGGCAGTCCCATACCAGCTTGGAGGTTATTTCAAAGCTCATTAGGGCTAGAAGTGCAGCCTTGCTGTCAGAGAGAATGTAAATGTTTTTGTTAAGTATATTTCTGTTTATATTTTCTCTGAGGCAGAGTTCTATAGCAAATATCTTTGCTTGAAAAACGGAGTCCATCTGTCCATGCTGACGTAGATGCATGTGCCTGTATTTGCTCCGTCTACTCCAGCCCCAGCGCCTTCGTCCGTTTTGGAGCCATCTGTGTACCACTTGTAGGATCCACGATTGAAGGAGGGTCTATCCTGTTCCCAGTTTTGTCGGTTGGGGAATGTGACCTTGTAGTTTTGGCTGACGTTATATCTGGGGAGACAGTTGTCTGTAAGAGATATCTTTAGGATTTCATGCCTGTTTACTTCGGTAAGGATATCAGGGTGAAAGAGCCTACGGATAGAGTCATCCTCCACGATCATCCTGTGAGCGAAGACCATTGCTTCTTTCTTCAGTTGGAGATGAAGAGGTGGCAGGTCTGTGATGATTTCTAGTGCTGCTGTGGGGGTTGTTCTCATGGCCCCAGTGATACAGATGCAAGCTAGTCTTTTCAATTTGTTGAGCTTGGCTTGCATTGATACTTGTTTTGTTTTGTGCCACCAGACGGGCGCAGCATATGTAAGAGTTGGTCTGGGGCTTGTGCCCCAGTTTTTGCCAGTGAGACTTTTGCTGGTCCATAAAGAGATCCTGGCTTTCTCAATGGTCTTTGTAATGTGAGAGTTCCAAGTGAGCTTTTCGTCTAGAGTTATCCTTAGATATTTGACTTTTTTGAGAACTCTATCGCTTCACCGAAGAGGGTAGGTTTAGAAAGTTTGTGTACATTCCATCTTTTGGTGAAGGCGGCTATGGTGCTTTTCCTAGGATTAACATTTAGTGCAACCTTTATGCACCAGTTTACAACAAGGTTTAGTGCCCGTTGGAGGAGTTCCGAGACTGTGTCTTCGAATTTGCCTCTAATCAGGATCACTATGTCGTCAGCGTAGCCTTGGACATAGAAGCCATTGTTGCTAAGTATGCTTATCAGTTAAATAACCACGATGGACCACAGGAGTGGTGAAAGAACCCCGCCTTGAGGGCATCCTTTCGCGGCGTTTACGCCGATTTTGTCATTGCATAGTGAGGTGTTTATTTTCCTGTTGCTAAGCATGTGTTGGATCCAATTGCATGTGGTATTGTCCACCCCTGTGCTGAGGATGCAACGTTTTATTTGGGTGTAATCGGTGTTGTCGAAAGCACCCTCAATATCGAGAAAGCAACCTATCGCAATTTCTTTGTCGCTCAGGGATTTGTTAATCCGGGCCGTTAGTTCCTGAAGAGCATGCGTGGTCGATTTCCCAGGCTGGTAGGCATATTGGTTTTTGTGAAGTGGTGATCTTTTCAGTGCACCGTCCCTGATATGCCTATCCAGGATTTTTTCCATTGTTTTTAGGAAGAAAGAGGTAAGGCTTATCGGTCTGTAGGACTTAGGCAGGTCTGTGGGTCTACGGCCTACTTTGGGAATGAATTTTACCTTTACCTCTGTCCAGCTTGTTGGTATGTGTCCCCATGCATAGCTGGTTCTAAAGATGTTAATGAGCATGGGGCTGATTTGCGCACTCCTCTTCTGAAGAAGGGCTGGGAAGATGCCATCCTCCCCCGGGGATTTGTACGGGTCAAAAGAATCGATGGCCCATTTTATGCTTCCCTCGTGAAATATCGTTCGTGCTCTCTTCCAATCCTCCCTGATGGGTCTAGTTGCCCTGATCTGCGGAGGTATGTTAGAGAGATCGGAGGGAATGATGTTGGAGTCTGGGAAGTGCGTACTGGTTAGAATTTTTAGTACTTCCGTACTATTTTCCGCGTAAGTGCCATCTGCTCTCATCAACAGACCAATTTGGTTAGTGTACTCTTTGGATACGAGCGCTGCTCTGATTGTCTGAAAGACTCTTCTAATCTCTTGGTTGTAGTTGGTGAGTGAGGCACGATACTGCGTCCAGTCACCAGTCCGTTTAGCTCTGTTGAACAGTTTTCTGGTCAGTGCTCTTAGCTTGGCCAGATTGCTGTTCCACCACGGAGTGGTACGGTTGCCTGACTTAACTTTCTCTGGGCAAGCGATGTGAAAAGCACATACGATGGTAGCATTGAGGCTGTCACAGCAGAGTTCAAGGCTGTCTATGTCTCTGATGCTGTTTGGAGAGTTTCCGATCGTTTGTGCGATTTCTAGGCTATAAGTGTCCCAGTCTGTTGCTCTCGGTTGACTACATGTTCTAGTAATTCTATCTCCTGCTTTTATGCCAAAACAGATCTGTCGACAGTCTGACATCGATGTTTCTGTTGAGACATGCCAGTTTAGAATAGAGTTGCCTATGAACGGGGTAGTTAGGGTGAGGTCTAATACCTCTTCTCTAATTCTATTAATAAAGGTGGGATTATTTCGGTTTATGATATTGAGGTTGTTCCTGACTATGAATTCTAATAGGTACTCACCTCTTTTGTTGATGTTCGAGCTTCCCCATGCTGTGTGGTGGGCGTTTGCGTCACAACATACGATGATATGTGAGCCTCTTCTTCCAAAGTGGTCGAGAAGATCCTGCAGTGGTGTGAAGCCGAGATCCGTGGAGTCGCCCGCAAGGTAAGCTGAGCAGATTACAGACTCTGACCTACCTTCCGCAGTGGATAGCTGGATGATGGCAGCTGCCAGGTCCTTATTCGTGAATTCTGGAATGGGAATGGCTTTAATATTGTTATTGAACATTAAGCAGGCTCTAGGTCGTCCTTCATTTGTGGAGACGTAGAGCTCACCTGATAGTCCTTTGATCTGGTCTTTAATGGTATACGGTTCCTGGATAAAGGCTATATCCTTGTGCTCCTTGTTTAATCTATGGCTCAGTACCGCAGACGCGGCCTTTGCATGCTGTAGATTTACTTAGATGCACCTTAATCCCGGCATGATGGATTCAGTGAGGTACTGGCAGGGCTGCCAGTGTTAGTAATTGTCCCAACCATAGGGCTGACCCCTGAAGTCTTGATTGCCCGAGTTGTTTCTTCAGGCAGCCCTGACGTTTGGGGTGCTTTCATTGTCTCTATGGCTGGTGCACTAACGCCAGATGCAATGGTTGTTGCTCTCTGGTTTGGCTTATGCGCGCCGAGTTCCTCACTCCCTTTCTTAGGCATGGCCGGTATACTTTGGGCATCACACTTCGGATGGGCTTGTACCCTGCCCTTAGTTTTGTTGTCCGCAGTTACCTTTGCCTGCTTGGGAACTCCCTTGATCCTAATTAGGATCTGGGAGAAGTTGAGGAATAGTTTGAACCTTTGCTTCACAATTGCGTCTTTAGAAGCCTCATCAATGGCAAAGGTTACTTGGTCCGCATCGCTTTTTTCCTTGGCAATCCTGAGGACTGTCCATACTTTTGTGCTTATGTTCGCATTCAGCCTCATTATGTGCATAAGGAAGGTGTCCTTGGTAAGGTCATCGGCTTCGGGGACGAATGTTACGCAGGTGTATAGCTTGGGAATGTCATTACCCTGAGTTGCACACAAATCAGCGTTTTCCATGGCTTGATCTTCTCTATCGACGACATGAACCAATTTTTTGTTTCTATGTCGTGACAGGTGATGGAAAGCCATCCATTTCCTGCTGAGGTGGCCTCGAATCTGAGGGAAGGACAATCTTTATCTGTCTTGTCCATTTCCACTAGCAGGCTCTTCCTCACTAATTTTATCTGTTCGTCCGTTAGGGTCTCTTGCGGGTGTTGCGAGTGCATGATAGCGACTTTGCACCGAGCAATGGCATCCCGGTAGGATGGCTCGGATGCATCAGTGCGTTCTCGAGGACCTCCACTGTTTCCCTTAATTTTCGCAAGCGCGCCCAGGGCGATCATTTCTATTACCAACACATGAGCTGCTAGGTCTTCTGTGTGTGGTCGACTCTTCTTGCGGATATTCTCCACAATGGAGTTGTCGTTGGATCGGCTGCGTTTGGGATTTGATGCATCGGTGTTTTTGTGGGCTTCCCTTTCCGCAAGCACGAGAGCATATCTTGCTCTTTCTTTATGTCTCGCCTCTTCGGGCTCCATCCCGTTCCGGATTAGAGCGGCGATTCGTCACTTTTGGGCCCCGGTGAAATAATCGTATATCTGCCGAGGTTTTTTGGCGTCGTCAACCACTGCAACCTCGGCGCTTGGACCTTTAGGTACCTGAGCGTTTTGGTTGTCCGTCTTGTTGGACAGGAGTGTGGTTGCAGAATTTGGAGATGGTTTTGTGACTTCTGTCTCCATTTCGTGTACTGGTGAGCGGAGGAGATATTCTTTTGTTTTTTTTTTTTTTTTTTTGTTTTTGTCGTTCATGTGTTGGTCCCACGAGTATGGCGAGAATTGATGGTCAACCATCTACAGAGCTCCCATGTAGATGTAAGGCTAGTTGCCATGTGAGGGCGCCCGGTATCACATAGGGATCGTACGTTAGCGATGCACATTTTTGTATTCCCTGCACCATTCAGTCCTCGGCACGTATTCCAAACCACCTTGATTTGGGAATGTAGGTGCTCTTGGTCCACGGGGGTGCGATGACCCCTACCACATTACGTGGCCCTCCCCTATCCGCCACCTGGGGACGCGCCGGGTTGCCTGAGAAGCTCGAGTTTTCCCGGGCTGATGCAAACATAGAAAAGTAATTGAGACATTGTCAAAGCGCCATCAGGGAAGCTGCCTTTGATGTATTAGGCTTCCGTCCACTACCTAGGAGAAACCCTTGGTTTGAACTTGATCTTAAACTTGTTGATGACGAGTGCAGGCAGGTATATGCAGAAAAACAGAATGCATATATGGCCATGTTGCATCGATGAACAAGAGCTGCTCGGGAGCTCTGATGATTAAGCAAGCGATTCGATTCGTCGCTGGATTCAAAGACAAGTGAAAGGATATGACAAGCAATCGCAATTTTTGGAGCGAGTAGTGCTGCTAGCGGATGGCAAAGGACTAACAAAGGCCTTGTAGGGGTAGCATCTATTCGACGGATGCTGGCCTGCTAAAAAGCGAGAAGAGCCACCGCAGTCGAACATCTTGCGGCACTGTTAGTAAGTCCTATCCCCACCTCCTCGAGGTGCCATCTGGAGATTTCCTATGGAAATTGCAGACGGGGAAGGGCGAATGGCGAGCCTCCTGCGCCAAAAAAATAGGATTTGTCGGTTGGGCTACGGTCTAGTAAGCCGTAACCGAAAAAAAACCACAAACTCCGAAACAACCACAAGCCTCGGATATAACGGACCGGATTTATGTTGACGACCCTTGCAAAAAACGAAAAAAGGACAATGATCTTCGGCTTTGTACTTGGAATGTTAGGTCCCTAAATAGGCCACGTGCAGCCGAACGACTTGCGGACGCCCTAGGCCGCTATAAAGCGGACATAACCGCCATCCAGGAAATGCTATATTTACTACGGAGACTGCTATAGGGAGAGAGGGCAACGATTGTTTGGAGGCAGATTTGTTGTTCGAGGTGGACTAAGGCAAAAAGTCCTAAGCTTTCGACATGTGAGCGAACGCCCCATAAAAATCCGTATCAAGGCTAATTTTTTTAACATCAGCCTGATCTGCGTCCATGCCCCTACGGAAGACAAGGATGACTCCGCCAAAGATGAGTACTACTATCTCCTAGACAGAACGTATGCCCAAGGCACCTGGCGGTATTTTGATCAATCGACTACCAACCAGATTGATCACATCGCGATCGACGTAAGACACTCCTCCACTATTCTTGATGTTCGAACTTTCCGAGGGGCTAACATCGACTCGGACCACTATCTTGTTGTAGCCAAGAAGCGCTTACGGATATCACGAACGCAACGGAGTAGAGTAAGAATACAAAGTTATGACGTCGGAAAGCTACTATCGCTAGAAATGGCTCGTGCTTTTACCGATCGCGTCTCCCTTAAGCTCTCTAATACACCTCAATCCTCCACGCTATCAATAGAACAGCAGTGGAACCTTTACAAACAAGCCCTGAAAAGCTCTGCATCAGAAGTTTTGGTTTTCAAGGCTTCACCACGAAGAAACACCTGGTTCGATGACGAGTGCAGGAGGATTCATACAGCGAAGAAGGATGCATATAAGGCCTCGCTGCTTAAAAGAACTAGAGCAGCTCGTGAGCTCTACGAGTTAAAAAGAAGGGAAGAGCAAAAGCTTCTCAGGAGAAAGAAGAAAGAGTACGAGAAGCGCGCGATTGAGGATTTGGAGAGGTGTTACTGCATGCGTGACGTTCAAAAGTTTTATCAACAGATGAAGCGAACATGCCAAGGTTATAAAGCCAGAACGGAAGCTTGCAGAGATGAGAACGGACACCTAGTAGTAGAAACCCAGTCGATGCTGAGAATATGGAAAAACCACTTCTGCAGACTGTATAACGGCGATGTTAGTCAATATACCGCTGTCAGGCAGAATGATCCATTTCTAATCGACGAAGACCGCAGAGAACTGCGTCCTCCTGACCTCGACGAAGTTAAGATTGCCATATCGATACTCAAGTCGAATAAAGCTGCTGGCGCAGACGGACTGTCTGCTGAGCTTTTCAAGGCAGCTGGGGATGACCTGGTTAGGAGCGTGTACCAGCTCATCTGTAAGATATGGTCAGAGGAAAGCATGCCCGAGGAATGGAGTCTCAGCATCGTATGCCCGAATTACAAGAAAGGAGACCCCTCTGATTGCGACAACTACAGAGGAATAAGTCCCCTTAACATCGCCTGCAAAATCTTCTCTGCCGTTTTGTGTGAACGCCTGAAGCCTTTTGTAAATAAGCTGATAGGTCCTTATCCTATCCTTCAGGGAAGTCCACCATCGATCAAATCTTCACACTACGGCAGATCCTGGAAAAAACCAATGAATTTCAAGTCGACACTCACTACCTATTTGTCGACTTCAAAGCCGCATACGACAGCGTAATTGCGTAATTAGAGACGAGCTATACAACGCTTTGTCTACCTTTGCCATACCTGATAAACTCATCAGTCTATGCAGGATGACTTTGGAGAATGCTCGCTGCTCCATCCGAATCGGTGAACAGCTTACCGATAGTGTTGATGTCAAAAAAGGAATTAGGCAGGTCGATGCGCTGTCGTGTGATTTCTTCAACATAATCTTGGAAATGATTGTACAAAAATCACTGGCCAATACAAGAGGCACAGTCTTTTTTAAGTCCTCGCAACTCCTTACATACACCGACGATATTGACATATTAGGTAGATCACAGTGAGATGTCAATGAGGCGTTTGCGAGTATTGAGATGGAGGCGGCGAAATTTGGTCTGGCGGTAAACGAGGGCCTTGGTCGGTTCGAGAGAAAGATTTCGGCCGTGATTTTCGGGCCTATAAACGCAGAAGGGGGACATGAGCCTCGTCAGGCGTCTACGGATTCAACGCCTAAGATGGCTGGGCCGTGTACAGCGAAAGATCGTGCTAGATGGAGTTGCATGTTGGTTGAGGCCCAGGTTCACCCCGAACTGTAGCCCCCGCTTAGAAGAAGAAGATGAAGAAGTGCTGCCAGCTTGGCATGTGATACATGTCTTCAACATCCTCCGGGGGGAGATTTCAAGTGAGTACAGCAGTTGAATAGGACGCCAAATAGTACTTCCATCTGGTAAACGTAGTTCACAAGCCCAAGTGGTTTTCACCATGGTCATCTTCCACGATAACCGAGGGAGAAGGTGATCGTAGATGAGAACCATATCGCCTTCTTTTATGTTATATGATGAGCCAAGTATTCTGTCTTCCACCGTTTCCAGAATTGCTTTGTTGCTCGCAGTCTGTTATTCCATCTACTCGTACAGCGAAGATCTTATGTTGAAACTGAGTGGCGTTACAGCCCATGAAAGACCAGAGCCAAGCCTCTCTCAATCACCCATGTTGTGTGTTATTTATTTTTCACATATGTAGGTGAAAGAGACTTACAGTTTAATGCCGATTCCGAACGGCGTGAGTCGAGAAGCTTTTTCAAGGCAAGTATATTAGGGGGGGTTTTGCCAGTACCCCGCCAAGGAGGAACGCCGCAAAATAAACATTCGATGGCGTTGGTGATATCGGGATCCGAACTCGCTCATCGTGCGTCAGAGTCTAACACACTAACCACTGTGCCACGGCCCCTTATCGAAGTGTGCCCAGGTGAGGGAAGATAAGTCATTTGGGTTGTCCCTTATATACGTGAAAGGACGAGAATTCAGTAAGAAAAGTGTTGAGCTCCTCACCGCTAAGTGTAACTCTTCCTATTGCCGACTGACCTTAACCTTATTGACTCTTTGGGTTACGAAGAAGGAATGGCCGAAGCCATGTGCCTTTTTAACCCTTTAGTACAATCGACAAATGTAACTTAGTACAAGAATTAGGTTAGTGCTATGATATTATACAGTAGGAACACCGACTTCAGTGGATTCTATACCGAACGCACTAAGCGCTCAAATTCGCTTCATAGCAACGCAGTTGTGAATGGAAAGTGACCAGATGTACTGTTGCAGGCATAACACTCATAGTATATGGTCAACTGAAATTCATCCTCTGCATATGCAATATTAAAGTGCTCGAACGAATTACTACGGACTATGACCAAACCCGGAATTTGGTCGGCTCTCGTCCTATCTAGGACAACCACCCCTGAGAGTGGTGAACGAACATCAACGACCCAAACCACTACACCCCGTTCAGGATGTGTGCCAAACATCTTAAGAGTATAACTCTTGAACCTGCGCGAACTATAAAAAAAAAAAAAACAATCCACTCCACCACGGTGTTCGTTCCATTATTACTGCCCACTGTTTTCCACTGTTTCCCTTAATTTTCGCAAGCGCGCCCAGGGCGATCATTTCTATTACCAACACATGAGCTGCTAGGTCTTCTGTGTGTGGTCGACTCTTCTTGCGGATATTCTCCACAATGGAGTTGTCGTTGGATCGGCTGCGTTTGGGATTTGATGCATCGGTGTTTTTGTGGGCTTCCCTTTCCGCAAGCACGAGAGCATATCTTGCTCTTTCTTTATGTCTCGCCTCTTCGGGCTCCATCCCGTTCCGGATTAGAGCGGCGATTCGTCACTTTTGGGCCCCGGTGAAATAATCGTATATCTGCCGAGGTTTTTTGGCGTCGTCAACCACTGCAACCTCGGCGCTTGGACCTTTAGGTACCTGAGCGTTTTGGTTGTCCGTCTTGTTGGACAGGAGTGTGGTTGCAGAATTTGGAGATGGTTTTGTGACTTCTGTCTCCATTTCGTGTACTGGTGAGCGGAGGAGATATTCTTTTGTTTTTTTTTTTTTTTTTTTGTTTTTGTCGTTCATGTGTTGGTCCCACGAGTATGGCGAGAATTGATGGTCAACCATCTACAGAGCTCCCATGTAGATGTAAGGCTAGTTGCCATGTGAGGGCGCCCGGTATCACATAGGGATCGTACGTTAGCGATGCACATTTTTGTATTCCCTGCACCATTCAGTCCTCGGCACGTATTCCAAACCACCTTGATTTGGGAATGTAGGTGCTCTTGGTCCACGGGGGTGCGATGACCCCTACCACATTACGTGGCCCTCCCCTATCCGCCACCTGGGGACGCGCCGGGTTGCCTGAGAAGCTCGAGTTTTCCCGGGCTGATGCAAACATAGAAAAGTAATTGAGACATTGTCAAAGCGCCATCAGGGAAGCTGCCTTTGATGTATTAGGCTTCCGTCCACTACCTAGGAGAAACCCTTGGTTTGAACTTGATCTTAAACTTGTTGATGACGAGTGCAGGCAGGTATATGCAGAAAAACAGAATGCATATATGGCCATGTTGCATCGATGAACAAGAGCTGCTCGGGAGCTCTGATGATTAAGCAAGCGATTCGATTCGTCGCTGGATTCAAAGACAAGTGAAAGGATATGACAAGCAATCGCAATTTTTGGAGCGAGTAGTGCTGCTAGCGGATGGCAAAGGACTAACAAAGGCCTTGTAGGGGTAGCATCTATTCGACGGATGCTGGCCTGCTAAAAAGCGAGAAGAGCCACCGCAGTCGAACATCTTGCGGCACTGTTAGTAAGTCCTATCCCCACCTCCTCGAGGTGCCATCTGGAGATTTCCTATGGAAATTGCAGACGGGGAAGGGCGAATGGCGAGCCTCCTGCGCCAAAAAAATAGGATTTGTCGGTTGGGCTACGGTCTAGTAAGCCGTAACCGAAAAAAAACCACAAACTCCGAAACAACCACAAGCCTCGGATATAACGGACCGGATTTATGTTGACGACCCTTGCAAAAAACGAAAAAAGGACAATGATCTTCGGCTTTGTACTTGGAATGTTAGGTCCCTAAATAGGCCACGTGCAGCCGAACGACTTGCGGACGCCCTAGGCCGCTATAAAGCGGACATAACCGCCATCCAGGAAATGCTATATTTACTACGGAGACTGCTATAGGGAGAGAGGGCAACGATTGTTTGGAGGCAGATTTGTTGTTCGAGGTGGACTAAGGCAAAAAGTCCTAAGCTTTCGACATGTGAGCGAACGCCCCATAAAAATCCGTATCAAGGCTAATTTTTTTAACATCAGCCTGATCTGCGTCCATGCCCCTACGGAAGACAAGGATGACTCCGCCAAAGATGAGTACTACTATCTCCTAGACAGAACGTATGCCCAAGGCACCTGGCGGTATTTTGATCAATCGACTACCAACCAGATTGATCACATCGCGATCGACGTAAGACACTCCTCCACTATTCTTGATGTTCGAACTTTCCGAGGGGCTAACATCGACTCGGACCACTATCTTGTTGTAGCCAAGAAGCGCTTACGGATATCACGAACGCAACGGAGTAGAGTAAGAATACAAAGTTATGACGTCGGAAAGCTACTATCGCTAGAAATGGCTCGTGCTTTTACCGATCGCGTCTCCCTTAAGCTCTCTAATACACCTCAATCCTCCACGCTATCAATAGAACAGCAGTGGAACCTTTACAAACAAGCCCTGAAAAGCTCTGCATCAGAAGTTTTGGTTTTCAAGGCTTCACCACGAAGAAACACCTGGTTCGATGACGAGTGCAGGAGGATTCATACAGCGAAGAAGGATGCATATAAGGCCTCGCTGCTTAAAAGAACTAGAGCAGCTCGTGAGCTCTACGAGTTAAAAAGAAGGGAAGAGCAAAAGCTTCTCAGGAGAAAGAAGAAAGAGTACGAGAAGCGCGCGATTGAGGATTTGGAGAGGTGTTACTGCATGCGTGACGTTCAAAAGTTTTATCAACAGATGAAGCGAACATGCCAAGGTTATAAAGCCAGAACGGAAGCTTGCAGAGATGAGAACGGACACCTAGTAGTAGAAACCCAGTCGATGCTGAGAATATGGAAAAACCACTTCTGCAGACTGTATAACGGCGATGTTAGTCAATATACCGCTGTCAGGCAGAATGATCCATTTCTAATCGACGAAGACCGCAGAGAACTGCGTCCTCCTGACCTCGACGAAGTTAAGATTGCCATATCGATACTCAAGTCGAATAAAGCTGCTGGCGCAGACGGACTGTCTGCTGAGCTTTTCAAGGCAGCTGGGGATGACCTGGTTAGGAGCGTGTACCAGCTCATCTGTAAGATATGGTCAGAGGAAAGCATGCCCGAGGAATGGAGTCTCAGCATCGTATGCCCGAATTACAAGAAAGGAGACCCCTCTGATTGCGACAACTACAGAGGAATAAGTCCCCTTAACATCGCCTGCAAAATCTTCTCTGCCGTTTTGTGTGAACGCCTGAAGCCTTTTGTAAATAAGCTGATAGGTCCTTATCCTATCCTTCAGGGAAGTCCACCATCGATCAAATCTTCACACTACGGCAGATCCTGGAAAAAACCAATGAATTTCAAGTCGACACTCACTACCTATTTGTCGACTTCAAAGCCGCATACGACAGCGTAATTGCGTAATTAGAGACGAGCTATACAACGCTTTGTCTACCTTTGCCATACCTGATAAACTCATCAGTCTATGCAGGATGACTTTGGAGAATGCTCGCTGCTCCATCCGAATCGGTGAACAGCTTACCGATAGTGTTGATGTCAAAAAAGGAATTAGGCAGGTCGATGCGCTGTCGTGTGATTTCTTCAACATAATCTTGGAAATGATTGTACAAAAATCACTGGCCAATACAAGAGGCACAGTCTTTTTTAAGTCCTCGCAACTCCTTACATACACCGACGATATTGACATATTAGGTAGATCACAGTGAGATGTCAATGAGGCGTTTGCGAGTATTGAGATGGAGGCGGCGAAATTTGGTCTGGCGGTAAACGAGGGCCTTGGTCGGTTCGAGAGAAAGATTTCGGCCGTGATTTTCGGGCCTATAAACGCAGAAGGGGGACATGAGCCTCGTCAGGCGTCTACGGATTCAACGCCTAAGATGGCTGGGCCGTGTACAGCGAAAGATCGTGCTAGATGGAGTTGCATGTTGGTTGAGGCCCAGGTTCACCCCGAACTGTAGCCCCCGCTTAGAAGAAGAAGATGAAGAAGTGCTGCCAGCTTGGCATGTGATACATGTCTTCAACATCCTCCGGGGGGAGATTTCAAGTGAGTACAGCAGTTGAATAGGACGCCAAATAGTACTTCCATCTGGTAAACGTAGTTCACAAGCCCAAGTGGTTTTCACCATGGTCATCTTCCACGATAACCGAGGGAGAAGGTGATCGTAGATGAGAACCATATCGCCTTCTTTTATGTTATATGATGAGCCAAGTATTCTGTCTTCCACCGTTTCCAGAATTGCTTTGTTGCTCGCAGTCTGTTATTCCATCTACTCGTACAGCGAAGATCTTATGTTGAAACTGAGTGGCGTTACAGCCCATGAAGGACCAGAGCCAAGCCTCTCTCAATCACCCATGTTGTGTGTTATTTATTTTTCACATATGTAGGTGAAAGAGACTTACAGTTTAATGCCGATTCCGAACGGCGTGAGTCGAGAAGCTTTTTCAAGGCAAGTATATTAGGGGGGGTTTTGCCAGTACCCCGCCAAGGAGGAACGCCGCAAAATAAACATTCGATGGCGTTGGTGATATCGGGATCCGAACTCGCTCATCGTGCGTCAGAGTCTAACACACTAACCACTGTGCCACGGCCCCTTATCGAAGTGTGCCCAGGTGAGGGAAGATAAGTCATTTGGGTTGTCCCTTATATACGTGAAAGGACGAGAATTCAGTAAGAAAAGTGTTGAGCTCCTCACCGCTAAGTGTAACTCTTCCTATTGCCGACTGACCTTAACCTTATTGACTCTTTGGGTTACGAAGAAGGAATGGCCGAAGCCATGTGCCTTTTTAACCCTTTAGTACAATCGACAAATGTAACTTAGTACAAGAATTAGGTTAGTGCTATGATATTATACAGTAGGAACACCGACTTCAGTGGATTCTATACCGAACGCACTAAGCGCTCAAATTCGCTTCATAGCAACGCAGTTGTGAATGGAAAGTGACCAGATGTACTGTTGCAGGCATAACACTCATAGTATATGGTCAACTGAAATTCATCCTCTGCATATGCAATATTAAAGTGCTCGAACGAATTACTACGGACTATGACCAAACCCGGAATTTGGTCGGCTCTCGTCCTATCTAGGACAACCACCCCTGAGAGTGGTGAACGAACATCAACGACCCAAACCACTACACCCCGTTCAGGATGTGTGCCAAACATCTTAAGAGTATAACTCTTGAACCTGCGCGAACTATAAAAAAAAAAAAAACAATCCACTCCACCACGGTGTTCGTTCCATTATTACTGCCCAGGACATTCTGCGTTCTGCTAAAAGGAGCTTCCATTCGTTAGAAACGAGAATATCTCCTAACGCAGAGTGTTCCGAAGAAAGTCGTTTGACAGTTGTTGCGTTATCCGACATAAAGGTATCTGGAGATCCTCTGCATACGATAAGTCCATGTCCATGAGACAACTTTCAGCCAAGAGGTTAGGTGTTAGCTCAAGATGGATGGCACGAACAAGTACGGAGCAAGTAAACGGCATTATGTGCAATTTGTTAATAACTCCCTGTTGTTCAACAAACAAAGGCCCCACAAAGTCGAGACCTGTATTTCCAAATGGTCTCGAGGCTTAGACCCGCTCAATTGGCAATCCACCTACAGATTGATACGCAGCTTTGCTCTAAGATGCGTGCAAGTTGTGTAGGAGCTTGTCATTCGTTTGATAAGTTGCCTCGCTCCTGCAATCCAATATTTTTGCGCAATAAAGTGAAAGTTTGTTTACACGTGCGTGAAATCACTAATAAGTTTTGTAATGGGAAATGTCTCGTCATAAGACTCCTCCGATTTTGTTTTTAAAGCAGAGAGACGGGAACCAACTCTTAAAATTCCCCTCTCGCCTATCTGGATTCAGATATAATATAGGCGAAGAAGCTCCGATCGGAATCCCTCTCACCAAATTTCGCATTTCGCCAAAAAATGCAGTCTCTTGATTTAGTTTTATCCAATAGTACTCATCTCATCCGCACTGGCCACTAGGTGGCCGGATCTTAGAGCTCTTAAAGAGTAAAGAAGGGAGGAGCATGCAAAGGGAAAAAAACCGCCCAAGTGCGAGTCGGACTCGCGCACGAAGGGTTCCGTACCATCTGTATATAAAAATATGAAAGAGACACAGTAGGGATCAATGCTTGTAAGTGTTTTATTGGTTGTGGGATATGATCGAAAGTTAATTTCACAACAACTGAATTTGTTGCAACATTTAATATCTTAGCCTATCAGGATGGAAAAGGAGGGGAATAGCAATTGTACGAAAGGGTTTGCAGCAAGGATAAACTTAGCAGTGACACGATAGGTTAATGATTAATCAAAGCTGGGAAGTTTGCTACTGGTTGTGGGAAATTGTCGACTAACCTTAGGTCAGTATGTGACCCAGGGGATTTTTTGGATGAAAATCATGTCGGTTGTATAGGCGACTTCAACGCAAAGCTGGGCAGAGAAGACATATTTAGGTCGATCATAGGAAAGCCAAGCCTCCATAACACCACATCCGACTACGGATTTAGGCTAATCGACTTAATAATGGGGCGCAACCTCCTTGTAGCAAGCATACGATTCCCCCATCTCAACATCCACAAGGTTATCTGGCGGTCTTTTGATAAGTCGACCGCCAACCAGATTGATCACATTGCGATCGACGCCAGACACTCCTCCAGTATTCTCGAAATACGTACCTTCCGAGGAGCCAACATCGACTCGGACCACTACCTTGTTGTAGCCAAGGTACGAATGAGGACATCAAGAATGCTTAGGAGTTGAGTAAGACTACGTAAGTTTGACGTCGGAAAGCTACAATCGCAAGAGACTGCCAGAATCTTTGCCGATCGTGTCTCCTTCAAACTCTCTCAAAATCCGCCCACAGCAGCGCAAACAATAGAGCAGGAATGGGCGCATTGCCAGAACGGCATCAGAGATGTTGCTTCTGAGGTGCTGGGTTTCAAACCACCACCAGCTAGAAACCCCTGGTTCGATGAACTACGCGAACAAGCCCAGCGGCAAAACGTCTCCGTCTCTTTTAGATGAAAGCAGATATTTGGTTTTACCCTCATTAATCTTGAGACCCATCTTAGCCGCTTCTATCTCAATGCTTACAAAGGCCTCATTGACGTCTCGCTGTGTCCGTCCAATCACGTCAATGTCGTCGGCGTACGCAAGCAATTGCGTAGACTTGAAGTACCTCTTTTGTTGGCCAGTGACTCTTGCACGATCTTTTCAAGCGCGATGTTGAAAAAGTTGCAGGACAGCGCGTCACCTTGCCTAAAGCCTTTTTTAAAATCAAAGGTCTCGATTTGCTCTTTTCCGACCTTAATGGAGCAGCGAGAATTCTCCATTATCAACATGCACAGTCGGACGAGTTTAGCAGGGATGTTAAAACTAAACATGGCTCGACATGGTCATATGCAGCCTTTAAATCGACGAAAAGGTGGTGAGTGTCGATTTGGTATTCCTGTGTCTTCTCCAAGATCTGCCGTAGCGTAATTATTTGGTCTATTGTGCATTTACCTGGCCTGAAACCACACTGATAAGAGCCGACTGGACTGAATTCTGTAACTTCGTCGTCCATTACGAATGGCTCGTTCTGCCTGACAGCGGTATCTTTTCTATCATCGCCGTTATACAGTCTGCAGAAGTGGTCTTTCCAAATCCTCAGCATCGACTGCGACTCCACTACCAATTCTCCATTTTCACTCCTGCAGGCCGCCGCTCTGGCTTTGTAGCCATGGCATGTTTGTTTTACTTTATTGTAAAACGGACGGGCGTCATTCCTGCGGAAGCATCTCTTCTTCTCCTCGATATCACGCTTTCCGTGCTCTCTCTTCATTCTTCTGAAAGGCGTGTGTTCCTCTCTTCTCTTCTGCTCATAGATTTCGCGAGCAGCTCTCGTCCGTCGTCGCAGCATGGCTTTATATGCCTCTTGTTTTGCTGCATGGGCTCATGGGCTCGCATTGTTCATCGAACCAGGGTTTTCTTAGTGGTGGCGGTTTAAAACCCAGCACCTCTGAGGCAGCGTCTCTGACGGCGCTCTGGCAATGCGCCCATTCCTGCTCTATTGTTTGTGCTGCTGTGGGCGGATTTTGAGAGAGCTTGGAGGAGACACGATCGGCAAAGGTTCTGGCAGTCTCTTGCGATTGTAGCTTTCCGACGTCAAACTTACGTAGTCTTACTCGACTCCTATGCATTCTTGATATCCTCATTCGTACCTTGGCTACAACAAGGTAGTGGTCGGAGTCAATGTTGGCCCCTCGGAAGGTTCGTACGTCGAGAATACAGGAGGAGTGTCTGGCGTCGATCGCAATGTGATCGATCTGGTTGGTGGTCGATTTATCATTGTGTCGTAGCTCGGGTATTGGGCATATGTCCAGGAGATCGTAGAAATCTTCTTTGATTCGATCGTCCTTTTCTTCCGTTGGGGCATATTAAGCTAATGTTTCCAAATTTAGCTTTGATGCGGATTGTTATGAGGCGTTCGCTTATATCCCTCGAATCCGCACCTGAATAGGCGCTGTTTGTTCTCCTTGTAGCAGTTCCCGTAGCAGTTTTTCATCCGTCTTTTGCCTGGTCCATGCCATTGCACTTCTTTAAGTGCGGTTATAACTGCTTTATCGCAGTTGAGGGTTTGCTCCAATTGATCGCGTGCCCCCGGTCTGTTAAGGGACCTCACATTCCAGGCGCAGGCTCTCAAGTCCGTTAGTCGTTTGCAGGGGTCGTCAGCATTGTATCCGTCCGTATCCGAGGCTTGTTGTCGTTTCGGAACAAGTAAGTTTTTACGTGATAGGGATGTTACCCCTAAGCATAACCCCCAACCTGGAGGGCCAGGTTCCTCCTTCCCCAGGAACAAGGGGTTGGGTCGCTGCACACATTGGTTCACTACCTGGCGGGTGCCAGCCACGCGGAGGCTGTGTGTCAACTTGGATTGAGCAGGGACAGAGATCGAAACTGGCGTTTGCCATGTTAAACGCGATCAACTTCTTTGCTCTGATTGCTCGCTCCCTCCCTCCAGCTCTGTTAGCAAGCCCTACTTCCACCTCCTCGTGGTGCCACCTGGGGATTTCTATTTGAAATCGCAAACGGAAAAGGGCGAATGGCGAGTTTCCTGCGCCACAAAACAGGATAAGTGTCAGTTAGGCTATGGCTCGGCAAGCCATACCTGAATAAAAACCAACAAGCCAAAAAACCGGAAAGAAGCCTCGGATACAAAAAAAGGGACGAATTACCGGATCGCGACCCAGGAAACAACCAAAGGAAACGGAAAACTAATATTCGGAGGCCCTAGACTGTTATAAGGCAGATATTACTGCAATTCAGGAGGTGCGATGGGATGGACCGGGCAAAAAGAGGATGAGAAACTGTGATATCTACTACTACGCCCCTACCGAGGACAAGGATGACGCTACAAAAGACGACTTCTATGACCTCCTAGATAGGACATATGCCCAATGTCCCAGTTACGATGTTAATATCGCACTGGGAGACTTTAACGCAAAACTGGGCAGGGAAGTCGCCTTTGATAGGGTTATTGGCAAGCTCAGCCTACACAGCACCACATCCGAAAATGGATTTAGGATGATAGACTTCGCAACGGGGCGAAATCTTCTAGTTGCTAGCACGCGTTTCCCAATTCTCAACATCCACAAAGGAACTTGGCGATCAACTGTCAACCAGATTGACCACATTAGGATTGATGGCAGGCACGCATCCGATATTCTGGATGTACGAAATTTTAATCGCAACACCTGTCCTTCTGGAACAGTGTTCGGGGACTCCGTCAATCTAAACGACTTATACGACCCCTGAACAAACACCCTTTTGACATACTCAAACTCAATAGAGGGGATATCAGAAAACTAGTCAGCTATCTAACGGGACACTGCGGTCTGATATATCTTCTAAACAAAATTAGTCTCTCTTCTGAAACTGAGTGTCGGCTCTGTCTAGAGGACGATGAGACGGCAGAACACATACTGTGTGAGTGTGCTGCACTCTGCCATCTTAGGAAGCGCATCCTTCTCAGTGAAGTTGTGACTCCTGAGGGGATCACCCTGGCTCCTACGAGAAGCATTGTCAACTTCATTATAGGGGTGGAGAGGCTACTCGGCTAATCGGCTAGCAGGCACAATAGATCTGCAAAGGTCGCAGTGCCGTATTGCTAATTGTTGTCGAATGAAACATACCTGTGGTGAATAACCAAATGCGTTTATCAACCCTGCTTGCTGTGTCGTGTTAAACTCCCCTCATGAGCTAACTACTGGCATGCGGCCATTTGCCGAATGTCCGCCAAAGGGGAACGACACAGTAAGTATGTTAATAAAAATAATCTAATAAATACGTAAAATTATGCTTTTAGATAATAAAACGACTCAATACAGACGGAAGTTTTGTTATTTCAACCCCTTACGAAACATTTTTTTATTATTGTGTCAATTATGGAAACAATTAGTCGACACACAATTAATCGCCAAGCCATAAAAAGCAACATACATATGTCACGTCCTCAAACAAGAAGCCAGAGGGCAACGGAAGACAATTCATGCCGTGGAACATCGCCAACTCCTGCTGCCGAGATGGAAGAAAGTGAACCACAAGAAGCCGAATCTAATCTAAACACCAATGCGATCCTTTCTGCAATGCGGGAAGAAATAAGTCGACTGAAATCGTCCTTTGTGCAGATGGAAGCTGAGAAGTATAGTCTACAGAGGGAACTACAAGCCATACGAACATCCACGCAAGCCGCCGTGAATAATTCGAGTACTCCGTCTACCCATCCATCTGCATCCTCGCTTTCACACCCGAATGCCGCAACAGCCAGTCCATCATATCAGAACCACAATCCGCCATTCTCAGGTATGTTCCAAAATAAATTAATAGGTATTGACGCCGGCCACGTGTCCGACATAACCTCACTATTCGCTCCCCCAAATTTGCCGCCGATAAGTACAACTACATCTACAACATCCGATATAACCTCACTTATTGCCCCCCCAAATTTTCCGCCGATAAGTACAACTACATCTACAAATATACCACCAAACAACCCATTATCATCTTGTTCAACTGTACAGTATACGACTCAACACACACAAAAATTGTATGATCTGCCCGAATTCTCGGGATCGCCAGAACGATGGCCTATGTTTTCTGTTGCGTTTAAGGAAACAACAGCTGCATATAGGTACACCGATTTGCAAAACCTCTCTCGCTTACAAAAGGTTCTTCACGGTGAAGCTGAACGACTCGTTGAATCGTTGCTTATACATCCAAGTTGCGTTAAAGATGTCATGAGTACCTTGGAATTCCACTATGGACGCCCCGAGATATTGATTAGAAGCCAGCTATCAAAAATAAAAGCATATCCTATTATAAAGGAAAGTCATGCAAGTGAAATAATAAACTTCAGTACATTAGTATCCAATCTGACGGTTCATTTAGAGAATGCGGCTGCCACTCCGCATTTGAATAATCCCTTTTTGATCGATCAACTTGTGAGCAAGTTGCCGGTAAGTAAGAGAGAGGAATGGGCCAGACATGTTATTGCGACGTCATCTGTTTATCCAAATGTTCGCGAATTCAGTGATTGGTTAAGACGAGTTGCCTCTTATGTGGTATAGAGTCAGATAGAGTTAAGCCACAAGAGAGAAAGTCGAGGGGTAACTCTGTTTACGCCATCTCAGAAGGAACCAGAGCAAAATGCTTCGTATGCCCAAAGGAGCACCCACTGTACAAATGTCCACAATTCAAAGGAGTCACAGTCGCTGACAGATGGAGCATCGTCAAAGCAAACCACGCATGTTTTTCGTGCTTACGTTCGGGACACGCTGTCTCCAAATGCCCCATCCGTCGAGAGTGTGGTATTGCGTATTGCCACAAATATCATAACCGCCTGCTCCATGACTCCAACCGAGATAATTTGCAACAACACCACCCATCCAAAAGTAACCAATCGACTGAAATGAACAAACCTAATACAGTTCCAAATACTAATGCCATGTCGAGCCAGATATCGCCGCAACAAAATGCAAGTATCCACGCTTTTGATTACGGAATGTCTCATAAACAAACCCTTTTAAAATTCATCCCTGTGCAGCTGACTGGACCGAAAGGATCTTGCACCGTTATTGCTTTCATTGACGATGGAGCAAAGGTAACACTGATTGAAGAGGAGGTAACAGATGCAATTGGCATAACCGATAAATCAGAACTGTTGTCGCTGAAGTGGATAGGAAATAAGACCATTAGTGAAATGTCAAAGCATATAAATTTAGAGGTGTCAGGTATAGGCAAAGTGCGAGTAAATACCAAATGAAGAATGTGCGTACTACAAACAAATTATTACTACCTGCCCAGAGCCTAAACTTTTATACATTTAGGAAACGTTTTGCCGAATTGAGAAAAATTCCTATGGAAGATTACACGGATGCTGTCCCAAAGATTCTAATTGATATGCCACATATAAACATAGTGCGTCCATTGAAGGTAATTAATTTCGATGAAAGTTTCTCTGCGCATAGTACAAAGTTAGGATGGATACTCTATGGATCTAACGAAAACAATAACTCGGGAATAGTCGTCAACTACGTCGAACATCACGATCCATTAGCCAATCTGCACAAACAGGTGAAGGAGTATTTCACCATCGAGAACTATGGAACAAAACCTCTCGAATCGATTTCTTCCGAGGCAGACAAAAGAGCTGAGAAAATATTACGCGAAACAACAAGAAAAATTGGCGATCGATATGAAACCGGACTTTTGTGGACAGCGGATAACATCGTGTTCACCGACAGCTATTCTATGGCACTACAACGATTAGAGACAGTAGAAAGAAAAATGTTTAAAAACAATGAATTCGCGGAATGGTACAGAGGTAAGATAAATGAATACCTACAGAAAAATTATGCCCGAAAACTACTGCCGCAAGAACTATCGGATGATGGGAACATGCGCATTTGGTATTTACCGCACTTTGCTATTGCTAATGTTAACAAAGGTAATAAACTTCGATTGGTCTTTGATGCAGCAGCGGAATCCAGCAACATGTCACTTAACACCGTGCTAATGAAGGGGCCGGCATCTTATCAACCAAAACTACTTCTATCGATATTATTTCGATTCCGCCAAGGCAAAGTAGGCGTATGTGCCGATATCCGTGAGATGTTCCTGAGAATAAAAATACGTAAAGAAGACCAGAACGCTCAACGATTTTTATGGAGAGATGGCAACCAGGAGATGAAGCCTGAAGTGTATGTGATGACTTCAATGATATTTGGATCGAAGAGCTCTCCATGTTCCGCCCAGTACGTCAAAAATATTAACGCCATAACATCTGAAGGGATAAGTTCCCGAGCTATATCCGCCATAGTCGATTGCCATTATGTAGACGATTACGTCGATAGTTTTGATAGTGATGAAGAAGCAATCACTATAACAAGGGCTGTGGTAAATACGCATAGTAAAGCGGGTTTTGAATTAAGAGGGTTTTCATCAAACTCAATAAAATGTAATGATGTGTTTCATGATCGGGGATGCGATTCAAATCTCATCAATGCTGTTCCGAATCATCTTACAACGGAGAAAATATTAGGGATGTATTGGGACTCAAAAAACGATCGATATGTTTTTATGGTGAAGTTCGAGAGGATACCTCAAGCGGTACTAGAAAGGAAACGGCGACCGACAAAAAGCCAGGTATTGGGTATAACCATGTCTATATTTGAGCCCTTCGGGTTTCTGTCCAATATTTTGATTTTTTCGAAAATTCTTTTACAAAAGTTGTGGGAGACAAAGACAGACTGGCATGACCCTGTGCCAACAGAGATATACGATAAATGGTACAGATGGCTTAAACAATTGGACAAACTAAAGGAGTTCGAGATTCCAAGATGCTATCACCCTCGTTTTACACATGCATTTACCGATATTCAGCTGCACATATTTGTTGATGCCAGCGAAGTTGCCATGGCAGCTGTTGGTTACTGGCGCGTAGCATGTGAAGATAATGTTAAAATTATGTTTGTGATGGGTAAAACGAAATGCAGTCCTATCAAGGCACTGTCTATACCAAGGCTTGAGCTTCAAGCGGCGGTTCTAGGCGTCAGATTAAAGGATGCAATAATAAAAGGTCACAACGTTAACATTAGATCATTTACGCTCTGGTCGGACTCAAAGACGGTCATTCATTGGATAAAATCGCGATTACAAACAGTTTATCGCACATCGCATATCTGAAATACTAGAAACATCGGACGTACACCACTGGAAATGGGTACCAGGAGCTCAAAATCCAGCTGATGAGGGCCCACGACCACATTTAACAACAAAACCGTCGACATGGTTAAACGGTCCATCGTTTTTATTACAACCCATCACAGAATGGCTCAAAATGCCTAATGACATCAGGGCACATGAACAGATTGCTGAGAAGAGATCTAAATATATATTATCAATAGTCGAAGAGTCCTTTATAATACCGATTTCCAATTATACGAGCTACTATAAATTGCTGCGTATTATATGTTGGGTGCGGCGTGCTGTAGCGAAATTTAAATGTCTGATTAAACTAAAATGTCCATCGACATATGTACTTCCAAAGACAATGGAGCTATCTTCAAGGGAAATAAACGACGCCGAAAAACTGGTATGTCGCACAGTGCAAGACAAGGAGTATGCTGAAGAGATAAGATGCCTGGAATCTAACTTAGCCGTACCTAAAACTAGTTCGATATTTAAATCAACACCAATATTAGACGACGAGCACATAATACGCTTAGGTGGTCGTATTGACAAAGCTGAATGCGTGCAGAGCGATACTAGAAGACCTATAATATTACCAAAGAAACATCCAATATCAAAGCTTATTGTGCGATATTATCATGAAATGTATCAACATCAAAATCAAGATGCGATCGCTTGCGCAATACGATTTAAATACTGGATTCCGAATATTCGCCGACTCGTTCGAACAGCTAAACTCGAATGTCAATTCTGCAAGAACTCGTCAGTTGTCCCAGAGACACCGTTAATGGGCCAACTTCCTACGGATAGACTTACACCCTATGTGCGTCCTTTTTCATTTACGGGGATAGATTATTTTGGATCTATGCAGGTAACGATTGGTCGTCGTCACGAAGCGATGGGTAGCGATATTTACCTGTTTAACCGTTCGCGCAATCCATCTCGAGCTAGCAAATGACCTATCCACCGATGCTGTCATTATGTGCTTGCGAAATTTCATAAATAGGCGAGGAGTACCAGTTCGGCTTAGGAGCGATTGCGGTACTAATTTCGTCTGGGCGAGCAAGGAGATATGGCTAAGTAATGAAAAGGCAATCGGGACAGAATGTACACGTCGTGGTATTGAATGGGTTTTTAATACACCAGGGGATCCGGCGGCCGGTGGGGCTTGGGAGCGAATGGTAGGTTGTGTCAAGCGTGTTCTAGCAGTTACCTTAAAAGAGAAGGCACCGCAAATACATACTCTAAATAGTCTATTAATCGAGGCGGAAAATTTGGTGAACTCGAGACCTCTTACGCAGCTGCCACTCGAAAGCGAAAGCGCAGAACCTCTAACACCTAACCACTTCCTGTTAGGTTGTCCGAACTATGTGCAGACACCGACGGTAAACGAAGTAGTATGCTTACGAAAACAATGGCATATAGTACAACAGTTAAAGCAAACATTCTGGCGAAGATGGATCCTAGAGTATCTGCCCACACTTACACGTCGCACAAAATGGCACAGGCAAGTGAAGACATTAGAGGTTGGTGACATTGTTCTTATATGCGACGAGAATCAGAGCAGGGGAGAATGGAAGCGAGGAAGGGTAGTGGAGGTATTCCCGGCACCAGACAGACAGGTGCGCTCAGCGTTAGTCAAAACATCATCAGGACTTCTCAGGAGGCCAGCATCTAAACTTGCAAAATTAGATATCCTGGGTACAGGTGAATCTGATACATCGATTCACGGGCGGGGGGATGTTGTCGAATGAAACATACCTGTGGTGAATAACCAAATGCGTTTATCAACCCTGCTTGCTGTGTCGTGTTAAACTCCCCTCATGAGCTAACTACTGGCATGCGGTCATTTGCCGAATGTCCGCCAAAGGGGAACGACACAGTAAGTATGTTAATAAAAATAATCTAATAAATATGTAAAATTATACTTTTAGCTAATAAAACGACTCAATACAGACGGAAGTTTTGTTATTTCAACCCTTTACGAAACACTAATAGTAGCACTAGCCCCGTATAAAAAACAAAAAAAAAAAAGGCTACGGTCCTACCTACCTACCTACCTAGATGAAGTAAATAAATAAATAAAATGTTGTAAGTACCCCACTGAGGAGAAGCACCGTGAAAAACACATGCGGTAATATGGCTGTCGTTGGGATTCGATCCCGTGACATAGGCGTCAGTGCCATGGTACCCTCGATCAAATTACATAGTTGTATTTAATTTTTTTCTCTCGTGCTATTAGAGATAACTAGTTATAAAATGTCCTCAATATCTCCTTTCAAATTTGTCATTATTTTATTCATTTAAATAGAGAGATGGAAGACGAATGAAATATTGCAATAAGAACCAAAAGAGCACACGATTGACGCATGTACATACGAGCAAACGACACAGTACGTAGCCGAGGATATAAAAATTAATGAAAACCATCAGCCATGCTATGCATTGTTTTATTGTCTACGTTAATAAAAAATAAATTAAAACCACCGACTGGTATGCGAACTTTTACAGGAATTTCCTATGATGATAAAGCACTACATACAGATTCATCAAATTAAATTGACATATGAGTGCAGCATGTCATTTGAATGCGCTTTTGGTACCGCGGTAAATGAGTATAAAATAAAATAAGAGAAATGCCGGCCGATCAAACTAGATCCAGATACTAGATGTTGGCTTACAAAACCAAGTCCTAGCTCCAATGTTGCATGTAAGCCTCGATCGACAGCAAACCATGTCCACAATCAAGTGCGACACTCATACGTTATCGTATGTTAGTGGAAAGCTTATGTACAGCGCGCTGAGCAAACTCTCGATCTCTTAGAGTCTTTCTTCCGGTAGGCCTGCCACCGTCAACCTGTTGTCGCAAAGGCACGCCATCCATACCCATTCTCCCATACATATGTATGTACATACGTACCATACGTTAGATATTGCAATAATTATCAAAACACTAGGCGCGCACGCAATTCGAATGCTTCACTCGAGAGGGAATCAAGCCTCTCCGTCTGTTACGAGCCACTGTTCGAACTCGTCTCATATGTACTATGTAGCTATGGACAAAAGTTTATTCCACCACCAGCATACACATGTACCTATGTACCCGTACTGTCCAATCTCTGTTGATTCATGTTGCACTGATCAGGGAAAAATTCTCGAGTTCCGATCTGCGATTTCCGCGCATGGTGGTTCCCTCCGCTGGAGTGTGACTAGTTGGAGATTTTCGTACAGCTAGCAAAGCTCGCCGAGGGACTTGCACTACGTACTGTTTTTGTTTCTCATTGTTGATCGCTTAAATTAGTATTTATCGGTGGTGCGGTATATAAGTTTGCGTCGACTTAAATTCTTGCTAGTCAATGATCAAATATTACCTCGTGAAGATTAAATCGCTGGCTGGTACGGAAGAGCTGCGCGGACCACTAATTGAAAGTAGACAAAAAAAAAAAAAAATAAAACGAAAAACGACAAATCGAGAAAGAAATATTTACAATTCGAATTTGGATGTTTCGTTACTTGATTGTGCTGTGATTTTTCCGTTTATTGTGCAACTTCTCAAGAGTGGTTACAAGGCTTCAGTGCATTGTACCTTATTTCGCGAATAATTTGTGACAACATTTTAAGAGTGCATTTAAGTGGCAAGTGCGTTGTTTAAGTTGTTTTGAAACTAAAGAAAACTGCAAATAACTCCGAGGAATAGTGTCATTCACTTGAATTGCATAGAAACGATATTGTGTGGAAATTGCCCGATAATCGTCGAGTTTAAAACTAAAATAAAAATGTAAGTGAATTAAAGTAAAAAACCGGCCAAGTGCGAGTCGGACTCGCGCACGAAGGGTTCCGTACCATCTGTATATATAAACATGAAAGAGACTATGTATGTTGCCTCATCAAATGATAGATCTTGGTTGCAGGCAGGATTTTTTGGATGAAAATCATGTCTGTTGTATGGAAGCCCCCCTTAAATATTAATTTTGTTCTGTTTTTAGTATTTGTCGTGGTAGCGGCAACAGAAATACATAATCTGTGAAAATTTCAACTGTCTAACTATCACGGTTTATGATATACAGCCTGGTGACAGACGGACGGACGGACAGCGAAGTCTTAGTAATATTGTTCCGTTTTACCTTTGTGTACGGAACCCTAAATATTTGAGAACATTTGGATGCTGTGACTGACTGATAATTCTTTTGACTGTAGTAGATAGATAGATAGGTTTTCTTTATTTGTTAACCATTGCTTCGTTCGTTACATCTTTTACAATAAAAAACAAGCCTCTCCACCAGCCGGCCCGATTTTTGGCCAGCCGCTTCCAGTGCCGCACGCCCAGTTGGTTGAGGTTCCTTTCCATCTGTGCGCGCCACCTTAAATGCGGTCGTCCTCTGCTGCGTCGTCCCTCGCGGTTGGAGTCGAAGACTCTTCGTGCCGGAACGTTGATGTCCATTCGCTCTACATGGCCTAGCCATCTTAGACGTTGGATCCGAGGACGTCTAACCAGGCCGATGTCGCTGTACAGCCCGTACAGTTCTCGGTTGAACCTCCTCCTCCACTCTCCATTTACACAAACGGGACCAAATATTGTACGCAGAATTTTCCTCTGGAAACGCCCAAGAGCCTTTTCACCCGCTTTTGATAAAGTCCAAGCCTCAGCGCCGTAGAGGAGCACCGGGATGATTAAGGTCTTGTAGAGGGATACCTTAGTTTTTCGAGAGAGGGCTCTACTACTCAATTGCCTCTTGAGCCCAAAGAAGCAGAAGTTGGCAAGAGTTATTCTGCGTTTTATCTCAGCGCTGGTGTCGTTGCTGCTTGTCGCTATCGAGCCAAGGCAGGCGAAGTCCTTGACTACTTCAAAAATATAGCTGCCGAAAGTGACGTTCTGACCAAGACGTCGGTGTTGCGCGTCTTTCTTGGATGACAGCATATATTTGGTCTTGCCCCCATTTACCCTTAAACCCACTTTTTCAATGCTTGCGAACGCCTCATTGACGTCTCGCTTTGTCCGTCCAATAACATCAATGTCATCTGTGTAGGCAAGCAATTGTGTGGACTTGAAGTAAATCGTAACTCTTCTATTGGCCGCAGAGTCCCGCACGATATTTTCAAGTATGATGTTAAAGAAATCACATGACAGTGCGTCACCCTATCTAAAACCTTTTTTAACATCAAAGGGGTCGGTTAGTTCACCTCCGACCTTAATGGAGCAGCGAGAGTTCTCCATAGTCGTCCTGCACAGTCTGACGAGTTTGGCAGGAATGTTAAAACATGACATGGCTCTGTATAGCTCGTCTCTATAAACACTGTCATATGGGGCTTTAAAGTAGACGAAAAGATGGCGAGTGTCGACCTGGAATTCATGGGTCTTATCCAAAATCTGCCGTAGGGTAAATATTTGGTCTATCGTGGATTTTCCTGGCCAGAAACCACACTGGAAGGAACCTATCAGATTGTCCACGAACGGCTTCAGGCACTTACACAGTACGGCAGAGAGAATCTTGTACGCGATGTTCAGGAGGCTTATCCCTCTGTAATTGGCGCAGTCTCCTAAGGGTCTCCTTTCTTATGGACCGGGCAAACGATACTGAAATTCCATTCATCGGGCATGCGTTCTTCCGACCATATCTTGCAGATGAGTTGGTGCATGTTCCTGACCAGCTCATCGCCAGCTGTTTTAAACAGTTCCGCGGGGAGTCCGTCTGCTCCAGCAGCTTTATAAGACTTCAGTTTCGATATCGTTATCTTAACATCGTCTAGGTCGGATGGACGGAATTCTCTTTCATCTTCGTCCATTGTGAATGGTTCGGCGGCATTTTGACTATCATCGCCGTTATACAGTCTGCAGAAGTGGTCCTTCCACAATCCCTGCATCAACTGCGACTCCACTACCAGTTGTCCGTGCTTATCCCTGCAGGCTTCTGCTCTGGCTTAATAGCCTTGGCATGTTCGTTTTATTTTTGGTAGAACTTTGGAACCACGTTCCTGCAATCGCCTTTATATAGTCTGCAGAAGTGGTCCTTCCACAATTTCAGCATCGACTGTGACTCCACTACTAGTTATCCGTGCTCATCCCTGTGGGCTTCTGCTCTGGCTTTATAGCCGTGGCATGTTCGTTTAACTT
Organism: Eumerus sabulonum; assembly: GCA_951905685.1. NCBI lineage: Eukaryota > Metazoa > Arthropoda > Insecta > Diptera > Syrphidae > Eumerus > Eumerus sabulonum. Next base: position 245,359,112 of record OX645060.1, read on the forward strand.
TCTGGTACAATTTTTGAACGTCGTTCCTGCCGTAACATCTCTTCATCTCCTCGATCTCACGCTTCTCGTGCTCCTTCTTTCTCCTTCTCAGAAGCCCATGCTCCTCCCTCCTTTTCTGTTCATAGAACTCGCGGGCAGCCCTCGTCCGTCGATGCAATGTGGCCATGTATGCATTCTGTTTCTCTACATGGGCCTGTCTGCACTCATCATCAAACCTGGGTTTTTCTCGACGGTGGTGGTTCGAAACCGAGTACATCTGAGGCAGCCTCTCTAATGGCTTTTTGACAACGACTCCATTGCTGTTCTATGGTTTGTATAGATTGCATCGGGACTTGGGAGAGCTTGAGGGAGACTTGATCGGTGAAGGTCCTGGCGGCCTCCTGCGATTGCAACTTTCCGACGTTAAATTTTGGTGTTACTTACTCGATTCCGTTGATTCCAAGAAATTCACACCTTGGCTGCAACAAGGTAATGATTCGAGTCGATGTTGGCTCCTCGAAAGATTCGGACAAGAGATCATAGAAGTCGTCTTAATGTCGGTCGTCTTTCTCCTCTGTGGAGGTGTGGACACATGTTAGGCTTCTATTGCCGAGATTGGCCTTAATGCGGATAGTTATGAGGCGTTCGCTTACAAGTTGGAAGATTAAGACTTTTTTCCTAAATCTGCCTCGAATACCAAATCCGCAACCGAATAAGCGTTGTTTAATTCCTCTGTAGCAGTTCCCGTAGTATGTGTCACAGTTTTTCATCCACTATGTTGAGACTGGTATCTCGCTAATAACACGTGTAATGCTGCCCAATAGAGGACGCCGTGGCGCAGTGGTTAGTGTGTTGGACTCTGGCGCACGATGAGCGAGTGCGGATAACGATAACACCAACGCCATCGAATGTTTATTTTGCGGCGTCTCTCCTCGGCGGGGTTCTGGCAAAACACCCCGTAGTATAGTTGCCAAGAAAAAGCTTCTCGACTCACGCCGTTTGGAATCGGCATTAAACTGTAGGTCCTTTTCACCTATGGGAAAATTAAATCACACACAACATGGGTGATTAAGAGAAGCTTGGCTCTGGCTGTTCATGGGCTGTAACGCCACCAAAGCAAGCAAGCAATGCTGCCCAATTCAATATGCATTAAACTGAAAGGCTAAATTGTATGCTCAATAAGTTGACTATAACGATCGTGAAATGGTCAAAATGCAAAAATTAAAAAAAAAAAAGTTTTTCAGAGAACAAATTTTGATAATGAAATTCAAAAATGTTCAAGCGTTGTTCGGGTGTAAGTCTTTCCAGGGTGAAATGGCACTTCTAAGTGAGTGAGGAGAGCACCGTGGCGAAGTGGGTAGTGTGTTGGCCTCTGACGCCGATGACACGGGATCGAATCCCGACACAGCCATGTCATCGAACGTGTTTTTCACGGTGTTTCTCCTCAGCGGGGTTCTGACAGAACCCCCTGTTGTAAAATTGTCATGAAAAGCTTCTCGAAATTCGCCGTTCGGAACCGGCAATAAAATGTAGGTCCTTTTCACCTATGGGAAAATTAAATCACACACAACATGGGTGATTGAGAGAAGCTCGGCTCTGGTCCTTCATGGAGTGTAACGCCAACATACATACATTTACCATTAGCTATAACAAGTTAGATACAGCGATAAACGGTTGATGTAAGATGTCTGTAAGTCTGTCTCTGCCTCTCCATTTATTCCGCCTCTTCAGATCGGCAGTTTCTACTTTTCACATTGCTTGATGGATAGACAAATCGATCGTTGTCTCTTTGACCTTATATGTCACGACATGATTCCTGCGAGCTTTATTATACTTAAGGACTGGGCGTAATTATAAGATGCCTTTCTTGAGTATCACATGGGATTGATTCAAAACTCTCAACCTCTCATTATATATTGGTGTGACGTATTAAGATCCATTTTTTGCTTTATTTTCTAACTAGCTTTTGCCCGCGGCTTCGCTAGCGTTAAGTTCGGGGTAACACGGTTCCCCTTTCCTGATTTAGAACACAGAAGGGAACTCGGAACAGAATGTTATTTTAATACGCCACTGTAGACGATATTATATGTCTTTCCGTTTGGGGATAGAATGTAAAGATTCTGGGTATTGGACACACGCGAACATGCTACATACAATTGTCCATGGGAAAAGCACGGCTTTTCTAAGTTCACCCCAGCCACCTTTAATGTTTGACCTTGCGCTTTGTTAATGGTCATAGCGAAACTAAGCTTTAAAGGAAATTGTAGCCTTTTAAACTGGAACGGGAGATCTGTGGGAATTATTGGTATTCGTGGGATCATTACATTTTCACCCTTTCCTACGCCGGTTAAGATAGTGGCGCTAATGATCTTGTGATAATTTAACAATAAATAAGTTATAAATATTGACAAAAACAAACTTAAAGAATATTTTAAAATGAATAGTTATAGTGACATTTTGTATTAAGTAATAATAATAGTTTTAAATGACACTTGTACATACATATGTATATTAATATTAGGAACTGTAGAATGTGGGGTGAAAAAGATCTTATAGAAAATTAACATAAGTACACGCAAAAATGGTGGGTAAAAGGAAAACAATTTAAGAAATAACAGTACAAGTTATAAAAATTTATTAGTGTAGACCAACAAACCCTCGATTTGGCTATGATCAAATTCAAGAAGCCATGCTTTAACTTTTTGCAAGAAAGATGGAAAGGTACGAGTAAAACGAATATATGTATGCCGGAAACGTATCAAAAAGTTTACAAGATACGATGGAGTAGAAGTTTCTTAGATGAGTGGTACGGAAAGGGGGAACAGATACATAATATTCAAGGTTGCTTCGCGTTGTTCGAACACCAAAAATTGGACTTTGTAAATAACCACCTCTCATAAAAAATATTTTAGATGTCTTAAAATATTTTTGATGATCTAAACAGGCCCATTGAAGGGGTTAATCGGTTAACGCCACATATCCTCCTGATAGCACATTTCTGCAGAACGACCAGCGGATTGATTTTCGTTTGATAGGCCCCACCCCAGCAGCATAAGCCATACTGTAGTTTGGAATGGAATATACCATAGTAAGCTGTTTTTAAAGTTGAGTTATTGCAAAATTTTCTGAGATGGTAAAGACTACGGATTGAAGATCTAAGATATTGCTTCAAAGTTGAAATATGATTTGACCAACTCATACTTTGATCAAACCATACACCAAGGTATTTAAAATTACTGACTTCTTCAATTTCAAAACAGTCTAGACTGCAATTACTTTCTTGAGCCGCTGATTCATTAACGTCAACATTACACAAACAAGTAGACATTTTATATTTTAGACAATTTTGAGCATGAAAAACAACATTCAAATCTGGGCCATCTCTCCTACTTATTGCTGATTGAAAGTTTGTGTTTGGCAAGCCAGACATGCAGTAAGTGGACATGGTGGTTCAAGTCAGCCACGAGATCCAAAGCACTAGGTGAGTTATAGGCTAAGCCAAGATCATCTGCAAAGGCAATTACTTTTGCTGAGAATTGAAGATTGAGCAAAGAATTTATGTAAATGAGGAACAAAATGGGACCAAGGTTCGACCCTTGGGGAACACCAATGTTGGAAACCCTGGTATCACTGATTTTGTCCACGATTTTAACTTTCTAGGTTCTATTCTTTACAAGAAAGCCAAAGGCCTTGCAGGAGGCTTCAAAAGGGCACCCTGGCTCTTCGAAACTGCGAGGGTAATCTTGTCACCGACCCGCAGGGAATAGTGGATGTATTTAAGCTGCACTTCCAGCAGTTGCTTAACGAGCATGACCAAGAGAGAGTGGTAGGGACTGAGGAAATCCCAACTCCAGCCGCTGAAGTAGTCCTCCCACCCAGCATAGAAGAAGTCGGCACAGCTATTCAGAAGCTGAAGAACAACAAGGCCGCAGGCTCAGATGGCTTGCCATCAGAGCTCTTCAAGGCTGGCGGCGATGTTCTGGTAGGGAGCATGCACCAGATCATCTGCAGAATTTGGGAAGATGAGAGCATGCCCGACGACTGGAATACCAGCTCTATATGCCCCATCCACAAAAAAGGCGATCCTACTTCTTGTAAGAACTATAGAGGTATATCCCTGCTCAATGTCGCATACAAGATCCTGTCCAGCGTATTGTGTGAACGTCTAAAACCATTTTGCACCGCACTAATCGGCAGCTACCAGTGCGGCTTCCGGCCCGGCAAATCAACTATAGACCAAATTTTCACACTTCGACAAATCCTGGAAAAGACCAACGAGTTTCAAATCGATACACACCATCTTTTCATCGATTTCAAAGCCACATACGACAGCATTCATCGTGAAGAACTGTTTGGTGCGATGGCCGAATTCGGGATCCCGGTAAAACTGATCCAGTTGTGTCGCGCCACGCTAAAAAACACGCGATGCACCGTGCAACTCGGTTCTAGGACCTCGGAACCATTCGAAACATGCACCGGATTTCAGCAAGGAGATGCACTATCTTTTACAAGTCCATCCAGCTGCTAGGATACGCGGATGATATCGACATCATCGCGTGTTCTCGCCGTGGCATTGTGGAAGCATTCACGGCGATTGAAGAACAGGCGAAACGAATTGGCCTTAAGATCAATGAGGACAAAACGAAATACATGCTGTCAAGCAAAAACCAATCCGTCGCTCACCACCTGACAATAACAATTGACAGCTACAATTTCGAGGTAGTTAAGGAGTTTGTCTACCTCGGGGCAAACGTAAATTCCACAAATGACACCACAGTGGAGATCCGGCGTAGAATCGCCCTTGGCAACCGCTGCTACTTCGGCTTGTCCAAACAACTGGGGTCAAAACTCCTCACTCGAAAGACCAAAGTCATGCTTTACCAAACGCTCATTCTGCCAGTCTTGCTGTACGGAGCCGAAAGCTGGACGATAAGCAGGACAGCGGAGCTGATTTTGGGTTCTTTCGAAAGAAAAATTCTGCGCCGGATATTTGGTCCTGTCTGTGAGGAAGGTGAATGGAGAAGAAGACACAACCGCGAACTCTACGAGCTGTACCAAGATGTGGATGTAGTCCGGAAAGCAAGGACCCGTCGACTACACTGGCTCGGCCACATCGAGCGCATGGACATCAACGCTCCAGCTAAGAGGGTCTTCGACTCCGAGCCTCCTGTTTCGAGAAGAAGAGGAAGACCGAACCTCCGGTATAAAGACCAAGTAATCGCGGATGTAAGACATCTTGGTCTGGACCGTCAAGGATGGAAGGCAGCTATAGCTCAGGCTCAGATCCTCCATGGATCGCAGGCCTGATAAGTAAGTAAGTAAGGTTCTATTCTGAAGGTACGACTTAAACCATTTATACATAAAACCACGAAATCCAGCAGATTGAAGTTTGAATAAGAGAATGGAATGATCTACGGTATCAAAGGCTTTGCTTATGTCTACAAACAGACCAGCACAATACTTTTTTTCATCTAGGCCCTTGTTAACTAAGGAACAGAAATGTAGGAGTGAATCTTCAGTAGAAAGCCCCTCTCTGAATCCGTACTGTAGTGCATTGAAAAATGTGTTTCCGTCCAGATAACGCAGCAATCTATTTCTAACAGCTTTTTTTTTAAATATTTTTGATATCGAAGACAGCAGAGAAATAGGTCTGTAGTTGTTAGCCTCTTTTTTATCACCTTTTTTTAAAAATGGGAATCACATTAGCACATTTTAACTTTGTGGGGAAAACACCAGTACAAATACTTAAGTTAAACAAATGAGTTAGGATATCAGATGTATTAAGGGCAATCATTTTTAAGATATAATTTGAAATACAATCATCCCCACAAGAGTGCGAATTGCTAAGAGAGTTGATCAAACAGTTAACCTCAGAAGCAGTTATAGTATCAAAAATGAAACTACCTTGATAAGAATTTCCCAAAAGTTCAGCATCACTGTAACAACGACCGCAAAAATCACTCGAGTTAGATAATTGACCAACCGAACCAAAAAAATTATTGAACAAATTAGCAACTGTTATCGGGTCATCAAACTCGACACCATTGCTATTAAGTACAATAGGGCTAGGAATTTTGGAGGCTCTCGAGTTAATTATACTGTTTATAGCATTCCATTCCTTTTTAGGGTTACCTAGGGATTTATTTATCAGTGAATGATAATATTTATCACGACATAACCGAATTTATTGTTTACTTTTTTACACAGATTTTTATAACGAACTTTCAGGGTTGAGTTAGATGGATGTTTATGACATTTTTTACTCAACTTATTTTTTATTTTTATTCTTTTAAGAATAGATTGGTTGATCCATGGTTTCAATTTCGTGTCAGATTTCTTAATTGACCAGTTATAGCTGTAGGTTGTTATATAAGATTGTAGTGTATCTAAGAATGAATCATAAGCATATGAAGCATTATTTTCAGCAAAGACAGTGTCCCAATTTTCGAAACGTAGGGCATTGGTCAACATACCAAAGTTAATCTTTATAAGGGATATTGTTGGAGATATTGTTTGTTTGGACTTCAAGATTTTCAGAGTTTTAAATAATATTCCAGTCATGCAGTTATGTGTAGATCAAGATTGACACCGTAGCACTGATTTAAGTATAAGCTTTTAAACCGACCAACATGCGGCCAAGTTGTGTGACAAGAAGTCTCGTCCCATTACATAATCTCGGGGCATCTAAATTTCGTATAAGCATGACTGGGACGCTTAGTAGTCAAATAACAGAGTATAGGTATCGTATGCATTATAGTGTGAAGCGCGGCCCGATGCCCGCACTTAAGTACAGATACAGAGCACACAACGTTAGCGCGTTTGAGAAACATATCAGCGCCATCTATCGTAATTCAAGAGTAACACTTATTTATGTTTCGAATGTTGATTGTTCTCAAAAGCTGATTGATTTATGGTTGTTTTAATTAAATTATTTTATTATTCGTTTGTATCAGAGAACCTATGCTAATTTTGCGGATAGTCTCACACAAATTTCCATCCCCTTCTGATTTTTTTTTTTTTGCTGCAGACAAACTTAACGGGGGCTGGAAAGAAACAAAAAGTAGCCTACGTCACTCTCCATCCCTTCAATTCTTCTTCTTCTTAGTGGGCGCTACAGTTCGGGGTGAACCTGGGCCTCAACCAACATGCCCCTAAATCTAGCACGATCTTTCGCTAGCCTTTTCCATTGCCGCACACCCAGTTGGCTGAGGTCCCCTTCCACCTGTGTTCGCCATCTTAAGTGCGGCCGTCCTCTGCTTCTTCGTCCCTCGGGGTTGGATTCAAAGACTCTCCGGGCTGGAGCTGTGGTGTCCATTCGCTCTACATGGCCCAGCCATCTTAGGCGTTGAATCCGTAGACGCCTGACTAGGCTCATGTCGCTGTACAGCCCGTAAAGTTCGTGGTTGAATCTTCTCCTCCATCCCCCGTCTGCGTTTATAGGCCCAAAAATCACGCGCAAAATCTTTCTCTCGATCCGACCAAGGGCCTCCTCATCCACTTTTGATAGTGTCCATGCTTCTGCGCCGTACAACAGGACCGGGATGATAAGGGTCTTATATAGAGTCAACTTTGTCGTTCGGGAGAGGGCTCTATTACTCAGTTGCCTCCTGAGCCCAAAGAAACAGCGATTGGCAAGAGTGATTCTGCGATTGATTTCGGAACTGATGCCGTTGTTCCAGGTCACTGCGGAGCCAAGGTAGACAAAGTCCTTAACTACCTCGAACTTATGTCTGCCTATACAAACGTTCCGGCCGAGACGTCGGTGTTGAGCGTCCTTTTTTGATGGCAGCATATATTTAGTTTTGCCCTGGTTTACCGCCAAACCAATTTTCGCCGCCTCCATCTCAATACTCGCAAACGCCTCATTGACATCTCGCTGTGATCTACCTATTATGTCAATATCGTCGGCGTATGCAAGGAGTTGCGAGGATTTGAAATAGATTGTGCCTCTTGTATTGGCCAGTGATTTTTGCACAATCATTTCCAATATGATGTTGAAGAAATCACACGACAGCGCATCGACCTGCCTAAATCCTTTTTTGACATCAACACTATCGGTAAGGTGTTCACCGAATCGGAAGGAGCAGGGAACATTCTCCAAAGTCATCCTGCATAGTCTGATGAGTTTAGCAGGTATGGCAAAGGTAGACAAAGCGTTGTATAGCTCGTCTCCAATTGCGCTGTCGTATGCGGCTTTGAAGTCGACAAATAGGTGGTGAGTGTCGACTTAAAATTCATTGTTTTTTTCCAGGATCTGCCGTAGTGTGAAGATTTGATCGATGGTGGACTTCCCTGGCCTGAATCCGCACTGATAAGGACCTATCAGCTTATTTACAAAAGGCTTCAGGCGTTCACACAAAACGGCAGAGAAGATTTTGTAGGCGATGTTAAGGAGACTTATTCCTCTATAGTTGGCGTAATCAGAGGGGTCTCCTTTCTTGTGGATCGGGCATACGATGCTGAGACTCCATTCCTCGGGCATGCTTTCCTCTAACCATATCTCTAACCATAGCTGGTGCATGCTCCCAACCAGGTCATCCCCAGCTGCCTTGAAGAGCTCAGCAGACAGTCCGTCTGCGCCAGCAGCTTTATTCGACTTGAGCTTCGATATGGCAATCTTAACTTCGTCGAGGTCAGGGGGACAGAATTCTCTGCGGTCTCCGTCTATTAGAAATGGATCATTCTGCGTGACAGCGGTATATTGACTAACATCGCCGTTATACAGTCTGCAGAAGTGGTTTTTCCATATTCTCAGCATCGACTGCGGTTCTACTACTAGGTGTCCGTTCTCATCCCTGCAGGCTTCCGTTCTGGCTTTATAACCTTGGCATGTTCGCTTTATCTGTTAATAAAACTTTCGAACGTCACGTCTGCAGTAACACCTCTCCAAATCCTCAATCGCGCGCTTCTCGTGCTCTTTCTTCTTTCTTCTGAGAAGCTTATGCTCCTCCCTTCTTTTAACTCGTAGAACTCACGAGCTGCTCTTGTTCTTTTATGCAGCGAGGCCCTATATGCATCCTGCTTCGCTGTATGAATCCTCCTGCACTCGTCATCGAACCAGGTATTTCTTCGTGGTGGAGCCTTGAAACCCAAAACTTCGGATGCAGAGCTTTTCAGGACTTGTTTGCAAAGGCTCCACTGCTGTTCTATTGAAAGCGTGGAGGATTGAGGTGTGTTGGAGAGCTTAAGGGAGACGCGATCGGTAAAAGCACGAGCGGTTTCTGGCGATAGTAGCTTTCCGACGTCATAACTTCTTACTCTACTCCGTTGCGTTCGTGATATCCGTAAGCGCATCTTGGCTACTACAAGATAGTGGTCCGAGTCGATGTTAGCCCCTCGGAAAGTTCGAACATCATGAATAGCGGAGGAGTGTCTGACGTCGATCGCGATTAGATCAATCTGATGGTGATCGATTGATCAAAAGATCGCCAGGTGCCTTTGTTTATATCGAGGTACGGGAAGCGCGTACTGGCTAGAAGCAGATTTCGCCCCGTAGCAACATCAATCAGCCTGTGTCCGTTATCGGAGGTGGTGTCGTGTAGGCTATGTTTGCCGATGACTCGTTCAAATATGCTTTCCTTACCCAGCTTAGCATTGAAGTCTCCTAGTACAATTTTGATGTCATAGCTGGGACATTGGGCATACGTTCTGTCTAGGAGATCGTAGAGCTCATCTTTGGCTGAGTCATCCTTGTCTTCCATGGGGGCGTGATCAGGCTGATGTTAAAAAAATTTGGTCTTGATACGGATTGTTATGAGGCGTTCGCTCACATGCCGAAAGCTTAGGACTTTTTGCCTTAGTCCACCTCGAACAACAAATCCGCATCCAAAGAATCGTTGCCCTCTCTCCCTATAGCAGTCGCCGTAGTAAATATCGCAGTTTTTCATCCGCTTTATACCCGGTCCATTCCATCGCATTTCCTGGATGGCGGTGATGTCCGCTTTATAGTGGTCTAGGGCGTCCGCAAGTTGTTCGGCTGCACGTGGCCTGTTTAGGGACCTATTATTCCACGTACAAAGCCGAAGATCGTTGTCCTTTTTTCGTTTTTTGCAAGGGTCGTCAACATAATTCCGGTCCGTTATATCCGAGGCTTGTGGTTGTTTCGGAGTTTGTGGTTTTTTTTTTACGGTTACGGCTTACTAGGCCGTAGCCCAACCGACTAATCCTGTTTTTTGGCGCAGGAGGCTCGCCATTCGCCCTTCCCCGTCTGCATTTTCCATAGGAAATCTCCAGATGGCACCACGAGGAGATGGGGATAGGACTTACTAACAGTGCCGCAAGATGTTCGACTGCGGTGGCTCTTCTCGCTTTTTAGCAGGCCAGCATCCGTCGCACAGATGATACCTCTACGAGGCCTTTGTTAGTCCTTTGCCATCTCCCTTCAATTATCTCCACTTAAAAAATCACGTCAATTCGTCGCTCCGTTTTGCCGTGAAAGACGGACAAACAGACACACACACTTTCACATTTATGATATTAGTATAGATGAATTTCCTGGTAACGACACTATTGACTCTCGTTAGCAACTTATGCCAACTTATGCCTGGACTGTCATGGTCTTTTTTCAAGACAAGACATCAATTTTATAAGTTTACTTTCAAAAACCGACTTTATAAGATACTAAATCTAAATCGCTGGCAACCTACTCTGGTGGCCGCTGGTCAACCGGCATTTCTTAAGAATGCATTATGGAAATTGACTGCATGGATGCCAAGTCTAGATAAAAAACATCCACAAGTTTCAAGCACACAAAAATAGTAAATTTGATTACACTGCATTCATTGAAGACATTACCATTCGGATTAAAATTTATGAAATGCCTAAGGCCAATTGAGAGTTTCGTTTTACTTATTGAGCTATTCGAGGTCTCCGATATCGTTGACATTATCTGAAATCATTTAATTGTTTGAAATTGGTATAGTCGATTGAAGCCTTACAGATCTGTGGCGTGAATGAAATACTTGGAATGATAATTAGATTATTATTAGTCTCAATGACCTTCAGGGAATAGTCCTGTCGTCGTCGAAATATCTATTTTTACATCCGAGCGATATGTTTCTGAGAGTAAAATTCTTATAGGTTAGGTTAGGTTGACGTGGTAGGCATAAGCTACACGTAGGCCGAAGTCTGCCCATTGTGATACCACCTGGATCAAGTTACCCTGATCCGCTACCTGAGAACCAACCGGTGCTTCTAATGAAGCGATTGAGTTTGCTAGCTCACTTAGATTGTCAAAGAAGGGCGCGCCGACGTAGATCCTACTTCTTCTTCTTCTTGGTGGGCGCTACAGTTCGGGGTGAACCTGGGCCTCAACCAACATGCCCCTCCATCTAGCACGATCTTTCGCTAGCCTTTTCCATTGCCGCACACCCAGTTGGCTGAGGTCCCCTTCCACCTGTGTGCGCCATCTTAAGGGCCGTCCTCTGCTTCTTCGTCCCTCGGGGTTGGATTCAAAGACTCTCTAGGCTGAAGCTGTGGTCTCCATTCGCTCTACATGGCCCAACCATCTTAGGCGTTGAATCTGTAGACGCCTGACTAGGCTCATGTCGCTGTACAGCCCGTAAAGTTCGTGGTTGAATCTTCTCCTCCATCCCCCGTCTGCGTTTATAGGCCCAAAAATCACGCGCAAAATCTTTCTCTCGAACCGACCAAGGGCATCCTCATCCGCTTTTGATAGTGTCCATGCTTCTGCGCCGTACAACAGGACCGGGATGATAAGGGTCTTATATAGAGTCAACTTTGTCGTTCGGGAGAGGGCTCTATTACTCAGTTGCCTCCTGAGCCCAAAGAAACAGCGATTGGCAAGAGTGATTCTGCGTTTGATTTCGGAACTGATGTCGTTGTTCCAGGTCACTGCGGAGCCAAGGTAGACGAAGTCCTTAACTACCTCGAACTCATATCTGCCTATACAAACGTTCTGGCCGAGACGTCGGTGTTGAGCGTCCTTTTTTGATGACAGCATATATTTAGTTTTGCCCCCGTTTACCGCCAGACCAACTTTCGCCGCCTCGAACTCAATACTCTCAAACGCCCCATTGACATCTCGCTGTGATCTACCTATTATGTCAATATCGTCGGCGTATGCAAGGAGTTGCGAGGATTTGAAATAGATTGTGCCTCTTGTATTGGCCAGTGATTTTTGCACAATCATTTCCAATATGATGTTGAAGAAATCACATGACAGCGCATCGCCCTGCCTAAATCCTTTTTTGACATCAAAACTATCGGTAAGGTGTTCACCGATTCGGATGGAGCAGCGAGCATTCTCCAAAGTCATCCTGCATAGTCTGACGAGTTTAGCAGGTATGTCAAAGGTAGACATAGCGTTGTATACATAGCTCGTCTCTAATTACGCTGTCGTATGCGGCTTTGAAGTCGACAAATAGGTGGTGAGTGTCGACTTGAAATTCATTGGTTTTCTCCAGTATCTGCCGTAGTGTGAAGATTTGGTCGATGGTAGACTTCCCTGACCTGAATCCGCACTGATAAGGACCTATCAGCTTATTTACAAAAGGCTTCAGGCGTTCACACAAAACGGAAGGAAGATTTTGTAGGCGATGTTAAGGAGACTTATTCCTCTATAGTTGGCGCAATAAGGGGGGTCTCCTTTCTTGTGGATCGGGCATACGATGCTGAGACTCCATTCCTCGGGCATGCTTTCCTCTAACCATATCTTACGGATGAGCTGGTGCATACTCCCAACCAGGTCATTCCCAGCTGCCTTGAAGAGCTCAGCAGACAGTTCGTCTACGCCAGCAGCTTTATTCGACTTGAGCTTCGATATGGCAATCTTAACTTCGTCGAGGTCAGGGGGACAGAATTTTCTGCGGTCTCCGTCTATTAGAAATGGATCATTCTGCCTGACAGCGGTATATTGACTAACATCGCCAGGTAGATCCTACTGCGATTCGCAAAAGAGGGACATGAGCAGAGGAGGTGGTGTATTGATTCCTCCTCCTTCTCGTCCATGCTGCCGCGACAGAAGTCATTGGAGGGTAAATACCTCCCTTCTTCGGGCGCCTTGTCGTGACGGGAGGCTTAAGAGGTCGTAGACCTCGAACTAAGACTCGAAGACCCAAAAATTAATGGACAAACCAGGGGAATTGTGTACTCCAGGTGGTACTCGCAGCAGCGGAAATCCACCCGCGACCTCTTTGATCGCGGCCGGGGCAAGGATTCTGTAGGCCCCAACATTCATTTTTAACCCTACGGCAGCCCGGAACGACGACGGCCCCTGCGGCTCACTGTCTGACTACCTGGTCCGACTGAGCATGAGCGGTGCATCTAGCGGAGGCGATACCAACGATGGCGCAGCACGGGAAACCGCAAAGGTGGAACGCGCCCCAGAATTGGGACGTACTGCTGAATGCACTGCTAAGTGCCCAAAAAGTAGAGGTAAGAGGCGTGCCCGAAAATTGTGCAAAGAGGCTGACAAAGCCGAAGGCACAATGGTCGAGGCTAAACCTCTGGGGGAACCAGTTCAGAGAGTTAGGTCGACGGAGGTATCTCGTACCGAAATCGATCCGACCCTCCTTCCTGAGCTCCACCCCTCTCTCGAAGGTGCGCAGCGCGGAAAGCGTCGGCGATTGGGAAAGGCTGCTGAAGGAGGCATAAGCATGTCTGCACTTTCGGCATGCGCCTCCAACTATCTTCCTTTTACGGGGAAGGTTCAACTACCCAGTAAGAGCTTGATCAGTTCCCGTAATGACGGAGCCGGAAGCTGTCAAGTTTCTGCTATGGACGGCGCTGCCGCCGAAAAAGGTGGCGGGGCTGACAGGCTTCGACTCCGACTCCGAACGCAGAAGGCGAAGTCGTCCTAGCAATCCTCGAACTGGTAAGGCTGTCCCGAACTGTCGTCCGAAGAGAGCAGGTGCTTTAACCGAAAAAGGTAAAGGCTCCCGCAAACGGAAGACCCCTTCCTCCCAGAAGGAGATCCAAATGACCGTAAGGAGTCGAGAGAAGCAGCTCAGAGGCCATCTCCTCTGAAAAGGTCAGGATAGCTTTTATCCAGATTCCTTACTACCTCCACCACCGAAGGAAGTCTCTGAACTCGTAGAGTACTGTGAAGCCAAAAAGATTGGTCTCATCTTGTGTTGCGATGCTAATGCCCAAAACACTGCTTGGGGCAGCAGCAAGTGTAACACAAGAGGGGACTTCATTCTCTCGTCTGACCTTACCATCAACAATGTTGGCTCTCAACCAACGTTTGTTACGACAAGACGACAGGAGGTGATTGACCTGACCCTATCCAACAGATATGTGAAGGACATCACTAACTGGCGAGTCTTGCCTGATGCTACGCTGCCGGACCATAAATATATCGAATTCCGATTAGGTTGTGGGATCTCTTCCTTGCAACCTAGACGGAGTCCGAGAAGGACGGACTGGGTACGGTTTAGAGAGGAGCTTGAGAAACCTACTCAGGCCCTACCTAAGTTTAGAACGAAGCAATTGGTAGAGAACGCTGTTCATAACCTGAATAGCGTCATCACCAGTTGTTTTGAACTCGCATGTCCTGTCAGCAAACCTCCCTGCAGGAAATTGGTCCCCTGGTGGAATGCCGAGCTCCAAAGTCTTCGCAGGGAAACCAGAATTCTTCTGAATAGATTGCTCAAATCGAACTCGGAAGATGACTAGAACAAGTATCGGTCGAAGCAGAAAGAATATATGAAACTTATTCGTAAATCGAAGAACGATTCTTATAGGACCTTCTGCGAAGAGATCAAGTCTCTGAGTGCGACTAGCAAGTTGGTTAAAGTCCTCAAACGGGGAAAACCGAATAGGCTAGATGCACTCAGAAAATCTGATGGTGCCTTTACTGAGTCTAAAGCGGGAACTCTTAGTTTACTGTTTGCGACTCATTTCCCGGGAAATCAGATCGACATCGGCTCGTTGCACACTCCTTTAAGGGAAACTGCAACTGAAACGATGAAAACAACAACTCGGTTACGACTGAAGCTATTGAATTTGCTGTGGCATCCTTCGATGGCTTCAAATCGCCGGGCACCGACGAGATATATCCAGTTATGCTGCAAAAAGGTATAAGGCAGCTGCTTCCTACTCTGAAAAGAATTTTCACTGCTAGTCTAGCACTTGCTCACATACCCATTCCTTGGCGCACAGTGAAAGTGGTCTTCATTCCCAAAATAGGAAAGAGGACTACTCACTTGCCAAGAGCTTCAGACCAATTAGTCTAACACCCTTCCTGCTGAAAAGCATGGAGAGACTGGTAGAGTTGCACGTGCGAAAAGTTGCCGTTCGAATGCACCCTCTTTCGGATATGCAACATGCTTACCAGCGCGGAAAATCTTGCGATACTGCGCTTCAGAACCTAGTTGGGCGAATTGAATGCGCGCTCGAAAGGAAAGAGTACGCGCTGGGCATCTTCATCGACATTGAGGGAGCTTTTGATAACGCAACTTTTGACAGCATCTGCAACGCTGCCAGACATCATGGCGTAGATAAAGCACTGGTCCTTTGGATCAAAGCAATGCTCATGCACAGGACATTGACCGCTGATGCAGGCCTCGACCAGTGTGTCAAATCCGGCGTAAACAAGGGCTGCCCTCAAGGTGGCGTCCTGTCTCCGCTGTTATGGTGCATGGTGGTCGATTCCCTGCTTGACGCTCTCAATGCCTCTGGAATCTACGCCCAGGCCTATGCGGATGACGTCGCCATTCTTTCTGTCGGCTCATGTTTGGCGACTGTCCGTCTCAAAGCACAGGCGGCGCTAAATGTGATCGATGATTGGTGTACCAGAAATGGGCTGTCAGTCAATCCTCTTAAGACCGATGTCGTTCTCTTTACGAGAAGGAGGAAAAATACTGACATGACTCAGCTGGTACTAAAAGACACTTGATGAGAAAGTAAGTAAGTAAGTTCGTGACCTTATGAAGGTCGATTACCGTCTGTCTTTTTGATACGAAAATTGCAGTTTGTGGAATGGTGGTTTCTCGAGTGTTGATCTTATGACCAGTTCTAACAGTTTTTCTTTAATTTTTGGTAAAAATGAGGAGAGACTCATTGGTCGGTAGGATTTGGGATTTCCAAGTGGTTTGTTGCCACCTTTGGGTATAAATATTACACTAAGCATGGGAAAGCCCACCCGGCCCAGGAGGTTTGAATGGTTTGAAGCTATCGACTTTTTCATACGTTATGAACTTGCTAACGTCGGGGTCTCTAGTTTGTTGAAGAAAGCGTTCGCGTGAGGATTTTTATTATTGTTAGTTTTTAACATACACCCAGGAGAGTGAGTCGTGATTACCTTGGAGAGTGCCTTGTGAACTCTTACCGTTCCCGGTGAGTCTTTTAAGTCCTTACAGTAGTTTTTCCACGATTTCCTTATGGATGATCTGATTTCTTCATTGTAGTTAGTAAGAGCGTTAATTCACGTAATACCCAAACTTCAAGCTTCTTTGAGTAGCCGGTTCCTTTTAGGTGATTCCAGACAGTCATGTGGTTGAAGCTTAGTGCCTCAGCTATCACCTAATAGCTTGCGTGTCTCTCTGGCTCCACCAGGAGCGAAGTGCCAATGACTTTTTAAGTGATTGGCCGATGTGTATCTTTGAAATAAACATTTCCATAACAGAATCGAGGAAACCACTCCTGGGTCCTACGCTTCCTATGTGGCACGTAACGCTGTCCTGTTGAAACCACATGTCGTTGGTGTTCATATCAACCAATTCAGGCCCAAAGACGTTGGTAATCATCGGCCTATAGTGCTCCCCGCTGACGATAATGGCCTGGCCAACGTCGTCATTTTTTTTTTCTCAAAGATATATGGACACACTAAACAGGGACTTTTTCGGGATGCATTGGACGCTCTAGGATCCTATGTGGATTAGTACCGTCCCCAATTAAACAACTTTGTTTGTTGACGTACCCATTCATCCAGAAATGGGTTTCATCGCTGAAGATGATTTTTCGATGAAAATTAAGGTCAGTTTCCAACTGCTCCAGAGTCCAATCAGCGAACAGATGTCGTTGGCTATGGTCTTTTACCTTCAGCTCAATTTCGTACGGGTACAGGCGCAAAATTCGCCAAGTTGTGGTATGCGAAATGCCGAGTTCTTATGAACGACGCGAAATCGAATACCTCGGATTCTTCTGCACACTAGCGTTGGTCTATGGTTTACTGAACTAGCGAAATCAAATTCCTCCACCACACTGCAAATAGTTATCTCGGTAGGACGATTATGGCGACCATAAAATGGGCAAAGTGCGCGGAATCTTGCCCGAACAGAACACCCATTTTGATAAGACAACTTTATCGTTTTTTGTTGAACACTATGTCCATCCCAGGTGATTTTGCTAAACAGACTGAACAGACAACCAATTTGACAGATGTATCTTCAACAGGGTGCCGCCGTGGCGTAGTGGTTAGTTTGTTGGACTCTGGCGCACGATGAGCGAGTTCGGATCCCGATAACACCAACGCCATCGAATGTTTATTTCGCGGTGCCCCTCCTCGGCGGGGTACTGGCAAAATTCCCCGTAGTATAAACTTGCCTTGAAAAAGCTTCTCGACTCACGCCGTTCGGAATCGGCAATAAACTGTAGGTCCCTTTCACCTGTGTGAAAAAATAAATCACACACAACATGGGTGATTGAGAGAAGCTTGACTCTGGTCCTTCATGGGCTGTAACGCCAACATACATACATTCATCTTCAACACTATGGCCGTTATCAACTATCAAGGTTCGGAAGTTCCTATTAGGAGACCCTATTTGTCATATGTCAAAAATAGCAAGAATTTCACAAACCTGTTCTACCTCAATAGTATGTTCAGAAAATGCTGTTCCAATTGGTTCGAAACAACTTCACTGATTGCAGAGTGGAACACTGGTTTTCTCAATGAACACAGAAACTTGGCGCGCGCCTTCGATTGCTGAGTCAATTGGATCTTGTAAGCGAATAATCCGAGATCTTTGTGCAGAATTCTCCTCAGGCTAGTGCGTGAAATGTTGAGCTGTTGAGATGGAAGGCGAGTTGGTGTTCGTGAATTGCATCTCACACTCTCGGCCACAGCAGCCACATTCTTATCTGTGAGCACCGTACGACGACGGGGACCATGAGTGTTTTTGCACAAACTTGCGTAAAGCAGTCGCGGTGGGTACTTCAAAAATTTCTTTAAAAAAAACGCACTATTTGGGCTACACAGCACTCACTTTGGAAATAAGTTTTCAATATTTCCCAACGTTGCTCAAACGCAAAGCGACTCATTTCGTTTCGCGGAGATATGATACTTGCTTTCTGTCAAAATTTCGAGCGGGAAACAGCTGTCAGTGCCAAACTAACAAATGATTTGAAAAAAAAAACACTAGATGGCCCATCCCTTATGTCAGAAAAGCTTTACAATAGAGATACTTACTAGCAACGAGATTCTGTATTCGATTCCGATGTAACCTAGCTCTTACAAGTCCTCTAACTTATACACCTATGGTCAGAGATAAATAAAGAGACGGAAAACCTTCGTACGTCTGCCCTGCGATCCCCGCAGGGATTGGTTGTTGCTTTTGTAATACACCGATTCTATACTTACTTACTTAGGTGGCGCTACAGTCCGTGGTGAATCTGGGCGTCAACCAACAAACGTCTCCAGCTGGCAAGGTTTTTGGCCAGATGTTTCCAGCGCCGCACGCTCTGTTGGTTAAGGTCCCCTTCCACCTGCGTGCGCCACCGATGATGCGGCCGTCCTCTACCGCGCCTTCCTTCCGGAGTGGATTCGAAGACTCTTCGGGTCGGAGCTGTATTTTCCATGCGCTCTACATGGCCCAGCCACCTTAGACGCTGATCCTAAGACGTCGTACCAGGCCGATGTCGCTGTACAACCCGTACAGTTCTTCGTTATATCTTCTCCTCCATACACCGTTTGAACAAACAAAACGACCAAAGCCAAGTAAAGGAGGACTGGGATGATTAAGGTCTTATATAGTGTCACCTTGGTTTTCCGAGAGAAGGCTCTACTTCCCAAATGCCTCTTGAGCCCAAAGAAACAGCGGTTGGCAAGGGTGATTCTGCGTTTTATCTCAGCGCTGGTGTTGTTGTCGCTGGTCATCAGTGAGCCAAGGTAGACGAATTCCTTGACCACTTCAAAGTTATATCCGCCCATGGTGACGTTCCGGCCAATACGTCGGTGTTGTCCGTCTCTTTTAGATGAAAGCAGATATTTGGTTTTACCCTCATTAACCTTGAGACCCATCTAAGCCGCTTCTACCTCAATGCTTACAAAGGCCTCATTGACGTCTCGCTGTGTCCGTCCAACCACGTCAATGTCGTCAGCATACGCAATCGCTTGCGTAGACTTGAAATAAATCGTACCTCTTGTGTTGGCGAGTGACTCTTGCACGATCTTTTCAAGCACGATGTTGAAAAAGTTGCATGACAGATTTAGTCACCTTGCCTAAATCCTTTTTTAACATCAAAGGTCTCGGTTTGCTCATTACCGACCTTAATGGAGCAGCGAGAATTCTCCATTGTCATCCTGCACAGTCGGACGAGTTTGGCAGGGATGTTAAAACTAGACATGGCTTTGTATAGCTCATCTCTATACATGCTGTCATATGCAGCCTTGAAATCAACGAAGAGGTGGTGAGTGTCGATTTGGTATTCCTGAGTCTTCTCCAAGATCTGCCGTAGCGTAAATATTTGGTCTATTGTGGATTTGCCTGGCCTGAAACCACACTGATAAGGGCCGATCAGGTTATCCACAAACGGTTTCAGTCGTTCACACAATACGGCAGAGAAGATCTTATATGCGATGTTAAGGAGGCTTATTCCCCTATAGTTGGCGCAGTTATAGGGGCCTCCTTTCTTATGGACCGGGCAAAATTATGCTGAGATTCCATTCGTCGGGCATGCTTTCCTCCGACCATACCTTGCAAATGAGATGGTGCATACACCTTACCAGCTCATCTCCAGCCGCCTTAAGAAGCTCAGCAGACAGGCCGTCTGCGCCCGCAGCGATTCTATACTTGTTTGAAAACGACGCTTTTGACTAATCATTGTGTTAGTCTCGTCGATGTGTAGAGTCAAGCCGTCGGAACATGATTGAATGACATAGTCAAGACGCCGCCATCAAACCGCAAAGCGTTTGTAGGTTCAATCTGTCAGAATGCCTGTCAAGGCCATCGGATTGCCATCTCATTCATAATCCCTGCCTATGGTACATGGCCAAGTGTTCGGAAAAAAAACATTTTATAATAACAAAACCAAAAAAAGTGGGTCGAATTGAGGATATTCCGACTGAAAGACTAGCTTACTATCTGTGTAGTCGTACTGGCTCTTGCAGTGAGAAAACGTAATTAGATTTAAATCACCTCTTTCACATAGCCTTGACGGCTCGGCACATCGCTTTATCTATGCAATAATCATAATCGAGGAACTATATCATTAGATATTCAACACCGAGCCACCGCTCAAAGGGGTAGTTGCTTGGACAGCTAATAAAATAGTTTGCTTAATAGATAGCAGATACGTAGTCTAATTACTATTTAATAGCTTTCGGCTGTTATTTCATTCAATACATCTGAGTTTAAGTAACTATGTATGTCCGTGTGTCGGCATGTTCCAGAAGGCAAAATCGAATGCAGATACTAGTAGGCTTTCGTGGAACCGCTTAGAAAGGTCTTGGATTATGCAATAAGAGTGCAAAATTAGTAGAGAGCAACGCCAGACATTGCAGTATTGGAGTTGAGGCGATGACGGCTCAAGCTGGAGCTGTGCAATTTAAATTCATTCTAACCGACTATAACACCCGCCCTCGTTAGATGCAATTACCTGTCACACGGTGATGGTTAGTAAAAGTGAATATGTCCACACGCATGTATGTGCATCATTGGAAAGGTGGTAATCAATTTAAAATTCAACACCAAAGACATAAATAAAGCAGCAAGTGATCGGGACAAAAGCAATAAATTGAATTGTCTTAATGAACTACCTCGTTGCTGGTATTTAATGAATGCAACATAAAATGGAAAGTAACAAGCAAAACACACTTTCCATAATTGAATAAGGAGGTAGTCGTATTCTGATCAGCTTTACAGTAAATGGAGTTTTAGATGACAAGTCTGACATAAGGCAGAGGCAAGCTACAATTGAATGCAATTTTTTTGTTTTTTTTATAGTTCGCACAGGTTCATTGGTTATACTCTTGTGATGTTTCTCACACAACCTGGACGGAGTGCAAATGGTTGAAGTCGTAGATGTTCGGTCACTACTCTCCAGGGGCGGTTGCCCTAGATAGGACGAGAGGAACTCAACTCAACTCAATTCAATTCACTTTATTCAATTTTGGACTGTTTACTAAGATGACATCTTTTATCTCCTCACTTAGACTACGAGGAGTCTATTGTGCCCATTTTGAAAAACTAATCCGAGGGGAACCTCTTAGTTGCCCGCTGAGCTGAACCACCCAGATTCAATTAAGAATCTTAGCAGTTTGTTCAGCATAATATCTCTTACCTCCTCTAAACCTCTAAGTGTGATATAGTTAAAAGGAATGCAACTTCAACCAGCGTCGAATTTTTGTTTGTTGAAATCTCTGATAATTTTCAAAAATGTCTTATTGGCTGTGTATACGTCCCACACCGTGATACTGTTCTTACAGAATTAGAGACCGAAGTGTCCCACTATAGCCTGCGATACCAAAATATATTATTATGTGGAGATTTTAATAAAAATTTGTTGCATAATGATGCTAAATCAAGTTCGATGAAGGATTTTGCTGTAAACTGTGGTCTTAGTATCATACATAACGCTGAGCCTACGCATTTCAAAGCTGGCTGCCGTCCTTCGCTCCTGGACTACTTTTTAACAACTGACGAAAGCTTAGTAATTATTCATGATCAATTTTCGGTACCTGGCTTAAACTCTCCCCATGATTTAATTTTTTTAACCTATGACGTCCACTTTAATCTTCATCAGATACCAAAAAAACTGAAAAAACTACGATCCAGAAACTTCAATAATATTAATCTGGAGGCCTTGCATTGTGAAGCCTCAAATTACCCTTGGGACTTGTGTTGGTACATTTCAGACGTCGACAATAAAGTTGCATTATTCGAGTCCATGGTCGCCGAGCTTTTCGACAAATATGTCCCTGTGAAAGAAGTTCTTGTAAACGACCAAAGACGTCCTTGGTTTTCCTCTGAGGTAAAAAAGCTAATGAGACTTCGCGACAAAGCGTATCATAGATGGAAAACTTTTCCCTCACCTGGTAGTTGGACCACCTTTGTTAAATTGAGAAATAGCACAACTGCTGAAGTGCGGAGAAGGAAACAGCTCTTTTACATTTCTAAGCTAAACGTCAACTTAAGTAGCCACGGTCTTTGGAAAAATCTGCGTAAGCTCGGTATTACACACAAAAAAGATGTTTCCCAAAATATTTATATTAGTCCAAATTCATTGAACAATTACTTCACTTCGTCAGCTTTACCCAAACCGTCTACTTCGTCCAGTGTACCGGATATGAATTTACCATCTAATGTCAATTTTTGTTGCCCAGAGTATTGGGGGCCGAAATTCGTATTTAAAACGGTAGATAGCATTGATGTTATATTTGCCATCAGATCTGTTAAGTCCGATGCCATAGGGTTGGATGGAATATCGTTGAAATTTATTAAACTCATAGTTCCTTTTTTGATCGATACTCTAACCCATATATATAACAGCTGCCTTACTAAATCGTATTTCCCGGCATCTTGGAAGTTTGCCAAAGTAATCCCAATTCCGAAAAAATCCAATCCTATTGATTGCTCCGATTTTCGACTAATTAGCATTCTCTCTGGGTTATCGAAAATTTTTGAAGTAATCATTAAAAGCCAATTACAAGTACACATTGACACCCACAATTTGATTAGTCCGCATCAATCCGCGTATCGCGAAAACCATAGTTGTACCACCGCATTGATCAAAATAGTTGACGATATTCGTCAAAACTTCGATAAATCTGAGGTTACCTTGCTCTGCCTTTTGGATTTTTCAAAAGCATTTGATTCGGTGAATCACAAAAAACTTTGCAATAAGCTCTTTTTCAAGTACGGTTTGGACAAAAAAGCAGTTAAATTGATAGCGAACTAAATTAGCGATAGATATCAACAGGTTTCTTTGAACGGGCCTACCTCCACAATGCTTCAAATTCGAAGTGGTGTTCCACAAGGCTCGATTCTTGGTCCGTTACTTTTCGCCTTATTTATTAATGATCTTCCTTCCGTTTGTAGGCACACCTCCGTACATTTATACGCGGATGACGTACAAATATATATTCCATCCCCGCGATCAAAAATCGGAGAAGGTATCTGCAGGTTAAACGAGGATTTGAAAGCAGTACAAAATTGGGCTATTTCCAATGGTCTGATACTCAACCCTAAAAAATCAGTATGCTTACCTATAGGCAAGAACATTGGTGCTGTTGACGAATACCCAGATGTATATTTATCTGGAGAAAAGATTATTTTTTCTAACAAAGTAAGAAATCTTGGTATAGCGTTAAACACCTCTCTGTCAGCAAACGAACACATTAACATTGTAGTTAAAAATATATATTCTGGACTTCGCATGTTGTGGACATCTGCTTGCTACACTCCGATTAAAATTCGGCTGAAAGTGGTAAAAACTTTGCTGGTACCTCAATTAACCTACAGCTGTTTAATTTACAGCAACCTCGAT
Source organism: Eumerus sabulonum (assembly GCA_951905685.1). Taxonomy (NCBI): domain Eukaryota; kingdom Metazoa; phylum Arthropoda; class Insecta; order Diptera; family Syrphidae; genus Eumerus; species Eumerus sabulonum. The sequence continues at coordinate 245,382,758 of OX645060.1, forward strand.
TCGATATCATATAGAAAATTAGAGCTCGCTTTCAACGCTATGACTAGATATGTTTATCACCTGAAAAAATTTTACCATATTTCGATGTTTAATATGTCTATCTTGGGATGTCCGCTGCGAACATTTTTAAATTATCGGAACTGTCTTTTCCTAGGAAAATTAATATCTTCAAGGAAGCCAAATTACCTTTTGCGGGGTTCACACCATACGATTTGTCTGTACGATTTGCTTGATGACCTTGCTTGATGGGCCAAATCGTGAGTGTGAACGGTCGTACGACATGTCGTCAAATTTGTCGTTTGGCAGTTCAAATATTTTAACTTTTTGACTTGCTTGATCGACTTGTCGTAAGGTGTGAACAGTTGTCGTACAACTTCAGAGCATTTTTTCACTTTTGCTTGTGCGTCCAGAGAATCAACACCAACTTTGAGCGGAATGAACGATATGATTTCAAACAAAGAAAAATAATTTTGGTTTGACTTTTCCATATGAGGAATAATTTTTCTCAGTAACTCATCATACGTTACTATCTATTCGCAAATAATTACGGAAATCCTTTGGCAAATTTTCGTGGAATTCTCTTAACAGCTACCGATGAGAAATTTCTACGTTTTCCCACCCATGATTTAATCCACATTCGCTTTGTTTCTTCATTTTCGAGTATTTCATCAATAATCATCCCTGTGACCAGAGCATGCGCCGCCATGTTAATACTTCGACATTTCTATCGCAAGTGAAGTCGGTCAAGCAAGTTGTATGGTGTGAACGCTAGGCATTATTTGGTCGTCAAGCAAATCGTACAGACAAATCGTATAGTGTGAACCCCACTTTTACCATAAGTTGCAGTTCCCTAATTCTTCTAGAACTGGAAATATAATTCTCCCAATTCACTATTACTTAGAAAGCAGCCGTTTGTTTTTTGTTCACGCTGTCAGGTTGTGGAATTCTCTGCCATGCGTTATTAAACGTATGGGAGGGTCAAGGGATTTCGGTGCTTCTCTGTTCAATCATTTCAGAAATCTTTAACGTGTACTGGACACAGATATTTCTATAAACCCACACACTTGTTATGATACTCATAATATGTATGTTATTTTTATGTTTCTTCACTTATTTATATCGTTAGTCTATTTAAAAATTTTTGTATTATATTCTTATTATTTTTTAGGTATTAAGTAATGTCTTATATTTTCGTACCTCATGTACTAGAAAAGAACTGGGTTCTTATTTATTTATTTATTTATTTATTTACATCAATCAGAGTTCTTCTCTTATAGACTAAATAACAATATTTCATAGTTTTAATAAAATAACAGTAAGGATATATTAACTACTTAAGTTTAATAAATACATTACAATACGTCTTTTAAATATTTCTCTAGTACAATTATCAAAAAAGTCCAAAACATTGCAAGCTAAGTTGGCTTCACGAATACATCGCGTTAATGGCTCATTATTGCCATAGTTTGTACGATGAAAATCGATTTTAAATAGTAAACGATTTCGAGTGTGGGCTGGTTGGACATATAACTTCATCATACTTAAAAGATAAGAGCAATCAACGTGGGAAGCTAAGATATCACGAACGAACATGAGTGAAAAATATCTACGACGCTGATGAAGAGGAATAAGATTAAACAAAAGGCATCTTGTTCTACAGGATGGGGTATCAATGTTCCATTTTAGTTTAAAAAATAAGTATCTGGTAAACTTACGTTGAATTTTTTCAATCCTTTCCACTGCATTATTGTAGAAAGGGTTCCAGACAATACAACAATATTCGAGTGACGATCTGACTAACGCGTAGAACAAACTTTTTAAAGCCAATGTATCAGTGAAATCTTTGGTATTTCGTTTAATAAAGCCTAGCATTAGATTAGCCTTAGTCGTAACATAATCTACGTGAAACGTGAATTTTAATTTAGAATCTAGTATTACTCCCAGATCTTTTATTTGTGCAACCCTTATTAGTTGAACACCGTTCAGGTCGTAACTAAATTGTATCGGATTGTTTGCTCGAAAACATGAAAATACAAAACATTTAGAAACATTTAGCTGTAGGGAATATTGCTCGCACCAATGGGACAAGCGTGTGAGATCCTCGTACAATAGCAAACAATCTGAGATGGATGCAACTTTCCTATAGATCTTGAGATCATCTGCATAGAGAAGGCATTGCGATGATTTAAAAATAGAGGGAAGATCATTAATAAATAGGAGAAATAGCAATGGACCTAAGTGGCTGCCTTGTGGAACACCTGATGGCACGGAAAAAGGACTGGATAAATGATCATTAATTTTTACCAATTGTGTCCTGCCTGTTAGATAAGAAGCCAACCAAACCAAAAGATTGGAGTGAAATCCCAAAGAAGACAACTTTGATAGTAGGACCTCGTGATTTATCCTATCAAAAGCTTTAGAGAAGTCAGTGTAAATAATGTCTGTTTGACAATTGCTCTCAAGGTTCTTAGTCAAATGATTAATGAGGATGGAAAGATTAGTGGTGGTCGATCTACCTGACACAAAACCGTGCTGAAAAGGTGTTATGTGTCTAGAAACTAAAAAATATAATTTACGATATACTATTCCCTCAAACAATTTGGGAATACAGGAAAGCTTACTAATCGGCCTATAATTTTTTACCTCGAGCTTGGAGCCCGTTTTGAAGATGGGTGATATAAAAGAGATTTTCCAATCGTTTAATAAAATACCTTTGCTAAGTGACAGATTAAATATAATTGTTAATGGTTGTGTTAACGATTGTGCACAATTTTTTAGTAAGCAAGGAGAAAAACCATCAGGGCCAGTGGATTTGGAACTATCAATTTGAGAAAGGGATTTAAAAACTTCAGATGAGTCTATTTCTAAAGACCCAATTTGGAACAATTCTGGAATACGCGGTATTTCAGCATCGGGACAATTATAAGAATACACTGATTTGAAGTATTCAGCAAACATTGAACAAGTAGTCGACATATCATCTGAAATAGTACCAGAATACACCATGGAATTAGGAACATTGTTCGATTTTCTTCTCGAATTTAATCGAACTGTTTTTGAATGGTTAGGTATTCGAAATAGAGGTCAGGATTATTAGGGTTATATCGGTATTTTTTGAATGCTTTATTCTTTTGGTTTTTTAAATTGGATAGTTTTTTATTAAACCAAACCGGGTTAGAATTTCTAACTACTCGTTTTCTTGGAACAAATATTTCGATGCCATGCTTAAGAATAGAACAGAATGAACCATATGTTTGTTCTAGGTCTGATGGTGTTAATATGTCCAACCATGCTTGACTGTATAAGTAATTATTTAATTGCCCGAAATTGGCACGATTAAAATTATATTCAAATTCAAACTTTTTACTAAGCCTACATGTATTGGAGTAGGAGAAAAATCTAAGTTCGGCGTAAATACCGCAATGATGAATGGAGTTTTGAAACATTGGTGACGTAGACTTTTCAAGGATTATATCATACTCATTATCAGCAAAAACAAGATCAACCATTGTGTGCCAAAATAAACTTAAACTTAAACTTAAACCCGAGAAGAAGTAGTTCCCGAGGAAACGTACATCTTTGCCAGTGCAGGGCATTCACACAGTAGGTGACGAATGGATTCTATTTCCTCTTCGTCCCTACAGCTTCTGCAGAAATCGTTATAGGGCTGGCATAGTCTAGCTGCATGATATGCTATCATGCAGTGCCCAGTGAGGGCGCTGACTACCAGTCGTATATTCCCTCTACCAAGATTTAGCAGACTTTCCGGCCTTTTTTGTTATAGACAGGACATGTTAGCCTTGCTGTAGTGCATCTGTCTAGTTGACACCATGGCTTGTTGGCCTTTCCTAGTAGTTCCACCCCTATTTCTATGAATAGTGTGCTAAGTGGCGTTCTAGCTTCAGTTGTGATCTGCGAGGTATCTGCCTCCTATCCCAGTCTGGCTAGTTCGTCCGCCTTCTCATTTCCGGAAATATTCACATGCCCTGGTCCCCAGCAGATGGTTACCTCATTGACATCCGATATTTCTTCTAGTTTCGCTTTACAGAGTTTTATGAGTTTGGATCTTATCCATGTTGCTTGCAAAGCCTTAATGGCTGCCTGACTGACTAGATTTTGATTCTCTTACCTGAGAAATTCTCCCTAAGAATCAGATCCGCACCTTTTTCGATTGCAAAGATCTCAGCCTGGAAGGCGCTACAGCCATCATCAAGTCTGTAGGAGTGGCATGCTTCCTAAGGTTCGAAGTAGACTCTGGCTCCTGTACCGGTATCCATTTTGGATCCGTCGGTATAGATTGCCAGTTCCTCTTCCTAATAGAGAATCTCTTCCTCCACAGCAGGAAAGTGGGGTGGTATAGTCCGTTTCGGTTGCGGACCTTAGGGTAGCCCATCGATCCAAGATTGATGCCTGGCCATGAGGACATCTTTTCCAAAGACTGGATTCTTGCATCCTTAGTGCAGCCCTGGCTGCAATGCTTTCACAGTACATGTCTATTGGTGGAAGGTTCAGCATCGCTTCAAGGGCCGCCGTTCTTGTGGATTTCATAGATCCGGTCACCGCCAGACAGCCAGCCCTCTGAGTCCTTGTAAGACTTTGAAGGTGCTTTCCACCAGACAATTGATCCATAGACTAAAATAGGTCTTACCACCGCGGTGTACAGCCAATATACCACCTTTGGTTTAAAGCTCCATGTCTTTCCGAAAGCTACTCTGCACGAATATTATGCCACGTAAGCTTTTTTGGTTCTCTCATTTATGTTGTCCTTCCAGCTAAGCTTGAAATCTAGGATTATGCCAAGATACCTAGCGGATTTCTTCGGAATCAGGTCGATACCATTTATGCGTGGATATATATACCTTCGTATTGGTCTTTTTCTTGTGAAGAGGACTATCTCAGTTTTAGTTGGATCATCTTTTATAGTACTGGGCTTAATTGTAGTTTAATAACCTTAATGTAAGAGAATGCCTCATAACAATCCGCATCAAAGCAAGTTTTTGAAACATTATCTTGATAAGCGCTCACGCGTAAACCGAAGAAAAGGACGATGGACTCAAAGAAGAATTCTACGATCTCCTAGACAGAACCTATGCCCAATGTCCCAGCTACGATACACAAATAGTTCTAGGAGACTTTAATGCGAAATTGGACAAGGAGGACATATTTGAGTCGATCACGTCCGAAAACGGACATCGGCTATTCGACTTCCTGGCGGAGCGTAATCTCCTTCTGGCTAGCACACGATTCCCGCATCTCAATATTCACAAAGGAACCTGGCGATCACCTGATCAGTCTACCACCCATCAGATTGATCGACACCAGACACTCTTTGAGAGAATACTAAATCGACACCCATCACCTTTGAGTCGATTTCAAGGCCGCGCATGACAGTGTGCACAAAGACGAGCTATACAGCCCTATATCTAGTTGTGACATCCCTGCCAAACTCGTCAGATTGTGCAGAATGACAATGGAGAACTCTCGCTGCTCGACTAAGGTCGGTAGCGAATTGACCGAGACCTTTGATGTTAAAAAAAGATTTAGACAAGGTGACGCACTGTCATGTATGTAATTTCTTCAACATCGTGCTTGAAAAGATCATACGAGACTCAGTGGCCAACATAAGAGATACAATCTATTTCAAGTCTGCACAACTGCTTGCGTACGCGGATGACATTGACGTAATTGACGTCAATGATGCCTTCGAAACCATTGATGCAGAAGCGACTAAAATGGGTCCTTCGGTTCACGCGGGTAAAACGAAATATATGCTGTCATCCAAAAAAGACGTCTCGGCCGTGACGTTCCGGCCGTTGACAGCAACAAATTCAGAGTGACCAAGGACTTCGTCCACTTTGACTCACTAGGGACCAGCGACAATAACACCAGCGCTGAGATGAAACGCAGAATTACTCTTGCCAACCGCTGCTTCTTTGAGCTCAAGAGGCAATTGGGAAGTAGAGCCCTCTCTCGAAAGACCTAAGTTGCGCTGTACAAAACCTTAACTATCCCGGTCCTCCTCTATGGCGCAGAGGCCTGGACTTTAACGAAAGCGGATGAAGAGGCCCTTGGTCGCTTCGAGAGGAAAATTCTGGGTTTAATCTATGGTCCCGTTTGTATAAACGGTGAGTAGAGTAGACGATATAACGACGAACTATACGGGCTGTACAGCGACATCGATCTGGTACGTCTGCGGATCCAACGTCTAATATGGCTAGGCCATGTAGAGCGAATGGAAAACACAGCTCCGGCCCGAAGAGTCTTCGAGTCTAACCCCGAGGGACGATGCAGCTGAGGATGACCGAATCTAAGGTGCCGCACACAGGTGAAATGGAACCTTAACCAACTGGGAGTGCGTCGCTGGAAACAGCTGGCAAAAGACCGTGCCAACTGCTGAAGATTGTTAGTTGTAAGTAAGTTCCCTGTGAGCGAGAGAATATAATTTTATTAAAAAGATATGGTGGAGATCTATTGTGGATGATATTGTGCATGAATATACAGTTACGGGCTTTGAGGTATTGCTTTAAAGTACAGCCCAAAGAGCTCCTGGAGTAAGCAGAGGTGTACACTACTACTACTACTTCCGCGTTCCCTATGATAGGAACAATCAGACTTATTACAAGCTTCCGCCTAGTGTCGGTTGGGGTAAAGCTGGCAGATAATCTAAGCTTGCAGAGACATCCATAGACATGTGGTTAATGTGGTTGCAGCAAGATAAATTACGATTTATGATAAAACCAAAACTTATTACAGAGTTTGTAGTTTGACAACCATAAGACCGGAATGACCTGAGATTTTGACGAAATTAGCAGTAATCCATTTACTACTGACCATTTGAAAATTTGCTTGACATCGTCCGCATACAAGTAGATAGAAACATGATTACACATGGACGGTAAGTCATTTATAAGCATACAGAACAGTATTGGTCTGAGAATTGATCCTTGTGGTACCCCTCGCCTAACAGGTCTTAGTACTGGCGACGGACTACCATTAACAACTCTTTGCATTCTATTACTTAGAAAGCTGACAGTAAGTTGTAGAGGTCTCACACCAAAGACAAAAAGTGGTCGAAGTTTTCAGGCAAGGATTTCATGATAAACCTTGCCAAAGGCCTCTGAGAAGTCAAGCAAGCAGAGGAGGGTAACATTATCTTTGTCAAAGTCGAGTCTTATGTCATGCAGGAATTCGATCATAGCTGTGGAGCAGCGGTGATTAACACGATATCCGGATTGGAAAGGGCTCAGAAGGCACTTTACAGAAACGTAATTATCTATTTGCCTTACAGTGAGTTTCTCAAAGACCTTTGACAAGCATGGTAAAATGCTGATAGGTCTATAGTCACTTTCTGAGGTAGCATTAGGCTTTTTGGCAACAGGAACAACTCTAGCAGTTTTCCATAAGTTAGGAAGGTTGAAGTAGTAAAGCAATAGTTGATAACGTGAGTTAGGTGACCAATGATTTCGGGTAGAATCCGTTTTGACAAAGCGGAAAGGAATCCCGTCTTCCCCGATAGAATTTGAGCTGATGCTGGCTACACAATTTATAATGTCGTTTTCAGTTACTATTTACTTCGAAATCAGGCAGTACAGGTATCGATAGGTCTTGAACATAGGAGAAATCAAAGATGCTGTATGTATCCCATTATTCAGAAAATATTGATTAAGACCTATCACCTGGTGCTGTGTAAGCTGTATATTACTGATAAAGTACCTCGTCTGCCAAGGCGGAAACCAAGAGTGGTTACACGCATACGGTGGGAGAAACTACAGAGCAGTGAGGTGCAGCAACACGGCACGACACATATCCGAAAGGTTTGAGCGAATTCCGACTGTTCCATTGCATGTAGAGGAAGAATGGCGACTATTTTCAACAGCTGTAATTGCCTCTGCACGTGATGTGTGTGTGAGAGAAGCGGCCTGGTGTGGCAGCTGGTGGTGAGAAAAGAACTGTGTGGTGAAAAACACCAGGAGTTCCAGAAGCTATCAGAGAAAAGAAGAAAGCCTACAGGGACTCTTGGGGGACTCTGCTTCTCGTGACCGGTACACTGTGGCGCGAAGAACTTGCACATTGGCTGTGCGAGCAGGTAAAGAGCAGTCCTGGAAGGAGTTCGGCGAGAAGGTGTAAAAAGGTGTTCTGGCAAACCATTCGCCGGCCCAGAGGACGGAAATTCAACATAATCGAAGGAGTTAAATCCAAAGATGGTGTCTTGCTTTCCAATGAGATGGACATCTTACGCAGATGGAGCGAGCACTTTTCGGAGCTGCCCGAACAGGGCACTGAGGGGGAAAGACCTATAGTCTTAAGTGGGGCGTAGAATAGTCCAATGGTTGAGGGAAGTCATTTTAGCGATTGAATCGCTAAAAGTAGGCAAATCCGCCGGTGTGGATGAAGTTCGGCCAGAAATGCTTAAGGGAGAGCATTATGGCTCTCTCGTGTCATTAAGGTGGCCTCCTGGGAATGCGGTGAGACACCTAGCGGTTGGCAGACTGAGGTGATTGTCCCTCTTTTCAAAAAGGGGGATAAAAAAGAGTGCTCCTACTATAGGGGCATATCTCTTTTAAGTGTCCCCTGTAAAGTCTATGCTAAGGTATTGGAGGCGGTTTTCGTCACGGCAGAAGTACAAGCGAAAAGCTTTTCTCTCTAAGAATGGTACTCAAAAAGGCTTGGGTGTATGCTAAACTGATGTACAGCTACTTTGTAAATTTGGAAAAGGCGTATGACCGAGTTCCTCGAGGTAAACCCTGGAGTGTTCTGCAGGAGTATGGGATTAATGGTCCTCTGGTGAGGGCCATTCAGTTTCTATACACAAACTGTAACAGCTGTGTTTGAATTAACGGTAGTAAATCAACACCTTTCACCGTGGGCGTTGGACTTCGTCAAGGGTGCATCTTGTCACCTCACCTTTTCATTATAGATATGGACTGCATGTTGCAGCGCAGTCGTGACGAGGAATATTTCACATTGGGAGAGTTGAGGCTAAGGTATCTTCTTTTTGCAGATGAGTTAGTTGTCCTCACGCGCTTCCAGACGGAACTCCAACGCGCGCTAGATAGGGTTAACGTGGACGAATCCGGGGTTATGGTTATTTCCAGAACACCTGTCGAATGCACTCTACATGTTAGTGGAGTCCCATTGAAACAGGTGGAGAAGTTTAAGTATCTCGGGGTCTTCTTCACGATTGATAGGAGGATGGTGTAAAAGTCAAAGTTAGCGGTTTTTAACTCGGTATATGTTCCAACTCTCAGCTATGGTCATGAAATTTGGGTATAGACCGAAAGAATAAGATCGCGAATATAAACTGCCGAAATGAGATTTCTTCGTGGTGTTGTGGGACTTACTCACCGGAATAGGGTGAGAAACACGTCGGTGCGCGGAGAGCTCAGCAGCTGCTTCTGATTCCTAATGGAAAGAGCTATGCCTCGATGGTTTGGTCACGTGAGACGAATGTCGCCATCATCACGACTTCCGAAGCGTAGTTTGAATGCAATACCATCAGGCAGGCGACCGCTTGGCAGACCCAGGACGAGGTGGTTGGATCTAGTCCAAGAACTCGCCTGGGTGCGCTTGGGTATAGTTCTTGATGAGTTAGAGTCGATGGCGGAGGATCGAGTGGCCTGGAGATCCCGCGTGCGCGCATTACCCCTGGGACTCTTTTAGTGGAACATGCGGGCCACTGAAATTGTATGTATGTATGATGTTAAGACTATTTGGATCAAGATCACGCGCGACTGAATTTTCACGTTGGTTGTATGTATGTATGTATGTATGTATGTTGGCGTTACAGTCCATGAAGAACCTGAGCCGAGCTTCTCTCAATCACCCATGTTGTGTGTGATTTCATTTTCCCATAGGTGAAAGGGACCTACAGTTTATTGCCGGTTCCGAACGGCGAATTTCGAGAAGCTTTTCATGACAATTTTACTACAGGGGGTTTTGTCAGAACCCCGCTGAGGAGAAACACCGTGAAAAACACGTTCGATGACATGGCTGTATCGGGATTCGATCCCGTGTCATCGGCGTCAGAGGCCAACACACTACCCACTGCGCCACGGTGGTCTCACGTTGGTTATAGTACCCAGCAAATGTTCCATTATGGTGTTATATTAGGACTGCACACACTTACGTCGCATAGAATGCTCAGTAAGAGACTCTTCATATATTACGACCTATTAGAGTCACACTTATCATTCCATTGCTAATCTACTTGAATCCTTTTCAGTCAGGTCTGGCTGGGGAATTTTCAGCCACAATCTCTAACGCCGTCCGACCAGTTCCATATACGAGTATGTAAATACCAAATCCGCACACTCAGCTACGATGGATAAGCGTACTGTCCGAAGTTTCCTTGAAGTTTAACGATCTGCATGCTTAAGATACTTGTTTTGTTTTTCTCTCTCTCTGTACTACCAAACTGCAAGTAAGGTCGTGACCTCTAAGTGGTAACAATGGTAATATGGTAAAGAGTAATTACGCTAATAAGCTTAAGCGTATGTCGTATTGCTGTCCTCACATTTTTTTAATTTTTTTTTTTTTGGATTTTATTTCGGCCATTAAATTGAATGAAAATAAGTGAAAACCAGCTCTGGTAGCACATAACTACGTGCGACTCTCTGCAATTTAAACCAAATGCATATCAACGACGATTACGGAATCCGTAAGGCCTTGAAGCAGCAGCACAATCGAGCTCAGAAGATTTCTCCTCATCAAAGCGATCAGCGAAGGTGAACAATTGGCTAGGGGCGGTGAACGCTGCAGAAATTCAAAAGTCTGGCCGGGAGAGCCGGAAAAACTATGATTTTTTCGTTTCTGTTTTTCGCAATTCCTATGTGTACCGCAGCACCACGGCGGCGTCATAATGGCAACTACGAGTACGAGTGCGCTGAACTCATAAAAGTGTTGCAATACTATCTGTAGACTGTTCAGTCGTTGTTACATAACTGCAGGTGCACATAATCAGAGGCAACTGACACTACTGGAAAAGTATCTTCTTAGATGGCAAAAGCCATTAACATCGTCACGGCAATGTGGGTTTTTTCCTTCTTTTGCTTTTTTGTTTTACTTAAGGTCAATCGTAGGTAATGACATACTCGTAAAGTCAAATGGCTGAAATAATGATTCTATTAAACATTCGAAGTGAATTCCGCAGTTTCGTTAATCCGACTAAGGTTAAATGGAAAAGGTTAATTCGCTGGCTTGGCTATCGGAGGAGATCGGTTCTAATTATGCGGCAATCTGCAAGAGCGGGCTGTACACTTTAATTTGACATACCCTACCATGGAGGTATCGTAAATTAAAGTTAAATTACCAGAACGACTTAGCCAATAGGTTTTGTTTCTATTCGGATATGCTAGTTGCTTAAAATGGTTAGTCATATGCCACGACCTGAGAGGCATACGAGCAAATAGATACGATTATAAAGCGACGAGTAAATACTCGTACGTTTGACTATAAGTTATTGTGTGCAGTTGGCATGGCATGTTTTTAGCTATCAAGTCAAACCTTCTAAAACAGGTTATGGGATGGACTAGATATTTATCATCAAAACCATCACCAGCAGCTTCAAGCCATAAAACTGGTATAAGCCTCCTGTGACTGATTGTACGAACTGGTTCCGATTTCGAGAGAAAAGTGGGAAATTTCATATCTTAGTCCTCTTCTTGGTCCCTCTTAGTTATATAGGATGGCATGTAACTGCCAATAATATTAAATGAATTTAAAAAACCCGGCAGCTGAGGCAACTCTACTACTCCCCTAGGTGCTCCAGTCGTAATCATATGGTGAGGTATGCATGGACTTACTTACTTACTTAGGTGGCGCTATAGTCCGTGATAAATCTAGGCTTCAACCAACAAGCGTCTCCAGCTGGCACGGTCTTTGGCCAGCTGTTTCCAGCGCCGCACGCCCACTTGGTTAAGGTCCCCTTCCACCTACGTGCGCCACCGTAGATGCGGCCGTCCTCTGCGGCGCCTTCCTTCCGGGGTGGATTCAAAGATTCTTCGGGTCGGAGCGCTCTACATAGCCTAGCCACCTTAGACGCTATATCCGTAGACGTCGTACCAGGCCGATATCGCTGTACAACCCGTACAGTTCTTCATTAAATCTTCCCTTCCATACTCCGTTTGAGCGGACCGTAGATAAAGCGCAAAATTTTCCTCTCGAAACGACCAAGGGCATCTTCATCCACTTTTGTTCAGATCCAAACCTCGGCGCCGTAGGAATGGGATAGTCAAGGTCTTAAATAGTGTCGCCTTAGTTTTCCGAGAGTAAGCTCTACTTCTCAATTGCCTCTACCTTCTCTCGTCTTCAATAGTGTAGTCCACTATCACTTTCCTTCCAGGAATAATGGAAAGCCGAATATCTCAAACTCATTACATCTCCCCGGTCACTTGAGCATTTTTCAAGCTGAAGTACAAGTGATCCGGAACACATGCACAATACTCAGTGCAGCTCACCCCAATTACAAGTCCACCGCTATTCGTAGCGATGGTCAAGCCGCTATTAAAGCCCTTTCGTCTGCCACCACCTTCGCTAAGCTAGTGAATCAATGCAAGAAAGAAATGAGACGAGTTGGTGGCTGGACTGATATCCTGCTCCTTTGGGTTTCAGGACACGGTAACATAGTGGGAAATGAGAAGGCCGATGAGCTAGCCAAGCCCAAGACCACCTCAAACTCACCTAGTGAAACAAGCTATGGGCCTGTTGCTGAAACTTCTCAAAGGGAACATCCTGCAACACTTTTTCGATATTGCCAATAGTAGGTGGGCAAGATCAACTAGATACAGGATATCAAGAAAAAACTGGAACTCACCCTGGCAGATTTAATTTTTTTTTTTTTTTGAGCTAGTGCTACCAATTAGCATTTGGCACTGCGACCTTTGCAGATCTATTGTGCCTGCTAGCCGATTAGCCGAGGAGATTCTCCACTTCCATAATGAAGTTGAGAATGCTTCTCGTAGGAGCCAAGGTGATGCCCTCAGCATTCATAGCTTCGCTGAGAAGGATACGTTTCCTAAAATGACAGAGAGCAGCACACTCACACAGTATGTGTTCCGCCGTCTCTTCGTCCTCGAGACAGTCCTCAGTGTCCTGTCAGATAGCTGACCAGTCTTCTGATACCCACCCTATTGCGTTTGAGTATGTCAGTAGAGTGTTTGTTCATGGGTCGTATAAGTCGTTTTGATTGACGGACTCCCCCAACTCTGTTCCAAAAGGACAGGTGTTTTGATTTTTGCCACTTGTCTAAGAAGAAATTGATCTTAGACTTGGGAGTGCCGCAGAATGGTTCTGGACCATTTATCGCTAGAACCTTCCCTGGCGAGTTGGTCGGCAATTTCATTGCACTTAATACCTTAGTGCCCTGGCGCCCACCAAAGTTTGACTTGTTTCTTTTGACCAGGAGTTGTAGGGCATCATGGCATTCCTTGACGGTTTTTGAGTTCGTGCTGCTTGGCTATCACAGACTATGTTGATGGTTACTCCTCTTATGCCAGCCTCAAGATTTAGATTAGCGCATGTTAGGATGGCATGCAACTCTGCCTAAAAGATGCTGGGACTCGTTCCCAGGCCTTCGAGATCCTGCGATTTGGTCCAAAGTTGCCGGCGCCAACGGCAGAAGCCATCTTGGAGCCGTATACCACCTAAGGCTTTTGACATTTAGCAAGGGATCACTGTTTTCCCATGCTGAGCAATTTGGGATCAATATCTCAAATCTTTTGTCAAAAGTGAAGGTGTGTGGCCATACGTCCGAGACCGTGGTAATCATATCCAGCTCGGGAAGGTGTTGTAATATGGACATGTAACCCTCGTGGCTACATGGCATATTTGTTCCCGAACAAAGAATTCTGATTGCTCTGCGTAATACTACCTTTTTGATAAAAAGGTGCAGTGGAAAGAGTCCAATAAGAGCTTCTTGAGCTGCCGTGGGGCAGGTTGGCATAGCGCCTGTAATGCCGGGACACGCTAGTCTCTGAAAGTGTTGAAGCTTATCAATTGTAGCTTTTTGCTCAACTTTTGTCCGTAAGTGACGATAGGTCCTACTATCGCGGTGTATAGCCAGTGGACTACCTTAGGTTTAAGTCCCCATGTTTTACTCTAAGTGCGTCGACAGGCCCACATGGCCTTAGTCGCTTTCGTACGTTTAGTTTTCATATTGGAGTTCCAGTTGAGTCTGCGATCTAGGTCAATACCTAGATACTTTACTTCCTCTGAAAATCATATGCGTGTGCCATTTAGAAGGATTGAGCAGGGCTAAGGACTAAGATTGTCTTATTTGGGTTAATCGATAAGCCCTCTCTGTCACACCAGTTAGAGACAAATTAGAGCGCAAGCTGCATGCGCTTACAGGCAGAGGTTTCGCACTTGCCCGTAACAATGACTACTAGGTCCTCAGCATATCCGATGACCTCGTAGCCCCGAGTGGTTAGCTTGCGTAGTAGGCCATCGATGACTACCGACCAGAGCAGTGCTGAAAGGACTCCTCCTTGTGGACATCCTCTAGCCGCCGATACTGTCACTGAGACCTCTCCGCATGTGGCTGATATCATACTGCTATTTAGCATCGCCCTAATCCAGTGATTAGTGAGATGGTCGACACCCTTGCAGGATAGTGCAGTGGTGATCGAATCACAGCCAGTATTATCGAGGCGTAAATTGCGAATAGGCATCTGGTCTAATACCTGGTTGTCACAACACCCACGCAGAGAAAAGCGAATGCACAACTCTGGCAAGTTGCAGATACTGCGTCTTTGGAAAGTACTTCTTTGACGAACTCTCAGAGGTAACCAAACTCGGTTTGGTCAGCATAACCAGTTTTCTTAACTCCACAAGCTGGATTTAAATGATCATCAGAACGGCGCCTATGTGCTAATTGTACCCTGACACGCAAGTCGGGTAACCAGTAGATATATAACTACATACCTACCTGCTCACGCCGCCGTGACTATTTTACAATTCTGTTCGACATGAAAGATGTTCGGTTTGTTGTATCAGGTGACTGTCAAAAACGTACTCTTATCTCATTCCCAAGAAAACAGATAGTCCAAGAACAGACAATCAGGTTTTCCATAACGAACACTCTATTGGAGACCTTGTTAGCACTCAAATCTCTCTGACAAAAGATGCTCCGAACACACTCTGCCTATTCAGCCAAGGCCCATGCTACATGCAAGGTCAGGCATTAATTTACATTTGCAGATAAATCATCCACTCCATTGCTTGCATATCTTACACCTGTTTCTACGTATTAGCAGGAAGCCTATCAAAAGGGGGTCAGTTCATTTAAATCGACACAAACGATACAAAAGAATAATTACTAGCGTCACAGCCTATTAAGAAACAAAGCCGAGGCGTTCTTACTCACCCAAGTATACAGCTAGCGCGGCATAAGAACTTCAATTTTCTTTCCTTTTTTCCTCCATCCAATTAGAGCTTTTTTCTTTTATAGAAAAAAAAATGTCCTTGATGTACAAATCAATCTCCAGCCGTAGTGCTTAATTACGAAACTCATTACAAATTACTAGCGAAACATCTGCTATCACCATCACCTCAACCCGATTATGCTGGAAGCGCATAAGTCAGTCGGAACGCGTGATTAGCTTTGTTATTTGCACATAAGTAATCGCTGCCCCGATGCTAAACGAAGCACGGCACGAGTGAGAGTCGTTCCACAAGTGTTTGTTGATTGATACCTCAAGGTCGAAGGAGATTCCTTGTCGTTCGGATTTCCGCCAACGTCATGCCAGTGACCTTGTCCACTTAAATTTAATTTCCCCACGATGATTCTATCAATAGAGTATATGTAGCGACATAACTCATTATGCAAGGCATTTACATATCTAGAGTTAAACGGATAATGAGGATGTCACTAATTGGAATTCAGACCCGTGCTCATCTCTTCGTAACAATGACGGTCAACAGGGCGGCCTACTATACTTGTAAAAAGCGACACTGCCTTGCTCAGCTGGGTTCTTTGAAACTGATTGACTCTCTTTTGTAGAATTGGTTCAAAAACTAGGGGAATTACTGCGCTACGTAAATAGTGGATTACGGATTGCTCATATTTTGAATTCTGTTTATACATAATTCCCATGTCCATGGATTTCCCGGCCCTGATGACGACTGATGTTTGTTTTTGAGATGCAATTGTACCGCCAAAGGTTGATGGTTTCTGTTTAAATTACCATGAGGTGTGCAAACTGCTCTTTTCCTTGAATCGCTTTATTATTATTTGTTTTGATTCAACAAAATATCCAGATCGGCACTCGTAAGTCTCTAGTCATCAATACAATGCAGCTCAGTTGTTGATTTTCCCATTTTTTCAAACCGCTAATAGCGAAATAATACGGCAGTCTCTCGTGAATAGACTCTAGGCCGAAGGCGAGTATGTAACGACGTATTGTCTTTGTCTTTGGTAGCGTTGTAGCCCATGAAGGACCAGAGCCAAGCTTCTCTCACTCACCCATGTTGTATGTGATTTAATTTTCACATATGTGAAAGGGACCTACAGTTTAATGCCGATTCCGAACGGCGTGAGTCAAGAAGCTTTTTCATGGCAAGTATACTACGGGGGGTTTTGCCAGTACCCCGCCGAGGAGGGACACCGCGAAATAAATATCCGCCGCCATCGTTATGCTTAAATCCTCTGAATTCTTCTTCTTCTTCTCCTTCTTCTTTTTCTTCTTCTTCTTCTTCTTCTTCTTCTTCTTTTTCTTCTTCTTCTTCTTCTTCTTCTTCTTACCGGGCACTACAGTTCGCGGCGAACCTGTGCCTCGACCAACATATCCCTCCAACTAGCACAATCTTTTGTTTGCTTTTCCATTGCCGCACGCCCAGTTGGGTAAGTTCCCCTTCCACCAGGTTGCGTTGTCTTAGGTGCGCCCGTCCTCTGTTTTTTCGTCCCTCGGGTTTGGATTTAAAGACTCTCCGGGCTAGAGCTACTGCGTCTATTCGTTCTATATTCGTTCTAGATGTTCTAGCCATCTTAGGCGTTGAATCCGTAGACGCCTGACTAAATTTATGTCGCCGTACAGCCCGAGAGAGCACCGTGGCGCAGTGGGTAGTGTGTTGGCCTCTGACGCCAATGACTCGGGATCGAATCCCGACACAGCCATGTCATCGAACGTGTTTTCACCGTGTTTCTCCTCAGCAGGGCTCTGACAAAACCCCCTGTAGTAAAATTGTCATGAAAAGCTTCTCGAAATTTGCCGTTCGGAACCGGCAATAAACTGTAGGTCCCTTTCACCTATGGGAAAATTAAACATGGGTGATTGAGAGAAGCTCGACTCTGGTCCTTCATGGACTGTAACGCCAACATACACACATACATACATTATGCCCCAATAACTCCCTATCTATCAACAATGAAATTTGTCGCCATTTACAATATTTATGAAGCATCCCCATAAAGACATCAATTTTGCCCCACCTTTTAGTATCTGCCTCATAGCAGTCTAAGGTCTTTATACGTTGTGCAACCACAAGGATTTTGTCAGAGGGCCTTGTTTTCAAAGCTGTTTTGCCATTGACATGCTTTGTCCACAGTTCAATCATCCATAGCAGCCCCTTACATAGAAAAACTAAATTTGTGGACGGAATTCATCGAGTTGTCATATACTTACATCCTGTCCTTAGGTCCAAAAAACCACCTTGTACTAAGAAACCCTAAATAGTAACAACAGTAGATCGGAAAATAATGTATCGTACTAACTCGTATTCTTTTCATTTAGACAATGGGTTCCATACCACAACTATCAATCATTAAAGGCCCCCAGCGAGACATTTCGGTCCGAAGCTTGCATAGGATCTTCGAAGAGAATGTGAATCAGTATGCCTGCAAGCCAGCTCTCATGTACGACGAGGAATCCTCCTTTACATCTCCAACCAAATCGCTCACCTATCAGCAAGTCAACGAACGATCCAATCAATTCGGAAGATTTTTCCTTCGCGAATCATTGAGACGCAGTCTCAAGCCAAACAAAGACGGCGATTATGTAATAGCCGTGTCCATGCAACCTTCAGACTCTTTAGTTATGGTACTTCTCGCTACATGGAAAGCTGGTGCAGCATACCTACCGATCGACCCGAGCTTTCCAGCCAATCGCATAAATCACATCGTTAACGAAGCCCGGCCAATAATGGTAATCTGTGACAATGATATCGACCGACAACTCTTTGGATCATCGTGCGTCTTCAGTATCAATGAGCTCTGCCAGAAAGCTAATGAGTTGCAAATCACCAATATATCGGACGGCAAGATGCTGAACGTTCAGAAAGACCTTGCAATCATTCTTTATACCTCTGGGAGTACAGGTATTCCGAAAGGTAAGCCACACGGTAATCCAATTTACATATGCTGACTACACAAAGGTATTTTGTTTTACCAGGTGTCCGATTGCCGCATTCGGTATTGTTAAATCGCTTACAATGGCAGTGGGAAACGTTCCCGTATGCGGCCAACGAAACTATTGGCGTATTCAAGACAGCTCTTACGTTTGTCGACTCGATTGCCGAGCTATGGGGTCCACTTTTGAATGGTAACTTGAATGGCAACTCACATAAAGCTTACCTGCATCACTTCCACTTACAGGAATGGCTATTCTGGTTATTCCGAAGGCAATTACCAAGGATCCTGAGCAATTGGTCACGGTTCTGGAGCAATACAAAATCCGTAGATTGGTACTCGTACCAACGTTGTTGCGCAACATCCTCATGTACTTGCAGATCAGTCGCAACGCGAACATACGACTCATGCATAATCTACAGATCTGGGTCTGCTCAGGTGAACCATTGCCTGTACAATTAGCCACCAGCTTCTATGATTACTTTGTGGAGGGCATTCACACGCTGTATAATTTCTATGGATCAACCGAGGTGATGGGTGACGTCACGTTCTTTACATGCGAAAGCAAGAAACAACTGAGTCAGCTCGATCGCGTTCCGATTGGTATGTGACCTCTCTAGACTGCATGACGGTTGTGACTTAAGCGCGGACGTACTTTCAGGTCTTCCCATCAACAACACCGTGATATACCTTCTGGACAAGGACTACAGACCAGTGAAGAACGGAGATATTGGTGAAATCTTCGTGGCTGGACTAAATCTTGCGGCAGGATATGTAAACGGACGGGACCCGGATAGATTCTTCGAGAATCCCCTTGCTGTTGAACTCAGTAAATGGATCCTATGCTTTCCTTACTCCATGAACTCGACATGTTCTCGTTTCAGAATACTCACGGCTTTATAGAACGGGAGATTTCGGACGTCTTCAAGGTGGATATATCATGTACGAGGGACGCACAGATTCACAGATCAAGATTCGCGGTCATCGAGTAGATCTCTCCGAGGTAGAGAGGATCGTTCTATCGATCGACGTTGTTGAGAAGGCTATTGTGTTATGCTACCACCTGGAACAGATCGATCAGGCGCTTTTGGCTTTTGTGAAACTAAAGGATAACTCTCCATCACTCACAGGCTTGCAAATAGAAGCGGCACTCATGAATAAACTGGCAGATTACATGATCCCGCAAGTAGTGATCATCGATCACGTTCCACTTTTGGTAAATGGCAAGATTGATCGTCAATCATTGCTGAAATCCTATGAGACAACCAACAACAATGAAGACGATACTCTGATTGTCTTGGACTTTGATTACTCCGAAGTGCCGAACGAGCTCAGGCATATCGCTCGAGATCTCTTCGAAACCGTGGGCAGTGTAATAGGACGTTCGACACGTGCTACTCTGACGCCAAACAGTAATTTCTACGAACTTGGTGGAAACTCACTGAATTCGATATTCACAGTGACGCTATTGCGCGAAAAGGGCTATCCCATTGGGATATCGGACTTTATTGCAGCAAAGAATTTGGGAGACATTCTGTTCAAGATGGCCAAAAGCAGTAACTCATCGGTGGTTCCGATGGAAGAGGAGTGGTCTAGTGCTTGTCCACACTTGAGTTTGAAAGCATTTCCATTAAATCTTGACGACAAGGATGATGTGATTGAGTAAGTACTAAAGAGCGATGCACATGGTTGGAACTAATGCTTTCACTTTCAGAATAATTGTCGAGAGCTTCTACGGAAAAGCTGATCTAGAGCAGTGGCTAAAGCCCGATATACTGAGGACTGACTACAGCGACTTTATTAATGTAATCGATCTTCATTTTAGGCGCGTTATCAGTTTAACGTTTTATATTCATTAGGACATTTGGAAAGTGCTTGTGGAGAAGGGCTTAAGCTTTATAGTCAAGGACATGAATACCAACCGCGTGATTGGCACAGCCTTAAACTTTGATGCACGTGACGAGCCGGAAGTTCAGATCGAATCACGTCTTATGATAATATTTGACTTGTTGGAAACCCTCGAAGGCCCCATAAGGTACCTACTATCTATAATAATCTCATTTAGACCCTTGCTCTTTAACTTCTTGCCTCTACAGGGATAACATTTTGCCAAAGGGTCTGAATAAGATCTTGCATTCGTTCATGATGGGCACCAGTCCTGATTTGAGTCCACAGGAAAACATTGCCTGCATGCACTTCATGGAGCACGAGGTTCTACGAGTGGGAAAAGCCAAAAACTTTGTCGGAATTTTCACTACCAACTCAAGCCCTCTAACCCAGGTACTAACTATCTCATTCTCAATATTCTCAGAAAGTTATTTGTGTTTTCTTTTCAACAGCAACTCGGCGGGGATGTTTATAACTATAAAACTCTACTCGACTACCAAATAAATAAATACATTCATTCAGATGGCACGAGACCATTCGCCTTGGCCCCGGATTCACAGCGATGCATAGTTCACTGGAAGGAAATTGACTATTCGTCTTAAACGAGCATGGCTCCTTGTTGCTTATTTTTCTCCTGTACATGTGCTTGAGTTGTTATTTATGAAAAGACGATATTTATTTAGGATCTTACCCAAGTTAAACGCGAAACGGGTGCAAATGAATGTAAAGATAGCTAGTTAGGTTGTAGGTTTACGTTTAAGCTATGATAGGCTAAGAGAATGTAAATTGCAAATAAACTGCTTTTGTTGTCAAATCACTTTCATGTTCTCTTCTTTCTATCGTGTAGGGTCTAGTCAAATCCGAGTTTCCAGAAATGTAAGATTTTGGAGTACCTTACGATATTTACTTACTTACTTACTTACTTATCAGGCCTGCGATCTATGGAGGATCTGAGCCTGAGCTATAGCTGCCTTCCATCCTTGACGGTCCCGGGCACGCTGCTTCCACTTGTCAAGACCAAGATGTCTTACATCCGCGATTACTTGGTCTTTATACCGGACGTTCGGTCTTCCTCTTCTTCTCGAACCAGGAGGCTCGGAGTCGAAGACCCTCTTAGCGGGAGCGTTGGTGTCCATGCGCTCGATGTGGCCGAGCCAGTGTAATCGACGCATCCTTGCCTTCCGGACTACATCCACATCTTGGTACAGCTCGTAGAGTTCCCGGTTGTGTCTTCTTCTCCATTCACCTTCCTCACAGACAGGACCAAATATCCGGCGCAGAATTTTTCTTTCGAAAGAACCCAAAATCAGCTCCGCTGTCCTGCTTATCGTCCAGCTTTCGGCTCCGTGCAGCAAGACTGGCAGAATGAGCGTTTTGTAAAGCATGACTTTGGTCTTTCGAGTGAGGAGTTTTGACCCCAGTTGTTTGGACAAGCCGAAGTAGCAGCGGTTGCCAAGGGCGGTTCTATGCCTGATCTCCACTGTGGTGTCATTTGTGCAATTTACGTTCGCTCCGAGGTAGACAAACTCCTTAACTACCTCGAAATTGTAGCTGTCAATTGTTATATTTTGTCCCAGGTGGTGAGCGACGGATTTTTTTTTGCTTGACAGCATGTACTACTTCGACTTGTCCTCATTGACCTTAAGACCAACACGTTTCGCCTGTTCTTCAATCGCCGTGAATGCTTCCACAATGCCACGGCGAGAACACGCGATGATGTCGATATTATCCGCGTATCCTTGCAGCTGGATGGACTTGTAAAAGATAGTGCCTTCCCTGTTTACGCCTGCCCGTCGCACTATCTGCTCCAGCACCAGGTTGAAGAAGTCACATGACTGCGCATCTCCTTGCCGAAATCCGGTGCATGTTTCGAATGGTTCCGAGGTCCTAGAACCGAGTTGCACAGTGCATCGCGTGTTTTTTAGCGTGGCGCGACACAACTGGATCAGTTTTACCGGGATCCCGAATTCGGCCAACGCCCCAAACAGTTCTTCACGATGAATGCTGTCGTATGCGGCTTTGAAATCGATAAAAAGATGGTGTGTATCGATTCGAAACTCGTTGGTCTTTTCCAGGATTTGTCGAAGTGTGAAAATTTGGTCTATGGTTGATTTGCCGGGCCGGAAGCCGCACTGGTAGCTGCCGATTAGTGCGGTGCAAATGGTTTTAGACGCTGGACAGGATCTTGTATGCGACATTGAGCAGGGATATACCTCTATAGTTCTTGCAAGAGGTAGGATCGCCTTTTTTGTGGATGGGGCATATAGAGCTGGTATTCCAGTCTTCGGGCATGCTTTCATCTTCCCAAATTCTGCAGATGATCTGATGCATGCTCCCTACCAGAACATCGCCGCCAGCCTTGAAGAGCTCTGATGACAAGCCATCTGAGCCTGCGGCCTTGTTGTTCTTCAGCTTCTGAATAGCTGTGCCGACTTCTTCGATGCTGGGTGGGAGGACTACTTCAGCGGCTGGAGTTGGGATTTCCTCGGTCCCTACCACTCTCTCTTGGTCATGCTCATTAAGCAGCTGCTGGAAGTGCTGCTTAAATACATCCACTATTCCCTGCGGGTCGGTGACAAGATTACCCTCGCAGTTTCGAAGAGCCAGGGTGCCCTTTTTGAAGCCTCCTGCAAGGCCTTTGGCTTTCTTGTAAAAGGCTCGTATTTTATGTTTATCCCTACACTTCTCGATATCCTTGAGCTGGGAGGCTGCGAAGATTCTTTTCTTTTGTCGTAGTAGTTTTTTCTCCTCCCTTCTTCTGGCTCGGTACTCTTCTTGCGCTGCCTTAGTTTTCCCCTGCAGCGCCTTTTGGTACGCCTCGTCGGTTGCTGCCTTTTTCTGCTCACACTCGCCATCATACCATGGGTTTTTTGTCGGCGGTGGTAGGTATCCTAAGGTGGTTTCGGCTACTTCCTGAATGGCTGAGCGGCAATGCAGCCACATATTATTGGCATTTGTGTTCGACGTTGGCATACCGTAGAGTCTTTCGCTCAGCTGCTCCCTGTAGACTCTGGCAACCTCCGGTGTGCTCAGGCGCCTAATGTCGAACCTCCTCCTGATGGGCTGTTGTAGCTTTCTGACGTTGGACAGTCGAGCTCTGAATCTTGCTGCTACGAGGAAGTGGTCAGAGTCGACATTTGCCCCTCTGAATGTTCGCACATCCAGGATGTTTAACGAGTGCCTTGCGTCAATGAGCACATGGTCGATTTGGTTGGTGATTCGACCGTCCGGAGATCGCCAGGTTGCTGTGTGGATTCGCTTGCGAGGGAATCTTGTGCTACTTATCACCGCATTACGAGCTGTCGCAAAGTCAGCGAGTCGGAAGCCATTATCTGTTGTTGTATCGTGGAGGCTGTGCTTTCCGATCACTCCGCCAAGGGTGTTTTCCTTACCGATTTTGACGTTGAAGTCCCCGAGCACGATTTTTACATCGTACTCCGGACAAGCTCCGTAGGCATTGTCGAGGAGGTCATAGAAGTCCTCCTTGATAGGGTCTTCAGCCTCGTCGTTAGAGGCGTGTGCACATATAAGGCTGACCTTACGATATTTAGTGCCCACAATAAGCGTTATAAGCTCACTTTGGATCACAAAACATGAATATCACAGTTACCTTACTATAATATCTCAATGGAGCTTCTTTCGCGACCAAGCTTCAACTTCGAGTTCAATTGGGCTAGATAATCATATAGCTGTTACGAAGACTTACTTATTTACAATGTAAAAAAGTCAAACGAGTCTTTTTCCGCCAAGACTTATGGAAAAGGAATTTTTTTGCTGATGGGTCATTGTCGAACTGTTTGAAAGATTCAAATCTTAAGAAGGCCTACTACAAGCTTACTTTGTGACCCTGGAATTCGAACAAGATCTAGTGAGTTTAGTTTCCAACCTCATTTATAGATGCTGAGGATTGTGCAAGAAATAAGTTGACCTAATGGAGAATTTCGCGAACTAGGTTAGGTTAGATGAGTGGGTGCCCCATTCACAAAAGGTCAAGGCTAACTTAGACCAGTTAACGCTTAACGCCCGTGCAAACTTAAAAATTGTCCATGGAGCTGAAGTGCTTAGATGCAAATAGAAATCCTAGTAGTCTGTTCAGCCCAATGCTACTTACCTCTTCTAGTTCCGAAAGGATATGACTTCCAAGGAACATGTTTCTTTCTTGGGCTAGTGCTGGGCATTCACACAGTAGGTGACGAACGGATTAAATTTCCTCTGCAGCTTTCGCAGAAGTCATTGTGGGGCTGGCATGATAGGATAACATGTTGTGCCCAGTGAGGCCACCGACTGCCAATCGAATATTCTCACGATTGAGCTTTAGCAGACTTTCTGTCCTTTTCTTATCCTAGACGAGCCAAGTTGATCTTGCCGTTGCGCATAACTCTAATTGACATCATCGTTTACTGGCCTTTACTATTAGCTTCGCCTCTATTTCAATGTAGAATGTATTGAGAGGCGTTTTAGCCATAGATAAATGAACGGCAAGGAGATGCGCTGTCATGTGACTTCTTCAACCTGGTGCTGGAGCAGATAGTGCGACGGGCAGGCGTCAACAGGGAAGGCACTATTTTTTAGAAGTCCATCCAGCTGCTAGGATACGCGGATGATATCGACATCATAGCGTGTTCTCGCCGTGGCATTGTGGAAGCATTCACGGCGATTGAAGGACAGGCGAAACGAGTTGGTCTTAAGATCAATGAGGACAAAACGAAATACATGCTGTCAAGCAAAAACCAATCCGTCGCTCACCACCTGGGACAAAATATAACGATTGACAGCTACAATTTCGAGGTAGTTAAGGAGTTTGTCTACCTCGGAGCGAACGTAAGTTCCACAAATGACACCACAGTGTAGATCCGGCATAGAACCGCCCTTGGCAACCGCTGCTACTTCGGCTTGTCCAATCAACTGGGGTCAAAACTCCTCACTCGAAAGACCAAAGTCATGCTTTACAAAACGCTCATTCTGCCAGTCTTGCTGTATGGAGCCGAAAGCTGGACGATAAGCAGGACAGCGGAGATGATTTTGGGTTCTTTCGAAAGAAAAATTCTGCGCCGGATATTTGGTCCTGTCTGGGAGGAAGGTGAATGGAGAAGAAGACACAACCGCGAACTCAACGAGCTGTACCAAGATGTGGATGTAGTCCGGAAGGCAAGGATCCGTCGACTACACCGGCTCGGCCACATCGAGCGCATGGACATCAACGCTCCAGCTAAGAGGGTCTTCGACTCCGAGCCTCCTGGTTCGAGAAGAAGAGGAAGACCGAACCTCCGGTATAAAGACCAAGTAATCGCGGATGTAAGACATCTTGGTCTTGACAACTGGAAGCAGCGTGCCCGGGACCGTCAAGGATGGAAGGCAGCTATAGCTCAGATCCTCCATGGATCGCAGGCCTGGTAAGTAAGTAAGTAACCCTAGTTCAGTATGTGTTTCACCAGACCAATCCTTACATATGCTGCGCCCGTCTGGTGTCACAAAACAAAACAAGAATTAGTGCAAGCCAAGCTCAACAAATTGCAAAGACTAGCTTGCATCTGTATCACTGGGGCCATGAGAACAACCCCCACAGCAGCACTAAAAGTCAACACAGACCTGCCACCTCTTCATCTCCAGCAGAAGAAAGAAGCAATGGTCTTCGCCCACAGAATGATCGTGGAGGATGACTCTAACCGTAGGCTCTTTCACCCTGACATCCTTAGAGAAATAAACAGGCATGAAATCCTAAAGATATCTCTTATAGACAACTGTCTGCCCAGATATAACTTCAGCCAAAACTACAAGGTCACATTCCCTAACCGACAAAACTGGGAACAGGATAGACCCTCCTTCAACCGTGGATCCTACGTGTGCTACACAGATGGCTCCAAAACGGACGAAGTCTGGAGTATACGGAGCAAATACAGGCACATGCATTTACGTCAGCATGGACAGATATAACTCCGTTTTTCAAGCAGAGATATTTGCTATAGAACTCTGCCTCAGAGAAAATATAAACAGAAATATACTTAACAAAAACATTTACATTCTCTCTGACAGCAAGGCTGCACTTCAAGCCCTAAAGAGCTTTGAAATAACCACCAAGATGGTATGGGACTACCTACAGCTACTTCACCAGCTGGCCAGTACAAACAGAGTTCATCTCATTTGGATACCTGGACACAGCGGCCATACAGGCAACGAAAAGGCGGACCTACTAGCAAGGAAAGGCTCTGCATCACCATTTATGATGCCACGGCCTTTCTGCGGCATACCCACTGGCACCACCAAATGCTGCATAAACAATTGGTTAAGGAACACGACGGATCACTACTGGTCACAAACGAAAGGTAGCAGACAAGCCAAGCTGTTCCTCCCAACTACATCCCTCAAAAGAACGAAACAACTTCTCATGCTTTCGAGGAGTCAGATTCGTTTAATCACAGGTTTCCTTACTGGACACATACTTACTTAGGTGGCGCTACAGTCCGTGGTGAACCTGGGCCTCAACCAACAAGCGTCTCCAGCCGGCACGGTCTTTGGCCAGCTGTTTCCAGTGCCGCACGCCCAGTTGGTTGAGGTCCCCTTCCACCTGCGTGCGCCACCGCTGAGGCGGCCGTCCTCTGCCGCGCCTTCCTTCCGGAGTGGATTCGAAGACTTTTCGGGTCGGAGCTGTATCTTCCATGCGCTCTACATGGCCTAGCCACCTTAGACGCTGTATCCGTAGACGTCGTACCAGGCCGATGTCGCTGTACAACCCGTACAGTTCTTCGTTATATCTTCTCCTCCATACACCGTTTGAACAAACGGGACCGTAGATAGTGCGCAGAATTTTCCTCTCGAAACGACCAAGTGCATCTTCATCCGCTTTTGTTAAGGTCCAAGTCTCTGCGCCGTAAAGGAGGACTGGGATGATCAAGGTCTTATATAGTGTCACCTTGGTTTTCCGAGAGAGGGCTCTACTTCTCAATTGCCTCTTGAGCCCAAAGAAACAGCGGTTGGCAAGAGTGATTCTGCGTTTTATCTCAGCGCTGGTGTTGTTGTCGCTGGTCATCAGTGAGCCAAGATAGACGAATTCCTTGACCACTTCAAAGTTATATCCACCCATGGTGACGTTCTGGCCAATACGTCGGTGTTGTCCGTCTCTTTTAGATGAAAGCAGATATTTGGTTTTACCCTCATTAACCTTGAGACCCATCTTAGCCGCTTCTACCTCAATGCTCACGAAAGCCTCATTGACGTGTGGCTGTTCTCGTCCAATTACGTCAATATCGTCGGCGTACGCAAGCAATTGCGTAGACTTGAAATAAATCGTACCTCTTGTGTTGGCCAGTGACTCTTGCACGATCTTTTCAAGCACGATGTTGAAAAATTTGCACGACAGCGCGTCGCCCTGCCTAAATCCTTTTTTAACATCAAAGGTCTCGGTTTGCTCATTACCGACCTTAATGGAGCAGCGAGAATTCTCCATTGTCATCCTGCACAGTCGGACGAGTTTGACAGGGATGTTAAAACTAGACATGGCTTTGTACAGCTCGTCTCTATATACGCTGTCATACGCGGCCTTGAAATCGACGAAGAGGTGGTGAGTGTCGATTTGGTATTCCTGGGTCTTCTCCAAGATCTGCCGTAGCGTAAATATTTGGTCTATTGTGGATTTACCTTGCCTGAAACCACACTGATAAGAACCGATCAGGTTATCCACAAACGGTTTCAGGCGTTCACACAATACGACAGAGAAGATCTTATATGCGATGTTAAGGGGTCTCCTTTCTTATGGACCGGGCAAACGATGCTGAGGTTCCATTTGTTGGGCATGCTTTCCTCCGACCATACCTTGCAGCTTACCAGCTCATCTCCAGCCGCCTTAAAAAGCTCAGCAGACAGGCCGTCTGCGCCAGCGGCTTTATTAGTTTTAAGTCTTGATATCGCTACTTTGACTTCGTCTAGGTCGGGTGGACTGAATTCTGTTACTTCGTGGTCCATTGCGAATGGCTGGGCTGGACACTGCCCAGTTGATAAACACCTCAAAACAATGGGCATCATACAAGATGACACTTGCCTTATGTGTAATGAAGAGGAAGGAACAGCAGAGCACATACTATGCCACTGTAACTGCCTGGTCAGTACACGTCTTCGACACCTAGGCAAGTATTATCTTGAAACAGAAGAAATTGCTGCCAGCTCACCCAAAAGCATACTAAGTTTTATCACGGACTCAGGTTTTCTGAGTGAACTGTAAGTGGGGGACATCACAATAGGCCCAATCGTGGCCGCAGTGATCAGGCGACTCTGTCCCACCCTCTAAGCCCTATCTATCTATCTAAGAGGGTCTTCGACTCCGAGCCTCCTGGTTCGAGAAGAAGGGGAAGACCGAACCTCCGGTATAAAGACCAAGTAATCGCGGATGTAAGACATCTTGGTATTGACAACTGGAAGCAGCGTGCCCGGGACCGTCAAGGATGGAAGGCAGCTATAGCTCAGGCTCAGATCCTCCATGGATCGCAGGCCTGATAAGTAAGTAAGTAACCTTAGTTCAGTATGTGACCAAGGGGATTTTTTGGAGGAAAATCATGCCTGTTGTATGGGAGCCCCCCTTAAATATTAATTTTGTTCTGTTTAATTTTTCAACTGTCTGTCACGGTTCATTAGATACAGCCTGGTGACAGACGGACGGACGGACGGACAGCGAAGTCTTAGTAATAGGGTTCCGTTTTACCTTTGGGTAAAACTCCAGCGGGACTATCCACCTTGCCGTAGTGCTGGGGCTTACACTGGCCAGGGAAGCTTTGTCAACGACATGGTCTCCGGGCCGGGAACCAAGAGATAGTCAACCCTATTCCAGTGGTGGTGTGAGCTTTTTAAAACCGTGCCGAAGGATGAAAGGTTGGAGGGTTTATGTCCAACCGCTAACGAGCTCCCTTAGGTGCACAGGCGAGGCCTAGGGTATTCAAATGCCTTACTCCGATATTCGGCGGCTCTGTCGGAGTGGACCCATATTTCCGGCCGTACTCGTGGGTACACAATTTCTAATAATAACATAAAAAAATCAAAAAAAGGAAGCAAAAAGGAAGAGCTCTCTCTCGAGTCGGTGGCAGACGCACTACTTGCCGTGGCCAATGGCAGAGAGGAAGAAGCCAAACCAAGGGGATCCAGCGTGTTAGACGAGGTCATCTCCAAGGAATTAGAGGAGGAATTACTCGCTGATTCTGAAGAGACAGCCCAAGAAGGTTTAACACGGAAAAAGGATGCCAAGAAACCCAAGAAATCAACTCAAGGAAAGCTGAGGCTTAAGGAGTACAAAAAAGCTGTACACCTTAAGCGCTTGCTTGAGGAAAAGGGCATACCCCGGCTCTCCGATATGGAGAAGGAGAAGCTCGCTTGGGCAGGAGAGGTGATTGCCAAGGATGTCCTAACAAGACCAAGGGCTGACAAGGGCACATCCGGCGGTACGGCAGCTGTGGTTAAGGACAGTGCTACTGAAAATGAAAGTAATGCAAATAAACCTACATCACAGTAAGGCCGCATCAGCCAACCTCATGCTGCTTATGAACAAGGAGCAGCTTGATGTGGCCCTGATCCAAGAACCATGGATCCTCCATAATCGGGTTAAGGGATTAGGGTCATCGAAATACAGCCTCTTTTATAACAGTAGCGAAGGCAAGGTTAGAACTTGTATCGTTGCTAGCAAAGATCTCCACGTACTAATGTTAACTAATTTCAGCTCGGGTGACCAGACGGTGGTGGAGGTTACGGGAAAGGAGGGTGCACTAACGATGGCTTCGGTTTACCTACCGTACGACGAAGGCACGGACGTCCCCTCTAGGGAAACAAGGTCATTGATCGCAATGGCCGAACAAGGTAAGAAGAACTTAGTCGTAGGGTGTGATGCTAACGCCCTTCACACTACTTGGGGTAGCTCTAATACCAATAGTAGGGGTTAGGCTTTGTTCAGTTTTGTCCTTAGTACTAACCTAGTTATATGTAATCGGGGTGATTCACCAACATTTATTACTAGTAACAGAAGGGAAGTCCTAGACATAACGCTTATAAATGATAACGGTACTGCGGAGATCTCAAACTGGAGAGTATCTGACAAAGCATCATTTTCTGATCACTGTTGGATCACTTGAATGTCCGTAGGCCGGATAGGAAAGTATTCCGGAATCCCCGGAAGGCGAACTGGCAGAGGTATAACGCGGAGCTGGGTGGGACCCTTAACCGGCCTCCGGATGGGAACCCCGACTCCACGGAAGACATCGATGAGATGGTACTAAACCTTACCTTAGGCATGTCCTACCAGACGACCCAGTAAAAGAAACCACCCACCATGGTGGAATGCTAAAATAGCGGAGCGGCTTCGTATCTCTAGGCTCAGTTGGAACCTGGCAAAAGAGGGGGCCATTGAATGGTCAACCTATAGAGATAGTGTTAAGCGACTCAAAAAAGAAATTAGATTCGCCAAGAAGGACTCTTGGAGAAGCTTCTGCGGCTCTATTGAATCATGTACGGGTGCAGCTCGTCTGAGAAAGATCCTTGCAAAAGCTCCCACACAGATGTCCTCTATAAAGAGATCTGATGGTAGCTGGACAGACTCAAACGAGAGCGTGCTTGGTTCACTACTGAAATGTCATTTCCCTGGCTGCGAGGATGCAGGAATCTTCAATTCGGCGGACACGTTGCCAAGGGAATGTATTGAATATGAGACAGTCGATAAGATTGTTACGGAGAATAAGATCCTGTGGGCAATCAAATCTTTTGACCCCTACAAGGCACCGGGAATGGATGAGATCTTTCCGATCATGTTGCAGGGGTAATGCGAAGTCATTCTTCCATGGCTGAAGCGCATCTACTCCTGGTGCCTCAGGATGGGTTATGTTCCTCAAGCGTGGAGGGAAGTTTGGGTGGTTTTCAAACCCAAGTCGGGTAAAGTCAACCATACTACTGCAAAGGACTTTAGGCCTGTCCGTCTGTCGTCCTTCCTGATGAAAACGCTGGAACGAATAATAGATTTGTACGTAAGGAAAGAGATTGGGGACGGTTATCTGTCACAATCACATAATGCGTACATAAGGGGAAAATCGGTGGATACTGCTCTGCATAGGGTAGTCTCTACGATAGAAAAATCGCTCAGTATCAAGGAATTCACTCTAGGTGCCTTCCTGGACATTGAGGGTGCCTTCATATGGCCCAAAAATACCCGGGTGTATGCAGTTGGATTGGGCAAATGCTGGGTACTCGTATAGTAAATTCGACGATAGGGAGAGCATGCGGAAGGATGAGGGTAAATAAAGGTACACCACAAGGGGGCGTTCTGTCACCCCTCCTATGGCTCCTTGTGGTCGACGGAATGGCCAAGATTCTGGAGACGGAGGGTTTTAATGTTACGGCCTACGCCGATGACATTGCCATTTTGGTCTCTGGAAAATGTACGCAGGTCCTCAGCGATAGACTAAGCTATGCACTGACGTTAGTGGATAGCTGGGTCAAGGGGCGAGGTCTGGGAGTAAATCCGGCGAAAACAGAGGTAGTACTCTTTACAAAGAAAAGATCTGTACCAAGATACATCTACCCCCGTATGAATGGTATAGATCTGATTCCTGGAAAATCTGCGAAATATCTGGACATAATCCTGGACTCCAAACTTAGTTGGAGAGAAAATATTGAGGAAAGAATCAAAAAGGCCTATGTGGCACTATATTCGTGCAAGGTAGCCTTTGGAAAGACATGGGGCCTCAAACCGAGGTTAGTACATTGGTTGTACACTGCGGTAGTAAGACCTATCCTAGTCTATGGCTCGGTTGTCTGGTGGAAGGCGCTTGAGAAAAAGTGTCATCTTCAGAGTGTGTCAAAGGTTCAAAGGGCAGGCTGTCTGGCGGTGACGGGATCTATGAAGTCCACACCCACGGCGGCCTTTGAAGTCATGCTGAACCTCCCACCCCTGGACTTGTACTGCCAGAGCCCCGCAACCAGAACTGCGCTAAGATTACAGGAATCAGGTCTCTGGAAAAGGAGTCCTCACGGACATGCATCAGTCTTGGATCGATGGGCCGTCTCGAGATTCAGAACCGTAACGGACTATGTCACCCGACTTCCTTCCTGGGAGAGGAGATTCTCTATTAGAATTCCCTCCAGGGAGGAATGGACCGGTGATTTGGTACGCACGGAAAGTGAACTGGCACTCTACACCGACGGATCCAAAATGGATGTTGGCACAGGTGCCGGAGTCTACTTTGAGTCTCGGGATATGCATCGCTCCTACAGGCTCGATGATGGATGCAGTGTCTTCCAAGCTGAGGTCTTCGCTATCAAGCAGGCGGCGGACCTGATCAGCAAAGAGAATATTACAGGAAAAAGGATCAGCATCTATGTTGACAGCCAGGCAGCCATTAAGGCTCTGCAGGCAGCATGGAAATTTCCAAACTCGTCAAACTCTGCAAGGAGAAGTAAGAAGAAACGAGAGGGCGGACGAGTTGGCTAGGGTGGGATCAGGTGCTAACATTGCGCAGATCTCAGCTGAGGCCAAAGCACCACTCAGTGCGCTCTACAGGGAGATACAGACGGAGCTATTGGTAAAAGCCAATAAGCGCTGGTGTCGCTTAGATACATGCGCAACGGCAAAATCGACTTGGCCCGTCTATGATAAGAAAAGAACGGAAAATCTGCTGAAGTTCAATCGTGGGAACATTCGACTGGCAGTCGGTGCCCTCACCGGGCACTGCATGCTATCCCATCATGCAGCTCGACTAGGCCAGCCCTACAATGACTTCTGCAGAAGCTGCAGGGACGAAGAGGAAATTAAGTCCGTTCGTCACCTGCTATGCGAATGCCCGGCGCTAGCCCAAAAAAGGAATATTTTCCTGGGAAGATACTTCCTTTCGGGACTAGAAGAGGTAGGTAATATCGGGCTGAACAGAATACTGGGATTTTTATCCTCGTCTGGCTGGTTCAGCTCGACGGTAAATGAATTGGTATCAACGGGTTAAACAAAACAGGTGGGCACAATGGACTCAACGTAGTCTACGTGAGCCTTGACTTTACGTCAATAGGGCACCCATATACCTAACCTAACCTACCTTTGGGTACGGAACCCTAAAAACAACGATTGTGAGTATTTAAGAAAAATAGCTTCCCATTCAAAGCAGTTGCTACCTATTTTTGATTTTATTTCGATTTTAATATTTTCATATTAAATGTTTATTATCCGTTTAATGGAGCATGCTAGTGTGTGTTACTGACACATACATAGACCTTTGTACAATTATTTTGTTTTTGTTTAACATTTCATATATGAATACAGACATCCGCTAAATACACAATTTTAATTCTTTATGACTTTATCTCTCTCTCTCTCTCTTTCTGTTTATCTCGTACACGAATTAGTTTTGTTTGCTTCACGGTTTTGCTCCTTTGCTTGCTCGTACCCATTGAATGCATGCAAACGTTATCCAAAATGTTTAAAGTGGGGTTCACGCTATACGATTTGTCTGTACGATTTGCTTGACGACCAAATAATGCCTAGCGTTCACACCATACAACTTGCTTGACCGACTTCACTTGCGATAGAAATGTCGAAGTATTAACATGGCGGCGCATGCTCTGGTCACAGGGATGATTATTGATGAAATACTCGAAAATGAAGAAACAAAGCGAATGTGGATTAAATCATGGGTGGGAAAACGTAGAAATTTCTCATCGGTAGCTGTTAAGAGAATTCCACGAAAATTTGCCAGAGGATTTTCGTAATTATTTGCGAATGGATAGTAACGTATGATGAGTTACTGAGAAAAATTATTCCTCATATGGAAAAATCAAACCAAAATTATTTTTCTTTGTTTGAAATCATATCATTCATATCGTTCATTCCGCTCAAAGTTGGTTTTGATTCTCTGAACGCACAAGCAAAAGTGAAAAAATGCTCTGAAGTTGTACGACAACTGTTCACACCTTACGACAAGTCGATCAAGCAAGTCAAAAAGTTAAAATATTTGAACTTCCAAACGACAAATTTGACGACATGTCGTACGACCGTTCATACTCTCGATTTGGCCCATCAAGCAAGGTCATCAAGCAAATCGTACAGACAAATCGTATGGGGTGAAATCCGCATATCGCATTCGAGTTGTTTGTTGTTGTTTTTTTTAATGTTATATATGTATAATGTACGTGTGTATATAGTATAGATTTGAACAATTACTAAAATATACACATGTTTTCGAAAATACGTTTGTTTTATAATGTACAGGGTGTATTACGATCTTAGTTGATTTCTTTTTATTCTTCTTCATTTCGTTTATAGTTTATATTTGATTTCCTATTAAAAATACTAAATTAAATCGAAAAAAAGCAAACAAACCAACACACACACACGCAGTCACACACACGACAATGATATCGCCAAATACTTGGTTCATCACACTCTCTATTCAGCCCATGCATCGTCTCGATCTCGCACGCGATGCTTTTTGTTTTCTGTTGTTTTAAGTGTAATTTTTGGAAAAACAAAAATCAAAATAAAGTACGCTAAGGCTAGCTATAGAATATTATTATTTTCTATTTCAGAAGAAACGCAATCAAAGTCCCCTTGCGGTACACCGTAAAATGCACCGTCCACGTATATAATGAGATGCACATAAGTAGATAGGTGTTGTGTTTGCGACTTCAAGTCGGTGTCGCACGTGAGATAATAGGTAATTTGTTGAACAAGAAAAAAAACAGAAAAAGATGTATTGTAACGCACTGCCAAGAGGTGATGTTGCGCGCGCGTGCGTGCGTGAGCGTTAAACTCTGTTTTACTCTTCTCCTTTCATCATTTAAATTACTACAGAATTCTGCGACTGCATAGCACTGTCCGTTGTTGTTTGGGTGCTAGAATTTTGATCGAGTCGCCGATAGTTTTGGAATGTTTTCCATTCGCCGGTATTATAGTCCAAACGAATTAATGACTCTACAAGGCACAGTGCCGACGTTCCGTCTTCCTGTTGAACAGTTTCCTAAAAAAAAAAAAAACACAAAACGTTACCATGTGAGACCGCTTAAGGAGCACAAAACAAAACAATTTCTGAGTTGAGTTACCTCAGTTTCACCTAATTTGATTACGATAACATTCTCGGAACTAGGGCGCGGATTTTCCCTCAGACCAGCCATGAAGCCAAGAATGAGAGCTTTATCGGGACGAGATACTCGATTGGCTTTCCTAAACATCTCGTGAGCCTTGTGAACATGTTCGTTCTGTAAAACAATTGTATGTACATACATATATGCAACATGTAAGAGAACAAAGAAAAATAAAAAACTCACCGACAATGAGAGACCCTTCCGTTGCGGCTGTTGTTGTTGTTGCTGCTGCTGTTGTTGTTGCTGCGGCTGTTGACGCACCTCAATGATTTGAGTGCCCCGACTATTAGTACTATTATTTGCATTATTTTGGCCTAAAGCCGGTTGCGTAGTCGTAGTAATGATCCGCTGCTGTGGCTTATGATGAAGAATAATCTGTTGCGGCCTCAACTGATTGGTTGTTGTGCTTTGCGACTGTTGAGTCAAAATCGTCCGATGAATTTGAGTTTGCTGCTGTTGTTGTTGCTGTGGTTGTTGTTGAATTTGCTGCTGTTGAGTGGGCTGCATTTGCACTAGCTGCGTCGGCTGACCAGGTCGTTGTATGAGTGTTAGACCTTGCGGTAATGTCGTAAGTGGTCCTTGCGTCATCACCGGCCGAATAATCGTCTGTTGTGGAGGCTAAAAACAACATAAAATAAATTTCAACTCACAACGTCATCTTAGGCATATAGACTTACACTTCCGATGATTGTTTGAACAGTTTGCTGATGCGGTTGTTGCTGAACAACAACGGGTGACAAGGACGATACGCCAATGTTTTGGTTCAGATTATTAGTCGGTATTAAGGCGGGTATTTGTTGGGTTGTTTGTTTAATTGGCTGTTGAACGTGAATGGTTTGTGCGTTCGGTGTAGTTTTCACCAGACCAGGCGGACCGGTTGTTACTATTGTTGCGCCACCCAAATTCTGTAGTCCAGACATATTGCTGATGGGTATCTGCTGATACATATCACCGCCGATGTTACGCAGAATGACACCCTTCTGTGTGAGAATAATTGTTTTGCCTTTTACGTTCGAATTGGTTGGAGATTGCATAACAACTTGAGTCAACTTGGGCTGTTGGGTGGCATTTGTGTTTGAGACAACAGTGTGAGTTTGAATTTGCTGTTGTTGTTGTATTTGTTGCTGTTGTTGTAACAAATGTTGTTGCTGTGCAGCCTGCGACGCTGGTTGTATGGTTACCGGTCGATTTGGTAAATTAACATTTTGAATATTCAGAATTGTGGGTTGAGTAGAGACGAGCGGAGGTGGATTGGATTGCACGTTTGTTTGATTTTGGCGGGTAGTTGACATCATCACGGGTAGTGACGGTGCAGTTTTCAGAAGAATTTTAGTTGGTGTCTGTGTCGATCCGGTGACAGTACCTGCAGATGATGTTTGATAGATTGTCTGCTGAGCCGGTCGCGTCTGCACAAACGATGCTAGCGATGGCATTGTCGATTGCGGTGACGACGACGTGATGATATATTGTGTCGTCGGTTGTTGATTAGTGTTCACGGTGCCGGTACCCGTGCTCGTTCCAGCAGTCGATTGGACTATCGAAGATATATTTGATGTGATTGCCGGTGCTGAGGACATAACAATGCTCGGCGTAGTGTTATTGGTACGTTTCGCCGGTTGAATAATGGTTTGGGATATAATGACAGGGCCACTGTTCGCTGCGGTCTTCAGTTGACCCAATGGAAGCGATTTAAGCGTTTGAGTTTGTTGACTGCTGTTCGACAAACTTGTCTGCTTCTGGAAAAGAAAAACATGAACGAAACGATCAATATCGGTGCAGTGAAAGGGACCAGTTGGCTTACGTTTTGAAGTGGCGGAGATAGAATAACTGGCGTGGAACTATTTATTAAGATCGGCTGTTGCTGTTGTTGCGACTGCTGCGGTGTCGTCTTCGTAGCCTTTGTCGATGTTATCTTAACTGAAATATTGTTTGGAAGATTTGCAAGCGGATTACTACGATGCACTAGAGTGGGTGTAGCTGTTGATGTCGCCTTTACTATAGGTTTAATGTCTAATTTCTCGATTTTAATCGGTTGGGTTAGTTGCGTTTGCGTTACTGTGCTGGAAGTTGTGACAGAAACTTGTTTCTGCGGCGTCTGCGGACTTTGCTCCGGTTCGATTTTGATGGTACGCGTTGCAGCATCTTCGGTTTTGATTTGAATCTCCTCTTTGATGAATATTTTGTTGCTATTTGTTTGAACACTAGTGGTTAGAGAATTCGAAAGAGTGCTGACAACGTTGGCAATTTGTTTCGCAGTTTGTAGCTTGTCATCGGTTGTAGTTTCTACAGCGGGCGTAGGAGGCTGTGTATACGTAAGAGTGGGAGCATAGTCTGGTGTCACCGAACTGGTTGTCGTTGCCGTAGAACTTGATGTAGTTAC
Source organism: Eumerus sabulonum (assembly GCA_951905685.1). Classification (NCBI taxonomy): domain Eukaryota; kingdom Metazoa; phylum Arthropoda; class Insecta; order Diptera; family Syrphidae; genus Eumerus; species Eumerus sabulonum. Next base: position 245,420,455 of record OX645060.1, read on the forward strand.
GGTAGTATCGGTACCGATCGAATCAGCAGTCATTGATGTTGCTATTGTTGATGTGGTCGTTGTGGTTGTGGATGACGACGTTGCTGACGTTGTATTATTGTTGGTATTGTTGGCTTGTTTCTGTTCAAGTGCCTTCTTTTGCTGTTCCTCTAATTCTTGTTGACGTTTTCGTTTCTTTGCAGCTGCATAGCCCAATGGCTGTTCGGTAAATTCGATTAGTTTGATTCCGCCATCCTTGCGCCCGGCTGGCGTGCGACTCATGTTCGGGCGCGATTGATTCGGCTGAACATTGGGCGATCTAAAACCGGATGTAGGCACTCGCGATGGTATACCTTTCAAAGGTGTAGTGTCAGTCATTTTTCGTGGCATACCACGCGAACGCAAGGGTATTGTGGGCGCCGATGCTCGCCGTAAACTCGATTGTGCATCGGCCGATTTATGTAGGAGTTCGGTACGCAGATTAGCACTCTTTGGTTTTCGCTTCAGCGTAAAATGCTTTACTGGATTAGGCTGCTGACCCACCTGAAATAAAACGGGGACAGGAACGTAAAAGACGATATAATGAGTAGACGAATGTATACTTACCACTGAAATTAGTGCATTTTTGTTGAGATACTGACATTCTAGCGGTAACATTCCCAAATCACTGTGCTTGCTAACCATCTTCCGGAGGTCGTTCACCATATCCGTGAATATGGGCCTTGTCTCCTCGTAATCGGATATTTCGGTGTTGAGCGAACTGGTCGCCGGAAACGTTTTCATCGTCTCCGCTAGCATCGAAACCCATAGTTCTGTGTCTAGTCCTGCTATTTCGATGACTTCTTCTAATTCAGTTTTCCACTGTAAGAAAAAAAAAAAATTGCTCGAAAGGTTACTGAATGCTTTAATTAAAAGCCAAAATAGAAACAATTCGTCTGTGCATTCTCCGAAACTGGAGTTCAATAGACCAGTATTTGCGTCTGAGTGCTTCCACAGATAGCAGAAGCCTTCATTCTCCAAAGCACTGCGAGAACACTCTTTCGGATTACAGTGCTCTATGTCAAAACATCAACAATCGAACGACATGAACCCTTTCAACAATACACTAATTCCAATAAGAGGACTGCATGCAATCACTTCTAACGAATAGCACTTGGCACCAAACGATTCTCTCTCCTGTCCAATTGCGTTAACACCACAAAATCGCATATGAAATTAACGCGCCAAAAGTGTTAATCTGCCCGAAACTATCCAGCTGGTAGTGGTCGCTTAAGTGCACTCGCATTCCCCTACTCAACTGCGTTAGCAAGCGACGATAGTGCCCAGAAGTCGCCTTTCAATTCGAGACCGAGAAAACACAATTTATTTTCCCAATCGGCTATTTGGTTTTTTTTTTTTGTTTTTTCTTTCTTTTCACCAATTGCACAAAATTTATGACAAGTGTTTGGATTTGCTTTTTTCTTTTCCCCAAAATGTTAAAAAGGGGAAGAGCAAAACTGAACGAAAGTTAGTAATTTTCACCAATGGTGTTACCTCTTCGACTAGACGGCGCGGTATGTGAAAAAAACTTAGCAACAATTTCAATTTAACTTGGGTTTGTAGGTCGGGAAAACATTCTTTGATATTTCTTAGAACTTCTTTGTTTAATTGCGAACAAATTGAACCACTTATCCACGAATCGTTTGATGTACCGAGTTTATTATGCAGCCACAATGATGTGTCGCTGTCACGCACATTCGCCATTTTTCAGTAAACTGACGTTGTCAGCCTTCGTTAAGGTGGACATTTTATTCGGCGGAGTACAGTAATGCTTAAGGTAATAGCTGTTCAGGGTTGTTCAACGATTCCAAGTCATTATCCATTCACAATAGGGTTTTTTATTCCAATAAAACTTTTTTTCTGTTCTTTTGAAACGAGACTACATATTTCGGTTTTTTTTGAATAGTGTCGGGGGTTTTTAAGAGAATGTTGTTTCTTGACGTGTGCGACGTTGTCGGTTACTTACTGTGTTTTCCAAATGTATCTTGAGAGTAAAGAGGGCATGGGCTCGGACATACAGGGTAAAGTTGTTGATTGCTCTCAACCTGGCGAGATGCCAGCAACGATCCCTGTTTAAATGCCCGGGTCAAGTTGACATACGGCCTCCTCGCGGCGCCCTCTGGATAGCCTCTTCAACAATCGTTGGGAGGTGAACAAACGTATGCAGCGAAAAAAACCCCGACCAGAATGGCGGTTGTGCGGCGGGCTAACAATCCGCCCACGTAAAAAAACCCAAAGTTATGAATGAGCAAGATGCCTCGGATACACGGACGGATACTCGACGACGACAACGCACGAAAAAGGAACACGATTTGCGACTATGCTCCTGAGTGTCAGAACCCTGTACACTCCCGCCCGGAGCTGCTCATAAACTAGAAGGAATCCTCACGCAGTACAAGGCGGATATTACTGCGGTCCAGGAAATACGCTGGATAGGAAACGGTATGATTAGGACGAAAAATTGCGACATTTATTACAGCTGTCACAAAAGGTTGCACTTACTGGGATGCGGATTTGTCGTGGGAAAGCGGTTAAGGTCGAAGGTCATCGACTTTAAACCTATAAGTGATCACCTGGCTGTGATCCGCATGAGAGGCACACGCCCCTACCGTCGAGGCTGAAGACCCTATCAAGGAGGACTTCTATGACCTCCTGGACAACGCCTACGGAGCTTGTCCGGAGTACGATGTAAAAATCGTGCTCGGGGACTTCAACGCCGAAATCGGTAACGAGAACACCCTTGGCGGAGTGATCGGAAAGCACAGCCTCCACGATACAACAACAGATAACGGCTTCCGACTCGCTGACTTTGCGACAGCTCGTGATGCGGTGATAAGTAGCACAAGATTCCCTCGCAAGCGAATCCACACAGCAACCTGGCGATCTCCGGACGGTCGAATCACCAACCAAATCGATCATATGCTCATTGACGCAAGGCACTCGTCAAACATCCTGGATGTGCGAACATTCAGAGGGGCAAATGTCGACTCTGACCACTTTCTCGTAGCAGCAAGATTCAGAGCTCGACTGTCCAATGTCAGAAAGCTGCACCAGCCCATCACGAGGAGGTTCGAGTCTACAGGGAGCAGCTGAGCGAAAGATTCTACGATATGCCTACGTCGAACACAAATGCCAGTAATATGTGGCTGCATTGCCGCTCAGCCATTCAGGAAGTAGCCGAAACCACCTTAGGATACCTACCACCCCCGACAAGAAACCCGCGGTATGATGGCAAGTGTGAGCAGAAAAAGGCAGCAACTGACGAGGCGTACCAAAAGGCGCTGCAGAGGAAAACCAGGGCAGCGCAAGAAGAGTACCGAGCCAGAAGAAGGGAGGAGAAAAAACTACTGCGACAAAAGAAAAGAATCCTCGCAGCCTCCCAGCTCAAGGATATCGAGGAGTCTAGGGATAAACATAAAATACGAGCCTTTTACAAGAAAGCCAAAGGCCTTGCAAGAGGCTTCAAAAAGGGCACCCAGGCTCTTCGAAACTGCGAGGGTAATCTTGTCACCGATCCGCAGGGAATAGTGGACGTATTTAAGCAGCATTTCCAGCAGCTGCTTAACGAGCAGGACCAAGAGAGAGTGGTAGGGGCCGAGGAAATCCCAACTCCAGCCGCTGAAGTAGTCCTCCCACCCAGCATCGAAGAAGTCGGCACAGCTATTCAGAAGCTGAAGAACAACAAGGCCGCAGGCTCAGATGGCTTGCCATCGGAGCTCTTCAAGGCTGGCGGCGATGTTCTGGTATGGAGCATGCACCAGATCATCTGCAGAATTTGGGAAGATGAAAGCATGCCCGCCGACTGGAATACCAGCTCTATATGTCCCATTCACAAAAAAGGCGATCCTATCTCTTGCAAGAACTATAGAGGTATATCCCTGCTCAATGTCGCATACAAGATCCTGTCCAGCGTATTGTGTGAACGTCTAAAACCATTTTGCACCGCCCTAATCGGCAGCTACCAGTGCGGCTTCCGGCCCGGCAAATCAACTATAGACCAAAAGACCAACGAGTTTCGAATCGATACACACCATCTTCTCATCGATTTCAAAGCCGCATACGACAGCATTCATCGTGAAGAACTGTTTGGGGCGATGGCAGAATTCGGGATCCCGGTATTCTGCGTTTTATCTCAGCGCTGGTGTTGTGCGTCTTTCTTGGATGACATCTTATATTTGGTCTTGTCCCCATTTACCCTTAGATCCACTTTCGCCGCTTCTGCTTCAATGCTTGCGAACGCCTCATTGACGTCTCGCTTTGTTCGTCCAATAACACCAATGTCATCTGCGTAGGCAAGCAATTGTGTGGACTTGAAGTAGATCGTACCTCTTATATTGGCCGCAGAGTCCCGCACGATCTTTTCAAGAATAATGTTGAAGAAATCACATGACAATGCGTCACCCTGTCTAAATCCTTTTTTAACATCAAAGGGGTCGGTTAGTTCACCTCCGACCTTAATGGAGCAGCGAGAGTTCTCCATAGTCATCCTGCACTGACGAGTTTGGCAGGAATGTTATGCGGCCTTAAGGTCGACGAAAAGATGGTGCGTGTCGACCTGGAATTCATGGGTCTTCTCCAAGATCTGCCGTAGTATAAATATTTGGCCTATCGTGAATTTCCTGGCCTGAAACCACACTGGCAGGAACCTATCAGATTGTCCACGAACGGTTTCAGGTACTTACACAGTACGGCAGAGAGGATCTTGTACGCGATGTTCAGGAGGCTTATCCCTCTGTAATTTACGCGGTCTCCTTTCTTATGGACCGGGCAAACGATACTGAGATTCCATTCATCGGGCATGCGTTCTTCCGACCATATCTTGCAGATGAGTTGGTGCATGTTCCTGACCAGCTCATCGCCAGCTGCTTTAAAAAGTTCCGCGGGGAGTCCGTCTGCTCCAGCAGCTTTATAAGACTTAAGTTTCGATATCGCTTTCTTAACCTCGTCTAGGTCGGGTGGACGGGATTTTCCTTCGTCTTCGTCCATAGTGAATGGTTCGCTTTGCCTGACGGCGGCATTTTGACTATCATCGCCGTTGTACAGTCTGCAGAAGTGGTCCTTCCACAATCTCAGCATCGACTGTGACTCCACTACTAGTTGTCCGTGCTCATCCCTGTAGGCTCTTGCTCTGGCTTTATAGCCTTGGCATGTTCGTTTTACTTTCTGGTAAAATTTTCGAACGTCGTTCCTGCAGTAACCTCTCTCCATCTCCTTGATCTCGCGCTTCTCGTGCTCCTTCTTTTTCCTTCTCAGAAGCGCATGCTCCTCCCTCCTTTTGGGACAATGTAGGATTTTACGCCTCAGTTTTCGGTCGTGTAAAAACTTAGCTCGTCGAATGTGGGAGTTACAGACATTTCCAGCGTCTATATATCTTTTTCGGTTTTCCTCAGTGGTGTTTGCCTTATAATTTCCATAGCTTATCTCTCTCGACCTGATAACCTCTTTGCAGCTCAAGTCAAGCCACGCATTGTCCTTCGGCTTGAGAATTTTTGCCCCAGTGTGGATAATATTTGTGATCATATCAGCTACGGCGTCCTCGTCGTTGCCGAGGAAGCACAACGACCAGTTAAAGCTCCGAAAGAAATGGTTAAGGCCACACCAATCAGCTATCAATCACCGTTCTCAGGCAGAATGATACATTTCGCCGATTAGAGAGAATTCCCTCCCCCTGACCTTGACGAAGTTAAGATCACCATATTGAAATTCAAGAGGAATAAACTGCTGGCACAGGCGGACTATGTTCCGCCGGCTCTTCAAAGCATCTGGAGATAACCTGGTTAGGAGCATGCACCAGCTCATCTGTAAGGTATGGTCAGAGGAAAGCATGTTTGAGGAATGAGACTTATCATCGTTTGACTGCATCAACTACAGAGAAATAAGTCTCCTTAATATCGCATACGAAATCTTCTTTGCCGTTCTATGTAAGCGTCTGAAGCCTTTTTTTAAATAAGCTTATAGGTCCTTATAAGTATGGCATCAGCCCAGAGAAGTCCACAATAGACCAAATTTTCACACTGCAACAGATCCTGGAAAAGACCCAAGAAATGCAGATCGTAACTCACTATCTTTTTGTCGATTCCAAGGCCGCATATGATAGCGTGTATAGAAACGAGCTATCCAGAGTCATGTCTAGTTTTGGCATCCCTACCAAACTCGTCAAATTGTGAAGGATGATGATGGAAAACTCAAGGTTGGTAACGAACTAACCGAGACCTTTAATGTCAAAAAGGGTCTTAGGCAAGGCGACGCGCTGTTATGTGACTTTTCTAATACATACCATGCTTGAGAAGATCATGCGAAACTTAAAAGTCAGCACGGTCTTTCAAAAGTCTGTTCAACTGCTAGCTTACGCAGATGATATTGACGTGATTGACCGAACGCAGCGGGCCATAGATGAGGCGTTTGCTGGCATTGAAGCCGAAGCGGAAGAAAGGATGCAAAACATCGACGTCTCGGACAGAGCGTAACAATGGACAGTAAGAGCTCCGAGGTAGTCAAGGACTTTGTCTACCTAGGATCCGCAGTAACTAATAAGAACAACACCAGTATCGGGATTAAACGTAGAATAACTCTTGCCAACCAATGTTTTTTTGGGCTCAAAAGGCAATTGAGTAACAGGGTGATCTCTCGAAAAACCGAGCTGGATTTATATAACAGATCATGCCAGTCCTGCCTTATGGTGCAGACGCTACTGAAAGCGTGTGAGGAACCTCTCGGTCTTTTCGAGAGAAAGTTGTGCGTGCGACCTTTGGTCCTGCTTGCGTTGATGGCATCTGGAGGAGAAGATTCAACTACGAACTGTACGGGCTGTATGTGCCTGGTTAAGCGTACTACAGCACTTAAGGCCATGAAGAGCTAGAGGCAATATAGAGTGTATGGACAATATATGTAGCTCCGGCCCGAAGAATCTTCGAATCCGAGTCAATGGGATAACACAACAGAGCGTCGTTCGAATCAAATGGCGCACACAATTGAAGAAGAATTTCAATCAACTTGGTGGGCATGGCTAGAGACGGCTGGCAAGAGATCGTGGATCGTGCTGATTGGAGTCGCTTGTTGGTTGAGGCCCAAGACCACACCGGTCTGAAGCGCCCCGAAGAAGAAGTAGAAATGGGAAAATAAGAGAAAATTGCATTATCGTCCGCGTGTTTGACAGCTTAAGCCCTTTGAAAAGTGTTTTCCTTTATAATTTCTGCAACTTCCTTAACAGTAGAGCGTTTTTTAGTTTAGCTCAAAGAGTTGAGCTCGTATAGCTCGAACTCAAGGTCCGTTAAGGAATGTCATGATGCCTTACAGGACCTAGCTAAAAGAAATAAGGTCAAACTCTGGTGGGTGCCAGGGTACAAGGGCATTAAGGTTAATGAAATCGCCGATCAACTCCCTAGGAAAGGTTCCAGCGAAAGGTACATGAGTGTCGAACCTTTTTGAAGCAATCCCAAGTCTAAGACTAACTTTTTCCCAGACCGGTGAGAAAAATTCAAACACCAATCCTTTTGGAACAGCGTTCAAGGACTCTGCCAATCGAAGAGATGTATACGGTCCCTGAACAAATACTTTATTCATATCCTTTAACTTAATAGAGTTGATATCAGGACACTGTGTCTGAAACTGAGTGTCGACTCTGTCTTGAGGACGAAGAAACTGCAGAGCACTTACTATGTGAGTGTGCTGCTCTTTGCCATCTTAGGAAGCATATCCTTTTCAGTGATATTACGACTCCTGAGGGCATCATCTCATCTCCTACGAGAGACATTCTCAGCTTCATTAAAAAAGTGAAGAAACTCGTCGTCTGGTCGGCTAGCAGACACACAGGTCGTAATGCCTTAGGTTGGGTTACGTTGTAGTGGTTGGCATACGCCACACGTAGGCCGTATTGAGCCCATTCTGATACTACATGGATCATACTATCTAGGGCTCACCAAGGTTGGTCCTGCTACGAATCACAAAAGAGGCACATGAGCAGAGGAGGTGGTGAATTAATTTCTCTTGCCCCTTATCCATGCAGCCGCAGCAGAAGTTAATGGCAGGTAGCCCTAGTTTGACGGCATGTTTACCAACGGCGCAGTGACCCATAGTGGCACCCATTAAATTGCTTAAGTTTCCGCTTTTGGTTGCCACAGGGTCCATAGTCCGTCCTAAGTTTAGCTTAGGCCAGGTTTGTTTAGTGATAAAGCCGATGCTGCTATTGTTCCATTGAAAGTTGGTAGCCTCTAGGAGGGCTCAGCGAGGTACATCTTCCTACGAATCACAAAAGAGGGACATGAGCAGAGGAGGTAGTGAATTAATTCGTCTTCCCCCTCATCCATCCAGCCGCGGCAGAAGTCAGTGGCAGGTAGCTCTAGTTTGACGGCATGTTTGCCAATGGTGTAGTGACCCGCAATGGTAGCCATTAAAGTGCGTAAGGTTCCCCTTTTGTGCCACAAGGTCCATGGTCCGTCCTAGGTTTAGCTTAGGCCAGGTTTTTTTAGGGCTAAAGCCGATGCTACTATCTTTCCATCGAAGGTTGGTAGCCTTCTTATTCTTGATAAAAAGTGAAATTATTCTGTTTATTGTGTCAGAAAATTGCATATGCACCTTAGGTAATACCTGTCCATCTGTCAATGTCTTCAAATTTCTGTCAGCTGTTTTATGTCATCCTCTGGCAATCATTTTGGTTAAATGTAGATGGAATTCCTAAATGAAAATGATGTTCAAAAGGATAAACATCGTTTATCGACGACTGCTAAAGTATTAATTTCTGCAACCGGGGGTGTTGGTGTTGGATTGACTATAATATGTGCCTCGTTCGTAGCTCCGGCCTTTCGAAGGTTCTGCCTGCCTTATGTTCCAGCCACCACAGAGCAGGTTAACAATGTTCTATCATTAATACCAAAGAATGCTAAAGGAAAACTGTTGGACATTGGCTCTGGAGATGGCAGAATCGTTATAGGTACATAGCATGACTTAAGCTTGTGTGATTGTGATTTTGTAAAAAAATGAGTTGTAGCTGCAGCCAAACACGGAATCCAGTCGGAAGGTGTTGAACTGAACCCTTGGCTTGTATTGTACTCCAGATATGCAGCTCTTAGGAATGGCGTTCACAGAATGACAGCTTTCTTTACAAAGGACCTGTGGAAGTTCGATCTAAAACCATACAATTACGTTGTTGTTTTTGGCGTCGAACAAATGGTAGGTTTATTCGTTCCTCGACGGATGGAGACTGCAGGTAGATACCAGATTCCGTATAGTTTCTGCTGCTTAAGTGAAGGGATCAATAACATTTGAATAGAATTCTGTCCTCCCGACCGAGCTGGATTACGATAACTGTATTAAATCTAGAATCTAACGAAGCTACTGGTACAAATGGACCACTTGACGAGCTCTTTATATCAGCTGCATACAAGCTGGTTTTGAACGTGTACCAGCTCATCTGTAAAATATGATCGAAGGAAACCATATCCGTATAATAGAAGTCCAATATCGTATAACGGACCTACAAGAAATGAGACCCATTTGCGTCAACTATAGAGGTACATATGTACATATATGTCTCGTGACTATCGCTTATATGATCCTCTACTGTATTGTGTGAACGCTTGAAAACTTTTTTAAACAATTTGGTACGGTCCAAAAAACGGGCTACATAAAGCGACGCGTTGTTGTGCGATTTCTTTAGCATTATACTTGAAAAGGTCAAGCGAAATTCTTTGGTCAATACAAAAGGCATAACCATCATTTCAAATCTCCACATTACTCGGGAGCGCTTACATATTGAACGAACGCAGCCAGGAGCCAATGAAACGGCAACGGCTCAATTAAGTTTAGCAGCTATAAACTCGAGGGAATTACCCCGTCTTCCTTGGTTCCCTACTTTTGTACATGAAACAATAACTTACTTTTCAGACCGTGCCCGTGGTCTTCTTGCACTCGAAATACCAAGTTGTCTTACGTCCGCAATCACTTGGTCTTTATACCGGAGGTTTGGTCTCCCCTTTCTTCTCGAACCATGAGGCTCAGATTCGAAGGTCCTCTTAGATGGAGTGTTGTTGTCCATGCGCTCGAGGTGACCGAGCCATTGTAGTCGAGGATTTTTGCCTTCCGGACTATATCCACTTCTTTGTACTGCCCGTAGACATTGCCTTAAAGTCTTCTCCTTCATTCGCCTTCCTCACGGACAGGACCGAATATCCATCTGAGAATTCCTCTTTCAAAGGAGCTAAGGATCAGCTTTGCTGTCCTTATCGTCCAACTTTCGGCTCCATATAGCAGGATAAGAGTCTTTTAGAGCATAACCTCTTCGGAACAGGAGCTTGGACCCCAGCTGTTTTGATAAGCCGAAGTAGCAGCATTTGCCGAGGGTGATTCTGTGCCAGATTTCCACTACGAGGTATGTGAACTAGTTCACAACCTCGATATTGTAGCTGCCGATCGCTTCCCCTTATTGATGTGAAGACCAGCTCGTTTCGCCTGATTTTCAATCGCCGTGAACGCTTCCACAATGGTGCGCTGGGATCTTGCTACAATATCAATATCGTTTGCGTAACCCAGGAACTGGACCGATTTGTGGAAGATAGTGCCTTCCGTGTTGACGTTGGCCCGCCGCACTATTTGTTCCAACACGAGATTGTAGAAATCGCATGACAGCGATTCTCCTTGCTAAAATCCAGTGCAGGTTTCAAAAGGCTCGGAGGTTCTGGAGTCGAACTGCACGGTGCGTCGAGTGTTAGCGTGGTCGGACACATCCGGAGCAGTTTTCCTGCGATCCGAAATTCGGACATCGCGTTAAATAAGACTGCAATGAATGCTGATATATGCGGCCTTAAATTCCATAAAGAAGTATCGATCTGGAACTCGCTGGTCGTCTCCAGGATTTGTCGCAGCGTGAATATTTGATATATAGTCGATCTGCCTGGCCGGAAGCCGCACTGGTTTGTGCCGATTAGTGCGGTGCAAAACGGTTTTAGACGTTCACACAAGGATATACCTCTGTAGTTTTAGAAGAGGTCGGATCGCAATTTTTGTGGGTATGCATTCGTCACTTCTCTCCATACTCGTTAAGCAGCAGCTAGAAATGCTGCTAGAAACATCCACTATTCCCTGTGGGTTGGTAGCAAGATTGTTCTTCCAATTTCTAAGAGCCTGGAGCCGTTTTTAAAGCCCGCTGTGAGGCTTTTGGCTTTTTTGTAAAAGGCTCTTATCGCGCTTTTATCTCTAACCTCTTCGATATCCTTGATCTGGGCGGCTGCAAAAATGCTCTTCTTTGGCTACAACGTCTTTTTTTCCTTCCTTCTTCTGCCTCGGTATTCCTCGCGCGCTAATTGTGTTCTTCTTTGCAGCACCTCTCGCTAAACTAGCGAGTCGTCCGCTCAGTTGCTCTCTGTAGTCTCTGGCGATCTCAGAGGTGCCCAGGCTTCCAATGTTGAACCTCCTTTTGGTAGGCTAATATAGCTTTCTAGTATTGGAAAGTCGGGCTCTGAGTCTTGCTGCTATGAACGTTCTAACATCCAGGATGTTTGACGCATGTCTTGCGTCTATGGGCACACGGTCGGTTGTTGGCAGTTCGGCCATCTGGAGACCGCCAGGTTGCTGTGTGTATCTTCTTCTGAGGAAATCTTGTGCTGCTTATTACCGTATTACGATGCCGCAAAGTTCGTAAGTCGTTGTCTGTTGTCGCATCGTGAGGGCCGTGCTTTCCGATTACGCCACCATAGATGGCGTAATGGTGTTAAAGTCCGCGAGTACTGTTATAGAATCTGTCTTGGATTCGAATCACAGCTAGGCGATCGCTTATTGGCTTAAAAACGACGACCTTAGCATTTTTCCCACGACGAATCCGCATCCCAAAAAGTGCAGCCTTTTGTGACAACTCTAATAAATGTCGCATTCCTTCTTCCTTGCCATTCCTTGTTCTATACCGCGTACTTCCTGGATCGCAGTAATATCCGCCTTATACTGTATGAGGGTCTTTTCCAGCTGATGAGTAGCTCCATGGGTGTAGAGAGTTCTCACATACTAGGAGTAAACTCGCAAATCGTAGTCCTTGGGTATCTGTCCTTGTATCCGAGGCTATATTCTCATTCATAACATTTTTTTTTTGCATGGGCGAGTTGTTAGCCTTCCGCATAACCACCATCCTGGTCCGGTTGGGCCCTCTTGCCTAGGACGGTAGCTGCATGCATCAGTTCACCTCTCAACGAGTGTTGTGGTGTCAAGCAGAGGGCGCCGCGAGGAGGCTGTATATCAACTTAATCTGAGCATTAGCGGGGGTCGTTGTTCGGGTCTCGCCATGTGGAGTACAATCAGGAACTCTGCCCCACATGCCCAGGCCCTAAACAAGAACATCACGGCGAAAATCACACTCAGTTGTCCAGTCTTTTTTACCTTTCCTATTAGAGATAGGTGTCGGCCCTCTCATGTTATGTGCAATGTCCCGTACCGTCTGTGTTGTGTGTTGCCTCTGATTCTACCTGCTGTTAAAATATTGTCGTCAATGACCTTTTCTGGCTTGGCAGTTGGTTAATTTTCATGGCTAAGATCTCCCGAACGGAACTTGGCAAGTCATTGTCGAATGTTCTACTTCTTTGGTGGCGCTACAGTCCTGGATGAACTTGGGCCTCAACTAACATGAGTCTCCAGCCAGCATGGTCTTTGGCCGGCTGTTTCCAGTGCCGCACGTCCAATTGATTAAGGTTCCTTTCCACCTGTGTGCGCCACCGTAGTCGTCCTCTGCTGCATCATCCCTCCTGGTTGGATTCGAAGACTCTTCGGGCCGAAGCTGACCCAGCATCTTGAACGCTGGATCCGAGGGCTATCCCGACATCCCTATACAGGCCGTACAGTTCTTACTTACTTACTTAGTTATCAGGCCTGCGATCCATGGAGGATCTGAGCCTGAGCTATAGCTGCCTTCCATCCTTGACGGTCCCGGGCACGCTGCTTCCAGTTGTCAAGACCAAGATGTCTTACATCCGCGATTACTTGGTCTTTATACCGGAGGTTCGGTCTTCCTCTTCTTCTCGACCAGGAGGCTCGGAGTCGAAGACCCTCTTAGCTGGAGCGTTGATGTCCATGCGCTCGATGTGACCGAGCCAGTGTAGTCGACGGATCCTTGCCTTCCGGACTACATCCACATCTTGGTACAGCTCGTAGAGTTCGCGGTTGTGTCTTCTTCTCCATTCACCTTCCTCACAGACAGGACCAAATATCCGGCGCAGAATTTTTCTTTCGAAAGAACCCAAAATCAGCTCCGCTGTCCTGCTTATCGCCCAGCTTTCGGCTCCGTACAGCAAGACTGGCAGAATGAGCGTTTTGTAAAGCATGACTTTGGTCTTTCGAGTGAGGAGTTTTGACCCCAGTTGTTTGGACAAGCCGAAGTAGCAGCGGTTGCCAAGGGCGATTCTATGCCGGATCTCCACTGTGGTGTCATTTGTGGAATTTACGTTTGCCCCGAGGTAGACAAACTCCTTAACTACCTCGAAATTGTTGCTGTTATATTTTGTCCCAGGTGGTGAGCGACGGATTGGTTTTTGCTTGACAGCATGTATTTCGTTTTGTCCTCATTGATCTTAAGGCCAACTCGTTTCGCCTGTTCTTCAATCGCCGTGAATGCTTCCACAATGCCACGGCGAGAACACGCGATGATGTCGATATCATCCGCGTATCCTAGCAGCTGGATGGACTTGTAAAAGATAGTGCCTTCCCTCTTGACGCCTGCCCGTCGTACTATCTGCTCCAGCACCAGGTTGAAGAAGTCACATGACAGCGCATCTCCTTGCCGAAATCCGGTGCATGTTTCGAATGGTCCCGAGGTCCTAGAACCGAGTTGCACGGTGCATCGCGTGTTTTTTAGCGTGGCGCGACACAACTGGATCAGTTTTACCGGGATCCCGAATTCGGCCATCGCCCCAAACAGTTCTTCACGATGAATGCTGTCGTATGCGGCTTTGAAATCGATGAGAAGATGGTGTGTATCGATTTGAAACTCGTTGGTCTTTTGGTCTATAGTTGATTTGCCGGGCCGAAGCCGCACTGGTAGCTGCCGATTAGTGCGGTGCAAAATGGTTTTAGAAATGGTTCACACAATACGCTGGACAGGATCTTGTATGCGACATTGAGCAGGGATATACCTCTATAGTTCTTGCAAGAGGTTGGATCGCCTTTTTTGTGGATGGGGCATATAGAGCTGGTATTCCAGTCGTCGGGCATGCTTTCGTCTTCCCAAATTCTGCAGGTACATGCTCCCTAGCAGAACATCGCCGCCAGCCTTGAAGAGCTCTGATGGCAAGCCATCTGCGCCTGCGGCCTTGTTGTTCTTCAGCTTCTGAATAGCTGTGCCGACTTCTTCGATGCTGGGTGGGAGGACTTCTTCAGCGGCTGGAATTGGGATTTCCTCGGTCCCTACCCTCTTGGTCATGCTCGTTAAGCAGCTGCTGGAAGTGCTGCTTAAATACATCCACTATTCCCTGCGGGTCGGTGACAAGATTACCTTCACAGTTTCGAAGAGCCAGGGTGCCCTTTTTGAAGCCTCCTGCAATGCCTTTGGCTTTCTTGTAAAAGGCACGTATTTTATGTTTATCCCTATACTCCTCGATATCCTTGAGCTGGGAGGCTCAACCGTCCGGAGATCGCCAGGTTGCTGTGTGGATTCGCTTGCGAGGGAATCTTGTGCTACTTATCACCGCATTACGAGCTGTCGCAAAGTCAGCGAGTCGGAAGCCGTTATCTGTTGTTGTATCGTGGAGGCTGTGCTTTCCGATCACTCCGCCAAGGCTGTTCTCCTTACCGATTTTGGCGTTGAAGTCCCCGAGCACGATTTTTACAAAGCGGACAAGCTCCGTAGGCGTTGTCCAGGAGGTCATAGAAGTTCTCCTTGATAGGGTCTTCAGCCTCGTCGGTAGGGGCGTGTGCACATATAAGGCTGATGTTATAAAATCTGCCTCTGATGCGGATCCAGCCAGGCGATCACTTATAGGTTTAAAGTCGATGACCTTCGACCTTAACCGCTTTCCCACGACATATATACACATCCCAGTAAGTGCAACCTTTCGTGACAGCTGTAATAAATGTCGCAATTTTTCTTCCTAATCATACCGTTTCCTATTCAGCGTATTTCCTGGACCGCAGTAATATCCGCCTTGTACTGCGTGAGGATTCCTTCTAGTTTATGAGCAGCTCCGGGGGTGTACAGGGTTCTGACATTCCAGGAGCATACTCGCAAATCGTGTTCCTTTTTCGTGCGTTGTCGTCGTCGAGTATCCGTCCGTGTATCCGAGGCATCTTGCTCATTCATAACTTTTAGGTTTTTTACGTGGGCGGATTGTTAGCCCGCCGCACAACCGCCATTCTGGTCGGGGTTTTTTTTCGCTGCATACGTTTGTTCACCTCCCAACGGTTGTTGAAGAGGCTGTCCAGAGAGCGCCGCGAGGAGGCCGTATGTCAACTTGACCCGGGCGTTTTAACAGGGATCGTTGCTGGCATCTCACCAGGTTGAGAGCAATCAACAACTTTAACCTGTATGTCCGAGCCCATGCCCTCACTAAACGCTTCTCGAAATTTGCCGCTCGGAGTTGACAACAAATAATACATATGGTCCACGGTTGAAACGTCCAGAGTCAAATACCAGTTCTACAAATGCTTATTGCTCTTCCAAATAGCCACCGGCATCTTATGTTCTCCATCATCATATTCGTAAACCTAAGATTAACGTTCCCACTTTCTTGCTTCCTTTACAGATGCGTGACTTGGAGCACAAACTGTTAACAGAAAGCCGAAACGATTGTAAAATAATCGCCTGCCGATTCCCGCTGCCACACTCGAAGCCGACACGCATAATCGGAGACGGCGTAAACACGGTCTGGCTCTACGAGATCAACTCAAAAAGCTAGTCAAACTCATATCGTTTTGTGTTTTTGTTTCATTTTTATATTTATTACTCAAAGTAGTGAATAATACGTCATACAAAAGGAAAGAAACAGAATTATAAATAGAATTATAAGAGAATTTAGAAATAAATGGCAGAGAAATACTAACGAAATATTCAGTTTTATACTTAACAGGAATGGGAAATGAGCAATACGCATAAGGAACCAAGAGTTACGATAATCAGATTAAGAGTAACTAGAATCGCATTGGTATTCCTCACTCGTAATATGTGAATTGCTGCGCCTGTGATGCTGTGGCTTAGGCTCGGCACAAGGTGACACGTAATCGTATATTTATAGTCTAGATAGTAGGTGTGTAAACGGCTTAGGCAGTAGATGGTAGTGTTATAAAACAAAAGCTGAGATTCCCTCCCTCATACAACAACTCTCTAGCTATACGAAATCAAGTGGTGTGCAACTGAACTTGTGCTTGACAATGATCAAGTTCGATTGATTGGAGAAATATGTGTAACGTACGAGCAAGCAATACCTCCTTGCACGTACTCATACATGTTTCCCAAATGCAATCTAAAATAAAATCGATTTTCTTTCAAACTGAATCTATCATATGGGAATAAGAGAAAATAAATTGAGAATTGAATTGTCTGTTATAAGGACATACACTTAAAAGCAATTATGATAAAATGCAATCTTTCGCTCTCTTAGATTTTGTATTTTTTTAAGACTATCAGCTCATGCTTTCGCTGCTAGAAATGCCGGCCGAAGTATATCTCATCCTTATCTACATCGCGGAAAATTTCAGTAAATCCTAGTTTCGTATAAAATTGTATTTCATTGGTATCCTTGTCACTTAAGCGAACGTGTACGCCGAACGAACCATTCGATCGGAGTGCGGCTAGTATTGCAGCAACTAGACGTTTAGCCACGCCATCGATGGCGAGATCTTCATTCAACATACCTACTGTCATGACAGATGGATAACTGCTGACTATATCCGGTGGACAGTCGTACTTAAAGTTATAAAAGCCATTTATGATCTCTCTTGTGTGTTCGTCTATGTTCTCTGTGGATTCGAGGATGGTTTTTGGATACTTTTCGTGCATGCTTGGTATCCAGCACATTTCGGTGTTTCGTATGAATGTCTTTATGTCCGGCGCGGCACAACCGTAGCCGATGATTGCGTTAAATGAGTTTTGAGCTACCATACAGAATTCGGGTGTGAGCGTGATGAATGGTCCGACAATGTTGTCTGATATGCTTTCGGAAAGGTTGCCTTTAGAGTTATACAAATTTATGAATAAATCTCTTGGCTTATTAGTGATGGATAAGTACCTGATAATACTTCGTCGCATCGTTTGAAGACGGTCTGACAAACGCCGTTTACGACCGCCTCATCCATGGGACTATACGGTCGGATAGTGTAGTACGAGGACGTTGGAGCATCGGGAAGTTTGTAAATGAATAAATCGTTGCCGGAATCAACTGGCATAAGTCTCTAAAAACAGAAAAAAGGAGATTAGTACAGTTGAACAAGAGGTAGTAGTAGTATAGTAGGATTACTTGTAAATCAGCGGTCAATCCGCCCCGAAATACCCATGGTTCTTGCTCGCCGGACATAAAGTTTTCCTTCCAACCTTTACTGAACCCTAAAAAGAAAGCCAAAAGAAGAATTTTCATTACAGAGCACTAAGCATTTTAATAAGAAATTAAATACAAGTGTAGCTTCCTTGCGTGTACGAGTACACGTTACTCGGAAAGTGACCGAGTGACAACCATTTTACGAAGGCATTCAACAGCATCAGTGTCCCCGAAATGTCCCACACATACGAGAACAGATCGTAGCAAATTTCCTTATTCGCGCAGCGAGATATCTTGTTCGAGAGCACCTGAACCGACTGACATAGAGCCGAGAATTTCTCAGCTCGTTCCTCCCATTCGACTGCCTAAAAGCCAGATAATATTCGTCAATGCTACGTCGCCTACTTATTAGCGTTTACCTCCGGTTTGGATGGTTCATTTTTCTTGCGTCCAGTTAACAAGACACTCGCATTAGCCTTGAGCCAATTGAACTCATTCAGCAACTTGGAACCTCTACTGCCGTGCTCAAATGGCAGATAGAATAAATCACAAAGTAAGTATAAGTCGTCAATGGTTATCACGTCTTCATTCAGCCTAAGAACGAAAGGAAAAACCGTTGTTGACTCATTTAATCACAACGCCCGAGTTCATACTTCTCTTCTTCGTCAGCCATTTCCGTGTTTGATATTGGCGAAGGCTCTGAGCTTTCCACCTGCATGCTGTTCACTGAATTCGTCTGAAACGAAAGGAAATCATTTCATTTGAGTACAATTTAAGATTACCTACGCCCGGTTATATAGTCGTACATTAAATTCGTTTACGGTTTCGGACATGACTACGTCCTCTAAGCCAATCTTTCCCGCCTCTTTGGGTGATGTCTGCGAGGCTAGACTGCTACTGCATTCCATCGGCTCATTTCCACTGAACGGCGATAGATTATTCTCATCCATCTGAACTGTGCCGTCCGTGCCATCACGTTTCTCACCCAATTGATTTGTGTTCTCCGCCACAGCAGAGGCAGAAATCCCATCGGTATCGCTTGCGCCCACTTCAGCATCATCTTCTATCGGATAGTCTACCGGCTCGATTTCATTATCCGTTTTTGTCGTCTTGATTTCAATCTCATCACACACTTCTGCCGATGAATTAGTTATTTCGACATCTTCTATCGCCGGTTTTGCTTCTTCATTCTTCACATGCATAATCGGTATGGGTACACTGGATATGGGAATTTTCTTTGGCATTTCAATTGACGTAGCTACAGTGGTTGTTATCGGATTCAAAATGTCATCGTTAGTGACTACTTTAGTGGCTGAAACTAACGAATTCATTACAGCATTCGAAATGGGATTAACACTTGACGAATTTACAGTGCTGCAGACTTCAGCCAATGCTTGTAATTGAGTGGTGTTCACTTCGGGAACGGTTGAGGTTTTCGAGCTCGTCGATGTCGTTGTGGTTGTCGTCAAGCTCATGCAAGTGTTGATCGATGGTATGATTGGAATAATGGGTAATACCACTGGAAAAAACGATGTCACAACAATTCAATTGGAACGATGTACGGCTACATACATATACTTACAGGTAACCTGCGGTTGTGGTTTCGTGATTGGACCCCATGCTTCTTTCTCTATCGAGAACTCTGGCAACCATTCCAGTATCGCATTTCTACGGGGAAATAAAATAATCTTTACGTCCACTTCTCAGTAGATTTGGAGTTTACTTACTTCAATGCCACTTTCGGGTGGTAGATATTCTTCGACAGACAACTAGGGACGTCTTCGTTATTCGTTCCGTCGTCATTTTCCGTTTCCAGCTTTATATCCGCCGAGAATGAGCCTACAAAACAAAGACACTTCAGTACCTACTATGGCATATTGGCTCCGGACTGTACGTACTGTTGACCTTATTATCTAGACTACACTTTGACCAATATGCCAAGCTGTGTATGGCTATGGTGTTTGCGTGAAATTCACAATTCGGATTAGTCATCACACCACGGAGGTAAGGGATTAATTCAGGCGAACGACCTGAGTACGGTCCCAGGAATACCCGCTTTTGATCGTAGTCATTTGCATGTAAATTGTCCCAAATCACTGGTGGCCGACGTAGAACCTCCGTAATCTCTTGAATAGATTCCAGAGATATTATCTTCGAAATAACCTTCGTACCGGTCCACATAATATCAATTTCAATGTTAAGCTTTGATCCCAGTGTGTTTAAGTACTCCGAGTCGACGACAGTCGGAAGGGCCCGCGAGCTACAGTATTGTGTTGGACAGAAAAGAAACTTTGGACTGTTGAGATGCGAGAAGATCTCATTTGTAATTGAAACCTAAAACACAAGAATGCACTTGTGATGGCTGTGAAACAATAGGCGACAGCAAGTCTTACTTGAGCGTTGCCGAATGTTTGGAATATCTCCTTGTCCGCCTTCGACAATTCCGATTCGATATCGTCGAAAAGCAGTGCAAATGCCTCACAACCAAACTGTGATACTTGCTCAAGTTTTCGCTTGAGCGTCTGAACTTCCTTCTGATTGCTGTAGGTCATATCAAGACCCGGCGAAAGGGCATAGTAGAAGACGATACCCTGTTCCTTAGCGGCCGCAATCAGACCTAAAACAATAAAATCACTCAGTCTCAACCGGGTATAATGATCACCGAATTTACTGGTCAAATGATCGGCCTCCTCGACCGTATACAACTCTCGCCAATAAGCACGATGCTTGTAATCATCCTTCGGTGCATAAACATACGAATCCATTCCCCATTTCTTAAGTCTACAACATAGAAACAATTACATATTTCCAATAGCCGACTCATTACCATCTGTCAAACGTACTTCCGAAACAGATCCTTCCTTTGTTCGGTCGTCCAAGGCCGTCCGTAGAACCCTGAAATCATTTGTTCTCTCATTTCCACCTTGCCCCTGCCTCATGTAGTATTCGAAATCTTACCCTCAATCACTCCGCAGATAAACTGATTGTTTTTCTTCGCCGTCGCTTGCTCTACCTCTGCCATTTTTTCCCGATTAAACAATAAAATCAAATGAAATAACCACCAGCCACACAATTCAAATACAACTTTTACGCAACCAAACCGGTGACCGAATGCAACTTTGAGTAAATGGTATGAAACGTATTTAATAGATTTGTATTCTCATTTAAAGTTAAAGATCAACTGTGTAGAAGTGTTATTGCATTGCAAATTGCTGCGAAACTTTTTTTGCAAAAGAAAGTATTTTACACTTATGGACAAAGTTGTTGAGCCGCTAGTATATTAAATGTCACCTGCTGTCCGGATGAATTTCTCTACTGTCAGTTGTCAGTGGTGGTAATTTCGTTTCATACTGTACTTGCACGGTTAGTCTTATTGGTCTAATGCAAGGTGCAATTGCAATTTGCAGTGTTTCGACTAAAACGTATTTAATAAGAAAAGTGATTAATTGTATCCATGCAAGGTACCCGATTGTACTCGAATATGGCAATATGGAATTGATTTGCAATCTTAGACCGATGTGTCAAGCTGTTCCAGATTGATTTCTTTATTGTACACGATTAGCGAAGCGCAATATGACCGCATAGCGCCTGTAATGCCGAGACACGCTAGTCTCTGGAGGCGTTGAAGTTGAACGATTATCGTTTTTTGATCAACTTTGGTCCACCATCCTGCAGACGCATAAGTAATGTTAGGTCTTACTATCGCGGTATTTAATATTGTAGTTCCAGTCAAGTCTGCCATCAAGGTCAATACCTAAATACCTAACTTCTTTTTATGTTTGTGCCATTTAGAATGACAAAGACGGAGCAGGGCATGCAACATTTGATGCATTCGGCGCACTGTCTGATTCCATCCAAAGAATTGTTTCCCTGTTCCCTCGCACTGAAATCGTTTTAGCGGGCAATTTCAATGTACACAATTCTCAGTGGCTTCGACATTCTGGACAGACAACACCCGAAGGAAGGTATGTTGAAATTTTTGCTGAGTTAAATCAACTAACTCAACTTGTGAATAAGCCATCACGTATCCCCGATGTTGCTGGTCATACCGCCAACACACTGGACTTGTTTCTTACCTCTCAGCCTGACAAATGCACGATCGATGTATTGGAACCCCTAGGCTCGTCTGACCACTGCATGATATCAGCGAAATTCTCGAACTCCCACCATCCAGTTAAAGAAAAAGCTCCTAAGAGAACACTATGGCTATACGAGAGGGCCAACTGGTACGGCCTCAACAACTTCTTTCGGATCTTTAACTGGTCGTTGTGCTTCCTCGACAACGACGTGGACGCCGCAACTGATACAATCGCAAACATTACCAGAATCGCCATGGCAAATTTTATTCCCAGCAAAATTAAAAGCGCCAGGCCTAAGGATAATTCGCCGTTTGACTTGAGCTGCAAAGAGGCTATTAGGCTCTGGGAGCTAAGTCTTCGGGCCTACAAGGCAAACAGTTCTGAGGAAAACCGAAAAAAGTACATACGAGCCAGAAATGACTGCAACACCAACCTTCCACGGGTTAAATTCCAATCCGACCAAAAATTAAGGCGTAAAATCCCTCAATGTCCCAAAGGTAGCAAAAGTTTCTGGTCGTTTGTAAAAAACGTAAAACACTCAACTAAGTCGTCTATACCGACGCTCATCCACAATAACATTCCAGCTGTCACCCCCTTTGACAAAGCTAACCTACTTGCTGCCCATTTCGCAACCAGTTCTCAGCTGCCAGCCTGTACTTTGTCTCCACCTGTACTAGAGTACGTCAATTCCACCATGGGACTAATCCACTTCCGCACTCGTACAGTCGCAAGGGTTCTTAAAGACCTCTACATACACAAATCCGCTGGTCCAGATGGTATTGCCCCAATAGTTCTGAAGAGGTGTTCTTCTACGCTTGCAAAACCACTGCGTAAGCTTTTTCACCTTTCCTACGCCTCTGGGCTCTTTCCGAGTAGGTGGAAAACAGCATTTGTCCAGCCTATACCCAAAAAAGGCGAATCATCTTCTCCCTCCAACTACCGACCCATTGCACTAACGTTTCTTCTTTCCAAGGTCATGGAAACGCTGACTAACCGTCAGCTTATGAAAGGGGAGAAGGGAGCGAACAAACAGAGCAAAGAAGTTGATCGCGCTTAACTTGGCAAACGCCAGCTTCGATCTCTGTCCCTGCTCTATCCAAGTTGACACACAGCCTCCGCGTGGCACCCCTGGATAGCTATACTGGCACCCGCCAGTTAGTGAACCAATGTGTGCAGCGACCCGACCCCTTGTTCCTGGGGAAAGAGGAACCCTCCAGATTTGGGGTTGTGCTTAGGGCTAACATCCCTATCGCTTAAAACAAAAATTATGTTCAGAGACAACCAATAGCCTCGGATACGGACGGATTACATGTTGCCGACCCCCGCAAACGTCAAAAAGGAAACGAATTTCGGTTCTGCACCTGGAACGTTAGGTCCCTCAACAGACCAGGTGCAGCCGATCAACTGGTCAACTCTTTGGACTGCTATAGGGCAGACATTACCGCGCTCCAAGAAGTGCGATGGGATGGGCCAGGCAAAAAGCGATATATACTACGGAAACTGCTACAGAGAAAATAAACAACGCTTATTCGGATGCGGATTTGTTGTTCGAGGCAGACTCAGGAAAAAAGTCTTAAGCTTCCAGTATGTAAGCGAACGCCTCATAACTATCCGCATCAAGGCCAATCTCGGAAATATAAGCTTACTATGTGTCCACACCCCCACAGAGGAGGAAGATGACCGACATAAAGACGACTTCTATGATCTCCTAGGCAGAACGTATGCGCAATGTCTCAGCTATGATACCAAAATCGTTCTAGGAGATTTCAATGCGAAGCTGGGTAAGGAAGCTATCTTTGAACGGGTCACTGGAAAACAAAGCCTACACAACACCACGTCAGAAAACGGACTAAGGCTAGTGGACTTTATGGCGGGACATAACCTGGTAGTAGCAAGTACACGATTCCCACACCTCAACATCCATAAGGGGTCCTGGTGGTCTTTCGATCAATCGACAACCAACCAAATTGATCATATTGCGATCGACGGCAGACACTCCTAGAGCATCCTAGATGTCCGAACCTTGTTGCAGCCAAGGTACGGATGCGAATTTCTCGGAATCAACGGAGTCGAGTAAGAACACCAACACTTAACGCCGGAAAGCTGCAATCGCAGGAGACCGCCAAGACCTTCGCCGATCAAGTCTCCCTCAAGCTCTCTCAGGTCCCGATGCAATCTGCAGAAACCATAGAACAGCAATGGAGTCTTTGTCAGAAAGCCATTAGAGAGGCCGCCTCAGATATACTCGGTTTCGAGCCACCACCGTCGAGAAACCCCTGGTTTGATGATGAGTGCAGACAGGCCCATGTAGAGAAACAGAATGCATACATGGCCACATTGCATCGACGGACGAGAGCTGCCCGCGAGCTCTATGAACAGAAAAGGAGGGAGGAGCATGCGCTTCTGAGAAGGAAAAAGAAGGAGCACGAGAAGCGCGAGATCGAGGAGATGGAGAGATGTTACTGCAGGAACGACGTTCGAAAATTTTACCAGAAAGTAAAACGAACATGCCAAGGCTATAAAGCCAGAGCAGAAGCCTGCAGGGATGAACACGGACAACTAGTAGTGGAGTCACAGTCGATGCTGAGATTGTGGAAGGACCACTTCTGCAGACTGTATAACGGCGATGATAGTCAAAATGCCGCAGTCAGGCAGAGCGAACCATTCACAATGGACGAGGATGAAAGAGAATAACGTCCACCCGACCTAGATATCGAAACGTATGTCTTATAAAGCTGCTGGAGCTGACGGACTCCCCGCGGAGCTGTTTAAAGCAGCTGGCGATGAGCTGGTTAGGAACATGCACCAACTCATCTGCAAGATATGGTCGGAAGAACGCATGCCCGGTCCATAGGAAAGGAGGTACCAGTATGGTTTCAGGCCAGGAAAATCCACGATAGACCAAATATTAACACGATTCCAGGTCGACACGCACCATCTTTTCGTCGACTTTAAAGCCGCGTATGACAGTGTTTATAGAGACGAGCTATACAGAGCCATGTCATGTTTTAACATTCCTGCCAAACTCGTCAGACTGTGCAGGATGACTATGGAGAACTCTCGCTGCTCCATTAAGGTCGGAAGTGAACTAACCGACCCCTTTGATGTTAAAAAAGGTTTTAGACAGGGTGACGCACTGTCATGTGATTTCTTCAACATTATTCTTGAAAATATCGTGCGGGACTCTGCGGCCAATACAAGAGGTACGATCTACTTCAAGTCCACACAATTGCTTGCCTACGCAGATGACATTGACGTTATTGGACTAACAAAGCGAGACGTCAATGAAGCGTTCGCAAGCACTGAAGTAGAAGCGGCGAAAGTGGGTCTAGGGGTAAATGGGGACAAGACCAAATATATGCTGTCATCCAAGAAAGACGCACAACACCGACGTCTTGGTCAGAACGTCACCTTCGGCAGCTATATATTTGAAGTAGTCAAGGACTTCGTCTACCTTGGCTCGATAGTGACAAGCAGCAACGACACCAGCGCTGAGATAAAACGCAGAATAACTCTTGCCAATCGCTGCTTCTTCGGGCTCAAGAGGCAATTGAGTAGTAGAGCCCTCTCTCGAAAAACTAAGGTTTCCCTCTTCTTCTTCTTCTTTGTTGGCGTTACAGCCCATGAAGGACCAGAGCCAAGCTTCTCTCAATCACCCATGTTATGTGTGATTTATTTTCCACACAGGTGAAAGGGACCTACAGTTTAATGCCGATTCCGAACGGCGTAAGTTGAGAAGCTTTTTCATGGCAAGCATACTACGGGGGGTTTCGCCAGTACCCCGCCGAGGAGAGACACCGCGAAATAAACATTCGATGGCGTTGGTGTTATCGGGATCCGAACTCGCTCATCGCGCGTCAGAGTCCAACACACTAACCACTGCGCCACGGCGCCCTCTACAAAGCCTTAATCATCCCGGTCGTCCTCTACGGCGCTGAGGCTTGGACGTTATCAAAAGCGGATGAAGAGGCTGTTGGGCGTTTCGAGAGGAAAATTCTGCGTGCAATCTTTGGTCCCGTTTGTGTAAACGGAGAGTGGAGGAGGAGATTCAACCAAGAACTGTACGGGCTGTACGTCTTCGGGTCCAACATCTAAAATGGCTAGGCCATGTAGAGCGAATGGACATCAACGCTCCGGCCCGAAGAGTCTTCGACTCCAATCCTGAGAGACGACGCAGCAGAGGACGACCGCATTTAAGGTGGCGCGCACAGGTGGAAGGGGACCTCAACCAACTGGGCGCGCGGCACTGGAAGCGGCTGGCCAAAGATCGTGCCGGCTGGAGAGGCTTGTTGGTTGAGGCCCAGGTTCACCCCGAACTGTAGCGCCTCCAAGTAAGTAAGTAAGTTTATGCTAAATATACTGGATTCCATCTAGCAAGAGTTGGTATCATTAATCATACTCATAACAGATCGAATTGCTGTCCAAGGGTGGACTTCTGTAAATGATTTGCAGCAATTGAACTTCAGCCATTGAAGGTTAAATTCCGAGTTGGAGCAATGGCCACAATGTTGTGAGAGAAATGGTACCCAGGTACATTGAACTCGAGTTTTTTTCCTCATTGAACACAGTCACTATCAGGAGTATCAATATACCTTGTCAATATTTTGCGCCCACTGAACGCACCGCGCATCCTCCTGTTGACACTACTTTGACGTTTTATTTGTAAACAAACAACAAGCGGCAACCGGAACATTCCACATCCCCTACTACTGACTAATTTCTTTAACAAATTGTTTAAATAAACTTAATCATGCAACCGTTTATTGTAATAAGAAAGTATCGCGACGACGATGAATTGAAATGCCAGGAATTGGTTAGAGACTACGTGATGTCGTTTGTCAAGAAATCCTTTTATTGCTTTTGCTTTAAGGAGGTAATGCTGACGACTTAACTGATAATTCTTACGATCAAATCAAGTAAATTTTGGACAATTTAGATAACATTACAGTTTATAATAATTACGTGGGCGATTCTGTTCATATTTCTTGGAGTTCCGCTAACATTTTGTGCCTTGACCGTTCCCGGTTGCCTGTTCTTTCTATTCACAAGCATATACTTCTCGTTTTACGCCAAGGCTGTGGAATTGATGCAAGTATGCGATCTATTTGCCCTTATTCTAGTTATGTATGTTTAATTCAATTTAAGTGTGTTGCCTTTTAGACAAAACCAAGTCAGTCGCTGGTGGCCGAGTGCTACGAACCCTTCCTTTTCAGGAGCAATCCTAGCGAAGCTGCCTATAGTATATACTTGGACGACTCGTCGTTCGAAGAGTCATTTAAAAACAAGTTTAGAAAAAGGGTATCACTTGGAATCCATCTACTTATTGTTTTCTTTCTTAAATCTAATATTCCGTTCAGATTATCGCCACTGTTAGTGTTAAGAATCACAACACCGTCTACAATGCAGCGTGGATATACCGCTTTGCAATAGCCCCGGGCTACCCATTTAAAAGGATATACGAGCCAATGATAAACTTACTTATAAAAAACTGTATAGACAACGGCTACAGTACCGTGGAGTGTACCATCTCCGAGTGGCAAGAGGACGAGAGAGATTTCTACGACAACCTCGGATTCATTACACGTCAGATTTATCACAAGCAAATTATTGGAAGTACTGTGACGGTACTAAAAACTCAACTCTCTTTGAATCTGCAAGCTGACGGGGCTGCGGAAAAGGAAAATTAAAGTATACTTGGATGCATACGGTAACCATTTTATACTCGAATCATATCACTGACACTAGAAGTACTTAGATGTATGAAAAATCGAACGCGATATAGTCTGCTACAGCTCACTGCAGAACACACAACGTGCCCTATTCAGCATTCTATGCTCTTCCTTTTTATTTACATATATCTATGGCTGTATTAATAAAAACTAAGCCCTTTTTATACATACGTACATATATACATTGGTAATGTGCAGCATTTATAGTTTCATGGGACGGATGAGACTAATTTGTTAGGTTAGTAGCGTTTGTTCACAAGTTAACAATTCTGAAACCACAGTAATATGAACTACCAGGCTGATCATGGTTAGAGAATGTCTCGTAGACCATCTCAAAGAACTTTTCAGATTGGCGAACAAATATTGGATTAGGTAGGAAGGTAGGAGTGGCTGCCTGCTATCAGAGAGACCAAGGTCCAATTAGCGCGTGTGCGCCGTTTCGATAACACCAAGTGATCTAGTTTGTCGATTTGTGTTTTAAATCCATCCTGTCGAGTTGAGAAATTGAATGATGTTGCAGAATTCTCTGTTGCTGGCCGTCAAAGTAGGCTTTGTCGAGTGTGCGCTGTCTGGGGCTAACTAGAGCCGTTTAACTTGCAATTGAGCTTTGGATCTGAGTTAACTCCTAGAACTCTTGCCTAAGAAGATGAGAAGAGTGTCTGGTTGTTAAGTAGAGCGAGTCTTTCTCATATACTTAGTGGTAAACAGCATAAGTTTCGTTTTACTCGGATTTACGCTAAGGCTACATCCTGTGGCCCAGGCGCTTATCTTAATCACAGCCTTCTCTGTGTTTCGATAATTACCGAGGGGAACATCCCCGACACCAGAATAACCACGTCGTTCGCATAAGCGACTGCCTTAAATCTGGTTCTCTCGATTAGGATGTAGGTTCTTCTTCTTCTTTGGTGGCGTTACAGCCCATGAACGACCAAAGCTAAATCACCCATGTTGTTCACACAGGTGAAAGGGACCTACAGTTTAATGCGGATTCTGAACGGCGTGAGTCGAGAAGCTTTTTCATGGCAAGTTTAACACGGGGGGTTTTGCCAGTACCCCGCCGAGGAGGAACGTCGCGAAATAAACATTCGATGGCGTTGGTGTTATCGGGATCCGAACTCGCTCATCGTGCGCCAGAGTCTAACACACTAACCACTGCGTCACGGCACCCTCTTTAGGATGTAGGTTAGGTTAGGTTAATGTGGTCGGCATAAGCCACACGTAGGCCGAAGTCGACTCATTGCGATACCACATGGATCGTGTTACCCAGACCCGCTACCAGAGAACCAACCGGTGCTTCTGATGAAGCGACGGAGTTGACCTATTTTTTGGATTGCTAGCTCACTTAGATTATCATAGAAGGGCGCGCCGAGGTAGATCCTCCTGCGATTCGCAAAAGAGGGGCATGAGCAGAGGAGGCGATGTATTGATTCCTCTTCCTCCTCGTCCATTCAGCCGCGACAGAAGTCGTTGGAGGGTAGTCCTAGTCTGGCGGCGTGTTTCCCAATGATGCAGTGACCTGTAATGACACCCACCAGAGTACTTAAGGTTGCTCTTTTGGTTGCCACAAGATCTCTGTTCCGTCCTAAGTTGAGCTTAGGCTAGACTTGTTTAGTATAACAAATATCCACCAAACTACGATGCCGTAAAGAAGGATAGGTGTTATGACTGCTGTATAGAGTCAGTGCATAATGCTGGGTTGGGGACCCCATTTTTTGTCCACCACTTGATTGCAACTGTAGAGGACAGTGGTTGCTTCCTTGACACGATCAAGAATGTTGGGCTTCCAATTTAGTTTCCTGCCAAGGATTAGGCCGAGGTATTTGGCCTGACCTTTGATTACTATTTGGGTTCCCCCCGGCATCAGTGGATAGAAGGGCGGAATTTTTAATTTTTATTCTTGTAAACAGTACTAGATCTGTCTTCTTGGGGTTCACCCCAAGTCCGCAGCTCTTCGTCCATTTTATTACTGTTCGTAAGGCTCCCTGCATTAGGTCACTTAGTGTGTTTGGAAACTTTCCCGAGACGACTACAGCAATATCGTCCGCATAGGCGGTCTCAGCGTACCCGCCCTGTTCTAACAAAAGTAGTAGTTAATTGACTACCACGTTCCAAAGAAGAGGGGAAAAAATGCCACCCTGTGGTGTACCTCTGCTGATCATTCTTGAGGAAATGGCACCAAATGGCTTCGGTACTAACTAGTGAATGGAGTGCTGTTTCCATCGATCTGCCTTTGTTGTAGGCATGTTGCTTCTCCGACAGCGTGGTCTACACATTTCACATGTAGAGCCAAAATTCATTGTCCTTTTTTTCCGTTGCTGGGGTCGTTAACTGTAAATCACAACCCCCAACTGGGAAGCTAGGCCAGTTATTTTTTACTCTCGAGCGGAAGGTCCGGGTGGATCCGGTGTCGGTAACCTCGCTGAGGTTGTGAGCACCACCGTTGACTCTACTACGTAGGGCTCATCCACCGCCGTCTCTTTTCCAGGGTCCCAACCCGACCTTGGAAGTCGTTTTAAGGACCTGAGCATTTTGTACCATTTTTGGTAGATGAGGCCCCACAACTCATCTACATGTTTTGGTTTTAGAGCCATGACACGCCTCTTAATAATAGCCCACAAATTTTCGATTGGGCTCTGAGGAGGCCAATCCATCACCGACATCTGGTGTTGCTCAACCCACTCTTTCACACGCCTGGCCTTATGACAAGGCGCATTGTCCTGCTGGAAAACTGCTTGCCTGTACGCTGAAAGTGGTAAATCCTCTAGATATGGTATGAGGTGTTCCGACAACAAATCCTTTTACGCTAGCGCATCTAATTTGCCTTTTATAAGGACCAGAGGACCAACACCATGAGCGCTAAAACAGCCCCATACCTCCACCAAACTTCACCGTCTTTTTGGTATACCGGGTGTCAAGTTGTTTGTTTGGTGGCCTTCGTACAAAAGTTCTTCCATCAGAACCAAAGAGATTGAACTTCGATTCATCGCTCCATATGACAGACTTCCAGCAAGATGAGGAAGAATTAAGATGGCCTTTTGCGAATTTAATTCTTTTCTTCCTATTACCATCTGTTACCTTCGGTTTCTTTAGGCTCTGGCATCCTCGAAGATTCTTTTCCAATAGCCGTTGTCGCACGGTCCTGGCCGAGATGTTAACGTCATATTCTTCCTCCATGCGTGCTCGAATTTCGGACGAAGTGGTAAAAGGATCTTTGAGAGCATACCTAATTATAATTGAGTCTTCCCTTTTGCTGGTTTTTCTAGGCCTGCATCGCCTTTTATTCTCAAATGTACCGAAGTTTTGATAGTGTTTTAAGGCGTTTTGCACTTTCTTTCGCGAACAATTTATATTTCGTGCAATTCGGCTGATGCTTTGTTCCTTTTGGAACATTTGCCATATTAGCCTTCTCACTTCTGCCGTAGAACTCTTATCACGTCCCATAATTACACATAAATGCACTTAATCACTTGAATAAATTACTTTACAACTCGCCACAACAATAAAAGGGAAAACAAATAAGAGTTTCAAATAAAACGCAACCGAACGCTTGGGTGTGCTAATTAAAATGCCGGAGCAGAACGGACGTTATTTTGAAAATGTTACTTATAAAGCAAAGCCTACTAAAATTTCAAAATTTGAAATTTTTAAAAAATAGTTAAAAAAATTTCTATTTTGAAATCGCGGACGGAAAAGGGCGAATGGCGAGTTTCCTTCGCCACAAAACAGGATAAGTGTCGGTTAGGCTATGGCCCGGCAAAAAACAAGCCAAAAAACCCAAAAAAAGCCTGGGATACGAAAAAACGGACAGATTAACCGATGAAGACCCTCAACAGACCACGTGCAGCCGAACAACTTGCGGAGGCCCTAGACTGTTACAAGGCAGATATTACCGCAATCCAGGAAGTGCGATGGGATGGACCGGGCAAAAAGAGGATAAGAATCTGTGATATCTACTACCGCGACTGCTATGAGGAGAGAAGACAACGCTTATTCGGATGCGGATTTGTTACTAGAGGTAGACTTAGGCAAAAATTCTTAAGCTTCAGGCATGTGGGCGAACGCCTCATGACAATCCGCATCAAAGCTAAACTCGCAAACATTAGCCTAATTTGCGCTCATGCCCCTACCGAGGACGCTACAAAAGGCGACTTCTACGATCTACTAGATAGGACATATGCCCAATGTCCCAGCTACGATGTTAAAATCGTACTGGGAGACTATAACGCAAAACTGGGTAAGGAAGTCGCCTTTGATAGGGTTATTGGCAAGCACAGCCTACACAACACCACATCCGAAAATGGATTTAGGCTGATAGACTTCGCAACGGGGCGAAATCTTCCCACATCTCAACATCCACAAAGGGACCTGGCGATCTCCGGATCAATCAACCAGATTGACCACATTGCGATTGATGGCAGACACGCATCCGACATTCTGGATGTGTGAACTTTTAGAGGAGCCAACATCGACTCGGACTACTAACTTGTCGCAGCCAGGTTGCGACTTCGAATATGCCTGGCCCAGAAAAATCGACTAAGGCCATCGGCATACAACGTCGCAATGCTACAATCGCAAGAGACCGCCAGAGCCTATGCCAATCGCGTCTCCCTTAAGCTCTCGGAAAACCCTCCAACCCCTGCTCAGACCGTACAACACTAATGGCCCCGTTGTCAACAAGCCTTAGAAAGTGCTACTTCTGAGGTACTGGGCTTCAAACCGCCAGCAAGCTTATCAAGAGGCGCTGCATAGAAGGACGAGAGCTGCTCGTGAGCATTATGGACAGAAGAGGAGGGAGGAGCATAAGCCTCTCAAAACAAAAAATGGGAGCATGAGAAGCTCGCGATCGTAGAGATAGAGAGATGCTATCGCAGGAATGACTTTCGGAGGTTTTATCAACGAATAAAACAAACATGCCAGAGATATAAGACCAGAACGGAAGCCTGCAGGAACGAAAATGGAAACCTAGTAGTGGACTCACAGTCGGTACTGAGAATCTGGAAAGACTACTTCTGCAGACTCTATAACGGCGATGACGAAACAGATCCCGCTGTCAGCCAGAATAATCCTTTCACAACGGACGATAATAGCAGAGAATTCCGCCCCCCTGACCTGGACGAAGTTAGGAATGCTTTTTCTAAGCTTACGTCGGACAAAGCTGCTGGAGTAGACGGACTACCTGCCGAGCTCTTTAAGGCAGCTGGAGATGACCTGGTTGGGAGTATGCACCAACTCATCTGTAAGATATGTATGGTCAGAGGAATGCATGCCCGATGAATGGAATCTTAGTATCGTTTGCCCGATCCATAAGAAAGAAGACCACTTTGTCTGCGCCAACTACAGAGGAATAAGTCTTCTGAACATCGCTTATAAAATCTTCTCTGCTGTTCTGTGTGAATGCTTGAAACCGTTCGTTAATAAACTGATTGGTCCATATCCGTGTGGTTTCAGGCCCGGATAGTCCACTATAGATCAATTATTCACACTGCGGCAGATCCTGGAAAAAACAAACGAGTTCCAGATCGACACCCACCACCTGTTTGTCGACTTTAAGGCTGCATACGATAGTATCAAGCTATACAACGCCATGTCTAGTTTTGTTATCCCTGCCAAACTCGTCAGATTGTGCAGGATGGCTTTGGAGAACTCTCGCTGCTCCATCAAGGTCGGAAGCGACCTAACCAATACCTTTTATGTCAAAAAAGGTTTTAGACAGGGCGACACGCTATCATGTGACTTTTTCAACATCGTCCGTGAAAGGATAGTGCAAAACACACTGGTCAATACGAGGGGCACCATCTTTTTCAAGTCCGTACAAATGCTCGCATATTCCGATGACATTAACATAATTGGACGAAGTCAGCGAGATGTCATTGAGGCCTTTACGAGCATTGAGACGGAAGCGGCTAAAATGGGACTGGCGGTAAATGAGGGCAAAACGAAATATATGCTGTCGTCGAAAAAGGACACGAACCACCGGCGTCTTGGCCAGGGTGCACATATTGGCAGGCATATTTTCGAGGCAGTCAAGGACTTCATCTACCTAGGCTCCGCAGTGACATGCAGAAATGACGTCAGTGCCGAAATCAAACGCCAACCGCTGTTTCTTTGGGCTCGTAAGGCAATTGAAAAGCCGAGCCCTCTCTCGAAAAACCAAGGTGAGCATATACAAGACCCTTATCATCCCGGTCCTGCTATATGGCGCAGCGATATGGACTTTATTGAAAGCGGATGAGGAGGCCCTTGGTCATTTTGAACGAAAAATTTTGCGTGCGATTATCGGCCCGACCTGTATAAATGGGGAGTGGAGGAGAAGACTTAACAGTGAAATGTACGGGCTGTACAGCGACATGAACATAGCACGGCGTCTTCGGATCCAACGCCTAAGATGGCTAGGTCATGCTGAGCGCATGGAAAATACAACTCCGGCCCGGAAGGTCTATGAATCTAACCCCGAGGGGCGACGCGGTCGAGGACGGCCAAATTTGAGGTGGCGCAACCAATTGGAAGAGGGCGCAGTGGTTAGTGTTTGGACTCTGACGCACGATGAACGAGTTCGGATCCCGATAACACCAACGCCATCGAATGTTTATTTCGCGCGATCCCTCCTCGGCGGGGTACTGGCAAAACCCCCCGTAGTATAGGTGCCATGAAAAAGCTCAACTCACGCCGCCGTTCGGAATCGGCATTAAACTGTAGGTCCCTTTCACCTGTGTGAAAAATAAATCAATAAATAAATCACGTTACAGTCCTTCATGGGCTGTAACGCCACCAAAGAAGAAGAACCAATTGGAAGAGTACCTTAACCAACTAGGCGTGCGGCACTGAAGACTGCTGGCGAAAGACCGTGCCAGTTGGAGAGGTTTCTTTTTAACGAGGTCCAGGCTCGCCATGAACTGTAGCGCCAAAAGTGCTAGTGTCGAAGTGGCTTCCACTAACTGGAGCTATGAACACTCGTTGACCGATGGATTGATAAGCTCGACGGTCGCCGTTAGCAGCCCTCAACGACTTCTCATCATCTTCGATCGAGGGTACTTCTTCCTCTTCTTCTTAGTGGGCGCTACAGTTCGGGGTGAACCTGGGCCTCAACCAACATGCCCTCCATCTAGCACGATCTTTCGCTAGCCTTTTCCATTGCCGCACACCCAGTTCGCTGAGGTCTCCTTCCACCTGTGTGCGCCATCTTAAGGGCGGCCGTCCTCTGCTTCTTCGTCCCTCGGTGTTGGATTCAAAGACTCTCCGGGCTGGAGCTGTGGTGTCCATTCGCTCTAAATGGCCCAGCCATCTTAGGCATTGAATCCGCAGACGCCTGACTAGGCTCATGTCGCTGTACAGCCCGTAAAGTTCGTGGTTGAATCTTCTCCTCCATCCCCCGTCTGCGTTTATAGGCCCAAAAATCACGCGCAAAATCTTTCTCTCGAACCGACCAAGGGCCTCCTCGTCCGCTTTTCCTAGCGTCCATGCTTCTGCGCCGTACAACAGGACCGGGATGATAAGGGTCTTATATAGAGTCAACTTTGTCGTTCGGGAGAGGGCTCTATTACTCAGTTGCCTCCTGAGCCCAAAGAAACAGCGATTGGCAAGAGTGATTCTGCGTTTGATTTCGGAACTGATGTCGTTGTTCCAGGTCACTGCGGAGCCAAGGTAGACGATGTCCTTAACTACCTCGAACTTATATCTGCCAATACAGACGTTCTGGCCGAGGCATCGGTGTTGAGCGTCCTTTTTTGATGACAGCATATATTTAGTTTTGCCCTCGTTTACCGTCAGACCAACTTTCGCCGCCTCCACCTCAATACTCGCAAACGCCTCATTGACATCTCGCTGTGATCTACCTATTATGTCAATATCGTCGGTGTATGCAAGGAGTTGCGAGGATTTGAAATTGATTGTGCCTCTTCTATTGGCCAGTGATTTTTGCACAATCATTTCCAATATGATGTTGAAGAAATCACAGGACAGCGCATCGCCTTGCCTAAATCCTTTTTTGACATCAAAACTATCGGTAAGGTGTTCACCGATTCGGATGGAGCAGCGAGCGTTCTCCAAAGTCATCCTGCATAGTCTGACGAGTTTAGCAGGTATGTCAAAGGTAGACATAGCGTTGTATAGCTCGTCTCTAATTACGCTGTCGTATGCGGCTTTGAAGTCGACAAATAGGTGGTTTGTGTCGACTTGAAATTCATTGGTTTTCTCCAGTATCTGCCGTAGTGTGAAGATTTAGCCCCTCGGAAAGTTCGAACATCAAGAATAGTGGAGGAGTGTCTGACGTCGATCGCGGTGTGATCAATCTGGTTGGTAGTCGATTGATCAAAAGACAAAGGCACCTGCCTTTGTGTATTTCGAGGTGCGGGAAGCGCGTGCTGGCTAGAAGGAGATATCGCCCCGTAGCAAGATCAATCAGCCTGTGTCCGTTGTCGGAGGTGGTGTCGTGTAGGCTATGTTTGCCGATGACTCGTTCAAATATGCTTTCCTTACCCAGCTTAGCATTGAAGTCTCCTAGTACAATTTTGATGTCATAGCTGGGACATTGGGCGTACGTTCTGTCTAGGAGATCGTAGAACTCATCTTTGGCTGAGTCATCCTTGTCTTCCGTGGGGGCGTGGACGCAGATCAGGCTGATGTTAAAAAATTTAGCCTTGATACGGATTGTTATGAGGCGTTCGCTCACATGCCGAAAGCTTAGGACTTTTTGCCTTAGTCCACCTCGAACAACAAATCCGCATCCAAACAATCGTTGCCCTCTCTCCCTATAGCAGTCGCCGTAGTAAATATCGCAGTTTTTCATCCGCTTTATACCCGGTCCATTCCATCGCATTTCCTGGATGGCGGTGATGTCCGCTTTATAGCGGGCTAGGGCGTCTGCAAGTTGCTCGGCTGCACGTGGCCTGTTTAGGGACCTAACATTCCACGTACAAAGTCGAAGATCATTGTCCTTTTTTCGTTTTTTGCAAGGGTCGTCAACATAAATCCGGTCCGTTATATCCGAGGCTTGTGGTTGTTTCCGAGTTTGTGTTTTTTTTTACGGTTACGGCTTACTAGGCCGTAGTCCAACCGACTAATCCTGTTTTTTTTTTTTTTGGCGCAGGAGGCTCGCCATTCGCCCTTCCTCGTCTGCAATTTCCATAGGAAATCTCCAGATGGCACCACGAGGAGGTGGGGATAGGACTTACTAACAGTGCCGCAAGATGTTCGACTGCGGTGGCTGTTCTCGTTTTTTAGCAGGCCAGCATCCGTCGGATAGATGCTACCCCTACGAGGCCTTTGTTAGTCCTTTGCGATCGAGGGTACTAGTCTCCCAAATTTCACCACGTGGAGCTGGAAATAAGACTTCGTTGACGGGGGCTAGGTGCAAACGCTTGTGTCTGCATGAATCGCTTGTCGCCGCTTAGAATCTGACTTCAGCTTCCACAAAATAAATTAGAAAAACAAAAGTGACAATCATAGCAGCTCAAAACTTTGCATTTATTAATCATTTCATTTGTTTGTTTCCGTTTCCTTAATTATTCTAAAAATGCATAATATATTAAATAATAAATAGTAGATCATATATATTGTATTCTTTGATGTTAATTGTTTTTAAGACTTCATCTTTACCACATACTTCTATTATTTTTAACTTTCAGAAAGTACAAGTTCATGTTCATTATTACATTTAATATAAAGGGTTGCGGGTTGTTGTACGTTGAAACAGATTTGATGGTCCGTATACACTGCTGCGAATAATTTTTCGTACAAACCTAGGTCAAGTAAGACTTTCTCATCTTATAAATATTCATGCTTTTGAGTAATTTAAAAGAAGATAGCATAACGGATACTGGCACCCCTTCATTCATAAGCGATTTTTTCAAAAACTCTTTACCTAAGCAAGCCAATTTAATTTTTGTCTTAAATTGTAACTTACTCCTCGCAATTGTGCATCTTTGTCTTGACGAATACTACCTCTTCAGTCAGTGAGTGGTAGTCAAGGTATTAACACATTTTAAAAAGTCAAAAATAAGCTAAAATGTGTGTGTTCCTGTTAAGGACCAAAGTTTTGGTAAGCCTTATTTAGCTATTATTTAAAAATATGTTTTTAGATTTGAGAACATAATAAATTATTCGTTTTTAATTTCGTTTGGTTAAATTAATTGATGATTTTTAAGAAAAATGGATGCCAATAGTTGGTTCCAATAAAAGTGGGTGTCGAATTATTGGCACCCGAGTGCCAATAATTGGCTCTATGGAACTACAACTATTGGCACTGCCAATAAATATACTTTTAGGACTGCCAATAATTATAGAATTAAATCGTTACTTTTTAGAGATTGAAAAAATTCCGAAAACAAGAAAGACTTATCAAGGAAAAGATGTTCAAGAAGCTCTACTGGCCATAAGAAATGGACAAATGTCTAAAAAGGTAGCTTCCAGAAACTACAAAATACTGCGTTCTACTCTGCAGTTCCGATTAAGTGAAGATTTTACAAAAGCTTTAACTGAAGAGGAAGAATCGACTAATGTTGAATGGCTAAAAGTTTTGCAAGAGAAAGGATTTCCAAAAAGAAAAGAAGATATCCTTTTTTATGTCCAGAAATTTCTAAAGCAAAGTAAGAGGAAGCACCCATTCGGTAGCGAGGCAGTACCAGGAAAGGATGGTTTAGATATTTTTTAAACAGTTGATCCAGTTTCATTAGCAAGCGTAAATGTAGCGGTAACAAATATTTTTGGCTGGTTTGACTCCATACAGGACTATTTGATTAAAAGCAATTTTTTCTCAATCCTTGAATATGCAAGCGGAGTATTTAACGGATCTAGAAACATTTATGAAGTCGAGAGAGGCCAAGCGAAATCTAATTTAACTGTTATGTTTACATTTAACGCACTAGGATTAATGTGTTCTCCAATGATCATCTATCTTACCATTCCACGTACCATTCCTGATACGTGGGGCTGCGGAGAAAGTGAAAACGGCTGGATGACCAAACAAACATTTTACGAAAATTTCAAAGGTGTTTTACCCCTTTTTACCCGTGAAAAAATTAAATTACCAATAATACACAAAAACACATCTTACACTCATTCCGATAGCCCTTTATCCCAACTCTACCCGAATTTTGCAACGAGCAGATGTTGCGGCTTTTAAACCCCTTAAAAACGCTTGGAATAATGGAATTGCCGATTGGCGGCGAAACCAAAAAGAGATGTTTGGTCCTCTTTTGAAAGAAATTGTAGACAAGAGTATTTCTCCATGCACCATTATTAAAGGTTTCAAGGCTTGTGGACTGTTTCCTTG
The DNA here is from genome assembly GCA_951905685.1 of Eumerus sabulonum. Classification (NCBI taxonomy): domain Eukaryota; kingdom Metazoa; phylum Arthropoda; class Insecta; order Diptera; family Syrphidae; genus Eumerus; species Eumerus sabulonum. The sequence goes on from OX645060.1 coordinate 245,458,988, forward strand.
GGACAAGAGAAGATCCAAATACAGCTATGCTACCGAGCTTCAACATATGCAGGACCAAAACGATGCACTTGAAAGTTTTTGCAATATAATTGGACAACAGGCTGGAAGGCTAAAGGCTGGAAATCATATCAGAAACTTAATTTCGAACGAAGGCTTGACTTTGCAAAAACGTACTGTAAGAACGAAACAATGGAACTTCGGAAGAACTTATTTTTTTTCTAAGACGAAAGTTTAAGCTGTTTAAAAGTGACAAAAACAAGAAAAGGTGTGGAGACAAAAAAAAACGAAGCTTTGCAACCAAAACATGTAACATGTATGTATGTTGGCGTTACAGTCCACGAAGAACCTAAGCCGAGCTTTATGTAACAGCCATGGTTAAATATGCAGGTGGGAATATAATGGTTTGGGGGCAATGGGATATTATAGAGTAGGAAATCTTGTATTTGTCGAGGGTAATATGGACCACAAGCAATATTTAAACATCCTCAAGCAAAATTTGGCCGCTTCTGATGAAAAGAAAAAAACAACAACTGCGCGTTATCTCGGTAAAGATTTTTATCTATACCAAGATAACGATCCAAAGCATACAGCCCAAGACTCTATCCCCACGTGCTTCAGAATCCAGACCAAAGTCCGGATCTCAATCCAATTGAGCATCTGTGGGACCATTTAGACAGAAAATACATAAAAATCACAAAATTCGGACCAAAGTCCAGCTGAAAGATGCACTCACAGAAGAGTGGAATAAGATGGATCCCAGCATAACGAATAATCTTGTAAAGTCAATGCCACGTAGGTTAAAAGCTGTAATTTCTCAAAAGGGCCTTCATACTAGGTATTAACATATTAAAAATCTAACTTTAAAACAACTTTTGGACTTTGTACGAACAATTTTTCTCATTGATTTATGAAGATGAATTATATTTACTTTAAGCACGTTTTAATTTTTTTTTATTTTGCATGCTTTTGGCATTCAAATCTTCTCTAAAATGTTGCACTAAAGATATTATCAGTGAAACATAAGGTGTGCTCCCGTACATTGTGCACCAAAATTCACACTTTGTCAATTATCATGGAGTGGGGATGAAATTCTCTCAAAGAGTGGGGCAAAATCACCAAAAAGTATAGGACCGCATTAAACCACAAATGCTACACACTTTTTAAATGTCAGAAACATACAGTGCGCGATAAAAGTCTACTTCATTATTTATTTTTCGTTTTTTGTGAATTGGTTGTTAAGTTCATGTTAAATAAATTTATTTTATGGAGTGTTACGTGGCAACAATCAATATAAATAAAAAAGAAAAAAAAAGGGGATCGCAGTAGTTTACGTATTTTTTTTTTGATCAATAATATAATTCACAGTCACTTTGATCAGATTGAAATATAAGTATTACCTGGCAATCAATACCTCAATAGTACCAACTTGCCATCTCAAGAACAACAATTCAACTCAATTGTACCAACTTGCCATCTCAAGAACAACAATTCAACTCAATTGTACCAACTTGCAATCTCAAGAACAACAATTCAACTCAATTGTACCAACTTGCCATCTCAAGAACAACAATTCAACTCAATTGTACCAACTTGCCATCTCAAGAACAACAATTCAACTCAATTGTACCAACTTGCCATCTCAAGAACAACAATTCAGGTCAATTGTACCAGCTTGCCATCTCAAGAACAACAATTCAACTCAATTGTACCAACTTGCCATCTCAAGAACAACAATTCAACTCAATTGTACCAACTTGCCATCTCAAGAACAACAATTCAACTCAATTGTACCAACTTGCCATCTCAAGAACAACAATTCAACTCAATTGTACCAACTTGCAATCTCAAGAACAACAATTCAACTCAATTGTACCAACTTGCCATCTCAAGAACAACAATTCAACTCAATTGTACCAACTTGCCATCTCAAGAACAACAATTCAAGTCAATTGTACCAACTTGCCCTCTCAAGATCAACAATTCAACTCAATTGTACCAACTTGATAACTATTAATAATAAAGAATATTACAATATCTAAAATTACTACTTCCCATTCTTCTCAATGCGGAACATGGTGTGCAAGAATAGGGGTCGTACGTAGACATTTGTCGCTCACTGTATGTTTGCATTTGACACATTTCTAAGCAAATTTAAATTTCGAATAATTTTTCAACTGACTTTTGCATTAAATATGACAGAAATCGATGATTTATCAAAGTTGTGAATTTCTGCTCACACAAATTTCTTGGGCAGAAATTCGTAGCAGGAGGAAATTTTTTGCTCTCTCGAGAGCGCTCTCTTTTGCCCAAAAGTGTGAATTTTTCGACAAGTACCTATAAATTATATACCGTTTTCATTAAAAAAATTGTGCTATTTTATTCAAAATACGTTTGTACGTCAAATTATTCGCATGAGTGTACATAGTGTTTCAGCTGTTACGGATGGTAGACTGAATGAAACGTAGAACTTGTTTTCATTTCGAATATACTCGAAGGGTTTGTGGGTAAAGGATGTAAATATGATAAGTTTTCGAAAATGCACTGTCAGGTACATTTATTTACAATAACAATATATTTATGCATGTGTGTGTCTGTGTTTATTGTTGTTGATTGAATTTAATTAAAGTCAAATAAAATTATTAACAAATTCTAGTGAAATAAATGTATATGTTTAGGAAAAAGAGGGGCGGATGCTGGAGGAACGTCATTATTACATACATGCATTAAAAACAAACTATATTTACTGCTTTTTTTGTTTTTGGTAAATGTGTAATGGGATCTCGACTAAAATCGAATTATTTGTTTTGGAAATGTTTTCGCATTTTGTTTTCTTGCTTCTTGCTTCTACCTAATAATCATTTTTTGTTTTTTTTCTATCATTTTCTCCGCGTGCATTTCATTTTTATTCCCGCAAGCTCGTAGTAAAAATAAATGCTACTTTAAAAAAAATATATATCTAGCGAATTGTGGAGCACACATATTTCAATTTTATTATATTTATTTCTTTTTTCAATTTACATAAGCAATGTACGATCATTAAAATAAAAAGGAAACCCAATAGAAAAAAAAAAATACTCCTACATACAGTGTGTCTAGTCTAAAAAGGCGTTAATATCTTTCGTCTCTCTCTCTTCCCATAAAAATAAAAAAAAAGTCGTTCATTTAGAAAAAGCACTCATTCTGAAAGCCTAGAGCTTAAGCTATGAAAAATAGTATTTATTGTTCGCTTACATTTTTTCTAATTGAATCGGTCATTTCAAAAACTACATACATAAGTCACATTTTATTCCAACATGCATGTTTTGGTCTAAATGTTTCCTTAAAGGGAGATGCGTATTCTGGGTATAAACGTAAGTCAATACATTCCTTCCTCTTCAAATAATACCGCATAATAGCCTTTGCAAACAAGCCCTGAAAAGCTCTGCATCCGAAGTTTTGGGTTTCAAGCCTCCACCACGAAGAAACACCTGGTTCGATGACGAGTGCAGGAGGATTCATACAGCGAAGCAGGATGCATATAAGGTCTCGCTGCATAAAAGAACAAGAGCAGCTCGTGAGTTCTACGAGTTTCAAATGTATACGCATTTGGATGGCAAAGGACTAACAAAGGCCTCGTAGGGGTAGCATCTATCCGACGGATGCTGGCCTGCTAAAAAGCGAGAAGAGCCACCGCAGTCGAACATCTTGCGGCACTGTTAGTAAGTCCTATCCCCACCTCCTCGTGGTGCCATCTGGAGATTTCCTATGGAAATTGCAGACGGGGAAGGGCGAATGGCGAGCCTCCTGCGCCAAAAAAAAAAAAACAGGATTAGTCGGTTGGGCTACGGCCTAGTAAGCCGTAACCGTAAAAAAACACAAACTCCGAAACAACCACCAGCCTCGGATATAACGGACCGGATTTATGTTGACGACCCTTGCAAAAAATGAAAAAAGGACAATGATCTTCGGCTCTGTATACGTGGAATGTTAGGTCCCTAAACAGGCCACGTGCAGCCGAACAACTTGCGGACGCCCTAGACCGTTATAAAGCGGACATCACCGCCATCCAGGAAATGCGATGGAATGGACCGGGTATAAAGCGGATGAAAAACTGCGATATTTACTACGGTGACTGCTATAGGGAGAGAGGGCAACGATTGTTTGGATGCGGATTTGTTGTTCGAGGTGGACTAAGGCAAAAAGTCCTAAGCTTTCGGCATGTGAGCGAACGCCTCATAACAATCCGTATCAAGACTGAATTTTTGAACATCAGCCTGATCTGCGTCCACGCACCCACGGAAGACAAGGATGACTCAGCCAAAGATGAGTTCTACGATCTCCTAGACAGAACGTATGCCCAGTGTCCCAGCTATGACATCAAAATTGTACTAGGAGACTTCAATGCTAAGCTGGGTAAGGAAAGCATATTTGAACGAGTCATCGGCAAACATAGCCTACACGACACCACCTCCGATAATGGACACAGGCTGATTGATCTTGCTACGGGGCGAAATCTCCTTCTAGCCAGTACGCGCTTCCCGCACCTCGATATACACAAAGGCACCTGGCGGTCTTTTGATCAATCGACTACCAACCAGAAAGTCGACACATGTATAACTTGCGAAGAACTAACAACCAAAATAAAACAATCAAACTTATCAGAAAACGCAAAACATTCGTTAGTCGTTGAGGAGTTAATGCTTCACGGAAGACGTGCCAAGAAGTTTTAAAACAAAATTTCATCAGTTCAAGATCTATGCAAACAACGAGATGATGTTGCAGCTATAACATTCGATTTTATGCAAAACTTACCATTGCCACCACACATACGTATACAAAACATTTTTTATTTACGACAATTGTGGGCTCACTGTTTTGCTATTAAGGATCTAAAAACAGGCAAATCGACATTTTACATGTATCACGAAGGCATTGCTAACAAGGGAGCAAATGAGGTTTGTTCAATGTTGATGCATTATATATTATATATTATATTGAAAATAATATTGGGCTGGCTGCCCCGGTCAAAATAATAATAATACATTGTTGAGGCCCACGCTGGCTTTGACTGACTCTAAACGATTTGCAAAAGTATATCAGTATTTTCCCGTCAAAGAGCTTAACACTGAAGATGTCTTGAACTTTAATAAATGGTGGCCAAAGGTATACAAAAAAAAAACATGTTTGTCAACAGAATCGTATGGAAAAAAGGTACCAAAAGAACAACAAAAAAAAAACAAAAATCATTTGCGCTTTCGACAAATATGAGTTTTCAGTATGATTCAGATAAAAAAGGTACTATCATGGTGGAGGAATTTATTAAACATTCATTCTTCTTTTTCTTCTTCTTTGGTGGCGTTACAGCCCATGAAGGACCAGAGCCAAGCTTCCCTTCAATCACCCATGTTGTGTGTGATTCTATTTTTCACACAGGTGAAAGGGACCTACAGTTTAATGCCGATTCCGAACGGCGTGAGTCGAGAAGCTTTTTCTAGGCAAGTTATACTACGGGGGGTTTTTGCCAGTACCCCGCCGAGGAGGGACGCCGCGAAATAAACATTCGATGGCGTTGGTGTTATCGGGATCCGAACTCGCTCATCGTGCGTCAGAGTCCAACACACTAACTACTGCGCTACGGCGCCCTCATTCATTCTTACTAATGAAAAATCTCATAGCTTCTGTTTCACTTCCGTCAGTCAAGGCTTATGATATAAGCGTGCCCACTAATTCAGGATAGCATTCTGGAAGAGCATATTCCATTTTATCAAAAGTTATTTAGCTGGCCAACTATAAATGTTGAAGGTAATCCAGATGAAAATGATGGAGAATATGATTATGTACCTTAAAAAAACACGCCACATGCCACGCTAAAAAACACGCGATGCACCGTGCAACTCGGTTCTAGGACCTCGGAACCATTCGAAACATGCACCGGATTTCGGCAAGGAGATGCGCTGTCATGTGACTTCTTCAACCTGGTGCTGGAGCAGATAGTGCGACGGGCAGGCGTCAACAGGGAAGGCACTATCTTTTACAAGTCCATCCAGCTGCTAGGATACGCGGATGATATCGACATCATCGCGTGTTCTCGCCGTGGCATTGTGGAAGCATTCACGGCGATTGAAGAACAGGCGAAACGAGTTGGTCTTAAGATCAATGAGGACAAAACGAAATACATGCTGTCAAGCAAAAATCAATCTGTCGTTCACCACCTGGGACAACATATAACAATTGACAGCTACAATTTCGAGGTAGTTAAGGAGTTTGTCTACCTCGGGGCAAACGTAAATTCCACAAATGACACCACAGTGGAGATCCGGCATAGAATCGGCTTGTCCAAACAACTGGGGTCAAAACTCCTCACTCGAAAGACCAAAGTCATGCTTTACAAAACGCTCATTCTGCCAGTCTTGCTGTACGGAGCCGAAAGCTGGACGATAAGCAGAACAGCGGAGCTGATTTTGGGTTCTTTCGAAAGAAAAATTCTGCGCCGGATATTTGGTCCTGTCCGTGAGGAAGGTGAATGGAGAAGAAGACACAATCGCGAACTCTACGAGCTGTATCAAGATGTGGATGTAGTCCGGAAGGCAATGATCCGTCGACTACACTGGCTCGGCCACATCAAGTGCATGGACATCAACGCTCCAGCTAAGAAGGTCTTCGACTCCGAGCCTCCTGGTTCGAGAAGAAGAGGAAGACCGAAACTCCGGTATAAAGACCAAGTAATCGCGGATGTAAGACATCTTGGTCTTGACAACTGGAAGCAGCGTGCCCGGGACCGTCAAGGATGGAAGGCAGCTATAGCTCAGGCTCAGATCCTCCATGGATCGCAGGCCTGATAAGTAAGTAAGTAGTAATCAAAGTGATGCATGCTGGCAACATGAAACAGTAGAGGAGCCATCATTAAAAAAAGCCAAAATATCCAAAAAATATACCCCAGATTGGAGGAAAAGGGACCCGGTGTTTACAACATTACCAATTTCAGTGGAAAATGTTGGGATGGAAGCCATTGAAAATAAGTGTGCTGGAAAAACTCCCTTTGAAATCTTCGGGCTTTATTTCGATGATGCATTGTTATCAAGTATAATCGATTTCTCTACGAAATATGCACAGGAAAACGATCGCCATGACTTTTTACTTGACATTGCTTCGCTTAAGCGATTTATTGCCATCCTAATTTTATCTGGATATCATACATTACCCCAAATTGATACGTATTGGTCAAAAGACGAAGATAAGGAGCTAGAAATCGTGCGAAACTCAATGAGCCGTAACCGATTTAGAAAAATCAAGCAAAATTTACATCTCTCCGACAATAAGTGCTTGGATAAAAATGATAAATTTGCAAAACTACGTCCATTTTTCACGGAAATAAATAAAAGAAATCTGCAGTTTGGTATTTTTTCCCATAATCTCTCCATAGATGAAGAAATGGTACCGTATTCTGGCCGTCATTCCGCCAAAATGTTTATCAAAGGAAAGCCTGTGAGGTTTGGTTTTAAGCTTTGGTGTTTGTGCAGTTCTAGTGGCTATTTGTATCAGTTCATGCCATATGCTGGGGCCAACCTGAACATTGCAACATCCGAATACGGTATGGGAGCGCAAGTTGTTACCGATTTACTGGGTGTAATTCTGAATCCCAGTCACCATCGATTTTTTTTTCTTTGACAACTTCTTTTCCTCTTATAATCTGTTTGGTTTGCTGAGAGAGGGAGGATTTTACGCCACAGGGACAATACGAGAGAACAGGTTGCAAGGATGCCAGCTTCTAAAATCCAAAGAAATGGCTAAAGTAGAAAGAGGCTACTTTGATTTTGCTTTCGACGAAAGGACTGAAACTGCTGTTGTCATAACCACATCAACATCCATCCCACCGTTAAGACAAAAAGGTGTAGTCGGAAGCTTAAAAGAGAAATGCTCATAAATCAACCACTCATGATAAGCGAGTATAACAAAAATATGGGTGGCGTTGATTTGCACGACAATGGCGTGGCAAATTATAGAATTCGAGTTCGCGGCAAAAAATGGTGGTGGCCATTATTCGCCAATACCATTGACAGTGTTATCGTCAATTCCTGGCGAATTTACAGATCAGTCAAATTGATTACAGGTCCCACCTAGCGCGTTCTTTGATAAACAGCGAAGAAAAAAGTAGTAAGGAACCACAACATGAAGGAAACAATGAAGAACATATGTTTAAATCCAATTCAAAAAAGGGTCGCCCATCGCTCAACAGTTTACCTATAGATGTCCGCTTCGACAACATAGGACATACTATTGCCGAACATGACTAAATAGTAAGAAGAAAATGCAGATATTGTAAATCCCATACTATTTACATGTGTACCAAATGCAAAATTCATTTGCATTCAAAATGCTTTGCAAATTTCCATAGTAAAAAATAAAATAATATTTTTTCAAATGTACAGTAGAGCGTCGATTATCCGAACTTCAATTAACCGAAACGTCAGTTATCCGAACGCAACATCGGAAGCAAATAGACGTCAGTTATCCGAACGGTAGTCAGCCGCAAAGTAAATTATCCGAACTAACCTTTAAAAAGAGAAAACAAAAACGAACACGATTGTTCCTGATTTACGTACGTACGTATCTACTCATAGCATGTATGTACATATGTACATATATATGTAGTGTATGCACGTGAATATTTCTGATTTCATTCGTGTCTTTTGGTTCAGTGAAGAACGTCGGTTTTCAGAATGTCGTCAGCAAGAAAAAGGAGCCGAAACGTTCTGTCAATCGGAAAAAAGGTAGAAATTATAAAGAGACTGGAAAAAGGTGAAAGTGGATCATCGCTTGCGAAGCTGTTCGATATTGGGAAAGCTACAGTCTCTGGAATTAAATGCAAAAAGGACTTTATTTTGAAATTTGCGTCGGAGCTAGATTGTGAAGATGGGTCAAAATCAAGAAAGACAATGAAAAAACCAGAGGACCAAAAATTGGAAAAGGCTATGTATTTGTGGTTTGTACAAAAAAGAACCAGAGGGGAGCCTATTTCTGGGCCACTTTTATGTGGAAAAGCAATAGAATTAAACGAAAGACTAGGTGGCCCTCCTGATTTCAAGGCAAGCACAGGTTGGTTGTATTGCCTGCCTCCGTATGGCATAATATTCATTTTTTGGATTTACAGGTTGGCTTAAGAACTTTAAATCTCGTCATGGTATACGTCAGCTAGAAATTCAAGAAGAATCATTATCTGGTGATGGATTTGCCGCTGAAAATTTTAAAGAAACCTTCTCAGCACTGGTAAAAAAAGAAGGTTATTCACTCGATGACATATATAATGCTGACGAAACTGGTTTAAACTGGAAATCACTGCCACGAAAATCCCTAGCCTCAAAAAGGGAGGCAGCAGCACCTGGTTTTAAAGTCAGCAAGGAGCGAGTAACAATTATGGTAGCCGCAAATGCTTCGGGAAGTCATGCTTTACCTTTGTAAATGATCGGTAAAGCTAAAAAGCCCAGATGTTTCAAAAATGTGACTTGTCTTCCACTTCACTACAAATCACAAAAGAGTGCTTGGATGAATTGTGAACTCTTTCTTGATTGGTACACAAATGAATTCATTCCAAACGTAAAAAAGTTCAGGGATAAAGAAAAGAAGACCGGAAAAGTTATTCTTATACTGGACAATGCACCATCTCATCCAGAAACGGAAACATTGAATGCGGTCGACGAACATTTTGAAGTGATTTTTTTACCACCGAACGTAACAGCAATTCTACAACCAATGGATCAGAGAGTTATTGAAAAACTTAAGAAGGTATACAGGAAGCAAGTGTTACGTCGTTTGCTTTTGGCAGAGGATGAGGAAAGCGAGTGACCTTTACAAAGAAACTTACTCTTAAGGACTGCTGTTATATGATAGCTGATGCTTGGAACACACTATCGCAGGAGAATCTGACAAAGGCTTGGAACAAATTACAACTGCAAAGGGGAGAACAAAATGCAGAACTTGACACACACAGTAACGAAGATTTAAATGAAATCGTTGATATGTTCCAGGAAATTCCAGGATTTGGCGATTGTGACAAAGATGATGCAATGTCGTGGCTAAAAGATGATAATGATCCGGGGTTTCAAATTTTGAGTGACAATGAAATTTTGTCCACGGTGGAGGAAGAACAACAGGCAGTAATCGATGGCGAAGACATTGGGGATGAAGAAAACGAGGAAAATGGCAAAAGACCGAGTCATGCAGAAGCTTTCTTAGCGTTGGAAACTGCAAAGTCATGGTACGAACAACAAGAAGAAAGCTGCCCCACTCAACTCCTGCTGTTGAAGAGAATTCGTGACTTAGCTGCGAAAAAAAGGCAACAAAAACATATTCAAAAAATAATTTATGATTACTTTTACCAATAACTTTGCCGTATATTCTTTTTGTATATTTATATGTATTCCAAATATAATATAACGTGCGGGCATCAAATCCTTTTAGTTTATATATGTACATATATATTTTTCTTTGGTTTCAGTTATGTATATGGCATTTGAAAAGCGATAAACACCTGATTTTTATTCGATTCGCTTATGTGTTCGATTATCCGAATTTTTTTATCAAATTTGATTATCCGAACCACCCTTGGTCCCAATTAGTTCGGATAATCGACGCTCTACTGTATACGCAATTGGCCGAAGGTGCGTAAACGCACCTTTGTACTATGTAACTACCATCAATAAAAAGTAATTTTTTTGCAAAATTTGTTCTTTCCCAAAGTATTGTATTTCGAAAAAATAAATGATATCCAAAAATTTCGCCTTTTTTAATTATCGGCCAAAAATGGGTTAAGCCCAAAAGACTTCTTTAAAACTCGTTTATCTGTAAATGACACAGTTTTTATTGATTCCTGAATAATTGTAATCTTGTGACTTATGAGGTTTTTGAAATGACCGATTCAATTATAAAAAGCACACGCTACGAAACGGAAAAGCGAATGAAAAGCAGTACAAGAAAAACTTACTGTAAATAAACGATGTAGAAATGTATATATTATAAACAAAAAATATTCTTTAATAAATAAACAAAAATGATAATAACTAAAGATATTTAACAAAAAAAAAAGTTAATTAAAACCGGCATGGTAAATTGAATAAAAAAAAAAAAAAAAATAATAACAATGCGGTGTTTCCAAACATTATCAATTTGCTTCCTTAATATATCGTTTCATGCGCATTTGTTTTTTCATTTTTTTTTTTCTTTAATTTTAGATTTTGCTTTCGCATTATGTGTTTAGAAAAGTTTTGCTCGTCTTTTTATGTCGTTTCGTCTCCACTGTGGTAGTCGATAGAACTCCGATCGGTTGCACTGTAGAACATGCTCAAATTCAATGTCCGACAAATGTCGCTAACGAGAAAGTAATAGATTAAAAAGCAAACTACGATATTGTGAACATGACAAACTCTCACCTCTAGGTTGCAGCGATCAACATCTGATGGCAAGCGGTAATTAGTTATTAAAAGCAAATGATAGGGATATATCTTTGCCGGTTCGTGGACAAGCATTGAGTGTGCCATATTAGGCAAACTTCTCCTAATAAGTCCAGCTTGTGGATAGGACATTACACCGGAGTATGTGCTAGAGGCCGGTAAGTCCCCACCCATCTAAATAAATAAAGACAAGAATGAATATATTTTGATAACGATACTAAATATATGTGTGTAATGTACCAATGCTCTCCTATCGCCTTCTGTAATTGAATCTACCGAAGCTGAAAAAGCAATAAAAATCACTCAGTATATGACGAGCCAGATATTTGTTCTACGACACCCGCCTACCTTCTGATTTTCCACAGCTGAACTCAGTACTGTGCGTCTTGTCTCCCAATCCTCCAAACGAGAAATCCTGCGTCAAATATGAAGATATTCCATATGAATACCATGGAAAGACTAAACATTCAAGTACCCTCTACAACCATGCTACTTGTGACAATAATCAAATCAAATAACCCAACACCGTGGTAAAGCATGCATACTTAGAGCTAGTAAATCACAAAACACCATGTTAGCAATATAGCATTTATGTCGATTTCAATTATCGATCGTTTATCAGAACGAATTGTAATCGCGTTTCTGTGCCGATAACATTTTAAGATACAAGTGTACTTTACTCGGGTACTAGAAGTAAAACAATTCAGTGATGGAGAAAATAATTAGAAACAGTCAAGGCGGATTTGAGTCCTTATTATGTATGTATATTGGCGTTACAGTCCGCGAAGGACCTGAGCCGAGCTTCTCTCAATCACCCATGTTGTGTGTAATTTCATTTTCCCATAGGGGGCATTCAAGTATTACGTAACGCAATTTTGGGGGGAGGGGGGGTCTTGTAAAACGTTACGATGCGTTACAAGGGCGGGAGGGGGGGTTCGAACAACGCGTTATGTAACATTTTTTTATTTAAATAAAAAACTACGGAATTAGTCTCCGAAGTTGGCAACTCTTTTAATTTTTGTTTTACGGCTAATTCCTTGACTGTTTTGCACATCATTTTTATTTTGTTTTCGTTGTCAGTATTCGTTAGTGTTTTAAACACGAAATACGCACAAGCACATTGCCGTAATCCGTGTGTTAAGGTGAGTTCATACTGTAATGTCATCAAAAGAGGAAGACTTGCATTATCAGCCGTTCTTAGCCTATAAAGGCTCTCATACTGACTTGCCAGCGCAATTGTGCCAAAAAAAAAAAAAAAATGCCAACCTGCCCTTCGGCAGCTCAAGAAGCACTAATTGGACTTACTTCACTGCACCTTTTTATTAAAATGGTTGCATTACGAAGTGCAATCAGAATTCTTCTCTCGGGAACAGACCTATGGGTCACATGTCAATCCTGCAACAGCTTTCTGAGCTGGATATGAATACCACGGTCTCGGACGCATTACCACACACCTTCCCTTTTGACAAGAGATTTAAGATATTGATCCCAAACCGCACAGCTTGGAAAACCAGTGATCTCTGCTCAACGTCAAAGGCCTTAGGTGGTATACTGATGGCTCCAAAATTATTTCTGGCGTTGTCGTCAGCATCTTTGGACCAAATTGGAGGATTAGCAAGACCCTACGAATGAGTCCCAGTATCTTCTAATCTGAATTATAACCATCCTAACATCCGCCAATCTAAACTTAGAGACTGGCATAAGAGGAATAACCATCAGTATACTCTATGATAGCCAAGCAGAGCTGACTTCGTATAGCACGAACTCCAAATCCGTTAGGGAATGCCATGATGCCCTAAAATACCTGCCCAAAAAAAAAAAAACAAAATCAAACTCTGGTGGATGCCAGGGCACAAAGGTACTAAAAGCAATAAAATCGCTGATCATCTCGAAAGGAAAATTTCCAGCGAAAGATACATAAGTCCTGAATCTTTCTGCGGCAGTGAGAAAAATCGCAACACCTGCCCTTTTGACTTTGCCAATCGAAAAGATTTATACGACCCCTGAACAAACACTCTATTAATATTCTTAAACTTAATAGAGTCGATATCAGAGGACTGGTCAGCTACCTTACGGTCGTCTGAAACTGAGTTACGACTCTGTCTTGAGGACGAAGAAACTGCAAGGCACAAAACATATGAGTGCGCTGCCTCCTAAGGTGATCATCTCAGCTCCTACGAGAGACATTCTCAACTTCATTAAAAAAATGGAGAAGCTCCTGGCTAGTAGGCACAATAGATCTATAAAGGTCGCAGCACCTCTTGCTATTTGTTGCGAGTTATAAATCTCTTGTTTTATTTATTATTACCGCAAACGCGATTAAAACAGTAACAACGATATTTTAGCGACTTTCTGGTACTGTGCGCAACATAATTGTGACTTTTATGTAAAACTGGTCACTTGGGTGTTACGTAACGTTTAGGGAGGGGGGGTACGGAAAAACGTTGCGGCGCGTTACGTGAGGGGGGGAGGGGTCAAAGATCTTAAAAAATGCGTTACGTAATACTTGAACGCCCCCATAGGTGAAAGGGACCTACAGTTTATTGCCGGTTCCGAACGGCGAATTTCGAGAAGCTTTTCATGACAATTTTACTACAGGGGGAACCCCGTTGAGGAGAAACACCGTGTAAAACACGTTCGATGACATGGCTGTGTCGGGATTCGATCCCGTGTCATCGGCGTCAGAGGCCAACACACTACCCACTGCGCCACGGTGCTCTCTGAGTCCTTATTAGCTTAACATAATTACCACAGAGGCAGCGAATGACTGAAAAGTAAACTCGGGGTCATAGCATTGATTGTAACTTAACTAAATTCCTCTGCAAAAAACTACCGATTTGGAAAGATTTTTTTTTTTTTTTTGTTATTATCACTGACACACTAAACAGAGGGCGCCATGGCACAGAAGTTAGGGTGTTTGGGCTCCGAGCGAGTTCGGATCCCGATTAGACTAACGCCATCGAATGTTTATTTTTATTTTTATGGTTACACCCGCACTCAAGGCTAAGGCCGTATAACGTTTTGAACGTTGTGCGAGCGAAGGTAACAGGGAGAGGGAGAGTTTCGCGCAGGTTCATACAGAACCTGAACGGAGTGCAGTTGTTTTGGGGACGTAGATGTTCGTTTACTACTCTCAGGGGTGGTTTGTCCTAGAAAGGACGAGAGCCGACCAAATTTCGCGTTGGTTATATTTCACAGTAATTCGTTGATGTACTTTTGGTGTTAATATTGAATTTCAATTGACCATTATACTGTGAGTGTTATGCCTGCAGCAGTATGTTTGGTCGTTTTTCCATTCACAACTGTGTTGCATACTTTTTTCCGTATAGGAATTACTTTTTCTTGGCTACGAAACGAATTTGAACTATAGACCTTCCCCTTGACGGTCGATGATGTTAACCACTGCACCACGGCGTCCCTCCTCGGTGGGGTACTGGGAACTCCCACCGTAGTATAACTTGCCTTGAAAAAGCTTCTTGACTCACGTCGTTCGGAATCGGCATTAGACGGTAGATCACTTTCATTTGTGTGAAACACAAATCACACACAACATGGGGGATTGAAGATGAGCTTGGTTCTAGTCCCCCTTCGCGTAAGAGGCGACTAAAATCCGGGACTGGATTGAGGTGGTGGAGTGCTGCTTTGATCCAGGGTTGGGAGGCAAGGGGCCAAAGGTCTCCATATATCTGAAAGAATTCCTTGAGTTTTGTCAACTAAAACTTTTTGGTGTTTAAATGGTGTCAATGGCCCATTTCAAAAATAGCTCAGCCATAAACGGTGACACGTGTGTCAAATGAAAGTAGCAAATAGGCGTAATGGGCCTCACTGGGGGTCCATTTCAAAAAATAGCCAAGCCAGGAACTGAACGGTGTCAATGGGTCTGGCTGGGTGCCCATTTCAAAAATATCCCAGCCTTACCGAGAATCTGAGCACCTAGGCACTCAGGATTTGACGGATAGAGGAGAGGTGTCAGACCACGAGTTTTGGGGGGCTCATTTGATAGTGACCTGTGATTGCGAGGCTTCACCAGAAACTATATTCTGGTACCACAGGAGACTAGAGTCTCCGGAGCTGGCGATCGGTTCGGTGCCGGACGTCAATCCCGGTCTATCTTTGAGGTAGGCCTCCGAGTGTGAGTACCGTAGTGGCAGTGGTTACCCAAAATCGCGGGAACAAATGGCATCCGCGTGTCTAAATAACATCTAGGCACCCGGATGTAAAAGGTATCAGATAGATCTCGGCCCTCAGCAAGGGTTGTGAACATGCCTCAACATATTCACTAAATTGCGACCGGGGTGGTACTTGTACTGCCCTGGGGCGCTGATCAACGCCTAATTTGGTTCCGACATGTGGGTAGGCCCACCGTGCAATTAGGCCGTAATGGCAGGTGTCTACGTTAAGCATTAAATACTCAATGATCTTCGTGCCACTTAAAAAGAAAAAATCCGCAAGTACTGACGGAATATCCAATGTTGTGCTCAGGCACTTTCCACCAATGGCTATAGCGAGGCAAACCGTCCATTGGAAAATGGTGGTGGTCCAACCAATCCCTAAGAGGGGAAAACACTCCTCTTATCTTATCTTCTTTCGAGTATCAACAAAGTTTTCGAGAGGTTGGTCCACATACCAACTGGGTGTGCGGCAATGGAAAAGGCTAGCGAAAGATCGTGCTAGTTGGAGGGGTATGTTGGTTGAGGCCCAGGTTCACCCCGAACTGTAGCGCCCACTAAGAAGAAGAAGAAGAATGCGATTTACTGCTTCTAACTTGATCCCCATCACAGTACTCTGTAATGAATTCAAATGCATTCACTTGATATCCAAAGAAAAAGCTTAAGTACTAGTGCAAGTCTGCCCAACAAGTGTTTACTTCTTTTTTTCTTAAACTATAGTCAGAGGAAGGTAAAACGTTAAAGTTAAAAGAAACGAAACAACATCAAACAAAAGACAAAACAACACAACACGTTGCATGTATACAACCAAACAGTGTGTGATACGGCCTGCCGAAAAGAAAAAAAGCAAACAGAACATGCAAAACGGAAAAACCCAAAGAATCTAATTCGAGAATATCAAGACACAAAAACACATATTTACCCCGTTTACACGCGTAGTCGAAAGATCGAAGAGTTCAAACGTAGTTGTATGGACAGATAGTATGTATATACGGACCTTTTACTTTGATTGTGTTAGTCCTGCGTTGTGCCAACCAGCAAGCGAAAAGAAAGAAAAGCACACACATACAGAGACAAAAGGTCAGTTCGACTAGCTGGATCGAGTCGAGTCAACTCTATTTCAACTCGATCCGCGTTTATATGAATTTCGATTCTAGTTGAACTACGGATTCAACTATGCATGTAAACGGGGCAATTATTGGTAAAAGAAAATCCAACAACAATGAAAGCTTACAGTTGCAACTTGTGCAGCAGAACCAGTAGTTGTAGCAGAACTGAAAGTATGAGAGCGAGGAGCCAAGCCGTATCCAGGTTTAGGAACATGACGTAGCGAACTCACCACTATTGTACGTAAATTTTGTTTTTTATTTTGTTATAGTGTTGTGTTTGGTGCGAACGTATGTATATGATTTCAAGGTACAAACACATTATGTATATTACAAAGAATTAATGCAAATTAATTATTCACCAGTTGTTCGTTGTTATAATTTCGTTTCCACACCAGGAAAGGCAGCATTAAAGATAAAGAGAAAGAGATATAGATAGACAGAAACAATGTTGTTATTCAATTACATATGTTAAGATACAGAGATACCCATCAACCCGTGGTTAGTAGGAAAGAATTTGTGAGTACTTGAATGTTTTTAATGTTTCGATGCCATACAACATACCAAAGCATAAATGCACACAACAAATCAACCAACAACGCCCAGATAATTTACAGATAAATTTCCCAGACTTCATAAATGAGCAATTATGCAATTGCCCTTCATTTTATGTTATAGGGAAAGAGGGAACACTTACAGAACTGTAGCCGTTTCTAATTGACGGCGGCAACGTTGAGGTTTTAAATCCATATCCTGGCTTCGGGGGCGATCGGTAGGAATGTATTGCTGTGCAAATTGTACGACAGATTTTTTTTTGTTTTTACTTTTTACATGTTTCTTACACCAATTAATGTATTTTCTTTTTCTTATAATTAACAACACAAAGTGAATTGTGTGTTTACACCCCAATGGCCAGTAATTAATTGAATTTGGGAGCAACGCTTATGCGTTGCGATTTCTATTCCCTATAACTTACCGTTGTAACTTGGAGCATTTCCAATAGACTTGCCAATTGAACCTCTATAGCTAGTCGAACGATCGAATAGTTCATCTTCGTAAAATGGTCTCTGGTGGTCAAGGTTTCGCGAGGGAGAAGCGCCTACTGGTGATTCGTATCTAAAACAAGAATATACATATTTATTTATTTATCTATTCCATCAATAAGGGATCTTAAATCTACAATTAGACTACCGAAAGTGAACTATGAGGCCGATTAACTAATTTATAAAGTGCAATAGCAAATTGCTTTTGTTTTTTTGGATGACAAAGAATTAACAAAGGCCCTCGTAGGGGTAGCATCTTTCCGACGGATGCTGGCCTGCTAAAAAGCGAGAAGAGCAACCGCAGTCGAACATCATCCCCACCTCCTCGAGGTGCCAACGTGAGATTTCCTAGGAAATTGCAGACGGGGAAGGGCGAATGGCGAGCCTCCTGCGCCAAAAAACAGGATTAGTCGGTTGGGTTACGGCCTAGTAAGCCGTAACCGTAAAAAAAACCACAAATCTCGAAACAACCACAAGCCTTGAATATAACGGACCGGATTAATGTTGACGACCCTTGCAAAAAACGAAAAAAGGACAATGATCTTCGGCTCTGTATGTGGAATGTTAGGTCCCTAAACAGGCAACGTGCAGCGGAACAACTCGCGGACGCCCTAGACCGCTATATAGCGGACATAACCGCCATTCAGGAAATGCGATGGAATGGACCGGGCATAAAGCGGATGAAAAACTGCGATATTTACTACGGCGACTGCTATACGGAGAGAGGAGAACGATTGTGCGGAGGCGGAATTGTTGTTCGAGGTGGACTAAGGCGAACGCCTTATAACAATCCGTATCAAAGCTAATTTTTTTAACATCAGGCTGATCTGCGTCCACGCCCCCACGGAAGACAAGGATGACTCCGCCAAAGATGAGTTTTACGATCTCCTAGACAGAACGTATGCCCAATGTCCCAGCTATGACATCTAGGTTGTACTAGGAGACTTCAAAGCTAAGCTGGGTAAGGAAAGCATCTTTGAACGAGTCATCGGCAAACATAGCCTACACGACACCACATCCGATAACGGACACAGGCTGATTGATCTTGCTACGGGGCGAAATCTCCTTCTAGCCTTCTAGGCAGCTGGCGGTCTTTTGATCAATCCACCACCAACCAGATTGATCACATCGCGAACGACGGCAGACACTCCTCCACTATTCTTAATGCCCAAACTTTCCGAGGGGCTAACATCGACTCTGACCACTATCTTGTAGTAGCCAAGATGCGCCTACGGAGTAGAGTTAGAATACAAGGTTATGACGTCGGAAGGCTACTATGGCCAGAAACCGCTCGTGCTTTTACCGATCCCGTCTCCCTTAAGTTCTCCAATACACCTCAACCCTCCACGCTATCAGTAGAACAACAGTGGAGCCTTTGCAAACAAGCACTGAAAAGCTCTGCATCCGAAGTTTTGGGTTTCAAGGCTCCACCACGAAGAAACACCTGGTTCGATGACGAGTTCAGGAGGATTCACACAGCGAAGCAGGATGCATATAAGGCCTCGTCGCATAAAAGAACAAGAGCAGCTCGTGAGCTCTACGAGTTAAAAAGAAGGGAACATCATAAGCTTCTCAGGAGAAAGAAGAAAGAGCACGAGAAACGCGCGAGTGAGGATTTGGAGGGGTGTTACTGCAGGCGTGACGTTCGAAAGTTTTATCAATAGATAAAGCGAACATGGAAAGGTTATAAAGCCAGAACGGAAGCCTACAGGGATGAGAACGGACACCTAGTAGTAGAATCGCAGTCGATGCTGAGAATATGGAAAAACCACTTCTGCAGACTGTATAACGGCGATGTTAGTCAATATATCGCTGTCAGGCAGAAGGATCCATTTCTAATCGACGAAGACCTGACCTCGACGAAGTTAAGATTGCCATATCGAAACTCAAGTCGAATAAAGCTGCTGGCGCAGATGAACTGTCTGCTGAGCTCTTCAAGGCAGCTGGGGATGACCTGGTTAGGAGTATGCACCAGCTCATCTGTAAGATATGGTCAAAGGAAAGCATGCCCGAGGAATGTAGTCTCACTATCGTATGCTCGATCCACAAGAAAGGAGACCCCTCTGACTGCGCCAACTACAGAGGAATAAGTCTTGTTAACATCGCCTACAAAATCTTCTCTTCCGTTTTGTGTGAACGCCTGAAGCCTTTTGTAAATAAGCTGATAGGTTCTTATCAGTGCGGATTCAGGCCAGGGAAGTCCACCATCGACCGAATCTTCACACTACGGCAGATCCTGGAAAAAACCAATGAATTCCAAGTCGACACTTACCACCTATTTGTCGACTTCAAAGTCGCATACGACAGCGTAATTAGATACGAGCTATACAATGCTATGTCTACCTTTGACATTGTTGAAAATAATACTTTGTTGTTGTCACATTTGTTTCATATAAAACTAAGTAGTTCATTTTATTTCATTCCAAAATAAACATCTCTGAATTCTATTCATTCGAGAAATATTAATCAGATCGAACGAACAGCAATTCCTTTTATTCTTTTTATTCGGCAAATATTCTTCAAGCAATATTATAACTTTAACAGGTTATGGGCCCAGGTCGACGCTGAGAAATAATAGGTACAAAGGAATTCTGCGATCTTGATTGATACGGGCTGGGAGCTCAACAGAGTTTTTTTTCTGCTCAACAAGGAGTGACGCCATTTTTTTTGGACATTGATAGCGAAATTTTTCTTTGCTTGCAATTTCCTTGATAATTGCTGGAGGCATTGGTAAAATTTCCGGGCATCGGTCAAAAATTGAGAAGAGCGTTATTGTTAGCGAAAATAAAATTTGGAATGGACAAGGAGACATCAGCAATTGAGAAATTCATCGACCCTTCGCAATGGATGATGTGGAAATTCCAAGTTCGAGTGAATTTGTTAGCATCGGAACTCTATGGCCTGGTAGATGGAACAAAAAGGAAACCAACTGATGTGAAAGACGAAAACTTCGCGAAAGTTTTGGCAGAGTGGGCTAAAAATGATGCCAAGGCACAAAAACTGATCGTGAATTCGTGCGGATCCAAGGTGCTTATACATTTGTGCACCTGTTCGACATCGAAAGAAATGTGGGAAAAGTTGCATTCAATATATGAGCAGAGCAATGATTCAGCCAAGCATTTATTGGAAGAACAGTATTATGCATACAGAAAGGATCCAGGGCACGATATTGCTACACACATTTCATCTTTAGAAAACCTAGTGCAAAAGTTAAAAACTATGGGAGTCACAATCGATGATAGTATGTTGATCACAAAAATACTGATGACGTTGCCATCAGAGTATCAATACTTTTCTACGGCATGGGACTCTACAGCGAGGGAGGAACGGACGATTACACATCTAACAAATCGACTGATGGTTGAGGAAAGCCGGTTGGGGGTTCAGGGATTAAACTTGAGGGAAGTTGAAACGAGCGAGGCACTATTGGCCAAACGAAATACTGGTGCAATAAGAAAACATCATCATATGGATCATAAAAGGAAAAATAAACCAAAGCGAACTGGCAAATGCTTCAAATGTGGGTCAACGGAACATTGGAAACGGGATTGTAAAGCACAATTTGCAACAGAAAGTGCTCAGCCAAAGAAAACTCATGGGGACAAAGCTTTTTTTGGCAACATTGCCCAGTCTTTGGCAAAGAGTGATTCTTGGTTTGTTGATTCGGGTGCCACGAACCATATGTGTAAGCGCCGTGAGTGGTTTATGACGTTTACTCAATTAGATTAACCGATTAAAGTGCTACTCGGAGACGGAAAATTGATGCTGGCAACTGGACGTGGTGATCTAAAGGTGTTATCATTTGACGGCAGCAAGTGGATCGAGAAAACAATGAAAAACGTTTTGTATGCACCGAGTTTGGTTGCGAATTTGTTTTCTTCGACAAAGGCGATGGATAATGGGCATACTAGTTGGTCAAGTAAAGAATTGTTTAAGCTCTTGGATGGTGACAACGTTGTGGCAGTGGGAGCAAGGCAGGGAGGTATGTTTCAAATGCTCTTCAGGGTCATCGAACCGACATTTGACAAATCAATGGTGGCTGTTAAAGACAGCTCTCTGCGCGTTTGGCACGAGCGCTTGGGTCATCAAAATCTGGCTCATGTTCGTAACTTGTTGCGTAGTAATGGGATTGGTTTTGTCGACGAAAACTTTGATTGCGATGGCTGTGCATTTGGGAAACAACATCGATTAAACTTTGGTTTGCGACCAGATAGATCAACAAAATGCGGTGAAATTATTCATGCTGATGTCTGCGGACCAATGAAAGAAACTTCGTACGGAGGCTCGAGGTATTTTGTACTTTTTAAGGATGATTTCTCTAAATTCCGATTTGTCTTTTTCCTCAAAAATAAGTCTGAAGTAGTTGAAAAACTAAAAATAGTTCTTAAAATCGCTGAAAAGCAGTGCGGACATGCTGTTGTAAATCTTCAAACAGATAATGGGCTAGAATTTGTGAATTCTTGCATGAAACGGCTCTTGGAAGAAAATGGCATTCATCATCGTCGTTCAGTCGCATATACGCCTGAGCAAAATGGATGTGTTGAGCGTGAAAATCGAACAATCATGGAATCTGCAAGATCCATGATCCATGCAAAGGGTCTCAACCCAAAGCTATGGGCAGAGGCAGTACAAACAGCTGTTTTCATCCTGAATCGGACGGGGACCAGTACAATGAAGAACAAAACCCCATACGAGCTTTGGTACCGTAAGCCTACACAGTTTGAACATTTTCGTATTTTTGGATCAGAGGTTTATGTACATATACCGAAACAAAAACGTACCAAGCTGGATGCAAAAGCAAAAAAATGCATTTTTGTGGGCTACGATGAAAGGCAAAAGGGATATCGTATTATGGATAAGTCGAATTGCATCTTGGTAGTACGTGACGTGAGATTTTTGGCAGAAGAACCGTCTGCAGTCACAATTATCGAGGAAGATGATGCAGATTGTGACGCACATATAAGTGATAGTATCCAACAAGACGATAATGAAAGAGGTGAAGCTCGAAAAATAACAGAGGATGTACGTCGACGCCCGATAATGTTGCAAGACATTGATGAAAGCAATATATTGGAAACACGTTTACGTAACCGTCAAGAGAGTGCTTCAATGGCGATGGCCTTGTTGTCAGTCAATGAGGATCCACAATCATACGAGGAGGCAGTCAACTCATCAGAAAGTGACAAGTGGATACATGCGATGAAGGAGGAAATCGATTCAATATTGGAAAATCAAACCTGGGTGCTGGTTAAAAGACCAAACGGTCAAAAGTTAGTGGACAATAAATGGGTTTTTAAGGTGAAGAAAAATCCAGGTGATTTGACTCCACGCTACAAGGCACGGTTGGTATGTCGTGGATTCACTCAAGAATACGGCATCGACTATTTGGAAACATTTAGTCCAGTGCAAGTGGTTCGATTTACATCATTACGCGCAATTTTGGCTCTGGCTGCAGAAAAGGGGATGCATATGAAGCAGTTTGATGTTAAAACGGCTTTTCTTAACGGCGATCTTGAAGAAGTCGTGTATATGCAACAACCTATTGGTTTCGACGACAACAGTGGACGCGTTTGTAAACTGCAGAAGAGCCTTTATGGCCTGAAGCAAGCTTCGCGCTGTTGGAATCGTAAATTTAAATCAATCATCGAGCTCTTCGGGTTTAAAGTTTGCAATTCAGACCCCTGTGTATTTGTGAGTCATCGTAAAGAAAATACGATAATTTTGGCGATTTATGTGGATGACGGGATCGTGGTAGGCGACGATATGGCCATTGTGACATCGATTATCAAGCACCTGCAGAAACATTTTGAAATAAGAACGATGCAGGTGGGTTGCTTTCTTGGATTTGAGATCGATCAACGAGGCGATGGTTCTATTTTTATGCATCAGACTGCGTATGCACGAAAGGTTTTGGAACGATTTAATTTTGAGGACTGCAATCCGGTTTCTGTTCCTAGCGATCCAAACCAGGTCTGGTTGGAAGTCTGATGTACCAGCTATTGCAACAAGGCCAGATATAAGCTACGCTATCGGGAACGTCAGTCGATATCTAGAAAAACCAACACTGATTCATGAGAATGCAGTGAAGCGTATACTGAAGTATATAAGGGGCACAATCAGTTATGGGGTTCTGTACAAACGTGGTGAGCATGGCCGTCTGTGTGGCTTTAGTGACGCGGATTATGCTGGTGATGTTGTGACACGAAGATCAACGTCAGGTTTCGTTTTTAAATATAACGATGGCATAATAAGTTGGAACAGTACACGGCAGAAATGTGTTTCGCTTTCTACGACAGAAGCAGAGTACATTGCGGCATCTGAGGCAATTAAAGAACTAGTTTGGTTGCAACGGTTGTTTCTAGAATTAACACCCAACAAGATTGATGACATCACTTCATTTTTTATGGACAACCAAAGTGCTATCCGACTGATAAAGAACCCCGAGTTCCACAGGAGAAGCAAACATATCGATGTAAGATACAATTTTATTCGTGAGAAATTCGAGGAAGGTTGCTTTGATCTCCAGTATGTCTCATCAAAAGAAATGGTCGCAGACGTTCTTACAAAAGCTCTACCAAGAGAACGTTTTCAGTTCCTGCGTGGACTGATGGAGGTTGTTTCAGTTGAAAAGTAATTTAAAGTTTTTGGTGTGGTGCATTTGAAATAATGGAGATTTTGCACAGTTTGAATGTTGACAAAAAGTGGGAGTGTTGAAAATAATACTTTGTTGTTGTCACATTTGTTTCATATAAAACTAAGTAGTTCATTTTATTTCATTCCAAAATAAACATCTCTGAATTCTATTCATTCGAGAAATATTAATCAGATCGAACGAACAGCAATTCCTTTTATTCTTTTTATTCGGCAAATATTCTTCAAGCAATATTATAACTTTAACAGACATACCTGATAAATTCGTCAGACTATTCAGGATGACGTTGGAGAATGCTGGCTATTCCATCGGAATCGGTGGTTTGATGACGAAAAAGGACTTATGCAGGGCGATGCGTGGTCGTGTGATTTCTTCAACATCATATTGGAAATAATTGTGCAAAAATCACAGGCCAATACAAGAGGCACAATCTATTTCAAATCCTCGCAACTCCTTGCATACGCCGACGACATTGACATAATAGTTAGATCGCAGCGAGATGTCAATGAGGCGTTTGCGAGTATTGAGATGGAGGCGGCAAAAATTGGTTCGGCAGTTAATGAGGGCAAGACTAAATATCTGCTGTCATCGAAAAAGGACATTTACCACCGACGTCTTGGACAGAACGTGCATATTGGCAGATATAAGTTCGAGGCAGTTAAGGACTTCGTCTACCTTGGCTCCGCAGTGACCTGGAACAACGACATCAGTTCCGAAATCAAACGCAGAATCACTCTTGCCAATCGCAGGTTCTTTGGGCTCAGTAGGCAATTGAGTAATAGAGCCCTCTCCCGAACGACAAAGTTGACTCTATATAAGACTCTCATCATCCCGGTCCTGTTGTTCGGCGCAGAAGCATGGACACTATCAAAAGCGGATGAGGAGGCCCTTGGTCGGTTCGAGAGAAAGATTTTGCGCGTGATTTTTGGGCCTATAAACGCAGACGGGGGATGGAGGAGAAGATTCAACCGCGAACTTTACGGGCTGTACAGCGACATGAGCCTAGTCAGGCGTCTACGGATTCAACGCCTAAGATGGCTGGGCCATGTAGAGCGAATGGACACCACAGCTCTAGCCCGGAGAGTCGTTGAATCCAACCCCGAGGGACGAAGAAGCAGAGGACGGCCGCATTTAAGATGGCGCACACAAGTGGAAGGGGACCTCAGCCAACTGGGTGTGCGGCCATGGAAAAGGCTAGCAAAAGATCGTTACTCTAAGACAACGAGATATACGTCGATTAAGTGCATAATTTACCCTATGTTCAATCACTCGGAACAAGTAGCGTTCCCTTAACTGTCTCGATGGGGCGTACAAGCCAATCAATGATAGAAGAAAAGGGCATTTGATATGATGTGACAAGATGTCATACTGAGAACATTTCTTTTCTGTTTTCAAGAGAGTTATGAGAGCAGAGAGAAGAAAGATGACCGACGTAAAGACGACTCCTATGATCTTCTAGGCAGAACATATGCCCAATGTCCCAGTTATGACACCAAAATCGTTCTAGGAGGTTTCAATGCGAGCTTTGTAAAACTCCATTAGAATATGTATACCAAAATGCTGGTCTAGCCTTACCTCATTTTATAGACTGGCTCTTTCGATGCTGATGGTGTACGTGATGCATTCCTTGGATCCAAGTTATTCTGTTTCCATTTTTTGTACTTGGCGGCTTCTTTTAAATCTTTCGCAATAGCTGATCCAATACCCGATTTCAATTTCTCCAACTCTTCTGTTTCTCTCCTTAAACGTCTATTAACAAAAAAAAAAAACAAAAACCGATTCGTCTTCATCAGTTAGAAAAAGAGGGAAAAATAAACTAAAAGTTCATACGCTTCTTCGTCGGCACCCCCATTCTTTGCGTTATCAACTTCGTCGTCATCATCCGACACGGGCACACCCTTATACGAGTCCGAATATCTACGCCTACGTTCTGGATCTGTATACGGGTACGGCGGTGCAGGGAAATCATCACGTTCTATTTTCGGTTTTTCACCTGGTGGTGGTTTCTTAGCAGCCGGATAGTGTGACAATTCAATCGGTTCTTCGTTATTCATTCCTGGACTCTTTGGGCGCGGTGTCTCCGATCGCATTGTATCCACTAGCACCTTCATAGCACTCCTATTGCGTGAATGTGGTCGCGATGGTGGACGACTGCCCGAGCCCGTATACGATGATGGTCGATGAAAGTGTGGCGATAATGGTGTCTTGTCATACGGATCGACTGGCTTGCGCAAATAGTTTGGTTGATCGGTTAAATAGCTGTATGTGTATATGCGAGAAATATCATCGCATCCCGAGCGTCCGTACTCCCGCAATATTAATCCGGGACTCACTGTACGATAGTGCTGAAAAACAAATAGTAAAGACACTTAGGCGCTTTGCATTGCACTTGTTATGGGATGATATGCATCACGCAAACAACATTAAATGTGCACGATAACAGAAGAGATACAAACAAACAAAAGAAAGATTCAACAAAAAAAAAACGCACCTTTCGGCTAGAAGAGTATAAAGAGCCATTAACACTCGGTGTTCTCGAACGCATATACTGGAAAAAAACAATGTTGCAGCCTCAAAATAATAAACTCGAAAAAAGAAAACCAAGTTACGAAAGAAAAGGGAGGGAAATGGTGCATGCAAGTAACCAAAATTTGTGAATTAGCTTGTAAGAAAATGAGAGGAAAATAAAAAAGAAGCTGTGCAAAGCAAAGCCAATCGTTAGGGTTCTTAGTTACCATCTCGCTGAGAGCGCTCGTGCTAATCCGATCGCATTCTGTATCGGTAAAGTTGCCATTTGTAGCAGCACCATTCAAAATGATGCCCGATTCGGAAGGACCTGGTCCGCAGCGCGGATGCCATATGGCACTACCTTGCAAATACATCTCTTCGCCGTCACCGAATGGATCGCCGCATTTCGTGCAACGTGCACATGTTGGATGGAAATGATGATTGTCGCCTGCCTGCAGAACTTTCCCGCTTATGAAACGATTGCAGTAGGCACATTTCACGCCAAATGATTTTTGGTAGCATTTTTCACAGTACGGAACACCATCTTTCCCCATATATTCGCCGTTTAGTACCGCATTACATAATTTGCACCGGAAGCACCAAACGTGCCACTGACGTTCAAGTGCCACAAGAGCTTGACCTTCTTTCAGAAGTTCACCGCAACCAGCACAATCGTTTGGATCGTAATCATCCTTAAGGCTAGCCTTGTCGGATAGAACAGCACCGGTATTCTGTTGATGTGCAGTAGCTCGTGTGGGGCTAGTTGGGGTCGTTGCAATTTCTTTCTTTGGTGATGTTTGTTGCTGAGCAATCTGATGTTTTTGTGGTGATGTCTGATTTACACAACTTTCACAAAGTACCTCTTTACCAGTATTTGTAACCTAAAAAAAAAAAAAAAGAAAGAAATTAGAATTCACAAAGATAAATTCCGACAAAAGTATTATTACCTTGCTTCCGGACTGAAATGGGTTTTTACATTTACTGCATGTAAAACACTTCTGGTGATAGGTGTTGCCTAATGTCGAGACGACTTCACCTTCTACATATTGATGACAAACGGCACATTTAGTACCATAAAGCTTTTGATAGTCGGGAATGCAATAATACGCTCCGTCTTTCGTGAAGAAGCCTCCAGTGGCGAGAGACTTTTTGCATTGACAGCATTGGAAACAGGTTTTATGAAAGTGTTTATCGCCGGCGCGCAAAACTTCCCCAGAACACTTCTTTTCGCATTTAGCACAGTAAATTTTTTGCTTACCTGAAAGGATAAATATTTAATTTATTTCTATTCTGTTAATAGCGTTGTTGACGAACAACAACGAAAAATCAACGCGAATAACAACTTGGCCTCGTACTTGAGTGATAATCATTTCGTTTTGCAGCCGCCGGTGAAACTCGGGAAACCATAACTAATTACCTGAACGTTACGTCCGTTTGGTTATTCACTCGTGCACTATGGCACAGTGGCGAATATGCCACTTGAGCTCTGGCATATGGTAAATATTAATTTCAATAAATGCATGATTGCTGGCCGTCAACGCTCACTGAACGGAAACAACTCACTGACTTCATGGTGGTCTCGAGTGGTCCGTCCGAACATTACCGAAAAAAAAAATTAATTTCTGCTGAGTGCCTGAGTGCTACAACACAACATCTACAAAGCGAATTGGTAGTCACTAAATTAATAAACCGACAACGATCCTTCCTGGGAGAGGAGATTCTCTATTAGAATTCCCTCCAGGGAGGAATGGACCGGTGATTTGGTACGCACGGAAAGTGAACTGGCACTCTACACCGACGGATCCAAAATTGATGTTGGCACAGGTGCCGGAGTCTACTTTGAGTATCGGGATATGCATCGCTCCTACAGGCTTGATGATGGATGCAGTGTCTTCCAAGCTGAGGTCTTCGCTATCAAGCAGGCGGCGGACTTGATCAGCAAAGAGAATATTACAGGAAAAAGGATCAGCATCTATGTTGACAGCCCGGCAGCCATTAAGGCTCTGCAGGCAGCATGGATAAGATCCAAACTCGTCAAACTCTGCAAGGAGAAGTTAGAAGAGATATCCAATGTAAATGAGGTGACCCTTTGCTGGGTACCTGGTCACATGAATATGGCTAGGGTGGGATCAGGTGCTAACATTGCGCAGATCTCAGCTGAGGCCAAAGCACCACTCAGTGCGCTCTACAGGGAGATACAGACGGAGCTATTGGTGAAAGCCAATAAGCGATGGTGTCGCTTAGATACATGCGCAACTGCGAAATCGACTTGGCCCGTCTATGATAAGAAAAGAACGGAAAATCTACTGAAGTTCAATCGTGGGAACATTCGACTGGCAGTCGGTGACCTCACCGGGCACTGCATGCTATCCTATCATGCAGCTCGACTAGGCCAGCCCTCCAATGACTTCTGCAGAAGCTGCAGGGACGAAGAGGAAATTGAGTCCGTTCGTCACCTGCTGTGCGAATGCTCGGCGCTAGCCCAAAAAAGGAATATTTTCCTGGGAAGATACTTCCTTTCGGGACTAGAAGAGGTAGGTAATATCGGGCTGAACAGAATACTGGGATTTTTATCCTCGTCTAGCTGGTTCGGCTCGACGGTAAATGCATAGGTATGAACGGGTTAAACAAAACAGGTGGGCACAATGGACTCAGCGTAGTTTACGTGAGCCTTGACTTTATGTCAATAGGGCACCCATATACCTAACCTAACCTAACCGTCAATGAGATTGATCACGTCAATCATTCGTACAATATTCTGAATAGCCGCACGTTCGGAGGAGTCCAGCATTCTATTTAAAGCGACCGCCAAACTCTTTGAAAGAGTTTCATTTTACCAACCAACAACTTAGAACGCCAATAGGACTGTTGGCTACTAACCATCCAATCAACGGGAATGAACGAGGTTTCAAGCCGCGAGCACAAAGACACACTAGACATAAAGTCAAACGTAGAAAGTTTCATCAGAGATTCTGACACCACGAATGCAGACATTGATTGCAGATTGGATTAACTTGGCTTCTGTTATCTGTTGGTTGGAGCATTCGGACCAAATACTGGTCCACTGTACTGCCACACAGCCACCTACCTTTATTGTATTTTCCCGTTTTCCAGAGAAAAACGAGAAGGAGCTTCAGTGAGTAGAGTAGAGCTTAGGGATTCGGCACACACCACGTCGGTCCCAAGAGTGCGGCACTGTGCGCGACCAAAGGCGGGACAGTCACAGAGAAAGTGTTCTGCTGTATCGTCCTCTTTACAACATGCATCACAGGTAGGCGTCTCACGAATGCTGCGAACCTCTTGCAAACATCAGAAATCCTGCATCCTGGATATTCCCTCCATATACGGTTGTGTGTATTAAACACCCAATCGTTAATCTAGGCATTTACCGTGGACACAGGCGGACCTAGAGCGGG
Source organism: Eumerus sabulonum (assembly GCA_951905685.1). Taxonomy (NCBI): domain Eukaryota; kingdom Metazoa; phylum Arthropoda; class Insecta; order Diptera; family Syrphidae; genus Eumerus; species Eumerus sabulonum. The sequence goes on from OX645060.1 coordinate 245,489,308, forward strand.
TTCAGGTCCTGAGGTACTCTCCTCTGAACCCATTCTGGCGAGTTCATCAGAGATATCATTTCCTGGGAGCACAGAATGACCCAAACAACCCTTAGTGAGTTTAGTCTACAGACTTTTTTCGGGAAGGCGTTAAGTTCATACACTAACATAAAACTGGTTAAAGGGTTGGACACAGCTTTGAGTGCAGCTTGGTTGTCACTGCAAACGCATATGGTTTTACGCTTCCACCTATACTTCACAACATAGTGCATGGCTATCAGGATTGCGTCTATCTCTGACTGAAAGAGAGACGCATGTTTTCCTAATGAGAAGTGCAGTAGGACGTTTTCGCATTCTAAGAAAATCCAAGCGCCAGATCCCAGCCTAGACTTGGAGTCATGTGTGAAAATGCGAAAACAATCCTTACTTGGTTCAGCATGTGGCCGGAGTCAATCCTGACGCCATGGAAATTCGACTGTGAAGTTATAGCGCAATAGGATGACAGGTGTCTTTGCGTCAGAGGGCATATCCATGAGACATGGGCCGTAGGATATTTCCCTCGCAAACGCACTCATTCTGATGCGACTTGTACAAAAACACTGTAATAAATATGTCAAGGGGTGGAAGCTTCATCATAGCATCAAAAGAACCGCCCGGCGTGCTGGGGAAAGCCCCCGTACAGCTGAGACGAACCTTTCTCTGGAGTTTGGTGAAAGAGGCTATGAAGTGTTTGCGTGCTGACCTGTTCCATTAAACAATCGATGCATATGAGATTATAGGTCTTATCATTGCCATCCAAAGGACCTTTGCCGGCGATAAGCCCCCTGTTTTGCCAGAAGCGTCTTTGCATTGCCAGAACGCTGACAGCGCTTTGGTGGTTTTTGACTCAACATGCATTGACCAAAGAAGCTTGCTATCTAAGAAGACTCCTAGATACGTAGCTTCCTTGGATACCGGGATGGAAGTGCCTTTTAGTACCAGCTGAGTCATGTCAGTATTTTTCCTCCTTCTGTGAAGAGAACGACATCAGTCTTGAGAGGATTAACTGACAGTCCATTTCTCGTCCACCACTCATCGATCACATTCAGCGTCGCATGTGCTTTGAGACAGACAATCGCTAAACATGAGTCGACGGAAAGAACGGCGACATCATCCATATAGGCCTGCGCATAGATTCCAGATACATTGAGAGCATCGAGCATCGTCGACCACCATGCACCATAACAGCGGAGACACGACGCCATCTTCCGAGCAGCCCTTGATTACGCCAGATTTGACACAATGTCCAGGCATTGCATCAGCGATATCAATGTCCTGTGCACGAGCATTGCTTTGATCTACAAAATCAGTGCTTCATCTATGCTATATCGTCTAGCAGCGTTACATATGCTGTCAAAAGCTCCCTCAATGTCGACGAAAATACCTAGCGCGTACTATTTCCTTTTGAATGACCATTCTATCCTTCCAGCTAGGTTCTGAAGCGTAGTCTCGCAGGATTTTCCCCGCTGATAAGCTTGTTGCATCTCCAAAAGAGGATGCATTCGAAGGGCAATTTTGCGCAAGTGCAGCTCTACTATTCTTTCCATGCTTTTCAGCATGAAGGATGTTAGACTGATTGGTCTTAAACTCTTGGCGAGTAATCCTGTTTCCCTATTTCGGGAATAAGGACTACTTTCACCGTGCGCCATGGGATAGATATGTAAGCAAGTGCCAGGCTAGCAGTGAACATCCTTTTCAAAGTAGTTGAGGTATAGCCGATGCTGTGAGTACAAATCTAGACTCATTTGTATGTCGGAAGAAATTACGCCCGATGAATGTAACCTCAGCATCAATTGCCCGGTCCATTAGAAAGAAGATCTCTATAACTGCGCCAACTATAGGGGTATATACGTACCAGACCTTTTTTGCCGTGCTGTGTAGTTCGTTCGAAGGTTTGGATAAGTTCCTATCATTGTCATTTCATTTCCCCAACAACATACTTGACAAGATTATGCCAATATAAGAGGCCCAAGCTCCTTCAAATCTTCACAATTGCTTGCATACTCTAATGACATTGAAGTAAGAGCGCAGCAAGACGTCAGTGAAGTTTTTGTGAGCATTGAAGCAAAACTGGATCTGAAGAACGTCACTACTCGGCTAGAACATCATAACTTTAAAGTGGTCAAAGATTTCGTCTATCTTGGCTCACTAGTGACAAACGGCGACACCAGCTCTGAGATTAGACACAAAATAACTCTTACCAACAACTGTCTCTTTGGGTAGTTAAGAAAACCAAGGTGGAGCTATCTTCTTCATCTTTGGTGGCGTTACAGCTCATGAAAGACCAGAGCCAAGCTTATCTCAATCACCCATGTTGTGTGTGATTTATTTTTCACATAGTAGGTGGCCATATACAAGACCTAAATCACCTCGGTCCTCCTCTACGTCACAGTCTTGGACTCTATCTAAAATGGATGTGACAGAAGACCTATGGATGTTCGAGAGGAAAATTCAATCTTCGTGCAATCTTCGGTCCCGTTTGTGTAGACAGAGATTCAACCACAGGCTATATAGTGGGCACAACAGAAGTCTTCGACTTCAACTCCGAGGGACGAATTGCACAGTTAGTTGGAAACGGACCTTAACCAACTGGTAGTTCATCCATACTGTAGTGCCTCTTGAGTAAGTCAAGACGCTGCTACAGCAGAAATGTCTCCCTATGGCAACAAATAATTCCATCTCTTCGCCTTAGACCGAGTTAAACAGGGAACGATGAAGAATCTGAGACTAAGGTGTAGCTGTCTTCATCCTTGACGGACCCGCCCACGCTGCTTTCATTTGTCAAGACCAAGTTGTCTTGCATCCGCAGTGACTAGATCTTTATACCAGAGGTTCGGTCTTCCTCTCCTTCTCGAACCAGGAGACTCGGACCCGAAGACTCTCATAGCCGGAGCGTTGGTGTTCATGCGCTCGATGTGGCCGAGCCAGTGTAGTGGATCTTTGCCTTCCGGCCTATACCCAGTTCTTCGTAAAGCTCGTAGAGTTTGAGGTTATGTCTTGTCCTACATTCGTCTTCGTCATAGCCAGGACAAGAATTTTTCTTTTGAAAGAACCCAAAATCAGTTCCATCGTCCTGCTTATCGTCCAGCTTTCGGCTCCGTAAAGCAAGACTGGCAGTATAAGCTTTTTTTAAAGCATGACTTTGATTCTTCGAGTGAGGAGCGGTTGCCAGGGGCGATTCTAAGACGGATCTCAACTGTGGTGTCGTTTGTGGAGTTAAAGTTCGCCCCGAGTTATATAAGCTTCTTAATTACCTCAAAGTTATAGCTGCCGTCGTTATGTTATGTCCCAGGTGGAGAGCGACTTATCTGTTATTGCTTGAAGCTTGCTGGTGTTTTCCTAGATTTGTTTTGAAGATTTGGTCTATAGTCGATTTTCCGGGCACAAAATGGCTTTAGACGTTCACAGTACACTGGACCGGATCTTGTATGCGACATTGATCAGGGATGAGGCAAATAGAGCTGATATTCCAGTAGTCGGGCATGCTTTCATCTCTCCTAATTTTACGGATGATCTGGTGCATGCTCTTTACCAGAACATCGCCGCCAGCCTTAAAGAGCTCTGATGGCAAGCCACCTCAGCCTGCGGCCTTGTTGTTCTTCAGCTTTTAAAAAGCTAAGCCGATTTTTTCGATGCTGGGTGGAAGAACTACTTCACCTGCTTGAGTCCCTATTTCTCTCTCTTGGTCATTCTCGTTAAGCAGCTGCTGGAAATCCTGCTTAAATACATATTCGCTGCGGGTCGATGACAAGATCATCCTCGCAATTTCGAACAATATCAGTGCCTTTCTTGAAGTCTCCTGCAAGGCTTTTAGCTTTCTTATAAAGCCTGTCATGATTTTTTGCTGCAGCGCTTTTTGGTACGCCTCGTCAGTTTTTTTTATAGTTTTACGCGTACTCAAGGCTAAGGGAAAGGAGGTGTGCCTATTGATAATGGTCTTAAATATCTGCATGTTGTATTGAAGGGAGAAGACCGAACGAGGTAGCGCGTTCCACATTCCTGTGACTCGGTTGAAGAAAGAATCTCTATATCTGACAGCGCGACCGAAATCGGGTTTATGACAGCGCGACCGAAATCGGGTTTCAAAGTGATGTTTTGAAGGTGGGAACGTAACTGACTATTTCATCAGAACACTTATGATGTAAGTAACGTTTAAACAATGAAAGGCAGGAGGCATTCCTGCGATAACCCAGAGAATGTAATGAATTTTTGATTTTTGTCTTATCGAGCGATTTTGTATTTTGTCCAGCAAATGCAGTGAGGACTGAGAAGCTCCAGACCAGACATGAGCGTTGAGCTCAAACTTAGAACGAACGAACGCCTTAAAAATTGTAGCCAGATCGGTGGGTGCGAAGAACTTCTTGCATCTGTATAGGATGTAATTCGTGGCATTCTTGGCGACACTAAATATGTGATGTTTCAACAAAGGTCGTCACTAATGCTTGTCGGTTTCAGAGATACAAGTGCCATTCATGGATAATGGCATTGGGCCAGTGTTATGCTTTAACGACAGAAGACAGCATTGTGCTTTGGATGCATTGAATTCCACTCTATTGTTTTTACCCCGTCGGATGATGCTGTCGATATCGGAATTTAATGAGTTTAACATACGCTGCGGCACACTATCTACCACTATTTACCCTGTCAAAGCGCAGGGTCATAAAGAACCAAACGAATATGAGAAGCTGATGGTACTGTCGTCAGCGAAGAAGTGGACTGGATTAAAAGAAGCAAAGAAGAGATCATTTATAAAAATGAGAAAGAGTATAGGAGACAAAACGGAGCCCTGGGGAACACCAGTATTTACAAAGTGAGTATCAGACATGAATCCGTTTAAGACAAATGTTTGTGTTCTATTTGCACTAATGGAGAACGAAAAAGGACCTATACCGCTTGATTGAAGAATATTGGATTCCAAACCCCAAAGAACAATACAGAGAGGATGACAACCTCCAAAGTAGACTCAAATTGAGAGCGGAAATCTGGAGGAAGTAGCATGTTAATTGAGTTCCTAATTCTCACCTCGAGGGCAAAACTAAATATATGCCGTAATCAAAAAAGGACGCTCCTCACCGACGTCTTGGCCAGAACGTTTGTATTGGCAGATATAAGTTCGAGGTAGTTAAGGACTTCGTCTACCTTGGCTCCGCAGTGACCTGGAACAACGACATCAGTTCCGAAATCAAACGCAGAATCACTCTTGCCAATCGCTGTTTCTTTGGGCTCAGGAGGCAACTGAGTAATAGAGCCCTCTCCCGAGAGACAAAGTTGACTATATATCATCCTGGTCCTGTTGTACGGCACAGAAGTATGGACACTATCAAAAGCGGATGAGGAGGCCCATGGTCAGTTCGAGAGAAAGATTTTGCGCATGATTTTTGGGCCTATAAACGCAGACGGGTGATGGAGGAGAAGATTCAACCACGAACTTTACGGGCTGTACAGCGACATGAGCCTAGTCAGGCGTCTACGGATTCAACGTCTAAGATGGCTGGGCCATGTAGAGCGAATGTACACCACAGCTCCAGCCTGGAGAGTCTTTGAATCCAACCCCGAGGGACGAAGAAGCAGAGGACGGCCGCACTTAAGATGGCGCACACAGGTGGAAGGGGACCTCAGCCAACTGGGTGTGCGGCAATGGAAAAGGCTAGCAAAAGATCGTGCTAGTTGGAGGGGCTTGTTGGTTGAGGCCTAGGTTCACCCCGAACTGTAGCGCCCATTAAGAAGAAGAAGAAGAATTCTCACCTCAGTAAGAAGGAGTACACTTCTAATGACGACTCCATGCATTCATGATTTGTGGTACTAAATGCGGATAAACCACCAATGACATGGTGGTGTCACGCAGTCAAGCGGAAATTTCTCTAGCTTGTGTATATTTTGATGGTGAAGGACTAGCAAAGGCCTCGTAGGGGTAGCATCTGCCGACGGATGCTGGCCCGACAAAAAGCGAGTAAGAGCCTCTGTAGCCGAACATCTTGCAGCTCTGCTAGTCAGGTCCTACTTTCACCTCCTCGTGGTGCCATCTGGAAATTTCCTTAAAAGGGAAATTACTGACGGAAGAGGCCGAATGGCGAGTATCCTGCGCCACCAAACAGGATTAGTGTCGGTTGGGCTATGGTCTAGCGAACCATAACCGTAAAACCACTAATTGCTCAGAAACAAAAAACAGCCTCGGATAATAAAACGGAACGGATCTATGTTGACGACCCTATAAGAAAACAAAAAACAAACAAGGACCTTCGGTTCTGTACGTGGAATGTTAGGTCCCTAAACAGACCACGTGCGGCCGAACAACTTGCGGACGCCCTAGACCGCTATAAAGCGGACATAACCGCCATCCAGGAAACGCGATGGAATGGACCGGGTAAAAAGCGGATGAAAAACTGCGACATTTACTACGGTGACTGTTATAGGTAGAGAGGACAGAGGCTATTTGGATGCGGATTTGTTGTTAGAGGTGGACTAAGACATTAAGTCCTAAGTTTCCAGTATGTGAGTGAATGCCTCATAACGATCCGCATCAAGGCAAATTTCTGTAACATCAGCCTCATATGCGTCCATGCCCCCACGGAAGACAAGGATGACTCAATCAAAGATGAGTTCTACGATCTCCTAGACAGAACATATACCAAATGCCCCAGCTATGATACCAAAATCATACTAGGAGATTTTAACGCTAAGCTGGGTAAAGAAAGCATCTTTGAGCGGGTCATCGGCAAACACAGCCTACATGACACCACATCCGATAACGGACATAGGCTGATCGACCTTGCCACGGGGCGAAATCTTCTTGTAGCCAGCACACGATTTTCCCACCTCGATATACACAAGACACCTGGCGGTCGCCAGATCAATCAGTCACCAACCAGACTGACCACATCGCGATTGACGTCAGACACTCCTCGACTATTCTTGATGTTCGCACTTTCCGAGGAGCGAACATCGATTCAGACCTCTATCTTGTAGTAGCCAAGATACGTCAGCGCATAACACGAATACCGCGGAGTAGAGTTAGAACACCAAGCTATGACGTCGGAAAGCTACTATCGCCGGAGATCGCCAGTGCTTTTGCCAACCGCGTCTCCCTTAAGCTCTCCGATACACCTCAATCCTCCACTCAGTCAGTAGAGCAACAATGCAGCCTGTGCAAACAAGCCCTGAAGAGCACAGCAACGGAAGTGCTGGGCCTTAAAGCTCCACCACGACGAAACACTTGGTTCGATGACGAGTGTAGAAGGATTCATGCGGAAAAGCAGGAGGCATACAAAGCCTCACTACACAAACAAACAAGAGCGGCTCGGGAGCTCTACGAGCTTAAGAGAAGGGAGGAACATAAGCTTCTTAAGAGAAAAAAGAGAAGCGGGCGATTGAAAACTTGGAGAGGTGCTATTGCAGGCACGATGTTCGAAGATTTTATCAGCGGATAAAACGAATGTCTCAAGGCTCTCAAGCCCGAACGGAGGCCTGTAAGGATGAGAACGGACACCTAGTAGTAGAATCGCAGTCGATGCTGAGCATTTGGAAAAACCACTTCTGCAGACTGTATAACGGCGATGACAGCCAACATACCGCCGTCAGGCAGAATGATCCATTTTTTAATGACGAAGATCGCAGAGAATTCCGTCTCCCTGACCTCGACGAAGTTGAGATTGCCATGTCGAAACTCAAGTCGAATAAAGCTGCTGGCGCAGATGGACTGTCTGCTGAGCTCTTCAAAGCGGCTGGCGGTGAGCTGGTTAGGAGCATGCACCGGCTCATCTGTAAGATATGGTCAGAGGAAAGCATGCCCGAGGAATGGAGTCTCAGCATTGTTTGCCCGATTCACAAAAAAGAAGATCCCTTGGACTGCGCCAACTATAGAGGAATAAGTCTCCCTAATGTCGCATACAAGATCTTCGCTGCCGTTTTGTGTGAACGCCTGAAGCCATTCGTAAACAAGCTGATAGGTCCTTATCAGTGTGGCTTCAGGCCAGGGAAGTCCACCATTGATCAAATCTTCACACTACGGCAGATCCTGGAGAAAACCAATGAATTTCAAGTCGATACACACCATCTATTCGTCGACTTCAAGGCCGCATACGACAGCGTAATTAGAGACGAACTATATAATGCCATACTTTTGACATCCCTGCTAAGCTCATCAGACTATGCAGGATGACCCTGGAAAATGCTCGCTGCTCCATCCGAATCGGTGAACACCTTACCGATAGTTTCGATGTCAAAAAAGGATTTAGACAGGGCGATGCGTTGTCGTGTGATTTCTTCAACATCATATTGGAAATGATTGTGCAAAAATCACAGGCCAATACAAGAGGCACAATCTATTTCAAATCCTCGCAACTCCTTGCATACGCCGACGACATTGACATAATAGGTAGATCGCAGCGAGATGTCAATGAGACGTTTGCGAGTATTGAGATGGAGGCGGCAAAAATTGGTTTGGCAGTTAATGAGGGCAAGACTAAATATCTGCTGTCATCGAAAAGGACATTTACCACCGACGACTTGGACAGAACGTGCGTATTGGCAGATATAAGTTCGAGGTAGTTAAGGACTTCATATACCTCGGCTCCGCGGTGACTTGGAACAACGACACCAGTTTCGAAATCAAGCGCAGAATTACTCTTGCCAACCGCTGCTTCTTTGGGCTCAAGAGGCAACTGAGAAGTAGAGCCCTCTCTCGTACGACCAAGTTGACCTTATATAAGACCTTAATTATCCCGGTCCTGTTATACGGCGCAGAAACATGGACTTTATCTAAAGCGGATGAGGAAATCCTTGGTCGTTTCGAGAGAAAGATTCTGCGTTCGATTTTCGGTCCCATAAACACAGAGGAGGGTTGGAGGAGAAGATTCAATCACAAACTGTACGGGTTGTACAGCGAAATGAGTCTGGTCAGGCGTCTACGGATCCAACGCCTAAGATGGCTAGGCCATGTAGAGCGAATGGACACCACAGCTCCAGCCCGTAGAGTCTTTGAATCACCTGAGGTGGCGCGCACAGGTGGAAAGGGACCTCAACCAACTGGGCGTGCGGCATTGGAAAAGACTAGCGAAAGATCGTGCTAGGTGGAGAGGCATGTTGGTTGAGGCCCAGGTTCACCCCGAACTGTAGCGCCCGTTAAGTAAGTAAGTAAGTGTATATTTTGATTTATCACCTGCTTGTAGAGGGAGTTTCGTGCCCGTATTAATTATGGCTCAATGTCAGTAGATCATTTTCAAGACTATAAAAGCATTCAACTGATAACATGCGAAAAGTGAATTCCTAAATTTAGAAAACAATTGGACAGCAACAATGTTAGTCCTTCATAGTATAGGAATCAGATCATGAGGTCGACCAGATAACTTCTAAGTCATGCTTCAGGTAAACGATATTCAGATTTCACCTTTCGTAATTCACAGAAATTGGAATTACCTTTTAAGCAGGTAACACCGGTTCGAGTAGCTTAGTTATACGAGTACCTTAGTGCTATTCGGAGATCCAAGTGTAATTTTTACCTGATACGAAAGGCAAACAATCGGTTCCACGTACCACTTGGAAAGTGAACTTGCTTTCTAATGCACACTTACTAGGTACGAAGTATCTGCTTTACCTGAATAGGCTTTAGACCACGATATCAGGTATTTATGCGTTACTAATGCCGCGTTTCTAAATAGATAGGGATGACGTTCTTTCCAGTTAATTAAGAAGTTATTAATCTGGATTATCGGATATTGGCAGAGCAAGATTTTCTTTTAAGAAAGCAATAACGCGTTTTCATGTTATCTTAAAGCCTGGCTCGGATTAGCCGTAACGTTAATAAAATTCATTTCCAGGGAAAATTCCTTGAATATTCTCATGATTGTTTGGGCGTCCTCGCTCATTATAATTTCCTAAAAACGAATGGAATACGGCCAAAAACACGTTTGCTTACTCAGCCGCCAATAAGGCGAACATTTTCGTTCTAACAATTCCAGATTGTTTATTTTTACTTGCAAAGATAAACATTAAATGCACGTAGATTCAGATATGCTTGCTCAGTAATTATGTACGATTAAGTATGGCACAAACGACCGTGAAGAGTCGAGAGAAGCAGCTCTCTTATAAAGAGGCAGCCATCTCCTCTGAAAAGGTCAGGATAGCTTTTATCCAGATCAATCTACAGCATTGCAAGGCCGCTACTTCTCTTTTAAGTAGTAGAATTGCATGTAGTAGAACAAATCATCACATTGTATCCATTCAGGAACCGTGGGTGTGGAATAAACGCCTATGTGGCCTTGGTGGTATACGTGATGCTACGATTCTTTATGATGAGCGATCCGAAAGGCCTAGGGTCGGCCTCATCATATCGAATTCACTATCGGCAACCAAACTTGGGCACTTCTGTGGACAAGATCTGGTGGCTTCTCGAGTAAGCTACAAAACGCACGGAGCAATAGAAGACTTCGTCGTTGCGTCTGCCTACTTTCCCTACGATTTGTTATTACCTCCACCACCAAAGGAAGTCTCTGAACTCGTAGAGTACTGTGAAGCCAAAAAGATTGGTCTCATCTTGTGTTGCGATGCTAATGCCCAAAACACTGCTTGGGGCAGCAGCAAGTGTAACACAAGAGGGGACCGTCTGTTGGACTTCAGTCTCTCGTCTGACCTTACCATCAACAATGTTGGCTCTCAACCAACGTTTGTTACGACAAGACGACAGGAGGTGATTGACCTGACCCTATCCAACAGATATGTGAAGGACATCACTTGCCTGATGCTACGCTGTCGGACCATAAATATATCGAATTCCGATTGGGTTGTGGGATCTCTTCCTTGCAACCTAGACGGAATCCGAGAAGGACGGACTGGGTACGGTTTAGAGAGGAGCTTGAGAAACCCACTCAGGCCCTACCTAAACTTAGAACGAAACAATTGGTAGAGAACGCTGTTCATAACCTGAATAGCGTCATCACCAGTTGTTTTGAACTCGCATGTCCTGTCAGCAAACCTCCCTGCAGGAAATTCGTCTCCAGGTGGAATGCCGAGCTCCAAAGGGAAGCCAGAATTCTTCTGAATAGATCACTCAAATCGAATTCGGAAGTTGACTGGAACAAGTATCGGTCGAAGCGGAAAGAATATAAGAAACTTATTCGTAAATCGAAGAACGATTCTTATAGGACCTTCTGCGAAGAGATCAAGTCTCTGAGTGCGACTAGCAAGTTGGTTAAAGTCCTCAAACGGGGAAAACCGAATAGGCTAGATGCACTCAGAAAATCTGATGGTACCTTTACTGAGTCTAAAGCGGAAACTCTTAGTTTACTATTTGCGACTCATTTCCCGGGAAATCAGATCGACATTGGCTCGTTGCACACTCCTTCAAGGGAAACTGCAACTGAAACGGTGAAAACAACTCGGCGTAGCTGGTATATTGCGTCGCACGTTGTTACGACTGAAGCTATTGAATTTGCTGTGGCATCCTTCGATGGCTTCAAATCGCCGGGCACCGACGGGATATATCCTGTTATGCTGCAAAAAGGTATAAGGCAGCTGCTTCCTATTCTGAAAATAATTTTCACTGCTAGTCTACCACTTGCTCACATACCCATTCCTTGGCGCACAGTGAAAGTGGTCTTCATTCCCAAAATAGGAAAAGAGGACTACTCACTTGCCAAGAGCTTCAGACCAATTAGTCTAACATCCTTCCTGCTGAAAAGCATGGAGACTGGTAGAGTTGCACGGGCGAAAAGTTGCCGTTCGAATGCACCCTCTTTCGGAGATGCAACATGCTTACCAGCGCGGAAAATCTTGCGAGACTGCGCTGCAGAACCTAGTTGGACGAATTGAATGCGCGCTCGAAAGGAAAGAGTACGCGCTGGGCATTTTCATCGACATTGAGGGAGCTTTTGATAACGCAACTTTTGACAACATGTCTAACGCTGACAGACATCATGGCGTAGATAAAGCACTGGTCCTTTGGATCAAAGCAATGCTCATGCACAGGACATTGACCACTGATGCAGGCCTCGACCAGTGTGTCTAATCTGGCGTAAACAGGGGCTGCCCTCAAGGTGGCGTCTCCGCTGTTATGGTGCATGGTGGTCGATTCCCTGCTTGATGCTCTCAATGCCCCTGGAATCTACGCCCAGGCCTTTACGGATGACGTCGCCATTCTTTCTGTCGGCTCATGTTTGGCGACTGTCCGTCGAAAGCACAGGCGGCGGCAAATGTGATCGATGATTGGTGTACCAGAAATGGGCTGTCAGTCAATCCTCTTAAGACCGATGTCGTTCCCTTTACGAGAAGGAGGAAAAATACTGACATGACTCAGCTGGTACCAAAAGACACTTCCATCCCGATATCCAAGGAGGCTAAGTATCTAGGAGTCATCTTAGATAGTAAGCTTCTCTGGTCAAAACATGTTGAGTTAAAAACCACCAAAGCGCTGTCAGCTTTCTGGCAATGCAAAGGAGCTTTTGGCAAAACATGAGGCTTATCGCCGGCAAAGGTCCTTATGATCTACACGGCAATGATAAGACCTATAATCTCATATGCATCGGTTGTCTGGTGGAACAGACTAAAACGCAAACACGTCGTAGCCTCTTTCACCAAACTCCAAAGAACGGTTTGTCTCAGCTGCACGGGGGCTTTCCCCAGCACGCCGTTATGATGAATCTTCCACCTCTTGATATATTTATCAAAGGGTGTGCTCTGAAAGCCATGTCTCGTCTGAAGAGAAATTGCTTTTGGTACAACTCGCATAGGAATAACGATGTGCTTGCGCAAGAATTGTCCTGCGACCCCTGTCTCATGGACATGCCTTCTGACGCACTGACGCCCGTTATCCTATTGCGTCGTAATTTCACAGTCGAGTTTCCATGGCGTCAGGATTGGCTATGGCTGGATACTGAACCTGGAAAGGATAGTCTTCGCATTTTCACGGATGGCTTCAGGTCTGGGCGGGGGTCCGGTGCTGGAGTCTTCTTTGAACGCGAAAACATCCGACTGCACTTCTCGTTAGGAAAGTATGCGTCTGTCTTCCAATCAGAGATATACGCAATCCTAATGGCCATGCACTATGTTGTGAAGCACAGGTGGAAGGGGGAAAGCATATGCGTCTGTAGTGACAGCTAAGCTGCACTAAAAGCTGTGTGTAACCCCTTAACTAGCTCCAAATTAGTGCTTGAACTCAAGTCCTTCTTGAACAGGGTCGGCAGACTAAATTCATTAAGGCTTGTATGGTTTCCAGGTCATTCTGGGATCCCAGGAAATGAGACCTCTGATGAACTCGCTAGAATGGGTTCAGAGGAGAGCTTCTCAGAACCTGAACCCGGTCTAGGTCTATCTGCGTCCACGGTAAATTCCTATATTAACGATTGTGTATTTAACACACACAACTGTAGATGGAGGGATTGTCCGGGTTGCAGGATGTCTGCAAAAAATCTGCAGCATTCCTCCTGTCTTTAAGGAGAATCGACTGCTTGTGGGAGTTATCCCGGGCCATTACACTTTTGCCAAGCATCTCTACGTGCTCGGCATCAGTGAGACGCCTACCTGTGCTGCATGTGGCGAAGAGGAGGATGATACTGCAGAGCATTTCCTCTGTGATTGTCCCGCCTTTGCTCGCGCACGGTGGTGCACCCTTGGAGCCGACGTGGTGTGTGCCGAATCCCTTAGCTCTACATCACTCAAGCTCCTTCAAATTTTTCTCCGGAAAACGGAGAAAATACAGTAATGTAAGGTGTCTGTCTGGAGTACAATGGACCAGTGATTGCGTGGCATGCAAATAACTGACCTCATCCGCGCTGAAGCGAACCAGTCTACCAATCTACATGTGCTCATATATGGGGATCATTTTAAAATTGCGCAATAGAATGGGGGTAAGCCGTACTCGAACGTCTCTGACGAGTTCAATATCTATTTTCTCTCGTTTTGTGAATGGTAATTTAGGCAAAAAAAAGCGGCACGAACAAACCAATTATAAACAGAACGAGTAAAGCAAGTAGATAAAGCACGGCATAGTGTATACATATGTACATCTTCAAGACACTTGCGATTGCCCCAAAACCAAATGAACGAAAACGAAAACTCTTAAAGAGGATATCCAATAAATCAAGAAGTATTCAGGTTACTGTGACAGAAATTAATTGCTTTTGATCAGCGCAACGGAAGTGCGGCTGTACGTTACAAAACATCAGGGTCATGGGCAAGAACAGGCAGACCTTGAAATACTTAAATAAAAATCTTATTTTCAATCAAGGTCGCTTATACACCCAGCCATTCATATGCTAATGCTTTGAGACTGCTCGACAATAGTCTCTTCCCTTTTCTATAAGCCACACAATACCACATACCATTGTCGTCGTCGTCGATTAATAAATTATCTATTCATGGTGTTATCAGGTTTGGAGCGGTGCTTCTTAAAAGCAAATTTAGAAGTCCGCCAATATCAAATCCCGAAATGCCCACCGTTATTGTGGAACATCTGTTCCCTCAGGGACAGCCGCCTAATATGAGTAGCATGGCGGAGATGAACATAAATGAAATTCCTGGTATTTCTCCAGAGGAGTTATGTACATAACGCAGTCTCGAAGGTCAAAAAGAACAAAATACCCGGACCGGATGGAATCCCAAATAAGGCAGTCAAAGCGGTCATTACGGCTAGACCAGACGCTTTCCAACACACCTTGGGAAAATGCTTGCAGGAGTTGATCTTTCCCACACAGTGGAAGCTGCAGCACTTGGTACTACTGCCAAAAGGAAAGAAATCACCTGGAGAACCGTCCTCGTATCGGCCAATTTGTCTGTTGGACACAATAGGCAAGATACTAGAACGAGTGATCTACGATAGGTTACTGGCGGTGGCGGAAGCTAACGGTGCATTGTCAGCCAACCAATACGGCTTCAGAAAAAGACGATCAACGGTCGACGCCATAGAAACAGTGGTAAACTTGGCCGTGGACGCCATCAAAGGAAAAAGATGGAAATCGGGGGAGAAGAAGTGTGGTGCAGTAATTATATTACTTACTTACTTATCAGGCCAGCGATCCATGGAGGATCTGAGCCTGAGCTATAGCTGCCTTCCATCCTTGACGGTCCCGGGCACGCTGCTTCCAGTTGTCAAGACCAAGATGTCTTACATCCGCGATTACTTGGTCTTTATACCGGAGGTTCGGTCTTCCTCTTCTTCTCGAACCAGGAGGCTCGGAGTCGAAGACCCTCTTAGCTGGAGCGTTGATGTCCATGCGCTCGATGTGGTCGAGCCAGTGTAGTCGACGGGTCCTTGCCTTCCGGACTACATCCACATCTTGGTACAGCTCGTAGAGTTCGCGGTTGTGTCTTCTTCTCCATTCACCTTCCTCACAGACAAGACCAAATATCCGGCGCAGAATTTTTCTTTCGAAAGAACCCAAAATCAGCTCCGCTGTCCTGCTTATCGTCCAGCTTTCGGCTCCGTACAGCAAAACTGGCAGAATGAGCGTTTTGCAAAGCATGACTTTGGTCTTTCGAGTGAGGAGTTTTGACCCCAGTTGTTTGGATAAGCCGAAGTAGCAGCGGTTGCCAAGGGCGATTCTATGCCGGATCTCCACTGTTGTGTCATTTGTGGAATTTACGTTTGCCCCGAGGTAGACCAACTCCTTAACTACCTCGAAATTGTAGCTGTCAATTGTTATATTTTGTCCCAGGTGGTGAGCGACGGATTGACAGATTTCGCTTGACAGCATGTATTTCGTTTTGTCCTCATTGATCTTAAGACCAACTCGTTTCGCCTGTTCTTCAATCGCCGTGAGTGCTTCCACGATGCTACGGCGAGAACACGCGATGATGTCGATATCATCCGCGTATCCTAGTATCCTAGCAGCTGGATGGACTTGTAAAAGATAGTGCCTTCCCTGTTGACGCCTGCCCGTCGCACTATCTGCTCCAGCACCAGAAGTCACATGACAGCGCATCTCCTTGCCGAAATCCGGTGCATGTTTCGAATGGTTCCGAGGTCCTAGAACCGAGTTGCACGGTGCATCACGTGTTTTTTAGCGTGGCGCGACACAACTAGATCAGTTTTCCCGGGATCCCGAATTCGGCCATCGCCCCAAACAGTTCTTCACGATGAATGCTGTCGTATTCGGCTTTGAAATCGATGAAAAGATGGTGTGTATCGATTCGAAACTCGTTTGTCTTTTCCAGGATTTGTCGAAGTGTGAACATTTGGTCTATAGTTGATTTGCCCGGCCGGAAGCCGCACTGGTAGCTGCCGATTAGTGCGGTGCAAAATGGTTTTAGACGTTCACACAATACGCTGGACAGGATCTTGTATGCGACATTGAGCAGGGATATACCTCTATAGTTCTTGCAAGAGGTAGGATCGCCTTTTTTGTGGATGGGGCATATAGAGCTGGTATTCCAGTCGTCGGGCATGCTTTCATCTTCCCAAATTCTGCAGATGATCTGGTGCATGCTCCCTACCAGAACATCGCCGCCAGCCTTGAAGAGCTCTGATGGCAAGCCATCTGAGCCTGCGGTCTTGTTGTTCTTCAGCTTCTGAATGGCTGTGCTGACTTCTTCGATGCTGGGTGGGAGGACTACTTCAGCGGCTGGAGTTGGGATTTCCTCGGTCCCTACCACTCTCTCTTGGTCATGCTCGTTAAGCAGCTGCTGGATGTGCTGCTTAAATACATCCACTATTCCCTGCGGGTCGATGACAAGATTACCCTCGCAGTTTCGAAGAGCCAGGTTGCCCTTTTTGAAGCCTCCTGCAAGGCCTTTGGCTTTCTTGTAAAAGGCTCGTGTTTTATGTTTATCCCTAGACTCCTCGATATCCTTGAGCTGGGAGGCTGCGAAGATTCTTTTCTTTTGTCGCAGTAGTTTTTTCTCCTCCCTTCTGCCTGGTTTTCCTCTGCAGCGCCTATTGGTACGCCTCGTCGGTTGCTGCCTTTTTCTGCTCACACTCGCCATCATACCACGGGTTTCTTGTCGGGGGTGGTAGGATATTTGGTCCTGTCTGTGAGGAAGGTGAATGGAGAAGAAGACACAACCGCGAACTCTACGAGCTGTACCAAGATGTGGATGTAGTCCGGAAGGCAAGGACCCGTCGACTACACTGGCTCGGCCACATCGAGCGCATGGACATCAACGCTCCAGCTAAGAGGGTCTTCGACTCCGAGCCTCCTGGTTCGAGAAGAAGAGGAAGACCGAACCTCCGGTATAAAGACCAAGTAATCGCGGATGTAAGACATCTTGGTCTTGACAACTGGAAGCAGCGTGCCCGGGACCGTCAAGGATGGAAGGCAGCTATAGCTCAGGCTCAGATCCTCCATGGATTGCTGCCCTGATAAGTAAGTAAGTAAGTCCCGCGGGGAGAGTGGTTGAAGTGTGCAGAGGTGTGGTTAGTACGTAGGCGCGTGGAAAAAGGAGAATAATATTCCGCGCGAATCGTGCATGCTGGCAACACGGGTTACCAGAATCTTTTGAAGATTCCACATCCTTGGGCGCAACCAAAAAAAAAAAAAAAACAAAAAATGCCTAAGCCACTCTTTCAAGATAGATCTTCAGCATCCATACATCCAAAACTGTCTATGAACGTACACATACGTGTGTTTCTAAGTTGAAACTGTAACAATTCCGTCCACATTAGCAAACTTGACAGCGGCGCTGATCGTAAACCTGTTTCGAAGCTATCCTCCTTTCATGGATGACTGGTTCTGTTGCTTCATCGTTTAGCTAACCACACAGCTAGCAATGACGAATAAGTTTATCGACACTTGTTTATAACGAGTGTTAGCATTATACATTGGGTGATAATTATTGAAACTTCTCTATCGGCTGTTCAGACTATACATATGACCGCCATGAGTTATTATGTAACTCGTGAAAGCAAAGTTGGAAGCCATCGTGACGGTACGTATCCATCTACATATTTGCGCATACATGCTACCCAATTTAATATGACTCGCATACTGGTTCGCTCCCAAATGGAGGGAGGCAAACATGCCAACTGATGCAGTTGTGTATTTTTGCATATTCTTATTCTGAAGCATAAAAGCACACGACATGACGATGATGTCACGCATCATCATTCTGAATGGAGAAGGCAGAGAGAACAGCTAAGACCTGTGGAACTTTTTGTACGCAAAAAGGTGAATAGGAAATCGTAATGTGGAGCCAATTATAAATCTATTTAGTCGTTCTGATTGTCGTATGTTTGCCCATACAATACCAATGAAAGGGAAAACCTAAGCTTCGAATGGGTGCCATATGACACGGTGATTAAATGGGAATTAGCACAACTGGCATTGTTGATTGTGACGTTGTTGTGTGCGCTTTTGGTTTCATAACGAACGAATCAATTTACAAAACACCAAGTGTAGACTAAATACATACATTGCCTAGAACAGGGAAATAAAAATCTACCAAAGAGCACATCGGTTACTACTAGAACGCACAGAGGCACCATATGATAATGTTACTATTGTGACATATCTATTTAATTGATTACGAGCAGTATGATTCAGAACCTATTTAGCACATGAATGTCCACTGGAGATAGCCTGATAATATTCGTTTGATTCCGACTAAAAGCTTTTACTTCAGCGATAAGTTTTTGTACAAATTGGTTTGTTAAACGCGCTATTGGTAAAGATTTTGATTTCGATATTATCTCTTCCTTGACGACGTATACATATGTCTTCTTACTTAGATCTATCGGTCATTTTCATACCCAAGGCAGGCAAACGCTCCCACACGTACAGTGGTGTTCTCATAAATAGCACACCCTTATTCAAATGTGTATTTGCTTGCAATACACACTGTACTTACAAGCTGCACAGGAGTAAGGCCATAATATCCCAAGGTAGTACCGTTATGACTAACAAAGGCCTCGTAGGGGTAGCATCTATCCGACGGATGCTGGCCTGCTAAAAAGCGAGAAGAGCCACCGCAGTCGAACATCTTGCGGCACTGTTAGTAAGTCCTATCCCCACCTCCCCGTGGTGCCATCTGGAGATTTCCTATGGAAATTGCAGACGGGGAAGGGCGAATGGCGAGCCTCCTGCGCCAAAAAACAGGATTAGCCGGTTGGGCTACGGCCTAGTAAGCCGTAACCGTAAAAAAAACACAAACTCCGAAACAACCACAAGCCTTGGATATAACGGACCGGATTTATGTTGACGACCCTTGCAAAAAACGGAAAAAGGACAATGATCTTCGGCTTTGTACGTGGAATGTTAGGTCCCTACCTTGGCTTCACGCCAAGGTATTTGGCATGATCTGCGAATCTAAGGTAAGCCCCATTGAGCCCCCAGCCTGCAGTTCTCTGTCCATTGTTCGAGTTTTCGTAGGCCTGTTTCCATCAAATCTCAGGTCGTTAGAAGGTGTTTCCCGCTAATTGCTATTGCAATATCGTCTGCATACGCAATGACCTTGCACTCGCTGGCGTCCAGAGATAGGAGTATCTCGTCCATAACATCGCCACCAGCCTTGAAGAGCTCTGATGGCAAGCCATCAAGCCTTGTTGAATAGCTGTGCCGACTTCTTCGATGCTGGGTGGGATTACTACTTCAGCGGCTGGATTTGGGATTTTCTCAGTCTCCACCACTCTCTTTGTTATGCTCCATAAACAGCTGCTGGAAATGGTGCTTAAATACTCGTACTTCCATTATTTCCTGCGGGTCGGTGACAAGATTAACTTCGAAATTTCGAAGAGCCTGGGTGGCTTTCCTGAAGCCCCCTGCAAGGCTCTTATCTTTCTTATAAAAGGTCCGTATATGTTTGTCCACCATGCACCGTGGCGCAGTGGGTAGTGTGTCGGCCTCTGACGCCGATGACACGGGATCGAATCCCGACACAGCCATGTCATCGAACGTGTTTTTCACGGTGTTTCTCCTCAGCGGGGTTCTGACAAAACCCCCTGTAGTAAAATTGTCATGAAAAGCTTCTGGAAATTCGCCGTTCGGAACCGGCAATAAACTGTAGGTCCCTTTCACCTATGGGAAAATGAAATCACACATAACATGGGTGATTGAGAGAAGCTCGGCTCAGATTCTTCATGGACTGTAAAGCCAACATACATACATACGTTTGTCCATAGACTCCTCGATATCCTTGAGCTGGGAGGCCGCGAAGATTATTTTCTTTAGTCGCAGCTGTTTTTCTTCTCCCTTCTTCTGGCTCGGTACTCCTCTTGCGCTAGTCCGGCTTTTTTGCTCACACTCGCCGTCATACCACAGGACTCGGCTACTTCCTGAATGGCTAAGCGGCAATGCAGCCAGATATTGTTGACATTTGTGCTGGACGTACTAGGCATACCGGAGAGCCTTTCGCTCAGTTGCTTTTTGGGTCGTTGATGTTCGTTCACTACTCTCAGGGGTGGTTGTCCTAGACAGGACGAGAGCCGACCAAATTCTTCGTTGAGAATAGTCCGTAGTAATTCGTTCAAGCACTTTTAGTATTGCATTCGCAGAGGATGGATTTCAGTTGACCACATACTGTGAGTGTTATGCCTGCAGCAGTATGTCCGGTCACTTTCCATTCACAACTGCGTTGCATACGTTTTGTCGGTATAGGAATTTCTTTTGATGTTAAAAAAGGATGTAGGCAAGGTGACGCGCTGTCATGCAACTTTTTCAACATCGTGCTTGAAAAGATCGTGCAAGAGTCACTGGCCAACACAAGAGGTACGATTTATTTCAAGTCTACTCAATTGCTTGCGTACGCCGGCGACATTGACGTGATTCGACGGACACAGCGAGACGTCAATGAGGCTTTTGTAAGCATTGAGGTAAGGTAGAAGCGGCTAAGATGGGTCTCAAGGTTAATGAGGGTAAAACCAAATACCAAACCAAACCACGTATTGGCCAGAACGTCACCATGGGCGGATATAACTTCGAAGTGGTCAAGGAATTCGTCTACCTTGGCTCACTGATGACCAGCGACAACAACACCAGCGCTGAGATTAAACGCAGAATCACTCTTGCCAACCGCTGTTTCTTTGGGCTCAAGAGGCAATTGAGAAGTAGAGCCCTCTCTCGGAAAACCAAGGTGACACTATATAAGACCTTGATCATCCCAGTCCTCCTTTACGGCGCAGAGGCTTGGACCTTAACAAAAGCGGATGAAGATGCCCTTGGTCGTTTCGAGAGGAAAATTCTGCGCACTATCTATGGTCCCGTTTGTTCAAACGGTGTATGGAGGAGAAGATATAACGAAAAACTGTACGGGTTGTACAGCGATATCGGCCTGGTACGACGTCTACGGATACAGCGCCTAAGGTGGCTAGGCCATGTAGAGCGCATGGAAAATACAGCTCCGACCCGAAGAGTCTTCGAATCCACTCCGGAAGGAAGGCGCGGCAGAGGACGGCCGCATCATCGGTGGCGCACGCAGGTGGAAGGGGACCTTAACCAATTGGGCGTGCGGCGCTGGAAAACAGCTGGCCAAAGACCGTGCCAGCTGGAGACGCTTGTTGGTTGAGGCTCAGGTTCACCACGGACTATAGCGCCACCTAAGTAGGTAGGAATTACTTTTTCTTGGCTATGAAGCGAATTTGAACTATAGACCTTCCGCTCGGCGGTCGATGATGTTAACCACTGCACCATGGCCACCCCCCAGACTTCCAGTAGACTCTGGTAACCTCCGGTGTGCTCAGGCGTCCAATGTTGAACCTCCTTATGGTGGGCTGGTGCAGCTTTCTGACTTAGGACAGTCGAGCTCTGAATCTTACTGTTGCTGGAAATGGTCAGAGTCGACGTTTGCCGCCCAGAATGTTCGCATATCCAGGATGTTTGACGAGTGTCATGCGTCAATAAGCACATGGTCGATTTGGCTGAAAATCGACAGGTTGCTGTTTGGATTCGCTTGCGGGGAAATTTTGTGCTACTTATCGTCGCATTACGAGCTGTCGCAAAGTCCCTAAGTTGGAATTGGTTATCCTTTGTTGTATCGTGGACGCTGTGCTTACCGATCACTCCGTCAAAGTGTTCACCTTGCCGATTTTGGCATTGAAATCCCCGAGTACGATTTTAACATCGTCCTCCGGACAAGCTCCGTAGACGTTGTCCAAGAGAAGTCCTCTTTGATGGGGTCTTCATTCTCTTCGGTAGGTGCGTGTGCACATATGATGGCTGATGTTTTATAATCTGTCTTTGATGCGTATCACAGCCAAGCGATCACTTATGTATAGTCGATGACCTTAACGACCTTAACATGTGCGATTTTTGGTGACAGCTTTATTAGATGTCGCAATCTTTTTTCCTCATCATACCGTTTCCTATCCAGCGTATTTCCTGGTTTCTTGTAGTTTAATTGTTAAAAAAGGGGATTGATTGTACAAGGCCTATATGTGTCATAAGGCACCATTCTTTCTAAAGTTCGGCGTGCTTCAGTAAGCACGAAACTATGCCAATCGTCTCATCTTCTTTTGTTTCGAAAATAGAGAGCTACGGTGGCTGTATTGGGGGAACGAGGTCCAATAAATATGAACAAAAGACATGTTTAACTGATATTCTCCGCATTGCAGAGGGCACCAACGTAATTTTGCTTCATGCTAATAACTAAAAAGAGGAAAAAAAAACAATTGAATTCAATATTCAACGCTTAAGGACGATAACATAAGAGTAAAACTATTGTCCGACACAATAACGTTCGTGTCGGAACGTCTAATTACAAATTTATCAGCTTCGAAAGGCGTTCGTTTAATGGAAAATTCACTTTATCAGCATTCGTTGTACTTGACGTTCACAGTATCAGTACGTACTTGTTTTACAAATCCACCAGTTCATTTTGCAAAAAGAAGAACAAATGCAATTGAATTGCAAATCTTCTTCTTCTTAGTGGGCGCTACAGTTCGGGGTGAACCTGGGCCTCAACCAACATGCCCCTCCATCTAGCACGATCTTTCGCTAGCCTTTTCCACTGCCGCACACCCAGTTGGCTGAGGTCCCCTTCCACCTGTGTGCGCCATCTTAAGGGCGGCCGTCCTCGGCTTCTTCGTCCCTCGGGGTTGGATTCAAAGACTCTCCGGGCTGGAGCTGTGCTGTCCATTCACACTACATGGCTGAGCCATATTAGACGTTGGATCCGTAGGCGTCGTATTAGGCCGATGTCGCTGTAGAGCCCGTGCAGCTCTTGGTTGCATCTTCTCCTCCATCCCCCGTCTGCGTTTATAGGCCCAAAAATCACGTGCAAAATCTTTCTCTCGAACCGACCAAGGGCCTCCTCATCCGCTTTTGATAGCGTCCATACTTCTGCGCCGTACAACAGGACCGGGATGATAAGGGTCTTATATAGAGTCAACTTTGTCGTTCGGGAGAGGGCTCTATTACTCAGTTGCCTCCTGAGCCCAAAGAAACAGCGATTGGCAAGAGTGATTCTGCGTTTGATTTCGGAACTGATGTCGTTGTTCAAGGTCACTGCGGAGCCAAGGTAGACGAAGTCCTTAACTACCTCGAACTTATATCTGCCTATACAAACGTTCTGGCCGAGACGTCGGTGTTGAGCGTCCTTTTTTGATGACAGCATTTATTTAGTTTTGCCCTCGTTTACCGCCAAACCAATTTTCGCCGCCTCCATCTCAATACTCGCAAACTCCTCATTGACATCTCGCTGTGATCTACCTATTATGTCAATATCGTCGGCGTATGCAAGGAGTTGCGAGGATTTGAAATAGATTGTGCCTCTAGTATTGGCCAGTGATTTTTGCACAATCATTTCCAATATGATGTTGAAGAAATCACACGACCGCGCATCGCCCTGCCTAAGTTTTTTTTGACATCAAAACTATCGGTAAGGTGTTCACCGATTCGGATGGAGCAGCGAGCATTCTCCAAAGTCATCCTGCATAGTCTGACGAGTTTAGCAGGTATGTCAAAGGTAGACATAGCGTTGTATAGCTCGTCTCTAATTACGCTGTCGTATGCGGCTTTGAAGTCGACAAATAGATGGTGAGTGTCGGCTTGAAATTCATTGGTTTTCTCCAGTATCTACCGTAGTGTGAAGATTTGGTCGATGGTGGACTTCCCTGGCCTGAATCCGCACTGATAAGGACCTATCAGCTTATTTACAAAATTCTTCAGGTGTTCACACAAAACGGCAGAGAAGATTTTGTAGGCGATGTTAAGGAGACTTATTCTTCTATAGTTGGCGCAATCAGAGGGGTCTCCTTTCTTGTGGATCGGGCATACGATGCTGAGACTCCATTCCTCGGGCATGCTTTCCTCTAACCATATGTTACGGATGAGCTGGTGCATGCTCCCAACCAGGTCATCCCCAGCTGCCTTGAAGAGCTCAGCAGACAGTTCGTCTGCGCCAGCAGCTTTATTCGACTTGAGCTTCGATATGGCAATCTTAACTTCGTCGAGGTCAGGGGGACAGAATTCTCTGCGGTCTCCGTCGATTAGAAATGGATCATTCTGCCTGACAGCGGTATATTGACTAACATCGCCGTTATACAGTCTGCAGAAGTGGTTTTTTCATATTCTCAGCATCGACTGCGGTTCTACTACTAGGTGTCCGTTCTCATCCCTGCAGGCTTCCGTTCTGGCTTTATAACCTTGGCATGTTCGCTTTATCTGTTGATAAAACTTTCGAACGTCACGCCTGCAGTAACACCTCTCCAAATCCTCAATCGCGCGCTTCTCGTGCTCTTTCTTCTTTCTTCTAAGAAGCTTATGCTCCTCCCTTCTTTTTAACTCGTAGAGCTCACGAGCTGGTCTTGTTCTTTTATGCAGCAAGGCCTTATATGCATCCTGTTTCGCTGTATGAATCCTCCTGCACTCGTCATCGAACCAGGTGTTTCTTCGTGGTGGAGCCTTGAAACCCAAAACTTCGGATGCAGAGCTTTTCAGGGCTTGTTTGCAAAGGCTCCACTGCTGTTCTATTGATAGCGTGGAGGATTGAGGTGTATTGGAGAGCTTAGGGGGGACGCGATCGGTAAAAGCACGAGCGGTTTCTGGCGATAGTAGCTTTCCGACGTCATAACATTGTATTCTTACTCTACTCCGTTGCGTTCGTGATATCCGTTGCAAATTGAATTGCAAATAGTGTCGACGAATGTATTGGATTT
Source organism: Eumerus sabulonum (assembly GCA_951905685.1). NCBI lineage: Eukaryota > Metazoa > Arthropoda > Insecta > Diptera > Syrphidae > Eumerus > Eumerus sabulonum. The sequence continues at coordinate 245,514,338 of OX645060.1, forward strand.
GTTTGTTGTGGCAACCGATCGCCTTTAGACATTTTTTACAATGAATCAAATGCAAACGAAAATAATAAATAAACAAAAGTGTATTGTTAAAAATAGACGGCGACACATGCAGATACATATACCTTTGCTGACAGATTCACCGCGCACAGATCGTTTATTTAGTAACCGAGTAATCAGCCATATACATGAATGCGTGTGGCGGAAACTATAGTCATGCTCTATCTACACCTACATACAGCGTGTGATTGTGTTTAATTGATAAAATTCACTAAGTAAAAATGAATTTAAGACAAGCGCTAATCAATTTCAATAGCTGACGTCATATCAAAAGTATCTGCGCGCCCGTGTGTGCGTTGATAAGGCAAAGAGCTTACTATGCGTACGTATATAGCTCGTATAGCTCGAAGAAAACCATAAAACCAATAGATACATATCCAAACAACATCAAATAATACATATGTATGTATAGGCGGGTGTATAAAACCACGTTCGGATCATGATCTCAACAATTCTCGCTGCCCATCACACCTGTCCTTGGCTGTAAAATGAAAATTATATATCATTTGAACCTCTCGTTTGATAAACTGATAACAGAAACAGCTTTACAGATACAATACGAAGGTTCCCCATCGCCCTAACGACAAATCAGTGTGTCGAATACAACGCTAAAATAAAAAGTAGATAGAAGTAGGTGGCACTGACACAGGCACTGGTAATTATAAATCGACGAACGGTGGAATTACTTTGCCTATGTCGTAACAGCCTGGCTACTAGAGGCGTTGTCTAGCCTCAACATGAGCAACGACAACGAAAACCCATGTTTGTGGCTTTTTTTCTTCTTGTTTCTCCTTTTTCTCTCTCTCTTTCGTCTGCAGTCGGCTTCTTGGCTATTAATTTATGTTCTTATACCGGAAGTGGTTCTTTACTATATTTCCCTTGAAAGGGAATCATTAAATTTTGTCGGAATATGTCTTGTATAACTGGTCTTAAGTCCGACAGTGTAGTGACCACGATTTAGGGCAGGTGGAGACGAGCAGAATATGCATTCCTTTCATTCCAGATCTATTTTTATCCCGATCATTGTGGGTGATGATGATTAATTTCTTTTATTTATTCTTAATTTCCGTATTCTAATTGGAAATGGGGATGGAATAGGAGATGGAAATGACAGAAACCAATTAGAATGACCTCAACGTTGAACTGTCGACCGTCGCTCGTCCCCCGAATAGAAATATTGACATTAGTGATGTTCATTTTATAATTATTGATTCTCTTACGAATACTCCTTCCCGATTAAATCCATTTCTTTTCATATCATAAAACCACCAATGAATCCGAACCCGAAAAAGAATAGTTTCGTGGGGGAATAAAATAGAAAAGAAAAATACAAAAACTGGGAGTGGACCTTCTTCTCAATATTATTTCCACTAGCTGGAGAGCAGGGGTGAGAAGTTAAAACACAGCCAGCGGCTAGCTAATAGTACTTACCCATCGCGTATTTTTTTTTCTCCCTTTTTTTGCTTTTAAATCAAATCACGTTGAACTTTTCATACAATATTCTCGACGTAGTCACACTGAAAAACACTTGTTAACACCTGATCTGACGTTTAGATACTTTTTCGCATACTGTTTGCCACTTTTTACAATTTTCAATTTGCAGTAAATCGAAGAAATTCCAAGAACGAACGCGAGACACCACTTTTCACGGAGCCAAATGAAAAATCCACACGCAAAGTCACACACAACTAAAAGTGATTACTTCATTTCGGTCGCTGCGTTTACAAGCTGGTTGACATTTACCGGGCGAAGTTTGACGCGATTCGTAGGTGACATTTGGGAAAGGGCGAGGCATTCACAATGGAGATATCCATTTTTTCTTTAATATTTATTTTAAAACTTCTAAGAAAATGGGTTTGTCGAAAAATGTTCGGGGGCAAATTTTGGATAATTGGTGTTCAAATTATTTGGCCAACGAGTGGGTAAATATTTCTATTTTTGAAATAAATTTCAGATAAATGGAGCCGATGTGGACAACAAATTTGACGCTTTTGGCACTTAAACAAAAACAATTGTTTGGCCAATGTCTACGCCCCCACGGTAACCGAGCAGAATAGGACAACTTTTCTGATCTCATGGGCAACATATTTGTAATATTCCAGGCTTAACACAAACTCGCAAATGGCAAAAGATGGCAACCAGAAACGCAGTAGTCTGTTTCCGAACATGCCAACCATATAAAAAAAAACAAATTTTTAACCAAACAAGGGATCCCTCCAGTCTTTTCTGACCAAGTCTAATCTAAATTTCCTGAAAATCACCTACAAGTAGACTAGCGGCTCATATACCGTCATATAAGACATCTACGCGGTTTTTTGGCGTTCGATGGTGTACGGTTTAGAGAAGAGCTTAAGAAATCTAAAATCTATCTTAATTCAGAACGAAACAATTGGTAGAGGGTGCTGTTCACAACCTGGGTAGCAAGTTCGATAACTGGATTAAGTATCGGTCGAAGCCGAAGGAGTATACTAAGCTTAGTCGTAAATCGAAGAATGATTCTCATAAACAGCAAATTGGTTAAAGTCCTCAAACGAGGAAAATTTACAAAGCCGGTTGCACGTAGAATATCTGAGAGTACCTCTACCGTAAAGCGGAAACTCTAAGTTTACTTATCAGCCTGAGCTATAGCTGCCTTCCATACTTGACGGTCTCGGGCACGCTGCTTCCAGTTGTCAAGACCAAGATGTCTTAGATCCGCAATTACTTGGTCTTCATACCGGAGGTTTGGTCTTCCTCTTCTTCTCGAACCAGGAAGCTCGGAGTAGAAGACCCTCTTAGCTGGAGCGTTGGTGTCCATGCGCTCGATGTGGCCGAACCAGTGTAGTCGACGGATCTTTATCTTCCGGACTACATCCACATCTTTGTACAGCTTGTAGAGTTCGCGGTTGTGTCTTCTTCTCCATTCACCTTCCTCACAGACAGGACCAAATATCCGGCGCAGAATTTTTCTTTCGAAAGAACCCAAAATCAGCTCCGTTGTCCTACTTATCGTCCAGCTTTCGGCTCCGTACAGCAAGACTGGCAGTAAGAGCGTTTTGTAAACCAGTTTTGACCCCAGTTGTTTGGACAAGCCGAAGTAGCAGCGGTTGCCGAGGGCGATTCTATGCCGGATCTCCACTGTGGTGTCATTTGTTGTGGAATTTACGTTTGCCCCGAGGTAGACAAACTCCTTAACTACCTCGGAATTGTAGCTGTCAATTGTTATATTTTGTCCCAGGTGGTGAGCGACGGATTGGTTTTTGCTTGACAGCATGTATTTCGTTTTGTCCTCATTGATCTTAAGACCAACTTGTTTCGCTTCCACAATGCCACGGCGAGAGCACGCGATGGTGTCGATATCATCCGCATATCCTAGCAGCTGGATGGACTTGTAAAAGATAGTGCCTTCCCTGTTGACGCCTGCCCGTCGCACTATCTGTTCCAGCACCAGGTTGAAGAAGTCACATGACAGCGCATCTCCTTGCCGAAATCCGGTGCATGTTTCGAATGGTTCCGAGGTCCTGGAACCGAGTTGCACGGTGCATCGCGGGTTTTTTTTAGCGTGGCGCGACACAACTGGATCAGTTTTACCGGGATCCCGAATTCGGCCATCGCCCCAAACAGTTCTTCACGATGAATGCTGTCGTATGCGGCTTTGAAATCGATGAAAAGATGGTGTGTATCGATTCGAAACTCGTTGGTCTTTTCCAGGATTTGTCGAAGTGTGAAGATTTGGTCTAAAGTTGATTTGCCGGGCCGGAAGCCGCACTGGTAGCTGCCGATTAGTGCGGTGCAAAATGGTTTTAGACGTTCACACAATACACTGGACAGGATCTTGTATGCGACATTGAGCAGGGATATACCTCTATAGTTCCTGCAAGAGGTAGGTTCGCCTTTTTTGTGGATGGGGCATATAGAGCTGGTATTCCAGTCATCGGGCATGCTTTCATCTTCCCAAATTCTGCAGATGATCTGGTGCATGCTCCCTACCAGAACATCGCCGCCAGCCTTGAAGAGCTCTGATGGCAAGCCATCTGAGCCTGCGGACTTGTTATTCTTCAGCTTCTGAATAGCTGTGCCGACTTCTTTGATGCTGGGTGGGAGGACTGCTTCAGCGGCTGGAGTTGGGATTTCCTCGGTCCCTACCACTCTCTCTTGGCCATGCTCGTTAAGCAGCTGCTGTAAATGCTGCTTAAATACATCCACTATTCCCTGCGGGTCGGTGACAAGATTACCCTCGCAGTTTCGAAGAGCCAGGGTGCCCTTTTTGAAGCCTCCTGCGAGACCTTTGGCTTTGTCGTAAAAGGCTCGTGTTTTATGTTTATCCCTAGGCTCCTCGATATCCTTGAGCTGGGAGGCTGCGAAGATTCTTTTCTTTTGTCGCAGAGTTTTTTCTCCTCCCTTCTTCTGGCTCGGTACTCTTCTTGCGCTGCCCTGGATTCCCTTTGCAGCGCCTTTTGGTACGCCTCGTCGGTTGCTGCCTTTTTCTGCTCACACTCGCCATCATACCACGGGTTTCTTGTCGGGGGTGGTAGGTACCCTAAGGTGGTTTCGGCTACTTGCTGAATGGCTGAGCGGCAATGCAGTCACATATTATTGGCATTTGTGTTCGACGTAGGCATACCGTAGAGTTTTTCGCTCAGCTGCTCCCTGTAGACTCTGGTAACCTCCGGTGTGCTCAGGCGCCCAATGTCGAACCTCCTCCTGATGGGCTGGTGCAGCTTTCTGACATTGGACAGTCGATCTCTGAATCTTGCTGCTACGAGGAAGTGGTCAGAGTCGACATTTGCCCCTCTGAATGTTCGCACATCCAATTTGGTTGGCACATGGTCGATTTGGTTGGCGGTTGACGGTCGAACCTTACTGCTTTAGAAATATTTCCAGGGAAGGCCCTTTGTGTTTCTTTGAGGGAGGGGGTTTGTCGACCCCCTATTCTTGGAATCATTTAGCACTCCTTACGAAGTAAGAAGGTCAGTTATCCTTATCCGTTGAACGTCAGTCAAGTCGTTAACGAATTAGGATCTTAGGTATTGTTTCCTACTATGTCAGAGGACAGACGCAGAGCAGGTGTTGAATGAACTCAACTTCCACTTCGCCTTCATAGCTCCTGCAGAAGTCATTCTTGAAGTCAAGCTTGACCTAGTTTTTGTGCATGCCAATAAGACAGTGGCCAATGATGACAGCAATGATCGTTTTAGGGAGACTAGTCTCATGGTTCGCTGTCGTTCAAATCGTGGCCAGATTTGCGTGGTGGTTAGGTAGGTATGCCCATGGGTCCATTTCACGTTTGTCTCAGCCATGGCTTGATTAGTTAGCTCTAGTTTAATGGCTGCTAGTGGTGTACCAGCGTATGCCATGTTATTTCGTTGCGTCGTTCCTTGTTTGGCGAGTATGTCATCTTTCTCATTTCCTGAAATGTTGCTGTCCTGGTACCCATAAAAGCTGAATGTTAAACTGTTCAGCCATCTCGTTAAGAGATAGGCAGCAGTCGAGGTTTGCCTTGGATGTATAGGCATAGGACACCAGGGATTTCAGGGCTACTTGGCTGTTAGTGAAGATTCGACAGATATCACGTTCCACCTTAGCCATGACAGCACTTCCTTTATTGCTAGCAGCTGCGCCTGGAAGACGCTGCAGTGGTCTGGTAATTTTAAGGCCAAATTCAGTTTCAATTGTTTGCAGAAGACTCCACTACCCATCCCGTCTTTGGTTTTTCATCCATCTGTGTAAAAGTCCATGCAGCCCCTGCGGGGTCGCGCTTATCAGGACCATTTATTCCTTTCTGTGGAAATTATTTTGAACCTTTTGTCAAAGACCGTAGTGGGCTCAGTGTAGTCGGAGTTCTCTGCCAAAGTTGTCCTGTCGTCCAAGATAGAAGCGTGACCCGCAGTATATAGCTCGTCCATTTTGAGGTTGCCTTTAATCTCGCAGCTGTATGTATATGTGGCTATCTGCTTGCCGTAGATATTGAGTGGCTTTAGGTGGAGTAACCTGTTGATCGCCGCCGTTGGAGTAGACCTTAGGACCACGGTGATGCACAGGCCTGCTAACCTCTGTACCTCCTCGATTTGCTTGTGGTATGTTGTTTTGTCTAATGCTGCCCACTAGACTGAAACACCATACAGAAGAATAGGTCTAACGTCTGTGATGTACAACCATAGGGTTATTTTGGGGCTGAAGCCCTATTCTTTTCCTAAGGCTTTCTTGCAAGTGTAGGACGCTATGGTTGCCTTCCTTGCCCGCTCGGTAATATTTTCTTTCCAGGTTGATTTCCTGTCCAGTATGACGCGAAGGTATTTGGCACTAGAGGAATAGAATAATCTGGTATCGAGTAGAGTGATTGGACATATGTCCGGAATCTTGTGCTTTCTAGTATAAAGAGCACAAGTTTCGTTTTTCGGGGGTTTATCCCGAGTTCTGCCCACCTGCACAATATATCGTCCGCATACGGTCATTCAGCGTGTGCAGACATTTACCTGAGATGGCAATAGCAATATCATCAGCGTAGGCAATAACATCTAGGCCTTATTTCTCTAGTTTAGTTAGTTCTCCTCCAGAGAAGAGGAGAGAGGACACCTTGCGGAGTTCCTCTACCGATCTAGTGGTTTCTCGGTTTCCCCATTTAGAGAAGATCTAGCCTTCCCTCCACTTTTAAAATTTCTAGCCCTTCCGCAATTGCTTTGAGTGTGACGTTGTTGAAAGCGCCCTCTATGTCCAAAAAGGCTAATTGGGCGTACTTTTTGAGGTGGATTGATCTATTCAATTTTCCTCACCAGGGTATGCAATAGGCATGCTCTGCATTTGAGATTGTTGCTGGATCAAAGTTGTGTCGTATGTGTACGTCTATCAGCCTTTCCAGAGTTTTTAGTACAAAGGAAGATAGGCAGATAGGCCTAAGATTCTTGGGTATAGTGTGGAAACTTTTGCCGGCCTTGGGGATGAAAATTACCCTTGCGGACTTCTACTTTTCTGGTACGTATCTCCAGATTAGACATTCTCTGAAGATGATTTCCAGTAATGGAAATTGGAAATTGCATAGTCTGTGTGCAAGTTCGATAGGGTAAATGCCCCGGCGATTTAAAGGGCTTCAAACTTTTTATAGCCCAAGTGATTTTGTCTTTGGATTTCAGAGCAGCCTGGGAAGTACGTGTTAAGGAGAAGATTGTGTTTTGTTGCTGCGACGATGTTCATACTCCAATAGAGAGTAGGCAGCTAGGATTTGAGGAATTTTTAAAGAAGATTTTTCTTAGTCTAGCTTAGCTTTAGTGGCGTTACAGCCAATGAAAGACCAGAGCCAAGCTTCTCTCTATCACCCATGTTATGTGTGATCTATTTTTCACACAGATGAAAGGGACCCACCGTTTAATACCGATTCCGAACGGCGTAAGTCAAGAAGCAAGTTATACTACGGGGGGAGTTTGCCAATACCCCGGCCAGGAAGGACGTCCGTAGTGTACTTGCCATGAAAAAGCTTCGCGACTAAGGCCGTTCGGAATCGGCATTAAACTGTAGGTCCCTTTCGCCTGTGTAAAAAATAAATCACACGCACCAAGGGTGATAGAGAGAAGCTTGGCTCTGGCCCTTCATGAGCTGGAATGCCATCAAAGAAGGACGGTGGCGCACGGTGAAAGTAGTTTCTATTCCCAAAATAGAGAAAGAGGATTGCTTACTCGCCGAGAGTCTTAGACCAATCAGTCTAACATCCTTCTTGCCGAAATGCAGAGAGAGATAGTAGAGTTGCACGTGCGCAAAGTTGCTACTTAGAAGAGCGGTAGCAGCCTTACCGTACTTTAGATTAATTTGAGTGATATAGAGCGTGTGTCCATACAATGACAATGGATGGCCACATTTAAGGGGACGCACACACGTGGGCAGGGACCTTAAAAAGATGGGAGTGTGATACTGAAAACGGCTAACGAAGGATCGGGCTGACTGAATAGTAAAGATGTTGACTTCTATCAAGGCAATGCCCGATGAGTTGTGGTTTTGATGCTCACACCTTAAGTTTAGGCATAGAACCATCTGACTATTACTTGTGACGCCACTTAATTATTCGCATCTAGGATATAAATTCAGAACGGAAGCCTGCAGGGACGAATAGGGAACCCTAGTAGTAGCTTCACAGTCGGTACCATAAGAATCTGGAACTTCTGCAGACTGTATAAAGGCGATGACGAAATAGATTCCGCTGTCAGGCAGAATAACCTGTTCACAAGAGACGGTGGTAGCAGAGGATTCCGCTTCCCTGACGTGAACGAAGTTAGAAATCCTTTTTCTGAACTTATATAAGCCCAACAAAGCTACTGGAGCAGGCGGACTACTTGCCGAGCCCTTTAAAGCAGCTGGAGGTGATCTGGTTGAGAGCGTGCATCAGCTCATTTGTAAGGTATGGTCAGAGGAGGGCATGCCCGATGAATGATCCCTTAGTTCGCCGACCCACAACAAACGAGACCCTTTCATTCGGTTCCTGCTTTATGGATGAGGAGGTCATTGGTCATTTTCAACGAAAAATTCTGCGTACGACTTTGGGCCCAATCAGCATAAATGGGAAATGGAGGAAAAGTCTTAACAGTGTAAATTGTACGGGCTGTACAGAAACGTGAACCTAGATGGGTTAATCATATAGAGCGCGTGGACACTACAGCTCTGCCCTGAAAGGTCTTTGAATCCAACCCTGAAGGTCGACGCGGTTGAGGCCACATGGAAGATCTATCCTGGCTCAGGCCGCGTTGATCCAAATAGAGTAATGCTTCTGGGTGGACAAAACCGTCAAGTCGCACTCGCTCACCCAGCCCCAGGGATCAAGTTAGTGGCCGACGTCAACGCCCTTGCAACGTGACCTCGAATCAGTTTTATAGGACCTCGTTGGGATAGAATTCCGTGTACTCGGACTCTGATGTTCTGTTCATTCCAAAACAAGTCTCAAACACTCGAATCCTTTCCATCATGCACTCACATTAAACCAAACGAGACATCCATAGGCAATCATGGGCATAATTAAGGCCATGTAGCAGATTACCTTTACCCTGGAATCAAGGTGGCTGCTGTGAAAAGCGAAAGCGCCCCGAGCCCTTGCTAGAGTAGTATCCAAATTTTTATCAAAATATACATAGATACTGATCCAGCCAGATCCCGAGGCATCTGACTATACTTCTATTTGCCACTGGACGCCCGTCCCACAGAGGTGTTCTAAATAATATAGCCTACAGTACTGCTGAATCTTGTCGAAGTCACGGTGTAGTAAGGTGAAAATGACATCGATCGTTGGACCCGAGCTGTACGCGATTATGTCGTCTGCCTATGCTATCGATTGGCGGCGAGAGACGATCAGGTCGTTGATGTAAATCCTGAAAAGGATTGGCGTGATCACTGTGCCCAGTTGCAAGCCATTTTTAATATCGAACGATTGAGTAGAAGTCGCGTTGGCAATTTTCACAACAAACTTACTCCCGAACCCGTCAGCATTTCACAGATCATATATAGCAAGGGTTTACTTATGCCCAACTGTTTGAGCTTGTAGTAGAGTCCTTCTAACCTTCTAACCATACGGTGTCGAAAGCTTTTTCCAAGTCAATCACGCAGGCACCCGTACACTGGTTCTTGCAAACATTCCATTGGATATCCGAGACGAGTTTCGACGCGGCATGTTCGGTATAAAGCCCTGCCCTGAAACCAAATTGATGTTCATGTCCTCAGCCCATTTCGATAGCGCTCTATGGACCACCTTTCGAAAACTTTGCCGATAGTCGGAAGGAGACTTACCTGAGATTTGCCGGGTTTGAGGTGTCTTTGACCCTCTTGGATATTCGGTCAGTACTTGCGGATTTTTTCTTTTTACGTGACACGAAGATCAACTGGAGATCCCCCGTCAAAATGGTTTAACCCCTTCATTGGTGACCGCATTGTTTGCCATAAAATCATCACTGAACCTGGCGAAACCAAGCTTCGCGGATCGCCAATGTTCGATATCGTTTCGAAGATAGATATGGTGAAGCAGAGCTCTGCTCCACAGGTTGTGGTTCGGGCGAATGCTTTTATTCACCTTGTGGTATCGTGATGCCGATGGCGTGGTATCGTGATGCCGATGGCGTAGTATCGTGATGCCGATGGCGTGATATAGTGATGACGATGGCGTGGTATCGTGATGCCGATGGTGTGGTGTGATGCCGATGGCGTGGTGTCGTGATGCCGATGGCGTAGTATCGTGATGACGATGACGTGGTATCATGATCCCGATGGCGTGGTATATTGATGCCGATGGCGTGGTATCATGATGCCGATGGCGTGGTATCGTGATGCCAATGGCATGGTATCTTGATGCCGATGTCGTGGTATCGTGATTCCGATGGCGTGGTATCGTGATGCCGATGGCGTGGTGCCGTGATGCCGATGTCGTGGTATGGTGATGCCGATGCCGTGGTATCATGATGCCGATGACGTGGTATCATGATATAGTGATGACGATGGCGTGGTATCGTGATGCCGATGGTGTGGTGTGATGCCGATGGCGTGGTGTCGTGATGCCGATGGCGTAGTATCGTGATGACGATGACGTGGTATCATGATCCCGATGGCGTGGTATATTGATGCCGATGGCGTGTTATCGTGATGCCGATGGCGTGGTATCGTGATGCCGATGGAGTGGTATCGTGATGTCGATGTCGTGATACCGATGGCGTGGTATCGTGATTCCGATGGCGTAGTATCATGATGCCGATGTCGTGGTATGGTGATGCCGATGCCGTGGTATCGTGATGCCGATGTCGTGATATCGTGAAGCCGATGACGTGGTATCATTTGTTTAGAGCAATTTGTTTTTTATTGCATATTATTTATGTCGTGGTATGGTGATGCCGATGCCGTGGTATCGTAATGCCGATCTCGTGATATCGTGATGCCGATGACGTGGTATCATGATCCCAATGGCGTGGTATCGTGATGCCGATGGCGTGGTGTCGTAATGCCGATGGCGTGATATAGTGATGACGATGGCGTGGTATTGTGATGCCGATGGTGTGGTGTGATGCCGATGGCGTGGCGTGGCGTCGTGATGCCGATGGCGTGGTACCGTTCTATCCATTGTTTGTTATATCAAAACGTCCATCTCTATAAGATTCCTGTCAATCTCGCCGTTTGACAGGTTCCTGTTGTGGGTGGAAAGGATGCGCTCAAAGTGAGCGCTCCAAGCATGGCCAACGTGCTCTACTATAATCGTAGGGATGCGTCTGGACATACTCTGCCATTTCCGCAATTGTCATTGTAGTATTCAAGGGTATGTAAACAGTTCATGGACCATTAGTTCGTGTCGTCCAGTTTCGGTCGTGAATCAAGCAGCATAAGATCTAAATAGGAGCCGTTTCTAAGAAACAACAGAATATCCGTTTCGAGTATGTAATTTGATGCTGCACTCAATGTTGCGCATGTCCCACCATTGGCTTGCTATGCTCCTTGTACATTGAGAACATTATTTCCTCAATCAGCATGTTTGGTGTTGAAATCTCCGGCCAAAACATAAGTTTTCGGTCGAGTTCAAGCACAGAAATCGAAATGGTGTTTCGAGCTCTGCAATGAAGATATTGGGCTGAGGTCCTTCACCTGCATAAGTCGATGCTATGTACATACTCCTTCCGTTCCGAAGAGGGATACACACAAATACAAGCCTCTAGCATCTGGAACCGCCGTGCTTTAACGCTAAATGTGACCTTATGTTTCATATGTATGTATTCTTACGCTTCGAAAGGCGTCACAGGTCGGTTTCTTCTGATTATATTCTAAGAATTGTGCCCTTCTGGTTTAACTCAGTTTCTTCACTAGCCAGAAGCACATCAGGGCCATTATTTTGCAACAGGTTATTTTGATCAGTGAATTTACATTCACAGGCAGGTTCTTTTCACTGGAGACTGCTGGCAAAATATCGTGCCAGTTGGAGAAGCTTTTTAAAGGAGACCCTGAACTGTAGCGCCGAAAAAGAAGAAGAAGCTCACACTTCACAATCAATATTGTACTTGTTTGTTTGTTTTTTTAATTTATTGAAATACTTTTAAGTTAAATACAGTAACGAAAGGAAAAAAGGTTGATAACTACACTTAAAACCCAAAGGAGGCAAGCCCTTGCAAATACTTTTCCTTCTCTCGTTATTTATATAAAGTCGAATTGAATTACTTGAAATCATGTTGCCTTAACATCTATGGCTTATACATATATATATATTTATATCATAAATAAGCTTTCTTCCTACTTAATACAACAACTTCTGTTATCGAATTTTCCTCTCTTTTTTTTTTGAATTTATTATTTGATTTATTTACAAGTAAGAAGGAGAGTATCACAAATTCGTCGTTCGAAATACAAACGTAATTTCTTGTTTTCAATTGTTGTTACTCCGAAATGGGGATGGCAGACAGACAATTAATTGCATTTTAATATTCAATTATTCTACGATTAACAAAAGCATTTCGTTAATTTTTTATTTTTTTTTGTTATGTGTACAGTGGTTGACATTCGTTTAAACGCATTTACACTTTTTTAAATAAATGTTCTAGTACTGGATTATTTTCAAGAATTTAAATTTAGTACAGTCAGGGGTCTACTACCATCAGTGTTAGGACTGTAACTGCCTGAACACAATGAGGTCGCGATCGCTGTCTCGGTCGCCTGTCAGAAATTAAATGTACGTAAGTCCCATAATGTAAACACAATAATGTCGCGGTCGCTGTCTCGATCGTAGGGTGTGTCGCGCGAGTTGGCAAACTTTTAACTCGGTCGTACGATATTGTGACAGCTGTGTAGAAAAGAACAAAACATAAGGAAATCTTCAAATCGGCGGTTGGCGGTTCGTTGTAAGTACAGGGGGTCTCAAAAGAAAGTTTACATTTAGAGGATCGATTAAAAAACGAAGTAAACATTCTATCGAAAACAATTTTATTTATCATTAAAGTTCACAACTTGAGAATTTATTTCTTAAAAATAATGTCATCTAAATGTAAGCCCTCGCGTTCGCGACAGCCATTTAATCGAACAGCAAAATTGTTCATTACAACTCCGCGCGCTTCCGAATCGAAAGGTCGGGATCACTGCGAACAGACTGATTTACATTCTTTACGTTTTCTTACGTTATCGATGACCTTGACCGTCCAGATTTTGGTTGATTTTTCTAGTGTTGAACCAGTCTCTTCAAACTTTTTTACCCATTTTCGAATGAGAGGAATGCTTGGCGCATCCCTTAAATGGCGTGAAATCCGAATATTGCAGAATTTTCTACGTGCCACAGTCGCCGAATCACCGTTTTTGTAAAACTCTCGCACGCACAACGCGCAGTCTGCACCTGAGAAACGCTCCATAGCGAGTGAATTCCCAAGAGCCAGACTACTGATTGACATACCTCCCGCGCCCCACGGATTCATTGCGATCACGCAATAAACTAAACAAATGTAAACTTTCTTTTGAGACAGCTTGTATATGGACAAAGGTGAAAACAGTTGTTGAAATTTGACATAACAAAGCGACCTCATTGTGGGCGAGATTTCGCCAATCCTAGCGACAGCAATGCCGACCACGACCGAGACTGCGACGGAGAGAGCGACTGCGACCTCATTGTGTTCAGGCAGTAAATCAACAGTAATATTTTTTGTAACGGTACTTTCCGGTTTCCACCAAGCGATTCATTTACTTTAAGCGGCCTACACACACGCTACGGATCGTATGGATCTGTTTGAACTCATTTCGCCACACACTGGTGGATCGGTATACATTCTTCATTTCACGCTGTTCGCCGTCGAGTAAGGATGGGTCGCCGGGAAAAAATAATTTTGTTGTGTGGTGTTTATTTGTGTGGAAAAAGAGAAGAAGGGATAATGAAAAAGAAACGTTCACTGTGGATGCAGGAGTGGTTTCTGATCCTAATAACTTATTCCTATATGTGAATGAGGGTCTCATAATTCTATTGCCTATTGCCTGGGAGTGTTTATTGCTTGTTTCACAGTTTTATAACATACATTTGTGCACATGTATGTACATATGTATGTTGGCGTTACAGTCCATGAAGAACCTGAGCCGAGCTTCTCTCAATCACCCATGTTGTGTGTGATTTCATTTTCACATAGGTGAAAGGGACCTACAGTTTTATTGCCGGTTCCGAATGGCGAATTTCGAGAAGCTTTTCATGACAATTTTACTACAGGGGGCTTTGTCAGAACCCCGCACATGTGCACATTATAAATCATAAATACAATCATAAACATATAAACAGACTGCATAGATGCACTCTAACAACATCGGGTGGACGTTTCCTAGGCATCGTCAACCGCGCCACACATACGCTACCGATCGCAAGAATATCAAACTCATTTGAAAATTTGCGATCTGTAGCAAACTACCCCACACACACGACGATCTGTTTGAATCGCAACCGATCCATTCGATCCGTAGCGTGTGTGTAGGCCGCTTTATGTATTATTTGTGCTCTGTTTTCCTTGGACATTCGTTTATACGCATCGGCATTTTAGTAGAGAATATAAACATTTTGTGTGTAAAAAACGTGATTAAGGTGAATATTTGTTTTATTTGTTGTTTTTTTTTTTCTTATATTAGTATATACAGTATATATAATTTCGAAGCTTTTCCAGCCATGGGTAAGGGTAAAAGATTGACTGACTGCGAAAAAGAAAAAATCAGGATTTTGAAAGAGGAGGAAAACTACTCAAACTGGAAAATCGCAATTAGAATCGGTAGAAGCGAAGGCGACATTTTTTTTTTTTAATTTGCGCGCACTCAAGGTCTAATAACCTTATTATGTCGGCGCCACAGTGCGGGCAGAAGGTAGAGAGGAAGAGGAATAGAGGAGATGCCGATGGACATTGATCTTAGGCCCGGTGCACACATGCGGTTTTTCGACGCATGGTGACGCTGCGGCACCGCATTTGCGTCTTACAGTACTCACAAATAAATTGAGTGGTGCACACGCACTTGCGGTGACGCTGCGTCACCGTGCGTTATTCTTGCGGGAAAAAAGACAAGTTTCTGCGGGACCGCAGCGTCACCGCAAACGCAGTTGCGTCTTCCAGTACATTGTTTTGTATTGTGCAGTACACACATGCGTCATTTTACCGCGTATTAATTTCAATTTAATTAAAAAGTCAAACATTTGTGATAAAAAAATATTTTATCACCACTGATAGTTCTTTTTAGGTCTTGTTTCAACATGGGATATATCCCCAAATCTGGAGCGAGGTCAATCATGTCTTCATCCCCAAGATTGGAAAGCCAAGTGAACAACCTAAATTCTATCGCCCTATTAGTTTGTCATTGTTCCTTCTAAAAAAAAAATGGAAAAACTGATATAGCTCCATGTTAGAGGTATCCTGAAGAATCAGATACCACTGCATTCCAATCAGTTCGCATATCGGAAAGAACTATCTACTGCGAATGCGCTACACCACGTGGGGACGCGCGTTGAAGATAGTTTCACACACAAGGAGATTGGAATTTGCGCCTTCCTCGATATAGAGGGGGTCTTTGATAATACTGGCTATGATTCGATCACCACTGCTCTCTCCTGCAGAGGTGTATACCATCCCATTAATCACTGGATTAGAGCGAGGCTAAATAGCCGTATTATATCAGCCCAATGCAGAAGGTCTCAATGACAGTATCGGCGGCTAAAGGGCGTCCACAGGGAGGATTCCTTTCACCCCTTCTCTGGCCGATAGTCATCGATGACCTACTACGCAAGTTAACCAGTCGTGGCTACGAGGTCATCGAATATGCTGATGACCTAATAGTCATTGCTACGGGCAAGTGCGAAACTGCTGCCTGTGAGCGCATGCAGCTCGCGCTTCAGTTTATCTCTGACTGCTGTGGCAGAGAGGGTTTATCGATTAACCCAAATAAGTCAACCTTAGTCCCGTTTACAAAGAGGAGAAAGATATGGACAGTTTCATATGTGTATCCTAAGACCTGATTTTTGGTGAAACTTTTTACTGCCAACTCATCAAAATATTTTACACTCATTCGAAAAGAGTTAAAAACAATTTCAGAATTTTCTCTCTATGGAATAATCCTTTTCTTAGCCGATGGTCAACAAAAGAATGTACCCAATAACGTCCTTTCTTTTTAAAAAACGTAGTTTTTATGCACTAGGTATGCGAAAATTACTCGTTTCTATTCGTAAACCTCCATTGCAGAAACCCGAACGCAAACTGCAGATTGAGACCTGCGAGAAAATCCCGCATGTGTGCACTGAATAATTGAGTCACCCCAGCGGCACCGCAGCGTCACCGTACGTCAAAAAACCGCATGTGTGCACCGGGCCTTAAATGCTTGCATGTTGCATTGAGGGGGGAAAACCGAATCCGGCAGGGAGTTCCAGATTCGTGTGGTTCGGTTAATGAAAGATTCTCTATATTTGACAGTACGTCCGAAAGCGGGCTTCAGAGTATATTGGTGAGCATTCCTAGAGAGACGTGTATTGCGGGAGAAATGTTGAAGGGGCGGAATGCAACTGGCTATTTCGTCAGAGCATTTTTGGTGGTAGTAACGATAAAACAGGGAGAGGCAGGTAACATTCCTGCGGTGTTCCAGCGAGTCTAATGTTTTGGTAATGCTGGAGTCACCTATCAGTTTTATGGCTCGTTTTTGTATTCTGTCTAGTAGGTGCAGTGAGGTCTTGGAAGCACCGGACCAGACATGAGCGTTAAACTCTAATCTGGGGCGAATGAACGCCTTATAGATTGTAGCCAGATCTAAGGGTGAGAAATATCTCTAGCATCTCTATAGGAAGCCTAGGCATTTCGCAGCTTTCTTGGCGACACTGAATATATGGTCACTCCAATTAAGATTGTGAGCAACACTCATACCCAGGATGGAAAGCTTTTCAGTTTCTGAGATGCAAGTGCCATTCATGGATAATGGTTGCGGGTTATTTATACGCTTTAACGACAAGAGACAGCATTGTGTTTTGGAAGCATTAAATTCCACTCTATTGTTTTGGATGATGCTGTCGATATCGGAATTTAATGAGCTTGACATACGCTGCCGCTCATTATCTACAACCGAAGTGCAGGGTCGTAAACTGGTGAACGAATATGAGAAGCTGAGGGTACTGTCGTCAGCGAAGGAGTGAATTGGATTAGAAGAAAGACAAGAGATCATTTATAAAAATAAGAAAGAGTGTCGGAGACAAAACGGAGCCCTGGGGAACACCGGCATTTACAAAGTGGGTATCAGACTTGAATCCGTTCAAAACAACTTGAATTGAACGATTCGAAAGGTAGCTTCTAATCCATTGAAAGAGAGACTCATCGATCCCAAAAGCACGCATTTTCGACAAAAGGGCTTCATGCCAAACCCTGTCAAATGCTTTCGAAATATCCAGTGCAACAATTTTGCTTTCACCTGCTTGGTGAAGCGAGTGATTCCACTTTTCAGCGGGATATGCCATCATATCACCAGTGGATCTGTTGCTGCGGAAACCGTATTGGCGGTCATTAAGGAGTTTCCGCGATTCAAGATATTTCATAAGCTGACGGTTAATCAGCGTTTCCATGACCTTGGAAAGAAGGGACGTTAGTGCAATGGGTCGGTAGTTGGAAGGAGAAGATGATTCGCCTTTTTTGGGTATAGGCTGGACAAATGCTCTTTTCCACCTACTCGGAAAGAGCCCAGAGGTGTAGGAAAGGTGAAAAAGCTTACGCAGTGGTCTTGCCAGCGTAGAAGAACACCTCTTCAGAACTATTGGGGCAATACCATCTGGACCAGCGGATTTGTGTATGTCGAGGTCTTTAAGAGCAACAATAACAATGCTTGAACAACGCTGGGAAATATTGCGACATTACTTTGAAAATCACGGTAATGTTGCAGAATGTGTGCAAAAATTGCGTACGGATTTTGGAAGAAGAGAAGCACCGTCAGCTCCGTATGTTCGTTATCTGGTGAAAAAAGTGAAAGAAAAAAGATGAGGACAAACCAAAGCGTGAAAAGCCAAAAACAGTGCGTACACCCGAGAATATTTCTGCTGCAGCAGAAAGTGGGCGCTTTACGCACAATCAACATCAATTCCCCTTCGTTCTCAACAATTGAACATTTCGGAGACATCATTGAGACGAATTTTGCATAAAGACCTTGGTATGACGCCATACAAAGTCCAATTGGTTCAGGAGTTGAAGCCAACTGACCATCCAATGCGCTTTCGCTTCGCTAAGTGGGCCTGCGATCGACTTACAGAAGATGCCGATTTTGCCAAAAAAAATCATATTTTCAGATGAAGCTCATTTTGATCTAGGCGGGTATGTAAACAAGCAAAACTGGCGCATTTGGGGCACAGAAAACCCGCACGCATACATTGAAAAGCCGGTGCACCCAAAACGAGCCACTGTTTGGTGCGGATTTTGGTCCAGAGGCATAATTGGGCCGTTTTTCTTCGAAAATGAGCAAGGAGTGGCCATTACAGTCAATGGCGATCGTTATCGGGCCATGTTGAACGAATTTTTGTTCACAAAAATTGAAGAGGAGGATATTGGCAATATTTGGTTTCAACAGGGCGGCGCTACGTGCCACACAGCCGAAGCTACACTCGATGTTTTGCGCCCTGTTTTTGAAGATCGCACTATCAGCCGCAGAGCTGATGTCGTTTGGCCACCTCGGAGCTGCGATTTGACACCGTTGGACTATTATTTGTGGGGTGCCGTCAAAGATAAGTGTTGCGCCGACAAGCCAGAGACAATTGACGCTTTAAAGGACAATATTCGTGAAGCCATTGGTGAAATACAGCTGCACACAATCGATAATGTGCTTAAAAATTGGACCGATCGTGTAGGCTACTGCATGGCCAGCCGAGGCAGCCATTTGAATGAAATTTTCCATTATTAACCGGAAGGATTGGCTCGAAGTGGACGCCCACGTACGTTCACAACCCGAGACACTCGCCTGATCTTGCGTAAAATAAAAAAAGACCCAAAACTAAGCGCTCCAGCAATTCAAAAAGAAACTTCCAATGAAACTGGTAAAGAAAGCAACCCTCAGACAATTCACCGTGTACTCAATAGTGCTGGTTGGTTATCATGGTCGAGCTATGAGGGGGAAACCTTTCATTAACAAGGTAAGCCGCCTCAAAAGACTACAATTTGCAAAAGACCATCTTAATAATAATTCAGCTTTTTGGAATACAGTTGTTTTCACTGACGAGAGCAAGTTTAACATCCATGGCTCTGATGGACGTGGCAAAGTTTGGAGAAAGGCAAACGAGGAGCTACATCCGAAAAATATGGTTGGTACTGTCAAACACGGCGGTGGATCGATCATGGTCTGAGGGTGCAAGTTAATATCATAGAGCATTGATTTGATCCGTAAGCGATGTAAACAAGCTGCGGTCAAAACACATGCAACATATTAGGGAGACCAGGAAGTGCGATCGATTTTTGTTGATACAGCTGCGGCTTAATGGCAAAATGATTTTAGTCGAAGTCAAGTGGTTGCAGCTGCGTCGGCAGATTCGTGCGTGATTTATGGTCTAAGTCCAAAGTCCAGCAAAGGGACGCTGCCGTAGAGCAGCATAACGCTTAGTATATAAGTTAATCTAAGTTCTCCAACATCATTCCCTTCGATCTCTCTAACATACCTCCGCAGATCAGGACAGCTGGACCAAACAGGGAGGATTGGAAGAGAGCACGAACGATATTTCACGAGGGAAGCATAAAATGGGCCATCAATTCTTTTGCCCCATACAAATCCCCGGGGGAGGATGGCATCTTCCCAGCCCTTCTTCAGAAGGGGAGTGCGTAAATCAGCCCCATGCTCATTAACATCTTTAGAACCAGCTATGCATGGGGACACATACCAACAAGCTGGACAGAGGTAAAGGTAAAATTCATTCCCAAAGTAGGCCGTAGACCCACAGACCTGCCTAAATCCTACAGACCGATAAGCCTTACTTCTTTCTTCCTAAAAACAATGGAAAAAATCCTGGATAGGCATATCAGGGACGGTGCACTGAGAAGATCACCACTTCACAAAAACCAATATGCCTACCAGCCTGGGAAATCGACCACGCATGCTCTTCAGGAACTAACGGCCCGGATTAACAAATCCCTGAGCGACAAAGAAATTGCGATAGGTTGCTTTCTCGATATTGAGGGTGCTTTCGATAACACTGAATACACCCAAATAAAACGTTGCATCCTCAGCACAGGGGTGGACAACACCACATGCAATTGGATCCAACATATGCTTAGCAACAGGAAAATAAACACCTCGCTAGGCAATGACAAAATCAGCGTAAACGCCGCGAAAGGATGCCCTCAAGGCGGGGTTCTCTCACCACTCTTGTGGTCCATCGTGGTTAACGAACTGATAAGCATACTCAGCAACAATGGCTTCTATGTCCCAGGCTACGCTGACGACATAGTGATCCTGATCAGAGGCAAATTCGAAGACACAGTCTCGGAACTCCCCCAACGGGCACTAAACCTTGTTGCAAACTGGTGCTTAAAGGTTGCACTAAATGTAAATCCTAGAAAAAGCACCATAGTCGCCTTCACCAAAAGAAGGAACAGGCACAAACTTACTAAACCTACCCTCTTTGGTGAAGCGATAGAGTTCTCAAAAGAAGTCAAATATCTAGGGATAACTCTAGACGAAAAGCTCACTTGGAACTCTCACATTACAAAGACCATTGAGAAAGCCAGGATCTCTTTATGGACCAGCAAAAGTCTCAGTGGCAAAAACTGGGGCACAAACCCCAAAATGTCCCGCTGGCTATACAGAGCAATCACCAGACCAATCCTTACATATGCTGCGCCCGTCTGGTGGCACAAAACAAAACAAGTATCAGTGCAAGCCAAGCTCAACAAATTGCAAAGACTAGCTTGCATCTGTATCACTGGGGCCATGAGAACAACCCCCACAGCAGCACTAGAAGTCATCACAGACCTGCCACCTCTTCATCTCCAACTGAAGAAAGAAGCAATGGTATTCGCCCATAGAGTGATCGTGGAGGATGACTCTAACCGTAGGCTCTTTCACCCTGATATCCTTACCGAAATAAACAGGCATGAAATCCTAAAGATATCTCTTACAGACAACTGTCTCCCCAGATATAACTTCAGCCAAAACTACAAGGTCACATTCCATAACCGACAAAACTGGGAACAGGATAGACCCTCCTTCAACCGTGGATCCTACGTGTGGTACACAGATGACTCCAAAACGGACGAAGGCGTTGGGGCTGGAGTATACGGAGCAAATACAGGCACATGCATCTACGTCAGCATGGACAGAGATATAACTCCGTTTTTCAAGCAGAGACAAACATTTACATTCTCTCTGACAGCAAGGCTGCACTTCAAGCCCTAAAGAGCTTTGAAATAACCTCCAAGCCGGTATGGGACTGCCTACAGCTACTTCATCAGCTGGCCAGTACAAACAGAGTTCATCTCAATTGGATACCTGGACACAGCGGCCATACAGGCAACGAAAAGGCGGACCTCCTAGCAAGGAAAGGCTCTGCATCACCATTTATTATGCCACGGCCTTTCTGCGGCATACCCACTAGCACCACCAAATGCTGCATAAACAATTGGTTTAGGAACACGACGGATCACTACTGGTCACAAACGAAAGGTAGCAGACAAGCCAAGCTGTTCCTCCCAACTACATCCCTCAAAAGAACGAAACAACTTCTCATGCTTTCGAGGAGTCAGATTCGTTTAATCACAGGTTTCCTTACTGGACACTGCCCAGTTAATAAACACCTCAAAACAATGGGCATCATACAAGATGACACTTGCCGTATGTGTAATGAAGACGAAGAAACAGCAGAGCACATACTATGCCACTGTAACTGCCTGGTCAGTACACGTCTTCGTCACCTAGGCAAGTATTATATTGAAGCAGAAGAAATTGCTGCCAGCTCACTCAAAAGCATACTAAGTTTTATCACTAACTCAGGATTCTTGAGTGAACTGTAAGTGGGGGACATCACAATAGGCCCAATCGTGGCCGCAGTGATCAGGCGACTCTGTCCCACCCCCTAAGCCCTATCTATCTATCTAATCTAAGTTCAGCCCAACTCCAGTTCATCATCAACATCAGAGGACTCAGCAGTTCATCATCAACATCAGAGGACTCAGCAGAGATCGAGATTCATTGATGAAATTATGGACAAATATATTTATTTAAACATTCTAAAGAGCAACCTGCACCAGAGCGTCGAAAAATTAGGCTTAGAAGGATCATTTATCTTTCAGCAAGATAACGACCCGGACCACTATCTTGTTGTAGCCAAGATGCGCTTACGGATATCACGAACGCAACGGAGTAGAGTAAGAATACAAAGTTATGACGTCGGAAAGCTACTATCGCCAGAAACCGCTCGTGCTTTTACCGATCGCGTCTCCCTTAAGCTCTCCAGTACACCTCAATCCTCCACGCTATCAACAGAACAGCAGTGGAGCCTTTGCAAACAAGCCCTGAAAAGCTATGCATCCGAAGTTTTGGGTTTCAAGGCTCCACCACGAAGAAACACCTGGTTCGATGACGAGTGCAGGAAGATTCATACAGCGAAGCAGGATGCATATAAGGCCTCGCTGCATAAAAGAACAAGAGCAGCTAGTGAGCTCTACGAGTTAAAAAGAAGGGAACAGCATAAGCTTCTCTGGAGAAAGAAGAAAGAGCACGAGAAACGCGCGATTGAGGATTTGGAGAGGTGTTACTGCAGGCGTGACGTTCGAAAGTTTTATCAACAGATAAAGCGAACATGCCAAGGTTATAAAGCCAGAACGGAAGCCTGAAGGGATGAGAACAGACACCTAGTAGTAGAACCGCAGTCGATGCTGAGAATATGGAAAAACCACTTCCGCAGACTGTATAACGGCGATGTTGGTTAATATACCGCTGTCAGGCAGAATGATCCACTTCTAATAGACGGAGACCGCAGAGAATTCTGTCCTCCTGACCTCGACGAAGTTAAGATTGCCATATCGAAGCTCAAGTCGAATAAAGCTGCTGGCACAGACGGACTGTCTGCTGAGCTCTTCAAGGCAGCTGGGGATGACCTGGTTGGGAGCATGCACCAGCTCATCCGTAAGATATGGTTAGAGGAAAGCTTGCCCGAGGAATGGAGTCTCAGCATCGTATGCCCGATCCACAAGAAAGGAGACCCCTTTGAATGCGCCAACTATAGAGGAATAAGTCTCCTTAACATCGCCTACAAAATCTTCTCTGCCGTTTTGTGTGAACGCCTGAAGCCTTTTGTAAATAAGCTGATAGGTGCTCATCAGTGCGGATTCAGGCCAGGGAAGTCCACCATCGACCAAATCTTCACACTACGGCAGATACTGGAGAAAACCAATGAATTTCAAGTCGACACTCACCACCTATTTGTCGACTTCAAAGCCGCATACGACAGCGTAATTAGAGACGAGCTATACAACGCTATGTCTACCTTTGACATACCTGCTAAACTCGTCAGACTATGCAGGATGACTTTGGAGAATGCTCGCTGCTCCATCCGAATCGGTGAACACCTTTCCGATAGTTTTGATGTCAAAAAAGGATTTAGGCAGGGCGATGCGCTGTCGTGTGATTTCTTCAACATCATATTGGAAATGATTGTGCAAAAATCACTGGCCAATACAAGAGGCACAATCTATTTCAAATCCTCGCAGCTCCTTGCATCCGCCGACGATATTGACATAATAGGTAGATCACAGCGAGATGTCAATGAGGCGTTTGCGAGTATTGTGATGGAGGCGGCGAAAATTGGTTTGGCGGTAAACGAGGGCAAAACTAAATATATGCTGTCATCAAAAAAGGACGCTCAACACCGACATCTCGGCCAGAACGTTTGTATAGGCAGATATAAGTTCGAGGTAGTTAAGGACTTCGTCTACCTTGGCTCCGCAGTGACCTGGAACAACGACATCAGTTCCGAAATCAAACGCAGAATCACTCTTGCCAATCGCTGTTTCTTTGGGCTCAGGAGGCAACTGAGTAATAGAGCCCTCTCCCGAACGACAAAGTTGACTCTATATAAGACCCTTATCATCCCGGTCCTGTTGTACGGCGCAGAAGCATGGACACTATCAAAAGCGGATGAGGAGGCCCTTGGCCGGTTCGAGAGAAAGATTTTGCGCGTGATTTTTGGGCCTATAAACGCAGACGGGGGATGGAGGAGAAGATTCAATCACGAACTTTACGGGCTGTACAGCGACATGAGCCTAGTCAGGCGTCTACGGATTCAACGCCTAAGATGGCTGGGCCATGTAGAGCGAATTGACACTACAGCTCCAGCCCGGAGAGTCTTTGAATCCAACCCCGAGGGACAAAGAAGCAGAGGACGGCCGCCCTTAAGATGGCGCACATAGGTGGAAGGGGACCTCAGCCAACTGGGTGTGCGACAATGGAAAAGGCTAGCGAAAGATCGTGCTAGATGGAGGGGCATGTTGGTTGAGGCCGAGGTTCACCCCGAACTGTAGCGCCCACTAAGAAGAAGAAGATAACGACCCTAAGCACACTTCGCTCTTGGTTAAGGAATGGTTGCTTTACAATGTTCGCAAACAATTAAAAACACCGCCCCAGTCGCCTGATTTGAATGCTATTGAACATCTATGGAAACATCTAGAGCGAAAAACCGGCCAAGTGCGAGTCGGACTCGCGCACGAAGGGTTCCGTACCATCTGTAAATACATATAAATATGAAAGAGACTATGTATGTATGATAGAGTAGTTAATAAAATCGATCCGATAGATTGCACTTTTGCACTGATTCTGTGTCGCATCTGATCGCGTCGGCTGTCCAGGATCAATTCCTTTTTTCTTCAGCACACACAGATTCTCTAACGGGGCACTCGTTTCACGCAACCAAACTCACCCTTAAAATACTACACAGTGCGGTCTATGCACGGTGTGATCGTAAACTCAGCCAGTGTACTTCAACACACTTAAGCTAAGATTAGACGACGTGTAAAAAACACATAATTGTGTACCCGTGACGTCAACGAAAATTTCAACATACGAGTTGCATATTTAGTACGTGTAGCGAATATGGCGAACTACATAATGTGTGTATCACACGATATGTGTATTGTGTAAAAAAAAGCCGCATAAAAATATGTGCTCCAGGCGATCGCATAAAATGTGGTTACATATGCGTACACAAACTTTGCTCCACATTTTTGTGTAGATTACACTACGTGTAAATTTTTCACATTCAGTTCATATGTACACAACGACGAATTCATACGTAAGTTTCACAATGTCGAAAAAGAAGTGGGCTGCTGTTTTGTTTTGGCAACGTTTCTGGTCGAAAATGAGGAGGAAAAACCCGAAGAAATTATTATACGAAAACGTCGAATTTGGAGAAAAAATTGGGTGAGACTTCGGGAAACAGAAGGTTTTTGCGCGAAGTTGCTTCTTGAATTGCGTGACGACGAACCTCGCTTATATCAAAATTTCGTACGGATGACGGCTGAACAGTTCGATAATTTGCTTCATTTGGTGCAACCATATATAAAAAAAGCGAACACAAATATGAGATTGAGACGCAATTTATAAAGCATTGGCCAGGGATTACTTAAAGGTGCGTACTTGCAATTACATGTATGTATACACATACATGCATATGTATATATATGTATATGTATTTAAATTTGCCTATGGTAGGTACCAAAAACACAGGTGGGATGGGAAGCTGTTGCACGCCAATTTAATGAGCAATGGCAATTTCCAAATTGCATAGGCGCACTAGACGGCAAACACATTGTCATGGTCGCACCGCCAAACGCGGGTAGCGTTTTTTATAATTATAAAGGTGAGGAGAGCGTCTATAATGAGAATGTGTATTAAAAATATAATTCATTTCGAAAGGCACACATAGCATCGTGTTAATGGGAATTGCGGACGCATATTATAAACTAATATACGTGGATGTTGGTCGCAACGGACGATATTCGGACAGTGGGGTGTTCAATCGTTGCACCTTCAGTCAAGCATTGGCTACCAATCAGCTGTGTCTGCCACCACCGAAACCCTAGCCTGGTCGTGAATTGCCCGTCCCATACGTAATTGTCGCAGATGATGCATTCGCTATGCGCCCAAATATCATGAAGCCGTATGCTCAACGTGGTCTAATGTTATTGCAAAGGGTTTTCAACTACCGACTTAGTCGTGCACGCCGCATCATTGAAAACACATTTGGAATCATGTCGGCGCGTTTTCGCGTTCTGCGGAAACCGATGCACTTGGATGCTGAAAAGACAAAAAAAACTACACTCGCTTGTTGCGTTCTTCATAATTACTTACTGACAACAAATACGACGAAATACGCTCCGGGCACATCATTTGATCAATATGATGCAGAAGGCAATCTAATAAGCCAAGGTGATTGGCGTCACGATAATATGCCGAAGACAACGTTGTATCCCCTCGAAGCACAAAAACGATGCCCAGACAGCGCAAAAGAAGTACCTACAAAAAGAATTTACCAACTATTTCGTCGAAGAAGGAGAAGTCGAGTGGCAGTACAAACACATTTAACTTTAATTAATAAAATATGGTATGCATTTATAATTAATTAAAATTTGTTTGATTCGGTAGTTGGTGCAGCTGGTGGCTGAACAATCGGGTTGTGACTTAGCTCAACTCCAACGTCCTGTTGCATGGACACCCCATTCTCATCAATAATTTGCACAGACATTACCTGCGACTGTTCGACTTCAGAAGCGTCCATGACGTCGTACATCACTTGCGATAACAGTCTACGCAAATTACGTCGATTTTCGAGCGCGAGGTTTTCCTGATATTAAATTCTGAGTTGCCTCCAAATCCGACATTTCAGATTCAAAATTGAAAATTCAAAAACACGATCACAGCAATGTGACATACAACAAAAATGTGTAGCTGCAGGATTTTAAACAAGTACACAATTTTGCCTGTACACATATTTGTGTAACCGAGCTTTTAAATGCCAAATGTTATATGTGGCACTGGATTACACAATATGTAAAAATGCACATATTTTTGTGCGCAATAGGTTCCACATATTGTCTACATAATTGTATGTGCTATATGTGACTGGCATAATTATGTCTATTAGACGACATGTAGCCATTAATGACAAAATCTGACGTCAAAATGACGTCACGGGTACACAATTATGTGGTTTTTACACGTCGTCTAATCTTAGCTTTAGTCGTCTACTCTAACATGTATGTTACCTCATCAGTCATCACTTTAAACCACATTTTTTGTATGATGACATATCTTGGTTGCAGGCAGGCTTTCGGCATATTACTTTGATAATCATTGAACCATTGAATTCAAATCAATTATCTTACTTGACAGCAACGATGTGAAAAGGTGAATAACAATAAATATGAGGAAAAGGTTTGCAGCTAGGATTAATTCATCAAAGACACAAATATATTGTCGACTAACCTTAGTTCAGTATGTGACCAAGAGCTTTTTGGATGAAAATCATGTTGTATGGGAGCCCCCCTTAAATATTCATTTTGTTATGTTTTTAGTATTTGTCGTGGTAGCGGCAACAGAAATACATCATCTGTGAAAATTTCAACTGTCTAACTATCACGGTTCATGAGATACAGCCTGGTGACAGACGGGCGGACGGACAGCGAAGTCTTAGTAATAGGGTTCCGTTTTACCTTTGGGTACGGAACCCTAAAAATTAGGAAGCATGATATTAAGTCAAAGAATGACCTGAAACGTGTTTTCCAGGAAGAATGGTCAAAAATCAGCCCAGATGTCACCAAAGAACCTTGTTAATTCAATGCCTTCTAGGATGTCTGCCGTCATCAAGGCAAAAGGTTACTCTACTAAGTACTAGTTCTTAATTAACATTTATAATTTCTTCCGTTTTTATTAAGTTTTCCTTTGATTTTCTTCTTTGTGTACTTACTTTTGTGACTAACTGTATGTATCTTGTTGGAAAGCTTGTTCTTGTATAACTAATTCGTAAAATAAAAATCTGAGGATAAGTTAAGTTGCAAGGTGTGTTCGTAGTTAGTTGTTGTTCTTTTATGATACATTTAAAACAGGCCACACTATACGTATATGGTTTCGTACATTGCTTTTGATGAAATGAAAAGAAACAATGTTAGTCCTTGGAACTTGTTTAGTTGGGTAGGGAGGTTATGTGTCGGTATTACTCTTCGTCGGTGTCTCCTTCGCTGGAATAGCCGGTGTTTTGTGGACGTCGGGAAAATGGAGCGGCAATCACCTGTCTACAGAGAAAGTTGTATTCGAAAAGAAACAAACAGAATGAAAGGTACGAATCTGGTTACATTATCTCGTTATTTGACAGTAAATCGTTTAATGTGTTTGCAACTAAACTTTGTTTTTTTGTTTTAGTGTAAATATCAATCAATGCTGCGCAATAGAATCGTCCTCGACTTGCCATTCATATTCTAAAATAATAAAAATTACAATAACAATAGGACTGGACTCTACATACTGTATGAGTGAATGGGTGAATGATGCGATGATGTTCTCAATTAAATTTCGTTACGATTCCACATGTGAAAGAAATGTGCACAGTTTATTTGCCATTGCTGCTTTACAAATATAAATCATAAAAGCAAACATAGGTAGTATTCAAGCTTAAATAATAATAGAAAAGAAAATGGTAATTATAACAAAAGTAAAAAGAGCAATTTCGTTGTTGCTTTTTTGTTCTTTTCTTTCTGCAATTACATGGAGGCAGAGCTAATGTGCATTTGTTATCATTTTTTCGTTTTTTTTTATTATTTTTTCCTTCAAAACTTATTGCATTTATGCAGTACTATACATTTTGGATAAATTGTAATGTGTGTAGGTAACAATATATATATATAGATGTATGTATATAAGAACTTACGCTATCCTTCTGTAATGATTTAACCATTCCTCTAACATTTGTGCAACTAATAGTGGTCGCTTTCTGAACTTTTGTTGAGCTACTAACAGTCCGCCCTCTGTGACGCAAACATCTAACCATTGTCTCATGATGGTCTCTTCTCTACCCATCTAAACGGACAATAGATATGTATATTATAGTTTATTAGTATAGATAGATAGGTGGATGTTGTACCTCAGCTTGAGTAAGAAAGTGTATAGGCAACAATTTTGATTCGCAATCCATTAAAGGCAAAAATGTAACATCTCCGGATTCATCGCGTCGAGCATCAATTCTGCCATACGGCTCCATAGGTACTAAGGCGCTAAAGTGTCCCCGTGTATAGCCTAGAGCTATAGGTGACTTTATACAAAAGCTTTGGTCCCAAAAAAATGGTAAGTAGAGACCTTGAACACCAAAAAACAAATCAAATTTTAATTCAAAAATTAAAAAGAAAGAACATATGTACATATATAAGACGTTGTCCAAATGAGGTGTAGGAGGATCGAAAGTACTCACTACTCACACCACCTCCCCCCTTCATTTCACTTGTATGTGGCGTTACATCTCCGGACTCGACCTTACACCACTCGATATTTTCGGCAAGCAAATTGCCACACAAATGGCCATTGGACTCAAAGCCAACTCGAACTGGACGAGCTCTGTCACTGGCCACTCCTCCATCCTGAATAACAGGTCAACTATGGCAGAAAACTTAGACCTCACAGAAGGGTACGCTGGAAGAGCCGACACACTCGCCAAACAAGGAACGACGCTACGATCAATCGTGGTTTGTGAGGGAATACCCTGTGCAACCATTAAACTTAATCTTACAAATCTCACCAGGGCCGAGACGAACCGAAGATGGACTCAGGGACATACCTGCCTCATCACCAGGCAAATCTGGCCCCGGCTCGACAGTCAACGGACTAGGAGTATTATCTCCCTAAAAAGAACTGACATCTACAAAGTCATCGGTGTCATCACTGGACACTGCCTTATTGGCAGTCACGCGCAAAAACTAGGTATAATTCCGAAGCACAAAATATTTCCACGAATAGGGGGCTAAACTAGCTCGTAGCTGCACAACGGGCCTCCTGGCCTATGTGTGTTCTTCTCATTTCTGGGAAGGCTACGGTCCTACCTACCTACCTACCTACATCTCCGGAGAACCTAAGCATAGCTTCTCTCAATCACCCATGTTGTGTGTGATTTTATTCTCTCATAGGTGAAAGGGTGATAAAAGACCAACAAAGGCCTCGTAGGTCCGTAAAATAGCGAGTAGAAGCCATTGCAGCCAAACATCTAGCAGCTCTGTTAGTAAGTCGCATTTTCACCTCCTCGTGGTGCCATCTGGGGATTTCTATATTAAATCGCGAACGTAAGAGGGCGAATGGCGAGTTCCCTGCGCCACAATAGAGGATAAGTGTCGGTTAGGCCATGGCCCGGCAAACCGTACCAAAAAAAAAAAAACCGAAAACCCTCGGATTGAAAAAAAAAACCGGCCAAAACGGTTCATGAGATGAGACGGACGGACGGACAGTGAAGTCTTAGTAATATGGTTCCGTTTTACCTTTGGGTAGGGAACAGTAAAAACGAACCGATTAATCGATGACGACCCAGGAAACAAAACGAAAGGAAACATGGCAGCCGAACAACTTGGGGAGGCCCTAGAGTACTATAAGGCATATCTAGGAAGTGCGATGGGATGGACCGGGCAAAAAGCGGATGAGAAAATGTGACATCTACTACGGCGGCTGTTGATGCGGATTTGTTATTAGAGATGATCCGCATGAATATTAAGTTCGCCAACATCAGCCTAATCTGCGCTCACGCCCCTACCGAGGACAAGGATGACGCTACAAAAGACGACTTCGCTACAAGAGCGAACATATGCCCAATGGCGATATCTTCTAGTTGCTAGCACGAATTTCCCCATATCTCAACATCTACAAGGGGACTTGGCGAACTCCGGATGAATCAACCGTCAACCAGATTGACCACATTGCGATTGATGGTAGGCACGCATCCGATATTCTGGATGTACGAACTTTCCGAGGAGCCAACATCGACTCGGACCACTATGTTGTGGCAGGCAGGTTACGACTACGAATATCCCTGGCCCAGAAAAATCGAGTAAGGCCAGCGGCATACAATGTTACAATCGCAAGAGATCGCCAGAGCCTTTGCCAATCGCGCTTCCCTCAAGTTCTCGGAAAACCCTCTAACACCTGCTTAGACCGTACAGAACTAATGGACCCGTTGACAACAAGCCTTAGAGAGTGCTGCTTCTGAGGTACTGGGTTTCAAAACGCCACCAACAAGTAACCCATGGTTTGACGAAGAGTGTAGGAGGGCACACACAGCCAAGCAGCAATCCTATCAAGCGGCGCTGCACAGAAGGATGACAGTTGTTCGTGAGCATTATAAGCAGAAGTAGAGAGAGGAGCGTAAGCTTCTCAAAACAAAAAAAAAAAAAAAAAAAAAAGAGAGCATGAGAAGCTCGCGACCGAAGAAATGGAGAGATGTTACCGCAGGAACGACGTTCGGAGGTTTTATCGACGAATAAAACAAACATGAAACAGATCCCGCTGCCAGGCATGAATGACAACGGACGATGATAGCAGAGAATTCCGTCCCCCTGACCCGGACGAAGTTAGGAATGCTTTTACTAGGCTTAAGTCCAACAAAGCTGCTGGAGCAGACGGACTACCTGCCGAACTCTTTAAGGCTGGAGATGACTTGGTTAGGAGTATGCACCAGCTGATCTGTATGATATGGTCAGAGGAATGTATGCCCAATGAATGGAATCTTAGTATCATGAGCCCGATCCACCAGAAAGGAGACCCTTTTGTCTGCGCCAATTACAAAGGTATAAGTCTCGGGAACATCGCCTATAAAATCTCCTGTGCTGCACTGTGTGAACGCCTAAAAACGTTCATTAATAAACTGATTGGTCCATATCAGTGTGGTTTGAGGCTCGAAAAGTCCACTGTCGTTCAAGTATTCACACTGCGGCAGATCCTGGAAAAAAAAAACGAATTCCAGATCGACACCCACCACCTGTTTGTCGACTTTAAGGTCGCATACGATAGCATACATAGAGACGAGCTATACAACGCCATGTCTATTTTTGACATCCTTGCCAAACTCGTCAGATTGTGCAGGATGACATTGGACAACTCTCGCTGTTCCATCAGGGTCGGAAGCGATTTGCCCGATACCTTTTATGACACGCTACCGTGACATTTTCTACATCCCTCCTTGAAAAGATCGTGCAAAATTCACTGGTCAATACGAGGGGCACCATCTTTTTCAAGTCCGTACTACTGCTCGCATATGCCGATGACATTGACATCTCGAACTCAGCGAGATGTCATTGAGGCCTTTACGAGCATTGAGGCGGAAGCGGCTAAAATGGGACTGGCGGTAAATGAGGGAGAGACAAGACCGGCGTCTTGGCCAAGGCGCACATATGTATGTATGTACGTTGGCGTTACAGTCCATGAAGAACCTGAGCCGAGCTTCTCTCAATCACCCATGTTGTGTGTGATTTCATTTTCACATAGGTGAAAGGGACCTACAGTTTTATTGCCGGTTCCGAACGGCGAATTTCGAGAAGCTTTTCATGACAATTTTACTACAGGGGGTTTTGTCAGAGCCCCGCTGAGGAGAAACACCGTGAAAAACACGTTCGATGACATGGCTGTGTCGGGATTCGATCCCGAGTTATCGGCGTCAGAGGCCAACACACTACCCACTGCGCCACGGTGCTCTCAAGGCGCACATATTGGCAGGTATAATTTCGTGGTAATCAAGGACTTCATCTACATAGGCTCCGCAGCGACATGCAGCAATGATATCAGTGCCGAAATCAAACGCAGAATAACCCTTGCCAACCGCTGTTTCTTTGGGCTCGGGAGACGATTGAGAAACAGCTCTCTCTCGGAAAACCAAAAACCAAGGTGACCATATACAAAACCCTTATCATCCCGGTCCTGCTTTATGGCGCAGAGACATGGACCTTATCGAAAGCGGAAAGCCCTTGGTCGTTTTGAGAGAAAAATTCTGCGTACAATTTTCAGCTCGACCTGCATAAATGGGGAATGGAGGAGAAGACTTAATAGTGAATTGTACGAGCTGTACAGCGACATGAACGTAGCACGGCGTCTGCGGATCCAACGCCTCTAAGATGACTAGCTTATGTAGAGCGCACGGAAATCGCAGCTCCGGCTCGGAAGGTTTTTGGATCCAACCTTGAGAGGCGACGGGGTCGAGGACGACCAAATTAGGAAAGTGAAAGAGGACCTCAACAAAGTAGGCGTGCGGCATTAGAGACTGCTGGCGAAAGGCCGTGCCGGTTGGAGAGGCTTTTTAAAGGAGGACCAGGTTCGCCAAAAACTGTAGCGCCGAAAATGAAGAAGAAGGTGAAAGGGAAAAGGAATTTCGAGTCGCTTTTTTCATGACAATCATACTACAAGGGGTCTTGTCAGTACCCCGCTGAGGAGAAGCACCGTGAAAAACACATTCGATAATATGACTGTTGTCGGAATTCAATCCCGTCACGTGCTCATACACCACTTGCAATTTTTGGATGATTTCCGAGGGTTTTTCACCAGATTTCGCTAAAAATTGAGCGACAACAAGCTGTATGTAGTGTGAGTCACTCATTTTTTACGACACCAATAAACGTCGAAAAATAGGTAGAACACACAAACAAGCTGGATGAAAGCTGAAAAAAAGGCGCCCCTTTCTAGACAGAAGTTGGCTTACGACGCAGTGTCAGTTTACCTACTCCCCTTGTATATTGGTTAGCATTGATCTGATTCTTATAAATTAAACCGCCTTTGTCAGCTGACGGACGGAATAACCAAAATTACCATTTCGTTCTCACTCATCTATTCCTAATCCTCCAGCCATGACACGCACATCGACCAAGGTCGATGACATCAAGCAAACCCACATCGGTGGGTAGATGGACATCAAGTGTCATCAATAAAATTTTTTTTTTTCCTTCGACATCTGAATGCGAACAACGATCGGAAAACTGTCGAGGAGGGTTTCCACCTCGACCGGGTAGAGTGAGAGACATGTAGCAAACAGTCGATAGCAAGTATTATCGTCAATGTGTACGTGGGGAATACCGCATGTGAATGCTAATTGGATGTGAGGATTGTGATGCGCGACAGACTCTTTAAATGGCCACTTGAGCTAATATTATTGGATTATGGACGACTTTTGCAAAGTACGTGTGTTGTACGGCTGTTACTATGGGCTGGGCTATCGATCGAGAAGGTGATCACATGTGATTTCTTTGACATATGAATGGTTCCATGCTCTCGCGCATGATAAACTGTGAAGTGGTCGGAATCTTGTGCTTTGGGGTTACGATACGACTCAAAGGTTTTGTAGTCGCTGTGCGGCCCTCCGAAAATGGTTGACAATTGTAGATCAATGGGAGCGATTTTTTTTGTGTTGTGATTGCTTATCGGAGGCCGGCTTGGTTGTTGGTTGTGTTCGTAAGTGCTCTTACAACAACACCAACATTTACTTCACGCATTTTTCATATCCCTCTAGGTAAAACCCTGTATTTAGAAATATCAATAGGCATTCTCATTGAAATTAACTTTCTGACGACCTTGCTATCACTTAATCGTGTCCCTAGTGCTGACTTGTGAGTTTCAGTCAGTCTCGATATTGCTATCTTGACCTCGTCCTTGTTCATCGTCTTCAGAGTGAGATTGTTTTTTACGAGGGCAGGTAAAAATCTTCAAAAGAGCCTATGACGATCGTAAAACACCTCCCTCACTAAAAACACCTCCCTTAGATACGAATTTCGAAGGTTCCTGTAATTTCCTGTAATTTGGGGTGGCTGTGGTGCAGTGGTTAACATCATCGACCGCTGAGCGGAAGGTCTATAGTTCAAATTCGCTTCGTAGCCAAGAAAAAGTAATTCCTATACGGACAAAAAGTATGCAACGCAGTTGTGAATGGAAAGTGACCAGACGTACTGCTGCAGGCATAACACTCACAGTAAATGGTCAACTGAAACTCATCTTATGCGCATGCAATACTAAACGGCTCGAAACGAATTACTGCGGACTATGACCAACCCGGAATTGGTCGGCTCTCGTCCTATCTAGGACAACCACCCCTGAAAGTAGTGAACGAACATCAACGACCCAAACCACTGCACTCCGTTCAGGTTGTGTGTCTAAAAACACATCATACCTGCGCGAGTCTCTAAAAAAAAAAAAAAAAAAAAATGTCCGCTATCTTTGGCGGGCAAAAATCCTCTTTCTCTAGTCCTTCTCGTGGCCTAGAGCACTCTAAGGAAGCACGTAAGAGCCAGCATAGTTGTCTAAGGGAAGAGGCGTGCCACTGAACCTTTTCAGCAAACAAATTGCTGCCTGCGCGGCCCTGAGGATGAGGAGCATATTAAAATGGCCCCCATCACAAAAAGGCCACACAACCATTCTAAAACACTTCAAAGTACCCATGGACACAGACTATATCATCCCGCAGAACGTGTTCACTAGGAACTTCGAAGTTGTCTTTCCATCCAGGGAGGAATGGGCTGAAAGGAAAGTCATACCAAAGGACTCGATCTCCCTCCATACCGATAGCTCTAAGATGGAGTCGGGTGTAGGCAGTGGAGTCTTCTCCAAGGAGCTTAACCTCAGCCTATCCTTTAGACTTCCCAATTACTGCAGTGTGTATCAGGCTGAAATAACAGCGATAACGGAGGCCCTTGCATGGCTCAGGATCAATGTAACATCCGCCAAGGATAATATCCTTATTATCATTTGCACGGACAGCCAATCTGCGATAAAGTCCCTGGCAGCGGTAACCCACAAATCAAAGACATCTCTTAACTGTCGCCTATCTCTAGAGCAGTTGAGCAGGCTAAGCAGTTCAACATTAAAGTATTGTGGGTTCCCGGGCATAGGGATATTCCAGGAAACTGCGCGGCCGACGAACTCGCAAAGTTAGGGTTTAGCACACTCAGCCTACCTACCCTCGGGTACCTAGAAACACCAATAAGTACGGTAAAGCACATGATAAAACTCCAAACCATTGAGACGACCTACCTCCAATGGAATGAGAGTAATATGGGCTTTATCACCAAACAACTCTGGCCTAAATTAAACCTAGGACGAACCAGGGACCTAGTGGCAACCAAAAGGGCAACCTTAAGTACTATGGTGGGTGTCATTACAGGTCACTGCATCATTGGGAAACACGCCGCCAGACTAGGACTACCCTCCAACGACTTCTGTCGCGGCTGCATGGACGAGGAGGAAGAGGAATAAATACATCACTTCCTCTGCTCATGCCCCTTTTTTGCGAATCGCAGGAGGATCTACCTCGGCGCGCCCTTCTATGATAATCTAAGTGAGCAGACCAAAAAATAGCTCAACTCCATCGCTTCATCAGAAGCACCGGTTGGTTCTCTGGTAGCGGATCTGGGTAATACAATCCATGTGGTATCACAATGGGCCGACTTCGGCCTATTGTGTGGCTTATGCCGACCACATTAACCTAACCTAAGAGGCGTGCGGCACTTTAAGTCCTTAGCCGACTAGACAAAACTGGCAGGGACAACTGGAATGCGGACGCAGACGCGTACCAATGCGCTTCAAAGGCTATAAGAGGAGTGGAAGGGTCGACCTGGTAAGGCACCTTCTACATCTGCTTCCACGGCCATAAGAAGTGAGTTGACCTCCAAAATGCCTCGATCTCACGATAATACCATACCCACCGTTACGGCGCCCACTCTCAACGAGGAGGTGGCGGATTATCTGGTCGTAGGGATCATAGATCGGGGCCATGAGGATGGCCACATCACCAACGAACACTGGAAAATCCTCAAAGGCAAGATTAACCTCAACCTTCTTTCTATGTCCAAAATAGAAGAAACTTCCCGGTTTCACCGCTTGGAGATATTTAGTTCCGCTGAGAAGATATCCGAGTCGACTCCGCACTCCATCTTAAAGCCGTCAGTAAAAAACGGTACCTGATGGTTCGTGAAGTGCAATCCATTTTTCCCATACCGTTCTGGATTGGAAATGGACTTGGGTGGCTTTATTTAGGTTGTGTCATGAACTCGGTTGAAGTCATAGTCAGGCCTTCAGGTAACAGGTCCAGCACCTTACTACGACCGTAGGGTTTTGATGACCAAAACCCAGATTCTCTGAGCCTAACTGCGCTGCAAGATGCGCTATATCTAATGTGGAGATCATTAGGGAGGAGGTTTAGGAGTACGTTGAGTGCTACGGTCGGATTGGACCAAAGGGCACTTGTTACACCAATGCCGGCTGACCTATGGACTCGGTTTAGTTTGGTAATGTTGTATGCTTTGTTTAAGACAGACCACCATTACAAGTGATCCGTAGGTGAGGATGGGGCGTCTAATGGCTGTGTACATTCACAGCTCCATCTTGGGCTCGGGTCCCTACCTTTTGAAAAAAAAAGGTATGCTAGAGGCTTAGAAAGTGACACATGCTTTCCGTGCCCGATGTTCTACGCTTAACTTCTAATTGAGCTTTAGATCTAGAGCTCCCAAATACCTAGCCTCGGAAGACAGAGAGTGTCTGGTTGTTGAGTCGAGGGAGATGGAAAGTCTGTATCATATACTTAGTGGTAAACAGCATCAGTTCCGTTTTACTCGGATTTATGCTAAGGTGCTTATCTTAATCATATCTTTCTCCGTGATCTCAGAATAACCACATCGCCCGCATAAGCGACTACCTTAAATCCAATTCTTTCAAACTCTCTCAAGATTTGGTCTATAACCATGAGCCATAGTAGAAGCGATATGACCACCCTTGAGGTGTGCCTCTGTCTAGTCTTGGCTATAATGGTGTTTCTCATCTGGGCCTGAATGATCCTGGTTCTGAGCATGGATATGATTCATTTGCTAACAAAACCTTCTACACCTGCGGTGATGAGGGATTCTTGAATCGAAATTAGCTGGGGTGAAGTCTGCAAAACTCCGTGCAGAGCGGTCTCAGTGGACTTGCCTTTGAGGTAGGCGTGCCTGTCTAAGATGCACTCGAGGGTCTTCAAGACGAAGGATGTGAGGCTAATAGGTCTGCAATCCTTTGCGGATTTATGCCCGCGATTGCCAACTTCGGGATGAAAACGACCCGAACTCATCTCCAGGTCTTGAGAATGTAACTTAGTGGGGTTGCCGGTATGGGCGAGGGAATTTCCTCATCGCGGAGGAAGGGTTATTCCGTCTTGTCTCGGTTGACAGAGCCTCGTTAGCGAAATCAGGGGTACCAAGTCCATGTGAACAGAGGGGGAGATTATCAATTGAAAAGGAGAGGCTAAGTTTGATGTGTCACTTTCCCATGAACGTCCCCTCATACGTGAAATCAGTTCTTCTGTACGGCTGCGGAACGCGACACTGTGCGAAACACAAGCGCTGCAGGTATTAATTCATCCCAACACCATCACAAGTGCCGACCTCTGGAATTCGACGGAGCACGGGAGGGCACCGTGGTGCAGTGGTTAGTGTGTTGGACCCTGACGCACAATGAGCGAGTTCGGATCTCGATAACACCAAAGCCATCGAATGTTTATTTCGCGGTGTCCCTCCTCGGCGGGGTACTGACAAAAAACCCCCCGTAGTAACCTTCCCATGAAAAAGCTTCTCGACTAACGCCGTTCGGAATCGGAATTAAACTGTCCTTTTCGCCTTTGTAAAAAAAAATCACACACAACATAGGTGATTAAGAGAAGCTTGGCTCTGGCCCTTCAGGGGCTGTAACGCCAGCAAAGAAAGAGATGCCCATCGACCGGAAAATTCGCCGTCGCAAAAGGAAATGGATTCTTTTCCATTCCATGGACAACCATTTAATACGTGGAAGGTACCGGTCGAGGCAGAAGCGCTACACGCATGGCGCTCATGACGACAGATACAATTCCTAGCTTTAAATGAATTAATTCGAAGTAGCCAACAGCGCGGCGATCACCAGAATTGGACATTTCGAGGACCAGTTTGTGACGAATTGGGCACAACAACTTAATTTGCACACATAATGAGGTTCAATTGACACAAGAGCACAAGCCAACTGACCATCAATCGCGTCGTGAGCTCACCGATCTGCTCTTACAGCACCGTAGGTGAACAAGGTGAACAAACAAAACTGCTAGATTTGGGTCAACGAGAATCCATGTTAATATCAAGAGCAGCCGATGCATCCCCGAAAAGTGACTATTTTACTGTGCTTTATGGTCAACGGGCGCCACGAGAACTTATTTTCTCGAAAATGAGGGCGAAAACGCCCGTAAAAAGCACGCAATACCATGCAATTATAACGGACTATTTGCCGCAGCTCTTTGTACGTGGAATGTTAGGTCCCTAAACAGGCCACGTGCAGCCGAACAACTTGCGGACGCCCTAGACCGCTATAAAGCGGACATCACCGCCATCCAGGAAATGCGATGGAATGGAACGGATATAAAGCAGATGAAAAACTGCGATATTTACTACGGCGACTGCTATAGGGAGAGAGGGCAACGATTGTTTGGATGCGGATTTGTTGTTCGAGGTGGACTAAGGCAAAAAATCTTAAGCTTTCGGCATGTGAGCGAACGCCTCATAACAATCCGTATGAGGATGACTCCGCCAAAGATTCTCCTAGACAGAACGTATGCCCAATGTCCCAGCTATGACATCAAAATTGTACTAGGAGACTTGAATGCTAGGCTGGGTAAGGAAAGCATATTTGAACGAGTCATCGGCAATCATAGCCTACACGACACCACCTCCGATAACGGACACAGGCTGATTGATCTTGCTACGGGGCGAAATCTCCTTCTAGCCAGTACGCGCTTCCCGCACCACGATATACACAAAGGCAGCTGGCGGTCTTTTGATCAATCGACGACCAACCAGATTGATCACATCGCGATCGACGTCAGACACTCCTCCACTATTCTTGATGCCCAAACTTTCCGAGGGGCTAACATCGACTCGGACCACTATCTTGTAGTAGCCAAGATGCGCTTACGGATATCACGAACGCAACGGAGTAGAGTAAGAATACAAAGTTATGACGTCGGAAAGCTACTATCGCCAGAAACCGCTCGTGCTTTTACCGATCGCGTCTCCCTTAAGCTCTCCAATACACCTCAATCCTCCACGCTATCAATAGAACAGCAGTGGAGCCTTTGCAAACAAGCCCTGAAAAGCTCTGCATCCGAAGTTTTGGGTCTCAAGGCTCCACCACGAAGAAACACCTGGTTCGATGACGAGTGCAGGAGGATTCATACAGCGAAGCAGGATGCATATAAGGCCTCGCTGCATAAAAGAACAAGAGCAGCTCGTGAGCTCTACGAGTTAAAA
Source organism: Eumerus sabulonum (assembly GCA_951905685.1). NCBI lineage: Eukaryota > Metazoa > Arthropoda > Insecta > Diptera > Syrphidae > Eumerus > Eumerus sabulonum. The sequence goes on from OX645060.1 coordinate 245,554,612, forward strand.
AGAAGGGAGGAGCATACGCTTCTCAGAAGAAAGAAGAAAGATCACGAGAAGCGCGCGATTGAGGATTTGGAGAGGTGTTACTGCAGGCGTGACGTTCAAAAGTTTTATCAACAGATAAAGCGAACATGCCAAGGTTATAAAGCCAGATCGGAAGCCTGCAGGGATGAGAACGGACACCTAGTAGTAGAACCGCAGTCGATGCTGAGAATATGGAAAAACCACTTCTGCAGACTGTATAACGGCGATGTTAGTCAATATACCGCTGTCAGGCAGAATGATCCATTTCTAATAGACGGAGACCGCAGAGAATTCTGTCGCACTGACCTCGACGAAGTTAAAATTGCCAAATCGAAGCTCAAGTCGAATAAAGCTGCTGGCGCAGACGGACTGTCTGCTGAGCTCTTCAAGGCAGCTGGGGATGACCTTGTTGGGAGCATGCACCAACTCATCCGTAAGATATGGTTAGAGGAAAGCATGCCCGAGGAATGGAGTCTCAGCATCGTATGCCCGATCCACAAGAAAGGAGACCCCTCTGATTGCGCCAACTATAGAGGAATAAGTCTCCTTAACATCGCCTACAAAATCTTCTCTGCCGTTTTGTGTGAACGCCTGAAGCCTTTTGTAAATAAGCTGATAGGTCCTTATCAGTGCGGATTCAGGTCAGGGAAGTCCACCATCGACCAACTCTTCACACTACGGCAGATCCTGGAAAAAACCAATGAATTTCAAGTCGACACTCACCATTTTCTGACTTCAAAGCAGGACTATGCAGGATGACTTTGGAGAATGCTTGCTGCTCCATCCGAATCGGTGAACACCTTACCGATAGTTTTGATGTCAAAAAAGGGTTTAGGCAGGGCGATGCGCTGTCGTGTGATTTCTTCAACATCATATTGGAAATGATTGTGCAAAAATCACTGGCCAATACAAGAGGCACAATCTATTTCAAATCCTCGCAACTCCTTGCATACGCCGACGATATTGACATAATAGGTAGGTCACAGCGAGATGTCAATGAGGCGTTTGCGAGTATTGAGATGGAGGCGGCGAAAATTGGTTTGGCGGTAAACGAGGGCAAAACTAAATATATGCTGTCATCAAAAAAGGACGCTCAACACCGACGTCTCGGCCAGAACGTTTGTATAGGCAGATATAAGTTCGACGTAGTTAAGGACTTCGTCTACCTTGGCTCCGCAGTGACCTGGAACAACGACATCAGTTCCGAAATCAAACGCAGAATCACTCTTGCCAATCGCTGTTTCTGTGGGCTCAGGAGGCAATTGTGTAATGGAGCCCTCTCCCGACAAAGTTGACTTTATATAAGACCCTTATCATCCCGGTCCTGTTGTACGGCGCAGAAGCATGGACACTATCAAAAGCGGATGAGGAGGCCCTTGGTCGGTTCGAGAGAAAGATTTTGCGCGTGATTTTTGGGCCTATAAACGCAGACGGGGGATGGAGGAGAAGATTCAACCACGAACTTTACGGGCTGTAGAGCGACATGAGCCTAGTCAGGCGTCTACGGATTCAACGCCTAAGATGGCTGGGCCATGTAGAGCGAATGGACACCACAGCTCCAGCCCCGAGAGTTTTTGAATCCAACCCCGAGGGACGAAGAAGCAGAGGACGGCCGCCCTTAAGATGGCGCACACAGGTGGAAGGGGACCTCAGCCAACTGGGTGTGTGGAAATGGAAAAGGCTAGCGAAAGATCGTGCTAGATGGAGGGGCATGTTGGTTGAGGCCCAGGTTCACCCCGAACTGTAGCGCCCACTAAGAAGAAGAAGATTTGCCGCAGCTTGGTGGAATCGACTTGAGTGTTATTTTCAAAAATATGGGTGCAGCATGCCAACCACGTGGAGTTGCCCTTCGAATGCATCTACTTTCGGAGATGCAACTTGCAGGGAATATCGTGCGAGACTGCGCTTCAAAACCTAGTTGGGAGGATGGAATGCGCACTCGAAGGGCATTTTCGTCGACATTGAGGGAGCTTTTGATAATGCACCTTTTGACAGCATGTGTAACGCTGCATGAAGGAGATGGAACACTGGTTTTGTAGATGAAAACATTGCTTGTGCACAGGACATTGATCGTTGATGCAGGTCTGCTGTCCGCAAGATCGTTTCCTGTCTCCGTTGTTATGGTGCATGGCAGTCGACTCTCTGCTCGATCCTCTTAAGGCCCCTGGTATCTATGCCCAGGCCTATGCGGATGGTGTTGCCGTCTCTGTCAGCGCATATCTAGCGATTGTCTGTCTCAAAGCACAGGCGGCGCTAAGTGTGCTCGATGACTGGTGCACGAGAAATGGGCTGTCGGTTAGTCCTCTCAAGACTGATATCGTTCTCTTCACGAAAAGGAGAAAAAATACTCACAGGACTCAGCTGGTAATAAAAGGCATTCCCATCTAAGTACCTTAGATAACAAGTTTCTTTGGACAAAGTACATTGAGTAAAAAAAAACACCAAAGTGCTGTCAGCTTTTGACAATGCAAAGGACCTTTTGGCAAAATGTGGGGCTTATCGTCGGCAAAGGTCCTCTGGATCTACATGGCAATGATAAGACCTTTAACCAGCCTGAACAAAGTCGGTAGACTAATTCCGTAAGGCTTGCATGGGTCCAAGGTCACTCTGGGCTCCCAGGAAATTCTATTCTGGATGAACCCATTTAGGACTACCTGCTTCTGCCTACATCCTGCTTCATCCTGCATCTCTGCGTGCTTGGCATCAATGAGATGCCTACATGTGCGGCATGTTGTGAGGAGAATGACACAGCAGAACACTTTCACTGTGACATCACTGTCGAGATAAATGCCGTGGAAAATGTCACCAACAATGATGACCATCGGATCGACGTTTGTAAGACCAGTCGTGGCAAACATTTGAGTAATCGCGTCTACTTTCCAGCACCTCATTTGGCCAACCGTACCTGACATATCACAAAAAAAAAATAATAAAAAAAATACCTTCAAATCGGGCATAGCCTATGTCTTCGCCGCGAAAACTCTTCACATACTTGACACCGTACACGATAATTGGTCTGCGTAGAATGTGTGCCAAGGCAAATATATGCAGTTGTTCCAACGAAGAGCCCGGTTGACTGGCAAGCGACAATAGTGTACTCCAATCTTCCTCCCATTGTGCCTCCTCGAGTGTAAAATGTAGCATAGCTGCCTGTATCATTTCGTATTCCTTCCAACGTGAATAAAAGCTGAAAAATGTAATAAAGTTGAATGAATTCCACTTGTACGGCTATATGCAGGGATTATTTGCTCTTACATCGGACCACATTGATGGAGACTGTCGGCTAAAGCTGCTCTTAGGGTATTATCACGATCAAATACCCCCCAGGTGGCTTGCATTGCTGAATCTAATAGACAATCACCGGCGCTACGATTCCAAAGGACAAGTAGACGCGAGCCTAAACGTGCTGTTATCTCTAAAGACCAATTCATTGCTGGCGGTGGACTTTCCAGTTGCTGTTGTGCATCACGATCCAGTAGTTCATCATATAACTGCTCTTGTATGGGTATGGGTAGCTCTTCGATTTCGGCTGGTAAGGCAAACGTTGCGTGCTCTTGAACGTAGTGACAATTGAAAAGAGATTTTCGCATACGCAACGTGTTAGCAAAGTGTCGACGAATATCGGCTGCCAAATCTGGTGCTACATAAGAAGGAACTCGTTTTATTCCCGGACCCGAACCAGATATTTGTGCCAAAAGCATTGGTAGCATTTCTTCGCGATGAAAACGTATTGCTAAATGTATTAAAGTGTGTCCAACATCGAAAGCTGAGTTTCTATTCAAAGCTGCTATTTCGCTACTAGTTAGCGAACGTGCTGGATTACCGCCACACGATAGGTAGGCCTCTACAGCGCTATAATTGTTTTCCACTACGCCTAGAGTACGAAAGACAAAACAGGTCATAAAGATGTACAAAACAGTAGCATTTTACCTATACAAGCATTGAGCCACTGCCAATCAACCTGTCGTCTAATCTGTCGCTGGCGTCTTTCTTGCCTCTCCTGTATTGTATCACAGTTATTAATAGTTTCTGAAGAACCTGCAACCAGACATGATTATAAACAAACAAATAAACCATTTTAGGGCGCACTTACCAAGTTGATATCTATGCTTATTGTTAAATGTTATATTGGACATTGTATTCGACGAACTGAAAGTCTCGTCTTTATCAAATAAAACCTTATTGCTTGACGATAGACCTTCGCTGGTACAAGTTGTAGTATCCCTCGGTCGACCACACATCGAGCACTTGAGACTCTTCGGCCAATTTTCGTAAGTACATGTCTGTAATACATAAGAATCAATAATATGATAAGAAACATTTCAAGTTGATAATTGCATACATTACAGGCCCATTTCGGAATAAAACTACGTTGCTGTTGACATTGTGTTGCTGTTGCTTCAACTGGACTAATGCGGCTACCAATCGTACATGTCGGTGTCTGTGAATTTCCCAGTGAAATTCTCGAACTAGTCAGATTCGTAGCCGAACTGACTGGACTCATTTTACCTGTAGTTACTACATTACTAGTAGTTACTAAATCGGAATCTGATCCTGATGTAACCTTCGTACAATTCAATTCATTTTGCCTACTGGTACTGGTTGGTGGTGCTGTTATTGGTGACGACGGACTTGCTTTCGGACTACGTAGCGGTGACGATGCAGTATGACGAATTATACTACTCTTACTGCATTCATTATTATACATGTCTTCGTTGGAACTCGAACGTTTCGTATAACATTGGACGCAACGTAAACTTCGGGGCCAATTCAAATATGTGCATGTCTTACAAGACCATTTTGTCTTTGATGCATCCTGTAGTGGGAGGCAAGCATTCGAATTGCTTTGTGATAAACGTAAGCTTGTTGCTTCGACCAAAGATGATGCCACATTGGTTGCTGTTGATTGTGGTGGACTGAGCCTTAATATGATAATAAAGAAAAAATAGAAATAAAAAAAACAAAATGATTTAGAAGAAAAGCTAAAATGCATTTTACCGAAAGATATCCTCGTTAAGGAGCGGTTTTAATCCCTTGCACATTGTACATTTTATTGCCGAAGGGAAATTCTCATATGTGCAATATTCACATGTCCATTTTTGCGTATGGGCGTGTGGATCGCACATGATTCTCTGTACTTTTACCTTTGGATTTCGTCTTTTTCCTTTTTTTGTTTTTTTTCCTCCTGAGCCCCGTTTTCCCCGCAGCTTGATTAGTTGATAATATTCTCGGTTTTCAATTCACAAAATTCCAAATTACAATTATGCTCGTTTTGTTTAATTTTGTTTTGCGGTAATATTATGTCGATTCTCAACTATCTGCTCATGATCTGATGGAGAGAAAATTGACGAGAAAATTAGTTTTTTTTTTTTTTTGCTATTGCTTTTGTTTTTGTGTATAGATGAAATTGTTTTGACTTCTGTCATAAGAATTGTATTGTTTACTGTTAACACAGTTAGAAGTTCCCTAGACCTCATCCCGAACAGGCGAATATACAATGCCAAATGGGTCAAAAGAGGTGGGAATAACGCGCGACACGGGATTTACTCCATTTAACTTGTCTGCACATACGAATCCCGTGAAGTGGCAACTATACACAAAGAATATGTGTAGGGATGTCGTGTATAAATAAAAAAGATCCAGACGTTTTCATCACCCCAGTAAAGTGTGGCCAAAGAGAGGTGTTCAATGATATCACAAACTTTGTCGTTCCCTATTATCCCATTCAATAAACAAATAAACCGATGAAGAAAGAAACGAGGGAGGTCTTAATAGAAAAAAAAAAAAAAAAAAACAACATTGCACACATACACTTTGAACTTTCCTTGGTTTATCGTGCAGCTTCATGATTCCCCGTCACTAGAGTTGGAAAATTGTGAAACTCTAATTGGATGATGCTCCTTCCTCGGTCTATTTTGTCTGGTAGATTGTACGTCGATGCACCCCGAGTTAATGGTATTACTTAGTGGCACAATAAACTGAATTACAGCATGATGATGATTGAAATTTTTACGAGAACAGTGAAGACGGATTTTATTTTCTGTTTTTTTTTTTGGGGGTGAAAAAAGAATATGAAAATATGAGAAATCAAGAAATTACGTCAATATTTTGACAGGCACACACGATATGAAGGAAAATTCGATCAGATGTACTAGATGAGTGCAGGGATGTGCAATGAGGTTGGTAATGAAATAGAAAATTAAGTCAAATTCTTTATAACAAATTGTAAATAGAATAGATTGACTTAAAAAAAATTAAATAATGCAAGTACGAATGCGAATAAAATAAACGAAAAACAAATATTTTAATGATTCGTTGTAAGTTTTAAAGAAATCACATTCGATCTTATCGCTTCTGGCAACTCTATCGAAATGATATCCACTTGACAGCACGATCTTAACTCAATCAACCAGTTCTACCAACATTACACAATTGTGCTGGATTTGATACACAAAAAAATAAAGAAAGAATCAAACCCAGATCGAACGACGACCAACAGGAGTATATCGTCCGTGTTCCGTGAACAAAAACTCAATAACAAACTAGTTTTAGTGAAAGATTAATTAATTAGGGCAAAGCGACACTTTTTTATGTCAACCAAATTGATAGCCCCCACCTACGCTGGACCGAAGCGATCGAATTCAATTTGATGCGATTCTTACGCACATTTCTCGGAACTACAACTTGACTTACAAGTTGAAACAACTCCCAAAGAAGGCGAAGAGAAAGAAAATGAGCCTGTTTTAGTCGAAGTCGAGCTTGAAAGAAGATCAAGAAAAACAATCTTAACCGCTGCCAAATTGTAGGAAATTCGAAACCAAATCAAGAACTAAGGTAAGCAGTCCACTTGGGTACATATCATCGACTAAAGACACAAAGGAACTTTAACAATACCTGAACAACCGTTTGCAGATAGAAACAACCAAGAACAGAATGAGTATCAGAACAAGAGCTTTAGTATTTTCAACATTTTTCGGAAGTTGCATTGCCATGGGGTTGCTGTTGGTTAGTCTCACGACCAACCATTGGGTACGAGCCTACCCGCAGAGGTTTAACTCATCGGTAAGGACATAAACTTTATGCAGTAGTGATTGCACGATTGGGCCATTGGAAAGGTAACAATAGAAAGGCAAAAACAAAACAAAAAAGTTATAGTTCGCTGGGTTGTTACACTAGTGATTCAAGCAATTGCGTAAGTGACCTCATCCGGAGACGAGACAACTGACGGTGATGTTACATATCTACATATGTACATGTATCGTATCTGCACTGTAAGCCCGGGGTTTATCTAGCGTGAACCGCCGCGCGCTCGCGTGTTCGCTTGTGCGAAAGCGAGCATATGTACTCCAATTACTGATAAGCTTCGATCGATTAGGTAAAGCTTTCAACGTTCGTTTATCTTCATTCTGACTGCGAGCAAAATAATGAATATGCATTAAGCCGGTGGCGTTTAGTTGTTACTTACTTTTTGGAGGGTTTTTTGGGTTTTACGTTTTTGCTTTCATGTTAAGCGTGGATGGGTGGCCCAGCTTTGGAAAGCAGAAAATCTGCAAAACTGAAGTGAATTTAAAGATTTTTCAATTTTTTGTTTTCCTTGCCCGATTGTAGATTAATAATCAATGAGTATTCGATTTGAAAAAAATAGATTTCACGGTTGGAAGGCGGTTGGAGGGCGCCTTGCGATTTATACTAACGCTGACATGTGGACGGTTGTGAGGCTTGCATTGTACATAGGGCAAAGTCATGATGGATCTAGCTGATGTACATAGCTGTGTGTGGTTATTAGTACTAATGTTGAAGGTAATTATCGCCGTTGTGTTTTGCGTCTTGTCCAGAATGTGTTTTGTAGGTTCATCCGCCTTTCATCATGTCTCATTTGCTTTGCCAACGAGTTGATGGTGATGAACTTTCTTGTTCTGTCATTGCCCTTGCGCTATGTGTTTTTTTTTTTTTTTTTTTTCGTTTACATGCGAGCAGTACAGTGCCGTCATATTTCATTAGTGTAGAGTCGGCCAGGGGTACGTCATGAGCTTGTTTGCTTCCATTAATTTAGTGTAATCACATATGTCCTTAGGATACCTACCACCCCCGACGAGAAACCCGTGGTATGATGGCGAGTGTGAGCAGAAAAAGGCAGCAACCGACGAGGCGTGCCAAAAGGCGCTGCAGCTCAAGGATATCGAGGAGTCTAGGGATAAACATAAAACACGAGCCTTTTACGACAAAGCCAAAGATCTCGCAGGAGGCTTCAAAAAGGGCACCCTGGCTCTTCGAAACTGCGAGGGTAATCTTGTCACCGACCCGCAGGGAATAGTGGATGTATTTAAGCAGCATTTACAGCAGCTGCTTAACGAGCATGACCAAGAGAGAGTGGTAGGGACCGAGGAAATCCCAACTCCAGCCGCTGAAGTAGTCCTCCCACCCAGCATCGAAAAAGTCGGTACAGCTATTCAAAAGCTGAAGAACAATAAGGCCGCAGGCTCAGATGGCTTGCCATCAGAGCTCTTCAAGGCTGGCGGCGATGTTCTGGTAGGGAGCATGCACCAGATCATCTGCAGAATTTGGGAAGATGAAAGCATGCCCGACGACTGGAATACCAGCTCTATATGCCCCATCCACAAAAAAGGCGATCCTACCTCTTGCAAGAACTATAGAGGTATATCCCTGCTCAATGTCGCATACAAGATCCTGTCCGTGTCCAGCGTATTGTGTGAACGTCTAAAACCATTTTGCACCGCACTAATCGGCAGCTACCAGTGCGGCTTCCGGCCCGGCAAATCAACTATAGACCAAATTTTCACACTTCGACAAATCCTGGAAAAGACCAACGAGTTTCGAATCGATACACATCATCTTTTCATCGGTTTCAAAGCCGCATACGACAGCATTCATCGTGAAGAACTGTTTGGTGCGATGGCCGAATTCGGCATCCCGGTAAAACTGATTCAGTTGTGTCGCGCCACGCTAAAAAACACGCGATGCACCGTGCAACTCGGTTCTAGGGCCTCGGAACCATTCGAAACATGCACCGGATTTCGGCAAGGAGATGCGCTGTCATGTGACTTCTTCAACCTGGTGCTGGAGCAGATAGTGCGACGGGCAGGCGTCAACAGGGAAAGCACTATCTTCTACAAGTCCATCCAGCTGCTGGGATACGCGGATGATATCGACATCATCAAGTGTTCTCGCCGTGGCATTGTGGAAGCATTCACGGCGATTGAAGAACAGGCGAAACGAGTTGGTCTTAAGATCAATGAGGACAGAACGAAATACATGCTGTCAAGCAAAAACCAATCCGTCGCTCACCACCTGGGACAAAATATAACAATTGACAGCTACAATTTCGAAGTAGCCGCTGCTACTTCGGCTTGTCCAAACAACTGGGGAGTTCTTGAAAGACCAAATTCATGCTTTACAAAACGCTCATACTGCCAGTCTTGCTGTACGGAGCCGAAAGCTGGACAGCGGAGCTGATTTTGGGTTCTTTCGAAAGAAAAATTCTGCGCCGGATATTTGGTCCTGTATGTGAGGAAGGTGAATGGAGAAGAAGACACAATCGCGAACTCTACGAGCTGTACCAAGATGTGGATGTAGTCCGGAAGGCAAGGATCCGTCGACTACACTGGCTCGGCCACATCGAGCGCATGGACATCAACGCTCCAGCTAAGAGGGTCTTCGACTCCAAGCCTCCTGGTTCGAGAAGAAGAGGAAGACCGAACCTCCGGTATAAAGACCAAGTAATCGCGGATGTAAGACATCTTGGTCTTGATAACTGAAAGCAGCGTGCCCGGCGCCGTCAAGAATGGAAGGCAGCTATAGCTGAGGCTCAGATCCTCCATGGATCGCAGGCCTGATAAGTAAGTAAGTAAGAAATAGATCGTACCTCTTGTGTTGGCCAGTGAGTACGATGTTGAAAAAAGTATATGACAGTGTGTCACCTTGCCTAAATCTATTTTTTAATATTAAAGGTCTCGGTTAATTCGCTGTCGACCTTAATCGAGCAGCGAAAGTTCTCCATTGTCACCCTGCACAATCCGACGAGTTTGACAGGGATACCAAAACTAGACATGCCGCTGTATAGCTCGTCTCTATGCATACTGTCATACTCGGCCTTGAAATCAACCAAAATGTGATGGGTGTCGTTTTGGCGTTCTTGGGTCTAAGGGGAAGAGATCAAAGCTGGCGTTTACCAAGCTAACGATGTTAAACGCGATCAGCTTCTTTGCTATGTTTGCTCGCTCCCTCTTCCTCCACAAGGGCAATGGAATCGCCGATCAATTCGCTAGGAAAAGTTCCAGCGAAAGTACATAGGTGATGAACCCTTCTGTGGCATTCCCTAGGCAAGTGGGAAAAATAGTAACACCTGTCCTTTTGGAACATTATTAATTCACCCAAACGTAATAGAGTAGATATTAGAAGACTGGTCGGGACACTGTGGTCTGAGTTATTATCTTAACAAAACTAACCTCTCGTCTGAAACTGGGTGTCGACTTGGGCACTTATCGATCGCTAATCGACACTCGCAATCGGGACCTTTGTCTTGAGAACGAAGAAACTGCAAAGCACATACTATGTGAGTGTGCTGGCAAGCAAGGACTTCATTTAGATTTAGATTTCTTTGTCGATATTGAGAGCCATGAGCTGAGAGCTTCTAAATTAGTTCACAAAAAGTAGCTTCTCATGTGGGCAGGACAGAAACCTTGGGTGATTGTGCAAAAAGCTGGTGAAGAGTTTCGAAATGAGATCTTTTTCATTTGATATCATATTTGTTGCGCCTTTATTCAATAAATTTTGTAATTATTTTACGCCCCAGTCTACGTTATTTTAATCGTGTACATTTCTTTCTCTACACATTCCTCAAAGGAGTCATCTGGAGAAGTGAACTACGGCCTCTTTTCGGGAAGTAAAATCCTAAACATTGGCTACGGGATACGCAGTCACCCTGTTAATGGTAAGACGCCCACAGCACTTACTCAATTCGTTCAATTCCTTCTTTTTGTTTTTATTTTTCAGTTTACACACTCATTCAAACCGAGCCAGACGTGATGAATTTCTGGCTCTGGCTGATAACAGCTCTCGGAACCGGCTTCGGCCTCTTGAGCTGTGCCATTGCAGCAATCGCATCCGTATTAAAATCAGCTTCGGCATCGAAAAAGAGCGGCACCATGGCCCTATTGTTTGCATCGAACATTTCATCGGCCTCATCACAAATACTAGCATTCGTTTGTTGGCTTATTCAATTCTACCAGTACCTCAAGCATAACGTCCTCTCATCAGATGACCGAAATTCACGGTGGTATAGCCAAGATCGCGCAGGATTTGGATACAGTTTTTTCCTCCTCCTCATAGCTACGCTGGTCGTTTTAATAAACATCACAATTCTTCTGTTTGCAAAACGACTCGAGTACAAGGAGAATCGCCGCCTAGAGCCACCGTCGGAAGAGAAGAACCAAAGCGCTATTATGCTTTACTGAATTAGCCAAAAGCTTGCCGCCCTCATACATACATATGTATTGAACTGAAAACGAATCTCACTCGCGCGTGTTTTTATACTTAAACAAACCAATTAACCTTAACAAACAAGTCAAGCCATAACTACGTTAATAGTGAACAACGCTAGTAAGGTAGAATACTCTGATCGAATGTGTAAATTATTATTTTACATGCCCATGCCCATGCCCATTGAAGTTAATTTTATTTTCTTATGCTAAGAAGTTCAATAAATGAATTGTGACACTGGATGACGTCTTTTTATCAAGACCCAAGGTATGGTCAGGGGGGAGAGAGCGAGCAAAGAAGTTGATCGCGTTTAACATGGCAAACGGCAGCTTCGCTCTTTGTCCCTGCTCAATCCAAGTTGACACATAGCCCCCTGGATAGCTACCCTGGCACCCGCCAGGTAGTGAACCAATGTGTGCAGCGACCCAATCCCTTGTTCCTGGGGAAAGAGGAACCAGGCCCTCTAGGTTGGGGTTGTGCTTAGGGGTAACATCCCTATCACGTAAAAACCTACTGGTTCCGAAACGACAACAAGCCTCGGATTCGGACGGATACAAAGATGACGACCCCTGCAAACGACTAACGGACTTGAGAGTCTGCACCTGGAATGTGAGGTCCCGTAACAGACCGGGTGCAGGCGATCAATTGGAACAAACCCTCAACTGCTATAAAGCAGATACATATGTATAACCGCACTCCAAGAACTGCGACATCTACTACGGGAACTGCTATAAGGACAACAAACAGCGCAAGGAAGACTCTGACAAAAAGTCTTAAGCTTCCGAGATATAAGCGAACGCCTCAACAATCCGAATCAAAGCTAAATTTGGAAACATGAGCTTAATATGCGCTCACGCCCCAACGGAAGAAAAGAACGATCGACTGAAAGAAGAATACTACGATCTCCTAGACAGAACATATGCCCAATGTCCCAGCTACGACACAAAAATAGTCCTAGGATCATAGGAAAGCATGGCCTCCATAACACCACATCCGACAACGGACATAGGCTTTTGGGGTGGCCGTGGTGCAGTGGTTAACATCATCGACCGCCGAGCGAAAGGTCTATGGTTCAAATTCGCTTCGTAGCCAAGAAAAAGTAATTCCTATACGGACAAAAAGTATGCAACGCAGTTGTGAATGGAAAGTGACCAGACGTACTACTGCAGGCATAACACTCACTGTATATGGTCAACCCAAATTCATCCTCTGCGTATGCAATATTAAAGTGCTCGAACAAATTACTACGGACTATAACCAACGCGGAATTTGGTCGGCTCTCGTCCAATCTAGGTCTAGGACAACCACCCCTGAGAAGAGTGAACGTTAGCGGGGCGTAACCTTGTAGCAAGCACGCGATTTCCCCATCTCAACATCCACAAGGCTACCTGGCGGTCTTATGATCAATCGATCACATTGCGATCGACGCGAGACACTCCTCCGTATTCTCGACGTACGAACCTTCCGAGGGGCCAACATCGATTCGGACCGCTACCTTGTTGTAGCCAAGGTACGAATGAGGATATCAAGAATGCTTAGGAGTCGAGTAGGACAACGTAAGTTTGACGTCGGAAAGCTACAATCGCAAGAGACTGCCAGAATCTTTGCCGATCGTGTCTCCTCCAAGCTCGAAGGAGCGCATTGCCAGAGCGCGCTCAGAGACGCTGCCTCAGGGGTGCTGGGTTTCAAACCGCCACCACATAGAAACCCCTGGTTCGATGAACTATGCAAACAAGCCCATGCAGCAAAACAAGAGGCATATAAAGCCATGCTGCAACGACGGGCAAGAGCTGCTCGCGAAATCTATGAGCAGAAGAGAAGAGAGGAACACACGCTTTTCAGAAGAAAGAAGAGAGCACGGGAAGCGTGAGATCGAGGAGATGGAGAGATGCTTCCGCAGGGATGACACCCGTAAGTTTTACAATAAGGTAAAACGAACATACCATGGCTACAAAGCCAGAGCGGCGGCCTTTAGGGATGAAAATGGAGAACTGGTAGTAGAGTCGCAGTCGATGCTGAGGATTTGGAAAGACCATTTCTGTAGACTGTATAACGGCGATGATAGGCAAGATACCGCTGTCAGGCAGAACGAACCATTCGCAATGGACGACGATGTAACAGAATTCAGTCAACCCGACCTAGACGAAGTCAAAATAGCGATATCAAGACTTAAGTCTAATAAAGCCGCGGTCGCAGACGGCCTGCCTGCTGAGCTTCTTAAGGCGGCTGGAGATGAGCTGGTAGGGTGCATGCACCATCTCATTTGCAAGGCATGGTCGGAGGAAAGCATGCCCGGCGAATGGAATCTCAGCATCGTTTGCCCGGTCCATTAGAAAGGAGACCCCTATAACTGCGCCAACTATAGGGGAATAAGTCTCCTTGACATCGCGTATAAGATCTTCTCTGCCGTATTGTGTGAACGCCTGAAATCGTTTGTGGATAACCTGATCGGTTCTTATCAGTGTGGTTTCAGGCCAGGTAAATCCACAATAGACCAAATATTTACGCTACGGCAGATCTTGGAGAAGACCCAGGTATACCAAATCGACACTCACTACCTCATCGTTGATTTCAAGGCGTCATATGACAGCGTGTATAGAAACGAGCTATACAAGGCCATGTTTAGTTTTAACATCCCTGCCAAACTCGTCCGATTGAGCAGGATGACAATGGAGAAATCTTGCTGCTCCATTAAGGTTGGTAATGAACAAACCGAGACCATTGATGTTAAAAAAGGATTTAGGCATGGTGACGCGCTGTCATGCAACTTTTTCAACATCGTGCTTGAAAAGATCTTGCAAGAGTCATTGGCCAACACAAGAGGTACAATTTGTTTTAAGTACGCAATTGCTTGCGTGCGCCGACGACATTGACGTGATTGGACGAATACAACGAGACGTCAATGAGGCCTTTGTAAGCATTGAGGTTGAAGCGGCTAAGATGGGTCTCAAGGTTAAAGAGGGTAAAACCAAATATCTGCTTTCATCTAAAAGAGACGGACAACACTGACGTATTGGCCAGAACGTCACCATGGGCGGATATAACTTTGAAGTGGTCAAGGAATTCGTCTACCTTGGCTCACTGATGACCAGCGACAACAACACCAGCGCTGAGATAAAACGCAGAATCACTCTTGCCAACCGCTGTTTCTTTGGGCTCAAGAGGCAATTGAGAAGTAGAGCCCTCTCTCGGAAAACCAAGGTGACACTATATAAGACTCATCCCAGTCCTCCTTTACGGCGCAGAGGCTTGGACCTTAACAAAAGCGGATGAAGATGCCCTTGGTCGTTTCGAGAAGAAAATTCTGCGCACTATCTGCGGTCCCGTTTGTTCAAACGGTGTATGGAGGAGAAGATACAACGAAGAACTGTACGGGTTGTACGGCGACATCGGTCTGGTACGACGTCTACGGATACAGCGTCTAAGGTGGCTAGGCCATGTAGAGCGAATGGAAAATACAGATCCGACCCGTAGAGTCTTCGAATCCACCCCGGAAGGAAGGCGCGGCAGAGGACGGTCGCATCAACGGTGGCGCACGCAGGTGGAAGGGGACCTTAACCAACTGGGCGTGAAGCGCTGGAAACAGCTGGCCAAAGACCGTGCCAGCTGGAGGCGCTTGTTGGTTGAGGCCCAGGTTCATCGCGGACTGTAGCGCCACCTAAGTAAGTAAGTTATGGTCCCTTCTACTACCACTCAAACGCCTTACTTTACAACAATTTCCCCGCTTCCCTAAAAAAACAGAAAAACTGAGGAGAGGCTTCAACGATATAGAACTAAACAACTCGATGCATATATGTAGGTCCTCGCTAAAAACAATTCTGAGCATAGGCGGGACAAAGAATGATTCTTGGTGAGCACTTTGTAAAAGTCTCCCTTGTTTGGATGGAACTGCGACATCTACTACGGGAATTGCTACAATGAGAACAGAGAACGCTTATTCAAATGCGGACTAAGACTTCGACAAAAAGTTTTTAGTTTTCGGCATGTAAGCGAATGCCTCATAACAATGGAAGCTTAATTCGAGAATATTAGCTTAATATGCGTTCAAGCCCCCAAACGAAGAAAAGGACGATCGATTCAAAGATGATCCCCAATGTCCCAGCTATGATACTAATAACTGAGCAAAGAGGACAGTATAACCTACATGACACCACGTCCGAAAACGAACACCGGCAACTTGACTTCCTGGCAGGGCGTAATCTAATTCTAGCTAGCACGATCACCTGATCAGTCGACCGTCAATCAGATTGATTACTGTAAAGGTGAGTCATCTTTATCTCTGAATCTCACTTTTGAATTAAGCGTATCTGACGTTGCAATGTTATCGATCAGATGTTTATTGAAGACCACACCCCGTAGTATGTATGAATACTATAAGGGAGAATCCTGTTGCAATACCATGCCAAAAGTATAGACCCGGAATACTGAAGATCGGCTTGATTGAACTATATAGCATAATGATAAGGGAAAATACCCCAGATACAAGTGTGAAGAGTATTGCTATCGACAGGGACAGTACGGTGCACACGCATAAGGGTTTCCTCCGGCTCTTCGTCACGTGCTGAAACGGATAAGAGGAGGCTGACATACTATTAGTAAGAGAGAAGGTTTGAAAATACTTACTCGGTTTCGGCCGGTAGGTTGTATAAATCTGGGCTGTGGTCACATCTCCAATGGATCGTTATTGAGAACGTTTTTGTTATCCCTATGCCTGCTGTCTTGGCAGCTACATATATATACAGATGCTCTCCGAATAATCACAAACTGAAATTAAGTTTGAATCTTATCAAGTGATGTTTACTTACTTACTTATTAGGCCAGCCATCCATGGAGGATCTGAGCCTGAGCTGTAGCTGCCTTCCATCTTTGACGGCCCCGGGCACGCTGCTTCCAGTTGTCAAGACCAAGATGTCTTACATCCGCGATTACTTGGTCTTTATACCGGAGGTTCGGTCTTCCTCTTCTTCTCGAACCAGGAGGCTCGGAGTCGAAGACCCTCTTAGCTGGAGCGTTGATGTCCATGCGCTCGATGTGGCCGAGCCAGTGTAGTCGACGGATCCTTGCCTTCCGGACTACATAGACATCTTTTTACAGCTCGTAGAGTTCGCGGTTGGGTCTTCTTCTCCATTCACCTTCCTCACAGACAGGACCAAATATCCGGCGCAGAATTTTTCTTTCGAAAGAACCCAGAATCAGCTCCGCTGTCCTTCTTATCTTCCAGCTTTCGGCTCCGTACAGCAAGACTGGCAGAATGAGCGTTTTGTAAAGCATGACTTTGGTCTTTCGAGTGAGGAGTTTTGACCCCAGTTGTTTGGACAAGCCGAAGTAGCAGCGGTTGCCAAGGGCGATTCTATGCCGGGTCTCCACTGTGGTGTCATTTGTGGAACTTACGTTTGCCCCGAGGTAGACAAACTCCTTAACTACCTTGATATTGTAGCTGTCAATTGTTATATTTTGTCCCAGGTGGTGAGCGACGGATTGGTTTTTGCTTGACAGCATGTATTTCGTTTTGTCCTCATTGATCTAAGACCAACTCGTTTCGCTGTTCTTCAATCGCCGTGAATGCTTCCACAATGCCACGGCGAGAATACGCGATGATGTCGATATCAGCCGCGTATCCTAGCAGCTGGAAGGACTTGTAAAAGATAGTGCCTTCCCTGTTGACGCCTGCCCGTCGCATTATCTGCTCCAGCACCAGGTTGAAGAAGTCACATGACAGCGCATCTCCTTGCCGAAATCCGGTACATGTTTCGAATGGTTCCGAGGTCCTAGAACCGAGTTGGATGGGGCAAATAGAGCTGGTATTCCAGTCGTCGGGCATGCTTTCATCTTCCCAAATTCTGCAGATGATCTGGTGCATACTCCCTACCAGAACATCGCCGCCAGCCTTGAAGAGATCTGATGGCAAGCCATCTGAGCCTGCGCCCTTGTTGTTCTTCAGCTTCTGAATAGCTGTGCCGACTTCTTCGATGCTGGGTGGGAGGACTACTTCAGCGGCTGGAGTTGGAATTTCCTCGGTCCCTACCACTCTCTCTTGGTCATGCTCGTTAAGCTGCTGCTGGAAATGCTGCTTAATGCTCCACTATTCCCTGCGGGTCGGTGACAAGATTACCCTCGCAGTTTCGAAGAGCCTGGGTGCCCTTTTTGAAGCCTCCTGCAAGGCCTTTGGCTTTCTTGTAAAAGGCTCGTGTTTTATGTTTATCCCTAGACTCCTCGATATCCTTGAGCTGGGGGGCTGCGAAGATTCTTTTCATTTGTCGCAGTAGTTTTTTCTCCTCCCTTCTTCTGGCTCGGTACTCTTCTTGCGTTGCCCTGGTTTTCCTCTGCAGCGCCTTTTGGTACGCCTCGTCGGTTGCTGCCTTTTTCTGCTCACACTCGCCATCATACCACGGGTTTCTTGTCGGGTGTGGTAGGTATCCTAAGGTGGTTTCGGCTACTTCCTGAATGGCTGAGCGGCAATGCAGCCACATATTATTGGCATTTGTGTTCGACGTAGGCATACCGTAGAGTCTTTCGCTCAGCTGCTCCCTGTAGACTCTGGCAACCTCCGGTGTGCTCAGGCACTCAATGTCGAACCTCCTCCTGATGGGCTGGTGTAGCTTTCTGACATTGGACATTCGAGCTCTGAATCTTGCTGCTACGAGGAAGTGGTCAGAGTCGACATTTGCCCCTCTGAATGTCCGCACATCCAGTATGTTTGACGAGTGCCTTGCGTCAATGAGCACATGGTCGATTTGGTTGGCGGTTCGACCGTCCGGAGATCGCCAGGTTGCTGTGTGGATTCGGTTGCGAGGGAATCTTGTGCTACTTATCACCGCATTACGAGCTGTCGCAAAGTCAGCGAGTCGGAAGCCGTTATCTGTTGTGCCAAGGGTGTTCTCCTTACCGATTTTGGCGTTGAAGTCCCCGAGCACGATCTTTACATCGTACTCCGGACAAGCTCCGTAGGCTTTGTCCGGGAGGTCATAGAAGTCCTCCTTGATAGGGTCTGCAGCCTCGTCGGTAGGGGCGTGAGGATTCCTTCTAGTTTATGAGCAGCTCCAGGAGTGTACAGGGTTCTGACATTCCAGGAGCATACTCGCAAATCGTGTTCCTTTTTTCCAACTTGACTCGTGGAGAAAGTTTAGAAAATTAAGCCTGACACTCCCAGCTTTCTCCGAGCAAAAACATTTTTGTAAAGCCCGAGATAGACAGGACAGGATCATCGAGACCATTGGACTTTACTCATCCTATAAGTAAAAACTTTGTCTCTAAGGAGTTACATTTAAAATATCTGCAAAGCATAGAGACACTAAGAGGCCTTAGGCCTTGAAGTCTTTAAGTTCACACTTGAATACACTGGGACTGTAGGGTCTTAAATAAAATATGAAAATAAATAAAATATGAAAAAAGAAAGCCCAAAGGGATCAAATCGCAGCTCCGAGGCGGCCAATCGAGATTGCCAAGACAGCTGATCACACGATTTGGGAATTAAGTGCACAAAAGATCGATTGTGGCATGCGCTGTGTGGCATGGAACGCCATTCTCCATAAGCCAGAGGTCGTAGAAATCCATGTCCTCAATTTCAGTAAAATAAAGTCGGTTACCATGGCTCTGTAACGCCCACCGTTGACCGAAACGTTGTTCCCAGCCTCATTTTCGAAAAAAATTGTTCCAATGATGCCACCACTCCACAATCTGCACTAAACTGTCACTCTCTCTGGATGCATTGGCTTCTCGAGAATAACGTGTGGGTTTTTCGAGCCGAGATGAAAGTGCGCCTCGCCAGAAAAGATGATTTTTCGCCCAAAATCGTTGTCCAATTCAAGTTGCTCTAAGGCCTAAACTGCGAAGCGATAACGAAACGGATGGTCGCGCACCTTCAATTTGGCCTTGTAAGCGAATAATCCGACAGCTTTGTGCAGAATTCTTCTCAGGCTATAGCGTGAAATGTTGAGATGCTTTGATCGTTGGCGAGTTGATGATCGTGGATTGAGTCTCACACACTCGCCCACAGCACCAACCTTCTCAACTGTGCGCACCGCGCGACGACGGGGACCATGAGTGCTGTCCATTAGCATACCAGTCTCACAAACTTTTTGCACAAAGTTGTGTACAATAGTCGCGGTGGGTGCTACATTTCGACCAAAGCTTCTTTTCAAAAAACGCACTATGTGGGCTACACAGCACTCACTTTGGAAGTAAGTTTTCAATATTTCCCAACGTGGTTTAAGCGTAAAGCGACCCATGTCGTTTCAAGCAGGAACCAGCTACAAGTGTCAGAATAACATATGCTTTAAAAAAAAAAAACACTAAATGACCCACCCCTTATAAAAAGCAAGCCAAACTTGCAACCAGATAGCCAACCTTGCCAGCAGACATCCAACCTTACCACCAGCCAGCCAATCTGGCCACCAGCCGGCCAATCGTTCCACCAGCTAGCTAGAGGGGCCACCGGCCAGCCAACCTGGCCATTAGCCAGCCAACCTATACAACAACTGGCCGATGAGGCCAAAAACCAGACAACCAGGCCGCCAGCCAACCGCTCTAGCCACCAGCCACCCGCTCTAGGCACCAGTTAGTCGCATTGGCCACCAGCCAGCTAACCTTGTCACCATCTGGCCAACCTGGCCACCAGACAGCCAACCTGGCCACTATTCAGCCAACTGAACCACTAGCAGTGATCTTTTTCCTGAACGGAGTGCAGTGGTTGGGTCGTTGATGTTCGTTCACAACTCTCAGGGGTGGTTGTCCTAGATAGGACGAGAGCCGACCGAATTCCGGGTTGGTTATAGTCCGTACTAATTCGTTCGAGCACTTTAATATTGCATACGCAGGGGATGAATTTCAGTTGACCATATTACTGTGAGTGTTATGCCTGCAGCCAGTACGTCGTACTGCGTTGCATACTTGATCTTGCTTATTAGCAGTGTTCTTACTAACTGGTTCTAACTAACTGGTTAGATTAGGTGGTTGGTGGCCAGGTTGGGTGGGTGGGGGCGGTGTTGGCTGCCTGGTGGCTAGGTTGGGTGGCTGGTGGACAGTTTGGTTGACTGTTGGCCAGGTTTGTTGGCTGGTTTCCGGGTTGGGTAGCTGGTGGCTATGTTGGCTGGTTGGCGGCAAGCTTGGGTGGCTGAGGGATAGGTTTGGATGTCTGATGGCCAGGTTGGCTGGCTGGTGGTCTGGTTGGCTGGCGGGTGTCCAGGTTAGGTGGCTGGTTGGTGGCAAAGTTAGCAGGCTGGTGGTGGGTTGCAGGGCTGATTGTCTGGTTGGCCGGCTGGTGACGAGTTTTCCCGGCTAGTGGTAAGGTTGGTTGGATGATGACAAGGCTGGATGGCTGGTGGCAAGCTGGTGGTTGCCTTTCCGGTGGCAAGGTTGACTAGCTGGTGGCAAGGTTGGCTGGCTGACTGTCAGATTGGCTGCCTGGAGGCCAGGTTGGCTAGCTGGTTTCCAGGTTGGGAAGCTGGTGGTCAGAATGGCTGGCTGATTGTCAGGGTGGCTGCTTGGTGGCCAGGTTGGTTTGCTGGTAGTCAGACTGATGGCAAGGTTAACTGGCTGGTGATAAGGTTGGTTGGATGGTGGCAAGGTTCGCTTGCTGGTGGCAATATTGGTGGGTGGTGGCCAGGTGGTTGGCTGGGCGCACGGCTGGCTGGCTGGTGAAAAGTTTGGCTGGCTGTGTGCAAGTGTGGCTAGATGGTGCAGATTGAGTGACTGGTGGCTATCCTGGCTGGCGGGTGGGCAGACCAGCCGGCTTTTGGCCAAGTTGACCGGCTGGTAGCCAGGTTGGGTGGGTGGGGGAGGTGTTGGCTGACTGGTGGCCCGGTTGGGTGGCTGGTGGACAGTTTGGCTGACTGTTGGCCAGGGTGGTTGGCTGGTTTCCGGGTTGGGTGGCTGGTGGCTATGTTGGCTGGTTGGCGGCAAGCTTGGGTGGCTGAGGGAGAGGTTGGATGTCTGATGGCCAGGTTGGCTGGCTGGTGGTCTGGTTGGCTGGCGGGTGTCCAGGTTTTGTGGCTGGTTGGGGGCAAGGTTAGCAGGCTGGTGGTGGGTTGCAGGGCTAGTGGTCAGGTTGGGTGGCTGGTGATCGGTTTGGCTGGCTGGTAGCCAGGTTGGCTGGCTAGGTGTCAGGTTGGTTGGCTGGTGTCCAGATTGGCTGGCTGGTGACCAAGTTTGCTGGCTGATGGCCAGGTTGGCTGGCTGGTGTGCGGTTTGGCTGTTTGGTGGCCAGGTTGGCTGTCTGGTGGCCAGGGCGGCTACCCCTACAAGGCCTTTGTTAGTTCTTTGCCATTTCATAAATAGCAGCGGCAGCAAATCATTGTTTTTTTTTACGCTCTGAAATCGGTATCACCATTAATTAAGTGTAGTGAACAGGCGAAGTATACTGTTCGGAATCGGCATAAAACTGTAGGTCCCATTCACCTGTGTGAAAAATGAATCACACACAATATGGGTGATTGAGAAAAGCTTGGTTCTGGCCGTTCATGGGCTATAACGCCATCAAAGAAGAAGAAGAAGTGAACGGGCGTTAAAACCTTTTCACTTTTTTCTCATCTGTTAGCGAATAAACACCTTGCAATCACAGGAATCTTCCACCTTGTTCCTTTCGCTTTCAGTGTGATGTTTTAAATTTCTCCGAGTGTTTGCCATTACCCTAATCGGAGAAACGTCGCTGTCGCCACAACGTCTACGAGCTCGAGCTAAGAAGAATTCCCAAGCAACGTCCAAATGGACAATCTACCTGTTCATTGTTCGGCTACGATTTCTCCTTTCAATCCCCTTTTTTACTGGCATTGTCATCAATGACTTCTTGCAATCAAACATTTCAGTTTGTTTTTCTCACCATCTTCGTGTCCAGCATTCTTCTGGCCGAGCCTCTATTCATTCATTCACCGGTGGCCAATAAAGCATTGATTTGGCAGTCTATCCGTGACACGGTTTCTTGTTCATAATCGGGACAAAAAGTCGATTTTTTTCTTTTGTTCATTCCCGGACTGTACTCGTATGGTAGAATCCCATAAAGTCGAGAAAACAATCTGAATAAAAGGATGCTCACTAGATAGGGGCGTGCAGGTATTGCCTACCTGTTGGAATTTCTTTCTATTTTTATTGTCCCGATCATTTTCACACCAATCTTGCGTTTGATAGCGTAACCGGGTGTCCCTTGATTGCACTTGCCCTCCTTTGATCGGAAATTGTTATTAATTTTTTGTAATTTCTTTGCCTTTTTTGATCCCGAACAACATGTATGTGAGTCAGACGGTCCTTTGGATACGATGTGACGTTCTTGTTGCATTAAGGTACGGTCGTGTCGGTTTCGCTAAACGCATAAATCAATTTCGACAAATATTCAGGGACCACCTGTTAGTGGACGCGATGTTGCTGGAGAAAGTAGGGTCAGGAAGTGGGAGCCAACATACTTGAAGATGGATATGACACTGGTGAGTGAGTTCATCTGATAAACTAATTGAGTTGGAAGACCATAAATATTGCATTGCAGCACAATAGATCTTGTTTTGTTTACACATTCACTATTGTGCGTCTATTAGTCCAAGAGCATTGTTTAGCTTCTCTGTGGCTGACTTGTTCATACCACACACATTGTGCTTATATGTATCCTTGGGCAAAAAAAAGATTGAAAATCTTCTGATATCTCACTTTGACAATTGCAAAAGAAATGGAAAATAATGGAAATAGTTACGAAGTGAATGAGGGAAAGGAAGGCCAATCTCCAAAATCGCCACTAGGGTTGGTTTTCGTTTTGTGAAATGGCTCATCCAATTCAATGGCCATCCGCAACCATCCGTGCGAATGTGTCTACAGTGACAAGGAGAAAGGTACACGAAAGTGTCATCTTATTATTGATCGGAAATTTATTGCACAGCGAAAGAATGGAGCCGGTACGTCTGGCCCTACTCGAAATATTTTCATTTTTATTTGTATTTGTGGTTTTCCCAAAAAGTGTGATTTGATGTAAGTGTAATATTTTTGTAATTGCAAGATCGCTATCTCGCTATTATTCGGATTGCTTGTGAAAAAAAAATATTTCAAACACTTCAATCCCACCCACGACGGTTTAGATTTTTCAAGAATGACGGTATAGTCCAGCCATACTCAACCTCTTTTTTTCTCGGGCCACATTCATATGTTTGCTACTTCACGCGGGTCGCAACATTATACATTTTGGGTGATGACCTTTTCGAGGAGTCTAGGGATAAGCATAAAACACGAGCCTTTTACAAGAAAGCCACGACCTTGCAGGAGGCTTCAAAAAGGGCACCCAGGCTCTTCGAAACTGCGAGGGTAATCTTGTCACCGACCCGCAGGGAATAGTGGATGTATTTAAGCAGCATTCCCAGCAGCTACCAAACGAGCATGAATAAGAGAGAGCGGTAGGGACCGAGGAAATCCCAGCTCCAGCCGCTGAGGTAGTCCTCCCACCCAGCATCGAAGAAGTCGGCACAGCTATTCAGAAGCTGAAGAATAACAAGGCCGCAGGCTTAAATGGCTTGCCATCAGAGCTCTTCAAGGCTGGCGGCGATGTTCTGCTAGGGAGCATGCACCTGCAGAATTTGGGAAGACGAAAGCATGCCCGACGAATGGAATACCAGCTCTATTTGCCCCATCCACAAAAAAGGCGATCCTACCTCTTGCAAGAACTATAGAGGTATATCCCTGCTCAATGTCGCATACAAGATCCTGTCCAGCGTATTGTGTGAACGTCTAAAGCCGTTTTGCACCGCACTAATCGGCAGCTACTAGTACGGCTGCCGGCCCGGCAAATCGACTATAGACCAAATTTTCACACTTCGATAAATCCTGGAAAAGACCAACAAGTTTCGAATCGATACATACCATCTTTTCATCGATTTCAAAGCCGCATACGACAGCATTCATCGTGAAGGACTGTTTGGTGCGATGGCTGTGTCGCGCCACGCTAAAAAATACTCGATGCACCGTGCAATTCGGTTCTAGGACTTCGGAACCCTTTGAAACATGCACCGGATTTCGGCAAGGAGTGGCGCTGTCATGTGACTTCTTCAGGCGTCAACAGGGAAGACACTATATTTTACAAGTCCATTCAGCTGCTAGGATACGCGGATGATATCGACATCATCGCGTGTTCTCGCCTTGGCATTGTGGAAGCATTCACGGCGATTACAAAACAGGCGAAACGAGTTAGTCTTAAGGTCAATAACGACAAAACGAAGTACATGCTGTCAAGCAAAAACCAATCCGTCGCTCACCACCTGGGACAAAATATAACAATTGACAGCTACAATTTCGAGGTAGTTAAGGAGTTTGTCTACCTCGGGGCAAACGTAAGTTCCACAAATGACACCACAGTGGAGATCTGGCATTGAATCGCCCTTTGCAACCGCTGCTACTTCGGCTTGTCCAAACAACTGGAGTCAAAACTCCTCACTCGAAAGACCAAAGTCATGCTTTACAAAACGCTCATACTGTCGGTCTTGCTGTTAGGAGCCGAAAGCTGAACGATAAACAGGACAGCGGAGCTGATTTTGGGTTCTGTCTGTAAGGAAGGTGAGTGGAGAAGAAGACACAACCGCGAACTGTACGAGCTGTACAACGATGTGGATGTAGTCCGGAAGGCAAAGATCCGTCGACTACACTGGCTCGGCCACATCGAGCGAATGGACAACAACGTTCCAGCTAAGAGGGTCTTTGAGGCTCCTGGTTCGAGAAGAAGAGGAAGACCGAACCTCCGGTATAAAGACCAAGTAATCGCGGATGTAAGACATCTTGGTCTTGATAACTGGAAGCAGCATGCCCGGGACCGCCAAGAATGGAAGGCAGCTATAGCTCAGGTTCAGATCCTCCATGGATCGCTGGCCTGATAAGTAAGCAAACAAAGAAAAACATTACGATGCTAGTGCGAGACACATATAAAGCTGGACATATAATGCAAGGCATCGCGTTATTAGGCGTCGCGTTTGTTGGTCACAAAAAACAAGGCTTCGCGTTAATTGTCATTTTGCGAAATCAAGTGTTACATGCTGAAAATAAACGCGTCATGAGGCATAGCATCGATGGCGATCGCGTCATACCCGCTATTCTATTGGCTTTGACAGGCACTTTTACAGTTTGTACAGTTGCGGTTTGACGTCGTCTTGACTATGTCATTCTGCCTTGTTGCGACCATTTTGCCACGTCTTGACTCTACACATCGACGTCGTGAGACTATCACTGTGTTAGTCAAAAGCGTCGTTTTTAAACGGAGAATAACGCGTATAGTATCGGTGTGTATTACAAAAGCAACAACCAACCCCTTCTGCGATCAACGCGCAGACGTACGAAGGACTGGTATCTCATTGTTTAATCCTGATTTTAACAGCCACCATTGAAATGCATCGGTCGAAATTCACGACGCGATGTCTTGCATTATATTTCCACCTTAGTGAATTTAGGCGGAATATTTTGCATAAAGTTAAAAAATTATTGTGAGAGTATTGATGTCAGAACTGAAAAATGTGTTTCATTTAACGTATGTTTTCAGTAAACAAAATAATTCAAAAAAATTGTGTTCCCCATTAGTGTGTTTCGGTCCGCACATAAAAGATTGGCGGTCGCATGCGGCCCGCCGGCCGCAGGTTGAGTATGGCAGCCATAGTATGTCATAAACCGTCATCGTTCGCAAGATTTTGTAATGAAAAATGAATTTATAAGAAAAAATTCTTATGAAACTTATGTAAATCAAACAACAAAACAAGGAGGGAAACAGGGTTCGCCACAGTTTTTTTCTGCAAAAGGGTTGATATTGATCCCAGAAACAATAAGGAAGACAGCAAGTCCTGATAACAGGTTCGAATTTAGAAAAAAACACCAGAATGCTTTGCCCAACGATCATTACTCTTCAGTACAATTTTTGGCACCGTAGCCTAATATACATTTGCTTGACCAAAGTATCAATACGAGCCTTTCCCACGAATGCAAAAACAGTCCGGACTGTAATTTGTTAATTACCTCCCCAGTTGTCGTGCAATAAAATTTTAGAATTTGATCAATTACCCAACACTCGTAAGCGATTCAACGATTCAATTACCAAATGCCCAGAGGAAAGAGGGTCAGTGCACACAATTCCACAGAGTATATCCGTAAACACTAACTGTTGTTCCTCCCAGTATGATCCCAGTGGATGGCTTCTCTGGATGTCATTTGTAATGTATTAGCATTGAACAGAGGCGAGGTAATAAAATTGCACCATAGGTGGTTCTCTTCCGGATCCTTTTGTGGTAAAAAGAATTACTATTTACCCAAAATCAAAAGGTCTCATTCCAGCATTTAACGACAGAGTGTGATGTATCCTTTTTGGCAGTTGCTTCATTTCCGAATTAAATATGAAATTGTTTACGTAAACATGCAATTGCATTGACAGCCCCTCTGACTTTTTGAAGAACAACCTGGGAGTTCCATCAATTACAAATCGATTTCCTTAAGGAAACTATAACAAAGCATTTCATTTTTTTTTCTTCTATTTCTCTTCTCGTCCTTTCATCGTTATCGTTTTTACTGAACGGAAGAAATCGTCAGTTGACGTCAGACAGTTTTCAAAAAAACTGCACAATTGTATATTGAATTTGACTCTATCTATTTCTATTTGGGTTTCTATTCATGATCATGATATGGGACGGGAAGCGTGTGCTACTGATGATTTGGCAATCATCTTGGGGACTTAACTCTGTCAAATTTGTAAAGGCGTCTTTCAATGGGAGTTTGTATGTTGAGTTGGAAGGTAAATTAAATAACCAACCACCTGAAGGGAGTAGGGAGCGAACAAACAGAGCAAAGAAGTTGATCGCGATTAACTTGGCAAACGCCAGCTTGGATCTCTGTCCCTGTCAATCCAAGTTGACACACAGCCTCCGCGTGGCCTCCCCTGGATAGCTATACTGGCACCCGCCAGATAGTGAACCAATGTGTGCAGCGACCCGACCCCTTGTTCCTGGGGAAAGAGGAGCCTGGCCCTCCAGGTTGGAGGTTGCGCTTAGGGCTAACATCCCTATCGCTTAAGACAAAAATTTTGTTCAGAGACATCCAATAGCCTCGGATACGGACGGATTACATGTTGACGACCCCCGCAAACGTCAAAAAGGAAACGAATTTCAGTTCTGCACCTGGAACGTTAGGTCCCTCAACAGACCAGGTGCAGCCGAACAACTGGTCAACTCTTTGGACTGCTATAAGGCAGACATACCGCGCTCCAAGAAGTGCGATGGGATGGGCCAGGCAAAAAGCGAATGAAAAGCTGTGATATTTACTACGGAAACTGCTACAGAGAAAATAAACGAGGCAGACCCAGGGAAAAAGTCTTAAGCTTCCAGTATGTAAGCGAACGCCTCATAACTATCCGCATCAAGGCCAATCTCGGCAATATAAGCTTACTATGTGTCCACGCCCCCACAGAGGAGAAAGATGACCGACATAAAGACGACTTCTATGATCTCCTAGGCAGAACGTATGCGCAATGTCCCAGCTATGACTCCAAAATCGTTCTAGGAGATTTCAATGCGAAGCTGGGTAAGGAAGCTATCTTTGAACGGGTCATTGGAAAGCACAGCCTACACAACATCAAGTCAGAAAACGGACTAAGGCTAGTGGACTTTATGGGCGGACATAACTTGGTAGTAGCAAGTACACGATTCCCACACCTCAACATCCATAAGGGGACCTGGCAGTCTTTCGATCAATTGACAACCAACCAAATTTATCATATTGCGATCGACAGCAGACACTCCTCACAGACACATATCCTAGATGTTCGAACCTTTAGAAGGGCCAACATCGACTCGGATCATTACCTTGTTGCAGCCAAGGTACGGATGCGAATTTCTCGGAACGAACGGAGTCGAGTAAGAACACCAAAATTTAACGTCGGAAAGCTGCAATCGCAGGAGACGGCCAGGACCTTCGCCGATCAAGTCTCCCTCAAGCTCTCTCAGGTCCCGATGCAATCTGCAGAAACCATAGAACAGCAATGGAGTCGCTGTCAGAAAGCCATTAGAGAGGCCGCCTCAGATATACTCGGTTTCGAGCCACCACCGTCGAGAAACCCCTGGTTTGATGATGAGTGCAGACAGGCCCATGTAGAGAAACAGAATGCATACATGGCCACATTGCATCGATGGACGAGAGCTGCCCGCGAGCTCTATGAACAGAAAAGGAGGCAGGAGCATGCGCTTCTGAGAAGGAAAAAGAAGGAGCACGAGAAGCGCGAGATCGAGGAGATGGAGAGATGTTACTGCAGGAACGACGTTCGAAAAGTTTACCAGAAAGTAAAACGAACATGCCAAGCCTATAAAGCCAGAGCAGAAGCCTGCAGGGATGCGCACGGACAACTAGTAGTGGAGTCACAGTCGATGCTGAGATTGTGGAAGGACCACTTCTGCAGACTGTATAACGGCGATGATAGTCAAAATGCCGCCATCAGGCAGAGTGAACCATTCACAATGGACGAAGACGAAGGAGAATCCCGTCTAACCGACCTAGACGATGTTAAGACAGCGATATCGAAACTTAAGTCTTATAAAGCTGCTGGAGCAGGCGGACTCCCCGCGGAGCTGTTTAAAGCAGCTGGCGATGAGCTGGTTAGGAACATGCACCAACTCATCTGCAAGATATGGTCGGAAGAACGCATGCCCGGTGAATGGAATCTCAGTATCGTTTGCCCGGTCCATAAGAAAGGAGACCCCTATGACTGCGCCAACTACAGAGGGATAAGCCTCCTGAACATCGCATACAAGATCCTCTCTACCGTACTGTGTAAGTACCTGAAACCGTTCGTGGACAATCTGATAGATTCCTACCAGTGTGGTTTCAGGCCAGGAAAATCCACGATAGACCAAATATTTACACTACGGCAGATCTTGGAGAAGACCCATGAATTCCAGGTCGAAACGCACCGTCTTTTCGTCGACTTTAAAGCCGCGTATGACAGTGTTTATAGAGACGAGCTATACAGAGCCATGTCATGTTTTAACATTCCTGCCAAACTCGTCAGACTGTGCAGGATGACTATGGAGCACTCTCGCTGCTCCATTAAGGTCGGAGGTGAACTAACCGACCCCTTTGATGTTAAAAAAGATTTTAGACAGGGTGACGCACTGTCATGTGATTTCTTCAACATTGTTCTTGAAAAGATCGTGCGGGACTCTGCGGCCAATACAAGAGGTACGATCTACTTCAAGTCCACACAATTGCTTGCCTACGCAGATGACATTGACGTTATTGGACGAACAAAGCGAGACGTCAATGAGGCGTTCACAAGCATTGAAGCAGAAGCGGCGAAAGTGGGTCTAAGGGTAAATGGGGACAAGACCAAATATATGCTGTCATCCAAGAAAAACGCACAACACCGACGTCTTGGTCAGAACGTCACCTTCGGCAGCTATATTTTTGAAGTAGTCAAGGACTTCGTCTACCTTGGCTCGGTAGTGACAAGCAGCAACGATACCAGCGATGAGATAAGACGCAGAATAACTCTTGCCAATCGCTGCTTCTTCGGGCTCAAGAGGCAATTGAGTAGTAGAGCCCTCTGTCGAAAAACTAAGGTATCCCTCTACAAAACCTTCATCATCCCGGTCCTCCTCTACGGCGCTGAGGCTTGGACGTTGTCAAAAGCGGATGAAGAGGCTCTTGGACGTTTCGAGAGGAAAATTCTGCGTGCAATCCTTGGTCCCGTTTGTGTAAACGAAGAATGGAGGAGGAGATTCAACCAAGAACTGTACGGGCTGTACAGCGACATCGGCCTGGTTAGACGTCTTCGCATTCAACGTCTAAGATGGCTAGGTCATGTAGAGCGAATGGACATCAACGCTCCGGCCCGAAGAGTCTTCGACTCCAACCCCGAGGGACGACGCAGCAGAAGACGACCGCATTTAAGGTGGCGCGCACAGGTAGAAGGGGACCTCAACCAACTGGGCGTTCGGCACTGGAAGCGGCTGGCCGAAGATCGGGCCGGCTGAAGAGGCTTGTTGTTTGAGGCCCTGGTTCACCCCGAACTGTAGCGCCATCAAAGTAAGTAAGTAAGTTCCGAATGATTTCTGCAGAAGCTGTCTGGACGAGGAGGAAGTCGAATCCATTCACCACCTTCTCTGCGCCTGTCCAGCATTCTGCAATATCAGGAAACGATACCTAGGCTCTTACTTCCTTAACGGTCCGACAGATGTTCAGAAAGTAGGGACACAACGCTGCACAACGGTCCTCCCTGGCCTATGTGTATTCCTCTCAATTCTGGGAAGGCTACGATCCTACCTACCTACCTACCTAGCTGACGAACTGTCAGTTGGTAGAAGGAGGGGAAGAGTGAAACCGGCGAATATGATCTTATACCAAATTGCAGAGGTAGATGAGTTAAAAAACTGGATTTTTCGACCACCTTCAAAAAGGGCAAAGCTGGTTGATACGAGTATGGGTAGGCGGTTTTCTTTTAAAACCCATCGAAATTTGATTATTTCGCAGAATTCCGCGTTAGACCTGTCTTGAGTTTTCAACGAGATATAATAGAAGAGGAGCAGTCTCTCTCGGCGATTCACTTTTATTAAAAAAGGAAAACACGCGAACAGATGATGGAATTGGGGACGTTTCACTAATATATGCTGTCGAACATCAATTTATGAAGAACTGAGTTTAGGTTGCCCAACGAACATGGCAACCACCGAAGGTTAACACAGCGCAAGATATAGGATAGAGGGGACGAGGGGACGTACGGGTGTCACAAGGTATTGTAAAATACTGATAAAGACGATAAAGATGTTCATTTGACGGGTGTTGCGATTGCAAACAATGTGAAATGTGGCTGACCCATTCCAAATATAGATTAGAATGGTTCCAAAGATTTTAAAAGGAGTTTTTACGTAGGATCGTATTCTGGATTCAACACACAAAGGATGTCAAAGGACTAACAAAGCATCTATCCGACGGATGCTGGCCTGCTAAAAGGCGAGAAGAGCCGCCGCAGTCGAACATCTTGCGGCACTGTTAGTAAGTCCTATCCCCCCCTCCTCGTGGTGCCATCCGGAGATTTCCTATAGAAATTGCAGACAGGGAAGGGCGAATGGCGAGCCTCCTGCAACAAAAAACAGGATTAGTGGGTTGGGCTACGGCCTAGTAAGCCGTAACCGTAAAAAAAAACACAAACTCCGAAACAACCACAAGCCTCGGATATAACGGACCGGATTTATGTTGACGATCCTTGCAAAAAACGAAAAAAGGACAATGATCTTCGGCTTTGTACGTGGAATGTTAGGTCCCTAAACAGGCCACGTGCAGCCGAACAACTTGCGGACGCCCTAGACCGCTATAAAGCGGACATCACCGCCATCCAGGAAATGCGATGGAATGGACCGGGTATAAAGCGGATGAAAAACTGCGATATTTACTACGGCGACTGCTAAAGGGAGAGAGGGCAACGATTGTTTGGATGCGGATTTGTTGTTCGAGGTGGACTAAGGCTTTCGGCGTCTGAGCGAACGCCTCATAACAATCCGTGTCAAGGCTAAATTTTTTAACATCAGCCTGATCTGCGTCCACGCCCCCACGGAAGACAAGGATGGCTCAGCCAAAGATGAGTTCTACGATCTCCTAGACAGAACGTATGCCCAATGTCCCAGCTATGACATCAAAATTGTACTAGGAGACTTCAATGCTAAGCTGGGTAAGGAAAGCATATTTGAACGAGTCATCGGCAAACATAGCCTACACGACACCACCTCCGACAACGGACACAGGCTGATTGATCATGCTACGGGGTGAAATCTCCTTCTAGCCAGTACGCGCTTCCCGCACCTCGACATACACAAAGGCACCTGGCGGTCTTTTGATCAATCGACTACCAACCAGATTGATCACATCGCGATCGACGTCACACACACTATTCTTGATGTTCGAACTTTCCGAGGGGCTAACATCGACTCGGATCATTATCTTGTAGTAGCCAAGATGCGCTTACGGATAGCACGAACGCAACGGAGTAGAGTAAGAATACAAAGTTATGACGTCGGAAAGCTACTATCGCCAGAAACCGCTCGTGCTTTTACCGATCGCGTCTATCTTAAGCTCTTCAATACACCGCAATCCTCCCCGCTATCAATAGAACAGCAGTGGAGCCTTTGCAAACAAGCCCTGAAAAGCTCCGCATCCGAAGTTTTGGGTCTCAAGGCTCCACCACGAAGAAACACCTGGTTCGATGACGAGTACAGGAGGATTCATACAGCGAAGCAGGATGCATATAAGGCCTCGCTGCATAAAAGAACAAGAGCAGCTAGTGAGCTCTACGAGTTAATAAGAAGGGAGGAGCATAAACTTCTAAGAAGAAAGAAGAAAGAGCACGAGAAGCGCGCGATTGAGGATTTGGAGAGGTGTTACTGCAGGCATGACGTTCGAAAGTTTTATCAACAGATAAAGCGAACATGCCAAGGTTATAAAGCCAGAGCGGAAGCCTGCAGGGATGAGAACGGACACCTAGTAGTAGAACCGCAGTCGATGCTGAGAATATGGAAAAACCACTTCTGCAGACTGTATAACGGCGATGTTAGTCAATATACCGCTGTCAGGCAGAATGATCCATTTCTAATCGACGGAGACCGCAGAGAATTCTGTCCCCCTGACCTCGACGAAGTTAAGATTGCCATATCGAAGCTCAAGTCGAATAAAGCTGCTGGCGCAGGCGGACTGTCTGCTGAGCTCTTCAAGGCAGCTGGGTATGACCTGGTTGGGAGCATGCACCAGCTCATCCGTAAGATATGGTTAGAGGAAAGCATGCCCGAGGAATGGAGTCTCAGCATCGTATACCCGATCCACAAGATAGGAGATCCCTCTGATTGCGCCAACTATAGAGGAATAAGTCTCCTTAACATCGCCTACAAAATCTTCTCTGCCGTTTTGTGTGAACGCCTGAAGCCTTTTGTAAATAAGCTGATTGGTCCGTATCAGTGCGGATTCAGGCCAGGGAAGTCCACCATCGATCAAATCTTCACACTACGGCAGATCCTGGAAAAAACCAATGAATTTCAAGTCGACACTCACCACCTATTTGTCGACTTCAAAGCCACATACGACAGCGTAATCAGAGACGGGCTATACACCGCTATGTCTACCTTTGACATACCTGCTAAGCTCGTCAGACTATGCAGGGTGTCTTTGGAGAATGCTCGCTGCTCCATCCGAATCGGTGAACACCTTACCGATAGTTTTGATGTCAAAAAAGGATTCAAGCAGGGCGATGCGCTGTCGTGTGATTTCTTCAACATCATATTGGAAATGATTGTGCAAAAATCACTGGCCAATACAAGAGGCACAATCTATTTCAAGTCCTCGCAACTCCTCCGACGATGTTGACATAAAAGGTAGATCACAGCGAGATGTCAATGAGGCTGTCATCAAAAAAGGACGCTCAACACCGACGTCTCGGTCAGAACGTTTGTATAGGCAGAATAAGTTCGAGGTAGTTAAGGACTTTGTCTACCTTGGCTCCGCAGTGACCTGGAACAACGACATCAGTTCCGAAATCAAACGCAGAATCACTCTTGCCAATCGCTGTTTCTTTGGGCTCAGAAGGCAACTGAGTAATAGAGCCCTCTCCCGAACGACAAAGTTGATTCTATATAAGACCCTTATCATCCCGGTCCTGTTGTACGGCGCAGAAGCATGGAAGCTATCAAAAGCGGATGAGGAGGCCCTTGGCCGGTTCGAGAGAAAGATTTTGCGCGTGATTTTTGGGCCTATAAACGCAGACGGGGGATCGAAGAGAAGATTCAACCACGAACTTTACGGGCTGTACAGGGTCATGAGCCTAGTCAGGCGTCTACGGATTCAACGCCTAAGATGGTTGGACCATGTAGAGCGAATGTACACCACAGCTCCAGCCCGGAGTCTTTGAATCCAACCCCGAGGGAGGAAGAAGCAGAGGACGGCCGCACTTGAGATGGCGCACACAGGTGGAAGGGGACCTCAGCCAACTGGGTGTGCGGCAATGGAAAAGGCTAGCGAAAGATCGTGCTAGATGGAGGGGCATGTTGGTTGAGGCCCAGGTTCACCCCGAACTGTAGCGCCCACTAAGAAGAAGAAGAAGGATTCAACACACTCGTTTCAAGGATATATGTAGAACGAGTCGATAGAAAAATAGCATGATATCAATTTGTATATATATAGATGTATTTGGTCGTCATTTGTATATGTGTGCGATCACCTTGTGTGTTTTCTTATCATATTTACATTATCCTTAAATAAAAAAAAATATTATTTAATCTCTTTGAGTGTAAGAGTAAGGTCAAAAGGAGGTGCTAGAATTGAGTTATCATAGGCTACACTAAATTTGTTGAGTTTAGTTAGTATCCATAGAGGTATGGATACATAGGCACAAATATTGCTGGTCCAAGTTGACGTTCTTGTGGCATATGTGTTTTCATATGTTTCTTTAAATGGTCCCGTCTTCCGAACTTTTTGCCGCAAGTCGTGCAGGCATACGGTCGTAGGCCGGTATGAATTCGTTTATGACGCGTAAGCTCCTCGTTACGTGTAAAAGTCTTGCCGCATGATTCAACATCACATTTGAATGGTCGTTCGCCTATGGAAGATAATTTAGAAAAACTATTCGAAAGTATGCTAGAGCCTTGAATTTACCGGTATGTATGCGAATGTGTCCTTTTAGTTGACCATTATTCGAGAAGGCAACGTCACAGTGTGGGCATTTGAATTTTTTCGGTCGCTGTTTTCGAGAGTTGAGCGCCTTTAATTGGGCATCTTCGGTGAGAACGCGGGCATATTCCTGCTCCATAAGGCTAATCGAGAAGGGATCTATCCCAAAAGCAGGCGGTGGCATTACGAATCCATTCGGGTAGTGGTATAAATCATTAGCATTCGGTAATGGAGCGGGAAATGATGGATTATTGAAAACATACGATCCAGTCGCGTTTATGGGGAAAGCACCTTGCGAATTACTTTGGTGTAACTCCTCGTAGTTCACACTTTTATTCGTAAAAGAGCTTTCACTACTTGCACTTACAACCTCTTGTTTCACAGCACTAAAACTACAATCACTGCTACTATCGTCATCGCTTGATTTCGTATCCCATGGACGAAATAGCCTCGAATACGTTTGTGGCGGATGTAAATTCATCGATGTCATTTTAATGGTCTTTATCTCAATCCGAAATTGAACGATGAACCGATAAAAGAAAACTCGGCACAAACGGAACAGAGTCGAAGGTATAAATAAATAAAATCGAAAACTAAGGAATATGCGCACGTTCAGGTCTTAATACGTACTGAAGTCGGTAGGATAGTGAGGGCCCTTTTAAATGAATCCTGAATTTCTACCTACCCGTGAATACTCCACCCTTAACATTGAAGAGGGTGAATTTCCACAATGGCCGCTTAGGTATATAATGCAATTGTTCATCCCTTCCCCTTGCTAGAATGACAACAACTCACGGCCCTTGCGAGCCCTTTTGAGTGGTTTCTGGCATAGGGGTGATATGGTTGTCTTTTTTCGGTCGTAGCCGAGCAATCCGGATTCAATTTTCGTCTCTATATATACTTGCACGTACATATGTATGTATATAACGATATGATTCGAAAAAAAGAACATGAATGCCATGAGAATGTTTTATTAAAACAAATTAAATTAAATCCAACACTTAACACTGAAAATTAAAATGAAATTGAGTAAGATACGAGCTCAGTTGAGAGTTTTAGAAAAATCCTGACAATCTTTCATAGTAAAATGGAGTTATGGAGTTCGGATTAACCAGCTTTTCTTGCGGTACGAAACCAAGGACGTCATTTTATGTAAATTGATCTGCTTCCTTCCGTCTTCTGTTTCGTCCAAAGATCTTTGATTCTTGTAAATAACGCCATGGTATTCAGTAAACAAGATTATTGGAAACGGGTTGTATTAGTTGTATGTAACTAAGCTAATTTGTAAGTTCCAGATTATCCCTTAGTATATTGAAGACATACATATGTATAAAAGTCTAGAACAGCCATACTCAACCTTTTTTTCCCACGGGCCACATTCATATGTTTGCTAATTCACGCGGGCCGCAACATTTTACATTTTGGGTGATGACCTTTTCGAGGAGTCTAGGGATAAGCATAAAACAGGAGCCTTTTACAAGAAAGCCAAGGAGGCTTCAAAAAGGGCACCCAGGCTCTTCGAAACTGCGAGGGTAATCTTGTCACCGACCCGCAAGGAATAGTGGATGTATTTAAGCAGCATCTCCTGCACCTACTTAACGAGCGGTAGGGACCGAGGAAATCCCAGCTCCAGCCGCTGAAGTAGTCCTCCCACCCAGCATGGAAGAAGTCGGCACAGCTATTCAGAAGCTGAAGAATAACAAGGCCGCAGGCTTAAATGGCTTGCCATCAGAGCTCTTCAAGGCTGGCGGCGATTTTCTGCTAGGGAGCATGCACCTGCAGAATTTGGGAGGACGAAAACTTGCCCGACGACTGGAATACCAGCTCTATTTGCCCCATCCACAAAAAAGGCGATCCTACCTCTTGCAAGAACTACAGAGGTATATCCCTACTTAATGTCGCACACAAGATCCTGTCCAGCGTATTGTGTGAACGTCTAAAACCATTTTGCACTGCACTAATCGGCAGCTACCTGTGCGGCTTCTGGCCCGGCAGATCAACTATAGACCAAATTTTCACACTTCGACAAATCCTGGAAAAGACCAACAAGTTTCGAATCGATACACACCATCTTTCAATCGATTTCAAAGCCGCATACGACAGCATTCGTATCGTGAAGCATCATGAAGGACTGTTTGGTGCGATGGCTGAATCCGGGATCCCGGGAAACCTGATCCAGTTGTGTCGCGCCACGCTAAAAAATACGCGGTGCACCGTGCAATTCGGTTCTAGGACTTCGGAACCCTTTGAAACATGCACCGGATTTCGGCAAGGATTTCGGCGACGATGTTCTGGTAGGGAGCATGCACCAGATCATCTGCAGAATTTGGGAAGGTGAAAGCATGCCCGACGACTGGAATACCAGCTCTATATGCCCCATCCACAAAAAAGGCGATCCTACCTCTTGCAAGAACTATAGAGGCATATCCCTGCTCAATGTCGCATTCAAGATCCTGTCCAGCGTATTGTGTGAACGTCTAAAACCATTTTGCACCGCACTAATCGGCAGCTACCAGTGCAGCTTCCGGCCCGGCAAATCGACTATAGACCAAATTTCCACACATCGACAAATCCTGGAATCCAATGAGTTTCGAATCGAAACTCACCATCTTTTCATCGATCTTAAAGCCGTATACGACAGCATTCATCGTGCAGGACTGTTTGGTGCGATGGCCGAATTCGGGATCCCGGGAAAACTGATCCAGTTGTGTCGCGCCACGCTTTAAAATACGCGATGCACCGTGCAACTCGGTTCTAGGACTTCGGAACCTGCACCGGACTTGGGCAAGGAGATGCGCTGTCATGTGACTTCTTCAACCGGGTGCTGGAGGTGCTGGAGCAGATAGTGCAACGGGCAGGCGTCAACAGGGAAGGCACTATTTTCTACAAGTCCGTCCAGCTGCTAGGATACGCGGATGTTATCGATATCATCGCGTGTTCTCGCCATGGCATTGTGAAAGCATTCACGGCGATTGAAGAACAGGCGAAACGAGTTGGTTTTAAGGTAAATGAGGACAAAATGAAGTACATACATGCTGTCAAGCAAAAACCAATCCGTCGCTCAACACCTGGGACAAAATATAACAATTGACAGCTACAATTTCGAGGTAGTTAAGGAGTTTGTCTACCTCGGGGCGAACGTAAATTCCACAAATGACACCACAGTAGAGATCCGGCATAGAATCGCCTTTGGCAACCGCTGCTACTTCGGCTTGTCCAAACAACTGGGGTCAAAACTCCTCACTC
This sequence comes from Eumerus sabulonum, assembly GCA_951905685.1. NCBI lineage: Eukaryota > Metazoa > Arthropoda > Insecta > Diptera > Syrphidae > Eumerus > Eumerus sabulonum. Next base: position 245,593,003 of record OX645060.1, read on the forward strand.
GAAAGACCAAAGTCATGCTATACAAAACGCTCATTCTGCCAGTCTTGCTGTACGGAGCCGAAAGCTGGACGATAAGCAGGACAGCGGAGCTGACTTTGGGTTCTTTCGAAAGAAAAATTCTGCGCCGGATATTTGGTCCTGTCTGTGAGGAAGGTGAATGGAGAAGAAGACACAACCGCGAACTCTACGAGCTGTACCAAGATGTGGATGTAGTCCGGAAGGCAAGGATCCGTCGACTACACTGGCTCGGCCACATCGAGCGCATGGACATCAACGCTCCAGCTAAGAGGGTATTCGACTCCGAGCCTCCTGGTCCGAGAAGAAGAGGAAGACCGAACCTCCGGTATAAAGACAAAGTAATCGCGGATGTAAGACATCTTGGTCTTGATAACTGGAAGCAGCGTGCCCGGGACCGTCAAGGATGGAAGGCAGCTATAGCTCAGGATCAGATCCTCCATGGATCGCCGGCCTGATAAGTAAGTAAGTAGGTTAAAAGTTTAGGCAAGTTTTGCGAAGGAACTAGCATCCCTATACATGACGGGAGCCTTTTGGATTTTTTATAATATCGATGCCGTCTCATTACCAAGTCTCTCCTTTCTGTATAATCCACTTGCTCAATATTATCCTTTCACAATAGTGCTATTTTCTATGTAAGACCTTGAATCCTAATAGGGTAATACGTGATCGAGTACAGATAGGGACTTTCAATTGTGTCTGCCTGGAAATGCAAATATCAACGATTTCGTCTATTTTAATGTCTTATCTATCCGACATTAGCGACCTGAGGGTCGGTAGTAGACAAATACGCACATGTGTGCCCTATTAATCGGTTAACAGTGGCGACTGGCCGACCAAGACCTAATTATAAACAAACCGTTTGTTATGGTATAGTCTAACGAGTGAATATCTCATGAATGAATTCGCAGTGAGGTCCTTAAGGAGGTTATTACGGGTTTTACCACACATAAGTTTTAGTGCTTCCTCTATAAAATTCCCTTTGTTTATGGAACCAGATTATTTATTAGTTCACAGGATATTATTGTCTCAACCTGCTCGTGCCTATGTCGAGATAAGGATGCGCTTGGTTTTTGCATATGCCTGCATCGAACAGGTATGGTACTTTATGAATGAACCGGAGTTCTTTGTTTCCATTATATCCATTGTTTTCGCCCGGGGTACCTATCATATTTGCAGATCAAGGATCCAGGCGCTTTAGTAAAATGATGACTGTTATTACTTTTATGACCCTGTTCCGGTAGATGAAACGAGGATGAGGTATTACACCTCCTACCTTTGCTGAAAAGACATTTAATCACAAAATTAAATGCGCATTACAGACGAAGAAACGCGAATAGGAATGAGTCTTACTTTAGTACCGGTACGCCTCCTTTAAGGATGATGATGATTCAGTTAAAAACGTATGTAGGTATGTATGTAGGTTGCTACTTAAGTTTCGGAGTAGACTAGGGTAGGTTAGCTTAGGTACATGGGTGCCTTATTGACGAAAAGTCAAGACTCACGTAGACTACGTTGAGTCCATTGTGCCCACTTGTTTTATTTAACCCGTTGATACCTAGACATTTACCGTTGAGCTGAACCAACCAGACGAGGATAAGAAGAGAGGGCTCTACTTCTCAGTTGCCTCTTGAGCTCAAAGAAGCAGCTGTTGGCAAGAGTAATTCTGCGCTTGATTTCGAAACTGGTGTCGTTGTTCCAAGTCACTGCGGAGCCGAGGTATATGAAGTCCTTTAATACCTCAAGCTTGTAAATGTCCAAAACGTCGGTGGTAAATGTCCTTTTTCGATGACCAAACCAATTTTTGCCGCCTCCATCTCAATACTCGCAAACGCCTCATTGACATCTCGCTGCGATCTACCTATTATGTCAATGTCGTCGGCGTATGCAAGGAGTTGCGAGGATTTGAAATATATTGTGCCTCTGTGTATTGGCCAGTGATTTTTGCACAATCATTTTCAATATGATGTTGAAGAAATCAGACGACAGCGCATCGCCCTGCCTAAATCCTTTTTTGACTTCGAAGCTATCGGTCAGTTCTGCACCGATTCGAATGGAGCAGCGAGCATTTTCCAGAGTCATCCTGCATAGTCTGACGAGCTTAGCAGGGTTGTCAAAAGTAAACATGGCGTTATATAGCTCGTCTCTAATTACGCTGTCGTATGCGGCCTTGAAGTCGACGAATAGATCGTGAGTGTCGACTTGAAATTCATTGGTTTTCTCCAGGATCTGCCGTAGTGTGAACATTTGATCGATGGTGGACTTCCCTGGCCTGAACCCACACTAATAAGGACCCATCAGCTTATTTACGAATGGCTCCAGGCGTTCACACAAAACGGCTGCGAAGATCTTGTATGCGACGTTAAGGAAATTTATTCCTCTATAGTTGGCGCAGTCCAAGGGGTCTCCTTTTTTGTGGATCAGGTAAAAAATGCTGAGACTCCATTCCTCGGGCATGCTTTCCTCTTACCATATCTTACAGATGAGTCGGTGTATGCTCCTAACCAGCTCACCCCAGCCGCTTTGAAGAGCTCAGCAGACAGTTCATCTGCGCCAGCAGCTTTATTCGACTTGAGTTTCGACATGGCAATCTTAACTTCGTCGAGGTCAGGGAGACGGAATTCTCTGCGATCATCATCGTGGATCATGCTGCCTGACGGCAGTATGTTGGCTGTCATTGCCGTTATACAGTCTGCAGAAGTGGTTTTTCCAAATTCTCAGCATCGACTGCGATTCTACTACTAGGTGTCCGTTTCTCATCATTACAGGCCTCCGTTCGGGCTTTACAGTCTTGAGACATTCGTCTTATCCGTTGATAAAATCTTCGAACGTCGTGCCTGCAATAGCACCTCTCCAAGTTTTCAATCGCCCGCTTCTCGTGCTCTTTCTTTCTTCTCTTGAGAAGCTTATGTTCCTCCCTTCTTTTAAGCTCGTAGAGCTCACGAGCCCCTCTTGTTTTTTTTTGTGTAGTTAGGCTTCGTATGCCTGCTGCTTTTCCGCATGAACCCTTCTACACTCGTCATCGAATCAGGTGTTTCGTCGTGGTGGAACTTTAAGGCCCAGCACTTCCGTTGCTGTGCTCTTCAGGGCTTGTTTGCACAGGCTCCATTGTTGCTCTACTAACTGAGTGGAGGATTGAGGTGTATCGGGGAGCTTAAGGGAGACGCGGTTGGCAAAGGCACTGGCGATCTCCGGCGATAGTAGCTTTCCGACATAATAGCTTGGTGTTCTAACTCTACTCCGCGGCGTTCGTTATGCGCTGACCTATCTTGGCAAGAATAGTGGAGGAGTGCCTGACGTCAATCGCGATGTGATCAATCTGGTTGGTGACTGATTGATCTGGCGACCGCCAGGTGCCTTTGTGTATATTGAGGTGGGGAAATCGTGTGCTGGCTAATAGAAGATTTCGCCCCGTGGCAAGGTCGATCAGCCTGTGTCCGTTATCGGATGTGGTGTCATGTAGGCTGTGTTAGCCGACGACCCGTTCAAAGATGCTTTCTTTATCCAGCTTAGCGTTAAAATCTCCTAGTATGATTTTGGTATCATAGCTGGGGCATTTGGTATATGTTCTGTATAGGAGATCAAGGAAATCATATTTGATGGAGTCATCCTTGTCTTCCGTGGGGGCATGGACGCATATGAGGCTGATGTTACAGAAATTTGCCTTGATGCGGATCGTTATGAGGCATTCACTCACATACTGGAAACTTAGGCCTTTATGTCTTAGTCCAGCTCTAACAACAAATCCGCATACAAATAGTCTCTGTCTTCTCTAGCAGTCACCGTAGTAAATGTCGCAGTTTATCATCCGCTTTTTACCCGGTCCATTTCATCGCATTTCCTGGATGGCGGTTATGTCCGCTTTATAGCGGTCTAGGGCGTCCGCAAGTTGTTCGGCCGCACGTGGTCTGCTTAGGCACATAACATCCCAGGGTCGTCAACATAGATCCGTTCCGTTTGATTATCCGAGGTTGTTTTTTGTTTCTGAGCAATCAGTGGTTTAACGGTTATGGTTTGCTAGACCATAGCCCAGCCGACACCAATCCTGTTTGGTGGCGCAGGATACTCGCCATTCGGCCTCTTCCGTCAGTAATTTCCCTTGTAAGGAAATTTCCAGATGGCACCACGAGGAGGTGGAAGTAGGGCCTGACTAGCAGAGCTGCAAGATGTTCGGCTGCAGAGGCTCTTACTCGCTTTTTGTCGGGCCAGCATCCGACGGCAGATGCTACCCCTACGAGGCCTCTGCTAGTCCTTTACCCACCCCCCTAATCCTCTCTAACTCTCTCAGTGACTGACAGTCATCATTTTTTACTAGACTTTTCCTAAAACACCTTCTAGACCTCCTAGACCAGCCATAATCAACCTGCGGCCCGCGGGCCGCATGCGGCCGCCAATCTTTTATGTGCAGCCCGAAACACACTAATGGGGAACACAATTTTTTTTAAATTATTTTGTTTATTGAAAACATTCGTTAAATGAAACATTATGGTACGCACATTTTTCAGTTCTGACATCAATACTCTCACAAGAATGACATAGTCAAGACGCCGTCAAACCGCAACGCGTTTGTAGGTGCAAACTGTAAAAGTGCCTGTCAACGCCAATAGATTGGTACCTCACTCTTTATTTCTGGTTAAAATGCCAGCGGGTATGACGCGATCGCCATCGATGCTATGCCTCATGACGCGTTTACTTTCAGCATGTAACATTTGATTTCGCCTTGTTTTTTGTGACCAACGAACGCGACGCCTAATAACGCGATGCCTTGCATTATATGTCCAGCTTTATATGTGTCTCGCACTAGCATCGTAATGGAGGATCTTAGCCTGAGCTATAGCTGCCTTCCATTCTTGACGGTCCCGGGCACGCTGCTTCCAGTTATCAAGACCAAGATGTCTTACATTCGCGATTACTTGGTCTTTATACCGGAGGTTCGGTCTTCCTCTTCTTCTCGAACCAGAAGGCTCGAAGACCTTCTTAGCTGGAGCGTTGTTGTCCATGCGCTCGATGTGGCCGAGCCAGTGTAGTCGACGGATCTTTGCCTTCCGGACTACATCCACATCGTTGTACAGCTCGTACAGTTCGCGGTTGTGTCTTCTTCTCCATTCACCTTCCTCACAGACAGGACCAAATATCCGGCGCAGAATTTTTCTTTCGAAAGAACCCAAAATCAGCTCCGCTGTCCTGCTTATCGTCCAGCTTTCGGCTCCGTACAGCAAGACTGGCAGAATGAGCGTTTTGTAAAGCATGACTTTGGTCTTTCGAGTGAGGAGTTTTGACCCCAGTTGTTTGGACAAGCCGAAGTAGCAGCGGTTGCCAAGGGCGATTCTACGCCGGATCTCCACTGTGGTGTCATTTGTGGAATTTACGTTTGCCCCGAGGTAGGCAAACTCCTTAACTACCTCGAAATTGTAACCATCAATTGTTATATTTTGTCCCAGGTGGTGAGCGACGGATTGGTTTTTGCTTGACAGCATGTATTTCGTTTTGTCCTCATTTATCTTAAGACCAACTCGTTTCATTGTTCTTCATTCGCCGTGAATGCTTCCACAATGCCACGGCGAGAACACGCGATGATGTCGATATCATCCGCGTATCCTAGCAGCTGGATGGACTTGTAAAAGATAGTGCCTTCCCTGTTGACGCCTGCCCGTCGCACTATCTGCTCCAGCACCAGGTTGAAGAAGTCACATGACAGCGCATCTCCTTGCCGAAATCCGGTGCATGTTTCGAATGGTTCCGAGGTCCTAGAACCGAATTGCACGGTGCATCGCGTGTTTTTTAGCGTGGCGCGACACAACTGGATCAGTTTTACCGGGATCCCGAATTCGGCCATCGACCCAAACAGTGCTTCACGATGAATGCTGTCGTATGCGGCTTTGAAATCGATGAAAAGATGGTGTGTATCGATTCGAAACTCGTTGGTCTTTTCCAGGATTTGTCTAAGTGTGAAAATTTGGTCTAAGGTTGATTTGCCGGGCCGGAAGCCGCAATGGTAGCTGCCGATTAGTGCGGAGCAAAATGGTTTTAGACGTTCACACAATACGCTGGACAGGATCTTGTATGCGACATTGAGCAGGGACATACCTCTATAGTTCTTGCAAGAGGTAGGATCGCCTTTTTTGTGGATGGGGCATATAGAGCTGGTATTCCAGTCGTCGGGCATGCTTTCATCTTCCCAAATTCTGCAGATGATCTGGTGCATGCTCCCTACCAGAACATCGCCGCCAGCCTTGAAGAGCTCTGATGGCAAGCCATCTGAGCCTGCGGCCTTGTTGTTCTTTAGCTTCTGAATAGCTGTGCCGACTTCTTCGATGCTGGGTGGGAGGACTACTTCAGAGGATGGAGTTGGGATTTCCGCGGTCCCTACCACTCTCTCTTGGTCATGCTCGTTAAGCAGCTGCTGGAAGTGCTGCTTAAATACATCCACTATTCCCTGCGGGTCGGTGACAAGATTACCCTCGCAGTTTCGACGAGCCTGGGTGCCCTTTTTGAAGCCTCCTCCAAGGGGTGGTAGGTATCCTAAGGTGGTTTCGGCTACTTCGTGAATGGCTGAGCGGCAATGCAGCCACATATTATTGGCATTTGTGTTCGACGTAGGCATACCGTAGAGTCTTTCGCTCAGCTGCTCCCTGTAGACTCTGGCAACCTCCGGTGTGCTCAGGCGCCCAATGTCGAACCTCCTTCTGTTGGGCTGGTGGAGCTTTCTGACATTGGACAGTCGAGCTCTGAATCTTGCTGCTACGAGGAAGTGGTCAGAGTCGACATTTGCCCCTCTGAATGTTCGCACATCGAGGATGTTTGACGAGTGCCTTGCGTCAATGAGCACATGGTCGATTTGGTTGGCGGTTCGACCGTCCGCAGATCGCCAGGTTGCTGTGTAGATTCGCTTGCGTGGGAATCTTGTGCTACTTATCACCGCATTACGAGCTGTCGCAAAGTCAGCGAGTCGGAAGCCGTTATCTGTTGTTGTATCGTGGAGGCTGTGCTTTCCGATCACTCCGCCAAGGGTGTTCTCCTTACCGATTTTGGCGTTGAAGTCCCCGAGCACGATTTTTACATCGTACTCCGGACAAGCTCCGTAGGCGTTGTCCAGGAGGTCATAGAGTCATAGAGGTCTTCAGCCTCGTCGGTAGGGGCGTGTGCACATATAAGGCTGATGTTATAAAATCTGCCTCTGATGCGGATCACAGCCAGGCGATCACTTATAGGTTAAAAGTCGATGACCTTCGACCTTAACCGCTTTCCCACGACAAATCCGCATCCCAGTAAGTGGAACCTTTTGTGACAGCTGTAATAAATGTCGCAATTGTTCTTCCTAATCATACCGTTTCCTATCCAGCGTATTTCCTGGACCGCAGTAATATCCGACTTGTACTGCGTGAGGATTCCTTCTAGCTTATGAGCAGCTCCGAGAGTGTACAGGGTTCTGACATTCCAGGAGCATACTCGCAAATCGTGTTCCTTTTTCGTGCGTTGTCGTCGTCGAGTATCCGTCCGTCTTGCTCATTCATAACTTTTTTCGAGAACTACAACCAACGTGGAAATTCGGTCGGTTCCTCTCGAATCCTATCTAGTACAACCACCCTTGAGAGTAGTGAACGAACATCTACGACCCAAACCACTGTACTCCGTTCAGGTTGTATGACAAACATCATAAGAGTATAACTCTTGAACCTGCGCGAACTATGCATAAAAAAATGTTTGCGAAAAAGTAGTTATGAAGAATTGTACAAAGTTCAAGTCCAAAATTAACAATCTCCAGCAATGGATATGGGTATTCCATTTAATCGGTACTCATCAGTAACAGCGTTTACATACATACATACATACACATTTATATCAAACGACATCTAAAAAATGAAGCGCAAGCCCTTTATCTCCAAACCTCCAAACCAATTTTCAAATTTAATAGAGAAGTATTAATAGGACTCATGGAAAGCTCATCTATGGGGGGTCCATTGTAGCAAACCCTGTGAACCGGGAAGAAAATCCAATTCTCTGCATTTCATTTGTGATTTCCCATCCCACAATCATAAGCATCTGGGGCGTGGTTATTTCCATATTCCTTACCCACTGATGTGCAACCACTGAAGCAAAAAAAAAAAAACCAGAAAACGACGAAAATTATTTTCCATGACCCAAACGCCTCTGAAAATCCACACGGTACAAGGGAGTACTGCAGGCATAAACAGGGCTTCACTCGAACGAGCTGCTATCACACCCCGTCAGTGCCTGTAAGCAGGCAACGGAGTCGAACGATTCACCCTAAGCGCTCGGTCCAATATACGAGTACAGAGGTATACATAGACCCTTGTGGCATTCTACATATGTATATATAGTGTCTAGTATATTTTGCATTTGCAAAATAGAATAGACAAATAGATGATGCTTGCAGATACATATGTACATAGCTCGACGATGCCGTGTACGAGGTCGTTTAAGATGACGGATTATTTTGTCGAACGCAATGCAAGGAAAGGACGAAGGGCAATCCAGATCTACCCTCGGCCGTCGCGTCGAGTGCACTGAGTAGTTTTTATACATCTTTTCCATTTGTTACTATCAAAGATGGATCTATTGTTTCCCTTTTCTCGAATTAAAGGACTCCGTGCTGCGGACGCGTTTGCGTTTACTATAGGACGGATAGAGGCTATTAGTATTGGGAAGGGACCACGCGATGTGGCGGTTGACGCTTGGCCATAGCCACATGTTTGTGGTGTCAATTGTGTCACGGGGTAAAAATCACGGTATACGTTGTCGTTGCTTTGTATTTTTATTTATTGCTCATCCTGCAGTCTGAGGGATAAAGATACGGGGGTAGCATCGTGGGTATTCATTGAGAGAAACAAATTTGATTTATTCCAGCCACTCTCATCTAGTTTTCCATGTACATATGAGTGTAAATCGTAACATTGAAGATGGTTACTTTTGTTCGGAATTTAAATTAATCTCCATTCTAATTTTGCGCATTTTTAAGATACTACACATACGAGAATGGTTCATCTGCATGACAAAATTTTACTAAATGATGAATGGAATAAGAGGAACGAGCAATAATCTCTCGTAATCGGTTAACCCGGAGCAATGATGTCACTTGAAATAACACACGCTATGCCATTCATAGGTAGAACACACTTTACGCAAGACCTTTCCATCAATATGTATCCGGATTTGAAGGTGAAAATCCCTACTTACTCTCACATCTCCTAGCAATCTATTCAGGTATTAAACAGAATGAATACTATTGGCCTATGCGGAAGCAGGGATTCCCTAATAGAAACCACTTAACACCTTCGAATAGATTAACCCAGCTTAACGCTGTGATCGGTTTGTAATCCTCTTCATGTACTCATTTTGACTCGAAACTAGATCAATGAGCTGCACGATGTCGGCGCGTTCTATGTATGTCCATCATCTCATCGCCTCGAACTGAAAACTCTGTATGACTACTGTCGAATGCAAACATACATTAAAGATATTTTTGTTTTCGCCCGAGATGCATGTACGACTTAGGCCGGCTTTATTCAATTTGTCGACTAACACGCTTTTCGGATTACATCTGACACTCGTGCGAAACCCCATTCAGGACAATGTCGATGCTGTGCAGGTCCTCACGCTCAATGGCCCGATTTGATTGAATAGATTTCGGTTTCAGGCTAAAGTCAAATGCAAATTGAAATGTTCGGGGCCAATTTCGTATACTATGGATGTGGGTTGACCGGCTGACAAAAGAAGATATTTTTTGCACTTTCATCTCGTTTTGTCACCTACTGTGAGTAATGATGTGTCGGTAGCAAAGGTGCGTACCAAGGAAATTGTGTTTATTAGACAATGAATTGTCTGTAAAATGACCGTATCTGATGAATGCACTCGCCCATAAATAACTACATATGTAGATGCATGTGCAAGAGTTTTGAATGAATTTAATGGACGGCATATCATTGAAAGGACATTTTATCTGATTTATGAATAGATAGATAGTTGCACATGCCCATTTGTAGCTACAACCCTTTGGTCTCTCGAACGGAAACGAGGCTCTGAAACGATTATGTACTCTGCCTTACTCATATGTTCGCGGTGAATTAACCGCCTTTATGTAGCAATCTTGTGTGACTCCAGCTTATTAGGAAATTACCTCCATACCGTTGAAGACCAAACTCCGGATTTATAGCTACAACACCGATAAGAATAATTCGTGAGTGAGAATTGTTGGGGGTGGCCGTGGTACAGTGGTTAACATCATCGACCGTCGAGCGGAAGGTCCATAGTTCGAATTCGTTTCATAGCTACGAAAAAGCAATTCCTATACGGAAAAAAGTATGCAACACAGTTGTGGATGGAAAGTGACCAAACGTACTGCTGCAGGCAAAACACTCACAGTATGTGGTCAATTGAAGTTCATCCTCTGCGTATGCAATATTAACACCAAAAGTACATGAACGAATTACTGGGAATTATAACAAACGCGACATTTGGTCGGCTCTCGTCCCATATATGACGAGCCAAAATCAAAACCACTGCACTCCGTTCAGGTTGTGTGTCAAAACATCAAAAAGATTTTATAAGAGCCGGAAGGGTGTCAGTAATTAAATCGAAAATAACTGCCCAGTTTTCTGGAATAGGTCTTTGCCCTGACAGTTGGTTGAACGTATTGACTGAGTGGCTGTTCAATGACATCTTGTTCGATAGTAATAGCTGCAATTGTTTCCTTCAATATGCTTAAGTAATCTGTTGGCCTAAAGAACATTTCAAAGTCAAACTCCTTGAAGAAGACATATTCGCCTACGCCAGTATGCTTTTGAACATGGGCATACAATGTCCCCAGATATCACTCTCAGCCCAATTGACTCTAGAGGAGTAAAACTATAGATGAACTCAGCTGGGTTGAAATTGACAGAGCTTAAAATAGCAGCTATAATAGCGACTAGGCACAAGAGAACTTGTGCTTATCTAGACTGAACTTAGTCAATCGATTGTTATCATGACGCACGATGAGCGAGCTCGAATCCCGATAACACCAACGCCATCGCGGCTTTCCTCATCGGCGGGATACTGGTAAGAACCCCCGTAGTATACCTGGCATGAAAAAGCTTTCCGGCTCATGCCGTTCGAAATCGGCATTAAACCGTGGGCCCCCTTTGAGAATAGCTTGGCTCTCTAGCCTTTCATGGGCTGTAACGCCACCAAAGCAAAGCTCATTGTTTGATGACAATTGGGACCAACATTCATGATTACAGTTCCAGTTAAGGGCATTTAGTTGGAGAAGGGTTAATAAAGTGTCAGTAGGTCGGACCAATCTTTAAAGAGAAGATCCTTGATTGTAAATAACTGGAGGGTGTGTTGTTAAAGCTCGCAAGGGTAGCGTGGACTTATACACAGATGGGTCAAAAACCAAAGATAGAGTGGATAGCCAAGTCTCTTGTAAATAATTAAACCCAACTCAGGATCTAAAACTACCAGACTATTGCAGAGCCTTTCAGGTGGAGCTGTTAGCAATAAAGGAAACCCTGTCTTGGCTATAGTGGAATGTGATATGTACCATAGATATCCGAATCCTTACTGACAGCAGAAGAACAGAATGCGTACATGGCCACGTTGCATCGACGAATGAAAGATGTCCGCGAGCTCAATGAGCGGAAAAGAAGAGAGGGGCATGCGCTTTTCAGAAGGAATAAGAAAGAACACGAGAAGCGCGCGATCGCGCAGGAACGACGTTCGAAGGTTTTACCAAATAGTAAAACGAACATGACAAGATAATAAAGCCAGAGCGGAAGCCTGCAGGGTTGAGCATGGACACCTTGTAGTTTTTTTTTTTGTTAGATACTCGCGCAGGTTCAAGAGTTTTTATATTCTCTTATGATGTGTTGTTACACACACAACCTGAACGGAGTGCAGTGGTTTGGGTCGTTGATGTTCGTTCACTACTCTCAGAGGTGGTTGTCCTAGATAGGACGAGAGCCGACCAAATTCCTCTTTGGTTATAGTCCGTAATAATTCGTTCGAACACTTTTGAATATATCATTCGCAGAGCATGAATTTCAGTTGACCAAATACAGTGAGTGTTATGCCTGCAACAGTACGTCTGGTCACTTTCCATTCACAACTGCGTTTGCATACTTTTTTTGTCCGTATAGGAATTACTTTTTCTTGGCTATGAAGCAAATTTGAACTATAGACCTTCCGCTCGGCGGCCGATGATGTTGACCACTGCACCACGGCCACCCCCCGTGAATGAATCACATTCGATGCTGAGAATGTGGAAAGACTATTTCTGCTGACTGCATGACGGCCAAGATGGTCAAGATACCGCTGTCAGGCAGGATCGCACCATTCACACTGGACGAAGATAAGGCAGAATATTCTCCATCCGACTTAGACGAGATTAAGATAGCGATATCAAAACTGAGGTCTAATAAAGCTTCTGGTGAAGACGGCCTGCCTGGTGAGCTATTTAAAGCAGTTGGAGATGAAGTGGTTGGGGACATGTTCCAGCTCATCTGTAAGATATGGTCGAAAGAAAGCATGCCCGGTGAATGAAATTTCAGCATAGTTTGCCCGGTCCATAAGAAAGAGACCTCTAGAATTACGTCAACTATAGGGAATATAGCTATCAATAGAACAGCAGTGGAGCCTTTGTAAACAAGCCCTGAAAAGCTCTGCATCCGAAGTTTTGGGTTTCAATGCTCCACCACGAAGAAACACCTGGTTCGATGACGAGTGCAGGAGGATTCATACAGCGAAGCAGGATGCATATAAGGCCTCGCTGCATAAAAAAACAAGAGCAGCTCGTGAGCTCTACGAGTTAAAAAAAAAGGGAGGAGCATAAGCTTCTTAGAAGAAAGAGGAAAGAGCACGAGAAGCGCGCGATTGAGGATTTGGAGAGGTGTTACTGCAGGCGTGTCGTTCGAAAGTTTTATCAACAGATAAAGCGAACATGCCAAGGTTATAAAGCCAGAACGGAAGCCTGCAGGGATGAGAACGGACACCTAGTAGTAGAACCGCAGTCGATGCTGAGAATATGGAAAAACCACTTCTGCAGACTGTATAACGGCGATGTTAGTCAATATACCGCTGTCAGGCAGAATGATCCATTTCTAATCGACGGAGACCGCAGAGAATTCTGTCCCCCTGACCTGGACGAAGTTAAGATTGCCATATCGAAGCTCAAGTCGAATAAAGCTGCTGGCGCAGACGGACTGTCTGCTGAGCTCTTCAAGGCAGCTGGGGACGACCTGGTTGGGAGCATGCACCAGCTCATCCGTAAGATATGGTTAGAGGAAAGCATGCCCGAGGAATGGAGTCTCAGCATCGTATGGCCGATCCAGAAGAAAGGAGACCCCTCTGATTGCGCCCACTATAGAGGAATAAGTCTCCTTAACATCGTCTACAAAATCTTCACTGCCGTTTTGTGTGAACGCCTGAAGCCTTTTGTAAATAAGCTGATAGGTCCTTATCAGTGCGGATTCAGGCCAGGGAAGTCCACCATCGACCAAATCTTCACACTACGGCAAATACTGGGGAAAAAAAATGAATTTCAAGTCGACACTCACCACCTATTTGTCGACTTCAAAGCCGCATACGACAGCGTAATTAGAGACGAGCTATACAACGCTATGTCTACCTTTGACATACCTGCTAAGCTCGTCAGACTATGCAGGATGACTTTGGAGAATGCTCGCTGCTCCATCCGAATCGGTGAACACCTTACCGATAGTTTTGATGTCAATAAAGGATTTAGACAGGGCGATGCGCTGTCGTGTGATTTCTTCAACATCATATTGGAAATGATTGTGCAAAAATCACTGGCCAATACAAGAGGCACAATCTATTTCAAATCCTCGCAACTCCTTGCATACGCCGACGATATTGACATAATAGGTAGATCGCAGCGAGATGTCAATGAGGCGTTTACGAGCATTGAGTTCGAGGCGGCGAAAGTTGGTCTGGCGGTAAACGAGGGCAAAACTAAATATATGCTGTCATTAAAAAAGGACGCTCAACACCGACGTCTCGGCCAGAACGTTTGTATAGGCAGATATAAGTTCGAGGTAGTTAAGGACTTCGTCTACCTTGGCTCCGCAGTGACCTGGAACAACGACATCAGTTCCGAAATCAAACGCAGAATCACTCTTGCCAATCACGGTTTCTTTGGTCTCAGGAGGCAATTGAGTAATAGAGCCCTCTCCCGAACGACAAAGTTGACTCTATATAAGACCCTTATCATCCCGGTCCTGTTGTATGGCGCAGAAGCATGGATACTATCAAAAGCGAATGAGGAGGCTCTTGGTCGGTTCGAGAGAAAGATTTTTCGCTTGATTTTCGGGCCCATAAACGCAGACGGGGGATGGAGGAAAAGATTCAAATGCGAACTTTACGACATGAGTCTAGTCAGGCGTTTACGAATTCAACGCCTAAGATGACTGGACCATTTAGAGCGAATGGACACCACAGCTCCAGCCCGGAGAGTCTTTGAATCCAACCGCGAAGGACGAAGAAGCAGAGGACGGCCGCACTTAAGGTGGAAGGGGACCTCAGCCAACTGGGTGTGCGGCAATGGAAAAGGCTAGCAAAAGATCGCGCTAGATGGAGGGGCATGTTGGTTGAGGCCCAGGTTCACCCCGAACTGTAGCGCCCGTTAAGAAGAAGAAGATTTGGCATGACGTTGCAGAGGCCGGCCGCATCTAAGGTGCCGCACAGAGGTGGAAAAGGACCACCTAGCAGGTGGTAACAGGAGAGGCTTGTTGATTGCGGCCCAGTTTCACCCTGAACTGTTTGTAAGTAAGTATAGACGGCTTTATTTGAAACTTTACTTCTTACATGTAAGGCGTTTACTTATTTCTGTGACCCACACTACCCACAACCTAGACCAAATTCACTTTTATTGTATGGGGTATCTGCGACTGCGTTAATTTTTTGTTTTTATTGTCAAAGGAAATTCTTCTTAAATGTACTGGTAAAAGCATTCTCTACATAATCTGCTTTTTATTATACATTACAATTGACATAAGATCGATGTTCATCACGCCAAATGCGCCTCTGATTGAATATAAAACACGCACTTCGGGATCGTTTCTTCCTTTGTATATTACCTCAAAAGCAAAAGGAAAACAGCCATAGATGCATTTTCCACTTTATGCAATTCAAAATTGATTGTCTCATTTTTTGTTTCCCCAAAAATAGTCCAGAGTGTCACAAATGTAATGGATTGGCATTTGAGCGGCGCATGATCAGTCACATGAGGCTGGACATGGAACAAACACAAAATTACGAAACATTTTCCACAAAATGTTTCGAATAAATGGCAAAAAAGAAGCAAAAATGTCCACAAAATAATTCGGTCTTTTATAAGCGAGATGATTGATTGGAAATTTAAAAGCTATTGTCATAGGGCCCCTGCCTCAATGTCGCTTACTAGGATATGTAGGCACATTGCAGGCTGTTTCACTTGATCTGTCTGTTGGATCATAATCCGTGTTTTCTCTAAATACGAATTTCTCCTTAACAGATACCCCATCTGCATAGGACAAGTATAATGCTTTTACAAGCAGTAAGCCCTTTTGAAAATAAAACACTTATCGAGTGTTGTTTTGAGTGGCTGTGCAAAGAAAACACATATCCTTCGATTGATCCTTTGCTATTTTTGAGAATACCAATCTGGACAAACCCCTGACCAATATGTACTCGTATGTGGTTTTCCAGAAGATTTTCCTAAAGAAGGTAAAGACCGAAATTGCTAGCTAACATTCAACTGTCCGATTGCATTATAAATTTCCAAGACAGTTGTGAGCATTTTTTTTTTTTTTGCTGTTATTGATTTATATCCTTCAGATCTATCGTCAAAAGTCAAAAGGATACCGCGCGCTATAATACTGTCAACACTCTTGTCGATGAAGATGTGAGGCGAGCAGCAATCTTTTCTTTTGTTGCAATCTTTCGCAAACAGACAGACGGGCATGCAGGTTTTGTTTGTTTTCTTGACTGTGTCACCATAGTGGCTTGGCCGTCGGCATTCTTCAAACACGTCGCACCGACGCATTTGTCTTTTTCGGGTTTTCCACAGGGATATGCCGGTGTCCTGTTGGCTGTTATGAAATCATCATCCTCCTGTTGTCACATGGACTTTATTGGCAAATTTCATTACCCACTTACCCGTACTATCAAGGGTTGGAACCTTTGATCGTCGGCCGATTTGAAACAATATATGGAGTGGCACAGTGTCGGAATCCACACTACCTGTTGTCGGTTGAATAGCGTCAGTACGTCTGGTTGGTATTGTAAATTCCTTAAAATCTGCAACACAATTACTCTCTATTGAGTAGACATTGATGGGAACAAGTGACATGGTTTGATGTAGACATGGACTATTTCCCATTTTCAAAGATTTCTAAAGATGAAATACAAATCTATACAACCGTCCCCATTTACGGATACTAGTATATACAAGTACAGAGCCTCTGCTGTATTTGCTATCAATTTGCATGCTTACCTATGGACATACTCGTACATTCGTATCATGCTACAATCGCGATCAATGCCCTACTTGAGCTATCATTTCCTAATCAAAACGCTCGTGCGTTAAGCGCATATTTTCAAGTAAAATCAGTGAAAAGCAACACAATATTCCCAGTTGAGTGGGAAAGATTTATTTCAGTTATTCGAAAGTTCCGGCCACGTTAGTATATCCACTGGAATCGTTTATTAAATTGCCAAATACCTTTCGTATCTGTGTTTACGGAGAGCAGTAGCTACTTGAGTCTAAATACTTAGCTTAGTGTCGTTCAAAGTGCTATTTTTCGTGCTTGAAATACTGAAATTGTGTGATAAAAATAAATATTATTACCGCTAAAGCTGATTCGAGTGTAAAAGTGGGGTACAATGTGCTTTCGATACTGCCACGTAATGTGATGGATGATTGAAATCAATTAAAAGTGAAAATCGTGGTGCAAATGAATTTTTCAAATAATCAGACCATATTTTCGGGGTATTTAATCTAGAAAAAACCGTTAAAACAAAAGGGTTAGTGCTCTACTTACTTACTTAGGTGGCGCTACAGTCCGTGGTGAACCTGGGCCTCAACCAACAAGCGTCTCCAACCGGCGCTGTTTCCAGCGCCGCACGCCCAGTTGGTAAAGGTCTCCTTTCACCTGCGTGCGCCAGCGTTGATGCGGCCGTCTTCGGGTCGGAGCTGTATTTTCCATGCGCTCTACATAGCCTAGCCACCTTAGACGCTGTATTCGTAGATGTCGAACCAGGCCGATGTCGCTGTACAACCGGTACAGTTCTTCGTTATATCTTCTCCTCCATACACCGTTTGAACAAACGGGACAGAATTTTCCTCTCGAAACGACCAAGGGCATCTTCATCCGCTTTTGTGAAGGTCCAAGCCTCTGCGCCGTAAAGGAGGACTGGGATGATCAAGCTCTTATATAGCGTCACCTTGGTTTTCCCAGAGAGAGCTTTACTTCTCAATTGCCTCTTGAGCCCAAAGAAACAGCGCTTGGCAACTGTGATTCTGCGTTGTATCTCAGCGCTGGTGTTGTTGTCGCTGGTCATCAGTGAGCCAAGGTAGACGCATTCCTTGACCAATTCAAAGTTATATCCGCCCGCGGTGACGTTCTGGTGTTGCCCGTCTCTTTTAGATGAAAGCAGATATTTGGTTTTACCCTCATTAACCTTGAGACCCATCTTAGCCGCTTCTACCTCAATGCTTACAAAGGCCTCCTTGACGTCTCGCTGTATCCGTCCAATCACGTTAATGTCGTCGGCATACGCAAGCAATTGCTTGAAATAAATCGTAGCTCTTGTGTTGGCCAGTGACTCTTGCACGATATTTTCAAGCACGATGTTGAAAAAGTTGCATGACAGCGCGCCACCTTGCCTAAATCCTTTTTTAACATCAAAGGTCTCGGTTTGCTCTTGCACTGATAAGAGCCGGCAGAGAAGATCTTATATGCGATGTTAAGGAGGCTTATTCCCCTATAGTTGGCGCAGTTATAGGGGTCTCCTTTCTTATGGACCGGGCAAACGATGCTGAGATTCCATTCGTCGGGCATGCTTTCCTCCGAACGTACCTTGCAAATGAGATGGTGCTTGCACCTTACCAGCTCATCTCCAGCCGCCTTAAAAAGCTCAGCAGACAAGCCGTCTGCGCCCGCGGCTTTATTTGACTTAAGTCTTGATATTGCTATTTTGACTTCGTCTAGGTCGGGTGGACTGAATTCTGTTTCATTGTCGTCCATTACGAATGGCTCGTTCTGCCTGACAGCGATATCTTGTCTATCATCGCCGTTATACAGTCTTCAGAAGTGGTCTTTCCAAATCCTCAGCATCGACTGCGTTTCTACTACCAGTTCTCCATTTTCATCCTTGCAGGCGGCCGCTCTGGCTTTATAGCCATGGCATGTTCGTGCATCATTCCTGCGGAAGCATCTCTTCATCTCCTCGATCTCACGCTTTCCGTGCTCTCTCTTCTTTCTTCTGAAAAGCGTGTGTTCCTCTCTTCTCTTCTGCTCATAGATTTCGCGAGCAGCTCTCGTCCGTCGTTGCAGCATGGCTTTATATGCCTCTTGTTTCGCTGCATGGGCTTGTTCGCATTGTTCATCGTGGTTGATAGAGACTCGCGCAGGTTCAAGAGTTTATATTCTCTTATAATGTGATAGACACACAACCTGAACGGAGTGCAGTGGTTTGAGTCGTTGAAGTTCGTTCACTACTCTCAGGGGTGGTTGTCCTAGATAGGACGAAAGCCGACCGAATTCCGCTATTGGTTATAGTCCACAATAATTCGTTCGAGCACCTTTAATATTGCATTCGCAGAGGATGAATTTCAGTTGACCATATACTGTGAGTGTTATGCCCGCAGGCAGTACGTCTGGTCACTTTCCATTCACAACTGCGTTGCATACTTTTTGTCCGTATAGGAATTACTTTTACTTGGCTATGAAGTGAATTTGAACTATATACCGTCCAATCGGCGGTCGATGATGTTAACCACTGCACCAAGGCCACCCTGACTTTGTCGACAATGTCCTGCGATGCAGGACTGCTACCGTCTTATTTGCGAAGCAACCCAAGCAGCACTTTATAGAGTTGGGCCGCAGTTGGTAGTCTGTCTATCTTCTCGCAGGATTTCTCCAATTCGAGGTTGAATTTCTTTAGAACAGATCTATTAGTTCTCTTGGCTCTGTTAAACAGAGATTTGACCTATTTCCTTCTTATAACTTGCAGGCAGCTATCTAGGACATCAAAGATATACAAGACCTTGTTGAAGAGATGGTGAAATATTCAATACTTACCGTGATTTTTTATTCTATTGGCAATCGGCCTCAATACTCAGTTAGTAACTTTACACCTACTTACTTACCTACTTATCAGGCCAGGGATCTATGGAGGATCTGAGCCTGAGCTATAGCTGCCTTCCATCCTTGACGGTCCCGGGCACGCTGCTTCCAGTTGTCAAGACCAACATGTCTTACATCCGTGATTACTTGGTCTTCATACCGGAGGTTCGGTCTTTCTCTTCTTCTCGAACCAGGAGGCTCGGAGTCGAAGACCCTCTTAGCTGGAGCGTTGACGTCCATGCGGTCGATGTGGCCGAGCCAGTGTAGTCGACGGATCCTTGCCTTCCGGACTACATCCACATCATGGTACAGCTCGTAGAGTTCGCGGTTGTGTCTTCCTCTCCATTCACCTTCCTCACAGACAGGACCAAATATCCGGCGCACAATTTTTCTGTCGAAAGAACCCAAAATCAGCTCCGCTGTCCTGCTTATCGTCCACCTTTCGGCTCCGTACAGCAAAACTGGCAGAATGAGCGTTTTGTAAAGCATGACTTTGGTCTTTCGAGTGAGGAGTTTTGACCGCAGTTGTTTGGACAAGCCGAAGTAGCAGCGGTTGCCAAGGGCGATTCTATGCCGGATCTCCACTGTGGTGTCATTTGTGGAATTTACGTTTGCTCCGAGGTAGACAAACTCCTTAACTACCTCGAAATTGTAGCTGTCAATTGTTATATTTTGTCCCAGGTGGTGAGCGACGGATTGGTTTTTGCTTGAGAACATGTATTTCGTTTTAGCCTCATTGATCTTAAGACCAACTCGTTTCGCCTGTTCTTCAATCGCCGTGAATGCTTCCACAATGCCATGGCGAGAACACGCGATGATGTCGATATCATCCGCGTATCCTAGCAGCTGGACAGACTTGTAGAAGATAGTGCCTTCCCTGTTAACGCCTGCCATTCGCGCTATCTGCTCCAGCACCAGCTTGAAGAAGTCACATAACAGCGCATCTCCTTGCCGAAATCCGGTGCATGTTTCGAATGGTTCCGAGGTCCTAGAACCGAGTTGCACGGTGCATCGCGTGTTTTTTAGCGCGGCGCGACACAACTGGATCAGTTTTACCGGGATCCCGAATTCGTCCATCGCCCCAAACAGTTCTTCACGATGAATGCTGTCGTATGCGACTTTGAAATCGATGAAAAGATGGCGTGTATCGATTCGAAACTCGTTGGTCTTTTCCAGGATTTGTCGAAGTGTGAAAATTTGGTCTATAGTTGATTTGCCGGGCCGGAAGCCGCACTGGTAGCTGCCGATTAGTGAGGTGCAAAATGGCTTTAGACGTTCACACAGTACGCTGAATAGGATCTTGTATGCGACATTAAGCAGGGATATACCACTATAGTTCTTGCAAGAGGTAGGATCTTCTTTATCTGGATGGGGAAAATAGAGCTGGTATTCCTGTCGTCGGGCATGCTTTCATCTTCCCAAATTCTGCAGATGATCTGGTGCATGCTCCCTACCAGAACATCGCCGCCAGCCTTGAAGAGCCCTGATGGCAAGCCATCTGAGCCTGCGGCCTTGTTGTTCTTCAGCTTCTGAATAGCTGTGCCGACTTCTTCGATGCTGGGTGGGAGGACTACTTCAGCGGCTGGAGTTGGGATTTCCTCGGTCCCTACCAATCTCTCTTGGTCATGCTCGTTAAGCAGCTGCTGGAAATGCTGCTTAAATACATCCACTATTCCCTGCGGGTCGGTGACAAGATTAACCTCGCAGTTTCGAAGAGCCAGGGTGCCCTTTTTGAAGCCTCCTGTAAGGCCTTTGGCTTTCTTGTAAAAGGCTCGTGTTTTATGTTTATCCCTAGACTCCTCGATATCCTTGAGCTGGGAGGCTGCGAAGATTCTTTTCTTTTGTCGCAGTCGTTTTTTCTCCTCCCTTCTTCTGGCTCGGTACTCTTCTTGCGCTGCCCTGGTTTTCCTCTGCAGCGCCTTTTGGTACGCCTCGTCGGTCGCTGCCATTTTCTGCTCACACTCGCCATGATACCACGGGTTTCTTGTCGGGGGTGGTAGGTACCCTAAGGTGGTTTCGGCTACATCCTGAATGGCTGAGCGGCAATGCAGCCACATATTATTGGCATTTGTGTTCGACGTAGGCATACCGTAGAGTTTTTCGCTCAACTGCTCCCTGTAGACTCTGGTAACCTCCGGTGTGCTCAGGTGCCCAATGTCGAACCTCCTCCTGATGGGCTAGTGGAGCTTTCTGACATTGGACAGTCGAGCTCTGAATCCTGCTGCTACGAGGAAGTGTTCAGAGTCGACATTTGCCCCTCTGAATGTTCGCACATCCAGGATGTTTGACGAGTGCCTTGCGTCAATGAGCACATGGTCGATTTGGTTGGCGGTTCGACCGTCCGGAGATCGCCAGGTTGCTGTGTGGATTCGCTTACGAGGGAATCTTGTGCTACATATCACCGCATTACGAGCTGCCTTTACACTTCACACCAACGTCGTATGCTAATCGACCACGATTAGTCCATTCAGTAGCGCCATATGTTGTAAAAAATTGCCTAATCAAGATTCAGATATATGGTCATATGTATCCAAACAAATTGGTTATAAGTACTCTAAGGGGTATGTGGATCCAAAAATAAATTAAATTTATTTGCTTAAGTATGTATGTACATAGATACGTACATATACATATAGTTGATAAGTATACCAGTGTACATACAAACAAAAAAAAAATTGTTCGAGATGAACATTTAACAAAAGTCCTCTCATGTCATAAATAACAATAAATTCCACCCTTCTTCACCTTTTGTTTGTTGATTCTGCGGAAGTGTAACCGATACTGGCAACTTTGGCAGTGAAAGATAGAAATAAGGGTGAACGTGGAACCATACTTACTCTTAAGGGCTGACTGACGGACGTTGCGCCCATTATCTCTTCAAATGGGAAAACACAATACATTGGTTTCCACTGAAAGTCACATAGTCAAGTCTAGTCGAATGATATGATTCGTACATAGATACATATGTATTATATACAATATCTACTATAGCTGGAAATGGTACATATATGCAACGGAGTCAAGCAGTCTCTATCAACCGCAGTCGTTGCATCGCTTAGATGCGAAGGACATCTGGGTCCTTTGTGGTTTGCACTTTTTGACACCTTTCCACAATCGACAGATCGTTGTGCCTATGAATGCACTTTTGTTGCGTCACACAGAGTACTATTAATTAGGGGAATCAATTCGGTTGGAGTGGTTTTTATTGACAGCCTAAACAATGGAAGAAATAACATTTGAGGACAATACTTGAGGTGCGTTGGAAAGAAATGCAGTTCCCCTTTCTTCGATGTTTCTTGTTTTTTTTTTTGATATATGCGTCGTCAGTCAGTGAGACAGTTCCAAGATCGGATGCTTTAAGAAGCGGAGAAAATCGATTAAGGGTATAAGGAATGCGACGAATCCTTTTACTACGTTGTCACTTAAATGCATTTCAATTACAGTCAGATAGGCTAATTGGGAACGTGTTTTCGACTATGTCGGTTACATTTCCCTGAGTATATTTCGCATAGAATGTGGATGCCCATTTTGAGATAATTTTGCATTTTAGTTTGTAAATCTCAAGACTGATTAGGGCTTGCATCTTAAGAAAAAATTTAAGAAGTAGGCCCATTCTTCAGTTTCTTCTTCTTCTTCTTTGATGGCGCTACAGTTCGGGGTGAACCAGAGCCTCAACCGACAAGCCTCTCCAGCCGGCACGATCTTTGGCCAGCTTCTTCCAGTGCCGCACGCCCAGTTGGTTGAGGTCCCTTTTCACCTGTGCGCGCCACCTTAAATGCAGTCGTCCTCTGCTACGTCGACCCTCGGGGTTGGAGTCGAAGACTCTTCGGGCCGGAGCGTTGATGTCCATTCGCTCTACATGGCCTAGCCATCTTAGACGTTGGATCCGAAGACGTCTAACTAGGTAGATGTCGCTGTACAGCCCGTACAGTTCTTGGTTGAATCTCCTCCTCCATTCTCCGTTTACACAAACGGGACCAAAGATTGCACGCAGAATTTTCCTCTCGAAACGTCCAAGAGCCTCTTCATTCGCTTTTGATGACGTCCAAGCCTCAGCGCCGTAGAGGAGGACCGGGATGATTAAGGTTTAGTAGAGGGAAACCTTAGTTTTTCGAGAGAGGGCTCTACTACTCAATTGCCTCTTGAGCCCGAAGAAGCAGCGATTGGCAAGAGTTATTCTGCGTTTTATCTCAGCGCTGGTGTCGTTGCTGCTTGTCACTATCGAGCCAAGGTAGACGAAGTCCTTGACTACTTCAAAAATATAGCTGCCGAAGGTGACGTTCTGACCAAGACGTCGGTGTTGTGCGTCTTTCTGGGATGACAGCATATATTTGGTCTTGTTCCCATTTACCCTTAGACCTACTTTCGCCGCTTCTGCTTCAATGCTTGTGAACGCCTCATTGACGTCTCGCTTTGTTCGTCCAATAACGTCAATGTCATCTGCGTAGGCAAGCAATTGTGTGGACTTGATGTAGATCGTATCCTTGTATTGGCCGCAGAGTCCCGCATGATCTTTTCAAGAATAATGTTGAAGAAATCACATGACAGTGCGTCATCCTGTCTAAAATCTTTTTTAACATCAATGGGGTCGGTTAGTTCACCTCCGACCTTAATGGAGCAGCGAGAGTTCTCCATAGTCATCCTGCACAGTCTGACGAGTTTGGCAGGAATGTTGAAACATGACATGGCTCTGTATAGCTCGTCTCTATAAACACTGTCATACGCGGCTTTAAAGTCGACAAAAAGATGGTGCGTGTCGACCTGGAATTCATGGGTCTTCTCCAAGATCTGCCGTAGTGTAAATATTTGGTCTATCGTGGATTTTCCTGGCCTGAAACCACACTGGTAGGAACCTATCAGATTGTTCACGAACAGTTTCAGGTACTTACACAGTACGGCAGAGAGGATCTTGTACACGGTGTTCAGGAGGCTTATCCCTCTGTAATTGGTGCAGTCATAGGGGTCTCCTTTTTTATGGACCGGGCAAACGATACTGAGATTCCATTCATGGGGCATGCGTTCTTCCGACCATATCTTGCAGATGAGTTGGTGCATGTTCCTAACCAGCTCATCGCCAGCTGCTTTAAACAGCTCCAAGGGGAGTCCGTCTGCTCCAGCAGCTTTATAAGACTTAAGTTTCGATATCGCTATCTTAACGTCGTCTAGGTCGGGTGGACGGAATTCTCCCTCGTCTTCGTCCATTGTGAATGGTTCGCTCTGTCTGACGGCGGCATTTTGACTGTCATCGCCGTTATACAGTCTGCAGAAGTGGTCCTTCTATAATCTCAGCGTCGACTATGATTCCACTACTAGTTGTCCGTGCTCATCCCTGCAGGCTTCTGCTCTGGCTTTATAGCCTTGGCATGTTCGTTTTACTTTCTGGTAAAATTTTCGAACGTCGTTCCTGCCGTAACATCTCTCCATCTCCTCGATCTCGCGCTTCTCGTGCTCCTTCTTTTTCCTTCTCAGAAGCGCATGCTCCTCCCTCCTTTTCTGTTCATAGAGCTCGCGGGCAGCTCTCGTCCGTCGATGCAATGTGGCCATGTATGCATTCTGTTTCTCTTCATGGGCCTGTCTGCACTCATCATCAAATCAAGGGTTTCTCGACCGTGGTGGCTCGAAACCGAGTATATCTGAGGCGGCCTCTCTAATGGCTTTCTGACAACGACTCCATTGCTGTTCTATGGTTTCTGCAGATTGCATCGGGACCTGAGAGAGCTTGAGGGGGACTTGATCGCCGAAGGTCCTGGCGGCCTGCTGCGATTGCAGCTTTCCGACGTTAAATTTTGGTGTTCTTACTCGACTCCGTTGGTTCCGAGAAATTCGCATCCATACCTTGGCTGCAACAAGGTAATGATCCGAGTCGATGTTGGCTCCTCGAAAGGTTCGGACATCTAGGATGCTGGAGGAGTCTCTGCCATCGATCGTAATATGACCAATTTGGTTGGTTGTCGATTGATCGAAAGACCGCCAGGTCCCCTTATGGATGTTGAGGCGTGGGAATCGGTTATGTCCCGCCATAAAGTCCACTAACCACTAGTCCGTTTTCTGACGTGGTGTTGTGTGGGCTGTGCTTTCCAATGACCCGTTCAAAGATAGCTTCCTTACCCAGGTTCGCATTGAAATCCCCTAGAACGATTTTGGTGTCATAGCTGGGACATTGCGCATACGTTTTGCCTAGGAGATCATAGAAGTTGTCTTTATGTCGGTCACCTTTCTCCTCTGTGGGGGCGAGGACACATAGTAAGCTTATATTGCCGAGATTGGCCTTGATGCGGATAGTAATGAGGCGTTCGCTAACATATTGGAAGCTTAAGACTTTTTTCCTGGGTCTGCCTCGAACAACAAATCCGCATCCGAATAAGTGTTATCTATTTTCTCTGTAGCAGTTTCCGTAGTAAATATCACAGTTTTTCATTCGCTTTTTGCCTGGCCCATCCCATCGCACTTCTTGGAGCGCGGTAATGTCTGCCTTATAGCAGTCCAAAGAGTTGACCAGTTGTTCGGCTGCACCTGGTCTGTTGAGGGACCTAACGTTCCAGGTGCAGAACCGAAATTCGTTTCCTTTTTGACGTTTGCGGGGGTCGTCAACATGCAATCCGTCCGTATCCGAGGCTATTGGTTGTCTCTGAACAAAATTTTTGTTTTAAGCGATAGGGATGTTAGCACTAAGCGCAACCACCAACCTGGAGGGCCAGGTTCCTCTTTCCCCAGGAACAAGAGATCGGGTCGCTGCACACATTGGTTCAGTACCTGGCGGGTAGGGGAGGCCACGCGGAGGCTGTGTGTCAACTTGGATTGAGCAGGGACAGAGATCGAAGCTGGCGTTTGCCAAGTTAAACGCGATCAACTTCTTTGCTCCGTTTGTTCGCTCCCTTCTCCCCTTCTGTTTCTTCTTAGTCATGTTAGAAAATTAGAAAAAATAGAAAAATGAAAATTTTAAAATTGGAAAAAATGTGATTTAAAAAAAAATTTAGTATTTAAAAGCAAACATATACAGGGTGCCCCACGAGCAGTGTGCCAAAAAGCTAGAGCGTGTAGGTCTGGTCAGAGAAGAAAAAAATCTAATGGGAGGGGGGTCTACTAAAAAATGGACTTAATTTGAAAAAAGAAATATTAAAAATCAACGGTTACATCCACAATACCGTGATATACTTTTTTGTAAAGCCAGAAACTTCTTCTTTCATCCTGTTCTTAAACAAAGCTGTTTTAAGAAACGGTTTTTGAGAAATTAATTTTCAAACTCAAAATTTTGAAAACAAAAATTAAAAAAAAAAATTCGAATTGATTTTTTGCAAAATTATGAAGTATTCATTTTTTCCAAAAATTTAATTTTCTTATTAGTTTTTAGTTAAAAACAGAAAATTGCATATATTTCTTGCAGTTTTTGAGAAATTAAAAAAATCCCAAACCACTTTTTTCTAAGAAAAACTTTTTTTTTGGTTTTAACGTGGCTGGACTTGTAGGCAAATTAATTTATGAAACATTGACCTCATTTTTATTATTTTTAAAAAATTCGGAGTTTTATGAGGATACAATAAAGTGACACAGTATTGGAGTAGCCCTGGATTGATTCCTTTCTTCATTGATAACGCCTGAAAACTGACCTGCCAATTCGTCTGCTAATGGTCGAGATCGTGAAGCCGAAGGACTCTACGCTGAAAGATATCCCAATCGGAGGTGTCCCAGTCGTAATATGTTTTCAAGAATCCACCAACATCTGCGGAGCACAGAGTGCTAGAAGATCCAAGAAGCGAAAGATCAATTACAGATGGATCAGCAACCTTACTTACTTACTTACTTACTTATCAGGCCAGCGATCCATGGAGGATCTGAGCCTGAGCTATAGCTGCCTTCCATCTTTGACGGTCCCGGGCACGCTGCTTCCAGTTGTCAAGACCAAGATGTCTTACATCCGCGATTACTTGGTCTTTATACCGGAGGTTCGGTCTTCCTCTTCTTCTCGAACCAGGTGGCTCGGAGTCGAAGACCCTCTTAGCTGGAGCGTTGCGCTCGATGTGACCGAGCCAGTGTAGTCGACGGATCCTTACCTTCCGGACTACATCCACATCTTGGTACAGCTCGTGGAGTTCGCGGTTGTGTCTTCTTTTCCATTCACCTTCCTCACAGACAGTACCAAATATCCGGCGCAGAATTTTTCTTACGAAAGAACCCAAAATCAGCTCCGCTGTTCTGCTTATCGTCCAGCTTTCGGTTCCGTACAGCAAGACTGACAGAATGAGCGTTTTGTAAAGCATGACTTTGGTCTTTCGAG
The DNA here is from genome assembly GCA_951905685.1 of Eumerus sabulonum. Taxonomy (NCBI): domain Eukaryota; kingdom Metazoa; phylum Arthropoda; class Insecta; order Diptera; family Syrphidae; genus Eumerus; species Eumerus sabulonum. The sequence goes on from OX645060.1 coordinate 245,620,636, forward strand.
TGAGGAGTTTTGACCCCAGTTGTTTGGATAAGCCGAAGTAGCAGCGGTTGCCAAGGGCGATTCTATGCCGGATATCTACTGTTGTGTTATTTGTGGAATTTAGGTTTGCCCCGAGGTAGGCAAACTCCTTAACTACCTCGAAATTGTAGCTGTCAATTGTTATATTTTGTCCCAGGTGGTGAGCGGCGGATTGGTTTTTGCTTGACAGCATGTATTTCGTTTTGTCCTCATTGATGTTAAGACCAACCCGTTTCGCCTGTTCTTCAATCGCCGTGAATGCTTCCACAATGCCACGGCGAGAACACGCGATGATGTCGATATCATCCGCGTATCCTAGCAGCTCGATGGACTTGTAAAAGATAGTGCCTTCCCTGTTGACGCCTGACCGTCGCACTATCTGCTCCAGCACCAGGTTGAAGAAGTCACATGACAGCGCATCTCCTTGCCGAAATCCGGTGCATGTTTCGAATGGTTCCGAGGTCCTAGAACCGAGTTGCACGGTGCATCGCGTGTTTTTTAGCGTGGCGCGACACAACTGGATCAGTTTTACCGGGATCCCGAATTCGGCCATCGCCCCAAACAGTGCTTCACGATGAATGCTGTCGTATGCGGCTTTGAAATCGATGAAAAGATGGTGTGTATCGATTCGAAACTCGTTGGTCTTTTGGTCTATAGTTGATTTGCCGGGCCGGAAGCCGCACTGGTAGCTGCCGATTAGTGCGGTGCAAAATGGTTTTAGACGTTCACACAATACGCTGGACAGGATCTTGTATACGAAATTGAGCAGGGATATACCTCTATAGTTCTTGCAAGAGGTAGGATCGCCTTATTTGTGGATGGGGCATATAATAAAGCAAGATCAGCAACCTTAGATGAAAGTATTTTGGATTTTGTCCAACGTAATCCCACCTTTAGTACAAGGAGGATAGCTATTATGCTTGGAGTACCCAATTGTTTCATACATTAATTGGCCTATAAGCCCAGACGCGTTGAAACCAAAAAAAAAAAAAGGTTTTTTTTAAGAAAAAAGTGGTATGGGTTTTCTTTTTTTTTTTTAATTTCTCAAAAACTACAAAAATTTTTGCATCCGGTTTTCTGTTTTTAACTGAAAACTAGTAAGAGAAATGAATTATTGAAAAAAGTTGGTAACTAATTATAAAAAATTTTGAAAAAAAAAAAATACTTCGAATTCTTTTTTTATTTTTTTTCCAAAATTTTGAGTTTGAAAATTCATTTCTCAAAAACTGTTCCTTAAAACGGCTTCGTTTAAAAACAAGGCGAAAGAAGAGGTTTCTGGCTTTACAAAAAAGTATATTGCGGCATTGTGGATTTACACCGTTAATTTTAAATTTCTTTTTTTTCAAAATTAAGTACATTTTTTAGAAAATTGCCCCTCCCGCCTAAATGGGGGGAATAGACCCCCCTCCTATACGATTTTTTTCTTGCCTTGACCAGACCTACACGCACTAGCTTTTTGGCACACTGCTCGTGGGGCACCCTGTATATAATATTTACTTGTATATATTAATTCATATATATCTATAATATATAATCTTTAAAATCAGAAAAAGAAATTAAATTAATTAGAATTAAATTTTTTGAGAGATTTATTTAAGAAGATACCCAAAGTGTTGCAAATACTTAAACCTGTATTGTTCTCAAAGATATAAATATGGTCATTTGAAACCGGAAACTGACTGGAAAGGAAAACGTAAAATCCCGTCGGAAGAACATGTATCGCGAGTCCTTTTCTAACGTCTGTTAAAAACATTGCCGTTGATACTTTAATCTAAAATGATGGTCTTAAAGAAAACTGTGTGTAGATGTACCACGTTGTTTACGTTCAAATAGAGTTCAAATCCTTCTGATTCAAATTATTTATTTAATTAAAATTCTTCTAGTAATAAACTTAAGAATGCTGAAATGATTTTAATCTCATATCGAATGTGGCTTTTAACCCATATATGCCCAGTGGGTCGAAATCGACCCCATGGGCATTTGAGTAGCTACATACTGAAATTTCCAGGTATCGCCGCGGCCTTCTTACTCACGAAATATTAGATATCCTCGATGAGCTGGAAGATGATAATAATGTTTGGGAAGTTGATGTTTATATTATATCCTCCTGGAGACGGTGTAATATCCGACGGTGATTCAGGTGATGAGGAAGATGCCGATGCCGACAGATTCAACAGGGCGCAGTTACTTGCTCGGGCTGAATTGATTGTAAATTCGCACTGTGATGAAGAGCCTGATCCTGGTGAACTAATGTCATCCCATCTATGTAAAGGGTCCGCCATATAACGTTTTTTTTTTTTTCAAGCAGTGCTTATTTCGTGATTGGTAACACTTAGCTCATGTCTGATTTGACAGGTAATTAGTTTTATCCTTCCGCTGAACCAATATGATTGTGTATACGCGTGAAAAACGCTGGGAAATATTGCGACATTACTTTGAAAATCATGGTAATGTTGCAGAATGTGTGCGAAAATTGCGTACGGATTTTGGAAGAAGAGAAGCACCGTCAGCTCCGTATGTTCGTTATCTTGTGAAAAAAGTGAAAGAAACTGGCATCCTCATCGATAAACCAAAGCGTGAAAAGCCAAAAACAGTGCGTACACCCGAAAATATTGCTGCTGCGGCAGAAAGTGTGCGTGAAGCGCCATCAACATCAATTCACCGTCGTTCTCAACAATTGAACATTTCGGAGACATCATTGAGACGAATTTTGCATAAAGACCTTGGTATGACGCCACACAAAGTCCAATTGGTTCAGGAGCTGAAGCCAACTGACCATCCAATGCGTTTTCGCTTCGCTAAGTGGGCCTGCGATCGACTTACAGAAGATGCCGATTTTGCCAAAAAAATCATCTTTTCAGATGAAGCTCATTTTGATCTAGGCGGGTATGTAAACCAGCAAAATTGTCGCATTTGGGGCACAGAAAACCCGCACGCATACATTGAAAAGCCGGTGCACCCAAAACCAGCCTCTGTTTGGTGCTGATTTTGGTCCAGAGTCTTAATTGGGCCATTTTTCTTCGAAAATGAGCAAGGAGTGGCCGTTAAAGTCAATGGCGAACGTTATCGGGCCATGTTGAACGAATTTTTGTTCACAAAAATTGAAGAGGAGGATATTGGCAACATTTGGTTTCAACAGGACGGCGTTACGTGCCACACAGCCGCCGAAGCTACACTCGATGTTTTGCGCCCTGTGTTTGAAGATCGCATTATCAGCCGCAGAGCTGATGTCGTTTGGCCACCTCGGAGCTGCGATTTGACACCGTTGGACTATTATTTGTGGGGTGCCGTCAAAGATAAGTGTTACGCCGACAAGCCAGAGACGATTGACGCTTTAAAGGACAATATTCGTGAAGCCATTGGTGGTGCGCCTTCCTACGCACGACTACTTCTATCAACATATCCTATCTAGTTGATCGACGTAGGCGCATCCTACTAGACTACTTGTCTATCCGTAATTAATAGATCGACGTAGGCGCGCACGGATATAAAATAGCAAGCCGAAAACTAGGACTAATAAAAAGAATATATATCCAACGTGACTAACAAAGGCCTCGTAGGGGTAACATCCATCCGACGGATGCTGGCCTGCTAAAAAGCGAGAAGAGCCACCGCAGTCGATCATCTTGCGGCACTGTTAGTAAGTCCTATCCCCCCTCCTCGTGGTGCCATCTGGAGACTTCCTATGGAAATCGCAGACGGGGAAGGGCGAATGGCGAGCCTCATGCGCCAAAAAAATTATTAGTCGGTTGGGCTACGGCCTAGTAAGCCGTAACCGTAAAAAAAAACACAAACTCCGAAACAACCACAAGCCTCGGATATAACGGACCGGATTTATGTTGACGACCCTTGCAAAAAACGAAAAAAAGGCAATAATCTTCAGCTTTGTACGTGGAATGTTAGGTCCCTAAACAGGCCACGTGCAGCCGAACAACTTGCGGACGCCCTAGACCGCTATAAAGCGGACATCACCGCCATCCAGGAAATGCGATGGAATGGACCGGGTATAAAGCGGATAAAAAACTGCGATATTTACTACGGCGACTGCTATAGGGAGAGAGGGCAACGATTGTTTGGATGCGGATTTATTGTTCGAGGTGGACTAAGGCAAAAAGTCCTAAGCTTTGGGCATGTGAGCGAACGCCTCATAACAATCCGTATCAAGGCTAAATTTTTTAACATCAGCCTGATCTGCGTCCACGCCCCCACGGAAGACAAGGATGACTCCGCCAAAGATGAATTCTACGATCTCCTAGACAGAACGTATGCCCAATGTCCCAGCTATGACATCAAAATTGTACTAGGAGACTTCGATGCTAAGCTGGGTAAGGAAAGCATATTTGAACGAGTCATCGGCAAACATAGCCTACACGACACCACCTCCGACAACGGACACAGGCTGATTGATCTTGCTACGGGCGAAATCTCCTTCTGGCCAGTACGCGCTTCCCGCACCTCGACATACACAAAGGCACCTGGCGGTCTTTTGATCAATCGACTACCAACCAGATTGATCACATTGCGATCGACGTCAGACACTCCTCCACTATTCTCGATGTTCGAACTTTCCAAGGGGCTAACATCGACTCGGACCACTATCTTGTAGTAGACAAGATGCGCTTACGGATAGCACGAACGCAACGGAGTAGAGTAAGAATACAAAGTTATCACGTCGGAAAGCTACTATCGCCAGAAACCGCTCCTGCTTTTACCGATCGCGTCTCCCTTAAGCTCTCCAATACACCCGAATCCCCCACACTATCAATAGAACAGCAGTGGAGCCTTTGCAAACAAGCCCTGAAAAGCTCTGCATCCGAAGTTTTGGGTTTCAAGGCTCCACCACGAAGAAACACCTGGTTCGATGACGAGTGCAGGAGGATTCATACAGCGAAGCAGGATGCGTATAAAGCCTCGCTGCATATAAGAACAAGAGCAGCTCGTGAGCTCTACGAGTTAAAAAGAAGGGAGGAGCAAAAGCTTCTTAGAAGAAAGAAGAAAGAGCACGAGAAGCGCGCGATTGAGGATTTGGAGAGGTGTTACTGCAGGCGTGACGTTCGAGAGTTTTATCAACAGATAAAGCGAACATGCCAAGGTTATAAAGCCAGAGCGGAAGCCTGCAGGGATGAGAACGGACACCTAGTAGTAGAACCGCAGTCGATGCTGAGAATATGGAAAAACCACTTCTGCAGACTGTATAACAGCGATGTTAGTTAATATACCGCAGAATGATCCATGTCTAATCGACGGAGACCGCAGAGAATTCTGTCACCCTGACCTCGACGAAGTTAAGATTGCCATATCGAAGCTCAAGTCGAATAAAGCCGCTGGCGCAGACGAACTGTCTGCTGAGCTCTTCAAGGCAGCTGGGGATGACCTGGTTGGAAGCATGCACCAGCTCATCCGTAAGATATGGTTAGAGGAAAGCATGCCCGAGGAATGGAGTCTCAGCATCGTATGCCCGATCCACAAGAAAGGTGACCCCTCTGATTGCGCCAACTATAGAGGAATAAGTCTCCTTAACATCGCCTACAAAATCTTCTCTGCCGTTTTGTGTGAACGCCTGAAGCCTTTTGTAAATAAGCAGATTGACCCTTATCAGTGCGGATTCAGGCCAGGGAAGTCCACCATCGACCAAATCTTCACACTACGGCAGATACTGGAGAAAACCAATGAATTTCAAGTCGACACTCAGCACCTATTTGTCGACTTCAAAGCCGCATACGACAGCGTAATCAGAGACGAGCTATACAATGCTATGTCTACCTTTGACATACCTGCTAAGCTCGTCAGACTATGCAGGATGACTTTGGAGAATGCTCGCTGCTCCATCCAAATCGGTGAACACCTTACCGATAGTTTTGATGTCAAAAAAGGATTTAGGCAGGGCGATGCGCTGTCGTCTGATTTCTTCAACATCATATTGGAAATGATTGTGCAAAAATCACTGGCCAATACAAGAGGCACAATCTATTTCAAATCCTCGCAACTCCTTGCATACGCCGACGATATTGACATAATAGGTAGATCGCAGCGAGATGTCAATGAGGCGTTTGCGAGTATTGAGATGGAGGCGGCGAAAATTGGTTTGGCGGTAAACGAGGGCAGAACTAAATATATGCTGTCATCAAAAAAGGACGCTCACCACCGACGTCTCGGCCAGAACGTTTGTATAGGCAGATATAAGTTCGAGGTAGTTAAGGACTTCGTCTACCTTGGCTCCGCAGTGACCTGGAACAACGACATCAGTTCCGAAATCAAACGCAGAATCACTCTTGCCAATCGCTGTTTCTTTGGGCTCAGGAGGCAACTGAGTAATAGAGCGCAGAAGCATGGACACTATCAAAAGCGGATGAGGAGGCCCTTGGTCGGTTCGAGAGAGGTTTTGCGCGTGATTTTTGGGCCTATAAACGCAGACGGGGGATGGAGGAGAAGATTCAACCACGATCTTTACGGGCTGTACAGCGACATGAGCCTAGTCAGGCGTCTACGGATTCAACGTCTAAGATGGCTGGGCCATGTAGAGCGAATGGACACCACAGCTCCAGCCCGGAGAGTCTTTGAATCCAGCCCCGAGGGACGAAGAAGCAGAGGACGGCCGCACTTAAGATGGCGCACACAGGTGGAAGGGGAGCTCAGCCAACTGGGTGTGCGGCAATGGAAAAGGCTAGCGAAAGATCGGGCTAGATGGCGGGGCATGTTGGTTGAGGCCCAGGTTCACCCCGAACTGTAGCGCCCACTAAGAAGAAGAAGAAGATGTATCCAACGTTGTTGTTTTGTTTTAATTTCATTTGGGTCTTGACCGATTGTTTCACACATATATGTATCTTTTTTACACACATTTCATACAACCACTTTTTTGTCATTGAACTGCTAGAGTAAAATACGTGACATTTAAAACTATCTCAAAACAAATAAACAACTATGTACATAGTAGGTACATAGTAGGACTTTAATATCTAAATTTTCTATTTTGACGAGTGCATTCGGCAACAGTACGTCAACCCTGGAGTATGTAGTTAAAAACACAAACTTACCAAACCAGTCAAATGTCAAAATGACAAATCAAATCAAGTGTACTTGTGATTCGATGATAAAAGCTCCTTCGCCCATTAATCCCCCCGAATAGTTGAGACATCCTGAAAGGAAATTATTGCTCTAACGCCCTCGAACGTTCAAACGAAGGCTAAACCTAGGGTTAAATCTAAAAGCTTTTCAACCCCACTTCCCCCATGACATTTTAGGAGCGGGGGTTGAACGAAATCCTAAATTGTCTTCTCTTATTCTCCACCAAGTTGGCATGTGTCGGTGGGCGAGCGTTATTCCATCTACGCATGTCGCGAAAGTTGCCACAAAGAATTCAAACGGAAACTAGACATCACCTTCGAAGTGTTGTTTAGTTTGATTTCATTAAAGAGAGAGTCTTTACGTTACGAAAACGTGTAAAGCCCGAGTTAGAATAAAAGAGGAGGAAGTGGAAAACAGGAAAGAAAAAAAAAAAAAAAAAAAAAAAGGAATTCTAGAGAAAGCTTATCAAAGAAAATTAAGAGTACCATCTCGTCATCGTCGAGGGTAGAACAAAACAGCAAGCAACTGAAAAAGGTTCTCCATCTCCGTGCGGGTTGTTTCCCTATCCAGTGGTCCTCTATTTAAAAATAATATCAAACTCAATAAAAAACGAAAAAGTTTGTTAAGAATATTATAGAAAAGACAACGGACAGGATAGATTACACAATGGAACGGTTTCTCAAGTTGGACTAAAGGATCCCTTGACTAGCTGCAGGGTATACTTCAAATAGATGTTGGTGAATTGTGTGTAGAAGTGCGTGTGAATTGCGACAGAAAATTTTGCACTCCGGGCTGTCGGTCGTCGTAGAAGAACTCGAGGATAGACGTATTCCTGTCTTTTCTAATTTCCACAAATTAACGGATTAAGAGGACTATATCGGAGGAAAATGGTAAACATTTTATTAATATCACCCAAAGTGGCCACGAACTTTGGTCTTGGTTGTATGTTTTTTCTTTTCCTTTTGTTGGGGTAGTTAAATTTTCTCAGATGATGTAAGGGTCATGATAGGGGTTGGGGCCTTCGTTCATTTCCTTTTTCCTCACGTATTGATATACAACTAGCTTTAATGTGAAGCTAAAGAAGAAAAGTATTTCAATTAACCTTTGCGGAATGAAAATATTTCAGTTTTCATCCTTTTCGTAATTCATATGATGCGTGGTAGTGGCATGAGCCATAAATCGTAAATCGATACAGTGAGTGAATGAATGGGAAGGAAGGCAGTATCGAGTCAACCATGGCACCATGAAGGAGGAAAATTGTGCAATTTTTTTTCAATTCAGTTTTCCTACTACACACTTGGTACGTAACTACGAGTACAGAGGAATGTGGATGTAAAGGAAATTGACGGGAAGTACAAGGAAAAGAATCAAGCAACGTAGAAGAGTGTATTTTTAAGGTTTTTGGTCTTGGATTGGATTATTTTATGCGGAAAATTGTAACAGCAAGGAGGTAGACTTGCAACAAGAACCAACCTCTGATGTGTTACTTGTATGCTATGTGTACATAGTACGTAGTGGAGCTATATCCCTTGCATAAATATTTTTGGTTTACGTTTCTTGTCTCGAATTACAACCGCATATTGTGAGAGCTTAGACGACGACAACGTCGCGATGGTTAATCTACAGACGTACGAGTGCACAGTCGTCTCAGTTGGCTCATATAAAGCGGATTGGTGTTTGTTCTTTTTCTGGTTTTTTCCATTCTCGAAGACAATGAACTATTCGACTTTATTTTAATACATTCCCTAGCTTTGAAGGTGCAGTTTAAGTGCGGTATATTGACAACTACGAAAGTGTAGTTAATAGTTGTAAAACGGTGTACTGAAACCTCTTCTTCCCGGAAGATTATGTACGAGTACGTATGCAACTCAGTCACCGGCTGCTTTAAATGACAAAGTGCTAAACCTCCATTTACGAGTGGTATGTCAACTCGAAATACCTTTTACTTATTTAAAGATACATATGTACATTGAGCACGCGATTGTGACTAGACAGCATTCGAACGTTCAAGTGCTTTATCGACGTTGTCTTAGCCTTTTTACGTGTGTTTTTTGCTCTCTATTTGGTATGACAAATGGCAAGTGTCATCGAAAATATAAAAACGTCGTGCGACGTACAATAAAGAATACAAACGAATACCAACTGCCTTCAAACTACTACTACTCGGTGATCAAATCAATTTCATAAATAGAAATCAAATAAGTAATCAGTTCGTGCTGTTGTCCTGATTCGTTTGTGGTGTCTGTAAGTAACTACTCGCAATTATAGCCAACCGTAGTGACGTCGACTTATTAATGTCTTTTATTACTTTTTTTTTTAAAAAAGGTGGCAGCATGTACATACTTCTTCTTCTTCTTAGTGGGCGCTACAGTTCGGGGTGAACCTGGGTCTCAACCAACATGCCCCTCCATCTAGCACGATCTTTCGCTAGCCTTTTCCATTGCCGCACACCCAGTTGGCTGAGGTCCCCTTCCACCTGTGTGCGTCATCTTAAGTGCGGCCGTACTCTGCTTCTTCGTCCCTCGGGGTTGGATTCAAAGACTCTCCGGGCTGGAGCTGTGGTGTCCATTCGCTCTACATGGCCCAGCCATCTGACTCGTTGAATCCGTAGACACCTGACTAGGCTCATATCGCTGTACAGCCCGTAAAGTTCGTGGTTGAATCTTCTCCTCCATCCCCCGTCTGCGTTAATAGGCCCAAAAATCACGCGCAAAATCTTTCTCTCAAACCGACCAAGGGCCTCCTCATCCGCTTTTGATAGTGTCCATGCTTCTGCGCCGTACGACAGGACCGGGATGATAAGGGTCTTATATATAGTCAACTTTGTCGTTCGGGAGAGGACTCTACTACACAATTGCCTCTTGAGCCCATAGAAACAGCGATTGGCAAGAGTGATTCTGCGTTTGATTTCGGAACTGAAGTCGTTGATCCAGGTCACTGCGGACCCAAGGTAAACTTATATCTGCCAATACAAACGTTCTGGCCAAGACGTCGGTGGAGAGCGCCTCCATCTCAATACTCGCAAACGCCTCATTGACATCTCGCTGTGATCTACCTATTATGTCAATATCGTCGGCGTATGCAAGGAGTTGCGAGGATTTGAAATAAATTGTGCCTCTTGTATTAGCCAGTGATTTTTGCCAATCATTTCCAATATGATGTTGAAGAAATCACACGACAGCGCATCGCCCTGCCTAAATCCTTTTTTGACATCAAAACTATCGGTAAGGTGTTCATCGATTCGGATGGAGCAGCGAGCATTCTCCAAAGTCATCCTGCATAGTCTGACGAGTTTAGCAGGTATGTCAAAGGTAGACATAGCGGTGTATAGCTCGTCTCTAATTACACTGTCGTATGCGGCTTTGAAGTCGACAAATAGGTGGTGATTGTCGACTTGAAATTCATTGGTTTTTTCCAGGATCTGCCGTAGTGTGAAGATTTGGTCGATGGTGGACTTCCCTGGCCTGAATCCGCACTGATAAGGATCAATCTGCTTATTTACAAAAGGTTTCAGGCGTTCACACAAAACGACAGAGAAGATTTTATAGGCGATGTTAAGGAGACTTATTCCTCTAAAGTTGGCGCAATCAGAGGGGTCTCCTTTCTTGTGGATCGGGCATACGATGCTGAGACTCCATTCCTCGAGCATGCTTTCCTCTAACCATATCTTACGGATGAGCTGGTGCATGCTCCCAACCAGGTCATCCCCAGCTGCCTTGAAGAGCTCAGCAGACAGTCCGTCTGCGCATGCAGTTTTATTCGACTTGAGCTTCGATATGGCAATCTTAACTTCGTCGAGGTCAGGAGGACAGAATTCTCTGCGGTCTCCGTCGATTAGAAATGGATCATTCTGCCTGACAGCGGTATATTGACTAACATCGCCGTTATACAGTCTGCAGAAGTGGTTTTTCCATATTCTTAGCATCGACTGTGGTTCTACTACTAGGTGCCCGTTCTCATCCCTGCAGGCTTCCGTTCTGGCTTTATAACCTTGGCATGTTCGCTTTATCTGTTGATAAAACTTCGAACGTCACGCCTGCAGTAACACCTCTCCAAATCCTCAATCGCGCGATTCTCGTGCTCTTTCTTCCTTCTTCTAAGAAGCTTATGCTCCTCCCTTCTTTTTAACTCGTAGAGCTCACGAGCTGCTCTTGTTCTTTTATGCAGTGAGGCCTTATATGCATCCTTCATGTACACACTACATATAAAAATAATAAACCAACTTCCCTCTGCGAATTTCATTTTTACCTGAACTCTGATCCTGGATTTTTAGGAAAATGAAGGAAGCTCGAAAAACGACAAAAGCTACCACACGTATGCAAATGGCTTGAGGCCTATCACTCTTACTTCTTTTCTATTAAAAACTCTGGAGAAGATTTTAGACGCACACATTCGGTACAGCTGCATCTCAGGAAGGCTGTTGGATAACCACCATGCCTATGACAAAGGCAAATCGGTGGAAACAACACTCCACTCATTGGTCAGTAAGAAAATAAGGTCACTAGAACGCAACGAATGTACTCTAGTCGCCTTTCCTGACAATGAGAGCACCTTTAACAATGTTATACCATGGGCCGTCATCAAAGCGCTGTCTGATCTGGGTGTTAGGATCAGTGATAGAACTCGTACGACAACTGCCAACATAAAGAGTCGTCAAAGCCAACTTTGCTGGTGCCGTCTCGACCAGAATGGGCAGCAGAGGTACACCACAGGGTGGAGCACTCTCCCTTCTCCCCTAGAACGTGGTGGTCAACGAACTACTGCGGTTGCTTGAACAGGAAGGGTACGCTGTGACCGCCTATGCAGACGACATTGCTATTGCCGTCACAGGTAAATTTCCCAACACTCTATGCGACCTTATGCAGAGTGCATTACATACAGTAGAAACCTGGATGCAGTACTGTGGACTTGAGGTGAACCCTAAGAAGACCGATCTAGTACTGTTTACTAACAAATACAAAATTCCGCCCCTCAACCCACCGAGGCTGGAACCCAACTAACAATCAAAGAGCAGGCTAAATATCTAAGCCTAGTCCTTGACAGGAGTCTGAATTGCAAATTCAATATTCTTGATCGCATCAAGAAAGCAACTACTGCCCTATACAGCTGTAAGAAAGTGGTGGGCAGGAAGTGGGATCTCCAACCAAGCATTATGTACTGGCTCTACACAGCAGTCATAAGGCTAATCCTCCTGTATGGCGTTGTAGTCTGGTGGACTGCTGTGGACAGGCTCAGATGGCTTGCCATCAGGGCTCTTCAAGGCTGGCGGCGATATTCTGGTAGGGAGCATGCACCAGATCATCTACAGAATTTGGGAAGATGAAAGCATGCTCGACGACTGGAATACCAGCTCTATTTGCCCCATCCACAAAAAAGGCGATCCTACCTCTTGCAAGAACTATAGAGGTATATCCCTGCTTAATGTCGCATACAAGATCCTATTCAGCGTACTGTGTGAACGTCTAAAGCCATTTTGCACCGCACTAATCGGCAGCTACCAGTGCGGCTTGCGGCCCGGCTAATCGACTATAGACCAAATTTCCACACTTCGACAAATCCTGGAATCCAGTGAGTTTCGAATCGATACACACCATCTTTTCATCGATTTTAAAGCCGCACACGACAGCATTCATCGTGCAGGACTGTTGGGTGCGATGGCCGAATTCGGGATCCCGGGAAAATTGATCCAGTTGTGTCGCGCCACGCTAAAAAATACGCGATGCACCGTGCGACTCGGTTCTAGGACTTCGGAACCGTGTGAAACATGCACCGGATTTCGGCAAGGAGATGCGCTGTCATGTGACTTCTTCAACCGGGTGCTGGAGGTGCTGGAACAGATAGTGCGACGGGCAGGCGTCAACAGGGAAGGCACTATTTTCTACGAGTCCGTCCAGCTGCTAGGATACGCGGATGTTATCGATATCATCGCGTGCTCTCGCTATGGCATTGTGAAAGCATTCACGGCGATTGAAGAACAGGCGAAACGAGTTGGTTTTAAGGTAAATGAGGACAATACGAAGTACATACATGCTGTCAAGCAAAAACCAATCCGTCGCTCACCACCTGGGACAAAATATAACAATTGACAGCTACAATTTCGAGGTAGCCGCTGCTACTTCGGCTCTTCCAAACAACTGGGGTCAAAACTCCCTCGAAAGACCAAAGTCATGCTTTACAAAACGCTCATACTGCCAGTTTTGCTGTACGGGGCCGAAGCTGGACGATAAGCAGGACAGCGGAGCTGATTTTGGGTTCTTTCGAGAGAAAAATTTTGCGCCGGATATTTGGTCCTGTCTGTGAGGAAGGTGAATGGAGAAGAAGACACAACCGCGAACTCTACGAGCTGCACCAAGATGTGGATGTAGTCCGGAAGGCAAGGATCCGTCGACTACACTGGCTCGGCCACATCGAGCGCTTGGACATCTACGCTCCAGGTAAGAGGGTCTTCGAGTCCGAGCCACCTGGTTCGAGAAGAAGAGGAAGACCGAACCTCCGGTATAAAGACCAAGTAATCGCGGATGTAAGACATCTCGGTCTTGATAACTGGAAGCAGCGTGCCCGGGACCGTCAAAGATGAAAGGCAGCTATAGCTCAGGCTCAGATCCTCCATGGAACGCTGGCCTGATAAGTAAGTAAGTCATTATGGATGTGAAAATGCACCGCCAAATTTAGAATGTTTGAATACACAAATCGTTCCTAATCTTTCATTTATCTCCACTCGCCACTCTTACCACTAGGCATGCAGCTGCTAGTGGAAATTAGTTCACAAATTAATTCAATGTCAACGATTGGATGTCAAGTAATTGGCCATCTTGGATTTAACTGTTTCTTTACATAGTATCCAGCCTCAATTGAGTCATTTCCGCAATGACAGATTTGTCAATTAATCGTTTTTTAATTTATGCAAATTAAAGTATCTGGTCGTATTGTACGGGGGCGTTTGATTTATTCTGAAGGAGACCAGTGAACATTGGATCGATTGGCGCCAATGAAGCAGATAGAAAGGCTGACATTTCGTTGAGTCCTCAAAGCGACCAGGCCTCCAGGCCGTTTTCAATTGACGATTCCCCAAGTTCTCATCCAAGAGGATAAAATAAATAAATATCCAAAAGGTCATTATAGTTTTAAAAATGAAAATTGTTAAATACGTTCATCACAATCGAGGCAGATAACATCGCTTATTCCTATAACTGCCCTTACCGTTAAATCCCTATAACTCGCTCGTTGACATTTAGTTAAATGTTTCTATGTAGGCTGTCTGGACGCCGGCCGTGAATTTATGTGTTCAAATCAACCTCAATCATGACCTTCATTGTATCTATCTAAAAATAAATTTATCTATTTAAGCGCATCTATAGTTGTAACATAATTTCTAAATGGCAATTCTTATCTGCATATGCTCGTACTTGCATGAAAAATCAATATCAAATCAAATTCGTACTTTTAGGCAATGAGAAGGACTAGACGCGGCCGTCTCTGGAACATGGGACTGCTGTTCCTTATATACGCTTCAATGTCAGTGTATTCGCAAAAATCGCCTGCCGAAGCCGACGACCCCGAAGAGATGAACTTAGACGAAGGTGTTTCACCAAATCCCGAAATCAGTCCGGAAAAATATACAACTATATCGACGGTAAGACTTCATCGCTTCAACTAACTTGGAAATTAATCTATTTCTTATTTGCATCTATTAACAGGAAGAAATCGCTTTAACCACTACACCTAGTAGCGCGGATCACAAGTATGTCGTACCTACATGGAGGCCAAAGAGGGAGAATTGTACTCCACCTGCCATCGAACAGTTTCCGCGACCTTTAATGGGGCCTTTTGCCAGAAGACATGGTGGCTTAATCGTACACGTAATTGTAGCGATATTCACGTTCTTTGGCCTGGCTATCGTGTGCGATGAGTACTTCGTAGCTAGCTTGGATAGGCTTTGTGAAGGTAATACTTTACGAGTTCAATTCAAAGTCATGAGTATTTTTGATTTTCCTTGGATCCATTCAGTACAGATGCGGTTAAATAGCTTTTTTTTAACGACTGCTTTTCTTTACTGTTATTTTTAAAAGAAAAATATTTTCCTAAGCGGTGTTGAGGACAAGCATAGGTACTTTTGTATTTGTGTTTCCATTGAGACTAAGGCGGTGGACGGAGCTGGTTATCAGCTCCTACACCAAAATATTGAGGCGAAGCGTACAAGTCACCTGTAGTGAATTTTACGGAATAGCGTTCTTCTTCTTAGTGGGCGCTACAGTTCGGGGTGAACCTGGGCCTCAACCAACATGCCCCTCCAACTAGCACGATCTTTCGCTAGCCTTTTCAATTGCCGCACACCCAGTTGGCTGAGGTCCCCTTCCACCTGTGTGCGCCATCTTAAGGGCGGCCGTCCTCTACGTCTTCGTCCCTCGGGGTTGGATTCAAAGACTCTCCGGGCTGGAGCTGTGGTGTCCATTCGCTCTACATGGCCCAGTCATCTAAGGCGTTGAATCCGTAGATGCCTGACTGGGCTCATGTCGCTGTACAGCCCGTAAAGTTCGTGGTTGAATCTTCTCCCCCATCCCCCGTCTGCGTTTATAGGCCCAAAAATCACGCCCAAAATCTTTCTCTCGAACCGACCAAGGGCCTCCTCATCCGCTTTTGATAGTGTCCATGCTTCTGCGCCGTACAACAGGACCGGGATGATAAGGGTCTTATATAGAGTGAACTTTGTCGTTCGGAAGAGGGCTCTATTACTCAGTTGCCTCCTGAGCCCAAAGAAACAGCGATTGGCAAGAGAGATTTTGCGTTTGATTTCGGAACTGATGTCGTTGTTCCAGGTCACTGCGGAGCCAAAGTAGACGAAGTCCTTATCTACCTCGAACTTATATCTGCCTATACAAACGTTCTGGCCGAGGCGTCGGTGGTGAGCGTCCTTTTTTGATGACAGCATATATTTAGTTTTGCCCTCGCTTACCGCCAAACCAATTTTCGCCGCCTCCATCCCAATACTCGCGAACGCGAGTGATCCGACATCTCGCTGTGATCTACCTTTTATGTCAATATCGTCGGCGTATGCAAGGAGTTGCGAGGATTTGAAATAGATTGTGCCTCTTGTATTGGCCAGTGATTTTTGCACAATCATTTCCAATATGATGTTGAAGAAATCACACGACAGCGCATCGCCCTGCCTAAATCCTTTTATGACATCAAAACTATCGGTATGGTGTTCACCGATTCGGATGGAGCAGCGAGCATTCTCCAAAGTCATCCTGCATAGTCTGACGAGTTTAGCAGGTATGACAAAGGTAGACATAGCGTTGTATAGCTCGCCTCTAATTACGCTGTCGTATGCGGCTTTGAAGTCGACAAATAGGTGCTGAGTGTCGACTTTAAATTCATTGGTTTTCTCCAGTATCTGCCGTAGTGTGAAGATTTGGTCGATGGTGGACTTCCCTGGCCTGAATGCGCACTGATAAGGACCTATCAGCTTATTTACAAAAGGCTTCAGGCGTTCACACAAAACGGCAGAGAAGATTTTGTAGGCGATGTTAAGGAGACTTATTCCCCTATAGTTGGCGCAATCAGAGGGGTCTCCTTTCTTGTGGATCGGGCATACGATGCTGAGACTCCACTCCTCCGGCATGCTTTCCTCTAACCATATCTTACGGATGAGCTGGTGCATGCTCCCAACCAAGTCATCCCAAGCTGCCTTGAAGAGCTCAGCAGACAGTTCGTCTGCGCCAGTAGCTTTATTCGACTTGAGCTTCGATATGGCAATCTTAACTTCGTCGAGGTCATGAGGGGAGAATGGATCATTCTGCCTGACAGCGGTATATTGACTAACATCGCCGTTATACAGTCTGAAGAAGTGGTTTTTCCATATTCTCAGCATCGACTGCGGTTCTACTACTAGGTGTCCGTTCTTATACCTGCAGGCTTCCGCTCTGGCTTTATAACCCCGGCATGTTCGCTTTATCTGTTGGTAAAACTTTCGAACGTCACGCCTGCAGTAACACCTCTCCAAATCCTCAATCGCGCGCTTCTCGTGCTCTTCTTTCTTTTAAGAAGCTTATGCTCCTCCCTTCTCTTTAACTCCTAGAGCTCACGAGCTGCTCTTGTTCTTTTATGCAGCGAGGCCTTATATGCATCCTGCTTCGCTGTATGAATCCTCCTGCACTCGTCATCGAACCAGGTATTTCTTCGTGGTGGAGGCTTGAAACCCAAAACTTCGGAAGCAGAGCTTTTCAGGGCTTGTTTGCAAAGGCTCCACTGCTGTTCTATTGATAGCGTGGAAGATTGAGGTGTATTGGAGAGCTTAAGGAAGACGCGATCGGTAAAGGACTAACAAAGGCCTCGTAGGGGTAGCATCTATCCGACGGATGCTGGCCTGCTAAAAAGCGAGAAGAGCCACCGCAGTCGAACATCTTGCGGCACTGTTAGTAAGTCCTATCCCCACCTCCTCGTGGTGCCATCTGGAGATTTCCTATGGAAATTGCAGACGGGGAAGGGCGAATGGCGAGCCTCCTGCGCCAAAAAACAGGATTAGTCGGTTGGGCTACGGCCTAGTAAGCCGTAACCGTAAAAAAATACACAAACTCCGAAACAACCACAAGCCTCGGAATAGCGTTGCATCTATGAAAACGGAACTGAGTTTCTGTTGACTATCCCGAATTTGGACTTACGTGTAGACTGCAGTTTTATGGCCAAAAAGCGCTTAAATGTCTTAAGTGACGTGAGCTTCGCGGCCCTTTCAAATTTTAGAATGGTTTTCGCCTTTTCTGACCAAACCGAACGCAATCGTGCTGTAATTCATACCTACTTAGGTGCTCTGTGTTGTGCTCTATCGTTACGGTTACCACGGACGTGGGACGGCGTTAAAGAATCTCAAAATATAGGGAGCGTGCAAAAAGTAAACATTTTTGAACTCAATGAAAAATCGGCGCGCGTTCGGAAGTTTTGACATTTGTGACTATGGTTCGTGACCGACACACTATTTGGCCTTATCCACAATCTATGTACCTGTGGAATGCTAAGATCGGACATCACATTTTCGAACAGTTCGCGGATGAACGCTTTTTCCTTGGAGTCCAGTAGACAGAGGCTTCGCTTACGCTTCGCCTCAATTAGGTCAGGTTATCGTAGGGGACCGACTCGTCTTGACGATAGGGTAAATCTAACATCTTATTCCTCATCCTGGGCTCCTGACGAGGGGTATTAGATATGAGGCGTGTTTATTGCCACTAACTAGTTGAACCTAATTTGTGTTCACGCCCCGACCGGATGAGAAAGACACGGAGACCAAAGGACTCCTTTTATACACTCGTTGAGCAAGCTTATAAGCTAAACATAGGATTTTCAGAAGAAGTTAAATATCTAGGTATTGACCTCGATCGCAGACTCAATTGGAACTCCAACATTAAAAACAAACATACAAAAGCGACTAAGGCCATGTGAGCCTGTCGACGCACGTAGGTAAAACCTGGGGACTTAAGTCTAAGGTAGTCCATTGGTTATATACCGCGATAGTACGACCTATCATCGCCTATATATCCACGGTATGGTGGACAAAAGTTGAGCAAAAAACGATAATCGTTATGCCTCTACGCCTTCAGAGACTAGCGTGTCTCGGCATTACAGGCGCTATGCCAACCTGCCCCACGGCAACCCAAGAAGCACTCATTGGACTTACTTCACTGTCCACTGACCCTTAATAAAAAGGTGGCCTTACGCAGTGTAATCAGAATTCTTCGCTCGGGAACAAGCTTATCATGTAGACACATGGGTCATATGTCCATTTTGCAACTTTTTCCCGAGCTGGATATGATAACCACGGTCTCGGACGCATTACCACACACCTTCACTTTTGACAAGGGATTTGAGATATTAATCCCAAACTACTCAGTATGGGAAACTAGTGATTCCTTGCTTAATGTCAAAGGCCTTAGGTAGTATACTGATGGTTCCAAGATGGTTTCTGGCGTGGATGCTGGCATCTTTGGACCAAATCGTAACACTTCGAAGGCGCTGGGAATGAGTCTTAGCATCTTTCAAGTAGAATTACATGCCATCTTACCATGCGTCAATCTAAATCTAGACACTGGCATAATAGCCAAGCAGCGCTTTAAGCGCTGAGTTCTTACAGGACGAACTCAAAAACCGTAAAGGAATGCCATGATGCCCTACAAGACCTCGCCAAAAAAAACAAGATCAAATTCTTTACGAACCGCAGCCGATGATTGGCCACCACATTCAACACAGGAACCACTGATACGATAATGAATGCATAACGGCAAATCCTGGAAAAGACTGAGAAGCAGATTGACACCCATCACCTTTTTGTCGACTTCAAGGCCGCTTTCGATAGCTTGAAGAGAAGTTGTCTGTACACCGCTATATTTGAGTTAGGCATTCCTGCCAAACTTATACAACTGTGCAAAATGACGTTGAGTGTTACCACAAGCTCTATCAGAATATGAAAAGGCGACTCATTATAATGCAGTTTGAATCTGCAGCCTTCTCCAGTTTGGAGCGAAAAGCAAAGCTAACGGGTTTGATGGTAAACAAAGAATTCTAAAGCCTTAGGACCCATGTCACTATCGACAGCTACTCCTTTGAGGTAGTGAAAGGCTTTGTCTATCTGGGCACCAGCATTAACGTCAATAACGTTTTCAAATCCGAAATCTGTCGGAGGAGAAATCTTGCCAACAGATGCTACTTTGGGCTCAGTAGGCAATTGAAGAACAGAGCCTTCTCTCGGCCGACAAAAGTAATGCTCTATAACTGGCTTAATATGCCCGTCCTGCTATATGATGCAGATGTGTCGAAGTTGACAAACACCGATGAGCGTGCTTTGGGAGCGTTCGAGAGGAAAGTTCTCCGAAAGATCTTCGGTCCTCTCCACGTAAGTGAAGGCGAATACCGGATTCGATGGAATGACGGGCTGTATGAGCTTTTCGGGGACATGAATGTCTCGGTTGGCTCGGACGACGAGGAAGACGATGAACACCAAGGATCAAGGAAGGACCAAGTTGAAGAGGACCTGAACACTTGGTCTTTCCAACTGGCGAAGACGCGGGCTTGTAGAGGCGACTTCTTGTTCGTGGCGCTATAGACCGCTGTGGTCTTGGGCCTCAACCAACAAGCGACTCCAGCCAGCACGATCTCTTGCCAGCCGCCTCCAAACGCGCACATCAAGTTGGGTTGGTTGAAGCCCTTCTCCACTTGTTTGCGCCATTTGGGTTGAGGGCGTCCGCTGTAGCGTTATCCCATTGGCTCGGATTCGATGTCTATCTATCCCAAGTTGAGTGGGACATTCTGCCTGACAGCGGTATTTGAGTCTTCTTCGCCGTTTAAGAGTCTGCAGAAATGATTCTTCCAAATTTTCAGTATCGACTGCGCCTCTATTACAAGTTGTTCATTCTCGTCCCGGCAGGCTTCGCTCCGGAGTTTGTATCCACTGGATAGCTGTTTTACCTTTTGCTAAAATTTTCGGACTTCGTCTTTTCTTTTCTTTCTTTTTCTTTTTGAGAAGCCCGTTCTCATCTCTCCTTTTCTGTTAGTAGAACTCACGAACAGCTCTCGTCTTTCGATGCAGCATTGCCTTCTAGGCGTCTTGCTTAGCTGCATGGGCTTGCCTGCACTCGTCGTCAACCCACGGATTTTTCCTGGGCAGTGATGTCGTAAAACCCAGCACATCAGTGGCAGCTTCTGTGATAGCTATTTGACAACGCTTCCATTCTTCTTCTACCGTTGGTGCAGGCAGCGTCGAACTTTCAGAGACTGGGTCGTCAAACTTCGGATGCGATTGTAGCTTTCCGATGTCAAACATTGGTGTTCTTTCTCGCCTCCGTTGTTCTTTTTTTTTTGATAATCATGCTCTTACCTTGGCCACAACAAGGAAATGATCCAAGTCTATGTTAGCTCCTCGAAAGGTTCGGACATCGAGAATATTGAAGGAGTACATATCTGATGTCGATCGCAATGTGATCAATCTGGTTGACGGTTGAATGATCAGCAGGCCGCCAGGTTCCGTTATGGATGCTGAGGTGTAGGAACCGCGTACTCGCGGTTCCGAGGCGAAATCCACTAGCCCAAGTCCGCTCCCGGATGTGTTATCGTGTAGGCTGTCTTTTCCGTTGACTTCGGCAACCCAGCTAGGTATTGAAGTCTCCTAGAATGACTTTGGTGTCGGAGCCGGGGCATTTATCGTGTGGCCTTTGTAGGAGACCATAGAAGTCATCCTTGCTGTTGTCATTCTTGTCCTCTGTCGGAGCGTGGGCCCAAATCAGGCTAATGTTGCTGGATTTAGCCTTCATGCGGATTGTTATAAGGCGGTCACTTATATATTTAAAACTTAAGACTTTTTGCCTTAGACTGCCTCGAACAACAAATCCATATCGAAATAGGGGCTGCCTCCCCCCTCTGTAGCAATCACCGTAGTAAAGGTCGCAGTTTTTCATCCTCTTTTTGTTCGGCCTATCTTACCGTATTTGCTGGATTGCGGTAATGTCTGCTTTGTAGTATTCAAGGTCTGTTAAGGGACCTCACATTCCACGTGCAGAGCCGAAATTCGTTGTCCTTTTTTTCGTTTGCTGGGATCGTCCACAGTAAATTCGTTCTTGTCTGACGTGGGGAAGTTTGACCTACACACACCATGCAAATGATAAGTGTGTTACTGCAACACACCAAAATGTGTGTTTTCATTGTAGTAATTTTTCATGCAAATTTCGCTTTCGTTTATTTAATTGGTCAAAAATGTGTTAATTATTAATAAGTATATAGCTGCAGCAATAGACACGCAATAGAACGTGTTATAGTTTTAACACGCATAAGTGTCCCAATTTCCAAGATCAAACGTGTTAAGTGACACAATTAATCTAAAAGTGTGTCGAATGACACATTTACTGCGTGTCGTTTAACACATTAGCATTTGCAGTGTAACCCCTAACTGGGAAGCCAGGCACCTTTTTTACCGTCGGACGGAGGGTCCAGGTGTATCCGGTGTCGGTAACCTGGTTGAGGTTGTGAGCGCTGCCGCTGGCTCTGCTATGTAGGACGCATCCGCCGCCTTCTTTTTTCCAGGGTCACGACTCGACCTTGGGGATCTCTTTTTGGACCTGGTCATCGAAATATGTTCCAAATGGGGTGTTGTTGTTGTGACGCCGTTGACCGATGGTCGTCCCGCCGCCATCTTGAAGAAAAGTTAATCCCTGGAGTCGACTTCCTCTAAGGCGTAGAGGTGGCTGGCGCAGCCTAATTGGCGGCCAAAACCGAAATACAGTTGTAGCGTCATTCAAGTAAATAAGTAAGTTGAAGATTTTAAAGAAGAAAGCCTCTAACTGCGCTCTCGTTTCTACTCTTTTTCGTCCACGCAGTTAAATGACCGACTACAAAAGACGTTGATAGAATGGTCCAACCAATTGTGGTATCTGCTTTACACCTGCAGAGGCTTTGGCGTAGAGGTTTTTCCAATTTTCCCGTATTCTTTAGCTCTCAGTCCCCTTCAGCGAATCCTATGTAAACACAGGCTATGGTTAGGTGTGGTAGCCTTCCTTCAGAAGCTTGAAGCCTTTGAGAATTGTGGATAGACTTGTTTTATTATTCATGACTGAGTTGGTGGTAATATGTCCAACGATTTAAAGCAATTTTTTATGCTTTGAGTCCTGAATCTCTCACAGCTTCACACGACTGTCCCTTGTTATAAGCCTACTGGGAGGTTATTCTTCTTCTTCTTCTTATAAGGCAAGCGATCCATGGAGGATCTTAGCCTGAGCTATAGCTGCCTTCCATCCTTGACGGTCCCGGGCACGCTGTTTCCAGTTGTCAAGACCAAGATGTCTTACATCCGCGATTACTTGGTATTTATACCGGAGGTTCGGTCTTTCTCTTCTTCTCGAACCAGGTGGCTCGGACTCGAAGACCCTCTTAGCTGGAGCGTTGATGTCCATGCGCTCGATGTGGCCGAGCCAGTATAGTCGACGGATCCTTGCCTTCCGGACTACATCCACATCTTGGTACAGCTCGTAGAGTTCGCGGTTGTGTCTTCTTCTCCATTCACCTTCCTCACAGACAGGACCAAATATCCGGCGAAGAATTTTTCCTTCGATAGAACCCAAAATCAGCTCCGCTGTCCTGCTTATCGTCCAGCTTTCGGCTCCGTACAGCAAGACTGGCAGAATGAACGTTTTGTAAAGCATGACTTTGGTCTTTTGAGTGAGGAGTTTTGACCCCAGTTGTTTGGACAAGCCGAAGTAGCAGCGGTTGCCAAGGGCGATTCTATGCCAGATCTCCACTGTGGTGTCATTTGTGGAATTTACGTTTGCCCCGAGGTAGACAAGCTCCTTAACAACCTCGAAATACATAGTAGCTGTCAATTGTTATATTTTGTCCCAGGTGTAGAGCGACGGATTGGTTTTTGCTTGACAGCATGTATTTCGTTTTAGCCTCATTGATCTTAAGACCAACTCGTTTCGCCTGTTCTTCAATCGCCGTGAATGCTTCCACAATGCCACGGCGAGAACACGCGATGATGTCGATATCATCCGCGTATCCTAGCAGCTGGATGGACTTGTAAAAGATAGTGCCTTCCCTGTTGACGTCTGCCCAGCCTTGAAGAGCTCTGATGGCAGGCCATCTGAGCCTGCGGCCTTGTTGTTCTTCAGCTTCTGAATTGCTGTGCCGACTTCTTCGATGCTGGATGGGAGGACTACTTCGGCGGCTTGAGTTGGGATTTCCTCGGTCCCCACCACTCTCTCTTGATCATGCTCGTTATGCAGCTGCTGGAAATGCTGCTTAAATACATCCACTATTCCCTGCGGGTCGGTGACAAGATTACCCTCGCAGTTCGAAGAGCCTGGGTGCCCTTTTTGAAGCCTCCTGCAAGGCCTTTGGCTTTGTTGTAAAAGGCTCGTGTTTTATGATTATCCCTAAACTCCTCGATATCCTTGAGCTGGGAGGCTGCGAAGATTCTTTTCTTTTGTCGCAGTAGTTTTTTTTCCTCCCTTCTTCTGGCTCGGTACTCTTCTTGCGCTGCCCTGGTTTTCCTCTGCAGCGCCTTTTGGTACGCCTCGTCGGTTGCTGCCTTTTTCTGCTCACACTCGTCATCATAACGCGGGTTTCTTGTCGGGGGTGGTAGGTATCCTAAGGTGGTTTCGGCTACTTCCTGAATGGCTGAGCGGCAATGCTGCCACATATTATTGGCATTTGCGTTCGACGTAGGCATACCGTAGAGTCTTTCGCTCAGCTGCTCCCTATAGACTCTGGCAACCTCCGGTGTGCCCATGCGCCCAATGTCGAACCTCCTCCTGATGGGCTGGTGCAGCTTTCTGACATTGGACAGTCGAGCTCTGAATCTTGCTGCTACGAGGAAGTGGTCAGAGTCGACATTTGCCCCTCTGAATGTTCGCACATCCAGCATGTTTGACGACTGCCTTGCGTCAATGAGCACATGGTCGATTTGGTTGGCGGTTCGACCGTCCGGAGATCGCCAGGTTGCTGTGTGGATTCGCTTGCTAGGGAATCTTGTGCTACTTATCACCGCATTACGAGCTGTCGCAAAGTCAGCGAGTCGGAAGCCGTTATCTGTTGTTGTATCGTGGAGGCTGTGCTTGCCGATCACTCCGCCAAGGGTGTTCTCCTTATCGATTTTGGCGTTGAAGTCCCCGAGCACAATTTTTACATCGTACTCCGGACAAGCTCCGTAGGCGTTGTCCAGGAGGTCATAGAAGTCCTCCTTGATAGGGTCTTGAGCCTCGTCGTTAGGGGCGTGTGCACATATAAGGCTGATGTTATAAAATCTGCCTCTGATGCGGATCACAGCCAGGCGATCACTTATAGGTCGATGACATTCGCTTTCCCACGACAAATCCGCATCCCTGTAAGTGCAATCTTTGGTGACAGCTGTAGTATATGTCGCAGTTTTTTTCCTAATCATACCGTTTCCTATCCAGCGTATTTCCTGGACCGCAGTAATATCCGCCTTGTACTGCGTGAGGATTCCTTCTAGTTTATGAGCAGCTCCGGGAGTGTACAAGGTTCTGACATTCCAGGAGCATACTCGCAAATCGTGTTCCTTTTTCGTGCGTTGTCGTCGTCGAGTATCCGTCCGTGTATCCGAGGTATCTTGCTCATTCATAACTTTGGGTTTTTTACGTGGGCGGATTGTTAGCCCGCCGCACAACCGCCATTCTGGTCGGTGTTTTGTCGCTGCATACGTTTGTTCACCTCCCAATGGTTGTTGAAGAGGCTATCCAGAGGGCGCCGCGAGGAGGCCGTATGTCAACTTGACCCGGGCATTTAAACAGGGATCGTTGCTGGCATCTCGCCAGGTTGAGAGCGATCAACAACTTTACCCTGTATGTCCGAGCCCATGCCTACTGGGAGGTATATAGCCTATTTCAAACAATGATGAAGTCGCAGTGAACTCTTCATTTTGAAAGTTTCTTCAGACTTTCTTAAAGGAGGAGACAACAAGCGAATGGATTTGAAGTTCATGTCGTGGACATACGAGTTTTTTTAGTTTTTAGGTCACAGCCGGTCTGCATTGATCATACATACATAAGTCAACAGACAGTGTGAATCTATCGCTCATACCTCAACTTAAGTAAATCTATATCTGTCGTATCTATGAAATACACATCTGTTCCCAATTGACTTTCCAACAAGTCAAATATAAATTTTGTAAATTTTCAGAATTAAAATTATCACCGGATGTGGCGGGCGCGACATTTATGGCAGCAGGAAGCTCTGCACCAGAACTAGCTACCGTGGTAATAGGAGTATTCTTCGCAAAGGACGACATCGGTATTAGTGGCGTCATTGGTTCAGCAGTCTTCAACATCATGTTCGTAATATCGGTGTGCGCGTTATGCTCGGGAACTGTTTGCCAACTCAATTGGTTCCCATTGGTGCGAGACTGTTTCTTCTATTGCCTTTCGATCCTCATTATGCTGGTGATCATCTTCAATGATGTTATATCCTGGGTAAAATGCATGTCATTCTCTTGCAATTCATATTGATTACAGATTAAAATTCTACCCACAGATGGAGTCGGTAGTAATGTTGCTGTTTTATGTCGTGTACTGTGTCACGTTGCACTTTAACTCGTCCATAGAAAAATGGGCATTGTCTTTAAATCTTCCGATCAAACTTCCAACGAAAGAAGAACAATCAGCTCTGGTTACTTATAAAAATCTTCCAGATACATCATATACCCAAGGCAACCAGCAACAGACTAGCCTCTCACAGGATCCTAGTCAGCAGCAGCAACAACAGCAGCAACAACCGTCCGCGGACTATCAAAACTATTCGGACCCGAACGCTGGATGGGATCCTAATGCTGCATGGGGTGATGAAGCCTCTGCACAGCCAGTATCGAATGCACGACTTGCTCAACCTCCACCCGGTGGAGATGATTGGGGTATGAGCCAATGGACACAGGATCAGGGCCAAGAAAATTATGCATACAATGCCGACCAACCCGAACAGGTTGTCACACAAACAGATGCCACCAAGTCGGGTCCAACTGTTGGAAAACCAGATCCACAGCAAAGTGACTATTATAAATCGCGTGATCCAAGAGGTCAAGAACCCCGACCGAATCCACTTGAACGACCGGTAGACGGCGGACTGCCGGCATTGATCTCGTGGTATGTCGTCTATCCAATACATTACACTTGCCAGAAGACGATGCCCGACTGTCGAACAGAGAAATATCGCAACTGGTACCCGTTCACATTCATCGTCTCAATGATATGGATCTCATTCTATTCGTACTTCATGGTGTGGATGATCACGGTGATTGGATCGACTCTCGGCATTCCGGACACAGTTATGGGACTGACATTTGTTGCTGCTGGTGTTTCTGTACCCGATGCCCTAAGCTCAATAGCCGTTATCAAAGAAGGATTTGGAGACATGGCAGTATCGAACGCGATCGGATCAAATGTCTTTGATATCCTAGTGTGCTTAGGTCTTCCGTGGTTTATACAAACGGCAATCATTAAACCTGGTTCACATGTCAATGTCATCTCTAAAGGTTGTACTCATTCTTTCTCATTTCTCCATTAGACTTTCTCGCGTGCCGAAGTTAGCCGCCCTGATCCAATTGCTAATGTTTGCATTTCTCTTTCTCAGGTTTGGCCTATTCTACGCTATCACTTTTTTCGACAGTGGTCTTTCTTCTGTTGTCAACACACTTGAACGGCTGGAAGCTAGACAAGCGCCTAGGTATCATCCTGATGGTTTGGTACCTTCTCTTCATAACGCTTGCATCGCTCTACGAACTGAATGTGTTTGGTGAACTTAACCCACCTGAATGTCCAAGTAAGTAAAGCGTGTCTCACATGGTCATCGTATGTATGTATATGTATGTATGTATGTATGTGGTTTGCATGCGGTTGAAATGTTACTTGTAATACGTTCCTAAGCAAGCTGAACCTCAACTATGTGCCTGAAGCACGAATGGATAACAACTAACACTAAACAATCATGTGGCTAAAATGGGAGCGTTCTAACTTAAAAGTCGTAGGTGTACCCTAAATAAGGTCTCCAAATGAGGCTACTCAAACTTTGTCAGACAGTACAGGCTAACCGAGTTGATGCTTTTCTTTACAGGGTATTTCAATTGAAGTGGAACACAGACAATCGCTTTTGAATATTTGAATATTTATATTTTTTTAATTATTTTTTAGTCAAAGTTCGGGCCGGAGCGTTGAAGTCCATTCGCTCTACACGGCCTAGCCATCTTAGACGTTGGATCCGAAGACGTCTAACCAGGCCGATTTCGCTGTACAGCCCGTACAGTTCTTGGTTGAATCTCCTCCTCCACTCTCCGTTTACACAAACGGGACCCAAGATTGCCCGCAGAATTTTCCTCTCGAAACGCCCAAGAGCCTCTTCATCCGCTTTTAATAACGTCCAAGCCTCATAGCCGTCGAGGAGTACCGGGATGATTAAGGTTTTGTAGAGGGAAACCTTAGTTTTTCGAGAGAGGGCTCTACTACTCAATTGCCTCTTGAGCCCGAAGAAACAGCGGTTGGCAAGAGTTATTCTGCGTTTTATCTCAGCGCTCTGGTGTCGTTGCTGCTTGTCACTATCGAGCCGAGGTAGACGAAGTCCTTGACTACTTCAAAAATATAGCTGCCAAGGGTAACGTTCTGACCAAGACGTCGGTGTTGTGCGTCTTTCTTGGATGACAGCATGTATTTGGTCTTGTCCCCATTAACCATTAGACCCACTTTAGCCACTTCTGCTTCAATGCTTGCGAACGACTCATTGATGTCTCGCTTTGTCCGTCCAATAACGTCAAGCGTGTAGACTTGGAGTAGATCGTACCTCTTGTAAGAATGATGTTAAAGAAATCACAGTGCGTCACGCTGTCTAAAATCTTTCTTAACATCGAAGGGGTTGGTTAGTTCCCCTCCGACCTTAATGGGGCAGCGAGAGTTCTCTATAGTCATCCTGCACAGTCTCGACGATTTTGGCAGGAATGTCAAAACATGACATGGCTCTGTATAGCTCGTCTCTATGAACACTGTCATACGCGGCTTTAAAGTCGACGAAAAGATGGTGCGTGTAGACCTGGAGTTCATGGGACTTCTCCAAGAACTGCCGTAGTGTAAGTATTTGGTCTATCGTGGATTTTCCTGGCCTGAAACCACACTGGTAGGAACCTATCAGATTGTCCACGAACGGTTTCAGGTACTTACACAGTACGGCAGAGAGGATCTTGTACGCGATGTTCAGGAGGCTTATCCCTCTGTAATTGGCGCAGTCATAGGGGTCGCCTTTCTTATGGACCGGGCAAACGATACTGAGATTCGATTCATCGGGCATGCATTCTTCCGACCATATCTTGCAGATGAGTTGGTGCATATTCCTAACCAGCTCATCGCCAGCTGCTTCAAACAGCTCCGCGGGGAGTCCGTCTGCTCCAGCAGCTTTATAAGACTTAAGTTTCGATATCGCTATCTTAACGTCGTCTAGGTCGGGTGGACGGGATTCTCCTTCGTCTTCGTCCGTTGTGAATGGTTCGCTCTGCCTGACGGCGGCATTTCGACTATCATCGCCGTTATACAATCTGCAGAAGTGGTCCTTCCACAATCTCAGCATCGACTGTGACTCCACTGCTAGTTGTTTTACTTTTTAGTGAAATTTTCGTACGTCGTTCCTGCAATAACATCTCTCCATTTCCTCGACCTCGCGCTTCTCGTGCTCCTTCTTTTTTCTTCTCAGAGGCGCATGCTCCTCTCTCCTTTTCTGTTCATAGAGCTCGCGGGCAGCTCTCGTCCGTCGATGCAATGTGGCCATGTATGCATTCTGTTTCTCTACATGGGCCTGTCTACATTCGTCATCAAACCAGGGGTTTCTCGAAGGTGGTGGCTTGAAACCGAGTACATCTGAGGCGACCTCTCTGATGGCATTCTGACAACGACTCCATTGCTGTTCTATGGTTTCTATAGATTGCATCGGGACTTGAGAGAGCTTGAGGGAGACTTGATCGGCGAAGCTCCTGGCGGTCTCCTGCGATTGCAGCTTTCCGAAGTTAAATTTTGGTGTTTTTATTCGACTCCGTTGATTCCGAGAAATTCGCATACGTACCTTGGCTGCAACAAGGTAATGATCCGAGACGATGTTGGCTCCTCGAAAGGTTCGGACATCTAGGATGCTGGAGGAGTGTCTGCTATCGATCGCGATGTGATCAATTTGGTTGGTTGTCGATTGATCGGGAGACCGCCAAGTCCCCTTATGGATGTTGAGGTGTGGGAATTGTGTACTTGCTACTACCAGATTATGTCCCGCCATAAAGTCAACTAGCCTTAGTCCGTTTTCTGACGTGGTGTTGTGTAGGCTGTGCTTTCCAATGACCCGTTAAAAGATAGCTTCCTTACCCAGCTTCGCATTGAAATCTCCTAGAACGATTTTGGTGTCATAGCTGGGACATTGCGCATACGTTCTGCCTAGGAGATCATAGAAGTCGTCTTTATGTCGGTCATCTTTCTCCTCTGTGGGGGCGTGGACACATAGTAAGCTTATATTGCCTAGATTGGCCTTGATGCGGATAGTTATGAGGCGTTCGCTTACACACAGGAAGCTTAAGACTTTTTTCCTGAGTCTGCCTCGAATAACAAATCCGCATCCGATAAAGCGTTATTTATTTTCTCTGTAGCAGTTTCCGTAGTATATATCACAGTTTTTCATCAGCTTTTTGCCTGGCCCATCCCATCGGAGCGCGGTAATGTCTGCCTTATAGCAGTCCAAAGAGTGGACCAGTTGTTCGGCTGCACCTGGTCTTTATTTTTTTTTTTGTAAATAATTTGCGCGCACTCAAGGTCTAAAAACCTTATTATGTCGGCGACACAATGTGGGCAGAAGGTAGAAAGGAAGAGGGATAGAGGAGATGCCGATGGACATTGATCTTAAATGCAAGAATGTTGCGTTGAAGGGGGAAAACCGAATCCGGCAGGGAGTTACAGATTCGTGTGGTTCGGTTATTGAAAGATTCTCTATATTTGACGATACGTCCGAGAGCGGGCATCAGGGTATATTGGTGAGCATTCCTAGAGAGACGTATATTGCGGGAGAAATGTTGAAGGGGCGGAATGCAACTGGCTATTTCATCAGAGCATTTTTGGTGGTAGTAACGATAAAACAGGGAGAGGCAGGTAACATTCCTGCGGTGTTCCAGCGAGTCTAATGTTTTGGTAATGCTGGAGTCACCTATCAGTTTTATGGCTCGTTTTTGTATTTTGTCCAATAGGTGCAATGAGCTCTTGGAAGCACCGGACCAGACATGAGCGTTAAACTCTAATTTGGGGCGAATGAACGCCTTATAGATTGTAGCCAGATCTAAGGGTGAGAAATATTTCTAGCATCTGTATAGGAAGCCTAGGCATTTCGCAGCATTCTTGGCGACACTGAATATATGGTCGCTCGATTAAGATTGTGAGCAACACTCATACCCAGGATGGAAAGCTTTTCAGTTTCTGAGATGCGAGTGCCATTCATGGATAATGGCTGCGGGTTAGTTATACGCTTTAACGACAAGAGACAGCATTGTGTTTTGGATGCATTAAATTCCACTCTATTGCTTCTATCCCATTGAATGATATCGGATATCGGAATTTAATGAGCTTAACATATGCTGCCGCTCATCAACCGATGTGCAGGGTCGTAAACTGGTGAACGAATATGAGAAGCTGAGGGTACTGTCGTCAACGAAGGAGTGAATTGGATCATTTATAAAAATAAGAAAGAGTGTCGGAGACAAAACGGAGCCCTGGGGAACACCAGCATTTACAACGTGAGTATCAGACTTGAATCCGTCCAATACAACTTGAATTGAGCGATTCGAAAGGTAGCTTCTAATCCATTGAAAGAGAGACTCATCGATCCCAAAAGCACGCATTTTCGACAAAAGGGCTTCATGCCAAACCCTGTCAAATGCTTTCGAAATATCCAGTGCAACAATTTTGCTTTCACCTGCTTGGTGAAGCGAGTGATTCCACTTTTCAGCGAGATATGCCATCATATCACCAGTGGATCTTTTGCTTCGGAAACCGTATTGGCTGTCATTGGGGAGTTTCCGTGATTCAAGATATTTCATAAGCTGACGGTTAATCAACGTTTCCATGACCTTGGAAAGAAGGGACGTTAGTGCAATGGGTCGGTAGTTGGAGGGAGAAGATGATTCGCCTTTTTTGGGTATAGGCTGGACAAATGCTGTTTTCCACCTACTCGGAAAGAGCCCAGAGGTGTAGGAAAGGTGAAAAAGCTTACGCAGTGGTTTTGCCAGCTTAGAAGAACACCTCTTCAGAACTATTGGGGCAATACCATCTGGACCAGCGGATTTGTGTATGCCGAGGTCTTTAAGAACCCTTGCGACTGTACGAGTGCGGAAGTGGATTAGTCCCATGGTGGAATTGACGCACTCTAATACAGGCGGAGACAAAGTACAGGCTGGCAGCTGAGAACTGGTTGCGAAATGGGCAGCAAGTAGCTTAGCTTTGTCTAAGGGGGTGACAGCTGGAATATCATTGTGGATGAGCGTCGGTATAGACGACGTAGTTGAGTTTTTTACGGTTTTTTACAA
Organism: Eumerus sabulonum; assembly: GCA_951905685.1. NCBI lineage: Eukaryota > Metazoa > Arthropoda > Insecta > Diptera > Syrphidae > Eumerus > Eumerus sabulonum. Next base: position 245,652,788 of record OX645060.1, read on the forward strand.
ACGACCAGAAACTTTTGCTACCTTTTCGGACATTGAAGGACTTAACGCCTTAATTTTTGGTCGGATTGGAATTTAACCCGTCGAATGTGGGTGTTTCAGTCATTTCTGGCTCGTAAGTACTTTTTTCGGTTTTCCTCAGAACTGTTTGCCTTGTAGGCCCAAAAACTTAGCTCTCTGAGCTTAATAGCCTCTTTGCAGCTCAAGTCAAACCACGTATTATCCTTAGGCCTGGTGCTTTTAATCTTGCTGGGAATAAAATTTGCCATGCCGATTCGGATAATATTTGCGATAATATCAGTTGCGACGTCCACGTCGTTGTCGATGAAGCACAACGACCAGTTAAAGATCCGAAAGAAGTTGTTAAGGCCGCACCAGTTGGCTTTCTCGTATAGCCATAGTGTTTTCTTAGGAGCTTTTTCTTTAACTGGATGGTGGGAGTTCGAGAATTTTGCTGATATAACGCAGTGCTCAGACGTGCCTAGGGGCGCCAATACATCGATCGTGTATTTGTCAGGCTGAGAGGTAAGAAACAAGTCCAGTGTGTTGGCGGTATGACCAGCAACATCGTGGATACGTGATGGCTCATTCACAAGTTGAGTTAAGTGATTTAACTCAGCAAAAATTTCAACATACCTTCCTTCGTCTGTTGTCTGTCCAGAATGTCGAAACCACTGAGAATTGTGTACATTGAAATCGCCCGATTTCAGTGCGAGGGAACAGGGAAACAATTCTTTAGATGGAATCAGACAGTGCGTCGAATGCCTAGATTAGGTCTGTTGAGGGACCTAACGTTCCAGCTGCAGATCCGAAATTCGTTTCTTTTTTGACGTTTGCGGGGGTCGCCAACATGTAATCCGTCCGTATCCGAGGCTATTAGTTGTTTCTGAACAAGTTTTTGTTTTACGCAATAGGGACGTTAACCCTAAGCGCAACTCCCAAACTGGAGGGCCAGGTTCCTCTTTCCCCAGGAACAAGGGGTCGGGTCGCTGCACACATTGGTTCACTGCCTGGCGGGTGCCAGTATAGCTATCCAGGGGAGGCCACGCGGAGGCTGTGTGTCAACTTGGATTGAGCAGGGACAGAGATCGAAGCTGGCGTTTGCCAAGTTAAACGCGATCAACTTCTTTGCTCTGTTTGCTCGCTCCCTTCTCCCCTGAGGACGACGACAGGGAAGAATATTTTCTCCATGACTGCTCAGTCTTTGTATTCATCACGGACCACAACTATGATTTCCCCCTTTTTTCTGCAAAGAATGTAAGAGTGTCTATTTGCTACTACAATAGGGAAACGATCTATCAACGACGATACCGCTAATTTGACAGGTAATTCATTTTTATTAAATTCTTCTTTTCGTATTCACGATTGAGTCCCTCGTAATTGGTGGATAATTACCTTAATCATTTTTACATTACACCATCGAACAAACTTACACCAGCCCAGCTTCAAGCCCTATAAATCGCCGGGTCCAGATGAAATGTACCCCATTAGAAAGGCACATACGGCACAGCTTGGATCCCTCCCTAATTTCAAAGGCACAGCACGCCTACTGTAAGGGTAGATCGGTCGAATCAGCCTTGCAAACACTAGTGAGGAAAATCGAAAGATCAATCCATCTCAAAGAATTAACTCTAACAGCCTTCCTAGACATAGAGGGCGCTTTTAACAACGTCATTCCGATAGCAATTATAGAAGGGCTAGAAAAGCTAAAGGTGGAGAGGACTCTGATAGAGCTGATCAACGAGTTGTTATTAACACGCAAGATTTACTCTAAATGGGGAAGCCTAGTAACTACCAAAGTAGTTACCAAGGGAACCCCGCAAGGTGGGGTCCTCTCACCTCTTCTCTGGAATGTAGTTGTAAACGAACTACTAATCAAACTGGAGAAAGAAGGCCTGGACGTTGTTGCCTACGCCGATGACGTTGCCATCACAGTCTCAGGTAAATACCTATCTGCACTGAATGACCGCATGCAAACGGCATTCTCACTTCTGTGCAAATGGGCGCATAGTAACGGGCTCAGGTTTAACCCACAGAAAACGGAGCTCGTGCTTTTCACCAAAAAGCACAAAATCCCGGAAAACTGCCCTATCACTCTGCTCGATACCAGGTTAGCCTACTCGCCTAGCTCCGAATTCCTTGGCATTCTACTCGATAGGAAATTAACATGGAAGAGCAACACAATTGAAAGAGCAAAAAAAGCAACCATAGCTCTCTACACATGTAAGAAAGCCCTAGGAAAAAAATGGGGATTCAACCCCAAGATTACCCTATGGCTCTACATCACGGTCGTTAGACCCATACTAATGTATGGAGTGATAGTCTGGTGGACTGCACTAGACAAGACAACATACCACAAACAACTCGAGAAGGTACAAAGGATGGCATGAATGTGCATTACCGGGGCTCTCAGGTCCACACCAACGGCTGCGCTTAACATGATACTAGATCTTGCGCCACTCGATATTTTCGGTAAGCAAATAGCCACACACAAGGCAATAAGACTAAAAGCCAACTCGAAATGGGCGAGCTATGTCACTGGCCACTCCTCCATCCTAGACCACACAGAACCCACCATAGTCTTGGACAAAAACTTTACGATGATATATCCGGACAGGAAGAACTGGACCCGCCAAACTCAACCGCGCAGAAACTGTGTGGATTTCTACAATGACGGGTCTAAAACCAAAGACGGGGTGGGCAGTGGAGTTTTCTGCAAACAACTCAAGCTGCATAAAGCTCTAAAATTACCAGATCACTGCAGCGTTTTCCAGGCGGGACTGTTGGCAATAAAAGAGGCTTTGTCTTGGCTGAAGTGGAACGTAATATCCACCACGGTTATTCGCATTCTCACAGACAGTCAAGCAGCCTTAAAGTCGCTGGAGTCCTGGAGTCCTATGTGTACACAAAATCTAGTCTCGACTGTCGCAGATCTCTTAACGAGATGGCAGAACAGTTCAACATACAGCTTATCTGGATACCGGGACACAGCGACATTACAGGTAATGAAAAAGCCGACACACTCGCCAAACTAGGAACGACGCTACAATCAATCGTGGTTTGTGAGGGAGTACCCCTTACAACCATTAAACATAATCTGACCAATCTCGCCAGGGCCGAGACGAACCTGAGATGGACACAGGGACATACCTGCGTCATCACCAGGCAAATCTGGCCTCGGCTTGACAGTCAACGCACAAGGAGTATAATCTCCCTAAAAAGAACTCTCCATCTACAAAGCTATCGGTGTCATCACAGGACCTCCCTCATTGGCAGTCACGCACAAAAACTAGGAATAGTTCTGAATGATTTCTGCAGAAGCTGTCAGGACGAGGAGGAGGTCGAATCCATTCACCACCTTCTCTGCGCCTGTCCAGCTCTCTGCAATTTCAGTAAACGTTACCTAGGCTCTTACTTCCTTAACGGTCTGACAGATGTTCAGAAAGTAGGGATACTTAATCTTCTTAACTTCTTAAGAAGCACAAAATGGTTCCACGAATAGGGGGGTAAAACCCCCTCGCAGCAGCACAACGGGCCTCCCTGGCCTATGTGCATTCTTCTCAACTCTGGGAAGGCTGCGACCCTACTTACCTACCTACACCAGCCTACGCTGGCTACTATTCTTCGATCTTTTTAGGCTGAAACATTTTTAAATATAAAGTTGTGGAATTATCCATAAAACTAATTGGTATATCTCCAATGCACTGAAGTATAAATCCCATACTCAACCTTGTTAGCCTGTACTGATTTATAGAAAACTGATTAACAATATATATAATAACTTTAATTAAAAAAAATCCTCTTTTATAACACTATCTATTTAACAAAAATGCATTTTAAATGCATAAAGACCAAATAAAAAACAAAAACAGAATTTCATATAACACACACACCTTAATCTCACACGACATAGTAAATGTTAGGCTGCGCGCACAGTGATGCGAGATGCGATTCGGGACGCGATACGAGATGCGATGCGAGATGCGATATGGTGCGCACAGTGAAAGCTGCTCTGTACTGATCTGTTGCGATGTATTCGTCATCAGGCGAAGAATTTTTAAATAAAAGTTTATATTTATCGGGTTTTCCAGTAAGGACTTGACAACTTTTTTTTTTTAAATAAAACGCAAACCATTTGAGATATTTCAAAAACTTTACTATCGGCTTGAAGTACAATCAAAACGTTTATGAATGGAACTCGACTTCGATCATATGGTCACCGCAGGCACGTTGCAGCGGTCGATTCGTTGGACCGAATTTTCGATGACTGGGCCACACATTGGCTCTGAGTTCTTCCAATGTCGTCGGCTTGTTGGCATAAACCAATGACTTAACGTAGCCCCAAGGAAAATAGTCTAGAGGCGTTAAATCGCACGAACAATGCGGCCATTCGACAGGCCCATTTTTTCAGATAACACGCTCATCAAACTTACTCTTCAATAAATCGATTATAACGTGTGCTGTGTGGCTTGTGACACCATCCTGTTGAAACCACAAGTCGTGGTTTGCAGACGTTGCTCGTTTGTGTACTTTACCATGATGAAAATGCTGACCTTACTGATTAAACTAACAATGACAGTTCGATGATGATGATTCAAAGTTGTCAATTCCCTATTGGAAACCCCTTTATAAATATATCCACAAGAATGTCGTTCGAAATATTTGACCACATTTTGGAAAAATTTAACCTTTTATATGAGGAAACCGAACTCAACAGCAATAGATACTACTCGCACAGAATCGCTTGAAAAAGTGATCAGAAGAGTTTGTGTGCGAGAATCTTGCGAAAGGTTTGCGATAAGCTTGCGAGAATCGCATAATCGATTCTGGAATAGAAAAGCTAAATCTCATTGGCTCCCACTTTCAAGCAATTCATGATAGGTGCCTTCAAAGCGTCAAGACTGTCGAAGTTGAAAATGAATTACTGAGATTCCAAAATAATCAAATCAGTTCGCCATTACGATTTTCCGAGGCATTAAAAGCAGACGAGCTTACGACTCAACAAACAAATAACTACTTTACGACACTGGACGATCTTACAGAAATATTTAGAAAACTAAATAACAAAAAATCAAGTGGTTTAGATAGCATTCCCAACATAATACTGAAGCATCTACCGGACATTATTATACAGCAGTATTGCATCATTTCTAACAACCTACTAAATAACCGTCACTTTCCCAGTTGTTGGAAAACATCGAAGGTTTTTCCAATAGCAAAAAAAGGCAAGGATGCTTCTGATCCTTCAAGCTATAGGCCAATCAGTCGCCTGCCTATCATCGGGAAAATTTTTGAGATAGTTTTAAATAAGTCAATTTTATTTGAATGCAATAGAAAAGGAATTATACCGCGAGATCAGTTTAGGTTAGGTTAGGTTATTGTGGTCGGTATAAGCCACACATCGGCCGAAGTCGGCCCATTGTGATGCCACATGGATCGTGTTACCCAGATCCGCTACCAGAGAACCAACCGGTGCTTCTGATGAAGCGATGGAGTTGAGCTATTTTATGGTCTGCTAGCTCACTTAAATTATCATAGAAGGGCGCGCCGAGGTGGATCCTCCTGCGATTCGCAAAAGAGGGGCATGGGCAGAGGAGGTGATGTATTGATTCCTCCTCCTCCTCGTCCATGCAGCCGCGACAGAAGTCGTTTGGAGGGTATTCCCAGTCTGGCGGCGTGTTTCCCAATGATGCAGTGACCTGTAATGACACCCACCAGAGTACTTAAGGTTGCCCTTTTGGTTGCCATTAGGTCCCTGGTTCGTCCTAGGTTTAATTTAGGCCAGAGTTGTTTGGTGATAAAGCCGATTTTACTCTCATTCCATTGGAGGTTGGTCGCCTTAGTGGTTTGGAGTTTTATCATATGCTTTACCGTACTTATTGGTGTTTCTAGGTACCCGAGGGTAGGTAGGCTGAGTGTGCTAGACCCTAACTTTGCGAGTTCGTCGGCCGGGAACCCACAATACTTTAATGTTGAACTGCTCAGCCATCTCATCTAGAGATAGGCGACAGTTGAGAGATGTCTTTGATTTGTGGGTTACCGCTGCCAGGGATTTTATCGCAGATTGGCTATCTGTGCAAATGATAATATCCTTGGCGGATATTGCATTGATCCTGCGCCATGCAAGGGCCTCTGTTATCGCTGTTATTTCAGCCTGATACACACTGCAGTAATTTGGAAGTCTAAAGGATAGGCTGAGGTTAAGCTCCTTGGAGAAGACTCCACTGCCTACACCCGACTCCATCTTAGAGCTATCGGTATGGAGGGAGATCGAGTCCTTTGATATGACTTTCCCTTCAGCCCATTCCTCCCTGGATGGAAAAACAACTTCGAAGTTCCTAGTGAACACGTTTTGCGGGATGATATAGTCTGTGTCCATGGGTACCTTGAAGTGTTTTAGGTTGTGTGTCCTTTTTGTGATGTAGGCCATTTTATTATGCTCCTCATCCTCAGGGCCGCGCAGGCAGCAATTTGTTTGCTGAAAAGATTCAGTGGTGGAAGGTGAGCTCGCGGGCAGCTCACGTCCGTCGATGCAATGTGGCCATGTATGCATTCTGTTTCTCTACATGGGCCTGTCTGCACTCATCATCAAAACAGGGTTTTCTCGACAGTGGTGGCTCGAAAACGAGTATATCTGAGGCACCTCTCTAATGGCTTTCTGACAACGACTCCATTGCTGTTCTATGGTTTCTGCAGATTGCATCGGGACCTGAATAAATAAACTCTTAATACAAAAAAAAAAAAATCAAAATCGCATAGAAAATCGCTTGACTGTGCGCACGTACTAAAGGATAAATGTGAACAGTTTTATCGCAAACAACCGCTTCTCGCATCGCATCGTATTCTTGCATCACTATGCGCGTAGCCTTACACTGCCAAGTGTGTAATCCATGAATGATAACGACCCAAAATGCCTTAAATACTTATATGTGCAAATTGTATTAACTGTGTATTCGTAGCGCATTTTTCATATTTTACGCTAAACCTACCTACATACCAATATGCTTTGTTTTCCAAATTTTATTTAAATGCTTTCGGATCCTTGGCAAAAAAAAAGTAGAAACATCTCTACCGTTAAGTGTATTGTAACTGATTGCATCAGAAAATGTTTTATATTGTCAAGCGCTTATGTTCGTTGCTAATTAGAAATTGGACAAGAAAAGAAAAAAAGTTATCAGAACTCAGAATCATCATGAGCATAATCCATTCTGTTTTTACATTTCATTTTATTTTTACACAAGTAACCTATTAAGCGGTCATCTAAGCAGGGATTACACAACGGAAACACCGGAACCAATCAGATCTGTATATTACTTAACTATACCACAAAATAGCTCATTTCTTTCCAAATAAGAAAAAAATATAAATAAATATATACAAACGAATAAAATATCTAAGGGCTTCCTATAACTTACTTTACTTTTTATTTCACAGGTTTATATTAAGATGGACCGGAGAAGTATGCACACAACATAAAGTAGAAAGTAAACAAAAAATTCAATCGTTTAAAAACCACCAGAATTAGTCAACATACAACATGGATACATTTATAAACGCCATTGTTATAGTATAAGAATTACAAATTTTCAAATCCCCCCAACAAATCTAGTTAAAATGAGCAGTTGAAGCTCGGGTAGGTTGTGTACCTTGGACCGATCTTCAGAAAATTGATGTTAACTGCTCACCATATTATTTCAACACAGAGATGAACCCGGAACACTATAACCAATTTACTATTCTTTTTAGCATCTTCCTTAAACCTTTTAAAAGGCTAGTTCATTTTTCTCAGGACCTTAATAAGTGGACATGGTTTATAAAGTCCAAGGAACACTTTGCAAGTGTACCTTGGACCACACCAAAGTGTACCTTGGTCCATACATATTATTCATTATTCTAAAATTGACAATTCATTACAAAAAAGAAAGAAATTTGACATTAAATTCTTATAAGAAGTTGAAAAACAATTTTTCGAGACGTTGCAAAATTATACTCTTTAAGGCAGCCATACTCAACTTGCGGCCCGCGGGCCGCATGCGATCCGCCAATCTTTTATGTGCGGCCCGAAACACACTAATGGGGAACACAATTTTTTTAAATTATTTTGTTTATTGAAAACATACGTTAAATGGAACATTATGGTACGCACATTTTTCAGTTCTGACATCAATACACTCACAATAATTTTTTTAACTTTTTGCAAAATATCCCGCCTAAATTCTCTGACGTGTTAAGGTGGAAATACAATGCAAGACATCGCGTCGTGAATTTCGACCGATGCATTTCAATGGTGCTGGCCGAAGGGGTTGGTTGTTGCTTTTGTAATACACACCGATACTATACGTGCTATTCTCCGTTTAAAAACGACGCTTTTGACTAACACAGTGATAGTCTCCAGACGTCGATGTGTAGAGTCAAGACGTGGCAATCGTCAAGACAGCGATCCATTCTTGACGGTCCTGGGCACGCTGCTTCCAGTTATCAAGACCAAGATGTCTTACATCCGCGATTACTTGGTCTTTATACCGGAGGTTCGGTCTTCCTCTTCTTCTCGAACCAGGAGGCTCGGAGTAGAAGGCCCTCTTAGCTGGAGCGTTAATGTCCATGCGCTCGATGTGGCCGAGCCAGTGTAGTCGACGGATCCTAGCCTTCCGGACTACATCCACATCTTGGTACAGCTCGTAGAGTTCGCGGTTGTGTCTTCTTCTGTAAGACTGGCAGAATGAACGTTTTGTAAAGCATGACTTTAGTCTTTCGAGTGAGGAGTTTTGACCCCAGTTGTTTGAACAAGCCGAAGTAGCAGCGGTTGCCAAGGGCGATTCTATGCCGGATCTCCACTGTGGTGTCATTTGTGGAATTTACGTTTGCCCCGAGGTAGACAAACTCCTTGACTACCTCGAAATTGTAGCTGTCAATTGTTATATTTTGTCCCAAGTGGTGAGCGACGGATTGGTTTTTGCTTGACAGCATGTACTTCGTTTTGTCGTCATTGACCTTAAGACCAACTCGTTTCGCCTGTTTTGTAATCGCCGTGAATGCTTCCACAATGCCAAGGCGAGAATACACGATGATGTCGATATCATCCGCGTATCCTAGCAGCTGGACGGACTTGTAAAATATAGTGTCTTCCCTGTTGACGCCTGCCCGTCGCACCAGCACCAGGTTGAAGAAGTCACATGACAGCGAATCTCCTTGCCGAAATCCGGTGCATGTTTCAAAGGGTTCCGAAGTGCTTGAACCGAATTGCACGGTGCATCGCATATTTTTTAGCGTGGCGCGACACAACTGGATCAGTTTTCCCGGGATCCCGATTCAGCCATCGCACCAAACAGTCCTTTACGATGAATGCTGTCGTATGCGGCTCTGAAATCGGTGAAAAGATGGTGTGTATCGATTCGAAACTCGTTGGTCTTTTCTAGGATTTATTTGAATTGTGAAAGTTTGATCTATAGTCGATTTGCCGGGCCGGAAGCCGTACTGGTAGCTGCCGATTAGTGCGGTGCAAAACGGCTTTACACGTTCACACAATACGCTGGACAGGATCTTGTATGCGACATTGAGCAGGGATATACCTCTATAGTTCTTGCAAGAGGTAGGATCGCCTTTTTTGTGGATGGGGCAAATAGAGCTGGTATTTCAGTCGTCGGGCAAGCTTTCGTCTTCCCAAATTCTGCAGGTGCATGCTCCCTAGCAGAACATCGCCGCCAGCCTTGAAGAGCTCTGATGGCAATCCATTTAAGCCTGCGGCCTTGTTATTCTTCAACTTCTGAATAGCTGTGCCGACTTCTTCGATGCTGGGTGGGAGGACTTATTCAGCGGCTGAAGCTGGGATTTCCTCGGTCCCTACAGCTCGTTAAGTAGCTGCTGGAAATGCTGCTTAAATACATCCACTATTCCCTGCGGGTCGGTGACAAGATTACCCTCGCTGTTTCGAAGAGCCTGGGTGCCCTTTTTGAAGCCTTCTTGGCTTTCTTGTAAAAGGCTCCTGTTTTATGCTTATCCCTAGACTCCTCGAAAAGGTCATCACCCAAAATGTATAATGTTGCGGCCCGCGTGAATTAGCAAACATATGAATGTGGCCCGAGGGAAAAAAAGGTTGAGTATGGCTGCTTTAAGGGGTTAAGGTGGGTTTGAAAATTTCAAAATATCGATTTTTTTTTTTGTTTTTGTCTTACTTAAATAGTACAATATGTTTAAAATATTCTCCTAAAATTTCAAATCGATCCGAGTAAAGTTCTAAGAGATAGACTCTTCGGAAGTTCCGCCCATCAGGCCACGTCATTGCAGCGCCAGCGCTTCGGAAGCAGCTGCATGGCTATTGTTGGTCGGCCTTTTCCACTTTCCTTTACAATTCAAGAAACAAAGAAACAGCGATTGGCAAGAGTGATTTTGCGTTTAGTTTCGGAACTGATGTCGTTGTTCCAGGTCACTGCGGAGCCAAGGTAGACGAAGTCCTTAACTACCACGAACTTATATCTGCCAATACAAACGTTCTGGCCAAGACGTCGGTGGTGAGCGTCCTTTTTTGATGACAGCATATATTTAGTTTTGCCTTCGTTTACCGCCAAACCAATTTTCGAAGCCTCCATCGCTATACTCGCAAACGCCTCATTGACATCTCGCTGTAATCTACCTATTATGTCAATATCGTCGGCGTATGCAAGGAGTTGCGAGGATTTGAAATAGTCTGTGCCTCTTGTATTGGCCAGTGATTTTTGCACAATCATTTCCAATATGATGTTGAAGAAATCACACGACAGCGCATCGCCCTGCCTAAATCCTTTTTTGACATCAAAACTATAGGTAAGGTGTTCACCGATTCGGATGGAGCAGCGAGCATTCTCCAAAGTCATCCTGCATAGTCTGACGAGTTTAGCAGGTATGTCAAAGATAGACATAGCGTTGTATAGCTCGTCTCTAATTACGCTGTCGTATGCGGCTTTGAAGTCTACAAGTAGTGAGTGTGGTGAGTGTCGACTTGAAATTCATTGTTTTTTTCCAGGATCTGCCGTAGTGTGAAGATTTGGTCGATGGTGGACTTCCCTGACCTGAATCCGCACTGATAAGGACCTATCAGGATTTTGTAGGCGATGTTAAGGAGACTTGTGCCTCTATAGTTGGCGCAATCAGAGGGGTCTCCTTTCTTGTGGATCGGGCATACGATGCTGAGACTCCATTCCTCGGGCATGCTTTCCTCTAACCATATCTTACTGATGAGCTGGTGCATGCTCCCAACCATGTCATCCCCAGCTGCCTTGAAGAGCTCAGCAGACAGTCCGTCTGCGCCAGCAGCTTTATTCCACATGAGCTTCGATATGGCAATCTTAACTTCGTCGAGGTCAAGGGGACAGATTTCTCTGCGGTCCCCGTCTATTAGAAGTGGATCATTCTGCCTGAAAGCGGTATATTGACTAACATCGCCGTTATACAGTCTTCAGAAGTGGTTTTTCCATATTCTCAGCATCGACTGCGGTTCTACAACTAGGTGTCCGTTCTCATCCCTGCAGGCTTCCGTTCTGGCTTCATAACCTTGGCATGTTCGCTTTATCTGTTGATAAAACTTTCATACGCCTGCAGTAACACCTCTCCAAATCCTCAATCGCGTGCTTCTCGTGCCCTTTCTTTTTTCTTCTAAGAAGCTTATGCTCCTCCCTTCTTTTTAACTCGTAGAGCTCACGAGCTGCTCTTGTTCTTTTATGCAGCGGGGCCTTATATGCATCCTGCTTCGCTGTATGAATCCACCTGCACTCGTCATCGAACCAGGTGTTTCTTCGTGGTGGAGCCTTGAAACCCAAAACTTCGGGATATTATGGCTTTTCTCCTGTGCAGCTTGTAAGTACAGTGTGTATTGCAAGCAAATACACATTTGAATAAGGGTGTGCTATTTTTAAGAACACCACTGTACACTGTGGCGGTACTATTGTCGCAAGTATATAAATACTATAGAAAATACGCTCGGACCGAGGTACACTAGATGATCCAAGGTACACAACATTCCCTATAACACAAAATGCGAAAACAAAAAAAAATACAAAAGGTTTGCAACTCATACTCGTATCTGTTGTATGAGCCCTTAGTGCACCAAATACACTAAACAGAAAAACATTTCGTTTAGTTGATCGTTACACAATAAAATAAAAATAAGAAAATTAAAAATATGCTAATTTCTGTGTGATATTATAATATACAAATGAATAACAACAAAACAGATTATTATATGTTGCTTTCAAGTTTTCCTTTCAACACAAAATATTTAAAACAAAAACACTGTCACGAGCCTACATAATTCGATTAATAAACATATAAATGCCATTCACAGTAAATTAATTAGCGACGGAATTATGTAAAATAAAACAAATAAAAAAACGACGGACAGCGAATTATGTTAATCGCTAGTTAGTAGTGAAATGAGTTACGAGTAATTAAACTATGAATGCAACAACAGATAGTTAATACAATTTTTAGAAGATATTTCTCGTTGAGATAGAAAACACTAGCTAGGATGATTCTTATGAAGTACAGTATAAAATATTTACAAATACAACATTCAACATTTTTATGATTGCGAAGAAACAAGTATGTAATATACAATACATATACATCATGAGTATTAAATGTAAACAAGAAACGTAACACAAATGTGCATCATATATGTATTTGTTTTAATTTAGCTTTAAACCTTATTTATAATTAGTTATTTTTCACAGATACATACAGATACATATATGAATATAAATGGACCACTGTGCAAGTTATTCGTTTAAGCACAATACTAGGACGATTTCATTTATTTGTTGTATATTATTACAAAGTCAAAGCAACGAATTAAACAAACAGAGTTATGAAAACCTTTTAAGGATAGGAATGTATTTTTACTACCCGCGTTTTATATACGAACAAATGTAGGATTTTTATTTTAATTTTATTTTTTGTTGATTTATCGATCAATTGGTGTAAAATATTTTTAACTAATTCCGTTCCACATAACTTTTTTTTTAGTCGTTTGAAAAGAAAGCGTTTGATTATACGAAGAAATTAAGTGGTTTCATTTGCAATTGCACTGAACAGTAAAGGTTTAAATATGTATCTACAAGGATCAGTCAATAGTAAAGAATGTGTTCGTGACTTAATCCGTTATTTTATATGTAGACTAGCTGACCCGGCAAACGGTGTATTGTACGTATGTATGTTGGCGTTACAGACCATGAAGAACCTGAGCCGAGCTTCTCTCAATCACCCATATTGTGTGTGATTTCATTTTCACATAGGTGAAAGGGACTTACAGTTTTATTGCCGGTTCCGAACGGCGAATTTCGAGAAGCTTTTCATGACAATTTAACTACAGGGGGTTTTGTCAGAACCCCGCTGAGGAGAAACACCGTGAAAAACACGTTCGATGACATGGCTGTGTCGGAATTCGATCCCGAGTCATCGGCGTCAGAGGCCAACACACTACCATATGTGCATTGCCATATGATTTATTTCTATGATATTTCTATGAGGATGAGGACGGGTATATGAGTGGAAGACTCATGGAGCGCTGTGAACGTCGACGGAATGTGAAAATAACAACACACCAAATACAATTTTTTTTAATTTATTTTCATTTTTTTTTTATTTCAATTATATTCATATACAATGAATTCTGGAAATATTGTATGTATGTATGTTGGCGTTACAGTCCATGAAGAACCTGAGCCGAGCTTCTCTCGGAAGCTATTAGTCAACAATATTAATCTCTTAGTGCAATGTTATAAGAAATCGAATAAAATGCCACCTAAGTCACAACAACCGATATTAATTGTTGATGAAGCGGTTCCTGCCGATCACTCATCTCTTGAGGCTATTCAACCACAAAGGATATTGCGTTCCAACTCTACTACTTCAGCTGACATTCCCTTTGTGAGCTCTCCATTGGAAATACCCTCTACAATCGGCACTGATAATCGCACGGCAACATATAAAGAAGCTGTTCTCCGGCCCAATAATACTGACGGACCTGTAAATGTCCCTACATCCCTCGATGACAATCAGAATTGTTCTCTCAAGGTCGTACCCCCACCTTTTGCAGTGTTTCTTTCCCGCCTACAATGCGGAACCAAGCCAACTGAAATTCTTAATTACATCAAGAATAAAGGTGTCGATACCGAAGCAATCAGATGTCATAGCCTAACAGCAGACAACCTGCCGGAGCGAATATCTGCATCTTTTAAATTACTGGCCCCTCTAGGTATCGGTAAAATTCGATTGAACTCGAACTTTTGGCCTAAGAATATGTTAGTCAAAGAATTCACAAATCGTCCTATTAGAATGAGTAAGAAAGCAAAAAACGGACCGAGCTCTCCCTCTTCTATCAGAATGTAAGAGGGCTAAGAACAAAATGTCCTGAATTCGTCCTTTATGTGCTCAGTTCCCCATCGGATATCATCGTCATCACTGAAACTGGACTGGATGAAAGCTTTCCTGATTCTATTGTCTTTCCGGAATACTTCTCCGTTAATCGCAGAGATAGATCGCATGAAAATAGCATACTTGAAAGATTTGGTGGTGTTCTTATAGCCATAAGTAAAGAACTAAATCCAAAAGAAGTGAACCTTGACATCTTCTCTGATATTGAAATCTGTTCCAGTAAATTTGATATTGCCTCTTCAAAAGCTTACATCGTCTGCGTTTATATACCACCTAAATCATCGCTGTCAATTGTAATGTCGAAAGTCTTTTGTCTGCCCCAGATAAGTTATACATCTTTAGCGATTTCAACCAAAGCAAGATCGATTGGATTCCCGGTGATTCGGACTGTACGTATCTTACTCCCGCTAATACGTTATCGCCTATCGGTGCGGAAATCATTGATGTCTTTCAATCTCTTGGCTTGCTTCAAATTAATCCTATAAAAAATCACCAAAATCGGTGCCTGGACCTCATATTTTCCAACTACATCGAAGATAGCTATGTTACTAGAAGTCTAACTCCGCTTGTTCCTGAAGATATATATCATCCTTCATTATACTTATTTTGCCATTTTGATCTTACCCCTATTAATGTTCCTATCTCTTACAAGTTCGATTTCAAAAATGCAAACTTCGTTAATATCTGTAATGAGCTTAACAATTTTGATTGGAGTCCATTTCTATCATTAGAAATTAATGATCTTTGTTCGGTATTTTATCGCGTTATCAATAATTTAATTTTTGATTTTGTTCCCATTATACAAATGAATAGCACTTTTTATGGCATTTCCCCCTGGGACAACGAAATTACGCGTAGACTCAAGATTCTCAAAAACAAAGCCTATAAGAAGTGGCGAACTAGTTTGTTGGTTGAGGACTATACTGCGTATCGCTTAATCAGATCCGAATTTAAAACTTCCTCATATCATGCCCACTCCATTTACATAAGCGATGTTGAAACCAAGATTAAGTCGTCACCAAGAAACTTTTGGAAATTTGTTAACTCTCAAAAAGCGATGGGTTTCCCTCTTCATTTTTCTTTGATGGTCAATCGATTGATAATCCTCGCGATATTTGCAACACCTTTGCCTCCTTTTTTCAATCTGTCTACTCAAAAGCTGATTCAACCATAGATGCGAGCTTTTTCGGTTATCTAAGTGGTTTTCCTCCCCTTGTTTCTAATAACATTTATCTGTCAGCAGAAAAAGTTCTTAGTAAGCTAAATGGTGTAAAATCTAATTTTATTCCTGGTCCTGATGGCATCCCCTCGGGATTCTTAAAAATGTGTGCGGTCCCACTACACAATATACTATGCCATATTTTTAACTTATCGTTGAATAGTGGCATTTTTCCTTCCATTTGGAAGAACTCTTTTATCATCCCAATATTTAAATGAGGTAGCAAAAGCAAAATTGAAAACTACAGAGGCATCTGCAAGCAATCGTCCCTACCTAAACTGTTTGATTCCCTTGTTAAAGATAAATTAAATTTTTGGTGTAAAAATTTTATTTGTAATAACCAACACGGTTTTGTTAAAAACAGATCGACAGTTACGAATCTTCTTCTCTTCACCAACGATGTCATCTCTGAAATTAGCAAAGGTAACCAGGTTGATGAAATTTACACTGACTTCAGTAAAGCTTTCGATCGAGTTGACCATAAGCTTTTGCTTTATAAGCTTGAACGGATTGGTTTTCCGAACACTTTTCTCAGATGGCTATCATCCTTCTTAGTAAATAGATGCCAATTTGTGAAGTTTAGAAATCATACTTCCGTACAAATTCAGGTAACTTCAGGTGTCCCACAAGGTAGCCACATCGGTCCACTCTTGTTCATTCTATTTGTTAACGATGTTGTGAAATTTTTACCCCACTGCAATGTCTTAATGTTTGCCGACGACTTTAAAATTTACTCGGCATGTAATGATCCCATCAGCTTTCATCGCTTAAATGCTCACCTTCAAAAATTTGCTTTGTGGTGTTCTAAAAATCACTTGTCTCTTAATGTTAGTAAATGCTCGATCATTAGTTTTTCTCGCAGTTCTTCTCCGCATTTTTATTCTTACTCTCTTGATGGTAGTACAATTCTGCGTGCTTCCGTCGTTAAAGACTTGGGCATTATGTTGGATAGTAAACTATCCTTTAATTCTCATATTGAGTTTCATCACTAATAAGGCTAACAGATCATTAGGAATGTTAAAACGTTACGCTACAAGTTTTACCGATCCATACGTTTTCAAAACCTTATTTGTATCGTTTGTTCGATCTCTGGTAGAATATGCATCCGTCGTTTGGTGCCCCTACTACCGCACTCATATTGCGAGAATTGAATCGATACAAAAGCGCTTTTTAAGGTTTTCTCGCAGACGACTTCCTTGGTCTGATGTTAATGAATTGCCTCCTTATCAAGACCGATTGAGACTGATTAGACTTGACTTACTCGATAC
Organism: Eumerus sabulonum; assembly: GCA_951905685.1. NCBI lineage: Eukaryota > Metazoa > Arthropoda > Insecta > Diptera > Syrphidae > Eumerus > Eumerus sabulonum. The sequence goes on from OX645060.1 coordinate 245,669,678, forward strand.
GAGGAGAAAGGTGACAAGAATAATTTTCTTACATAGAGTACTTATTGGGGAGATCGACTGTCCAGAAATGTTAAGTCTCCTGAATATTAACGTTCCTCCCGTCAACTTACGTACTTCTCGATTTTTCATTTTAAAGCACTTTAAGACTAACTACGGCCGTTCCTCTTCTTTAAATGGTTTGCTGCTATTATACAATGAATGTGCGCCGCTAATTGACTTCGTTCGTGGTTGAAACTTCTCCTCCATCCTCCGTCTGCGTTTATAGGCCCAAAAATCACGCGCAAAATCTTTCTCTCGAACCGACCAAGGGCCTCCTCATCCGCTTTTGATAGTGTCCATGCTTCTGCGCCGTCTTATATAGAGTCAACTTTGTCGTTCGGGAGAGGGCTCTATTACTCAGTTGCCTCCTGAGCCCAAAGAAACAGCGATTGGCAAGAGTGATTCTGCGTTTGATTTCGGAACTGATGTCGTTGTTCCAGGTCACTGCGGAGCCAAGGTAGACGAATTCCTTTACTACCTCGAACTTATATCTGCCAATTCAAACGTTCTGGCCAAGACGTCGGTGGTGAGCGTCCTTTTTTGATGACAGCATATATTTAGTTTTGCCCTCGTTTACCACCAGACCAACTTTCGCCGCCTCCATCTCAATACTCACAAACGCCTCATTGACATCTCGCTGTGATCTACCTATTATGTCAATATCGTCGGCGTATGCAAGGAGTTGCAAGGATTTGAAATAGATTGCGCCTCTTGTATTGGCCAGTGATTTTTGCACAATCATTTCCAATATGATGTTGAAGAAATCACAACGGCAGCGCATCGTTCTGCCTAAATCCTTTTTTGACATCAAAACAATCGGTAAGGTGTTCATCGATTCGGATGGAGCAGCGAGCATTCTCCAAAGTCATCCTGCATAGTCTGACGAGTTTAGCAAGTATGTCAAAGGTATACATAGCGTTGTATAGCTCGTCTCTAATTACGCTGTCGTATGCGGCTTTGAAGTCGACAAATAGGTGGTGAGTGTAGACATGAAATTCATTGGTTTTTTCCAGGATCTGCCGTAGTGTGAAGATTTGGTCGATGGTGGAGTCGTCTTTGAAGAAGTTTTTCAAAAAAATTTGAAACTAGTGGAAGCAGACTGATGGGTCTGTATGATGTCTTATTGGTGGCATCGTTGCCTGGTTTGGGAAGTGCTACTATCTCGGCAACTTTCCACAAATTTGGAAAATATTTGAGCCTTATCATACTGTTGTATAGATTCCGCAAGAAAATAAAGGCAATTGGTGGTAACTCTTTTAAGATTTGTCCGTTTATAAGGTCATAACAAGGTGCCGATTTTGGTTTTGCGGCAGTTTTGATCAGGATTTCCATTTCTCTTGCTGTCATTCTTCTAATGTGTCTTGTACTTGTATTATAGGATAGTAACTTTGGGTCATTATCACCTCCAACATTCGTAAAAGTCGTCTCGAAATAGTCTGCTAGTAATTCTGCTTTGTCTTGATTTTCTCTTGCCCATGTGTTGTCTTGCTTTTTTATGGGTGGGTAATGCCTTGTCGTGTTCGATATTCGTTTTGTGACTTTCCATAGAGAATAGTTTGTTTCCGACGTTGGGGTTAGACTTTTCAGGTACTTAGCGAGGATGGTTTCCTGATGTTCCTTTAATTTCTGTTTGAGGTCCTTAGTGATTTTGTTAAGTTTTGTTTTGTCAATCGGTGAACGAGTCAATTGCCATTTTTTTCTCAATTTTCTTTTAGCTAACACAGCTCGCTAGGGTGTTGAAGCAATGTGGTTGGACTTGGGTTCTATTGGGGGCGTTGCTCTAGAAGCCCCCTCGTTTATTGTCCGTCATTTAAGTGTATTATGACATTTTCAGTGTCGTCTTTGGATTTGAGAGGAATGTTAGTGGACACATTTGAGGTTATATAATGTCGATAAGTGTTCCCTTACTTAATAGATCGTATTTATATCTGAACGCGAACCTTTACTTTTCAATGCACATGCATAAAAAATGCATAATATTGAACAGATATTATAAAAAAAATATTTTTTCTTAGTCCGATACTGTATCTAGTTTTTATCTTTAGTTTCCTTTAAATACGCGAGTTTATGCTCCATATTTACGCTACAACTATACATCCTAAGAGTCAAGTTTTTCATTTTTTTCCTTTTAATTTCAAGAAACGTATTCTTCCATAGCCATGACTTTAATTCGTACATTAAATGACAGAAAAAAGAAAGATATTATTCTTGTCATTTGCTTCTCCTTATTTTAGATAATTCAAATTATATTCGTCTTTACATCTCATTTGATGGCATAAAAGATATATATATATTTCATACATATATAAATATATGATATTGTTAATTAATAGAAAACAATGGTACTTCCTGATGAAATTTCGTATCAATTCAACAAAGAAAAGCAAAATAAGAACCACTGGTCAATTGTATTCTTCAATTATATATTTAGTAAACGATGAATATTCACACTAAAACCTGGAAGTTAATATCTCTTATTCTATATACAAACGTACTTATAGTACGTTCGCTCCTTTTTAATGAAAAGCAAATTTATTTATTGTATTTATTTTTATTAGAGAATTTAAGATATTAATTAGTCTCTATTCAAAATTCAATTAAATTCTCAATTCGAGTTAACTTTACAAAATAAAATCACAAAAAATAAAAAAACATACGGTTGCATCTAGATATGTGAAATTAATTTGCTCAGATAAATGTATATGATGAGAAAATTTAGCATTCAATTAATAAAAGAAAGTGTCTGGCCGTAATATACTTAATTATTATTGTGTTAGACCGTAAGGTTAGAGAGCGTATTTAAAAATTAAAAACCAAAAGAAGTCATTACAACTTAGTATATTATACATGCGATTGACTTTATTAATCTGTTTTTATTAAACATGCAAGACAAAAAGAAGAGAAAAATTAAAAATTAAAAAATGTTGACTGTTATGTATTTATATACTAAATTATAGTTATACATAAATATTTATAAATAAAATTAAAAGAGTAAATAATGTTTAAAAAGTTAAAATTCCTTGAATCCTATTTTTCTTTTTATTTTCTATTAGACAATTCATTAAAAACAATTAAATATTATAATAAGTAATCAAATTAACCGTATAAAGGTGCAATTAGAATTCAATTAATCGCGAGGAGCTATTTACTATTGAATTATTTGTCATATAAAATTAATTTTACTCTCCACTACGAGCTACTTATGGACATATCTGGTCAAAAATTGGTGTGAGGATACTTTCTTCTCATAAATTCAAGTTTTGAAATATTTTTCACAGTGATTTGCAGTTTTTTACAGTGATATTAATGAAATTAAATTACATAAAACCAATTTTAATAATTTAATGGTTTTAAAATAAAGAAATAACAAGATTAAGGTGCAAAAACTGTCGCTGTTAAGTTTGGTGCTTGGCCAAAAAAAATAGATGTGTCGTCCTAAAATATGAAAAATTATAGTTTCTTATCAATAATTTTTAAAAAAGTGCGGAATATCGTTTGCCTTACTCTAATAACCTGAGTATCTTCCATTATTACTTACTTACTTAGGTGGCGCTACAGTCCGTGGTGAACCTGGGCCTCAACCATCAAGCGTCTCCAGCTGGCACGGTCTTTGGCCAGTTGTTTCCAGCGCCGCACGCCCAGTTGGTTAAGGTCCCCTTCCACCTGCGTGCTCCACTATTGATGCGGTCGTCCACTCCCGCGCCTTCCATCCAGGGTCGATTCGAAGACTCTTCGGGTCGGAGCTGTATTTTCCATGCGCCTAGCCATCTTAGACGCTGCATCCGTAGACGTCGTACCAGGCCGATGTCGCTGTACAACCCGTACAGTTCTTCGCTGTATCTTCTCCCCCATACACCGTTTGGACAAACGGGACTGTAGATAGTGCGCAGACTTTTCCTCTCGAAACGACCAAGGGCATCGTCATCCGCTTTTATTAAGGTCCAAGCCTCTGCGCCCGTAAAGGAGGACTGGGATGATTAAGGTCTTATATAGTGTCACCTTGGTTTACCGAGAGAGGGTTTTACTACTCAATTGCCTCTGGAGCCCAAAGAAACAGCGGTTGTCAAGAGTGATTCTATGTTTTATCTCAGCGCTGGTGTTGTTGTCGCCGTTCATCAGTGAGCCAAGGTAGACGAATTCCTTGACCACTTCAAAGTTATATCCGCCCATGCTGACGTTCTGGCCAATATGTCGGTGTTGCCCGTCTCTGTTAGATGAAAGCAGATAATTGGTTTTACCCTCATTAACGTTGAGACCCATCTTAGCCGCTTCTACCTCAATGCTTACCAAGGCCTCCTTGACATCTCTCTGTGTCCGTCCAATCACGTCAATGTCGTCGGCGTACGCAAGCAATTGCGTAGACTTCAAATAAATCGTACCTCTTGTGTTGGTCAGTGACTCTCGCACGATCTTTTCAAGCACGATGTTGAAAAAGTTACATGACAGCGCGTCACCTTGTCTAAATCCTTTTTTAACATCGAAGATCTCGGTTTGCTCATTACCAACCTTAATGGAGCAGCGAGAATTCACCATTGTCATCCTGCACAGTCGGACAAGTTTGGCAGGGATGTTAAAACTAGACATGGCTTTGTATAGCTCATGTCTAAGCACGCTATCATAGGCAGTCTTGAAATCGAGGAAGAGGTGGTGAGTGTCGATTTGGTATTCCTGGGTCTTCTTCAAGATCTGTCATCGCGTAAATATTTGGTATATTGTGGATTTACCTGGCCTGAAACCACACTGATAAGAGCCGATCAGGTTATCCACTAACGGTTTCAGGCGTTCACCCAATACGGCAGAGAAGATCTTATATGCGATGTTAAGGAGACTTATTCCCCTATAGTTGGCGCAGTTATAGGGGCCTCCTTTCTTATCCAAAACTTTTTGGACTCCGCGTGGTATTGACTCTATTAATTGTTGGCATATTGCCAAAGGTATGGCGTGGCGGTCATTCTGAACTGCTTCCCATGATTGATCCCCTAATTTTCTCTTAAGTTCATTCCATAGGCTCTCGATAGGATTGAGATGTGGGGATCGATCCGGGCCATTGAATGACAGACAGTTTTTGATTCTAAAACCAATCTTTCACAAGATGTGCCGTATGCTTTGGATCGTTATCTTATTGAAAGTGCCATCGGAGGAGCATGCTTTCGCCGGCAAATGGAAGCATCACATTTTCCAAAATGTCCTTATATCCATCTTTTGTCAAGATGTTATTAATACGGAATATAGGGCCGACACCATACCATGGAAAACATCCCCATACCATGATTTCTCCGCCACCATGTGTGGCGTTCTTTTTTTTTCATCTTTTCATCTGAAAAGATGATTTTTTTTTTTTGGCAAAATCGGCATCTTCACTTAGCGAAGCGAAAACGCATTGGATGGTCAGTTGGCTTCAACTCCTGAACCAATTGGACTTTGTATGGCGTCATACCAAGGTCTTTATGCAAAATTCGTCTCAATGATGTCTCCGAAATGTTCAATTGTTGAAAACGACGGTAAATTGATGTTGATGGCGCTTCACGCACATTTTCTGCCGCAGAAGCAATATTCTCGGGTGTACGCACTGTTTTTGGCTTTTCACGCTTTGGTTTATCGATGAGGATGCCAGTTTCTTTCACTTTTTTCACAAGATAACGAACATACGGAGCTGACGGTGCTTCTCTTCTTCCAAAATCCGTACGCAATTTTCGCACACATTCTGCAACATAACCATGATTTTCAAAGTAATGTCGCAATATTTCCCAGCGTTATTCAAGCGTATGCACCAGGGATAAAGAATGAGATACCAATCTTTTGGCTTTGACAGGCATTTTGACAACTAGCCCCTACAAACGCGTTGCGGTTTGACGGCGTCTTGACTATGTCATTCTGCCTTGTTCCGACGTCTTGACTCTTAAGTCAAAAGCGTCGTTTTTAAAGCGGGCTCTAGACGCTCAATATTATTGTGCAAAATATTGCACAATCTTATTGGCTTGCTGCCTCATATTTGACCGCTTGACCGCTCATATTTGTATTAATAGTCAAAAGCGTTTTGATTTTCCGCAATATATCGCACAATCTTACAATATTATCTACAGACGAACAACAATATTGTGCAATATCAAATATTGCACAATATTATTAGGCGTCTAGGGGCCGCTTTAATTACAAAAGCAACAACCAACCCCTGCGGAGATCAACGGGCAGACGTACGAAAGTCTGGTATCTCATTCTTTATCCCTGGTATACAGAACCATATTCGTTCAGCGGAAGGATAAAACTAATTATCTGTCAAATCAGACATGAGCTAAGTGTTACCATTCACGAAATAAGCACTTCTTCTTCTTTGGTGGCGTTACAGCCCATGAGGGACCAGAGCCAAGCTTCCCTTCAATCACCCATGTTGTGTGTGATTTAATTTTCCCATAGGTGAATGGGACCTACAGTTTAATGCCGATTCCGAACGGCGTGAGTCGAGAAGTTTTTTCTAGGCAAGTTATACTACGGGGGGTTTTGCCAGTACCCCGCCGAGGAGGGACGTCGCGAAATAAACATTCGATGGCGTTGGTGTTATCGGGATCCGAACTCGCTCATCGTGCGTCAGAGTCCAACACACTAACTACTGCGCCACGGCGCCCTCTACGAAATAAGCACTATGTGAAAAAAAAAAAAAACCTTAGATGGCGGACCCTTATTTATTTAAAATTGTTTGTAAAAAAGATCCTTTTGTGTATGCACTCAATTGGAGTCACTCTTATGTTAATGAGATGTTATGTAATGAAAATATTCATATTGACAATAATAAACAACTGCTTACTGAATTATATATCTAAGGCTTCAATTTTATGTGTAAATTAACCTTAACCAATACTTCTCTCTCTCTATGGCTGTTAATATTCACTCCTACACTTATATGCTCCATGTTGCGTTGTCCTTCCTTATCCTAAGTTGTTCCCTCATTTGTAAAAAGTTTACTAAATATATGTATGCATGTAAAAAAATACAAAAAAAACCCAAAACAAAATAAAAACCAAAAATGAAAAACGAGGTTTTAAAAATAGTGTTTTCAATTTTATATGCACATTTAGAAAACGAAACTGCAACCGATAACCGATTAACCGATAAAGACAACATAGAATTTAAGAAACAAGCAATTATTATAATTTAATTATATATACGTAGGTGTTATACTCAATATTGTAATTTATGAATTATTCGCAAGCATTACAGATATAGTTTCAGATTTATTGTTGTGTATAAATAAAAGGTGTATTATAGTATATGACATAAATAGATACGATCTTAAGCGTTTTGTTTTAAGAGTTATTTTGTTATAATTAAATGATGACCTTAGTTGTATTCATAGACCCATACAAATTGCATAAGTAAATTTCGTTAAATGAAATAATTATAATTAAAATAAATGCTGTTGTTTAGAAATAAATGAACGTCTGTTTTACTACTCAATAAGAGTTTGTTTTCTGGAAAATAAATTGGGACATAATAGGTCTATCTAAGACAAGAATACTTGGAGAAAAGCATAGAAAGGTGAAACAAAAGGTCTTTATGGAGTTGGCTTTTTACATACATATGTACATTTTCAGTGGCCCGCATGTTCCACTAAAAGAGTCGCCGGGGCGATGCGCGCACGCGGGATCTCCAGGCCACTCGATCCTCCGTCATCGACTCATAACTCATCAGGAGCTATGCCCAAGCGCACCCAGGCGAGTTTTTGGACTTGGTCCAACCACCTCGTCCTGGGTCTGCCAAGCGGTCGCCGGCCTGATGGTATTGCATCTGTTACGCTGTACACAAATGACGTCACATAATTGCGTTCGCACTCACAACAATTTCCCGTCGCGAAATAAATTTCCCTTTTTGTCACCAATGTATTGTTGCGGAGATGCAAGCGGACCGTTAAGTTCGAAAACTCTCTGGAAGCGGGGAATTGGAATGATGTCAACTTCCAATGGAATTGTCAGAGCGTTCTAGAGATTTCCAAAGGGGAACTTCCAACGGCGAACGTTCGAGACGGTGGACCGAGAGCTATATAAGCGCGAACACTCGCCCTTGACATTCATTCAGTTTGTGGTATAAAACAGCGTGTGACAAGTCGGTGTGATCAACCAAGGTGAAAAGAAAAGCTTTCAATAAAGGTTTGTGTATTGTGTAATAAAGTTTAAAGTGGATAGTATTGGATAATAAAGAATAGTGGTGAAGCTACACAGATAATTGATCTGTGGTGAAACAAAGAAAAGTGTGTGTGTTTCAATTTAAATAAAAAGGACAATTGTAGTTTATCGCAATCCAGTGGTGCGAACCCTATTTGGTGTGGGGATCGAATAAATTCGTAACAGTATAAATGTCAGTTAAAATAAAAAAATGCGCTTTTCCGGCGCTTCTGGTTCGTAACGTGGATTGAGACGGTTGGTATTTTCTTTAATCCGGTTTTTTGTTCCACACACCTGTTCATCGATCGAACATTTTCTGGTCCTTCGAGCCGGATTTGACTGAAAACGAATCCAGTGCTTTAATTAAATCAAAAAAAAAAAAAATCTTTTGTGTGCAAGTGCGAGATTTCAAGAACTACGTCCTGTGTGTGTGTTTGCGCGGATCTACATTGGGCTGTGCTGCAAGTAAGCTGGAAGTTCTCAAATCCAACTAAGTGAGCTTATTTAATTATAAATTAGATAACATTATGAAAAACAATAAACTTGCGAGAGTGCTGACGCAGTTGGAAAAAGATGTGTCTAATTTTGCAAAGAGGGGCTCCACCGCTCCGACGCCGAATTATTTGTCTGGGCGAATAGCGCTGTTAGAGAAATCGATAATGGATGGAAACAGCAGAGAATGTGTATGAGGGTTGTATAGGTGAGTTAGGTGATAGTGATGATGCACAATTAGAGGATACCAACGAGAAGTTCCGTGAACTGTTTCTTGAGTATCGTGGGGATTTGCTAGATGCAATTGACCAAGTCAAGGTGCAGGAGAAGCAAACCAATGTTGCTGAATCGGATGGAAGTGTTACAACGCCAACTCACAATGCTGACATTCGACTAAAAAGCATCCCAGTGCCAATGTTCTCTGGAACCTGGGAATCTTGGAAGGGTTTTCGTGATCTCTTTGTCTCTTTGGTGCATCATAATTCATCGTCGGAGATTCAGAAAATGCATTATCTGAAAACGAGCATTTCGGGTGAAGCCGATAAGATTCTATCGCATTTAGGAATTGCAAATGGCAATTATCTCAAGGCGTGGGCGATTCTTCAAGACAGGTATGATCACCCACGATTTCTGGTCAACGCACAGTTGAAATGCTTTTTCGAGCAGCCTACTATAACCCAAGTGAGAGCACCGTGGCGCAGTGGGTAGTGTGTTGGCCTCTGACGCCGATGACTCGGGATCGAATCCCGACACAGCCATGTCATCGAACGTGTTTTTCACGGTGTTTCTCCTCAGCGGGGTTTTGACAAAACCCCCTGTAGTAACATTGTCATGAAAACACACACAACATGGGTGATTGAGAGAAGCTCGGCTCAGGTTCTTCATGGACTGTAACGCCAACATACATACATACTATAACCCAAGAGCGTTCTGACTCCATCAAGGAGCTTTTAGACACATCAACGGAGATTCTGCATAGCCTTGATAACTTGAAGGTGCCCACCAACCAGTGGGAAGTGCAAATCATTTATGTTCTACTGCAAAAATTGCCCTTAAAAACCCAACAGCTTTGGGAGGAAAAACTCTGCTCCCGGTAGAATAATAAAGAACTCCCATTTTTCGCGGTATTTAGGCAGTTTCTCGAAACAAGGTTCCGTGCTCTGGAAGTAGTCAATTATCAGCAGGGAAAAACCCCTATAGGACCATCAAATAAACCTACCCAGAGGAAATCTTTTCTTGCGCAAGCCTCCACTTCCAAATTTTCATGTAAACTCTGCATTAAGGGTGATCACGCGATTCGTAAATGTAACAGGTTCTTGAAGATGAGCATTAACGATCGTTCCCACACCGTTTCCCAGTTGGGTTTGTGTAGAAACTGCTTGGCGTATAGTCATCTCGCTGAAGGGTGTCCAAGTAGTCGCAGGTGTTATTATTGTCAGCAAGCCCACCATTCATTGCTACATAATTCAGCTCTGCAATACAATAACCAAAAATCGCATCCTCACTCGTGCATTACTTTTGTGTCTAACCAAAGGCCCCAACACAATGCTTCTAGATCCGTCTTGAATCCAAATGCAGCGAACTTCCACACGTTTGAAACACAACAACGGTCTCCACACATACAAGAATCGTCGAATGAAGAACAACCATGCTGCAGTAAATTTGTTCACACATATCACTCAGTGGCGCATACGGATACCCACGTCATGCTAGCCACAGCTATGGTCAAAGTCTGTAGTCCATCAGGGACAGATATTTTACTCCGAGCTTTACTCGATTCCGGTTCCAAGGCTTCCTTTATCACGGAATCCGCAATTCAATTATTAGGCCTAAAGCCTAAATCAACTTCGGTTGAGGTAACTGGGTTAGGTTTGGTCTGCAGTGGCACATGCAGCAAGATTGTTGATGTAACGATTGTATCCAACCATTCAACATTTAGCTTGCACACACAGGCCCTAGTTTGTAAGTCACTGTCTGGGCATATCCCGGCCCAAACGATCTCCATAGCCAACTGGAGACACCTCGAAGGCTTGAGTTTAGCCGATCCATACTTTTTCAAGCCAACCAAGGTAGATGTCTTGTTAGGAGGTGATGTACTAGCGGCTATTCTACTACCAGAGTTGATTCGACCCAGTAATCCTAATTGGCCTATAGCACAAAAAACAGAGCTGGGATGGATTCTATTCGGACGTGCACCGTTTTTGACACAGACAATTAAAACTTTCCATCAAACATGCAAAATGGAAGCTAACATGCGACAATTTTGGGAGTTAGAAGAAACACCGTTTCAGGTGGTCGAAACACCAGAAGACATTGCGTGTGAGAAACACTTCCTAGTGAACATCAAAAGAGTACCGGATGGTCGGTGCGAAGTCGCTCCTCCCTTCGCCCAGTGCTAGGACGGTCAAAGGAAGGCGCTCTCCAGAGATTTAAACAACTAGAAGTGCGTCTATGTAAAAACCCAAAAGAATGGAAGAGAATGGAAAAGAATACGTCACATGTCTAGAAGAATACAGGAAGATGGGCCATATGTGTGAAGTTGAAGAACTCATGCTCGAAAAGACACAACACTACTTCCTACCACATCACGCCGTAGTAAAAGAAAGTAGTTCAACGACCAAGCTTAGGGTAGTTTTTGATGCGTCATTCAAATCTTCGGATGGAACATCGCTCAACGACCGACTTATGATAGGACCAACTCTTCAAAATAATTTCGTTGATATCATCCTCAAGTGGAGGCTGTACAGGTACACTTTTACAGCCGATATTGAAAAAATGTATCGCCAGACTTGGATGGATGATAAGGATTCTTTTTATCAGTTGATATTTTGGAGAAAGGATCCATCGGAGCCGATCAAAATCTATCGACTCAACACTGTAACTTTTGGTACAGCGTCCGCACCATACTTGGCCATTCGAACGCTCAAATGTTTAGCAGAGGAATTTTGCTCTCGGTTTCCACGCGCATCAAAAATTATCCAAGAGGAGATGTGGACGATTTAATTTCTGGGGCACACACACTCGAAGAAGCTACGAGAAAAATCATGGAAGTCAAAACAGCATTGGGAGAAGCCGGATTCAATCTACGCAAATGGACGTCGAACACTGAAAGTCTATTACAGGTTGTGCCATCGCACGAACAGGAAAAAACCTTTTCATTCCATGCAAAGGCTGGCAACTCAAAATGCTGGGTATTCAATGGCATCCTGGTTCAGATTGCTTCTTGTACAACTATACCGCACCAAGCCATCCAAAACCAACCAAAAGGTCTATTTTGTCCACCATAGCGAAACTGTTCAATCCAATGGGCTGGATCTCACCGTGCATAATCAAGGCAAAGTGCTTCATCCAGTTGCTTTGGGCGAAGCAGCTGACCTGGGATGAACCTGTGGAAGAAGAGCTTGCAAGAGATTGGAACATCCTATTTCAGGATTTGGAAGCAATAAACAAAATCAGGCTGCCTCGATGGGTACATTTTCGGCAACAGCTCGACAAGGTGGAAATTCACGGTTTCACGGATGCATCGGAGAAAGCGTATGGAGCTGCAGTATATCTACGGGTACCAGGTCAGAATAATTCGATCCACATGGAACTTCTTATTTCCAAGACTCGCGTCGCTCCCCTTAGACCAGTGAGCATTCCCCGTCTAGAACTGTGCGGAGCAGTGTTGCTAGCGAGGCTCATCAACCTTATCACAAGGGTCCTCAACTTGAAGAATGCCTAAGTTTATTCCTGGACCGATTCAACAATTACGTTGTGCTGGATAAAATCCTCTGTAACGAGATGGGAACCTTTCGTTGGCAACCGTGTGGGAGAAATTCATAGGTTGACAGGTCCTTCCATTTGGAATCACGTACCTTCGGAGCACAACCCTGCCGATTTAGCTTCTCGATGTGTACTGCCTTCGGCGTTAATACAGGAGCATTTATGGTGGAATGGACCGACATTTCTCAACTCGGGGTGGGATTTTCAAATGCCAAACCAGCCAACAAATTTAACAACCGAAGAAGGGCAGCGGCACAAGCGTTGCCTCTGCGTAGAAACAAAAGATAATCCAGTTGTGCAGTTAGTAAATAAGGTGTCTACGTGGCCAAAATTGGTAAGAATCGTGGCATATTGTCTGAAGTTTATCAGTATTTTACGACACCATCGCGAATTCCAGAGCCACGAACCAAGTCGACGAAACAAAACCAAAAACGCCAGCATACCTATGACGCCAGCAGAGCTGGACAGGCGACAGTGATATTGATGCGAATCGGCCAAAAACAAAGCTTTCCAGAAGGTATTTCAAAAACAAGAGGTCTAGGATCACTAAATCCTTTTGTAGATGACAACGGCATCATCCGGCATGGGCTCGGATATACAGGGTAAAGTTGTTGATTGCTCTCAACCTGGTGAGATGCCAGCAACGATCCCTGTTTAAATGCCCGGGTCAAGTTGACATACGGCCTCCTCGCGGCGCCCTCTGGATAGCCTCTTCAACAACCGTTGGGAGGTGAACAAACGTATGCAGCGAAAATTACTGCGGTCCAGGAAATACGCTGGATAGAAAACGGTATGATTAGGAAGAAAAATTGCGACATTTATTACAGCTGTCACAAAAGGTTGCACTTACTGGGATGCGGATTTGTCGTGGGAAAGCGGTTAAGGTCGAAGGTACTCGACTTTAAACCTATAAGTGATCGCCTGGCTGTGATCCGCATCAGAGGCAGATTTTATAACATCAGCCTTATATGTGCACACGCCCCTACCGACGAGGCTGAAGACCCTATCAAGGAGGACTTCTATGACCTCCTGGACAACGCCTACGGAGCTTGTCCGGAGTACGATGTAAAAATCGTGCTCGGGGACTTCAACGCCAAAATCGGAAAGGAAAACACCCTTGGCGGAGTGATCGGAAAGCACAGCCTCCACGATAAAACAACAGATAACGGCTTCCGACTCGCTGACTTTGCGACAGCTCGTAATACGGTGATAAGTAGCACAAGATTCCCTCGCAAGCGAATCCACACAGCAACCTGGCGATTTCCGGACGGTCGAACCGCCAACCAAATCGACCATGTGCTCATTAACGCAAGGCACTCGTCAAACATCCTGGATGTGCGAACATTCAGAGGGGCAAATGTCGACTCTGACCACTTCCTCGTAGCAGCAAGATTCAGAGCTCGACTGTCCAATGTCAGAAAGCTGCACCAGCCCATCAGTAGGAGGTTCGACATTGGGCGCCTGAGCACACCGGAGGTTACCAGAGTCTACAGGGAGCAGCTGAGCGAAAGACTCTACGGTATGTCTACGTCGAACACAAATGCCAATAATATGTGGCTGCATTGCCGCTCAGCCATTCAGGAAGTAGCCGAAACCACCTTAGGATACCTACCACCCCCGACAAGAAACCCGTGGTATGATGGCGAGTGTGAGCAGAAAAAGGCAGCAACCGACGAGGCGTAACAAAAGGCGCTGCAGAGGAAAACCAGGGCAGCGCGAGAAGAGTACTGAGCCAGAAGAAGGGAGGAGAAGAAACTACTGCGACAAAAGAAAAGAATCTTCGCAGCCTCCCAGCTCAAGGATATCGAGGAGTCTAGGGATAAACATAAAATACGAGCCTTTTACAAGAAAGCCAAACCCCTTGCAGGAGGCTTCAAAAAGGGCACCCTGGCTCTTCGAAACAGCGAGGATAATCTTGTCACCGACCCGCAGGGAATACTGGATGTATTTTAGCAGCACTTCCAGCAGCTGCTTAACGAGCATGACCAAGAGAGAGTGGTAGGGACCGAGGAAATCCCAACTCCAGCCGCTGAAGTAGTCCTCCCACCCAGCATAGAAGAAGTCGGCACAGCTATTCAGAAGCAGAAGAACAACAAGGCCGCAGGCTCAGATGGCTTGCCATCAGAGCTCTTCAAGGCTAGCGGCGATGTTCTGGTAGGGAGCATGCACCAGATCATCTGCAAAATTTGGGAAGATGAGAGCATGCCCGACGACTGGAATACCAGCTCTATATGCCCCATCCACAAAAAAGGCGATCCTACCTCTTGCAAGAATCATAGAGGTATATCCCTGCTCAATGTCGCATACAAGATCCTGTCCAGCGTATTGTGTGAACGTCTAAAACCACTTTGCACAGCACTAATCGGCAACTACCAGTGCGGCTTCCGGCCCGGCAAATCAACAATAGACCAAATTTTCACACTTCGACAAATCCTGGAAAAGACCAACGAGTTTCGAACGGATACACACCATCTTTTCATCGATTTCAAAGCCGCATACGACAGCATTCATTGTGAAGAACTGTTTGGGGCGATGGCCGAATTCGGGATCCCGGTAAAACTGATCCAGTTGTGTCGCGCCACGCTAAAAAACACGCGATGCACCGTGCAACTCGGTTCTAGGACCTCGGAACCATTCGAAACATGCACCGGATTTCGGCAAGGAGATGCGCGGTCATGTGACTTCTTCAACCTGGTGCTGGAGCAGATAGTGCGACGGGCAGGCGTCAATAGGGAAGGCACTATCTTTTACAAGTCCATCCAGCTGCTAGGATACGCGGATGATATCGACATCATCGCGTGTTCTCGCCGTGGCATTGTGGAAGCATTCACGGCGATTGAAGAACAGGCGAAACGAATTGGTCTTAAGATCAATGAGGACAAAACGAAATACATGCTGCCAAGCAAAAACCAATCCGTCGCTCACCACCTGGGACAAAACATAACAATTGACAGCTACAATTTTGAGGTAGTTAAGGAGTTTGTCTACCTCGGGGCAAACGTAAATTCCACAAGTGACACCACAGTGGAGATCCGGCGTAGAATCGCCCTTGGCAACCGCTGCTACTTCGGCTTGTCCAAACAACTGCGGTCAAAACTCCTCACTCGAAAGACCAAAGTCATGCTTTACAAAACGCTCATTCTGCCAGTCTTGCTGTACGGAGCCGAAAGCTGGACGATAAGCAGGACAGCGGAGCTGATTTTGGGTTCTTTCGAGAGAAAAATTCTGCGCCGGATATTTGGTCCTGTCTGTGAGGAAGGTGAATGGAGAAGAAGACACAACCGCGAACTCTACGAGCTGTACCAAGATGTGGATGTAGTCCGGAAGGCAAGGATCCGTCGACTACACTGGCTCGGCAACATCGAGCGCATCAACGCTCCAGCTAAGAGGGTCTTCGAGTCCGAGCCACCTGGTTCGAGAAGAAGAGGAAGACCGAACCTCCGGTATAAAGACCAAGTAATCGCGGATGTAAGACATCTTGGTCTTGACAACTGGAAGCAGCGTGCCCGGGACCGTCAAGGAAGGAAGGCAGCTATAGCTCAGGCTCAGATCCTCCATGGATCGCAGGCCTGATAACTAAGTAAGTAACGGCATCATCCGAGTTGGGGGTAGACTTGGTCAAGCGAACATATCCTTCAACCAGCAACACCCAATCATCCTGGACTCAAGACATCAAATCACTCTATTAATTATACGAGACGCGCATCTAAAATCCCTGCATGGAGGCATTCAACTAATGATGGCGAACACAAGAAGCAAATATTGGATCCTTCAACTAAAAGAGCGGTAAAAAAGTACATCCGCAGCTGTGTGGTTTGTCACAAGCTTCAAGCACGAAAGGCGCAGCAGCTTATGGGAGAACTACCGTCACCTCGAATCACTGTATCAAGACCTTTTACACACACCGGTATAGACTATGCGGGCCCCATAAACATAAGAGCATGGAAAGGTCGTGGAGCTGAATGTCACAAAGGATAACTGGCGATCTTCGTCTGCCTAGCCACGAAAGCAATCCATCTGGAAGTGGTCAGCGACTTAACGACGCAAGCATTCCTGGCTGCTTTTCGGAGATTCACGTCACGTCGGGGAGTCTGCGCTCAAATCTACAGTGACTGCGGCACAAACTTTGTGTTGTGGAACCCAGGACTATAAGGAAATAACCAATATATTAGCAACCGAAGGAACCCAGTGGAACTTCATTCCTCCCGCGTCTCCCCACTTCGGAGGACTGTGGGAAGCTGGTGTAAAAAGTGTGAAATTCCATCTTAAGAGAATAGTGGGAAATGGGACGCTTACCTACGAGGAACTTTCCACACTCCTGACACAGGTAGAAGCGTGCCTTAATTCGAGACCACTTTGCCCCTTAACATACGACCCCGCGGATTTTCAAGCATTAACACCGGCACACTTCCTTATTGGACAGAGTTTACACACTATTCCCGAACCCGACCTGACCTTAGCGAAACAGAGTTTAACTGATTGTTGGAAAGCCCTTCGACTACATTTGCAGACATTTTGGAAACAGTGGCAAACTTTTTTTTTTTTTTTAATAATTTGCGCGCACTCAAGGTCTAATAACCTTATTATGTCGGCGACACAGTGCGGGCAGGAGATAGAGAGGAAGAGGAATAGAGGAGATGCCGATGGACATTGATCTTAAATGCTTGCATGTTGCATTGAGGGGGGTAAACCGAATCCGACAGGGAGTTCCAGATTCGTGTGGTTCGGTTAATGAAAGATTCTCTATATTTGACAGTACGTCCGAAAGCGGGCTTCAGAGTATATTGGTGAGCATTCCTAGAGAGACGTGTATTGCGGGAGAAATGTTGAAGGGGCGGAATGCAACTGGCTATTTCATCAGAGCATTTTTGGTGGTAGTAACGATAAAACAGGGAGAGGCAGGTAACATTCCTGCGGTGTTCCAGCGAGTCTAATGTTTTGGTAATGCTGGAGTCACCTCATTCTGTCTAGTAGGTGCAGTGACCTCTCTAATTTGGGGCGAATGAACGCCTTATAGATTGTAGTCAGATCTAAGGGTGAGAAATATTTCTGCATCTGTATAAGAATCCTAGGCATTTCGCAGCATTCTTGGCGACACTGAATATATGGTCGCTCCAATTAAGATTGTGAGCAACACTCATACCCAGGATGGAAAGCTTTTCAGTTTCTGAGATGCAAGTGCCATTCATGGATAATGACTGCGTGACTGCGTGACAAGAGACAGCATTGTGTTTTGGAAGCATTAAATTCCACTCTATTGTTTTTACCCCATTGGATGATGCTGTCGATATCGGAATTTAATGAGCTTAACATACGCTGCCGCCCATTATCTACAACCGAAGTGCAGGGTCGTAAACTGGTGAACGAATATGAGAAGCTTAGGGTACTGTCGTCAGCGACCAAAATGGATGAAACTACGACCACAGTTCAAGGAAGGGGATTTGGTGCTCATTAGAGACGAACGACTTCCTCCCAAAAAATGGAGCTTAGGCCGCATAATAGCAACTTATCCTGGACCAGACAACATAACAAGGGTGGTAAAAATCAAAACGCAGCACGGGGAATTCCGGAGACCAATAACAAAGTTATGCTCACTTCCATGTAACGACGCTAACGAATCCTCAAACTCAGAATAAAATTGTATGAACACCTGCAATCGACACTGTCATCATGCAGATCCTATACAATCTCTCAACCAGCATGCAAATACATGCGACTACGCCCACACTCATACCAAATACGACCCAAACTTCAAAATACAGTCCACTCTCTTGCAAATAGCAAAGCACACACACCAATGCACACCAACGAGGGACCGGCAACACAGCCCAACACAACCCAACACAACACAAATAAAATAAATTTCAAGCTAATCAACCGAATTACAATGAAATTGTTTAAATTATAATCTAACATAAGTAACTTAAAAAAAAATAAATCGAAAATCTTCATACATACGAGAACGAGAACATTCAGGGAGAAGCAACACGTAGAAGAACAGACTATGGTGAGAAGCAAAAAACACGGAATTGGAAGAGATGATCTTCGCTCATCGGAGGGGGGAGAATGTTACGCTGTACACAAATGACGTCACATAATTGCGTTCGCACCCACAACAATTTCCCGTCGCGAAATAAATTTCCCTTTTTGTCACCAATGTATAAATGTCAGTTAAAATAAAAAAACGCGCTTTTCCGGCGCTTCTGGTTTGTAACGTGGATTGAGACGGTTGGTATTTTCTTTTATCCGGTTTTTTGTTCCACACACCTGTTCATCGATCAAACATTTTCGGAACATCGATCGAACAGCACCCAAGGCACGCTTCGGAAGTCGTGATGATGGCGACATTCGTCTCACGTGACCAAACCATCAAAGCATATCCCTTTCCGTTCGGAAAAGCAGCTGCTCAACATTGAGCTCCCCACGCACTGCTGTGTTTCTCACCCTATCCCGGCGAATAACTCCCACAACAGCACGAAGAAATCTCATTTCGGCAGCTTGTATTCGCGATCTTATTCTTTCGGTCAATACCCAAATTTCATAACCATAGGTGAGAGTTGAAACAAATACTGAGTTAAAAACCGCTAACTTGGCTTTGACACCAAACTCGATCTTCCTAATTACAGATCTTCCAAGCTGTTTTAAAATAGGTTCACCCCGAACTGTAGCGGCCGCTAAGTAAGTAAGTACATATGTATGTGCCCGTTTCCAAATCGAAAAAACTGCTCATAGCCAATTACTCATGAACGCGTGCGCTTAATAATTGCTCGTTGGGTAGCGCACACTCACGAGCAGCTCATGAGTGTTTGCGTTTCTTTACCAAACCACAACACTGTCCGAGCAATCTCATATGTATCGGTTGTCGTCCGAATACCGTAATCAACCAGCGTCGGGTGCGGTTAGTACTTAGATGGTGAACCGATTGGGAACACCGCGTGTTGTTCATTTTTCATTAATGTTTTCTAATGACGTTATCACGCAAAATAATCGTCCGTAAACCGACTTTACAGACAACCAACATTTTTTTTTGTTAATAGCACACTTTCTAATTACATAGAAACCAATGCCGGCGTTCCACAAGGATCTGTAATGGGGCCACTACTGTTCACACTATTTAACAACGACCTACCTGCAGTGCTAAAACCGTGTAAAATACAAATGTACGCAGACGATGTACAACTGCATCTGAGCTATCCATTGGAACTGGTAAAGATTGCAGCTGAACGTTTCAACGCGGATCTGGCTTCCATTGCTGAATGGTCGAAAAATAACAAGCTTACTTTAAATGCTACAAAAAGCCAGGCTATTGTTATTAGTCGATATATGCTAGATACTGCACGCCTACCTCGGCTTTTTGTAGACAGTTCAGCCTTAGCCTACGTTCGTACGGTTAAAAACCTCGGAGTTATCTTTAATCAAAGGCTAACTTGGGAAGATCACGTGACCATCATAGTTTCTAAAGTGTACGGGACGCTGCGAGCATTAAACCAAGCAGGAAACTGTCTTCCTTTAATGACCAAAGCAACGCTAGTAAAGACCCTCCTGCTGCCAATTCTTTTGTATGCTCACCCAGTTTTTTGTGTTCTTCATAGCTCCAGTAAGCGCAAATTCAAAGTATACGTCTACAACCTACCCAGAAGAACACATACATATATCAACTTATGTCCATGACTTCCTTGGAATTATGTATGTATGTATGTATATTGGCGTTACAATCCATGAAGGACCTGAGCCGAGCTTCTCTCAATCACCCATGTGTGTGTGATTTCATTTTCCCATAGGTGAAAGGGACCTACAGTTTATTGCCGGTTCCGAACAGCGAACTTCGAGAAGCTTTTCATGACAATTTTACTACAGCGGGTTTTGTCAGAACCCCGCTGAGGAGAAACACCGTGAAAAACACGTTCGATGACATGGCTTGGAATCAGCCTACAGAATTTCATCGATTACAAGATACTGCCTTTCCTATTCAACCTCAAGAAAAATAAAAAACCGGATAACCTTTTCCAAAGACTTCACCTTGCTTCCTCTCGCAGAAGCGCAAGTTATGTCAGTCCAACAGTCAGTGTTACTGCAGGCGTGACGTTCGAAGGTTTTATCAGCGAACATGCCAAAGTTATAAAGCAAGTACGGAAGCCTGTAGGGATGAGAACGAGCACCTAATAGTAGAATCGAAGTCGATGCTGGGAAAAAACACTTCTGCAGACTGTTTAACGGCGATGTTAGTCAATATACCGCTGTCAGGCAAAATGATCCATTTCTAATTCGACGGAGACCGCAGAGAATTCTGTCCCCCTAACCTCGACGAAGTTAAGATTGCCATATCGAAACTCAAGTCGAATAAAGCTAGTGGCGCAGAAGGACTGCCTGCTGAGCTCTTCAAGGCAGCTGGAGCTGACCCGGTTATGAACATGCAGTCATCTGTAAGATATGGTCAGGGAAGAGCATGCCAGAGGAATGGAGTCTCAGCATCGTTTGCCCGATCCACAGAAAAAGAGACCCCATAACCTCCATAACACCACATCCGACAACGGACTAAGGCTAATTGATTTCCTAGCGGGGCGTAACCTCATTGTAGCAAGCACGCGATTTCCCGATCTCAACATCCACGAAGGTACCTGGCGGTCTTTTGATCAATCGACCACCAACCAGATTGATCACATTGCTATCGACGCCAGACACTCATCCAGTATTCTCGACGTACGAACCTTCCGAGGGGGCCAAGATCGACTCGGACCACTACCTTGTTGTAGCCAAGGTACGCATGAGGATGTCAAGAATGCTTAGGAGTCGAGTAGAACTACGTAAGTTTGACGTCGGAAAGCTACAATCGCAAGAGACTGCCAGAATCTTTGCCGATCGTGTCTCCTCCAAGCTCTCTCAAAATCCGACCACAGCAGCACAAACAATAGAGCAGGAATGGGCGCCATCAGAGACGCTGCCTCAGAGGTGCTGGTTCGATGAACAATGCGAACAAGCTCATGAGATAAGAGGCATATAAAGCCATGCTGCAACGACGGACGAGAGCTGCTCGCGAAATCCATGAGCAGAAGAGAAGAGAGGAACACACGCTTTTCAGAAAAAAAGAAGAGAGAGCACGGAAAGCGTGAGATCGAGGAGACGGAGAGGTAAAACGAACATTCCATGGCTACAAAACCAGAACGGCGCCCTGCAGGGTTAAAAATGGAGAACTGGTAGTAGAGTCGCAGTCGATGCTGAGGATTTGGAAAGACCACTTCTGCAGACTGTATAACGGCGATGATAGACAAGATACCGCTGTCAGGCAGAACAAGCCATTCCTAATGGAGGACGATGTAACAGAATTCCGTTCACCCGACCTAGACGAAGTCAAAATAGCGATATCAAGACTTAAGTCTAATAAAGCCGCGGGCGCAGACGGTGTGTCTGCTGAGATTCTTAGGGCGGCTGGAGATGAGCTGGTAAGGTGCATGCACCATCTCATTTCCCAGGTAGGGTCGGGGGAAAGCGTGGCCAAATATTTACGCTACGACAGATCTCGGAAACGACCCAGGAATACCAAATCGACACTCATCACCTTTTCATCGATTTCAAGGCTGCATATGATAGCGTGTATAGAGATGAGCTATACAAAGCCATGTCTAGTCTTAACATCCCTGCCAAACTTGTCCGACTGTGCAGGATGACAATGGAGAATTCTCGCTGCTCCATTAAGGTCGGTAATGAGCAAACCAAGACCTTTGATGTTAAAAAAGGATTTAGGCAAGGTGACGTGCTGTCATGCAACTTTTTCAACGCCGTGCTTGAAAAGATCGTGCAAGAGTCACTGGGCCAACACAAGAGGTACGATTTATTTCAAGTCTACGCAATTGCTTGCGTACGCCGACGACATTGACGTGATTGGACGGATACAGCGAGATGTCAAGGAGGCCTTTGTAAGCATTGAGGTAGAAGCGGCTAAGATGGGTCTCAAGGTTAATGAGGGTAAAACCAAATATCTGCTTTCATCTAAAAGAGACGGGCGACACCGACGTATTGGCCAGAAAGTCACCATGGGCGGATATAACTTTGAAGTGGTCAAGCGCTCTACCTTGGCTCACTGATGACCGGTGACAATAACACCAGCGCTGAGATAAAACGCAGAATAAATCTTGCCAACCGCTCGGAAAACCAAGGTGACACTATATAAGACCTTTATCATCCCAGTTCTCCTTTACGGGCGCAGAGGCTTGGACCTTAATAAAAGCGGATGAAGATGCCCTTGGTCGTTTCGAGAGGAAAAGTCTGCGCACTATCTACGGTCCCGTTTGTTTAAACGGTGTATGGGGGAGAAGATATAACGAAGAACTGTACGGGTTGTACAACGACATCGGCCTGGTACGACGTCTACGGATGCAGCGTCTAAGGTGGCTCGGCCTTATAGAGCGCATGGAAAATACAGCTCCGACCCGAAGAGTTTTCAAATCCACCCCGGAAGGAAGGCGCGGCAGCGAACGGCCACATCAACGGTGGCGCACACAGGTGAAAGGGGACCTTAACCAAATGGGCGTGCGGCGCTGGAAACAGCTGGCCAAAGACCGTGCCGGCTTGAGACGCTTGTTGGTTGAGGACCAGGTTCACCACGGACTGTAGCGCCGCCTAACACAACACAACCTCGACGAAGTTAAGATCGCCATATCGAAACTCAGTAAAGCTGCTGGCGCAGACGGACTATCTGTTGAGCTCTTCAAAGTAGCTGGAAATTACCTGGTTAGGAGCATGCACCAGCTCATCTGAGGAAAGCATGCTCGAGAAATGGTGTCTCAGCATTGTTGGCCCGATCTACAAGAAAGGAGACCCCTCTCACTGAGCCGACTACAGAGGAATCAATTTCCTTTACATCGCCTACAAAATCCTCTCTAGCGGTTTGTATGAACGCCTGAAACCAGGGAAGTCCACCATCGACCAAATCTTAACACTACGGCAGATCCTTTCGGCTCGACACTCACCACCTATTTGTCGACTTCAAAGCCGCATACGACAGCGTAATTAGAGACGAGCTATACAACGCCACGTCTACTTTTGACATCCCTGCTAAACTCGTCAGACTGTGCTCCATCCGAATCGGTGAACGCCTGAGGGATAGTTGGGAGGTCAAAAAAGGATTTAGGCAGGGCGATGCGCTGTCGTGTGATTTTTTCCACATCGTTTTAGAAATGATCGTGCAAAAATCACTGGCCAACACAAGAGGCACTTACTTACTTACTTACTTAACGGGCGCTACAGTTCGGGGTGAACCTGGGCCTCAACCAACATGCCTCTCCACCTAGCACGATCTTTCGCTAGTCTTTTCCAGTGCCGCACGCCCAGTTGGTTGAGGTCGCCTTCCACCTGTGCGCGCCACCTTAGGTGCGGCCGTCCTCTATTTCTTCGTCCCTCGGGGTTGGATTCAAAGACTCTACGGGCTGGAGCTGTGGTGTCCATTCACTCTACATGGCCTAGCCATCTTAGGCGTTGGATCCGTAGACGCCTGACCAGACTCATGTCGCTGTACAACCCGTACAGTTCGTGATTGAATCTTCTCCTCCAACCCTCCTCTGTGTTTATGGGACCGAAAATCGAACGCAGAATCTTTCTCTCGAAACGACCAAGGATTTCCTCATCCGCCGGACCGGGATAATTAAGGTCTTATATAAGGTCAACTTGGTCGTACGAGAGAGGGCTCTACTTCTCAGTTGCCTCTTGAGCCCAAAGAAGCAGCGGTTGGCAAGAGTAATTCTGCGCTTGATTTCGAAACTGGTGTTGTTCACCGCGGAGCCGAGGTATATGAAGTCCTTAACTACCTCGAACTTATATCTGCCAATATGCACGTTCTGTCCAAGACGTCGGTGGTAAATGTCCTTTTTCGATGCTAGCAGATATTTAGTCTTGCCCTCATTAACTGCCAAACCAATTTTTGCCGCCTCCATCTCAATACTCGCAAACGCCTCATTGACATCTCGCTGCGATCTACCTATTATGTCAATGTCGTCGGCGTATGCAAGGAGTTGCGAGGATTCGAAGAAGATTGTGCCTCTTGTATTGGCCTGTGATTTTTGCACAATCATTTCCAATACGATGTTGAAGAAATCACACGACAGCGCATCGCCCTGCCTAAATCCTTTTTTGACATCAAAACTATCGGTAAGGTGCTCACCGATTCGGATGGAGCAGCGAGCATTTTCCAAGGTCATCCTGCATAGTCTGACGAGCTTCGCAGGGATGTCAAAAGTAAACATGGCGTTATATAGCTCGTCTCTAATTACGCTGTCGTATGCGGCCTTGAAGTCGACGAATAGATGGTGCGTATCGACTTGAAACTCATTGGTTTTCTCCAGGATCTGCCGTAGTGTGAAGATTTGATCGATGGTGGACTTCCCTGGCCTGAAGCCACACTGATAAGGACCTATCAGCTTGTTTACGAATGGCTTCAGGCGTTCACACAAAACGGCAGCGAAGATCTTGTATGCGACATTAAGGAGACTTATTCCTCTATAGTTGGCGCAGTCAAAGGGATCTCCTTTTTTGTGGATCGGGCAAACAATGCTGAGACTCCATTCCTCGGGCATGCTTTCCTCTGACCATATCTTACAGATGAGCCGGTGCATGCTCCTAACCAGCTCACCCCCAGCGGCTTTGAAGAGCTCAGCAGACAGTCCATCTGCGCCAGCAGCTTTATTCGATTTGAGTTTCGACATGGCAATCTCAACTTCGTCGAGGTCAGGGAGACGGAATTCTCTGCGATCTTCGTGGATCATTCTGCCTGACGGCGGTATGTTGGTTGTCATCGCCGTTATACAGTCTGCAGAAGTGGTTTTTCCAAATTCTCAGCATCGACTGCGATTCTACTACTAGGTGTCCGTTCTCATCCTTACAGGCCTCCGTTCGGGCTTTATAGCCTTGAGACATTCGTTTTATCCGCTGATAAAATCTTCGAACGTCGTGCCTGCAATAGCACCTCTCCAAGTTTTCAATAGCCCGCTTCTCGTGCTCTTTCTTTTTTCTCTTGAGAAGCTTATGTTCCTCCCTTCTCTTAAGCTCGTAGAGCTCACGAGCCGCTCTTGTTTTTTTGTGTAGTGAGGCTTTGTATGCCTCCTGCTTTTCCGCATGAATCCTTCTACACTCGTCATCGAACCAGGTGTTTCGTCGTGGTGGAGCTTTAAGGCCCAGCACTTCCGTTGCTGTGCTCTTCAGGGCTTGTTTGCACAGGCTCCATTGTTGCTCTACTGACTGAGTGGAGGATTGCGGTGTATCGGAGAGCTTAAGGGAGACGCGGTTGGCAAAAGCACTGGCGATCTCCGGCGATAGTAGCTTTCCGACGTCATAGCTTGGTGTTCTAACTCTACTCCGCGGTGTTCGTGTTATGCGCTGACGTATCTTGGCTACTACAAGATAGTGGTCTGAATCAATGTTCGCTCCTCGGAAAGTGCGAACATCAAGGATAGTGGAGGAGTGTCTGACGTCAATCGCGATGTGGTCAATCTGGTTGGTGACTGATTGATCTGGCGACCGCCAGGTGCCTTTGTGTATATCGAGGTAGGAAAATCGTGTGCTGGCTACAAGAAGATTTCGCCCCGTGGCAAGATCGATCAGCCTATGTCCGTTATCGGATGTTGTGTCATGTAGGCTGTGTTTGCCGATGACCCGCTCAAAGATGCTTTCTTTACCCAGCTTAGCGTTAAAATCTCCTAGTATGATTTTGGTATCAAAGCTGGGGCATTTGGTATATGTTCTGTCTAGGAGATCAAAGAAATCATCCTTTATTGAGTCATCCTTGTCTTCCGTGGGGGCATGGACGCATATGAGGCTGATGTTACAGAAATTTGCCACAAGAGGCACAGTATATTGCAAATCCAATGAGGCGCTTACGAGTATTGAGGCGGAGGTGGCGAAATTTGGTTTGGCAGTAAACGAGGGCAAAACTAAATATATCTCCTTCTTTGGTGGCGCAACAGCCCATGAAGGACCAGAGCTAAGCTTCTCTTAGCCAAATATATGCAGTCATTAGAAAAGAACACTCACCACTGACGTCTTGGCCAGAACGTTTGTATTGGCAGATATAAGTTTAAAGTAGTTAAGGACGTCGCCTACCTTGGCTCCGCAGTGACCTGGAACAACGACACCAGTCTCGAAATCAAACGCAGAATCACTCTTACCAATCCCTATTTCTTTGGGCTCAGGAGGCAATTGAGTAATAGAGCCCTCTACCGAACAAGAAAGTTGACTCCAGGTCCTGCTGTACGGCGTAGAAGCATGGACATCGTTTCGAGAGAAAGATTTTGCCTTTGATTTTCGGTCCTATTAACGCAGGTGGAGGAAAAGATTCAACCACCAACCTTACGGGCTGTACAACGACATGAGTCTAGTCAGGCGTCTACGGACTCAACGCCTAAGGGGGCTAGGCCATGTAGAGCGAATGGAGAGCCTTTGAATCCAACCCCGAGGGACGAAGAAACGGAGGACGGCCACACTTAAGATGGCGCTCACAGGTGGAAGGAGACCTCAGGCAACTGGGTGTACGGCAATGGAAAAGGTTAGCAAAAGTTATTGCTAGTTGGAGGGGCATGTTGGTTGAGGCCCAAGTTCACCCCGACTTGTAGCGGCCGATAAGAAGAAGATTCTGGAATCGAACAACTGTTCCTTATAATCGTCGATCGAGTATCTGTCTATTTTTTACTTACTTGACTAACGTAATAATTTCTAGGCATGCCAGTGTGATTTCTAAAACTGGTTGACGTTAAACGGCAGTTTTTATTTAAATTTTGCAAAATTTATAGTTAAACTGGGATCACGGGCCTATATCTAAGTATTCTGTTTCCATAAAGAACCATGTTTCATAAGATGTACTATCAAAGTCCAGAAAGAAAATAGAAGTAACTAGTAGTAACAGTAAGTAATAGAATTAAGAAGTATGTATATAAGATACGAGAGTGCGCCAATAAGTCTCTTCAAAATTAGGACAGATGGGCTGCCACTTTAAACCCAATACTTTGCTTGTCAAGCAGCATCTTTTAAACTAATACGATTTGGTTTTTTTGATTGATCTGTGACAGCCATTTGAAACACAACTCTACAAGCATTTTCCTAAAAAATAGGAAAGTGATATTGACCTGTTCAGTAAACACTACAAGACATCACATAAACCAAACAAAAGCTTGAAAGTATAGACGGGACTCTTCACTACCGATTGGAGCTCTCCGATGGTGTCGTATGCATTGGTTGATCCGCGGGTGAAAGAGCGAAGGGTATGAAAAAGCTATCCGTCCAACGTAATCGTTGGACAACTTCAAAAAATGTTTGGCGACGTTCAATTGTAATCGGACCGAGTTTTTGCTACACACTAGAGATCAAGAAACAGTCAAGACAGTGGACATCTCATGGCAAATCAAAGCTGAGAAGTATCAAGGTGTATCTGTTGGACAAAAATAAATAAAAAAAAAAGCTTTGGATCGATTCACATCAGTGAGAAGATAAAATAATTTCAAAGTTCGCTTCCACCAGACCATCGAACCCGCGTACAAACCTGCAGTCGCGATGGCAACTGCATAGTCGAAAGATCGAGTCGAAACTGAGTTGAAATTTCGACCCAGGTTTTTCCGCAACGTAGTCGAAAGATCGAAGAGTTCAAACGTAGTTGAAGTGACAGATATTCAGGCTTATCATGAATTCCGAGGGAACTTGTTGTTTCCCCATTTTTTTTCCTTCCAGGCAAAAAGTTCCTCCTATTGCCAATTTCCATCGGAATTGTTTTCCCCAAACTGAATTCGAAATTCAATTCGAAAGTTTTTTTTTTTTTTCTTTTTTTGTGAAAGACTTCTGCTATCTGTTGGAGCACTCAGACAACACTGGTCCATTGTACTCCAGGCACCTTACATTACTGTATTTTTCCCGTTTGCCGGAGAAAAATGAGAAGGAGCTTCAGTGAGCTAAGAGATTCGGCACGCACCACGTCGGCCACAAGGGTGCGCTACCGTGCGCGAGCAAAGGCGGGACAGTCTCAGAGAAAATGCTCAGCGGTGTCATTCTCCTCACAATATGCAGCACAGATAGGCGTCTCGCTTATGCCGAGCACGTAGAGATGCTTAGCAAAAGTGTAATGGCCCGTAATGATTCCCACAAGTCTTCTGCAGTCGATTCTCCTTAAAGACAGGAGGAATGCTGCGGATTTCTTGCAGACATCAGGGCATACGCGCTTTGTCATCCTGCAT
This sequence comes from Eumerus sabulonum, assembly GCA_951905685.1. Classification (NCBI taxonomy): domain Eukaryota; kingdom Metazoa; phylum Arthropoda; class Insecta; order Diptera; family Syrphidae; genus Eumerus; species Eumerus sabulonum. The sequence continues at coordinate 245,698,335 of OX645060.1, forward strand.
CCTGGACAATTCCTCCATCTACGGTTGTTTGTATTAAACACCCAGTCGTTAATGTGGGAATTGACCGTGGACGCAGGTAGACAGACCTAGAGCAGGTTCAGGTCCTGAGAAGCTCTCCTCTGAACCCATTCTGGCGAGTTCATCAGATATCTTATTTCCTGGCATCCCAGAGTAGCCTGCAACCCATACAAGCCTTCATGAATTTAGTCTACCGACTCTGTTCAAGAAGGACTTTAGTTCAAGCACTAATTTGGAGCTAGTTAAGAGGCGAAATCATCCGCAAAGGCCCGGCCATAGATTCCAGAGGCACTGAGAGCATCAAGCAGAGAGTCGACCACCATGCACCATAAAAGTGGAGACAGGCCGCCGCCTTGCGGGCAGCCCTTGTTTACACTAGATTTAACACAATTTTCGAGACCTGCACCAACGATCAATGGCCTGTGCACAAGCATTGCGTTGATCCGAAAGAGCAGTGCTTCATCTACGCCGTCCCGCCTGACATGCTGTCGAAAGTAACGTTATCAAAAGCTCTCTAAATTTCGTCGAAAAAGCCCAGCGGGTACTCTTTCCTTTCAAGCGCGCATTCAATCCTTCAAACTATGTTTTGAAGCGCAGTCTCGCGGGTTTTCCGCGCTGATAAGCACGTTGCATCTCCGAAGGAGGATGCATTCGACGGACAACTTTGCGCACGTGCATCTCTGTCAGTCTCTTCATGCTTTTCAGCGTTCTCTACCAGTTGATTCATTCTAAGCTTAGGTAGGTCCTGAGTGGATTTCTCAAGCTTCCCTCTAAACCTCACCCAGTCCATCTTTCTCGGATTCTGTCTGGTTTGCAAGAAAGAGATCCCACAACTTAATCAGGTATCAGGCAAGACTCTCCAGTTAGTGATGTCCTTCACACTTCCGTTGGATAGGGTCAGCTCAATCACCTCTTGTCGTCTTGTCGTATCAAACATTGGTTGAGAGCCAACATTGTTGATGGTAAGGTAAGACGAGAGAGCGAAGTCTAAAAGAAAGTCCCCTCTTGTACTGCATTTGCTGCTGCCCCAAGCAGTGTTTTGGGCATTAGCATCGCAACACAAGATGAGACCAATCTTACTGTACTTTACCGACTTCAAAAACTTCCTTCGGTGGTGGAAGTAGTATCGAGTCGTAGCGAAAGTAGGCAGACGCAACGACGAAGTGTTCTATTGCACCGGGCGTTTTGTAGCTTAGTCTAGCAGCCACCAGATCTTGTCCACAATAGTGTCCAAGTTTGGTTGCCAATAATGAGTTCGATATGATGAGGCAGACTCTAGGCCTTTCGGACAGCTCATCAATATGAATCGTAGGATGACGTATACGCCACATAGGCATTTATTCCACACCCACGGTTCGGGGTGTGGAATACAATGTGATTTGTACTACTGCATGCAATTCTACTACTGAAAAGAGCAGTAGCAGCCTTTCAATGGTGTAGATTAATCTGGATAGAAATTATCCTGACCTTTTCAGAGATACTTACATTTTCTTGCTTTTCCTTCCTTTGTTCTTTGTTTTCCCTAGAAAAATGACAGGGAAAAAGTTCGAGGCAAATTTCGTTAGAATTTCCATCGGAAAATTATTCACAATAGGGAGAACTTTTTCCTTTTCGAACATTGTTCACAATACCAGGTTTCCCGATAAGAGAAAAAGTTCGGGGGAAATTTTGTTCATAATAAGGCTGAGTATGTATATACAGACCTTTTACTTTGATTGTGTTAGTCCTACGTTGTGCCAACTAGCAAGCGAAAAGAAAGAAAAGCAAAAGAGATATCTCACACATACAGAGACAAAATGTCAGTTCGACTCCTCGACCCAGGTTTACATGCATTTTTTCAACTCGATCCAGTGCTGCTAGTTGGATCGAGTCGAGTCGACTCTATTTCAACTCGATCCGCGTTTATATGGATTTCGATCCTAGATGAATCCGGATTCGACTACGCATGTAAACGGGGTAAGTGATGCGAGAATGCGATGCGATGCGAGAAGCGGTTGCTTGCGATAAAACTGTTCACATCCTTATGTACATACGTGCGCACAGTGAAGCGATTTTCGATGCGTATCTCGCGAGAGAGCACCGTGGCGCAGTGGGTAGTGTGTTGGCCTCTGACGCCGATGACACGGGATCGAATCCCGACACAGCCATGTCATCGAACGTGTTTTTCACGGTGTTTCTCCTCAGCGGGGTTCTGACAAAACCCCCTGTAGTAAAATTGTCACGAAATTCGCCGTTCGGAACCGGCAATAAACTGTAGGTCCCTTTCACCAATGGGAAAATGAAATCACACACAATATGGGTGATTGAGAGAAGCTCGGCTCAGGTTCTTCATGGACTGTAACGCCAACATACATACATACATACATACATACATACATCTCGCGAGATTCTCGCAAGCTTCTCGCACACAAACTCTTCTGGTCACTTTTTCAAGCGAATCTGTGCGAGTAGTATTCATTGTTGTTGTTGTTCTGATGCAATTTCATTTGTGGTCAAAATGTGGTAAAATTTTCTTTCATCGTTCCTTAACTGTGGATATATAAAGGGTTTTCCAATAGGGAATTGACAACTTTGAATTCAATTTGTGAACGCACCCTTTCACTAATCATCGAACTGTCCTTATTAGTTTATTCACTAAAGTCAACATTTTCATCATGGTAAAGTACGTGAACGAGCAGCGTCTGCAAATTATAAAAATTTTCTACCGAAATACGGAGTCGGTGACCGCAACTTTAATGCCCATATCACAATACTGCGTTAGCGCTAGCTTCGAGTGACGTTTAACATTCAACACAGGCAATTTAATGGGGCACTCTACAATACTGCGTTTGCGTTGGCGAGCTTACGTTTATTGAAAAATGAGAGGAAATAAGAAAAAATGACAGGAAATAAGAAAAAAAGAGAGCGAGAGAAAATGTAAACTCACGTAACCAAAGCAGACAAAAGTCAAACACGTCGGAAATTTCTGTGCCGTCGATCAACTGTTGCTGTGTATTGATGTGTATGCCGTATCTGTGTATTTTGTGATTTGTGTGTGTACGTTTACTTTGACATGGAGCAGCCGATAAAATTGAATTGTCATTTTCAAAGCATGCGTCGAAGCATTTCCTCGTAACACGTAATGAAGCACGCACCAACGCAGTATTGTGATATGGGCATAAGAGCGTTAACTCCAATTTTCGGTCGTAATTCTCGCCCTAGTAGACCGGCAATAACAAATCTAGTGCAAAAGTTAGAGTCTACGTATTCGTTGTGTGATATTGCCGTGTCAGCGAGACAACGGGTTGGTCGAAGTGTTGAAAATATCGCTGCCATTCGGGCGTCCATAGCAAACGATCCAAATCAATCAATTGCACGGCGTTCTCAAGAATTGGGCATCACTCAGACCACATTAACGCGTATTTTGCGTAAGGATCTTGGTTCACACCCATATAGGATCAAGCTTACTTAAGAATTGAAACCGATGAACCATCTGAAGCGACGTACGTTCTCCGATTGGGCTCTGGAGAAGATGCGCCTAGATGATGAATTTCATTGCAAATTTCATCGCCGCACCATGGCCGGCATGCCATATTTTTTCGTCGACGATAACGATATTCACTTACTGTGAATGGCCAGCGTTATCGTTATTTTTGGCCCGAATTGGTAGATATGGACTTGGACGACATGTGGTTTCAACAGGATGGTGCCATAAGCCACACAGCACACGTTACAATCGATTTATTCAAGAGTAAGTTTGATGAGCGTGTCACGATGGTCTTTCGTTACTTTACTCTCAAAAAGAAAAACCGTCCGTTTCGATTCAAAGAACAACAACGAATGCTTTATTCAAGTTTGGCATGTGTATCTATACATTGTTTGGTTGGCTGCCCTTACGTTGGGCTATGTTCGTCTGGTGACAGCTCGGCCAATCTGACATTGGAGACGTCCTCGGCTCCACAGGGTCGTCCTCCTCATCGTCATCCTCGCTTTCGATCTCTGGTCCCAGAATGCACCAAGGCTTGATCTTATCGCTGGTCACAACTGTTGTGAATTTGCGGCGTTTCTTAGACAAGTTTACTTCTTCCAAGAGATAGCGATCGTAGCGCAGACACCTTTTAACGATATATGGACCTTTGTACCGCGGTTCCAGTTTATGTGATTCTCCGCTCGGTTTTGGTACTGTCTCCACGTGCACTAGTGCGCCTTCGCAATATGTTGTGGGTGGCTTATGCTTCTTATCGAATCGTAGTTTCCAGTCCTCACGTTTCTTAGAAATTCGTTCAGCTGCAAGCTCTCGTTTTGCAGCAATGGGTTGACCATCATCGACATCATGAACCGCTTGAATGAATTGGTTAGTAATGATGTCGTTCAATTTAAAATCAAATACGAGTTCAGCTGGACAGAAGCCTGTCGTTGTGTTGTACTGTGTGTTGATCACCCAGTGAACGTTTCTTATCTCTAAGTCCCAATTACGCTCGTTTTTGTTTGAGGTTCGCAGGAACTGAAGAATCGTCTGGTTAATGCGTTCGATTTGTCCGTTCGCTCTGGGAGTCCGTACTGCCGTTTTTATATGGCGAATTTGATTTCTTCCGCAGTAATCTTCAAATTCTCTGGATGTGAACGCCGTACCACGGTCGCTTATTAAAATATCTGGCAGACCAAAGAAAGAAGTAAGTTCATTGAGTGTTTCAATTACCGGATTTGTCTTGTGTCTTGTCTTGTGTGTTCCGACAGTCGCAGGCTAAAGGTGTCCGAAGCACCTTTGGCATGGTGCAGGTTGCCCTGCAGAACAAGCAGCCCACCCATTATTTGCGACGGTAGGCCGGATCTTTCGTTCTGTATGGCTTGTTGTTTCCACGCCTGAAGTTTCCGGCCCGATGGGAGTGATCCTCTGATCTACTTCGCATCGAGGATTGCCCTTGTTTGGTTGGGGGACGTTTGTTTCTAATATTTGGGCGACCCTTAGTGGTCGCCGGCCCAGATGTGGCAACGGGTTTTGGCTCGTCACATCTGGGCGTGTCTACTACAGCAATAGGTGCAACCACCACATTGCTGGCTGTAGGTTTTTCTACTGCAGTAGTAGGTGTAACCACCATACTACTGGTTGTAGGTTTTCCTATTACGGCAGTAGGTGCACCCACCATAGTGCTGGTTGTAGGTTTTCCTACAGTGATTGGTACTACATCCAAGGATGTTTTCACCATCTTTATGAATTCAAATCTATAAGCCACTTGGCACTTAAGTTCTATTAGTTGAGCTAGAGATTTGTCGCTGACTGCTAGAACTAAGTGCAGGTGGTTTTTATCCTTATTTGACGTGCTCTGCATGACTCTCCAGTTATGTGCGTGTAAGCCGTCTTTTTGAGAGTTCATCGTCGCCAACACCTTCGTGATGGGTAAGCCGGTGCTTTGTGGGAAGTAGTCCCGTACGATATGTGACTCCAAGTCCACTCTTGTCCTTGATGGCCGTAAAATTGGTTTTCATCCACTCGGCCGTAGCTGGGTTGTCACACACAAAGTATAACTACCCTGACTTGTAGGTCGATCCCATGAAGCTAGGGGCGGAACACATACTGTGTGAGTGTGCTGCTCTTAGGAAGCGTATTCTTCTCAGGGAAGTTATGACTCCTGAGGGGATCACCTCGGCACCTTTGATTATAAATTGTTTTGCGCGCACAACCGCAATTTTTGCAAGTTCTGTGGCCAAAACACCTCTCTGGAACTCTGCTACAATGGCAGCTATTTGTTCGAGAGTAAGTTCGGCAGTTTTAGGCATCTCGTACGACTATTCTCAACAAAAGTCCTTACAAAACTGATCGCAATAACTGAATGAGAAATTCAAAACCGTTACCTTCCAAGTGCAGTTAATTGTATAAAAAATAATTTTGGCAATGACTGTATGTACATACATACATATACATGCATATCTTCTAAACCATTGAAAGCCGCATACTGTTAGGAGTTACAAATGTGAAAAATTTTATTATTTGAAAACGTGTTGCATAGTTACAGGCAAAACTGTGTTTGAAATAAAACAAGCCAAATCCGTATTTCGTATAAGAAATTCAAACGCTTATGCCTTTGAAACTAGGAAAGTCCGACCTAAAATATATATGTATTATACCAAAATTGTCAGGACAAAACCTATTTTACGGCCATAATAAGACCGAGCAAACAGAGCAACGAAGTTGATCGCGTTTAACTTGGCAAACGCCAGCTTCGATCTCTGTCCCTGCTCAATCCATGTTGAAACACAGCCTCCCCTGGATAGCTATACTGGCACTCGCCAGGTAGTGAACCAATGTGTGCAGCGACCCGACCCCTTGTTCCTGGGGAAAGAGGAAACTGGCCCTCCAGGTTGGGGGTTGCGCTTAGGGCTAACATCCCTATCGCTTAAAACAAAAATTTTGTTCAGAGACAACACATAGCCTCGGATACGGACGGATTACATGTTGATGACCCTCGCAAACGTCAAAAAGGAAACGAATTTCGGATCTGCACCTGGAACGTTGGGTCCCTCAACAGACCAGGTGCAGCCGAACAACTGGTCAACTCTTTGGACTGCTATAAGGTAGACACTACAGCGCTCCAAGAAGTGCGATGGGATGGGCCAGACAAAAAAGCGGATGTAAAACTGTGATATATACTACGGAAACTGCTACAGAGAAAATCAACAACGCTTATTCGGATGCGGATATGTCAGCGAACGCCTCATAACTATCCGCATCAAGGCCAAGCCTCTGCAATATAAGCTTACTATGTGTCCGCGCCCCCACAGAGGAGAAAGATGACCGACATAAAGACGACTTCAATGCTCTCCTAGGCAGAACGTATGCGCAATGTGAGATTTCAATGCGAAGCTGGGTAAGGAAGCTATCCTTGAACGGGTCATTGGAAAGCACAGCCTACACAACACCACGTCAGAAAACGGACTAAGGCTAGTGGACTTTATGGCGGGACATAACCTGGTAGTAGCAAGTACACGATTCCCACACCTCAACATCCATAAGGGGACCTGGCGGTCTTTCGATCAATCGACAACCAAACAAATTGAACATATTGCAGTCGACGGCAGACACTCCTCCAGCATCCTAGATGTCCGAACCTTTCGAGGAGCCAACATCGACTCGGATCATTACCTTGTTGCAGCCAAGGTACGGATGCGAATTTCTCGGAATCAACAGAGTCGAGTAAGAACACCTACATTTAACGTCGGAAGGCTGCAAGCGCAGGAGACCGCCAGAACCTTCGTCCATCAAGTCTCCCTCAAGCTCTCTCAGGTCCCGATGCAATCTGCAGAACCCATAGAACAGCAATGGAGTCGTTGTCAGAAAGCCATTAGCGAGGCCGCCTCAGATACTCAGATATACTCGGTTTCGAGCCCCCACCGTCGAGAAACCCCTGGTTTGATGATGAGTGCAGACAGGCCCATGTAGAGAAACAATGCATACATGGCCACATTGCATCGACGGGCGAGAGCTGCCCGTGAGCTCTATGAGCAGAAAAGGAGGGAGGAGCATGCGCTTCTGAGAAGGAAAAAGAAGGAGCACGAGAAGCGCGAGATCGAGGAGATGGGGAGAAGTAAAACGAACATGCCACGGCTATAATGCTAGAGTAGAAGTCTGCAGGGATGAGCACGGACAACTAGTAGTGGAGTCACAGTGGATGCACAGTGGAAGGACCACTTCTGCGAACTGTATAACGGCGAGGATAGTCCAAATGCCGCCGTCAGGCAGAGCGAACCATTCACAATGGACGAAGACGAAGGAGAATCCCGTCTACCCGACCAAGACGATGTTAAGATAGCGACATCGAAATTTAAGTCTTATAAAGCTGCTGGAGCAGACGAACTCCCCGCGGAGCTGTTTAAAGCAGCTGGCGATGAGCTGGTTAGGAACATGCACCAACTCATCTGCAAGATATGGTCGGAAGAACGCATGCCCGATGAATGGAATCTCAGTATCGTTTGCCCGGTCCATAAGAAAGGAGACCCCTATGACTGCGCCAATTACAGAGGGATAAGCCTCATGAACATCGCGTACAAGATCCTCTCTGCCGTACTGTGTAAGTACCTGAAACCGTTCGTGGACAATCTGATAGGTTCCTACCAGTGTGGTTTCAGGCCAGGAAAATCTACGATAGACCAAATATTTACACTACGGCAGATCTTGGAGAAGACCCACGAATTCCAGATCTACACGCACCATCTTTTCGTTTACCTTAAAGCCGCGTATGACAGTGTTTATAGAGACGAGCTATACAGAGCCATGTCATGTTTTAACATTCCTGCCAAACTCGTCAGACTGTGCAGGATGACTATGAAGAACTCTCGCTGCTCCATTAAGGCCGGAGTTGAACTAACCGACCCCTTTGATGTCAAAAAAGGTTTTAGACAGGGTGATGCACTGTCATGTGATTTCTTCAACATTATTCTTGAAAAGATCGTGCGGGACTCTGCGGCCAATACAAGAGGTACGATCTACTTCAAGTCCACACAATTGCTCGCCTACGCAGATGACATTGACGTTATTGGACGGACAAAGCGAGACGTCAATGAGGCGTTCGCAAGCATTGAAGCAGAAGCGGCTAAAGTGGGTCTAAGGGTAAATGGGGACAAAACCAAATATATGCTGTCATCCAAGAAAGACGCGCAACACCGACGTCTTGGTCAGAACGTCACCTTCGGCAGCTATATTTTTGAAGTAGTCAAGGACTTCGTCTACCTTGGCTCGATAGTGACAAGCAGCAACGACACCAGCCTTGAGATAAATCGCAGAATAACTCTTGCCAATCGCTGCTTCTTCGGGCTCAAGAGGAAATTGAGTAGTAGAGCCCTCTCTCGAAAAACTAAGGTTTCCCTCTACAAAAACTTAATCATCCCGGTCCTCCTCTACGGCGCTGACGGCTTGGACGTTATCAAAAGCGGATGAAGAGGCTCTTGGACGTTTCGAGAGGAAAATTCTGCGTGCAATCTTTGGAGAATGAAGGAGGAGATTCAACCAAGAACTGTACGGGCTGTTAAGCGACATCAGCCTGGTTAGACGTCTTCGGATCCAAAGTCTAAAATGGCTAGGCCATGTAGAGCGAATGGACATCAACGCTCCGGCCCGAAGAGTCTTCGACTCCAACCCCGAGGGACGACGCAGTAGAGGACGACCGCATTTAAGGTGGCGCGCACAGGTGGAAGGGGACCTCAACCAACTGGACGTGCGGCACTGGAAGCGGCTGACCAAAGATCGGGCCGGCTGGAGAGGCTTGTTGGTTGAGGCCCTGGTTCACCCCGAACTGTAGCGCCATCAAAGTAAGTAAGTAAGCTGGGACATTGGACATAGGTTCTGTCTAGGAGATCGTAGAATTCTTCTATGAGTCGATCGTCCTTTTCTTCGGTTGGGGCGAAAGCGCATATCAAGCTAATGTTTTCAAAATTAGCTTCGATGCGGATTGTTATAAAGGCGTTGGAGTCTTCCTCGAAAAATGGATTCGCATCCGAATAAGCGCTGTTTGTTCTCCTTGTAGCAGTTTCCGTAGTAAATGTCGCCCTTTTTCATCCGCCTTTTGCCTGATCCATCCCATCGCCCTTCTTGGAGCGCGGTTATATCTGCTGAGGGTTTGCTCCAATTGGTCTGTTAAGGGACCTCTTATTCCAGGTGCAGACTCTCTAGTCCTTTAGTCGTTTGCAGGGGTTGTCAGTTTTGTATCCGTCAATTTTTTTTTTTTTTTTTTTTTTGTTTTAGAGTCACACGCGCACTCAAGGCTATGGCCTTATAGCGTATTGAACGTTGTGCGAGCGCCCAGGTCGATGTTTTGACACACAACCTGAACGGAGTGCAGTGGTTTTTGGGTCGTAGATATTCGTTGCCTACTCTCAGGGGTGGTTTGTTCTACATAGGACGAGAGCCGACCAAATTTCGCGTTGGTTATAATTCTCAGTAAATCGTTCATGCACTTTTGGTGTTAGTATTGCATACGCAGAGGATGAATTTCAATTTCCATATCCGAGGCTTGTGGTTGTTTCTGAACGACTGATTTTTTCCATGATAGGCATGTTACCCCTAGGCACAAACCCCAACCTGGAGGGCCAGGTTCCTCTTTTGGTTCACTGCCTGACGGGTGTCAGAGCAGCTATCCAAGGGAGGCCACGCGGAGGCTGTGTGTCAACTTAGATTTTTTTTTTTTAAATAATGCGCGCACTCAAGGTCTAATAACCTTATTATGTCGGTGACACAGTGCGGGCAGAAGGGAGAGAAGAAGAGGAACAGAGGAGATGCCGATGGACATTGATCTTAAATGCTTGAATGTTGCACTGAGGGGGAAAACCGAATCCGGCAGGGAGTTCGAGATTCGTGTGATTCGGTTAATGAAAGATTCTCTATATTTGACAGTACGTCCAAAAGTGGGCTTGAGAGTATCTGGTAAGCATTCCTAGAGAGACGTGTATTGCGGGAGAAATGTTGAAGGGGCGGAATGCAACTGGCTATTTCATCAGAGCATTTTTGGTGGTAGTAACGATAAAACAGGGAGAGGCAGGTAACATTCCTGCGGTGTTCCAGCGAGTCTAATGTTTTGGTAATGCTGGAGTCACCTATCAGTTTTATGGCTCGTTTTTGTATTCTGTCTAGTAGGTGCAGTGAGGTCTTGGAAGCACCGGACCAGACATGAGCGTTAAACTCTATAATGAACGCCTTATAGAATGTAGCCAGATCCAAGGGTGAGAAATATTTCTTGCATCTGTATAAGAATCCTAGGCATTTCGCAGCATTCTTGGCGACACTGAATATATGGTCGCTCGAGATTGTGAGCAACACTCATACCCAGGATGGAAAGCTTTTCAGTTTCTGAGATGCGAGTGCCATTCATGGATAATGGCTGCGGGTTAGTTATACGCTTTAACGACAAGAGACAGCATTGTGTTTTGGATGCATTAAATTCCACTCTATTGTTTTTACCCCATTGGATGATGCTTACGATATCGGAATTTAATGAGCTTAACATACGCTGCCGCTCATTATCTACAACCGAAGTGCAGGGTCGTAAACTGGTGAACGAATATGAGAAGCTGAGGGTACTGTCGTCGGCGAAGGAGTGAATTGGATTAGAAGTAACAGACAAGAGAGCCCTGGGGAACACCGGCATTTACAAAGTGAGTATCAGACTTGAATCCGTCCAAAACAACTTGAATTGAACGATTCGAAAGGTAGCTTCTAATCCATTGATAGAGAGACCCATCGATCCCAAAAGCACGCATTTTCGACAAAAGGGCTTCATGCCAAACCCTGTCAAATGCTTTCGAAATATCCAGTGCAACAATTTTGCTTTCACCTGCTTGGTGAAGCGAGTGATTCCACTTCTCAGCGAGATATGCCATCATATCACCAGTGGATCTTTTGCTTCGGAAACCGTATTGGCTGTCATTGGGGAGTTTCCGTGATTCAAGATATTTCATAAGCTGACGGTTAATCAACGTTTCCATGACCTTGGAAAGAAGGGACGTTAGTGCAATGGGTCGGTAGTTGGAGGGAGAAGATGATTCGCCTTTTTTGGGTATAGGCTGGACAAATGCTGTTTTCCACCTACTCGGAAAGAGCCCAGAGGTGTAGGAATGGTGAAAAAGCTTACGCAGTGGTTTTGCCAGCGTAAAAGAACACCTCTTCAGAACTATTGGGGCAATACCATCTGGACCAGCGGATTTGTGTATGTCGAGGTCTTTAAGAACCCTTGCGACTGTACGAGTGCGGAAGTGGATTAGTCCCATGATTGAACAGGGACAGAGATCGAAGCTGTCGTTTGCTATGCTAAACGCGATCAACTTCTTTGCTCTGTTTGCTCGCTCCCTCCCCTTTATAGAAACTCTGGATTAGAGAATGGCGACATTCTATTCCGTAACACATGTACATAAAAAAGCACTAAAAACCAAGTGAACCCCTTATAGAGTGAGGTCTTATGGAGCTCATATCACAAATACGATTCAAACCGTACCTCATCGCACCCATTAAAAAGGCCGTCACACGACTGCCCCAGCTTATCTATCAACCATCGTGTAATCTTAGCTCAGTAAATGTTTTTTTGCCCCCAACAAGACAAATTAAAATTAAAACGAAAACAACTCAATTTCGACTAGGTACGAACCGATTAGTCAACATTTAAACGTTCACAGATAAAGCTTTCAGTCTACGAAAGCATACATATATGTACCTTTCCGAGCAGTATAAGAGAAACCTTCGGATTTCTATACTCGTATCCCCAGAAACAATTATTAGCTTGAGTAGAACGGTCTTCGAGAAACCATAGTCACAGAGCCGGCAACATTGTCCAATTAATGCCTCTCTCGTGCGCCGATCTCTCTTTGATATCAAAAGAAATTTCCATACACTTGCCACTATGTACTTACAGCTGGCGCGTGGACAGGTTTGCTATGTTCGGTCGCCGCGGCAGTGCTGGCGTTCTTTCCGCATGACATCAAGGCAATGTCGGCAGCACAACAATTGTGAGAAAAGCTTTCTCAGCGTTATCGATTGGTTTGACTGAAACACGAACACGAGGTACGGGTACGGGTAGTATAAAGCCGCGATTGTTGAAAGGAAGAAGACATAAGTTCACAGCTTTATCAGTCGTCGTGAAGACATTGCCGGAGAGGCTATTGGTTCGTGGTTGCTACTTGTCGGTGTTCTCCAGACGTGCTGTGTGATGCTAGTGGCATTGCTTCGCGCTTCGTGCTTCGTGCTGTGTTTTTCTCTCCCAAATTGTTGACTCGAACGAAATAAAAACAAAAAAAAAAAACTTCAAACGTAAACAAGCCGTGTAGAAAGTGACCAAAAAACATATCACTGTCGGTGCTGTATTCGTACTATCATATCGGATATTTCGTCACTGTGAGTACTGTTTATACGAATATCGGTTCGCTCATTCCAAACAATATACATGTACTAGATACATACTTGACATTCATTTAATGATTTTATAAATGTTACTTTTGAATTCACTTGAATAGTGCATTGCGTAATCTAACAGTGTAGTAGGAGTACAAAATCCAGAAATGTTGTGTTGCATGTTTGTACGAAGGCGAAAACAATTTATTGATTATTTCTACTTTGAGTAGATACAGACAGATTTGAGTATTTCAAAGCTCCACATTCGGTCGAGACTCATCACTCTCTTACTCCCAATTTCTTGACAACGCCGAAAGGTCGTCGGTCGACAGTTTTCCTGATAGTGCCAAGTGTTTAGTGATAAGAGGGTTTTAAAAAAAATTGTTTTATTTCTTCTTATAGAGCAAAAGCGAGTAGAGCAATATGACAACACCATTGCCACGAGTCGATATTGATCAGCCAAAGTTCGATCAGAGCACCTATTTGAACCGAGCAAAGCATTTCTTCCTCTTGACAAATCCATTGAATTTGCTTGCTTCCAATGCCGAGCTGGAAAGGGCCCGTCGAATTGTTCAGGACTATAAGGCTGGTAAACCTGTGCCGGACTGCAAGGATGTTAATGATTTATGGCGAGCCAAGTACCTGTATGATTCTGCATTTCATCCGGAGACTGGGGAGAAGTCAATTCTCATCGGAAGGATGTCAGCACAGATGCCGATGAATACATTGATAACAGGGTGTAAGTATGAACGTATGCTTTTGTAAAGTCTGTATATGTATATGTATAAGGGATAGGTCGCTTTTCAATTAATATGTATATGTATGCGTTGCGAGTGAACTTGTTAAATCATATAATTAGTGATCCACGCTTTGCTTTATTTAAAACATGCGTATAAATGTTTATTAAATAAAAGGCAAACTGCGAACGTTGTGGCATCTGCGATTTTCGAATTTATAATGCTCGACTAGAATTACAATAAATTACTTTAAGGTCAAAAGGTCAAACAGACTACGTTATCACCGGCAAACGAAGTTCGAACCCTCATTTCATTTTATTTCTTGATGTAATCTTCTTCTTCTTCTTAGTGGGCGCTACAGTTCGGGGTGAACCTGGGCCTCAACCAACATGCCCCTCCATCTAGCACGATCTTTCGCTAGCCTTTTCCATTGCCGCACACCCAGTTGGCTGAGGTCCCCTTCCACCAGTGAGCGCCATCTTAAGTGCGGATCCAAAGACTCTCCGGACTGGAGCTGTGGTGTCCAATCGCTCTACATGGCCCAGCCATCTTAGGCGTTGAATCCGTAGACGCCTGACTAGGCTTATGTCGCTGTACAGCCCGTAAAGTTCGTAGTTGAATCTTCTCCTCCATCCCCCGTCTGCGTTTATAGGCCCAAAAATCACGCGTAAAATCTTTCTCTCGAACCGACCAAGGGCCTCCTCCTCCGCTTTTGATAGTGTCCATGCTTCTGCGCCGTAGAACAGGACCGGGATGATAAGGGTCTTATATAGAGTCAACTTTGTCGTTCGGGAGAGGGCTCTATTACTCAGTTGCCTCCTGAGCCCAAAGAAACAGCGATTGGCAAGAGTGATTCTGCGTTTGATTTCGGAACTGATGTCGTTGTTCCAGGTCACTGCGGACCCAAGGTAGACGAAGTCCTTAACTACCTCGAACTTACGCCTCATTGACATCTCGCTGTGATCTACCTATTACGTCAATATCGTCGGCGTATGCAAGGAGTTGCGAGGATTTGAAATAGTCTGTGCCTCTTGTATTGGCCAGTGATTTTTGCACAATCATTTCCAATATGATGTTGAAGAAATCACACGACAGCGCATCGCCCTGCCTTAATCCTTTTTTGACATCAAAACTATCGGTAAGGTGTTCACCGATTCGGATGGAGCAGCGAGCATTCTCCAAAGTCATCCTGCATAGTCTGACGAGCTTAGCAGGTATGTCAAAGGTAGACATAGCGTTGTACAGCTCGTCTCTGACTACGCTGTCGTATGCGGCTTTGAAGTCGACAAATAGGTGGTGAGTGTCGACTTGAAATTCATTGCTTTTTACCAGGATCTGCCGTAGTTTGAAGGTTTGATCGAAGGTGGACTTCCCTGGCATGAATCCGCACTGATTGGGACCTATCAGGTTATTTACAAAAGGCTTCAGGCGTTCACACAAACCGGCAGAGAGGATTTTGTAGGCGATGTTAAGGAGACTTATTCCTCTATAGTTGGCGCAATCAGAGGGGTCTCCTTTCTTGTGTATCGGGCATACGATGCTGAGACTCCATTCCTCGGGCATGCTTTCCTATGACCATATCTTACAGATGAGCCGGTGCATGCTCCCAACCAGGTCATCCCCAGCTGCCTTGAAGAGCTCAGCAGACAGTCCGTCTGCGCCAGCAGCTTTATTCGACTTGAGCTTCGATATGGCAATCTTAACTTCGTTGAGGTCAGGGGGACAGAATTCCCTGCGGTCTTCGTCGATTAGAAATGGGTCATTCTGCCTGACGGCGGAATATTGACTAATATCGCCGTTGTACAGTCTGCAGAAGTGGTTTTTCCATATTCTCAGCATCGACTGCGATTCTACTACTAGGTGACCGTTCTCATCCCTTCAGGCTTCCGTTCTGGCTTTATAACCTTGGCATGTTCGCTTTATCTGTTGATAAAACTTTCGAACGTCACACCTGCAGTAACACCTCTCCAAATCCTCAATCGCGCGCTTCTCGTGCTCTTTCTTCTTGCTTCTAAGGATCTTATGCTTCTCCCTTCTTTTTAACTCGTAGAGCTCACCAGCTGCTCTTGTTCTTTTATGCAGCGAGGCCTTATATGCATCCTGCTTCGCTGTATGAATCCTCCTGCACTCGTCATCGAACCAGGTATTTCTTCGTGGTGGAGCCCTGAAACCCAAAACTTCGGATGCAGAGCTTTTCAGGGCTTGTTTGCAAAGGCTCCACTGCTGTTCTATTGATAGCGTGGAGGATTGAGGTGTATTTGAGAGCTTAAGGGAGACGCGATCGGTAAAAGCACGAGCGGTTTCTGGCGATAGTAGCTTTCCGACGTCATAACTTTGTATTCTTACTCTAAGCGCATCTTGGCTACAACAAGATAGTGTTCCGAGTCGATGTTAGCCCCCCGGAAAGTTCGAACATCAAGAATAGTGGAGGAGTGTCTGACGTCGATCGCGATGTGATCAATCTGGTTGGTAGTCGATCGATCAAAAGACCGCCAGGTGCCTTTGTGTATATCGAGGTACGGGAAGCGCGTACAGGCTAGAAGGAGATTTCGCCCCGTAGCAAGATCAATCAGCCTGTGTCCGTTATCGGAGGTGGTGTGGTGTAGGCTATGTTTGCCGATGACTCGTTCAAAGATGCTTTCCTTACCCAGCTTGACATTGAAGATTCCTAGTACAATTTTAATGTCATAGCTGGGACATTGGGCATACGTTCTGTCTAGGAGATCGTAGAACTCATCTTTGGCGGAGTCATCCTTGTCTTTCGTGGGGGCGTGGACGCAGATCAGGCTGATGTTAAAAAATTTAGCCTTGATACGGATTGTTATGAGGCGTTCGCTCACATGCCGAAAGCTTAGGACTTTTTGCCTTAGTCCACCTCGGACAACAAATCCGCATCCAAACAATCGTTGCCCTCTCTCCCTATAGCAGTCGCCGTAGTAAATATCGCAGTTTTTCATCTGCTTTATACCCGGTCCATTCCATCGCAATTCCTGGATGGCGGGGATGTCCGCTTTATAGCGGTCTAGGGCGTCCGCAAATTGTTCGGCTGCACGTGGCCTGTTTAGGGACCTAACATTCCACGTACAAAGCCGAAGATCATTGTCCTTTTTTCGTTTTTTGCAAAGGTCTTCAACATAAATCCGGTCCGTTATATCCGAGGCTTGTGGTTGTTTCGGAGTTTGTGTTTTTTACGGTTACGGCTTACTAGGCCGTAGCCCAACCGACTAATCCTGTTTCATCAACTAAGAATGCTGAATTTACATACTGACATGACTCAGCTGGTACTAAAAGGCACTTCGATCCCGATATCCAAGGAGGCTAAGTATGTAGGAGTCATCTTAGATAGCAAGCTTCTTTGGTCAAAGCATGTTGAGTCAAAAACCACCAAAGCGTTTTCGGCTTATTGGCAATGCAAAGGAGCTTTTGGCAAAACATGGGGTTTACCACCTCTGGCTCTACACGGCAATGATAAGACCTATAATTTCATATGCATCGGTTGTCTGGTGGAACAGACTAAAACGCAAACAAGTCGTGGCCCCTTTCACTAAACTCCGAAAAATGGTTTGCCTCAGCTGCATGGGGGGCTTCCCCAGCACGCTGCTCTAGATGCTATGATGAGCCTTCCACCTCCTGATATATTTACCAGAGGGTGTGCTCTGAAAGCCATGTCTCGTCTGAAGAGAAATGCCTTTTGGTATAGCTCGCATAGGAATAATGGCGTGCTTGGGCAAGAATTGTCCTGCGACCCCTGTCTCATGGACATGCCTTCTGACGCACTGACGCCCGTTATTATACTGCGCCGTAATTTCACAGTCGAGTTTCCATGGCGTCAGGATTGGCTATGGCTGGATACTGAACCTGGAAAGGATAGTCTTCGCATTTTCACGGATGGCTCCAGATCTGGGCGGGGGTCCGGTGCTGGGGTCTTCTTCGAGCGCGAAAACATCCGACTGCACTTCTCCTTAGGAAAATATGCGTCTGTCTTCCAATCAGAGATGTACACAATCCAAATGGCCATGCGCTACGTTGTGAAGCACAGGTGGAAGGGGGAAAGCATATGCGTCTATAGTGACAGCCAAGCTGCACTAAAAGCTGTGTGTAACCCCTTAACTAGCGCCAACTTAGTGCTTGAACTCAAGTCCTTCCTGAACAGAGTCGGCAGACTAAATCCATTAAGGCTTGTATGGGTTCCAAGCCACTCTGGGATCCCAGGGAATGAGATCTCTGATGAACTCGCCAGAATGGATTCAGAAGAGAGCTTCTCAGGACCTGAACCCGCTCTAGGTCTACCTGCGTCCACGGTAAAATCCTACATTAACGATTGCGTGTTTAATACACATAACCGTAGATGGAGGGATTGTCCAGGATGCAGGATGACTAAGCGCGTATGCCCTGATGTCTGCAGCATTCCTCCTGTCTTTAAGGAGAGTCGACTGCAGAAGGCTTGTGGGAATTATCACGGGCCATTACACTTTTGCCAAGCATCTCTACGTGCTCGGCATCAGTGGGAGGCCTACCTGTGCTGCATGTGGCGAAGAGGAGGATGATACTGCAGAGCATTTCTTCTGTGATTGACCCGCCTTTGCTCGCGCACAGTGGCGCACCCTTGGAGCCGACGTGGTGTGTGCCGAATCCCTTAGCTCTACATCACTGAAGCTCCTTCAAATTTTTCTCCGGAAAACGGGGTAAGAGTCTAGAGTCTAGAGTACAATGGACCAGTGTTTGCGTCTGAGTGCTCCAGCGGATAGCAGAAGCATTCAACAAAAAAAAAAAAATTATTTAGAAAAAGGCCCTAATCGCTGGAATTCGCAAAATCGGCGCCATTACATTAATTTCCAACTGGGATGTTAGTAAGGTTTACAAAGAAGCTTTAATATGAAACATTTGCAGAACGTTGTGACTATTATTAATGAATTGCTTGACTAATTCGCTTCTGTCAACAGATTGGAAACACAGTCTCTTATACTTTTTCTTCTTTTCGGGCCAGCGACCCATGGAGGATCTGAGCCTGAACTATAGCTGCCTTCCATCCTTGACGCTGCTTCCAGTTATCCAGACCAAGATGTCTTACATCCGCGATTACTTGGTCTTTATACCGGATGTTCGGTCTTCCTCTTCTTCTCGAACCAGGAGGCTCGGAGTCGAAGACCCTCTTAGCTGGAGCGTTGATGTCCATGCGCTCGATGTGGCCGAACCAGTGTAGTCGACGGATCCTTGCCTTTCGGACTACATCCACATCTTTGTACAGCTCGTAGCGTTCGCGGTTGTGTCTTCTTCTCCATTCACCTTCCTCACAGACAGGACCAAATATCCGGCGCAGAATTTTTCTTTCGAAAGAACCTAAAATCAGCTCCGCTGTCCTGATTATCGTCCAGCTTTCGGCTCGTACAGCAAGACTGGCAGAATGAACGTTTTGTAAAGCATGACTTTGGTCTTTCGAGTGAGGAGTTTTGACCCCAGTTGCTTGGACAAGCCGAAGTAGCAGCGGTTGCCAAGGGCGATTCTATGCCGGATCTCCACTGTGGTGTCATTTGTGGAATTTACGTTTGCCTCGAGGTAGACAAACTCCTTAACAACCTCGAAATTGTAGCTGTGAATTGTCATATTGTGTCCCAGGTGGTGAGCGAAGGATTGGTTTTTGCTTGACAGCATGTACTTCGTCTTGTTCTCATTGACCTTAAGACCAACTCGTTTCGCCTGTTCTTCAATGGCCGTGAATGCTTCCACAATGCCACGGCGAGAACACGCGATGATATCGATATCATCCGCGCATCCTAGCAGCTGAATGGACTTGTAGAAGATAGGGCCTTCCCTGTTGACGCCTGCCCGTCGCACTATCTGCTCCAGCACCAGGTTGAAGAAGTCACATGACAGCGCACCTCCGTGCCGAAATCCGGTACATGCTTCAAATGATTCTAAGGTCCTAGAACCTAGTTGCACGGTGCATCGCGTATTTTTTAGCGTGGCGCGACACAACTGGATCAGTTTTCCCGGGATCCCGAATTCGGCCATCGCACCAAACAGTCCTTTACGATGAATGCTGTCGTATGCGGCTCTGAAATCGGTGAAAAGATGGTGTGTATCGATTCGAAACTCGTTGGTCTTTTCCAGGATTTGCCGAAGTGTGAAAATTTGGTCTATAGTCAATTCGCCGGGCCGGAAGCCGCACTGGTAGCTGCCGATTAGTGCAGTGCAAAATGGCTTTAGACGTTCGAACAATACGCTGGACGGGATCTTGTATGCGACATTGAGCAGGAATATACCTCTATAGTTCTTGCAAGAGGTAGGATCGCCTTTTTTGTGGATGGGCAAATAGAGCTGGTATTCCAGTCGTCGGGCATGCATTCATCTTCCCAAATTCTGCAGATGATCTGGTGCATGCTCCCTACCAGAACATCGCCGCCAGCCTTAAAGAGCTCTGATGGCAAGCCATCTGAACCTGCCGCATTGTTATTCTTCAGGTTCTGAATAACTGTGCCGACTTCTTCGATGCTGGTTGGGAGGACAATTTCAGCGGCTGGAGTTGGGATTTCCTCGGCCCCTACCACTCCCCCTTGGTCTTGCTCGTTAAGCAGCTGCTGGAAATGCTGCTTAAATACATCCACTATTCCCTGCGGGTCGGCGACAGAATTACCCTCGCAGTTTCGATAAGCCTGGGTGCCCTTTTTGAAGCTTCCTGCAAGACCTTTGGCTTTCTTGTAAAAGGCTCGTGTTTTATGCTTATCCCTAGACTCCTCGATATCCTTGAGCTGGGAGGCTGCGAAGATTCTTTTTTATTGTCGCAGTAGTTTTTTCTCCTCCCTTCTTCTGGCTCGGTACTCTTCTTGCGTTGCCCTGGTTTTCCTCTGCAGCGCCTTTTGGTATGCCTCGTCGGTTGCTGTCTTTTTCTGTTCACACTCGCCATCATACCACGGGTTTCTTGTCGGGGGTGGTAGGTATCCTAAGGTGGTTTCGCCTACTTCCTGAATGGCTGAGCGGCATTGCAGCCACATATTATTGGCATTTGTGTTCGACGTAGGCATACCGTAGAGTCTTTCGCTCAGCTGCTCCCTGTAGACTCTGGTAACCTCCGGTGTGCTCAGACGCCCAATTTCGAACCTCCTCCTGGTGGGCTTTTTTTCTTTTTTTTTTTTTTTTTTTTGTGCCAGTCACACGCGCACTCAAGACTAAGGCCTTATAACGTATTGAACGTTGTGCGGGCGAAGGTAACAGGGTGAGGGAAAGTTTCGCGCAGGTTGATGTTTTTTTGACACGCAACCTGAACGGAGTGCAGTGGTTTTTGGGTCGTAGATGTTCATTGACTACTCTCAGGCATGGTTTGTCCTATATAGGACGAGAGCCGACCAAATTTCGCGTTGGTTATAATTCTCAGTAATTCGTTCATGCACTTCTGGTGTTAGTATTGCATACGCAAAGGATGAATTTCAATTGACCACATACTGTGAGTGTTATGCCTGCAGCAGTACGTTTGGTCACTTTCCAATCACAACTGTGTTGCATACTTTTTTCCGTATAGGAATTGCTTTTTTTTTGGCTATGAAACGAATTTGAACTATAGACCTTCCTCTCGACAGCCGATGATGTTAACCACAGCCACCCCCTTGATGTTCGGACTTTCCGGGGGGCTAACATCGACTCGGGCCACTATCTTGTATTAGCCAAGATGCGCTTACGGATACCACAAACGCAGCGGAGTAGAGTAAGAATACAAACTTATGACGTCGGAAAGCTACTATCGCCAGAAACCGCTCCTGCTTTTACCGATCGCGTCTCCCTTAAGCTCTCCAATACACCTCAATCCTCCACGCTATCAATAGAACAGCAGTGGAGCCTTTGCAAACAAGCCCTGAAAAGCTCTGCATCCGAAGTTTTGGGTTTCAAGGCTCCACCACGAAGAAACACCTGGTTCGATGACGAGTGCAGGAGGATTCATACAGCGAAGCAGGATGCATATAAGGCCTCGCTGCATAAAAGAACAAGAGCAGCTCGTGAGCTCTACGAGTTAAAAAGAAGGGAGGAGCATAAGCTTCTTAAAAGAAAGAAGAAAGAGCACGAAAAGCGCGCGATTAAGGATTTGGAGAGGTGTTACTGCGGGCGTGACGTTCGAAAGTTTTATCAACAGATAAAGCGAACATGCCAAGGTTATAAAGCTAGAACGGAAGCCTGCAGGGATGAGAACGGACAACTAGTAGTAGAACCTCAGTTGATGCTGAGAATATGGAAAAACCACTTCTGCAGACTGTATAACGGCGATGTTAGTCAATATACCGCTGTCAGGCAGAATGATCCATTTCTAATCGACGGAGACCGCAGAGAATTCTGTCCCCCTGACCTCGAAGAAGTTAAGATTGCCATATCGAAGCTCAAGTCGAATAAAGCTGCTGGCGCAGTCTGCTGAGCTCTTCAAGGCAGCTGGGGATGACCTGGTTGAGAGCATGCACCAGCTCATCCGTAAGATATGGTTAGAGGAAAGCATGCCCGAAGAATGGAGTCTCAGCATCGTATGCCCGATCCACAAGAAAGGAGACCCCTCTGATTGCGCCAACTATAGAGGAATAAGTCTCATTAATTTCGCATACAAGAACTTCGCTGCCGTTTTGTGTGAACGCTTGAAGCAATTCGTAAACAATAGGTCCTCATCAGTGTGGCTTTAAGCCAGGGAAGTCCACCATCGATCAAATCTTCACACTACGGCAGATCCTAGAGGAAACCAATGAATTTCAAGTCGATACGCACCATCTATTCGTCGACTTCAAGGCCGCATATGACAGCGTAATTAGAGACGAGTTATATAACGCCATGCTTATTTTTGACATCCCTGCTAAGCTCGTCAGACTATGCAGGATGACCCTGGAAAATGCTCGCTGCTCCATCCGAATCGGTGCAGAACTGACCGATAGTTTCGAAGTCAAGAAAGGATTTAGACAGGACATCATATTAGAAATGATTGTGCAAAAATCACAGGCCAATACAAGAGGCACAATCTATTTCAAATCCTCGCAACTCCTTGCATACGCCGACAATATTGACATAATAGGTAGATCACAGCGAGATGTCAATGAGGCGTTTGCGAGTATTGAGATGGAGGCGGCAAAAATTGGTTTGGCAGTTAATGAGGGCAAGACTAAATATCTGCTGTCATCGAAAAATGACATTTACCACCGACGTCTTGGACAGAACGTGCATATTGGCAGATATAAGTTCGAGGTAGTTAAGGACTTCATATACCTCGGCTCCGCGGTGACTTGGAACAACGACACCAGTTTCGAAATCAAGCGCAGAATTACTCTTGCCAACCGCTGCTTCTTTGGGCTCAAGAGGCAACTGAGAAGTAGAGCCCTCTCTCGTACGACCAAGTTGACCTTATATAAGACCTTAATTATCCCGGTCCTGTTATAAGGCGCAGAAACATGGACTTTATCTAAAGCGGATGAGGAAATCCTTGGTCGTTTCGAGAGAAAGATTCTGCGTTCGATTTTCGGTCCCATAAACACAAAGGAGGGTTGGAGGAGAAGATTCAATCACGAACTGTACGGGTTATACAGCGACATGAGTCTGGTCAGGCGTCTACGGATCCAACGCCTAAGATGGCTAGGCCATGTAGAGCGAATGGACACCATAGCTCTAGCCCCGAGAGTGTTTGAATCCAACCCCGAGGGACGAAGAAATAGAGGACGGCCGCACCTGAGGTGGCGCGCACAGGTGGAAGGGGACCTCAACCAACTGGGCGTGCGGCATTGGAAAACACTAGCGAAAGATCGTGCTAGGTTGAGAGGCATGTTGGTTCACCCCGAACTGTAGCCCCCGTTAAGTAAGTAAGTAAGTATCTAGTGACAAAAATCCAGGCAGACTTTGTATATGACCCAGTATATTTGATCGAAAACTGAATACTAATCAGGGGTCATCATTAAGCATCCGTAGCATCATTGTGTAGCATATAGTCATCGTGTTCGAAATACAGTATATAATTATTTCTTACTGTGATCCCAAATCTAAGCAAAAGCTGTAGACTGACAGCCCACGTTACAATTACAGGCATGATGACCTTCTACAAAACCAATACCGCCGTCATTTTTTGGCAGTGGTTTAATCAAACATTTAACGCAATCGTCAACTACACCAACCGTTCCGGTGCTAATCCCATCACCACATCGTAAGTATTTCAAACTACAATAGATACGAGTACATCACGTTACTAGGCAAACTAATTGAAGTTGATTTTCCTAGGCAATTGATGACATCGTACGTTTTGGCGACAGGCGGTGCCCTAACAACGGCTCTAACACTAAACAGAGTAGTGAAGGTAATTGAAAGACGCTCGTCTTCACACTGACTTAATTGGTTTATTTACAGAATCTGAATCCTCTAATTGGGAGGCTCGTCCCCTTAATGGCTGTCTCCTCTGGAAATTGTATTAACATCCCAATGATGCGAATGCAGTAAGTTTGTTTTCATTGCCCAAAAAAAATTTACGAAACTACTGTACGAGTGCGTGTTATGAAATTTTTTTTTAAGGGAACTTAAAAATGGTGTTGCTCTGTACGATGGTAATAATAATGAGGTCGGCGTCTCTAGGAAAGCGGCAGCGACTGGCATTGCAGCTGTTATCCTAAGTCGTATCTCAATGGCTATACCCGGTATGACTCTGACCCCGTTGCTGATGGAGAAGCTTACCAAACGAGGAGTTCTAAAGCGCTATCCATGGGCCGATGCTCCAATCCAAACGCTATTCTGTGGATTTGTTCTCATCTTTGCAACCCCTATGGGTTGTGCTTTCTTTAGTCAAAAAGCGTCGATTAAGGTAAGGTCATCATAAGCGAGATGTAAAACATAATTTACATTTTACTTTCGTTTTATTTTAGGTCTCAAGCCTTGAGCCATCCGTGCGAGATTCAATACGGAAGAAGAATCCCGATCTGGAAATAGTCACGTACAATAAGGGGCTCTAAAATGTATAGTCGTCTTAAAACGAACGCATTAACTAGGCAGAAACAGGCATGCATAATACATTAGAAAAGCGGACAATAAATATTAAATTTGCTGTGAATATAAGCCCTTAGGTACATTTATACATACGTGCATATGTAGTCTTAAAAATTCTGCTTAATGTGTCCCTTTAAAATCGACAATAGGCTTTCCTTTATATACATATGTATTTATATCAGTCATATGCAGGGTCGATCTTTAGAACAGATGTACCTTATATACCTCATCTTAATAAATGTCCTACTATCCTACACGAGTTATTGCAATATAAAATGTTGTTCCACTATTTAGGTGTTTGTATCTGGGGAACTATGCGAGCAAACCGGTTCGATGGAAGACCGGTTTGCGGTCGGAATAGTGACTTCTCTATTTTAAGTTCCAACCGAAGATGTAGCTGGAATAAGCTTTCATATGGATTCAATAAAGTTCCACTGACAGCTGAAACTTTCGCATTGAAGACGATTGCCATAGGCAGCATTCTAACAATGTTTTTTGTAATACGAAATCTATAGATTCATATGCGCGGTAGTAGAGGGTCCTACCGGGGAGGGAGGGAGCGAGCAAACAGAGCAAAGAAGTTGTTTATTGTTTATTGAAATTGGAATAAGCGCTAACACATTAAGATAAATCTTATAAGCTAGTGATAGCAAATGAATATCGGTAGATATATTATACATATTACAAAAAAGATGAGATTACTGAAATAAATTCTTAATTTCTAACATGGTTTTTATATATAAAAGTTAAGGGGTAAAGATATGATGAGAGGAAAAGGTAGGAAGGTTAATAAAAGAGGAGTTAGAAGTTCGTTGCTTTGATTAAATATTACCGAGAAAAAGTTTGAGTTTATTTTGAAATTGTTTTATGCTGTCCGACTCTGGTACGCGTGTTGGGAGTAAATTCCAAAAACGGACTGCAGCAATAAAGAATTGTCTTTCTGATGTAAGGCACGAGAAACGAGGAAGGATCAAGTTGTTTGTTCCGCTTGATGCCGAGAATCGAAGAATTTCGTAGAGATAGCCAGGTTGTTTTGTATGAAGAATGGCGAAAAGTAGTTTCATAGTACGGAACTTGATGAAGTTTTTAAGTGACATTTTAAGAAGGTTTGTAGATAGATGTGAAATATGATCATATTTTTTTAGACCGTAAATGTATCTGATAACGCTGTTAAATGCTGCATTCAGTTTACCATTGCTGACATAGTCACAGTTGTAGTATATTTCGCAACCGTATGTAAGAACTTGAGTGACAAGTGCCTTTGCAAGAAGCATTCTTGTATTAAGCGGGGTGAAACGCTGAACGGTCCATAAAGATCTAAGAATTCCGTAGGTTTTACCTACTACTGCGTTAACGTGGTCGTTCCAAGTTAATGTCCTGTTGAAAACCATGCCTAAGTTTTTCGATTTATTTGAAAACTCTAAGGGGATTCCATTTATTGCAACAGTTGGGAAGTAAGATAGGTCCAGAACTTTTTTCGATATAATTAAACATTTGCATTTCGCTGGATTTAGCATCAAGGTGTTACGTTCTGCCCATGCCTTTATTCTGTCAAGTTCTTCGTTAATTGAACAGACACAGTTTTCTAGAAGGCCTATGGGGCAGCTTTTATAGACTTTTATGTCATCTGCGTAAAAATGTTTTGAGACATTGTTCAGGATGGAACCTATTTCATTGATGTACAACGAGAACAACAGAGGAGAGAGGATCGAGCCCTGGGGGACACCACGTTGGATCGGCAGGAACTCGGAAAGCTGATTTTCGATACACACAGCTTGCTTCCTATCTAGCAAAAAGGAGGAAACAAGTTTGATTGCCTCTGAGGAAACGTTGAACTTATGGCGCAGTTTGTTCAAGAGGAGTGAGTGGTCAACCATGTCAAAGGCTTTGGAAAAATCTAGAAGGACTAAGAAGGTAACCCAGCTATTATCTAGTTTAGCCCTTATATCTTCAGTGACTTTGAGGAGAGCTGTTGTGAAGCTATGCTTTGGACGGAAACCGGATTGGATGTTTACTAGAAAATTGTGACGCGCTATATAATCATAGAGTTGTTTTTGCATTATACGTTCACACACTTTGGATAAAAAGGGTAGAACCGAAATTGGTCGAAATTCCTCACAGCGGGCGTTTTTAGGAATTGGTATTATTTTGGCGAGTTTCCATTGTTGCGGGAAAATTCCGGCTGTTAAGGTGGTGTTGATAACATGTGTTAAAAAAGGCAGCAACAGCGGCAGTATACATTTCAGAAATGTGGGATTTATATCGTCGACACCTGATGCCTTAGATTTTATGGTCAGCATGCTTCCTAACACTTCTTGACTGTCAACGCAGGAAAAACTAAAAGGCGAGAACGGAAAAACCGGTGGTATTTCCGCAGGTTCTTGATTAACGGTGCGAGCTGCACTAGGTGAAGATAAAAACTTCCGATTTAGTTCGTTAGCGTTGATATTGTTTTGTGGACATGTTTTTTGCTTTCCTATGCCAAGAGTCTGGAGATTTTTCCAAAGTTTGTGACTATCAGAGGGTACCTTGAGGTGGTTTGAGTAAAAAGTAGTTTTAGCCTCTCTTATTTTTTGCACAACTTTATTACGTAACCTTTTATACGCCACATGCAGGTCTTCAATCCTTGTTCGAACCCAGCGTTTGTAGGCCTGATCTCGTTGATTAATTAAACGTTTGATTGGTTGTGTGAACCAAGTTTTTGATGCTTGGTCAAACTTCTTAATTCTAAATGGCACGTGCGCATTGAAAATATTCACTAAGTTATCATTAATAAACTGAACTTGATCAGTTGGTGAAGTCATACAGTAAATATTTTTCCACGGTATAGTACGAATATGTTGTTCAAGATTTACAGGATCCATATTTTTGAAATCTCTGAAACATATTTGCCGGGTTTCTCTTTCTACTTGGTTCCCCGTCTGAAAATCGAAGTTTAGAAAAATAAGGTCGTGATAGGAGAAAACAGGTGCTGAGAGTTGGTCAGAGCATAGGATTTGTTCTTTTTTGCTGACGAAGAAAAGGTCTAATAGAGTGCTAGATGACCGAGCGAAATGGGTAGGCACAGTTGAGTTGACCACGTATAAATCAAATGAGTGCATTTGTTCTATGAGACGCTTATCGACAAAAATGTTGCTGTTGAAGTCACCACATAGTATTATATTAGGTGAACTGACTTTGATTTCTTCCATTAAATCGTATAGTGGATCCAGGCCGATATTATTATTTGGCCTATACACTGTTCCTAACATAAGACTACCTTCGCTACCTATGACGTCGAGAAACAAGTATTCCAATGGTGAGTAGGGTGGTTAGGAGCATCTTATTTTACTAGTTAAGTCATCTTTTACATAAATTGCAACACCACAGCCCCCTCGAGCCCATCTGTCTGCCCTAAAGAGTTTGTATCCTTGTAGAAGGTATAACGTGTCTTTAAGTTCTTTGTTAAACCAGGTTTCTGAGATACATATCGCATGCAACCCAGAGTTCTCAAACAAATAGCGAAACTCCTCGATTTTGGGCATTAAACTCTGCGAGTTGATGTGTACTACTTTGAAGCCCTCTCTGTAATTGCTTAACACTTTAATCATTGACCTGAGTACAACGTCACTGTAGCCGTGTCTGGAATTTCTATGATGTTCACTCATCTCTGTGCCGGCAGTTTATCCGATGAGTGAACAGCAGCATTCTCAAAATATTAATGAAATCAAAGCAACTTCTTTTACAACAATAAAAATAATGCAGGATTCTAAGCATTGCATAGAACCCAGCAGAAAGTACAGAAAATAGAGGAATAATGGAAAAATAAGAGAAAGGGGAAAGGATTGACAAAAAAGAAAAGCACGTTAAAAGAGAAAACGTACTACATTTACTCATAGCAGTGGGCGGCATCATGTTGCTTCTGGTTGACATCTCATGGCAATAGCGTTCCAAACTAGATCACTCTCAATGAGAATACTTTCGGCGTGTTCACTCTCCTTAACGTAGACATTACCAGATCGGGTATACACCGCAAATATCTTATGATTCCGCTTGAGTCGGTTGGCTTGTTGGTAGTAGTGGCGATTTTTGCTTGTTAAACTACCATCCATAAAGATGTTTATATTTTTTGCGGCTTGAATGTCGGCATCCTGGAGGCACAGTTGTCTCTTGTTCTTACGCGATCGATTTGATCGCGTTTAACATGGCAAACGCCAGCTTCGATCTCGGTCCCTGCTCAATCCAAGTTGACATACAGCCTCCGCGTGGCCCCCCTGGATAGCTACCCCGGCACCCGCCAGGTAGTGAACCAATGTGTGCAGCGACCCAACCCTTGTTCCTGGGGAAAGAGGAACCTGGCCCTCCAGGTTGGGGGTTGTGCTTAGGGGTAACATCCCTATCACGTAAAAAACCTACTTGTTCCGAAACGACAACAAGCCTCGGATACGAACGGATACAAAGCTGACGACCCCTGCAAACGACTAATGGACTTGAGAGTCTGCACCTGGAATGTGAGGTCCCTTAACAGACCGGGTGCAGGCGATCAATTGGAGCAAACCCTCAACTGCTATAAAGCAGATATAACTGCACTCCAAGAAGTGCGATGGGATGGACCAGGCAAAAAACGGATGAAAAACTGCGACATCTACTACGGGAACTGCTACAAGGAGAACAAACAGCGCCTATTCGGGTGCGGATTCGTTATTAGAGGAAGACTCCGACAAAAAGTCTCAAGCTTCCGAGATGTAAGCGAACGCCTCATAACAATCCGCATCAAAGCTAAATTTGGAAACATTAGCTTAATATGCGCTCATGCCCCAACGGAAGAAAAGGACGATCGACTCAAAGAAGAATTCTACGATCTCCTAGACAGAACATATGCCCAATGTCCCAGCTACGACACAAAAATAGTCCTAGGAAATTTTAATGCAAAACTGGGCAAGGAGGACATATTTGAGTCGATCATAGGAAAGCATAGCCTCCATAACACCACATCCGACAACGGATTAAGGCTAATCGATTTCCTAGCGGGGCGTAACATCCTTGTAGCAAGCACGCGATTCCCCCATCTCAACATCCACAAGGGTACCTGGCGGTCTTGTGATCAATCGACCACCAACCAGATTGTTCATATTGCGATCGACGCCAGACACTCCTCCTGTATTCTCGACGTACGAACCTTCCGAGGGGCCAACATCGACTCGGACCACTACCTTGTTGTAGCCAAGGTACGAATGAGGATATCAAAAATGCTTAGGAGTCGAGTAGGACTACGTAAGTTTGACAATCGCAAGAGACTGCCAGAATCTTTGCCGATCGTGTCTCCTCAAAGCTCTCTCAAAATCCGCCCACAGCAGCACAGACAATAGAGCAGGAATGGGCTCATTGCCAGAGCGCCGTCAGAGATGCTGCCTCAGAGGTGCTGGGTTTCAAACAGCCACCACCTAGAAACCCCTGGTTCGATGAACAATGCGAACAAGCCCATGCAGCAAAACAAGAGGCATATAAGGCCATGCTGCAACGACGGACGAGAGCTGCTCGCGAAATCTATGAGCAGAAGAGAAGAGAGGAACACACGCTTTTCAGAAGAAAGAAGAGAGAGCACGGAAAGCGTGAGATCGAGGAGATGGAGAGATGCTTCCGCAGGAATGACGCCCGTAAGTTTTACAACAAGGTAAAACGAACATGCCATGGCTACAAAGCCAGAGTGGCGGCCTGCAGGGATGAAAATGGAGAACTAGTAGTAGAGTCGCAGTCGATGCTGAGGATTTGGAAAGACCACTTCTGCAGACTGTATAACGGCGATGATAGACAAGATACCGCTGTCAGGCAGAACGAGCCATTCGCAATGGACCACGAAGTAACAGAATTCAGTCCACCCGACCTAGACGAAGTCAAAATAGCGATATCAAGACTTAAGTCTAATAAAGCCGCTGGCGCAGACGGCCTGTCTGCTGAGCTTTTTAAGGCGGCTGGAGATGAGCTGGTAAGGTGCATGCACCATCTCATCAGCAAGGTATGGTCGGAGGAAAGCATGCCCGACGAATGGAATCTCAACATCGTTTGCCCGGTCCATAAGAAAGGAGACCCCTATAACTGCGCAAACTATAGGGGAATAAGTCTCCTTAACATCGCATATAAGATCTTCTCTGCCGTATTGTGTGAACGCCTGAAACCGTTTGTGGATAACCTGATCGGCTCTTATCAGTGTGGTTTCAGGCCAGGTAAATCCACAATAGACCAAATATTTACGCTACGGCAGATCTTGGAGAAGACCCAGGAATACCAAATCGACACTCACCACCTCTTCGTCGATTTCAAGGCCGCGTATGACAGCGTATATAGAAACGAGCTGTACAAAGCCATGTCTAGTTTTAACATCCCTGTCAAACTCGTCCGACTGTGCAGGATGACAATGGAGAATTCTCGCTGCTCCATTAAGGTCGGTAATGAGCAAACCGAGACCTTTGATGTTAAAAAAGGATTTAGGCAGGGCGACGCGCTGTCGTGCAACTTTTTCAACATCGTGCTTGAAAAGATCGTGCAAGAGTCACTGGCCAACACAAGAGGTTTATTTCAAGTCTACGCAATTGCTTGCGTACGCCGAGGCTTTCGTGAGCATTGAGGTAGAAGCGGCTAAGATGGGTCTCAAGGCTAATGAGGGTAAAACCAAATATCTGCTTTCATCTAAAAGAGACGGACAACACCGACGTATTGGCCAGAACGTCACCATGGGCGGATGAAGATGCCCTTGGTCGTTTCGAGAGGAAAATTCTGCGCACTATCTACGGTCCCGTTTGTTCAAACGGTGTATGGAGGAGAAGATATAACGAAGAACTGTACGGGTTGTACAGCGACATCGGCCTGGTACGACGTCTACGGATACAGCGTCTAAGGTGGTTAGGCCATGTAGAGCGCATGGAAGATACAGCTAAGACCCAAAAAGTCGTCGAATCCACTCCGGAAGGAAGGCGCGGCAGAGGACGGCCGCCTCAGCGGTGGCGCACGCAGGTGGAAGGGAACCTCAACCAACTGGGCGTGCGGCACTGGAAACAACTGGCCAAAGACCGTGCCGGCTGGAGACGCTTGTTGGTTGAGGCCCAGGTTCACCACGGACTGTAGCGCCACCTAAGTAAGTAAGTAAGTAAGTTATCCTGTTTTGCAGGATGGAGGAGTGGGCAGTGACATAGCTCGCCCATTTCGAGTTGGCTCTTAGTCTTATAGCCGTGTGTGTGGCAACTTGCTTACCGAAAATATCGAGTGGTCTAAGGTCACCGTTGGTTTGGACCTGAGGGCCCCGGTAATGCACATACATGCCATCCTTTGTACCTTCTCGAGTTGTTTGTGGTATGTTGTCTTGTCCAGTGCAGTCCACCAGACTATCATTCCATACATTAGTATGGGTCTAACGACCGTGATGTAGAGCTATAGAGTGATCTTGGGGTTGAATCCGCATTATTTTCCTAGGGCTTTCTTACATGTGTAGAGAGCTATTGTTGCTTTTTTTGCTCTTTCAATTGTGTTGCTCTTCCAAGTTAGTTTCCTATCGAGTATAATGCCAGGGAATTTGGCACTAGGGGAGTAGGTTAACCTGGTATCGAGCAGAGTGATAGGGCAGTTTTCCGGGATTTTGTGCTTTTTGGTGAAAAGCACGAGCTCCGTTTTCTGTGGGTTAATCCTGAGCCCGTTACTATGCGCCCATTTGCACAGAAATGAGAATGCCGCTTGCATGCGGTCATTCAGTGTAGATAGGTATTTACCTGAGATTGTGATGGCAACGTCATCGGCGTAGGCAACAACGTCCAGGCCTTCTTTCTCCAGTTTGATTAGTAGTTCGTTTACAACTACATTCCAGAGAAGAGGTGAGAGGACCCCACCTTGCGGGGTCCCCTTGGTAACTACTCTAGTAGTTACTAGGCTTCCCCACTTAGAGTGCGGAAACCATACTGCCGGTCATTCAGGAGTTTCTGCGACTCGAGATATTTCATTAGCTGACGATTTATCAGCATTTCCATGACCTCGGAAAAAAGGGACGTTAATGCAATGGGTCGGTAATTGGAGAGAGAAGAAGGTTCGCCTTTTTTGGGAATGGGCTGGACAAATGTTGTTTTCCACCTACTCGGGTAGAGTCCAGAAGAGTAGGAATGGTGAAAAAGCTTACGCAGTGATTTTGCCAGCGTAGAAGAACACCTCTTCAGAATTATTGGGGAAATTCCATCTAGACCAGCGGATTTGTATATGTCAAGTTCTCTAAGGACTCTCGCAACTGTACGAGTACGAAAGTAAATTTGCCCCATGGTGGAATCAACGTACTCTAGAACAGACAGAGACAAAGATGATCTGGGAAGCTGTGAGTTAGCTGCGAAATGGGCAGTAAGCAGATTGGCTTTGTCTAAGGGTTTGACAGCTGGAATGTCATTGTGGATGAGCGTGGGTATAGACGACGAGACGGAGTTCTTGATGTTTTTGACGAAAGTCCAAAACTTCTGCTACCTTTGGGACATTGTAGGATCTTACGTCTCAGTTTTTGGTCGTGTAAAAATGTAGCTCGTCGAATGTGGGAGATGCAGTCATTTCTGGCTTGTATCCATATATCTTTGTCGGTTTTCCTCAGTAGTGTTTACTTTAACATTCCGAATGCTTATCTTTCTCAACCTAATAACCTCATTACAGCTCAAGTCAAACCAGGCTTTATCTTCCGGCTTAATACATTTTATCTTGTTGGGAATGAAAGTGGCTATGCCAGTATGGATAATGTTTGTGATCATATCAGCTGCGGCGTCCACGTCGTTGTCGAGGAAGCACAACGACCAGTTAAAGCACCGAAAGAAGTTGTTAGGGCCACACCCATTAGCTTTCTTATATATCCATGCCATTCTTTTTGAAGCTTTTTCTTTTACTAGTTTTTTTCAGTTTTGGTTTTATTGACTTCAAAAATTGTATACTCTTCTCCTTCTTAGTGGGCGCTACAGTTCGGGGTGAACCTGGGCCTCAACCAACATGCCCCTCCATCTAGCACGCTAGCCTTTTCCATTGCCGCACACCCAGTTGGCTGAGGTCCCCTTCCACCTGTGTGCGCCATCTTAAGTGCGGCCGTCCTCTGCTTCTTCGTCCCTCGGGGTTGGATTCAAAGACTCTCTGGGCTGGAGCTGTGGTGTCCATTCGCTCTACATGGCCCAGCCATCTTAGGCGTTGAATCGGTAGACGCCTGACTAGGCTCATGTCGCTGTACAGCCCGTAAAGTTCGTGGTTGAATCTTCTCCTCCATCCCCCGTCTGCGTTTTACTTACTTAACGGGCGCTACAGTTCGGGGTGAACCCGGGCCTCAACCAACATGCCTCTCCACCTAGCACGATCTTTCGCTAGTCTTTTCCAATGCCGCACGCCCAGTTGGTTGAGGTCCCCTTCCACCTGTGCGCGCCACCTTAGGTGCGGCCGTCCTCTATTTCTTCGTCCCTCGGGGTTGGATTCAAAGACTCTACGGGCTGGAGATGTGGTGTCCATTCGCTCTACATGGCCTAGCCATCTTAGGCGTTGGATCCGTAGACGCCTGACCAGACTCATGTCGCTGTACAACCCGTACAGTTCGTGATTGAATCTTCTCCTCCAGCCCTCCTCTGTGTTTATGGGACCGAAAATCGAACGCAGAATCTTTCTCTCGAAACGACCAAGGATTTCCTCATCCGCTTTAGATAAAGTCCATGTTTCTGCGCCTTATAACAGGACCGGGATAATTAAGGTCTTATATAAGGTCAACTTGGTCGTACGAGAGAGGGCTCTACTTCTCAGTTGCCTCTTGAGCCCAAAGAAGCAGCGGTTGGCAAGAGTAATTCTGCGCTTGATTTCGAAACTGGTGTCGTTATTCCAAGTCACCGCGGAGCCGAGGTATATGAAGTCCTTAACTACCTCGAACTTATATCTGCCAATATGCACGTTCTGTCCAAGACGTCGGTGGTAAATGTCATTTTTCGATGACAGCAGATATTTAGTCTTGCCCTCATTAACTGCCAAACCAATTTTTGCCGCCTCCATCTCAATACTCGCAAACGCCTCATTGACATCTCGCTGCGATCTACCTATTATGTCAATGTCGTCGGCGTATGCAAGGAGTTGCGAGGATTTGAAGAAGATTGTGCCTCTTGTATTGGCCTGTGATTTTTGCACAATCATTTCCAATACGATGTTGAAGAAATCACACGACAGCGCATCGCCGTGCCTAAATCCTTTTTTGACATCAAAACTATCGGTAAGGTGCTCACCGATTCGGATGGAGCAGCGAGCATTTTCCAAGGTCATCCTGCATAGTCTGACGAGCTTCGCAGGGATGTCAAAAGTAAACATGGCGTTATATAGCTCGTCTCTAATTACGCTGTCGTATGCGGCCTTGAAGTCGACGAATAGATGGTGCGTATCGACTTGAAACTCATTGGTTTTCTCCAGGATCTGCCGTAGTGTGAAGATTTGATCGATGGTGGACTTCCCTGGCCTGAAGCCACACTGATAAGGACCTATCAGCTTGTTTACGAATGGCTTCAGGCGTTCACACAAAACGGCAGCGAAGATCTTGTATGCGACATTAAGGAGACTTATTCCTCTATAGTTGGCGCAGTCAAAGGGATCTCCTTTTTTGTGGATCGGGCAAACAATGCTGAGACTCCATTCCTCGGGCATGCTTTCCTCTGACCATATCTTACAGATGAGCCGGTGCATGCTCCTAACCAGCTCACCCCCAGCCGCTTTGAAGAGCTCAGCAGACAGTCCATCTGCGCCAGCAGCTTTATTCGACTTGAGTTTCGACATGGCAATCTCAACTTCGTCGAGGTCAGGGAGACGGAATTCTCTGCGATCTCCGTCGTTAAAAAATGGATCATTCTGCCTGACGGCGGTATGTTGGTTGTCATCGCCGTTATACAGTCTGCAGAAGTGGTTTTTCCAAATTCTCAGCATCCACTTCAATTCTACTACTAGGTGTCCGTTGTCATCCTTACAGGCCTCCGTTCGGGCTTTATAGCCTTGAGACATTCGTTTTATCCGCTGATAAAATCTTCGAACGTCGTGCCTGCAATAGCACCTCTCCAAGTTTTCAATCGCCCGCTTCTCGTGCTCTTTATTTTTTCTTTTGAGAAGCATATGTTCCTCCCTTTCTTTAAGCTCGTAGAGCTCACGAGCCGCTCTTGTTTTTTTGTGTAGTGAGGCTTTGTATGCCTCCTGCTTTTCCGCATGAATCATTCTACACTCGTCATCGAACCAGGTGTTTCGTCGTGGTGGAGCTTTAAGGCCCAGCACTTCCGTTGCTGTGCTCTTTAGGGCTTGTTTGTACAGGCTCCATTGTTGCTCTACTGACTGAGTGGAGGATTGAGGTTTATCGGAGAGCTTAAGGGAGACGCGGTTGGCAAAGGCACTGGCGATCTTCGGCGATAGTAGCTTTCCGACGTCATAGCTTGGTATTCTAACTCTACTCCGCGGTGTTCGTGCTATGCGTTGACGTATCTTGGCTACTACAAGATAGTGGTCTGAATCGATGATCGCTCCTTGCTCCTTGTCTCCTTGTCTTCCGTGGGGGCATGGACGCATATGAGGCTAATGTTACAGAAATTTGCCTCCAAGTAATGCAATCCAATACTTTTTTTTCGTATCGTATAACAGCCCTGTTGGAGCACTTTACAGACACTCCACTAGTTGCAAGTGTGGCGCTAGCGCATTTATTGATGACATGCCATTTTGAAATGTCAACTGTATTTGACATTTGTAATTTAAATCTTGCTAAAAGCAGCAAACAACGATTTTCTCCATGTGAGAATCAGACGGACACTCAGCTCCACATCATAGATAAATTAACGAGATGGAAAACTTTCGTACGTCTGCCCTGTGATCCCCGCAAGGGTTGGTTGTTGTATTTGTAATTAAGGCGGCCCCTAAACGCCTAATAATATTGTGCAATATTTGATATTGCACAATATTATTGTTCGTCTGTAGATAATATTGCAAGATTGTGCGATATATTGCGGAAAATCATAACGCTTTTGACTTTTAATACAAATATGACCGGTCCACTAAATTATTGGGAAAAATGTTGAACCGTCTGGGGCAGCAAGTCAATAAAATTGTGCAATATTTCGCACAATAATATTGAGCGTCTAGAGGCCGCTTTAAAAACGACGCTTTTGACTTAGAGTCAAGACGTCGGAACAAGGCAGAATGACATAGTCAAGACGCCGTCAAATCGAAACGAGTTTGTAGGGGCTAGTTGTCAAAATGCCTGTCAAAGCCATCGAGATTGCCATCTCGTTAATTTATCTATGCTCCACATTGAGAAAATTGCCGTCAAAACTGAGAGTCCGGAAAAAGGCTGCGGAGCTATTTCTCTTCCTTCTCATTTGCCTCCGAATTGTCCGCGATATCATCCGCATTACCGAGATTTTCGTTTGGCAAAAAAGACAAAAAAACTTTCAAAAACAAAATTCTAGTAATTGAAGAATCGGAAATTTCTTGTGTCCAAGTCTAATTGGGAAAAGGTTTATCTGTCGGTGCTATCAACCATTCCAACTATACTGTTTCGTGTCAGGTAACTAGTTGGAAACGATACACGGCAACTAATAGTTTGAAGAAAAGAAAAAAACGAAACTGAGAGGCGCTCAAGGTTGGGGAACCACTTGTGATTGAAGGAGAGGTAACAAGATCTACAATCGTATCTTCCATTTAAGAAATACAATATCTGTGCCGTGTACTAGCCCCCCGCCCCCCAAAAATCTACCTCATCCGGTGGTTAGAGGATAGTTTTCGGAAAGAGTTTGACAGCAGAGGACAAGCAGGATTATGAGTGACGATTATGAATCGCTTCCAACAACAAGCGTTGCCACCAACATGATGGCCGGTGCTATGGCAGGCATCCTGGAGCATTGTCTCATGTATCCCCTGGACTCGGTGAAGGTAAGTAGGTAATCATCATCACAGTCATGTTGTTTTATACAACCTTCTCATAACCTCAAATTGTGATGTAATTATTTTCGCTGCCCCATTAACCAGGCAGCCGAGTGATATCTTTCGAATAACTATTGTCTCAAATGTTGTGTGATGCCCGGTGGTTTTTTCCTTTCTACGTATTGTCCATTACTTGTCATGTACATCGCCTGTTACGCCGTATTAAATTCGTATTCATTTTCAATTGAAAACTACAAGTTGTCGGTTGTTGTCGAGGCGGGCACTTGGTTACGAATGCATACGAAGCTAAAGTAGTCGCGGAGCTGTATTATGTATTTACTTTGGAGTGCTAGAGCAATTGTTGCATGCGTTTAGCATGTTTAATTATATTGTTAACGTACGACAGTATCAGTTCACATTTTAAGCATGCGAATTCTGGCCCCAAAATAAAAATAGACGAGTGCGATACACAGCTGTGGTTTGCGCGGTCGTTCGGTCGGTTGGGGAGAAGGTGCGACTATTCAAGCTGAAGTGAAACCGAAGTGAAGATGCATTTGTGTGCGGTCTGTTGAACGCCCCCAATCCGGCCGGTAATCGTAATCGTGTGCTTCTATACATATATGTACGTAACATGGTTGTATTCCAATTAGATTTCCGATCTCTTGACCACGGAACTATTGAGCTATTGAAGCGATTTCCGAATTAACTCGTGACGTTGCTCATTACCATCTTATTCCTTTATCGTTGTGCCGTCAAGCGCTTGTACTATGTATTTATTGATTGAGTGCTGGAAATGGACGAAAACAGTTTGTTGGTTTTTTGTTTTTAGTGGAACGGGCCGATCAAGGGCGCGCAACGGAAGCTATTGTGGCGTTGTTTGCTTGCCTGTCGAACATATCGCTCGAGAAAGCGTTGGAATGTGTACATACATACATATATAGTATCTAGCACGCTTTGGTGATGACATTTCGGATATTGTTGTTCTTGTTTTTCATTACCGGCATAACAACATTGCGGCAACGTGTGTTTGTTTTGATCAGGTACATGTGCCGCGACACAGGCACACATACAACTTGCAGGCCAGGTAAACACGAACAAGTGGTATAGAAAGTTGTGTGGAAGAAGATACAATATGTAGCTACGCGCTAAAGCGAATTTTTCTTTTCATAGCGAGAGTTCTCGTGACCTGACAAATTAGTCGTTTCGTTTTGGGTGTTTTTTCCTGTAGATCAGCTATACTCAACCTTTTTTTCCCTCGGGCCACATTCATATGTTTGCTAATTCACGCGGGCCGCATAGGGATAAGCATAAAACACGAGCCTTTTACAAGAAAGCCAAGGCCTTGCAGGAGGCTTCAAAAAGGGCACCCCGGCTCTTCGAAACTGCGAGGGTAATCTTGTCACCGACCCGCAGGGAATAGTGGATGTATTTAAGCAGCATTTCCAGCAGCTACTGAACGAGCATGAACAAGAGAGAGCGGTAGGGACCGAGGAAATCCCAGCTCCAGCCGCTGAAGTAGTCCTCCCACCCAGCATCGAAGAAGTCGGCACAGCTATTCAGAAGCTGAAGAATAACAAGGCCGCAGGCTTAAATGGCTTGCCATCAAAGCTCTTCAAGACTGGCGGCGATGTTCTGCTAGGGAGCATGCACCTGCAGAATTTCGGAAGACGAAAGCATGCCCGACGACTGGAATACCAGCTCTATATGCCCCATCCACAAAAAAAGCGATCCTACCTATTGCAAGTACCATAGAGGTATATCCCTGCTCAATGTCGCATACAAGATCCTGTCCAGCGTATTGTGTGAACGTCTAAAACCATTTTGCACCGCACTAATCGGCAGCTACCAGTGCGGCTTCCGGCCCGGCAAATATGTTTATCCCTAGACTCTTCGATATCCTTGAGCTGGGAGGCTGCGAAAATTCTTTTCTTTTGTCGCAGTAGTTTTTTCTCCTCCCTTCTTCTGGCTCGGTACTCTTCTTGCGCTGCCCTGGTTTTCCTCTGCAGCGCCTTTTGGTACGCCTCGTCGGTTGCTGCCTTTTTCTGCTCACACTCGCCATCATACCACTGGTTTCTTGTCGGGGGTGGTAGGTATCCTAAGGTGGTTTCGGCTACTTCCTGAATGGCTGAGCGGCAATGCAGCCACATGTTATTGGCGTTTGTGTTCGACGTAGGCATACCGTCGCTCAGCTGCTCTCTGGAGACCTCCGGTGTGCTCAGGCGCCCAATGTCGAACCTCCTCCTGATGGGCTGGTGCAGCTTTCTGACATTGGACAGTCGAGCTCTGAATCTTGCTGCTACGAGGAAGTGGTCAGAGTCGACATTTGCCCCTCTGAATGTTCGCACATCCAGGATGTTTGACGAGTGCCTTGCGTCGATGAGCACATGGTCGATTTGGTTGGCGGTTCGACCGTCCGGAGATCGCCAGGTTGCTGTGTGGAATCGCTTGCGAGGGAATCTTGTGCTACTTATCACCGCATTACGAGCTGTCGCAAAGTCAGCGAGTCGGAAGCCGTTATCTGTAGTTGTATCGTGGAGGCTGTTCTTTCCGATCACTCCGCCAAGGGTGTTCTCCTTACCGATTTTGACGTTGAAGTCCCCGAGCACGATTTTTACATCTTACTCCGGACAAGCTCCGTAGGCGTTGTCCAGGAGGTCGTAGAAGTCCTCCTTGATAGGGTCTTTAGTCTCGTCGGTAGGGGCGTGTGCACATATAAGGCTGATGTTATAAAATCTGCCTCTGATGCGGATCACAGCCAGGCGATCACTTATAGGCTTAAAGTCGATGACCTTCGACCTTTACCGCTTTCCCACGACAAATCCGCATCCCAGTAAGTCCAATCTTTTGTGACAGCTGTAATAAATGTCGCAAATTTTCTTCCTCATCATACCGTTTCCTATCCAGCGTATTTCCTGGACCGCAGTAATATCCGCCTTGTACTGCGTGAGGATTCCTTCTAGTTTATGAACAGCTCCGGGAGTGTACAGGGTTCTGACATTCCTGGAGCAAATCGTGTTCCTTTTTCGTGCGTTGTCTTCGAGTATCCGTCCGTGTATCCGAGGCCGCACAACCGCCATTCTGGTGGGGTTTTGTCGCTGCATACGTTTGTTCACCTCCCAACGGTTGTTGAAGAGGTTATCCAGAGGGCGCCGCGAGGAGGCCGTATGTCAACTTGACCCGGGCATTTAAACAGGGATCGTTGCTGGCATCTCGCCAGGTTGAGAGCAATCAACAACTTTACCCTGTATGTCGGAGCCCATGCCCTCTATTTTCCCCATCCACAAAAAAAGCGATTCTACCTCTTGCAAGAACTATAGAGGTATATCCCTGTTCAATGTCGCATACGAGATCCTGTGCAGCGTTTTGTGTGAACGTCTAAAACCATTCCGCACCGCACTAATCGGCTGGACGATAAGCAGGACAGCGGAGCTGATTTTGGGTTCTTTCGAGAGAAAAATTCTGCGCCGGATATTTGGTCCTGTCTATGAGGAAGGTGAGTGGAGAAGAAGACACAACCGCGAACTGTATGAGCTGTACAACGATGTGGATGTAGTCCGGAAGGCAAAGACCCTACGACTACACTGGCTCGGCCACATCGAGCGCATGGACATCAACGCCCCAGCTAAGAGGGTCTTCGACTGCGAGCCTCCTGGTTCGAGAAGAAGTGGAAGACCGAACCTCCAGTATAAAGACCAAGTAATCGCGGATGTAAGACATCTTGGTCTTGATAACTGGAAGCAGCGTGCCCGGGACCGTCAAGAATGGAAGGCAGCTATAGCTCAGGCTAAGATCCTCCATTACGATGCTAGTGCGAGACACATATAAAACTGGACATATAATGCAAGGCATCGCGTTATTAGGCGTCGCGTTCGTTGGTCACAAAAATCAAGGCGAAATCGAATGTTACATGCTGAAAGTAAACGCGTCATGAGGCATAGCATCGATGGCGATCGCGTCATACCCGCTGGCATTTTAACCAGAAATAAAGAATGTGATACCAATCCATTGGCTTTGACAGGCACTTTTACAGTTGACACTTACAAACGCGTTGCGGTTTGACGGCGTCTTGACTATGTCATTCTGCCTTGTTGCGACCATTTTGCCACGTCTTGACTCTACACATCGACGCATGCGGCCCGCGGGCCGCAGGTTGAGTATGGCTGCTGTAGATCATAGTCAAGGACAGATTTATCAATTTTGATACGTCCATGTCATGTGTTTCATTTCAAACAAACTCGCCTTATCAAATGCTTGTGGTTTCGCCCTGGATACCTATAATGAAAGTTTGTTATCAACACGAACCGGAGTCATTTGGTTCCGAGTTGACTTAAACGCACACGTAAACTCATTCACTTGACTCGGTTATCTTGCTTGGAAGTTATTATTCGCTATATGGCGACAATCTTTTTTTAGGAGGCCGGTAGATACAATATTTATTCCACGTTGTTAGAGGTTTTTGTGTTTATTTCTTTGTTGTAGGCTCAGACTCAGACGCAAATACTGGTCCATTGTACTGCCAGACAGACAC
The DNA here is from genome assembly GCA_951905685.1 of Eumerus sabulonum. Taxonomy (NCBI): domain Eukaryota; kingdom Metazoa; phylum Arthropoda; class Insecta; order Diptera; family Syrphidae; genus Eumerus; species Eumerus sabulonum. Next base: position 245,740,348 of record OX645060.1, read on the forward strand.
ATGGTTGGTTGGTTAGGTGGCGTCCCTTCGTAAAGCGGTGGGGATCACTTAGACCAAGATCAGTCCATTGTGCTACCACTCGAGTCGGCTTGGTCTTAGTTATTCCTGGAACCATTTTGTGCTTTGAATGAAATTCGATAGTTTGCTGCTCTCCATTTCGGATAGATCCCCCAGTTCATCAAAGAAATACCTATTCTCCCAGAAATCGCCTTCTTGAGGAGGCTACGGCCGGCGGCGGGGCAATTGCTTAGGAGATTACTTACTTATGTAGATGGCGTTACAGTTCAGGGTGAACCAGGGCCTCAACCAACAAGCCTCTCCAGCCGGCACGATATTTGGCCAGCCGCTTACAGTGCCATACGCCCAGTTGGTTGAGGTCCCTTTCCACCTGCATATGTATGCGCGCTACCTTAGATGTTGTCGTCCCTCGGGTTTGGAGTCGAAGACTCTTCGGTCCGGAGCGGTGGTGTCCATTCGCTCTACATGGCCTAGCCATCTTAGACGTTGGATTCGAAGACGTTTAACTAGGCCGATGTCGCTGTGCAGCCCGTACTTATTTTTATTTTTATTTGTTTCGTTGAAAGCTTCTGCTATCCGCTGGAGCATTCAGACGCAATCACTGGTCCATTGTACTCCAGAGAGACACCTTACATTACTGTATTTTCTCCGTTTTCCGGAGAAAAATTTTGAAGGAGCTTCAGTGATGTAGGGCTAAGGGATTCGGCACACACCACGTCGGCTCCAAGGGTGCGCCACCGTATGCGAGCAAAGGCGGGACAATCACAGAGGAAATGCTCTGCAGTATCATCCTCCTCTTCGCCACAAGCAGCACAGGTAGGCGTCTCACTGATGCCGAGCACGTAGAGATGCTTGGCAAAAGTGTAATGGCCCGTGATAACTCCCACAAGCCTTCTGCAGTCGATTCTCCTTAAAGACAGGCGGAATGCTGCAGATTTTTTGCAGACATCAGGGCATACACGCTTAGTCATCCTGCAACCCGGACAATCCCTCGATCTACGGTTGTGTGTGTTAAATACACTGTTGAATAATAGTCAACTCAAATATAACAATATAAAACTTTATTTCTTAATAGCGGTCCAACCTGGCCGATAGTTCACCCAAGACTACTTTTGTACAGTACAATATTTTTTTTTACATTTCACTGGATCGAGCTCGAGTGTGGGAACAGACACTACTGTAGCAAGGAAACCCGATATTCGTGAGTGACCCAGTAATGTCTGTTCGCACACTTAGTGCCAACTCAGTGGAATGCGTGAGAAATACAATACAAATCTTAACATGACCTGTCTGTTTGCACACTTAGTGTCAACTCACTAGAATGTGTAAGGAATATAATACAAATCTTAACATACTCCCCTCCTTAGAGGGTTCTTAGCCTCTAACTTAAAACAAACCCCTTTATTATTATTATTTTTTGGGCTAATTATTCTCTAAGCATGACTCAAAAGTTAAACAAATATGCTAACAGGAAGATATAATAATAATAATCATAACAATAATCAAAATATGTAAAAGAAAAACAGTGACTTAAACATTAACTTGAAAACGGGAAGGCCTGGGAGCCGGCTTAGGCTTTCGTTGTTGATGACAGCAATATATAACCACTACCGCAATCATACCAGCCAGCAATAAGTAGCCTAATCCGTAATGATGATAATCATGCCAGTTGATTTTTTCCGGTAGCTCCTTGGACTGCTGTATTACTGTGTTGATTTGACCCTTTAATTTCACAAAGTCCATTTCATCAATGTCATGTACCTGCGGCAGGTCACTGATAATCGGTTTTGAAGGTTTTAGGATCCAAGTGCTTATGTTGGTGTTTGGAATAAATGAGTTCTTGATGGTGACAGTATTATTGTACTCCAATATTCCCTTGATAGACATGGTTGGCATTTTCAGCATACAAGGTTCCTTAAACTCAAGCAAGCCATTTCCGACCACCGTTAGACCTTCCGTGACTTCGTTGCATATTAAATGGCCTGTTATCCGAGATCCTGTAGAGAATATCCACCGATTAGAACCCTTCAATGATTTCCAGTAATCTCCAGCGGGTAGTTTTTTTAGCTTGCACTCGTGAAGAGCATTGTTTTTATGATTCAACAGTGCTATTTCGCAGCTGCTAGCGGTAGCTTGTTTGGTGTAAGTGGGATGCACGTTTTTACAGAGAAAATGTTGCGACAACAATTCCTTGCATGAACTTAATTCGAATTCGGACAGCAAAAAAAATTCATCTCTTGTTGGTGAAATAGCCAAAAATGGTGAAGATGTTTCCACTAGATAGCTAAACTCGTAAGGCTGTTGTAGAATGGGAATAGGAATTAAATTAAACAATTGAAATTCCGCGCTATCGGCAAGTGGGAGCCGCATTTCAAAAACAACTGCCTCTTTCAAAACTCGTCCCTTCACTGATGCCATTTTGTACAGGTCCATTGTTGATCCCTTCGCTATTGTTAGTGTAGTCGGTAAATGTGCCTTTATTAGCATAATTTGTTCGGTAAGTTGGTGAGGTGTTATTATTTGAGGATTAATCCTTGCATGATTTAAATCTAAAAGTACATCTAAGAGAAGTTCTTGAATCTTTTCAAAATTTGAGATCACCAGAATCAGAAATGAAGTTAGGGAGGCGATATTTTGTTTAAGATCATTTGCCTCCTGTTTTTCTTGAATTACGTTTGCGATACTGGCTAAGTAGCTATTTAGAGCCTGAAATTGCTGATTAATTTGAAGTACATTACGCTTTAGAAGATTTGACGTGGAATCGGCTATAGAACTTTGTTTTTGGATGAGTTCCATCAGGTGCTGCTGATTTTGCTTGGCCTTGTGTATTTGAGTTTCAATATGCCTGGCGTCATCCTGATCAAGAACCCCAAAAAGACTATTAGCCACTTTTCCCACAATATCCAGCGGCGACCTTAGTATCCGAGTCCTTTCCGGCCTTCCCATATTGTAGTTGTAAAGAATCTCGTTCTTGTGATTTATAGCTGCGAGCCTGTGGGTTACTGCATCGATCGTTGGTTTGCAATATACTTTGTGAATGTTTTCCTGCGCACAAAATTCTTCCATTTTCTGGAGATAGGACTCAATTTCACGCAATTCCAAGAAATAAGCTGTAAGATTGTAATATACGTATATATTCCAGTGGCTATTAACGGTTTGTATTTTTCCAAGGTCCTCGAAATATATACCAACTGCTTCATCTAGTCGATTTATCTTCACTCGTTCTGCTGTTTGGGCCATTGACGAATGGAAGCTTAAACACACCATGAGAACAACCGAGAGCAGTGATGTTACAATCCTTTTGCGTTTAGGCATTGGTTGCAGGGGGCCTTGAGGAATTCGGCTGTTAACTTCTAAGTATTCTGGCTCACTAACCGCGTTCATCCCTGCTGGTATAGGCAACGGGCACAGTTTGTGTATTGCTCGTTTGAAGATGCCGTTTTGGGTTTTAACGGTGGCCACCCGAATTAAATCATCATTACCCTTTATAACTTCCTCTACACGTCCTAGTTTCCATTTCATAGGCGGAACATTTGCTTCCTTGAGTACCACCATCGTTCCAGGGACCAAATTGGGTGCTGGCTGGGTCCATTTAGATCTTTGTTGTAGGAGATGTAAGTATTCACTTGACCATCTTTTCCAGAAGTGCTGTTGGACGTGTTGTATTTGACGGAATTTTTTAAGACTGGTAATTTTGTTGTCTAAAACGTCTGGTTCGGGCAATGTTGTAAGTGGTTCTCCAATTAGGAAATGCCCAGGCGTTAGGGCCTCTAAGTCATTTGGATCGGATGTGATTGGAGTGAGGGGGCGTGAATTTAAAATCGCTTCTATTTGTATAACCACTGTTAGCAATTCCTCGTATGTTAAAGATGCTTCACGAAGAAAGCGCATTAACAGACTCTTGGCGGACTTAACTGCAGCCTCCCAAAGCCCTCCAAAATGCGGTGCACGCGGTGGAATATATTTCCAATTTATACCATTTTCCAAGCACATACGATTGATAACCGTTTGGTGGCCTTCGGATTCAAACGCGTTTTTCAAATCTATAAGTTCGGCCTTTGCGCCAACAAAATTGGTGGCATTGTCACAAAATATGGTATGACATATGCCCCTTCTACCGACAAATCTTTTTAAGGCGTAGATAAATGCCTCCGCAGACAGATCGCCAACTACCTCTATGTGAACTGCCTTTGTGGAAAAGCATACAAATATCGCTAGGTATGACTTTGTCGGACTCTTGCCTCTGATCTTGTAGTGTGTTTTTACAGGACCACAGAAGTCCACTCCACAGTAATAAAATGGACGAGAGGGAGTAACTCTCTCCTTCGGCAGGTTGCCCATCATCTGTGCGATAGACTTGGGATTTGAACGAAAGCATTTTAAGCAACTGGAAGTTATTTGCCGCGCCATTCTTCCTACACTTAGAATCCAATATTTCTGCCTGGAGATTGCAATCAACGCTCGAGGCGCTGCGTGCATGTGTGTTTGATGCAAATATGTTAGAAGTAATTTCGTTATACAATTATCTTTCGGCAGCAAGACCTGATGTTTGGCATCAACCATAATAGATGCATTTTTCAATCTTCCACCCACTCTAATTAGTTTAGTTTTTTCATCGAAAAATGGCGACAACGACGCTATATTGGATCCTTTATGAACATTTGCACCCCTCTGCAGACAACGGTAATCATCCGGAAATTCTCTTCTTTGCACACATACCCAAATAAAATCAGTTCCACGTTGAAGTTCATTCACTGTTATCTGCCCTCTATTTCTCAGTGACTTGTTCTTTCTGCAATTACTATAAAATCGAAAACAATACGCAAATATCTTTTGTAATGTAAAAAAGGAATTTCTATGATTGACTTCTTCAATTAAGATTTCGTTGCTAGCTGTTGTCGCTGCTAACACAGATTTCTTCTTACGACGTTCTGGAACGTCTTCTGGAATAACATATTGCATTTTTTCCCATGAACTCTCATCTTCGGAAAGAAAATCAGGACCATTGAACCAGGCAGATGTCTTAAGAAGCGTTTGTAATCCCATCCCTCTAGAGACCATGTCAGCTGGATTAAGGCTACCCTTTATATAGTTCCACTGTTGTATATCCGTATTTGCTTGGATCTTCGCCACTCTATTTGCGACGTAAGTCTCCCATGTGTAAGAAGGTGATCTAATCCATGCTAGTACTGTAGTGGAGTCAGTGTAATAACGTACTTTATTTATTTTAACAGTTAGCAGTTCCAGCAGTCTTGCTACCAACTCCACCATGAGCACAGCACCCTGCAATTCCAATCGTGCTATGGAAGTTGCTCGGAGGGGCCCAATTCTCGACTTCGAGCATAGCAATTGTGAATAGATACATCCTCTGTTATCAACAGATCTAAGATATACGCATGCCCCGAAGGCACTCAGGCTACTATCCGAAAATGCGTGCAGTTCAACATCGCTGCAAGGAAGGGAAACATATCGTGGGATGCTTAATTCTTTCAACATGGAGAATTCCTTCAGGTAGTGATGCCATTTATTGGCTTGCTCTTCAGGAAGTTGATCATCCCAGGATAACTTTGTTTTCCATAGTTCTTGCAAAAAAAGCTTCCCGAGCACTATTGCAGGTCCAAGTAGTCCCAACGGATCAAATAGCCGGGCAAGATCTGCTAGTACAGTTCGCTTGCACACACGTTCATATAATCTGTCAAAATCAAACTTAAACTTAAATGCATCAGAGGAAGGATCCCAAATTAATCCCAATGTTTTAATCACTTCTGATTGATGAAAGGTAACAAGTTGTTCTTTATGTTCTTCCGGAATTTTTTCAAGTATTCTCGGGTGGTTGGCGCAAAACTTTCTTAACTCAAAGCCACCCAGTTTCAACAGATGACAGATTTCAGTTAACAATTTTTTGGCATCTTCTACACTCTCTGCACCTGTGAGGCAATCGTCAACGTAAAAACATGATTTTAAGACCCCAGCAGCACGGGGGTATTCACCCTTGTTATCGTCTGCTAACTTCATTAAGCATTTCGTAGCTAGATATGATGCGGATGCCGTGCCATATGTTACAGTATTAAGCTGATATGTTTGCAACGGGTGGTCATGTTGGGATCTCCATAAGATTAATTGCATCATTCTATCCCTAGAATCTACTAATATCTGCCGGTACATCTTGCTTATGTCCCCAGTGAAAACATATCTATGTATTCGAAAGTTAGTTATAATGGAAAATAGATCTGGTTGAACTGTTGGACCAACCATTAAAATATCGTTAAGTGAATATCCGGATGTGCTTTTTGCGGAGGCATCGAATACTACTCTTAGCCTTGTTGATGAACTGTCAGGTTTCATTACGCAATGATGTGGTAGAATATAATGTGCTTCGCCTCTCTTCTCGTCATCAATTGGACTCATATGACCAAGGGACTCATATTCTTGCATGAATTGGATGTATGCAGATTTCAACTCACTGGTTTTGTCCAGTCTTCTTTCCAATGACAAAAAACGTCTTTTAGCCATTTCGTAGGACTCGCCTAAAAATGCCCCTGGGTCCTTCTTGAATGGCAGTCGTACTACAAACTGGTTGCTCGCGTTGAACCTTGTATTATTTTGAAAGTGCGCCTCACAGTCGTGTTCTTCATTGCTCATTGTATTTACCGGGGAAACATGATCCTCTGTTTCCCAGAACTTTCGTACGAGCTTATCTAAAGAAGATAACGAAGTTTTTGTGGCCACATGACAGTGCGCCGTCGTATCGCCCGCTGATGCACTTCCAGCTACAATCCACCCCAATTTAGAATTGCGCAATACTGGAAGATTATTTGATATTTTGATATCTCCTGGTATGAGCAAATCGAAAAATACTTCTGCTCCCAGGAGCATATCAATGCGCTGGGCCTTGAAATACGTGGGATCCGCAAGTTGCACATGCGATGGTAAATTCCAATGCATTGCGTCTATTTCTTGACTAGGTTGGTATTCACTGATACGAGGCATGATGCTTGCCTCAATTATTGACCTATATGGTGAGGTCCTTGATTCGATTGTCACATTGGTGACGAATTCGGCTTTGCATTCCCTTCCTCCAATACCACTAATTGGTATATCCATCCGACGCTTTCTATGGCCTAACTCGTGAACAAACCTTGTCGTTATGAAATTCAGTTGTGAGCCTGAATCTAAGAGGACACGACAAGGAGTAGGGGACCCACACGCAGAAATGACATTGATGATCGCAGTGGCCAAATATACATGGCGTTTCTTTATGTCACAGCCTATGGCAGCATTTGCAGATGTACCAGACGGTTTATGGTTGTTTGAAACCCTTATTATAGCCTTATCATTATAGAGCTTACCGAATTGATTGCTGGTTGGTCGCTGTTGACTGCGCTCTCCTTGTGGATCTTGATGCTGGAACGGTTTTTTCAGCTGCTGATGTTGCTGCTGATCTTGGTGTTGAAGCGGTTTTTTCAGCTGCTGATGTTGCTGCTGAGGCTTATGTTGATGAAGCAGTGTGTTGTGCTGGAAGTTACATTTTTGGCAACCTCTGGACTGGCATGATTGGGAGAAGTGGCCTGGCTTCAGGCAGTTCCTGCATAGCTCCAATCGTCGTACGGCTCTTTCGCGTTCTTCACCTGAGAGATTAAGAAAGCTTGAGCAATTGAAAATCTTGTGCTTACCTGAATTGCACATATAGCAATTGATACCATCCGGACGTGTTGCAACAGTGGCCGTCTTCCTTCCCTCGCCTGGTCTGCTGATGGCCTCCAGGGTTTGGAATCTGAGCTCCAGAAATTTCAAGAACTCTCCTAGGGAGGGGCTGCTCCTCGGGTCGCTTAAAGACTGTTCGAAGAGTGATCTGCTCTCTTTATCCATTTTCTGCAGCATCAAGTGAACCACCATTGGGTCCCAGCTATCGACATTGAATCCCAAGTTAGTGATTGCCTGCATAACTTCCTTTGTTGTATCGTGAAACCTTCTGAGGCTAGTTGCGGTGCCAGTTGTCATGGGTTGCGAGAGCAATCGGCTAAATTGCGCACTTAGCAACAGCCTCTTGTTGTCATATCGCTCCACCAGGGTGTTCCAAGCAATATCGTAATTGCTGTCGGTAGCTTGGAAGTGCTGGATGAGATTATGGGCCTCTCCAGTAACGTTGGCTCTCAGAAAATATAACTTTTGGGCGGCTGGTATTGGTTGGTGATGAATCAATTGCTTGAACAGGTCGTAAAACTGGAGCCAGTTGAGATAGCTGCCGTCAAACTTTGGAAGTTCTATTTTAGGTAGTCTTATCGTGGGATTAACCGAAGCTTCCGTCTGCTGTGGACGATGTGCTGGTGTCGCTCCTTCAATCAAGCTTAATAAAACTTCTTCCACTCGCTCTTGCATCCCGAAATAGCACTCGAGTTCTTCACTGGTTAGTTGCTCTTCGACCTTTCTGTAGAGAAGCGTTATCTCATCCCAGTTCTGTTGGATTGTTCTTGTCTTTATTTGACAGAAGTGCTCTGTATGCACCTCCGCCGCCTCCACTACACACTTGTCCAATGATCTTCTTAGGATGTTCATCAACAATTGGAACCTATCCTTTTGACTCATTGTACCCTTTGTAGATTGCTGTGTTGGAGGCGAATTAGCGGTTGGTAATGCTGGTTTCTGCTTGGAAACCGCCCCTTGCTGCTTGGCTTCACCAGTTAATTCCTGCTCTAAATCCTGTTCTTCCTCGAATGTTGGTTGGTCTTTTGATTGTGATGTGAGTCGACGCTCGATATCATCTCGCATGCGATCTGCTACCTTGCGCACTGCTTCATAGTAATCCTTTTTGAAGTAGGGATGTTCCAATTCAGAGGGAAATGTCTCTCGAATCTGACTATCAGTGTCATCAAATTCTTTCCATAGACTTTCCAATGTTGCTAAGCGCTCGGCCAAGTATGATGGAGACTTTCTTATATCACCGTCCTTCCAATAGTTGCGCGTCAGTCGACAGAGTTCCTCGCCAATCCTTTCTTGTTGGCTTGCGTAATCCTCAATTTGCATTGGAGACTTGAACATTTTTATTTTTTATTTTTCACTCCTTAATTTCACTGCACTTTGTTCGTTATTTGATGCACTGTACTTTTCACACAGGTGTTGCTAAACGTTAGCAAAGCGTCCTGTCACGGTCGCCAATATATGTTGAATAATAGTCAACTCAAATATAACAATATAAAACTTTATTTCTTAATAGCGGTCCAACCTGGCCGATAGTTCACCCAAGACTACTTTTGTACAGTACAATATTTTTTTTTACATTTCACTGGATCGAGCTCGAGTGTGGGAACAGACACTACTGTAGCAAGGAAACCCGATATTCGTGAGTGACCCAGTAATGTCTGTTCGCACACTTAGTGCCAACTCAGTGGAATGCGTGAGAAATACAATACAAATCTTAACATGACCTGTCTGTTTGCACACTTAGTGTCAACTCACTAGAATGTGTAAGGAATATAATACAAATCTTAACATACACAATCGTTAATGTAGGAATTTACCGTGGACGCAGGTAGACCTAGAGCGGGTTCAGGTCTTGAGGAGCTCTCCTCTGAACCCATTCTAGCGAGTTCATCAGAGGTCTCATTCCCTGGGATCCCAGAGTGGCCTGGAACCCATACAAGCCTTAATGAATTTAGTCTGCCGACTCTGTTCAAGAAGGACTTGAGTTCAAGCACTAATTTGGAGCTAGTTAAGGGGTTACACACAGCTTTTAACGCAGCTTGGCTGTCACTACAGACGAATATGCTTTCCCCCTTCCACCTGTGCTTCACAACATAGTGCATGGCCTTGAGGATTGCGTATATCTCTAATTGGAAGACAGACGCATACTTTCCTAACGAGAAGTGCAGTCGGATCTTTTCACGTTCAAAGAAGACTCCAGCACCGGACCCCCGCCCAGACCTGGAGCCATCCGTGAAAATACGAATACTATCCTTTCCAGGTTCATTATCCAGCCATAGCCAATCCTAACGCCATGGTAACTCGACTGTGAAATGCAGCCCGTACAGTTCTTGGTTGAATCTCTTCCTCCACTCTCCGTTTACACAAACGGGACCAAAGATTGCACGCAGAATTTTCCTCTCGAAACGCCCTAGAGCCTCTTCATCCGCTTTTGATAACGTCCATGATTAAGGTTTTGTAGAGGGATACCTTGAGGGCGTCATGAATCAGTGGTTAGTGTGTTGGACTCTGGCGCACGATGAGCGAGTTCGGATCCCGATAACACCAACGCCATCAAATGTTTATTTCGCGGCGTCCCTCCTCGGCGGGGTACTGGCAAAACCCCCCGTAGTACAACTTGCCTGGAAAAAGCTTCGCGACTCACTCCGTTCGGAATCGGCATTAAACTGTAGGTCCCTTTCACCTGTGTGAAAAATAAATCACACACAACATGGCTGATTGAGAGAAGCTTGGCTCTGGTCCTTCATGGGCTGTGACGCCACCAAAGAAGAAGAAGAAGAGGAATACCTTCATGTTTCGAAAGAGGGCTCTAGGTATGTACATAGGTACTACTCAATTGCCTCTTGAGCCCGAAGAAGCAGCGATTGGCAAGAGTTATTCTGCGTTTTATCTCAGCGCTGGTGTCGGTCGTTGCTGCTTGTCACTATCGAGCCAAGGTAGACGAAGTCCTTGACTACTTCAAAAATATAGCTGCCGAAGGTGACGTTCTGACCAAGACGTCGGTGTTGCGCGTCTTTCTTGGATGACAGCATATATTTGGGCTTGTCCCCATTTACCCCTAGACCCACTTTCGCCGCTTCTGCTTCAATGCTTGCGAACGCCTTATTGACGTCTCGCTTTGTTCGTCCAATAACGTCAATGTCATCTACGTAGGCAAGCAATTGTGTGGACTTGAAGTAGATCGTACCTCTTGTATTGGCCGCAGAGTCCTGCACGATATTTTCAAGAATAATGTTAAAGAAATGACATGACAGTGCGTCACCCTGTCTAAAACCTTTTTTAACTTCTAAGGGGTCGGTTAGTTCACCTCCGAACTTAATGGAGCAGCGAGCGTTCTCCATAGTTATCCTGTACAGTCTGACGAGTTCGGCAGGAATATTAAAACATGACATGGCTCTGTATAGCCCGTCTCTATAAACACTGTCATATGCGGCTTTAAAGTCGACAAAAAGATGGTGCGTGTCGACCTGGAATTCTTCTCCTAGATCTGCCGTAGTGTAAATATTTGGTCTATCGTGGATTTTCCTGGCCTGAAACCATACTGGTAGGAACCTATCAGATTATCCACGAATGGTTTCAGGCGCTTACACAGTACGGCAGAGAGGATCTTGAACGCAATGTTCATTAGACTTATCCTTCTGTGAATGGCACATTCATAGGAGTCTCCTTTCTTATGGACCGGGCAAACGAGGTTGAGATTCCATTCATCGGGCATGTATTCTTCCGACCCTATCTTGCAGATGAGTTGATGCATATTCCTGACCAGTCTAGGTCGGGGGAATGAGATTCTCTTTCGTCTTCGTCCATTGTGAATGTTTCGTTCTGCCTGGCGGCCTCATTTTGACTATCGTCGCCGTTATACAGTCTGCAGAAGTGGCCCTTCCACAATCTTAGCATCGACTGTGACTCCACTAATAGTTGTCCGTGCTCATCTCTGCAGACTTCTGCTCTGGCTTTATAGCCTTGGCATGTTCGTTTTACTTTCTGGTAAAATTGTTGAACATCGTTCCTGCAGTAACATCTCTCCATTTCCTCAATCTCGCCCTTCTCGTGCTCCTTCTTTTTTCTTCTCAGAAGCGCATGCTCCTCTCTCCTTTTCTGTTCATAGAGCTCGCGGGCAGCTCTAGTCCGTCGATGCAGTGTAGCCATGTATGCATTCTGTTTCTCTACAAGGGCCTGTCTACATTCGTCATCAAACCAGAGTTTATCGAAGGTGGTGGCTTGAAACTGAGTACATCTGAGGCGACCTCTCTGATGGCGTTCTGACAACGACTCCATTGCTGTTCTATGTTTCTATAGATTGCATCGGGACTTGAGAGAGCTTGAGGGAGACTTGATCGGCGAATGTCCTGGCGGTCTCCTGCGATTGCAACTTTCCGACGTTAAATGTTGGTGTTCTTACTCGACTCCGTTGATTCCGGGAAATTCGCATCCGTACCTTGGCTGCAACAAGGTAATGATCCGAGTCGATGTTGGCTTCTCGATGCTGGATGTTGAGGTGTGGGAATCGTGTACTTGCTACCACGAGATTATGTCCCGCCATAAAGTCCGCTAGCCTTAGTCCGTTTTCTGACTTGGTGTTGTGTAGGCTGTGCTTCCCTATCACTCGCTGCACACATTGGTCCACTACCTGGGTGCCAGTAAAGCTATCCAGGGGAGGCCACGCGGAGGCTGTGTGTCAACTTGGATTGAGCAGGGACAAAGGTCGAAGCTGGCGTTTGCCATCTTAAACGCAATCAACTTCTTTGCTCAGTTTGCATTGCATAGGAGATGGAATGGAGATTGTTGCTCTTGCTCGTCATGACACCTACTGCAGCATATGGCAGCCCTAATCTAGCGGCATATTTCCCTAAAGCGCAGTGTCCTGTTAGGACTCCAATTAGTCTGCATATTAGAGCAGTCTTGTGTGGACTACGTTGACAGTCCCTCATGGGCCAGCTTTGTCTCGCGTAGTTGCATGTATCAAGGTCACTTTTTGCCTTAGTCCACCTCAAACAGCAAATCCGCATCCGAACAATCGTGGTCCTCTCTCCCTATAGCAGTCGCCGTAGTAAATATTGCAGTTTTTCATCCACTTTATACCCGGTCCATTCCATCGCATTTAGTGGGTGGCGGTTATGTCCGCTTTATAGCGGTCTAGGGCGTCCGCAAGTCGTTCGGCTACACATGGCCTATTTAGGGGATGGAGTTAACATACCTCATAGAGAAGATCCGGCACAGAATCACCCTCGGCAACCGCTGCTACTTCGGCTGGCTAAGACAGCTTGGCTACAGAACCTCGGAGTCTTTTGAAACCTGAACCATATTTCGGCAAGGACATGCGCTGTCATGCGATTTCTTCAATCTCGTGTTGGAATAAATAGTGCGACGGGCCAACGTCAACACGGAAGACACTACCTTCCACAAATCCGGCTAGTTGCTGGGCTACGCAGACGATATTGATATTGTCGCAAGTTCCCAACGCACCATTTTGGAAGCGTTCACGGCGGTTGAAGATCAGGCTAGGAGAGGACAAATATGTAGATGCTATCAACCAAAAAGCGGCCCGTCACCCATCATTTAGGACAAAATATAAGGATCGCCAGCTACAATTTCGAGGTTGTGAAGGAGTTCACATTCTCTTCTTCTTAACGGGCGCTACAGTCTGTGGTGAACCTGGGGCTCAACCAACATGCCCCTCCAACTAACACGATCTTTCGCTAGCCTTTTCCATTGCCGCACACCCAGTTGGCTGAGGTCCCCTTCCACCTGTGTGCGCCATCTTAAGTGCGGCGGTCCTCTGCTTCTTCGTCCCTCGGGGTTGGATTCAAAGACTCTCTAGATGGCCCAGCCATCTTAGGCGTTGAATCCGCATGAGTCTAGTCAGGCGTCTACGGAATCCGCACTGATAGGGACCTATCAGTTTATTTACAAAAGGCTTCAGGCGTTCACACAAAACGGCGGAGAAGATTTTGTAGGCGACGTTAAAAAGACTTATTCATCTGTAGTTGGCGTAGTCAGAGAGTCTCCTTTCTTGTGGATCGGGCATACGATGCTGAGACTCCATCCCTCGGGCATGCTTTCCTCTGACCATACATATCTTACAGATAAGCTGGTGCATGCTCCTAACCAGGTCATCCCCAGCTGCCTTGAAGAGCTCAGCAGACAGTCAGTCTGCGCCAGCAGCTTTATTTGACTTGAGTTTCAATATGGCAATCTTAACTTCGTTGAGGTCAGGGGGACGGAATTCCCTGCGGTCTTCGTCGATTAGAAATGGGTCATTCTGCCTGACAGCGGGATATTGACTAACATCGCCGTTGTACAGTCTGCAGAAGTGGTTTTTCCATATTCTCAGCATCGACTGCGATTCTACTATCAGGTGACCGTTCTCATTCCTGCAGGCTTCCGTTCTGGCTTTATAACCTTGGCATGTTTTTTTGTTTTTTTTTTTTTTTTTTTTTTTTTTTAGAGACTCGCGCAGGTTCAAGAGTTTTTCATATTCTCTTATGATGTGTTGACACACACAACCTGAACGGAGTGCAGTGGTTGGGGTCGTTGATGTTCGTTCACTACTCTCAGGGGTGGTTGTCCTAGGCCTAGATAGGACGAGAGCCGACCAAATTCCGCGTTGGTTATAGTCCGTAGTAATTCGTTCAAGCACTTTATAGTATTGCATACGCAGAGGATGAATTTCGGTTGACCATATACTGTGAGTGTTATGCCTGCAGGCAGTACGTCTGGTCACTTTCCATTCACAACTGCGTTGCATACTTTTTATCATCCGTTTAGGAATTACTTTTACTTGGCTATGAAGCGTATTTGAACTATAGACCTTCCGATCGGCGGTCGATGATGTTAACCACTGCACCACGGCCTTATTTGTTGATAAAACTTTCGAACGTCACGCCTGCAGTAACACCTCTCCAAATCCTCAATCGCGCGCTTCTTCTCTTTCTTCTTTCTTCTAAGGATCTTATGCTCCTCCCTTCTTTTTAAATCTTAGAGCTCACGAGCTGCTCTTGTTCTTTTATGCAACGAGACCTTATATGCATCCTGCTTCGCTGTGTGAATCCTCCTTCTCTCGTCATCGAACCGGGTGTTTCTTCGTGGTGGAGCCTTGAAGCCTAAAACTTCGGATGCAGAGCTTTTCAGAGCTTGTTTGATAGCGAGGAGGGTTGAGGTGTATTGGAGGGCTCAAGGGCGATCGGAAAAAGCACAAGCGGTTTCTGGCGATAGTAGCTTTCCGACGTCATAACTTTGTATTCTTACTCTACTCCGCTGCGCTCGTGATATCCGTAGGCGCATCTTGGCTACTACAAGATATTTGTCCGAGTCGATGTTAGCCCCTCGGATAGTTCGAACATCAAGAATATTGGAGGAGTGTCTGACGTCGATCGCGATGTGATCAATCTGGTTGGTGATCGATCAAAAGACCGCCAGGTGCCTTTGTGTATATCGAGGTGCGGGAAGCGCATACTGGCTAGAAGGAGATTTCGCCCCATAGTAAGATCAATCAGCCTGTGTCCGTGTAGGCTATGTTTGCCGATGACTCGTTCAAAGATGCTTTCCTTACCCAGGAAGTCTCCTAGTACAATTTCGATGTCATAGCTGGAACATTGGGCAAACGTTCTGTCTAGGAGATCGTAGAACTCATCTAAAAGTTATCCTTGTCTTCCGTGAGGGGCGTGAACGCAGATCAGGCTGATGCTAAATAATGTAGCATTGATTCGGATCGTTATGAGGCTTTCGCTCACATGCCGAAAGCTTAGGACTTTTTGCCTTAGTCCACCTCGAACAACAAATCCGCATCCAAACAATCGTTGTCCTCTCTCCCTATAGCAGTCGCCGTAGTAAATATTGCAGTTTTATACCCGGTCCATTCCATCGCATACCCGGTCTTGGGCGTCCGCAAGTTGTTCGGCTACACGTGGCCTATTTAGGGGAAAGAGTTCACATACCTCGGGGCAAATATAAATTCCACGAATGACATCATAGAGAAGATCCGGTACAGAATCACCCTCGGCAACCGCTGCTACTTCGGCTGGTTAGGACAGCTAGGCTGAAAACTCCTGTCCCGAAGAACCAAGATAATGCTCTGCAAGACTCTTATATTGCCAGTCCTAACTGTACAGGCGATAAGCAGGACAGCAGAGCTGATCCTTGGCTCCTTCAAAATATTCTTCGGATATTGGGTCTGTGAGTAAGGCGAGTGGAGGAGAAACATAACCGCGAACTCTAAAAAAAATCCGTCGACTACAATGGCTCGGCCACATCGACCACATGGAGACTCCTAATTCGAGAAGAAGGGGTTGACCGAACCTCCGGTATAAAGACCAAGTGTCCGCGGGCGCAAGGCAACTTGGTCTTTCCGACCGGCCGGGATGTAAGGCTGTATTAACTCAGGCCCAAACCCTCCATGATTTGCTGACCTGAAAAGTAAATAAGTGAATACGTCCTCTCTGAATGTTCCGCTTCCAGATTCCAACTCTTTTCCCACAACCTAACTCTAATACTAAAAATATCAAAATGGTAATAGACGTTCATGGACGCCAATTTGTATAATCTTATTTGACCTAATCTCCACATGTTAACTATATAGCCAAAGGCCTTCGTTGCTCTGATTTATGCTCTGAAATGCACAACATCACAGTGCAAAGTCCGGTATAATTGAATGATAGATTAACCGAAGACTAGCTTCTTATCATTCTACTGGTCATTGTGCTCAGTGGTGAGCTTCTACCATATCCACGATTACGCCTTCCTGCTGTCAGGACACGTTCTACTCGAGTTGTAGTCAAAAAACCTCGCTTATCTCGATCAAATGAATTAATTGAGGTCACAGAAGTGATCAAAATAAATACATTTCCCGATAAGGAATGATTTGCCAAACCTGGACATGTGGGCGACAGTATACTTGCTCCCTAGCAGTAACCAAACTTAACAGGCATTCGCTCATAAACGGTGGCAATTAAAATGAGTCAAACGCACTCGAAATGTCCAATCACTTCATTGATAACACACGAGCAATAGAGATATTGCGATTTGACACAATGAGGGGAGATGCTTTCATTCTCTTGACCCTTTTGTTTGCCTAGGTTAGTTATGTGGGTTTTGTTGTATGAACCTGATGAGAACTACTAGGTTTTCTACAACTTCTTATTCTGCGGAAGTATTGTACTTCACGTTCGTAATAACTAAACGATTGACGTGCTGCTGGTGGAGGAAATATGAAAAACAGAAATTCATAGTTCGGGGTGGAGGCTTATCGTGAACTTCAGAAACCGACGGACGTGACGAACGTGCCTTTAGTTTTTCTAAGGAAATTGAAATCGACGCAGAAATGAATCTTTAATTCGAGTTTAGTCAGGGATGCAATGATCAACTCGCGCTTATTCATGGCTTGGACGTTAGTCTGAGGCACAGCGTTAGTTATATAAAATTAGGTATCCGATCCCTTACTTACAGGCGGCTTGGGTATACGATTTTGCCATAGTCATTAACACGGAAAATATCAAGAATTGTTCAGTAGGCGTTTCGATATCGCTATCTTAACATCGTCTGGGTCGGGTGGACGGGATTCTCCTGCAGAAGTGGTCCTTCCACAATCTCAGCATCGACTGTGACTCCACTACTAGTTGACCGTGCTCATCTCTGCAGGCTTCTGCTCTGGCTTAGCCTTGGCATGTTCGTTTTACTTTCTGGTAAAAATTTCGAACGTCGTTCCTGCAGTAACATCTCTCCATCTCTTCGATCTCGCGCTTGCTCCTTCTTTTTCCTTCTCAGAAGCGCATGCTCCTCCCTCCTTTTCTGTTCATAGAGCTCACGGGCAGCCCTCGTCCGTCGATGCAATGTGGCCATGTATGCATTCTGTTTATCTACCTGGGCCTGTCTGCACTCATCATCAAACCAGGGGTTTCTCGACGGTGGTGGCTCGAAACCGAGTACATGATCCGAGTCGATGTTGGCTTCTCGAAGGGTTCGGACATCTAGGATGCTGAAGAAGTGTCTGCCGTCGATCGCAATATGATCAATTTGGTTGGTTGTCGATTGATCGAAAGACCGCCAGGTCCCCTTATGGATGTTGAGGTGTGGGAATCGTGTACTTGCTACTACCAGGTTATGTCCCGCCACTAGCCTTAGTCCGTTTTCTGAGGTGGTGTTGTGTAGACTGTGCTTACCAATGACCCGTTCAAAGATAGCTTCCTTACCCAGCTTCGCATTGAAATCTCCTAGAACGATTTTGGTGTCATAGCTGGGACATTGCGCATACGTTCTGCCTAGGAGATCATAGAAGTCGTCTTTATGTCGGTCATCTTTGTCCTCTGTGGGGACGTGGACACATAATAAACCTATATTGCCGAGACTGATCTTGATGCGGATAGTTATGAGGCGTTCGCTTACATACTGGAAGCTTAAGACTTTTTTCCTGAGTCTGCCTCGAGCAACAAATCCGCATCCGAATAACTTACTTACTTATCAGGCCTGCGATCCATGGAGGATCTGAGCCTGAGTTATAGCTGCCTTCCATCCTTGACGGTCCCGGGCACGCTGCTTCCAGTTGTCAAGACCAAGATGTCTTACATCCGCGATTACTTGGTCTTTATACCGGAGGTTCGGTCTTCCACTTCTTCTCAAACCAGGAGGCTCGGAGTCGAAGACCCTCTTAGCTGGAGCGTTGATGTCCATGCGTTCGATGTGGCCCAGCCAGTGTAGTCGACGGATCCTTGCCTTCCGGACTACATCCACATCTTGGTACAGCTCGTAGAGTTCGCGGTTGTGTCTTCTTCTCCATTCACCTTCCTCACAGACAGGACCAAATATCCGGCGCAGAATTTTTCTCTCGAAAGAACCCAAAATCAGCTCTGCTGTCCTGCTTATCGTCCAGCTTTCGGCTCCGTACAGCAAGACTGGCAGTATGAGCGTTTTGTAAAGCATGACTTTGATCTTTCGAGTGAGGAGTTTTGACCCCAATTGTTCGGACAAGCCGAAGTAGCAGCGGTTGCCAAGGGCGATTCTACGCCGGATCTCCACTGTGGTGTCATTTGTGGAATTTACGTTTGCCCCGAGGTAGACAAACTCCTTAACTACCTCGAAATTGTAGCTGTCAATTGTTATGTTTTGTCCCAGGTGGTGAGCGACGGATTGGTTTTTGCTTGACAGCATGTATTTCGTTTTGTCCTCATTGATCTTAAGGCCAACTCGTTTCGCCTGTTCTTCAATCGCCGTGAATGCTTCCACAATGCCACGGCGAGAACACGCGATGGTGTTGATATCATCCGCGTATCCTAGCAGCTGGATGGACTTGTAAAAGATAGTGCCTTCCCTGTTGACGCCTGCCCGTCGCACTATCTGCTCCAGCACCAGGTTGAAGAAGTCACATGACAGCGCATCTCCTTGCCGAAATCCGGTGCATGTTTCGTGTGGTTCCGAGGTCCTAGAACCGAGTTGCACGGTGCATCGCGTGTTTTTTAGCGTGGTGCGACACAACTGGATCAGTTTTCCCGGGATCCCGAATTCGGCCATCGCACCAAACAGTTCTTCACGATGAATGCTGTCGTATGCGGCTTTGAAATCGATGAAAAGATGGTGTGTATCGATTCGTTGGTCTTTTCCAGGATTTGTCGAAGTGTGAAAATTTGGTCTATAGTTGATTTGCCGGGCCGGAAGCCGCACTGGTTGCTGCCGATTAGTGCGGTGCGAAATGGTTTAAGACGTTCACACAAAACGCTGCACAGGATCTCGTATGCGACATTGAACAGGGATATACCTCTATAGTTCTTGCAAGATGTAGGATCGCCTTTTTTGTGGATGGGGCCATATAGAGCTGGTATTCCAGTCGTAGGGCATGCTTTCATCTTCCCAAATTCTGCAGATGATCTGGTGCATACTCCCTACCAGAACATCGCCGTCAGCCTTGAAGAGCTCTGATGGCAAGCCATCTGAGCCTGCGGTCTTGTTGTTCTTCAGCTTTTGAATAGCTGTGCCTGACTTCTTCGATCCTGGGTTAGAGGACTACTTCAGCGGATTTCCTCAGTCACTACCACTCTCTCTTGGTCATGCTCGTTAAGCAGCTGCTAGAAATGCCGTTTAAATACATCCACTATTCCCTGCGAGTCGGTGACAAGATTGCCTCCGCAATTTCGAAGAGCCTGGGTGCCTTTCTTAAAGCCTCCTGCAAGGCTTTAAGATATCCTTGACCTGCGAGGCTGAGAAGATTCTTTTCTTTAGTCGCAGTAGTTTTTTCTCCTCCCTTCTTCTGGCTCGGTACTCCTCTCGCGCTACCCTGATTTTTCGCTGCCGAAGACTGATGCGTGCCCAGAGACCGGATTCCTGTATTCTTAGCGTAGTCCTGGCTGTGATGCTCTCACAGTATATACTCAAGGGTGAAAGGTTCAGCATTGTTTCAAGAGCCACCGCTGGTGTGGGTTTCATAGATCCAGTTACCGCCAGACAACCTGCCCTCTGAACCCTTGAAACACTTTGAAGATGGCATTTCTTCTCGAACCATAGGCTAAAATAGGTCTTACCACCGCAGTGTACAGCCAATATACCACTTTTGGTTCGAAGACCCATGTCTTTTCAAAGGTTACTTGGTTCTGAATAACGGCATGACCAAACAGAAAAGGTCTTATTGCTGATTGATAACTTGGAAATGTAAGAGTGGAGTTTTAGCCAACGAATACCACTTCTCGTCGGCAACCATTGGATCAGGGAATCATAAAAAAAACTCCAAGGAGTTCTACCGCAAGGAGATTGTTACGTGAAAACCGAGGACGCTATTAAAATTACTCATAAACCGTGCACACTGAGGTTTTTATGATGATCAACAAGCTGAAGTACATTTAATTCCAAAAGGATCCGTCGCCGTTGCTGCTTCTTACGGGTCTCGTGCTGTGGATGAACAGGAAGGTGAGAACCTAATGGCGATGAAGTGGTCATTCCAAGTGCCATAACTGATGACGGTATTTTGCCTCAACACATTCACGGCGACTCGGATAATCAGGATGCCGATGGAGGCGATGACGACGACCAGCCTCCTAAGTCGATTTACTTCAAACAAGTTCGATCTCACATAGCGACGAGAGGCGTAGACGATTCAGTTTTTTCGTCGTGGTTTGTATCGAAAATGTGATCGATCGTGCACGTCTGGATCAGTTCAAGCAGTCAAAACTAGCTGACAATTTCTACACAATCTTCTATAATTCGTAGTAAATCGTCAGTCGCTTCAACTACGAATTATCGACGTTCTACTGTACCATGAATACTAGGCCAGCCCAACAACACCAGTATTTACCATATTTTATTACCTTATCTTATCAGGTTACGTGACCCTCAGATAATGATAACAAGCCTTCGCAAGTACGTACACCTTACGCGAGAGAGATTATAGCAATTTATCTAAGAACTAGCTCTCGAGAACAGACAGACCCTCATCTTATCAATGTACGTGCGAAAGACAAAAAGATAATCATCTGCAAGTTGGTCTTACGCCCAATGTACGTGTTTTTCTCTACCCAGGACATAAATCAGATTAATCTACGTATGTATTTGCCGGCGAAGCATGACTCTTGAAAATATGTTTAAGCCCACCGGGCTATAGCACCCACCTAATGGAAAATTTTGACAGAAAATCTTGACAAAACCCCTTATGACATGGACGTTATCGCTATTAAAACTAATTTTCAATCAAATAATTAAAAATAGAAATAGAATTTAGGTGCGTAATGTAGACAGAGGTCAGCTTGTGCACGTGTAGCTCGGGTGCTACTCTAACATATCGCAATGATCACGTCATTGTCATTTGACTTCAATATTAAACAGCACCAACTGGTGCCTCTTGATTGGGATTGAAACTATTCATAGCAAATTGACAATGATGACGATGGAACGAAAGTATATAACAATCTGTAGATACGAGTATGTTTGTGCACACGACTCAGAAGTCGTGAGAGAGCTTGATAACAGCTTTAGTGACTCATATCGAGGCCTCTTATCAAATCTTGCGAGCAATTTTCCCTGTAAATTCACAATTCAGAGACAGCCTCTGTGATAAACCTAGGACACGTGCTCTCGAGTGTTGAGGTTCTTCCTTTTTAGTTCTTGCGGTTTGGACATGTAAATATGTAGACGAAATTGTGGTGTAAACGATAAAGGCTTTCCAAGACTGAATGAGATTAGACTCGGTAGCGAGTTGTGGTCTTGTAGATATGGTTGCTAATAGGGAAAACAAATATTCCAAACGAGCAATTCTAGATAAAGAAAGAAAATGGACATTTTCTCGAATTCATATTTATTAATTACTATTTGTAATGATGCCACACCCGATAACGGACACAAGCTGATTGATCTTGCCATGCGGCGAATCTCCTTCTAGCCAGTACGCGCTTCCCGCACCGCGATATACACTAAGGCACTTGGCGATCGCCAATCAATCATTTTTATCAGATTCATCAAATCGCGACCGACGTCAAACACTCCTCCACTATTCTTGATGTTCGAACTTTCCGGAGAACTAACATCAACTCGACATACCAGCTGAGCTCCAGCAGGTTGCAGATATCATCCTCCCTTGGCTTGTGGTCATATACAATAGCTGCCTCTCCATATCCTCCATCCCCAGCAAGTGGAAGGTAACCAGTCATTTTCATACACAAGGTAGGCAAAAGCTCCCACACGTACATATGCAAATAACTTGAGGGCTGTCAGTCTTACTTCTTTTCTATTAAAAACTCTAGTCAATATGGCGCTTACACAGTACGGCAGAAAGGATTTTGTACGCGATGTTCAGGAGACTTATCCCTCTGTAATTGGCGCAGTCCTAGGGGTCTCCTTTCTTATGGACCTTGCCAACGATACTGAGATTCCATTCATCGGGCATGCGTTCTTCCGACCATATCTTGCAGATGAGTTGGTGCATGTTCCTGACCAGCTCATCGTCAGCTGCTTTAAGCAGTTCCGCGGGGAATCCGTCTGCTCCAGCAGCTTTATAAAACTTAAGTTTCGATATCGCTATCTTAACATCGTCTAGGACGGGTGGACGGGATTCTCCTTTGTCTTCTTCCATTGTGAATGGTTCGTTCTGCCTGACGGCGGCATTTTGACTATCATCGCCGTTATACAGTCTGCAGAAGTGGTCCTTCCACAATCTCAGTATCGACTGTGACTCCACTACTAGTTGTCCGTGCTCATCCCTGCAGGCTTCTGCTCTGGCTTTATACCCTTGGCATGTTCGTTTTACTTTCTGGTAAAATTTTTGAACGTCGTTCCTGCAGTAACATCTCTCCATCTCCTCGATCTCGCGCTTCTCGTGCTCCTTCTTTTTCCTTCTCAGAAGCGCATGCTCCTCCCTCCTTTTCTGTTCATAGAGCTCGCGGGCAGCCCTCGTCCGTCGATGCATTGTGGCCATGTATGCATTCTGTTTCTCTACCTGGGCCTGTCTGTACTCATCATCAAACTCCATTGCTGTTCTGCAGATTGCATCGGGACTTGAGAGAGCTTGAGGGAGACTTGATCGGCGAAGTTCCTGGTGGTCTCCTGCGATTGCAGGTTTCCGACGTTAAATTTTGGTGTTCTTACTCGACCCCGTTCCGAGAAATTCGCATCCGTACCTTGGCTGCAACAAGGTAATGATCCGAGTCGATGTTGGCTCCTCGAAAGGTTCGGACATCTAGGATGCTGGAGGAGTGTCTGCCATCGATCGCGATATGATCAATTTGGTTGGTTTGTCGATTGATCGAAAGACCGCCAGGTCCCCTTATGGACGTTGAGGTGTGGGAATCGTGTACTTTGCTACTACCAGGTTATGTCCCGCCATCGTCCTCTGTGGGGGCGTGGACACATAATAAACTTATATTGCCGAGATTGGCCTTGATGCGGATAGTTATGAGGCGTTCGCTTACATACTGGAAGCTTAAGACTATTTTCCTGAGTCTGCCTCGAACAACAAATCCGCATCCGAGTAAGCGTTGTTTATTTTCTCTGTAGCAGTTTCCGTAGTATATATCGCTTTTTGCCTGGCCCATCCCATCGCACTTCTTGGAGCGCGGTAATGTCTGCCTTATAGCAGTCCAAAGAGTTGACCAGTTGTTCGGCTGCACCTGGTCTGTTGAGAGACCTAACGTTCTAGGTGCAGAACCGAAATTCGTTTCCTTTTTGACGTTTGCGGGGGTCGTCAACATGTAATCCGTCCGTATCCGAGGCAAGTTTTTGTTAACGCAACCACCAACCTGGAGGGCCAGGTTCTGCTTTCCCCAGGAACAAGGTTCGGGTCGCTGCACACATTGGTTCATTACCTGGCGGGTGCCGATATAGCTATCCAGGGGAGGCCACGTGTTGGCTGAGGCTGTGAGATTATCATTATTTCAGTAAACCATACAAAATTGAATACTTATCGGTATTACTGTCATTGTCAAGGTGACCTTTTACAAAATTAATAATCCCGAGTTCTGTGTGAAGCCACACATATGTAACATGTACATATGACGTGATGCCTCGCAATTCTTCAAGTCTTACGATAATCGAAAGACCCTATATCAAACAGGTTCATGCGACCTGATTTAGCAAAAAGCAGCCTTTGTAAAACACTGCAGATAGAATGCTACTTAGTACATATACTACCTATATAGGTGTACGCGAATACGCTTTGCCTTATTCGTGGCATATGCCTATGGGAAACCACATTTTGGTTTTTTTTTTTTCTACGAAATTTCATTTACTGAGGAAATAACTTGGACTTTTGCCCCAAGATTTTATGAAATGTTTTCATTTTCTCATGATTTCTCAGGTGGATGATTCAGCAGTTTTGCGTGCGATTACGAATCGGGTCGTTTAGGTACTTACGAGTACATGTGTTGTTGGCTTTTCTATAAATCGATTTATACCAACTATCCCCGTATTCCATGGAATTCTACTCGAACAAAGTCATATGACATGACAATGGTCCGCCCAGCGCTAAGGTACTGTTTCGATCAAAATGTTGTACGTACTCACAAGATAGAAATACATTTTAAGACTCTGTCGGACGAGGGGAGATGAATCGAATTATCTGACTTGTTTGCGAAAACTAAAAACATAATTAACTCGATTTGAGCTTGAGTGTTTCTTAGGAAATTCGCAATTACTCTCCTTTTGTACATCCAAGCTGCAGTCTCGATTATTGAGTAAACAACAATACAATAATGAAGTCATCAGCTAATTATAACAGTGCCATGCCGCACGACATATGTATGTACTCAGGCTTCGCAATCGATTTGCGAGGACGAGTGGGCAACGTGTACTTCCCACCTTAACACAGATGCGAAGCTTGCCTTTGCACCTTCTGTCTAATTCAGCCATACTCAACCTGCAGCCCGCGGGCCGCATGCGGGCCGCCAATCTTTTATCTGCGGCCCGAAACACACTAATGGGGAACACATTTTTTTTAAATTATTTTGTTTATTGAAAACATACGTTAAATGAAACATTACGCACATTTTTCAGTTCTGACATCAATACTCTCACAATAATTTTTTTAACTTTATGCAAAATATTCCGCCTAAATTCTCTGACGTGTTAAGGTGGAAATATAATGCAAGACATCGCGTCGTGAATTTCGACCGATGCATTTCAATGGTGCTGGCCGAAGGGGTTGGTTGTTGCTTTTGTAATATACATCGATACTATACGTGTTATTCTCCGTTTAAAAACGACGCTTTTGACTAACACTGTGATAGTCTCAAGACGTCGATGCGTAGAGTCAAGACGTGGCAAAATGGTCGCAACAAGGCAGAATGACATAGTCAAGACGCCGTCAAACCGCAATGCGTTTGTAGGTGCAAACTGTAAAAGTGCCTGTCAAAGCCAATAGATTGGTATCTCATTCTTTATTCCTGGTTAAAATGCCAGCGGGTATGACGCGATTGCCATCGATGCTATGCCTCATGACGCGTTTACTTTCAGCATGTTACATTCGATTTCGCCTTGATTTTTGTGACCAACGAACGCGATGCCTTGCATTATATGTCCAGTTTTATATGTGTCTCGCACTAGCATCGTAATGGAGGATCTTAGCCTGAGCTATAGCTGCCTTCCATTCTTGACGGTCCAGGGCACGCTGCTTCCAGTTATCAAGACCAAGATGTCTTACATCCGCGATTACTTGGTCTTTATACCGGAGGTTCGGTCTTCCACTTCTTCTCGAACCAGGAGGCTCGGAGTCGAAGACCCTCTTAGCTGGGGCGTTGATGTCCATGCGCTCGATGTGACCGAGCCAGTGTAGTCGTAGGGTCTTTGCCTTCCGGACTACATCCACATCGTTGTACAGCTCGTACAGTTCGCGGTTGTGTCTTCTTCTCCACTCACCTTCCTCATAGACAGGACCAAATATCCGGCGCAGAATTTTTCTCTCGAAAGAACCCAAAATCAGCTCCGCTGTCCTGCTTATCGTCCAGCTTCCGGCTCCGTACAGCAAGACTGACAGTATGAGCGTTTTGTAAAGCATGACTTTGATCTTTCGAGTGAGGAGTTTTGACCACCGTTGTTTGGACAAGCCGAAGTAGTAGCGGTTGCCAATGTAGAATCTACGTTTGCCCCGAGGTAGACAAGCTCCTTGACTACCTCGAAATTGTAGCTGTCAATTGGTGGTGAGCGACGGATTGGTTTTTGCTTGACAGCATGTACTTCGTTTTATCGTCATTGACCTTAAGACCAACTCGTTTCGCCTGTTTTGTAATCGCCGTGAATGCTTCCACAATGCCACGGCGAGAACACGCGATGGTGTCGATATCATCCGCGTATCCTAGCAGCTGGATGGAATTGTAAAAGATAGTGCCTTCCCTGTTGACGCCTGCCCGTCGCACCATCTGCTCCAGCACCAGGTTGAAGAAGTCACATGACAGCGCATCTCCTTGCCGAAATCCGCTCTCTCTTGTTCATGCTGGTTCAGTAGCTGCTGGAAATGCTGCTTAAATACATCCACTATTCCCTGCGGGTCGGTGACAAGATTACCCTCGCAGTTTCGAAGAGCCTGGGTGCCCATTTTGAAGCCTCCTGCAGGGCCTTGGCTTTCTTTTAAAAGGCTCGTGTTTTATGCCTATCCCTAGACTCCTCGAAAAGGTCATCACCCAAAATGTATAATGTTGCGGCCCGCGTGAAGTAGCAAACATATGAATGTCGCCCGAGGGAAAAAAAGGTTGAGTATGGCTGGTCTAATACTTGTACAAATCCATATTGCACTTGGAATTAGTTGGAGTAATACAGATTTTAGGTTTTTTTTTTATAATTGCGTTTTATCTATTCCAGACGAGAATGCAAAGTTTATCACCGACGGCGGGTAGAGACAACATTACCGGAACGTTGCTGAACATGATCAGAAATGAGGGCATTTTAAGGTATGCAGGGGAATGGGCTACTTACAAATATCTATGTGTACATGTGTATTATTATGTGTAGACCTGTTCGAGGAGTGACGGCGGTAGTGGCGGGCGCTGGACCTGCTCATGCCCTGTACTTTGCGTCATACGAAATGTCCAAAGAGGTTCTGTCGGAATTCACATCACACAGAAATATGAATTACAGTAAGTCGTTGCACGCATACGTTTACGCATGCACGTCCTTATCATTTTATATTATCAATAGTGTCGTCAGCACTAATCGCAACAGTCATACACGATGCGGTTTCGAATCCTACAGAAGTAATCAAACAACGCCTGCAAATGTACAACTCGCCGTACAAGTCGGTTTTGGCCTGTATGCGAGGCGTTTACCAAAACGAAGGACTGAAAGCGTTTTATCGATCTTATGCAACGCAACTAATCATGAATGTTCCACATCAGACAATACACTTCATGACATACGAGTGTTTTCAGAACATGGTGAGTACGAATTCGCATTCGAATATCCTCATTTTACTGACCATTTCGTTTACAGTTGAATCAGGATCGAAAGTACAATCCACCGGTTCATGTGGTGGCGGGCGGTGCTGCGGGTGCCTGTGCTGCTGCCGTCACTACTCCGCTGGACGTTGTAAAGACTTTATTAAATACTCAAGAAACGGGCTTTACACGTGGCATGTCTGAAGCCATCAAACAGGTTGGTCTTATCTGTTTGTGCTAAGTTTTTAAATTTCTGCTTTTTTTTATCACAGCTATTGGCATATTGGCATATAACGCCGATGACACGGGATCGAATCCCGGAAACAGCCATGTTCTTCAGCGGGGTACTAACAAGACCCCCTGTGTTATAATTATCATGAAAAGCTTCTCGAAAATTAACGTTCGGAATCGGCAACAAACTGTAGGTCCCATTCACCTATGGGAAAATAAAATCACACATAGCGTGGGTGACTGAGAGAAGCTGGATGAAATAACGTGTCCAATTTTCTCCCAGGAACCTATCGACAAGCAATAATTAATGTTTCTTTTAGCTTTCGGCTAAAAAATAACACGTACAGCAGTTTAGACTTATTTGCTATAATTGGACGTTGACACGTTCCATTAAATGATGTATAGCGTGTTCGTCACACGCCGCTGGGCACTTATTTCGGCTTATGTCATAAGCATTGTTTGCCATTTTTATTTTAGAAAAAAAAAATCCCTAAGACCATCGTTATAGGCATTACTCCACTCCATTAACTCCACTAACATGCGACTACGACTCGCTTTAGAAGTTACTTCACTTCTCTGTTGAATCAAAGCAACAAAGTGACGATTTCGTTTACAGCAGTAGTGACATTGCTTACCAATTTCTCCCTCAATATAGCCAATCATCCTCCACGGAATTTCACTTCATATGGCCCAAACTCATACTCCGTAAGCACATTGTTCACTACTGTTGTCTGTATAGAAGTCCCTATTTGGACTCCATTCAAAGAATTGTTTTCCCTGTTCCCTCGCACTGAAATAGTTTTGATGGACGGTTTTAAGGTGCACAATTCTCTGTGGCTTCAGCACTGGACACACAACACCCGAAGGCAGGTTGAATTATTCTCTGAGTTAAATCAACTAACTCAGCTTATGGATAAGTGGTCGCATATCACCGATATTCCTAGTCAGATCGCCAATACACTGAACTTGCTCCTTACCTCCCAGGTTAATAAATACACCATTTATGTACTATCGCCTCTTGGCCAGTCCGACTACTACGTAATATTAGCCAAATGCTACTACTACTCCCACCTGAACAATATGGCTTTACGAGAAAGTCGACTGGTGTGGCCTTAACAACTTTAACTGATCGCTGTGTCTCCGCGACAACGACGCGAGCATTTTGGAATTAAAAACACCAGACCAAAGGATAATAAGTGGTTTGATACGAGCTGTAAAGAGGCTATTACGCTATGGGAATCGTAAAAAGTATATATATATGTATGTATGTATGTATGTTGGCGTTACAGTCCATGAAGGACCAAAGCCGAGCTTCCCTCGATCACCCATGCTGTGTGTGATTTCATTTTCCCATAGGTGAAAGGGAGGAGAAAGTTTATACGAACCAGAAATGACTGCAAAACCCTAATCCGACGATACAATTTCCAATCCGACCAAAAACTTAGGCATAAAATCCTCTAATGTCCCAAAGGTAGCAAAGGCTTCTGGTCATTTATCAAAAATATCAAAAACTCGTCCTCCTCGTCTATACCAAGACTTATCCACAATGACATCCCAGCTGTCACGCCCTTAGATAAAGCTAATATTTTTGCTGCCGACTTTCCAATCAGCTCGTAGCTTCCAGCTTACACCTTGTCTCCGTCTATGCTAGAGTGCGTCGATTCTACCACGGGACAAATTTACTTTCGTACTCAGTTGCAAGAGTTCTCAAATACCTCGACACAAAAATCCGCTGGTTCACATGCCATATCCCCAATAGTTCTAATATAACACCATAATGGCATGGAACATTTGCTGGGAACTATAACCAAAGTGAAAATTCAGTCGAGTTCCTCTCGAATCCTATCTAAGACAACCACCCCTGGAGAGTAGTAAACGATAATCTACGACCAAAACCATTTGTACTCCGCCAATGTGTGACAAATATAATAAGAGTACACCTCTTCTGAAGAGGTGTTCTTGTAAGCTGACAAAACCACTGCGTAAGCCTTTTCACCTTTTCTACTTATCTAGGCTCTTTTCGAGTAGGTGGAAAACAGCATTTGTCCAGCTTATTCCCAAAAAGGCGAATCTTCTCTATCCAACAATCGACCTTTGCACTAACGTCACTTCTCTCCAAAGTCATGGAAACGCAGAGTTTGGCACGAAGCCCTTTTTTCGAAAATGCGTGCTTTTGGGATCGATGATTTTCTTTTTCAATGGATTACAAATGACCTTTCGAATCGTCCAAGTCAAGTTGTTTTGGACGAGTTCAAGTCTGACATCCACTTTTTAAAAGCTGGCATTCCCCAGGGCTCCATTTTGTCTCCACAATCCAATCCATTTCTTCGCTGACCACAGTACCCTCAACTATACATATTCGTTCGCGACCCTGCTCTTCGGCCGTAAGTAGTAAGCAGCAGCGTATGTTAAGCTCAATAAATTCCGACGTCGACAGCATCACTTTATGGGAAAAACCGAATAGAGTGAAATTGAATCCCTCTAACACAGTGCTGCCTTCTGTCGCCCAAACGTATCAGCGACTTGAAACCATTATCCAGGAATGGCGATGGCATC
The DNA here is from genome assembly GCA_951905685.1 of Eumerus sabulonum. Taxonomy (NCBI): domain Eukaryota; kingdom Metazoa; phylum Arthropoda; class Insecta; order Diptera; family Syrphidae; genus Eumerus; species Eumerus sabulonum. The sequence goes on from OX645060.1 coordinate 245,770,683, forward strand.
CTAGAAACCGAAAAGAACTCTGCGAAATGCCTAGGCTTCTAATATAGATGCAAGAAATGTTTCTTACCCTTGGTTCTGGCTATAATCTGGAAGAGGTCCACTCTAAATTAGAGTTTAACTATCTTATCTGGTGTATCTACGACCTCATTGCACCTGCCAGACAAAATTCAAAACTGCGAGATAAGACTGATAGGAGACTCCAGCATCACCAACTTATTAGACTCGCTGGAATATCACAGGAATGACTCTTGTCTTTTCTTGATTTATCGATACATCCACAGAAAATGCTCTGAAAAAACAGCCGGTTGCATTCCACCTCTTCAATAATTTTTCCGTAAGACACGTCTCCCAAAGTATGCTCACCAATATACCCTGAAGCCCACTTTCTGACGTACCGTCAGACCCCCCCTCAGTATGACATGCATGCATTTATGATCAATGTCCATCGTTATCTCCTCTGTTTCTCTCCCACTTTACCCTCAGCACTGTGTCGTCGACATAATAAGGTGACAACCGTTCGGAGTGAACCTGGGCCTCAACCAAGAAGCCTTTCCAGCTAGCACGATATTTTTGTAGCTGTTGCCAGTGTCGCAAGGGCGCCGTGGCGCAGTAGTGTTGGCCTCTGACATACGATGAAGGAGTTTGGATCCCGATAACACGAAAGCCATCGAATGTTTATTCCGCGGAGTCCCTCCTCGGCGGGATACTGGCAAAACCCCCCGTAATATACTTGCCATGAAAAAGCTTCTCTACTCACGCCGTTCGGAAAAAATAAATCACACACAACACGGGTGATTGAAGAGAAGCTTGGCTCTGGTCCTTCATGGGCTGTAACACCATCAAAGAAGTCTCCAGTGTCGCACGCCCAGTTGGTTAAGGTCGTTTCCACCTGTGTGCGCCACTTTGATGCGCCCGTCCCCTTCAACGTCTTCCTTCGGGGTTGGAGTCGAATACTTCGGGCCGGAGCTGTGCTGTCCATTCGCACTACATGGCCTAGCCATCTTAGACGTTGGATCCGTAGGCGTCGTATTAGGCCGATGTCGCTGTAGAGCCCGTGCAGTTCTTGGTTGAATCTTCTCCTCCACTCCCCGTCAACGCTGTGGGCGGATTTTGAAAGAGCTTGGAGGAGACACGATCGGCAAAGATTCTGGCAGTCTCTTGCGATTGTAGCTTTCCAACGTCAAACTTACGTAGTCCTACTCGACTCCTAAGCATTCTTGATATCCTCGTTCGTACCTTGGCTACAACAAGGTAGTGGTCCGAGTTGATGTTGGCCCCTCGTAATGTTCGTACGTCGAGAATACAAAAGGAGTGTCTGGCGTCGATCGCAATGTGATCAATCTGGTTGGTGGTCGATTGGTCAAAAGGCCGCCAGGTACCCTTATGTATGTTGAGATGGGGGAATCGCGTGCTTGCTACAAGGAGGTAACGCCCGCTAGGAAATCGATTAGCCTAAGTCCGTTGTCGGATGTGGTGTTATGGAAGCTATGCTTTCCTATGATCGACTCAAATATGTCCTCTTTGCCCAGTTTTGCATTAAAATCTCCTAGAACTATTTTTGTGACGTAGCTGGAACATTGGGCATAGGTTCTGTCTAGGAGATCGTAGAATTCTTCTTTGAGTCGATCGTCCTTTTCTTCCGTTGGGGCGTGAGCGCATATTAAGCTAATGTTTCCAAATTTAGCTTTGATGCTATGAGGCGTTCGCTTATATCTCGGAAGCTTAAGACTTTTTGTCAGAGTCTTCCTCGAATAACGAATCCGCACCCGAATAGGCGCTGTTTGTTCTCCTTGTAGCAGTTCCCGTAGTAGATGTCGCAGTTTTTCATCCGTTTTTTGCCTGGTCCATCCCATCGCACTTCTTGGAGTGCGGTTATATCTGCTTTATAGCAGTTGAGGGTTTGCTCCAATTGATCGCCTGCACCCGGTCTGTTAAGGGACCTCACATTCCAGGTGCAGACTCTCAAATCCGTTAGTCGTTTACAGGGGTCGTCAGCTTTGTATCCGTCCGTATCCGAGGCTAGTTGTTGTTTCGGAACAATTAGGTTTTTACGTGATAGGGATGTTACCCCTATGCACAACCCTCAACCTGAAGAAGTCATGGACTGCTGCTACTCAGAAATACCAAGAATAAAAATTAAGCATATTTCAAAATCGATTTGGTCTGGCCAGACCCTTACGCTCATCGGAGGGTTAAGTCTCGCTATTGTTACCTTGATTTCGTCTATGTTGGGTCTACGGAATTCTCTTACGTTGTCGTCCGTTGGGTCATTCTGCCTAACAGCTTTAATCGAGTCGAGTCGATTTTTTTTTTTTTTTTTTTTTTTGTTTTTTATAAAATTTTATCAAAGACCCATCACGTCTCTAATAACAAAGGTCCTCTCATTCTAGATATACACAATGGCTGGTGTGGGAGGTTTCTTCAAAGGAATGGGTGCTAGAATCGTATATTCAATGCCAGCCACAGCAATATGTTGGTCAACATATGAGTTCTTCAAATTCTATTTATGCGGACTAGGACAGGATCAATACAAGTCGTCAACTAGTGGCAAGAATCTTCTACAACCAAAAGAACCATCATCACTCATCCCCTCAGTGATAGTAGCCGACACCAAATCACATTTATCACTGAACGTAAGCAGCAAAAGTGATAGTAATGAGATAGCATATGTGTTACCAACGAATCCAGTCAACGGAAGAACAAACCCAGAAACAAATGACGAATCGCCAACATTAATACGAGAATCATCACCACATGCGCCCCTACCATCGCCTGGTCAAATCAAAACAGTTTGTGAACTGTCTAGCAATGTAACGAGTTCAGCATTAAACCTACACACACGGCATACAGATGTAAAGAGTCCCTTCGAACGAGGCTTCTCAAGTCCATAAGGTAAAAAAAAAAGAGCACGTAAAAACAGAATTTGTTGTTAACAAAAAGCAAAAACAATTAAAATAGCCGAAAATGTGTATGTTGACACGTACACTCCAAAACGACCGAATTATCCATCAGCCAGCCCCACACGCAATCCTTCATCCGAAACTTAGTAATTTGTTATTGGTACTCTTGTATGCATTTTGTATTGAGTGATCGATCTCACTAGAGAAAAGAAAGAAAAAGTATTACTTCCTGTTCTTCCTTTTTACCTTCTTCTTCTTCTTCGAGATGCAAATGTATGACAGACATGTACAGACATGAATGACGGTGTAAGAACGTACATACAGTGGTGGTCAGATAAATAGCACACCCGTAAGTTCCCATACATTATGTTGTGCCAAAAGTCTAAAAAGAGGTTCAGTTTTTTTTTTTTTTTTTTTTTTTTTTTGTTTTATAACTGATGTGCGCTTATATGTGCTTTATTTAAAAACACATCTTCTTCTTCTTAGTGGGCGCTACAGTTCGGGGTGAACCTGGGCCTCAACCAACATGCCCTTCCATCTAGCACGATCTTTCGCTAGTCTTTTCCATTGCCGCACACCCAGTTGGCTGAGGTCCCCTTCCACCTGTGTGCGCGATCTTAAGTGCAGCCGTCCCCTGCTTCTTCATCCCTCGGGGTTGGATTCAAAGACTCTCCGGGCTGGAGCTATGGTGTCCATTCGCTTTACATGGCCCAGCCATCTTAGGCGTTGAACCCGTAGACGCCTGACTAGGCTCATGTCGCTGTACAGCCCGTAAAGGTCGTGGTTGAATCTTCTCCTCCATCCCCCGTCTGCGTTTATAGGCCCAAAAATCACGCGCAAAATCTTTCTCTCGAACCGACCAAGGGCCTCCTCGTCCGCTTTTGATAGTATCCATGCTTCTGCGCCGTACAACAGGACCGGGATGATAAGGGTCTTATATAGAGTCAACTTTGTCGTTCGGGAGAGTGCTCTATTACTCAGTTGCCTCCTGAGCCCAAAGAAACAGCGATTGGCAAGAGTGACTCTGCGTTTGATTTCGGAACTGATGTCTTTGTTCCAGGTCACTGTGGAGCCAAGGTAGACGAAGTCCTTAACTACCTCGAACTTATATCTGCCTATACACACGTTCTGGCCAAGACGTCGGTGGTGAGCGCCCTTTTTTGATGACAGCATATATTTAGTTTTGCCCTCGTTTACCGCCAAACCAATTTTCGCCGCCTCCATCTCAATACTCGCAGACGCCTCATTGACATCTCGCTGTGATCTACCTATTATGTCAATATCGTCGGCGTATGCAAGGAGTTGCGAGGATCTGAAATAGATTGTGCCTCTTCTATTGGCCAGTGATTTTTGCACAATCATTTCCAATATGATGTTGAAGAAATCACACGACAGCGCATCGCCCTGCCTAAATCCTTTTTTGACATCAAAACTACCGGTAAGGTGTTCACCGATTCGGATGGAGCAGCGAGCGTTCTCCAAAGTCATCCTGCATAGTCTGACGAGCTTAGCAGGTATGTCAAAGGTAGACATAGCGTTGTATAGCTCGTCTCTAATTACGCTGTCGTATGCGGCTTTGAAGTCTACAAGTAGGTGGTGAGTGTCGACTTGAAATTCATTGGTTTTCTCCAGTATCTGCCGTAGTGTGAAGATTTGGTCGATGGTGGACTTCCCTGGCCTGAATCCGCACTGATAAGGACCTATCAGCTTATTTACAAAAGGCTTCAGGCGTTCACACAAAACGGCAGAGAAGATTTTGTAGGCGATGTTAAGGAGACTTATTCCTCTATAGTTGGCGCAATCAGAGGGGTCTCCTTTCTTGTGGATCGGGCATACGATGCTGAGACTCCATTCCTCGGGCATGCTTTCCTCTAATCATATCTTACGGATGAGCTGGTGCATGCTCCCAACCAAGTCATCCCCAGCTGCCTTGAAGAGCTCAGCAGACAGATCGTCTGCGCCAGCAGCTGCATGCTCTGGTTACAGGGATGATTATTGATGAAATACTCGAAAATGAAGAAAAAAAAAAGCGAATGTGGGTTAAACCATGGATTGGAAAACGTAATAATTTCTCATCGGTAACTGTTAAGAGAATTTCACCAAAATTTGCCAGAGGATTTTCGTAATTATTTGCCAATTGTTAGGAACGTATGATGAGTTACTAAGAAAAATAACTCCTCATATGAAAAAAATCGAACAAAATTATTTCTCTTTGTTTGAAGTCATATCGTTCATTCCGCTCAAAGTTGGTGTCGTTTCTCTAAACGCACAAGCAAAAGTAAAAAATGCTCTGAAGTTGTACGACAACTGTTCACACTTAACGATAAATCGTTCAACCACGGCTGTCAAGCAAAAAGTTGGAAATTTTCAACTTCCTGACTACAAATCGTACCAACTTGTAGCTGGAGCGTTCACATTGGTCGTGCATACACAATTTTTCGTCCAACCACGGTAGTCAAGCAAATCGCTTGATAAATCGTTCAATGTGAACCGCGCTTAACGATTGCGAAACCAGGAAAACCTAACGGTATCTTCTTTGTCGTATTTTTTCATATTCATAACGGTACTAGCTTGGGATATTATGGCTTTACTCCTGTGCAGTTTGTATGTTCCTTATTCCACTGCGCGTTTTTAGTACAGATTGAAATAAGTACGAAAGAGATGGTCAGTGAAACAGAAATACACTGGCACAGTAACGCGTGGGTAGGCTACTTCGTGCGGCTTTTTGACATTTCCTTATCTCCTTTTCTTTGTTTTGCGATGTCGCTTCACTCCTGTTTCAGATTTGAAAGTGTACGTATGGATACCATTCTTACTTTTCAAATTTCACCACAGGCTAACGATAATGATATGTGAAACGAAATGTCAAAAAAAAAAAAAAAAAACCCACACTGCTGCGAAATGAAAAAAAGCTCCATGGAATAACTCTTGCTGCTCGGAATGTCAGTCCAAAAGGAAATCACCGAGACCTGCACGTCAAAGAGACGCGCCGTGGAATAAGGGACTAAGTACAGAGTGTATTGCACGCAAATACATATTTGAATAAGGGTGTGTGCTATTTATGAGAACACCACTGTACATGTACTAAAAATCAAGATAGTCATCGAACGTCGTCGTACAAAAGTGGAAGAATCAATGCAAGGAAATTTGTCTCAGTTTTTGTTTACACTTAAAACAAGCCGAACTCAATATTGTTATTAATTATTACGTTATATATGTAAATGTGTGTTGTTGAAAATACGACTACGAGATAGAGAGAGAGAGAGGAAGGGTTCTATATAAAAACAAAAAAAGAAAAACTGTTGAGCTCATGTTGTTGTAAGAATTTGCCTTTGCTGAGCAAATTATTACATTTTGTTTCTGGTCAAATAACAAACAACAACATCAACAACAACAAGAACAACAGCCTATCTACAGACAATACAAGAGGAATACATAAAGTTTGTTAGTGATATTTATTTGTCAATTGGAATGTGTTATTGTGATTATTTTAAGCTGCTCCAAGCAGAAGTCAATGAAATAAATATAAAATAAAAAAAATATATATATTTAACTATGTGACCAGTTCCAAGTGATCCTTACTCTTTTTGTTTTCTGTTTTATTTTATTTTTATATTGCATACTCATCACTTTAGCTATACACAACACGTACATACGTTAGTCGTTAAAAAAACCAAACCAACTCGAATCGATTCCGATTGTATGGCCTTTGCTTTCGCTATTTCGATTTTTCTTTCCTTTCATCTCTTATGTAAAATTGTTTTTTTGTTTTATTTGATTAATTTGTTAATTTTTAAGGTGTACGATACTACCGCGATGGAAGAAGAAACAAAAAGAGAAAATTGAAATTAAAATAAAAAAGCACAGCGAACCCCTCGGGGTTCCTGTCAAGTATAAATGTTTATGAAGAGCACTGTCCTGTTGTGGTAATTGTTTTTTGTTTTCTATGTAAATAAATATGAAATAATTAGAGTATGAAGAGCAGAAAAATATAAATAAAGACGAAGAAAAAAACACTATTAAATCAAATCAAATGTCGCAAAGAAACAAAACAAAGAAATCGAATTTGCCATGATTTTAAAAATCATTTTTGTTTGTAAGATATTGTATATTACAAGAATAAAGCAAAAACAAAAAAAGAAAAAAAAAAACGGAAAAACAATTCAAAATTTAAATTTGGTTTTAAGATTAAGTGAAGTTGGTTTACCGGTGGGGGTAGCACATACAGTTTGTCAAGAAATGTATGTCACAACGTAAAAATGTCTTTTATTTTCATTTCAAAGGTCAATAACAGCAAAATAGTCACATTTTCCTCTTGTTTCTTTCTTAATTTAGCTGCGTATATGCTTTTTATTATGGATTATCCTATTTATGGATAGGAAACGGTATGATTAGGAAGAAAAATTGCCACATTTATTACAGCTGTCACAAAAGATTGCACTTACTGGGATGCGGATTTGTCGTGGGAAAGCGGTTAAGGTCGAAGGTCATCGACTTTAAACCTATAAGTGATCACCTGGCTGTGATCCGCATCAGGGGCAGATTTTATAACATCAACCTCATATGTGCACACGCCCCTACCGACGAGGTGAAGACCCTATCAAGGAGGACTTCTATGACCTCCTGGACAACGCCTACGGAGCTTGTCCGGAGTACGATGTAAAAATCGTGCTCGGGGACTTCAACGTCAAAATCGGTAAGGAGAACACCCTTGGCGGAGTGATCGGAAAGCACAGCCTCCACGATACAACAACAGATAACGGCTTCCGACTCACTGACTTTGCGACAGGTCGTAATGCGGTGATAAGTAGCACAAGATTACCTCGCAAGCGAATTCACACAGCAACCTGGCGATCTACGGACAGTCGAACCGCCAACCAAATCGACCATGTGCTCATTGACGCAAGGTACTCGTCAAACATCCTGGGGTGGAATCGGCTAAGGTGATAGTCACTTTGGTGACAGTCATATGTGACTATCATCATCTGTTGGTATCGGGTAAGATTATCACAAAAAAAGTTTAGAAAAGGAGCAACACTTGCTTTTTCTGAGTTACTGATAGATAAAGGTAGCCCTAAACGGCGAACATGTTCGCCGAATCCGTTCGTTTGCGTTACTCTCTACACGGCGAACACATTTGGAAAACATTCATTTCGTGCTGATTCTTCAAAGGGGTAAACATGTACGATAAATAAACACAAGTGGTTGCACGTATGGTTATTTATTTATGTTTACTCGGCGACATTCACAGTAAATTCACGGACAAATTCGGCAAACATGTTCGCCGTGTAGGGCTGCCCTAAGACAGCTGTTAGATAGGTAAAAATAAATTTTGAAATTAAAATCAGGGCCGTTGTCACCGATTGTTTTGCACAAATACTGGGAAAAGTAAATAATGTACATATTAGAAATGCTATTATTGTCGGAGTCTACACGAGGGCTTTCTTTTTGCGCCTTTTTCTTTTGAACCTACGTTCCAATTTGTGGACGCGTCCACACGGAGCTTTTCTGCGCGTGCCTGTTTGTTGACATTTCGCTTCACATTTCAATTTCGTTGCCTGTGGTGATGTTTGAAAAGTAAGGATGGTATCCAAACGTACACTTCCAAGTCAAAAACAGGAGTGAAGCGACATCGCAAAACAAAGAAAAGGAGATAAGGAAATGGCAAAAAACCCACGAAGTAGCTACCCGCGCGTGAGTGTGCCAATGTGTTTCTGTTTCACTTACCCTCTCTTTTACACTTATTTTAGCCCTCATCAGATAGCCCTCGTGTAGACTCCGACATTGCATTCAATTCATTTATTGGCCAATTATACATTTTGTCGGCGTACAGGGAAAGGAAACCGATTTAGACCGATTTCTCGAATTCTTCCTCAGAATTCTAACTTCCATCAATGTCTCATTGAGCTCTTCATCTACACTTAAAAATAGTTCCAAGCACGGAAACACATATTTTCTATTTTATAAAACCACACAAAAGCACAAAGCCATATCAAACGCACAGAACATATGAAAGTGATAGCTAAATAGCTGTCACCAGAAAACTGTCACAAAAATGTGACAATCACAGTGACTATCACCTTACACGATAGCGAAACCGCGAATGTGACTCTCACTTGTCACAAATCACCTTAGCCGATTCCACCCCTGGATGTGCGAACATTCAGAGGGGCAAATGTCGACTCTGACCACTTCCTTGTAGCAGCAAGATTCAGAGCCCTACTGTCCAATGTCAGGAAACTGCACCAGCCCATCAGGAGGAGGTTCGACATTGGGCGCCTGAACACACCGAAGGTTGCCAGAGTCTACAGGGAGCAGCTGAGCGAAAGACTCTACGGTATGCCTACGTCGAACACAAATGCCAATAATATGTGGCTGCATTGCCGCTCAGCCATTCAGGAAGTAGCGGAAACCACCTTAGGATACCTACCACCCCCGACAAGAAACCCGTGGTCTGATGGCGAGCGTGAGCAGAAAAAGGCAGCAACCGACGAGGCGTACCAAAAGGCGCTGCAGAGGAATACCAGGGCAGCGCAAGAAGAGTACCGAGCCAGAAGAAGGGAGGAGAAAAAACTACTGCGACAAAAGAAAAAAATCTTCGCAGCCTCCCAGCTCAAGGATATCGAGGAGTCTAGGGATAAACATAAAACACGAGCCTTTTACAAGAAAGCCAAAGGCCTTGCAGGAGGCTTCAAAAAGGGCACCGAGGCTCTTCGAAACTGCGAGGGTAATCTTGTCACCGACCCGCAGTGCAGCAGCACTTCCAGCAGCTGCTTAACGAGCATGACCAAGAGAGAGTGGTAGGGACCGAGGAAATCCCAACTTCAACCGCTGAAGTAGTCATCCCACCCAGAAGTTGAAGAATTAACAAGGCCGGAGGCTCAGATGGCTTGCCCTCAGAGCTCTTCAAGGTTGGCGGCGATGTTCTCGTAGGGAGCATGCACCAGATCATCTGCAGAATAGGGGAAGATGACTGACGACTGGAATACCAGCTATATTTGCCCCATCCACAAAAAAGGTGATCCTACCTCTTGCAAGAACTATAGAGGTATATCCCTGCTCAATGTGGCATACAAGATCCGGTCCAGCGTATTGTGTGAACGTCTAAAACCATTTTGCACCGCGGCTTCCGGCCCGGCAAATCAACTATAGACCAAATGTTCACACTTCGACAAATCCTGGAAAAGACCAACGAGTTTCGACTCGATACACACCATCTTTTCATCGATTTCGAAGCCGCATACGACAGCATTCATCGTGAAGAACTGTTTGAGGCGATGGCCGAATTCGGGATCCCGGTACTATCAGTTCTCCATTTTAATCCCTGCAGGCGGTCGCTCTGACTTTGTAGCCATGGCATGTTCGTCATTCCTGCGGAAGCATCTCTCCATCTCCTCGATCTCACGCTTTCCGTGCTCTCTCTTCTTTCTTCTGAGAAGCATGTGTTCCTCTCTTCTCTTCTGCTCATAGATTTCGTGAGCAGCTCTCGTCCGTCGTTCCAGCGTGTCTTCATATGCCTCTTGTTTTGCTGTATGGGCTTGTTCACATTGTTCATCGAACCAGGGGTTTCTAGGTGGGGTGGCGGTTTGAAACCGAGCACCTCTGAGGCAGCGTCTCTGACGGCGCTCTGGCAATGCGCCCATTCCTGCTCTATTGCTTGTGCTGGTGTGGGCGGATTTTGAAAGAGCTGGAAGATTCTGGCAGTCTCATGCGATTGTAGCTTTCCGACGTCAAACTTGCGTTGTCCTAGTCGACTCCTAAGCATTCTTGATATTCTCATTCGTACCTTAGCTACAACAAGGTAGTGGTTCGAGTCGATGTTGGCCCCTCGGAAGGTTTGTACGCCGAGAATACTGGAGCAGTGTCTGCCGTCGATAGCAATGTGATCAATCTGGTTAGTGGTCGATTGATCGAACACAGTTCCAGCCCGGAGAGTCTTTGTATCCAACCCCGAGGGACAAAGAAACAGAGGACGGACCTAAGATGGCGCACACAGATGAAAGGGGACCTCAGTCAAGTGGGTGTGCGGCAATGGAAAAGGCTAGTAAAAGATCGTACTAGTTGGAGAGGCATGTTGTTTGAGGCCCAGGTTAACCCCGAACTGTAGCGCTGTACGGTTTGGAATCTTCTTTAGTGGCATTTCAGCCCATGAAGGACCAGAGGCAAGCTTCTCATCAATCACCCATGTTGTCTGTCATGTATTTTTCACACAGGTAAAAGGGACCTACAGATTTCGAAAGATGTGAGTCGAGAAGCTTTCTCAAGGCAAGTTATACTATGCGGGTTTTGTCAGTACATCACCAAGGCGGGACGATGGCGTTGGTGTTATCTGCATCCGTCCTCGTTCATCGTGCGTCAGAGTCCAACATACTAACTACTGCGCCACGGCGCCCTAGGATCAGTATCTCCAATTTCTTGTCAAATGTTAGCGTGTGTGGTAATGCGTCCAAAACCGTTGCACTGTCGTGTTTCTCACCCTATCCCAGCGAGTAATTCCCACAAAAGCACGAACAAATCTCACTTCCACAGCTTGTATTCGTGATCTACCCACATTTCATGGCCATAGGTGAGAGTAGGAAGGAATACTGAGTTAAAAATCGCTAACTTGGATTTGACACCAAGCTCGGCCTTCCTGATTACAGATCCACCAAGCTGTTTTAAAAAGCTTACCATTACTCCTCCCCTCACTCTTGAAGAAGAACCCAAGATACTAAAACATGTAGAGTGCATTGGACAGGCACTCGGATTTGCCCACGTTAACCTTCACCGCAGCATCAGCACATACGGCCACAAACCTATCTAGCGCGCACTGCAGTTCCGTCTGGGAGGATGTGAGGACAACTAAGTCATCTGCACAAAGAATATGACTTATCCTCAACTCTCCCAATGTGAAACACTCCTCGCCTCGACTGCGCTGCAACATCCAGTCCATATATATAATGAGAAGGAGAGGTGACAAGACGCACCCTTGGCGAAGTCCAAAGCCCACGGTGAAAGGTGTTGATTTACTACTGTTAACCCGAACACAACTGCTACTAGATACTGAATTGCCCTTACCAGAGGACCATCAATCCCATACTCCTGCAGAACACGCCAGTGTTTACCTCGAAGTACTCGGTCATATGCCTTTTCCAATTATACAAAACAACTGTAGATCGGTTTGGCATACTCCCAAGCCTTCTCAAGTACCATTCTTGGAGTGAAAATCTAGTCGATTGTACTTCTGCCGTGACGAAAACCGCACAGTTCATCCCCAATGCCCTGTTCGGGAATTGAGCAGCTCCGAAAAGTGCTCGCTCCATCTACACAAAATGTCCATCTCATTGGAAAGCAGCAGGCCATCTTTGGATTGGACGCCTTCGATTTTGTTGAATTTCCTTCCTGTGAGCCGGCGAATGGTTTCGCAAGACACCTTCTTCGCAGATCTATGGTCACTTTCCAACTTCTCGCCGAACTCCTTCCAGGACTGCCCTTAAGCTGCTCGCACAGCCAATTCGCAAGTTCTTCGTGCCACAGTGTACCGGTCACGGGGAACAAAGTCCCCCAAGAGAATCCAGTCCCTGTAGGCATCCTTCTTCTCTGTGATCGCCTCTTGAACTCCGGGTGTTTTAAACCATGCGGTTCTTTTCTCGCCACCCGCCGCTACACCAAGCCGTTTACTCCACAAACGTCACGTGCAGAGGCAACGACAGCTATTGAAAACTGTCGCCGTTCTTCCTCTACATGCGATGGAGCAGTTGGAATTTGTTCAAACCTTCCGGATATGTGCCGAGAAGTGTTGCTGCACCATCGCACGATATGCGTGTAACACTCCTCTTGACTTCCGCCTTGGCAGAAGAGATACTTTATCAGTAAGATACAGCTTACACAACACCAGGTGATGATCAGTTAACCGTTCAGCCCCTCTCAACACATGAACGTCACAGGCCATGCGTTTCTATTAACGGTTTCGGTTTGAAGACTCCGACGGCACCACGTGTATTTATGAATGTCTTCGTGCGGAGTTTTCATAATGGACATGCCATTTGCACAGCAAAAATTCGACAACCTCTCTCCGTTCGCGTTTTGATGAGGATCACCGTTCCTCCCAATCACACTCCCCCATGTCGTTGCATCCACACCCACGTGGGCATTGAAGCTCCCATCACGATATAGGAATCCATCTCAACTACCCTATTAAGGGCAGCATCAACTTCATCCGGGAAAGTCGCATACTCTGACTCGAGATTCGGTGCATACATCTACACTAGAGCCAAGGTTGATCTTTCAAGCTTGAGCTTTAGGATCCTGACTCTGCCTCCTAACGGTAGCGTGTGACTTGTATACTCACTCTCGCCTGTGCAGGCATTTGATGTGCAACCCTCAACAGGAAGGGTTTATCACCCGTCCGGAATGTCTACATTTCTATATCCTCTTTGCTTCGTCGGAAAGATACCTACGATATCTGATCGATACCTGACGGCTTCCTTAACTAGCTCGAGATACTTTCCTGTGAACCATAAGACGTTCCATGTGTCCATCCTAAGTCGATGCTGTTGTCCGTTGCCTTTTACGCCCCACACGCACTGTTTAGTGCATTTAGATAACAACGCCAACAAAAAGAACTTACAAACTAACAGATAGTTTATTAAAGTCTACAGCGACCTGCGGGTAAGTTACCTCGTAACTAATCTCTTATTCTATTCAAAAACAGATGCAATCAGATTACTGCATCGAGTCCACGCCTGCGGGATCGTTGACTTAGAATAGGTCGAGGTTTATAAAGATCTTCACTCGAATATCGCTGATTTCTGGTGAATAAATCCTTACGCTTTCCGCTCAGGATATTGTTGCCCGTTGTGGTCTTGTTTGTCACCTGAGACCCAAACGTTTCTAGATAAATTTACACTTAAAATGGAAAAACTCAATGTATGTGCATCAACCTTACCGCCATTAAGCTGTTGATTCTTATCAACAAACTCGTTCTCTTTCGAGTTGACACTTAGCTCCGACGGCGTTGGTGAAACCTTTGTTGCAGTTGACCCATCGAATTTGAAACGTTTACTAATGCAGTGAGAATTGCCCGTATTCGTTTCGTACTGGATACAGTCGATAGTTAGAGTAGCGCTTGTTAGCGATGCCGGTAAGGTGGGACTTTCAAAGCGTCGTTTCCTTAAGCACTCCGAAGGTGACACTGAGTCTGGCCGATTCATTTCACCGCTGAGTTCCGAGTCTGTGGTCGATGTCTTTCGCGGAAAATCCAAGCTTGTTTGTAGTATTTTTCGGAAATTGTCCATTATATTGGTTAAAAGTCGAATGCGGTGGGTGGCGTTTTGCTTGACTTCGGTGTCCTCTTCGAAGTAGAAAAGTTGATCAGGGTCATGTGAAACACAGTTTGACTGGGTGCTGTCGGTGGAAACTACTTGGACTTGCGAGCTACCAATTTGAATGAAGTTGGTCGAGGGGTTTTCTAGCAGATTATCGAGAATAACAATGTTTTGTCCAACCGACACCGTTGCCGAGAGGGCACTAGCGCTACCAGCTGTTGATTGGAATGATTTGACAAAAATGTTGCCCATTACAATCGCAAGTAATTAATTACTTACCGGGTGGGACTGCATTATTCGTTGATGCCCCAGATGACGCATTGCTGCAGTTTAGAGTTCCATTGGTGGGTCCATTGTCCTGTGAATTGCTGCCGTTCTTTAGGTTACGCGAGCCGTCTTGGCTGCTATCATCATCGTTGGAATCGGTCGATTTACGCCACTTCTGTTTTGAAGAGTAATGGTCATCAGCCATCCTTGAACGATCTGATCGTTCTTTGGATGACTTATCTTTTGATTTCTCCGATCTGGACTTGCTGCGATCCCGGCTACTATGATCCTTTGAATCGTGGTGGCTCCTCGACGATTTCTCACTTCTGGAGGAATGTTTTGTTTTCTGGCTCGAGCTTCGGTCCCGATGATGATGGTGGTCGGACGAAGATCGATGGCTACTACTCGAAACCTTAGACGAGTAGTGCTTAGACGATGATGACGAAGACGTTTTATGGCCGCTAGTGCCATGCCTATCGCGATCCTTATCCCGTTCCGATCGCTTATCTTTCGAATGTTTCTTATGATGCGATGACGAGTGCTCGCGATCACGACTACTTGGTTTTTGCAATGGCAGCGGTGATGAAGTTACCGATGGCGACTTCGGAAGCTTCTCCTGCTTAACTGTCGGCGGTGTGATTGAATGCTGGGACACCGAGCATTGGGAAATTTCAGACTTTTCTATTATGTGCAATTCCTTGTCAGCCGAATCGTCAAGCGACGTTTTCGTTGGCTCCTCAACGTCGACTTTAACTTCGATTTTACGAAATTTAAAATCCGTTTCCTTATCGAAGGAGTAGTCAAGCGTCGGCAATGGTACAGCATTGTACTGAGTGTTGTCAACAGTTTTGTTCTCCAACGAGCTGTCCGCTGGTTGTTCGTCGCTCATATTCGGCGATAGGGCTTCTGTGGTAAGTTCAACTTTGCGTTCTGTGCCTTCGAATTTAATTTCGTCTTTCTTGATGTCGAAATGCAAAGGCTCTAATGTCTTCCTATCAGAACTTGAATTTGAGTTTTCGTTAAACTTTGGCATCTGCGCTTCCTCTGATATGTTGACGTTGCTTTCCTCTTTGATGTCGCGTGCTATCGACTGTTCATCTTGCGTGTTGTTATTGGTCACAATTGATAAATGACTATCACTGGAGACTTGGGATAGCTGGGACTCTTGAGATATCTCGCCTGACATGTTGACTTCGACGTCTTCTTCTGCCTTGGGCGGAGTTAACGCTTCGACCTTTACCTTTGTATCGAATTCTTCTGTTAAACATTTGTCCTTGATGTCGGTTTCACCCTCCGACGGAAGCGTGGGGGGCTTTGATTCATCTATTTCTGGTTTCATTTCTTTTTCACAGGCATTATCTGGCTTACTTTGGTCGTTGATAATAGCTTCAATGGGCTCGAATGGGGGCGACTCAAAGTCATCAAGTTTGTCGTCCGTTTCCATATCATCTTTCGAGTCTGACTTGACTGTAGCCTTGTCCGAATCCGGACTCACTTGCTCTAAATCCGTAGGCATTAGATCTGTCTCAATTTGAAGTATTCCATTCAGTGATGGACCGTTCGTAATTTCGGTCTTTGCTTGTGGCTTTGGAATGCCCAAGTACTTGTAGGCAATGTCCTCAATTTTCGGTTGAAAAACTGTAGCTATTTTAGGATTCACAACCTGATCTACGATACGCTCTACACCTACATCCAGGAAGCCCGCTCTGAAAAGTACTCATACCTCAAATATTGTTCCAAAACTTTTCGATATTCTCTTACTCTGTTATGTGCTTTCTTAACTTCTCCCGCAGTTGGTTCTTGCTTAGATCTGGTGTCCATTTCTGCTCGGAAAGGAACTTATTTACTGTGTTTTCCACGCGCTGACGAAGATTTTGATATGCAGGTTTCGTATCCACATCAGCCATTGAATCCTTGCGAAATTGATCGAAAAAGCCCTGCGATTTCACTTCATTCGCTATTTTGTCAACTAATTGGGGATCCAGATTCACATGCATTGTGAAAACTTGATGCGAATTGCGACTTTGTTCTTTATTTATTGATCAAACCAAATACGACCCGAGAAGTACTCACGATTGTAATTGGGAATAACCAAATCTGTCATCTGACTGTCATTACTGTCAACACAAGGAAACAAACAGTGTAAGTTCGAAGATTCGGAATCTAAGGGCCTGTATACACTTAGAGGAAGCAGAAAGAAAAAATATTGTTCCGGAGATGCAGGCGGACCGTTAAATTCGAATTTCGCTGTCGAAGTTCGAAAACTCTGGAAGCGGGGATTGGAATGATGTCAACTTCCAATGGAATTGTCAGAGCGTTCTAGAGATTTCCGAAGGGGAACTTCCAACAGCGAACGTTCGAGACGGTGGACCGAGAGCTATATAAGCGCGAACACTCGCCCTTGACAGACATTCAGTTTGTGGTATCGAATAGCGTGTGACAAGTCAGTGTGATCAAGCAGTGTGAAAATAAAAGCTCTCAATAAAGGTTCGTTTGTGTAATAAAGTTTAAAGTGGATAGTATTGGATAATAAAGAAAAGTGGTGAAGCTACACAGATAATTGATCTGTGGTGAAAGAATTAAAAGTGTGTGTGATTCAATTTAAATAAAAAGGACAATTGTAGTTTATCGCAATCCAGTGGCGCGAACCCTATTCGGTGTGGGATCGAATAAATTCGTAACAATATTTTAAGTGGACTTTCGCGAATATTTTTTTTTATAACATGCGCGCACTCAATATTTAAAAACTTTATTATGTCGGCGACACAGTGCTGGCAGAAGGTAGAAAGGAAGAGGGCCAGAAGAGATGCGGATGAACTTACTTATCAGGCCAGCGATCCATGGAGGATCTGAGCCTGAACTATAGCTGCCTTCCATCCTTGATGGTCCCGGGCACGCTGCTTCCAGTTATAAAGACCAAGATGTCTTACATCCGCGATTACTTGGTCTTAATACCGGAGGTTCGGTCTTCCTCTTCTTCTCGAACCAGGAGGCTCGGATCGAAGACCCTCTTAGCTGAAAATTTTTCTTTCGAAAGAACCCAAAATCAGCTCCGCTGTCCTGCTTATCGTCCAGCTTTCGGCTCCGTACAGCAAGACTGGCAGTATGAGCGTTTTGTAAAGAATGACTGGTCTTTCGAGTGAGGAGTTTTGACCCCAGTTGATTGGACAAGCCGAAGTAGCAGCGGTTGCCAAGGGCGATTCTATGCCGGATCTCCACTGTGGTGTCATTTGTGGAATATACATTTGCCCCGAGGTAGACACATTCCTTAACTACCTCGAAATTGTAGCTGTCAATTGTTATATTTTGTCCCAGGTGGTGAGCGACGGATTGGTTTTTGCTTGACAGCATGTATTTCGTTTTGTCCTCATTGATCTTAAGACCAACTCGTTTCGCCTGTTCTTCAATCGCCGTGAATGCTTCCTAGCAGCTCGATGGACTTGTAAAAGATAGTGCCTTCTCTGTTGACGCCTCCTCGTCGCACTATCTGCTCCAGCACCAGGTTGAAGAAGTCACATGACAGCGCATCTCCTTGCCGAAATCCGGTGCATATTTCGAATGGTTCCGAGGTCCTAGAACTGAGTTGCACTGTGCATCGCGTGTTTTTTAGCGTGGCGCGACACAACTGGATCAGTTTTACCGGGATCCCGAATTCGGCCATCGCCCCAAACAGTTCTTCACGATGAATGCTGTCGTATGCGGCTTTGAAATCGATGAAAAGATGGTGTATCGATTCGAAACTCGTTGGTCCTTTCCAGGATTTGTCGAAGTGTGAAAATTTGGTCTATAGTTGATTTGCCGGGCCGGAAGTCGAACTGGTAGCTGCCGATTAATGCGGTGCAAAATGGCTTTAGACGTTCACACAGTACGCTGGACAGGATATTGTATGAGACATTGATCAGGGATATACCTCTATAGTTCTTGCAAGAGGTAGGATCGCCTTTTTTGTGGATGGGGCAAATAGAGCTGGTATTCGAGTTGTTCGTTCGATTGTGTGAACGTCTAAAACCATTTTGCACCGCACTAATCGGCAGCTACCAGTGCGGCTTCCGGCCCGGCAAATCAACTATAGACCAAATTTTCACACTTCGACAAATCCTGGAAAAGACCAACGAGTTTCAAATCGATACACACCATCTTTTCATCGATTTCAAAGCCGCATACGACAGCATTCATCGTGAAGCACTGTTTGGGGCGATGGCCGAATTCGGGATCCCGGTAAAACTGATCCAGTTGTGTCGCGCCACGCTAAAAAACACGCGATGCACCGTGCAACTCGGTTCCAGGACCTCGGAACCATTCGAAGCATACACCGGATTTCGGCAAGGAGATGCGCTGTCATGTGACTTCTTCAACCTGGTGCTGGAGCAGATAGTGCGACGGGCAGGCGTCAACAGGGAAGGCACTATCTTTTACAAGTCCATCCAGCTGCTAGGATACGCGGATGATATCGACATCATCGCGTGTTCTCGCCGTGGCATTGTGGAAGCATTCACGGCGATTGAAGAACAGGCGAAACGAATTGGCCTTAAGATCAATGAGGACAAAACGAAATACATGCTGTCAAGCAAAAACCAATCCGTCGCTCACCACCTGGGACAAAACATAACAATTGACAGCTACAATTTCGAGGTAGTTAAGGAGTTTGTCTACCTCGGGGCAAACGTAAATTCCACAAATGACACCACAGTGGAGATCCGGCGTAGAATCGCCCTTGGCAACCGCTGCTACTTCGGCTTGTCCAAACAACTGGGGTCAAAACTCCTCACTCGAAAGACCAAAGTCATGCTTTACAAAACGCTCATTCTGCCAGTCTTGCTGTACGGAGCCGAAGGCTGGACGATAAGAAGGACAGCGGAGCTGATTTTGGGTTCTTTCGAAAGAAAAATTCTGCGCCGGATATTTGGTCCTGTCTGTGAGGAAGGTGAATGGAGAAGAAGACACAACCGCGAACTCTACGAGCTGTACCAAGATGTGGATGTAGTCCGGAAAGCAAGGACCCGTCGACTACACTGGCTCGGCCACATCGAGCGCATGGACATCAACGCTCCAGCTAAGAGGGTCTTCGACTCCGAGCCTCCTGGTTCGAGAAGAAGAGGAAGACCGAACCTCCGGTATAAAGACCAAGTAATCGCGGATGTAAGACATCTTGGTCTTGACAACTGGAAGCAGCGTGCCCGGGACCGTCAAGGATGGAAGGCAGCTATAGCTCAGGCTCAGATCCTCCATGGATCGCAGGCCTGATAAGTAAGTAAGTATTCGAGTTGTCGATCTGGTGCATGCTCCCTACCAGAACATCGCCGCCAGCAAGCCATCTGAGTCTCCGGCCTTGTTATTTTTCAACTTCTAAGCAGCTGTGCCGACTTCTTCGATGCTGGGTGGGAGGACTACTTCAGGGGCTGGAGTGCTCGTTAAGCAGCTGCTGGAAATGCAGCTTAAATACATCCACTATTCCCTGCGGGTCGGTGACAACATTACCCTCGCTGTTTCGAAGAGCCTGGGTGCCCTTTTTGAAGCCTTCTGCAAGGCCTTTGGCTTTCTTGTAAAAGGCTCGTGTTTTATGCTTATCCCTAGACTCCTCGATATCCTTGAGCTGGGAGGCTGCGAAGATTCTTTTCTTTTGTCGCAGTAGTTTTTTCTCCTCCCTTTTTCTGACTCGGTACTCTTCTTGCGCTGCCCTGGTTTTCCTCTGCAGCGCCTTTTGGTACGCCTCGTCGGTTGCTGCCTTTTTCTCACACTTGCCATCATACCACTGGTTTCTTTTCGTGGGTGGTATGTACCCTAAGGTGGTTTCGGCTACTTCCTGAATGGCTGAGCGGCAATGCAGCCACATATTATTGGCATTTGTGTTCGACGTAGGCATACCGTGGAGTCTTTCGCTCAGCTGCTCCCTGTAGACTCTGGCAACCTCCGGTGTGCTCAGGCGCCCAATGTCGAGCCTCCTCCTGATGGGCTGGTGCAGCTTTCTGACATTGGACAGTCGAGCTCTGAATCTTGCTGCTACGAGGAAGTGGTCAGAGTCGACATTTGCCCCTCTGAATGTTCGCACATCCAGGATGTTTGACGAGTGCCTTGCGTCAAAGAGCACATGGTCGATTTGGTTGGCGGTTCGACCATCCGGAGATCGCCAGGTTGCTGTGTGGATTCGCTTGCGAGGGAATCTTGTGCTACTTATCACCGCATTACGAGCTGTCGCAAAGTCAGCGAGTCGGAAGCCGTTATCTGTTGTTGTATCGTGGAGGCTGTGCTTTCCGATCACTCCGCCAAGGGTGTTTTCCTTCCCGATTTTGGCGTTGAAGTCCTCGAGAACGATTTTTACATCGTAATCCGGACAAGCTCCGTAGGCGTTGTCCAGAAGGTCATAGAAGTCCTCCTTGATAGGATCTTCAGCCTCGTCGGTAGGGACGTGTGCACATATAAGGCTGATGTTATAAAATTTGCCTCTGATGCGGATCACAGCCAGGCGATCACTTCTAGGTTTAAAGTCGATGACCTTCGACCTTTACCGCTTTCCCACGACAAATCCGCATCCCAGTAAGTGCAACCTTTTGTGACAGCTGTAATAAATGTCGCAATTTTTCTTACTAATCATACCGTTTCCTATCCAGCGTATTTCCTGGAGCGCAGTAATATCCGCCTTGTACTGCGTGAGGATTCCTTCTAGTTTATGAGCAGCTCCGGGAGTGTACAGGGTTCTGACATTCCAGGAGCATACTCGCAAATCGTGTTCCTTTTTCGTGCGTTGTCGTCGTCGAGTATCCGTCCGTGTATCCGAGGTATCTTGCTCATTCATAACTTTTAGGTTTTTTACGTGGGCGGATTGTTAGCCCGCCGCACAACCGCCATTCTGGTCGGGATTTTTTCGCTGCATACGTTTGTTCACCTCCCAACGGTTGTTGAAGAGGCTATCCAGAGGGCGCCGCGAGGAGGCCGTATGTCAACTTGACCCGGGCATTTGAACAGGGATCGTTGCTTGCATCTCGCCAGGTTGAGAGCAATCAACAACTTTACTCTGTATGTCCGAGCCCATGCCCTCTATCTATCTGGGTATCTACCTTGACCAAAAACTAACGTTTCAAGGACATATTAGGCAGACAATTAACAAAGTAAAATTTGCAATTAACACACTATCCATTTATAAGCAGAAAGTCATTATTATCGCTACCAATAAAATGATAATAATGAAAGTAATGTTTCAAGCAATACTTCTTTATGGCTGTCCGGTTTGGGCTAAATGTGCCAAGAGTCACATAAAAAAACTACAGGTGTCACAAGACAAGATCTTAAAAATTATATTAAATCTCGACTGGGATTATCCTACTCTTTCTTCTTCTTCTTAATGGGCGCTACAGTTCGGGGTGAACCTGGGCCTCAACCAACACGTCCCTCCAACTACCACGATCTTTTGCTAGCCTTTTCCATTGCCACACACCCAGTTGGCTGAGGTCCGTCTTCTGCTTCTTCCTCCCTCGGGGTTGGATTCAAAGACTCTCCGGGCTGGAGCTGTGGTGTTCATTCGCTCTGCATGGCCCAGCCATCTTAGGCGTTGAATCCGTAGGCGCCTGACTAGGCTCATGTCGCTGTACAGCCCGTAAAGGTCGTGGTTGAATCTTCTCCTCCATCCCCCGTCTGCGTTTATAGGCCCAAAAATCACGCGCAAAATCTTTCTCTCGAACCGACCAAGGGCCTCCTCGTCCGCTTTTGATAGTATCCATGCTTCTGCGCCGTACAACAGGACCGGGATGATAAGGGTCTTATATAGAGTCAACTTTGTCGTTCGGGAGAGGGCTCTATTACTCAGTTGCCTCCTGAGCCCAAAGAAACAGCGATTGGCAAGAGTGATTCTGCGTTTGATTTCGGAACTGTTGTCGTTGTTCCAGGTCACTGCGGTGCCAAGGTAGACTACGTCCTTAACTACCTCGAACTTATATCTGCCAATACAAACGTTCTGGCCAAGATGTCGGTGGTGAGCGTCCTTTTTTGATGACAGCATATATTTAGTTTTGCCCTCGTTTACCGTCAAACCAATTTTCGCCGCCTCCATCTCAATACTCGCAAACGTCGGCGTATGCAAGGAGTTGCGAGGATTTGAAATAGATTGTGCCTCTTGTATTGGCCAGTGATTTTTGCCAATCATTTCCAATATGATGTTGAAGAAATCACACGACAGCACATCGCCCTGCCTAAATCCTTTTTTGACATCAAAACTATCGGTAAGGTGTTCACTGATTCGGATGGAGCAGTGAGCATTCTCCAAAGTCATCCTGCATAGTCTGATGAGCTTAGCAGGTATGGCAAAGGTAGACATAGCGTTGTATAGTAGCTCGTCTCTAATTACGCTGTCGTATGCGGCTTTGAAGTCGACAAATAGGTGGTGAGTGTCGACTTGAAATTCATTGGTTTTTTCCAGGATCTGCAGTAACACCTCTCCAAATCCTCAATCGCGCGCTTCTCGTGCTCTTTCTTCTTTCTTCTAAGGATCTAATGCTCCTCCCTTCTTTCTAACTCGTAGAGCTCACGAGCTGCTCTTGTTCTTTTATGCAGCAAGGCCCTATATGCATCCTGCTTCGCTGTATGAATCCTCCTGCACTCGTCATCGAACCAGGAGTTTCTTCTTGGTGGAGCCTTGAAACCCAAAACTTCGGATGCAGAGCTTTTCAGGGCTTGTTTGCAAAGGCTCCACTGCTGTTCTATTGATAGCGTGGAGGATTGGGGTGTATTGGAGAGCTTAAGGGACACGCGATCGGTAAAAGCACGAGCGGTTTCTGGCGATAGTAGCTTTCCGACGTCATAACTTTGTATTCTTACTCTACTCCGTTGCGTTTGTGATATCCGTAAGCGCATCTTGGCTACTACAAGATAGTGGTCCGAGTCGATGTTAGCCCCTCGGAAAGTTCGAACATCAAGAATAGTGGAGGAGTGTCTGCCGTCGATCGCGATGTGATCAATCTGGTTGGTAGTCGATTGATCAAAAGACCGCCAGGTGCCTTTGTGTATATCGAGGTGCGGGAAACGCGTACTGGCTAGAAGGAGACTTCGCCCCGTAGCAAGATCAATCAGCCGTCTATGCAGGGAAAA
Source organism: Eumerus sabulonum (assembly GCA_951905685.1). Lineage (NCBI taxonomy): Eukaryota > Metazoa > Arthropoda > Insecta > Diptera > Syrphidae > Eumerus > Eumerus sabulonum. The sequence goes on from OX645060.1 coordinate 245,794,234, forward strand.
GGAAAACCAATTTTTACATTGTTCTGTTTTCTTTTTTATTAAATCACATATTGCAAAACACTTAATTGGAAGAGTAAGAAATGTGTACAAAGGTCCACTTACAGCTAAGAGCTTAATATTAAAAATTAAATAAATCCCCTATTTGTTTCAATAACATTATAGTCCGATAGTATCCTTCTTGCTACGGCCGTGGTAAATTTAATTTCATATGTTGGTGACAGTAAATTAAGCAAATGTGCGGTATGATACAGTTCTTTCGATCTAGTCTTTTTTATGCCTTCCTTCTTATGCCCACTATACAGACTACGAAGAATATTAAAATCCACGATGCCATCACAAGGAATCCATTGTACACCTGGTAGTTGGTGATGGGCCAACCTTTTTCTATAATGTTTCGAGCAGATATTGACGGTATTGTGAACGGGAAGAACATGACAATATCTTGCAGGACCTTTGGCATGCCTTCCAATGGCCAGAGTAAACCTAAAATAGTAAATAATAATTTAAATAATTAAAATAGATAATAGATAGATCGATACATACCACACAGTATGATCATCGGGTAGAAGGCGCCAGTAGCGACAAAGTTTGCTGTCGTATGCGACCTGCAGTATACAGAAATCAAAAGACCAAAGAGCATTCCACAAAACGCTGTTAAAGTTAGGAGACCTATAAGTGTCGCGGTATCGCCCTTGTTGTAAGTGTCGAAAACGAGTCCAATGTACATAATAACCTCAAATGACTGAAAAGCCATGATAATGAACTGAGTGAGAAGATGAGCCCACAGCATTTCGGTGGCCGATACCCCTAAAATCAATTTTCATATCATGTTCGTCGAAGAAACGGTTGAGTTAACCACGAAGCTTACCAGCCACAAGTGTCCTATCCCACACGCCATCCATTCGCTCCGATATAAAAACAGCAGCAGTCATAAGAGTGGCCAGGAAGAAAACCATCCTGAAACACAACATAAACAAAATTAAGTCTCACGCCAGCCTCTTTCAAACCTATGAGTGCTTACGTCATAACTACGCCAGGAGCGACGTACTGCTGAAATTCAATATCAAAAGATCCATAGATAGGCTCTTGGAATTGTACCGGAGTATTAGCCAAAGAGGTAGGCAAGTTGCAGTCTTGCAATACGTTTTTCATAAAAGTACTAAAAGCATTCCTTAGGCGTCGTTCGATGAAGAAAGCTATTTGCTGATCTGGAATTCCAAGCAATCGTTTGTAAACACGCACTCATATATCTGGTCATCGATTTACCTGTCATATCGATGCGAACGGTCAGTTCACCCCAAGAAAATGAATTAGGATCGGCAAAACGGCCTTCCTGCAGGATGGCTTGCATCGATTCGGAATAGTTGTATGGAAAGTGAAGGAAGCCTACAACATCGGTACGCTTAGCGGCCTCTAGAGCTTCTTCGGTTGTATTAAAGTAGACCTAAGGGATAAGTTTTCATTAAAGACATTTCATTACGCTCAACTAAGGGCATATAGTCACCCTTTCTGCCATGCTATCACCCAGTTCTGTTATGAATCGACATGATATCTTGTGAAATTCGCAGACATCGTTACGCTTGAGGACGGTTATTAAGTTGTGATCGAAACATGATTCGTAATCGGGCATTTCATTGTCCACTATTCCGATTTTTAAATTTCCCGGTGTTTTGCCAATAGCTAGATAGAAGCAGGACAGTTGGATTATAGGAAACATAAGCATAAAGATGACTCCTCTGCAAAGAAAAATTATTTGAATTATATGAGCTTACGTCTAACATAGTTCAACAGTTGTAATTGTGTATAGGTCAATCGCACCTTTTTCAATTGGTTTTGTGAAATACTCTTCATAATCTATTCAGCAGCAGCCTTAAAAGGTACCAAATAGGTTGAAGACTATTAGCTCGAAAGATAATCTTCCGTTTGTACTGATTAATCGCTAGTCAATCGGATCCAAATGCCGGACGATAAGCACGAAGCAAACCCTCTTCACTGGTATCAGGCGGACGATGGCCTTAAATACTATAATGTTTCTACGGGAGTCCCTCAGGGCTCAGTACTTGGACCTCTTCTGTAGAATATAATGTACATGTGACGGAATTCTGCGATTAACGCTGCCACAGGGAGTTAAGATGATCGGTTTCGTTGTTGACATCGCCGTAGTTACTGTAGCAAAACACATTCAGGAGCTAGTGTCTGCCACAAATGAAGCGGTCGTCAGGATCAAAGATTGGCCAGAGCCTGCCGACCGGGAACTAGCCGACCACAAGACGGAAGCTTTCTTAATAAGCAGCCGAAAGACCGTGGTATACGCAAACTTCCTAATCTAATCTAAAGAGGCCTTCAAATACTTGTAGGTAATGTTCGACAAGCGACTTAATTTTAAAGCCCATGTCGAATACTATACGCTGAGACGGTCGGGACGGGAGCCCTTAAAACGAAGGAGACAAGGAGAAAGCACTCGTCTGCAAACTGACTCTGCGCAAAAAGGTCAATATACGGTTTCCGGACAATCTTGGATGAAGCACTATGTGTCATAGCGGGTATGGTCCCCAATAACATCCTCGCCAATGAGTTGCACAGGGTTTACCTTAAGCGAACCACAGACCGTCCATAGATCAGTGTAGTCCGGAGGATATTATGGTAAGCCAGATGAGACAACACAAAAAGGTTTGGGGAAAACGAGCACACGGGGATTGCAATTACTATCTTACGCAATTCCTTTCAGGTCAGCTCGCCCTTCTGCCCAGAATGTCCAGAGGAAGAAAATGATGCGGAGCACGCCATATTCCGCTGCAGACACTTTGCAGAGACAAGAAGGGATCTGCCGCTCCCAGAGCTTCTAATAAGCCGTCTGATTTACTCAGAGGAGTACTGGCTGGAGATCGGCTCGTTTATAATGAATGTGCAAAACGAGCTAACAAGGCTTGAAAGAATAAGAAGAGCTGAAACTGGCGCAGTAGTTAGTGTGTTGGACACTGATGCAAGTTCGGATCCCGATAACACCAACGCCATCGAATGTTTATTTCGCGGCGTTCAAAACCCCCCGTAGTATAACTTGCCTTGAAAAGCTTCATCGGCATTAAACTGTTGCTAACCAGCCCTGCGAAGTAATACCTTGCGGCAGTCCCGCGGGGATAGTGGTTGATGTGTGCAGGTTGTGGTTTAGTACGTAGGCGCATCGAGTATTCGGGTTTGTGAATCGTACATGTCCGTAGCCCGGGCTACAGGCATCTTTTGAAGATTACACATCCAAAGCGCGATTCTTCAGGAGGTACTGGGTTATTGAATGTACACTCGAAAAACCGCGCCTCAGGAAAAAAGTCTTGAGCTTCCAGTAAGTAAGCGAACGCCTCATAACGCATCCAGGCCAATCTCGGCAATATAAGCTTATTATGTGTCTACGCCCCCACAGAGGAGGAAGATGACCGACATAAAGACGACTTCTATGATCTCCTAGGCAGAACATATGCCCAATGTCCCAGCTATGATACCTCAATCGTTCTAGATTTCAGTGCGAAGCTGGGTAAGGAAGCTATCTTTAAACGAGTCACAGCCTACACAACACCACGTCAGAAAACGGACTAAGGCTAGTGGACTTTACGGCGGGACATAATCTATTAGTAGCAAGTACACGATTCCCACACCTCAACATCCATAAGGGGACCTGGTGGTCTTTCGATCAATCGACAACCAATCCAATTTATCATATTGCGATCGACAGTAGACACTCCAACAGCATCCTAGATGTCCGAACCTTTCGAGGAGCCAACATCGACTCGAATCACTACCTTGTTGCAGCCAAGGTGCGGATGCGAATTTCTCGGAATCAACAGAGTCGAGTAAGAACACCAACATTTAACGTCGGAAGGCTGCAATCGCAGGAGCCCGCCAGGACCTTCGCCGATCAAATTTCCCTCAAGCTCTCTCAAGTCCCGATGCAATCTGCAAAAACCATAGAACAGCAATGAAGTCGTTGTCTAAGCGCCATCAAAGAGGCCGCCTCAGATGTAATCGGTTTCGAGCCACCACCGTCAAGAAGCCCCTGGTTTGATGATGAGTGCATACAGGCCCATGTAGAGAAACAGAATGAGTACATGGCTACATTGCATCGACGGACGAGAGCTGCCCGCGAGCTCTATGAACAGAAAAGGAGGGAGGAGCATGCGCTACTGAGAAGGAAAAAGAAGGAGCACGAGAAGCGCGAGATCGAGTAAATGGAGAGATCTTACTGCAGGAACGACGTTCGAAAATTTTACCAAAAAGTAAAACGAACATGCCAAGGCTATAAAGCCAGAGCAGAAGCCTGCAGGGATGAGCACGGACAGCTAATAGTGGAGTCACAGTCAATGCTAAGATTGTAGAGGGACCACTTCTGCACACTGTATAACGGCGATGATACTCAGAATGCCGCCGCCAGGCAGAACGAAACACTCACAATGGACGAAGATGAAAGAGAATTCCGTCCACCTGACCTGGACGATGTTAAGATAGCGATATCGAAACTTAAGTCTTATAAGCCTGCGGTGCCAGACGGACTCCCCGCGGAAGTGCTCAAAGCAGCTGGCGATAAGCTGGTCAGGAACATGCACCAACTTATCTGCAAGATATGGTCGGAAGTATACATGCCCGATGAATGGAATCTCAGTATCGTTTGCCCGGTTAATAAGAGAGGAGACCCCTATGACTGCGCCAATTAAAGATGGTTAAGTCTCCTGAACATTGCGTACAAGATCCTCTCTGCCGTACAGTGTAAGCGCCTGAAACCGTTCGTGGACAATCTGATAGGTTCCTACCAGTGCGTTTTCAAGCCAGGAATATCCGCGTTAGACGCACCATCTCTTTGTCGACTTTAAAGCCGCATATGACAGTGTTTATAGAGACGAGCTATACAGAGACATGTCATGTTTTAACATTCCTGCCAAACTCGTCAGACCGTGCAGGATGACTATGGAGAACTCTCGCTGCTCCATTAAGGTCGGAGGTGAACTAACCGACCCCTTTGATGTTAAAAAAGGTTTTAGACAGGTTGACGCACTGTCATGTGATTCCTTTAACATTATTCTTGAAAAGATCGTGCGGGACTTTGCAGCCAATACAAGAGGTACGATCTACTTCAAGCCGACGTTATTGGACGGACAAAGCGAGACGTCAATGAGGCGATCGCAAGCATTGAAGCAGAAGCGGCCGAAGTAGGTCTAAGGATAAATGGGTACAAGACCAAATATATGCTGCCATTAAAGAAAGACGCGCAACACCGACGTCTTGGTCAGAACGTGACCTTCGGCAGCTATATTTTTGACGTAGTCAAGGACTTTGTCTACCTTGGCTCGATAGTGACAGGCAGCAACGACACCAGCGCTGAGATAAAACGCAGAATCACTGTTGCCAACCGCTGCTTTTTTGGGCTCAAGAGGCAGTTGTTTAGTAGAGCCCTCTCTCGATAAACTAGGGTATCCCTCTACAAAACCTTAATCATCCCGGTCCTCCTCGGCGGCGCTGAGGATTGGACGTTATCAAAAGCGGATGAGGAGGCTCTTGGGCGTTTCGAGAGGAAAATTCTGGGTGCAATCTTTGGTCCCGTTTGTGTAAACGGAGAGTGGAGGAGAATATTAAACCAAGAACTGTTCGGGCTGTATAGCGACATCGGCCTAGTTAGATGTCTTCGGATCCAACGTCTAAGAGTCTTCGACTCCAACCCCGAGGGACGACGCAGCATAGGACGACCGCATCTAAGGTGGCGCACACAGGTGTAAAGGGACTTTAACCAACTGGGCGTGCGACACTGGAAACAGCTAGCAAAAGATCGTGTTAGCTGGAAAGGCTTGTTGATTGAGGCCCAGGTTCACCTTGAACTGTGGTGCCACCTAAGTAAGTAAGTAAGTGTGGAGACACGTGTATGAGGAAAACACGAGTGTTTGAGTGGGCAAGGCGGTTCAATGAGTGCCCTGTAGAAGACGATCCACATGAAGGAGCTCCCGCCACCTTTCTTAACGCGGCATCGGTCATCGTGAATATGTTCCTACCGGCCAGGCAGTGGAAGGACAGTTTTATGTAGGTATCCTGAAGAGGTTGTTGATTGCTCTCAACCTGGCGAGATGCCAGCAACGATCCCTGTTTAAATGCCCGGGTCAAGTTGACATACGTCCTCCTCGCGGCGCCCTCTGGATAGCCTCCCCAACAGCTGTTGGGAGGTAAACAAACGCATGCAGCGACAAAACCCCGACCAGAATGGCGGTTGTGCGGCGGGCTAACAATCCGCCCACGTAAAAAACCTAAAAGTTATTAATGAGCAAGATGCCTCGGATACACGGACGGATACTCGACGACGACAACGCACGAAAAAGGAACACGATTTGCGAGTATGCTCCTGGAATGTCAGAACCCTGTACACTCCCGGAGCTGCTCATAAACTAGAAGGAATCCTCACGCAGTACAAGGCGGATATTACTGCGGTCCAGGAAATACGCTGGATAGGAAACGGTATGATTAGGAAAAAAAATTGCGACATTTATTACAGCTGTCACAAAAGGTTGCACTTACTGGGATGCGGATTTGTAGTGGGAAAGCGGTTAAGGTCGAAGGTCATCGACTTTAAACCTATAGGTGATCGCCTGGCTGTGATCCGCATCAGAGGCAGATTTTATAACATCAGCCTTATATGTGCACACGCCCCTACCGACGAGGCTGAAGACCCTATCAAGGAGGACTTCTATGACCTCCTGGACAACGCCCACGGAGCTTGTCCGGAGTACGATGTAAAAATCGTTCTCGGGGACTTCAACGCCAAAATCGGGAAGGAAAACACCCTTGGCGGAGTGATCGGAAAGCACAGCCTCCACGATACAACAACAGATAACGGCTTCCGACTCGCTGACTTTGCGACAGCTCGTAATGCGGTGATAAGTAGCACAAGATTCCCTCGCAAGCGAATCCACACAGCAACCTGGCGATCTCCGGACGGTCGAACCGCCAACCAAATCGACCATGTGCTCATTGACGCAAGGCACTCGTCAAATATCTTGGATGTGCGAACATTCAGAGGGGCAAATGTCGACTCTGACCACTTCCTCGTAGCAGCAAGATTCAGAGCTCGACTGTCCAATGTCAGAAAGCTGCACCAGCTCATCAGGAGGAGGTTCGACATTGGGCGCCTGAGTACACCGGAGGTCTCCAGAGTCTACAGGGAGCAGCTGAGCGAAAGACTCAATGGTATGCCTACGTCGAACACAAATGCCAATAATATGTGGCTGCATTGCCGCTCAGCCATTCAGGAAGTAGCCGAAACCACCTTAGGATACCTACCACCCCCGACAAGAAACCCGTGGTATGATGGCGAGTGTGAGCCGAAAAAGGCAGCAACCGACGAGGCGTACCAAAAGGCGCTGCAGAGGAAAACCAGGGCAGCGCAAGAAGAGTACCGAGCCAGAAGAAGGGAGGAGAAAAAACTACTGCGACAAAAGAAAAGAATCTTCGCAGCCTCCCAGCTCAAGGATATCGAGGAGTCTAGGGATAAGCATAAAATACGAGCCTTTTACAAGAAAGCCAAAGGCTTCAAAAAGGGCACCCCGGCTCTTCGAAACTGCGAGGGTAATCTTGTCACCGAAATGCAGGGAATTGTGGATGTATTTAAGCAGCACTTCCAGCAGCTGCTTAACGAGCATGAAAAAGAGAGAGTGGTAGGGACCGAGGAAATCCCAACTCCAGCCGCTGAAGTAGTTCTCCCACCCAGCATCGAAGAAGTCGGCACAGCTATTCAGAAGCTGATGAACAATAAGGCCGCAGGATCTGCAGAATTTGGGAAGATGAAAGCATGCCCGACGACTGGAATACCAGCTCTATATGCCCCATCCACAAAAAAGGCGATCCTACCTCTTGCAAGAACTATAGAGGTACATCCCTGCTCAATGTCGCATACAAGATCCTGTCCAGCGTATTGTGTGAACGTCTAAAACCACTTTGCACCGCACTTATCGGCAGCTACTAGTGCGACTTCCGGCCCGGCAAATCGACTATAGACCAAATTTTCACACTTCGACAAATCCTGGAACGAATTTCGAATCGATACACACCATCTTTTCATTGATTTCAAAGCCGCATACGACAGCATTCATCGTGAAGGACTGTTTGGTGTGATGGCCGAATTCGGGATCCCGGTAAAACTGATCCGGTTGTGTCGCGCCACGCTAAAAAACACGCGATGCACCGTGCAACTCGGTTCTAGGACCTCGGAACCATTCGAAACATGCACCGGATTTCGGCAAGGAGATGCGCTGTCATGTGACTTCTTCAACCTGGTGCTGGAGCAGATAGTGCGACGGGCAGGCGTCAACAGGGAAGGCACTATCTTTTACAAGTCCATCCAGCTGCTAGGATACGCGGATGATATCGACATCATCGCGTGTTCTCGCCGTGGAATTGTGGATGCATTCACGGCGATTGAAGAACAGGCGAAACGAGTTGGTCTTAAGATCAATGAGGACAAAACGAAATACGTGCTGTCAAGCAAAAACCAATCCGTCGCTCACCACCTGGGACAAAACATAACAATTGACAGCTACGATTTCGAGGTAGTTAAGGAGTTTGTCTACCTCGGGGCAAAAGTAAATTCCACAAATGACACCACAGTGGAGATCCGGCGTAGAATCGCCCTTGGCAACCGCTGCTACTTCGGCTTGTCCAAACAACTGGGGTCCAAACTCCTTACTCGAAAGACCAAAGTAATGCTTTACAAAACGCTCATACTGCCAGTCTTGTTGTACGGAGCCGAAAGCTGGACGATGAGCAGGACAGCGGAGCTGATTTTGGGTTCTTTCGAAAGAAAAATTCTGCGCCGGATATTTGGTCCTGTCTGTGAGGAAGGTGAATGGAGAAGAAGACACAACCGCGAACTCTACGAGCTGTACCAAGATGTGGATGTAGTCCGGAAGGCAAGGACCCGTCGACTACACTGGCTCGGCCACATCGAGCGCATGGACATCAACGCTCCAGCTAAGAGGGTCTTCGACTCCGAGCCTCCTGGTTCGAGAAGAAGAGGAAGACCGAACCTCCGGTATAAAGACCAAGTAATCGCGGATGTAAGACATCTTGGTCTTGACAACTGGAAGCAGCGTGCCCGGGACCGTCAAGGATGGAAGGCAGCTATAGCTCAGGCTCAGATCCTCCATGGATCGCAGGCCTGATAAGTAAGTAAGTATGTAAGTATCCTGAATAGGTTGCGGGCATGTGTTTTCCGTGTGCAACTCGAATTGTCGTAGATTTTGCAACACGCCAATTCGCCGGCCCATTCCTTGTTGATTGTGCAAGAGTTTTGGTGAAAAAAACATTTCAACGTTGCCGCATCCACCCTATAGCCCCGATAAGGGCTGTAACGATGGTTCTGAACGAGTTAACTTCGGAGGATTACCAAGGGCGCTTCGAATCGTTGTGTATAGTTAAGAGGGACTATTGAGTTGGTCGATAATAAAGTTTTGCCTTAAACTTAATTTCCTCATTTTTTGGTTAGAAATTCCCTAAAACTTAATTGCTACGTATTCTCAGCTTTTCCTTTTTTTGTCGGGGACTAAGAAATCAGTTCAGGGAATAGTTGTCTCGGCCTCGGACTATGCAATGTTTACTATATCTCCTCACCACTCGCAGACAATATTGAACAATACTCGTAAAAGCCTGTTACATACCGAACCATCAGCATAGGTAGTCATCAAAACCACATCAAGCAATGGTTCGTTAACTTTCTAAGCTGAGGTTTAAGTCTACAGTGGGATATAAGCCAACTAGGCTTCTCTAGATATTTCAAACATTGTCGAATATTTGGGTTTTATATACAACTACTTACGATGGTTGTCTGAATAGCTGGACGAAATTCTTTGTCATCAGAGCCTTTACACGGCCGCGTGTCGTGAAAAATATTTTGCGTTTATTTTGTTCGCCATCGTTACAGTAGTGAACAGGTGTCTTCTCAATATTTGCATTCTTATCCTCGAACATAGTTGGGTCGCTAACATCAACCGACGTGATTGTTGGTCCCGTCACCTGTCGTGGCTGTATTGTGTCTGAATCAACTTCATCCAATTTTCCTTGTCTCGAACTTAGCAATAAGAAGGCATCTTCTATCGAATTTGCTTCGAACTTGATCAGTATGTTTTGAGGAGTATCTTCAGCTAAAAGTACTCCGTTTCGCATTAAGCCAATCTAAGGTGGTAAGAAAAGAGAAAGTTAACGCAAGAGTAACCTCGAAAAAGTGTTGTAATTGCTTACACAATTGGCCTGTTTCGCCTCCTCGATGTAATGTGTTGTAATGATCACAGCCATTTTGCTATTTCGCGTCGATTCGACTAAGAACTCCCAGATCCTGTAAACACGTATTTTAAATTACATACTAGATAGGTAGAAAAAAAAATAAAAATTGTTACTTCTCTCTCAGCATTGGATCCAGGCCAACGGTCGGCTCGTCGAGAATAAGAAGTTCCGGATCGTGAATCATCGCACAAGCAAACGATACTCGTCTCTGTTGACCGCCACTGCATTTCTTGATCAGCTGCTTGGGCGGAGGTAACTGCAACAGGTCGCGGAGTATCTTGAATTTCTCTCGAATTTTCTCATCACTCAGCCCGTAGATGCGACCAAAGTAGTACACTGTTTCTTTCACTGTCATTTCCTCAACCAAAGCTATTTCCTGTAAGATGAAAACAAAAAAAGCAAAAAATCCAGGCCACTCGTACTGATATGCATAAGATGCAGAGCACTATATTGTTCACCGACCTGAGGCATATAACCAAGACGTGCGCCCGGAAAACCACTTCCCGGTAGACCGGGTTGCAATCCGAGCACAGTCACCTCTCCACTGTTGAGCTGTCGTTGACCAACAATGCATGACAAAAGTGTTGTCTTGCCGCAACCAGACGCACCGAGAAGGCCATAACTTAAATAAAAAAATATTTATTAAATACGTATCCCCCAATTGAAATTCAACTCACATCGATCCACGCATAACGTTCATATTAAGATAATTTAAAATTATCTTTGGATTTGATGAGCTGCCATAATATTTGTATCCATTTCGGACTTCAACCGCTGCCATCCTATAACAGGGCAAACAAACGACGATCTGAAAATGAAATTACGCTTCGTGTTAACGATGGTAATGTACATCTCGTGCCTGCCGTGATCCTTTCAACACACAACAATGCCTACATGGTTTTCCAACTTATCATTGCCATTTCTATTACTCATTTTAATTTCCGTGTTTTTGGTACATTCGCTTATCGCCGATTCCTTCCTTCCCCCTCGAATTGGAATTTTATTTCTACGAATCGAGCCCTGAACGGTGAGCGAGTACGGCCATTGAGAGGTAACATTAAAGATTTAATCAAAAAATCATGTGATTACTAGACAAACAAACAAATAAAAAAAAAAAAAAAATAAAAAAAAAACCGCGCAATGAGTATTTAGCTAGATATCTACATATGTATGCATGTACCTATAAGATACATACAACACGTGTCGGATTGTTTGGACAGAGATATTCTATTCCACTCCCCCCATGAGTGCGAATAACCAGCATAACAAACAATAATTTTTTCAATTACTCATTTCAGTAAATATTTGGAGTGGAACTACGTACATACGTAGGTATGTATGTAACTACCTGTTACATCTGGCTGGGACGGATTAAGCACTTCTTCTTCTTCTTCTCAGTGGGCGCTACAATTCGGGGTGAACCTGAGCCTCAACCAACATGCCCCTCCATCTAGCACGATCTTTCGCTAGCCTTTTCCATTGCCGCACACCCAGTTGGCTGAGGTCACCCTCCACCTGTGTGCGCCATCTTAGGCGTTGAATCCGTAGACGCCTGACTAGGCTCATGTCGCTGTACAGTCCGTAAAGTTCGTGGCTGAATCTTCTCCTCCATCCCCCGTCTGCGTTTACAGGCCCAAAAATCACGCGCAAAATCTTTCTCTCGAACCGACCAAGGGCCTCCTCATCCGCTTTTGATAGTGTCCATGCTTCTGCGCCGTACAACAGGACCGGGATGATAAGGGTCTTAAATAGAGTCAACTTTGTCGTTCGGGAGAGGGCTCTATTACTCAGTTTCCTCCTGAACCCAAAGAAACAGCGATTGGCAAGAGTGATTCTGCGTTTGATTTCGAAACTGATGTCGTTGTTCCAGGTCACTGTGGAGCCAGGGTAGACGAAGTCCTTAACTACCTCGAACTTATAACTGTCAATACAGACGTTCTGGCCAACACGTCTATGGTGAGCGTCCTTTTTTGATGACAGCATATATTTAGTTTTGTCCTCGTTTACTGCCCAACCAATTTTTGTCGCCCCCATCTCAATACTCGCATTTCTTAGATCCACAAAATCAGTGCTTAATGCTGTCAAAAGTTGCGTTATCAAAAGCTTCCTCAATGTCCTCATGCTTCCGCGCTGATATCAACGTTGCATCTCCGAAATAGGATGCATTCGAAGGGGAACTTGGCACACGTGCCGCTTTACTGTTCTCTCCATGAGTGAGTAGTTAGTAGGCAAGTGCCAGGCTAGCAGTGAAAATTATTTTCAAAGTAGGAAGTGGCTGCCTTATACCTATTTGCAGCATAACAGGGCATATCCCGTCGGTGCGTTGCGATTTAAGACCATCAAAGTATGCCATAGCAAATTAAATGGCATCAGTCGTTGCCACGCACGACGCAATATACTAGATACACCAAGTTGTTTTCATAGTTTCAGACGCAGTTACCGTTGAAAGCGTATGCAACGAGTCGACGACAGTCTGAATTTTCGGGAAATGTGTCTGAAGCAGTAAACTCAGAGTTTCCGCTTTAGGCTCAGTAAAGGTACAATCAGATTTTCTTAGTGCTTCAGTTTTATCGATTTTCCTCGTTTGAGGACTTTAACCAACTTGCTAGTCGTGCTCAGAGACTTAAACTCTTCGCAGAAAGTCTTATAAGAATCATTCTTCGATTAACGAATATACTTCTTATATTCCTTTTGCTTCGATCGATACTTATTCCGATTCATCTTCCGAATTCGAAGGCTTTAGAGCTCGGTACTCCACAAGGGAACCAATTTCCTGCAGGGAGGTTTGCCGACAGGATAAGTGAGTTCAAAACAGTTGGTGTTAACGCTACTCAGGTTATGAACAGCATCCTCTACCAATTATTAGGTAGGATTTGAGTGTATTTCTAAGGCTCCTCTCTAAACTGTACCTAGTCCGTCTTAATCGGATTCCGCTTGGCTTGTGAAAGGGAGGTCTCACAACTCAATTAGGATTTGATATATGTATACATATGTGATCTGATAACGTAACATCTGGTAAGACTGTTAGATACACTGGAAATCTGCAAATGGTAAGTGTGTTGCTGTAACACGCTTAAGTGCGTGTTTTCATATTAAGTGTGTCATTATGATAGCATGGTACAAGGTGTTTGTTCAACAACAAGTTGCCTTGCAACAAACAATCAAATCAATCAAACAAAGGAAAATATTTCCCACCTATATGCAACCTTGTATGTACATAAGTATGTATGTTGGCGTTACAGTCCATGAAGGGCCAAAGCCGAGCTTCTCTCAATTACCCATGCTGTGTGTGATTTCATTTTCCCATAGGTGAAAGGGACCTACAGTTTACTGCCGGTTCCGAACGGCGAGTTTCGAGAAGCTTTTCATGACAATTTTACAACAGGTGGTTTTGTCAGAACCCCGCTGAGGAAAAACACCGTAAAAATACGTCCGATGACATGGCTGTGTCGGGACTCGATCCCATGTCATCGGTGTCGGAGGCCAACACACTACCCACTGCGCGACGGTGCTCTCTGCAACCTTGCCAGAAAGTAATTTGCGAGCCGTACTTCCAACCCAGTCGCTCCGAGGCTTATCAAGCCCGGAACATTGTCTTTTGTTTTCTGTTTGATTGAATTTATTGTTTCTTTTTGATGTGAAGCAATATCATGATCCGTCTCGCAAAATTACTTTCTGACAAGGTTTAATATATGTAGTTGGGGAATTTCCCATTTGTTTGATTAGTTGATTCAACGTGTGTTAATTATTTTAATTATTAATATTATTAATAAGTGTGTCGGTTTTTTATGCCGGGGATCAGGTTCGTTTCGGTCAGAGCAAAGATTTCAAAGGATAGAGCATGTGATTGTTGGAAGACAGTTTGGGTTTTTGAGCGGAGACCTCTTACATTCTGATAATAGAAGGTAAGAGGAAGATTTTGACGGAGTGATGGTATTGCCGGAGGAGGGGAGATTTAGGGACGAAAAAACTTAAGGTGGGATATTCAAAACTTCTATTCGCCGTCAGAGTTAGAGACGGTACGGGGGTGGGACAAAGTCGCCTGATCACTGCGGCCACGAGTGGGCCTATTGTGATGTCCCTCAAAAATCCTGAGTTCGTGATAAAACTTAGTTTGCTTTTGAGTGAGCTAGCAGCGATTTCTTCCGCTTCAAGATAATACTTGCCTAAGTGACGATGACGTGTACTGACAAGGCAGTTACAGTGGCATAGTATGTGCTCTGCTGTTTCTTCGTCTTCATTACACATTCTGCAAGTGTCATCTTGTATAATGCCCATCGTTTTGAGGTGTTTGTTGACTGGGCAGTGTCCAGTAAGGATACCTGTGATTAAGCGAATCTGACTCCTCGAAAGCATGAGGAGTTGTTTCGTTCTACTGAGAGATGTAGTTGGGAGGAACAGCTTGGCTTGTCTGCTATCTTTCGTTTGTAACCAGTAGTGATCCGTCGTATTCCTTAACCAATTGTTTATGCAGCATTTGGTGGTGCTGATGGGTATGCCACAGAAAGGCTGTGGCATCATAAAGGGTGATGCAAAGCCTTTCCTTGATAGTAGGTCCGCCTTTTCGTTGCCTGTATGGCCGCTGTGTCCAGGTATCCAAATGAGCACTCTGTTTGTGCTGGCCAGCTGGTGAAGTAGCTGTAGACAGTCCCATACCAGTTTGGAGGTGATTTCATAGCTCTTTAGAGCCAGAAGTGCAGCCTTGCTGTCAGAGAGGATGTAAATGTTTTTGTTAAGTATATTACTGTTTACATTTTCTCTGAGGCAGAGTTCTATAGCAAATATCTCTGCTTGAAAAACGGAGTTATATCTGTCCATGCTGACGTAGATGCATGTGCCTGTATTTGCTCCGTATACTCCAGCCCCCACGCCTTCGTTCGTTTTGGAGCCATCTGTGTACCACACGTAGGATCCAAGATTGAAGGAGGGTCTATCCCGTTCCCAGTTTTGTTGGTTGGGGAATGTGACCTTGTAGTTTTGGCTGTAGTTGTATCTGGGGAGACAGTTGTCTGTATGAGATATCTTTAGGATTTCATGCCTGTTTATTTCGGTAAGGATATCAGGGTGAAAGAGCCTACAGTTAGAGTCATCCTCCACGATCAGTCTATGGGCGAAGACCATTGCTTCTTTCTTCAGTTGGAGATGAAGAGGTGGCAGGTCTGTGATGACTTCTAGTGCTGCTGTGGGGGTGGTCCTCATGGCCCCTGTGATACAGATGCAAGCTAGTCGTTGCAGTTTGTTGAGCTTGGCTTGCATTGATACTTGTTTTGTTTTGTGCCACCAGACGGGCGCAGCATATGTGAGAATCGGTCTGGTGATTGCTGTATATAGCCAGCGGGACATTTTGGGGCTTGTGCCCCAATTTTTGCCAGTGAGACTCTTGCTGGTCCATAATGAGATGCTGGCTTTCTCTATGGTCTTTTTAATGTGAGAGTTCCAAGTGTCCAAGTGAGCTTTTCGTCTAGAGTTATCCCTAGTTATTTGACTTCTTTTGAGAACTCTATTGCTTCACCAAAGAGGGTAGGTTTGGTAAGTTTGTGCCTATTCCTCCTTTTGGTGAAGGCGACTATAGTGCTTTTGCCAGGGTTGACCTTTAGTGCAACCTTTATGCACCAGTTTGCAACAAGGTTTAGTGCCCGTTGGAGGAGTTCCGAGACTGTGTTTTCGAATTTGCCTCTAACCAAGATCACTATGTCGTCAGCATAGCCATGGACATAGAAACCATTGTTGCTGAGTATGTTAATCAGTTCATTTACTACGATGGACCACAGGAGAGGTGAGAGAACCCCACCTTGAGGGCATCCTTTCGCGGCATTTACACTGATTTTATCATTGCCTAGTGAGGTATTTATTTTCCTATTGCTAAGCATGTGTTGGATCCAATTGCATGTGGTGTTATCCACCCCTGCGCTGAGGATGCAACGTTTTATTTGGGTATAGGCGGTGTTGTCGGAAGCACCCTCAATATCGAGAAAGCAACCTATCGCAATTTCTTTGTCGCTCAGAGATTTGTTGATCCGAGCTGTTAGCTCCTGAAGAGCATGCGTGGTCGATTTCCCAGGCCGGTAGGCATATTGGTTTTTGTGAAGTGGTGATCTTTTCAGGGCACCGTCCCTGATGTGCCTATCCAGACTTATTCCATTGCTTTTAGAAAGAAAGAGGTCGGCTTATTGATTGACATTACCAAGATTGTCAGCGGCGATGTATTCACTGGTCTAAACACCTGATCACGCTAAGTCTGTAGGCGCTTCCCGGCAGGGGTGATCGTACTTCCCACCCTCGATACTTGCACATTACAAACGCTGTGCTTTGTTGTGTTTAGAATGAAAAGATACGGTAGCGTGTCATAGATGCTCGTATCAATACTCGGATACTATAGATCCGACCACACTGCCAACTTCCCATTGAGTGTTCTAAGACTAGGAGTCAATGTGCTTAAACCACTTTTGACAATAATTGGAATTTCTCTCAGACTCTACTAACTCGTTAGTATGTAATTAAAAGTTGAATGAACTAATCATGAGTCAATCTCGTTATCTGATATTCGAGACGAAAATCTTTTCTTTTTGCTATGAAAAAAGAAACCTCATCAGTTCTTAATTGAGTAATAGTGCATCAGATATCATTATACGCTCTTGGGGTATTGTTGACGGAAAAATAACTCACGAATACACAGAAACATTTTTCTAGATACAATGTATTCGAGCGTGAAGAAATGTCCACAGATTTCATTCATTCAAGATTTAAGTCGCCACCATTATCAGCTTCCTGCTGGCGGAGGCACCATGCGAAATCTACCTCTGGTGATATTGCTGCTGCATAGGTTCAATCTTCAGACTACCCACAGACACTTGTAGTTTACATTCGACGAAGAGGCTTCCGCTCTTATGATCGCGGATGCTACGTTGACGGATACGGTCTATCCTCAAGGCAACCAGAAATTCCGTTGGAGGACGAGTTTTCCACAGCAGCCCAGCAGCCCTAGGATAACTCCATAAAAGATCCATGAGGCATGCAGTAGGTGAAATAAAAAAGCCCCTATACAGAACCAGAATGGATCTGTTTGTTAATATTTATAGCGCATGCTGCTACCCAAGGGGGGTAAACCCGAGGCAGACCATCAACTTACCGCCCGCTTTGTATGTTGGTCACTGCGTGAACATTTCTAGAGAGCGTCATCGGCAACAGATTGGAAGCTGCGATTGAAGAAGCAGGCAGACTATCAGCACACCAGCATGGTTTTCGGAAAGCACGCTCGACTGTTGATGCCATTAGGGAAATATTCGGCACAGCGGAAAGGGCAATGGAAGGAAGACGGTGGTGAAGAGACGCGTCAAGAGGTTGCGTCATAACACTGGACGTTAAAACCGTGTTCAACACGACGAGCTGGAACCGTATCCTTGAGGTGCTTCGAAATATGAGAGTCCCAAGTTACATCTGCACAGTTTTGAAAAACTATTTCCGGCAAAGTGTGTTGCTCTATGGACTAGACGTTGGTGTGAAGGGATACGCAGTAACTGGAGGAGTCTCCCAGGGCTCAGTCCCCGTGCCAATACTGTAAAACCTCATGTACGATGGCGTCCTTCGTCTTGAAATACCAGCCCAAGTGAAAAATTATCGGATTCGCGGACGACATGGCAATAGTTATAACCGCAAAACTACTGGAAGAGGTTGATCACATTAGCAACTAAGCCATTTCGACTGTTTGTCAGTGGCATTAGTCGGCCTCATGCTAGTTGAACAAAAAACCGAAGCGGTCCTCATCACCAGTAGAAAGAGACCAGAAACGATCACGCTCACGGTAGGTGAGCATGAGGTACCATCCAAACCTGCTATTGAAAACCTTGGCGTTATGATCGACTCAAGGCTAACATCTAAAGAACACCTGGAGTACGTAAGCAAAACATCCTCTCGTGTGGGTACTTCCGTTGCGCGGATTATGCCGAATTTAAGAGGATCAAGATACAGTCGTAGACTACTTTTAGTTAAGGTAGTCACATCCGTAGTGTTTTATGCATTGCCAGTTTGGGCCGAAGCTATGACCGCCTATGTTCGCTAAGGATGAGTAGCGCTTACCGCATAACCTCGGAACACAAAGCCTGCGTCATCGTAGGTATGTTACCCATTGACTTACGGCCTTATTACGAAATTAGAGACTTGGATAAACCGCAGACGTTTATCTGCGGGACCGCTCACGAGACATGCCTGCTTCCGGTCATATATTTACAAGTGAAGGAATAATGACTCGGGGATTCAGTAGTATCCCCGAAGATGTGGAGCACGTATACTTTTACTGCCCATGATTCGATCTACAAATAGAAGCATTGCAAGCAGTACTGGTACTGGGAGAAACACCGACTCCGGAGAATTTAGTACATGACATGCTGGAATCCGAAAACAAGTGGAACGCTATGAGTGCTTATGCCAAGGACATATGTATGTCAGGAGTTTGGAGACTAGAACGAGAAAGAAGAGAGAGGGAGGGAAAAACAAGGACCAACACCAAAACGTACCTAGGCGGTACCGTGGGTG
The DNA here is from genome assembly GCA_951905685.1 of Eumerus sabulonum. Taxonomy (NCBI): domain Eukaryota; kingdom Metazoa; phylum Arthropoda; class Insecta; order Diptera; family Syrphidae; genus Eumerus; species Eumerus sabulonum. The sequence goes on from OX645060.1 coordinate 245,813,065, forward strand.
TCCAGGTACTAGAAGCAGGAGTGGGTTAAAGTCCCACATACAGGCTTTCATTCCTTTCATGGGTTGTCGTTTGTACATATGCCCATTGTTCATGCCATCAGCAACTTCCATTGCCGCAAGTCCAGACAGTTGAGGTCTCTTCTTAAGTATCCCCTATCAAAGGAGAGGTGAATGATGAAAAAAGCCGTTTTTCATTGATTGATGACAACGGCGTAGTTGGGGGAAAATGTCGAGACTTTGAACAAGTTTTTGAGAGTATTGAAGCACAGACAAATGAGGTCAAAACCAAATACGCCGGCAAGAAAGAAAGACGTGCTACTCGAACCTCTGGGTTTCTGGCCACTGTCTGTAATTTTGTTTCTTTTTTTTTTTGTGGCGTTACAGCCCAGAAGGACCAGACCCATGTTGTGTGTACTTTATTTTCCAAACAGGTGGAAGGGACCTACAGTTTAATACCGATTCCGAACGGCGCGAGTCGAGAAGCTTTTTCAAGGCAAGTATACCCCGCCGAGGAGGAACGTCGCGAAATAAACATTCGATGGCGTTGATATTGTCGGGATCCGAACTCGCTCATCGTGCGTCAGAGTCTAAAACACTAACCACTACGCCACGGCGCCCTCGTCACATACTTCACAGGTCACTACTTTTGGTCGGATTGGAATTTGGCCCGAAAACTTGGCTCCCTTAGCTTAGTAGCCTCTTTGCAGCTCAAGTCAAACCATGTATTATCCTTAGGCCTGGTGCTTTTAATCTTGCTGGGAATAAAATTTGCCATGCCGATTCGGTTAATATTTGCGGCGTCCACGTCGTTGTCGAGGAAGCACAACGACCAGTTAAAGATCCGAAAGAAGTTATTAAGGCTGCACCAGTTGGCTTTCTCGTATAGCCAAAGTGTTCTCTTAGGAGCTTTTTCTTTAACTGGATGGTGGGAGTTCGAGAATTTTGCTGATATCACGCAGTGATCAGACGAGCCTAAGGGCGATAATACATCGATCGTGTATTTGTCAGGCTGAGAGGTAAGAAACAAGTCCAGTGTGTTGGCGGTATGACTAGCAACATCGGGGATACGTGATGGCTCATTCACAAGTTGAGATTTAACTCAGCAAAAATTTCAACATACCTTCCTTCGGGTGTTGTCTGTCCAGAATGTCGAAGCCACTGAGAATTGTGTACATTGAAACCGCCCGCTAAAACGATTTCAGTTCGAGGGAACAGGGAAACAATTCCTTGGTTGGAATCAGACAGTGCGTCGAATGCATCAAATGTTGCATACCTGTCTAGATTGGGGCTTCTATAAAGAAAACAGTAGTGAACGGAGTACCTACGGAATATGAATTTAAGCCATATGAAATTAAATTCCGAAGTGGATGTTTGGCTATACTGTGGAAGAACATGTAAAGCTTCTCGAAATTCGCTGTTCGGAGCCGGCAATAAACTGTAGGTCCCTTCCACCTATTGGAAAATTAAATCACACACAACATGGGTGATTGAGAGAAGCTCGGCTCTGGTTCTTCATGGACTGTAACGCTAACATACATGCTGCGGCGCCCGACTTTGTTGTCATCGTTTATGGGCTCTTCATTTCTCCTTTACCAGCTCTTTAATTTCTGGTGGATTGAATTTCCTGTGAACCACTTTTCTACTCGTTACTGGCCTTAGGTTAGTTAGGTATATGGGTGCCCTTTTAACATAAAGTCAAGGCTCACGTAGACTACGTTGAGTCCATTGTGCCCACTTGTTTTGTTTAACCCGTTTAAACCTATACATTTTCCGTCGAGCTGAACCAGCCAGACGAGGATAAAAATCCCAGTATCCTGTTCAGCCCAATATTACCTACCTCTTCTAGTCCCGAAAGGAAGTATCTTCCCAGGAATATATTCCTTTTTTGGGCTAGCACAGCAGGTGACGAACGGACTCAATTTCCTCTTCGTCCCTGCAGCTTCTGCAGAAGTCATTGTAGGGCTGGCCTAGTCGAGCTGCATGGTAGGATAGCATGAAGTGCCCGGTGAGGGCACCGACTGCCAGTCGAATGTTCCCACGATTGAACTTCAGCAGATTTTCCGTTCTTTTCTTATCATAGACGGGCCAAGTCGATCTCGCCGTTGCGCATGTATCTAAGCGACACCATCGCTTGTTGGCTTTCCCCAATAGTTCTATCTGTATCTCCCTGTAGAGCGCACTAAGTGGTGCTTTGGCCTCAGCTGAGATCTGCGTAATGTTAGCACCTGATCCCACCCTAGCCAGCTCGTCCGCCCTCTCGTTTCCGGAGATATTCATATGACCAGGTACCCAGCAAAGGGTCACCTCATTTACATTGGATATCTCTTCTAACTTCTCCTTGCAGAGTTTGACGAGTTTGGATCTTATCCATGCTGCCTGCAGAGCCTTAATAGCTGCCTGGCTGTCAACATAGATGCTGATCCTTTTTCCTGTGATATTCTCTTTGCTGATCAGGTCCGTCGCCTGCTTGATAGCGAAGACCTCAGCTTGGAAGACACTGCATCCATCATCGAGCCTGTAGGAGCGATGCATATCCCGAGACTCAAAGTAGACTCCTGCACCTGTGCCAACATCCATTTAGGATCCGTCGGTGTAGAGTGCCAGTTCACTTTCCGTGCGTACCAAATCACCGGTCCATTCCTTCCTGGAGGGAATTCTAATAGAGAATCTCCTCTCCCACGAAGGAAGTCGGGTGACATAGTCCGTTACGGTTCTGAATCTCGAGACGGCCCATCGATCCAAGACTGATGCATGTCCGTGAGGACTCCTTTTCCAGAGACCTGATTCCTGCAATCTTAGCGCAGTTCTGGTTGCGGCGCTCTCGCAGTACATGTCCAGGGGTGGGAGGTTCAGCATGACTTCAAGAGCCGCCGTTGGTGTGAACTTCATATATCCCGTCACCGCCAGACAGCCTGCTCTTTGAACCTTTGACACACTCTGAAGATGACACTTTTTTTCAAGCGCCTTCCACCAGACCACCGAGCCATAGACTAGGATAGGTCTTACCACCGCAGTGTACAACCAACAACCGACTGGCCTTAACCGAATAGCGCAAACTGCCTACAACTATCTTGCACAGTCTGACGAGCTTGGTAGGAATGACTCTATCATATCGGTCTCTAGCGCAAGGCCGGTGGTAAAAGAGTGAGGTGTATCGGCCTGAAATTGGTAAGTCTTTTTAGGCTCGAGTAACCGCGAAAAGAAACAATTAATGACATGTGCCTATGCGATAACATATCCCCGGCGTCACAGCTTACCACCCACCAAGACTCAGCTAATCAAATCCCACTATTTGGCTCTATGTAGAAGCTCATATTCAATTTCAGGGAGTGTGTTAACCAATTCAGAAATAGCAAATATTGTCCAAATAGCATATTGACAAACGATCTTGCGGTGCTCATAATATTTCAATACAACTTATTCGCAAAACGTTAGGCATGCTAGCCACTTGGCACATTCCTGCCTGGTAAAATTGATTAATCCGTCATCGCCACCCAAAACGAGACACGCTTAACTACTGAAAGAGAATCGTCAGAGGGCTGATGTGAATACAAATGTTCGGTTAGAGGCACAATTTTGATAATTTCTCTTTTATCAAAATAAACTTTAATTACGACTATACATATGTATGGCATAGTAAGCGGACACCTTGGACATAGCATGCTATATATCCGCCTTTACACTATCGCACTAATCGGTGATTTATGAATACTTATTGAGCGACTGCGAATAAACTGCCTCCACCTATTGTTCTTTTCTGCAATTAATTAGTTGCATGTTGTACATACTAAATGGTCTCCAACCAATTTATCGTTGATTGTCATTATCTTCAATTAGGTTTTCTACTTCCTCAGATGAATGATGTACAATTGCCATCGTCTGTATGTAAAATGGGACACTGCATTGCCTCGAAGTTAATTGGTTAATGCATTACATCCGTACGTGTATCTTAAGGGCATCCGGCCAGCATTTAGGTAGGTAGGGTGTATCGTAGAGATTTCTGACCCTCGGCATTTCAAATAAAAAACCATCCGTACCATCTGTATATATAAATATGAAAGAGACTATGTATGTTACCTCATCAAATGACAGATCTTGGTTGCAGGCAGGATTTTTTGGATGAAAATCATGTCTGTTGTATGGGAGCCCCCTTAAATATTCATTTTGTCCTGTTTTTAGTATTTGTCGTGGTAGCGGCAACAGAAATACATCATCTGTGAAAATTTCTACTATCTAGTTATCACGGTTCATGAGATACAGCCTGGTGACAGACGGACGGACGCACGGACGGACGGACGCACGGACGGACGGACGCACGGACGGATGGACGGACGGACGGACAGCGAAGTCTTAGTAATAGGGTTCCGTTTTACCTTTGGGTACGGAACCCTAAAAACACTATTTGTACAAGTTACAAGTTATACGAGATTACGTAAGCTTACTCGCGTAGCGTGAAAAGATCAATGAGATGCATTTCCATTTAGAACTTTGAAGTACACAAGCCGTGAATTGATGTTTATTTTGTTAAGATGCTGTATTTGCTTCTGTCCCACAAATAAATCGCGTATTTGACAAGAATATTAGCATATCATTATAGCGGTCGTGTCGAAAGTTTGCATAAGAGCCCGAGTTCAAGTTGATAAATGCATGCGAACTTGTACCTATAGATTACAGGTACCTATAGACCATAGACCCAGTGCATGGGAGATGAGATGCACTGGGCGCGCGCAAGCGATTTCGGAAGGTACGACTGCAAATAAAACAAGTTCGGTTGAGGACAGTCGTGATAGTGGTGTTATGGTGACGGGGGGAAAATGCCAGAGACTGGATCGACCATGTGACAGTGCTGGCAACCTGCTAATAACCTTGGAACAGCGAACAGTGGGTATGTGTGTTTGCTTCACGACAAACAATACTGCTGTTGGGTTATGTGCATAGTCGCTGAGTGAGGCAACAATACATTTAGCCATTGCGTGAATTGCATAATCGCCGTGGTATAATTTTGGCTATGGCGAGATATAATATGATCAATCTTTCGGTGCAATTCGTATGATATTTTACGTTATGATGTCTGACGGCTAAATGAGGTTGTAGGTTACATAAGGCTGTCTGTTGGGACTGGGCAATGTCCGCATTTAGAGGCGAAACCGCGAAAGGTAGATAGAAAGGGAACAGGTGTACTGTCCATCTTGACGTTCAACTCACATTAACATTGTTATAGACAACGTCTATTGGAGCGGTGGGTCATTGCTCTCTGCAATAGATACATATCTTGCCCGGGGCACTCACTTCCCATTGACACACATTTAAAAGACCCCAATCATTTCATTTATGTAGAGTTATTGATAATCATAACTGCACCGTGGCGCAGTGGGTAGTGTGTTGGCCCCTGACGCCGATGACACGGGATCGAATCCCGACACAGCCATGTCATCGAACGTTTTTTTCACGGTGTTTCTCCTCAGCGGGGTTCCGACAAAGCCCCCTGTAGTAAAATTGTCATGAAAAGCTTCTCGAAATTCGCCGTTCGGAACCGGCAATAAACTGTAGGTCCCTTTCACCTATGTGAAAATGAAATCACACACAACGTGGGTGATTGAGAGAAGCTCGGCTCAGGTTCTTCATGAACTGTAACGCCAATATACATACATACATACATACATATTGATAACCATATTGATCCTCGTCTACGAAAATCTTGTAGAAATCAAGCTTAATGAGTTTTGGTCCAACACGTCGAACACTTTAAGCTTAGAATGGATTTAGCTAACAGAGCATAAGATTATTATAGACAAGTGACAAGAAAGTTTTCCCAATGTTGCCGTCAAACAAAATGCAATCTCTGTGCGCCCGCCTAAGTCCTACAGACCGATAAGCCTTACCTCTTTCTTCCTAAAAACAATGGAATAAATTCTGGATAGGCATATCAGGGACGGTGCGCTGAAAAGATCACCACTTAACAAAAACCAATATGCCTACCAGCCTGGGAAATCGACCACGCATGCTCTTCAGGAGCTAACAGCTCGGATCAACAAATCTCTGAGCGACAAAGAAATTGCGATAGGTTGCTTTCTCGATATTGAGGGTGCTTCCGACAACACCGACTACACCCAAATAAAACGTTGCATCCTCAGCACAGGGGTGGCTACTAACACCACATGCAATTTGATCCAACACATGCTTAGCAATAGGAAAATAAACACCTCACTAGGCAATGATAAAATCAGTGTAAATGCCGCGAAAGGAAGCCCTCAAGATGGGGTTCTCTCACCTCTCCTGTGGTCCATCGTAGTAAATGAACCGATTAACAAACTCAGCAACAATGGTTTCAAGGCTATGCTGACGACATAGTGATCCTGGTTAGAGGCAAATTCGAAAACACAGTCTCGGAACTCCTCCAACGGGCACTAAACCTTGTTGCAAACTGGTGCATAAAGGTTGCACTAAAGGTCAACCCTGGCAAAAGCACTATAGTCGCCTTCACCAAAAGGAGGAATAGGCACAAACTTACCAAACCTACCCTCTTTGGTGAAGCGATAAAGTTCTCAAAAGAAGTCAAATATCTAGGGATAACTCTAGATGAAAAGCTCACTTAGAACTCTCACATTACAAAGATCATTGAGAAAGCCAGGATCTCATTATGGACCAGAAAATGTCTCACTGGCAAAAATTGGGGCACAAGCCCCAAAATGTCCCGCTGGCTATATACAGCAATCACCAGACCAATTCTCACATATGCTGCGCCCGTCTGGTGGCACAAAACAAAACAAGTATCACTGCAAGCCAAGCTCAACAAACTGCAAAGACTAGCTTGCATCTGTATCACCGGGGCCATGAAAACAACCCCCACAGCAGCACTAGAAGTCATCACAGACCTGCCACCTTTTCATCTCCAACTGCAGAAAGAAGCAATGGTCTTCGCCCATAGACTGATCGTGGAGGATGACTCAAACCGTAGGCTCTTTCACCCTGACATCCTTACCGAAATAAACAGGCATGAAATCCTAAAGATATCTCATACAGACAACTGTCTCCCCAGATACAACTACAGCCAAAACTACAAGGTCACATTCCCCAACCAACAAAACTGGGAACAGGATAGACCCTCCTTCAATCGTGGATCCTACGTGTGGTACACAGATGGCTCCAAAACGAACGAAGGCGTGGGGGCTGGAGTATACGGAGCAATTACAGGCACATGCATCTACGTCAGCATGGACAGATATAACTCCGTTTTTCAAGCAGAGATATTTGCTATGGAACTCTGCCTCTGAGAAACAAAAACATTTACATTCTCTCTGACAGCAAGGCTGCACTTCTGGCCCCAAAGAGCTATGAAATCACCTCCAAACTGGTATGGAACTGCCTACAGCTGCTTCACCAGCTGGCCAGCACAAACAGAGTTCATCTCATACCTGGACACAGCGGCCATACAGGCAACGAAAAGGCGGACCTACTAGCAAGGAAACGTTCTGCATCACCATTTATGATGCCACAGCCTTTCTGCGGCATACCCATCAGCACCACCAAATGCTGAATAAACAATTGGTTAAGGAACACGACGGATCACTACTGGTTACAAACGAAAGATAGCAGACAAGCCAAGTTCTTCCTCCCAACTACATCTCTCAGTAGAACGAAACAACTCCTCATGCTTTCGAGGAGTCAGATTCGCTAATGAAGACGAAGAAACAGGAGAGCACATACTATGCCACTGTAACTGCCTTGTCAGTACACGTCATCGTCACTTAGGCAAGTATTATCTTGAAGCGGAAGAAATCGCTGCTAGCTCACTCAAAAGCATACTAAGTCTTATCACGAACTCAGGATTTTTGAGGGACATCACAACAGGCCCACTCGTGGCCGCAGTGATCAGGCGACTTTGTCCCACCCCCGTAGCCTCTCTAACACTAAGCCGACCTCGTCAGAGGCGCTGATGAGAACATTAAAGTTGTTCTGCCAAGTATGCCTGAATACTTCGTTACTCCCGTATATAACTAAATTAACGCAACCACTTTTACCAAGCGGCAAGCCCATTCGTTTGGGTTATCTGAATTATATGACGAACATGGTTCAAGCTCTTGGTAATAAATTATCATAGCCCATGAATGGAACCGCAAATTAAAAAAAATCGTCTGGAAATCATTAATTAATTCATGAAGGGTCTCTCCACGTCTAACGCATGGCTGTTTGCCAATTCTGAGTGATAGCGTCATAAATAACTAAAAGCCTGGAAAACATTGAGTTATAAGCTTATTGCGCCACTCGTTCCAAAGGCAAACATTTTGGCGTTAAATCCTAACATCTAAAACGTGATCGGAACAAATTCGCAAATGAAAAACGATTTATCTTAACATACGGGGTGTGGCAATTAAGTTCCGGAAATTTTTAAACAAAAAACAAATAAATTCAGCTTGTCGCACACTTTCACAATAATCTCCGTCTAACTCTACACTACCCTTATTGAAGAGCCTGGCCCATTCAAACATACGTGTTTTCGACATACACTCGTCTCCATACTTCTTCGTGGCGCTACAGACCGGCGTGGTCTTAGTCCCCAACTAACAAGCGACTCCAACTAGCACGATATCTTGCCGGCCGTCTGACGCGCACCAAGTTGGTTGAGGTTCTTCTCCACTTGTGTGCGCCATTTGAGTCAAGAGCGTCCTCTGTTGCGTGGTCCCAATGGCTCGAGTTCGTAGATTCTTCGGGCCGGAGCTAGGTTATCCATACGCTCTACAAGGCTTAGCCATCTTAAGCATTGTATCCGTAGGCGTTTAACCAGGCACATGCCGCCCGTACAACCCGTACAGCTCGTAGTGGAATCTTCTTCTTCAGATGCCAGCAAAGCAAAAAGGACTAAGATCGCCCGCAGAACCTTAGCCTCGAAAATATGAAGAGCTTCCTCATCCGCTTTCGTTGGCGTTTATGACTCTGCACCATAAAGCAGAGCTGGCATATTCAGGGTATATAAAAACAGCTTGGTTTTTCAAGAGATGGCTCTGTTAGGTTAGGTTAGGTTAATGTGGTAGGCATAAGTCACACGTAGGCCGAAGTCGGCCCATTGTGATACCACCTGGATCAGTTACCCTGATCCGCTACCTGAGAACCAACCGGTGCTTCTAATGAATTGATGGAGTTGAGCTATCTTTTGGTTTGCTAGCTCACTTAGATTGTTAAAGAAGGGCGAGCCGAGGTGGATTCTCCTGCGATTCGCAAAAGAGGGACATGAGCAGAGGAGGTGGTGTATTGATTCCTCCTCCTCCTCGTCTATGCAGCCGCGACAGAAGTCATTGGAGAGTAGCCCTAATCGGGCGGCGTGTTTTCCGATGATGCAGGGACCTGTAATGACACCCACTAGAGTACTTAAAGTTGCCCTTTTGGTTGCCACTAGGTCCCTGGTTCGTCCTAGGCTTAACTTAAGCCACAATTGTTTGGTGATAAAGCCAATATTGCTCTCATTCCATTGGAGGTTGGTCTCCTCTATGGTTTGAAGTTTTATCATGTGCTTTACCGTACTTATTGGTGTATCTATGTACCCGAGGGTAGGTAGGCTGAGTGTGCTTGACCCTAACTTTGCGAGTTCGTCGGCCGGAACCCACAGTATTTTAATATTGAACTGTTCAGCCATCTCATCTAGAGATAGGCGAAAGTTAAGAGATGTTTTTGATTTGTGGGTTACCGCTGCCAGGGACTTTATCGCAGTTTGGCTATCCGTGCAAATGATAGTATCCTTAGCGGATATTACATTGATTCTGAGCCATGCAAGGGCCTCTGTTATCGCTGCTATTTCTGCCTGACACACACTGCAGTGATTTGAGAGTCTAAAAGATAGGTTGAGGTTAAGTTCCTTGGAGAAGACCCCACTACCTACACCCGACTCCATCTTAGAGCCATCGGTATAGAGGGAGATCAAGTCCTTTGGTATTACTTTCCCTTCAGCCCGTTCCTCCCTGGATGGAAAGACAACTTCGAAGTTCCTGGTGAACACATTCTGCGGGGTGATGTAGTCAGTGTCCATGACGTGGTTCAGAATGGTAGTACGGCCTTTTTGATATGTGGGCCATTTTCTTAAGCTCCTCATCCTTAGGGCCGCGCAGGCAGCAACTTGCTTGCTGAATAGATTTAAAGGTGGAAGATGTAATAGAATGTTTAGGGCCTCCGTGGGGGTTGATCTGATCGCTCCGCTTATGTATAAGCTGGCCGATCTTTGTACCTTCCCCAGAAGGCTTCGATTGACTGCCTTGTCAAGAGCAGTCTACCAGACTACAACGACATACAGGACGATGGGCCTTATGACTGCTGTGTAGAGCCGGTGCATAATGCTTGGTTGGAGACCCAACTTCATGCCCACCACTTTCTTCCAGCTGTAGAGGGCGGTAGTTGCTTCCTTGAAGCGATCAAGAATATTGGGTTTCCAGTTCAACCTCCTGTCAAGCATAGATATTTAGCCTGCTTTTTGATTGTTAGTTGGGTTCAACCCAGCCTCGGTGGGTTAAGGGGCGGAATTTTGTATTTGTTAGTAAACAGTCTTCTTAGGGTTCACCCCAAGTCCACAGTACTGCGTCCAGGTTTCGACTGTATGTAACGCCCTCTGCATAAGGTTGCATAGAGTGTTGGGAAATTTATCTGTGACGGCAATAGCAATGTCTATGGCTCTGTTACTCAATTGCCTTTTGAGCTGAACAGCGATTAGCTAGAATTTATCGGCGTTTAATCTCGGTACTGATGTTTTTCGTATTAGTTACTGAGGATCCGGGGGAGACGAACTGCCTTAACTACCGCGAAGTTCTTGCTGCGCATTGTGATTCATCCTGCGGGTACGGGGTTAGAATAGGCCCGAGGTAAGGCATGCCTGTCGTAAGAGGCGACCAAAATGCCATGCCGGGATACTAAGAGATCTACAATAACGAAGGTGGGAAAGGTGGATGGAACAGATGGAGTGGTACCAAGGGTGACGCTCGGCTCTCCTCTGTACCCCATCCGCCCATGATCGCCGATAAGTTATAAAAATGGATAAGATTCCGGTCGGAGTGTTCTGAAATCCAAGCACACTCAGAATTGAAAGGAGGTGAGTGGACAGGCTCGAGTTTTTGTGGAAGCTTATCTGTAAGTGACCTCGGTTGCGAAGGAAATACCAATGTGCTCTGAATAAAATTGGTACCACGGGGACAGGGGTGCCCCCGGAACATACGGTTACTTTTTAGTAGTAAGTCATTCGCCGGATGTTCCGGCCCTGTCGGATGAGGAAGGATTCGTGGGGGCTGTGGTTATCCCAAATGCGGGAACAAATGGTATCTGGCGTGGGTTTTGTTTTGCGCCAGATGCAAGAGGTGTCGGTGTCTGTCGTTCGACTTGTCTAATGCGTCAGATACAAGAGGTGTGGGTAGGCCTCGGTCTCCATCAAGGACGGTGTTCATGCCACAACATGTTCACTAATTGAACCATCAGTAGTTTACTACTATGGGGCAATGACCAATGCTTGTCTTGGTCCCGATTGTGGGTAGGCCCACCGTGCAATTAGGCCGTAAATGCAGGTGTGCACGTTAAGCTTATCTGTGATCTCTGCGCATTATGATACCCTCGCGGGAAAGGGGTTAGAGTATACCCGAGGTAAGGCATGCCTGTCGTAAGAGGCGACTAAATTCCGGAGGATGGGTCAGGTAGCATATATTGCTTGATTCATAGTGGGAGAAAAGGGACTTGATCCCTAGATATCTAAAAGAATTCCCTCGGGTCTTCTTAATCTGGTGGTGCATGGTGGTACAAGGAACCCAAGCGGTTCCTAGAATCTGGTGGTGCATGGTGATATGGGCCTGTCTGGAGACCCATTCAAAAATACCCAGTCGAGCGTGCTAAAATCCTGGCACCTCAGGAATGACGGAAGGTAAGTTGTCAGGCTTAAGCTTTTGGGGAAGCTTAACTGAAAGTGACTTGGTTTAGTTGAGGAGTGAAAACCAAAGCACTTTAAAAATAATTGGAACCACCGGGACAGGAAGCCCCCGGAGTGAACTAGGTGAGTGAGTGTGTGACTGAACTAAAACAAATACAGCAAAAGAGGCACATAGTGCCAATGATGAAAAATTGACGCCGAGTCAATACAAAGCCGCCTTGGACCTTGAGATGTTGAGCTTGGAATTGTTGTTTTGGTTCTCTGTGAATAGCGTTCTCAGAAACCTTGAGATTGGAACACGGATCACTGGAGTCGAGAGTCCAGTGTGTTAACCATTACACCACGGATCCGCTTCGCAACCTGCTTTCTAGTAAGGTTACATATATTTGGGAAACTTCCCTTTTTGTTTGATAGCTTTTGTTGCCGAGCCACTTGTTTGGTTTGATAGTTTCTTTTTCTGTTTGTTGTGGAGCAACAGCACCCTGTCTAGTTTTGACGTCCCTGCCAAACTCGTCAGATTGTGCAGGATGACATTGGAGAACTCTTTCTGCTCCATCAAGGTCGGAAGTGACTTGACCGAGACCCTTAATGTCAAACAAGGTTTTAGACAGAGCTATATGCTATTAGAGGACGCCGTGGCGCAGTGGTTAGTGTGTTGGACTCTGACGCACGATGAGCGAGTTCGGATCCCGATAACACCGACGTCATCGAATGTTTATTTCGCGGCGTTCCTCCTCGACGGGGTACTGGCAAAACCCCCCGTAGTATACTTGCCGTGAAAAAACTTCCCGACTCACGCCGTTCGGAATCGGCATTAAACTGTAGGTCCCTTTCACCTATGTGAAAAATAAATCACACACAACATGGGTGATGGGCCTACACGGACAATTCAATTACACGTGTAACACGTGTACACGAATACACAAGCAATAGAGAGCTCTACATGCCATTGTGTGCCTTTTTCTACTTCGTCCTTGAAAGGATGGATGAATTCAGCAAGATGTCCTTAAGGCCTTCACGACCTATGAGGCCGAAGCGGCTAAATGGGTAAATGTGGCCAAAACGAAATATATGCTGTCATCGAAAATGGACACGAATCGCCGGCGTCTTGGCCACGGCGCACATATTGGCAGGTATAATTTGGAGGTAGTCAAGGACTTCGTCCACCTAGGCTCCGCAGTGACATGCAGAAAGGACATCAGCGCCGAAATCAAACGCAAAATAACTCTTGCAAATCTCTGTTTCTTTGGGCTCGGGAGACAATTGAGAAGCAAAGCCCTCTCTCGAAAAACCAAGAGCCTCATGATCCCAGTCCTGCTTTATGGCGCAGAGACATGGACCTTATCGAAAGCGGATGAGGAGGTCCTTTGTCGTTTTAAGAGAAAAGTTCTGCGTACGATTTTCGGTATATATGGGGATTGGAGAAGACTTAATAGTGAATTGTACGGGCTGTACAGTGACATGAACATTGTACGTCATATAGGGATCGAACGTTTAAGATGGCGAGATCATGTGGAGTGCATGGACATCACAGCTCCAACCCGAGGGAACTTTGAATCAAACCCGGAGGGACGCGATCGGGGACGGCCAAATTTAAGGTGGCACATGCAAGTTGAAGAGGATCTCAACCAACTAGGCGTGAGTCACTGGAGGTTGCTGGTGAAAGACCGTTCCAGTTGGAAAGGCTTTTTTAGAGGAGGCCCAGGTTCGCCATGAACATCTATCCGACGGATGCTGGCCTGCCAAAAAGCGAGAAGAGCCACCGCAGTCGAACATCTTGCGGCATTGTTAGTAAGTCCTATCCCCGCCTCCTCGTGGTGCCATCTGGAGATTTCCTATGGAAATTGCAGACGGGGAAGGGCGAATGGCGAGCCTCCTGCGCCAAAAAACAGGATTAGTCGGTTGGGCTACGGCCTAGTAAGCCTTAACCGTAAAAAAAAAAACACAAACTCCGAAACAACCACAAGCCTCGGATATAACGGGCCGGATTTAAGTTGACGACCCTTGCAAAAAACGAAAAAAGGACAATGATCTTCGGCTTTGTACGTGGAATGTTAGGTCCCTAAACAGGCCACGTGCAGCCGAACAACTTGCGGACGCCCTAGACCGCTATAAAGCGGACATTACCGCCATCCAGGAAATGCGATGGAATGGACCGGGTATAAAGCGGATGAAAAACTGCGACATTTACTACGGCAACTGCTATAGGGAGAGAGGGCAACGTTTGTTTGGATGCGGATTTGTTGTTCGAGGTGGACTAAGGCAAAAAGTCCTAAGCTTTCGGCATGTGAGCGAACGCCTCATAACAATCCGTATCAAGGGTAAATTTTTTAACATCAGCCTGATCTGCGTCCACGCCCCCACGGAAGGATGACTCCGCCAAAGATGAGTTCTACGATCTCCTAGACAGAACGTATGTCCAATGTCCCAGCTATGACATCAAAATTGTACTAGGAGACTTCAATGCTAAGCTGGGTAAGGAAAGCATCTTTGAACGAGTCATCGGCAAACATAGCCTACACGACACCACCTCCGATAACGGACACAGGCTGATTGATCTTGCTACGGGGCGAAATCTCCTTCTAGCCAGTACGCGCTTCCCGCACCTCGATATACACAAAGGCACCTGGCGGTCTTTTGATCAATCGACGACCAACCAGATTGATCACATCGCGATCGACGTCAGACACTCCTTCACTATTCTTGATGTTCGAACTTTCCGAGGGACTAACATCGACTCGGACCACTATCTTGTAGTAGCCAAGACGCGCTTACGGGTAGCACGAACGCAACGGAGTAGAGTAAGAATATAAAGTTATGACGTCGGAAAGCTACTATCGCCAGAAACCGTTCGTGCTTTTACCGATCGCGTCTGCCTTAAGCTCTCCAATACACCTGAATCCTCCACGCTATCAATAGAACAGCAGTGGAGCCTTTGCAAACAAGCCCTGAAAAGCTCTGCATCCGAAGTTTTGGGTTTCAAGGCTCCACCACGAAGAAATACCTGGTTCGATGACGAGTGCAGGAGGATTCATACAGCGAAGCAGGATGCATATAAGGCCTCGCTGCATAAAAGAACAAGAGCAGCTTGTGAGCTCTACGAGTTAAAAAGAAGGGAGGAGCATAAGCTTCTCAGAAGAAAGAAGAAAGAGCACAAGAAGCGCGCGATTGAGGATTTGGAGAGGTGTTACTGCAGGCGTGACGTTCGAAAGTTTTATCAACAGATAAAGCGAACATGCCAAGGTTATAAAGCCAGAACGGAAGCCTGCAGGAATGAGAACGGACACCTAGTAGTAGAACCGCAGTCGATGCTGAGAATATGGAAAAACCACCTCTGCAGACTGTATAACGGCGATGTTAGTCAATATACAGCTGTCGGGCAGAATGATCCATTTCTAATCGACGGAGACCGCAGAGAATTCTGTCCCCCTAATCTCGACGAAGTTAAGATTGCCATATCGAAGCTCAAGTCGAATAAAGCTGCTGGCGCAGACGGACTGTCTGCTGAGCTCTTCAAGGCAGCTGGGGATGAGCTGGTTGGGAGCATGCACCAGCTCATCCGTAAGATATGGTTAGAGGAAAGCATGCCCGAGGAATGGAGTCTCAGCATCGTATGCCCGATCCACAAGAAAGGAGACCCCTCTGATTGCGCCAACTATAGAGAAATAAGTCTCCTTAACATCGCCTACAAAATCTTCTCTTCCGTTTTGTGTAAAGGCCTGAAGCCTTTTGTAAATAAGCTGATAGGTCCTTATCAGTGCGGATTCAGGCCAGGGAAGTCCACCATCGACCAAATGTTCACAGATATAAGTTCGAGGTAGTTAAGGACATCTACCTTGGCTCCGCAGTGACCTGGCACAACGACATCAGTTCCGAAATCAAACGCGGAATCACTCTTGCGAATCGTTGTTCCTTTGGGCTCAGGAGGCAATTGAGCAATAGAGCCCTTTCCCGAACGACAAAGTTGACTCTATATAAGACCGTTATCATCCCGGTCCTGTTGTACGGCGCAGAAGCATGGACACTATCAAAAGCGGATGAGGATCCCCTTGGTCAGTTCGAGAGAAGGATTTTGCGCGTGATTTTTGGGCCTATAAACGCAGACGGGGGATGGAGGAGAAGATTCAACCACGAACTTTACGGGCTGTACAGCGACATGAGCCTAGTCAGGCGTCTACGGATTCGACGCCTAAGATGGCTGGGCCATGTAGAGCGAATGGAAACCACAGCTCCAGCCCGGAGAGTCTTTGAATCCAACCCCGAGGGACGAAGAAGCAGAGGACGGCCGCACTTAAGATGGCGCACACTGGTGGAAGGGGACCTCAGCCAACTGGGTGCGCGGCAATGGAAAAGGCTAGCGAAAGATCGTGCTAGATGGAGGCCCAGGTTCACCCCGAACTGTAGCGCCCACTAAGAAGAAGAAGAAGGTTCGCCATGACCTGTAGCGTCGAGAAAGACCAAGAATCACTCGGCGTTGTGAAGTGTTCATGGAAATTTAATAAATTTTGTGAAAATATGGCGAAGTAAGTTTTGATTTCAACTTGTCCTCAAATACCACATGACATTTGATAGCAAGAGAGAAACTAAAAAAAAACATCTGAAGGGAACGATTGTCTCTGAGCTTCCATTTGAGGCAGTTAGTAATAGTAAAAGCCACATTGCTAGTTGACTAGAAATTTCTCCTCCCGGTAATAACACTAAAGTGTTGAAGGTGAATAGAAAAGATAGTTTCTTACGTGTGCATCTGAATGTCAATTGTCTGTCCTCACGCAATTACACTTTACATACAATAGAAAGTCGTATATTGAAGGCGCTTACTGAGAAACTCAATAGCATAGTAAAAGAGCTATCGGCCAGATTCTCGAAGATTTAAATTTCATATGAAACAATGTTCGTCTAAGCGAAACCAACTGACACAGATACTCGCGTACTTAGAGTCAAGCACCGATAAAGGTGAAAGACAAGTCGAAAAGTACAACCAAGTAGATCATAGATACAATATATACTCGTACTCGCGCGTCCTACAATCCGTTCGGTTGCAACGAAAGCAAATTTCGACTGTTTGCTTCTTTGTCCAGTGATTCCAAAGTGAAACTTGAAATTAATCATAACGACCTTTGTCATACTTCGGCTTGGAAATACATAATTGCAATTGTAGAAGACCATGATCTAAAAACGAAAAAGAGGTAAAAACGAGATAAAAAAGAAAAGATTGACTGGAGGACTGGTTATATTAAATAAGACTGGTACTCGTATGTATATTACACACGCAAGTAGATTGTAGAAGCGCGTTATGGTTTGAAGATTACGTTACGTTATTTGTTTATGACTAGGTTTTCCCAAGATTGTTTGAACTCTGTTCAACTTTTTTATTAGTTACATGCGTTGTCGCGTCTTGTCGTAAGGCTAATTACATACAGTGTACAGCATACAAGGGAGAAGGGAGCGAACAAACAGAGCAAAGAAGTTGATCGCGTTTAACTTGGCAAACGCCAGCTTCGATCTCTGTCCCTGCTCAATCCAAGTTGACACATAGCCTCCGCGTGGTCTTCCCTGGATAGCTATACTGGCGCCCGCCAGGTAGTGAACCAATGTATGCAGCGACCCGACCCTTGTTCCTGGGGAAAGAGAAACCTGGTCCTCCAGGTTGGGGGTTGCGCTTAGGGCTAACATCCCTATCGCTTAAAACAAACATTTTGTTCAGAGACAACCAATAGCCTCGGATACGGACGGATTACATGTTGACGACCCCCGCAAACGTCAAAAAGGAAACGAATTTCGGTTCTGCACCTGGAACGTTAGGTCCCTCAACAGACCAGGTGCAGCCGAACAACTGATCAACTCTTTGGACTGCTATAAGGCAGACATTACCGCGCTCCATGAAGTGCGATGGGATGGGCCAGGCAAAAGGCAGATGAAAAACTGTAATATATACTACGGAAACTGCTACAGAGAATATAAACAACGCTTATTCGGATGCGGATTTGTTGTTCGAGACAGACTCAGGAATAAAGTCTTAAGCTTCCAGTATGTAAGCGAACGCCTCATAACACTATCCGCATCAAGGCCAATCCCGGCAATATAAGCTTACTATGTGTCCACGCCCCCACAGAGGAGAAAGATGACCGACATAGAGACAACTTCTATGATCTCCTAGGCAGAACGTATGCGCAATGTCCCAGCTATGACACCAATATCGTTCTAGGAGATTTCAATGCTGGGTAAGGAAGCTATCTCTGAACGAGTCATTGGAAAGCACAGCTTACACAACACCACGTCAGAAAACGGACTAAGGCTAGTGGACTTTATGGCGGGACATAACCTGGTAGTAGCAAGTACACGATTCCCACACCTCAACATCCATAAGGGGACCTGGCGGTCTTTCGATCAACCGACAACCAACCAAATTGATCATATTGCGATCGACGGCAGACACTCCTCCAGCATCCTAGATGTCCGAACCTTTCGAGGAGCCAACATCGACTCGGATCATTACCTTGTTGCAGCCAGATACGGATGCGAATTCCTCGGAACCAACGGAGTCGAGTAAGAACACCAAAATTTAACGTCGGTAAGCTGCAATCGCAGGAGACCGCCAGAACCTTCGCCGATCAAGTCTCCCTCAAGCTCTTTCAGGTCTCGATGCAATCTGCAGAAACCATAGAACAGCAATGGAGTTGTCAGAAGGCCATTAGAGAGGCCGCCTCAGATATACTCGGTTTCGAGCCACCACCGTCGAGAAACCCCTGGTTTGATGAGAGAAATGCATACATGGCCACATTGCATCGACGGATGTAAGCTGCCCGCGAGCTCTATGAACAGAAAAGGAGGGAGGAGCATGCGCTTCTGAGAAGGAAAAAGAAGGAGCTCGAGAAGCGCGAGATCGAGGAGATGGAGAGATGTTACGGCAGGAACGACGTAAAACGAACATGCCAAGGCTATAAAGCCAGAGCAGAAACCTGCAGGGATGAGCACGGACAACTAGTAGTGGAGTCACAGTCGATGCTGAGATTGTGGAAGGACCACTTCTGCAGACTGTATAACGGCGATCATAGTCAAAATGCCGCCGTCAGCCAGAGCGAACCATTTACAATGGACGAAGACGAAGGAGAATCCCGTCTTATAAAGTCTTATAAAGCTGCTGGAGCAGACGGACTCCCCGCGGAGCTGTTTAAAGCAGCTGGCGATGAGCTGGTTAGGAACATGCACCAACTCATCTGCAAGATATGGTCGGAAGAACGCATGCCCGATGAATGGAATCTCAGTATCGTTTGCCCGGTCCATAAGAAAGGAGAACCCTATGACTGCGCCAATTACAGAGGGATAAGCCTCCTGAACATCGCGTACAAGATCCTCTCTGCCGTATTGTGTAAGTACCTGAAACCGTTCGTGGACAATCTGATAGGTTGCTACCAGTGTGGTTTCAGGCCAGGAAAATCCACGATAGACCAAATATTTACATTACGGCAGATCTTGGGGAAGACCCATGAATTCCAGGTCGACACGCACCATCTTTTCGTCGACTTTAAAGCCGCGTATGACAGTGTTTATAGAGACGGGCTATACAGAGCCATGTCATGTTTTAACATTCCTGCCAAACTCGTCAGACTATGGAGACTATGGAGAACTCTCGCTGTTCCATTAAGGTCGGAGGTGAACTAACCGACCCCTTTGATGTTAAAAAAGGTTTTAGATAGGGTGACGCACTGTCATGTGATTCCTTTAACATTATTCTTGAAAAGATCGTGCGGGACTTTGCGGCCAATACAAGAGGTACGATCCACACAATTGCTTGCCTACGCAGATGACATTGACGTTATTGGACGAACAAAGCGAGACGTCAATGAGGCGTTCACAAGCATTGAAGCAGAAGCGACGAAAGTGGGTCTAAGGGTAAATGGGGACAAGACCAAATATATGCTGTCATCCAAGAAAAACGCATAACATCGACGTCTTGGTCAGAACGTCACCTTCGGCAGCTATATTTTTGAAGTAGTCAAGGACTTCGTATACCTTGGCTCGGTAGTGACAAGCAGCAACGACACCAGCGCTGAGATAAAACGCAGAATAACTCTTGCCAATCGCTGCTTCTTCGGGCTCAAGAGGCAATTGAGTAGTAGAGCCCTCTCTCGAAAAGCTAAGGTTTCCCTCTACAAAACCTTAATCAGCCCAGTCCTCCTTTACGGCCCAGAGGCTTGGACCTTAACAAGAGCGGATGAAGATGCCCTTGGTTGTTTCGAGAGGAAAATTCTGCGCACTATCTACGGTCCCGTTTGTTCAAACGGTGTATGGAGGAGAAGATTTAACGAAGAACTGTACGGGTTGTACAGGAACATCGGCCTGGTACGATGTCTATGCATACAGCGTCTAAGGTGGCTAGGCCATGTAGAGCGCATGGAAAATACAGCTCCGACCCGAAGAACCTTCGAATTCACCCCGGAAGGAAGGCGCGGCAGTGGACGGCCGCATCAACGGTGGCGCACGCAGGTGGAAGGAGGCCTCAACCAACTGGGCGTGCGGCGCTTGAAACAGCTGGCCAAAGACCGTGTCAGCTGGATACGCTTGTTGGTTGAGGCCCAGGTTTACCACGGACTGTAGCGCCACCTAAGCAAGCATGTAGGTGCATATCTAAGATATACAAGGGGTATCAACACTTTTGCTGTGCTCAATCCGTGTGCTGCGGAACATTTAAATTTTTTATTTTTTTTTTACGAATGAAATATTTTTATTTTTTATGTTGCAACTACGACTCCCGAAGCGTGCCTTGGATGCAATACCATCAGGCGGGCGACCGCTTGGCAGACCCAGGACGAGGTGGTTGGACCAAGTCCAAAAACTCGCCTGGGTGCGCTTGGGCATAGCTCCTGATGAGTCGGAGTCGATGGCGGAGGATCGAGTGGCCTGGATATCCCGCGTGCGCGCATTACTCCCGCGACTCTTTTAGTGGAACATGCGGGCTACTGAAAATGATGATGGTGATGATGTTGCAACTAAGACGTTATTAATAAACGTCTTATTTGAAAAAGAAAGAGATCTGTCGGATACTATTATAAACATATGTATGCTGGGGTATCAAGAGTTTTGCTGTACACTGTATCTGAACTAACGTTGTGTCTTTATTTAAGAGCTGACATGTCTACTATGCAATTAGATCTTACCTATTTGCATCTGCATTGATTTAATTAGTTTAAAAAATTCGTCATTACAATCCCGCAACACTTACTGCTGTCGTTGCACATGCTCGTTCATAGAATTCCCATTTTACGCAATTGAGGTCAAACAAACGCAGTACACGATAGTCGTAAACACAATGTCGACAAATTTTGAATAGCGAAGAGCACTGTGTAGGCATTTTCCCCCGGAACAGATTGTTCGAAAGAAGCAGCATTTACATTGCACTCCGGCGCATTTAACTCGGTGCCAGTGCCATGTACATTTACCCGTTTCCATGACCGATGGAAGAGGTACCACACCAATACAAGCATGTGCACGTGTACATAGATATATGACTTTAAAAACTGGCTAATATACTGTGGTAATTGTTAGCTGGTTGGTTGGTTGATGTAGCATGCTGAATAGTTGCTTAGCGCGCACAATTGCACCTAAAGTTCCTATCCGAACAGATACTCGCAGTGTTATGGTTCACTTCCGTGTTTTTATCCGCAGGCATTGAAGTGGTGAAGAAACGTAGCAGTAGCATTTCCTATTGCCAATATTTATTAACGCCATTAGGTAAAAAGAAACCAAAAACTAATTTTACAAGTTCATTGCAGGTGTCTTTATTAATTACTCTTTTAGGGTTATACCAATGTCAGTCACTGGGTGATTAACAAGATATAATGATCTTATTACTCGAGTATCTACACAAGTTCCTATGCTTTTCCTAAGACTAACGAACATTGCAAAACAAAAGTTGAGCAACCCTACTTCAGTAAAGCCAATGTTGACAAAATCAGATGGACTTCATAAAGCTTGTCGATCACAATACTCGTACTGCAATCGTTAGAGCGTGTATGACGTTACACATATCTATCTTTCGTTATACTCGTACGCTAGGTTTTGTCCAAGCAAACCAAAGTGAATTTAAATTTCCAATTAATTCCTTATTGTGTTTTACATAATTGAATAACATTTAATAGCTGCGATTGACTATAAATTGTCTAATTGTAATTGGCTGCTTATTGATCATGATCATGATGAATTTTGACATCTTGTGTGTACGTATCTGTGCATTGAAATCCGATCATATTGTGTAAGAAAAAAACTTGGGAAACACTGGAAAATGGCTTTGGTATGTAAGCATTCGCCTCCTTCGTCAAACGAAGCATTCCATTCACTTTGCTCGATGTACGAGTAATGCAGTATGTAAATCTTAAAATGAATAAGATGAGAATGTATCGAAATCAAAATTCAGTCCTTGAAGGTTATCTGTCTGTGTCTAATACAAACTATCTATTATGCATGTAATTTGAAGAGCTGTTTATTACCTTACTATAGATTTATGGTTCTGGTTAACAGACCAGGTGCAATGGGTTGTATAACAGTTTGAACTTCTCTTGATGCTTAACGGCTTTAGACGGGATGGAACACACATCTTTAGAAAAAACGTATAACATCAGTCTTATTTAGTCAAACCTCGTGCAAGAAGTAAGATAAAACGCTCAGAAAACATCGTTAAACGACCGCATTCGTACTTCGATGAAACAAATATCTTTTATGTATTAGGTCGATGCTTATACTCTATCGAATGATAAGTTATACATCTTTGGCGATTTTAACCAAAGCAAGATCGATTGGATTCCCGGTGACTCGGATTGTACGTATCTTACTCCTTCTAATACGTTATCGCCCATCGGTGCGGAAATCATTGACATCTATCAATCTCTTGGTTTGCTTCAAATCAATCCTATAAAAAACCGACCAAGTGCGAGTCGGACTCGCGCACGAAGGGTTCCGTACCATCTGTATATATGTTATAGTCAAACATCGAAGCTCCGGCGCTCCTAGGTTTGACTAGTCAAACCTCAGGTCTGACATAAAGTCTTAGTCAAAGTCCAAAGCAATTTCATTTTTCTACCTTTGACTGACGAATTTGTGTCTAATCCTAGGAGAGACTAATTTGGACAGTCAAACGCCGAAACTCAATTTGAAGAAATCGGGTTTGAACCAGTCAGACCTAAATAAGTAAGTGTTGGTTTATTAGATTAGGCTTTAAAGCCTTTTAAGGCTTTATAAAATGCCACTGTAATAAAAAATGCTCCTCAAAAATGAGTAAATGTAAAAGATCAAACGTCTTGTGCAACTCAAAATGCCATAACGCATCACCTTGTCAAAATAAAGACTAATTTTTTGATTAATTATTGTCATAATACAAAAAATCAGTAAAAATTGAATTACCTACTTATTCTGATTATTTGTCAATCCATTCTTGTGATATTGAAACAATTCAAATTAAAATTCAAAAATATGCTTTTATTATATCTAATCTAATAAACCAACACTTACTTATTTAGGTCTGACTGGTTAAACCCCGATTTCTTCAAATTGAGTTTCGGCGTTTGACTGTCCAAATTAGTCCCTCCTGGGATTAGACACAAATTCGTCAGTCAAAGGTAGAAAAATGAAATTGCTTTGGACTTTGACTAAGACTTTATGTCAGACCTGAGGTTTGATTAGTCAAACCTAGGAGCGCCGGAGCTTCGATGTTTGACTATAACATATATAAATATGAAAGAGACTATGTTTTTTGGATGAAAATCATGTGTGTTGTATGGGAGCCCCCCTTAAATATTCGTTCTGTTTTTAGTATTTGTCGTGGTAGCGGCAACAGAAATACATCATCTGTGAAAATTTCAACTGTCTAACTATCACGGTTTATGAGATACAGCCTGGTGACAGACGGACGGACGGACGGATGGACAGCGAAGTCTTAGTAATAGGGTTCCGTTTTACCTTTGGGTACGGAACCCTAAAAAATCACCAAAATCGGTGCCTGGACCTCATATTTTCCAACTACATCTAGGATAGCTATGTTACCAGAAGTCTAACTCCGCTCGTTCCGGTAGATATTAATCACCCTTCATTATACTTATTTTGTCATATTCCATTCCATTTGTGATATTCCTATCTCTTATAAGGAGACAGCACCGTGGCGCAGTGGGTAGTGTGTTGGCCTCTGATGCTGATAACTCGGGATCGAATCCCGACACAGCCATGTGTCGTGTTTTTCATGGTGTTTCTCCTCAGCGGGGATCTGACAAAACCCCCTGTAGTAAAATTGTCATGAAAAGCTTCTCAAAATTCGCCGTTCGAAACCGGCAATAAACTGTAGGTCCCTTTCACCTATGTGAAAATTAAATCACACACAACATGGGTGATTGAGAGAAGCTCGGCTCAGGTTCTTCATGGACTGTAACGCCATACATACATCTCTTATGGCATTTCCCACTGGGACAATGAAATTACGTGTAGACTTAAGATTCTCAAAAACAGAGCCTATAAGAAGTGGCGATCTAGTCTGTTGGATGACCCTAACGGACGAGCAGATAAAATTAGTGAGGAAGAATGGACAAGGCAGATAAAGATTCTCCTACCCTCAGATTCGAGGCCACTTCAGCCAGAAATGGATGGCTTTCTATCACCTGTTACGACATAGAAACAAAAAATTGGCTCATGTCGATAGAGAAGATCAAGCCATGGAAAAACGCTGATTTGTGTGCAACTCAGGGTAATGACATTCCCAAGCTATATACCTTACCAAGGACACCTTCCTTATGCGCATAATGAGGCAGAATGCGAACATAAGCACAAAAGTATGGACAGTCCTCAGGATTGCCAAGGAAAAAAGCGATGCGGACCAAGTAACCTTTGCCATTGATGAGGCTTCTAAAGACGCAATTGTGAAGCAAAGGTTCAAACTATTCCTCAACTTCTCCCAGATCCTAATTAGGATCAAGGGAGTTCCCAAGCAGGCAAAGGTAACTGCGGACAACAAAACTAAGGACAGGGTACAAGCCCATCCGAAGTGCGATGCCCAAAGTATACCGGCCATGCCTAAGAAAGGGAGTGAGGAACTCGGCGCGCATAAGCCAAACCAGAGAGCAACAACCATTGCATCTGGCGTTAGTGCACCAGCCATAGAGACAATAAAAGCACCCCAAACGTCAGGGCTGCCTGAAGAAACATCTCGGGCAACCAAGGATTCAGGGGTCAGCCCTATGGTTGGGACAATTACTAACACTGGCAGCCCTGCCTGTACCTCACTGAATCCATCATGCCGGGATTAAGGTGCATCCAAGTAAATCTACAGCATGCAAAGGCCGCGTCCGCGGTACTGAGCCATAGATTTAACAAGGAACAACTCGATATAGCCTTTATCCAGGAACCGTATACCATTAAAGACCAGATTAAAGGACTATCAGGTGAGCTCTATGACTCCACAAATGAAGGACGACCTAGAGCCTGCTTAATGTTCAATAACAATATTAAAGCCATTCCCATTCCAGAATTCACGAATAAGGACCTGGCAGCTGCCATCATCCAGCTATCCACTGCGGAAGGTAGATCAGAAGCCGTAATCTGCTCAGCCCACCTTGCGGGCGACTCCACGGATTTCAGCTTCACACCATTGCAGGATCTTCTCGACCACTTTGGAAGAAGAGGCTCACATATCATCGTATGCTGTGACGCAAACGCCCACCACACAGCATGAGGAAGCTCGGACATCATCAAAAGAGGTGAGTACCTATTAGAATTCATAGTCAAGAACAACCTCAATATCATAAACCGTGGAAATAGTCCCACCTTTTTGAATAGAATTAGAGAAGAGGTATTAGACCTCACCCTAACTACCCCGTTCATAGGCAACTCTATTCTAAACTGGCATGTCTCAACAGAAACATCGATGTCAGACCATCGACAGATCGGTTTTGGCATAAAAGCAGGAGATAGAATTACTAGAACATATAGACAACCGAGAGCGACAGACGGGGCCACTTATAGCCTAGAAATCGCACAAACAATCGGAAACTGTCCAAACAGCATCAGAGACATAGACAGCCTTGAACTCTGCTGTGACAGCCTCAATGCTACCATCCTATCTGCTTTTCACAACTCTTGCCCAGAGAAAGTTAAGTCAGGCAACCGTACCACTCCGTGGTGGAACAGCAATCTGGCCAAGCTAAGAGCACTGACCAGAAAACTGTTCAACAGAGCTAAACGAACTGGTGACTGGACGCAGTATCGTGCCTCACTCACCAACTACAACCAAGAGATTAGAAGAGCCAAAAGAGACTCATGGAAGAAGTTCTGCAGCAGTCTTTCAGACATTCAGAGCAGCGCTCGTATCCACAGAGTTCTCGCCAAAGAGCACACTAACCAAATTGGTCTGTTGAGGAGAGCAGATGTTACTTACGCGGAAAATAGTACGGAAGTACTAAAAACTCTGACCAGTTCGCACTTCCCAGACTCCAACATCATTCCCTCCGATCTCTCTAACATACCTCCGCAGATCAGGGCAACTAGACCCAACAGGGAGGATTGGAAGAGAGCACGAACGATATTTCACGAGGGAAGCATAAAATGGGCCATCAATTCTTTTGACTCATACAAATCCCCGGGGGAGGATGGCATCTTCCCAGCCCTTCTTCAGAAGGGGAGTGCGCAAATCAGCCCCATGCTTATTAACATCTTTAGAACCAGCTATGCATGGGGACACATACCAACAAGCTGGACAGAGGTAAAGGTAAAATTCATTCCCAAAGTAGGCCGTAGACCCACAGACCTGCTAAGTCCTACAGCCGATAAGCCTTACCTCTTTCTTCCTAAAAACAATGGAAAAAATCCTGGACATAGGCATATCAGGGACGGTGCACTGAAAAGATCACCAATTCACAAAAACCAATATGCCTACCAGCCTGGGAAATCGACCACGCATGCTCTTCAGGAACTAACGGCCCGGATCAACAAATCCCTGAGCGACAAAGAAATTGCGATAGGTTGCTTTCTCGATGCATCCTCAGCACAGGGGTGGACAATACCACATGCAATTGGATCCAACACATGCTTAGTAACAGGAAAATAAACACCTCACCAGGCGATGACAAAATCAGCGTAAACGCCGCGAAAGGATGCCCTCAAGGCGGGGTCCCTTCACCACTCCTGTGGTCCATCGTGGTTAATGAACTGATAAGCATACTTAGCAACAATGGCTTCTATGTCCAAGGCTACGCTGACGACATAGTGATCCTGATTAGAGGCAAATTCGAAGACACAGTCTCGGAACTCCTCCAACGGGAACTAAACCTTGTTCCAAACTGGTGCATAAAGGTTGCACTAAATGTTAATCCTAGGAAAAGCACCATAGTCGCCTTCACCAAAAGAAGGAATAGGCACAAACTTACTTAACCTACCCGCTTCGGTGAAGCGATAGAGTTCTTAAAAGAAGTCAAATATCTAGGGATAACTCTAGACAAAAAGCTCACTTGGAACTCTCACATTACAAAGACCATTGTAATGGTGTATTAACCCGATTGTGTTGACCCATTCAGACTACCGAACCAATATAGCTGAATTGATGGCAATTCGTGAGGTCGCCGACTGGCTGTCTTTGAGGTCGATGGATTACAGTGACATTGTCATCTACACAGACAGCCAAGCAGCAATAAAAGCACTCGAACACCAATGATAAAATCAAACTTGACCAGGCACTGCCACAAATCTCTAAATGATTTATCGAGCTGCGGCACTGTTACATTCTGCGGCACTGTTACATTCTGCGGGGTACCTGGTACATTCTGCTGGATACCTGTGCATAGTGATATAACATGTAACTGTGAAGTTGACGAACTAGCCAGAATGGGCACCACACTAGAGATCTCGACTGTTAACCAATGGAAACGCTAAACTATAAAATCTCGCAGGAGACAATACTACAAGCCAACGAGAGATGGCGTCGCTTTGGTAGATTAGCCTTGCTAGATTAGGACTACCAAGAAGACAATTTCTGGGGGAATAATTCCTTAATGAACTTGCGGATCTATCCGAAGCGGAGATCAGCAAACTATCGAGTTTTACTCTTATTCAAATCATAAAATGGTTCCAAGAGTAACGGGTGCTAAGCCGACTCAAGTGGTAGCACAATGGACCTACTGTGGTCTAAGTGATCCCTACCGCTTTACGGAAGGAAGCCACCCAACCAACCAACCATCACTTCCTAAATTTAAATGCAAAAACAGACATGTGAATGTGGAATCGTTCTTTCCCGGCAGTGGCCTTATTTTAATAAAAAAAAAAGTGAACCTTATAATCACAGCTATTGATTCATTAGACTACCTGATAAGCACTATTGGCTGATAGTCTCAGATGTTTCGCTGAAGCGTTCTTGCATAAGGTTTAGAACAGCGTCATGACGCAATGGATAGTGTGTCAGCCTTCGACACCGAAGACACCACACTGTGTCTTTCGCAGCGAATGTTCTCAAAGTGGTAGTGACAACGTCCACTGTAGTATAATTGTGAAGAAATCGGTAATAAACTGTAGGTCCTTTTCACACATGGGAAAATAGATCACACACAATATGGGTGACGGCGAGAAGCTAGGCTCTGGTCCTCCATGGACTATTTGATTAATATGGATACATGCTAAGTTCCTAACAAAAAGGTAGCAGTCCATCCACATAATGCTTACATATTGATGTGGACACGAACCGACGCCGACGGTTGTGTTCGAATTTTGCTGACAAAGTTTGGAATGCTCTGTGGCAGCTAAAAAAGATAAGATGGTAACTTTCAGCGGCACACTGCTGAGTGTCAGTGCCAGAGCACCGAACATTTTAGAGACTGCGACCATTGGGAGATTGGACCGAGGGCTACATAAGCGGGAACACTCGCCATCGAGGGCATTCAGTATTCATTCAGTGTATTCAGTATCAGTGACTCAGTGACTCAGTGATCAGTCGGTAATCCTGTGTGATAGTACTTAAGCCGTATAATGAGTTAGTGAACAGTTATCTAACAGTTGTAGAGACAAAGTGTTTTAAAAAAAGCCGTGTCTAAGCAATAAAGTGTTAAGTTGTATAAAAGGTTAAGTTAAGGTGAACCGCGCAGATAATTGATCTGGGTCGGAATACTAAGTGTGTATTGGAAAAACGAGTAATCAGTTGTAGTCTATCGCAATCCAGTGGTCGAACCCTATTCTGGACTAGTCATTTTATAATGCTAATTATAATAATTATTCAAAATAATTATCGACCATTTTACGGTCATCATAATCGACCTGCTGAACGAGTAATTTAGATAATTCCTAGACTATTTTATGGTGATCCAACAAATCACTTGCATATGCATTATTGACAGCGTCAATTGCGCCATTGGAAGACAAAAGTGAACATTTGTTTGTTTACGTACACTTTTGTAACTTTCCTGCGTTTGTTTTTGACTTAAGCTTAGGTCTTATATCGTGAGATATCAATGCTGAAGTCTAATAGAGCTGTTGGCGCAGACGGCCTGGCTGCTGGGCTATTTAAAGCAGTTGGAGGTGAGTTGGGAACACGCACCAGCTCATCTATACAATATGGTCGGAATAAATGGATGAATGGAATCTATGCATTGTTTGCCCGGTCCATAAAAAAGCAGACTCATATAACTGCGTCAATTATAGGGGAATAAGTGTCCTTAACATCGCGTATAAGACTTTCTCTGCCGTGCTGTGTAAGCGCCTGAAACCATTCGTAGCTTTAGGCCAGGAAAATCCACGATAGACCAAATATTCACACTGCGGCAGATCTGGATAAGACCACCTTCTCGAAGGCCACATATGTATGACAGTGTCTATAGGGATTTGCTATATAGAGCCATGTCATGTTTTGACATCCCTGCCAAACTCGACAGGTTTTGCAGGATGACTATGGGGAATTCTCGCTGCTCCATTAAGGCCGGTAAGGAGTTATCAGGGACCTTCGATGTCAAAAAAGTATTCAGACAGGGTGACGCATTGCCATGTGTTTTTTAGGATTCCGTACCCAAAGGGTAAAACGGGATCCTATTACTAAGACTTCGCTGTCCGTCCGTCCGTCTGTCACTAGGCTGTATCTCATGAACCGTGATAGTTAGAAAGTTGAAATTTTCATAGATGATGTATTTCTGTTGCCGCTATAGGTACAAATACTGAAAACAGAACAAAACGAGTATTTAAGGGGGGCTCCCATACAACAGGCATGATTTTCATCCAAAAAATCCCCTTGGTCACATACTGACCTTAGGTTAGTCGACATTATCGAACAACCAGTAGCAAACTTCCCAGCTTTGATCCCTTTTGTGTCTTTGATGCATTAATCCTAGCTGCAACCCTTTTTTCTATAGTTACGAACAACCAATAATAAATACCCTTTAAGCTTTGATCATCCCTATTGTGTCACTCCTAAGGTAATCCTTGCTGCAAACCATGTCGTACAATTGCTATTCCCCTCTTTTCCATCCTGATAGGTTAAGATATCAAATGTTGCAACAAATTCAATTATTGTGAAATTAACTTACGATTACTACCAATAAAACACTTCCAAGCTTTGATCCCTATTGTGTTCTTGACATATTAATCCTAGCTGCAAACCTTTTTCCCATAATTATTGTTATTCACCTTTCACCTCCTTGCTGCCAAGTAAGATAATTGATTTGAATTCAATGGACACTAGATCAACTATCTCATCATGGAGATTTTTGATCATCAAAGTAATATGCCTATAACCTGCCTGCAGCCAAGATGTGTCATCATGCAAAAAATGTGGTCAAAGAAAGACGCACCACCATTAAACCTTTTCAGCAAGCAAGTTGCTGCATGAGCGGCCCTAAGGATAAAAAGCATAAGAAAATGGCCCAAATCTCAAAAATGCCACACCTCTATTCTAAAACACTTCAAAGTACCCATGGACACTGACTACATCACCCCGCAGAATGTGTTCACCAGGAACTTCGAAGTTGTCTTTCCATCCAAGGAGGAATGGGCTGAAGGGAAAGTCATACCAAAGGACTCGATCTCCCTCTATACCGATAGCTCTAAGATGGAGTCGGGTGTAGGCAGTGGGGTCTTCTCCAAGGAACTTAACCTCAACCTATCATTTAGACTCCCAAATTACTGTAGTGAGTTTCAGGCAGAAATAACTGCGATAACGGAGGTCCTGGCATAGCTCAGGATCAATGTAATATCCGCTAAGGATATCCGTGGCTATCCGTGCAGCCAATCTGCGATAAAATCCCTGGCAGCGGTTAAGGAAAGTTAAGGTCAAGCACACTCAGCCTACCTACCCTCGGGTACCTAGAAACACCATTAAGTACGGTAAAGCACATGATAAAGATTCAAACCATAGAGGAGACCAATCTCCAATGGATTGAGAGCAATATCGGCTTTATCACCAAACAATTGTGGCCTAAGTTGAACTTAGGACGAACCAGGGACCTGGTGGCAACCAAAAGGGAAACCTTAAGCACTCTAGTGAATGTCATTACAGGTCACTGCATCATTGGAAAACACGCCGCCAGACTGGGGCTACCCTACAATGACTTCTGTCGCGGCTGCATGGACGAGGAGGAGGAGGAATCAATACACCACCTCCTCTGCTCATGTCCCTCTTTTGCGAATCGCAGGAGGATTTACCTCGGCGCGAATAACTCTTGACAAGCGCTGTTTCTTTGGGCTCAAGAGGCAATTGGGTAGTAGAGCCCTCTCTCGGAAAACTAAGGTGACTCTCTATAAAACATTAATCATCCCGGTCCTTCTCTACGGCGCTGAGGCTTAGACCTTGTCAAAAGTGGATGAAGAGGCCCTTTGTTGTTTCGAGAGGAAAATTCTGCGTACAATCTCCGTTTGTGTTGACGGAGAGTGGAGGAGAAGATTCAACCACGAACTGTACGGGCAGTAGAGCGACATTGGTGTAGTACGACGTCGACGGATCCAACGTCTTAGATGGCTAGGCCATGTAGAGCGAATGGACAGCAAAACTCCGGCCCGAAGAGTATTTGACTCCAACGTTGCAGAATACGCCCGGATCTTAGGTGGAAAGGGACCTTAACCAACTGGACGTGTGATACTGAAAACAGCTATTAAAAGATCGTGCTAGCTGGGAAGGCTTGTTGGTTGAGGTTCAGGTTCACCACGGTTCACCAGTTCAAGAGAGGGAGAGTTAGGAATTGTGACGACCCTGGCCACCTCGCTCTCCGGACCGCACACCACGCGACTTTTTCTTGTGGGGATACCTTATTCCAGCCTGGAAAATTTTCCACTGAACACTCTTTAGATCAGGGTGATAGGCTTGGACTACTTGGTAATAAGTTAGTGTTCTTTGCCTACCTAGGGTATATAAATGAGTCCTTAAAATTGGCTCGTTTTATTAGGAGCAGCATGGCGCTATATTTAAATTCATCTGTTGCCAGATCTGACCGAATACATTTGTTATCTAGGGTGTTCTTCATCATGAGTCGACGATGATCTAATTTGCAATAAACGTTTACTTTTTAGACAGGATCAATATGAATGTGGGAATCGATAGTAGAGAAACTCTACAGGTAAGAGGCTTAAAGGCAAAAGCCATGCTACTTTGTACCCACTAAAGTATTCTTTAGAGTACCGAGTACCGAGCCAGAAGAAGGGAGGAGAAAAAACTACTGCGACAAAAGAAAAGAATCTTCGCAGCCTCCCAGCTCAAGGATATCGAGGAGTCTAGGGATAAACATAAAATACGAGCCTTTTACAAGAAAGCCAAAGGCCTTGCAGGAGGCTTCAAAAAGGGCACCCTGGCTCTTCGAAACTGCGAGGGTAATCTTGTCACCGACCCGGCAGGAATAGTGGATTTATTTAAGCAGCACTTCCAGCAGCTGCTTAACGAGCATGACCAAGAGAGAGTGGTAGGGACCGAGGAAATCCCAACTCCAGCCGCTGAAGTAGTCCTCCCACCCAGCATCGAAGAAGTCGGCACAGCTATTCAGAAGCTGAAGAACAACAAGACCGCAGGCTCAGATGGCTTGCCATCATAGCTCTTCAAAGCTGGCGGCGATGTTCTGGTAGGGAGCATGCACCAGATCATCTGCAGAATTTCGGAAGATGAAAGAATGCCCAACGACTGGAATACCAGCTCTATTTGCCCCATCCACAAAAAAAGCGATCCTACCTCTTGCAAGAACTATAGAGGTATATCCCTGCTCAATGTCGCATACAAGATCCTATCCAGCGTATTGTGTGAACGTCTTAAACCATTTTGCACCGCACTAATCGGCAGCTACCAGTGCGGCTTCCGGCCCGGCAAATCAACTGTAGGCCAAATTTTCACACTTCGACAAATCCTGGAAAAGACCAACGAGTTTCGAATAGATACACACCATCTTTTCATCGATTTCAAAGCCACATACGACAGCATTCATCGTGAAGAACTGTTTGGTGCGATGGCCGAATTCGGGATCCCGGTAAAACTGATCCAGTTGTGTCGCGCCACGCTAAAAATCACGCGATGCACCGTGCAACTCGGTTCTAGGACCTCGGAACCATTCGAAACATGCACCGGATTTCGGCAAGGAGATGCGCTGTCATGTGACTTCTTCAAACCTGGTGCTGGAGCAGATAGTGCGACGGGCAGGCGTCAAGAGGGAAGGCACTATCTTCTACAAGTCCATCCAGCTGCTAGGATACGCGGATGATATCGACATCATCGCGTGTTCTCGCCGTGGCATTGTGGAAGCATTCACGGCGATTGAAGAACAAGCGAAACGAGTTGGTCTTAAGATCAATGAGGACAAAACGAAATACATTCTGTCAAGCAAAAACCAATCCGTCGCTCACCACCTGGGACAAAATATAACAATTGACAGCTACAATTTCGAGGTAGTTAAGGAGTTTGTCTACCTCGGGGCAAACGTAAATTTCACAAATGACACCACAGTGAAGATCCGGCATAGAATCGCCCTTGGCAACCGCTGCTACTTCGGCTTGACCAAACAACTGGGGTCAAAACTCCTCACTCGAAATACCAAAGTCATGCTTTACAAAACGCTCATTCTGCCAGTCTTGCTGTACGGAGCCGAAAGCTGGACGATAAGCAGGACAGCGGAGCTGATTTTGGGTTCTTTCGAAAGAAAAATTCTGCGCCGGATATTTGGTCCTGTCTGTGAGGAAGGTGAATGGAGAAGAAGACACAACCGCGAACTCTACGAGCTGTACCAAGATGTGGATGTAGTCCGGAAGGCAAGGATCCGTCGACTACACTGGCTCGGACACATCGAGCGCATGGACATCAACGCTCCAGCTAAAAGGGTCTTCGACTCCGAGCCTCCTGGTTCGAGAAGAAGAGGAAGACCGAACCTCCGGTATAAAGACCAAGTAATCGCGGATGTAAGACATCTTGGTCTTGACAACTGGAAGCAGCGTGCCCGGGACCGTCAAGGATGGAAGGCAGCTATAGCTCAGGCTCAGATCCTCCATGGACCGCTGGCCTGATACGTAAGTAAGTAAAGCATTTTTTTTACTCGAACAATAAATCAGTAATTGTTCCCAACTGTGTAACACACAAATTAAAGTCCATTAGTACCTCATTTCATGATTTAATCACCAACTACTAGTATTGGACTCTTACTTACTTACTTATCAGGCCTGCGATCCATGGAGGATCTGAGCCTGAGCTATAGCTGCCTAGTATTGGACTCTACCACTTTTAATTCCCGCATTGTTATCTTTTTAAAACCTACTAACTCGTGCTCATAATAAGATTGTTACTCATACTGCTATCGAGACAGTGCAAGATGAATATGTAGATAGTAAATAAATGCTATTGAAATACCGAAACCAACCTACCACTCATCGGTTAAATTGATGAACATGTCAACAAGTCTGATGACACCGTCAATATCATCTGAAGAAAGGCAGTAAAAGAGCAATCACCTAGTTAGATAAGAGCTCGACCAGCGTAGCCATATCGCAGGTTAAACACTCTTCTCGTAGGTGTGTGCGTATAAACCTGTTTCAAAGATGCACTTACATAAATACTTAACTAGGTTAACACAAGCTCATCATATTGAAATGTTTAGTAGAAAATTTCATACGATACTTATGCAAAGAATACATATTGCCCCAAGGTCGTCCAAAAAGAAAGTCGACCTTGATCAGACCACTTAACATGTAAAGTGTTTGGTGTTTTTAAAAATTCCACTGATCGGTCCATTCCGTTTATAGAATCTCGTTAATCATTAGCGACAATACGCATAAAGCCGAAAAACAAACCTTCTGAGGACAGTGTACAGAGGCAGGTATGTACGTAGGTAATCTCTTGGGTTAATGGGTACACGTACACCTCTCGGCCAATGTCCAATTGATTGAAATCTGACAGATAAAACAAAATGCTAATAAGAAACCATAATTTCTCAGCGAAACTCATTCACAATTTCTAGGAAACCATTGAACTTGTAAACTGAGTTGGATACATTATCTATAGCTTCTTTCGTCAGAAAGCTTGCACTTTCGTCCGAAAGGTCGTCACAAAACACGCACAGAATATTTCAGTAAAACTCGGGTCACTTACCACTTGACACCAGACAGCTTAAGGCTACTTATCACTTTTATAAATCTGATAGATTGGATTTACGCTTTTTTAAATAGGAAGACTGTGATAGATGATTTTAAAATTGTCTACATTAAAATCTGACAAGTCTCTCTTAAGGGGGGTGACCCGAAAAGTTCAAAGTGGCTTTATGATGTAATTTAAACTGAATAGATCAATTCCTTGGTTCGATGACGAGTGCAGGAGGATTCACACACCGAAGCAGGATGCATATAGTATGAGTATGAGCTTCATAGAAGAAAGAAGAAAGAGCACGAGAAGCGCGCGATTGAGGATTTGGAGAGGTGTTACTGCTGGCGTGACGTTCGAAAGTTTTATCAACAGATAAAGCGAACATGCCAAGGATATAAAGCCAGAACGGAAGCCTGCAGGGATGAGAACGGAGACCTAGTAGTAGAATCGCAGTCGATGCTGAGAATATGGAAAAACCACTTCTGCAGACTGTATAACGGCAATGTTGGTCAATATACCGCTGTCCATTTCTAATCGCCGAAGACCGCAGGGAATTCTGTCCTCCTGACCTCGACGAAGTTAAGATTGCCATATCGAAGCTCAAGTCGAATAAAGCTGCTGGCGCAGACTGACTATCTGCTGAGCTCTTCAAGGCAGCTGGGGATGACCTGGTTGGGAGCATGCACCAGCTCATCCGTAAGATATGGTTAGAGGAAAGCATGCCCGAGGAATGGAGTCTCAGCATCGTATACCCGATCCACAAGAAAGGAGACCCCTCTGATTGCGCCAACTATAGAGGAATAAGTCTCCTTAACATCGCCTACAAAATCTTCTCTGCCGTTTTGTATGAACGCCTGAAGCCTTTTGTAAATAAGCTGATAGGTCCTTATCAGTGCGGATTCAGGCCAGGGAAGTCCACCATCGACCAAATCTTCACAGATATAAGTTCGAGGTAGTTAAGGACTTCGTCTACCTTGGCTCCGCAGTAACCTGGAACAACGACATCAGTTCCGGAATCAAGCGCAGAATCACTCTTGCCAATCGCTGTTTCTTTGGGCTCAGGAGGCAACTGAGTAATAGAGCCCTCTCCCAAACGACAAAGTTGACTCTATATAAGACCCTTATCATCCCGGTCCTGTTGTACGGCGCAGAAGCGTGGACACTATCAAAAGCGGATGAGGAGGCCCTTGGTCGGTTCGAGAGAAAGATTTTGCGCGTGATTTTCGGGCCTATAAACGCAGACGGGGGATGGAGGAAAAGATTCAACCACGAACTGTACGGGCTGTACAGCGACATGAGCCTAGTCAGGCTTCTACGGATTCAACGCCTAAGATGGCTGGGCCATGTAGAGCGAATGGACACCACAGATTCAGCCCGGAGAGTCTTTGAATCCAACCCCGAGGGACGAAGAAGCAGAGGACGGCCGCACTTAAGATGACGCACCCAGGTGGAAGGGGACCTCAGCCAGCTGGTTATGCGGCAATGGAAAAGGCTAGCAAAGGATCGTGCTAGTTGGAGGGGCATGTTGGTTGAGGTCCAGGTTCACCCCGAACTGTAGCGCCCACTAAGAAGAAGAAGAGGATCAATTTCTTATTTTACACTTGTTGTCTCCTGGGGACATGACTTAAGGGTGTGAATAGATAAGTTTGATTTATTAATGAACTTGCCGAATGAAATGCATCCGTAAAAAAACGAAACGTTAAGAAGACGGCTATATGGTTTAGACCGACCAAAATTCAAAAATCCTCAGGAAAAAACCCGGTACTCAAGGGACCGAAGAACTTGAGAGTAAGTTGTTTGCGAAAACTTTAGCGATGCATTAACGGTTGGAAAATATACGGAGCTCTTGTGAATGGGAAGTGATCAAACTGCTGAGGAAGGCACAACACTCACAGTACAGGGTCACTTCTATCGATACTCTGTGTGTGCAGTTCTAATATAACACCATAATGGCATAGAACATTTGCTAGGAACTCTACAACCAACGTGAAAATTCAGTCGCGTTCCTCTCGAATCCTATCTAGGACAACCACCCCTTGAGAGAAGTGAACGAACATCTACGACCCAAACCATCTGTGCTCCGCCCAGGTTGTGTGACGTACAGGAATTGACCGGGTACTCCCTAAAAACAGGAAGAAGAATACATTTTGGTAAGATCTAAACCGAATTCTAAAGCAACGCCCGAACCCAGGGTAGATGACGAAGAATGTGAGTTTCATCTCAGTAGACGCACCATTGCACAGCACCATCTGGAACCACCTATCGCAACAGGACGAATTTCAGAAGGTCAATCAAGGTCGGTGGTTGCGCCAGAAGAGATCGATACTGTCTGTGAGCTTACACTGAAAGTGAAAGCCCAATTGTTCCCAGAAGGAAGAAATCGATCAAATCTACTTGTGAACTTTTTACAGAAGCGTAATCTAAAGGAGGGCGTCGTAGCGCAGTGGTTAGTGTGTTGGACTCCGACGCACGATGAGCGAGCTCGGATCCCAATAACAACAGCGCCATCGTCTCTCCTCGGTAGGGTACTGGCAAAACCCCCGTAGTATACTTGTTATGAAAAAGCTTCTCGACTCACCCGGTCAGAATCGGTATTAAACTGTAGGTCCCATTCACCCGTGAAAAAATAAATTACACACAACACGGGTGATTGAGAGAAGCTTGGCTCCAGCCCTTCATGGGTTGTAATGCCACCAAGGGAAAGCAGTAATCTAAATACTGATCAGGATAATTCAAATCGTATGTCAGGTAAAGACTCATACGTTAGGTTAGGTGAACAAGTGCCCTATTGACGAAAGATCAACGCTCGCTTAGACTATGAGGAGTCCAATGTACCCAGTTAACGTTCAATCCGCAGAAACCTAAAAAATTGCCCGTTGAGCTGAACCACTTAGATGCAGAAAGAAATCCCAGTAGTCTGTTCAGCCCAATGTTACTTACCTTTTCTAGTCCCGGAAGTGTCTTCCAAGGAATAGCGTTCTTTTTTGGGCTAGTGCCGGACATGCGCACAGAAGGTGACGATTGGATTAAATTTCCCCTTCATCCCTGCAGTTTCTGCAGAAGTCAGTGTGGGGCTGGCCTAGTCTGGCTGCACGGTAAGATATCATGCAGTGCCCAGTAAGGGCACCGACTGTTAATCAAATATTTCCGCGACTTAACTTTACCAGACTTTCTGTCTTTTTCTTATCATAGATGATCCATGTTGATCTTGCCCCATGTATCTAATTGATTCCATCGTTTATTGGCTTTGACTATTAGCTCCGCCTCTATTTATCTGAAAAGTGTACTTAGCGGTATTTTAGCCTCATTGGTGACCTTCGTAGAGTTTGCGCCTCTAGCTAGCTCGTCCGACTTCTCATTTCCAGAAATATTCATATGACCGGTTACCAAGTAGAGGGTCACCTTATCGACATCTGATATCTCCTCTAGCCTCTCTCTACAAGGTTTTACTAGATTGGATCGTATCCAAATTGCCTGCAGAGCCTTAATGGCTGCCTAGCTGTCAACATAGATGTTAATCCTTTTAATGGAGAGATTTTCTCTAAGAATCAGTTCCGCAGCCTGTCTAATTTCGAAGACCTTAGCTTGGGGTATGCTACAGCTATCATCAAATCTATAGGAGTGATTTGCTATACGATATTTGGAACTTGGAACCGTCTGTATAGATTGCCAGTTCATTTTCCGTACATACCATACCACTATTCCATTGCTCCATGGAAGGAGCAAGGAGAGAGAATCTCCTCTCGCAGCAAAGAAGTCGGGTGATATAGTCCATTTCGGTTTGGAAGCTCGAGATGGCCCATCGATCCAGGACTGATGCTTGGCCACGAGGACTCCTTGCCCAGAGGACGGATCGCAGCATATGTCTTAGGGTAGAAGGTTCAGCATTGTTTCGAGAGCCGCCGTTGGTGTGGATTTCGTAGATCCAGTCACCGCCAGACAACCTGCCCTCTAAATCCTTGAAACACTTTGAAGATGGCATTTCTTCTCAAGCTTCTTTCACCGGACAATCGAACTATGGGGTAAAATAGGTCTTATCACCGCAGTGTACAACCAATATACCACTTTTGGACCCAAATATTGGTCCATTGTACTCCAGATAGAGACCTTAAATTAATGCATTTTCCCCGTTTTCCGGAGAAAAATGAGGACGAGCTTCAGTGATGTAGAGCTAAGATTCAGCATACAGGACGTTGTCCCCAAGGGAACGCCATGGTGCGCGAGCAAAGGAGGGACAGACGATGAGAATATATTCTGCTGTGTCATCCCCCTCGCAACATGCAGCACAAGTAGGCGTCTCACTGATACCAAGCACGCAGAGATGTTTAGCAAAAGTGTAATGGCGGGTAATGACTCCCACAAGTCTTCTGCAGTCTATTCTCGTTTCGGATTTCTTGGAGACACCAGGGCATACGCACTTTGTCTTCCTCCATCCTGGATATTTCCTCCATCTGCGATTGTGTGCACTGAAAACCCAGTCGCTGATGCGGGCATTGACCGTGGAAGCAGGTAGACCCAAGGGGGGTTCAAGTGCTGATAAACTCTCCTCTGAGCCCATTCTAGCGAGTTCTCTGGGACCCAAGCAAGCTTTAGTAAGCTTAGTCTACCGATTGTTCAGGAAGGTCTTAATAAGTTCATACACTAACTTGGAGCTGGTTGAAGGGTTGGACACTGCTTTGAGTGCAGCTTGGTTGTCACTGCAAACGCATAGGCTTTTACCCTTCCACCTATGCTTCACAACATCGTGCATGGCCATTAGGACTGCGTATATCTCTAATTGAAAGACAGACGCATATTTTCCTAACGAGAAGTGCAGTCGAATGTTTTCGCGCTCAAAGGAAAACCCCAGCTCCGGACCCCCGCCAAGGCCTGCAGCCATCCATGAAAGTACGAAGACTATCCTTTCCAGGTTCAGTATCCAGCCCGAGCCAGTCCTGACGCCATAGAAACTCGACTGTGAAATTACAGCATAGCAGGATAACAGGTGTCAAGCACACTGTTATTCCTGTGCGAGTTGACCAAAAGCCGTTTCTCTTGAGACGGAACAAAGAGGGTGAAAGGTTCATCATAGCATCTAGATAAGCGCCCGTCTTGCTGGAGAAAACGCCCCCGTACAGCTTTCCAAAGGCTACTCTGCTCGAATACAGTGCCACGTAGGCTTTGGTGGTTCTTTCAATAATGTTGTCCTTCCAGTTCAGCTTTGAGTCTAGGATTATGCAGATCAGATCGATACCAAAAGTACAATATGCCATAACCGAAGTAATATTTCTGTAAACTATGCCAAGTGGCATGGTGAGAGCGTCGTGGCGTGTTTTTCTTTTTTTTTAGACACTCGCGCATGTGCAAGAGTTTTTTTTTATGGTCTCTTATGATGATGATTCTCTTATGAGAGAGCACCGTGGCGCAGTGGGTAGTGTGTTGGCCTCTGAGCCGATGACACGGGATCGAATCCCGACACAGCCATGTCATCGAACGTGTTTTTCACGGTGTTTCTCCTCAGCGGGGTTCTGACAAAACCGCCTGTAGTAAAATTGCCATGAAAAGCTTCTCGAAACTCGCCGTTCGAAACCGGCAGTAAACTGTAGGTCCCTCTCACCAATGGGAAAATGAAATCACACACAGCATGGGTAATTGAGAGAAGCTCGGCTAAGGTACTTCAGGGACTGTAACGCCAACATACATTACATGATGTGTTTTACACACACAACCTGAACGGAGTGCATTGGTTTGGGTCGTTGATGTTAGTTCACTACTCTCAGGGGTAGTTGTCCTAGATAGGACGAGAGCCGACCGAATTCCGAGTTGGTTATAGTCCGTAGTAATTCGTTCGAGCACATTAGTATTACATACGCATAGGATGAATATCAGTTGAACATATACTGTGAGTGTTATGCCTATAGCAGTACGTCTGGTCACTTTCTATTCAAAACTGCGTTGCATACTTTTTGTCCGTATAGGAATTACTTTTTCTTGGCTATGAAGCGAATTTGAACTATAGACCTTCCGCTCGGCGGTCGATTATGTTAACCACTGCACCACGGCCACCCCTGTTGGACTATGCCGCACGATGACTGAGTTCGGATCCCGATAACACTATCGCCATCGAATGTTTATTTCGCGGTATCCCTTCTCGGCGGGGTACTGGTAAAACCGCACATAGTATACTTGGCGATTAACGCCGTCGGCATTAAACTGTAGGTCCCTTTCACCTGTGTACAAGACAAATCGCACACAACATGGGTGATTGAGAGAAGCTTGGCTCTGGCCCCTTATGGGCTGTAACGGCACCAAAGAAGAGACATCAAGTGATTTCATTTGTCTAAGGTTCAGTTATTAACGTTTTTGGAAAGACGTTGAAAAAATTGTCAGATTTCAAGGCGCTTGGTCATAGCAGATAAGATCTGCACTCAATTTAATGGCCATCGAATAAAGGATCGCACGGCATACGATTGTTTAAACTTTAATTGCTTCTGTTAGCGAATTGTTTAGATGAATCGCGTGCATGTACCTACATATTTCGTCGCGTAAAATGCTTTTAGCTCTTCCTCGACAATCAGTGACAAATGTAATTGCCACTTGATTTAATCACATAAGGTCTTGCTTCAACCTGGGATACATACCCCGGACTTGGAGAGAGGTCAATCTTGTCTTCATCCCCAAGATTGGGAAACCAAGCGAGCAACCTTAATCCTATCGCCCTATCAGTTTGACTTCATTCTTTCTAAAAACAATGGAGAGACTGATAGAGCTCCACATTAGAGGTATCCTGGAAAATCAGACACCTCTGCATCCCAACCAGTATGCATATCGCAAAGAGCGATCTACCGAAAATGCACTACACCACTTGGTGACGTACACTGAAAATAGTTTCACACAAAAGGAGATCGCAAACGGCGCCTTCCTGCAGGGGTGTGGACCATCCCACTAATCACTGGATTAGGGCGATGCTAAATAGCCGTATCATATCAGCCACATGCGGAGAGGTCTCAGTGACAGTATCGGCGGTCAGAGGATGCCCACAAGGGGGAGTCTTCTCGCCACTGCTTTGGTCGATAGTCATCGATGACCTACTACGCAAGCTGACCACTCGGGGCTACGAGGTCATCGGATATGCTGATGACCTAGTAGTCATTGTTACGGGCAAGTGCGAGGTCACTGCCTGTGAGGTCACTGCCTTGCGCTCCAATCTATCTCTGACTGGTGTGGCAGAGAGGGGTTATCTATTAACCCAAATAAGACCATCTTAGTCCCATTTACAAAGAAGAGAAAGCTACATCCCTGCTCAATCTTTCTAAGTGGAACACACATAGGATTTTCAGAGGAGGTAAAGTATCTAGGTATTGACCTAGACCGCAGACTCAACTGGAACTCCAACATGAAATATAAACTCATGTCAAGGCCATGTGGGCCTGCCGACGCACCTACGGTAAAACCTGGGGGCTTAAACCTAAGTTAGTCCACTGGTTATATACCGCGATAGTAAGGCCTATCGTCACCTACGGGTCCACCGTTTGGTGGACAAAAGTTGAACAAAAAACTACAATTATTAAGCTTCAACGCCTTCAGAGACTAGCGTGTCTCGGCATCACAGGCGCTATGCCGTCCTGCCCTACGGCAGCACAAGAAGCACTCATTGGACTCGCTCCACTGCACCTTTTTATCAAGAAGGTGGCATTACGCAGTGCAATCAAAATCCTCTGCTCGGGAACAAATATGCCATGTAGACCTGCAGGCCACATGTCCATATTACAACACTTTCCCGAGCTGGATATCATTACTACAGTCTCGGAAGCATTGCCACACACCTTCACCTTTGACAAGAGATTTGAGATATTGATCCCAAATCGCTCAGCATGGGAAAACAGTGATCCCCTGCTGAATGTCAAAGGCTTTAGGTGGTACACGGATGGCTCCAAGATGGCTTCTGGCGTTGGCGCCGGCATCTTTGGACCAAAACGCAAGATCTCGAAGGCCCTGGGAATAAGGCCCAGCGTCTCCCAAGCAGAGCTGCATGCCATCCTAACATGTGTCAATCTAAATCTCGAGACTGGCATCAGAGGAGTAACTATCAACATACTCTCTGATAGCCAAGCAGCGCTTAAAGCACTGGGTTCGTACAGCACAAACTCAAAAACCGTCAGGGAATGCCATGACGCCCTGCAAGACCTCGCCAAAAGAAACACTGTTAAACTTTGGTGGGTGCCAGGACATAAAGGTGTCAAGGGCAATGAAATTGCCGATCAACTTGCCAGAAAAGGTTCCAGCGACAAATACATAGGTCCGGAACCTTTTTGCGGCATTCCCGGGTCTAAGATAAATTACGTATTGGACAAGTGGGAAAAATGGCAACACCTGTCCTTCTGGAACAGTGTTCGGGAACTCCGTCAATCTAAACGACTTATACGACCCCTGAGCAAACACGCTATTGACATACTCAAACTCAATAGAGGGGATATCAGAAGACTAGTCAGCTATCGCCAGAAAACGCCCGTGCTTTTACCGATCGCGTCTCCCTTAAGCTCTCCAATACACCTCAATCCTCCACGCTATCAATAGAACAGCAGTGGAGCCTTTGCAAACAAGTCCTGAAAAGCTCTGCATCCGAAGTTTTGGGTTTCAAGGCTCCA
The DNA here is from genome assembly GCA_951905685.1 of Eumerus sabulonum. Lineage (NCBI taxonomy): Eukaryota > Metazoa > Arthropoda > Insecta > Diptera > Syrphidae > Eumerus > Eumerus sabulonum. The sequence goes on from OX645060.1 coordinate 245,857,130, forward strand.
CCACGAAGAAATACCTGGTTCGATGACGAGTGCAGGAGAATTCATACAGCGAAGCAGGATGCATATAAGGCCTCGCTGCATAAAAGAACAAGAGCAGCTCGTGAGCTCTACGAGTTAAAAAGAAGGGAGGAGCATAAGCTTCTCAGAAGAAAGAAGAAAGAGCACGAGAAGCGCGCGATTGAGGATTTGGAGAGGTGTTACTGTAGGCGTGACGTTCGAAAGTTTTATCAACAGATAAGGCGAACATGCCAAGGTTATAAAGCCAGAACGGAAGCCTGTAGGGATGAGAACGGACACCTACTAGTAGAACCGCAGTCGATGCTGAGAATATAGAAAAACCACTTCTGCAGACTGTATAACGGCGATGACAGCCAACATACCGTCGTCAGGCAGAATGACCCATTTTTTAACGACGGAGACCGCAGAGAATTCCGTCCCCCTGACCTCGACGAAGTTAAGATTGCCATATCGAAGCTCAAGTCGAATAAAGCTGCTGACGCAGATGGACTGTCTGCTGAGCTCTTCAAGGCAGCTGGGGATGACCTGGTTGGGAGCATGCACCAGCTCATCCGTAAGATATGGTTAGAGGAAAGCATGCCCGAGGAATGGAGTCTCAGCATCGTATGCCCGATCCACAAGAAAGGAGACCCCTCTGATTGCGCCAACTATAGAGGAATAAGTCTCCTTAACATCGCCTACAAAATCTTCTCTGCCGTTTTGTGTGAACGCCTGAAGCCTTTTGTAAATAAGCTGATAGGTCTTTATCAGTGCGGATTCAGGCCAGGGAAGTCCACCATCGACCAAATCTTCACACTACGGCAGATACTGGAAAAAACCAATGAATTTCAAGTCGACACTCACCACCTATTTGTCGACTCCAAAGCCGCATACGACAGCGTAATAAGAGACGAGCTATACAACGCTATGTCTACCTTTGACATACCTGCTAAACTCGTCAGACTATGCAGGATGACTTTGGAGAATGCTCGCTGCTCCAACCGAATCGGTGAACACCTAACCGATAGTTTTGATGTCAAAAAAGGATTTAGGCAGGGCGATGCGCTGTCGTGTGATTTCTTCAACATCATATTGGAAATGATTGTGCAAAAATCACTGGCCAATACAAGAGGCACAATCTATTTCAAATCCTCGCAACTCCTTACGATATTGACATAATAGGTAGATCACAGCGAGATGTCAATGAGGGGTTTGCGAGTATTGAGATGGAGGCGGCGAAAGTTGGTCTGGTGGTAAACGAGGGCAAAACTAAATATATCAAAAAAGGACGCTCACCACCGACGTCTTGGCCAGAACGTTCATATTGTTATAAGTTATAGTTATAAGTTCGAGGTAGTTAAGGACTTCGACTACCTTGGTTTGCAGTGACGTGGAACAACGACATCAGCTTCGAAATCAAACGCAGAATCACTCTTGCCAATCGCTATTTCTTTGGACTCAGGAGGCAACTGAGTAATAGAGCCCTTTCCCGAACGACAAAGTTGACTCTATATAAGACCCTTATCATCCCCGTCCTGTTGTACGGCGCAGAAGCATGGACACTATCAAAAGCGGATGAGGAGGTCCTTGGTCGGTTCGAGAGAAAGATTTTGCGCGTGATTTTTGGGCCTATAAAAGCAGATGGGGGATGGAGGAGAAGATTCAACCACGAACTTTACGGGATGTACAGCGACATGAGACTAGTCAGGCGTCTACGGATTCAACACCTAAGTTGGCTGGGCCATATAGAGCGAATGGACACCACAGCTCCAGCCCGGAGAGTCTTTGAATCCAACCCCGAGGGACGAAGAAGCAGAGGACGGCCGCACTTATGATGGCGCACACAGGTGGAAGGGGACCTCAGCCAACTGGGTGTGCGACAATGGAAAAGGCTAGCGAAAGATCGTGCTAGATGGAGGGGCATGTTGGTTGAGGCCCAGGTTCACCCCGAACTGTAGCGCCCACTAAGAAGAAGAAGAATTAAAAAGTATTTGCCTAAACGTGTGAATATCGGGGGGAAGGAATAGAAGAAAGAATGAAACTATTGGATAGGACTTGATTGAAGTCTCTACTTTCCTTTTTGATCGAAACTATTGACTTTTTTGTATACACGCACATATGTATCTATAGCTTCTCTTATTTGTTCTTTCATTATATATTCAACAATGCGTACATGCAGATATGTATACGAAATGCCACACAGAACGTACGTGAATGGAATAGCAATTGAACGATTCGAATGTTTTTTTAAAGATACATAACTCGAATCGTACATTCAAATACGTAGAAATATTGATGAATAATGAGCCGAAATGAGAACAAAACAAATGTATTGTTAGTAGAAATAAAGATGAAACATTTCCGAGGGAAGATACAACAAAAGCGCCCAGTCAGATACATAGGTATAATGAGTTTGCTTAGAAAATGGACGAAAGAGTTCTGCTCTATGAAGTATTCGCTACGTATGTATCTTCTTCGTCAACTGTTCTTAAAAGGCATTAGAACGAAGATTTCTCTTTGATGTGCTATGAACTCCATAAATAAACACAGCACGCGTGACACACATGGAACATTTCACATCACACTCAACCGTTAAGAACAACAATTAGCAGTCTCTTCGAATGAAGCAATGAAAACGACATTAAATGCATCCGAACAAAAAACTAAATGCGATTTTATATAATCCAATCCGTCAACGGATACTTTAATCATAGTCATCAATTGCACAACAATAAATGGTTTGTTTCTTTCACTATACCGTGGTATCGGTGTGTCCCCATTACACGCCGTGTTAACAAAAATAAATAAAAAATTTGTATTTTGTAAACTTGCATTCACATTATGTGCGAGTATAGCCATTAAAATGAGTGATAACTTGATTTACATAACGAAACCATTTTATCATTAGATACATATTTGTGAATTTTTTGCGCGATGCCAAGATAACACATCTATTGTTTAAGTACCATTTGGGAGGAATGAAAGCACTCTTCAACCTGTTGGATACTAATTGTCGGAATAGAAAAACCAAAACAACATATATCCAAACTCCACACTCTCCTACAATACGAAGTATCTTTCACGGTGTACATACGAATTTCATAAGGAAAAAGCAAAATTAAAAGAAAATTTTTATTGAATAACTTCCTTGAACCATTCTACCGTAAAATACTATCTATACATGCATCCACTACACCGTGTTGCAGTACCAAGTCAGCGTAATTAGTGTACGAATACATGGGGACTACAGTACCCGTATGTAGGTCGTACTATCGTCTTATTTTTATGTAACTTTGCACAAACGTTCGGGCCAGGTTTATTTGTTTTTAAATTAGATCTTTTTTCTACATACAGTTTGGGGGATTTTGTTTAAACAAAATTAAAAAAAAAATTAAAATTAGCAGCGTCACGGCAGCGCTGGTAGTACCTACAGTGCACACATTAAACACAATCTATCTAGTTGTAGTAACTATTGCACATACCTCACTTTGAGTAGCGCAATATCTTCACACAGCGTAATCGAGCACTGTGTGTTAAGTGGTTGAGAAACCAGTATTTTGGATTTCGGTACCAAAAAAAAACAAACAAAAAAACAAAAAAACCGTTTACAATGCAGACGAAGTTTTGCGGATTACTCGATTGTATATAAGTATCTTAACCTTTCGTTCGGTTCGCTCCGTTCACCTTGTCCGTTTGCATGCGCGACGCTAACTGAGCCGACAATTTTAAGCCAACGAGAGTCTCACTAACGTTATTGGTTACCACTATTCGATTGGACTCGCACTCGTACCTGCATATGTACGTTTCGTGGTTTACAATAATCACAATCAGTGACTCAAGCAAGCTTAAACGATGAAGATTGGACAAGAGGAAAGCTTTTTCTTTTATATGTAAAAGCTATGACTCGATTAGTTACTTATTGAAAGTTGGATAAAAGGTTGCAAGTTTCGGTATGATTGAGCTTATCATTCTGTACAACTCCACCGGATATTCCGTTTACGCTGCAAATGGCCGTTGGATTTTTTAGTACAAACGATTGTTTTTAAGCCTTTTCCGAACTCGATTCAATACGACACATCATTCAAAATATTTCTAATGAACATTTGCCGACATTTTAATTCTTATAGATTTTCAGAAAATTCAAGTTTCAGTTCTTCTTCTTCTTCTTCTTCTTCTTATCAGAGCTACAATTCGGGGTGAAACAACATGCCCCTCCAACTAGCACGATCTTTTGCTAGCCATTTCCATTGTCGCACAACCAGTTGTCTGAGGTCCCCTTCCACCTGTATGCGCCATCTAAAGTGCGGCCGTCCTCTGCTCCTTCGCCCCTCGGGGTTGGATTCAAAGACTCTCCAAACTGGAGAGTCTCAGCGCCGTAGAGGAGGACCGGGATGATTAAGGTTTTGTAGAGGGATACCTGGATGGCAAAGGACTAACAACGACCTCGTAGGGGTAGCATCTATCCGACGGATGCTGGCCTGCTAAAAAGCGAGAAGAGCCACCGCAGTCGAACATCTTGCGGCACTGTTAGTAAGTCCAATCCCCACCTCCTCGTCGTGCTATCTGGAGATTTCCTGTGGAAATTGCAGACGGGGAAGGGCGAATGGCGAGCCTCCTGCGCCAAAAAAAAAAAAACAGGATTAGTCGGTTGGGCTACGGCATAGTAAGCCGTAACCGTAAAAAAACACAAACTCCGAAACAACCACAAGCCTCGGATATAACGGACCGGATTTATGTTGACGACCCTTGCAAAAAACGAAAAAAGGACAATGATCTTCGGCTTTGTACGTGGAATGTTAGGTCCCTAAACAGGCCACTTGCTGCCGAACAACTTGCGGACGCCCTAGACCGCTATAAAGCGGACATCACCGCCATCCAGGAAATGCGATGGAATGGACCGGGCATAAAGCGGATGAAAAACTGCGATATTTACTACGGCGACTGCTATAGGAAGAGAGGGCAACGATTGTTTGGATGCGGATTTGTTGTTCGAGGTGGACTAAGGCAAAAAGTCCTAAGCTTTCGGCATGTGAGCGAACGCCTCATAGCAATCCGTATCAAGGCTATATTTTTTAACATCAGCCTGATCTGCGTCCACGTCCCCACGGAAGACAAGGATGACTCCGCCAAAGATGAGTTCTATGATCTCCTAGACAGAACGTATGCCCAATGTCCCAGCTATGGCATCAAAATTGTACTAGGAGACTTCAATGCTAAGCTGGGTAAGGAAAGCATCTTTGAACGAGTCATCGGCAAACATAGCCTACACGACACCACCTCCGATAACGAACACAGGCTGATTGATCTTGCTACGGGGCGAAATCTCCTTCTAGCCAGTACGCGCTTCCCGCACCTCGATATACACAAAGGCACCTGGCGGCACCTTGGGTTTCAAGGCTCCACCACAAAGAAACATCTGGTTCGATGACGAGTGCAGGAGGATTCATACAGCGAAGTAGGATGCATACAAGGCCTCGCTGCATAAAAGCACAAGAGCAGCTCGTGAGCTCTACGAGTTAAAAAGAAGGAAGGAGCATAAGATCCTTAGAAGCACGAGAAGCGCGCGATTGAGGATTTGGAGAGGTGTTACTGCAGGCGTGACGTTCGAAAGTTTTATCAACAGATAAAGCCAACATGCCAAGGTTATAAAGCCAGAACGAAAGCATGCAGGGATGAGAACAGACACCTAGTAGTAGAACCGCAGTCGATGCTGAGAATATGGAAAAACCACTTCTGCAGACTGTATAACGGCGATATTAGGTTAGGTTAGGTATATGGGTGCCCTATTGACGTAAAGTCAAGGCTCACGTAGACTACGTTGAGTCCATTGTGCCCACCTGTTTTGTTTAACCCGTTGATACCTATACATTTACTGTCGAGCTGAACCAGCCAGACGAGGATAAAAATCCTAGTATTCTGTTCAGCCCGATATTACCTACCTCTTCTAGTCCCGAAAGGAAGTATCTTCCCAGGAAAATATTCCTTTTTTGGGCTAGCGCCGGGCATTCGCACAGCAGGTGACGAACGGACTCAATTTCCTCTTCGTCCCTGCAGCTTCTACAGAAGTCATTGTAGGGCTGGCCTAGTCGAGCTGCATGATAAGATAGCATGCAATGCCCGGTGAGGGCACCGACTGCCAGTCGAATGTTCCCACGATTGAACTTCAGCAGATTTTCCGTTCTTTTCTTATCATAGACGGGCCAGGTCAATTTCGCCGTTGCGCATGTATCTAAGCGACACCATCGCTTATTGGCTTTCGCCAATAGCTCCGTCTGTATCTCCCTGTAGAGCGCACTGAGTGGTGTTTTGGCATCAGCTGAGATCTGCGCAATATTAGCACCTGATCCCACCCTAGCCAACTCGTCCGCCCTCTCGTTTCCGGAGATATTCATATGACCAGGTACCCAGCAAAGGGTCACCTCATTTACATTGGATATCTCTTCTAACTTCTCCTTACAGATTTTGACGAGTTTGGATCTTATCCATGCTGCCTGCAGAGCCTTAATGGCTGCCTGGCTGTCAACATAGATGCTGATCCTTTTTCCTGTGATATTCTCTTTGCTGATCAGGTCCGCCGCTTGCTTGATAGCGAAGACCTCAGCTTGGAAGACACTGCATCCATCATCTAGCCTGTAGGAGCGATGCATATCCCGAGACTCAAAGTAGACTCCGGCACCTGTGCCAACATCCATTTTGGATCCGTCGGTGTAGAGTGCCAGTTCACTTTCCGTGCGTACCATGTCACCGGTCCATTCCTCCCTGGAGGGAATTCTAATAGAGAATCTCCTCTCCCAGGAAGGAAGTCGGGTGACATAGTCCGTTACGGTTCTGAATCTCGAGACGGCCCATCGATCCAAGACTGATGCATGTCCATGAGGACTCTTTTTCCAGAGACCTAATTCCTGTAATAACCCGGGACTTCTCACATAGTCGATATTAGTCAATATACCGCTGTCAGGCAGAATGATCCATTTCTAATCGACGGAGACCGCCGAGAATTCTGTCCCCCTGACCTCGATGAAGTTAAGATTGCCATATCGAAGCTCAAGTCGAATAAAGCTGCTGGCGCAGACGGACTGTCTGGACAATCTTCTCTGCCGTTTTGTGTAAACGCCTGAAGCCTTTTGTAAATAAGCTGATAGGTCCTTATCAGTGCGGATACAGGCCAGGGAAGTCCACCATCGACCAAATCTTCACAGATATAAGTTCGAGGTAGTTAAGGACTTCGTCTACCTTGGCTCCACAGTGACCTGGAACAACGACATCAGTTCCGAAATCAAACGCAGAATCACTCTTGTCAATCGCTGTTTCTTTGGGCTCAGGAGGCAATTGAATAGTAGAGCCCTCTCCCGAACGACAAAGTTGTTGTATGGCGCAGAAGCATGGACACTATCAAAAGCGGATGAGGATGCCCTTGGTCGGTTCGAGAGAAAGATTTTGCGCGTGATTTTCGGGCCTATAAACGCAGACGGGGAATGGAGGAAAAGATTCAACCACGAACTATACGGGCTGTACAGCGACATAAGTCTAGTCAGGCGTCTACGGATTCAACGCCTAAGGTGGCTGGGCCATGTAGAGCGAATGGACACCACGGCTCCAGCTCGGAGAGTCTTTGAATCCAACCCCGAGGGACGAAGAAGCAGAGGACGGCCGTACTTAAGATGGCGCGCACAGGTGGAAGGGGACCTCAGCCAACTGGGTGTGCGGCAACGGAAAAGGCTAGCAAAAGATCGTGCTAGTTGGAGGGGTATGTTGGTTGAGGCCCATGTTCACCCCGAACTGTAGCGCCCGCTAAAAAGGACATAAGTAAAGTTGTTGATCGCTCTCAACCGGGCGAAATGCCAGCAACGATCCCTGTTTAAATGCCCGGGTCAAGTTGACAGACGGCCTCCTCGCGGCGCCCTCTGGATAGCCTCTTCAACAAGCGTTAGGAGGTGAACAAACGTATGCAGCGACAAAGCCCCGACCAGGATGGCAGTTGTGCGGCGGGCTAACAATCCGCCCACGTAAAAAAAAAAACAAAGTTATGAATGAGCAAGAAGCCTCGGATACACGGACGGATACTCGACGACGACAACGCACGAAAAAGGAACACGATTTGCGAGTATGCATCTGGAATGTCAGAATCCTGTACACTCCCGGAGCTGCTCATAAACTAGAAGGAAGCCTCACGCAGTTCAAGGCGGATATTACTGCGGTCCAGGAAATTCGCTGGATAGGAAAAAACTTCTGCGATAAAAGAAAAGAATCTTCGCAGCCTCCCAGCTCAAGGATATCGAGGAGTCTAGGGATAAGCATAAAACACGAGCCTTTTACAAGAAAGCCAAAGGCCTTGCAGGATGCTTCAAAAAGGGCATCCAGGCTCTTCGAAACTGCGAGGGTAATCTTGTCACCGACCCGCAGGGAATAGTGGATGTATTTAAGCAGCTTCTCCAGCAGCTGCTTAACGAACATGAGCAAGAGAGAGTGGTTGGAGCCGAGGAAATCCCAACTCCAGCCCCTGAAGTAGTCCTCCCACCCAGCATCTAAGAAGTCGGCACAGCTATTCAGAAGTTGAAGAATAACAAGGCCGGAGGCTCAGATGGCTTGCCATCAGAGCTCTTCAAGGTTGGCGGCGATGTTCTGGTAGGGAGCATGCAGCAGATCATCTGCAGAATTTGGGAAGACGAAAGCATGCCCGACGACTGGAATACCAGCTCTATTTGCCCCATCCACAAAAAAGGCGATCCTACCTCTTGCAAGAACTATAGAGGTATATCCCGGCTCAATGTAGCATACAAGATCCTGTCCAGCGTATTTTGTGAACGTCTAAAGCCATTTTGCACCGCACTATTCGGCAGCTACCAGTGCGGCTTCCGGCCCGGCGAATCGACTATAGACCAAATGTTCACACTTCGACAAATCCTGGAAAAGATCAACGAGTTTCGAATCGATACACACCATCTTTTCATCGATTTCAAAGCCGCATACGACAGCATTCATCGTGAAGGACTGTTTGGTGCGATGACCGAATTCGGGATCCGGGGAAAACTGATCCAGTTGTATCGCGCCACGCTAAAAAAATGCGCGATGCACCATGCAACTAGGTTCTAGGACTTCGGAACCGTTTGAAGCATGCACCGGGTTTCGGCAAGCAGATGCGCTGTCATGTGACTTCTTCAACCTGGTGCTGGAGCAGTTAGTGCGACGGGTAGGCGTCAACACGGAAGACACTATGTTCCACAAGTCCATCCAGCTGCTAGGACACGCGGATGATATCGATATCATCCTGTGTTCTCACCGTGGCATTGTGGAAGCGTTCACGGCGATTGAAGAACAGGCGAAACGAGTTGGTCTTAAGGTCAATGAGGACTAGACGAAGTACATGCTGTTAAGCAAAAACCAATCCGTCGCTCACCACCTGGGACAAAATATAACAATTGACAGCTACACTTTCGAGGTAGTTAAGGAGTTTGTCTACCTCGGGGCAAACGTAAATTTCACAAATGACACCACAGTGGAGATCCGGCATAGAATCGCCCTTGGCAACCGCTGCTACTTCGGCTTGTCCAAACAACTGGGGTCAAAACTCCTCACTCGAAAGACCAAAGTCATGTATTACAAAACGCTCATTCTGTCAGTCTTGCTGTACGGAGTCGAAAGCTGGACGATAAGCAGGACAGCGGAGCTGATTTTGGGTTCTTTCGAAAGAAAAATTCTGCGCCGGATATTTGGTCCTGTCTGTGAGGAAGGTGAATGGAGAAGAAGACACAACCGCGAACTCTACGAGCTGTACCAAGATGTGGATGTAGTCCGGAAGGCAAGGATCCGTCGACTACACTGGCTCGGCCACATCGAGCGCATGGACATCAACGCTCCAGCTAAGAGGGTCTTCGACTCCGAGCCTCCTGGTTCGAGAAGAAGAGGAAGACCGAACCTCCGGTATAAAGACCAAGTAATCGCGGATGTAAGACGTCTTGGTCTTGATATCTGGAAGGACCACCGTCAAGGATGGAAGGCAGCCATAGCTCAGGCTCAGATCCTCCATGGATCGCTGGCCTGATAAGTAAATATACGTGAGTTTATAGTTCAATGCTCGTAATTTAGAGAGTAAATGCTGACCATGACTACTATGTAAGTGGTTCATACCAAGAGTCAAATGTTGAGTCAATATCACGCGCACTGTTGACTTCCAGGGCTACCATGAGCGCTGGTTTACCGGTACAGACGACTAGTTTGATGTATACCCGAAAAAATAGTCATCCGATCGTGCGATCTAGCCGGAAAAATCACTATGATTTAGGTTAGGTTAGGTTAGGTGAGCGGGTGCCGTATTGACGAAAGTTCAAGGCTCACTTAGACTACGAGGAGTCCATTGTGCCCAGTGAATGTTTAACTCGTAGAAACCTAAAACTTGCCCTTTGAGTTGAACCACTTAGATGCAGATAGAAATCCCAGTAGCTGTTCAGCCCAATGTTACCCGAATGAAAGAAAGAAATTGGCTTCCAAGGAATATGTTCCCTCTTTTGGGCTTGAGGATTCAATATCAGCTTTATCCCTGCAACTTCTGCAGAAGTTAGTGTGGGGCTGGCCTAGTCTGGCTGCATTGTAGGATATCAAGAAGTGCCAAGTTAGGGCACCGCCTGCCAAGCAGACTTTCTGTCTTTTTCTTATCATAGACGGGCCATGTTGATCTGGCCGTTTACTGGCTTTCACTCTTAACTTCGCTTTATGAAAAGTGTACTGAGCGGCGGCGTTTTAGCCTCAGTTGTGATCTGCGTGGAGTTTGCGCCTGATCTTAATCTAGCTAGCTCGTCCGCCTTCTCATTTGCAGACATATTTATAGGACTTGGTACCGAGCAGAGGTTTACCTTATTGACATCTGATATCTCCTCCAGCCTCTCTTTGCAGGGTTTTACGAGCTTAGGTAGGTAGGTAGGTTCGTAGCCTTCCCAGAATAGAGAAGAATACACATAGGCCAGAGAGATCCGTTGTACAGCTTCTATTCATGGAACCACTTAGTGCTTCTTAAGAAGTTAAGAAGGTCAGATATCCTTACTTGCTGAACATCTGTCAGGTTGTTAAGGAAGTAAGATCCTAGGTATCGTTTCCTGATTGGGCAGAATGCTGGACAGGCGTAGAGAAGGAAGTGAAAAGATTCGACCTCCTCATTCGGAACGATTCCTAGTTCTTGCGCGTGACCTGTGATGACACCAATGACTTTACAGATGTCAGTTCTATCTAGGCAGATTATACTCCTAGTCCGTTGACTGTCGAGCCGGGGCCTGATTTGCCTGGTGATGAGGCAGGTGTGTCCCTGCGTCCATCTCAGGTTCGTCTCAGCCCTGGTGAAATTTGCGAGAATATGTTAAATGTTTGCAAGGGGTATTCCCTCACATGTTCGCTAGATTCCTTGTCTAGCGAGTGTGCCGGCTCTCTTGTTTCCTCGGATGTCGCTGTGTCCTGGTATCCAGAGAAGTTGTATGTTAAACTGTTCGGCCATCTCGTTAAGAGATAGGCGACAGTCGAGACTAGTTTTCGAGGTATACACATAGGACTCCAGCGACTTTAAGGCTGCTTGACTATCCGTGAGAATGCGGATATCCGTAGTGGATATCACGTTCCACTTCAGCCAAGACAAGGCCTCTTTTATAGCCAACAGTTCCGTCTGGAAAACGCTGCAGTGTTCTGGTAATTTTAGAGCTTTATTCAGCTTAAGTTGTTTGCAGAATACTTCACTCCCTACCCCGTCTTTGGTTTTTAGCGTCAGTGTGAAAATCCACGCATTTTCTGCGGGGTTGCGTTTGACGGGTCTAGTTTTGTCTGTCCGGGTAGATTGTCGTAAAGATCTTCTCCAAGACTGTGGTGGATTCTATGTGGTCCAAGTTTTCTGGCATAGTTCAGGATGGAGGAGTGGCCAGTGACATAGCTCGTCCATTTTGAGTTGGCTTTTAGTCTTATAGCCGTGTGTCAATTTGCTTGCTGAAGATATCGAATGGTTTAAGGTGGAGTATCATGTTGAGCGCAGTCGTTGGGGTGGATATAAGGGCCCCGGTGATGCACATACATACTAGCCTTTGTACCTTCTGGAGTTGTTTGTGGTATGTTGTCTTATCCAGTGCAGTCCACCAGACTATCACTCCATACATTAGTATGGGAGTATGAGAGTCCTCTCCACCTTTAGCTTTTCTAGCCCTTCTAGATATTATTGCTTTCGGAGTGACGTTGTTGAAGGCGCCCTCTATGTTTAGGAGAGCTGTTAAGGTGTATTCTTTAAGGGAGATTGATCTGTCGATTTTCCTCTTTAGTGTGTGCAAGGCTGTTTCGACAGATCTACCCTTACAGTAGGCGTGCTGTGCCTTAGAGAATAAGGGAGGATCAAAACTATGACGTATGTGTAAGTCTCTCAGCTTTTCCAAGGTTTTTAGTGCAAAGGAAGATAGACAGATGGGCCTTAGATCATTGGGGGAAGTGTGAGAGTTCCTGCCAGCCTTGGGGATGAGGAGTACCCTTGCGCATATCCACTTTTCTGGAATGTGACTCCAAGCTAGGCATCCTTTTAAGATAGTCTCTAGCCTTGGTATAGTCCATTCCACAGTTTGTGTAAGCTCGATAGGGTAAATTTCATCCGGTCCTGGCGATTTATAGGGCTTGAAGCTTTTTAACCCCCACATAATTTTCTCTCTAGGGATTATATGATCGTACTGTCCCTCTATCGCGGAGGAGAGGTGAGTTTCTCGCTTATGCACTGAGTCTTGCAAGCCAGAGCAGCCTAGGAAGTGCGTATTGAGGAGAAGATTTAGTGTTTCCTCTACAGGGCTGGATCAATCTCCGTTTGTTATGAGGCAATTCGGGGTTAGTGGATCTTTCGAGAGTATTTTCCTCAGTCTGTAGGCGTCTGAAATGTTCTCCACATAGTTGCATAGGGTTTCCAAGACTTCCTTTGTTCTTTCCTCAGGGTTCGTTTGTACACCCTGGGTGGTTCTTTTGTATATGCTTCAGTCTCAGTCGTTTTTTGTACTCTTTGCTTTATTGAAGAGCCTTCGACAGTCCTTGCGAAGCTTTACGAGCTTGGATCTGATCTATGATGCCTGCACAGTCTTGATGGCTGTCTGGCTGTCAACATAGATTTTGATCCTTTTACCTGGGAGGTTTTCTCTAAGAATCAGTTCCGCAGCCTGTCTAATTTCGAAGACCTCAGCTTGGGATAAGCTACAGCCATCATCAAGTCTATAGGAGTGACTTGCTTCACGATATTCGAAATAGACCCCGGCTCCGGTATCAATTTTGGACCCGTCGGTCTAGATTGCCAGTTCATTTTCCGTACCTACCAGACCACTAGGCCATTCCTCCTTGGAAGGAATTCTCATAGGGGATCTCCCCTCCTAGCAAGGAAGTCGGATGATATAGTCCGTTTCGGTTTTGAATTTTTAGATGGCCCATCGATCTAAGAATGATGCGTGGCCATGAGGCCGGATTGACTCCCACAAGTCTTCTGCAGTCAATTCTCCTTAACGACGGGAAGAATACTTCAGATTTCTTGGAGACATCAGGGCATACGCATTTAGTCATCCATCTACAGTTGTGTGCATTTATCACTCAATCGTTAATGTAGGAATTTACCGTGGGCGGATCCATGCTCTGAGAACCTCTCGTCTGAACTCATTCTGGCGGGTTCATCAGAGATATAATTTCCTGGGATCCCAGAGTGACCTGGAACCCACACAAGCCTTAGTGAATTTAGTCTACCAACTCTGTTCAAGAAAGTCTTGAGTTCATGCACTAATTTGGAGCTAGTTAGTGTGTTGGACTCTGGCGCACGATGAGCGAGTTCGGATCCCGATAACACCAACGCCATCGAATGTTTATTTCGCGGCGGCCCTCCTCGGCGGGGTACTGGCAAAACCCCCTGTAGTATAACTTGCCTGAAAAAAAAAATTATAAGATTGGCTGTTATTAGCCAAATCCATTATTTCGTGACAACATCTATTATACGATTTTATGATTGAGGTATAAATATTATATAAATTAAGAAATTATTTATTAATTTCTTTAAAAAAAAAATTTATTTTTATTTTTTTACGATCGGGCAGCGTTTACCCTTACACTTCGAACTTAAGATAGATAACGATATTTTCTTAAACTACCTTAAATACTAATCGTGCGGAAGGTGGATGGAAAGGATCAAATAGCACGCTGTCGGGAACTATGCTCTGGCTGGTGGAAGTGGTATCTCGTGTTTCTTCCGTTCACTGGTACCTGTTGGAATGCGGGCGCACCGTCAGCAACCTTGACTATGATATTTGGATTGCCGTGGGATTTGTCGTTGTTTAGAATGCGCGTGTCAGCTTCGAATGTTTTTGTCGTTAACTCCTCCCCGCTTAGGTTCAAACGTCCACGTTTGAAGTTGTTGTTGTAAGATGGCGAGGAAGATCTTCTATTCCTAGAGTTAACACTTCGTTTTGCTTCTTTTCGCTACTCGGTGCTTTGCGCATCATGCATCCGAATATTTTGATGGATGTGATTACAAGAATGATGACTACTGCCAGTGTCAGGATGACGTTGATGGACAAACTGATTTGACTTTTAGTTTCTAGAAGATCGATCTGCTTAGTGCTGTTAACATATAGTTGTTTCATACGCTTGAGAGATAGCACTTCTTCTATTTTTTCTTTTTCAGATGTTGGTTGAAGTATAGCAGGTAAGGGCTTGTGTTGAGTTACCTCTTTTGCAATGATTAGTTTGCCGTTGACTTCTACCGTGGTGTTGAAATGACGTACTATGTAGGTGCCTTTGAGCATGATGGTTTCCTGGTTTATGTTGATGGGTCCATCAAACTGATTTAATAGTAGGATTCCTGGGGTTATTTCTTCAATTTCTGGGATGTGGTCGTTGTTGATCAGGGAACAGTTGGATTTTTTGCTATTTAGGAGGCTTGGGATGCACGTGGAATTACTTATATTTAGAATATCTTTATTACTACAAATTGAAATGCTATTGTATTTTTTACATTCATTAATTATACCGAAGGTTTTTTTATTACATTCTACGATAGAATTATAATTGATTTTATTGATTACATGATTTAGTTTAACGGCTCTGATAATAAAGGAATTACAATTATCTGAACTTACTGTAGGAATATTCAAAATGTATATCAGATTTTTATTATTGGTTGCAATTCGTACTTCGGAAAATTCAAGAGCTTCATCAATATTGACAAATGGAATATTACTTAAACTTAACAAGTTTTCTGTGATATTAATTTCAGTATTTGATAGTATAAACGAATTAATAATATTGGCTTTCGCCCAATGAATGGCGTAGGCAATGTTTACAACTTCTTCTTTAAGTAACTCTAGCTTATATTTAATTTTTAATATAGAATCGTTATTATTGGTTTCGTTTCCTTTAAGAATTTTAATTATTTGGTTCGTAACATTTGATAATTCATTAATTCTACTAATTGTCATTCTATTTATTATTACTTGATTATTATTGTTCTCTAATACATTGTTAATTTTTTGACTTATAATCTCAAAATCGTGGTGATCCGGATTACCCGCGATCCATTTCCACGCGGTGCCAATCATATCTATTGAACGTTTATTTTTATTACTTATTCTAAGTCTATCTAGATAGGATTTAATTCTATGGATTTCATAGGATAGGATGTGGTATAAAGGATGGCTGGTTTTGGTAGTTGACCTCAATGTCACCTCCAAACTTTGTAGGGTTGTGTCGTAGGCTTCAATATCGATTACGTGTACTATCTTGAATGAGCCATTTTGTAATTTTACTCGTCCTGCGTCAATTTTGATCAATTGGGAGTTCGAGTAGTCCAAGATTTGTACGTTTGCCATGCACGACGGCAGCAGTATCCTATTGAGAAATGTGGTTTTTGATAAGACTTTTGTGTATGGTTTTGCCTGAACTGGTTATAACGATGGTATTTCTATCTTCTGCAACAATCTCTTTCCTGAATCTAGGCGTGAGTTTATTCCCTGTTCTTTTATTTATTCTTACATATATTGTTTCACCAACTGCGTAAGTTTTTATAGGGGATTTTTTTCTATTGTGATACTCTAAATCGGTCTCCTGTTTTTCTTTAATTTTTCCGATGTTTTCCTGTCTAACGCGTTGAAGTTCTACGGGGTTATTTAACAATTGCTTTCCAAAAAATAGGTCAAATGGTTTTTTCCCTGTCGTGGAATGTATTGAGCTATTGTATTCGTATACTGATTGGTCTAACAATTCTTCGAAGGTGCTATGGTGTTTTTGCGTCTTTATACATCTCATAATTTCTGAGAGCGTCGAGTGGAATCTCTCCACTTGACCGTTTACAGAGCTAGTATAAGGAGGGGCTTTATAGACTTTAATGTTAAAGAAATTTTCTACCATGAAAAGTACTGAGTTTGAGTTCAATGATTTCTCATTATCTACAACTATTGTTTCTGGTATGCCGAATGCTAGAATGAGCTGCCTAAGAGGATGTTTGATGTCTTCTGCCGATCTCGATTTGAGTATTTTAGCCAGAGCATACTTTGAGAACTTATCTATTGCAGTGAGAACTATGCGTTTATCACTGAAATAGATATCTATGTGGACAATATGTCCGGGGTACTGGGGAATCGGGGTTTCCTGTAACAATGGTTTGTTTGGATGCCGATCATATTTATGTTCTTTGCAAATTCTGCACATCTTGGTAATTTTTTCGACTTTCGCCCTCATCTGTGGAAAATAAAACTTTTGCAATAGTTGCATTTTATTTTCACGAGAGTTGCGGTGTGCGCGATTATGCTCTCTTATGATTTCGGCTTCCTGTTGTGTTTCATCGATTAAATCTAACACTTGGTTCCTCGCAAAACGTACTCTGTATTGTCTAAAATGGGATGGGTAAATTTCTTGAAGTTTTCCTAGGATCTTTTCTTCAGTTTTGATACCGTTTGTGACGGATGGATTAAGGTATTGTTTCAAGATGTCTATTAAGATTTGCTCTGTGTATTCGGGTTCAACTATTACATGGCGGTGATAGGTGGGGAAAACAATTTTGAAATCATGGGATGGTGTACTCCCGACGGAAAGAATAATTTGATTCTTGAAGACGTTGATCGGTTCGTTGGCTATCGGAATTAGGTGTTGTCCGGAGCTTTCGTCACTGTGTTGGGTTGGTGTAAGTGAATTGACTTCGCCAATTTGCGGTGGTCTTGACAACGCGTCTGCAACAACGTTGGATTTGCCAGGTTTATATTTTAACTCGTAGTTATATTCTTCGAGTATGGCCTTCCAACGTTTCAGTTTGTTGTTGGAATTTTTGTTGCTTAGAGCGTATGTCAGGGGTTGGTGGTCGGTGAAAATTTTCAAGACTGTTGGACCGTAAAGGTAATTTCGTAGAGTATTTAAAGCCCATACTATGGCCAACATTTCTTTCTCGTTCGTGGCATAGTGTTCTTCGGCTTTTGTGAGTGTACGGGAAATGAACGTAATCGGTCTGTTTTCCTGGGAAAGCACAGCACCAATTGCATAATCGGAAGCGTCTGTGGTTAAGTGGAATTCTTTGTTGAAATCTGGAAATGTTAGGACTACATCTTCCGAAATAAGGGAATTTTTAATTTTTTCAAATGCGTTCAGAGCTTCGTTATCCAAATGTATGAGTTTTTTTCCTGACGCTTGTCTTGACGTGCGTCCATCCTCCCCTCTTAGAAGGGATGTCAGGGGTTTTGCGATCTTAGCATAATCTTTAATAAATCTGCGGTAAAACCCTGACAGACCTAGAAAAGATCTTAAGTCCTTGAGCGTCTTAGGACAGGGGAACTTAGTTATCGCTTCCACTTTGCTTGGATTCGCCTTTATCCCTTCATTCGATACTATAAATCCCAAAAATTCAACGTTCGACTTCAAGAACTCGCATTTGTCTATTTGAACTTTAAGGTTCGCATCCTGAAGGGTTTTAAAAATTGTTGAAAGATTTTGGAAATGGGAGTCTACATCTTTGCTGAAGACGACGATGTCATCGATGTAAACGAAGCAAATCTTTCCTATATGTTCCCTTAATATATCGTCTAATGCCCTTTGGAATATGGACGGGGCGTTTTTTAACCCGAATGGGAGACGAACAAACTCATACTTGCCGTTGTTCACTGAGAAAGCGGTCTTTTCAATATCTTCCTCGTGCAGAGGAATTTGGTGAAATCCGCTCTTTAGGTCTAACACCGAAAACCATTTACTCTTTCCCAGTTGAGACAAAACTTCGTTTATCTCGGGAATGGGGTATCGATCAGGAATTGTAACTGAATTCAGTTTCCTATAATCGATAACCATTCTATATTTTTTCTCTCCTGACGCATCGGCTTTCTTGGGAACGATCCATATGGGCGAGTTATAGGGAGACCGTGAAGGTCTAATAATACCATCATTCAGAAGCTGGTTAAGCTGTTTGTCTACTTCGTCCTTAAGAGATACGGGGTACGGGTAGTACCTGGAGTAGACTGGATCGTTTGTAGTTGTACGGATTCTTCCCTTAACGGTTGTAGTGAACGTGAGCCTTTCGTTAGGATCGATAAATAGGTTGGAAAACGATTTGGTTAATTGGATTAATCGGTCTTTTTGACTTTGAGTCATGTGATCTGTTCTTATATCTACAGAGTTTATTGATTCAGAGATTTGTTGCTTTAGCCGGATTTTTAGGTGGTTTTCAATGAGCATGTAGCTCTCTTTTGCGTAGATTACTGCTGAAAGCTCTTTCAGAGAGTCATTGCCGAGGATTCCATGGAACGATTTTAATGTAGGCAGAAGGAAAAATTTTATATTAACTGACTCAATTCCAAATAGATTAATAAATGTATGATGGGTGACTTCAACTTTGCCTCCAATAGAGTTGGCATAGAAGTTCTGTTTATTAGGGATGATGTTCTTTACGAGTTGGGGCTGAATATAGTTCTTGTTGGAACCTGTATCCACAAGAAATTTCAAAATTTTGTTCTCACTCGTCCTACACTCGAAGTAAGGCAGAGACGAGTGGGTTAATCTAAAAATGTATATCCGCGAAATCAATTGTTTGTTCATCATCATTAGTGCAAGGTATTCGTCAAGACTTTCGCTCTCGGTCTGGTTGTTCAGCGACTGAATCATAGAGTCATAGTTTTCGATTTCGATAGAATTATCAGGTGCATATTGCTTTTTAGTTTCAGTATTTACGTGGAAGTTTCTCTGTAATTTGTTGGGAGGAGCGTGATGCTGTTGTGAGGGAATCATTGGTCGCTTTATTGCAGGTGGCCAGTTCTTAGCTTGCGGCCGGTTCATATAATTTATGTTATTGGTTTTTATGGTGTCTACCTCCATTGGTTGTACCCTAGGCATTGGTTTGGGTAGATACGGATAAGAAGGTTGGTTGTTCTGTTGGAAATTCTGTTGGAAATTGGGTCTGAGATTTGGCCTGAAATTTTGTTGGAAGTTCGGTTGACGATAATGTTGTTGGTATGGGGGGACATCGTGTCTCGGAGGGTGATGTACCCTTGGTTGTGGTAGATATGCAAGTTGTGGGTAGAAAGGTTGTGAAGGATGATTCCCACGAGGAGGAAGAGGTGGTGGTGTAGGTTGAGAAACAGTCCTCTTTGCCATGCCACTAGTATTATTGGCATATAGCGCTCGAAATTGTTGGTTTTCAAGCTTCTGGCAGAGGTGAAGGGCCTGGGGAAGGTCAATCGGTTCTTTTATACCCAACAATCTGGGCAAATCGCCTCTCAACCCTCTCACAAAGGTATCCAGTGCTTTGTCTCTATAGGAGGATGTTAGTAAGTTCATCGCATCCGGTGAGACGTCCATACTTGATATCTTGTTCAATATCAGAGACAAGTAACTGTAGACAGACTGATAGAATTGCTCTACAGTATTGTTGCCTTGTACCAACGTTGACATCTGGTACTCCAAAGTTCCCAGATCTCGCTTGTCGGCAAAGTGTAGCGTCAGGCATTTGGATATGGAATTCCAATTTAATGGTGTGTTGTAACTTTCTAGGATAGCGTCTGCATGTCCCACGATTTTATTTCTTATGATATTTAAAATACCAAAGTATTTTGGAGTTCCTATGAGGTTACTGTAGATGTTGAGAATTCGTTCGACGCTTTTGCGCCATGAACTAAACTCTCCCGGGGAACCGGAAAACTCTCTTAAACTTCGGACTACGTCCGGAATTTTGTCTAAATCACCTAGGTTCGCTCGGTATTGCTCGTCAATACCTTGCTCTACATCTTTAGAAATTGTTGAGCTGGGATTAACAATGGCCTGAACTAAATTCTTGCATTGAGAGACACAGACTTTACTGACTATTTCCGTTATTAAGGCTTCTAATGCCGGAGACGCATTGGGGGTTTGGTTCAGAGGATTCTGACTCGCGGTCGAAGGGTGTGGAGTGGGATCGGTTGGGTTTAGTATAGGTGGGCGAATGATTGGATTGGTCATTTTAGTTCTACTCTTGCACTTTATTTAAATTAATTCTTAAGACTATATGTTATGATTTTGTAAAAATTTCTTGTCCACTTTTTAATTAATTTTAGGCTTGTACTATAATTTTTTATAAAGATTCCTTTTCACTTTCTAAATAATGGCTGGTATGATTTTATATAAAGGTTTGTTTTCACCTCTTAAATAATGACTAAAGATTTTTCTTCACTTCTTAACTATTAAATTCTTAATTCTATCTTACATTAAAATTGTGGTGAACATCCCAACGCTGGCAGAGGGGCTCGTTCCTGTTTGCTGCGGCTACTGGGGATCCTTTCTCTGCACTCCCTCGTTGGCTGTGGCTCCGTGATTGAGTTACACAAAAATGTTCACGTGGATTCTCGGGACCCAGGGTCTATTCACTTTCCGATTTTGAGCTGCTTTAGGTCGTTTTCGGCTTGCTAACACTTTCACTACTTTGTTTTTCCGCGTCCGAGCTACTTGAGGTCGCTTTACGGATTGTTAACACTTTTATGGTCCGCGTTCGAGCTACTTGAGGCCGTTATACGGATTGTTAACACATTTGATATTTCGTTACTTCCGCGTTCGAGCTACTTGAGGTCGTTGTACGGATTGTTAGCACTTTTTAGAATTTCACCTGGGCCCCACGTTGGGCGCCAATTAAGAAATTATTTATTAATTTCTTTAAAAAAAAAATTTATTTTTATTTTTTTACGATCGGGCAGCGTTTACCCTTACACTTCGAACTTAAGATAGATAACGATATTTTCTTAAACTACCTTAAATACTAATCGTGCGGAAGGTGGATGGAAAGGATCAAATAGCACGCTGTCGGGAACTATGCTCTGGCTGGTGGAAGTGGTATCTCGTGTTTCTTCCGTTCACTGGTACCTGTTGGAATGCGGGCGCACCGTCAGCAACCTTGACTATGATATTTGGATTGCCGTGGGATTTGTCGTTGTTTAGAATGCGCGTGTCAGCTTCGAATGTTTTTGTCGTTAACTTATATTCAACAATTATGTACATATAATTTTTTTATTGATTTCAATGTTTTATTTTCATATTACAGTATTATACATGTATTTAATTAAATAAGACAATTTTATACTCAAACGTTTAAGTGTTCTTTATTTCTAATATTCTATCAACAATAGGTCTATGATATGATTTTATTTGATTTAATTCCACTAAACGACGCTGAATTTTTTTTATCTGACATGTTGATAATTCTCGCGCGAACTCACTACTACATACTCGCTAGGCCACGCCTACTCACACGGTTAGTCTACATTTTTCTGCGTTTTTTGCGATTCGGCATCCCATATTTCAGCGCTAACCGATTTAATAGACGTTGTCACGTCAAAAAGCTTCTCGACTCACGCCGTTCGGAATCGAAATTAAACTGTAAGTCCCTTTCACCTGTGTGAAAAATAAATCACACACAACATGGGTGATTGAGAGAAGCTTGGCTCTGGTCCTTCATGGGCTGTAACGCCACCAAATAAGAAGAAGAAGGAGAAGTTAGAGGATTGACACAGCTTTGAGTGCACTGCAGATGCATATGCTTTTTACCTTCCACCAATGCTTCACAACATAGTACATGACCATTAGAATCGCATATATCTCTGATTGGAAGACAGACGCATATTTTCCTAACGAGAAGTGCAGTCTGATGTTTTCGCGCTAAAAGAAAACCCAGCTCCGGAACTCACTCCAGACCTGGAGCTGTCCGTGAAAATGTGAAGACTATCCTTTTCAGGTTCAGTATCCAGCCAGAGCCAGTCCTGACGCCATGGAAACTCGACTGTGAAATTACTGCACAGTAGGATAACCGGTGTCAATGCGTCAGAAGCCATGTCCACGAGACAGGGATCGCAGGACATTTTTCACACAAGCACACTGTTATTCTTGTGCGAGTTGTACCAAAAGCCATTTCTCTTGAGATGAGACATGGTTTTCAGAGCACATACTCTGATAAATATATCAAGGGGTGGAAGTTTCATTATAACATCTGGAGCAGCACCCGGAGTACTGGGGTTCTTTCCGCTAAACTTGGAGTCTACTATTATGCCAAGATATTTGGCAGATTTTTTCCGGATCAGATCGATACCATTTGCACCCACAGTTTATGGTCACTTCAAATTCATACTCTGTGTGTGCAATGCTAACACAATGCATTTTCTCGGTAACAATCTTATCGATTGCTTCAGGTTCGATACCTTCCCTTGGCAGTGTGTCTGCCGAATTGAACGTCCCTCCATTTTAACAGCCAGGGAAATTAAATTTCAATAGGGAAACGAGCACGCTCTCATTTGAGTCTGGCCACCTACCATCAGATCTCCTAATAGAGGACATTCGTACAGGATTCAAGAGAGCAAGTTGCTACTACAGACTTGGACGAAAATGACGCTTTGAAATATAATGTATCTGCTTACTTTTCCAACTGCAATTTGCTGAAAGATATTCGTGAAAGAGAATATGCATATGCTGGAGGGACTATCAGAGTAAATAGATTTGGAAAACCGATACTGATAAAGTTAGGAGCAGCACTAAAGGTGTACTTCTTGCTTCGAATTTTGTTGGGATCGGAGACCAAGACGAAGCGCGAAAATGGGACAAAACATCCAAAGAATATGTGTACATACATATGTATATCGATACCGCGTCCCGAACTTGTACGATTGCATAACAATACCGTATCTTTATCTGATCCCGAAAATGAATTTTGCGAATGACTTTTCACGCCATTGACATAGCAACAGCTGGCTAGAATGCCAGGAAGATTGTAAGACCTGTGATGTACCAAGTAAAGATGTAATAGATCTGTTGCACTGTCGGCAGCGTATAGCTGATGTTCTAACGAAAATGGGACGATCATTAATCAGGAAAAAAGGACTTACCTTTTCTGGTAATAGTAGTAAGGAAGGGTAAGCTATCTTTGAACGGGTCATTGGAAAGCACAGCCTGCACAACACCACGTCAGCAAACGGACTAAAGCTAGTGGACTTTATGGCGGGACATTACAATTACAGAGGGATAAGCCTCCTAAAATTTTCATGAAAAGCTTCTCGAAATTCGCCGTTCGGAACCGGCAATAAACTGTAAGTCCCTTTCACCTATGGGAAAATGAAATCACACACAACATGGGTGATTGAGAGAAGCTCGGCTCAGGTTCTTCATGGACTGTAACGCCAACATACATACATACATACAAGCCTCCTGAACATCGCGTACAAGATCCTCTCTGCCGTACATACTGTGAAAGCGCCTGAAACCGATCGTGGACAATCTGATAGGTTCCTACCAGTGTGGTTTCAGGCCAGGAAAATCCACGATAGACCAAATATTTACACTACGGCAGATCTTGGAATGAATTCCAGGTCCACCCGCACCATCTTTTCGTCGACTTTAAAGCCGCGTATGACAGTGTTTATAGAGGCGAGCTATACAGAGCCATGTCATGTTTTAACATTCCTGCCAAACTCGTCAGACTGTGCAGGATGACTATGGAGAACTCTCGCTGCTTCATTAAGGTCGGAGGTGAACTAACCTTCAACCCTTTGATGTTAAAAAAGGTTTTAGACAGGGTGACGCACTGTCATGTGATTTCTTTAACATTATTCTTGAAAAGATCGTGCGGGAGTCTGCGGCCCATACAAGAGGAACGATCTACTTCAAGTCCACACAATCGCTTGCCTACGCAGATGACATTAACGTTATTGGACGGACAAAGCGAGACGTCAATGAGGCGTTCGCAGGCATTGAAGCAGAAGCGGATAAAGTGCGTCTAAGGGTAAATGGGGACAAGGCGAAATATATGCTGTCATCCAAGAAAGACGCGCAACATCGACGTCTTGGTCAGAACGTCACCTTCGGCAGCTGTATTTTTGAAGTAGTCAAAGACTTCGTCTACCTTGGCTCGATAGTGACAAGCAGCAACGACACCAGCACTGAGGTAAAACGCAGAATAACTCTTGCCAATCGCTGCTTCTTTGGGCTCAAGAGGCAATTGAGTAGTAGAGCTCTCTCTCGAAAAACTAAGGTATCCCTCTTCTTCTTCTTCTTAGTGGGCGCTACAGTTCGGGGTGAACCTGGGCCTCAACCAACATGCCCCTCCACGATCCGGGCTGGATCTTTCGCTAGCCTTTTCCATTGCCGCACACCCAGTTGGCTGAGGTCCTCTTCCACCTGTGTGCGCCATCTTAAGGGCGGCCGTCCTCTGCTTCTTCGTCCCTCGGGGTTGGATTCAACGACTCTCCGGGCTGGAGCTGTGGTGTCCATTCGCTCTACATGGCCCAGCCACCTTAAGCGTTGAATCCGTAGACGCCTGACTAGGCTCATGTCGCTGTACAGTTCGTGGTTGAATCTTCTCCTCCATCCCCCGTCTGCGTTTATAGGCCCAAAAATCACGCGCAAAATCTTTCTCTCGAACCGACCAAGGGCCTCCTCATCCGCTTTTGATAGTGTCCATGCTTCTGCGCCGTACACCAGGACCGGGATGATAAGGGTCTTATATAGAGTAAACTTTGTCGTTCGGGAGAGGGCTCTACTACTCAGTTGCCTCCTGAGCCCAAAGAAACAGCGATTGGCAAGAGTGATTCTGCGTTTGATTTCGGAACTGATGTCGTTGTTCCAGGTCACTGCGGAGCCAAGGTAGACGAAGTCCTTAACTACCTCGAACTTATATCTGTGAAGATTTGGTCGATGGTGGACTTCCCTGGCCTGAATCCGCACTGATAAGGACCTATCAGCTTATTTACAAAAGGCTTCAGGCGTTCACACAAAACGGCCGAGAAGATTTTGTAGGCGATGTTAAGGAGACTTATTCCTCTGTAGTTGGCGCAATCAGAGGGGTCTCCTTTCTTGTGGATCGGGCATACGATGCTGAGACTCCATTCCTCGGGCATGCTTCCCTCTAACCATATCTTACGGATGAGCTGGTTCATGCTCCCAACCAGGTCATCCCCAGCTGCCTTGAAGAGCTCAGCAGACAGTCCGTCTGCGCCAGCAGCTTTATTCGACTTGAGCTTCGATATGGCAATCTTAACTTCGTCGAGGTCAGGAGGACAGAATTCTCTGCGGTCTCCGTCGATTAGAAATGGATTATTCTGCCTGACAGCGGTATATTGACTAACATCGCCGTTATACAGTCTGCAGAAGTGGTTTTTCCATATTCTCAGCATCGACTGCGGTTCTACTACTAGGTGTCCGTTCTCATCCCTGCAGGCTTCCGTTCTGGCTTTATAATCTTTGCATGTTCGCTTTATCTGTTAATAGAACTTTCGAACGTCACGCCTGCAGTAACACCTCTCCAAATCCTCAATCGCGCGCTTCTCGTGCTCTTTCTTCTTTCTCTTGAGAAGCTTATGGTCCTCCCTTCTTTTTAACTCGTAGAGCTCACTAGCTGCTCTTGTTCTTTTAAATAGCGCGGCCTTATATGCATCCTACTTCGCTGTATGAATCCTCCTGCACTCGTCATCGAACCAGATGTTTCTTTGTGGTGGAGCCTTGAGACCCAAAACTTCGGATGCAGAGCTTTTCAGGGCTTGTTTGCAAAGGCTCCACTGCTGTTCTATTGATAGCGTGGAGGATTGAGGTGTATTGGAGACGTGATCGGTAAGAGCACGAGCGGCTTTTGGCGATAGTTGCTTTCCGACGTCATAACTTTGTATTCTTACTCTACTCCGTTGCGTTCGTGATATCCGTAAGCGCATCTTGCCTACTACAAGATAGTGGTCCGGGTCGATGTTAGCCTCTCCGAAAATTCGAACATCAAGAATAGTGCCTGACGTCGATCGCGATGTGATCAATCTGGTTGGTGGTCGATTGATCAAAAGACCGCCATGTGCCTTTGTGTATATCGAGGTGCGGGAAGCGCGTACTGGCTAGAAGGAGATCTCGCCCCGTAGCAAGATCAATCGGCCTGTGTTCGTTATCGGATGTGGTGTCGTGTAGGCTTTGTTTGCCGATGACTCGTTCAAAGATGCTTTCCTTACCCAGCTTAGCATTGAAGTCTCCTAGTACAATTTTGATGCCATAGCTGGGACATTGGGCATACGTTCCGTCTAGGAGATCGTAGAACTCACCTTTGGCGGAGTCATCCTTGTCTTCCGTGGGGGCGTGGACGCAGATCAGGCTGATGTTAAAAAATGGAACATTGATACGGATTGTTATGAGGCGTTCGCTCACATGCCGAAAGCTTAGGACTTTTTGCCTTAGTCCACCTCGAACAACAAATCCGCATCCGAACAATCGTTGTCCTCTCTCCCTATAGCAGTCGCCGTAGTAAATATCGCAGTTTTTCATCCGCTTTATACCCGGTCCATTCCATCGCATTTCCTGGATGGCGGTGATGTCCGCTTTATAGCGGTCTAGGGCGTCCGCAAGTTGTTCGGCTGCACGTGGCCTGTTTAGGGACCCAACATTCCACGTACAGAGCCGAAGATCATTGTCCTTTTTTCGTTTTTTGCAAGGGTCGTCACGACATTAATCCGGTCCGTTATATCCGAGGCTTGTGGTTGTTTCGGAGTTTGTGGTTTTTTTTACGGTTACGGCTTACTTGGCCGTAGACCAACCGTCTAATGCTGTTTTTTGGCGCAGGAGGCTCGCCATTCGCCCTTCCCCGTCTGCAATTTCCACAGGAAATCTCCAGATGGCACGACGAGGAGGTGGGGATTGGACTTACTAACAGTGCCGCAAGATGTTCGACTGCGGTGGCTCTTCTCGCTTTTTAGCAGGCCAGCATCCGTCGGATAGATGCTACCCCTACGAGGTCTTTGTTAATCCTTTGCCATCCCCATGCCCTCCTAAACTCACATACATATATTGGGTACAAATCTCAAGTGTAGTTGTTTTGTTACGCACCACTGTTTGATGTGTTTTTTTTCTATATGAAAGCTATGTGTTTCGAGTCTCGAACAGTGCCGCATACAGCTAGCCAGTTGTTGGCACCTTAACGTGCTGGCAGCTGTCAGCCCACCAGTTGTACCAATTGCAATTCATCGAAGTCTCCTCTGTGCGTGCGGTGTTTGGTTGGTTTTTGTACGCTCTCAGGTCTTTGGCTTATAAAATTAATACGCGAAATTGTAGTTTGAAGGGAACATATTAACCTATATTTAGCGGAATGTTTCATTACGAACTTATTTGAATAATCAATCGCATCACATTGGCTATAAGACCTGTGCAAATTGTCATTTCCCTTCAATTCCTCGACCAAATCACCACCTAAACGAATAATCAATTTGAAACCAAATTCGATAACTAACAGCAAGTGAAGGTTTATTTAGCAATCTGCCGACAAGCACTCAGTTGGAATTAAGTGGTAATCACAAGTTAAACTATAACCGCACGTTACCTGGCAATTAATTCCTGCGATTGCTGACAACTGAGTTTTGGCGCCAAACTGTTGTCATCCGACAGATGAAAACTCCAGCAGAGTGATTTGCCTCGAGTTCTGTACAAAGCATCCGCGAATAATGAAATCAAGCGACGGTAAGTTGTTCAATACCGGGCTAAGCATTAATTCGGAGAGATTTGTACGTAGGCAAAACAAGGGGTAGACCACCTGGCCGAAAAAACAAGAGTACGCCGAAGAATTCGTCGACAACTGCATCTGATAATGAGAACAACAGGAGCCTACAGGATTTCTATAGTTCGCCAAGGGCGGCCGACACGCTAGGGCAACATGAACGTAAGCGGGAAGAAGGATCTACACCGAAAAGTGAGTTTTTGTATCTCTCAACCTTGAAAACGTAGTCAAATATAAATTGAATGGAAACGTTCATTTCGTACTAATATACTATACGATACGTTTTTTCTTTGCGTTTCAAGGAAGGAAGAACCCATTGGCAAACTTACAATCAAATCTTAGTCCGAAATACATAGGCTTCGGCAGTCCAACTTCGACAGAGAAACGAAGAACGAAGTATCGCATTGCTAAGCTCAAGGATCCGGACGATACGAATTCGTACTTTCAATCTAGAGAGGATTTAATTGGATGTGTTCGTCGAACGACAATTAACGGTCGTCTCAAGACACCGCTCTCTTCGCCGGAACTATCGAGGAAAAGAGACTCTTTCGAGAGTCCCATCGAGAAGTTGTTGCGTAAAAACGGCGCTAGAAAATCGATGCCGAATATGCTGATTGATGAGATATTTCCGGATGATAATCAACAGGCAGACAATGAGAAGTCCGATGACACCCAAGGTAGTCAAAGGAATTGTGTTGTCCGAATAGAGCATATCAATCGCGACGAGTTCATGCCGAATAACGATAGTGGACCGAGTGATACGGCAGATAATGGAACAACCATCGATGACAGGCAACATATAGAGCAAACAGAAGCCGAAGAGAATGCTAACTTAACCACCAAAGATGTAAATCTTCATAATTTACTGGACGAGCAAAATGATAAAACGAATTCCATGCGTAATCCAACGCGACAGGATATATCCAGTGAAGGTACAGTGAATGTAAGTGATTGTACAAAACCTGTGGATAGTGAGAGTGTGAGTGTTAAGATTCCTTCGAATAAGGAAACTACATCGATTAGCGAAGAGAATGACACTTTATCGACAACCGCGCAACGCCTTCAACCCGAACGATTGCTAAGCGCAAGTAAGTTCTCCGTCGAAGATCTGACCTCGATTAAATCACCATCCACCTTTTCTGTGGACAGTGCTAAAGGTTCATCATTGGATAATGACTTAAACTGGGTTTCGATAGGAACAGGCGACTTATTTTGGGGTCAAATATTTCAATTCTCTTACTGGCCTTGTATGGTATGCCCCGATCCGGATGGCAAAACGATCGGTGTCAATGAGACTCGTTATCAAACGCAGCACATCATGATACATGTGCGTTTCTTTGCGGATAATGGTCGTCGGAATTGGGTCCGACGAGATAATCTGCTCCCATACACCGGTATCGAGGCATACAAAATGAAGATGAAAGAAGCGGAAGAGAAGTATGGAAAGAAGAATCAAAAGTATAAAGTGTTTCTGATATCCAAGGCGAAAACACGTCTGTGGAATCAGGCAGTGTCCGAGGCAGATTACATAGACAAGGTTCCCATGGAACTTAGGCTGAGAAAGTTCTTCGACCTTTTGGAAGAAGTCAAGTAAGTACAAACGTTGTCACATGACGACATATGAATTTACCAAACACTTTCTTTGCAGGATGTACAGCACGATGGAGCGAAAACGACGCCAATCGATGTATTTAAACTCGTCTACATCCGATATTAGTAGCATGTTCGATTCAAATGATAATTTATATTCGAAACAATCCTCGAGCAGCAGCAAGCGTGATCGTTCTCCAACACCCTTGAGTCCAGAATATTCACCACTGGCGGCAAAGAGTGGTAAAAAGCGCATGAAATTAAGTAAAGAAGCCACTAATCCCACTACTACACCATCCAACCCACCCACCGTAGCAGATGAGTCTGTAGAAATGACACCTGACGTCCAATCCGACCAAGCGGTCACTTGTACTGATTTGGAAACCATTCCGACCGAAGATAACATCTATAGCGATAGTGATTTTACGAAATTCGTTTCCACCATGCGAGCGTTTGTCTTCAACAATGTCGACGATATCAACTTGGAAACGCAATTCATGTTGAATGTCCGAAGTATGTGGGCCTTAAGGCATATAGTACAACGTAATCAATTGGATATGGAGCTTAGGGAAGTGCAAGAAAATTCACCAACTAGCATGAAACGCTTATCGCAACGGATTCGAAACATATCGATCCGGAAGAGTTTGCCCTCAACACCGGTCCAACACCATCGACCGGTCGAGAAGGCAACCACGTCTAAACCAAAAAAGACAATAGTCCGCCCTATAGAAGAAGTCATAGATGATATATTTCAATTAGATAGCAAATACCTCTTTAGAGGAGTTTCTAAGGATCCTGTTTGCAAAGAATGCCTGCAACCCGGTCCGGATGTCTTAAAGTGTTCGAAAAATTGTCAAGGCTGGCTGCATCCAGCATGTAGTGCAAATTTTAGAAATGAAAATTCATCTGCATCTAGTGCTGAAACACTACCATTCCCCCACATAACCGGCGACACGAACGAGGATTCGACAACGAAGCCAACATCGTCGGTAATTTGTAAGAACTGTGCCAGCGAAGCACCGAACACTTGTTTTGTGTGTAAAAAGAACACCATGGCGTTGGGAGAATTGGCCCGATGTAGTAGTCAGCATTGTGGCAAAAACTACCATCCGGATTGTCTTCGATATTGGCCTCAGGCCAAGCTAACAAAATCTGCCGGGAAGCTAGAGAGTCTACGTTGTCCGGCGCATGTGTGTCATACATGCGTTTCGGATGATCCCAAGGGAAAGTTTCTTCAAATTGACAAATCCAAACTCACGAAATGTATTAATTGTCCGGCAACATATCACATGGATTCGACATGCATACCGGCCGGCTCTCAGTTCCTCTCGACGGCCTACATAATTTGCCCGCGGCATAGTAAGCAACAAGAGCCCTTTATAAACGTCAACTGGTGTTTCATATGTGTTTCGGGTGGGAATCTAGTCTGTTGTGAGACTTGTCCCACTGCCGTGCATGCCGAATGCCTTAAGATACCAGTTGCCGATGAAGGTTACATTTGCGAAGAATGCGAAACTGGACGAATGCCCCTTTATGGCGAGATGGTTTGGGCAAAATTTAACAATTTCCGCTGGTGGCCGTCACTTATTCTACCACCAACTGAGGTGCCTAAGAATTTGGCGCGGAAAGCACACAATCAGGCCGAGTTTGTCATTCGATTTTTCGGTACCAACGATCACGCTTGGATTAGTCGCCGACGGGTATACCTCTATCAGGAGGGCGACTGTTCGGAGCCGCCTCGCAACTACAAAAAAGGTTCGTATTACCTCGATTTCTACATACATATATAGGTTTGCTTCACCTCAATATGTCTGTCGTCTATTGCAGGCTTAGATAACAACTATCTGCGAGGCGTCGAGGAGGCTAAACGGATTGCCGAAATAATCAAAGTCAAAAAGAACCTCATGCGAGCTAATGACAAAAAGCAACGCATCAGCCCACTGCCGTATGTTAAAATCAAATCGAATCGTGCTGTGCCGCCAATTAAATTGCAAGTCGATTTGGAAAAGATTAGCAAATGCGAATGCAGTAAGGACAGCTTGAATCCATGCGGTCAAGACTCTGGCTGCCTGAATAGAATGCTATTTACCGAATGCAATCCGAAGATATGTCCGGCCGGCGAACGTTGTCAGAATCAGTTGTTCGAGAAGAAGGTCTATCCAAAGCTTGACGTACGTTACATGAGCGAGAAAGGATTCGGTTTAATCTGTTTGGAGGATATTAGTGCCGGTACGTTTGTCATCGAATATGTTGGTGAGGTGATTGATGATGCTGAATTTCGACGACGAATCGCTCAAAAGGAACAGGAACGGGATGAAAATTTCTATTTTCTAACTTTGGAAAAGGATTATATCATCGATGCTGGACCAAAGGGCAATATGGCGAGGTTTATGAATCACTCGTGCGATCCGAATTGCGAGACGCAAAAATGGTCTGTGAATGGGCTAAATCGAATTGGTTTATTTGCAATCCAGGATATTCCCAAGGTATTATCTCGATTTAGGGGGCCTTTGAACGTCTTTGTATACTTTTATTTGCCCTTAGAATACAGAGCTGACATTCAACTATTTCTGGGACGAACTACTGGGCAACGAAAAGAAGAGCTGTTACTGTGGAACTGCGAAATGTGCCGGTGTTATCGGTGGCAAATTCAAACAACCGGTAAGTTCTTCGTTTACTAAATCCTAAATTGAAACATTTCTCAGATCAACCATCTGTCCATCTAGGCCAAGCCACTGCCACAGAATCAAAAGCTGAAGAAAAAGCATATACCTAAGGCAAAACTTAAATCTCCTAAAATGAAAACGTTCAAGATTCGAAAAACAACTTTAAAAAAAGACAGACGCCTTACCGCGCTGACCAAGGCGGCGAGTGGTGGTAGTAAAATCTCAAAATCTCCTACATCAACGGAAGGCAAATCGATGACAACACCGCAAAGCAACGACCAGGCTGTTACCAGCCAAGACAGAGAAAAAGAGAAACCAACCAGCCATGGAACCACAAAATCATGAGGTCCGTTGCGAGCACTAACCATAGGTAGATATTCTCCCTTCAAATAATACAATTATACCAAGGGACAAGTGGGTTCTGTGAACGCGGAATCTATTTGCTATTTTTTAAGATCCCATTCTCATGAAAATAAATTCATTTGTAAGTGAAAGGACTTTCATTTCTACTTTTCCTCGTTCCAAGGTGCCGGGCCTTGTTATCAAGTCCTAGTTAAGACGTATTTAAATCAAATATCTCTAAGTAATGTGTTCTGATAGGTGTAGAAATGCATTGCCTCAACTCAAACAAAGACAAGGAACAGATGCACTCGGGAAGGCTTGAGTAATATATTGTCTAGTTTGTTTGTGTAAAAAGGAATTACGTTTAAAGTTAGCATTTGAAAGTCTGTTTCTTCTTTTTTATTTAATTTTAAGCAAATAAATGTTGCTTCGAAGGAAGGTTGCAAAAGACTTGTTTTATTAGTGTTACATGGACCCCCAGGGTACGCATGGGCTCGGACATATCTTCTTTTTCTTCTTAGTGGGCGCTACAGTTCGGGGTGAACCTGGGCCTCAACCAACATGCCCCTCCATCTAGCACAATCTTTCGCTAGCCTTTTCCATTGCCGCACACCCAGTTGGCTGAGGTCCCCTTCCATCTGTGTGCGCCATCTTAAGGGCGGCCGTTCTCTGCTTCTTCGTCCCTCGGGGTTGGATTCAAAGACTCTCCGGGCTGGAGCTGTGGTGTCCATTCGCTCTACATTGCCCAGCCATCTTAGGCGTTGAATCCGTAGACGCCTGACTAGGCTCATGTCGCTGTACAGCCCGTAAAGTTCGTGGTTGAATCTTCTCCTCCATCCCCCGTCTGCGTTTATAGGCCCAAAAATCACGCGCAAAATCTTTCTCTCGAACCGACCAAGGGCCTCCTCATCCGCTTTTGATAGTGTCCATGCTTCTGCGCCATACAACAGGACCGGGATGATAAGGGTCTTATATAGAGTCAACTTTGTCGTTCGGGAGAGGGCTCTATTACTCAGTTGCCTCCTGAGCCCAAAGAAACAGCGATTGGCAAGAGTGATTCTGCGTTTGATTTCGGGACTGATGTCGTTGTTCCAGGTCACTGCGGAGCCAAGGTAGACGAAGTCCTTAACTAGCTAGAACTTATAACTGCCAATACGAGCGTTTTGGCCAAGATGTCGGTGGTGAGCGTCCTTTTTTGATGACAGCATATATTTAGTTTTGCCCTCGTTTACCGCCAGACCAACTTTCGCCGCCTCGAACTCAATACTCGCAAACGCCTCATTGACATCTCGCTGTGATCTACCTATTATGTCATTATCGTCGGCGTATGCAAGGAGTTGCGAGGATTTAAAATAGATTGTGCCTCTTGTATTGGCCAGTGATTTTTGCACAATCATTTCCAATATGATGTTGAAGAAATCACACGACTGCGTATCGCCCTGCCTAAATCCTTTTTTGACATCAAAACTATCGGTAAGGTGTTCACCGATTCGGATGGAGCAGCGAGCATTCTCCAAAGTCATCCCGCATAGTCTGACGAGTTTAGCAGGTATGTCAAAGTTAGACATAGCGTTGTATAGCTCGTCTCTAATTACCCTGCCGTATGCGGCTTTGAAGTCGACAAATAGGTGGTCAGTGTCGACTTGAAATTCATTGGTTTTCTCCAGTATCTGCCGTAGTGTGAAGATTTGGTCGATGGTGGACTTCCCTGGCCTGAATCCGCACTGATGAGGACCTATCAGCTTTTTTACAAAAGGCTTCAGGCGTTCACACAAAACGGCAGAGAAGATTTTGTAGGCGATGTTATAGAGACTTATTCCTCTATAGTTGGCGCAATCAGAGGGGTCTCCTTCCTTGTGGATCGGGTATACGATAATGAGACTCCATTCCTCGGGCATGCTTTCCTCTGACCATATCTTACAGATGAGCTGGTGCATGCTCCTAACCAGGTCATCCCCAGCTGCCTTGAAGAGCTCATCAGACAGTGCGTCTGCGCCAGCAGCTTTATTCGACTTGAGTTTCGATATGGCAATCTTAACTTCGTCGAGGGCAGGGGGCCAGAATTCTCTGCGGTCTTCGTCGAATAGAAATGGATTATTCTGCCTGACAGCGGTATATTGACTAACATCGCTGTTATACAGTCTACAGAAGTGGTTTTCCGATATTCTCAGCATCGACTGCGATTCTACTACTAGGTGTCCATTCTCATCCCTGCAGGCTTCCGTTCTGGCATTATAACCTTGGCATGTTCGCTTTATCTGTTGATAAAACTTTCGAACGTCACGCCTGCAGTAACACCTCTCCAAATCCTCAATCGCGCGCTTCTCGAGCTCTTTCTTCATTCTTCTGAGAAGCTTATGCTCCTCCCTTCTTTTTAACGCGTAGAGCTCACGAGCTGCTCTTGTTCTTTTATGCAGCGAGGCCTTATATGCATCCTGCTTCGCTGTATGAATCCTCCTGCACTCGTCATCGAACCAGGTATTTCTTCGTTGTGGAGCCTTGAAACCCAAAACTTCGGATGCAGAGCTTTTCAGGGCTTGTTTGCAAAGGCTCCACTGCTGTTCTATTGATAGTGTGGAGGATTCAGGTGTATTGGAGAGCTTAAGGGAGACGCGATCGGTAAAAGCACGAACGGTTTCTGACGATAGTAGCTTTCCGACGTCATAACTTTGTATTCTTACTCTACTCCGTTGCATTCGTGATATCCGTAAGCGCATCTTGGCTACAACAAGATAGTGGTCCAAGTCGATGTTAGACCCTCGGAAAGTTCGAACATCAAGAATAGTGGAGGAGTGTCTGACGTCGATCGCGATGTGATCAATCTGGTTGGCCGTCGATTGATCAAAAGACCGCCAGGTGCCTTTGTGTATATCGAGGTGGCTAGAAGGAGATTTCGCCCCGTAGCAAGATCAATCAGCCTGTGTCCGTTATCGGAGGTGGTGTCGTGTAGGCTATGTTTGCCGATGACTCGTTCAAATATGCTTTCCTTACCCAGCTTAGCATTGAAGTCTCCTAGTACAATTTTGATGTCATAGCTGGGACATTGGGCATACGTTCTGTCTAGGAGATCGTAGAACTTATCTTTGGCTGAGCCATCCTTGTCTTCCGTGGGGGCGTGGACGCAGATCAGGCTGATGTTAAAAAATTTAACCTTGATACGGATTGTTATGAGGCGTTCGCTCACATGCCGAAAGCTTAGGACTTTTTGCCTTAGTGCACCTCGAACAACAAATCCGCATCCAAACAATCGTTGCCCTCTCTCCCTATAGCAGTCGCCGTAGTAAATGTCGCAGTTTTTCATTCGCTTTATACCCGGTCCATTCCATCGCATTTCCTGGATGGCGGTGATGTCCGCTTTATAGCGGTCTAGGGCGTCCGTAAGTTGTTCGGCTGCACATGGCCTGTTTAGGGACCTAACATTCCACCTACAAAGCCGAAGATCATTGTCCTTTTTTCGTTTTTTGCAGGGTCGTCAACATAAATCCGGTCCGTTATATCCTAGGCTTGTGGTTGTTTCGGAGTTTGTGTTTGTTTTACGGTTACGGCTTACTATGCCGTAGCCCAGCCGACTAATCCTGTTTTTTGGCGCAGGAGGCTCGCCATTCGCCCTTCCCCGTCTGCAATTTCCATAGGAAATCTCCAGATGGCACCACGAGGAGGTGGGGATAGGACTTTCTAACAGTGCCGCAAGATGTTCGACTGCAGTGGCTCTTCTCGCTTTTTAGCAGGCCAGCATCCGTCGGATAGATGCTACCCCTACGCGGCCTTTGTTAGTACTTTGCCATCTCTGTTAGTCTTTCACCATCCGCCAACGTTGACTGTTGGTCGGTTTCGCACTAATATGATAACAATTGTCTCTATCGCGGGAACAAATGATAGGACAGCTGAATAGCTTTTTCCTCCACCGCAAAAGCGTAAGAACAACAACGCTTACTTCGTTGACTTCTCGTTTATTTGACTAAGTTTCCAAAAACTTGATCTTGTGCTTATATACGACGTTAACTAAGAACAAATTAACAATTTCCCTTCAAAATGCCTTATATATACGCGTATGAATGTAAAAAAGAAATAAAACAAAACGAAAAAGTAGTTACAATCCAAAGTCAGTATGTTACAGTGATCGTCTTCGATTCTTGTTGTTGTTTTTACAAATAAGCCTTAGAAAAGAGGGAAAACTTACGAGGTAAAACCTTAAATATTTATTTTTGGCACTATAGCTCCTATCCTATTGATTATACATTGAACACCGTCTGATGATGAATCGTATAAAAGTCCCAAAGAGAGTAATCGCAAACCTTGCTGGTTAAATACCTCCAGGACGGACCATTTTTCGAATAGTTTCAAACAGTTGCGGACAGAATCGGTCGATATGCTTTCACCTAAACAAGTAGACAAATGGTTAATCGAGTGAAATTGAAGTTTTTTAAATATAGTTTCTACCATAGGGGCAACTGCCATCGTTCACTTTCGCTGTAATGTCTTTTATAACAAATTTTATAAATTCGTTTTCGAGCATTGAGGTTTTGTAGAGAATCTTTAACGATTTGGCGACGGCATAGTATGAATAGGCAAAGGGCGCTAGCACGTTACATATGAACTTTTGTTCACTCACTGTCGTTGTATTAAGAGACAGTTCTGGTTTTTCGGGCACTTCGACGGGTTCAAAGTAATCGCCTTCATCTTCGCCCAAATAAGAAATTAAATTTCTAGCCATTCGGGCTGTTTGAATATCACTTTCTGTCTGTATGTTTGACTATAGGACAAAGAGGTCTAATTTACAAAGAAGAAAGTAAAAACGAGCGAACTAACCTCGGCAGCCTTTATAAGGTCTTTATTTACCAAATCGTCGATGGTGTTATCAAGGAGATTTTCCAGTACTTGTGTGGGTTTGTAGAGAATGAATTCATATCGATAGATTTCACAATTTTCTAGACTAGCCTCAATCAAATGCTTTCGTGAGATTCCAGCGTCCTAAAAGGGTCACACAATTTTCTTAAGGCATTCTAACGAGAGAGCCAGATAAGTCTCACTTACACGTGATTTGTCGCTAAGCAATGAATGAAATGTTGTCAACACCACCGATTCAAGTGCGAAATGTGGCGTCAGTGTATTTGAATAGTACGCTAATTCAATCAGTCTTGGTATACTTGGATTTGGCTGGATAAAGTTCTGTTGATCCCTTCGGTTTTGCAGAATGAGATCTGAAAAACAAGCCGCTCAGTCAACATACTAACAATTTTGTTGTAAATCTCAAACGTACCGGATCCTAGAAGATCAGTGGCATATCTTACAACGTGTATGGATTCGCCAGAGAAACCAATGTCACGACGACCTTTCAACGTACTCCGAAGTTTGTCCAATTCCTTGGCAATTTCCTCGTCCGAAGCCCCGCTTCTAAAGCGATTAAGTAAAAGGAATGCCAATGCGTTTGTCGACATAACCGATGTGGCAGCCGCGCAATCATATACCACCTGACGAGATATGCTTTCAATTAAAGTCCTATGTTCCTCGCAAACCACATCTGTGCCGTAGAGCGACGATGTGGACTGTATATGCTGCAACGTTCTAAACACGAAAGCAAGAAATAGAAAATGTCTTCAGTCGCCTCTAACCACTGGATATACATATTCGTAGTTACTTACTTCGCTCCGGGTTGATAGATTTTCATATTACCGTCCTCTTTCGCGATTTTATTGTAGCTCTGCACGAGTTCTCGGATCGAGTATGGTTCATTAAAGTCAATGCGCATCAGTCCGTATTTCGAGTTCAAGGCCTGAAAGCGAACACATCAATCAAGTTCAGCTTTTGGAAAAAAAAAAGAAAAAAAATCCCATTGTCTTACCTTCCAAATGCCTGAGATAGCCTTGCCAAATGATTCGGGCACTTTTTTCTGTCCCAGCTGTTCGGTTACGAAATTCCCATCGACCAAACGCTCATAATTCACTGATATGGGAACCAATAGCGCATCTGGGATGCTACGATCCATAAAAGCGTTTACAATCACAGACAGTATTCCTCCCTAGCATGACAATTTTTGAATTAAGCAGAAAGTTAATGAGAAAACAAGAATCAAACCTTTGGCATACACGGTTTACCAGTTCGAGTACGTCCACCTTCGATGAAAAATTCAATGTTATGGCCCATCTTCAATGCGTGTTGCAGGTATAAATGCAAAATAGCTCGGTAGAGGATGTCCTTCTTCCCGACAATTGGGTCAATCTTCCTCTTGATGAAAAATGCCCCCAATCCACGTAGCAAACGACCAAAGACCGGTATTTGCAAATTGTTACCGGCCGCAACCAGGGGACTTTTAATATCATTATTAGCCAATATGAATGTGACCAAAATGTAATCCAAATGACTTCGATGCAATGGAAGAAATATCAGTGGTATTCCGGGCGCCTTTTCAGCTGCCGTCTTCAACATTTCGATCTGTTGAGTGTGGGTCACAACGCCCGACAAGAAGCATGGCAGTAGCTTGTATAAAAGCCACGAAGTGAACGCAATCAAATAGGTGCTAAGTGTCGATCGCATCTCACTCAAAATACGCAAACCTCTCCTTTCCTGCTGTTTCAATATCTTCTGATATGCATTATGCTCGAGATCATCATCTTCGTCATCCGAATCGTGATCTGTTAAGAGCCG
Source organism: Eumerus sabulonum (assembly GCA_951905685.1). Lineage (NCBI taxonomy): Eukaryota > Metazoa > Arthropoda > Insecta > Diptera > Syrphidae > Eumerus > Eumerus sabulonum. The sequence continues at coordinate 245,896,340 of OX645060.1, forward strand.
ATCCGATTCTTTTCTCAATTTGGCCTTTTCTTCTTTCAACACTTCGGCACTGGCTTGCTTGATGGCACGTTGTAGCACTGGATCTTTCAAAACCAGCCCGGATACCTTTTTAAAACCAATTTTCTTGTTAGTTTCCAAAGTAATTAAGAAATGAAATTACATAAATACACATGTACCTGGGGATAGGGAAACCGCTTTAGTCGAACTACTTGAGCTAAAAATGGAAAATGAACACCCCAGTCGAAAATGGAATTATAAGGCTTCCGGCCTGCATGTGGCGTTATCTGCAGTAGATTTTCTGTACCCGTGCCATGTGATAAATTCGTCTGCAATTTCGGCTCCTGAAATCAAAGGCAAACGGATATTAAGGAGTTTTTTCGTCTTGCAAACGCATTTAGTATCATCCTATGTAAGTGAACGAACCTCGAACCAGCCACGAGCTATAAATTTCGTATCCATCACCAGGAAAAAGTAAAAACAAAGGAAATCTCGTTTATTTGTGATAAATTTCACAAGAGCGGCTCATTTTTCATATGGAGGATACGAGTACGAGGAAGACGCAGGTATCCAATTTCGTCCAAGTAACCGCAATTGGATTGAAAAACAAATATGTATATGTACTACAGTACTTTTCCGAACCTACCGCTCCACGAATTCAATTGGTTTCGATTCGGTCTTGAGAATTAGCAACAGCAACCCCAGATGTCAATGTGCAGAAATGTCAATTCGTGCGGCTTTTCGCGATGAACTATAATGAACTCGAGCAAACAGAATTTACTATGCCGCATAGCCACGTTGCCAATGCCGTTTAGTTACTACTAAAACTGCACCTGCTACCTGTATTGTTCAGTTATGAACAATTAATAATTTTGATTTATGAATATGATCATTTTTTTTTGTTGAAGGCTTCTGCTATCCGCTGGAGCACTCCATTGTACTCCAGACAGACACCTTACATTACTGTATTTTTTCCGTTTTCCGGAGAAAAATTTGAAGGGGCTTCAGTGATGTAGAGCTAAGGGATTCGGCACACACCACGTCGGCTCCAAGAGTGCGCCACCGTGCGCGAGCAAAGGCGGGACAATCACAGAGGAAATGCTCTGCAGTGTCATCCTCCTCGCAACATGCAACAGAGGTAGGCGTCTCACTGATCTCAAGCAAACAGAGATGCTTAGCAAAAGTGTAATGGCCCGTGATGACTCCCGCAAGGCTTCTGCAGTCGATTCTCTTTAAAGACAGGAGGAATGCTGCGGATTTCTTGCAGACATTAGGGCATACACGCTTAGTCATCCTGCAACCTGGACAATCCCTCCCTTGTGTGTATTAAACACCCAATCGGTAATGTAAGAATTTACCGTGGACACAGGTAGACCTAGAGCTGGTTCAGGTCCTGAGAAGCTCTCCTCTGAATCCATTCTGGCGAGTTCATCAAGATCTCATTCCCTGAGATCCCAGAGTGACCTGGAACCCAAACAAGCCTTAATGAATTTAGTCTGCCGACTTTGGTCAAGAAGGACTTGAGTTCAAGCACTAATTTGAAACTAGTTAAGGGGTTACACACAGCTTTTAGTGCAGCTTGGCTGTCACTACAGACCCCTTTCACCTGTGCTTCACAACGTAGTGCAACTTGATGAAGGACGAAAGCCCTGATGTGCTTCTGGCTAGCGAAACTAAGCTAAACCAGAGGCACGAAATTCGACACAAGTCCTACAACATAATAAGAAGAGATCGACCCAACGCCACTCAAGGTGGAGGAGTTGCGATCTTTATTAAAAAAGATGTTCATCATAAGGTCATTTATAGCCGTGAAGTGCGGAGGTTCCAGGTGCTAGAGGCTTGTATTGTGTGTAATCCCTTTCGAAATGGAAAGAGAATATACATAGTATCGGCCTATGCACCTGAAACCCCTCAACCTACAGTCTATATCTCAGAGCTTGAATCGCTTTTTCGTTCTCTGCGCATAAGCTCGGATGAGAACTTTTATCTTTTAACAGGATATTTAAATGCCAAACACGCCGACTGGGGTAACACATCATCCAACACTAAAGGCAACCTCTTAAGTCATTGGTGCAACCAACACAGTATTGAGTATAAACTCAGACTACTGGCAACAGAAAGTCCGTCATTCCCAAGGAGTGGCTCCTATCTGGATCTCATGCTGCTCGACTCACGACTGAGCCTGACAGATACAAACGAACGGTCTACTAACTGTCTACGAACCTTGGCATACGACAGTGACCATTGCGGCTTTGGAGCCGTAATCAACATACCAGACGAATTCACGGAATTGGGGGAGTATGCGCAAACGCATCTTTACGATTATAGTAGAGTGCGTTGGCCACGCTTCACCAGATCCCTGACAAGCGCACTCACTTCGAGTGCCTCCCTTCCACCATCCAACAGAAACCTATCAAATCATGAAATTGATGGTCATCTTAACAATACGGACGTGACAATCAAACAAACGATGGACAGAACGATACCACGCCAACGGCATTACGATACCACGGACGTGTACCGAAACGCGACCATAGACGCACTTCACAGACAGAAAAGTAGACTCCTGTTAAGACTCAAACTCTTGTACAGACAGTTTACTGATAGACATGATCCAGAGATCAAGACACTGAAATCATTGATTAAAAACCTCCAGTGATTGATTACAGAGAATTACAGAATTTCTGTAAGTTCGTACTGGTACAACAAAATTCGGGATGTGAAGTCCAACAACCCGAATATGTTCCCGCAAATAAATCAAATTTTTTGGAGAAATAATCAAAACGACATACAAAATTTGAAGCTTCTGAGGACGCCAGACAATGAACGAATTTTACGAACCGTGAGCATAGATCCAGAAGATGCTGTTCTGGATGACGACTTCTTTGTGATCGAAGATCCACAGGAGAAAGTGGCAACAGTGGGGGCTGTCTTTCAGGAAGTGTATAAGGTGAATGAGAACATTCGCCCGAACCACGACCTGGACAACAGGGCTCTGCTCCACCACTTCGATCTCCGAAATGGCATCGAACATTGGCGAGCCGAAAACAATGGTTTCACCAGGTTCAGGGACGATTTCACGGCAAACAATGTCGTCGCCAACGATGGGCTTAACCCCCCTTTTGTATCGACGGTAGAGCTTCAAACGATCTTCGAATCTCTGAGAAAGAAGAAATCCGCAGGCATCGACGGAATCTCTAATATTGTACTTAGACACCTTCCACCGATGGCTATAGAGGCATACACTATCCTGTTTAACAACGCGCATATTATCCGGGGCGTTGGAAAACAGCGGTGGTGCAGCCCATCCCCAAGAAAGGAAAAGATTCGTCCAACCCGGAAAATCTCCGGTCGATAAGTCTCCTTCCGAGCATCAGCAAGGTATTCGAGAAGATGGTTCACAGAGCCCTTTCAAAATGGGTTGAGGACAAAGACATCATTCCGGATAACCAATTCGGTTTCAGGGCGGGGCATGGTACTATTCATGCAGCGTCGAAACTCGTGTCGGATATCCAATGGAACAGATGCAAGAACCAATGCACAGGTGCCTGCCTGGTTGACTTGGAAAAAGCCTTCGACACCGTATGGTTAGAGGGACTTTACTACAGGCTTAACCAGCTAGGCATAAGTAAACCACTGCTGTATATGATCTATGATATGTTAATGGGAAGAAAGTTCGTTGTAAAAATTGCCAACGTGACTTCTTCTCAAACATTTGATATCAAAAATGGTCTACAACAAGGCACGGTGAACTCGCCGATCCTTTTCAACATTTACGTCAGTGATCTGATAGCTTCGCTTCGTCACTCGATAGCATACGCAGACTACCTAGTCGCGTATAGAACAGGTCCAACGAATGACGTTATAGTTACTCTCTGCAACGTGACATCGAAAAAATTCAAACGTTTTGTAATGACTGGAAACTGAAAATCAACTTCCAAAAATCGGAAACTATTTTGTTTAGAACGCCATTTTCTGGGGCCTCTAGGGATACCAGGAAAAACTGGCGAAAATTCTCCATCACTGGTCCGGACGGGCGTCCACTGGCGAACCAAAATGTAGTCAGATACCTCGGTATCTGGTTGGATCAATATCTGTATTTTAATAAACATATAGATGTTGCTTTGGCCAGGGCTTGGGGCTTTATTGGAGAGTCCCCTCCTAGGAGGACTGCATCAGACGGTTCGGTCAAACGGTTCTGATATACATTTTTTCTCCAAGAAGCACTGATTGGACTTACTCCACGGAACTTTTTTTATAAAAAGGTTGCGATACGCAGTGCAATCAGACTTCTTCGCTCAGAAGCAGGCCTACGATGTAGACCATTGGGTCACATAACCATTGTGCAACACCTTCCTGAGCTGTATATGATTACCACGTTTTTGCTAGAGAAACGGGCTATCAGTTAATCCTCTCGAGACTGATGTCGTTCTCTTCACGAGAAGGAGGAAAAATACTGGCATGGCTCAGCTGGTGCTAAAAGCCATTCCTATCCCGATAACCAAGGAAGCTAAGCACCTGCGAGTTATCTTAGACAGCAAGCTTCTTTGGTCGAAGCATGTTGACTCAAAAACCACCAAAGCGCGTCAGCGTTCTAACAATGCAAAAGTGCTTTTGGCAAAGCATGGGGTTTATCGCCGTCCTCTGGAAGTCCTCTGGATCTACACGGCAATGATATGACCGATAATCTCATATGCATCTGTTATCTGGTGGAACAAGCTAACACGCAAACACGTCGTAACGAGGCTTTAACAAGCACGCCGGGCGCTACTCTAGATACTATGATGAACCTTTCACACCATTGACAGGGTGCGCACTGAAAGCCTTGTCTCCTCTCAAGAGAAATGGTTTTTGGTGCAACTCACATTGGAATGACAGTGCGCTTGTGCAGGAAATATCCTCCGACCCTTATCTCGTGGATATGCCCCCTGACGCAATGACACCTGTCATCCTACTGCGCTATAACTTCACTGTCGAATTTTCATGGCGTCCGGATTGACTCTGGCGACAACTGAACCAGGAAAGGATTGTTTTCGGGCTGGAGTCCGGCGCTGGGATTTTCTTACAATGCGAAAACGTCGTACTGCACTTCTCGTTAGGAAACATGCGTCTCTCTTTCAGTCAGAGATAGACGCAATCCTGATAGCCATGTACTATGTTGTGAAGCATAGGTGGAAGGGTAAAAACATATGCGTTTGCAGTGACAACCAAGCTGCACTCAAAGCTGTGTCCAACCCTTTAACCAGTTTCAAGTTAGTGTATGAACTTAACGCCTTTCCGAACAAAGTCGGGAGACTAAACTCACGAAGCCTCGCTTGGGTCCCAGGTCACTCTGGGATCCCAGGAAATGAGATATCTGATGAACTCGCCAGAATGGGCTAAGAGGACAGTTTCTCAGAACCCGAACCCGCATTGGGTCTACCTGCTTCCATGGTCAATACCCTCATCAACGATTGGGTCTTCAATGCACACAATCTTAGAAGGAGGGAATATTCCGGATGCAGGATGACTAAGGGTGTACGCCCTAATGTCTGCAAGAAATCCGCAGCATTCTTCTTATCCTTAAGGAGAATTGACTTCAGAAGGCTAGTGGGAGTCATTACCGGACATTCCACTTTTGTTAAACATCTCTGCGTGCTTGGCATCAGTGAGACGCCTAATTGTGCTGCATGTTGCGAGGAGGATGACACAGCAGAACATTTTCCCTGCGACTGTCCCGCCTTTGCTCGCGCATGGTGGCGCACCCTTGGGGCCGACGTGGTGTGTGCCGAACCTCTTAGCTCTACATCACTGAAGCTAAAGGTCTGTCTGGCAGTAAAATGGACCAGTATTTGCGTGCCCCAACAGGGAGCAGAAGCCTACAGCGAAAAGAACAAAAAATCACTTGGTGTCAGGTCTGGACCAGGTGGTTGCATAAGAACCTCCCAAACAAGCTGCCGAACCATCTAGCGAATCACTATTGTTATGTGTTGCCTGGCGTTGTCCTAATGGAATACAATAACTCTCCTAGCGGTCGATGTTGGCCACTTCTGGGCGATTTGTTTCTTCAGACTGTCCAATTGTTGACCCTACCCTAATGGGTGACACTTTAGCGCCCACGTGAGTGTCGATGTAACGACATTGGGAGGTGTGATTGGGAGGAACGGAAACGGAGAGAAGTTGTTGGACTTTTGCTGTGCAAATGGAACGTCCATATGAAGACTTCCTTTCCGCACAAAGTCGATGGATTTTTTTATGGTGCCATCATGTGTGAAGCAGATGGTTTATGTGTTGAGAGGGGCCGAACTCTGAACTGATTATCACCTGGTGTTGTGTAAGTTGTATCTTACTGATAAAGTAGCTCTCCTGCCATCAGAGAAAAGAAGAAGACCTACAGAGTCTGGATTCTCTTGAGGGACTCTGCTTCCAGTGACCGGTATCCAGTGGCGCAAAGAGCTTGCATATTGGCTGTGCGAGCAGCTGCAGAGCAGTGCTGGAAGGAGTTCGATGAGAAGTGGGAAAGCGAGCATAGAGACGCGAAAAAGGTGTTCTGGCAAACCAGTCGATGGTCTATTGCATTTTAATGAGATGAACATCTTGCGCATATGGAGCGAGCTTTTTTCGGGGCAGCTCAATCCCGAACAGGGCACTAAGGGGGACAGACCTGTAGTATTGAGTGGGGCGGAGAATAGCCCAAGGTCGAGGAAGCCATTTTAGCGATTGAATCTGAATGGCTCTCTCGAGTTAATAAGGTGGCCTAGGAACGCTGTGAGACACCTAGCGATGGAAAGACCGAAGTGACTGTCCAACTTCTCACTTTAAGAATGGTACTCAAGAAGGCTTGGGAGTAATCCAAACTGATCTACAGTTGTTTTGTAGATTTGGAAATGGCGTCTGACCGAGTTTCTCGAGGTAAACTCGGCCGTGTTCTGAAGGACTGTGGATTGATGGTCCTCTGGTGAGAGCCATTCAGCCCAGTCAACTGTAGCAGCTGTATTCGGGTTTACGGTAGTAAATCAACACCCTTCACCGTGGGCGTCGGACTTCGCCAAGTGTGCGTCTTGTAACCTCTCCTTTTCATTATATATATGGACGCAGTCGAGGCGGGCAATGTTTCACATTGAAAGAGCTGAGGGTAAGCCATCTTCTTTTTGCTCACATCCTCCCAGACGGAACTCCAACGCACGCTAGGTAGATTTGTAGGTCTTCTTCACGAGTGATGAGAGGAGTAATGATGAGCAGTATTGGGCAAACTGGATTCATTTTGAAACAGTTTGAGAGATCTGTAATCAGAAAGGCCATGCTTGGTGTCCAAGCCAAGTTAGCGGTTCTTAAGTATTTGTTCCAACTCTCACCTATGGTCATGAAATTTGGGTATTGACCGAAAGAATAAGATCGCGAATACAAACTGCCGAGACGAGATTTCTTCGTGCTGTTGGGGAGTTACTCGTCAGGATAGGGTAAGGTACCCCTGCTTCTCTGAACGGAAAAGGCTATGTTTCGATGGTTTGATGACGTGAGGCGAATGTCCCCATCAGCACAACTTCCGAAGCGTGTCTTGAATGTGATACCATCAGGTAGGCGACCGTTTAGCAGACTCAGGCCGAGGTGGATGGACTAAGTCAAAAACCCCGCCTGGTCACGCTTGGGCATGGCTCCTGATGAGTTAGAGTCGATCGCAGGATCGAGTGGCCCGCAGATCCCGTGCATTACCCACGAGACCCCGTTAGTGGAAAATGCGGGACACTGAAAATAATGATGAGACAACACTACCGAACGAACAAGGAAGACAACCATAGCTCTCTATACTTGAAAGAGAGTCATAGGGAAAAAATTAAGTTTTAAGATCTTCACCGATAGCCAAGCTGCGCTGAAAACGCTGGAGTCTTTAGCTTACATATCAAAGGCAAGTCTCGACTGCCGACTATTTCTTAACGAGATGGTCGAACGAATATACACCTAATAAGGGTGCCAGGACATAGCGACATTTCAGGAAATGAAAGTGTTGACACGCTCGTCAGACAGGGAACGAAGCAACAAACAAACATGGAATATGCAGAAATACCACTAGAAGCCATTTAATTAAAACTACAGCTAAGCTACAGCCTAGACGAACCTGAGATGGACCAAAGGACTAATCTCCCTAAAACGAACCGACATCCACAAAATGGTTGGTGTCATCACCGGTCACTGTCTTATTTCCAACGACTTCTTCAGGAGCTGTGAAGACGAAGAGTAGGGCGAATCTATTCAGCACCTGCTCTGCGTCCGTCCTCCTCTTCTTCTTAGCGGGCGCTACAGTTCGGGGTGAACCTATGCCTCAACCAACATGCCCCTACATCTAGCACGACCTTTTGATAGCCTTTTCCATTGCCGTACACCCAGTTGGCTGAGGTCTCCTTCCACCTGTGTGCGCCATCTTAAGTGCGGCCGTCCTCTGGTTCTTCGTCCCTCGGGGTTGGATTCAAAGACTCTCCGGGCTGAAGCTGTGGTGTCCGTTCGCTCTACATGACCCAGCCATCTTAGGCGTTGAATCCGTAGACGCCTGACGTGGTTGAATTTTTTTTTCCTCCATCCCCCGTCTGCGTTTATAGACCCGAAAATCACGCGCAAAATCTTTCTCTCGAACCGACCAAGGGCCTCCTCATCCGCTTTTGATAGTGTCCATGCTTCTGCGCCGTACAACAGGACCGGAATGATAAGGGTCTTATACAGAATCAACTTTGTCTTTCGGGAGAGGGCTCTATTACTCAATTGCCTCCTGAGCCCAAAGAAACAGCGATTAGCATGAGTGATTCTGCGTTTGATTTCGGAACTGACGTCGTTGTTTCAGGTCACTGCGGAGCCAAGGTAGACGAAGTCCTTAACTACCTCGAACTTATAACTGCCAGTACGAACGTTTTGGCCAAGATGCCGGTGGTGAGCGCCCTTTTTTGATGACAGCATATATTTAGTTTTGCACTCGTTTACCGCCAGACCAATTTTCGCCGCCTCCATCTCAATACCCGCAAACGCCTCATTGACATCTCGCTGTGATCTACCTATTATGTCAATATCGTCGGCGTATGCAAGGAGTTCCGAGGATTTGAAATAGATTGTGCCTCTTGTACTGGCCAATATGATGTTGAAGAAATCACACGACAGCGCATCGCCCTGCCTAAATCCTTTTTTGACATCAAAACTAATCACCGATTCGGATGGAGCAGCGAACATTCTCCAAAGTCATCCTGCATAGTCTGATGAGTTTTGTAGGTATGGCAAAGGTAGACATAGCGTTGTATGGCTCGTCTCTAATAACGCTGTCGTATGCGGCTTTGAAGTCGACAAATAGCTGGTGAGTGTCGACTTGAAATTCATTGGTTTTTTCCAGGATCTGCCGTAGTGTGAAGATATGGTCGATGGTGGACTTTCCTGGCCTGAATCCGCACTGATAAGGGCCTATCAACTTATTAACAAAAGGCTTCAGGTGTTCAGAGAAAATTTTGTAGGCGATGTTAAGGAGACTTGTTCCTCTGTAGTTGGCGCAATCAGAGGGGTCTCCTTTCTTGTGGATCGAGCATACGATGCTGGGCATGCTTTCCTCTGACCATATCTTACAGATGAGCTGGTACATGCTCCTAACCAGGTCATCCCCAGCTGATGGCAGCAGACAGTCCGTCTGCGCCAGCAGCTTTATTCAACTTGAGTTTCGATATGGCAATCTTAACTTCGTCGAGGTCAGGGGGACGGAGTTCTCTGCGGTCTTCGTCGATTAGAAATGGATCATTCTGCCTGATAGCGGTATATTGACTAACATCGCCGTTATACAGTCTGCAGAAGTGGTTTTTCCATATTCTCAGCATCGATTGCGATTCTACTACTAGGTCTCCGTTCTCATCCCTGCAGGCTTCCGTTCTGGCTTTATATCCTTAGCATGTTCGCTTTATCGTTTGATAAACCTTTCGAACGTCACGCCTGCAGTAACACCTCTCCAAATCCTCAATCGCGCGCTTCTCGTGCTCTTTCTTCTTTCTCTTGAGAAGCTTATGCTCTTCCCTTCTTTTTAACTCGTAGAGATCACGAGCTGCTCTTGTTCTTTTATGCAGCGAGGCCTTATATACATCCTACTTCGCTGTATGAATCCTCCTGCACTCGTCATCAAACCAGGTGTTTCTTTGTGGTGGAGCTTTGAAGCCCAAAACTTCGGATGCAGGGCTTGTTTGCAAAGGCTCCACTGCTGTTCTATTGATAGCGTGGAGGATTGAGGTGTATTGGAGAGCTTAAGGGAGACGCGATCGGTAAAAGCACGAGCGGTTTCTGGCGATAGTAGCTTTCCGACGTCATAACTTTCTTACTCTACTCCGTTGCGTTTGTTATATCTGTAAGCGCATCTTGGCTACTATAAAATAGTGGTCTGAGTCGATGTTAGCCCCTCGGAAATTTCGAATATCAAGAATAGTGGAGGAGTGTCTGACGTCGATCTGCATCCGTCCGGTCCTCTGCAAAGGCAGAAAACGATACCTATAGCCCTATTTCCTCAATAAGATAAGTGCGGTCGCTCCCTATGCTTCGTGCATAGGGAGCGACCCCCTTGTAGAAACGCAAAGGGCGTCTCCGGCCTAAGCGTATATGTACCTGCTTCGCGGAGGCTACTGATAAACTAATCTAACCGGCAAAGGTCAACTATTCGATATTAACATTTAAGCTTTCAATGCTTATCATTTAATTTCAAAATTAAGGTTCTGGAATGTGTTTGCCGGAATTTCGGCAACCCATAAAAGAAAGTTGAATCTTTATTGATTTCTAAAAATAAGATCATTACACGATACAGTACATGATACGAATCTATTAGAGGCAGCAAGTCGTTGGACTCAGGTTTATAAGTATTATAAGCCTAATTGCCTTTTTACTATTGTACTTGACAGCAACAAAACAGGGCAATAAACCAAAACTCTACTGCACTTGAATGAACAGAGTATAGAAGTCGACTTGTTCCCTGATATCTTATCAATACATAGTCGAAAAAGAATATGACAGCAAGCAAGTTAGCAAGTAATCATAACATGAGTGGAAGTGCACTCTTGTAGTGAAGGTCACGTGGTTTAAAGAGCCACATAAGTAGGAATCCCTTCAACTCATAGAAGAACAGATCGAATCATAAGGCATCGCCCATCCGTAAGGTCTATAATTAGATAGTTCTTAATGTAAGTCAGCCTTACATTTGCACATAAACTGCCTACTTGCGACTTTCATTAAATCTTCCCATTTAAACGGCGAGCAGAGGCATCAGTGATAAGAAACCTACAGTCAGGCCATTCTATAATCAATACATTTTAGTTGAAGAGATTAAAGCATGTTGACCTCCAGGCCTTGAAATTTTGTTTTAATGGCTGCTGCTAGGCGTACGGGTAGGTACATATGTACGTACTTAAGGAAGGACATACGAGACACGCTTCAATAGATGATATTCTTTTTTTTGGTGTATTTTCTTTTGCTATTTAAGACAATTTAAATTTAAATGTATCTCAGAAGTACATACCTGTTTGTTAGTCGGCAAAAACGATGATAAGAACTCGTTGCCCATTTTGTTAAATGTTCCTATAGATGATCGATAGTTCACGTTCAAGTTGAGATTGGGAAATAGTTCGGAAATGATGGTTGGTGCTCTGGAAGATAAAAATCAGATAAAGAAAAATGTTATATTGTATCTAGATGTAAAACAAAAAATACTCGTACTAAAAATAAAATTGAAATAACGCCACCTTTGTGTGCTCAACTCAATAACTGGGAAAAGATGTACCTAACAAAAATGCATAGAAAATGAAAGAAGTGTTTCCTAGTAACCATCGCCAACGAAGATATTTCAAAATTTATTTTAGCTGCCAGTACTGCAAAGTAATTTAAGAAATTCACACAATACGCTGGACAGGATCTTGTATGCGACATTGAGCAGGGATATACCTCTATAGTTCTTGCAAGAGGTAGGATCGCCTTTTTTGTGGATGGGGCATATAGAGCTGGTATTCCAGTCGTCGGGCATGCTTTCATCTTCCCAAATTCTGCAGATGATCTGGTGCATGCTCCCTACCAGAACATCGCCGCCAGCCTTGAAGAGCTCTGATGACAAGCCATCAGTAGACTTCTTCGATGCCGGGTGGGAGGACTACTTCAGCGGCTGTTTTATGTTTATCCCTAGACTCCTCGATATCCTTGAGCTGGGAGGTTGCGAAGATTCTTTTCTTTTGTCGCAGTAGTTTTTTCTCCTCCCTTCTTCTGGCTCAATACTCCTCTTGCGCTGCCCTGGTTTTCCTCTGCAGCACCTTTTGGCACGCCTCGTCGGTTGCTGTCTTTTTCTGCTCACACTCGCCATCATACCACAGGTTTCTTGTCGGGGGTGGTAAGTACCCTAAGTTGGTTTCGGCTGCTTCCTGAATGTACTTCCTGAGCGGCAACGCAGCCACATATTATTGGCATTTGTGTTCGACATAGGCATACCCTAGAGTCTTTTGCTCAGGTGCATTCGGGTTTGCTCAGGCGCCTAATGTCGAACCTCCTCCTGATGGGCTGGTGCAGCTTTCTGACATTGGACAGTCGAGTTCTGAATCTTGCCGCTACGAGGAAGTGGTCAGAGTCGACATTTGCCCCTCTTGATTTTTTTTTTTTGTTTTTTTTTTAGAGACTCGCGCAGGTTCAAGAGTTTTGATATTCTCTTATGATGTGTTGACACACACAACCTGAACGGAGTGCAGTGGTTGGGGTCGTTGATGTTCGTTGACTACTCTCGGGGGTGGTTGTCCTAGACCTAGATAGGACGAGAGCCGACCAAATTCCGCGTTGGTTATAGTCCGTAGTAATTCGTTCAAGCACTTTGGTATTGCATACGTAGAGGATGAATTTCGGTTGACCATATACTGTGAGTGTTATGCCTGCAGCAGTACGTCTGGTCACTTTACATTCACAACTGCGTTGCATACTTTTTGTCCGTATAGGAATTACTTTTTCTTGGCTATGAAGCGAATTTGAACCATAAACCTTCCGCTCGGCGGTCGATGATGTTAACCACTGCACCACGGCCACCCCCAGGATGTTTGACGAGTGCCTTGCGTCAATGAGCAGATGATCGATTTGGTTGGCGGTTAGACCATCCGGAGATCGCCAGGTTGCTGTGTGGATTCGCTTACGAGGGAATCTTGTGCTACTTATCACCGCATTACGAGCTGTCGCAAAGTCCGTGAGTCGGAAGCCGTTATCTGTTGTTTTATCGTGGAGGTTGTGCTTTCCGATCACTCCGCCAAGGGTGTTCGCCTTACCGATTTTGGCGTTGAACTTCCCGAAAATGATTTTTACATCGTGCTCCGGAAAAGCTCCGTAGGCGTTGTCCAGGAGATCATTGAAGTCCTCCTTGTATTCGTTCTCGGTGCTCTTTTACATAGCTGAATAGCGACTTGTCACAACACATATGGCATGTCGAACCGCTATCGAACACCCAAGATGAGCTGCTAAGACTTTTATATATTCAGGTATGACGAAAAACGGCAAACATAGCCTACACGACACCACCTCCGATAACGGACACAGGCTGATTGATCTTGCTACGGAGCGAAATCTCCTTCTAGCCAGTACGCGCTTCCCGCACCTCGATATACACAAAGGCACCTGGCGATCTTTTGATCAATCGACTACCAATCAGATTGATCACATCGCGATCGACGTCAGACACTCCTCCACTATTCTTGATGTTCGAACTTTCCGAGGGGCTAACATCGACTCGGACCACTATCTTGTTGTAGCCAAGATGCGCTTACGGATATCACGAACGCAACGGAGTAGAGTAAGAATACAAAGTTATGACGTCGGGAAGCTACTATCGCCAGAAACCGCTCGTGCTTTTACCGATCGCGTCTCCCTTAAGCTCTCCAATACACCTCAATCCTCCACGCTATCAATAGAACAGCAGTGGAGCCTTTGCGAACAAGCCCTGAAAAGCTCTGCATCCGAAGTTTTGGGTTTCAAGGCTCCACCACGAAGAAATACCTGGTTCGATGACGAGTGCAGGAGGATTCATACAGCGAAGTAGGATATATATAAGGCCTCGCTGCATAAAAGAACAAGAGCAGCTCGTGAGCTCTACGAGTTAAAAAGATGGGAAGAGCATAAGCTTCTCAAGAGAAAGAAGAAAGAGCACGAGAAGCGCGCGATTGAGGATTTGGAGAGGTGTTACTGCAGGCGTGACGTTCGAGAGTTTTATCAACAGATAAAGCGAACATGCCAAGGTTATAATGCCAGAACGGAAGCCTGCAGGGATGAGAATGGACACCTAGTAGTAGAACCGCAGTCGATGCTGAGAATATGGAAAAACCACTTCTGCAGACTGTATAACGGCGATGTTAGTCATTATACCGATGTCAGGCAGAATGATCCATTTCTAATCGACGGAGACCGCAGAGAATTCTGTCCCCCTGACCTCGACGAAGTTAAGATTGCCATATCGAAGCTCAAGTCGAATAAAGCTGCTGGCGCAGACGGACTGTCTGCTGAGCTCTTCAAGGCAGCTGGGGATGACCTGGTTGGGAGCATGCACCAGCTCATCCGTAAGATATAGTTAGAGGAAAGCATGCCCGAGGAATGGAGTCTCAGCATCGTATGCCCGATCCACAAGAAAGGAGACCCCTCTGATTGCGCCAACTATAGAGCAATAAGTCTCCTTAACATCGCCTAAAAAATCTTCTCTGCCGTTTTGTGTGAACGCCTGAAGCCTTTTGTAAATAAGCTGATAAGTCCCTATCAGTGCGGATTCAGGCCAGGGAAGTCCACCATCGACCAAATCTTCACACTACGGCTGATACTGGAAAAAACCAATGAATTTCAAGTCGACACTCACCACCTATTTGTCGACTTCAAAGCCGCATACGACAGCGTAATTAGAGACGAGCTATACAACGCTATGTCTACCTTTGACATACCTGCTAAACTCGTCAGACTATGCAGGATGACTTTGGAGAATGCTCGCTGCTCCATCCGAATCGGTGAGTAAGTCCATTTTCTTTTAAATATTTCTAATAAGTATTAATGACCTGGTAATGTATGTATGTATATTGGCGTTACAGTCCATGAAGGACCTGAGCCGAGCTTCTCTCAATCACCCATGTTGTGTGTGATTTCATTTTCCCATAGGTGAAAGGGACCTACAGTTTATTGCCGGTTCCGAACGGCGAATTTCGAGATGCTTTTCATGACAATTTTACTACAGGGGGTTTTGTCAGAACCCCGCTGAGGAAAAACACCGTGAAAACACGTTCGATGACATGGCTGTGTCGGGATTCGATCCCGTGTCATCGGCGTCAGAGGCCAACACACTACCCACTGCGCCACGGTGCTGTATTTCGTAGAAATACAGAACAAAAATTGAAAAAAAAAAAAAATTTTTACGACTGACATGATCTAGTTCTCAAGCTCGACCTGGAGTAACTCAAACTCAAAATTACAACTACAAAACTAGACAATCGAGGTGCAGTAATTAATATTCAAATTGTCTCGCGAAAATGGAAGTGAAGTGGAAGCATATCGACACAAAACGAACGAAAGTATGACTCAAAAAAGTGCGTTCGTGGTTTCGTATTCAAAATTTGTTCATGGCCTTTCGTAACGACCCATAATATTAGCTCATGATATTGCAATTGTGTATTCCGAAGAGGTTGCCGCGGCTTCCTTCCGTACTAACGATGGTGCTAATCTCATAGTTTATCGAACAATTTCAGTTCGTTCAAAGTGCAAAGATTTGAATATGAGGTGGAATTCGTTGATAAGGACTTCTGGTTCGGTTGTACTAGACGGGCACATATGTATTTATTTACTTTGCATATTGGAAGTGCCATGACTTTGTACAACTGTTTTGCTAAACATTGCCAACAATAGCAAAAGAGTCAACAACCCCGACATAGGGCTTGGATGATCTTTGACCGAAGCAGATTTTATTCGATATCAGTTGGAACCTTTAATCAGTTTTTCAAGCTGTTTGACTCAGAAGTTGTCAAGAAAAAAGATCGTATTTTCGTTTTAACACACCTTGCACTCAAGTTCTTGTATTTTGAATTGTACTTTGTTCTTTCCTAATCAGATATGTATGTTTGATAAGATGTGGCTCTAATAGGAGTGCATGTCACTCATGTATAAATAGTAGAATGAAGGTAGCGAGCGCCTAGGTGAGCTAGTAACGAGTGTATAGGTAGGGTTGATAGCATAGCCAGTAGCCCGATGGGATACACCACAAATGAAGACATTCTTTTTGTTGGAGGCTTCTGTAAGTACTCAGATGCAAATACTTATCCATTGTACTGACAGACAGACATCTTTCATTACGGTATTTTCCCCGTTTTCCGGAGAAAAATGACGAGGGTCTTCAGTGATGTGGAGCTGAGGGAATAGGTACACACCACGTCAGCCCCAAGGAAGCGCCACCGTGCACGAAAGAAAGCGAGACAGTCGCAGAGAAACTATCCTGCTGTGTCTCCTTCGTCGCAACATGCTGGAAAGGTAAGTGTCTCACTGATGAGAAGCACGCAGAGATGCTTAGCAAAAGTGTAATGGTCCGTAATAACACCCGCAGGTCTTCTGCAATCAATTATCCTTAAGGATAAGAAAAATGTCGCAGATTTCTTGTAGACATCAAGGCGTATGCGCACATACTTACGATTGTGTGCATTAAAGACTCAATTGCTGATGTAGGATTTGACCTTGGAAATAGGTAGATCTAAGGCGGGTTCAGGTTTTGAGAAACTCTTTTCTGAGCCCATTCTAGCGAGTCAGAATCTCAAAAATCTCATTTCCTGGGATCCCAGAGTGACCTGGGACCCATCCAAGCCCACCTGAATTCAGTCTACCGACTTTGTTCGAAAAGATCTTAAGTTCAAGCATCAAGCAATTTGGAGCTGGGTAATGGGTTCGATACAGCTTTGAGTGCAGCTTGGCTGTCACTGCAGACACATATGCTGTTTCCCTTCCACCTGTGCTTCACAACATAGACTGAAAGACAGACACATATTTTCCTAACGAAAATCCCAGCGCTGGACCCCCGCCCAGACCTGTAAAAATGCGAAAACAATCTTTCCAGGTTAAGTATGTGGCCAGAGCTAGTCCTGACGCCATGGAAATTTGACTGTAAAATAATGATAGCGCGATAGGGTGGCAGGTGTCATCGTATCGGACCTTTGAATTTTGACAGTTGATAGCGGCACACTGTTGGAGCTACATGTGTCAAATCGACTGCGATTTATTCACTCTCTTTCGCCAAATCAGCGTGGATAGACATACCGCTCAGGAACACGTGCAAATGATGAAATTGTTTTATCGCCCATGTCACAGTCGCCATAATTGTCCTACCGGAAGGACTATTCGCTGTGTGGTGGATAAATTTGAGTCAACTGGTTCAGTAAACGATAAACCAATACACGTACGTCGATCAAACGCAAGATCTGCCAAACACAACGCCGCTGACCGTGAGAGTGTGCAGGAGAATCGGAATCAGTCTATTACGCGTCGCTCATAACACCACATCCGGCGATTCCGGATCGTTGGCATAACATCGGTCCTTACGGTTCCACACAAATAAAAGTCCAAAGGGGTCAAATCGCAGATCCGAGGCGGCCTATTGACATCGCCAAGACGGCTGATAAGACGATTTGGGAATTTGGTGTGCAAAAAATCGTGGCATGCTGCGCCATCCTGCATGAACTAGAGGTCGTCGTAAAAAAACTGCGAAGCGATAACGAAACGGATTGTCGCGCGCCTTCAATTGCTGAGTCAATTGGACCTCGTAAGCGAATAATCCGACATCATTGTGCGACATCTCCTCAGCCTAGTGCGTGAAATGTTGAGCTGTTGAGATCGATGGCGAGTTTATATTCGTGAATTGAGACTCACACTCTCGGCCACAGGAGCTACATTCTCCCTGTGCGCACCATACAACGACAAGGACCATGAGTGTTGTCCCCCAGCACACCAATCTCACGAATTTTTTGCACAAAATTTCGTACAGCACCGTGACGGTGCTTCATTTCGGCCAAAACTTCTTTAAAAAAAAAACGTACTGTTTAGGCTTCTGCTATCTGTTGAAGCACTCATACGCGAACACTAGTCCATTGTAGTCCAGACAGACACCTTATATTACTGTATTTTTCCCGTTTTCCAGAGGAAAATTTGAAGGAGCTTCAGAGATGTAGAGCTAAGGGATTCGGCACACACGACGTCGGCTCCAAAGGTGCGCCACCGTGCACGAGCAAAGGCGGGACAATCACAGAGGAAATGCTCTGTAATGTCATCCCCCTCGCAACATGCAACAGAGGTAGGCGTCTCACTGATCTGAAGCACACAGAGATGCTTAGCAAAAGTGTAATGGCCCGTGATGACTCCCACAAGGCTTCTGCAGTCGATTCTCTTTAAAGACAGGAGGAATGCTGCGGATTTCTTGCAGACATTAGGGCATGCACGCTTAGTCATCCTGCAACCTGGACAATCCCTCCCTTGTGTGTATTAAACACCCAATCGTTAATGTAGGAATTTACCGTGGACAGAGGTAGACCTAGAGCTGGTTCAGGTCCTGAGAAGCTCTCCTCTGAATCCATTCTGGCGAGTTCATCAGAGATATCATTTCCTGAGATTCCAGAGTGGTCTGGAACCCAAGCAAGCCTTAATGAATTTAGTCTGCCGACTTTGGTCAAGAAGGACTTGAGTTCATGCTCTAATTTGGAGCTAGTTAGGGGTTTGCGTACAGCTTTGAGTGCAGCTTGGCTGTCAATGCATACGCATATGCTTTTCCCTCTCTACCTGTACTTCCCAACATAATGCATGGCCATTAGGATTGCGTATATCTCTGGTTGGAAGACAAATGCATATTTTCCTAACGAGAAGTGCAGTCGGATATTTTTGGGCTCAAAGAAGACCCCAGCACCGGACCCCCGCCCAGACTATCCCTTCCAGGTTCGGTATCCAGCCAGAGCTAGTCATGCCGTCATGGAAACTCGACTATGAAATTACAGCGCAGTAGGATAGCGGGCGTCAGTGCGTCAGAAGGCATGTCCATGAGACAGGGGTCGCAGGACAATTCTTGCGCAAGCACACTGCTATTCCTGTGCGAGTTGTACCAAAAGCCATTTCTCTTCAGACGAGACATGGCTTTCAGAGCGCACCCTCTGATAAATATATCAAGAGGTGAAAGGTTAATCATAGCATCTAGAGCAGCGCCCGGCGTGCTGGGGAGAACCCCCGTGCAGCTGAGACAAACCGTTCTTTGGAGTTGGGTGAAAGAGGCTACGACGTATTTGCTTGTTAGTCTGTTCCACCAGACAACCAATGCATATGATATTATAGGTCTTACCATTGCCGTGTAGATCCAAAGTACTTCTGCCGGCGGTAAACCCCATGCTTGCCAAAAGCTCCCTTGCATTGCCAGAAAGCTTGCTATCTAAGATGACTCTAAGATACTTAGCCTCCTTGGATATCGGGATGGAAGTGCCTTTTAGTACCAGCTGAGTTGAGCTTCTTAAGACGGCTGGAGATGAGCTGGTAAGGTGCACTATTCTAAAACACTTCAAAGTACCCATGGACACTGACTACATCACCCCGCAGAATGTGTTCACCAGGTACTTCGAAGCTGTCTTTCCATCCAGGGAGGAATGGGCTGAAGGGAAAGTTATACCAAAGGACTCGATCTCCCTCTATACCGATGGCTCTAAGATGGAGTAGGGTGTAGGCAGTGGGGTCTTCTCCAAGGAACTTAACCTCAACCTATCATTTAGATTCCCAAGTTACTGTAGTGTGTATCAGGTAGAAATAACAGCGATAACGGAGGCCCTGGCATCGCTCAGGATCAATGTAATATCCGCTAAGGACATTATTATTTGCACGGATAGCCGATTTGCGATAAAATCTCTGGCAGCAGTAACCCACAAATCAAAGGCTCTTAATTGTCGCCTATCTCAAGATGAGATGGCTGAACAGTTCAACATGAAAATACTGTGGGTTCCCGGGCATAGGGATATTCCAGGAAACTGCGCGGCCGACGAACTCGCAAAGTTAGGGTCAAGCAAACTCAGCTGTTGCTTTGGGCTCAAGAGGCACTTGAGAAGTAGAGCCCTTGATAATCCCAGTCCTCCTGTACAGCACAGAGGCTTGGACCTTAACAAAAGCGGATGAAGATGCCCTTGGTCGTTTCGAGAGGAAAATTCTGCGTACTATCTACGGTCCCGTTTGTTCAAACGGTGTATTGAGGAGATGATATAACGAAGAATTGTACGGGCTGTACAGCGACATCGGCCTGGTAGACGTCTACGGATACAGCGTCTAAGGTGGCTAGGCCATGTAGAGCTCATGGAAAACACAGCTCCGACCGATGATTCTTCGAATCCACCCCGAAAGGAAGGCGCGGCAGAGGGCGGCCGCATTAACGGTGGCGCACGCAGGTGGAAGGGGCCCTTAACCAACTAGGCGTGCGGTGCTGGAAACAGCTGGCCAAAAACCGTGCCAGCTGGAGACGCTTGTTGGTTGAGGCCCAGGTTCACCACGGACTGTAGCGCCACCTAAGTAAGTAAGTAAGCAACATATAAGTCAGAAGACCTTTTTCAGAATAAAATATAGGCTCTTCAAGGCTCTGGTTGGGAGCATGTACCAGCTCATCAGTAAGATATGGTTAGAGGAAAGCATGCCCGAGAAATGGAGTCTCAGCATCGTATGCCCGATCTACAAGAAGGGAGACCCCTCTGATTGCGCCAACTATAGAGGAATAAGTCTCCTTAACATCGCCTACAAAATCTTCTCTGCCATTTTGTGTGAACGCCTGAAGCCTTTTGTAAATAAGCTGATAGGTCCTTATCAGTGCGGATTCAGGCCAGGGAAGTCGCCCATCGACCAAATCTTCACACTACGGTAGATCCTGGAAAAAACCAAGGAATTTCAAGTCGACACTTACCACCTAATTGTCGACTTCAAAGCCGCATACGACAGCGTAATTAGAGACGAGCTATATAACGCTATGTCTACCTTTGCCATACCTACAAAACTCATCAGACTATGCAGGATGACTTTGGAGAATGCTCGCTGCTCCATCCAAATCGGTGAATAGTTTTGATGTCAAAAAAGGATTTAGGCAGGGCGATGCGCTGTCGTGTGATTTCTTCAACATCATATTGACCAGTACAAGAGGCACAATCTATTTTAAATCCTCGGATTTCCTTGCAAACGCCGACGATATTGACATAATAGGTAGATCACAGCCAGATGCCAATGAGGCGTTTGCGAGTATTGAGTTCGAGGCGGCGAAAGTTGGTCTGGCGGTAAACGTGGGCAAAACTAAATATATGCTGTCATTAAAAAAGGACGCTCACCACCGACATCTTGGCCAAAACGTTCGTATTGGCTGTTATAAGTTCGAGGTAGTTAAGGACTTCGTCTACCTTGGCTCCGCAGTGACCTGGAACAACGACATCAGTTCCGAAATCAAACACAGAATCACTCTTGCCAATCGCTGTTTCTTTGGGCTCAGGAGGCAAGTGAGTAATTGAGCCCTCTCCCGAACGACAAGGTTGACTCTATATAAGACCCCTATCATCTCGGTCCTGTTGTACGGCGCAGAAGCGTGGACACTATCAAAAGCGGCTGAGGAGGCCCTTGGTCGGTTCGAGAGAAAGATTTGGCGCGTGATTTTCGGGCCTATAAACGCAGACGGGAGATGGAGGAAAAGATTCAACCGCGAACTTAACGGGCTGTACAGCGACATGAGCCTAGTCAGGCGTCTACAAATTCAACGCCTAAGATGGCTGGGCCATGTAGACCGAATGGACACCACAGCTCCAGCCCGGAGAATCTTTGAATCCAACCCCGAGGGACAAAGAAGCAGAGGACGGCCGCACTTAAGATGGCGCACACACAGATGGTGGAAGGGGACCTCAGCCAACTGGGTGCGCGGCAATGGAAAAGGCTAGCGAAAGATCGTGCTAGATGGAGGGGCATGTTGGTTGAGGCCCAGGTTCACCCCGAACTGTAGCGCCCACTAAGAAGAAGATAGAGCGTATTCAACTTTGTATAGAAATCTATTTAAAATAGAACCCATTGGCTAAAGCGTTAGATGATAACTAAGCAAAATTGTGTTTATTCAATTATTCCATTGTTTGAATCGTATAAACAAAAACTCCAGCCACTTATGGCAATCACTTTTGTTCTAACATAAAAGAAATCAAAATAAATAATTGTTATCAATAGGAACAATTAGAGTAAGAATCCGCAATCTTAGCCTTTGTGTATCACTTGACAAAGAAACTGATTTGTATGTAATTGGATCAAAGGCGATTAAGACTAGATTCTCGATGCAAATAAATTAACCAAAAAAATAGTTTAATTAATAAAGGCACAAACAAACAAACATGACACAATGGAGTCTCGTTTACCATCCTGCCATAGTACATACCTAGTTTTCGTGTAGACATAGTACACGATAAAAGCCACCGATGCGACCTCCACGGCACCCAATAGGGAAAAGCCGATCGAGAAGCCAATAGCATTCTGAATATAATACACTAGCGAATCCATCCTACAAGCATGTCATTAACCGCCGATCAATTATTTACATTCGACACCGATCGATTCAAGGATCGCAATTATGTATCTTAAAAAAAAAAACTAACTTAAGTCACCAGTATGCTAATGTTCACTTAAATTATGTACTGAACTAGTGCAATTGTAATTAAGTAACAAGAGCACTCTTCTTCACAGCCATCTATAGGTCTGTATACTCGTCGTCGTATACATAATCGACAGTCATCCGGAATGATTGCAATTTATTTGCGGGACTAGAGTCCACGATTTTGTATTACTCAAGCCGCGCTACAGTGCAACGTAACGTTCCTCTTTCAATGAACTTTAAAAGCACATTACCAATCCGACCGTGGCACGAAAAAAACAAACGAAAACGTAATATTCAAATATCGTATGATCAATTGTCGAAATCGCGCACGCACCGTACCGATCCGGTCAACTCAGATACTTGTAGCGAAATGACTTCGCTTCGATCGCTCCGCTAAGTAATGAAAATTGAACAATTGCAAAGAAATGAAATAAAATGAAAACAGTATCTCAGAATGTGGTGATAGTAGATGTTCGGTCGTTTTTGTACATATTCGCTTCCCTTTCTCTACATTTTCTTTTGACAGTGGACTGCTCTCGTACAATTCTTTTTTCTTTGGGATTCTCAATCCACACTAGGTCGTAGGTGTCTATATACACTGTCCCAATAAATTGTCCGTACACCCCTGACTGATTAATTCAAAACAGTATAACTTGAAAAGTACTTATCCGATTTCACCATTAAATACCTTAAATTAAAGGAAATTCAATATACAAAATAGATAAAAGATACATTTTTTTTCATAACAAAAAAAAAAACAAAAACTGATAGCAACACGCCTCAAACTTATCAGGTTCCCTATTTTAGCCTCAAAAAATTGTCCGTACACCCTTCAAAATAAAATAAAAGTCCTGTAGGACAAAAAAATTCTGTGATATTTCTATGATTTTTGATCATTACGCTCTAAGACTTTGTTGGCGACAGTTGATATTGATCTGTGCTTCTTAAAAAAACCGGCCAAGTGCGAGTCGGACTTGCGCACGAAGGTTTCCGTATCATCTGTATATATTAATATGAAAGAGACTATGCATGTTACCTCATCAGTCATCACACTAAGCCACATTCTTGGTTGCAGGGAGGTTATCAGCATATTACTTTGATAACCAAAAATCTTCATGATGAGATATAGTTGATCATCAAAGTGTCCATTGAATTCAAATCAATTATCATACTTGATCATAGTTGATCATCAAAGTGTCCATTGAATTCAAATCAATTATCATACTTGACAGCAACGATGCGAAAAGGTGAATAACAATAATGGGAAATATGGGAAAAAGGTTTGCAGCTAGGATTAATTCATCAAAGATACAAAAGGGATCAAGACTGGGAAGTTTGCTTTGTGGGATATTGTCGACTTACCTTAGTTCAGTATGTGACCAAGGGAATTTTTTGGATGAAAATCATGTCTGTTGTATGGGAGCCCCCCTTAAATATTCATTTTGTTCTGTTTTTAGTATTTGTAGTGGTAGCGGCAACAGAGATACGTCATCTGTGATTTCAACTGTCTAACTATCACGGTTTATGAGATACAGCCTGGCGACAGACAGACGGACGGACGGACAGCGAAGCCTTAGTAATAGGGTTCCGTTTTACCTTTGGGTACGGAACCCTAATAAATCGTCGGTTTCCCAAATTACAGGTCGATATACATAAGAAACCAAAGAAGTAGCTGTTGTGCATGGCGGCGGTCGACCACGTAAAACAAGCTCCCGAATGGACGCTTTGTTGGCCCGAAAAATTAAAATCGATCCCTTCATATCTGCGCCGAAATTGGTTCAATATTTCCAGCAAACAGTAAGTGCTAGAAAAGTATCTCGTCGGTTGACCGAAGTTAATGTGGGCCCTTTTCGACCTGCCAAAAAACCAGTGAATTCGATCCGAAACCAGAAAAATCGAATTCAATTTGCAAAAGAACATCTATTGTGAGACATTCAGAAGTGGAGTTCAGTCCTTTTTAGTGATGGGTCAAAATTTTAATATCATGGGTAGCGATAGCGATGGAATTTCGTATGTTAGGAGACCACTTGACAAGCGACATCAAACTCGCTATTGCTTAAGAACTTTTAAGCATGGTGGAGGTATTGTGATGGTGTGGGGTTGTTTTTCTACTGCTGGTTTTTGTCCATTGTCTCGCATAAATGGTATAATGGACCAACACGCATATGAAAACATCTTAAACGATGTTGGGCTACCATATGCGGAATGGAAAATGCCGTTTGCTTTGGGTCTTCCAGCAGGATAATGACCCAAAACACACATCAAAGCTTGTCAAATCGTGGCTCAGTGTTCGAAACATCACTGTTATGGACTGGCCTGATTTAAACCCAATTGAGAATCTTTGGAAAATTTTGAAATAAAGAATAAATCGGATTGATGTTCGAAATGCGGACGATTTTTCCTCAAAAATAGAGAAACTTACTTATCAGGCCAGCGATCCATGGAGGATCTGAGCCTGAGCTATAGCTGCCTTCCATCCTTGACGGTCCCGGGCACGTTGCTTCCAGTTGTCAAGACCAAGATGTCTCACATTCGCGATTACTTGGTCTTTATACCGGAGGTTCGGTCTTCCTCTTCTTCTCGAACCAGGAGGCTCGGAGTCGAAGACCCTCTTAGCTGGAGCGTTGATGTCCATGCGCTCGATGTGGCCGAGCCAGTGTAGTCGACGGATCCTTGCCTTCCGGACTACATCCACATCTTGGTACAGCTCGTAGAGTTCGCGGTTGTGTCTTCTTCCCCATTCACCTTCCTCACAGACAGGACCAAATATCCGGCGCAGAATTTTTCTTTCGAAAGAACCCAAAATCGATGATGTCGATATCATCCGCGTATCCTAGCAGCTGGATGGACTTGTAAAAGATAGTGCCTTCCCTGTTGACGCCTGCCCGTCGCACTATCTGCTCCAGCACCAGGTTGAAGAAGTCACATGACAGCGCATCTCCTTGCCGAAATCCGGTGCATGTTTCGAATGGTTCCGAGGTCCTAGAACTGAATTGCACGGTGCATCGCGTGTTTTTTAGCGTGGCGTGACACAACTGGATCAGTTTTACCGGGATCCCGAATTCGGCCATCGCCCCAAACAGTTTTTCACTATGAATGCTGTCATATGCGGCTTTGAAATCGATGAAAAGATGGTGTGTATCGATTCGAAACTCGTTGGTCTTTTCCAGGATTTGTCGAAGTGTGAAAATTTGGTCTATAGTTGATTTGCCGGGCCGGAAGCCGCACTGGTAGCTGCCGATTAGTGCGGTGCAAAATGGCTTTAGACGTTCACACGATACGCTGGACAGGGTCTTGTATGCGACATGGAGCAGGGATATACCTCTATAGTTCTTGCAAGAGGTAGGATCGCCTTTTTTGTGGATGGGGCATATAGAGCTGGTATTCCAGTCGTCGGGCATGCTTTCATCTTCCCAAATTCTGCAGATGATCTGGTGCATGCTCCCTACCAGAACATCGCCGCCAGCCTTGAAGAGCTCTGATGGCAAGCCATCTGAGCCTGCGGCCTTGTTGTTCCTTAGCTTCTGAATAGCTTTGCCGACTTCTTCGATGCTGGGTGGGAGGACTACTTCAGCGGCTGGAGTTGGGATTTCCTCGGTCCCTACCACTCTCTCTTGGTCATGCTCGTTAAGCAGCTGCTGGAAGTGCTGCTTAAATACATCCACTATTCCCTGCGGGTCGGTGACAAGATGACCCTCGCAGTTTCGAAGAGTCAGGGTGCCCTTTTTGAAGCCTCCTGCAAGGCCTTTGGCTTTCTTGTAAAAGGCTCGTATTTTATGTTTATGCCTAGACTCCTCGATATCCTTGAGCTGGGAGGCTGCGAAGATTCTTTTCTTTTGTCGCAGTAGTTTTTTCTCCTCCCTTCTTCTGGCTCAGTACTCTTCTTGCGCTGCCCTGGTTTTCCTCTGCAGCGCCTTTTTGGTACGCCTCGTCGGTTGCTGCCTTTTTCTGCTCACACTCGCCATCATACCACGGGTTTCTTGTCGGGGGTGGTAGGTATCCTAAGGTGGTTTCGGCTACTTCCTGAATGGCTGAGCGGCAATGCAGCCACATATTATTGGCATTTGTGTTCGACGTAGGCATACCGTAGAGTCTTTCGCTCAGCTGCTCCCTGTAGACTCTGGCAACCTCCGGTGTGCTCAGGCGCCCAATGTCGAACCTCCTCCTGATGGGCTGGTGCAGCTTTCTGACATTGGACAGCCGAGCTCTAAGTCTTGCTGCTACGAGGAAGTGGTTAGAGTCGACATTTGCCCCTCTGAATTTTCGCACATCCAGAATGTTTGACGAGTGCCTTGCGTCAATGAGCACATGGTCGATTTGGTTGGCGGTTCGACCGTCCGGAGATCGCCAGGTTGCTGTGTGGATTCGCTTGCGAGGGAATCTTGTGCTACTTATCACCGCATTACGAGCTGTCGTAAAGTCAGCGAGTCGGAAACCGTTATCTGTTGTTGTATCGTGGAGGCTGTGCTTTCCGATCACTCCGCCAAGGGTGTTTTCCTTACCGATTTTGGCGTTGAAGTCCCCGAGAACGATTTTTACATCGTACTCCGGACAAGCTCCGTAGGCGTTGTCCAGGAGGTCATAGAAGTCCTCCTTGATAGGGTCTTCAGCCTCGTCGGTAGGGGCGTGTGCACATATAAGGCTGATGTTATAAAATCTGCCTCTGATGCGGATCACAGCCAGGCGATCACTTATAGGCTTAAAGTCGATGACCTTCGACATTAACCGCTTTCCCACGACAAATCCGCATCCCAGTAAGTGCAACCTTTTGTGACCGCTGTAATAAATGTCGCAATTTTTCTTCCTAATCATACCGTTTCCTATCCAGCGTATTTCCTGGACCGCAGTAATATCCGCCTTGTACTGCGTGAGGATTCCTTCTCAGCTCCGGGAGTGTACAGGGTTCTGACATTCCAGGAGCATACTCGCAAATCGTGTTCCTTTTTCGTGCGTTGTCGTCATCGAGTATCCGTCCGTGTATCCGAGGCATCTTGCTCATTCATAACTTTTAGGTTTTTCACGTGGGCGGATTGTTAGCCCGCCGCACAACCGCCATTCTGGTCGGGAGTTTTTTCGCTGCATACGTTTGTTCACCTCCCAACGGTTCTTGAAAAAGCTATCCAGAGGGCGCCGCGAGGAGGCCGTATGTCAACTTGACCCGGGCATTTAAACAGGGATCGTTGCTGGCATCTCGCCAGGTTGAGAGCAATCAACAACTTTACCCTGTGTGTCCGAGCCCTTGCCAGAGCCCATTCCAGAGAAAGCCTGGAATGAAATTACCTTTTGAATATTTTAATGAATTTAATTGAATCCATGCCATGGCGATCAAGGCAGTGACTGAAAATAGAGGATTTGCCACGAAATATTGAATATTTTTAAATTTTTCTGACTTGGATTAGAAGTTGCAATTGTTTTGTCCGATACTGTATGTGCTTTGGCCGCCAGAAAGTTCGCATTATCAGTGGGAATATTTCCCATCTGAACAAGACGTGCTACGAGTATCTATGGTACATGGCATCAGTGTGTAAGCGGAAAAGATTCTCATGTAATGCAAAAAATAAGAATTTTAGTCCTGATGTCAACCGTCAACAAGCAATTTACACTTTTATATTGTTTTGATTCGAGTATCAATCCAATGTCCATCGCAGCAAATATAGACAATTGTGCTGTGTGTGTTCTAGATTACGCACGCATCGAACGTGTCGTCTTAATATTTAAATATAAAATGTAAAAATGGACTCCGCTCTCCCACTTGTTGTTATATTACGAAACACATACAGATCTTTGTGGCTACGCTTTCAACTTATGGCTATGAATATGAATATGTACTCAAGTACTTGCCCAAAGGCCAGAGTTCGATCTGTAACTGTGCTACGTAGTATTTGCTCCCTTGATTCCTTGGTGATCGGTGAAGCTAATCATCTGGGACAATGTGTCCTTACTCCGTACTCCCTATGAACACCAAAAAATTTAACTAGACTGTATGATCTGGACAGAGTTTCTAAGAGTTTCTTGCGTTTCATCAGCCGCTTGCTTTGCCTTTGGATCACTTCTTATTGTTTATAACGAACCTTGACACCACACTCAGAACACGTTATTGCTAACTCACCTACGAAATGATCATTCCATACGGAAAAATATCTCAAACACATTTCCCGTCCTTCTAACATGCAGTTACAAACCTAAAAATAAAATGTGGTCTAGGTGTGACCCGCAAGACCCACACGACTTATGTACTTCTTCTTCTTTGGTGGCTTTACAGCCCATGAAGGACCAAAGCATATCAATCACCCATGTTGTGTGTGATTTATTTTTCACACAGGTGAAAGGGACCTGGATGGTAAAGGACTAGCAAAGGCCTCGTAGGGGTAGCATCTGCAGACGGATGCTGGCCCGACAAAAAGCGAGTAAGAGCCTCTGCAGCCGAACATCTTGCAGCTCTGCTAGTCAGGTCCTACTTCCACCTCCTCGTGGTGCCATCTGGAAATTTCCTTAAAAGGGAAATTACTGACGGAAGAGGCCGAATGACGAGTATCCTGCGCCACCAAACAGGATTAGTGTCGTAAAAACCACTAATTGCTCAGAAACACAAAACAGCCTCGGATAATAAAACGGAACGGATCTATGCTGACGACCCTATAAGAA
This sequence comes from Eumerus sabulonum, assembly GCA_951905685.1. Taxonomy (NCBI): domain Eukaryota; kingdom Metazoa; phylum Arthropoda; class Insecta; order Diptera; family Syrphidae; genus Eumerus; species Eumerus sabulonum. The sequence continues at coordinate 245,925,612 of OX645060.1, forward strand.
AACAAAAAACAAACAAGGACCTTCGGTTCTGTACGTGGAATGTTAGGTCCCTAAACAGACCACGTGCGGCCGAACAACTTGCGGACGCTCTAGACCGCTATAAAGCGGACGTAACCGCCATCCAGGAAATGCGATGGAATGGACCGGGTAAAAAGCGGATGAAAAACTGCGACATTTACTACGGTGACTGCTATAGGGAGAGAGGACAGAGACTATTTGGATGCGGATTTGTTGTTAGAGGTGGACTAAGACATAAAGTCCTAAGTTTCCAGTATGTGAGTGAACGCCTCATAACGATCCGCATCAAGGCAAATTTCTGTAACATCAGCCTCATATGCGTCCATGCCCCCACGGAAGACAAGGATGACTCAATCAAAGATGATTTCTTTGATCTCCTAGACCGAACATATACCAAATGCCCCAGCTATGATACCAAAATCATACTAGGGGATTTTAACGCTAAGCTGGGTAAAGAAAGCATCTTTGAGCGGGTCATCGGCAAACACAGCCTACATGACACCACATCCGATAACGGACATAGGCTGATCGACCTTGCCACGGGGCGAAATCTTCTTGTAGCCAGCACACGATTTTCCCACCTCGATATACACAAAGGCACCTGGCGGTCGCCAGATCAATCAGTCACCAACCAGATTGACCACATCGCGATTGACGTCAGACACTCCTCCACTATTCTTGATGTTCGCACTTTCCGAGGAGCGAACATCGATTCAGACCACTATCTTGTAGTAGCCAAGATACGTCAGCGCATAACACGAACACCGCGGAGTAGAGTTAGAACACCAAGCTATGACGTCGGAAAGCTACTATCGCCGGAGATCGCCAGTGCTTTTGCCAACCGCGTCTCCCTTAAGCTCTCCGATACACTTCAATCCTCCACTCAGTCAGTAGAACAACAATGGAGCCTGTGCAAACAAGCCCTGAAGAGCACAGCAACGGAAGTGCTGGGCCTTAAAGCTCCACCACGACGAAACACCTGGTTCGATGACGAGTGTAGAAGGATTCATGCGGAAAAGCAGGAGGCATACAAAGCCTCACTACACAAAAAAACAAGAGCGGCTCGGGAGCTCTACGAGCTTAAGAGAAGGGAGGAACAAAAGCTTCTCAAGAGAAAAAAGAAAGAGCACGAGAAGCGGGCGATTGAAAACTTGGAGAGGTGCTATTGCAGGCACGACGTTCGAAGATTTTATCAGCGGATAAAACGAATGTCTCAAGGCTATAAAGCCCGAACGGAGGCCTGTAAGGATGAGAACGGACACCTTGTAGTAGAATCGCAGTCGATGCTGAGAATTTGGAAAAACCACTTCTGCAGACTGTATAACGGCGATGAGAACCAACAAACCGCCGTCAGGCAGAATGATCCATTTTTAACGACCAAGATCGCAGAGAATTCCGTCTCCCTGACCTCGACGAAGTTGAGATTGCCATGTCGAAACTCAAGTCGAATAAAGCTGCTAGCGCAGATGGACTGTCTGCTGAGCTCTTCAAAGCGGCTGGGGGTGAGCTGGTTAGGTGCATGCACCGGCTCATCTGTAAGATATGGTCAGAGGAAAGCATGCCCGAGGAATGGAGTCTCAGCATTGTTTGCCCGATCCACAAAAAAGGAGATCCCTTTGACTGCGCCAACTATAGAGGAATAAGTCTCCTTAATGTCGCATACAAGATCTTCGCTGCCGTTTTGTGTGAACGCCTGAAGCCATTCGTAAACAAGCTGATGGGTCCTTATCAGTGTGGCTTCAGGCCAGGGAAGTCCACCATCGATCAAATCTCCACACTACGGCAGATCCTGGAGAAAACCAATGAGTTTCAAGTCGATACGCACCATCTATTCGTCGACTTCAAGGCCGCATACGACAGCGTAATTAGAGACGACCTATATAACGCCATGTTTACTTTTGACATCCCTGCGAAGCTCGTCAGACTATGCAGGATGACCTTGGAAAATGCTCGCTGCTCCATCCGAATCGGTGAGCACCTTACCGATAGTTTTGATGTCAAAAAAGGATTTAGGCAGGGCGATGCGCTGTCGTGTGATTTCTTCAACATCGTATTGGAAATGATTGTGCAAAAATTACAGGCCAATACAAGAGGCACAATCTACTTCAAATCCTCGCAACTCCTTGCATACGCCGACGACATTGACATAATAGGTAGATCGCAGCGAGATGTCAATGAGGCGTTTGCGAGTATTGAGATGGAGGCGGCAAAAATTGGTTTGGCAGTTAATGAGGGCAAGACTAAATATCTGCTGTCATCGAAAAAGGACATTTACCACCGACGTCTTGGACAGAACGTGCATATTGGCAGATATAAGTTCGAGGTAGTTAAGGACTTCATATACCTCGGCTCCGCGGATGAGGAAATCCTTGGTCGTTTCGAGAGAAAGATTCTGCGTTCGATTTTCGGTCCCATAAACACAGAGGGGGGTTGGAGGAGAAGATTCAATCACGAACTGTACGGGTTGTACAGCGACATGAGTCTGGTCAGGCGTCCACGGATCCAACGCCTAAGATGGCTAGGCCATGTAGAGCGAATGGACACCACAGCTCCAGCCCGTAGAGTCTTTGAATCCAACCCCGAGGGACGAAGAAATAGAGGACGGCCGCACCTAAGGTGGCGAGCACAGGTGGAAGGGGACCTCAACCAACTGGGCGTGCGGCATTGGAAAAGACTAGCGAAAGATCGTGCTAGGTGGAGAGGCATGTTGGTTGAGGCCCAGGTTCACCCCGAACTGTAGCGCCCGTTAAGTAAGTAAGTAAGAAAGGGACCTACAGCTTAGTTCGAATTCCGAAGTTGAGAAGCTACGGTTGGTTTCGCAAGTACCCCGCCGTGGAGGGACGTCGCGGAGTTTGCCGTTGACAGCCGTCGTGCGCGGACGTAAGCACATGTGATAGCCGCAAAAAAAAAAAAAAAAAAAACAAAAAAGCGTGGAAAACGGGGAAAACAAAACAAACCCGGTTGTGTTGTGCTGTGTGAACTAAAACAAAAACCAAAAAGAAAAACAAATACAAAAAAAAAAAAAAATTCAGTGCAGTGCAGAATAACACGCGTTAATCGGCAGTCCATCCACCTCCTTCCCTCTTCGGCGGGGGTTGGCACTCATTACGCCAACTGAGTGAGTGCTAATACCACTAACACATAGCGGGTCGTGAGTGTTGATTCCTGTTGGTGAAGCGGAACTTACTACTGTAAGGGCATAAAGCGCGGTTCACATTGAACGATTTATCAAGCGATTTGCTTGACGACCAAATAATGCGTAGCGTTCACACCAAACAACTTGTTGATCGACTTCACTTGCGATAGAAATTTCGATGTATTAACATGGCGGCGCATGCTCTGGTTACAGGGATGATTATTGATGAAATACTCGAAAATGAAGAAAAAAAAAGCGAATGTGGATTAAACCATGGGTCGGAAAACGTAATAATTTATCATCGGTAACTGTTAAGAGAATTTCACCAAAATTTGCCAGAGGATTTTCGTAATTATTTGCGAATTGTTAGGAACGTATGATGAGTTACTAAGAAAAATAATTCCTCATATGAATAAATCAAACCAAAATTATTTTTCTTTGTTGGAAGTCATATCGTTCATTCCGCTCAAAGTTGGTGTTGTTTCTCTGAACGCACAAGCAAAAGTGAAAAAATGCTCTGAAGTTGTACGACAACTGTTCACACTTAACGATAAATCGTTCAACCACGGCTGTCAAGCAAAAAGTTGGAAATTTTCAACTTCCTGACTACAAATCGTACCGACTTGTAGCTAGAGCGTTCACATTGGCTTTGCATACACAATTTGCCGTCCAACCACGATTGTCAAGCAAATCGCCCGATAAATCGTTCAATGTGAACCGCGCTTAACACCTACGGTAGTTCGTTTTTGCATTGCCAACGTCGGATCTTCACTTTACGGCTCTGCTTAGTTGGTGTTGCGTCCGTCAATGTTTTGCGTATTGTACTGATGGGGGAATTCAGTATTCATTCCTCTAACATTCGTGGATTAAGGAAAAATTTCTTTGCCACGTATGCCCATGTCTCTCTCCTCATATCGGCTGTTTTGGCACTTTGTGAAACACAGGCTGATGAAAAGTCTGATCCTTCGGATTTTAGTCTTCCTGGATATAGCTTAGTGCCATTATTCGTTTCTCACCGCGGTCTCGCCATCTATGTTCGTAGTGATATCGCTTACCAGCTACTTCCGCAGTATAGCCAAACATCCACCTCGGAATTTCATTTCTTATGGCTAAAATTCACTCTTCGTAAGCACACAATTCACTGCTGTTTTCTTTACGGAACCCCAAACCTGGACAGAAGCATCACGTTCGACGCGTTTGATGCACTGTCCGACTCCATCCAAAGAATTGTTTCCCGGTCTCCTCGCACTGAAATCGTTATTGCGGGCGATTTCAATGTTCACAATTCTCAGTGGCTTCGACATTCTGGACAGACAACACCCGAAGGAAGGTATGTCGAAATTTTCGCTGGGTTGAACCAATTAACTCAGCTTGTGTATGAGCCATCCCGTATCCCGGATATTGTCAGTCATACCGCCAATACCCTGGACTCTTGTTTCTTACCTCTCAACCTGATAAATACACCTTGGATGTATTATCTCCTCTAGGCTGGTCCGATCACTGTGTCATATCAGCTAAATTCCCATACTCACTCCACTCAGTTACAGAAAAAGCTCCCAAAAAAATAATATGGGAATATAAGAAAGCTAATAGGTGCGGCCTTAACAACTTCTTTCGGAGCTTTAACTGGTCGTTGTGCTTCCTCGACAACGACGTGGACGCCGCGGCTGATACGATTACAAACATTATCAACACTGGCATAAGCAATTTTATCCCTAATAGGGTAAAAAGTCTAAAGCCGGTAGATAATGCGTGGTTTGACTGGAGCTGTAAAGAGGTTATCAGGTTGAGAGAGATAAGTTTTCGGAATTATAAGACAAACACCACTGAGGAAAACCGAAAAAGATATATACAAGCCAGAAATGACTGTAACACCCACATTCGACGAGCCAAATTTTTACATGACCAAAAACTGAGGCGTAAAATCCTACAATGTCCCAAGGGTAGCGGAAGTTTTTGGTCTTTCGTTAAAAACATCAAAAACTCCGTATCGTCGTCTATACCTACGCTCATTCACAATGGCATTCCAGCTGTCAAACCCTTAGTGAAAGCTAATCTGCTTGCTGCCCACTTCGCAGCGAACTCGCAGCTCCCCAAATCATCTCAGTCACCGCCTGTTCTGGAGTACGTAAATTCCAGCATGGGACAAATTCACTTCCGTACTCGTGCAGTTGCAAGGGTTCTTAAAGAACTTGACATACTCAAATCCGCTGGTCCAGATGGTATTTCCCCAATAATTCTGAAAGGGTGTTCTTCTACGCTGGCAAAACCACTGCGTAAGCTTTTCACCTTTCCTACTCTTCTGCGCTCTACCCGAGTAGGTGGAAAACAGCATTTGTCCAGCCCATTCCCAAAAATGGCGAATCTTCTTCTCTCTCCAATTACCGACCCATTGCACTAACGTCCCTTCTTTCCAAGGTCATGGAAACACTGATAAATCGTCAGTTAATGAAATATCTCGAGTCGCAGAAACTCCTCAATGACCGGCAGTACGGTTTCCGCAGCAACAGATCCACTGGTGATTTGATGGCATATCTCACCGAGAAGTGGAATCATTCGCTCCACCAGGCGGGTGAGAGCAAAGTAGTTGCACTTGATATTTCGAAAGCATTTGACAGAGTCTGACATGAAGCTCTTTTGTCGAAAATGCGTGCATTCAGGATCGACGACTCTCTTCTTCTATGGATTAGAAGCTACCTTTCGAATCGTTCAATTCAAGTTGTCTAGGACGGATTCAAGTCTGACACTCACTATGTAAATGCTGGTGTTCCCCAGGGCTCCGTTTTGTCTCCGACACTCTTTCTCATTTTTATAAATGATCTCTTGTCTGTTACTTCTAATCCAATTCACTCCTTCGCTGACGACAGTACCCTCAGCTTCTCATATTCGTTCACTTCTTTACGACCCTGCACTTCGGCTGTAAATAGTGAGCGGCAGCGTATGTTAAGCTCATTAAATTCCGACATCGACAGCATCATCCAATGGGGTAAAAACAATAGAGTGGAATTTAATGCTTCTAAAACACAGTGTAACACCGACCTATTGCCATTATCCATGAATGGCACTTGTATCTCGGAAGCCGAAAAGCTTTCCATCCTGGGTATGTGCATCAGTGACAACCTTTGTTGGAATGATCACATATTCAGTGTCGCTAAGAATGCCGCGAAATGCCTAGGTTTCGCACGTATGCTTGCGTATGTGCGTTCAGTATTTTTCGCCTGAATTATCTCGAGAACCGAATATGACATTGACATGAGACCGGGTTCATTCGACGCGTAATAACATAACTTTGAACTGATTGAGTTTCACGATTTCGGTGTATGGAGTCGATTCAGGGTTTGGCGCCGGTTTAATATATGGAGTCGGCTCGCGGTGTGGAGTATGGAGTCGGCTCAGGGTATGAGTTCGGTTCAGAGTAAAGATTATGGAGTCGGTTCGAGATGTGAAGTTGGTTCAGGGTTTGGAGTCGGTTCAGGGTATGGAGTCGATTCAGGGTATAAGGTCGGTTCAGGGTATTGGGTCGGTTCAGGTTGTGGAGTCGGTTCAGGGTATGGAGTCGTTTCAGAGTTTGGAGTCAGTTCAGGGTATGGAGTCGGTTCAGGGTATGGACTCGGTTCAGGGCATGTGGTCGGTCCAGAGTATGGAGTCAGTGCAGGGTATGGTATCGGTTCCGGGTATGAGTTTGGTTCAGAGTAAAGAGTATGGAATCGGTTCGAGATGTGGAATTGGTTCAGGGTTTGCAGTCGGTTCAGGGTATGGAGTCGATTCAGGGTATAAGGTCGGTTCAAGGTATTGGGTCGGTTCAGGTTGTGTAGTCGGTTTAGGGTATGGAGTCGTTTCAGAGTATGGAGTCAGTTCAGGATATGAAGTCGGTTCAGGGTATGGATTTGGTTCAAGGTAAGTACTGAAATCTGGGTACGGAGTCGGTTCAGGGTACAGGGTCGATTCAGAGTATGGAGTCAGTTCTGGGTATGGAGTCGGTTCAGGGTATGGAGTTGGTTCAGGGTATATACTGAGATCTGGGTATGGAGTCGGTTCAGGCTGTGAAGTCTGTTCAGAATATAGAGTATGGAGTTGGTACGGGGTGTGGAATGGGTTTCGGGCATCGGTTCATGGTATAGAGTCGATTCAGTGTATAAAGTCGAGTCAGGGTATGGAGTCGGTTCAGAGTAAAGAGTATGGAATCGGTTCGAGGCTTGGAGTCGGTTCAGGGTATGGAGTCGATTCAAGGTATAAGGTCGGTTCAAGGTATTGGATCGGTTCAGGTTGTGTAGTCGGTTTAGGGTATGAAGTCGTTTCAGAGAATGGGGTCAGTTCAGGATTTGGAGTCGGTTCATGGTATGGATTTGGTTCAAGGTATATACTGAAATCTGGGTATGTCTGTAAGATGCGTGCGTCGCATTCTTAGACGGAGGAAACAAGTAATCATTGCTGGTGAACAGTTGGTCAGTTAACTATACTATAGTGATTGGAGTAGATTTTTCATCTGTTACGAAGGAGATCATCTAATTTTTACTTGATTTTTCTTGGCGTTAAGAAACTGATCAGCAGTTCTTTTGCTGCAGCTTTTGCAGTCTGGGTGGCTATTTCGTTACCTCTGATACCCACGTGGTTAGGAACCTATACGGCTTTGATTTTTTTTTTCATACGTATTGTTCTTATTTATTCTGTTATTGGTCTTCGGTTTTTAATATCAGATACTGCACTATCACTAATGACTATAACTTTTTTATGGCTGGATTGATATGCCGCATACAAGAAAGCCATGATTTCGGCTGTGAAAAGAACAGTTTTAATAACTTTGCCACCTCCATCAACCGACCATCACTTGGTCCTTTATTCTTGTTGGGAAGTCTGACATCAAGTATCAAAAGAAAGCTAATAACAGTAACAGGTAATATTAAAAATTCACTCTACATTTGGTGGAAGCAATGGTTTTCCATTAAAAGAGAAAAAATGTAGAGGAATCGCCTATGCTACCAAAGAAAGCCCGCTCGGTAGCAGAGGTATTGAGTAAGCGGGAGCGTTCACTGATGGGAAGAGAATATGAAATTAACACAAGAACACTAGATTGGAAACATATCAGCAATGAACACCAGTAGTATATGCAGTTGCTTACGTCTTTACCAACATTAGGTGGCACAATCTGGTGGTGGTTGCACTGTTCTGCTCTAACTTGAATGTGTGCTGATCTTCCTTGTTCTACTCTGTTCTTTTCCTCATTGAACAAAGCTAAGGATTATATTCAAATATCCAGGTCTCATCTTCAGTGATTAGAGGAAACGACATCGCGGACCAACTCCCTAGAAAAGGTTCCAGCGAAAGATAAATAGGTGCCGAAACTTCCTGCGGCATTCCCAGCAGTAACATCTCTCCATCTCCTCGTTCTCGCGCTTCTCGTGCTCCTTCCTTTTCCTTCTCAGAAGCGCATGCTCCTTCCTCCTTTTCTGTTCATAGAGCTCGCGGGCAGCTCTCGTCCGTCGATGCAATGTGGCCATGAGCCTGTCTGCACTCATCATCAAACCAGGGGTTTCTCGACGGTGGTGGCTCGAAACCGAGTATATCTGAGGCGGCCTCTCTAATGACTTTCTGACAACGACTCCATTGCTGTTCTATGGTTTCTGCAGATTGCATCGGGACCTGAGAGAGTTTGAGGGAGACTTGATCGGCGTAGGTCCTGGCGGCTTCCTGCGATTGCAGCTTTCCGACGTTAAATTTTGGTGTTCTTACCCGACTCCGTTGGTTCCGAGAAATTCGCATCCGTACCTTGGCTGCAACAAGGTAATGATCCGAGTCGATGTTGGCTCCTCGAAAGGTTCGGACATCTAGGATGCTAGAGGAGTGTCTGCCGTCGATCGCAATATGATCAATTTGGTTGGTCGATTGATCGAAAGACCGCCAGGTCCCTTTATGGATGTTGAGGTGTGGGAATCGTGTACTTGCTACTACCAGGTTATGTCCCGCCATAAAGTCGACTAGCCTTAGTCCGTTTTCTGACGTGGTGTTGTGTAGGCTGTGCTTTCCAATGACCCGTTCAAAGATAGCTTCCTTACCCAGCTTCGCATTGAAATCTCCTAGAACGATTTTGGTGTCATAGCTGGGACATTGCGCATACGTTCTGCCTAGGAGATCATAGAAGTCGTCTTTATGTCGGTCATCTTTCTCCTCTGTGGGGGCGTGGACACATAGTAAGCTTATATTGCCGAGATTGGCCTTGATGCGGATAGTTATGAGGCGTTCGCTTACATACTGGAAGCTTAAGACTTTTTTCCTGAGTCTGCCTTGAACAACAAATCCGCATCCGAATAAGCGTTGTATATTTTCTCTGTAGCAGTTTCCGTAGTATATATCACAGTTTTTCATTCGCTTTTTGCCTGGCCCATCCCATCGCACTTCTTGGAGCGCGGTAATGTCTGCCTTATAGCAGTCCAAAGAGTTGACCAGTTGTTCGGCTGCACCTGGTCTGTTGAGGGACCTAACGTTCCAGGTGCAGAACCGAAATTCGTTTCCTTTTTGACGTTTGCGGGGGTCGTCAACATGTCTGTCTCTGAACAAAATTTTTGTTTTAAGCGATAGGGATGTTAGCCCTAAGCGCAACCCCCAACCTGGAGGGCCAGGTTCCTCTCTCCCCAGGAACAGGGGGTCGGGTCGCTGCACACATTGGTTCACTAGCTGACGGGTGCCAGTATAGCTATCCAGGGGAGGCCACGCGGAGGCTGTGTGTCAACTTGGATTGAGCAGGGACAGAGATCGAAGCTGGCGTTTGCCAAGTTAAACGCGATCAACTTCTTTGCTATGTATGTTCGCTCCCTTCTCCCCTACTTGTCTATCCGCTCGGTTCCAAGCTCAACCCGCCGCTACAGAGGATATGCTAAGTCGATTGAATCGACAGACGACATCGACGAAGCGGCTTACCAGCTCAATGCAGCACTCATCTCATCCTTCAGAGACAGCTGTACACCCAGGACAACTACACACAAACGGTGTGTGCCCTGGTGGAATACTCAGCTTGAGTCCCTAAGGAAGCAGGTGAGATCGCTGTTTAACAGAGCTAAACGGTATAATAGTTGGACTGATTATAGATATGCTCTAACTAAATACAACCTCGAATAGAGGAAATCCAAGAGAATGTCTTGGAAGAAACATTGCGAGCACATAGACTCGCTGCCAAATGCGGCCCGACTCCACAAAGCACTATCTCGGGAGCACACAAATGGGCTCGGGCTGTTTCGCAAATCAGACGGCACTTTTACCGTCAATCGCAGGGAAACGCTGGAGACTTTGCTCGAGATGCACTTCCCTGGTTCTACTCCTTACTCGATGTCCTCTGACGATCAAATAAACGTCATACGTAACATTGACAGTAGAACAAATAGCCTCTCTGGTAGACTCTTTAGCCCTGACAGGGTCAAACGGGCAATTGGTTCATTCAAACCCTACAAGGCTCCAGGTAAAGACGGTGTCTTTCCTGCAATCTTACAGAAAGGCTTGAATACAATTCTACCATCACTGATAGTTCTCCTTAGGTCTTGCTTCAACCTAGGATACATACCCCAAATTTGGAGAGAGGTCAATCTCGTCTTCATCCCCAAGATTGGGAAACCAAGTGAGCAACCTAAATCCTATCGCCCTATCAGTTTGACTTCGTTCTTTTTAAAATCAATGGAGAAACTGATAGAGCTCCATATTAGAGGTATCCTGGAAAACCAGATACCTCTGCATCCCAACCAGTATGCATATCGCAAAGATCTATCTACCGACAATGCACTACACCACTTTGTGAGGCACATTGAAAATAGTTTCATACAAACGGAGATCGCAATCTGCACCTTCCTCGATATAGAGGAATACTGGCTATGATTCGATCACCACTGCACTATCCTGCAGAGGTGTAGACCATCGCACTAATCACTGGATCAGGGCGATGCTAAATAGCCGTATTATATTAGCCACATGCGGAGAGGTCTCAGTGACAGTATCGGCGGTTAGAGGATGCCCACAAGGGGGAGTCCTCTCACCACTGCTTTGGTCGATAGTCATCGACGATCTACTACGCAAGCTAACCACTCGGGGCTATGAGGTCATCGGATATGCTGATGACCTAGTAGTCATTGTTACGGGCAAGTGCGAGATCACTGCCTGTGAGCGCATGCAGCTTGCGCTCCAATTTATCTCTGACTGGTGTGGCAGAGAGGGTTTATCTATTAACCCAAATATGACGATCTTAGTCCCATTTACAAAGAGGAGAAAGGTACAACCCTGCTCAATCTTACTAAATGGCACACGCATAGGATTTTCAGAGGAAGTAAAGTATCTAGGTATTGACCTAGACCGTAGATTCAACTGGAACTCCAATATGAGAAATAAACTCATGAAAGCGACTAAGGCCAGGTGGGCCTGTCGACGCACCTACGGTAAAACCTGGGGACTTAAACCTAAGGTAGTCCACTGGCTATATATCGCGATAGTTAGACCTATCGTCACCTACGGGTCCACCGTATGGTGGTCAAAAGTTGAGCAGAAAACTACAATTGCTTAGCTTCAACGCCTTCAGAGACTAGCGTGTCTCGGCATCACAGGCGCTATGCCAACCTGCCCCACGGCAGCCCAAGAAGCACTCATTGGACTCACTCCACTGCACCTTTTTATCAAAAAGGTGGAATTACGCAGTGCAATCAGAATCCTCTGCTCGGGAACAAATATGCCATGTAGACCCGCAGGCCACATGTCCATATTACAACACCTTCCCGAGCTGGATATGATTACTACAGTCTCGGACGCACTGCCACACACCTTCACCTTTGTAAAGAGATTTGAGATACTGATCCCAAACCGCTCAGCATGGGAGAACTGTAATCCCCTGCTAAATTTCAAAGGCCTTAGGTGGTACACAGATGGCTCCAAGATGGCTTTCGGCGTTAGCGCCGGCATCTTTGGACCAAAAAACAAAATCTCGAAGGCACTGGGAATAAGTCCCAGCATCTTCTAAGCAGAGCTGCATGCCATCCTAACATGCGTAAATCTAAATCTTGAGACTGGCATCAGAGGAGTAACCATCAACATACTCTCTGATAGCCAAGCAGCGCTTAAAGCGCTGGTTTCGTACAGCACGAACTCAAAAACCGTCAAGGAATGCCATGACGTCCTGTAGGGCCAGAAGAAACAATGTTAAACTTTGGTGGGCGCCAGGCCATAAAGGTATCAAGGGCAATGAAATTGCCGACCAACTTGCCAGGAAGGGCTCCAGTGACAAGTATATTGGTCCGGAACCATTCTGCGGCATTCCCGCGTCTAAGATAAATTACTTCTTAGACAAGTGGGAAAAATTACAACACCTGTCCTTTTGGAACAGCGTTCGGGGACTCCGTCAATCCAAACGACTTATACGACCCCTGAACAAGCACCCTATTGACATACTCAAACTCAATAGAGGGGATATCAGAAGACTAGTCAGCTATCTAACGGGACACTGCGGTCTGAGATATCATTAGCCTCCCGTCTGAAACTGAGTGTCGGCTCTGTCTTGAGGACGATGAGATGGCAGAACACATACTGTGTGAGTGTGCTGCTCTCTGCCATCTTAGGAAGCGTATCCTTCTCAGTGAAGCTATGACTCCTGAGGGGATCACCCTGGCTCCTACGAGATGCATTTTCAACTTCATTGTGGAGGTGGAAAGGCTACTCGGCTAAATCGGCTGGCAGGCACAATAGATCTGCAAAGGTCGCAGTGCCGCATTGCTTTTGATAGCACTAGCCCTATATATAAAAAAAAAAAATCCGTAATTAAAAGATTCGATCAACGTAGGCGCGCACGGATATAAAAGGCAGCTGCGTGTCCCTACGCAGCTACAGGAGTCAGTCAGAAAGTAGCAAGCATAGAGACAACGTCATTGGGTCCCGATCTACATACTCTACAGTTGTTAACGACTGTTTACATTACGAGTTCGTTGAATTAAAAGTCAGACAACAATTTCACCGCGTGACCTGAGACAATTAACGAAGTAAGACGCAAAAGTCCTACACTTTGGACGACCACCTGTGCCTGTAACCCGACATTGGTTTACTTTATTACTTCATGTCTGTTTAACTAACTTATAACTTATATATGTATTTAGTGCGACTATTTTGTGCGAAAATAGCTACATATTGCAAAGAGCGCTCGTCAGTATCGGCTCAAGCAAGTCATTCAACTGCAATAACCTCGTCGTTTATGACATGCACCTTTTTGTTACGTACTATTTGCTCGTAAGTGATTAAAGTACGATATGTTGAGATCATTTCGAATATATTGAGAGACCTCAGCTTCTTCTTCTTCTTCTTGTTTTTTGGCGCTACAGTTCATGGCGAGTCTGGGCCTCCCTTAACAAACCTCGGCACAGTCTTTCGCCAGCAGTCTCCAGTGCCGCACGCCTAGTTGGTTAAGGTCCTCTTCCACTTGGTTGTATGTATGCATGTAGGCGTTACAGTCCATGAAGGACCAAAGCCGAGTTTCTCTCAACCATTTTTCCACTTGGTTGCGCCACCTTAAATTTGGCCGTCCAAGACCGCGTCGCCCCTCGGAGGAGTTGGATTCAAAGACCCTCCGGCCGGAGCTGCCCGTACATTTCACTATTAAGTCTTCTCCTCCACTCACCATTTATGCAGGTCGGAGCGTAAATGGTACGCAGAATTTTTCTCTCAAAACGACCCCAAGGGCCTCTTCAACCGCTTTCGATAAGGTCCATGTCTCTGCGCCATAAAGCAGGACCGGGATGATAAGGGTCTTGTATATGGTCACCTTGGTTTTCCGAGAAAGGGCTCTGCTTCTCAATTGTCTGCCGACCCCAGACAAACAGCGGTTGGCAAGAGTTATTCTGCGTTTGATTTCGGCACTGATGCCAGGCTCCTTTATAAATGTTGAGATGCGGGAATCGTGTGCTAGCTAGAATGAGATTACGCCCCGCCAGGAAGGCAAGTAGCCGATGTCCGTTTTCGGACGTGGTGTCGTCTAGGTTATAATTCCCCGTGATCAACTCAAACACATATATGTCATCTTTGCCCAGGTTCGCATTAAAATCTCCTAGTACATACTACTTTTATATGGTAGTTGGGGCATTGGACATAGGTTATGTCTAGGAGATCGTAGAAATCGTATTTGAGTTCATCATTCCCAAAATTAACTTTGACGGGGATTGTTATTAGACTTTTTGTCGAAATATTCTTCGAATCCACATCCATCTGTTGCCTGCTTTATAGCAGTTGAGGGCTTGCTTCAATTGATTGCCTGCACCCAGTCTGTTAAGCGACCTCACTCGCAAGTCATTTAGTCGTTTGCAGTCGTCGTCGGCCTTGTATGCTGTCATTTATTTTTTCTGTGATAGGGATGTTACCCCTAAGCACAACCCCCAACGTGGAGGGCCAGGTTCCTTCCAGGAACAAGAGAGTCGGATCGCTGCACACATTGGTCCACTATCTGGCGGATGCCAGGCAGCTATCCAGGGGAGGTCACGCGGAGGTCGTGTGTCAACTTGACTTGAGCAGGGACAGAGATCAAAGCTGACGCATGCCACCAGAGCATAGTTTTTGTAGTCTTCTTTTCTATCAAAGGGCAGCTATCATGGTAGGAAGATATAAGTGCATCCGTAAGGAATTCGACAGAGCTGTCAATTCCCTCAGGAGTATTTGTATTTATGTGTAATCCTGATGGGTTACTATAAAGAAGGGATTTATACATATCCCAATTTGTGGCTTTAACTGAACTGTAGCTTACCAGGGTCTCTGACCGAGGTCCCATATTTAGTTTAAATTTAATATGGTTGTGGTCTGAGAAGAGAGCTTCCTTAGAGACATGCCTTTGATAATGTGAGATACTTTGTTGGTAAACTGGTGAAAGGATTGTTTACGAAGTATGACATGAGTTTTAGTTAAATGAAATGTGGTATGGACGGGGTCTTTCATTAAGCGCTTTCTTACTTTAAAAGAGTAGATAGTGTGTTGCCCTCTGACGTCGACTTACTTACTTACTTACTTATCAGGCCAGCGATCCATGGAGGATCTGAGCCTGAGCTATAGCTGCCTTCCATCCTTGACGGTCCCGGGCACGCTGCTTCCAGTTACCAAGACCAAGATGTCTTATATCCGCGATTACTTAGTCTTTATACCGAAGGTTAGGTCTTCCTCTTCTTCTCAAACCAGGAGGCTCAGAGTCGAAGACCTTCTTAGCTGGAGCGTTGATGTCCATGCGCTCGATGTGGCTGAGCCAGTGTAGTTGACGGATCTTTGCCTTCCGGACTACATCCACATCTTTGTACAGCTCGTAGAGTTCGCAGTTGTGTCTTCTTCTCCATTCACCTTCCTCACAGACAGGACCAAATATCCGGCGCAGAATTTTTCTTTCGAAAGAACCCAAAATCCTGCTTATCGTCCAGCTTTCGGCTCCGTACGCAAGACTGGCAGAATGAGCGTTTTGTAAAGCATGACTTTGGTCTTTGACCCCAGTTACTTGGACAAGCCGAAGTAGCAGCGGTTGCCAAGGGCGATTCTATGCCGGATCTCCACTGTGGTGTCATTTGTGGAATTTACGTTTGCCCCGAGGTAGACAAACTCCATAACTACCTTGAAATTGTAGCTGTCAATTGTTATATTTTGTCCCAGGTGGTGGGCGACGGATTGGTTTTTGCTTGACAGCATGTATTTCTTTTTGTCCTCATTGATCTTAAGACGAACTCGTTTCGCCTGTTCTCCAATCGCCGTGAATGCTTCCACAATGCCACGGCGAGAACACGCGAGGATGTCGATATCATCCGCGTATCCTAGCAGCTGGATGGACTTGTAAAAGATAGTGCCTTCCCTGTTGACGCCTGCTCGTCGCACTATCTGCTCCAGCACCAGGTTGAAGAAGTCACATGACAGCGCATCTCCTTGCCGAAATCCGGTACATGTTTCAAACGGTTCCGAAGTCCTAGAACCGAACTGCACGGTGCATCGCGTATTTTTTAGCGTGGCGCGACACAACTGGATCAGTTTTACCGGGATCCCGAAGTCGGCCATCGCCCCAAACAGTTTTTCACGATGAATGCTGTCGTATGCGGCTTTGAAATCGATGAAAAGATGGTGTGTATCGATTCGAAACTCGGTGGTCTTTTCCAGGATTTGTCGAAGTGTGAAAATTTGGTCTACAGTTGATTTGCCGGGCCGGAAGCCGCACTGTTAGCTGCCGATTAGTGCGGTGCAAAATGGTTTTAGACGTTCACACAATACGCTGGACAGGATCTTGTATGCGACATTGAGCAGGGATATACCTCTATAGTTCTTGCAAGAGGTGGGATCGCCTTTTTTGTGGATGGGGCATATAGAGCTGGTATTCCAGTCGTCGGGCATGCTTTCGTCTTCCCAAAATCTGCCAATGATCTGGTGCACGCTCCCTACCAGAATGGCAAGCCATCTGAGTCTGCGGCCTTGTTGTTCTTCAGCTTCTGAATAGCTGTGTCGACTTCTTCGATGCTGGGTGGGAGGACTACTTCAGCGGCTGGAGTTGGGATTTCCTCGGTCCCTACTACTCTCTCTTGGTCATGCTCGTTAAGCAGCTGCTGGAAGTGCTGCTTAAATACATCCACTATTCCCTGCGGGTCGGTGACAAGATTACCCTCACAGTTTCGAAGAGCCTGGGTGCCCTTTTCGTAACCTCCTGCAAGGCCTTTAGCTTTCTTGTAAAAGGCTCGTGTTTTATGCTTATCCCTAGACTCCTCGATATCCTTGAGCTGGGAGGCTGCGAAGATTCTTTTCTTTTGTCGCAGTAGTTTTTTCTCCTCCCTTCTTCTGGCTCGGTACTCTTCTTGCGCTGCCCTGGTTTTCCTCTGCAGCGCCTTTTGGTACGCCTCGTCGGTTGCTGCCTTTTTCTGCTCACACTCGCCATCATACCACGGGTTTCTTGTCGGGGGTGGTAGGTATCCTAAGGTGGTTTCGGCTACTTCCTGAATGGCTGAGCGGCAATGCAGCCACATACCGTAGAGTCTTTCGCTCAGCTGCTCCCTGTAGACTCTGGCAACCTCGGGTGTGCTCAGGCGCCCAATGTCGAACCTCCTCCTGATGGGCTGGTGCAGCTTTCTGACATTGGAAGTCGAGCTATGAATCTTGCTGCTACGAGGAAGTAGTCAGAGTCGACATTTGCCCCTCTGAATGTTCGCGCACATCCAGGATGTTCGACGAGTGCCTTGCGTCAATGAGCACATGGTCGATTTGGTAGGCGATTCGACCGTCCGGAGATCGCCAGGTTGCTGTGTGGACTCGCTTGCGAGGGAATCTTATCACCGCATTACGAGCTGTCGCAAAGTCAGCGAGTCGGAAGCCGTTTTCGATCACTCCGCCAAGGGTGTTCTCCTTACCGATTTTGGCGTTGAAGTCCCCGAGCACGATTTTTACATCGTACTCCGGACAAGCACCGTGGCGCAGTGGGTAGTGTGTTGGCCTCTGACGCCGATGACTCGGGATCGAATCCCGACACAGCCATGTCATCGAACGTGTTTTTCACGGTGTTTCTCCTCAGCGGGGTTCTGACAAAACCCCCTGTAGTAAAATTGTCATGAGAAGCTTCTCGAAATTCGCCGTTCGGAACCGGCAATAAAACTGTAGGTCCCTTTCACCTATGTGAAAATGAAATCACACACAACATGGGTGATTGAGAGAAGCTCGGCTCAGGTTCTTCATGGACTGTAACGCCAACATACATACATACATACATACTCCGGACAAGCTCCGTAGGCGTTGTCCAGGAGGTCATAGAAGTCCTCCTTGATAGGGTCTTCAGCCTCGTCGGTAGGGGCGTGTGCACATATAAGGCTGATGTTATAAAATCTGCTTTTGATGCGGATCACAGCCGGGCGATCACTTATAGGTTTAAAGTCGATGACCTTCGACCTTAACCGCTTTACCGCATCCCAGTAAGTGCAATCTTTTGTGACAGCTGTAATAAATGTCGCAATTTTTCTTCCTAATGATACCGTTTCCTATCCAGTGTATTTCCTGGACCGCAGTAATATCCGCCTTGTACTGCGTGAGGATTCCTTCTAGATTATGAGCAGCTCCGGGAGTGTACAGGGTTCTGACATTCCGGGAGCATACTCGCAAATCGTGTTCCTTTTTCGTGCGTTGTCATAGTCGAGTATCCGTCCGTGTATCCGTCTCTTGTGTATCCGCATCTTGCTCATTCATAACTTTGTTTTGTTTTTTTACGTGGGCGGATTGTTAGCCCGCCGCACAACCGCCATTCCGGTCGAGGTTTTGTCGCTGCATACGTTTGTTCACCTCCCAACGGTTGTTGAAGAGGCTTTTCACGTCGGCTGACGTCGATGACACGGGATCGAATTCCGACAACAGCCATGTTATAGAACGTGTTTTCACGTTCTCCTCTGCGGGGTTCTAACAAAACGAAATTCTCGAAATTCCCTTTCGCCATGTTTAAATATCCGCCATGGCTTCTCTGGGTGGCGCGCATTCGAATGGTCCAACTTTTCATGACTCTGTCGCATAAATCAGACTGAATTTGACTAATGGCATGGATTATGTTGGCTTTGAGAGCAGCTGGGGTTAAACCACACAACGTTTGTGTGCATATTATCAAATTCAGGTCAAAAGAAGTCGGTAATCATCGACCTATAGCCCCCGCCGTTGACGGTGATTTGCTTTTTTTTTTTATAATTCGCGCAGCTTCAAGAGTCATAATCTTTCCATATATGTCACACAACCTGGATGGAATGCAGATGGTTTTGGTTGTAGGTGTTCGTCCACCACTCTCCACGGGGTGGTTGTCCTAGTTAGGATTCGAGAAGAACTCAACTGAATTTTCACATTGGTTATAGTTCTCAGCAAATGTTCCATGCCCTCATGGTGTCATATTAGAATTATGTACATACACACACAGAGTATGAATTTAAAGTGAACATATGCTGTGAGGGCGCCGTGGTTAGTGTGTTGGACTCTGGCGCACGATGAGCGAGTTCGGATCCCGATAACACCAACGCCATCGAATGTTTATTTCGCGGCGTCCCTCCTCGGCGGGGTACTGGCAAAACCGCCCGTACTATAACTTGCCTGGAAAAAGCTTCACGACTCACGCC
Source organism: Eumerus sabulonum (assembly GCA_951905685.1). Classification (NCBI taxonomy): domain Eukaryota; kingdom Metazoa; phylum Arthropoda; class Insecta; order Diptera; family Syrphidae; genus Eumerus; species Eumerus sabulonum. The sequence goes on from OX645060.1 coordinate 245,944,860, forward strand.
GTTCGGAATCGGCATTAAACTGTAGGTCCCTTTCACCTGTGCGAAAAATAAATCAGACACAACATGGGTGATTGAGAGAAGCTTGGCTCTGGTCTTTCATGGGGTGTAACGCCACCAAGGAAGAAGATATGCTGTGAGTGTTATGCCTTGATCAGTATGTTTCATTACTTCTCATTCATACCAGCCGTGTTGCATCATTTTTGTCCGTATAGGAATTGTGTTTTCTTGGCTTTGGAACGACTTTCAACTACAGACCTTCCGCTCGACAATCGGTGGTGTTTACCACTGCACCACAGCCACCTGCCAGAGGGCGCCGTGACGCAGTTGGTAGTATGTTGAGCTTTGACGCACGATGAGCGAATTCGGATCCCGATAACACCAACGCAATCGAATGTTTATTTCGCGGTGTCCCTCTTCTTCGGGGTATTGGCAAAACCCCCCGTAATATACTGGATTGAATAAGCTTCTCGACTCACGCCGTTCGGAATCGGCATTAAACTGTACGTCCCTTTCACCTGTGTGAGAGAAGCTTGGCTCAGGCCCTCCATAGGCTGAAACACCACCAAAGCAAAGCAGGCCTAATGTCCTCTAATGTTTTTACCCTTGCCCTTCTGCTCGCGGTGTTGCCAATAATGTCAAAGTTCGCATATTTGCACTACAGCTCAAAAACGAAAAAAATCATTCCGCAATACATGCTCGCAACGTACTCGATCGAAGTGTAAATTGGAAGCCCACGAAGGTATCAATTTCCAATTTAAAAATCATCATTACTGTCGAATTGGAATTTCACTATACAAGAAATGCACAATTCAACGTCGTTGCATTTGAGAAGTGAAAGGTGACTAAGCCATCCGTTAAAGCAAAAACGGCCACCTGGTCTCGAATCCCCTTGTCTACCATCCTCATTCGATAAACCATTTGCTGGCAAGTCCTCAACCACACTTCTATCGAACTCCGAGCCAACCGTAGCGGACTATGGTAGCTTCTCAGTTTAAACCCAGCAATCGCAAGTGCGAACAAAATAAAAAGCCCAAAAGCCCAAGTCAGACAGATGTAAAGTAAAAACATTTTATTATTTACGTTTTAAAGTGCAAGAACTCAGTTTATTGTTTTACTTCTTCTTGGCTGCTGCTTTCTTTGCAGCCAATTTCTTTTTCTTCTCGGCCAAGATCTTTTTCAGCATTTTAGCGCGATTCTCTTGTGCCTTTGTCGCCACAACGGCGAAATGCGATTTGGGCAATTCTACGTTACGGCGCTTAGCGCTCAGTAACACTCGCTTGATTTTCCTCTCCTCTGCGGCCAACAAAGCCCGACGTTTCAATACCTCAGCGTATGGGTTCAACTTGATCAGTTGGCGAGTGTTGGTCAATGGATTGAGACGGCGCACACGACGGAATACCTTTTGCTTGGGATCCCGCAATACCTTCCTGATTTCTTCGGATTTCAGTAAACGTCCCAGATCGGTGTTGGCCATCTTGGGTTGCGGTAGATTGTAGCCCTTCTTCAGGGTTGATGGTGTCTTCCATGAGCCGAACAATTCGTTGAGGCGTTGGAAGGCCGACTCGGTCCAGATAACAAAACGTCCAACATGACCGCCAGGTGCCAACTTCAAAAGGTTCATTTTGTCCACGTTCATGGTCTCAATGCCGGGGATATTTCTGAAAGCACGACGAAGACCTTCGTCCTTGTGGTAGACAATCAATGGCCCGCGACGAGCAATGCGACGACGATCACGCATTGTACCACGACCAGCACGGAAACGTTGAGATTTGTACACCTATAAGAGGAAAGAGTAGGAGTATACTACACGTCCTTTATTAGCAAGTGAATGTTAGATCGAACTACCCCGTGGTTAAGCGCAAACAAGACTTAAAGACGGAACGCCTGTCGATCTGTTTCACTCTTACAATGCCTTTAGCGATAAGGACTCTACAGTTCCTTACCACGAACAAATCGAGGCATTGTGAACAGAAACGAAACAAAAGAAATATTCGAATTCCAACTCACCTTTTGGATGTCTGCCCAAATCTTCATACGCCTCAGGAAAACGACTGCTTGCTTGGTCTTTTGCAACTTCTGGACCTCGTCCGACACGACCAACGGGAACTCGGAAACGCCATCAATAATGTGTCCCTTTGATTGAACAAGAGCTGGGACGCCAGATGCAGCGATAGCTGACACCAAAGCATAGCGGCGTTGGTTAACATTCACCTTGCGGTGCCACCTGCGGAAAGTTTTAGTGGGCGCGAACATACGACCGCCACGACACATGTTACCGAAAGCACCCTGACCGGAGCGATGGGTACCACCGCCACGGACACGGGGGATACGAGCAACAGCACGTCCAGTACCCCAGGATTCAGCAGATGTCTGATGACCTTTATAGACAAGCACATTATCAGATAACCATACGTTGCGAGATGATATCTCACTTTGACACTAACCTGCCTGTTCGCTGACGGCGTACGGTTGGCGTTTGTTGCGGCGCAACAACTGATGCACTTCATTCACCACATCGGGACGGATGGGTGCCTTGAACACAGCTGGAAGCAAGATGTTCTTCTCCTTAATCTGTTCATTCTTATCCGAATACACGGATATCAGCGGCCTGACGTTGGCTAAACTCTGAAAAGTAAGACACCGTCAGCATGTTACTCTGCACACTTCTAACCAAAAAACATGTGTACGGCATTCGCGTTCATTTTGCTCGTCAACAAACCACATTTGCGAGTAAATGCGCACACATTTCATATAAACACCGTTTGCATCGAGCACAGAATTCACTTCTTACCATTTTATTTGGTTATTTATCCCCAAATTGCAATTAATATTTATCTGCTACAGCAGAAACGTCCTACATTAAACAATGACGGACCCGAAAAGGCTGACTTTCGCCGGAAGTACAAAATGGCGGATGTGTGATTCGATTCCCAAAACAGAGATGGCAGCATTGATGTATATGGTATATGACATGTGCCAAGGGCGTGACTACACTTGGTACTTAAATATTATTATTACACAGCTAAGGTTCGTCCGAAAAATTATATTAAAATTCAATTCTTGAGTGTTCTGCGAATGTCTTATGACACGTGTAGAAGTCAAACATGCTCAGTTGGCATTGCCATTTTAGTACGAAGACTTGCATCTGAATTACATCAGAACCAGAGATAAATAAGGAGATGGAAAACCTTCGTGCGTCTGCCCTGTGATCCCCGCAGGGGTTGGTTGTTGCTTTTGTAATGCACTGCTAGCTCAGTCATAAGTCAAAACAAACTACTGAGCAAACAATTTAGTTCAGAGTGACCAAATTTCGAACACTAGTCGACACTACTTACTCATATACTTAGAGCTCGTACAGAGGACAATATTGCTGCTGTATCCACCTGTATTAATGCAGATTATGAATTGTCCATTTGCCGCTGTTCGCATCAATTGGGCCTGTGTTACTCGACTAGGAGAGGGATTTTACTTACATACTTACGATTCAGGCCGGCAGTTAATACAGCCTTCCATCCTAGGCGGTCCCGGGCAAGCTGCTTCCAGTCAGAAAGACCAAGCTGTCTTACGTCCCCGATTATTTGGTCTTTATCCCGTTGGTTTGGTCTCCCACTTCTTCTTGAGCCAGGAAGTTCAGATTCGAAGGCCCTCTCAGCTAGAGCGTTGGTGTCTTAGCGCTCGATGTGGCCGAAGCATTGTAGTTTACGGATTTTTGTTTGCCTTCCGAACTATATCCAGATTCTTGTACAGCTCACAGAGTTCGCGGTTGTCTTCTCCTCCTCTAGCACCTTGGATGTCCGAACCTGCCGAGGAGCCAATGTTGTCTCGGATCATTACCTTGTTGCGGCCAAGGTACTATGGGAATATCGCGAACACTGCAAAGTCGAGTAGGACCAGCAAAATTTGACGTCGGAAAGCTGCAATCGCAAGAGACCGCCAATACCTTCGCCGATCATGCCTCCCGCAAGCTTCATTGAACAGCAAGCGCCATCAGGGAGAAACCAAGGAGAAACCCTTGGTTTGATGACAAGTGCAGTCAGGTACATGCAGAAAAAGAGAATGCTCGTGAGATCTATGAGCGGAAAAGAAGAGCACGAGAAGCGCGCGATGGAAAAGATAGAGTTATGTTAACGTAGGAACGAGTCGTTGAGACTACCCATGGCCATCTGCTGTCCGATCTGGACCTTTCCGAGGTTGACCTTGGTGAGACTGAGTCCGATTTCTATCTTGCATCTGATGGAGAGTCTGCCAATGTCACCGCGGTGAATGTAAAAGATTGCGGATCCTACAGATTAATCTCCATCTATCAACTAGGAACCGTGGACTGTAAAAAACCTGGTACGTGGACTTGAAACATCAAATTACAAGCCCATTTACGTTCGCGGCCGATGAACTCGCAAGGTTCATCGGCCGTCAGTCCTCCAACCCTTAAGAATTTAAAAACACTAATAAGCTCGGTACAGCACATGATAAAACTTTGAACCATAGAGGCCAACAGCCCTCACTGAAACGAATGTAATATCGGCTAAACTTAAGACGGAGCATAGACCTTGTGACAACCAAAAGCGGAACCTTCACGAGAAGGAGGAAAAATACTGACATGACTCAGCTGCTACTAAAGGACACTTCCATCCCGATATCCAAAGAGGCTAAATATCTAGGAGTCATCTTAGATTGCAAGCTTCTTTGGTCAAAACATGTTGAGTCAAAACCACTAAAGCGCTGTCAGCTTTCTGGCAATGCAAAGGAGCTTTTGACAAAACATTGGGTTTATAGTCGGCAAAGATCCTGTGGATCTACACGGCCACGATAAGACCGACATTCTCATATGCATCGGTTGTCTTATGGAACAGACTAACACGTAAACACGTCGTAGCCTCTTTCACCAAATTCCAAAGATCGGTTTGTCTCAGTTGCACGGGGGCTTTCCCCAGCACGCCGGGCCTACTCTAGATGCTAGATGCTGCCACCTCTTGATATACATATATATCAGAGGATGTGCTCTGAAAGCCATGTCTCGTCTGAGGAGAAATGGCCTCTGGTACAACTCGCACAGGAATAACAGTGTGCTTGCGCAAGAATTGTCCTGCGACCCCTGTCTCATGGACATGCCTTGTGAGGCATTGACGCCCATCATCCTACTGCGCCGCAATTCCACAGTCGAGTTTTCATGGCGTCAGGATTGGCTCTGGTCGGATACTGGACCTGAAAAGAATAATCTTCGCGTTTTCACGGATTGCTCCAGGTCTGGGCGAGGATCCGGTGCTGGTATCTTCTGCACTTCTCGTTGGGAAAACATGTGTCTGTTTCCCAATCAGAGATATACGCAATCCTAATGGCCATTCACTATGTTGTGAAGCACTGGTGGAGGGGGAAAAGCATATGCGTCTGTAGTGACAGCCAAGTTGCACTCTAAGCCATACGCAACCCCCTAACTAGCTCCAAATTAGTGCTTGAACTCAAGTCCTTCTTGTACAGAGTGGTAGACTAAATTCATTAAAGCTTGTATGAGTTCCAGGTCGACTCATACAACGAAGACATTGCAGAGCACAGGCTCATCTAAGGTGGCGCACATAGGTGGAAAGGGACCGCAACCAACTGGGCAAGAGATCGTACTAGCTGGAAAGACTTGTTGGTTTAAGCCTAGGTTCACCCCGAACTGTAGCGCCACCTGAGCAAGTGAGTAAGTAAGTCCAGGCTCAAGGCTTACTACCGTATTATGTCGACGACACAGTACGGCTAAGGTTAAAGAGGAAGAAGAACAGACGAGATAACGTTGCACTTAAATGCTTGTATGCTTAACTGAGGGAGGAGGACCGACCTCGGCAAATAATTCCTGATTCTGTGCTTCGGTTAAAGGAAGATTCATTATATTTGGCGGTTCGTCCGAAAGTGGACTTCAGGGTATATTGGTGAGCATTTCTAGAGATACATGTGTTACGGGAAAAATTGTTCAAAGGGTGGAATGCAATTGGCCATACCTTCTGTGGGAACATCGATAAAACCGGGGAAGGCAAGAGACATTCCCGCTATGAACGCCTTATAGGGGTGAGGGAGCGAGCAAATAGAGCAAAGAAGTTGATCGCGTTTAACATGGCAAACGCCAGCTTCGATCTCTGTCCCTGCTCAATCCAAGTTGACACATAGCCTCCGCGTGGCCCTCCCTGGATAGCTACCCTGGCACCCGCCAGGTAGTGAACCAATGTGTGCAGCGACCCAGCCCCTGGTTCCTGGGGAAAGAGGAACCTGGCCCTCAAGGTTGGGGGTTGTGCTTAGGGGTAACATTCCTATCATGTAAAAACCTACTTGTTCCGAAACAACAACAACCTGGGATACGGACGGATACAAAGCTGACGACCCCTGCAAATGAGTAACGGACTTGAGAGCCTGCACTGGATTGTGAGATCCCTTAACAGACCGGGTGCAGGCGATCACTTGAAGCAAACCCTCAACTGCTATAAAGCAGGCAAAAGACGGATGAAAAACTGCGACATATACTACGGCAACTGCAACAAGGAGAACAAACATCGCCTATTCAGGTGCGGATTTGTTATTAGAGGAAGACTCCGACAAAACGTCTTAAGCTTCCGAGATATAAGCGAACGCCTCATAACAACCCGCATCAAAGCCCAACGCCCCAACGGAAGAAAAGGACGATCGACTCAAAGAAGAATTCTAATGCCCCAGCTACGACACAAAAATTGTTCAAGGAGATTATAATGCAAAACTGGGCAAAGAGGACATATTTGAGTCGATCATAGGAAGGCATAGCCTCCATAACACCACATCCGACAACGGACTAAGGCTAATCGATTTCCTAGCGGGGCATAACCTCCTTGTAGCAAGCACGCGATTCCCCCATCTCAACATCCACAAGGGTACCTGGCGGTCTTGTGATCAATCGACCACCAACCAGATTGATCACATTGCGATCGACGCCAGACACTCCTCCTGTATTCTCGACGTACGTACCTTCCGAGGGACCAACATCGACTCGGATCACTACCTTGTTGTAGCCAAGGTACGAACGAGGATATCAAGAATGCTTAGGAGTCGAGTAGGACTACGTAAGTTTGACGTCGGAAAGCTACAATCACAAGAGACTGCCAGAATCTTTGCTGATTGTGTCTCCTCCAAGCTCTCTCTAAATCCGCCCACAGCAGCACAAACAATAGAACAGGAATGAGCGCATTGCCAAGGCGCCGTCAGATACGCTGCCTCAGAGGTGCTGGGTTTCAAACCGCCACCACCTAGAAACCCCTGGTTCGATGAACAATGCGAACAAGCCCATGCAGCAAAACAAGAGGCATATAAGGCCATGCTGCAAGACGGACGAGAACTGCTCGCGAATTCTATGAGCGGAAGAGAAGAGAGGAACACACGCTTTTCAGAAGAAAGAAGAGAGAGCACGGAAAGCGTGAGTCTAATAAAGCCGCGGGCGCAGACGGCCTGTCTGCTGAGCTTCTTAAGGCGGCTGGAGATGAGCTGGTAAGGTGCCTGCACCATCTCATTTGCAAGGTATGGTCGGAGGAAAGCATGCCCGAGGAATGGAATCTCAGCATCGTTTGCCCGGTCCATAAGAAAGGAGACCCCTATAACTGCGCCAACTATAGGGGAATAAGTCTCCTTAACATCGCATATAAGATCTTCTCTGCCGTATTGTGTGAACGCCTGAAACCGTTTGTGGATAACCCGATCGGCTCTTATAAGTGTGGCTTCAGGCCAGGTAAATCCACAATAGACCAAATATTTACGCTAGGGCAGATCTAGGAGAAGACCCAGGAATATCAGATCGACACTCACCACCTTTTCGTCGATTTCAAAGCTGTATATGACAGCGTGTTGAGGGCGCCGTGGCGCAGAATGCTCGCTGCTCCATTAAGGTCGGTAATTACCAAACCGAGACCTTTGATGTTAAAAAAGGATTTAGGCAAGGTGACGCGCTGTCATGCAACTTTTTCAAAATCGTGCTTGAAAAGATCGTGCAAGAGTCACTGGCCAACACAAGAGGTACGATTTATTACAAGTCTACGCAATTGCCTGCGTACGCTGACGACATTGACGTGATTGGACGGACACAGCGAGATGTCGGTGAGGCTTTTGTAAGCATTGAGGTAGAAGCGGCTAAGATGAGTCTCAAGGTTAATGAGGGTAAAACCAAATATCTGCTTTCATCTAAAGGAGACGATCAACACTGACGTATTGGCCAGAACGTCACCATTGGCGGATATAACTTTGAAGTGGTCAAGGAATTCGTCTACCTTGCCTTACTGATGACCGGCAACAACAACACCAGCGCTGCGTGGGGCACGCAGGTGGAAGGGGACCTTAACCAACTAGGCGTGCGGCGCTGGAAACAGCTAGCCAAAGACCGCGCCAGCTGAAGACGCTTGTTGGTTGAGGCCCAGGTTCACCACGGACTGTAGCGCCACCTAAGTAAGTAAGTAGAACGACGTATAGATCCAAGATTAAGAAAAATGTCTTGCATCTGTATAAGAAGCCTAGGCATTTCCCAGTATTTTTGCAACACCAAATATGTGGTCGTTCCAGCTAGGATTGCTAGTGACACACTACCCAAATGGAGAGCTTTTCGGTGTCCAAGATGGAAGTGCCAGAAAGGTGGCTGCAAGTCGTTTGCACACTTGGACGACAGTAAAATTATGCTGTCGGTGTCGGAAATGAATGAGCCTAACATACGCTGCCGCTGACTATTTGCAGCCGAATACCAGAGTTAATTTATAAAATTGAGAAAGAGTGTCGGTAATACACGGAATCCCAAAACAATTTGGAATTAACGATGCGAAAGGTGGTTTCTAATCCATTGAAGAAGAGACCCTTGATCCCAAAAGCATGCACTTCCTACAATAGGATTTCATGTCAGATGAGTTCTCGCGATTCAAGAAATTTCAATAAGTTACGATTGATCAGCGTTTCCGGGACTTTGGCGAGAAAGGACGTTAGTGCAATAGTCGGTAGCTGAAAGCAGACAAAAGTTCGCCTTTTTTTTAGTATGGGCTGGACAGATCCTGTTTTTAACATATTCGGAAAGAGCCCAGAAGTGCAACAAAGGCGGAGAAAGGTTATGGTGTGGTTTTACCAGTGTAGAAGAACACTTTTTCAGAACTGTTGGGAGAATGCCATCTGGACCAGCGAATTGATCGGTAAATTCACCGGCTAGACTATTTTTATGAATGGGGCAAATAGAGCCGGTATTTTAGTCGTCGGGCTTGCTTTCACCTTCCCAAATTTTGCAGATGATCTGGTGCATGCTCCCTACCAGAACATCGCCGCCAGCCTTGAAGTGCCCTGATGGCAAGCCGTCTGAGCCTGCGGCCTTGTTGTTCTTCAGCTTCTGAATAGCTGTGCCGACTTCTTCGATGCTGGGTGGGAGGACTACTTCAGCGGCTGGAGTTGGGATTTCCTCGGTCCCTACCACTCGCTCTTGGTCATGCTCGTTAAGCAGCTGCTGGAAGTGCTGCTTAAATACATCTACTATTCCCTGCGGGTCGGTGACAAAATTACCCTCGCAGTTTCGAAGAGCCAGGGTGCCCTTTTTGAAGCCTCCTGCAAGGCCTTTGGCTTTCTTGTAAAAGGCTCATATTTTATGTCCATCCCTAGACTCCTCGATATCCTTAAGCTGGGAGGCTGCGAAGATTCCACAAAAAAGGCGATCCTACCTCTTGCAAGAACTATAGAGGTATATCCCTGCTCAATGTCGCATACAAGATCCTTTCCAGCGTATAGTGTGACCGTCTAAAACCATTTTGCACCGCACCAATCGGCAGCTACCAGTGCGGCTACCGGCCCGGCAAATCAACTATAGACCAAATTTTCACACTTCGACAAATCCTGGAAAAGACCAACGAGTTTCGAATCGATACACACCATCTTTTCATCGATTTCAAAGCCGCATACGACAGCATTCATCGCGGAGAACTGTTTGGTGCGATGGCCGAATTCGGGATCCCGATGAAACTGATCCAGTTGTGTCGCGCCACGCTAAAAAACACGCGACGCACCGTGCAACTCGGTTCAAGGACCTCGGAACCATTCGAAACATGCACCGGATTTCGGCAAGGAGATGCGCTGTCATGTGACTTCTTCAACCTGCTGCTGGAGCAGATAGTGCGACGGGCAGGCGTCAACAGGGAAGGCACTATCTTCTACAAGGCCGTCCAGCTGCTAGGATACGCGGATGATATCGACATCATCGCGTGTTCTCGCCGTGGCATTGTGGAAGCATTCATGGCGATTGAAGAACAGGCGAAACGAGTTGGTCTTAAGATCAATGAGGACAAAACGAAATACATGCTGTCAAGCAAAAACCAATCCGTCGCTTACCACCTGGGACAAAATATAACAATTGACAGCTACAATTTCGAGGTAGTTAAGGAGTTTGTCTACCTCGGGGCAAACGTAAATTCCACAAATGACATCACAGTGGAGATCCGGCATAGAATCGCCCTTGGTAACCGCTGCTACTTCGGCTTGTCAAAACAACTTGGGTCAAAACTCGGCACTTGAAAGACTAAAGTCATGCTTTACAAAACGCTCATTCTGCCAGTCTTGCTGTACGGAGCCGAAAGCTGCACGATAAACAGGACAGCGGAGCTGATTTTGGGTTCTTTCGAAAGAAAAATTCTGCGCCGACTATTTGGTCCTGTCTGTGAGGAAGGTGAATGGAGAAGAAGACACAACCGCGAACTCTACGAGCTGTACCAAGATGTGGATGTAGTCCGGAAGGCAAGGATCCGTCGACTACACTGGCTCGGTCACATCGAGCGCATGGACATCAACGCTCCAGCTAAGAGGGTCTTCGACTCCGAGCCGCCTGGTTCGAGAAGAAGAGGAAGACCGAACCTCCGGTATAAAGACCAAGTAATCGCGGATGTAAGACATCTTGGTCTTGACAACTGGAATCAGCGTGCCCGGGACCGTCAAGGATGGAAGGCAGCTATAGCTCAGGCTCAGATCCTCCATGGATCGCTGGCCTGATAAGTAAGTAAGTATGTAACCGTGGCGCAGTGGTTGTGTGTTGGCCTCCGACGCCGATGACACAGGATCGAATCCCGACACAGCCATGTCATCGAACGTGTTTTCACGGTGTTTCTCCACAGCGGGGTTCTTACAAAACCCCCTGTAGTAAAATTGTCATGAAAAGCTTCTCGAAAATCGCCGTTCGGATCCGGCAATAAACTGTAGGTCCCTTTCACCTATGGGAAATTTAAATCACACACAACATTGACGATTTTGAGAAGCTCGGATAAGGTCTTTCATGGGCTGTAACGCCAACATACATAAAACATGTCAAATCACTATGCTGTTAAGCTAAAGTCAATAACAGCCTTGGAAGATAACATTACACGCGGTAATAAGACATCAGCTAATATGCTCGAAAAAGTGAACTAAAATTTGATTTTCTCCACGGAGTACTTGAAATGTTATTACAGTTAATAGCAACCATTGATTTATCAACTCAATTAAAAGTTGTATACACTTTTGCCAATTTCTTTTTACATTTTTTGCATTTAAAAACCAAACACATAATAAATCTAATGATATCTCATAATTTTGACTTAAAAAACCAAAAATGTTCAATTTTGTGACAAGTGTATCAAGTAATCAGGCGCCATTTCAATTTTTTTTTGTAAATTGCCTGTGTGAAACAACGAAGTGAGATTACTTGTTCCGATTTTTATGAAAAAAGCGAGTGCGAGAAAAAGATTTAAAAAATGTATTTACAAGTGTTAACTACCCCTTAAGGAATTCTCAAACAAATCAGATCTTTTCCTCCATTTTGACAGTGACAACTAATGACATTTGACGAAAACAGAAGTGTTTTTTGTTCAGTGCAGTGACAGCAGCAGTGACTGATATAAGATTGACCAAGATTCTACGTCATTTGTCCATTCCTTTCCTGATTCCATTCATTGAGTTCGAGATAGATATTCGAATCGATTGTAGACAATTTTTTTATTGCAGAATAATGGCAGGAGAAGTTATAGTAGATGCTTTACCCTATATCGATCATGGATACGATGACCCTGGCGTTAGGGAATCGGTAAGTTGTACCTTAAAATCGTTTTGTTTTCTGTTGTATCATGGATTTTTTATGCTATTAAAGGCTCTGGCTATGGTCGAGGAGGAATGTCGTCGATACCGACCAACGAAAAATTACTTGGATCACCTGCCGCCACTTAACACAACAGCCTTCGAGACCAAGATGATGGCTTACGAATTTGAGCGAATACAAAACCGCCAACCGATGGAAACATTGAGTATGAAGAGATATGAACTGCCTCCACCGCCGACCGGCAAACTCTCGGAACTAATCTCGTGGCAAGAGTCGATTGATAATTCAATGGCACAACTAGAACACCAGTGGACGCGAGCCTTGAATCTCGAGTTGATGCTAGAATACGATTGTGAGTCGTGGAAAGCTTACTTGGAAATATTCACAGCCCTACAGGCAAAAGGACAGGCAATGGCGCAGGACTTAAAGAAACAAATTCAAGATATCAACTGGCAACGAAAACAAGCGCAGACACAGGCAGGCGAGAAGCTCAAAACTTTGGAGGCGCATTGGGTAATGCTTGTTTCGAAGAACTACGAAATTGAACAGCAATGCGTAGAGCTTGAAAAGCACATTGCAGAGCTGAAAACTAAGTTGGAGAAGAAACAGCGAGAATCGGCGAACGAGAACGGCCAATACTGAAAAACGTATCCATTAGATTGCAAATGTATCGTGTATGTGTGTATATAACGTAATTTATATAATTCAATAAAACAGGTGAACGTGTCCCACCACCATGATTTCAGGTCCTTTGGTGTTATTGTAATGTGTGTCAAATGGTTGCACAAACATCTTTCCACAGACGAACTTCCAGTTTATGGGGATTTTGGAATTCAGACCGCTTGTGGTTTTCCATCTCTATTATCCCTGTGTTCTGTCATATACTACTTGCTTCAATGGCTATTGACGAGGATAATGTGTTCATTTTGTCCTGAGCTTGTTTAGAGCGCCATGCCTCATTGCCATTTGTATACGTGATGAAAGCAAATTAAATGCCTCGGACACTCGAAGACGACATAGCACAAAAAAGGAACACGATTTGCAAGTATGCTCCTGGAACGTTAGAACTCTGAACACTCCTGGAGCCGCTCATAAACTAGAAATAATCCTCACGCAGTACAAGGCGGATGTTACTGCGGTCCAGGAAATACGCTGGATAGGAAACGGTATGATGAGGAAAAAGATTGCGACATCCATTACGGCTGTCACAAAAGATTGCATGTTGGGGTGCGGATTTGTCGTACGAAAGCGATTAAGGTCGAAGGTCAACGACTTTAAGCCTCGGAAAGCACAGCCTCCACGATACAACAACGATTAACGGCTTCCGACTCACGGACTTTTCGACAGCTCGAAATGTGGTGATAAGTAGCGTAAGATTTCCCCGCAAGCGAATGCACACAGCAATCTGGAGATCTCCAGAGGTCGAATCGCCAACCAAATCAACCCTGTGCTTATTGACGCAAGACACTCGTCAAACATCCTGGATGTGCGAACAATCAGGGGGGCAAACGTCGACTCGTAGCAGCAAGATTCAGAGCTCGACTGTCCAATGTCAGAAAGCAGCACCAACCCACCATGAGGAGGTTCACCATTGGACGCCTGAGCACACCGGAGGTTACCAGATTCTAGGGGGAGCGACTGAGAGAAAGGCTCTCCGGTATGCCTAAGTCGGCCAAAAATGTCAACAATATGTGGCTGCATTGCCGCTCTGCCATTCAGGAAGTTGCCAAACCACTTTAGGCTACCTACCACCTTCGTTCGACAAGAAACTCGTGGTATGATGGCGAGTGTGAGCAGAAAAAGGCAGCAACCGACAAGGTGTACCAAAAGGCGCTGCAACGAAAAATCAGGGCAGCGCGAGAGGATTACCGAGCCAGAAGAAGGGAAAAGAAAAAACTGCCGCGACTAAAGAAAAGAATCTTCGCAGCCTCCCTGCTCAAGGATGTCGAGGAGTCTAGGGATAAGCATAAAACACAAGCCTTTTACAGGAAGGCCAAAGACCTTGCAGGAAGCTTCAAAAAGGCACCCAGGCTCTTCGAAATTGCAAGGGTAATGTTGTCACCGACCCGCAGGGAATAGTGGATATATTTAAGCAGCATTTCCAGCAGAGTGGTAGGGACCGAGGAAATTCCAACTCCAGCCGCTGAAGTAGTCCTCCCACCCAGCATCGAAGAAGGCGGCACAGCTATTCAGAAGCATACATTGCATAATGCACACCACATAATAGCGTCATGTGACACCAAAAAGATATACACTGGACGGCACTCGCTAAAAGTGCCGACACCGTATGAAGATAGGCAGAAGGAATTGGAACGTAAATATTACTACGTCCACTGCACTGTGTGTCACCAGCGATATTCGATGCGAAGCATATCGCTTAATGTGTCATCTGGGGAAGTGACTCTTTGTGGAGTTAAGTGCTGCACAACAAAAATGACGACCCCCATCCTATCATTGGAAATCGATATGCGTTGGAATGCTAACGGGAATCAGTATATAAGGAACACAATTTTCGAAATAAAATCAGAATTGATTTAGAAGCCAAATTGCTCGGCAAGTCTTATTAATTCTCGAGGAGTGCCATATAAATAGGCACCCGGTCTGTCCAGTGGCGCCGAACACCACTATATGTCGACCCCTTCTCTATTGGGAAGCATATTCCTCTAAAACACTAATGTTAATTCCACAGCTTAGAACTCCCAACATTACATGGCCACCATCCTGACTTCAAGCTGATCCTACATGCAGCATCATTACAAACGGTTGCCAAGGGCGATTCTATGCCGGATCTCCACTGTGGTGTCATTTGTGGAATTTAAATTTACGTTTGCCCCGAGGTAGACAAACTCTTTAACTACCTCGAAATTGTAGCTGTCAATTGTTATATTTTGTCCCAGGTGGTGAGCGACGGATTGGTTTTTGCTTGACAGCATGTATTTCGTTTTGTTCTCATTGATCTTAAGACCAACTCGTTTCGCCTGTTCTTCAATCGCCGTGAATGCTTCCACAATGCCACGGCGAGAACACGCGATGATGTCTTGTAAAAGACTTGTAAAAGATAGTGCCTTCCCTGTTGACGCCTGCCCGTCGCACAATCTGCTCCAGCACCAGGTTGAAGAAGTTACATGACAGCGCATCTCCTTGCCGAAATCCGGTGCATGTTTCGAATGGTTCCGAGGTCCTAAAACCGAATTGCACGGTGCATCGCGTGTTTTTTTAGCGTGGCGCGACACAACTGGATCAGTTTTACCGGGATCCCGAATTCGGCCATCGCACCAAACAGTCCTTCACGATAAATGCTGTCGTATGCGGCTTTGAAATCGTTGGTCTTTTCCAGGATATGTCGAAGTGTGAAAATTTGGTCTATGGGTGGGAGGACTACTTCAGCGGCTGGAGTTGGGATTTCCTCGGTCCCTACCACTCTCTCTTGGTCACGCTCGTTAAACAGCTGCTGGAAATGCTGCTTAAATATATCCACTATTCCCTGCGGGTCGATGACAAGATTACCCTTGCAATTTCGAAGAGTCTGGGTGCCTTTTTGAAGCTTCCTGCAAGGCCTTTGGCCTTCCTGTAAAAGGCTTCTGTTTTATGCTTATCCCTAGACTCCTCGGTATCCTTGAGCAGGGAGGCTGCGAAGACTCTTTTCTTTAGTCGCGGCAGTTTTTTCTTTTCCCTTCTTCTGGCTCGCTAATCCTCTCGCGCTGCCCTGATTTTTCGTTGCAGCGCCTTTTGGTACACCTTGTCGGATGCTGCCTTTTTCTGCTCACACTCGCCATCATACCACGACTTTCTTGTCGAACGAAGGTGGTAGGTAGCCTAAAGTGGTTTGGCTACTTCCTGAATGGCAGAGCGGCAATGCAGCCACATATTGTTGACATTTGTGGTCGACGTAGGCATGCCGGAGAGCCTTTCTCTCAGTTGCTCCCCCTAGACTCTGGTAACCTCCGGTGTGCTCAGGCGTCCAGTGGTGAACCTCCTCATGGTGGGCTGGTGCAGCTTTCTGACATTGGACAGTCGAGCTCTGAATCTTGCTGCTACGAGCCGACGTTTGCCCCCCTGATTGTTCGCACGTCCAGGATGTTTGACGAGTGTCTTGCGTCAATAAGCACAGGGTTGATTTGGTTGGCGATTCTACCTCCGGATATCTCCAGATTGCTGTGTGGATTCGCTTGCGGGGAAATCTTACACTACTTATCACCACATTTCGAGCTGTCGAAAAGTCCGTGAGTCGGAAGCCGTTAATCGTTGTTGTATCGTGGTGGCAGTGCTTTCCGGCTACTCCGCCAAATATGTCTAATCATCGATTTTGATGTCGTACTCTGGGCAAGCTCCGTAGTCGTTGTCCAAGAGACCATAGAAGTCCTCCTTGATAGGGTCTTCAGCCTCGTCGGTAGGGGCGTGTGCACATATAAGGCTGATGTTATAAAATCTGCCTCTGATGCGGATCACAGCCAGGCGATCACTTATAGGTTTAAAGTCGATGACCTTCGACCTTAACCGCTTTCCCACGACAAATCCGCACCCCAGTAAGTGCAACCTTTTGTGACAGCTGTAATAATTGTCGCAATTTTTCTTCCTAATCATACCGTTTCCTATCCAGCGTATTTTCTGGACCGTAGTAATATCCACCTTGTACTGCGTGAGGATTCCTTCTAGTTTATGAGCAGCTCCAACATAATCTGACTTAATCTAACTTAGAAGCTAAGGATGGTGGGGGAGGGGGCATGGACTGCTGAGGTTGAAGTCGGAGTAAGGATTTGAGTTTACACTTCCCAGCATACGAGAAATGGGTTCATTGGAACCATAGGCGGTGCGGTGGTGGGTAGATAGAAGAAAGGGGGATTACGTACATTGCGAGGGTTAGTGTTGATAGAGACAGAGTCATAGAGGGTCACGCAATCAATGGTACCTGAAAGGAGTCGATGGATGAAGAGAATGTCAGATACAGTTCTTCTTTCCTCCAACGCGTTCATGTTGATTAATTTAAGACGGTCTTGATAGGGTGGTAGGAGCAAAGGATTATTCCAGGGGAGACCTCGAAGTGCAAAACGTAGGAATCGGCGTTGGATGCTCTCGATTCTAGAAATGTGGGTTTGTTGGTAAGGAGACCATACTTGAGAGGCGTATTCAAGAAGGGGCCGGACAAAGGTTTTGTAGAGAGATCGGGTAACGTAGGGGTTGGAGAATTCTTTAGACCATCGCTTTACGAAGCCGAGTGCTGAATTAGCTTTAAGGATTATCTCGTAGATATGTGTCCGAAAATTTAACTCCTGTTCACATAATATGCCAAGATCCCGGATAGCCTGAACGGTGGCTATGGGCTAATTATTTAGAAAGTAGAGACGGGAAGAGGGTTTGTTTCGTTTACGTGAAACAACAATCCGTGAGCGGATTGTTAGCCCGCCGCACAACTGCCATCCTGGTCGGGGTTTTGTCGCTGCATACGTTTGTTCACCTCCTAGCGGTTGTTAAAGAGGCTATCCAGAGGGCGCCGCGAGGAGGCCGTATGTCAACTTGACCCGGGCATTTAAACAGGGATCGTTGCTGGCATCTCGCCAGGTTGAGAGCGATCAAGAACTTTACCCTGTATGTCCGAGCCCGTGCCCTCTCAACAACGCTCCAGCTAGAGCTCAATTCCGGGTCTCCTGCTTCGAGAAGAAGAGGAAGATCGAAAGCAGCGTGCCTGGGACCGTCAAGGCTATAAGGCAGCTATAGCTCAGGCTCAGACCTCCATGGATCGCTGGCCTGATAAGTAAGTAATGGAAGCAAGTAGCACTCACTCGGTTTCAGTAATAAATATCTTTATTGTTTCAGTTTTTGTACATTGACTAACAAGCAATTGTAATTGTAGTAAATAGTGGTAAGCTTGCGGAATTACATGTACATGCCTATCATGCAACTTACTATACTGGTTTCCCGCCGATATCAATGTGGATTTAGTTCTATTTGAAATAGAAAAACAGAAGCGTTAGAAACTAAAGGTTCGTTCATTTTAAATGCGCGTTATTATGTATAGGCCATAGTGAGATTAAGACGATTACGATGACGTTAACTCGGTTTTCTATTCTGTTCTGCTGGATTGAGATGTACAGAAGCACATTTACAGAGTAGCTCTTTGGATATGATAGTGTGCGAACTGAGCCTACAGGGTCGTTTCAGGAACGTTGTCGTGTGAAATTATTCGTTGGTTTTGTCCTAATTCAATGCTCATCTCGAGTAGTTTCTGCTCCAGCTTGCGGACTTTGATTTGGTACTTTCTTTTCGTTTGTTCCAATGACTGAGACAGGTTTCTGAAAAGCAAAGAACAAACAACATGTATGCCTTATCACGGGGTTGGGAATGAGTTCTTCAATCTTACAAGTTCACTTTTTGCAATTCCTTTATATTGTTTTGTACTTGTTCGTATTTTTCATCGGAGGTTTTTTGTGATGCCGACACGGAGCCGAGGAGACTTTGTATTCGTATTTTCAGTTCCGATTCACGGGTCAGTGCTTCGACCAATTGCCGTTCGGTTAGGGCAGCATGATCGGCTTCGGAGAAAGACGATTGATCTTCGGTGTGCAGATTGAAGAGGGCATCAGAGTCGGATAGTTGATTTTGTAACTGCTGAAGCGCTTCTTGGAGAACGCAGATTTTCTCCAAGGCAATTTGACAGTCACGTTCTGCTTCGTCGCGTTTCTTTTTTAGATCAATGTTTTCCTCGCGAAGATTTAATAGCTCTTGCATGAGTACGGCGAGCTCCAAATCGAGTTGGGTGCTCTTTTCCTGTTTAACTTCTTTGCTTCCCTCCAATGCCATACGAGATTTTTCGTAGAACGTGCTGAATGGTGATTCTAAATTAACAATTGTGTTTTGTACAGTCGACCGGCGACCTTTTAGTTTAGAAACATGGTTCCGTAGTCGGTTATCGTCCTCCGATGTCCAAGGCTCGAAGGGTTTATCCGATATGCAAAATCTGAAATAGGAAATTCGTTAAAGGTACCTTTATAATGGGATGAAGAGTGGTCTTTCGTACGTGTTTTGCCATGGACCGAGACTGTTTTCCGAAAGGTTCTTTTCACCCTCCAAGCGATCGAGCAAGTGTCTCGCCACCGATTCAACTGAGCGCCTGCTCTCTTCAGCTGCTGCTGAGTTTTCCTTTAAAAGCGCCATTCTATTAAAAAACAAACAGAAAATAATCCAATGTTAGTTGCTTACGGGGAATTGTGATTATTTTCCTGACATACAAGGGAAGTAATTAGAACAGACTTCCAAGGGCTCTAAGGACATTCAATTACAGTTCTTTTGATTACTTGAAGAAGGAAAATTTGGGTTTGCTTGAAGGGAGGCGTTCATCGAAGGAGACCTTCTATCTCACCACTCAAGGTCTAACAACCTTATTATGTCGGCGACACAGTGCGGATAGAAGGTTGAAAGGAAGAGGGATAGAAGATTCCATTCGTCGGGCATGCTTTCCTCCGACCATACCTTGCAAATGAGATGGTGAATGCAACTAACCAGCTCATCTCCAGCCGCCTTAAAAAGTCCAGCAAACAGGCCGTCTGCGCCCGCGGCTTTATTAGACTTAAGTTTTGATATCGCTATTTTGACTTCGTCTAGGTCAGGTGGACTGAATTGTGTTACATCGTCTTCCATTACGAATGGCTCGTTCTGCCTGACAGCGGTATCTTGTCTATCGTCGCCGTTATACAGTCTGCAGAAGTGGTCTTTCCAAATCCTCAGCATCGACTGCGACTCTACTACCAGTTCTCCATTTTCATCCCTGCAGGCCGCCGCTCTGGCTTTGTAGCCATGGCATGTTCGTTTTACCTTATTGTAAAACTTACGGGCGTCATTCCTGCGGAAGCATCTCTCCATCTCCTCGATCTCACGCTTTCCGTGCTCTCTCTTCTTTCTTCTGAAAAGCGTGTGTTCCTCTCTTCTCTTCTGCTCATAGATTTCGCGAGCAGCTCTCGTCCGTCGTTGCAGCATGGCTTTATATGCCTCTTGTTTTGCTGCATGGACTTGTTCTTATTGTTCATCGAACCAGGAGTTTCTAGGTGGTGGCGGTTTGAGACCCAGCACCTCTGAGGCAGCGGCTCTGACGGCGCTCTGGCAATGCGCCCATTCCCGCTCTATTGTTTGTGCTGCTGTGGGCAGATTTTGAGAGAGCTTGAAGGAGACACGATCGGCAAAGATTCTGGCAGTCTCTTGCGATTGTAGCTTTCCGACGTCAAACTTACGTTGTCCTACTCGACTCCTAAGCATTCTTGATATCCTCATTCGTACCTTGGCTACAACAAGGTAGTGATCCGAGTCGATGTTGGCCCCTCGGAAGGTTCGTACGTCGAGAATACAGGAGTGTCTGGCGTCGATCGCAATGTGATCAATCTGGTTGGTGGTCGATTGATCAAAAGACCGCCAGGTACCCTTGTGGATGTTGAGATGGGGGAATAGCGTGCTTGTCTTATAAGGCTGCTGGCGCAGATGGCCTGCCTGCTGAGCTATTTAAAGCAGCTGAGGCACCAGCTCATCTGTAAGATATGGTCGGAAGAAAGCATACCCGATTAATGGAATGTCAGCATCGTTTGCCCCCTATAACTGCGCCAACTATAGAGGAATAAGTCTTCTTAACATCGCGTATAAGATCTCCTCTGTCGTACTGTGTGAACGCCTGAAACCATTCTTGGACGAATTGATAGGCTCCTATCAATATGGCTTTACACCAGGAAAATCCACGATAGACCAAATATTCCCACTGCGGCAGATCTTGGAAAAGATCCATGCATTTCAGGTCGACATACACTACCTTTTCGTCGATTATAAGGCCGCATATGACAGTGTCTATAGGGACGAGCTAGACCGTGCTATGCCGTGCTTTGACGTCACTGCCAAGCTCGTCAGGTTGGGCAGGATGACAATGGAGAACTCTCGCTGCTCCATTAAGGTCGGATTCAGAAAGGACAACGCACTGTCATGTGATTTTTTCAACATCGTCCTTGAAAGATCGTTCGGGTTTAAATGGCCAATACCAGAGACATGATCTACTTCAAGTCTGCACAATTGCTCGCATACGTTGACGACATTTACGTGATTGGGAAAACGCAGCGAGACGTCAATGAGGCTTTTGTGAGCATTGAAGCAGAAGAAGGTAAAATGGGCCTGAAGGTAAACGAAGGCAAAACCAAATATGTATATGCTATCGTCAAAGAAAAACGCACAACACCGTCGTCTTGGCCAGAACGTCACCTTGGCTCACTGGTAGCAAGCGGCAACGGCACAAGCGTTGAGATTAGGCGCAATATAAGTCTTGCCAGCCGATATTTCTTCGGGCTTAAGAGGCAATTGGATAGTCGAGCCTTTCCTCGGAAAATGAAGGTGACCCTCTATAAAACCAAAATCATTCCGGTCCTTCTCTACGGCGCAGACGTTTGGACCTTATTAAATATGGATGAAGAGGCCCTTGGTCGTTTCGAGAGGAAAATTCTGCGTACAATCTTCGGTCCCGTTTGTGTCGACGGAGAATGGAGGAGAGGATTCAATCAAGAACTGTACGGGATGTACAGCAACATTGGCCTAGTACGACGTCTACACACCCAACGTCTAAGATGGCTAGGCCATGTAGAGCGAATGGATAGCACACGGCCCGAAGAGTATTCGGCTCCAACCCGGAAGGACGACGTTGCAGAGGACGGCCTCATCAATTGGGCGTGTGCCACTGGAAACAGCTGGCAAGAGATCGTGCTAATTGGAAAGGCTTGTTGGTTGAGGCCCAGGTTCACCCCGAATTGTAGCGCCACCTACATAAGTAAGTAAGATACAAGGGACAAAGGGTGGTTTCTGTGGCTTAAGTTTTCAAACCAATCGTAAGCTCTGATACAATATTAAACAATACCACATAGCCATTTAACGTAAGACTGAGAACTACGCGGCACATACACATGATGACTCAGAGTACAGATATTCAATATCATCGACCGAGTCAAATCCAGAGATTAGAGCAGCCACAGCAGCCACTAGACTGCTGACGTGGCAGTTGGGTGTCATTTTCCCGATCTTAGAAAAATAAAGAAAGAGGAGAACTCTACAGATTAACCTGTAAAAGGTTCCAGTCTTGACCTCTGCATTCAATTTCAAAATATCAGTTAAAAAGAAAAGAAAACTACTTACTTGCTTTCCAGAAGCGCCAGCATAACGTCGTACGCCTCAATAGCCCGGTCACTACAATTCACGGCCGACTGCAGAGCTATTGCATTCGATTCATACTTCCCGCAGAGCAGGTAAAGATGATCACAATGCTCTTTACATTCTTCCAGCGTTAATGCCAGCACCGAATTTCTCACCTTTAAATGCTCTATTCTACGTTGTAGCCTTTGAAATTCACCGTCCAACTGTGACGCCTCGATAAAGCTGTCCATCATATTATTGCTCTGAATCAAGTCGGATACTAGATGTTCCACGATTTCCGTATTGTTCACCTATGCAAAAGGGACAGTAAAACGACCATTATTTGTTGTTAGTATAAGTGACTGACCCCCGTCTTGACGAAATCATTTTCCTTTACATGATCGTCCGCCGTCTTACGCAATTTGACTCGTTCGGCCATCTTAGGCACTGGCACCTCTGTACTTACATTCTTTACTCTATGCTTATCTAGAAGATTATCATTTATAAGTCTAAGAACAGTGGAGAGTTCCAAGGACTAACCTTTATCTATATAAACATTATTACTGCAAACGTATTTAATATTGGCACAATCCTTCGCCAGACAAGTGTTCTGGTCATCCATGTTCTCTAAGTATACACGCTTTGAATGCACATTATCCAGGTCAGGAAACACCTCATTCGAATGATAGGTGTTCTCTTCGTCTTCAGTCTTAAAGTAGTCGCCATCGTACGTGTTTGTATTCAATTTCTTCACGTTTTCATCATGCTGATGGCTGTAGCTGGCAAGAAATTCCTGGTTATCGTCCTGTTCCAGTTCTTTGTGTACAACAGCGTTGCTTTGGGGAGGATTGGCGATCTGTGATTGCAACAATGCAATTTGTGCCTTTAAATGAAGAACCTCTTCCTGCAGGGCCTAGGAAATAACATCGAATAAGTCAATGGGTTCCAATAACACAACGAAAAATGGCAGTTCACCTCTAATTGCGTTTTTGCTACAGTGTCGTTCAGTATTTTCTGATCCTCATCGATAGAGTACTCAGCGTCAAGTGGATCCGTTTGACACTCGGCATCAGGGTTTGTGAGATTCATTTCGGAGTTATACACAGAGCCTTCTTGATAGCTTATTTCTGAAAAGAAAAGAAAAAAAAAAATAACAAAAACGACGTGGAATAGAGGAAGAAAGTGTTCGGAAAAACATGGTGTTTCATTAAGCGCTTACTTACTTACCGACTTAGGTGGCGCTACAGTCCGTGGTGAACCTGGGCCTCAACCAACAAGCGTCTCCAGCTGGCACGGTCTTTGGCCACCTGTTTCCAGCGCCGCATGCCCAGTTGGTTAAGGTCCCCTTCCACCTGCGTGCGCCACCGTTGATGCGGCCGTCCTCTGCCGCGCCTTTCTTCCGGGGTGGATTCGAAGACTCGTCGGGTCGGAGCTGTATTTTCCATGCGCTCTACATGGCCTAGCCACCTTAGACGCTGTATCCGTAGACGTCGTACCAGGCCAATATCGCTGTACAACCCGTATATCTTCTCCTCCATACATCGTTTGAACAAACGGGACCGTAGATAGTGCGCAGAATTTTCCTCTCGAAACGACCAAGGGCATCTTCATCCGCTTTTGTTAAGGTCCAAGCCTCTGCGCCGTAAAGGAGGACTGGGATGATTAAGGTCTTATATAGTGTCACCTTGGTTTTCCGAGAGAGGGCTCTACTTCTCAATTGCCTCTTGAGCCCAAAGAAACAGCGGTTGGCTAGAGTGATTCTGCGTTTTATCTCAGCGCTGGTGTTGTTGTCGCTGGTCATCAGTGAGCCAAGGTAGGCGAATTCCTTGACCACTTCAAAGTTATATCCGCCCATGGTCACGGTCTGGCCAATACGTCGGTGTTGTCCGTCTCTTTTAGATGAAAGCAGATATTTGGTTTTCCCCTCATTAACCTTGAGACCCATCCTAGCCGCTTCTACCTCATTGACGTCTCGCTGTGTCCGTCCAATCACATCAATGTCGTCGGCGTACGCAAGCAATTGCGTAGACTTGAAATAGATCGTACCTCTTGTGTTGGCCAGTGGTTCTTGCACGATCTTTTCAAGCACGATGTTGAAAAAGTTGCATGACAGCGCGTCACCTTGCCTAAATCCTTTTTTAACATCAAAGGTCTCGGTTTGCTCATTACCGACCTTAATGGAGTAGCGAGAATTCACCATTGTCATCCTGCACAGTCGGACGAGTTTGGCAGGGTTGTTAAAACTAGACATGGCTTTGTATAGCTCGTCTCACCAGAGGTGGTGAGTGTCGATTTGATATTCCTGGGTCTTCTCCAAGATCTGCCGTAGCGTAAATATTTGGTCTATTGTGGATTTACCTGGCCTAAAACCACACTGATAAGAGCCGCTCAGATTATCCACAAACGGTTTCAGGCGTTCACACAATACGGCAGAGAGGATCTTATATGCGATGTTAAGGAGACTTATTCCCCTATAGTTGGCGCAGTTATAGGGGTCTCCTTTCTTATGGACCGGACAAACGATGCTGAGATTCCATTCGTCGGGCATGCTTTCCTCCGACCATACCTTGCAAATGAGATGGTGCATGCACCTTACCAGCTCATCTCCAGCTGCCTTAAAAAGCTCAGCAGACAGGCCGTCTGCGCCCGCGGCTTTATTAGACTTAAGTCTTGATATCGCTCTTTTGACTTCGTTTAGGTCGGGTGGACTGAATTCTGTTACATCGTCGTCCATTACGAATGACTCGTTCTGCCTGAAAGCGGCATCTTGTCTATCATCGCCGTTATACAGTCTGCAGAAGTGGTCTTTCCAAATCCTCAGAATCGACTGCGACTCTACTACCAGTTCTCCATTTTCATCCCTGCAGGCCGCCACTCTGGCTTTGTAGTCATGGCATGTTCGTTTTACCTTATTGTAAAACTTACGGGCGTCATTCCTGCGGAAGCATCTCTCCATCTCCTCGATCTCAAGCTTTCCGTGCTCTCTCTTCTTTCTTCTGAAAAGCGTGTGTTCCTCTCTTCTCTTCTGCTCATAGATTTTGCGAGCAGCTCTCGTCCGTCGTTGCAGCATGGCTTTTTGGCTCATTAAGCGCTTCCTATCTTTAAATTTAAATTAAATAAAGTGTGTGGGAGATATCATCGACCTCCTCTTACCTTCTATTATCAGGATGTAAGAGGTCTCCGCTCAAAAACCATCACAGAACACTTCCTTCCTTCTCACGATTTCCACAACTTGGTGACGCGCATTGAAAATAGTTTCACACAAAAGAAGATCGCAATCTGCGCCTTCCTCGATATAGAGGGAGCCTTCGATAATACTGGCTATGATTCGATCACCACTGCACTATCCTGCAGGGGTGTGGACCATCCCACTAATCACTGGATAAGGGCGATGCTAAATAGCCGTATCATATCAGCCACATGCGGAGTGGTCTCAGTGACAGTATCGGCAGCTAGTGGATGCCCGCAAGGGGGAGTCCTCTCATCCCTACTTTGGTCGATAGTCATCGATGATCTACTACGCAAGCTAACCACTTGGGGCTACGAGGTCATTGGATATGCTGATGACCTAGTAGTCATTGTTACGGGCAAGTGCGAGATCACTGCCTGTGAGCGAATGCAGCTTGCGCTCCAACTTATCTCTGACTGGTGTGTCAGAGAGGGCTTATCTATTAACCCTAATGAGACAATCTTAGTCCCATTTACAAAGGGGAGAAAGGTACAACCCTGCTCAATCTTTCTAACTGGCACACACATAGGATTTTCAGAGGAGGTAAAGTATCTAGGTATTGACCTAGACCGCAGACTCAACTGGAACTCCAATATGAAAAATAAACTCATGAAAGCGACTAAGGCCATGTGGGCCTGTCGACGCACCTACGGTAAAACCTGGGGACTTAAACCTAAGGTAGTCCACTGGTTATACACCGCGATAGTAAGACCTATCGTCATCTACGTGTCCACCGTATGGTGGACAATAGTAGAGCAAAAACTACAATTGTTAAGCTTCAACGCCTTCAGAGACTAGTGTGTCTTGGCATCACAGGCGCTATGCCAACCTGCCCCACGGCAGCCAAAGAAGCATTCATTGGACTCACTCCACTGCACCTTTTTATCAAAAAGGTGGCATTACGCAGTGCAATCAGAATCCTCTGCTCGGGAATAAATATGCCATGTAGACCCGTAGGCCACATGTCCATATTACAACACCTTCTCGAGCTGGATATGATTACTACGGTCTCGGACGCATTGCCGCACACCTTCACCTTTGACAAGAGATTTGAGATACTGATCCCAAATCGTTCAGCATGGGAATACAGTGATCCCCTGCTAAATGTTAAAAGCCTTAGGTGGTACACGGATGGCTCCAAGATGGCTTCCGGCGTTGGCGCCGGCATCTTTGGACCAAAACGCAAGATCTCAAAGGCCCTGGGAATAAGTCCCAGCATCTTTCAAGCAGAGCTGCATGCCATCCTAACATGCGTCAATCTAAATCTTTAGACTGGCATTAGAGGAGTAACCATCAACATACCCTCTGATAGCCAAGCAGCGCTTAAAGCGCTGGGTTCGTACAGCACAAACTCAAAAACCGTCAAGGAATGCCATGACGCCCACAAGACCTCGCCAAAAGAAACAATGTTAAACTTTGGTGGGTGCCAGGACATAAAGGTATCAAGGGCAATGAAATTGCCGACCAACTTGCCGGGAAAGGTTCCAGCGATAAATATATAGGTCCGGAACCATTCTGCGGCATTCCCGGGTCTAAGATAGATTTCTTCTTAGACAAGTGGGAAAAATTGCAACACCCTGAACAAACATTCTAGTGACATACTCAAACTCAATAGGGTGGATATCAGAAGACTAGTCAGCTACCTCACAGGACACTGCGGTCTGAGATATCATCTAAACAAAATTAGCCTCTCGTCCGAAACTGAATGTCGGCTCTGTCTCGAGGACGAATTTTTCCAGGGGTCAGTATTTCCTCGTACTCAATCCCCTAAAGACTTTTATAACTACATGGGTAGCTATCTTCACTTTACCACCCTTCACAACTCTCTCTATCAACGCTATATAGCTGAAACGCAAGCCAATCTTATAAGCGATCCAAAGTCCTTCTTTAAGTTTGTTAACTACAAAAGAAAATCTGATGGGTACCCCACCACTCTCTCCCTCAGTGATCAAACCTCAAATGACCCTAACATTATCGCCAATTTTTTTGCCACCTATTTCAAACAATCTTTCGCCGACGACTCCTTTGTTCCGGACCCTGCTTACTTCGATTATTTACCGAATTTCTCCCTTGGACCTTTTCTTCCTCGTACAGTCGACCCCTGTGTCATCGAAAACAAACTAAATCAACTTAAAGTTGAATTCTCTCCTGGACCCGACGGTCTCCCTGCTATATTCCTAAAAAAATGCTCCTCAACCCTCTCTTTCCCCTCTCGAAAAATCTTCACTTTATCCCTATGTTTGGGCGAATTCCCCCAGTTATGGAAAACCTCATATATAACCCCTATACACAAAAAAGGGCCGAAGAACGATACCAACAATTATCGTCCCATTGCCAAACTGTCACATATACCCAAACTCTTCGAGAGCATTTTGTACGAAATCTTAAGTTTTCGCTGCAAGTCTTTAATCTCCCCCAGACAACACGGTTTCCTCAAATGCAGATCTACAACTCCAAATCTTGTTGAACTTGTATCCTTTACCCTCTCGGCCTTAGAGAATGGCAATGAAGTCGACGTTATTTCTACCGATTTCCGTAAAGCTTTTGATAACATTTCCCACAGACTAATACTCTTCAAACTGTCTTCCCTTGGTTTCGATCCCATTTCCGTGAAGTGGATATCTTCTTACTTCAACAATCGCTATTATAGTGTTCGCTTCAGATCTGCCTTTTCTAAACCTTTAATAGCTTCCTCCGTGGTCCCCCAAGGTAGCCACTTAGGTCCACTTCTTTTCGTTCTTACCATTAACGATATTGAAATGGTGATCAAACATTCCCACATCTCACTATATGCCGATGATACCAAGTTCTTCAGGAGTATTTCCTCCAGTCATGACACTTCCCTAATCCAATTAGATCTCAATAGTTTTTCCACCTGGTGTTCCAAAAACTGCTTGAAACTCAACATGCCCAAATGCCAATCCATTACTTTTTCACGTAAACGAATCAAACCTCCTCCCCGTCTCTACTTTCTAAATAATTAGCCCATAGCCACTGTTCAGGCTATCCGGGATCTTGGCATATTATGTGACCAGGAGTTAAATTTTCGGACACATATCGACGAGATAATCCTTAAGGCTAATTCAGCACTCGGCTTCGTAAAGCGATGGTCTAAAGAATTCTCCTACCCCTACGTTACCCGATCTCTCTGCAAAACCTTTGTCCGGCCCCTTCTTGAATACGCCTCTCAAGTATGGTCTCCTTACCAACAAACCCACATTTCTAGAATCGAGAGCATCCAACGCCGATTCCTACGTTTTGCACTTCGAGGTCTCCCCTGGAATAATCCTTTGCTCCTACCACCCTATCAAGACCGTCTT
Organism: Eumerus sabulonum; assembly: GCA_951905685.1. Lineage (NCBI taxonomy): Eukaryota > Metazoa > Arthropoda > Insecta > Diptera > Syrphidae > Eumerus > Eumerus sabulonum. The sequence continues at coordinate 245,973,625 of OX645060.1, forward strand.
AAATTAATCAACATGAACGCGTTGGAGGAAAGAAGAACTGTATCTGACATTCTCTTCATCCATCGACTCCTTTCAGGTACCATTGATTGCGTGACCCTCTATGACTCTGTCTCTATCAACACTAACCCTCGCAATGTACGTAATCCCCCTTTCTTCTATCTACCCAGCACCGCACCGCCTATGGCTCCAATGAACCCATTTCTCGTATGCTGGGAAGTGTTAACTCAAATCCTTACTTCGACTTACTTCAACTTCAGCACTCCATGCCCCATTTAAGCCCAATAAATGAAAATGTTCAGAGGGCATGGGCTCGGGCATACAGGGTAAAGTTGTTGATTGCTCTCAACCTGGCGAGATGCCAGCAACGATCCCTGTTTAAATGCCCGGGTCAAGTTGACATACCGCCTACTCGCGGCGCCCTCTGGATAGCCTCTTCAACAACCGTTGGGAAGTGAACAAACTTATGCAGCGACAAAACCCCGACCAAGATGGCGGTTGTGCGGCGGTCTAACAATCCAGCCACGTAAAAAACCATAAAGTTATGAATGAGCAAGATGCCTCGGATACACGGACGGATACTCGACGACGACAACGCACGAAGAAGGAATCCTCACGCAGTACAAGGTGGATATTACTGCGGTCCAGGAAATACGCTGGATAGGAAACGGTATGATTAGGAAGAAAAATTGCACATTTATTACAGCTGTCACAAAAGGTTGCACTTACTGGGATGCGGATTTGTCGTGGGAAAGCGGTTAAGGTCGAAGGTCATCGACTTTAAGCCTATAAGTGATCGCCTGGCTGTGATCCGCTTTAGAGGCAGATTTTATAACATCAGCCTTATATGTGCACACGCCCCTACCGACGAGGCTGCAGACCCTATCAAGGAGGACTTCTATGACCTCCTGGACAACGCCTACGGAGCTTGTCCGGAGTACGATGTAAAAATCGTGCTCGGGGACTTCAACGCCAAAATCGGTAAGGAGAACACCCTTGGCGGAGTGATCGGAAAGCACAGCCTCCACGATACAACAACAGATAACGGCTTCCGATTCGCTGACTTTGCGACAGCTCGTAATGCGGTGATAAGTAGCACAAGATTCCCTCGCAAGCGAATCGACACAGCAACCTGGCGATCTCCGGACGGTCGAACCGCCAACCAAATCGACCATGTGCTCATTGACGCAAGGCACTCGTCAAACATCCTGGATGTGCGAACATTCAGAGGGGCAAATGTCGACTCTGACCACTTCCTCGTAGCAGCAAGATTCAGAGCTCGACTGTCCAATGTCAGAAAGCTGCACCAGCCCATCAGGAGGAGGTTCGACATTGGGCGCCTGAGCACACCGGAGGTTGCCAGAGTCTACAGGGAGCAGCTGAGCGAAAAACGAACACAAATGCCAATAATATGTGGCTGCACTGCCGCTCAGCCATTCAGGAAGTAGCCGAAACCACCTTAGGACACCTACCACCCCCGACAAGAAACCCGTGGTATGATGGCGAGTGTGAGCAGAAAATGGCAGCAACCGACGAGGCGTACCAAAAGGCGCTGCAGAGGAAAACCAGGGCAGCGCAAGAAGAGTACCGAGCCAGAAGAAGGGAGGAGAAAAAACTACTGCGACAAAAGAAAAGAATCTTCGCAACCTCCCAGCTCAAGGATATCGAGGAGTCTAGGGATAAACATAAAACAAGGCCAAGAAAGCCAAAGGCCTTGCAGGAGGCTTCAAAAAGGGCACCCAGGCTCTTCGAAACTGCGAGGGTAATCTTGTCACCGACCCGCAGGGAATAGTGGATGTATTTAAGCAGCATTTCCAACAGCTGCTTAACGAGCATGACCAAGAGAGAGTGGTAGGGACCGGGGAAATCCCAACTCCAGCCGCTGAAGTAGTCCTCCCACCCAGCATCGAAGAAGTCGGCACAGCTATTCAGAAGCTGAAGAACAACAAGGCCGCAGGCTCAGATGGCTTGCCATCAGAGCTCTTCAAGGCTGGCGGCGATGTTCTGGTAGGGAGCATGCACCAGATCATCTGCAGAATTTGGGAAGATGAAAGCATGCCCGACGACTGGAATACCAGCTCTATATGCCCCATCCACAAAAAAGGCGATCCTACCTCTTGCAAGAACTATAGAGGTATATCCCTGCTCAATGTCGCATACAAGACCCTGTCCAGCGTATCGTGTGAACGTCTAAAGCCATTTTGCACCGCACTAATCGGCAGCTACCAGTGCGGCTTCCGGCCCGGCAAATCAACTGTTGACCAAATTTTCTCACTTCGACAAATCCTGGAAAAGACCAACGAGTTTCGAATCGATACACACCATCTTTTCATCGATTTCAAAGCCGCATACGACAGCATTCATCGTGAAGCACTGTTTGGGGCGATGGCCGAATTCGGGATCCCGGTTAAACTGATCCAGTTGTGTCGCGCTACGCTAAAAAACACGCGATGCACCGTGCAACTCGGTTCTAGGACCTCGGAACCATTCGAAACATGCACCGGATTTCGGCAAGGAGATGCGCTGTCATGTGACTTCTTCAACCTGGTGCTGGAGCAGATAGTGCGACGGGCAGGCGTCAACAGGGAAGGCACTATTTTTTACAAGTCCATCCAGCTGCTAGGATACGCGGATGATATCGACATCATCGCGTGTTCTCGCCGTGGCATCGTGGAAGCATTCACGGCGATTGAAGAACAGGTGAAACGAATTGGTCTTAAGATCAATGAGGACAAAATGAAATACATGCTGTCAAGCTAAAAACCAATCCGTCGCTCACCACCTGGGACAAAATATAACAATTGACAGCTACAATTTCGAGGTAGTTAAGGAGTTTGTCTACCTCGGGGCAAACGTAAATTCCACAAATGACACCACAGTGGAGATCCGGCATAGAATCACCGTTGGCAACCGCTGCTACTTCGGCTTGTCCAAACAACTGGGGTCAAAACTCCTCACTCGAAAGACCAAAGTCATGCTTTACAAAACGCTCATACTGCCAGTCTTGCGTACGGAGCCGAAAGCTGGACGGTAAGCAGGATTTTGGGTTCTTTCGAAAGAAAAATTCTGCGCCGGATATTTGGTCCTGTCTGTGAGGAAGGTGAATGGAGAAGAAGACACAACCGCGAACTCTACGAGCTGTACCAAGATGTGGATGTAGTCCGGAAGGCAAGGATCCGTCGACTACACTGGCTCGGCCACATCGAGCGCATGGACATCAACGCTCCAGCTAAGAGGGTCTTCGACTCCGAGCCTCCTGGTTCGAGAAGAAGAGGAAGACCGAACTTCCGGTATAAAGACCAAGTAATCGTGTATGTAAGACATCTTGGTCTTGACAACTGGAAGCAGCTTGCCCGGGACCGTCAAGGATGAAAGGCAGCTATAGCTCAGGCTCAGATCCTCCATGGATCGCTGGCCTGATAAGTAAGTAAGTAAGATAAAACAACATTTGCTGCTCGGAAGAAGGCAAAAGCGGACCGGCCTTCCGTGGTGCGTTCCACCAATTTTTTTGGGAGTGATTTCCTTAAAGAGCAGTCACGATTGTTAGATAAAATATCGAAGGGACCATGGACGCCAATGCACCATGGAATAATTGCATTAATTGCGCTACTTATTACTGCCTCAGGAGGTAGATCAAAGCCTCACCATTACGCTTGGTAAAGTAAAATTCTGTCTGATCATTATAGCTCACGAAAATGAAATATCCTTGGTGTATCAGGCAAGAACATAGCGTGATTAAGGCCCAATCTTATGTTATGACACTTTACGTTCCTCAAAAAATAGGTGCAACTTGAATGAAGACAATAAATGCAACAGTACATACCACTTCCCTCCGGTTCGTTCTCTTCCAGTATGGTGTTCTCCTGTTTCGCTCGTAACTTCTTACTCAGCTCCGCTATCACACAATGCATTTCCGTAATACGACTTTCATGAGCTGCACTTATTACCTCCAGTCTTCGATAACAGCGCTCCTTATCCTCGGTGGCCTCGTCCAGTTTCCTCTTATACTCATCACGGCACTTTTCCGATTTCTGTAACTTCTGCAGCAATTCCTTGATTTGCGTTTCCAGCTCATGTATCGACAAGTTCTCGACCTTCAATTAAAAGAAAAAATACACAACATGCGGTTGCTGAAAATGATTAAATCATCAATGCACAATGCAGACACACGTTAATGCGACGTATCTGTGGTGGCTGTGTGATCAACGTATATTCCCAACTCCTATGCAATTCGCTCTTTTGCAGACGATTGCCACCGTTTTCCTTTTGAAAGTCGGAGCAACACAAACAGCTAAGACTTTTGGGCAATTGCGATATCGACATTACACATGCATCAGTGAACTGTTCGAGCGTTAAGTCATAAGGTAGCCATAACCCGCACAACTCCCCAGTGCGACGGATGATCTTTTTCGACAGGCAGCAATCACAGGATGCAATTTATGTGAACAATTCCAATTGTCACGGCCTCCTTAGTAACTAAATTGAATAATGAATATTCTGTGAATTCATTTTGTATTTTTTTCTTGTCTTTTACTTGCTCCCACTCTGGGTATCACTGGCTCGAACTCTTCGTGTCAAATGCACTAACGTCATGTGGTTGTGATACTTGCGCACTAGGGGCTGGTATTTTAAGAAAATTTGCTTTCAATCAATACACGTTCTCCGTAGGATATACGGGTATTGCTTAATTTATTAAAGACATGCCGGAGAAGAAGCCAACGTCTTGGTTGCCTCCCCAAATGAGCGCGCTAATTGGAACAATTGCGGCGTATAAATGGAATAATTGACATTAGATCACGACGAACTGGTGTAGTAATGGTTAAACAACAGCAACAGGTTGGCAATATATCGAGCATAAGGAGTTAAGTTTATTACTTTTTGATCAGGTGAGGAAAAGAAAAGGATTAAGGGCTATAGGTACCACCACACACACACACTTTCGATCCGAACCCGTTTTACCTTATTAACAATATCCAGCGTTGAGCAAGAGCTTATGTTATTGTCGCTTTCGTTGTTATCCCTCTGTAGGGAACCTTTACTGTCAACCAAACCGACATAGTCCGAAGCAGACATCCCTCGTGGTGATGTGCTCCCAAATATGTACTCGTGATCATTAAAGTTCTTAAATATATCCTGCTGACCGTGTTCCGCACTCTTGAGGCTATTCATGACCATGCATTTCGACAGCGGTGCACTTTTTCCATTTGCACCAACACCACCTCCGTTCCCAACCTTCGCACACGTTTCCATTTTCTCTACGTTCGATCCCTTTCGATTGCGCCCGACTCTTCTGCTGCCGTCGAAACAACGATCCTGAGACTCAAACTCTATCACCGTATCTATCATTCATATGTACATACGTACGTACGTGTATCTTTTTACAACACTGCTAGGCAAACACCATCGTTTTACATAAATGGGGTAAACGTTAAAACAGTCTCCTGCTTCGCTTTTATCTTTTTATTAGGGGAGCTGCCGAGCAGATGGGACTCTGTGGACCATTGAGTGTTTACATTTTTACAAATGAATTCGCTTTTTCTTGCTACATCAGTGTACGCCCAAGAAACTTGCGTGTGTACTTTGGCGTCGCAGTGTGGCTCGGGCGGTCTCGCAAACATTCACAGCACTTTTGGCACTTACACGGTGCTTTCGCACAATTGGTTTAATTAATAAAATTCGATTTTGAAGTGATTTAAATTGAGGAGAAGCCCATGGCTGCACCACGCTAAATTAGGAATTATAAACACGACCGAATTGGGTATATGTACATATCGGGGTACATATGCATCGGTTGGGCAGTTGTCATGTAATTGTAGTCCTCTCTGTTGCTCGTGGGGCCATCTGTCGGTAGGAGATTATGCGATTGAGCAACCCAGTAGCATTGCCAGTTGTTAAAAATTTCGTACCACTTGCCTCGATACAAATACAAAAGTGTGGTCTTGGTGAGACACACAAGGCCCACACGACTAACTTCCCATCCCCGACGTAAAAAGAGGGGTGCTATAGGTTTGAGGTGTCTGTGTGTCTGTCTGTGGCATCATAAATCCCGAACGAATGGACCGATTATGATGCCCTTTTTTTTTTGTTGAAAGCTTACTTACTTACTTAGGTGGCGCTATAGCCCGTGGTGGACCTGGGCCTCAACCAACAAGCGTCTTCAGCTGGTATGGTCTTTGGCCAGCTGTTTCCGGCGCCGCATGTCCACTTAGTTAAGGTCCTGTATACGCTGTATTTTCCATGCGCTCTACATGTCCTAGCCTCTTTAGACGCTGATCCGTAGACGTCGTACCAGGCCGATGTCGCTGTACAACCATTACAGTTCTTCGTTGAATCTTCTCTTCCATACTCCGTTTGAACAAACGGGACCGTAGATAGGCGTAGAATTTTCCTCTTGAAACGACCAAGGGCATCTTCATCCGCTTTTGTTAAGGTCCAAGCCTTTGCGCTGTAAGGGAGGACTGGGATGATCAGGGTCTTATATAGTGTCCGAGAGTGGGCTCTACTTCTCAATTGCCTCTTGAGCCCAAAGCACCAGCGGTTGGCAATAGTGATTCTGGGTGTGATCTCAGCGCTGATGTTGTTGTCGCCGGTCATCAGTGAGCCAAGGTAGGCGAATTCCTTGACCACTTCAAAGTTATATATCCGCCCATGGCGACGTTCTGGCCAATACGTTGGTATTGACCGTCTCTTTAAGATGAAAGCAGATATTTAGTTTTACCTTAATTAACCTTGAGACCCATCCTAGCCGCTTCTACCTCAATGCTCACAAAGGCCTCATTGACGTCTCGCTGTGACCGTCAAATCACGTCAATGTCTTCGGCGTACGCAAGCAATTGCGTAGACTTGAAATAAATTGTACCCCTTGTGTTGGCCAGTGACCCTTGCACGATCTTTTCAAACACGATGTTGAAAAAGTTGCATAACAGCGCGTCACCTTGCCCAAATCCCTTTCTAACATCAAAGGTCTCGGTTTGCTTATTACCGACCTTAATGGTGCAGCGAGAATTCTCCATTGTCATCCTGCACAGTCGGACGAGTTTGGCAGGGATGTTAAAACTAGACATGGCTTTGTATAGCTCATCTCTATACATGCTGTCATATGCAGCCTTGAAATCGACGAAGAGGTGGTGAGTGTCGATTTGGTATTCCTGGGTCTTCTCCAAGATCTGCCGTAGCGTAAATATTTGGTCTATTGTGGATTTACCTGGCCTGAAACCACACTGATAAGAGCCGCTCAGGTTATCCACAAACGGTTTCAGGCGCTCACACAATACGGCAGAGAAGATCTTATATGCGATGTTAAGGAGACTTATGTATTCCCCTATAGTTGGCGCAGTTATAGGGGTCTCCTTTCTCATGAACCGGGCAAGGTTAGTTGGGTGCCCTATTGACATGAGGTCGCGGCTCACTTAGACTAGTAAGAGTCCATTGTGCCCATTTTTAAAAGCTAACGAATGGATTCGTCCCTACAGCTTCTGCAATAATCGTTGTAGGGCTGGCCTAGTCTAGCTGCATGATATGATATCATGCAGTGCCCAGTGAGGGCACCGATTACCAGTCGTATAATCCCTCTACCAAGATTTAGCAGACTTTCCGTCCTTTTCTTGTCATAGACAAGCCATGTTAGCATTGCCGTAGCGCATGTATCTAATTGACACCATCGCTTGTTGGCCCTTCCCAGTAATACCACCCCTATTTCTCTGAATAGTTCTTGCCTCAGTTGGGATCTGCGAAGTATCTACACCTGATCGCAGACCGATTTAGTTGAAAACTTACTCAGTTCTAAGTTGCAGTTAAGTTACGCGTGGAATGAACTCGATCTCATGTCAATACCATCTTTGGTTCTCGAGACAATCGAGGCGAAAATTCCAGTACGCGCATACGCACATGCGTACATACACACACACACCTACGTCTATATAAAAACCTTGGATTTGGATTCTGGTGACCTTGAAACGTGGAGATATTTCAAAATTTGGAATTCGCAAAATCGGCCCAATTACAATAACTTTCCACTGGGAAGTTAATAAATAACTTTGGGTATCTGTCGAATTACTAACTTAGGTGGCGCCACAGTTCGGGGTGAACCTGGGTCAACCAACAAGGCTTTCCAGCTAGAACGATCTTTTGCTAGCTGTTTCCAGTGTCGCACGTCCAGCTGACTGAGATCCTTTCCACCCGTGTGTGCCACCTTAGATGCGGCCGTCCTCTGCAACGTCGTTTATTTGGGTTGGAGTCGAAGACTCTTCGGACCGGAGCTGTGCTGTCACGTCGTTTTCATGGCCCAGCCCTCTTAGACGTTGGATCCGTAGACGTAGTACTAGGCCGATATCGCATAACAGCCTGTGCAGTTTTTCCTCTCGAAATGGCCAAGGGCCTCTTCATCCAATTTCGATAAAGTCCAAACCTCTGCACCGTAGAAGAGGACCGGGATGATTAAAGTTTCATAGAGGATCACCTTAGTTTCCCGAGGGAGGCCTCTACTACTCAATTGCCTCTTGAGCATGAAAAAACAGAGGTTAGCAAGAGTTATTCTGCATCTAATCTCAGCGCTGGTGTCGTTGTTCCGTGCTACCACTGAGCCAAGGTAGACGAAATCCTTGACTACATCAAAGTTATAGCTGCTGCCTATAGGTAAGTTCTGGCCAAGACGTCGGTGTTGTGCGCCTTTTTTTGACGACAGCATATATTTGGGTTTGCCCTCGTTTGCCACAAAAGCTTCATTGACGTCTCGGTGGGTTCTCCCAATCATGTCAATGTCATCAGCGTAGGCAAGCAATTGTGCAGACTTGAAGTAGATCGTACCTCTTGTAATGGCCGCAGAGTCCCGCACGATTTTTTCAAGAATAATGTTGAAGAAATCACATGACAGTGCGTCACCCTGTCTAAAACCTTTTTTAACATCAAAGGGGTCGGTTAGTTCACCTCCGACCTTAATGGAGCAGCGAGAGTTCTCCATAGTCATCCTGCACATTCTGACGAGTTTGGCAGGAATGTTAAAACATGACATGGCTCTGTATAGCTCGTCCCTATAAACACTATCGTACGCGGCTTTAAAGTCGACGAAAAGATGGTGCGTGTCGACCTGAAATTCATGGGTCTTTTCCAAGATCTGCCGCAGTGTAAATTTACGAATGGTTCCCAGGTCCTAGAACCGAATTGCACGGTGCATCGCGTGTTTTTTAGCGTGGCGCGACACAACTGGATCAGTTTTACCGGGATCCCGAATTCGGCCATCGCACCAAACAGTTCTTCACGATGAATGCTGTCGTATGCGGCTTTGAAATCGATGAAAAGATAGTGTGTATCGATTCGAAACTCGTTGGTCTTTTCCAGGATTTGTCGAAGTGTGAAAATTTGGTCTATAGTTGATTTGCCGGGCCGGAAGCCGCACTGGTAGGTGCCGATTAGTGCGGTGCAAAATGGTTTTAGACGTTCACACAATACGCTGGACAGGATCTTGTATGCGACATTGAGCAGGGATATACCTCTATAGTTCTTGCAAGAGGTGGGATCGCCTTTTTTGTGGATGGGGCATATAGAGCTGGTATTCCAGTCGTCGGGCATGCTCTCATCTTCCCAAATTCTGCAGATGATCTGGTGCATACTCCCTACCAGAACATCGCCGCCAGCCTTGAAGAGCTCTGATGGCAAGCCATCTGAGCCTGCGGCCTTGTTGTTCTTCAGCTTCTGAATAGCTGTGCCGACTTCTTCTATGCTGGGTGGGAGGACTACTTCAGCGGCTGGAGTTGGGATTTCCTCGGTCCCTACCACTGTCTCTTGGTCATGCTCGTTAAGCAGCTGCTGGAAGTGCTGCTTAAATACATCCACTATTCCCTGCGGGTCGGTGACAAGATTACCCTCGCAGTTCCGAAGAGCCAGGGTGCGCTTTTTGAAGCCTCCTGCAAGGCCTTTGGCGTTCTTGTAAAAGGCTCGTATTTTATGTTTATCCCTAGACTCCTCGATATCCTTGAGCTGGGAGGCTGCGAAGATTCTTTTCTTTTCTCGCAGTAGTTTTTTCTCCTCCCTTCTTCTGGCTCGGTGAAGGACTAGCAAAGGCCTCGTAGGGGTAGCATCTGCCGACGGATGCTGGCCCGACAAAAAGCGAGTAAGAGCCTCTGCAGCCGAACATCTTGCAGCTCTGCTAGTCAGGTCCTACTTCCACCTCCTCGTGGTGCCATCTGGAAATTTCCTTAAAAGGGAAATTACTGACGGAAGAGGCCGAATGGCGAGTATCCTGCGCCACCAAACAGGATTAGTGTCGGTTGGGCTATGGTTTAGCGAACCATAACCGTAAAACCACTAATTGCTCAGAAACACAAAACAGCCTCGGATAATAAAACGGAACGGATCTATGCTGACGACCCTATAAGAAAACAAAAAACAAACAAGGACCTTCGGTTCTGTACGTGGAATGTTAGGTCCCTAAACAGACCACGTGCGGCGAACAACTTGCGGACGCCCTAGACCGCTATAAAGCGGACATAACCGCCATCCAGGAAATGCGATGGAATGGACCGGGTAAAAAGCGGATGAAAAACTGCGACATTTACTACGGTGACTGTTATAGGGAGAGAGGACAGAGACTATTTGGATGCGGATTTGTTGTCAGAGGTGGACTAAGACATAAAGTCCTAAGTTTCCAGTATGTGAGTGAACGCCTCATAACGATCCGCATCAAGGCAAATTTCTGTAACATCAGCCTCATATGCGTCCATGCCCCCACGGAAGACAGGGATGACTCAATCAAAGATGATTTCTTTGATCTCCTAGACAGAACATATACCAAATGCCCCAGCTATGATACCAAAATCATACTAGGAGATTTTAACGCTAAGCTGGGTAAAGAAAGCATCTTTGAGCGGGTCATCGGCAAACACAGCCTACATGACACCACATCCGATAACGGACATAGGCTGATCGACCTTGCCACGGGGCGAAATCTTCTTGTAACCAGCACACGATTTTCCCACCTCGATATACACAAAGGCACCTGGCGGTCGCCAGATCAATCAGTCACCAACCAGATTGACCACATCGCGATTGACGTCAGACACTCCTCCACTATTCTTGATGTTCGCACTTTCCGAGGAGCGAACATCGATTCAGACCACTATCTTGTAGTAGCCAACTCCGCGAACACCGCGGAGTAGAGTTAGAACACCAAGCTATGACGTCGGAAAGCTACTATCGCCGGAGATCGCCAGTGCTTTTGCCAACCGCGTCTCCCTTAAGCTCTCCGATACACCTCAATCCTCCACTCAGTCAGTAGAGCAACAATGGAGCCTGTGCAAACAAGCCCTGAAGAGCACAGCAACGGAAGTGCTGGGCCTTAAAGCTCCACCACGACGAAACACCTGGTTCGATGACGAGTGTAGAAGGATTCATGCGGAAAAGCAGGAGGCACACAAAGCCTCACTACACAAAAAAACAAGAGCGGCTCGTGAGCTCTACGAGCTTAAGAGAAGGGAGGAACATAAGCTTCTCAAGAGAAAAAAGAAAGAGCACGAGAAGCAGGCGATTGAAAACTTGGAGAGGTGCTATTGCAGGCACGACGTTCGAAAATTTTATCAGCGGATAAAACGAATGTCTCAAGGCTATAAAGCCCGAACGGAGGCCTGTAAGGATGAGAACGGACACCTAGTAGTAGAATCGCAGTCGATGCTGAGAATTCGGAAAAAACTTTTCTGCAGACTGTATAACAGAATGATCCATTTTTTAACGACGAAGATCGCAGAGAATTCCGTCTCCCTGACCTCGACGAAGTTGAGATTGCCATATCGAAACTCAAGTCGAATAAAGCTGCTGGTGCAGATGGACTGTCTGCTGAGCTCTTCAAAGCGGCTGGGGGTGAGCTGGTTAGGAGCATGCACCGGCTCATCTGTAAGATATGGTCAGAGGAAAGCATGCCCGAGGAATGGAGTCTCAGCATTGTTTGCCCGATCCACAAAAAAGGAGATCCCTTGGACTGCGCCAACTATAGAGGAATAAGTCTCCTTAATGTCGCATACAAGATCTACGCTGCCTTAGGTCCTTATCAGTGTGGCTTCAGGCCAGGGAAGTTCACCATCGATCAAATCTTCACACTACGGCAGATCCTGGAGAAAACCAATGAATTTCAAGTCGATACACACCATCTATTCGTCGACTTCAAGGCCCCATACGACAGCGTAATTAGAGACGAACTATATAATGCCAAGTTTACTTTAGACATCCCTGCTAAGCTCATCAGACTATGCAGGATGACCCTGGAAAATGCTCGCTGCTCCATCCGAATCGGTGCAGAACTGACCGATAGTTTCGAAGTCAAGAAAGGATTTAGACAGGGCGATGCGTTGTCGTGTGATTTTTGTAACATCATATTAGAAATGATTGTGCAAAAATCACTGGCCAATACAAGGGGCACAATCTATTTCAAATCCTCGCAACTCCTTGCATACGCCGACGACATTGACATATTAGGTAGATCGCAGCGAGATGTCAATGAGGCGTTTGCGAGTATTGAGATGGAGGCGGCAAAAATTGGTTTGGCAGTTAATGAGGGCAAGACTAAATATCTGCTGTCATCGAAAAAGGACATTTACCACCGACGTCTTGGACAGAACGTGCATATTGGCAGATATAAGTTCGAGGTAGTTAAGGACTTCATATACCTCGGCTCCGCGGTGACTTGGAACAACGACACCAGTTTCGAAATCAAGCGCAGAATTACTCTTGCCAACCGCTGCTTCTTTGGGCTCAAGGGGCAACTGAGAAGTAGAGCCCTCTCTCGTACGACCAAGTTGACCTTATATAAGACCTTAATTATCCCGGTCCTGTTATACGGCGCAGAAACATGGACTTTATCTAAAGCGGATGAGGAAATCCTTGGTCGTTTCGAGAGAAAGATTCTGCGTTCGATTTTCGGTCCCATAAACACAGAGGAGGGTTGGAGGAGAAGATTCAATCACGAACTGTACGGGTTGTACAGCGACATGAGTCTGGTCAGGCGTCTACGGATCCAACGCCTAAGATGGCTAGGCCATGTAGAGCGAATGGACACCACAGCTCCAGCCCGTAGAGTCTTTGAATCCAACCCCGAGAACGAAGAAATAGAGGACGGCCGCACCTGAGGTGGCGCGCACAGGTGGAAGGGGACCTCAACCAACTGGGCGTGCGGCATTGGAAAAGACTAGCAAAAGATGGTGCTAGGTGGGGAGGCATGTTGGTTGAGGCCCAGGTTCACCCCGAACTGTAGCGCCCGTTAAGTAAGTAAGTCTTCTGGCTCGGAACTCTTCTTGCGCTGCCCTGGCTTTCCTCTGCAGCGCCTTTTGGTACGCCTCGTCGGTTGCTGCCTTTTTCTGCTTACACTCGCCATCATACCACGGGTTTTTTGTCGGGGGTGGTAAGTATCCTAAGGTGGTTTCGGCTACTTCCTGAATGGCTGAGCGGCAATGCAGCCACATATTATTGGCATTTGTGTTCGACGTAGGCATACCGTAGAGTCTTTCGCTCAGCTGCTCCCTGTAGACTCTGGCAACCTCCGGTGTGCTCAGGCGCCCAATGTCGAACCTCCTCCTGATGGGCTGGTGCAGCTTTCTGACATATCAGAAATATCTGCTCATTTATTTAATAAGTCAATTCTCCACTTACACAGGCACCCTGTCTTACCGTGATTGCTTTTAAATCTGAAAACACCTACGACGTGCTTGACCTTACCATTGGTTTACCTTAAAAGACGAATAATCTTCGAATTTATAACAGCAATAAAAATCCTTTTTTTTTTATACTTAGATATACCACATACATACCTACATATGTACATATATTGTATTGAGATACATAGGTCGTCGCGTCGGCAAGCGTGCTCGATAGAATTAAAAAGCAAAGTTGTCACATGAATGTGCCGAGTTTTCCCAGTTTCTGGTTTTCTTTGGACACATCGTCTGGTGGTGCTAACCATAGTGCTAACCTTATCAATGACATCATATCTATATTGTGCGAAGCTTACGAAATTTCTCACCTCGCAGCTCGTACGTCGTACGTCGACGCACCGAAAGCTCTTCCGCGAGCACCACTCTTCCAAATTGTCATCGAGCAACCTTACCGCACTAAGAACCAAAATAAATGATTATTCGTGCACGCTGTGCTGTGAATAGAAATCGAAAGCTCTCCACGGCATTAGAACTTGATTGCTTTCAAATTAGGAACTGGCGGAGCAGTTGATTGCGATTCTTCTATGAAGAATTCAGTTGTTCTCGAGGAATAAGTCAGAGCAGTAGTCGCAGTGACATAGTAACATTGTACTTAAAACAAAATCGAATATTAAAACTAAAATCTATTAGTCCGACATGGCTGAGGCAAACGGAGAGTCAAAATTCGGTTTCAAGGACAAGGCGAAGGCAGAGGAAACACTACAATTGCTCGAGAGTCATGACATGCAGTATAGAAAGCTAACCGTTCGTGGACTCCTTGGCCGGGCAAAAAGAGTCCTTTCAAGTATGATTAATAAAATTATTTTTTTTTTTTTTTTTTGTCTACTTGTTGTATATCCATATATTGTAGTTTAGGAGAGCAAGCAATCACATTACTCGTTACTCGTGTTCATTTGTTTTTTTGTTTGTTGTATTCTCTTGCCAGTGACTAAAGCTGAGGACAAAGTTAAAAATATAAATGAAGCCATCGCGGTATTTGACAAATGGTTGGAAGAGAATGGTGGAGGCGCGGCTAATAAAAATGCTAAAACCGACAATACAGAGAAAGTCGAAACAGTTCCCGGTCTTGGATTCAAAGATAAGGAAGCTGCCGAAAAGACTCTCAAGTAAGTGCAGTTCGTATTCAAGCTCAATCCAAATCCAAACTGACTTCACTCATCTGGAATGTTGAGGCTGAGACTTGAACAACACAAACCGACTGAATTGATTTTATTAGTTAATATTTACTTAAATGCTTACAACATTTATAGTCTTGTTGATGAAAAGCTTTACAATTAAGTCATCGGTGGTCGTTATTTTGAAACTAACCGGGCACTGTACAGACATCTGGCGTGTTAGATGCATAGAATGACGTAGTCGCTCTATGACTAGTGTTTTGTATATTTTGGATTTAACCTTTAGAAGATGATTCCATATTGTTCGTGAGAACATTACGTGCGGTCAGCCAATCAAGCTTATTCGGATAATGAACATTGTATCGTACATCTCACGCATAGTTGATATTTGGGTGGGTGTGCAGTATACTCGTAGACTCGTACTCGAATGTTTATAAATACTCGTACAGTGGTGTTCAGATAAATAGCACACTCATGAGTTCTCATACATTACGTTGTGCTCAAAGTCTAAAAAGAGGTTCAGCCTTTTTTGTTTCATAACTGATGTGCGTTTATATGTACTTTATTTAAAAACACATAATTCCTTTAAATCAACAAGGATATTCCTTGTTCCTTATCACTCTTGACAACGTTTTTGCAAACTCTCTACTAAGCGCTTACATTTCTGGGCAGGAATAGCTTCCCAAGCAGCCTTTATGGTTTGTCTAAATTCTTCTAAATTTTTTGAGCTGAAGTCTTTAACATGGGAGTCAACATCATTCCAAAGATTCTCGATAGGATTTAGATCGGGACCTTGGACTGGCCAATCAAGCAGGAAAATTTGTCGCTCCGAAAGCCAATTCTTCACTACCCGCGAAGTATGCTTTGGATAATTGTCATGCATAAAAATACATGATACAGGCATAGAGTCGTCGGTATATGGCTCCATTTGGTTCTCCAGGATTAGCTTATATTGATGTTGATTCATAATGCCATTTATTTTCACAATTGGTCCAACGCCCTGCCATGGCATCGCCGCCCCATCATAATGCTCCCACTGCCATGCTCGACAATCTTAATGGTGGGATGGTACTCTTGGTTCGTTGGCCTTCGCACGTGCTTTTTTCCATTTGCTCCTAACCTGTCGAACTTATCTTCGTCGCTCCACAAGATATTTTTCCATAAGGACAAGGGTTTGTATTGTGAAAGTCTTTTCTTTCGGTTTTTTTTTTTTTTTTTTTTTGAAGACAGATATTTTCTTGCGATTCTTCCATGAAGCAGGAATTCAATTAACTGGCGACCTACAGTTACGGCTGATATTTGGACATTGTGTTGGTCAGGTAGTTGTTGCTTTATCTCTCGGGAAGTTATGAAAAGGTCACTGCCACTGATTTTGTGGATAGTTCTGTCAGTCACTTCTCACGTTCTTCTTATTTTGTTTTTCCTAACGGGATTTGCGGAAGACTGGCTGCACCGTATGACCTTCATTCCATTTTGAACAAGCTTCCTAGAGCACCTTAATGTCCTTCCCACCTCTGAAATAGCCTTTCCATCCTGTATCATGGTATCGGCTATTTGCCTCCTTTCCTCCGTGCAACGCTTTCATCTGCCCATTTTAGATACTCCTATTTGTGTAAGAAATGAGTGTAATTATGGCTATCCTTAAAAAGATTCACACTAACCTCACTTAAATCACTGAAAAATATTTTTTTTTCTGACACACCATGATATGTGCTATTTATAAGAACACCACTGTATGTACGTATCCGAGATTCAGTATTTTAAACATGTCGGTCATGTGCTCAATTTTTTCGGTAATAATTTCCTTATCTCTGCATGTATTGGTAGTTTAAGTAATCGATGTAACAAAGCTACTGAAGTGTTTACTTTTAAAAGCTAAGTTTCCACGCTAAGCGCTAATTACAGTGGGGTCACATAAAAAGCTTTCTGTAATCAGATACTGCTATATCCGCTCGTGTTTTATTGCGTTGGAAATATATGCATTTACATATTGTGAAACAAGTACAAAGTGTTTTTGGTTTAAATACAAGTACATACTACTAGTACTCAAGTCGCATCTATGAGCTATTTGTTATACAAACGTCTGTCTATATGTCATGTGTGTACCCTATATTAATCGATTTTAATCCAAAGCTCATTGTTGTCCACAAATGTTCGCCTTGTAATTAACTATTTAATTACAAGACAAACATTTTTTACGGACCATTTGTAATGTTAACCATCCACAACGGAAGTTCTGTTCATCACTAATGGACGTTACTGTATTGCACAGTCGACTCCATTTAAGATAGACACATGTAGATTGATATAAAATTGAAAAGCTAAAAGCTTTTTTAAAAACGATGTTGGTTGTCTGTAAAGTCGGCTTACGGACGATTATTTTGTGTGATAACGTCATTAGAAAACATTGATGAAAAATGAACAATACGCGTGTTCCCAAGCGGTCCACCATCTAAGTACTAACCGCACCCGACGCTGGTTGATTAAGGTATTCGGACGAAAGCCGATACATATGAGATTGCTCGGACAGTGTTGTGATTTGGTAAGCAAACGCAATCACTCATGAGCTGCTCGTGAGTGTGCGCTACCCAACGTGCAATTATTAAACGCACGCGCTCATGAGTAATTGGCTGCGAGCATTTTTTTCGATTTGAAAATGGGCGCATACATATGTACATATGTATGTATGTATATACATAAGCTCCAGACTTTTTCACACGAATTCTTCAGAATCATATTTGTCGTCTAAAATCAGAATTAGGGTGTATGCATGTATGTATGTATCACCTGGATTACTGATTACTCCTAAAAGTATGCCTACGTCATCGCACACTTTTTTTATGCCCCCAAGTATGCAAACAAAATTCTATCCCATAGGCAAAATAGATGCTTCTCTATCGTTTGATTCGCACTCTCGCTTGCACGCTCAGCTCAGGCGGAACGTGACAATGAGTCATACTTTTTCATACATACGTGCAGCCGGTGTTCATCGTTTTATAAGACGTTATCACGTCAAAAGAATATTTGATTTGTGACAAGTTACTTGGTTCTATTCATTCAAACCCTTTTAGTATGGTCTAGCATATTCCACGGTAAATATGCCTATACTTACTTACTTACTTATCAGGCCAGCTATCCATGGAGGATCTGAGCCTGAGCTATAGCTGCCTTCCATCCTTGACGGTCCCGGGCACGCTGCTTCCAGTTGTCAAGACCAAGATGTCTTACATCCGTGATTACTTGGTCTTTATACCGGAGGTTCGGTCTTCCTCTTCTTCTCGAACCAGGAGGCTCGGAGTCGAAGACCCTCTTAGCTGGAGCGTTAATGTCCATGCGCTCGATGTGGCCGAGCCAGTGTAGTCGACGGATCCTTGCCTTCCGGACTACATCCACATCTTGGTACAGCTTGTAGAGTTCGCGGTTGTGTCTTCTTCTCCATTCACCTTCCTCACAGACAGGACCAAATATCCGGCGCAGAATTTTTCTTTCGAAAGAACCCAAAATCAGCTCCGCTGTCCTGCTTATCGACCAGCTTTCGGCTCCGTACAGCAAGACTGGCAGAATGAGCGTTTTGTAAAGCATGACTTTGGTCTTTCGAGTGAGGAGTTTTGACCCCAGTTGTTTGGACAAGCCGAAGTAGCAGCGGTTGCCAAGGGCGATTCTATGCCGGATCTCCACTGTGGTGTCATTTGTGGAATTTACGTTTGCCCCGAGGTAGACAAACTCCTTAACTACCTCGAAATTGTAGCTGTCAATTTTTATATTTTGTCCCAGGTGGTGAGCGACGGATTGGTTTTTGCTTGACAGCATGTATTTCGTTTTGTCCTCATTGATCTTAAGACCAACTCGTTTCACCTGTTCTTCAATCGCCGTGAATGCTTCCACAATGCCACGGCGAGAACACGCGATGATGTCGATATCATCCGCGTATCCTAGCAGCTGGATGGACTTGTAAAAGATAGTGCCTTCCCTGTTGACGCCTGCCCGAGGTCCTAGAACCGAATTGCACGGTGCATCGCGTGTTTTTTAGCGTGGCGCGACACAACTGGATCAGTTTTACCGGGATCCCGAATTCGGCCATCGCACCAAACAGTTCTTCACGATGAATGCTGTCGTATGCGGCTTTGAAATCGATGAAAAGATGGTGTGTATCGATTCGAAACTCGTTGGTCTTTTCCAGGATTTGTCGAAGTGTGAAAATTTGGTCTAAAGTTGATTTTCCGGGCCGGAAGCCGCACTGGTAGCTGCCGATTAGTGTGGTGCAAAATGGTTTTAGACGTTCACACAATACGCTGGACAGGATCTTGTATGCGACATTGAGCAGGGATATACCTCTATAGTTCTTGCAAGAGGTGGGATCGCCTTTTTTGTGGATGGGGCATATAGAGCTGGTATTACAGTCGGTGGGCATGCTTTCATCTTCCCAAATTCTGCAGATGATCTGGTGCATGCTCCCTACCAGAACATCGCCGCCAGCCTTGAAGAGCTCTGATGGCAAGCCATCTGAGTCTGCGGCCTTGTTGTTGATGCTGGGTGGGAGGACTACTTCAGCGGCTGGAGTTGGGATTTTCTCGGTCCCTACCACTCTCTCTTGGTCATGCTCGTTAAGCAGCTGCTGGAAATGCTGCTTAAATACATCCACTATTCCCAGCGGGTCGGTGACAAGGTTATCCTCGCAGTTTCGTAGAGCCCGGGTGCCCTTTTTGAAGCCTCCTGGAAGGCCTTTGGCTTTCTTGTAAAAGGCTCGTGTTTTATGTTTATCCCTAGACTCCTCGATATCCTTGAGCTGGGAGGCTGCCAAGATTCTTTTCTTTTGTCGCAGTCGTTTTTTCTCCTCCCTTTTTCTGGCTCGGTTCTCTTCTTGTGCCGCCCTGGTTTTCCTCTGCAGCGCCATTTGGTACGTCTCGTCGGTTGCTGCCTTTTTCTGCTCACACTCGCCATCATACCACGGGTTTCTTGTCGGGGGTGGTAGGTATCCTAAGGTGGTTTCGGCTACTTCCTGAATGGCTGAGCGGCAATGCAGCCACATATTATTGGCATTTGTGCTCGACGTAGGCATACCGTAGAGTCTTTCGCTCAGCTGCTCCCTGTAGACTCTGGCAACCTCCGGTGTGCTCAGGCGCCCAATGTCGAACCTCCTCCTGATGGGCTGGTGCAGCTTTCTGACATTGTACAGTCGAGCTCTGAATCTTGCTGCTACGAGGAAGTGGTCAGAGTCGACATTTGCCCCTCTGAATGTTCGCACATCCAGGATGTTTGACGAGTGCCTTGCGTCAATGAGCACATGGTCGATTTGGTTGGCGGTTCGACCGTCCGGAGATCGCCAGGTTGCTGTGTGGATTCGCTTGCGTGGGAATCTTGTGCTACGTATCACCGCATTACGAGCTGTAGCAAAGTCAGCGAGTCGGAAGCCGTTATCTGTTGCTGTATCGTGGGGGCTGTGCTTTCCGATCACTCCGCCAAGGGTGTTCTCCTTACCGATTTTGGCGTTGAAGTCCCCGAGTTTCAGTAAAAATAATTGTTGTGCTAACTATAGGCTGACCGACCTAACGATACCACAAGTATGAACGCAAGATTACAACTTATGACCATCTACGGACGACAAATTACTATTACGCCATTCAACCTTATCACAATCTAAATATACAAGTTTTCATTCCTTTTCTTCCAGGATTCTTGAAGGTCGTGATCCCGATTATCAAAAACTGGCCATTAAAGGTCTAATCGGCAGTTCCAAGCGTGTACTCTCAGGCACCAAAAATGAGGAAAAGGTTAAGTCCATTCAAGAAGGCGTTAAGATCCTCGAAGACTTCCTAGAGAAGTTCGAAAGAGACAACATGATTCGCGAAAACAAAGCGTACCTATCATTCAGTGTAATCGAACACCTACCAGCTCCAATTGATGATTTGGCTATCGAATTCCTAAGCGCATATGGTGGATCAAAGGCAAAAGGTAATTATAAGCATTTACGTACAATGTTCCCAGAGGATGATGACTCCACATCATGGGATATTATCAGAAATCGTCGTTTGAAAAGTTTGTGTGCCAAATTGAAAGAGGAGGATGCTAAATTGTTTAAAGAATCAGGTGAGCCTTCGGATATTCATTTAGAAATGATACACTGGGCATATAGCCCACAACCGGACAAAGTCAAAGCATACGTTGAGAAGATTAACAAGGCCAAGGCAACGAAACGAAAGTCTGCGGCGACATCAAGCAGCGGCAGTGGCAGTGGAAGTGAATCCGATTCCAGTGGAGAGGTTGCCAGGAAGAAGAAGAAGAGTTCTGAGTAAACGTCCGTTGGAAATTGTATTTAAATATTTGATTTCTCAATAAATTGTTGTAATATAAGTGACAAATAAACTTATTTCTTAATGTAGGTTAGGTTAGGTATATGGGTGCTCTATTGACGTAAAGTCAAGGCTCACGCAGACTACGTTGAGTCCATTGTGCCCACCTGTTTTGTTTGACCCGTTGATACCTATTCATTGACCGTTGAGCTGAACCAGCCCGATATAACCTACCTCTTCTAGTCCCGAAAGGAAGTATCTTCCCAGGAAAATATTCCTTTTTTGGGCTAGCGCCGGGCATTCGCACAGCAGGTGACGAACGCACTCAATTTCCTCTTCGTCCCTGCAGCTTCTGCAGAAGTCATTGTAGGGCTAGCCTAGTCGAGCTGCATGATAGGATAGCATGCAGTGCCCGGTGAGGGCACCGACTGCCAGTCGAATGTTCCCACGATTGAACTTCAGCAGATTTTCCGTTCTTTTCTTATCATAGACGGGCCAAGTCGATTTCGCCGTTGCGCATGTATCTAAGCGACACCAGCGCTTATTGGCTTTCACCAATAGCTCCGTCTGTATCTCCCTGTAGAGCGCACTGAGTGGTGCTTTGGCCTCAGCTGAGATCTGCGCAATGTTAGCACCTGATCCCACCCTAGCCAACTCGTCCGCCCTCTCGTTCCCGGAGATATTCATGTGACCAGGTACCCAGCAAAGGGTCACCTCATTAACATTGGATATCTCTTCAACTTAGTCATACTGAATGAAAGGGAAACCCGAATCTTTCAAATAACGGCGACTCGGCTAGGTAGGTAGGTAGGGTCGTAGCCTTCCCAGAGTTGATAAGAATGCACATAGGCCAGGGAGGCCCGTTCTGCAGCTACGAGAGGGTTTTACCCCCTATTCGTGGAACCATTTTGTGCTTCTTAAGAAGTTAAAAAGATCAAGTATCCCTACTTTCTGAACATCTGTCGGACCGTTAAGGAAGTAAGAGCCTAGGTAACGTTTCCTGAAATTGCAGAGAGCTGGACAGGCGCAGAGAAGGTGGTGAATGGATTCGACCTCCTCCTCGTCCTGACAGCTTCTGCAGAAATCATTCGGAACTATTCCTAGTTTTTGTGCGTGACTGCCAATGAGGCAGTGTCCTGTGATGACACCGATGACTTTGTAGATGTCAGTTCTTTTTAGGGAGATTATACTCTTTTTGCGTTGACTGTCAAGCCGAGGCCAGATTTGCCTGGTGATGACGCAGGTATGTCCCTGTGCGTCGTTCCTTGTTTGGTGAGTGTGTCGGCTTTTTCATTACCTGTAATGTCCCTGTGTCTCGGTACCCAGATAAGCTGTATGTTGAACTATTCTGCCATCTCGTTAAGAGATCTGCGACAGTCGAGACTAGATTTTGATGTGTACACATAGGACTCCAGCGACTTTAAGGCTGCTTGACTGTCTGTGAGAATGCGAATATCCGTGGTGGATATTACGTTCCACTTCACCCAAGACAAAGCCTCTTTTATTGCCAACAGTTCCGCCTGGAAAACGCTGCAGTGATCTGGTAATTTTAGAGCTTTATGTAGCTTGTGTTGCTTGCAGAAAACTCCACTGACCACCCCGTCTTGGGTTTTAGACCCGTCAGTGTAGAAATCCACACAGTTTCTGCGCGGTTGAGTTTGGCGGGTCCAGTTCTTCCTGTCCGGATAAATCATCGTAAAGTTTTTGTCCAAGACTATGGTGGGTTCTGTGTGGTCTAGGTTATCTGTCATAGTTATCCTGTTTTGCAGGATGGAGGAGTGGCCAGTGACACAGCTCGCCCATTTCGAGTTGGCTTTTAGTCTTATGGCCGTGTGTGTGGCAATTTGCTTACCGAAAATATCGAGTGGTGTAAGGTCGAGTATCATGTTAAGCGCAGCCGTTGGTGTGGACCTGAGGGCCCGGTAATGCACATACATGCCATCCTTTGTACCTTCTCGAGTTGTTTGTGGTATGTTGTCTTGTCTAGTGCAGTTCACCAGACTATCACTCCATACATTAGTATGGGTCTAACGACCGTGATGTAGAGCCATAGGGTAATCTTGGGGTTGATTCCCCATTTTTTTCCTAGGGCTTTCTTACATGTATAGCTACACTATTCTTTGGTTCCTAGTGTCTCAAGTGGGTTGCTGACTGCTACACCATAGTAGCAGAAGAAGAAATATAGGGAAACGGCGACGATAGACAAGATACTGCTGTCAAAAAGACTGATCAATTCACAACGGACAACGACGTAAAAAAATTCCGTCCACCCAACGTAGACGAAGTCAAGATAGCGATATCAAGACTTAAGTCTAATAAAGCCGCAAGCGCAGACGGCCTGTCTGCTGAGGTATTTAAGGCGGCTGGTGAAGAGGGTGCTGCCAACGCTATCGAATGTTCATTTCGGGGCGTCCCTCCTCGCCGGGGTACTGGTAAAACCCTCGGGGTACTTGCCATGAAAAGATTTTCCTCTAACGCCGTTGGGAATCGAAATTAAACCTTAGGTCCCTATGGGAAAATAAATCAAACACAACATAGGTGATTGAAAGAAGCTTGGCCTTGGCCCTCCATTGGCCGCCAAAATAAAAGGAGTCGGGCTGCTAAGGCGCATGAAGCAACTTATCTGCAAAAAATTTTTTTCATCGGTCTTAAACCCGGAGCCATGTCTAGTTTTAACATCCCTGCCAAACTCGTCAGATTGTGCAGCATGACAATGGAGAATTCTCGCTGCTCCATTAAAGTCGGTAGCGAATTAACCGAGACCCTTGGTGTTTAAAAGGATCTAGACAAGGTGACGTGTTGTCATGTCATTTCATTTCAACATCGACATTGAAAAGATCGTGAAAGAGTCACTGGCCAACACAAGAGGTATGACCTATTTTAATTCTGCGCAACTGCTTGCATACGCGCATTGACGTAATTCGACGAACATAGTGGGACGTCAATGAAGCGCCCCAAAGCATTGAAGCAGATGCGGCTAAAATGGGTATATCAGTTAACGAGGCTGAAAGGGTATATAAGCTGTCAACCAAAAAAGGCCGCACAACACCGACGTCTCGGCCAGAACGTCCCACTTGGCAACTACGAATTCGAAGTGGTCAAGGACTTCGTTTAACTGGGCTCACTAGTGACCAGCGACAACACCAGCGCTGAGATCAAACGCAGAATTACTCTTGCCAAACGCTGCTTCTTTGGGCTCACGAGGCAATTGAGAAATAGAGCCCTCTCTCGAAAGACCAATGTTGGGGTATACAAAACCTTAATCATACCGGTCCTCCTCAACGGGCAGAGGCCTGGACTTTAACAAAAGCGGATGAGGAGGCCCTTGGTCGTTTCAAGAGGAACATTTTACTTTCAATCTATATTAAGGGGTGACGTAGCAAGGGATAACCGAATCTAAGGTTGCGCACTCAGGTGGAAGGTGACCCAAACTAATTGGGAGTGCGTCGCTGGAAACAGCTGGGAAAATATCGTGCCAGCTGGAGAATCTTGTGTTTTGAGGCCCAATTTTACTGTAACTTTTCAACATCGTCCTTGAAAGGATCGTGCAAGAGTCATAGGCTCAAACAATAGGTACGACGTCTGTGCAATTGCTTGCGTACACGGATGACATTGACCTGAATGGAGGGACACAGCGAGAATTCAATGGGGCCATTGAGGCGAAATCGGTTAAAAAGGGTCTTAAATTGAGTGAGAGTAAATCCAAATATATGCTGTCACCGAAAAAAGACGTTCAACACCGACGTCTTGGCAGCAATGATTTTGATGTGGTCAAGAGCGTCGTCTACCTTGGCTCACTTATAACCAGCGACAACAGTAAAATGGCCAATCGCTGCTTCTTTGCGCTCAAGTGGCAGTTTGAAAGTAGAGCCCAGTAGGTTGCGCTATACAAACCTTAATCACCCCGGTCCTCCTCAACGGCGCAGCGGCCTGGTCTTTACCGAAAGCGGATGAGAAGGCTTTCGGTCGTTTCGAGAGGAAAATTTTGCGTTTAATCTACGGTCCTGTTTATATAAAAAAAGAAGGACCGACAGGCACTTTTGACATTGCACCTACAAATGCTATGCGGTTTGACGGCGTCTTGTCATTGTGTCTTGTTCCGACGTCTTGACTCTACACATCGACGTTTTAAGACTAAGTCAAAAGCGTCGTTTTTGAACGAGAATAACACGTATAGTATCGGTGTGTATTACAAAAGCAACAACCAACCCCTGCCGGGATCACAGGGCAGACGTACGAAGGACTGGTATCTCATTAATTATCCCTGAACCGTACGGACTGTACAGTGACATCGGCCTAGTACGACGCTTTCGAATCCAGCGTCTAAGATGACTGAGCGCATCGATAACGCAGAATCTTCGACTATTCGACCTTCCCAATAGTCCCCCTCTAACTATACACAACGATTCCAACGTTGTTCCCGCGATTCGAAGCCCCTTTAATAGTCCACCCAAGTTAACGCGTTCAGAACCATGGTTACAGCGATGATGAGTTTCCATGAGGTGTGACTTCATCTTGGTGAATAAAAAAGTATCAGGGGGCAATATCGGTGGTGTAGCAACATTGGAATGCTAATGGACCTGCGCATTATCGTGGTTCAAGATCCAGTCCTTCTTGGCGAGTTCGGGCACGTGCTAACAGCTTCTTTAGGAGGCCAACATGAAATAACGCACGAATGCTTAGGAGCCGATCAGCGCGCACAGACGTTCGTCTTCTACTGATTTAGGGCACTTCTTGGAACGCTTTGCCCATTTAAACATACGTGTTTTCGGCACACGCTCGTCTCTATACACCACCTGTAATTTTCAGAGGATATTCAAGGAGGGCGCCGTGGCGCAGTGGTTAGTTGTGTTGGACCCTGGTGCACGATGAGCGAGTTCGGATCCCGATAACACCAACGCCATCGAAAGTTTATTTCGCGGCGTCCCTCCTCGGCGGGGTACTCAAGAGTCGAAGACCCTCTTAGCTGGAGCGTTGATGTCCATGCGCTCGATGTGGCCGAGCCAGTGTAGTCGACGGATCCTTGCCTTCCGGACTATATCCACATCTTGGTACTGCTCGTAGAGTTCGCGGTTGTGTCTTCTTCTCCATTCACCTTCCTCGCAGACAGGACCAAATATCCGGCGCAGAATCTTTCTTTCGAAAGAACCCAAAATCAGCTCCGCTGTCCTGCTTATCGTCCAGCTTTCGGCTCCGTAGCGTTTTGTAAAGCATGACTTTGGTCTTTCGAGTGAGGAGTACTGACCCCAGTTGTTTGGACAAGCCGCAACGGTTGCCAAGGGCGATTCTATGCCGGATATCCACTGTGGTGTCATTTGTGGAATTTACGTTTGCTCCGAGGTAGACAAACTCCTTAACTACCTCGAAATTGTAGCTGTCAATTGTTATATTTTGTCCCAGGTGGTGAGCGACGGATTGGTTTTTGCTTGACAGCATGTATCTCGTTTTGTCCTCATTTATCTTAAGACCAACTCGTTTCGCCTGTTCTTCAATCGCCGCGAATGCTTCCACAATGCCACGGCGAGAACACGCGATTATGTCGATATCATCCGCGTATCCTAGCAGCTGGATGGACTTGTAAAAGATAGTGCCTTCCCTGTTGACGCCTGCCCGTCGCACTATCCGCTCCAGCACCAGCGCATCTCCTTGCCGAAATCTGGTGCATGTTTCGAATGGTTCCGAGGTCGCGTGTTTTTTAGCGTGGCGCGACACAACTGGATCAGTTTTACCGGGATCCCGAATTCGGCCATCGCCCCAAACAGTGCTTCACGATGAATGCTGTCGTATGCGGCTTTGAAATCGATGAAAAGATGGTGTGTATCGATTTGAAACTCGTTGGTCTTTTCCAGGATTTGTCGAAGTGTGAAAATTTGGTCTATAGTTGATTTGCCGGGCCGGAAGCCCCACTGGTAGCTGCCGATTAGTGCGGTGCAAAATGGTTTTAGACGTTCACACAATACGCTGGACAGGATCTTGTATGCGACATTGAGCAGGGATATACCTCTATAGTTCTTGCAAGAGGTAGGATCGCCTTTTTTGTGGCTGGGGCATATAGAGCTGGTATTCCAGTCGTTGGGCATGCTTTCATCTTCCCAAATTCTGCAGATGATCTGGTGCATGCTCCCTACCAGAACGTCGCCGCCAGCTTTGAAGAGCTCTGATGGCAAGCCATCTGAGCCTACGGAATTGTTGTTCTTCAGGTTCTGAATAGCTGTGCCGACTTCTTCGATGCTGGGTGGGAGGACTACTTCAGTGACTGGAATTGGGATTTCCTCGGTCCCTACCACTCTCTCTTGGTCATGCTCGTTAAGCAGCTGCTGGAAATGCTGCTTAAATACATCCACTATTCCCTGCGGGTCGGTGACAAGATTACCCTTGCAGTTTCGAAGAGCCCGGGTGCCCTTTTTGAAGCCTCCTGAAAGACCTTTGGCTTTCTTGTAAAAGGCTCGTGCTTTATGTTTATCCCTAGACTTCTCGATATCCTTGAGCTGGGAGGCTGCGAAGATTCTTTTCTTTTGTCGCAGTAGTTTTTTCTCCTCCCTTATTCTCGCTCGGTACTCTTCTTGCGCTGCCCTGGTTTTCCTCTGCAGCGCCTTTCGGTACGCCTCGTCGGTTGCTGCCTTTTTCTGCTCACACTCGCCATCATACCACGGGTTTCTTGTCGGGGGTGGTAGGTATCCTAAGGTGGTTATTGGCATTTGTGTTCGACGTAGGCATACCGTAGAGTCTTTCGCTCAGCTGCTCCCTGTAGACTCTGGCAACCTCCGGTGTGCTCAGGCGTTCAATGTCGAACCTCCTCCTGATGGGCTGGTGCAGCTTTCTGACATTGGACAGTCGAGCTCTGAATCTTGCTGCTACGAGGAAGTGGTCAGAGTCGACATTTGCCCCTCTGAATGTTCGCACATCCGGGATGTTTGACGAGTGCCTTGCGTCAATGAGCACCCTTTCACCTATGGGAAAAATAAATCACACACAACATGGGTGATTGAGAAAAGCTTGGCTCTTGTCCCTCATGGGCTGTAACGCCACCAAAGAAAGATTCAAGGGATTTTCACTAGATTTCACTAAAAATCGAATCACAACACGTTGCTTGTCATGTGAGTCACTCATTTTAACCACGACACTAAGAATTTGTATGCACAACACAAAAACGGACCAGGCAGTATTGCAAGTTCCCGGGTTCTGACTAAATTCGGAACTTAATTGTCACTTCTCGTAAGCTTCTTCAAATGAAATTGTCCAATAAAGAAGTTCTTCTGAGAAATGCTAAGGAAGCGCAGGACATACGATAACCACTAACATTTATTTGCAGCGTCTAAACATGAGTATGTACATACACACAGATGTATATGCGTCTTATATAAAACTTTATTACATGGTCCATTGTGTGTCCTTTCTGTTTTAACTAGAACTAATACTTATTTTGCAAGGATTCACCATAGTACAAAGAATCAACAGGCTTCGCCTGTGATTGCTCAACTTCTCTCCCCGAAGGCATGTGATCCAAATGAGCCGGGGACGATTTTATACTTGCCGTGGTCATGAAATGACTATCGCACTGTCCCTTCGAATTAAGGTGTCCATAAGCCATGTTAAACAATGCATCTGGGTCGCAGACAAATCTGTACACATATCTTTCGCCGTTGACCTTTTGCATTATACCCTTTTCGTAATAGTAACGCAAGCTTCTTGATAGCTTATCATAATTCATAGCTGGTCGGTTCTTCTGGATTCCCCAGCGTCGTGCTACCTCTTCCGGTTCTATTAGCTTAAATTCCATACCACGGCCAGTCCATGCAATGCAGCTAGAGCTTGAAAAAAGAAAGAAAATCGTTATCACCCCATCGATGTCGTGGTAGAAAGTGACTAAGCCTATGTACCTGGTTGATGGTTCGTCGAGCAGAGCGACTAGAAACTGCCACAATTGCAAGGAACCTCTTCGCTGATTGATTGCATTACTCGATATTGGATTACAGCCGGCGTAGAGGTTTTCGAATTTGATTTCTGATTCTGTGGAACTTACTAGAGATGATTCGACCGGGCGTAATGTGTACGCGGAAGGGTTGTAGGTGTTTCCATACTTAATTTCAGTTTCTGACGAACTGACGGCAGACGATTCAGCAACTCGTTGAATATTGTATCCGGTATTGTAGGGCGAATAACTGCCATCCGATGACTTGGTGGGTGGTAGTTGGACAGATGAATGTAAAGGATTCAAATTGTTCGGATGCCCAGTGGTGGTTGTCGCCGTAGTTGAATCCGGATGTTCGATTTTTGTATGATGATGAAAGTGATGGGGTATGGGTAGCGTGGAAGCGTTGCTCCCAAACGAAAGATTTAGATTAGTACCTGGAAAGAGAATGAAAATCAGTCATGTTTGTTTGAAAGATGTCCACATCCACACTGTCAATGCAACAATCTGTGAATTGTGATTGTTTGACAGGATTTAAAGGGCCTTAAGGAAGTGGGCCTTATATTTAACAAAAACATTTACATTCTCTCTGACAGCAAGGCTGTACTTCTGGCCCTAAAGAGCTATGAAATCACCTCCAAACTAGTATGGAACTGACTACAGCTACTTCACCAGCTGACTATCACCATAAGAGTTCATCTCATTTGGATACCTGGACGAGCGGCCATACAGGCAACGAAAAAGCGGACCTGCTAGCAAGGAAAGGCTCTGCATCACCATTTATGATGCCACGGCCTTTCTGCGGCATACAACTAAATGCCGCATAAACAATTGGTTAAGGAACACGACGGATCACTACTGGTTACAAACGAAAGGTAGCAGACAACCCAAGTTGTTCCTCCCAACTACATCTCTCAGTAGAACGAAACTACTCCTCATGCTTTAGAGGAGTCAGATTCGCTTACTGGACACTGCCCAGTCAACAAACACCTCAAAACGATGGGCATTATACAAGATGACACTTGCAGAATGTGTAATGAAGACGAAGAAACAGCAGGGCACATACTATGCTACTGTCACTTAGGCAAGTATTATCTTGAAGCAGAAGAAATCACTGCTAGCTCACTCAAAAGCATACTAAGTTTTATCACTAACTCAGGATTCTTGAGTGAACTGTAAGTGGGGGACATTACAATAGGCCCACTCGTGGCCGCAGTGATCTCTAACTCTAACTCTAAGGAAGTGGAGACAGAGACAAGGCTTGTGCGGTTCTTTGGTGCATTAAATAACAGTGTAAACGGTTCTCAAAAACAGATGGACGATATTGTGATCGATGCAACCACGATTAGCGAAGTCCTAGGATGTCCTAGTTGGCTCGATTCCATTCCGGAAATTTCGGTGTCAAATATACACTTCGCTCGGGTCGGGTCGCTAATTAGAAAATAATAAGGAGCGGCACGTAAGTTGTCAGGAGTTTACGGACACACTAAAGAATAACCACATGACAGTTTGGAATCATACATACATACATACATTTTCAGTGGCCCGCATGTTCCACTAAAAGAGTCGCGGGGGTAATGCGCGTACGCGGGATGTCCAGGCCACTCGATCCTCCGTCATCGACTCTAACTCAGGAGCTATGCCCAAATGCACCCAGGCGAATCTTTGGACTTGGTCCAACCACCTCGTCCTGGATCTGCAAAGCGGTCGCCTGCCTGATGGTATTACATCCAATGCACGCTTCGGAAGTCGTGATGATGGCGACATTCGTCTCAAGTGACCAAACCATCGAAGCATAGCCCTTTCCGTTCGGAGAAGCAGCTGCTCAACATTAAGCTCCCCGCGTACTGCCGTGTTTCTCACCCTATCCCGGCGAGTAACTCCCACAACAGCATGAAGAAATTTCATTTCGGCAGCTTGTATTCGCGATCTTATTCCTTCGGTCAATACCCAAATTTCATGACCATAGGTGAGAGTTGGAACAATTACTGAGTTAAAAACCGCTAACTTGGCTTTGACACCAAGCTCGGTCTTCCTGATTACAGATCTTCCAAGTTGTTTCAAAATTGACCAGCTTGGCCAATCCTGCAGGAAAGCTCAGTATTACTCCTCCCATCACTCGTGAAGAAAACCCCGAGATACTTAAACTTCTCCACCTGCTTAGTTGGGACTCCACTAACAAGTAGAGTGTATTGGACAGGTGTTCTGGAAATAGCCATAACCTCGGATTTGTCCACGTTAACCCTCATTCCAGCATCAGCACATACGGCCACAAACCTATCTAGCGCGCGCTGAAGTTCCATCTGGGAGGATGTGAGGACAACTAAGTCATCTGCAAAAAGAAGATGGCTTACCCTCAGCTCCCTCAATGTGAGACATTCCCCGCCTCAACTGCGCTGCAACATCCAGTCCATATATATAATGAAAAGGAGAGGTGACAAGACGCACGAATTATCGTATAGGTTTATATATGTATATATATATATATATATGTGTCTATTCAAATCAAACGCGGACACTTTATTTTTTAGTTACATATATATTTTAACGAACACCTTTTTTTATTAATTCCTACTGCACTCACTGCTAACTTAAGACTAACTTAATTCTAACTACGCTACCTTATGCATACGCTACTTATCTCGATTGTTACCGCCCACCAGCACGAGCATCTAACCTTATATGGTCATATCGCCTGCCGTCGACCAGGCACTAGCATCTTACCATATATGGTTTGCCCTCAACCGTCGTTCGCTCTGCGCAGCAACGGGACAAGGGACAGCCGATTTTGGCTTGGCTTCTCTGCCGTGCCAAGCCAACCCAAGCCACTGGCACCGTACGATATTCCCTCGTACGGCCCCCGCAATATAGTACGGGGTGCATCCGCCTGGTCATTGCCACGCTGATGCGCACGGGTGCATGTGCACCTGTGCGGTTGTGAACATACAAGCAACGAAGTACAGCCTGTATGTAACTCACGCTTGGCGAAGTCCAACGCCCACTGATTTACTAACGTTAACCCGAACGCAGCTGCTACAGTTTGTGTATAGAGACTGAATGGCCCTCAACAGAGGACCATCAATTATACAAAGCAGCTGTAGATTGGTTTGGCATACTCCCAAGCCTCCTCGAGTACAATTCTTAAAGTAAAAAGCTGGTCGGTTGTACTTCTGCCGTGACGAAACCCGCACTGTTCATCCCCTATCCTGGATTCGACCATAGCTCTAGAACGCGCCTCCAACACCTTAGCGTAGACTTTACCGGGGACACTTAAAAGAGATATGCCCCTATAGTTGGAGCACTCTTTTTTATTGCCCTTTTTGAAAAGAGGAACAATCACTCCAGTTTCCCAATCGCTAGGTGTCTCACCGCATTCCCATGCCAACTTAATGACACGAGAGAGCCATATTACTCCCTCTTTACCCATTGCCTTAAGCATTTCTAGCTACCCTGGCACCCGCCAGGTAGTGAACCAATGTGTGCAGCGACCCAACCCCTTGTTCCTGGGGAAATAGGAACCTGACCTCCAGGTTGGGGGTTGTGCTTAGGGGTAACATCCCTATCACGTAAAAACCTACTTGTTCCGAAACAACAACAAGCCCCGGATACGGACGGATACAAAGCTGACGATCCCTGCAAACAACTAACGGACTTGAGAGTCTGCACCTGGAATGTAAGGTCCCTTAACAGACCGGGTGCAGGCGATCAATTGGAGCAAACCCTCAACTGCTATAAAGCAGATATAACCGCACTCCAAGAAGTGCGATGGGTTGAACCTGGCAAAAAACGGATGAAAAACTGCGACATCTACTACGGGAACTGCTATAGGAGAACAAACAGCGCTTATTCGGGTGCGGATTCGTTATTCGAGGAAGACTACGACCAAAAGTCTTAAAATTTCGGCATGTAAGCGAACGCCTCATAACAATCCGCATCAAAGCTAAATTTGGAAACATAAGTTTGATATGCGCTCACGCCCCAACGGAAGAAAAGGACGATCGACTCAAAGAAGAATTCTACGATCTCCTAGACAGAACATATGCCCAATTCCCCAGCTACGACACAAAAATAGTCCTAGGAGATTTTAATGCAAAACTGGGCAAAGAGGACATATTTGAGTCGATCATTGGAAAGCATAGCCTCCATAGCACCACATCCGACAACGGACTAAGGCTAATCGATTTCCTAGCGGGGCGTAACCTCCTTGTAGCAAGCACGCGATTCCCCCATCTCAACATCCACCTGGCGGTCTTGTGATCAATCGACCACCAACCAGATTGATCACATTGCGATCGACGCCAGACACTCCTCCTGTATTCTAGACTTACGAACCATCCGAATGGCCAACATCGACTCGGACCACTACCTTGTTGTAGCCAAGGTACGAATGAGGATATCAAGAATGCTTAGGAGACGAGTAGGACAACGTAAGTTTGACGTCGGAAAGCTACAATCGCAAGAGACTGCCAGAATCTTGGCCGATCGTGTCTCCTCCAAGCTCTCCCAAAATCCGCCCACAGCAGCACAAACAATAGAACAGGAATGGGAAGAGCGCCGTCAGATACGCTGCCTCAGAGGTGCTGGGTTTCAATCCGCCACCACCTAGAAACCCCTGGTTCGATAAGCAATGCGAACAAGCCCATGCAGCAAAACAAGAAGCATTTAAAGCCATGCTGCAACGACGGACGAGAGCTGCTCGCGAAATCTATGAGCAGAAGAGAAGAGAGGAACACACGCTTTTCAGAAGAAAGGAGAGAGAGCACGGAAAGCGTGAGATCGAGGAGATGGAGAGATGCTTCCGCAGGAATGACGCCCGTAAGTTTTACAATAATGTAAAACGAACATGCCATGGCTACAAAGCCAGAGCGGCGGCCTGCAGGGATGAAAATGGAGAACTGGTAGTAGAGTCGCAGTCGATGCTGAGGATTTGGAAAGACCACTTCTGCAGACTGTATAACGGCGATGATAGACAAGATACCATTGTCCGTGGCAGAACGAGCCATTCGTAATGGACGACAATGAAACAGAATTCAGTCCACCCGACCTAGACGAAGTCAAAATAGCGATATCAGGACTTAAGTCTGCCTGTCTGCTGAGCTTCTGAAGGCGGCTGGAGATGAGCTGGTAAGGTGCATGCACCATCTCATTTGCAAGGTATGGTCGGAGGAAAGCATGCCCGACGAATGGAATCTCAGCATCGTTTGCCCGGTCCATAAGAAAGGAGACCGTATTGTGTGAACGCCCGAAACCGTTGGTGGATAACCTGATCGGCTCTTATCAGTGTGGTTTCAGGCCAGGTAAATCCACAATAGACCAAATATATACGCTCCGGCAGATCTTGGAGAAGACCCAAGAATACCGAATCGACACTCACCACCTCTTCGTCGATTTCAAGGCTGCATATGACAGCGTGTATAGAGATGGGCTGTACAATGCCATGTCTAGTTTTAACATCCCTGCCAAGCT
Organism: Eumerus sabulonum; assembly: GCA_951905685.1. NCBI lineage: Eukaryota > Metazoa > Arthropoda > Insecta > Diptera > Syrphidae > Eumerus > Eumerus sabulonum. The sequence continues at coordinate 246,008,099 of OX645060.1, forward strand.
CGCCCGACTGTGCAGGATGACAATGGAGAATTCTCGCTGCTCCATTAAGGTCGGTAATGAGCAAACCGAGACCTTTGATGTTAAAAAAGGATTTAGGCAAGGTGAAACGCTGTCATGCAACTTTTTCAACATCGTGCTTGAAAAGATCGTGCAAGAGTCACTGGCCAACACAAGAGGTACGTTTTATTTCAAGTCTACTCAATTGCCATTGATGACATTGACGTGATTGGACGGACACAGCGGAACGTCAATGAGGCCTTTGTAAGCATTAGAAGGTAGAAGCGGCTAAGATGGGTCTCAAAGTTAATGAGGGTAAAACCAAATATCTGCTTTCATCTAAAAGAGACGGACAACACCGACTTATTGGCCAGAACGTCACCATGGGCGGATATAACTTTGAAGTGGTCAAGGAATTCGTCTACCTTGGCTCACTGATGATCAGCGACAACAACACCAGCGCTGAGATAAGACGCAGAATCACTCTTGCCAACCGCTGTTTCTTTGGGCTCAAGAGGCGATTGAGAAGTAGAGCCCTCTCTCGGAAAACCAAGGTGACACTATATAAGACCTTAATCATCCCAGTCCTCCTTTACGGCGCAGAGGCTTGGACCTTAACAAAAGCGGATGAAGATGCCCTTGGTCGTTTCGAGAGGAAAATTCTGCGCGGTGCACGCAAATGGATTTGGGGAAATCCATCCTTAGGTTGGCAGGACTATCTTTGACATCCGAGTCAAGTTTCTTATCAAAATATTTATTAGTATTTGAGATACATATGTATGTACCTACGCTTCGTTTTGGGAACTGCTGAAAGTTTTTTATTTTAATTTTAAATAATCAGTTGAACGAAGAATTTGCACTAAGTCCTATTATTTCTTGGACTCGGGGACTTCAATGCCCGGTAAGGAGAACACCTTTGGCGGAGTGATCGAAGAGCACAGCCTCTACGATACAACAACGGGTAATGGCTTCCGGCTCACGGTCTTTGCGACAGCTGGCAATGTAGTAAGTAGCACAAGATTTCGCCGCAAGCGAATCCACACAGCAACCTGGCGATCTCCGGATGTTCGAAACGCGAACATTCAGGGGGGCAAACGTCGACTTTGTTCGTTTCATGCCTCATGTCTTATACTCTTATCATGTTTATCACACAAGCTGAATGGAGTGCAGTGGTGTGGATGGTAGATATTCGTTCACTACTCTCCAGGGGTGGTTGTCCTAGATAGGAAGAGAGGAACCGACCGAATTTTCACGTTGGTTGCAGTTCTCAGCAAGTTTTTCCATGCACTTATGGTGTCATGTTAGAATTGCACACACAGAGTATGAATATACTGTGAGTCTTATGCCTTCATCAGTATGCTTGATCACTTCTCATTCAAAACAGCTGTGTTGCATATTTTTTTTTTTGTTTTTTCTTGGCTATGGAACTGCTTTGAACTACAGACCTTCCGCTCGACAGTCGATGATGTTTACCACTGCACCACGGCGACCCCCCAGATTCAGAACTCGACTGTCCAACATCAGAAAGTCGCACCAGCCCACCATGAGGAGGTTCGATATTGGACACCTGAGCACCCCGGAGGTTACTAGAGTCTATAGGGAGCAACTAAGCGAAAGGCTCTTCTGTATGCCTACGTCGAGCACAAATGTCAACAATATGTGGCTGCATTGCCGCTCAGCCATTCAAGAAGTATCCGATACCACCTTAGGCTACCTACCACTCCCGACAAGAAACCCGTGGTATGATGGCAGCAACCGACGCGACGGGGCGTACCAAAAGGCGCTGCAACGAAAAATCAGGGCAGCGGGAGAGGAGTGCCGAGCCAGAAGAAGGGAGGAGAAGAAACTGCTGAGACTAAAGAAAAGAATATTTGCGACCTCCCAGCTCAAGGACATCGAGGATTCTAGGGACAAACAGCCATTTACAAAAAGCTAAAGGCCTTGCAGGAGGCTCCAAGAAAGGCGCCCGGGCTCTTCGAAATTTCGAGGGTAATCTTGTCACCGACCCGCAGGGAATAGTGGGTGTATTTAAATAGCATTCCTAGCAAGAGACTAGGGGAAGTAGTCCTCCTACTCAGATCGAAGAAGTCGGCACAGCCTAAGTCTTGAGTGCGCGTGTGACTATTAAAAAAAAAAAACTGAAGAACAACAAAACCGCAGACTCAGATTGCCATCAGAGCTCTTCAAGGCTGACGACGATGTTCTGGTGAGCATGCACCAGACCACATGTAGAATTTGGGAAGGAGAAAGCATATCCGACGACCGGAATATCATCTCTTTTTGCCCCATCCACAAAAAAGGCGTTCATACCTCTTGAGGTATATCCCTGCTCAATGTCGCATACAAGATCCTGTCCAGCGTACTGTGTGAACGTCTAAAGCCCTTTTGCACCGCTCTAATTGGCAGCTACCAGTGCGGCTTCCGGCCGGCAAATCGACTGTAGACCAAATATTCACACTTCGACAAATCCTGGAAGAGACCAGCCAGTTTCATATCGATACACACCACCACTTTATCGATTTTAAGGCCACATACAACGGCATTCATCGCAAAGCATTGTTTGATGCGATGGCCGAATCTGGAATCCCAGGAAAACTGATTGGGCTGTGTCGCTTCACGCTAAAAAATAGGACCTCTGAACCGTTTGAAATATGCACCGGATTTCGGTAAATATGCGCGGTCGTGTGACTTTTTCAGTTTGCTGCTGGAGCAGACAGTGTGACGGGCAGGCGTCAACAGGGAAGGCACTATCTTCTATAAGTCCGTCTAGCTGCTAGGATATGCAGATGATATTGACATCATTGCGCGGTCTCAGCGTGATGTTGTAGAAACTTTCACGCCCTTGACAACCGCTGCTACTTCTGTTTGTCCAAACAACTTGGGTCAAAACTCTTCACTCGAGGAGTGTAAAGTCAGGCTTTACAAAACGCTCATACTGCCAGTCTTGCTGTACGGAGCCGAAAGCTGGACGATAAGCAGGACAGCGGAGCTGATTTTGGGTTCTTTCGAAAGAAAAATTCTGCGCCGGATATTTGGCCCTGTCTGTGAGGAAGGTGAATGGAGAAGAAGACACAACCGCGAACTCTACGAGCTGTACCAAGATGTGGATGTAGTCCGGAAGGCAAGGATCCGTCGACTAAACTAGCTCGGCCACATCGAGCGCATGGACATCAACGCTCCAGCTATGAGGGTCTTCGACTCCGAGCCTCCTGGTTCGAGAAGAAGAGGAAGACCGAACCTTCGGTATAAAGACCAAGTAATCGCGGATGTAAGACATCTTGGTCTTGACAACTGGAAGCAGCGTGCCCGGGACCGTCAAGGATGGAAGGCAGCTATAGCTCAGGCTCAGATCCTCCATGGATCGCTGGCCTGATAAGTAAGTAAGGAAATGATTTTGGGTTTTTTCGAAAGAAAAATTCTGCGCCGGATATTTGGTCCTTCTATGAGGAAGAAAGGAGCAGAAGACATAAACGCGAACTCTACGAGCTGTACAAAGATGTGGATGCCCGTCGACTAGGTGGGCTCGGCCACATCGAGCGCATAAATAACAACGCTCCAGCTACAAGGGTCTCCCTCTCCTCGTCGAAACCGGGAGGCTCGGAGGCGAAGGAAGACCGAACCTCCGGTATGAAGACTTAGTCTTGATAACTAGAAGCAGCGTGTCCGGAACCATCAAGGATGAAAGGGAGCTCAGGCCCAGGTCCTCCATGGATTGCTGTTCTGATAAGTACGTTCTTACCAATCACCACACTAAATTGGATGAGGTAATAGAGCATGTCGGCAACTATGGTTTTACAAAAAATAAAAAATGAATGCAACTGACTAGTTCTGGATTTGTTTCGCACGAAATCTGCAGGAATTTTTCGAGTGATTCAAATGAAGCAAAGGAGGCAATCGTCATGGACTACTTGATATTTTGGCAGACAAATTGAGAGAAGCGTATGAAGCTACATATATGTTAGTAAAACTAAACTAAAATGTGATGTGAAGGTGTACTGAATGAAGAACATGGTATAGCTTGCAAACCAGAATAAGTACAAATGTACATCATTCTCAAGGGAATAGATTGTCTGATTGCGTCGTATATACGCAAGTGTACATAAGCCTAAGTCGTATCAATTAACATTTTTATAAACCTTTTCTGTTGTCTGATTTTACCTTGATACCCAATAATACATGGCGATAAAGGGCAATACCGAAGGAGCTATTATCTGCCTAATAGCTCGAGCCATTTAGCACCGTTGCATTATTAAAATATCGCCAGCAACCCCTCATCATGTACTCACTCAAACATACAATTCATCATCATCATCATAACAGGACATTAATAATTCAAAAAGGATTGTTCCTTGCATAATCTACTAGCTAGTATCGCATTGAGAGAATGTCTGTTACCTGGATTTAAACTGCCTGTCTTCACTGTACCTGTACTACAATGATGCTCTTTTGCTATTTCCATGTCTTTCAGCACAACTTTCATAGGAGCCCCATGCTCCGGTTGAATTTTTAAAGGTAAGGGATGCAAACAACTTTTACATGGCGCCGGCTATGGTACGAGTATGAGTACATGAGGGTTGTAAGACCTTATTGTAACAAATGATTGCTTGTATTCATAAACGTACCGCATAAATTGAATTTTGATTTTGATTTTCCAAACTCTTAAATCGCGGTATTGAAAAAATTACCACACGCGGATCATCTTTCACAGGCGGATTATTGGTGACAGTAAACAGTGAAAGTCGCTTACTTGTCGTGAAGAATATTTAAAAAAAAAAAGAAATTTTGAAGCAAACAAGGAGTTTCATTAAGGATTAGATTGAGATGCTCTGAATAAGCCGATTGATTCCGCTGTTTATCTCAAGGCAAAATACGTGCAAAGAAACCAAAAAATTACTCTAAAAATACTTTGTAAGCATCTTACCATCTTCGTTCTTCTTAAGTAACCCAGGCGGTGTCGTGGACGGGAATCTGTTATCAAAAAAAAATAAATAATAATTGTAATCAATTCAAAGTCATATTTCATATGCATGCTTTAACTGCTCGATGTTAATAGAACGAAAAAACACAGCATTTAACAGATACAAAGGGCCGAAGCCGCATGATTTCTTTCGAAAATCTTATTATGGTTTACCTGTAGCAGTATGGATGTGTCACAGCAGGTATGTCGAAAAAAGATGATGTCCTTTCATTACGAACTCCTTTGACGCTGGCTGTGCATTAAAGATTGTTTATTTTTTTTATTAATATGAAAATCGAAAAGATACGAGATAGATTTAAGATTGCACGTGCGGTATGAAGGGATGTGAACAGTGTCATGATAACATTGTAAATGTCATGTGGAGGGTGTACTTGCAGAAAATTGATTCCTTTGTAAAGTGCTTAAGAAAAAAAAAGAAAAGAAACACAATCCGTTCAATGTACTGTCGGTATAGAATTGCTTAGATGCCGCCTTGAAAACCTTTAAAACGTGATTAAAATATCAGGTGGTTGCTCTGGAAGCTCAGGCATAGCCTCACATCATCATTAAGTACTTACTTACTTACTTAGGTGGCGCTACAGTCCTTGATGAACCTGGGCCTCAACCAACAAGCGTCTCCAGCTGGCACGGTCTTTGGCCAGCTGTTTCCAGCGCCGCACGCCCAGTTGGTTAAGGTCCCCTTCCACCTGCGTGCGCCACCGATGATGCGGCCGTCCTCTGCCGCGCCTTCCTTCCGGAGTGGATTCGGGTCGGAGCTGTATTTTCCATTTTTTTTTTACATATATATGGGGCTAGTGCTACTATTAGCAATACGGCACTGCGACCTTTGCAGATCTATTGTGCCTGCTAGCCGATTAGCCGAGTAGCCTCTCCACCTCTATAATGAAGTTGAGAATGCTACTCGTAGGAGCCAGGGTGATCCCCTCAGGAGTCATAACTTCGCTGAGAAGGATACGCTTCCTAAGATGGCAGAGAGCAGTACACTCACACAGTATGCGTTCTGCCGTCTCTTCGTCCTCAAGACAGAGCCGACACTCAGTTTCAGACGAGAGGCTAATTTTGTTTAAATTATATCTCAGACCGCAGTGTCCCATTCGGTAGCTGACTAGTCTTCTAATATCCCCCCTAATGAGTTTGAGTATGTCAATAGGGGTCAATAGGGTCGTATAAGTCGTTTAGATTGACGGAGTCCCCGAACACTGTTCCAGATGGACAGGTGTTGTGATTTTTCCCACTTTTCTAAGAAGTAATTTATCTTTGACCCGGGAATGCCGCAGAAAGGTTCCGGACCTATGTATTTGTGGCTGGAACCTTTTCTGGCAAGTTGGTCGGCAATTTCATTGCCCTTGATATCTTTATGTCCTGGCACCCACCAAAGTTTAACATTGTTTCTTTTGGCGAGGTCTTGTAGGGCGTCATGGCATTCCATGACGGCTTTTGAGTTCGCTTTAAGCGCTGCTTGGCTATCAGAGAGTATGTTGATAGTTACTCCTCTGATTTTCCATGCGCTCTACATGGCCTAGTCGGGGGTAAAGTTGTTGATTGCTCTCAACCTGGCGAGATGCCAGCAACGATCCCTGGTTAAATGCCCGGTCAAGTTGACATACGGCCTCCTCGCGGCGCCCTCTGGATAGCCTCTTCAACAACCGTTGGGAGGTGAACAAACGTATGCAGCGAAAAAAACCCCGACCAGAATGGCGGTTGTGCGGCGGGCTAACAATCCGCCCACGTAAAAAAAAACGTGTTAGCCCGCTAAAGTCATGAATGAGCAAGATGCCTCGGATACACGGACGGATACTCGACGACGACAACGCACGAAAAAGGAACACGATTTGCGAGTATGCTCCTGGAATGTCAGAACTGCTGGAGCTGCTCATAAACTAGAAGGAATCCTCACGCAGTACAAGGCGGATATTACTGCGGTCCAGGAAATACGCTGGATAGGAAACGGTATGATTAGAAAGAAAAATTGCGACATTTATTACAGCTGTCACAAAAGGTTGCACTTACTGGGATGCAGATTTGTCGTGGGAAAGCGGTTAAGGTCGAAGGTCATCGACTTTAAGCCTATAAGTGATCGCCTGGCTGTGATCCGCTTTAGAGGCAGATTTTATAACATCAGCCTTATATGTGCACACGCCCCTACCGACGAGGCTGAAGACCCTATCAAGGAGGACTTCTATGACCTCCTGGACAACGCCTACGGAGCTTGTCCGGAGTACGATGTAAAAATCGTTCTCGGGGACTTCAACGCCAAAATCGGGAAGGAAAACACCCTTGGCGGAGTGATCGGAAAGCACAGCCTCCACGATACAACAACAGATAACGGCTTCCGACTCGCTGACTTTGCGACAGCTCGTAATGCGGTGATAAGTAGCATAAGATTTCCTCGCAAGCGAATCCACACAGCAACCTGGCGATCTCCGGACGGTCGAACCGCCAACCAAATCGACCATGTGCTCATTGACGCAAGGCACTCGTCAAACATCCTGGATGTGCGAACATTCAGAGGGGCAAATGTCGACTCTGACCACTTCCTCGTAGCAGCAAGATACAGAGCTCGACTGTCCAATGTCAGAAAGCTGCACTAGCCCATCAGGAGGAAGTTCGACATTGGGCGCCTGAGCACACCGGAGGTTGCCAGAGTCTACAGGGAGCAGCTGAGCGAAAGACTCTACGGTATGCCTACGTCGAACACACAAACTGCGAGGGTAATCTTGTCACCGACCCGCAGGGAATAGTGGATGTATTTAAGCAGGACTTCCAGCAGCTGCTTAACGAGCATGACCAAGAGAGAGTGGTAGGGACCGAGGAAATCCCAACTCCAGCCGCTGAAGTAGTCCTCTCACCCAGCATCGAAGAAGTCGGCACAGCTATTCAGAAGCTGAAGAACAACAAGGCCGCAGGCTCAGATGGCTTGCCATCAGAGCACTTCAAGGCTGGCGGCGATGTTCTGGTAGGGAGCATGCACCAGATCATCTGCAGAATTTGGGAAGATGAAAGCATGCCCGACGACTGGAATACCAGCTCTATATGCCCCATCCACAAAAAAGGCGATCCTACCTCTTGTAAGAACTATAGAGGTATATTCCTGCTCAATGTCGCATACAAGATCTTGTCCAGCGTATTGTGTGAACGTCTAAAACCATTTTGCACCGCACTAATCGGCAGCTACCAGTGCGGCTTCCGGCCCGGCAAATCAACTATAGACCAAATTTTCACACTTCGACAAATCCGGGAAAAGACCAACGAGTTTCGAATCGATACACACCATCTTTTCATCGATTTCAAGGCCGCATACGACAGCATTCATCGTGAAGCACTGTTTGGGGCGATGGCCGAATTCGGGATCCCGGTAAAACTGATCCAGTTGTGTCGCGCCACGCTAAAAAACACGCGATGCACCGTGCAACTCGGTTCTAGGACCTCGGTACCATTCGAAACATGCACCGGATTTCGGCAAGGAGATGCGCTGTCATGTGACTTCTTCAACCTGGTGCTGGAGCTGATAGTGCTACGGGCAGGCGTCAACAGGGAAGGCACTATCTTTTACAATTCCATCCAGCTGCTAGGATACGCGGATGATATCGACATCATCGCGTGTTCTCGCCGTGGCATTGTGGAAGCATTCACGGCGGTTGAAGAACAGGCGAAACGAGTTGGTCTTAAGATCAATGAGGACAAAACGAAATACATGCTGTCAAGCAAAAACCAATCCGTCGCTCACCACCTGAGACAAAACATAACAATTGGCAGCTACAATTTCGAGGTAGTTAAGGAGTTTGTCTACCTCGAGGCAAACGTAAATTCCACAAATGACACCACACTGGAGATCCGGCATAGAATCGCCCTTGGCAACCGCTGCTACTTCGGCTTGTCCAAACAACTGGGGTCAAGACTCCTCACTCGAAAGACCAAAGTCATGCTTTACAAAACGCTCATTCTGCCAGTCTTGCTGTACGGAGCCGAAAGCTGGACGATAAGCAGGACAGCGGAGCTGATTTTGGGTTCTTTCGAAAGAAAAATTCTGCGCCGGATATTTGGTCCTGTCTGTGAGGAAGGTGAATGGAGAAGAAGACACAACCGCGAACTCTACGAGCTGTACCAAGATGTGGATGTAGTCCGGAAGGCAAGGATGCGTCGACTACACTGGCTCGGCCACACATCGAGCGCATGGACATCAACGCTCCAGCTAAGAGGGTCTTCGACTCCGAGCCTCCTGGTTCGAGAAGAAGAGGAAGACCGAACCTCCGGTATAAAGACCAAGTTATATAAGTTAGATGTATGACATCTTGATCTTGACAACTGGAAGCAGCGTGCCCGGGACCGTCAAGGATGGAAGGCAGCTATAGCTCAGGCTCAGATCCTCCATGGATCGCTGGCCTGATAAGTAAGTAAGTAAGTTACTTACTTAGGTGGCGCTACAGGCCGTGGTGAACCTGGGCCTCAATCAACAAGCGTCTCCAGCTGGCACGGTCTTTGGACAGCTGTTTCCAGCGCCGCACGCCCAGTTGGTTAAGGTCCCCTTCCACCTGCGTGCGCCACCGACGATGCGGCCGTCCTCTGCCGCGCCTTCCTTCCGGAGTGGATTCAAAGATTCTTCGGGTCGGAGCTGAATTTTCCATGCGCACTACATGGCCTAGACACCTTAGACGCTGTATCCGTAGACGTCGTACCAGGCCGATGTCGCTGTACAACATACACCGTTTGAACAAACGGGACCGTAGATAGTACGCAGAATTTTCCTCTTGAAACGACCAAGGGCATCTTCATCCGCTTTTGTTTAGGTCCAAGCCTCTGCGCCGTAAAGGAGGACTGGGATGATTAAGGTCTTATATAGTGTCACCTTGGTTTTCCGAGAGAGGGCTCTACTTCTCAATTGCCTCTTGAGCCCAAGGAAACAGCGGTTGGCTAGAGTGATTCTGCGTCTTATCTCAGCGCTGGTGTTGTTGTCGCTGGTCATCAGTGAGCCAAGGTAGACGAATTCCTTGACCACTTCAAAGTTATATCCGCCCATGGTGACGTTCTGGCCAATACGTCGGTGTTGTCCGTCTCTTTTAGATGAAAGCAGATATTCATTAACCTTAAGACCCATCTTAGCCGCTTCTACCTCAATGCTTACGAAGGCCTCATTGACGTCTTGCTGTGTCCGTCCAATCACGTCAATGTCGTCGGCATACGCAAGCAATTGCGTAGACTTGAAATAAATCGTGTCTCTTGTGTTGGCCAGTCACTCTTGCACGATCTTTTCAAGCACGATGTGGAAAAAGTTGCATGACAGCGCGTCACCTTGCCTAAATCCTTTTTTAACATCAAAGACTATACTTCCCAGGATCATTTCTGTAGTCGGTCTTCATTTACTTTCAAAGTAAACTAAAAGAATATCATCATTAAGTACTCGCACAATTTTGTGTACAAATAAGTTTTGAGGGACTTACAAAAGATGGCGTAGCTAGTATTCAATCGCATCGGACTATCTATACTAATATTATAAATGTGAAAGTGTGTGTGTCTGTTTGTCCGTCTTTCACGGCAAAACGGAGTGAACGAATTGATGTGATTTTTTAAGTGGAGATAGTTGAATGGATGGAGAGTGACATAGGCTACTTTTTGTTTCTTTCTAGCCCCAAAAAAAAAAAAAAAAACTCAGTAGGGGATAGAAATTTGTGTGAGACTCTTCGCTCAAGAACGTTAGTATAGTTTCTATGATACAAACGAATAATAAAATAATTTAATTAAAATAACCATAAATCAATCAGCTTTTGAGAAAACAATCAACATTCGAAACGTAAATAAGTGTTACTCTTGAATAACGATAGATGGCGCTGATATGTTTCTGAAACGCGCTAACGTTGTGTGCTCTCTATCTGTACTTAAGTGCGGGCATCGGGCCGCGCTTCACACTATAGTGCATACGGTACCTATACTCTGTTATTTGACTACTAAGCGTCCCAGTCATGCTTATACGAAATTTAGATGCCCCGAGATTATGTAATGGGACAAGACTTCGTGTCACACAACTTAGCCCCAATATCATCAGCGCCACTATCTTAACCGGCGCAGGAAAGGGTGAAAATGTAATGATCCCACGAATCCCAATAATTCTCACAGATCTCCCGTTCCAGTTTAAAAGGCTACAATTTCCTCTAAAGCTTAGTTTCGCTATGACCATTAACAAAGCGCAAGGTCAAACATTAAAGGTGGCTGGGGTGAACTTAGAAAAGCCATGCTTTTCCCATGGACAATTGTATGTAGCATGTTCGCGTGTGTCCAATGCCCAGAATCTTTACATTCTATCCCCAAATGGAAAGACATATAATATCGTCTACAGTAGGGTATTAAAATAACATTCTGTTCTGTGCTCTAAATCAGGAAAGGGGAACCGTGCTACCCCGAATTTAACGCGAGCGAAGCCGCGGGCAAAAGCTAGTATTCATATAAAAGCGTCACCATTTGTCTCTAGGAATCAATATGCGTCATTTCGCTGAAGTGTAAATAACATTCTGTGTCGTCTAAGCTTGTCCACTTTTTTGCCTTAACTTGGAGAAAAGTGCAGCTGAAGGCCATTAAAGAACGCGAATGGAAGCCATGAAAGTTTAAAGACGCTGAGTTAGAGATACTATTGCACTAATATTCATGTCAAACTTAAGTAGAGCGCTGGGTGTAAGGACGGAGGTGCAAATATGTAAGTCCCGCATCAAATACAGCTTACACCATGGGTCAGCACTAAGGCTGCGCGCACAGTGGTGCGAGATGCGATGCGATGCGAGATGCGATTCGGGAAGCGATACGAGATGCGATGCGAGATGCGATATGGTGCGCACAGTGAAAGCTGCTCTCTACTCTTCTGTTGCGATGTATTCATCATCAGGCGAAGAATTTTTAAATGAAAGTTTGTATTTATCGGAAAACCCGATAAGGACTTGACAACTTTTTTTTTTAAATAAAACGCAAACTGTTTGAGACATTTCAAGAACTTTACTATCGGCTTGAAGTTCAGTCAACACGTTTATGAATGGAACTCGACTCCGTTCATATGGCCACCGCGGGCACGTTTGCAGCGGTCGATTTGTTGGACCCAATTTTCGATGACTGGGCCACACATTGGCTCTGAGCTCTTCCAACGTCATCGGCTTGTTGGCATAAACCAATGACTTAACGCAGCCCCAAAGAAAATAGTCTAGAGGTGTTAAATCGCACGAACGAGACGGCCATTACGGCAATATCACACAACGAATATGTAGACTCCAACTTTTGCACTAGACTTGTTATTGTCTGTCTAGTAGGGCGAGAATTACGACCGAAAATTGGAGTTAACGCTCTTACTTAAAGTTGCGGTTTTTATAATTTGGAGACGTTGCTCGATAATGTACTTTACTACAATGAAAATGTTGACTTTACTGAATAAGCTAGCAATGACAATTCGATGATTAGTGAAAGGGTGCGCTCACAAATTGATTTCAAAGTTGTCAATTTCCTATTGGAAAACCCTTTATAAAGGGTCCGCCAAATAACTTTTTTTTTTTGAAAATGCTATAAGAAAAACTGCTGAATATTTTCTCAAATTTCTTTTTTTATTTGAAATGACAATCCTTTCGGTTAATAATGGAAGATAATTTCGTTCAAATGGCTGCCTCGGCTGGCCATGCAGTAGCCTACACGATCGGTCCAATTTTTAAGCACATTATCGATTGTGTGCAGCTGTATTTCACCAATGGCTTCACGAATATTGTCCTTTAAAGCGTCAATTGTCTCTGGCTTGTCGGCGTAATTCTTATCTTTGACGGCACCCCACAAATAATAGTCCAACGGTGTCAAATCGCAGCTCCGAGGTGGCCAAACGACATCAGCTCTGCGGCTGATAATGCGATCTTCATCAAAAACAGGGCGCAAAACATCGAGTGTAGCTTCGGCTGTGTGGCACGTAGCGCCAAATGTTGCCAATATCCTCCTCTTCAATTTTTGTGAACAAAAATTCGTTCAACATGGCCCGATAACGATCGCCATTGACTGTAACGGCCACTCCTTGCTCATTTTCGAAGAAAAATGGCCCAATTATGCCTCTGGACCAAAATCCGCACCAAACAGTGGCTCGTTTTGGGTGCACCGGCTTTTCAATGTATGCGTGCGGGTTTTCTGTGCCCCAAATGCGACAATTTTGCTTGTTTACATACCCGCCAAGATCAAAATGACCTTCATCTGAAAAGATGATTTTTTTTTTGGCAAAATCGGCATCTTCTGTACGTCGATCGCAGGCCCACTTAGCGAAGCGAAAACGCATTGGATGGTCAGTTGGCTTCAACTCCTGAACCAATTGGATTTTGTATGGCGTCATACCAAGGTCTTCATGCAAAATTCGTCTCAATGATGTCTCCGAAATGTTCAATTGTTGAGAACGGCGGTGAATTGATGTTGATGGCGTTTCACGTACACTTTCTGCCGCAGCAGCAATATTCTCGGGTGTACGCACTGTTTTTGGCTTTTCACGCTTTGGTTTATCGATGAGGATGCCAGTTTCTTTCATTTTTTTCACAAGATAACAAACAAACGGGGCTGACGGTGCTTCTCTTACCATGATTTTCAAAGTAATGTCGCAATATTTCCCAGCGTTGTTCAAGCGTATACACAACCATATTAGACCAATTTTTCTTTTAAACAAATGAAATTGCATCAGAACAATAACAACAATGGATACTGCTCGCACAGAATCTCTTGAAAAAGTGATCAGAAGAGTTTGTGCGCGAGAAGCTGGCGAGAGGTTTGCGATAAGCTTGCGAGAATCGCATCGAAAATCGCTTCACTGTGCGCGTAGCCTAAGTCAGTCATCAACAACGAAAATATCCCTTGGGCTATTTGTAGCATCTCTCCGCATAAGTCACCAGGGTTTGAAGGCATATTACCGATAATGCTCCAAAAAAATTTGGATAGAGTTATACCCTGGCTAACGGTGATCTTTCGAAGCTCGCCTAGACTCTATCAAATTCCCCAGACCTCGAGAAGAGTTCGGGTCGTTTTCATCCCGAAGGTCCTGAAGATCCTTGAACGCATCTTAGACAGGTACATCCGAGCCACTCTAGGAACACACTTTTTTCGAAGTCTCAACACGCCTACCTCAAAAGCAAACCCACTGAGATTGATCTGCATGAACTTCAAGCAATTCAGCCCAGTCGTCGCTTATGCAGGTGACGAGGTTATTCTAATATCGGAGGATATTCCCCTTGGTTATTAGCGAAATCACAGAGAGGGCTCTGATTAAGCTAAGCGCCTAGGCCACAGAATGTAGCCGTAGGGTAAATCTGAGTAAGAACGAATTAATGCTGTTTACCACTATGTATAAGATACCGACTTTTAACTACCCTCGACTCAACAACCAGACACTTTCTCTGTCTTCTGAGGCTAGATATCTAGGAGTTATCCTATATCCAAAGCTCCTTGGAAATTAAACGTAGAACATCGGGCACGGAAAACAGAACTTTTGGTAAAAGGTGGGAACTCCGGCCCAAAATGGTTCTATGGATGTACACGGCCATTGTACAGCCCATCCTCACCTACGGATCACTTGTATAGTGGCTTGTCTTAAGCAAAGCATATAACATTACCAAACTAAACCGAGTCCAGAGGTCGACCGGCATTGGTGTAACAGGAGCTCTCCTGTCCGACCGAAGCACTCAACGTACTCCTAATCCTCCTCCCTCTTGACCACCACATTAGATATACATATCGCATCTTGCAGCGCAATTCTTTCTTCTTTGGTGGAGTTACAGCTCATGAAGGACCAGAGCCAAGCTTCTCTCAATCACCCATGTTGTGTGTGATTTATTTTTCACACAGGTGAAAGGGACCTCCAGTTTAATGCCGATTCCGAACGGCGTGAGTTGAGATGCTTTTTCATGGCAAGTGTACTACGGGGGATTTTGCCAGTACCCCGCCGAGGAGGGACGCCGCGAAATAAACATTCGATGGCGTTGGTGTTATCGGGATCCGAACTCGCTCATCGTGAGCCAGAGTCCCGCACACTAACCACTGCGCCACGACGCCCACAGCGCAATTAGGCTTTGAAAATCTGGGTTCTGAACATCGAAACCCTACGATCATAGTAAGGTGCTAGACCTGTTATCTGGAGACCTGGCTACGAATGAAACCGACTTCTGGACACCAAAACTCAACCTAGACAGAGCCGTCCACGTCTATTTCCCATCAGGAACGTTATAGAAACATGAATTGCACATCATGAACCATAAAGTAACGTTTTTTACTGACGGCTTGCAGATGAAATGCGGAGACAGCTCGGGTATCTTCTCAGAGGAACTCCAAAAGCTTTCGACTTTCGAACGTTATCACGCGGAATCACGCCGAAATACTATTGATTAAGGAGATTTGCAAGATACTCACCCATTGCCCCAATACTAAGAGAGACGCTGCCATTTGTATTGACAGCCAGTCAGCCATCATAGCTCTCGATTCACATACTACAACATCCAAACAAAGTCATCAGCCTAGGCGATTATTTCAACATCACTCCCTTCTGGGTTTCTGGCCATAGCAATAGAGAGGGAAATGAAAAAGCTGATGCGCTGGCAAGGCACGGCTCTACCCTCGATAGTTCCCTGGTGGAGGCAGTATAGGAACAAATTTTTCAATACTTCTCCTCTGAAGAGTGAATTTCGGATGGAGCACCCTGAGTACCTTTGTCATTGTCGGCATTCACACTGCCAAGTTAGGCATCCCATTTAACACACATTGCCGAAGTTGCAAGAGCCCGCTAGAAAAGGAATCCCTTAACCATTTCCTGTGCGAATGCCCGGCTGTAGCTAGAACCAGGCAACGCACACTCTGCAAGCTTTCTTTGGCGACCTCTCAGAATTCAGTAACAGAGAATTCTGCAACATCATTCAATTTCTCAACTCCTCGGGATGGATTTGAAATACAAATCGACACATCACAACGGCGCACATGCGCTAATTGTGCCTTGGTCTCTCTGATACCAGGCGGCCATTCCTACCTACCTACCTACCTAAGTGGAGCTCGCTAAAACCTTTAGAGTGACTCAACAAGCAATTTCAAACCGTGTGGTATGACGCACAAACAAGGGCAATGTCTTTACACATATCTGAAAAAATACGTTCCATGATGCTCTTTTGTTTTAAAAATAGCAAAAACACTACAAAAACATGCCAAAAAAATTGTGAAGTGTACACTAAAAATACTGTAAGTGATCGCCTACCACGAGTTGTTTGCTCGATTCCGGTCTGGAAATTTCGATACCAAAGAAATAAAAAATCGATGAAATATTACATGCAGTTGGTGGAGTAGGAAGACGCAAGCTGTCAGGAGATAGCGAAATATTAACCACGTGATAGAGCAGAAAGATAGAAAGTCGAAGTTAAGGTGCCACATGAATCAATGTATCGAATCGATACACACCATCTTTTCATCGATTTCAAAGCCGCATACGACAGCATTCATCGTGAAGAACTGTTTGGTGCGATGGCCGAATTCGGGAACCCGGTAAAACTGATCCCGTTGTGTCGCGCCACGCTAAAAAACACGCGATGCACCGTGCAACTCGTTTCTAGGACCTCGGAACCATTCGAAACATGCACCGGATTTCGGCAAGGAGATGCGCTGTCATGTGACTTCTTCAACCTGGTGCTGGAGCAGATAGTTCGACGGGCAGGCGTCAACAGGGAAGGCACTATCTTTTACAAGTCCATCCAGTTGCTAGGATACGCGGATGATATCGACATCATCGCGTGTTCTCGCCGTGACATTGTGGTAGCATTCGCGGCGATTAAACAACAGGCGAAACAAGTTGGTCTCAAGATCAATGAGGACTAAACGAAATACATGCTGTCAAGCAAAAACCAATCCGTCGCTCACGACCTGGGACAAAATATAACAATTGACAGCTACAATTTCGAGGTAGTTAAGGAGTTTGTCTACCTCGGGGCAAACGTAAATTCCACAAATGACACCACAGTGGAGATCCGGCATAGAATCGCCCTTGGCAACCGTTGCTACTTCGGCTTGTCCAAACAACTGGGGTCAAAACTCCTCACTCGAAAGACCAAAGTCATGCTTTACAAAACGCTCATTCTGCCAGTCTTGCTGTACGGAGCCGAAAGCTGGTCGATAAGCAGGACAGCGGAGCTGATTTTGGGTTCTTTCGAAAGAAAAATTCTGCGCCGGATATTTGGTCCTATCTGTGAGGAAGGTGAATGGAGAAGAAGACACAACCGCGAACTCTACGAGCTGTACCAAGATGTGGAAGGCAAGGATCCGTCGACTACACTGGATCGGCCACATCGAGCGCATGGACATCAACGCTCCAGCTAAAAGGGTCTTCGACTCCGAGCCTCCTGGTTCGAGAAGAAGAGGAAGACCGAACCTCCGGTATAAAGACCAAGTAATCGCGGATGTAAGACATCTTGGTCTTGACAACTGGAAGCAGCGTGCCTGGGACCGTCCAGGATGGAAGGCAGCTATAGCTCAGGCTCAGATCCTCCATGGATCGCTGGCCTGATAAGTAAGTAAGTAAGAATAAATTATCGTCAGTGGGGGAGAGGGAGCCAGCAAACGGAGCAAAAGAGCTGATCGCGTTTAACATGGCAAACGCCAGCCTCGATCTCTGTCCTGCTCAATTCAAGTTGGCACACAGCCTCCGCGTGGCCTCCCCTGGATAGCTGCCTGGTATCCGTCAGCCAGTGAAGCAGTGTGTGCAGCGACCCGACCTCCTCGTTCATGGGGAAAAATAAAAACCCAGCCTTCCAGGTTGAGGATTGTGCTTAGGGGTAACATCCCTATCAGGGAAAAAATAAAGTGTTGCGAACCAGTCACAAGCCTCGGATACGGACGGATACAAAGCTGACGACCCCTGCAAACGATTAAATGACTTGCGAGTCTGCACCTGGAATGTGAGATCCCTTAACAGACCGGGTGCAGGCAATCAATTGGAGCAAACCCTCAACTGCTGTAAAGCAGATATAACCGCACTCTGACAAGTGCGATGGGATGGACAAGGTAAAAGGAGAATGAAAAACTTCGACATCTACTACGGGAATTGCTGCAAGGAGAACAAACAGCGCTTATTCGGATGCGAATTCGTTATTCGAGGAAGACTCCGATAAAAAGTCTTAAAATTTCGGCATGTAAGCGAACGCCTCATAACAATCCGCATTGGGAACATTAGCTTGATATGCGCCTACGCCCCAACCGAAAAAAAGGACGATCGACTGAAAGAGAAATTCTACGATATCCCAGACAGACCCTATGCCCAATGTCCCAGCTACGATACAAAACTAGTTGTAGGATATTTTAATGCGAAACTGGGCCAAAAGGACGTATTAGAGTCGACTTCCTAGTGGGGCTTAATCTCCTTATAGCTAGCACACGATGCCCCATCTCAACATCCACTAAGAACTTCAGTCGACCATCATCCAGAAAGATTACGTTGCAATCGACGCCAAACACTCCTCCAGCATCCTAGATGTACGAACCTTCCGAGGAACCAACATCGACTCAGATGTTGATGCACTTGCTATAGCCAAGGTACGAATGAAGACATCAAGGATGACACGAAGGCGAGCTTGTAAACGGAAGTTTGATGAAGGAAAGCTACTATCGCAGGAGACCGATCTTTGCCGATCGAGTCTCCCTCAACCTCTCGCAAGGTCCGATGATACCGGCACAATCCACAGAACAACAGTGGGAGCATTGCCAGCGCGCCATCAGAGACACTGCCTATGATGTGTTGGGTTTCAAACCACCGCCAACTAGTAACTATAAAAAAAAGCAAAGCAAGCAGCTCATTAACATTAGGAGCAGAAAAGGAGAGAGGAACACACGCTTTTAAGGAAGACTAAAAGAGACCATGAAAAGCGTGAGATCGAGGAGATGGAGAGATGCTACCACAGAAACGACACTGGCAAGTTTTACCAAAAAGTAAATCGAACATGCCGGGGCTATAAAGTCAGAACGGAAGTCTGTAGGGATGAAAAGGGACAACTTGTAGTAGAGTCACAGTCCATGCTGAGAATATGGAAGGAACACTTCTGTAGACTCTTTAACGGCGATGAAAGATCTAATACGGCTGTCAGGCAGAATGATCCATTTACATCGGACAAAGATGTAAGAGAATTCCGTCCACCCGACCTAGATGAAATTAAGCTGATCATTTTGAAGCTGCCTGCTTACCGAGCTATTTAAAGCGGCTAGAGATAGATGGGCTGGTAGGGCGCATGCACCAGCTCGTCTGTAAAATAAGGTCGGAGGAAACCACGTGCGATGAATGGAATCTCAGCATCGCTTGTCCAGTCTCCCAGCTCTCCCAGAAAGGAGATTTCTAAAAAGGCGCCAGCTACGGAGGAATAAGTCTCCTTAACATTGCATATAAGATCCCCTCTGTCGTGCTGTGTGAATGCTTGAAGCCATTCATGGGCAATTTGATAGGTTTTTATCAATGGAGGTACCCTCCAATGTGGGTTCAGGTCAGGAAAATCCACGATAGGCAAAATAATGCCGCGTACGACCTATATACAGAGCCATGCAAATTTGTCAGGTTATGCAGGATGACAATGGACAATTCTCGTTGCTCCATTAAGGTCGGTAAGGAGTTAACCGGGACCTTCGATGTCAAAAAAGGATTCAGACAGGGTGACATGATGTCAGGTGACTTATTCAACAACATGTTTGAAAAGATCGTGCAGGGTTCACTGGCCAATACAAGGGGCATGATCTACTTTAAGTCTGCGAGATTGACATTGACGTAATTGGGAAAACAGAGCGAGACATCAAGATCAGCTTTTGTGAGTATTGAACAAGAAGCGGCTAAAGTGAGTCTGAAGGTAAACGAGGGCAAACCAAATATATTCTGTCGTCAGAGAACGACGCACAATACCGACGTCTTGGCCAGAACGTCACTATTGGAAGATATAAGTTTGATGTGGTCAAGGATTTCGTCTACCTTAGCACACTGATAACAAGCGGCAACGACACCAGCTGTTTCTTCGGGCTCAAGAGGCAACTGGTTAGTGGACCCCCTAAGGTCTGAACCTTTATAAAACCTTAATCATTCCGGTCTTCTTCTGCGGCGCAGAGACTCGGACCTTATCAAAAATGGATGAAGAGGCCTTTGGTCTGTACGGGCTGTACAGCGACATCGGTCTAGTACAACATCTACGGATTCAACGTCTAAAATTGCTAGGCCATGTAAAGCGAATGGATAGCAGAGCTTCGGCCCGTAGAATCTTCGACTCCAACGCCAATGACATTGGAGAGAACGGCCGCATCTAAGGTGGCGCACACACGTGAAAGTGAAAAGTGACTCCAAACCAACTGGACGTACGACACTGGAAACAGGTAGCAATAGACCGTGCTAGCTGGAAAGGTTTGTTGGTTGGGGCCCAGGTTCACCCCAAACTGTAACGCCACGTAAGTAGTAAGTAAGTGACTCTATCCTGGAACGTCTAATTGACATGTACGTAAGAGATGAGACTATCTATCTATCACAATCACACAACGCGTACATAAAGGGTAAATCGGCAGATACTCTTCACAGGCTAGTCTACACGATAGAAAACGCACTCAATGTCAGAGAATTTGCTCTAGGTGCCCTTCTAGACATTGGGGTTACCTTTAATAACGTCAGTACTGAGGCAATACGCAAGTGGATTGGTCAAATTTTAGAGAGGGTACGGGGGTGGGACAAAGTCGCCTGATCACTGCGGCCACGAGTGGGCCTATTGTGATGTCCCCCACTTACAGTTCACTCAAAGATCCTGAGTTCGTGATAAGACTTAGTATGCTTTTGAGTGAGCTAGCAGCGATTTCTTCTGCTTCAAGATAATACTTGCCTAAGTGACGAGGACGTGTACTGACAAGGTAGTTACAGTGGCATAGTATGTGCTCTGCTGTTTCTTCGTCTTCATTACACATTCTGCAAGTGTCATCTTGTATAATGCCCATCGTTTTGAGGTGTTTGTTGACTGGGCAGTGTCCAGTAAGGAAACCTGTGATTAAGCGAATCTGACTCCTCGAAAGCATGAGGAGTTGTTTCGTTCTACTGAGAGATGTCGTTGGGAGGAACAACTTGGCTTGTGTGCTACCTTTCGTTTGTAACCAGTAGTGATCCGTCATGTCCCATTTGGTGGTGCTGATGGGTATGCCGCAGAAAGGCTGTGGCATCATAAATGGTGATGCAGAGCCTTTCCTTGCTAGTAGGTCCGCCTTTTCGTTGCCTGTATGGCCGCTGTGTCCAGGTATCCAAATGAGATGAACTCTGTTTGTGCTGGCCAGCTGGTGAAGTAGCTGTAGGCAGTTCCAGACCAGTTTGGAGGTGATTTCATAGCTCTTTAGGGCCAGAAGTGCAGCCTTGCTGTCAGAGAGAACGTAAATGTTTTTGTTAAGTATATTTCTGTTTATATTTTCTCTGAGGTAGAGTTCTATAGCAAATATCTCTGCTTGAAAAACGGAATTGTATCTGTTCATGCTGACGCAGATGCATGTGCCTGTAGTTGCTCCGTATACTTCAGCCCCAACGCCTTCGTTCGTTTTGGAGCCATCTGTGTACCACACGTAGGATCCACCATTGAAGGAGGGTCTATCCTGTTCCCAGTTTTGTCGGTGACCTTGTGACCTTGTAGTTTTGGCTGAAGTTGTATCTTGGGAGACAGTTGTCTGTAAGAGATATCTTTAGGATTTCATGCCTGTTTATTTCGGTAAGGATATCAGGGTGAAAGAGCCTACGGTTAGAGTCATCCTCCACGATCAGTCTATGGGCGAAGACCATTGCTTCTTTCTTCAGTTGGAGATGAAGAGGTGGCAGATCTGTGATGACTTCTAGTGCTGCTGTGGGGGTTGTTCTCATGGCCCCGGTGACACAGATGCAAGCTAGTCTTTGCAGTTTGTTGAGCTTGGCTTGCACTGATACTTGTTTTGTTTTATGCCACCAGACGGGCGCAGCATATGTGAGAATTGGTCTGGTGATTGCTGGATATAGCCAGCGGGACATAAGAGTATAGTCACAGATCATGAGAAATCACTTCTACCTAAATGTATGTGTGTATGCATGTTGGCGTTACAGTCCATGAAGGACCTGAGCCGAGCTTCTCTCAATCACCCATGTTGTGTGTGATTTTATTTTCCCATAGGTGAAAGGGACCTACAGTTCATTGCCGGTTCCGAACGCCGAATTTCGAGAAGCTTTTCATGATAATTTTACTACAGGGGTTTTGTCAGAGCCCGTCGATGTCAGAACACGTTCGATGACATGGCTGTGTCGGGATTCGATCCCGTGTCATCGGCGTCAGAGGCCAACACAATACCCATTGCGGCACGGTACTCAGTTAAATAGCCAAGTATAATTTCGTTGAACCATCGACCTTCTCATATCGCAGTTTTAAGGTCAAAGAGTAAGGTTCCGACGTCATAACTTTAATACAAAGTTATGACGTCGGAAAGCTACTATCGCCAGAAACCGCTCGTGCTTATACCGATCGCGTCTCCCTTAAGCTCTCCAATACACCTCAATCTTCCACGCTATCAATAGAACAGCAGTGGAGCCTTTGCAAACAAGCCATGAAAAGCTCTGCATCCGAAGTTTTGGGTTCCAAGGCTCCACCACGAAGAAACATCTGGTTCGATGACGAGTGCAGGAGGATTCATACAGCGAAGCAGGATGCATATAAGGCCTCGCTGCATAAAAGAACAAGACAGCTCGTGAGCTCTACGAGTTAAAAAGAAGGGAGGAGCATAAGCTTCTCAGAAGAAAGAAGAAAGAACACGAGAAACGCGCGACTGAGATAAAGCGACAGATAAGGCGAACATGCCAAGGTTATAAAGCCAGAACGGAAGCCTGCAGGGATGAGAACGGACACCTAGTAGTAGAACCGCAGTCGATGCTGAGAATATGGAAAACCACTTCTGCAGACTGTATAACGGCGATGTTAGTCAATATACCGCTGCCAGGCAGAATGATCCATTTCTAATCGACGGAGACCGCAGAGAATTCTGTCCCCCTGACCTCGACGAAGTCGAGATTGCCATATCGAAGCTCGAATAAAACTGCTGGCGCAGACGGACTGTCTGCTGAGCTCTTAAAGGCAGCTGGGGATGACCTGGTTGGGAGCATGCACCAGCTCATCCGTAAGATATGGTTAGAGGAAAGCATGCCCGAGGAATGGAGTCTCAGCATCGTATGCCCGATCCACAAGAAAGGAGACCCCTCTGATTGCGCCAACTACAGAGGAATAAGCCTCCTTAACATCGCCTACAAAATCTTCTCTGCCGTTTTGTGTGAACGCCTGAAGCCTTTTGTAAATAAGCTGATAGGTCCTTATCATTGCGGATTCGGGCCAGGGAAGTCCACCATCGACTAAATCTTCACACTACGGCAGATCCTGGAAAAAACCAATGAATTTCAAGTCGACACTCGCCACCTATTTGTCGACTTCAAAGCCGCATACGACAGCGTAGTTAGAGACGAGCTATACAACGCTATGTCTACCTTTGACATACCCGCTAAACTCGTCAGACTATGCAGGATGACTTTGGAGAATGCTCGCTGCTCCGTCCGAATCGGTGAACACCTTACCGATAGTTTTGATGTCAAAAAAGGATTTAGGCAGGGCGATGCGCTGTCGTTTGATTTCTTCAACATTATATTGGAAATGATTGTGCAAAAATCACTGGCCAATAAAAGAGGCACAATCTATTTCAAATCCTCGCAACTCCTTGCATACGCCGACGATATTGACATAATAGGTAGATCGCAGCGAGATGTCAATGAGGCGTTTGCGAGTATTGAGATGGAGGCGGCGAAAATTGGTTTGGCGGTAAACGAGGGCAAAACTAAATATTTGCTGTCATCAAAAAAGGACGCTCACCACCGACGTCTTGGCCAGAACGTTTGTATAGGCAGATATAAGTTCGAGGTAGTTAAGGACTTCGTCTACCTTGGCTCCGCAGTGACCTGGAACAACGACATCAGTTCCGAAATCAAACGCAGAATCACTCTTGCCAATCGCTGTTTCTTTGGGTTCAGGAGGCAACTGAGTAATAGAGCCCTCTCCCGAACGACAAAGTTGACTCTATATAAGACCCTTATTATCCCGGTCCTATTGTACGGCGCAGAAGCATGGACACTATCAAAAGCGGACGAGGAGGCCCTTGGTCGATTCGAGAGAAAGATTTTGCGCGTGATTTTTGGGCCTATAAACGCAGACGGGGTATGGAGGAGAAGATTCAACCACGAACTTTAGGAGCTGTACAGCGACATGAGCCTAGTCAGGCGTCTACGGATTCAACGCCTAAGATGGCTGGGCCATGTAGAGCGAATGGACACCACAGCTCCAGCCCGGAGAGTCTTTGAATCCAACCCCGAGGGACGAAGAAGCAGAGGACGGCCGCACTTAAGATGGCGCACACAGGTGGAAGGGGACCTCAGCCAACTGGGTGTGCGGCAATGGAAAAGGCTAGCGAAAGATCGTGCTAGATGGAGGGGCATGTTGGTTGAGGCCCAGGTTCACCCCGAACTGTAGCGCCCACTAAGAAGAAGAAGAAGAGTAACGTTTAAAAATAGGGCTTCGTCAGACCATATTACGAAATTACAGAGACTGCCAGAAATGTATAATGAAATTTCATTGTTGCCCTTGCAAATACCCAGCGGCACAGAGAGTTCAATATTTTCGAATTTCATCTCCACACAGATAGCAGTTCAAACTTTACCAGTAAACACTTGGTCTGCGCTGTGCAGGTTGCTGTTTACCCAACCAGATACATACGTTCACTTTAAAATTAGTTTCGAACAGCACTCGTGTTGTTTTTTACTTAATACGCAAGTAAATAAAAATGTAAATTTGTTTAGATACAATGCTTTATGAATACACACGCTTACCATTATACCTTGAGTTAAGATAGCTCTCGGAGCTCTCTAGTGCGAATTTGCAGGGATAATGATGAGCCTGCGTTTGATACACCAGATCTTCCAGCTGCGCGTGGTGATGGTGATGTTGGGGGTGTGGCTGCGAATGATGATGGTGCGTATGAAACCAACTTTCGCATTGCAAATCTGGTTAATTGAAAAAGAAAGATACAAACAAAGTCAAAGTCAGTTGACCTACAATTAACGCTAAGATACAGTGTACGATTATGACTTACCAGCAGACGTTGGCGATGATGACGTTGAGGTTGTCGTGATTAGATTGCAACATGAAACTTTTGTTGTGCTTTGTAGTGGCTGAGCAGGGGTAAGTGCTTCAGTTTGACTGACTAGATTGGATTCCTTTTTACTTTGGGAATTCGTAATTGTCACTGTGGGCGTGGAATGTAAGGAGTCCTCTGTTGTCAGCAGGTGGTTGGAACTGGGAATCGAGACTTGATGGATGCTACCGCTGATTGTATACCCCTGCTGTGAATTATTTATTTATTTTACCACAAAAACACACAAAAAAAAAAAAAAGGAAGAAGAAAACGACATTTTCTTATCTCTCGTTGGATTGAATTGGCGACATTAAAGCTAATCAATACCGAGTCTGGTAAGTCAATGAGAGGTCTACAATCCGATTTGATTTCAATTCTGGTTAAGTGAATTTCGCGAGAAAAATCTTAAAACGAATTTCGATTAGAGATTCCCGAACGGATATGACACAATCCCGTACAGGATATCGTGGTAAATTTATTTGCCATGATGATGACGAGGAAATAAACACTCTCACCTAGCGCAATTGGTGGGTAAACCTTCGGTTCCTTCACTCACTTCGTCGCAATTCTCAATTTGCAATCATCCCACAACGTAGAGTCTGAAGGAAAGAGTCTGAAATAAATCAGTTGTGGCTTTCCATCCCCAAGTCATTCAGTGATGATTGCTTCCGAACAAGCATTCATATGCACTGTGTAGAAACGTATCCAACTCGTCATCATTCTTAAAGACAACACCAAACACGATTTGCAATTTAAGTGAAATGCAATATAGCAATTCGTCGCAAAAAGAAGAAAAGTCAATTACCTAATGAGGAAAGCTATCCTCACCGCAGTGCATGAACTTCAAACAGGTGTTAAAGTTACCCTCGTCCATCTAATTGTGTGCTGGTTGAAATGCAATTAGATCAAAAGCAAGAAGTGATAATAGGCGACACCATGACAGACAGAAGAAAGTCGTATCGTTCCCTTTTGTTTTGTCTACTTGGACAGTTCGAGTGCGTAAACATGTATATAATACAATCGCTAAATGGATGGAGACATATTAGTTTCAAACAACAGCATGAGCTTGACAGTTGTGGGAAGCGAAATAATTGGGTCCATTAAAGGAGGGAAGTAGTTTACGAAGAAAATCGGTATATGTGTTGCTTTAAACTAAAAAGTAAGAAGGGAGCGAGCAAACAGAGCAAAGAAGTTGACCGCGTTTAACTTGGCAAACGCCAGCTTCGATCTCTGTCCCTGCTCAATCCAAGTTGACACATAGCCTCCGCGTCTCCTCTCCTGGATAGCTATACTGGCACCTCGCTTAAAACAAAAATTTTGTTCAGAGACAACCAATAGCCTCGGATACGGAAGGATTACATGCTGACGACCCCCGCAAACGTCAAAAAGGAAACGAATTTCGGTTCTGCACCTGGAACGTTAGGTCCCTCAACAGACCAGGTGCAGCCGAACAACTGGTCAACTCTTTGGGCTGTTATAAGGCAGACATTACCGCGCTCCAAGAAGTGCGATGGGATGGGCCAGGCAAAAAGCGGATGAAAAACTGTGATATATACTACGGAAACTGCTACAGAGAAAATAAACAACGCTTATTCGGATGCGGATTTGTTGTTCGAAGCAGACTCAGGAAAAAAGTCTTAAGCTTCCAGTATGTAAGCGAACGCCTCATAACTATCCGCATCAATCCCGATCTCGGCAATATAAGCTTACTATGTGTCCACGCCCCCATAGAGGACAAAGATGACCGACATAAAGACGACTTCTATGATCTCCTAGGCAGAACGTATGCGCAATGTCCCAGCTATGACACCAAAATCGTTCTAGGAGATTTCAATGCGAAGCTGGGTAAGGAAGCTATCTTTGAACGGGTCATTGGAAAGCACAGCCTACACAACACCACGTCAGAAAACGGACTAAGGCTAGTGGACTTTATGGCGGGACATAACCTGGTAGTAGCAAGGCAGACACTCCTCCAGCATCCTAGATGTCCGAACCTTTCGAGGAGCCAACATCGACTCGGATCATTACCTTGTTGCAGCCAAGGTACGGATGCGAATTTCTCGGAACCAACGGAGTAGAGTAAGAACACCAACATTTAACGTCGGAAAGCTGCAATCGCAGGAGACCGCCAGGACCTTCGCCGATCATGTCTCCCTCAAGCTCTCTCAGGTCCCGATGCAATCTGCAGAAACCATAGAACAGCAATGGAGTCGTTGTCAGAAAGGAGGCCGTAGAGGCCGCCTCAGATATACTTGGTTTCGAACCACCACCATCGAGAAACCCCTGGCTGGAGCAGACGGACTCCCCGCGGATCTGTTTAAAGCAGCTGACGATGAGCTGGTTAGGAACATGCACCAACTCATCTGCAAGATATGGTCGGAAGAACGCATGCCCGATGAATAGAATCTCAGTATCGTTTGCCCGGTCCATAAGAAAGGAGACCCCTATGACTGCGCCAATTACGGAGGGATAAGCCTCCTGAACATCGCGTACAAGATCCTCTCTGCCGTACTGTGTAAGTACCTAAAACCGTTCGTGGACAGTCTGATAGGTTCCTACCAGTGTGGTTTCAGGCCAGGAAAATCCACGATAGACCAAATATTTACACTACGGCAGATCTTGGAGAAGACCCATGAATTCCAGGTCGACACGCACCATCTTTTCGTCGACTTTAAAGCCGCGTATGACAGTGTTTATAGAGACGAGCTATACAGAGCCATGTCATGTTTTAACATTCCTGCCAAACTCGTCAGACTATGCAGGATGACTATGGAGAACTCTCGCTGCTCCATTAGGGTCGGAGGTGAACTAACCGACCCCTTTGATGTTGAAAAAGGTTTTAGACGGGGTGACGCACTGTCATGTGATTTCTTCAACATTATTCTTGAAAAGATCGTGAGGGACTCTGCGGCCAATGCAAGAGGTACGATCTACTTCAAGTCCACACAATTGCTTGCCTACGCAGATGACATTGACGTTATTGGACGAACAAGGCGAGACGTCAATGAGACGTTCACAAGCATTGAAGCAGAAGCGGCGAAGTAGTCAAGGACTTCGTCTACCTTGGCTCGATAGTGACAAGCAGCAACGACACCAGCGCTGAGATAAAACGCAGAATAACTCTTGCCAATCGCTGCTTCTTCGGGCTCAAGAGGCACTTGAGTAGTAGAGCCCTCTCTCGAAAAACTAAGGTTTCCCTCTACAAATCCTTAATCATCCCGGTCCTCCCCTACGGCGCTGAGGCCTGGACGTTATCAAAAGCGGATGAAGAGGCTCTTGGACGTTTCGAGAGGAAAATTCTGCGTGCAGTCTTTGGTCCCGTTTGTGTAAACGGAGAATGGAGGAGGAGATTCAACCAAGAAATGTACGGCCTGTACAGCGACATCGGCTTGGTTAGACGTCTTCGGATCCAACGTCTAAGATGTCTAGGCCATGTAGAGCGAATGGACATCAACGCTTCGGCCCGAAGAGTCTTCGACTCCAACCTCGAGGGACGACGCAGCAGAGGACGACCGCATTTAAGGTGGCGCGCACAGGTGAACATATTCCAATCTAGAATTTACCAGTGTATACTACACCACTTGGTGACGCACATTGAAAATAGTTTCATACAAAAGGAGATCGCAATCTGCGCCTTCCTCGATATGGAGGGAGCTTTCGATAATACTGGCTATGATTCGATCACCACTGCACTATCCTGCAGGGGTGTAGAACATCCCACTATTCACTGGATCAGGGCGATGCTAAATAGCCGTATCATATCAGCCACATGCGGAGAGGTCTCAGTGACAGTATCGGCGGTTAGAGGATGCCTACAAGGGGGAGTCCTCTCACCACTGCTATGGTCGATAGTCATCGACGATCTACTACGCAAGCTGACCACTCGGAGCTACGAGGTCATCGGATATGCTGATAACCTAGTAGTCATTGTTACGGGCAAGTGCGAGGCCACTGCCTGTGAGCGCATGCAGCTTGCGCTCCAATTTATCTCTGACTGGTGTGGCAGAGATGGGTTATCTATTAACCCAAATAAGACAATCTTAGCCCCATTTACAAAGAGGAGAAAGGTACAACCCTGCTCAATCTTTCTAAATGGCACACACATAGGATTTTCAGAGGAGGTAAAGTATCTAGGTACTGACCTAGACCGCAGACTCAACTGGAACTCCAACATGAAAAATAAACTCATGAAAGCGACTAAGGCCATGTGGGCCTGCCGACGCACCTACGGTAAAACCTGGGGACTTAAACCTAAGGTAGTACACTGGTTATACACAGCGATAGTAAGACCTATCGTCACTTACGGGTCCACCGTATGGTGGATAAAAGTTGAGCAAAAAACTACAATTATCAAGCTTCAACGCCCTCAGAAACTAGCGTGTCTCGGCATCACAGGCGCTATGCCATCCTGCCCTACGGCAGGACAGCAGCACAAGAAGCACTCATTGGACTCGCTCCACTGCACCTCTTTATCAAAAAGGTGGCATTACGCAGTGCAATCAGAATCCTCTGCTCGGGAACAAATATGCCATGTAGACCCGCAGGCCACATGTCCATATTACAACACCTTCCCGAGCTGGATATGATTACTACAGTCTCGGACGCACTGCCACACACCTTCACCTTTGACAAGAGATTTGAGATACTGATCCCAAACCGCTCAGCATGGGAAAACAGTGATCCCCTGCTAAATGTCAAAGGCCTTAGGTGGTACACGGATGGCTCCAAGATGGCTTCCGGCGTTGGCGCCGGCATCTTTGGACCAACAAGACCTCACCGCCCTACAAGACCTCACCAAAAGAAACAATGTTAAACGTTGGTGGGTGCCAGGACATAAAGGTATCAAGGGCAATGAAATTGCCGACCAACCTGCCATGAAGGCTTCTAGTGACAAGTATATAGGTCCGGAACCATTCTGCGGCATTCCCGCGTCTAAGATAAATTACTTCTTAGACAAGTGGGAAAAATTACAACACCTGTCCTTTTGGAACAGCGTTCGGGGACTCCGTCAATCTAAACGACTTATACGACCCCTGAACAAGCACCCTATTGACATACTCAAACTCATAGGATGGATATCAGAAGACTAGTCAGCTATCTAACGGGACACTGCGGTCTGAGATATCATTTAAACAAAATTAGTCTCTCGTCTGAAACTGAGTGTCGGCTCTGTCTTGAGGACGATGAGACGGCAGAACACATACTGTGTGAGTGTGCTGCTCTCTGCCATCTTAGGAAGCATATCCTTCTCAGTGAAGTTATGACTCCTGAGGGGATCACCCTGGCTCCTACGAGAAGCATTCTCAACTTCATTATAGAAGTAGCTAAATCGGCTAGCAGGTACAATAGATCTGCAAAGGTCGCAGTGCCGTATTGCTATTGATAGCTCTCGGCCCTGGCGAGATTTATAAGAATGTGCTTAATGGTTGCAAAAGGTTCACAAGCCACAATTGATTGTAGCGTCGTTCCTTGCTTGGCGAGTTTGTCGGCTCTTTCGTTTCCTGGAATGTCGCTGTGTCCCGGTACCCAGATAAGTTGTATGTTGAACTGTTCGGCCATCTCGTTAAGAGATAGGCGACAGTCGAGGTTAGTTTTTGATGTGTACACGTAGGACTCCAACGCCTTTAAGGCTGCTTGGCTATCCGTGAGAATGCGGATATCCGTGGTGGATAACACGTTCCACTTCAGCCAAGACAAAGCCTCTTTTATTGCCAACAGTTCCGCCTGGAAAACGCTGCAGTGATTTGGTACTTTTAGAGCTTTGTTTAGCTTAAGTTGTTTGCAGAATACCCCACTACCCACCCCGTCTTTGGTTTTAGACCCGTCAGTATAGAAGTCTATGCAATTTCTGCGAGGTTGAGTCTGGCGAATCCAGTTTTGTCTATCCGGGTAGGTCGTTGTAAAGTTTTTTTCCGAGACTGTGGTGGGTTCTGTGAGGTCTAGGTTTACTGCCATAATTGACCTGTTATTCAGGATGGAGGAGTGGCCAGTGACATAGCTCGACCAGTTCGAGTTTGCTTTAAGTCTAATGGCCGCTTGTGTAGCAATTTGCTTGCCGAAAATATCGAGTGGTGTAAGGTCGAGTACCATGTTAAGCGCAGCCGGTAATGCACATACACGCTAACCTTTGTACCTTCTCGAATTGCTTGAGGTATGTTATCTTGTCCAGTGCTGTCCACCAGACTGTTACTCCATACATTCGTATGGGTCTGACGACCGTGATGTAGAGCCATAGGGTAATCTTGGGGTTGAATCCCCATTTTTTCCCTCTGGCTTTCTTGCATGTGTAAAGAGCTATAGTTGCTTTTTTAGCTCTTTCGATTGTGTTGCTCTTCCAGGTTAATTTCCTATCTAGTATAATGCCAAGGTATTTGGCATTGGAGGAATAGTTTAATCTGGTACCAAGCAAAGTAATAGGGCAATGTTCCGGGATTTTGTGCTTTTTGGTGAATAGCACGAGCTCCGTTTTCTGGGGATTCACCCTGAGCCCGTGGCTATGCGCCCACTTGCAAAGAATGGAGAATGCCGTTTGCATACGGTCATTCAGTGTGGATAGGTATTTACCTGAGATTGAAATGGCAACGTCATCAGCGTAGGCAATAACGTCCAGGCCTTCTTTCTCCAGTTTAATTAGTAGTTCGTTAACGACTACATTCCAGAGAAGAGCTGAGAGGACCCCACTTTGCGGGGTTCCCATGGTAACCACTCTGGTGGTTACTTGGCTTCCCCATTTGGACTGAATCCTGCGCGTTAATAGTAGCTCGCTGATCAGTTCTGTCAGAGTCCCCTCTACCTTTAGCTTTTTAAGCCCTTCTATTATTGCTTTGGGAGTGACGTTGTTGAAAGCGCCCTCTATGTCTAGGAAGGCTGTTAGAGTATATTCTTTAAGATGGATTGATCTTTCGATTTTCCTCACCAGTGTGTGCAAGGCTGTTTCGACAGATCTACCCTTACAGTAGGCATGCTGTGCCTTGGAAATTAGGGACGGATCCAAATTGTGGCGTATGTGTAAGTCTATCAGCCTTTCCAAAGTTTTTAGTACAAAGGATGATAGACAGATAGGCCATAGATCCTTGGGAGAAGTGTGGGAGTTTTCGCCGGCTTTGGGGATGAAACATACCCTTGCGCACTTCCACTTTTCTGGAATGTGACTCCAAGCTAGGCATCCTTTAAAGATAATCTCTAGCCATGGTATAGTCCATTCCATAGTCTGTGTGAGTTCGATAGGGTAAATTTCATCCGGACCTGGCGCTTTGTAGGGCTTGAAGCTTTTTAACGCCCATATGATTTTCTCTCTAGAGATAATGTGGTCGTACTTTCCCTCTATCGCGGAGGAGATGTGATTTCCTCGCGAGTGTACTGGGTCTTGCTGTTCATAACAGCCCGGGAAGTGCGTATTGAGGAGAAGATTTAGAGTTTCCTCCTCAGACGTTGTCCAAACTCCGTTTGCTGTGAGGCAGCTCGGGGATTGTGGATCTTTCGAGAGTATCGAGAGTATTTAAAGGTAAGCTAAATATGGAATTTATGTACACTAAAAACAGAATTGGTCCAAGTACCGAGCCTTGTGGCACGCCTCTGTTTGGTGATATTATCTCGTCGCTTAAGACTCCATTTGCTCTCACGCGCTGTTTCCGATTATTTAAAATAGACCTAAACCATTCAAGAAGACAGCCCCTAAATCCAGCATTATTTAATCTTCGAAGTAATACTTCATGATTAACTAAATCGAAAGCTTTAGTTAGGTCCAGAAATAGACCAACTGCTTTTTGATTTTTGTCTAGTGCTCCGTATATTTTAGTAAGAAAGGCCGGTACTGCATCCTTAGTACACCCATTTTTCACAAATCCAAATTGTGAGGTATTGAGAAATTTGATTAGTGAAAAATAACTTATCATTTTAGATACAATGATTTTTTCATAGATTTTGGAGAAGACTGAGAGGAGAGATATGGGTCTGTAGTTGTTTGGATCAGCGCGATCACCTTTTTTATATACAGGGATAATAATGGAAGTTTTTACATCCCTTGGAAACTGACCACATTCAAAACTTTTATTAATTAGGTGTTTTAGGGGATTCAATAACTGGCTATCTTTTTCACAACATTGTTGCTGATTCCATCAATTCCGCATGATTTTTTTGATTTTAAGCTCTTAATTGTAAAAAGTAATTCAGAATCATCAACTTGGCCAAAAAAGAATGAAGATGCATTCGGTATACCTAGCAATCTTTCCCTATTGGTCTATTGCGGCATTCCCGGGTCAAAGATAAATTACTTCTTAGACAAGTGGGAAAAATCGCAACACCTGTCCTTCTGGAACAGTGTTCGGGGACTCCGTCAATCTAAACGACTTATACGACCCCTGAACAAACACCCTATTGACATACTCAAACTCAATAGGATGGATATCAGAAGACTAGTTAGCTATCTAACGGGACACTGCGGTCTGAGATATCATTTAAACAAAATTAGTCTCTCGTCTGAAACTGAGTGTCGGCTCTGTCTAGAGGACGATGAGACGGCAGAACACATACTATGTGAGTGTGCTGCTCTCTGCCATCTTAGGAAGCGTATCCTTCTCAGTGAAGTTATGACTCCTGAGGGGATCACCCTGGCTCCTACAAGTAGCATTCTCAACTTCATTATAGAGGTGGAGAGGCTACTCGGCTAATCGGCTAGCAGGCACAATAGATCTGCAAAGGTCGCAGTGCCGTATTGCTAATAGTAGCACTAGCCCCATATATAAGAAAAAAAAAATGGAAAATACAGCTCCGACCCGAAGAGTTTTCGAATCCACTCCGGAAGGTAGGCGCGGCAGAGGACGGCCGCATCATCGGTGGCGCACGCAGGTGGAAGGGGACCTTAACCAACTGGTCGTGCGGCGCTGGAAAGAGCTGGCCAAAGACCGTGCCAGCTGGAGACGCTTGTTGGTTGAGGCCCAGGTTCACCACGGATTGTAGCGCCACCTAAGTAAGTAAGTAAGTAAGTAACCGCGGATGTACAGACAATTTAGTCTTGATAACCGTCAAGGATGGAAGGAGGCTTTAGCTCAGGCCCAGACCTTCCATTGGTAGCTGCCCTGGAAAGTAAGTAAGTAAGTCGTGTATCGACTAAAAAGACATAAATGCTGTATTTCGAGGTTCGTAACACATGCAGAAGTGTTTTGAGGTGGGTAATGTACACACCCCGCTGAGGAGAAGCACCGCGAAAAATTCGTTCGATCCCGTCAGAAGCCATGACGCTCTGAAGCTCTCTCAGAAAACGTGTAGATAAGTCACATGAAGCTAATAATATTCTAAAGAGGACAAGCATCACATATGTAAATCTGCCTTAAGAGCAGATGTTCGGCCTTAAACTTGTTTTGAATGGCTTGCCACTTTAGAAACAACATTTATATGACAACAAACAATTATAGTGGTCCATAGGATAATTTTTTTTTTTTATTAGGTCGGCGACACAGTGCGGGCAGAAGGTAGAGAGGAAGAGAAATAAAGGAGATGTCGATGGACATTGATCTTAAATGCTTGCATGTTGCATTGAGGGGGAAAGCCGAATCCGGCAGGGAGTTCCAGATTCGTGTGGTTCGGTTAATGAAAGATTCTCTATATTTGACAGTACGTCCGAAAGCGGGCTTCAGAGTATATTGGTGAGCATTCCTAGAGAGACGTGTATTGCGGGAGAAATGTTGAAGGGGCGGAATGCAACTGGTTATTTCATCAGAGCATTTTTGGTGGTAGTAACGATAAAACAGGGAGAGGCAGGTAACATTACTGCGGTGTTCCAGCGAGTCTAATGTTTTGGTAATGCTGGAGTCACCTATCAGTTTTATGGCTCGTTTTCGTATTCTGTCTAGTAGGTGCAGTGAGGTCTTGGAAGCAGCGGACCAACGTCCGGGGCGAATGAACGCCTTATAGATTGTAGCCAGATCTAAGGGTGAGAAATATTTCTTGCATCTGTAGAAGAATCCTAGGCATTTCGCAGCATTCTTGGCGACACTGAATATGGGGTCGCTCCAATTAAGATTGTGAGCAACACTAATACCCAGGATGGAAAGCTTCTCAGTTTCTGAGATGCAAGTGCCTTTCATGGATAATGGCTGCGAGTTAGTTATACGCTTTAACGACAAGAGACAGCATTGTGTTTTGGATGCATCCAATTCCACTCTATTGTTTTTACCCCATTGGATAATGCGGTCGACATCGGAATTTTATATCGGAATTTAATGAGCTTAACATACGCTGCCGCTCATTATCTACAACCGAAGTGCAGGGTCGTAAACTGGTGAACGAATATGAGAAGCTGAAGGTACTGTCGTCAGCGAAGGAGTGAAATGGATTAGAAGTAACAGACAAGAGATCATTTTTAAAAAATGAGAAAGAGTGACGGAGACAAAACAGAGCCCTGGGGAACACAAGCATTTACAAAGTGAGTATCAGACTTGAATTCGTCCAAAACAATTTGAATTGAACGATTCGAAAGGTAGCTTCTAATCCATTGAAAGAGAGACTCATCGATCCCAAAAGCACGCATTTTCGACAAAAGGGCTTCATGCCAAACCCTGTCAAATGCTTTCGAAATATCCAGTGCAACAATTTTTCTTTCACCTGCTTGGTGAAGCGAGCGATTCCACTTTTCAGCGAGATATGCCATCATATCACCAGTGGATCTGTTGCTGCGGAAACCGTATTGGCGGTCATTGAGGAGTTTCCGTGATTCAAG
Source organism: Eumerus sabulonum (assembly GCA_951905685.1). NCBI lineage: Eukaryota > Metazoa > Arthropoda > Insecta > Diptera > Syrphidae > Eumerus > Eumerus sabulonum. The sequence continues at coordinate 246,043,987 of OX645060.1, forward strand.
ATATTTCATAAGCTGACGGTTAATCAGCGTTTCCATGACCTTGGAAAGAAGGGACGTTAGTGCAATGGGTCGGTAGTTGGAGGGAGAAGATGATTCGCCTTTTTTGGGTATAGGCTGGACAAATTCTGTTTTCCACCTACTCGGAAAGAGCTCAGAGGTGTAGGAAAGGTGAAAAAGTTTACGCAGTGGTTTTGCCAGCGTAGAAGAACACCTCTTCAGAACTATTGGGGCAATACCATCTGGACCAGCGGATTTGTGTATGTCGAGGTCTTTAAGAACCCTTGCGACTGTACGAGTGCGGAAGTGGATTAGTCCCATGGTGGAATTGACGCACTCTAGTACAGGCGGAGACAAAGTACAGGCTGGCAGCTGAGAACTGGTTGCGAAATGGACAGCAAGTAAGTTAGCCTCGTCTAAGGGGGTGACAGCTGGAATGTCATTGTGGATGAGCGTCGGTATAGACGACTTAGTTGAGTTTTTTACGTTTTTTACAAACGACCAGAAACTTTTGCTACCTTCGGGACATTGAAGGATTTCACGCCTTAGTTTTTGGTCGGATTGGAATTCAATCCGTCGAATGTGGGTGTTGCAGTCATTTCTGGCTCGTATGTACTTTTTTTGGCTTTCCTCAGAACTGTTTGCCTTGTAGGCCCGAAAACTTAGCTCCCTGAGCCTAATAGCCTCTTTGCAGCTCGAGTCAAACCACGTATTATCCTTTGGCCTGGTGCTTTTAATCTTGCTGGGAATAAAATTTGCCATGCCGATTCGGATAATGTTTACGATAATATCAGTTGCGGCGTCCACGTCGTTGTCGAGGAAGCACAACGACCAGTTAAAGATCCGAAAGAAGTTGTTAAGGCCGCACCAGTTGGCTTTCTCGTATAGCCATAGTGTTCTCTTAGGAGCTTTTTCTTTAACTGGATGATGGGAGTTCGAGAATTTTGCTGATATCATGCAGTGGTCAGACAAGCCTAGAGGTTCCAATACATCGATCGTGTATTTGTCAGGCTGAGAGGTAAGAAACAAGTCCAGTGTGTTGGCGGTATGACTAGCAACATCGGGGATACGTGATGGCTCATTCACAAGTTGAGTTAAGTGATTTAACTCAGCAAAAATTTCAACATACCTTCCTTCAGGTGTTGTCTGTCCAGAATGTCGAAGCCACTGAGAATTGTGTACATTGAAATCGCCCGCTTAAACGATTTCAGTGTGAGGGAAATTAAAACTAAAACTAAACTCGGCCCTTAAAACTATGGTTGATTGAGATTCGTATGACAGGGTATTTCACCTCACGTCGGTTTGGTTTGTTTAAAGGATTACCGACAACTTTTCGAAAGGTGTGGTGGCTTTAGCTGAAAAATGGAGACGGCAGATAGAATACCGTCAGTAATGAAATCACTATGCATATCAGAGCAGAGAGCACAGAGATTTCCGCAAGTAAAAGCAGAATAATTACCCCATCCGTGTGCCAATCATACAATGAAGGGTTCAAGAGAAACTTTGTGCTAAACATGTTAAACACAAATGATTCCATTACAAGATCTCAATCAGTTCAAGCTAATAAGGTTTATTTGGTAAAACCAATGCAGTCATAAGCCAGGATTGATGCACATTTCTTTTAAAATAATCACACAACCCAATTTAGCCGAACGAAATGTACGTGAAATCATGCAAATCGAGTCTTTTCTTCTTTTCCTCCTCCTCCTTCTCTCCTTTCCCCATCGTATAATTCGCCTTTAAAGATAGATTTTCTCATTCAGCGAAGCATTTCGTAATTGCGTTAGGGCGCGCAGCACTCTTTACTTCTCGAAGACTCGAAAACTACGATTATGATATTGCCTCGCGTCGTTCCCATAGTGGTAACGACGTCGACGGCGGCAGTTGCACGAAAAACACTTTCTCCTGACGTAGTTCCATTGCTTCTACGATCATTTCATTTCATGACCTTAACCAGAGCGCATCGTCTTCTCGCGGGAATCAAGTTGAGTTTATTATTGTGAAGACGAAACGAACGAATATTTTTACTTTGGTTTAGTTTGGAACTCTCTCCGTCGAAATAAGATGCATCTATTGGTGCAGAAACATAGAACTAAGCAATATTTCTTTACCATTTGTGTCCTTTTTTCCGGATTTATTGGTAAGTTTTCACTTGACATACATATACGATTGACAATGAGTTATGTGACCGTTAATTTAGGAACACAGCAGTATTCACAGCACTGTTCAGTCCGTCTGGAAAATGCATTGGAACATATGAGACGAAGAAATGGCCAAACCAAAACAAGATCCTTAGACTTAACACCATACTCACTTTATCAGTCGATCTATGGAGGCGATAAAGAGGACAACAGCGATAGTGAAGTTCGATTTCGGGAGTCTTTTAGTAAACGTCAATCTCACAGTTTGCCCATACAACGCGTGGAAATCGAAGATATGAAGGTTCGTCTACCGGGGAAAGCAGTTCGATGGGTGGAAGTTGACAAGTGCTCATTTTCGGTGGCGAATAGGACGTTAGATACGAGATTGATTTTTCCCGACCTGACTCTTAGCGGTAAAGTTGTTCTCCATCCAACTGGCGGAAAATGCAATATGATCCTGAGACTACGCCGGGCCGGGATCGAATTTCATACGGTTCCCATGAATATGAGAATGGACGAATCGCGTAATAGCAGACCAGTGGCTGCCGTTCGAACAGATTCACATTTTGCCGAACCCGGATTCATATCGGTTTTTGCTCACGGTTGCCAAGGTCCGACTGGGATTAAACTGCGTCAAAACTCCAAACGGCGATTTGGATTTGAAAACAATGAAGAGTTAGACTTGCATGCCCAAGGTGATGGCCAACGTCGATGGGGAAAATATCCCAATTCGATGCGACCACTATACGATACGCGAAAAGACGCTGGTGAAACGGTTTCCAGTCGAAGATTCATCCGAGATATAGGAACCGAACAGGATTTCAGAGATCAGATTTACTTTAAGGACGACATATTCAACTTCGAAGATGACCTAGACCAACTCGAACCCGACGCGAGATCTTTTGCCGAAATGTTTTCAAAAAAGATGAACGCGGATCGTCACAATTCGAAATGGCACAGCAATGCAGATCACGGTGGTGGCAGTACAAGCGCCGACGACATAAACAATGCACTCACTAAGGAACTAGAACAACTTTTCTCTATGGGTGTTAAGGGCTTACTCACGACGTATATGCAACGGGCACTGCAACCAGCAATCAAGGAGACTCTAATGGAGAATATGGGCTACACAATTAGCTACGGATAACAGCGTCTGAATAGTGAATTTCTATTGTATTTATTCCCAAAGTATTTATTGTGATTCAGATTGATTTCGTCTTAAATAAATTCTGTCCTTACATTCTTTGTCGTATCTACTGCGAGGTGACTATGGGGATTGTGATGATATTCCTTCAATCCGTCCATTCTCACTAACAAAACGCACAAGTAGTAGATACAAAAAACTGCTCGAACTTGTCTTCACAAGGTTGTAACTCAAACTGAGGATTCGAATCCTAAGGGATGCTCTGATAAGATGCAATACAAGACCAATGTGATTTTCCCTACTGTCTGATGGGCGGAGTTGTATCCCGAAAAAGGACATTGCGCAGGAACGTCAACTCCCCCTCGCTTTTAATTCCTCAGATATGCCATTGCCTTTTGATTTTGTTTTTTAATATCATATCAGATTGTATGTGCGAAAAAGTACATATGTACGAGCACATGTATCTACAATGCACGGTTTAAAGACAGGACGCTGTTAGATGCTTTAATTGTTTGCTGCTGAGCGGGGACATTTAGAAAGTTTTTTTAAAGCTTATTTCCAAGTAGTGAATCAAAAATAGAATTGTGTATCCTTTGGTTATAAACTATATCAGGAACAGCTATTCAGAAAGGCTTGAATACAATTCTACCATCACTGATAGCTCTTTTTAGGTCTTGCTTCAACCTGGGATACATACCCCAAACTTGGAGAGAGGTCAATCTTGTCTTCATCCCCAAGATTAGGAAACCAAGCGAGCAACCTAAATCCTATCGCCCTATCAGTTTGACTTCGTTCTTTCTAAAAACAATGGAGAAACTGATAGAGCCTGATTAGAGGTATCCTGGAAAATCATCGCAAAGAGCGTTCTACCGAAAATGCACTACACCACTTGGTGACGTGCATTGAAAATAGTTTCACACAAAAGGATATCGCAATCTGCGCCTTCCTCGATATAGAGGGAGCCCTTGATAAGACTGGCTATGATTCGATTACCACTGCACTATCCTGCAGGGGTGTAGACCATCCCACTAATCACTGGATTGGGGATTAGGGCGATGCTAAATAGCCGTATCATATCAGCCACATGCGGAGAGGTCTCAGTGACAGTATCGGCGGTTAGAGGATGCCCACAAGGGGGAGTCCTCTCACCACTGCTTTGGTCGATAGTCATCGACGATCTACTACGCAAGCTGACCACTCGGAGCTACGAGGTCATCGGATATGCTGATGACCTAGTAGTCATTGTTACGGGCAAGTGCGAGGCCACTGCCTGTGAGCGCATGCAGCTTGCGCTCCCATTTATCTCTGACTGGTGTGGCAGAGAAGGGTTATCTATTAACCCAAATAAGACAATCTTAGTCCCATTTACAAAGAGGAGAAAGGTACAACCCTGCTCAATCTTTCTAAATGGCACACACATAGGATTTTCAGAGGAGGTTAAGTATCTAGGTATTGACTTAGACCGCAGGGCTAGGCCTGCCGACGCACCTACGGTAAAACCTGGGGACTTAAACCTAAGGTAGTACACTGGTTATACACCGCGATAGTAAGACCTATCGTCACTTACGGGTCCACCGTATGGTGGACAAAAGTTGAGCAAAAAACTACTAGCAAGCTTCAACGCCTTCAGAGACTAGCGTGCCTCGGCATCACAGGCGCTATGCCATCCTGCCCTACGGCAGCACAAGAAGCACTCATTGGACTTGCTCCACTGCACCTCTTTATCAAAAAGGTGGCATTACGCAGTGCAATCAGAATCCTCTGCTCGGGAACAAATATGCCATGTAGACCTGCAGGCCACATGTCCATATTACAGCACTTTCCCGAGCTGGATATGATTTCTACAGTCTCGGACGCACTGCCACACACCTTCACCTTTGACAAGAGATTTGAAATACTGATCCCAAACCGCTCAGCATGGGAAGACAGTGATCCCCTGCTAAATATCAAAGGCCTTAGGTGGTACACGGATGTTTCCAAGATGGCTTCCGGCGTTGGCGCCGGCATCTATGGACCAAAACGCAAAATCTCGAAGGCACTGGGAATAAGTCCCAGCATCTTCCAAGCAGAGCTGCTTGCCATCCTAACATGCGTCAATCTAAATCTTGAGACTGGCATCGGAGGAGTAACTATCAACATACTCTCTGATAGCCAAGCAGCGCTTAAAGCACTGGGTTCGTACAGCACGAACTCAAAAACCATCAAGGAATGCCATGACGCCCTACAAGACCTCGCCAAAAGAAACAATGTTAAACTTTGGTGGGTGCCAGGACATAAAGGTATCAAGGGCAATGAAATTGCCGACCAACTTGTCAGAAAAGGTTCCAGCGACAAATACATAGGTCCGGAACCTTTCTGCGGCATTCCCGGGTCAAAGATAAATTACTTCTTAGACAAGTGGGAAAAATCGCAACACCTGTCCTTCTGGAACAGTGTTCGGGGACTCCGTCAATCTAAACGACTTATACGACCCCTGAACAAACGCCCTATTGACATACTCAAACTCAATAGGGGGGATATCAGAAGACTAGTCAGCTATCTAACGGGACACTGCGGTCTGAGATATCATCTAAACAAAATTAGTCTCTCGTCTGAAACTGAGTGTCGGCTCTGTCTAGAGGACGATGAGACGGCAGAACACATACTACGTGAGTGTGCTGCTCTCTGCCATCTTAGGAAGCGTATCCTTCTCAGCGAAGTTATGACTCCTGAGGGGATCACCCTGGCTCCTACAAGTAGCATTCTCAACTTCATTATAGAGGTGGAGAGGCTACTCGGCTAATCGGCTAGCAGGCACAATAGATCTGCAAAGGTCGCAGTGCCGTATTGCTAATAGTAGCATTAGCCCCATATATGTAAAAAAAAAAAAAAAAAACCTACCAAGTGCGAGTCGGACTCGCGCACGAAGGGTTCCGTACCATCTGTATATATAAATATGAAAGAGACTATGTATGTTACCTCATCAAATGACAGATCTTGGTTGCAGGCAGGATTTTTTTGGATGAAAATCATGTCTGTTGTATGGGAGCCCCCCTTAAATATTCATTTTGTTCTGTTTTTAGTATTTGTAGCGGCAACAGAAATACATCATCTGTGAAAATTTCAACTGTTTGACTATCACGGTTCATGAGATACAGCCTGGTGACAGACGGACGGACGGACGGACAGCGAAGTCTTAGTAATAGGGTTCCGTTTTACTTTTGGGTACGGAACCCTGAAAAAAACAGCTATTCAGTGTTGTGTATGTATGTTGGCGTTACAATCCAAACTATTTTTACAAGGACTACGCTTTTGACCCTATTTGTGCATGTATTTAACACTCGATTGAACCAATTTGTCAAGGATGGAATTTCGAGGCATCAGCCGAAACTAGGCCCTTAACATCAAGCTTTGTCTGATGCCCTAGCTTCATAAAAATTTATTATTTACAGTATTGAGGGCTGCATACCTGTTGGTATTTTCGCACAACTATTTTCGACTGTTGCTCCGTCTCTTCCGTTTTAATGACCTTCCAGTTGGTAGTAGGAAGATCGGGATTTTGCCTTGGTAGCAAAAGCAAGCTTTCGTGTAAGTCGCTGGGTTCGATGGGTATATATATATATATATTTTTTTTTTTTAAGGCTTCTGCTATCTGTTGGAGCACTCAGACGCAAAAACTGGTCCATTGTACTCCAGGCAGACACTTTACATTATTGTATTTTCCCCCTTTTTAGTGATGTAGAGCTAAGGGATTCGGCACACACCACGTCGGCCCCAAGGCAGCGCGAGCAAAGGCGGGACAGTCTCAGAGAAATTGCTCTGCAGTGTCACCCTCCTCGCAACATGCAGCACAGATAGGCATCTCACTTATGCCAAGCATGCAGAGATGCTTAGCAAAAGTGTAATGGCCCGTAATGACTCCCACAAGTCTTCTGAAGTCGATTCTTCTTAATGACAGGAGGATTGCTGCGGATTTCTTGCAGACATCAGGGCATACGCGCTTTGTCATCCTGCATCCTGGATAATTCCTCCATCTACGGTTGTATGTATTAAACACACAGTCGTTAATGTGAGAATTAATCGTGGACGCAGGTAGACCTAGATAGGGTTCAGGTCCTTAGAAGCTCTCCTCTAAACCCATTCTGACAAGTTCATCAGAAATCTCATTTTCAAGCCTTAATGAATTCAGTCTACCGACTCTGTTCAAGAAAGACTCGAGTTCAAGCACTAATTTGGAGCTTGTTAAGGAGTTGCACACAGCTTTGAGTGCAGCTTGGCTGCAACTGCAGACGCATATGCTCTTCCCATTAGGATTGCGTATTATCTCTGAGAGCACCGTGGCGCAGTGGGTAGTGTGTTGGCCTCTGACGCCGATGACTCGGGATCGAATCCCGACACAGCCATGTCATCGAACATGTTTTTCACGGTGTTTCTCCTCAGCGGGGTTCTGTAGTAAAATTGTCATGAAAAGCTTCTCGAAATTCGCCGTTCGGAAAAAATGAAATCACACACAACATGGGTGATTGAGAGAAGCTCGGCTCAGGTTCTTCATGGACTGCAACGCCAACATACATACATACATTATCTCTGATTGGAAGACAGACGCATATTTTCCTAACGAGAAGTGCAGTCGGATGTTTTCGCGCTTAAAGAAGACCCCATCATCGGACCCCCGCCCCGACCTGAAGCCATCCGTGAAAATGCGAAGACTATCCTTTCCAGGTTGAGTATCCAGCCAGAGCCAGTCCTGACGCCATGGAAACTCAACTCCGGCGTCAGTGCTTCAGAAGGCATGTCCATGAGACAGGGATTGCAGCACACTGTTATTCCTATGTGAGTTGTACCAAAAGCCATTTCTCTTCAGACAAGACATGGCTTTCAGAGCACACCCTCTGATAAATATATCGAGAGGTGGAAGGTTCATCATAGCATCTAGAGCAGCACCCGGCGTGACGAAGAAAGCCCATGTGCAGCTGAGCCAAACCGTTCTTTAGAGTTTGATGAAAGAGGCTACGACGTGTTTGCGTTTTAGTCTGTTCCACCAGACAACCGATGCATATAAGATTATAGGTCGTATCATGGCTGTGTAGATCCACAGGACCTTTGCCGACGATAAACAGCATGTTTTGCCAAAAGCTCCCTTGCATTGCCAGAAAGCTGACAGCGCTTTGGTGGTCTTTGACTCATCATGCTTTGACCAGAGAAGCTTGCTATCTAAGATGACTCCTAGATACTTAGCCTCTTTGGATGTCAGGATGGAAGTGCCTTTAGAGAACCACTTCGGTCTTAAGAGGATTGACCGACAGCCCATTTCTTATACACCAATCATCGATCACAATCAGCGCGGGCTGTGCTCTATGGGTATATGGGCGCGGGCCTTGGCCAGAGCGAGATCTCGTCCTTGCTCACAACCTCCGGCTTGGCACCTTTCCACAAATTGTCCGCCGCGGCAACAGCGTTCCTAAGCAAGGTTTCAGTGCTGCCATTGTCGCAGGCAATCAGCTTATAATACCGATGGAGTCAGTCCCTAGCTGCAGCGGTGCCCTGTGTCTTTTTGAGGTGGGTATGGTATCATCGCGAGATCGAGGCTTTTTGGAGGTCGACTTACTTCTTTTGGCCGTGGAAGGTGCCAACAAGATTCCTCGTTAGTTTTGACCCTAGTTGTTTTGATAAGCCGAAGTAGCCCAGGGTGATTCTTCGTCGGATTTTCACTAAGCTGTCATTCAAGGAGGTAATATTTGCCCCGAGGTAGACAAACTGCTTAACTACCTTAGAATTATGTCTGTTGATGGTTACGTTCTGCCCAAGGCAGTGTTCCACGGAGCGGTTCTTTGTTGACAGCATGTATTTCGTTTTATCCGCATTTACTTTTAAGCCAATGGTGTTTATAACGTGGTTAAAACAAGTGTTTACACTCCATTGTTCGGTGCTCAATTAACTCCAAACAGTCGATTGTTCAAGGCGCAACTAGCCCTGAACATGAACAACAATATACGCTTTCGAGGCGCAACTTGCTAAGAGAGCCTTATACGTTTCCGAGGCGCATCTTGCCCCGGAACATAGTGCGTTCCGTGTTGACACCACACCTGCCTGCCTCACTAGTTTGGATTTAGCGTAATGTGAAGATCTTACCTTTAGTCGATTTGCCAAGCCGGAAGCCACACCGGTTCGTGCCTATTAGTGTGGTGCAAAACGGCTTAAGTATAACTCTGACTGGCGTTGGGTTTTCTTCTGACCATATCACCCTCTCTTAGTCCTGCCCGTTGAGTAACTGCTAGAAGTGCTGTTTAAACACATCAACTATTTCCTGTGAGTCGGTGGTAAGATTACCTTCCCAATTTCGAAGAGCCTGGACGCCCGTTCTAGGGCCGGATGAAAAGCCTTTGGCTCCTTTAGAGAAGGTTATAACCTTCTGTCTATCCCAGACTTCTACGATATTTTGGGCTGGAAGGCTGCCCAATAATATCGTAAAAGTCTGGGAGTATTCTTCCCGCGTACAGTATTCTTCCCGCGCAGCTCTTGTGTTTCATTGCAGTGCCGTCCTGTATGTTTCATCCGTTGCTCGCTTCCTTTCCTCACATTCGCCGTTGTACCACGGGCTTCTAGTCGGTAGCCTAAGGTGGTTTCAGCTACTTCCTGGGTGGCAGTTAGCGCTTGTGTGGGCTTGTGGGAGCGTCTTTCGCCCAGCCGCTCTCTGTAGTCTCTGGCTATTTCCGATGCCTGCAGTCGCCCAATGTGTAACCTCCATTTTGTTGGTGGTTGCAGCTTGTTGACATTAGGCAGTCGAGCTCTGAATCGCGCTGCTACCAGGTAATAGTCAGAGTCGACGTTTGCGCCCCTGAATGTTAGCACATTCAGGACGTTTAACGCCATGCCTTGCGTCATGGCTGTACATGGTCAATTTGGTTAGCCGTTCGACCATCTGGAAATAGCCAGGTTGCTGGGTGGATCTTTTTGTAAGAGAATCCTGTGCTACTTATCTACTAGTTGTCGCAAAGTATTACTGTTGTCGTTTCATGGAGACTGTGCTTTCCGATCGCACCGCCAAAGATATATTAAATGCCGATTTTGGCTTTTGAAGTCCCCGAGTACGGTTTTGATGTCGTTCTCCAGACGGGCTCCGTAGGCTCCGTCCAAGAGGTCATGGAAATCCTCTTTTATAAGAGCTTTTGTGCATATCAGGCTTTTGTTACAGAACCTACCTTGGATGCAGCTTGACAGCTGTGACAGCTGTAATAGATGTCGGAATGTTTTTTCTTTATTATTTCATTTCCTATCCATCGTATTTCCTGGATCGCAGTAATGTCCGCCTTATACTGCATGAGGATATTTTCCGATTTTTGTGCGGCACCAGGAGTGTACAGAGTTCTGATATTTCAGGTGCACACCCGTAAAACCTTTGTCCTTTTTCGTGCCGTGTCGTCATCGATCGAAGCTCGCTTGGACTCAGTTACATTCCCCAGGCCTGGAGAAGAGTTCGGGTTACTTTCATTTCCTAGGTTGGCAAGCGTTGTTTTGAATCCGAAGGATTTCAGACCTATATGCCTAATATCCTTTGTCCTGTAGACCATTGAACGCTAAGATGCTTTCCGAGACACACTAGGAAACACACATTTTTCGAAGTCTCAACACGACTACCTCAAAGACCGCTCTGCTTGAAGCTGTGCAGACGACCGAAAAATCCATCAACTTCAAGCAATTCTGCCTAGCTACATCCTTAGATATAGAAGGAGCTTTTGACAACGTCCATACTTAATCGATTCAAGAATTCCTCCACGGAAGGTGTAGAGGGTTATATCCATGCTCAAAACTAGGATCATTCAGGCCCACATAAGAAACACCATTATGGAATCGGGATGAAGGCAGCAGTCGCTTATGGACGACGTAGTTATTCTGGTATCGAGGATGTTTTTCTCAGTAATTAATGAAATCACAGAGGGGGTTCTGGTTAAGCTAAGCGCCTCGGCCATAGGATGTAGCCATAGTGGAAATCTGAGTAAGACCAACGTGTCTTACCACTGAGTATAAGATACCAACGTTTAATCTCCCTCGACTCAACAACCAGACACTCTCTCTGTCTTCCGAGGCTAGATATCTAGGGGTTGTCCTAGGTCCAAAGTTCAATTGGAAGTTAAACATACAACATCGGATACTAGTAGCAGAACTTTGGGCAAAAGGTGGGCTAAAACGGATCACTTGTACATATGTAGGCCTGCCTTAAACAAATAATACATCATACACATTACCAAACTAAACCGAATCCAGAGGTCGGCATTGGTGGAACAGGTGCCTTTCAGTCCAGCCCACGTGCCTTCTTGACCACCACATCAGATAGGCTCAGAATAGGCTCAGAGAATCTGGGTTCTGGTTATCAAAACCCTACGATTATAGTAAGGTAGTTACGACATCAACCGACTTGATGACAGCCAAACCCAACCTAAACAGAGCCGCCCAAGTTCATTTCCCATCCAGAATGGTATGGATCTCCAAATCATTTCGATTTCCGGACTCCGGCTTGTTCCAAAATATTCCACCCGCTACCCCATTACTATGAGAGACGTTGCCATTTGAACTGACAACCAACCAGCCATCAAAGCTCTCGATCACACACCATAACCTCGAAATTACCTGCGTAGGCGATTATTTCAGCATCACTCTATACTGGATTCCTGCCCATAGATGGAAACGAAAAATCTGATGCGCTGGCAAGGCACGATAGTTCACTGGCGGAGGCGGTATACACTCCCATACGACTGGTCAAGGGACGCATTTTGCAACATTTCCTCTCAAGGGCGAACTCCAGACGAAGCACCCTGACGACCTAACTAACAGAACTCGACAGGAATTGTCCGAATTATGGCTATCTGTACTGACCATTGGCCTGTCGGCACTCACACTACCAAATTAGGCATTCCATTTAACACTGCCGAAGTTGCAAGAACCCATTGGAAAAGCAGTCCCTTAACCATTCCTGTGCGAATGCCCGGGCCTAACCAGACAGCGCACACTCGGCAAAGCCTTCTTTGACGACCTACCAGAATTTCTTCTTCTTCTTAGTGAGCGCTACAGTTCGGGGTAAACCTGGGCCTCAACCAACATGCCCTTCCATCTAGCACGATCTTTCGCTAGCTTTTTCCATTGCCGCACACCCAGTTGGCTGAGGTCCCCTTCCATCTGTGTGCGCCATCTTAAGGGCGGCCGTCCCCTGCTTCTTCGTCCCTCGGGGTTGGATTCAAAGACTCTCCGGGCTGGAGCTGTGGTGTCCATTCGCTCTACATGGCCCAGCCATCTTAGGCGTTGAATCCGTAGACGCCTGACTAGGCTCATGTCGCTGTACAGCCCGTAAAGTTCGTGGTTGAATCTTCTCCTCCATCCCCCGTCTGCGTTTATAGGCCCAAAAATCAAGCGCAAAATCTTTCTCTCGAACCGACCAAGGGCCTCCTCATCCGCTTTTGATAGTGTCCATGCTTCTGCGCCGTACAACAGGACCGGGATGATAAGGGTCTTATATAGAGTCAACTTTGTCGTTCGGGAGAGGGCTCTATTACTCAGTTGCCTCCTGAGCCCAAAGAAACAGCGATTGGCAAGAGTGATTCTGCGTTTAATTTCGGAGCTGATGTCGTTGGTCACTGCGGAGCCAAGGTAGACGAAGTCCTTAACTACCTCGAACTTATATCTGCCTATACAAACGTTCTGGCCGAGACGTCGGTGTTGAGCGTCCTTTTTTGATGACAGCACATATTTAGTTTTGCCCTCGTTTACCGCCAAACCAATTTTTGCCGCCTCCATCTCAATACTCGCAAGCGCCTCATTGACATCTCGCTGCGATCTACCTATTATGTCAATGTCGTCGGCGTATGCAAGGAGTTGCGAGGATTTGAAATAGATTGTGCCTCTTCTATTGGCCAGTGATTTTTGCACAATCATTTCCAATATGATGTTGAAGAAATCTCACGACAGCGCATCGCCCTGCCTAAATCCTTTTTTGACATCAAAACTATCGGTAAGGTGTTCACCAATTCGGATGGAGCAGCGAGCGTTCTCCAAAGTCATCCTGCATAGTCTGACGAGTTTAGCAGGTATGTCAAAGGTAGACATAGCGTTGTATAGCTCGTCTCTAATTACGCTGTCGTATGCGGCTTTGAAGTCGACAAATAGGTGGTGAGTGTCGACTTGAAATTCATTGGTTTTTTCTAGGATCTGCCGTAGTGTGAAGATTTGGTCGATGGTGGACTTCCCTGGCCTGAATCCGCACTGATAAGGACCTATCAGCTTATTTACAAAAGGCTTCAGGCGTTCACACAAAACGGCAGAGAAGATTTTGTAGGCGATGTTAAGGAGACTTATTCCTCTATAGTTGGCGCAATCAGAGGGGTCTCCTTTCTTGTGGATCGGGCATACGATGCTGAGACTCTATTCCTCGGGTATGCTTTCCTCTAACCATATCTTACGGATGAGCTGGTGCATGCTCCCAACCAGGTCATCCCCAGCTGCTTTGAAGAGCTCAGCAGACAGTCCGTCTGCGCCAGCAGCTTTATTCGACTTGAGCTTCGATATGGCAATCTTAACTTCGTCGAGGTCAGGCGGACAGAATTCTCTGCGGTCTCCGTCTATTAGAAATGGATCATTCTGCCTGACAGCGGTATATTGACTAACATCGCCGTTATACAGTCTGCAGAAGTGGTTTTCCATATTCTGAGCATCGACTGCGGTTCTACTACTAGGTGTCCGTTCTCATCCCTGCAGGCTTCCGTTCTGGCTTTATAACCTTGGCATGTTCGCTTTATCTGTTGATGAAACTTTCGAACGTCACGCCTGCAGTAGCACCTCTCCAAACCCTCAATCGCGCGCTCCTCGTGCTCTTTCTTCTTTCTTCTGAGAAGCTTATGCTCCTCCCTTCTTTTTAACTCGTAGAGCTCACGAGCTACTCTTGTTCTTTTATGCAGCGAGCCCTTATATGCATCCTGCTTCGCTGTGTGAATTCGCCTGCACTCGGTGGAGGACTGAGGTGTATTGGAGAGCTTAAGGGAGACGCGATCGGTAAAAGCACGAGCGGTTTCTGACGATAGTAGCTTTCCGACGTCATAACGTATACTCCGTTGCGTTCGTGATATCCGTAAGCGCATCTTGGCTACAACGAGATAGTGGTCCGAGTCGATGTTAGCCCCTCGGAAAGTTCGAACATCAAGAATAGTGGAGGAGTGTCTGACGTCGATCGCAATGTGAGCAATCTGGTTGGTAGTCGATTGATCAAAAGACCGCCAGGTGCCTTTGTGTATATCGAGGTGCGGGAAGCGCGTACTGGCTAGAAGGAGATTTCGCCCCGTAGCAAGATCAATCAGCCTGTGTCCGTTATCGGAGGTGGTGTCGTGGAGGCCATGTTTGCCGATGACTCGTTCAAATATGCTTTCCTTACCCAGCTTAGCATTGGAGTCTCCTAGTACAATTTTGATGTCATAGCTGGGACATTGGGCATACGTTCTGTTTAGGAGATCGTAGAACTCATCTTTGGCGGAGTCATCCTTGTCTTCCGTGGGGGCGTGGACGCAGATCAGGCTGATGTTATAAAATGTAGCCTTGATACGGATTGTTATGTGGCGTTCGCTCACATGCCGAAAGCTTACGACTTTTTGCCTTAGTTCACCTCGAACAACAAATCCGCATGTTTCGGAGTTTGTGTTTTTTTACGGTTACGGCTTACTAGGTCGTAGCCCAACCGAATAATCCTGTTTTTTGGCGCAGGAGACTCGCCATTCGCCCTTCCCCGTATGCAATTTCCATAGGAAATCTCCAGATGGCACCACGAGGAGGTGGGGATAGGACTTACTAACAGTGCCGCAAGATGTTCGACTGCGGTGGCTTTTCTCGCTTTTTAGCAGGCTAGCATCCGTCGGATAGATGCTACCCCTACGAGGCCTTTGTTAGTCCTTTGCCATCCACGGTGAGAGTATTACTTATTAAAAATTCAAAAAGTGACTCACCTCGTTTGTTGGTAACGCTGCTGCCCCATTCCATATGGTGCGCGTTGGCGTCGCATCCAATTACCACAGGTGGTGTTTTTTCTGGTTGCAATACCTAACCAGATCCTGGACTTCAGTGGGAGGGATTTGTTGACCGTCCCCAGGAAAATAAGCGGAGGCGCATACAACCTCCCTTACTCCTCCATCGGTGGGGACTTCCACAATGGGGAAATACAACTAGTTTTAGAGTTAGTTCTAAGTAAGCAGCGTATCCGAACGATTCCGATTAATAAATCTTTATACAAAAAACGCGAAGTTGTTTGCCTTGATAAAAGTTAGTAAGTTGGACGGTCGGAGGGAGGCAGTAGCCTCCCTGTTCGCATATTTTTGGATACCTCGGAGAGGGATCCTTTAACTGACTGTCGCACGCCCGTAAAATGAGTATTCCCATAATTTGCAATATGTTGACGACATACGTGCTAAGAGAACCACAGGGAATACTTCTCGATGCAAGCGCACTATTGTCTACATCAATCGTCAAATGCAAACGTCAAAGCTGTCAAACGCATAATGTCAGATAAAGATAGCTCGACCAGTCGCACAGCAGTTCAATTGGAAATTGAAAACACATACGCGACGCACCATAACTAACTTTGAACTAGATGGTAAGAAAGAAGAATTCTATTTACAAATTTCCTACGATTTGCACACGTTCTGGTTTGTGAAGTCTTCTGTATCTGCCCACACTAGCACTCCTGTTTATGAGTCAATGAATTATATAATTATTAACAAAGAACAACAAAACGCAATAAGCAGACTGAAGCAAAAACAGACAAACAAAAAACAAACCTATCGACACTGCCGCGCATCCTTTCCAGAATACACAGGCAACACTTGATGATGATGCCTCACGACAACGCTTCGTCACCTGGTCAAGGGCAAATAAAATGTATCACTTGTGTTTTTCAGGTATAAGTAATGCTGATAATAAGGATACCAATCATCGCGTGGCTAGATAAGTGTGAATGGGCTTGTGTGATATTGAATGAAGGCAACACTCAAGGATGACCTAAGTTCTACATTAAAGCCAAATTTACTCAAGACGTCAGAAGTTCATTGTGTAAACGGAGAGTTTTGCATTGAAGTCAATAGTCAAACAAACCACGCAAATAACTATACTAACCTTGACCATGGATGGAAATACTTACATAACAAATATCGAATGGGATATGATGGATAAGAAGAAATTCTTTCCACTGTCAATGCTAAGCTCGTTCTCCGTGCGATGTTGCCTGTTCCCGTTGACTGTGATTAAGACGCAATTGCAAGTGCAGCATAAAAGCGATGTGTACAAGGGGATGTTTGATTGTGCTTTGAAGATCTACAAATCGGAAGGAGCACCTGGATTGTACCGCGGTTTCTGGATATCATCGGTACAGATTGTGTCTGGAGTGTTTTATATAAGTACATATGAAGGTGTCAGACATACGCTTAATAGATTCGGTGCTGGACACCAAGTGAGAGCATTATTTGGTGGTGGATGTGCTTCGTTAGTGGGTCAGACTATAATCGTACCTTTCGATGTGATATCGCAACATGCAATGGTGCTGGGCATGGGTAATGCCCATTATAATCCTTTGGGAATAAACTTGAGCCCGAACCGAAGCAGATTGAACATTTCAATAGAGATTGCAAGAGAAATAATGCGTAGGGATGGTTTTAAGGGTTTCTATCGGGGCTATACAGCGAGTTTATTAGCCTACGTTCCGAACTCTGCCCTTTGGTGGGTGTTTTACCATTTGTACCAAGGTGAGTTTCACTACATGATAAAAGAGAAGCCCGATTTTGATAATGTGTATTTGCAATTTCAGATGAGCTTTTCCGGATATGCCCAGCGAATGTATCACATTTGTTAGTACAGTGTATAGCTGGTAGTCTGGGAGGATTCACGACAACCATTATAACGAATCCCTTGGACATCGTGCGGGCGCGATTACAGGTACGATAGACTAGTATGATTCTTCTATCGATCCCTTTGCTAATATCATTGGAGGCATAGGTATGTATATTCCCGAGCCGGCTTGGACGAAAGGAATTATACCAATCTGTCTCCGATTCATGGATCGAATACATGTTTTGGTCGGAAACATATGCACTGTGCATGCGCGCACTATTAGTTCCGCTTCTTATTTACTACTTACCTCTTGGACTGGTCACTGACTTTGTTTTTGCAACATTTGCCAGTCTTGCTCGATTTTTTCGAGCTCGAGTGAATCACACTGACAACAAAATTGCCACAACAAATGCGAGGGAACCATTTCTACACTACAAATTTTCATGAAGTTTTTCCGGTCTCGTGCCAAATTCTACATTCCTTTGTCACATTTTGAACAACCGCCCGCAGTTCCCAATGCAATTAGCTCTTCTTGATTTATTTTGATTTAACAGACCTATCGCCAAAAAACGCCACGAACTTCATGGACCCAACATTAAGGGTAATAGCCAAATCGTCTTGCCTGCCTCTATCAGAGACTTTAGTGACCCATGAGGCAGCTGACGGGTCTTTTGTTGCCATCTTTCTTATAATTTAAGATGTTTTTGACAACAAGAGTTCAAGAGTCTTATGGTCTATACCTAGTTGGACTTTGAACCTGGTGCCTATGGGACAGATTTTCTGTTTTTCCTCAGGTGTCCCAGGCATTGATTCTAGATTTGTGGATTCCACGGAAGAGCTTGGCACTTATATACCATTCTGGTGAACAATTCTTTGTTAATTGC
Source organism: Eumerus sabulonum (assembly GCA_951905685.1). Taxonomy (NCBI): domain Eukaryota; kingdom Metazoa; phylum Arthropoda; class Insecta; order Diptera; family Syrphidae; genus Eumerus; species Eumerus sabulonum. Next base: position 246,061,986 of record OX645060.1, read on the forward strand.
TCAGTTGTCATTGACTAAAATGTCGCCAGAGAACAACATTGTTCTTAATGTATAGAGTCATGGTCGCCCCCCAGTGGTTTGGCTGCCTAGCGCTGCTTGGCTGCCATATCTGTACAAATATACATTTCTATACCACTGACAACTGATTCAAACAACTTTTTCGACACATACATATGTATATGATTGGTATATACATAGCTCAGCTTGAACGATACTAATACTGGTGCCTTCGACACTTTGCCATCAACTTTTCTCTCGAAGATGTACGCAAATGATAAGTTGTCGAACACCGAAATGAACATATCCAGCTCAGAAAGTTCTTTAATAATAGCTAAGTGACCCATTAATCTGCCTGGTGAATTGGTTTCTGAGAGAAGAATTTTTACGGCAACGCGCAACGCTATCTTTTTAACTTACTTACTTACTTATCAGGCCAGCGATCCATGGAGGATCTGAGCCTGAGCTGTAGCTGCCTTCCATCCTTGACGGTCCCGGGCACGCTGCTTCCAGTTGTCAAGACCAAGATGTCTTACATCCGCGATTACTTGGTCTTTATACCGGAGGTTCGGTCTTCCTCTTCTTCTCGAACCAGGAGGCTCGGAGTCGAAGATCCTCTTAGCTGGAGCGTTGATGTCCATGCACTCGATGTGGCCGAGCCAGTGTAGTCGACGGATCCTTGCCTTCCGGACTACATCCACATCTTGGTACAGCTCGTAGAGTTCGCGGTTGTGTCTTCTTCTCCATTCACCTTCCTCACAGACAGGACCAAATATCCGGCGCAGAATTTTTCTTTCGAAAGAACCCAAAATCAGCTCCGCTGTCCTGCTTATCGTCCAGCTTACGGCTCCGTACAGCAAGACTGGCAGAATGAGCGTTTTGTAAAGCATGACTTTGGTCTTTCGATTGAGGAGTTTTGACCCCAGTTGTTTGGACAAGCCGAAGTAGCAGCGGTTGCCAAGGGCGATTCTATGCCGGATCTCCACTGTGGTGTCATTTGTGGAATTTACGTTTGCCCCGAGGTAGACAAACTCCTTAACTACCTCGAAAGTGTATCTGTCAATTGTTATATTTTGTCCCAGGTGGTGAGCGACGGATTGGTTTTTGCTTGACAGCATGTATCTCGTTTTGTCCTCATTGATCTTAAGACCAACTCGTTTCGCCTGTTCTTCAATCGCCACGAATGCTTCCGCAATGCCACGGCGAGAACACACCATGATATCGATATCATCCGCGTATCCTAGCAGCTGGATGGACTTGTAAAAGATAGTGCCTTCCCTGTTGACGCCTGCCCGTCGCACTATCTGCTCCAGCACCAGGTTGAAGAAGCGCATCTCCTTGCCGAAATCCGGTGCATGTTTCGAATGGTTCCGAGGTCCTAGAACCGAATTGCACGGTGCATCGCGTGTTTTTTAGGGTGGCGCGACACAACTGGTTCAGTTTTACCGGGATCCCGAATTCGGCCATCGCACCAAACAGTTCTTCACGATGAATGCTGTCGTATGCGACTTTGAAATCGATGAAAAGATGGTGTGTATCGATTCGAAACTCGTTGGTCTTTTCCAGGATTTGTCGAAGTGTGAAAATTTGGTCTATAGTCGATTTGCCGGGCCGGAAGCCGCACTGGTAGCTGCCGATTAGTGCGGTGCAAAATGGTTTTAGACGTTCACACAATACGCTGGACAGGATCTTGTATGCGACATTGAGCAGGGATATACCTCTATAGTTCTTGCAAGAGGTAGGATCGCCTCTTTTGTGGATGGGGCATATAGAGCTGGTATCCCAGTCGTCGGGCATGCTTTCATCTTCCCAAATTCAGCAGATGATCTGGTGCATGCTCCCTACCAGAACATCGCTGCCAGCCTTGAAGAGCTCTGATGGCAAGCCATCTGAGCCTGCGGCCTTGTTGTTCTTCAGCTTCTGAATAGCTGTGCCGACTTCTTCGATGCTGGGTGGGAGGACTACTTCAGCGGCTGGAGTTGGGATTTCCTCGCCCCCTGCCACTCTCTGTTGGTCATGCTCGTTAAGCAGCTGCTGGAAATGCTGCTTAAATACATCCACTATTCCCTGCGGGTCGGTGACAAGATTACCCTCGCAGTTTCGAAGAGCCAGGGTGCCCTTTTTGAAGCCTTCTGCAAGGCCTTTGGCTTTCTTGTAAAAGGCTCGTGTTTTATGTTTATCCCTAGACTCCTCGATATCCTTGAGCTGGGAGGCTGCGAAGATTCTTTTCTTTTGTCGCAGTAGTTTTTTCTCCTCCCTTCTTCTGGCTCGGTACTCTTCTCACGCTGCCCTGGTTTTCCTCTGCAGCGCCTTTTGGTACGCCTCGTCGGTTGCTGCCTTTTTCTGCTCACAGTCGCCATCATACCACGGGTTTCTTGTCGGGGGTGGTAGGTATCCTAAAGTGGTTTCGGCTACTTCCTGAATGGCTGAGCGGCAATGCAGCCACATATTATTGGCATTTGTGTTTGACGTAGGCATACCGTAGAGTCTTTCGCTCAGCTGCTCCCTGTAGACTCTGGCAACCTCCGGTGTGCTCAGGCGCCCAATGTCGAACCTCCTCCTGATGGGCGAGTGCCTTGCGTCAATGAGCACATGGTGGATTTGGTTGGCGATTCGACCGTCCGGAGATCGCCAGGTTGCTGTGTGGATTCGATTGCGAGGGAATCTTGTGCTACTTATCACCGCATTACGAGCTGTCGCAAAGTCAGCGAGTCGGAAGCCGTTATCTGTTGTTGTATCGTGGAGGCTGTGCTTTCCGATCACTCCGCCAAGGTTGTTTTCCTTCCCGATTTGGCGTTGAAGTCCCCGAGAACGATTTTTACATCGTACTCCGGATAAGCCCCGTAGGCGTTGTCCAGGAGGTTATAGAAGTCCTCCTTGATAGGGTCTTCAGCCTCGTCGGGGTAGGGGCGTGTGCACATATAAGACTGATGTTATAAAATTTGCCTCTGATGCGGATCACAGCCAGGCGATCACTTATAGGTTTAAAGTCGATGACCTTCGACCTTAACCGCTTTCCCACGACAAATCCGCATCCCGAGTTCGGATCCTGATAACACCAACTCCATCGAATATTTATTTCGCGGCGTCCCTCCTCGGCGGGGTACTGGCACCCGTAGTATAACTTGCCTGTAAAAAGCTTCTCGACTCACGCCGTTCGGAACCGGCATTAAACTGTAGGTTCCTTTCACCTGTGTGAAAAATAAATCACACACAATATGGGCTATTGAAGAGAAGCTTGGCTCTGGTCCTTCATGGGCTGTAACGCCACCAAAAGAAAGAAAAGCTCATGTAAGTTATCATAGAAGGTTTTGATAGACTGCCTTGTCCAGAGGAGTCTATGCCGTATAGGAAGATGGGCCTTATGACTGCTGTACAGAGGCAGTGTATAATACTTGGTTGGAGAGCCCACTTTTTGCCCACCACGTTCTTACAACTGTAGAGTGGTTGCTTTCTTGACCCGATCAAGTATGTTGGCTTTCCAGTTCAGCCAGTTCAAGGACTAAGCCAAGGTATTTAGCCTGATCTTTGATTATTAATTGGGTTTTACCCAGCCTCGTTAAGTTGAAGGGCAGGTCACAACGTACCATTCCTGCTCTAGCAACAGTAGTAGTTCATTGGCTACCACGTTCCAGAGGAGAGGGGAGAGTACTCCACCTTGTTGTCTACCTCTCCTGACAATTCTAGTTGAAGCGGAACCAGCGAAGTTGGCTTTGACGACAATTTGTGTAAGCAGTTGATGTACCAGTTTTATCACTGATCCTATTACACCCAATCAGTCAGCGCTTTGGTGACAGCCCATGGTTCAAGGTTAAAGGTTCCATCAATACTGAGAAAGGTCACTAGGGTGTATTCTTTGTGTTCCAGTGATCTTTCTATGGTACTAACTACTAAGTGGAGTGTTGTTTCCACCGATTTGCCTTTGTTGTAGGTGTTAAACATCGCATTGTTTTTTTTTGAATTGTATAATTGAAGCGTGTTAAACCATTGTTTTATTGAATTTAATTTAATTGTATAATTTAAGCGTGTTAAAGCATTGTAATATTGAATTAATTGAAGTAACGTAAATTTGCACATGTACCCTATGGGATTTGCTGAATTTCTTGTACGCTCTCGCACATTAACATTTCAAATAATCTTCTCTTCAAATATTTTTTCTCCTTACATAGTACACACGTACCGCCGCTGCTGCTTGACCAAGTCGGATATTATACGATTCAATTCTCTCTCTTCGAACACGAACATGAAGGTGAGAGAAGTGAGAAGCGTCCGGGTGTTCGTGCAGTGTCTCTCAGCATAACGTAAAATCCACACACACAAAGACAAAATGCGGGCTAATTTTCAGTTTGTGGAGAGCTCTCTATTGAATCGTATAATATCCGACCAAGGAAAGCAAAGGAAGACAGGTGCAACGGGTCAAGTGGAGAGCGAAGCGGTGCATGTAGAGTAATAATCTTCGTGGCAGAAAAACTTTTTTGTTCTTCCTCTTTCACCCAGCAACCACCATCGGGTACGCATCGTTTGTCTTGATTAAACACTGTAATAAAATATAAATTCGTTTTATTCTATATCAAAGTTGGTCCTTTCGAGCCGGATTTCCGGAAAAGGAAAAAGGCTTAATTTGGTACATCGTATCGGTTTTCGTGGCATAATTTTCGTTTTGTGAAATTTAATTAATTCGGTGGTTGCTGGTTTCTCTGCGGCAAGCTGTAACAGGTGGAAAAATTGGTATATATTTAAAATATATTTGCTGTGGTCTGCTGCTGTCTGCTGTTGATGCTGTCGATTTGTTGCTGAGGATTTCATTCAAGGTGGTATTTTAGACTTGCTTAAAGTTTTATTTTTTGTTCGGGACACGTGGTAACTAGCTATTTTGAATCAATGGATGTGCTCAAACAGTCGCGGGGCCATTTAAAGGGTGCTATCACACGTGCACATAATTTTATCGCGGATATCACGAATGATACTGATCTCGAACTGTTGGAAGCGCGTTTAGAGCGATTGGAAGAAATTTGGAAGGCGTTTTGTCATAATCAAAATGAACTTTTTAATTTTCATGAAGCCGAAGGTTACGGCGATCCTGAGGTGGACTTTGAAAGCACCGAAACCAAGTATATACTCACAAAATGTGCATTAAAAAAAGCAATTCGTAAGCAATTTCCTTCGCGGTCGCGTAATTCAGAAAGTTCCTTTGCAGAAGGTGCAAATCAAAAGGACCCGTTACTCGAATCCCACCCCAATAAATCAGTGCCTTTTCAGTTATCTCCAAAGAGTGCATCTGAAATCGAATTACCTCCTTTTAAAATCACACCTTTTGCTGGGGATTATCGCGAGTGGCCCGGGTTTCGTGATATGTTTCTTGGAAGCATCGACTGCAAAAGCAATCTGCCGGGCGCGCAAAAATTGCGGTACTTAAAATCTTTTTTGCGGGATGATGCCGCCAAACTCTTAAATCATATTGAAATCGCTGATATCAATTATGAGCTAGCGTGGGAAAAGCTTGAGAATCGATATAATAAACCGATTTACATTATTAATGCATATATCGAACGGTTTCTTAAGTTGCAAATGGTAACGAGCGCGGACAGTGCACGCTTACGGTACTTGACGGACAATGTCGATGAAGTAGTTCGCGGATTAAAAGCTCTTAAAGCGGAAAGTAGGGATCCCTGGTTAATCTATTTATTGCTTAGTAAAACAGACGTAGAAACGCGTAAGGCCTGGGCCCTAGAAAAGAAACATTCGGAAGACTCTACGATACAAGAGTTGGTCGATTTTTTAGAAGATAGATGTTCCGCTTTAGAAGCAAGTGAACCAAAGACTCGCTCGAACAAAATATCGTCGCGTTGTAGTGCCTCGCGTAATGTTAACAGTTTAGCTATTTCGAACTCGTCGTGCCCAAAGTGTAAAGGGAGTCATTTTCTTCCCCAATGCCCACAATTTCTCTCGATGTCGATCCCATCTCGCCGTACATTTGTTAGAGACCAAAGGATATGCTACAATTGCTTGGGCACAAGCCACTCGTCGGCGAAATGCCGAGTACGAACTCGTTGTTCTTATTGCCAAACTCGACATCACACGTTAGTCCATCTTGACCAATCCAATTTAGTATCTAGAGCAGAAACTGTTGAGCCTATAAACAGTGGAAATTGTCCCCCTTCGGATCCACTATCGGTAGTAAGTCATCACATTACAAATGATATTTCGTCGGGTATCCTACCAACGGTTTTGGTAAAAATAACTGATGTTGCAGGAAGGCCTCAGATCTGTCGCGTGCTGCTAGATACCGGTTCTCAAGTTAGTCTTATAACTGAAAGGCTAGTGCAACGGCTAGGTCTTCGTAGAAAACATGCTCGTGTCTCCCTAAACGGAGTTTCGTCCCAGTCTGCAGGTGTTACCAATGGCGCAGTAACACTTAATCTACTTTCTCGTTTTGATTCGTATCGATTAGAAGTGGATGCTTACATTCTGAACCAGATTACGTCAGCCACGCCACACCTTTCTTTCGAATTTAAAAATCGTTCGTTGTTGGAAAATCTTGAAATAGCTGACCCAGGATTTAATAAATCAGGTCCTATCGATGTTTTAATAGGAGCAGAAAAAGCTTGGGGTATTTTGCGTGATGGTCGCCGCACCGATTGTGATGGGAAAGTAGTTGCGCAAAATACTGCCTTTGGTTGGGTTGTTAGTGGAAGCATGACAGATAACAAACTGATTTCGTTATTTGTTGGCGTGAATGAAGATCTCGACAAGCTATTGAGATCCTTTTGGGAAATCGAAGAAGTTCATCCAAATCATTCTCTGCCGTACCAGGAAGACTGTGCTGAAAAGCACTTCTCTGAGACCTTTTCCAGAGCCCCTGATAACAAATATATCGTCAAATTGCCATTCAGACAGCGTGACATCAAATTCAGTAATACCCTCTCGGGCGCGTTAGGTCGGTTAGCAGCAATGGAACGTCGTTTCACTCGCAACAAAGGACTTCGTGAAGAATATGTCCAGTTTATGAAAACTTACGAGGAATTGGGACATATGGAACGAATTCCGGAGAGTCACATTGAACCTACTAGTGGTAGAGTATTTTACCTGCCACATCATGCAGTAGTTACCAATAAAATTCGGGTCGTTTTTGATGGGTCATACAAAGATTCGAATGGCGTCAGTCTAAATGAGATGCTCCATATCGGGCCTCCTCTTCAGCGCAATCTTATCAATGTCTGTATTCGATTCCGTATGCACAAATATGTGTTTTGTGCAGACATAGTGAAGATGTTTCGCCAAATCTGGGTCGATGTTAGCCATCGTGACTTTCAACGGATTGTTTGGCGAGAAAGTTCAGACTCAACAATACAACATTATCGGTTAAATACAGTAACGTACGGTACCTCGCCCGCTCCGTTCCTAGCTATGAAAGTTCTTAGACAACTTGCTATTGATTATCGAACTCAATTTCCACTGGCTTCACACTCAGTTCTTCATGACTTCTACGTTGATGATATCTTGACGGGCGCGGATTCAATATCGGAAATTGTGAATCTAAAGGAGGAGCTAGTTAATTTGTTATCTTGTGGAGGTTTGCAGTTAAGCAAGTGGAGCTCAAATTGTTGGTCGGTGCTCAAGGGTATTCAAAGCAATGACATTGTTTCACTCGATTTAGACGACCAGAGTAATTATACTAAAGTTCTTGGACTAACTTGGAATCCATACCGCGACATCTTTACCTTTAAAATATCATTGGAGGAAAAACTGCAGTCGTTTACCAAAAGAAAATTGTTATCAGAAGTTGCCAAGATTTTTGATCCCTTGGGTTTTTTATCTCCTTCCACTATCCTATTAAAAATTTTATTCCAGGAGCTATGGCTACACAAATGTAAAATTGGTTGGGATGATCCATTGCCTAAAGAGGTGGCTGAGCAATGGACTTGTTACAGGAAGGATTTATATAGCTTCGAAGAGGTTGAGATTCCGAGGAGGTGCACATTAGCTACCAATTGCTGGGATCTTGTAGGATTCTCCGATGCTTCGGAAAAGGCATATTCGGCGGTCGTTTATGCACGTAGCACTACTGATGACAACCGCACAGAAGTACATCTTATCGCTGCCAAAACTCGGGTGGCACCTGTCAAGCAGCTATCTATTCCAAGGCTTGAATTGTGTGGGGCTCTACTCTTGTCTCGTCTGATTCAACTAGTCCGTTCATCGTTGGACGTAAAGCCCCGTAACACCATGGTATTTTCTGACTCTCAAATCGTTTTAGCATGGCTGGCGTCCCCCCCTCGAAGATGGAATACCTTTGTAGCCAACCGTACTTCAGAAATTCTCGATAATCTTCCCCGTTCTTCTTGGAATTTTGTTCGCTCCGAAGAGAACCCGGCGGATTGTGCATCTAGAGGACTCAGCCCCCGTGAATTGCTGAAATGCAGAATATGGTGGAAAGGTCCCGTTTGGATCTCAGAGCACCATACTCACTGGCCCAATTTCATCGCTTCTGATCTAAATGACATACCTGATGAAAGGAAAAGCTATACAGCTTTCAATATTTCGGTCCAAGCAGAACACTTCCTTGATGTGTTAAGCAACAAGATTTCTTCATGGACAAAACTAATTCGAATAGTTGCGTACATACTCCGTTTCATAGAGAACTGCAAACTTCCTTCGGTAGATCGCCGGAAAATCTTTTTATCTTCCTCCGAACTGATGTTTTCCAAGAAAATCTGTCTTCAATATATTCAGAGGGCTTTTCAAAAAGATATTGTCGATGTGAATTCTAATGGGTGTGTTTCAAACAGTTCAAAATTGTCGTCCTTATCACCATTTATCGATGAAGCAGGATTGTTGCGTGTAGGAGGAAGGATTTCTAATGCAGTTGGTGTTACTTATAATATAAAGCACCCAATTATATTGCCGAAGGAGCATACATTGACTCGGTTGATTCTTCGAACTGCGCATCTTAAATTCTTGCATGCTGGAGTAACTCAATTATTCACCTTGGTACGTCAAGAATTCTGGATACTTGGTAGCAGGAACTTAATCCGGAAAATTGTTTTCGAATGTATGGAATGTTTTCGCTTGCGTAAGGGTACGTCCGAACAACTTATGGGGAATTTACCAACTTCGAGACTCAATACATCGTTTGCTTTTGAGAATACCGGTTGTGACTATGCTGGTCCCATCACACTTCGCTCATCCAAAGGAAGAAAACCCAAGCTGGAAAAGGGATACATAGCTCTCTTCGTTTGCATGGCTACAAAGGCAATTCACATAGAGTTGGTAAGTGACCTCTCGACGGACGCTTTCTTAGCCGCCTTAAGGAGATTCATCGCCAGAAGAGGCAAATGTCGCGTTCTTCATTCGGACAATGGCTCGAATTTCCAAGGAGCTTCGCGGGTTCTCTCTGAATGGTTTCAGTTGGCGCGGTCGAAGGAGCACAACGAAAGAGTATCCAATATGTTAGCTGAGGACAACATTAGGTGGGAATTCATTCCACCGTATAGCCCACATTTCGGGGGTCTTTGGGAGGCCGGAATCAAATGTGTCAAGCAACATCTCCGTCGCGTCATTGGGAGTAGTTTATTAACCTTTGAGGAAATGTCGACGTTGCTCTCACAAATCGAAGCTTTACTAAACTCTAGGCCCCTGTGTTCTATATCGGATACAGATTTAAATCCTTTAACACCCTCTCATTTCCTTATAGGTCGCCCTTATACAGCAATTCCGGAACCTTGTAACATGGAAGTTCCATTGAGCAGACTTGGGAGATGGGAGCTGGTGCAGAATATGACTCGAGGATTTTGGCGACGGTGGCAGACGGACTATATAACTTCGCTACAACAACGTCCCAAATGGAAACAAAAAGGTCGGGACTTGAAAGTTGGTGACATTGTCATGATAAAGGAACCTAATTTGCCGCCGGCCAAGTGGTCGCTTGGACTCATAAGCTCTGTTCATCCCGGTGCGGATGGTCATGTACGAGTGGTTTCAGTTCGAAGCAACAATTCTACCTACAAGAGGCCAATTACGAAGCTGGCGTTACTACCATGTTCCTGAATGTCTTCAGGGGAGGCGGCGTGTTAAACATCGCATTGTTTTTTTTTGAATTGTATAATTGAAGCGTGTTAAACCATTGTTTTATTGAATTTAATTTAATTGTATAATTTAAGCGTGTTAAAGCATTGTAATATTGAATTAATTGAAGTAACGTAAATTTGCACATGTACCCTATGGGATTTGCTGAATTTCTTGTACGCTCTCGCACATTAACATTTCAAATAATCTTCTCTTCAAATATTTTTTCTCCTTACATAGTACACACGTACCGCCGCTGCTGCTTGACCAAGTCGGATATTATACGATTCAATTCTCTCTCTTCGAACACGAACATGAAGGTGAGAGAAGTGAGAAGCGTCCGGGTGTTCGTGCAGTGTCTCTCAGCATAACGTAAAATCCACACACACAAAGACAAAATGCGGGCTAATTTTCAGTTTGTGGAGAGCTCTCTATTGAATCGTATAATATCCGACCAAGGAAAGCAAAGGAAGACAGGTGCAACGGGTCAAGTGGAGAGCGAAGCGGTGCATGTAGAGTAATAATCTTCGTGGCAGAAAAACTTTTTTGTTCTTCCTCTTTCACCCAGCAACCACCATCGGGTACGCATCGTTTGTCTTGATTAAACACTGTAATAAAATATAAATTCGTTTTATTCTATATCAGTAGGCATGTTGGTTATCCGACAGCCTTCCTAAGCTATAGCTGTGTAATGTGCAGAGCCAATACGAGCTGTGCTTGGATTCAAATAATCCTTCTTTTTCTGCAGAAGTGAACCCACTGCTCTCACAAGATATTATCTTTTGGAAAGCAATAATATCTAATATCTGCCGTTCCCTATTCGTGGAACCATTTTGTGCTTCTTAAGAAGTTAAGAAGATCAAGTATCCCTCCTTTCTGAACATCTGTCAGACCGTTATGGAAGTAAGAGCCTAGGTAACGTTTCCTGAAATTGCAGAAAGCTGGACAGGCGCAGAGAGGGTGGTGAATGGATTCGACCTCCTCCTCGTCCTGCCAGCTTCTGCAGAAATCATTCGGAATTATTCCTAGTTTTTGTGCATGACTGCCAATGAGGCAGTGTCCTGTGATGACACCGATGACTTTGTAGATGTCAGTTCTTTTTAGGGAGATTATACTCCTGGTGCGTTGACTGTCAAGTCGAGGCCAGATTTGCTTGGTGATGACGCAGGTATATCCCTGTGTCCATCTCAGGTTCGTCTCGGCCCTGGCGAGATTGGTCAGATTATGTTTAATGGTTGTAAGGGGTACTCCCTCACAAGCCACGATTGATTGTAGCGTCGTTCCTAGCTTGGCGAGTGTGTCGGCTTTTTCATTACCTGTAATGTCGCTGTGTCCCGGTACCCAGATAAGCTGTATGTTGAACTGTTCCTGCCATCTCGTTAAGAGATCTGCGACAGTCGAGACTAGATTTTGATGTGTACACATAGGACTCCAACGACTTTAAGGCTGCTTGACTGTCTGTAAAGATACGAATATCCGTGGTGGATATTACGTTCCACTTCAGCCAAGATAAAGCCTCTATTATTGCCAACAGTTCCGCCTGGAAAACGCTGCAGTGATCTGATCATTTTAGAGCTTTACATAGCTTGAGTTGTTTGCAGAAAACTCCACTCCACTTTGGTTTTAGACCCGTCGGTGTAGAAATCCACACAGTTTCTGCGGGGTTGAGTTTGGCGAGTCCAGTTCTTCCTGTCCGGATAGATCGTCGTGAATTTTTTGTCCAAGACTATGGTGGGTTCTGTGTGGTCCAAGTTTTCTGCCAGAGTTATCCTGTTTTGCAGGATGAAGGAGTGGCCAGTGACATAGCTCGCCCATTTCGAGTTGGCTTTTAGTCTTATGGCCGTGTGTGTGGCAATTTGCTTACCGAAAATATCGAGTGGTGTAAGGTCTAGTATCATGTTAAGCGCAGCCGTTGGTGTGGACCTGAGGGCCCCGGTAATGCACATACATGCCATCCTTTGTACCTTCTCGAGTTGTTTGTGGTATGTTGTCTTGTCTAGTGCAGTCCACCAGACTATCACTCCATACATTAGTATGGGTCTAACGACCGTGATGTAGAGCCATGGGGTGATCTTGGGGTTGAATCCCCATTTTTTTCCTAGGGCTTTCTTACATTTATAGAGAGCTATTGTTGCTTTTTTTGCTCTTTCAGTTGTGTTGCTCTTCCAAGTTAATTTCCTATCGAGTATAATGCCAAGGAATTTGGCACTGGGGGAGTAGGCTAACCTGGTATCGAGCAGAGTGATAGGGCAGTTTTCCGGGATTTTGTGCTTTTTGGTAAAAAGCACGAGCTCCGTTTTCTGTGGGTTAATCCTGTGCCCGTTACTATGCGCCCATTTGCACAGAAATGAGAATGCCGTTTGCATGCGGTCATTCAGTGTAGATATGTATTTACCTGAGATTGTGATGGCAACGTCATCGGCGTAGGCAACAACGTCCAGACCTTCTTTATCCAGTTTGATTAGTAGTTCGTTTACAACTACATTCCAGAGAAGAGGTGAGAGGACCCCACCTTGCGGGGTTCCCTTGGTAACTACTCTGCTAGTTACTAGGCCTCCCCACTTAGAGTGAATCTTGCCTGTTAATAACAACTCGTTGATCAGCTCTATCAGAGTTCTCTCCACCTTTAGCTTTTCTAGCCCTTCTATTATTGCTTTCGGAGTGACGTTAAAGGCGCCATCTATGTCTAGGAAGGCTGTTAGAGTATATTCTTTGAGATGGATAGATCTTTCGATTTTCCTCACTAATGTGTGAAGAGCTGTTTCGGCCGATCTACCTTTACAGTAGGCGTGCTAAGCCTTAGAAATTAGGGAGGGATCCAAGCTGTGCCGTATGTGTAGGTCTATCAGCCTTTCTAAAGTTTTTAGAGCGAAGGATGATAGACAGATAGGCCTTAGATCCTTGAGGGAAGTGTGAGAATTCCTGCCGGCTTTGGGGATGAAAATTACCTTTGCGCACTTCCACTTTTCTGGAATATGACTCCAAGCTAGGCATCCTTTAAAGATTATCTCTAGCCATGGTATAGTCCATTCCATAGTTTGTGTTAGTTCGATGGGGTAAATTTCATCTGCACCCGGCGATTTATAGGGCTTGAAGCTTTTTAATGCCCATATAATTTTCTCTCTGGAGATAATGTGTTCGTACTGCCCTTCTATCGCAGAGGAGGTATGAGTCCCTCGCGAGTGCACTGGGTCTTGTGATTCAGAGCAGCCAGGGAAGTGCGTGTTGAGGAGAAGATTTAGAGTTTCCACCGACTTGTCACGCGCTGTTCAATTCCACAAACTGAATGAATGCCGAGGGCGAGTGTTCGCGCTTATATAGCTCTCGGTCCACCTTCTCGAATGTTCGCCGTCGGAAGTTCCCCTTCGGAAATCTCTAGAATGCTCTGACAATTAGCATTACGCCGTTGACAGTTGACATCATTGCAATCTCCGCTTCAAGAGAGCTTTCGAACTTCGACAGCGAAATTCGAACTTAACCGTCGGTTTGTGTCTCCGCAACAATATTGTTTTGCTGATTTGAATTTATTTTACCACAAATAGAATTAAAAAGAAATACGTTTTCACAATTCCAGGTGCAACGACTTAATTCAATAAAACTGGCATTTCACGAGCTTTGGGCCGAGGAGAAAATGCACATGTTCATAAAAGGACTATCAGCACGTTTAGTTCAATCGGCAGCGTTCTCATTCAGTATCATTCTGGGTTACGAAACAATCAAACGACTAGCAATAGACGAACAGTACAAACATATGATACGCTGGTAGATCACTACTGATAACTATGGGAAAAATCTGCAAAACCAGTAAGAACAAAAAAATGAAAAGTAAAAGAACGTTAAGCACAAAGAGATACAAAGAATCGTATAAAAAAATATTTTGCATTTATGACCAAGAACAATAAGAAATGGAGAAGGGAAAAATGGAAAACTCTCAGAAATATGTACTGAAAACCAAAGAAAATCGCAACCATTTAGCCACCAGTGTACTATAAAAAAAAACGTTTTTTTATACCAAACAAAACTTATTGAATTTCGTATACAACAAATAATTTTGTAATCATTTTACCATTTTGTAAAAGAAACAAACGGCAGAATGTTCACTTCAAAGCAAGAGATTAAGCGCGCATTCCACGTAAGAATACTATTATAATTGTTAACAAATGATTGTACAGGGGAGAAAGGAAGCACGTAGTCCTAATAGTTATCGATCTAAATGTTACAAAACAAGCTTGCCCTATATCGGTTTTTGTTTTTCGTTTTATCGTCATACTTGTGACACACGCTCGTCCCATTTCCCCCCTTACAATCGTGCTTCTAACATCCCATCCATAACACTGGTCAACAAATTTGTAATTTGTTTTTGTCACATGAAAGCTTATATCAAATTTTGAATATACTAGGGCCTAGGGAATATACCAAACAATAATAAAGGGTCCGCCAAATACCTTTTTTTTTTGAAAATGCTATAAAAACAAAACTACTGAATATTTTCTCAAATTTCTTTTTTTATTTGAGAGTACAATCCTTCCGGTTAATAATGGAAAATAATCTCATTCAAATGGCTGCCTCGGCTGGCCATGCAGTAGCCTACACGATCGGTCCAATTTTTAAGCACATTATCGATTGTGTGCAGCTGTATTTCACCAATGGCTTCACGAATATTGTCCTTTAAAGCGTCAATTGTCTCTGGCTTGTCGGCGTAACACTCATCTTTGACGGCACCCCACAAATAATAGTCCAACGGTGTCAAATCGCAGCTCCGAGGTGGCCAAACGACATCAGCTCTGCGGCTGATAATGCGATCCTTAAAAACAGGGCGCAAAACATCGAGTGTAGCTTCGGCTGTGTGGCACGTAGCGTCGTTCTGTTGAAACCAAATGTTGCCAATATCCTCCTCTTCAATTTTTGTGAACAAAAATTCGTTCAACATGGACCGATAACGATCGCCATTGACTGTAACGGCCACTCCTTGCTCATTTTCGAAGAAAAATGGCCCAATTATGACTCTGGACCAAAATCCGCACCAAACAGTGGCTCGTTTTGGGTGCACCGGCTTTTCAATGTATGCGTGCGGGTTTTCTGTGCCCCAAATGCGACAATTCTGCTTGTTTACATACCCGCCAAGATCAAAATAAGCTTCATCTGAAAAGATGATTTTTTTTGGCAAAATCGGCATCTTCTGTAAGTCGATCGCAGGCTCACTTAGCGAAGCAAAAACGCATTGGATGGTCAGTTGGCTTCAACTCCTGAACCAATTGAACTTTGTATGGCGTCATACCAAGGTCTTTATGCAAAATTCCTCTCAATGATGTCTCCGAAATGTTCAATTGTTGAGAACGACGGTGAATTGATGTTGATGGCGCTTCACGCACACTTTCTGCCGCAGCAGCAATATTCTCGGGTGTACGCACTGTTTTTGGCTTTTCACGCTTTGGTTTATCGATGAGGATGCCAGTTTCTTTCACTTATTTCACAAGATAACGAACATACGGGGCTGACGGTGCTTCTCTTCTTCCAAAATCCGTACGCAATTTTCGCACACATTCTGCAACATTACCATGATTTTCAAAGTAATGTCGCAATATTTCCCAGCGTTGTTCAAGCGTATACACAACCATATTCGTTCAGCGGAAGGATAAAACTAATTATCTGTCAAATCAGACATGAGCTAAGTGTTGCCATATTCACGAAATAAGTACTACTTGAAAAAAAAAAAAAGTTATATGGCGGACCCATTATATCAATAAAAAAAAATCTTGTGACATCAAAACACATATTTTCGTAAAAAGTACAAAAATCAGCCACACTTACAGAATTATTTCCTAATATCTAATAAATACTTATGATTTTCTTGAATATTTGGCTTTTGGTAGGTCTCTTTTAAGTCTCCAACAATAGTCTGCTAGCATTCCTGGACTCCATTTCCTTTGATACTTTGATAGCGCTTCTCCATTAAGGAAATGTCCTGATGGAACCGCTCACCTTGTTCGTCACTCACAGCACCCAAATTAGCCGGAAAGAAATCCAGATGTGAGTCCAGCATATGTATTTTTAGGGACACATGACACCCCAAAGCTTTATATGATATCATAAGATCATTTATTAAGTCT
Source organism: Eumerus sabulonum (assembly GCA_951905685.1). Classification (NCBI taxonomy): domain Eukaryota; kingdom Metazoa; phylum Arthropoda; class Insecta; order Diptera; family Syrphidae; genus Eumerus; species Eumerus sabulonum. The sequence goes on from OX645060.1 coordinate 246,078,158, forward strand.
TTTGTAACTTTCCGCTTTATGGTTACCTAGAAAATTTTGAACAACATTCACAAAACATTTCCAGGCGAGTTTTTCCTGATCATTCAGTTTTTCTTCAAAGCTCTTGTCCTTCATCAATTGCCGTATTTGTGGACCTACAAATATTCCCTCTTTGATTTTCGCCTCGCTGAGTTTGGGAAATTTCTCTTTTAGATATAACCATAATCCATCTCCGTCTTTAGGTATAGCTTTTACAAATTTTTTTATCAGGCCAAGCTTTATGTGCAACGGTGGTAAAAGTATGTCATCAGGGTTCACTAGAGGATCATTTTTAGGGTTCCGTACCCAAAGGTAAAACGGAACCCTATTACTAAGACCTCGCTGTCCGTCCGTCCGTCTGTCACCAGGCTGTATCTCATGAACCGTGATAGTTAGACAGTTGAAATTTTCACAGATGATGTATTTCTGTTGCCGCTGCCACGACAAATACTAAAAACAGAACCAAATAAATATTTAAGGGGGGCTCCCATACAACAGACATGATTTTCATCCAAAAAATCCTGCCTGAGGTAACATACATAGTCTCTTTCATATTTATATATACAGATGGCACGGAACCCTTCGTGCGCGAGTCCGACTCGCACTTGGCCGGTTTTTTGACGTTTGCGGGGGTCGTCAACATGTAATCCGTCTGTATCCGAGGCTATTGGTTGTCTCTGAACAAAATTTTTGTTTAAAGCGATAGGGATGTTAGCCCTAAGCGCAACCCCCAACCTAGAGGGCCAGGTTCCTCTTTCCCCAGGAACAAGGGGTCGGGTCACTGCACACATTGGTTCACTACCTGGCGGGTGCCAGTATAGCTATCCAGGGAAGGCCACGCGGAGGCTGTGTGTCAACTTGGATTGAGCAGGGACAGAGATCGAAGCAGGTGTTTGCCAAGTTAAACGCGATCAACTTCTTTGCTCTGTTTGTTCGCTACCTTCTCCCCTACAGTCGACTAAATGCAGTTATTTAAACAAAGAAACGTATGTGAGGTCAGAAATGAATATGTAGCTGTCACAAGAAAACTGGATGCGATAGAAATAAAACTGTTATACAGTGGCGAACACATGTGGCTACATACTGCTCAAATCTGATTTCAAATGGTTGTAAAATCCTTAAAAATACAGTTATCGCAATGAATTTTTTTTTTTGTTAAATTCTTTATTTTTTCGTAAATAAATAACATAAAAACATAAGGTAAAAAAGTAATCCGAAATTAAGATTTAATTCATATAATAAAAAAACACAATGTCCACTTTTGCACGTTCGAAAATGATGTTGTTAATAACATGTTTTCAATATTTGGTCCAAAGGCCCTTGGCTTTAATTACACTGTTCACCCGTTTGGGCATGCTTTCGACCAGTTTCTCGATGAGTTGGTGCGGAATACTTGCCCACTCAGTCTGAACCCGGGTCCAAAGCTCGTCCAAGTTCCTCGGTGGATTATCATACCGTCCCAGTCGTCTTTTCAAAAGAGCCCATAAATTTTCGATTGGGTTCAGGTCGGGACTTTGTGCTGGCCACTGCATCGTTAAAAAAATTTTTCCACTAAGCCAGTTTTTAACAATTTTGGCAGTATGCTTGAGATCTCCATTCTGCTGAAACATTACTTCATCCTCCGGGTATGCACTTTCGTTCACGAAGTCTGGCAAATTGTTTTCCAAAATACGAAGATAATCCTCTTTCTTCTCATTATGCCATTGATTTTGACTAAAGGTCCGACGTTCCACCAAGTGAAGCAGCCCCATACCATCAATCTACCTCCTCCATGCTTCATGGTTTCTTTCACCTGGTGCTTTTGTAATGTTTCATATGGCCGGTGCCAATAGTACTGCTCACCGTCGGACTGTGAAAACGGTTAATTTTGGTTTCATCCGACCATATTTACCCTTTTCCAGTCTTCTGTACTCCAATTCTTGTGCTCCTTGCAAAATTTGAGGCGCGCTGCTACATTTTTTGTCGAGAGTGCTGGCTTTTCTCTGTTTAACAGCCGATGTCAGATCAATTCTGCGAAGCGCTCTACGTGCTGTCCACTCGTCGCTAACCGGTTTGTCTGAAGCGGCTGCAGCATCTTTTGGTGTTTGTGCTTGTTTAGTGACCATCAGTCGTTCCCTAGCTCGAGCGTCTCTATCACAAAGCATCCTTGGTCGCGATTTTATCACCTCAGGCGCACTTCCATCTTGTCTTTTTCTAACTTGGAGCACGGTTCTATGGCAAATACCCAACTCTTTGGCTATTTTACGTGCTGATTTATTATTTTTTGTCATTTAAACAATTCTATTTTCCAACTGTTCAGATATTTTCTTCATTTTTGTTACAAGACCGATGTAGTAATTGATGAAATTGTTATAATATTTGTGGGAACAACCTGTCCAGTCAAATTTTCGAACCAAATCTCTTGTTTCGATGAACTTCATAACAGTATGAATAAATGTAAACTTTTAACCAGCTCTGCACTCATAAATTAGTGTTTTCCAAATACGAACAACTAAAACGTGCAGAAGTGTATTTTTAAGGATTTTACAACCATTTGAAATCAGATTTGAGGAGTATGTATCCACATGTGCTTGCCACTGTATATTTTTAATAAGGGTACACCAACATAAAGCACCGCGGCGTAGTGGGTAGTGTGTTGGCCTCTGGCGCCGATGACACGGGATCGAATCCCGACACAGCCATGTCATCGAACGTGTTTTCACGGTGTTTCTCCTCAGCGAGGTTCTGACAAAACCCCCTGTAGTAAAATCGTCATGAAAAGCTTTTCGAAATTCGCCGTTCGGAACCGGCAATAAACTGTAGGTCCCTTTCACCTATGGGAAAATTAAATCACACACAACATGGGTGATTGAGAGAAGCTCGGCTCAGGTCCTTCATGGACTGTAACGCCAACATACATACATACACCAACATAAATAAAAACCATAACAAAGTTCATGTGACAAAAACAGTGTTTACCAGTGACAATTTGTTTTTTTGCCTATTCCAAATCCAAATTAATCGATAGCGAGGATGTTTTGCACAAACGTGTGTATAATACGATGGCTGCAAGAAATAACTCCCCAACGAAATAACCCCCCAAATGGAAAATGAAATAACGCCCCAAACCGAAGATGAAATAAGTCCCCAAATATATATGAAATAAGTCCCCAATGTTTTGAGTATTTTAGGCGACATTTGACGTTTGAAAGCATTTGACAGGGTTTGGCATGAAGCCCTTTTGTCGAAAATGCGTGCTTTTGGGATCGATGAGTCTCTCTTTCAATGGATTAGAAGCTACCTTTCGAATCGTTCAATTCAAGTTGTTTTGGACGGATTCAAGTCTGATACTCACTTTGTAAATGCCGGTGTTCCCCAGGGCTCCGTTTTGTCTCCGACACTCTTTCTTATTTTTATAAATGATCTCTTGTCTGTTACTTCTAATCCAATTCACTCCTTCGCTGACGACAGTACCCTCAGCTTCTCATATTCGTTCACCAGTTTACGACCCTGCACTTCGGTTGTAGATAATGAGCGGCAGCGTATGTAATTGAATTCCGATATCGACAGCATCATCCAATGGGGTAAAAACAATAGAGTGGAATTTAATGCTTCCAAAACACAATGCTGTCTCTTGTCGTTAAAGCGTATAAATAACCCGCAGCCATTATCCATGAATGGCACTTGCATCTCAGAAACTGAAAAGCTTTCCATCCTGGGTATGAGTGTTGCTCACAATCTTAATTGGAGCGACCATATATTCAGTGTCGCCAAGAATGCTGCGAAATGCCTAGGATTGTTATACAGATGCAAGAAATATTTCTCACCCTTAGATCTGGCTACAATCTATAAGGCCCAAATTAGAGTTTAACGCTCATGTCTGGTCCGGTGCTTCCAAGACCTCACTGCACCTACTAGACAGAATACAAAAACGAGCCATAAAACTGATAGGTGACTACAGCATTACCAAAACATTAGACTCGCTGGAACACCGCAGGAATGTTACCTGCCTCTCCCTGTTTTATCGTTACTACCACCAAAAATGCTCTGATGAAATAGCCAGTTGCATTCCGCCCCTTCAACATTTCTCCCGCAATACACGTCTCTCTAGAAATGCTCACCAATATACTCTGAAGCCCGCTTTCGGACGTACTGTCAAATATAGAGAATCTTTCATTAACCGAACCACACGAATCTGGAACTCCCTGCCAGATTCGGTTTTCCCCCCTCAATGCAACATGCAAGCATTTAAGATCAATGTCCATCGGCATCTCCTCTATTCCTCTTCCTCTCTATCTTCTGCCCGCACTGTGTCGGTTATTAGACCTTGAGTGCGCGCATATTTGGGATATGTGCGAGGTTGGGTGTGGGCAAAGTTCTTTTTATATCCATGTTTTGTATGGATTTAAGAAATCTTCGCAGATACCCAACTTCGGACATATCCCAAAGCCAACAGTTATGCCAAGCAGGGGGTTTGCAGGGGGGCAGCATGCCCGCCCCATACATATTTCAGAGTTTGCTATCCAAAACTGGCCTTGCAATTACTTGTTAATTTTTTTTGAATTCCTGACAATTGACTTTGAAGACTTATTTCATAGTTGAATTTGGGGGGTTATTTCCTCATGAAAGAATCCCCCAATTTTAAGTACGAAATAAGTCCCCAAAAACCCATGAAACAAATCCCCAATTTTGGGGGCTTATTTCATATGAAAAAACAGCCCACTCCATACAAATGTTGGGGGGTTATTTCATTCTCGTGTTTGGGGGGTTATTTCATTGGGGAGTTATTTCCTGCAGCCTAATACGATATCGCACGTATTTTTCAAGGTATCACTACTGTACATAATTGAATTTATAAACAAAAACAAACTGTTGGCAATTCCTAATGGATCGTTGTTATTTATTATTATAATCCATACGATAGAGCCTAGGTTTTAAAATGAAATGTTAACTATGATTACTAGCATGAGTACGAGTACTGTGTTTGCAATATTTTTATTTTTTGTTGGACGACGAAGTCCTCTTTTTCGTTACTCTATTCTTAAAAATCAATTGTATTAGTGTAGTAAATGGATGTAGTCAAATGTGGAAGGAAATAAATTCGTAGCTAATCTAGCTAAAATGTACTTTAATACTAAAAAGAAAAATCATCAATAAAAATGAATAAAAAATTAAATTTTATTTATGATTCACATGTCTAAATGTACAGTCCTGATCAAAATAATAGGTAAATCGTAAAAAACGCTGTAACTTGGGCGCTGTAATTTTTGCAAACTTATGTTAAGCTTAGTTAAGATAAAGTCTACATTGCAAAAAAAAAGATAAATTTTTCAATTCATAATAACTTTTTATTCGATTTAAAAAAAAACGGTCGATCAAAAAAATAGGTAAATTAAATTCAAATTTAAAAAATAACGGGTCCGCCATCTAACGTTTTTTTTATTTCGTGGATGGTAACACTTAAAGTGGAAACACAATCTGACTTGCGCGCGCGCGTGCTTTTGACAGGCTTTGTACCGACTTACGATCCCCCATCTCAACATGCACAAGGGTACCTGGCGGTCTTGTGATCAATCGACCACCAACCAGATTGATCACATTGCGATCGACGCCAGACACTCCTCCTGTATTCTCGACGTACGAACCTTCCGAGGGGCCAACATCGACTCGGAACACTAACTTGTTGTAGCCAAGGTACGAATGAGGATATCAAGAATGCTTAGGAGTCGAGTAGGACTACGAAAGTTTGACGTTGGAAAGCTACAATCGCAAGAGACTGCCAGAATCTTTGCCGATCGTGTCTCCTCAAAGCTCTCTCAAAATCCGCGCACAGCAGCACAAACAATAGAGCAGGAATGGGCTCATTGCCAGAGCGCCGTCAGTGATGCTGCCTCAGAGGTGCTGGGTTTCAAACAGCCACCACCTAGAAACCACTGGTTCGATGAACAATGCGAACAAGCCCATGCAGCAAAACAAGAAGCATATAAAGCCATGCTGCAACGACGGACGAGAGCTGCTCGCGAAATCTATGAGCAGAAGAGAAGAGAGGAACACCCGTTTTTCAGATCGAGGAGATGGAGAGATGCTTCCGCAGGAATGAGGCCCATACGTTTTACAATAATGTAAAACGAACATGCCATGGCTACAAAGCCAGAGCGGCGGTCTGCAGGGATGAAAATGGAGAACTGGTAGTAGAGTCGCAGTCGATGCTGAGGATTTGGAAAAACCACTTCTGCAGACTGTATAACGGCGATGATAGACAAGATACAGCTGTCAGGCAGAACGAGCCATACGCAATGGACCACGAAGTAACAGAATTCAGTCCACCCGACCTAGACGAAGTCAAAATAGCGATATCAAGACTTAAGTCTAATAAAGCCGCTGGCGCAGACAGCCTTTCTGCTGAGCTTTTTAAGGCGGCTGGAGATGAGCTGGTAAGGTGCATGCACCATCTCATTTGCAAGGTATGGTCGGAGGAAAGCATGCCTGACGAATGGAATCTCAGCATCGTTTGCCCAGTCCATAAGAAAGGAGACCCCTATAACTGCGCCAACTATAGGGGAATAAGTCTCCTTAACATCGCATATAAGATCTTCTCTGCCGTATTGTGTGAACGCCTGAAACCGTTTGTGGATAACCTGATCGGCTCTTATCAGTGTGGTTTCAGGCCAGGTAAATCCACAATAGACCAAATATTTACGCTACGGCAGATCTTGGAGAAGACCCAGGAATACCAAATCGACACTCACCACCTCTTCGTCGATTTCAAGGCCGCGTATGACAGCGTATATAGAGACGAGCTGTACAAAGCCATGTCTAGTTTTAACATCCCTGTCAAACTCGTCCGACTGTGCAGGATGACAATGGAGAATTCTCGCTGCTCCATTAAGGTCGGTAATGAGCAAACCGAGACCTTTGATGTTAAAAAAGGATTTAGGCAGGGTGACGCGCTGTCATGCAACTTTTTCAACATCGTGCTTGAAAAGATCATGCAAGAGTCACTGGCTAACACAAGAGGTGCGATTTATTTCAAGTCTACGCAATTGCTTGCGTACGCCGACGACATTCACGTGATTGGACGGACACAGCGAGACGTCAATGAGGCCTTTGTAAGCATTGAGGTAGAAGCGGCTAAGATGAGTCTCAAGGTTAATGAGGGTAAAACCAAATATCTGCTTTCATCTAAAAGAGACGGACAACACCGACGTATTGGCCAGGACGTCACCATGGGCGGATATAACTTTGAAGTGGTCAAGGAATTCGTCTACATTGGCTCACTGATGACCAGCGACAACAACACCAGCGCTGAGATAAAACGCAGAATCACTCTTGCCAACCGCTGTTTTTTTGGGCTCAAGAGGCAATTGAGAAGTAGAGCCCTCTCTCGGAAAACCAAGGTGACTCTAAATAAGACCTTAATCATCCCAGTCCTCCTTTACGGCGCAGAGGCTTGGAGCTTAACAAAAGCGATTGAAGATGCCCTTGGTCGTTTCGAGAGGAAAATTCTGCGCACTATCTACGGTCCCGTTTGTTCAAACGGCGTATGGAGGAGAAGATATAACGAAGAACTGTACGGGTTGTACAGCGACATCGGTCTGGTACGACGTCTACGGATACAGCGTCTAAAAACCAAATAAGCCATGTAGAGCGCATGGAAGATACAGCTCCGACCCGAAAAGTCTTCAAATCCACTCCGGAAGGAAGGCGCGGCAGAGGACGGCCGCCTCAGCGGTGGCGCACGCAGATGGAAGGGGACCTTAACCAACTGGGCGTGCGGCGCTGGAAACAGCTGGCCTAAGACCGTGCCAGCTGGAGACGCTTGTTGGTTGAGGCCCAGGTTCACCACGGACTGTAGCGTCACCTAAGTAAGTAAGTAAGTAATCGAAATTATTAAAAATGTCCAAAAGGTCAGCTTTTATTAGATTTAAATCAGAGAAAAATCCTGGCAAACAGTAATTACCTATTTTTTTGATCGACGATTTTTTTTTTTAAATCGAATAAAAAGTTGTTATGAATTGAAAAATTTATCTTTTGTTTACAATGTAGACTTTGTCTTAACTAAGCCTTAAATAAGTTTGCGAAAATCCATGGCTTTTTTGATTCATAGCCCAAGTTACAGCGTTTTTTACGATTTTACGATTGTTTTGATCAGAACTGTATGTATAAAACCCATAACCATTCAATTCAATTCTAATGTTTAGAAAATGCTTTATTGTTCGTGGGGCTTCCATTGTCTTTCTTTAATCCAACATTTTCCTTATCATATAGTTAAGAATTCCACCGTTCTTAAAGTAAGTGATATCAACTTCTGTATCGAAGCGTACGATCACTTCGAAAACTCTGCCATCGGCCTGAAAATGTTACGAGATAAGAATCAATTCATTTAGAAAAAAATGAGAAAACTGTAATAGAAACTGAAAGAAATGATAATAAAAATGAAATGAAAATAAATACCTCAACACTGATCGTTTGCAATGGTTTTATGTTGTCCGGTAGGGTGATGTTGTAGACCTCACGTCCGTTCAAGTTTAATGTCTCGGCATTTTGTCCGGGTAGAAATTGTAATGGAATTATACCCATGCCTACTAAGTTCGAACGATGAATACGCTCAAACGACTCAGCGATGACTGCTTTGATGCCCAAAAGGAAAGGACCTTTCGCAGCCCAATCTCGACTGGAACCACTGCCGTATTCCTTACCCACCACGGCAATCAGTGGTGTACCTTCTTCTTTATATCTATAAAAAAAACCAAATAAGCTAACAATATTCGAGGGTACAAGGCATTTTCTCACTTCTCAGCAGCATCGAAAACGTCTAGTTCTTCTTGGCTTGGTATATGCAAAGTTCTTGGACCCGGCTTGGTCACCAGCTTATTGACAAGTCGAATATTTGCAAATGTTCCTCGAGCCATAATAGCATCATTGCCGCGACGTGAGCCATATGAGTTAAAGTCTCTGGGTGTAAGTCCACGTTCAGATAGATATCGAGCAGCCGGACTATTTCTGGCGATTGAACCGGCCGGTGAAATGTGGTCAGTTGTTACTGAATCACCCAGAAACAGGAGACATCGTGCATTCTTCAACGATTGGATAGTGGGTAGTTCACGTGTCATTCCTTCAAAAAATGGTGGTTTCTTAATATACGTAGACTCTCCGCTCCAAGGATACAGTTGGCCATCGGATACGTGTAACTTTTGCCAATCCTCTGAGCCCAATTCGATTTTACCTGGAATATCAACATACATACTGCTAAACACACACATTCTATTGCAATTAGAAAAAAATTTGCACATACCGTAGACCTCCTGGAACATGGCTGGAATAACGTATTTGTTCTCGACTTCTTGGATCTCATTTCTCGTCGGCCAGATTTCGCGCAAGAACACCTTCTCCCCCTTATCATTGACACCGATTTCCTCCGTCTCAAAGTCGATATCAACTCTACCAGCAATCGCATAAGCAATAACCAATAGCGGACTGGCCAAATAGTTTGCCCTCGTATTCGGATGTATGCGTCCCTCGAAATTTCTATTTCCGGACAGCACGCCGCAACATACTAAATTGTTCTTCTCGATTGTGTTGACGACATTCTCATCCAGAGGACCCGAATTTCCGATACAAGTCATACATCCGTAGCCAACAACATCGAAACCGAGTTTCTCCAAATACGGAATCACACCGGATTCTCGGAGATAGTAAGTGACCACTCCAGATCCCGGTGATAGGGATGTTTTAACGTATGGCATTATTGAGAGGCCTTTTTCAATAGCTTTCTTTGCTAGTAGACCAGCGCCTAACATCACCGATGGATTGCTCGTGTTCGTGCACGAGGTAATTGCAGCGATAACAACAGATCCATGTCGGATTTGATACGTTTTCCCATCGTCCCATTGGAATGTACCAACCGACGAAAGATCTGATGGTGCGATCTCAAATCCCTTGAAACCAACCTGTAAAGACGAATGACAAAAAAAGCTCTGAATTGGTTGTACACTCTATTTGCAACGTATGCGCATACACATTTCAGTATTTCATAATTGCCTACGATGCATATGAACTTTGGTTTGATTCGGTTTATAGAGCGCTTTCCATGTGATAGGTGTTTTGAGGATCGAATTCATCGTAGTGAATTTGCTGATATTTCATCGGCAAATACCTATTGCACTAGGTCAGTTTGTGTAAGAAATTAAACTGCAATTGATTGCGTGCATATGATAAGCGTTCATAGTTCAGATTATGGCTACAGTCTGATGCAGACGCAAAGCCGAAACATGAGAAATTAAATGCCAGATGTGTTACGTGGTCAATGGAGATATGAAACCACTTATGCATTCGGCCAAGCAAAGGTTTAGAGGTCTGAAAGGGACATACCAAACGTCAGATAATAGCATGACTGATTTGTACTTTACCAGAGAACTGATTTTTTTGTCTTTCCATGATAACGTAATCAAAGAGGCATATGACTTTCATGGCATAGAAGTTTGTGAGCTAATAAAGCAATCTAAGGTTACGTAAAGATAAGAGGTTTGATGGAATCGTTTTTCTTCCTAATACATCTGATTAGAGGGCATGGGCTCGGACATACAGGGTAAAGTTGTTGATCGCTCTCAACCTGGCGAGATGCCAGCAACGAACCCTGGTTAAATGCCCGGGTCAAGTTGACATACGGCCTCCTCGCGGCGCCCTCCGGATAGCCTCTTCAACAACCGTTGGGTGGTGAACAAACGTATGCAGCGACAAAACCGCGACCAGAATGGCGGTTGTGCGGCGGGCTAACAATCCGCCCACGTAAAAAAAAAACTTCAAGTTATGAATGAGCAAGATGCCTCGGATACAAGGACGGATACTCGACGACGACAACGCACGAAAAAGGAACACGATTTGCGAGTATGCTCCTGGAATGTCAGAACCCTGTACACTCCCGGAGCTGCTCATAAACTAGAAGAAATCCTCACGCAGTACAAGGTGGTATATTACTGCGGTCCAGGAAATACGCTGGATAGGAAACGGTATGATTAGGAAGAAAAACTGCGACATTTATTACAGCTGTCACAAAAGGTTGCACTTACTGGGATGCGGATTTGTCGTGGGAAAGCGGTTAAGGTCGAAGGTCATCGACTTTAAACCTATAAGTGATCGCCTGGCTGTGAGCCGCATCAGAGGCAGATTTTATAACATCAGCCTTATATGTGCACACGCCCCTACCGACGAGGCTGAAGACCCTATCAAGGAGGACTTCTAAGACCTCCCGGACAACGCCTACGGAGCTTGTCCGGAGTACGATGTAAAAATCGTGCTCGGGGACTTCAACGCCAAAATCGGTAAGGAGAACACCCTTGGCGGAGTGATCGGAAAGCACAGCCTCCACGATACAACAACAGATAACGGCTTCCGACTCGCTGACTTTGCGACAGCTCGTAATGCGTTGATAAGTAGCACAAGATTCACTCGCAAGCGAATCCACACAGCAACCTGGCGATCTCCGGACGGTCGAACCGCCAACCAAATCGACCATGTGCTCATTGACGCAAGGCACTCGTCAAACGTCCTGGATGTGCGAACATTCAGAGGGGCAAATGTCGAATCTGACCACTTCCTCGTAGCAGCAAGATTCAGAGCTCGACTGTCCAATGTCAGAAAGCTGCACCAGCCCATCAGGAGGAGGTTCGACATTGAGCGCCTGAGCACACCGGAGGTTGCTAGAGTCTACAGGGAGCAGCTGAGCGAAAGACTCTACGGTATGCCTACGTCGAACACAAATGCCAATAATATGTGGCTGCATTGCCGCTCAGCCATTCAGGAAGTAGCCGAAACCACCTTAGGATACCTACCACCCCCGACAAGAAACCCGTGGTATGATGGCGAGTGTGAGCAGAAAAAGGCAGCAACCGACGAGGCGTACCAAAAGACGCTGCAGAGGAAAACCAGGGCAGCGCAAGAAGAGTACCGAGCCAGAAGAAGGGAGGAGAAAAAACTACTGCGACAAAAGAAAAGAATCTTCGCAGCCTCCCAGGTCAAGGATATCGAGGAGTCTAGGGATAAACATAAAACACGAGCCTTTTACAAGAAAGCCAAAGGCCTTGCAGGAGGCTTCAAAAAGGGCACCCATGCTCTTCGAAACTGCGAGGGTAATCTTGTCACCGACCGGCAGGGAATAGTGGATGTATCTAAGCAGCATTTCCAGCAGCTGCTTAACGAGCATGACGAAGAGAGAGTGGTAGGGGCCGAGGAAATCCCAACTCCAGCCGCTGAAGTAGTCTTCCCACCCAGCATCGAAGAAGTCGGCACAGCTATTCAGAAGCTGAAGAACAACAAGGTCGCAGGCTCAGATGGCTTGCCATCAGAGCTCTTCAAGGCTGGCGGCGATGTTCTGGTAGGGAGCATGCACCAGATCATCTGCTGAATTTGGGAAGATGAAAGCATGCCCGACGACTGGAATACCAGCTCTATATGCCCCATCCACAAAAGAGGCGATCCTACCTCTTGCAAGAACTATAGAGGTATATCCCTGCTCAATGTCGCATACAAGATCCTGTCCAGCGTATTGCGTGAACGTCTAAAACCATTAAGCACCGCACTAATCGGCAGCTACCAGTGCGGCTTCCGGTCCGGCAAATCAACTATAGACCAAATGTTCACACTTCGACAAATCCTGGAAAAGACCAACGAGTTTCGAATCGATACACACCATCTTTTCATCGATTTCAAAGCCGCATACGACAGCATTCATCGTGAAGAACTGTTTGGGGCGATGGCCGAATTCGGGATCCCGGTAAAACTGATCCAGTTGTCATGCTTTACAAAACGCTCATTCTGCCAATCTTGCTGTACGGAGCCGAAAGCTGGACGATAAGCAGGACAGCGGAGCTGATTTTGGGTTCTTTCGAAAGAAAAATTCTGCGCCGGATATTTTGTCCTATCTGTGAGGAAGGTGAATGGATAAGAAGACACAACCGCGAACTCTACGAGCTGTACCAAGATGTGGATGTAGTCCGGAAGGCAAGGATCCGTCGACTACACTGGCTCGGCCACATCGAGCGCATGGACATCAACGCTCCAGCTAAGAGGGTCTTCGACTCCGAGCCTCCTGGTTCGAGAAGAAGAGGAAGACCGAACCTCCGGTATAAAGACCAAGTAATCGCGGATGTAAGACATCTTGGTCTTGACAACTGGAAGCAGCGTGCCCGGGACCGTCAAGAATGGAAAGCAGCTATAGCTCAGGCTCAGATAAGTAAGTAAGTAAGTGGCCTGATAAGTAAGTAAGTAAGTATACATCTGATTAGATAGGCGTGGCAATCTGGCCTCTTTGTTAGGTTGGTGTACGTCTATTCTGCTATCACTTGAATCTGAATACCAGCAACGCAAACATGTCAATCAATATCAATACTAAGAAGAACAATCCTTCCCGCATGCAATTTATGATTTTCTAGTCGAATTTAAATTGGGTATTGGCAAGAAGGCAGCTATAGCTCAGGCTCAAATCCTCCATGGATCGCAGGCCTGATAAGTAAGTAAGTATTGGCAAGAAGACTATAATTCGCTGGTCATAAAACCGAACTCGTATTGATTACCAGCAGCAAGAAAAGCGAAAGAATCACCGCCAGGATAGGGCGAGGGGAGAGAGAACGAGCAAAGAAGCTGATCGCGTTTAGCATGGCAAACGCCAGCCTCGACCTCTGTTCCTGCTCAATTCATGCTGACACACAGCCTCGGCGTGGCCTGCCCTGGATAGCTGCCTGGCATCCACCGGTTAGTGAACCTATGTGTGCAGCGACCCGACCCTCTTGTCCAGTTATTCGAGGAACTGAACTGGGTTTTAAACCGCCGCCTGCTGGAAACCCCCGGTTTGATGACCAATGAGAATAAGCTCATGTAGCAGAGCCGCTCGGGAACACTACGAGCAGAAAAGCAGAGAGGAACACACGGAGAGGAGATGGAGAGAGAAGGAATGACGCTCGCAAGTTTTATGAAAAAGTAAAACGAACATGCTCGGGCTATTAAGCCAGAGCGGAAGCCTGAAGGGATGAAGACGGACAACTAGTAGTAGAGTCACAGTCGATGCTGAGAATATGAAAGCAACACTTCTGTAGACTGTTTAACGAAGATAAAAGTTCCATGTCTGCCGAGGTGTTTAAGTCGGCTCGAGATGAGCTGGTAGGGCGCATCCACTGGTTATCTGTAGGATATGGTCGAAAGAAAGCACCCATCGACCCCCATCACCTTTTCGTCGATTTCAAATCCCCGTATGACAGTGTGCATAGAGACGAGTAAAACGTCACACTTGCCAGCTACAAATTCGAAGTGTTCAAGGACTTCGCCTACCTTGGCTCACTAGTGACCAGCGCTGAGATCAAACGCAGAATTACTCTTGCCAATCGCTGCTTCTTTGGGCTCAAGACGCAATTGAGAAGTAGAGCCCTCTCTCGAAAGACCAAGGTTTCGCTATACAAAACCTTAATCATCCCGGTCTTCCCCTATGGCGCAGAGGCCTGCACTTAACCGAAAGCGGATGAGGAGACCCTTGGTCGTTTCGAGAAGGAAATTCTTCGTTCAATCTATGATCCCGTTTATATACAACGGAGTAAGGCGGAGAAGAGGCACAGCGATATCGGCCTAGTACGGATCTAACGTCTAATATGGCTAGGCCATGAAGAGAGAATAGATAACATAGCTCCGGCCCGAAGAGTCTTCTAGTCCAACCCTGAGTGATGACGCAGCAGAGAACCACCGAATCTAAGGTGGCGCACACAGGTGGAAGGGGACCTTAACCAACGTGGAGTGTGTCGCTGGAAACAGTTGGCAAAAAGCAGCCCCAGCTGGAGAAGCTTGTTTGTTGAGGGCCAAGTTCACACCAGAATGTAGCGCCATATAAGTATGTAAGTAAGTACATCCTTGACAGTCACGGGCATATTGCTTTGCTTCCGGTTGTCAAGACCAAGTTGTCTTGCATCCGCGGTGACTTAATCTTTATACTGGAGGTTCGATCTTCCTCTTCTTCTCGAACCAGGAGGCCGGACCGTTGATATTCATACGCTCGATGTGGCCGAGCCAGTGTAGTCGATTGATCTTTACCTTTCGGATTATATCCACATGCATTCGTGCAGATTCAAAAGTCAAAACCTGGGGGACTGCAGATGTTTGGGTCGTAGATGATCGTTCACTACTCTCCAGGGGTGGTTGTCCTAGGAACTGACCGAATTTTCACGTTGGTTGGTGTTGTATTAGAACTGCACACATAGAGTATGCATTTGAAGTGACTATATGATGTGATTCGAGAGGAAAACGGTGTATGGAGGAGAAGATATAACGAAGAAGAAGATATAACTGTACGGGTTGTAAAGCGACATCGGCCTGGTACGACGTCTACGGATACAGCGTGTAAGGTGGCTAGGCCATGTAGAGCGCATGGAAAATACAGCTCCGACCCGAAGAGTCTTCGAATCCACCCCGGAAGGAAGGCGCGGCAGAGGACGGCCGCATTAACGGTGGCGCACGCAGGTGGAAGGGGTTCTTAACCAACTGGGCGTGCGGCGCTGGAAACAGCTGGCCAAAGACCGTGCCAGCTGGAGACGCTTGTTGGTTGAGGCCCAGGTTCACCACGGACTGTAGCGCCACCTAAGTAAGTAAGTATATGATGTGAGTGTTATGCTTTAATCAGTATTTTGATCACTTCCCATTCACAATAGCGCTGTAACCGGGCATAGTCATAATGAAACACAATTCTTTTTTGTTGGACACATCTGGTCGCTCTTTCTTGATTGTTTCGTTCAAACGGACGAGTTGTGCATGTTAGAGGGCCAAATTGACCGTTTCGCCAGGTTGTAATGGACAATTCCCCTTCAATCCTACCAAACACAGAGTATCACCTAGTTTGCCGTCAGTTAAGGTTTTGGAGCCGTTTGTGGAGGGTCACCCGCCTTTGGCTATGATCGCTTCCATAATGTGGTTGATGGTTGCCGCTCCTACTCCATCAGCCGCAACTTTTCATCGACATTTTCAGGGATTGGCCACCCAGAGCGAGTGAGCGCTCACTCAATGTTTACCACCTTATTAAGTCGACGACACAGAAGAAGAATAGCGAAGATAACGATGGTCCGAATCCGGCGAGTAATTCCAGATTCGTGTGGTTTGATTAAAGAAAGAGCTCTTCCTAGTTCCAACTAGGATTGCTAGTGAAACATGCCCAGGATGGAGAGCTTTCTGGTTTCTAAGATGCAGTGCCAGGTTGCGAGTCGATGGTACTCCTGGACGACAGAATGAATATACAATGATGCTGTCGATGTCGGACTTGAATAAGCTTAACATACGCCGTCATTCACTTTTTACAGCCGAACACCGTGTGAGTCGTGAGGTAGGGAACAAACGCGGAGACCTGTGGAACATTAGCATTTAGAAAGTGGATGTCATACTCCGTCCAAAACAACTTGAATTAAAGGATTCGAAAAGTAGTTTCTAATCCAATGAAGAGGAGACTCAACTCTATCCCATTTTCGACAAAAGGGTTTCGTGCCATACCCTGTCAAATGCTTTTGAAATATCTTTGCTTTGGTGGCGTTACAGCCCGTGAAGGGCCAGGGCCAAGCTTCTCTCAATCACCCGTGTAGCGTGTGATTTATTTTTTATGACAAGTATACTACGGGGGGTTTTGCTAGTACCCCGCTGAGAAGAGGCGCCGCGAAATAAACATTCGAGGGCGTTGGTGTTATCGGGATCCGAACTCGAGTCCAACACACTAACCACTGCGCCACGGCAACTAGTACAACTATTTTGCTTTCACCTGCTCGGTGAAGCGAGCGATTCCACATTTCGGTAAGATATGCCATCAAATCACCGGCGGATCTGTGGCAACAGAAACCGTACTGTCGGGTATTGATGCGTTCTAGTACAAAGTGGGCAGCAAGAGGTTAGCTTTGTTTAAGGGTGTGACTATCGAAATGTCGTTGGGAATATGTGTTGTTCAACGATGACCAACACATGTTTTTGGCCAGATTGGAATTTGGTTCGTCGGATATGGGTATTGCAGTCGTTTCTTGCTTGTATACACTTCTTCCGGACTCCCTCAGAATTGTTTGCTTTTTACAGCTTATATCCAACCACTTATACTTTGGCTTGGTGCTTTTAATCCTGCTAGGAATAAAATTGGTGCGTCTTTGACAACGACAATTCCGAAACGGAATCAAGCCAATCACTCCTTGAGAATTCTGTCAGTACACTTCACGAATTTTTAGGCGTGTTCTTGCAGCGTTTTTACCTTTTTATAGTAAAAAGGTATTACATCCAATGACGTAGCCCATTTACAGTTTGGGGCGAACATGGGCCTCAAACCACAAGCCTTTCCAGTGTCGCACGTCCAATTGGTTGAGGGCCTCTTCCACCGGTGTACGCCACGTCCTCAGCAACGTCATCCCTCGGGGTTGGTTGTCATATTAGGCTGCTGTTGCTGTACAGTACAGTTCTGGGTTGAATCTTCTCCTCCACCCTACGTCAACACAAACGGGAATGAAGAGTGTACGAAGAACGTTCTTCTCGAAACGACGAAGGACCTCTTTATCCATTTTTGATAAGTTCCAAACCTCTATGCCGTGGAGGAGGCCCGGGATGATTAAGGTTTAATAGAAGGTAACCTTAGTTTTCCAAGAGAGGGCTCTACTACTCAATTCCGCCTAAAGACACAGAGGTTGCCAAGAGTTATTCTGCGTCTAATCTCAGCGCTGGTGTCGTTGCCGCTTGTTACCAGTGAGCCAAGGTAGACGAAATCCTTGCTTACATCAAAGTAATAGCTGCCCATGGTGACGTTCTGGGCAAGACGACAGCATATATTGGCTTTTACCCTCGTTTCCCTTTAGGCCCATTTCAATGCACACAAAAGCTTCATTGACATCTCGCTGCGTTTTTCCAATCACGTCAATGTCATTAGTGTATGCGAGCAATTGTGCAAACTTAAAGTAGATCGTGCCTCTTGTATTGATCAGTGAATCCCGCACGATCTTCAAGCACCGAGAATTCTCCATTGTCATCCTGCACAACCTGACGAATTTGCATGGCTCTATGTATATATGTAGCTCGTCCCTATAGCCACTGTCATATGTATGTATGCTGGCGTTACAGTCCATGGAGGACCAGAGCCGAGCTTCTCTCAATCACCCATGTTGTGTGTGATTTCATTTTCCCATAGGTGAAAGGGACCTACAGTTTATTGCCGGTTCCAAACGGCGAATTTCGAGAAACTTTTCATGACAATTTTACTACAGGGGGTTTTGTCAGTACCCCTCTGAGGAGAAACACCGTGAAAACACGATCGATGACATGGCTGTGTCGGGATTCGATCCCGTGCCATCGGCGTCAGAGGCCAACACACTACCCACTGCGCTAGGGTGCTACTGTCATATGCGGCTTTAAAATCGACGAAAAGGTGGTGTGTCGACCTGAAATTCATGAGTCTACTCCAAGATCTGCCGCAGTGTTTGGTCTATCGTAGATTATCCTCGCTTGAAGCCATTGATAGGCGCTCCTCCCTTCTATTCCGCTCATAGAGCCCACATTCGTCGATACAACGGGACCATATATGCGTTCTGTTTTTCTGCATGTACCTGTTTGCACTCGCCATCAGACCAAGAGTTTTTCCTAGGTGGTGGCTGGAAACCTATTACATCAGAGGCTGCATCCCTGATGGTGCTTTGACAATGTCTCCTTTACTGTTTTATGGTATGTGCAGTTTGCACTCGTGCTTGAGAGCTCGAGGGATGATCGCCGAAGGTACTGGCGGTCTCTTGCGATTGCAGCTTCCCGACGTCAAATTTTGCTGGTCCCACTCGACTCCGCAGTGTTCGCGATATCCGCATAAGTACCTTGGCTGCAACAAGGTAATGATTCGAGTCAACATTGGCTCCTCAGAAGGTTTGAATATCCAAACGTCGATCACAATAGGACCGACTTGATTAACAGATAACTGGTCTGGAGACCGCCAGTTCCCCTTATGGATATGGAGATGTAGGAATCGTGTGCTAGCTTCTAGGAGACTACGTACCGTCACAAAGTCTATTTGCCTGAATCCGTTTTCAGACGTGGTGTCGTGTAGGCTGTGTTTTCTTACGACTCGTTCGAAGATGGCTCTTGATTAATAGGTAGGCATGTCGATCTGAATTAGGGATAAAGATGACTAGAAGCTTTCGGACACAATAGTACAAATGAAGGCTTCTAGGCTGTGAATCATTTACTGAGCTTCCTCAACTTACTTACTTACTTAGATAGCGCTACAGTCCGTGGTGAACCTGGGCCTCAACCAACAGGCGTCTCCAGCTGGCACGGTCTTTGGCCAGCTGTTTCCAGCGCCGCACGCCCAGTTGTTTAAGGTCCCCTTCCACCTGCGTGCGCCACCGATGATGCGGCCGTCCACTGCCGCGCCTTCCTTCCGGAGTGGATTCGAAGACTCTTCGGGTCGGAGCTGTATTTTCCATGCGCTCTACATGGCCTAGCCACCTTAGACGCTGTATCCGTAGACGTCGTACCAGGCCGATGTCGCTGTACAACCCGTACAGTTCTTCGTTATATCTTCTCCTCCATACACCGTTTGAACAAACGGGACCGCACTATCTAGCGCAGAATTTTCCTCTCAAAACGACCAAGGGCATCTTCATCCGCTTTTGTTTAGGGTCTAAGCCTCTGCGCCCTAAAGGAGGACTGGGATGATTAAGGTCTTATATAGTGTCACCTTGGTTTTCCGAGAGAGGGCTCTACTTCTCAATTGCCTCTTGGGTCCAAAGAAACAGCGGTTGGCAAGAGTGATTCTGCGTTTTATCTCAGCGCTGGTGTTGTTGTCGCTGGTCATCAGAGAGCCAAGGTAGACGAATTCCTTGACCAGTTCAAAGTTATATCCGCTCATGGTGACGTTCTGGCCTACACGTCGGTGTTGTCCGTCTCTTTTAGATCTGCTCATAGATTTCGCGAGCAGCTCTCGTCCGTCGTTGCAGCATGGCTTTATATGCCTCTTGTTTTGCTGCATGGGCTTGTTCGCATTGATCATCGAACCAGGGGTTTCTAGGTGGTGGCGGTTTGAAACCCAGCACCTCTGAGGCAGCGTCTCTGACGGCGCTCTGGCAATGCGCCCATTCCTGTTCTATTGTTTGTGCTGCTGTGGGCGGATTTTGAGAGAGCTTGGAGGAGACACGATCGGCAAAGATTCTGGCAGTCTCTTGCAATTGTAGCTTACGTCAAACTTACGTAGCCCTACTCGACTCCTAAGCATTCTTGATATCCTCATTCGTACCTTGGCTACAACAAGGTAGTTGTCCGAGTTGATGTTGGCCCCGCGGAAGGTTCGTAAGTCGAGAATACAGGAGGAGTGTCTGGCGTCGATCGCAATGTGATCAATCTAGTTGGTGGTCGATTGATCACAAGACCGCCAGGTACCCTTGTGGATGTTGAGATGGGGGAATCGCGTGCTTGCTACAAGGAGGTTACGCCCCGCTAGGAAATCGATTAGCCTTAATCCGTTGTCGGATGTGGTGTTATGGAGGCTATGCTTTCCTATGATCGACTCAAATATGTTCTCTTTGCCCAGTTTTGTATTAAAATCTCCTAGGACTATTTTTGTGTCGTAGCTGGGGCATTGGGCATATGTTCTGTCTAGGAGATCGTAGAATTCTTCTTTGAGTCGATCGTCCTTTTCTTCCGTTGGGGCGTGAGCGCATATCAAACTTATGTTTCCAAATTTAGCTTTGATGCCGATTGTTATGAGGCGTTCGCTTACATCCCGGAAGATTAAGACTTTTTGTCGTAGTCTTCCTCGAATAACGAATCCGCACCCGAATAAGCGCTGTTTGTTCTCCTTATAGCAGTTCCCGTAGTAGATGTCGCAGTTTTTCATCCGTTTTTTGCCTGGTCCATCCCATCGCACTTCTTGGAGTGCGGTTATATCTGCTTTATAGCAGTTGAGGGTTTGCTCCAATTGATCGCCTGCACCCGGTCTGTTAAGGGACCTAACATTCCAGGTGCAGACTCTCAAGTCCGTTAGTCGTTTGCAGGGGTCGTCAGCTTTGTATCCGTCTGCATCCGAGGCTTGTTGTTGTTTCGAAACAAGTAGGTTTTTACGTGATAGGGATGTTACCCCTAAGCACAACCCCCAACCTGGAGGGCCAGGTTCCTCTTTCCCCAGGAACAATGGGTTGGGTCGCTGCACACATTGGTTCACTACCTGGCGGGTGCCAGGGTAGCTATCCAGCTTCCTCAACTATCGAATTCCGAATCTAAACTCATATACCCCGAAGTAGAACTGGTTGAAAACGATCCGTCTCATAGATGGAACTCGATTCGCATCCTCATTTTGTTGTGTTAGAAAATCAAGTTCACAACCAATTGGCTGTTGCAATCTAACGAAGAACGTTGGCATGGACTATCAACATAAAATGATAAAAAACTACAAACACCACATCACCTCCGTTTGGTGATCATGTAGGTATCTACTTGCTCATGAATTGAACTCAATTCGAAAACCAGGTTACAGCTAAGGAATTAGGTGAGCCACAAATGACAATTCAACATTTCGGTTTCCATTCGGGAATTGCAAGTCGACAAAATTCATTTTGGGTCATACAATTTTTCAATCACTCCGTTGATAGCTTTATAAAACCTGAACACGAAATGTACGACAAGTCAGTAATAATAGGCGGTGCGCCCGGTGTATACACGTGCAGTAGAGTGTGCTAATTGTGCTCGGTTTCTTCAATTAGTTGCTTTGGTGTACTAGTTTATGATGGTCATGGTGTTAAGCAATCATAAAGCTAGAACATCAATGCAATTCGTTGAGAGAGAGTAATCTTTACGGTGTAAATTGAGGACGGACCGGGCCGTCTATCCAAATGTACTTATATTGAGTTATCTAAGGAAATAGTAGCCGTGATTTGATTCCAATTTACATATCACAGTTGCTGTTTCCTTTAGATAGCTCTCTTGTGCACTGCAATTCGACGCTATCACATACGAGTTTTATTCAATTATTTCACTCCATTCCGACCATATGCCGTCTACATTATGGGATAAACCAAGACCAGTTGGTGTGACTTTGTATGATATTCATCACTGGGCTTTTGTTTATCTCATAATAAAACAGAATGTCATCACAACGAACGTGTTACATTACCTTGTTAACCAAACAGGATTGGAAATCTTCCTTCATGTTGCTCACGGATACGCGATCATGTGGACGTTTTGGACCGGAAACAGATGTTACAACATTGCCCAGATCCAAAGTGATAACCTGTGAAATGCCATCAATATAACTACCGTAGAAACTGGTATTTTACAGAACTAATTACTTGACTGTAAGTTGGATCTTGGGACTCATCCGAGAAGTTTCTCAATTGCCGAGAAGCCTCCAAGTACTTTTGGATTATTTGGATTTTTTTCTCCGAACGATCTGATAATCAAAAATAGACATTACACGACCGACTGTATGAAGTAAATTATCTGTTCAACTCACTTGTTTGTCTCATGTAATTCAGAGTGTTCAAATCGATTGGGAAATAGCCAACGGTAGCACCATACTCAGGACACATGTTACTGATGGTCGCACGATCAGCTATACTCAACTCTGATACACCTGGACCGAAGAACTCGACAAATTTACCAACAACACCCAGTTGACGCAAGTTTTTCGTTATTGTCAGCACCAAGTCGGTGGACGTTACGAGAGGATTCAGCTTGCCGACAAGTTTGTAACCGATAACCTCGGGTAGTAACATGGAAATCGATTGACCCAGCATGACTGCTTCAGCCTCAATACCTGAAGTGGAAAACGTATAGTTAGTTTAAACGCTGTCGAGCTTCAAAATCAGCTTATTGTTAGCTATTTACATAAAGGCAAGTTAGTTATGTACATATTTGTGAACTGGAACTGTGTTAAATCGAATAAAGTGAAAATGCCATGCAAATGTTTGTCAAACTCGCACCTTAGGTTATCAATGATCGCGTGACCGAAAACGAAAACATTTACCTCCAACGCCCCACCCAAGAACACCAAGCCCATTGATCATCGTGGTGTGCGAATCAGTTCCCACAACACTATCGGGATACAAGATCTTGCCGCCATCTGTCTTCTCTTCGAAAACGACACGAGCCAAATATTCCAAGTTGACTTGATGGACGATTCCCGAACCGGGTGGTACGATCAGCATATTGTTGAAGGCACGTGCTCCCCACTAGAAAAAAATGAATTATTTATCAGCATCCTATGGCCGATAAACCCCGTAAACTTACTTTAAGAAAAGTGAATCTCTCCTTATTGCGTTCAAACTCAAGATTTTGATTTTTCACCAATGCATCCGCCCTGAAATGCATACAAGATGAAGGAACAAATTGAAAAGTTAAATTAGAAAAGTCATCGTAAGTGAACGTACGATCGAGCGAAATCAACTTGCACTGAATGATCAATAACAAGATCAGCAGGACATATGGGATTAATCTTCTTTGGATTTCCTCCCAAGCTCAGTACTGCGTCTCGCATGGCGGCAAAGTCAACAACAGCTGGTACGCCGGTGAAATCCTAGTGAAATAAGACAGACAAATGAACATAATTCATGCCCTTGGGTGTATCTATGTGAAGTTTGTTGATTTACCTGTAGAATAACTCTAGCTGGCTTAAAGGAGACTTCGACATCATTTTGTCCTTGCTTAGAGTTCGGTGACCATCCAAGGATGCTTTGAACATCTTTCTCGAGAATATGAAAGTTGTCACAGTTTCGCACGGCCGATTCCAGCAAAACACGAATGGAATACGGCAATTGATCTAGAAATGATTCATAATTTTGTATACTACTTTGTGGAATTGGTCAGTAATGAGGCAATGGAGGTCATTAAATCAAGTTTACAAAGTAGAGAGTTAGAGAGGGTACGGGGGGTGGGACAAAGTAGCCTGATCACTGCGGCCACGAGTCCCCCACTCAGAAAACCTGAGTTCGTGATAAAACTTAGTATGCTTTTGAGTGAGCTAGCAGCGATTTCTTCTGCTTCAAGATAATACTTGCCTAAGTGACGATGACGTGTACTGACAAGGTAGTTACAGTGGCATAGTATGTGCTCTGCTGTTTCTTCGTCTTCATTACACATTCTGCAAGTGTCATCTTGTATAATGCCCATCGTTTTGAGGTGTTTGTTGACTGGACAGTGTCCAGTAAGGAAACCTGTGATTAAGCGAATCTGACTCCTCGAGAGCATGAGGAGTTGTTTCGTTCTTTTGAGAGATGTAGTTGGGAGGAACAACTTGGCTTGTCTGCTACCTTTCGTCTGTAACCAGTAGTGATCCGTCGTGTTCCTTAACCAATTGTTTATGCAGCATTTGGTGGTGCTGATGGGTATGCCGCAGAAAGGCCGTGGCATCATGAATGGTGATGCGGAGCCTTTCCTAGCTAGTAGGTCCGCCTTTTCGTTGCCTGAATGGCCGCTGTGTCCAGGTATCCAAATGAGATGAACTCTGTTTTTGCTGGCCAGCTGGTGAAGTAAATGTAGGCAGTCCCATACCAGTTTGGAGGTGACTTCATAGCTCTTTAGGGCTAGAAGTGCAGCCTTGCTGTCAGAGAGAATGTAAATGTTTTTGTTAAGTATGTTTCTGTTTAAATTTTATCTGAGGCAGAGTTCTATAGCAAATATCTCTGCTTGAAAAACGGAGTTATATCTGTCCATGCTGACGTAGATGGATGTGCCAGTATTTGCTCCGTAAACTCCAGCCCCAACGCCTTCGTTCGTTTTGGAGCCATCTGTGTACCACACGTAGGATCCACGATTGAAGGGAGGTCTATCCTGTTCCCAGTTTTGTCGGTTGGGGAATGTGAACTTGTAGTTTTGGCTGAAGTTGTATCTGGGGAGACAGTTGTCTGAGAGAGATATCATTAGGATTTCATGCCTGTTTATCTCCGTAAGGATATCAGGGTGAAAGAGCCTACGGTTAGAGTCATCCTCCACGATCAATCTATGGGCGAAGACCATTGCTTCTTTCTTCAGTTGGAGGTGAAGAGGTGGCAGGTCTGTGATGACTTCTAGTGCTGCTGTGGGGGTTGTTCTCATGGCCCCGGGTGATACAGATGCAAGCTAGTCTTTGCAATTTGTTGAGCTTGGCTTTCACTGTTGCTTGTTTTGTTTTGTGCCACCAGACGGGCGCAGCATATGTGAGAATTGGTCTGGTGATTGCTGTGTATAGCCCGCGGGTCCTTTTTGGGGTTTGTGCCCCAGTTTTTGCCAGTGAGACTTTTGCTGGTCCATAAAGAGATCCTGGCTTTCTCGATTCTTTTAGTAATGTGAGAGTTCCAAGTGAGCTTTTCGTCTAGAGTTATCCCTAGATATTTGACTTCTTTTGAGAACTCTATCGCTTCACCAAAGAGGGTAGGTTTGGTGAGTTTGTGCCTATTCCTCCTTTTGGCGAAGGCGACTATAGTGCTTTTCTTAGGGTTGACCTTTAGTGCAACCTTTGTGCACCAGTTTGCAACAAGATTTAGTGCCCGTTGGAGGAGTTCCGAGACCGTGTTTTCGAATTTGCCTCTAACCAGGATCATTATGTCGTCAGCATAGCCTTGGACGTAGAAACCATTGTTGCTGAGTATGTTAATCAGTTCATTTACCACGATGGACCACAAGAGAGGTGAGAGAACCCCACCTTGAGGGCATCCTTTCGCGGCATTAACACTGATTTTATCATTGCCTATTGAGGTGTTTATTTTCCTATTGCTAAGCATGTGTTGGATCCAGTTGCATGTGCTGTTATCCACCCCTGTGCTGCGGATGCAACGTTTTATTTGGGTGTAGTCGGTGTTGTCGAAAGCACCCTCAATATCGAGAAAGCAACCTATCGCAATTTCTTTGTCGCTCAGGGATTTGTTGATCCGGGCTGTTAGCTCCTGAAGAGCATGCATGGTCGATTTCCCAGGCTGGTAGGCATATTGGTTTTTGTGAAGTGGTGATCTTTTCAGGGCACCGTTCCTGATATGCCTATCCAGAATTTTTTCCATTGTTTTTAGGAAAAAAGAGGTAAGGCTTATCGGTCTGTAGGACTTAGGCAGGTCTGTGGGTCTACGGCCTACTTTTGGAATGAATTTTACCTTTACCTCTGTCCAGCTCGTTGGTATGTATCCCCATGCATAGCTGGTTCTAAAGATGTTGATCAGCATGGGGCTAATTATCGCACTTCCTTTCTGAAGGAGGACTGGGAAGATGCCATCCTCCCCCGGGGATTTGTACGGGTCAAAAGAATTAATGGCCCATTTTATGCTTCCCTCGTGGACAATTTTTCGTGCTCTCTTCCAGAATTCCCTGTTGGGTCTAGTTGCCCTGATCTGCGGAGGTATGTTAGAGAGATTAGAGGGAATGATTTTGGAGTCTGGGAAGTGCGTACTGGTTAGAATTTTCAGTACTTCTGCACCATTCTCCGCGTAAGTGCCATCTGCTCTCCTCAACAGTCCAATTTGGTTAGTGCGCTCTTTGGCGAGAACTCTGTGGATGCGAACGCTGCTCTGTATGTCTGATAGACTACTGCAGAACTTTTTCCATGAGTCTCTTTTGGCTCTTCTAATCTCTTGGTTGTAGTTGGTGAGTGAGGCACGGTACTGTGTCCAGTCACCAGCCCGTTTAGCTCTGTTGAACAGTTTTCTGGTCAGTGCTCTTAGCTTGGCCAGATTGCTGTTCCACCACGGAGTGGTACGATTGCCTGAATTAACTTTCTCTGAGCAAGCGTTGTGAAAGGCAGATAAGATGGTAGCATTGAGGCTGTCACAGCTGAGTTCGAGGCTGTCTATGTCTCTGATGCTATTGGGACAGTTTCCGATCGATTGCGCGATTTCCAGGCTATATGTGTCCCAGTCTGTCGCTCTCGGTTGTCTGTATGTTCTGGTAAGTTTACAAAGTATGTGCACACGTACGCCTAAGATTATGGTATAGCACGTTGACCCCGCTTTGCCAACTGCCTGACGAGAACGCTCACTTCGAGCGTAACTTGTCACCGACTAGGAATCTAATACAAATGGACAAGAGAGAACGATACCACGCCAACGGCATTACGATACCAATAACGTGTGTCGAAGCGCGACAATAGATTTACTTCACAGATAGAAAAGTAGACTCCTGTTAAGACTCAAACTCTTGTGCAGGCAGTTTACCGGCAGGACACATAGTCACTGATTAAAAATCTCACAATTGGCAATGGAACATTAGTATTCGTGCTGTTAAATCTAACAACGCGCATATGTTCCCACAAATAATTAAATATTTCGGAAAAACAATCAGCATGTCAATCAGGATCTGAAGCTTCTAAAAATACCAGACAACGAACGCCTATCAGGTACAGTCGGCATTGATCCAGAGTGCGACGTGCTAGACGTCGGCTTATTTGTGATCGAGGATCCCCAGGAGAAAGTGAAGACAGTGGGAGTTGTCATTCAGGATGTTTACAAGGTTAATGATAGCATTCGCCACGAAGAGCAGAGCCCTGCCTCACAATTTCTTCTACCTTCAACGACGTTCTAGCTGTCACACCCTTACAAAGCGAACCCTTTTGCTGCCCACTCCCAGCTTCTAGCTTACTATTTGGGACAAATTGACTTTTGTTCTCGTTAAGTTGCAGTGGCCTCGTGAGCCATTACAGAGTTGGAGGGGGATGCACGCCATGCACTAACCAGTGCGTGCGGGGATTAAAAGACAACAGACAACGGCATCGACTTAGGATGGGCACATGGAACGTCTCATCGCTCACAGGAAAACATCTCGAGCTGGTTGAATAAGCTGCCAGGTATCGGTTAGATATCGTAGGTATCTCTTCGACAAAGCAAAGAGGATATATGTAGAACTGTGGACCTTTCGGACGGATGGAAACTCTTCCTGTCGAGAGTTGCACCTCAAATGTCTGCACAGGCGGGAGTGGGGATACTCATAAGTCCCAGGCTGGCAGACAGGGTATTAGAGTGGATGCCATTAGGACGGAGAGTCGCGATCTTAAAACTCAAGCTTGAAAGATGAACTTTGGCTCTGGTGCAGGTGTATGCACCGAATTTAGAGTCAGAGTATGCGACTTTCCTGGATGAAGTTGATGCTGCCCTTGATAGGGTGGTTGAGATGGATTCTTATATCCTGATGGGGGACTTCAACGCCCACGTGGGTGTGGATGAAACGACACGAGTGAGTGTGATTGGGAGGAACGGTGATCCTCATCAAAACGCGAACGGAGAGAGGTTGTTGGATTTTTGCTGTGCAAATGGCATACACAAAGCCATTCATAAATGTACGTGGTATCGTCGGAGTCTTCAATAGAAATCGTTGATAGATTTCTTTGTGGTACCATCGTGTGTGAAACGGATGGTTTGTGACGTTCGTGTGTTGAGAGGGGCTGAACTGTCAACTGATCATCACCTGGTGTTGTATAAGCTGTATCTTACTGATAGAATACCTCATCTGCTAAGGCAGAAACCAAGAGTGGTTACACGCATACGGTGGGAGAAACTACAGAGCAGTGAGGTGCGGCAACACTTCGCACGACACATACCCGAAAGGTTTGAGCAAATTTCAACTGTTCCATCGCATGTAGAGGAAAAATGGCAACTATTTTCTGCAGCTGTCATTGCCTCTGCACGTGATGTTCGTGGAGAGAAGCGGCTTAGTGTGGCGGCTGGTGGTGAGATAATAATTTTTCTTCTTTTGGTGGCGTTACAGCTCATGAAGGACCAGAGCACGCAGATGGAGCGAGCACAGAGCACTGAGGGGGACAGACCTATAGTTTTGTCCAACGGTGGAGGAAGTCATTTTAGCGATTGAATAGCTAAAAGTTGGCAACCCGCTCTCTCGTGCCTGGGAAGGCGATAAAGTTCTTTGCAGCGAAACAGTGAACAAACGTATGCAGCGAAAAAAACCCCGACCAGAATGGCGGTTGTGCGGCGGGCTAACAGTCCGCCCACGTAAAAAAAAAACTTCAAGTTATGAATGAGCAAGATGCCTCGGATACACGGACGGATACTCGACGACGACAACGCACGAAAAAGGAAAACGATTTGCGAGTATGCTCCTGGAATGTCAGAACCCTGTACACTCCCGGAGCTGCTCATCAATTAGAAGGAATCCTCACGCAGTACAAAGCGGATATTACTGCGGTCCAGGAAATACGCTGGATAGGAAACGGTATGATTAGGAAGAAAAATTGCGACATTTATTACAGCTGTCACAAAAGGTTGCACTTACTGGGATGCGGATTTGTCGTGGGAAAGCGGTTAAGGTCGAAGGTCATCGACTTTAAACCTATAAGTGATCGCCTGGCTGTGATCCGCATCAGAGGCAGATTTTATAACATCAGCCTTATATATGCACACGCCCCTACCGACGAGGCTGAAGACCCTATCAAGGAGGACTTCTAAGACCTCCCGGACAACGCCTACGGAGCTTGTCCGGAGTACGATGTAAAAATCGTGCTCGGGGACTTCAACGCCAAAATCGGTAAGGAGAACACCCTTGGCGGAGTGATCGGAAAGCACAGCCTCCACGATACAACAACAGATAACGGCTTCCGACTCGCTGACTTTGCGACAGCTCGTAATGCGGTGATAAGTAGCACAATATTCCCTCGCAAGCGAATCCACGCAGCAACCTGGCGATCTCCGGACGGTCGAACCGCCAACCAAATCGACCATGTGCTCATTGGCGCAAGGCACTCGTCAAACATCCTGGATGTGCGAACATTCAGAGGGGCAAATGTCAACTCTGACCACTTCCTCGTAGCAGCAAGATTCAGAGCTCGACTGTCCAATGTCAGAAAGCTGCACCAGCCCATCAGGAGGAGGTTCGACATTGGGCGCCTGAGCACACCGGAGGTTGCCAGAGTCTACAGGGAGCAGCTGAGCGAAAGACTCTACGGTATGCCTACGTCGAACACAAGTGCCAATAATATGTGGCTGCATTGCCGCTCAGCCATTCAGGAAGTAGCCGAAACCACATTAGGATACCTACCACCCCCGACAAGAAACCCGTGGTATGATGGCGAGTGTGAGCAGAAAAAGGCAGCAACCGACGAGGCGTACCAAAATGCGCTGCAGAGGAAAACCAGGGCAGCGCGAGAAGAGTACCGAGCCAGAAGAAGGGAGGAGAAGAAACTACTGTGACAAAAGAAAAGAATCTTCGCAGCCTCCCAGCTCAAGGATATCGAGGAGTCTAGGGATAAACATAAAATACGAGCCTTTTACAAGAAAGGCAAAGGCCTTGCAGGAGGCTTCAAAAAGGGCACCCTGGCTCTTCGAAACTGCGAGGGTAATCTTGTCACCAACCCGCAGGGAATAGTGGATGTATTTAAGCAGCATTTCCAGAAGCTGCTTAACGAGCATGACCAAGAGAGAGTGGTAGGGACCGAGGAAATCCCAACTCCAGCCGCTGAAGTAGTCCTCCCACACAGCATAGAAGAAGTCGGCACAGCTATTCAGAAGCTGAAGAACAACAAGGCCGCAGGCTCAGATGGCTTGCCATCAGAGCTCTTCAAGGCTGGCGGCGATGTTCTGGTAGGGAGCATGCACCAGATCATCTGCAGAATTTGGGAAGATGAGAGCATGCCCGACGACTGGAATACCAGCTCTATATGCCCCATCCACAAAAAAGGCGATCCTACCTCTTGCAAGAACTATAGAGGTATACCCCTGCTCAATGTCGCATACAAGATCCTGTCCAGCGTATTGTGTGAACGTCTAAAACCATTTTGCACCGCACTAATCGGCAGCTACCAGTGCAGCTTCCGGCCCGGCAAATCAACTATAAACCATTCATCGTAAAGAACTGTCTGCTGCGATGGCCGAACTCGGGATCCCGGTAAAACTGATCCAGTTGTGTCGCGCCACGCTAAAAAAACACGCGATGCACCGTGCAATTCGGTTCTAGGACCTCGGAACCATTCGAAACAGGCACCGG
Organism: Eumerus sabulonum; assembly: GCA_951905685.1. NCBI lineage: Eukaryota > Metazoa > Arthropoda > Insecta > Diptera > Syrphidae > Eumerus > Eumerus sabulonum. The sequence continues at coordinate 246,109,067 of OX645060.1, forward strand.
ATTTCGGCAAGGAGATGCGCTGTAATGTGACTTCTTCCACCTGGTGCTGGAGCAGATAGTGCGACGGGCAGGCGTCAACAGGGAAGGCACTATCTTTTACAAGTCCATTCAGCTGCTAGGATACGCGGATGATATCGATATCATGGTGTGTTCTCGCCGTGGCATTGCGGAAGCATTCGTGGCGATTGAAGAACAGGCGAAACGAGTTGGTCTTAAGATCAATGAGGACAAAACGAGATACATGCTGTCAAGCAAAAACCAATCCGTCGCTCACCACCTGGGACAAAATATAACAATTGACAGCTACAATTTCGAAGTAGTTAAGGAGTTTGTCTACCTCGGGGCAAACGTAAATTCCACAAATGACACCACAGTGGAGATCCGGCATAGAATCGCCCTTGGCAACCGCTGCTACTTCGGCTTGTCCAAACAACTGGGGTCAAAACTCCTCACTCGAAAGACCAAAGTCATGCTTTACAAAACTCTCATTAAGCAGGACAGCGGAGCTGATTTTGGGTTCTTTCGAAAGAAAAATTCTGCGCCGGATATTTGGTCCTGTCTGTGAGGAAGGTGAATGGAAAAGAATACACAACCGCAAACTCTACGAGCTGTACCAAGATGTGGATGTAGTCCGGAAGCCAAGGATCCGTCAACTACACTGGCTCGGCCACATCGAGCGCATGGACATCAACGCTCCAGCTAAGAGGTCTTCGACTCCGAGCCTGCTGGTTCGAGAAGAAGAGGAAGACCGAACCTCCGGTATAAAGACCAAATAATCGCGGATGTAAGACATCTTGGTCTTGACAACTGGAAGCAGCGTGCCCGGGACCGTCAAGGATGGAAGGCAGCTATAGCTCAGGCTCAGATCCTCCATGGATCGCTGGCCTGATAAGTAAGTAAATAAGAGAATGCGGTGAGACACCTAGCGATTGGCAGACTGGGGTGAACGTTCCTCTTTTCAAAAAGGGGGAAAAATGGTGCTCCAACTATAGGTGCATATCTCTTCTAAGTGTCCCCCGTAAAGTCTACGCTAAGGTGTTCGAGGCACGTTCTAGAGCTATGGTCGATTCCGGGATAGGGGATGAACAGTGCGGGTTTCGTCACGGCAGGAGTACAACCGACCAACTTTTCACTCTAAGAATGGTACTCGGGAAGGCTTGGGAATACGCCAAACCGACCTACAGCTGCTTTGTAGAATTGGGAAAGGCGTATGACCGAGTTCCTCGAGATAAACTCTGGAGTGTTCTGCAGGAATATGGGATTGATGGTCCTCTGTTGTGGCCGTATGTGCTGATGCTGGAATGAGGGTTAACGTGGACAAATCCCCGGCTATGGTTATTTCTACAACACCTGTCCAATGCATTCTAAATGTTAGTGGAGTCCCATGAGTCATGTTGTTGTGGGAGTTACTCGCCAGGATAGGGTGAGAAACACGGCAGTGCGCTGGGAGCACAATGTTAAACAGCTGCTTCTCCGAACGAAAAGGGCTATGCTTCGATGGTTTGGTCACGTGAGACGAATGTCGCCATCATCACGACATCCGAAGCGTGCCTTGAATGCAATACCATCAGGCAGGCGACCGCTTGGCAGACCCAGGACGAGGTGGTTGGGGTCAAGTCCAAGATATTTCAAGAGTCTGACATCTACTTTTTAAATGCTGGTGTTCCACAGGTTTTCGCTTTGTCACCGACTCTCTTTCTAATTTTTATAAATGACCTCTTGTCTGTCACTCCAATTAACTTCTTTGCTGACGACAGTCATTTTAGCTCCACATATTCGTTCACTTCCTTACCACCCTGGTGTTCGGCTGTAAATAGTGGATATTTCGTATGTTAAGCTCATTCAATTCCGACATCGACAGCATCATTGTATAGGAAAAAGAGAATAGAGTGCTCTGTCTTCTGTCGTACAAGTGTACCATCGACTCGCAGCCATTATCCATGAATGGCACTGCATATTAGAAACCAGAAAGCTCTCAGCCTGGCCATTTGTGCCACTAGCAATCTTAGTTGGAACGATCGTATACAGATGCAAGAAACATTTCTCACTCTTGGATCTGGCTACAACCTATAAGGCGTTCACTCGCCCTAAGTTAAAGTTTAGCACCCACGTTTGGATGGGCTAACTTAAAACTTCCATTCCATGGGTCGTAGGATATTTCTCGCGCGCAAGCCGACAATTTGAAGTGATTACAATCGGCAGCATGGAAAATGAAATTCGGAGCATCTTGCAATTTAAGGCTGAAAAACATTGGTTTAGTCTTGTTACTGGCGATAAGTTTATGATGGGCGAACCATGATCTCAGTAGGTGCATGTCATAGTTAATATCAGCAACTAACTGAAGGTGGCTAGCGGAGTTGTATGCGATGGCAAGATCGTCGGCAAAGGCGGTAACTTTTCCAGCGAATGGTTACAGGAACAAGGAGTTAATGTAAACAAGGAAGAGAGTAGGGCCCAAGACAGACCCCTGGGGAACACCTAGTTCAATAATCCTATTATCACTGACGCAGTCCCCATTTTTAACTTTTTGTTTTCTGTCTTTGAGATACGATGCCAGCCATCTGTAAATGAAACCTCAAAAATCAGCCCGATGCAATTTATTCAAGAGGATGCTATGGTTTACCAAATCAAAAGCTTTTGTTATGACAACAAACAGACTGGCACAGTTTTTTTCGAGTCTAGGCCATTGTTTATTAGCGAGCAGAAGTCTACAAGTGCATATTCAGTAGATAGTCCTGCCCTAAAGGCATACTGCAGCGGGCTGAGAAAGTTGATTCTCTTCAAGAACGCCAGAATTCTACGCTTCATCGCTTTTTTAAAAACTTTTTATATCGCGGAAAGTAGTGAGATAGGCCTGTAGTTATTTTTATCTCTCTTGTTTCCTTTTTTAAAGACACTTAGGTTAAAAAGAAATGCGAGGACGTCTGCTATATTCAAAGCAATACGCTTTAGTATGTAGTAAGATAGACCATCATCACCACAGGAAGCCGAACGGTTGACTGAGTTAATCAGAGACAAAACTTCAGACCCAGTCAATGACTCAAAGAAGAAACTGTCTACACAAACCGGGTCCTCCACCAAAATCCCTGCTGCACAATTAAAGCAATATACAGGACTAGGACTGGAGGCGGGTATCTTGCCAACCGAAACAAAGAAATCGTTGAAGATATTAGTTACAGTTGTAGCATCATTGACTAGAGAATCGTCAGCCATCAATTCGATGGTTGAAGATACATTAAAAGTATTGCGGCTCAATATGCTTTTGAAAACTTTCCATGCCTTTTTGGGGTAATTTTGTGCATTTCGCATTTGCGTGAGATAGAACCTGTCACGACACAAACGAATGTCATGGTTTAATTTAGAGGAAAGATTTTTGAACCGAATCCACAGAGCAGAATTAAGAGGATGTAATGCGCATTTCTTATGCAGCTTAGTCTTCAACTTAATTTTTTTAAGAATGTGTTGACTTATCCAGGGCTTCAGTTTTATTTCCGACTTCCTCCGCAGATAGCGAACGGTAGATACACTTAAGTGAGACTGCAGTATCTCTAAAAAGGAATTATAGGCCAAAGAGGCATTATTTTCCACATAAACAGCCTCCCAGTTTTCAAAACGTAGTCTGAGATTAATGGAATCAAATCTTACTTTTGTTAAGGTACGAACGGGGACAGTCGCTTTGTGTACAAGCACTTTTATACCTCTGAGCAAAAATAAATGCAGTGATCCGTGATGTGGAGATCAAGATTAACACCGTTGCATTGATTAGGAGATATGTATGATGGAAAAACGACCAAATACATGGTCCAGACAGGTATTTGAAGAAGGTCTCGTTGGCTCATTCACGAAGGAAGTAAGACCATGTTCGGCTATAAGGTTCGAGAGTGATTCCGAGACAGTTCTAGTAGCTGATGTCAATGTTCAAGTCACCTAAAATAACAAGATTAACTACCTTGGTTATTGACAGAAATAGGGTAGATTCGTTTAAGAATTATTGAGGGTCGTGAAATTGCAGCCTATATATGCGCACAAAGTTGAAAATCTCCTTACTTATCTTGCAGCTTATATGAATTACATCTGCAGTCATAAAACTATGATAGGAAACATTAACTTCGAGGGAGTCACGAACAAATACCCCCACTCCGCCTGCCGAATAGGATTCATTTGTACGGGCATGAAATTTATAGCCGGGAATTGAATAGTCGTTACTTTCACATAACGGCATAAATCCATATTTCGGAAACAAGTAGTCAAGGACTTCGTATACTTATCAGCGACAACATCACCAGCGCTGAGATCAAACGCAGAATTACTCTTGCCCACCGCTGCTTCTTCGGGTTCAAGAGTCAATTGGGAAGTAAAGCCCCCTCTCGAAAGACCAAGGTTGCGTTATACAAAGCCTTAATCATCCCGGTCCTCCTCTATAGCGCAGAGGCCTGAACTTTAACGAATGGGGATATGAAAGCTCTTGGTCGTTTCGAGAGAAAAAATCTGCGTTCAATTTATGGTCCCGCTTGTATAAACAGAGGGTGGAGGAGAAGATACTACGACGAATTTTACGAGCTATACAGCGACATCAGCGTAGTACGACGTCTTCGGATCCAACGTCTAAGATGGCTAGGCCATGTACAGCAAATAGATAACACAGCTCCGGGCCGAAGAGTCTTCGGGTCCAACTCCGAGGGACGACGCGTTAGAGGACGGCCGAATCTAAGGTGGCGCAAACAGGTGGAAGGAGAGTGTGTCACTGGAATTCGGGGTGAACTAGGGCCTCAACCAACAAGCCTCTCCAGCCGGCCCGATCTTTGGCCAGCCACTTCCAGTGCCGCACGCCCAGTTGGTTGAGGTCCCATTCCACCTGTGCGCGCCACCTTAAATGCGGTCGTCCCTCGGGGTTGGAGTCGAAGACTCTTCGGGCCGGAGCGTTGATGTCTATTCGCTCTACATGGCCTAGCCATCTTAGACGTTGGATCCGAAGACGTCTAACCAGGCCGATGTCGCTGTACAGCCCGTACAGTTCTTGGTTGAATCTCCTCCTCCATTCTCCGTTTACACAAACGGGACCAAAGATTGCACGCAGAATTTTCCTCTCGAAACGTCCAAGAGCCTCTTCATCCGCTTTTGATAACGTCCAGGCCTCAGCGCCGTAGAGGAGGACCGGGATTATTAAGGTTTTGTAGAGAGAAACATTAGTTTTTCGCGAGGGGGCTCTACTACTCAATTGCCTCTTGAGCCCGAAGAAGCAGCGATTGGCAAGAGTTATTCTGCGTTTTATCTCAGTGCTGGTGTCGTTGCTGCTTGTCACTATCGAGCCAAGGTAGACGAGTCCTTGACTACTTCAAAAATATAGCTGCCGAAGGTGACGTTCTGACCAAGACGTCGGTGTTGTGCGTCTTTCTTGGATGACAGCATATATTTTGTCTTGTCAGCATTTACCCTTAGACCCACTTTAGCCGCTTCTGCTTCAATGCAGAAGCGAGCAGCGAGAGTTCTCCATAGTCATCCTCCACAGTCTGACGAGTTTGGCAGGAATGTTAAAACATGACATGGCTCTGTATAGCTCGTCTCTATAAACACTGTCATACGCGGCTTTAAAGTCAACGAAAAGATGGTGCGTGTCGACCTGGAATTCATGGATCTTCCCCAAGATCCGCCGTAGTGTAAATATTTGGTCTATCGTGGATTTTCCTGGCCTGAAACCACACTGGTAGGAACCTATCAGATTGTCCACGAATGGTTTCAGGTACTTACACAGTACGGCAGAGAGGATCTTGTACGCGATGTTCAGGATCTTTTCAAGAATAATGTTGAAGAAATCACATGACAGAGCGTTACCCTGTATAAAACCTTTTTTAACATCAAAGGGGTCGGTTAGTTCACCTCCGACCTTAATGGAGCAGCGAGAGTTCTCGCTCATCGCCAGCTGCTTTAAACAGCTCCGCGGGGAGTCCGTCTGCTCCAGCAGCTTTATAAGACTTAAGTTTCGATATCGCTATCTTAACATCGTCTAGGTCGGGTGGACGGGATTCTCCTTCGCCTTCGTCCATTGTGAATGGTTCGCTCTGCCTGATGGCGGCATTTTGACTATCATCGCCGTTATACAGTCTGCAGAAGTGTTCCTTCCACAATCTCAGCATCGACTGTGACTCCACTACTAGTTGTCCGTGCTCATCCCTGCAGGCTTCTGCTCTGGCTTTATAGCCTTGGCATGTTCGTTTTACTTTTTGGTAAAATTTTCGAACGTCGTTCCTGCAGTAACATCTTCTCGTGCTCCTTCTTTTTCCTTCTCAGAAGCGCATGCTCCTCCCTCCTTTTCTCTTCATAGAGCTCGCGGGCAGCTCTCGTCCGTCGATGCAATGTAGCCATGTATGCATTCTGTTTCTCTACATGGACCTGTCTGCACTCATCATTAGGTAGCCAATGGCAGCACTAAACTTGGAACTTGAATGTAGAGTAACACGAAAACGACGATAATCATTTCAGAATCCATTACGAGCACACGAGCTCCGAATATATGTACATATGTGAGGTCTCACTTGAACTTTTCTATTAAATTTTGTTACCAAACACCACACCACACCACATGTTGGGTCAAGAGCCAACATACGATTTCAACCTTATCAGTTGATTACCACAAAAACTTAAAGGCGAAGTACATAGTTGAAAGAAAAAACCATTTGCGGCCTTTCAACTATGTTCAGGAGGGACATATATACATATGTATGACCAAGGGTCATCCGATTATTCCATAGCTTACAACTGATGTTTCACCGCAACACAGATATCGTCGTAAATGTGAAACTGGAGATCGTTCCTCCAGATCTTTTCTAGACTATGCCGTTCATAAGCACCTTGCTAAGAAAACGAATGAAACCAAGCAGTACGGGGGTCAGCACATTAGGCATGAATACATACATGAAGAGAATAGAAGGAGAAAAGAAACGAATACCAATTCGATTGTGAATAGTTAATTAGTTAAAAGAAATGCAAATTGGATTCTTGCCCTCAGCCGTTACCTGCCCCCTGCCATCTACATATATTGAATTATGTACGTGCACATACTACATACCTAGCATGCTCTGAGTAATAACGCCAACGTAGAACCTTTTAAAAAGACAGGTTTTAGGCGATAGCTTTGTGCAAATGAAAAGTTTCTAATCAACTTCTTATTGCGTTCTTTCGTGGACACATTCATTGTACGTAGATAAGCGGCCAGAGTGATACTGATTTATCAATCTGGAGATTGGAGCAGATACTTGTTGATTCCACTACACATTCGGCGATAAACAGAACTTTTACTTTTCGTCAGGTATGACCCCCTAGCATCCATACATATGTACATACTATGTAATCGACTTGTTTCGGTTTTTGTAAATGTATGTATTCACTTACCATATCGAGGATCGAGAGAAGCCAAATCAAAGTACTTGTACTCCACACCGTCGTAGTTGAATGACTTCTGAAAGTGAGCGTACGGATTTGCCCCTTTTGTTATGAAGAAAAGTTTCAAATCATGATTACGCAACGAACATCAGCTTGATTTGTAGGCTCACCTGCCATGATAGATAGCTGCTTCACAAATGCCTGCGAATTTACAAAAACTTAAAGCCAACCGAGTACAAGTGACTACGTCAAAGCCGATTTGTCGCCCAAATTAAACTGAATTGGATGGTGCGACTACAAGTCGTGAGAGCCCTTGAGCACTTGTTTTACTGTTGTGTTAATTGATAGTGTGTTCGGCGGTCTTATCGTCGGTCGGCAATGTATTACTCCCTCCCGATTAGAGGTTAGTTAAGAGTGGAAGCCTTTTACACGCCAATTTGTTTGTTATCCATTATAGAATAAATGTGCAATAAAATCTCCCCAATCAGCTCGTTCCTTTATTTATTTTTCGATAAACAGGTTTGACATCAAAGGACTGTTTGTTTACGAATTGCAAAATGGAATATGTTTGGTTTAGTCGCTTAAAAATTAAGTAGAAATGATAGATTCTAAATTCTATTCTTCTAATTAGAATACTTAGCTATGCTAAAGAGATATGTACATATTTAAGGAAAAAAAAATCGAAGAAAATAATATTCTTACAACAAAATGCAAGCAAGATCCACTCGGGCATTGTATAAACGAACAGAACTCGTGTGGGAAATATTTATTTCCCTAAACAGTAACTGTCAACCATAGATAAATTAAGAAGATGGCAATCTCGATGGCTTTGACAGGCATTTTGACAACTAGCCCCTACAAACTCGTTTCGATTTGACTGCGTCTTGACTATGTCATTCTGCTTGTTCCGACGTCTTGACTCTAAGTCAAAAGCGTCGTTTTTAAAGCGGCCTCTAGACGCTCAATATTATTGTGCTAAATATTGCACAATTTTATTGGCTTGCTGCCCCAGACGGTTCAATATTTTTCCCATTAATTTAGTTGATCGGTCATATTTGTATTAAAAGTCAAAAGCGTTGTGATTTTCCGCAATATGTCGCACAATCTTGCAATATTATCTACAGACGAACAATAATATTGTGCAATATCAAATATTGCACAATGTTATTAGGCGTCTAGGGGCCGCTTTAATTACAAATGCAACAACCATCCCTTGCGGGATCACAGGGCAGACGTACGAAAGTTTTCCATCTTGTTAACTTATCTATGCTGTCAACTGTCACTAATAGTTTACCGAACCGCGAAACATGAGCCATATGATTATCCGCCGCTAATAGGGCGTTCTACGGTTTAAGTTTTGATTTTAATACGAATATTCTGTATGATGTCCGATTCCGAGGAAGATTGGTTCAACAAGGACGAAGACGAAATTGTCAAGAGCGTTCAAAGGGCGAAGGCGACAGCAGCTGAACCCGATGTTGAATTCATCAAGAGCGTCTCCGAGATAGATCTTACTTGTGCGTAATAATGGACAAATGCTATTCCCATTGTTTCACATTTCTCTGCCTCTTTAACATAGATTCACATACAAGATCGAAGCAACCGGCAGTCTCGCATAAAAAGCTCCAGAAAATAGCGACTATGGAGCCCCTTGATGCTTTTCTCGAGATCAGTGCGAACAATTTCATTCAAAGTTGTAGCACAACCGCCAAAGTTGATTCACTAGTCCTAGTCGTGAATATATTGAGTAAATTGTGCCTTGTACCCTTCAAGGAATATGTCAAAGAGCATCTGTGCACGTTCTTTAAAGAGCAACGTCTCATCGGCAACCTTTGCAAATTGACAAAAAAATTATTTGAACGCTCACAGGTCAAATTTTGGAAGGATAACAAGGTAGACGTACATGATGTCGCAAACGATTTCCTTCACGTATTGGAAAAAGCCATACAACTAGGGCTGAATAGTGCCAACTTCAAATTGACGTTCGAATGTTTTCGTTCAGCATTCAATTCTAGTCCTCAAGACGGTAAATCGATCTCTCTTAAAAACAGGCTATCAAACCTTGAGTCCAAAGTCGACAAGCCTGTAGAAGAAAAACCGAATACCGAACTTGAAGTAATGATATCCATCATGCATGCCAGCATTCTTCATTAACGATCGATGTTCGATTTTCCCACTTTCAGTTATTTCCCACGCTCGATGACCTCCGCGAAGACAAAACAGTATTGCTTAGGCCCAATATTGTCAACGGTAATTCTAACACTCAATTGCTTATTTGTGAACTTAATTTTGTTCTCTAGGTCGGTATGCATCGATTCAAGAGTATCTCGACATCCAAAAAGCTTTACTCAGAGAAGATTTCATATCGCCCCTCAGGAATGCCGTGCTTACCTTGAGAGGTCTTCTTCCTTCAGACGAAGCACCCGATATACAGTTGTTTAGAAATGTTAAAATCGTACCGAACCCCGACCTAATGGCCACAAAGTCCAGACTATTGTTTGTTGATGTTTTCGCAAGCACCAGAGACCGTCAGGATAGTACAGGTCAATCGAAACAAGTTGACGAATTGAAAAATCTTATTTGTGGAACATTGCTATGCTTTTCAACAACTACAAAATTCGATAATCTAATTTTGGGCATCGTTTCCAGCTCCGAACTAGAAATACTCAGCGAAGGTTATGTAAGTAAGTCATATCGTTCGTAAGAAAGCAAGTGAATGAGAGACTCGCTTGCATTGCAGATCAACATCGAGATGGTGAGCCAACATAATGTGGGCCGAGTCTGTGGCGTTGACCTTCAAATGTTGGCATGTCCAGTGTTTTTTGAGCCCTACCAGCATGCATTCAATGTCTTGTCAACGTATAATGAAGACAATTTTCCAATGGCCAACTACATTGTCCACATACACGTGAGCATACATTCATGTTTCCATGTTTCTGTAGTTTCGTTTACACATTAGTTTTAGAATGAGAGAAGCACACCGCGTTACTTGTCAGATAATCTTAGACCAAAATATACTTATAAACAAAGCACCTTCAATCCGCTCCAATTGGAAACTTATCCGCCTGTCCTTAAGGACAATATGACAGAATCGCAACTCGCAGCACTTAATCTCGCACTATGCAGCGAATTCTCCCTTATTCAAGGCCCTCCCGGCACTGGAAAGACTGAAGTTGCATCAAAAATCACCACAACACTTTTAGAAAGTACCACGCTACCAATTATTATCATTGCCTATACGAACGAGGCTCTTGATAAGTTCCTGCTCAAACTGATACCTCACACAGAGAGCATTGTACGACTGGGCAGCCAGTCAAAGGAGAAACGCACCGACAAATACAACATTAGAAATCTGTATGGCGCATCGAGCAATCATCATTGCAAGCGTCTATACTACTCAACTAAGCAGAACTATATGGAGAAGTTCGGCGTGCTACAAAAGCTACAAGCTGATTTTGATGGAACCGAGGAGGACTTCCAGCGGATTCTGTTGGCACAGGTAACGACGTCCAATCTACTGCATAAGATAAATTGTAGAAAAAAAAAATTAAAACAATTTCAGGACGAGCTGAACATAGTTGTGAGGAAATTGAATTGCTTAAAGATGATCTCGGCCTATTTAGCGGTGAAGGATAAACGGGTGATAGCTCTTACGACGACGAGCGCTGCAAAGCATAATCTTATGTTTCAACTTCTTAAGGGCTCTATTGGTAAGACGGAGAACTTTACTACTTTTTGCAAAAGGCCTTACATCGGAGACTAGCTTCTGGAGGTTGGGAATCACCGTTTGTAATGTGTATTCATTTCTGACTCTTCTTATTATTTCTGTGGTGGATAGATTGAGCCAGTCCCGCAAGTTAGATACCCATGAAAGCCTTTGTCCTCGTACCGTTCTTCTTCTCTCTATCTTTCTTTGTAGAATTAGTTGAAGGAATCTACATAAGACGTGTCCTAGGTAATCCACTTTTATTTTTTTTAATCAAATAACTATAAGTTCTCTTCTCCTGGCTATCCCTCGCAGCACCTCTTCGTTAGATATTCTTCTTACCCAGGGAATACGATCTGACAGATGTTCAGAAAGTAGGGATGCTTGATCTTCTTAACTTCTTAAGAAACACAAAATGGTTCCACGAATAGGGGGGTAAAACCCCCTCGTAGCTGCACAACGGGCCTCCCTGGCCTATGTGCATTCTTCTCAACTCTGGGAAGGCTACGACCCTACCTACCTACCTACCTACCTCCATTACCAGACAATTGTATGTCGGCTATTAACAAAATGTCTACTTTGATCCTCTTAACTTCTTTTATGGTGTTATCTAATTTGCCTGTTTAGTACAGACTTCTTACATTCCACGTTCCTATATTTATATACTCACTGGGGATTCTTAGCACCTTCTGACCATTTAAGGCCTGCCAGGGATTGAGGGCCACGGTATTTGTTTGTGTACTCATGATAATTGCTTTTAGGTAAGGGCTGTTTATATATAATTCAATATATATTGGAGGTGGAGATTAGCTGGCTCAATATGATTGCGAATTGTAAATAGTTTGGTTTAGACTGACCTTGGCATATCGTTCTTTTCTCGAACCTATGGTTTCTACCTTGTGGAACTAGTCGTCTCCATATGCTTAGCCCGATTTAGCTTAATTACTTTGACCCTGAACCTGTGCCTTTTTTACAGTCATTTTCGAAGAAGCCGCAGAGGTTTTGGAGTCCCACATAATATCCTCAATAACACAGCACACACAGCAAGTTATACTCATCGGCGATCACTATCAGCTCCGTCCACATAACAGCGTATACAAGCTCAGTAAACAGTATAACATGAGCATATCACTATTCGAAAGAATGGTCCACAACGGAATAAACGCTGTGTGTATGAATACTCAATTTAGGATGCGAACAGAAATCGCTGACCTTATACGTCCGATAATCTACAAAGACCTAAGGGACGGCCAGAATGTACATGATTATCCCGACATTCGTGGAATCGGCAAGAATTTGTTTTTCATAACTCATCACAATCACGAAAACCAAACCGTGAGATTGACTCTTCCTTTGTCATCTGCGTATTTGTACGTTTTGGTTATTTCTATTCTAGAACGATCGGGAGGTAAGCAAATATAACGACAACGAGGTACTTTGGATGTGTGAAGTAGCACAATACTTGCTAAGGCAGACGTACACTCACTCAGATATTGTATTACTAACCATGTACGCCAAGCAGAGGGATAAAATCCACAACCATGTAAGCAGTACCACTTTGTTTTATATATGTAAATCCACTATCGATTAACGATCGATCAACTTTGGATTAGATCACTTTTAAATATCCGCATCTACAAGGAATACAATGCTCAACGGTTGATAACTATCAGGGACGAGAGGCCAACATCGTTCTCCTTTCGCTAGTACGTAGTAATGAAGTCAATCAAATTGGATATCTTAAGGAACAAAATCGAATCTGTGTGGCATTGTCACGTGCCAAGATGGGCATGTATATAATTGGTAACTTGGACTTACTCTCGGAATGCTGTTTCACTTGGAGACGAATCAAGGAGAAGTTAGAAGAACAACACTCGATTGGGCATCAAATGCCACTGGTAATCGCATGAGTATAGACGGAAAGTCATTATTGTAGTTAAGTCTAAAGAACCAAGTTCTACATTGTCTTATGCTCTGTTTCCCGTTTTCATGTCATGAATAAAACTATGTATTTCTAAGTCGTAATTTGTTTGCTGGATGGCAAAGGACTAACAAAGGCCTCGTAGGGGTAGCATCTATCCGACGGATGCTGGCCTGCTAAAAAGCGAGAAGAGCCACCGCAGTCGAACATCTTGCGGCACTGTTAGTAAGTCCTATCCCCACCTCCTCGTGGTGCCATCTGGAGATTTCCTATGGAAGTTGCAGACAGGGAAGGGCGAATGGCGAGCCTCCTGCGCCTAAAAACAGGATTAGTCGGTTGGGCTACGGCCTAGTAAGCCGTAACCTTAAAAAAAAACACAAACTCCGAAACAACCACAAGCCTCGGATACAACGGACCGGATTTATGTTGACGACCCTTGCAAAAAAACGGAAAAAGGACAATGATCTTCGGCTTTGTACGTGGAATGTTAGGCCACGTGCAGCCGAACAACTTGCGGACGCCCTAGACCGCTATAAAGCGGACATCACCGCCATTCAGGAAATGCGATGGAATGGACCGGGTATAAAGCGGATGAAAAACTGCGATATTTACTACGGCGACTGCTATGGTGGGAGATGGCAACGATTGTTTGGATGCGGATTTGTTGTTCGAGGTGGACTAAGGCAAAAAGTCCTTAACTTTCGGCGTGTGAGTGAACGCCTCATAACAATCCGTATCAAAGGCTAAATTTTTTAACATCAGCCTGATCTGCGTCCACGCCGCCACGGAAGACAAGGATGACTCAGCCAAAGATGAGTTCTACGATCTCCTAGACAGAACGTATGCCCAATGTCCCAGCTATGACATCAAAATTGTACTAGGAGACTCCAATGCTAAGCTGGGTAAGGAAATCATATTTGAACGAGTCATCGGCAAACATAGCCTAACGGACACAGGCTGAGCTCTACGAGTTAAAAAGAAGGGAGGAGCATAAGCTTCTTAGAAGAAAGAGCACGAGGAGCGCGTGATTGAGGATTTGGAGAGGTGTTACTGCAGGCGTGACGTTCGAAAGTTTTATCAACAGATAAAGCGAACATGCCAAGGTTATAAAGCCAGGACGGAAGCCTGCAGGGATGAGAACGGACACCTAGTAGTAGAACCGCAGTCGATGCTGAGAATATGGAAAAACCACTTCTGCAGACAGTATAACGGCGATGTTAGTCAATATACCGCTGCCAGGCAGAATGATCCATTTCTAATCGACGGAGACCGCAGAGAATTCTGTCCCCCTAACCTCGACGAAGTTAAGATTGCCATATCGAAGCTCAAGTCGAATAAAGCTGCTGGCGCAGATGGACAGTCTGCTGAGCTCTTCAAGGCAGCTGGGGATGACCTGGTTGGGAGCATGCACCAGCTCATCCGTAAGATATGGTTAGAGGAATGCATGCCCGAGGAATGGAGTCTCAGCATCGTATGCCCGATCCACAAGAGAAGAGACCCCTCTGATTGCGCCAACTATAGAGGAATAAGTCTCCTTAACATCGCCTACAAAATCTTCTCTGCCGTTTTGTGTGAACGCCTGAAGCCTTTTGTAAATAAGCTGATAGGTCCTTATCAGTGCGGATTCAGGCCAGGGAAGTCCACCATCGACCAAATCTTCACACTACGGCAGATCCTGGAAAAAACCAATGAATTTCAAGTCGACACTCACCACCTATTTGTCGACTTCAAAGCCGCATACGACAGCGTAATTAGAGACGAGCTATACAACGCTATGTCTACCTTTGACATACCCGCTAAACTCATCAGACTATGCAGGATGACTTTGGAGAATGCTCGCTGCTCCATCCGAATCGGTGAACACCTTACCGATAGTTTTGATGTCAAAAAAGGATTTAGGCAGGGCGATGCGCTGTCGTGTGATTTCTTCAACATCGTAGTGGAAATGATTGTGCAAAAATCACAGGCCAATACAAGAGGCACAGTCTATTTAAAATCCTCGCAACTCCTTGCATACGCCGACGATATTGACATAATAGGTAGATCACAGCGAAATGTCAATGAGGCGTTTGTGAGTATTGAGAATATTGAGATGGAGGCCGCGAAAATTGGTTTGGCAGTAAACGAGGGCAAAACTAGATACATGCTGTCATCAAAAAAGGATGCTCACCACCGAGGTCTTGGCCAGAACGTTTGTATTGGCAGATATAAGTTCGAGGTAGTTAAGGACTTCGTTTACCTTGACTCCGCAGTGACCTGGAACAACGACATCAGTATCGAAATCAAACGCAGAATCACTCTTACCAATCGCTGTTTCTTTGGGTTCGGGAGGCAATTGAGTAATAGAGCCCTCTCCCGAACGACAAAGTTGACTCTATATAAGACCCTTATTATCCCGGTCCTGTCGTACGGTGCAGAAGCATGGACACTATCAAAAGCGGATGAGGAGGCCCTTGGTCGGTTCGAGAGAAAGATTTTGCGTATGATTTTTGGGCCTATAAACGCAGACGGGGAATGGAGGAGAAGATTCAACCACGAACTTTACGGGCTGTACAGCGACATGAGCCTAGTCAAGCGTCTACGGATTCAACGCCTAAGATGGCTGGGCCGTATAGAGCGAATGGACACCACAGCTCCAGCTCGGAGAGTCTTTGAATCCAACCCCGAGGGACGAAGAAGCAGAGGACGGCCGCCCTTAAGACGGCGCACACAGGTGGAAGGGGACCTCAGCCAACTGGGTGTGCGGCAATGGAAAAGGCTAGCGAGAGATCGTGCTAGATGGAGGGGCATGTTGGTTGAGCCCGAGGTTCACCCCGAACTGTAGCGCCCACTAAGAAGAAGAAGAAGAAGAATCCTGAGCCCGTTACTATGCGATAAGGTTGACCTTATCACATCAGATATTCCAATAGATTTAGAAGTCTATCACTCATGTCATTAAATCCAAATTTGAATTAGATACGTAAACGTATTGCTTTCGCGTGATGTGATGATGTAGTGTTAATTGGCCAATAAACCTGGTCACAGACGAATCTATCCAATTAATGATTTTTATTTTTCATTTTAATTCTTAGAACACGTTGCCATTCCTATTCATTCCACTTGGCTCTTACAACTAGGGGTACAAATATGCTTGAAAATGTAATGACAAGGCTCCAGCGATCAGAAGCCCATGTGTGCTATAGAAATCTATGGGGAGTGTGTACGAAATAGTAAATAGTGAGTCGTTGTGATTCATTTATCCATTTTTCACAAGCACTCTCAGTACTAGGAGACTTGACGCTCGTTGGGGTAACTAGTTACAGATGAAATGTTCGATAATGGTTCGGTAGTGATGACTGTGCTGATGTTCGATGGCTGCTTAGCTGGAGGAACGGGCTGTAGATCAACCGACTTACTTGAACCTACATAGATGTAGAAGAAATGCATTTAAGTACACGATTCTAGTGGATTTATCAAACGAAAAACAACAAGACTCACGGCAACAACAGAACATGATGGGGGAAAGGTACGAAACAAATTTGTTATAAAGGAACGAATGTGGCCCGGCGCAGCCTTAAACCATACTGAAACTGAGTACTTCGGATAAGTGGACAAGTAGAGGTAAAAGGCAAACGATAAAAGAGAAATATTGATTAGATTTCAGAAACAAATAAAAAACTTATTTTAAAGCAATGCCTCATATCTAATGGAATTTTCTGCACAACAGCTTCGTAAAACAGAGCAACGCGATAAGGCCTCTATTTCGGCAGCCGTAAGTTATCCACCTGGTTAAAAGGGAAACGCTATACAACTGGTTAACGTGATTGTAACAAGCTGAGTACACAGGTAAAAGTACTACGGATAGTACTGCGTCAGTTATCGATCAGATGTGGGTTAAGTGATTATCGCACTCTTATCTAGAGAAAAACATGACACAATACGCGATGCAGTAGTAGTATGCCTTTACTTGTATGATCGATAGAATAAAAGCTTTTTGGGAAAGAAGGGAAATCCTCTCAGTGAGCTTTATCTTATCTTTACAAAACAATCAGGCATGACAAATATGAATCAGAGGCTGAAAAGGTATGGAATTTCATGATAAATTGCTCAAGATACATAGATATTACTAACGTTTTGTGAACGCCATAGAGCACGCTATGCGTGTCAGCTTAATGTTTGACTTAATTTTGTTGAAGTATGTACCTGCCTCTTATAAATTCAATAAAAGCCACTGGTTTTCATATAAGTACTTACTTACTTACCTTGATTGCGCTACAGTTCGGGGTGAACCAGGGCCTCCAGGGCCGTACGGCACGCACGCCCAGTTGGTTGAGGTCCCTTTCCACCTGTGCGCGCCAACTTAAATGCGATCGTCCTCTGCTGCGTCGTCCCTCGGGGTTGGAGTCGAAGCGTTGATGTCCATTCGCTCTACATAGCCTAGCCATCTTAGACGTTGAATCCGAAGACGTCTAACCACCGATGTCACTGTACAGCCCGTACAGTTCTCGGTTGAATTTTTTTTTTTTTTTTTAGAGACTCGCGCAGGTTCAAGAGTTTTTATATTCTCTTATGATGTGTCGACACGCACTACTCTCAGGGGTGGTTGTCCTAGACCTAGATAGGACGAGAGCCGACCAAATTCCGCGTTGGTTATAGTCCGTAGTAATTCGTTCAAGCACTTTAGTATTGCATACGCAGAGGATGAATTTCGGTTGACCATATACTATGAGTGTTATGCCTGCAGCAGTACGTCTGGTCACTTTCCATTCTCAAGAGCGTTGCATACTTTTTGTCCGCATAGGAACTACTTTTTCTTGGCTATGAAGCGAATTTGAACCATAAACCTTCCGCTCGGCGGTCGATGATGTTAACCATTGCACCACAGCCACCCCTCCTCCTCCACTATCCGTTTACACAAACGGGACCAAAGATTGCACGCAGAATTTTCCTCTCTAAACGTCCAAGAGCCTCTTCATCCGCTTTTGACAACGTCCAAGCCTCAGCGCCGTAGAGGAGGACGGGGTGATTAAGGTTTTGTAGAGGCTTACCTTAGTTTTTCGGGAGAGGGCTCTACTACTCAATTGCTTCTTGAGCCCGAAGAAGCAGCGGTTGGCAAGAGTTATTCTGCGTTTTATCTCAGCGCTGGTGTCGTTGACTACTTCAAAAATATACCTGCCGAAGGTGACGTTCTGACCAAGAGGTCGGTGTTGCGCGTCTTTCTTGGATGACAGCATATATTTGGTCTTGTCCCCATTTACCCTCAGACCCATTTAGCCGCTTCTGTTTCAATGCTTGCGAACGCCTCATGGACATCTCGCTTTGTCCGTCCAATAACATCAATGTTATCGGCGTAGGCAAGCAATTGTGTGGACTTGAAGCAGATCGTACCTCTTGTATTGGCCGCAGAGTTCCGCACGATCTTTTCAAGTATGATGTTAAAGAAATCACATGACATTGCGTCACCCTGTCTAAAACCTTTTTTAACATCATAGGGTTCGGTTAGTTCACCTCCGAGAGTAGCGAGAGTTCTCCATAGTCATCCTGCACAGTCTGACGAGTTTGGCAGGTATGTTAAAACATGACATGGCTCTGTATAGCTCGTCTCTATAAACACTGTCATACGCGGCTTTAAAGTCGACGAAAAGATGGTGCGTGTCGACCTGGAATTCATTGGTCTTCTCCAAGATCCGCCGTAGTGTAAATATTTGGTCTATCGTGGATTTTCCTGGCCTGAAACCACACTGATAAGAGCCGATCAGTTTATCCACAAACGGTTTCAGGCGTTCACACAATACGGCAGAGAGGATCTTATATGCGATGTTAAGGAGACTTATTCGCCTATAGTTGGCGCAGTTAAAGGGGTCTCCTTTCTTATGTCCTTAGAATATGAATCATAATTTGAATTGAATTTAAGGAATGTTGTTAATTAAAGAACTAGATCCTAGATTTAATGAAGTATTAAGGAAATATGTTAATGTGAGTATTATGGATATGAGTGGAGGTGTGGGAGAAAGAAAAACAACCTATTGGCAATTCCACAACTGTCACTCATTCCCCCTCTATTTCCTTTTTTCTTCGTTCCAGGAATACCAAATCGACACTCACCACCTCTTCGTCGATTTCAAGGCTGCATATGACAGCGTGTATAGAGATGAGCTATACAAAGCCATGTCTAGTTTTAACATCCCTGCCAAGCTCGTCTAACTGTGCAGGATGACAATGGAGAATTATCGCTGCTCCATTAAGACCTTTGATGTTAAAAAAGGATTTAGGCAAGGTGACGCGCTGTCATGCAACTTTTTCAACATCGTGCTTGAAAAGATCGTGCAAGAGTCACTGGCCAACACAAGAGCTACGATTTGTTTCAAGTCTACGCAAATGCTTGCGTATGCCGACGACATTGACGTGATTGGACGGACACAGCGAGACGTCAATGAGGCCTTTGTAAGCATTGAGGTAGAAGCGGCTAAGATGGGTCTCAAGGTTAATGAGGGTAAAACCAAATATCTGCTTTTATCTAAAAGAGACGGACAACAGTGACGTATTGGCCAGAACGTCACCATGGGCGGATATAACTTTGAAGTGGTCAAGGAATTCGTCTACCTTGGCTCACTGATGACCAGCGACAACAACACCAGCGCTGAGATAAAACGCAGAATCACTCTTGCCAACCGCTGTTTCTTTGCGCTCAAGAGGCAATTGAGAAGTAGAGCCCTCTCTCGGAAAACCAAGGTGACACTATATAAGACCTTAATCATCCCAGTCCTCCTTTACGGCGCAGAGGCTTGGGCCTTAACAAAAGCGGATGAAGATGCCCTTGGTCGTTTCGAGAGGAAAGTTCTGCGTACTATCTACGGTTCCGTTTGTTCAAACGGTGTATGGAGGAGAAGATATAACGAAGAACTGTACGGGTTGTACAGCGACATCGGCCTGGTACGACGTCTACGGATACAGCGTCTAAGGTAGCTAGGCCATGTAGAGCGCATGGAAAATACAGCTCCGACCCGAAGAGTCTTCGAATCCACTCCGGAAGGAAGGCGCGGCAGAGGACGGCCGCATCATCGTTGGCGCACGCAGGTGGAAGGGGACCTTAACCAACTGGGCGTGCGGCGCTGGAAACAGCTGGCCAAAGACCGTGCCAGCTGGAGACGCTTGTTGGTTGAGGCCCAGGTTCACCACGGACTGTAGCGCCACTTAAGTAAGTAAGTAAGTTGAGGAAGCTCAGTAAATGATTCACGGCCTAAAAGCCTTCCCTATTCCCTATTAATCAAGAGCCATCTTCGAACGAGTCGTAAGATAACACAGCCTACACGACACCACGTCTGTGACTTTGTGACGGTACGTAGTCTCCTAGAAGCTAGCACACGGTCTCCAGACCATTTATCTGTTAATTAAGTCGATCATCCGAGGAGCCAATGTTGCCTCGGATCATTACCTTGTTGCAGCCAAGGTACTTATGCGGATATCGCGAGCACTGCGGAGTCGAGTGGGACCAGCAACATTTGACGTCGGGAAGCTGCAATCGTAAGAGACCGCCAGTACCTTCGGCGATCATCCCTCGAGCTCTCAAGCACGAGTGCAAACTGCACCATACAACAGTAAAGGAGACATTGTCAAAGCACCATCAGGTATGCAGCCTCTGATGTAATAGGTTTCCAGCCACCACCTAGGAAAAACTCTTGGTCTGATGGCGAGTGCAAACAGGTACATGCAGAAAAACAGAACGCATATATGGTCACGTTGTATGGACGAACGTGGGCTCTATGAGCGGAAAAGAAGGGAGGAGCGCCTATCAATGTGGCTTCAAGCGAGGATAATCTACGATAGATCAAACACTGCGGCAGATCTTGAAGTAGACTCATGAATTTCAGGTCGACACACCACCTTTTCGTCGATTTTAAAGCCGCATATGACAGTAGCACCGTAGCGCAGTGATTAATGTGTTGGACTCTGGCGCACGATGAGCGAGTTCGGATCCCGATAACACCAACGCCATCGAATGTTTATTTCGCGACGTTCCTCCTCGGCGAGGTACTGGCAAAACCCCCCGTAGTAAACTTGCCGTGAAAAAGCTTCTCGACTCACGCCGTTCGGAATCGGCATTAAACTGTAGGTCCCTTTCACCTGTGTGAAAAATAAATCACACACAACATGGGTGATTGAGAGAAGCTTGGCTCTGGTACTTCATATCAATATTCATCCACAAACCGATTCAACAAAACTTAACATTGGAGTTGAAAAATATGTTCTCCCACACATTCCACCTGCACATGTAAGTTGGTACGCACAATATTGAGGGATTTACCATGTTAATTTAATATCATGGACTCCTTATAGGTTTTCCTCTAATCTATAAGTAGACAGCTAATTTCTGTATTTTTTTTTTTCAAAATATTAGGTTAAGTAGTTTCGGTGATAAGAGGGAGGGGGTATTGTAAATTTTCGTCTATTTTCTTGAATAACTTGGAAACTATTTATTTTTAACTTCCCAATGGGAAATTATTGTAATGGGCCGATTTTGCGCATTCCAAATTTTGGCATATCTCCACGTTTCAAGGTCACCAGAATGCAAATCCAAGGATTTTATAGAGATGTATGGGCGTGTGTATGCACCTATGTGCGTATGTGCGTTTCGGAACTTCCCGCTCGATTGTCTCGAAAACAAAAAATGGTATTAACATAAGATTGAGTTCATTCCACGCGTAATTACACAGCTTAGTGCTGAATAAGTTTTCAGCAAAATCGATGCAGCTGTTTTTTTATTAGAAATTTAATGACTAAAAAATAGGCAAGAAAAATTAGGAAACAACACGCGCTGTTCCCAAGCGATGCCCCATCTAAGTACTGACCGCACCCGATGCTGGTTGACAACCGATACATACGAGATTGCTCGGACAGTGTTTTGGTCATAGATAAATGAACAAGATGGAAAACCTTCGTACGTCCGCCCTGTGATCACCGGAGGGGTTGGTTGTTGCTTTTGTAATGTAAAGCCGCCCCTAGACGCTTAATAATGTTGTGCAATATTTGAGATTGCACAATATTATTGTGCGTCTGTAGATAATATTGCAAGATTGTGCGATATATTGCGGAACATCAGAACGCTTTTGACTTTTATTACAAATATGAGCGGTCAACTAAATTATTGGGAAAAATATTGAACCGTCTGGGGCAGCAAGCCAATAAAATTGTGCAATATGTTGCACAATAATATTGAGCTTCTAGGGGCCGCTTTAGAAACGACGCTTTTGACTTCGAGTCAAGACTATGTCATTCAAGGCAGATTGACATAGTCAGGACGCCGTCAAACCACAACGCATAGGGTGGGTTATGTTTAAATAAGTTGATTTACTGCTCATTTCACTTGAACATTTTTTTTTTTTTTTTTCACTTTACCTACATTTTTATAATATTTTAGTCTAAGATGGCTTCATTTTCTACAAAGTCTAAATTAGAAACTTTCGGCAATCGAAATTGCACACGCACGTAAGCAATAGATTGTTTAATGTGCGCATATGAGTGTGCCTTTCCTTACCCTGGGCTACGTGGAGCGACAGCAAATTGGCGGCTTGATGCCAATAACACGCGATGTTTCCAAGCGGTTCCCATCTAAGTACTGACCGCACCTGTTGCTGGTTGATTACGGTGATCGGACGAGAACCGATACAGTACCCATTATTCGTCCAAGAATCCCACCTTAAAACACCTGAACAGATCTTCACAAATTTCGATCATGTTAGCTTTCAAAAACAAAAAAAAAAAAAAAAAAAGACGTCATAATCGGTCCATTCGTTCAGGAGTTACGATGCCACAGACAGACACACAGACACCACAGACACCACAAACTTATAACACCCCTATTTTTGCGTCGGGGGGTTAAAAATTAAAAAAAAAATTAAATAAAATAGGTGTTTCCGTTTTTCCCATTGGGAAGTTAGTCGCGTGGACCTGGCGGGTCGCAACTAGACCACATTTTTTTTTTAATTTCCCCCTTACCCCCAGAAATGACCTCCCATATACCGATTTCATCTATTGACGTCACACCTCTGCCTTTGCGTCACAGAAATTGATATGTGTACCAAATTTCAACTTAATCGGTCCAGTAGATTCGGAGATAATTGACTGTGACCGACGGAAAGACGGAAACACGAGTGATCCTATAAGGGTTCCGTTTTTTTTTCGGACAAAGGAACCATAAAAACATCAAAAATGTATGCCTATACCCTTAATGCCTGATCCACAATACTGCGTTAGCGCTAGCTTCGAGTGACGTTTAACATTCAACACAGGCAATTGAATGGGGCACTCCACAATACTGCGATTGCGTTAGCGTGCTTACGTTCATTGAAAAATGAGGGGAAATAAGAAAAAATGAGAGCGAGAGAAAACGTAAGCTCACATAACCAAAGGAGACAAAAGTCAAACACGTCGGAAATTTCTGTGCGTTTAAACGACTGTTGCTGTGTATTGATGTGTATGCTGTATCTGTGTATTTTATGGTTTGTGTTGTGTACGTTTATGTCAGTGTTTTGACATGGAACAGCTAATAAAATTGAAGTAAGCATGCGTCGACGCAACACGTAAAGTGCCTCGCACCAACGCAGTATTGTGGATCAGTTCAGGATCCGTCCATCCGTCCGTCTGTCACCAGACTGTATCTCATGAACCGTGATAGTTAGACAGTTGAAATTTTCACAGATGATGTATTTCTGGTGCCGCTACCGCGACAAAATTAATATTTAAGGGGGGCTCCCATACAACAGACATGATTTTCATCCAAAAAATCCCCATGGTCACATACTGAACTAGAGTTAGTCGACAATATCCCACAACCAGTAGCAAACTTCCCAGTTTTGATCTCTTTTGTGTCCTTGAGGAATTAAACCTAGCTGCAAACCTTTTTTCCATATTTCCCATTATTGTTATTCACCTTTTTACATCGTTGCTGTCAAGTAAGATAATTGATTTGAATTCAATGGACACTTTGATGATCAACTATATCTCATCATGAAGATAGTACATACATAGTCTCTTTCATATTTATATATACAGATGGTACGGAACCCTTCGTGCGCGAGTCCGACTCGCACTTGGCCGGTTTTTTCTCTTACGCTGTGCAGAAATCAGCCATTCACACCCAGCGGTCACTGTCCAGCCCACCCACACACTTATTGAGACCACGGCGAAAACCCAGTATTCTTCTGTTACGCCAGCTATCGTGCGATGCTCCATAACTGGTTTTTCGCCGTTGTTTCAATAAGTGGGTGGGTGGGCTGGACAGTGACCGCTGGGCCAAGCCAACCAACACAAAGAATTGTCGAGTCACAGGGTGTTGACAATAATAATTTTTTTTTTGTTTTTTTTTTTTTAATTTAAAATGAATGCTAAATAGCGTGCGTAAACAAGGATGACACAGAAGAACACTTTCTTTCCGACTGGGATAGGCGGGACGCCTTGGCTTGCACGGTGACGCCCCATTGGGGTCGAATCTCTTAGATTTACATCACTGAAGCTCCGTCTCATTTTCCTCTTCTCTCTCAGTAAAAGTAAGCCTCTGTCTGGCAGTGCAATGGACCAGACAGCCACTAACAAAAAAAAAGGGAAAAAAAGGATTTTAGCCGTCGACAAAGGCCACGCATAATTGACCGATATCATCACCAAAAAATTATGAAAAATAAATACGAAACACACATTAAAAAAAATATTTACATATATTTCAAGGCTTTCCCGTATAATCCGTATGAGCTTATTTCTTTTATTCAAACATATCTATCAAATGCGTAACCTTTTATACACCATTCTTAAAGTATCCCAGCATACTAAATTGAACGAGAATGGTCAGATATGCGACAACAATCGAAAAAATTTTCAAGTAGAGCTCGTTGTTTACATGAAACAAGTTGTACACATCAATGTTCAAGCTTTCAAGTTTCAGTTGTTGCAAGAACCGGTCAACCTGCGGAGAAAACCTAAAGTGAATAAATACAAAGATACATTGTCTGGAAAACTTACACTTCTATCCCATCTACTCTCAATATCCGATTGAAGGATATCCCAATTGAGGTATATAGGAATCCTTGACTTCTTCACAACCAAATCAACAACCAACATCAAGTAAGACAATTCAAAAACAAATAAAATGCCAAGTGCGACATCGACCCAAGAAATTGTTCCCGTCGAAATGTAGTCAAAAAAACATTGGTGTATGCTACCAATCAACGAAACGACGTCGATATAAAACGTAAGTAAAGCATTTATCTGGAAGATTGCATGAAACTCGCGCGTCACTTTGAAAATGTCCGAATATATAGCCGAGCATTGATCCAGTTCCTCAGAGAAATCGCAGAGTACTTGCATCCGACGAAATTTTGACATCGGTCGACTTTCCGACATCTCAATACGCCGAGCAAGGTTTGTCAAATGATTTCCAATATTTCGATACATTGCCGAGGAGGTCATATATCCCAAGCACAATAAGTTCATCGTAATTAGAGCCCCTACCCACAGAACAATTGCCAGAACAGTGTGCACTAAGTGCTCAATATGTCCGTTCACCATGTATTCCATAATCCTGGGAGCGCTTATTAGAACACTCAAGACATTACTTGATATCCGACTTATAAAAATTAAAAGAAACCCTCGCCCAAATAGGTCTGGGTTTTTCGAAAGCTTTGATATTTGAATAAATATATCGATGGCTCTGTTGACAACACTAACAAACCTCTTGTGATGTGCGATTTGAAAGGTTATGAAAATAAATATTAAAATAAAACTTGAAGCTATTTGAATGCAGATTGCGATACGAAAGTGAACTTGCTGTATCTGAGCTAAGTCGACTAGAATATATGGTAAAAAGTACACGTAGCCAATGAAACACAGTAGTCGATAGGACACCGAATATAGTTGTAGTTTTGAAGAAGTTTTAATTCGTCCACTATCGGTTATCTCGAAATAGACCAAACCAAAGATCTTGGCATAGTAGTAAAAGACTTTGAAGCACCGTATTGAGCTGCTGTTAAAATGGGAGATCTTTACCGACATTATGGCAATGGGATACTAACTATGATGAAAGAAGCGCACATACGTTTACAATGAGAATATTCAATCGAGCACTTAATTGATTACTTAATTGATTACTTATAAACCAATTCATATCAAGTGACACGTCGAAGAAATTAATTTAATTAAAACGTCGATCCTACTCAAACACTTACTTACTTATGTTACTTATATCACATGACTACAGGTTAATTGTACGGACGGAGGTAGGTTAGGTTAGGTATATGGGTGCCCTATTGACGTAAAGTCAAGGCTCACGTAGACTACGTTGAGTCCATTGTGCCCACCTGTTTTGTTTAACCCGTTGATACCTATACATTTACTGTCGAGCTGAACCAGCCAGACGAGGATAAAAATCCTAGTATTCTGTTCAGCCCGATATTACCTACCTCTTCTAGTCCCGAAAGGAAGTATCTTCCCAGGAAAATATTCCTTTTTTGGGCTAGCGCCGGGCATTCGCACAGCAGGTGACGAACGGACTCAATTTCCTCTTCGTCCCTGCAGCTTCTACAGAAGTCATTGTAGGGCTGGCCTAGTCGAGCTGCATGATAAGATAGCATGCAATGCCCGGTGAGGGCACCGACTGCCAGTCGAATGTTCCCACGATTGAACTTCAGCAGATTTTCCGTTCTTTTCTTATCATAGACGGGCCAGGTCAATTTCGCCGTTGCGCATGTATCTAAGCGACACCATCGCTTATTGGCTTTCGCCAATAGCTCCGTCTGTATCTCCTTGTAGAGCGCACTGAGTGGTGTTTTGGCATCAGCTGAGATCTGCGCAATATTAGCACCTGATCCCACCCTAGCCAACTCGTCCGCCCTCTCGTTTCCGGAGATATTCATATGACCAGGTACCCAGCAAAGGGTCACCTCATTTACATTGGATATCTCTTCTAACTTCTCCTTACAGATTTTGACGAGTTTGGATCTTATCCATGCTGCCTGCAGAGCCTTAATGGCTGCCTGGCTGTCAACATAGATGCTGATCCTTTTTCCTGTGATATTCTCTTTGCTGATCAGGTCCGCCGCTTGCTTGATAGCGAAGACCTCAGCTTGGAAGACACTGCATCCATCATCTAGCCTGTAGGAGCGATGCATATCCCGAGACTCAAAGTAGACTCCGGCACCTGTGCCAACATCCATTTTGGATCCGTCGGTGTAGAGTGCCAGTTCACTTTCCGTGCGTACCATGTCACCGGTCCATTCCTCCCTGGAGGGAATTCTAATAGAGAATCTCCTCTCCCAGGAAGGAAGTCGGGTGACATAGTCCGTTACGGTTCTGAATCTCGAGACGGCCCATCGATCCAAGACTGATGCATGTCCATGAGGACTCTTTTTCCAGAGACCTAATTCCTGTAATCTTAGCGCAGTTCTGGTTGCGACGCTCTCGCAGTACAAGTCCAGGGGTGGGAGGCTCAGCATGACTTCAAGGGCCGCCGTTGGTGTGGACTTCATAGATCCCGTCACCGCCAGACAGCCCGCCCTTTGAACCTTTGACACACTCTGAAGATGACACTTTTTCTCAAGCGCTTTCCACCAGACAACCGAGCCATAGACTAGGATAGGTCTTACTACCGCAGTGTATAACCAATGTACTAACCTCGGTTTGAGGCCCCATGTCTTTCCAAAGGCTACCTTGCACGAATATAGTGCCACATAGGCCTTTTTGATTCTTTCCTCAATATTTTCTCTCCAACTAAGTTTGGAGTCCAGGATTGTGCCCAGATATTTCGCAGATTGTCCAGGGATCAGATCTATACCATTCATACGGGGGTAGGTGTATCTTGGTACAGATCTTCTCCTTGTAAAGAGTACTACCTCTGTTTTCGCCGGATTTACTCCCAGGCCTCGCCCCTTGACCCAGCTATCCACTAACATCAGTGCATAGCTTAGTCTATCGCTGAGGACCTGCGTAAATTTTCCAGAGACTAAAATGGCAATGTCATCGGCGTAGGCCGTAACATTAAAACCCTCCGTCTCCAGAATCTTGACCATTCCGTCGACCACAAGGAGCCATAGGAGGGGTGACAGAACGCCACCTTGTGGTGTGCCTTTATTTACCCTCACCCTTCCGCATGCTCCCCCTATCGTCGAATTTACTATACGAGTACCCAGCATTTGCCCAATCCACCTGCATACACCCGGGTTTATTTGGGCCATATGAAGGCTGGACACTATTGCCTCGGTACTCACGTTGTTAAAGGCACCCTCAATGTCCAGGAAAGCACCTAGAGTGAATTCCTTGATACTGAGCGATTTTTCTATCGCAGAGACTACCCTATGCAGAGCAGTATCCACCGACTTTCCCCTTATGTACGCATTATGTGATTGTGACAGATAACCGTCCCCAATCTCTTCTCTTACGTACAAATCTATTATTCGCTCCAGCGTTTTCATCAGGAAGGACGACAGACTAATAGGCCTGAAGTCCTTTGCAGTAGTGTGGCTGACTTTACCCGATTTGGGTATGAAAACCACCCTAACTTCCCTCCACGCTTGAGGAACATATCCCATCCTGAGGCACCAGGAGTAGATGCGCTCCAGCCATGGAAGAATGACTTCGCATGACTCCTGCAACATGATCGGAAAGATCCCATCCATTCCCGGTGCCTTGTAGGGGTCAAAAGATTTGATTGCCCACAGGATCTTATTCCCCGTAACAATCTTATCGACTGTCTCATGCTCAATACATTCCCTTGGCAACGTGTCCGCTGAATTGAAGATTCCTGCATCCTCGCAGCCAGGGAAATGACCTTTCAATAGTGAATCAAGCACGCTCTCGTTTGAGTCTGTCCAGCTACCATCAGATCTCTTTATAGAGGACATCTGTGTGGGAGCTTTTGCAAGGACCTTCCTCAGACGAGCTGCACCCGTACATGATTCAATAGAGCCGCAGAAGCTTCTCCAAGAGTCCTTCTTGGCGAATCTAATTTCTTTTTTGAGTCGCTTAACATTATCTCTATAGGTTGACCATTCAATGGCCCCCTCCTTTGCCAGGTTCCAACTGAGCCTAGAGATACGAAGCCGCTCTGCTATTTTAGCATTCCACCATGGTGGGTGGTTTCTTTTACTGGGTCGTCTGGTAGGACATGCCTTCTCAAATGACCGATTTAGCTTGCTGGTAAGGTTCAGTACCATCTCATCGATGTCTTCCGTGGAGTCGGGGTTCCCATCCGGAAGCCGGTTGAGGGTCCCACCCAGCTCCGCGTTAAACCTCTGCCAGTTCGCCTTCCGGGGATTCCGAAACACTTTCCTATCCGGCTTACGGACATTCAAGTCGAAGAGGATCCAACAGTGATCAGAAAGTGATGCTTTGTCAGATACTCTCCAGTTCGAGATCTCCGCAGTACCATTATCATTTATAAGCGTTATGTCTAAGACTTCCCTTCTGTTACTAGTAATAAATGTTGGTGAATCACCCCTATTACATATAACTAGGTTAGTACTAAGGACAAAACTGAACAAAGCCTCACCCCTACTATTGGTATTAGAGCTACCCCAAGTAGTGTGATGGGCGTTAGCATCACACCCTACGACTAAGTTCTTCTTACCTTGTTCGGCCATTGCGATCAATGACCTTGTTTCTCTAGAGGGGACGTCCGTGCCTTCGTCGTACGGTAGGTAAACCGAAGCCATCGTTAGTTCACCCTCCTTTCCCGTAACCTCCACCACCGTCTGGTCACCCGAGCTGAAATTAGTTAACATTAGTACGTGGAGATCTTTGCTAGCAACGATACAAGTTCTAACCTTGCCTTCGCTGCTGTTATAAAAGAGGCTGTATTTCGATGACCCTAATCCCTTAACCCGATTATGGAGGATCCATGGTTCTTGGATCAGGGCCACATCAAGCTGCTCCTTGTTCATGAGCAGCATAAGATTGGCTGATGCGGCCTTACTGTGATGCAGGTTTATTTGCACTACTTTCATTTTTAGTAGCACTTTCCTTCACCACAGCTGCCGTACCGCCAGGCTGCGCCTTCTTCATGAGTCTCACAGGAAACTCACCAGCCCCGAAGAATAGGCGCATATGCCTCTCTTTTTTCATCGCTTCCGGCGGATCCTCGATAACAAAGATTATGCTTTTTGTGCCGTCTTCGTTGCTCTCAATTGCTACTACTTCCCAGTCATCCATAGGGACCGCTGGGTTTTGTGCCTTTAGAAAGCCGAGGATCTCGCTTTTCTCAAATTCCATTTCCGGTACGCTCATCTTGGCTTTAGGCCTCTCTGGTACCTCGTCCAAGGGGACTGCCTTTAGTGCAGCCCCCTCCCACAGTTTGAAGGTGGGTACAACCTTCTTCGCAAAGTCATGTGATAGCTGGTCCTTGCAGTCCAGCCTACTCACACCTCGCCTCCAGTTAGTGAGACCAAACGTTGGCGCAGTTTTCCCAGCATTCCCTCGAATGTGGTCGAAGATCGCTCTAGCCAAAGCCTTCTCGATCATCTTCCCCTGTTCGAAGGTATACTGGCCACTCGGCCTGCCGGAATCTATCACAGCTAGCTGTAAAGCATTCCGAGCAGCCCCTCCGAACTGCACTGCCGTGTTGACCTTCACTCTTTTTGATGGATTTCCGGCTTCCTCTTGGGATCTTACCCTCTTCGCCTTGAAATCCTCTCTTTTCTTGGGAGCTGGCACGTTTTCTGGTTTGCCCTTACCAGTCTTATCGACCGCGTTAGGGGCCACCTTAGTAGAACCTGCCTTAGCGGCTACAGTCCTTCCCGTGCCCTTGGTTTTCAGGTTCTCACCTTCGCCTAGGGTCTGGGTGCAGCTAGAACCCGCCTTATCGGCTTCGGTTCCACCTGGCCCAGCCCTCCGCTCCCTTTTCTTGGGGGGATTTATGGTCTTTTTATCCCCCTTGCCTTCTCTGGCTTTTTTGCCGGATGTGCCCTTGTCAGCCCTTGGTCTCGTTAGGACATCCTTGGCAATCACCTCTTCTGCCCAAGCGAGCTTCTCCTTCTCCATATCGGAGAGCAGGGGTCTGCCCTTTTCCTCAAGCAAGCGCTTAAGGTGTACAGCTTTTTTGTACTCCTTAAGCCTCAGCTTTCCTTGGGTTAATTTCTTAGGTTTCTTGGCATCCTTTCTCCGTGTTAAACCTTCTTGGGCTGTCTCTTCAGAATCAGCGAGTAATTCCTCCTCTAATTCCTTGGAGATGACCTCGTCTAACACGCTGGATCCCCTAGGTTTGGCTTCTTCCTCTCTGTCACTGACCACAGCAAGTAGTGCGTCTGCCACCGACTCGAGAGAGAGCTCTTCCTCTTTACTTTCTTTTTGTGTTTTTGTTTTGTTTAAATTTGAAATTTTGTACCCACGAGTACGGCCGGAAATATGGGTCCACTCCGACAGAGCCGCCGAATATCGGAGTAAGGCATTTGAATACCTTAGGCCTCGCCTGTGCACCTAAGGGAGCTCGTTAGCGGTTGGAAATAAACCCTCCAACCTTTCATCCTTCGGCACGGTTTTAAGAAGCTCACACCACCACTGGAGTAGGGTTGACTATCTCTTGGTTCCCGGCCCGGAACCCATGTCGTTGACAAGGCTTCCCTGGCCAGTGTAAGCCCCAGCACCACGGCAAGGTGGATAGTCCCGCTGGGGACGGACGGAGGTACCAACCAATCCATGGTTATTTCATTTGGCATTTGGCAGTTAAGACGGCTAAAACATCCACGAAGTTTTATTTTATAATTTTCCATTACTTGATTGTCATTAAATGCGGTCCTTAATCAAACAGGAGTGGATCACCCACTACTTACTTACATACTTACTTAGGTGGCGCTAAAGTCCGTGGTGAACCTGGGCCTCAACCAACAAGCGTCTCCAGCCGGCACGGTCTTTGGCCAGCTGTTTCCAGTGCCGCACGCCCAGTTGGTTGAGGTCCCCTTCCACCTGCGTGCGCCACCGCTGAGGCGGCCGTCCTCTGCCGCGCCTCCCTTCCGGAGTGGATTCGAAGACTTTTCGGGTCGGAGCTGTATCTTCCATGCGCTCTACATGGCCTAGCCACCTTAGACGCTGTATCCGTAGACGTCGTACCAGGCCGATGTCGCTGTACAACCCGTACAGTTCTTCGTTATATCTTCTCCTCCATACACCGTTTGAACAAACGGGACCGTAGATAGTGCGCAGAATTTTCCTCTCGAAACGACCAAGGGCATCTTCATCCGCTTTTGTTAAGGTCCAAGCCTCTGCGCCGTAAAGGAGGACTGGGATGATTAAGGTCTTATATAGTGTCACCTTGGTTTTCCGAGAGAGGGCTCTACTTCTCAATTGCCTCTTGAGCCCAAAGAAACAGCGGTTGGCAAGAGTGATTCTGCGTTTTATCTCAGCGCTGGTGTTGTTGTCGCTGGTTATCAGTGAGCCAAGGTAGACGAATTCCTTGACCACTTCAAAGTTATATCCGCCCATGGTGACGTTCTGGCCAATACGTCGGTGTTGTCCGTCTCTTTTAGATGAAAGCAGATATTTGGTTTTACCCTCATTAACCTTGAGACCCATCTTAGCCGCTTCTACCTCAATGCTCACGAAAGCCTCATTGACGTCTTGCTGTTTTCGTCCAATTACGTCAATATCGTCGGCGTACGCAAGCAATTGCGTAGACTTGAAATAAATCGTACCTCTTGTGTTGGCCAGTGACTCTTGCACGATCTTTTCAAGCACGATGTTGAAAAAGTTGCACGACAACGCATCGCCCTGCCTAAATCCTTTTTTAACATCAAAGGTCTCGGTTTGCTCATTACCGACCTTAATGGAGCAGCGAGAATTCTCCATTGTCATCCTGCACAGTCGGACGAGTTTGACAGGGATGTCAAAACTAGACATGGCTTTGTACAGCTCGTCTCTATATACGCTGTCATACGCGGCCTTGAAATCGACGAAGAGGTGGTGAGTGTCAATTTGGTATTCCTGGTTCTTCTCCAAGATCTGCCGTAGCGTAAATATTTGGTCTATTGTGGATTTACCTGGCCTGAAACCACCCTGATAAGAGCCGATCAGGTTATCCACAAACGGTTTCAGGCGTTCACACAAAACGGCAGAGAAGATCTTATATG
Source organism: Eumerus sabulonum (assembly GCA_951905685.1). Lineage (NCBI taxonomy): Eukaryota > Metazoa > Arthropoda > Insecta > Diptera > Syrphidae > Eumerus > Eumerus sabulonum. Next base: position 246,142,152 of record OX645060.1, read on the forward strand.
CGATGTTAAGGAGACTTATTCCCCTATAGTTGGCGCAGTTATAGGGGTCTCCTTTCTTATGGACCGGGCAAACGATGCTGAGATTCCATTCGTCGGGCATGCTTTCCTCCGACCATACCTTGCAGATGAGATGGTGCATGCACCTTACCTGCTCATCTACAGCCGCCTTAAAAAGCTCAGCAGACAGGCCGTCTGCGCCAGCGGCTTTATTAGACTTAAGTCGTGATATCGCTATTTTGACTTCGTCTAGGTCGGGTGGACTGAATTCTGTTACTTCGTGGTCCATTGCGAATGGCTCGTTCTGCCTGACAGCGGTATCTTGTCTATCATCGCCATTATACAGTCTGCAGAAGTGGTCTTTCCAAATCCTCAGCATCGACTGCGACTCTACTACCAGTTCTCCATTTTCATCCCTGTAGGCCGCCACTCTGGCTTTGTAGCCATGGTATGTTCGTTTTACCTTGTTGTAAAACTTACGGGGGTCATTCCTGCGGAAGCATCTCTCCATCTCCTCGATCTCACGCTTTCCGTGCTCTCTCTTCTTTCTTCTGAAAAGCGTGTGTTCCTCTCTTCTCTTCTGCTCATAGATTTCGCGAGCAGTTCTCGTCCGTCGTTGCAGCATGGCTTTATATGCTTCTTGTTTTGCTGCATGGGCTTGTTCGCATTGTTCATCGAACCAGGGGCTTCTAGGTGGCGGCGGTTTGAAACCCAGCACCTCTGAGGCAGCATCTCTGACGGCGCTCTGGCAATGAGCCCATTCCTGCTCTATTGTTTGTGCTGCTGTGGGCGGATTTTGAGAGAGCTTTGAGGAGACACGATCGGCAAAGATTCTGGCAGTCTCTTGCGATTGTAGCATTCCAACGTCAAACTTACGTAGTCCTACTCGACTCCTAAGCATTCTTGATATCCTCATTCGTACATTGGCTACAACAAGGTAGTGGTCCGGGTCGATGTTGGCCCCTCGGAAGGTTCGTACGTCGAGAATACAGGAGGAGTGTCTGGCGTCGATCGCAATATGATCAATCTGGTTGGTGGTCGATTGGTCACAAGACCGCCAGGTACCCTTGTGGATGTTGAGATGGGGGAATCGCGTGCTTGCTACAAGTAGGTTACGCCCCGCTAGGAAATCGATTAGCCTTAATCCGTTGTCGGATGTGGTGTTATGGAGGCTATGCTTTCCTATGATCGACTCAAATATGTCCTCTTTGCCCAGTTTTGCATTAAAATCTCCTGGGACTATTTTTGTGTGGAAGCTGGGACATTGGGAATAGGTTCGATCTAGGAGATCGTAGAATTCTTCTTTGAGTCGATCGTCCTTTCCCTCCGTTGGGGCGTGAGCGCATATTAAACTAATGTTTCCAAATTTAGCTTTGATGCGGATTGTTATGAGGCGTTCGCTTACATCTCGGAAGCGATCACCCACTAACACCGTCTAAATCAGCCATACCCAACCTGCAGCCCAATCTCTTCTGCTCAATGCGTGCTTTTGGGATCGATGAGTCTCTCTTTCAAGGGATTAGAAGCTACCTTTCGAATCGTTCAATTCACGTTGTTTTGGACGGATTCAAGTCTGATACTCACTTTGTAAATGCCGGTGTTCCCCAGGGCTCCGTTTTGTCTCCGACACTCTTTCTCATTTTTATAAATGATCTCTTGTCTGTTACTTATAATCCAATTCACTCCTTCGCTGACGACAGTATCCTCAGCTTCTCATATTCGTTTACCAGTTTAGGACCCTGCACTTCGGTTGTAGATAATGAGCGGCAGCGTATGTTAAGCCCATTAAATTCCGATATCGACAGCATCATCCAATGGGGTAAAACCAAAAGAGTGGAATTTAATGCTTCCAAAACACAATGCTGTCTTCTGTCGTTTAAGCGTATAAATAACCCGCAGCCATTATCCATGGATGGCACTTGCATCTCAGAAACTGAAAAGCTTTCCATCCTGGGTATGAGTGTTGCTCACAATCTTAATTGGAGCGACCATATATTCAGTGTCGCCAAGAATGCTGCGAAATGCCTAGGATTCTTATACAGATGCAAGAAATATTTCTCACCCTTAGATCTGGCTACAATCTATAAGGCTTTCATTCGCCCCAAATTAGAGTTTAACGCTCATGTCTGGTCCGGTGCTTCCAAGACCTCACTGCACCTACTAGACACAATACAAAAACGAGCCATAAAACTGATAGGTGACTACAGCATTACCAAAACATTAGACTCGCTGGAACACCGAAGGAATGTTACCTGCCTCTCCCTGTTTTGTCGTTACTACCACCAAAAATGCTCTGATGAAATAGCCAGTTGCATTCCGCCCCTTCAACATTTCTCCCGCAATACACGTCTCTCTAGGAATGCTCACCAATATACTCTGAAGCCCGCTTTCGGACGTACTGTCAAATATAGAGAATCTTTCATTAACCGAACCACACGAATCTGGAACTCCCTGCCGTCCTCTGCTTCTTCGTCCCTCGGGGTTGGATTCAAAGACTCTCCGGGCTGGAGCTGTGGTGTCCATTCACTCTACATGGCCCAGCCATCTTAGGCGTTGAATCCGTAGACGCCTGACTAGGCTCATGTCGCTGTACAGCCCGTAAAGTTTATAGGCCCAAAAATCACGCGCAAAATCTTTCTCTCGAACCGACCAAGGGCCTCCTCATCCGCTTTTGATAGTGTCCATGCTTCTGCGCCGTACAACAGGACCGGGATGATAAGGGTCTTATATAGAGTCAACTTTGTCGTTCGGGAGAGGGCTCTATTACTCAGTTGCCTCCTGAGCCCAAAGAAACAGCGATTGGCAAGAGTGATTCTGCGTTTGATTTCGGAGCTGATGTCGTTGTTCCAGGTCACTGCGATGCCAAGGTAGACGAAGTCCTTAACTACCTCGAACTTAAATCTGCCTACACAAACGTTCTGGCCGAGACGTCGGTGTTGAGCGTCCTTTTTTGATGACAGCAAATATTTAGTTTTGCCCTCGTTTACCGCCAAACCAATTTTCGCCGCCTCCATCTCAATACTCGCAAACGCCTCATTGACATCTCGCTGCGATCTACCTATTATGTCAATGTCGTCGGCGTATGCAAGGAGTTGCGAGGATTTGAAATAGATTGTGCCTCTTGTATTGGCCAGTGATTTTTGCACAATCATTTCCAATATGATGTTGAAAAATTAAACGACGGCGCATCGCCCTGCCTAAATCCTTTTTTGACATCAAAACTATCGGTAAGGTGTTCACCGATTCGGATGGAGCAGCGAGCATTCTCCAAAGTCATCCTGCATAGTCTGACGAGCTTAGCAGGTATGTCAAAGGTAGACACAGCGTTGTATAGCTCGTCTCTGATTACGCTGTCGTATGCGGCTTTGAAGTCGACAAATAGGTGGTGAGTGTCGACTTGAAATTCATTGGTTTTCTCCAGTATCTACCGTAGTGTGAAGATTTGGTCGATGGTGGACTTCCCTGGCCTGAATCCGCACTGATAAGGACCTATCAGCTTATTTACAAAAGGTTTCAGGCGTTCACACAAAACGGCAGAGAAGATTTTGTAGGCGATATTAAGGAGTCTTATTCCTCTATAGTTGGCGCAATCAGAGGGGTCTCCTTTCTTGTGGATCGGGCATACGATGCTGAGACTCCATTCCTCGGGCGTGCTTTCCTCTAACCATACCTTACGGATGAGCTGGTGCTTGCTCCCAACCAGGTCATCCCCAGCTGCTTTGAAGAGCTCAGCAGACAGTCCGTCTGCGCCAGCAGCTTTATTTGACCTGAGCTTCGATATGGCAATCTTAACTTCGTCGAGGTCAGGGGGACAGAATTCTCTGCGGTCTCAATCGATTAGAAATAAATCATTCTGCCTGACAGCGGTATATTGACTAACATCGCCGTTATACAGTCTGCAGAAGTGGTTTTTCCATATTCTCAGCATCGACTGCGGTTCTACTACTAGGTGTCCGTTCTCATCCCTGCAGGCTTCCGTTCTGGCTTTATAACCTTGGCATGTTCGCTTTATCTGTTGATAAAACTTTCGAACGTCACGCCTGCAGTAACACCTCTCCATATCCTCAATCGCGCGCTTCTCGTGCTCTTTCTTCTTTCTTCTAAGAAGCTTATGCTCATCCCTTCTTTTTAACTCGTAGAGCTCACGAGCTACTCTTGTTCTTTTGTGCAGCGAGGCTTTATACGCGTCCTGCTTCGCTGTGTGAATCCTCCTGCACTCGCCATCGAACCAGGTGTTCTTTGTGGTGGAGCCTTGAAGCCCAAAACTTCGGATGCAGAGCTTTTCAGGGCTTGTTTGCAGAGGCTCCACTGCTGTTCTATTGATAGCGTGGAGGATTGAGGTGTATTGGAGAGCTGAAGGGAGACGCGATCGGTAAAAGCACGAGCGGTTTCTGGCGATAGTAGCTTTCCGACGTCATAAGTTGCGTTCGTGATATCCGTAAGATCTTGGCTACTACAAGATAGTGGTCCGAGTCGATGTTAGCCCCTCGGAAAGTTCGAACATCGAGAATAGTGGAGGAGTGTCTCACGTCGATCGCGATGTGATCAATTTGGTTGGTAGTCGATTGATCAAAAGACCGCCAGGTGCCTTTTTGTATATCGAGGTGCGGGAAGCGCGTACTGGCTAGAAGGAGATTTCGCCCCCCAGCAAGATCAATCAGCCTGTGTCCGTTATCGGAGGTGGTGTCGTGTAGGCTATGTTTGCCGATGACTCGTTCAAATATGCTTTCCTTACCCAGCTTAGCATTGAAGTCTCCTAGTACAATTTTGATGTCATAGCTGGGACATTGGGCATACCTTCTGTCTAGGAGATCGTAGAACTCATCTTTGGCGGAGTCATCCTTGTCTTCCGTGGGGGCTTGGACGCAGATCAGGCTGATGTTAAAAAATTTGGCCATGATACGGATTGTTATGAGGCGTTCGCTCACATGCCGAAAGCTTAGGACTTTTTGCCTTAGGTTAGGTTAAGTATATGGGTGCCCTATTGACGTAAAGTCAAGGCTCACGCAGACTACGTTGAGTCCATTGTGCCCACCTGTTTTGTTTAACCCGTTGATACCTATTCATTTACCGTCGAGCTGGACCAACCAGACGAGGATAAAAATCCCAGTATTCTGTTCAGCCCGATATTACCTACCTCTTCTAGTCCCGAAAGGAAGTATCTTCCCAGGAAAATATTCCTTTTTTGGGCTAGCGCCGGGCATTCGCATAGCATGTGACGAACGGACTCAATTTCCTCTTCGTCCCTGCAGCTTCTGCAGAAGTCATTGTAGGGCTGGCCTAGTCGAGCTGCATGATAGGATAGCATGCAGTGCCCGGTGAGGGCACCGACTGCCAGTCGAATGTTCCCACGATTGAACTTCAGCAGATTTTTCGTTCTTTTCTTATCATAGACGGGCCAAGTCGATTTCGCCGTTGCGCATGTATCTAAGCGACACCAGCGCTTATTGGCTTTCACCAATAGCTCCGTCTGTATCTCCCTGTAGAGCGCACTGATCCCACCCTAGCCAACTCGTCCGCCCTCTCGTTTCCGGAGATATTCATGTGACCAGGTACCCAGCAAAGGGTCACCTCATTCCGGCACCTGTGCCAACATCCATTTTGGATCCATCGGTGTAGAGTGCCAGTTCACTTTCCGTGCGTACCAAATCACTGGTCCATTCCTCCCTGGAGGGAATTCTAATAGAGAATCTCCTCTCCCAGGAAGGAAGTCGGGTGACATAGTCCGTTACGGTTCTGAATCTCGAGACGGCCCATCGATCCAAGACTGATGCATGTCCGTGAGGACTCCTTTTCCAGAGACCCGATTCCTGTAATCTTAGCGCAGTTCTGGTTGAGGCGCTCTCGCAGTACAAGTCCAGGGGTGGGAGGTTCAGCATGACTTCAAGGGCCGCCGTTGGTGTGGACTTCATAGATCCCGTCACCGCCAGACAGCCAGCCCTTTGAACCTTTGACACACTCTGAAGATGATACTTTTTCTCAAGCGCCTTCCATCAGACAACCGAGCCATAGACTAGGATAGGTCTCACTACCGCAGTGTACAACCAATGTACTAACCTCGGTTTGAGGCCCCATGTCTGTCCAAAGGCGTCCTTGCACGAGTATAGTGCCACATAGGCCTTTTTGATTCTTTCCTCAATATTTTCTCTCCAACTAAGTTTGGAGTCCAGGATTATGCCCAGATATTTCGCAGATTTTCCAGGGGTCTTTTTGCCTTAGTCCACCTCGAACAACAAATCCGCATCCAAACAATCGTTGCGCTCTCTCCCTATAGCAGTCGCCGTAGTAAATATCGCAGTTTTTCATCCGCTTTATACCCGGTCCATTCCATCTCATTTCCTGGATGGCGGTGATGTCCGCTTTATAGCGGGCTAGGGCATCCGCAAGTTGTTCGGCTGCACGTGGCCGGTTTAGGGGCCTAACATTCCACGTACAAAGGCGAAGATCATTGTCCTTCTTTCGATTTTTGCAAGGTTCGTCAACATAAATCCGGTCTGTTATATCCGAGGCTTGTTGTTTCGGAGTTTGTGTTTTTTTTTACGGTTACGGCTTACTAGGCCGTAGCCCTACCGACTAATCCTGTTTTTTGGCGCAGGAGGCTCGCCATTCGCCCTTCCCCGTCTGCAATTTCCATAGGAAATCTCCAGATGGCACCACGAGGAGGTGGGGATAGGACTTACTAACAGTGCCGCAAGATGTTCGACTGCGGTGGCTCTTCTCGCTTTTTAGCAGGCCAGCATCCGTCGGATAGATGCTACCCCTACGAGGCCTTTGTTAGTCCTTTGCCATCCACACACACACACACACATACATCTCTAGAAATACGATGAATTTGGACTCTGGTATCCTTGAAACGGGGAGATACATAGGTACTTATGTCAAAATTTGCAATGCAATAAAACTTTGAGCAGAGCATTTCTCGGCGAACTTTTAAGGACATCTCATATAATTAAGTCGTAGCCTGGTGCTTTATTTGGCTTGAGGGATTTTATGATATTTTCCAGTTCGAAAAGTGTATGTAGCTCGCGTCATTCTGTATTCCCCGGTCGTTTCCAGAGTAAAAATTGTGGATCGATTACAAAAAACCCGGAAATGAGTAATGGTAAAGTAATGAATGCCTACAGTAATAAAAAATCCTTTTTGCACTACTTTCTCTAAGTATTATTATTTTCCATTATTCCGTACATAATGGGTTTTTGAAAAAACCATAAACTATAACACTGCGCTTTCCCTTTTTGTGCGCCACTTCAAGTCGGCTATACATATTTAACAAAACGAGGAATTGAATAATTGCACGCAATTGAAAACAATACGAAACTTATCAAATACCAATTTCCTTTACATTAGTGATGTTTATCACATACAGTGGTGTCCAGATAAATAGCACACCCGTAGGTTCTTATACATTATGTTGCGCCAAAAGTCTAAAATGAGGTTCAGATTTTTTTTTTGTTTCATAACTGATGTGCGTTTATATGTACTTTATTAAAAAAACACATAATTCCTTTAAATCAACTCAAAAATATAAATAATTCAAAATGGGACAAAATAAAAAAGTAGCACTTACATACATGCTTACATTTCTGGGCAGGTATAGCTTCCCAAGCAGAGGGCATGGGCTCGGACATACAGGGTAAAGTTGTTGATTGCTCTCAACCTGGGGAGATGCCAGCAACGATCCCTGTTTAATTGCCCGGCTCAAGTTGACATACGGCCTCCTCACGGCGCCCCCTGGATAGCCTCTTCAACAACCGTTGGGAGGTGAACAAACGTATGCAGTGAAAAAACCCCGACCAAAATGGCGGTTGTGCGGCGGGCTAACAATCCGCCCACGTAAAAAAACCTAAAGTCATGAATGAGCAAGATGCCTCGGATACACGGACGGATACTCGACGACGACAACGCACGAAAAAGGAACACGATTTGCGAGTATGCTCCTGGAATGTCCGAACCCTGTACACTCCCGGAGCTGCTCATAAACTACAAGGAATCCTCACGCAGTACAAGGCGGATATTACTGCGGTCCAGGAAATACGCTGGATAGGAAACGGTATGATTAGGAAGAAAAATTGCGACATTTATGACAGCTGTCACAAAAGGTTGCACTTACTGGGATGCGGATTTGTCGTGGGAAAGCGGTTAAGGTCGAAGGTCATCGACCTTAAACCTTTAAGTGATCGCCTGGCTGTGATCCGCATAAGAGGCAGATTTTATAACATCAGCCTTATATGTGCACACGCCCCTACCGACGAGGCTGAAGACCCTATCAAGGAGGACTTCTATGACCTCCTGGACAACGCCTACGGAGCTTGTCCGGAGTACGATGTAAAAATCGTTCTCGGGGACTTCAACGCCAAAATCGGGAAGAAAAACACCCTTGGCGGAGTGATCGGAAAGCACAGCCTCCACGATACAACAACAGATATCGGCTTCCGACTCGCTGACTTTGCGACAGTTCGTAATGCGGTGATAAGTAGCACAAGATTCCCTCGCAAGCGAATCCACACAGCAACCTGGCGATCTCCGGACGGTCGAACCGCCAACCAAATCGACCATGTGCTCACTGACGCAAGGCACTTGTCAAACATCCTGGATGTGCGAACATTCAGAGGGGCAAATGTCGACTTTGACCACTTCCTCATAGCAGCAAGATTCAGAGCTCGACTGTCCAATGTCAGAAAGCTGCACCAGCCCATCAGGAGGAGGTTCGACATTGGGCGCCTGAGCACACCGGAGGTTGCCAGAGTCTACAGGGAGCAGCTGAGCGAAAGACTCTACGGTATGCCTACGTCGAACACAAATGCCAATAATATGTGGCTGCATTGCCGCTCAGCCATTCAGGAAGTAGCCGAAACCACCTTAGGATACCTACCACCCCCAACAAGAAACCCGTGGTATGATGGCGACTGATGGCTTCAAAAAGGGCACCCTGGCTCTTCGAAGCTGCGAGGGTAATCTTGTCACCGACCCGGCGGGAATAGTGGATGTATTTAAGCAGCACTTCCAGCAGCTGCTTAACGAGCATGACCAAGAGAGAGTGGTAGGGACCGAGGAAATCCCACCTCCAGCCACTGAAGTAGTCCTCCCACCCAGCATCGAAGAAGTCGGCACAGCTATTCAGAAGCTGAAGAACAACAAGGCCGCAGGCTCAGGTGGCTTGCCATCTGAGCTCTTCAAGGCTGGCGGCGATGTTCTGGTAGGGAGCATGCACCAGATCATCTGCTGAATTTGGGAAGATGAAAGGAAGTTGACGACTGGAATACCAGCTCTATATGCCCCATCCACAAAAAGGGCGATCCTACCTCTTGCAGGAACTATAGAGGTATATCCCTGCTCAATGTCGCATACAAGATCCTGTCCAGCGTATTGTATGAACGTCTAAAACCATTTTGCACCGCACTAATCGGCAGCTACCAGTGCGGCTTCCGGCCCGGCAAATCAACTATAGACCAAATTTTCACACCTCGACAAATCCTGGAAAAGACCAACGAGTTTCAAATCGATACACACCATCTTTTCATCGATTTCAAAGCCGCATACGACAGCATTCATCGTAAAGAACTCTTTGGGGCGATGACCGAATTCGGGATCCCGGTAAAACTGATCCAGTTGTGTCGCGCCACGCTAAAAAGCTCGCGATGCATCGTGCAACTCGGTTCTAGGACCTCGGAACCATTCGAAACATGCACCGAATTTCGGCAAGGAGATGCGCTGTCATGTGACTTCTTCAACCTGGTGCTGGAGCAGATAGTGCGACGGGCAGGCGTCAACAGGGAAGGCACTATCTTTTACAAGTCCATCCAGCTGCTAGGATACGCTAATGATATCGACATCATCGCGTGTTCTCGCCGTGGCATTGTGGAAGCATTCACGGCGATTGAAGAACAGGCGAAACGAGTTGATCTTAAGATCAATGAGGAGAAAACGAAATACATGCTGTCAAGCAAAAACCAATCCGTCGCTCACCACCTGGAACAAAATATAACAATTGACAGCTACAATTTCGAGGTAGTTAAGGAGTTTGTCTACGTAAATTCCACAAATGACATCACAGTGGAGATCCGGCATAGAATCGCCCTTGGCAACCGCTGCAACTTCTGCTTGTCCAAACAACTGGGGTCAAAACTCCTCACTTGGAAAACCAAAGTCATGCTTTACAAAACGCTCATTCTGCCAGTCTTGCTGTACGGAGCCGAAAGCTGGACGATAAGCAGGACAGCGGAGCTGATTTTGGGTTCTTTCGAAAGAAAAATTCTGCGCCGGATATTTGGTCCTGTCTGTGAGGAAGGTGAATGGAGAAGAAGACACAACCGCGAACTCTACGAGCTGTACCAAGATGTGGATGTAGTTCGGAAGGCAAGGATCCGTCGACTACACTGGCTCGGCCACATCGAGCGCATGGACAACAACGCTCCAGCTAAGAGGGTCGTCGACTCCAAACCTCCTGGTTCGGAGGTAATCGCGGATGTAAGACGTCTTGGCCTTGGCAACTGGAGGCAGCGTGCCCGGGACCGTCAAGGATGGAAGGCAGCTATAGCACAGGCTCAGATCCTCCATGGATCGCAGGCCTGATAAGTAAGTAAGTTAAAAATATTCAAACTAACCTCACTTAAATCACTATGAAATATTTTTTTTCTGACACACCATGATATGTGCTATTTATATGAACACCCAATTTGCAATGATCCCTAGCTCTATCGAATGCAAAACCAGGAAAGCCTAACGGGATCTTCTTGATAGTAAGTTTTCATATTCATAACGGTACTACCTTGGGATATTATGGCTTTACTCCTGTGCAGCTTGTTAGTACAGTGTGCTATTTATAAGAACACCACTGTAAAGTCGCGTAGCGATTTAAATTGAAAAGGAAATAGATGAGAACACTAGATGTGCCCTTGCCTTCGGCGGGACGTTGTTAATGCTTTGCTATTGTTCGGGGTAAACAAAGGATATGGCACTCGAACTGTTGACGACTTTTAACGGCTGAATTATTTCCTCAGATCCTTACTTACGTACTTGTACAGTAGGATCAACAAGGAAACATCTCTGAATTTAAGTATTTTAAAATTACTTTTCTAACGACAGCATTTGTTGGTACATATGTACGTATATTTCCTACACACATACATATGTGTACATTCTTAAGTAAAATAAATAGTAGATTATTCGTACGACTTTATATTCATTCCACTGTAATACTTTTAAGCCATACTGTCGAGGTAATTAGCTGAAAATCTTCCAAGAAAATGCATCAGGCATCGATCTTTGTCCAACACCAGTACAACTCCAGAGGATAACCTCGTGCTGCGTAATTTTTCTTTTTCCTCCATCACCATTTCTCCCGGATAGAATCCCATACAGAAGACAAGGAGCAAAACAGCAGCACCACTCTCGATTGGACGTACTCTTTTCTAACAACTACCTCGAATTCAGTATGCCTTTGGAAAGCAGTCCGCGTGGTACTATTCGTTATAGAGAGCGGGAGGATCGCTTTTCATTTTCTTTCTTTTTTTTTCTGGTTTAACATCTGACAAAAGAATAAACACGAGGCCCTCCATGTGCAAGTAGTGTGATGTCATGACATTATCTCTTCATTAAACTGTTATCAAACCCATTCGCGATTAGAGCACGATCAAGTGAAGAAGACAATTCGAAATATTGTTGCCTTTGGTCAGTTTTGTTTTTGCAACTATTGGTGAAACTCATAAAATAATATTGAAACGTTTCAACAATACCGGTGAGACGGGTGGTATGTTATAAGAAGAGACGCTGTCGATCGGCAAGTAAAGAATCAAAGAATCCTGTGACCAATCGAAGCAAAATGAGTCACAGTCTCATCCTTTTCGGTTTTGTAATCTTTTTGGCGTACTCCAGTGGTAAGGCTTTGTGGGGATTTTGGTTTTATTCAAATTTTCTTTCATCATTTGTCTATTTCTATTTTTAAACACATTTATCATGTGATAAGCCTTGAGGTATTCATTTCATTCACATGCCGTGATAGCGACATAGGTATTTACTTTAATTAGCAGACAGACACTCAGGTACTATGAGTCCATGGTCCATGAACAAAACTACGGAAATATGGGAGTTTGGTACAAAAGCACCACATTGCCTCAGGCCATTACAGAGTGTGTTTGAAATGGTTTTGAACTCAGGAAATATGTACTATCAAGGCAAGGAGCGTATATTCAAATATATGTATGTACATACTTATCTACTTACATGCATACATGTGTGCGTGTGCTTAGCACCTAGCCAAACGTTTTTTTTTTAAGTTTTGCAAACGGTACTGTGTACTCCTAGTTGTTTGTCGCCATTTCTCATAAATAAATCTCAGAAGGTGCAAGGTTTCTAGCTAAGAATAATACTAATTAAGTCGTAATGTGATACTACGCATTTGCTTCGATTTCAGGCAGGTATTTTGGTTTCAATTTCAAGAAATCGGGCTGTGAATTCTCCTCTATGAATTATTTTTTTCTACTAAAGAATTATTTCTGAGACTTTATGACACGACAAGGAGACAAGTGGTATGTCGAGACGTACAAACTCTTTAACAACTTTACCTTCGAATTACATATTTAACTCAATAATAATGACGGCGAGGATGTGAGCTTGCACCTTGATGACAGTATGTCTCGCAGTTACAAAATCATCGCTCTAAATTCGGTAACAACAAAAAGTCTTTTCAAGGAAGGGGGCGTTCAAGTATTACGTAACGCGCCCCCCACGTAACGCGCCGTAACGTAACCTGGGCCTCAAACCAACATGCCCCTCCATCTAGCACGATCTTTCGCTAGCCTTTTCCATTGCCTTTTCCTTTTCTAACTGTGTGCTTCATCTTAAGTGCGGCCCTCCTCTGTTTCTTTGTCCCTCGGGGTCGGATTCAAAGACTCTCCGGGCTGGAGCTGTGATGTGCATTCGCTCTACATGGCCTAGCCATCTTAGGCGTTGAATCCTTAGACGCCTGACTAGACTCATGTCGCTGTACAGCCCGTAAAGTTCGTGGTTGAATCTTTTCCTCCGTCCTCCGTCTGCGTTTATAAGCCCGAATATCACGCGCAAAATCTTTCTCTCCAACCGACCAAGTGCCTCCTCATCCGCTTTTTATAGTGTCCATGCTTCTGCGCCGTACGACAGGACCGGGATGATAAGGGTCTTATATAGAGTCAACTTTGTCGTTCGGGAGAGGGCTCTATTACTCAGTTGCCTCCTGAGCCCAAAGAAACAGCGATTGGCAAGAGTAATTCTGCGCTTGATTTCGGAACTGATGTCGCTGTTCCAGGTCACTGCGGAGCCAAGGTAGATGAAGTCCTTAACTACCTCGAACTTATATCTGCTTAAACAAACGTTCTGGCCGAGACGTCGGTGTTGAGCGTCCTTTTTTGATGACAGCATATATTTAGTTTTGCCCTCGTTTACCGCCAGACCAACTTTCGCCGCCTCGAACTCAATACTCGCAAACGCCTCATTGACATCTCGCTGTGATCTACCTATTATGTCAATATCGTCGGCGTATGCAAGGAGTTGCGAGGATTTTAAATAGACAGTGCCTCTTGTATTGGCCAGTGATTTTTGCACAATCATTTCCAATATGATGTTGAAGAAATCACACGACAGCGCATCGCCCTGCCTAAATCCTTTTTTGACATCAAAACTATCGGTAAGGTGTTCACCAATTCGGATGGAGCAGCGAGCATTCTCCAAAGTCATCCTGCATAGTCTGACGAGTTTAGCAGGTATGTCAAAGGTAGACATAGCGTTGTATAGCTCGTCTCTATTTACGCTGTCGTATGCGGCTTTGAAGTCGACAAATAGGTGGTGAGTGTCGACTTAAAATTCATTGGTTTTTTCCAGGATCTGCCGTAGTGTGAAGATTTGGTCGATGGTGGACTTCCCTGGCCTGAATCCGCACTGATAAGGACCTATCAGCTTATTTACAAAAGGCTTCAGGCGTTCACACAAAACGGCAGAGAAGATTTTGTAGGCGATGTTAAGGAGACTTATTCCTCTATAGTTGGCGCAATCAGAGGGGTCTCCTCTCTTGTGGATCGGGCATACGATGCTGACACTCCATTCCTCGGGCATGCTTTACTCTGACCATATCTTACGGATGAGCTGGTGCATGCTCCCAACCAGGTCATCCCCAGCTGCCTTGAAGAGCTCAGCAGACAGTCCGTCTGCGCCAGCAGCTTTATTCGACTTGAGCTTCGATATGGCAATCCTAACTTCGTCGAGGTCACGGGGACAGGATTCTCTGCGGTCTCCGTCGATTAGAAATGGATCATTCTGCCTGACAGCGGTATATTGACTAACATCGCCGTTATACCGTCTGCAGAAGTGGTTTTTCCATATTCTCAGCATCGACTGCGGTTCTACTACTAGGTGTCCATTCTCATCCCTGCAGGCTTCCGTTCTGGCTTTATAACCTTGGCATGTTCGCTTTATCTGTTGATGAAACTTTCGAACGTCACGCCTGCAGTAACACCTTTCCAAATCCTCAATCGCGCGCTTCTCGTGCTCTTTCTTCTGATAACCGTAGCTACTCTTGTTCTTTTGTGCAGCGAGGCTTTATACGCGTCCTGCTTCGCTGTGTGTGTCCTCCTGCACTCGCCATCGAACCAGGTGTTTCTTCGTGGTGGAGCCTTGAAGCCCAAACCTTCGGAAGCAGAGCTTTTCAGGGCTTGTTTGCAAAGGTTCCGCTGCTGTTCTATTGATAGCGTGGAAGGTTGAGGTGTATTGGAGAACTTAAGAGAGACACGATCGGTAAAAGCACGAGTGGTTTCTGGCGATAGTAGCTTTCCGACGTCATAACTTTGAGTTCTTTCTCTACTCCGTTGCGTTCGTGATATCCGTAATCGCATCCTGGCTACTACAAAGTAGTGGTCCGAGTCGATGTTCGCCCCTCGGAAAGTTCGAACATCAAGAATAGTGGAGGTGTGTCTGACGTCGATCGCGATGTGATCAATCTGGTTGGTAGTCGATTGATCAAAAGACCGCCAGGTGCCTTTGTGTATATCGAGGTGCGGGAAGCGCGTCCTGGCTAGAAGGAGATTTCGCCCCGTAGCAAGATCAATCAGCCTGTGTCCGTTATTGGAGGTGGTGTCGTGTAGGCTATGTTTGCCGATGACTCCTTCAAAGATGCTTTCCTTACCCAACTTGGGACTGAAGTCTCCTAGTACAATTTTGATGTCATAGCTGGGACATTGGGCATACGTTCTGTCTAGGAGATCGTAGAACTCATCTTTGGCGGAGTCATCCTTGTCTTCCGTGGGGGCGTGGGCGCAGATCAGGCTGATGTTAAAAAAATTAGCCTTGATACGGATCGTTATGAGGCGTTCGCTCACGTGCCGAAATCTTAGGACTTTTTGCCTTAGTCCACCTCGAACAACAAATCCGCATCCAAACAATCGTTGCCCTCTCTCCCTATAGCAGTCGCCGTAGTAAATATCGCAGTTTTTCATCCGCTTTATGCCCGGTCCATTCCATCGCATTTCCTGGATGGCGGTGATGTCCGCTTTATAGCGGTCTAGGGCGTCCGCAAGTTGTTCGGCTGCACGTGGCCTGTTTAGGGACCTAACATTCCATCCTAACATAACATTGGCGAGCTTACGTTCATTAAAAAATGAGAGGAAATAAGAAAAAATGAGAGCGAGAGAAAACGTAAGCTCACGTAACCAAAGGAGACAAAAGTCGAACACGTCGGAAATTTTTGTGCGTTTGAACGACTGTTGCTGTGTATTGATGTGTATGCTGTATCTGTGTATTTCTTGGTTTGTGTTGTGTACGTTTACGTCAGTGTTTTGACATGGAGCAGCTAATAAAATTAAGGTTAGCATGCGACGAAGCATTTCTCGTAACACGAGAATGAAGTTGAGTATGTCTCTCGTAGGAGCTGAGATGATCCCCTTAGGAGGCAGCGCACTCATATGTTATGTGCCCTGCAGTTTCTTCGTCCTCAAGACAGAGTCGTAACTCAGTTTCAGACGACCGTAAGGTAGCTGACCAGTCTTCTGATATCGACTCTATTAAGCTTAAGAATATTAATAGAGTGTTTGTTCCGGGGTCGTATAAATCTTTTCGATTGGCAAAGTCAAAAGGGCAGGTGTAGCGATTTTTCTCACTGCCGCAGAAAGATTCAGGACTTATGTACCTTTCGCTGGAACTTTTCCTTTCGAGATGATCAGCGATTTTATTGCTTTTAGTACCTTTGTGCCCTGGCACCCACCAGAGTTTGATTTTGTTTTTTTGGCTAGGTCTTTTAGGGCATCATGGCATTCCCTAAAGGATTTGGAGTTCGTGCTATACGAAGTCAGCTCTGCTTGGCTATCATAGAGTATACTGATGGTTATTCCTCTTATGCCAGTCTCTAAGTTTAGATTGGCGGATGTTAGGATAGTTATAATTCAGATTAGAAGATACTGGGACTCATTCGTAGGATCTTGCTAATCCTCCAATTTGGTCCAAAGATGCCGGCGATAACGCCAGAAATAATTTTGGAGCCATCAGTATACCACCTAAAGCCTTTGACGTTGAGCAAGAGATCACTGGTTTTCCAAGCTGTGCGGTTTGGGATTAATATCTTAAATCTCTTGTCAAAAGGGAAGGTGTGTGGTAATGCGTCTGAGACCGTGGTATTCATATCCAGCTCAGGAAGCTGGATTGAAGGTCCTATAGGTCACATTATAGGTCTGTTCCCGAGCGAAGAATGCTGATTGCACTACGTAATGCAACCTTTTTAATAAAAAGGTGCAGTGGAGTAAGTCCAATTAGTGCTTCTTGAGCTGCCGAAGGGCAGGTTGGCATTTTTTTTTTTTTTGCACAGTTGCGCTGGCAAGTCAGTATGAGAGCCTTTATAGGCTAAGAACGGCTGATAATGCAAATCTCCCTCTTTTGAGGACATTACAGTATGAACTCACCTTAACAACAACGATTACGGCAATGTTTTTTTTTTTTTTTTGTTTTTTTTGTTAGAGACTCGCGCAGGTTCAAGAGTTTTTCATATTCTCTTATGATGTGTTGACACACACAACCTGAACGGAGTGCAGTGGTTGGGGTCGTTGATGTTCGTTCACTACTCTCAGGGGTGGTTGTCCTAGACCTAGACAGGACGAGAGGCGACCAAATTCCGCGTTGGTTGGATGAATATCGGTTGACTATATACTGTGAGTGTTATGCCTGCAGCAGTACGTCTGGTCACTTTACATTCACAACTGCGTTGCATACTTTTTGTCCGTATAGGAATTACTTTTTCTTGGCTATGAAGCGAATTTGAACCATAAACCTTCCGCTCGGCGGTCGATGATGTTAACCACTGCACCACGGCCACCCCCTTGCGTGCGTATTTCGTGCCCCCGAAGAGAAAAGGACTAATGACGAGTTTTACCTGTACCCTCACCTCTATTAGCTACTTATGTACTTACTTAGATGTCGTTGCAATCCGATGTGAACCTGGCCTCTAATCAACAGGCTTCTTCATTCCCAGTTGGTAAAAGTCCCCTTCTATCTGTGTGCGCCACCTTAGATTCGGTGGTCCCTCAGGGTGGTTGTCCTAGATAGGATTCGACAGGAACTCGACTGAATTTTCATGTTGGTTGTAGTTCTCAGCAAATTTTCCATTCATACAGAGAGTATGAATTTGAAGTGACCATATACTATGAGTGTTATACCTTCATCACTATTTTGATCACTTCCCATTCACAACAGCTGTGTTCCACTGTGTTATCCATTCGCTCTACATGGCCTAGCCACCTTAGACGTTGAATCTGTAGACGCCGTACTAGGCTGATGTCGCTATACAGCCCCTATAGTTCGTCGTTGTATCTTTTCCTCCACTCCCCGTTTATACAAACGGGACCATAGATTGAACGCAGACCCTCCAAGGGCCTCCTCAACCGCTTTCGTTAAAGTCCAGGCCTCTGCGCCATAGAGGAGGACCGGGCTTTGTACAGCACAACTTTGGTCTTTCGAGAGAGGGCTCTACTTCTCAATTGCCTCTTGAGCCCAATGAAGCAGCGGTTGGTAAACGTAATTATACGTTTGATATCAGCACCGGTGTTGTTGTCGCTGGTCACTATTGAGCCAAGGTAGGCAAAGTCCTTAACCACTTCGAATTTATAGCTGGCAAGTGTGACGTTCTGGTCGAAACGTCGGTGTTGTGAGCCTTTTTTGGTTGCATATGTATATTTCGTTCTACCCTTGCTAACCGAAAGACCCATTTTAGCCGCTTAATTGACGGTGGTTCGTCCGATTATGTTAATGCCATCCGTGTACGTAAGCAGTCGCGCGGACTTGATCGTACCCCTTATGTTGGCCAGTGAGACTTGTATGACCTTTTCAAGTACGATGTTGAAAAAAAATACATAACAGCACGTTACCTTGTTACCTTAACATCAAAGATCTCGGTCAATTCACTACCGACGTTATTGGAGCAGCGAGAGTTGCCCATTATCACCCTGCACAATCTGACGAGTTTGGCAAGGATGTCAAAACTAGATATGGCGCTGTATAGCTCGTCTTTGTGTACGTAGGCAGCTTTGAAATCGACGAAAAGGTGATTGGTGTCGATTCGGTATTCTTGGATCTTCTCCAAGATCTGCCGCCAGGATTTACCTGGCCTGAAGCCACATTGATAGGAACCTATCTGATTATCCACAAAGGGTTTCAGGCGTTCACACAGTACGGCAGATAAAATCTTATAGGCAATGTTAAGGAGACTTATTCCCCTGTAGTTGGCACAGTTAAAGGGTCTCTTTTCTTATGGACCGGGCAAACGATTCTGAGATTCCATTCGTCGGACAAGCTTTCCTCCGACCGTATTTTATAGATGAGCTGGTGCATGCGCCCTAACAGATCACCTCCAACCGCTTTAAGTAGCTCGGCAGGCAGGCTGTCTGTCTGGGTCGACGGAATTCTCTTATTCTTCGTCCGTTGTGAATGGATCATTCTGCCTGACAGCTGTATTAGATCTTTCATCGCCGTTAAACAGTCTACAGAAGTGTTCCTTCAATATTCTCAGCATCGACTGTGACTCTACTACTAGTTGTTCGTCTTCATCCCTACAAGCTTTTGCTTTATAGCCCTGGAATGTTTGTTTTACTTTTTTCGTAAACTTGCGAGCGTTATTCCTGTGGTAGCATCTCTCCATCTCCTCGACCTCACGCTTTTCATGTTCTCTTTTTGTTTCTTTAAAAGCGTGTTTTCCTCTCTCCTTTTCTGTTCGTAATGTTCACGAGCGGCTCTCTACGTAGTATAGCTTTGTAGGCGGCATGCTTTGCTGCACTCCTAATGCTGACCAAACCAGGCGTTTCTAGTTGGCGGAGGCATGAAACACAACACATCAAAAGCAGCGTCTCTGACGGCGCGTTGGCAGTTGTTGTTCTGTGGAATATGACAGTGTCATTGGAATTTGCGAGAGGTTGAGGGAAGCTTGATCGGCAAAGATACTAGCGGTCTCCTGTGATTGTAGCATTACGACATAAAACTTTCGTTGTCCAGCTCGATACCGTGGCATCCTTGATATCTTCATGCGTACCTTGGCTCCAACAAGGTAGTGATCCGAGTCGATGTTGGCTCCTCGGGAGGTTCGTACATCTAGGATGCTGGAAGAGTGCCTGGCGTCAATCGCATTTGATCAATCTGGTTGATGGTCTACTGATCAGGTGATCGCCAGGTTCCTTTATGGATGTTGAGATGCGGAAATCATGTGCTAGCTAGAAGTCGATTACGCCCCCCCGACTGTGTCATCTTGCACAGTCGGACGAGTTTGGCAGGGATGTTAAAACTAGACATGGCTTTGTATAGCTCATCTCTATACACGCTGTCATATGCAGCCTTGAAATCGACGAAGAGGTGGTGAGTGTCGATTTGGTATTCCTGGGTCTTCTCCAAGATCTGCCGTAGCGTAAATATTTGGTCTATTGTGGATTTACCTGGCCTGAAACCACACTGATAAGAGCCGATCAGTTTATCCACAAACGGTCTCAGACATTCACACAATACGGCAGAGAGGATCTTATATGCGATGTTAAATAGACTTATACCCCTATAGTTGGCGCAGTTATAGGGGTCTCCTTTCTTATGGACCGGGCAAACGATGCTGAGATTCCATTCGTCGGGCATGCTTTCCTCCGACCATATCTTGCAAATGAGATGGTGCTTGCACCTTACCAGCTCATCTCCAGCCACCTTAAGAAGCTCAGCAGACAGGCCGTCTGCGCCCGCGGCTTTATTAGACTTAAGTCTTGATATTGCTATTTTGACTTCGTCTAGGTCGGGTGGACTGAATTCTGTTTCATTGTCGTCCATTACGAATGGCTCGTTCTGCCTGACAGCGGTATCTTGTCTATCATCGCCGTTATACAGTCTGCAGAAGTGGTCTTTCCAAATCCTCAGCATCGACTGCGACTCTACTACCAGTTCTCCATTTTCATCCCTGCAGGCCGCCGTTCTGGCTTTGTAGCCATGGCTAGTTCGTTTTACCTTATTGTAAAACTTACGGGCGTCATTCCTGCGGAAGCATCTCTCCATCTCATCGATCTCACGCTTTCCGTGCTCTCTCTTCTTTCTTCTGAAAAGCGTGTGTTCCTCTCTTCTCTTCTGCTCATAGATTTCGCGAGCAGCTCTCGTCCGTCGTTGCAGCATGGCTTTATATGCCTCTTGTTTTGCTGCATGGGCTTGTTCGCATTGTTCATCGAACCAGGGGTTTCTAGGTGGTGGCGGTTTGAAACCCAGCACCTCTGAGGCAGCGTCTCTGACGCCGCTCTGGCAATGCGTCCATTTCTGCTCTATTGTTTGTGCTGCTGTGGGCGGATTTTGAGAGAGCTTGGAGGAGACACGATCGGCAAAGATTCTGGCAGTCTCTTGCGACAATATATGGTCAGTATATGGTCACTCCAAATTCATACTCTATGTCTGCAGTTCGAATATAACACCATAGTGGCATGCAACATTGGCTGAGAACTACAATCAACGTGAAAATTCAGTCGAGTTTCTCTCGAATCCTATCTAGGACAACCACCCCTGGAGAATAGTGAACGAACATCTACGACCCAAACCGTCTGCACTCCGTTCAAGTTGTGTGACGAGCATAATAAGAGTATGACTCTTGAGCCTGCGAGTAAAAAAATGCTCAGTTCCTTTCCTGAGTTACACTTACCAAGGTCATACGCACCAGCTTCACTCCCCTACTTACTCTAACCCACTGTTCGCCAGGCACTTACTGTTCAAACCAAATTTAAAATTTCCAGACCGGTTCAGTCCGGTTGAAGGTAAACGTCCATGCCCGGGAATGCACATTCTAAATGTCCCCAAATGCATTTCAACTACGCACTATCTTGACGGTCTTACCATTCAGATTCTCGTTTAAGAAATTCCCTATCTGACATAGGTTTAGAACAACCGGTTTCGTGAAGATACATCTTTAGAAGACATTAATATCCAGAACGCGTAAATCATCGGTCTCATTTTGTAGTGCATATAGATACATAAATAAAAATAGGGAGATCGTCGGAATAGTCTTTGTAGTGCGGAAACATCCATTTAATTTCGTATTTATATCCACAAATTACCGCGTTCCGAACCACCCAAGATCATGTACAACCCGAATAACGAAGGGCAGAAACATTTTCAAAGTGAATTCAAACGTCCGCAAAACAACCTTCCAATTGTTGTACAATCATCCCTTAGCAAGAAACGATATTGGTTTATGGACTCTAGAAAAGTGATAAACAGCTGGACAGCATCTTCGAACACGTGTGGTGGCCACATGTCTTCAGTCTTTTCAGTTTGTCGTGATCAATTCAGAAACATGTTAGAAACGACATTCTTTCACTACAAATGTGCTTACCCTTTTCATTTATCAGATCAATCGTATCGCGTTTGCTTACCCCCGAATGATCCTCAATTTATGATTACTTATTTCTCTCCCTCCCCTTCACACATCAAATACAGATCCCAAATCAAATCCGAACTAACTACCACACGAATACCATTTGATTTTATGACTCTGGCAGACAGCATTTCCATAAAAGTGCATCCTCTTCGACTTCTCGAGGGCAATTCTTCTATGAAGACCGAGAGAAAAATCAGAATTTTCTCAAAGGGATTAAAGGGCACGTTGTCATACATACATGCATGCTACATGCCCGATTGGGGAAAAAGGAATTATTCATTCAATGCCTACGCGTTGCCGCTCCCTTGATTTCAAGGAATCTCGATAAGCCTCTTCATTCGCTTTGTTGGTGTAAATATTTTCGAAATATACGAGTGTGAATCGAATATTTTTTTTTATTAATGAATTTCATCCATTCACTTTGGTTTTGTCGGTTTCAGCTTTTGTTTTTAATCCACCGCTTTGCTATGTATGCGTCAGGCACTTCCTAAAAATGCGTGATTTATTTATAGACAACTGACAGCCCATTAAGGCAAGTATGGTCTTTGTGGCTTATATATGGTAAGTGCAATGGTAGCGGTAGGTACGAAGAAATATTATTAAATCTAAGAAGGAATGTGCGGGAATTAAATTTCCTTTCAACTCCTATTGTGAAGACTAATCTAGTTTACAATTTCAATAACGCCAATTGGAATAAATTTAAACGTCTCGCGAGGCACAAAGTTAGCGATTTGATCGATGTTTATAGTACTTACTTACTTATCAGGCCAGCGATCCATGGAGGATCTGAGCCTGAGCTATAGCTGCCTTCCATCCTTGACGGTCCCGGGCACGCTGCTTCCAGTTGTCATGACCAAGATGTCTTACATCCGCGATTACTTGGTCTTAATACCGGAGGTTCGGTCTTCCTCTTCTTCTCGAACCAGGAGGCTCGGAGTCGAAGACCCTCTTAGCTGGAGCGTTGATGTCCATGCGCTCGATGTGGCCGAGCCAGTGTAGTCGACGGATCCTTGCCTTCCGAACTACATCCACATCTTGGTACAGCTCGTAGAGTTCGCGGTTGTGTCTTCTTCTCCATTCACCTTCCTCACAGACAGGACCAAATATCCGGCGCAGAATTTTTCTTTCGAAAGAACCCAAAATCAGCTCCGCTGTCCTGCTTATCGTCCAGCTTTCGGCTCCGTACAGCAAGACTGACAGTATGAGCGTTTTGTAAAGCATGACTTTGGTCTTTCGAGTGAGGAGTTTTGACTCCAGTTGTTTGGACAAGCCGAAGTAGCAGCGGTTGCCAAGGGCGATTCTATGCCGGATCTCCACTGTGGTGTCATTTGTGGAATTTATGTTTGCCCCGAGGTAGACAAACTCCTTAACTACCTCGAAATTGTAGCTGTCAATTGTTATATTTTGTCCCAGGTGGTGAGCGACGGATTGGTTTTTGCTTGACAGCATGTATTTCGTTTTGTCCTCATTGATCTTAAGACCAACTCGTTTCGCCTGTTCTTCAATCGCCGTGAATGCTTCCACAATGCCACGGCGAGAACACGCGATGATGTCGATATCATCTGCGTATCCTAGCATCTGGATGGACTTGTAAAAGATAGTGCCTTCCCTGTTGACGCCTGCCCGTCGCACTAACTGCTCCAGCACCAGGTTGAAGAAGTCACATGACAGCGCACCTCCTTGCCGAAATCCGGTGCATGTTTCGAATGGTTCCGAGGTTCTAGAACCGAGTTGCACGGTGCATCGCGTGTTTTTTAGCGTGGCGCGACACAACTGGATCAGTTTTACCGGGATCCCGAATTCGGCCATCGCCCCAAACAGTTCTTCACGATGAATGCTGTCGTATGCGGTCGATTCGAAACTCGTTGGTCTTTTCCAGGATTTGTCGAAGTGCGAACATTTGGTCCATAGTTGATTTGCCGGGCCGGAAGCCGCACTGGTAGCTGCCGATTAGTGCGGTGCAAAATGGTTTTAGACGTTCACACAATACGCTGGACAGGATCTTGTATGCGACATTGAGCAGAGATATACCTCTTTAGTTCTTGCTAGAGGTAGGATCGCCTTTTTTGTAGATGGGGCATATAGAGCTGGTACTCCAGTCGTCGGGCATGCTTTCATCTTCCCAAATTCTACAGATGATCTGGTGCATGCTCCCTACCAGAACATCGCCGCCAGCCTTGAAGAGCTCTGATGGCAAGCCATCTGAGCCTGCGGCCTTGTTGTTCTTCAGCTTCTGAATAGCTGTGCCGACTTCTTCGATGCTGGGTGGGAGGACTACTTCAGCGGCTGGAGTTGGGATTTCCTCGGTCCCTACCACTCTCTCTTGGTCATGCTCGTTAAGCAGCTGCTGGAAGTGCTGCTTAAATACATCCACTATTCCCTGCGGGTCGGTGACAAGATTACCCTCGCAGTTTCGAAGAGCCAGGGTGCCCTTTTTGAAGCCTCCTGCAAGGCCTTTGGCTTTCTTGTAAAAGGCTCGTATTTTATGTTTATCCCTAGACTCTCGATATCCTTGAGCTGGGAGGCTGCGAAGATTCTTTTCTTTTGTCGCAGTAGTTTTTTCTCCTCCCTTCTTCTGGCTCGGTACTCTTCTTGCGCTGCCATCATCCTTTTTATTTCCTTCTTCTTTACGAGGATATGCATGAGTAAGTTTCACTTTGAAGAATAATAATCCACTTGATAGATGTGAGCTTTTGTTGCTTAGTTGGATTTCTCGGGATCTACAAGTGGAAATTGTTTTCCTCTGCAGCGCCTTTTGGTACGCCTCGTCGGTTGCTGCCTTTTTCTGCTCACACTCGTTATCATACCAAGGGTTTCTTGTCGGGGGTAGTAGGTATCCTAAGGTGGAGGGGCAATGCAGCCACACATTATTGGCATTTGTGCTCGACGTAGGCATACCGTAGAGTCTTTCGCTCAGCTGCTCCCTGTAGACTCTGGCAACCTCCGGTGTGCTCAGGCGCCCAATGTCGTACCTCCTCCTGATGGGCTGGTACAGCTTTCTGACATTGGACAGTCGAGCTCTGTCTCCTTCTGCTACGAGGAAGTGGTCAGAGTCGACATTTGCCCCTCTGAATGTTCGCACATCCAGGATGTTTGACGAATGCCTTCCGTCAATGAGCACATGGTCGATTTGGTTGGCGGTTCGACCGTCCGGAGATCGCCAGGTTGCTGTGTGGATTCGCTTGCGAGGGAATCTTGTGCTACTTATAGCCAAATCGATAATCAACTCCAAATTGATACTGCTATTGACACTTTTAATATGGCGATATTGGAATGTATCGAGCAATCTGTACCCAAAAAAATTAATTCAAATGGAATTAATTCCATTCCATATAAAGGGTCCGCCAAATAACTTTTTTGAATGAAAATAATTTCATTCAAATGGCTGCCTCGGCTGGCCATGCAGTAGCCTACACGATCGGTCCAATTTGTAAGCACATTATCGATTGTGTGCAGCTGTATTTCACCAATGGCTTCACGACGGCACCCCACAAATAATAGTCCAACGGTGTCAAATCGCAGCTCCGAGGTGGCCAAACGACATCCGCTCTGCGGCTGATAATGCGATCTTCATCAAAAACAGGGCGCAAAACATCGAGTCTAGCTTCGGCTGTGTGGCACGTAACGTCGTCCTGTTGAAACCAAAATCCGCACCAAACAGTGACTTGTTTTGGGTGCACCGGCTTTTCAATGTATGCGTGCGGGTTTTCTGTGCCCCAAATGCGACAATTCTGCTTGTTTACATACCCGCCAAGATCAAAATGAGCTTCATCTGAAAATATGATTTTTTTGGCAAAATCGGCATCTTCTGTAAGTCGATCGCAGGCCCACTTAGCGAAGCGAAAACGCATTAGATGGTCAGTTGGCTTCCACTCCTGAACCAATTGGACTTTGTATGGCGTCATGCCAAGCTCTTTATGCAAAATTCGTCTCAATGATGTGTCCGAAATATTAAATTGTTGAGAACGACGGTGAATTGATGTTGATGGCACTTCACGCACACTTTCTGACGCAGCAGCAATATTCTCGGGTGTACGCACTGTTTTTGGCTTTTCACGCTTTGGTTTATCGATGAGGATGCCAGTTTCTTTCACTTATTTCACAAGATAACGAACATACGGAGCTGACGGTGCTTCTCTTCTTCCAAAATCCGTACGCAATTTTCGCACACATTCTGCAACATTACCATGATTTTCAAAGTAATGTCGCAATATTTCCCAGCGTTGTTCAAGCGTATTCTTCTTTGGTGGCGTTACAGCCCATGAAGGACCAGAGCCAAGCTTCTCTCAATCACCCATGTTGTGTGTGATATATTTTTCGCACAGGTGAAAGGGACCTACAGTTTAATGCCGATTCCGAACCGCGTGAGTCGAGAAGCTTTTTCATGGCAAGCTTACTATGGGGGGTTTTGCCAGTACCCCGCCGAGGAGGAACGTCGCGAAATAAACATTCGATGGCGTTGGTGTTATCGGGATCCGAACTCGCTCATCGTGCGCCAGAGCGTTCAAGCGTATACACAACCATATTCGTTCAGCGGAAGGATAAAACTAATTATCTGTGTTACCATTCACGAAATAAGCACTACTTGAAAAAAAAAACGTTATATGGCGGACCCTTTATTACAACTTGTCAAAATAAGAAACATCATAAGGCTAAATTGGGTCAGAACTAGGAACAGCTATAATCCCTTAATGCAACCATAAAGCTGTTAGTCCTGAATTTCATGAATCCTTCTTGGAACTACAAGTTACAAGAACTAAAAAAGGTAGTAAGCCATTTTGGGATATAATCCAGATTACTAAAAGAAAAAACCTTCAAATCCCTGCCCTAAAAGTGGGAAATTCAGTCTATCTCTCAAATTCTGATAAAGCTAACGCCCTAGCAAGCCAATTTTTTACAAATCACCAAATCACAAGTAATATGACTAGTAACATAGCCCCATAGACCTACACATACGGCACAGCTTGGATCCCTCCCTAATTTCTAAGGCACAGCACTCCTACTGTAAAGGTAGATCGGTCGAAACAGCTCTTCACACATTAGTGAGGAAAATCGAAAGATCCATCCATCTCAAAGAATATACTCTAACAGCCTTCCTAGACATAGAGGGCGCTTTTAACAACGTCACTCCGAAAGCAATAATAGAAGGGCTAGAAAAGATAAAGGTGGAGAGGACTCTGATAGAGCTGATCAACGAGTTGCTAATAACACGCAAGATTCACTCTAAGTGGGGAAGCCTAGTAACTACCAGAGTAGTTACCAAGGGAACCCTGCAAGGTGGGGTCCTCTCACCTCTTCTCTGGAATGTAGTTGTAAACGAACTACTAATCAAACTGGAGAAAGAAGGCTTGGACGTTGTTGCCTACGCCGATGACATTGCCATCACAATCTCAGGTAAATACCTATCTACACTGAATGACCGCATGCAAACGGCATTCTCACTTCTGTGCAAATGGGCGCATAATATCGGGCTCAGGATTAACCCAAAGAAAACGGAGCTCGTGCTTTTTACCAAAAAGCACAAAATCCCGGAAAACTGCCCTATCACTCTGCTCGATACCAGGTAGCCTACTCTTCTAGTGCCAAATTCCTTGGCATTATACTCGATAGGAAATTAACTTGGAAGAGCAATACAATTGAAAGAGCGAAAAAAGCAACAATAGCTCTCTACACATGTGAGAAAGCCCTAGATTACTTTATGGCTCTACATCACGGTCGTTAGACCCATACTAATGTATGGAGTGATAGTCTGGTGGACTGCACTAGACAAGACAACATACCACAAACAACTCGAGAAGGTACAAAGGATGGCATGTATGTGCATTACCGGGGCCCTCAGGTCCACACCAACGGCTGCGCTTAACATGATACTAGACCTTACACCACTCGATTTTTTCGGCAAACAAATTGCCACACACACGGCCATAAGACTAAAAGCCAACTCGAAATGGATAAGCTATGTCACTGGCCACTCCTCCATCCTGCAAAACAGGATAACTATGACAGAAAACCTAGACCACACAGAACCCACCATAGTCTTGGACAAAAACTTTACGATGATTTATCCGGACAGGAAGAACTGGACCCGCCAAACTCAACCGCGCAGAAACTGTGGATTTCAACACTTACGGGTCTAAAACCAAAGACGGGGTGGGCAGTGGACTTTTCTGCAAACAACTCAAGCTACATGTATGTATGTATGTTGGCGTTACAGTCCATGAAGAACCTGAGCCGAGCTTCTCTCAATCACCCATGTTGTGTGTGATTTCATTTTCACATAGGTGAAAGGGACCTACAGTTTATTGCCGGTTCCGAACGACGAATTTCGAGAAGCTTTTCATGACAATTTAACTACAGGGAGTTTTGTCAGAACCCCGCTGAGGAGAAACACCGTGAAAAACACGTTCGATGACATGGCTGTGTCGGGATTCGATCCCGAGTCATCGGCGTCAGAGGCCAACACACTACCCACTGCGCCACGGTACTCTCACTGCTTTTGTACTTCCCTTTAAAAATACTGCAATGCGTTTACACAACATTGTGTACAACATTGAACACCCTGTTTGATTCGGTTATGGTTTGAGCCCGGGAAATAGGTAAGTACAAGAACTTAGCCAGGACAATTTGTTTTATATTTCCCATAAAATTCTAACCTATACTCCTACACTGATGAGTTTATAGCTAACTACAAATTGTCCGCCTGAAAATATACTACCTTATTCAATTTTCGTTCGATTTCATTTCAACAGAGTCCAAGGATCTTGTTCTAAACGGAAGCGCATCACAGCTAACTACAGAGGAAACGGTAACTATCATCCCAGACATCAACCAAATCCTACTGAACGAAATTCAAACGAACAATTCCGAGAATCACTCAATTCGCAAAGAACTCGAACCAAACGATATCGTGAGCACATATCTAACAACTAATACCGAAAATGAAGTTGTAGAACCGGAAATAATGACGATTAACCATGTTCACGATGGCGATAAGCAGTCTTTGAAAATACTTAATATCCCAGACACAGATAGTGAGGATGTGGCAACCGCGCTCGAGGAAACCATTCGTAACTCTGTTAAGGATGAAATACAACTCGAACAGAATTTCGAGACACCGGCAAGTGATGTCATCAATCACATCCCAGAACCCGACGTTCGTCAAACGCTCACGGAAGACCTAATGGCAATGGATTATCCTCAAGGTTTAAAGAACCACAATGAAAACAGTCATAGTGTTGAGCTCCCTCACACTATTAAACAAGGTATTGGACAACTTTTATCTTGAACGTACATACATATGTATGCCCAAGTGTTCATTCGTATCTTTTTCTTTTCTTTCAAGATTCAATTTCACTTCAAGAGGTCAAGACCACCGAACCGTCATTGGTACTTTCAAGCTCCACGACAATGTCGGCTATTACAGAAGTTGATTTCGAAGTTACTACCGTTGCTACAGATGATTATACCATAGTTCCGCAACAATTACAAACAATGCCCTTAGTACCAACCACCGAAGGAGTCGTTCACGACCATGATGATCATCGAAACAAGAGTGACGAAGAGTCGGTTATCATTCGACAAATGCGTGCCTTTAGCGATGAATCGGACACTAATGAAATTTCAACTGATAATGATGACGATTCAAAAGACTCGAAGGAATTAGAAGATTCGGAAAGTCCAGAATCGGAAGATTCTACGGATTCCGCAGATTCAGGTGAATCTAATAGCGATGAGAACTCGTTAGATGAATCGTTATCGAATTCGCTCGATTCATCGAAATCAGGAACAGGTGAAGAACAGAAAAAAATCGTTGATGTTTTGAACACTAAACCAATATCATCGGCCAATTCGAAAACTTCAACCGACACTACTTTCGAGACGTCCTCAGAAGATATACAGGAGGCCGAAACGACGCCAACAATTGAAAGCACAACTAAATCGGTTAAGGGGGAGCTAGATAACAGCTTTGTCCAAGGCAACCAAACAGAATTTCCAGTCCAAAACGTTTCGATGAACAACGATTTACCATCGACCACTGAAAAAATTGTTGTAGAACAAACGTCTGTCAGTGGTAAGGGATTAGAAGGAAATCAAGGAGATGAGGATTTAACATCCTTTAACGAATTTGAGGGAACTACAGAAGGGAGTAATATACTTGAAACACCATCCACCTCGAATAGCGTACATGAAATTCAACTCGAAAATCACATCCAAAAGAATGTGGTAAACGACTTGAACGCTATAGAACCATTATCATCGATACTACCTTCTGAAGAACCCGTAGATCAAATGACAACAGCGAACAACAGTCGTTTAGAAACAGCAAAATCCAATGACTTGGAAAAACCCACACGTTTAGAGGAACAAATCAAGGAGGACGAGCCCCCCTTAGTCCATACGAAACCAATCGAAATTTCGACTGACTCAAATGCAGATAAGACAAATGATGTTTTAGAAACTGAGCCGGACATACCTTCCTCCGAAGTCAAAATCACAAATGTAGAAAGCTTTACCCCAGAAGCACCTACCATCCTTGATGATAGTACGAATACATCTACAAAATTGGAACCTCACCCGAATTTCATATTAAGCAACTTATTTCCTGATACAACGACTCCATTGTCGTCAGGTTTAAATGACCACATTAGCTCAACAACTCCAACTGTGCAGAAGGCACTAGTAACCATAGATCCTGTAGACAAAGATCCAACCACCGAATCAACGAAAAAGTCTGAAATACAACTTATCCGAGAAACCCCGATTGTAAAACCTAGTACTGTCAATCACGAATACAAGATCCCACCTGAAGTGAACACCTCAATTAGAGCAGACAACCTGACCACAAAAATCCCTCTTCCTAACTCCATTCGCACAACTAAAGACGAAACTTTTGCAATCTCAGACGAAATAATATCGCCAGCAGCATCGGCCGTAGTTGTTGCAGAAGGCCTTGGAAAGGCTCTACCTACTCGCAGTGTAAACGATGAGCCCTCTACATCCTCATATTCATCAGAGAACAAAACAGCCGCTGTAGCAGTCATATGCCTGACTGTGTCCATTGTATTCGTAGCTCTTTCGGTAGCCTTGTATCTGATAACCTTCCAACGACACCACGGCACTCTAGATATAGAAATGCAAGAGCAACGCTGCGGAAAAGACGACCTGAACGATGACGAGGATGCGGAAACTAGAGTCACACTATTGCACCAGCTACCCTCGGTCGATAGTGATGAACAAAGCTTGGACTGATATGTACACAAGACTCCACAGAGCTCTTTTGTGCCTTGAATCCGTTTATAAATTATAAACATTTTGGAAAGAATAGATTTTTTTTTGTTTAGTCGGTAGAAGTAACTTCATCCCTGTTACTGGAGGAATGTAAATACAATTTAGAGTTGTTATTGTATTTTGTTAGTACAACATTATAACTTGAACTTATAACTTGACCTCATATTTACTATATTTGCTTTGTGCTAGGGAAGGCCAATGATTGTTTTGCCATATTACTATTGAGTACGGATAACCTGAGAATGTGTTGAGATTAGGTTCTAAGATAATAAAGTAAATTCGACAAAAACGCAGCGTTTCGATTCGTCATGTCATGTCATTGGGGCGACCTAGGTATTTTAGAGGAAGACTCATATGGGAAAAACCCTTACTACGTAAAACAGTGCTACAGCATGGTTTGAACCCGAATTCCGAAGGCCGAAGTTGGGACTCAGCAAACTCCTGGAGAAGCTTCTTCTTCTTCTTCTTAACGGGCGCTACAGTTCGGGGTGAACCTGGGCCTCAACCAACATGCCTCTCCACCTAGCACGATCTTTCGCTAGTCTTTTCCAATGCCGCACGCCCAGTTGGTTGAGGACCCTTTCCACCTGTGCGCGCCACCTTAGGTGCGGCCGTCCTCTATTTCTTCGTCCCTCGGGGTTGGATTCAAAGACTCTACGGGCTGGAGCTGTGGTGTCCATTCGCTCTACATGGCATAGCCATCTTAGGCGTTGGATCCGTCGCTGTACAACCCGTACAGTTCGTGATTGAATCTTCTCCTCCAACCCTCCTCTGTGTTTATGGGACCGAAAATCGAACGCAGAATCTTTCTCTCGAAACGACCAAGGATTTCCTCATCCGCTTTAGATAAAGTCCATGTTTCTGCGCCGTATAACAGGACCGGGATACTTAAGGTCTTATATAGGTTAGGTTAGGTATATGGGTGCCCTTTTGACATAAAGTCAAGGCTCACGTAGACTACGTTGAGTCCATTGTGCCCACTTGTTTTGTTTAACCCGTTGATACCTATACATACCATACAAGCCAGACGAGGATACAAATCCCAGCATTCTGTTCAGCCCAATATTACCTACCTCTTCTAGTCCCGAAAGGAAGTATCTTCCCAGGAATATATTCCTTTTTTGGGCTAGCGCCGGACATTCGCACAGCAAGTGACGAACGGACTCAATTTCCTCTTCGTCCCTGCAGCTTCTGCAAAAGTCATTGTAGGGCTGACCTAGTCGAGCTGCATGGTAGGATAGCATGCAGTGCCCGGTGAGGGCACCGACTGCCAGTCGAATGTCCCCACGATTGAACTTCAGCAGATTTTCCGTTCTTTTTTTATCATAGACGGGCCAAGTCGATCTCGCCGTTGCGCATGTATCTAAGCGACACCATCGCTTATTGGCTTTCACCAATAGCTCTGAGCACTGAGTGGTGCTTTGGTCTCAGCTGAGATCTGCGCAATGTTAGCACCTGATCCCACCCTAGCCAGCTCGTCCGCTCTCTCGTTGCCGGAGATATTCATATGACCAGGTACCCAGCAAAGGGTCACCTCATTTACATTGGATATCTCTTCTAACTTCTCCTTGCAGAGTTTGACGAGTTTGGATCTTATCCATGCTGCCTGCAGAGCCTTAATGGCTGCCTGGCTGTCAACATAGATGCTGATCCTTTTTCCTGTGATATTCTCTTTGCTGATCAGGTCCGCCGCCTGCTTGATAGCGAAGACTTCAGCTTGGAAGACGCTGCATCCATCATCGAGCCTGTAGGAGCGATGCATATCCCGAGACTCAAAATAGACTCCGGCACCTGTGCCGACATCCATTTTGGATATGTCGGTGTAAGTTGCCAGTTCATTTTCCGTGCGTACCATATCACCGGTCCATTCCTCCCTGGAGGGAATTCTAATAGAGAATCTCCTCTCACAGGAAGGAAGTCGGGTGACGTAGTCCGTTTCGGTTCTGAATCTCGAGATGGCCCATCGATCCAAGACTGATGCATGTCCGTGAGGACTCCTTTTCCAGAGACCTGATTCCTGTAATCTTAGCGCAGTTCTGGTCGCGGCGCTCTCGCAGTACATGTCCAGGGGTGGCAGGTTCAGCATGACTTCAAGAGCCGCCGTTGGTGTGGACTTCATAGATCCCGTCACCGCCAGACAGCCTGCTCTTTGAACCTTTGACACACACTGAAGATGACACTTTTTCTCAAGCGCCTTCCACCAAACAACCGAGCCATAGACTAGGATAGGTCTTACCACCGCAGTGTACAACCAATGTACTAACCTCGGTTTGAGGCCCCATGTCTTTCCAAAGGCTACCTTGCACGAATATAGTGCCACATAGGCCTTTTTGATTCTTTCTTCAATATTTTCTCTCCAACTAAGTTTGGAGTCCAGGATTATGCCAAGATATTTGGCAGATTTTCCAGGGATCAGATCTATACAATTCATACGGGGGTAGGTGTATCTTGGTACAGATCTTTTCCTTGTAAAGAGTACTACCTCTGTTTTCGCCGGATTTACTCCCAGACCTCGCCCCTTGACCCAGCTATCCCCTAACATCAGTGCATAGCTTAGTCTATCGCTGAGGACCTGCGGAAATTTTCCAGAGACTAAAATGGCAATGTCATCGGCGTAGGCTGTGACATTAAAACCCTCCGTCTCCAGAATCTTGGCCATTCCGTCGACCACAAGGAGCCATAGGAGGGGTGACAGAACGCCACCTCGTGGTGTACCTTTATTTACTTTCATTTGCCCAATCCAACTGCATACACCCGGGTTAATTTGGGCCATACGAAGGCTGGACACTATTGCCTCGGTACTAACGTTGTTAAAGGCACCCTCAATGTCAAGGAAGGCACCTAGAGTGAATTCCTTGATGCTGAGCGATTTTTCTATCGTAGAGACTACCCTATGCAGAGCAGTATCCACCGATTTTCCCTTTATGTACGCATTATGTGGTTGTGACAGATAACCGTCCCCAATCTCTTCCCTTACGTAAAAGTCTATTATTCGTCTATTATTCGTTCCAGCGTTTTCATCAGGAAGGACGACAGGCTGATAGGCCTAAAGTCCTTAGGTCTTATATAAGGTCAATTTGGTCATACGAGAGAGGGCTCTACTTCTCAGTTGCCTCTTGAGCCCAAAGAAGCAGCGGTTGGCAAGAGAAATTCTGCGCTTGATTTCGAAACTGGTGTCGTTGTTCCAAGTCACTGCGGAGCCGAGGTATATGAAGTCCTTAACTACCTCGAACTTATATCTGCCAATATGCACGTTCTGTCCAAGTGGTGACAAATGTCCTATTTAGTAGTAGAATCGCAGTCGATTCTGAGAATTTGGAAAAACCACTTCTGCAGACTGTATACCGGCGATGTTAGTCAATATACCGCTGTCAGGCAGAATGATCCATTTCTAATCGACGAAGTTCGGAGAGAATTCCATCCCACTGACCTCGACGAAGTTAAGATTGCCATTTCGAAACTCAAGTCGAATAAAGCTGCTGGTGCAGATGGATTGTCTGCTGAGCTCTTCAAAGCGGCTGGAGGTGAGCTGGTTAGGAGCATGCACCGGCTCATCTGTAAGACATGGTCAGAGGAAAGCATGCCCGAGGAATGGAGTCTCAGCATTGTTTGCCCGATCCACAAAAAAGGAGACCCCTTGGACTGCGCCAACTATAGAGGAATAAGTCTCCTTAATGTCGCATACAAGATCTTCGCTGCCGTTTTGTGTGAACGCCTGAAGCCATTCGTAAGCAAGGTGATAGGTCCTTATCAGTGTGGCTTCAGGCCAGGGAAGTCCACCATCGATCAAATCTTCACACTACGGCAGATCCTGGAGAAAACCAATGAATTTCAAATCCTCGCAACTCCTTGCATACGCCGACGACATTGACATAATAGGTAGATCGCAGCAAGATGTCAATGAGGCGTTTGCAAGTACATATTGAGATGGAGGCGGCAAAAATTGGTTTGGCAGTTAATGAGGGCAAGACTAAATACCTGCTGTCATCGAAAAAGGACATTTACCACCGACGTCTTGGACAGAACGTGCATATTGGCAGATATAAGTTCGAGGTAGTTAAGGACTTCATATACCTCGGCTCCGCAGTGACTTGGAACAACGACACCAGTTTCGAAATCAAGCGCAGAATTACTCTTGCCAACCGCTGCTTCTTTGGGCTCAAGAGGCAACTGAGTAATAGAGCCCTCTCCCGAACGACAAAGTTGACTCTATATAAGACCCTTATCATCCCGGTCCTGTTGTACGGCGCAGAAGCATGGACACTATCAAAAGCGGATGAGGAGGCCCTTGGTCGGTTCGAGAGAAAGATTTTGCGCGTGATTTTTGGGCCTATAAATGCAGACGGGGGATGGAGGAGAAGATTCAACCACAAACTTTACGGGCTGTACAGCGACATGAGCCTAGTCAGGCGTCTACAGATTCAACGCCTAAGATGGCTGGGCCATGTAGAGCGAATGGACACCACAGCTCCAGCCCGGAGAGTCTTTGAATCCAACCCCGAGGGACGAAGAAGCAGAGGACGGCCGCACTTAAGAAGGCTAGCGAAAGATCGTGCTAGATGGAGGGGCATGTTGGTTGAGGCCCAGGTTCACCCCGAACTGTAGCGCCCACTAAGAAGAAGAAGAAGATGACATCGAAGAAGCGGCTTATCAACTCAGTGAAGCACTCATCTCATCTTTAAGTAACAGGTGTACACCTAGGATAAATACACAGAAGCGGTGTGTGCCTTATTGGAATTCACAGCTTGAATCTCTAAGGAAACAGGTGAGATCTCTGTTTAACAGAGCCAAACTAACGAACAGTTTGACTGACTATAAATCTGCTCCAACGAAATGCTGAGGAATTCCAGGATAATGTCGTGGAGGAAACACTGCGAGAACATAGACTCGCTACCAACTGCGGCCCGACTCTATATAGTGATGTCCCAGGAGCATACAAATGGACTCGAGCTGCTTCGCAAATCAGACGGTACCTTTACTGTGTGAGATCGTCATTTGAACCTTCCTCGATATTGAGGGGGCTTTTGGTAATACTGGCTACAACTCAATCACCACTGCACTTTGCCGCAGAAGTGTAGACTATCCCACTGCCGCTGTATTAGGGCGATGTTAGAATATTAGCCACATTCGGAGAGGTCACGGTGACAGTATCGGCAGCTAAGGGGTGTCCACAAAGTGGGGTCCTTTCACCCCTTCTCTCTACAAGCTAACTAACCAATCTCGGCTACGAAGTCATCGCATACGTCGATGTTAGAGGCAGATGCGAAATTTCTGCCTCTGACCGCATGTGCTTCAGTCTATCTCTGACTGGTTCGGCAGAGAGGGTTTATCGGTTAACCCAAATAAGACAATCTTAGTCGCGTTTACAAAGAGGAGAAAGTTGCAGTCTTGCTTCGTCTTTCTAAATGGTACAAACCAAGGATTTGCAAAAAAACTTAAGTATGTAGGTATAGACCTTGATCGGCAATCTTACTGGAACTCCAACATCAAAAACGAATTCACAAAGGCGACTAAGGCATTGTGGGCCTGTCGACGCACTTACGGTAAGACATGTTGATTAAAACCTAAGGTGGATCACGTTAGTGGATCACTAGCGGCGATCCTTTGCTCAGTGTCAAGATCTTTAGATGGCTCCAAGATGGGTTCCGGCGTTGGCATTGGCATCTTTTGTTCAAATCGGAAAATCTCAGGACCTACAGGACCTAGCAACAAATTGTTCAAGGACGCCCAATCGAAAAGATTTATACTACATTTTGGAAAACTGTAGTCTGAAATATCATACCCACCGAAAGGTTCAGAGTATTTTATCCGGGTTAATGTCCATTGGATACAAGTACACCAATTTCTACTCGATCTTCATTGTGCAATTCCATTTCTTGAAACATTACAAGCTCTTGAATTTATATACACATACATTTAGGCGAAAAGGGGATAGTAGTTTCAATAGTGAAAGAACTAGCGATTGTACTTTTTTAACCCTAAATATATGCATCGGTTTTAATTTTTTTGTCATCGAAATTGTCTGCACTATGCATAACGCTCCCATATATCCTGTATTTCGCAGGATTATTCTGTTTTCTCATGCCAATATATCACTCCTGTATTTTCCTATGTACAATCGCAAGAGACTGCCGGAATCTTTGCCGATCGTGTCTCCTTCAACCTTTCTCAAAATCTGGCAGCGCAAACAATAGAGCAGGAATGGGCGCATTGCGAGAGCGCCGTCAGCCCAGCGCCCAACCTCAGAGGTGCTGGGTTACAAGCCGCCACCACCTAGAAACCCCTGGTTCGATGATCAATGCGAACAGGCCCATGCAGCAAAACAAGAAGCATATAAAGCCACGCTGAGGCCACAAGAGGCATATAAAGCCACGCTGAAACGACGGACGAGAGCTGCTCGCGAAATCTATGAGCAGAAGAGAAGAGAGGAGTACACGCTTCTCATTAGAAAGAAGAGAGAACACGGAAAGCGTGGTTTGGGGAAGAAAAAGATGCTTCCGCAGGAATGACGTCCGGAAGTTTTACAATAAGGCAATACGAACATGCCATGACTACAAAGCAAGAGTGGTGGCCTGCAGGGATGAAAATGGAGAACTGGTAGTAGAATCACAGTCGATGCTGAGGATTTGGCAAGACCACCTCTGCAGACTGTATAACGGCGATGACAGGCAAGATACCGTTGTCAGGCTGAACGATCCATTCGTATTGGGCGATGATATAAGAGAATTCCGTCCACCCGACCTAGATGAAGTCAAAATAGCGATATTAAGACTTAAGTCTAATAAAGCCGCGGGCGCAGACGGTCTGTCTGCTGAGCTTCTTAAGGCGGCTGGAGATTAGCTGGTAAGGTGCATGCACCATCTCATTTGCAAGGTATGGCCGGAGGAAAGCATGCCCGACGAATTGAATCTCATCATCGTTTGCCCGGTCCATAAAAAAGGAGACCCTATAACTGCGCCAACTATAGAGGAATAAGTCTCCTCAACATCGCGTATAAGTTCTTCTCTGCCGTATTGTGTGAACGCCTGAAACCGTTTGTGGATAACCTGGCCAACACAAGAGGTACGATTTATTTCAAGTCTACGCAATTGCTTGCGTACGCCGACGACATGGACATGATTGGAGGGAGACAACGAGATGTCAATGAGGCCTTTGTAAGCGTTGAGGTAGAAGCGGCTACGATGGGCCAAAAGGTAAATAAAGTGGTCAAGGAATTCTTCTACCTTGGCACACTGATGACCGACAACAACAACACTAGCGCTGAGATAAAACGCAAAATCACTCTTGCCAACCGCCCTCTAGCCCTCTCTCGGAAAACCAAGGTGACACTATATAAGACCTTGATTATCCCAGTCAAGGGCGGCGCAGAGGCGGATGAAGATGCCCTTGGTCGTTTCGAGCGGAACATTTTGTGCACTATCTACGGTCCCATTTGTTCAAACTGTGTATGGAGGAGAAGACTTAACGAAGAAGTGTACGGGTTGTACAGCGACATCGGCCTGGTACGACGCCTACGGATACAGTGTCTAAGGTAGCTAGGCCATGAAGAGGGCATGGAAAATACAACTCCGATCCGAAGAGTCTTCGAATCCACCCGGGAAGGAAGGCGCGGCAGAGGACGGCGGCATCTACGGTGACGCACGCAGGTGGAAAGGGACCTTAAGACCGTGCTCCCTAAAGCACTCATGGA
The DNA here is from genome assembly GCA_951905685.1 of Eumerus sabulonum. NCBI lineage: Eukaryota > Metazoa > Arthropoda > Insecta > Diptera > Syrphidae > Eumerus > Eumerus sabulonum. Next base: position 246,181,016 of record OX645060.1, read on the forward strand.
GTTGTTTGGAGTTGTTGTTTGAAGTTATTTGAATACAAGCATTTTTTTTTTTTTTTTTTTTCTGTTGGAGCACTCAGACGCAATTACTGGTCCATTGCACTCCAGACAGACACCTTACATTACTGTATTTTCCCCATTTTCTGGAGAAAAATGAGAAGAAGCTTCAGTGATGTAGAGCTAATAGATTCGGCACACACCACGTCGGCCCCAAGGGTCCGCCATCGTGCGCGAACAAGGGCTCTGCACTGTCATCCTCCCCGCAGCACACAGATAGGCGTCTCACTTATGCCAAGCACGGAGAGATGCTTAGCAAAAGTGTAATGGCCCGTAATGACTCCCACAAATCTTCTGCAGTCGATTCTCCTTAAAGACAGGAGGAATACTGCGGATTTCTTGCAAACATCAGGGCATACGCGCTTTGTCATCCTGCATCCTGGACAATTCCTCCATCTACGGTTGTGTGTATTAAACACCCAGTCAAGCACTAATTTGGGGCTAGTTAAAGGTTTGCACACAGCTTTGAGTGCAGTTTGGCTGTCCCTGCATATGCATATGCTTTCCACCTCCACACGTGCTTCACAACATAGTGCATGGCCATTAGGATTGCGTATATCTCTGATATCTCTGAGGACGCCGTGGCGCAGTGGTTAGTGTGTTGGACTCTGACGCACGATGAGCGAGTTCGGATCCCGATAACACCGACGCCATCAAATATTTATTTCGCGGCGTTTCTCCTCGGCGGGGTACTGGCAAAACCCCCCGTAGTATACTTGCCGTGAAAAAGCTTCTCGACTCACGCCGTTCGGAATCGGCATTAAACTGTAGGTCCCTTTCACCTATGTGAAAAGTAAATCACACACAACATGGGTGATTGAGAGAAGCTTGGCTCTGGTCCTTCATGGGCTGTAACGCCATCAAAGAAGAAGAAGATATCTCTGATTGGAAGACAGACGCATATTTTCCTAACGAGAAGTGCAGTCGGATGTTTTCGCGCTCAAGGAAGACTCCAGCACCGGACCCCCGCTCAGACCTGGAGCCATCCGTGAAAATGCGAAGATTATCCTTTCTAGGTTCAGTATCCAGCCAAAGCCAACCCTGATGCCATGGAAACTCGACCGTGAAACTACGGCGCAGTAGGATAACGGGCGTTAGTGCTTCAGAAGGCATGCCCATGAGACAGGACAATTCTCACGCAAGCACACTGTTATTCCTATGCGAGTTGTACCAAAAGCCATTTCTCTTCAGACGAGGCATGGCTTTCAGAGCACACCCTCTGATAAATACATATATCAAGAGGTGGAAGGTTCATCATAACATCTAGAGCAGCGCCCGGCGTGCTGGGGAGAACCCCCGTGCAGCTGAGACAAACCGTTCTTTGGAGTTTAGTGAAAGAGGCTACGACGTGTTTGCGTTTTAGTCTGTTCCACCAGACAACCGATGCATATGAGATTAGAGGTCTTGTCATTGCCGTTTAGATCCAGAGGACCTTTACCGGCGACAAAATCCATGTTTTGCCAAAAGCTCCTTGCTCCTTGCATTGCCAGAAAGCTGACAGGGGCTTGGTGGTTTTTGACTCAACATGCCTTGACCAGAGAAGCTTACTATCTAAGATGACTCTTAGATAATTAGCCTCCATGGATATCGGGATGGAAGTGCCTTTTAGTACCAGCTAAGTCATGTCGGTATTTTTCCTCCTTCTCTTAAAGAGAACGACATCGGTCTTGAGAGGATTGACTGACAGCCCATTTCTAGTACACCAATCATCGATCACGTTTAGCGCCGCCTGTGCTTTGAGACGGACAGTCGCTAGGCGGGAACCGACGACAGACACTCCTCCAGCATCCTAGATGTCCGAACTTTCCGAGGAGCCAACATCGACTCGGATAGTTACCTTGTTGCAGCCAAGGTACGGATGCGAATTTCCCGGAATCAACGGATTCGAGTAAGAACACCAAGATTTAACGTCGGTAAGCTGCAATCGCAGGAGACCACCAGGACCTTCGCCAATCAAGTCTCCCTCAATCTGCAGAAACCATACAACATCAATGGAGTCGTTATCATAACGCCATTAGAGAGGCCGCCTCAGATGTACTCGGTTTCGAGCCACCATCGCCACCATCGAGAAACCCCTGGTTTGATTATGAGTGCAGACAAGCCCATGTAGAGAAACAGAATGCATACATGGCCACATTGCATCGACGGACGAGAGCTGCCCCTGAGCTCTATGAACAGAAAAGGAGGGAGGAGCATGCGCTTCTGAGAAGGAAAAAGAAGGAGCACGAGAAGCGCGAGATCGAGGAGATGGAGAGATGTTACTGCAGGAACGACGTTCGAAAATTTTACCAGAAAGTAAAACGAACATGCCAAGGCTATAAAGCCAGAGCAGAAGCCTGCAGGGATGAGCACCGACAGCTAGTAGTGGAGTCACAGTCGATGCTGAGATTGTGGAAGAACCACTTCTGCAGACTGTATAACGGCGATGATAGTCAAAATGCCGCCGTCAGGCATGGCATTCACAATGGACGAAGACGAAGGAGAATCCCGTCCACCCGACCTAGACGATGTTATGATAGCGATATCGAAACTTAAGTCTTATAAAGCTGCTGGAGCAGACAGACTCCCCGCGGAGCTGTTTAAAGCAGCTGGCGATGAGCTGGTTAGGAACATGCACCAACTCATCTGCAAGATATGGTCGGAAGTCCACAGTACTGCGTCCAGGTTTCTACTGTATGTAATGCACTCTGCATAAGGTCGCATAGAGTGCTGGGAAAATTTCCTGTGGCGGCAATAGCAATGTCATCTGCATAGGCGGTCACAGCGTACCCTTCCTGTTCAAGCAACAGCAGTAGCTCGTTGACCACCACGTTCCACAGGAGAGGGGAGAGTACTCCACCCTGTAGTGTACCTCTGCTGACCATTCTAGTTGAGACGGCACCAGCGAAGTTGGCTTTGACAACTCTTTGTGCTAGCAGTTGTCGTACCAGCTCTATCACTGATCCCGTAACACCCAGATCAGTCAGCGCTTTGGTGACGGCCCATGGTTCAACATTGTTAAAGGCACCCTTAATGTCGAGAAAGGCGACTAGAGTATATTCCTTACGTTCCCGTGACATTTCTATTTTGCTGACCAGTGAGTGGAGTGCTGTTTCCACCGATTTGCCTTTGTTACAGGCATGTTGGTTATCCGACAGCCTTCCTGAGAGGCAACTGTAGCGAATGTGTGCGTCTAGAATCTTCTCTAGAGTTTTTAATAGAAAAGAAGTAAGACTAATAGGCCTCAAGTCATTTGCATACCTATGGGAGCTTTTGCCTGCCTTGGGTATGAAAATGACTTTGGTTACCTTCCACTTGATAGGGATGTATGATAGGAAGAGGCAACTCTTGTAAATGACTACAAGCCAGGGGAGGATGATATCTACCACCTGCTGAAGCTCATCCGGTCCCGGGGACTTGTAGGGTTCAAAGAAGAAGGTATGTATATACAAATATCTAAAGGAGAGCCACATATTGTGCAAAGTCAAAATATGCAAGTCAAGTCCATTCCATTCTTTTCCAAATTGTACGTTTCTTAACCTTGGCCGGTCTGGTAAATTTCATACTTTCAGCTCGACCGACACCCCAATCTCTTGCTTCGTAAGTATTCTTTGTTTGATGCATCTTAGTTTGTTCGTATATTTACTAAATTTAACGCACTCTTGCCGTATAAAATTTAACGCTGTCCTCAAGTTTGCTTGAAGATGGGCGAGGTAGAAGAAATCCAACAAACTTGAATGGATTGTCAATATGAACGTACATAAATATGTCACGGTCTGGAGGTTACTAGTGATTTTGTCTTCCCATAATCAGTCGTGCGAAACATCGGACTGTATGTGTACCCGTCCGGCTTCGTCTGCATCTGAGAATTTTTTTACTAAAATGTTTTAAGTTCCCAACCGAAGTGAATCACCCTTGACTAACTGCGGGATATGTACATAAGCAAATAACTTGCATACGAAAGGATGGTAGGTATGGACATCCATATGCATGAATGAATCACCTCGGACTTATCGCCGCTTCAATTAATTGTCCCTACTACAAACACAATTTTCCGGCACTCCTGAAACTAGAACGTGTGATTCTGTTAAAATACCCTCTGACAGGTTTCTATATATGTATGTACATCTATCCGTAGATCCATAGATTTCGTAAGCAACAACATTTCTTGAATGAGAAAATTCCAATTCAATTACCGTCGTCGTCGACTTTCTTGGATTTAGTCTTGGGTAATGACTGGCGCGATTTCACTTTTCTAGAACTGAGAACGCCCGAGAAATTTCTTTAACGGATGTGTTCTAAATGCGTTCGGAAAAAAAACAAATAGATATCCGTACAAAGTGACAGAAACGACGGCACCGGAAATGATTGTCACCTTACAGCGAGGCGTTTGCCTGCCTGGCTGCAATTCGAAAAATCCAAACCTCAAATAGGACAACTAAAACAGAAGAGGAACCTACTACGGAAACGCTAGTGCAACTACAGCATATGTCAATTAAAGGAAAAAAAATTCCACGCTGCAGGCATGCCTTTATGAGTAATGAACGCATCGCACGCCGATAGCTTCGTTGCAATGGCATGTGCCACGGATCACTATTCAAATATAATCCCAAAGGAATACCACGGATCCATATACTCAGCATAATCATCTATTTCAACAGCTGTACTCATGTAAACATCTTGTTGCCATCGCTGCCACCAGGTTACAAGATTGGGTAGAAACATTCTGGATGTCGACTGGGGATGATGTTAAACTGAAAAGACCATCCGATGGCGTAGCTCCGCCATGGCGTATAATTAATTTGTGGTCACTGCGCTCTTCGTTTTTCCATGTTGCGTAGGAAAATTACAAAACAAAGAACGACGTGGCGGGTTAGAGCGAACAGCATAATGGTACATAATCGAAATTGGATTTTCTTGAGTGGTTTCAAATTACTTGAAAACTGGAACACCTTTCCTTCCTTTCCTTTTTTTTCATATTAGCTGTGTATGTACGTACCTATGCCGAGGTCAGAATATGGTCAGCTTGATGGAGAGCACTAATTCGAGATCAAATAGGACAAAGACGTAAACAATGTTAATCTATCTCGACAGTGGCTGGTTATTTTCATTCGAAGAAATATAGTTTGTATTGATAGGTAGACAGTTGGAGTAAGATAATACCAACATTGTAATGTTATAGCCACGAGGCTTGGTGGGACGCATATTATAGTTTAAAAAAACAGCAGATGAAGACTTCCACTTCATTTCATTTCAGTCTGTAAGGAAATGGGAGTACTCATTCAATTGGAGCTGTATTAGGCATATGACTTAGCGTCATAGGCATAGGGAAATACTAATAGCAACATAATGGTAGAAGGTGCTACAAGTGCTTCTAGTCAGTTATCGAAATGAATTCATTACAGCAATCGAAACTGCCCTCCCTGCTCAATGTCGCATACAAGATCCTGTCCAGCGTATTGTGTGAACGTCTAAAACCATTTTGCACCGCACTAATCGGCAGCTACCAGTGCGGCTTCCGGCCCGGCAAATCAACTATAGACCAAATTTTCACACTTGGAAATCCTGGAAAAGACCAACGAGTTTCGAATCGATATACACCATCTTTTCATCGATTTCAAAGCCGCATACGACAGCATTCATCGTGAAGAACTGTTTGGTGCGATGGCCGAATCCGGGATCCCGGGAAAACTGATCCAGTTGAGTCGCGCCACGCTAAAAAACACGCGATGCACCGTGCAACTCGGTTCTAGGACCTCGGAACCATTCGAAACATGCACCGGATTTCGGCAATGTGACGAGTTGGTCTTAAGATCAATGAGGACAAAATGAAATACATGCTGTCAAACAAAAACCAATCCGTCGCTCACCACCTGGGACAAAACATAACAATTGACAGCTACAATTTCGAGGTAGTTAAGGAGTTTGTCTACCTCGGGGCAAACGTAAATTCCACAAATGACACCACAGTGGAGATCCGGCATAGAATCGCCCTTGGCAACCGTTGCTACTTCGGCTTGTCCAAACAACTGGGGTCAAAACTCCTCACTCGAAAGGCCAAAGTCATGCTTTACAAAACGCTCATTCTTGCTGTACGGAGCCGAAAGCTGGACGATAAGCAGGACAGCGGAGCTGATTTTGGGTTCTTTCGAAAGAAAAAATTCTGCGCCGGATATTTGGTCCTGTCTGTGAGGAAGGTGAATGGAGAAGAAGACACAACCGCGAACTCTACGAGCTGTACCAAGATGTGGATGTAGTTCGGAAGGCAAGGATCCGTCGACTACACTGGCTCGGCCACATCGAGCGCATGGACATTAACGCTCCAGCTGAGAGGGTCTTCGACTCCGAGCCTCCTGGTTCGAGAAGAAGAGGAAGACCGAACCACCGGTATAAAGACCAAGTAATCGCGGATGTAAGACATCTTGGTCTTGACAACTGGAAACAGCGTGCCCGGGACCGTCAAGGATGGAAGGCCGCTGTAGCTCAGGCTCAGATCCTCCATGGATCGCGGGCCTGATAAGTAAGTAAGACTATACTCAAATACCACACTCTGCTCCAGCGTCCAGGAAATTTCTACATATCTGGCAATGTCCCTGCTGTTCTATTCACACATTTCACCAAGCAGTTTGCATACAGTTTTCTTTTAATTTTTTGGCGGTAAAATTAATCTCCAAATCTTGAACCCTGAGACAACTTTCCCACGAAAAAACAAAGATGAATCTGTCGCACCTACCTCGACACACGCACCTTGCATGCACTCGCTTCGAATCCTAATGTTTTTTTTTTTTTTTTTTTTTATGCAGGACTATCCCTCGGGTTCATTGAATCCATTGAACTATTTAACTCGTAAAGATGGTGCACAAGAAATACGTCGTGCATTTAAAAGGAAAGGTACAATAGAACAAACAAAAAACACATGCCATTCACGGATGTGTGTACTCGTATATGGAAGCATTACAGGATCCCTTCGTTCAATCTAAATTCGTAAGGGTACACTTCAAATTCCACTTTATGTGTGTCAATGCATACACTGGCGTTTTTGGTTTCCCATTTTCCTACGATCAGGTATATCAAGCGGGCAATGCGCGCTTAAAATCAGTTTTCAAGCCGGCGAAACGCCAAACAATTTGGCGCTCATTTCACCAAAAACACCAAGAACACCTTGCGCGTCTGGATAATGTGAAAAGATTTACAAGCATAAGGGAGAAAGTGTACATATGTTACTGAAACCATCGTACGGATGCATAAAACAGTGATCGAACGAATTAAAAGCAAACTCGACTCACCAGGGAAAAGTAACTAAAAATAGTCGTCCCTTTGCACGTATGGACGTTTGTTTAAAACTGAAGGCATGAACACCCTCCTGCACGAGTGCAAGTCACTACTGTCAACAATTCTAAAGAAATTGTAAATGATCTTGTCACAGGGAGGCACGTCGCAACAGTGGGGATCTATTTTTGTCCATGTCTCTGACTTTAGACCCCTTCGAGTTACAGCTTTACATCTTTGGCTTTATTTGTGGTTATTTCTAGAAATATATGTACACGTACCGAAACCACCATCCACCCATATTGAATATAGAATATAGATTTTGTTATGATGTGGGGATCGGAATAGCAAAGTCGGAAAGGCACTACGCCCTTGTCCTTTGCCACATTTCGGATTTATAAATAAACTTCATAAGATGTCAGGGAATGGCATAGGCACAAATGATTTACACCCCATTTAGCTATAATGAGTTTGTTCAGGTTAGACTATCCAACATAGCACATATGTAGATCAGAAAAGTAGCAATGACGCTAGGTAACTAAAATATAGGCCGCCGCCGCAAAGAAATCCATAAGTTTATTGATCAGGAATTGTATTCAGTTAAGTCAAAAAAAGGGGGCATGGGCTCGGACATACAGGGTAAAGTTGTTGATTGCTCTCAACCTGGCGAGATGCCAGCAACGATCCCTGTTTAAATGCCCGGGTCAAGTTGGCATACGGCCTCCTCGCGACCGTTGGGAGGTGAAAAAGCGTATGCAGCGAAAAAAACCCCGACCAGAATGGCTGTTGTGCGGCGGGCTAACAATCCGCCCACGTAAAAAAACTTAAAGCTATGAATGAGCAAGATGCCTCGGATACACGGACGGATACTCGACGACGACAACGCACGAAAAAGGGACACGATTTGCGAGTATGGTCCCGGAGCTGCTCTCAAACTAGAAGGAATCCTCACGCAGTACAAGGCGGATATTACTGCGGTCCAGGAAATACGCTGGATAGGAAACGGTATGATAAGGAAGAAAAATTGCGACATTTATGACAGCTGTCACAAAAGGTTGCACTTACTGGGATGCGGATTTGTCGTGGGAAAGCGGTTAAGGTCGAAGATCATCGACTTTAAACCTATAAGTGATCGCCTGGCTGTGATCCGCATCAGAGGCAGATTTCATATGTGCACACGCCCCTACCGACGAGGCTGAAGCCAAGGAGGACTTCTACGACCTCCTGGGCAACGCCTACGGAGCTTGTCCGGAGTACGATGTAAAAATCGTGCTCGGGGACTTCAACGCCAAAATCGGTAAGGAAAACACCCTTGGCGGAATGATCGGAAAGCACAACCTCAGCTGTCGCTGACTTTGCGACAGCTCGTAATGCGGTGATAAGTAGCACAAGATTCCCTCGCAAGCGAATCCACACAGCAACCTGGCGATCTCCGGACGGTCGAACCGCCAACCAAATCGACCATGTGCTCATTGACGCAAGGCACTCGTCAAACATCCTGGATGTGCGAACATTCAGAGGGGCAAATGTCGACTCTGACCACTTCCTCGTAGCAGCAAGATTCAGAGCTCGACTGTCCAATGTCAGAAAGCTGCACCAGCCCATCAGGAGGAGGTTCGACATTGGGCGCCTGAACACACCGGAGGTTGCCAGAGTCTACAGGGAGCAGCTGAGCGAAAGTGTCTACGGTATGCCTACGTCGAACACAAATGCCAATAATATGTGGCTGCATTGCCGCTCAGCCATTCAGGAATTTGGCGGTGAGGTCTTTCCTACTAGCTTGGAAATGAGCTTAAAGGAGGGAGGAAAAAGTGGATCCAGAACCAGGGCAGTAATTATTATCTTCCATCGCTGGGTATATGAATCAAGGCGACTCATAAACATCTGGAGTACAATATTGGTATAGCCAACCTAATTGTCACACAATAAATGTTTCGAATAATTGAAAAAACGCCAGCTCGAAACATTCTTGACAAGAATCAAATATGTATCTACATGAGTATCTGCCATAAAAATTGTATTTAACAGAACGATAATTAACGAAAAACCAAGAACTCATAGTCATTTCATGCTTCACGCTGTATCCAAATCACCTCGTAATTTCACCGAAATTGCTCTCACTCGAAACTCCCGGGCCATGGTGCCATTTGCCTTCTTGCACGTTAGTATATTCCTTTACTTGTTAACGCCTCGCTGAACACCTGACGAACATCTGAACATTGAAAGGAAAGAGCAAAAGTAGAGATTTGATGGTGTTCCGGTTCAAGTACTTTTCATAATTTATGTCTTCGTCTCAACTTGACTTCTTAGATCTAAAAGACCAGAAAGTCTAATAACCTTTCCCTCCGTTAACATGTCATGTCAACTGGTTTCGAATGGATAATAATTACAACATCTTACAACCATATTTCATAAAAGAACTCAAGGAATACATATGTATGCGCACTAAAGATACTTTTTTTTCAATGAAACCCTGATTGGTAGATGTTTCTCTTCTGTTTTGTTGAACTGGATTGTTATCAGATTTAGAAGGAAAAGTGTTCAATCTCCTCTTCATCAACCACCTTTGGTCAAAGGATCAAAGGACTTGGACAACGTAATGTTTTGATGGCGTAGTGCTAAAACCGCGATTTTTCCTCTGCTATTTAGGGGAGAAAAATCACGTTTTTTTTAGGAAATAAAAATGTTTTGAAACCAGTTTTCGAAGTGGGTCAACGGTGGTAACGTTTTTCTTTTTTTCACGTTTAGGAAAGGGTATGGTTTTCCACTTTTATTTTAAAGAACATTTGCATTTCTTGTAGATAGATAAGTTTTCCTTCCTTCTCACGAGTCTATTATCGAGTTATCAAGTGAGCATCAACACAAACTGGACAACGACAATTGATCTTACTACTGTCCTAGCCCGGCATGGCTCATAGGTAGAAATAAATCTCTCTGGATTGGTGATGCACAATAAATCAAACTCTTTCCCAGGTCATGGTACCGCGCATAATTCCGCGGAATACACTATCTCGACCATGCACCCCTTAACGAGTGGTCACTTGGTCATCGGTGAAAAATTCGTTTGACCGGTCCGCACTCCCTGAGGGATACTAGAGAGCATACCCGCGGTGAAAGTTAATTTAACATATTATTCGAGGTGATTTGCAGCTGCAGTTGTTTTTTTTTTAGGAAAACAAATAAATCAAATTCTGCAGTTCGTTGGTGAAAAGCGCCTGGAAATGACTGGTAATTTATTTCAGAGCGATGTGCGACAAGTAGAGGTCGTGAGAAGAAATTCTAGAATATAACAGTCAGTCATATATGTAGCACCATAGAAGCGACATAAAAATATTTTCCACGCGTTATGTACAAAGGTAAAGGGAGGAGGGAGCGAGCAAACAGAGCAAAGAAGTTGATCGCGTTTAACATGGCAAACGCCAGCTTCGATCTCTGTCCCTACTCAATCCAAGTTGACACACAGCCTCCGCGTGGCCTCCCCTGGATAGCTATACTGGGACCCGCCAGGTTTTTTTTTTTTTTTTTTTTGTTTTTTTTGTTTGTTGAAGGCTTCTGCTATCCGCTGGAGCACTCAGATGCAATCACTGGTCCATTGTACTCCAGACAGACACCTTACATTACTGTATTTTCTCCGTTTTCCGGTGAAAAATTTGAAGGAGCTTCAGTGATATAGAGCTAAGGGATTCGGCACACACCCCGTTGGCTCCAAGGGTGCGCCACCGTATGCTAGCAAAGGCGGGACATTAACAGAGGAAATGCTCTGCAGTATCATCCTCCTCTTCGCCACATGCAGCACAGGTAGGCGTCTCACTGATGCCGAGCACGTAGAGATGCTTGGCAAAAGTGTAATGGCCCATGATAACTCCCACAAGCCTTCTGCAGTCGATTCTCCTTAAAGACAGGAGGAATGCTGCAGATTTTTTGCAGACATCAGGGCATACGCGCTTAGTCATCCTGCAACCCGGACAATCCCTCCATCTACGGTTGTGTGTGTTAAATACACAATCGTTAATGTAGGAATTTACCGTGGACGTAGGTAGACCTAGAGAGGGTTCAGGTCCTGAGAAGCTCTCCTCTGAACCCATTCTAGCGAGTTCGTCAGAGGTCTCATTTCCTGGGATCCCAGAGTGGCCTGGAACCCATACAAGCCTTAATGAATTTAGTCTGCCGACTCTGTTCAAGAAGGACTTGAGTTCAAGCACTAATTTGGAGCTAGTTAAGGGATTACACACAGCTTTTAGTGCAGCTTGGCTGTCACTACATACGCAAATGCTTTCCCCCTTCCACCTGTGCTTCACAACATAGTGCATGGCCATTAGGATTGCGTATATCTCTGATTGGAAGACAGACGCATATTTTCCTAAGGAGAAGTGCAGTCGAATGTTTTCGCGCTCAAAGAAGGGCCCAGCACCGGACCCACGCCCAGATCTGGAGCCATCCGTGAAAATGCGAAGACTATCCTTTCCAGGTTCAGTATCCAGCCATAGCCAATCCTGCCATGGAAACTCGACTGTGAAATTACGTCGCAATAGGATAACGGGCGTCAGTGCGTCAGAAAGCATGTCCATGAGGCAGGGGTCGCAGGACAATTCTTGCGCAAGCACACCGTTATTCCTATGCGAGTTGTACCAAAAGCCATTCCCCTTCAGACGGGACATGGCTTTCGGAGCACACCCTCTGATAAATATATCAAGAGGTGGAAGGTTCATCATAACATCTAGAGCAGCGCCCGGGGTGCTGGGGAAAGCCCCCGTGCAGCTGAGACAAACCGTTCCTTGAAGTTTGGTGAAAGAGGCTACGACGTGTTTGCGTTTTAGTCTGTTCCACCAGACAACCGATGCATATGAGATTATAGGTCTTATCATTGCCGTGTAGATCCAAAGGACCTTTGCCGGCGATAAGCCCCATGTTTTGCCAAAAGCTCCTTTGCATTGCCAGAAAGCTGACAGCGCTTTTGTGGTTTTTGACTCAACATGTTTTGACCAGAGAAGCTTACTATCTAATATGACTCCTAGATACTTAGCCTCCTTGGATATCGGGATGGAAGTGCCTTTTAGTACCAGCTGAGTCATGTCAGTATTTTTCCTCCTTCTCGTAAAGAGAACGACATCGGTCTTAAGAGGATTGACTGACAGCCCATTTCAGGTACACCAATCATCGATCACATTTAGCGCCGCCTGTGCTTTGCGACGGACAGTCGCCAAACATGAGCCGACAGAAAGAATGGCGACGTCATCCGCATAGGCCTGGGCGTAGATTCCAGAGACATTGAGAGCATCAAGCAGGAAATTGACCACCATGCACCATAACAGCGGAGACAGGACGCCACCTTGAGGGCAGCCCCTGTTTACGCCAGATTTGACACACTGGTCGAGGCCTGCGTCAGCGGTCAATGTCCTGTGCATGAGCATTGCTTTGATCCAAAGGACCAGTGCATCATCCACGCCATGATGTCTGGCAGCGTTACACATGCTGTCAAAAGTTGCGTTATCAAAAGCTCCCTCAATGTCGATGAAAATGCCCAGCGCGTACTCTTTCCTTTCGAGCGCGCACTCAATACGCCCAACTAGGTTCTGAAGCGCAGTCTCGCAAGATTTTCCGCGCTGGTAAGCATGTTGCATCTCCGAAAGAGGGTGCATTCGAAGGGCAACTTTTCGCACGTGCAACTCTACCAGTCTCTCCATGCTTTTCAGCAGGAAGGATGTTAGACTAATTGGTCTGAAGCTCTTGGCAAGTGAGTAGTCCTCTTTTCCTATTTCGGGAATGAAGACCACTTTCACTGTGCGCCAAGGAATGGGTATGTGAGCAAGTGCTAGACTAGCAGTGAATATTCTTTTCAGAGTAGGAAGCAGCTGCCTTATACCTTTTTGCAGCATAACAGGATATATCCCGTCGGTGCCCGGCGATTTGAAGCCATCGAAGGATGCCACAGCAAATTCAATAGCTTCAGTCGTAACCACGCGCGACGCAATATACCAGCTACGCGGAGTTATTTTCATAGTTTCAGTTGCAGTTTCCCTTGAAGGAGTGTGCAACGAGCCGATGTCGAACTGATTTCCCGGGAAATGAGTCGCAAACAGTAAACTAAGAGTTTCCGCTTTAGACTCAGTAAAGGTACCATCAGATTTTCTGAGTGCGTCTAGCCTAGTCGGTTTTCCCCGTTTGAGGACTTTAACCAACTTGCTAGTCGCACTCAGAGACTTGATCTCTTCGCAGAAGGTCCTATAAGAATCGTTCTTAGATTTACGAATAAGTTTCTTATATTCTTTCTGCTTCGATAAGTCATCTTCCGAATTTGATTTGAGCGATCTATTCAGAAGAATTCTGGCTTCCCTGCGAAGACTTTGGAGCTCGGTATTCCACCAGGGGACCAATTTCCTGCTGGGAGGTTTGCTGACAGGACATGCGAGTTCAAAACAACTGGTGATGAAGCTATTCAGGTTATGAACAGCGTTCTCTACCAATTGTTTCGTTCTAAGCTTAGGTAGGGCCTGAGTGGATTTCTCAAGCTCCTCTCTAAACCGTACCCAGTCCGTCCTTCTCGGATTCCGTCTAGGCTGCAAGGAAGAAATCTCACAACCCAATCGGAATTCGATATATTTATGGTCCGACAGCGTAGCATCAGGCAAAACTCTCCAGTTAGTGATGTCCTTCACATATCTGTTGGATAGGGTCAGGTCAATCACCTCCTGTCGTCTTGTCGTAACAAACGTTGGTTGAGAGCCAACATTGTTGATGGTAAGGTCAGACGAGAGAATGAAGTCTAACAGACGGCCCCCCCTTGTGTTACACTTGCTGCTGCCCCAAGCAATGTTTTGGGCATTAGCATCGCAACACAAGATGAGACCAATCTTTTTGGCTTCACAGTACTCTACGAGTTCAGAGACTTCCTTCGGTGGTGGAGGTAGTAACGAATCGTACCCGCCAGGTAGTGAACCAATGTGCAGCGACCCAACCCCCCCTCTTCCTGGGGAAAGAGGAACCCTGTCTCCAGGGGGGGGGGGGGGCTTAGGGGTAACAATTTGTTCATAGACAACCAATAGCCCCGGATACGGTCGGATTACATGTTGACAACCCCCGCCAACGTCCAAAAGGAAACGAATTCCGGATCTATACCTGGAACGTTAGGTCCCTCAACAGACCAGGTGCAGCCGCAATGTCCCAGCTATTACACCAAAATCGTTCTAGGAGATTTCAATGCGAAGCTGGGTAAGGAAGCTATCTTTGAAAGAGTCATAGGAAATCACAGCCTACACAACACCACGTCAGAAAACGGACTAAGGCTACTGGACTTTATGGCGGGACATAATCTCGTAGTAGCAAGTACACGAGACATCCATTAGGAGACCTGGCGGTCTTTCGATCAATCGACAACCAACCAAATTGATCATATTGCGATCGACGGCAGACACTCCTCCAGTATCCTAGATGTCCGAACCAAAATTTAACGTCGGAAAGCTGCAATCGCAGAAGACCGCCAGCACCTTCGTTCGTCGATCAAGTCTCCCTCAAGCTCTCTCAAGTCCCGATGCAATCTGCACAAGCCATAGATCAGCATCCAGACTCGGTTTCAAGCCACCACCTTCGAGAAACCCTTGGTTTGATGACGAACGCAAACAGGCGTATGTAGAGAAATAGAATGCATACATGACTACACTGCATCGACGGACGAGAGCTGCCCGCGAGCTCTATGAACAGAAAAGGAGAGAGGTGCATGCGCTTCCGAGAAGAAAAAAGAAGGAGCACAAGAAGCGCGGGATCGAGGAAATGGAGAGATGTTATTGCAGGAACAACGTTCGAAAGTTTTACCAAAAAGTAAAACGAACATGTCAAGGTTATAAAGCCAGGGCAGAAGCCTGCAGGGATGAGCACGGACAACTAATAGTGGAGTCTTAGTCGATGCTGAGATTGTGGAAGGACCACTTCTGCAGACTGTATAACGGCGATAATAGTCAAAATACCGCCGTCAGACAAAACGAACCATTCACAAAGGCGAAAGAGAATCCCGTCCACCCGACCTTGACGATGTTAAGATAGCGATATCGAAACTTAAGTCTTGTAAAGCTGCTGAAGTGAACGGACTCCCCGCGGAACTGTTTAATGTAGCTGGCGATGAGCTGATCAGGAACATGCATCAACTCATCTGCAAGATATGGTCGGAAGAATACATGCCTGATGAATGGAATCTCAGCACCGTTTGCCTGGTCCAGGCGACCCTGCGCAGTTTACAGAAAGGAGATCCTGCGCAGTTTACAGAGGGATAAGTCTCCTGAACGTCGATAACACGGGATCGAATCCCGACACAGCCATGTCATCGAACGTGTTTTTCACGGTGTTTCTCCTCAGCGGGGTTCTGACAAAACCCCCTGTAGTAAAATTGTCATGAAAGGCTTCTCGAAATTCGCCGTTCGGAACCAGCAATAAACTGTAGGTCCCTTTCACCTATGGAAAAATTAAAAAATCACACACAACATGGGTGATTGAGAGAAGCTTGGCTCAGGTCCTTCATGGACTGTATCGCCAACATACAATACAATACAAGTCTCCTGAACATTGCGTACAAGATCCTCTACTATGTAAGCGCCTGAAATCGTTCGTGGAAAATCTAAAAATCCACCACAGACCAGATATTTACACTACGACAGATCTTGGAGAAGACCCATGAATTCCAGGTCGACACACACCACCTTTTTGTCGACTTTAAAGCCGCATATGGCAGTGTTTATAGAGACGAGCTATACAGAGCCATGTCATGTTTTAACATCCGCTGCTCCATTAAGGTCGGAGGTGAACTAAGCGAGGCCTTCGATGTTAAAAACGATTTTAGAGGGCGCCGTGGCGCAGTGGTTAGTGTGTTGGACTCTGGCGCACGATGAGCAAGTTCGGATCCCGATAACACCAACGCCATCGAATGTTTATTTCGCGACTTTCCTCCTCGCCGGGGTACTGGCAAAACCCCCCGTAGTATACTTGCCATGAAAAAGCTTCTCGACTCACGCCGTTCGGAATCGGCATTAAACTGTAGGTCCCTTTCACCTGTGCGAAAAATAAATTACACACAACATGGGTGATTGAGAGAAGCTTGGCTCTGGTCCTTCATGGGCTGTAACGCTACCAAAGAAGAAGACAGTCATGCACTGTCATGTGATTTCTTTAACATCATACTTGAAAAGATCGTGCGGGACTCTGCGGCCAATATAAGAGGTACGATCTACTTCAAGTCTACACAATTGCTTGCCTACGCAGATGACATTGAAGTTATCGGACGGACGTCAATGAGGCTTTTGCAAGCATTGAAGCAGAAGCGGCTAATACGTGTCCAAGGGTAAATGGAGACAAGACCAAATATATGTATGCTGTCATCAAAGAAAGACGCTTAACACCGACGTCTTTTTTTTTTGAAGTACTCAAGGAATTCGTCTACCTTGGCTCGATAGTGACAAGCAGCAATGATACCGGCGCTGAGATAAAACGCAGAATAACTCCTGCCAACCGCTGCTTCTTTGGGCCCCAGAGGCAACTGAGTAGTAGAGCCCTCTCTCGAAAACTAAGGTATCAGTCTACAAAAAACCTTATTAATTCCGGTCCTCCTCTACGGCGCTGAGGCTTCGAGGAGAAGATTTAACCAAGAACAGTACGGGCTGTACAGCGACATCGGCCCAGTTAGACGTCTTTGGATCCAACGTCTAAAATGGCTGGGCCACGTAAAGCGAATGGACATCACCGCTCCGGCCCGAAGAGTCCACGACACCAACTCCGAGGGACGACGCAGCAGAGGACGACCGCATCTAAGGTAGTGCGCACCTCAAGGTGGAAAGGGACCTCAACCAAATGGGCGTGCGGCACTGGAAGCGGCTGGCCAAAGATTGTGCTGGCTGGAGAGGCTTGTTGGTTGAGGCGCCCGATCTATAGCGCCATCTCAGTAAGTAAGTAAGTATGTACATATGTATGTATGTACATACATAGGTTAATCCATGAACTTGAATCTTCTGAGGACAAAACGATGACAACCGGGTGAATGTGAATCTTAGCAAATATGTCATACATTTAAAGATACAAACGTCCTTTATTCAAATACCAATCTGCTTTTACTGGATTCTAAGTGGATAGATGAATTTACACCTGGACATGACTCACCGATCACTTTCTTTTCTCACCTCTCATCTCCTCGATCCTTCTTGAAACACGTTACAATTATGTACAATCCCGAACGCAGTCATCGAATAAAGGGTCAATCGTAAGCAGATGCTGAATAAATCCACAATATCCTTTGGAAAACGTAGGTTTTGTGAGAAAAATTCGCACGAATGAAATGGAAATGATTGCAGATGACAGGCAATGGTACGATCAAGTAGCATATGTATGTTCTGCATATGGTTATTCACAGATAACCTTTATTGAAAGAAAATCTCTTTTACCCTTTATCCCTGATGAACACTCCATTCATGCCATGAATGTACATATGTATGTCTTCGGTATTGACCCATTTCATACAATTAGTCATACACCAATCCGCAGCTGATTTATGTACAACACTATTGACATGCACATTATGCAACTTCTCAAGATGTGACCTTTTACCAGTGGTGTAGGCAATTCCATGGAAATAGCCGTAAAACCTACAAATTAAAGGCACTCTCAGGAATTTCCTTTGTTCTGAAAAGATAAATTTAAAGCAATCTTCCTGCGGAAGTATGCCAACGTGTCTATACGTCACTATGGTAGGCGTACCTTATCTACAATTGTACCTGTTGAAGAACAAACAAGGGCACCAACGCTCCTATTCTTCTCTACTGCATGCCAATTGTACGCAGCAAGCTGGGCAATAACCCAAATCGGAAGTCATTGTATTCTAATTATGTCGCAATGAATATGAATACGATCGCACGTGATGCAGAGTGCTCTCGGGTAGTTTTGATTTTAGTTTTCCCTTAATGGGACCAAAGCAGGATACCTTTTCAGAAGAATGCAGCTCGCATTTTTACGCCGAGGTTGACTTTTATTTTTGTGCATTTGTCGGTGTCTTTCGATAAATTTATTGAACATCTGCGCAGTTTGCCTGCACATTGGTAGCAGGAACAGGGGGTTGATAATGAAGTTGAATTCACCCTCTTTTTACACGAATACGTCTCTCTGACTACGCACAATAAAGCTGATTGAATACGCGTGCTAGGTTCAGCGACACCAAGATCAGCTCTAACTTTCATCTGAATTACAAAGAAAAAAAAACGAATAATAGTAACGCAACTGTCATATTGATCTTCCACATGCCATAGAAAGGTGTATTTCGAAAAAGGACTGCCAACGCACCCTATTTCAGTGATGCCTGTTTCACAATGCTACTACACGGCGACGCGACAGCGCAACTACAAACGCCGTAGCTGTCAAATCCATATTCATTCAATGGAATTATATGGAGTAAGTCACATAGCCTTTTACAAGAAAGCCAAAGGCCTTGCAGGAGGCTTCAAAAAGGGCACCCAGGCTCTTCGAAACGGCGAGTGTAATCTTGTCACCGACCCGCAGGGAATAGTGGATGTATTTAAGCAGCATTTCCAGCAGCTGCTTAACGAGCATGACCAAGAGAGAGTGGTAGGGACCGAGGAAATCCTAACTCCAGCCGCTGAAGTAGTCCTCCCACCCAGCGTCGAAGAAGTCGGCACAGCTATTCAGAAGCTGAAGAACAACAAGGCCGCAGGCTCAGATGGCTTGCCATCAGAGCTCTTCAAGGCTGGCGGCGATGTTCTGGTAGGGAGCATGCACCAGATCATCTGCAGAATATGGGAAGATGAAAGCATGCCCGACGACTGGAATACCAGCTCTATATGCCCCATCCACAAACAAGGCGATCCTACCTCTTGCAAGAACTATAGAGGTATATCCTTGCTCAATGTCGCATACAAGATCCTGTCCGGCGTATTGTGTGAATGTCTAAAACCATTTTGCACCGCACTAATCGGCAGCTACCAGTGCGGCTTCCGGCCCGGCAAATCAACTATAAACCAAATTTTCACACTTCGACAAATCCTGGAAAAGACCAACGAGTTTCGAATCGATACACACCATCTTTTCATCGATTTCAAAGCCGCATACGACAGCATTCATCGTGAAGAACTGTTTGGTGCGATGCCCGAATTCGGGATCTCGGTAAAACTGATCCAGTGCACGCGACGCACCGTGCAACTCGGTTCTAGGACCTCGGAACCTCGCGCTGTCATGTGACTTCTTCAACCTGGTGCTTAAGCAGATAGTGCGACTGGCAGGCGTCAACAGGGAAGGCACTATCTTTTACAAGCCTATCCAGCTGCTAGGATACGCGGATCATATCGACATCATCGCGTGTTCTCGCCGTGGCATTGTGGAAGCATTCACGGCGATTGAAGAACAGGCGAAACGAGTTGATCTTAAGATCAATGAGGACAAAACGAAATACATGTTGTCAAGCAAAAACCAATCCGTCGCTCACCACCTGGGACAAAATATAACGATTGACAGCTACAATTTCGAGGTAGTTAAGGAGTTTGTCTACCTCGGGGCAGACGTAAATTTCACAAATGACACCACAGTGGAGATCCGGCATAGAATCGCCCTTGGCAACCGCTGCTACTTCGGCTTGTCCAAACAACTGAGGTCAAAACTCCTCACTCGAAAGACCAAAGTCATGCTTTACAAAACGCTCATTCTGCCAGTCTTTTTGTACGGAGCCGAAAGCTGGACGATAAGCAGGACAGCGGAGCTGATTTTGGGTTCTTTCGAAAGAAAAATTCTGCGCGGGATATTTGGTCCTGTCTGTGAGGAAGGTGAATGGAGAAGAAGACACAACCGCGAACTCTACGAGCTGTACCAAGATGTGGATGTAGTCCGGAAGGCAAGGATCCGTCGACTACACTGGCTCGGCCACATCGAGCGCATGGACATCAACGCTCCAGCTAAGAGGGTCTTCGACTCCGAGCCTCCTGGTTCGAGAAGAAGAGGGATACCGAACCTCCGGTATAAAGACCAAGTAATCGCAGATGTAAGACATCTTGGTCTTGACCGTCAAGGATGGAAGGCAGCTATAGCTCAGCTCAGATCCTCCATGGATCGCAGGCCTGATAAGTAGAAGTCACATAGGCACGTATGTAGTCGTGTCGCAGCGCTGTAATTTCGAAAATTTGAAAAACTGTCGCAGCTACACGGCGTTGTGCCATTTCGAATTCGACATTGGAGGAATACGTTTGATAACTTGGTCTAACCCACCACCTTCTTCTGTTGACTTTTTATAGGCTAAGGCAGCCGCACATCCATTTGTAAACTAAATTCAGTTTCAATCTTCGAATATTTTTTACTGATGCCAACTTCACTCTATAGAATTCACCTCCAACTTCACTCACAGAAGTAACCGCGCTGTCAAATGAAACCCCGATGAAAGTAGCTCCATTGTGTATTGACTGAAGGACTTTACAACCACAGCAAACGGCAGCGCTTGTAGTTGCGCTGTCGCGTCGCCGTGTAGTAGCTTTGTGAAACAGGCATGACAGTGGTTGGCTA
This sequence comes from Eumerus sabulonum, assembly GCA_951905685.1. NCBI lineage: Eukaryota > Metazoa > Arthropoda > Insecta > Diptera > Syrphidae > Eumerus > Eumerus sabulonum. The sequence continues at coordinate 246,201,848 of OX645060.1, forward strand.
CAATATGTACGTACGATACTGGAACAAAATAATAATTTTAAGAAATGGGACGTACTGACATCTTTCATCTCTAGCCTTTGTGTCAAGAACAAACACTTAGTCTGACTACCCGCAACCAAACTTTCGAGTATGTACTTTGCCAGGAAAAAGGAAAAAATGTTTGCGCGTCGTTTTTAGAAATGTTCAACTCCAAATGGGATATTGAAGTTTCTATGTTGTATGTATGTAGGTATCTACCAGGATATACCTACGATACCTACGTAGCTATCTTAAGCACTACCAGCATTTTCAGCTACCATTTCGCAATAAGGGGTTCCAGGGCGCCGATTGATCGATGCAGGTACACTAAGACTTTGAGTAGTTTTGTCATGAAGAAGACATAAAAAAACCTAAATGTACACGGGAATATATGGCTACGTCTACGCGGCGACAACCCCGACAAAGACGAGTCTCAGGGTGGAAAATTACTCATGCGTTACTGCATTAATGCATTTATTGCTATCAGCAGGATATCATAGCAGTTCGTATTGATCACCGCTAGCAACTGATTGTACCTCTCCCTTGGTATATTGTAATTGATATGAACGCACATTGTAGGTATGGAAGTCGTTGCTTGGTCTGTTGTCATCGTCGGAAATGCTTTCAATATTTCATACGTCATTCGCTCGTCATGCACCTTGAATAACATGATGGTATCCGATGTACCGTATGCGTGTAAATACAGGGGAACCAAAACCAATATCATAAACGAAGTGTTTAGCGATCATGATGATCTACCATTTGTTGTTGTTTTTTTTTCGAGCCTTTTTGGCTACCGATGATTTTCAGACCCAAATCGATCCTTAGTACCAATGGCATAAGGTGTTTAATGTACTTTCCTCGAATATTTCATGGTGTCTTGTCAGAGCCCGACTTCTCTTAATGACTCGCACGTGTCATATCTTCATAAGTGAACGCCATGTAGCCATACACACATGTCCCCCTTCCTATCCAAGCCACTAGACTGCTAAATTGATGTTTTTTCGCGTCGCCATGGTATTCATGCTGATACCAATGTAAGCATCTCATCATAGCCCATCGTGTTCGTATCTTTTTTGCTTTTTTTTTTAATTCTCGGAGGTTCATTATGTTTGTCCCACAACCTGGGCGGAGTGCAGATGGATTGGGTTGTAGATGTCCGTTCACTACTCACTCTCCAGGGGTGGTTGTCCTAGATAGGATTCGATAGAACTTACTTACTTTGATGGCGATACAGTTTTGGGTGAACCAGGGCCTCAGGCAACAAGCCTCTCCAGCCGGCACGATCTTTGGCCAGCCGCTCCCAGTGCCGCAGCGTAACCTCCTTGTAGCAAGCACGCGATTCCCCCATCTCAACATCCACAAGGGTACCTGGCGGTCTTTTGATCAATCGACCACCAACCAGATTGATCACATTGCGATCGACGCCAGACACTCCTCCTGTATTCTCGACGTACGAGCCTTCCGAGGGGCCAACATCGACTCGGGCCACTACCTTGTTGTAGCCAAGGTACGAATGAGGATATCAAGAATGCTTAGGAGTCGAGTAGGACAACGTAAGTTTGACGTCGAAAAGCTACAATCGCAAGAGACTGCTCTCTCAAAATCCACCCACAGCAGTACAAACAATAGAGCAGGAATGGGCGCATTGCCAGAGCGCCGTCAGAGACGCTGCCTCAGAGGTGCTGGGTTTCAAACCGCCACCACCTAGAAACCCCTGGTTCGATGAACAATGCGAACAAGCCCATGCAGCAAAACAAGAGGCATATGCTGCAACGACGGACGAGAGCTGCTCGCGAAATCTATGAGCAGAAGAGAAGAGAGGAACACACGCTTTTCAGAAGAAAGAAGAGAGAGCATGGAAAGCGTGAGATCGAGGAGATGGAGAGATGCTTCCGCAGGAACGACGCCCGTAAGTTTTACAATTAGGTAAAAGGAACATGCCATGGCTACAGAGCCAAAACGGCGGCATGCAGGGATGAAAGTGGAGAACTGGTAGTGGAGTCGCAGTCGATGCTGAGGTTTTGGAAAGACCACTTCTGCAGACTGTATAACGGCGATGATAGACACGATACCGCTGTCAGGCAGAACGAGCAATTCGTAATGGACGAGAATGAAACAGACTTCAGTCCACCCGACCTAGACGAAGTCAAAATAGCAATATCAAGACTTAAGTCTAATAAAGCCGCCGGCGCAGACGGCCTGTCTGCTGGTCGGAGGAAAGCATGCCCGACGAATGGAATCTCAGCATCGTTTGCCCGGTTCATAAGAAAGGAGACCCCTATAACTGGGCCACCCATAGGGGAATAAGTCTCCTTTACATCGCATATAAGATCTTCTCTGCCGTATTGCGTGAACGCCTGAAACCGTTCGGCTGATCGGCTCTTATCAGTGTGGTTTCAGGCCAGGTAAATCCACAATAGACCAAATATTTACGCTACGTCAGATCTTGGAGAAGACCCAGGAACACCAAATCGACACTCACCACCTCTTGTTGGTTGAGGTCCAGGTTTACGTCGGACTGTAGCGCCACCTAAGTAAGTAAGTAAGTTCCAGTGCCGCACGCCCAGTTGGTTGAGGTCCCTTTCTCCTTGTGCGCGCCACCTTAGATGCGGTCGTCCTCTGCTGCGTCGTCCCTCGGGGCTGTTGTCGAAGACTCTTCGGGCCGGAGCGGTGATGTCCATTCGCTCGACATGGCCCAGCCATCTTAGACGTTGGATCCGAAGACGTCTAACTAGGCCGAGATCATCCCGGAAATCGAATTTAACGAGATCAGAAAATCCGTTGGCAATAGTGCATTATATCACGGGGAATTGCTTTGAAGGCGATGAAATTGATTTGGAAGAGTAAATAAATGCTATGTCACCTTACTTTTTGGGCAGAGTAGTATGATTGGATGCTATTACAACGTTACCGTACCGAGGAATTATTCACATTCGGGAACGGAGTATAGAGTGGAGATTTACATGAACCATACGAGTACTTCCTACGATTTCTTTCACGATCGATCATAGGGACAATACTGAGTTTCACCGAAAGCATTGCAAAGTCAAATTAAACTTGAAAGAACTTGGTAGGCCTGTCATCTGGAAGGGCAATCTTAGTGACAAGATACCGGTTTCCAATTCAGTATTCGTTCAGAGGTAGCCGTGGTGCAGTGGTAAACATCATCCATTGTCGAGTGGAAGGTCTGTATCTCAAAGTCTTTCCATAGCCAGAAAACACAATTCCTATACGGAAAAGTTGCTAACACACCTGTTGTGAATGGGAAGTGATCAAAAATACTGATGAAGGCATAACACTAACGGTATATGGTCACTTCAAATATCTTTCCGACGTTCGGATGAACACTTTGCAGCACTGTTAGTAAGTCTCATCTCTACTTGCTCGTGGTGCCATCTGGAGATTTCCTCTGGAAATTACTAACGGGGAAAGGCGAATGGCGAGTTTCCTGTGCCAAAAATAGGTTTAGTTGGTTGGGCTACGGCCTTGTAAGCTGTAACCGTAAAAAAACCGTAAACTCAGAGACAACCACAAGCCTTGGATTTAACGCACGGAATACATGTTGACGACCCCAGCGAACGTATAAAAGGACGAAACCGGGTGCGGCCGAAGAGTTAGAAAAAGCTGATTTAAAGCACTCCAAGAAGTGCGACGGGGTGGACTGGGTAAAAAGAGGATAAAAACTGTGACATATACTACGGAAACGGCTACAAGGAGAACAAACAACGCCTATGTGGCTTAGGCAAAAAGTCCTAAGCTTTCGACACGTGAACGAACGCCTCATAACAATGCGCTTTGAAGCTATCTTCGGGAACATCAACTTGATATGCATTAACGCCCTCACAGAGGAAAAAAGACGACAGAGTCAAAGATGACCTCCATGATCTCCTAGATAGAACATATGCTCAATGTCCCAAGTATGACACCAAGATTGTTCTTGGAGATTTCAATGCGATGCTGGGTAAAGAGGACATCTTTGAACGAGTCGAAAATTTTACCAAAGAGTAAAACGAACATGCCAAGGTTATAAAGCTAGAGCGGAAGCCTGCAGAGATGAACAAGGAAATCTCGTAATTAAATCACAGTTGATGCTGAGAATGTAAGAAGACTATTTCTGTGGGCTGTATAACTGCAAAGATGGTCAATATGGCGCTGTCAGGCAGAACGCACCATTCGCACTGGACGAAGATGAGGGAGATTCCCGTCCACCAGACTTAGACGAGGTTAAGATGGCGATGTCAAAACTAATAAAGCTACTGAGACAGACGGCCAGTCTGCTGAGCTAGGGTTGGGAAGATGCACCAGCTCATCTGTAAGACGAACTATATAGAGCCATGCAAACTCGTCAGGTCGTGCAGGCTCCATTAAGGTCGGTAAGGAGTTAACCGAGACACTCGATGTCAAAAAAGAGAGACGCACAACACCGACGTCTTGGCATAATAGAACTGCATCTACCAGCCTAAGGATAAAAACATTTCCCCAAATCCATTTCCGCGCGATCAAGCCCTGAAAAGCTCTGCATCCGAAGTTTTGGGCTTCAAGGCGCCGCCACGAAGAAACACCTGGTTCGATGAGGAGAGCAGGAGGATTCACACAGCGAAGCAGGATTCATATAAAGCCTCGCTGCATAAACGAACAAGAGCAGCTCGTGAGCTTCTCAAAAGAAAGAAGAGAGAGCACGAGAAGCGCGCAATTGAGGATTTGGAGAGGTGTTATTGCAGGCGTGGCGTTCAAAAGTGTTATCAACAGATAAGGCGAACATGCCAAGGTTATAAAGCCAGAACGAAAGTCTGCAGGGATGAGAACGGACACCTAGTAGTAGAATCGCAGTCGATGCTGAGAATATGGAAAAACCACTTCTGCAGACTGTATAACGGCGATGTTAGCCAATATACCGCTGTTAGGCAGAATGATCCATTTCTAATCGACGGAGACCGCAGAGAATTCTGTCCCCCTGACATCGACGAAGTTAAGATTGCCATATCGAAGCTCAAGTCGAATAAAGCTGCTGGCGCAGACGGACTATATGCTGAGCTCTTCAAGGCAGCTGGGGATGACCTGGTTAGGAGCATGCACCAGCTCATCTGTAAGATATGGTCAGAGGAAAGCATGCCCGAGGAATGGAGTCTCAGCATCGCATGCCCGATCCACAAGAAAGGAGACTGCGCCAACTACAGAGGAATAAGACTTCTTAATATCGCTTACAAAATCTTCTCTGCCGTTTTGTGTGAACGCCTGAAGCCTTTTGTAAATATGCTGATAGGTCCTTATTAGAGCGGATTCAGGCCAGAGAAGTCCACAATCGACCAAATCTTCACACTACGGCAGATCCTGGAAAAACCAATGAATTTCAAGTCGACACTCACCACCCATTTGTCGATTTCAAAGCCGCATACGACAGCGTAATTAGAGACGAGCTATACAACGCTATGTCTACCTTTGACATACCTGCTAAACTCGTCAGACTATGCAGCATGACTTTGGAGAATGCTCGCTGCTCCATCCGAATCGATGAACACCTTACCGATAGTTTTGATGTCAAAAAAGGATTTGACATCCAATAGTGGTGTTGTGCGTCTTTTTTGGTTGACAGTATACATATACTTCGCTTTACCCTCGATAACCGAAAATCCCATTTTAGCCGCTCTGCTTCAATGCTTTCGTACGCATCATTGACATCCCGCTGTATCTGTCCAATTACGTCAATGTCACCCGCGTACGTGAGCAGTTGTGCAGACTTGAAATAGATCGCCTTTTCAAGCACGATGTTGAAAAAGTTACATGACTGTGCGTCATTTTGTCTAGATCCTTTTTTAACATCAAACGTCTCGGTTAATTCGCTACCGACCTTAATGGAGTATCGAGAATCCTGCATTGTCATCCTGCATAATCTGGCGAGTTTGGCAGGGATGTCAAAACTTGACATTGCGCTGTATAGTTCATCCCTATGCGCACTATCCTACGCGTCTTTGAAATCGACAAAAAGGTGGTGGCTGTCGATCTGGTATTCTTGGATTTTCTCCAAGATCTGCCGCTGTGTGAATATTTGATCTATTGTGGATTTTCCTGGCCTGAAACCACACTGATAAGAACCTATCAGATTATCCACAAAGGGTTTCAGGCGTTCACACAGTACGGCAGAGAAGATCTTATATGCGATGTTAAGGAGACTTATTCCCCTATAGTTGGCGCAGTTATAGAGGTCTCCTTTCTTGTGGACTGGGCAAACGATGCTGAGATTCCATTCGTCGGGCATGCCTTCCTCCGACTATATTATACAGATGAACTGGCACATGCGCCCTACGAGATCATCTTCAGCCGTTTTAAATAGGTCGGCAGACAGGCTGTCTGCTCCCGCGGCTTTATTAGTCTTGAGCTTTGAAATTACTAGCTTAATTTCATCTAGGTCGGGTAAACGGTTTTCTCTTACATATTCGTCCGTTTTGAATGGAGCATTCTGCCTGACAGCGGTATTAGATCTTTCATCGCCGTTAAACAGTCTACAGAAGTGTTCCTTCCATATTCTACTACAAGTTGTTTGTCTTCATCCCTACAGGCTTCCGCTCTGGCTTTGTAGCCCTGGCATGTTCGTTTTACTTTAAAAACGTACAAGTGTCATTCCTGTGGTAGTATCTCTCCTTCTCCTCGATCTCAAGCTTTCCAGACCCTCTTTTTGTTTTCCTTAAAACCATATATTCCTCTCTCCTTTTCTGTTTGTAATGTTTACGAGCGACTCTCGTCCGACTATGTACATACGTATATGTTGAGAAAAGTGAGGATGCCCCCTCAAATTAGGTAGCTTCCCCTATTCCCCGCTGGTCGGAGCTCTGCTCGCCATAGAAATTTTGACGTTTCTTTTTTCTCCTTTTCCCCCTTTTTTTTTTCCTTGGCGCCTTTAATAAAACGCCTTTTTTGATATCACTGATAGATTAAGGAAACTAAGTGAGTCTCATGAAATTGTATATTAATAATTACATATGTACTAATTATTTTATTATATATATACTTAAATAAAGGATTTGTAACGTGGCATTATATCTGCCTTGCCCGTTGTACGGATAAGTTTTCCGACGTTGCAGCCGAACTTGCTGCAACATCTTACAAATCTTATCAGCGTGATAAAGCGACTGCGAAAGAAAGATGCCTCCGAAGAGGACGAAAACTCCGCAACCTTTCTGCGAATCCAGCAAAACCCCAAGATCTCCGGCAAGAGGAAGCTCCAATCCGCAAAATGAGGACTACAATTGCTGCTCCTGTGACCAACCAGATTCTATCGAAGACATGGTTCAATGCGACACCTGTAACGCCTGGAGCCACTTCACTTGTGCCGGTGTGGACAACTATATTCAACATGAACCATACTTTTGCAAGACTTGCGCAGGTAAGAGTAAGAGTAAGAGTTTATCTAGCCTTTCAGGAGTGGAAACCGCAGTTGCTGTGAGACTCGCCACGACGAAAGCAAATACGCCCCAATCATCGATACAGCCATTTGCAACCAATTCTGTTGCACACGCTGAAGTTACAGTTCAGGATGCAGCCGAAATTGCCACAAAAAGTGGAACTCCGTCTGCTAGGGAAACGGTAGGTAATTTTGTTAATTATCCACCTGCATTCAATTCTGCTGCGCTTACCCAAAGTGCCAAGACATTTTCTGCGCCGAATGCAGCCGAAGTTGCTGCTCTGTGTGGAAATGTCTCCGCTAAGAAATCCTCGAACACATCTGCTATAACTTCGACTCTGAATTCAATGGGGTTAACTGATCCATCACAGCATACTGCTACGTTCCCGCCAATTGCAAATGCGCCCAATACCCGCTCGACTCAACAGCCGAAGTCCAGACGCTCAACTAGTTCGCGTTCATCCCAGCTTTCGTCAACAAAGCGACTCCAAATAGAGTTGCAGAAAATCGAAGAGGAAAGGACGTTGAGAGAAAACCGTGAAAAGGAAGAATTTAAACTGAGGAAGGAACGGGAAAGCGAATATCTCGAGAAGAAATACCAAATCCTGAGTCAAATGGGAAATTCGTCAGATGATGACGATGAAGCGGACCAAGAGGAAGACAATGTTATTTCAAAAGCCGGAGTTAGTAATTGGATTGCTGGCATGTCAGAGAATTATTCGTATTCTGTGGCGAATGTTCGTACACATCCCTCCGCCTACGCGCCGCCCACCACGCAACGCCAACACATTTCTGGGCCGTGGGGTGGCGTTGACCCAAGACCACCATTAGCTAGCCAACCTCAGCCAACTGGTCCAGTTCTTAACACCCAAGGTACTCAGATCCAGTACCCTACAGGGCGGAGCGGAATCGGGATGCCATCGCTTGTCTCACAACCAACATTTGTGCTATCGCAAAACGGCATTCCAGCTCCGACAAGTTTTCTGGCACCGCCACAAGTAAGTGAAGCAAGTTATCAGCCACCGATAGTAACTACAGCAGAGTCTTTGCCTCTCCTTGGCACCAACCAACCAATTCCCAATAATACTTTAACTCAAAACCATTTAGCCGCACGCCACTTGATACGAGATTTGCCGAATTTTGATGGAAATCCCGCGGAATGGCCCCTCTTCATCGCCAGCTTTAATAGAAGTACACAACTCGGTGGTTTTAGTGATGAGGAAAATCTCTTGCGGTTGCATAAGGCTCTCAAAGGTGGCGCACTGGAAGCAGTGCGAAGTCTCATAATACAACCAAACTGTGTCCGACAGGTGGTTGAGACCCTGAAGATGCTTTACGGAAGACCGGAGCTAGTTTTTAACGCTCTTCTTCGCACACTCAACGCGACCCCCCCACCAAAAGCTGACAAACTCGACACTATTGTCAGCTTCGCAATAGCTGTGCAGAACCTTTGCGCTACAGTCGAGACTTCTGGACTAGCAGGCCATCTTAATAATCCCATGCTGATGCAGGAACTTGTGGAAAAGCTTCCCCCTGCTCTACGCCTTAATTGGGCGATCCACAAGCAAACGCTACCAATATGTACGCTAGTGCACTTTAGTGCGTGGATTTATAAAATGGCCGAAGCAGCCAACGGAGTCCTAATAGCATCTCCATCTGCATCTGCTGAGGAAAAGAAAAACCGAAATAAAAATTGGAAGGATAGAGGAGTCGTAAATGCGCATTATCAAGGCGATTTACTCCATGTCAGGCCGAACAGCAAGTGCTGCATCTGTGGCGGCCATTGTGCATCGGTAGCTGACTGCAGACAGTTTCAGCAATCGAGCCGGGCTGGCAGATGGGAAGAGGTGAGGAGACATCAACTATGCCGTAGATGCTTAAGATCGCATGCCAAATCCCGGTGTAAATCCGAGTCCGTATGTGGGAAAAATAACTGTGTCCTGAAGCACCATCCACTTCTTCACAATGACCAAAGGAACATCGCCTCGTCGCCGCTGAATGCTGAAACTGTTGGGCTCCACCAAGAAAACATTCCTGTCAGTAGAAGCCAGGACACAGATTCCGTTTTATTTCGAATTGTACCCGTGTTCCTTTATGGGGAAGGCGTTAAAATAAAAACGTATGCGCTGTTAGATGACGGATCATCGGTAACCTTGATGGATGAAGATGTGGCGAGGCAGTTAAACATACGCGGAACGCCAAAACCTTTGTGTCTAAAGTGGACGGGAGACACCTCGCGCTACGAGAGCCGTTCCGAATTAATTGACCTACAAATATCTAGCACAAATGAAAGGGCGAAAAAGTTCCCGTTGGTGGACGTCCACACGGTGGAGAACCTTTGCTTACCAGCTCAAACGCTTAATCCGGACGAGTTGCAGAAAAAGTTCGAGTACTTAAAGGGGCTCTCTATAGATTCGTATAGCAAAGCTACTCCACGATTGCTCATAGGCGTAAACAACGCTCGGCTGGGACTGGCATTAAGATCCAAGGAGGGAGGTCGGCATGAACCTGTTGCGACTAAAACTCGTTTGGGTTGGGTAGTGCATGGGAACTGCATCAAAACTAGCATAGATAATAAAAGCTATAGTTTTCACGTCTGTGAATGTAGCGATCCAGACCTACGCCGCTTAGTGAAGGACTTCATCTGTGACGACAACTTTGGAACGACCAATTCACCCAAAGACATAATGTCCCAAGACGATGTTCGTGCATTGGAATTGCTAAACACCCACACGATCCGTAAAAATGGCAGGTTTGAGACGACACTACTTTGGCGATTCGATGATGTCCAGTTGCCAAACAGCTTCTACATGGCTAAGAAACGTCTGGTGTGCCTCCAAAAACGGATGGAAAGTGACCCGAACTTAGCTGAAACACTTCACAAGAAGATTGACGAGTATGTAAAAAAAGGGTATGCGCGAAAGCTCACACCCCAAGAGATAATCGAAGACCAGAGTCGGTCATGGTATTTACCTATTTTTCCAGTAAAAAACGCTAACAAGCCAGGGAAAATCCGAATAGTTTGGGACGCTGCAGCCGAGGTCGGTGGAACATCTCTTAATTCCGTACTTCTCAAAGGCCCTGACCAACTTACACCTTTAACTTCGGTCATCTACAAATTCAGGCAACACAAGATCGCAATCTGCGGGGACATCATGGAGATGTTCCATCAAGTCGGTATCCGAAAAAGGGACCAACAGTACCAACGATTTTTGTGGGGACGCAATGAAGAAGGAAAGCCTGATACTTACATTATGACGGTCATGACCTTCGGGGCAACGTGCTCCCCGTGTACTGCACACTTCGTCAAAAACCGCAATGCTGAGGACTTCGCCATCGAATTTCCGAGAGCTGCACGTTCAATTAAAGAGAATCACTACGTGGACGACCTGATGGATAGCATGCCGACGGAGGAAGAGGCAATTCAATTAGCTCGGGATATTCGTTATATACACAAACAGGCTGGCTTTTATATCAGAAACTGGGTCTCCAATTCGCCAAGAGTCCTAAGAGCTCTGAAAGCCGAACCAACAGAGCAGAGAGATATGAATATCAACATCGAACTAGGGACAGAAAAGGTTCTTGGGATGTGGTGGTGCACGTCTGCAGACTGCTTTACATTTAAACTCACAACTAACCCAAAGCAGACGGAGGTTCTTTCCGGCTCGCGACGCCCCACGAAACGCGAAGTTCTGAGAGTGCTAATGACGATTTTTGACCCACTGGGGTTGATAGCTTGCTTTCTCATGTACATAAAAATTCTCCTTCAGGAAATTTGGCGTTCCGGTATTGATTGGGATGATGACATTAAAGATGAGGAATACAGTAAATGGCTCAAATGGGTGCAATGCCTAGCCAAAGTGGAAACGGTAAAAATCCGGAGATGCTATGTGGCTTCTACTTGGGGCTCCGATGTACAGCTGCACATTTTCGTCGATGCTAGTGAAAATGGATTCGCCGCAGTAGCCTACGTCAGAAACTCCAATGCGGACGTAGCAGAGAGTAGCCTAATAGGAGCAAAAACTCGAGTAGCGCCGCTTAAATCGCTTTCAATTCCACGGCTGGAACTACAAGCAGCTCTTCTCGGTGCTCGATTCGCTAAATGCATCACAGAGTCGCACGGGATCACCTTTACCCAGCAACATTTTTGGTCAGATTCCAAAACTGTCCTAAGCTGGCTACGATCTGACCATCGTAAATATAGGCAATACGTGGCGTTTCGAGTCAGTGAAATACTGGAGCTCACGGATGTCGCTGAGTGGCGATGGATTCCCACAGATATGAACGTTGCTGACGAAGCCACAAAATGGAAAAGACCGCTGGACTTCAAATCCACTAGCCGATGGTTCAATGGGCCGGCCTTCCTCAAACTCACTCCAGAACACTGGCCGCAGGAGACAACCGTGGGCTCTACCATAGAAGAGATGAAGGCAAATTTCGTCGGTGTTCATCACCATGATCAACAGGACATTTTCCGATTTAACGATATCTCCACCTGGACAAGATTGCTTCGAAGTACAGCATACGTTCTTCGATTCGTGCATAACTCGAGCGTTAAAAGGACAAAGGAACGTAAACAATATGGCCCGTTATCTTGCAAAGAACTCCAGGCAGCAGAAAACGCTCTGGTAAGGGAGGCGCAAAGTAGTGTATATGCGGATGAACTGTCGGATCTAAGAGTGAACCGTAACATCGAAAGAAGTAGTTCCCTTTTTACTTTGTGCCCACTCTTGGACAAAAACGGAATTATAAGAGCAAATGGAAGAATTCGCTTTGCAAAGGGAGTCAGTACAAATACAAAGCTACCCATTATTCTTCCCAGAGATCATCCGATTACCTCGCATATCCTTTATGACTTTCATCGCCAATATAAGCACCAGAACGATGAAACTGTGGTGAACATCGTACGTCAAAAGTTCTATATTGCCAAAATGCGATCCGCCCTCAAGACCGTCAAGAAACGTTGTCAAAGATGTAAGAATGCCAGAGCTCAGCCTAGTCCACCAATAATGGCTCAGCTTCCTCCTGCCCGACTTGCTTCATTCTGTCGACCGTTCTCGTATGTCGGAATTGACTATTTTGGCCCAATGACAGTCAGTGTCGGCCGAAGATCTGAAAAGCGCTGGGGAGTTCTTTTGACATGCTTGACTACGAGGGCCGTCCACATAGAGGTCGCTCACTCCTTGACCGCGGATTCGTGCATTCTTTGTCTAAGAAACTTCATGGCACGACGTGGCACCCCCCTTGAGTTGAGAGAAGCTTCAAAAGAGTTCCAGGAAGAAAAATTGGCCGAAGCCTTGACTACAGTAAGCACTAAATGGAGCTTCATTCCACCTGGCGCTCCACACATGGGCGGCAGCTGGGAGCGACTAGTACGATCCATAAAAACCGTTCTTACTGCCACCGCACCTGTACGGAATCCAAGTGACGAACTACTACGAAGCATGCTCATAGAAGCGGAGAACATTTTAAATTCGCGGCCCTTGACTTATATACCGATGGATGTTAGAAATCCGGAAGCCCTCACACCCAACCACTTTTTACTGGGGTCGGCTAGCGGATCAAAGCCGTTGGGTGAGTTAAATGATGACGGTAACGTGCATCGAAAGAACTGGCGTGTCTCACAGCAATTTGCAACCCACTTCTGGAGGCGCTGGGTTGCAGAATACCTGCCCACTCTTACCAGGCGCGCAAAATGGTTTACACCTGTGAAACCCGTGCAGGTGGGCGACATCGTCTTGATAGTAGATCCGAATAATCCGAGGAACTGTTGGCCCAAAGGGCGGGTAGTTCAGGTCAAACTATCTAAGGACGGTCAAGTTCGAAGTGCCTTCGTACAAACTCGAAGCGGAATTTTCGAAAAACCTGTTGTTAAACTGGCGGTCCTCGATGTCATAGCTCCAAAAGATGTCAGTCCACAGGCGAAACTACCGCAGGGGAGTGTTGAGAAAAGTGAGGATGCCCCCTCAAATTAGGTAGCTTCCCCTATTCCCCGCTGGTCGGAGCTCTGCTCGCCATAGAAATTTTGACGTTTCTTTTTTCTCCTTTTCCCCCTTTTTTTTTTTCCTTGGCGCCTTTAATAAAACGCCTTTTTTGATATCACTGATAGATTAAGGAAACTAAGTGAGTCTCATGAAATTGTATATTAATAATTACATATGTACTAATTATTTTATTATATATATACTTAAATAAAGGATTTGTAACGTGGCATTATATCTGCCTTGCCCGTTGTACGGATAAGTTTTCCGACGTTGCAGCCGAACTTGCTGCAACAGTATACATATGTATATGTAGCATGGCTTTTTAGTTAGGCGGCTTGCTTTGCTACGAGGGCTTCTAGTTGCCGGTTTTTTTTTTTTTTTTAGAAACTCGCGCAGGTTCAAGAGTTTTTTTTTATTTTTATATACATACACAGAACCTGAACGGAGTGCGGTGGTTTGGGTCGTTGATGTTCGTTAACTCTCAGGGGTGGTTGTCCTAGATAGGACGAGAGCCGACCAAATTCCACGTTGGTTATAGTCCGTACTAATTCGTTCAAGCTCTTTAATATTGCATACGCAGAGGATGCGCGTGATGGCGCGCTCGCAATGCTCCCACTTACATATTGTTCTGTGGATTGTTTCGGTGTCATCGGTGTTTTCGAGAGGTTGAGGGAAACTCGATCGGCATAGGTTCTAGCGTACTCCTGTGATTGTAGCTTGCCTTGGCTACAACAAGATAGTGATCAGTCTATGTACATATGTATGTACCTACTCATGCAAGGATCTAACGTAACGAAAGAAATCATACATACATATGTACATAGTGGAAGGTAGAAGTAGAAGGTCTATAGTTCAAATTCGCTTCGTAGCCAAGAAAAGGTAATTCCTATACGGACAAAAAGTATGCAACGCAGTTGTGAATGGAAAGTGACCAGACGTACTGCTGCAGGCATAACACTCACAGTATATGATCAACTAAAATTCATCCTCTGTGTACTAAAGTGCTCGAACTAATTACTACGGACTATAACCAACTCGGAATTTGGTCGGCTCTCGTCCTATCTAGGACAACCACCCCCGAGAGTAGTGAACGAACATCAACGACCCAAACCACAGCACTCCGTTCAGGTTGTGTGTGTCAACACATCATAAGAGAATATAAAAACTTTTGAACCTGCACGTCTCTAAAAAAAAAAATATATATATGTATATATCCATATGTACATATGTATGTATGTGTGTAGGTTCATTGTTGCTAATTAGTTGTGCGCAACTGTACACAATTTTAGTCTTACTACGTTTCAGCGTTTGTTATTGTTTTCATCATGATTTCTACGATCAACTTCGAGCGGAAACCATACATACATATGTATGTATGTATCTCATTCACCTAATTTAAGGTTCACTACTCTCTCGCTTTCCTAACGTCTGCGGAGTAGTCATAATCAAAACAAAGTTTCTTTGACCTACTTCAACAGAACAACAAGTTACTTGATGTTATGTACATTGTATGAATGTATGTATCTATAACTCGTCGTAAGCCGAGAGATACGAAAATGTATTGTATGTACCGTTTTGGCACACCATTCCTACAAGGCCAAATAAACCGTAAACGTGAAGCACGTAGCCCATACGTAGTAAACATCACGTATGTATGTGTATATGCATCTACATAAAAGTGTGTATGCCGCGCCGCATGGCCATAACTTTGCGTACATATCGTAAAAGCTGCCTTTCCGGTCATCCATACATGCATACATACGCATTAGTAAACAAATGTCCATTCCAAATAGACTCGCCATCAAGCACACGTACAGTGAGCGGCGGCAGTAGATCAAATTGGTGAAAACGTATTTGTCTGTGTCCGACCACAAAAGTTGGCCAACACCGTAAAGTTAACGACCGACCGAGTTATTTTCTTCCTTTCATCATATACATACATATATACATGTAAGCAGAAACCGACCACAGAGGGAGCCTCCGAAAAACCGTGAACAAAAAACAAAATCTCACGCGCGACCAATAACCACAGAAAAGTAAACAATAAACAAACCAAACACAAACGCTCCAAAGAGTGAGTCAAGAGAAGAAGAGACCGAAGAACACTACGAAATTGCCAACGATCCCCGTTAGAATGGTTAGATCTGTTTGTGTACCAACGGAGGAACAGGGAAAAAGGCCAGTAAGAAAAACACAAAAAAAAAGAAAGAAAGAAAAAATGAAATACGTAGATACGTGAGTAAAAGCGTGATGATCACGTTTTCGAAAATAAAAAAGAAAAACGAAAGCATAAAGCATAATGATAACGACGCGGCAGCACGCTACCTCCCGTGTACTTGAAATACGTAAACATAAACAAACCAGGCCAGCCGGGTACTGTTAGCTTGCATGAGGCGAAATCGGGCCCCTGTTCCAACTTAACAACAGATGGAGAGATAAAGAGAGAGAGAGAGAGAGAGTTTTGCTTTCCGCATTGGAGAGTATAATTGCAAGTGTAGTGTAGGTTATTGTTTGTGAAGCTCTCTCGCTCTTTGACCAGGGGGAATTTGGATTTGGATCGTGGAAGTGGGATCCGACCAGTGAGTACAAACAGAGAGAGAGAGAGAGGGAAATTAATTGATGCTGAGGATAATACTAACAGATACGTACTAAAAGTACGTACAGATAACCTACTACTGCAACCGATTCAATGTGGTTTATAAGACCAAAAGTCTACTCTTTCTCATTGTTTCTAATCTATTCTTTCAATAAGTATTTCAAGTACACCTTGAAATGTCCAGTTCCATCGAGCTTGTGTTCTAATTATATCAAGTGTTAAAGCACTTCTGCTCTCGTCTCATTATGGCCAAGATACGATCATGCTAATGCTATATCACGGGCTTAGTTTTTCAACTGGCAACACTGTTTCTACAGATTGTCAATTTGACAGTTGAAAGTTGATTTGTGGTTAGTACGTTTTGCCAGAGCAACGCGTGCAAGTCGTGAAAACATATTTTGAAAAACATGGTTCGGTTCATGGTCCATCTGAGCAAGTTATTCGGAACACGATGAGCATTCTCGCACCACGTATGCACCCTCTCGTACAGCCTTTTTTTCTCTCGGGCCACATTCATATGTTTGCTAATTCACGCGGGCCGCAACATTATACATTTTGGGTGATGACCTTTTCAAGGAGTCTAGGGATAAGCATAAAACACGAGCCTTTTACAAGAAAGCCAAGGCCTTGCAGGAGGCTTCAAAAAGGGCACACAGGCTCTTCGAAACTGCGGGGGTAATCTTGTCACCGACCCGCAGGATGCATTTAAGCAGTATTTCCAGCAGCTACTTAACGAGTAAGAGAGAGCGGTAGGGACCGAGGAAATCCCAGCTCCAGCCGCTGAAGCAGTCCTCCCACCCAGCATCGAAGAAGTCGTTACAGCTATTCAGAAGCTGAGGAATAACAAGGCCGCAGGCTTAAATGGCCTGCCATCAGAGCTATTCAAGGCTGGCGGCGATGTTCTGCTAGGGAGCATGCACCTGCAGAATTTGGGAAGACGAAAGCATGCCTGACGACTGGAATACCAGCTCTATTTGCCCCATCCACAAAAAAGGCGATTCTACCTCTTGCAAGAACTATAGAGGTATATCCCTGCTCAATGTCGCATACAAGGTCCTGTCCAGCGTATTGTGTCTAAAGCCGTTTTGCACCGCGCTAATCGGAAGCTACCAGTACGGCTTCCGACCCGGCAAATCGACTATAGACCAAATTTTTACACTTCGATAAATCCTGGGAAAGACCAACAAGTTTCGAATCGATACACACCATCTCTTCATCGATTTCAAAGCCGCATACGACAGCATTCATCGTGAAGGACTATTTGGTGCGATGGCCGAATCCGGGATCCCGGGAAAACTGATCCAGTTGTGTCGCGCCAGGCTAAAAAACACGCGATGCACCGTGCAACTCGGTTCTAGGACCTCGGAACCATTCGAAACATGCACCGGATTTCGGCAAGGAGATGCGCTGTCATGTGACTTCTTCAAACCTGGTGCTGGAGCAGATAGTGCGACTGGCAGGCGTCAACAGGGAAGACACTATCTTTTACAAGTCCATCCAGCTGCTAGGATACGCGGATGATATCGACATCATCGCGTGTTCTCGCCGTGGCATTGTGGACGCATTCACGGCGAAGAACAGGCGAAACGAGTTGGTCTTAAGATCGATGAGGACAAAACGAAATACATGCTGTCAAGCAAAAACCAATCCGTCGCTCACCACCTGGGACAAAATATAACAATTGACAGCTACTATTTCGAGGTAGTTAAGGAGTTTGTCTACCTCGGGGCAAACGTAAATTCCACAAATGACACCACAGTGGAGATCCGGCATAGAATCGCCCTTGGCAACCGCTGCTACTTCGGCTTGTCCAAACAACTGGGGTCAATACTCCTCACTCGAAAGACCAAAGTCATGCTTTGCAAAACGCTCATTCTTGCTGTACGGAACCGAAAGCTGCACGATAAGCAGGACAGCGGAGCTGATTTTGGGTTCTTTCGAAAGAAAAGCGTGCGCCGGATATTTGGTCCTGTCTGTGAGGAAGGTGAATGGAGAAGAAGACACAACCGCGAACTGCACGAGCTGTACAACAATGTGGATGTAGTCCGAAAGGCAAGGATCCGTCGACTACACTGGCTCGGCCACATCGAGCGCATGGACATCAACGCTCCAGCTAAAAGGGGCTTCGAATCCGAGCCTCCTGGTTCGAGAAGAAGAGGAAGACCGAACCTCCGGTATAAAGACCAAGTAATCGCGGATGTAAGACATCTTGGTCTTGACAACTGGAAGCAGCATGCTCGGGACCGTCAAGAATGGAAGGCAGCTATAGCTCAGGCCCAGATCCTCCATGGATCGCTGGCCTGATAAAAAGTAAACAAAGAAAAACATTACGATGCTAGTGCGAGACACATATAAAGCTGGACATATAATGCAAGGCGTCATACCCGCTGGCATTTTAACCAGGAATAAAGAATGAGATACCAATCTATTGGCTTCGACAGGCACTTTTACAGTTTGCACCTACAAACGCGTTGCGGTTTGACGGCGTCTTGACTACGTCATTCTGCCTTGTTGCGACCATTTTGCCACGTCTTGACTCTACACATCGACGTCTTGAGACTATCACTGTGTTAGTCAAAGGCGTCGTTTTTAAACGGAGAATAACACGTTTAGTATCGGTGTGTATTACAAAAGCAACAACCAACCCCCTCGGCGATCAACGGGCAGACGTACGAGAGATTGGTATCTCATTGTTTATTCCTGATTTTAACAGCCACCATTGAAATGCATCGGTCGAAATTCACGACGCGATGTCTTGCATTATATTTCCACCCTAACACGTCGAGAGCACCGTGGCGCAGTGGGTAGTGTGTTGGCCTCTGACGCCGATGACACGGGATCGAATCCCGACACAGCCATGTCATCGAAGGTGTTTTTCAGGGTGTTTCTCCTCAGCGGGGTTCTGACAAAACCCCCTGTAGTAAAATTGTCATGAAAAGCTTCTCGAAATTCGCTGTTCGGAACCGGCAATAAACTGTAGGTCCCTTTCACCTATGGGAAAATGAAATCACACACAACATGGGTGATTGTGAGAAGCTCGGCTCAGGTTCTTCATGGACTGTAACGCCAACATACATACATTAACACGTCAGGGAATTTAGGCGGAATATTTTGCCTAAAGCTAAAAAAAAACTGGCCAAGTGCGAGTCGGACTCGCGCACGAAGGGTTCCGTACCACCTGTATACATAAATATGAAAGAGACTATGTATGTTACCTCACCAAATGACAGAACTTGGTTGCAGGCAGGATTTTTTGGATGAAAATCATGTCTGTTGTATGGGAGCCCCCCTTAAATATTAATTTTGTTTCAACTGTCTAACTATCACGGTTCATGAGATACAGCCTGGTGACAGACGGACGGACAGCGAAGTCTTGGTAATAGGGTTCCGTTTTACCTTTGGGTACGGAACCCTAAAAATGATTGTGAGAGTATTGATGTCAGAACTGAAAAATGTGCGTACCGTAATGTTTCATTTAACGTATGTTTTCAATAAACAAAATAATTTAAAAAAATTGTGTTCCCCATTAGCGTGTTTCGGGCCGCACATAAAAGATTGGCGAGCCGCATGCGGCCCGCGGGCCGCAGGTTGACATGGCTGCTCTAGTAGATAATACGCGTCTCCAGAGACGACACACAGTGCGAAGAGAAGAAGTTATTGCCGTTGTGGAGCGCAGTGTTGAGGAGAATCCGAATGAGTTGATTCGCCATCATGCAAAGCAATTGGAGCTATGGCCATCCACTTTCTAGAAGACTTTACGGAAAGATGTTGGCTTAAAAGCTTATGAGATCCAGCTTGTGTAAGAGTTGAAGCCACGTGACTGTTATATGCGTCGTAGGTTCGGCGAATAGGCTGAGATTCCTGTTCTCCAACAAGCAAAATTGTCGGATTTGGAGTGAAAAATACCCAGAAGACTTTGTCGAAACGCCCTTATTTACTTAGATGGCGCTACACTTCGGTAAACCTCGGCCTCAACTAAAAAGCCTTTCGCACGCCAGTGTCGCACGCCCAGTTGATTAAGATCCCTCTCGACCTGTGTAAGCCACCTTAGATGCGGTCATCTGCAACGTCGTCGTCCGAAGTTGGAGTGGAAGACTCTACGGGCCGGAGCTATGCTGTCCATTCGATCTACATAGCCTAGCGACGTTATACTAGGCCGATGTCGCTGTGCAGCCCGTGCAATTCTTAATTGTATCTTCTTCTCCACTCCCCGCTTATATAAACGGGATCACAGATTGAACGCAGAATTTTCCTCTAGAAACGACCAAGGGCATTTTCATCTCTTTTTGATAAGCTCCAATCCTCTGGACTAGGACCGGGATGGTTAAGGTTTTATAGAGGGTCACCTCAGTTTTCCGAGAGAGGGCTCTACTACTTAATTGCCCCTTGAGCCCGAAGAAACAGCGGTCGGCAAGAGTTATTTTGCGTCTTATCTCAACGCTGATGTCATTGCCGCTTGTTACCCGTGAGCCAAGGTTGACGAAATCCTTGACAAGACGTTGGTGTTGTGCGTCTTTGTTGATAACAGCATATATCTGGTTTTGCCCTCCTTTGCCTTCAGGTGCTCTTTACTCGCTTCTGCTTCAAGGCCTACAAAAGGTTAATTGATATCTCGCTGTGTTCTCCCAATCACGTCAATGTCATCAGCCCATGCGAGCAATTATGCATACTTGAACTATGTCCCCTATAGTTGGCGCAGTTATAGAGGTCTCCTTTTTATAGACCGGACAAACGATGCTGAGATTCCATTCATCAGGCATTCTTTCTTCTGACAATATCATAGAGATTACCTGGGGCATGCTCCCAACCAACTCACCTCCAGCTGCTTTAAACATCTAAGGAGGCAGGCCGTCTGCGCCAGCAGCTTTATTAGACTTCAGTTTCGATATCGCTATCTTAACCTCGTCTAAGTCGGGTGGACGGAATTCTCTCTCATCTTCGTTTAGTGTGAATGGTGCGCTCTGATTCCCAGCGTTATCTTGGCAATTCTTGCCGTTATACAGTCCCCATATTCTCAGCACCGACTGTGATTTAACTACGAGGTGTCTGCGTTCATCCCTGTAGGCTTTCGCTTTGACTTTATAACCTTAGCATGTTCGTTTTACTTTAGTAAAACTTTCGAACGTCTTTCCTGCGATAACATCGTCCATCTCCTCGATCGCTCGCTTCTCATGCTCTTTTTTTTTCTGAAAAGCGTTTGCTTCTCCTTCTTTTCCGCTCATAGAGCCCACGAGCAGCTCTCGTTCGTCGATGCAACGTGGCCATGTTTTTCTTCGTGAACCTGTCTCCATTGCTGTACTATGGTTTGTGCAGTTTGCATCGGGTCTTAAGAGTGCTGGAGGGAGATACGATCGGCGAAGTTCTCTTGCGGTTGCAGCTTCAAGATTTGAACTGATCCTACTCGACCCTGTGGTGTTCACGATATCCGCATACGTACCTTGGCTCCAACAAGGTAATGATCCGAGTCAATATTGGCTTCAACTGCAATATGATCGATTTGATTAACAGATAATTGATAAGAAGTGATAAGATGTGGGAATCGTGTGGTGACTACTAGCAGACTACGCTCCGTCACTAAGTTGGTCGTAGTGTCGTGTAGGCTGTGCTTTCCTACGACTCGTTCATAGATATCCTCCCAGCTTCGCGTTGAAATCTCCTAGAACAATCTTGGTGTCATGGTTGGGACATTAAGCGTCATAAAGCCATAGAAGTCAACTTTGACTCTGTCGTCTTTTTCTTCTGTGGGGGCGTGAACGCATATCAAGCTAATGTTCTCGAAAACAGCTTTCATGTGGATTGTTATGAGGCATTCGCTCACTTGCCGAAATCTTAGCACTTTTTGCCCAAGTCCACCTCGAACAACAAATCTTCAACCAAATAGGCATTGTTTGTTCTCCGTGTAGCAGTTTCCGTAGTACATTTTAAAGTTTTTCATCCTCTTTTCACCCGGTCCGTTCCATCACACCTTTTGGAGTACGCTAATCTCTGCTTTACTGCAGCTTAGAGCTTTTTCTAACCTGGTCTGTTAAGTGACCTAACATTCCAGGTGCAGAATCGATACCCTTTATACGTTTGCGGGGCTGGTCAACATGCACATAGTCCGTCCGTTAAATCCGAGGCTTGCGGTTGTCTCTGAGTTTATGATTTTTTTACGGTTAGGGCTTACTAGGCCTTAGCTAAACCGACTAAGCCTGTTTTTTTTGGAGCAGGAAACTCATCATTTGCTTTTCCCTGTCCGAAATTTCTAGAGGAAATCTCCAGGTGGCACTACGAGGAGTTGGGGTTGCGACTTACTAACAGTACCGGAAGGTGTTCGTCTGCGGTGGCACTTCTCCCTTTTTAACAGGCCAGCATTCGTCGGATAGATGCTACCCTTACAAGACCTTTGTCATTCGTCGAGACGCCCTTACAACCATTAAAACTCGCTGGTGGAATCATCAGCTTTGGTTTCAACAAGATGGCACATTCGAGCTAGCCGTCGCGCATTCGGACTATAAGAACCACCTGCTCCACATAGAAAAATTGACTCAAATTTTGGGAGCGTCTTATCGCCCGAATGTACAATAAATCGTCTCTAAATTTGAGGTACGTCTTATAGTCCGGAGCATAAGGATATTGCAGGAAATGTCGAGTACTGCAAAAAGTCGTCACAAATGCAGGCATCGCTTTTCGGAATGCTGCCGAACATTGGTGGACCAGGATACGTGAGGAGGATTCTGCTTTCCAGAGTGGTAAGCTCAATACTCCTATACACTGCGCCATCTGGACGGGAGCCCTAAGAACGAAGGAGATAAGAAGAAGGCTCTCGTCTGCATACAAGCTCTGCACAATATGGACAATATACGGTTTCCGGACAATCTCGGATGAAGCAGCCTGAGCGGCTATGGTCCCCATCGACATCCTCGCCAACGAGATGCACAGCGTCTACCTTAGGTGAACGACAGATCGTCAAGATACCAGTGTTATCAATTGCCGGTCTGGAACTAGCAGCCCAAAAAACGGAGGCTGTGCTCATAACCAGCCGTAAAAAGTTGGAATATGAGAACTTCTTAGTCGGAGATCAGGCGATAAAGTCCAAGGAAGTAGTCAAGTATCTAGGGGTCGTCCTAGACAACAGGCTTTCTTTCAGGGAACACATACTGTATGCCAGCGAGAAGGCATCACACGCACAACGAGCTCTTTCGCGAATGATTCCGAATATAGGCGGTCCCGGATATGCACGCAGAGTCCTACTCTCACGGGTAGTCAGCTCAGTCCTACTCTACGCTGCTCCAATTTAGGCAGAAGCCCTTGCAGTAAAAGGACTAAAGCGGAAAATGGATTCAGTCTATCGACTGTGCGCAATAAGAGTAATCTGCGGGTTCAGGACCATATCAGATGATGCAGCGTTCGTCATAGCAGGAATGCTACCCATCGATATATTGGTAGACGAGCTCAAAAGGGTATACCGCAGGCGAACACCAGACCGGCAATAGACCAGGCTTATAAAAGCAGAAGAACGGGCAGAATCCATGGCAATGTGGCAAGCCAGATGGGATACTTCCACAAAAGGGAGATAAACGCACAGGCTCATTCCCGTCATCGAAACTTGGACATCAAAACCGGCAGGAGACTGCAATTATCATCTTTCGCAGTTTTTGTCTGGACACGGTGGCTATCGAAAGTATCTGCATAGATTTGGATATGATAGTTCGCCTTTTTGTCCATAATGCCCAGAATGCTCTGCAGTGTCATCCTCCTCCTCGCAGCATGCAGCCAAGGTAGGCGTCTCACTGATGCCAAGCACGTAGAGATGCTTGGCAAAAGTGTAATGGCCCGTGATAACTCCCACAAGCCTTCTGCAATCGATTCTCCTTAAAGACAGGAGGAATGCTGCAGATTTTTTGCAGACATCAGGGTATACGCGCTTAGTCATCCTGCAACCCGGACAATCCCTCCATCTACCGAATTTACCGTGGATGCAGGTAGACCTAGAGCGGGTTCAGGTCCTGAGAAGCTCTCCTCTGAACCCATTCTAGCGAGTTCATCAGAGGTATCATTTCCTGGGATCCCAGAGTGGCCTGGAACCCATACAAGCCTTAATGAATTTAGGCTGCCGACTCTGTTCCAGAAGGACTTGAGTTCAAGCACTAATTTGAAGCTAGTTAAGGGGTTACACACAGCTTTTAATGCAGCTTGGCTGTCACTACAGACGCTTATGCTTCCCCCTTCCACCTGTGCTTCACAACATAGTGCATGGCCTTTAGGATTGCGTATATCTCTGATTGGAAGACAGACGCATACTTTCCTAACGAGAAGTACAGTCGGATGTTTTCGCGTTCAAAGACGACTCCAGCACCGGACCTCCGCCCAGACCTGGAGCCATCCGTGAAAATGCGATTCCCTGGAAACTCGACTGTGAAACTACGGCGCAGTAGGATAACGGGCGTCAGTGCGTCAGAAGGCATGTCCATGAGACAGGAAACGCAGGACAATTCCTGCGCAAGCACACCGTTATTCCTATGCGAGTTGTACCAAAAGCCATTTCTCTTCAGACGAGACATGGCTTTCAGAGCACGACCTCTGTTAGATATATCAAGAGGTGGAAGGTTCATCATAACATCTAGAGCAGCGCCCGGCGTGCTGGGGAAAGCCCCCGTGCAGCTGAGACAAAACGTTCCTTGGAGTTTGGTGAAAGCGGCTACGACGTGTTTGCGTTTTAGTCTGTTCCACCATACAACCGATGCATATGAGATTATAGATCTTATCATTGCCGTGTAGATCCAAAGGACATTTGCCGGCGATAAGCCCCATGTTTTGCCAAAAGCTCCTTTGCATTGCCAGAAAGCTGACAGCGCTTTGGTGGTTTTTGACTCAACATGCTTTGACCAGAGAAGCTTACTATCTAAGATGACTCCTAGATACTTAGCCTCCTTGGATATCGGGATGGAAGTGCCCTTTAGTACCAGCTGAGTCATGTCAGTATTTTTCCTCCTTCTCGTAAAGAGAACGACATCGGTCTTAAGAGGATTGACTGACAGCCCATTTCTGGTACACCAATCATCGATCACATTTAGTGCTTTGCGACGGACAGTCGCCAAACATGAGCCGACAGAAAGAATGGCGACGTCATCTGCATAGGCCTGGGCGTAGATTCCAGAGCCCAGACGAGGAGTTCCTCCACTTTCTTAATAAAGTTGAAAATATCTCTCGTAGGAGCTGAGATGATTCCCTCAGGAGTCATAATTTCACTGAGAAGGACACGCTTCCTAAGTTGGTTAAAGCCATAGTATGTACCCTGCAGTTTCTTCGCCCTCAAGCAGAGTCGACACTCAGTTTCAGACGAGAGGTTAATTTTGTTGAGATGATATCTCAGAACTCAGACCACAGTGTCCTGTAAGGTACCGGTCTTCTGATATCGACTCTATTAAGTTTAGGATCTTAATAGAGTATTTGCTCAGTTGCCGTATAAATTCTTTTGATTGGCGGAGTCCTGAGCCCTTTCCTAGCGAGTTGATCCGCAATTTCTTTGCCCTCAATGGCTTTGTTCCCTGTGACCCACCGAATTTTGACCTTATTTCTTTTGGCTAAGTCCTGTAAGGCATCATGGCATTCCTTAGCGGACTTTGGGTTCGTGCTATACGAGCTCAACGCTTTGAGCGTTGCTTGACTATATCAGAGAGTATACTGATGGTTACTCCTCTAATGCAAGTCCCTACGTTTAAGTTGACGCACGTCAGAATGGCGTATAATTCGGCTTGGAAGAAACTAGGACTCATTCCTAGAGCCTTTGAGATTTACCGATGTGGTCCAAAGGTGCCGGCGCCAACGCCAGAACTCATTTTGGAGCAATCTGTGTACCACATTAGGCCTTTGGGACTGAGCAGGAGATCGCCGCTTTCCCAAGCTATGCGATTTGGGATCAGTTTCTCAAATCTCTTGTCAAAAGTTAGCGTGTGTGGTAATGCGTCCGAGACCGTGGGAAGATGTTGCGGAATGGATATGTGACACAATGGTCTACATGGTAGGCCTGTTTCCGAGCGTAGAATTCTGATTGCACTGTGTAATGCAACCATTTTAAAAAGGTGTAATGGAGTAAGTCCAATTAGTGCTTCTTGGGCTGCCGTGGGACAGGTTGGCATAGCGCCCGTAATGCCGAGACACACTATTATGATGAGTTTTAGGTAGGTTAGGTTAGGTAAGTGGGTGCCCTACTGATTAAAAGTCAAGGCTCACCTAGACTACGTGGAGTCCATTGTGCCCAATTAATTTTTAACCCGTTGAGCCCTAGACATATTCCGTTGAGTTGAACCATCCAGACGAGGATAAGAATCCTAGTATTCTGTTAAGCCCAATTTTACTTGTCTCCTTTAGTCCCGAAAGGAAGTGTCTTCCTAGGAATACGTTCCTCTTTTGGGCTAGCGCCGGGCATTCGCGCAGCAGGTGACGAATGGATTCAATTTCCAGTCATTGCCCAATGAGGGCACCGACTGCCAGTCGAATATTCCCACGATTGAACTTCAGCAGATTTTCTGTCCTTTTCTTATCATAGGCGGGTCAAGTCGATCTCGCCGTTGCGCATGTATCTAAGTGATACCATCGCTGATTGGCTTTCATTAATAGCTCCGTCTGTATCTCCCTGTAGAGCGCACTGAGTGGTGCTTTGGTCTCAGCTGAGATCTGCGCAATGTTAGCACCTGATCCCACCCTAGCCAGCTCGTCCGCCCTCTCGTTTCCGGAGATATTCATATGACCAGGTACCCAGCAAAGGGTCACCTCATTTACATCGGATATCTCTTCTAACTTCTCCTTGCAGAGTTTGACGAGTTTGGATCTTATCCATGCTGCCTGCAGAGCCTTAATGGCTGCCTGGCTGTCAACATAGATGCTGATCCTTTTTCCTGTGATATTCTCTTTGCTGATCAGGTCCGCCGCCTGCTTGATAGCGAAGACTTCAGCTTGGAAGACACTGCATCCATCATCGAGCCTGTAGGGGCGATGCATATCCCGAGACTCAAAGTAGACTCCGGCACCTGTGCCAATATCCATTTTGGATCCGTCGGTGTAGAGTGCCAGTGCACTTTCCGTGCGTACCAAATCACAGGTCCATTCCTCCCTGGAGGGAATTCTAATAGAGAATTTCCTCTCCCAGGAAGGAAGTCGGGTGACATACTCCGTTACGGTTCTGAATCTCGAGACGGCCCATCGATCCAAGACGGATGAATGTCCGTGAGGACTCCTTTTCCAGAGACCTGATTCCTGTAATCTTAGCGCAGTTCTGGTTGCGGCGCTCTCGCAGTACATGTCCAGGGGTGGCAGGTTCAGCATGACTTCAAGAGCCGCCGTTGGTGTGGACTTGATAGATCCCGTCACCGCCAGACAGCCTGCTCTTTGAACCTTTGACACACTCTGAAGATGACACTTTTTCTCAAACGCCTTCCACCAAACAACCGAGCCATAGACTAGGATATGTCTTACCACCGCAGTGTACAACCAATGTACTAACCTCGGTTTGAGGCCCCATGTCTTTCCAAAGGCTCCCTTGGACGAATGTAGTGCCACATAGGCCTTTTTGATTCTTTCCTCAATATTTTCTTTCCAACTAAGTTTGGAGTCCAGGATTATGCCAAGATATTTGGCAGATTTTCCAGGGATCAGATCTATACCATTCATACGGAGGTAGGTGTATCTTGGTACAAATCCTTTCCTTGTAAAGAGTACTACCTCTGTTTTCGCCGGATTTACTGCCAGACCTCGCCCCTTGACCCAGCTATTCACTTACACCAGTGCATAGCTTAGTCTATCGCTGGGGACCTGCGGAAATTTTCCAGAGACTAAAATGGCAATGTCATCGGCGTAGGCTGTGACATTAAAACCCTCCGTCTCCAGAATCTTGGCCATTCCGTCGACCACATGGAGCCATAGGAGGGGTGACAGAACGCCACCTTCTGGTGTACCTTTATTTACTCTCACCCTTCCGCATGCTCTCCCTATCGTCGAATTTACTATACGAGTACCCGGCATTTGCCCAATCCAACTGCATACACTCGGGTTTATTTGGGCCATATGAAGGCTGTCAAGGAAGGCACCTAGAGTGAATTCCTCGATGCTGAGCGATTTTTCTATCGTAGAGACTACCCTATGCAGAGCAGGATCCACCGATTTTCCCTTTATGTACGCATTATGTGATTGTGACAGATAACCGTCCCCAATCTCTTCCCTTACGTACAAGTCTATTATTCGTTCCAGCGTTTTCAACAGGAAGGACGACAGACAGATAGGCCTAAAGTCCTTTGCAGTAGTGTGATTGACTTTACCCGACTTGGGTATGAAAACCACCCTAACTTCCCTACACGCTTGAGGAACATAACCCATCCTGGGGCACCAGGAGTAGATGCGTTTCAGCCATGGAAGAACGACTTTACATGGCTCCTGCAACATGATCGGAAAGGTCCCATCCATTCCCGGTGCCTTGTAGGGGTCAAAAGACTTGATTGTCCACAGGATCTTATTTTCCGTAACATTCTTATCGACTGTCTCATGTTCAATACACTCCCTTGGCAGCGTGTCCGCCGAATTGAAGATTCCTGCATCCTCGCAGCCAGGGAAATGACATTTCAGTAGTGAATCAAGCACGCTCTCGTTTGAGTTTGTCCAGCTACCATCAGATCTCTTTATAGAGGACATCTGTGTGGGAGCTTTTGCAAGGACCTCCTCAGACGAGCTGCACCCGTACATGATTCAATAGAGCCGCAGAAGCTTCTCCAAGAGTCCTTCTTGGCGAATCTAATTTCTTTTTTGAGCTGCTTAACACTATCTCTATAGGTTGACCATTCAATGGCCCCCTCTTTTGCCAGGTTCCAACTGAGCCTAGAGATACGAAGCCGCTCCGCTATTTTGGCATTCCACCATGGTGGGTGGTTTCTTTTACTGGGTCGTCTGGTAGGGCATGCCTTCTCAAATGGCCGATTTAGCTTGCTGGTAAGGTTTAATACCATCTCATCGATGTCTTCCGTGGAGTCGGGGTTCCCATCCGGAGGTCGGTTAAGGGTCCCACCCAGCTCCGCGTTAAGCCTCTGCCAGTTCGCCTTTCGCGAATTCCGAAAGACTTTCCTGTCCGGCCTACGGACATTCAAGTCGAAGAGGGTCCAACAGTGATCAGAAAGTGATGCTTTGTCAGATACTCTCCAATTTGAGATCTCCGCAGTACCGTTACCATTTATAAGCGTTATGTCCAAGACTTCCCTTCTGTTACTAGTAATAAATGTTGATGAATCACCCCGATTACATATAACAAGGTTAGTACTAAGGACAAAACCGAACATAGCCTCACTATTGGTATTAGAGCTACCCCAAGTAGTGTGATGGGCGTTAGCATCACACCCTACGACTAAGTTCTTCTTACCTTGTTCGGCCATTGCGATCAATGACCTTGTTTCCCTAGAGGGGACGTCCGTGCCTTCGTCGTACGGTAGGTAAACCGAAGCCATCGTTAGTGCACCCTCCTTTCCCGTAACCTCCACCACCGTCTGGTCACCCGAGCTGAAATTAGTTAACATTAGTTCGTGGAGATCTTTGCTAGCAACGAAACAAGTTCTAACCTTGCCTTCGCTACTGTTATAAAAGAGGCTGTATTTCGATGACCCTAATCCCTTAACCTCCGCGTGGCCCCCCCTGGATAGCTACCCTGGCACCCGCCAGGTAGTGAACCAATGTGTGCAGCGACCCAACCCTTATTCCTGGGGAAAGAGGAACCTGGCCCTCCAGGTTGGGGGTTGTGCCTAGGGGTAACATCCCTATCACGTAAAAACCTACTTGTTCCGAAACAACAACAAGCCTCGGATACGGACGGATACAAAGCTGACGACCCCTGCAAACGACTAACGGACTTGAGAGTCTGCACCTGGAATGTGAGGTCCCTTAACAGACCGGGTGCAGGCGATCAATTGGAGCAAACCCTCAACTGCTATAAAGCAGATATAACCGCACTCCAAGAAGTGCGATGGGATGGACCAGGCAAAAAACGGATGAAAAACTGCGACATCTACTACGGGAACTGCTACAAGGAGAACAAACAGCGCCTATTCGGGTGCGGATTCGTTATTAGAGGAAGACTCCGACAAAAAGTCTTAAGCTTCCGAGATGTAAGCGAACGCCTCATAACAATCCGTATCAAAGCTAAATTTGGAAACATTAGCTTAATATGCGCTCACGCCCCAACGGAAGAAAAGGACGATCGACTCAAAGAAGATTTCTACGATCTCCTAGACAGAACATATGCCCAATGCCCCAGCTACGACACAAAAATAGGGCAAAGAGGACATATTTGAGTCGATCATAGGAAAGCATAGCCTCCATAACACCACATCCGGCAACGGATTAAGGCTAATCGATTTCCTAGCGGGGCGCAACCTCCTTGTAGCAAGCACGCGATTCCCCCATCTCAACATCCACAAGGGTACCTGGCGGTCTTGTGATCAATCGACAACCAACCAGATTGATCATATTGCGATCGACGCCAGACACTCCTCCTGTATTCTCGACTTACGAACCTTCCGAGGGGTCAACATCGACTCGGACCACTACCTTGTTGTAGCCAAGGTACGAATGAGGATATCAAGAATGCTTAGGAGTCGAGTAGGACTACGTAAGTTTGACGTTGGAAAGCTACAATCGCAAGAGACTGCCAGAATCTTTGCCGATCGTGTCTCCTTAAAGCTCTCTCAAAATCCGCCCACAGCAGCACAAACAATAGAGCAGGAATGGGCTCATTGCCAGAGCGCCGTCAGAGATGCTGCCTCAGAGGTGCTGAGTTTCAAACAGCCACCACCTAGAAACCCCTGGTTCGATGAACAATGCGAACAAGCCCATGCAGCAAAACAAGAGGCATATAAAGCCATGCTGCAATGACGGACGAGAGCTGCTCGCGAAATCTATGAGCAGAAGAGAAGAGAGGAACACACGCTTTTCAGAAGAAAGAAGAGAGAGCACGGAAAGCGTGAGATCGAGGAGATGGAGAGATGCTTCCGCAGGAATGACGCCCGTAAGTTTTACAACAAGGTAAAACGAACATGCCATGGCTAAAAAGCCAGAGTGGCGGCCTGCAGGGATGAAAGTGGAGAACTGGTAGTAGAGTCGCAGTCGATGTTGGGGATTTGGAAAGACCACTTCTGCAGACTATATAACGGCGATGATAGACAAGATACCGCTGTCAGGCAGAACGAGCCATTCGCAATGGACCACGAAGTAACAGAATTCAGTCCACCCGACCTAGACGAAGTCAAAATAGCGATATCAAGACTTAAGTCTAATAAGGCCGCTGGCGCAAACGGCCTGTCTGCTGAGCTTTTTAAGGCTACTGGAGATGAGCTTGGAAAGGTGCATGCACCATCTTATCTGCAAGGTATGGTCGGAGGAAAGCATCCCCGACGAATGGAATCGCAGCATCGTTTGCCCGGTCCATAAGAAAGGAGATCCCTATAACTGCGCCAACTATAGGGGAATAAGTCTCCTTAACATCGCATATAAGATCTTCTCTGCCGTTTTGTGTGAACGCCTGAAACCGTTAGTGGATAACCTGATCGGCTCTTATCAGTGTGGTTTCAGGCCAGGTAAATCCACAATAGACCAAATATTTACGCTACGGCAGATCTTGGAGAAGACCCAGGAATACCAAATCGACAATCACCACCTCTTCGTCGATTTCAAGGCCGCGTATGACAGCGTATATAGAGACGATCTGTACAAAGCCATGTCTAGTTTTAACATCCCTGTCAAACTCGTCCGACTGTGCAGGATGACAATGGAGATTTCTCGCTGCTCCATTAAGGTCGGTAATGAGCAAACCGAGACCTTTGATGTTAAAAACGGATTTAGGCAGGGCGACGCGCTGTCGTGCAACTTTTTCAGCATCGTGCTTGAAAAGATTGTGCAAGAGTCACTGGCCAACACAAGAGGTACGATCTATTTCAAGTCTACGCAATTGCTTGCGTACGCCGACGATATTGACGTAATTGGACGAAAACAGCAAGACGTCAATGAGGCTTTTGTGAGCATTGAGGTAGAAGCGGCTAAGATGGGTCTCAAGGTTAATGAGGGTAAAACCAAATATCTGCTCTCATCTAAAAGAGATGGACAACACCGACGTATTGGCCAGAACGTCACCATGGGCGGATATAACTTTAAAGTGGTCAAGGAATTCGTCTACCTTGGCTCACTGATGACCAGCGACAACAACACCAGCGCTGAGATAAAACGCAAAATCACTCTTGCCAACCGCTGTTCCTTTGGGCTCAAGAGGCAATTGAGAAGTAGAGCCCTCTTTCGGAAAACCAAGGTGACACTGATCATCCCAGTCTTCCTTGACGGCGCAGAGGCTTGGACCTTATCAAAAGCGGATGAAGATGCCCTTGGTCGTTTCGAGAGGAAAATTCCGCGCACTATCTACGGTCCCGTTTGTTCAAACGGTGCATGGAGGAGAAGATATAACGAAGAACTGTACGGGTTGTACAGAGGCATCGGCCTGGTACGACGTCTACGGGTACAGCGTCTAAGGTGGCTAGGCCATGTAGAGCGCATGGAAGATACAGCTCCCACCCGAAAAGTCTTCGAATCCACTCCGGAAGGAAGGCGCGGCAGAGGACGGCCGCATCAGCGGTGGCGCACACAGGTGGAAGGGGACCTCAACCAACTGGGCGTGCGGCACTGGAAACAGCTGGCCAAAGACCGTGCCGGCAGGAGACGCTTGTTGGTTCGCTGCTGTTATATAAGAGGCTGTATTTCGATGACCCTTATCCCTTAACCTGATTATGGAGGATCCATGGTTCTTGGATCAGAGCCACATCAAGCTGCTCACTGTTCATAAGCAGCATGAGGTTGGCTGATGCGGCCTTACTGTGATGCAGGCCGCAGTTAGTAGTGAATCTATGGTCTGGCAGTGTTTCTTTCAAGACCTTCTCTTGGATTTCCTCAGTTCGAGGTTGTATTTCGTTAGAGCAGATATA
Organism: Eumerus sabulonum; assembly: GCA_951905685.1. Taxonomy (NCBI): domain Eukaryota; kingdom Metazoa; phylum Arthropoda; class Insecta; order Diptera; family Syrphidae; genus Eumerus; species Eumerus sabulonum. Next base: position 246,234,830 of record OX645060.1, read on the forward strand.
TAATCAATCTAACTATTCGTTCGTTTGACTCTGTTAAGCAGAGATCTACCTGTTTGCTTAGGGAGGCATGTAGATAATTTAAAACAAAAAAAGCAAAAGCCCCCATACCTTTCGCCAAAATCAACGTACTAAACGGATAGTTTACTATGCAGAGGCAACACTCTCTCGAAAGAAAAACAACATTAATGGAAGGGGAAGACAGATTTTTCATTGTTGGATTTTGATTCTACATGGAACAAAGCTCACCCATACACATACGATTGCATGATTGCTTTCGTCAAATTTGAATAATTTCGTAATCCAAGAATGTATGCACCAAAGAGTACGCCATGGAGAGAGAGTAGGAAAAGATGAGCTTCATTCGTGTGTTTTTGTTTTTACTCTTGCCTGTGTGAACGTTTGTGGCGGGAGAAAAATTGTTGGTATTTTACATGGATGTCTATTGTTTAACTTTAGAATTTCAGATTGAAATGCTTGTCATTGCATTCGGATATGGATTTATAAATTAATTTCACTCTGAAAAAATAACGAAACATAAGATCCACAACAAGGGAACATTAAACTATTCCGGGGAGGGGAAGTTTCGTCAAAAAGTTGGACTTGACGGAGAATGTTTGAATTGGATCGAAATTAGTGTGCCCTAAGGGTTACATTCGAATACAAATTAAGTACTTTTGTTCTAATACTGTCGATTTACATATTCCTTGACATCGCCACTCAAAGTGATTATTTAATTTCGCCTATTCGTTAATTTCCACTTAATTTGGAGGTAGAATTATCGAAAATAGATACATTAAGAACGACATCAAGTTTATAATTTTTCTCAGCAAGAGTACCACGGCAACACATGACGCCCGACTGTGGAACATGGAAGACATTGAGGAAGAGAAACGTCGAACTGCGCAATTATTTGTGTTTGAGCGGTTCACTGGGGCGGTCGTGTTTCGCGCTTCCATCGTCGTTGTGCGCCTTTTTCTCCGTTTACTTGTTTTTATTTTTTCATTTCCCTTTTTTTTAACCTTGGACCTAATAGGAATTAAAATTTTGTGCATTTTACCGAGTCTCACTGTGAATTAATTTAAAAGGAAATATACTTGTGAGGCAGTTGAATAAAAAAAGAGGGAAGGAACCAACCGAAAGTGAAATTAATGAGTTCGGTAACACCTCAATCGTGAAAGTTAATAGCATAACAAGTCGTAAGATATAGATATACACGAAAAAAACGTTCAAATTTACATACAAATAGTCCATAAGCAAAACGTGCAATTTTCAAAACAAATAAAATGGCCAGTGGAAGCTACATTCAAGTGAAACTATTAAATGATCATGTGATTGTTCGCGATACGTACATTGATTATAAAGGACGAGCTAGAAGTGCAAAGCGCAATCTATTTGGCGGCCCCGAAAAGGGCGAAATCAACACTCTGCTCATGCAAGAGATCGAGGAAAAACAATCAGAATTTAGGAGCAGATACTTGATCGAAGATGTATTTGTGCCAGATGAGAATTATGGAGATTTCGAGCTGCAGCAGGATAATAGCAAAGTTATAGTTGGGGCTACGCAATCGAGCGAGCATAAGCGTACGAAACCGTACGCAAGACAAACATCTATGCCAGGTATGTACGAACGCCCAAAAGCTTCTGATGCACCTTATGAACCTTAAGTTCTCATTCCATATCCATACCATATACATACATCCTGATCATTAGATCCAAACACGCGTACATATGTACTAGAGTTGCTTTCCATCGAAATCATTTTCTGGAGGGGTGTGTATAAATGTGGTATGAAGAGACTGATGTAGATACGTTTGATATATGTAGATATATGGTCTGTAGGTGGGTATCACACCCTATTTGTTTCTATTATTTTTTGGTTTTATATCATACACATGTACATGAGGCAGAGAGAGAGGGAGAGTATAAGGGAGGACCGCGTTTACTTATAGTAAACGTCGTCGGTTGTTGGTTTTCTATAATTTTTTGTATCTTAGCCCCTTGTAGTCCTCTAGTGCGTGGCATTATGGTTGGTTTTTACATAGCAGCCTACCTACCCTGTTGGTGAATTCGTTGATGGCTTCGATTTTTCATCAAGTCCTAGGATGCCTTCGAGCAACTTACAGACAGACACCAACAGGCATGTGGTTGGACTTTTCCTGCCTCTCTACCACGACCCATGCCTTGAGATTGATTAATAGATTTTAGATTTCCTCAATGTGGTTGCTTTGAATAGTACAAAACAGAAAAGTTCTCACTAAAGTGTTTAATGGGAACATTTTCTGTTTGAAAGTATTCTGATTGGAACAGAATCTTCTGCACTTACTCTTAAGGTAGATTAGATTTGATTTGATTTGATTGCTGCGATACTAACCAGAGCTGTATGAAATCAAGTACAGACAACAGCACCAGTATTAATACGCAGAGGTCAACTCACTACCCAATGCGCCACGGCACTAGGTGGCTAGCTTATACCTAGTCGTGACAAAGTGTGTATCGTATTACTAAAAACCAAAGTTTTTATATAATATTATCCTCAGAGAGCAGTCAGTTATTCTGTTGCCTTTAGTAGAACTTCTTCTTCTTAGTAGGCGCTACAGTTCGGGGTGAACCTGGGCCTCAACCAACATGCCTCTCCACCTAGCACGATCTTTCGCTAGTCTTTTTCAATGCCGCACGCCCAGTTGGCTGAGGTCCCCTTCCACCTGTGCAACGCCACCTTAGGTGCGGCCGTCCTCTATTTCTTCGTCCCTCGGGGTTGGATTCAAAGACTCTTCGGGCTGGAGCTGTGGTGTCCATTCTCTCTACATGACCCAGCCATCTTAGGCGTTGAATCCGTAGACGCCTGACTAGACTCATGTCGCTGTACAGCCCGTAAAGTTCGTGGTTGAATCTTTTCCTCCATCCCTCGTCTGCGTTTATAGGCCCGAAAATCACGCGCAAAATCTTTCTCTCGAAGCGACCAAGGGCCTCCTCATCCGCTTTTGATAGTGTCCATGCTTCTGCGCCGTACAACAGGACCGGGATGGTAAGGGTCTTATATAGAGTCAACTTTGTCGTTCGAGAAAGGGCTCTATTACTCAGTTGCCTCCTGAGCCCAAAGAAAAAGCGATTGGCAAGAGTGATTCTGCGTTTGATTTCGGAACTGATGCCGTTGTTCCAGGTCACTGCGGAGCCAAGGTAGACAAAGTCCTTAACTACCTCGAACTTATATCTCCCTATACAAACGTTCTGGCCGAGACGTCGGTGTTGGGCGTCCTTTTTCGATGACGGCATATATTTAGTTTTGCCCTCGTTTACCGCCAAATCAATTTTCGCCGCCTCCATCTCAATACTCGCAAATCGTCAGTATCGTCGGCGTATGCAAGGATTTGAAATAGATTGTGCCTCTTGTATTGGCCAGTGATTTTTTCACAATCATTTCCAATATGATGTTGAAGAAATCACACGACAGCGCATCGCCCTGCCTAAATCCTTTTTTGACATCAAAACTATCGGTAAGGTGTTCACCGATTCGGATGGAGCAGCGAGCATTCTCCAAAGTCATCCGGCATAGTCTGACGAGTTTAGCAGGTATGTCAAAGGTAGACATAGCGTTGTATAGCTCATCTCTAATTACAGTGTCGTATGCGGCTTCGAAGTCGACAAAAAGGTGGTGAGCGTCGACTGGAAATTCATTAGTTTTTTCCAGGATCTGCCGTAGTGTGAGGATTTGGTCGATGGTGGACTTCCCTGGCCTGAATCCGCACTGATAAGGACCTATCAGCTTATTTACAAAAGGCTCCTTTAGTAGAACTATTTTCTCAATATTTTGATCCAACAAGGCGTTGCGGTTCGGAGTATTAACCAACCCATCACACACATACATACATATGATTTTAGGCCAATCAGCATTTTGCCATGCTTATCTAAAGCCCTCGAGAAAATAATAGCCAAACAGATCACGAAACGTATGTATGTATGTTGGCGTTACAGCCCATGAAGGACCAGAGCCAAGCTTCTCTCAATCACCCATGTTGTGTGTGATTTCATTTTCCCATAGGTGAAAGGGACCTACAGTTTATTGCCGGTTCCGAACGGCGAATTTCGAGAAGCTTTTCATGACAATTTTACTACAGGGGGTTTTGTCAGAACCCCGCTGACGAGAAACACCGTGAAAAACACGTTCGATGACATGGCTGTGTCGGGATTCGATCCCGTGTCATCGGCGTCAGAGGCCAGCACACTACCCACTGCGCCACGGTGCTCTCGGATCCTCCAATATTACTGAAGAATATTACGGTCATGTTTCTAACAAATACCACACGTTTCCATATTTCGGCTGAGAAATGTCTGATCTCACAAATGTGTGCTGTTCTGCCCTTTTTCGCTAATGAACAAAGCTTTAATGTTACCATGGGCTGGTAACAACGTAACGCCCTAATTGATTGCTACGTTAAGGAATCATTTTCAGTTTAGCCATTACCCATCTCCCTCAGCTCAATTCAGATGACAGTTTTATGTTTTGTTGTAAAACCCTGAGTGCCTGTGTTTGGACAGCAAATGTCATTAAGGTCATAGGACCATATGTAGAACCTGCACCAAAAGGCACTAGATTATTATAATTTCCCCGAGAAATGAAAGAATGTCACCAGACAAAAGTGCAGTGGCATGAAAGCGTATACTTAAGTGCATGCTATAGGATTTAGGTAGAAGGGAAGGAAACGATTTATCTAATGCTTTTTCTTGTAAAACTGATTGTTCTAAATCGAATTTCGTTGTTCCCCTACTATAGAATCGACTGGATTCACACGCTGAGTCACAACTCACGACGACAAGTCGGACGCTATCACAAGTAATATAAACTCGCGACTCTTTTTCAAATTCCCCTTTAGTCGTATAAATCGGAGAACAGTTGACGGTTCTCCTATGGTCCGTACAAAAGAAATTCCGTTCACCTAGCAAGCGGCGAGAAGAAAGAAAAAGTTACGAACAACCACAATTGGCAGATGTAAGAAAAGCAAGTTTTGATTCCATCAAGTGATTCAAGAAACTGTTTCGTGTAACTCAATCTTATATGCAGTGGCGGGCGGATAATTTAGTCACACGCTACTAATAAATTGTGGATTGTGTTTTCCCTTAAAGGCCATTTTATCCCTACCCGAGGGCGTCGTGGCGCAGTGGTTAGTGTGTTGGACTGTGACGCACGATGAGCGAGTTCGGATCCCGATAACACCAACGCCATCGAATGTTTATTTCGCGGCGTCCATCCAATGAATGAATTTCAAGTCGACACTCACCACCTTTTTGTCGACTTCAAAGCCGCATACGACACTGTAATTAGAGATGAGCTATTCAACGCTGTGTCTACCTTTGACATACCTGCTAAACTCGTCAGACTATGCCGGACGACATTGGAGAATGCTCGCTGCTCCATCCGAATCGGTGAACACCTTACCGATAGCTTTGATGTCAAAAAAGGATTTAGGCAGGGCGATGCGCTGTCGTGTGATTTCTTCAACATCATATTGGAAATGATTGTCCGAAAATCACTGGCCAATACAAGAGGCACAATCTATTTCAAATCCTCGCAACTCCTTGCATACGCCGACGACATTGACATAATAGGTAGATCGCAGCGAGATGTCAATGAGGCGCTTGCGAGTATTGAGGTGGAGGCGGCGAAAATTGGCTTGCCGCTAAACGAGGGCAAAACTAAATATATGCTGTCATCAAAAAAGGACGTTGGCTTTGAGGGCCGCTGTGGTTTGTGACTTATTCACATAGACTTGCGACTTCAGAAAAACCCCATCAGAAAAAGTCTTAACGGGTTCAAATCGCACCCCGGAACATGGGGGCCAGTCCCCAGCACATCCACATGAGATGACCATGCCCATCGCTTCAATGTGGCGTGGGCTGTGTGGCACGCAGCGCAGTCCTGTTGAAACCACTTGTCATTAGTGTTCATATCATCCAATTCAGGCCAAAAGAAGCTGGTAATCGTCGGCCTATAGAGCTCGCCGTTGACCGTGATGGCCTGGCCAATATCGTTCTCAAAGAAATATGGATCGCCCAACATCCACTCCAAAGGGTGACTTAGGACACAGCGACATTACAGGTAATGAAAAAGCCGACACACTCGCCAAACAAGGAACGACGCTACAATCAATCGTGGCTTGTGAGGGAGATGGACACAGGGACATACCTGCGTCATCACCAGGCAAATCTGGCCTCGGCTTGACAGTCAACGCACAAGGAGTATAATCTCCCTAAAAAGAACTGACATCTACAAAGTCATCGATGTCATCACAGGACACTGCCTCATTGGCAGTCACGCACAAAAACTAGGAATAGTTCCGAATGATTCCTGCAGAAGCTGTCAGGACGAGGAGGAGGTCGAATCCATTCACCACCTTCTCTGTGCCTGTCCAGCTCTTAGCAACATCAGGAAACGTTACCTAGGCTCTTACTTCCTTAACGGTCTGACAGATGTTCAGAAAGTAGGGATACTTGATCTTCTTAACTTCTTAAGAAGCACAAAATGGTTCCACGAATAGGGGAGTAAAACCCCCTCGTAGCCGCACAACGGGCCTCCCTGGCCTATGTGTATTCTTCTCAATTCTGGGAAGGCTACGACCCTACCTACCTACCTACCTAAGAGTTCAGTGCGTATAAATTGACTAGTGTCCCCCATGGTGGATATTCACACAAATACCGATTACCCGGTCTGTTAGGATAGGATATCCTCTGAACTTGATTTAGTTTTTACTACCAACATACATACATACGTACATATGCCCCTATATTGAATTGCCGGGCGATATACATACAAAAAAAATTAAACTTAACATCTGTCACCAACAGTGATGCTGCTGTCGACTAACCACCCTCATCTACCTTTCAACTTGCATCATTTGGTTGATAACTCTGTCATAACACCACGTCGGAAGGCTTATAGTATAGGAAATTTAAGAAGGCACTAGGTAGGTACTCTGCCTTTCGAACAACCCGCACAGCAGCTGTGCAATATGTAACCAAATAGTAGCTCCACCGTATCGAATATCGTTTCGAAATAGTAGTTATCGAATATGAGTTATAACAAACGAAAACCCTTAATTGAAGTTTAAGTGTTTGCGACACCACGCCCCTACGACAGCAGACTGTACGCGAACGATTTCGATATCATTAACACATTTTTCCTCGCCTTAATGCGTGATTGATTTTTGGCGGTAGCGAATACGCAAGCGAACTGTAGCGCTACTTGTTTCAACTTCATCGAGTATAATAACGCTTCCAACTGTGTGTTATTTGATTTCGTCTCTCGTTTTTTTTTTGTTTTCGTTCTACACGCTTCATATACCCGCCAAAAATTGATGTATCTCGACCGAAGCGTCATCATCTATGTACATATCTCGTCGCAAGAGGCAACAAATAATAAAAAACCGAAAATTAGCAAAAATAAATCTCTTCTTTGTTGTGTTTGTAAATTTGTTTTCGTGCGCCGCTCTCCTCTTATCGCTTCTATTCATATTCAACGAAAACATTGTTATGTTACGTAATCGAACACATATGTATGTACATATGTATGTATGTATACTTTCGCTTAATATAGTATCTTGCGATTTAAATGTGTACAGAATCTAGATATACAGTAGACTCCCGGTAGAGTGAACTAATAAAAACCAGGCCTGTTCATACGAGCGAGATTGTTCACATTATCGAGCGTTTAAATTTTGAGGCATTCTATAGTGTAGGTCAGGGATGGCGAACCTATGACCCGTGGGTCAGACACCGACCCACGCAAATTTTTAACTGACCCACGATTGCTAAGCAACCATTTAGGTTTTCTAATTTGAGCCTCCTGAGCCCAAAGAAACAGCGATTGGCAAGAGTGATTCTGCGTTTGATTTCGGAACTGATGTCGTTGTTCCAGGTCACTGTGGAGCCAAGGTATGCAAGGATTTGCGAGGATTTGAAATAGATTGCGCCTCTTGTATTGGCCAGTGATTTTTGCACAACCATTTCCAATATGATGTTGAAGAAATCACACGACAGCGCATCGCCCTGCCTAAATCCTTTTTTGACATCAAAACTATCGGTAAGGTGCTCACCGATGCGGATGGAGCAGCGAGCATTCTCCAAAGTCATCCTGCATAGCCTGACGACATTAGCAGGTATGTCAAAGGTAGACATAGCGCTGTATAGCTCGTCTCTAATTACGTTGTCGTGGTGAGTGTCGACTTGAAATTCAATGGTTTTTTCCAGGATCTGCCGTAGTGTGAAGATTTGGTCGATGGTGGACTTCCCTGGCCTGAATCCACACTGATAAGGGCCTATCAGCTTATTTACAAAAGGCTTCAGGCGTTCACACAAAACGGCAGAGAAGATTTTGTAGGCGATGTTAAGGAGACTTATTCCTCTATAGTTGGCGCAATCGGAGGGGTCTCCTTTCATGTGAATCGGGCATACGATGCTGAGACTCCATTCCTCGGGCATGATTTCCTCTGACCATATCTTACAGATGAACTGGTGCATGCTCCTAACCAAGTCATCCCCAGCTGCCTTGGAGACCTCAACAGACAGTCCGTCTGCGCCAGCAGCTTTATTCGACTTGAGCTACGATATGGCAATCTTAACTTCGTCAAGGTCAGGGGGACAGGATTCTCTGCGGTCTCCGTCGATTAGAAATGGATCATTCTGCCTGACAGCGATATATTGACTAACATCGCCGTTATACAGTCTGCAGAAGTGGTTTTTCCATATTCTCAGCATCGACTGCGATTCTACTACTAGGTGTCCGTTCTCATCCCTGCAGGCTTCCGTTCTGGCTTTATAACCTTGGCATGTTCGCTTTATCTGTTAATAAAACTTTCGAACGTCACGCCTGCAGTAACACCTCTCCAAATCCTCAATCGCGCGCTTCTCGTGCTCTTTCTTCTTTCCTCTAAGAAGCTTATGCTCCTCCCTTCTTTTTAACTCGTAGAGCTCACGAGCTGCTCTTGTTCTTTTATGCAGCGAGACCTTATATGCATCCTGCTTCGCTGCGTGAATCCTCCTGCACTTGTCATCGAACCAGGTGTTTCTTCGTGGTGGAGCCTTGAAACCCAAAACTTCGGATGCAGAGCTTTTCAGGAAGGTTGAGGTGTATTGGAGAACTTAAGGGAGACGCGATCGGTAAAAGCACGAGCGGTTTCTGGCGATAGTAGCTTTCCGACGTCATACCTTTGTATTCTTACTCTACTTCGCTGCGTTCGTGATATCCGTAATCGCATCTTGGCTACTACAAGACAGTGGTCCGAGTCAATGTTAGCCCCTCGGAAAGTTCGAACATCAAGAATAGTGGAGGAGTGTCTGACGTCGATCACAATGTGATCAGTCTGGTTGGTATATCGAGGCGCGGGAAGCGCGTACTGGCTAGAAGGAGATTTCGCCTCGTAGCAAGATCAATCAGCCTGTGTCCGTTATCGGAGGTGGTGTCGTGTAGGCTATGTTTGCCGATGACTCGTTCAAAGATGTTTTCCTTATCCAGCTTAGCATTGAAGTCTCCTAGTACAATTTTGATGTCATAGCTGGGACATTGGGCATACGTTCTGTCTAGGAGATCGTAGAACTCATCTTTGGTGGAGTCATCCTTGTCTTCCGTGGGGGCGTGGACGCAGAGTCAGGCTGATGTTAAAATATGTAGCCTTGATACGGATTGTTATGAGGCGTTCGCTCACATGCCGAAAGCTTAGGACTTTTTGCCATAGTGCACCTCGAACAACAAATCCGCATCCAAACAATCGTTGCCCTTTCTCCCTATAGCAGTCGCCGTAGTAAATATCGCAGTTTTTCATCCGCTTTATACCCGATCCATTCCATCGCATTTCCTTTATATGTAGCGGTCTAGGGCGTCCGCAAGTTGTTCGGCTGCACGTGGCCTGTTTAAGAACCTAACATTCCACGTACAAAGCCGAAGATCATTGTCCTTTTTTTTCGTTTTTTGCAAGGGTCGTCAACATAAATCCGGTCCAGTTATGTATGTATGTATATCCGAGGCTTGTGGTTGTTTCAGAGTTTGTGGTTTTTTACGGTTACGGCTTACTAGGCCGTAGCCCAACCGACTAATCCTGTTTTCTGTCGCAGGAGGCTCGCCATCCGCCCTTCTCCGGCTGCAATTTAGATAGGAAATCTCCAGATGGCACCATGAGGAGGTGGGGATAGGGTTTACTAACAGTGCCGCAAGATGTTCGACTGCGGTGGCTCTTCTCGCTTTTTAACAGACCAGCATCCGTCGGATAGATACTACCCCTACGAGGCCTTTTGTTAGTCATTTGCCATCCACTCTGTAGAGTAGTCTGTATAAAATTTTTTGTGTTCACTCTATCGGATTGTTCACTCAACCGATGTTCACTCTACCGAGAGTCTACTGTATCTTGCGATTTAAATGCGTACAGAATCTAGATAGATGTACATATTGAATAATAGATTTCTGTTTTTCTGTTGCAGATTTTTACAATCAACGTAAGACATGTAACAAAGGTCGGATTATGAATATTGTATACTCTAGTGATGAAGTGAATGATGAGCTACTAACACCGTCTTCTAATCTGGATAAGGTAGTTGCAATAAAGAAAAGCACTACTACTAATGTCGGTACTACTGTTCCCGCCAATACGAAAGTTCCCGCTTCATGTGAGTCGTCGCCTTCAATTCTGCTGCTGCAGACACCCGATCGGGAAAAAGAATACGCCAACAACACTAAACGTCGGGAGCAAAACACATTGCATACTACAACTGATTGACTGATAAGGGCACAAAGTAGTCCTAAGGCACAGCTGGACATGTCATACTTTCTAAACGTGATCTCATCAATGATTTTAGACTAGTGTAATGTAATTTTATATTTAATTGGCCTGAATGTACATACAATATACATAGATGTAGTAAGTAGTTTAGAGCAAATGTTGAAGAGATAAATCTTGAATTGAAGTCTGGATGACGACGAGCACACGTAGCATTGTAAAACCAAAAAAAAAAACACATGACGCGAACTATAATATACATAATTGTGAACAGATACAAAAAACCTAATATTTTGATACATTTTATTGTAGAACTTATAGATACTATGTACGACGTACACATCAATGTACTTTAGACGGCTTTTGCTAACGTTGCAACGCGTTTCTGCAACGCATTTCCTGTAAAATTTTTACTTTGCTACCCTACCACCTAGCCTACTATGTATCCTGTCCCACCATCTCCGAGGCGAAAATCCAGCCCTTTTATATCATACATCCATACATACGAGTAGGTAGTAGATATTTAATCGATTAAACATTTCAAATTGTAAGTAAACGACTTTTTATTTTTATTTTTATTTATTTAATCGAACAAATCAATGTTTTATTGTGTACATTAGTTATGGACAGCACACCGACAATTTAAACGAAAAAAAACAAAAAAAGGAAAAAGCAATGATAAGCTTACAAAAAACTAAAACAACAACAATAAATGCATAATTTATTTCCAAAAAAACAAAAGAACGAAAAGTATTTTGGCTTTTGATTTACATTGTATTTGTGTTTCTTCTTCTTCTTTGATGGCGCTACAGTTCGGGGTGAACCAGGGCCTCAACCAACAAGCCTCTCCAGCCCACCAGATCTTTGGCCAGCCGCTTCCAGTGCCGCACGCCCAGTTGGTTGAGGTCCCCTTCCACCTGTGCGCGCCACCTTAAATGCGGTCGTCCTCTGCTGCGTCGTCCCTCGGGGTTGGAGTCGAAGACTCTTCGGGCCGGAGCGGTGATGCCTATGGCCCTGTACATTGCGCAGCCATCTTAGACGTTGGATCCGAAGACGTCTAACCAGGCCGATGTCGCTGTACAGCCCGTACAGTTCTTGGTTGAATCTCCTCCATTCTCCGTTTACACAAACGGGACCAAAGATCTGTCTGCCCTAAAGAGTTTGTATCCTTATAAAAGGTATAACGTGTCTTTAAGTTCCTTGTTAAACCAGGTTTCTGAGATACATATCGCATGCATCCCAGAGTTCTCGGGGGGTGGCCGTGGTGCAGTGGTTAACATCATCGACCGCCGAGCGGAAGGTTTATGGTTCAAATTCGCTTCATAGCCAAGAAAAAGTAATTCCCATACGGACAAAAGTATGCAACGCAGCTGTGAATGTAAAGTGACGAGACGTACTGCTGCAGGCATAACACTCACAGTATATGGTCAACCGAAATTCATTCTCTGCGTATGCAATACTAAAGTGCTCGAGCGAATTACTACGGACTATAACCAACCCGGAATTGGTCGGCTCTCGTCCTATCTAGGACAACCACCCCTGAGAGTAGTGAACGAACATCAACGACACCAACCACTGCACTCCGTTCAGGTTGTGTGTGTCAACACATCATAAGAGAATATAAAAACTCTTGAACCTGCGCGAGTCTCTAAACAAAAAAAAAAAAAAAAAAACCTGTGCGCGCCCCTTAAATGCGGTCGTCCCTCGGGGTTGGAGTCGAAGACTCTTCGGGCCGGAGCGTTGATGTCGCTCTACATGGACTAGCCATCTTAGACGTTGGATCCCAAGACGTCTAACCAGGCTGATGTCGCTGTACAGCCCGTACAGTTCTCCTCCATTCTCCGTTTACACAAACGTGACCAAAGATTGTACACAGAATTTTCCTATCGAAACGACGTCCAAGAGCCCCTTCATCCGCTTTTGATAACGTCCAAGCCTCAGCGCCTAATAGGAGGACCGGGATGATTAAGGTTTTGTAGAGGGAAACCTTAGTTTTTCGAGATGGCTCTACTACTCAATTGCCTCTTGGGCCCTAAGAAGCAGCGATTACTTACTTACTTACTTATCAGGCCTGCGATCCATGGAGGATCTGAGCCTGAGCTATAGCTGCCTTCCATCCTTGACGGTCCCGGGCACGCTGCTTCCAGTTGTCAAGACCAAGATGTCTTACATCCGCGATTACTTGGTCTTTATACCGGAGGTTCGGTCTTCCTCTTCTTCTCGAACCAGGAGGCTCGGAGTCGAAGACCCTCTTAGCTGGAGCGTTGATGTCCATGCGCTCGATGTGGCCGAGCCAGTGTAGTCGACGGATCCTTGCCTTCCGGACTACATCCACATCTTGGTACAGCTCGTAGAGTTCGCGGTTGTGTCTTCTTCTCCATTCACCTTCCTCGCAGACAGGACCAAATATCCGGCGCAGAATTTTTCTTTCGAAAGAACCCAAAATCAGCTCCGCTGTCCTGCTTATCGTCCAGCTTTTGGCTCTGTACAGCAAGACTGGCAGTATGAGCGTTTTGTAAAACATTACTTTGGTCTTTCGAGTGAGGAGTTTTGACCCCAGTTGTTTGGACAAGCCGAAGTAATAGCGGTTGCCAAGGGCGATTCTATGCCGGATCTCCACTGTGGTGTCATTTGTGGAATTTACGTTTGCCCCGAGGTAGACAAACTCCTTAACTACCTCGAAATTGTAGCTGTCAATTGTTATATTTTGTCCCAGGTGGTGAGCGACGGATTGGTTTTTGCTTGACAGCATGTATTTCGTTTTGTCCTCATTGATCTTATGACCAACTCGTTTCGCATGTTCTTCAATCGCCGTGAATGCTTCCACAATGCCACGGCGAGAACACGCGATGATGTCGATATCATTCGCGTGTCCTAGCAGCTGGATGGGCTTGTAAAAGATAGTGCCTTCCCTGTTGACGCCTGCCCGTCGCACTATCTGCTCCAGCACCAGGTTGAAGAAGTCACATGACAGCGCATCTCCTTGCCGAAATCCGGTGCATGTTTCGAATGGTTCCGAGGTCCAAGAAGCAGCGATTGGCAAGAGTTATTCTGCGTTTTATCTCAGCGCTGGTGTCGTTGCTGCTTGTCACTATCGAGCCAAGGTAGACGAAGTCCTTGACTACCGAAGGTGACGTTCTGACCAAGACGTCGGTGTTGTGCGTCTTTCTTGGACGACAGCATATATTTGGTCTTGTCCCCATTTACCCTTAGACCCACTTTCGCCGCTTCTGCTTCAATGCTTGTGAACGCCTCATTGACGTCTCGCTTTGTTCGTCCAATAACGTCAATGTCATCTGCGTAGGCAAGCAATTGTATAGACTTGAAGTAGATCGTACCTCTTGTATTGGCCGCCGAGTCCCGCACGATCTTTTCAAGAATAATGTTGAAGAAATTACATGACAGTGCGTCACCCTGTCTAAAACCTTTTTTAACATCAGAGGGGTCGTTTGGTTCACCTCCGACCTTAATGGAGCAGCGAGAGTTCTCCATAGTCATCCTGCATAGTCTGACGAGTTTGGCAGGAATGTTAAGACATGACATGGCTCTGTGTAGCTCGTCTCTATGGACACTGTCATGTATGTATGTATATTGGCGTTACAGTCCATGAAGGACCTGAGCCGAGCTTCCCTCAATCATCCATGTTGTGTGTGATTTAATTTTCCCATAGGTGAAAGGGACCTACAGTTTATTGCCGGTTCCGAACGGCGAATTTCGAGAAGCTTTTCATGACAATTTTACTACTGGAGGTTTTGTCAGAACCCCGCTGAGGAGAAACACCGTGAAAAACACGTTCGATGACATGGCTGTGTCGGGATTCGATCCCGTATCATCGGCGTCAGAGGCCACTACCCACTGCGCCACGGTGCTCTCATGGACACTGTCATACGCAGCTTTAAAGTCGACGAAAGGATGGTGCGTGTCGACCTGGAATTCATGGGTCTTCTCCAAGATCTGCCGTAGTGTAAATATTTGGTCTATCGTGGATTTTCCTGGCCTGAAACCACACTGGTAAGAACCTATCAGATTGTCCACGAACGGTTTCAGGTACTTACACAGTACGGCAGAGAGGATCTTGTACGCGATGTTCAGGAGGTTTATCCCTCTGTAATTGGCGCAGTCATAGGGGTCTCCTTTCTTATGGACCGGGCAAACGATACTGAGATTCCATTGATCGGGCATGCGTTCTTCCGACCATATCTTGCAGATGAGTTGGTGCATGTTCCTAACCAGCTCATCGCCAGCTGCTTTAAACAGCTCCGCGGGGAGTCTGTCTGCTCCAGCAACTTTATAAGACTTAAGTTTCGATATCCCTATCTTAACATCGTCTAGGTCGGGTGGACGGGATTCTCCTTCGTCTTCGTCCATTGTGGATAGTTAGCTCTGCCTGACGGCGGCATTTTGACTATCATCGCCGTTATACAGTCTGCAGAAGTGGTCCTTCCACAATCTCAGCACCGACTGTGACTCCACTACTAGTTGTCCGTGCTCATCCCTGCAGGCTTCTGCTCTGGCTTTATAGCCTTGGCATGTTCGTTTTACTTTCTGGTAAAATTTCCGAACGTCGTTCCTGCAGTAACATCTCTCCATCTCCTCGATCTCGCGCTTCTCGTGCTCCTTCTTTTTTTGTATTTGTATTTACATGACGCTAACGGGGGGGACGCTTTAGTTTTTTGATTTTTTTTTTGTGAGTGCCTTCCGACTATCTGGTACTTTTAGGCGTTATATTGGACGGCACGCATTTGCTAAGCCCACATTTGATAGTCTCCTTATGCATGGGCCATCGTCGCAGCAGCAGCAGCAACCAACAACGGAAGATGCGAGTTAAGAAACTTGTTTCTAATCGAGTTGTACTGTCGCCGTCTACACTATACCATACACACTTGATCACGTACATACGTACATAATCCCTCTGTTCCACTCCAAAACTGGTTTCTTCTTCATCATCATGTAGCTTGTGATGGGAGCAGAGTAACAACGGAGCGAAGGCGCTCGCGCGCGCTCCCGTATATGTTGTTTGTGTGGTACGATGGTGCGGTGGTGAGCCCCCTCATCATCCGACCCATGCCTTGATAAAGATAAAAATAAAATCGTTGACTGTACTTTTCTGTAACGACCATATCTTCTTCCTTTCTTTCTTCTGTTCGTGTCGTGGACGGGACGTTGTCATCATTATTGCTGTAATCCTGTTTTCTGCTCTGTTTACGTTTGCTAGCGATCGCTGATAAAACGGCTGTATTTGTTGTTTATTTGAAAAAACAACTGAAAAAGAAGCGGTTGGAATCGCTCGATGCGTTCGTCACGGTGTGCTGATGGGGGATTCTAGTTTTGATTTCTGTTTATCGAATAGTGGCTTATTGCATGCGAGAGGTAGTATGTACGATTGCCACACTATGTAGTATTAACGGCGGAAAGTTGCCAAATTATGATATTGTATCTCAGCGGGGACTAAGAGGATAAGAGGAGGAAGAAAAGGTAGACTGTTGAGTGTGGTGTTGTTCACCATTTAGCAAACGGGAAAAATAAGTCTAAAGTATGAACTTACGTACTTAAGTAGTGCTGTTGGTCTAGGTAAGGTCTCGGCATGGATTTGGTGCGTGGGTTTCGTCATGTGTACAGTGGGGACAGAAACAATTCTCATTACAGTAGTGTCTGGGTAGCGTGAACCCCTGATTGCATGAACACTGCGCTGGCGTACTCTTTAGCGTGAACAAAAGAAACCTCGATAACGTGAACTAAAAATTTATGGACAAGTTTGACAAGTCATTCGTTCGCTGATTTGTTAGTTTTTGCACACAATTAGAACAGTGCAGTGTGGATAAGTGTTTCTTTGCAAAATTGCCTTTTAAAAAGCCGAAACTCTTATCATTGAAAGAATAAGGTGAAGTTATTGAGAAATTGTAAAGAGGTGAAGGCGCGTCGAGTTTGTCACGGCAGTACGGTGTAGCCAAGTCCACAATTTCAGCGATAATATACAAAAAAAAAAAAAAAACAAAATCGTTGAAAAAAAAAACCTTAAAGCAAGGCGAGTATCCTCGTATGGTTATACTGGTTGTACACCGCGATAGTAAGACCTATCGTCACCTACGGGTCCACCGTACGGTGGAGAAAAGTTGAACAAAAAACTACAATTATTAAGCTTCAACGCCTTCAGAGACCAGCGTGTCTCGGCATCACAGGCGCTATGCCATCCTGCCCTACGGCAGCACAAGAAGCACTCATTGGACTCGCTCCACTGCACCTTTTTATCCAAATATGCCATGTAGACCTGCAGGCCACATGTCCATATTACAACACCTTCCCGAGCTAGATATGATAACTACAGTCTCGGACGCATTGCCACACACCTTCACATTTGAAAAGAGATTTGAGATACTGATCCCAAACCGCTCAGCATGGGAAAACAGTGGTCCCCTGCTAAATGTCAAAGGCCTCAGGAGGTACACGGATGGCTTCTGGCGTTGGCGCCGGCATCTTTGGACCAAAACGCAAGATCTCGAAGGTCCTGGGTATAAGCCCCAGCATCTTCCAAGCAGAGCTGCATGCCATCCTAACATGCGTCAATTTAAATCTCGAGACTGGCATCAGAGGAGTAACCATCAACATACTCTCTGATAGCCAAGCAGCGCTTAAAGCACTGGGTTCGTACAGCACGAACTCAAAAACCGTCAAGGAATGCCATGACGCCCTACAAGACCTCGCCAAAAGAAACAATGTTAAACTTTGGTGGGTGCCAGGCCATAAAGGTATCAAGGGCAATGAAATTGCCCACCAACTTGCCAGGAAGGGTTCCAGTGACAAATATATACATAGGTCCGGAACCATTCTGCGGCATTCCCGGGTCTAAGATAAATTACTTCTTAGACTTACTTACTTATAAGGCCTACGATCCATGGAGGATCTGAGCCTGAGCTATAGCTGCCTTCCATCCTTGACGGTCCCGGGCACGCTGCTTCCAGTTGTCAAGACCAAGATGTCTTACATCCGCGATTACTTAGTCTTTATACCGGAGGTTCGGTCTTCCTCTTCTTCTCGAACCAGTAGGCTCGGAGTCGAAGACCCTCTTAGCTGGAGCGTTGAGCTGGAGCCAGTGTAGTCAACGGATACTTGCCTTCCGGACTACATCCACATCTTGGTACAGCTCGTAGAGTTCGCGGTTGTGTCTTTTTCTCCATTCACCTTCCTCACAGACCGGACCAAATATCCGGCGCAGAATTTTTCTTTCGAAAGAACCCAAAATCAGCTCCGCTGTCCGGCTTATCGTCCAGCTTTTGGCTCCGTACAGCAAGACTGGCAGTATGAGCGTTTTGTAAAGCATTACTTTGGTCTTTCGAGTGAGGAGTTTTGACCCCAGTTGTTTAGACAAGCCGAAGTAGCAGCGGTTGCCAAGGGCGATTCTATGCCGGATCTCCACTGTGGTGTCATTTGTGGAATTTACGTTTGCCCCGAGGTAGACAAACTCCTTAACTACCTCGAAATTGTAGCTGTCAATTGTTATATTTTGTCCCAGATGGTGAGCGAAGGATTGGTTTTTGCTTGACAACATGTATTTCGTTTTATCCTCGTTGATCTAAAGACCAACCCGTTTCGCCTGTTCTTGAATCGCCGTGAATGCTTCCACAATGCCACGGCGAGAACACGCGATGATGTCGATATCATCCGCGTATCCTAGCAGCTGGATGGACTTGTAAAAGATAGTGCCTTCCCTGTTGACGCCTGCCCGTCGCACTATCTGCTCCAGCACCAGGTTGAAGAAGTCACATGACAGCGCATCTCCTTGCCGAAATCCGGTGCATGTTTCGAATGGTTCCGAGGTCCTAGAACCGAGTTTCACGGTGCATCGCGTGTTTTTTAGCGTGGCGCGACACAACTGGATCAGTTTTACCGGGATTCCGAATTCGGCCATCGCACCAAACAGTTCTTCACGATGAATGCTGTCGTATGCGGCTTTGAAATCTATGAAAAGATGGTGTGTATCGATTCGAAGCTCGTTGGTCTTTTCCAGGATTTGTCGAAGTGTGAAAATTTGGTCTATAGTCGATTTGCCGGGCCGGAAGCCGCACTGGTAGCTGCCGATTAGTGCGGTGCAAAATGGTTTTAGACGTACACACAATAGGCTGGACAGGATTTTGTATGCGACATTGAGCAGGGATGTACCTCTATAGTTCTTGCAAGAGGTAGGATCGCCTTTTTTTGTGGATGGGGCATATAGAGCTGGTATTCCAGTCATCGGGCATGCTCTCATCTTCCCAAATTCTGCAGCTGATCTGGTGCATGCTCCCTACCTGAACATCGCCGCCAGCCTTGAAGAGCTCTGATGGCAAGCCATCTGAGCCTGCGGCCTTGTTGTTCTTCAGCTTCTGAATAGCTGTGCCGACTTCTTAGACAAGTGGGAAAAATCGCAACACCTGTCCTTCTGGAACAGTGTTCGGGGACTCCGTCAATCTAAACGACTTATACGACCCCTGAACAAACACCCTATTGACATACTCAAACTCAATAGAGGGGATTTCAGAAGACTAGTCAGCTATCTAACGGGACACTGCGGTCTGAGATATCATTTAAACAAAATTAGCCTCTCGTCTGAAACTGAGTGTCGGCTCTGTCTAGAGGACGATGAGACGGCAGAACACATACTGTGTGAGTGTGCTGCTCTCTGCCATCTTAGGAAGCGTATCCCTCTCAGCGAAGTTATGACTCCTGAGGGGATCACCCTGGCTCCTACGAGAAGCATTCTCAACTTCATTATAGAAGTGGAGAGGCTACTCGGCTAATCGGCTAGCAGGCACAATAGATCTGCAAAGGTCGCAGTGCCGTATTGCTAATAGTAGCACTAGCCCCATATGTAAAAAAAAAAATCCTCGTATGGAACGAGCGTTATATAAATGGTTTTTGAAGCAGCTTGAAAAAAATCGACCAGTTGGTGGAGAGATGCTGAAAGAAAAAGCGAAGCTATTGCATACTCAATTAAAGGAGAAAGAAGGGGCCTTTAGCGCCAGTTCTGGTTGGCTAAGTGGGTTCAAGTCACGTTATGGTGTTGGGCTTTTAAAAGTCTGTGGGGAAAAAAATGGTGAAGGACTAGCAAAGGCCTCGTAGGGGTAGCATCTGCCGACGGATGCTGGCCCGACAAAAAGCGAATAAGAGCCTCTGCAGCCGAACATCTTGCAGCTCTGCTGTCAGGTCCTACTTCCACCTCCTCGTGGTGCCATCTGAAAATTTCCTTAAAAGGGAAATTACTGACGGAAGAGGCCGAATGGCGAGTATCCTGCGCCACCAAACAGGATTAGTGTCGGTTGGGCTATGGTCTAGCAAACCATAACCGTAAAACCACTAATTGCTCAGAAACAAAAACAGCCTCGGATAATAAAACGGAACGGATCTATGTTGACGTCCCTATAAGAAAACGAAAAACAAGCAAGGACCTTCGGTTCTGTACGTGGAATGTTAGGTCCCTAAACAGACCACGTGCGGCCGAACAACTTGCGGACACGCCCTAGACCGCTATAAAGCGGACATAACCGCCATCCAGGAAATGCGATGGAATGGACCGGGTAAAAAGCGGATGAAAAACTGCGACATTTACTACGGTGACTGCTATAGGGAGAGAGGACAGAGACTAGTTGGATGCGGATTTTATTGATCTCCTAGACAGAACATATACCAAATCCCCCAGCTATGATACCAAAATCATACTAGGAGATTTTAACGCTAAGCTGGGTAAAGAAAGCATCTTTGAGCGGGTCATCGGCAAACACACCCTACATGACACCACATACGATAACGGACACAGGCTGATCGACCTTGCCACGGGGCGAAATCTTCTTGTTGTCAGCACACGATTTTCCTACCTCGATATACACAAAGGCACCTGGCGGTCGCTAGAACAATCAATCACCAACCAGACTGACCACATCGCGATTGACGTCAGACACTCCTCCACTATTCTTGATGTTCGCACTTTCTGAGGAGCGAACATCAATTCAAACCACTGTCTTGTAGTAGCCAAGATACGTCAACGCATAACACGAACACCGCGGAGTAGAGTTAGAACACCAAGCTATGACGTCGGAAAGCTATTATCGCCGGAGATCGCCAGTGCCTTTGCCAACCGCTTCTCCCTTAAGCTCTCTGATACACCTCAATCCTCCACTCAGTCAGTAGAGCAACAATGGAGCCTGTGCAAACAAGCCCTGAAGAGCACAGCAATGGAAGTGCTGGACCTTAAAGCTCCACCACGACGAAACACCTGGTTCGATGACGAGTGTAGAAGGATTCATGCGGAAAAGCAGGAGGCATACAAAGCCTCACTACACAAAAAAACAAGAGCGGCTCGCGAGCTCTACAAGCTTAAAAGAAGGGAGGAACATAAGCTTTTGAAGAGAAAAAAGAAAGAGTACGAGAAGCGGCCGATTGAAAACTTGGAGAGGTGCTATTGCAGGCACGACGTTCGAAGATTTTATTAGCGAATAAAACGAATGTCTCAAGGCTATAAAGCCCGAACGGAGGCCTGTAAGGATAAGAACGGACACCTAATAGTAGAATCGCAGTCGATGCTGAGAATTTGGAAAAACCACTTCTGCAGACTGTATAACGGCGATGACAGCCAACATACCGCCGTCAGACAGAATGATCCATTTTTTAACGACGAAGATCGCAGAGAATTCCATCTCCCTGACCTCGACGAAGTTGAGATTGCCATGTCGAAACTCAAGTCGAATAAAGCTGCTGGCGCAGATGGACTGTCTGCTGAGCTCTTCAAAGCGGCTGGGGGTGAGCTGGTTAGGAGCATGCACCGGCTCATCTGTAAGATATGGTCAGAGGAAAGCATGCCTGAGGAATGGAGTGTCATCATTGTTTGCCCGATCCACAAAAAAGGAGACCCTTTGGACAGCGCCAACTATAGAGGAATAAGTCTCCTTAATGTCGCATACAAGATCTCCTGGAAAAAACCAATGAATTTCAGGTCGATACGCACCATCTATTCGTCGACTTCAAGGCCGTATACGACAGCGTAATTAGAGACGAGCTATATAACGCCATGTTTGTTTTCGACATCCCTGCTAAGCTCGTCAGACTATGCAGGATGACTCTGGAAAATGCGAAATTGGTGCAGAACTGACCGATAGTTTCGAAGTCAAGAAAGGATTTAGACAGGGCGATGCGTTGTCGTGTGATTTTTTTAACATCATATTAGAAATGATTGTGCGAAAATCACTGGCCAATGCAAGAGGCACAATCTATTTCAAATCCTCGCAACTCCTTGCATACGCCGACGATATTGACATAATAGGTAGATCGCAGCGAGATGTCAATGAGGCGTTTGCGAGTATTGAGATGGAGGCGGCAAAAATTGGTTTGGCAGTTAATGTGGGCAAGACTAAATATCTGCTGTCATCGAAAAAGGACATTTACCACCGACGTCTTGGACAGAACGTGCATATTGGCAGATATAGGTTAGGTTAGGTTAGGTATATGGGTGCCCTATTGACGTAAAGTCAAGGCTCACGTAGACTACGTTGAGTCCATTGTGCCCACCTGTTTTGTTTAACCCGTTGATACCTATTCATTTACCGTCGAGCTGGACCAACCAGACGAGGATAAAAATCCCAGTATTCTGTTCAGCCCGATATTACCTACCTCTTCTAGTCCCGAAAGGAAGTATCTTCCCAGGAAAATATTCCTTTTTTGGGCTAGCGCCGGGCATTCGCACAGCAGGTGACGAACGGACTCAATTTCCTCTTCGTCCCTGCAGCTTCTACAGAAGTCATTGTAGGGCTGGCCTAGTCGAGCTGCATGATAAGATAGCATGCAATGCCCGGTGAGGGCACCGACTGCCAGTCGAATGTTCCCACGATTGAACTTCAGCAGATTTTCCGTTCTTCTCTTATCATAGACGGGCCAGGTCAATTTCGCCGTTGCGCATGTATCTAAGCGACACCATCGCTTATTGGCTTTCGCCAATAGCTCCGTCTGTATCTCCCTGTAGAGCGCACTGAGTGGTGTTTTGGCATCAGCTGAGATCTGCGCAATATTAGCACCTGATCCCACCCTAGCCAACTCGTCCGCCCTCTCGTTTCCGGAGATATTCATATGACCAGGTACCCAGCAAAGGGTCACCTCATTTACATTGGATATCTCTTCTAACTTCTCCTTACAGATTTTGACGAGTTTGGATCTTATCCATGCTGCCTGCAGAGCCTTAATGGCTGCCTGGCTGTCAACATAGATGCTGATCCTTTTTCCTGTGATATTCTCTTTGCTGATCAGGTCCGCCGCTTGTTTGATAGCGAAGACCTCAGCTTGGAAGACACTGCATCCATCATCGAGCCTGTAGGAGCGATGCATATCCCGAGACTCAAAGTAGACTCCGGCACCTGTGCCAAAATCCATTTTGGATCCGTCGGTGTAGAGTGCCAGTTCACTTTCCGTGCGTACCATGTCACCGGTCCATTCCTCCCTGGAGGGAATTCTAATAGAGAATCTCCTCTCCCAGGAAGGAAGTCGGGTGACATAGTCCGTTACGGTTCTGAATCTCGAGACGGCCCATCGATCCAAGACTGATGCATGTCCATGAGGACTCTTTTTCCAGAGACCTAATTCCTGTAATCTTAGCGCAGTTCTGGTTGCGACGCTCTCGCAGTACAAGTCCAGGGGTGGGAGGCTCAGCATGACTTCAAGGGCCGCCGTTGGTGTGGACTTCATAGATCCCGTCACCGCCAGACAGCCCGCCCTTTGAACCTTTGACACACTCTGAAGATGACACTTTTTCTCAAGCGCTTTCCACCAGACAACCGAGCCATAGACTAGGATAGGTCTTACTACCGCAGTGTATAACCAATGTACTAACCTCGGTTTGAGGCCCCATGTCTTTCCAAAGGCTACCTTGCACGAATATAGTGCCACATAGGCCTTTTTGATTCTTTCCTCAATATTTTCTCTCCAACTAAGTTTGGAGTCCAGGATTGTGCCCAGATATTTCGCAGATTGTCCAGGGATCAGATCTATACCATTCATACGGGGGTAGGTGTATCTTGGTACAGATCTTCTCCTTGTAAAGAGTACTACCTCTGTTTTCGCCGGATTTACTCCCAGGCCTCGCCCCTTGACCCAGCTATCCACTAACATCAGTGCATAGCTTAGTCTATCGCTGAGGACCTGCGTAAATTTTCCAGAGACTAAAATGGCAATGTCATCGGCGTAGGCCGTAACATTAAAACCCTCCGTCTCCAGAATCTTGACCATTCCGTCGACCACAAGGAGCCATAGGAGGGGTGACAGAACGCCACCTTGTGGTGTGCCTTTATTTACCCTCACCCTTCCGCATGCTCCCCCTATCGTCGAATTTACTATACGAGTACCCAGCATTTGCCCAATCCACCTGCATACACCCGGGTTTATTTGGGCCATATGAAGGCTGGACACTATTGCCTCGGTACTCACGTTGTTAAAGGCACCCTCAATGTCCAGGAAAGCACCTAGAGTGAATTCCTTGATACTGAGCGATTTTTCTATCGCAGAGACTACCCTATGCAGAGCAGTATCCACCGACTTTCCCCTTATGTACGCATTATGTGATTGTGACAGATAACCGTCCCCAATCTCTTCTCTTACGTACAAATCTATTATTCGCTCCAGCGTTTTCATCAGGAAGGACGACAGACTAATAGGCCTGAAGTCCTTTGCAGTAGTGTGGCTGACTTTACCCGATTTGGGTATGAAAACCACCCTAACTTCCCTCCACGCTTGAGGAACATAACCCATCCTGAGGCACCAGGAGTAGATGCGCTCCAGCCATGGAAGAATGACTTCGCATGACTCCTGCAACATGATCGGAAAGATCCCATCCATTCCCGGTGCCTTGTAGGGGTCAAAAGATTTGATTGCCCACAGGATCTTATTCCCCGTAACAATCTTATCGACTGTCTCATGCTCAATACATTCCCTTGGCAACGTGTCCGCTGAATTGAAGATTCCTGCATCCTCGCAGCCAGGGAAATGACCTTTCAATAGTGAATCAAGCACGCTCTCGTTTGAGTCTGTCCAGCTACCATCAGATCTCTTTATAGAGGACATCTGTGTGGGAGCTTTTGCAAGGACCTTCCTCAGACGAGCTGCACCTGACATGATTCAATAGAGCCGCAGAAGCTTCTCCAAGAGTCCTTCTTGGCGAATCTAATTTCTTTTTTGAGTCGCTTAACATTATCTCTATAGGTTGACCATTCAATGGCCCCCTCCTTTGCCAGGTTCCAACTGAGCCTAGAGATACGAAGCCGCTCTGCTATTTTAGCATTCCACCATGGTGGGTGGTTTCTTTTACTGGGTCGTCTGGTAGGACATGCCTTCTCAAATGACCGATTTAGCTTGCTGGTAAGGTTCAGTACCATCTCATCGATGTCTTCCATGGAGTCGGGGTTCCCATCCGGAAGCCGGTTGAGGGTCCCACCCAGCTCCGCGTTAAACCTCTGCCAGTTCGCCTTCCGGGGATTCCGAAACACTTTCCTATCCGGCCTACGGACATTCAAGTCGAAGAGGATCCAACAGTGATCAGGAAGTGATGCTTTGTCAGATACTCTCCAGTTCGAGATCTCCGCAGTACCATTATCATTTATAAGCGTTATGTCTAAGACTTCCCTTCTGTTACTAGTAATAAATGTTGGTGAATCACCCCTATTACATATAACTAGGTTAGTACTAAGGACAAAACTGAACAAAGCCTCACCCCTACTATTGGTATTAGAGCTACCCCAAGTAGTGTGATGGGCGTTAGCATCACACCCTACGACTAAGTTCTTCTTACCTTGTTCGGCCATTGCGATCAATGACCTTGTTTCTCTAGAGGGGACGTCCGTGCCTTCGTCGTACGGTAGGTAAACCGAAGCCATCGTTAGTTCACCCTCCTTTCCCGTAACCTCCACCACCGTCTGGTCACCCGAGCTGAAATTAGTTAACATTAGTACGTGGAGATCTTTGCTAGCAACGATACAAGTTCTAACCTTGCCTTCGCTGCTGTTATAAAAGAGGCTGTATTTCGATGACCCTAATCCCTTAACCCGATTATGGAGGATCCATGGTTCTTGGATCAGGGCCACATCAAGCTGCTCCTTGTTCATGAGCAGCATAAGATTGGCTGATGCGGCCTTACTGTGATGCAGGTTTATTTGCACTACTTTCATTTTTAGTAGCAATTTCCTTCACCACAGCTGCCGTACCGCCAGGCTGCGCCTTCTTCATGAGTCTCACAGGAAACTCACCAGCCCCGAAGAATAGGCGCATATGCCTCTCTTTTTTCATCGCTTCCGGCGGATCCTCGATAACAAAGATTATGCTTTTTGTGCCGTCTTCGTTGCTCTCAATTGCTACTACTTCCCAGTCATCCATAGGGACCGCTGGGTTTTGTGGCTTTAGAAAGCCGAGGATCTCGCTTTTCTCGAATTCCATTTCCGGTACGCTCATCTTGGCTTTAGGCCTCTCTGGTACCTCGTCCAAGGGGACTGCCTTTAGTGCAGCCCCCTCCCACAGTTTGAAGGTGGGTACAACCTTCTTCGCAAAGTCATGTGATAGCTGGTCCTTGCAGTCCAGCCTACTCACACCTCGCCTCCAGTTAGTGAGACCAAACATTGGCGCAGTTTTCCCAGCATTCCCTCGAATGTGGTCGAAGATCGCTCTAGCCAAAGCCTTCTCGATCATCTTCCCCTGTTCGAAGGTATACTGGCCACTCGGCCTGCCGGAATCTATCACAGCTAGCTGTAAAGCATTCCGAGCAGCCCCTCCGAACTGCACTACCGTGTTGACCTTCACTCTTTTTGATGGATTTCCGGCTTCCTCTTGGGATCTTACCCTCTTCGCCTTGAAATCCTCTCTTTTCTTGGGAGCAGGCACGTTTTCTGGTTTGCCCTTACCAGTCTTATCGACCGCGTTAGGGGCCACCTTAGTAGAACCTGCCTTAGCGGCTACAGTCCTTCCCGTGCCCTTGGTTTTCAGGTTCTCACCTTCGCCTAGGGTCTGGGTGCAGCTAGAACCCGCCTTATCGGCTTCGGTTCCACCTGGCCCAGCCCTCCGCTCCCTTTTCTTGGGGGGATTTATGGTCTTTTTATCCCCCTTGCCTTCTCTGGCTTTTTTGCCGGATGTGCCCTTGTCAGCCCTTGGTCTCGTTAGGACATCCTTGGCAATCGCCTCTTCTGCCCAAGCGAGCTTCTCCCTCTCCATATCGGAGAGCAGGGGTCTGCCCTTTTCCTCAAGCAAGCGCTTAAGGTGTACAGCTTTTTTGTACTCCTTAAGCCTCAGCTTTCCTTGGGTTAATTTCTTAGGTTTCTTGGCATCCTTTCTCCGTGTTAAACCTTCTTGGGCTGTCTCTTCAGAATCAGCGAGTAATTCCTCCTCTAATTCCTTGGAGATGACCTCGTCTAACACGCTGGATCCCCTAGGTTTGGCTTCTTCCTCTCTGTCACTGACCACAGCAAGTAGTGCGTCTGCCACCGACTCGAGAGAGAGCTCTTCCTCTTTACTTTCTTTTTGTGTTTTTGTTTTGTTTAAATTTGAAATTTTGTACCCACGAGTACGGCCGGAAATATGGGTCCACTCCGACAGAGCCGCCGAATATCGGAGTAAGGCATTTGAATACCTTAGGCCTCGCCTGTGCACCTAAGGGAGCTCGTTAGCGGTTGGAAATAAACCCTCCAACCTTTCATCCTTCGGCACGGTTTTAAGAAGCTCACACCACCACTGGAGTAGGGTTGACTATCTCTTGGTTCCCGGCCCGGAACCCATGTCGTTGACAAGGCTTCCCTGGCCAGTGTAAGCCCCAGCACCACGGCAAGGTGGATAGTCCCGCTGGGGTTGGCAGATATAAGTTCGAGGTAGTTAAGGACTTCATATACCTTGGCTCCGCAGTGACTTGGAACAACGACACCAGTTTCGAAATCAAGCGCAGAATTGCTCTTGCCAACCGCTGCTTCTTTGGGCTCAGGAGGCAACTGAGTAATAGAGCCCTGTCCTGAACGACAAAGTTGACTCTATATAAGACCCTTATCATCCCGGTCCTGTTGTAAGGCGCAGAAGCATGGACACTATCAAAAGCGGATGAGGAGGCCCATGGTGGGTTAGAGAGAAAAATTTTGCGCGTGATTTTTGGGCCTATAAACGCAGACGGGGGATGGAGGAGAAGATTCAACCACGAACTTTACGGGCTGTACAGCGACATGAGTCTAGTCAGGCGTCTACGTATTCAACGCCTAAGATGGCTGGGTCATGTAGAGCGAATGGACACCACAGCTCCAGCCCGGAGAGTCTTTGAATCCAACCCCGAGGGACGAAGAAGCAGAGGACGGCCGTACTTAAGATGGCGCACACAGGTGGAAGGGGACCTTAGCCAACTGGGTGTGCGGCAATGGAAAAGGCTAGCAAAAGATCGTGCTAGATGGAGGGGCATGTTGGTTGAAGCCCAGGTACACCCCGAACTGTAGGCGCGAGTTACATGCTGTAACACCCCTACTTTCCCCACACTTGTGTTTCGTTCAGCAAAACAACAAATGTATTGTTGATCTTTGCTACGGGGTCTCTCTCCAACTCTATCTTTGAAAGAAGGTAAGGCTGGAGCGAATTACCAAGTAGCAAAGACAGTCTGGTTTCGTCCTTTGTCTTGTGCACTTGTGTTAAATATTAATAAAGTTCGTTTTGTACAGTTTCTTTTGTTTTATTGTATGACCGATGTCATACGTATTAGTTCCAAAGTGGTTCCATTCAGTTATGACGGTTTTTTTTTTTTTTTTTTTAAATTTGCACGCACTCAAGGTCTAATAGCCTTATTATGTCGGCGACACAGTGCGGGCAGAAGGTAGAGAGGAAGAAGAATAGAGGAGATGCCGATGGACATTGATCTTAAATGTTTGCATGTTGCATTAAGGGGGGGAAACCGAATCCAGCAGGGAGTTCCAGATTCGTGTGGTTCGGTTAATGAAAGATTCTCTATATTTGACAGTACGTCCGAAAGCGGGCTTCAGAGTATATTGGTGAGCATTCCTAGAGAGACGTGTATTGCGGGAGAAATGTTGAAGGGGCGGAATGCAACTGGCTATTTCATCAGAGCATTTTTGGTGGTAGTAACGATAAAACAGGGAGAGGCAGGTAACATTCCTGCGGTGTTCCTGGGAGTCTAATGTTTTGGTAATGCTGGAGTCACCTATCAGTTTTATTGCACGTTTTTGTATTCTGTCTAGTAGGTTCAATGAGGTCTTGGAAGCACCGGACCAGACATGAGCGTTAAACTCTAACTTGGGGCGAATGAACGCCTTATAGATTGTAGCCAGATCTAAGGGTGAGAAAAATTTCTTGCATCTGTATAAGAAGCCTAGGCATTTCGCAGCATTCTTGGCGACACTGAATATGTGGTCGCTCCAATTAAGATTGTGAGCAACACTCATACCCAGGATGGAAAGCTTTTCAGTTTCTGAGATGCAAGTGCCATTCATGGACAATGGCTGCGGGTTATTTATACGCTTTAACGACAAGAGACAGCATTGTGTTTTGGAAGCATTAAATTCCACTCTATTGTTTTTACCCCATTGGATGATGCTGTCGATATCGGAATTTAATGAGCTCAACATACGCTGTCGTTCACTATCTACAACCGAAGTGCAGAGTCGTAAACTAGTGAACGAATATGTGAGGGTACTGTCGTCTGCGAAGGAGTGAATTGGATTAGAAGTAACAGACAAGAGATCATTTATAAAAATAAGAAAGAGTGTCGGAGACAAAGCGGAGCCCTGGGGAACACCGGCATTAACAAAGTGAGTATCAGACTTGAATCCGTCCAAAACAACTTGAATTGAACGAATCGAAAGGTAGTTTCTAATCCATTGAAGAAAAGCCTCATCGATCCCAAAAGCACGCATTTTCGACAAAAGGGCTTCATGCCAAACCCTGTCAAATGCTTTCGAAATATCCAGTGCAACAATTTTGCTTTCACCTGCTTGGTGAAGCGAGTGATTCCACTTTTCAGCGAGATATGCCATCATATCACCAGTGGATCTGTTGCTGCGGAAACCGTATTGGCGGTCATTGAGGAGTTTCCGTGATTCAAGATATTTCATAAGCTGACGGTTAATCAGCGTTTCCATCACCTTGGAAAGAAGGGACGTTAGTGCAATGGGTCGGTAGTTGGAGGGAGAAGATGATTCGCCTTTTTTGGGTATAGGCTGGACAAATGCGGTTTTCCACCTACTCGGAAAGAGCCCAGAGGTGTAGGAAAGGTGAAAAAGCTTACGCAGTGGTTTTGCCAGCATAGAAGAACACCTCTTCAGAACTGTTGGGGCAATACCATCTGGACCAGCGGATTTGTGTATGTCGAGGTCTTTAAGAACCTTTGCGACTGTACGAGTGCGGAAGTGGATTAGTCCCATGGTGGAATTGACGCACTCTAGTACAGGCGGAGACAAAGTACAGGCTGGCAGCTGAGAACTGGTTGCGAAATGGGCAGCAAGTAGGTTAGCTTTGTCTAAGGGGGTGACAGCTGGAATGTCATTGTGGATGAGCGTCGGTATAGACGACTTAGTTGAGTTTTTTACGTTTTTTACAAATGACCAGAAACTTATGCTACCTTTGGGACATTGATGGATTTTACGCCCTAATTTTTGGTCGGATTGGAATTTAATCCATCGAATGTGGGTGTTGCAGTCATTTCTTACGGCTTATTGCCATAGGAGCATTACGAAATTGATGCTCAAGCTTCAACCGCAAGTGACGAATTTATGTTCACTCAACAAAAAAGATGAAAAATAAACTAGTCAACTGGTTGTCTAAAATTGACAATTAACAATTGTTGTTGCAGGCAATCCCTAGGGAGAAAAGCATCTAAAAGATAATGAATAAAATAAGAAAAAAAAAAAAACGTTTATGCGCCATTCAACCTTTTGAAGCGTTCGTAATTGATGTTTGATCATTTTCCAATTATCTACTAGAAGGAGACTCATATTTCTGAAGATTCTCAATCTTCAGTTGAAGATTGTTGCAGAACAGAAGTCATTCGTTTCTGGCAATGGTAGCAATTTGCAATTAGGCTGCCGGCAGTGAAGTTTAAAATAGGGCGTGAGGCGCGGAGAACAACAAGAGAACAGAGAAGGTAAGGAAAACAGAATTGAGAAACTCTTTGGGATACTTCTTATGATATAAGCACATTGGCTTCGGATTCAGATGGGTGTTGGTACGATCCGCTGTAGTGGCGTAAACAGTGGCTGGATTTGCCTATATCATGCCGTATATGTATGTTTAAGAAGTAATACGGTAGCCAGCCAAGATAAAAGCAAAGAAAACAAAAACCGATTTGTTCTCTCGCTGAAGCAATTAACTTTGTTCAAGTTGGGGCTTGATCTGGACGGCAGTATGTATTTGGATGGGGGGCAAGGCAGATTGGATTACTGCCAGCACACACCACGCGCATACAGTCTGCACACAGTAGAGATTCGGTCTTTTTAAACACGTAGGATGAGAAATCTGTTGATGGGCCTTGAAAGGTTCATACTCTTGACCCTGATTCGTTTCCCATTTTGTGCCTTGAAATTGTAGAAAAGTGGTCGCCATTAGATCTGTTGTTAAACAGACAAGGATGGATTTAAAATCACATACATACATGCATACATTTTCAGTGGCCCACATGTTCCACTAAAAGAGTCGCGGGGATAATGCGCGCACGCGGGATCTCCAGGCCACTCGATCCTCCGTCCTCGAGTCTAACTCATCAGGAGCTACATATGTCCAAGCCCACCCAGGCGAGTTTTTGGACTTGGTCCAACCACCTCGTCCTGGGTCTGCCAAGCGGTCGCCTACCTGATGGTATTGCATCCAAGGCACGCTTCGGAAGTCGTGATGATGGCGACATTCGTCTCACATGACAAAACCATCGAAGCATAGCCATTTCTGTTCGGAGAAGCAGCTGCTCAACATTGAGCTCTCCGCGCACTGCCGTGTTTCTCACCCTATCCCGGCGAGTAGCACTTCCACAACAGCACGAAGATCTTATTCTCTCAGTCAATACCCAAATTTCATGACCATTGGTGAGAGTCACAGTCGATGCTGAGATTGTGGAAGTACCACTTCTACAGACTGTATAACGGCGATGATTGTCAAAATGCCGCCGTCAGGCAGAGCGAACCATTCACAATGGACGAAGACGAAGGAGAATCCCGTCCACCCGACCTAGACGATGTTAGGATAGCGATATCGAAACTTAAGCCTTATAAAGCTGTTGGAGCAGACGGTTTTCCCGCTGAACTATTTAAACTCATCTGCAAGATATGGTCGGAGAAATGCATGACCGACGAATGGAATCTCAACATCGTTTGCTCGATCCATAAGAAAGGAGACCCGTATGACCGCCAATTACAGAGGGATAAGTCTCCTGAACATCCCGTACAAGATCCTCTCTGCCGTACTGTGTAAGCGCCTGAAACCATTCGTGGACAATCTAGTAGGTTCCTACCAGTGTGGTTTCAGGCCAGGAAAATCCACGATAGACCAGATATTTACACTACGACAGATCTTGGACCACGCACCATCTTTTTGTAGACTTTAAAGCCGAATATGACAGCGTTTATAAAGACGAGTTATACAGAGCCATGTCATATTTTAACATTCCTACCAAACTCGTCAGACTGTACAGGATGAATTCCCGCTGCTCCATTAAGGTCGGAGGTGAACTAGTCGATACTTTCGACGTTAAAAAAGGTTTTAGACAGGGTGACGCACGGCGCACTGTCATGTGATTTCTTTAACACCATACATGAAAAGATCGTGCGGGACTATGCGGCCAATACAAGAGGTACGATCTACTTCAAGTCTACACAATTACTCGCCTACGCAGATGACATTGACGTTATTGGACGGACAAAGCGAGACTTCAATGAGGTGTTCGCAAGCATTGAAGCAGAAGCGGCCAAAGTGGGTCTAAAGGTAAATGGGGACAAGACCAAATATCAGAGAAAGACGCACAACACCGACGTCTTGGTCAGAACGTCACCTTCGGCAGCTATATTTTTGAAGTAGTCAAGGACTTCGTCTACCTTGGCTCGATAGTGACAAGCAGCAACGACACCAGCGCTGAGATAAAACGTAGAATAACTCTTGCCAACTGCTGCTTCTTTGGGCTCAAGATGCAACTGAGTAGTAGAGCCCTCTCTCGAAAACTAAGGTATCCCTCTACAAAACCTTAATCATCTCGGTCTTCCTCTACGGCGCTGAGGCTTGGACGTTATCAAAAGCGGATGAAGCACTTGGGCGTTTTGAGAAGAAAATTCTGCGTGCAATCTTTGGTCCCGTTTGTGTAAACGGAGAGTGGAGGAGGAGATTCAACCAAGAACTGTACGGGCTGTACAGCGACATCGGCCTAGTTAGACGTCTTCGGATCCAACGTCTTAGATGGCTGCGCAATGTAGATGGCCATAGACATCACCGCTCCGGCTCGAAGAGTCTTCGACTCCAACCCCGAGGGACGACGAAGCAGAGGACGACCACATCTAAGGTGGCGCGCACAGGTGGAAAGGGACCTCAACCAACTGGGCGTGCGGCACTGGAAGCGGCTGGCCAAAGATCGTGCCGGCTGGAGAGGCTTGTTGGTTGAGGCCCTGGTTCACCCCGAACTGTAGCAAGTGTTCCCGGGTTATATAGCCCTCGGACCAATCTCTCGAATGTTCGTCGTCAGACGTTCCCCTTCAGAAGTCTCTAGAATGCTCCGTGCTCTGGCATTGACATTTAGTAGTATGCCACTGAAAGCTACCACCATTTCCTTTTCAGCTGCATCAGAGCATTCCAAACTTTGACAGCGAAATTCGAACACAACGGCAGGTCCGTGTCCGCAATGATATTGTTGCGGAGACACAAACCGACCGTTAAGTTCGAATTTCGCTGTCGAAGTTCGAAAGCTCGTTCGAAAGTCAACGGCGTAATGCTAATTGTCAAATCATTCTAGATATTTCCGAAGGGGAACTTCCGACGGCGAACATTCGAGAAGGTGGACCGAGAGCTATATAAGCGCGAACCCTCGCCCTCGGCATGGATTCAGTTTGTGGAATTGAGCAACGTGTGACAAGTCGGTGTGATCAATCGATAAAACAGTGGGAAAATAAAAGCTTTCAATAAAGGCTTGTGTGTGTAATAAAGTTCAAAGTGTTCAATTGGTTTTGGATAATAAATAAAAGTGGTAAGCTGCACAGATAATTGATCTGTGGTAAAACAAGAAAAGTGTGTGTGTTTCAATTCGGATAAAAAGGACAATTGTAGTTTATCGCAATCCAGTGGTGCGAACCCTATTTGCTGTGGGATTGAATATTTCGTAACAATATTGGTTATCTTAGAGTACCCGTATGGTATTTTTAAGTTAAGCTAGCCAAATCAGATTTATACTTCTGGTTATGAGAATAAATAAATTAAAAAGCGATTCTAAATGTAAAAAACCGGGCAAGTGCGAGTCGGACTCGCGCACGAAGGGTTCCGTACCATCTGTATATATAAATATGAAAGAGACTATGTATGTTACCTCATCAAATGACAGATCTTGGTTGCAGGCAGGATTTTTTGGATGAAAATCATGTCTGTTGTATGGGAGCACCCCTTAAATACTGATTTTGTTCTGTTTTTAGTATTGGTAGCGGCGACAGAAATACATCATCTGTGAAAATTTCAACTCTCTAACTATCACGGTTCATGAGATACAGCCTGGTGACAGACGGACGGACGGACGGACAGCGAAGTCTTAGTAATAGGGTTCCGTTTTACCTTTGGGTACGGAACCCTAAAAATGAATTCAAAGTAACTTATGAATATTAGAACTCAACATTTTTGTAACTTATGTAAACAGTCTTCTGCAGACAAGCCATTAAGGCTTGTCTCGAGTCTCTGAACTCGTAGAGTACTGTGAAGCCAAAAAGATTGGTCTCATCTTGTGTTGCGATGCTAATGCCCAAAACACTGCTTGGGGCAGCAGCAAGTGTAACACAAGGGTGGACCGTCTGTTGGACTTCATTCTCTCGTCTGACCTTACCATCAACAATGTTGGCTCTCAACCAACGTTTGTTACGACAAGACGACAGGAGGTGATTGACCTGACCCTATCCAACAGATATGTGAAGGACATCACTAACTGGCGGGTCTTGCCTGATGCTACGCTGTCGGACCATAAATATATCGAATTCCGATTGGGTTGTGAGATTTCTTCCTTGCAGCCTAGACGGAATCCGAGAAGGACGGACTGGGTACGGTTTATAGAGGAGCTTGAGAAATCCACTCAGGCCCTACCTAAGCTCAGAACGAAACAATTGGTAGAGAACGCTGTTCATAACCTGAATAGCGTCATCACCAGTTGTTTTGAACTCGCATGTCCTGTCAGCAAACCTCCCAGCAGGAAATTGGTCCCCTAGTGGAATGCCGAGCTCCAAAGTCTTCGCAGGGAAGCCAGAATTCTTCTGAATAGATCGCTCAAATCGAATTCGGAAGATGACTGAAACACGTATCGGTCGAAGCAGAAAGAATATAAGAAACTTATTCGTAAATCGAAGAACAATTCTTATAGGACCTTTTGCGAAGAGATCAAGTCTCTGAGTACGACTAGCAAGTTGGTTAAAGTCCTCAAACGGGGAAAACCGACTAGGCTAGACGCACTCAGAAAATCTGATGGTACCTTTACTGAGTCTAAAGCGGAAACTCTTAGTTTACTGTTTGCGACTCATTTCCCGGGAAATCAGTTCGACATCGGCTCGTTGCACACTCCTTCAAGGGAAACTGCAACTGAAACTATGAAAATAACTCCGCGTAGCTGGTATATTGCGTCGCGCGTGGTTACGACTGAAGCTATTGAATTTGCTGTGGCATCCTTCGATGGCTTCAAATCGCCGGGCACCGACGGGATATATCCTGTTATGCTGCAAAAAGGTATAAGGCAGCTGCTTCCTACTCTGAAAAGAATTTTCACTGCTAGTCTAGCACTTGCTCACATACCCATTCCTTGGCGCACAGTGAAAGTGGTCTTCATTCCCAAAATAGGAAAAGAGGACTACGCACTTGCCAAGAGCTTCAGACCAATTAGTCTAACATCCTTCCTGCTGAAAAGCATGGAGAGACTGGTAGAGTTGCACGTGCGAAAAGTTGCCCTTCGAATGCACCCTCTTTCGGAGATGCAACATGCTTACCAGCGCGGAAAATCTTGCGAGACTGCGCTTCAGAACCTAGTTGGGCATATTGAGTGCGCGCTCGAAAGGAAAGAGTACGCGCTGGGCATTTTCATCGACATTGAGGGAGCTTTTGATAACGCAACTTTTGACAGCATGTGTAACGCTGCCAGACATCATGGCGTGGATGATGCACTGGTCCTTTGGATCAAAGCAATGCTCATGCACAGGACATTGACCGCTGATGCAGGCCTCGACCAGTGTGTCAAATCTGGCGAAAACAGGGGCTGCCCTCAAGGTGGCGTCCTGTCTCCGCTGTTATGGTGCATGGTGGTCGATTCCCTGCTTGATGCTCTCAATGCCTCTGGAATCTACGCCCAGGCCTATGCGGATGACTTCGCCATTCTTTCTGTCGGCTCATGTTTGGCGACTGTCCGTCGCAAAGCACAGGCGTCGCTAAAGGTGATCGATGATTGGTGTACCAGAAATGGCCTGTCAGTCAATCCTTTTAAGACCGATGTCGTTCTCTTTACGAGAAGGAGGAAAAATACTGACATGACTCAGCTGGTACTAAAGGGCACTTCCATCCCGATATCCAAGGAGGCTAAGTATCTAGGAGTCATCTTAGATAGTAAGCTTCTCTGGTCAAAACATGTTGAGTCAAAAACCACCAAAGCGCTGTCAGCTTTCTGGCAATGCAAAGGAGCTTTTGGCAAAACATGGGGCTTATCGCCGGCAAAGGTCCTTTGGATCTACACGGCAATGATAAGACTTATAATCTCATATGCATCGGTTGTCTGGTGGAACAGACTAAAACGCAAACACGTCGTAGCCTCTTTCACCAAACTCCAAAGAACGGTTTGTCTCAGCTGCACGGGGGCTTTCCCCAGCACGCCGGGCGCTGCTCTAGATGTTATGATGAACCTTCCACCTCTTGATATATTTATCAGAGGGTGTGCTCTGAAAGCCATGTCTCGTCTGAAGAGAAATGGCTTTTGGTACAACTCGCAGAGGAATAGCGGTGTGCTTGCGCAAGAATTGTCCTGCGACCCCTGTCTCATGGACATGCCTTCTGACGCACTGTCGCCCGTTATCCTATTGCGTCGTAATTTCACAGTCGATTTTCCATGGTGTCAGGATTGGCTATGGCTGGATACTGAACCTGGAAAGGACAGTCTTCGCATTTTCACGGTTGGCTCCAGATCTGGGCGGGGGTCCGGTGCTGGGGTCTTCTTTGAGCGCGAAAACATTCGACTGCACTTCTCCTTAGGAAAATATGCGTCTGTCTTCCAATCAGAGATATACGCAATCCTAATGGCCATGCACTATGTTGTGAAGCACAGGTGGAAGGGGGAAAGCATATGCGTATGTAGTGACAGCCAAGCTGCACTAAAAGCTGTGTGTAACCCCTTAACTAGCTCCAAATTAGTGCTTGAACTCAAGTCCTTCTTGAACAGAGTCGGCAGACTAAATTCATTAAGGCTTGTATGGGTTCCAGGCCACTCTGGGATCCCAGGAAATGAGACCTCTGACGAACTCGCTAGAATGGGTTCAGAGGAGAGCTTCTCAGGACCTGAACCCGCTCTAGGTCTACCTACATCCACGGTAAATTCCTACATTAACGATTGTGTATTTAACACACACAACCGTAGATGGAGGGATTGTCCGGGTTGCAGGATGACTAAGCGCGTATGCCCTGATGTCTGCAAAAAATCTGCAGCATTCCTCCTGTCTTTAAGGAGAATCGACTGCAGAAGGCTTGTGGGAGTTATCACGGGCCATTACACTTTTGCCAAGCATCTCTACGTGCTCGGCATCAGTGAGACGCCTACCTGTGCTGCATGTGGCGAAGAGGAGGATGATACTGCAGAGCATTTCCTCTGTTATTGTCCCGCCTTTGCTCGCATACGGTGGCGCACCCTTGGAGCCGACGTGGTGTGTGCCG
This sequence comes from Eumerus sabulonum, assembly GCA_951905685.1. Taxonomy (NCBI): domain Eukaryota; kingdom Metazoa; phylum Arthropoda; class Insecta; order Diptera; family Syrphidae; genus Eumerus; species Eumerus sabulonum. The sequence goes on from OX645060.1 coordinate 246,272,686, forward strand.
AATCCCTTAGCTCTACATCACTGAAGCTCCTTAAAATTTTTCTCCGGAAAACGGAGAAAATACAGTAATGTAAGGTGTCTGTCTGGAGTACAATGGACCAGTGATTGCGTCTGAGTGCTCCAGCGGATAGCAGAAGCCTTCAACAAACAAAAAAAAAAAAAAAAAAGGCTTTGCAGATCTAAACTCAAACTGTAAACTTATTGAATGAATCAATCAAAATCAATCAATCAAATCAAATCAATCAAAAAAAAAAAAAAACAACAACGTGAAGTTATCGCTCAATAGAATTCAATACGATCGCTATTTTTGGAATATATGTGCCGATTTAAAAGTAGTGGCTATGCTAGCAGGATTACAAGGAGGTTACACAAAATATTGTTGCTTTTTATGTGAGTGGGACAGCAGAGCAAGAGCGTGTCATTATATACATCAAAATTGGCCCTTAAGATCACATGCGGTTTCGGGAAGCAAAAACATCGCAAATGAAAAAAAAATGGATGAATTGATAAAGGAATCAAATGAGCAACTTAAAAAGATACAAGTCCTAGAATCCTTCATATCCCTCAAATTACATCAGGATCAATTCGCGTCCGAATTGGATGAAATGCGAAAACGAACCGAGGAGGTGAAGAACCTCATCCAGGAGTGCAATCAAGTAATGAAGGTGGACTACGAAAACGGATTGCGAGAACAGAAGGCAGTAATGCGCAAAATGCAACAATAGCAACTCCAAATACTTGGTATAGTGACCGAGAAGCGGAAACGTGATAAAGCCAACGAGAATGCAGGTTACATTGTGAGCAGAACTCCTGGGGTTTTAAGGCAGAATCAAACGAGAAATAGCCAGCTGAGTGTTACCACCGTCCAGAAGATCATGAAGGGTGAGATTGGCACACCAAAAATGTACTTGGGAGAGTATGCACAGTCGCCGTTTGTGAAAAAGACAAGGCCCGTTCTAGTGCCATTTCAGTTCCTGGACTTTGAGGTAAAAATCACTCCTGAGATGTTCGAAAGTATACCAAAGTACATGCGAGGCCGCGAGAGTCTCGAAGAGCTCACGGAATTCCTAGACACCCTTTTAGTACCCTAGGTTAGGTTAGGTTATTGTGGTCGGCATAAGCCACACGTAGGCCAAAGTCGGCCCATTGTGATACCACATGGATCGTGTTACCCAGATCCGCTACCAGAGAACCAACCGGTGCTTCTGATGAAGCAATGAAGTTGAGCTATTTTATGGTCTGCTAGCTCACTTAAATTATCATAGAAGGGCGCGCCGAGGTAGATCCTCCTGCGATTCGCAAAAGAGGGGCATGAGCAGACGAGGTGATGTATTGATTCCTCCTCCTCCTCGTCCATGCAGCCGCGACAGAAGTCGTTGGAGGGTATTCCCAGTCTGGCGGCGTGTTTCCCAATGATGCAGTGACCTGTAATGACACCCACCAGAGTACTTAAGGTTGTCCTTTTGGTTGCCATTAGGTCCCTGGTTCGTCCTAGGTTTAATTTAGGCCAGAGTTGCTTGGTGATAAAGCCGATATTACTCTCATTCCATTGGAGGTTGGTCGCCTTAGTGGTTTGGAGTTTTATCATATGCTTTACCGTACCTATTGGTGTTTCTAGTTACCCGAGGGTAGGTAGGCTGAGTGTGCTAGACCCTAACTTTGCGAGTTCGTCGGCCGCGCAGTTTCCTGGAATATCCCTATGCCCGGGAACCCACAATACTTTAATGTTGAACTGCTCAGCCATCTCATCTAGAGATAGGCGACAGCTAAGAGATGTCTTTGATTTGTGGGTTACCGCTGCCAGGGATTTTATCGCAGATTGGCTATCCGTGCAAATGATAATATCCCTTGTGGATATTACATTGATCCTGAGCCATGCAAGGGCCTCCGTTAATCCTGTTATTTCAGCCTGATACACACTGCAGTAATTTGGGAGTCTGAAGGATAGGCTGAGGTTAAGCTCCTTGGAGAAGACTCCACTGCCTACACCCGACTCCATCTTAGAGCCATCGGTATAGAGGGAGATCGAGTCCTTTGGTTTGACTTTCCCTTCAGCCCATTCCTCCCTGGATGGAAAAACAACTTCGAAGTTCCTAGTGAACACGTTTTGCGGGATGATATAGTCTGTGTCCATGGGTACTTCGAAGTGTCTTAGAATGGTTGTGTGTCCTTTTTGTGATGTGGGCCATTTTATTATGCTCCTCATCCTCAGCGCCGCGCAGGCAGCAATTTGTTTGCTGAAAAGGTTCAGTGGTGGAAGGTGTAACAGAATGTTTAGGGCCTCCGTGGGGATTGATCTAATCGCTTCCCCAGAAGGTTTCGATTGACTGTCTTGTCCAGAGCAGTCCACCAGACTACGACGCCATACAGGAGGATGGGCCTTATGACCGCCGTGTAGAGCCAGTGCATAATGCTTGGTTAGAGACCCCACTTCTTGGCCACCACTTTTTTGCAACTGTAGAGGGCAACAGTTGCTTTCTTGACGCGGTCAAGAATGTTGGCTTTCCAATTCAGCCTCTTGTAAAGGACTAGGCCTAGATATTTGGCCTGCTCTTTGATTATTAGTTGGGTTCCACCCAACCTCGGTGGGTTGAGGGGCGGAATTTTATATTTGTTAGTAAACAGTACTAGATCGGTCTTCTTAGGGTTCACCCCAAGTCCACAGTACTGCGTCCAGGTTTCTACTGTATGTAATGCACTCTATGGTCGCATAGAGTGCTGGGAAATTTTCCTGTGGCGGCAATAGCAATGTCATCTACATAGGCGGTCACAGCGTACCCTTCCTGTTCAAGCAACAGCAGTAGCTCGTTAACCACCACGTTCCGCAGGAGAGGGGAGAGTACTCCACCCTGTGGTGTACCTCTGCTAACCATTCTGGTTGAGACGGCACCAGCGAAGTTGGCATTGACAACTCTTTGTGTTAGCAGGTGCCGTACCAGTTCTATCACTGATCCCGTAACACCCAGATCAGTCAGCGCTTTGGTGACGGCCCATGGTTCAACATTGTTAAAGGTTCAATGTCGAGAAAGGCGACTAGAGTATATTCCTTACGTTCCAGTGACCTTTCTATTTTGCTGACCAGTGAGTGGAGTGCTGTTTCCACCGATTTGCCTTTGTTGTAGGCATGTTGATTATCCGACAGCTTTCCTGAGAGGCAGCTGTAGCGAATGTGTGCGTCTAGAATCTTCTCTAGAGTTTTTAATAGAAAAGAAGTAGGACAAATAGGCCTCAAGTCATTAGCATACCTATGGGAGCTTTTGCCTGCCTTGGATATGAAAATGACTTTGGTTACCTTCCACTTGCTAGGGATGTATGATAGGGAGAGGCAACTCTTGTATTTGACTACAAGCCAGGGGAGGATGATATCTATTACCTGCTGAAGCTCAGCTGGTATGATACCATCCGGTTCCGGGGACTTGTAGGGTTCAAAGCTTTTTATGGCCCATAGGACATTGTTTTTGGTCACCAGGTTGGGAACACGTTTGAGGGAGGATGTCGTCGGCTGGATGACCTGAGGAGGTGTCACAGCCGAGTCACTACTGCCCGGAAAGTGTGCGTTTAGAAGAAGTTCCAGGGCTTCCGTTCTGGAGGTCGTCCAGGAACCATCATTTCGCATCAGGTGGCTTGGGTTTTACGGGGCCGAGGCCAGAATTTTCCTGATTCTTGAGGCTTCGGAGACCGTATTAATTTTGCCACAGTAGCTCCTCCAGGATTGTTTTTTGGCCCTTCTGGTCGCTGCTTTGAAAGATTTAAGTGCCTCTTTGTAGAGATCCCAATCCTCTTGCAAGCGGGTACATTTGGCTTTGTTGAAGAGCTTTCTGCTCTCTGACCTAAGGGAGACTATCTCTTTATTCCATCAGGGGGGTTTAGGTTTCCCTCTGGGGGTGCTAAACGCACAAGATTTAGACAGTGCTCTGTTAAGTTCATTTACTAAGCCGTCTAATTCCGTAGGGTTATGCGGGTAGGTAGGGTATTTGGGGTTCAACATAGGTTCTATATTTTTGCCAGTCAGTTTTCCTGTAGTTCCTGAGGGGTGTTGGGGGGGGGGGGGGGGGGGGTAATCATCGGCTCCAGGGTAGGGGGTTGCTCAGTGTTCGTTACCACCATGGAGTCGGCTGATGCAGCACCAGAGGCTCTTTTAGCTGAGTCCTCCCTGTCTTTTTTGTAAGTTCTGAGCCTTGCTGATTCAAAGCCCAGAGAGATCTCATTTTTAGCCTCTGCTAGAGGTGGCAGGGAATCCTGATTGATTATAATAGTAATCAATCTGGAGGGTCCCTCTTGGCTATCTTCCAGTCCTTTGTGGGGGTTAGGGGATTGCAGTTCTGCAGGAGTGCCAAAATCTCCTTAGGGTCCTCGGGATAAGCCGGTATAATGGCTCTAGCCCTAGGTCTATTCGAGATTTGGTTCAAGGGTACAGCCTCAAGTTGAGCTCCCTCCCAGACCTCGCCGACTCTGCTGAGTGCAAGCTTAAGCAGGTCTAAAGACCTTTGGTCTTCGAAGGAGATCAGCTTGATTCTGCCTTGATAATACCCTGCATGATGGGTAATGGGGAAGGGTCCAGGGTGTTTCTTAAGTAGCGGGAAGTAGCTTTTGAGTAGCGCATTGCTAACCAAAGTCCACTTAGCCGGGGGGACGTTCCCATCCACATCCCCTCTATCGACAATAGCCATTGTGGTCGAGACCTTCAGCACGTCGCGATAGGAGAGTTGTGTTTGGGATCCGGGGGAGATGCTGTGAAACCGCGCTTTCTTAGAGGTGGAGGGAAGTTCCTCAGCCGACCTCTGACGCTTGCCATCCTGCTCTTTACCGGATGAGTTTCCGATGCTCTTGATTGTGCTTTCTGCCCAATCAAGAGCCCTCTTGCTCCTTTCCGAGAGCTGATCTCTGGGTACGTCCCGCAGCTTTTCCACTAACTTACTAGCCGCGCGACGTTGCTGATAACTGGACTGGGTCTCGAGGAGTGCCCCCTGAGGGTGCTAGACCAGGCTTTTGTTTATAGGCCACTGTCTTAGCGCCTTGCCTTTCGTCAGAATCATGGCTGCTCCTTGAGGGTGCTGGACCAGGCTTTCGTACGTTGGCCGATGTCGTAGCATCTTGTCGGATAGCGACATTTCTGCTGCTTCCTGAGGGTGTTGGACCAGGCTTTAGTACGTGTGCCAATGTCTTAGCACCTTGTAGAGCGTTTGTCATGGTACTGCAGTTAGAGGATGCTGGACCAGGCTTTGTGGGGGCCACTGTCACAGCACCTCGCCGAGTTTCGGCAGTTGTATCTTTGTCTATACAATTTGCCGGTTTGGGTTTAATAGATCCCACGAGTAGCGGAGAAAGGGAATACCACCCCTGCGCAGAGATCCGCAATACGCAGGGGGGGGGGGGCTAGATAATCCTGAGTGCGCCTGGTGCTCGAGATACTCCGTTAGCGACTGGGCTATTTTTGGGATGGGCCCCCAGCCTGGCTGATCTTCGGCACGGGTCGTGTAACACCTTGATCCGGCCCATTTGACCACATCTTAGCTTCACGTCTCCTCTGGGCTATCCGAGAGTCATTGACCTTTACTGGGCCCCTGCACCGCGTCGAGGTGTGTCACGCAAGGGATTTTAGTACCCTACTTCAACGAGAAATACCAACTGTTACATCGTCATCGGTCCTGCATTCGAAATCCGCCCGATCTGGAACTCTGGAAGGTCTTCAAAGACCAGGCCGCTTACTTCCCTGGACAGAACTTCATAACTCAAGTTACATATCAAATTAGGCTTAATAAAAACTTTGGTAAAAGCTATGGTTAGAGATGGAGAGGCATTTCAACACCTGAAAAGTAAATTTCCACGTATCTATCATAATTATCTATGTCATCTATGCACTTAATTCTACTTTAAGTGGGCTGCGAATGGCAAACAGCGACATTTTTCGATATTTGTCTATAGTCTAGAGAGGTAGGAGTACTTACAATATCATTACTTTCAATTGAGTAAGGAAAAAAAAAAAAAAAAAAACGAAAACAAAACGTAAACATGTGTGTGGATAAGGCAAACGGCATCAATGAGAAACGAACCACTCAACCACATTAACAAGCAACCCATTGAGTCGTTTCAAAGCCCAACTTGGCATATCAATGCAATCAGCAAGCAGCGACCGTAGATAGCTATAATCATCGATTAAAGAATTTTTAATTAGTAGCAAGAAAATAAAGAACGATGTTCAATGAGCCTCTTCCCTAAGTCCAAGTGTCCATCACGTGCACGTTGTGGACGTGAGGCATACAATTCTAGCACTGTCTACGTACAGACGGACGCCTATGTTGCATGTCTATTGCTCAGTGCAATGAACTTTGTTTGTTTTTCCTGGTCGAAGGAGCGCCTAGGTCTTCCTTTCAGATAGCTCTCTTTTCTACCATCTGACGCGAGGTAAGTAGGTCTTCTTTCTGCATCTAACATTTAAAGTCTAGTCCTAGCGTACTTGCATCGAATAGGACATACCAGTTGCGCTAACCTATAGGCATGGGATACCTTAAAGAATCGATCGACGTTGCCGGATAGTAGGGATTGCGCGCAGCTGCTGGAAAAATCCTAACCAGTTTTTTCTCTACTTTCAACGGCGGCGTTGTTTTCCTACTTTGCGAAAACAAAGTACAAAATAAAACTAAAAAACAAAAAAAAAATGAAAAGATCTCAGCGATGGTAATAGAACTAAAGACAACTACAACGACGATGACCCGGCAGAGCGGGCAATGAACTGATGCTGCTAGTAGTACGATTGTGTAGCTTTTTTCCCCCACTAGGGCTGTCAGTATGAGCAAATGCATATGTATGTACACATGTGTATACAATATTTACCTAATCATATGGAAGATTACTACACAATTTAGAAGATGCCGCGGGTTACTCTGTTTTTTTTTTTTTGAAAGAATGACGAACGAACAAAACGAGATGTATGTACATGTATGTTCCTGGACATTGAGGGTGCCTTTAACAACGTGAGTACCGAGGCAATAGTGTCCAGCCTTCATATGGCCCAAATAAACCCGGGTGTATGCAGGTGGATTGGGCAAATGCTGGGTACTCGTATAGTAAATTCGACGATAGGGGGAGCATGCGGAAGGGTGAGGGTAAATAAAGGCACACCACAAGGTGGCGTTCTGTCACCCCTCCTATGGCTCCTTGTGGTCGACGGAATGGTCAAGATTCTGGAGACGGAGGGTTTTAATGTTACGGCCTACGCCGATGACATTGCCATTTTAGTCTCTGGAAAATTTACGCAGGTCCTCAGCGATAGACTAAGCTATGCACTGATGTTAGTGGATAGCTGGGTCAAGGGGCGAGGCCTGGGAGTAAATCCGGCGAAAACAGAGGTAGTACTCTTTACAAGGAGAAGATCTGTACCAAGATACACCTACCCCCGTATGAATGGTATAGATCTGATCCCTGGACAATCTGCGAAATATCTGGGCACAATCCTGGACTCCAAACTTAGTTGGAGAGAAAATATTGAGGAAAGAATCAAAAAGGCCTATGTGGCACTATATTCGTGCAAGGTAGCCTTTGGAAAGACATGGGGCCTCAAACCGAGGTTAGTACATTGGTTATACACTGCGGTAGTAAGACCTATCCTAGTCTATGGCTCGGTTGTCTGGTGGAAAGCGCTTGAGAAAAAGTGTCATCTTCAGAGTGTGTCAAAGGTTCAAAGGGCGGGCTGTCTGGCGGTGACGGGATCTATGAAGTCCACACCAACGGCGGCCCTTGAAGTCATGCTGAGCCTCCCACCCCTGGACTTGTACTGCGAGAGCGTCGCAACCAGAACTGCGCTAAGATTACAGGAATTAGGTCTCTGGAAAAAGAGTCCTCATGGACATGCATCAGTCTTGGATCGATGGGCCGTCTCGAGATTCAGAACCGTAACGGACTATGTCACCCGACTTCCTTCCTGGGAGAGGAGATTCTCTATTAGAATTCCCTCCAGGGAGGAATGGACCGGTGACATGGTACGCACGGAAAGTGAACTGGCACTCTACACCGACGGATCCAAAATGGATGTTGGCACAGGTGCCGGAGTCTACTTTGAGTCTCGGGATATGCATCGCTCCTACAGGCTAGATGATGGATGCAGTGTCTTCCAAGCTGAGGTCTTCGCTATCAAGCAAGCGGCGGACCTGATCAGCAAAGAGAATATCACAGGAAAAAGGATCAGCATCTATGTTGACAGCCAGGCAGCCATTAAGGCTCTGCAGGCAGCATGGATAAGATCCAAACTCGTCAAAATCTGTAAGGAGAAGTTAGAAGAGATATCCAATGTAAATGAGGTGACCCTTTGCTGGGTACCTGGTCATATGAATATCTCCGGAAACGAGAGGGCGGACGAGTTGGCTAGGGTGGGATCAGGTGCTAATATTGCGCAGATCTCAGCTGATGCCAAAACACCACTCAGTGCGCTCTACAGGGAGATACAGACGGAGCTATTGGCGAGAGCCAATAAGCGATGGTGTCGCTTAGATACATGCGCAACGGCGAAATTGACCTGGCCCGTCTATGATAAGAAAAGAACGGAAAATCTGCTGAAGTTCAATCGTGGGAACATTCGACTGGCAGTCGGTGCCCTCACCGGGCATTGCATGCTATCTTATCATGCAGCTCGACTAGGCCAGCCCTACAATGACTTCTGTAGAAGCTGCAGGGACGAAGAGGAAATTGAGTCCGTTCGTCACCTGCTGTGCGAATGCCCGGCGCTAGCCCAAAAAAGGAATATTTTCCTGGGAAGATACTTCCTTTCGGGACTAGAAGAGGTAGGTAATATCGGGCTGAACAGAATACTAGGATTTTTATCCTCGTCTGGCTGGTTCAGCTCGACAGTAAATGTATAGGTATCAACGGGTTAAACAAAACAGGTGGGCACAATGGACTCAACGTAGTCTACGTGAGCCTTGACTTTACGTCAATAGGGCACCCATATACCTAACCTAACCTATGTACATAAACAACTAAGATTCCATTACTGAATACAACCTAGTTGTTATCTGATGGGATCCCCATTACGACATATGAATGTACGTCATGCACATAGAACGTTCATAGCACACCAGCCCAGTGCATGGAGTAATTTCATACATTAACCATATACCACATATGTCTTCTTCTTCTTATCAGGCCTGCGATCCATGGAGGATCTGAGCCTAAGCTATAGCTGCCTACCATCCTTGACGGTCCCGGGCACGCTGCTTCCAGTTGTCAAGACCAAGATGTCTTACATCCGCGATTACTTGGTCTTTATACCGGAGGTTCGGTCTTCCTCTTCTTCTTGAACCAGGAGGCTCGGAGTCGAAGACCCTCTTAGCTGGAGCGTTGATGTCCATGCGCTCGATGTGGCCGAGCCAGTGTAGTCGACGGATCCTTGCCTTCCGGACTACATCCACATCTTGGTACAGCTCGTAGAGTTCGCGGTTGTGTCTTCTTCTCCATTCACCTTCCTCACAGACAGGACCAAATATCCGGAGCAGAATTTTTCTTTCGAAAGAACCCAAAATCAGCTCCGCTGTCCTGCTTATCGTCCAGCTTTCGGCTCCGTACAGCAAGACTGGCAGAATGAGCGTTTTGTAAAGCATGAATTTGGTTTTTCGAGTGAGGAGTTTTGACCCCAGTTGTTTGGACAAGCCGAAGTAATAGCGGTTGCCAAGGGCGATTCTATGCCGGATCTCCACTGTGGTGTCATTTGTGGAATTTACGTTTGCCCCGAGGTAGACAAACTCCTTAACTACCTCGAAATTGTAGCTGTCAATTGTTATATTTTGTCCCAGGTGGTGAGCGACGGATTGGTTTTTGCTTGACAACATATATTTCGTTTTGTCTTCATTGATCTTAAGACCAACTCGTTTCGCCTGTTCTTGAATCGCCGTGAATGCTTCCACAATGCCACGGCGAGAACACGCGATGATGTCGATATCATCCGCGTATGCTAGCAGTAGGATGGACTTGAAGAAGATAGTGCCTTCCCTGTTGACGCCTGCCCGTCGCACTATCTGCTCCAGCAACAGGTTGAAGAAGTCACATGACAGCGCATCTCCTTGCCGAAATCCGGTGCATGACTCGAATGGTTCCGAGGTCCTAGAACCGAGTTGCACGGTGCATCGCGTGTTTTTTAGCGTGGCGCGACACAACTGGATCAGTTTTACCGGGATCCCGAATTCGGGCATCGCCCCAAACAGTTCTTAAAATTGTCATGAAAAGCTTCTCGAACTTCATCGTTCGTAGCCGGCAATAAACTGTAGGTCCCTTTCACCTATGGGAAAATGAAATCACACACAACATGGGTGATTGAGAGAAGCTCGGCTCAGCTCCTTCATGGACTGTAACGCCAATATACATACACATACATACAGAAGAGAGAACTAATTATATGATTACTGACCATTGGGGATCGCATTAAATCTCACACCTAAATGTAGTCGATAAAGGAGACTATGTACTTGTGTACTAATGCCAGTGATTCTATGTATATGGAAGTAAAACTTAGACGCTGAAGAGAAAGAGAATTAAAGACTTAAGTAGAATCCATCGTCAAACTCAACCCCGCAGAAAATGCGTGGATTTCTACACTGACGGGTCTAAAACCAAAGACGGGGTGGGCAGTGGAGTATTCTGCAAACAACTTAAGCTGTATAAAGCTCTAAAATTACCAGATCACTGCAGCGTTTTCCAGGCGGAACTGTTGGCAATAAAAGAAGCTTTGTCTTGGCTGAAGTGGAACGTAATATCCACCACGGATATTCGAATTCTCACAGACAGTCAAGCAGCCTTAAAGTCGTTGGAGTTCTATGTGTACACATCAAAATCTAGTCTCGACTGTCGCCGATCTCTTAACGAGATGGCAGAACAGTTCAACATATATGTAGCTTATCTGGGCACCGGGACAAGGCGACATTACAGGTAATGAAAAAGCCGACACACTCGCCAAACAAGGAACGACGCTACAATCAATCGTGACTTGTGAGGGAGTACCCCTTACAACCAATGAAAATAATCTAGCCAATCTCGCCAGGGCCGAGACGAACCTGAGATGGACACAGGGGCATACCTGCGTCATCACCAGGCAAATCTGGCCTCGGCTTGACAGTCAACGCACAAGGAGTATAATCTCCCTAAAAAGAACTGACATCTACAAGGTCATTGGTGTCATCACAGGACACTGCCTCATTGGCAGTCACGCACAAAAACTAGAAATAGTTCCGAACGATTTCTGCAGAAGCTGTCAGGACGAGGAGGAGGTCGAATCCATTCACCACCTTCTCTGTGCCTGTCCAGCTTTTTGCAAAATCAGGAAACGTTGCCTAGGCTCTTACTTCCTTAATGATCTGACAGATGTTCAGAAGGTAGGGGTACCTAACCTTCTTAACTTCTTAAGAAGCACAAAATGGTTTCACGAATAGGGGGGAAATGAAAAACAAGAAACAGGTGAATGGAATCAAGAACTCGAGGAGCTTCAGTCCAAAGTATGTTCGCGAAGCTTAAATGGGCAGAATATGTAGAATGAATGGATAATGGATAAACAGTTATGAATGAATTTGGCTTAGTGTAGTGTTGTTAACAAGGCTTCGACGCCAAATATCGAACGACTTCTGCTAGAGCAGTGAAGACGAAGAGGAAATGAATCCATTCAACACCTGCACTGAGCCTGTCCCGCCCTTTGCCAAAGCAGGAAACGAAACCAAGGTACCCCATCTCGTAGCAACACAAAGGGTCTCTTTGGCCTAAGTGTATACTCCCGTCCTCTAGGAAGCAACGGATAACCTACCTACCTACCTTTGCATTTACAATATGTACATCATTTAAAGTGGTAATACTCGTATACTGTTAATGGTCGGTACTAACTAGCCAAGTATTCAATTTATAATTTTTTCGAATTATTGGATTTCTTGAGTTGTAAGAAGATCAACAACACCCGTAGTTAGTGTGGATACTTGGTACATATATCAAGCGTCCATTAACAACATTATCCAATTTGAAGTTCTTCCTATGAGCGATTTCACGAGCAACTGAGGTACTTTAGCTTCGGTGCACAGATGTGCAAGAATGCTATCTCCTGTAGTTGCAACTGAAGTACAATTACAGTGTACATTGTTCCTACATTCCTTGCAATTCATGCATCAAACCTATCAGTGTTACCTGGGAATTGTATGATTTGCGCGGCGAATGAAAAATCTCATTTCACGATATGATATCAAGACGGATGCAATTTCATTTATGGGAACTGGAAATTGCAAGATGCAGTGAGGTCAACAGTATTTCGATGAGAAAATCTGTATGCATCTCAACATTTCACCTGTGGATGCATGGATGCATTTCACCTACATATGTATGTGTGTAGATAGCTCGAGATAGTCAAATCTTAGATAAGTAATGATTCATTCATATGTATCTAATCTACAAGATAGTGACGAACAGATATGCATACGTTATAATTCAACAAGTGCAGACATTCGGTCATATGTATGTACGTAGGCTTATGTATGCCTTGTCTATACACACGTAGATACTCACGTGTGCAGATAAGATCTTGCCAACAAGAAGAAAACAAAAGCAAAGTACTCTTGACCGCTACAAGACGTCTTTAGATTGTATCATCTCAGTCATTAGCTCGTGAACCGTAAAGCAATTCCGAGCTCGTATCGTAATACAAACGCACGAGATACATACTCAAGTGGTGGGGTGTATTCAAATTTGTTGATTTTCACGACTCGGTTCACCTGCATTTCGACTTTCCACTCGAAGGACTTTAGCGCAGGTACAATTCAAATTACATAAATACTTATATTCATGTGTATGTGTATGTATTTGCTTGTTTTGCCGTTTCTCTCTTCGACATCTTTACGCCAATGATTCGGAGTTTTTCAGGATGGATGCATTGCAACCGGAAGCCACCAATGAGTTCATTTTTTACACGTCCTCCTCACACATCTAGTCGCTAGTCGTTTACGTAAATTGATTCCTGTCAAAAGCAAATGAGCAGCAAGTTCCCACACTCAGTCTATCTATAAATACCGGCGCGGAGTGCTTCCTTCCTTTCGCCGTAACGAGTTAGGTAGAAGTTAATGGAATTTAAAGGGTTTCTTTCCCTGTTTGAATGTGGCTTCTTTTATACTAGATGTGATGCAGAGGGAAGTGGTGCAAACTGTGGATCGCTCTGTCATCACACCGGAAGAGGTGTGAGTTCACGATCGCACTATGAAGACTCGCCATACACCGCTATGCACTCATGTAGAAAAGTCATTGTAAGAGTTCCCCATTTGATCAAAGCCAATGTGATGACATTCTGATATGCCATGAAGTGACTCTATGTCAAGTTGTCTCGAGACTGCTTCTCTTTTGATGAAGAACAAAGCACAAGACATTCGTGCATATGTCTGACTTACAGTTTGGTGAATTAGCTAGATTTTAAGATCCATTTAGAATGGATGGAAGTTTCTATCAGAACTTTGGTAACAAACTAGGATCATTCTAGGTATTTTACCTACCACTGGTACTTGTTCCATATTTCACTATTTATCGGTTTGTTAGCTTAGGCTTAAGCTTCTCGACTCACGCCGTTCATAATCGGTCGTAAATTGTAGATCCCTTTCACCTGTGTGTGCTTGGCTCTGGACCTTTATGTGCTGTAACGCTATCAAAGAGGATGAAGCTTAGGCACATTCTGAATTCTGGATTCAGTGGTGCTCGTGTAACGAACTTCTAAAGCCACAATTTATAAAAATAGATTTTGTGGTTAAATTCTGAATTTTATTTATTAGAAAGCGTAACTGGTAGTTCTCGATGATCGGTGGTCCACTTAGTCCGCCTTCGACTACTGACCTCGTTGATTTGCCCTGCCCGTAAGCTACTGGTGGCTGATCCTGTCCGTGGATATTGGCCGGTCTCGATTATTGGATTCAGTTAGTTCGGTGCGATCAGGTGTCAGTTACATTTATATTACAAATGGTGAGAGAACAATATTGAGGTCCTTCTGAAAATAACAGGAAAGACACATTCTTTGCCCGGGACCTTATACGGTTCAAAATTAACCAATTGCCCATTTAATTCTATGCTGAAAAGCCTGCAAGAGCCTGAAAGAGAGGCTGTTCGTCTGATCGTCAAAGGGCATAAGCTGGGGAGTAGAATCAGGGAAGCGCGCCTTAAGCAAGTTCTCCAGAGTTTCGCTGCGATTGACTGTAAAGGTATTGTCTGATTTACGAAGCAGCCCGAGTCTTTTTGTGTGCTCCTGGGATAACGCTTTATGGCATTGGGCCGCAGCTGGTAGCGAGTCTATTTGTTTGCAGCGTTTCTTCCACGACTTTCTCTTGGATTTCCTCAGTTCGAGAATCAGATCTATAATCAGCCCAACCATTTTTTTATTTGGCTCTGTTAAACAGAGATCTCATCTGTTTCCTTAGAGATTCGAACTATGTATTCTACCAAGGGAGGATGGCAAAGGACTAACAAAGGCCTCGTAGGGGTAGCATCTATCCGACGGATGCTGGCCTGCTAAAAAGCGAGAAGAGCCACCGCAGTCGAACATCTTGCGGCACTGTTAGTAAGTCCTATCCCCGTCTCCTCGTGGTGCCATCTGGAGATTTCCTATGGAAATCGCAGACGGGGAAGGGCGAATGGCGAGCCTCCTGCGGCAAAAAACAGGATTAGTCGGTTGGGCTACGGCCTAGTAAGCCGTAACCGTAAAAAAAAAAACACAAACTCCGAAACAGCCCAAAGCCTCGGATATAACGGACCGGATTTATATTGACGACCCTTGCAAAAAACGAAAAAAGGACAATGATCTTCGGCTTTGTACGTGGAATGTTAGGTCCCTAAACAGGCCATGTGCAGCCGAACAACTTGCGGACGCCCTAGACCGCTATAAAGCGGACATCACCGCCATCCAGGAAATGCGATGGAATGGACCGGGTATAAAGCGGATGAAAAACTGCAATATTTCTTACGGCGACTGCTATAGGGAGAGAGGGCAACGATTGTTTGGATGCGGATTTGTTGTTCGAGGTGGAGTAAGGCAAAAAGTCCCAAGCTTTCGGCATGTGAGCGAACGTCTCATAACAATCCGTATCAAGGCTGCATTTTTTAGCATCAGCCTGATCTGCGTCCACGCCCCCATGGAAGACAAGGATGACTCCGCCAAAGATGAGTTCTACGATCTCCTAGACAGAACGTATGCCCAATGTCCCAGCTATGACATCAAAATTGTACTAGGAGACTTCAATGCTAAGCTGGGTAAGGAAAGCATCTTTGAACGAGTCATCGGCAAACATAGCCTACACGACACCACCTCCGATAACGGACACAGGCTGATTGATCTTGCTACGGGACGAAATCTCCTTCTAGCCAGTACGCGCTTCCCGCACCTCGATATACACAAAGGCACCTGGCGGTCTTTTGATCAATCGACTACCAACCAGATTGATCACATCGCGATCGACGTCAGACACTCCTTCACTATTTTTGATGTTCGAACTTTCCGGGGGGGCTAACATCGACTCGGACCACTATCTTGTAGTAGCCAAGATGCGATTACAGATATCACAAACGCAACGGAGTAGAGTAAGAATACAAAGTTATGACGTCGGAAAGCTACTATCGCCAGAAACCGCTCGTGCTTTTACCGATCGCGTCTCCCTTAAGCTCTCCAATACACCTCAATCCTCCACGCTATCAATAGAACAGCAGTGGAGCCTTTGCAAACAAGCCCTGAAAAGCTCTGCATCCGAAGTTTTGGGTTTCAAGGCTCCACCACGAAGAAACACCTGGTTCGATGACGAGTGCAGGAGGATTCATACAGTGAAGCAGGATGCATATAAGGTCTCGCTGCATAAAAGAACAAGAGCAGCTCGTAAGCTCTACGAGTTAAAAAGAAGGGAGGAGCATAAGCTTCTTAGAAGAAAGAAGAAAGAGCACGAGAAGCCCGCGATTGAGGATTTGGAGAGGTGTTACTGCAGGCGTGACGTTCGAAAGTTTTATCAACAGATAAAGCGAACATGCCAAGGTTATAAAGCCTGCAGGGTTGATAACGGACACCTAGTAGTAGAATCGCAGTCGATGCTGAGAATATGGAAAAACCACTTCTGCAGACTGTATAACGGCGATGCTAGTCAATATACCGCTGTCAGGCATAATGATCCATTTCTAATCGACGAAAACCGCAGAGAATTCCGTCCCCCTGACCTCGACGAAGTTAAAATTGCCATATCAAAGCTCAGGTCGAATAAAGCTGCTGGCGCAGACGGATTGTCTGCTGAGCTCTTCAAGGCAGCTGGGGATGACCTGGTTGGGAGCATGCACCAGCTCATCCGTAAGATATGGTTAGAGGAAAGCATGCCCGAGGAATGGAGTCTCAGCATCGTATGCCCGATCCACAAGAAAGGAGACCCCTCTGATTGCGCCAACTATAGAGGAATAAGTCTCCTTAACATCGCCTACAAAATCTTCTCTGCCGTTTTGTGTGACCGCCTGAAGCCTTTTGTAAATAAGCTGATTGGTCCTTATCAGTGCGGATTCAGGCCAGGGAAGTCCACCGTCGACCAAATACACACTACGGCAGATCCTGGAAAGAACCAATGAATTTCAAGTCGACACTCACCACCTATTTGTCGACTTCAAAACTGCATACGAAAGCGTAATTAGAGACGAGCTACACAACGCTATGTCTACCATGGACATACCTGCTAAACTCGTCAGACTATGCAGGATGACTTTGGAGAATGCTCGCTGCTCCATCCGAATCGGTGAACACCTTACCGATAGTTTTGATGTCAAAAAAGGATTTAGGCAGGGCGATACGCTGTCGTGTGATTTCTTCAACATCATATTGGAAATGATTGTGCAAAAATCACTGGCCAATACAAGAGGCACAATCTATTTCAAATCCTCGCAACTCCTTGCATACGCCGACCACATTGATATAATAGGTAGATCGCAGCGAGATGTCAATGAGGCGTTTGCGAGTATTGAGATAGAGGCGGCAAAAATTGGTTTGGCGGTAAACGAGGGCAAAACTAAATATATGCTGTCATCAAAAAAGGACGCTCACCACCGACGTCTTGGCCAGAACGTTTGTATAGGCAGATATAAGTTCGAGGTAGTTAAGGACTTCGTCTACCTTGGCTCCGCAGTGACCTGGAACAACGACATCAGTTCCGAAATCAAACGCAGAATCACTCTTGCCAATCGCTGTTTCTTTGGGCTCAGCAGGCAACTGAGTAATAGAGCCCTCTCCCGAACGACAAAGTTGACTCTATATAAGACCCTTACCATCCCGGTCCTGTTGTACGGCGCAGAAGCATGGACACTATCAAAAGCGGATGAGGAGGCCCTTGGTCGGTTCGAGAGAAAGATTTTGCGCTTGATTTTTGGGCCTATAAACGCAGACGTGAAAACACCGTGGCGCAGTGGGTAGTGTGTTGGCCTCTGACGCCGATGACACGGGATCGAATCCCGATACAGCCATGTCATCGAACGTGTTTTTCACGGTGTTTCTCCTCAGCGGGGTTCTGACAAAACCTCCAGTAGTAAAATTGTCATGAAAAGCTTCTCGAAATTCGCCGTTCGGAGCCGGCAATAAACCGTAGGTCCCTTTCACCTATGGGAAAATGAAATCACACACAACATGGGTGATTGAGAGAAGCTCGGCTCAGGTTCTTCATGGACTGTAACGCCAACATACATACATACAAACGCAGACGGGGGATGGAGGAGAAGATTCAACCACGAACTTTACGGGTTGTACAGCGACATGAGCCTAGTCAGGCGTCTACGGATTCAACGCCTAAGGTGGCTGGGCCATGTAGAGCGAATGAAAATCACAGCTTCAGCCCGGAGAGTCTTTGAATCCAACCCCGAGGGACGAAGAAGCAGAGGACGACCGCACTTAAGATGGCGCATACAGGTGGATGGGGACCTCAGCTAACTGCGTGTGCGGCAATGGAAAAGGCTAGCGAAAGATCGTGCTAGTTGGAGGGGCATGTTGGTTGAGGCCCAGGCCACCAAGGCCCATCAAGGTATACACCGCTTGTGTGTACTTATCCTGGACGTACAGCTGATTCTAAAGGATGAGATTAGTGCTTCGGACTAAGGTCGACAATTTATGAGTTGACGATTGTGGTGTCGCTGGAGAAGAAGCTTCTTGACTAAGTATCAATCTCACCCTGTGATGTGATACTATGCTAACAAAATATGGCAGTCCTCCTTGTTGGAGGCTAATACACACAGCATCCATTCGGAGCATGATAAGGTATACATCTTCACAATTTTCAATTTAGAATCTTCATGCACACGCTCTCTCTGGTATCATGCACTGTATGCACATGGTATATGAACGTTACCCGCATATGGAAAACTACGAATATATCTTGACCTGGATCGAAATTTCAATTAATTTAATTCCTGCGATGTGACACTTGATATGCATTTGTTTATGAGCCAACTGAAGTAATCATTTAAGTGCTCGATTTAATATTCCCACTGTAAACGCATTGTATGCGCTTTTCCCATCGCGTTTAGTACCCCTTCACCACGATGTCTGTAAAGATCAGCCACTCCAATAACCATGCAATGTGGTCTTTAAAAATCATGTACTACTATGCCAAGATGTTTGGCTTGGTCTTCTTCAAAATTGACGATAGTGGTCGCCTTAGAACATCTGTAAAATTACAACTTTACTCGGTCACTTATCGACTACTGTGCCTAATCGGTTACACATACTTTTTGCCAAAGATTCTAATGGTTTTTGATAAGATACAACAAGCGCACACTCGTGTCATAGTCTACATCCAGATATATTCGATTGCTGTTTTCGGATTTGTTTTCATAACCTTTCAAATCGTCCAACATAAGCAGTTCATTAGTGTTGTCAATAGAACCGCTGATATATTCAATCGAATATTAAAGCTTTCGAAGAATCCTGACCTATTCGGACGCGAGTTTCATTTAGTAGTAGTAAGTCGTATAGCAAGTAATGCCTTGAGTATCGTGATAGACCTTCCCAGATTTATAAAAGAGACGGTAGACTGTATGACTTTAGTACAAAACGTTTTGAGTTACACTCTGTGGATCGGAACCCTAATAGTGGTGAACTTATTGTGTTTGGGATACATTACATCATCGACAATGTATCGAAATATTGGAAATCATTTGACCACACTTGCTCACCGTATTGAGAAGTCGGAAGATCGACTGATGTCGAAATTTCGTCGGATGCAAGTACTTTGCGATTTTTCCGAGGAACTGGATCAGTGCTCTGCAATATATTCGGACATTTTCAAAGTGACTCGCGCGTTTCATGAACTTTTCCAGATAAACATCTTATTCATATTTTATATTGACATCGTCCTTCTGATTAGCTGTATACATCAAGGCTTTTTAGTTTACATAACGGCAGGGAATATTGCTTGGAATGCTATCGTTCTGGGCATATTAGTGAGCTTTGATTTTCTTTCCTTGATTTTGATAATTGATTTAACGGTGAGGAGATCAAGAATTCCTATATACCTCAATTGGGATACCTTGCAGTCGGATATTGAGGACAGATGGGATAGGAGCGTAAGCTATCCAGCCAATGCATCTTTCTATTTATTCACATTGTGTCTCTTCCACAGGTCGACCAATTCTTACATCAATTGAAACTTGAAAGCTTGAGCATTGATGTGTACAATCTGTTTCAGCTAAACAACGAACTCTTCTTGAGGATTTTCTCAATGATTGTCGCATATCTGACCATTCTAATTCAATTTAGTATGTTGGGGTATTTTAAGGATGATCTGTAATCAGTTCAATGCAATTGTCACACAGTTCTATAGAACACGAAACAACGCACTATTCAATCTTCGTATGCACTGAATAAAGATATATGGATATGCATCTGCTAATGTAACTATATTTCCATTATTTGGGACAAGGGATTAGTAGTATATTGTAGTGGGGCAAGAGTTTGCGCGCACTCAAGGTCTAATAACCTTATTATGTCGGCGACACAGTGCGGGCAGAAGGTAGAGAGGAAGAGGAATAGAGGAGATGCCGATGGACATTGATCTTAAATGCTTGCATGTTGCATTGAGGGGGGAAAACCGAATCCCGCAGGGAGTTCCAGATTCGTGTGGTTCGGTTAATGAAAGATTCTCTATATTTGACAGTACGTCCGAAAGCGGGCTTCAGAGTATATTGGTGAGCATTCCTAGAGAGACGTGTATTGCGGGAGAAATGTTGAAGGGGCGGAATGCAACTGGCTATTTCATCAGAGCATTTTTGGTGGTAGTAACGATAAAACAGGGAGAGGCAGGTAACATTCCTGCGGTGTTCCTGGGAGTCTAATGTTTTGGTAATGCTGGAGTCACCTATCAGTTTTATTGCACGTTTTTGTATTCTGTCTAGTAGGTTCAATGAGGTCTTGGAAGCACCGGACCAGACATGAGCGTTAAACTCTAACTTGGGGCGAATGAACGCCTTATAGATTGTAGCCAGATCTAAGGGTGAGAAAAATTTCTTGCATCTGTATAAGAAGCCTAGGCATTTCGCAGCATTCTTGGCGACACTGAATATGTGGTCGCTCCAATTAAGATTGTGAGCAACACTCATACCCAGGATGGAAAGCTTTTCAGTTTCTGAGATGCAAGTGCCATTCATGGATAATGGCTGCGGGTTAGTTATACGCTTTAACGACAAGAGACAGCATTGTGTTTTGGAAGCATTAAATTCCACTCTATTGTTTTTACCCCATTGGATGATGCTGTCGATATCGGAATTTAATGAGCTCAACATACGCTGTCGTTCACTATCTACAACCGAAGTGCAGAGTCGTAAACTAGTGAACGAATATGTGAGGGTACTGTCGTCTGCGAAGGAGTGAATTGGATTAGAAGTAACAGACAAGAGATCATTTATAAAAATAAGAAAGAGTGTCGGAGACAAAGCGGAGCCCTGGGGAACACCGGCATTAACAAAGTGAGTATCAGACTTGAATCCGTCCAAAACAACTTGAATTGAACGAATCGAAAGGTAGTTTCTAATCCATTGAAAGAGAGACTCATCGATCCCAAAAGCACGCATTTTCGACAAAAGGGCTTCATGCCAAACCCTGTCAAATGCTTTCGAAATATCCAGTGCAACAATTTTGCTTTCACCTGCTTGGTGAAGCGAGTGATTCCACTTTTCAACGAGATATGCCATCATATCACCAGTGGATCTGTTGCTGCGGAAACCGTATTGGCGGTCATTGAGGAGTTTCCGTGATTCAAGATATTTCATAAGCTGACGGTTAATCAGCGTTTCCATGACCTTGGAAAGAAGGGACGTTAGTGCAATGGGTCGGTAGTTGGAGGGAGAAGATGATTTGCCTTTTTTGGGTATAGGCTGGACAAATGCTGTTTTCCACCTACTCGGAAAGAGCCCAGAGGTGTAGGAAATGTGAAAAAGCTTACGCAGTGGTTTTGCCAGCGTAGAAGAATACCTCTTCAGAACTATTGGGGCAATACCATTTGGACAAGCGGATTTGTCTATGTCGAGGTCTTTAAGAACCCTTGCGACTGTACGAGTGCGGAAGTGGATTAGTCCCATGGCGGAATTGACGCACTCTAGTACAGGCGGAGACAAAGTACAGGCTGGCAGCTGAGAACTGGTTGCGAAATGGGCAGCAAGTAGGTTAGCTTTGTCTAAGGGGGTGACAGCTGGAATGTCATTGTGGATGAGCGTCGGTATAGACGACTTAGTTGAGTTTTTTACGTTTTTTACAAGCGACCAGAAACTTTTGCTACCTTTGGAAGAGTGAATGCCTTTGGCGGCGCTATAGTTCAGGGTGAACCTGAGCTTCAAACAACAATCCTCTCCAGGTGGCACGATCGTTAGCCAGTTGTTTCCAGTTCTGTACGTCAATATGAACGACCAAAAAACTTCTCATCTATTTTTGATAAGGTTGGTTTTCCAAAGGCATCGTGAAATAGTATCCGCCGACAGGTGCTAGTCCGTTAAAAAGCGAATAATAACAACGGCAACCGAACACAATTTTTTTTTTTTTTTTTTTTGTTTTTTTTATATATGGGCTAGTGCTACTATTACAATACAGCACTGCGACCCTTGCAGATCTATTGTGCCTGCTAGCCGTTTAGCCGAGTAGCCTCTCCACCTCTATAATGAAGTTGAGAATGCTTCTCGTAGGAGCCTGGGTGATCCCCTCAGGAGTCATAACTTCACTGAGAAGGATACGCTTCCTAAGATGGCAGAGAGCAGCACACTCACATAGTATGTGTTCTGCCGTCTCATCGTCCTCTAGACAGAGCCGACACTCAGTTTCAGACAAGAGACTAATTTTGTTTAAATGATATCTCAGACCGCAGTGTTCCGTTAGATAGCTGACTAGTCTTCTGAAATCCCCTCTATTGAGTTTGAGTATGTCAATAGGGTGCTTGTTCAGGGGTCGTATAAGTCGTTTAGATTGACGGAGTCCCCGAACACTGTTCCAGAAGGACAGGTGTTGCGATTTTTCCCACTTGTCTAAGGAGTAATTTATCTTTGGGTTTGGGATCAGTATTTCAAATCTCTTGTCAAAGGTGAAGGTGTGTGGCAACGCGTCCAAGACTGTAGTAATCATATCCAGCTCGGGAAAGTGTTGTAATATGGACATGTGACCCTCGGGTTTACATGGCATATTTGTTCCCGAACAAAGAATTCTGATTGCACTGCGTAATGCCACCTTTGTGATAAAAAGGTGCAGTGGAGTGAGTCCAATGAGTGCTTCTAGGGCTGCCGTGGGGCAGGTTGGCATAGCGCCTGTGATGCCGAGACACGCTAGTCTCTGAAGGCGTTGAAGCTTAACAATTGTAGTTTTTTGCTCAACTTTTGACCACCATACGGTGGACCCGTAGGTGACGATAGGTCTAACTATCGCGGTATGTAGCCAGTGGACTACCTTAGGTTTAAGTCCCCAGGTTTTACCGTAGGTGCGTTGACAGGCCCACATGGCCTTAGTCGCTTTCATGAGTTTATTTCTCATATTGGAGTTCCAGTTGAGTCTACGGTCTAGGTCAATACCTAGATACTTTACTTCCTCTGAAAATCCTATGCGTGTGCCATTTAGAAAGATTGAACAGGGTTATAGTTTTCTCCTCTTTGTAAAAGGGACTAAGATCGTCTTATTTGGGTTAATAGATAAGCCCTCTCTGCCACACCAGTCAGAGATAAATTGGAGCGCAAGCTGCATGCGCTCACAGGCAGTGATTTCGCACTTGCCCGTAACAATGACTACTAGGTCATCAGCATATCCGATGACCTCATAGCCCCGAGTGGTTAGCTTGCGTAGTAGATCGTCGATGACTATCGACCAAAGCAGTGGTGAGAGGACTCCCCCTTGTGGGCATCCTCTAACCGCCGATACTGTCACTGAGACCTCTCCGCATGTGGCTGATTTAATACGGCTATTTAGCATCGCCCTGATCCAGTGATTAGTGGGATGGTGCAGTGGTGATCGAATCATAGCCAGTATTATCGAAAGCGCCCTCTATATCGAGAAAGGCGCAGATTGCGATCTCCTTTTGTGTGAAACTATTTTCAATGTGCGTCACCAAGTGGTGTAGTGCATTATCGGTAGATCGCTCTTTGCCATATGCATACTGGTTGGGATGCAGAGGTATCTGGTTTTCCAGGATACCTCTAATATGGAGCTCTATCAGTTTCTCCATTGTTTTTAAAAAGAAGGAAGTCAAACTGATAGAGCGACAGGATTTAGGTTGCTCACTTGGTTTCCCAATCTTGGGGATGAAGACAAGATTGACCTCTCTCCAAATTTTGGGTATGTATCCCAGGTTGAAGCAAGACCTAAAAAGAACTATCAGTGATGGTAAAATTGTATTCAAGCCTTTCTGTAAGATTGCAGGAAAGACACCGTCTTTGCCTGGAGCCTTGTAGGGTTTGAATGAACCAATTGCCCATTTATTGTGCTGTCAATGTTACCTATGACGTTAATTTGATCGTCAGAGGACATCGAGTAAGGAGTAGAACCAGGGAAGTGCATCTCGAGCAAAGTCTCCAGCGTTTCCCTGCGATTGACGGTAAAAGTGCCGTCTGATTTGCGAAGCAGCCCGAGCCCATTTGTGTGCTTTCGAGGTAGTGCTTTGTGGAGTCGGGCCGCAATTGGCAGCGAGTCTATGTGCTCGCAATGTTTCCTCCAAGACATTCTCTTGGATTTCCTCAATTCGAGGTTGTATTTGGTTAGAGCAGATCTATAATCAGTCCAACTATTATACCGTTTAGCTCTGTTAAACAGCGATCTCACCTGCTTCCTTAGGGACTCAAGCTGAGTATTACACCAGGGCACACACCGTTTGTGTGTAGTTGTCCTGGGTGTACAGCTGTCTCTGAAGGATGAGATGAGTGATGCATTGAGCTGGTAAGCCGCTTCAGTCGACTTAAGAAGCATATCTTCTTTAGCGGCGAGTTGAGCTTGGAACCGAGCCCAATTTGTTCGTTTGGGCTGATATCCGGGCTCAACCTCATTAACCTCACTAGAGATGTTGAATCTGATGTGCTGATGATTAGATAGAGAGGCTTCATTGGAGAGATGCAAGTCCCCAATCACATTTGAGATAAACTGGCTAGAGATAGTGATGTCAAGCACCTCATTTCTAACTGCGTTTATAAATGTGGGTTTGTTGCCTCTATTGGCAACGGTGAGATTGTTGCTTATTAGAAATTCAAAAAGTGACTCACCTCGTTTGTTGGTATTGCTGCTGCCCCATTCCATATGGTGCGCGTTAGCGTCGCATCCAATTACCAGGTGGTGTTTCTTCTGGTCGCAGTACCTAACCAGATCCTGGCCTCTGTGGGAGGGATTTGTTGACCGTCTCCAGGAAAGTAAGCGGAGGCGCATAAAACCTCCCTTAAATAGATTGCATGAAGTGCGAGTGAATAGACGTGTTTGATTCTCGTCCGGCGAAAACATACAATTTTCCATTAATCTGGTAAATTAAACAAAAATCGTAGGAGTGCGCGATCTTGTGAACTAAGTTCGAACACAACACGCAACTAAATTCGAACACTATACGCAATATAGTACAACAAATTCAAATATAAGTTTCCGCGATTTCTTGCTTTCTTTGAATTTCCGCTTTTTCACTCAGTGCAGTTTCTCTCCGTACGATGTACCATTCCTCTATTCCACTCGAAAACTCTAACACGAGTTCGGTTAATACCCGTTCAAAAAGACTTGCAGTAACTACCACAGCAGCAGTAAATACCTTAACACCAGGGCAAAATTGCACTCCCAACGCCAAAAGTTCAACCATTCTCCAAAAATCTCTCTCCATTACTGATCTAGATGAGCGCCTCTCCAAACACACCGAGGCCATACTAAATCGCTTCTCATCGGACATGGCTAAGCTCCGTGATGATCTAATGCAACAAATAACCATCATTCAGCAAAGTTGCGCAACATTCATGGAGAGCGTCAACAAATCATTAAGCGATCTGCAAGTTCGGGTTAAGCAAATCGAAGATACTCATGCCCATCACCAACAAGGCATCACCGACGAAGTGGACGACTTAAGAGCTAGATGTGATGCATTGGAAAGAAAGGAACTTGCATCCGATGCAATCCTATTTGGTGTTCCACAACTACCAGATGAACAGCTGAAGAGCATTTTCAACCAGCTGTGTCATGCCGTTAATTGCAAGCCTCCAACTTTGAACACAATTTTTCGTCCCATACGAACGGATAATCGGAACGATCCACCCATCATCATCAAATTCAACAACTGTAAAGACAGGAACATGGTGCTTAAATCGATTACTGACCATCGCAGACTTCATGGTAAGCACCTCTGCCTGAATGATGTCGGTTTGGAATCCAACAAGCGGATATATATGAACGAGAGCCTCACCAACAGGAATCGGTATCTTCTCCAACTCGCCACTCATATGAAACACCGAGGTCAGCTCTATTCAGCATACACCAGACATGGATTAGTAGTGGTCAAAGAGCGTAAAAATGATAACAACATCACTATAAATAATAAAGAAACACTTCACAATATTGCCGCTAGACGTGAAACAGCAGCAGATGAAGATGACAACTCTCCAGCAACAACGCACTGCTGACATTTTTTTTGTGTTTGTAAATTTTTTTCAACTCTTTTTCTACATCCTTTATTCTTATCATTCACTTTTCTGTTATATTTATAATCTACTGGATAATACTAGTTCTGTTCTCCTTTCTGATACTCTATTCTATTCACACTCTTCTTGTAACCTCCTTTCCCAGAATAAGTGTTTTCCATTATTTTTGTCTCATTCTAAATTATATATTTTTCCTATTGGTTATTGTGATGCTCGCAGCTTGATTATGTTTTGCTCTTGTTGTAAACAATTGATATGAGTATGAACTCTCGCAACTCGGGTAGTTCCACTTATGATCCAAAAACTTTGCTAAATATTTTGTGCAATCAAAAAAAGGGATTTAACATCTGCCACATAAATGCACAAAGCATAAAAAATAAAATTGATGACCTGCGTCTTCTCTTAGACGGTAGCAAGGTCGATGTCATGTGTTTATCGGAAACATGGCTAAAACCAGAAATGTGTTCAGACTTATTTAATGTAAGCGGTTACAAATTGGTGCGTGCGGATAGGGAGGGGAAAATGGGTGGAGGCGTAGGCGTGTACATAAAAAGCACATACAATTACAATGTCGTTAGCAAATCGGCATGTTCAAACTTAATTGAGTACATATTTATTGAAATTTTTTTGAATGGTGGGAAATTGCTGATAGGTTGTATATATATGCCACCACACGTGGCCAATCACTCGTTGCCTAGGGATATTTTAGAGAGGTTAGCCCCACTTTATACAGATATTGTTGTCGTAGGTGATTTAAATTTAAATCTGTTGGATGTTAAAAACAGTCCTTTTATTGAAACGATGGAGTCCATGCACCTTCGTTTTGCAAATCTACAACAGCCGACGCACTTTATACCTAACCGCAATCCTTCTCTTCTAGATGTATGTCTCGTTTCAGAACGTAATCTTGTTTCGCTTTACGATCAACTTTTCGCCCCGGCCTTCTCCTATCACGATTTGCTTTTTATTACGATTAATAATCTGTCACCTACTGTTAAAGATGATACTATATCATATTACAATTTTCATAATGTAAACATTACTGCTCTACTTTCGGATTGCCTAAACCTAAATTGGTTACCAATTTACACCAGCAGCAATGTGGACGTGCAAGTGAATTGCTTTAATAGCAACATATATAAGCTTTTTAGCACACATGTCCCAATCAAAGTTATTAAAAGAAAAATGAATACTCCTTGGCTTACTAGCGAAATTTTAAACCTTATCAAACGACGCGATGCCCTCTACACAAGATGGAGAAGGTATAGATGTCCAGCTCTATTAAGTGATTACAAGGTCGCACGGAATACAGTAACCTCACTAGTTCGCAGGAGCAAGCGACGTTACTATTTTAATCTATTTTCAAATAGCCATTCAAGTACTGCTTTCTGGAAAAATGTGCGTCGAATGGGAATCTGCCGCAATAGACCTACAGCCCCTAACGACTTAGATCTCGAAGCACTCAACAATAAATTTGCACAGCCCACATTGAACAGTTATAGTCGAAACACCACTCCAATTTCCTATACAGATCATAATCAAAACGCATTCTCACTTTCAGGTGTTAATGAGATGGATGTAAGATTCGCTGTTCTAAAAATTAAATCAAAAGCTATGGGCTGTGATAATATTCATCCCATCTTCATCAAAACACTCCTTCCATACATTCTGCACCAACTTACACACATAATGAACACCGTCATTACTACTTCCACCTTCCCGGAAAGCTGGAAAGTTGCCAAAATCGTCCCGTTGCCAAAACCATCATCTTCTAACGGTACCGAGTTTCGTCCAATAGCCATACTACCATACTTAAGTAAAGTTTTTGAAAGTTTAATGTGTAGGCAACTTAAACAGCATCTTGACAGAAACAAACTTATCACTAAATTTCAATCTGGCTTTCGCAGTAAGCACAACTGCACAACAGCATTGCTTAAGGTGTGTGAAGATATTCGCATGGGTATGGACAATGATATGGTGGGATTGATAGTGTGTTTAGATTTTTCTAAAGCGTTCGACTGTGTGAATCATGAAATACTTATAGAAAAGTTGCAAAACCAATTTTGTTGTAGTGGGTCTTTATGTCGTCTTATGTCATCCTATCTATCGAATCGGTCACAATTTGTGTATCAAAATAATAAACGTTCTACACGTCTTTTCGTCAAGTCTGGTGTACCTCAAGGGTCTGTGTTAGGTCCCCTACTATTTTCATGTTATATAAATGATATACATAAATGTTTCTTGACGTGCAACTTTCACCTATACGCCGACGATGTTCAAGTCTACTCGATGTTTCCCAAACCATGTTGTACCTCGGCAATTAACTCAATATCAAATGAACTCAATCAAGTATATCATTGGTCGACAATCAATATGCTAAGACTGAACGCCTCAAAAACAAAAGCGCTGATTCTAAATAGGGGTCGAACCGTGTTCAGCTTACCTCCCCTACTAATAAACAATTCCTTAATTGATTATGTCGATAACATCAAAAATCTGGGAATATTTTTCGAACGCAGTCTTTGCTGGAATACGCACATAAACAACGTGGTATCTAAGGTATATGGCGCTCTTAGAGGTTTAAGTCCAACTACCAGCTACCTCCCCACAAATGTGAAGCAAAGACTCGTAACATCATTTATTCTCCCGATTATTTTATATGGTTGCGAGCTTTTCTCCAATATGGACTATGAATCAGAGAGAAAACTTAACGTGGCGTATAACAGCTGTGCGAGATACATCTTCCGTGTAGAACGACATGAGCACATTTCTGAGTTTACCAAACAAATTGCAGGTTGTTCACTTACCGCTCTATTAAAATATCGTTCCTTGCTACTGCTACACAAGATTATAACAACCAATGAACCGGAGTATTTATTTGAAAGTATTCGGTTCGCAAGAACACAACGGTCCTTACAAATAATTGTACCAAAACATAAATATTTAGCAACGTCCCGACAATTTTTTGTTCATGCGATTCAGCTGTGGAATTTGTTACCCGTTCATATCAAGCAAGCGTGCAACACAATCACCTTCAAACCAAAATTATTCAAATACCTGGCCGACAATTATTAATGGAAAACACCTTCTTAATTCTCTCTTCTCTCTCCTTCTCACATTTTTCTAATCTTAATGTTAGTCCTATTTCCATCCATCTGTTTTTTTTCACTTTCCTGAATTCTTAATTATTATACATATCTGTACATAATAAGTATTTTAAAATATTGTATTTAAGTATTTGTCAAGCGTGTGCAAATTTATAAGATGTTTGTTCTTACTTGTGCATGTATTTCTTTTTAGTAAATAAATTACAAATTACAATTACAATTACTCCTCCATCGGTGGGGACTTCCACAATGACGGCTGCCAGGTCCCTCGTGATGAATTCTGGAATGGGGAGAAAATGTAGGTTAGTGTCGATCACACATGCGGCCCTAGGATAAAAATCTCCTGTGGCGTAAATTAATTTACGCGACCTGCTTTGCAGGCCCATAATCTTACCTTTATGGACCCATGGTTCTTGGATTAGCCCAATGCTGATCCTGTCGCGGTACAGTCGCAGACTAAAGGTGTCCGAGGCACCTTTGGCATGGTGCAGGTTGCCCTGCAGCACACGCAGCCCACCCATTACTTGCGACGGTAGGCCGGATCCTTCGTTCTGTAAGGCTTGTTGTTGCCTCGCCTGAAGTTTCCGACCCGATGGGAGTGATCCTCTACTCTACTTCCCATCAAAGATTCCCCTTGTTTCGTTGGGGGACGTTTCTTTCTTTTGTTTGGGCGACCCTTAGTGGTCGCCGGCTCAGACGTGGCAGCGGGTTTTGGCTCGTCACATCTGGGCGTGTCTACTATGGCAATAGGTGCAACCACCATATTGCTGGCTGTAGGTTTTCCTACTACAGTAGCAGGTGCAACCACCATACTGCTGGTTGTAGGTTTTCCTATTGTGGCAGTAGGTGCATCCACCACACTGCTGCTTGTAGGTTTTCCTACAGCGATTGGTGCTACATCCAAGGATGTTTTCGCCTGGCCTTTGATTTCAAATCTGTAGGCCACTTGGCACTTAAGTTCTGTCAGTCGAGCCAAGGATTTGTCACTGACTGCTAGAACTAAGTGCAGGAGGTTTTTCTCCTTATTTGACGTGCTTTGCATGACTCTCCAGTTCTTTGCATGTAAGTCGTCATTTTGTGAGTCCAGCATCGCCAACATCTTCGTGATGGGTAGGCCGGCGCTTCGTGGGAAGTAGCCCCGTACGATATACGGTTTCGGGAAAGCTTCTTCTTCCACAAGCATAATATCAAGTCCACTTTTGTCCTTGATGGCCGTAAAATTGGTTTTCATCCAATCGGCCGCAGGGGGCTTTGTCAGAACCCTGCTGAGAAGAAACACCGTGAAAACATGTTCGATGACATGGCTGTGTCGGGATTCGATCCCGTGTCATCGGCTACCAGAGGCCAAGGTAGGGATGCGAATTTCTCGGAATCAACGGAGTCGAATAAGACCACCAAAATTTAACATCGGAAAGCTGCAATCGCAGGAGACCGCCAGGACCTTCGCCGATCAAGTCTTCCTCAAGCTCTCTCAAGTCCCGATGCAATCTGCACAAGCCATAAAACGGCAATGGAGTCGTTGTCACAACGCAATCAGAGAAGCCGGTTCAGTTATACTCGGTTTCAAGCCACCACCTTCGAGAAACCCCTGGTTTGATGACGAATGCAGACAGGCCCATGTAGAGAAACAGAATGCATACATGGCTACATGGCATCGACGGACGAGAACTGGCCGCTAGCTCTATGAACAGAAAAAGAGGGAGGAGCATGCGCTTCTGAGAAGAAAAAAGAAGGAGTACGAGAAGCACGAGATCGAGGAGTTGGAGAGATGCTGTTGCAGAACGATGTTCGAAAGTTCTAACAAAAAGTAAAATCCTGAGCAGAAGCCTGCAGGGATGGGCACGGACAACTAATAGTGGAGTCACAGTCGATGCTGAGATTGTGGAAAGACCATTTCTGCAGTCTATATAACGGCGATGATAGTTAAAATGACGCCGTCAGGCAGAACGAACCATTCACAATGGACGAAGACGAAAGAGAATTCCGTCCAGCCAACTTAGACGATATTAAGATAGCGATATCGAAACTTAAACCTTATAAGGCTGTTGGAACAGACGGTTTTCCCGCTGAACTATTTAAACTCATCTGCAAGATATGGTCGGAGAAATGCATGCCCGACGAATGGAATCGTCGTTTGCCCGGTCCATAAGACAGGAGACCCCTATGACTGTGCCAATTACAGAGGGATAAGTCTCCTGAATATCGCTTACAACATCCTCTCTTTGCGTACAACATCCTCTCGTTGCGTTTGTCGAGCAACGTCTGCTCGATCCCGATCTGACATTGCCATACTGAAACGGAGTCGCCCCGGCTCACGGAGTGCTACATCCCGTTCGTAAGATAAGCTCTTTTCCACAGACCTTCGGGCCACTTGGAAGATTAACGGAATTGCCGATTTGCCCTGTATCAGTTCGCGGTTGTCGTAATGTAAGAACGCTTCGGGGGGAACAAAGCCGGTTCTCTCGTGATATAACTCATTTGGGTAATAAGCCCCAGATATCAAGTTATTGGTCGAAGTCATCGCCTTTGCAACTTGACTTCGAATCAATTTGATCAAAAAGTTGTCAATCCTAATAATTTTGCCTCTATTGTATAGGACCTCGTTGGGATAGTATTTTATGTACTAGGATTCTGGTGTTCTGTGCAATGAGAGACAGGTCCTTAGACATTGTCTCTCAAACACTCGAATCCTCTCCATCAGGCTTGCACTCACATTGAACCAAACGGGACATCCATAGGCGATCATGGGCCTGATTAAAGCCATGTAACAGATTATTTTGACTTTCTTATCAAGTTGGCTGCTATGACCCAGCCATCTTAACAGAGTGAAAGCTCCCCGAGCCCTGGCCAAAGCAACATCTATATGTTTATTAAAATCCAGATATTGATCCAACCAGATACCGAGGTATCTGACTACATTTTGGTTCGCCAGTGGACGCCCATCCGGACCAGTGATGGAGAATGTTCGCCAGTTTTTCCTGGTTTCCCTAGAGGCCCCAGACAATGGCGTTCTAAACAAAATAGTTTCCGATTTTTGGAAGTTGATTTTCAGTTTCCAGTCATTACAAAGCGATTGAATTTTTTCGAAGTCACGTTGCAAGAGAGTAACTATGACGTCAATCGTTGGACCTGTTCTATACGCGACTAGGTCGTCTGCGTATGCTATCGCGTGACGAAGCGAAGCTATCAGACCACTGACGTGCCTTGTTGTAGACCATTTTTGATATCAAATGTTTGAGAAGAAGTCACGTTGGCAATTTTTACAACGAACTTTCTTCCCATTAACATATCATAGATCATATACAGCAGTGGTTTACTTATGCCTAGCTGGTTAAGCCTGTAGTAAAGTCCCTCTAACCATACGGTGTCGAAGGCTTTTTCCAAGTCAACCAGGCAGGCACCTGTGCATTGGTTCTTGCATCTGTTCCATTGGATATCCGACACGAGTTTCGACGCTGCATGAATAGTACCATGCCCCGCCCTGAAACCGAATTGGTTATCCGGAATGATGTCTTTGTCCTCAACCCATTTTGAAAGGGCTCTGTGAATCATCTTCTCGAACACCTTGCTGATGCTCGGAAGGAGACTTATCGACCGGAGATTTGCCGGGTTGGACGAATCTATTCCTTTCTTGGGGATGGGCTGCACCACCGCTGTTTTCCAACGCACCGGATAATATGTATTATTCAGCGCGTTGTTAAACAGGATAGTGTATGCCTCTATAGCCATCGGTGGAAGGTGTCTAAGTACAATATTAGAGGTTTCGTCGATGCCTGCGGATTTCTTCTTTCTCAGAGATTCGAAGATCGATTGAAGCTCTACCGTCGATACAAAAGGGGGGTTAGGCCCATCGTTGGCGACGACATTGTATGCCATGAAATCGTCCCTGAACCTGGTGAAACCATTGTTCTCGGCTCGTCAATGTTCGATGTCATTTCGGAGATCGAAGTGGTGGAGCAGAGCCCTGTTCTCCAGGTCGTGGTTCGGGCGTACTGTGTAAGCACCTGAAACCATTCGTGGACAATCTAGTAGGTTCCTGCCAGTGTGGTTTCAGGCCAGGAAAATCCACGATAGACCAAATATTTACAATACGGCAGATCTTGGAGAAGACCCATGAATTCCAGCTTGACACGCACCATCTTTTTGTAGACTTTAAAGCCTCATATGACGAGTTATACAGAGCCATGTCATGTTTTAACATTCCTGCAAAGCTCGTCAGACTGTACAGGATGAATTCCCGCTGTTTCATTAAGGTCGGAGGTGAACTAGTCGATACTTTCGACGCTAAAAAAAGGTTTTAGACAGGGTGATGCACTGTCATGTGATTTCTTTAACATCATAGTTGAAAAGATCGTACGGGACTCTGCGGCCAATACAAGATGTACGATCTACTTCAAGTGTACACAATTGCTTGCCTACGCAGATGAAATTGACGTTATTGGACGGACAAAGCGAGACTTCAATGAGGACTTCAAAGTGGTTCTAAAGGTAAATGGGGACAGGACCAAATATTAGAGAAAAACGTGCAACATCGACGTCTTGGTCAGAACGTCACCTTCGGCAGCTATATTTTTGAAGTAGTCAAGGACTTCGTCTACCTTGGCTCGATAGTGACAAGCAGCAACGACACCAGCGCTGAGATAAAACGCAGAATAACCCTTGCCAACCGCTGCTTCTTTGGGCTCAAGAGGCATCTGATTAGTAGAGCCCTCTCTCGATAAACTAAGGTACCCCTCTACAAAATCTTAATCATCCCGGTCCTCCTCTACGGCACTGAGGCTTGGACGTTATCAAAAGCGTTGATAAGCGCTTTGGGCGTTTCGAGAGGAAAATTCTGCGTGCAATCTTTGGTCCCGCTTGTGTGAACGGAGAGTATTCGACTCCAATCCCGAGGGACGACGCAGCAGAGGACGACCACATCTAAGGTGGCGCGCACAGGTAGAAAGGGACCTCAACCAGCTGGGCGTGCGACACTGGAAGCGGCTGGCCAAAGATCGTGCCGGCTGGAGAAGCTTGTTCGTTGAGGCCCTGGTTCACCCCGAACTGTAGTGCCAAGTAAGTAAGAAAGGGACCTACAGTAATGCCGATTACAAACGGCCTGAGTTGAGAAGCTTTTTCATGGCAAGTATACAACGGGCGGTTTTGCTACGTAATAAACATTCGATGGCGTTGGTGTTATCGGTATCCGAACTTGCTCATCGTTGGTCAGAGTCCAATATTCAGCGTAGACGAGATTGCTTTCGAAAACATCGACGTTGGCCCGCAATATCCTACGGAAACGGAAAATGTTGCAAGGCTCCACCAACCGACACATTTCAAATTTACCTGGCATTTCCCAAGGAATCTAAATCTTCAATGACAATCTCTTGTACGAAATGTAGATTTTTAACATTTTTCCCCGTTCTCATGTGCATGGAAATAATTAGCATTTTTGCTCAATTCAGTTACAACAAATGGAACTATCCAACCATATATCCAGGAATAAATTTAACGCTCTACAGTTCCATGTCCTAAAAAATAACGTTCTAGCCGCTTTACTTCCTTACCGCATACGGCTACACCTGTGGTTGTAAGGATTTCACTTCGCAACAGGTAGCTAGGGGAACACTCATACATATGCAAGAAATCTGAAGCCAACTTTCCTGGAAAAAAAAAACCAAAAAAAAAACTGTTCATGGTCAGTCTTGGTCTGATTCCACAGCTGATACTTGAATAATAGCTATGGCTTCACACAGCTGTGAACGATATGTGAAACGCGTTTGCGTTGCTACGTGCCTTCACGCTTGAACGCACTGTCCTAAGTGATGTCCGCAAATTGTTGTGAAACTCGTCACGGACATATCGCTTGACCGCAAATTTTCAATCTACTTAGGAAGTTAACCGAAATTGTTAGGGTGCATTTGAGAACCAGACTGTGAGCGATCAGTTGTGACAGGTGGATGGATGTGCGATACTTATTCTGGCGTTTTCATACGGCTGTTTCTTACTCAGG
The DNA here is from genome assembly GCA_951905685.1 of Eumerus sabulonum. NCBI lineage: Eukaryota > Metazoa > Arthropoda > Insecta > Diptera > Syrphidae > Eumerus > Eumerus sabulonum. The sequence goes on from OX645060.1 coordinate 246,307,902, forward strand.
TGGAATGGCTTAAGCTCGTTGCGTGAATACGAGTAGACGTGGAACCAGATGTCACGAAAAACTGATTGATAGGTATATGGTGGTCAGTTTAATAGATGTCCACCATGCAACTGAAACTGGCATTTGAGTGAAATATTAGACATTCAGAAAGGAATGTATGGATTTCAAGGACAATTGAAGTAGTTCAAGAACAACAAAAAAGTTGTAGATGCTATGTTTAGGATAATTTGAGTTGTTTTATTGTTGACGCCGCTACTGTCTATTGAAGAATTCAGGCGCAACTACTGGTCCATTGTACCACCAAATAGACGTCTTATACATATACGTAGGATGGCAAAGGACTAACAAAGGCCTCGTAGGGGTAGCATCTATCCGACGGATGCTGGCCTGCTAAAAAGCGAGAAGAGCCACCGCAGTCGAACATCTTGCGGCACTGTTAGTAAGTCCTATCCCCACCTCCTCGTGGTGCCATCTGGAGATTTCCTATGGAAATTGCAGACGGGGAAGGGCGAATGACGAGCCTCCTGCGCCAAAAAAAAAAACAGGATTAGTCGGTTGGGCTACGGTCTAGTAAGCCGTAACCGTAAAAAAAAACACAAACTCCGAAACAACCACAAGCCTCGGATATAACGGACCGGATTTATGTTGACCACGTGCAGCCGAACAACTTGCGGACGCCCTAGACCGCTATAAAGCGCACATTACCGCCACCCAGGAAATGCGATGGATGGACCGGGTATAAAGCGGATGAAAAACTGCGATATTTCCTACGGCGACTGCTATAGGGGGAGAGGGCAACGATTGTTTGGATGCGGATTTGTTGTTCGAGGTGGACTAAGGCAAAAAGTCCTAAGCTTTCGGCATGTGAGCGAACGCCTCATAACAATCCGTATCAAGGCTAAATTTTTTAACATCAGCCTGATCTGCGTCCGCGCCCCCACGGAAGACAAGGATGACTCAGCCAAAGATGAGTTCTACGATCTCCTAGACAGAACGTATGCCCAATGTCCCAGCTGTGACATCAAAATTGTACTAGGAGACTTCAATGCTAAGCTGGGTAAGGAAAGCATCTTTGAACGAGTCATCGGCAAACATAGCCTACACAACACCACCTCCGATAACGGACACAGGCTGATTGATCTTACTACGGGGCGAAATCTCCTTCTAGCCAGTACGCGCTTCCCGCACCTCGATATACACAAAGGCACCTGGCGGTCTTTTGATCAATCGACTACCAACCAGATTGATCACATCGCGATCGACGTCAGACACTCCTCCACTATTTTTGATGTTCGAACTTTCCGGGGGGCTAACATCGACTCGGACCACTATCTTGTAGTAGCCAAGATGCGATTACGGATATCACGAACGCAACGGAGTAGAGTAAGAATACAAAGTTACGACGTCGGAAAGCTACTATCGCCAGAAACCGCTCGTGCTTTTACCGATCGCGTCTCCCTTAAGCTCTCCAATACACCTGAATCCTCCACGCTATCAATAGAACAGCAGTGGAGCCTTTGCAAACAAGCCCTGAAAAGCTCTGCATCCGAAGTTTTGGGTTTCAAGGCTCCACCACGAAGAAACACCTGGTTCGATGACGAGTGCAGGAGGATTCATACAGCGAAGCAGGAAGCATATAAGGCCTCGCTGAATAAAAGAACAAGGGCAGCTCGTGAGCTCTACGAGTTAAAAAGAAGGGAGGAGCATAAGCTTCTTAGAAGAAAGAGCATGAGAAGCGCGCGATTGAGGATTTGGAGAGGTGTTACTGCAGGCGTGACGTTCGAAAGTTTTATCAACAGATAAAGCGAACATGCCAAGGTTATAAAGCCAGAACGGAAGCCTGCAGGGATGAGAACGGACACCTAGTAGTAGAACCGCAGTAGATGCTGAGAATATGGAAAAAACACTTCTGCAGACTGTATAACGGCGATGTTAGTCAATATACCGCTGTCAGGCAGAATGATCCATTTCTAATCGACGGAGACCGCAGAGAATTCTGTCCCCCTGACCTCGACGAAGTTAAGATTGCCATATCGAAGCTCAAGTCGAATAAAGCTGCTGGCGCAGACGGACTGTCTGCTGAGCTCTTCAAGGCAGCTGGGGATGACCTGGTTGGGAGCATGCACCAGCTCATCCGTAAGATATGGTTAGAGGAAAGCATGCCCGAGGAGTGGAGTCTCAGCATCGTATGCCCGATCCACAAGAAAGGAGACCCCTCTGATTGCGCCAACTATAGAGGAATAAGTCTCCTTATCATCGCCTACAAAATCTTCTCTGCCGTTTTGTGTGAACGCCTGAAGCCTTTTGTAAATAAGCTGATTGGTCCTTATCAGTGCGGATTCAGGCCAGGGAAGTCCACCATCGACCAAATCTTCACACTACGGCAGATCCTGGAAAAAACCAATGAATTTCAAGTCGACACTCACCACCTATTTGTCGACTTCAAAGCCGCATACGACAGCGTAATTAGAAACGAGCTATACAACGCCATGTCTACCTTTGACATACCTGCTAAACTCGTCAGACTATGCAGGATGACTTTGGAGAATGCTCGCTGCTCCATCCGAATCGGTGAACACTTTTCCGATAGTTTTGATGTCAAAAAAGGATTTAGGCAGGGCGATGCGCTGTCGTGTGATTTCTTCAACATCATATTGGAAATGAGGCACAATCTATTTCAAATCCTCGCAACTCCTTGCATACGCCGACGATATTGGCATAATAGGTAGATCACAGCGAGATGTCAATGAGGCGTTTGCGAGTATTGAGATGGAGACGGCGAAAATTGGTTTGGCGGTAAACGAGGGCAAAACTGAATATATGCTGTCATCAAAAAAGGACGCTCACCACCGACGTCTTGGCCAGAACGTTTGTATAGGGAGATGTAAGTTCGAGGTAGTTAAGGACTTCGTCTACCTTGGCTCCGCAGTGACCTGGAACAACGACATCAGTTCCGAAATCAAACGCAGAATCACTCTTGCCAATCGCTGTTTCTTTGGTCTCAGGAGGCAACTGAGTAATAAAGCCGTCTCCCGAACGACAAAGTTGACTCTATATAAGACCCTTATCATCCCGGTCCTGTTGTACGGCGCAGAAGCATGGACACTATCAAAATCGGATGAGGAGGCCCTTGGTCGGTTCGAGAGAAAGATTTTGCGCATGATTTTTGGGCCTATAAACGCAGACGGGGAATGGAGGAAAAGATTCAACCACGAACTTTACGGGCTATACAGCGACATGAGCCTTGTCAGGCGTCTACAGATTGAATCCAACCCCGAGGGACGAAGAAGCAGAGGACGGCCGCCCTTAAGATGGCGCACACAGGTGGAAGGGGACCTCAGCCAACTGGGTGTGCGGCAATGGAAAAGGCTAGCGAAAGATCGTGCTAGATGGAGGGGCATGTTGGTTGAGGCCCAGGTTCACCCCGAACTGTAGCGCCCACTAAGAAGAAGAAGAAGCACAAGTCGTCTTAATGACAGCTATAATCAATGGGTAGCTTAATTTGGAATCAGAGGGTACAAAAACATTATAGTAGACCATATGTCGAGCTTAAATGTTAAAGGAAACAAGCCAACACCCACAGTAGATATACGAGCACGTACTATGCGCCGTCGTCATCGTTTATCCGAACTATTATACGATTAACTAAAAGGAGAAAACTGGCACAATGAACTGTCCGAATCTCGTTTTGTCGTTTTAGATAAAAGCCAATTAAGTGAAAAAAAAAAAGGAAAAAAAACAGAAAAGCCAACCAGTAATGTTGGACTTTCGTTGCAAGGGGAGCATTTAGATTGAAAATGAAAACTAAAGGCAAAACTCTAACCACTACGATGCACACTGGCACATTTGTGATGCGATGATGCCAAGACTGCGTCATGGGCGCATATTCGATTGCTCCCCATTTAGCTTTACAGCATGACCGGTTATTCACCCATAACGAACGAATCCGAACGAATCAAAACAAGAAGATACTCGCAGCATTGACAACGCTCAACGTTGATACATCGGAAAAGGGGGAACAAAACAACAAAAAAAAAATTTGAAATAAAACGCGCGCGCACCAATCCACATGGTCAGTGTTGTTATTGATATTGAGGAGTGGTTCTTTGTTGTTATTAAGCGTTAGTCGTTACTTTCATTAGAGTTGGATCGGCCATCCAACAGGCTAAATTGATGAAGCAATATTGAACATAAACACAACATGTTTGGTTTGCTTCCATGGCTGGGTATAGTCTGTTTAAACTTAATACAAATATTTATGGGAGTAACGCGCGCAGGGGCACGTAGATTGTAGATACAATCCAACTGCATTTTATGTGACGCATGGATTAGTGGATTTTTGTTTGTTGTCTTATATTAGACGCGGCCATCCATGAAGTGCAACAGTTTGTTTTGATATTCCCAAAGATAAATGAATGATTTAATTAAAAGAAGGGGCACTACGGGTTAGTGGATTATGCACAGGCGGATTCAGTATTTGAGTAAATCGAATGAGAAAGAACAAGAGGCCGGTCTTAAGGAGAGCCAGTTTGCCCAGTTTGCTCTACATTATTGTAAGGTCAATTTAACTAAGGATCATGATACGAGTAAACTCACGTTGTACTCGTTCCAGACTATAATTAGAAACAGACCGAGAGTCAAAACTTCACATTAAACTAGTTTAAGCTGATGATGGGCGTACTGTTCAACAGTTGAGTTTTGCGTGCGTTTGTTAACGAATTTGAGGTACAGTGGTATTCAGATAAATAGCACACCCAAAAGTCCCAAAGTCCGAGAAGAGGTTCAGCTTTTTTTGTGTTATAACTGCTGTGCGTTTATATGTGCTTTATTAAAAAACACATAATTCCCTTAAATCAACTCAAAAATAATAATTCAAAATGGGAAAAAATAAAAAAGTGGTTGTTCATTTAAATAGCACAGTCAGCGGAATACTCAAAAAAATTAATAGATACTCTAAAAAACTGGTCAAGTGCGAGTCGGACTCACGCATGAAGGGTTCCGTACCATCTGTATACATAAATATGAAAGAGACTATATATGTTACCTCATCAAATGACAGATCTTGGCTGCAGGCAGGATTTTTTGGATGAAAATCATGTCTGTTGTATGGGAGCCCCCCTTAAATATTTGTCGTGGTAGCGGCAACAGAAATACATTATCTGTGAAAATTTTAACTGTCTAACTATCACGGCTTAGAAGATACAGCCAGGTGACAGACGGACGGACAGCGAAGTCTTAGTAATAGGGTTCCTTTTTACCTTTGGGTACGGAACCCTAATGAATGTGTAAGTAAATATTTTATTAATAACACTGAGCAACAAAATAATAGCTTTACTCTCCCACCTAAGGAAAACATATATATTTTAAGTCTTCGTAGCTAAGGTATATACGTGCAATAAATAAAAAGTCAGAGTTGGCGCTTGTTCTTTGTTAATATTAATATTTATTATTTTTAAGAAATCGAATAAATATTTACAGAGTATTATATTTATTATGGTTTAAATGGTACCGATTGTTTAGTTTTTTTTTTCTGGTGTAGGACGACTCCGGTGTTTCTCTAACGATGGTCCAACAATAATCGGCAAGCATAGAGGGTTCCCATTTGCCTTGGTAGCGTTTTTCAAATGACGCAATGTCTTGATGGAACCGCTCTCCGTGCTCGTCACTCACGGCTCCCATATTTTGTGGAAAAAAATCAATATGTGATTGCAAAAAGTGTATTTTTAAGGACATTTTGCATCCCATTTTTTGATAAGCTCGTAACATCGTTTTGACGATATTTACGTATTGCGGAGATTTATGATTGCCGAGAAAATTTTTGGTCACTTCTACAAAGGACAACCAGGCTTCCTTTTCAATGTCGTTCAATGCTGCCAGAAATTCAGGATCTTGAATGAGTTTCCTTATATCAGGCCCAACAAATATGCCTTCTTTTATCTTGGCATCGCTCAGAGACGGGAATTTTTTTTTTTCAGGTATTGAAACCCAGGACCATTTTTATCCATGGCCTTTACGAAATTTTTCATCAGTCCTAACTTTAAGTGTAAAGGTGGCAATATAATTTTTTTGGGATCGACTAATGGTCAATTTTTCACATTTTTCTGGTCAGGTATATAAGCTCTTCGTTCAGGCCAGTGCTCTCGGGTGTAATGTTGCGAACGATCCCTGCTATCCCATTCACACAAGAAACAGCAGAATTTGGTATAGCCAGTCTGAAGTCCTAGAATTAAAGCAACTACCTTCAAATCCGCACAGATAGCCCACTGGTAGTCACTGTAGTTTATTTTGTCTAAAACAAGTTTCATCACTTCATATGTTTCTTTTAAATTTGCACTGTACGCTACAGGAATGGATGGAAGCTTGTTACCGTTATTTAGAAGCACGGGTTTTAAACTAGTCTTAGAAGAGTCGATGAAAAGTCGCCATTCGGAAGAAACATGCTCATGGCCTAATTTAACCAACAGCCCGTCAACATTATTACAAAAAACTAGGCCTTCCTCTTTCGAAAAACAATCAATAACAAAACTGTGACGTTTGCGATATTTACATATGACGACTTCGGGTTCGAGCAAATTCCACTGCTTAAGTCGTGATCCTAAAAGTTCGGCCTTTTCTTTCGTCAGATTTAGATCCCTGGCTAAATCATCGAGTCGTTCTTGGCTCACTAAAACTGGAGCATTGCTAGTAGAAGGCTCATCAAACTCTGGATCCGAGGATGAGACTTCCTGGCTGTCTGATGATGACTCATTGTCTACTGATGAATGCGTTGGCAAATCCTCACGTCGGTAAACAGGTTTGTCAACAGAACTCACGTCCGGATACTTTAGAGTATGTTTCTTTTTCCTGTTTAGATAGGACGGGAGCCGACCAAATTCCGCGTTGGTTATAGTCCGAAGTAATTCGTTCAAGCACTTTTAGTATTGCATACGCAGAGGATGAATTTCGGTTGATCATATACTGTGGGTGTTATGCCTGCAAGCAGTACGTCTGGTCACTTTCCATTCACAACTGCGTTGCATACTTCACTATCCGCGAAGTATGCTTTGGATAATTGTCATGCACAAAAATCCATGATACAGGCATAGAGTCGCCGGTATATGGCTCCATTTGGTTCTCCAGGATTAGCTTATATTGATGATGATTCATAATGCCATTTATTTCCACAATTGGTGCAACGCAATGCCATGGCATCGCCGCCCCACCATTATACTCCCACCGCCATGCTTCCATGCTTGACAGTCTTAATGGTATGTCTGGGATGGTACTCTTTGTTGGTTGGCCTTCGCACATACTTTTTTCCACCTGATCCCAATCTGTTGAACTTATTTTCGTGGTTCAACAAGATATTTTTCCAAAAGAACAAGGGTTTGTTCTTGTGAGCGTTTACGAAAATACGTCTTCTTTTTCGGTTTTTTTTTTTTGGAGACAAGAAGTTTTTTTTCTGGCGATTCTTCCATGAAGCTGGAATTCAATTAACTAGCGACTTACAGTCACGGCTGATATTTGGACATTGTGTTGGTCAGGTAGTTGTTGCTTTATCTCCCGGGAAGTTATGAAAAGGTCGCTGCCACTGATTTTGTGGATAATTCTGTCAGTCACTTTTGAGGTTTTTCTTTTTTTGTTTTTGCTTACGGGATTTGCGGAAGATTGGCTTGGCTGCACCGTATGACCTTCATTAAATTTTGAACAAGCTGCCTAGAGCACTAGAGCACCTTAATGTCCTTGCCACCTCTGAAATAGTCTTTCCATCCTTTATCATGGTGCCGACTATTTGCCTCCTTTCCTCCGTGCAACGCTTTCCACTGCCCATTTCAGATACTCCTATTTGTGTAAGAAATGAGTGTAATTATGGCTATACTTAAAAAGATTCACACAAACCTCACTTTAATACATATGAACACCCAGTTTGCAATGATCACCAACTCTTACTTACTTACTTACTTATCAGGCCTGCGATCCATGGAGGATCTGAGCCTGAGCTATAGCTGCCTTCCATCCTTGACGGTCCCGGGCACGCTGCTTCCAGTTGTCAAGACCAAGATGTCTTACATCCGCGATTACTTGGTCTTTATACCGGAGGTTCGGTCTTCCTCTTCTTCTCGAACCAGGAGGCTCGGAGTCGAAGACCCTCTTAGCTGAAGCGTTGATGTCCATGCGCTCGATGTGGCCGAGCCAGTGTAGTCGACGGCTCCTTGCCCTCTGGACTACATCCACATCTTGGTACAGCTCGTAGAGTTCGCGGTTGTGTCTTCTTCTCCATTCACCTTCCTCACAGACAGGACCAAATATCCGGCGCAGAATTTTTCTTTCGAAAGAACCCAAAATCAGCTCCGCTGTCCTGCTTATCGTCCAGCTTTCGGCTCCGTACAGCAAGACTGGCAGAATGAGCGTTTTGTAAAGCATGACTTTGGTCTTTCGAGTGAGGAGTTTTGACCCCAGTTGTTTGGACAAGCCGAAGTAGCAGCGGTTGCCAAGGGCGATTCTATGCCGGATCTCCACTGTGGTGTCATTTGTGGAATTTACGTTTGCCCCGAGGTAGACAAACTCCTTAACTACCTCGAAATTGTAGCTGTCAATTGTTATATTTTGTCCCAGGTGGTGAGCGACGGATTGGTTTTTGCTTGACAACATATATTTCGTTTTGTCTTCATTGATCTTAAGACCAACTCGTTTCGCCTGTTCTTCAATCGCGGTGAATACTTCCACAATGCCACGACGAGAACACGCGATGATGTCGATATCATCCGCGTATCCTAGCAGCTGGATGGACTTGTAAAAGATAGTGCCTTCCCTGTTGACGCCTGCCCGTCGCACTATCTGCTCCAGCACCAGGTTGAAGAAGTCACATGACAGCGCATCTCCTTGCCGAAATCCGGTGCATGTTTCGAATGGTTCCGAGGTCCTAGAACCGAGTTGCACGGTGCATCGCGTGTTTTTTAGCGTGGCGCGACACAACTGGATCAGTTTTACCGGGATCCCGAATTCGGCCATCGCCCCAAACAGTGCTTCACGATGAATGCTGTCGTATGCGGCTTTGAAATCGATGAAAAGATGGTGTGTATCGATTCGAAACTCGTTGGTCTTTTCCAGGATTTGTCGAAGTGTGAAAATTTGGTCTATAGTTGATTTGCCGGGCCGGAAGCCGCACTGGTAGCTGCCGATTAGTGCGGTGCAAAATGGTTTTAGACGTTCACACAATACGCTGGACAGGATCTTGTATGCGACATTGCGCAGGGATATACCTCTATAGTTCTTACAAGAGGTAGGATCGCCTTTTTTGTGGATGGGGCATATAGAGCTGGTATTCCAGTCGTCGGGCATGCTCTCATCTTCCCAAATTCTGCAGATGATCTGGTGCATGCTCCCTACCAGAACATCGCCGCCAGCCTTGAAGAGCTCTGATGGCAAGCCATCTGAGCCTGCGGCCTTGTTATTCTTCAGCTTCTGAATAGCTGTGCCGACTTCTTCTATGCTGGGTGGGAGGACTACTTCAGCGGCTGGAGTTGGGATTTCCTCAGTCCCTACCACTCTCTCTTGGTCATGCTCGTTAAGCAGCTGCTGGAAGTGCTGCTTAAATACATCCACTATTCCCTGCGGGTCGGTGACAAGATTACCCTCGCAGTTTCGAAGAGCCAGGGTGCCCTTTTTGAAGCCTCCTGCAAGGCCTTTGGCTTTCTTGTAAAAGGCTCGTATTTTATGTCTATCCCTAGACTCCTCGATATCCTTGAGCTGGGAGGCTGCGAAGATTCTTTTCTTTTGTCGCAGTAGTTTCTTCTCCTCCCTTCTTCTGGCTCGGTACTCTTCTCGCGCTGCCCTGGTTTTCCTCTGCAGCGCCTTTTGGTACGCCTCGTCGGTTGCTGCCTTTTTCTGCTCACACTCGCCATCATACCACGGGTTTCTTGTCGGGGGTGGTAGGTATCCTAAGGTGGTTTCGGCTACTTCCTGAATGGCTGAGCGGCAATGCAGCCACATATTATTGGCATTTGAGCCACATATTATTGGCATTTGTGTTCGACGTAGGCATACCGTAGAGTCTTTCGCTCAGCTGCTCCCTGTAGACTCTGGCAACCTCCGGTGTGCTCAGGCGCCCAATGTCGAACCTCCTCCTGATGGGCTGGTGCAGCTTTCTGACATTGGACAGTCGAGCTCTGAATCTTGCTGCTACGAGGAAGTGGTCAGAGTCGACATTTGCCCCTCTGAATGTTCGCACATCCAGGATGTTTGACGCGTGCCTTGCGTCAATGAGCACATGGTCGATTTGGTTGGCGGTTCGACCGTCCCGAGATCGCCAGGTTGCTGTGTGGATTCGCTTGCGAGGGAATCTTGTGCTACTTATCACCGCATTACGAGCTGTCGCAAAGTCAGCGAGTCGGAAGCCGTTATCTGTTGTTGTATCGTGGAGGCTGTGCTTTCCGATCACTCCGCCAAGGGTGTTTTCCTTTCCGATTTTGGCGTTGAAGTCCCCGAGCACGATTTTTACATCGTACTCCGGACAAGCTCCGTAGGCGTTGTCCAGGAGGTCATAGAAGTCCTCCTTGATAGGGTCTTCAGCCTCGTCGGTAGGGGCGTGTGCACATATAAGGCTGATGTTATAAAATCTGCCTCTGATGCGGATCACAGCCAGGCGATCACTTATAGGTTTAAAGTCGATGACCTTCGACCTTAACCGCTTTCCCACGACAAATCCGCATCCCAGTAAGTGCAACCTTTTGTGACAGCTGTAGTAAATGTCGCAATTTTTCTTCCTAATCATACCATTTCCTATCCAGCGTATTTCCTGGACCGCAGTAATATCCGCCTTGTACTGCGTGAGGATTCCTTCTAGTTTATGAGCAGCTCCGGGAGTGTACAGGGTTCTGACATTCCAGGAGCATACTCGCAAATCGTGTTCCTTTTTCGTGCGTTGTCGTCGTCGAGTATCCGTCCGTGTATCCGAGGCATCTTGCTCATTCATAACTTTGGGTTTTTTTACGTGGGCGGATTGTTAGCCCGCCGCACAACCGCCATTCTGGTCGGGGTTTTTTTCGCTGCATACGTTTGTTCACCTCCCAACGGTTGTCGAAGAGGCTATCCAGAGGGCGCCGCGAGGAGGCCGTATGTCAACTTGACCCGGGCATTTAAACAGGGATCGTTGCTGGCATCTCGCCAGGTTGAGAGCAATCAACAACTTTACCCTGTATGTCCGAGCCCATCACCAACTCTTACGATTGCAAAACCAGGAAAACCTATTGGGATGGTTAGGTACTACCTTGGGATATTATGGCTTCACTCCTGTGCAGCTTGTTAGTACAGTGTGTATTGCAAGCAAATACACATTTGAATAAGGGTGTGCCATTTATAAGGACACCACTGTAAAACCATGTAGGTGGCGTTAAAAATAAATCCAACACGACTCAAATCAATTTATGCAAAAACAGGTTGTAGACAAATCTGCAAGAACTATAGACCTCCACCGGTTTTTCAAAAGCTATGAATTTCTTTTCCCGTTTTTGTTACAGCATTTGCATTTTAACTGCCTAGTAAGTCGCCGAACTCTGAATGATCAGCCTTACTGAAATACAAAATGTGTTTTAATGGGGAGGTGGACTGAATTTGGTCAACAGAGGTGTTATCTCAGGAATGAGGCTCGGAAGTTTTACCAACAAATAAGACGAACATGCCAAGGGATAAAGAAGCCAGATAGAAGCTTTGCCGTGATGAAAACGGACATTCAGTAGTTGAGTCACAGTCGATGCCTAAAATATGGAAATACCTCTTCTGCAGACTGTATAAGAGCGATGATAGACAAAATAACGTTGTCAGGCGGAATGAACGAATATTAAAAGGGAATTCCGTCCACCCGACTTAGACGCAGTTAAGATAGCGATATCTAAACTAAAGTCTAATAAAGCTGTTGGTGTAGATGGATTGTCTGATCACCAACTCATCTGTAGAATATGGTCCGACGAAGCATGCCTGATCAGTGGAACCTCAGCGTTGTTTTCCCGGTCCATAAGAAAGAAGACCCGTATAATTGCGTCAATAATGAGGAAATAAGCCATCGGTGATAAGATCTTCTCTTCCGTCTTGTGTGAATGCCTGAAACCATTCGTGAGCAATCTGATAAGTTCCTATCAATGTGATTTCGGGCCAGAAAATCCACGATAGACCAGATATTCACACTCCGGCAGATCGCGGAGAAGACCCATGAATTCCAAGGAGATACGCGACGCTTCTTCGTCGACTTATCGATAGGTTGCGCAGGATGACATGGACTTTGAGGATTTTAATGCCAAAAAATAGGTTGCACGATCTATTTCTGCACGATTGCTTGCGTATGCTAATGACATTGGCGTCATTGGGAGAGCACAGCGAGACGTCAGTAAAGCTCTGTAATCATTAAACTAGAAGCGCCCAAAGTGGGTCTGATGGTAAACGAGGGCAAAACCAAAAATATGCTCTCATTACAGAAAGGCGCTCAACACCGATGCCAACCTAGCCACCAGTCAGCCAACCTAGCAACCACCCAGCCAACCTGGCCACCAGCCAGCCAATCTTCCCACTAGCCAGACAACCTGGCCACCAGCAAGCCAACCTGGCCTCCAGTCAGCCAGCCTGGTCACCAGCCAACCAAATTTGCCACCAGCGAGCCAACCTTACCACCAGCCAGCCAACCTAACCACCAGCTAGCCAACCAGGCCACCAACCAGCCAATCTGACCTTGCCACTAGCCAGCCAACTTATTCCACCAGCCAGTATACCTGACCACAGCCCAGCCAATTGGCCACCAGCCACCCAACCTAGTCACCAGCCAGCCAATCTTGCAACTAGCAACCCATCCTTGCCACCAGCCACCCAATATTGCCACCAGCTAGCCAACCTTGCCACCAGACAACCAACCTAGCCACCACCCAGCTAACCTGGCCACCAGCCAGCCAACCTGACCACTAGACAGACAACCTGGCTACCAGCAAGCCAACATGGCCTCCAGTCAGGAACTCTTACTACCAGCCAGGTAACCTGGCCACTAACCGCCAACATGGCTACCAGCTAGCCAACCTTGCCACCAGCCAGCCAATCTAACCACCAGTTAGCTAACCTTGCCACCAGTCAACCAACCTTGCCATCAAACAGCCAACCTTGCCACCAGTCAGTCAACCTGACCGCCACCAAGCCTATTTGCCCACCTGCCAGCCAGTTTGGCCACCAGCCACCCAACCTAGTTACCAGCCAGCTAATCTTGCCACCCGCAACCCATCCTTGCCACCAGCCACCCAATATTGCCACCAGCTAGCCAACCTTGACACCAGACAGCCAACCTGACCACCGGCAAACCAAATTTGCCACCAACCAGCCTACCTTGCCACTAGCCAGCCAACTTTTTCCACCAGCCAGTCGACCTGACTACAGCCCAGCCAATTTGGCCACCTGCCAGCCAGTTTGGCCACCAGCCACCCAACCTAGTCACCAGCGAGCCAATCTTGCCACCCGCAACCCATCCTTATCATCAGCTACCCAATATTGCCGCCAGCTAGCTAACCTTGCCATCAGTCAGCCCCCTGGCAGCAAGCCAGCCCCCTGGCAGCAAGCCAGCCCCCTGTCCGACAGCCAGCCGCCCTGGCTCCCGTCCGGCCAACCTGACCACCACACAGCTAAATTTTCCACCAGCCAGCCAACCTTACTCCCAGCCAGCCAAAATGGCCAACAGCCAGCCAACCTAGCCACCAAGCAGCCAACCTGACCACTAACTAGGCAACTTGCCATCGGCCAACCTACCAACCTTGCCACCAGCCAATTGTGCCGCCAGCAAACTCACCTTGCCAGTAGCCAGCAAGCCTTGCCACCAGCCAGCCAACCTTGACACCAGCCAGTCAACCTTGCTACCAGCGAGCCAACCTGGCCACCGGCTAGCCAACCTGGACACCAGAGAGCCGACCTGGCCTTCAGCCAGCCGTCCTTGCCCCCAGCCACCCAACCTTGCAACTGGGCGAATAGCCAGTCAATTTTGCCACCAGCCAACCGATCTGACTACCAGCTAGCCGCCTTGGCCACAAGCCAGCCGAACTGGTCATAAGCCAGCCACCCTGGCCACGAGCCAGGCGCCTTGGCCATCAGCTGGCCATACTGTCCACCAGCTAGCCAACCTGGCAACCAGCCAGAAAACTTGGCCACCAGTAAGCCAACCTGACCACCAGGCAGCCAATCTTACAACCAGCCACCCAACCGTGCCACCAGCTACCCAACATTTCCACAAACCAGCCAGCTTCGCCACCAGCCAGCCAACATGACCACCAGCCAGCCGATCTTGCCGGTTGGCTAGGCATGTTAATTTAGGCACAGGCTTACCCTCGGCTATACTGCCTCCTAAATAAGTAAGTAAGGACCGAATTTGCAGCCAAAAGAATAAGTCATGAGGGGCGGCGTGGACAACAGATAGTGGGCCGGTCTAAGTGAATTCAGATAAAGGCAACGCCATCGAATGCTTAATTCGCGAGGTCCCTCCTCGGCGAGGTCTGGCAAAATCTCCCGTAGTACGCTTGCTCTGAAAAAAAGATTTTCGTCTCCCACCGTTGGGAATCGGCATTAAATTGTTGGTCCCTTCCCTCTATGTATGTGAAAACCAAATCGCACACAACATAAGTGAATAAGAGAAGCTAGGCCCTGCCTGCCATCCGCCGGGTAATGAATCAATGTATGCAGCGACCTGCACCGTTGGGTTTGGGACCCGCCACGTAAAAATCCAATGAAAGGGCAAATACAGACGAGAATTATGCCGGCCCCTTTTTCTGATGACGACCACCGCAAGCGAACCAAAGACCACGATTTGAGGGTATGCATCTAGAAGGTCCGCTCCCTCTATAGGGAGGTTGCCACTGGAGGCAACTGAGTAATAGATCCCTCTCCGACAACGAACGACAAAGTTGACTCTATACAAAACGCTTATTAGAAGCATGGACACTATCAATAGCGGATGAGGAGGTCCTTGGCCGTTTCGAGAGGAAGATCTTATGTGTGATTTTCGGACCTATAAGCGCAGACTGGGGATGGAGAAGCTTCAGCCCAGATAGCTTTTGAATCAAAACCCGAGGGGCAAAGAAACAGAGGACGGCCGTACCTAAGATGACACTAACTGGGTGTGCGGCAATGGAAAAGGCTCGCAAATGATCCTGCTAGTTAGAGGCCATTTTAGTTGAGGCCCAGGTTCATCCCGAACTGTAGCGCCCAATAAGAAGAAGAAATACACTTTTGTGATATTTTATTACAAATGAGTGTACCGACGTGGACATAATATATCAGCGAGCAGTGTAGTAGGGAAAAATTCCTTTCAAACGTGTTGTGCGCCATCTCCTTGCGAAGGTCTATACTAAGCAGAGCTAGGACAGTGTGCGTCTGACGCTTATGACGTTACCTTACGATATCGCGAGAAGAAAACAAATCCAACAAGTAAGCACAAATGTCAGTTCAAAACTACGACATTTCGCATACATTTTTGATTGCTCTTGGTGTCCGGTGGCAGGTTTTCACTCTGCCATTGAAAATTCCTGTTTTTCACATTGAAAATCTCAATCAGATCAGATCCATCCGAGTATGGAGCCTTACGCCAGCAGTTTTTCTTAGTCGACAATCAAAATGTTCATTTAGTAACGAGTCAAGTCACAGTTTAATTGAAGGAATAGCAGAAGTAGATGCCAGTACGTATGCAGGTGTGTACATCCCTTGGCCCTGGTTAGACCTGATTGTTGATTGAACGATAGTGGTGGCTGTTAACGGAAATTAATAATCCTAAAACCAGTTTGCACGATTGTCTTATGATCGGTGGATAAATTGATGAAGTGATTGTGAAGATGCCAGTGCGAAAGTATCGAAGGGAAACGAGTGAGATCAGCTGTTGCTTGAAATACATCATCTTTAGTTGCAATGTTTTGTTTTGGGTAAGAGATTTGCTACCCTAACTGGATATATAGTTGAATGAGAGTCTATTTAAACTAGTCGACAGGATTGTGTATCCTTGCTGTTGGGATATGGGCGTGGAACGAGAAGGACATGTTCAGTAATTTGACAAAACTCACCTTCATTGCCTTGGATCCAGCATTTGTTCTAATTTGCATTGGAACTGTAACATTCATAATTGGCTTTACGGGTAGCGTGGGTGCCCTTCGCGAAAATACCTGCCTTCTATCCATGGTAAGTCGACTGTAATAGTGTATGCTAGTTCGTGTTCTTTTGTTCTGCTTCCCACAGTCATACTATACATGTAGGCATGCATTGTGTGTGTTCCAAATACCGACACTTGAGGTGGTGCTCTTGATTATTCACTTTCTCTGAATGCTAATTCGGAGTCTAAAAAGACTAAAAGATTGAGTGACAAACAGCTTAAAACAGTGATAGTAAACGATTTTCTTTTTGTTTCTACAGTACGCCATATTCCTTTCGGTCCTGCTGATACTGGAAATCGGCTTAGGAGCTTTAGCCTTCGTTCTGAAAGACAAAGGCTGGGTAAACCGACTATTACATTTATCGTAATGATGAGCATTTGTAAAGGTCCAGTTTTTATTTCGTCTTCAGATAAAAGATCAAGCTACAGAGGGACTACGCGCCTTTATTATCCACTATCGGGAGGATCCTGATCAACAGAATCTGATCGATTGGATACAGGAAGATTGGCTTCAATGTTGTGGTATCGAAGGTCCGAAAGACTGGGATAGTAACAACTACTTCAACTGTTCCTCGGGGGCTGTAGGCAGTCGCGAGGCATGTGGCGTCCCATTTTCTTGCTGTAAACGACGGCCTCAGGAAATTATTAAGAATAAACAGTGCGGCTACGATGTTCGCAAGGAAGGATATGTAAGTAAACACCGTTTCCACTCTTAGTCACATATAAAAAGTAAAAAGGAGAAACTAATCGGAAAACCTAATGAAGCAGCCTGCCGAACGTTATATATTTGAACGGGGCTGCTTACGGGCCGGCGAAGATTGGCTGGAAGGACATCTGATTGCTGTGGCTGGCATCTGCATATGCATTATGGTTTTGCAGGTCATGTTTCTTAAACTATTCACTTTGCAGCGTTTTCGTTTTTCATTTGTCGACATTGCTTTCTTTGAATGACGACGGTTACGATCTTAGCGTTTAAGTTTGCATGCGTTTCGTTTCAATTCTGTTGATTTTGTATTTTTTGTTTTTTTGTTTTTCTTATTTTCTTTAGAACTATGAAATCTCAAAAATAATTTACGAAAAAGGCTGTGTACAAGCTGGCGAGGAATGGATCGAACGTAATTTAATTATCATTTCGACAGCATCGATTTTCTTGATTTTTATGCAGGTAGACTATTAGAATTTAATTTTACATACATTCAACTACATATGTATTCACATGAATACCATGTCACGGCAATGGAGTATAGACCTATCAGCCTATCCTCCTTCCTTATGAAAACACTGGAACGACTAATCGACAAATACATAAGAGACGAGATTGGTGATAGATACTTATCACAATCACATAACGCTTACATAAAGGGTAAATCGGTAGATACCTCTCTTCACAGGGTGGTCTATACGATAGAAAAGGCACTCAGTGAGAAAGAATATGCCCTGGGGGCCTTTCTAGATGTTGAGGGTACCTTGAATAAGTATCGAGGCAATAATGTCCAGCTTACGGATGGCCTACAAACTCGGGAATCTGTAGATGGGTTGAACAAATGCTAAGTACTCGTATAGTAAACTCGTCGATAGGAGGAGCAAAGGGAAGGGTGAGAGTCAACAGAGGCACGCCACAGGGGGTGCTCTATCGCCTCTCCTATGGCTCCCCGTAGTCGACGAATTAATAAAGCTCCTGGAGACAAAGGGTTTCAATGTCACGGCTTATGCCGATGTCATTAGCATCCCGGTACGTGGGAAATTTCCTCAGGTCCTCAGTGAAAGACTAAGTTATGCGTTGCTATTGGTGAATAACTGGGTCAAGGAAGGGGGCCTAGGGGTAAATCCAACTACAACTGAGATAGTCCGGGGTGGATTCGAAGACTCTTCGGATCGGAGCTGTATTTTCCATGCGCTCTACATGGCGAACTACCTTGGACGCTGTATCCGTAGACGTCGTACCAGTCCGATGTCGCTGTAAAACCCGTACAGTTCTTCGTTATATCTTTCTCCGTTTGAACAAACGGGTCCTTAGATAGTGCGCAGAATTTTCCTCTCGAAACGACCAAGAGCGTCTTCATCCGCTTTCGTTAAGGTCCAAGCCTCTGCGCCGTAAAGGAGGACTGGGATGATTAAAGTCTTATATAGTGTGACCTTGGTTTTCCGAGTGAGGGCTCTACTTCTCAGTTGCCTCTTGAGCCCAAAGAAACAGCGGTCGGCAAGAGTGATTCTGCGTTTTATCTCAGCTGGTGCTGTGCTGGTCATCAGTGAGCCAAGGTAGACGAATTCCTTGACCACTTTAAAGTTATATCCGCCCATGGCGACGTTCTGGCCAATACGTCGGTGTTGTCCGTCTCTTTTAGATGAAAGCAGATATTTGGTATTACCCTCATTAACCTTGAGACCCATCTTAGCCGCTTCTACCTCAATGCTTACAAAGGCCTCATTGACGTCTCGCTGTGTCCGTCCAATCACGTCAATGTCGTCGGCGTACGCAAGCAATTGAGTAGACTTGAAATAAATCGTACCTCTTGTGTTGCCAATCTTTTCAAGCACGATGTTGAAAAAGTTACATGACAGCGCGTCACCTTGCCCAAATCCTTTTTTAACATCAAAGGTCTCGGTTTGCTCATTACCGACCTTAATGGAGCAGCGAGAATTCTCCATTGTCATCCTGCACCGTCGGACGAGTTTGGCAGGGATGTTAAAACTAGACATGGCTTTGTATAGCTCATCTCTATAAACACTGTCATATGCGGCCTTGAAATCGACGAAGATCTGCCGTAGCGTACATATTTGGTCTGCTGTGGATTTACCCGTCCTGAAACCACACTGATAAGAGCCGATCAGGTTATCCATAACGGTTTCAGGCGTTCACACAATACGGCAGAGAAGGTCTTATATGCGATGTTAAGGCGACTTATTCCCCTATAGTTGACGCAGTTATAGGGGTCTCCTTTCTTATGGACCGGGCAAACGATGCTGAGATTCCATTCGTCGGGCATGCTCTCCTCCGACCATACCTTGCAGATGAGATGGTGCATGCACCTTACCAGCTCATCTCCAGCCGCCTTAAAAAGCTCAGCAGACAGGCCGTCTGCGCCAGCGGCTTTATTAGACTTAAGTCTTGATATTGCTATTTTGATTTCGTCTAGGTCGGGTGGACTGAATTCTGTTTCATTGTCGTCCATTACGAATGGCTCGTTCTGCCTGACAGCGGTATCTTGTCTATCATCACCGTTATACAGTCTGCTGAAGTGGTCTTTCCAAATCCTCAGCATCGACTGCGACTCTACTACCAGTTCTCCATTTTCATCCCTGCAGGCCGCCGCTCTGGCTTTATAGCCATGGCATGTTCGTTTTACCCTATTGTAAAACTTACGGGCGTCATTCCTGCGGAAGCATCTCTCCATCTCCTCCATCTCACGCTCCCCGTGCTCTCTCTTCTTTCTTCTGAAAAGCGTATGCTCCTCTCTTCTCTTCTGCTCATAGATTTCGCGAGCAGCTCTCGTCCGTCGTTGCAGCATGGCTTTATATGCCTCTTGTTTTGCTGCATGGGCTTGTTCGCATTGTTCATCGAACCAGGGGTTTCTAGGTGGTGGCGGTTTGAATCCCAGGACCTCTGAGGCAGCGTCTCTGATGGCGCTCTGGCAATGCGCCCATTCCTGCTCTATTGTTTGTGCTGCTGTGGACGGATTTTGAAAGAGCTTGGAGGAGACACCATCGGCAAAGATTCTGGCAGTCTCTGTTTACTCGCTCCCTCCCTTAATTGTAGACGGCTGCGAAAAGTCTTAAAACATTTACTTTTTTATTGTTTTTTTGTTCTCAAGTTACTTGTAGTTGTGGAACGCATTCAATTATCTTATTTTAATTTATGTACTTGTTTCCCAGTTTCTGCTCTTTAAATTGCCTTAATGTCTGTGAATGAAATTCCATCTTATGATACACTAATTGTTTAATTTCTTTTCTACAGATTTTGGGAATTTGTTTTGCACAAAACCTCAGAGCAGACATCTATGCACAGAAGTCGAAGTGGCACTGACACTTGCCCGCCCCCGCCGCAATATAATTTCGTTTATTTTTGAATTTGTTTTTTACTAACGCCAATTGTTATTTTAGTTCTTCATGCTATAATGAGTATCTGTATCCTAAATGCTTCACCGAAGAGACATGTAAAACAAGCCACCGCGTTACATATCAATCGAAATACATTTACGAAACTAATAAGCTGTTGCCCCTCTGCCTCTAAGTACATATTGCATTAAGCTTTAGGTGTCCACCAATATACAACAAATTCTCTACTTACACTTAACAATACTGTGATCTGTTCATATTCCTTGATAATAAACCGCAGGCTTCAATAGCTATTTATTTTCCTACATTGCATAACATACAAACTAAACTTACTACGGCTAGCCACAACTATATACAATTCCGACTCGTTTGCACAAAATAGTTACGCGAAATACAATTGGTACAATCGAACGAAACTTACGAAGACGGGGGCGTCTATTATTATTTAAGATAACGAACAAGAAGAACGAAGCAAGCAAGCCATTTATAAATCTATTCTCGATCGTAGGGTATATTTAAATAGAAAACAACGTTTAGAAAGACTTGAAAACTTACTTAAGTACATACACATCGTCTGAGGTACACTCGGCGAAACAGTCGAATGTAATACTCGTACTCAATTATGACTTATGCAATTCATGTAAGATATTTAAAAGGAGAACCAACTCGAATGTGTTTATGTTTAAGGATTGTAACACTATGAATGTTAGATTGGTATTTGCCAGTTTTTGGTTTTTATTCTTCCAAGTGGAGGTAAAGTCACTTAGAGCGAGTCACCCGTACGCGCTAATTACATCTATACATCCATACCTACGTACTATAATCGTTGCCTATTTAATACAAGACTTGTAACTTTACGGTATTTGACGGTTATGATACAAAAAAAGTCTCAATTTTGTACGACAATTTATTCCATTCTATTGTGATGTTTTAAGATGCATAGATACATAGTTACTAATTGCTATGTAGACAAAGTGTTGTTACTTTATATGAATTCAGATTTATAAGATAAGAAAATAAAATAAAACGTTTCGCCAGCTCTTAACTGTGCCTTTCACTGTAGTCAGGGGATAAAGTTGAGTTATAAGTGAGGATGCACCACTATTGAAGACAGGTAAGTTGGTATTATGTGTTCTTTTTATATACCCACTTGATCCACTCCAGATAATTGATTACATTCATTACAACTGTTCTAACGATGCGGTGCATCCTGAGGAAAAAAATTAAATACCGGAACCAAAAAACAAATAAAACAACTTCACTTGGTTTGGTTTCCTTTATTAGGTGTGATCTGGCTGGCGGACGGCCGGTGACTGACTCACTGAGGAGAAAATGCAAGTGTTCTTTTCTAAGTTGGTACATTGTGTCTATGTGTTACTTCAGCATGTCCTATGGGCCATAAAAAGCTTTGAACCCTACAAGTCCCCGGGACCGGATGGTGTCATACCAGCTGAGCTCCAGTAGGTAGTAGATATCATCCTCCCCTGGCTTGTAGTCATATACAAGAGTTGCCTCTCCCTATCATACATCCCTAGCAAGTGGAAGGTAACCAAAGTCATTCTCATACCCAAGGCAGGCAAAAGCTCCCCATACGTATGCAAATGACTTGAGGCCTATTAGTCTTACTTCTTTTCTATTAAAAAAACTCTAGAGAAAATTCTAGACGCACACATTCGCTACAGCTGCCTCACGGGAAGGCTGTCGGATAACCAGCATGCCTACAACAAAGGCGAATCGGTGGAAACAGCACTCCACTCACTGGTCAGCAAAATAGAAAGGTCACTGGAACGTAAGGAATATACTCTAGTCGCCTTTCTCGACATTGAGCGTGCCTTTAACAATGTTGAACCATGGGCCGTCACCAAAGCGCTGACTGATCTGGGTGTTACGGGATCAGTGATAGAACTGGTACGACAACTGCTAACACAAAGAGTTGTCAAAGCCAACTTCGCTGGTGCCGTCTCAACCAGAATGGTTAGCAGAGGTACACCACAGGGTGGAGTACTCTCCCCTCTCCTGTGGAACGTGGTGGTCAACGAGCTACTGCTGTTGCTTGAACAGGAAGGGTACGCTGTGACCGCCTATGCAGATGACATTGCTATTGCCGCCACAGGAAAATTTCCCAGCACTCTATGCGACCTTATACAGAGTGCATTACATACAGTAGAAACCTGGACGCAGTACTGTGGACTTGGGGTGAACCCTAAGAAGACCGATCTAGTACCGTTTACTAACAAATATAAAATTCCGCCCCTCAACCCACCGAGGTTGGGTGGAACCCAACTAATAATCAAAGAGCAGGCCAAATATCTTGGCCTAGTCCTTGACAAGAGGCTGAATTGGAAACCCAACATTCTTGACCGCGTCAAGAAAGCAACTGTTGCCCTCTACAGTTGCAAAAAAGTGGTGGGCAAGAAGTGGGGTCTCCAACCAAGCATTATGCACTGGCCCTACACGGCGGACATAAGGCCCATCCTCCTGTATGGCGTCGTAGTCTGGTGGACTGCTCTGGACAAGGCAGTCAATCGAAACCTTCTGGGGAAAGTACAAAGATCGGCCAGCTTATACATAAGCGGAGCGATCAGATCAACCCCCACGGAGGCCCTAAACATTCTGTTACACCTTCCGCCACTGAACCTTTTCAGCAAACAAATTGCTGCCTGCGCGGCCCTGAGGATGAAGAGCATAATAAAATGGCCCACATCACAGAAAGGCCACACAACCATTCTAAAACACTTCGAAGTACCCATGGACACAGACTATATCATCCCGGAAAACGTGTTCACTAGGAACTTCGAAGTTGTTTTTCCATCCAGGGAGGAATGGGCTGAAGGGAAAGGAAGGAAAGGCATACCAAAGGACTCGATCTCCCTCTATACCGATGGCTCTAAGATGGAGTCGGGTGTAGGCAGTGGAGTCTTCTCCAAGGAGCTTAACCTCAGCCTATCTTTTAGACTCCCAAATTACTGCAGTGTGTATCAGGCTGAAATAACAGCGATAACGGAGGCCCTTGCTTGGCTCAGGATCAATGTAATATCCGCCAAGGATATTAACATTTGCACGGATAGCCAATCTGCGATAAAATCCCTGGCAGCGGTAACCCACAAATCAAAGACATCTCTTAACTGTCGCCTATCTCTAGATGAGATGGCTGAGCAGTTCAACATTAAAGTATTGTGGGTTCCCGGGCATAGGGATATTCCAGGAAACTGCGCGGCCAACGAACTCGCAAAGTTAGGGTCTAGCACACTCAGCCTACCTACTCTTGGGTACCTAGAAATACCAATAAGTACGGTAAAGCATATGATAAAACTCCAAACCACTAAGGCGACCAACCTCCAATGGAATGAGAGTAATATCGGCTTTATCACTAAACAACTCTTAGGACGAACCAGGGACCTAATGGCAACCAAAAAGGCAAAACCACGAATACGGACACGTAGCCTTCACCAGTGCGAGTGCCCCGGCCAGGAGCCAATCTTAGTCGAAAGGGTCCTGCATAATCGACGCCAACCTCCACAAAAGGACGCTCCAAAGTCACACGTGTAGTTGGTAGACTTGACATCTGTTGAACAACTGGTCGAGCGGAGAAACGGGCACAGCGTACACATGCAAGAACCACTGATCGTACGAGGATGCGCCCTCGCAGAATCCAAACTGAGCGCACCAAATAACTCCACGTTAGTGACATCGATCCATGAAGAGTCAGCTTATGTGCCCACCGAACCAATAGGACTGAAAGCTAAGAATATCTCGAAAGGATCAAGGGCTGTTTCTCTTCATATGTCAAAAATGAATTCTGCAGTCGTCCACCCATCCGTAAAATCCCGTACTCATCGAGGAATGGAGCGTGACGTCGTAATTGGCTTTTCAAACTTATTGGCTTGCCTTGGCGCAGCACGTCAATCTCCCGTTGAAAGAATTCGCTTTGGGAAAGGCGGTATAGGGCACGCTCCGCATGCCGTAAGTCGTATACTGTAAGAGTGTTAGAGGTGATATCATTTTTACTTACCGTGCGTCGATGCCACACCATAATTCGGGCTATTATTCTGACGGGTCGCTCAAAGCATCCAAACCCAGAGAGCCATTTGGACCACTGATTATCCTGTTGGGTAGCTAACGTTTCGCTCTTCCGCTGCTCCGGAATCTTAGTTGGTAAACTCATCTCCTCCATTCCACCATTCCATGAGGGCCATTCCACCACAGAGACGAGAAATTAAGTTGTGCTAGTGAAAAACCTCTTGTCGCGCAGTCGGCCGGGTTTTCTGCTGACCGTACATGTCTCCACCTCATGTTTGGTCAGAGTCTAATGATTTTTGAGAATCTATTGGCGACATAAGGTACCTATTTCGACGGATGCCCATGAAGCCACGCCAACACAACTTTAGAATCGGTCCAGCATCTGACTTCCAGAGGCTGATGGTCAATTTGAGAGCATGCGGCGCTTATCAGTTGGGCGATTAATAAAGCCCCTTGCAATTCTAGTCAAGTAAGGTAAGATTTAACTGGAGCTACTCGGCATTTAGAGCTAAGCAGAGTGCTCCAATTAAATCTATTAGCCTTCCTCGACTAGAATTGCAAGGGGCTTTGTTACTCGCTCAACTGATAAGTGTGAAAAGCCAATTACGACGTCACGCTCCATTCCTCGATGAGTACGGGATTTTACGGATGGGTGGACGAATTCTTTTTTTTTTTTTTTTGTAACGCAGAACACGCCACTGCGAATCGACTGCACCGAACCAACAACACACGCTTGGTGTCTACCAAGTCCGAGAGCCAGATCACACATAATAAAGGAAACCAAACCAAGTGAAGTTGTTTTATTTGTTTTTTTGGTTCCGGTATTCAATTTTTTTCCTCAGGATGCACCGCATCGTCAGAGGGCATGGGCTCGGACATACAGGGTAAAGTTGTTGATCGCTCTCAACCTGGCGAGATGCCAGCAACGATCCCTGTTTAAATGCCCGGGTCAAGTTGACATACGGCCTCCTCGCGGCGTCCTCTGGATAGCCTCTTCAACAACCGTTGGGAGGTGAACTTACGTATGCAGCGACAAAACCCCGACCAGAATGGCGATTGTGCGGCGGGCTAACAATCAGCCCACGTAAAAAACACTAAAGTTATGAATGAGCAAGATGCCTCGGATACACGGACGGATACTCGACGACGGCAACGCACGAAAAAGGAGCACGATTTGCGAGTATGCTCCTGGAATGTCAGAATCCTGTACACTCCCGGAGCTGCTCATAAACTAGAAGGAGTCCTCACGCAGTACAAGGCGGATATTACTGCGGTCCAGGAAATACGCTGGATAGGAAACGGTATGATTAGGAAGAAAAATTGCGACATTTATTACAGCTGTCACAAAAGGTTGCACTTACTGGGATGCGGATTTATCGTGGGAAAGCGGTTAAGGTCGAAGGTCATCGACTTTAAACCTATAAGCGATCGCCTGGCTGTGATCCGCATCAGAGGCAGATTTTATAACATCAGACTTATATGTGCACACGCCCCTACCGACGAGGCTGAAGACCCTATCAAGGAGGACTTCTATGACCTCCTGGACAACGCCTACGGAGCTTGTCCGGAGTACGATGTGAAAATCGTGCTCGGGGACTTCAACGCCAAAATCGGTAAGGAGAACACCCATGGCGGAGTGATCGGAAAGCACAGCCTAACGGCTTCCGACTCACATACTTTGCGACAACTCGTAATGCGGTGATAAGTAGCACCAGATTCCCTCGCAAGCGAATCCACACAGCAACCTGGCGATCTCCGCAAGGTCGAACCGCCAACCAAATCGACCATGTGCTCATTGACGCAAGGCACTCGTCAAACATCCTGGATGTGCGAACATTCAGAGGGGCAAATGTCGACTCTGACCACTTCCTCGTAGCAGCAAGATTCAGAGCTCGACTGTCCAATGTCAGAAAGCTGCACCAACCCATCAGGAGGAGGTTCGACATTGGGCGCCTGAGCACACCGGAGGTTACCAGAGTCTACAGGGAGCAGCTGAGCGGAAGACTCTACGGTATGCCTACGTCGAACACAAATGCCAATAATATGTGGCTGCATTGCCGCTCAGCCATTCAGGAAGTAGCCGAAACCACCTCAGGATACCTACCACCCCCGACAAGAGACCCGTGGTATTATGGCGAGTGTGAGCAGAAAAAGGCAGCAACCGACGAGGCGTACCAAAAGGCGCTACCGAGGAAAACCAGGGCAGCGCAAGAAGAGTACCGAGCCAGAAGAAGGGAGGAGAAAAAACTACTGCGACAAAAGAAAAGAATCTTCGCAGCCTCCCAGCTCAAGGATATCGAGGAGTCTAGGGATAAACATAAAACACGAGCCTTTTACAAGAAAGCCAAAGGCCTTGCAGGAGGCTTCAAAAAGGGCACCCAGGCTCTTCGAAACTGCGAGGGTAATCTTGTCACCGACCCGCAGGGAATAGTGGATGTATTTAAGCAGCACTTCCAGCAGCTGCTTAACGAGCATGACCAAGAGAGACTGGTAGGGGCCGAGGAAATCCCAACTCCAGCCGCTGAAGTAGTCCTCCCACCCAGTATCGAAGAAGTCGGCACAGCTATTCAGAAGCTGAAGAACAACAAGGCCGCAGGCTCAGATGGCTTGCCATCAGAGCTCTTCAAGGCTGGCGGCGATGTTCTGGTAGGGAGCATGCACCAGATCATCTGCAGAATTTGGGAAGATGAAAGCATGCCCGACGACTGGAATACCAGCTCTATATGCCCCATCCACAGAAAAGGCGATCCTACCTCTTGCAAGAACTATAGAGGTATATCCCTGTTCAATGTCGCATACAAGATCCTGTCCAGCGTATTGTGTGAACGTCTAAAACCATTTTGCACCGCACTAATCGGCAGCTACCAGTGCGGCTTCCGGTCCGGCAAATCAACTATAGACCAAATTTTCACACTTCGACAAATCCTGGAAAAGACCAACGAGTTTCGAAACGATTTCAAAGCCGCATACGACAGCATTCATCCCGAATTCGGGATCCCGGTAAAACTGATCCAGTTGTGTCGCGCCACGCTAAAAAAACACGCGATGCACCGTGCAACTCGGTTCTAGGACCTTGGAACCATTCGAAACATGCACCGGATTTCGCCAAGGAGATGCGCTGTCATGTGACTTCTTTAACCTGGTGCTGGAGCAGATAGTGCGACGGGCAGGCGTCAACAGGGAAGGCACTATCTTCTACAAGTCCGTCCAGCTGCTAGGATACGCGGATGATATCGACATCATCGCGTGTTCTCGCCGTGGCATTGTGGAAGCATTCACGGCGATTGAAGAACAGGCCAAACGAGTTGGTCTTAAGATCAATGAGGACAAAACGAAATACATGCTGTCAAGCAAAAACCAATCCGTCGCTCAGCACTTGGGGCAAAATATAACAATTGACAGCTACACTTTCGAGGTAGTTATGGAGTTTGTCTACCTCGGGGCAAACGTAAATTCCACAAATGACACCACAGTGGAGATCCGGCATAGAATCGCCCTTGGCAACCGCTGCTACTTCGGCTTGTCCAAAGACCAAAGTCATGCTTTACAAAACGCTCATACTGCCAGTATTGCTGAACGATAAGCAGGACGGCGGAACTGATATTGGGTTCTTTCGAAAGAAAAATTCTGCGCCAGATATTTGATCCTGTCTGTGAGGAAGGTGAATGGAGAAGACATAACCGCGAACTCTACGAGCTACACAAAGACGTGGAAGGCAAAGATCCGTCGCCTACATTGGCGCGGCTACATCGACCGCATAAACACCAACGCTCCAGCTAAGAGAGTCTTCGACTCCGAGCCTCCTAGTTCAAGAAGAAGACGAAGACCGAACCTCCGATATAAAGACCAAGTAATCGCGGATATAAGACAACTTGGTCTTGATAACTGGAAGCAGCGTGCCCGGGACCGTTAAAGATGGAAGGCAGATATAGCTCAGGCTCAGATCCTCCATGGATCGCAGGCTTGATAAGTAAGTAAGATATATTAGACATACTGCCATGCTCATTTGTCGCGTTTTTCTCTTCTGAAACACAAAAACCAAAGACGCTACAGAACAACAAAATGCTTTTTGGTGTTTTACAATTACTAACTTTGTGTTTAAGCACAGGATACATTCGGAATATTGCAACTTTTTTTCATCCAGGATACTTAACATTTATGTGCGTTTTATTTATCTACTCTTGATTGCCTTCCAAATCCAATAGCCAACGCATATTCCGAGAGCTGCGGAGACGAAAATGCTTAGTTTGAAAGATGACCGGTCATCATTTACTGCGGGAGGTTTGCAATCGTTTTTTACACAGCGATCAACACCGATACTCGAAGTTTTCAGTCTCGCTTCCTGCATAGAATTAATGTAATGTAATAAAGGCATATGTATAATGCGTGTGTATGTACCTTGACCAGGGCTTCCAACTGAGCATCAATTTCGTCGGTAACGCGCTTTAATTCCTCGAGAGCGTCCAAAACAAAGCGGCTAGCGAAATTTTTCTCACCCACGATAACGTCCTCTGATGGAATGATTTTCATTTTGTAATTGGCGGCCGACAATGCAGATCGCATAGCGTCCAAATGGTTGTAAGTCCTTTTCAAAATCTTCTCGTTGAACAACTGGGCTTCCTGTGATTTTAGGATTCTACAAAAAATTAAGACACAGAACGTGTAAGTCCCAGTAAATGGTGTGATATCAAAAACTTAAACTGTTCGTAGGACTTCTCTTGTTTCGGCAATTGCTTGAAGATATCCAGAAGTAGCGTGCGCTCTTTCGGGTCAGCACATCCCATTAACTGAAGATCTTCACTTGTGAGACATGCTAATTCGCCAAAGCAAACATTTGCTTCCAATAAATTTTCACTAAGATTGCTAACGTCGTCGCCATCGACACTGGCAAGAAGAGCATCGAAAACATCCTTGCTGGTACGGTGGCCGGTTTTATATTTTCCACACCTACCAAGGAAACTGGTCAGGCCAACTTCGCTTCCGTCGTACGGATATTGTTTAGCTTCAATTCTACTGGCGCTTAAGGTAGAGAAATCCATTCTCATTATACTTCACTGGCAAATGTTACTGTAAATCAAATATATGCAAAAAAGGCCTTCCGACGTTTATAGAAGCTTTCTGGAGTTGTTTCTGTTTACAAATGTCAATGTCAAAACCATAGACAAATGAACAAGATGGAAAACCTTCGTACATCTGCTCTGTGATCGCAGCAGGGGTTGCTTGTTGCTTTTGTAATATAAAGCGGCCCCTAGACGCTTAATTATATTGTGCGATATTTGATATTGCACAATATTACTGTTCGTCTGTAGATAATATTGCAAGATTGCGCGATATATTGCGGAAAATCAAAACGCTTTTGGCTTTTATTTTTAGTCACGTAGTTCCTATGTGACTTACTCCCTATAATTCCATTGAATGAATATGGATTTGACAGCTACGGCGTTTGTAGTTGCGCTGTCGCGTCGCCGTGTAGTAGAATTGTGAAACAGGCATTTATCTATGGCCTGGGCTACATCCAATACCAACGGAAAGTGTGCGAACCACTTTCGCAAGTTTACAGTGTTGGAAAGCGAACTCAAGGAAGCTACACTCTTGAAAATATGACATCCGGCTTTTTTAAAGGATTTCAATGAATCCTTTGTCCTCTATTTTATTACTCGAAGAATTGTCCTACCGGAATTTCCCCAGAATGGTTTTATTACAGCTTAGGTAAAGCTATATCTGTACTATGATTATAAATGTGAAAGTGTGTGTGTCTGTTTGTCCGTCTTTCACGGCAAAACGGAGCGACGAATTGACGTGATTTTTTAATCAAAGGTAGACATAGCGTTGTATAGCTCGTCTCTAACTACGCTGTCGTATGCAGCTTTGAAGTCGACAAATAGGTGGTGAGTGTCGACTTGAAATTCCTTGATTTTTTCCAGGATCTGCCGTAGTGTGAAAATTTGATCGATGGTGGACTTCCCTGGCCTGAATCCGCACTGATAAGGACTAATCAGCTTATTTACAAAAGGCTTCAGACGTTCACACAAAACGGCAGAGAAGATTTTGTAGGCGATGTTAAGGAGACTTATTCCTCTATAGTTGGCGCAATCAGAGGGGTCTCCTTTCTTGTGGATCGGGCATACGATGCTGAGACTCTATTCCTCGGGCATGCTTTCCTCTAACCATATCTTACGGATGAGCTGGTGCTTGCTCCCAACCAGGTCATCCCCAGCTGCCTTGAAGAGCTCAGCAGACAGTCCGTCTGCGCCAGCAGCTTTATTCGACTTGAGCTTCGATATGGCAATATTAACTTCGTCGAGGTCAGGGGGACAGAATTCTCAGCGGTCTCCGTCGATGAGAAATGGATCATTCTGCCTGACAGCGGTATATTGACTAACATCGCCATTATACAGTCTGCAGAAGTGGTTTTTCCATATTCTCAGCAACGACTGCGGTTCTACTACTAGGTGTCCGTTCTCATCCCTGCAGGCTTCCGTTCTGGCTTTATAACCTTGGCATGTTCGCTTTATCTGTTGATAAAACTTTCGAATGTCACGCTTGCAGTAACATCTTTCCAAATCCTCAATCGCGCGCTTCTCGTGCTCCTCCCTTTTTTTTAACTCGTAGAGCTCACGATCTGCTCTTGTTCTTTTATGCAGCGAGGCCTTATATGCATCCTGCTTCGCTGTGTGAATCCTCCTGCACTCGTCATCGAACCAGGTGTTTCTTCGTGGTGGAGCCTTGAAACCCAAAACTTCGGATGCAGAGCTTTTCAGGGCTTGTTTGCATAGGTTCCACTGCTGTTATATTGGTAGTGTGGAGGATTCAGGTGTATTGGAGAGCTTAAGAGAGACGCGATCGGTAAAAGCACGAGATGTTTCTGGCGATAGTAGCTTTCCGACGTCATAACTTTGTATCCTTACTCTACTCCGTTGCGTTCGTGATATCCGTAAGCGCATCTTGGCTACTACAAGATAGTGGTCCGAATCGATGTTAGCGCCTCGGAAAGTTCGAACATCAAGAACAGTGGAGGAGTGTCTGACGTCGATCGCGATGTGATCAATCTGGTTGGTAGTCGACTGATAAAAAGACCGCCAGATGCCTTTGTGTATATCGAGGTGCGGGAAGCGCGTACTGACTAGAAGGAGATTTCGCCCCGTTGCAAGATCAATCAGCCTGTGTCCGTTATCGGAGGTGGTGTCGTGTAGGCTATGTTTACCGATGACTCATTCAGTCTCCTAGTACAATTTTGATGTTTTAGCTGGGACATTGGGTATACGTTCTGTCTAGGAGATCGTAGAACTCATCTTTGGCGGAGTCATCCTTGTCTTCCGTGGGGGCGTGGACGCAGGTCAGGCTGATGTTAAAAAATTTAGCCTTGATACGGATAGTTATGAGGCGTTCGCTCACATGCCGAAAGCTTAGGACTTTTTGCCTTAGTCCACCTCGAACAGCAAATGAGCATCCGAACAATCGTTATCCTCTCTCCCTATAGCAGTCGCCGTAGTAAATATCGCAGTTTTTCATCCGCTTTATACTCGGTCCATTCCATCGCATTTCCTGGTTGGCGGTTATGTGCGCTTTATAGCGGTCATAACATTCCATGAACAAAGCAGAAGATCATTGTCCTTTTTTCGTTTTTTCCAAGGGTCGTCAACATAAATCCGGTCCGTTATATCCGAGGCTTGTGGATGTTTCACTGAATACTATTGGAATAATTCAATTTGATTTCAATCAGTGACAGTTCAGTTGAGTTATCGAACGCTACCCGGGGAATAACTATCAGTTGCATATGCATTCAAACTGTCAATTTGTTGAGACAGCGGATTTTCTATTCGAGAATTTACCGGCGTATGCGGAAAAGTAGACTCGCAAATCGAAATTAGCCTCAAATAGCCATTTCCAGGAACGACTGTGATCAAGTTTTATCATTTTATTTGAAACAATATAACGAAGAGAAATCATGTCTGTTTTATTGCCTTTGGAATCAAATCCGGACGTAAGACATTTGAATTCAATTTTTTTTTTTTATTATTTTCTAAAATGAAAAAAACAATTTGGTGGCCATAGGTCCTTACAAAGTACATACACAAGTTGGGTGTGTCGAACAAATGGTCGCTGACAGATGTCGTGGGCCTGGAGCCGGAGATGTTGGAATGGATTCCAAAACCGGTCAAATCGATAATTCTACTCTTCCCATGCTCCGAAGCGGTATGACGATTTCATATTTTCTTTTTCCTGTTCGTCTACATATTTTTTATATGAATTTCCTTGCAGTATGAACGGCATAGGGAGGAGGAGAATGAAAAACTAGTAGATAATCCACCGCAATGCCCAGCAGATTTGTTCTATATGAAACAATATACCCAGAATGCTTGCGGCACCGTTGCCCTCATTCATAGTATCGCCAATAACAAGGAGTAAGTATCGATAGCCTTTGTAGGTGCGTCATGCTTTTGTTTAATGACTGTTGATTGTGCATGAATGTAAATGCGCAGTGATGCTCAGAACCTGCGACTAGAGTTGGGGAAGGAGAAAAACAAATGCCTTGCATACGAAGCCCAGGGGCTCGTATGGTGTCCTGATGGACACCATTAATATAACGATTGGGGCGATAGATGAGATTTTCCAATTAGAATTGAAGTTTGACTAGTAGATCAGGTCCATTGTTATTCTCTCCCTTTTTACGGCGCGGTTATGATCCAATTTTGGAGGATCACAACCCTCCCACTTTATTGCATTCCTCTTGGTCCGCCTGTGGGGTTCGCCGGTTTGACCTCAGGAAGTACTAGCAGGCTTGCCGGTTTGGGAACAGTTCGTCACTGAGGCCAATCAAATGCTGGTGTTTCTACATGTGTGTACTCCAGTTGTTTTCTTTTCTGTCCTTTTTTAGTGGTTGCATTTGATTGTTGTTTGATATCGCCTTTTTGACGGGGTTCGAAGGATCTCTCTTTTGGACATAACACTAGCAACTGAGCCGGTCGTGCTCTATCTTGCTTGTGATGTATTCTTTTACGTGAAGGCTTCCTGAACTTCTGATTATATCAAACATTGCTCAGTAGGAGTAGGACAACGCATGTTTGACGCCAGAATCTTTTCCAATCGTGTCTCCTCCAAGCTTTCTCAAAATCCGCTCACAGCAGCATAAGCAATAGAACAGGAATGAGCGCATTACCAGAGCGCCGTCAGATACGCTGCCTCAGAGGCGCTGGGTTTCCAACCGCCACCACCTAGAAACCCCTGGTTCGACGAACAATGCGAACAAGTCCATGCAGCAAAACAAGAGGCATATAAAGTCACGCTGCAACGACGGACGAGAGCTGCTCGCGAAATATATTAGGAGAAGAGAAGAGAGGAACACACGCTTCTCAGAAGAAGAAGAGATGGAGAGATGCTTCCGCAGGAATGACGCCCGGAAGTTTTACAATAAAGTAAAACGAACATGGCATAGACGGCCTGCAGGGGTAAAAATGGAGAACTGGTAGTAGAGTCCCAGTCGATGCTAAGGATTTGGAAAGACCACTTCTACATACTGTATAACGGCGATGACAGACAAGATACTGCTGTCGGGCAGAACGTCCGTTCGAAGTGGACGACGATGTAAGAATTCCCTCAGCGGCCGTTAATTTACCCTGGACTGAGAACGCTTCCCTGGTGTACACCGACTTTGATTTAAAACTCTTCAGTGACTTCTGCGGGACATTTTTTTGTTTTTTAAAGTTCGCGCATGTTCAATGTTTATCACCCAACCTGGACGGAGCGTAGTGGTTTGGGTCGTAGATGTTCGTTCACTACTCTCCATGGGTAGTTGTCCTAGATATGAGGAGTGGAGCCGACCGAATTTTCTTTGGTCGTAATTGGTCGATGAAGTCCACCATCCTGGCCTGGAGTCATACCAGCTTATTTACAAAAGACTTTAAGGATTTACACAAAACGTCAGAGTAGATTTTGTAGGCGATGTTAAGGAGACTTATTCCTCTTATTTCCTATTCCTTGCGGATCGGGCAAATGATAATGAGACTCCATTCCTTGGGCATGCTTTCCTCCGCCCATAGCTTACAAATGAGCTGGTGGATACTCCTAACCAGGTCATCCCCAGCTGCTTTGAAGAGCTCAACAGACAGTTCGTCTGCGACAGCGGCTTTTTTCGACTTGAGTTCCGATATGGCGTCAAGGTCCAGAGACGGAATTCTCGGCGACCTTCGTCTTTAAGAAATGGATCATTCTGACTAACATCGCCGTTATACTCTATGCAGAAGTGTTTTTTTCCATATTCTCAGCATCGACTGCGATTCTACTAAGTTTCCGTTCCCATTCCTACAGGCTTCCGGTCTGGCTTTATAACTTTGGCATGTTCGCTTTTTCTGCTGATAAAACTTTCGAACGTCACGCCTGCAGTAATACCTCTCCCAGTCCTCAATCGCGCGCTTCTCGTGCTCTTTTTTCTTTCTCCTGAAAAGCTTATGCTCCTCCATTACCATCAGTTAAATACTTATCAGGCCAACAATTTATGGAGATTTCGGCTCCGTACATCAAGACTGGCAGTATAAGCGTTTTGTAAAGCATGACTTTGGTTCTTCGAGTGAGGAGTTTTGACCCAGTTGTTGGGACAAACTCCTTAACCACCTCGAAATGAAAGCTGTTAACCGTTATGTTTTTCCTAACCGGTGAGCGACGGATCGGTTTTTGCTTGACAGCAGAATGTACTTTGTCTTATCCTCGTTGACTTTGAGACCAACGCATTTCGCCTGTTCTACAATCGCCGTAAAGGCTTCTACAAAGTCATGCTGAGACCGCGCGATGATGTCAGTATCATCTGCGTACCCTAGTAAATGGACAGATTTGTAGAAATAAGTGCATTCCTTGTTGACGCCTGCCCGTCGCACTATCAGTACCAAATTGAAGAAGTCACACGACAGCGCATCTCCTTGCCGAAATCCGGTACATGTTTCAAACGGTTCAGAGGTCCTAGAACCGAACTGCACGGTGCATCGCGTATTTTTTACTGTGGCGCGAGACAGCCGGATCAGTTTTACTGGGATCCTGAGTTAAGCCATCGGATCAAACAATTTTTTGCGATGAATGCTGTCGTTTGCGACCTTAAAATGGATGAAGAGATGGTGTGTATCGATTTGAAACTCGCTGGTCTTTTCCAGCATTTGTCGAAGTGCGAATATTTGCTGGGCCGAAGCTGCACTGGTAGTTGCCGATTAGTGCGGCGCAAAAGGGCTTTAGACGTTCACACAGTACACACAGTATGCGACATTCTTGCAAGAGGTATGATAGCCTTTTTTGTGGATGGGGCAAATAGAGCTGATATTCCAGTCGTCGGGCATGCTTTCATCTTCCTAAATTCTACAGATGATCTAGTGCATGTTCCCTACCAGCAAATCGCTGCCAGCCTTAAAGAGTTCTGAATGCAAGCCATCTGAGCCTGCGGCCTTGTGGTTCTTCAGATTTGGATTGCGGTGCCGACTCGTTCGATGCTGGAGTTGGGATTGCCTCAGACCCTACCACTCTCTGTTGGTCATGCTGCAGCTGTAGAAAATACTGCTTAAATACGACCACCGCGGTGCAGTGGTTAGTGTGTTGGACTCTGGCGCACGATGAGCGAGTTCGGATCCCGATAACACCAACGCCATCGAATATTTATTTCGCGACGTTCCTCGGCGGGGTACTGTGACAAGATTACCTTAGAAATTTCGAAGAGCTACCAGGGTCTCTTGAAGCCTCTCGCAAGGCTTTTAGCTTTCTTATAAAAGGGCCGTATTTTGTGTTTGCCTCTAAACTCCTCGATATCTTTGAGCTGGGAGGCCGCAAAGATTCTTTTCTTTATTCGTAGCAGTTTTCTCCCGTCCCTCCTGGCTCGGTACTCCTCTCGCGCTGCTCTGGTTTTTCGCTGTAGAGGCCTTAGGTACGCCTCGTCGGTTGCTGCCTTTTTCTGCTCACGCTCGCCATCACACCACGGGCTTCCTGTCGGGGGTGGTAGGTAGCCTAAAGTAGGCTAGGCTATTTCCTGGATGGCTGTGCGGCAATGCAGCCACATATTGTTGACAATTTGGAGACCCATTGCTCAGTTGCTCCCTGTATACTCTTGTGACTTCCCGTGTGCTCAGGCGTCCACATGGTGGGCTGGTGCAGCTTTCTGACATTGGACAGTCGAGGAAATCGTAAGAGTCGGCGTTTGTCCCCCTGAATGTGTTCACACATCCAGGATGTTGCGTCAATGAGCACATGGTCGATTTGGTTGGCAGTTCGAACATCCGGAGATCGCCAGGTTGCTGTGTGGATTCCTCTCATTCATTGATTTATAATTCACTAAAGCCAATTTGTTTCTAGTATTAATCTCTCTCCTTAGTTGAGGCCCCATCCATTCTTGTCTGAACACAAAACCAGTGATTAAAGTCCCTAGGCAGTTTTCAGAAACATTATGTTCTCTGCAAAGCTATTCCATACGAATTTTTCTATTTTCATCCCTTTCTTCAGTATTACTTTAGAGAGTGGAGTCTTCAAGAAATTCATCGACGAAGCCCTGGCCATGAGCCCTGATGAGCGCGGTCGTGCTTTAGAAAAAGACTCTGCATTCCAAGATTGTCATCAAGATTTGGCACAAGAAGGTCAAACCGAGGCAGACCCTGAGGAAAAAGTAAATCATCATTTCATCGCATTTATTCAAAAAGACGGTGAACTATACGAACTGGATGGTCGTAAGAATTTCCCGGTCAAGCACGGTCCCAGCTCGGAAGAAACATTTGTTGAAGTAAGTATATCAAATAAAGTCCTGCCATCTGATACCCTATAATTGTCGTCTTACATGTTAAGGATGCCGCTAAAGTTTGCAAGGAATTCATGGCCCGTGATCCCGGTGAAGTACGCTTCACCATATTGGCTCTCACTCCCACCCAAAACTAACGGTTGATATCATAATACAACCAAACAATTAGTATGTGCTTATAAGCTTTCGTTCATCAACAGCAAGGTTGGAGACCTTTACGTGTATGTCGTCAAAGGCGATTATCGCGATGTTTTTCTTATAGCACGTATTCGATACAATTGAATTGCTTTTATATTACTATTTATGTTTCTTTTTATATACGCTTTTCTACTGTAATTCGGAGATGAAATAAATAAAATGCAAATTGAAAAGGAGGTAATTGTCTCAAGTCGAAAGGTTTACTCTAATTTGTCTTGGCCAGCCACGCATCGTTTAGTCGGTTTATCAGTGTCTAAGCATACATTTTAAGGGGGAGGGAGCGAGCAAACAGAGCAAAGAAGTTG
The DNA here is from genome assembly GCA_951905685.1 of Eumerus sabulonum. Lineage (NCBI taxonomy): Eukaryota > Metazoa > Arthropoda > Insecta > Diptera > Syrphidae > Eumerus > Eumerus sabulonum. Next base: position 246,345,376 of record OX645060.1, read on the forward strand.
ATCGCGTTTAACATGGCAAACGCCAGCTTCGATCTCTGTCCCTGCTCAATCCAAGTTGACACACATCCACTGCGTGGCCCCCCTGGATAGCTACCCTGGCACCCGCCAGGTAGTGAACCGATATGTGCAGCGACCCAACCCCTTGTTCCTGGGGAAAGAGGAGCTTGGCCATCCAGGTTGGGGGTTGTGCTTAGGGGTAACATCCCTATAACGTAAAAACCTACTTGTTCCGATACGACAACAAGCCTGGGATACGGACGGATACAAAGCTGACGACCCCTGCAAACGACTAACGGATTTGAGAGTCTGCACCTGGAATGTGAGGTCCCTTAACAGACCGGGTGCAGGCGATCAATTGGAGCAAACCCTCAACTGCTATAAAGCAGATATAACCGCACTCCAAGAAGTGCGATGGGATAGACCAGGCAAAAGACGGATGAAAAACTGCGACATCTACTACGGAAACTGCTACAAGGAGAACAAACAGCGCCTATTCAGGTGCGGATTCGCTATTCGAGGAAGACTCCGACAAAAAGTCTTAAGCTTCCGGGATACAAGCGAACGCCTCATAACAATCCGCATCAAAGCTAAATTTGGAAACATAAGCTTGGTATGCGCTCAAGCCCCAACGGAAGAAAAGGACGATCGACTCAAAGAAGAATTCTACGATCTCCTAGACAGAACATATGCCCAATGCCCCAGCTACGACACAAAAATAGGGCAAAGAGGACATATTTGAGTCGATCATAGGAAAGCATACCCTCCATAACACCACATCCGACAACGGACTTAGGCTAATCAATTTTCTAGCGGGGCGTAACCTCCTTGTAGCAAGCATGCGATTCCCCAATCTCAACATCCACAAGGCTACCTGACGGTCCTTTGATCAATCGACCGCCAACCAGATTGATCACATTGCGATCGGCGCCAGACACTCCTCCTTTATTCTCGACGTACGAACCTTCCGAGGGGCCAACATCGACTCGGACCACAACCTTTTTGTAGCCAAGATACGAATGAGGATATCAAGAATGCTTTGGAGTCGAGTAGGACTACGTAAGTTTGACGTCGGAAAGCTACAATCGCAAGAGACTGCAAGAATCTTTGCCGATCGTGTCTCCTCCGAGCTCTCTTAAAATCCGCCCACAGCAGCACAAACAATAGAGCAGGAATGGGCGCATTGCCAGAGCGCCGTCAGAGACGCTGCCTCAGAGGTGCTGGGTTTCAAACCGCCACCACCTAGAAACCCCTAGTTCGATGAACAATGCGAACAAGCCCATGCAGCAAAACAAGAGGCATATAAAGCCATGCTGCAACGACGGACGAGAGCTGCTCGCGAAATCTATGAGCAGAAGAGAGGAACACACGCTTTTCAAAAGAAAGAAGAGAGAGCACGGAAAGCGTGAGATCGAGGAGATGGAGAGATGCTTCCGCAGGAATGACGTCCGGAAGTTTTACAATAAGGTAAAACGAATATGCCATGACTACAAAGCTAGAGTGGTGGCCTGTAGGGATGAAAATGGAGAACTGGTAGTGGAATCACAGTCGATGCTGAGGATTTGGAAAGACCACTTCTGCAGACTGTATAACGGCGAAGATAGACAAGATAGCGCTGTCAGGCAGAACGAGCAATTCGTAATGGGCGACAATGAAACAGAATTCAATCCACCCGACCTAGACGAAGTCAAAATAGCGATATCAAGACTTAAGTCTAATAAAGCCGCGCGCGCAGACGGCTGGAGATGAGCTGGTAAGGTGCATGCTCCATCTCATTTGCAAGGTATGGTCGGAGGAAAGCATGTCCGACGAATGGAACCTCAGCATCGTTTGCCCGGTCCATAAGAAAGGAGACTATAGGGGAATAAGTCTCCTTAACATCGCATATAAGATCTTCTCTGCCGTATTGTGTGAACGTCTGAAACCGTTTGTGGATAACCTGATCGGCTCTAATCAGTGTGGTTTCAGGCCAGGTAAATCCAAATATTTACGCTACGGCAGATCTTGGAGAAGACCAAATCGACACTCACCACCTCTTCGTCGATTTCAAGGCTGCATATGACAGCGTGTATAGAGATGAGCTATACAAAGCCATGACATCTCTGCCAAACTCGTTCGACTGTGCAGGATGACAATGGAGAATTCTCGCTGCTCCATTAAGGTCGGTAATGAGCAAACCGAGACCTTTGATGTTAAAAAATGATTTAGGCAAGGTGACGCGCTGTCATGTAACTTTTTCAACATCGTGCTTGAAAAGATCGTGCAACACAAGAGGTACGATTTATTTCAAGTCTACTCAATTGCTTGCGTACGCCGATGACATTGACGTGATTGGACGGACGCAGCGAGACGTCAATAAGGCCTTTGTAAGCATTGAGGTAGAAGCGGCTAAGATGGGTCTCAAGGTTAATGAGGGTAAGACCAAATATCTGCTTTCATCTAAAAGAGACGGACAACACCGACGTATTGGACAGAACATCACCATGGGCGGATATAACTTTGAAGTGGTCAAGGAATCCGTCTACCTTGGCCCACTGATGACCAGCGACAACAACATCAGCGCTGAGATAAAACGCAGAATCACTCTTGCCAACCGCTGTTTGTTAGGGCTCAAGAGGCAATTGAGAAGTAGAGCCCTCTCTCGGAAAACCAAGGAGACACTATATAAGACCTTAATCATCCCAGTCCTCCTTTACGGCGCAGAGGCTTGGACCTTAACAAAAGCGGATGAAGATGCCCTTGGTCGTTTCGAGAGGAAAATTCTGCGTACTATCTACGGTCCCGTTTTTTCAAACGGTGTATGGAGAAGATATAACGAAGAACTGTACGGGTTGTACAGCGATATCGGCCTGGTACGACGTCTACGGATACAGCGTCTAAGGTGGCTAGGCCATGTAGAGCGCATGGAAAATACAGCTCCGACCCGAAGAGTCTTCGAATCCACCCCGGAAGAAAGGCGCGGCAGAGGACGGCCGCATCAACGGTGGCGCACTGGGCGTGTGGCGATGGAAACAGCTGGCCAAAGACCGTGCCAGCTGGAGACGCTTGTTGGTTGAGGCCCAGGTTCACCATGGACTGTAGCGCCACCTAAGTAAGTAAGTCAGCTTACATTTCCTAATTGCCTCACATTTGGTATTTGAATGAAAACAAAATTAAGATGGAACAACGAGTTTGCTGTATTTATTAATTTTCTATTTTAAGTATAAACTATCCGTCTAGATTAGGAACATCTGTGAATGTGACCTCGCGCGATTCTGGAGCGCTCTGATATTCAAGTAACACAATGTGATTAGTTCCGACTTTAAGCACTTCTTTGGGAACATACAAAGTTATTTGAGGACTAACTACCGGCCAGTATCGTCCTAAATTTTCCCCATTAATAAACAGTACTCCCTTGCCCCAGCCCGTCGTATCCAAATAGGTATCATGTACATCATTGTTCTCAATAACCCATTCACCATGGAAAATAACTGGTCCCGCACTAAGCCATTTTCCGTACTTGTTTTCACAATAACTGTTGAGAGCAGCATTCGATCGGTTAGCCGTTCTTATAAGCTCAACGATATCGTTATACGATTCCAAAGGATATTTCGTTACATTCCAGTTTTTCAAAATGATTTCCTCAAAGATCACATCGCTTAGGATGCCCTTGAAATCATTCGGAATATTGAAGTTAATCCTTCCTTGATTCTCGACCAGTATCTGAAGCGTATTACCACGACCAGCATTAATCGGTAGACTATAGACTCGGTGTTCTCTTGATAGTACACCAACAAAATCTTGATCCACATACACGTAGCCTCGATCTCGAATTCCATCTATTCGTAAAATGCTCGGATCTCGTTTGAATTTCGGCAAATCAATCTCGTACAGCAACAGACCAGAGAATTGATCGAGTCCTTCAAAAGTCGGTGGATTTTCTGTAGTTACCGTACCGGTTGAGAGTATTCGTCGACCATCGGGTGAAAGTATTGAGCAACATCTAGTGAGGCGAAGTGTACCGTATTTCCTTTTTGGAACCGGTTTCGGGATCGGTATGTTCGGTAGTGGAAGATAACGACCAATTATCTCACGTAGGGCGTAATACTTTTCCGTTGGATCACCGGCCTCATCCATCGGAGCATCGTAGTCGTATGAAGTGATATCAGGCTCGAAGTGACCCGGTCCGCCATCGTTTGCTCCCGCCGTAAATCCAAAGTTTGTCCCGCCATAGAACATGTAGATGTTTACACTAGCGCCAACGTTTAACATGTCACTTTGAAGAGAAATAGTATTGGATGAACAACAGAGAGTAGTTGAGATTTGAAAGTTCTCTTACATGAACGTATCTGTAATCGACTTTGTTGACACACGAGCAAATGGTTCCTGCCAGTGGGTAAGCCACCCGGGATAATATTCGGCATTAACTAGTGGACCCTTTGGCTGAACCTCTCTCAGCTTTTGCCAGTATATAGAGGCATTGTTTACGGAACCAAAGTCCAGTGTTGCAAGTACACCGGAAATATAGCCGCACTTGAGTACGCCGGGGCCATCGTTTGTGAATAGAACTGCCTTATCCTTGACATATGCCAACGTTTCGTCACGTAACCAATCGCGATATTTCTGATCGCATGCGAAGAAAGATCCGTATTCGTTTTCAACTTGAACCATGATAATAGGTCCACCGTTTCCATAGAGAAAAGGCTCCATTCTCGACATTAACTGTGCATACCATAGTCGAATTTCATATAAATAATCTGCCAATAGAAAAAGGAGATTATCAATTGGGATTTTACTATACTAGAAAGCACTCACTTATATCGGCAGTTCGAAGTTGGATAGAAGGATATTTCGTGAGCAACCAATAAGGAAACCCGCCCTGTTAAGGAGAAAAGGAAATTTAAAAATCATTAAACCATGGAAAAGCTGAGGTAAAACGCGGACAGAATGGTTGGTCTCCTAATCGGCTTCAGATGGAGAGAAACTGCCATAGGTTAGGTTAGGAGGGACAGTTCGGAGGGGCTGCTCGGAATGCTTTACAGCTAGCTGTGATAGAATCCGGCAGGCCGAGTGGCCAGTATACCTTCGAACAGGGGAAGATGATCGAGAAGGCCTTGGCTAGAGCGATCTTCGACCACATTCGAGGGAATGCTGGGAAAACTGCGCCAACGTTTGGTCTCACTAACTGGACGCGAGGTGTGAGTAGGCTGGACTGCAAGGACCAGCTATCGCATAACTTTGCGAAGAAGGTTGTACCCACCTTCAAGCTGTGGGAGGGGGCTGCACTAAAGGCAGTCCCCTTGGACGAGGTACCAGAGAGGCCTACAGCCAAGATGAGCGTACCGGAAATGGAATTCGAGAAAAGCGAGATCCTCGGCTTTCTAAAGGCACAAAACTCAGCGGTCCCTATGGATGACTGGGAAGTAGTCGCAATTGAGAGCAACGAAGATGGCACAAAGAGCATAATCTTTGTTATCGAGGATCCGCCGGAAACGATGAAAAATGAGAGGCATACGCGCCTATTCTTCGGGGCTGGTGAGTTTCCTGTGAGACTCATGAAGAAGGCGCAGCCTGGCGGTACGGCAGCTGTGGTGAAGGACAGTGCTACTGAAAATGAAAGTAGTGCAAATAAACCTACATCACAGTAAGGCCGCATCAGCCAACCTCATGCTGCTTATGAGCAAGGAGCAGCTTGATGTGGCCCTAATCCAAGAACCATGGATCCTCCATAATCAGGTTAAGGGGTTAGGGCCATCGAAATACAGCCTCTTTTATAACAGTAGCGAAGGCAAGGTTAGAACTTGTATCGTTGCTAGCAAAGATCTTCATGTACTAATGTTAACTAATTTCAGCTCGGGTGACCAGACGGTGGTGGAGGTTACGGAAAAGGAGGGTGCACTAACGATGGCTTCGGTTTACCTACCGTACGACGGAGGCACGGACGTCCCATCTAGGGAAACAAGGTCATTGATCGCAATGGCCGAACAAGGTAAGAAGAACTTAGTCGTAGGGTGTGATGCTAACGCCCATCACACTACTTGGGGTAGCTCTAATACCAATAGTAGGGATGAGGCTTTGTTCAGTTTTGTCCTTAGTACCAACCTAGTTATATGTAATCGGGGTGATTCACCAACACTTATTACTAGTAACGCTTATAAATGATAACGGTACTGCGGAGATCTCAAACTGGAGAGTATCTGACAAAGCATCACTTTCTGATCACTGTTGGATCCTCTTCGACTTGAATGTCCGGAGGCCGGATAGGAAAGTATTTCGGAATCCCCGAAAGGCGAACTGGCAGAGGTTTAACGCGGAGTTGGGTGGGACCCTTAACCGACCTCCGGATGGGAACCCCGACTCCACGGAAGACATCGATGAGATGGTACTAAACCTTACCAGCAAGCTAAATCGGACATTTGAGAAGGCATGTCCTACCAGACGACCCAGTAAAAGAAACCACCAACCATGGTGGAATGCTAAAATAGCGGAGCGGCTTTGTATCTCTAGGCTCAGTTGGAACCTGGCAAAAGAGGGAGCCATTGAATGGTCAACCTATAAAGATAGTGTTAAGCGACTCAAAAAAGAAATTAGATTCGCCAAGAAGGACTCTTGGAGAAGCTTCTGCGGCTCTATTGAATCATGTACGGGTGCAGCTCGTCTGAGGAAGGTCCTTGCAAAAGCTCCCACACAGATGTCCTCTATAAAGAGGTCTGATGGTAGCTGGACAGACTCAAACGAGAGCGTGCTTGATTCACTACTGAAATGTCATTTCCCTGGCTGCGAGGATGCAGGAATCTTCAATTCGGCGGACACGTTGCCAAGGGAATGTATTGAACATGAGACAGTCGATGAGATTGTTACGGAGAATAAGATCCTGTGGGCGATCGATACCTTGGTTTAGAGGTCTGGCAAATAAGGCTCGTGAATTTAGTCATAACTCGGGAGCTGGTAACACTGACGCGTTCGTTAATATCTGGGATCTTTTCTTTCAGTTTTTATCAAAGGTTGGGCCAAAACACTGCTTAGGGCAACAGCAAATGCAATACAAGAGGAGACAGTCTTTTAGACTTTACTCTTTCGTCTGACCTTATCATTAACAATGATGGCTCTCAACCAACGTTTGTTATGACGAGACGACGGGTGGTGATTGAACTGACCCGATCCAACAGATATGTGAGGGTCATCACTAATTGGACAGTTTTACCTGATGCTGCGCTGTTGGACCATAGATATATACATATATGAATTCCGATTAAGTTGTGTGATCTCTTCCTTGTAACCCAGACGGAATCCGAGAAAGATGGACTGGGTACGGTTTAGAGAGGAGCTTGAGAAATCCACTCAGGCCCTACCACTCAGGGCGAAGCAATGGGTAGAGAATGCCGTTCACAAACTGAGTAGCCTCATCACCAATTGTTTTGAACTCGCATGTCTTGTCAACAATCCTCCCTGCAGGAAATTATTTCCGTGGTGGAACGCCGAGTTCCCATATCTCCACAGAGAAGCCAAAAGTCCCCGAAAGATGGCTCAAATAAGTATCGATTAAAGTAGAAAGAACAGAAGCTTATTCGTAAATCGGAGAATGATTCTTATAAGACCTTCTGCGAAACGATAAAATCACTGAGTGCGACTAGAAAGTTGGTTAAAGTCCTCAAACGAGGAAAACCGACAAAGCTGGATGCACTCAGGAAATCTGATGGTACCTTTACTGAGTCTTAGCGGAAACTCTGCTTCAGACTCATTTCCCGGGAAATCAGATCGCCGTCGGCTCGTTGCACATTCCTTCAAGAGAAACGATAACTGAAACGATGAAAACAACCAGGCGTAGCTGGTACATGTATTGCGTCCACGTGGTAACGGCTGAAGCCATTGAATTTGCTATGGCATCCTTCGATGGCTTTATATCGCCAGGCACCGACGGGATATATCCTGTTATGCTGCAAAAAGGTATAAGGCAGCTGCTTCCTACTTTGAAAAATATTTTCACTGCTAGCCTGGCACTTATCTACATACCTATTCCTTGGCGCACGGTGAAAGTAGTCCTTAATCCCAAAATAGGAAAAGAGAACTACTCACCCATTAGTCTTACACCTTCAGCTGAAAAGCATGGAGAAACTGGTAGAGATGCACGTGGGCAAACTTGCCCTTCGAATGCATCCTCTTTCGGAGATGCAACATGCTCATCAGCGCGGAAAACCTTGCGAGACAGCGCTTCAAAACCTAGTAGGAAGAATTGAGGTAAGAGTATACGCTGGAGCTTTTGATAACGCAACTTTCGACAGCATGTGTAACACTGCCAGATGGCATGGCGTAGATGAAGCACTGGTCCTTTGGATCAAAGCAATGCTTGTGCACAGGATATTCATGCCTCGCTGATGCATGCCTCGACCAATGTGTCAAATCCGGCGTAAACAAGGGCTGACCGCAAGACGGCGCTCTGACTCCGCTGTTGTAGTGCATGGTGGCGCACCCTCTGCTTGGTGCCCTCAATGCCTGGAATCTATGCCCAGGCCTATGCGCATGATGTCGCCGTTCTTTCTGTTGGCTCATGCTTAACGATTATTAAAGCACAGGCGGCCCTAAATGTGATCGAAGAATGGTGTACAAGAAACCGGCATAGAAATAGAAATAGAAATCAGTAGAAGGAGGTCCACTTGAAAGAGCTTCTGTCACCTCTCATACCGCAGAATAATGAATATGCTTCTACCGACCAGATAGTAACTAGACAGTTCTATATTGGCGTCCTGAAGAGGTTGTGAGCACGTGTTTTCCGCGTTCAACCTGGACTCGTCAAGAAGGGCTGAATCTTGTTAAATCTTACAATGCGTCGGCCCGTTCAAAGAATACAAAGTTATGACGTCGGAAAGCTACTATCGCCAGAAACCGCTCGTGTTTTTTCCGATCGCGTCTTCCTTAAGCTCTCTCATACACCCCAACCCTCCACATAGTCAATGGAACAACAGTGAAACCTTTCCAAACAACCCCTGAAAAGCACTCCACCTGAAGTTTTGGGCATCAAGGCTCCACCACGAAGAAACACCTGGTTCGATGACGTGTGCAGGAGGATTCATAGAAGAACAAGAGCAGCTCGTGAACTCAAAGAATTAAAAAGAAAAGAGGAGCATAAGCTTCCCAGGAGAAAGAAGAAAGAGCACGAGAAGCGCGCGATTGAGGACTTGGAGAGATGTTACTGCAGGCATAACGTTCGAAAGTTTTATCAACAGATAAAGCGAACATGCCGTGGTTATAAAGCCAGAACGAAGGTCTGTAAGGATGAGAACGGACACCTAGTAGTGAATCGCTGAGAATATGGAAAAACCACTTCGGCAGACTGTATAACGGCGATGTTAGTCAATACACCGCTGTCAGGCAGAATGATCCATTTCTTAACGACAAAGATCGCAGAGAATTCCGTCCCCCTGACGAAGTTCAGACCGAACAAAGTTGCTGGCGCAGACGGACTCTTCGGTGAGCTCTTCAAAGCAGCTGGAGATGACCTGGTTAGGAGCATGGACCAGCTCATCTGTAAGATATGGTTAGAGGAAAGCATACCCGAGAAGTTGAGTCTCAGCATCGTTCGCGCGATCCACAAGAAAGAATACCCTTTTAACTGCGCCAACATCGCTTACAAAATCTTCTCTGCCTGAAGTCTTTTGTAAATGAGTTTGTTGGTCCTTATCAGTGTGGCTGTAGGCTAGGAAAGTCCACCATCGACCAAACCTTCACACTACGACAGATCCTGGACAGAATGAATTCCAAGTCGACACTCACCACCTATTTGTCGCCTTTAAAGCCGCATACGACAGCGTAATTAGAGACGAGCTATACAAAGCTATGTCTTCCTTTGAAATCTCTACTAAACTCGTCAGACTATGCAGGATGACTTTGGAGAATGCTCGCTGCTCCATTCGAATCGGTGAAGACGTGACCGATAGTTTTGACATAATCAGAGGTGGCGAAAATAGGTTTGGCAGTAAATGAGAGCAAAACTAAATATATGTATGTATGTGGGCGTTACAGCCCATGAAGGTCCTAAGCCGAGCTTCTCTCAATCACCCATGTTGTGTGTGATTTTATTTTCCCATAGGTGAAAGGGAAGGCGAATTCCGAGAAGCTTTTCATGACAATTTTACTACAGGGGGTTTTGTCAGAACCCCGCTGAGGAGAAACACCGTGAAAAAGACGTTCGATGACATGGCTGTGTCGGGATTCGATCCCGTCTCATCGGCGTCAGAGGCCAACACACTACCCACTGTGCCACGGTGCTCTCAAACTAAATACATACTCTCATCAAAAAAGGACGCTCACCACCGATGTATTGGCCAGAATGTTTGTATTGGCAAATATAAGTTCGAGGTAGTTAAGGAATTCGTCTACCTTGGCTCCGCAGTGACCTGGAACAACGACATCAGTTACGAAATCAAACGCAGAATCACTCTTGCCTTTGGACTCAGGAGGCAATTGAGTAACAGAGCCATCTCCCGAACAACAAAGTTGACTCTATACAAGACCCTTATCATCCCGGTCCTGTTGTACGGCGCAGAGGCATGGACACTATCAAAAGCGGATGAGGAGGTCGTTGGTCGTTCCGAGAGAAACATTTTGCATGTTTCGGTCCTATAAACGCAGACGGGGTATGGGGGAAAAGATTCAACCGCGAGCTTTACGGGCTGTACAGCGATATGAGTCTAGCCAGGTGTCTACGGATTCAACGCCTAAGATGGCTAGGCCATGTAGTCGGGCGCAGCTAAGATGGCGCACACAGTTGGAAGGGGACCTCAGTTAGGTGTGCGCCGATGGAGAAGCTTGCAAAAAGTTGTGCTATATGGAGTGGCATGTAGGTTAAGGCCCAGGTTCACCTCGAACTGTAGCGCCCGATAATAAGTAGACGATTTAGTGGCCGTGGTAAAATGTTAATATTCGAATAGCTCACTGTTAACAGGGAAATAGTTGATTGCGATCTAAAAAAAAAAACTTGCTTACCACTATGTTTATAAACCACGACCTATAGAATAAAGATATATCCAATGAACCGTTTCAAGATACTAGAAAGCTGTTAAAAAATCTGCTTACCATATCGCGTTCGGCACATATATATGGACCAGGTCTAAGTATCACATACAGGTCCTCGTCGATAGCGTACTTGATAAATCTTTCCAAATCGGCAATTCCTTCCCAAACATACTGACCATCCTTCGGATTATGCAACGACCATTCAACATATCTAACGATCAATACAATTTCAAATGATCAATTCTAATAAAATGGATTTGTGCACATTACGTAGTTACTGCATTAAGCCCCGCAGCGCGCATTGCTCGAAGTTTCCGTTGCCACGAACCTGGATGCGATCGAAAATAATGAAATGATCCGGCAATAAAACGAAACGGTTCCCCATCCTTCAGAAATGTATTTCCATCCCAGTCAATCGTAAACGAACGCTTCGATAACTGTTCAATATATGTAGACGGGATGTCAATGTAAATTATCGAAATTCAATTCTATTTAAATCTAATTAGTCACTGAAACTACACACTTGTGTACTCACCTCATTACCGCCGTTTGAGTCAATTACCTGCGGATTGTCTTCGGCCGCTGAATTCCATGAGAGGCTTAACAATGCAAAATAGGCCAGAAGTATTACAGACCACGTGCTTCTGACCATCATACAATCCAGTTAGGTAACGTTGATCTAACTACTGAAGACTGAAATGAGTTCGGAGAGCAAAACATGAAATATAAATACATTTACATGGAAAGGAGAAAGCAAAACAATTACGTACTAATCTGCAGAGTGATGGAAAGGTTCAATTACCTGTCCCGCATATGAATGTGGACTATAGAGTGCCAAAGTAAATTTCTATGACGGACAATGCCAGTTGGTTACGTTAAACTTTGCATTTAATGGAACACTTTGTTTGATGCCAATTATACTGATTTCACTGCCACCGTTGGTGCTTAGCCGTGTATGCATTCATGCCTATTGTACGAGCGAAATAAGTCGCTTTGTCTGTCACAGAACCATCGTCGAGCACATCGAACCATTTAAGATGGGTTTGGATTACGTGCAAATTATTAATTCGAGAAATACCCTTATGATAAAAAACAAATCATTTTACAGTGGTGTCCAGATAAATAGCACACCCGTAAGCTCTCATACATTATGTTGTGGCAAAAGTCTAAAAAGAGGTTCAGCTTTTTTTGTTTCATAACTAATGTGCGTTTGGATGGCAAAGGACTAACAAAGGCCTCGTAGGGGTAGCATCTATCCGACGGATGCTGGCCTGCTAAAAAGCGAGAAGAGCCACCGCAGTCGAACATCTTGCGGCACTGTTAGTAAGTCCTATCCCCACCTCCTCGTGGTGCCATCTGGAGATTTCCTATGGAAATTGCAGACGGGGAAGGGCGAATGGCGAGCCTCCTGCGCCAAAAAAAACAAGATTAGTCGGTTGGGCTACGGCCTAGTAAGCCGTAATCGTAAAAAAAAAAAACTCCGAAACAACCACAAGCCTCGGATATAACGGACCGGATTTATGTTGACGACCCTTGCAAAAGATGAAAAAAGGACAATGATCTTCGGTTTTGTACGTGGAATGTTAGGTCCCTAAACAGGCCACGTGCAGCCGAACAACTTGCGGACGCCCTAGACCGCTATAAAGCGGACATCACCGCAATCCAGGAAATGCGATGGAATGTACAGGGTATGAAGCGGATGAAAAACTGCGATATTTACTGCGGCGACTGCTATAGGGAGAGAGGGCAACGATTGTTTGGATGCGGATTTGTTGTTCGAGGTGGACTAAGGCAAAAAGTCCTAAGCTTTCGGCATGTGAGCGACCGCCTCATAACAATCCGTATCAAGGCAAAATTTTTTAACATCAGCCTGATCTGCGTCCACGCCCCCACGGAAGACAAGGATGACTCCGCCAAAGATGAGTTCTACGATCTCCTAGACAGAACGTATGCCCAATGTCCCAGCAATGACATCAAAATTGTACTAGGAGACTTCAATGCTAAGCTGGGTAAGGAAAGCATCTTTGAACGAGTCATCGGCAAACATAGCCTACACGACGCCACCTCCGATAACGGACCCAGGCCGATTGATCTTGCTACGGGGCGAAATCTCCTTCTAGCCAGTAAGCGCTTCCCGCACCTCGATATACACAAAGGCACCTGGCGGTCTTTTGATCAGTCGACTACCAACCAAATTGATGACATCGCGATCGACGTCAGACACTCCTCCACTATTCTTGATGTTCGAACTTTCCGAGGGGCTAACATCGACTCGGACCACTATCTTGTAGTAGCCAAGATGCGCTTACGGATATCACGAGCGCAACGGAGTAGAGTAAGAATACAAAGTTATGACGCCAGAAACCGCTCGTGCTTTTACCGATCGCGTCTCCCTTAAGCTCTCCAATACACCTCAATCCTCCACGCTATTAATAGAACACCAGTGGAGCCTTTGCAAACAAGCCCTGAAAAGCTCTGCATCCGAAGTTTTGGGTTTCAAGGCTCCACTACGAAGAAATACCTGGTTCGATGACGAGTGCAGGAGAATTCATACAGCGAAGCAGGATGCGTATAAGGCCTCGCTGCATAAAAGAACAAGAGCAGCTCGTGAGCTCTACGAGTTAAAAAGAAGGGAGGAGCATAAGCTTCTCAGAAGAAAGAAGAAAGAGCACGAGAAGCGCGCGATTGAGGATTTGGAGAGGTGTTACTGAAAGCGTGACGTTCGAAAGTTTTATCAACAGATAAAGCGAACATGCCAAGGTTATAAAGCCAGAACGGAAGCCTGCAGGGATGAGAACGGACACCTAGTAGTAGAACCGCAGTCGATGCTGAGAATATGGAAAAACCACTTCTGCAGACTGTATAACGGCGATGTTAGTCAATATACCGCTGTCAGGCAGAACGTTCCATTTCTAATCGACGAAGATCGCAGAGAACTCCGTCCCCCTGACTTCGACGAAGTTAAGATTGTCATATCGAAGCTCAAGTCGAATAAAGCTGCTGGCGCAGACGGACTGTCTGCTGAGCTCTTCAAGGCAGCTGGGGATGGCCTGGTTGGGAGCATGCACCAGCTCATCCGTAAGATATGGTTAGTGTGCACGCTCTGCTGCAAAAGACGATGGTTTACGGAATACAAAAAAAACTTTATTGCGTACAAGATAGATGACATAAGATAGATGACATGAGTAGATGACATAAGTAAGTAGCGATCACTGCGCCATCGTGTGGTGACTGGAGCGCAGTTTGAAGCAATGTTCAACACACCCTCCTCAAACAGCGCGCCTCAACAGGTCTCCATTCCGATGTCTCTCACACATCTGTGATGGGCCGGTCCAGGCAATGGCTTGGTAAAAACATCAGCTGGCATTTCTTCTGTAGGTATATAGACAATGGTTAACTGCTTCTTCTGTATTAAATCTCGCACGAAGTGGTATCTAATAGCAATGTGTTTCGTACGTGAATGACAAATTGCATTTTCAGCTATATGCTTCGCCCCTCGGTTATCTGTTCCCAGCCTTATAGATGATAAGCTCTGAAGATTAATTTCCACCATCAAGTTACGAAGATATATAGCTTCTCTGGATGACTCGGACAAAGCGACGTATTCGGCTTCCGTCGTTGAAATAGCCACTGATCGTTGCTTTTGTGAACGCCAAGTAATTGCTGCGCCGCTTAAAATGAAGACGTATCCGGTATATGAAATCCGATCAATTTCGTCATTTCCGTGGTCAGCATCCGTAAAACCTCTGAGTCCAAATGAGTCCTTTTTGTATACAAGTCCATAGTTCGGGGTCCCTTGCAAATATCGTAGGATACGCTTAGCGGCCGACCAATGTGCATCTTGGTAGGTGTTGTTGAACTGCGCCAATCGGTTGACGGTGAACGAAATGTCTGGTCTCGTAGCTATTGCCAGATACATTAAGGAACCGATTAATTGTCGGTACGGTTTTTCCCTTTGACTGTTCTGTGACCGATTTTCTCCTGGCGGTAGTTTCGTCCTTGAGTCACTTGGCGTATTTATCGGTTTTGACTCATCCATTTTATATTTTTGAAGCAACTCTTTGATGTACCCTGACTGCTTAAGCTTAATTTCACCATTTCTTTGAATTATTTCCACCCCTAAGCAATGTTGTGCCAACCCCAGATCTTTGATTTCGAAGTTTTGCGCAAGGCCTGTCTTTATTTCGTGTAACCTTTGTTGACTTTTGGAAGCTACCAAGATGTCGTCGACGTATACAGCAACAATCGTGAATTGCTCCTTATTCAGATCATAATAGAAGCAGGTATCGCCTGTGCATGCCTTTAACCCGAGTTTATTAAGTGCAGCATCGAGTTTCTTATGCCACTGGCGGCCAGCTTGTCGAAGACCATAAAGTGCTTTATTCAAACGGCACACTTTATTCCCCCCCTTTAAAAGCTGTAGCATTTGGTTTGCTCTTCTTATTATATCGCTGTCACTATCAACATCTTCAAGTAGAATTTGCAAAGCCCTTCGAATGTAATCCGGCGGTTCCATAAATATTTCTTCTTCCAAGCGTCCGTTTAAGTAGGCAGCTACGACATCCATTTGATGAACCTCCATATTTTCACGTGCCGCCAATGCCATAAGAAGTCGAACAGATTCAAGACGAGTTACAGGTGCATAAGTGTCCGTGAAATCAACTCCTCGACACTGAGAAAAACCTCTTGCTACTACACGAGCCTTTTTACGGTCCAGCGAGCCATCTGGTTTGATTTTGTTGCGTAACACAATCTTGCTGGATACAATTGTTCTATTTGTTGGTCTGTCGACAAGTTCCCACGTCTCATTTTTGATCAGCGCTCGAACTTCTTCCGCAATAGCTTTAAGCCAAACATCAGCTTCCGCCCCATTCATTGCATCTTCCAATGACACCTCTCCGATGTTTGCGGCTTCGCCAATTAAAAGCTGCTCGTCTTCTGGATCGGCATAAGTCTCATCGCTTGGCTCCACTTGGTGAGTTTCTGTATCGTCATATTCTAATTTGTTCACCTTTGGCTTCTCATCGACAGTGAACGTTTTTGGCCTAGTTCGATGTACATTTAACGATTTATTTGGAATATAATTCAAAGTACTTAGCTTTCCTCTGTTGTTTGATGTGGGTGTAGATTTTTCGAACTCCGCACCTGAATCCGTTGACATCTTTGTAGCTTCTGCCACACATTCCTGTTTTTTGATATCGGTAAGTGTCGGTCTACTTTTGTTACAAACCATTTCATTTTCCAACACGCGTACATCCCTGGCTAAAGCAACCTTCTTGTCTTCAAAAATCCAGACACGATAGCCTTTACATTCATCCGAGTACCCCACAAAAACACCTTCCTTCGATCGAGGTTCAAATTTTCCCTTTCCTGGAGTTTTATTCAGTACAAATGTCTTTGATCCAAAAACCTTCAGATTGCTCAAATCCGGCAACTTCTTATTCCATATCTCGAATGGTGTGTGACCCTCCAGGCTGGTTGTTGGACATCTATTTCTTAAATAATTTGATGTTGCTATCGCTTCTGCCCAGAACACATTTTCAAGTCCAGATTGCAGGAGTAGACAACGGGCCATTTCAACAAGAGTTCTGTTTTTGCGTTCTGCAACCCCGTTTTGTTGTGGTGTATTTGGAATGGTGAGACGACGTCGAATCCCATTTGCTTTTAAAAACTCATCAAATTCTCTATTGCAGTATTCACGTCCGTTGTCTGACATTAAGCACTTTATTTTACATCCTGTCTGTGTCTCGACACGAACCTTGTAATCTTTGAAGATTTGAAAGACATCACTCTTATTTCTGAGAAAATAAAGTTCGCACCATCGGCTTCTGTCATCGATAAACGTGACGAAATAACGACAATTTCTAAAAGACGCCGTTCTTGATGGTCCCCAGATGTCCGTGTGTACTAACTCCAGAATGTTCGTGGATCTTTTTGACTTTTTCGGAAATGGCAAGGATGTCATTTTTCCCCGAAGACACACCTCGCAAGATATTGAATCGTTTATGTTTTTGATCGTCAAACCTGTAGCCAATTTCCTTTGAGATATTTTCAGGAGGTCGTTTACGTTGAGATGACCAAGTCTGCGATGCCATAGGTCCAAATTTGTAACGCTGATTGAAGCAGCATTGGCTTCTTCAATTTCATTTGGAACAAAGTATAAATGCCCGACACGTTGCGCAATCAGTTTGATTTGACCATCCTCCCCACGCACTATTGCTTCCTTTTTGTTGAATGTGACTTCATTTCCGTGGTCTGTAATTCTTGCTACAGAAAGGAGATTGGTTCTCAGGTTTTCAACTAAAAGAGTGTCATGGAGTTTTATTGACCTTTGTGTGTTTCCATTCTTCACGCATATTTCGGCAGTACCTTTGGCATCCACATTCGCGAACGCATCGTTTGCCAACAACAGCTTGGCTTTATTCATAATTTGTGGCTTATTCACGAAAATCTGTAAGTCATTGCACATGTGAGATGTGCAGCCACTATCCAAGCACCACTGCCTTTCACTTGTACCACACACACTTTGCCAGGCTGTTTCTCCTTTTTCCGATGTATGGAAAGCATCACCAACGATTCTCGTTTCTGCTCTCGCTGAGGATTCCAACCCATTGTACTCTCGTGACCTTTTATCGGGACATTCAGATGCCTTGTGACCAATTTTGTGGCATTTGTAGCATTTGTACCTAAATGTCTTTTGATCAGATGATTGACCGTCCTTTGAGTGCACGTTGTATTGCTTCCTGGGTGCTCCACGGTTGAATCTGAACGTTTTGTTCTTGTTACCTGAACGAACGAACATTGCTTCTGTGTTGCCCTCCGAGTTTCGCTGATTTTGAGCTTCAGTTTTCTCCAATATTTTTTCCCTGAGAATAGAAGGCAACGGTAAGGTGTCATGGGATTCTATTGCACATCGAAACAATTCGAAACTTGGCGGTAATCCATTCAGAAGTAAAATGGATAACAGCTCTTCATGAATATCTATGCCCATGCATTTTAGCTGCGCAACGGCATCAAAGAACTCCATAAGATGTTCACGTATGTCATCAGTTTCACGCATCCTGTAGGTTGCTACGCGTTTGAGTAGTGTTGCTTTCTTTACTGGCCCTGTCGATGCAAATTCTGATTTTAGACGTTCCCAAACTTGTACTGATGTGTCCAATCCTTTGACCAATCGTAATAGACTCGGATCAATAGCGATGATCAAATCTGATTTTGCCTTTGCATCTTCTTCCAACCACTTTTCGAGTTTCTTGGAATTATCTTCTCCTTCGGGTTTTGGCATTTTACCACACGCATATTTCCAACTACCGTTTTTCGTCATAACAGCTTCTATCTGCATGACCCACGTATCGTAGTTGTCGTTGGTGAGTGGTTTGATTGTATTCGATGACGCAGACATGGTGGTACACAACCCGAATTTTCTTTCCTTTTACTCTGGAACAAAAAATGTATATTTCACTTTTTATGAATGTACGGTGTCTGGGCCCATAACCTGTGCACGCTCTGCTGCAAAAGACGATGGTTTACGGAATACAAAAAAAACTTTATTGCGTACAAGATAGATGACATAAGATAGATGACATGAGTAGATGACATAAGTAAGTAGCGATCACTGCGCCATCGTGTGGTGACTGGAGCGCAGTTTGAAGCAATGTTCAACAGTTAGAATAAAGCATGCCCGAGGAATTGAATCTCAGCATCGTTTGCCCGGTCCATAAGAAAGGAGACCCCTATAACTGCGCCAACTATAGGGGAATAAGTCTCCTTAACATCGCATATAAGATCTTCTCTGCCGTATTGTGTGAACGCCTGAAACCGTTTGTGGATAACCTGATCGGCTCTTATCAGTGTGGTTTCAGGCCAGGTAAATCCAAAATAGACCAAATATTTACGCTACGGCAGATCTTGAAGAAGACCCAGGAATACCAAATCGACACTCACCACCTCTTCGTCGATTTCAAGGCCGCGTATGACAGCGTATATAGAGACGAGCCGTACAAAGCCATGTCTAGTTTTAACATCCCTGTCAAACTCGTCCGACTGTGCAGGATGACAATGGAGAATTCTCGCTGCTCCATTAAGGTCGATAATGACCAAACCGAGACCTTTGATGTTAAAAAAGGATTTAGGCAGGGCGACGCGCTGTCGTGCAACTTCTTCAACATCGTGCTTGAAAAGATCGTGCAAGAGTCACTGGCCAACACAAGAGGTACGATATATTTCAAGTCTACGCAACTGCTTGCGTACGCCGACGATATTGACGTAATTGGACGAAAACAGCAAGACGTCAATGAGGCTTTCGTGAGCATTGAGGTAGAAGCGGCTAAGATGGGTCTCAAGGTTAATGAGGGTAAAACCAAATACCTGCTTTCATCTAAAAGAGACGGACAACACCGACGTTTTGGCCAGAACGTCACCATGGGCTTTGAAGTGGTCAAGGAATTCGTCTACCTTGGCTCACTGATGACCAGCGACAACAACACCAGCGCTTAGATAAAACGCAGAATCACTCTTGCCAACCGCTGTTTCTTTGGGCTCAAGAGGCAATTGAGAAGTAGAGCCCTCTCTCGGAAAACCAAGGCGACACTATATAAGACCTTGATCATCCCAGTCCTCCTTTACGGCGCAGAGGCTTGGACCTTAACAAAAGCGGATGAAGATGCCCTTGGTCGTTTCGAGAGGAAAATTCTGCGCACTACGGTCCCGTTTGTTCAAACAGTGTATGGAGGAGAAGATATAACGAAGAACTCTACGGGTTGTACAGCGACATCGGCCTGGTACGACGTCTACGGATACAGCGTCTAAGGTGGCTAGGCCATGTAGAGCGCATGGAAGATACAGCTCCGACCCGAAAAGTCTTCGAATCCACTCCGGAAGGAAGGCGCGGCAGAGGACGGCCGCCTCAGCGGTGGCGCACGCAGGTGGAAGGGGACCTCAACCAACTGGGCGTGCGGCACTGGAAACAGCTGGCCAAAGACCGTGCCGGCTGGAGACGCTTGTTGGTTGAGGCCCAGGTTGACCGTGGACTGTAGCGCCACCTAAGTAAGTATGTAGTATTTGTGTAAGAAATGAGTGTAATTAAGGCTATCCTTAATAAGATTCAAACTATGTATGTATGTATGTTGGCGTTACAGTCCATGAAGAACCTGAGCCGAGCTTCTCTCAATCACCCATGTTGTGTGTGATTTCATTTTCCCATAGGTGAAAGGGACCTACAGTTTATTGCCGGTTTCGAACGGCGAATTGCGAGAAGCTTTTCATGACAATTTTACTACAGGGGGTTTTGTCAGAACCCCGCTGAGGAGAAACACAGTGAAAAACACGTTCGATGACATGGCTGTGTCGGGATTCGATCCCGGCGTCATCGGCGTCAGAGGCCAACACACTACCCACTGCGCCACGGTGCTCAAACTAACCTCACTTAAACTAACCTCACTTAAATAACTGAACAATATTTTTTTTCTGGCACACCATGATACATATGTGCTATTTATATGAACACCCAATTTGCAATGATCACTAGCTCTAACGATTGCAAAACCAGAAAAACCTAACCGGATCTTCTTTGTAGTATGTTTTCATATTCATAACGGTACTACCTTCGGATATTATGGCTTTACTCCTGTGCAGCTTGTAAGCTTTTTAAAAACTACTTTCAGGAAGATTAAAAAACACGCGCATTCGCTTATCCTTGCTTCTGTGCCAATTCTCTCGCCTTGGCACGCTCCAGCTTGACGATACGAGCCAAACTCTTCGAACCCCAGATACCGCCTCCCCGGTGTTTCCTGATCTCATCGTGACGATCGTTGTAGTTAGTCTTGACGGCTTCCAAGATCTTGCTCATGTTAGCCTTATCGTTGGCCTCAACACCAGTTAGGGCGAGTGCAGTGTAGGTCTTACGACGAACCAACAAGCCGAGACGGGCCTTGCCCTTGACAATACAGTATGGGACACCCATCTTGCGGCACAGGGCTGGCAGGAACAGCACCAACTCCAACGGATCGACATCGTGAGCAATCACGACCAGTTGTGCCTTCTTCTGTTCGACCAGTTTAGTGACAGTGTTGGTTCCGGATCTCACGAAGATTGGCTTCTTCTTGGGCTGGATTTCCTTGCCCTTTGCCATGGCCTCGGCGAGTTTCTTCAAACGTTGCTTCTTAGCCAGCGCCGATTCGGGCCTGTATTTTTCGAACAGTTTGAACGTCTGGACGGCAGTGGTCTTGTCCAGGGTCTGCGTGAACTGGTGAATTGGTGGTGGCACCTTCAAACGCTTCTGAAGCACGGCCTTTTGACGCTTTACGCGAATGTACTTGGGCCACGGTTGAGAGCACCGTGGCGCAGCGGGTAGTGTGCTGGCCTCTGACGCCGATGACTCGGGATCGAATCCCGACAGAACCATGTCATCGAACGTGTTTTTCACGGTGTTTCTCCTCAGCGGGGTTCTGACAAAACCCCCTGTAGTAAAATTGTCATGAAAAGCTTCTCGAAATTCGCCGTTCGGAACCGGCAATAAACTGTAGGTCCCTTTCACCTATGTGAAAAATGAAATCACACACAACATGGGTGATTGAGAGAAGCTCGGCTCAGGTTCTTCATGGACTGTAACGCCAACATACATACATACTTGGGCCATCGGACGAAGCGCGACAAGTCACGTTTGGGCTGGATATGCTGACCAATGCCGAAGTTCTTGTGCCGCTTCTCGAAGAGCTGATTGACAGTTTTCTTCACGACTGTTTTCTTAACGGCCAGCGGGGCTGGGGCCACTTTCTTGGTGACTGGCTTCTTCTTCGGTCTTGGCTTCTTAACAACCATTTTGGTTAATTGATAAAATCAATTAAGAGCTGCTTGTATGTCCGCCTGTCAAAAAGGTAAAAAAGGGAATGTGTATTGTGTGTACAGTGTGTATTGCAAGCAAATACACATTTGAATAAGGGTGTGCTATTTATAAGAACACCACTGTATATCCTCCTTGTACGGCTCAGTTGAATCCAGTCAATTCAATGGCAAGCACTCTTCATTTGCACACCACCAGTGAACGTATACGTTATGTATAAAGATGCTGGGTACCTTGGGAAGACTGATTAAATTTAATTGCTTCCCCGGGGCCACACTAGTGTTCGGTTCAATTCACACTTGTCGTCAAGCGGAGAAAGATCAAATATGTGCATGTAAGTCATGCGATTCCATCGGGCGCTTGTAATCTGTAAATGAAAGTGCTGCATGCATATCCAGTGGCTTTGATTTCCTTTGATACTCTCGCCCTTGTAATACGACACACGTCTGCAATTGTTTTCTTTTTTTTTTTTCTCTGTGATTTTAATTTCGAAAACTTATTTTAATTGAACAGATTAGAACAGCAACGTAACGTGTATGTGTTTTAAAAAAATCCCTTTCAAATGCTCGAATAGGCGGCCTAGATGGCATCGGTGAACGTAGGTATTTGTAGGCCATTACAAGCTGATAAAATAAATTTCCTATGGATTGAGGTGAGAGGAGTGTTCTCCTTTTTATTTGGTGTTCGTGGCTCATGGAGAATCGTCGCTACTATCTACTTGTACGTGCTTGGATTGTGTAAATTCAAATTCTTCCACAAGCGGTTTGAAAACAATGGACTTACCATTTGGGCAGGGCGATGCGCTGTCGTGTGATTTCTTCAACATCATATTGGAAATGATTGTGCAAAAATCACTGGCCAATACAAGAGGCACAATCCATTTCAAATCCTTGCAACTCCTTGCATACGCCGACGACATTGACATAATGGGTAGATCACAGCGAGATGTCAATGAGGCGTTTGCGAGTATTGAGATGGAGGCGGCGAGAATTGGTTTGGCGGTAAACGAGGCCAAAACTAAATATATGCTGTCATCAAAAAAGGACGCTCACCACCGACGTCTTGGCCAGAACGTTTGTATAGGCAGATATAAGTTCGAGGTAGTTAAGGAGCTGAAGAACAACAAGGCCGCAGGCTCACATGGCTTGCCATCAGAGCTCTTCAAGGCTGGCGGCGATGTTCTGGTAGGGAGCATGCACCAGATCATCTGCAGAATTCGGGAAGATGAAAGCATGCCCGACGACTGGAATACCAGCTCTATATGCCCCATCCACAAAAAAGGCGATCCTACCTCTTGCAAGAACTATAGAGGTATATCCCTGCTCAATGTCGCATACAAGATCCTGTCCAGCGTATTGTGTGAACGTCTAAAACCATTTTGCACCGCACTAATCGGCAGCTACCAGTGCGGCTTCCGGCCCGGCAAATCGACTATAGACCAAATTTTCACACTTCGACAAATCCTGGAAAGACCAACGAGTTTCGAATCGATACACACCATCTTTTCATCGATTTCAAAGCCGCATACGACAGCATTCATCGTGAAGAACTGTTTGGGGCGATGGCCGAATTGGGGATTCCGGTAAAACTGATCCAGTTGTGTCGCGCCACGCTAAAAAACACACAATGCACCGTGCAACTCGGTTCTAGGACCTCGGAACTATTCGAAACATGCACCGGATTTCGGCAAGGAGATGCGCTGTCATGTGACTTCTTCAACCTGGTGCTGGAGCAGATAGTGCGACGGGCAGGCGTCAACAGGGAAGGCACTATCTTTTACAAGTCTATCCAGCTGCTAGGATACGCGGATGATATCGACATCATCGCGTGTTCTCGCCGTGGCATTGTGGAAGCATTTACGGCGATTGAAGAACAGGCGAAACGAGTTGGTCTTAAGATCAATGAGGACAAAACGAAATACATGCTGTCAAGCAAAAACCAATCCATCGCTCACCACCTGGGACAAAATATAACAATTGACAGCTACAGTGGAGATCCGGCATAGAATCGCCCTTGGCAACCGCTGCTACTTCGGCTTGTCCAAACAACTGGGGTCAAAACTCCTCACTCGAAAGACCAAAGTCATGCTTTACAAAACGCTCATTCTGCCAGTCTTGCTCAGGGATAAAGAATGAGATACCAAACTTTCGTACGTCTGCCCGTTGATCCCCGCAGGGGTTGGTTGTTGCTTTTGTAATTAAAGCGGCCCCTAGACGCCTAATAATATTGTGCAATATTTGATATTGCACAATATTATTGTTCGTCTGTAGATAATATTGCAAGATTGTGCGATATATTGCGGAAAATCAAAACGCTTTTGACTTTTAATACAAATATGAGCGGTCAACTAAATTATTGGGAAAAATATTGAACCGTCTGGGGCTGCAAGCCAATAAAATTGTGCAATATTTTGCACAATAATATTGAGCGTCTAGAGGCCGCTTTAAAAACAACGCTTTTGACTTAAGAGTCAAGGCGACATAGTCAAGACGCCGTCAAACCGTCAAGACGCCGTCAAACCGCAACGCGTTTGTAGGGGCTAGTTGTCAAAATGGCTGTCAAAGCCAAAAGATTGGTATCTCATTCTTTATCCCTGGTCTTGCTGTACGGAGTCGTAAGCTGGACGATAAGCAGGACAGCGGAGCTGATTTTGGGTTCTTTCGAAAGAAAAATTCTGCGCCGGATATTTGGTCCTGTCTGTGAGGAAGGTGAATGGAGAAGAAGACACAACCGCGAACTCTACGAGCTGTACCACGATGTGGATGTAGTCCGGAAGGCAAGGATCCGTCGACTACACTGGCTCGGCCACATCGAGCGCATGGGCATCAACGCTCCAGCTAAGAGAGTCTTCGACTCCGAGCCTCCTGGTTCGAGAAGAAGAGGAAGACCGAACCTCCGGTATAAAGACCAAGTAATCGCGGATGTGAGACATCTTGGTCTTGATAACTGGAAGTAGCGTGCCCGGAACCATCCAGGACGGAAGGCAGCTATAGCTCAGGCTCAGATCCTCCATGGATCGATGGCCTGATAAGTAAGTTCAAGGACTTAATATACTCAATCTTAATAGAGTAGATATCAGAAGACTAGTCAGGTAACTTACAGGAAACTTTGGTCTGAGATTTCACCTCAATAAAACGAACCTCTCGTCTAAAACTGAGTGTCGAATCTCTCTTGAGCACGAAGAACTTGCAGAGCACATTCTATGTGAGTGTGCTGCTCCTTGCCATCTTAGGAAGCGTATCCTTCTCAGTGAAATTATGACTTCTGAGGGGATCTTCTCAGCTCCTACAAGAGATATTCTCAAATTCATTAAGAAACTTAAGGAAGTGGTGAAGCTCCTCGCCTAACCGGCTAGTAGGCAAAACATATGTATGTATAAAGGTCACAGTGCCTCATGCTATTTGTTAGCACTACTCCCTTATTAAAAAAGAAAAAAATTAGATTGGACATTGACTGTTGGCATTTTCGACCAGTAAATATATAAAGGTGCCGTGGCGCAGTGGTTAGTGTGTTGGACTCTGACGCACGATGAGCGAGTTCGGATCCCGATAACACCCACGCCATTGAATGTTTATTTCGCGGCGTCCCTCCTCTGCGGGGTACTGGCAAAATCCCCCCTAGTATACTTGATATGAAAAAGCTTCTCGACTCACGCCGTTCGGAACCGGCAAAAAACTGTAGGTCCCTTTCACCTATGGAAAAATTAAATCACACACAACATGGGTGATTGAGAGAAGCTCGGCTTTGGTCCACCATGGGCTGTAACGCCACCAAAGAAAAGAAGAAATATATGAATTATAAAGGGGGGAGGGAGCGTGCAAACAGAGCAAAGAAATTGATAGCGTTTAACATGGCTAACGAGAGCTTTCATCTCTGTCCCTGCTCAATCCAAGTTGACACACAGCCTCCGCGTGGCCCCCCCCCCCCTGGATAGCTACCCTGGCACCCGCCAGGTAGTGAACCAATGTGTGCAGCGACCCAACCCCTTGTTCCTGGGGAAAGAGGAAGCTGGCCCTCCAGGTTGGTGGTTGTGCTTAGGGGTAACATCTCTATCACGTAAAAACCTACTTATTCCAAAACGACAACAAGCCTCGGATACGGACGGATACAAAGCTGACGACCCCCGCAAACGACTAACGGACTTGAGAGTCTGCACCTGGAATGTGAGGTCCCTTAATAGACCGGGAGCAGGCGATCAATTGGAGCAAACCCTCAACTGCTATAAAGCAGATATAACCGCACCCCAAGAAGTGCGATGGGATGGACCAGGCAAAAGACGGATGAAAAAACTGCGACATCTACTACGGGAACTGCTACAAGGAGAACAATCAGCGCCTATTCGGGTGCGGGTTCGTTATTCGAGGAAGACTCCGACAAAAAGTCTTAAACTTCCGGGATATAAGCGAACGCCTCATAACAATCCGCATCAAAGCTAAATTTGGAAACATTAGCTTAATATGCGCTCACGCCCCAACGGAAGAAAAGGACGATCCACTCAAAGAAGAATTCTACGATCTCCTAGACAGAACAGGAGATTTTAATGCAAAACTGGACAAAGAGGACATATTTGAGTCGATCATAGGAAAGCATAGCCTCCATAATACCACATCCGACAACGGACTTAGGCTAATCGATTTCCTAGCGGGGCGTAACCTCCTTGTAGCAAGCACGCGATTCCCCAATCTCAACATCCACAAGGGTACCTGGCGGTCTTTTGATCAATCGACCACCAACCAGATTGATCACATTGCGATCGACGCCAGACACTCGTCCTGTATTCTCGATGTACGAACCTTCCGCGGGGCCAACATCGACCTGGACCACTACCTGTAGCCAAGGTACGAATTTTACAACAAGGTAAAACGAACATGCCATGGCTACAAAGCCAGTGTGGCGGCCTGCAGGGATGAAAATGGAGAACTGGTAGTAGAGTCGCAGTCGATGCTGAGGATTTGGAAAGACCACTTCTGCAGACTGTATAACGGCGATGATAGACAAGATACCGCTGTCAGGCAGAACGAGTCATTCGCAATGGACCACGAAGTAACAGAATTCGGTCCACCCGACCTAGACGAAGTCAAAATAGCGATATCAAGACTTAAGTCTAATAAAGCCGCTGGCGCAGACGGCCTGTCTGCTGAGCTTTTTAAGGCGGCTGGAGATGAGCTGGTAAGGTGCATGCACCATCTCATCTGCAAGGTATGGTCGGAGGAAAGCATGCCCAACGAATGGAATCTCAGCATCGTTTGCCCGGTCCATAAGAAAGGAGACCCCTATAACTGCGCCAACTATAGGGGAATAAGTCTCCTTAACATCGCATATAAGATCTTCTCTGCCGTATTGTGTGAACGCCTGAAACCGTTTGTGGATAACCTGATCGGTTCTTATCAGTGTGGTCTCGGGCCAGGTAAATCCACAATAGACCAAATATTTACGATACGGCAGATCTTGGAGAAGACCCAGGAATACCAAATCGACACTCACCACCTCTTCGTCGATTTCAAGGCCGCGTATGACAGCGTATATAGAGACGAGCTGTACAAAGCCATGTGTAGTTTTAATATCCCTGCCAAACTCATCCGACTGTGCAGGATGACAATGGAGAATTCTCGTTGCTCCATTAAGGTCGGTAATGAGCATACCGAGACCTTTGATGTTAAAAAAGGATTTAGGCAGGGCGACGCGCTGTCGTGCAACTTTTTCAACATCGTGCTTGAAAAGATTGTGCAAGAGTCACTGGCCAACACAAGAGGTACGATCTATTTCAAGTCTACGCAATTGCTTGCGTACGCCGACGATATTGACGTAATTGGACGAAAACAGCAAGACGTCAGTGAGGCTTTTGTGAGCATTGAGGTAGAAGCGGCTAAGATGGGTCTCAAGGTTAATGAGGGTAAAACCAAATATCTGCTGTCATCTAAAAGAGACGGACAACACCGACGTATTGGCCAGAACGTCACCACGGGCGGATATAACTTTGAAGTGGTCAAGGAATTCGTCTACCTTGGCTCACTGATTACCAGCGACAACAACACCAGCGCTGAGATAAAACGCAGAATCACTCTTGCCAACCGCTGTTTCTTTGGGCTCAAGAGGCAATTGAGAAGTAGAGCCCTCTCTCGGAAAACCAAGGTGACACTATATAAGACCTTGATCATCCCAGTCCTCCTTTACGGCGCAGAGGTTTGGACCTTAACAAAAGCGGATGAAGATGCCCTTGGCCGTTTCGAGAGGAAAATTCTGCGCACTTTCTACGGTCCCGTTTGTTCAAACGGTGTATGGAGGAGAAGATATAACGAAGAACTGTACGGGTTGTACAGCGACATCGGCCTGGTACGACGTCTACGGATACAGCGTCTAAGGTGGCTAGGCCATGTAGAACGCATGAAAGATACAGCTCCGACCCGAAAAGTCTTCGAATCCACTCCGGAAGGAAGGCGCGGCAGAGGACGGCCGCCTCAGCGGTGGTGCACGCAGGTGGAAAGGGACCTCAACCACCTGGGCGTGCGGCACTGGAAACAGCTGGCCAAAGACCGTGCCGGCTGGAGACGCTTGTTGGTTGAGGCCCAGGTTCACCACGGACTGTAGCGCCACCTAAGTAAGTAAGTATATGACAGCGTGTATAGAGATGAGCTATACAAAGCCATGTCTAGTTTTAACATCTCTGCCATACTCGTCCGACTGTGCAGGATGACAATGGAGAATTCTCGCTGCTCCATTAAGGTCGGTAATGAGCAAACCGAGACCTTTGATGTTAAAAAAGGATTTAGGCAAGGTGACGCGCTGTCATGTAACTTTTTCAACATCGTGCTTGAAAAGATCGTGCAAGAGTCACTGGCCAACACAAGAGGTACGATTTATTTCAAGTCTACGCAATTGCTTGCGTACGCCGACGACATTGACGTGATTGGACGGACACAGCTAGATGTCAATGAGGCCTTTGCAAGCATTGAGGTAGAAGCGGCTAAGATGGGCCTCAAGGTTAATGAGGGTAAGACCAAATATCTGCTTTTATTTTAAAGAGACGGACAACACCGACGTATTGGCCAGAACGTCACCATGGGCGGATATAACTTTGAAGTGGTCAAGGAATTCGTCTACCTTGGCTCACTGATGACCAGCGACAACAACATCAGCGCTGAGATAAAACGCAGAATCACTCTTGCCAACCGCTGTTTCTTTGGGCTCAAGAGGCAATTGAGAAGTAGAGCCCTCTCTCGGAAAACCAAACTATAGAAGACCTCAATCATCCCAGTCCTTAACAAAAGCGGATGAAGATGCCCTTGGTCGTTTCGAGAGGAAAATTCTGCGCACTATCTACGGTCCCGTTTGTTAAGTGTATGGAGGAGAAGATATAACGACGTCTACGGATACAGCGTCTAAGGTGGCTAGGCCATGTAGAGCGCATGGAAAATACAGCACCGGCCCGAAGAGTCTTCGAATCCACTCCGGAAGGAAGGCGCGGCAGAGGACGGCCGCATCATCGGTGGCGCACGCAGGTGGAAGGGGACCTTTACCAACTGGGCGTGCGACGCTGGAAACAGCTGGCCAAGGACAGTGCCAGCTGGAGACGCTTGTTGGTTGAGGCCCAAGTTCACCACGGACTGTAGCGCCACCTAAGTAAGTAAGTAAGTATATGAATTATAAAGCGACTGGCTAATACCATATACCAGATATACAATTAAAGATTAAAAGACGTTCTTAACTTGTAAAACTGAATGGTTATCGCCGACGAGAAGATAATTTCTGTGGGCACTCGTCATCTATTAGGGGTAGAACAGAGTAGAAAAAATAAAAAAAAATTACCAAAACTAGGGGCATGATACTGCATGATCTTGTCTCAAACCTTATAGTTAGTACTACCGAAAGCTCTCTACACTTGTAAGAAAGCCCTAGGAAAAAAATGGGGATTCAACCCCAAGATCACCCTATGGCTCTACATCACGGTCGCTAGACCCATACTAATGTATGGAGTGATAGTCTGGTGGACTGCACTGGACAAGACAACATACCACAAACGTCTCGAGAAGGTACAAAGGATGTCATGCATGTGCATTACCGGGGCCCTTAGGTCCACCCCAACGGCTGCGCTTAACATGATACTAGACCTTACACCACTCGATATTTTCGGTAAGCAAATTGCCACACACACGGCCATAAGACTAAAAGCCAACTCGAAATGGGCGAGTAATGTCACTGGCCACTCCTCCATCCTGCAAAACAGGATAACTATGACAGAAAACATAGACCACACAGAACCCACCATAGTCTTGGACAAAAACTTTACGATGATCTATCCGGACAGGAAGAACTGGACCCGCCAAGCTCAACCGCGCAGAAACTGTGTGGATTTCTACACTGACGGGTCTAAAACCAAAGACGGGGTGGGCAGTGGAGTTTTCTGCAAACAACTCAAGCTATATAAAGCTCTAAGATGACCAGATCACTGCAGCGTTTTCCAGGCGGAACTGTTGGCAATAAAAGAGGCTTTGTCTTGGCTGAAGTGGAACGTAATATCCACCACGGATATTCGAATTCTCACAGACAGTCATGCAGCCTTAAAGTCGTTGGAGTCCTATGTGTACACATCAAAATCTAGTCTCGACTGTCGCCGATCTCTTAACGAGATGGCAGAACAGTTCAACATACAGCTTATCTGGCTACCGGGACACAGCGACATTACAGGTAATGAAAAAGCCGACACACTCGCCAAACAAGGAACGACGCTACAATCAATCGTGGCTTGTGAGGGAGTACCCTTTACAACAATTAAACATAATCTAGCCAATCTCGCCAGGGCCGAGACGAACCTGAGATGGACCCAGGGACATACCTGCGTCATCACCAGGCAAATCTGGCCTCGGCTTTGACAGCCAACGCACAAGGAGTATAATCTCCCTAAAAAGAACTGACATCTACAAGGTCATTGGTGTCATCACAGGACACTGCCTCATTGGTAGTCACGCACAAAAACTAGGAATAGTTCCGAATGATTTCTGCAGAAGCTGTCAGGACGAGGAAGAGGTCGAATCCATTCACCACCTTCTCTGTGCCTGTCCAGCTTTTTGCAACATCAGGAAACGTTACCTAGGCTCTTACTTCCTTAACGGCCTGACAGATGTTCAGAAAGTAGGGATACTTGATCTTCTTAACTTCTTAAGAAGCACAAAATGGTTCCACGAATAGGGGGGTAAAACCCCCTCGTAGCTGCACAACGGGCCTCCCTGGCCTATGTGCATTCTTTTCAATTCTGGGAAGGCTACAAACCTACCTACCTACCTAGTACTACCGAAAATATGTTGATTTAAAATGAATGGTATTCCACGAAACCTGACTTGATCATTCATATAATATCGGCCACAGATAAGAGCCCAACTTTCAAGGAAACATTTCCAAATGACTTTCGCAGGTGAGCTGATTCTAGTTCTAATGGGATTGGATTATTCGATTTGAATTTGAATTAGATCGATGAAAATATGCGCTGCTATTGGACAGATTAACCGAATCACAGTCTTTGGAACGCTATTTTTACGTTAATCTACCTTATTTGTTGGTATATGTATTGAGAAATCTAGTTTTTTGTAGATTGATGCATAGTGGTACGAGACTGGTTTCTGCCTTGACGTATTTTAGTTCCTTGTTTCACTCTCCCTCTTTCTCTTCTATTTAGTTATGTGGAGAAACCTTAGTCGCATTGAAATAGCATTTCCAATGGACAGAAATATGATAAACTAAGGTGGTAACCTTAGTTCACCTTAACTCGGTGAACACCTTACCGATAGTTTTGATGTCAAAAAAGGATTTAGGCAGGGCGATGCGCTGTAGTGTGATTTCTTCAACATCATATTGCAAATGATTGTGCAAAAATCACTGGCCAATACAAGAGGCACATTCTATTTCAAATCCGCGCAACTCCTTGCATACGCCGACGATATTGACATAATAGGTAGATCACAGCGAGATCTCAATGAGGCGTTTGCGAGTATTGAGATGGAGGCGGCGAAAATTGGTTTGACGGTAAACGAGGGCAAAACTAAATATATGCTGTCATCAAAAAAAGGACGCTCACCACCGACGTCTTGGCCAGAGGTAGTTAAGGACTTCGTCTACCTTGGCTCCGCAGTGACCTGGAACAACGACATCAGTTCCGAAATCAAACGCAGAATCACTCCTGCCAATCGCTGTTTCTTTGGGCTCAGGAGGCAACTGAGTAATAGAGCCCTCTCCCGAACGACAAAGTTGATTCTATATAAGATCCTTATCATCCCGGTCCTGTTGTACGGCGCAGAAGCATGGACACTATCAACAGCGGATGAGGAGGCCCTTGGTCGGTTCGAGAGAAAGAGAGAAAGATTTTGCGCGTGATTTTTGGGCGTATAAACGCAGACGGGGGATGGAGGAGAAGATTCAACCACAAACTTTACGGGCTGTACAGCGACATGAGCCTAGTCAGGCGTCTACGGATTGAACGCCTAAGATGGCTGGGCCATGTAGAGCGAATGGACACCACAGCTCCAGCCCGGAGAGTCTATGAATCCAATCCCGAGGGACGAAGAAGCAGAGGACGGCCGCACTTAAGATGGCGCACACAGGTGGAAGGGGACCTCAGCCAACTGGGTGTTCGGCATTGGAAAAGGCTAGCGAAAGATCGTGCTAGATGGATGTAGACGCTTTTTTTTTTTTTTTTTTTTTTTTTTTTTGAATTTGCGCGCACTCAAGGTCTAATAATTTTATTATGTCGGCGACACAGTGCGGGCAGAAGGTAGAGAGGAAGAGGAATAGAGGAGATGCCGATGGACATTGATCTTAAATGCTTGCATGTTGCATAGAGGGAGGAAAACCGAATCCGGCAGGGAGTTCCAGATTCGTGTGGTCCGGTTAATGAAAGATTCTCTATATTTGAAAGCACGTCCGAAAGCGGGCTTCAGAGTATATTGGTGAGCATTCCTAGAGAGACGTGTATTGCGGGGGAAGTGATGAAGGGGCGGAATGCAACTGGCTATTACATCAGAGCATTTTTGGTGGTAGTAACGATAAAACAGGGAGAGGCAGGTAACATTCCTGCGGTGTTCCAGCGAGTCTAGTGTTTTGGTAATGCTGGAGTCACCTATCAGTTTTATGGCTCGTTTTTGTATTCTGTCTAGTAGGTGCAGTGAGGTCTTGGAAGCACCGGACCAGACATGAGCGTCAAACTCTAATTTGGGGCGAATGAACGCCTTATAGATTGTAGCCAGATCTAAGGGTGAGAAATATTTCTTGCATCTGTATTAGAATCCTAGGCATTTCGCAGCATTCTTGGCGACACTGAATATATGGTCGCTCCAATTAAGATTGTGAGCAACACTCATACCCAGGATGGAAAGCTTTTCAGTTTCTGAGATGCAAGTGCGGGTTAGTTATACGCTTTAACGACAAGAGACAGCATTGTGTTTTGGAAGCATTCAATTCCACTCTATTGTTTTACCCCATTGGATGATGCTTTCGATATCGGAATTTAATGAGCTTAACATACGCTGCCGCTCATTATCTACAACCGAAGTGCAGGGTCGTAAACTGGTGAACGAATATGAGAAGCTGAGGGTACTGTCGTCAGCGAAGGAGTGAATTGGATTAGAAGTAACAGACAAGAGATCATTTATAAAAATAAGAAAGAGTGTCGGAGACAAAACGGAGCCCTGGGGAACACCGGCATTTATGTTGGCTGAGGCCCAGGTTCACCCCGAACTGTAGCGCCCACTAAGAAGAAGAAGAAGGTGGTAAGTTGTTCTCTGCAGGAACCATTTCCGGACCACTCCTTTTCCATCCGAATCTTCTGTGTATACGAAACCAGTCTTATACCACCACAGAATGTTGCATGTACAGGATACAGAGACAGTGATAGCTCGTATGTCCAATTTGGCATCTTGTTCGATGTTCAAAACCATTACAACGACCAAAGGGGGTCAACATTGGCAATGCCTCTGACATCAGCCATTCCGGTTTATCCCCGTAACAAGCATTACTTTATTTGAAGTTGACATGACGCCTTCAGATTTATTTAAACCCTAGCTTTATTCCACTCCATGGAAACCAAAACCTATAAGGCACTTTAAATGTGTTCACAACCCCTTAATGTTAGTCGACTGGAGTGACTACAAACATTTATTGTCGATTCTAAAAACCACATGGAAGTGTTGGCAGTTTTGAGATATTCAAATTTAACTTAAGCTAAATTTCCATTAATATGTGATATGTAATTTATAGATACATATGTATGCATATATAAACAAATGAATGAATTTGAATAAATTAAAAAGGCAGTTCACCGCATTAGCTGAGTTCACTGGCAACTGATTTGTCGTAGGCGAACATGTAAAGAGGTGAGTGAGCTGTGACTTCTTGCGTGGCTTCCAGCTTATAGTATTGGCTTTAATCAAACTCTATTTTGCCACCGTCCTAATGTATTATTCGATTCACAAAATTGGGTTGTTCTATTTGTCTTAAATAGCATAGACCTTAATCGAGTTACTAATAGAATAGTATTATATAAGAAAATATAATTCAAATGAATTGAATTAATTGCAAATGTACGAATCAATTGACCCCAGCTTAACCGATAACCACACAACATACTTGAAATTGATTTAAAGCACACCTTCAGTTGGTTGATATTCAAATTCTCGCGAACGATAAGCTAATCAGATAAGAGAGCTGGCTTCACCCAATGTCACAGAAAGTATCGATACCGGGTCACGAATAAAATCAAGTAATTATTTAAAATTCAGATTCTTTCGGTTTAAATAAACATTTTGGCCAGCTATAGCCATTCACATTAATTAATTAAAATTAAGTAATCATTAAAATTAAATGAGGGCAATTCGGAGTGGAACAAACGACAACATCCGTCTCGGACAAATTGAAAACTTCTACTGAAACCAGCACCTTGCGTAAAATGATTTTATACCTCGACTCGAAGAAATGGTATGCATGCACCGACACACGGATTGGGGGTGCTCTGTCTGTAGTAAACCTGTTGCGTTCCGCAACTGGATTGACATATGTCATGATATAGAATGCTTTTTCATTCACTGTTCTCTGCGTCTTTTTAGTCTCTTTCCTTACAGGAAGTACGTCATGCATGGCAATCTTCAGTACTTGAGCCGTTAGGTCTTTAAACATATCTGTTTTTTGTGTAAACACATTTATACATTACTCGTACATATACAGTAGCTGACACAGTCATCTTCAAGAGCAGATTTGCTTTAAAAGCTTTTCTGAATAAATTGCAACTCAAATCGAAGGGACTACTTTTAATATGAGGATATTCGAGTGTGTTGATATGATGGTTGTTTGGTTATGCACTCCACACACGATTCAATTCAGTTTTCAACTGAATCGGTTGTTGCCGAAATCAACGATCTAGTACTGTTCACTAACAAATATAAAATTCCCGACGGGGTGGCGGCGGGCTAACAATCCGCCCACGTAAAAAAAACTTAAAGTTATGAATGAGCAAGATGCCTCGGATACACGGACGGATACTCGACGACGACAACGCACGAAAAAGGAACACGATTTGCGAGTATGCTCCTGGAATGTCAGAACACTGTACACTCCCGGAGCTGCTCATAAACTAGAAGGAATCCTCACGCAGTACAAGGCGGATATTACTGCGGTCCAGGAAATACGCTGGATAGGAAACGGTATGATTAGGAAGAAAAATTGCGACATTTATTACAGCTGTCACAAAAGGTTGCACTTACTGGGATGCGGATTTGTCGTGGGAAAGCGGTTAAGGTCGAAGGTCATCAACTTTAAACCTATAAGCGATCGCCTGGCTGTGATCCGCATCAGAGGCAGATTTTATAACATCAGCCATATATGTGCACACGCCCCTACCGACGAGGCTGAAGACCCTATCAAGGAGGACTTCTATGACCTCCTGGACAACGCCTACGGAGCTTGTCCGGAGTACGATGTAAAAATCGTGCTCGGGAACTTCAACGCCAAAATCGGTAAGGAAAACACCCTTGGCGGAGTGATCGGAAAGCACAGCCTCAACGATACAACAACAGATAACGGCTTCCGACTCGCTGACTTTGCGACAGCTCGTAATGCGGTGATAAGTAGCACAAGATTCCCTCGCAAGCGAATCCACACAGCAACCTGGCGATCTCCGGACGGTCGAACCGCCAACTAAATCGACCATGTGCTCATTGACGCAAGGCACTCGTCAAACATCCTGGATGTGCGAATATTCAGAGGGGCGAATGTCGACTCTGACCACTTCCTCGTAGCAGCAAGATCCAGAGCTCGACTGTCCAATGTCAGAAAGCTGCATCAGGAGGAGGTTCGACATTGGGCGCCTGAGCATACCGGAGGTTGCCAGAGTCTACAGGGAGCAGCTGAGCGAAAGACTCTACGGTATGCCTACGTCGAACACAAATGCCAATAATATGTGGCTGCATTGCCGCTCGGCCATTCAGGAAGTAGCAGAAACCACCTTAGGATACCTACCACCCCTTACAAGAAACCCGTGGTATGATGGCGAGTGTGAGCAGAAAAAGGCAGCAACCGACGAGGCGTACCAAGAGGCGCTGCAGAGGAAAACCAGGGCAGCGCAAGAAGAGTACCGAGCCAGAAGAAGGGAGGAGAAAAAAACTACTGCGACAAAAGAAAAGAATCTTCGCAGCCTCCCATCTCAGGGATATCGAGGAGTCTAGGGATAAGTAAGACCTTGCAGGAGGCTTCAAAAAGGGCACCCAGGCTCTTCGAAACTGTGAGAGTAATCTTGTCACCGACCCGCAGGGAATAGTGGATGTATTTAAGCAGCACTTCCAGCAGCTGCTTAACGAGCATGATCAAGAGAGAGTGGTAGGGACCGAGGAAATCCTAACTCCAGCCGCTGAAGTAGACCTCCCACCCAGCATCGAAGAAGTCGGCACAGCTATTCAGAAGCTGAAGAACAACAAGGCCGCAGGCTCAGATGGCTTGCCATCAGAGCACTTCAAGGCTGGCGGCGATGTTCTGGTAGGGAGCATGCACCAGATCATCTGCAGAATTTGGGAAGATGAAAGCATGCCCGACGACCGGAATACCAGCTCAATATGTCCCATCCACAAAAAAGGCTATCCTACCTCTTGCAAGAACTATTGAGGTATATCCCTGCTCAATGTCGCATACAAGATCCTGTCCAGCGTATTGTGTGAACTTCTAAAACCATTTTGCACCGCACTAATCGGCAGCTACCAGTGCGGCTTCCGGCCCGGCAAATCGACTATAGACCAAATTTTCACACTTCGACAAATCCTGGAAAGACCAACGAGTTTCGAATCGATACACACCATCTTTTCATCGATTTCAAAGCCGCATACGACAGCATTCATCGTGAAGAACTGTTTGGGGCGGTGGCCGAATTCGGGATTCCGGTAAAACTGATCCAGTTGTGTCGCGCCACGCTAAAAAACACGCGATGCACCGTGCAACTCGGTTCTAGGACCTCGGAACCATTCGAAGCATGCACCGGATTTCGCCAAGGAGATGCGCTGTCATGTGACTTCTTCAACCTGGTGCTGGAGAAGATAGTGCTATCTATCTTTTATAAGTCCAACCAGCTACTAGGATACGCGGATGATATCGATATCATCGCGTGTTCTCGCCGTGGCATTGTGGAAGCATTCACGGCGATTGAAGAACAGGCGAAACGAGTTTTAGTCTTAAGATCAATGAGGACAAAACGAAATACATGCTGTCAAGCAAAAACCAATCCGTCGCTCACCACCTGGGACAAAATATAACAATTGACAGCTACAATTTCGAGGTAGTTAAGGAGTTTGTCTACCTCGGGGCAAACGTAAATTCCACAAATGACAGCACAGTGGAGATCCGGCATAGAATCGCCCCTGGCAACCGCTGCTACTTCGGCTTGTCCAAACAACTGGGGTCAAAACTCCTCACTCGAAAGACCAAAGTCATTCATTACAAAATGCTCATTCTGCCAGTCTTGCTGTACGGAGCCAAAAGCTGGACGATAAGCAGGACAGCGGAGCTGATTTTGGGTTCTTTCGAAAGAAAAATTCAGCGCCGGATATTTGGTCCTGTCTGTGAGGAAGGTGAATGGAGAAGAAGACACAACCGCGAACTCTACGAGCTGTACCAAGATGTGGATGTAGTACGGAAGGCAAGGATCCGTCGACTACACTGGCTCGGCCACATCGAGCGCATGGACATCAATGCTCCAGCTAAGAGGGTCTTCGACTCCGAGCCTCCTGGTTCGAGAAGAAGAGGAAGACCGAACCTCCGGTATAAAGACCAAGTAATAGCGGATGTAAGACATCTTGGTCTTGACAACTGGAAGCAGCGTGCCCGGGACCGTCAAGGATGGAAGGCAGCTATAGCTCAGGCTCAGATCCTCCGTGGACCGCTGGCCTGATAAGTAAGTAAGTATATATGTGTTAACTCGTCCAAGACAGTAAAGGGGCTGGTGACCAATGGGTAGCACCGGTCATAGCACAGCCTGTTCTAA
The DNA here is from genome assembly GCA_951905685.1 of Eumerus sabulonum. NCBI lineage: Eukaryota > Metazoa > Arthropoda > Insecta > Diptera > Syrphidae > Eumerus > Eumerus sabulonum. The sequence goes on from OX645060.1 coordinate 246,383,709, forward strand.
AAAACGTGCAAACCCGGGTACAACATAGGTGATGACTGGATATTAAAGGGAGCGAGGGAGGCAAATAGGGTAAGAGAATAATGATGGAAAAGGAAGAAAAAAGAAAAGTACATTCAATAATAACTATAATATGCAATTCATGAACCGAGTTGCACGGTGCATCGCGTGTTTTTTAGCGTGTCGCGACACAACTGGATCAGTGCTTCACGATGAATGCTGTCGTATGCGGCTTTGAAATCGATGAAAATATGGTGTGTATCGATTTGAAACTCGTTGGTCTTTTCCAGGATTTGTCGAAGTGTGAAAATTTGGTCTATAGTTGATTTGCCGGGCCGGAAGCCGCACTGGTAGCTGCCGATTAGTGCGGTGCAAAATGGTTTTAGACGTTCACACAATACGCTGGACAGGATCTTGTATGCGACATTGAGCAGGGATATACCTCTATAGTTCTTACAAGAGGTAGGATCGCCTTTTTTGTGGATGGGGCATATAGAGCTGGTATTCCAGTCGTCGGGCATGCTCTCATCTTCCCAAATTCTGCAGATGATCTGGTGCATGCTCCCTACCAGAACATCGCCGCCAGCCTTGAAGAGCTCTGATGGCAAGCCATCTGAGCCTGCGGCCTTGTTGTTCTTCAGCTTCTGAATAGCTGTGCCGACTTCTTCTATGCTGGGTGGGAGGACTACTTCAGCGGCTGGAGTTGGGATTTCCTCAGTCCCTACCACTCTCTCTTGGTCATGCTCGTTGAGCAGCTGCTGGAAGTGCTGCTTAAATACATCCACTATTCCCTGCGGGTCGGTGACAAGATTACCCTCGCAGTTTCGAAGAGCCAGGGTGCCCTTTTTGAAGCCTCCTGCAAGGCCTTTGGCTTTCTTGTAAAAGGCTCGTATTTTATGTCTATCCCTAGACTCCTCGATATCCTTGAGCTGGGCCATCCGTAAGCTGGACATTATTGCCTCGGTACTGACGTTATTAAAGGCACCCTCAACATCTAGAAAGGCCCCCAGGGCATATTCTTTCTCATTGAGTGCCTTTTCTATCGTATAGACCACCCTACGAAGAGCGGCAAGCGTTATGTAATTGTGATAAGTAGCTATCACTAATCTCATCTGTTATGTATTTGTCGATTAGTCGTTCCAGTGTTTTCATAAGGAAGAAGGATAGGCTGATAGGTATATACTCCTTTGCCGTGGCATGGTTGACCTTCCCTGACTTGGGTATACACACCACCCTAACCTCCCTCCAAGCTTGTGGGACATAACCCATCCTGAGGCACCAGCAGTATATACGTTCTAGCCAGGGGATAATAAGTTCCCCTGGTTCTTGCAGCATTTTCGGGTATATACCGTCTATTCCTGGCGCCTTGTAGGGGTCAAATGATTTTGCCGCCCCCAGAATTTTTTTTTGGTAACGATCTTATCGATTATTTCAGGCCCAGTCGTTCCCTAATCAGTGTATTTGCCGTCTCGAATGTTCCCGCGCTTACACAGTTAGGGAAGTAACATTTAAATAGATCAGATTTCCTGATAGAAGAAAACTGCGTGGGAGCCTTGGCAATGACCTTTCTCAGACTAGCCGCATCCGTACATGATTCGATAGACCCGCAGACATTTCTCCACGAGTTCTTTTTAGCGAATCTAATTTCCTTTTTGAGCCGCTTAACATTATCTCTGTAAGTTGACCATTCAATGGAACCTTGCTTAGCGAGGTTCCAACTATGTCTGGAGATACGTAGCCGCTCTGCTATTTTAGTGTTCCACCAAGACGGGTGGTTCTTTTTACTTAGTTTTCTAATGGGGCAAGATCTCTCGAAGGACCGGTTTAGCTTATCGGTTAGGTTCAGTATCATCTTATCGATGCCTTTTGTGGAGTTGGGATTTCCATTCGGAGGTCGAGTAAGGGTTTTTCCCAACTCCATATTGAACCTTTGCCAATTCGCCTTCCGCGTATTTCGAAAGACGTTGCCATTAGTTACACACAGATTCAGGTCAAGGAGTATCCAGCAATGGTCAGAAAGGTCTCCAGTTCAGGACCTTTGCGTTACCGTTTCCATTTACTAAAGTTACTTCTATAACTTCCCTTCTACTTTTTTGTAATGAAAGTTAGTGAATTACCACGATTACATATAATAAGGTTAGTATGAAGGACATAACTGAACAGAGCCTTTTTAATTAAATTCTTTGCATGTATGTATGTTGGCGTTACAGTCCATGAAGGCCCTAAGCCGAGCTCCTCTCAATCAACCATGTTGTGGTGTGTGATTTCATTTCCCCATAGGTGAAAGGGAATTACAGTTTATTGCCAGTTCCGAACGGCGAATTTCGAGCTTTTCATGACAATTAATTTAATTTTCTAATGTTAAAATAATGACAATATAACGGTATTACCTTATTCTTTCTAAAGTAGGGAGCTTTTTTACATAACCAAAAAGAACACATTGGGCACTAAAGTAAAATAGTTTGAGAACCCCTGGTCTAGACACTAAACACTTTGGACTCTGCCTAAACCGCCAATCTGTCGCGCACGTCTAACTAGTAACACATCACACTGAGTCAGCTTCTGAGACGGTTAGCATTATCTCTATAAGTTGACCATTCGATGGCATCATCTTTTGCGAGGTTCCAGCTACGTTTAGAGATACGTAGTCACTCCGCTGTTTTTTTTTTTTTTTTGCATTCCAACATGATGAGTGGTTTCTTTTACTGGATCGTCTAGTAGGACAGGACCTCTCGAAGGACGGGTTTAGCTTATTGGTTAGGTTTAATATCATCTTATCGGAGGGCGCCGTGGCGCAGTGGGTAGTTTATTGGCCTCTGACTCCGATTAAACGGGATCGAATCTCGGAAACAGCCATGTCATCGAACGTGTTTTTCACGGTGCTTCTCCTCAGCGGGGTACTGACAAAACCACCTGTAGTATAATTGTCAAGAAGATCTTCTCGAATCGCGTCGTTCGGAACCGGCAATAAACTGTAGGTCCCTTTCACCTATGGGAAAGATGAAATCACACACAACATGGGTGATTGAGAGAAGCTCGGCTTTGGTCCTTCATGGACTGTAACGCCAACATACATTCATCGACATCTTCTATGGAATTGGGATTCCCTTCCAGATCCACATTAAATTTCTGCAAATTCGCCATCCGCGGGTTTTGAAAGACATTGCTGTCAGGTGTGTAGAAATTCAAATCAAAGAGGATCCAGCAGTGATCAAAAAGTGATGGTTTGTCAGGTACTCTCCAATTTGAGACTTTTGCAGTACCGTTTCCAGTTAGGAGTGTTATGTCTAAAACCTCCCCTCTATTAATAGCAATGAAAGTTGGTGAAGTGCCACGATTACACATAACTAGGTTAGTATTCAGACAAAGCCTCACCTCTACTGTTGGTATTGGAGCTACCCCAAGTAGTATGATGTGCGTTAGCGCCACACCCTAAGACTAAGTTCCTCCTACCTTGTTCGGTCATTGAGACCAGTGTTATTTTTCCAGAAGGGACGTCTGTACCTTCGCTATCGTAAAGGCACCATCCCTGACTGTATATTCCACCACTGTCTGGTCGCCCGAGCTGAAATTGGTTAACATTAGTATGTGGGGATCCTTCTTAGCAACGATACAAGATCTTAATTTACCTTCGCTGTAATTGTAAAAGAGGCTGTATTTTGATTACCCCAGTCCTTAAAATCGAATATGGAGGATCCACGGTTCTTGGATTAGGGCCAGCTCAAGCTGACCCTTGTTGAGGAGAGCACCATAAGATTGGCTTATGCGGCTTTACTGTGGTGGAGGTTAATTTGCACTACTTTCATTGGTTGCAGTAATCTTCTCCTCAATAGGTGCCGCCTCGCCAGGGTGTGCTTTCTTCGTGGGTCTCGAAGGAAACTCACCAGCTCCAAAGAACAAGCGCATGTACCCTTCTTTTTTCAAGAGTTCTGGTGGATTCTCGATAACGAAGATTATACTCTTAGTACAGTCTTCCTTACTCTAGCGCGACTACTTCACAGTCATTCATGGGGACCGCTGGATTTTTTACTTTAAAACAGCCAAGGATCTCATTCTTTTCTATACCCACATCCGGTACGATAATTTTGGCTCTAGGACTCTCCAGTACCTCGCCCAGGGGGACTGCAGCACACTCCCATGCTTTAAAAGTGGGAATGACCTTATTTTTCGAGTTCGTGCGAAAACTGGTTTTTTACAGTCCAACCTGCTTAAGCCCCGCTTCCAGTTCGTGGGACCGGTAGAGCATTTGCTTACTCTTTTTGCTGGGCTGTTGTCTTCCTTCTTTAATCTCACACTCTTCGCCACGAAACTCTCTCTTCTCCTAATAGTGGGAAGGAACGTTCGTCGTATCGATTGCGCCAAAGGCTGCTTTACTTACATAGAATTATCTTAGTGGCTGCGATCCTTGATGTATTTTTAGGCTGCCTCCTTACACCTGTGCCTCGAGCCTGGGTGGCTTTTGGAACCCACCCTGTCGGTTGCACCCTTGATGAGTTTTTAGAACGGGGAAAATGTATGCATACCAGGTATGGCAATTAAGCTCTGGGAATTCAGTCATTACTCGGAAACTGGCAAAACCTGTCTAGAAAGAGGGACCCTTTCATTCAGTTTACATCCAAGGCTGAAGTCGCCAGCATGTTTTGTTTGTAAGTTGTGTGTATTTGTCGAAAAAAACTTTTTCAGATACACAGTTCTATCTGGGCGTCCTGAAGAGGCTACGAGCACGAGACCCGAGCTCGCTTAGAAGGGATGAATCCTGCCGACAATGTGCCGGCCATTTTCTCGTCGATTGTACAAGAGTTTGTGCCGAAAACCAGTATTCCAGATGAAGCCACACCTCAAGGGAACCCATCATGGCGGTATAGAAAAAGTCAAAGAGGACGAGTTATCTTCGGTGCTTCGAATCGTAGGAGCAACGTTGGAATCGATGTATAGAGTTAGAGGGGGACTATTGTGACGGTCGTTTGGTTTTTTGTTGACAAATACCCGGAACTCAATTGCTACACCCCATGTATCATATTGTCATGCAGTAAATAGAATGAAAAATGCCAACATACACTTACGGCGAAGTCCAACATCTGCGATAAAAATTGTATGCTTTAACGACATTTCCTCAGACATTTGCACACACAGTCTGTGCAAAATTACTGTGACTGTCGACTTCAATAACAACTCAACTGTCAGCGTTGTCAAATCAACGAAACCAGGCGAGTACGAGCGTAGTTCCATAAGTACCTAATTGATGGCAAACGAAGTAGTAGAGTTTAGTTGTAGCATATTTTCAGGCGTTTTTTAAACGAATTTCTATAAACATGTGACTTATTTGCTTAAAAAACTTTCTCACACAAAGTATCACGTTAGTAGAATACTTCTTATCATTTCTCTAAACTATTGCGTGGTACCACATGAAATGTCCGATTTTATTGTAAACATTTAAAAGCCCATGGCAAAGGACTAACAAAGGCCTCGTAGGGGTAGCATCCATCCGACGGCTGTTGGCCTGCTAAAAAGCGAAAAGAGCCACCGCAGTCGCATCTTGCGGCACTGTTAGTAAGTCCTATCCCCACCTCCTCGTGGTTCCATATGAGGATTTTCTATGGAAATTGCAGACGGGGAAGGCCGAATGGCGAGCCTCCTGCGCCAAAAAACAAGATTAGTCGGTTGGGCTACGGCCTAGTAAGCCGTAACCTTAAAAAAAAACACAAACTCCGAAACAACCACAAGCCTCGGATATAACGGACCGGATTTATGTTGGCGGCCTTTGCAAGAAACGAAAAAAGGACAATGATCTTCGGCTTTGTACGTGGAATGTTAGGTCCCTAAACATGCCACGTGCTGCCGAAAAACTTGCGGACGCCATAGACCGCTATAAAGCGGACATAACCGCCATCCAGGAAATGCGATGGAATGGACCGATATTTACTACGGCGACTGCTATAGGGAGAGAGGCAACGATTGTTAGGATGCGGATTTTTTGGACGGATTTGTTGCGAGGTGGACTAAGGCAAAAAGTCCTAAGCTTTCGGCATGTGAGCGAACGCCTCATAACAATCCGTATCAAGGCTACATTTTTTAACATCAGCCTGATCTACGTTCACGCCCCCACGGAAGACAAGGATGACTCCGCCAAAGATGAGTTCTACGATCTCCTAGACAGAACGTATGCCCAATGTCCCAGCTTCTTCTTCTTCTTCTTAGTGGGCGCTACAGTTCGGGGTTAACCTGGGCCTCAACCAACATGCCCCTCTATCTGGCACGATCTTTCGCTAGCCTTTTCCATTGCCGCACACCCAGTTGGCTGAGGTCCCCTTCCACCTGTGTGCGCGTTCTTAAGTGCGGCCGTCCTCTGCTTGTTCGTCCCTCGGGGTTGGATTCAAAGACTCTCCGGGCTGGAGCTGTGGTGTCCATTCGCTCTACATAGCCCAGCCATCTTAGGCGTTGAATCCGTAGACGCCTGACTAGGCTCATGTCGCTGTACACCCCGTAAAGTTCGAGTTGAATCTTCTCCTCCATCCCCCATCTGCGTTTATAGGCCCGAAAATCACGCGCAAAATTTTTCTCTCGGACCAACCAATGGCCTCCTCATCCGCTTTTGATAGTGTCCACGCTTCTGCGCCATACAACAGGACCGGGATGATAAGGGTCTTATATAGAGTTAACTACGTCGTTCGGGAGAGGGCTCTATTACTCAATTGCCTCCTGAGCCCAAAGAAACTGCGATTAGCAGGAGTGATTCTGCGTTTGATTTCGGAACTGATGTCGTTGTTCCAGGTCACTGCGAAGCCAAGGTCGACGAAGTCCTTAACTACCTCGAACTTATATCTACCAATACAAACGTTCTGGCCAAGACCTAGGTGGTGAGCGTTCTTTTTTGGTGACAGCATATATTTAGTTTTGCCCTCGTTTACCGCCAGACCAACCTTCGCCGCCTCGAACTCAATACTCGCAAACGCCTCGTTGACATCTCGCTGTGATCTACCTATTATGTCAATATCCGTCGGCGTATGCAAGGAGTTGCGAGGATTTGAAATAGATTGTGCCTCTTGTATTGGCCAGTGATTTTTGCACAATCCTTTCCAAAATGATTTTGAAGAAATCACACGACAGCGCATCGCCCTGCCTAAATCCTTTTTTGACATCAAAACTATCGGTAAGGTGTTCACCGATTCGGATGGAGCAGCGAGCATTCTCCAAAGTCATCCTGCATAGTCTGACGAGTTTAGCAGGTATGTCAAAGGTAGACATAGTGTTGTATAGCTCGTCTCTAGTTACGCTGTCGAATGCGGCTTTGAAGTCGACAAACAGGTGGTGAGTGTCGACTTGAAATTCATTGTTTTTTTCCAGGATCTGCCGTAGTGTGAAGATTTGGTCGATGGTGGACTTCCCTGGCCTGAATCCGCACTGATAAGGACCTATCAGCTTATTTACAAAAGGCTTCATGCGTTCACACAAAACGGCAGAGAAGATTTTGTAGGCGATGTTAAGAAGACTTATTCCTCTATAGTTCGCGCAATCAGAGGGGTCTCCTTTCTTGTGGATCGGGCATACGATGCTGAGACTCCATTCCTCGGGCATGCTTTCCTCTGACCATATCTTACGGATGAGCTGGTGCATGCTCCCAACCAGGTCATCTCTAGCTGCCTTGAAGAGCTCAGCAGACAGTCCGTCTGCGCCAGCAGCTTTATTCGACTTGAGCTTCGATATGGCAATCTTAACTTCGTCGAGGTCAGGGGGACAGAATTCTCTGTGGTCTCCGTCGATTAGAAATGGATCATTCTGCCTGACAGCGGTATATTGACTAACATCGCCGTTATACAGTCTGCAGAAGTGGTTTTTCCATATTCTCAGCATCGACTGCGGTTCTACTACTAGGTGTCCGTTCTTATCCCTGCAGGCTTCCGTTCTGGCTTTATAACCTTGGCATGTTCGCTTTATCTGTTGATAAAACTATCGAACGTCACGCCTGCAGTAACACCTCTCCAAATCCTCAATCGCGCGCTTCCCATGCTCTTTCTTCTAAGAATCTTATGTTCCTCCCTTCTTTTTAACTCGTAGAGCTCACGAGCTGCTCTTGTTCTTTTATGTAGCGAGGCCTTATATGCATCCTGCTTCGCTGTATGTATCCTCCTGCACTCGTCATCGAACCAGGTGTTTCTTCGTGGTGGAGCCTTGAAACCCAAAACTTCGGATGCAGAGCTTTTCAGGGCTTGTTTGCAAAGGCTCCACTGCTGTTCTATTGATAGCGTGGAGGATTGAGGTGTATTTGAGAGCTTAAGGGAGACGCGATCGGTAAAAGCACGGGCGGTTTCTGGCGATAGTAGCTTTCCGACGTCATAACTTTGTGTTCTTACTCTACTCCGTTGCGTTCGTGATATCCGTATGCGGATCTTGGCTACTACAAGATAGTGGTCCGAGTCGATGTTCGCCCCTCGGAAAGTTCGAACATCAAGAATAGTGGAGGAGTGTCTGACGTCGATCGCGAAGTGATCAATCTGGTTGATAGTCGATTGATCAAAAGACCAGGTGCCGTTGTGTATATCGAGGTGCGGGAAGCGCGTACTGGCTAGAAGGAGATTTCGTCCGTTATCGGAGGTGGTGTTGTGTAGGCTATGTTTGCCGATGACTCGTTCAAATATGCTTTCCTAACCCAGCTTAGCATTGAAGTCTCCAAGTACAATTTCGATGTCATAGCTGGGACATTGGGCATACGTTCTGTCTAGGAGATCGTAGAACTCATCTTTTGCGGAGTCATCCTTGTTTTCCGTGGAGGCGTGGACGCAGATCAGGCTGATGTTAATAAATGTTGCCTGGATACGGATTGTTATGAGGCGTTCGCTCACACGCCGGAAGCTTAGGACTTTTTGCCTTAGTCCATCTCGAACAGCAAATGAGCATCCGAACAATCGTTATACCCGGTCCATTCCATCGCATTTCCTGGATGGCGGTTATGTGCGCTTTATAGCGGTCTAGGGCGTCCGCAAGTTGTTCGGCTGCACGTGGCCTGTTTAGGGACCTAACATTCCACGTACAAGGCCCAAGATCATTGTCCTTTTTTCGTTTTTTGCAAGGGTCGTCAACATAAATCCAGTCCGTTATATCCGAGGCTTACTTAATTACTTAGGTGGCGCTACAGTCCGTGGTGAACCTGGGCCTCAACCAACAAGCGTCTCCAGCCGGCACGGTCTTTGGCCAGCTGTTTCCAGTGCCGCACGCCCAGTTGGTTGAGGTCCCCTTCCACCTGCGTCCTCTGCCGCGCCTGGAGTGGATTCGAAGACCTTTCGGGTCGGAGCTGTATCTTCCATGCGCTCTACATTGCCTAGCCACCTTAGACGCTGTATCTGTAGACGTCGTACCAGGCCGATGTCGCTGCACAACCCGTACAGTTCTTCGTTATGTCTTCTCCTCCATACACCGTTTGAATAAACGGGACCGTAGATAGTGCGCAGAATTTTCCTCTCGAAACGTCCAAGGGCATCTTCATTCGCTTTTGTTAAGGTCCAAGCCTCTGCGCCGTAAAGAAGACTGGGATGATCAAGGTCTTATATAGTGTCACCTTGGTTTTCCGAGAGAGGGCTCTACTTCTCAATTGCCTCTTGAGCCCAAAGAAACAGCGGTTGGCAAGAGTGATTCTGCGTTTTTTCTCAGCGCTGGTCATCAGTGAGCCAGGGAGACGAATTCCTTGACCACTTCAAAGTTATATCCGCCCATGGTGACGTTCTGGCCAATACGTCGGTGTTGTCCGTCTCTTTTAGATGAAAGCAGATATTTGGTTTTACACTCATTAACCTTGAGACCCATCTTAGCCGCTTCTACCTCAATGCTTACAAAGGTCTCATTGACGTCTCGCTGTGTCCGTCCAATCACGTCAATGTCGTCGGCGTACGCAAGCAATTGCGTAGACTTGAAATAAATCGTACCTCTTGTGTTGGCCAGTGACTCTTGCACGATCTTTTCAAGCACGATGTTGAAAAAGTTGCACGACAGCGCGTCGCCCTGCCTAAATCCTTTTTTAACATCAAAGGTCTCGGTTTGCTCATTACCGACCTTAATGGAGCAGCGAGAATTCTCCATTGTCATCCTGCACAGTCGGACGAGTTTGACAGGGATGTTAAAACTAGACATGGCTTTGTATAGCTCGTCTCTATACACGTTGTCATATGCAGACTTGAAATCGACGAAGAGGTGGTGAGTGTGGATTGGGGGTTCCTGGATCTTCTCCAAGATCTGCCGTAGCGTAAATATTTGGTCTATTGTGGATTTACCTGGCCTGAAACCACACTGATAAGAGCCAATCAGGTTATCCACAAACGGTTTCAGGCGTTCACACAATACGGCAGAGAAGATATTATACGCGATGTTAAGGAGACTTATTCCCCTATAGTCCCCTTTCTTATGGACCGGGCAAAAGATGCTGAGGTTCCATTAGTCGGGCATGCTTTCCTCCGACCATACCTTGCAAATGAGATGGAGCATGCACCTTACCAGCACATCTCTAGGCCTCTGCGCCCGCGGCTTTATTAGACTAAAGTCTTGATATCGCTATTTTGACTTCGTCTAGGTCGGGTGGACTGAATTCTGTTTCATTGTCGTCCATTACGAATGGCTCGTTCTGCCTGGCAGCGGTATTTTGTCTATTATCGCCGTTATACAGTCTGCAGAAGTGGTCTTTCCAAATCCTCAGCATCGACTGCGACTCTACTACCAGTTCTCCATTATCATCCCTGCAGGCCGTCGCTCTGGCTTTGTAGCCATGGCATGTTCGGTTTACCTTATTGTAAAACTTACGGGCGTCATTCCTGCGGAAGCATCTCTCCATCTCCTCGATCTCACGCTTTCCGTGCTCTCTCTTCTTTCTTCTGAAAAGCGTGTGTTCCTCTCTTCTCTTCTGCTCATAGATTTCGCGAGCAGCTCTCGTCCGTCGCTGCAGCATGGCTTTATATGCCTCTTGTTTTGCTGCATGGGCTTGTTCGCATTGTTCATCGAACCAGGGGTTTCTAGGTGGTGGCGGTTTGAAACCCAGCACCCCTGAGGCAGCGTCTCTGACGGCACTCTGGCAATGCGCCCATTCCTGCTCTATTGTTTGTGCTGCTGTGGGCGGATTTTGAGAGAGCTTTGAGGAGACACGATCGGCAAAGATTCTGGCAGTCTCTTGCGATTGTAGCTTTCCAACGTCAAACTTACGTTGTCCTACTCGACTCCTAAGCATTCTTGATATTCTCATTCGTACCTTGGCTACAACAAGGTAGTGGTCCGAGTCGATGTTGGCCCCTCGGAAGGTTCGTACGTCGAGAATACAGGAGGAGTGTCTGGCACAAGACCGCCAGGTACCCTTGTGGATGTTGAGATGGGGGAATCGCGTGCTTGCTACAAGGAGGTTACGCCCCGCTAGGAAATCGATTAGCCTTAATCCGTTGTCGAATGTGGTGTTATGGAGGCTATGCTTTCGTAGGATCGACTCAAGTATGTCCTTTTTGCTCAGTTTTGCATTAAAATCTCCTAGGACTATTTTGGTGTCGTAGCTGGGACATTGGGCATATGTTCTGTCTAGGAGATCGTAGAATTCTTCTTTGAGTCGATCGTCCTTTTCTTCCGTTGGGGCGTGAGCGCATATTAAGCTAATGTTTCCAAATTTAGCTTTGATACGGATTGTTATGAGGCGTTCGCTTACATCTCGAAAGCTTAACGAATCCGCACCCGAATAGGCGCTGTTTGTTCTCCTTGTAGCAGTTCCCGTAGATGTCGCAGTTTTTAATCCGTCTTTTGCCTGGTCCATCCCATCGCACTTCTTGGAGTGCGGTTATATCTGCTTTATAGCAGTTGAGGTTTTGCTCCAATTGATCGCCTGCACCCGGTCTGTTAAGGGACCTCACATTAAAGGTGCAGACTCTCAAGTCCGTTAGTCGTTTGCAGGGGTCGTCAGCTTTGTATCCGTCCGTATCCGAGGCTTGTTGTCGTTTCGGAATAAGTAGGTTTTTACGTGATAGGGATGTTACCCCTAAGCACAACCACCAACCTGGAAGGCCAGGTTCCTCTTTCCCCAGGAACAAGTGTTGGGTCGCTGCACACATTGGTTCACTACCTGGCGGGTGCCAGGGTAGCTATCCAGGGGGGGCCACGTGGAGGCTGTGTGTCAACTTGGATTGAGCAGGGACAGAGATCGAAGCTGGCATTTGTCATGTTAAACGCGATCAACTTCTTTGCTCCGAGGCTTGCCTTCTCAAATAAACAGATGTATAAATGTTGGTCCATTCGGTGGTCGATACCAGCGCCACGATACGCTCTATAATAAATCCTAGAATGCCATTATCGCACTTCTGCCTATAAATACACATACGCTGAAGAACTCCATGTAAGTGCTGGAAGCCAATTTTATTAGTCAAATTAAAGCATACATCGTCGATGTACGCAACTTAAAGATATGGTGAGAAACAGTGGGGGGAAAATAGTAATAAAGAACTTAAAAAACTTCTTCCGAGTTATGGATTACATTGTATGAAAGAAACGCTGAATACAAATCTTAAAAATACTTGTGTTTGTCCTTTATGCTCAGCAAGTAGGAATCCTGTTCCAATTTGGTTATTTTACCAATAACCTTTGGGTCTGCCTGAACGGCTCTAACGAACTTTTCACACATCTTTTGTGGTATATCCCCTGGCATATCTAACGAAATCGTTTGATTAATAAATGTAACGAAAAGCGAAAATCATAACTTACCTTCCAGAATGCAAACGTTTGCATTAGATGGGAACATTAGTTCAGAGGTTATTCTCCTTATCTCGTTCTTGTGAACGCGACAAATATTGCCGTAGTCTATGAACATGACACAAACCATATCGTCGTCCATATGATTCAGACAAAGTGCACGATACCATTCCTTGTCTACATCGTAGACAGCAAGACATATTTCGTCCACACTGTAAGAGAAGCAAACCATATGTATTATCCTCGTATAATTTGGTGGTGAACTTTCTCAATTACCATGGCCAATATTCATCGGGTTCCTTGAAAGAAGCACAATGATTCTTTACCATTGGCAAGTAGACATTTTCCAGCTTCGACAAGAATTCCCTGTTTGACAGATCACATGCCGATATGAAACCTTTGACTATAGTACTACTGTCCAGTACCATCAGGGGTACATTTTCACCACAAGTAATCGGAATCATTTTTAGATCTTTGAAGTAAAATTTCCTATCCGGTGAGTCTATGGTATCTTTTGGAGTTGGACTTAAAGGTGGTGTTGTTGTCGCCAGATACTCTGCACCGATAACATCACATTCAAAGTTTGCCTTTGTCTTCTCCTTTCCCACATCACTGCGTTTCTCGAATAACAGGGGCAATAGTTGTTTGTTAAGAGATTGTTGGTCGGAGGTCTTAAGCAATAACTCAACACTGAGCTCTAAGTTTGAATCAAATTTCAATACGAATTCCGCTGATTTCCGTTTACATTGCTCAAGTGTTGCGAGAGCTTTATTATCGGTATATGGTGTTGCAACATTAGACAAGTACATGAGTTTCACGTTCCACGTGTGATATGGACAGGAGAGTATGAATAGATTTGGTTTTCTTAAACTTTGAATTAATGCTGTCGACAACTGTCCAGAATCTACATTCAATACGGTAACGGAGCCATCCTTAATGTCCAATATTCGTGCCCGAAAGTATTTTCCGTCGTCCGACATTGCCAAAACCAGGTCGCCTTTGGTAATTTTTGTCGGCAATATATGTTCACAGGTTTCTGCAGCAGCCGAGAACACTCGAGGATAGACTTTTGTACACACCAACGAAATGAACACCTCAAAGTGACTGACTACACTTGTTATGTACACTGTACTGCCCGATATAAGTGGCTCGAACCAATCCTTTACGCCGATATCTTCATTTTTGCCCACGTAATTGAAGGCCTCAACTTCGGCGATTTTCTTCTCATCGTTCGTAAGCAAGTTACACAGAATGTTGTCACCATTTGATTTAGCGGTGTGTTTTTGCAATTTTACAATATAGACTTTATCATAGAGCAGGCAGTCGGTAAAATCATTCTTTCCCGAATTGGTTTTTAGGAGCTTAATGCAAAAAACACGCATTGGGATGCACTGGAATTTCTCTGGAACAAGCAAAACATGAACGACCAGTTCAACGCGACCCACATCAATTAGGTACACAAGATAGTTGTCGCGGAATGTACTCAAGACAAGAGCACGCGACCAACCGTGAGGACTGCATGCCGCTACAACATAATCACCATTCTTTGGCGCTTTATTCGGATGTAGCGCACTAGTATTGCTGTCTGAGTTTAGATATTTATTTAGCTCGCTAAGTTGATCGACAAAGTGTTCGTTGGCCAAGCAGAGCAATGCAAAATTTCCACTATCCGATATCTTGACGAGCGATGCAGCCGGGCTCGTTGCAAAAGTTTCGTTTGTTATACCAACTGGGGCAGCAGCACAGTTTTTAACTTTCTCCTCTATCTTCAGTACGCCGTTCTTTTCAGTGCCAATAATGCGAATGGTCAGAATATCCTCGATTGCAACGGGTTTTTCGTAACGAATTCTGAATGCGTACGCATTCAGATTACGCATTATAGGTATCGGAGACCGTAGATCTTTGAATGAAACCTCGGTTATATTACCATAATCGATTAAATGAACTGCTACAGTTCTGGTGGACTGGGAAACTTTAAGAATTTCCGCACGATAGTAAAGGTTCTCAAATGGTGCTGCAATAAGTGCACCAACGTAGATCTCCTCGTCAGAACACCGGTCGCTATTCACGTCTATATTCCGATTTATTTCAGCTAAGACTTTGCGCAAAGGTCCTTCGTATTTTAATTCGGTTACCCATACTACACCAGAGCAAGTTTCCTCCTCTACGTACTGAACGATCACGTCGAAGAAAACACCTTCTGGGTACCTGTACGGTGACCGCCATGCAGCATTACGAATTGAAACTTTTGAGCTTTGCGATGTATTTGATTTAATCAACGGATCGTTCTCTTTTGAAGAAAGATTTTTCGAATTCTGATTAAGATCGTTGTCTGTTTGTGACATTTTGCTTGCGATCGTAGCGGCGCATTTGTCTTTCGTTAGAGAATTTTTTAACTTTTCATTAGAGTGGACGCTTGCCGTTGAGCGTACTTGTAACAGTTTTTCGGTTTTGATATTTTCGCTTGATGTCCTACTGCGTTGTGCATCCAATTCCATGTAACGACTGGCATTTAGACTAAGGTCTTTTGGTCCGAATTCTTTAATTGGAACGAGGGTGCTAAAACAATCAAAAACGTTGTTATTATCAAAGATAAAATCTATAATCTTTGGGTGAAAGGAATGATACAACTCATGGTCAGCTTAATTCCCTACGATTGCGGACGCATTGTATTCTAAAACAATGTGTGTGCTTATCCTATTAGAATATTTCATCTGACATTTGTGGACAACATTTGAGCGCTATGGCTCAATTGGTAGTCTGTTGGCCTCTAACTTAGGGGTTTAATCTCGTATTACGTCCTACGTGACGAAAGCAAATCAGCAAAAAAAAAGGCGAAGATTTTATTACCAGCATAACAAACCAGGATGGCAAAGGACTAACAAAGGCCTCGTAGGGGTAGCATCTATCCGACGGATGCTGGCCTGCTAAAAAGCGAGAAGAGCCACCGCAGTCGAACATCTTGCCGCACTGTTAGTAAGTCCTATCCCCACCTCCTCGTGGTGTCATCTGGAGGTTTCCTATGGAAATTGCAGACGGGGAAGGGCAAATGGCGAGCCTCCTGCGCCAAAAAACAGGATTAGTCGGTTGGGCTACGGCCTAGTAAGCCGCAACCGTGAAAAAAACACAAACTCCGAAACAACCACAAGCCTCGGATATAACGGACCGGATTTATGTTGACGACCCTTGCAAAAAACGAAAAAAGGACAATGATCTTCGGCTTTGTACGTGGAATGTTAGGTCCCTAAACAGGCCACGTGCAGCCGAACAACTTGCGGACCGCTACAAAGCGGACATCACCACAATCCAGGAAATGCGATGGAATGTACCGGGTATAAAGCGGATGAAAAACTGCGATATTTACTATTGCGACTGCTATAGGGAGAGAGGGCAACGATTGTTTGGATGCGGATTTGTTGTTCGAGTTGGACTAAGGCAAAAAGTCCTAGGCTTTCGGAATGTGAGGGAACGCCTCATAAAGATCCATATCAAGGCAACATTTTTTAACACCAGCCTGATCTGCGTCCACGCCCCCACGGAAGACAAGGATGACTCAGCCAAAGATGAGTTCTACGATCTCCTAGACAGAACGTATGCCCAATGTCCCAGCTATGACATCAAAATTGTACTAGGAGACTTCAATGCTAAGCTGGGTAAGGAAAGCATCTTTGAACGAGTCATCGGCAAACATAGCCTACACGACAACACCTCCGATAACGGACGAAATCTCCTTCTAGCCAGTACGCGCTTCCCGCACCTCGATATACACAAAGGCACCTGGCGGTCTTTTGATCAATCGACTACCAACCAGATTGATCACATCGCGATCGACGTCAGACACTCCTCCACTATTCTTGATGTTCGAACTTTCGAACATCGACTCGGACCACTATCTTGTAGTAGCCAAGATGCGCTTACGGATATCACGAACGCAACGGAGTAGAGTAAGAATACAAAGTTATGACGCCAGAAACCGCCCGTGATTTTACCGATCGCGTCTCCCTTAAGCTCTCCAATACACCTGAATCCTCCACACTATCAATAGAACAGCAGTGGCGCCTTTGCAAACAAGCCCTGAAAAGCTCCGCAAGTTTTGGGTTTCAAGGCTCCACCACGAAGAAACACCTGGTTCGATGACGAGTGCAGGAGGATTCATACAGCGAAGCAGGATGCATATAAGGCCTCGCTGCATAAAAGAACAAGAGCAGCTCGTGAGCTCTACGAGTTGAAAAGAAGGGAGGAGCATAAGCTTCTTAGAAGAAAGAAGGAAGAGCACGAGAAGCGCACGATTGAGGATTTGGAGAAGTGTTACTGCAGGCGTGACGTTCGACAGTTTTATCAACAGATAAAGCCAGAACATGCCAAGGTTATAAAGCCAGAACGGAAGCCTGCAGGGATGAGGACGGACACCTACTAGTAGAACCGCAGTCGATGCTGGGAATATGGAAAAACCACTTCTGGGACTGTATAACGGCGATGTTAGTCAATATACCGCGGTCAGGCAGAACGTTCCATTTCTAATCGACGAAGATCGCAGAGAACTCCGCCCCCCTGACCTCAACGAAGTTAAGATTGCCATATCGAAGCTCAAGTCGAATAAAGCTGCTGGCGCAGACGGACTACCTGCTGAGCTCTTCAAGGCAGCTGGGGATGACCTGGTTGGGAGCATGCACCAGCTCATCCGTAAGATATGGTTAGAGGAAAGCATGCCCGAGGAATGGAGTCTCAGCATCGTATGCCCGATCCACAGGAAAGGAGACCCCTCTGATTGCGCCAACTATAGAGGAATAAGTCTTCTTAACATCGCCTACAAAACCTTCTCTGCCGTTTTGTGTGAACGCATGAAGCCTTTTGTAAATAAGCTGATAGGTCCTTATCAGTGCGGATTCAGGCCAAGAAAGTCCACCATCGACCAAATCTTCACACTACGGCAGATCCTGGAAAAGACCAATGAATTTCCAGTCGACACTCACCACCTATTTGTCGACTTCAAAGCCGCATACGACAGCGTAATTAGAGACGAGCTATACAACGCTATGTCTACCTTTGCCATACCTGCTAAACTCGTCAGACTATGCAGAATGACTTTGGAGAATGCTCGCTGCTCCATCCAAATCGGTGAACACCTAACCGATAGTTTTGATGACAAAAAAGGATTAAGGCAGGGCGATACGCTGTCGTGTGATTTCTTCAAAATCATTTTGGAAAGGATTGTGCAAAAATCACTGGCCAATACAAGAGGCACAATCTATTTCAAATCCTCGCAACTCCTTGCATATGCCGACGATATTGACATAATAGGTAGATCACAGCGAGATGTCATTGAGGCGTTTGCGAGTATTGAGATGGAGGCGGCGAAAATTGGTCTGGCGGTAAACGAGGGCAAAACTAAATATATGCTGTCACCAAAAAAAGGACGCTCACCACCTACGTCTTGGCCAGAACGTTTGTATTGGCAGATATAAGTTCGAGGTAGTTAAGGACTTCGTCTGCCTTGGCTCCGCAGTGACCTGGAACAACGACATCAGTTCCGAAATCAAACGCAGAATCACTCTTGCCAATCGCTGTTTCTTTGGGCTCAGGAGGCAACTGAGTAATAGAGACCTCTCCCGAACGACAAAGTTGACTCTATATAAGATCCTTATCATCCCGGTCCTGTTGTACGGCGCAGAAGCATGGACACTATCAAAAGCGGATGAGGAGACCCTTGGTCGGTTCAAGAGAAAGATCTTGCGCGTGATTTTCGGGCCTATAAACGCAGACGGCGGATGGAGGAGAAGATTCAACCTCGAACTTTACGAGCTGTACAGCGACATGAGCCTAGTCAGGCGTCTACGGATTCAACGCCTAAGATGGCTGGGCCATGTAGAGCGAATGGACACCACAGCTCCAGCCCGGAGAGTCTTTGAATCCAACCCCGAGGGACGAAGAAGCAGAGGACGGCCGCACTTAAGATGGCGCACACAGGTGGAAGGGGACCTCAGCCAACTGGGTGTACGGCAATGGAAAAGGCTAGCGAAAGATCGTGCTAGATGGAGGGGCATGTTGGTTGAGGCCCAGGTTCACCCCGAACTGTAGCGCCCACTAAGAAGAAGAAGAATAGAGAGATATGTTCGAATGTGACGCCGTGACGCCTCCCAGGCCTTTGACAAAGAGTGGCACGAAGGCTTGTTGTTTATACTGAGACAAATCTTACCATACCATACATATGTCTTATAAATAATTGCAAGCCTTTAGTATCTTAACGATTATACACGAACCGAGCAATGTTACTGTAAACAACATTAAGTTTATGAAAGGTTGCGTGGCGCTCGAAGACTACCATAAACTTTATTGAAATATTGAGATGGTCATTCCAGGTGAGTGTTCGATTCAAAACCATATCTAGATTTTTAGCAGAATCAACGTAAGCAATGGTTTGATTCCCTATCTGCATGGGGTGCAATGATAACTCATCTATTGCCCTACGATAGATGAGCAACGCCTTTGACTTGATGGGATTAAGCTGAAGGTTATTCAACTTGGACTAACGAGAGATGCGTACCAAGTACTCATTCATCATGGAAACCGCTTCGTCCTTCGCCAATAGAGGTCGACTAATCAGAAGCTGCACATCGTCTGCATACAAATGAACTAAGCAATTCTTAACTATGAGTGGAAGTCCGTTTATATAAATTGAAAAGAATAGAGGTCCGAGTATGGTTCCTTGAGGGACGCCAGGTTGGACACCTTTCCGTTCGCGACAACCCATTGCTGTCTGCCAATAAAATATGAATGAATCAACCTACAATACTGTTGTGAATCCAAAGCCATGTTGGAGTCTCCTACAAAGTATTGAGTGGTTAACGGTGTCAAAAGCCTTCGAGAAATCCAGAAGAGTAAGTAATGCAAAGTTACCTTTATCTTGGTCTTAAGATCAATGAGGACAAAACGAAATACATGCTGTCAAGCTAAAACCAATCCGTCGCTCACCACCTGGGACAAGATATAACAATTGACAGCTACAATTTCGAGGTAGTTAAGGAGTTTGTCTACCTCGGGGCAAATGTAAATTACACAAATGACACCACAGTGGAGATCCGGCATAGAATCGCTCTTGGCAACCGCTGCTACTTCGGCTTGTCCAAACAACTGGGGTCAAAACTCCTCACTCGAAAGACCAAAGTCGTGCTTTACAAAACGCTCATTCTGCCAGTCTTGCTGTACGGAGCCGAAAGCTGGACGATAAGCAGGACAGCGGAGCTGATTTTGAGTTCTTTCGAAAGAAAAATTCTGCGCCGGATATTTGGTCCTGTCTGTGAGGAAGCTAAATGGAGAAGAAGACACAACCGCGAACGGTACGAGCTGTACCAAGATGTGGATGTAGTCCGGAAGGCAAGAATCCGTCGACTACACTGGCTCGGTCACATCGAGCGCATGGACATCAACGCTCCAGCTAAGAGGGTCTTCGACTCCGAGCCTCTCGATCGAGTCTTTACTGACTCGATGAGTCAGTAAAATGAGTGGGACAAGAGCTATGACTATGGAACTGCAAAGTGCCCTTAGCCGCGTAAGGCTAAACCCACACCAAGGCCGACAAAACGTTTTTCCTTGTCGTGTACGACACCAAATGGGACGCAACACGACAGAACATTTTGTTCGGCTGCGCTAGTTGCTCCGATGTCCATTTTATATAGCATTGCATACAGCCAACCCACACTGAACGCAACAAACGTGTTGCGAACACGTGTCGTTGCCGAAAAGTACACACTACCTTAGCGGTCAACCCACACCGACGAAATAAACAGAGCATGACACGACAAAGCAAAAAAACATGTCGAAATCTGTTCGCCGGTATTTTGTCTTTCTGCGACAAGATCGATGCATTGCGAATTTGTGAAGCGAAGATAGAAGTTGACGCGGAAAAGCTACTAATTTTGATTGAGCAAAGGAGCGCCATGTATATTACGGGGCAAAACCCCCCGTAGTATACTTGTCATGAGAAAGCTTTTGGACTCAAGCCGTTAGGAATCGGCATTAAACTGTAAGTCCCCTTTACCTGTGTAAAAAATAAATCACACACAGCGTGGTGAGTTCGGCGAGAAGTTGGAAGGCGGCCAATGAGATGGACAGCATACGCAGATAGAGCGAGCACTTTTCAGAGCTGCTCAATCCCGTACAGGGCGCTGAGTAGGACAGACCTATAGTCTTGAGTGGGGCGGAGAATAGTCCAACGGTGGAGGAAGTCATTTTAGTCCTCTGTTGAGGGCCATTCAGTCTCGATACACAAACTGTAGCAGCTGCGTTCAACACCTTTCACCGTGGGCGTTGGACTTCGCCAAGGGTGCATCTTGTCAGCTCTCCTTTTCATTATATATATGGACTGGATGTTGCAGCGCTGCCGAGGCGAGGAGTGTTTCACATTGGGAGAGTTGAGGATAAGCCATCTTCTTTTTGCAGATGACTTAATTGTCCTCACATCCTCCCAGACGGAACTCCAGCGCGCGCCAGATAGGTCTGTGGCCGTATTTGCTGATGCTGGAATGAGGGTTAACGTGGACAAATCCGAGGTTATGATTATTTCCAGAACACCTGTCCAATGCACTCTATATGTTAGTGAAGTGCCATTGAAGCGGGTGGAGAATATTTAAGTATCTCGTGATCTTCCTCACGAGTGATGGGAGGAGTAATATTGAGCTTTCCTGCAGGATTGGCCAAGCTGGGTCAATTTTTTGTTTTTAACTCAGTATTTGTTCCAACTCTCACCTATGCTCATAAAACTTGGGTATTGACCGAAGGAATAAGATCGTGAATACAAGCTGCTGAAATGAGATTTCTTCGTGCTGTTGTGAGAGTTACTCGCCGAGATAGGGTGAGAAACACGGCAGTGCGCGGGGAGCTCAATGTTGAGCAGCTGCTTCTCCAAACGGAAAGGGCTATGCTTCGATGGTTTGGTCACGTGCGACGAATGTCGCCATCATCACGACTTCCGAAGCGTGCCTTAAATGCAATACCATCAGGCAGGCGACCGCTTGGCAGACCCAGAACGAGGTGGTTGAACAAAGTCCAAAAACTCGTCGGGGTGCGCTTGGGCATAGCTCCTGATGAATTGGAGTCGATGGCGGAAGATCGAGTGGTCTGGAGATCCCGCGTGCGCGCATTACCCCCGCGACTCTTTTAGTGGAACATGTGGGCCACTGGAAATGTATGTATGTTTGTATGTACAGCGTGGGTGATTGAAGCTTGGCTATGGCCCTTCACGGGCTGTAACGCCAAAGCA
Source organism: Eumerus sabulonum (assembly GCA_951905685.1). Taxonomy (NCBI): domain Eukaryota; kingdom Metazoa; phylum Arthropoda; class Insecta; order Diptera; family Syrphidae; genus Eumerus; species Eumerus sabulonum. The sequence goes on from OX645060.1 coordinate 246,405,667, forward strand.
AGCAAGCAAGCAAAGCTTGCTGGACAAAGTCTTGGCGAATAGCGCTTAACGACGCTAAGTTTGTCTATGTTAATCTTACATACAGAAAGACGGATAGGCTTCCCGTTTTTGTTAACGAAGCCAGAATTCCGTTCGCGAATGAAGCTAAATATTTCGGGATGACCCCCTCGACGCGAAATTAAAATGAAAGGATGACGGTTACAAAGAAATGTGCTAGAGAAGTATTCTAAAGTCAGTTGTCAAAACAAGCTGCTTCTATACAGGCAAGTACATATACCCCTCTGGGGTTGCACCCAGAAAAGTCAAAAGTAAGGTACATACTATGAGCTGCCGTCAATGCATCTTGGTACATATGTATATTAGAAACCGGAATCAGAGGATCCTACCTGTAAAAAATAAAACAAAAAATGTCGCAGGGAAACATAATTGTGGACTTGAGGATCACGTACATAAATAACACAGCTTCCAATAATGCGATGAACAAAATGTATTGCGCCGTCTACAGAGGACAAAACCTCTTGATTAAGCGCAAAATCTTAACCGCACGAACATAACGGTTAAATAGCGGTAACATATGTAAGTCAATGCTCGAAAGAGTGACGAACTAGAACTTGCTAGTAGCTTTAGCTTAAACTCACCATCTTCCGAAAGAAGACATTAGATCTACTCACTTCTATCATCGCCCTCTTTTCGAATGGAGAAATTGAACCGACTGGTTGCTTCGTTCGATCGTGACGTTTGTTTGTACGGACGGAGAATGGGATAAAATGGGGTCGGCACAAATAACGCAGCAACATATTCACGGACCCAATAGTAATGCTTGTCAACAGCAAAAGGTACGCAAGCCGGCATGCCTTAAAACCACAGTATACTAAAGCTGGTGCAAAGGCTATACGCAATGAGCAGTGAATATCTGACTAGGCGACACTGGTTTAAGGATACTAATCATAACTAACGCTCCCATCTATCCTGTATTTCGCAGGATTATCCTGTTTTCTCATGCCCAGTTATGACACCAAAATCGTGGATTTCAACACAGAGCTGTGCAAAGAAGACATACATATATGGATCGTTCAGAAGAAAGCATAGCCTCCACAACACCACATCCGACGACCGATTTAGGCTGATCGATTTCCTAACGGGGCGTAACCTCCTTGTATCAAGCACACGTTACCCCCATCTCGGCATCCACAAGGGTACCTGGCGGTCTCCTGGTCAATCGACCACTAACCAGATTGATCACATGGCGATCGACGCCAGACACTCCTCCAGTATTCTCTTCGTACGAACCTTCCGAGGGGCCAACATCGACTCAGACCACTACCTTGTAGATGAAGTACGAATGATGATATCAAGAATGCTTAGGAGTCGAGTAGGACAACGTCAGTTTGACGTCGGAAAGCTACAATCGCAAGAGACTGCCGGAATCTTTGCCGATCGTGTCTCCTTCAACCTACCTCTCTCAAAATCCGGCAGCGCAAATAATAGAGCAGGAATGGGCGCATTGCCAGCGCCGTCAGCCCAGCGCCCAACCTCAGAGGTGCTGGTTTACAAGCCGCCACAACCTAGAAACCCCTGGTTAGATGATCAATGCGAACAGGCCCATGCCGCAAGACAAGAGGCATATAAAGCCACGCTGCAACGACCGACGAGAGCTGCTCGCGAAATCTATGAGCAAAAGAGAAGAGAGGAGCACACGCTTTTCAGAAGAAAGAAGAGAGAGCACGGAAAGCGTGAGATCGAGGAGATGGGAGATGCTTCCGCAGGAATGACGTCCGGAAGTTTTACAATAAGGTAAAACGAACATGCCATGACTACAAAGCTAGAGTGGTGGCCTGTAGGGATGAAAATGGAGAACTGGTAGTGGAATCACAGTCGATGCTGAGAATTTGGCAAGACCACTTCTGCAGACTGTATAACGGCGAAGATAGACAAGATACCGCTGTCAGGCAGAACGAGCCATTCGTAATGGGCGACAATGAAACAGAATTCAATCCACCCGACCTAGACGAAGTCAAAATAGCGATATCAAGACTTAAGTCTAATAAAGCCGCGGGCGCAGACGGCCTGTCTGCTGAGCTTCTTAAGGCGGCTGGAGATGAGCTGGTAAGGTGCATGCACCATCTCATTTGCAAGGTATGGCCGACGAATTGAATCTCATCATCGTTTGCCCGGTCCATAAAACAGGAGACCCTATGGGGCCAAAAGGTTAATGAAGTGGTCAAGGAATTCGTCTACAGCTCCGATCCGAAGTCTTCGAATCCACCCGGGAAGGAAGGCGTGGCAGAGGACGGCCGCATCTACGGTGGCGCACGCAGGTGGAAGGGGACCTTAACCAACTGGGCGTGCGGCGCGAAAACAGCTGCCCAAAGACCGTGCAAGCTGGCGACGCTTGTTGGTTGAGACCCAGCTTAACCACGGACTGTAGCGCCACCTAAGTAAGAAAGTAGTAAGTAGATGACATGCATATATTTGATATAAAAAACACAGTTAAGAGGCCACTATCACGTGTAATCACTCCGAGTAGCCATACTTATTGATCAAAAGTAACAACAAAACGAAATACTAAACTTACGGCATTTGAAAGCAGACTTTCTTGTGCACTCTCCAGTCAAGGATTTGGCAATTCGTTGAGCAATAGGTCTCGTTGCATCGCTGGCACATAAGCGCAGCTATTTTACCACACAAATTGCAAATATCCGTCATTATTGAGAAAAACGTAGTTAAATTCACACAATTTGATGGGAAATCGTATGGACGATAGATGCCTGCCAAGGCCTTAGAGCAATTTGGAAACAAGAATTAGGGAACCGAAATGAAAAACCCCCAACTAAGTCGAATCACAATTTTGCACGAAATGAACTTTGAATCAAATGCGAGGTGACGCCGAAATGAATTTGGCAGGCCGACTTCAAAACAACGGTACACGGAAATATCGTAAGTTCTAACGCAGCCTCGACATTGGCCGGATAGGATGACGATATAGCCTATCTCGCTAATTGTTGGGCAGGAAAGTGCTTGGTCAGGTTAGTCAGTTCGTTCAGCATTTCTATGCAATAAACAAATGATCTTCAACTTCAAATCAGCGGAGGGTTACATATGTATGTGGTCTTTTTTCGTTCGCTAAAGCCTTATAACGTCAGCGAGACGTTGTGACGGCAGATGGTATCAGGAAGAGGAGGTGTCAGCATGTTGTATTCTTCTTCTTAGTGGGCGCTACAGTTCGGGGTGAACCTGGGCCTCAACCAACATGCCCCTCCATCTAGCACGGTCTTTCGCTAGCCTTTTCCATTGCCGCACACCCAGTTGGCTGAGGTCCCCTTCCACCTGTGTGCACCATCTTAAGTGTGGCCGTCCTCTGCTTCTTCGTCCCTCGGGGTTGGATTCAAAGACTCTCCGGGCTTGGGCGGTGCTGTCCATTCGCTCTACAGGGCCCTGCCACCTTAGGCGTTGAATCCGTAGACGCCTAACGTCTGCGTTTATAGGCCCAAAAATTACGCGCAAAATCTTTCTCTCGAACCGACCAAGGGCCTCCTCATCCGCTTTTGATAGTGTCCATGCTTCTGCGCCGTACAACAGGACCGGGATGATAAGGGTCTTATATAGAGTCAACTTTGTCGTTCGGGAGAGGGCTCTATTACTCAATTGCCTCCTGAGCCCAAAGAAACAGCGATTGGCAAGAGCGATTCTGCGTTTGATTTCGGAACTGATGTCGTTGTTCCAGGTCACTGCGGAGCCAAGGTGGACGAAGTCCTTAACTACCTCTAACTTATATCTGCCTATACAAACGTTCTGGCCAAGACGTCGGCGGTGGGCGTCCATTTTTGATGACAGCATATATTTAGTTTTACCCTCGTTTACCGCCACACCAACTTTCGCCGCCTCGAACTCAATATGTACTCGCAAACGCCTCAATGACATCTCGCTGTGATCTACCTACTTTGTCAATATCGTCGGCGTATGCAAGGAGTTGCGAGGATTTGAAATAGATTGTGCCTCTTGTATTGGCCAGGGATTTTTGCACAATCATTTCCAATATGATGTTGAAGAAATCATACGACAGCGCATCGCCCTGCCTAAATTCTTTTTTGTCATCAAAACTATCGGTTAGGTGTTCACCGATTCGGATGGAGCAGCGAGCATTCTCCAAAGTCATCCTGCATAGTCTGATGAGCTTAGCAGTTAACGCAAAGGTAGACATAGCGTTGTATACTTACTTACTTACTTATCAGGCCTGCGATCCATGGAGGATCTGAGCCTGAGCTATAGCTGCCTTCCATCCTTTGACGGTCCCGGGCACGCTGCTTCCAGTTGTCAAGACCAAGATGTCTTACATCCGCGATTACTTGGTCTTTATACCGGAGGTTCGGTCTTCCTCTTCTTCTCGAACCAGGAGGCTCGAAGTCGAAGACCCTCTTAGCTGGAGCGTTGATGTCCATGCGCTCGATGTGGCCGAGCCAGTGTAGTCGACGGATCCTTGCCTTCCGGACTACATCCACATCTTGATACAGCTCGTAGAGTTCGCGGTTGTGTCTTCTTCTCCATTCACCTTCCTCACAGACAGGACTAAATATCCGGCGCAGAATTTTTCTTTCGAAAGAACCCAAAATCAGCTCCGCTGTCCTGCTTATCGTCCAGCTTTCGGCTCCGTACAGCAAGACTGGCAGAATGAGCGTTTTGTAAAGCATGACTTTGGTCTTTCGAGTGAGGACTTTTGACCCCAGTTGTTTGGACAAGCCGAAGTAGCAGCGGTTGCCAAGGGCGATTCTATGCCGGATCTCCACTGTGGTGTCATTTGTGGAATTTACGTTTGCCCCGAAGTAGACAAACTCCTTAACTACCTCGAAATTGTAGCTGTCAATTGTTATATTTTGTCCCAGGTGGTGAGCGACGGATTGGTTTTTGCTTGACAGCATGTATTTCGTTTTGTCCTCATTGATCTTAAGACCAATTCGTTTCGCCTGTTCTTCAATCGCCGTGAATGCTTCCACAATGCCACTGCGAGAGCACGCGATGATGTCGATATCATCCGCGTATCCTAGCAGCTGGATGGACTTGTAGAAGATAGCGCCTTCCCTGTTGACGCCTGCCCATCGCACTATCTGCTGCAGCACCAGGTTGAAGAAGTCACATGACAGCGCATCTCCTTACCGAAATCCGGTGCATGTTTCGAATGGTTCCGAGGTCCTAGAACCGAGTTTCACGGTGCATCGCGTGTTTTTTAGCGTGGCGCGACACAACTGGATCAGTTTTACCGGGATCCCGAATTCGGCCATTGCCCCAAACAGTGCTTCACGATGAATGCTGTCGTATGCGGCTTTGAAATCGATGAAAAGATGGTGTGTATCGATTCGAAACTCGTTTGTTCTTTTCCAGGATTTGTCGAAGTGTGAAAATTTGGTCTATAGTTGATTTGCCGGGCCGGAAGCCGCACTGGTAGCTGCCGATTAGTGCGGTGCAAAATGGTTTTAGACCTTCACACAATACGCTGGACAGGATCTTGTATGCGACATTGAGCAGGGATATACCTCTATAGTTCTTGCAAGAGGTAGGATCGCCTTTTTTGTGGATGGGGCATATAGAGCTGGTATTCCAGTCGTCGGGCATGCTCTCATCTTCCCAAATTCTGCAGATGATCTGGTGCATGCTCCCTACCAGAACATCGCCGCCAGCCTTGAAGAGCTCTGATGGCAAGCCATCTGAGCCTGCGGCCTTGTTGTTCTTCAGCTTCTGAATAGCTGTGCCGACTTCTTCTATGCTGGGTGGGAGGACTACTTCAGCGGCTGGAGTTGGGATTTCCTCGGTCCCTACCACTCTCTCTTGGTCATGCTCGTTAAGCAGCTGCTGGAAGTGCTGCTTAAATGCATCCACTATTCCCTACGGGTCGGTGACAAGATTACCCTCGCAGTTTCGAAGAGCCAAGGTACCCTTTTTGAAGCCTCCTGCAAGGCCTTTGGCTTTCTTGTAAAAGGCTCGTATTTTATGTTTATCCCTAGACCCCTCGATATCCTTGAGCTAGGAGGCTGCGAAGATTCTTTTCTTTTGTCGCAGTAGTTTCTTCTCCTCCCTTCTTCTGGCTCGGTGCTCTTCTCGCGCTGCCCTGGTTTTCCTCTGCAGCGCCTTTTGGTACGCCTCGTCGGTTGCTGCCTTTTTCTGCTCACACTCGCCATCATACCACGGGTTTCTTGTCGGGGGTGGTAGGTATCCTAAGGTGGTTTCGGCTACTTCCTGAATGGCTGAGCGGCAATGCAGCCACATAATATTGGCATTTGTGTTCGACGTAGGCATACCGTAGAGTCCTTCGCTCAGCTGCTCCCTGTATACTCTGGCAACCTCCGGTGTGCTCAGGCACCCAATGTCGAACCTCCTCCTGATGGGCTGGTGCAGCTTTCTGACATTGGACAGTCGAGCTCTGAATCTTGCTGCTACGAGGAAGTGGTCAGAGTCGACATTTGCCCCTCTGAATGTTCGCACATCCAGGATGTTTGACGAGTGCCTTGCGTCAATGAGCACATGGTCGATTTGGTTGGCGGTTCGACCGTCCGGAGATCGCCAGGTTGCTGTGTGGATTCGCTTGCAAGGGAATCTTGTACTACTTATCACCGCATTACGAGCTGTCGAAAAGTCAGCGAGTCGGAAGCCGTTATCTGTTGTTGTATCGTGGAGGCTGTGCTTTCCGATCATTCCGCCAAGGGTGTTTTCCTTACCGATTTTGGCGTTGAAGTCCCCGAGCACGATTTTTACATCGTACTCCGGACAAGCTCCGTAGGCGTTGTCCAGGAGGTCATAGAAGTCCTCCTTGATAGGGTCTTCCGCCTCGTCGGTAGGGGCGTGTGCACATATAAGGCTGATGTTATAAAATCTGCCTCTGATGCGGATCACAGCCAGGCGGTCACTTATAGGTTTAAAGTCGATGACCTTCGACCTTAACCGCTTTTCCACGACAAATCCGCATCCCAGTAAGTGCGACCTTTTGTGACAGCTGTAATAAATGTCGCAATTTTTCTTCCTAATCATACCGTTTCCTATCCAGCGTATTTCCTGGACCACAGTAATATACGCCTTGTACTGCGTGAGGATTCCTTCTAGTTTATGAGCAGCTCCGGGAGTGTACAGGGTTCTAACATTCCAGGAGCATACTCGCAAATCGGTTGTTGAAGAGGCTATCCAGAGGGCGCCGCGAGGAGGCCGTATGCCAACTTGACCCGGGCATTTAAACAGGGATCGTTGTTGGCATCTCGCCAGGTTGAGAGCGATCAACAACTTTACCCTGTATGTCCGAGCCCATGCCCTCTGCCTGTAGTTGTTATTGGCATTTAAAAAATAACCACACCCGTGAGTTCTGATCTTTGATTGAATACATTAGCAATATGCAGATGTGAATGTATTTCCAACAATAAATAATCAAATAAATATGTTAGCCGAACACAAAACCAACAGTACGTTGTTGTGGCAGCACTTAAAGCTGCATTAGTACAAAATACTCCAAGAAAAGCTAGATAAACCTGTACTCGCATACAGTTAATTACCTGCGATAAGAAGCTATCGCGCAATAAGGTTGACAGCTTAAGGCATTGTTGATGTTTTTTTGCCCAAGGGAAAATAACGACTTTTAGATAATCACATTTTTTCGTGCCACAAAGCAGATACATAATATAAATAATGCTAACACAGGTATCGTTAATCAAGTTATGGTGTTGCGTCATTATTACATAGGAGTCCTAGGTATGAATATACTTCGATTTCGTTGATCAAATAGAATAGCTTCAAGTGGGATTTTTTGATATTACTTTGATGGGCCAGGGCCATGTTAATTCGTAACAAAAATGTTATTTTTTCTCGTTAAAGGCTGTGGTACTTAACGTCAAGGGTTATCTTCATATCTTTGCGGTCCTATCGAACACAACGAGTGCTACCATAATACAAAATTTGGGTTACACACGTACAGTGGTGTTCAGATAAATAGCACACCCGTGAGTTCTCATACATTATGTTGTGCCAAAAGTCTAAAAAGGGGTTCAGCTTTTTTTGTTTTATAACTGATGTGCTACTCTAAAAAAAACGAATGTATAAGTAAATATTGTTACGAAATATTCAATCCCACACCAAATAGGGTTCACACCACTGGATTGCGATAAACTACAATTGTCCGTTTTATTCGAATGAAAACACATACACTTTTTAGTAGGGGAGCCCGGGATGCTAAATTTGCAGTTACTAGAGCGTCATGGGGACCTATTGGATTGTGAAGATTAGGTTCTCAAACCAAACATTTTATGTCAAGTTTTCCATTTTAGTGGGGAAAGGAGCGTGCAAAAATTTTTAAAAATGTAAAAAAAAACAGTCACATGGAAATACTCGAGCGCGTCAGATATTAATACAGTATACTCGCTTCGTCATTCTGATAACCGTTAGATATTAATCTGACGATTAGATAGCGGTGGGCGGCTGAGAAGAGCGGTAAAAAAGCAAAACAAAAAAAATGTTATTCGAGCGTGTCAGATATTGAAAGGGGACGTTTAGTGAACTCAAAACAGTGTTCGGTTTAAATTACTGACGATTTGGACGTGGCCTACACTCATGACTGATTTTTGAAAATGTTAAAAAAAACCGTTAACTTGAAATACTCGAGCGCGTCAGATTTTTCTACTGTTGGTTCAACTCGATGTCAGAGTCTTCCTAAATGATAATCTGACAATTATGTAGAGGAGTATTGTTAATCTGACAATTTAAAAAACTTTGCATGTGAAACACTGGGAAAGAGGGAGAAGGAACGAGAGGCGTGGAGTGGGCAATACATGGATATCAGCATCTGTACGCTCATGCTTTATCGATGGTTTTAGCTATATCGCCCCATGAAAACCGTCAGATTATATGTTTTTCGTAATCGTGATAGAATTCCCTTCAAAATAAAAAAAAATTAATCGCGCTCGAGTATTTCGAGGTGGCGTGTTTTTTTTACAACTTTGCGACTCCCCCATTTCCTTATGCCCCACTCAAATTGTCAGATTATTGAAATATACACTTTTCAGGATGTACTTAACTTACATGTTCTTAATCTGACGCGCTCGAGTTTTTCCGAGGATCGATTTTTTTTTACTAATCTGACGGGCTGCCCTCAACGCACTCCCCTATATTAAGGGTTCATATTTGGTAGGGGTACATTACAGGATGCAAGGTTTCTCCCCATATGATTTTCTGACGCGCTCGAGTAACGCGCGAAATCCCCGCTTGGGCTCCCCTACTATTTCTTTCTTTCACCACAGATCAATTATCTGTGCAGCTTCACCACTTTTCTTTATTACCCAATACTATCCACTGTACACTTTATTACACAAACAAACCTTTATTGAAAGCTTTTATTTTCACACTGTTTGATCACACTGACTTGCCACACGCTGTTCAATACCACAAACTGAATGAATGCCGACGGCGAGTGTTCGCGCTTATATAGCTCCCGGTGCAACTTCTCGAACGTTCGCCGTTGGAAGTTCCCCTTCGGAAATCTCTAGAACGCTCTGACAATTAACATTCTTGAAATTGAAATGTGAAGCGAAGTGTCAAAAAACAGGCACGCGCAGAAAAGCTCCGTGTGGACCCGTCCTCAAATTGGAACGTAGGTTTAAAAGAAAAAGGCGCAAAAAGAAGGCCCTCGTGTAGACTCCGACTATGAACTTAAGCTTTTGCCTGTTCCACAATGCTATTACACGGCGACGCGACAGCGCAACTACAAACGCCTTGCTGTCAAATCCATATTCATTCAATGGGCATGTATACACGAGAATATCGCTAGCAGTAGGAAAACCGGTTTGATGCTCTACACTGAAGCATACACGGGATTCATTTTTCTAGAAGAAAAAACTGAACTGAAAACTGAAAAAAATTGAACCTTGTTCAATTGTGTTAGTGTTTCTGTCTTTCTGACATTTCATTTGAAAGAGATATTTCCTTTGACAGAGACGCACTAAAATGTCCCTTTGTTTTTTTTTTCCGAAACTGAAGAATTGTATATGTATTAGTTTCCCACTAAATTTGCGGAAGAAAATGGTATTCCGTTTCGTACCGCAACCTTCAGCTCCCTCTCCCACAAAACCGTTTTTTTTCGGATGATATATTCTCGTGTACACATGCCCAATCCACTGCTCGGGAACAAATATGCCATGTAGACCCGCAGGCCACATGTCCATATTGCAACACTTTCCCGAGCTGGATATGATTACTACGGTCTCGGACGCATTGCCACACACCTTCACCTTTGACAAGAGATTTTAGGTGCTGATCCCAAATCGCTCAGCATGGGAAAACAGTGATCCCCTGCTGAATGTCAAAGGCCTTAGGTGGTACACGGATGGCTCCAAGATGGCTTCTGGCGTTGGCGCCGGCATCTTTGGACCAAAACGTAAGATCTCGAAGGCCCTGGGAGTAAGCCCCAGCGTCTTCCAAGCTGAACTGCACGCCATCCTAACATGCGTCAACCTAAATCTCGAGACCGGCATCAGAGGAGTAACTATCAACATACTCTCTGATAGCCAAGCAGCGCTTAAAGCACTGGGTTCGTACAGCACGAACTCGAAAACCGTCAAGGAACGCCATGACGCCCTGCAAGAGCTCGCCAAAAGAAACAATGGTAAACTTTGGTGGGTGCCAGGACATAAAGGTATTAAGGGCAATAAAATTGCCGACCAACTTGCCAGAAAAGGTTCCAGCGACAAATACATAGGTCCGGAACCTTTCTGCGGCATTCCCGGGTCTAAGATAAATCTTAGACAAGTGGGAAAAGTCGCAGCACCTGTCCTTCTGGAACAGTGTTCGGGGACTCCGTCAATCTAAACGACTTATGCGACCCCTGAACAAACACCCTGTTGACATACTTAAGCTCAATAGAGGGGATATCAGAAGACTGGTCAGCTACCTAACGGGACACTGCGGTCTGAGATATCATCTAAATAAAATTAGTCTATCGTCTGAAACTGAGTGTCGGCTCTGTCTAGAGTGTAAGTGTGCTGCACTCTGCCATCTTAGGAAGCGCATCCTTCTCAGTGAAGTTGTGACTCCTGTGGGGATCACCCTGGCTCCTACGAGAAGCATTCTCAACTTCATTATAGAGGTTGAGCAGCTACTTGGCTAATCGGCTAGCAGGCACAATAGATCTGCAAAGGTCGCAGTGCCATATTGCTAAGAGTAGCACTAGCCCCATGTGTAAAAAAAAAAAAAAAGTACATGCCCAATGGAATTGTATGGAGTAAGTCACTTAAGACTTTTGTTTTCGCTTTTAACTTTTTATAGGCTACAGCAATCGCACATGTTAGCAATAATGTTTTTTTCAAATTATTTTGATCCATTTATAACCTAAATTCAGTTTCAATCTTCGAATTCTTTACTGATGCCAACTTCACTCTATAGAATTCACCACCAACTTCACTCACAGAAGGGCTCAGGTTTCCATTATGCGCAGTGAGCAAATTTTTTTTTTTTTTTCTGGTTTAAAATGGCCTAAAAAACATAAATATAATTTTTTTTTTTTGAGGAAATGAATTTTTTTTTTTTTAAATTTTATGTTTTTTTTTTATTCATTTTTTTTTTTAATTTTTTTTTTAATTTTTTTTTTTAATTTTTTTTGTTATTTCAATCTGTTAAACACCCCAGAGTACCTAAAAATAATTAAGGTTTAAGTGGTTGACATACCCTTAGAGGAGCGACGAAGTCGCGTGAGCGGCTAAACCCTGCGGAAAAAAGGGTTAAAATCCTTTTAGCGAGCGAAGCGAGCCACCCACCCCATACTTTAAATACACCAGACAATGTTCGGGCTACACTTATTCAACTATGAAACTTTTTTTAAAGCGCCAGGTGATTTTCACTTAAACTGGCAGCACTTCTTTACTATAAACAAATGAAAGACATGCGAAAAATGTAACGGTCTGTTGTAAACTGTTGTAACAGTTAATTATCATGATCGACAGAGTTAATTCTTACTGCATTTTTACGATCGACTTCACTTGATATAGTGGTTTGAAATCAGTGCGATGTCCGAGGAAAATCCAGAAAATACAAGTACGTTAGACTCGAAACCCAGTAAAAAATAAAAAATAAATAAATAAAAAAAAAACATAAAATTTTAAAAAAAAAAATTTCATTTCCTCAAAAAAAAAATATATTTATGTTTTTTAGGCCATTTTAAACCAGAAAAAAAATAAAAAAAAAATTTTGCTCACTGCGCATAATGGAAACCCGCCCCACCACAGCAAACGGCAGCGTTTGTAGTTGCGCTGTCGCCGCGCCGTGTAGTAGCATTGTGACACAGGCATGACATAGTCAAGACGCCGTCAAACCTCATCGCGTTTGTAGGTGCAAACTGTCAAAGTGCCTGTCAAAGCCAATAGATTGGTTTCTCATTCTTTAATCCCTGGTTTGTAGTTGCGCTGTCGCGTCGCCGTGTAGTAGCATTGTGCAACAGGTATTTTGTTCAGTTAAGTTCATCGCGTCCGCGAGTCGGTTCGGTATCACTCCATTAGTGCACTAGTGTTCCCGGTTTTAATACTGATTGAAAAATGGCTGCCACTATACCTGTGTTTAACGAAAAAATTGAATCATGGGACGCTTACCGTGAAAGATTAGAGCATTACTTTATTGCCCTAGATATAGACGATCACATCAAGCAAAAATCGATTCTCATAAACTGTATTGGTCCCCAATACTACGAAAGATTACGAAATCTTTGTTTTCCAGGCACGCCGAACGATAAGACCTACGATGAACTGTTGGATTTGCTGAGTAAGCTATTTGCCCCGTCAGTTGTTGTATTTTAAGAACGAAAGGAATTCTTCAGAGCACATAAATACAAAACTGAAAACGCATCCAAGTGGCATGAACGAATGCGTAGTCTCGCCATGAAATGTCAATTCGGTGATCGCACAGAGCAAGTGCTACTGGACAAATTCGTCACTTCATTTGACGGGCCAGTATTTGAGAAGTTTTGTGAAGAAGGGGATAACTTGACTTTATCTAAAGCATTGGAGATAGCTCAACGGTACGATACAATCGAGGGCATCCCTTCAACAGCACCCAAAAATCCACAAAAAGAAGGTTTTAAAAAACAACACCAGGAAAAGGCATCTAATACAAAAACAGAGAAGCAACCTAAGCCGGGTGATGAAAAAAGCAAAAATACTAACCAAGCAAAGCCGTTTAAAAAGTTCCAAGGCAAGGGCCACGTCACCAACGTAGCAGTCAAAGTAGACCTAAACAAAAAATGAAACCGGACGTCTGTGTTGTAATTTTTCATTTTGTTTGTATTTCATAAATGTATCGATTTGTGTATGTTCATAAAAAGCAAAATATACAACTTCTGTGGCTGTAGCAGGGTTTTATTTCACCTTCTGGTTCTATATCTATTTGTTTGGGAATTTCAGTAACTATGTAGATACAGTGAATGCCAAAAATATGAATACAGTCAGTAATTTCTACGTGAACGTATATAAAGACAGAGTTTCATTACCAGATCTAGTTAAATCCATTGGATACAATGCAACAAGGGGTTTTTATTTTCTAAGCGATCTTCTTAATTTTCAGTCAACCAAACAACACACATGTGTCATGTCAAGTGCGCCAACACTGTGCTGCCTTAAAAACAAGTCAGAGGTAGTGGGAACGCGTTCTTCGCTGAGTAATGAGAGAGACGCTTGCAACCTGTACGAAATTATTTAACAGGTGAACTGTAATTATTATGTTTAGTGGTGGCGCTACAGTCTGGCGTGAATCTGGGTGTCAACTAACCAGCGTCTCCAGCCAGCACGGTCTTTGGCTAGCCGTTTCCAGTGCCGCACTCCCAGTTGGTTAAGGTTTCCTTCCACTTGTGTGCGTATATACAAACAGGACTGTAGATCATCCGCTTTCGTCATAGTTCAAGCCTCTGCGCCGTAGAGGAGGACCGGGAGGATTCGGGCTTTGTACAGCGCAACCTTGGTCTTTGGAGAGAGGGCTCTACTTTTATAATTAATGTCCTTAAGAATAAGAAGAGAGAGCACCGTGGCGTAACGGGTTGTGTATTGGCCTCGGACGCCGATGACACGGGATCGAATCCCGACAACAGCCATGTCATCGAACATGTTTTCACTGTGCCTCTCTTCAGCGGGGTTCTGACATAACCGCCTGTAGTATAATTATCTTGAAAAGCTTCTCGTAATTCGCCGCTCGGAACCGGCAATAAACTGTAGGTCACTTTCACCTATGGGAAAATGAAATCACACACAACATGGGTGATTGAGAGAAGCTCGGTTCTGGTTCTTCATGGACTGTAACGCCAACATACATCCATACATACATACATTTATGCCAATAAAATCTTATTTCTAACTTTTCAGAAATGTAATGCTGTAATGTGGCAACTGTACAGAACTTCCGGAACTTGGTGTAATAATTTAATTTGCTCTTAATTGAATCTATCAGATAAGATGAATTCGTACAGCCATTCTTATAGATATGTGTTTATAAATACAAGCAAATGCATATACATAAGAGGGAAGTATGTACTTCACTGAATATCGTGCACAATACACAGTGTGATACGGCTTTCCGATAAAAAAAACTTTGATGAATCAGTAGCAGTCGTTTTCACAGCTTTGGGAGAGCTCAATGCATGTCGATTTATAATAATGTTACGAATTTATTCGATCCCCACACCAAATAGGGTTCGCACCACTGGATTGCGATAAACTACAATTGTCCTTTTTATCCGAATTGAAAACACACACACTTTTCTTGTTTCACCACAGATCAATTATCTGTGCAGCTTAACCACTTTTCTTTATTATCCAATACTATCCACTGTAAGCTTTATTAAACAAACAAACCTTTATTGAAAGCTTTTATTTTCACACTGTTTGATCACACTGACCTGTCACACGCTATTCGATACCACAAACTGAATGTATGCCGAGGGCGAGTGTTCGCGCTTATATAGCTCTCGGTCCACCCTCTCGAATGTTCGCCGTTGGAAGTTCCCCTTCGGAAATCTCTAGAATGCTCTGACAATTAGCATTAAGCCATTGGAAGTTGGCATCATTCCAATCCCCGCTTCCAGAGAGCTTTCGAACTTCGACAGCGAAATTCGAACTTAACCGTCCGTTTGCATCTCCGCAACACTGCCCTCCTCCTAAACTTGTTCGTCCTCGAACAAGCGATTGGATCCTTCTCCGTAATATGGTGCTAACCTCTCTACGTGGACAATTTTATATTTCGCCCGTCTGTTTCCCATCTGTATCCGGTATATCACGTCATTGAGTTTCTTGATGACCTCATATGGTCCGTCCCAGGCTGATTGCAATTTGGGGCACAAGCCTTTTTTCCGTTGTGGGTTGTACAGCAATACCAATTGTCCGGTCTCGAATCCAGAATCGCCCTCAAGTCGTATCGCGCCTTCATTTTATCGCTGACCAAGTTCAGTCGCTCCCGGATGAACTGATGGATGGAGTTCAGCTGTTCCTTCTTTTCGGTTACGAAGTCCTCCCTGCCTCTAGTTGTCGGTAGTACCACGCCGAACTTCAAGTCCGATGGAAGTCGGAGATCAGTTCCAAAAATGGCTTCGGCTGGTGTTGTTGCCGTTGAATTGTGCTGTGCCGAACGGTATGCCATTAAGAAAAGGGTAAGATGTTCATCCCAGTCCTTCTGATCTCCGACGACGACTTTTCTCAGGTATTCCTCCATCGTCCGGTTGAACCTTTCGACCATGCCATCAGATTGTGGATGTAATGGTGTTGTCCGCGTCTTTCTGATACCTAGCATGTCACAGAGTTCTTTGAACACCGACGACTCGAAGTTTCTCCCTTGGTCTGAGTGTAGTTCCATTGGTACTCCATAACGCGAAACCCAGTTTTTAACGAATGCATCCGAAATGGTTTTGGCTTCCTGGTTCGGGATGCAAAACACCTCAGGCCACTTGCTGAAGTAATCGATCACCACTAGCGCGTACTTGTTTCCAGCGTTGCTCGTTGGGAATGGGCCTGCAATGTCCATTGCGATACGTTCGAACGGTGCTCCAACATTGTACTGCTGCATATTTCCTCGAGTTTTCCTAACTGGCCCCTTTGCCTTCGCACACTGTTCACACCTGCGAATGAAACGCGTAACCGACTCATGGCATCCTACCCAGTAGAAACGTCTCTTGATCTTTTCTACAGTCTTGTTAACACCAAGATGACCCTCGCTTGGTCCCTCGTGGTATTCTCGGATGACCTCTTCGATTTGTCCTTTCGGAATTACCAGCAGATCGTTTACAATCTTCCCGCCCTCACTTTCCCAACTACGGTAGAGGCAACCGTTCTTCAGCTTCAAACTCTGCCATTGAGCCCAGTAAGCTTTCACGATTGGGCTTTCACTGGATATTTGCTCCCAACTTGGTCGAAAACCTCGTTCTTGGTATCCGATGATGACCGCCAGATCGGCATCTTCTCGCTGCTTTCTTCCAACCTTCTCGGCACTCCAAGAATCTTCTGGCAGCACATGGAAACGACGGATATCGGTGACCTCTTTTTTGATTTCCGCACGTGAACAATGCTTGCATTCAACGCCGCGAGGTCGGCTCGTTAATGCATCCGCATTTCTATGGATGCTTCCCTTCCGGTATTCGCGTGCTCTCGCTTGATCTCCTTTTCGCGAATCAAACCTCGAACGCCTTCTTCTCAGATGACAATTTCTCGCCATGTGCCCCTGCTCGTTGCAGATGTAGCATCTACCTGGGAACGGGCAGCTCCTACTCACCGTTGTTTCTCTGGAACTACGCCACAATTTGCTGGAAGAACGCTTTCTCCGCAGACGACAGTCTTTTGCAATGTGCCCCTGCTGGTCGCAGATATAGCAGCTACCTGGGAACGAGCGACTCCTACTCACTGTCGTCGCTCTAGAATTACGTCGCAATTTGCTGAAGGAACGCTTTCTCCGCAGACGGCAGTTCCTCGCAATGTGCCCCTGCTGGTCGCAGATATAGCAGCTACCTGGAAACGAGCGACTCCTACTCGCCGTTGTTGTTCTCGAACTATCCTGGTCTTGAGATATGCGCCGTAATTTGATGGAAGGTCGGCATATCAAGAGCGATGTTTCACATGCGAGAGCGCTGGCAACTGTCTCCTTGAAAGACGTCTTCGGCAGGAGAATCAAGCTTCGTTGCGTATCGGGGTCCCTTAGCCCTTGGATGAAAGAATCCGTTTTAAGTTTCTCCACCACATCAACTGGAACGTCCGCGTAGGCTAGATGAGACAGCCTCTCGATGTCGGCAGCGTACTGCTGGATGGTCTCGTTTCCACGCTGCTTGCGTCCTTTGAGTTCCAGCTTGTGCATCTCCTGCATGTGCTCACTGCCGTATCTTCGATGAAGAGCTTCCCATATGGCTGTGTAGTTCCTTCTCTGGGTCTCCGGGATGGTCTGTAGAACGTCAGCTGCTTCACCTTTAAGGGAAATTACTAGGGCAGCCACACGATCTTCCTCTCCCCATTGATTCCGTTCCGCTGTTGTCTCGAACTGGAGCTTAAAGATGTTAAAAGCGCTCTTGCCGTCGAAATTGGGAGCTGTGAATTTTGATGCTGCAGTCGGTACGACGATTCCTTGATGCTATACGTTCTGGATAGTTTTCTCGAGTTCCAGAACCTTCTTGTCGAACCTCGATCCCAGTGTCTCGATTATCTTTTCTTGATTGTTTTCGAGATCTAGAACCTTCTTGTCGAACCTCGATTCTAGTGTCTCGATTACCTTTTCCTGGTTACTTTCCAGATCGAGAACCTTCTTGTCCAGGGTCTCGATTTTCTCTTCCACGTCTTGGAATCGATCGTTGACAGCTTGCTGGATGTCTCTCAAGCTTTCTCGAGTGTTCTCTAGCATCTCTTCCAGCTTCTGATTCAGGGAAGTGGAATTTTCCTCCAACTTCCTACTTACGGCAGTGGAACTTTCCTCCAGTTTCTGACTCAGAGAAGTGGAATTTTCCTCCAGCTTTTGATCTAGTTTCTGGCTCAGGGAGATGGAATTTTCCTCCAGCTTTTGATCTAGTTTCTGGCTCAGGGAGATGGAATTTTCCTCCAGCTTTTGATCTAGTTTCTGGCTCAGGGAAGTTGAGTTTTCCTCCATCTTTTGACTCATAGCATTAAGAGCCGCGAGAATTTGCTGCATATCGAACGCTGGCTCAGTGGATGTCGACGGCTTCTCCACCCGGAATTCATAACTCTCCCAGTCGACACCTTCTTCCTGCAACGCCGATCGCAGTCTCTCCACCAGGTTGGCTTTACTTCCCACTGTGGATAATTCCCGAGCATCCAGTTCTTTTTTTAGTTGTTCAATGGTCAACTTATCTAATTTCACCATTTATTCACTTTTGCAATAATTCACTTCACAACTCAAATAAAGTTTCACTCGTTTACTCGCAATCCCACTTCTGACACCAAATGTTACGAATTTTTCTATACCCACACCGAATAGGGCTCGCACCACTGGATTGCGATAAACTACAATTGTCCTTTTTATCCGAATTGAAAACACACACACTTTTATTTCTTTCACCACGGATCAATTATCTGTGTAGCTTCACCACTTTTCTTTATTATCCAATACAATCCACTTTAAACTTTATTACACAGTACAATCCACTTTCAAACTTTATTACACAATACACAAACCTTTATTGAAAGCTTTTCTTTTCACCTTGGTTGATCACACCGACTTGTCACACGCTGTTTTATACCACAAACTGAATGTCTGTCACGGGCGAGTGTTCGCGCTTATATAGCTCTCGGTCCACCGTTTCGAACGTTCGCCGTTGGAAGTTCCCCTTCGGAAATCTCTAGAACGCTCTGACAATTCCCTTGGAAGTTGACATCATTCCAATCCCCGCTTCCAGAGAGTTTTCGAACTTAACGGTCCGCTTGCATCTCCGCAACAATAATGTTGCGGAGATACAAACCGACGGTTAAGTTCGAATTTCGCTGTCGAAGTTCGAAAGCTCTGGTGAAGGGGAAATTGGAATGATCGAAACTTCCAATGCCGAATGTCAGAGCATTCTAGAGATTTCCGAAGGGGAACTTCTGACGCAGTGTTGCCGCTGAGAGAAAAGAAAAATCGCTATACCACAACCTAAGTCGGCTAGAAATGTTAGTTTCTGCATTGCAAAAATCCGCTAGAAATCGCTAAAATTTCAAGGCGAAAGTATGTCCTTAAAAAATATATATTTATTTTTAAAAATTTATAATTATTCAATAAAACAAATGAGAAAACAAAACAATGAACAAGTTCAAGATAAAAAAGAAAAACAAATTCAAGTAAAGAAAAATAACATTTTGGAAAAAGAAATTACAAATGATATTCCAACTCAAGTAGAGAATCATTTATTTCTTGGCTGACTGTTACTCCCAAGTTCGACGTAGATGCCTCGGCCTCGGCTATGGTTTTTGAATAAGTGTGGGATTTTTTCGTCCTTCCGATTTTAAGTATGACGTCGTCTGGTATGTCATAGTCGCAGCAGCTCCTGTTCATAATTTTTAACTGATTTTTTATCGTTATAATCGAATTTAAAGTGAGCATTGAAAGTCGATTTCGCAATTTCTTTTTAACTATATTCATTGCACTAAAAATTCTTTCGACTTCAGCATTAGAGTGAGGAAGGGATAGCACAGTGATTGCCAATTCAGCCAATTCTTGAAAATTATTTATACCTCCAGCATTTTTATATTTGACAACTTGGGCCCAAAATTTAACAGTGTCTCCCCGTGGTGTCCCATTTAATAAAGTTTATGTTATGCCATTGCTGTAAGATCTTGTCTATTTTGTCATCGTCAAATCCAAGTTCTTTGGACAGTTCAATGATAGAATTGTCTTTGCCCTGTTTAAGCGTATTCTCTTCACTTAAAATCGTCATTTTCTCCAGAACAGAATAATTGCTTGGTAGTCTATGTTGAATTTCTATTGCCAGCTTTACAGTGAAATCAATACGTCGGGTTCTTAAAGATTGTATTACATCTGGGGCTAATTGACTTTTTTCAACTTGGGATTCAAAAAGATATCCTAAATAAGGATTTGGTGTTAGGTGATCTTCAATTTTTATAGTAAAGTAGTCTTTACTGGAATTTACAGCAAATGGTAGCAATGTTCTGTTACAAACAGAATGAAGCAACGACATCAAGGAGTTTAACAACTTTACCGGATTAGAATTATCGCCTTCAAAAATTTTTAGTCCAATTTGGATGTCACCCAATATACTTTTTAGAAAGCACATATACAGCCGATTACAGTGATCATTGTACATCGCCTGAAGTAAATCCGCAGTGTCCGTTGTCGGTGGTGGTGGTGGTGTCGTGTAGCAAACGTTGCACAACATTTTAAATTTTCCTCTCGAAACGAGCAAGGGCCTCTTCATTCATCTTTGATAAGGTCTTATAGAGCGTCACCTTAGTAGTCCCAGAGAGGGCTCTACTATTCAATTTCCTATTGAGACCGAACGAAAAGCGGTTGCCAAGAGTTGTTATGCGTCTAATCTCAGCGTTAGTGTCGCTGTCGCTTGTTACCAGTGAGCCAAGTTGAAAAGGTGGTGTGTCGACCTGAAAAGCATGAGCTTTCTCCAAAATCTTCTTCTTCTTCTTCTTTGGTGGCGTTACAGCCCATGAAGGACCAGAGCCAAGCTTCCCTTCAATCACCCATGTTGTGTGTGATTCTATTTTTCACACAGGTGAAAGGGACCTACAGTTTAATGCCGTGAGTCGAGAAACTTTTTCTAGGCAAGTTATACTACGGGGGGTTTTGCCAGTACCCCGCCAAGAAGGGACGCCGCGAAATAAACATTCGATGGCGTTGGTGTTAACGGGATCCGAACTCGCTCATCGTGCGTCAGAGTCCAACACACTAACTACTGCGCCACGGCGCCCAAAATCTTCTGCAGTGTGAATATTTGGTCTATCGTGGACTTTCCTGGCCTGATGCAGAAACGTGGAGACAAAATACAAGCTGAGAGCTGAGAACAGGCTGCGAAGTGGGCAGCAAGTAGGCTAGCTTTGTCTAATGGGGTGGCAGCTGGAATGTCATTCTAGATGAACCTTGATATAGACGACGTAGTTGTCTATACCTCATCCTAATCCGCTTTAGATGAAGTCCATGTTTCTGCGCCGTATAACAGGACCGGGATAATTAAGGTCTTATATAAGGTCAACTTGGTCGTACGAGAGAGGGCTCTACTTCTCAGTTGCCTCTTGAACCCAAAGAAGCAGCGGTTGACAAGAGTAATTCTGCGCTTGATTTCGAAACTGCTGTCGTTGTTCCAAGTCACTGCGGAGCCGAGGTACATGAAGCCCTTAACTACCTCAAACTTATATCTGCCAATATGCACGTTCTGTCCAAGACGTCGGTGGTAAATGTCCTTTTTCGATGACAGCAGATATTTAGTCTTGCCCTCATTAACTGCCAAACCAATTTTTGCCGCCTCCATCTCAATACTCGCAAACGCCTCATTGACATCTCGCTGCGATCTACCTATTATGTCAATGTCGTCGGCGTATGCAAGGAGTTGCGAGGATTTGAAATAGATTGTGCCTCTTGTATTGGCCAGTGATTTTTGCACATTCACTTCCAATATGATGTTAAAAAAATAACACGACAACGCATCGCCCTGTCTAAATCCTTTCTTGACTTCGAAACTAGCGGTCAGTTCTGCACCGATTCGGATGGAGCAGCGAGCATTTTCCAGGGTCATCCTGCATAGTCTGACGAGCTTAGCAGGGATGTCAAAAATAAACAAGGCGTTATATAGCTCGTCTCTAATTACGATGTCGTATGCGGCCTTGAAGTCGACGAATAGATGGTGCGTATCGACTTGGTTTTCTCCAGGTTTTCTCCGGGATCTGCCGTAGTGTGAAGATTTAATCGATGGTGGACTTCCCTGGCCTGAAGCCACACTGATAAGGACCTATCAGCTTGTTTACGAATGGCTTCAGGCGTTCACACAAAACGGCAGCAAAGATCTTGTATGCGACATTAAGGAGACTTATCCCTCTATAGTTGGCGCAGTCCAGGGGGTCTCCTTTTTTATGGATCGGGCAAACAATGCTGAGACTCCATTCCTCGGGCATGCTTTCCTCTGACCATATCTTACAGATGAGCCGGTGCATGCTCCTAACCAGCTCACCCCCAGCCGCTTTGAAGAGCTCAGCAGACAGTCCATCTGCGCCAGCAGCTTTATTCGACTTGAGTTTCGACATGGCAACCTCAACTTCGTCGAGGTCAGGGAGTCGGAATTCTATGCGATCTTCGTCGTTAAAAAATGGATCATTTTGCCTGACGGCGGTATGTTGGCTGTCATCGCCGTTATACATTCTAGAGAAGTGGTTTTTTCAAATTCTCAGCATCGACTGCGATTCTACTACCAGGTGTCCGTTCTCATCCTTACAGGCCTCCGTTCGGGCTTTATAGCCTTGAGACATTCTATTTATCCGCTGATAAAATCTTCGAACGTCGTGCTTGCAATAGCACCTCTCCAAGTTTTCAATCGCCCGCTTCTCGTGCTCTTTCTTTTTTCTCTTGAGAAGCTTATGTTCCTCCCTTCTTTTAAGCTCGTAGAGCTCACGAGCCGCTCTTGTTTTTTTGTGTAGTGAGGCTTTGTATGCCCGCTGCTTTTCCGCATGAATCCTTCTACACTCGTCATCGAACCAGGTGTTTCGTCGTGGTGGAGCTTTAAGGCCCAGCACTTCCGTTGCTGTGCTCTTCAGGGCTTGTTTGCGCAGGCTCCATTGTTGCTCTACTGACTGAGTGGAGGATTGAGGTGTATCGGAGAGCTTAAGGGAGACGCGGTTGGCAAAGGCACTGGCGATCTCCGGCGATAGTAGCTTTCCGACGTCATAGCTTGGTGTTCTAACTCTACTCCGCGGTGTTCGTGTTATGCGTTGACGTATCTTGGCTACTACAAGATAGTGAGCTGAATCGATGTTCGCTCCTCGGAAAGTGCGAACGTCAAGAACAGTGGAGGAGTGTCTGACGTCAATCGCGATGTGGTCAATCTGGTTGGTTACTGATTGATCTTGCGACCGCCAGATGCCTTTGTGTATATCGAGGTGGGAAAATCGTGTGCTGGCTACAAGAAGATTTCGCCCCGGGGCAAGGTCGATCAGCCTGTGTCCACATCCGGTGTCATGTAGGCTGTGTTTGCCGATGACCCGTTCGAAGATGCTTTCTTTACCCAGCTTAGCGTTAAAATCTCCTAGTATGATTTTGGTATCATAGCCGGGGCATTTGGTATATGTTCTGTCTAGGAGATCAAAGAAATCATCTTTGATGGAGTCATCCTTATCTTCCGTGGGGTCATGGGTGCATACGAGGCTTATGTTACAGAAATTTGCCTTGATGCGGATCGTTCTGAGGCGTTCACTCACATACTGGAAACTTAGGACTTTATGTCTTAGTCCACCTCTAACAACAAATCCGCATCCAAATAGTCTCTGTCCTCTGTCCCTATAACAGTCACCGTAGTAAATGTCGCAGTTTTTCATCCGCTTTTTACCCGGTCCATTCCATCGCATTTCCTGGATGGCGGTTATGTCCGCTTTATAGCGGTCTAGGGCGTCCGCAAGTTGTTCGGCCGCACGGGGTCTGTTTAGGGACCTACCATTTCATGTACAGAACCGAAGGTCCTTGTTTGCTTTTTGTTTTCTTATAGGGTCGTCAACATAGATCCGTTCCGTTTTATTATCCGAGGCTGCTTTTTGTTTCTGAGCAATTAGTGGTTTTACGGTTATGGTTCGCTAGACCATAGCCCAACCGACACTAGTCCTGTTATCTTCCGTCAGTAATTTCCCTTTTAAGGAAATTTCCAGATGGCACCACGAGGAGGTGGAAGTAGGACCTGACTAACAGAGCTGCAGGATGTTCGGCTGTAGAGACTCTTACTCGCTTTTTGTCGGGTCAGCATCCGTCGGCAGATGCTACCCCTACGAGGCCTTTGCTAGTCCTTCACCATCCCTTCATATTCCCACTAGGAATAAGATTTGTCATACCGATTCGGATAATATTTGCGATAATATCAGTTGCGGCGTCCATGTCGATGTCAAGGAAGTACAACAGCATGACACAGTAGAACATTTTCTGTGTGACTGTCCCGCCTTGCTCGCGTACGATGGCGCACCCTTGGGGCAGAGATGGTGAGTGCCCAATCTGTTAGCTCTACATGACTGAAGCTCCTCCTCATTTTTCCGCGGAAAACTAGGAAAATACAGTAATGAAAGGTGTCTGTCTGGAGTACAATGGACCGGTATTTGCATTTGAGTGCTCCAACAGACATCAGAAGCCTCCAACAAAAAAAGAAAGAACTGGTCTGATATTACTGTAAACATGTATTTTATTATATCTTGATTTAGTATAATTCGTAAGAAAGTGTATAAAGGCACGTTTAAACATCATCTATACGGGAACTATCCGTAAAATCCAAACACATATGTGATGGTGCTCTCTGGAACTCAATTAGAACGATGTCATTAGAGCCTTTCCGTAGAATATATTTCGGCACATAATGTGTTATTTGAGGTCCAACGATGGGCCAATATCTACCAAGATTGGTCTTGTTTATGAATAAAACACCTTTTCCCCAATTGGAAGTGTCGATATAAGTATCAGTCGGCTCGTCGGCTATTTCAAGCGTTCCATAAAATACAACCGGTCCATGAAAAAGCAAACCAGTCTGATTAGTAGATATTTCTCGATGTTTATGCTTTTCTACCAGCGGTTCAATTTGCTCGATTGTCATAGGCAAAGATGACGAAGTCCAGTTTAGTAATTTCTTTTTGGTTCCATTTAATAGCTGTATAGTAACTGCGCCCAATATGCCCTTAGTGTCGTCGGATATGTTAAAATTGATTCGACCTTGGTTTTCCACTAAAATCTGAAGATTTTCTCCTATCCCACCGTTTATTGGGAGCGAATACACTGAATTACTACGCGACAATGTTCCCATGTAATATCCCTCAATGTAAACCAAGGCACGATCATGTAGCCCATTGACCGTTAGCACGGATGGATCTAACTCCAATTGAGGCAAAACTGTTTCGTAGAGAACTAAACCGGAAAATTGATTTAGCTCTTCAAAGGTTTTTGGAAACTGAGATTCCACTGATTGAGTAACTAACCAGCCTAAGCCAGCCCTTGAAAGAACTTTTACAATAGGCTTCATTTGAACGTTGCCGTATGCAGTTTTGTGGCTTTTCGGCGGTAAATCGACGGGCGGCATGCTCATGAAGTCTTTCAAGACATTTCGAATCAGTTCGTATTTTGTAGTGGGATCGCCCGATTCATCCAACACGGCATCATAGTCGTATGATGTTATATCTGGCATGTACTTGCCAGGACCCCAGTCATTAGCGCCGGATCTATATCCAAAATTCGTTCCACCAAAAAACATGTAAAGATTCACACTCGCTCCATAGCTGAGAATTTTTCTGAAATCCATTTATCGAAGTGAATACTTATTAAGGGGAAGATTACTAAAATTGACGGGATACCTCAAACCTTGGGCTACAGCGGTAGGATCTCGGCGTTGGTTTTCTTCCTGCCAGTGCATTAGCCATCCAGTGTAGTACTCGGAATTTACTAGTGGTCCTTTTGGCTGTACGGATCTCAGAATGCTCCACACATTGTCAATTTCACTAACTTGAAAAACAAAAATCAAAAATTGGAATATGTATGTATATGTGAAGACTTATCTCTTATGGTGATACTAACTTTTATCTATGCCGAAATCCGTGGTAGCAAGGACGCCCTCAATCTTCCCACAACTAATACGTTCATCCGGAATGTCGGTTGTGAACAGGACGGCCTTGCCGTGAACATAATGTTCGATTTCATCGCGTAACCAATTCAAATAATCTCTATCACAAGCTTTGTAAGCACCATATTCATTCTCGACTTGAACCATAATTATGGGCCCTCCATTGCCGTAAAAGAATTTTTGTAAACGTGGCATAAGCATCCTGTACCAGATCCGCACTTCCTTTAAGAAATTTGCATCACTCGTTCTAACTTGAATCTCTGGGTACTTATGAATCAACCAAAAAGGTAAACCTCCCTTAAAAAGGAAACGTCAAGTAGGTAAATAAAGTCGCTTGATGTCCTTAAAATCATACGTTATCCCGCTCTGCACAAATATACGGACCGGGGCGTAGAATCACGTATAATCCTTCTGCTTGAGCTTTGCCAATGAAGCTTTCTATATCGGCTATTCCGCTAAAGGCGTATTCACCATCTCTGGGATTGTGAAAGGACCATTCGATATACCTGGATCAAAAGATAAATTTGTATAATTTTAAACTCACTGATACCTTTCGGTGGTACTCACGTATCGACGGCATTAAATCCACATGCTCTTAGTGCTCTGAAGCGATCCGTCCACACTTGCGGTAATGCACGAAAATAATGGAAAGATCCAGAAACGTATCTAAACGGTTTTCCATCCAACAGAAACTCATTTCTCTCGTAATCAACTGAAAACGTTCGATTTTCCGTACTCTGCAGAGGGCAATTAAAATGAATAAAAGCTGTAACTCACGGGCGATAACAAAATGGGCCAAACCTCTGGAATAATTAATCTAGACATATCTGATATGGGGGGCTTTAAATTACGCCATGACGACGGATAGAAAATACGGAACATCTAGATCAGGCATTGAAAAACAAATAACAAAATAAATAGTCGAGCCTGGAGAGTGACAAGCCAGGGCGTTTTGAAAGTAGCTCATACTCGTAAGCATTTGGGGGCAATAGGGGCTAAAGGCATAGTGTCAGGACGAACATATGGAATTCATTTGATAGGTCCTAATTCGTTGGAATATTGGTGTGAGTTGAATTACATACGTCACGTTTGTACACAAAATTATATCCATAAGTGTAGATGACGTCACGTGAAGTTTAAGATGAAAATCAATCAATCTTCAACCTAAAATGTTGAAGCAAATGTCAGATGTCTTCTCAAATTTAAAGAAATTAAGGCGTCGATTCCAATGACTGTCATGAACAGATCGAAGAGTGAGGCGGGTTGGCATATATCATCAAAAATAAAGGACTACTCGGTTTAGATACTTGAAATTCAATCAACTGTCAATGAAAATACGAACATTTTCGGGAGTTTACTTGGATTTTTGTATGGCGAGTTGTAGTAAGTTGTTTAGGACTAAGGAGCGGAAAGATTTATTGTAGTCCCCCCGGCAGCTGACCTCCTCGTGGTGGGGGGCGGGCAACAGGTTATGGGTGTGCGAATTAATTTTAGTGCAGACCAAACCTGGCTAACGAAGCGCAAACCCCCATGATGACGAAGAGAAGAGCAGCCTCGGAAATTGCCTACCCTGGTGTGCCAGGGCCCCATTCGGAGCCAGGCCTAAATGGTGGCAGTATGTGAGCGTCTGATGGCCGGTCTGTCCCGCTCGGCAGCCGGTCGGGCTTAGCCCGAAGAAGTCACGAGCAACCCGGCAGTGGCCTCGTGAGCCATTACGGAGGTTGGGGGGGTTGTCACGCCATGCACTAACCAGTGCGTGGGGGAGTAAAGGGCAACAGACAACGACATCGACTTAGGATGGGCACGTGGAACGTCTCATCGGTCACAGGGAAGTATCACGAGCTGGTTGAGGAAGCTGCCAGGTATCGATTAGATATCGTAGGTATCTTTTCGACAAAGCAAAGAGGATATAAAACTGTGGACCTTTCGGACGGGTGGAAACTCTTCCTGTCGGGAGTTGCACCTCAAATGTCTGCCCAGGCGGGAGTGGGGATACTCATAAGTCCCAGGCTGGCAGACAGGGTATTGGAGTGGATAACATTAGGATGGAGAGTCGCGATCTTAAAACTCAAGTTTGAAAGATCAACTTTGGCTCTGTTGCAGGTGTATGCACCGAATCTAGAGTCTGAGTATGCGACTTTCCTGGATGAAATTGATGCGGCCCTTGATAGGGTGGTTGAGATGGATTCCTATATCCTGATGGGTGACTTCAACGCCCACGTGAGTGTGGATGTAACGACACGGGGGAGTGTGATTGGGAGGAACGGTGATCCTCATCAAAACGCGAACGGAGAGAGGTTGTTGGATTTTTGCTGTGCAAATGGCATGTCCATTATGAACACCTTCCTTCCGCACAAAGCCATTCATAAATATACGTGGTATCGTCGGAGTCTTCAACAGAAATCGTTGATAGATTTCTTTGTGGTACCATCGTGTGTGAAACGGATGGTTTGTGACGTTTGTGTGTTGAGAGAGGCTGAACTGTCAACTGATCATCACCTGGTGTTGTGTAAGCTGTATCTTACTGATAGAGTACCTCGCCTGCCAAGGCGGAAACCAAGAGTGGTTACACGCATAACACTTCGCGCGACACATATCCGAAAGGTTTGAGCAAATTCCAACTGTTCCATCGCATGTAGAGGAAGAATGGCGACTATTTTCAACAGCTGTCATTGCCTCTGCACGTGATGTTTGTGGAGAGAAGCGGCTTGGTGTGGCGGCTGACGGTGAGAAAAGAACTGCGTGGTTTAAAACATCCGGAGTTCAAGAAGCCATCAGAGAGAAGAAGAAGGCCTACAGAAACTGTATTCTCTTGGGGGACTCTGCTTTTCGTGACCGATACACTGTGGCGCGAAGAACTTGCAAATTTGCTGTGCGAGCAGCGAAAGAGTAGTCCTGTAAGGAGTTCGGCGAGAGGTTGGAAGCCGACCATAGATCTGCGAAAAAGGTGTTCTGGCAAACCATTCGCCGGCTCAGAGGAAGGAAATTCAACATCATCGAAGGAGTTAAATCCAAAAATGGTGTGTTCCTTTCCAATGAGATGGACATCTTACGCAGATGGAGCGAGCACTTTTCGGAGCTGCTCAATCCCGAACAGGGCACTGAGGGGGACAGACCTATAGTCTTGCGTGTGGCGGAGAATAGTCCAACGGTGGAGGAAGTCATTTTAGCGATTGAATCGCTAAAAGTTGGCAAATCCGCCGGTGTGGATGAAATCCGGCCAGAAATGCTTAAGGCAATGGGTAAAGAGGGAGTATTATGGCTCTCTCGTGTCATTAAGGTGGCCTGGGAATGCGGTGAGACACCTAGCGATTGGCAAACTGGGGTGATTGTTCCTCTTTTCAAAAAGGGGGATAAAAAAGAGTGCTCCAACTATAAGGGCATATCTCTTCTAAGTGTCCCCGGTAAGGTCTACGCGAAGGTGTTGGAGGCGCGTTCTAGAGCTGTGGTCGAATCCAGGATAGGGGATGAACAGTGCGGGTTTCATCACGGCAGAAGTACAACCGACCAGCTTTTCACTCTAAGAATGGTACTCGAGAATGCTTGGGAGTACGCCAAACCAATCTACAGCTGCTTTGTAGATTTGGAAAAGGCGTATGACCGAGTTCCTCGAGGTAAGCTCTGGAGTGTTCTGCAGGAGTATGGGATTGATGATCCTCTGTTGAGGGCCATTCAGTCTCTATACACAAACTGTAGCAGCTGCGTTCGGGTTAACGGTAGTAAATCAACACATTTCACCGTGGGCGTTGGACTTCGCCAAGGGTGCGTCTTGTCACCTCTCCTTTTCATTATATATATGGACTGGATGTTGCAGCACATCGGTAAAACTGATCCAGTTGTGTCGCGCCACGCTAAAAAACACGCGATGCACCGTGCAACTCGGTTCTAGGACCTCGGAACCATTCGAAACATGCACCGGATTTCGGCAAGGATATGCGCTGTCATGTGACTTCTTCAACCTGGTGCTGGAGCAGATAGTGCGACGGGCAGGCGTCAACAGGGAAGGCACTATCTTTTACAAGTCCATCCAGCTGCTGGGATACGCGGATGATATCGACATCATCGCGTGTTCTCGCCGTGGCATTGTGGAAGCATTCACGGCGATTGAAGAACAGGCGAAACGAATTGGCCTTAAGATCAATGAGGACAAAACGAAATACATGCTGTCAAGCAAAAACCAATCCGTCGCTCACCACCTGGGACAAAACATAACAATTGACAGCTACAATTTCGAGGTAGTTAAGGAGTTTGTCTACCTCGGGGCAAACGTAAATTCCACAAATGACACCACAGTGGAGATCCGGCGTAGAATCGCCCTTGGCAACCGCTGCTACTTCGGCTTGTCCAAACAACTGGGGTCAAAACTCCTCACTCGAAAGACCAAAGTCATGCTTTACAAAACGCTCATTCTGCCAGTCTTGCTGTACGGAGCCGAAAGCTGGACGATAAGCAGGACAGCGGAGCTGATTTTGGGTTCTTTCGAAAGAAAAATTCTGCGCCGGATATTTATTTATTTATTTATTTATTTATTTATTTCGTCAATCAAGTTACATGACTTTATGGAGACTACGAAATTAATATATATGTAAATTCAATAAAATTAGCTTAATATAATGAAATTTACAGCAATTTTAATAAATCTTTCTTAATATCTGACCTATTTTTATTAAAATCGATAGCAAAATTAAATTCATTGAAAGCAATAACGGAATCAGTGATTGGATTGTGTTTTGCATAATTTGTACTGTGAAAAGGAACATATAGAAAATTGCCATCTCTAGGCCGCAAGCCACGAGAAGGTACATAAATATTAAACATTGATAGCAAAGCTGAACAATCAATGTTAGAATTAAGAATATCAAAAGCAAAGAGTATCGAATATAGTTTTCTTCTTAACACCAAAGGTTTTAAATCAATTAAGATGCATCTGGTTTCATAAGATGGGATACACGAGTTCCTATAAATCTTTCTTAATGCAAATTTAGTAAATCTTTTCTGAACTTTTTCAATCCTATGGATATTTGATTGTGTAAAGGGATTCCATATAATACAACAATACTCTAGCAAGGGCCTAACAAGGGATAGATAAAGGGTTTTTAGAGTATAAGGATCTTCAAAAGTCTTAGAATTTCGAGAAATAAAACCTAACATCGAGTTAGCCCGAGAAATTACATGATCAATTTGAAGTGAAAAACTCATTTTAGAGTCAAAAATAACTCCAAGATCCTTTTGACTCATCAGCCTTTCCAAGGCAAGATTCTTTATTTTATAATCAAAACAAAATGCATTCAGTATTTTTGAAAATGTCACAATACTGCATTTTTTTATATTTAAATATAACCCATTTATATTGCACCAGTTAACTATTGAATTGATATCAGTTTGAATGTTACAGGCATCTACAAGAGATTTTACACAGCTAAAAATCTTAAGATCATCAGCATACAAAAGACACCTTGAATAAGAAATATGATTTGGCAGATCATTAATAAAAAGAATAAAAAGAAGTGGCCCAAGATGGCTGCCCTGAGGTACACCGGAAAAGTTCTTAATTTCGTTTGATACTACCTCGCCAATTTTGACATATTGCCTACGTCCAATTAAATAACTTTTGATCCAGTTAAGAAGAGCAGAATGGAAACCAAGCAGATAAAGTTTTTTTATAAGAATATTATGTTGTACTCGATCAAAAGCTTTTGAAAAATCGGTATAAATTACATCGACTTGCAAGCGATTATTTAAACATTCAAGGCAGTAATTTGTAAATATTGATAAATTAGTTGCCGTCGATCTTCCACTCATGAAGCCATGTTGATGCTGGGAAATATGATTTCGTACTAAACTATAAAGTTTATTTTTGACAATTGCTTCAAATACTTTAGGGATAAGCTGAAGTTTAGCAATAGGTCTATAGTTTTCCACAGATCCCTTGGATCCAGACTTATGCAGAGGAGTTATAAGAGAATATTTCCATGTATCCAAAAATATACCTTGTCGTAAAGACATATTGAAAATATAACAAAGTGGGGCTGCTAGATTGTATTTGCAAAATTTTAAAAGAAGTGGAGGAATATTATCCGGTGCAACAGAGAAACTGTTGTCCAGAGATGATAAAGCTGTCAAAACATCATCTACAGATAAACACAGGCTACCAGCGTTTATATTAGATCCGAAATTAATAAAATTTTGATCGTAATTTATTCTCAGGTCAGAGAAATTTGATTGGAAAAACAACGCAAAATTATTACAGATATCAACTGTATTCTCAGAAAAGATCCCATTATATGACACACTAGATGGAATCCCAATTGATTTTCTTTTAGTATTCAAAAATGACCAAAAACATTTAGAATTACTCTTGATTTTCGACTCGAGAGACCAAACATATTGCTTATAAGTAAATTTTCTTAAAAATTCGTACTCTACTCTAGTTCTATTAAATAACTCACGAAACGTGTCCGAACGTCTACTTTTTTTATGAAGTTTATTCATAATATTTTTGAGCCTGGATAAACTTTTATTAAACCAAATTGGTCTTTTTGAATTTCTTATAGTCTTTATGGGAACAAAATTTGAGATAGCACAATCAAGTATATTCCGAAACCTAGAAAAAGCAATCTCTAAGTTAGTACAATTTAAAATTGTTTGCCAATTCACTGATTCAAAATATTTATTCATGGAGACAAAGTCAGTATTTTTAAAATCGTATTTCTGAGCTACATTTGTAGATAATTGTGATTCTATTAAAACAGAAAAGTTGAATTTTACTTCAAGTGCTTTATGATGAATACTATTCTCTAATAACTTAAAACTAGCCTCCTCTATTCGAGCTTCAAGATTTTTATCAATAAAAACCAAATCTAAAATACGACCAATAGAATTGTAAACATCATTAATTTGATACATATTCAAAGCCATTAAACTATCAATTACATTATACACAAATTCTTTAGATACATTGTAAGGAAAAAGTTGTTGCTCATCATTTGAAAAAGACCATTTTACATTCGGTAAATTAAAATCACCAAGAATTACAATATAACAATTGTCATCTATATTCTTTGCAATATCTCTTATATTTTCTATGTGAGCTTCATAAACAGAATATTGAGAAGATGGAGGAATGTATGAAACAAAAAAATATATATGAATAGTTCTATGAGCAGGTAAAATAGTTAAATCTACACATACACATATTTGCTCAATACTAGTATCAGATAAAATAATTTCTTTACTTAAGTAACCAGTTCGAATGGCAAACAAAACACCACCTCCTCTATTTAAACTCGTCTGTATGCAGCAACGATCTTTTCGGAAAACATTGAAATCAGATGTGAAGAATTCAGTTGTAAGAAAACTATCATTTAACCATGTCTCGGTTAAGGTGATTATATCATAACAACAATCAGCAACAGAAATAAAAAAATCGTTTGATTTTGTTCTCATACCTCCAACATTATGGTAAAATATGGAAAAGCATTCATCTGATGCAGCAGTAAAAGAGGTTTTATTTACGTCAGCACATTTTGTTGTCTTGGGTGCACCTCGTTTTTTGGACGACTTATAAATTCCTTGATCTGGACGCCAACAGGCCAGATAGAAGTATTAAGGGCAGCATTAAATGATCCAGCTGGGACCCCCAGTTTAAAATTAATAAAATGAAGAGATGAAATGTCCGCATCACTTTTTACTAATTTAGAGCACACCAGACTTGACGTAGGCAAATTAAGCCGATGTGCGGTGTAATTTATAACACTCTCTTCGGTGACTGATTTATTCAAACGAGAGATATGAATAAATCGTCTCCTGGGTACGGATGGAAGAGCAGTAAGAGCTTCAGTACCAGTATCACTGCCAATCAGCTGTTTGTGTTTACGTCTCTTATGAACATACGAAAATGGAATTTGTCTATCCAACGCGTCATGTGGTTGGGAAACATTATCATTTTTGTTAGCAACAGCAGCAATCTCAACATTTTGGGCATCGTCAGCACCAAGAGATTCAACAGCAACATTATTAGGAACAGCAACAACGACATCAGTGGTGGTGTCATCAGCATTAGAAGGGACGACAGCAACAGCAGCTTTACTTGAAATCGCTCCAAAGGCGTCTCCGCATTGATCAGGCTCGAGTGAAGGAGAGACAGTATTCTCGATATTGGGAGCATTAGCAATAACATCGCCTGTGATTGAAAGAGACGATGATGTTTTTGTCTGTTTTGCAATGCCAACAGAATTTGCGGAAGAAAGACCATCAGTTAAGGAAACTCTTCTTTGCTTTAAAGAGGCACGATCATGAGGAGTTGATGAGGTCGAAGGGGCAGTTCTTCTGTCCACGGAAGAGGAAAGCCGTTTATTATTGATTTTCGGTATTCTCTGTGCACGAGTGGAACCACGAATGTTGCGACTTACATTTAATTTTGATGTATTAGTTTTAGATGTTTTTACAACTGTACTCTGAGAAACAGAATTCATTGGAGAGGAGAGGTTTAATAACGATGAAAGTTCTCTCATTTTTTTAACACAATTTTGCAGTGGAATATGTATGCACACTTCACATTTAAAAAATAAGTTCTTATAAGACTTTATAACTTTCATGTCTTTTTCGTTGACATTGGCACATTCAAGATGTAAATTAAGTCCACATATATCACACGATAGAAAAGACAATTCAGAAATTAATTTTAAGCATTTGTTACATTTGGTATTCTCCATTATCTGAGAGAAAAATAAAAACGCAGCCGTTTTGAAGGAACGCACTTGGTCCTGTCTGTGAGGAAGGTGAATGGAGAAGAAGACACAACCGCGAACTCTACGAGCTGTACCAAGATGTGGATGTAGTCCGGAAAGCAAGGACCCGTCGACTACACTGGCTCGGCCACATCGAGCGCATGGACATCAACGCTCCAGCTAAGAGGGTCTTCGACTCCGAGCCTCCTGGTTCGAGAAGAAGAGGAAGACCGAACCTCCGGTATAAAGACCAAGTAATCGCGGATGTAAGACATCTTGGTCTTGACAACTGGAAGCAGCGTGCCCGGGACCGTCAAGGATGGAAGGCAGCTATAGCTCAGGCTCAGATCCTCCATGGATCGCAGGCCTGATAAGTAAGTAAGTAAGTAAGGATGTTGCAGCGCAGTCGAGGCGAGGAGGTTTTTATATTGGGAGAGTTGAGGATAAGTCATCTTCTTTTTGCAGATGACTTAGTTGCCCTCACATCCTCCCAGATGGAACTTCAGCGCGCGCTAGATAGGTTTGTGGCCGTATGTGCTGATGCTGGAATGAGGGTTAATGTGGACAAATCCGAGGTTATGGTTACTTCCAGAACACCTGTCCAATGCACTCTACATGTAAGTGGAGTCCCATTGAAGCAGGTGGAGAAGTTTGAGTATCTCGGGGTCTTCTTCACGAGTGATGGGAGGAGTAATACTGAGCTTTCCTGCAGGATTGGCCAAGCTGGCTCAATTTTGAAACAGCTTGGAAGGTCTGTAATCAGGAAGACCGAGCTCGGTGTCAAAGCCAAGTTAGCGGTTTTTGACTCAGTATTTGTTCCAACTCTCACCTATGGTCATGAAATTTAGGTATTGACCGAAAGAATAAGATCGCGAATACAAGCTGCCGAAATGAGATTTCTTCTTCTGGCAAACCACGTCTTCTTCACGAGTGATGGGAGGAGTAATACTGAGCTTTAGTGCAGGATTGGCCAAGCTGGGTCAATTTTGAAACAGCTTGGAAGATCTGTAATCAGGAAGACCGAGCTCGGTGTCAAAGCCAAGTTAGCGGTTTTTAACTCGGTATTTGTTCCAACTCTCACCTATGGTCATGAAATTTGGGTATTGACCGAAAGAATAAGATCACGAATACAAGCTGCCGAAATAAGGTTTCTTCGTGCTGTTGTGGGAGTTAATCGCCGGGATAGGGTGAGAAACACGGCAGTGCGCGGGGAGCTTAATGTTGAGCAGCTGCTTCTCCGAACGGAAAGGGCTATGCTTCGATGGTTTGGTCACGTGAGACGAATGTCGCCATCATCACGACTTCCGAAGCGTGCCTTGGATGCAATAACATCATGCAGGCGACCGCTTGGCAGACCCCATACGAGGTGGTTGGACCAAGTCCAAAAACTCGCCTGGGTGCGCTTGGGCATAGCTCCTGATGAGTTAGAGTCGACGGAGGATCGGGTGGCCTGGAGATCCCGCGTGCGCACATTACCCCGCGACTCTCTTAGTGGAACACGCGGGCCACTGAAAATGATGATGATGAAGATTTATTGTACAATAAGCATTTTGTGCGCCAACTTACATACATATATGGTAAGTACCTATACACACACCACTTTCACCACTTTCAAGCACTTTAGATACTTCGTAACCGTTCGGATTATAGTATATAGATTAGTAGATTTTTAAATTAACACATTTAAAACCTATTTTTAGAATATACATACATATTGCGAATCAATTGGAAAATTTGTTGGAATGCAAAAATTCTTAAATTAAAAATAAAATATGATTACTGACCACGACTTCTTCGTGTCCTAAAACAAGCGGTAGAGCCGTCGCGAGCGTTACCGCTATGAGTAAAGCTCTCATTGTAACAAAAATCAAATTAACTCTACGCTTGACTATGCACCTCTTTTAGTGAATTCAAAGTGTGTAGATGGATTATGTTGCATATGTATAAAATGCGTCTATTAACGTATTCTTTCCCATAGTATCTGTTAGCTTAGTTTGACAGCTTGAAACCAGTTTAAGGTGACTGGAGAAGACGTTCACGTCGTTAGCATGCGATTCGCGTATTGAAGTTTTGTCTGAGCGGATTGTATCAAGTTTTGGATTTGAATTTATGCATGTACACGTTTAGGGTGATATGTACTTTACACATATGGTACGCGTTGAGCAATTGACAAAATTACAATTAGTGGAGGATAAAGTTCCACGCAGCAAGCAATTCCAATGCCAAGCACAATGTCGACCGAACCTATTGCCAGATTTGAACGCCAGGTTTTAATTATTTGCTGTTTTTGAGGTGTTTGACAATATCATGTATTTCTACTCTATTAAGTATCTGTTCTACTGATGTATTACCGGTTGCTACAGAAACCAAGCAACCTACTGTTGCAATGGGGACACCAAAATATGTCAACCCAAAGACCACTGCCCTCCAGGTTGGGGGTTGTGCTTAGGGGTAACATCCCTATCACGTAAAAACCTACTTGTTCCGAAACAACAACAAGCCTCGGGTACGGACGGATACAATGCTGACGACCCTGCAAGCGACTAACGGACTTGAGAGTCTGCACCTGGAATGTTAGGTCCCTTAACAGACCGGGTGCAGGCGATCAATTGGAGCAAACCCTCAACTGCTATAAAGCAGATATAACCGCACTCCAAGAAGTGCGATGGGATGGACCAGGCAAAAAACGGATGAAAAACTGCGACATCTACTACGGGAACTGCTACAAGGAGAACAAACAGCGCCTATTCGGGTGCGGATTCGTTATTCGAGGAAGACTCCCACAAAAAGTCTTAAGCTTCCGAGACATAAGCGAACGCCTCTTAACAATCCGCACCAAAGCTAAATTTGGAAACATAAGCTTAATATGAGCTCACGCCCCAACGGGAGAAAAGGACGATCGATTCAAAGAAGAATTCTACGATCTCCTAGACAGAAAATATGCCCAATGTCCCAGCTACGGCACAAAAATAGTCCTAGGAGGTTTTTATGCAAAACTGGGCAAGGAGGACATATTTGAGTCGATCATAGGAAAGCATAGCCTCCATAACACCACATCCGACAACGGACTTAGGCAAATCAATTTCCTAGCGGGGCGTAACCTCCTTGTAGCAAGCACGCGATTCCCCCATCTCAACACCCACAAGGTTACCTGGCGGTCTTTTGATCAATCGACCACCAACCAGATTGATCACATTGCGATCGACGCCAGACACTCCTCCTGTATTCTCGACGTACGAACCTTCCGAGGGGCCAACCTCGATTCGGACCACTACCTTGTTGTAGCCAAGGTACGAATGAGGATATCAAGAATGCTTAGGAGTCGAATAGCACAACGTAAGTTTGACGTCGGAAAGCTACAATCGCAAGAGACTGCCAGGATCTTTGCCGATCGTGTCTCCTCCAAGCTCTCTCAAAATCCACCCACAACAGCACAAACAATAGAGCAGGAATGGGCGCATTGCCAGAGCGCCGTCAGAGACGCTGCCTCAGAGGTGCTGGGTTTCAAACCGCAACCACCTAGAAACCCCTGGTTCGATGAACAATGCGAACAAGCCCATGCAGCAAAACAAGAGGCATATAAAGCCATGCTCCAACGACGGACGAGAGCTGCTCGCGAAATCTATGAGCAGAAGAGAAGAGGGGAACACACGCTTTTCAGAAGAAAGAAGAGAGAGCATGGAAAGCGTGAGATCGAGGAGATGAAGAGATGCTTCCGCAGGAATGACGCCCGTAAGTTTTACAATAAGGTGAAACGAACATGACACGGCTACAAAGCCAGAGCGGCGGCCTGCAGGGATGAAAATGGAGAACTGGTAGTAGAGTCGCAGTCGATGCTGAGGATTTGGAAAGACTACTTCTGCAGACTGTATAACGGCGATGATAGACAAGATACCGCTGTCAGGCTGAACGAGCCATTCGTAATGGACGACAATGGAACAGAACTCAGTCCACCCGACCTAGTCAAAATAGCGATATCAAGACTTAAGTCTAATAAAGCCGCGGGCGCAGGCAGGCAGACAGGCCTGCTGAGCTTCTTAAGGCGGCTGGAGATGAGCTGGTAAGGTGCATGCACCATCTCATTTGCAAGGTATGGTCGGAGGAAAGCATGCCCGACGAATGGAATCTTAGCATCGTTTGCCCGGTCCATAAGAAAGGAGATCCCTATAACTGCGCCAACTATAGGGGAATAAGTCTCCTTAACATCGCATATAAGATCTTCTCTGCCGTATTGTGTGAACGCCTGAAACCGTTTGTGGATAACCTGATCGGCTTTTATCAGTGTGGTTTCAGGCCAGGTAAATCCACAATAGACCAAATATTTACGCTGCGGCAGATCTTGGAGAAGACCCAGGAATTCCAAATCGACATTCACCACCTCTTCGTCGATTTCAAGGCTGCACATATGCTTGAAAAGATCGTGCAAGAGTCACTGACCAGCACAAGAGGTACGATTTATTTCAAGTCTACGCAATTGCTTGCGTACGCCGACGACATTGACGTGATTGGACGGACACAGCGAGACGTCAATGAGGCCTTTGTAACCATTAAGGTACGGCTAAGATGAGTATCAAGGTTAATGAGGGTAAAACCAAATATCTGCTTTCATCTAAGAGAGACAGACAACACCGACGTATTGGCCAGAACGTCACCATGGGCGGATATAACTTTGATGACCGGCGACAACAACACCAGCGCTGAGATAAAACGCAGAACCACTCCTGCGAACCGCTGTTTCTTTGGGCTCAAGAGGCAATTGAGAAGTAGAGTCCTCTCTCGGAAAACCAAGATAACACTATATAAGACCTTAATCATGCCAGGCCTCATTTACGGCGCAGAGGCTTGGACCTTAACAAAAGCGGATGAACATGCCCTTGGTCGTTTCAAGAGGGAAATTCTGCGCACTATCTACGGTCCCGTTTGTTCAAACAATGCATGGAGGAGAAGATATAACGAAGAACTGTACGGGTTGTACAGCGACATCGGTGTGGTACGACGTTTACGGATACAGTGTCTAAGGTGGCTAGGCCATGTAGAGCGCATGGAAAATACAGCTCCGACCCGAAGAGTCTTCACCTGGAAGGAAGGCGCGGCAGAGGACGGCCGCATCAACGGTGGCGCACGCAGGTGGAAGGGGACCTTAACCAACTGGGCGTGTGGCGCTGGAAACAGCTGGCCAAAGACCGTGCCAGCTGGAGACGCTTGTTGGTTGAGGCCCAGGTTCACCACGGAATGTAGTGCCACCTAACTAAGTAAGTAAGTAAGTGTAACATTGTCCATTATCTCCCCCAAGAAAGTTCTCAGAATTATCGCATATCCCATTTAGTCATGAAACTATCATTAAGTTTGCAAATCCTGAATGAGATCAATTCAACATTAGCTCTAGTGTGTAGACGTAGTGTTGAGTAATGCCAAGGCAGATTTAACATTATTTTTAATATTTTATTTTGCATTTGTTGTAGCTTTTTAATCATGAGCGGGAGAGGGATTCCGGGAATTGTTGGGCTTACGCTCGAAGTGAGGCGAGCGCCAAACGCACATACTCCATTTGTTGAAATTCTTCACTTTCAAAAAAAAAAAAAACAAAGCGAAGATAAAGAAGAAAATATGAGGGATGTTAAATATAACTGCGCCAGAAGCGCTCTTTACTTAAAGTATAGTGTCTCGGTCACTGGTTAACTCGGTGGATTATACTAAATACGGCACTCGTTCTAAAAACACGTCCGTCCGTTCCGCAATTCACCACAGTAGATA
This sequence comes from Eumerus sabulonum, assembly GCA_951905685.1. NCBI lineage: Eukaryota > Metazoa > Arthropoda > Insecta > Diptera > Syrphidae > Eumerus > Eumerus sabulonum. The sequence continues at coordinate 246,445,921 of OX645060.1, forward strand.
GGATTTGGTCGCCGTCTCCTGGGAAGTAGGCGGAGGCGCACACACCCCTACGAGGCCTTTGTTAGTCCTTTGCCTTGGGGGCATTCAAGTATTACGTAACGCAATTTGGGGGGAGGGGGGGTTCGAACAACGCGTTATGTAACATTTTTTTAATTTAAATAAAAAAACTAGGGAATTAGTCTCCGAAGTTCGCAACTCTTTTCGTTTTTGTTTTACGGCTAATCCCTCGTCTGTTTTGTACATGATTTTTATTTCGTTTTCGTTGTCAGTATTCGTTAGTGTTTTAAACACGAAATACGCACAAGCACATTGCCGTAATCAGTGTTGTTAAGGTGAGTTCATACTGCAATGTCCTCAAAAGAGGGAGATTTGCATTATCAGCCGTTCTTAGCCTATATAGGCTCTCATACTGACTTGCCAGCGCAATTGTACGAAAAAAAAAATGCCAACCTGCCCTTCGGCAGCTCAAGAAGCACTAATTGGACTTACTTCACTGCACCTTTTTATTCTTCGCTCGGGAACAGACCTATGGGTCACATGTCAATCCTGCAACAGCTTCCTGAGCTGGATATGAATACCACGGTCTCAGACGCATTAACACACACCTTCCTTTTTAACAATGGATTTAAGATATTGATACCAAACCACACAGCTTGGAAAAACAGTGATCTCCTGCTCAACGTCAAAGGCCTTAGGTGGTATACTGATGGCTCCAAAATTATTTCTGGCGTTGTCGCCGGCATCTTTGGACCAAATTGGAGGATTAGCAAGACCCTACGAATGAGTCCCAGTATCTTCTAATCTGAATTATAACCATCCTAACATTCGCCAATCTAAACTTAGAGACTGGCATAAGTGGAATAACCATCAGTATACTCTATCATAGCCAAGCAGAGCTGACTTCGTATAGCACGAACTCCAAATCCGTTAGGGAATGCCATGATGCCCTAAAAGACCTAGCCAAAAAAAAAACAAAATCAAACTCTGGTGGGTGCTAAGGCACAAAGATACTAAAAGCAATAAAATCGCTGATCAACTCGAAAGGAAAAGTTCCAGCGAAATGTACATAAGTCCTGAATCTTTCTGCGGCAGTGAGAAAAATCGCAACACCTGCCCTTTTGACTTTGCCAATCAAAAAGATTTATACGACCTCTGAACAAACACTCTTAACATTTTTAAATTTTATAGAGTCGATATCAGAAGACTGGTCAGCTACCTCACGGGATAGGTAGGTAGGTAGGTAGGGTCGTAGCCTTCCCATAATAGAGAAGAACGCACTTAGGCCAAGGAGGCCCGTTGTGCAGCTACGAGGGGGTTTTATCCCCCTATTCGTGTAACCATCTAGTGCTTCTTAAGAAGTTAAGAAGATTAAGTATCCCTACTTTCTGAACATCTGTCAGATCGTTAAGGAAGTAAGAGCCTAGGTAACGCTTCCTTATATTGCAAAAAGCTGGACAGGCGCATAGAAGGTGGTGAATGGATTCAACCTCCTCCTCGTCCTGACAGCTTCTGCAGAAGTCATTTGAAACTATACCTAGTCTTTGTGCGTGACTGCCAATGGGGCAGTGACCTGTGATGACACCGATGACTTTGTAGATGTCAGTTCTTTTAAGGGAGATTATACTCCTTGTGCGCTGACTGTCAAGCCGAGGCCAGATTTGCCTGGTGATGACGCAGGTGTGTCCCTGGGTCCATCTCAGGTTCGTCTCGGCCCTGGCGAGATTCGTCAGATTATGTTTAATGGTTGTAAGGGGTACTCCCTCACAAGCCACGATTGATTGTAGCGTCGTTCCTTGTTTGGCGAGTATGTCGGCTTTCTCATTACCTGTGATGCCGCTGTGTCCTGGTACCCAGATAAGCTGTATATTGAACTGTTCTGCCATCTCGTTGAGAGATCTGCGACAGTCGAGACTAGATTTTGATGAGTACACATAGGACTCCAGCGACTTTAAGGCAGCTTGACTATCTGTAAGGATGCGAATATCGCATCCTCACGGGATACTGTGGTCTGACCCATCTCAACAAAATCAACCTGTCGTCTGAAACTGAGTTACGACTCTGTCTTTAGGACGAATAAACTGCAGGGCACATACCATATGAGTGCGCTGCCTCTTAAGGGGATCATCTCAGCCCCTGCGAGAGACATTCTCAACTTCATTAAAGAAATGGCTAGTAGGCACAATAGGTCATCTATAAAGGTCGCAGTGCCTCTTGCTATTTGTTAGCACTATTGCGAGTTATAAATCTCTTGTTTTATTTATTATTACCGCAAACGCGATTAAAACAACGATATTTTAACGACTTTCTGGTACTGTGCGCAACATAACAGTGACTTTTAGGTAAAAATGGTCACTTGGGTGTTACGTAACGTTTAGGGGGGGGGAGGGGGGTACAGAAAAACGTTACGGCGCGTTACATGGGGGGGAGGGAGGGTCAAAAATCTTAAAAAATTGCGTTACGTAATACTTGAACGCCCCCCCTTCCTAAGCTATAGCTGTTAAATGTGCGGAGCAAATACGAGCTGTGCTTCGATTCAAATAATCCTTCTTTCTGCAGAAGTGAGCCCACTGCTTTCGCAAGATATTATCTTTTAGAACGCAATAATACCTAATATCTGCCTTTCCCTTTCTATTGTTTTCATAACAATATTTCATTCGTTTTTGTGTCCTACGTAGGCATACTTACGAGTCGCCATAAAAACCGACATAATTTTTTGAACATCCTAGTACTCTATGCTATTCACATCTGGCAATGCTGAAATAACCTCAAATTTACCTGTTAGTATTGGCTTGCTTACAAAACTGTGCGTAACCGCTCGATTCTCATTACACGTAATGCAAAAAGAAATTTCTATGCTTCTAAGTTAGATACTTCACTTCCCTCTAAGAAGCTCTGGACTAATCTTCGACAAATTGGGATCTCTGGTAATAAAGCTAATTCTAAATGTGAAATTAATCCAGATCTACTAAACAACTTCTTTCTTGAAAGCATTCCTGGGGAAAATAATTTCAATTTTACTGAAGACCCTATTCAATCCAGAATAAGGAACTTCGAATTAGACACCGTCAGTAGAATTGAAGTTATAAATTGTATAAGGACTATAAAATCAAACTCTGTTGGTGAAGACGGGCTACCCATACGATTTGTAAAGCTGATCCTGCCTTATATAATATCTCACTTAACCCATATTCTGAACCACTGTATCATCATCTTTCCCAAATCCTGGAAAATAGCTCGAGTGGTTCCTGTTCGCAAAACATCAAATCCAACCACTGCAGCTGATTTTAGACCAATAAGCATCTTACCTTGTCTGTCGAAAGTCTTCGAGAAATTAATAGCTAAACAGCTTCAAAAACACTTGTCAATCAATAACCTTCTTTTCGTGGGACAATCTGGTTTTAGAACACACCACAGCTGTTCCACGGCGATGGTAATCATCTTAGAAGACATTAGACAGGCGTTTGATAGAGGAAACTTAACTCTTCTCTGCCTACTTGATTTCTCTAAGGCTTTTGACAAGGTAAACCACAAATTCCTTCGCTGGAAGTTGAAACATTTTTTCTCTTTTGGTGAAAGTGCAGTGAGCCTTATAAGTAGTTTTTTGACTGATAGATTCCAGAGAGTTGTTATCTGCGACTCTTCCTCAGAACTCCTACCTGTTACGCAGGGTGTTCCACAAGGCTCAATCTTAGGTCCACTCCTTTTTTGCATGTTTGTTAATGACCTACCGTCTGTTTGTAAATATTCTACTGTTCACCTATATGCGGACGATGTCCAATTGTATTTATCCAAGCCTATGAACGATACAACTGGGTTAGTTCACGAATTAAATGTTGACCTTGCTAGTATTTACAATTGGTCCGTGACGAATGGATTGCTCTTGAATCCGAGGAAGTCGCAGGTAATTCCAATTTCTAATGGAATAATACATTTCAACTCTTTACCTAATATCATACTCTCTGTTCACACACTTGAATTCGTCGAAAATGTAACTAGCCTTGGTTTTGTCATAAATTGTAAACTGTCAGCATACAACCACACAAACTATGTCATAAGACGTATTTATGGATGTCTTCGTAAGCTCTGGTTAACCAAAAGCTTCACTCCTACTAACACCAGGCGAAAACTTGTTATTACTTTAATTTTGCCCCTAATTACCTATGCTGAGGTTGTCTATAGTAACCTTGACTCCTTATCTCAACATAAGCTGAAGGTAGCGTTCAACGATGCAATAAGGTATATCTATAACTTGCGAAGATATGACCATGTATCTGAGTTCGCCAGAGGCTTGCTAGGAACCCCTCTTAACCACTTCATTGACGCTAGAAATTGCATTTTCCTACATAATATTATTATGAATAAGACCCCAGTGTATCTGTATAACAAAATTACCTTTGCTCGTTCACTTAGAACACACACTCTAATTCCACCACGTCATCGTTATCTTAGTTCATCCCGTCTATTCTTTATCTATGCTGTAAAATTATGGAACTCTTTGCCTATTAATATCAGATGCATTACTAACACCATGCGCCTTAAATCGATGGTCCTTCTCCATTTCTCGTCTCTCTATTAAAAACTACTTTCCCACATCTATTCCTTGTACTGTTTCTAATATCCTGTAATCCTGCTTCCTTTATTTCCCATTACCTTTCTCTATTCTTTTGCTCCTTTCCTTTTAATTTACTTTTTAGTTGGTCGGGAATAGAAAAAGTGCAATATTTTTCAGATATCAAAAATGCGAATTGGACTAAATTTCGCAAGCTCGTACAAAATAATTTTCGAACCATTCCCACTAACTTAGAAGCTATTACGGATAAACAGCAAGTTGATGATATTCTGCACCAATTCACTGAAAACATTAATGCTTTTGCTAAGAATTGTATTCCCCGTATTAAGAAAAAATGTTCATCTCTGAAATTACCAGTTCATATTTTGGAATTGATTAGAATTAGGAACTTGCACAGAAGAAATTGGCAAAGGTATCGTCAATCTGTTTCAAAACTCCTTATGAAATACTTTAATAAATTAATTTGTACAAACATTCAGGCTTATAGAAATAAAGAGTGGAATAGTAAATTAAAAGATCTTGACAAAGCTGCTAAACCTTTTTGGAACATAGTTAAAGTTGTTAGGAATAAAAACAGGCAGATACCCTGTCTCATTGATGGTTCCAATATTATCTACACCGATCCCGAAAAAGCTAATATTTTTGCTCTCAAATTTTCAGAAAATCATTTAGTATCGCAGCATTAAGGTGATCCATGTACTAACACACTCGTGGAAAATACTGTGGAATCATTCAATCTTGCTCTCAGTGAAACTTCTTCAAATGAATATATGTCTCAAACGGAATTGAAAATTCATCTCAATAACTTGAAAACACGAAAAACTTGCGGTTTAGATAATATTGAAAATGTTTACCTTACAAGGTTACCTAAAGAGGGCATCAAATTTCTGACTTATATTATCAATTCTTGTCTTAAATTGCAATATTTTCCAGATGCGTGGAAAATTGCAAAAGTAATTCCATTACCAAAGGCAGGAAAACAGCGAAATGATCCTTTTGGCTATAGGCCAATAAGTTTGCTGAGTAGTATAAGTAAAATTTATGAAAAAGTCGTTAAGGACAAAATTGTAAAAATTATAGAAAATCGGAAAATATATCCTGATGAGCAGTTTGGATTCAGACGTGACCACGGTACCGCCCATCAGGTACTAAGGATTTGTAGTAGTATTAAGCGAAATAGAGCAGAGGGAAAATCAAGTGGCTTGATACTATTAGACATCGAAAAAGCCTTTGATTCTGTATGGCATCATGGCCTTATATATAAAAGGTTAAACGATCATTTTCCTCTGTTTCTCTTTTAAACTATTCAAAGTTTTGTATTAAATCGTCGTTTTCAAGTATTTGTTAATGGTTTTGCGTCGAACCTAATTCATTTTAATGTAGGTGTGCCTCAAGGTTCTGTCCTCGGTCCCGTCTTATATAACCTATATACGTCTGACATACCGCGGCTTCCACTCTGCGAAGTTGCGATTTACGCTGATGATACTTCCATATTAGCTTCGCATGAAATTGGTCTCAATATTGAGACGAATCTAAAGCATGCAGCTGAGCGGTTAAATGAATACTATGTGAAGTGGAAAATTAAACTTAATACCGAAAAAACTCAAGCTATCTTTTTCACTAGAAAAAGAAAACCTTGTTTTCTTCCATCTAGTCAACTTACTATCAACGGTCACGCAATAAGGTGGAAATCTTCGGTAAAATACCTGGGCATATATCTTGACCCAAGATTGACTTTTAAGAGCCACATCACCGAAACACTTAATAAAGTGAACATTGGAATAAGAATACTATATCCGTTTATTAATAGAAAGTCATGTCTTTCATTAGAAAATAAAATAATAATTCATAAAACTATATTTCAACCAATTTTGCTATACGGCTGTCAGGTTTGGGGCAACTGTGCTAAGTGCCACATTAAAAAGCTACAACAAATGCAAAACAAACTATTAAAAAGCCGGTCAAGTGCGAGTCGGACTCGCGCACGAAGGGTTCCGTACCATCTGTATATATAAATATGATTGAGACTATGTATGTTACCTCATCAAATGACAGATCTTGGTTGCAGGCAGGATTTTTTGAATGAAAATCATGTCTGTTGTATGGGAGCCCCCCTTAAATATTAATTTTGTTCTGTTTTTAGTATTTGTCGTGGTAGCGGCAACAGAATACATTATCTGTGAAAATTTCAACTGTCTAGCTATTACGGTTCATGAGATACAGCCTGGTGACAGACGGACGGACGGACAGACAAGTCTTAGTAATTGGGTTCCGTTATACCTTTGGGTACGGAACCCTAAAAATGATGCTAAGTTTGCCTTGGCATTACTCAACACACGTCTACACACTAGAGCTAATGTTGAATTGATCTCATTCAGGATTTGCAAACTTAATGATAGTTTCATGACTGAATGCGATATTTCAGACAATCCTTTAATCAACCAGCTGAACCTGTTATAATGCAGAGTTTTTTTTTTTTTTTTTTTTTTTGTTTTCGGCCAACTTTCATTTGAGGTTTTTGTTTTCATTTGTTTTCCTCAGTTTATTGTATTCTATCATTCTCACCATTGTAAATTAAATAATTTGTATAACATTTCAGTAGAAAGATATGAATCACATCTCTGTTGTTTGAAATTAAAACAAAAACAGACGATTGATTTGGGTACAATTTATTTGGTTGTTAACTGTTGCCAATCTGTACGGCGGCCAAAATCCAAGTGGACGAGCAAGTCGCCCAGCAGCACCCATCAAGCCACCCACGCATTCTACCAAATTTACAAGAGTTTAAGAGATAGAGAGAAGAGAATAACGATCACGGGAGTGGTTCAATGGGAGCTACTGGGAAACCGGCCCTTTTCTTGATTTTCTGTTATTTTTGGGATTCTCTATACATGCATCGGATGATTACGAATGAAAACCGAGCGAGATCAATAAACATGTTGCCGATGCATGTACAGAGAGTCACAATGTACATAATCAATAATTTAAAAATAAAGAAGAATGACAATAGTATGTAATAAAATAATAGTTTTCCAACATCTGTAAATCTATTAGGTAAATTGTGCGATAACACATTTTTTGTAAATTTCAAATGAAATAAATAAATAAATAAATTATTTTTTGAACAACCTTGTACTCTATGTTATTCACATCTGGCAATGCTGAAATAACCTCAAATTTACCTGTTAGTACAGATAATGGTATTTCTACTTGGTTTGTGTCTACAATGCCATAAATACAAAACGTGAAATAAATTTCCTATAGTATCTATAGTACTTACCAGTAAAGTGAACCTCAAAACTCTCCTGCCATTATACCAATCAATTAAATAAATTTCTTCCAAAATCCACTCGACTCTCTTCGACCAGACCACAACAGCATTTGTCATCACTCGACGCTCGACACTCAAACTCACCATCGCAATGACTACTTACTTGACTACACAAACTCTAGGAATTAGTTGAGTTGAATCTGTGAAACGAGACAGGAGTGTTTGCTGTCTCCTTCCGCGAGGAATAATTTAATTTTTCATTTTCGAATTATTTGTTTTGTTTGTCCCCCTTCTCGTGCGTACGTTGTTGTTGTTGCTCTTACAATAACTTTCCGGTATATTGGTGGTCGTCGAAATAATAATATAATTCGCCTTCTCCACCATTCTGCCATCATTTATTCGCAATTTTAATCAAGTGCCTTATCATGTTTCGCATTTTATCAAACGACAACGAGTGATTGTATTGAATTGCAAGTGTTGGCAAAGCACGCCTATACTATATAGTATATAGTGTACATCAATCGGTATATGAAATAGATTCATTGTGTGTAGAGTAAATAATAAAATATAATTTACATAAAATGATTCACGTTGGAGATAATACATGGAATTTGAAGATTTTCATCACGGACCTTCAGGTCGAGAAGGTCCTTCGAGTGCGCGGCGATCAACACATTGGTGGAGTTATGCTCAAACTGGTCGATCCAGGTGAGTCAGCAAAGAGTGAAAGCAAAGAAAATTGGAAACAGCCTTGCTGTGCTACTGCTTAAAACATAACAAAGAACAAAGTCATATGAAAAAAAAAATAAAAATGAAAAGAAAAACGCATGGTATTCAGATGGAAAAAGAAAAAGATCGTCCAGTCGTAGCTTTTCGAATAAATTCACGTGAAAAATGTAATTTTCTCTGGTATTCGACCTTTCTGAGTAGTGTAGGTTGGTTGGTTGGTTGTTCGGTGCCACAGATAGTACATACTATGTGTAAAGTGTGCAAATTGAAATTCATACGGATACGATGACGGAATGAATGTATCATGTACATAGATACACATATGGCTGTATATGAAATGAAAAGCCGTGCCAGTAATTGCTGTTTATTTGTAGTGATCGAGTTTGAGTTTCTCTTTGAGATGGAACATATGGTGTTACCAGAAGTGAATACTTTGCGAATTAGTCAATCGAAACCACAAGTGGATATTTAGTTATTAAAAAAATTAAATTAAATTTCGAACAATATCATAACTATCTTCGAGAATTCTTGCTTTCAGTAGAGAAGCTTGTTCAAATACAATCTACAAACGTCGTATGTTTGCCTATTGAGTAGGAATAGTGAGTCTGGTAACACGGACCGCCTATTGACGATCTATATTAGTGTACATCTTCAAATAGGAAATTGATTACAGCACCAGCATTGCTTTCAATCTAAAATTCTATTTCAAATTTAATTTCTATCATGAATTCGAGCATAAAACATGACCTAGAAAAGGGATTTTATTTTTATTTCAACCTACTAGTTGAGTTGAGTGAGCGTGCTATCCACACTCATGCACGCATACATACGTGCACATGTACCCATACCATGAACACCAGTGAAGGCATTCAAGATTAATTTGAAATATTTCAATTAAGACTACTTGTACGTATGTATGTATTAAAAATGTTGTCCCACGTTCAATTCAACCTCCAATCTGATGCAAATTTATGGCAAGGCACTCAATTTTACAAATTTAGGCGATAGTTCGAGTGACAGGATCGGCATTTCATTGACAACATTCGTATGTTTCGGTCCGAACTATGTACACCCACGAGAATCATGCGTGGGTGGTGGTGTTGTCATTTTGTTAATGTAAAATCAATATGTATATACATACACATACATCCATATATGCATACACTCTACGACTTTGTTTGGGAATGCTTGTGGCCAAGCACCGTCGCTTAGGGTTCCTTTCCTACCGTCTGTCTGTTACAAACACAGATGTATGGATCGCGCTCTCTGTTTTTGCTGATGAGGGAAATGAGCTCATCTTTTATTTTCGACTTTAATGTTTCGTTTTATTTTTTCTTCAGTTTTGATGAAAACATTAATCGGAAACTTGATGCAAGTATGATTATGTTCACACGTACCGTCGTTAGTTGTACGTGTTTCAGACGTATCAATGAAAACGATCCGAGCATGCACCTGGCCCGTACATACATATGTAAATGCAAAGTACAGATAGTGAACTGCGAATAGTGCTTTCAATTGACAGGCTGATGTAATTGTTTTCTTTATCAAAATGCCGTATTTTTAAGTTAGCATCCGTCCCATGGTTTACTATACAATACATACAGTAAAGTCTCGGAAAAGTTAAGTCGAGAAAAAGTTAAGTAGTGTTCAGTCACCACGGGAGACTCTAAAAAGTTAAGTTCTGACTTAACTTTTTGAAATCATTTTTGTTTTCATCTTAATTTCACATTGCTGCTTTCTAGAACGTGGCTCGCTTGGTACGTACAGTATGTATAAGAAACCCATATTCGTACACCCCGATTATAAACAGAAAAAACATATATTTTCCTGTAACTCTAAGGAAATATTTTACAGAAACCCATAATAACATTTTAATTTAAGAAAAAAAAAAAACACACCAACTTCATTTGCTTTGGTTTTGTATGGGTACAGTGGTGCTCTCATAAATAGCACACCCTTATTCAAATGTATACACTCTGTACTTACAAACTGCACAGGAGTAAAGCCATAATATCCCAAGGTAGTACCGTAATGAATAAGAAAACATACGACAAAAAAGATACCGTTAGGTTTTCCTGGTTTTGCAATCGTTAGAGTTGGTGATCATTGCAAATTGGGTGTTCATATAAATAGCACATATCTTGGTGTGTCAGAAAAAAAATATTTTTCAGTGATTTATGTAAGTGAGGTTAGTCTGAATCTGATCATATTGCGATCGACGGCAGACACTCCTCCAGCATCCTAGATATCCGAACCTTTCGCGGAGCCAACATCGACTCGGATCATTACCTTGTTGCAGCCAAGGTACGGATGCGAATTTCTCGGAACCAACGAAGTCGAGTAAGAGCACCAAAACTTAACGTCGGAAAGCTGCAACCGCAGGAGACCGCAAGAACCTTCGCCGATCAAGCCTCGCTCAAGCTCTCTCAGGTCCCGATGCAATCTGCAGAAACCATAGAACAGCAATGGAGTCGTCAGAAAGCCATTAGAGAGGCCGCCTCAGATATACTCGGTTTCGAGCCACCACCGTCGAGAAACCCCTGGTTTGATGATGAGTACAGACAGGCCCATGTAGAGAAACACAATGCATACATGGCCACATTGCATCGACGGACGAGAGCTGTCCGCGAGCTCTATGAACAGAAAAGGAGGGAGGAGCATGCGCTTCTGAGAAGGAAAAAGAAGGACCACGAGAAGCGCGGGATCGAGGAGATGGTGAGATGTTACTGCAGAAACGACGTTCGAAAATTTTGCCAGAAAGTAAAACGAACATGCCTAGGCTATAAAGCCAGAGCAGAAGCCTGCAGGGATGAGCACGGACAACTAGTAGTGGAGTCACAGTCGATGCTGAGATTGTGGAAGGACCACTTCTGCAGACTGTATAACGGCGATGATAATCAAAATGCCGCCGTAAGGCAGAGCGAACCATTCACAATTGACGAAGACGAAGGAGAATCCCGTCCACCCGACCTAGACGATGTTAAGATAGCGATATCGTAACTTAAGTCTTATAAAGCTGCTGGAGCAGACGGACTCCCCGCGGAGCTGTTTAAAGCAGCTGGTGATGAGCTGGTTAGGAACATGCACCAGCTCATCTGCAAGATATGGTCGGAAGAACACATGCCCGATGAATGGAATATCAGTATCGTTTGCCCGGTCTATAAGAAAGGAGACCCCTATGACTGCGCCAATTACAGAGGGATAGGCCTCCTGAACATCGCGTACAAGATCCTCTCTGCCGTACTGTGTGAGTACCTGAAACCGTTCGTGGACAATCTGATAGGTTCCTACCAGTGTGGTTTCAGGCCAGGAAAATCCACGATAGCCCAAATATTTACACTACGGCAGATCTTGGATAAGACCCATGAATTCCAGGTCGACACGCACCATCTTTTCGTCGACTTTAAAGCCGTGTATGACAGTGTTTATGGAGAATGTTTACACATTCCTGCCAAACTCGTCAGACTATGCAGGATGACTATGGACAACTCTCGCTGCTCCATTAAGGTCGGAGGTAAACTAACCGACCCCTTTGATGTTAAAAAAGGTTTTAGACAGGGTGACGCACTGTCATGTGATTTCTTCAACATTATTCTTGAAAAGATCGTGCGGGATTCTGCGGCCAATACAAGAGGTACGATCTACTTCAAGTCCACACAACCGCGAATCCCGTAAGAAAAAACAAAAAAAAAAAAAACATCAGAAGTGACTGACAGAATTATCCACAAATTCAGTGGCAGCGACCTTTGACCTTTTCATAACTTCCCGGGAGATAAAGCAACAACTACCTGACCAACACAATGTCCAAATATCAGCCGTAACTGTAAGTCGTCGCTTAATAAAATTCCAGCTTTATGGAAGAATCACCAGGAAAAAACCTTCTCAAAAAAAAAAAAAAAAAACTTATATTCTCAGAAGAACAAACCCTTGGACTTTTGGAAAAATATCTTGTGAAGCGACGAAAGTAAATTCAACAGGTTGGGATCAGATGGAAAAAAGGATGTGCGAAGGCCAACGAACCAAGAGTACCATCCCAGATACACCATTAAGACTGTCAAGCATGGCGGTGGGAGCATAATGGTGTTTGCGGCGATGCCATGGCATGGCATTGGACCAATTGTGAAAATAAATGGCATTATGGATCAACATCAGTATAAGCTAATCCTGGAGTACCAAATGGAACGATATACCGACGACTCTATGCCTGTGTCATGAATTTTTATGCATGACAATTATCCAAATCATACTTCACGGATAGTGAAGAATTGGCTTGCGGAGCGACAAATTTCCGTGCTTGATTGGCTGGCCCAAAGTCCCGATCTGAATCCTATCGAGAATCTTTGGAATGATATTGACTCCTTTCTTAAAGACTTACTTACTTACTTACTTATCAGGCCAGCGATCCATGGAGGATCTAAGCCTGAGCTATAGCTGCCTTCCATCCTTTACGGTCCCGGGCACGCTGTTTCCAGTTGTCACGACCAAGTTGTTTTACATCCGCGATTACTTGATCTTTATACCGGAGGTTCGGTCTTCCTCTTCTTCTCGAACCAGGAGGCTCGGAGTCGAAGACCCTCTTAGCTGGAGCGTTGATGTCAATGCGCTCGATGTGGCCGAGCCAGTGTAGTCGACGGATCCTTGCCTTCCGGACTACATCCACATCTTGGTACAGCTCGTAGAGTTCGCGGTTGTGTCTTCTTCTCCATTCACCTTCCTCACAGACAGGACCAAATATCCGGCGCAGAATTTTTCTTTCGAAAGAACCCAAAATCAGCTCCGCTGTCCTGCTTATCGTCCAGCTTTCGGCTCCGTACAGCAGGACTGGCAGAATGAGCGTTTTGTAAAGCATGACTTTGGTCTTTCGAGTGAGGAGTTTTGACCCCAGTTGTTTGGACAAGCCGAAGTAGCAACGGTTGCCAAGGGCGATTCTATGCCGGATCTCCACTGTGGTGTCATTTGTGGAATTTACGTTTGCCCCGAGGTAGACAAACTCCTTAACTACCTCGAAATTGTAGCTGTCAATGTTTATATTTTGTCCCAGATGGTGAGCGACGGATTGGTTTTTGCTTGACAGCATGTGTTTCGTTTTATCCTCATTGATCTTAAGACCAACTCGTTTCGCTTGTTCTTCAATCGCCGTGAATGCTTCCACAATGCCACGGCGAGAACACGCGATTATGGTTTCCTACATACAGTAAAGTCTCGGAAAAGTTAAGTAGTGTTCATTCACCACGGGAGACTCTAAAAAGTTAAGTTCTGACTTAACTTTTTCAAATCATTTTTGTTTTCATCTTAATTTCACATTGCTGCTTTCTAGAACGTGGCTCGCTTGGTACCTACTTTTTTGTTTTTTTTTTATTGTTGAAGGCTTCTGCTATCCGCTGGAGCACTCAGACGCAATCACTGGTCCATTGTACTCAAGACAGACACCTTACATTACTGTATTTTCTCCGTTTTCCAGAAAAAAATTTGAAGGAGCTTCAGTGATGTAGAACTAAGGGGTTCGGCACACACCACGTCGGCTCCAAGGGTGCGCCACCGTATGCGAGCAAAGGCGGGACAATCACAGAGGAAATGCTCTGCAGTATCATCCTCCTCTTCGCCACATGCAGCACAGGTAGGCATCTCACTGATGCCGAGCACGTAGAGATGCTTGGCAAAAGTGTAATGGCCCGTGATAACTCCCACAAGCCTTCTGCAGTCGATTCTCCTTAAAGACAGGAGGAATGCTGCAGATTTTTTTCAGACATCAGGGCATACGCGCTTAGTCATCCTGCAACCCGGACAATCCCTCCATCTACGGTTGTGTGTGTTAAATACACAATCGTTAATATAGGAATTTACCGTGGACGCAGGTAGACCTAGAGCGGGTTCAGGTCCTGAGAAGCTCTCCTCTAAACCCATTCTAGCGAGTTCATCAGAGGTCTCATTTTCTGGGATCCCAGAGTGGCCTGGAACCCATACAAGCCTTAATGAATTTAGTCTGCCGACTCTGTTCAAGAAGGACTTGAGTTCAAGCACTAATTTGGAGCTAGTTAAGGGGTTACATACAGCTTTTAGTGCAGCTTGGCTGTCACTACATACGCATATGCTTTCCCCCTTCCACCTGTGCTTCACAACATAGTGCATGGCCATTAGGATTGCGTATATCTCTGATTGGAAGACAGACGCATATTTTCCTAAGGAGAAGTGCAGTCGGATGTTTTCGCGCTCAAAGAAGACCCCAGCACCGGACCCCCGCCCAGATCTGGAGCCATCCGTGAAAATGCGAAGACTATCCTTTCCAGGTTCAGTATCCAGCCATAGTCAATCCTGACGCCATGGAAACTCGACTGTGAAATTACGACGCAATAGGATAACGGGCGTCAGTGCGTCAGAAGGCATGTCCACGAGACAGGGGTCGCAGGACAATTCTTGCGCAAGCACACCGTCATTCCTATGCGAGTTGTACCAAAAACCATTTCTCTTCAGACGAGACATGGCTTTCAGATCACACCCTCTGATAAATATATCAAGAGGTGGAAGGTTCATCATAACATCTAGAGCAGCGCCCGGCGTGCTGGGGAAAGCCACCGTGCAGCTGAGACAAACCGTTTTTTGGAGGTGGTGAAAGAGGCTACGACGTGTTTGCGTTTTAGTCTGTTCCACCAGACAACCGATGCATATGAGATTATAGGTCTTATCATTGCCGTGTAAATCCAAAGGACCCTTGCCGGCGATAAGCCCCATGTTTTGCCAAAAGCTCATTTGCATTGCCAGAAAGCTGACAGCGCTTTGGTGGTTTTTGACTCAACATGTTTTGACCAGAGAAGCTTACTATCTAAGATGACTCCTAGATACTTAGCCTCCTTCGATATCGGGATGGAAGTGCCTTTTAGTACCAGCTGAGTCATGTCAGTATTTTTCCTCCTTCTCGTAAAGAGAACGACATCGGTCTTAAGAGGATTGACTGACAGCCCATTTCTGTTACACCAATCATCGATCACATTTAGCGCCGCCTATGCTTTGCGACGGACAGTCGCCAAACATGAGCCGACCGAAAGAATGGCGACGTCATCCGCATAGGCCTGGGCGTAGATTCCAGAGGCATTGAGAGCATCAAGCAGGGAATCGACCACCATTCACCATAACAGCGGAGACAGGACGCCACCTTGAGGGCAGCCCCTGTTTACGCCAGATTTGACACACTGGTCGAGGCCTGCATTAGCGGTCAATGTCCTGTGCATGAGCATTGCTTTGATCCAAAGGACCAATGCTTTATCTACGGCATGATGTCTGGCAGCGTTACACATGCTGTCAAAAGTTGCGTTATCAAAAGCTCCCTCAATGTCGATGAAAATGCCCAGCGCATACTCCTTCCTTTCGAGCGCGCATTCAATTCGCCCAGCTAGGTTCTGAAGCGCAGTCTTGCAAGATTTTGCGCACTGGTAAGCATGTTGCATCTCCGAAAGAGGGTGCATTCGAAGGGCAACTTTTCGCACGTGCAACTCTACCAGTCTCTCCCTGCTTTTCAGCAGGAAGGATGTTAGACTAATTGGTCTGAAGCTCTTGGCAAGTGAGTAGTCGTCTTTTCCTATTTTGGGAATGAAGACCACTTTCACCATACCACTGGCCCAAGCCGCACTGGTAGCTGCCGATTAGTGCGGTGCAAAATGGTTTTAGACGTTCACACAATACGCTGGACAGGATCTTGTATGCGACATTGAGCAGGGGTATACCTCTATAGTTCTTGCAAGAGGTAGGATCGCCTTTTTTGTGGATGGGGCATATAGAGCTGGTATTCCAGTCGTCGGGCATGCTTTCATCTTCCCAAATTCTGCAGATGATCTGGTGCATGCTCCCTATCAGAACATCGCCGCCAGCCTTGAAGAGCTCTGATGGCAAGCCATCTGAGCCTGCGACCTTGTTGTTCTTCAGCTTCTGAATAGCTGTGCCGACTTCTGTAATGCAGGGTGGGAGGACTACTTCAGCGGCTGGAGTTGGGATTTCCTCGGCCCCTACCACTCTCTCTCGGTCATGCTCGTTAAGCAGCTACTGGAAATGCTGCTTAAATACATCCACTATTCCCTGCGGGTCGATGACAAGATTACCCTCGCAGTTTCGAAGAGCCTGGGTGCCCTTTTTGAAGCCTCCTGCAAGGCCTTTGGCTTTCTTGTAAAAGGCTCGTGTTTTATGTTTATCCCTAGACTCCTCGATATCCTTGAGCTGGGAGGCTGCGAAGATTCTTTTCTTTTGTCGCAGTAGTTTCTTCTCCTCCCTTCTTCTGGCTCGGTACTCTTCTCGCGCTGCCCTGGTTTTCCTCTGCAGCGCCTTTAGGTACGCCTTGTCGGTTGCTGCCTTTTTCTGCTCACACTCGCCATCATACCACGGGTTTCTTGTCGGGGGTGGTAGGTATCCTAAGGTGGTTTCGGCTACTTCCTGAATGGCTGAGCGGTAATGCAGCCACATATTATTGGCATTTGTGTTTGACGTACATAGGCATACCGTATAGTCTTTCGCTCAGCTGCTCCCTGTAGACTCTGGCAACCTCCGGTGTGCTCAGGCGCCCAACGTTGAACCTCCTCCTGATGGGCTGGTGCAGCTTTCTGACATTGGACAGTCGAGCTCTGAATCTTGCTGCTACGAGGAAGTGGTCAGAGTCGACATTTGCCCCTCTGAATGTTCGCACATCCAGGATGTTTGACGAGTGCCTTGCGTCAATGAGCACATGGTCGATTTGGTTGGCGGTTCGACCGTCCGGAGATCGCCAGGTTGCTGTGTGGATTCGCTTGCGAAGGAATCTTGTGCTACTTATCACCGCATTACGAGCTGTCGCAAAGTCAGCGAGTCGGAAGCCGTTATCTGTTGTTGTATCGTGGAGGCTGTGCTTTCCGATCACTCCGCCAAGGTAGTTCTCCTTACCGATTTTGGCGTTGAAGTCCCCGAGCACGATTCTTACATCGTACTCCGGACAAGCTCCGTAGGCGTTGTCCAGGAGGTCATAGAAGTCC
Organism: Eumerus sabulonum; assembly: GCA_951905685.1. NCBI lineage: Eukaryota > Metazoa > Arthropoda > Insecta > Diptera > Syrphidae > Eumerus > Eumerus sabulonum. Next base: position 246,463,481 of record OX645060.1, read on the forward strand.
TCCTTGATAGGGTCTTCCGCCTCTTCGGTAGGGGCGTGTGCACATATGAGGCTGATGTTATAAAATCTGCCTCTGATGCGGATCACAGCCAGGCGATCACTTATAGGTTTAAAGTCGATGACCTTCGACCTTAACCGCTTTCCCACGACAAATCCGCATCCCAGTAGTGCAACCTTTTGTGACTGCTGTAATAAATGTCGCAATTTTTCTTCCTACTTCCTACCGTTTCCTATCCAGCGTATTTCCTGGACCGCAGTAATATCCGCCTTTTACTGCGTGAGGATTCCTTCTAGTTTATGAGCAGCTCCGAGAGTGTACAGGGTTCTGACATTCCAGGAGCATACTCGCAAATCATGTTCCTTTTTCGTGCGTTGTCGTCGTCGAGTATCCGTCCGTGTATCCGAGGCATCTTGCTCATTCATAACATTCATAACGGATTGTAAGCCCGCCGCACAACCGCCATTCTGGTCGGGGTTTTGTCGCTGCATACGTTTGTTCACCTCCCAACGGTTGTTGAAGAGGCTATCCAGAGGGCGCCGCGAGGAGCCCGTATGTCAACTTGACCCGGGCATTTAAACAGGGATCGTTGCTGGCATCTCGCCAGGTTGAGGGCGATCAACAACTTTACCCTGTATGTCCGAGCCCATGCCCTCTGCCTGTAGTTGTTATTGGCATTAAAAGAATAACCACACCCGTGAGTTCTGAACTTTGATTGAATACATTAGCAATATGCAGATGTGAATGTATTTCCAACAATAAATAATCAAATAAATCGAACACAAGTCGAACACAAAACCAACAGTACGTTGTTGTGGCAGCACTTAAAGCTGCATTACTCCAAGAAAAGCTAGATAAACCTGTACTCGCGTACAGTTAATTACCTGCGATAAGAAGCTATCGCGCAATAAGGTTGACAGCTTAAGGCATTGTTGATGTTTTTTTGCCCAAGGGAAAATAACGACTTTTAGATAATCACATTTTTTCGTGCCACAAAGCAGATACATAATATAAATAATGCTAACACAGGTATCGTTAATCAAGTTATGGTGTTGCGTCATTATTACATAGGAGTCCTAGGTATGAATATACTTGGATTTCGTTGATCGAATAGAATAGCTTCAAGTGGGATTTTTTGATATTACTTTGATGGGCCAGGGCCATGTTAATTCGTAACAAAAATGTTATTTTTTCTCGTTAAAGACTATGGTACTTAACGTCAAGGCTGATCTTCATATCTTTGCGGTCCTATCGAACACAATGAGTGCTACCATAATACAAAATTTGGGTTACACACGTACAGTGGTGTTCAGATAAAAAGCACACCCGTGAGTTCTCATACATTATGTTGTGCCAAAAGTCTAAAAAGGGGTTTAGCTTTTTTTGTTTTATAACTGATGTGCTACTTTAAAAAAACGAATGTATAAGTAAATATTTTATTAATAATTTGTAGGATATTCCTAGTTGCTTATGACTCTTGACAACGTTTTTGCAAACTCTCTACTAAGCGCTTACATTTCTGGGCAGGTATAGCTTCCCAAGCAGCCTTTATGGTTTGCCGAAATTCTTCTTAATTTTTTGAACTGGAGTCTTTAACAAGGGAGTCAACATCATTCCACAGATTCTCGTTAGGATTTAGATCGGGACTTTGGGCCGGCCAATCAAGCAGGAAAATTTGTCGCTCCGAAAGCCAATTCTTCACTATCCGCGAAGTATGTGCTTTGGATAATTGTCATGCATAAGAATCCATGGTACAGGCATAGAGTCGTCGTCGGTATATGGCTCCATTTGGTTCTCCAGGATTAGCTTATACTGATGTTGATTCATACTTACATTTATTTTCACAATTGGACCAACGCCATGCCATGACATCGCTGCCCCACCATTATGCTCCCACCGCCATGCTTGACAGTCTTGGTTCGTTGGCCTTCGGACATACTTTTTTCCATCTGATCCAAACTGTTGAACTTATTCTTTCTGGCGATTCTTCCATGAACCTGGAATTCATTTAACTGGCGACTTACAATTACGGCTGATATTTGGACATTGTGTTGGTCAAGTAGTTGTTGCTTTATCTCCCGGGAAGTTATGAAAAGGTCAAAGGTCGCTGCCACTGATTTTGTGGATAATTCTGTCAGTCACTTCTGACGTTTTTCTTTTTTTTGTTTTCCTTACGTGATTCGCGGAAGATTGGCTGCACCGTATGACCTTCATTGCATTTTGAACAAGCTTCCTAGAGCACCTTAATGTCTTTGCCACCTCTGAAATAGTCTTTCCATCCTGTATCATGGTACCGGCTATTTGCCTCCTTTCCTCCGTGCAACGCTTTCATCTTCTTCTTCTTCTTAGTGGGCGCTACAGTTCGGGGTGAACCTGGGCCTCAACCAACATGCCCCTCCATCTAGCACGATCTTTCGCTAGCCTTTCCCATTGCCGCAGACCCAGTTGGCTGAGGTCCCCTTCCACCTGTGTGCGCCATCTTAAGGGCGGCCGTCCTCTGCTTCTTCGTTCCTCGGGGTTGGATTCAAAGACTCTCCGGGCTGGAGCTGTGGTGTCCATTCGCTCTACATGGCGTCCTTTTTTGATGACAGCATATATTTAGTTTTGCCCTCGTTTACCGCCAGACCAACTTTCGCCGCCTCGAACTCAATGCTCGTAAACGCCTCATTGACATCTCGCTCTGATCTACCTATTATGTCAATATCGTCGGCGTATGCAAGGAGTTGCGAGGATTTGAAACAGATTGTGCCTCTTGTATTGGGCAGTGATTTTTGCACAATCATTTCCAATATGATGTTGAAGAAATCACACGACAGCGCATCGCCCTGCCTAAATCCTTTTTTGACATCAAAACTATCGGTAAGGTGTTCACCGATTCGGATGGAGCAGCAGCAGAGTTTAGCGGGTATTTCAAAGGTATACATAGCGTTGTATAGCTCGTCTCTAATTACGCTGTCCTATGCGGCTTTGAAGTCGACAAATAGGTGGTGAGTGTCGACTTAAAATTCATTGGTTTTTTCCAGTATCTGCCGTAGTGTGAAGATTTGGTCGATGGTGGCCTTCCCTGACCTGAATCCGCACTGATAAGGACCTATCAGCTTATTTACAAAAGGCTTCAGGCGTTCACACAAAACGGCAGAGAAGATTTTGTAGGCGATGTTAAGGAGACTTATTCCTCTATAGTTGGCGCAATCAGAGGGGTCTCCTTTCTTGTGGATCGGGCATACGATGCTGAGACTCCATTCCTCGGGCATGCTTTCCTCTAACCATATATTACGGATGAGCTGGTGCATGCTCCCAACCAGGTCATCCCCAGCTGCCTTGAAGAGCTCAGCAGACAGTCCGTCTGCGCCAGCAGCTTTTTTCGACTTGAGCTTCGATATGGCAATCTTAACTTTGTCGAGGTCAGGGGGACAGAATTCTCTGCGGTCTCCGTCGATTAGAAATGGATCATTCTGCCTGACAGCGGTATATTGACTAACATCGCCGTTATACAGTCTGCAGAAGTGGTTTTTCCATATTCTCAGCAACGACTGCGGTTCTACTACTAGGTGTCCGTTCTCATCCCTGCAGGCTTCCGTTCTGGCTTTATAACCTTGGCATCTTCGCTTTATCTGTTGATAAAACTTTCGAACGTCACGCCTGCAGTAACACCTCTCCAAATCCTCAATCGCGCGCTTTTCGTGCTCTTTCTTCTTTCTTCTGAGAAGCTTATGCTCTTCCCTTCTTTTTAACTCGTAGAGCTCACGAGCTGCTCTTGTTCTTTTATGCAGCGAGGCCTTATAAGCATCCTGCTTCTCTGTATGAATCCTCCTGCACTCATCATCGAACCAGGTGTTTCTTCGTGATGGAGCCTTGAAACCCAAAACTTCGGATGCAGAGCTTTTCAGGGCTTGTTTGCAAAGGCTCCACTGCTGTTCTATTGCGTGAAGGATTGAGGTGTATTGGAGAGCTTAAGGGAGACGCGATCGGTAAAAGCACGAGCGGTTTCTGGCGATAGTAGCTTTCCGACGTCATAACTTTGTATTCTTACTCTACTCCGTTGCGTTCGTGCTATCCGTAAGCGCATCTTGGCTACTACAAGATAGTGGTCCGAGTCGATGTTAGCCCCTCGGAAAGTTCGAACATCAAGAATAGTGGAGGAGTGTCTGACGTCGATCGCGATGTGATCAATCTGGTTGGTAGTCGATTGATCAAAAGACCGCCAGGTGCCTTTGTGTATATCGAGGTGCGGGAAGCGCGTACTGACTAGAAGGAGATTTCGCACCGTAGCAAGATCAATCAGCCTGTGTCAGTTGTCGGAGGTGGTGTCGTGTAGGCTATGTTTGCCGATGACTCGTTCAAATATGCTTTCCTTACCCAGCTTAGCATTGAAGTCTCCTAGTACAATTTTGATGTCATAGCTGGGACATTGGGCATACGTTCTGTCTAGGAGATCGTAGAACTCATCTTTGGCTGAGTCATCCTTGTCTTCCGTGGGGGCGTGGACGCAGATCAGGCTGATGTTAAAAAATTTTGCCTTGATACGGATTGTTATGAGGCGTTCGCTCACATGCCGAAAGCTTAGGACTTTTTGCCTTAGTCCACCTCGAACAACAAATCCGCATGCAAACAATCGTTGCCCTCTCTCCCTATAGCCGTCGCCGTAGTAAATATCGCAGTTTTTCATCCGCTTTATACCCGGTACATTCCATCGCATTTCCTGGATTGCGGTGATGTCCGCTTTATAGCGGTCTAGGGCGTCCGCAAGTTGTTCGGCTGCACGTGGCCTGTTTAGGGACCTAACATTCCACGTAGAAAGCCGAAGATCATAGTCCTTTTTTCGTTTTTTGCAAGGGTCGTCAACATAAATCCGGTCCGTTATATCCGAGGCTTGTGGTTGTTTCGGAGTTTGTGTTTTTTTTTTACGGTTACGGGTTACTAGGCGGTAGCCCAACCGAATAATCCTGTTTTTTGGCGCAGGAGGCTCGCCATTCGCCTTTCCCCGTCTGCAATTTCCATAGGAAATCTCCAGATGGCACCGCGAGGAGGTGGGGATAGGACTTACTAACAGTGCCGCAAGATGTTCGACTGCTGTGGCTCTTCTCGCTTTTTAGCAGGCCAGCATCCGTCGGATAGATGCTACCCCTACGAGGCCTTTGTTAGTCCTTTGCCATCCAACGCTTTCATCTGCTCATTTTAAATACTCCTATTTGTATAAGAAATGAGTGTAATTATGGCTATCTTTAAAACGATTCACACTAACCTCACTTAATGTTTATGTTTTTTTCGGGCACACCATGATATGTGCTATTTATATGAACACACAATTTGCAATGATCCCCAACTCTAACGATTGCAAAACCAGGAAAACCTAACGGGATCTTCTTTATAGTATATTTTCATATTCATAACGGTACTACCTTGGGATATTATGGCTTTACTTCTGCGCAGCTTGTAACTACATTGTGTATTGCAAGCAAATACACATTTGAATAAGGGTGTGCTATTTATAAGAACACCACTGTATAGGTGACAGTCAAAGGTGTTCTGCATAAATGGCCACGATTGTATGGTATTTTAAAACACCATCATGGTGATAACCAACTCTATGATTGTTGTTTTTCATAAAAATAAAATTGCACAACCCTTCATCGATCAGTCTTATTTTCATAATATTTATTGGCTACATTCATAGGTGTGGATAGTAAGATAAAGATGTCCTAAGTGTCCGTTTCAGATTGAAATTCTAGTCAACAATTAAATCGGCTGTATTCTAACACACCTATACCTTCATACAATAAAATCATTTCCTGCCCTCGTAAAAAAAAAAAAATGAATTGATGTTATGTACCTTGTGTGGAGGAACTATTGCGCAGGAGACGAGCTAAGCCCATATGTCGTTAATAAATATTTGCACTAAGGGATATACTTACATACGTGCAAGGAGGAGTACAAAGCAAGAGACTATTGGCTATTGATTTAACTATGAGTCATTATTCGCGAACCATATGTGGGCAGCTATGTATCTATGTACACAGGAAAATTACTACAACTATGTAGCTGTAAGATTTGTACAAAATCGTACATCACATGAAATTCTTTTTAAATTTCTTTTCATCAACCCTTTTAACGTTTCGTTTGAAATTGAAAAGAAATTCAAAGAATACACATTCACTGCTGCTGCTCTCTTAATATACTTGATGAGTCAGACGAGCTTCATTGTCGCTGTGGTTATTTCAAGAATAAAAAATAAATTTGACGAGAAGCAGATTTAAATTAAGTAAACAAGTCTGACCCCCAACGATAAGCGACACGACGAACGTGGCTATGAGTATACCATACATGCTCACGAACAATATTCGGTTTTTGAGTTGAAAAGTGTTTGCTTCTAGTTTAGCGGTGTATTAACGTATGATTTCTATATTAATTTATATGTATCTAGCTGCATGATTTGTTTGATTTTGTTTTCGATTCTAACATAGGAATTGACTTATGTATGATGTCATTTCGGTTGTTTGTCAGTGGCCCAATTCGACGGTGGCTGTAGTAGTTTTGTTGTTGATTGACTCCACCTACATATCGGTCGCTTTATGGCCTTGAGCTTTACGCATAGGTATTAAAATGGGCGACTAGATGTGATTTAAAAATGTTATGTGTCTTTTTTAAATAAAGCAAAACCATTCACATTCAGCGACGGTGAGCGACGGATTGGTTTTTGCTTGACAGCATGTATTTCGTTTTGTCCTCATTGATCTTAAGACCAACTCGTTTCGCCTGTTCTTCAATCGCCGTGAATGCTTCCACAATGCCACGGCGAGAACACGCGATGATGTCGATATCATCCGCGTATCCTAGCAGCTGGATGGGCTTGTAAAAGATAGTGCCTTCCCTATTGACGCCTGCCCGTCGCACTATCTGCTCCAGCACCAGGTTGAAGAAGTCACATGATAGCGCATCTCCTTGCCGAAATCCGGTGCTTGTTTCGAATGGTTCCGAGGTCCTAGAACCGAGATGCACGGTGCATCGCGTGTTTTTTAGCGTGGCGCGACACAACTGGATCAGTTTTACGGGGATCCCGAATTCGGCCATCGCCCCAAACAGTGCTTCACGATGAATGCTGTCGTATGCGGCTTTGAAATCGATGAAGAGATGGTGTGTATCGATTCGAAACTCGTTGGTCTTTTCCAGGATTTGTCGAAGTGTGAAAATTTGGTCTAAGGTTGATTTGCCGGGCCGGAAGCTGCACTGGTAGCTGCCGATTAGGGCGGTGCAAAATGGTTTTAGACGTTCGCACAATACGCTGGACAGGATATTGTATGCGACATTGAGCAGGGATATACCTCTATAGTTCTTGCAAGAGGTAGGATCGCCTTTTTTGTGGATGGGGCATATAGAGCTGGTATTCGAGTCGTCGGGCATGCTTTCAATTTCCCAAATTCTGCAGATGATCTGGTGCATGCTACCTACCAGAACATCGCCGCCAACCTTGGAGAACTCTGATGGCAAGCCATCTGAGCCTGCGGCCTTGTTGTTTTTCAGCTTCTGAATAGCTGTGCCGACTTCTTCGATGTTGGGTGGGAGGACTACTTCAGCGGCTGGAGTTGGGGTTTCCTCGGTCCCTACCACTCTCTCTTGGTCATGCTCAATAAGCAGCTGCTGGAAGTGCTGCTTAAATACATCCACTATTCCCTGCGGGTCGGTGACAAGATTACCCTCACAGTTTCGAAGAGCCAGGATGCCCTTTTTGAAGCCTCCTGTAAGGCCTTTGGCTTTCTTGTAAAAGGCTCGTATTTTGTGTTTTACCCCAAGACTCTTCGATATCCTTGAGCTGGGAGGTTGCGAAGATTCTTTTCTTTTGTCGCAGTAGTTTTTTCTCCTCCCTTCTTCTGGCTCGGTACTCTTCTTGCGCTGCCCCGGGTTTCCTCTGTAGCGCCTTTTGGTACGCCTCGTCGGTTGCTGCCTTTTTCTGCTCACACTCGCCATCATACCACGGGTTTCTTGTCGGGGGTGCTAGGTACTTTGTTCTTTAGATGCGATAATTCGTTTTGGTTTTTGTGTTAACACATTCGTTATACGCCCGCGATATCGTTAAGAGCAATATGTCGTTAATGTTGTACTCGTACGTATCACATTCGTTCGTAATAACCGATATTGTGCTATAACCTATATCGTTATAAGCGATTTATGTGGCTTAAGGGCCGAAATTAAAACAGGTACTTTAGTACTACTTGGAACTAAGACCCATGAATCAACTACAAACTACAATCAATCCACAAATTTTGATTTGATATAACAAACAAATTGCCATGGTGGAGACTACAGAAGCCCACGCGTCTGCCTTGGAACATTTTCTTTCATAAAACTGATAGTTTTATCGTGGCGTCTTTCTGCTTGAACCCCAGCAAACTCTTTGAACTTGAAAGCTATTTATAAATAATACGAATGGAAGCAAACGTTCTAAATTATGTGTTACCTGTCGTCATGCTGCTTGTATGAAAACAGTCGCCAGAAATATCAAATATATTTATGGTTTGACCTAAAATATATCTTAAATCGGATAGTTTGCCAAAAAACAGCTTAATAGATTCGAAATCCATCAAGTTAGGAAAAATGTTGTCTATACAAGTCCATCCTTCCTTTTCGATTTCTTTTTTGAAAATCCGCCTTTTTTTTATATCGTGGACGGGTAGAATTTATTGAAATGGAAGGTTGTGTATTTGTTACATGCTGTTGATTTATCTGCCAACTTAGGTTCAGTAGTTACTCTTACTACTATCTGATCATCGACGCATATGAGGGTTATTTCGACTGCACTTTCAGTGAAGGAAAGTCTACATCCTATTATTATCAACACTGGCATAAGCAATTTTATCCCGTATAGGGTAAAAAGTCTAAAGGTGGATAATGCGTGGTTTGACTGGAGCTGCAAAGAGGTTATCAGGTTGAGAGAGATAAGTTTTCGGAATTATAAGGCAAACACCACTGAGGAAAACCGAAAAAGATATATACAAGCCAGAAATGACTGTAACTCCCACATTCGACGAGCCAAATTTTTACATGACCAAGAACTGAGGCGTAAAATCCTACAATGTCCCAAGGGTAGCAGACGTTTTTGGTCTTTCGTTAAAAACATCAAAAACTCAGTATCGTCGTCTATACCAACGCTCATTCATAATGACAAACCCTTAGACACGGCTAATCTGCTTGCTGCCCACTTCGCAGCGAACTCGCAGCTCCCCAAATCATCCTTGTCCACCGCCTGTTCTGGAGTACGTTAATTCCACCATGGGACAAATTCACTTCCGTATTCGTGCAGTTGCAAGGGTTCTTATAGAACTTGACATACATAAATCCGCTGGTCCAGATGGTATTTCCCCAATAATTCTGAAGAGGTGTTCTTCTACGCTGGCAAACCCACTGCGTAAGCTTTTCACCTTTCCTACTCTTCTGGGCTCTACCCGAGTAGATGGAAAACAGCATTTGTCCAGCCCATTCCCAAAAAAGGCGAATCTTCTTCTCTCTCCAACTACCGACCCATTGCACTAACGTCCCTTCTTTCCAAGGTCATGGAAACGCTGATAAATCGTCAGCTAATGAAATATCTCGAGTCGCAGAAACTCCTCAATGACCGGCAGTATGGTTTCCGCAGCAACAGATCCACTGGTGATTTGATGGTATATCTCACCGAGAAGTGGTATCATTCGTTCCACCAGGCGGGTGAGAGCAAAGTAGTTGCACTCGATATTTCGAAAGCTTTTGACAGAGTTTGGCACGAAGCTCTTTTGTCGAAAATGCGTGCATTCGGGATCGATGACTCTCTTCTTCTATGGATTAGAAACTACCTTTCGAATCGTTCAATTCAAGTTTTCTTGGACGGATTCAATCCTGACACTCACTTTGTAAATGCTGGGGTTCCCCAGGGCTCCGTTTTGTCTCCGTCACTCTTTCTCATTTTTATAAATGATCTCTTGTCTGTTACTTCTAATCCAACCTACTCCTTCGCTGACGACAGTACCCTAAGCTGTTCATATTCGCTCACTTCTTTACGACCCTGCACTTCGGCTGTATATAATAAGCGGCAGCGTATGTTGAGCTCATTAAATTCCGATATCGACAGCGTCATCCGATGGGGTAAAAACAATAGAGTGGAATCTAATGCTTCCAAAACACAATGCTGTCTTCTGTCGCTAAGGCGTAACACTGACCCAATGCCATTATCCATGAATGGCACTTGTATCTCGGAAACCGAAAAGCTTTCCATCCTTTGATACATCAATTTAGAGAAGGTGGCAGCTGACGAAATAGCTTTAATACTTACTTTCTTAGGTGACGTTACAGTCCGTGGTGAACCTGGGCATCAACCAACAAACGTCTCCAGCTGGCACGGTCTTTGGCCAGCTGTTTCCAGCGCCGCATGCCCAGTTGGTTATGGTCCCCTTCCACCTGCGTGCGCCACCGTAGACGCGGCCGTCCTCTGCCGCGCCTTCCTTCCGGGGTGGATTCGAAAAATCTTCGGGTCGGAGCTGTTTGAACAAACGGGACCGTAGGTAGTGTGCAGAATTTTCCTCTCGAAACGACCAAGGGCATCTTCATCCGCTTTTGTTAAAAAGAGGACTGGGATGATCAAGGTCTTATATAGTGTCACCTTGGTTTTCCGAGAGAGGGCTCTACTTCTCTATTGCCTTTTGAGCCCTAAAAAAACAGCGGTTGGCAAGAGTGATACTGCGTTTTATCCCAGCGCTGGTGTTGTTGTCGCCGGTCATCAGTGAGCCAAGGTAGACGAATTCCTTGACCACTTTAAAGTTATATCCGCCCATGGTGACGTTCTGGCCAATACGTCGGTGTTGACCGTCTCTTTTAGATGAAAGCAGATATTTGGTTTTACCTTCATTAACCTTGAGACCCATCTTAGCCGCTTCTACCTCAATGCTTATAAAGGCCTCATTGACGTCTCGCTGTGTCCGTCCAATCACGTCAATATCGTCGGCGTACGCAAGCAATTGCATAGACTTGAACTAAATCGTACCTCTTGTGTTGACCAGTGACTCTTGCACGATCTTTTCAAGCACTATGTTGAAAAAGTTGCATGACAGCGCGTCACCTTGCCTAAATCCTTTTTCAACATCAACGGTCTCGGTTTGCTCATTACTGACCTTAATGAAGCAGCGAGGATTCTCCATTGTCATCCTGCATTCAACATCGTACTCCGGATAAGCTCCGTAGGCGTTGTTCAGGAGGTCATAGAAGTCCTCCTTGATAGGGTCTTCACCTCTTCGGTAGGGGCGTGTGCACATACATATAAGGCTGATGTTATAAAATCTGCCTCTGATGCGGATCACACAGCAAGGCGATCACTTATGGGTTTAAAGTCGATGACCTTCGACTTTAACCCACAGCTTTTGTGACAGCTGTAATAAATGTCGCAATTTTTCTTCCTAATCATACCGTTTCATATCCAGCGTATTTCCTGGACCGCAGTAATGTCCGCCTTGTACTGCGTGACGATTGTTTCCAGTTTATGAGTAACTCCGGGAGTGTACAGAGTTTTGACATTCCAGGAGCATACTCGCAAATCGTGTTCCTATTTCGTGCGTTGTCGTCATCGAGTATTCGTCCGTGTATCCGAGGCATCTTGCTCATTCATAACTTTTGTGTTTTTTACGTGGGCGGATTGTTAGCCCACCGCCATTCTGGTCGGGGTTTTGTCGCTGCATACGTTTGTTCACCTCCCAACGGTTATTGAAGAGTCTATCCAGAGGGCGCCGCGAGGAGGCCGTATGTCAACCTGACCCGAGCATTTAAACAGGGATCGTTGCCGGCATCTCACCAGGTTGAAAGCGATCAACAACTTTACCCTGTATGTCCGAGCCCATGCCCTCTATTGATATCGACTAGCTTAACCATTATTTCTGGGAGTTGTGTATGTGAATTCGACCTTTAAAGAGGAAAGACCTGTCGATTTATTTATTCTTGGCTCACAATGCCCAATGCTTTTTTGAGTGACTGCCAGTAATATACAAATTTGATTTTGCTCTGATATTGCTTTTTAGGGTTCCATACCCAAAGGGTAAAACGGGACCCTATTACTAAGACTCCGCTGTCCGTCTGTCACCAGGCTGTATCTGATGGATCGTGATAGTTAGACAGTTGAAATTTTCACAGATGTATTTCTGTTGCCGCTATTACAACAAATACTAAAAACAGAATAAAATAAATATTAAAGTGGGACTCCCATACAACAGACATTTTTTTTTTTTTTTTGCTAATTTTATAGATAATGGTACGGAACCCGTCGTGCGCATCTTGTTTTCGCACAGGTTCAAGAGTTTCATATTCTTATAATCTTCATCACATAACCTGAACGAAGTGCACAGTGATTTGGATCAAAGATGTTGAGTTTTGCGAGCAGGAGATCTTGTACCAAACACTAAAAAACTTTACAAAGCACAAGATTTCATAATATTCATAGACGAGTGTGGCAATTGAAATCGATAGTCTGGAACCAAACATTGTGCGAACGATTTTAAAAGTCAAAAATTGCTTTGGGGGGTGCTCCCTTTTTCAACGGCTGATTCGTCACTGTATTAAGTATAAGTAGTTAATTACTTTGTCATAATCAAATATCTAGGGATAACTCTAGACGAAAAGCCCACTTGGAACTCTCACATTACAAAGACCATTGAGAAAGCCAGGATCTCTTTATGGACCAGCAAAAGTCTCACTGGCAAAAACTGGGGCACAAACCCCAAAATGTCCTGCTGGCTATATACAGCAATCACCAGACCGATTCTTACATATGCTGCGCCCGTCTGGTGGCACAAAACAAAACAAGTATCAGTGCAAGCCAAGCTCAACAAATTGCAATGACTAGCTTGCATCTGTATCACTGGGGCTATGAGAACAACCCCCAAAGCAGCACTAGAAGTCATCACAGACCTGCCACCTCTTCACCTCCAACTGAAGAAAGAAGCAATGGTCTTCACCCATAGACTGATCGTGGAGGATGACTCTAACCGTAGGCTCTTTCACCCTGATATCCTTACCGAAATAAACAGGCATGAAATCCTAAAGATATCTCTTACAACAACTGTCTCCCCAGATACAACTTCAGCCAAAACTACAAGGTCACATTCCCGAACCGACAAAACTGGGAACAGGATAGACCCTCCTTCAATCGTGGATCCTACGTGTGGTACACAGATGGCTCCAAAACGGACGAAGGTGTTGGGGCACATGCATCTACGTCAGCATGGACAGATATAACTCCGTTTTTCAAGCAGAGATATTTGCTATAGAACTCTGCCTCAGAGAAAATATAAACAGAAATATACTTAACAAAAACATTTACATTCTCTCTGACAGCAAGGCTGCACTTCCAGCCCTAAAGAGCTTTGAAATCACCTCCAAACTGGTATGGGACTGCCTACAACTACTTCACCAGCTGGCCAGTACAAACAGAGTTCATCTCATTTGGATACCTGGACACAGCAGCAATACAGGCAACGAAAAGGCGGACCTACTAGCAAGGAAAGGCTCTGCATCACAATTTATGTTGCCACGACCTTTCTGCGGCAAACCCATTAGCACCACCAAGTGCTGCATAAACAATTGGTTAAGGAACACGACGGATCACTACTGGTTACAAACGAAAGGTAGTAGACAAGCCAAGCTGTTCCTCCCAACTACATCCCTCAAAAGAACGAAACAACTTCTCATGCTTTCGAGGAGTTAGATTCGTTTAATCACAGGTTTCCTTACTGGACACTGCCCAGTTAATAAACACCTCAAAACAATGGGCATCATACAAGATGACACTTGCCGAATGTGTAATGAAGACGAAGAAACAGCAGAGCACATACTATGCCACTGTAACTGCCTTGTCAGTACACGTCTTCGTCACCTAGGCAAGTATTATCTTGAAGCAGATGAAATCGCTGCTATCTCTCAAAAGCATACTAAGTTTTATCACGAACTCAGGTTTTCTGAGTGAACTGTAAGTGGGGGGCACCACAATAGGCCCACTCGTGGCCGCAGGCGACTCTGTCCCACCCCCTAACCCTATCTATCTATCTATCTACTTTGTCATAAAGTATGCGGATAGTGTATCTTCGTCTGCTCAATGGAGTAAAATGAAATCTAGTAGAAGATATATGTATGTCAAATCTCGATTATATCTTATAGTGTATGTCTGCAGTATTTGCCAAGGTTATTGCACATTGGTAGATGTGCTAACACGTCGATAAGTCCAACAATCAACTTAAGCGGGTTTGAATGGATCCATTTAAGGAAACATATTCACTCTTTTGGTTAGTGAAGCTTGTAGGAATGCTACTGGTTTCTCTTACATGCATGCACATACGCATTTGTAGAGATGAATGTTGCTCATGCATTAGCCTTTACTTGTGTACACAGATCGTAGATCTCGCTGTTCCTGCCATTGCCCATGCATTATGTACACATGTCTGCATGGCATTCACGGATCTAAACGTGAGGAGTACCGTTTCCCTGAGATAACTTAATATTACAATATGATGGTACCTTGAAGATGCCTCTTCAATTCTATCTTATCACTACCCCTTCAGCTTAATCAAGTCAAAAGATCTGTTCCAAAATTAGATGTGGAACTTGGAGGTACTCGTATGTGTATGAGAACATGACACGAAGTTTACTTTAAAATGTGGATCACGAGATAATTCTTGGAATGTGTAGCTGTAGATCTACAAGATTGCCTTCAGGCGGAGCCCTTCGTATACACAGATATTTTTGTTCACTCGTTATAGTGAATCAATTTGGACACCAGACAACTATCAATTACAATTCTATTAGCGGAGCTTACGCAGGATTTCGTAGACATCGTACAAACGTAATATTTTCCATAACAACACTAAATTGATTGTTTCATCCTGATCTGCAGAGAAAGATTCTTTTCTTTCGAGTCGCTGTGCCTAAGTCATGATAAGGTACATGCCTATGTACAAATGAGTTATACAATTTACTCCAAATTGTTTTTTCTTCCTATTGACCTACTTCTCATTCCTTGTTTACTCCCTCAAAGATGTGTTTGCGCGGTTAAGTATCAGTTTACGATAACAAGATACAAGCATACATGCTCGAATTAAGCTAAACAGAATGAATGAAAGAATTCGAATTTCATAGTTGTTCTAAAGCATAGCTGGACGAGCACATGCTTCATACCATATACGGCATGAAGGGGAGTATATGTAGACTCCGTTCATGAGAAGGAAAGTCGATAAATATTGTCATAGAAGAAAGGAACTTGACGATTTTATGGTACGTTTTAACCTTGGTCATGGTCCTCAGATGCATGCGTGCATTAATAAGCTTTATGTTTAGTATGTCACGTGCGGAGACTAGCCAATTAGTATAGTTATTGACTCGCATACGTATAAGATGGAAGGGCGAGAAACACCATAAGTGTGTCGATGGGTTACTTTGTTCAATCTTGCGTGTTTAGCGTGCAATTTCAATGTCCTTTCGCCTCCCTATCCTGTGGTATAAATGTGTACATGCGCATGTATGTGCACCATTAGCCAACTGGTGCGGTCTTAACAACTTCTTTCGAATCTTTAACTGGTCGTTGTGCTTCCTCGACAACGACGTGGACGCCGCAACTGATATTATCGTAAACATTATCCGAATCGGCATGGCAAATTTGATTCCCAGCAAGAGTAAAAGCACCAGGCCTAAGGATAATATGTGGTTTGACTCGAGCTGTAAAGAGGCTATTAGGCTCAGGGAACTAAGTTTTCGGGCCTACAAGGCAAACAGTTCTGAGGAACAGAAAAAAGTACATACGAGCCAGAAATGACTGCAACACCCACATTCGACGGATTAAATTCCAATCCGACCAAAAATTAAGGCGTAAAATCCTTCAATGTCCCAAAGGGAGCAAAAGTTTCTGGTCGTTTGTAAAAGACGTAAAAAACTCAACTAAGTCGTCTATACCGACGCTCATCCACAATGACATTCCAGCTGTCACCTCCTTAGACAAAGCTAACCTACTTGCTGCCCACTTCGCAACCAGTTCTCAGCTGCCAGCTTGTACTTTGTCTCCGCCTGTACTAGAGTGCGTCAATTCCACCATGGGACTAATCCACTTCCGCACTCGTACAGTCGCAAGGGTTCTTAAAGACCTCGACACACACAAATCCGCTGGTCCAGATGGTATTGCCCCAATAGTTCTGAAGAGGTGTTATTCTACGCCGGCAAAACCACTGCGTAAGCTTTTTCACCTTTCCTACACCTCTGGGCTCTTTCCGAGTAGGTGGAAAACAGCATTTGTCCAGCCTATACCCAAAACAGGCGAATCATCTTCTCCCTCCAACTACCGACCCATTGCACTAATGTCCCTTCTTTCCAAGGTCATGGAAACGCTGATTAACCGTCATCTTATGAAATATCTTGAATCACGGAAACTCCTCAATGACCGCCAATACGGTTTCCGCAGCAACAGATCCACTGGTGATATGATGGCATATCTCGCTGAAAAGTGGAATCACTCGCTTCACCAAGCAGGTGAAAGCAAAATTGTTGCACTGGATATTTCGAAAGCATTTGACAGGATTTGGCATGAAGCCCTTTTGTCGAAAATGCGTGCTTTTGGGATCGATGAGTCTCTCTTTCAATGGATTAGAAGCTACCTTTCGAATCGTTCAATTCAAGTTGTTTTGGACGGATTCAAGTCTGATACTCACTTTGTAAATGCCGGTGTTCCCCAGGGCTCCGTTTTGTCTCCGACACTCTTTCTTATTTTTATAAATTATCTCTTGTCTGTTACTTCTAATCCAATTCACTCCTTCGCTGACGACACTACCCTCAGCTTCTCATATTCGTTCACCAGTTTACGACCCTGCACTTCGGTTGTAGATAATGAGCGGCAGCGTATGTTAAGCTCATTGAATTCCAATATCGACAGCATCATCCAATGGGGTAAAAACAATAGAGTGGAATTTAATGCATCCAAAACACAATGCTGTCTTTTGTCGTTAAAGCGTATAACTAACCCGCAGCCATTATCCATGAATGGCACTTGCATCTCAGAAACTGAAAAGCTTTCTATTCTGGGTATGAGTGTTGCTCACAATCTTAATTGGAGCGACCATATATTCAGTGTCGCCAAGAATGCTGCGAAATGCCTAGGCTTCTTATACAGATGCAAGAAATATTTCTCACCCTTAGATCTGGCTACAATCTATAAGGCGTTCATTCGCCCCAAATTAGAGTTTAACGCTCATGTCTGGTCCGGTGCTTCCAAGACCTCACTGCACCTACTAGATAGAATACAAAAACGAGCCATAAAACTGATAGGTGACTCCAGCATTACCAAAACATTAGACTCGCTGGAACACCGCAGGAATATTACCTGCCTCTCCCTGTTTTATCGTTACTACCACCAAAAATGCTCTGATGAAATAGCCAGTTGCATTCCGCCCCTTCAACATTTCTCCCGCAATACACGTTTCTCTAGGAATGCTCACCAATATACTCTGAAGCCCGCTTTCGGACGTACTGTCAAAAATAGAGAATCTTTCATTAACCGAACCACACGAATCTGGAACTGCCTGCCGGATTCGATTTTCCCCCCTCAATGTAACATGCAAGCATTTAAGATCAATGTCCATCGGCATCTCCTCTATTCCTCTTCCTCTCTACCTTCTGCCCGCACTGTGTCGCCGACATAATAAGGTTATTAGACCTTGAGTGCGCGCAAATTTAAATAAAAAAAAAAAGCTAGAAGTGCTTCTTCTGTTTTACTTTTGAGAAGTATAGAATTTGAATGTAATGTAACTCGTGGCCTCCACGAGCGGGAGTACACACCTAGGCCAGATAGGCCCTTTTCGTTGCTACGATGGGGACGACTCCCTATTCATTGAACCATTTTGCGCTTCTTACAAAATTAAGAAGATCAGTTATCCTAGGTATCCTAGGAAACGTACTATGACAGAGGGCCAGAGCAGGGGTTGAATGGACTCAACCTCCTCTTCGTCTTCTCAGCTCCTGCAGATGTCATTCGAAACTTGCCCTAGTCTTTGTACATGACGGACAATAAGATATTGACCAGTGATGGGAGATTTGTTCCATGGTTCGCTGTCGGTCAAGTCGTGGCCAGCCTGGTGGTTAGGCAGGCATGCCCTTGGGTCCATCTCAGGTTCGTCCCAGCCATGGCTTGATTCGTTTGCTCTAGTTTAATGGCGGCTAGTGTTGTACCAGCGTATGCCATGTTTGTTCGTTGCGTCGTTCCTTATCTGGCGAGCATGTCCGCTCTTTCATTTCCTGAAATGTCGTAAGAGATAGGCGGCAGTCGAGGCTTGCCTTGGATGTGTAGGCATAAGACTCCAGCGATTTCATGGCAGCTTAGAAGATATCACTTTCAACCTAAGCCATATATCGCTAGCAGCTCCGCCTGGAAGACACAATTGTTTTCTTAGTTTTAATTTATTGCAAAAGGCTCCGCTACCCATATAGTCTTTGGTTTTAGACCCATCTGTGTAAAAGTTCACTCAGCCCCAGCGGAGTCGCGCTTATCGGCACCATTTTTGTCTTCCTGGGTATGTTATTTTGGACTTTTTCTCAAAGAGTTTGGTTGGCTTATGTACAACCATAAGGTTATTTTGAGGCTGAAGCCCCATTTTTTCCCTAATATAGAGATAGAGATCGATGGTTGCCTTTCTTGCTGGTTCGGTACTATTTCCTTTTGGTTAATTTCCTGTCAAGTATAATGCCAGGATATGTTTTTGGCATTAGAAGAATAGGATAGCCTGGTACCGAGTAGAGTGATTGGACATGTGTCCGGGATCTTGTGCTTCCAAGGTGACGTTCTTACCAATACGTCGGTGTTGTCCGTCTCTTTTAGATGAAAGCAGATATTTGGTTTTACCGTCATTAACTTTGAGACCCATCTTAGCCGCTTCTACCTCAATGCTTACAAAAGCCTCATTGATGTCTCGCTATGTCCGTCCAATCACGCCAATGTCGTCGGCGTACGCAAGCAATTGCGTGGACTTGAAATAAATCGTACCTCTTGTGTTGGCCAGTGACTCTTGCACGATCTTTTCAAGCACGATGTTGAAAAAGTTGCATGACAGCGCGTCACCTTGCCTAAATCCTTTTTTAACATCAAAGGTCTCGGTTTGCTCATTACCGACCTTAATGGAGCAGCGAGAATTCTCCATTTTCATCCTGCACAGTCGGACGAGTTTGGCAGGGATGTTAAAACTAGACATGGCTTTGTATAGCTCATCTCTATCCACGCTGTCATATGCAGCCTTGAAATCGACGAAGAAGAAGTGAGTGTGGATTTGGTATTCCGGGGTCTTCTCCAAGATCTGCCGTAGCGTAAATATTTGGTCTATTGTGGATTTACCTGGCCTGAAACCACACTAATAAGAAACGATCAGGTTATCCACAAACGGTTTCAGGCGTTCACACAATACGGCAGAGAAGATCTTATATGCGATGTTAAGGAGACTTATTCCCCTATAGTTGGCGCAGTTTTAGGAGTCTACTTTCTTATGGACCGGGCAAACGATGCTGAGATTCCATTCGTCGGGCATGCTTTCCTCCAACCATACCTTGCAAATGAGATGGTGCATGCACCCTACTAGCTCATCTCCAGCCGGCTTAAAAAGCTCAGCAGACAGGCCGTCTGCGCCCGCGGCTTTATTAGACTTAAGTCTTGATATCGCTATTTTGACTTCGTCTAGGTCGGGTGGACTGAATTCTGCTACATCGTCGTCCATTACGAATGGCTCGTTCTGCCTGACAGCGGTATCTTGTCTATCATCGCCGTTATACAGTCTGCAGAAGTGGTATTTCCAAATCCTCAGCATCGACTGCGACTATACTACCAGTTCTCCATTTTCATCCCTGCAGGCCGCCGCTCTGGCTCTGTAGCCATGGCATGTTTGTTTTACTTTATTGTAAAACTTACGGGCGTCATTCCTGCGGAAGCATCTCTCCATCTCCTCGATTTCACGCTTTCCGTGCTCTCTCTTCTTTCTTCTGAAAATCGTGTGTTTCTCTCTTCTCTTGTGCTCATAGATTTCGCGAGCAGCTCTCGTCCGTCGTTGTAGCATGGCTTTATATGCCTCTTATTTTGCTGCATGGGCTTGTTCGCATTGTTCATCGAACCAGGGGTTTCTAGTTGGTGGCGGTTTGAAACCCAGCACCTCTGAGGCAGCGTCTCTGACGGCGCTCTGGCAATGCGCCAATTCCTGCTCTATCGTTTGTGCTGCTGTGGGCGGATTTCGAGAGAGCTTGGTGGAGACACGATCGGCAAAGATTCTGGCAGTATCTTGCGATTGTAGCTTTCCGACGTCAAGCTTACGTTGTGCTACTCGACTCCTAAGCATTCTTGATATCCTCATTCGTACCCTGGCTACAACAAGTTAGTGGTCCAAGTTGATGTTGGCCCCTCGGAAGGTTCGTACGTCGAGAATACAGGAGGAGTGTCTGGCGTCGATCGCAATGTGATCAATCTGGTTGGTGGTTGATTGATCAAAAGACCGCCAGGTACCCTTGTGGACGTTGAGATGGGGGAATCGCGTGCTTGCTACAAGGAGGTTACGCCCCGCTAGGAAATCGATTGGCCTACGTCCGTTGTCGGATGTGGTGTTATGGAGGCTATGCTTTCCTATGATCGACTCAAATATGTCCTCTTTGCCCAGTTTTGCATTAAAACCTCCTAGAACTGTTTTTGTGTCGTAGTAGCTGGGGAATTGGGTATATGTTCTGTCTAGGAGAACGTAGAATTCTTCTTTGAGTCGATCGTCCTTTTCTCCCGTTGGGGCGTGAGCGCATATTAAGGTAATGTTTCCAAATTTAGCTTTGATGCAGATTGTTATGACGCGTTCGCTTATATCTCGGAAGTCTAAGACTTTTTGTCGGAGTCTTCCTCGAATAACGAATTTGCACCCGAATAGGCGCTGTTTTTTCTCCTTGTAGCAGTTCCCGTAGTACTCAGCCTACCTACCCTCGAGTACCT
The DNA here is from genome assembly GCA_951905685.1 of Eumerus sabulonum. Classification (NCBI taxonomy): domain Eukaryota; kingdom Metazoa; phylum Arthropoda; class Insecta; order Diptera; family Syrphidae; genus Eumerus; species Eumerus sabulonum. Next base: position 246,484,464 of record OX645060.1, read on the forward strand.
AGAAACACCAATAAGTACGGTAAAGCACGTGATAAAGCTTCAAACCATAGAGGAGACCAATCTCCAATGGAATGAGAGCAATATCGGCTTTATCGCCAAACAATTGTGGCCTAAGTTAAACTTAGGACGAACCAGGGACCTGGTGGCAACCAAAAGGGCAACCTTAAGCACTCTAGTGGGTGTCATTACAGGTCACTGCACCATTGGAAAACACGCCGCCAGACTGGGGCTACCCTACAATGACTTCTGTCGCGGCTGCATAGACGAGGAGGAGGAGGAATCAATACACCATCTCCTCTGCTCATGTCCCTCTTTTGCGAATCGCAGGAGGATTTACCTCGGCGCGCCCTTCTTCGACAATCTGAGTGAGCTAGCAAACCAAAAAATAGCTCAACGCGGAGGCTGTGTGTCAACTTGGATTGAGCAGGGACAGAGATCGAAGCTGGCGTTTACCATGTTAAACGCGATCAACTTCTTTGCTCTGTTTACTCGCTCCCTCCCTCCTTGTGCCATGACATTAATTCCGCTTTAAACTGATACTGTCATCAGTGGTAGTAGTTTGGTCTTGTGATCGATTTCGAGTTAGATTACGAGTTGAATAACCCCATCTGTTTGTCTGGAATAGGAACCATTACGACAACATACCAAGCCGATCATTGAATATTTAAAGCCCGACACAATTACATATATAAATACAAAGTATTGTACTATACAAGTGCGCCTACTTGTTTAAGCTCAATGCACGGTCGTCAAATCACTTCATTAGAAACGTGTAACTGGTCTAAGCAAGTTGTGCCGGAGCAATTTGAAATGCGATATCCGGTGTATGAACGTGGGCGTTGAGTCATTCAGGCTTTTAGACTCCGTAACACGTTGATCTTGTGAAAAAAGAAATACCAAATGGGCATCCATATCCATGAATGGCAATACACACTCTACATAAAAGGTGTTCTCTACGATTTTCAATACCGATGGACAAGTATAGAGTTTTACAAATTTAAATAGCGATACACTGGTATACGATTGTTATTAGTCAAGTAAATAATAATCAAAAAAGGAGTATTTAAAACTACTGCTACAAGTTTAAATAACAAATTCAAGCGAATAGCTTGCAAGTGAGCGCAAACACCATGTGGCACAGTTTCTCCTTACTATTGGTACCAAGATACGTAGATATGTAGATAGTTGATTCGACCCGTTTCGCTGCCCACATGTGCTGCTGGAGTATATATTTCATCTATCTCATTCTATGATAATGACAAAAGTGCATGTTTGCAATCATGTAATTAAAACCTACAAAATATGTGTATGAAGCTCTGAGCCAAGTGTCCAGCGTTCAGTAAGAGAGCCCCCACACACATTCCACACATACAGTAGGTGTTTGTTTTCATTTTGCTTTTGGGACAGGTGCGGTTTTTTAAGCCTGAACCTTTACATTGTAAGGTCTGCAAGACATTCACGGTTCCAACTTTTGGGTTGCTTGGATACACACTCAGTACCTGCGATTTGTGATTGATCATTCACCCGGGCCTATTGTATAGAAGCCTAAGTTAGGTTTGGTTTTCGCTTAACCTGTAATGAGCTTAACAATTTTGATCGTGTACTTGCTACTGAGGGCGCAGTGGTTAGAGTGTTGGACTCTGGCGCACGATGAGCGAGTTCGAATCCCGATAACACCAACGCCATCGAATGTTTATTTCGCGGCGTCCCTCCTCGGCGGGGTACTGGCAAAACCCCCCGTAGTATAACTTGCCTGGAAAAAGCTTCTCGACTCACGCCGTTCGGAATCGGCATTAAACTGTAGGTCCCTTTCACCTGTGTGAAAAATAAATCACACACAACATGGGTGATTGAGAGAAGTTTGGCTCTGGTCCTTCATGGGCTGTAACGCCACCAAAGAAGAAGAAGACTTGCTACTGCCAGGTTACTTACTTACTTACTTATCAGGCCCGCGATCCATGGAGGATCTGAGCCTGAGCAATAACTACCTTCCTTCCTTGACGGTCCCGGGCACGCTGCTTCCAGTTGTCAAGACCAAGATGTCTTTCATCCGCGATTACTTGGTCTTTATACCGGAGGTTCGGTCTTCCTCTGCTTCTCGAACCAGGAGGCTCGGAGTCGAAGACCCTCTTAGCTGGAGCGTTGATGTCCATGCGCTCGATGTGGCCGAGCCAGTGTAGTCGACGGATCCTTGCCTTCCGGACTACATCCACATCTTGGTACAGCTCGTAGAGTTCGCGGTTGTGTCTTCTTCTCCATTCACCTTCCTCACAGACAGGACCAAATATCCGGCGCAGAATTTTTCTTTCGAAAGAACCCAAAATCAGCTCTGCTGTCCTGCTTATCGTCCAGCTTTCGGCTCCGTACAGCAAGACTGGCAGAATGAGCGTTTTGTAAAGCATGACTTTGGTCTTTCGAGTGAAAATAACTGCCAGGTTATGTCCCGCCATAAAGTCCACTAGCCTTAGTCCGTTTTCTGACGTGGTGTTGTGTAGGCTGTGCTTTCCAATGACCCGTTCAAAGATAGCTTGCTAACCCAGCTTCGCATTGAAATCTCCTAGAACGATGTTGGTGTCATAGCTGGGACATTGCGCATGCGTTCTGCCTAGGAGATCATAGAAGTCGTCTTTATGTCGGTCATCTCTCTCCTCTGTGGGGGCGTGGACACAAAGTAAGCTTATATTGCCGAGATTGGCCTTGATGCGGATAGTTATGAGGCGATCGACGAACTTACGGCGCATTAAAGCGATGGTGACCAGAAATTTGTGGGCTGAGGCGCTATCTTGTTGGAACCAGAAGTTGTCAATGCCACGTTCCGCTAAAAATGGCATCAAAAAATCCATTATCGTCGCTCGATAACGTGCACCATTAACGGTGGTCGTCATGCGTTGGTCGTGGAGAGGTTCTTCGTGGATTAATTGAGGATCTTCAGCAACGTAAAACCGACAATTTTCTTTGTTGACCGTTTCATTTAACCAAAAATGAGCCTCATAGCTCATTATGATTTTTTCCCAAAAATCAGTATCGGTTTGAGCCAAGTTCACGACGAATTTCGCATAATCCAAGCGACGTGACTTATCGGTTGCCAATAATCGATGGGTAATTTGAATTTTGTACGGAAATAACTTCAAATCATACCGAATTATGCGTTGCAGTGAGCTGCAACTGATACCCAACTGGGCGGAACATCGGGGACTCGATGTTTGTATTGAGGTCTCAACTGAGGCCCTTACAACCTCAATATTCTCCTCGGACCGTCTCGTACGCTCTCTCCCTTGATAACTGGCATTGCCATGATTACCGGTGTCCAAAAACGTCCTCTGCTGCGTCGTTCCTCGGGGTTGAAGTCGAAGACTCTTCGGGCCGTAGCTGTGCTGTCCATTCGCTCTACATGGCCTAGCCATTTTGGATGTTGGATACGTAAACGTCGTAATAGGCCGATGTCGCTGTACAGCCCGTATGGGACCATAGATTGAACGCAAAGATTTGCCTCTCGAAACGACCAAGGGCCTCCTTATCCGCTTTCGTTAAAGTCCAGGTCTCTGTGCTATAGTCGGACCCGTACGATTAAGGTTTTGTATAGCGCACCTTGGTCTTTCGAAGGAGGGCTCTACTTCTCAATTGCCTCTTGAGCCCAAAGGAACAGCGGTTGGCAAGAGTGATTCTGCGTTTTACCTCAGCGCTGGTGTTGTTGTCGCTGGTCATCAGTGAGCCAAGGTAGACGAATTCCTTGACCACTTCAAAGTTATATCCGCCCATGGTGACGTTCTGGCCAATACGTCGGTGTTGTCCGTCCTTCTTTGACGACAGCATATCATTTTTTCGTTACCTTAGTCTTCGTTAATCGAAAGACCCATTTTAACCGCTTCTGCTTCAATGCTTGCGAACGCTTCATTGACGTCCCGGTGTATTCGTCCAATTACGTCAATGTCATCCGCGTACGCGAGCTAGTGATTCCCGGATGAGGATGAGGTCTCGGTTAATTCACTGCCGACCTTAATGAAGCAGGGGTGTTAAAACTAGACACTGCCCCGAATAGCTAGTCTCTATGCACACGGTTATACGCGGCTTTGAAATCTACGATGGGCTTTCCTCCAACCATATTTTACAGATGAGCTGGTGCATGCGGCTTGCAGCTCATCTCCAGCCGCTTTAAATAGCTCGGCAGAAGGGCCTTCTGCACCGGCGGCTTTGTTACCCGTAAGCTTTGAAATTATCAGCTTAATTCCATCTAGGTCGGGTGGAAGGTATTCTCTTACATCTTCGTCCCTTGTGAATGGATCATTCTGCCTGACAGCGGTCCTAGAACTTTAATCGCCGTTAAACAGTCTACAGAAGTCTGTAGTCCTTCCATATTCTCAGCATCGACTCTGACTCTACTACTAGTTGTCCGTCTTCATCCCTTCAGGCTTGCTCTCGGGCTTTATAGCCCTGGCGTGTTTATTTTGTATGTATGTATGTAGGTATGTATATTGGCGTTACAGTCCATGAAGGACCAAGGCCGAGCTTCTCTCAAGCACACATGTTGTATGTGATTTTATTTTCCCATAGGTGAGAGGGACCTACAAGAAATTCGAAAGCTTTTCTTGACCATAATACTACAGGGGGTTTTGTCAGTACCCCGCTGAGTAGAAGCACCGTGAAAAACACGTTCGATGACATAGCTGTTATCGGGATTCGATCCCGTGTCATCGGCGTCAGAGGGTCTTTTTTTTTTTTTTTTTTTTCTTAAAGATTTGTGTTTCTCCCTCCTTTTCTGCTTGTAATGTTCACGAGCAGCTCTCGTCCGTCTATGTAGCATGGTTTTGCTGTCGGTTTGCTTTGTTTTATATGGGCTTGTCCGCATTGCTCATCAAACCAGGGGTTTCTGGTTGGTTGTCGTTTAAAACCCAACACATCAGAGGCAGCGTCTCTGATGGCGCGCTGGCAATACTCTTCCTGTTGTTCTGTGGAACAACGGGTGGTTGAGCGGTCTCCTGCGATTGTAGCTTTCCGACGTCAAACTTTCGTAGTCCAGCTCGACTCTGTGGCAGCTTCATTCGTATCTTGGTGATCCGAGTCGACGATGGCTCCTCTGAAGGTTCTCACATCTAGGATGCTGGAGGAGTGCCTGGCATCGATCGCAATTTGGTTGATGGTTGGCTGATCAGGTGATCGCCAGGTTTTTTTTGTGGATGTTGAGATGCAGAAATCGTGTGCTAGCTAGAAGTAGATTACGCCCTGCCAGGAAGTCAAGTAGCCGATGTCCGTTCAGATATGTCCTCTTTGCCCAGTTTCACATTAAAATCTCCTAGAACTATTTTTGCGTCGTAGCTGGGATATTGGGCATAGGTTCTGTTTAGGAGATCGTTGAAGTCGTCTTTGGGGCGTGAATGCCTATCAAGCTCTAATGTTCCCGAAATAAGCTTTGATGCGGATTGTTGTGAGCCGTTGGCTTACATCCCGGAAGCTAAAGACTTTTTGTCGGAGTCTTCCTCGAATAACGAATCCGCGTCCGAATAAGCAGTGTTTGTTCTTCTTGTAGCAATTCCCGTAGTAGGTGTCGAAGTTTACAGTCTTTTCTGTCTTTTGCCTGGTCCATCCCATCGCACTTTTTGCTTTATAGCAGTTGAGGACTTGTTCCAATTGATTGCCTGCACTCGGTCTTTAAAGGGACCTCATACTCCAGGGGTGGTCAGCTTTGTATTCGGCCGTATCCGAGGCTTGTGATTGCTTGGCAACAATTTGTTTTTTCTGTGAAAGGGATGTTACCTCTAAGCACAACGCCCAACCTGGAGAGCCAGGTTCCTTTTTCCCCAGGGACAAGGCGGTCGGGTCGCTGCACGCTTTGGTTAACTACCTGCTGATGCAAGTGTCAACTTGGATTGAGCAGGGACAGAGATCGAGGCTGGCAATCCGCTTCTTTGCTCTGTTTACTCGCACACTCTCCCCCTTACTATTTCTTATTATGACTTACTCTTTCGTACTTGGCGAAGTCAACGTATCTATCTCCTTTTAAAGTAGAGTTCAGATAACAAGCTGTCTGCTCCTCCAGCTGCTTGTCTGCTTCTAAACCTCTGTCAAAAATAAATTTACTTGCCCTTGGTCAGATGGCTGTCCCCGTTCAGCTTACTTGACTAATTTTATCTGACATCATACTATACTCATCCATTAGTCAGCAGAGGCGATTCAGCCATGTCCTTGCAACTAGCTTCGTTGCCAATGATATGACGGAAGTCGTATAGCCCCGCACACTTTATTTCTATTTGTTATTTGAATTTTATGTATTCAACTGTCTCATTCAAATTGGGGTGTAGTACAAGAATTAGAAGCGGATATCAGGGGCGCTATTTGAGCAGTGCCATAAAGTGAATTAAACTCAAAATCATTTCTGTTATGGCGTAAGGTGGTCTCAAGTGAATAAATGCTCTGACACAATTCTGAAGCGATGCACTTATGACCCCGGGTAGACGACGAACGTTGCTCTTTTATTTTTTGTTTTTTTTTTGGAGAACAGAACACTCCAGATCGTTATATCCACAACTCTAATGCTACATGTTGAATTCAATTGATTCAACGAGTAGCACTACCTATCTGCAGATACATGTATACGTACATACATCCAATTATATAGGGGTATGATACAATCATGGATTCTTACGTAATTATTTGTCTTCAAGCTTGATGTACACATGAATGGTAACGCAAGTCTGAAAAGGAATATGTAGTTCTCGATTAGTGCTATGTGTATAGTGCTGTTTTCCACATGCGGTAGAGATTTTCGGTCGATTATGTAGCTTTTTAATGTCTTATGTTCCACAAAGTAGTACTATCACTAGCCATGCTTTCAAGAAACCTCTCTCTTTCAAAATTTCATTCGTGCTATGTACATTCGCTAAAGATTAAATTTATCTCTTTTACTCGTACATAACTACATAACTCGTACGTTTTCACACGTATTACTAGAAATATAAAAGATACATCATCTTTTCCTGTTGCCAACATCATTCGCACTAGTCCGAATTATACAACAGAACATCGTCTCTTTCTTCATACATATGTTTAGAGTAAAGCACAATGTGGGGAGACGTGTGATGAAAAGCGAATCTGATCGTAAATCAAAAAACTCAGTATTACCTCAGCACCTACATGAATCCAAAAATGAACACGGGTCACATGGAAATATGGGAGCTTAGTATGTGGAAGAAAAGTCGTGAAATGGCTTAGTAGCAAATGTTTACTGTTGAAAGAGTAAAAGTATATTCCCCCCGTTTAGGCGGGATGCCTAAACCCCCCCCCCCCCCCCCCCTTCCGTACGATTTTTTCTTGTCTTGACCAGACCTACACGCTCTAGCTTTTTGGCACACCACTCGTGGGTGCACTTGAAACCTATCGGAATTGCATTTTCGTATTTTAATTTCGTTTCATACATCATGCATAGTATATTGGCATGGAATCCTGAATGGTGCTCAAGTATAGTGACCCAAATACTTACGATGCTATTTTGTACGATAAATTGAAGAGAGGTGGATTTATTTGAATGGTTTTCTTGATAGACGTTAGGTCAATTTTATAATAAATCGAACTCGTGTTTACATACACCCAACGACAAAAAAAAACTCGCAATCGATTTTCTAAGTGCAAAACGGATTTTCTTATAGATTTAATAAATTTAATTTTATTTATCTTCTTTCCTTTCGTAATTTGGTTTATCTACTAACAAAAATAATAGATTTTACATTTTAAACTAAATTCTATTTTAAGAATTAACAACAAACACAAAAAAAAATGGCGATTCCAACATTATAGGGAAATAGTTTTATAACTAAACATAAAATAAAAAATAAATGTTTAAGGAATTCAAAAATCACAGTTTTTTTTCTATAAATACATCCAGTGCACTCTCGGTAAAGTAAACTACTAAAAAGCGGGCCTGTTCATACGAGCGAGATTGTTCACTTCACCGAAATTTTAAGGCACTCTATGGTTTAGGGTTAGGGCGATGCAAAATAGCCGTTTTTTTTGCGTGCGTTCTTCCGACCATATCTTGCAGATGAGTTGGTGCATGTTCCTAACCAGCTCATCGCCAGCTGCTTTAAACAGCTCCGCGGGGAGTCCGTCTGCTCCAGCAGCTTTATAGGACTCAAGTTTCGATATCGCTATCTTAACATCGTCTAGGTCGGGTGGACGGTATTCTCCTTCGTCTTCGTCCATTGTGAATGGTTCGCTCTGCCTGACGGCGGCATTTTGACTATCATCGCCATTATACAGTCTGCAGAAGTGGTCCTTCCACAATCTCAGCATCGACTGTGACTCCACTACTAGTTGTCCGTGCTCATCCCTGCAGGCTTCTGCTCTGGCTTTATAGCCTAGGCATGTTCGTTTTACTTTCTGGTAAAATTTTCGAACGTCGTTCCTGCAGTAACATCTCTCCTTCTCCTCGATCTCGCGCTTCTCGTGCTCCTTCTTTTTCCTTCTCAGAAGCGCATGGTCCTCCCTCCTTCTCTGTTCATAGAGCTCGCGGGCAGCTCTCGTCCGTCGATGCAATGCGGCCATGTATGCATTCTGTTTCTCTACATGGGCCTGTCTGCACTCATCATCAAACCAGGGGTTTCTCGACGGTGGTGGCTCGAAACCGAGTATATCTGAGGCGGCCTCTCTAATGGCTTTCTGACAACGACTCCATTGCTGTTCTATGGTTTCTGCAGATTGCATCGGGACCTGGGAGAGCTTGAGGGAGACTTGATCGGCGAAGGTTCTGGCGGTCTCCTGCGACTGCAGCTTTCCGACGTTAAATTTTGGTGTTCTTACTCGACTCCGTTGGTTCCGAGAAATTTGCATCCGTACCTTGGCTGCAACAAGGTAATGATCCGAGTCGATGTTGGCTCCTCGAAAGGTTCGGACATCTAGGATGCTGGAGGAGTGTCTGCCGTCGATCGCAATATGATCAATTTGGTTGGTTGTCGATTGATCGAAAGACCGCCAGGTCCCCTTATGGATGTTGAGGTGTGGGAATCGTGTACTTGCTACTACCAGGTTATGACCCGCCATAAAGTCCACTAGCCTTAGTCCGTTTTCTGACGTGGTGTTGTGTAGGGTGTGCTTTAGCTTCCTTCCCCAGCTTCGCATTGAAATCTCCTAGAACGATTTTGGTGTCATAGCTGGGACATTGCGCATACGTTCTGCCTAGGAGATCATAAAAGTCGTCTTTATGTCGGTCATCTTTCTCCTCTGTGGAGGCGTGGACACATAGTAAGCTTATATTGCCGAGATTGGCCTTGATGCGGATAGTTATGAGGCGTTCGCTTACATACTGAAAGCTTAAGACTTTTTTCCTGAGTCTGCCTCGAACAACAAATCCGCATCCGAATAAGCGTTGTTTATTTTCTTTGTAGCAGTTTCCGTAGTATATATCACAGTTTTTCATCCGCTTTTTGCCTGGCCCATCCCATCGCACTTCTTGGAGCGCGGTAATGTCTGCCTTATAGCAGTCCAAAGAGTTGACCAGTTGTTCGGCTGCACCTGGTCTGTTGAGGGACCTAACGTTCCAGGTGCAGAACCGAAATTCGTTTCCTTTTTGACGTTTGCGGGGGTCGTCAACATGTAATCCGTCCGTATCCGAGGCTATTGGTTGTCTCTGAACAAAATTTTTGTTTCAAGCGATAGGGATGTTAGCCCTAAGCGCAACCCTCAACCTGGAGGGCCAGGTTCCTCTTTCCCCAGGAACAAGGGGTCGGGTCGCTGCACACATTGGTTCACTACCTGGCGGGTGCCATTTAGCTATCCAAGGGAGGCCACGCGGAGGCTGTGTGTCAACTTGGATTGAGCAGGGACAGAGATCGAAGCTGGCGTTTGCCAAGTTAAACGCGATCAACTTCTTTGCTCTGTGTGTTCGCTCCCTTCTCCCCCAAATAATAAGAATAGGGTGCAGAATTTGCCAAAGGGTTCAGAATTGTAAAATTGTACAACTTAATTATAAAATGTTTCTAAGAAAAGTAAAGCGAGTGGTTTTTTTGTCGCTGGGTGTATACATTTCTTTTAATCAACGATTTCTCCACTTATGTCATGTGTACGTTTCTGCGTCGGTAGTTCGTCCACACCTACCTTAATATTGAAGTCACTCCTCGGGATAGGAATAGATATTCCCACCAAAACGAGCATGTCTTATCCTCTTTTACATATTGCTAGAATTACGCCACTCATCACCTGCTTGCGAATCGGTAACGTTTGCAGTCATTAAAACGAAAATAAGTTCATAATAAATTAGATACAATTAATAATGCATTGCGCGCAGATAATGGAACGTACAAGGGATAACAATGACAGCGTTGGCGACTCTAGAGCATTCGAAGAATTCCAAGCACGCCTTACTCATTAATTGTGCTACAATAGAGGCTCCGGAAGCAAGACTCGTATGACTAATTGATTACCAGTGACTTGTTAGCAATGTCGTGCCTTCCTCAATGACGCATTGTATTTCTTTTTTAATCATTTTTGTGGGCGTTTAAAATACATACATATATATCGCAAGAGATGTTGATTGTCCCAAAGGGCTGGTAGCTAATTACTAGGAACATATTTAGCAAAAATGTCTCGATATCACTGACGTCATCGGTTTAAATGATCTCATTCTGGTTACTTAAACCTTGACTTGGCAGGGTAATAACAAAGAGAAAAGGCAAGGTGATTGCCCATAAATTTGCAAATGAATTATCCCATCGTTATGGAACGAATTTAATATTGAAACCGAAAAGTCTTCGAACGCGATCAGAATGGAAGAAAGGAAATACACCGAGGCGTTTGTGTCGTTATCGTATTAAATTCTCTTATGACACCTTTGAATCAGCTCTGGAGTTGTAGAATAAATTAAGAAACAGAAAAACGAGTTTTTTTGATTTGGAATAGCACACATATGTACAAACATGTTTGACTTCCTGCCACCATTTTGCATTTTTTTTTTTTTTTGGTTGCGCCAAAGGATGTGGAATCTTCATAGATACCAGTAGCCCGGGCTACAGGCATGCACGATTCGCAGGCCTGGCTAAAGATGTCAGGAATGCGCCTACGTGCTAAACCACACCCTGCACACTTCCAACCACTCTCCCCGCGGAACTGCCGTTAGGTACTACTTCGCGGGGCTGGCTAGCCTTTTAGGCAATACTCTCATTTGAAGCTCTGGTGTTTGAGCTATTCGCGTTACGTTGACGCTCTAGGCGCCTAGGTCGCTCATTATGCGTACCGCCACATTACTTACGATGTTCCAGTTTTCATCGTTCTGGAGCATGTAACTTATAATATTCTCAGGAGTGAGCCTCTCCCCAAACTGTTCTTGAAGAACGATCCTCTCACTTGTATATCGTGGACAATGAAAAAACACATGTTCCACGTTTTCTAGAACGTGTTCGCAATGTGGGCAGTAGGGGGCAACTTCGTGTTTGCGTTTGAAGAGGTATTCTCTGAAGCATCCGTGTCCCGTCAGAAACTGAGTTAAGTAGTAATTTGTTTCATCGTGGTCACGTTTTACCCACACCTTGATTTCTGGTATAAGACGATGTGTCCATCTTCCCTTTACGGATTCGTTCCACTGTTGTTGCCAGATTGCGATACTGCGATCCCTTTCATACTTTCTTTTATCGTCGTTTACCCGGCCGTTTCGAACTCGTTCACTTCTAAGTCTGTTCATCTCATCAGCTAGCAAGTCGATAGGTAGCATCGAGGATACGACAAGAATAGCATCGTTCGAAACTGTTCGAAATGCACTGGCGACCCTAAGTGCACTGAGTCGGAGGACGGATTTAACTCCCCGCGCGTAGGACTTGACTTTCGCGGCGTTTGCCCATATTTCTGCTGCGTACATATTTATTGAATTGGCAGCTCTTGCTATTAGAAGTCTTTTATTCTGCTTTGGGCCCCCAATATTACTCATTAGCCTTGAAAGTGCGTTAATAGCGTTCGACGGTTTTTTGGATGCATATTCAAGGTGGTGTTTGAAACTTAGCCGCGCGTCGATAATCACCCCTAGGTATTTTGCATTTAAATGTCTATAAGTGTCCCAGTGTTTCACATTGGGAGAGTTGAGGATAAGTCATCTTCTTTTTGCAGATGACTTAGTTGTCCTCACATCCTCCCAGATGGAACCTGAGCGCGCGCTAGATAGGTTTGTGGCCGTATGTGCTGATGTTGGAATGAGGGTTAACATGGACAAATCCGAGGTTATGGTTATTTCCAGAACACCTGTCCAATGCACTCTACATGTTAGTGGAGTCCCATTGAGTGATGGGAGGAGTAATACTGAGCTTTCCTGGAGGATTGGCCAAGCTGGGTCAATTTTGAAACAGCTTGGAAGATCTGTAATCAGGAAGACCGAGCTTGGTGTCAAATTTGCAAATGCTGGTTCTCTCTTAATAACTCCCGACACGACATTCGAAGATTTTATCAACAGATAAAACGAATGTCTCAAGGCTATAAGGCCCGAACGGAGGCCTGTAAGGATGAGAACGGACTCCTAGTAGTAGAATCGCAGTCGATGCTGAGAATTTGGAAAAACCACTTCTGCAGACTGTATAACGGCAATGACAGCCACCATACCGCCGTCAGGCAGAATGACCCATTTCTTAATGACGAAGATCGCAGAGAATTCCGTTCCCCTGACCTCGACGAAGTTGAGAATGCCACGTCGAAACTCAAATCGAATAAAGCTGCTGCCGCAGATGGATTGCCTGCTGAGCTCTTCAAAGCAGCTGGGGATGAGCTCAGCTCCTGAGAAACTCAGAGGAGAGTTTCTCAGGACCTGAACTCGCTTTAGGCCAACCTGTCAATTCATATATCAACCATTGGTCCTCTAAGGCACACAATCGTAGATGGAGGGAATGTCCAGGATGCAAAGTGACTAAGCGCGTGCGCCCTGATATTTGCCAGAAATCCACAGTATTCTTCTAGTCCTTAAGGAGAATTGACTGCAGAAGTCTTACGGCATCATTATAGGTCATTACGCCATCTCTACGTGCTTGGCATCAGTGAGACGCTTACCTGTGCTGCATATTGCGAAGAGGTCGAGACCTCTTCAGGCTTTTGCTCGCGGACGGTGGCACACCCTTGGCTTCGACGTGGTGTGTGCCAAGCCTTTTAGCTCTACATCACTGAAAAAAAAAAAGTGATGTATTCGTGTGTGAGAGAGAGAGCACGGAAAGCGTGAGATCGAGGAGATGGAGAGATGCTTCCGCAGGAATGACGCCCGCAAGTTTTACAACAAGGTAAAACGAACATGCCATGGCTACAAAGCCAGAGCGGCGGCCTGCAGGGATGAAAATGGAGAACTGGTAGTGGAGTCGCAGTCGATGCTGAGGATTTGAAAATACCACTTCTGCAGACTGTATAACGGCGATGGTAGACAAGATACCGCTATCAGGCAGAACGAGCCATTCGTAATGGACGTCAATGTAACAGAATCCAGTCCACTCGACCTAGACGAAGTCAAAATAGCAATATCAAGACTTAAGTCTAATAATGCCGCTGGCGCAGACGGCCTGTCTGCTGAGCTTCTTAAGGCGGCTAGAAATGAACTGGTAAGGTGCATGCACCATCTCATTTGTAAGATATGGTCGGAGGAAAGCATGCCCGACGAATGGAATCTCAGCATCGTTTGCCCGTTCCTTAAGAAAGGACACCCCTATAACTGCGCCAACTATAGAGGAATAAGTCTCCTTAACATCGCATATAAGATCTTCTCTGCCGTATTGTGTGAATGCCTGAAACCGTTGGTGGATAACCTGATCGGCTCTTATCAGTGTGGTTTCAGGCCAGGTAAATCCACAATAGACCAAATATTTACGCTGCGGCAGATCTTGGATCTTGAAATCTTCGTCGATTTCAAGGCTGCATATGACAGCGTGTATAGAGATGAGCTATACAAAGCCATGTCTAGTTTTAACATCCCTGCCAAACTCATCCGACTGTGCAGGATAACAATGGAGAATTCTCGCTGCTCCATTAAGGTCGGTAATGAGCAAACCGAGCCTTTGATGTTAAAAAAGGATTTAGGCAAGGTGACGCGCTGTCATGCAACTTTTTCAACATCGTGCTTGAAAAGATCGTGCAAGAGTCACTGGCCACCGCAAGAGGTACGATTTATTTCAAGTCTACTCAATTGCTTGCGTACGCCGACGACATTGACGTGATTGGACGGACACAGCGAGACGTCAATGAGGCCTTTGTAAGCATTGAGGTAGAAGCGGCTAAGATGGGTCTCAAGGTTAATGAGGGTAAAACCAAATATCTGCTTTCATCTAAAAGAGACGGACAACACCGACGTATTGGCCAGAACGTCACCATGGGCGGATATAACTTTGAAGTGGTCAAGGAATTCGTCTACCTTGGCTCACTGATGACCAGCGACAACAACACCAGCGCTGAGTTAAAACGCAGAATCACTCTTGCCAACCGCTGTTCCTTTGGGCTCAAGAGGCAATTGAGAAGTAGAGCCCTCTCTCGGAAAACCAAGGTGACACTATATAAGACCTTAATCATCCCAGTCCTCCTTTACGGCGCAGAGGCTTGGACCTTAACAAAAGCGCATGAAGATGCCCTTGGTCGTTTCGAGAATAAAAGTCTGCGCACTATCTACGGTCCCGTTTGTTCAAATGGTGTATGGAGGAGAAGATATAACGAAGAAGAGATACAGCGTGGCTAGGTCATGTAGGGCGCATGGAAAATACAGCTCCGATCCGAAGAGTCTTCGAATCCACTCCGGAAGGAAGGCGCGGCAGAGGACGGCCGCATCATCGGTGGCGCACGCAGGTGAAGGGGACCTTAACCAACTGGGCGTGCGGCGCTGGAAACAGCTCGCCAAAGACCGTGCCAGCTGGAGACGCTTGTTGGTTGAGGCCCAGGTTCACCATGGACTGTAGCGCCACCTAAGTAGTAAGTAGTATTCGTGTGTGAGCTCCTATGAAGGTACATGTTTCATATAATTTTGCCCCAAAAAATCCCTTTGATCTCGCTCCAAATTGAGCCCATTACATGATTTGAGAGCACCGTGGCGCAGTGGGTAGTGTGTTGGCCTCTGACGCCGATGACACGGGATCGAATCCCGACACAGCCATGTCATCGAACGTGTTTTTCACGGTGTTTCTCCTCAGCGGTGTTCTGACAAAACCTCCTGTAGTAAAATTGTCATGAAAAGCTTCTCGAAATTCGCCGTTCGGAACCGGCAATAAACTGTAGGTCCCTTTCATCTATGGAAAATGAAATCACACACAACATGGGTGATTGAGAGGAGCTCGGCTCAGGTTCTTCATGGACTGTAACGCCAACATACATACATACATACATGATCAATTCCTGTGCGCCTGTGCCCACTATCATTGTCGCAACGCCAATACCAATACGAAATTGAGTCATAGATTTGACCCATTCTTTATATTAAATAACGACGCCCGATTAAATAGACAGAGGAATCTTTATTTTAAATATACGCATGAGCATCATGTAAATAACATGTCTGCGTCCATACAAATGTACGTGGAACGCAGCAGATGTTTCAGAACCCGCAGCTACTGCTGCGCGTGTTTATTTACAGAGTTTCCTCTTCTTCCCAAACGGGAAAGAGTAGGAGGTACTTGTACAAACAAATTCTATTTATAATCCTCTGAAGACACGTGCCCTTTAATTGAAGAAATGCTACTGCAACCTATTTCAGGCGCAGGGAATAGGAAGTACTTGATTGTATGTGCATCTAATGTACAATGTGTGCCCGCATGGATTGCTATTCCACATGATTTAAGCTGAACACTGGGTGTGCACTGGTTTGCCCTTTCATTTTAGAAAGAAAGCCTTTTCAATACTCATATTCATTGCAACAGCTATACTGTACAGGTAAACAATGACGGCTTGTTGCTATCTAAGTAGGAGACGCCCAGCCGACGACCAGGCGCCAAGGTTTCCAACTGATGAACGCTGGAATTCGTTTAAAAATAAAACTCATCAAAGCAATATTCGCACGCACGAGTGTGTAATTCCAAAGAGTTCGATATCAATAATCCGCGTATCGCACATTCTACATTTGCACGTTGGCTGTTAACACTTTCTCACTTACTTTTTGTTTTTGTTTTGTTATAGAAAATCCAAAGGATTGGTCAGATCATGCACTTTGGTGGCCAATGAAAAATATTTGGCTAACAAGGACGCGCTCTACATTGGACCAAGTTGGAGTGCATGCAGATTGCCTGTTGCACTTTACGCCGATGCACAAAACATTGAGAGTACAGGTAAGATAAATACCAGATTTATAATCTTAAGCTTGTCCGTTCGTTGCCTAGGATGTTTTGCAACTGGACTACAAACAAATAGTATTCCCCGCCACAGAGATCTTTCCCATCTGGTTTCTTGTCCTGCATTCCAGCTTGGGTTTGACTCATCTATAGTGTATCATCTCTGAGGTCGGGAATAAGAAAAAACGGATGTCCATTTGTTAAATCTGTTGTCTAGGTAACCTGATGGCGTGGTCTAATTATGGATATGAATGTATATCACTGATTTATCCAACGTCTTCATTTTCTTCGTTTAATTAATTATACCCACATATCGGTCTTAGGCATCCTATGAAACTTTAATTTATCACAGTGCGGCGGAACTGCTAGCAGTGTGCTTGCTCATAGCCTCTTAGAACAAAAACCAACTTTAGCACCTGTTTAATGTCGTTTAAAATCTTGATAGATCCGTTTTCCGGTGGTAAACGACTAACAAAGGCCTCGTAGGGGTAGCGTATCTGACGTGCGCTGGCCCGTTCGCAACCGAACATCTAGCAACTCTGTTAGTAAGTCCTACTCTCACCTCCTCGTGGAGCCACCTGGGGATTTTCAATTAAATTGCAAACGGAGAAGGACAAATGGCGAGTTTCCTGCGCCACAAAACAGGATGACGGTTAGGAGACTTATCCCTCTGTAAATGTAAATGTAACTGACATTCCAGCTGTCAAACCCTTAGACAAGGCTAATCTGCTTACTGCCCACTTCGCAGCGAACTCGCAGCTCCCCAAATCATCCTTGTCACCGCCTGTTCTAGAGTACGTTGATTCCACCATGGGGCAAATTCACTTCCGTATTCGTGCAGCACCGTGGCGCAGTGGGTAGTGTGTTGGCCTCTGACGCCGATGACTCGGGATCGAATCCCGACACAGCCATGTCATCGAACGTGTTTTTCACGGTGTTTCTCCTCAGCGGGGTTCTGACAAAACCCCCTGTAGTAAAATTGTCATGAAAAGCTTCTCGAAAATTCGCCGTTCGGAACC
This sequence comes from Eumerus sabulonum, assembly GCA_951905685.1. Lineage (NCBI taxonomy): Eukaryota > Metazoa > Arthropoda > Insecta > Diptera > Syrphidae > Eumerus > Eumerus sabulonum. The sequence goes on from OX645060.1 coordinate 246,501,730, forward strand.
GGCAATAAACTGTAGGTCCCTTTCACCTATGTGAAAATGAAATCACACACAACACGGGTGATTGAGAGAAGCTCGGCTCAGGTTCTTCATGGACTGTAACGCCAACATACATACATACATACATACTCGTGCAGTTGCAAGGGTTCTTACAGAACTTGGCATACATAAATCCGCTGGTCCAGATGGTATTTCTCCAATAACTCTGAAGAGGTGTTCTTCTACGCTGGCAAAACCACTGCGTAAGCTTTTTCACCTTTCCTTAATCATCCCGGTCCTCCTCTATGGCGCTGAGGCTTGGACGTTATCAAAAGCGGATGAAAAGGCTCTTGGACATTTTCAGGGGAAAATTCTTTGTGCAATATTTGGTCTCGTTTTTGATTTAACCAAGAACTGTACGGGCTGTACAGCGACATCGGCCTAGTTAGACGTCTACGGATCCAACTGTGGCTGGGCCATGTAGAGCGAATGGACATCATCGCTCCGGCCCGAAGAGTCCTGGATTCCAACCCCGAGGGACGACCGCATCTAAGGTGGCGCGCACAGGGGGAAAGGGACCTCAGCAGACTGGGCGTGCGGCACTGGAAGCAGTTGGCCAAAGATCGTGTCGGCTGGAGAGGCTTGTTGATTGAGGCCTTGGTTCACCACCCCGAACTGTAGCGCCATGTAGGTAGGTAGGTAGGTAAGACCGTAGCCTTCCCAGAGATGGGAAGAACACGCATAGGCCAGGGAGGCCCGTTGTGTGGCTACGAGGGGGTTTAGCCCCCTATTCGTGGAACCATTTTCTGCTTCTTAAGAAATTAAGAAGATCAGATATCCCTACTTGCTGAACTTCGGTCAGATCGTTAAGGAGGTATGATCCTAGGTATCGTTTCCTGATTGCGCAGAATGCCGGGCAGGCGCAGAGGAGGTGATGGATGGATTCGACCTCTTCTTCTAGACAGCTCCTACAAAAATCATTCGGAGTGATACCTAGTTTTTGCGCGTGGCTGCCAATAAGGCAGTGTCCTGTGATGACACCTATGACTTTATAGATGTCAGTTCTATTTAGGGAAATAATACTCCTAGTCCGTTGACTATCGAGCCGGGGCCAGATTTGCCTGGTGATGAGGCAGGTGTGTCCCTGAGTCCATCTCCGGTTCGTCTCGGCCCTGGCGAGGGTAGTGAGATTGTGTTTAATGGTTGCGAAGGGTATACCCTCACAAACCACAGTTGATTGTAGCGTCGTTCCTTTTTTGGCGAGTGTGTCGGCTCTTTCATTTCCAGTGATGTCGCTGTGTCCCGGTACCCATATAAGTTGTATGTTGAACTGTTCAGCTATCTCATTAAGAGATAGGCGACAGTCGAGGCTAGTTTTTGATGTGTACACATAGGGCTCCAGCAACTTGAAGGCTGCTTGGCTATCCGTGAGAATGCGGATATCCGTGGTGGATATCACGTTCCACTTCAGCCAGGACAGAGCCTCTTTTATTGCCAACAGTTCCGCCTGGAAAACGCTGCAGTGGTTAGATCATTTTAGAGCTTTGTTCAGCTTAAGTTGTTTGCAGAATACTCCACTACCCACCCCGTCTTTGGTTTTAGACCCGTCGGTATAGAAGTCTACGCAGTTTCTGCGAGGTTGAGTCTGGCGAGTCCAGTTTTGTCTGTCCGGGTAGAACGTAGAAAATTTTTTTTCCAAGACTGTGTTGGGTTCTGTGAGGTCTAGGTTTTCTGCCATGGTTGACCTGTTAATCAGGATCGAGGAGTGGCCAATGACGTAGCTCTTCCAGTTCGAGTTGGCTTTAAGTCTAATGGCGGTTTGTGTGGCAATTTGCTTGCCGAAAATATCGAGTGGTGTAAGGTCGAGTATCATGTTAAGTGCTGCCGTTGGGGTGGACCTGAGGGCCCCGGTAATGCATAAACACGCCAGCCTTTGTACCTTCTCGAATTGTTTGAGGTATGTTGTCTTGTCCAGTGCTGTCCACCAGACAGTCGCTCCATACATTAATATGGGTCTAACGACCGTGGTGTAGAGCCATAGGGTAATCTTGGGATTGAACCCCCATTTTTTCCCTATGGCTTTCTTGCATGTATAGAGAGCTATTGTTGCTTTTTTAGCTCTTTCGATTGTGTTGCTTTTCCAGGTTAATTTCCTGTCCAGTATGATGCCAAGGAATTTGGCACTGGAGGAGTAGTTTAAACTGGTACCAAGCAAAGTGATAGGGCAGTATTCCGGGATTTTATGCTTTTTGGTGAATAGCACGAGCTCCGTTTTCTGGGGATTAACCCTGAGCCCTTTGCTATGCGCCCATTTGCAAAGAATTGAGAATGCCGTTTGCATACGGTCATTCAGTGTCGATAGGTATTTACCTGAGATTGAAATGGCAACGTCACCAGCGTAGGCAATAGCGTCTAGGCCTTCTTCCTCCAGTTTGATTAGTAGTTCATTTATAACTACATTCCAGAGAAGAGGTGAGAGAACCCCTCCTTGCGGGGTTCACCGGGTAACCACTCTGGTGATTGCCTGGCCTCCCCATACCGAGTGAATCTTGCGTGTTGATAGTAGCTCGCTGATCCACTCTATGAGAGTCTTCTCCACCTTTAGCTTTTCTAACCCTTCTGTTATTGCTTCCGGAGTGACGTTATTAAAGGCGCCCTCTATGTCTAGGAAGGCTGTTATAGTGTATTCTTTAAGATGGATTGATCTTTTGATTTTTCTCACTAGGGTGTGCAAGGCTGTTTCGATAGATCTACCCTTAACGTAGGCGTGCTGTGCCCTAGAAATTAGGAGCGGATCCAAGTTATGGCGTATATGTAGGTCTACCATCCTTTCCAAGGTTTTTAGTGCAAAGGATGATAGACATATAGGCCTTAGGTCCTTGGGGGAGGTGTGAGAGTTTCTGCCGGCCTTAGGAATAAAAAGCACTCTTGCGCACTTCCACCAGTCGGGAATGTGACTCCAAGCTAGGCATCCTTTGAAGATTATCTCTAGCCATGGTATAGTCCATTCCATGGTTTGTGTAAGTTCGATAGGGTAAATTCCATCCGGACCTGGCGATTTATAGGGCTTGAAACTTTTTAGCGCCCATATTATTTTCTCTCTGGAGATGATGTGTTCGAAATGTCCCATTATTGCGGATGAAAAGTAGGTTCCTCGCGGTTGCGATGAGTCCTGCGATTCATGGCATCCTGGGAAGTGCGTATTGAGAAGAAGGTTTAAAGTTTCTTCTTCAGATGTTGTCCAGACTCCGTTAGCTGTAAGGTAGCTTGGGAATTGTGGATCTTTCGAGAGTATTTTCCTCAATCTGTAGGCGTCTGAAATTTTTTCCATATTATTACAGAAAAGTTTCCAGGATAGCCTTTGTTCTTTCCTCAGAGTTTGTTTGTGAGTTCTGAGTGAAGCTTTATATAGGCTCCAGTCACTATCGTTTCTAGTACTCTTTGCTTTGTTAAAGAGTTTCCGACAGTTTTTACGGAGCTTGCTTAAGTTTGCGTTCCACCACGAGGGATAAGAGTTTTTTTCGATTTGTGGCTTACGCAGCTATTGACCCGTGCGTTGCCCAAGGTAGTTGTTATAATATCAACCATATTATCTATATCTACCGTGGACCGCGGGTGATCAGGGGTCCTGCTTACTACAGAGTTGCCAACAAGGGTTCTATAGCGCTCCCAATCAATCCTTCTTGGGTTACATGATGAGTCGATTGGGGTTGAGACCGTGAAGGCTAAGTTGAAAACCAAGCAGCGGTGGTCTGAGAAGGAGTGTTCCTCAGAAACCTTCCATTCTCTTATTTTGTCAATGAGAGAGGGAGATACTAGAGTTATGTCTAGTACCTCCCTTCGATTTTTTGTAACAAAAGTGGGTGTATGACCCTTATTGCATATGTTAAGGTCAGAGGTAAGAATAAATTCAATAAGCCACTCACCTCTTTCATTTATGTCGCTGCTACCCCATAGGGTGTGATGCGCATTCGCATCAGCCCCAATGAGGAGCCCTACTTGCGCCATATAGGTGGAGGCTATCCATAGCTTGTTCTCGGGTGATTCTAAGGCAATCACTGTGGTGTCTGGGCAGCTGTAATTAGGAAGAAGGTAAGCGTTTATGGATTTCCTTGCGAGTATGCAAGTCCGGGGCTTACCTTCTTTTTGTGATGTAAATATGTTGTAGGCTGGGTTTCTCCATCCACGAACCTTGTGTTCATGAACCCAAGGTTCCTGGATTAAGGCTATGTCCTCTTCTCCTTTGGCCAGCCTGAGGAGAAGATTAGCGGTAGCCGCTTTCGAGTGATGGAGGTTAATCTGAATTAATCTCAGCATCATGGCTGTTATCAATTCGATTGACCTCCACCACGGTGGTGTCGAGGTCTTCTAGATTTAGGTCCAGAAGATCGTCTTCCATCGGCGAGCTAGTTGAATAGTCCTCGCTTCCGGAGTCGCGCAGCGATTCCTGGTCCTTGTTGACCAGGGATGTTGCTATGATTTCAGCTTCAATCGGCGCAGGGCCCTTGCTCCCTGAGGGGATGGGGGTTCCTGCTCCATTGAGCTGTCTTTATTAGCCTCGGTGTTGGCCATGGTTTCGTTGCCGGATGGTGGCATTTCCTCATCCTTTTTGTATATATTAAGTTTGATTTTCTTGAAACCAAACCTGATGTAGTGGTCACATTGGGCCAGAGGTTCCAGGGCTTCACTGTTCAGCACAAGAATTGCCTGTCTAGATCGGTCCTTTGGTTCCTCCAGCTTCGCGACCCTCCAATCTCTTGTTGGGAGATTGGGATTACAGAGGTTGATAGTCTCAAGAATTTCGAGGGGGTTGTCTGGTGCCAGCGGGATCCAGCATCTAGCTCTCGGTCGATTCGGGATCTGGTCCTTAGTGACGACCTTGAGCCTGGCTCCCTCCCATATTTCCCCCATTTCGGAAACTGTGGCCTTTAAAAGATCAACCGATCTTTCATCGGCACAGCTTAGCAGTTTGACCCTGCCTTGAAACCATCCGGCGTCATCACAGATGGGCGGTGGTCCAGGGTTCTTTCTCATAATTTTGAGGAAGTTTGCCGATAGTTCATGGTCGACGTCCTTCCATTTTTCAGTCGTCATTTTTCCGTCCGGGTCGCTATCATCATGGCGCCATGTAAGTAAGTAGCCAGTCCCCGAGCTATGACTGAATTCTCAAAACTTAATTGTTACATCTTGTACTCGTACTTATAATAACTCGGACGTTCAGAGCCTCATTAACAACACTACCACTACGGCAAACCTTTTTGTCACAAGTGCTGCTTTGTTCCACCTCTTTTAGGACCATTATTTATGTTGCCTTCAACCTACGACTCTGCTTTCTTATTGTATTGTTTCCTCAGGTTTGTGGATGCATTGGATAAATGATCAATGAGAAATCGTTCAAACCACGACATGTGGTTTACGTTTGCTCTATCTTCACTTTCCCTTGTTAAGTAACGATATGAGGCGGAAATGAGTTTCCACATTTGTATGGACATATGTATGTCGGATGTGTTTGGTAGACATTTTTGCTTTTCTTGGTCAATGTCGTCTACTACAACACTTTTAAAAACCCTTGTTACTTGTTACCGACTTTCATAACACAATTTACATTAAATTTTTCAGCTTCCTGACCTACGATATCTGGATTGTCGCATCGATTTTTCAATTAAAACTTTCGCAGCAGTAGTCAATTTATGCAAAGACTTGGACATAAGACATCCAGAGGAATTGTCCTTATGCAAACCACTAGAAGCCGAACATTTGAAGAAGAACTATTCACAATTTCCGAAGAAGAAAATTCCGATTCCCGAGTCAAATGGCACTACATATTTGCAACCGGCGCCTGATACGAATTCATTCATACCGATTAATTCGTTCAACGGAAGCAACAGCAGCTTGGACAATACACAAAATGGAACATTCTTGTGTGCCCCGGTGCAAACCACACCAAAACGATTGAATCAATCTGGTACTCCTATCAGCTCACCTACTGGGGTAAGTTTTATCATTCACTTGTGTTTGTAAATTGAATCATTACTCTACTGGTCTCACAATTTAGACATGGAAGCATAGCTCGAACGGGTATACCACCTTTGATTCACTGTCTAGCCTTGGGGATTTTCAAGAGAACCTCGCATTTAGTCCTAGAACACCGAGTCCTGATGTACGTTCTCGCCTGATAAGGCCAAAATCACTTGTTGAGAAGGCCCGTATGAATATCGGCTGGTTGGACTCGTCGCTCTCCATCATGGAACAGGGAATCCGAGAATACGATACGTTGTGTTTGAAATTCAAGTATTACACATTTTTCGATTTGAATCCAAAGTACGATCAAGTGAGGATCAATCAATTATATGAGCAAGCAAAATGGTCGATTTTGAATGAAGAAATCGATTGTACAGAAGAGGAAATGTTAATGTTTGCAGCTTTGCAAGTAGGTTACAGACAGAGTGGTTATTACGTGTGTTCTATTGTCACCTAAATGAATGTTGTTTTAGTTGCAGGTAAACCAACAAAGCGATATGCAACAACCCGATTCGGGTATTGATACGTCAAGTGTCGAGAATGGTACAGACGATGATATTGACAGTGCGCTAAGTGAACTTCAGATTACCCTAGAAGGTCCCAATGCCAATGCTCAAGTCAATAACATAACCAAAATACCAGAACTCACTGATTATTTGAGATTCTTGAAGTAAGTAGTTAGCTCTTGTCTTGCAATGTGTTTCTATATATTTTGAACTTACTTCATTGCAGGCCAAAAAAATTCACCATGAAAGGGTATAAACGTTATTTCTTCGCATATCGCGATCTACAGCTGCATCTGTACAAGACTGCAGAGGAATCTAGACGTGGCCAGGCGGCACATGTTATTAACTTGCGCGGATGTGAGGTTACACCGGATGTTAATATCGCACATGCAAAATTCTGCATACGTTTGGAAGTGCCGCCAGAAGGACGCAGTGGCCCGAATAGCGAGATGTGGATTAGATGTGAAAATGAAGATCAATATGCGAAATGGATGGCCGCATGTAGACTAGCGTCGAAAGGTCGCTCTCTTGCCGATAGTTCGTACGACAGTGAGGTTGCTAGTATAAAATCGTTCTTGAGCATGCAAAAGCCAGCCCATGAGGCTGCAGTAAATGTAAATCCAGGCTCCATCGAACCCGCTGATTATCTATCACCAAAAATGTATAAGAAATTGAGAGGTAAAGCAGTCCAAAGGATTGCCGAGGCGCATGCCAATGTAAAGAAACTCCCACTCATCGAAGCGAAATTGAAATTCATCGAAGCATGGCAGAGCCTACCGGATTTCGGAGTTACTTTCTTCGTTATCAAATTTGACGGACATAAGAAGGAAGAGCTACTTGGTGTTGCAAGTAATCGAATTATGCGAATGGACATCAATACTGGCGATCACATTAAGACGTGGAGATACAACACCATGAAGGCTAGTACCACACACCTTCTTTATACCTTAGAATTCTGCCATAACAAACAAAATATATATTACTTTCAGGCATGGAACGTAAATTGGGGCATCAAGTGCATGATGATTCAATTCCAAAACGAGAATGTCGTGTTCTCGTGTCTCTCTGCTGATTGTAAAGTCGTTCACGAATTCATTGGCGGATATATATTTATGTCAATGCGCTCAAAGGAGACAAATCAAACGCTTAACGAGGAAATGTTCCACAAGCTCACGGGCGGCTGGCTTTAGGAATGCGATTCCTGTCGAAACTATCATCACACTGTAGTTTCCTTCTTTTTATTTTTTTTGAAAATAACTTATTTTATTAAACAAATCCCTCTCCCTATAGATATGTATGCCTCTGTTTTGTAAATAGAAATTCACTTACTTACCGTCACTTTACCGATCCCCCTTTACTTCTATTTTCTATATAATAATTCAGTAAAGTAAAGATGTAGTCCATTCGTTGAAAAGAGGAGTTTGTCTACAGACTAAATATTTGGGTGTTGTTGAAATACTAAAATACCCTGCCTTGAACTAATGAAAACTAATGAAAGCAGCATAGCGCATCCACAACGCGCTGGCTGGAAACTATTCTAAAATAATTCTACGCTCATAATAGCATCGCCAACAAAACTAAATGTTTACTCGTCGAGATGCGAGTAAAGAGAGAAAGTACACGACTAAACGTAGATTTTTGTTTTTTTTTTTAATTTCATAAACGCCTTAATGTTATTAATTGTACATGAAAGATAAAATAAATAATTTAAAACACAACCTTTGGTCTTTTTAATGGTAAAATGTGTTCTATATTCAGTAGGTAATTGATCTATTCCCATTGGGAAGGAATATCCCAACTACGGACTATAACCAAGGGGGCATTCAAGTATTACGTAACGCAATTTTGGGGGGGGGGTCTTGTAAAACGTTACGATGCGTTACGTTTATTTAAATAAAAAACTAAGGAATGAGTCTCCGAAGTTGGCAACTCTTTTCGTTTTTGTTTTACGGCTAATCCCTCGACTGTTGCTCATCATTTTTATTTTGTTTTCGTTGTCAGTATTCGTTATGCCCATATCACAATACTGAGTTAGCGCTAGCTTCGAATGACGTTTAACATTCAACACAGGCAATTTATGCCTGATTCACAACACTGCGTTGGTGCGAGGCACTTTACGTGTTACGAGAAATGCCTCGACGCATGCTTTGAAAATGACAATTCAATTTTTTCGGCTGCTCCATGTCAAAGTAAACGCACACAACACAAACCACAAAATACACAGATATAGCATACACGTGTTCTCTCTTCGAACACGAACATGAGGGTGAGAGAAGTGAGAAGCGTCCAGGGTAGGTCGTATTGCCTGTACTGGGGATTTGATTCAATACTTTGACAGTTCTCCTTTTCTTTTTCTCTTATTTTGCGAGTGTTGGTGCGGTGTCTCTCAGCATAACGTAAAATTCACACACACAAAGACAAAATGCGGGCTAAGTGTAAGTTTGTGGAGAGCTCTCTATTGAATCGTATAATGATTCGTATTCAACGGACAGAAAACACAAAAGAGAATAAACAAGAATTGAATCGTATAATATTCGACTTAGCGAACTTACGTTCATTGAAAAATGAGGGGAAATAAGAAAAAATGAGAGCGAGAGAACACGTAAACTCACGTAACCAAAGCAGACAAAAGTCAAACACGTCGAAAATTTTTGTGCGTTTGAACAACTGTTGCTGTGTATTGATGTGTATGCTGTATCTGTGTATTTTGTGGTTTGTGTTGTGTACGTTTACATCAGTGTTTTGATATGGAGCAGCCGATAAAATTGAATTGTCATTTTCAAAGCATGCGTCGAAGCATTTCTCGTAACACGTAATGAGGCACGCACCAACGCAGTATTGTGATACGGGCATTAGTGTTTTAAACACGAAATACGCACAAGCACATTGCCGTAATCAGTGTTGTTAAGGTGAGTTCATACTGTAATGTCCTCAAAAGAGGGAGATTTGCATCATCAGTCGTTCTTAGCCTATAAAGACTCTCATACTGACTTGCCAGCGCAATTGTGCCAAAAAAAAAAAAAAATGCCAACCTGCCCTTCGGCAGCTCAAGAAGCACTAATTGGACTTACTCCACTGCACCTTTTTATTCTAAAAAGGTCGCATTACGTAGTGCAATCAGAATTCTTCGCTCGGGAACAGACCTATGGGTCACATGTCAATCCTGCAACAGCTTCCTGAGCTGGATATGAATACCACGGTCTCGGACGCATTACCACATACCTTCCCTTTTGACAAGAGATTTAAGATATTGATCCCAAGCCGCACAGCTTGGAAAACCAGTGATCTCTTGCTCAACGTCAAAGGCCTTAGGTGGTATACCGATGGCTCCAAAATTATTTCTGGCGTTGTCGCCGACATCTTTGGACCAAATTGAAGGATTAGCAAGACCCTACGAATGAGTCCCAGTATCTTCTAATCTGAATTATAACCATCCTTACTTCCGCCAATCTAAACTTAGAGACTGGCATAAGAGGAATAACCATCAGTATACTCTATGATAGCCAAGCAGAGCTGACTTCGTATAGCACGAACTCCAAATCCGTTAGGGAATTCCATGATACCCTAAAAGACCTAGCCAAAAAAAAACAAAATCAAACAATAGGCAAAAGGCAATGAATTCGCTGATCAACAGAAAAACGTTACGGCGCGTTACATGGGGGGAGGGAGGGTCAAAAATCTTAAAAAATTGCGTTACGTAATACTTGAACGCCCCCCAACGCAGAATTTGGTCGGCTCTCGTCCTATCTAGGACAACCACCCCTGAGAGTTAACGAACATCAACGACCTAAACCACTGCACTCCGTTCAGGTTGTGTGTGTATATAACACATCATAAGAGAAAAAAAAAACTCTTGAACCTGCCAGAGTTTCTAAAAAAGAAACAGCTTTAGAGGAGGCTATTGTAAGGTCGATAGTAAAATTTTGCGACAAACTTAGTTTGCTTGGTTGTTATTTGCGAATTTCCAGAACTTAATTGTCACACGTCCTATATCCAAATGGCTTCTATATGGTAATCACATGTCAAACTCTGGTGGGTGCCAGGGCACAAAAGTATTAAGGGCAAATGAAATTGCCGATCAACCTTTCTGCGGCACTCCTAACTTACTTACTTATCAGGCCAGCGATCCATGGAGGATCTGAGCCTGAGCTATAGCTGCCTTCCATCCTTGACGGTCCCGGGCACGCTGCTTCCAGTTGTCAAGACCAAGATGTCTTACATCCGCTATTACTTGGTCTTTATACCGGAGGTTCGGTCTTCCTCTTCTCGAACCAGGAGGCTAGGAGTCGAACCCTCTTAGCTGGAGCGTGTAGTGTAGTCGACAGATCCTTGCCTTCCGGACTACAACCACATCTTGGTACAGCTTGTAGAGTTCGCGGTTGTGTCTTCTTCTCCATTCACCTTCCTCACAGACAGGACCAAATATCCGGCGCAGAATTTTTCTTCCGAAAGAACCCAAAATCAGCTCCGCTGTCCTGCTTATCGTCCAGCTTTCGGCTCCGTACAGCAAGACTGGCAGAATAGGCGTTTTGTAAAGCATGACTTTGGTCTTTCGAGTGAGGAGTTTTGACGCCAGTTGTTTGGACAAGCCGAAGTAGCAGCGGTTGCCAAGGGCGATTCTATGCCCGGTCTCCACTGCGGTGTCATTTGTGGAATTTACGTTTGCCCCGAGGTAGACAAACTCCTTGTATGTATATACGTTGGCGTTACAGTCCATGAAGAACCTGAGCAGAGCTTCTCTCAATCACCCATGTTGTGTGTGATTTCATTTTCACATAGGTGAAAGGGACCTACAGTTTTATTGCCGGTTCCGAACGGCGAATTTCGAGAAGCTTTTCATGACAACTTTACTACAGGGGGTTTTGTCAGAACCCCGCTGAGGAGAAACACCGTGAAAAACACGTTCGACGACATGGCTGTGTCCGGATTCGATCCCGAGTCATCGGCGCCAGAGGCCAACACACTACCCACTGCGCCACGGTGCTCTCAGACAAACTCCAATTTCCTTAACTACCTCGAAATCGTAGCTGTCAATTGCTATATTCTGTCCCAGGTGGTGAGCGACGGATTGGTTTTTGCTTGACAGCATGTATTTCGTTTTGTCCTCATTGATCTTAAGACCAATTCGTTTCGCCTGTTCTTCAATCGCCGTGAATGCTTCCACAACGCCACGGCGAGAACACGCGATGATGTCGATATCATCCGCGTATCCTAGCAGCTGGATGGGCTTGTAAAAGATAGTGCCTTCCCTATTGATGCCTGCCCGTCGCACTATCTGCTCCAGCACCAGGTTGAAGAAGTCACATGATAGCGCATCTCCTTGCCGAAATCCGGTGCATGTTTCGAATGGTTCCGAGGTCCTAGAACCGAGTTGCACGATGCATCGCGTGTTTTTTAGCGTGGCGCGACACAACTGGATCAGTTTTACCGGGATCCCGAATTCGGCCATCGCGCCAAACAGTTCTTCGTATGCTGTCGTATGCGACTTTGAAATCGATGAAAAGATGGTGTGTATCGATTCGAAACTCGTTGGTCTTTTCCATGATTTGTCGAAGTGTGAAAATTTGGTCTAAAGTTGATTTGCCTGGCCGGAAGCCGCATTGGTAGCTGCCGATTAGTGCGGTGCAAAATGGTTTTAGACGTTCACACAATACGCTGGACAGGATCTTGTATGCGACATTGAGCAGGGATATACCTCTATAGTTCTTGCAAGAGGTAGAATCGCCTTTTTTGTGGATGGGGCATATAGAGCTGGTATTCCAGTCGTCGGGCATGCTTTCATCTTCCCAAATTCTGCAGATGATCTGGTGCATGCTCCCTACCAGAACATCGCCGCCAGCCTTGAAGAGCTCTGATGGCAAGCCATCTGAGCCTGCGGCCTTGTTGTCCTTCAGCTTCTGAATAGCTGTGCCGACTTCTTCTATGCTGGGTGGGAGGACTACTTCAGCGGCTGGAGTTGGGATTTCCTCGGTCCCTACCACTCTCTCTTGGTCATGCTCGTTAAGCAGCTGCTGGAAGTGCTGCTTAAATACATCCACTATTCCCTGTGGGTCGGTGACAAGATTACCCTCGCAGTTTCGAAGAGCCAGGATGCCCTTTTTGAAGCCTCCTGCAAGGCCTTTGGCTTTCTTGTAAAAGGCTCGTATTTTATGTTTATCCCTAGACTCCTCGATATCCTTGAGCTGGGAGGTTGCGAAGATTCTTTTCTTTTGTCGCAGTAGTTTTTTCTCCTCCCTTCTTCTGGCTCGGTACTCTTCCTGCGCTGCCCTGGTTTTCCTCTGCAGCGCCTTTTGGCACGCCTCGTCGGTTGCTGCCTTTTTATGCTCCCACTCGCCATCATACCACGGGTTTCTTGTCGGAGGTGGTAGGTATCCTAAGGTGGTTTCGGCTACTTCCTGAATGGCTGAGCGGCAATGCAGCCACATATTATTGGCATTTGTGTTCGGCGTAGGCATACCGTAGAGTCTTTCGCTCAGCTGCTCCCTGTAGACTATGGCAACCTCCGGTGTGCTCAGGCGCCCAATGTCGAACCTCCTCCTCATGGGCTGGTGCAGCTTTCTGACATTGGACAGTCGAGCTCTGAATCTTGCTGCTACAAGGAAGTGGTCAGAGTCGACGTTTGCCCCTCTGAATGCTCGCACATCTAGGACGTGCTACTTATCACCGCATTACGAGCTGTCGCCAAGTCAGCGAGTCGGAAGCCGTTATCTGTTGTTGTATCGTGGAGGCTGTGCTTTCCGATCACTCCGCCAAGGGTGTTTTCCTTTCCGATTTTGGCGTTGAAGTCCCCGAGCACGATTTTTACATCGTACTCCGGACAAGCTCCGTAGGCGTTGTCCAGGAGGTCATAGAAGTCCTCCTTGATAGGGTCTTCAGCCTCTTCGGTAGGGGCGTGTGCACATATGAGGCTGATGTTGTAAAATCTGCCTCTGATGCGGATCACAGCCAGGCGATCGCTTGTAGGTTTAAAGTCGACGACCTTCGATCGTAACCGCTTTCCCACGACAAATCCGCACCCTAACTCCGCTGAGAGACTGTTGCGTCCGCGCTCGACGCCAAAGAGCTGAAGGGTTGGTTGAATCAAGCCCACTATTTCGCTTTAAATAGCACGAAATTGATAGTATGATATCGAAACCAGAAGACTGTCGTCTTTACACAAGAAAGGAGAACAAAAGCCATTTGAATTGGTTTTATCAATTGATTTTATTTTACAAATTAGTTTGTTCTTAACGGAATAGAAGAAAGCCGTAATTGGAAGAGATTATTGTACGTTTTATTGCAACACACATTTATACATATTTGTATTTCACTTATACTTATAAAAAATCCGTCATAGAATTCATAAAAAATATAACTTCCTATCCACTACAAGACCACATAACTCGTTTAATTTAAATCTATTTTACAATTAACTTATTTAGAGTTGTTTTCTGTTTAATACTTATAAAAGCCAACCGCTACTACATCCTCCTGTATATTCAGATGTTATACTTAGTCGGGTATTATACGATTCAATTGTTCCAGTCAACTCTTGTCTATTCTCTTTTGTGTTTTCTGTTCGCGTTGAACGAAATATTACACGATTCAGTATAGAGCTTACCACAGAGTGACACTTGTGTATGCGGATTTTACGTTTTGCTGAGAGACAGCGCACAAACTTCGTAAAAAAAGAAAAAAAAAAAAACCGGCCAAGTGCGAGTCGGACTCGCGCACGAAGGGTTCCGTACCATATGGTCATCACATTAAATCACATTTTTTGTATGATGACAGATCTTGGTTGCAGGCAGGTTATAGGCATATTACTTTGATAATCAAAAATCTCCATGATGAGACATTTGATCATCAAAGTGTCCATTGAATTCAAATCAATTATCTTACTTGACAGCAAGGATGTGAAAAGGTGAATAACAATAATGGGAAATATGGGAAAGAGGTTTGCAGCTAGGAGTAATATATCAAGGACACAATAGGGATCAATGCTTGGAAGTGTTTTATTGGTTGTGGGATATGATCGAAAGTTAATTTCACAATTGAATTTGTCGCAATATTTGATATCTTAACATATCAGGATGGAAAAGGAGAGGAATAGCAATTGTACGAAAGGGTTTGCAGCAAGGATTAACTTAGCAGGGTCATACACCCACATTTATTAAAAAAAAATCGCAGGGAGGTACTAGACCTAACTCTAGCCTCCCCCTCTCTCATAGACAAAATAAGAGATTGGAAGGTTTCTGAGGAACACTCCTTCTCAGATCATCGTTACCTGGTTTTCAACCTAGCCTACACGGTCCCAATCGAATCGATTGGGAGCGTTATAGAGCCTTCATTGGCAACTCTATAATAAGTAGGACTCCTGACACCCCGCGGACCACGTTAGATATAGACAATATGGTCGATACTCTAACAATCACATTGGGCAACGCAAGGGCCAACAGCTGCGCAATCCATAAACCAGGAAAAAAAATCTACCCTTCTTGGTGGAACGCAGATCTAAGCAAGCTCCGCAAAGCCTGTCGTAAACTCTTTAATAGAGCAAAGAACACAAGTAACGACAGAGACTGGATTCTATACAAAAACTCACTCAAGGAGTACAAACCAAAACCTGAGGAAAGAACAACGGCTGTCTTGGAAACTCTTCTGCAATAACATGGAGAAAATTTCAGACGCCTTTAGACTGAGGAAAATACTCTCGAAAGATCCACAATCTCCTAACTGCCTCATAGCAAATGGAGTTTGGACAACATCTGAGGAAGAAACTCTAAATCTTCTCCTCAACACGCACTTCCCTGGCTGCTCTGAATCGCAAGACTCAGTGCACTCGCGAGGAACTCATATCTCCTCTGCGGTAGAAGGACAGTACGATCACATTATCTCTAGAGAGAAAATTATATGGGCATTCAAAAGTTTCAAGCCCCACAAATCGCCGGGTCCAGATGAAATTTACCCTATCGAACTAACACAAACTATGGAATGGACTATACCATGGCTAGAGATAATCTTTAAAGGATGCCTAGCTTGGAGTCATATTCCAGAAAAGTGGAAGTGCGCAAAGGTACTTTTCATCCCCAAAGCCGGCAGGAATTCTCACACTTCCCCCAAGGATCTAAGGCCTATCTGTCTATCATCCTTCGCTCTAAAAACTTTAGAAAGGCTGATAGACTTACACATACGGCACAGCTTGGATCCCTCCCTAATTTCTAAGGCACAGCATGCCTATTGTAAGGGTAGATCGGTCGAAACAGCCCTTCACACGTTAGTGAGGAAAATCGACAGATCAATCCATTTCAAAGAATATACTCTAACAGCCTTCCTAGACATAGAGGGCGCCTTTAACAACGTCGCTCCGAAAGCAATAATAGAAGGGCTAGAAAAGCTAAAGGTGGAGAGGACTCTGATAGAGCTGATCAGCGAGTTGTCATTAACGCGCAAGATTCACTCTAAGTGGGGAAGCCTAGTAACTATCAGAGTGGTTACCAAGGGATCCCCGCAAGGTGGAGTCTTTTCACCTCTTCTCTGGAATGTAGTTGTGAACGAACTACTAATCAAACTGGAGAAAGAAGGCCTGGACGTTGTTGCCTACGCCGAGGATAAGCAAATCGCCACACACACGGCCAGAAGACTAAAAGCCAACTCGAATTGGGATAACTATGGCAGAAAACTTGGACCACATAGAACCCACCATAGTCTTGGACAAAAACTTCACGACCATAAATCCGGACAGACAGAACTGGACTCGTCAAACTCAATCCCGCAGAAAATGCGTGGATTTCTACACTGACGGGTCTAAAACCAAAGACGGTGTGGGCAGTGGAGTATTCTGCAAACAACTTAAGCTTTATAAAGCTCTAAAATTACCAGATCACTGCAGCGTTTTCCAGGCGGAACTGTTGGCAATAAAAGAGGCTTTGTCGTAAGTTCCACGTAATATCCACCACGGATATTCGAATTCTCACTGACAGTCAAGCAGCCTTAAAGTCCAAGGAGTCCTATGTGTACACATCAAAATCTAGTCTCGACTGTCGTCGATCTCTTAACGAGATGGCAGAACAGTTCAACATACAGCTTATCTGGGTATCGGGACACAGCGACATTACAGGTAATGAAAAAGCCGACACACTCGCCAAACAAGGAACGACGCTACAATCAATCGTGGCTTGTGAGAGAGTACTCCTTACAACCATTAAACATAATCTAACCAATCTCGCCAGGGCCGAGACGAACCTGAGATGGACACAGGGACATACCTGCGTCATCACCAGGCAAATCTGGCCTCGGCTTGACAGTCAACGCACAAGGAGTATAATCTCCCTAAAAAGAACTGACATCTACAAGGTCATTGGTGTCATCACAGGACACTGCCTCATTGGCAGTCACGCACAAAAACTAGGAATAGTTCCGAATGATTTCTGCAGAAGCTGTCAGGAAACGTTACCTAGGCTCTTACTTCCTTAATGGTCTGACAGATGTTCAGAAAGTAGGGATACTTGATCTTCTTAACTTCTTAAGAAGCACAAAGTGGTTCCACGAATAGGGGGGTAAAACCCCCTCGTAGCTGCACAACGGGCCTCCCTGGCTTATGTGCATTCTTCTCAATTCTGGGAAGGCTAAAAACAAACCTACCTACCTACCTAGCAGTGACACAATAGGGATCATCAAAGTTTAAAGGATATTTATAATTGGTTGTTCGTAATTATAGAAAAAAGGGTTGCACCTAGGATTAATACATCAAAGACACAAAAGTGATCAAAGTTGGGAAGTTTTCTACTGGTTGTGGGGTATTATCGACTAACCTAAGGTCAGTATGTGACCAAGCGGATTTTTTGGGTGAAAATCATGTCTGTTGTATGGGAGCCCCCTTTAATATTAATTTTATTTTGTTATTCTGTCTGGCAATAGAAATACATCATCTGTGAATATTTCAACTGTCTATCACGATTCATGAGATACAGCCTGGTGACAGACGGACGGACAGCGAAGTCTTAGTAATAGGGTCCCGTTTTACCCTTTGGGTACGGAACCCTAAAAAAAAGGTAAAAGTATTGAATCAAATCTCCGGTACGACCTACTCCGGACGCTTCTCACTTCTCTCACCCACATGTTCGTGTTGCTGGAGAGAGAGAGAGAGAGAGAGAGAGAGAGAGAGAGAGAGAGAGAGAGAGAGAGAGAGAGAGAGATGAATCGTATTTTACCCGACTTAAAGTATAAATGATATTTGAAAAAGAAAATAAAGCGGAAACAGAGAAAGAGAGCGTTTTTGAGTATGTTTTCGCGTTTTTCGTCGTTCGGACGCTTCTCACTTCTCTCACCCATATGTTCGTGTTGCTGGAGAGAGAGAGAGAGAGAGAGAGAGAGAGATGAATCGTATTTTACCCGACTTAAAGTATAAATGATATTTGAAAAAGAAAATAAAGCGGAAACAGAGAAAGAGAGCGTTTTTGAGTATGTTTTCGCGTTTTTCGTCGTTCGGACGCTTCTCACTTCTCTCACCCATATGTTCGTGTTGCTGGAGAGAGAGAGAGAGAGAGAGAGAGAGAGAGAGAGATGAATCGTATTTTACCCGACTTAAAGTATAAATGATATTTGAAAAAGAAAATAAAGCGGAAACAGAGAAAGAGAGCGTTTTTGAGTATGTTTTCGCGTTTTTCGTCATGGAATATCAATTATTTTATTGCACTTACGTAGTAGATGTTTTGGAAAGCTATCCACGATATTCAAACAAGCAAAACATAGGTTTTTAGTAGTTGCAATATTAAAAAAACAACAATCTTTATACATTTCTTGTTAACTCCTATTATTGTACTCAATTAGATCTTCAGTTATAAGCTCGTTCTGTTTCGTCTTGTCTTAAACTAAACTGGTAAAAACTGGTACTTCATTAAATACTTATAGTTTCTTCCACAGAAATGCATCACAGTTCTTCGTTATGTATAATATAAACATCTTGTTTCACCTATTTCACTGAACTTGCTTAAATTTTTAACTAGAGGTAACAATTCGATATATTGATTAAAGACTGGTGATTAGACAAAAGTCACATTACATCTAAGTCAACACACTATGAGAGTAAAAAGACAAACCGCTTTTGATAGTCAATTTAATTGGTTTTCCTTACTTATGCTAGATTACTTCAAAAAGGCTTTATAGGTACTTACAGTAGTAAATGAAAATCAAAAGGGACAGAATAAAGAATATGATGGAAATGATAATTAAAGTAACTATTATCCAGTTCCATGCTTTCCGTTCTCGAAAAGACCTTTCTTGAAGAAAGGCGAGAAGTTAGCTAAACTGACTCGAGTAATACCTGTACCTCCCGGTCCCTCGTAAATTGGACATTGAGGAATGCGGGCACAAACGACAACTAATCGCCTGATATAGAGTTCCAGTAAACGTCTTCTATGTTTGGCTACCGATTCTCTGTTTGATGAAAATATTTCCCGCCGAGGAAATGGAAGGGCAGCTACCTGTTGAATGTAAGTAAATTCTCATATTCAGCACATCGTTTGTTTTTTATTTGTATACCTTCGATCCATAACAATGTTTCATGGTCAAGTGTAACTCTCGAAAGCGACTATATCGTCTCAATAAATTGAGTTTGCCATCAGGAAGGATGATTCGGATTTCGTATTCGTAATGAGTCTGTTTTCCTGCGCCTCTTATAACGAAACTTGGTATCGTAATAAACTGATCGGGTTCGGCTAAAAAAACAGGAAGAAAATAAACATGATTTTGGGCAATGAAAGCAATTTTTGAAAGCGCTACATACATACAACTTGTCTACTCGATGTTCGTAAGGAACAAACACCTGGGACAAAATATAACGGTTGACAGCTATAATTTCGAGGTGGTTAGGGAGTTTGTCTACCTCGGGGCAAACGTAAATTCCACAAATGACACCACAGTGGAGATCCGGCATAGAATGGCCCTTGGCAACCGCTGCTACTTCGGCTTGTCCGAACAACTGGGATCAAAACTCCTCACTCGAAAGACCAAAGTCATGCTTTAGAAAACGCTCATTCTGCGAGTCTTGCTGTACGGAGCCGAAAGCTCCGATAAGCAGGACAGCGGAGCTGATTTCGGGTTCTTTCGAAAGAAAAATTCTGCGCCGGATATTTGGTCCTGTTTGTGAGGAAGGTGAATGGAGAAGAAGACACAACCGCGAACTCTACGGGCTGTACCAAGATGTGGATGTAGTCCGGAAGGCAAGGATCCGTCGACTACACTGTCTCGGCCACATCGAGCGCATGGACATCAACGCTCCAGCTAAGAGGGCCTTCGACTCCGAGCCTCCTGGTTCGAGAAGAAGAGGAAGACCGAGCCTCCGGTATAAAGACCAAGTAATCGCGGATATAAGACATCTTGGTCTTGACAACTGGAAGCAGCGTGCCCGGGACCGTCAAGGATGGAAGGCAGCTATAGCTCAGGCTCAGATCCTCCATGGATTGCTGGCCTGATAAGTAAGTATGTAAGTAAGCCTTACTCGGAGAACAGTCCCCACTATAGTCACAGTGCCCACCAAGCTATATTGTGTGAAATCATGAATGAAGAAAAAGGACGCCCAAATACATCAAGGAGAAGAGCCAACAAAGAAGAGACTTTAGCCCTTATGATCGCGGATGCTACGTTGACGACGAAAAACGACAAATACACTAGTTTACTAGTGGAATAAAAATATTGCGCTGCTACGCGCTGAATGCTTCCGCGCAAGGATGCAGTACCGGCGCAGCAGAGTAAGAGACAGTCTCGCCAAACTCCACCGTCGGTACAAAGGAGGCTGAACACGGCAATAAATACGAGCAAACGTCGGAACTTCGTCGAGTTATGCATTGGAGTAGATAAAAATCCCTGCGGGAGAGTGTACCAAGTGATGATGAAAAAACTGAACGCTTTTTGTACATCGACCTCCACCAGAGCCCGCGGTGGCGCTGTGTTTAGTGTGTTGGACTCTGACACACGATGAGCGAGTTCGGACCCCGATAACACCAACCCCATCGGACTATCAGCATACCAGTATGGATAGAAGTAGTCGAAACAGCGAAACGGGTCATAGATGGAAGAGGATGGAGAAGAGGTGCAAAGCAGTACTGTTGGGTCATAACACTGGACGTTAGAAACGCGTTCAAAATAACGAGCAGGAAACATATCCTCGAAGCGCTTCGAAATATGAGAGTACCAACTTGCATAAGCGGAATTTTGAAAAACTATTTCCGGCAGTATTGCTTTATAGAACAGACGATGGTGTGAAGGAATAGCAGTAACTGTATGAGTCCCCCAGGGTTTAGTCTGGGATCAACCTCATGTTCGATGGCGTCCTTCGTCTTGAAATATTAGCCGGATTCATGGACGACATGGCAATAGTTGTAACTGCAAAGCTACTGGAAGAAATTCAAATTGGCAACGAAGCCTGTTGGCAGTTGCTAATATCAGTCGGTCTTACGTTAGCTGAACCTAGCTAGCTAAAAAAAAGCCGAAGCGGTCCTCATCACCATTGAAAAGAAACGCGAAACGATCACACTCACACTAGGTGGACATGAGATAGCATCCAAACCAGCTATTAAATACCTTGGCGTTATGATCGGCTCAAGACTTGCATTTCAAGAACACCTGGAGTTCGTAAGCAAAATATCCTCTCGTGTGGGTACAGCCATTGCGCGAATTATGTCCAATTTAAGAGAGCCAAGACACAGTCGTAGACATAGACGGCTGTAGTGCTTTATGCATCGCCCGTTTGAGCTGGAGCTAATAAGGTGATTTCATTCAAAAGAAAGTTCATAGCAATAAATCGGCTATGTGCGTTAAGGGTGAGTAGCGCTTACCGCACAACCTCGGAATACAGGTATGTTACCCATCGATATACTGGCGAAGAACTACAGAAAAAATCGTAAAGAGCAGACAGAAAGGGTGACTAACACGCAGTGCAGCGAAAGAGAAAGAAGCAGAGGTCGAATTGAGTGGCAACAACGCTGGAGCCTTTCATCTAAGGGCCGTTAAACTTACCGCCTTATCCCGAGCATCGACTCTTGGATAAGCCGCAGACATGACGAAGTTCACTTCTACCTCACGCAACTGCTTACGGGACATGGTTGCTTCCGATCATACCTGTACAAAGGTAGGAATGATGGCTCTTCCACTTGTCCAACGTGCAGTAATATCTCCGACGAAGTGGAGCACGTATACTTTCACTGCCCACAATTCCATCTACAAAGAGAAGCATTACAAGCAGTACTGGGAGAAACATCGACTCCGGAGGATTCAATACATCACATGCTGGAATCAGAAAACAAGTGGGACGCAGTGACGCTTATGCCCAGGACATATGTATGCCAGGAGTTGGTGAGACTAGAACGATAAATAGGGGAGAGGGAAGAACCAACAGAGTGGAGGCGAGCGGCTACGCAGCTGTACACCAACATGTACCTGCGCAACCGCACAGACAGGCAGACATACGCAGATACATGCGCCCACGTAACAAAAGTAGCTGACAAGACACATGAATATGTATGTGAAGCTGAGGGTACTGTCACCAGCGAAGGGACGGATTGGATCAGAATTAGAAGTGACAGGCAAGAGGTCATTTATAAAAATGACAAAAGGTGTCGGAGTCAAAACGGAGCCCTGGGGAACACCAGCATTTAAAAGGTGGGTGTCAGCCTTGAATCCGTCCAAAACAACTTGAATTCGAAAGGTAATTTCTAATCCATTGAAGAAGAGACTCATCGACCCCAACAGCACGCATTTTCGACAAAATGGCTTCGTGCAAAACCTTGTCAAATGCATTCGAAATACCAACTGCAACTTTCAAACATCAAATCACCAGTGAATCTGTTATGATTCCGCCGTTCGCAAGTTTTATCAACAGATAAAGCGAACATGCCAAGGTCATACAGCCCAATGGAAGGCGGCAGGGATGAGAACGGACACCTAGTAGTAGAACCGCAGTCGATGCTGAGAATATGGAGAAATCACTTCTGCAGACTGTATAAAGACGATGTTAGCCAATATACCGCTGTCAGGCAGAATGATCCACTTCTAATCGACGGAGACCGCAGAGAATTCTTTCCCCCTGACCTAGACGAAGTTTTTTTTTTTTTTTATATATATATGGGGCTACTATTAGCAATACGGCACTGCGACCTTTGCAGATCTATTGTGCCTGCTAGCCGATTAGCCGAGTGGCCTCTCCACCTCTATAATGAAATTGAGGAGGAGCCTGGGTGATCCCCTCAGGAGTCATAACTTCACTGAGAAGGATACGCTTCCTAAGATGGCAGAGAGCAGTAGTATGTGTTCTGCCGTCTCATCGTCTTCTAGACAGAGCCGACACTCAGTTTCAGACGAGAGACTAATTTTGTTTAAATGATATCTCAGACCGCAGTGTCCCTTTAGATAGCTGACTAGTCTTCTGATATCCCCTCTATTGAGTTTGAGTATGTCAATAGGGTGTTTGTTCAGGTGTCGTATAAGTCGTTTAGATTGACGGAGTCCCCGAACACTGGGACCCACCAGAAGGACAGGTGTTGCAATTTTTCCCACTTGTCCAAGAGGTAATTTATCTTAGACCCGGGAATGCCGCAGAAAGGTTCCGGACCTATGTATTTGTCGTTGGAACCTTTTCTGGCAAGTTGGTCGGTAATTTCATTGACAGTGTTTCTTTTGGCGAGGTCTTGTAGGTAGTCATGGCATTCCTTGACGGTTATTGAGTTCGTGCTGTACGAACCCAGTGCTTTAAGCGCTGCTTGGCTATCAGAGAGTATGTTGATAGTTACTCCTCTGATGCCAGTCTCGAGATTTAGATTGACGCATGTTAGGATGGCATGCAGCTCTGCTTGGAAGATGCTGGGGCTTGTTCCCAGCGCCTTCGAGATCTTGCGTTTTGGTCCAAAGATGCCGGCGCCAACGCCAGAAGCCATCTTGGAGCCATCCGTGTACCACCTGAGGCCTTTGACATTTAGCAGGGAATCACTGTTTTCCCATGCTGAGCGGTTTGGGACCAGTATTTCAAATCTCTTGTCAAAGGTGAAGGTGTGTGGCAATGCGTCCGAGACTGTAGTAATCATATCCAGCTCGGGAAAGTGTTGTAATATGGACATGTGGCCTGCAGGTCTACATGGCATATTTGTTCCCAAGCAGAGGATTCTGATTGCACTGCGTAATGCCACCTTTTTGATAAAAAGGTGCAGTGGAGCGAGTCCAATAAGTGCTTCTTGTGCTGTCGTAGGGCAGGATGGCATAGCGCCTGTGATGCCGAGACACGCTAGTCTCTGAAGACGTTGACGAAGTTAAGATTGCCATATAAAAAATCAAGTCGAATAAAGCTGCTGGCGCAGACTGTCTGCTGAGATCTTCAAGGCAGCTGGGGATGACCTAGTTGGGAGCATGCACCAGCTCATCCGTAAGATATGGTTTGAGGAAAGCATGCCCGAGGAATGGAGTCTCAGCATCGTATGCCCGATCCACAAGAAAGGAGGTCTCTCTGATTGCGCCACCTATAGAGGAATAAATCTCCTTAACGACGCCTACAAAATCTTCTCTGCCGTTTTGTGTGAACGCCTGAAGCCTTTTGTAAATAAGCTGATGGGTCCTTATCAGCGCGGATTCAGGCCAGGGAAGTTCACCATCGACCAAATCTTCACACTACGGCAGATCCTGGAAAGAACCAATGAATTTCAAGTCGACACTCACCACCTATTTGTCGATTTCAAAGCCGCATACGACAGCGTAATTAGAGCCGAGCTATACAACGCTATGTCTACCTTTGACATACCTGCTAAACTCGTCAGACTACCTTACCGATAGTTTTGATGTCAAAAAAGGATTTAGGCAGGGCGAAGCGCTGTCGTGTGATTTCTTCAACATCCTATTGGAAATGATTGTGCAAAAATCACTGGCCAATACAAGAGGCACAATCTATTTCAAATCCTCGCAACTCCTTGCATACGCCGACGATATTGACATAATAGGTAGATCGCAGCGAGATGTCAATGAGGCGTTTGCGAGTATTGAGATGGAGGCGGCGAAAATTGGTTTGACGGTAAACGAGGGCAAAACTAAATATATGCTGTCATCAAAAAAGGACGCTCACCACCGACGGTTCGAGGGAAAGATTTTGCGCGTGATTTTTGGGCCTATAAACGCAGACGGGGGATGGAGGAGAAGGTTCAACCACGAACTTTACGGGCTGTACAGCCCGTTGAATCTACGGATTCAACGCCTAAGATGGCTGGGCCATGTAGAGCGAATGGACACCACAGCTCCAGCCCGGAGAGTCTTTGAATCCAACCCCGAGGGACGAAGAAGCAGAGGACGGCCGCACTTAAGATGGCGCACACAGGTGGAAGGGGACCTCAGCCAACTGGATGTGCGGCAATGGAAAAGGCTAGCGAAAGATCGTGTTAGATGGAGGGGCATGTTGATTGAGGCCCAGGTTCACTCCGAACTGTAGTGCCCACTAAGAAGAAGAAGAATGATTCCGACATGCAATGGTTATAGCTGCTAGCGGAGATTTGATTTTATAATGAAGTAACCATTCAACGTTGTGTAAAGATTTGATGAAAATGCAATCAATTTATAATACCTATTCCCAAGCGCCAATAAAATACACTTACGGTAATCTCTCATGGAAGGGCAAGATCTTGTCATATTGGATGGCAGTGAAAAAACATCTGCCTCTGGAGTGGCGAAACTCTGACTACCCGAATCGTCATAACTGATCTCTGACGCCCGTTGATCATTATAGCATTCCAACGAACTTTCCCTTATATTAAGCTCCTTCTCCATTTTTATATATCGTCTCTGCAATTCTTGCAATTGGGCGATTTGTACATCGAGTTGTGACTTGTCCACATTCATTTCGAGATTTTTCATGATAAGCGCCTTTTGAGAGGCAATTTTAGTGCGTAATGCATGCATCGAACAGTATGATCGTGATGCATCCGAACTTCGGCCAGTTTCACATGAAGAACACGAAGCAGTATCATCATCGCTAACACAGGTACCTGGTTCGATTGAGCCATTAGGAGTTGTCACCATAACCGGAAGGCATGCGAAGTTTTTCACAGGCTCTAAACAAACGCCACTGTCGCTCATCAATTGATTGGGAATCGCTAACAAATCATTATTGTCGTTCAGCTTGCCCAATGTGCTGGGCGAAGAAAGCTTTTCAGTACAATTTGACGACGATGAGGGCAGATCAGTCTGGATGGATGACATCATTGAACTATCCGAATTAATCGTATGGAATGTATCACAAGTCTCATAAGTATCAGATTTCGACATTTCATCATTGTCAGTCAGACTGAGCTTCATTCTGAAAGTGATTAGAGAATATGTAAGACGAAATAGTAGTGAGAGATGCCTACTTACGATGATTTCTTTGATTTGACGTCGGATTTTTCCTTTTCGCTTGCGTTTAGGCTCTGAAGCTCTTTGTCCAGTTTCAGTATGTCTTCGTCAATTGTTGCGATTTTGCTTGTACCAATATTTAGCACTTTTTCCTTATCAGCAATCTGCTCCTCCAGTTTTTTTATTTCGTCGTTCTATAGGGAAGAAATATGTTCAAAAGTCAGGCAGTTCAAACAATGAAATACATATTTAGCCATCTATACAAAAAGCTGATAGGCAGGGACACTTAATAAACTACCAATACAGGGACGAAGATCTTAGCAATAGGATCAATACTAATATCTATGTATGTCCCAAAGGTAGCAAAAGTTTCTGGTCGTTTGTAAAAAACGTAAAAAACTCAACTAAGTCGTCTATACCGACGCTCATCCACAATGACATTCCAGCTGTCACCCCCCCTAGACAAAGCTAACCTACTTGCTGCCCATTTCGCAACCAGTTCTCAGCTGCCAGCCTGTACTTTGTCTCCGCCTGTACTAGAGTGCGTCAATTCCACCATGGGACTAATCCACTTCCGCACTCGTACAGTCGCAAGGGTTCTTAAAGACCTCGACATACACAAATCCGCTGGTCCAGATGGTATTGCCCCAATAGTTCTAAGAGGTGTTCTTCTACGCTGGCAAAACCACTGCGTAAGCTTTTTCACCTTTCCTACACCTCTGGGCTCTTTCCGAGTGGGTGGAAAACAGCATTTGTCCAGCCTATACCCAAAAAAGGCGAATCATCTTCTCCCTCCAACTACCGACCCATTGCACTAACGTCCCTTCTTTCCAAGGTCATGGAAACGCTGATTAACCGTCAGCTTATGAAATATCTTGAATCACGGAAACTCCTCAATGACCGCCAATGACCGGTGATATGATGGCATATCTCGCTGAAAAGTGGAATCACTCGCTTCACCAAGCAGGTAAAAGCAAAATTGTTGCACTGGATATTTCGAAAGCATTTGACAGGGTTTGGCATGAAGCCCTTTTGTCGAAAATGCGTGCTTTTGGGATCGATGAGTCTCTCTTTCAATGGACTAGAAGCTACCTTTCGAATCGTTCAATTCAAGTTGTTTTGGACGGATTCAAGTCTGATACTCACTTTGTAAATGCCGGTGTTCCCCGTTTTGTCTCCGACACTCTTTCTTATTTTTATAAATGATCTCTTGTCTGTTACTTCTAATCCAATTCACTCCTTCGCTGACGACAGTACCTTCAGCTTCTCATATTCGTTCAC
The DNA here is from genome assembly GCA_951905685.1 of Eumerus sabulonum. Classification (NCBI taxonomy): domain Eukaryota; kingdom Metazoa; phylum Arthropoda; class Insecta; order Diptera; family Syrphidae; genus Eumerus; species Eumerus sabulonum. The sequence continues at coordinate 246,528,852 of OX645060.1, forward strand.
CAGTTTACGACCCTGCACTTCGGTTGTAGATAATGAGCGGCAGCGTATGTTAAGCTCATTAAATTCCGATATCGACAGCATCATCCAATGGGGTAAAAACAATAGAGTGGAATTGAATGCTTCCAAAACACAATGCTGTCTATTGTCGTTAAAGCGTATAACTAACCCACAGCCATTATCCATGAATGGCACTTGCATCTCAGAAACTGAAAAGCTTTCCATCCTGGGTATGAGTGTTGCTCACAATCTTAATTGGAGCGACCATATATTCAGTGTCGCCAAGAATGCTACGAAATGCCTAGGATACTTATACAGATGCAAGAAATGTCATATCTGGTCCGGTGCTTCCAAGACCTCACTGCACCTACTAGACAGAATACCAAAACGAGCCATAAAACTGATAGGTGACTCCAGCATTACCAAAACATTAGACTCGCTGGAACACCGCAGGAATGTTACCTGCCTCTCCCTGTCTTATCGTTACTACCACCAAAAATGCTCTGATGAAATAGCCAGTTGCATTCCGCCCCTTCAACATTTCTCCCGCAATACACGTCTCTCTAGGAATGCTCACCAATATACTCTGAAGCCCGCTTTCGGACGTACTGTCAAATATAGAGAATCTTTCATTAACCGAACCACACGAATCTGGAACTCCCTGCCGGATTCGGTTTTCCCCCCTCAATGCAACATGCAAGCATTTAAGATCAATGTCCATCGGCATCTCCTCTATTCCTCTTCCTCTCTACCTTCTGCCCGCACTGGGTCGCCGACATAATAAGGTTATTAGACCTTGAGTGCGCGCAAATTAAAAAAAAGGAATACCAAATCGACACTCACCACCTCTTCGTCGATTTCAGCGTGTATAGAGATGAGATCCGACTGTGCAGGATGACAATGGAGAATTCTTGCTGCTCCATTAAGGTCGGTAATGAGCAAACCGAGACCTTTGATGTTAAAAAAGGATTTAGGCAAGGTGACGCGCTGTCATGCAACTTTTTCAACATCGTGCGAGAGTCACTGGCCAACACAAGAGGTACGATTTATTTCAAGTCTACTCAATTGCTTGCGTATGCCGACGACATTGACGTGATTGGACGGACACAGCGAGACATCAATGAGGCCTTTGTAAGCATTGAGGTAGAAGCGGCTAAGATGGGTCTCAACGTTAATGACGGTAAAACCAAATATCTGCTTTCATCTAAAAGAGACGGACAACACCGACGTATTGGCTAGAACGTCACCATGGGTGGATATAACTTTGAAGTGGTTAAGGAATTCGTCTACCTTGGCTCACTGATGACCAGCGACAACAACACCAGCGCTGAGGTAAAACGCAGAATCACTCTTGCCAACCGCTGTTCCTTTGGGCTCAAGAGGCAATTGAGAAGTAGAGCCCTCTCTCGGTAAACCAAGGTGACACTATATAAGACTTTAATCATCCCAGTCCTTCTTTACGGCGCAGAGGCTTGGACCTTAACAAAAGCGGATGAAGATGCCCTTGGTCGTTTCGAGAGGAAAATTCTGCGCCCTACGACGTCTACGGATACAGCGTCTAAGGTGGCTAGGCCATGTAGAGCGCATGGAAAATACAGCTCCGACCCGAAGAGTCTTCGAATCCACCCCGGAAGAAAGGCGCGGCAGAGGATGGCCGCATCAACGGTGGCGCACGCAGGTGGAAGGGGACCTTAACCAACTGGGCGTGCGGCACTGGAAACAGCTGGCCAAAGACCGTGCCAGCTGGAGACGCTTGTTGGTTGAGGCCCAGGTTCATCACGGACTGTAGCGCCACCTAAGTAAGTAAGAGTGCCCACATCGGTCAGTAAGGTTTTTCTAATAAAATTAAATTAATAAAACTAGTTTTAATCACTTTGTCTAGCCTAAGGTAGCTATGAGGATATGATTATAAAATTAATTTTAAACTGTAAAAGCTGTATGTCCTTTTCCGCCAGTGTACTTACATTTTTTCTAACAGTTTCTTTTATAAATTGTGAAGAAAAGTATTCTAAGGATTCGGCAGCTTGTAGCAAAAGACTGTCGGACAATTGTGTGTTTTCGGTGATTTTGATTCCAATCTAAGACAAAATAAATAAATAAAAATAAAAAATAAAAACAAAATAAAACCAAAACAATAAAACAAACACATCAAGAAGGAAATGAACGAAATAAAAAACAAAAATAGACGAACGAACCTCATCTAATTTTCCGCAATCTTGCAATTCTTGCAGTTCTTTAGCTACGTATTCAGAAAAATCTCGTTTTTTTGAATCGAGCTGCGTTTGAAACGCGGATATCTGTCTACACACAATATCGATCTGAACAAAAATAAAACGAACAAAAGGAAAAGGTTAAAACGAATATTACATATTAAACATAATCCACCAAGCCATGCAACTCTAAAGGACGACACTTAAGGAAATAAAGAAAAGAAAGAAAGAGTTCAACTCACTTGGACTTTTTCGTTGTTCTTCTCCCACAATAGCATATCCTTACGTGCGAGTAGTTCTCGTTCTCGACACAAAATCAATTCCGTACTTTCGACTTTTTCCTTCTCTAATCTACGAAGTTCATCAGTTAATATTCGTACTTTCGCCTTGTATTGCTCATACATTTGAACTCGTTCCTGAAAGTTTAAACGAACATTTGCAAGAATCCTTTCATTCTCCTTCTATCCCAATAACTAGCTCACTTACAATGTTGAGTTGTTTTAGGGCATTCTCTATTGTCTCGAGTATTTTTCTATTCTCGTCCTGTAGCTCCGGATCGTCACGTGAAGTCTGCATGGTCGGATGGTATTGTTTGTCCTTTTTATAAGGCGAAAGTGTACTGCTTGTCATATCGTCGTCTGCATAGAAACTGCTACTAAGTAAGTTTTCTCGCGACGATGTTATTAACGAAAGTCTTGACATGTCCAAATGTGAACGGCATAGATCTTTACGAAGTTTCGCAGCCTCTGCTGGATTATTAAAACGAAATATGTTTGTTCGTCCAAGCAGGATAATGTCGCCTTGTGAGATACTAGTTGGACAATCGATAAGGTGGGCGTTTAGCCAGCATTGAGCGAACGGACGTGGATGTAATGTTGCAAGACCATCTTTTAGTATTATGCTGCAGTGTTGCGGTTGAATTCCATCACCGGTAAGTACAATGTCTTGAGAAATTTCACATTCATCTGTCCCGATTAATGTCTCGCCTTCCTGTACGGAAACCCGTTTTACATCATCCTAATGCCCCAAAAATAATACGTTTACCTTTAGACTGTATAATGTGACACCAGTCATGACATCATTATGAATTCCTATCAAATGTGGCATCTCCGAATCGAGAACCACACCAACACCAGACTTACGTAGTCCCAACGATCTCTGCTCCTGTAATATTGATTGGGCTTCTTTCCATTTCTCCGTCCATTCTTCGGTAAGCACTTTTTCTTGTGCCTCTTTCTTTTGCAAATCTTCAAGCATCTTCAACGAAGGTGCCAGCGAACTCTATACAACGACAGAAATCAAATCCAAATGGTGAAAATGGATTTTTTTGATTGAGTTGTACTTACCACGTCACCGGTAAGCATGGATTTCAATTTATTGATCTCCTCCCTCAGTTCCCGGATCAGTTTAACATTTGAATCTTCATTTATAGTTGGTTTGTTGATGATGTTCTTAGCTCGATTAGCATAACGCAAAGTGCTTAGTGTCTCACTATAATTGCAATCAGCTGGTGATATTGCCGCTATCATGATCGTTTTACTATTGCCTCCTAAACTGTCTTTAAGAAGCCACGTTAGGATCGAGTCACGATAAGGAATATAGAGCACTCTCTTCGAGCTATCTGTTTTGACGGTCTGTTCAGCAAGGGCGGAAATAACACTGCCAAGTGTAACTAACGATTTATTTATGTGCGCCCCCTCTTTCAAGCGTTGCCCAGTCGCTCCAGTCGCGTTCGCGCGTTCACTAACAATCAATATAACACACTTGTGTCAAACGAAAGCGTACGTGTATTGTAAAACAAAATGCTTCAGTTACCTGCCCGCCAAATCCACTAAATGTATCTTGGATACCGTCTCACTGGGCATGTCGTTCATAAATACGGCCTGAACGAACGTTATGGTAAATATCGCGTGACTTCGGCTACTCGTATCGTTCATATTTGTACTCGCTGTAGTTCGTTGTAGGTTACCCCGTGATATACATTCCTTTAACATAACATCGAATTTTCAGTTTGGATCAAATAAATGTTTCTGTTACCAAATATTACCAAAATTTCATCAAAATCTGATACAACGTGCTGCGACAAATTCTCCACGTATGGGCCCAGATTTCTATGCTCACGCACTCGCAAACCATGACCTGTTGCGTGCGGTCCGAGAAGATCTTTGACTCGTTCATTATATATTTCCAAGTAGCTGGCATGGGTCTTATACCCCGTACCGGATTCTTGTCCAACTTTCATGCGCAGAAACAAAGCTTCACAAATTCTCGGTATGAGACCGGGGTTATCATGATTACCCATCATGGTAAATGTTTTTCCGCTCCCCGTTTGGCCGTAGGCAAAAACGCAGGCATTGTACCCTAAGTGGATGAGAGATGAGAAGAAAGCTTTAAATTAACAGCGCTCTTCATGGCATTACAGTGGCATATCAAATCGCGCGACTAACAGACCGATAAGTACTTCACGATCCTATTACATTCGCTTAAAGGAAAGTAAGACGAAGTAAATAGCAACTAAAATAGAAAGTATGTATATACACGCGCGAATTGTTTGGCAATAGCTGTAGATAGTAGCTCTTAAGGGCTAATGATGGATAACACACGCAACAATCACAGGTAGATTATTTCTATTACTTTTTATATTGGATATCACTATCCAGGGTATCACAGGAGGGTTATCTTATCACTACGTGACATGACATGTTCTTTTAAAAATTTGCGCGCACTCAAGGTCTAATAACCTTATTATGTCGGTGACACAGTGCGGGCAGAAGGTAGTGAGGAAGAGGAATAGAGGAGATGCCGATGGACATTGATCTTAAATGCTTGCATGTTGCATTGAGGGGGGAAAACCGAATCCCGCAGGGAGTTCCAGATTCGTGTGGTTCGGTTAATGAAAGATTCTCTATATTTGACAGTACGTCCGAAAGCGGGCTTCAGAGTATATTGGTGAGCATTCCTAGAGAGACGTGTATTGCGGGAGAAATGTTGAAGGGACGGAATGCAACTGGCTATTCCATCAGAGCATTTTTGGTGGTAGTAACGATAAAACAGGGAGAGGCAGGTAACATTCCTGCGGTGTTCCAGCGAGTCTAATGTTTTGGTAATGATGGAGTCACCTATCAGTTTTATGGCTCGATTTTGTATTCTGTCTAGTAGGTGCAGTGAGGTCTTGGAAGCACCGGACCAGACATGAGCGTTAAATTCTAATTTGGGGCGAATGAACGCCTTATAGATTGTAGCCAGATCTAAGGGTGAGAAATATTTCTTGCATCTGTATAAGAATCCTAGGCATTTCGCAGCATTCTTGGCGACACTGAATATATGGTCGCTCCAATTAAGATCGTGAGCAACACTCATACCCAGGATGGAAAGCTTTTAAGCATTGAATTCCACTCTATTGTTTTTACCCCATTGGATGATGCTGTCGATATCGGAATTTAATGAGCTTAACATACACTGCCGCTCATTATCTACAACCGAAGTGCAGGGTCGTAAAGTGGTGAACGAATATGAGAAGCTGAGGATACTGTCGTCAGCGAAGGAGTGAATTGGATTAGAAGTAACAGACAAGAGATCATTTATAAAAATAAGAAAGAGTGTCGGAGACAAAACGGAGCCCTGGGGAACACCGGCATTTACAAAGTGAGTATCAGACTTGAATCCGTCCAAAACAACTTGAATTGAACGATTCGAAAGGTAGCTTCCAATCCATTGAGAGACTCATCGATCCCAAAAGCACGCATTTTCGACAAAAGAGCTTCATGCCAAACAGTGCAACAATTTTGCTTTCACCTGCTTGGTGAAGCGAGTGATTCCACTTTTCAGCGAGATATGCCATCATATCACCAGTGGATCTGTTGCTGCGGAAACCGTATTGACGGTCATTGAGGGTTTCCGTGATTCACGATATTTCATAAGCTGACGGTTAATCAGCGTTTCCATGACCTTGGAAAGAAGGGACGTTAGTGCAGTGGGTCGGTAGTTGGAGGGAGAAGATGATTCGCCTTTTTGGGGTATGGGCTGGACAAATGCTATTTTCCACCTACTCGGAAAGAGCCCAGAGGAGTAGGAAAGATGAAAAATCTCACGCAGTGGTTTGGCCAGCGTAGAAGAACACCTCTTCAGAACTATTGGGACAATACCATCTGGACCAGCGGATTTGTGTGTGTCGAGGTCCTTAAGAACCCTTGCGACTGTACGAGTGCGGAAGTGGATTAGTCTCAGTGGATTAGTACAGGCGGAGACAAAGTACAAGCTGGCAGCTGAGAACTGGTTGCGAAATGGGCAGCAAGTAGGTTAGCTTTGTCTAAGGAGGTGACAGCTGGAATGTGATTGTGGATGAGCGTCGGATTGGAATTTAATCCGTCGAATGTGGGTGTTGCAGTCATTTCTGGCTCGTATGTACTTTTTTCGGTTTTCCTCAGAACTGTTTGCCTTGTAGGCCCGAAAACTTAGCTCCCTGAGCCTAATAGCCTAATGACATGTTTTTTTTTTTCATAATAATACGTACCTTCAAACGCGCAGTCGACAACATCGGTGCCCAAGTCCTTATACACCTGTTCCTGGGTTGCAAAATGCGCATCGCTTTCATCAAAAGACCAATATGAATAGTCGAATGTAAAATCATGAAAGTTCTCACGACCAGCATCTCGTATACACTGTTGTCTTGGTTTATACAGTCGCGTTCTTCTTTCTTCCATTTCGACGATTGATAGTGCATCCATATCAATTTCTCTGAGGAATTAGAACAAAAGGGGTAATGAACGTATTTGTCTTATCATAAAATGACTCAATGTTTTATCGTACTCCCATGCTTGTTTGAACCGAGGTTAAAAAAAAACAAAGCATGTGAACTATATATGTAGTTGCTTTAGTAAATAGGGTAACTGTAAGCCTACCTTGTGTCCAAAAGGTAGGCTAAGCTTACAAAGTTTAATGTGCAGGAACAATATGGATGATTTCATTTTAATGCAAGGACAACTTCTTACTTACTTACTTAACGGGCGCTACAGTTCGGGGTGAACCTGGGCCTGAACCAACATGCCTCTCCACCTAACACGATCTTTCGCTAGTCTTTTCCAATGCCGCACGCCCAGTTGGTTGAGGTCCCTTTCCACCTGTGCGCGCCACCTTAGGTGCGGCCGTACTCCATTTCTTCGTCCCTCGGGGTTGGATTCAAAGACTCTCCGGGCTGGAGCTGTGGTGTCCATTCGCTCTACATGGCCTAGCCATCTTAGGCGTTGGATCCGTAGACGCCTGACCAGACTCATGTCGCTGTACAACCCGTACAGTTCGTGATTGAATCTTCTCCTCCAATCCTCCTCTGTGTTTATGGGACCGAAAATCGAACGCAGAATCTTTCTCTCGAAACGACCAAGGATTTCCTCATCCGCTTTAGATAAAGTCCATGTTTCTGCGCCGTATAACAGGACCGGGATAATTAAGGTCTTATATAAGGTCAACTTGGTCGTACGAGAGAGGGCTCTATTACTCAGTTGCCCAAAGAAACAGCGATTGGCAAGATTGATTCTGCGTTTGATTTCGGAACTGATGTCGTTGTTCCAGGTCACTGCGGAGCCAAGGTAGACGAAGTCTTTAACTAGGTAGGTAGGTAGGTAGGGCCGTAGCCTTCCCAGAGTTGAGAAGAATGCACATATGCCAGGGAGGCCCGTTGTGCAGGTTTTAACCCCCTATTCATGGAACCATTTTGTGCTTCTTAAGAAGTTAAGAAGTAAGAGCCCAGGTAACGTTTCCTGAAATTGTAGAGAGCTGGACAGGCGCAGAGAAGGTGGTGAATGGATTCGACCTCCTCCTCGTCCTGACGGCTTCTGCAGAAATCATTCGGAACTATTCCTAGTTTTTGTGCGTGACTGCCAATGAGGCAGTGTCCTGTGATGACACCGATGACTTTGTAGATGTCAGTTCTTTTTAGGGAGATTATACTCCTTGTGCGTTGACTGTCAAGCCGAGGTCATATTTGTCTGGGGATGACGCAGGTATGTCCCTGTGCCCATCTTAGGTTCGTCTCGGCCCTGGCGAGATTGGTCAAATTATGTTTAATGGTTGTAAGGGGTACTCCCTCACAAGCCCCGATTGATTGTAGCGTCGTTCCTAGTTTGGCGAGTGTGTCGGCTTTTTCATTACCTGTAATGTTGCTGTGTCCCGGTACCCAGATAAGCTGTATGTTGAACTGTTCTGCCATCTCGTTAAGAGATCGGCGACAGTCGAGACTAGATTTTGATGTGTACACATAGGACTCCAGCGACTTTAAGGCTGCTTGACTGTCTGTGAGAATGCGAATATCCGTGGTGGATATTACGTTCCACTTCAGCCAAGCCAAAGCCTCTTTTATTGCCAACAGTTCCGCCTGGAAAACGCTGTAGTGATCAGGTAGTTTTAGGGCTTTATGTAGCTTGAGTTGTTTGCAGAAAACTCCACTGCCCACCCCGTCTTTGGTTTTAGACCCGTCAGTGTAGAAATCCACACAGTTTCTGCGCGGTTGAGTTTGGCGGGTCCAGTTCTTCCTGTCCGGATAGATCATCGTAAAGTTATTGTCCAAGACTATGGTGGGTTCTGTGTGGTCTAGGTTTTCTGTCATAGTTATCCTGTTTTGCAGGATGGAGGAGTGGCCAGTGACATGGCTCGCCCATTTCGAGTTGGGTTTTAGTCTTATGGCCGTGTGTGTGGCAATTTGCTTACCGAAAATATCGAGTGGTGTAAGGTCTAGTATCATGTTAAGCGCAGCCGTTGGTGTGGACCTGAGGGCCCCGGTAATGCACATACATGCCATCCTTTGTACCTTCTCGAGTTGTTTGTGGTATGTTGTCTTGTCTAGTGCAGTCCACCAAACTATCACTCCATACATTAGTATGGGTCTAACGACCGTGATGTAGAGCCATAGGGTAATCTTGGGGTTGAATCCCCATTTTTTTCCTAGGGCTTTCTTACATGTATAGAGAGCTATTGTTGCTTTTTTTGCTCTTTCAATTGTGTTGCTCTTCCAAGTTAATTTCCTATCGAGTATAATGCCAAGGAATTCGGCACTAGGGGAGTAGGCTAACCTGGTATCAAGCAGAGTGATAGGGTAGTTTTCCGGGATTTTGTACTTTTTGGTAAAAAGCCTTAACCACCTCGAACTTATATCTGCCTATACAAACGTTCTGGCCAAGACGTCGGCCGTGAGCGTCCTTTTTTGATGACAGCATATTTTTAGTTTTGCCCTCGTTTACCGTCAAACCAATTTTCGCCGCCTCCATCTCAATACTCGCAAACGCCTCATTGACATCTCGCCGTGATCTACCTATTATGTCAATATCGTCGGCGTATGCAAGGAGTTGCGAGGATTTGAAATAGATTGTGCCTCTTGTATTGGCTGGTGATTTTTGCACAATCGTTTCCAATATGATGTTGAAAAAATCACACGACAGCGCATCGCCCTGCCTAAATCCTTTTTTGACATCAAAACCATCGGAAAGGTGTTCACCGATTCGGATGGAGCAGCGAGCATTCTCCAAAGTCATCCTGCATTAGCAGGTATGTCAAAGGTAGACATAGCGTTGTATAGCTCGTCTCTAATTACGCTGTCGTATGCGGCTTTGAAGTCGACAAATAGATGGTGAGTGTCGATTTGAAATTCATTGGTTTTTTTCAGGATCTGCCGTAGTGTGAAGATTTGGCCGATGGTGGACTTCCCTGGCCTGAATCCGCACTGATAAGGACCTATCAGCTTATTTACAAAAGGATTCAGGCGTTCACACAAAACGGCAGCGAAGATCTTGTTTGCGACATTAAGGAGACTTATTCCTCTATAGTTGGCGCAATCAGAGGGGTCTCCTTTCTTGTGGATCAGGCATACGATGCTGAGACTCCATTCCTCGGGCATGCTTTCCTCTAACCATATCTTACGGATGAGCTGGTGCATGCTCCCAACCAGGTCATCCCCAGCTGCCTTGAAGAGCTCAGCAGACAGTCCGTCTGCGCCAGCAGCTTTATTCGACTTGAGTTTCGATAGGGCAATCTTAACTTCGTCGATGTCAGGGGGACAGAATTCTCTGCGGTCTCCGTCGATTAGAAATGGATCATTCTGCCTGACAGCGGTATATTGACTAACATTGCCGTTATACAGTCTGCAGAAGTGGTTTTTCCATATTCTCAGCATCGACTGCGGTTCTACTACAAGGTGTCCGTTCTCACCCCCGCAGGCTTCCCTTTATAACCTTGGCATGTTCGCTTTATCAGTTGATAAAACTTTCGAACGTCACGCCTGCAGTAACACCACGCTGTTTCCAGTTGTCAAGACCAAGATGTCTTTCATCCGCGATTACTTGGTCTTTATACCGGAGGTTCGGTCTTCCTCTTCTTGTCGAACCAAGAGGCTCGGAGTCGAAGACCCTCTTAGCTGGAGCGTTGATGTCCATGCGCTCGATGTGGCCGAGCCAGTGCAGTCGACGGATCCTTGCCTTCCGGACTACATCCACATCTTGGTACAGCTCGTAGAGTTCGCGGTTGTGTCTTCTTCTCCATTCACCTTCCTCACAGACAGGATCAAATATCCGGCGCAGAATTTTTCTTTCGAAAGAACCCAAAATCAGCTCCGCTGTCCTGCTTATCGTCCAGCTTTCGGCTCCGTACAGCAAGACTGGCAGAATGAGCGTTTTGTAAAGCATGACTTTGGTCTTTCGAGCGAGGAGTTTTGACCCCAGTTGTTTGGACAAGCCGAAGTAGCAGCGGTTGCCAAGGGCGATTCTATGCCGGATCTCCACTGTGGTGTCATTTGTGGAATTTACGTTTGCCCCGAGGTAGACAAACTCCTTAACTACCTCGAAATTGTGGCTGTCAATTGTTATATTTTATCCCAGGTGGTAAGCGACGGATTGGTTTTTGCTTGACAGCATGTATTTCGTTTTGTCCTCATTGATCTTAAGACCAACTCGTTTCGCCTGTTCTTCAATAGCCGTGAATGCCACGGCGAGAACACGCGATGATGTCGATATCACCCGCGTATCCTAGCAGCTGGATGGACTTGTAAAAGATAGTGCCTTCCCTGTTGACGCCTGCCCGTCGCACTATCTGCTCCAGCAACAGGTTGAAGAAGTCACATGACAGCGCATCTCCTTGCCGAAATCCGGTGCATGTTTCGAATGGTTCCGAGGTCCTAGAACCGAGTTACACGGTGCATCGCGTGTTTCTTAGCGTGGCGCGACACAACTGGATCAGTTTTACCGGGATCCTGAATTCGGCCACCGCCCCAAACAGTTCTTCACGATGAATGCTGTCGTATGCGGCTTTGAAATCGATGAAAAGATGGTGTGAATCGATTCGAAACTCGTTGGTCTTTTCCAGGACTTGTCGAAGTGTGAAAATTTGGTCTATAGTCGATTTGCCGGGCCGGAAGCCGCACTGGTAGCTGCCGATTAGTGCGGTGCAAAATGGCTCTAGACTTTCACACAATACGCTAGACAGGATCTTGTATGCGACATTGAGCAGGGATATACCTCTATAGTTCTTGCAAGAGGTAGGATCGCCTTTTTTGTGGATGGGGCACAACACTTACATATTATAAAAAGTATAATGACGATACAAGAAGTTCGTAGATCGATCGATTCTGTGACATTTGATCTTTTTACGCCGACGCATGCCTACGAAACTACCCAAGTTTGTCAAAGATAATTTTTTGAAGACTATAGTTAGGTACACAATATAAATGGCAGAGTTGCGGGGAAAGTACCACTTCCGTCTATAGCTAGCGAATGGACAAAACAAAAAATAAATAGCACGGGTGATGGTAGGAATTACGTCAGACCCTTGCGAACAAAAAATGCTCACAAAACAAAATCAGTGAAGCATGGAGTTGAGATCACAATATTCTGAGCGGCCCCTTTGAGGAGAAACGTCGATATGCTAGCATGCCAGATAATTAGACGTAGTCAGTTGCTTGGAGCAGTACACACTGGATGAGATCCCTTCAGGATTATGTCAAATTTAAAATCGAATGAGAACTTGTTGCAGCATTACCAAGTGCTACACATGAGGTTAATAACTTGACAGAATTCTAAGAAATGTTTGCAGAAAAAACGGTTACACACCTAAAGGTGTGTTTGTGAAAATGCGTCTCTGTGCGTCACACACATTCGTTGGGGACCGATTGACAAAAATCAAAACATTTTTGATATTGCATGACCATTATCATGGTGATTGACGTGTGTAAGGGTTGGATTGACCAAATAAGCTTATTGTGTGTCGCGCAGATGTGGTGTCGCGAGCGTGGAACGTATGTCTGGCGGGAGCGGAACATTTAAATTGAAGGATGATGAAGAACGGGAGATGCAGATATTTTCAATTCACCTCAAAGATTTTCATGAGTGAATTGATTCCTTTTTTCTTAACCACTCTTTCATCCAAATTCTCTTCTTTTTTTGCCATTCTATTCTTCTTCTTAGAGGGCATGGGCTCGGACATACAGGGTAAAGTTGCTGATTGCTCTCAACCTGGCGAGATGCCAGCAACGATCCCTATTTAAATGCCCGGGTCAAGTTGACATACGGCCTCCTCGCGGCGCCCTCTGTACAGCCTCTTCAACAACCGTTGGGAGGTGAACAAACGTATTCAGCGACAAAACCCCCACCAGAAAGGCGGTTGTGCGGCGGGCTAACAATCCGCCCACGTAAAAAAAACTTAAAGTTATGAATGTGCAAGATGCCTCGGATACACGGACGGATACTCGACGACGACAACGCACGAAAAAGGAACACGATTTGCTTGTATGCTAATGGAATGTCAGAACCCTGTACACTCCCTGAGCTGCTCATAAACTAGAAGGAATCCTCACGCAGTACAAGGCGGATATTACTGCGGTCCAGGAAATACGCTGGATAGGAAACGGTATGATGAGGGAGAAAAATTGCGACATTTATAACAGCTGTCACAAAAGGTTGCACTTACTGGGATGCGGATTTGTCGTGGGAAAGCGGTTAAGGTCGAAGGTCATCGACTTTAAACCTATAAGTGATCGCCTGGCTGTGATCCGCATCAGAGGCAGATTTTATAACATCAGCCTTATATGGGGGTGGCCGTGGTGCAGTGGTTAGCATCATCGACCGCCGAGCGGAAGGTTTATGGTTCAAATTCGCTTCATAGCCAAGAAAAAGTAGTTCCTATACGGACAAAAAGTATGCAACGCTGTTGAGAATGGAAAGTGACCAGACGTACTGCTGCAGGCATAACACTCACAGTATATGGTCAACCGAAATTCATCCTCTGCGTATGCAATACTAAAGTGCTTGAACGAATTACTACGGACTATAACCAACGCGGAATTTGGTCGGCTCTCGTCCTATCTAGGTCTAGGACAACCACCCCTGAGAGTAGTGAACGAACATCAACGACCCCAACCACTGTACTCCGTTCAGGTTGTGTGTGTCAACACATCATAAGAGAATATAAAAACTCTTGAACCTGCGCGAGTCTCTAAAAAAAAAAATAAAAAAATATGTGCACACGCCCCTACCGACGAGGCTGAAGACCCTATCAAGGAGGACTTCTATGACCTCCTGGACAACGCCTACGGAGCTTGTCCGGAGTACGATGTAAAAATCGGGCTCGGGGACTGCAACGCCAAAATCGGTAAGGAGAACACCCTTGGCGGAGTGATCGGAAAGCACAGCCTCCACAATACAACAACAGATAACGGCTTCCGACTCGCTGACTTTGCGACAGCTCGTAATGCGGTGATAAGTAGCACAAGATTCCCTCGCAAGCGAATCCACACAGCAACCTGGCGATCTCCGGACGGTCGAACCGCCAACCAAATCGACCATGTGCTCATTGACGCAAGGCACTCGTCAAACATTCTGGATGTGCGAGGGGCAAATATCGCCTCTGACCACTTCCTCGTAGCAGCAAGATTCAGAGCTCGACTGTCCAATGTCAGAAAGCTGCACCAGCCCATCAGGAAGAGGTTCGACATTGGGCGCCTGAGCACACCGGAGGTTGCCAGAGTCTACAGGGAGCAGCTGAGCGAAAGACTCTACGGTATGCCTACGTCGAACACAAATGCCAATAATATGTGGTTGCATTGCCGCTCAGCCATTCAGGAAGTAGCCGAAACCACCTTAGGATACCTACCACCTCCGACAAGAAACCCGTGGTATGATGGCGAGTGGGAGCATAAAAAGGCAGCAACCGACGAGGCGTACCAAAAGGCGCTGCAGAGGAAAACCAGGGCAGCGCAGGAAGAGTACCGAGCCAGAAGAAGGGAGGAGAAAAAACTACTGCGACAAAAGAAAAGAATCTTCGCAGCCTCCCAGCTCAAGGATATCGAGGAGTCTAGGGATAAACATAAAACACGAGCCTTTTACAAGACAGCCAAAGGCCTTGCAGGAGGCTTCAAAAAGGGTACCCTGGCTCTTCGAAACTGCAAGGGTAATCTTGTCACCGACCCGCAGGGAATAGTGGATGTATTTAAGCAGCACTTCCAGCAGCTGCTTAACGAGCATGACCAAGAGAAAGTGGTAGGGACCGAGAGGAAATCCCAACTCCAGCCGCTGAAGTAGTTCTCCCACCCAGCCTCGAAGAAGTCGGCACAGCAATTCAGAAGCTGAAGAATAACAAGGCCGCAGGCTTAGATGGCTTGCCATCTGAGCTCTTCAAGGCTGGCGGCGATGTTCTGGTAGGGAGCATGCACCAGATCATCTGCAGAATTTGGGAAGATGCCCCATCCACAAAAAAAGGCGATCCTACCTCTTGCAAGAACTATAGAGGTATATCCCTGCTCAATGTCGCATACAAGATCCTGTCGAGCGTATTGTGTGAACGTCTAAAACCATTTTGCACCGCACTAATCGGCAGCTACCAGTGCGGCTTCCGGCCCGGCAAATCAACTATAGACCAAATTTTCACACTTCGACAAATCCTGGAAAAGACCAGCGAGTTTCGAATCGATACACACCATCTTTTCATCGATTTCAAAGCCGCATACGACAGCATTCATCGTGAAGAACTGTTTGGGGCGATGGCCGAATTCGGGATCCCGGAAAACTGATCCAGTTGTGTCGCGCGACGCTAAAAAATACGCGATGCACCGTGCAACTAGGTTCTAGGACTTCGGAACCATTCGAAACATGCACCGGATTTCGGCAAGGAGATGCGCTGTCATGTGACTTCTTCAATCTGGTGACGGGCAGGCGTCAACAGGGAAGGCACTATCTTTTATAAGTCCATCCAGCTGCTAGAATACGCGGATGATATCGACATCATCGCGTGTTCTGGCCGTGGCATTGTGGAAGCATTCACGGCGATTGAAGAACAGGCGAAACGAGTTGGTCTTAAGATCCGGGGGTGGCCGTGGTGCAGTGGTTAACATCATCGACCGCCGAGCGGAAGGTTTATGGTTCAAATTCGCTTCATAGCCAAGAAAAAGTAGTTTCTATACCGCCAAAAAGTATGCAACGCTGTTGAGAATGGAAAGTGACCAGACGTACTGCTGCAGGCATAACACTCACAGTATATGGTCAAACGAAATTCATCCTCTGCGTATGCAATACTAAAAGTGCTTGAACGAATTACTACGGACTATAACCAACGCGGAATTTGGTCGGCTCTCGTCCTATCTAGGTCTAGGACAACCACCCCTGAGAGTAGTGAACGAACATCAACGACCCCAACCACTGTACTCCGTTCAGGTTGTGTGTGTCAACACATCATAAGAGAATATAAAAACTCTTGAACCTGCGCGAGTCTCTAAAAAAAAAAAAAAATGAGAACGAAACGAAATACATGCTGTCAAGCAAAAACCAATCCGTCGCTCACCACCTGGGACAAAATATAATAATTGACAGCTACAATTTCGAGGAAGTTAAGGAGTTTGTCTACCTCGGGGCAAACGTAAATTCCACAAATGACACCACAGTGGAGATCCGGCATAGAATCGCCCTTGGCAACCGCTGCTACTTCGGCTTGTCCAAACAACTGGGGTCAAAACTGCTCACTCGAAAGACCAAAGTCATGCTTTACAAAACGCTCATTCTGCCAGTCTTGCTGTACGGAGCCGAAAGCTGGACGATAAGCAGGACAGCGGAGCTGATTTTGGGTTCTTTCGAAAGAAAAATTCTGCGCCGGATATTTGGTCCTGTCTGGGGGGAAGGTGAATGGAGAAGAAGACACAACCGCGAACTCTATAAGCTGTACCAAGATGTGGATGTAGTCCGGAATGCAAGGATCCGTCGACTACACTGGCTCGGCCACATCGAGCGCATGGACATCAATGCTCCAGCTAAGAGGGTCTTCGACTCCGAGCCTCCTGGTTCGAGAAGAAGAGGAAGAACGAACCTCCGGTATAAAGACCAAGTAATCGCGGATGTAAGACATCTTGGTCTTGACAACTGGAAGCAGCGTGCCCGGGACCTTCAAGGATGGAAGGAAGCTATAGCTCAGGCTCAGATCCTCCACGGATCGCAGGCCTGATAACATAACAACATTCTTCTTCTTCTTTACACAAAGTGCCAGAACAACGTACAGTTGTCCGAATCACTCATCGCACGTCCGTAGACGACCGAAATTCACTAAATTTCACTAGAAATTTGCTTTAATCGATTGAGCTGTGTAAGAGATAGAGTCAATCCACATAGACGCGATGCATGATGTCGACTGATTGATCCTGTAAGGGCCACTTAACGTGTGACGCTAGATAATCGCTGACTAAATTGTTTTATGAGGTAAAGGTCAAAGACATCCAAACCAATAGTACATTTTTAAACCACACTTTTCACAATTCGATTAATATTCGTATTAATGTATGTATGCATTCGTAAGTTTTGGTGGCGAAAAATTATACGAAAGTTTTGTAGGTATGTATTCGAAAGGAGAAAAAAGTAAGAGGCTCCAAATCAAAAGGCTCATTAAAAACACATTATGAAATGAGTAAATCAAAAAGGTAGATAATTGCCTACAAAAAAGACCAAGAAACTTCCTACACCTTTGAGCCGACCTGCAAATTGAGTATGTCATGCCCGTGTCTACACACATAGCTTCACAAAAGCAAAAACAAGTTGCTCAATAGGACGTCATAATGAATGATTCACGAAACAATAAACGAACAAGAACTGGTTGCTGATGTGCAACAATTATCGAAAAAGGAAACGCAAAAGATTCGACTAAAAATACCCAAGGGGAATATGTATGTTTGGAAGATGTTCTTGTTTCAAGCCCAAATCGATGTATAGTCAAAAACGCAGGCCCAACTACAAGAGAAACATTATAGATTTTCAGTAAACAATGTTTTATCTTTTTCCTGGCCATTTTTGTTGACGTAATTTCACACGCAACAGTGGTCGGTACACTTACCTTGTGTTAAAGGGCCGAACCCGGACAGCAACTTTGAGCGAGGACATCTTAACGATAGCATTCAATTTATTCGGATACACAAAACCAAAAGGTCCAATTTGAATTTGGATTAGGTACACTTGTTTACTCTACAGAAATCTATACAAAAACCTTCACTTCGAACAAAACTAAATGAACAAGCAAATGTTCAAGCATTTTCCATTCACTTTCTGAATGCATTCGCTCCAATCAGAGTTAAATCACACATAAGATAAAACTAAACAAGACACTTAATGAATCCCGGTTACAAGGTAAATACGGATGCAATTTATTCTTCTGCAAACGGAAAAAAAATAACGCAAAATCGTAAAAGCACAGTCTACAGTGCCATTTGTCCACTTTGTTGTCTATCTACTGCACCGTCACTTCTGTTTTAATTTTCTATTTGTCAAATATTGAAGACATGCGAGCAGGGCAGCCAACCGTAGCAGCTGATGTGCTGTTCAGGAATTTAGTATACACATAATCACAAAAGTAAGTTATTGCTGCATGACTATAATGTCAAGTTCAATGGAATCTTTATCACGGTACTGTTTCACAGGTCATCCATTCCCGAAAGAAATGTTTTCTTGGAGAAAAACTTCTCGATTATTCGGCTAAGCAAATTTTATTTCCTACGATATTTAAAAAATAGTCAAAGCGGGTTTCACACTGTACGATTTGTCTGTACAGTATTGTTACGAATTATTCGATCCCCACACCAAATAGGGTTCGCACCACTGGATTGCGATAAACTACAATTGACTTTTTATCCAAAATAAAACACACACACTTTCCTGGTTTTACCACAGATCAACTATCTGTACAGCTTCACCACTTTTCTTTATTATCCAATACTATCCACTTTAAACTTTATTGAGCTTTTATTTTCACACTGTTTGATCACACTGACTTTTCACACGCTGTTCAATACCACAAACTGAACGAATGTCAAGGGCGAGTGTTCGCGCTTACATAGCTCTCGGTCCACCGTCTCGAACGTTCGCCGTTGGAAGTTCCCCTTCGGAAATCTCTAGAACGCTCTGACAATTCCATTGGAAGTTGACATCATTCCAATCCCCGCTTCCAGAGAGTTTTCGAACTTCGACAGCGAAATTCGAACTTAACCGTCCGCTTTGCTGGAAGGACGCTTTCTCCGCAGACGACAGTTTCTCGCAATGTGCCCCTGCTGGTCGCAGATATAGCAGCTACCTGGGAACGAGCAACTCCTACTCACTGTTGTTGCTCTGGAACTACGCCGCTATTTGCTGGAGGAACGCCTTCTCCGCAGACGGCAGTTTCTCGCAATGTGGCCCCGCTGGTCGCAGATGTAGCATCTACCCGGGAATGAACCACTCCTACTCGCCGTTGTTGTTCTGGAACTATCCTGGTCTTGAGATATGCGCCGTAATTTGATGGAGGGTCGGCATATCAAGAGCGATGTTTCACATGCGAGAGCGCTGGCAACTGTCTCCTTGAAAGATGTCTTCGGCAGGATAATCAGACTTCGTTGCGTATCGGGTTCTGTTAGCCCTTGGATGAAAGAATCCGTTTTCAGTTTTTCCACCACATTAACTGGAACATCCGCGTGGGCTAGATGAGATAGCTTCTCGATGTCGGCAGCATACTGTTGGATGGTCTCGTTTCCACGCTGCTTGCGTCCTTTAAGTTCCAGCTTGTGCATCTCCTGCATGTGCTCACTGCCGTATGTTCGATGAAGAGCTTCCCATATGGCTGTGTAGTTCCTTCTCTGGGTCTCCGGGATGGTCTGTAGAACACCAGCTTTTTTTTTTTTTTTTTTTTTGTTGAAGGCTTCTGCTATCCGCTGGAACACTCAGACGCAATCACTGGTCCAGTGTACTCCAGACAGACACCTTACATTACTGAATTTTCTCCGTTTTCCGGAGAAAAATTGGAAGGAGCTTCAGTGATGTAGAGCTAAGGGATTCGGCACACACCACGTCGGCTCCAAGGGTGCGCCACCGTATGCGAGCAAAGGCGGGACAATAACAGAGGAAATGCTCTGCAGTATCATCCTCCTCTTCGCCACATGCAGCACAGGCAGGCGTCTCACTGATGCCGAGCACGTAGAGATGCTTGGCAAAAGTGTAATGGCCCGTGATAACTCCCACAAGCCTTCTGCAGTCGATTCTCCTTAAAGACAGGAGGAATGCTGCAGATTTTTTGCAGACATCAGGGCATACGCGCTTAGTCATCCTGCAACCCGGACAATCCCTCCATCTACGGTTGTGTGTGTTAAATACACAATCGTCAATATAGGAATTTACCGTGGATGTAGGTAGACCTAGAGCGGGTTCAGGTCCTGAGAAGCTCTCCTCTGAACCCATTCTAGCGAGTTCGTCAGAGGTCTCAGTTCCTGGGATCCCAGAGTGGCTTGGAACCCAAACAAGCCTTAATGAATTTAGTCTGCCGACTCTGTTCAAGAAGGACTTGAGTTCAAGCACTAATTTGGAGCTAGTTAAGGGGTTACACACAGCTTTTAGTGCAGCTTGGCTGTCACTACAGACGCATATGCTTTCTCCCTTCCACCTGTGCTTCACAACATAGTGCATGGCTATTAGGATTGCGTATATCTCTGATTGGAAGACAGACGCATATTTTCCTAGGGAGAAGTGCAGTCGAATGTTTTCGCGCCCAAAGAAGACCCCAGCACCGGACCCCCGCCAAGATCTGGAGCCATCCGTGAAAATGCGAAGACTGTCCTTTCCAGGTTCAGTATCCAGCCATAGCCAATCCTGACGCCATGGAAACTCGACTGTGAAATTACGACGCAATAGGATAACGGGCGTCAGTGCGTCAGAAGGCATGTCCATCAGACAGGGGTCGCAGGACAATTCTTGCGCAAGCACACCGTTATTCCTATGCGAGTTGTACCAAAAGCCATTTCTCTTCAGACAAGACATGGCTTTCAGAGCACACCCTCTGATGAATATTTCAAGAATTGGAAGGTTCATCATAACATCTAGAGCAGCGCCCGGCATGCTGGGGAAAGCCCCCGTGCAGCTGAGACAAACCGTTCTTTGAAGTTTGGCGAAAGAGGCTACGACGTGTTTGCGTTTTAGTCTGTTCCACCAGACAACCGATGCATATGAGACTATAGGTCTTATCATTGCCGTGTAGATCCAAAGGACCTTTGCCGGCGATAAGCCCCATGTTTTGCCAAAAGCTCCTTTGCATTGCCAGAAAGCTGACAGCGCTTTGGTGGTTTTTGACTCAACATGTTTTGACCAGAGAAGCTTACTATCTAAGATGACTCCTAGATACTTAGCCTCCTTGGATATCGGAATGGAAGTGTCTTTTAGTACCAGCTGAGTCATGTCAGTATTTTTCCTCCTTCTCGTAAAGAGAACGACATCGGTTGACAGCCCATTTCTGGTACACCAATCATCGATCACATTTAGCGCCGCCTGTGCTTTGCGACGGACAGTCGCCAAACATGAGCCGACAGAAAGAATGGCGACGTCATCCGCATAGGCCTGGGCGTAGATTCCAGAGGCATTGAGAGCATCAAGCAGGGAATCGACCACCATGCACCATAACAGCGGAGACAGGACGCCACCTTGAGGGCAGCCCCTGTTTACGCCAGATTTGACACACTGGTCGAGGCCTGCATCAGCGGTCAATGTCCTGTGCATGAGCATTGCTTTGATCCAAAGGACCAGTGCATCATCCACGCCATGATGTCTGGCAGCGTTACACATGCTGTCAAAAGTTGCGTTATCAAAAGCTCCCTCAATGTCGATGAAAATGCCCAGCGCGTACTCTTTCCTTTCGAGCGCGCACTCAATACGCCCAACTAGGTTCTGAAGCGCAGTCTCGCAAGATTTTCCGCGCTGGTAAGCATGTTGCATCTCCGAAAGAGGGTGCATTCGAAGGGCAACTTTTCGCACATGCAACTCTACCAGTCTCTCCATGCTTTTCAGCAGGAAGGATGTTAGACTAATTGGTCTGAAGCTCTTGGCAAGTGAGTAGTCCTCTTTTCCTATTTTGGGAATGAAGACCACTTTCACTGTGCGCCAAGGAATGGGTATGTGAGCAAGTGCTAGACTAGCAGTGAAAATTCTTTTCAGAGTAGGAAGCAGCTGCCTTATACCTTTTTGCAGCATAACAGGATATATCCCGTCGGTGCCCGGCGATTTGAAGCCATCGACGGATGCCTTCAGTCGTAACCACGCGCGACGCAATATACCAGCTACGCCGAGTTATTTTCATCGTTTCAGTTGCAGTTTCCCTTGAAGGAGTGTGCAACGAGCCGATGTCGATCTGATTTCCCGGGAAATGAGTCGCAAACAGTAAACTAAGAGTTTCCGCTTTAGACTCAGTAAAGGTACCATCCGATTTTCTGAGTGCGTCTAGCCTAGTCGGTTTTCCCCGTTTGAGGACTTTAACCAACTTGCTAGTCGCACTTAGAGACTTGATCTCTTCGCAGAAGGTCCTATAAGAATCGTTCTTCGATTTACGAATAAGTTTCTTATATTCTTTCTGCTTCGACCGATACTTGTTCCAGTCATCTTCCGAATTTGATTTGAGCGATCTATTCAAGACTCAAGACTTAAGTCTAACAAAGCCGCTGGCGCAGACGGCCTGTCTGCTGAGCTTTTTAAGGCGGCTGGAGATGAGCTGGTAAGGTGCATGCACCATCTCATCTGCAAGGTATGGTCGAAGGAAAGCATGCCCGACGAATGGAATCTCAGCATCGTTTGCCCGGTCCATAAGAAAGGAGACCCCTATAACTGCGCCAACTATAGGGGAATAAGTCTCCTTAACATCGCATATAAGATCTTCTCTGCCGTATTGTGTGAACGCCTGAAACCGTTGGTGGATAACCTGATCGGCTCTTATCAGTGTGGTTTCAGGCCAGGTAAGTCCACAATAGACCAAATATTTACGCTACGGCAGATCTTGGAGAAGACGTCTTCGTCGATTTCAAGGCCGCGTATGACAGCGTATATAGAGACGAGCTGTACAAAGCCATGTCTAGTTTTAACATCCCTGTCAAACTCGTCCGACTGTGCAGGATGACAATGGAGAATTCTCGCTGTTCCATTAAGGTCGGTAATGAACAAACCGAGACCTTTGATGTTAAAAAAGGATTTAGGCAGGGCGACGCGCTGTTGTGCAACTTTTTCAACATCGTGCTTGAAAAAATCGTGCAAGAGTCACTGGCCAACACAAGAAGTACGATTTATTTCAAGTCTACGCAATTGCTTGCGTACGCCGACGATCTTGACGTAATTGGAAGAAAACAGCAAGACGTCAATGAGGCTTTCGTGAGCATTGAGGTAGAAGCGGCTAAGATGGGTCTCAAGGTTAATGAGGGTAAGACCAAATATCTGCTTTCATCTAAAAGAGACGGACAACACCGACGTATTGGCCAGAACGTCACCATGGGCGGATATAACTTTGAAGTGGTCAAGGAATTCGTCTACCTTGGCTCACTGATTACCAGCGACAACAGCACCAGCGCTGAGATAAAACGCAGAATCACTCTTGCCAACCGCTGTTTCTTTGGGCTCAATAGGCAATTGAGAAGTAGAGCCCTCTCTCGGAAAACCACTATATAAGACCTTGATCATCCCAGTCCTCCTTTACGGCGCAGAGGGTTGGACCTTAACAAAAGCGGATGAAGATGCCCTTGGTCGTTTCGAGAGGAAAATTCTGCGCACTATCTACGGTCCCGTTTGTTCAAACGGTGTATGGAGGAGAAGATATAACGAAGAACTGTACGGGTTGTACAGCGACATCGGCCTGGTACGACGTCTACGGATACAGCGTCTAAGGTGGCTAGGCCATGTAGAGCGCATGGAAGATACAGCTCCGACCCGAAAAGTCTTCGAATCCACTCCGGAAGGAAGGCGCGGCAGAGGACGGCCGCCTCAGCGGTGGTGCACGCAGGTGGAAAGGGACCTCAACCAACTGGGCGTGCGGCACTGGAAACAGCTGGCCAAAGACCGTGCCGGCTGGAGACGCTTGTTGGTTGAGGCCCAGGTTCACCACGGACTGTAGCGCCACCTAAGAAGGAAGAAGAAGATCTATTCAGAAGAATTCTGGCTTCCCTGCGAAGACTTTGGAGCTCGGCATTCCACCAGGGGACCAATTTCCTGCTGGGAGGTTTGCTGGCAGGACATGCGAGTTCAAAACAACTGGTGATGACGCTATTCAGGTTACGAACAGCGTTCTCTACCAATTGTTTCGTTCTAAGCTTAGGTAGGGCCTGAGTGGATTTCTCAAGCTCCTCTCTAAACCGTACCCAGTCCGTCCTTCTCGGATTCCGTCTAGGCTGCAAGGAAGAAACCTCACAACCCAATCGGAATTCGATATATTTATGGTCCGACAGCGTAGCATCAGGCAAGACTCGCCAGTTAGTGATGTCCTTCACATATCTGTTGGATAGGGTCAGGTCAATCACCTCCTGTCGTCTTGTCGTAACAAACGTTGGTTGAGAGCCAACATTGTTGATGGTAAGGTCAGACGAGAGAATGAAGTCCAACAGACGGTCCCCCCTTGTGTTACACTTGCTGCTGCCCCAAGCAGTGTTTTGGGCATTGGCATCGCAACACAAGATGAGACCAATCTTTTTGGCTTCACAGTACTCTACGAGTTCAGAGACTTCCTTCGGTGGTGGAGGTAGTAACGAATCGTAGGGAAAGTAGGCAGACGGAACGACGAAGTGTTCTATTGCTCCGTGCGTTTTGTAGCTTACTCGAGCAGCCACCAGATCTTGTCCACAAAAGTGCCCAAGTTTGGTTGCCGATAGTGAATTCGATATGATGAGGCCGACCCTAGGCCTTTCGGATCGCTCATCATAAAGAATCGTAGCATCACGTATACCACCAAGGCCACATAGGCGATTATTCCACACCCACGGTTCCTGAATGGATACAATGTGATGATTTGTTCTACTACATGCAATTCTACTACTTAAAAGAGCAGTAGCGGCCTTGCAATGCTGTAGATTGATCTGGATAAAAGCCATCCTGACCTTTTCAGAGGAGATGGCCGCCTCTTTATAAGAGAGCTGCTTCTCTCGACTCTTTACGGTCATTTGGATCTCCTTCTGGGAGGAAGGGGTTTTGTTGTGTGATGTGTCCGCCTCCGAGGAGTGGTTTTTGGCTATCTTCGCCTTCTGGCCTATGCTTTGATCCTTCTGGGTCGCCACATCTGCCATTTGACTCCGATTTCCCACCGCCCCACCGGAGAGGGAGGCATCGCACACTCTCTCCCTAGCGAGGCTATCCCCAGCGGCGGTCTTCCGTTTGCGGGATCCTTTACCTTTTTCGGTTAAAGCACCTGCTCCCTTCGGACGACGGTTCGGGACAGCCTTACCAGTTCGAGGATTGCTAGGACCCGTAACGACTTCGCCTTCTGCGTTCGGAGTCTGCCTGTCAGCCCCACCACCTTTTTCGGCGGCAACGTTGGCCATAGCAGAAACTTGACAGCTTCCGGCTCCGTCATTACGGGAACTGATCACGCTCTTACTGGGTAGTTGAACCTTCCCAGTAAGAGGAAGAGAGTTGGAGGCGCATGCCGAAAGTGCAGACATACTTATGCCTCCTTCAGCAGCCTTTCCCAATCGCCGACGCTTTCCGCGCTGCGCACCTTTGAGAGAGGGGTGGAGCTCAGGAAGGAGGGTCGGATCAATTTCGGTACGAGATACCTCCGTCGACCTAACCCTCTTAACTGGTTCCCCCAGAGGTTTAGCCTCGACCATTGTGCCTTCGGCTTTGTGGGTCTCTTTGCACAATTTTCGGGCACGCCTCTTACCTCTACTTTTTGGGCACACGAGCTGCTTCGCCCTTAAGCGAAATAACTAGAGCGGCCACACGATCTTCCTCTTCTCATTGGTTCCGTTCCGCTGTTGTCTCGAACTGAAGTTTAAAGATGTTAAGAGCGCTCGTGCCGTCGTAGTTGGGGGCTGTAAACTTCGATGCTGCAGCCGGTACGACGCTTCCTTGATGCTGAACGTTCTGGATAGTTTTCTCGAGTTCCAAAACCTTCTTGTCCGGTGTCTCGATTCTCTTTTCCTGATTATTTTCGAGATCTAAAACCTTCTTATCGAACCTCTATTCTAGTGTCTCGATTCTCTCTTCACCGTTCTGGAATCGATCGTCGACGGCCTGCTGGATGTTTCTTAGGCTTTCTCGATTGTTCTCCAGGATCCCTTCTAACGTCTCCAGCTTCTGGCCCAGGGAAGTTGAATTTTCCTCCAGCCTTTGATCTAGTTTCTGGCTCAGGGAAATGGAGTTTTCCTCCAGTTTCTGACTCAGAGAAGCGGAATTTTCCTCCAACTTTCTACTTACGGCAGCGGAATTTTCCTCCATCTTTTGACTCATAGCATTAAGAGCGGCGAGAATGTGCTGCATGTCGAATGTTGGCTCACTGGATGTCGACGGCTTCTCCACCCTGAATTCGTAACTCTCCCAGTCGACACCTTCTTCCTGCAACGCTGATCGCAGTCTCTCCACCAGGTTGGCTTTACTTCCCACTGTGGATAGCTCTCGAGCATCCAGCTCTCTTTTCAGTTGTTCGATGGTCAATTTTTCCAATTTTGCCATTTTCTCACTTTTGCAATAATTCACTTCACAACTCAAATACAGTTTCACTCGTTTACTCGCAATCCCACTTCTGACACCAAATGTTAGGAAATATTCGATCTCACACCGAATAGGGTTCGCACCACTGGATTGCGATAAACTACAATTGTCCTTTTATCCGAATTGAAAACACACACACTTTTATTGTTTCACCACAGATCAATTATCATCATTCCAATCTCCGCTTCAAGGGAGCTTTCGAACTTCGACAGCGAAATTCGAACTTAACCGTCCGCTTGCATCTCCGCAACAGTATTGAATAATAAAGAAAAGTGGTGAAGCTGCACAGATAATTGATCTGTGGTGAAACAAGAAAAGTGTGTGTGTTTTCAATTCGGATAAAAGGACAATTGTAGTTTATCGCAATCCAGTGGTGCGAACCCTATTTGGTGTGGGATCGAATAATTCTTAACAATATGTATCCTTTCGAATTGGCATCTACTAGAAAAGAGACCTTAAATTGAGCAACCAACCAATATAACTTGAAAACGACTCTTATTTAGGGAACTAGGTATTTTAACAAATATATTTACATATTTCAATCAAAATCTCTGTGGCACTTCATGGCGACACCACTCGAGTGCATATTCATATCCAAGAAACGTTGCTGCATTAACCGGGATTGCTCTCGCAACCAGCATCCAACTTCCTCTGAAAAGGCTTCGCCAACCGTATCGCTGCAAATAAAAATGTTAAAAAAAAAAAAAACCAAAAACATGCATCAGATTCTGAATTACCAATAAATTAACTTTCATGCAGTGCCGTATGTTCTTGTATCGAGCATTCTCTTCCGCCTGCATTATAGTCTTGACAACATCAAAAGGTATCACACATACCCATGACAGGATACCAGCAAATGCTCCGGCCAATGTTGTGATAAAAGTATTTATTTGTGAATCCGTTTTACTAAGCTTTTGTTTACGCTTCTGAATGAAATCCCTTTTGTCTAAATAGTCCACTGTTACACGATACGTCAGCATATAAATACCATAGGGAAGGACGTCTCTAATTGGCAATAAGTGGTCTTATAAGAACATATATACATACAAGTACGTATATGTAGACATATTACCGACACATCATTGGCAACAGTCCTCTATACAATCCAGATATACCGTCCGTTTTCAGAATTTTCATAAATAACCCCAAGGGTGTCTTCTTCTGTCCAACAATGTACTCATTGTAATCTAAGCAACAAGTTCAATCATATCAATCAATCATAAGATTTAAAGTAAATATTGGAAACCTACAGAAATGCGTTTGAAGTCGAACTTTAATTAATTCGATCGGACAAGCAATGAACGATTGAACGAATCCTGCTATTGATCCCGCCGCAAATATGTGCTTATATTCCAACTGTTCACGCTGATAGTCACTGTGGCATACTCTCTGAAGTTGCCTTAAATGATTGCCGTATATTCCGAATAATATTGAATTGATCGCACCGGTTGTGACCAATGGAAAAAACATTCCCCTGTAGAAGCCTTTAAACTTTATTGGGTTGATAAAACGTTTGTATATAATGTACGAACTCAGCATGCCTGTAGGATAGAAAACCTTCTACTACTTGCAAATATACACTTTTAAAAAAGAATCTATTTGGGATCAACCAGAAAACTTTGTACTTGTAGAAGTCATCTTTAACTTTTAACGAGGTGGCCGTGGTGCAGTGGTTAACATCATCGACCGCCGAGCGAAAGGTCTATGGTTCAAATTCGCTTCGTAGCCAAGAAAAAGTAATTCCTATACGGAAAAAAGTATGCAACACAGTTGTGAATGGAAAGCGACCAAACGTACTGCTGCGGGCATAACTCTCACAGTACATGGTCAATTGAAATTCATCCTCTGCGTATGCAATTATAACACCAAAAGTGCATGAACGAGTTACCGTGGATTATAACTAACGCGAAAATCTGGTTGGCTCTCATCCTATCTAGGACAAACCACCCCTGAGAGCAGTGGACGAACATCTACGACCCAAAACCACTGCACTCCGTTCAGGTTGGGTGCAAACCTGAGCGAAACCCTTCCTCTCCCTTTTACCTTCGTTCGCACAACGTTCAAAACGTGATAAGGCCTCAGCCTTGAGTGCGTGTTTAACTATAAAAAATAAAAAAATAAAAACTGCAATAATAACTATGAATATGTCGATCTTAAAGAAGAATATAAAAAAGATTTCCCGATAATTGAAGAAAACCTGTGTCATTGTCTGGAGTACAATGGACCAGTGATTGCGTCTGAGTGCTCCAGCGGATAGCAGAAGCCTTCAACAAACAACATCAGGCGGTGTGTTGATGAATATAACACACTTAATACTGATGATGATACTTTAACAGAAAATGATAGACAAATTGTTAAAATTGTTGGTGAATCCAACAGAAAAAAAAATTTGTAGAAAATGCAGATATAGATGTATTAGATAGAATATCAATCATACAATAGATAGAATATGTAATGCCGCATTCAGATTTTTGCAAAGTAATTAGACAGCTTAATGTGGGACAGTATAATATTTCATATTCTTTACTGGTCCAGCTGGAGCTGGACGTATGTATTAAAAATGTTGATGGACATAATCAATCGATTCTTTTTACGCATGATTCTCATAAATGTGCATATTTAGTTTGTGCGACTACAGGTAAAGCAGCAATAAATATCGATGGGACCACTGTTCACACTGCTTTTAATATACCTATCAACAGTAATAAACGTATGCATATAAAAGCAAGTTTTTTTTCATTCATTAAGCTGCGATATGCGAGAAGTATCAACAATAATATATATTGACTATGTTTTGAAAGCAATTCGACCAAATCCAATAGGGCACATTGGGGGATTTGATATGGTTTTATGTGGCGATTTAAGTCAACTAACACCATTTCGAACTTCACCGGTGTACAGAAGACCAGTAAATTGTTTACATCAACAAATGTTGTGGCAAAATCTAAAATATTTTATTTTGAATGAAATTGTTAGGCAATCAGAATTTTTTCAAAAATATTAACAAAAATAGTCAATGGAGACAAATTGAAATATAAATATATTGAATTATTAAATTCAGTTTTGTCGATAAAAACGGAATATCGTACACGATACCGTTCGTTTATTTCACAAAAATGCAGATGTCGAAAATTATAATTATAATTGTCTTAATGTGCCAGGAGTAGTCCAAGTTTTAGCGATTGATGATACTACTAAATGTAATACGAAAGAGCAAATGGAAAGTACTATCCGAAGAATTTCAAAATTACCCTTAACAGAATCAGGAAACATGCATGCTAAATTCTTATTATTGCTTCATACACCGTATGTTATAACTCAAAACATTGATAAAAGCGACAAATTAGTCAACGGATCGTTTGGTTAGTTGCGATTATTTTTTTCTTCTTTTTTTTTTTAGAGACTCGCGCAGGTTTAAGATTTTATATATGTATATTCTCTTATAATGTGATAGACACACAACTCTCAGGGTGGTTGATAGGACGAGAGCCGACCAAAATCCGCGTTGGTTATAGTCAGTAGTAATTCGTTCGAGCACTTTAGTATTGCATACGCAGAGGATGAATTTTCTGTTGACCATATACTGTGAGTGTTATGCCTGCAGCAGTACGTCTGGTCACTTTCCATTAACCTCTGTGTTGCATACTATTTGTCCGTATAGGAATTATTGTACTTTTTCTTCGCTATGAAGGAATTTGAACTATAGGCCTTCCGCTCGACGGTCGATGATGTTAACCACTGCACCACGGCCAATCCACACGTGCGATACATAGAAAACGATGATAAAGAAACTGCCAGAGTTAAACGTGTTTGGATTAAATTTACAAATAAACCAACCGATCTCAAACGGCAAATTAAAACAGCATACCATGCAGCAACATTAAACATAACCAAAAACTGTACGCCAATTGTTCGTCGTTCGGCACCGATTAGCCTGCACTCTTCGTTTATAAAAGCAAAACGTTTTCAATTTCCCCTGTCGTCCTCTAGACAGAGCCGACACTCAGTTTCCGACGAGAGACTAATTTTATTTAGATGATATCTCAGACCGCAGTGTCCCGTTAGGTAGCTGACCAGTCTTCTGATATCCCCTCTATTGAGCTTAAGTATGTCAATAGCGTGTTTGTTCAGGGGTCGTACAAGTCGTTTAGATTGACGAAGTCCCCGAACACTGTTCCAGAAGGACAGGTGTTGCGATTTTTCCCACTTGTCTAGGAGGTGATTTATCTTAGACCTGGGAATGCCGCAGAAAGGTTCCGGACCTATGTATTTGTCGCTGGAACCTTTTCTAGCAAGTTGGTCGGCAATTTCATTGCCCTTAATACCTTTATGTCCTGGCACCCACCAAAGTTTAACATTGTTTCTTTTGGCGAGCTCTTGCAGGGCGTCATGGCATTCCTTGACAGTTTTCGAGTTCGTGCTGTACGAACTCAGTGCTTTAAGCGCTGCTTGGCTATCAGAGAGTATGTTTATAGTTACTCCTCTGATGCCGGTCTCGAGATTTACGTTGACGCATGTAAGGATGGCATGCAGTTCAGCTTGGAAGACGCTGGGACTTACTCCCAGGGCCTTCGAGATTTTACGTTTTGGTCCAAAGATGCCGGCGCCAACGCCAGAAGCCATCTTGGAGCCATCCGTGTACCACCTAAGGCCTTTGACATTCAGCAGGGGATCACTATTTTCCCATGCTGAGCGATTTGGGATCAGTACCTCAAATCTTTTGTCAAAGGTGAAGGTGTGTGGCAATGCGTCCGAGACCGTAGTAATCATATCCAGCTCGGGGAAGTGTTGTAGTATGGACATGTGGCCTGCGGGTCTACATGGCATATTTGTTCCCGAGCAGAGGATTCTGATTGCACTGCGTAATGCCACCTTTTTGATAAAAAGGTGCAGTGGAACGAGTCCAATGAGTGCTTCTTGTGCTGCCGTAGGGCAGGACGGCATGGCGCCTGTGATGCCGAGACACGCTAGTCTCTCTACCATATTAATGAAAATAAAAATTACGCGGAATTGAAAACAGAATTCAAACGCTTAGAAGAGGTTACAGTTGAAATGGACGATTTGAAAAATATATACATACGTATTTAACTAGATCAGTGATAAAACAAGGAAGAATGTTGCCAGCTGTGTTCGGGGTTCGTTTATTCACAACACAAGTTCCGCCGGTAAATTTCACAGCTATGTTGCCTGAATTGAGAGGAAGTAGTATGATACAGTCAAAGTGGTCCAAACTTGCTACACCATCATATATATATACATGCACTACATATTATCAACTTTTCGGGATCTAAATTGACGAAAGCTGGCATTTATTTGGATTTATCTTCGGATTGCAGCGCTATCAAATTCATCAAAATTGAAGAACGAACATCTATACATTTGTCATCTTCTGTTTTAAATAATTCGAAAATAAATAACAAAAAAAACTTGGCGCACCCGACCTTTCGGTCTCTTATTAGATTGGCTGTTATTAGCCAAATCCATTATTTCGTGACAACGTCTATTATACGATTTTATGAATGAGGTATAAATACTATATATTCAACAATTACATATAATTTTTTAATTGATTTCAATGTTTTATTTTCATATTACAGTATTATACATGTATTTAATTGAATAAGACAATTTTATACTCAAACGTTGAAGTGTTCTTTATTTCTAATATTCTATTAACAATAGGTCTATGATATGATTTTATTTGATTTAATTCCACTAAACGACGCCGAATTTTTTTTATCTGACATGTTGATAATTCTCGCGCGAGCTCACTACTACATTCTCGCTAGGCCACGCCTACTCACACGGTTAGTCTACATTTTTCTGCGTTTTTTGCGTTTCGGCATCCCATATTTCAACGCTAACCGATTTAATAGACGTTGTCACGTCAAAAACAAAAGAATGATGAATCCACGGACAACGACAGCGACCATTTTGATTAATTATAAAAATGTAATGTAACGTAAAAAAAAAGGAAAAATGTAATATTAAATACATACACGCATTTAAAACAATTTATGAGTTTTCTGTTCTCATTCCATCGCAAAATATTGTAGGTCATTTTCAATGATATCGTCGTTCGAGATTTATCGCAAAGACTGTTCATTTTTTTCAAGTGTTACTTGGTTTTCTTTCGACAAAATGGCAGGTTAGAGATATTGTATGTATGTTGGCGTTACAGTCCATGAAGGACCTGAGCCGATCTTCTCTCAATCACCCATGTTGTGTGTGCTTTACTTTTCCCATAGGTGAAAGGGAACCCCGCTGACGAGAAACACCGTGAAAACACGTTCGATGACATGGCTGTGTCGGGATTCGATCCCGTGTCATCGGCGTCAGAGGCCAACACACTACCCACTGCACCACGGTGCTCTGAGGTTAGAGATATTGGTTCATTGAATTTTATCTTTAGATCACGTGTTTTATGATTATTTGGGAGATATTTTGCGAGAAGGCAGTGAGGGTGATATTATGACAAGTTTGATTCGTAAACTAAATGCACCAAATTAGAATCCGGAAGAACAAGAGCGACTTGAGACGGAAATTGGACACATTTTGGGTCCGGAATTCGAACCATTTGAATCAGGTGAGGACTTGGACGATGAAGACTACGTGACAGAAGAAGATGAAAATGTGGATGAGGCGTCCGATGTTGAACAAGAGATTGAGTAATAGGTCGATTTGGATGATAACGATGATGATTGTGCGAAGGAATTGTACAAAGAAGCACCAACCGCGATTCCATCATCCAGTGCTGTTGCACCAGATTACGTGGCTGCTCCTGTTCAGGAAGACGGCTTACCGTTCGAAATATCACAAGATATGGAAAACGAATCCACCACCTTTTTTTAGGGCCACGTTCGCATTATGTGCGACATTACGAGGAACATTGCCATATCACCGAGCCATCTTCAAATCGTCGTTGTCCCCCGAAATCGTGAATATTATCGTGCGGGAAACTAATCGAAAAGCCTCCGAATGCTTTTGACTATAGAACGAAGCTTATTCTAATAAAGAGCATAAAGTGTAGACGATGACCAGCAAGGCTTCTTTGGAATGTTGCTGTTTGCTGGTGTGTTGCACGCCAATTCACAGCTAGCAAAAGAATTGTAGGTGAGTTACAATATGCCAATCTACAAAGCCACCATGCCCTTCAACCGGTTCAAGCACTTGGTCACATACGTTCGCTTCGACAACCGTAACACTCGTGCAGGAAGGCTTTAACATAGCAAATCTACGGCCATAGACGATGTATGGCTCATGCTGGTGTATAACTTAGAGAGAGAATACATATACCCCGGATTGCCAAGTGACCGTCGATGAGCAATTATTTCCATATCGCGGACACACTAGGTTTACAAGTAAGCCCGCGAAATACGAAATAAAGGTTCGGTGGATTTGCGATTTCGTTTCAAATTATCCCCTGAAAGGAATAGTATATACGGGAAAATCAACAGGTAGCCAACGAGAGCTGAACCAAGGCGAGCGGGTTGTCATGAAATTGATGAAGAAATACATGGCCAGCGGACGTTGATAACTTCTTTTCGTCAATCAATTTAGTATCATCATCTATGACGAGTTGAATCCAGCAAGCAAAACGCAGCAAAAAAACGCCGTTGACTTGTCATTGAATCGGCGCGGTAGCTGGTAATGCCAATATGATTCGCAGGTGTGTTCACACCAAGCAAGCTGTGCTAAGATCGACGATTTCCAAGTAATGTCACCTTTTTTATTGTCGTTCGAATGTCAAAAAGGGTATAATGTTACATGGTGTTAAATGGCTAATTTGGAGTGATGCCAATACAACATCCCCCTTTAAACATTATACTAAATCATTTTGATTTCAACTAAATATTTCAGTCCGTATAAAATTATTACAGGTGTGCTACTATAAACTTAAACTATAATTCAATTATAAATTATTATAATTTTGATAAATCAATTCGATGATTATTACAAACTCATTTCTTACAAAATTTTGTTCATTTGTTTATTTACTTATTTATGTTGTTTTTTTTTTTTTTTTTTTTTTTTTTGTTTTGTTCTTTCTTCTTCCTTCTAAGCGCGATATATTCGTTTCCCTGATCTGGTTACTAAAGCGTCATGTGATTCCCGTCTGTGTACCTGATTTTGTTCACTGGTTGCTGCGCCCGATTCCGATGGTAACTGCGCATCCTTAAGTATCCTTTCTTCCCCCTCTGCATCTTGACCCGTCTGGTGACTCTGAAAACGCCTCCTGGATATGAATTGGAATGAGGACTTGGCTGTAACGAATCTAAATAGGATGCTTTAATAAGATGAAATCTGTTTCTACGAATAATGCGCTTATTAGTGTCAATTAGGTATGATCGATGCTGCGTTTTTTTTATTACTCTCCCATGTCGTCTGAGGTCAGTAATCCAAACAAAATCTCCTGTTTGCAACTCACTCAACTCCCTTACTCCATGCCTGTCATCGTAGCTTTTTTTGTATCGGCGTCTGTATAAAGCTTCCCTACTGTTCAGGTTTTGCAAATTTGGCTTATCCTTCAAGCTCACATCTGGTAAGTTGTCCCGTAGCCTTCTTCCAAAGCTAAGTTCTGCCGGGCTGAAACCATTCCAAAGTGGTGTATTCCTATATGTTAACAATGCTAGCTCGAACTGTCCAGTATTCTTTTTGAGAAGGTTTTTTACTATTTTTACACCTGCTTCCGCAGCGCCATTTGCTTGATGATACTGGGGGCTACTTGTAGTTATTTTGAATGACCATTCTTCTGCGAATTTTCGAAATTTTGATGAGTCTAAATTTTGAAATTGTGTGCCACTGTCGGTGTATATATATTGAGGTATGCCATGACGACTAAAAACGGTTTTACACACTTGTATGATGTCTTCCATTCGCATCCGTTTTAACTCCTGGACTTCCAAATATCGAGAAAAACAGTCGATTAGTACGACGTACCATTTGTTTTCAAATTTGAATAAATCCATTGCGACCTTTTGCCAGGGGTAATCCGGAAATTTAGAAGCTACTAATGGTTCGTGTCTATTTTTTGCATGTTGAATACACATTGGACAATTTTTTATTTTTTCCCCTATTTCTCTGGAAATTCCTGGCCACCACATAGTCCTTTGCGCTCGTATCCTGGTTTTTGTTATGCCCAAGTGCCCCTCGTGTAGTTTCGCTAGCATGATACCCCTAAGGCACTTTGGAATAATCATCCTATTCCCCCGTAAAATCAGATCATCTATTATGGACATTTCACCCCTAACAGAGTAATAAGGTTTCATGTCAGAACCGAGTTTTTCCCTTCTTGGCCATCCCTCGTTGAAATACTTCCTAAGTTCCTCACACTCTGTGTCCGCTAATTGTGTTTTAATGATACGTGTCATGTTCTCATCTTTTGTATGTATATTCCTTAGCGATATAAGATGAATATACGCATCTATTTCCTCCTCCATTTCGTCTGAAATCGAACAATTTTTAACGGGCGTCCTGGACAAGTGATCAGCAACAACTAAATTCTTTCCTGGTATATAATTTATTGAGAAATCGTATCTCATCATCCTCATGCGGATACGTTGCAATCGTGGTGAGAGATCATCCAAGCATTTTGTTTTTAAAAGTTGTAAAAGTGGCTTGTGGTCAGTTTCGACTACGAAATGCCTTCCTATTATATAATTTTTAAATTTCTCACAAGCCCATGCAATCGCTAAAGCTTCCCTTTCAATATTAGCATAATTATTTTCAGCTTGTGTTAACTTCCTTGAAGCATACGACACTGGATGTATATTACCGCCATGTCTCTGTAAAAGTACGGCCCCTAAGCCTAAAGTAGAAGCATCACAAGATACGATTGTTTCTCTCCCTGGATCATACATCTTCAATGTTGGCGGTGATGTGAGAAGATTTTTGATTTCATTGAACGCTTTATCCTGTGCTTCTCCCCAAATAAACGTATTTTTTTTACAAAGCAAACTTGTAATCGGCTCCAGTATCGAAGATTTCTTTGGGATATATTTACCGACAAAATTTACCATACCCAGGAACCTCTGAACTTCTGTGCGGTTGGTTGGGGCTTGCATTCTCACAATCGCATTAATCTTCTCCTCGTCAAGTCTTATTTCCCCTTTAGTTATCGTGTGTCCTAAGTACGAAATTTTTGTTTTTCCAAAAACCGATTTTTCTTTGTTAAGTGTCAATCCTGAATCTTGTATTCTTCTAAGTACAGCTTCTACACATTGATCATGCTCCGTAATTGTGTTACCCCATATGAGGATGTCATCCATGTGTACTGTGCAATTCTTCATTCCCGCCAGAATCTGTGTCATTTTCCTTTGGAAGAATTCCGGAACCGATGTTATTCCAAACGGAAGCCTCAAAAATTTATATCTACCAAACGGAGTTAAGAAGGTTGTCAGGTCCTGAGACTCGCTAGACAACGGGATCTGCCAAAATCCACTATTAGCGTCAAGTTTTGTAAAATACGTTGCCCCTGTCAGTTGTGACAGTGAATAATCTATACCCGGGATCGGGTGTATCTGCCTCCTTACCCATTTGTTGAGTCTTCCTAAATCTACACAGATTCTAATGCCACCTTTCTTTGGTACGATGACCATAGGCGCACACCAATCTGAAGCTTTCTCTACAGGCGCTATTACCCCCTCTCTTTCCATTTTATTCAACTCCGCCTGAACCTTTTCTCTTAAATGTACCGGGATTATTCTAGGGGTAGTAATCGCGTATGGCTCAGCTTTTGGCTTAAGTTCGATGACATAATTTTCTTTGAATGTTCCTAAGCCACCAAATACTTCCTTAAATTCCTGTACCCAGTTCCTTGAACAAACTTCAAATAATTTTTTGATCAACCCAAGTTTTTCTATTCCCGTTTTTCCCAGTAAAGGCGCAATTGTATCCTTCGTAATATAAACCGTCTCGTCAATATATGTTTTCCCGTATTTTAAACAAACTTTGGCTTTCCCCAGTACATTTATTTTTTGCCCAACTCCATATAATTTTGCTCCCGTTTTCTCAATGCACATGTTCCTCAAATCTCCCACTGCTGACCAGGGCACTAATGTTACGTCTGCACCTGTGTCAACTTTAAATTTAATTTTTTTATTATTTAGTCACAAATCAACAGACCACTGATCTGTGACTAACCCTACGAAGTATTCCTCTTCTCCCTCTACAACCTCACGTACCCCTTTTGTCCTACAGGCTCTTGCATAATGTCCGCACTTGTTACAGTTTTTACAAATTGCATTTTTTGCCGGGCACCTATCATAGCTATGTCGTTCGTACCCACACCGCATGCAATTTTCCACTGCCCCCTTTATTTCCCGTGTCGGATGAGTACCAGATGAGTGTCTCTGTTTTGATTTGTGTCTCCAATTTTTTTGACTAGCTACTCGGCGTTTTTGATCACTGGACTGTACGACCTTGCACACCTGATGTGCCGGTAATTGAAGATCTTTCTTTTGTCGATACAGTTCTTCTACCTGTCGTAATGAGCAGATTGCTTTCTCCAAAGCCAGACATGGATCGAGTTGTAACCTATCACTCAGACCTTCGTCTTTCATGCCTACAATTAACGTCAATAAAATCATTTCATCTAAGAGACTTCCCCATTCACAATGTTTTGCTAATGCATATAAAGCAGTAATAAATTCTTCGCCTGATTCATCGCCTTGTTTTCTCTTTAGAAATTTAGCCCTTTCGTATATTACATTTTTTTTCGGTACAAAAAATTCCCCAAAGTTATTTATGCATGCTGTGTAAGTTTCAGGTTGTGGTTTAAAAGAAGCGTAAATTTCCTCGGCTTTTTCGCCCATGCAGTATATAAGAATGTTTACCTGTGTCTTCTCCGCTGCTTCCTGTAGACCATTTCCAATGCGGTACCTCTCAAATCGCCTGATCCATTTTTCCCATTCTGATGGTACAAATGAAAATTCTTCCGGTGCCGAAAGTGCCAATTGAGCCTGCATTTTGGGGTTTCTGGGAGGAGTAAGTGGTGGGACTGGTGATGATGCTCCTGCTTTTAATTTGGATGTGGTCGCCGCTTGTAATTCCTTCGATTCCTCGGTCATTGCATGTAATCACACGTGTTCGATAATCTTTTTTTTTTTTGTTTTGTTTCATAAATTCATTTAATTACCTATTGGAGTTCCTATTATTACGTTTTAATTTGCCGATTGATTTATGTTCCCAGTACTTTGCTTCTATTTTTTTTTACTATTTTCCATTGAATTATATTTCCCTTCGTTCTTTTTGGTTACCGCTGCCACCATGTGCTAAGATCGACGATTTCCAAGTAATGTCACCTTTTTTATTGTCGTTCGAATGTCAAAAAGGGTATAATGTTACATGGTGTTAAATGGCTAATTTGGAGTGATGCCAATACAACACAAGCAATGAATCTTTTCAATGTCATTATAAGAATACTCGTTTTATGATATTTTCATATTTAGAACACATACTAACCGTGTTCCCAAGCCTTTACAGAGAAAGATTCAAAATATTACACAAACATAAACGGAAAAACTTTCAAGAAATCCCATTTAGGAAAGTTGTCAAATTTTTGAGGGAAGCTCTAAGATTCTAGAACAAAAGAGGGGGTACAATATGTAGATCTGGTGTCCTTATGGGACACTCTCCGTGGCCTCAATTCAATTCAATCATATTTTCACGCACCAAAACACACATACATACATACTAGCCACTTACATTAACATACAACCACATATTTAGTAAATCTCTGGCTTTCTTGAATTCCCTGTTCTGAAATATACGTATTTAATATGTATGGGTCTGGGCTGACCCTTTATGCTCCATTTACCGCCTAATATGCCATCGCTCATCGGAGGGTTAATAAAAAAAACCGGCCAAGTGCGAGTCGGACTCGCGCACGAAGTGTTTCGTACCATCTGTATACATATATGTATAAATATGAAAGAGACTATGTATGTTACCTCATCAGATCTTGGTTGTAGAAATATGGGAAAAAGTTTGCAGCTAGGATTAATTCATCAAAGACACAAAAGAGATCAAAACTGGGAAGTTTGCTACTGGTTTTGGGATATTGTCGATTTAATCGAAAATATGAGTTCTTTTTATCTACATCCAGTAAATACTCAGGTTCCTACTCATTTTGCGCGCTCCCCAGGTACGCTGTTAGATTTGTTTTTTTGTAAATAATACCGACAGAGTACTACTTTATGACCAGTCTTCTGCACCAGCTTTCTCTAAGCATGACCTCATCTTCCTAACTTATGACTTAAATATGAATGTCCATGCTTGCAGGACAAATTATATGTATCGAGATCTTAAAAATATAGATATATCTTGTCTTCAAGAGAATATTAATAGCATTCCATGGAATTTGGTTTACACGATGCCCTCACCGGATGATCAAGTGGATTTCATCCACAGGCATATAAATAATCTTCTCCTTGAGTTGCATGCTCCAATCAAAGTTGGAGAGGTTAAGGAAAAACATAAGGCATGGTTTACGAACCAAATTCTAGAATTAATGAAGCAACGCGATCAAGCTTATCGAAGATGGAAACGTTTCCGCTTGGAAGAGCTCCACCGAACATACAAGCACTTAAGAAACAAGGTCATTCGTGAAATAAGAGTTGCAAAGACACACTTTTATTCAATTCGTCTAAATACGAATGTGAATGGGCGCAAACTTTGGAGTAACCTTCGTAGTTTAGGGTAGGCAAACAAAAACTGGATTGCACGACCAACATCGACTGCAATGAAATTAATCGTAGGTTCTTATCGATCCCAGCTCCCGAAGTTTCGGCAACAAACTCCTATAATACTCCTGATTGAGTAGTGGCTCAGCCACACACTTCTTTTAGTTTTCCAAGAATTAATGACACAGATATTCTCGAAAGTATTTTATCAGTGAAATCGAATGCTGTGGGGGTCGATGGAGTTCATCCGGTCTTTGTTAAAATGATTTTGCCACTACTGCTTCCATATATCACTCACGTAATTAATACCATATTTATGACTAGCATCTTCCCTCACCAATGGAAAATGGCTAAAACAATACCAATCCCCAAGAGCTCAATAGGTGATCAGTTTAGGCCTATATCGATTTTGCCATTTCTCTCAAAAGTCTGTGAGCGAATTATGCATAAGCACCTAAATAACTACTTGCAACGTAATAACTTGCTGGTTTCGGTTCAGTCTGGATTTCGTACTGGGCATTGTTGTATAACTGCTTTGCTTAGTGTTATAGAAGACATACGAGAAAAATTGAACAGTGGCTATGTAACTTTTTTGGTGCTTTTAGATTTCTCCAAAGCTTTTGACATGGTTAACCACTCAATTCTCATTAAAAAATTGTCCCAATATTTCAATCTATCCCCACCTGCTTTGAATTTGCTTTCATCGTACTTAAATGGAAGAAAGCAAGCAGTGTACATAAATGAGAGTCATTCTGAGTTTCTGCCCTTACCACGAGGAGTTCCGCAAGGGTCAATTCTGGGACCCCTCTTGTTCTCAATTTACATAAATGACATAGCTTCCGTTATCTTACACTCTTCAAAATACCTTTACGCTGATGACGTTCAGATTTATCGGAGCTGTCCCCTGGGCCTAATTGAGAACTGCACCAATAATATAAATGAAGATCTTCGAAGAATATCAGACTGGTCGGAGGAAAATTGCCTAGCACTTAATCCAAAGAAATGTAAATGTTTGGTAATTTCAAAAACAAAGCTGGATCTCTCAGGTTTTCCATCTATCTTGTTGACCAATTCAGCAATTGAATTCGTGGACTCTTCAAACAATTTGGACTCTTCATATAAATTTGGTAGTCGGGAGGGGATATGGTGTCCTCCGATCATTATGGATTACGCAAAAGTTGACACCCGTCAAAATAAGATTAATACTTGCCAAAACATTGGTTATCCCAGTGCTCATGTACGGATGTGAAATTTATGGCAATTGTGATTCTGAGAGTAAAAGCAAACTGCAAGTAGCATTTAATAGTACTATCCGTTATGTAAGGGAGGGAGGGAGCGAGCAAACAGAGCAAAGAAGTTGATCGCGTTTAACTTGGCAAACGCCAGCTTCGACCTCTTGACACACAGCCTCCGCGGCCTCCCCTGGATAGCTATACTGGCACCCGCCAGGTAGTGAACCAATGTGTGCAGCGACCCAACCCTTGTTCCTGGGGAAAGAGGAACCTGGCCCTCCAGGTTGGGGGTTGTGCTTAGGGGTAACATCCCTATCACGTAAAAACCCTTGTTTCGAAACGACAACAAGCCTCGGATACGGACGGATACAAAGCTGACGACCCCTGCAACGGACTTGAGAGTCTGCACCTGGAATGTGAGGTCCCTTAACAGACCGGGTGCAGGCGATCAATTGGAGCAAACCCTCAACTGCTATAAAGCAGATATAACCGCACTCCAAGAAGTGCGATGGGATGGACCAGGCAAAAAACGGATGAAAAACTGCGACATCTACTACGGGAACTGCTACAAGGAGAACAAACAGCGCCTATTCGGGTGCGGATTCGAAGCGAACGCCTCATAACAATCCGCATCAAAGCTAAATTTGGAAACATTAGCTTAATATGCGCTCACGCCCCAACGGAAGAAAAGGACGATAGACTCAAAGAAGAATTCTACGATCTCCTAGACAGAACATATGCCCAATGTCCCAGCTACGACACAAAAATAGTCCTAGGAGATTTTAATGCAAAACTGGGCAAGGAGGACATATTTGAGTCGATCATAGGAAAGCATAGCCTCCATAACACCACATACGACAACGGATTAAGGCTAATCGATTTCCTAGCGGGGCGTAAACTCCTTGTAGCAAGCACGCGATTCCCCCATCTCAACATTCACAAGGGTACCTGGCGGTCTTGTGATCAATCGACCACCAACCAGATTGATCATATTGCGATCGACGCCAGACACTCCTCCTGTATTCTCGACGTACGAACCTTCCGAGGGGCCAACATCGACTCGGACCACTACCTTGTTGTAGCCAAAGTACGAACGAGGATATCAAGAATGCTTAGGAGTCGAGTAGGACAACGTAAGTTTGACGTTGGAAAGCTACAATCGCAAGAGACTGCCAGAATCTTTGCCGATCGTGTCTCCTCAAAGCTCTCTCAAAATCCGCCCACAGCAGCACAAACAATAGAGCAGGAATGGGCTCATTGCCAGAGCGCCGTCAGAGATGCTGCCTCAGAGGTGCTGAGTTTCAAACAGCCACCACCTAGAAACCCCTGGTTCGATGAACAATGCGAACAAGCCCATGCAGCAAAACAAGAGGCATATAAAGCCAGGCTGCAACGACGGACGAGAGCTGCTCGCGAAATCTATGAGCAGAAGAGAAGAGAGGAACACACGCTTTTCAGAAGAAAGAAGAGAGAGCACGGAAAGCGTGAGATCGAGGAGATGGAGAGATGCTTCCGCAGGAATGACGCCCGTAAGTTTTACAATAAGGTAAAACGAACATGCCATGGCTACAAAGCCAGAGCGGCGGCCTGCAGGGATGAAAATGGAGAACTGGTAGTAGAGTCGCAGTCGATGCTGAGGATTTGGAAAGACCACTTCTGCAGACTCTATAACGGCGATGATAGACAAGATACCGCTGTCAGGCAGAACGAGCCATTCGTAATGGACGACAATGAAACAGAATTCAGTCCACCCGACCTAGACGAGGTCAAAATAGCAATATCAAGACTTAAGTCTAATAAAGCCGCGGGCGCAGACGGCCTGTCTGCTGAGTTTCTTAAGGCACCATCTCATTTGCAAGGTATGGTCGGAGGAAAGCATGCCCGACGAATGGAATCTCAGCATCGTTTGCCCGGTCCATAAGAAAGGAGACCCCTATAACTGCGCCAACTATAGGGGAATAAGTCTCCTTAACATCGCATATAAGATCTTCTCTGCCGTATTGTGTGAACGCCTGAAACCTTGGTGGATAACCTGATCGGCTCTTATCAGTGTGGTTTCAGGCCAGGTAAATCCACAATAGACCAAATATATACGCTACGGCAGATCTTGGAGAAGACCCAGGAATACCAAATCGACACTCACCACCTCTTTGTCGATTTCAAGGCTGCATATGACAGCGTATATAGAGACGAGCTATACAAAGCCATGTCTTGTTTAAACATCCCTGCCAAACTCGTCCGACTGTGCAGGATGACAATGGAGAATTCTCGCTGCTCCATTAAGGTCGGTAATGAGCAAACCGAGACCTTTGATGTTAAAAAAGGATTTAGGCAGGGCAACGCGCTGTCGTGCAACTTTTTCAACATCGTGCTTGAAAAGATCGTGCAAGAGTCACTGGCCAACACAAGAGATACGATTTATTTCAAGTCTACGCAGTTGCTTGCGTACGCCGACGATCTTGACGTAATTGGACGAAAACAGCAAGACGTCAATGAGGCTTTCGTGAGCATTGAGGTAGAAGCGGCTAAGATGGGTCTCAAGGTTAATGAGGGTAAAACCAAATATCTGTTTTCATCTAAAAGAGACGGACAACACCGACGTATTGGCCAGAACGTCACCATGGGCGGATATAACTTTGAAGTGGTCAAAGAATTCGTCTACCTTGGCTCACTGATGACCAGCGACAACAACACCAGCGCTGAGATAATACGCAGAATCACTCTTGCCAACCGCTGTTTCTTTGGGCTCAAGAGGCAATTGAGAGGTAGAGCCCTCTCTCGGAAAACCAAGGTGACACTATATAAGACCTTGATCATCCCAGTCCTCCTTTACGGCGCAGAGGCTTGGACCTTAACAAAAGCGGATGAAGATGCCCTTGGTCGTTTCGAGAGGAAAATTCTGCGCACTATCTACGGTCCCGTTTGTTCAAACGGTGTATGGAGGAGAAGATATAACGAAGAACTGTACGGGTTGTACAGCGACATCGGCCTGGTACGACGTCTACCGATACAGCGTCTAAGGTGGCTAGGCCATGTAGAGCGCATGGAAGATACAGCTCCGACCCGAAAAGTCTTCGAATCCACTCCGGAAGGAAGGCGCGGCAGAGGACGGCCGCCTCAGCGGTGGCGCACGCAGGTGGAAGGGGACCTCAACCAACTGGGCGTGTGGCACTGGAAACAGCTGGCCAAAGACCGTGCCGGCTAGAGACGCTTGTTGGTTGAGGCCCAGGTTCACCACGGACTGTAGCGCCACCTAAGTAAGTAAGTAACTATCACGGCTTATGAGATACAGCTTGGTGACGGACGGACGGACGGACAGCGAAGTCTTAGTAATAGGGTTCCGTTTTACCTTTGGGTAGGGAACCCTAATAAAAACAATTTTTTTTTTCTTTCTTTCTCTTGGTTCTTTT
Source organism: Eumerus sabulonum (assembly GCA_951905685.1). NCBI lineage: Eukaryota > Metazoa > Arthropoda > Insecta > Diptera > Syrphidae > Eumerus > Eumerus sabulonum. The sequence goes on from OX645060.1 coordinate 246,573,358, forward strand.
TCTTTCGCGCGACACAACACCACACACAACACGCTGTACATATTAAATTCGAACGTTTCTACTCAAAATCGAAGGTTTTCGAAACTACAGGCGTCAAAGTATATTTTTCTATTACAAACTCACCCCATCATTTCGTCTTTTTATTTGCCGAACTGCTGAAAACACCGATGAGTTTGATGCTTGTTGCCATGTCTTGATAGTATCCAAGGGATGTCCGACAAGAACGCCGCAAGCTCCTAGTACCACCAACAACAAATAGAAAGAAAATTCAATTTATGAATTTGGTCTTTATGTGCACATGAGTATCGCGAAACATCATGTAGCGAAATTAATATTTAAAAATACGTAAATGAGGAAATTGTTGTCTGCGACTGATTCTGTTTCAGGTGGTGTCCTAACAATTAAGCTGACCGTGGCTATTTACGTGTTATATAAAGGCGTGCATTCCTATAACATGTGTAAGGTGTGTTGTATGAAGCGTATGACTTTCTTCCTCATTGCACAAGCTGTTTTGGCAGAAATACAAATTCTTCTCGCAACCTGTTTCGATTCTTAATCAGGTTAAGTTCAGTTCATGGGTTCGATCACATTCTAGGAATTTCGTTTTCGCTTAAGTTGAATGAACTTGCAATCGAAACACATTGCAAAAGCGCACTTACATCACATATGCGCTCTTTGTTGATTGCATTCACTACATTGTATACGCGGCACGCACATGATCTGTCTTACCTCCAAAACATCCGGCTACAAAATCAGAGCAATACTCCCACTTCATGGAGTGAAGTTTTTGTGTTTATCCCTCCCCAAGCCTGTCACAAATTACTATATAGTAACGTTCGAAATAGACCGAATCGACCGACAACGTTGAGTGAAAACATCGCACTAAGTCGGGCGATTTGAACAAAATAATAAAAGAGCTTTCGCAATGTGCAATTTATAATTAGCGTGCTTAAGTTCATTAGCGAATTATAGCGACTTTGCGATTCGAAAACAATTTCTGATCAAAATGTGGTGGGAAATCAGGGAAGAGGACAGAAACAACCAATAGAGGGTACTTGCCTTTGGCTGATTTAAAGTACTTTGAAATTGGTGATCTGAAAAATCGCTCGATGGGGACAGGAGTGGTATGGACTTAGGCACGTCCAAGAACTTCTTCTTCTTCTTTGATGGCGCTACAGTTCGGGGTGAACCAGGGCCTCAATCAACAAGCCTCTCCAGCCGGCCCGATCTTTGGCCAGCCGCTTCCAGTGCCGCACGCCCAGTTGGTTGAGGTCCCCTTCCACCTGTGCGCGCCACCTTAAATGCGGTCGTTCTCTGCTGCGTCGTCTCTCGGGGTTGGAGTCGAAGACTCTTGGGGCCGGAGCGTTGATGTCCATTCACTCTACATGGCCTAGCCATCTTAGACGTTGGATCCGAAGACGTCTAACCAGGCCGATGTCGCTGTACAGCCCATACAGTTCTTGGTTGAATCTCCTCCTCCATTCTCCGTTTACACAAACGGGACCAAAGATTGCACGCAGAGTTTTCCTCTCGAAACCTCCAAGAGCCTCTTCATCCGCTTTTGATAACGTCCAAGCCTCAGCGCCGTAGAGGAGGACCGGGATGATTAAGCTTTTGTAGTGGGAAACCTTAGGTTTTCGATAAAGGGCTCTACTTCTCAATTGCCTCTTGAGCCCGAAGAAGCAGCGATTGGCAAGAGTTATTCTGCACTTTATCTCAGCGCTGGTGTCGTTGCTGCTTGTCACTATCGAGCCAAGGTAGACGAAGTCCTTGACTACTTCAAAAATATAGCTGCCGAAGGTGACGTGCTGACCAAGACGTCGGTGTTGTGCGTCTTTCATGGATGACAGCATATATTTGGTCTTGTCCTCATTTACCCTAAGACCCACTTTCGCCGCTTCTGCTTCAATGCTTGCGAACGCCTCATTGACGTCTCGCTTTGTTCGTCCAATAACGTCAATGTCATCTGCGTAGGCAATCAATTGTGTGGACTTGAAGTAGATCGTACCTCTTGTATTGGCCGCAGAGTCCCGCACGATCTTTTCAAGAATAATGTTGAAGAAATCACATGACAGTGCGTCACCCTGTCTAAAACCTTTTTTAACATCAAAGGGGTCGGTTAGTTCACTTCCGACCTTAATGGAGCAGCGAGAGTTCACCATAGTCATCCTGCGTAGTCTGACGAGTTTGGCGGGATTGTTAAAACATGACATGGCTCTGTATAGCTCGTCTCTATATACACTGTCATACGCGGATTTAAAGTCGACGAAAAGATGGTGCGTGTCGACCTAGAATTCATGGGTCTTCTCCAAGATCTGCCGTATTGTAAGTATTTAGTCTATCGTGGATTTTCCTGGCCTGAAACCACACTGGTAGGAACCAGTCAGATTGTCCACGAACGGTTTCAGGTACTTACACAGTGCAGCAGAGAGGATCTGGTACGCGATGTTCAGGAGGCTTATCCCTCTGTAATTGGCGCAGTCATAGGGGTCTCCTTTCTTATGGACCGGCAAACGATACTGAGATTCCATTCATCGGGCATGCGTTCTTCCGACCATATCTTGCAGATGAGTTGGTGCATGTTCCTAACCAGCTCATCGCCAGCTGCTTCTAACAGCTCCGCGGTGAGTCCGTCTGCTCCAGCAGCTTTATAAGACTTAAGTTTCGATATCGCTATCTTAACATCGTCTAAGTCGGGTGGACGGGATTCTCCTTCGTCTTCGTCCATTGTGAATGGTTCGCTCTGCCTGACGGCGGCGTTTTGAGTATCATCGCACACATTGGTTCACTACCTGGCGGGTGCCAATATAGCTATCCAGGGGAGGCCACGCGGAGGCTGTGTGTCAAGAGATCGAAGCTGTCGTTTGCCAAGTTGAACGCGATCAACTTCTTTGCTCTGTTTGTTCGCTCCCTTCTCCTCAAGAACTATTTATCTGCAATTTTACTAGATTTTATAGGTAGGATGAGGAGACTATCCGACCAAGCGTGTCGGGGTATATTTGGCACTTGTTACGATCCTTAAAAAAAATGAGAAATGAAAACCTTTTTTTTCATTTATTAAAGTGGACTGTATGAACATAGTATGAACCGATCATTCTACGTGGCGAAGATGTATGTTGGCGTTACAGCCCATGAAGGACCTGAGCCGAGCTTCTCTCAATCATCCATGTTGTGTGTGATTTAATTTTCCCATAGGTGAAAGGGACCTACAGTTTATTGCCGGTTCCGAACGCCGAATTTCGAGAAGCTTTTCATGACAATTTTACTACAGGGGGTTTTGTCAGAACACCGCTGGGGAGAAACACCGTGAAAAACACGTTCGATGACATGGCTGTGTCGGGATTCGATCCCGTGTCATCGGCGTCAGAGGCCAACACACTACTCACTGCGCCACGGTGCGTGGCGAAGAAAGAGTCACGAAATTTAATTGTCCATCAACCACCGAACGTCAGCACACACCACCACCGATGGAATATGCCGGTGATCGGTCCCGTCGTTGCAAACCTTCTCGACTTACGTCGTATGGAATCGGCATTGAACTGTAGGTCCCTTTCACCTGTGTAAAAAAAAAATAAATCACATACTACATGGGTGATTGAGAGAAGCTTGGCTCTGGTCCTTCATGGGCTGTAACGTCACCAAAGAAGAAGTATTGAGAGGATTACTATCAGTCCATTTCTCGTGCACCACTCATCTATCACATTTATCGCCGCCCGTGTTTTGAGACAGACAAGAGCCGACAGAGGGAACGGCGATATCATTCGCATAGGCCTGGGCATAGATTCCAAAGATATTGATCAGAAAGTCGACCACCATACACCATAACAGCAGAGAGAGAGAACGACACTTTGCAAGCAGTTCGTTTACGCCAGATTTGACACGATGTTCGAGACCTGCATAAGCGATCAATGTCCGTTGCACGAGCAATGCTTTGATCCCCAAAACCGGGCGTCATCAATGCCCAGGAAAGAGTACGCTTTCCTTTCGAGTACGCTATCTATGTCGGAGTCTACACGAGGGCTATCTGATGGGGGCTAAAATAAGTGTAAAAGAGAGGGTAAAAGAAACAGAAAAACATTGGCACAGTCACGCGCGGGTAGCTGCTTCGTGGGTTTTTTGCCATTTCCTTATCTCCTTTTCTTTGTTTTGCGATGTTGCTTCACTCCTGTTTCTGACTTGGAAGTGTACGTTTGGATACCATTCTTACTTTTCAAACATCACCGCAGGCTAACGAAATTGAAATGTGAAGCGAAATGTCAAGAAACAGGCACGTGCAGAAAAGCTATGTGTGGACGCGTCCTCAAATTGGAACGTTGGTTCAAAAGTAAAAGGCGCAAAAAGAAAGTCCTCGTGTAGACTCCGACTATCCTCCCAACTAGGTTGTGAAGCGCCCTCTCGCAGGATTTTTCGCGCTGATAAACATGTTGCATCTCCGAAAGAGAATGCATTCGAAGGGCAACTTTGCCCACGAGCAGCCCTAATATTCTCTCAATGCCTTTCTGCAAGAAGGATGTTAGACTGATTGGTCTAAAACTCTTGACGAGTGAGTAAGCCTCTTTCCCTATTTTGCGGATAGACTGCTTTCACCATACGCCAAGAAAATTCTTTTCATTATACCGTGTTGCTGGTGCCGATACAAAAGTCAAACTATCCAAGTGGTATACCCAAAACAGCAACCTCTATTTTCATCCGACTGCGGTTAGGATACACTGCGGCAACACATCAGCATATCCTGAAAAAAGGGAACCCAACATCACATCTGCTTGGTCTCACATCTTGCAACGTGTCTCAAAAAATCAACAAACTAGTTATTTAAGAACATTGTCTCGTCTTTGAGTGGAAAGTTTCCAATGCTAACGCTCTTAGCTATTAACACACATTTTGTAATTTTATGTTAGTAAGTAATAAGAGCGGATGGCAAAGGACTAACAAAGGCCTCGAAGGGGTAGCATCTATCCGACGGATGCTGGCCTGCTAAAAAGCGAGAAGAGCCCCCGCAGTCGAACATCGTGCGGCACTGTTAGTAAGTCCTATACCCACCTCCTCGTGGTGCCAACTGGAGATTTCCTATGGAAATTGCAGACGGGGAAGGGCAAATGGCGAGCCTCCTGCGCCAAAAAACAGGATTAGTCGGTTGGGCTACGGCCTAGTAAGCCGTAACCGTAAAAAAAAACACAAACTCCAAAACAACCACAAGCCTCGGATGTAACGGACCGGATTTATGTTGACGACCCTTGCAAAAAACGAAAAAAGGACAATGATCTTCGGCTTTATCCGTGGAATATTAGGTCCCTAAACAGGCCACGTGCAGCCCAAAAACTTGCAGACGCCCTAGACCGCTATAAAGCGGACATCACCGCCATCCAGGAAATGCGATGGAATGGACCGGGTATAAAGCGGATGAAAAACTGCGATATTTACTACGGCGACTGCTATAGAGAGAGAGAGGGCAACGATTGTTTGGATGCGGATTTGTTGTTCGAGGTGGACTAAGGCAAAAAGTCATAAGCTTTCGGCATGTGAGCGAACGCCTCATAACAATCCTTATCAAGGCAAAACTTTTTAACATCAGCCTGATCTGCGTCCACGCCCCCACGGGAGACAAGGATGACTCAGCCAAAGATGAGTTCTACGATCTCCTTGACAGAACAGCTATGACATCGAAATTGTACTAGGAGACTTCAATGCTAAGCTGGGTAAGGAAAGCATCTTCGAACGAGTCACCGGCAAACATAGCCTACACGACACCACATCCGATAACAGACACAGGCTGATTGATCTTGCCACGGGGCGAAATCTCCTTCTAGCCAGTACGCGCTTCCCTCACCTCGATATACACAAAGGCACCTGGCGGTCTTTTGATCAATCGACTACCAACCAGATTGATCACATCGCGATCGACGTCAGACACTCCTCCACTATTCTTGATGTTCGAACTTTCCGAGGGGCTAACATCGACTCGGACCACTATCTTGTAGTAGCCAAGATGCGCTTGCGGACATCACAAACGCAACGGAGTAGAGTAAGAATACAAAGTTATGTCGTCGGAAAGCTACTATCGCCAGAAATCGCTCGTTCTTTTACCGATCGCGTCCCCCTTCAGCTCTCCAATACATCTAAATCCTCCACATTATCAATAGAACAGCAGTGGAGCCTTTGCAAACAAGCCCTGAAAAGCTCTGCATCCGAAGTTTCGGGTTTCAAGGCTCCACCACGAAGAAATACCTGGTTCGATGACGAGTGCAGGAGGATTCATACAGCGAAGCAGGATGCATATAAGGGCTCGCTGCATAAAAGAACAAGAGCAGCTCGTGAGCTCTACGAGTTAAAAAGAATGGAGGACCATGAGCTTCTTAGAAGAGAGAAGAAAGAGCACGAGAAGCGCGCGATTGAGGAGTTGGAGAGGTGTCACTGCAGGCGTAACGTTCGAAAGTTGTATCAACAGATAAAGCGAACATGCCAAGGTTATAAAGCCAGAACGGAAGCCTGCAGAGATGAGAACGGACACCTAGTAGTAGAATCGCAGTCGATGCTGAGAATATGGAAAAACCACTCCTGCAGACTGTATAACGGCGATGTTAGACAATATACCGCTGTCAGGCAGAATGATCCATTTCTAATCGACGAAGACCGCAGAGAACTTCGTCCCCCTGACCTCGACGAAGTTAAGATTGCCCTATCGAAACTCAAGTCGAATAAAGCTGCTGGCGCAGACGGACCCTCTGCTGAGCTCTTCAAGGCAGCTGGGGATGACCTGGTTGGGAGCATGCACCAGCTCATCCGTAAGATATGGTTAGAGGAAAGCATGCCCAAGGAATGGAGTCTCAGCATCGTATGCCCGATCCACAAGAAAGGAGACCCCTTTGATTGCGCCAACTATAGAGGAATAAGTCTCCTTAACATCGCCTACAAAATCTTCTCTGCCGTTTTGTGTGAACGCCTGAAGCCTTTTGTAAATAAGCTGATATGTCCTTATCAGCGCGGATTCAGGCCAGGGAAGTCCACCATCGACCAAATCTTCACACTACGGCAGATCCTGGAAAAAACCAATGAATTTCAAGTCGACACCCACCACCTATTTGTCGACTTCAAAGCCGCATACGACAGCGTAATTAGAGACGGGCTATACAACGCTATGTCTACCTTTGCCATACCTGCTAAGCTCATCAGACTATGCAGGATGACTTTGGAGAATGCTCGGTGCTCCATCCGAATCGGTGAACAACTTACCGATTGTTTTGATGTCCAAAAAGGATTTAGGCAGGGCGATGCGCTGTCGTGTGATTTTTTCAACATCATATTGGAAACGATTGTGCAAAAATCACCAGCCAATACAAGAGGCACAATCTATTTCAAATCCTCGCAACTCCTTGCATACGCCGACGATATTGACATAATAGGTAGATCACAGCGAGATGTCAATGAGGCGTTTGCGAGTATTGAAATGGAGGCGGCGAATTAGCATTACGCCGTTGGAAGTTTCGATCATTCCAATTTCCCCTTCACCAGAGCTTTCGACCTTCGACAGCGAAATTCGAACTTAACCGTCGGTTTGTATCTCCGCAACACTGCCCTCCTCCTTAACTTGTTCGTCCTCGAACAACCGATTGGATCCTTCTCCTTAATATGGCGCTACCCTCTCTACGTGGACAATCTTATACTTCGCCCGTCTGCTGTATTCGGTACACCACGTCGTTAAGTTTCTTGATGACCTCATATGGTCCGTCCCAGGCCGATTGCAATTTGGGGCACAAGCCTTTTTTTCGTTGTGGGTTGTACAGCAATACCAATTGTCCGGTCTCGAATACAGAAGTATTCGCCCTCAAGTCGTATCTCGCCTTCATTTTATCGCTGACCAAGTTCAGTCGCTCCCGGATGAACTGATGGATGGAGTTCAGCTGTTCCTTCTTTTCGGTTACGAAGTCCTCCCTGCCGCTAGCTGTCGGTAGTACCACGCCGAACTTCAAGTCCGATGGAAGTCGGAGATCAGATCCAAAAATGGCTTCCGCTGGTGTTGTTGCCGTTAAATTGTGCTGTGCCGAACGGTACGCCATTAAGAAAAGGGGAAGATGTTCATCCCAGTCCTTCTGATCTCCAACGACGACTTTTCTCAAGTATTCCTCCATCGTCCGGTTGAACCTTTCGACCATGCCATCAGATTGTGGGTGTAATGGTGTTGTCCGCGTCTTTCTGATACCCAGCATGTCGCAGAGTTCTTTGAACACCGACGACTCGAAGTTCCTTCCTTGGCCTGAGTGCAGTTCCATTGGTATTCCATAACGTGTAACCCAGTTATTTACGAATGCATCCGAAACGGTTTTGGCTCCTTGGTTCGGGATGCAAAACACCTCAGGCCACTTGCTGAAGTAATCGATCACTACCAGCGCGTATTTGTTTCCAGCGTTGCTCGTTGGGAATGGGCCTGCGATGTCCATGGCGATACGTTCGAACGGTGCTCCAACATTGTACTGCTGCATATTTCCTCGAGTTTTCCCAACTGGACCCTTTGCCTTCGCACACTTTTCACACCTGCGAATGAAACGCGTAACCGACTCATGGCATCCTACCCAGTACAAACGTCTCTTGATCTTTTCTACAGTCTTGTTAACACCAAGATGACCCCCGCTTGGTCCCTCGTGGTATTCTCGGATGACCTCGTCGATTTGTCCCTTTGGAATTACCAGCAGATCGTTTGAAATGTTCCCGTCCTCACTTTCCCAACTACGGTAGAGGCAACCGTTCTTCAGCTTCCAACTCTGCCATTGAGCCCAGTAAGCTTTCACGATTGGGCTTTCCTTGGATATTTGTGCCAACTTGGTCGAACCGGATTGGGGATTAACCGTCAGCTTATGAAATATCGTGAATCACGGAAACTCCTCAATGACCGCCAATACGGTTTCCGCAGCAACAGATCCACTGGTGATAATTTTTTTTTTTAGAGACTCGCGCAGGTTCAAGAGTTTTTATATTCTCTTATGATGTGTTGACACACACAACCTGAACGGAGTACAGTGGTTGGGGTCGTTGATGTTCGTTCACTACTCTCAGGGGTGGTTGTCCTAGACCTAGATAGGACGAGAGCTGACCGCGTTGGTTATAGTCCGTAGTAATTCGTTCAAGCACTTTAGTATTGCACACGCATAGGATGAATTTCGGTTGACCATATACTGTGAGTGTTATGCCTGCAGCAGTACGTCTGGTCACTTTCCATTCTCAACAGCGTTGCATACTTTTTGTCCGTATAGGAACTACTTTTTCTTGGCTATGAAGCGAATTTGAACCATAAACCTTCCGCTCGGCGGTCGATGATGTTAACCACTGCACCACGGCCACCCCATATGATGGCATATCTGGCTGAAAAGTGGAATCACTCGTTTCACCAAGCAGGTGAAAGCAAAATTGTTGCACTGGATATTTCAAAAGCATTTGACAGGGTTTGGCATGAAGCCCTTTTGTCGAAAATGCGTGCTTTTGGGATCGATGAGTCTCTCTTTCAATGGATTAGAAGCTACCTTTCGAATCGTTCAATTCAAGTTGTTTTGGACGGATTCAAGTCTGATACTCACTTTGTAAATGCCGGTGTTCCCCAGGGCTCCGTTTTGTCTCCGACACTCTTTCTTATTTTTATAAATGATCTCTTGTCTGTTACTTCTAATCCAATTCACTCCTTCGCTGACGACAGTACCCTCAGCTTCTCATATTCGTTCACCAGTTTACGACCCTGCACTTCGGTTATAGATAATGAGCGGCAGCGTATGTTAAGCTCATTAAATTCCGATATCGACAGCATTATCCAATGGGGTAAAAACAATAGAGTGGAATTGAATGCGTCCAAAACACAATGCTGTCTCTTGTCGTTAAAGCGTATAACTAACCCGCAGCCATTATCCAAGAATGGCACTTGCATCTCAGAAACCGAAAAGCTTTCCATCCTGGGTATGAGTGTTGCTCACAATCTTAATTGGAGCCACCATATATTCAGTGTCGCCAAGAATGCTGCGAAATGCCTAGGATTCTTATACAGATGCAAGAAATATTTCTCACCCTTAGATCTGGCTACAATCTATAAGGCGTTCATTCGCCCCAAATTAGAGTTTAACGCTCATGTCTGGTCCGGTGCTTCTAAGACCTCACTGCACCTACTTGACAGAATACAAAAACGAGCATTACCAAAACATTAGACTCGCTGGAACACCGCAGGAATGTTACCTGCCTCTCCCTGTTTTATCGTTACTACCACCAAAAATGTTCTGATGAAATAGCCAGTTGCATTCCGCCCCTTCAACATTTCTCCCGCAATACACGTCTCTCTAGGAATGCTCACCAATATACTCTGAAGCCCGCTTTCGGACGTACTGTCAAATATAGAGAATCTTTCGTTAACCGAACCACACGAATCTGGAACTCCCTGCCGGATTCGGTTTTCCCCCTTCAATGCAACATGCAAGCATTTAAGATCAATGTCCATCGGCATCTCCTCTATTCCTCTTCCTCTCTACCTTCTGCCCACACTGTGTCGCCCACATAGTAAGGTTATTAGACCTTGAGTGCGCGAAAATTTAAAAAAAAAAAATTAAGCCTGCGGCCTTGTTATTCTTTGTTATTCTTCAGCTTCTGAATAGCTGTGCCGACTTCTTCGATGCTGGGTGGGACGACTACATCAGCGGCTGGAGCTGGGATTTCCTCGGTCCCTACCGCTCTCTCTTGTTCATGCTCGTTAATTAGCTGCTGAAAATGCTGCTAAATACATCCACTATTCCCTGCGGGTCGGTGACAAGATTACCCTCGCAGTTTCGAAGTGCCTGGGTGCCCTTTTTTTGAAGCCTCCTGCAAGGCCTTGGCTTTCCTGTAAAAGGCTCGTGTTTTATGCTTATCCCTAGACTCTTCGAAAAGGTCATCGACCAAAATGTATAATGTTGCGGCCCGGCGTGAATTAGCAAACATATGAATGCGGCCCGAGGGAAAAACAGGTTGCGTATGGCTGCATTAGAGGGATTCGATACAATCAGACTTTTGGCGGGGAAAAGAACTTGCAGATTGAATTAAATGTTTAATATTTACTTTATTCTTGATTGATCTCTCAATTATTCAGCACAGACAAATGATACACCTTGTATTTAAAATATTTGTTGTAGTTTAATAATAGTAGTATTAATGATTTCGTATATATACGTTATTAATTTTTATTTCATTATTTATATACTTTTGCTTCTAAATCCATATAATTGTTTACATATTTTTGTTTTGCATAAACTAAAACAAAAATACCGATTTGTTTTCTTTCTCCTTTATAGTAATAATCTAATAAAATATACACTTTAAAATTAAACAAGAAAAATAAAAAGTAATAAACTTACATTTTAAAGAAATCATTATTCTGTTTATTGTTTTTTTTTTTTTTTTAATTTACTCTTTTTTTGTTTTTTGATTAGATACGAATGCATTTGTTTATGTACCATCATTTCTTCCTGTCTCTTATACTTTCGTTAATGTGTATGTGTGTGAGTGTGAGTGTTGGTGTGTGTGCGTGCGCGCGTGGCGGGAGAGGGTAAGATTGAGAGGTTATGTGTATAACGAGTTTGATTTACAAAATAATAATAATTGTAGAATAACGACGGCGTATTATATGACTATGAAAGGAATGGCGGATTGAAATTTACAATTGAAAAAAATTGAAGAAAAGCAACAGCGAGATACATATGAGGAAAAGATAAAACGAAAGGGGATACGGGACGAAATAAAAACCATAAACGAATGCTAGAGTAGATTTCTGTTTTGTTTTCTTTTTTATATATATATATACTACATAATAGCATGTATGCATATACATACACTGATGGACAAAAGTATTCGTCATGTGATGTTACTAAAAATAAAACGCGGAAAAAACACTTTGAAAAAGTTTTTATTTGGAAAACGTTTTTTTTTATCTTATAGAGAAAGATATATGCAACAAATTAAATAAAATTCATTACAAAAACAAATAGTAATTGAACAATTGAGAATTTGGTTGGACAAAAGTATTCGTAATTTCTAAATAGCATACAATATTTCCCAAACACAATAACAAAATACAATGCTTGAACGAGTATATTTTAAACTTTAAGGTATTTACTGTTATAATTTGATATCAGCTCTGATATAGCAAAATTGTAAATACAATTTACTGATATGAGCAGGATGGTACGTACAAGTAGAGAAACTACCTCTGAAGAGCGAAAAATAATTTTAAATCTTTTTAAAGGTGTTGAATCAGGAAAAAAAAAAAAAAATAGTGCCTTTGTGAAAAAGAGTTACGCAACTGCATATGATATTACAAAACGTTTGAAAAATTCATCGGACTTAAATAAAAGCCTAGGAGTGGTCGTCCGAGTAAACTGACATTGAGACATAAGAGGAAAATTGCCTCAGAAATAAAAGAGACCCTCCCAAACAGAAGCTGACCCTCGAACAGTCCGAAGAGTACTCAGAAATGAGGGGTATAGGGCTAGAACTTGCAGAGGTAACCCTTTTATTACTAAGGTGAACAAGAGGAGGAGATTGGATTTTGCAAAAGAATTCTCGGGCAAAGCAAAATCGTTTTGGGAGAAAGTTTTGTTCTTCGATGAGAGTAAATTTTGTGTTTACCGATCGGATGGACGAGTTTTGACTTGGAGGAAAGCAAGCACCGAATTAGATCAAAAAAATGTTCAATCAACTGTCAAACATGGTGGTGGTGGAGTCATGGTATGGGGATGTAGGGCAGCTTCTGGTGTACGGACGCTTGTATTCATCGACGAAATCATGAAAAAAGAAGTATACCTTAAGATCTTGAAGGAATATTTAAAGATCAGTGATAATGATTTACATCGGTTTTCCCCCCTCAATGCAACATGCAAGCATTTAAGATCAATGCCCATCGGCATCTCCTCTATTCCTTTTCCTCTCTACCTTCTGCCCGCACTGTGTCGCCGACATAATAAGGTTATTAGACCTTGAAAACACCATCGCAACGATTTTTACTTTCAGCAAGATAACGACCCAAGGCACACTGCTGAAATGGTTCGATCGTGGATATTATATAACACTCCTCATACCTTGAAAATACCACCCCAATCACCAGATCTCAATCCTATAGAGCATCTATGGGATATGTTGGATAAACGGGTGCAACGACACAACATAACGTCTAAACAGCAACTTAGAGACTTGCTACAGGAAGAATGGACAGAAATAGGTACTGACTTCAGCAAAAGGTTGGTACATTCCTTGTCAAATAGACTGCAAGCATATAGACTGTTATTAAGCCAAAAGGCAATTCAACCAACTACTAAATTTTAAGTATATAAAAATGTGTTTTGAATTAACATAAAATTACGAATACTTTTGTCCAACCAAATTCTCAATTGTTTAGTTACTTTTATATCATTTGTTCTTGTAATGAATTTTATTTAATTTGTTGTATATATCTTTCTCTATAAGATAAGAAAAACGTTTTCCAAATAATAACTTTTTTAACTTGTCTTTTCCTCTTTTTATTGTTAGTAACACCACATTACGAATACTTTTATCCGTCAGTGTACATATATGTGCCATACAATCATCTTTCATTATATTGTTACTCTTTATTTAGTTTAGTTTACTTTGTTAAATATCAACTTAAATTCAACAAAACAAATATGCAATGTGTATATTTACTTTATACATAGTTACACCAACTGTTTTTTTTTTTTTTCTTATTTTGTTTCTTTCGCTTTTTGTTTCGATTAACAAAAGAAGAAATAAACAAAATACAAAAAAGACTTAAACGAAAAATAAACTAAACTGTCGTCTATACCTAGAGCGTGTGTGTGAGAGAGAGAGGTGTGTAGCATGTGTGTATAAGTTCGCTTACCAGTTATGTAAATTTATTTTACTTTTTATCAATAAATATCTTTTCTACAAATTGTAGTTTTTTATTTTTTCGCTTCTTTCTCATTTGTTTTATTTAGCTCTTTTGTATTTTCGTTTTTGTAATTATTTTTTTTTTTAAACAGTAACTGCCATTTCTCACTAATCTACGACTTAGCAAAATTGTTAAGAGTTTTAGGTTAATTTTGTTGTTGGTTATATTTTCACTGTTTCTTGGCTGCATATACAGTAGAATCTCGATAATGTGAACCCCGATAATGTGAACTGGAAAAATGGTGCACTACCTACTCTAAAATGTGGAATTGTGACTATGTTTTTGCTAATTGCATACGTATACCCTGGTGGCCACATAGTTAAAAATAACAACTCTAGTTGCATTTAATAAACGGTAACATTAGTTTTAAGCGCTATTGTCTTCAATTAGTACCGTTAATTTTTGACAGCTGATATTTATGTTGTAATCATGTGTTTGCCCGAATGCGAGCATTTTACAAAGCGCAGTAATTTTAAGGCATTCATTAACAGTCGACTTATTCGGTGGATACAACATTAGAAACGACAGTAAATAAGTGATTTCTTTTTGGTTTGAAAGATTTATTATTCATGCAGGTTGTGTTTTTCGGTTTTTTATGATTAATTTATAAATGAATTATAAGTGGGAAAATGGGTAACAATAAGTCATGCAATCCGGAGCTCCGCAGACTCATAGTGCAATGCTACCAAAACGAAAATGAGTCAATGGCTACCATAGCTAAAAGATTTATAAATGCTCCAAAAAGATGGTGTTTGGCAGCTTTAAAACCCCGAAAAGGAAGCCAAGGAAGCGAAAAACGACGCCAAAAGAAGACCGATTTCTATGTCGAATTAGCAGAGATATCAGCTAGAACCTTAAGGCGTCGACTCCTTGAAAATAACCTGCGTGGATGCATATTGCCCGGAAAAAGCCGCTTGTGTCCAAAAAAAAATGTTGAAGAAGCGTTTATCATTTGCTAAGCTCCACGCCAATAAAAACCTGGAATTTTGGAAAAAAATACTTTGGAGTGACGAATCCAAATTTAAATTGATTGGGTCGGACGGTAAAGCCTACGTAAGACGCCCTCCTAACAAAGATTTGGACCCAAAATATATAGTCAAAACCATTAAACATGAAGGAGGTAGCATAATGGTTTGGGGTGCATTTTCGTGGTACGGTGTTGGTCCATTGGTTAGAATAAGGGGTCGAATGGACCAACACATGTACAAAGACATCTTAAACAATGTAATGTAGCCTTATTCCTTCGCGCACATGCCCATTATTTTTCCAGTATTATAATGACCCCAAACACACTTCGCGGGTTATTAAGCAGTGGTTTGCAGATACGAAAACCAATGTTTTGGATTGGCCAGCTCAGAGTCCTGACTTGCATCCAATCGAGAACTTATGGGGAGACGTAAAGAGAGGCTTGAAAGCAAAGCAATCAAGAAATTTCGAAGAACTCTTCGAAAACATCAAGGATATCTGGGAAAACATTCAACCATCAAGATGTCGCCATTTGATAGAAAGCATGCAAAGGAGCTGTGATGCGGCTATCCAGAATAAAGGATTTCCCACAAAATCTATAGACCAAGGGTAATTAATACAACCACAAGCTAAACTGAACAGATAGCTTTAAAAAAAAAATGCAATTTTACATTGTTTTAAGAATGTCAGTTCTAATTATGTGGCAACCACTGTATATTCGGAAATGTGAACTTTTTTTTTTATCCCAATTCGTTTCTTTTCTTGTTTGCTTGCAAAGTTTAACGGTTTTAAAAGGGAAGAGGCAATAGCAAAACGTGAATATGGTGCTATGCCAGAGCAGACTCATTGTACGTTACTCGCGCACGTGTTTATTTCTGTTTTTTTCTGGTGTTGAGGTTGTATTAAAGCTATGACCCCTTCAAAGCCAAAGCAACACAAATTCCTTACAATTAAGTAAAAAGCTGAGTTTTGGAGAAAATTGGAAACTGGCTACTCAGGATTAGGTCTGTCGCAGAAGTATGGGGTTACAAAATCTACAATATCAGCCATAAAAAAACAAAGTATTCGAGTTCATCAACAAAAAAAAAAAAAAAAAGCGGAGTCCGGAATCGGATAGAGAAAAACCTTAAGAACTTTAGAGATGCCTCAAATGGAAACAGCCCTCTTTGAATGGCTTAAGAAGCAGCGAGAATTTCCAATTTCGAAGGAATTTAAGGAATCTCCTTATTCTAATGCTAGTGACGGGTGGCTGCAAAAGTTTCGAGAATGTCATGGTGTGCGAATATTAAAAATATGCGGCAAAAAATTGTCTGCAAACAATGAAGCTGCAAAGCCCTTTCTGGAAGTTTTTCATGCATACGTAAGGGAAAATTATCTTGCTCCAGAACAGATTTATAATGCCGATGAGACCCCTCTATATTGGAAACTTCTTCCGGGGAAAACTCTTGTGTTGTCCAAAGAGGCAACTGCACCAGGCAGAAAAACTAGCAAGGAACGTGTGACTTTTTTGACATCAACAAATATGACTGGAACACACAGATTAAAAGTCCTAAGATCCCAGGACGTTTTCTGGATTTAATGTGCCTGTGTTGTACAAGTCAAACAAAAATGCCCGGATGACAACAGACATTTTCTTAGACTGGTTTTATAATAATTTCCTAAAGGAGGTAAAATCAGCCTTCTTTCTCTGTCAATAACGAATCATAATGTTACATCAATTCATTACAGGTTTCAATTTTTCTTCGGGACAATGACTTGCCCAAAAAAAGCATTGCTTCTGTTGGATAATGCATCTTGTCACGGCAAAAAAGACATGTTAATAAGCATCGGTGGAAACATAGCAGTTATGTTTTTTCCACCGCACGGTACTGCCTTGATCCAACCTATGGATCAAAATGTAATTAATCTCTTGAAACTTGAATACAAGAAAGGAATGCTGTCGGAAATTGTTGTCACACAAGACGAGGACAACGACTTAAGCTTAGTTTTGAAAAAGTTTAATTTACAGTTGCATCCATAGCAAAATGTTTCAACAAAATCCTACCAAGGCAGGGAATCAGAAGACCTAATTCCGTTAGGTCGTTTCCATGGGCAGGATGAAACTACATATTTTGAAAGTCAATTCCAGAGCATGAGTAGTCTGTTAAAACATGTCGATAATTCTGTGGATATTTCAATCGAGGATGTACGATTTTGGGTCATCCACGCTGATGGTGAAATAAACGAAGGGATAGCTGAAGAAAAAGCTGAAGAAGTACATAATCCAGTAAAAACGTCTCATTGTCATGCAATTCAATGCTCAAATGTCTTGTTTGATTGGGCTCATGAAAACGAAATAACGCTGCGGATGTGATAACAACTATAAGTAATATTAAAAGTATGACAACTGAAAAATGTACGTCTTGCGTTCTTCAAACGAAGATCACAATTTCTTTTTTTACTAAGAAATAATTTGGTTTTCTCGTTTTTGTTTTCGAATAATAATTACAGTAGTGTCTGGGTAGCGTGAACACCCATTTTTTATTATGAAGAGTACTCTATAGCGTGAACAAAAGAAACCTCGATAACGTGAACCAAAAATGTATGGAGAAGATTGAACAAGTTCAGTCGTTCGTTCGCTGATTCCTTAGTTTTTGCATACAATTAGAACAGTGCAGTGTAGATAAGTGTTTCTTTGCAAAAATGCCTTTTAAAAAGTCAAAATTCTTATCATTGAAAGAAGAAGGTGAAGTTATTGAGAAATTAGAAAGAGGTGAAGGCGAGTCGAGCTTGTCACGGCAGTACGGTATAGAGCCAAATCCACAACTTCAGCGATAATAAAAAAAAAAAAAAGAAAAATAACAAAATCTTTGAAGTAGTGAGTAGTGACCATTAGCCAAATCAAAGCAAGGTGAGTATCCTCGTATGAAATGAGCGTTATATAAATGGTTTTTGAAATTGTGGTAAAAATCTACCAGTTAGTGGAGTAATGCTGAAAGAAAAAGCGAAGCTCAATCAAAGGAGAAAGAAAGCGCCTTTAGTGCCAGTTCTGGTTGGATAAGTGGGTTAAAGTCACATTATGGTTTGGGCTTTTTAAAAATGTGCGGGGAAAAACCTTCATCCAATCGTGACGCAGTTGCGCCACTCAAAAATAATTTAGAAAAAATAATTCATGAGATTCACCTGTCTAGAAACCAAGTTTATAATGCCGATAAGTCGGGTTTCCTTTAGAAGATGTTGCCGGTGGTGAAAAACGGCTCCAGGCCGAAAAGTAGAGAAGGCCAGACCTACGTTCTTAGCGTGTACAAACGCTACTCAGTCGCCTTCACAAAGTAAAGCCATTGATTATTGGCAAAGCAAAAAATCTTCGATCTTTCAAAAACTTTGATATTCCGGTTGATTACCGTAGCTCGAAGAACGCTTGGATGACTGAAGATATTTTCAAGGAGTGGTTTCACAAACTGTTTGTTCCACATTTAAGAATAGAATAAGAAATTGTGGTTCTATTTTCACATCAAACGTGACCCCATTGATTCAGCCAATGGATCAGAATGCGATCCGTATTACAAAGCTCTGTTACAGAAAAAGCCTGTTAAGATTAGCTATTGGAAAAAGAATGTTTTGGATTTTTTTAAAGTCTTCAGCAATAAAAGACGCAGTTTCTTCATTCGCAATAGCGTGAAGTCAGTTAAAACCAGACGTAATAGAAAATAGATTTGCGCAGGCGAAGGGGATATCCCTTCTTACCTTGATACGTGATAAATTGAGGCAGGAGCGATTTGAAGACATTAATGAATTATCCCAGAAGTATAAGTCTTGTGTGACTACGAATATCATACAAACCATAGCTAGATACCTCTTGATTTTGTTTAGGTAACATACTCTGCAGCAGATATTAACATATGGAATGCAATTGAAGGCACAGTACTACAAGGGCCAGGACGAAGCTGAATGCGAAGAGATTATTTGTGACGAAGAAGAATTGTTGGAAGAATCGGCTGATCAACCTCGATCAAAGATAATACCGGCTGAAGCTATTCAAATTGTTGATAAAGCAATAGAATAGGCTGAATCTAATACCACGGAGTATTCCGACAGTCCGACAAACGGACCAGTATTAAGGATTTCTTTTAACTAAATAAGAGAATGGCAATTAAATCTCAACAAATATCAATGAAACTATTGCCTAAGTGTATTTTATGGGTAAGAAAACACGATTGGATAACGTGAACAATTTTGTTGGCGTGAACAGCCTGTGCAATAATTAGTTCACGCTATCCAGACAGGGCTGGAATCGGCTAAGGTGATAGGTGATAGTCACTTTGGTGACAGTCATATGTGACTATCATCATCTTTTGGTATCGGGTAAGATTATCACAAAAAAAGTTTAGAAAAGGAGCAACACTTGCTTTTTCGGAGTTACTGATAGATAAAGGTAGCCCTAAACGGCGAACATGTCCGCCAAATCCGTTCGTTTGCGTTACTCTCTACACGGCGAACACATTTGGAGAACATTCATTTCGTGCTGATTCTTCAGAGGGTAAACATGTACGATAAATAAGCACAAGTGGTTGCGCTTATGGTTATTTACTTATGTTTACCCGACGACATTCACAGCAAATTAACGAACAAAATCGGCGAACATGTTCGCCGTGTATGGCTGCCTTAAGGCAGCTGTTAGATAGTTGAAAAGAAATTTTGAAATTAATATCAGGGCCGTTGTCACCGATTGTTTTGCACAAATACTGGAAAAAGTAAATAGTGTACATATTGTATGTATGTATATTGGCGTTACAGTCCATGAAGGACCTGAGCCGAGCTTCTCTCAATCACCGTTCGATGACATGGCTGTGTCGGGATTCGATCCCGTATAATCGGCGTCAGAGGCCAACACACTACCCACTGCGCCACGGTGCTTTCTAATGTACATATTAGAAATGCTATCATTGCATTCAATTCATTTATTGGCCAATTATACATTTTAAATTCTTCCTCAGAATTCTAACTTCCACCAATGTCTCATTGACCTCTTCACCTTCGCTTAAAAATAGTTCCAAGCACGGCAACACAAACAAAACAATATCAAAAGCACAGAACATAGGCAAGTGATAGCTAAATAGCTGTCACCAGAAAACTGTCACAAAAATTTGACAATCACAGTGACTATCACCTTACACGATATCGGAACCGAGAATGTGACTGTCACTTGTCACAAATCACCTTAGCCGATTTCACCCCAGCACTGTAGTTCACATTATCGAGATGTTACTGTATATTCATTTCATTTTCTTCATCTTCGTACAGTGTGTCAAGAATGACTTTACACATTGAAAATTAATACGAAATTTCAACTTAATTTGCTGGAAAACACAAGTTTTTATTTCAGTACATATATTTTTTCGATTCATTATGATTATATATGTACAAATATACAACATATCTAAAAAGAAAAACGAAATTCCTTGAAAATCAAAAAGAAAAATAACAAATAACAAAAACAAATACAACTCCATTTTTTTAGTGTCAAATAACTCTTTTCACAAATTATAACTGTATACAGTTTGTCAAGAAAATGTTTGCAAAACGTAAATATAGAAAAAAACTGATTTAAAAGCATATATTTACTAAGAAGACAGCAAATGTGCTATTTTTTTTTTATAACTAATCCATTTCCATATAAACTCTTTGCCGTAATGTAGAAAAAAAAAGGCAAATGTAACCCAAAAACCAACAGAAATTTAACAAAACATATCCAATGCTGTTTTTTCACTGTCAAATAATTCTTTGCAAAAGTGCATAGAGTTCGAGAAGTTTTTTAATAATACACGTTAGTGGTAATTTCATTGCGTTTTGGAGTTGTGTCAGTTTGTTAGTCATTAACGATTTCATAGTGTCCAGAAAATTTAAAAAAAGTAATCTTGAATATGCCAGGCAAACGGTTAAGTAATGATGTAATACAATTGGTGTATTATAACTACCACAAAGGAAAATCCACTATTGAATTGGCTGAAATGTTTTGTATAAAATTAAGAAAGAAGGCAGACTAGATCTGAACCAGTCAACAGGCAGGCCAAAAAAACTATCAAGCAGGGACGAAAGAAAAATGATAAGACGTATTGAAAAAAACCCTCATACCAGCATCAGAATATTAACCACGGACTTAAGAAACGGTTACGGAGTTCAAGTGTCTCATGAGACAGTTTGAAAAACTATACTCAAGCACAAGTACACATCAAGAGTTGCTAGAAAAAAAACATTACTCTCACCGTTGAATATTTGCAGAAGCGTAAATTTTGCAACAAAGCACATTTGTCTTCCGGTAGAGTATTGGAACGATGTTGTGTCTTGTGACGAGTCTAGTATAAAGCTGTACTACCATGCAGGACCCCCGAGAGTATGGCGAAAACCGCTTACAGCCCTCGTCAACAAGAATATCATTCCAACAGTAAAATTCGAGAAATTGTCAGTGATGATATGGGGCTGCTTCTCAAGCAAAGGTGTTGTTGAGTTAAAAATTATTGATGATATAATGACAAAGGAAGTTTATTTGGATATTTTAAGACAAAATTTGAAAAGAAGTGTTCAGAAATTCGGCTTTGTAGACCCAGAAAACGAAAACAAATTACTTTTTAAATTGAACCAGGACGACGATCCAAAGCATAAATCATATTTGTGCAGGGAGTGGTTGCTTTATAATTGCCAACAAGCAATTGACACCCCTGCGCAAAGCCCCGATCTGAACCCTATTGAGAATTTGTGGGCCCATTTAAAAAAGAAGGTGGCAAAAAGAAGTCCGAAGTCGAAAAATGATTTAATTTAAGTTTATCAACGAAGAATGGCTTAAGAATCCCGATGAATATGACCTTCAGAAGCTCATTCAATCAATGCAGGGTAGATTACGTGCTGTCATTAAAGCTAATGGTGGTCATACCAAGTATTAAAAATAAGAAAATTGGTTCTTTCGCTTGTAATTTTAATTAATTTGGTCGGTAAACAGCATTTTGCAAAGAATTGTTTGACAGTAAATAAACTGATATTGATCAATTTTTGTTGAATTTTTCAAGTGTTTGGTTGACTGTGTTTTTTCTTTTTGTATATTACGGTAACCAATTAATACGAAAATGGAATTATGAAGAAGGTTTTAAAAAAAATCTTATTTGACTTAGTAAATATATGCTTTTAACATTATTTGCTTTTCATTTCTACGTTTTGCAAACATTTCCTTGACAAACTGTACATCATTTGCGTCTAGCACTCATTTACACTAGGATTTCATATGGTATTTTACCGTTATCTGATTTGTGACGTAATTTCCTATGAGTTTGTTATTCATTTGGTGATTAGTTTCTGTTGTATACAGTACCTCACAAAATTGAGCATACAACCATTAAAACTTCATATTTGAGCTATTTTAGAGGCATCCACTATTTTAATTTTTCGTTTGTATTTATAACTTGAGGTATGTCTTTAACGGAAACAGATGGAAAAAAAAAATTGAAAGACCGTTACATTTCAGTACTTTTCCTACGAAAAAGTAAATTACCGCTAAAATCAACACACAAACTTGAGCATAGAAACACCATGAGTGCGTGATACACGAGGTCCGCCAGGTCGGCACATGGAAATTTGTTGAAATATGAAAGTCGGAGTCTACACGAGGGCTTTCTTTTTGCGCCTTTTTCTTTTGAACCTACGTTCCAATTTGAGGACGCGTCCACACGGAGCTTTTCTGCGCGTGCCTGTTTTTTGACATTTCGCTTCACATTTCAATTTCGTTGCCTATGGTGATGTTTGAAAAGTAAGAATGGTATCCAAACGTACAGTTCCAAGTCAGAAACAGGAGTGAAGCGACATCGCAAAACAAAGAAAAGGAGATAAGGAAATGTCAGAAAAACCCACGAAGTAGCTACCCGCGCGTGACTGTGCCGATGTATTTCTGTTTCACTTACCCTCTCTTTTACACTTATTTTAGCCCTCGTGTAGACTCCGACAAAGCAATACACGGTTCGGAGGACCATTTCTGCACATTTCTCCAACTGAAAGGACGTAATTCTTGTCTGTGCGAAATAATGGAAGACAAACGAAAGCTATTTTGCGAGAGAAAGTCGATGCGAAAAATTGGAGAAATTGTAGGGCGATCGCATGCAACGGTGCAAAAAATTATTAATAAATACATATATGAAGGGACACTGCAAAATAGGGCTGGGAGGGGAAGAAACTAGCGTTCCGAAGTTGACGGCTAAGGTCTCGTCTGTTATCAACAAACCTCTATCCGTAGAAACCGTTCGCAGAGTCTTGCGAAGAAATAATTTCAATGGTAGGATTGCCCGCAAAAAGCCGTACATTTCCCCAGCAAATAAGAAACGATTAGAATTTGCTAGGCAATATGTTAATCACCCTCTTGGCTTTTGGTAAGGTGCCATGTTTTCAGATGAGACGAAAATCAACTTATTTGGTTCGGATGGCAGACAAGTTGTTTGGAGAGAACGAAATACAGCATGATGTTCTGGAAACAAAGAACATAAAATCGACCGTAAAGCATGGAGGAGGTTGTGTGATGTTATGGGGTTGTATGGCTTCAAGCGGCTGCGGAAATTTCGAATTCATTGAAAATATCATGGACAAAATTGGGTACATGAATATTTCAAAAAGAAATATGCGGAGTTTATTAGAAAAATTAGGTCTACCCTCGGATTTTTACTTCCAGCAAGACAATGATCCGAAGCACACCTCTTACTTAGTGCGCGAATGGTTGCTCTACAATGCCCCACACCAGCTTAAAACACCTCCACAATCGCCTGATCTTAACCCGATTGAACACCTGTGGCATGAGCTAAAAATTAGGGTTAAAGAAAGTACCTGCTCTAACAAGCAGGAGCTGAAACTACAAATTCAGGCAGCTTGGAATAGCATTCCATCATCTTTTACCGATAAACTGGTAAAATCCATGCCCCGGAGGTTACAAGCTGTCTTAGATACCAGAGGAGGTGCCACGCGCTACTAACATTTCATTTTTTGTTTTGTATGATATAACCCGAATTTCCTTATAATTTTTTTAGTGTATGCTCAATTTTGTGACGTACTGTACGTATCATTTCATAAAACATCTTCTCTAAAAAATGCCAGGCAAGCGTTTATCATTTGAAGTGATTCAGCTGATTTATTTCAATCACAAATTGGGAAGAAGTGTGCAGGAGCTGTCGACAATGTTTTTAGTGACAGGTAAGACAGTTTATAACGTCATTAATCGAGCTGAAAACGAGGGTAGGTTAGAGTTAAAGCGCGGAGGTGGCCCGAAGCCAAAAATAAACGCGTTGAGCGCTTAATTCTTAGAAAAATTAATAAAAACCCTCAAATCCCGACTAGAAAAATTGCAAGGGAGCTCGAGGGAGAATGTGATATTTCTGTTTCCCATGAAACAGTTCGACAAACATTGGTGAAAAATAAATACACCAAAAAACCAATGCTTTCTACAACAAATGTAGAGAAACGTTTTTCCCTTGCCACAATTAACGTTTTACACCCGATCGACTATTGGGACGACGTCATATACGGTGATGAGGTCAAAATGATGTTGCATTACAATGAGGGAACATCTAGAGTGTGGCGAAAGCCTCTAACATCATTTGAAAGACAGAACATAATTCCTATAGTAAAATTTCGAAAACTGTCGATTATGGTTTGGGGGTGCATTTCGAGCAAAGGAGTAGGAGAACTAGCCATTTATTGAGACCACAATGGATGCAGAAAAATATTTAAATATTCTTAGGATCCATTTGGTAAATAGTGCTAAAAAAATTTGGATTCATAACAGACAACAAACCACAATTCAAATTTTACCAAGACAACGACCCAAAGCATAAGGCACATATGGTGCGGATGTGGCTACTTTATAATTGCGGCAAAGTGATTGAAACACTTCGCTCAAAGTCCTGACCTCAACCCTATCGAAAACTTGTGAATTCATTTGAAGAAAAATGTCGCCCGAAGACATTTTTTTTTTTTTAGAGTCACACGCGCACTCAAGGCTAAGGCCTTATAACGTATTGAACGTTGTGCGAGCGAAGATAACAGGGAGAAGGAAAGTTTCGCCCAGGTTGATGTTTTGACACACAACCTGAACGGAGTATAGTGGTTTTTGGGTCGTAGATGTTCGTTGACTACTCTCAGGGGTGGTTTGTCCTACATAGGACGAGAGCCGACCAAATTTCGCGTTGGTTATAATTCTCAGTAATTCGTTAATGCACTTTTGCATTTTTGCACTTATAATTGCATACGCAGAGGATGAATTTCAATTGACCATATACTGTGAGTGTTATGCCTGCAGCAGTACATTTGGTCACTTTCCATTCACAACTGTGCAATATTGGAAGAGTGGCAAAAATTACCGAGCAATTATGACCTACAAAAATTGATTCACTCAATGGAAAACCGACTACAATGTGTGCTGGATGCAAAGGGTTTCCACACATTTGTTTTTGTTACATTTTTCTTTTTGTTTTTCAAGGGATTTCATTTTTTTCTTTTTAGAAATGTTGTGTATATGTAAAGGGTCCGCCATCTAACGTTTTTTTTTTTCAAGATGTGCTTATTTCGTGAATGGTAACACTTAGCTCATGTCTGATTTGACAGATAATTAGTTTTATCCATCCGCTGAACGAATATGGTTGTGTATACGCTTGAACAACGCTGGGAAATATTGCGACATTACATTGAAAATCAGGGTAATGTTGCAGAATGTGTGCGATTGCGTACGGATTTTGGAAGAAGAGAAGCACCGTCAGCTCCGTATGTTCATTATCTTGTGAAAAAAGTGAAAGAAACTGGCCAAAAAGCAGTGCGTACATCCGAGAATATTACTGCTGCGGCAGTAAGTGTGCGTGAAGCGCCATCAACATCAATTCATTCAAATGTTCAACAATTGAACATTTCGGAGACATCATTGAGACGAATTTTGCATAAAGACCTTGATATGACGCCATACAAAGTCCCATTGGTTCAGGAGTTGAAGCCAACTGACCTTCCAATGCGTTTTCGCTTCGCTAAGTGGGCCTGCGATAGACTTACAGAAGATGCCGATTTTGCCAAAAAAAAAAATCATCTTTTCAGATGAAGCTCATTTTGATCTTGGCGGGTATGTAAACAAGCAAAATTGTCGCATTTGGGGCACAGAAATTCACAACTTTGATAAATCATCGATTTCTGTCATTTTTAATGCAAAAGTCAGTTGAAAATGTTAAAAGTGTTAATGCAATGTGAATGTATGTGCATGTAAGTCCAACACACATAAGAAAAAGCACACAGCCTGCATGAATGAACTTTTATTTTTGTAACTTTGTTTAATCCTTGAAGTTTCAGTTTCCTTTGTGGATCCAGAGTGAGCACACGTTTTATTCCACTGTATATTTCTAATTAATAATAAATATCTGTTCTCAAATCGGAGTGTACGACTATTATTAAACAGGTTAATAACGAAGGGCACAAGTGTATAACAATGAGTTCCATATACCAGATAGATAAGCTAGACGAAGGAAACTATGAAACCTGGAGCATTCAGATGCGTAGCGTGTTGGTGCACGCAGAGGCGTGGAAATTGGTGAATGGAGTACGGCCGTTGGAGGATTCAGTTAACTGGGATGTTCTGGATGAAAAGGCATTGGCAATGATTACTTTGAGCGTGAAGCCATCGCAGTGGTGTTATGTCAAGCAAAGTAAAACTGCAGCGAATGCCTGGAAAAGTCTCAAGGATGTGCATCAACCCAGGGGTCCAGTAAGAAAAGTATCACTTTACAAAAAGTTGCTTGGTTTGCGGATGGCACATGGAGAAGTTTTGTCCAGCTACATAAATATGTACGTTTTGCTCAATGATTGACAAGCTTGCTGAAGTGGATATTAAGATAAGTGAGGAGCTAGTCGTAATAATACTCCTATCCAGTTTGCCAAAGGAATATGAGAATTTCGTCATGGCTATGGAAACTCGCGACACTCTCCCCTCTCTGGACACATTAAAGATTAAATTGCTAGAAGTGGGAGAGCGCAAAGGAAATGAAGAAAAATCGTCACATAGCAGTGAGCAGCAGGCATTTCATATGAATACAAAGACGTCATGCAAAAAGGAGAAAAAGGACATTGTATGCTTTAAATGCGGAAAGAGTGGCCACTATAAAAAACAGTGCAAACACAACAGCAAAGAGGAAACACTGAAAATTCGACAACGATCGGATAGCGGGGCCACTACGCATATGTGCTGCGTACGTGACCTTTTGACGAATTTCGTTCCACAGGCAGAGGACATTGTGCTGGCAGACAATAAAATCATACGAGCAGAAGGCAGAGGGGACGTCATACTTCAAACCGATTTGGGTGAGTTAGAGTTAGAAAATGTATTGTATGTTCCTGGTATGAGAGGGAATTTTGTGTCGATCAGTCGAGCCGTCGAACGGGGTTGCACAGTGCTTTTTAATAATAAGCAAGCGGTTGTAATTCAACAAGGCACACAGACATTGAAAGCGCAGAAATAAGATAAGCTCTTTGTGTTCGAAGGCAAACGAAATGCTTGTTATATTGCGGCGCAGCCTAGTGCAACACTATGGCATAACAGATATGGACATCTAAATTATGCCAGTTTGATGAATCTCGCCAGAAATAGGATGGTGCTTGGAATAGAGAATGTAGATTTCTCTGACACCTCGAAATGCAGGACATGCATGAAAACTAAAATCCACACACAACCCTTTCCTGCTGCATCAGAAAATCGGAAACAGCGTCTTTTAGAGCTTGTACATACGGATGTATGTGGATCATTCGAAAAACGATCTCTTGGGGGGTCGGCGTACTTTTTAACTTTTATCGATGACATGTCTCGGCGCATCTTTACATATTTCCTCAAGTCAAAGGATGAGGTATTTGAAAAATTTGTGTTATTCAAGAACATGGCAGAACGTCAGACTGGATGCAAGATCAAGGCCATACGCAGCGACAACAACAAGCGTTTTGATGATTTTTTGCAGGAGCAAGGCATAGTGCGTCAACTTACGGTTCCATACAGCCCACAACAGAATGGGGTCGCAGAAAGGGCGAACCGGACCCTTGTTGAGATGGCGAGGAGTTTGCTCGTGCACTCTAATATGGCGGAGTTTTTATGGGCAGAGGCAGTGCAGACGGCGTGCTACATACGCAAGAGATCGCCAACTATAGCTTTGGCGGGTATGACTCCATTTGAAGCATGGAGCGGCCGGAAACCCAATGTCAAAAATATGCGCACATTTGGATCAGTAGCCGTTGGCTTAGATAAAACGCGTCGCAGCAAATTCCAAGCGAAGGGTATCGCCTGGTGGGATACTCACTAGTATCGAAAGTCTATAGACTGTACGACTATTATTAAACAGAAAAATTATTCGAAATTCAAATTGCTCAAAAAACAGAGAATACACTTGCTCGCAAAAGTCTGCGTACAATGGAAAAGGCCCAAGTTGTATTATTATTATTTAAGCACGTTCGCCACGAATGCGCCTGGCCAATTGTATGTCTTTTGGCATAATAGTAACACGCTTAGCATGGATAGCACACAAGTTTGTATCCTCAAATAAACCAACCAAATAAGCTTCACTAGCTTCTTGAAGTGCCATTACAGCTGAGCTTTGGAAACGACGATCAGTTTTAAAATCTTGAGCAATTTCACGAACCAAACGTTGAAATAGCAATTTACGAATTAATAATTCAGTACTCTTCTGATAACGACGAATCTCACGAAGGGCAACAGTACCGGGACGATAACGATGTGGTTTTTTAACACCTCCTGTTGCTAGCACACTTTTACGGGCCGCTTTAGTCGCTAATTGTTTCTTTGGTGCTTTTCCACCAGTCGATTTACGAGCAGTTTGCTTTGTACGAGCCATTTCTCAATTCACAATTTACACTTCACTTTAATATTCTCTAATAATAGAAAAATAAAACACCAATCACCACATTAATTTCAAACGCAAATATTTCAGCTATTATAGCATGCATCGACTTCATTTCTCTTTTATGCCCATATCACAATACTGCGTTAGCGCTAGCTTCGAGTGACGTTTAACATTCAACACAGGCAATTTAATGGGGCACTCTACAATACTACGTTTGCGTTGGCGAGCTTACGTTTACTGAAAAATGAGAGGAAATGAGAAAAAAAAGAGAGTGAGAGAAAACGTAAACTCACGTAACCAAAGCAGACAAAAGTCAAACACGTCGGAAATTTCTGTGCCGTCGAACAACTGTTGCTGTGTATTGATGTGTATGCTGTATCTGTGTATTTTGTGGTTTGTGTGTGTACGTTTACGTTTGATATGGAGCAGCCGATAAAATTGAAGTGTCATTTTCAAAGCATGCGTCGAAGCATTTCCTCGTAACACGTAATGAAGCACGCACCAACGCAGTATTGTGATATGGACATTAATCATTTCATGCGTGTCTAGACTGTAGATTTGAATTTCAGATTTTCTGATATTTTGTAGAGATAAGTTGATTTAAATAAGCTATGGAAAAGAAAGGAAAAGAAATTTGTACTGTGAGAGGAGGTATTAAAGCGAAAAGGATATCCAACAAGCTACTAGGACATCATGAAACTATTGTTTGCTTTTGCTTTAAAGAACTTGTACGCAGACTTTTGCGAGCAAGTGTATGTTTTTGACATTTAAAAAGCGTGTAGCATTTGTGGTTTAATGCGTTCCCGTACTTTTTGGTGTTTTGCCTCTCTTTGAGAGAATTTCATCACCCCCACTCCATGAAAATTGACAAAGTGTCAATTTTGGTGCACAAAGTACGGGAACAGACCTAAAAACTTGTTGTTTTCTAGCAAATTAAGTTGAAATTTCATATTAATTTTCAATGTGTAAAGTCATTCTTGACTTTCTGTATATATCATATTTGTATACAATTTCCGTTTTTACTTAATAGTAAAAAGAAAAAAACAAAAACCAAATGAACGAAATAAAATTCAACAACGATCTTTAACGGTTGCTTTTCGAAATTCAACTCAAGTTTAAGGCTACGCGCACAGTGATGCGAGAAGCAGTTGCTTGCGATAAAACTGTTCACATGTGTTCTTATGGACGTGCGCACAGTGAAGCGAATTTCGATGCGATTCTCACAAGCTTCTCGCACACAAACTCTTCTGATCACATTTTCAAGCGATTCTGTGCGAGTAGTATCCATTGTTGTTGTTGTTCTGATGCAATTTCATTTGATTAAAAGAAAAATTGGTCCAGTTTCCTAATATAATGTAAAAGGTTCAATTTTTCCAAAATGTGGTCAAATATTTTGAACGACATTCTTGTGCATTTCAAGAGTTTTCTTTCATCGTTCCTTAACTGTGGATATATAAAGGGTTTTCCAATAGGGAATTGACAACTTTGAATTCAATTTGTGAACGCACCAATCATCGAATTGTCATTGTTAGTTTATTCAAAAAAGTCAACATTTTCATCATGGTAAAGTACACGAACAAGCAACGTCTGCAAACTATAAAAATTTTCTACCGAAATTTGGAGTCGGTGACCGCAACTTTAAGAACGTTAACTCCAATTTTCAGTTGTAATTCTCGCCCTAGTAGACGGGCAATAACAAGTCTAGTGCAAAAATTAGAGTCTACGTATTCGTTCTGTGATGTTGCCGTGTCAGTGAGACAACGAGTTGGTCGAAGTGTCGAAAATATCGGTGCCGTTCGGGCGTCCCGTATCAAACGATCCAAATCGGTCAATTCCACACGGCGTTCTCAAAAATTGGGCGTCGTTCAGACCACATTTATGCGTATTTTGCGTAAGGATCTTGGTTTACACCCATACAGGAACAAGCTTCCTCAAGAATTGAAGCCGATGAACGATTTGAAGCGACGTACGTTCTCCGATTGGGCTCTGGAGAAGATGCGCCAAGATGATGAATTTCATCGCAAAATCACCTTCAGTGACGAAGCTCATTTTTGGCTCGACGGGTTCGTCAATCAAGCAAAATATGCGTTATTGGTCGGGTGAAAATCCACATGTGCTTCATGAATCACCACTTCATTTACAAAAAAATAACTGTTTGGTGCGATTTGCATGCCGGCGGCGTTATTGGGCCATATTTTTTTCGTCGACGATAACGATCGTTACCTACTGTGAATGGCCAGCGTTATCGCGCCATGGTTGCCGATTATTCTTGGCCCGAATCGGAAGATATGGATTTGGACGACATGTGGTTTCAACAGGATGGTGCAACAAGCCACACAACACACGTTACAATCGATTTATTGAAGAGTATGTTTGATGAGTGTGTTATCTCAAGAAATGGGCCAGTCGAATGGCCGCCTCGTTCGTGCAATTTAACGCCTCTAGACTATTTTCTTTGGGGCTACGTTAAGTCATTAGTTTATGCCAACAAGCCGATGACGTTGGAAGAGCTCAGAGCCAATGTGTGGCCCAGTCATAGAAAATTGGGTCCAACGAATCGACCGCTGCAAACGTGCCCGCGGTGGTCATATGAGCGAAGTCGAGTTCCATTCATAAACGATTTGATTGAACTTCAAGCCGATAGTAAAGTTTTTGAAATATCTCAAATGGTTTGAGTTTTATTTAAAAAAAAAATTGTTAAGTCCTTATTGGAAAACCCGATAAATTCATATAAACTTTCGTTTAAAAATTCCTCGCATGAGTATGAATACATCGCAACAGAACAGTACAGAGCAGCTTTCACTGTGCGCACCATATCGCATCGCTTCCCGAATCGCATCTCGCATCGCATCGCATCTCGCATCACTGTGCGCGCAGCCTAATGAATATATACGCAACGCATATGTATATACAGTACGTATGCGTGTTTTTTTTATTTTTATCCTAAATTAGGATTGAGAGCACGTTTCAAAAAATTTGCGATCGACTTGTTTTCGCGACACGACATGCAGCAGTGGACTCTCGTAATCGACCAACACGACATACGAGCTCGGATCGAAGAGAGAAATCTTATTTTGTATAAACGCTAGTGGACTCTCGTGATCGACCAACACGACATACGAGTTCGAATCGAAGAGAAAATTTTATATAAACGCCAGTAGACTCTCGTGATCGACCAACACGACATACGAGCTCGGATCGAAGAGAAAATTTTATATAAACGCCAGTAGACTCTCGTGATCGACCAACACGACATACGAGTTCGAATCGAAGAGAAAATTTTATATAAACGCCAGTAGACTCTCGTGATCGACCAACACGACATACGAGCTCGGATCGAAGAGAAAATTTTATACAAACGCCAGTAGACTCTCGTGACACGATCAACCAACACGACATACCAGCAAAGAAAGAATCTCTCTGGAGAATCTACAGGAGAGTCAAAAGCGAACATCATTTTTTTTTTTTTTTTATAATAATTTGCGCGCACTCAAGGTCTAATAACCTTATTATGTCGGCGACACAGTGCGGGCAGAAGGTAGAGAGGAAGAGGAATAGAGGAGATGCCGATGGACATTGATCTTCAATGCTTGCATGTTGCATTGAGGGGGGAAAACCGAATCCGGCAGGGAGTTCCAGATTCGTGTGGTTCGGTTAATGAAAGATTCTCTATATTTGACAGTACGTCCGAAAGCGGGCTTCAGAGTATATTGGTGAGCATTCCTAGAGAGACGTGTATTGCGGGAGAAATGTTGAAGGGGCGGAATGCAACTGTCTATTTCATCAGAGCATTTTTGGTGGTAGTAACGATAAAACAGGGAGAGCCAGGTAACATACCTGCGGTGTTCCAGCGAGTCTAATGTTTTGGTAATGCTGGAGTCACCTATAAGTTTTATGGCTCGTTTTTGTATTCTGTCAAGTAGGTGCAGTGAGGTCTTAGAAGCACCGGACCAGACATGAGCGTTAAACTCTAATTTGGGGCGAATGAACGCCTTATAGATTGTAGCCAGGTCTAAGGGTGAGAAATATTCCTTGCATCTGTATAAGAATCCTAGGCATTTCGCAGCATTCTTGGCGACACTGAATATATGGTCGCTCCAATTAAGATTGTGAGCAACACTCATACCCAGGATAGAAAGCTTTTCAGTTTCTGAGATGCAAGTGCCATTCATGGATAATGGCTGCGGGTTATTTATACGCTTTAACGACATGAGACAGCATTTCTTTTGGAGGCATTAAATTCCACTCTATTGTTTTTACCCCATTGGATGATGCTTTCGATATCGGAATTTAATGAGCTTAACATACGCTGCCGCTCATTATCTACCACCGAAGTGCAGGGTCGTAAACTGGTGAACGAATATGAGAAGCTAAGGGTACTGTCGTCAGCGAAGGAGTGAATTGGATTAGAAGTAACAGACAAGAGATCATTTATAAAAATAAGAAAGAGTGTCGGAGACAAAACGGAGCCCTGGGGAACACCGGCATTTACAAAGTGAGTATCAGACTTGAATCCGTCCAAAACAACTTGAATTGAACGATTCGAAAGGTAGCTTCTAATCCATTGAAAGAGAGACTCATCGATCCCAAAAGCACGCATGCTACACGATGTAAGTTATACACAGGGAACGTCGGAAGGCACAATCTAAACCGTATGACAAAACGAATGCACAGAGATGCAAGAAGTACCGCGAGTCCAAAAAGCAAGACGTTTCCAAAGAAAAGGTATCTGGCTGGTAACTCCTAGCGATGTAAGAAATATCGGGAATTGAAGAAACAGGAAAACTTAATTAACCAAAAGCGCACGAACGATGCGGAGCGATGTAAGAAATATCGAGAAAATAAGAAAAGTATGTATGTATGTTGGCGTTACAGTCCATGAAGAACCTGAGCCGAGCTTCTCTCAATCACCCATGTTGTGTGTGATTTCATTTTCACATAGGTGAAAGGGACCTACTGTTTTATTGCCGGTTCCGAACGGCGAATTTCGAGAAGCTTTTCATGACAATTTTACTACAGGGGGTTTTGTCAGAACCCCGCTGAGGAGAAACACCGTGAAAAACACGTTCGATGACATGGCTGTGTCGGGATTCGATCCCGAGTCATCGGCGTCAGAGGCCAACACACTACCCACTGCGCCACGGTGCTCTCAAATAAGAAAATAAGAAAAGAGAAATGTTAAATTCACTTCAATGTACCAATACGTTAAATGATAAAAATGATTCAACAATCCGTTTGGAGCTACGTGTGACATTTGCTATCGCTTATGGTTTCAGCATGATTTGAAGCCGGTTGAATCGAATTGAAACATTTCGGTGTTGCGTTTCTTGTCGAACATCTCTCAAATCCGAAAAATTTTTGAAACGTGCTCTCAATCCTAATTTAGGATATGGTCGTCAGAGTCGGGACGAGACTCTGCGCGGCTTTTTTTTTTTTTTAGTTGTAGTTTTTCTCCACTTTTGTAACGTATCTTTAATAGCATAATTAATTATATTTTAATTACACTACACGAAATAATGATAAGACCACGATGTAAAATGCAGCTTTTGCGTTTTAAATAAAATAGTTGTGAGACTGTTTGCATTATTATCAGATTTTTACTCATACTATTGCTGGAGTGTCATGTGTTGTTGCGTTTTTCGATAGCATTTTTCCTTTGCAGCGATAACGGTTGTTTATTTAGGATTTTTTTCGGGTTCATCCAAGAAACGAAAACGCATTCTAGTGCGAAATATTGATAAGACCACAAGTGTTTTTCGTTGAAATTCTTAGAAAAAAAAAAAATAATACATTCGTAATTTATTTAAAAACAGGTAAATGTGTAAGTGAACTGCGAACATTTTACTTTAATTTGCGTTATTTAATTTAATAGATTTATAAAAGTTGTTTAAAAATGGGTCGTGGTAAGCAGCTTACAGAGAAAGAGAAGGCCGAAATTGTCATGTGTCGCCAATCTGGAATGACAACCAGAGATATTGCTGCTCGAATGAACAGAAGTAAGACAGTTGTCATTAACTGTTTAAAATTAGGAGAAAATTATGGGAAGAAGAAGAGTACTGGAAGAAAAGCTGTTCTTTCCACACGGACTATTCGGGAAATGAAGAGATTAGCCACAAACAAATCAAACAGCGCTTCAGATATCCGACGTTCTCTTGATCTCAACGTATCAGTGAGACGCATCCAACAAATTTTAAAAGCTGATACCAACTTGGAATACATTAAACGTATCCCAAAACCTAGGCTGCCAATGCGTCACAAAAGGGCTAGATTGGAGTTCGCGGAAAAGTACCAATTTTGGAATGAAGAATGGACCAAAGTCATATTTTCCGACGAAAAGAAGTTCAATCTAGACGGTCCTGATGGATGTCAAAGATATTGGCATGATAAGCGCAGAGAAAAAGAGACGCGGTTGTCCCGAAAATTTGGTGGAGGAACAGTCATCATTTGGGCCTCTATAGCATGCGTTGCCAAGAGTCAAATCTGCTTCATTTCGACAAAAATGGACTCTTCCAAGTACGTAGAACTATTGGACGCGGTGCTAATAGACTTTGGTGAAGAAGTTGCTGGAGATGACTGGATATTCCAACAAGACAACGCGGCAATCCATTCATCCAAGCTCACAAAGGAATTTTTTAACACCCGAGGTATTCCTTTGCTCGACTGGCCTGCTTGCAGTCCGGACCTAAACCCAATTGGAAACCTCTGGAGCATTTTGTCCCAGCGGGTTTTCCAAAATGGGCGACAATTCGATACCGTTCTGCAACTAAAGCAGGCAATTCAGGTCGAGTGGGCTAAAATTGACCAAAATGTGGTCAAGGACCTTATTAATTCAATGCCAAGGAGGTTGCAACAGGTTATTGCACACAGAGGCTCATCAACAAATTATTAATATTCTTTGTATTGCATTTTTTTTACATGTATTATTATTTAACATTAATTGGTCATATCATTATTTCGTTTCACTGCAAGCTTTGTTTTGTTCCTTTGTTTTTAAATAAAATGTTAATGACTCTTCTTTTTAAATTTAAATACGCAATTAATACTAATGAATAATATTTTGAACATTATTTTCGTTATATATATCGTTTTAAATGAAAATATCGTGCAACTAATTTGGTCTTATCATTATTTCGCTCAGTGTATATTGAACATGCGCTATTACAAGTTATTTCTTATTGTACCTAATTTCATGGTAAGGGGGGAAATGATCGAGAGTGAATGGTGTAGGAGAAGATTATAATGAGAAAAGCAGTGTGCGTGATGGAGGGACAACAAGGAAAAATATCATGTGACGACTCTTCCCCGTTATTCGTCTTGCTTGCATATGCAGGTAATGCTTTTTTACTTTGTATTTAGTAACGTCTACGTTAAAAGGATTTCCTTTTATTTTTTTTTTGTTTAGTCTACTATTTATAATTGCTTGACCTAAGTTCAGCTGTTAGTGATTTTAATTTAATATTGTTGTTTTGACTTTTCTTTATATATATTTATACATATATATATGTATTTATATATATATTATTTATTACGGTAGTAATCAGTAATTATTTTTGTTAATTTTGTTTTTATTCCGAGCGATGTATTTATTTTTTTTTTGTATTTCATTTGCGATTTTTTAGTTGTGTATTTGTAAATGCTCGCTTTATTTATTTATTTTTCTTTTTTATATTAACAAAAATAATGTTATTAATCTGTAGTACATCACTTGCTCACAGAAATCGCAACACCGGCTCCGGAACCTGCAGTCATTGCAGAACTTGTGAGTGTTACATTCGATCCGGGCGCATTGGCACCAGAACTATTACCAGCGGCATTAAGGCCGACAACTCCAGATGACTGTTGTAGTAAATTTGAAGTGTTGTTCGATTGATGTAGTTGATTGTTCTGTGGCTGGTGTTGTGTATTCACATTTTGTTGCGTACCGCTGCAACCCGCTGATGATGCTGAATTAATTAATGAAGCCGTGGGAGCATTGTTTATTGAATTATTTTTAGATCGATTTATTTCAAGTTCATGCAATTTCTTCCACAGTTCCTCACGATCTCGTTCTCGTTTCTTTTCTCTGTTAATTAGACAATTTTTTTGAAATTACTTTTAATTAAATAAACAAAAAAAAAATCAAATACTTTTGTCGCTCTGCCTTGTAACTAGCTGTCAATTCATCGAATAATTTGGAATTCATTTCCATAAACGTTTTTAGAACATTGTATACCAATGCTACAATCGTTTGATTCCAATGTTCTTTGCTAATACGATAAAGGGCTGGAAACATTATTGGCATTATAACAGCATTGTTTTCTTCTATTAAGGACATCGCGTATTCATTGTTCCATAAGTATAAAGCTCGCTCAGCGACCTGGAAATACAATTTATTAATTTTTTTTTAATTATACATATGTACCTACGTGTGCGCATTTTAATAAAAACTATACTATAGCACGCCGTGGCATTGTGGAAGCATTCACGGCGATTGAAGAACAGGCGAAACGAGTTGGTCTTAAGGTCAATGAGGACAAAACGAAATACATGCTGTCAAGCAAAAACCAATCCGTCGCTCACCACGTGGGACAAAATATAACAACTGACAGCTACAATTTCGATGTAGTTAAGGAGTTTGTCTACCTCGGGGCAAACGTAAATTCCACAAATGACACCACAGTGGAGATCCGGCACAGAATCGCCCTTGGCAACCGTTGCTACTTCGGCTTGTCCAAACAACTGGGGTCAAAACTCCTCACTCGAAAGACCAAAGTCATGCTTTACAAAACGCTCATTCTGCCAGTCTTGCTGTACGGAGCCGAAAGCTGGATGATAAGCAGGACAGCGGAGCTGATTTTGGGTTCTTTCGAAAGAAAAATTCTGCGCCGGGTATTTGGTCCTGTCTGTGAGGAAGGTGAATGGAGAAGAAGACATAACCGCGAACTCTACGAGCTGTACCATGATGTGGATGTAGTCCGGAAGGCAAGGATCCGTCAACTACACTGGCTCGGCCACATCAAGCGCATGGACATCAACGCTCCAGCTGAGAGGGTCTTCGACTCCGAGCCTCCTGTTTCGAGAAGAAGAGGAAAACCGAACCTCTGGTATAAAGACCAAGTAATCGCGGATGTAAGACATCTTGGTCTTGACAACTGGAATAGCGTGCCCGGGACCGTCAAGGATGAAAGGCAGCTATAGCTCGGGCTCAGATCCTCCATGGATCGCTGGCCTGATAAGTAAGTAAGTATAGCAAAAGAGCTGCTCTCAGAGCTTTGTCACATTGTATGTATGTATATTGGCGTTACAGTCCATGAAGGACCTGAGCCGAGCTTCTCTCAATCACCCATGTTGTGTGTGATTTCATTTTCCCATAGGTGAAAGGGACCTACAGTTTATTGCCGGTTCCGAACGGCAAATTTCGAGAATCTTTTCATGACAATTTTACTACAGGGGGTTTTGTCAGAACCCCGCTGAGGAGAAACACCGTGAAAAACACGTTCGATGACATGGCTGTATCGGGATTCGATCCCGTGTCATCGGCGTCAGAGGCCAACACACTACCCACTGCGCCACGGTGCTCTCAAAACACATACAAAGTTGAAAAGTAATAATCGTGACCTGATGTGCTCGGAAAGTGTAAAAAGCTCTTCGAACATGTTTGCCTCATACACATACAAAACTAAATATATGCTGTCATCAAAAAAGGACGCTCACCACCGACGTCTTGGCCAGAACGTCTGTGTAGGCAGATATAAGTTCGAGGTAGTTGGCTCCGCGGTGACCTGGAACAACGACATCAGTTCCGAAATCAAACGCAGGATCACTCTTGCCAATCGCGGCTCGTTGCACACTCCTTTAAGGGAAACTGCAACTGAAACGATGAAATAACTCGGCGTAGCTGGTATATTGCGTCGTGCGTGGTTACGACTGAAGCTATTGAATTTGCTGTGGCATCCTTCGATGGCTTCAAATCGCCGGGCACCGACGGGATATATCCTGTTATGCAGCAAAAAGGTATAAGGCAGCTGCTTCCTACTCTGAAAAGAATTTTCACTGCTAGTTTAGCACTTGCTCACATACCCATTCCTTGGCGCACAGTGAAAGTGGTCTTCATTCCCAAAATAGGAAAAGAGGACTACTCACTTGCCAAGAGCTTCAGACCAATTAGTCTAACATCCTTCCTGCTGGAAAGCATGGAGAGACTGGTAGAGTTGCACGTGCGAAAAGTTGCCCTTCGAATGCACCCTCTTTCGGAGATGCAACATGCTTACCAGCGCGGAAAATCTTGCGAGACTGCGCTTCAAAACCTAGTTGGGCGTATTGAATGCGCGCTCGAAAGGAAAGAGTACGCGCTGGGCATTTTCATCGACATTGAGGGAGCTTTTGATAACGCAACTTTTGACAGCATGTGCAACGCTGCCAGACATCATGGCGTAGATAAAGCACTGGTCCTTTGCATCAAAGCAATGCTCATGCACAGGACATTGACCGCTGATGCAGGCCTCGACCAGTGTGTCAAATCTGGCGTAAACAGGGGCTGCCCTCAAGGTGGCGTCCTGTCTCCGCTGTTATGGTGCATGGTGGTCGATTCCCTGCTTGATGCTCTCAATGCCTCTGGAATCTACGCCCAGGCCTATGCGGATGACGTCGCCATTCTTTCTGTCGGCTCATGTTTGGCGACTGTCCGTCGCAAAGCACAGGCGGCGCTAAATGTGATCGATGATTGGTGTACCAGAAATGGGCTGTCAGTCAATCCTCTTAAGACCGATGTCGTTCTCTTTACGAGAAGGAGGAAAAATACTGACATGACTCAGCTGGTACTAAAAGACACTTCCATCCCGATATCCAAGGAGGCTAAGTATCTAGGAGTCATCTTAGATAGTAAGCTTCTCTGGTCAAAACATGTTGAGTCAAAAACCACCAAAGCGCTGTCAGCTTTCTGGCAATGCAAAGGAGCTTTTGGCAAAACATGGGGCTTATCGCCGGCAAAGGTCCTTTGGATCTACACGGCAATGATAAGACCTATAATCTCATATGCAACGGTTGTCTGGTGGAACAGACTAAAACGCAAACACGTCGTAGCCTCTTTCACCAAACTTCAAAGAACGGTTTGTCTCAGCTGCACGGGGGCTTTCCCCAGCACGCCGGGCGCTGCTCTAGATGTTATGATGAACCTTCCACCTCTTGATATATTTATCAGAGGGTGTGCTCTGAAAGCCATGTCTCGTCTGAAGAGAAATGGCGTTTGGTACAACTCGCATAGGAATAACGGTGTGCTTGCGCAAGAATTGTCCTGCGACCCCTGTCTCATGGACATGCCTTCTGACGCCCGTTATCCTATTGCGTCGTAATTTCACAGTCGAGTTTCCATGGCGTCAGGATTGTCTATGGCTGGATACTGAACCTGGAAAGGATAGTGTTCGCATTTTCACGAATGGCTCCAGGTCTGGGCGGGGGTCCGGTGCTGGAGTCTTCTTTGAACGCGAAAACATCCGACTGCACTTCTCGTTAGGAAAGTATGCGCCTGTCTTCCAATCAGAGATATACGCAATCCTAATGGCCATGCACTATGTTGTGAAGCACAGGTGGAAGGGGGAAAGCATATGCGTATGTAGTGACAGCCAAGCTGCACTAAAAGCTGTGTGTAACCCCTTAACTAGCTCCAAATTAGTGTTTGAACTCAAGTCCTTCTTGAACAGAGTCGGCAGACTAAATTCATTAAGGCTTGTATGGGTTCCAGGCCACTCTGGGATCCCAGGAAATGAGACCTCTGACGAACTCGCTAGAATTGGTTCAGAGGAGAGCTTCTCAGGACCTGAACCCGCTCTAGGTCTACCTGCGTCCACGGTAAATTCCTACATTAACGATTGTGTATTTAACACACACAACCGTAGATGGAGGGATTGTCCGGGTTGCAGGATGACAAAGCGCGTATGCCCTGATGTCTGCAAAAAATCTGCAGCATTCCTCCTGTCTTTAAGGAGAATCGACTGCAGAAGGCTTGTGGGAGTTATCACGGGCCATTACACTTTTGCCAAGCATCTCTACGTGCTCGGCATCAGTGAGACGCCTACCTGTGCTGCATGTGGCGAAGAGGAGGATGATACTGCAGAGCATTTCCTCTGTTATTGTCCCGCCTTTGCTCGCATACGGTGGCACACCCTTGGAGCCGACGTGGTGTCTGCCGAATCCCTTAGCTCTACATCACTGAAGCTCCTTCAATTTTTTCTCCGGAAAACGGAGAAAATACAGTAATGTAAGGTGTCTGTCTGAAGTACAATGGACCAGTGATGCGTCTGAGTGCTCCAGCGGATAGCAGAAGCCTTCAACAAACAAAAAAAAAAAAAAAATCCTCGTTCTAAGGTAAAACGAGCGAGTGGTTTCTCGATATGACCTCATGCGTATAGCACGTACCATTATATTATGATAATGTAATCGAAGCTTCCGTGTTTCGTTAAACCAAAAACAAAAAATGGAAAGACGTTTTAGGGAGGGAAAGAGTACTACAGTCAGCACATACACATGGCAGTATACATTCTAATCAGAGGATTTGAGGGTGTGTTTTCAATCAATCAATAAACTACTCCACCCCATTCGACAATGTCATCGACCAAAATATCAATTACCTACATACGTTACGCAGACTTTCGTCGCAGGTTAATTGCACTTTCTGTTATTATTTATGTACACAGATGGCTCCAAAACGGACGAAGGCGTTGGGGCTGGAGTATATGGAGCAAATACAGGCACATGCATCTACGTCAGCATGGACAGATATAACTCCGTTTTTCAAGCAGAGATATTCGCTATAGAACTCTGCCTCAGAGAAAATATAAACAGAAATATACTTAACAAAAACATTTACATTCTCTCTGACAGCAAGGCTGCACTTCTAGCCCTAATGAGCTTTGAAATCACCTCCAAACTGGTATGAGGGACTGCCTACAAGTACTTCACCAGCTGGCCAGTACAAACATAGTTCATCTCAATAGGATACCTGGACACAGCGGCCATACAGGCAATGAACAGGCGGACCTACTAGCTAGGAAAGGCTCTGCATCACCATTTATGATGCCACGGCCTTTCTGCGGCATACCCATTAGCACCACCAAATGCTGCATAAACAATTGGTTAAGGAACACGACGGATCACTACTGGTTACAAACGAAAGGTAGCAGACAAGCCAAGGTGTTCCTCCCAACTACATCCCTCGAAAGAACGAAACAACTTCTCATGCTTTCGAGGAGTCAGATTCGTTTAATCACAGGTTTCCTTACTGGACACTGCCCAGTTAATAAACACCTCAAAACAATGGGCATCATACAAGATGACACTTGCCGAATGTGTAA
Organism: Eumerus sabulonum; assembly: GCA_951905685.1. Taxonomy (NCBI): domain Eukaryota; kingdom Metazoa; phylum Arthropoda; class Insecta; order Diptera; family Syrphidae; genus Eumerus; species Eumerus sabulonum. The sequence goes on from OX645060.1 coordinate 246,615,462, forward strand.
TGAAGACGAAGAAACAGCAGAGCACTTACTATGCCACTGTAACTGCCTTGTCAGTACACGTCTTCGTCACCTAGGCAAGTATTATCTTGAAGCAGAAGAAATCGCTGCCAGCTCACTCAAAAGCATACTAAGTTTTATCACTAACTCAGGATTCTTGAGTGAACTGTAAGTGGGGGACATCACAATAGGCCCACTCGTGGCCGCAGAGATCAGGCGACTCTGTCCCACCCCCTAACCCTATCTATTATTTATGTAAGCGTATTGAATAACGGCGATGATAGACAAGATACCGCTGTCAGGCAGAACGAGCCATTCGCAGGGGCCACGAAGTAACAGAATTCAGTCCACCCGACCTAGACGAAGTCAAAATAGCGATATCAAGACTTAAGTCTAATAAAGCCGCTGGCGCAGACGGCCTGTCTGCAGAGCTTTTTAAAGCGGCTGGAGATGAGCTGGTAAGGTGCATGCACCATCTCATCTGCAAGGTATGGTCGGAGGAAAGCATGCCCGACGAATGGAATCTCAGCATCGTTTGCCCGGTCCATAAGAAAGGAGACCCCTATAACTGCGCCAACTATAGGGGAATAAGTCTCCTTAAATCGCATATAAGATCTTCTCTGCCGTATTGTGTGAACGCCTGAAACCGTTTGTGGATAACCTGATCGGCTCTTATTAGTGTGGTTTCAGGCCAGGTAAATCCACAATAGACCAAATATTTACGCTACGGCAGATCTTGGAGAAGACCCAGGAATACCAAATCGACACTCACCACCTCTTCGTCGATTTCAAGGCCGCGTATGACAGCGTATATAGAGACGAGCTGTACAAAGCCATGTCTAGTTTTAACATCCCTGTCAAACTCGTCCGATTGTGCAGGATGACAATGGCGAATTCTCGTTGCTCCATTAAGGTCGGTAATGAGCAAACCGAGACCTTTGATGTTAAAGAAGGATTTAGGCAGGGCGACGCGCTGTTGTGCAACTTTTTCAACATCGTGCTTGAAAAGATCGTGCAAGAGTCACTGGCCAACACAAGAGGTACGACTTATTTCAAGTCTACGCAATTGCTTGCGTACGCCGACGATATTGACGTAATTGGACGAAAACAGCAAGACGTCAATGAGGCTTTCGTGAGCATTGAGGTAGAAGCGGCTAAGATGGGTCTCAAGGTTAATGAGGGTAAAACCAAATATCTGCTTTCATCTAGAAGTGACGGACAACACCGACGTATTGGCCAGAACGTCACCATGGGCGGATATAACTTTGAAGTGGTCAAGGAATTCGTCTACCTTGGCTCACTGATTACCAGCGACAACAACACAACCGCTGTTTCTTTGGGCTCAAGAGGCAATTGAGAAGTAGAGCCCTCTCTCGGAAAACCAAGGTGACACTATATAAGTCCTCCAGTCCAGTCCTCCTTTACGGCGCAGAGGCTTGGACCTTAACAAAAGCGGATGAAGATGCCCTTGGTCGTTTCGAGAGGAAAATTCTGCGCACTATCTACGGTCCCGTTTGTTCAAACGGTGTATGGATGAGAAGATATAACGAAGAATTGTACGGGTTGCACAGCGACATCGGCCTGGTACGACGTCTACGGATACAGCGTCTAAGGTGGCTAGGCCATGTAGAGCGCATGGAAGATACAGCTCCGACCCGAAAAGTCTTCGAATCCACTCCGGAAGGAAGGCGCGGCAGAGGACGGCCGCCTCAGCGGTGGCGCACGCAGGTGGAAAGGGACCTCAACCAACTGGGCGTGCGGTACTGGAAACAGCTGGCCAAAGACCGTGCCGGCTGGAGACGCTTGTTGGTTGAGGCCCAGGTTCACCACGGACTGTAGCGCCACCTAAGTAAGTAAGTATTGAATAAAAACATTTATTTAGGTCTTACCTGAAAATGAGGACTGGAAACACATTTAGCTATCTGTCGAAAAAGCGGTTCCTGTATTTTCACAAATTGTGGTGGATCAATGACATCGAGGATCTCTTCAATTTCGCCTAAGAACATGACTTCCTTTTGTGAACAGGTTTTTGGCCAGAACTTCAGTAGTCCCCGAACTACCGGCTCCGTGAGAAATGCATCCTTTTCGAGAAATTGTACAATGCAGTACGCCAACTGAGCATGATAGAGTGATAAGCATTTTACTTTGTGCAACGGTAGTAACACTTTGACCAAAAATTGCTTATGCTCAGCCTTCAGCGGCAATGCAAAACCGTTAATTATGCTAAAAACAAAAAAGAAGAAAGTAGTAATAAAGAGCTTCAATGCGAAGGATGTAAGGAAGTAGTTACCTGCCAAGGATTTCGAGGAGTTCTCCGACACCGTTGAAATGTTCAGTTTCATAAATGAAGCGTAAGAATATATTGTTAATTTGTTTTCGAATAAAAGCACGTAATCCTAGGAATTTTCCATAAATACGATGCAACACGGTTTTCAAAAAGTCTCTCTCCCTAGGATCCTCCGAATCGAATAACTCTAATAACTGCAATTAAGGTTCTTGCATTACATTTTTGGTTTAATGATTGGTTTTTTGCTTTATGAATGATTCACTTGCCTGTAAAACAAATTTTTGGTCAATAACTCGTTTACCGATGGTTGCTTGAAAGTCTTGCGATTCTAGAAATCGTAAAAACACTTCGTAAACCAGTTGAAGATGAGGCCATGATGCTTCCAGTGTCGGATCATCTTCCTCCGGATCAAAGTCTGGATTTTCACTTGGAGGAAGCGTGCGAAATAAATTACACGAAATCTACAGGAAACATATTAAAAATAAAATATCGAGAAGAGAAGATAACGATTGAAAATTACTGAAAGCGTACCATTCTAATAATTTCCGGATATACCGGCTCCGTTAAAACGCCCCTGCCATGCGTTATGTAGGTTGACAAGTCGTTTAGGGCAGCCCGTTTTATTTCCTTTCCTTTTAAATCCGAAACTGGATCCATAAAATCAAAGGACACACAGCACTGGCGTAGTTTTCGAATAAACAAATCTTCCTGTTCTAGGCTGGAGCAATCGGCTAGTGTAAACAAAATATGATCGATTAACACTACTTTATCGAAACAAAAAAAAAAAAAATTAAATTTGATTCCTACTTACCTTTCAAGGGTGGCAATTGCTGCAATTCCACATCTTGAGAGTTTCTGTATCGGGAGGAACCTTGGCTCTTTTTGCTTTTTTTCTTTAGTGAACGCTTCGCAAAAGGATCAATTCGATCAACAAATGTTCCTGATGACATTTTCCTGAAACACAAACAATCCAAGACTCGGTATTAGCGATTCAATTCTATATTATTCAAATTTGCTCCTTAAGAAATATAAAAAGCATCGGTATCGTATCATATACCTAGTAATGGTGTGTCGTCGAAAATTGTATTCAAAACAAGACGTTTTTGGATGCAAACTGGATGAATTGATCAACAGGATGTACAATGCGTCCGTATTTTGATGCAAGGTTCAAACATATGCATTTGAAGGGAGAAAACTCACATATTCACCACAATGTTGTGTTCAAAAACGAAGAGAAAACAAGTCAATGCAGGATGCCGTTTAAGACTACTAACGGCTACAAAAAAAAAAAAAAAAAAAAAACGCCTCATAACAATCCGTACCAAGGCTACATTTTTTAATATCAGCCCGACAAGGATGACTCCGCCAAAGATGAGTTCTACGATCTCCCAGACAGAACGTATGCCCAATGTCCCAGCTATGATATCAAAATTGTACTAGGAGACTTCAATGCTAAGCTGGGTAAGGAAAGCATCTTTGAACGAGTCATCGGCAAACATAGCATACACGACACCACCTCCGATAACGGACACAGGCTGATTGATCTTGCTACGGGGCGAAATCTCCTTCTAGCCAGTACGCGCTTCCTGCACCTCGATATACACAAAGGCACCGGGCGGTCTTTTGATCAATCGACTACCAACCAGATTGATCACATCCCGATCGACGTCAGACACTCCTCCACTATTCTTGATGTTCGAACTTTCCGTGGGGCTAACATCGACTCGGACCACTCTCTTGTAGTAGCCAAGATGCGATTACGGATATCACGAACGCAACGGAGTAGAGTAAGAATACAAAGTTATGACGTCGGAAAGCTACTATCGCCAGAAACCGCTCGTTCTTTTACCGATCGCGTCTCCCTTAAGCTCTCCAATACACCCGAACCCTCCACGCTATCTATAGAACAGCAGTGGAGCCTTTGCAAACAAGCCCTGAAAAGCTCTGCATCTGAAGTTTTGGGTTTCAAGGCTCCACCACGAAGAAACACCTGGTTCGTTGACGAGTGCAGTAGAATTCATACAGCGAAGCAGGATGCATATAAGGCCTCGCTGCATAAAAGAACAAGAGCATCTCGTCAGCTCTACGAGTTAAAAAGAAGGGAAGAGCATAAGCTTCTCAGGAGAAAGAAGAAAGAGCACGAGAAGCGCGCGATTAAGGATTCACAGAGGTGTTACTGCAGGCGTGACGTTCGAAAGTTGTATCAACAGATAAAGCGAACATGCCAAGGTTATAAAGCCAGAACGGAAGCCTGTAGGGATGAGTACGGACACCAAGTAGTAGATTCGCAGTCGATGCTGAGAATATGGAAAAACCAATTCTGCAGACTGTATAACGGCGATGTTAGTCAATATACCGCTGTCAGGCAGAATTATCCATTTCTAATCGACGGAGACCGCAGAGAATTCCGTCCCCCTGACCTCGGCGAAGTTAAGATTGCCATATCGAAACCCATGTCGGATAAAGCTGCTGGCGCAGACTGTCTGCTAAACTCTTCAAGGCAGCTGGGGAGGACCTGGTTAGGAGCATGTACCAGCTCATCTGTAAGATATGGTCAGAGGAAAGCATGCCCTAGGAATGGAGTCTCAGCATCGTATGCCCGATCCACAAGAAAGGAGACCGCTCTGATTGCGCCAACTATAGAGGAATAAGTCTCCTTAACATCGCCTACAAAATCTTCTCTGCCGTTTTGTGTGAACGCCTGAAGCTTTTTGTAAGGTCCTTATCAGTGTGGATTCAGGCCATGGAAGCCCACCGTCGACCAAGTCTTCCCACTGCGGCAGATCCTGGAAAAAACCAATGAATTTCAAGTCGACAGTCACCACCTATTTGTCGACTTCAAAGCCGCATACGACAGCGTAATTAGAGACGAGCTATACAACGCTATGTCTAAACTCGTCAGACTATGCAGGATGACTTTGGAGAATGCTCGCTGCTCCATCCGAAACGGTGAACACCTTACCGATAGTTTTGATGTCAAAAAAGGATTCAGGCAGGGTGATGCGCTGTCGGGTGATTTCTTCAACATCATATTGGAAATGATTGTGCAAAAATCACTGGCCAATAGAAGAGGCACAATCTATTTCAAATCCTCGCTACTCCTTGCATACGCCTACGATATTGACAAAATAGGTAGATCACAGCGAGATGTCAATGAGGCGTTTGCGAGTATTAGGATGGAGGTGGCGAAAATTTGTTTGGCAGTAAACGAGGGTAGGTAGACATCGAGTTTAAAATACACCCGTATTATAGAAGCAGGATGGCTGTGGTGGAGTGTAAACATCGCCGACTGTCGAGCGGAAGGTTTGTAGTTCAAAGTTTTTTTTTTTCTATTGTGCCTGCTAGCCGATTAGCCGAGTAGCCTCTCCACCTCTATAATGAAGTTGAGAATGCTTCTCGTAGGAGCCAGGGTGATCCCCTCAGGAGTCATAACTTCACTGAGGAGGATGCGCTTCCTAAGATGGCAGAGAGCAGCACACTCACATAGTATGTGTTCTGCCGTCTCATCGTCCTCTAGACAGAGCCGACACTCAGTTCCGACGAGAGCCTAATTTTGTTTAGATGATATCTCAGACCGCAGTGTCCCGTTAGATAGCTGACTAGTCTTCTGATATCCCCTCTATTGAGTTTGAGTATGTCAATAGGAGAGCACCGTGGCGCAGTGGGTAGTGTGTTGGCCTCTGACGCCGATGACACGGGATCGAATCCTGACACAACCATGTCATCGAACGTGTTTTTCACGGTGTTTCTCCTCAGCGGGGTTCTGACAAAACCCCCTGCAGTAAAATTGTCATGAAAAGCTTCTCGAAATTCGCCGTTCGGAACCGGCAATAAACTGTAGGTCCCTTTCACCTATGGGAAAATGAAATCACACACAACATGGGTGATTGAGAGAAGCTCGGCTCAGGTTCTTCATGGACTGTAACGCCAACATACAATAGGATGTTTGTTCAGGGGTCGTATAAGTCGTTTAGATTGACGGAGTCCCCGAACACTGTTCCAGAAGGACAGGTGTTGCGATTTTTCCCACTTGTCCAAGAGGTAATTTATCTTAGTCCCGGGAATGCCGCAGAAAGGTTCCGGACCTATGTATTTGTCGCTGGAACCTTTTCTGGCAAGTTGGTCGGCAATTTCATTGCCCTTGACACTTTTATGTCCTGGCACCCACCAAAGTTTAACAGTGTTTCTTTTGGCGAGGTCTTGCAGGACGTCATGGCATTCCTTGACGGTTTTTGAGTTCGTGCTGTACGAACCCAGTGCTTTAAGCGCTGCTTGGCTATAAGAGAGTATGTTGATAGTTACTCCTCTGATGCCAGTCTCTAGATTTAGATTGACACATGTTAGGATGGCATGCAGCTCTGCTTGGAAGATGCTGGGGCTTATTCCCAGGACCTTCGAGATCTTGCGTTTTGGTCCAAAGATGCCGGCACCAACGCCAGAAGCCATCTTGGAGCCATCCGTGTACCACCTGAGGCCTTTGACATTTAGCAGGGAATCACTGTTTTCCCATGCTGAGCGGTTTGGGACCAGTATTTCAAATTTCTTGTCAAAGGTGAAGGTGTGTGGCAATGCGTCCGAGACTATAGTAATCATATCCAGCTCGGGAAAGTGTTGTAATATGGACATTTGGCCTGCAGGTCTACATGGCATATTTGTTGCCGAGCAGAGGATTTTGATTGCACTGCGTAATGCCACCTTCTTGATAAAAAGGTGCAGTGGAGCGAGTCCAATGAGTGCTTCTTGTGCTGCCGTAGGGCAGGACGGCATAGCGCCTGTGATGCCGAGACACGCTAGTCTCTGAAGGCGTTGAAGCTTTATAATTGTAGTTTTTTGCTCAACTTTCGACCACCATACGGTGGACCCTTAGGTGAAGATATGCCTTACTATCGCGGTATATAACCAGTGGACTACCTCAGGTTTAAGCCCCCAGGTTTTACCGTAGGTGCGTCGGCAGGCCCACATGGCCTTAGTCGCTTTCATGAGTTTATATTTCATGTTGGAGTACCAGTTGAGTCTGCGGTCTAGGTTAATACCTAGATTCAAAGTTTGTCCAGAAATACAATTGCTATACGGAAAAATTATGCAATACAGCTGCTGTGAATCGGATGTGATCAAAATACTGATGAAGGCATAACACTCACAGTATATGGTCACTTTAAATCCAGACTCTGTGTGTGCAGTTCTAATATAACACCATCATGGTATGGAACATTTGCTGTGAACTACAACCAACCTGAAGGTTCGGTCGAGTTCCTCTCGAATCTTATATGGGACAACCACCCCTGGAGAGTAGTGAACGAACATCTACGACCCAAACCACATGCACTCCATTCAGATCGTGTGACAGACATAATAAGCGTATGACTGTTGAAAGAACGCAGCGAGACGTCAATGAAGCTTTTGGGAGCATTGAAGCAGAAGCGGCTAAACTGGGTCTGAAGGTAAACGAGGGCAAAACCAAATATACGGGGGTGGTCGGAAAAGTTTCCGACGTACAAATACAAATACAAATGGCTTTTCCTCACCCAATCCTGTAAAACTATACATTTCCATAAAATCTTTCCTAAAATAAAACCCAAAGCACCAAAAGAGCAAGTTTCCATACGTCCAAAACCTAACAAATTTCAACCCAAGTTTAGCGAGCATCCCAAAAATCCACCTAATTCACACCAAAACTGGAGTTTTAAAACCAACCTCTTTCCAAATTTTACACATCCATCGATTTCTCATCTATCTAGCAAAATTCAGCCAAAACCCCAACGCCAAGACGTCTCATTTAAATCGAATCCAGCAACTATTAACACACCTCCTTCCCAATCACCTGTCCCGAATCCATTTCCAAATTTTGACCTCACGTCAGGACCAAGAATCCTAACTTCCGTAGCTCTCATATCCTTAACCCCTCCCAACCATCCCCCTCCAATATCTCCACACAAAATCCCACCCCTTCGCCCGACTCTTCACCTCTCCCCGCAGCAACAATTCCTGCCCCACTCACCCATTCTTCTGTCGCAACTAAATCTTTCGTTGATCCCCTTATGCCTCCTACAGTTAAACTTACTCAGCTTACTACTGACCCTACCCAAAATCGTACGCTCTCTCTCGGCTAAGAGATAGGAAGATATGTATATGAGAACATTCGTCTCTTTTTGGCTTACCTTCATGATAAATGGGTACCCCACCTCTTTCTCCTTCAATTATCAAACCTCAAATGACCCTAACATTATCGCCAATTTTTTGCCACCTATTTCAAACAATCTTTCGCTGACGACTCCTTTGTTCCGGATCCCGCTTACTTCGATTATTTACCGAATTTCTCCCTTGGACCTTTTCTTCCTCGTATAGTCGACCCCTGTGTCATCGAAAACTAATTAAATCAACTTAAAGATGAATTCACTCCTGGACCTGACGGTCTCCCTGCAATATTCCTAAAAAAAAATGCCCTTCAACCCTCTCTTTCACTTCTATGACCTCCTGGACAACGCCTACGGAGCTTGTCCAGAGTACGATGTCAAAATCGTGCTCGGGGACTTCAACGCCAAAATCGGTAAGGAGAACACCCTTGGCGGAGTGATCGGAAAGCACAGCCTCCACGATACAACAACAGATAACGGTATGGTATGATGGCGAGTGTGAGCAGAAAAGGTAGCAACCGATGAGGCGTGCCAAAAGGCGCTGCAGAGGAAAACCAGGCCAGCGCAAGAAGAGTACCGAGCCAGAAGAAGGGAGGAGAAAAAACTACTGCGACAAAAGAAAAGAATCTTCGCAGCCTCCCAGCTCAAGGATATCGAGGGGTCTAGGGATAAACATAAAACACGAGCCTTTTACAAGGAAGCCAAAGGCCTTGCAGGAGGCTTCAAAAAGGGCACGCAGGCTCTTCGAAACTGCGAGGGTAATCTTGTCACCGACCCGTAGGGAATAGTGGATGTATTTAAGCAGCATTTCCAGCAGCTGCTCAACGATCATGACCAAGAGAGAGTGGTAGGGACCGAAGAAATCCCAACTCCAGCCGCTGAAGTAGTCCTCCCACCCAGCATCGAAGAAGTCGGCACAGCTATTCAGAAGCTGAAGAATAACAATGTTGCAGGCTCAGATGGCTTGCCATCAGAGCTCTTCAAGGATGGCGGCGATGTTCTGGTAGGGAGCATGCACCAGATCATCTGCAGAATTTGGGAAGATGAAAGCATGCCCGACGACTGGAATATCAGTTTTATTTGCCCCATCCACAAAAAAGACGATCCTACCTCTCGCAAGAACTATAGAGGTATATCCCTGCTCAATGTCGCATACAAGATCCTGTCTAGCCAAATATAGACCAAATTTCCACACTTTGACAAATCCTGGAAAAGACCAGCGAGTTTCGAATCGATACACACCATCTTTTCATCGATTTCAAAGTCGCATACGACAGCATTCATCGTGAAGGACTGTTTGGTGCGATGGCCGAATTCGGGATCCCGGGAAAACTGATCCAGTTGCGTCGCGCCACGCTAAAAAATACGCGATGCACCGTGCAATTCGGTTCTAGGACCTCGGAACCATTCGAAACATGTACCGAATTTCGGCAAGGAGATGCGCTGTCATGTGACTTCTTCAACCTGGTGCTGGAGCAGATCGTGCGACGGGCAGGCGTCAACAGGGAAGGCACTATCTTTTACAAGTCCGTCCAGCTGCTAGGATACGCGGATGATATCGACATCATCGCGTGTTCTCGCAGTGGCATTGTGGAAGCATTGACGGCGATTGAAGAACATGCGAAACGAGTTGGTCTTAAGGTCAATGAGGACAAGACAAAGTACATGCTGTCAACCAAAAACCAATCCTTCGCTCACCACCTGGGACAAAATATAACAATTGACAGCTACAATTTCGAGGTAGTTAAGGAGTTTGTCTACCTCGGGGCAAACGTAAATTCCACAAATTTACGACACCACAGTGGAGATCCGACATAGAACCGCCCTTGGCAACCGCTGCTACTTCGGCTTGTCCAAACAACTGGGGTCAAAGCTCCTCACTCGAAAGACCAACGTCATGCTATGCAAAACGCTCATACTGCCAGTCTTGCTGTACGGAGCCGAAAGCTGGACGATAAGCAGGACGGCGGAGCTGATTTTGGGTTCTTTCGAAAGAAAAATTCTGCGCCGGATATTTGGTCCTGTCTGTGAGGAAGGTGAATGGAGAAGAAGACACAACCGCGAACTCTACGAGCTGTACAAAGATGTGGATGTAGTCCGGAAGGTAAAGATCCGTCGACTACTCTAGCTCGGCCACATCGAGCGCAAGTACATCAACGCTCCAGCTAAGAGGGTCTTCGACTCCGAGCCTCCTGGTTCGAGAAGAAGAGGAAGACCGAACCTCCGGTATAAAGACCAAGTAATCGCGGATGTAAGACATCTTGGTCTTGACAACTGGAAGCAGCGTGCCCGGGACCGACAAGAATGGAAGGTAGCTATAGCTCAGGCTCAGATCCTCCATTGATTGCTGGCCTGATAAGTAAGTATCCATTGGTATTGGAATCAAATTGTATGTTATTCCGCGAGGACATACACATATGTTCATTGAAACAGACGGATCAAACCAGGCTATTCGTATATCAGTTTAGTAGAATGAATCGATATCGATTTTGAACTTAATATTTAATTCGACCTTCAAGCATGACCATAAAAACGTGAGTAATTGTCGCGAGAAAAATGTCACGAATACAGTTGTATACATTTCTTATTTCGCGGCTTTCTTTTGAAGACGCAGTCTAATGATGAGATAGTTATCCAATGAAAGACGGAGCTTTAAGCTAGTGTTAATGTAACAAGCAATGTACTTATGTATGAAGGTTGAAAAAGAAAATTGTTCAAGGTACGAGATTTAATAAAAAACAGGTAATACCGTCGAATATATGAAGAACGCACTAGAGTTGGCAGTTCTGCTAGAATACTCATCGTATCTAGAAGCGCAAACCGTTCTTATTAGCCCAAACAATTTACAAGACCGACAAATGAGTCAGGCTCAGGCTCAGATCCTCCATGGATCGCTGGCCTGATAAGTAAGTAAGTAAGACAAATGAGTACTTAATAAACACAAAATATTTGAAACAAAAGACCTAATCTCCACTGTAAGATATAAATCGTACTAAAAGCTCTGGCAGCACACCAAAAGGTACATCTCAAAAGTGATAAAACAGCTTATGTCAACAAGTCTTTTCTTTTGCGCAAAAAAATACATTTTTTTCCTCTTTTTCATGCTTTGCGGCGTTGTCATTAGGATGGTGTAGTGTTGATGCTAATCAGTCTTTTTAGCGACGTTTATACGAGTACATAGTAGCGCAGAGTGAACCCTGACGAATGTTATCACACGGCGAATGGGATGTTGCATTGCGCATTACTTAACATTGCAACGTTCAGTGTGACAGGTGTTTTGTAATGTTTTTGGATTAGGTGCGTTCCCGTACTTTGTGCACCTAAATTCACACTTTGTCAATTTTCTAGGAGCGGGGATGAAATTTTCTCAAGGAGAGGCAAAATCACCAAAAAGTACGGGAACGCATTAAACCACAAATGCTACACACTTTTGAAATGTCAAAAAATACAGTGAGCGACAAAAGTCCACGTACAACCCCCATTGTTACTACCTGACAAGTTTAAAAGCATTATGAAAAAATCTGATGATGCCTGCAAGTGTCTGGGCATTGAGGCAACTAAATTATTTAATTGGTCAGGTGTTATGGCTTGCCATTCTTCTTGTAGCTTCTCTTTTAGCATTGGGGCACTACTTATGGCATATCTTCTTATCTTGCGTTCCATGATTTCCCATACATGTTCGATGACATTTAAGTCCAGGCTTGGGGTGGGGTGTGTAGTTGTCTTAGGTTAGGTTAGGTTAATGTGGTTGGCATAAGCACACGTAGGCCGAAGTCGGCCCATTGTGATACCACATGGATCGTGTTACCCAGATCCGCTACCAGAGAACCAACCGGTGCTTCTGATGAAGCGATAGAGTTGAGCTATTTGAGCTGCTAGCTCCCTTAGATTATCATACAAGGGCGCGCCAAGGTAGATCCTCCTGCTGTTCGCAGAAGAGGGGCATGAGCAGAGAAGGTGATGGATTGATTCCTCTTCCTCCTCGTCCATGCAGCCGCCGTAAAAGTCATTGGAGGGCAGCCCTAGCCTGGCGACGTGTTTTCCAATGATGCAATGATCTGTAATGACACCCACTAGAGTGCTCAAAGTAGCCCTTTTGGTTGCTACTACGTCCCAGGTTTAACTTAGGACAGATTTGTTTAGTGATAAAGCCGATATTACTTTCATTCCATTGGAGGTTGGTCGCCTCTATGGTTCGAAGTTTTATCATTTGCTTTACCCTACTTTTTGGTGTAACTAGGTACCCGAGGGTAGGTAAGCTGAGTGTGCTAGACCCTAACTTTGCGAGTTCGTCGGCCGCGCAGTTTCCTGGAATATCCCTATGCCCGGGAAACCACAATACTTTAATGTTGAACTGCTCAGCCATCTCATCTAGAGATAGGCGACAGTTAAGCGATGTCTTTGATTTGTGGGTTACCGCTGCCAGGAACTTTATCGCAGATTGGCTGTCCGTGCAAATGATAATGTCCTTGGCGGGTATTACATTGATCCTGAGCCATGCAAGGGCCTCCGTTATCGCTATTATTTCTGCCTGATACACTCTGCAGTAATTTGGGAGTCTAAAGGATAGGCTGAGGTTAAGCTCCTTGGAGAAGACTCCACTGCCTACACCCGGCTCCATCTTAGAGCCATCGGTATAGAGGGAGATCGAGTCCTTTAGTATGACTTTCCCTTCTGCCCATTCCTCCCTGGATGGAAAGGCAACTTTGTAGTTCCTAGTGAACACACTCTGCGGGATGATGTAGTCTGTGTCCATGGGAACTTTGAAGTATTTTAGAATGGTTGTGTGGCATTTTTGTGATGTGGGCCATTTTATTATGTTCCTCATCCTCAGGGCCGCGCAGGCAGCAATTTGTTTGCTGATAAGGTTCAATGGTGGAAGGTTTAACAGATCTGATCGCTCCATTTATGTATAAGCTGGGCGATCTTTGTACTTTCCACAGAAGTTTTCGATTGACTGCCTTGTCCAGAGCAGTCCACCAGACTACGACGCCATACAGAAGGATGGGCCTTGTGGCTGCTATATAAAGCCAGTGCATAATGCTTGGTTGGAGACCCCACTTCCTGCCCACCACTTTTTTGCAGGTGAAGAGGGCAACAGTTGCTTTCTTGACGCAGTCAAGAATGTTGGGTTTCCAATTCAGCCTCGTGTCAAGGCCAAGTCCACAGTCTGCGTCCATGTTTCTACTGTATGTAATGCACACTGTATAAGGTAGTTGTCTTGGGGCATAGTAAAGTAGGCACAAATGGAAAAAAATCAAATTACGGTACTTCTCAGTTATTCTCCATCTGCATATAACAAAAGAAACATGGGATGCCGGCCGTATGTACACTTCTGTCATTATTTATTTCTCGTTTTTTGTGAATTAGTTGTTAAGTTTTTTTTTTTTAATTAATTTATTTTATGGTGTATTATTAATAAAAGAAATTTGAAACAAAACTGCATCATCAGATTTTTTCATAATGCTTTTGAACTTGTCAGATAGCAAAAATGGGGGTCGTACGTAGACATTTGTCGTTCACTGTATGTTTGCATTTGACACATTTTTAACCAAATTTGAATTTAGAATAATTTTTCAACTGACTTTTGCGTTAAACATGACAGAAATCGATGAATTATTAAAGTTGTGAATTTCTGCCCACACAAATTTCTTGGGCAGAAATTCGTAGCATGGGGAAATTGTTTGCTCTCTCGAAAGCGCTCTCTTTTGCCCAAAAGTGTGAATTTTTTGAGTACGGGAACAGATGCCTGTTTCACAATGCTACTACACGGCGACGCGACAGCGCAACTACAAACGCTGCCGTTGTAAAGTCGTTCAGTCAATATACAATGGAGCTACTTTCATCGGCTGTGGTTTGTGAGGGTATACCCTTCGCAACCATTAAACACAATCTTACTACCCTCGCCAGGGCCGAGACGAACCGGAGATGGACTCAGGGACACACCTGCCTCATCACCAGGCAAATCTGGCCCCGGCTCGATAGTCAACGGACTAGGAGTATTATCTCCCTAAATAGAACTGGCATCTATAAAGTCATAGGTGTCATCACAGGACACTGCCTTATTGGCAGTCACGCGCAAAAACTAGGTATCACTCCGAACGATTTTTGTAGGAGCTGTCTAGACGAAGAAGATGTCGAATTCATTCATCACCTCCTCTGCGCCTGCCCGGCATTCTGCACAATCAGGAAACGATACCTAGGATCATACCTCCTTAACGATCTGACCGAAGTTCAGCAAGTAGGGATATCTGATCTTCTTAATTTCTTAAGAAGCACAAAATGGTTACACGAATAGGGGGCTAAACCCCCTCGTAGCTACACAACGGGCCTCCCTGGCCTATGTGTGTTCTTCCCATCTCTGGGAAGGCTACGGTCTTACCTACCTACCTACCTACTTACTTTCATCGGCGTTTTTTTTTTTTTGACAGCGCGGTTACTTCTGTGAGTGATGTTGGAGGTGAATTCTGTAGAGTGAAATTGGCATCAGTAAAAAATTCGAAGATTGAAACTGATCCATAAATGGATCAAAACAATTTGAAAAAAAAAACGTTATTGCTAACATGTGCGGCTGCTTTAGCATATAAAAAGTTAAAAGCGAAAACAAAAGTCAGAAGAAGGTGGTGAGTTAGACTAAGTTATCAAACGTATTCCTCCAATGTCGAATTCGAAATGGCACAACGCCGTGTAGTTAGTCGGATATTATACGATTCAATTTCGATTCAATTCTCTCTCTTCGAGCACGAACATGATGGTGAGCGTCCGGGGTAGGTCGTATTGCCTGTACTGGGGATTTGATTCAATACTTTGACAGTTCTCCTTTTCTTTTTCTCTTATTTTGCGAGTGTTGGTGCGGTGTCTCTCAGCATAACGTAAAATTCACACACACAAAAACAAAATGCGGGCTAAGTGTCACTTTGTGGTGAGCTTCCTATTGAATCGTGTAATGATTCGTATTCAACGGACAGAAAACACAAAAGAGAATAAACAAGAATTGAATCGTATAATATCCGACTTACGACAGTTTTTCAAATTTTCGAAATTACAGCGCTGCGACACGACTACATACGTGCCTATGTGACTTACTCCATATAATTCCATTGAATGAATATGGATTTGACAGCTACGGCGTTTGTAGTTGCGCTGTCGCGTCGCCGTGTAGTAGCAATGTGAAACAGGCAAGACTCGTAGTTTTTCGCTGTTTGCGACAAGTACGGGAACACGCCTATTGTGTTCTCATCAATGAATATATTCTTTACGATAGGTGTGAAGCAGTGAACTTTCTTCTTTGATGGCGTTACAGCCCATGAAGGACCAGAGCCAAGCTTCTCTCAATCACCCATGTTGTGTGTGATTTACTTTTCACACAGGTGAAAGGGACCTACAGTTTAATGCCGATTCCGAACGGCGTGAGTCGAGAAGCTTTTTCACAGCAAGTATACTACGGGGGGTTTTGCCAGTACCCCGCCGAGGAGGAACGCCGCGAAATAAACATTCGATGGCGTCGGTGTTATCGGGATCCGAACTCGCTCAACGTGCGTCAGAGTCCAACACACTAACCACTGCGCCACGGCGTCCACGAAGCAGTGAACTAATGTACAAAAAAAAAATTGTGCACATTGGCGAGCTCAATCCGTTTGCTAGTCGATTTAATCAATTAATTAATTAGAGAGTGAACGAAATTAATTTTGATCTAATTGAATGAGAACAGATAGGTTGTTGTCATCGTTGCGTACGGTCATTTGTAAAAGACGCAGTACTAAGTTCAGAAGGCTTAAATGCGTGTCATTTTGTCCCGGTTGCCTTCTATCCACATACTAAATATTGAAAATGAACCAACCTTTATTCCTAGATGCTTTCAAGGTATGGGTATAAATTGCTGACTTCTTCTTGGTGTCCCTTTAACCACTTGTACTTAAATTGTTATTGAGTAGAATGACAATCCGCTCTTATTGAGCGAAGACACATATGTACGTCGTCGTGTTATGCAATCCGAAATGGGCTTAGTTAATTCATAGTGACCTATAGAATAAATTAGGTGGTGTGATCCAACTGTAGACTTACTTATATTAGAGCAGAATGCTAAAATTAAAGCAAAATGTAGTTGGTCATGCAATCTCTAATACATTATCTAAAATATCTCACCACGTGTAACGAAATGCTACTGGAGGGATTCTTAGATTTGTTAATCTTCTTCTTTCTTATTTGCCTTTTAATTAAGTTCTTCGTTTCCTAATGATGCTTCTGTTTTTCTTTGTATATTTACTCTATCTTGTCGTTTTCGGTTTGTTTTTATTAGCTTCAATGGCACAGTGTTTATGAATTGATATTTGTTTCTATTTTCTGTCGGTAATTGCATCTAATAGCGTTCGGTGTTTTGACTATTGATTGTAGGCGATACTATACGTTCACTTAATGTCCTGTTGGGATTTTGTTATCTCGAAAGGATTATTTTAGTATATCCAATGGCATCGCTCCGTATCTGAAATGTAACAAGAAATACATTATTTAATCGATTGTTGAAAAATGTAACTATTGGAGAGGTAGAGAGGCTTTAAAAAACTAAGTCTTTTATACAACAATTTGCCTTGTGTTAAGTACAATGTATGGACAAAAGCCTCGTGTTTTAATAAGGAGAATGTCTCCAAAACATAAATGTGTTTGATTCTGCACACTGGATTGCCGAAGGTGCTAACCACTAGCGGTTTGACATCCAGTGACCCCAGTATACCGGAACGAGTCTATAAAACGCGTATAATGACAACGGAATCGGGCGAACTATAAGATCAAAGTTTAATATGTTGTGAGATACGTACGCCGGGATCAAGCCCGGCAGAAGCTTATCCCAGCGTAAGGATGAATTTTATTATAAATGCTGGAAAAAAACGATGTTTTAAGATCGTTGGTAGGAATGGTGGAGGTTTTTTCTTTGAAGTGAATGCCGTAGGATCGTTCTTAGATCGGCAAAGGGAGAGGAGGAGAGAGCAAACGAAACTACACTTAAGTACTGCGAGAGTAGATTTTATTGATCGGAGGCTTCTGCTATCTGTTGGAGCACTCAGACGAAAATACTGGTCCATTGTACTCTAGACAGCCACCTTACATTAATGTATTTTCCCCGTAATGTAGAGCTAAGAGATTCGGCACACTCCACTTCGGCCCCAAAGTTGCGCCACCGTGCGCGAGCAAAGGCGGGACAGACGAAGAAAATATGCTCTGCTGTATTATCCTCCTCGCAACATGTAGCACAAGTAGGCGCCTCACTACTTGGCAGAAGTGTAATGGCCCGTAATGACTCCCACAAGTTTCCTGCAGTCAATTCTCCTTAAGGACAGGAGGAATGCTGCGGATTTCTTGCAGGCATCCGTGCTTAGTCATCCTGCATCCTGGATATTCCCTCCATCTACGGTTGTGTGTATTAAACAAGCAATCGTTAATGTACAAATTTACCGTGGACCTAGAGGGGGTTCAGGTCCTGAGAAGCTCTCCTCTTAACCCATTCTGACGAGTTCATCAGAGATCTCATACAAGCCGCCTTAGTGAATTTAGACTACCGACTCTGTTCAAGATCTGAAGTTCATGAACTAATTGGAGCTAGTTAAAGGATTGGACACAGCTTGGCTGTCATTGCAGACGTATATGCTTTTTCTCTTCCACCTGTGTTTCACAATATAGTGCATGGGCACTACTTACTTACTTACTTAGGTGGCGCTACAGTCCGTGGTGAACCTTGGGTTCAACCAACAAGCGTTTCCAGCTGGCACGGTCTTTGGCCAGCTGTTTCAAGCGCCGCACGCCCATTTGGTTAAGGTCCCCTTCCACCTACGTGCGCCACCGTAGATGTGGCCGTCCTCTGCCGCGCCTTCCTTCCGGGGTGGATTCGAAAACTCTTCGGGCCTGAGTTGTATTTTCCATGCGCCTAGTCACCTTAGACGCCGTATCCGTAGACGTTGTACCAGGCCGATGTCACTGTACAACCCGTACAGTTCTTCGTTAAATCTTCTCCATACACCGTTTGAACAAACTATCTGCGTCGATAGTGCGCAGAATTTTCCTCTCGAAACGACCAAGAGCATCTTCATCCGCTTTTGTTAAGGTCCAAGCCTCTGCGTTGTAAAGGAGGACTGGGATGATCAAGGTCTTATATAGTGTCACCTTGGTTTTCCGAGAGGGGGTTCTACTTCTCAATTGCCTCTTAAGCCCAAAGCAACAGCGGCTGGCAAGAGTGATCCTGCGTTTTATCTCAGCGCTGGTGTTGTTGTCGCCGGTCATGAGTGAGCCAAGGTAGACGAATTCCTTGGCCACTTTAAAGTTACATCCGCCCATGGTGACGTTCTGGCCAATACGTCGGTGCTGTCCGTCTCTTTTAGATGAAAGCAGATATTTGGTTTTACCCTCATTAACCTTGAGATCCATCTTAGCCGCTTCTACCTCAATGCTTACAAAGGCCTTATTGACGTCTCGCTGTGTCCGTCCAATCACGTCAATGTCGTCGGCATACGCAAGCAATTGCGTAGACTTGAAATAAGTCGTACCTCTTGTGTTGGCCAGTGACTCTTACAAGATCTTTTCAAGCACGATGTTGAAAAAGTTGCATGAAAGCGCGTCACCTTGCATAAATCCTTTTTTAACATCAAATGTCTCGGTTTGCTCATTACCGACCATTGTCATCCTGCACAGTCGGACGAGTTTGGCAGGGATGTTAAAACTAGACATGGCTTTGTATAGCTCATCTCTATACACGCTGTCATATGCAGCCTTGAAATCGACGAAGAGGTGGTGAGTGTCGATTTGGTCTTCTCCAAGATCTGCCGTAGCGTAAATATTTGGTCTATTGTGGATTTACCTGGCCTGAAACCACACTGATAAGAGCCGATCAGGTTATCCACAAACGGTTTCAGGCGTTCACACGCAGAGAAGATCTTATATGCGATGTTAAGGATACTTATTCCTCTATAGTTGGCGCAGTTATAGGGGTCTCCTTACTTATGGACCGGGCAAACGATGCTGAGATTCCATTCATCGGGCACGCTTTCCTCCGACCATACCTTGCAGATGAGATGGTGCATTCACCTTACCAGCTCATCTCCAGCCGCCTTAAAAAGCTCAGCAGACAGGCCGTATGCGCCCGCGGCTTTATTAGACTTAAGTCTTGATATCGCTATTTTGACTTCGCCTAGGTCGGGTGGACTGAATTCTGTTACTTCGTGGTCCATTGCGAATGGCTTGTTCTGCCTGACAGCGGTATCTTATCTATCATCGCCGTTATACAGTCTGCAGAAGTGGTCTTTCCAAATCCTCAGCATCGACTGCGATTCTACTACCGGTTCTCCATTTTCATCCCTGCAGGCCGCCGCTCTGGCTTTGTAGCCATGACATGTTCGTTTTACCTTATTGTAAAACTTACGGGCGTCATTCCTGCGGAAGCATCTCTCCATCTCCTCGATCTCACGCTTTCCGTGCTCTCTCTATTCTGCTCATAGATTTCGCTAGCGCCTCTCGTCCGTCGTTGCAGCATGGCTTTATATGCCTCTTGTCTTGCTGCATGGGCTTGTCGCATTGTTCATCGCTCAGAAATACCCCAGCTCCGGACACCCGGCCATCCATGAAAATGCGAAGACTATACTTTCGACTGTGAAATTTCAGCGCAGTAAGATAACGGGCGTCAATGCGTCCGAAGGTATATCCATGAGACAGGATTCGCAGGACATTTCTTGCGCAAGCACACTTTTATTCCTGTGCGAGTTGTACCAAAGGCCATTTCTCTTGCGACGAGGCATGGCTTTCAGAGCATACCCTCTGAAAGGGGTGAAAGGTTCATCATCTAGAGCAGGACCGGGCGTGCTGGGGAAAAGCCTCTGTACAGCTGAGATAAACCCTTTTTTGGAGTTTGGTGAAAGAGGCTACGAGGTGTTTGCGTGTTAGCCTGTTCCACCAGACAACCGATGCATATGAGGTTATAGGTTTTATCATTGCTATGTATGTAGATCCAAAGGACCTTTGTAGGCGGTAAGTTCCATGTTTTGCCAAAAACTCCTGTGCAGTGCCAGAAAGCTGACAAGGCTTTGGTGGTTTTTGACTGAACATGCCTTGACCAAAGAAGCTTATTGTCTAAGATAACTCCCAGATACTGAGCTTCCTTGGATACCGGGGTGGGAGTGCCTTTTAGTACCAACTGAGTCATGTCAGCACTTTTGCTTCTTCTCATAAAGAGAACGACATCGTCGTAAGAGGATTAACCGACAGCTCATTTCTTGTACACCAATCATCGATCACATTCAGAGCCGGCTGTCCTTTGAAACGGTCAGTTGCTAAGTATGAGCGGACAGAAAGAACGGCGACATCATCCGCATAGGCCGGGACATATATTTCAGAGGCATGAAGAGCATCAAGCAGAGAGTCGACCACCATGCACCATAACAGCGGATACAGGGCGCCGGCCAGCCCAGCCGAATGCCCAGTTCGTACTGTTTCTTTTCGTGCGCGCATTCAATTCTTCCGAGTAGGTATTGAAGCGCAGTCTCGCAGGATTTTCTGCGCTGATATGCATGTTGCATCTCCGAAAGAGGATGCATTCGAAGGGCAACTTGCGCACGTGCACCCCTTTCAGTATCTCCATGCCTTTCAGCAGAAAGGATGTTATACCAATGGTCTTAAATAGTTGGCACTTGCACCCTGCGCCAAGGAATAGGTATACAGGTAAGTGCCAGCCAACGATCAATTGCCTATTCATTAAAGCCTCTGCGCCGTAGAGGAAGACCGGGTTGATTAAAGTTTTATAGAGGGTCACCTTAGTTTTCCGAGAAGGCCTTACTTCTCCATTGCCTCTAAAGACCAAAGAAACAGCGATTGGCAAGGGTTATTCTGCGTCTAATCTCAGCGCTGGTGTCATTGCCGCTTATCACTAGTGAGCCAAGGTAGACGAAATTCTTGACTACATCAAAGTTATAGCTTCACGTCGTTATCATCAGCGTATGCGAGCAATTGTGCAGACTTCAAATAGATCGGCCTCTTGTATTGACCAGAGAATCTCGCACGATCTTTTCAAACATGGTGTTGAGAAGTCACAGAGTGCGTCGCTTTGTCTGAATCCTTTTTTGACACCGAAGGTCTCGGTCAACTCCTTACCGACCTTAATGGAGAAGCGAGAATTCTCCATTGTCATCTTGCACAACCCGACGAGTTTGGCAGGGATGTCAAAACATAACATGGCTCTATATAGCTCATCCATATAGACACTGTCATATGCGACTTTAAATCGATGAATAGGTGGTGTGTGCCGACCTGCAATTCATGCGCCTTCTCCAAGAACTGCCGCAATGCGAACATTTGGTTTCATCGACTGTGATCTTCAATGTCCGGTATAGGGTCACGTGAAGCTACAATGATCATAGTCCAAATACAGGGTCTTTCATTAAACGCTTTCTTACTTACGCCATTATGTATGGAATACAATATCGTTCGAATGTCCGCCGCGGCTTCTCTGTGTGGTGCGCATCCGAAAGGTCCAATTTTCCATGACAGTCGCATAAATCAGATTGAATTTGACCGATGGCATGAGTTGTGTTGTCTTTAAGGGCGGCTGGGTTATTCGCATAGACCTGCGACATCAGAAAACCCTACAAGAAAAAGTCTAACGAGTTCAATCTCGGTGACCAGTTGAAATCACCTCTACATGATGACCTTGCCCACGAATCGTTCGTGCAGAATTTCCAACGTGGCGTGACCTGTGTGGCACGTTGAAACCACATGTCGTTGGTGTCCATATAATCCAATTCAGGCCAAAAGAAATTGGTAATCATCGACGTAAAGCGGTCGCCGTTGATGCTGATGGTTTGGCCAACGTCGTTATCAAAGAAATATGTCTGATGACGCCGCCAGGCCAAAATCTTTACCAAACAGCGACCCTCCCGGATCTTGCTCATGTGAATTGGTATCGTCCTAAATTCGACAATTTAGTTTCTTTACGCACCCATTCATCCAGAAATGGGTCGTTGAAGATAATTTTTCGACGAAAATTAGGGCCAGTTTCCAACGACTCCAGAGCCCATTCAGCGAACACACGTTGTCGTCTGGTCGTCATGGTCATCTATCTTCTGGGTCAGTTGAATTTTGTACGGAAGCAGGCCTAAGTCATGACGCAAAATTGGCCAAATTGCGGTCTGTGAAAGGCTGAGTTCTTGTGAGCGACATGAAATCGACCTCATCGGATTCCCCTGCACACTCACGAACAGCGACGATGTTTTCGGTAAATCATGCGTTTCGTATATGGTTTACTGAGCAAGTGGACTCAAATGGGACCGTAAAATGGTAAAAGTGCGCGGGACGCTGCCCGAACAGAACACCCATCGTGATTTGGCAAAACAGAATGAATACATGACAGCCAATTTGACAGAAGTAGCATCAACAATATGGCCGCTATCAACTGTCAAAGTTCGGAAGTCCCTATTGTATGTATGTATGTTGGCGTTACAGTCCATGAAGGAGCTGAGCCGAAATGTGTGATTTCATTTTACCATAGGTGAAAGGGACCTACAGTTTATTGCCGGTTCCGAACGGCGAATTTCGAGAAGCTGTTCATGACAGTTTTACTACAGGGGGTTTTGTCAGAACCCCGCTGAGGAGAAACACCGTGAAAAACACGTTCGATTACATGGCTGTGTCGGGATTCGATCGTGTCATCGGTGTCAGAGGCCAACAGACTACCCACTGCGCCACGGGGCTCTCGGAAGTCCCTATATTTACTCCAATCTGGTAAGATAATTTGTACCATATGCATATCATTTCCGTTAAAGTTTCGTGTACCGAACAGAGGACAGAGGATCTATAAATACATTTTTTTGTATGGGATTTACAACTTCAAATGTAGCAAAATAATTATTTACTTTACTGACTAATGACACCCGGATACCAGAGAAATAAATGCGTTTTCTAATTCTGTTTGTTATGCACTTGATGCTCGAGGATAATGTGTTCACTTATCCTGGGCATCTGTAGCGGCCCACCCATTGTTCATTACGCCAATTTGTATTGTTTCAGAAAATAGAAGCGATTGTGCACTAGAACAATGAGTGCATGTTATCCATCGTATTTATAGCTCTGCCGCCTACAAGCATACACACAGGAATAAACTGTCGTAATGAGTGGCTTTAAAGTGTATCACACAAGTTGACTATGGACTACACTGTTGCGCACACAAAAAGTCGCGTTATTGATTAAAATGCCAGTGTCTTACCTCATCTCACTGAATCCATCGTCTATGCTGAGCGCAAATTAGTGGGGTCAAGTTAAAACAAATGTTAAAGAAGAAGTAGAGCTGCTGGTATGTTTATAAATATAAGTGCTCCAGTGACTAAAAGCCCAGATATCGAGAGCTGGCAGAGAAAACGACATACGACTTTTTCGAATAAATTGTCACTTAAGAAACAGAAACAAACGATCGCAGATTACGTTAGCGTTAGGTCAATGTAATAGAAAAGAAATGGACGCTTGTGAGCCGGGCAAGACATAAGGATGAGTATTCCAAAAATACGTTTTTATTCAAAGAGGCTTCATTCTAGTTTCGTGTCTTTAACTGGTGGTATCCAATTCCCGAAGCTTCTTCTTCTTCTTAGTGGGCGCTACAGTTCGGGGTGAGCCTGGGCCTCAACCAACGTGCCCCTCCATCTAGCACGATCTTTCGCTAGCCTTTTCCATTTCCGCACACCCAGTTGGCTGAGGTCCCCTTCCACCTGTGTGCGCCATCTTAGGGGCAGCCGTCCTCTGCTTCTTCGTCCCTCGGGATTGGATTCACCCGCAGTCATTATTGTGCCATGAATAGCACTTGCATCTCAGAAACCGAAACGCTTTCCACACTGGGTATGGATGTTGCTTACAAACTTAATTGGAACGACCACATATTCAGTGTCACCAAGAATGCTGCGAAATGCCTAGGCTTCTTATACAGATGCTACAATCTATAAGGCGTTCTTCTTCTTCTTAGCGGGCGCTACAGTTCGGGGTGATCTTTTGCTAGCCTTTTCCATTGCCGCACACCCAGTTGGCTGAGGTCCCCTTCCACCTGTGTGCGCCATCTTAAGTGCGGCCTTCGTCTGCTTCTTCGTCCTTCGGGGTTGGATTCAAAGACTCCGGGCTGGAGCTGTGGTGTCCATTCGCTCTACATGGCCCAGCCATCTTAGGCGTTGAATCCGTAGACGCCTGAGTAGGCTCATGTCGCTGTACAGCCCGTAAAGTTCGTGGTTGAATCTTCTCCTCCATCCCCCGTCTGCGTTTATAGGCCCAAAAATCAAGCGCAAAATCTTTCTCTCGAACCGACCAAGGGCCTCCTCGTCCGCTTTTGAAAGGGTCCATGCTTCTGCGCCGTACAACAGGACCGGGATGATAAGGGTCTTATATAGAGTCAACTTTGTCGTTCGGGATAGGGCTCTATTACTCAGTTGCCTCCTGAGCCCAAAGAAACAGCGATTAGCAAGAGTGATTCTGCGTTTGATTTCGGAACTGATGTCGTTGCTCCAGGTCACTGCGGAGTCAAGGTAGACGAAGTCCTTAACTACCTCGAACTTATATCTGCCTATACAAACGTTCTGGCCGAGACGTCGGTGGTGAGCGTCCTGTTTTGATGACAGCATGTCTAGTTTTGACATCCCTGCCAAACTCGTCAGATTGTGTAGAATGACATTGGAGAATTCTCGCAGCTCCACCAGGGTTGGAAGCCACTTGATCGAAACCTTTAATTTCAAAAAAGGTTTTAAACAGGCCGACACGCTATCTTGTGACTTTTCCAACATTGCGTTGAAAGGATCGTGCAAAATTCACTTGTCAATACAAGTCCGTCCAACTGCTTGCATATGCCATGGGCATTGACATGATTAGACAAACTCAGGAAGATGTCACTAAGGCCTTTACGAGCATTGAGGCGGAAGCGGTTAAAATGAGACTGGGGGTAAATGAGGGCAAGACGAAATATATGCTGTTGTCGAAAAAGGACACGAACCACCGTTGTCTTGGCCAGTGAGCACATATTGCAGAGCATAATTCCGCGGGGACATGCAGCAATAACCCCAGTGCCAAAATCAAACGCAGAATAACTCTTGCCAACTGCTGCTTCTTTGGGTTCGAGAGGCAATTGAGAAGCAGAGCCCTCTCTCGAAAAAACAAGACCCTTATCATCTGGGTTCTGCTTTATAGCGCAGCGTATATCCCTGCTCAATGTCGCATACAAGATCCTGTCCAGCGTATTGTGTGAACGTCTAAAGCCAATTTGCACCGCACTAATCGGCAGCTACCTGTGCGGCTTCCGGCCCGACAAATCGACTTTAGACCAAATTTTCACACTTCCACACTTCGACAAATCCCTTAAAAGACCAACGAGTTTCGAATCGATACACACCATTTTTTCATCGATTTCAAAGCCGCATACGACAGCATTCATCGTGAAGAACTGTTTGGTGTGATGGCCGAATTCGGGATCCCGGTAAAACCGATCTAGTTGTGTCGCGCCACGCTAAAAACACGCGATGCACCGTGCAACTCGGTTCTAGGACCTCGGAACCATTCGAAACATGCACGTGATTTTGGCAAGGAGATGCGCTGTCATGTGACTTCTTCAACCTGGTGCTGGGGCAGATAGTGCGACGGGCAGGCGCCAACAGGGAAGGCACTATCTTCTACAAGTCCGTCCAGCTGCTAGGATACGCGGATGATATCGACATAATCGCGTGTTCTCGCCGTGGCATTGTGGAAGCATTCACGGCGATTGAAGAACAGGCGAAACGAGTTGGTCTTAAGATCAATGAGGACAAAACGAAATACATGCTGTCAAGCAAAACCCAATCCGTCGCTCACCACCTGGGACAAAATATAACAATTGACAGCTACAATTTCGAGGTAGTTAAGGAGTTTGTCTACCTCGGGGCACACGCAAATTCCACAAATGACACCACAGTGGAGATCCGGCATAGAATCGCCCTTGGCAACCGCTGCTACTTCGGCTTGTCCAAACAACTGGGGTCAAAACTCCTCACTCGAAAGACCAAAGTCATGCTTTACAAAACGCTCATACTGCCAGTTTTGCTGTACGGAGCCGAAAGCTGGACGACAAGCAGGACGGCGGAGCTGATTTTGGGTTCTTTCAAAAGAAAAATTCTGCGCCGGATGTTTGGTCCTGTCTGTGAGGAAGGTGAATGGAGAAGAAGACACAACCGCGAACTCTACGAGCTGTACCAAGATGTGGATGTAGTCCGGAAGGCAAGGATCTGTCGACTACACTGGCTCGGCCACATCGAGCGCATGGACATCAACGCTCCAGCTGAGAGGGTCTTCGACTCCGAGCCTCCTGGTTCGAGAAGAAGAGGAAGACCGAACCTCCGGTATAAAGACCAAGTAATCGCGGATGTAAGACATCATGGTCTTGACAACTGGAAGCAGCGTGCTCGGGACCGTCAAGGATGGAAGGCAGCTATAGCTCAGGCTCAGATCCTTTATGGATCGCTGGCCTGATAAGTAAGTAGGTCATGTAGAGCGCATGGAAACCACAGCTCCGGGCCGGAATGTCTTCGAATCCATCCTTGAGGGGTGACGCCGTCGAGGAAGGCCAAATTTAAGCTGGCGCACGCAAGTGGAAGTGGACCTCAACCAACTAGGCGCGCGGCACTGGAGACTGCTGTCGAAAGACCGTGCCAGTTGGATAAGTATTTTAAAGGAAGCCCAGGTTCGCCGTAAACTGTAGCACCGAAGAAGAGACGAAACAAGCAACCGTAAAAGAAGATTTGTATGTTGGCGTTACAGTCCATGAAGGATCAAAACAGAGCTTCTCTCAATCACCCATGTTCTGTGTGATTTTATTCTCCGATAGGTGAAAGGGACCTACACCTATGGGATTCTGTTCTCAGGATTCGATCCCGTGTCATCGGTGTCAGAGGCCAGCACACTGCCTACTGTGCCACGGCGCAGATTTGCTAAGTAAAAATTGTTACTCGTAGTAGAAACCTTGTTCGACAAAATGAAAGACCGGGATGCGTTGGTTTTTTGAGAGCTAGGTAGGTAGGTGGGACCGTAGCCTTCCCAAAAAGAAAATGAGAAGAACACACATAGGCCAGGAAGGCCCGTTGTGCAGCTACGAGGGGGTTTAGCCCCCTATTCGTGGAACCATTTTGTGCTTCTTAAGAAATTAAGAAGATCAGATATCCCTACTTGCTGAACTTCGGTCAGATCGTTTAGGAAGTAAGATCATAGGTATCGTTTCCTGATTGTGAAGAATGCCGGGCAGGCGCAGAGAAGGTGATGAATGGATTGGACCTTCTCCTCGTCCAGACAGTTCCTGCGAAAATCATTCGGAGTTATACCTAGCTTGTGCGCGTGACTGCCAATAAGGCAGTGTCCAGTGATGACACCGATGACTTTATGGATGTCAGTTCTTTTTAGGGAGATAATACTCCTAGTCCGTTGACTGTTGAGCCAGGGCCAGATTTGCCTGGTGATGAGGCAGGTATGTCCCTGAGTCCATCTCCGGTTCGTCTCGGCCCTGGCGAGATTTATAAGATTGTGTTTAATGGTTGCAAAGGGTCTACCCTCACAAGCCACGATTGATTGTAGTGTCGTTCCTTGTTTGGCGAGTGTGTCGGCTCTTTCGTTTCCTGGAATGTCGCTGTGTCCCGGTACCCAGATAAATTGTATGTTGAACTGTTCTGCCATCTCGTTAAGAGATCTGCGACAGTCGAGACTAGATTTTGATGTGTACACAAAGGACTCCAGCGACTTTAAGGCTGCTTGACTGTCTGTGAGAATGCGAATATCCGTGGTGGATATTACGTTCCACTTCAGCCAAGACAAAGCCTCTTTTATTGCCAACAGTTCCACCTGGAAAACGCTGCAGTGATCTGGTAATTTTAGAGCTTTATGTAGCTTGAGTTGTTTGCAGAAAACTCCACTGCCCACCCCGTCTTTAGTTTTAGACCCGTCAGTGTAGAAATACACACAGTTTCTGCGCGGTTGAGTTTGGCGGGTCCAGTTCTTTCTGTCCGGATAGATCATCGTAAAGTTTTTGTCCAAGACTATGGTGGGTTCTGTGTGGTCTAGGTTTTCTGTCATAGTTATCCTGTTTTGCAGGATGGAGGAGTGGCCAGCGACATAGCTCGCCCATTTCGAGTTGGCTTTTAGTCTTATGGCCTTGTGTGAGGCAATTTGTTTACCGAAAATATCGAGTGGTGTATGGTCTAGTATCCTGTTAAGTGCAGCCGTTGGTGTGGACCTGAGGGCCCCGGTAATGCACATACATGCCATCCTTTGTACCTTCTCTAGTTGTTTGTGGTATGTTGTCTTGTCTAGTGCAGTCCACCAGACTATCACTCCATACATTAGTATGGGTCTAACGACCATGATGTAGAGCCATAGGGTGATCTTGGGGTTGAATCCCCATTTTTTCCCTATAGCTTTCTTGCAGGTGTAGAGAGCTATAGTTGCTTTTTTAGCTCTTTCGATTGTGTTGCTCTTCCAGGTTAATTTCCTATCTAGTATAATGCCAAGGTATTCGGCATTGGAGGAATAGTTTAATCTGGTACCAAGCAAAGTAATAGGGCAGTGTTCCGGGATTTTGTGCTTTTTGCTGAATAGCACGAGCTCCGTTTTCTGGGGATTCACCCTGAGCCCGTTGCTATGCGCCCACTCGCAAAGAATTGAGAATGCCGTTTGCCAGTGTGGATAGGTATTTACTTGAGATTGAAATGGCAACGTCACCAGCGTAGGCAATAACGTCCAGGCCTTCTTTCTCCAGTTTAATTAGTAGTTCGTTTACGACTACATTCCAGAGAAGAGGTGAGAGGACCCCTCCTTGCGGGGTTCCCATGGTAACCACTCTGGTGGTTACTTGGCTTCCCGATTTGGACTGAATCCTGCGCGTTAATAATGGCTCGCTGATCAGTTCTATCAGAGTCCTCTCTACCATTAGCTTTTTTAGCCCTTCTATTATTGCTTTGGGATTGACGTTGTTGAAAGCGCCCTCTATGTCTAGGAAGGCTGTTAGAGTATATTCTTTAAAAGGGATTGATCTTTCGATTTGCCTCACCAGTGTGTGCAAGGCTGTTTCGACAGATCTTCCCTTACAGTAGGCATGCTGTGCCTTAGAAATTAGGGACGGATCCAAATTGTGGCGTATGTGTAAGTCTATCAGCCTTTCCAAAGTTTTTAGTACAAAGGATGATAGACAGATAGGCCTTAGATCCTTGGGAGAAGTGTGGGAGTTTTTGCCGGCCTTGGGGATGAAACGTACCCTGAGCTAAATATTCATTAATTACGAAAATATATTAACAAAGATACAATGGCATATGCAAAGCACAGTGTGTTTTAGAAAATAAATAAAACAATTTCATTGACACTAATTATCCTCATCTCGACCTCCAGAAATACATACATAGATGCATGTACATACATACAACTTTGTAGGCAGAAAAGTAAACAAACGTCCAGTCTGCGGATCGATCGTTGGCTAACAAGGCATTCATAGCGTTGTGCATCATTCATTTATTGCTGTACGTACTGTGGGGTCAAGTGATTTGATTTTGCTTTTTTGTGGATGAACCAAGCAAGCCGTGTATCCGCTAATTGGATATGAGAAATGTCCCGATTGGTTGCCTATCTATGACTTATTCTGACACATTAGAATATGCTCAAGCATATTCGGGTGGAAAATCATCGCATTTAATGCAATCAACTGATGTGTAAGACATATGAGGTGATGAGAACATTTTGGTTGCTTTGAATCAACATCTGTTCTAATTGATCCTCTGTCGTCTGGACATACAGAGGCCGAGATAATTCATCATACGTTGTTCGATACCCTGACAGTTCACTCAAATATTATATTGAAATTCGTTTTCATTTTCTTGTATCTTCAACAAATAGGAATAATTCATTTCACTCAAACGAAACACTTCATCGTACGGCAAGTTTCGACTTTAGCATTTTAATGAAGTCGGGCCGTCAGTATCTTGTTGGGCCTTCATCAGATTTAAGAACAGCCTGTAGTCGACGTGGCATAGAAGAGACCACCTTTTGTGTAAAATCGTTGTGTACCTGATCCCCTGCTGTTTGGAGAGCCTGTTTACGAGTCGCTTTTGACGAAAGTCGGTGTTGTTGTTGTTGTTTTTCCAAGTAGTCCCACAAATGCTCTATTGGGTAGAATTAAATTGTCTTGGAGGGATACTGATCCCAAACCGCTCAGCATGGGAAAACAGTGATCCCCTGCTGAATGTCAAAGGCCTTAGGTGGTACACGGATGGCTCCAAGATGGCTTCTGGCGTTGGCGCCGGCATCTTTGGACCAAAACGCAAGATCTCGAAGGTCCTGCGAATAAGCCCCAGCGTCTTCCAAGCAGGAGCTGCATGCCATCCTAACATGTGTCAATCTAAATCTCGAGACTGGCATCAGAGGAGTAACTATCAACATACTCTGATAGCCAAGCAGTGCTTAAAGCACTAGGTTCGTACAGCACGAACTCAAAAACCGTCAAGGAATGCCATGACGCCCTGCAAGACCTCGCCAAAAGAAACACTGTTAAACGTTGGTGGGTGCCAGGACATAAAGGTGTCAAGGGCAATGAAATTGCCGACCAACTTGCCAGAAAAGGTTCCAGCGACAAATACATAGATCCGAAACCTTTCTGCGGCATTCCCGGGTCAAAGATAAATTACTTCTTAGACAAGTGGGAAAAATCGCAACACCTGTCCTTCTGGAACAGTGTTCGGGGACTCCGTCAATCTAAACGACTTATACGACCCCTGAACAAACACCCTATTGACATACTCAAACTCAATAGAGGGGATATCAGAAGACCAGTCAGCTATCTAACGGGACACTGCGGTCTGAGATATCATTTAAACAAAATTAGTCTCTCGTCTGAAACTGAGTGTCGGCTCTGTCTAGAGGACGATAAGACGGCAAAACACATACTGTGTGAGTGTGCTGCTCTCTGCCATCTTAGGAAGCGCATCCTTCTCAGTGTAGTTATGACTCCTGAGGGGATCACCCTGGCTCCTACGAGAAGCAGTCTCAACTTCATTATAGAGGTGGAGAGGCTACTCGGCTAGCAGGCACAATAGATCTGCAAAGCTCGCAGTGCCGTATTGCTGATAGTAGCACTAGCCCCGTATAAAAAAAAAAAAAAAAAAAAAAATTATCTTGGAGCATAGTATAACATCCATTCCTTTACTTTTCGAGCTGTGTGTTTAGGGTCGTTATCTTGCTGAAACATCCAGTCAGTGCCCAAACCTAATTTTTCTACAGCAGGGCGTATAGTTCCTTTTAATATGTCAAGATAACACCGTGCTTCACTGTTCTTCGAAGATTTTGAACTTTCATTTCTGCGCCGCTCTTGCGCCGCTCCTTGGGGCTAAACCAACATGCCCTTCCAACCAGCACGATCTTTTGCTAGCCTTCTCCATTGCCGCACACCCAGTTGGCTAAGTTCCCCTTCCACATGTCCTCTTCTTCTTCGTCCTTCGGGGTTGAATTCAAAGACTCTTCGGGCTGGAGCTGTAGTGTCCATTCGCTCTACATGGCCTAGCTATCATAGGCGTTGAATTCGTAGACAACTGACTATAAACTCATGACGCTGTACAGCCCGTTAAGCTCGTGGTTGAATATTTTCCCCCATTCCCCGTCTACGTTTATAGGACCGAAAATCACACCCTAAATCTTTCTCTCGAAATGACAAAGGACCTCCTCATCCGCTTTTGATAGTGTCCATGCTTCTGCGCCGTACAGCAAGACCGGGATACGCTTTACGCTTGAACAACGTTGGGAAATATTGAAAACTTATGTTGCTGTGTAGCCCAAATAGTGCGTTTTTTGAAAAGAAGTTTTAGCCGAAATGAAGCACCTACCGCGACTGCTGTACGCAAGTTTGTGCAGAAAATTCGTGAGACTGTTATGTTAGTGGACAACACTCATAGTGCCCGTCGTCGTACGGTGTGCATAGATGAGAATAATGTGACTACTGTGGCCGAGAGTGTGAGACTCAATTCACGAACATCAACTCGCCATCGATCTCAACAGAATAGCATTTCACGCACTAGCCTGAGGAGAATTCTGCTCAAAGATCTCGCATTATTCGCTTACAAGGTCCGATTGACTCAGAAATTGAAGACGTGTGATCTTCCGCTTTGTTATCGCTCCGCAGTTTGAATTGGACAACGATTTTAGGCGAAAAATTATCTTTTCTGACGAGGCGCATTTTCATCTCGGCGGCTACGTTAAAAAACTAAATTGTCGCACCTGGGGCTTGGAAAACCCGCACGTTATTGTCTAGAGAAGCCAATGCATCCACAGAAAGTGACAGTTTTGTGGAGATTGTGGAGTGGTGGCATCATTGGACCATTTTTCTTCGGAAATGAGGCTGGGGACAACGTCTCGGTCAACGGTGGCCGTTACAGAGTCACGTTAACCTGACTTTTTTTAATTTTACTGAAATTGATAACATGGATTTTGACGCGCGTCATGCCACACAGCCCATGCTACAATCGATCTTTTGCGCATCAAATTCCCAAATCGTGTTATCAGCCGTCTTGGCGATGTTAATTGGCCGCCTCCCTCGTAGCTGCGATTTGACCCCTTTGGACTTTTTTTTTGTGGGGAACCGTGAAGGACCGATGTTATGCTTACAATCCGGAAACCATTCAAGCACTTAAGGCCAATATCATCAAAGCAATCCGTGAGCTTCTTCTTCTTCTTTGGTGGCGTTACAGCCCATGAAGGGCCAGAGCCAAGCTTCCCTTCAATCACCCATGTTGTGTGTGATTCTATTTTTCACACAGGTGAAAGGGACCTACAGTTTAATGCCGATTCCGAACGGCGTGAGTCGAGAAGCTTTTTCTAGGCAAGTTATACTACGGGGGGTTTTGCCAGTACCCCGCCGAGGAGGGACGCCGCGAAATAAACATTCGATGGCGTTGGTGTTATCGGGATCCGAACTCGCTCATCGTGCGTCAGAGTCCAACACACTAACTACTGCGCCACGGCGCCCTCGTGAGCCCGTGAGCTACAGCTCGAAAAAGGCCTTGAAAAATTGAGGTCACAGAATGCGCTACTGCGAAGCCAGCTATTTTAAAGCATTTAAAAAAAACAAACTCTTTGGCTCTCCCGTACGTCTGAACAATTTGTTTTTGCGCTTAAATAAAAAAATATTATTTGGAGTCGTACGTAGACTTTTGTGACATGGTGTACAAACATTCCTTACATTTGGCAATGCTGTGCAAGAAAGTGACAGCCTTAGATAGAAATACGCGAGCCGTAACCCAGCAGAGAGGGAGCATTATTTAACTTTTTTTTTTTTTATCTCGGTATGAGTGCTCATGACAAGAATCCAACTCGGGTTGTCATTTACTTGTACCGAATTTGAATATTTTCTTTTTTATGTGTGTAATCACTTGTCACACAAAAAACAAACACATATGGGTAAAGGCAAGAACAAAAAAAAAAAAAAGGAATTTTACTCCTCCATCAAATGATTAGAACCACTGGGTGCGATACAACCAACTGGTTTGTCTATTCTCCAATGTCACTTGTATAGGAATTACAGTTCGTTCTCTCACAGTATGGAATTATGACAAGAGAAAAATAATCGAAAGAAAAAAGTAATTTTTTGCTACTCAAGTGAACGAGCCACTCTGTCAAGAGGCAACACAAAATCAATTGGAATTTTTTGACAAATGGTGTGGTTGCATAATAATTATTAAGCTAATGGAAGAGAAAGTAAATTGTTATACATAAAACAGAGAAGAAGAAAAAGGGAAAAAATACTACGGATGAGTGTTATATTTTGAAAAAGATGACGAACAAAAGCAGACAAAAAATAAACCCCAGCCGCTACACCACACGCATACTTTCACACACACACACGCGAATGTTCTACCTTCTTATACAGACTCTTTGTATATGTACTACACGGTACGATGGCACAGCATTACAGGCTCTCATTGCTCCGTCGTCTTACGTACATGTTCATGCATACTACACCTCTACTATTGGCACGAAACTACTATGTTGATTTCATTCTTAAGCCATATTTCCATAGATTTCGATTTATTTCATTCTACGAGTACTTTTTTTGACATTTTTCGTCCTTATTTTGATTGTTTAATTAGTTTTTTCGGCACTTGTGAGAACTGGGTATCTAACACTGGCAACACTATTCACTGTTTCGTTAGATTATTTATAACTATACACAGACGACATGGTTGGCTTGAACCGGAGAGCAGCTCTGTGTATGTTCACTAGAGGGGTAAATGCAAAAAAAGCCACTTGATCAGCTTGACTTTGAAAACACCGTCGTTCACATTTGTGTCAGAATAGAAGAATTTTTCGCTTTACTTCAAACTCAGGTTTACTACTTTTTTTTTTTTTTGTGTACATTTCTGCACATAAATGACAACATACCCGAGGAATGAGAGACTAAAGGTGAATAGATAACAAAAAAAAAATGAAGAACAAGAACAGAAAAATGATAATAATAATTGAAGAATTAAATGATCCACCGAAGAAGCCGCAATGATTTTCTCAAGCACACCACACCATACCACTCAACACCATTCGTACACCAGAAAGAGACGTGATTTTTCCCGTTTTCGTCGTCTCGATTGCAACAATTTTACGAGAAGATGGAACTGAGAATACATCTGTGCTCTTGCAGGAAAGGAAGGAATAGATTTGTCACTCAAATGGTTTTTTTTTTATGCGGGGTAATACCTACCCCAGGGCGCACTAGTATTAAACATTATTGGAGTAGAGTAGGAAATCATTTTTTTTTTTTTCAATCTCCCTCTTGTGCCCTTGTTCATTCTTTGCTTTAATCATAATTTAGTTTCATTCCTAGAATTTGTTACGATATCTCGGGAATACTTGAGTTATTTCTGTCATTTGGACAATTGAAAAACAGTTGCAAATATATGAATTCGTGGTCGGGTTGGTTCGGTTCGTTTCGGTTCTCCAACACACATACATATACACTAATTCTAATAGATCTCTCTCGTTCAATTCTATATCTATCTCTCTTGTTTCTTTTTTTTCTCCACATGCATACACAACGATTATTATAAACTTACCGAGGATGTAGGAAAATATATGTATATATGTGTGTATATATTTTCTTTCCACTCCACACCGCGAAATTATTAAAAAAAAAAAAAAATGAAAAATTGAAAAGTAAATCGAGATTTGTTGGCTTTTCTCCGCTTTTTTTTTCGCCTTTCTTCCCGGGGGGAACAAATCAAAAGAATTCCTTTTCCTTTCGTTCCTTTTATGCAGTTATGCTGTTCGTTTAATTTATGCTACACTCATGTACATATACATAGAAAAGAAACGATAAATATATTTAACCCAACCCGTTGCTCGCTTATGAAAAAAAAACAAAAAAAAAAAAAATAATTAATTCTCACACCACATATACTTGCACAACGATTTCGTGTGCTTTTATTTTTAATCCGATTATTTTTATATATTAATCAAACATTTCCAGTTCGAATTTGATGGATGAATTGTATATAATATTTGTAACAGCTTCTCCCGAAAAGAGTGAGGGTTATGGTAAAACAATGGGAAAATTAAGAGAAAATAAAGGCAAAAAAAAAAAACAAATTTAAGAAGAAATGAATTAAGAATCCTCGTCAGTGGGAGAACGGAACAAAAAAATCCGATGATTGAACGACCGACGACGAAAGCGACGACAACGACGAGTACCACGGCAACGACAAGAGCGATGGTGATGGCGACGACGATTGTGATAATGTACAAAAGTCACTTTGCATTTTTTTCTTTCACCGAAATTTGATGCGTTAATTGTTATAAATTTGACACCAAACACTAATTTAGATATTATTTAACATTTCGGAACGCGATATGTTGACTTTTTCGATAGAAATCCGTGGAAATTTTATAGATTTTCGCTTCAATCGTAACGTAGCGGCGACTTTTTCCTTAAAAAAAATTCATTCACACGATTTACACGAATGGAACACTTTTGAGCAACTTTGCTATGTGTGGAAAGTGTTCAGCGTCGCCATCTTGTGTAGTCTATTTGAGCACTTTTTTATTTGTACTAGAATTGTGCTAACATTGTGAATGGGTCACTTTATATTTGTGTTATTTCCACTCCTTTATTATTATATTTTCTGTAAAATGAATTGGAAGCTGACAATATCACGAATTATTAACTCTCAGTGCTATCTTCGTCGCAATTTTCAAATCTGTGTTCTGAAGGTCGTTCAACACAACTTACCTGTAACAGAATGTCCAACGCTGAGATGATAATAGATTATACGTTCCCTATCTGTCAAAATATAGAGAAATGACCACTGAAAACGGTGTAAAAACGTAATAGTGGACAGCAACTACTCGTACGCCGGTTTAGAGAGTTTCTGAAAGATCCTGGCTGTGAATGTGAATTCACTGATTATAATCGAGCGACGTGTCGTTCTTTTTAACCTGTTGCAAGAAAAAAGAGCAAAATGCCTCGAATAAACGGACTGATTCTCTAAGATGACATAAATGGAGCACGATTCGCGAGTATGCTTCTGGAATGTCAGAATTCTTTACGCTCCTGAAGCTTCTCATAAACTGGAAACAATCCTCACGCAGTACAAGGCAGATATAACCGTGATCCAAGAAATACACTAAAGAGGAAACGGTATGGCGGGGAGAAATGATTGCGACAGGAATCACACAGAAGGCCCCACATTACACAAAGGCCATACTAGCATTCTCAACCCCTTCGAAGTACCTAAGAACTTCGAAGTTATATTTTCATCCCGGGAGCAATGGGCCGAAGGAAAAGTCATACCGAAGGACTCGACATCCCCCTATACCGATGGCTTCAAAATGGAGACGGGTATAGGTAGTGGAGTCTACTACAAGGACTTATCAATTAGACTCCCAAACCACTGCACTCCACTCCACTAACGGAGACCCTGGCTTAGGATCAATGAAATATCCGTTAAGGATTAGCACGGATAGCCAATCTGCCTTAAAATCCCTGGCACCGAGGGGGAGGGAGCGAGCAAACAGAGCAAAGAAGTTGATCGCGTTTAACATGGCAAACGCCAGCTCCGATCTCTGTCCCTGCTCATTCCAAGTTGACACACAGCCTCCCCCCCCTGGATAGCTACCCTGGCACCCGCCAGGTAGTGAACCAATGTATGCAGCGACCCAACTCCTTGTTCCTGGGGAAAGAAGAACCTGGCCCTCCAGATTGGGGGTTGTGCTCATGGATAACATCCCTATCACGTAAAAACATACTTGTTCCGAATCAACAACAAGCCGACAAGGCCACCAAAAGAAAGAAAAAGCTTAATATGAGCTTACGCCCCAACGGAAGAAAAGGACGATCGACTCAAGGAAGAATTCTGCGATCTCCTAGACAGAACCTATGCCCAATGTCCCAGGTACGACACAAAAATAGTTCTAGGAGATTTCAATGCAAAACTGGGTACAGAGGACAAGCATAGCCTCCATAACACCACATCCGACAACGGACTTAGGCTAATCGATTTCCTAACGGGGCGTAACCTCCTTGTAGCAAGCACGCGATTCACCCATCTCAACATTCACAAGGGTACCTGGCGGTCTTTTGATCAATCGACCACCAACCAGATTGCTCACATTGCGATCGACGCCAGACACTCCTCCAGTATTCTCGACGTACGAACCTTCCGAGGGGCCAACATTGACTCGGACCACTACCTTGTTGGAGCGAATGTAAGCATGAGGATATCAAGAATGCTAAGGAGTCGAGTAGAACTACGTAAGTATAACGTCGGAAAGCTGCAATCGCAAGAGACTGCCAGAATCTTTGCCGATCGTGTCTCCTCTAAGCTCTCTCAAAATCCACCCACAGCAGCACAAACAATAGAACAGGAATGGGCGCATTGCCAGAGTGCCGTCAAAGACGCTGCCTTTGAGGCGCTGGGTTTCAAACCGCCACCACCTAGAAACCCCTGGTTCGATGAACAATGCGAACAAGCCCATGCAGCAAAACAAGAGGCATATAAAGCCATGCTGCAACGACGGACGAGAGCTGCTCGCGAAATCTATGAGCAGAAGAGAAGAGCGGAACACACGCTTTTCAGAAGAAAGAAGAGAGAGCACGGAAAGCGTCAGATCGAGGAGATGGAGAGATGCTTCCGCAGGAATGACACACGTAAACTAACGTGCCATGGCTACTAAGCCAGAGCGGCGGCCTGCAAGAATGAAAATGGAGATCTGGAAGTAGAGTCGCAGTCGATGCTGAGGATTTGGAAAGATTACTTCTGCAGACTGTAAAACGGCGATGATAGACAAGATACCGCTGTCAGGCAGAACGAGCCATTCGTAATGGACGACGATGTAGGAGAATTCCGTCCACCCGACCTAGACGAAATCAGTATAGCGATATCAAGACTTAAGTCTAATAAAGCCGCGGGCGCAGACGGCCTGTCTGCTGAGCTTCTTAAGGCGGCTGGAGATGAGCAAGGTATAGTCGGAGGAAAGCATGCCCGATGAATGGAATCTCAGCCGGTCCATAAGAAAGGAGACCCCTATAACTGCGCCAACTATAGGGGAATAAGTCTCCTTAACATCGCATATAAGATCTTCTCTGCCGTATTGTGTAAACGCCTGAAACCGTTTGTGGATAACCTGATCGGCTCTTATCAGTGTGGTTTCAGGTCAGGTAAGTCCACAATAGACCAAATATTTACGCTACGGCAGATCTTGGACCACCTCTTCGTCGATTTCAAGGCTGCATATGACAGCGTGTATAGAGATGAGCTATACAAAACCATGTCTAGTTTTAACATCCCTGCCAAACTCGTCCGACTGTGCAGGATGACAATGGTCGGTAATGAGCAAACCGAGACCTTTGATGTTAAAAAAGAATTTAGGCAAGGTGATCGTGCTTGAAAAGATCGTGCAAGAGTCACTGGCCAACATAAGAGGTACGATTTATTTCAAGTCACCGACGACATTGACGTGATTGGACGGACACAGCGGGACGTCAATGAGGCCTTTGTAAGCATTGAGGTAG
This sequence comes from Eumerus sabulonum, assembly GCA_951905685.1. Taxonomy (NCBI): domain Eukaryota; kingdom Metazoa; phylum Arthropoda; class Insecta; order Diptera; family Syrphidae; genus Eumerus; species Eumerus sabulonum. Next base: position 246,654,925 of record OX645060.1, read on the forward strand.
AAACGGCTAAGATAGGTCTCAAGGTTAATGAGGGTAAAACCAAATATCTGCTTTCATCCAAAAGAGACGGTTAACACCGACGTTTTGGCCAGAGCGTCACCATGGGCGGATATAACTTTGAAGTGGTCAATGAATTCGTCTACCTTGGCTCACTGATGACCAGCGACAACAGCACCAGCCCTGAGATAAAACGCAGAATCACTCTTCCCAACCGCTGTTTCTTTGGGCTCAAGCGGCAATTGAGAAATAGAGCCCTCTCTCGGAAAACCAATGTGACACTATATAAGACCTTGATCAACCCAGTCCTCCTTTACGGCGCAGAGGCTTGGACCTTAACAAAAGCGGATGAAGATGCCCTTGGTCGTTTCGAGAGGAAAATTCTGCGCACTATCTACGGTCCCGTCTGTTCAAACGTTGTATGGAGGAGAAGATATAACGAAGAACTGTACGGGATGTACAGCGACATCGGCCTGGTACGACGTCTACGGATACAGCGTCTAAGGTGGCTAGGCCATGTAGAGCGCATGGAAAATACAGCTCCGATCCGAAGAGTCTTCGAATCCACTCCGGAAGGAAGGCGCAGCAGAGGACGGCCGCGTCAGGTGGAAGGGGACTTTAACCAACTGGGCGTGCGGCGCTAGAAACAGCTGGGGAAAGACCGTGCCAGCTGGAGACGCTTGTTGATTGAGGCCCAGGTTCACCACGGACTGTAGCGCCAACTTAGTAATAGTAGTATGGAACGGCTTTGAACTATAATCCTTCCGCTCAACGGTCGGTGATGTTCACCACTGCACCACGGCCACCCCGATCCAGCACTCCAAAGTGTATCTCCGATCCAGCCTTAGTTTCGCTTGATAATGTTGTATTTAATCTCTTTCTGTTTTGTTATGCTCCAAAGACATTGATGTCATTGTGCGGGGCCATTATACTCTCATAATTCGTCTTAGGCCCCGATTTATAAATGCTTGCAAATGACTAGTAATTGTGTTCGACACGTGCCACGCCTCGCAGCCATATAATAGCACCGTCCTTACCCAGGCGTTGAATGTTTGTATTTTTCTTGCAAGTCTTATGCTGTTAGAGCTCTGTACAGTCTGCAGAAATGATTTGGATGCGAGATTTTGCGATTGCAACTTATCGATATCAAACAGTTTGAAATTAGCTCAACCAAGTACGACCTTAATGCTTAGTGATGTAAAGAGCTAAATTTGCTCGAGTTGAGCTGATAAAGCAAACTCTACTTCTACGTAAAGGTGAATTCCCAGTTTCATTGCAATACGCAAAAAGGAAAGAATATCCAACACTTTCCAGGTAGATGTCCCGAGTTAAAGGAGCTCAGGCTGCAGTTTCTAGGAAAGACTCATCTATCTGACGCTGAAATAATAAGAATCCTAAATGGCGAAACTGAGGACGCCGTGGCGCAGTGGTTAGTGTGTTGGACTCTGACGCACGGTGAGCGAGTTCGGATCCCGATAGCACCGACGCCATCGAATGTTTATTTCGCGGCGTTCCTCCTCGGCGGGGTACTGGCAAAATCCCCCGTAGTATACTTGCCGTGAAAAAGCTTCTCGACTCATGCCGTTCGGAATCGGCAATAAGCTGCAGGTGCCTTTCACCTATGTGAAAAATAAATCACACAAAAAATGGGTGATTGAGAGAAGCTTGGCTCTGGTCCTTCATGGGCTGTAACGCCATCAAAGAAGAAATGGCGAAACTAACAATAATTGGGCATGGGCTCGGACATACGGGGTTAAACTGTTGATTGCTCTCAACCTGGCGTGATGGCAGCGGCGCCCTCTGAATGGCCTCCAGACTTAGAGCTCGACTATCCAATATCAGAAAGCTGCACAAGCCCACCATGGGGAGGTTCTACATTGGTCGCCTGAGCACGCCGGAAATTACCAGAGACTACAGGGAACAAATGAGCTAAAGGCTCTCCGGTATGCCTACGCCGAGCACAAATGTCAACAATATGTGGTTGCACTGCCGCTCAGCCATTCAAGAAGTATACGAGACCTCCTTTGGCTACCTACCACTCCCGACAAGAAGCCCATGGTATGATTGTGAGTGTGAGAAGAAAAACTAAATAAACGAATATTCGCGGCCTCCCAGCTCAAGCATATCGAGGAGTCTAGGGACGAACATAAAATACGGGCCTTTCATAAGAAAGCTAAAATCCTTTCAGGAGGCTTCAAGAAAGGCATTCACGCTCTTCGAAATTGCAAAGTTAATCTTGTCACCGACCTGCAGGGAATAGTGGATGTATTAAAGCAGCATTTCCAGCAGCTGCTTAATGAGCATGACCAAGAGAGAGTGGTAGGGACCGAGGAAATCCCAACTCCAGCCGCTGAAGTAGTCCTCCCGCCCAGCATCGAAGAAGTCGGCACAGCTATTCAAAAGCTGAAGAACAACAAGGTCGCTGGCTTAGATGGCTTGCCATCAGAACACTTCAAGGACGGGGGCGATGTTCTGGTAGGAGACATGCACCAGATCATCTGTAGAATTTGGGAAGATGAAAGCATGTAACCCATCCACAAAAAAAGGCAATCCTACCTCTTGCAAGAACCATATAGGCATATCCCTGCTAAATGTCGCATACAAGATCCTGTCCAGCGTACGGTGTGAACTTCTAATCGGCAGCTACCAGTGCGGCTTCCGACACGGCAAATTGACTATAAACAAACTATTCACACTTCGACATCGATACACAGACACACCATCTCTTTATCGATTTTAAAGCCGCATACGACACCATTCATTGCAAAGAATTGTTTGATGCCATGGCGGGATTCAGGAATCCAGGAAAGCTGATACGGCTGTGTCGCAGTACGCTAAAAAATACGCGACGCACCGTGCAGTTCGGTTCTAGGACTTCCGAACCGTTTGAAACACATACCGGATTTCGGTAGTGATATGCGCTGTCGTGTGACTTCTTCAACACGGACGGCACAATCTTCTTCAATTTCGTCCAGCTGCTGAGATACGCAACGTGCCGTTGTGAAAGCTTTCATGGCGATTGAAGAACAAGCGAAACGAGTTGGTCTTAAAATGAATGAGGATAGGACAAAGTAGATGCTGTCAAGCAAAAACCGATCGCTCACCACCTGGGAGAAAACATAACGGTTGACCGCTATACATAAGTTCGAGATAGTTGCCGAGTTTATATCTGTACCTCCATAAACGACACCACAGTGGAGATTCGGCATAGAGTCGCCCTTGGTAACCGCTGCTACTTCGGTTTGTCCAAACAACTTGGGTCAAAACTTATCAGTCGAAGAACGAAAGTCATGCTTTACAAAACGATTATACTGCCAGTCTTGCAGTACGGAGCCGAAAGCTGGACGATAAGCAGGATGACGAAGTTGATTTTGGGTACTTTCGAAAGAAAAATTCTGCGGCGGATATTTGGTCCTTAAAGGATTAAACTTAAACAGAGTACTTCGAAAATTATTCTTCATACCCTGTCACTTTGGTGTAGTGAAGCAATTCGTCTACCATGCCTCACTGGTAACAAGCAGCAACAACACCAGCGCTGAGATAAAACGCATAATAACTCTTGCCAACCGCTGCTTCTTCGGGCTCAAGAGGTAATTGAGTAGCGCCCTCTCTCGAAAAACTAAGGTATCCCCCTACAAAACCTTGATCATCCCGGTGCTCCTCTATGGCGCTGAGGCTTGGACGTTATCAAAAGCGGATGAAGAGGCTCTTGGGCGTTTCGAGAGGAAAATTCTGCGTGCAATCTTTGGTCCCGTTTGTGTAAACGGGGAGTGGAGGAGGAGATTCAACCAAGAACTGTACGGGCTGTACAGCGACATCGGTCGGTTAGACGTCTTCGGATCCAACGTCTAAGATGGCTAGGCCATGTAGAGCGAATGGACATCAACGCGAGCGCCCTCTCGAAAAACCAAAGTGACCCTCTATAAAACCTTAATCGTCTTGGACTTGGACGTTATGGATGAAGAGGCCCTTGGTCGATTGGAGAGGAAATTATGCGTACAATCTTTGTGCCCGTTTGTGTTGATGGAGGGTGAAACAAGAGATTCAACCAAGAATTATACCGGCTGTACAGCGACATTGGCCTAGTACGACGTCTAGGGATCCCAGATGGCTAGTGTAGAGCGAATGGACAGCACAGCTCCGGGCGGAAGAGTCTTCGACTCTTCGTCCCCGTGGGGCGACGTTGCAGAGGACGGGCGCATCTGAGGTGACGCACACAGATGGAAAGGGACTTCAACCAACTGGGCGTGTGACACTGGAAACAGCTAGCAAAAGATCGTGCTAGCTGGAAAGGCTTGTTGGTTGGGGCCCAGGTTCATCCCGAATTGTAGCGCCACCTACATAAGTAAAAAAAAAACCGGCCAAGTGCGAGTCGGACTCGGGTAAGAAGGGTTCCGTACCATCTGTATATATAAAAAGGAAAGAGACTATGTATGTTAACTCATCAGTCATCACATTAAATCACATTTTTTGTATGATGACAGATCCTGGTTGCAGGCAGGTTATCGGCATATTACTTTGATAATCAAAACCCTTCATGATGAGATATAGTTGATCATCAAAGTGTCCATTGAATTCAAATCAAGGATCATACTTGACAGCAACGATGTGCAAAGGTGAATAACAATAATGGGAAATATGGGAAAAAGGTTTGCAGCTAGGATTAATTCATCAAAGACACAAAAGAGATCAAAACTGGGAAGTTTGCTACTGGTTGTGGGATATTGTCGACTAACCTTAGTTCAGTATGTGACCAAGGGGATTTTTTGGATGAAAATCATGTCTGTTGTATGGGAGCCCCCCTGAAATATTCATTTTGTTCTGTTTTTTGTATTTGTCGTGGTAGCGGCAACAGAAATACAGCATCTGTGAAAATTTCATCTGTCTAACTATCACGGTTGGATGGCAAAGGACTAACAAAGGCCTCGTAGGGGTAGCATCTATCCGACGGATGCTGGCCTGCTAAAAAGCGAGAAGAGCTACCGCAGTAAGTCCTATCCCCACCTCCTCGCGGTGCCATCTGGAGATTACCTATGGAAATTGCAGACGGGGAAGGGCGAAGGCCTCCTGCGCCAAGAAACAGGATTAGTCGGTTGAGCTACGGCCTAGTAAGCCGTAACCGTAAAAAAAAAAAAAAAAACACAAGCTCCGAAACAACCACAAGCCTCGAATATAACGGACTGGATTTATGTTGACGACCCTTGCAAACAACGAAAAAAGGACAATGATCTTCGGCTCTGTATGTGGAATCTTAGATCCCTAAACAGGCCACGTGCAGCCGAACAATTTGCGGACGCCCTAGACCGCTATAAAGCAGACATAACCGCCATCCAGGAAATGCGATGGAATGGATCGGGTATAAAGCGGATGAAAAACTGCGATATTTACTACGGCAAAAAGTCCTAAGCTTTCGGCATCATAACAATCCGTATCAAGGCTAATTTTTTTAACATCAGCCTGATCTGCGTCCATGCCCCCCCGGAAGATAAGAATGACTACGCCAAAGATGAGTTCTACGATCTCCTAGACGGAACGTATGCCCAATGTCCCAGCTATGACATCAAAATTGTACTAGGAGACTTCAATGCTAAGCTGGGTAAGGAAAGCATTTTTGAACGAGTCATCGGCAAACATAGCCTACACGACACCACCTTCGATAACGGACACAGGCTGATTGATCTCGCTACGGGGGCGAAATCTCCTTCTAGCCAGTACGCTTCCCGCACCTCGATATACACAAAGGCACCTGGCGGACTTTTGATCAATCGGCTACCAACCAGATTGATCACATCGCGATCGACGTCTGACACTCCTCCACTATTCTTGATGTTCGAACTTTTCGAGGGGCTAACATCGACTCGGACCACTATCTTGTTGTAGCCAAATTGCGCTTACGGATATCACGAACGCAACGGAGTAGAGTAAGAATACAAAGTTATGACGTCGGAAAGCTACTATCGCCAGAAACCGCTGGTGCTTTTACCGATCGCGTCTCCCTTAAGCTCTCCAATACACCTCAATCCTCCACGCTATCAATAGAACAGCAGTGGAGCCTTTGCAAACAAGCCCTGAAAAGCTCTGCATCCGAAGTTTTGGGTTTCAAGGCTCCACCACGAAGAAATACCTGGTTCGATGACGAGTGCAGGAGGATTCATACAGCGAAGCAGGATGCATATAAGGCCTCGCTGCATAAAAGAACAAGAGCAGCTCGTGAGCTCTACGAGTTAAAAAGAAGGGAGGAGCATAAGCTTCTTGAAAGAAAGAAGAAAGAGCACAAGAAGCGCGCGATTGAGGATTTGGAGAGGTGTTACTGCAGGCGTGACGTTCGAAAGCTTTATCAACAGATAAAGCGAACATGCCAAGGTTATAAAGCCAGAACGGAAGCCTGCAGGGATGAGAACGGACACCTAGTAGTAGAATCGCAGTCGATGCTGAGAATAGGGAAAAACCACTTCTGCAGACTGTATACAGACGATGTTAGCCAATATACCGCTGTCAGGCAGAATGATCCATTTCTAATCGACGGAGACCGCAGAGAATTCTATCCCCCCGACCTCGACGAAGTTAAGATTGCCATATCGAAGCTCAAGTCGAATACAGCTGCTGGCGCAGACGGACTGTCTGCTGAGCTCTTCAAGGCAGCTGGGGATGACCTGGTTGGGAGCATGCACCAGCTCATCCGTAAGATATGGCTAGAGGAAAGCATGCCCGAGGAATGGAGTCTCAACATCGTATGCCCGATCCACAAGAAAGGAGACCCCTCTGATTGCGCCAACTATAGAGGAATAAGTCTCCTTAACATCGTCTACAAAATCTTCTCTGCCGTTTTGTGTGAACGCCTGAAGCCTTTTGTAAATAAGCTGATAGGTCCTTATCAGTGCGGATTCAGGCCAGGGAAGCCCACCATCGACCAAATATTTACACTACGGCAGATACTGGAGAAAACCAATGAATTTCAAGTCGACACTCACCACCCATTTGTCGACTTCAAAGCCGCATACGACAGCGTAATTAGAAACGAGCTATACAACGTTATGTCTACCTTTGACATACCTGCTAAACTCGTCAGACTATGCAGGATGACTTTGGTGAATGCTCGCTGTTCCATCCGAATCGGTGAACACCTTACCGATAGTTTTGATGTCAAAAAAGGATTTAGGCAGGGCGATGCGCTGTCGTGTGATTTCTTCAACATCATATTGGAAACGATTGTGCAAAAATCACTGGCCAATACAAGAGGCACAATCTATTTCAAATCCTCGCAACTCCTTGCATACGCCGACGATATTGACATAATAGGTAGATCACAGCGAGATGTCAATGAGGCGTTTGCGAGTATTGAGATGGAGGCGGCGAAAATTGGTTTGGCGGTAAACGAGGGCAAAACTAAATATATGCTGTCATTAAAAAAGGACACTCACCACCGACGTCTTGGCCAGAACGTTTGTATTGGCATATATAAGTTCGAGGTAGTTAAGGACTTCGTCTACCTTGGCTCCGCAGTGACCTGGAACAACGACATCAGTTCCGAAATCAAACGCAGAAACACTCTTGCCAATCGCTGTTTCTTTGGGCTCAAGAGGCAACTGAGTAATAGAGCCCTCTCCCGAATGACAAAGTTGACTCTATATAAGACCCTTATCATCACGGTCCTGTTGTACGGCGCAGAAGCATGGACATGAGCTTAGTCAGGCGTCTACGGATTCAACGCCTAAGATGGCTGGGCCATGTAGAGCGAATGGACACCACAGCTCCAGCCCGGAGAGTCTTTGAATCCAACCCCGAGGGACGAAGAAGCAGAGGACGGCCGCCCTTAAGATGGCGCACACAGGTGGAAGGGGACCTCAGCCAACTGGGTGTGCGGCAATGGAAAAGGCTAGCGAAAGATCGTGCTAGATGGAGGGGCATATTGGTTGAGGCCCAGGTTCACCCCGAACTGTAGCGCCCACTAAGAAGAAGAAGAACTATCACGGTTCATAAGATACAGCCTGGTGACAGACGGACGGACGGACGGACAGCGAAGTCTTAGTAATAGGGTTCCGTTTTACTTTTGGGTACGGAACCCTTATAATCATCACAGACAACATTCTCCAAAAAATGTTGATTTAATAGCAAAAATTCAAAATAATGGTTTTTCTGTAAATAAACGTTAATTTTGTTACAAAAAAAAAAAAAACAATTTTCGCAAAGAATTTTGATTTCACTAATATGTGTCATTTTTTCTATTTGATGCGCACAAAACAAACTCTTACCGCATTTATGTTTCAGTCCTTATTTTATATCAAGCTGCTTACTCCGGATATTCAGCCAGAACTCTCTTCCCGATTTTTTTGACAAGTAAATGATATCTGTTTGCTCCGATTGTCATTGAAAACTATGCTGACTACGATGAAGGCATGCCCTTACGATTATGCCATTGGAATGCCTCAGCAACGTATAACGTCCCTGTCAATATAATGCACTAGTTTTATGGGTGATTCATTTTATAAATATTGACAGCATCCTAACGGCCATGACGTTTTCACTTTCAACTAGTTAATTTGGTGTGAAGGAGTATTTTTATTAATCCAATTGTAATCGTTCTAGCGGGCAAAGTGTCTTGTTTCATTAATGCAAATTGTATTTTTGTTCGATGTGCCATCATCCAGGCTTTTGACGGGCTGTTTTCTCTATTTGTAGTGGTCGAACATTGTTTTTTTATTTGATTGGAATCCTACTCTTCAAAGTGGAAACAAAACAACAACCACACAGTATAAAGGCAGCATTGAAGATTGATCAAGAAAATAAAATAAGCTTCCGTAATGTCATCATTATCGGCAAGTGCTGAAAATATTTCATGCGATCCTCAACACACCAGCAATGATGCATCATCGATGTGCCTGGAACTGGCATTGGAAGGTGAACGTTTGTGTAAAGCTGGCGACTGTAGGGCGGGGGTTGCATTCTTTTTGGCCGCAGTACAAGCTGGAACAGATGATTTGCGTACATTGAGTGCTATTTACAGTCAGTTGGGCAATGCGTATTTCTATTTGGGCGACTATTCGAAGGCTATGCAATACCATAAATTGGATTTGACGTTAGCTCGGTCGATGAACGATAAACTGGGTGAGGCCAAATCATCGGGTAATCTTGGGAATACTTTGAAAGTGATGGGACGTTTCGATGAAGCTGTCATCTGTTGTGATCGTCATTTGACTTTGGCCCGACAATTAGGTGATAGATTGTCTGAGGGGAGGGCATTGTACAACTTGGGAAATGTTTATCACGCCAAGGGGAAACATATGGGACAGCGCAATCCGGGCGATTTCACCGACGAGGTCAAGGAAGCTCTCACCAAAGCTGTCGAGTACTATCAGGAGAACTTGAAGCTGATGTATGAGTTAGGTGACCGCGGCGCTCAGGGAAGAGCGTGTGGAAATCTAGGAAATACATACTACCTGTTGGGGGATTTTCAAGCAGCAATTGAACATCACCAAGAGAGGCTAAGGATTGCCAGAGAATTTGGGGATAAAGCAGCTGAACGGAGGGCCAATAGCAATCTGGGAAACTCTCACATATTTTTGGGACAATTCGAAGAAGCTGCTGAGCACTATAAACGAACATTGTCATTAGCAATCGAACTGGGCGAACGGGAGGTAGAAGCACAGTCATGCTACAGCCTTGGTAACACATATACACTTTTGAGAGAATTTCCCACGGCGATCGATTATCATCACAGGCATTTGGCTATAGCTCAAGAGTTGGGCGATCGTGTTGGCGAGGCTCGTGCATGTTGGAGTCTTGGAAATGCCCATTCAGCAATAGGAAATCACGAAAAAGCTCTTGAATTCGCAGAGTCCCATTACAAGCTGGCCAAGGAATTAAATGATCCCGTTGGTGAGTCGACAGCCAAAATAAATATAACTGACTTGAGAAAATTGCTCGGTCTGCCAAAGTTAAGTGATGATGATGACCAACTGACTGCTTCCGATGCGGAGCACTCAACCGACTCGGAGAATACTCAAGTCAACGGTGCCAACGGGCGAATGATACGGGTACGACGTCAGAGCATGGAACAATTGGATTTGATAAAGATTACCCCCGATGGCAAGCGTTCGAATCAGCCGGGCGTCACGCAACAAGCTTTAGAAGAACAGAAATTGACCGGTGTTAAGAGCAAAGCCAATGAGGATGACTTCTTTGAAATGTTATCACGTTCGCAGTCAAAAAGGATGGATGACCAAAGATGTTCTATAAAAATTACCAAAAAAGAAATGCAAAACTTTGCGCAATCACGCAAGCCCCTTACGCAGCAAAACTCTTTGTTCTTATCGAATTTGTCAAAGGAAAACGAGTGTTTGCCTACTATAAAAGCCTCGGGAAGCTCAGTCGACGCGGCGAGTTCTAAATCTACAACTGCACAACCAGACGATGCTTTTCTCGATATGCTAATGCGCTGTCAGGGCTCTCGTATTGAGGAACAACGATCGGAATTACCCATAGCTGCAATAACAATGGACGCTGAGACAAGTGACCCGCATCGTCAAAGACGCCCAGGTGCATCGAACAGTGGGGCCACAGTTCCCGATGAAGATTTCTTCTCGCTTATCATGAAAGTTCAAAGTGGTCGCATGGAGGACCAACGCGCTGCGATTCCATTTACAAGTAGTCGTATACAAAACAATCCTGGACCTGCTCCCAATCAATCCAAATCTTCCTCGAAAGCTCCAAAATAAATTAATCAGTTACTGCGTTGAAGCTGTTAAAACTGTCGACTGTCCATTTATCCAATTGGTGTTCAAGTAACGTCTGGAGCATCATGTATACCCAATTATTTTAACAAAATCTACAAGTAATTCCTTGCGTCTCCAATGGCTTTCGCTTCAAGGGGCAAAGCTAGCAAAGTATTATATCTATTGTATCCTGTTTTCTATCGAACAAAGATATCCCTTTCAAAAAGGACACTTCAAATGCATTTTTGAAATGTTCGTCTTTTTAACAACATTCATTATTTACATATTCTTTACTGTACATTTCAAGATTGTCTTTTCTCTACCAAGATAATGAAATAAAGAAAGAAAGGAAGCCCGCGTGTGTTTTATTTGAAAAGTATCGTCTCAACGGAGGGAGATTTTTCCAAACCGGTCAGTATTAATAACGATAATACTTACTTGTGTATCAGGCCAGCGATCCATGGAGTATCGGAGTTGAGATTTAGTTGCCTTTTTTGCTTGACGGTTCCGGCACGCTGCCCCATGACCAAGTTTTCCTGTGTCCGCGGTGAGTTGATTTTAAAGCGGAGGTTCGGTCTTCCTCTCCTCGAGCCATGCGGCTCGAATTCGAAGACTCTTAGTCGGAGTGTGGGTGTTAATTTTTTTTTTTTTTTTTAGAGACTCGCGCAGGTTCAACAGTTTTTATATTCTCTTATGATGTGTTGACACACACAACCTGAACGGACTGCAGTAGTTGGGGTCGTTGATGTTCGTTCACTACTTTCAGGGGTGGTTGTCCTACACCTACATAGGACGAGAGCCGACCAAATTGCGAGTTGGTTATAGTCCGTAGTAATTCGTTCAAGCACTTTAGTATTGCATACGCAGAGGATGAATTTCGGTTGACCATATACTGTGAGTGTTATGCCTGCAGCAGTACGTCTGGTTACTTTCCATTCACAACTGCGTTGCATACTTTTTGTCCGTATAGGAATTACTTTTTCTTGGCTATGAAGCGAATTTGAACCACAAACCTTCCGCTCGGCGGTCGATGATGTTAACCACTGCACCACGGCCACCCCACAATGTGGCCGAGGCAGCGTAGTCTGGACTGTATTCATATCTTTGTACAGCTCGTAGAGTTCGCGGTTGTCTTCACCTCCATTCCGCGAAGATTCTTTTCTTTATTCTTCTTCTTCTTAGCAGGCGCTACAGTTCGGGGTAAACCTGGGCCTCAACCAACATGCCCCTCCATCTAGCACGATCTTTCGCCAGCCTTTTCCATTGCCGCACACCCAGTTGGCTGAGGTCCCCTTCCACCTGTGTGCGCCATCTTAAGTGCGGCCGTCCTCTGCTTCTTCGTCCCTCGGGGTTTAATTCAAAGGCTCTCCAGGCTGGAGCTGTGGAGTCCATTCGCTCTATATGGGTCAGCCATCTTAGGCGTTGAATCCGTGGACGCCTGACTAGGCTCATGTCGCTGTACAGCCTGTAAAGTTCGTGGTTGAATCTTCTCCTCCATCCCCCATCTGCGTTTATAGGCTCGAAAATCACGCGCAAAATCTTTCTCTCGAACCGACCAAGGGCCTCCTCATCCGCTTTTGATAGTGTCCATGCCTCTACGCCGTACAGCAGAACCGGGATGATGAGGGTCTTATACAGGGCCAACTTTGTCGTTCGGGAGAGGGCTCTATTACTCAATTGCCTCCTGAGCCCAAGGAATCAGCGATTGGCAAGAGTGATTCGAAGTTGTGAAAGAAACCACGATAGCTCGAAATAAGGAAACTAGCCACTTACTAGAAATACAAAATCTTTATTCACTCATTGCTCTATGACAGTATAATAGCGACTGACTCTAAAGAAAAACTTTTCGCGGCTATATGCCTGTATGACTATTACATGTATTATAGATTAACATATGTATGTATGTATAATTCATTAAGTTCATTTTACATCTGAATTCATCTAGTTTTTTTCTACATCCTCCGGCCGGGCAGGATGGTGGAGCTCCAAGGGGTATAACAGTTGAATGGGTCTTCTAGTCCGCGTCCCATCCGCATATCGAATCGCACACGCTCGTACGTTACCATCTCGACCAATAAATGCTTCTTCGATAACGGCTAATCTCCAATGAATTCTTGGTTTTGCTGAGTCAAAAACAAGAACAACATCATCTCGTTTTATCTCTTTCGCTGCCCCTGGCTTGCTGTAGTGGAAAGACCGCAAGAGCTGCATATATTCGCACCGCCAACGCTTCCACAACATATTAGTGTACTTCATTCTTTGCTTCCAGATATCTCGAATTTCTACTGCTCGAGAGCTTCCAATACTGCAATTTGAAAACTTAAAACGGCCAACTAAGAAATCTGCTGGCGTGAGCGGTGCATCATCCAGTGGGTCACTGCGAAATCGACGCCGACGTTATCAAAGGGCCTCGATATTGTGATCCGTTCAATTGGAAGTGGACCAAACGGTTGCGATGAGGGTTTAGCCCACAGCTTCTGACAAACAACGCACTTCCGAAGTCTTCTTTTGACCACCTGACGGCCCTTTAAAATCCAAAAACGTTTTCTTAGTTGTGAGAGCACAATGTTTACCCCGCCATGTAGAGAGTTCCGATGACAATCGTCCACAATGAGATCCACTATAACGTGTTTCCCAGGGAGTAATACAGGATGCTTAAAATCATCAGATTCATCAGTTGCATGAAATCGCCCCCGTAATCTCATAATGCCATCTTTTCCGAGGAAAGGTAATAGTTGTGCTATACGGGAAACGGGTGGTATATTTTGCCCCTTCTGCAATAAACTAAGTTCATGGTTAAACATAGATCTTTGAATATACCTGATCCAATAAGTTTCGGCCTCAAGCAGATCGTCAACGGATAAATGCTTAAGCGATGGGACGTGGACTTTCTTACACAAATGCCAAAATCGGAGAACAAAACATGTTACCCTTATCAAACGCTTCCATGTACTATAATCCTCAAATGGCAAGAGGGGGGAACAAGTATTCTTTTGATGTATTAAAGGCACTGGTGTTAACAAAGCCAGCTGAGCTGCGGTATCGAAAGAAAATTGCATATTATCCTTCTGGTAGCTTACTTCTCCCTTGAGCCATTCTGGTCCGTGTGCCCATAAATCTGATGTTAGCAATATTTCCGTAGATACTCCTCTTGTCAAGAAATCTGCAGGGTTGTCCTTCCCCGAACAATGATGCCAGTCTAATAGCGATGTATGGCGACGAATTCCATCGACCCGACTTTGGACAAATGGTTTCCAACGATTTGATTTTCCTTGTATCCAACTAAGAGCAATTTTTGAATCTGTCCAAAGGTAATACTTGCTAACAGAAATTTTTAGATTTTTTTTTAAATATGAACACAATCGGGATGCAATTAGGGCGGCTGTTAGCTCCAACTTCGGTAAGGTAAGCTCATTATTACCATCTTGTTTCAGCGGAGCTACTCGGCTTTTAGCACACAAAAACGCAATATTATTTTCTCCAGTCTCACCTTTATTTTTCAGGTAGGCTACCGTCCCATATGCTTTAAGGCTGGCATCAGCAAATATGTGTATATCATTCGATTCGGGTGAGAAAAGTCCAAATGCAGACCGTGGTATTGTTATGGCTTTTAGTTGCAATATGCTTTGTAAACAAGCTTCCCACTCGATATTTAAACTTGAGTTTAACGGTTCATCCCATTGCAGCTTCTCTTTCCAAATGCGTTGAAATAAAATTTTAACTCTGATGACAACTGGTCCTAACATTCCCAACGGATCAAAAATCCTAGCTATAGACTGAAGAACATTGCGTTTCGTGTTTCTGATTACGTTGGAGCTAATTAGCTGTTCCATTGATTGCAAGGAAACGGCTAATTCATCAGTTAAGGTGAACCATGTTAGCCCTAACACCTTTTGATTGACTGGCGTATTATCCGAGCTAAGGGACGAACGTATACGCTGACTGTTCGAGTTGAATTTTCTCAGATTCATTGAAGCATTTCTGAGAATGAGAACAGCTTCTTTGCTGATACGTTCACCTTCTTCTTCTGTATCGACACTCATCACTAGGTCATCCATATAGAAGCTATCTCTAAGCAAATCACAAGTGCGACCAAAATGGATTTCTTCTTGCTTTAGATGTAGTTTCAACGTCGCAGTTAGAAGAAATGGGCTACAGTTAATCCCAAAGGTTACCCTCGTCATCCTAAAGTCTTTGTATTCCTTAAAATTCCCGTCAGAACCAAACCACACAAACCGATGACTATCGCGGTCAGCTTCGTTTAACCAGATCTGGAGAAATGCCTTCTCTACGTCCGCCACAATACCAAAACGCCCCAAACGAAAGTTAAGAAGAACTTTAAAGATGTCTGGTAATAGATTGGCGCCTATATTAAGTTTGATCGTACAATGAACCAAACTCTTCTGAACGCGCAGACGCATCAAATACTATTCTTAGTTTGGTTGTAGTACTCTCACTTTTGTAGACTGGTCGATGAGGGAGATAAAATACGCGATTTGAGTGGTTACCTCCAGGCACGGCTTCGGCAACTCCATCTGAGATCAATTGACGCATAGCAGTGTTGTATTCTTCGAATCTGCCTGGGACTCTTAGTAATCGTCGGGTAAGTGCATTCAATCTTTTCACGGCATCGCTTCGATTATTGCTTAATAGACTGCTGGCAGTCTTCCAGGGTAACGAAGCTTCATACCGATTATTCTTCTTGGTAATACACTTATTGATCAAATCTTCGGTTAGATGCTTATTTTCGACTTCTTCATTTCGAATACCGATAGCTTCAAGTGACCAAAGGAATTCCCCATCATTATAGGGCATAGCCGGGAGCATTAGATTTGTGCTAACAACGGAGGAGATTTGTAAATTACTGACTAAATCGAATTTCTTACCGGAAAGTGTGTGGGGCCCCTGCAATGTCCATCCAAATATGGTTTCTACTGCCCTTAAACGTGATGAAAGTCTTCGTTGTCTTCCAGTTACAGCATTCCAGTAAAAATCCGATCCGATTAGAACCGTCAAACCATCCATTGACTCTATTTCCACCTGTTGCGAATCTGCTAATTGGAGACCATGAAATTCGGGACATGAAACATCAGGTGTGCATAAGACATCAACACAAATGTCCGGTACTACCACGGCCTCTAGCGCCAAACTTTTATCAGTGAACTGGCTTTTTATCGAAATTTTGACTTTCCTGAATTCTCTAGGAGGACACTTCTCCTTACTTCCAAACGGAATGACTGCAATGAAAACTTTCCTTTCCTCTACGAAATCGAGTTGATTTACTAAGCTTTCCCGGACATACGAATATTGGCTCCCGCCATCAATAATAAACCGAATCAAAATTTGGTGCTTTTTGTTCGGGGATACGACGATACCTCGAGCCGTCTTTAAAAAGACGTTTGTATACTGAAAACTCGAGTTGTACACACAGACGTTTTCTGTAATGTTATTTCCGGATGTATTTGCCGCAGTTTGGTAAGCACTTGTAGTTGCTTTTTTGAAAAAGGGGTCGCACATCGAAGTCATGTGCTTGCCCTTGCACTTTTTGCAACATATGAATTTTGCACTACGACACTTCTTGGAAGAGTGTCCCCGCTTGGAACACCGATAACAACATCCATTTTTTCTCAGTATTTCTCTCTTTTCCGCTATACTGTTGTTGCTGTCACACTCCCTAGTAAGATGTTTCGTAGAAGTGCAAAACAGACAGTGGTCTTTGTCGCTCGGGGAAAGCAAACTGATTGCTGTGCTTAAAGGATTTGTTTTAGCATGGCTTGAAGAAAGAGACACTACCTTACTTCTCTCAAGGGACTCTACCTCCCTTTTTAAAAAACGCATTATGTTCTGCACTTGCTTGTCTCCACTATTTGTAAGAGTGGTTACGCTGTCCTCCGAGTTAGATACGTTTGTTATGTCGTCATCTCCGTCTAACGTACGATAGTAGTCCACGCGAAGATCAGTAGGCAAACATCTAAGCAAAATAGACTTCAACATAACGCAATATTGTTGTGGTGGAACCTGCAATGATGTTAGTGTGCGGCTGCATGACATTATGCTGTTATACAAGCTTCGTAAGCCAGCAACATCGGTTTTGGTATGAATGGGACGGAGGGAAATTAGCTGCTGCATCTGTTTGTCGACAAGTCTTTCCTTGTCACCGTACTGTTCCTGTAGGAGCGAGATGGCTGCATCGTAACACATTTCGGAAGCAGTAAAGCCCGCAATGACTTTTTTGGCGCTTCCAACCAACAATGATTCTAAGTAACTGAATTTATCTGTTGGCGCCAAATTTGCGTTCTCATGCACCGTGGTGCGAAATTGCTCCCAAAATGGTAGCCATTCGTGAAAGCTCCCATCGAATTTCTTTAGGGGCAATGTAGGAAGCTTATTAGGACAATTCATACTTGTCGTATTATTGGTAGGTGCATTATTAACATTCTTCTGCTTTTGTCGTATCTTACCTAGACGAAAATTTAAACGTGCGAGTGTATTTATGGCCTGGTCTTCGTAGTCGGCAATTTTGTCGAGCTCCTTATCCATATCTTCACCCTTTAAGAGATTCTTACATTTTATTTCTTCATTGGTTGTCTTCAGACTTTCATGAGCTGCAGTCAGTCGTTGAACGTATGACAATAATTCCTCCTCTATATTATCAAATTTGTCTTCGTTGGTTAATTGCCAGTCCTTTGAAGATAGAAATTCAGTTGCAGACTTCACTATCTTGGTCACCTGACCTCTATATGCTGACCTCGCTGATAACTCCATCGAATCGCTACTATCTTTGATTGTACTTTTATATTTCTTAGTCTTTGGCCACGGGCTCACGTTCCCGGGTTTCGGCACCAAAATGTGAAAGAAACCACGATAGCTCGAAATAAGGAAACTAGCCACTTACTAGAAATACAAAATCTTTATTCACTCATTGCTCTATGACAGTATAATAGCGACTGACTCTAAAGAAAAACTTTTCGCGGCTATATGCCTGTATGACTATTACATGTATTATAGATTAACATATGTATGTATGTATAATTCATTAAGTTCATTTTACATCTGAATTCATTTAGTTTTTTTCTACAGAAGTCGAAGTCCTTAACTACCTCAAGCTTATATCTGCCTATACAAACGTTCTGGCCGAGACGTCGGTGTTGAGCGTGCTTTTTGGATGACAGCATGTATTTGGTTTTGCCCTCGTTTACCGCCAAACCAATTTTCGCCGCCTCCATTTCAATACTCGCAAACGCCTCATTGACATCTCGCTGTGGTCTACCTATTATGTCAATATCGTCGGCGTATGCAAGGAGTTGCGAGGATTTGAAATAGATTGTGCCTCTTGTATTGGCTAGTGATTTTTGCACAATCGTTTCCAATATGATGTTGAAGAAATCACACGACAGCGCATCGCCCTGCCTAAATCCTTTTTTGACTTCAAAACTATCGGTAAGGTGTTCACCGATTCGAATGGAGCAGCGAGCATGCTCCAAAGTCATCCTGCATAGTCTGACGAGTTTAGCAGGTATGCCAAAGTCGACAAATAGGTGGTGAGTGTCGACTTAAAATTCATTGGTTTTTTCCAGGATCTACCGTAGTGTGAAGATTGGTCGATGGTGGACTTCCCTGGCCTGAATCCGCACTGATAAGGACCTATCAGCTTATTTACAAAAGGCTTCAGGCGTTCACACAAAACGGCAGAGAAAATTTTGTAGGCGATGTTAAGGAGACTTATTCCTCTATAGTTGGCGCAATCAGAGGGGTCTCCTTTCTTGTGGATCGGGCATACGATGCTGAGACTCCATTCCTCGGGCATGCTTTCCTCTAACCATATCTTACGGATGAGCTGGTGCATGCTCCCAACCAGGTCATCCCCAGCTGCCTTGAAAAGCTCAGCAGACAGCCCGTCTGCGCCAGCAGCTTTATTCGACTTGAGCTTCGATATGGCAATCTTAACTTCGTCGAAGTCAGGGGGACAGAATTCTCTGCGGTCTCCGTTGATTAGAAATGGATCATTCTGCCTGAGAGCGGTATATTGACTAACATCGCCGTTATACAGTCTGCTGAAGTGGTTTTTCCATATTCTCAGCATCGACTGCGGTTCTACTACTAGGTGTCCGTTCTCATCCCTGCAGGCTTCCGTTCTGGCCTTATAACCTTGGCATGTTCGCTTTATCTGTTGATAAAACTTTCGAACGTCACGCCTGCAGTAACACCTCTCCAAATCCTTAATCGCGTGCTTCTCGTGCTCTTCCTTCTTCCTTTCAAGAAGCTTATGCTCCTCCCTTCTTTTTAACTCGTATAGCTCACGAGCTGCTCTTGTTCTTTTATGCAGCGAGGCCTTATATGCATCCTGCTTCGCTGTATGAATCCTCCTGCACTCGTCATCGAACCAGGTGTTTCTTAGTGGTGCAGCCTTGAAACCCAAAACTTCGGATGCAGAGCTTTTCAGGGCTTGTTTGCAAAGGCTCCACTGCTGTTCTATTGATAGCGTGGAGGATTGAGGTGTATTGGAGAGCTTAAGGGAGACGCGATCGGTAAAAGCACCAGCGGTTTTGGGCGATAGTAGCTTTCCGACGTCATAACTTTGTATTCCTACTCTACTCCGTTGCGTTCGTGATATCCGTAAGCGCATCTTGGCTACAACAAGATAGTGGTCCGAGTCGATGTTAGCCTCTCGAAAAGTTCCAACATCAAGAATAGTGGAGGAGTGTCTGGCGTCGATCGCCATGTGATCAATCTGGTTGGTAGTCGATTGATCAAAAGACCGCCAGGTGCCTTTGTGTATATCGAGGTGCGGGAAGCGCGTACTGGCAAGAAGGAGATTTCGCCCCGTAGCAAGATCAATCAGCCTGTGTCCGTTATCGGAGGTGGTGTCGTGTAGGCTATGTTTGCCGATGACTCGTTCAAAGATGCTTTCCTTACCCAGCTTAGCATTGAAGTCTCCTAGTACAATTTCGATGTCATAGCTGGGACATTTGGCATACGTTCTGTCTAGGAGATCGTAGAACTCATCTTTGGCTGAGTCATCCTTGTCTTCCGTGGGGGCGTGGATGCAGATCAGGCTGATGTTAAAAAGTTTTGCCTTGATAAGGATTGTTATGAGGCGTTCGCTCACATGCCGAAAGCTTAGGACTTTTTGCCTTAGTCCACCTCGAACAACAAATCCGCATCCAAACAATCGTTGCCCTCTCTCCCTATAGCAGTCGCCGTAGTAAATATCGCAGTTTTTCATCCGCTTTATACCCGGTCCATTCCATCGCATTTCCTGGATGGCGGTGATGTCCGCTTTATAGCGGTCTAGGGCGTCCGCAAGTTTTTCGGCTGCACGTGGCCTGTTTAGGGACCTACGTACAAAGCCGAAGATCATTGTCCTTTTTTGGGTTCCGTACCCAAAGGTAAAACGGAACCCTATTACTAAGACTTCGCTGTCCGTCCGTCCGTCTGTCACCAGGCTGTATCTCATGAACCGTGATAGCTAGACAGTTGAAATTTTTTCCGTTTTTTGCAAGGTTGGTCAACATAAATCCGGTCCGTTGTATCCGAGGCTTGTGGTTGTTTCGGAGCTTGTGTTTTTTTACGGTTACGGCTTACTAGGCCCTAGCCCAACCGACTAATCCTGTTTTTGGCGCAGGAGGCTCGCCATTCGCCCTTCCCCGTCTGCAATTTCCATAGGAAATCTCCAGATGGCACCACGAGGAGGTGGGGATAGGACTTACTAACAGTGCCGCAAGATGTTCGACTGCGGTGGCTCTTCTCGCCTTTTAGCAGGCCAGAATCCGTCGGATAGATGCTACCCCTATGAGGCCTTTGTTAGTCCTTTGCCATACGGGTCGCCACCTAGACCACCTTTTTATCAATAGAAATTGTACCATTATAAAATTCTAGTAGTTATTTGCCTGTGCAAACTAGAGTTTAAAACTTATCTGTACAGAGATGAATTATACAAATAAATAAATAAATATCGAAAGTCACCATCATTTCCTTTTCAGCTGCTTCAGAGCATTCCAAACTTTGACAGCGAAATTCGAACACAACCGTCGGTTCGTCTCCGCAACTCCTCCGTAACTCCGCAATTCCTCAAATAATAACAAACAATAACGGTTTTGTTGTAGATATAAAAAAAATATTTTATTTACAAAACATTTACAAAACACGTTACATCCTTTCTATAAATACCTTGCAAGTGTTTAGAAAATATTTCTCTGCTCGTCTATACGTCATTTAGTAATACTTTAAGCAAGCGAACGATGTTTACTGTTATAAAAATATACATGTATATGTGAGGAAGTATGAAGCAAATGAAGGATTAATGACACTAAACGTATGTATGTTTGTAGACTTTAAGAGACCCTTGATCATAGGTCCTGTTTGGTGCTTTTGTTGTCATCAGCACTAAGGACAAAAATCGGAGAGTTCAAGTCAATTTTCTTATCGCAACACGTTAAGGTCGCCTGACTTGTTTCCGAATCTATGAAGTTGTGCTTGACTTTAGGCTTTCCTCGTTTTAGCATAACGTAGATTACGAATAGGCTAACGACGAATGCTGACGATGTGGCCAAAATGAAAAGAACTAGTTGGATTGTATTCTCGGGTGAAGAGAAGTTCTGTGCAACAGGAGTGTTCCTGGTATTAGTTTTATGTAAGAATTTCGAGAGATTAATATCGGGTGTGTAGTGTCCTTTTCCGAGGACCATCCCTTTATTTTGAATGGCGTTTTCAATCAGGAAGGCCTTGTCGACGTTATCATCGTCGTGTAATTCGAAGGATACAATTACTGCACCGTCTGTGTTTTCTTGAACTCGAAAATTGGTGGTTGATTCCCCGGTGTATTGATGTAATTCAGATTTGATTATATCGTAGAGGTTCTTCACGGACACCGAAGAGTCGCTGAGGAGAAAAAGTTCTATGGCAACAAAGTCGATGGGAGTGTGCAGACATTTTCTTGTCCCGCGGAGGAATGTGGAAGTGGAGGAAAGCTGGTTACCGGCTGCATCTACACACCAACATTTGCTTTTGTTGCACTGCATCGGGAGAAATGCACCATTTTCGTCGCAGGACACGGTGGATGGTGGTGCAGTTTTTGCCCTCTCAAGGCAACGAGTAGTCGGTGTTAAGGTTTGTTTGTGTACATTTTCAATGGTCAACTTTGAATCCATGATTGAGTTGACTGTATCAAATACTCTATCGACCGCTGGTGGTGGTGTTATTCCACCAGAACGAGGACGCGGATAGTTGTCCTCTTCTTCGTCTTCTTCGGATTCAGTGTCTTCTTCAGTAACTAGAATTGTCATTTGTTCAATTAAGTCTTCCATCAGTGGGTCGGTCGGTTCTTCGTATAAGGTTTGTTTGCGGGCTTGACGGCTATTGCAAACGGGTTCTTGGTCACGGGTGAGTGTTCCTTTTAAGGGTGCCCCCTTTTTATCAGCACACCAGCAAACACTATGGCTCGCGGATGCCTTTATTGAACTCAATGAATTAACAAATGCATTTATTCCTTTATTGGGAATAAATGGCACGTTTAATGATTGATTTCCGAGGCATTGAACTGGACTCCAGTGACCTGTAACCGGATCACATCGAGGCTCAAACCAAACGGCTTGTCGGGAACGCTTAGCCACTAAGCTATTCTTTAATTTAAGCCTCTCGCATGGCATGAGAACTGCAAGAGTAAAGGATACTAATAATATTCCAAGGACCGACAGTCGTAAAACTCTACAAACCTGGGCAAACGGACGCACAAGATTGTTCATTGCGGAATATGTTCTTCGTCTGACAGCTTGACTTGTCCATGTCAACGGAAACAGGAACACATTTATTTACTTTCGGGCTGAATCTGTAGTAAGTTAGATTGTTTGTGCTGTGGATTGAAGCAAGGCAACCATGATCAACGGACTCAAAACACACGTCCCCTGTGAAAGAAAATATATCAATTAATGTGACCACTTCTTGTTTGGCGCTCGACACGGGACTTACTTGTTTTAGCACAACAGACACCTCTATGTGTTACCGGATTCAATTGGCACGTATGCGTTGTTGGGCATGTATTCTCTTCATTGTACGGTCCACAGCTTAGTTCGGTATTGCCCTGTTTTAGCGGTCCGCCCTCCGGGCAGATGGAGTCACGAATAGGCACACAAATAGGCATTTTCGGACACGGATTATCAACGCATTCCACATTGATGAATTCACAAATTTCATTTGGCAAGCAAGTGATTTCGTCACACAAATTTCGACATTCGCAAGAAATCGGGCATCCGCTGGCATTCACCTTATAACCATACTCACATGGGGGACACTCAATAGTCGGACACTCGAATGCTGAGTTTCTTTCGCAAACAGGTGTCGCATTTTTAACTCGAGTCCCGCTTATTTCCTGTCCATTGGAGTCGACGCACCAGCAAACATTTTCCGGTCCACACTGAACTTCTTCCCATTTTCCTGTCTCCTCGTCGCATCTCGCTACATGCATCTGCCTTGCTGGCATGCCCAATTCCGAGGCCTGATGCATTTGAATAGTTTTCAGATGCTGACAAGCAGTTTTCATTTGTGGTTCTACGCATTGTGTGCCACAACCGTTGGAGCAGCACCGTCTTGATCCCTCACATTGGGAATCAGTTCGGCATTCGTATGAGCAAAAGTTTCCATCATCCTGTCGATTTGGTCCGGGTGGGACTAAAAATGGACATTGACCTGGCTTACGAGGTAAACAAGCTGGAACTGGGGGACAGTACTCATTATCACAGGAAACATCAACGATACGGCATTCTTTATCTTGACCACAAGAGACACCACTGCAAGGATCGCGACAGTGGCACGCAGGGCACCTGGTCTCGGGATCCAAATCGAAGCCATAGTCACAACCCATGCGGCATGTTAACTCTAGACAGTCAATGGATTCGCGAAGATCTGCACACTGCTCCTCCGTAACATTAGTTCCTCTAGAGTTAGGAATCTCTGTGCCGAAACTGTCTACACACCAGCACTCTTGGATGTCAACGACGACCAAATCTTCACCAGCCTTTGGTTTGCCGGATATCGCCGATGTTTTTCGTAAATTGTTCTCAAATAGTTGCGGACGCAAATCGTTGTTATCGATAAACTTGGCATCCCTGCTCGTCACATCGCTACCAACATCGTCCACATGATGAAGTCTTAAACCTTCTGTGTCACGTTTGGTTCTGCTTTCGATGAGCATACGCATATTACGTATCGCATTCTCTTCCATTATCTTTCTTTGCTCAGCGCGCGTTACCTTTATCTGTCGAAGCGTACACTGACGCGCTTGAAAACTGCCATCTTCAATACATTCTGGTGGAGGAATTGCCAATTGCATACCTTTTTCCGTACCTTCCATCCGCTTTGAAAAATCTCGCAGATACTCGCACACTATAAGAATACGATATCTATCAGATTGCGAATGATAAAATAAATAATTCAATTTACTTGATTGTTGCCTTGGCTCAATGGGTTCTAATTCGGTGTTCGCAGGCCTCTTCGGAGCAACTGGGCAGCAGACATTCTCACTTTGACCATGTAACTTTGTACATTTATAACCCAGGGGACACATGATCTGATTAGTCATAGATCTGCCTTCAGCAAGTAGCGGCTCATCGTCGAAAAACAAGCTCGGCTCCAACTTACGTGTCTGTCGTTCTAAATATGTATGTATATAGTGGACACATGCAACTGGGACATTTCAAGATCATATTCACTTACCTCCAAAGCAATAGAGAATCTCGCCCGTGATATTGTTCTGTAGCGGAGTATCCGACTCGCAGGGGTTTGAGTACGCGAAATCAGGTTTACAAATTGGCCATGATGAGCACAGCGCTGATCCAGACGCACATAGAGGATCGGCAGCAACTTCACAGTGTGACCCGCTGGGACATTTGAATCCTTCGCATGGCTCCGAACACTCACATGTTGGACATCCATTATGATCATTCTGTAAGTCATTAAGGACAATTATATTTTGGAGTTAAGGAAATGTGCTGGAGGTGAACTGAAACAGAAGCTATGTGGGCTCGTCACTACTATAGGGAATAAAGAAATCATCACCGAAGATTGGAAGAGCTCGGCTATCATTCCTATATTCAAAAAGGATGACCGAACACAATGCAACAATTATCGCAGGATATCATTACTATCAAGCTGTTATAAACGAGGAGAGAACCGAGCGAGCAAACAGAGCAAAGAAGTTGATCGCGTTTAACATGGCAAGCGCCAGCTTCGATCTCTTCCCCTGCTCAATCCAAGTTGACACACAGCCTCCGTGTGGCCCCCCCTGGAACCAATGTGTGCAGCGACCCAACCCCTTGTTCCTGGGGAAAGAGGAACCTGGCCCTCCAGGTTGGGGGTTGTGCTTAGGGGTGACATCCCTATCACGTAAAAACCTACTTGTTCCGAAACAACAACAAGCCTCGGATACACGGATACAAAGCTGACGAGCCCTGCTAACGACTAACGGACTTGAGAGTCTGCACCTGGAATGTTAGGTCCCTTAACAGATCGGCGAGCAATTGGAGCGAACCCTCAACTGCTATAAAGCAGATATAACCGCACTCCAAGAAGTGCGATGGGATGGACCAGGAAAAAAACGGATGAAAAACTGCGACATCTACTACGGGAACTGCTACAAGGAGAACAAACAGCGCCTATTCGGGTGCGGATTCGTTATTCGAGGAAGGCTCCGACAGAAAGTCTTAAGCTTCCGAGACATAAGCGAACGCCTCATAACAATCCGCATCAAAGCTAAATTTGGAAACATTAGCTTAATATGCGCTCACGTCCCAACGGAAGAAAAGGACGATCGACTCAAAGAAGAGTTCTACGATCTCCTAGACAGAACATATGCCCAAGGCCCCAGCTACGACACAAAAATAGTTCTAGGAGATTTTAATGCAAAACTGGGCAAAGAGGACATATTTGAGTCGATCATAGGAAAGCATAGCCTCCATAACACCACATCCGACAACGGACTAAGGCTAATTGATTTCCTAGCGGGGCGCAATCTCCTTGTAGCAAGCACGCGATTCCCCCATCTTAACATCCACAAGGGTACCTGGCGGTCTTTTGATCAATCGACCACCAACCAGATTGATCACATTGCGATCGACGCCAGACACTCCTCCTGTATTCTCGACGTACGAACCTTCCGAGGGGCCAACATCGACTCGGATCACTACCTTGTTGTAGCCAAGGTACGAATGAGGATATCAAGAATGTTTAGGAGTCGAGTAGGACAACGTAAGTTTGACGTTGGAAAGCTACAATCGCAAGAGACTGCCAGACAAACAATAAAACAGGAACGGGCGCATTGCCAGAGCGCCGTCAGAGACGCTGCCTCAGAGGTGCTGGGTTTCAAGCCGCCACCACCTAGAAACCCCTTGTTCGATGCACATTGCGAACAAGCCCATGCAGCAAAACAAGAGGCATATAAAGCCGTGCTGCAACGACGGACGAGAGCTGCTCGCGAAATCTATGAGCAGAAGAGAAGAGAGGAACACACGCTTTTCAGAAGAAAGAAGAGAGAGCACGGAAAGCGTGAGATCGAGGAGATGGAGAGATGCTTCCGCAGGAATGACGCCCGTAAGTTTTACAACAAGGTAAAAAGAATATGCCATGGCTACAAAGCCAGAGTGGCGGCCTGCAGGGATGAAAATGGAGAACCGGTACTGGAATCATAGTCGTTGCTAAGGATTTGCAAGGCAAGGCCACGGCGATGACAGACAAGATACCGCTGTCAGGCAGAACGATCCATTCGTAATGGACGACAATGTAAGAGAATTCCGTTGACCCGACCTAGACGAAGTCAAAATAGTAATATCAAGACTTAAGTCTAATAAAGCCGCGGGGCAGACGGCCTGTCTGCTGAGTTTCTTAAGGCGGCTGGAGATGAGCTGGTAAGGTGCATGCACCATCTCATTTGCAAGGTATGGTCGGAGAAAAGCATGCCCGTGGAATCACCTAAAACTGCGCCAACTATAGGGGAATAATTCTCCTTAACATCGCATATAAGATCTTCTCTGCCGTATTGTGTGAACGCCTGAAACCGTTTGAAGATAACCTGATCGCCTCTTATCAGTGTGGTTTCAGGCCAGGTATATCCACAATAGACCAAATATTTACGCTACGGCAGATCTTGGAGAAGACCAAATCGACCAAATCGACACTTACCATCTCTTCGTCGATTTCAAGGCTGCATTTGACAGTGTATATAGAGACGAGCTGTACAAAGCCATGTCTAGTTTTAACATCCCTGCCAAACTCGTCCGACTGTGCAGGATGACAATGGAGAATTCTCGCTGCTCCATTGAGGTGGGTAATGAGCAAACTGAGACCTTTGATCTTAAAAAAGGATTAAGGCAAGGTGACGCGCTGTCATGCAACTTTTTCAACATCGTGCTTGAAAAGATCGTGCAAGAGTCACTGGCCAACACAAGAGGTACGACTTATTTCAAGTCTACTCAATTGCTTGCGTATGCCGACGACATTGACGTGATTGGACGGACACAGCGGGACGTCAAGGAGGCCTTTGTAAGCATTGAGGTAGAAGCGGCTAAGATGGGTCTCAAGGTTAATGAGGGTAATACCAAATATCTGCTTTCATTTAAAAGAGACGGACAACACCGACGTATTTGCCAGAACGTCACCATGGGCGGATATAACTTTAAAGTGGTCAAGGAATTCGTCTACCTTGGCTCACTGATGACCAGCGACAACAGCACCAGTGCTGAGATAAAACGCAGAATCACTCTTGCCAACCGCTGTTTCTTTGGGCTCAAGAGGCAATTGAGAAGTAGAGCACTCTCTCGAAAAACCAAGGTGACACTATATAAGACCTTAATCATTCCAGTCCTCCTTTATGGCGCAGAGGCTTGGACCTTAACAAAAGTGGATGAAGATGCCCTTGGTCGTTTCCAGCGGAAAATTCTGCGCACTATCTACGGTCCCGTTTGTTCAAACGGTGTATGGAGGAGAAGATATAACGAAGAACTCTACGGGTTGTACAGCGACATCGGCCTGGTACGACGTCTACGGATACAGCGTCTAAGGTGGCTAGGCCATGTAGAGCGCATGGAAAATACAGCTCCGACCCGAAGAGTCTTCGAATCCACTCCGGAAGGAAAGTGCGGCAGAGGACGGCCGCATCATCGGTGGCGCACGCAGGTGGAAGGGGACCTTAACCAACTGGGCGTGCGGCGCTGGAAACAGCTGGCCAAAGACCGTGCCAGCTGGAGACGCTTGTTGGTTGAGGCCCAGGTTCACCACGGACTGTAGCGCCACCTAAGTAAGTAAGTAAGCTGCCTGGCATCCGCCAGGTAATTAACCAATATGTGCAGCGACCTTACCCTCTTGTTGGGAACTTGGTCCTCCAGGTTGGGGGCTTGTGCTTAGGGGTAACATAGCTATCACGGAAAAAATTAATTGTTGCGTAGCAATGACAAGCCTCAGATACGGACGGATGCAAAGCTGACCACCTCTGCAAACGATTAAATGACTTAGGAGTCTGCACCTGGAATGTGAGGTCCCTCAACAGACCGGGTGCAGGCAATCAATTAGGGCAAGCCCTCAACTGTTATAGAGCAGATATAACCGCACAGATTGATTAGATTGCGATCGACGCCCGACACTAATCCAGTATCCTACATAGATGTACGAACCTTCCGAGCAGCCGACATCGACTCGGATCACTACATGGTTGTAGCCAAGGTACGAATGAAGATATCAGGGATGCCACGGAGTCGAGTTGGACAACGAAAGTTTGACGTCGGAAAGCTACAATCGCAGGAAACCGCTAGGATCTCTCCCGATCGAGTTTCCCTCAACCTCTCGCAAACTCCGATGACACCGGAGCAATCCACAGAACGACAGTGGGAGCATTACCAGTGCGGTACTCTCTGGTACCTCTCAGACGGTACCTCTAATGTGTTGAGTTTCAAGCCACCGTCAACTAGAAATCCCTGGTATGATAAGCAATGCGGACAAGCCCATGTAGTAAACCAAACGGCCTACACAGCCATGCTACATAGACGGACGAGAACCGCAGAAAAGGAGAGAGGAACACCCGCTTTTAAGGAAGAAAAAAAGGGAGCACGATAAGCGTGAGATCGAGGAGATGGAGAGATGCCACAGGAATAACGCTTGCAAGTTTTATGAAAAAGTAAAACGAACATGCCAGGGCTATAAGGCCAAAGCGGAAGCCTGTTGGTATGAAGATGGACAACTAGTAGTAGAGTCACAGTCGATGCTCAGAGTATGGAAGGAACACTTCTGTAGACTGACTTATCTAATACCGATGTCAGGCAGAATAATCCATTCGCAACGGACGAGGATGCAAGAGAATTCCGTCCACCTGACCTAGATGAGATTAAGCAAGTAATTTCAAAGCTGAAGAATAATAAAGCCGCGGGTGCAGACGGGCTATCTGCCGAGCTATTTAAGGCGACTGGAGATGATCTGGTAGGGCGCATGCACCAGCTCATCTGTAAAATATGGTCGGAGGAAAGCATACCCGACGAATGGAATCTCAGCGTCGCGCGTCGTTTGCCCAGTCCACAAGAAAGGAGACCCCTATAACTGTGCCAACTACAGGGGAATAAGTCTCCTTAACATCGCACACAAGATCTTCTCTGCCATACTATGTGAAGGCCTGTAACCCTTTGTGGATAATCTGATAGGTTCGTATTAGTGTGGTTTTAGGCCAAGTAAATCCACAGTAGACCAAATGTTCACAATGAGGCAGATCTTGGAGAAGATCCAAGAATACCAAATCGACACCCATCACCTTTTCGTCGATTTCAAGGCCGCGTATGACAGCGTGCTTAGAGACGAGCTATACGGAGCCATATATAGTTTTAACATCCCTGCCAAACTCGTCAGATTATGTAGGATGACAATGGAGAATTCCCGTTGGTTCATTAGGGTCGGTAGCGAATTAACCAAGACCTTTGATGTTAAAAAAGGATATAGACAAGGTGACGCACTTTCATGGCCAACACAAGAGGTACGATCTATTTAAAGTCTGCGCAACTGCTCGCGTATGCGGATGACATTGACGTAATTGGATGAGTACAGCGGGACGTCATTAAAACGTTCGAAAGCATTGAAGCAGAAGTGGCTAAAATGGCTCTTTCGGTTAACGAGGGTAAAACGAAATATCTGCTGTCGACCAAAAAAGACGCACAACACCGACGTCTCGGCCAGAACGTCGCAATTGGCAGCTACAAATTCGATGTGGTCAAGGACTTCGTCTACATTGGCTCAGTAGTGACCAGCGACAATAACAACAGCACTGAGACCGTACCCAGAATTACTCTTGCCAACCGCTGTTTCTTTGGGCTCAAAGATCAAGGTTACTCTGTACAAAACCTTAATATGGCGCAGAGGCCTGGACTTTAAAGAAAGTGGGTGAGGAGGCCTTTGGTCGTTTCGAGAGGAAAATTCTGCATTCAATCTATGGTCCCGTTTTGTTTTTTTTATAGTTCGCGCAGGTCCAAGAGTTGTGTTTATCACACAACCTGAACGGAGTGTAGTGGTTTGGGTCGTAGACCCACCCCTGGGTCCAGGGGTGGGTGTCTTAGAAAGGATTCGAGAGGAACGACCGAATTTTCACGTTGGTTGTAGTTCTCAGCAACTGTTCCATGCACTTATGGTGTTATATGTACTAGAATTGCACGCACAGAGTATGGATTTTAAGTGGTCATATACTGTGAGTGTTAAGCCTTCATCACTATCTTGGATCACTTTTCATCTACAACAGCTGTGTTGCATAACTTTTTTCCGTATAGGAATTGTTTTTTTTTTTGGCTATGGAACGACTTTGAATTACAGACCTTCCGCTCAACGATGGATGAGAGTGGAGGAAAAGATACAACGACGAACTATACGGGCCGTACAGCAACATCGACTTAGTACTACGTCTACGGATCCAACGTCTAAGATGGCTAGGCCATGTAGAGCGAATGGATAACACAGCTCTGGCCTGAAGAGTTTTCGAGTCCAACCCCGAGGGACGACGCAGCAGAGGACGACCGAATCTAAGGTGGCGCACACAGGTGGAATGGGACCTTATCCCACTGAGAGAGCGTCGCTGAAAACAGCTGGCAAAAGACCGTGCCAGCTGGAGAAGCTTCTTGGTTCAAGCCCCGGTTCACACCAGACTGTAGCGCCATCTTAGTCAGTAAGTAAGTCAAAATTTATATTTATGAAACTATTATAATACTAGTGAGGCCTTACGAATGTGAAGCTTGCCTCCTAACTAAACTGAAGGAATATGGTCTTCTGGTGTTTAAAAACAATATCAACAGAACCTATGACGGAGACCAGGGCGAACAATTAAGCGAATAGAGAAAATCCGAAGAATCCTACTTGGACCCAAGCTTTATCCGAATATTACAATTACGAATCTATGATGGAGGAGCACGTCGAGCACAGGACGAGCAATCAAAATAATAATAGATGGAAAACCTGATGCACGCCGTAAATGAGCGGACAATACAGAGATGAATCTTAAAGACGTAGACACATGTCAGGGAGTCCTGGCGTGGTGTTGCCAATAAGGCTCAACTTCCGAGTTCTTAATGTCCGTTCATAATGATAATAATAATAACGGAACAATTTCTACCTTAAATCCATATTCGCAAACAGCAGCACAAACATTATAATCGCAGTCATTCGAACTGAAACTACGTCCGAGCGATCGAGCTACACTATTTTCCCACTCATCACACTTAACGTCGTATGCAGCACCCATCGATCCTTTGATCTTGTAACCAGTTCGTGGATCAACGCACCAGCATACCAATCCATTACGGGAACACTGCTTCGGTGAGAAAGTTCCGCCTGGTCCATTGCAGTCGGGAATATAACCGCGACCTTCGCGTTCGTTAACCGACAAGATGTCCGAAAGTACTCGCGCCTGTTGACAATTGGTAACGTTGACCGGTTGTTGGCAGCTGGTTTTGCAGCCTTTAGTGAAACAACATTTTTCCGAGTGCTTACATTCCAGATCGTGGGAGCATGGTGTTCCGCACATGTAACCTGTTTTCTCAGTGTATGGGGAGGAGTCTTCCGGCGGACAAACGCCAGGCTTGTTGATCTTTATCGATAGATTTGGACAACAGACTCCATAATCATTACCACTTTCCACCATACAGTTGTATAGTGGGGGACATTCTGGTTTTCCGGGCTCTAAGCCACAAAGAAATGGTCGAATACTACCTTCAATAGATAGGGGAAAACCTGTCGTGCAGTAGTTTTCGATCGACCGGCCTTTCTTGCAGGTTGGCATGGGAGGGCATGGCTCATTTTTGCATTTAACTTCCTGCAATTGACACGATTCACCGTTGGGACATTCCACATCATCGCATGGATTCTTGCAACGACACATGCGACATCCACTCTTGGGGTCACGATCAAATCCTGATGCACAAAACATTCGACAATTCGATGCCGGACAGTCTTCTGGTTCGTGGCATTGGACTTCTTGACGCGTTTCGTTACGTGTGCCAGGAATTTCAAAACCATACTCGTCGACACACCAGCAGTCGGTACCCAATTGTTCATCGCTACATTGGATAGGTTCAAAATGGCCTAATTTGTTGCAGCGCGGTATTCGTACTTCTTTATTGGACGAGCTTAGGGCTTTGGCTCGCCGCGTCTCGGAGAGTTGGAGATGTTGGCATGATGTTAGTTCCTCTGGAAAGAAAAGTATTTCAAGGTGATTCAAATTGCAAATGTATCATTTTGAGTGATATATAGTAAATGGTATTTAGTAAAAAGAAGTCCAGACAAACGCCTTGAGTATTCTATAATAATTTCAATGTGAAAGCGCACGATACTCTGGAGGGCCAATTGTCGAAAATATCGATAAAATCATGGAAATCGTTGGATCTGACCATCATGCAAGCACTATTTCGATTGCCCATGAATTAAACATTGCGCAAAAGTTGTTTGGAACTATTTAAATAAGGCCAGACACAAAAGGAAGGTCGATGCATGGGTGCCACACGAGTTGGCGCAAAAACCTCATGTAACGAATTTCCATCTGCGAGTTTTTTTTTCAAGGTCTAATAACCTTATTATGTCGGTGACACAGTGCGGGCAGAAGGTAGAAAGGAAGAGGAATAGAGGAGACGCCGATGGACATTGATCTTAAATGTTTGCATGTTGAATGTCTCCTCAAAGCTCTCTCAAAATCCGCCCACAGCAGCACAAACAATAGAGCAGGAATGGGCTCATTGCCAGAGCGCCATCAGAGATGCTGCCACAGAGGTGCTGGGTTTCAAACAGCCACCACCTAGAAACCCCTGGTTCGATGAACAATGCGAACAAGCCCATGCAGCAAAACAAGAGGCATATAAAGCCATGCTGCAACGACGGACGAGAGCTGCTCGCGAAATCTATGAGCAGAAGAGAAGAGAGGAACACACGCTTTTCAGGAGAAAGAAGGGAGAGCACGGAAAGCGTGAGATCGAGGAGATGGAGATGCTTCCGCAGGAATGACGCCCGTAAGTTTTACAACAAGGTAAAACGAACATGCCATGGCTACAAAGCCAGAGTGGCAGCCTGCAGAGATGAAAATAGAGAACTGGTAGTAGAGTCGCAGTCGATGCTGAGGATTTGGGAAGACCACTTCTGCAGACTGTATAACGGCGATGATAGACAAGATACCGCTGTCAGGCAGAACGAGCCATTCGCAATGGACCACGAAGTAACAGAATTCAGTCCACCCGACCTAGACGAAGTCAAAATAGCGATATCAAGACTTAAGTCTAATAAAGCCGCTGGCGCAGACGGCCTGTCTGCTGAGCTTTTTAAGGCGGCTGGAGATGAGCTGGTAAGGTGCATGCACCATCTCATTTGCAAGGTATGGTCGGAGGAAAGCATGCCCGACGAATGGAATCTCAGCATCGTTTGCCCGGTCCATAAGAAAGGAGACCCCTATAACTGCGCCAACTATAGGGGAATAAGTCTCCTTAACATCGCATATAAGATCTTCTCTGCCGTATTGTGTGAACGCCGGAAAACCGTTTATGGATAACCTGATCGGCTCTTATCAGTGTGGTTTCAGGCCAGGTAAATCTACAATAGACCAAATATTTACGCTACGGCAGATCATGGAGAAGACCCAGGAATACCAAATCGACACTCACCACCTCTTCGTCGATTTCAAGGCCGCGTATGACAGCGTATATAGAGACGAGCTGTACAAAGCCATGTCTAGTTTTAACATCCCTGTCAAACTCGTCCGACTGTGCAGGATGACAATGGAGAATTCTCGCTGCTCCATTAAGGTCGGTAATGAACAAACCGAGACCTTTGATGTTAAAAAAGGATTTAGGCAGGGCCACGCGCTGTCGTGCAACATCGTGCTTGAAAAGATCGTGCAAGAGTCACTGGCCAACACAAGAGGTACGATTTATTTCAAGTCTACGCAATTGCTTGCGTACGCCGACGATATTGACGTAATTGGACGAAGACAGCAAGACGTCAATGAGGCTTTCGTCAGCATTGAGCATAAGATGGGTCTCAAGGTTAATGAGGGTAAAACCAAATATCTGCTTCCATCTAAAAGAGACGGACAACACCGACGTATTGGCCAGAACGTCACCATGGGCGGATATAACTTTGAAGTGGTCAAGGAATTCGTCTACCTTGGCTCACTGATGACCAGCGACAACAACACCAGCGCTGAGATAAAACGCCGAATCACTCTTGCCAACCGCTGTTTCTTTGGGCTCAAGAGGCAATTGAGAAGTAGAGCCCTCTCTCGGAAAACCAAGGTGACACTATATAAGACCTTGATCATCCCAGTCCTCCTTTACGGCGCAGAGGCTTGGACCTTAACAAAAGCGGATGAAGATGCCCTTGGTCGTTTCGAAAGGAAAATTCTGCGCACTATCTACGGTCCCGTTTGTTCAAACGGTGTATGGAGGAGAAGATATAACGAAGAACTGTACGGGTTGTACAGCGACATCGGCCTGGTACGACGTCTACGGATACAGCGTCTAAGGTGGCTAGGCCATGTAGAGCGCATGGAAGATACAGCTCCGACCTGAAAAGTCTTCGAATCCACTCCGGTAGGAAGGCGCGGCAGAGGACGGCCGCATCATCGGTGGCGCACGCAGGTGGAAGGGGACCTCAACCAACTGGGCGTGCGGCACTGGAAACAGCTGGCCAAAGACCGTGCCGGCTGGAGACGCTTGTTGGTTGAGGCCCAGGTTCACCACAGACTGTAGCGCCACCTAAGTAAATAAGTATGTTGCATTGAGGGGGGGAAAACCGAATCCGGCAGGGAGTTCCAGATTCGTGTAGTTCGGTTAATGAAAGATTCTCTATATTTGACAGTACGTCCGAAAGCGGGCTTCAGGGTATATTGGTGAGCATTCCTAGAGAGACGTGTATTGCGGGAGAAATGTTGAAGGGGCGGAATGCAACTGGCTATTTCATCAGAGCATTTTTGGTGGTAGTAACGATAAAACAGGGAGAGGCAGGTAACATTCCTGCGGTGTTCCAGCGAGTCTAATGTTTTGGAAATGCTGGAGTCACCTATCAGTTTTATGGCTCGTTTTTGTATTCTGTCTAGTAGGTGCAATGAGGTCTTGGAAGCACCGGACCAGACATGAGCGTTAAACTCTAATTTGGGGCGAATGAACGCCTTATAGATTGTAGCCAGATCTAAGGGTGAGAAATATTTCTCGCATCTGTATAAGAAGCCTAGGCATTTCGCAGCATTCTTGGCGACACTGAATATATGGTCGCTCCAATTAAGATTGTGAGCAACACTCATATCCAGGATGGAAAGCCTTTCAGTTTCTGAGATGCAAGTGCCATTCCTGGATAATGGCTGCGGGTTAGTTATACGCTTTAACGACAAGAGACAGCATTGTGTTTTGGACGCATTAAATTCCACTCTATTGTTTTTACCCCAATGGATGATGCTGTCGATATCGGAATTTAATGAGCTTAACATACGCTGCCGCTCATTATCTACAACCGAAGTTCAGGGTCGTAAACTGGTGAACGAATATGAGAAGCTGTGGGCACTGTCGTCAGCGAAGGAGTGAATTGGATTAGAAGTAACAGACAAGAGATCATTTATAAAAATAAGAAAGAGTGTCGGAGACAAAACGGAGCCCTGGGGAACACCGGCATTTACAAGGTGAGTATCAGACTTGAATCCGTCCAAAACAACTTGAATTTAACGATTCGAAAGGTAGCTTCCAATCCATTGAAAAAGAGACTCATCGATCCCAAAAGCATGCATTTTCGACGAAAGGGCTTCGTGCCAAACCTTGTCAAATGCTTTCGAAATATCCAGTGCAACAATTTTGCTTTCACCTGCTTGGTGAAGCGAGTGATTCCACTTTTCAGCGAGATATGCCATCAAATCACCAGTGGATCTGTTGCTGCGGAAACCGTATTGGCGGTCATTGAGGAGTTTCCGTGATTCAAGATATTTCATAAGCTGACGGTTAATCAGCGTTTCCATGACCTTGGAAAGAAGGGACGTTAGTGCAATGGGTCGGTAGTTGGAGGGAGAAGATGATTCGCCTTTTTTGGGTATAGGCTGGACAAATGCTGTTTTCCACCTATTCGGAACACCCTAGTAGGATTGGCAAGCAATTATCTGAGCTGCTCTACCACGGCCCAACTCTGTACTGTCAACAATTGGACTGTATGAAGGAAGCAATTGCTAAAAAGTGGCCAACTTTAGCCAATAGGCTAGGAATTGTGATCCATCCGAACAACATGAGGCCACATACATTGATAGTGACTCGCCAGAAGCTCCAGGAGCTTGATTGGGGGGCTTTTATGCATCACCTCATAGTCCGAACCTGGCCTCAAGTGTTTACCACCTGCTCTTGTCCATGACGAACGATTTCATTGGGGAGGGGGGGTCTGTTAAAACCACCGACTGTCACAGTTTTTTGCCAATGGAGGCGAAGGCTTCTATAGGGGACGAATAATGGAATTGGATCATTTTAACCATGTTAAAAAAAGTCTAAAAATAATAGACTTCTCTTTACTACCCTTTAATCAGGGTGCCCCACGAGCAGTGTGCCAAAAAGCCAGAGCATGTAGGTCCGCTCAAGACAAGAAAAAAATCGTACGGATTGGAAATCGCACTAAATAATCAAATTTAATATAATATGTATTACTTGTGAGATATATTGTGTTTTCAAGCGATGGCCAGGTCAATCTAATTACTTAAAACATAAGAGATTTTGATATTGGTTCGGTCACTATAAGATGTTGTTAGGTTAGCTAAGGTGAGGAAAATAGAAAGATCAATCCATCTCAAAGAATACACTCTAACAGCCTTCCTAGACATACAGGGCGCTTTTAACAACGTCACTCCGAAAGCAATAATAGAAGGGCTAGAAAAACTAAAGGTGAAGAGGACTCTGATAGAGCTGATCAACGAGTTGCTAATAACACGCAAGATTCACTCTAAGTGGGGAAGCCTAGCAACTACCAGAGTAGTTACCAAGGGAACCCCGCAAGGTTGGGTCCTCTCACCTCTTCTCTGGAATGTAGATGTAAACGAACTACTAATCAAACTGGAGAAAGAAGGCCTGGACGTTGTTGCCTACGCCGATGACGTTGCCATCACAATCTCAGGTAAATACCTATCTACACTGAATGACCGCATGCAAACGGCATTCTCACTTCTGTGCAAATGGGCGCATAGTAACGGTCTCAGGATTAACCCAAAGAAAACGGAGCTCGTGCTTTTTACCAAAAAGCACAAAATCCCGGAAAACTGCCCTATCACTCTGCTCGATACCAGGTTAGCCTACTCCCCCAGTGCCAAATTCCTTGGCATTATACTCGATAGGAAAATAACTTGGAAGAGCAACACAACTGAAAGAGCAAAAAAAGCAACAATAG
Source organism: Eumerus sabulonum (assembly GCA_951905685.1). Lineage (NCBI taxonomy): Eukaryota > Metazoa > Arthropoda > Insecta > Diptera > Syrphidae > Eumerus > Eumerus sabulonum. The sequence continues at coordinate 246,692,526 of OX645060.1, forward strand.
CTCTCTACACATGTAAGAAAGCCCTAGAAAAAAAATGGGGATTCAAACCCAAGATTACCCTATGGCTCTACATCACGGTCGTTAGACCCATACTAATGTATGGAGTGATAGTCTGGTGGACTGCACTAGACAAGACAACATACCACAAACAACTCGAGAAGGTACAAAGGATGGCATGTATATGCATTATCGGGGCCCTCAGGTCCACACCAACGGCTGCGCTTAACATGATACTAGACCATACACCACTCGATATTTTCGGCAAGCAAATTGCCACACACACGGCCATAAGACTAAAACCCAACTCGAAATGGGCGAGCTATGTCACTGGCCACTCCTCCATCCTGCAAAACAGGATAACTATGACAGAAAACCGAGACCACACAGAACCCACCATAGTCTTGGACAAAAACTTTACGATGGTTTATCCGGACAGGAAGAACTGGACCCGCCAAACTCAACCGCGCAGAAACTGTGTGGATTTCTACACTGACGGGTCTAAAACCAAAGACGGGGTGGGCAGTGGATTTTTCTGCAAACAACTCAAGCTACATAAAGCTCTAAAATTACCAGATCAATGCAGTGTGTTCCAGGCGGAACTGTTGGCAATAAAAGAGGCTTTGTCTTGGCTGAAGTGGAACGTAATATCCAACACGGATATTCGCATTCTCACAGACAGTCAAGCAGCCTTAAGGTCGCTGGAGTCCTATGTGTACACATCAAAATTTAGGCTCGACTGTCGCAGATCTCTTAACGAGATGGCAGAACAGTTTAACATACAGCTTATCTGGGTACCGGGACACAGCGACATTACAGGTAATGAAAAAGCCGACACACTCGCCAAACTGGGAACGACGCTACAATCAATCGTGGCTTGTGAGGTAGTACCCCTTACAACCATTAAACATAATCTGACCAATCTCGCCAGGGCCGAGACGAACCTGAGATGGACACAGGGACATACCTGCGTCATCACCAGGCAAATCTGGCCTGGCTGGACAGTCAACGCACAAGGAGTATAATCTCCCTAAAAAGAACTGACATCTACAAAGTCATCGGTGTCATCACAGGACACTGCCTCATTGGCAGTCACGCACAAAAACTAGGAATAGTTCCAAATGGTTTCTGCAGAAGCTGTCAGGACGAGGAGGAGGTTGAATCCATTCACCACCTTCTCTGCGCCTGTCCAGCTCTCTGCAATTTCAGGAAACGTTACCTAGGCTCTTACTTCCTTAACGATCTGACAGATGTTCAGAAAGTAGGGATACGTGATCTTCTTAACTTCATAAGAAGCACAAAATGGTTCCACGAATAGGGGGGTAAAACCCCCTCGTAGCTGCACAAAGGGCCTCCCTGGCCTATGTGCTTTCTTCTCAACTCTGGGAGGGCTACGACCCTACCTACCTACCTAGGTTAGCTAATTATGCAATAAATCAAGGCAGAAGGTCCCTTAAGTAGGGACTGAATAAATTAACCGACTTGGTAATACATGGATCTCACAACTTTTTGCGGCAGAAGATCTGAGTTGCGAGACATGGTTTTTTTTACAAGTTATGTTTTTCATGGTATATACTTTTTGACGTGAAAACGTCTTATAAATCGATGAATACCGGTCGCACGTACGAAAAAGTATCACACATTGTCACGTTCCGCCTGAGCTGAGCGTGCAAGCGAGATAGCGAAACAAGCGATAGAGAGGCATCTATTTTGCCTATGGGATGGAATTTTGTTTGCATACTTGGGGGCATGAAAAAATGTTGCTATGGCGTAGGCGTACTTTTAGGAGTAATCAATAATCCAGGTGATACATACATACATACATGCATGCACCCAAATTCTGTTTTTAGACGACAATTTAGATTCTGAAGAATTCGCGTGAAAAATTTTGGAGTTTGCATGTTGGATAATGTACATATATATATACATATGTGCATACATATGTATGTGCCCATTTCCAAATCGAAAAAAAATGCTCAAAGCCAATTACTCATGAACGCGTGCGCTTAATAATTGCTCGTTGGGTAGCGCACACGCATGAGCAGCTCATGAGTGTTTGCGTTTCCTTACCAAACCACAACACTGTCCGAGCAATCCCATATGTATCGGCTGTTGCCCGAATACCGTAATCAACCGGCGTCGGGTGCCGGTTTTTTTTTTGTAAAGCCAAAAACCTCTTCTTTCGTCCCGTTTTTAAACGAATTTTTTTTTCAAAATTTTGTGTAATTAAGTCATATTATTTCAAGAATTCATTTCTCCGGGGAGACTACGACAACTATGGCACCAAAAATTGATAACATAAGCATTTTCTGTCCCCCTGACCTCGACGAAGTTAAGATTGCCATATCGAAGCTCAAGTCGAATAAAGCTGCTGGCGCAGATGGACTGTCTGCTGAGCTCTTCAAGGCAGCTGGGGATGACCTAGTTGGGAGCATGCACCAGCTCATCCGTAAGATATGGTTAGAGGAAAGCCGAGGGGCTAACATCGACTCGGACCACTATCTGGTTGTAGCCAAGATGCGCATACGGATATCACGAACGCAACGGAGTAGAGTAAGGATACAAAGTTTTGACGTCGGAAAGCTACTATCGCCAGAAACCGCTCGTGCTTTTACCGATCGCGTCTCCCTTAAGCTCTCCAATACACCTCAATCCTCCACGCTATCAATAGAACAGCAGTGGAGCCTTTGCAAACAAGCCCTGAAAAGCTCTGCATCCGAAGTTTTGGGTTTCAAGGCTCCACCACGAAGAAACACCTGGATCGATGACGAGTGCAGGAGGATTCATACAGCGAAGCAGGATGCATATAAGGCCTCGCTGCATAAAAGATCAAGAGCAGCTCTTGAGCTCTACGAGCTAAAAAGAAGGGAGCATAAGCTTCTTAGAAGAAAGAAGGAAGAGCACGAGAAGCCCGCGATTAAGGATTTGGAGAGGTGTTACTGCAGGCGTGACGTTCGAAAGTTTTATCAACAGATAAAGCGAACATGCCAAGGTTATAAGGCCAGAACGGAAGCCTGCAGGGATGAGAACGGACACCTAGTAGTAGAACCGCAGTCGATGCTGAGAATATGGAAAAACCACTTCAGCAGACTGTATAACGGCGATGTTAGTCAATATACCGCTGTCAGGCAGAATGATCCATTTCTAATCAACGGAGACCGCAGAGAATTCTGTCCCCCTGACTTCGACGAAGTTAAGATTGCCATATCGAAGCTCAAGTCGAATAAAGCTGCTGGCGCAGACGGGCTGTCTGCTGAGCTTTTCAAGGCAGCTGGGGATGACCTGGTTGGGAACATGCACCAGCTCATCCGTAAGATATGGTTAGAGGAAAGCATGCCCTAGGAATGGAGTCTCAGCATCGTATGCCCGATCCACAAGAAAGGAGACCCCTCTGATTGCGCCAACTATAGAGGAATAAGTCTCCTTAACATCGCCTACAAAATTTTCTCTGCCGTTTTGTGTGAACGCCTGAAGCCTTTTGTAAATAAGCTGATAGGTCCTTATCAGTGCGGATTCAGGCCAGGGAAGTCCACCATCGACCAATCTTCACACTACGGTAGATCCTGGAAAAAACCAATGAATTTTAAGTCGACACTCACTACCTATTTGTCGACTTTGGCATACCTGCTAAACTCGTCAGACTATGCAGGATGACTTTGGAGAATGCTCGCTGCTCCATCCGAATCGGTGAACACCTTACCGATAGTTTTGATGTCGTGTGATTTCTTCAACATCATATTGGAAATGATTGTGCAAAAATCACTGGCCAATACAAGAGGCACAATCTATTTCAAATCCTCGCAACTCCTTGCATACGCCGACGATATTGGCATAATAGGTAGATCACATCGAGATGTCAATGAGGCGTTTGCGAGTATTAGGATGGAGGTGGCGAAAATTGGTTTGGCGGTAAACGAGGGCAAAACTAAATATATGCTGTCATCAAAAAAGGACGCTCACCACCGACGTCTTGGCCAGAACGTTTGTATAGGCAGATATAAGTTGGAGGTAGTTAAGGACTTCATCTACCTTGGCTCCGCAGCGACCTAGAACAAAGACATCAGTTCCGAAATCAAACGCAGAATCACTCTTGCCAATCGCTGTTTCTTTGGGCTCAGAAGGCAACTGAGTAATAGAGCCCTCTCCTGAACGACAAAGTTGACTCTATATGAGACCCTTATCATCCCGGTGCTGTTGTACGGCGCAGAAACATGGACACTATCAAAAGCGGATGAGGAGGCCCTTGCTCGGTTCGAGAGAAAGATTTTGCGCGTGATTTTTGGCCTATAAACGCAGACGAGGGATGGAGGAGAAGATTCAATCACGAACTTTACGGGCTGTACAGCGACATGAGCCTAGTCAGGCGTCTACGGATTCAACGCCTAAGATGGGTGCGCCATGTAGAGCGAATGGACACCACAGCTCCAGCCCGGAGAGTCTTTGAATCCAACCCCGAGGGACGAAGAAGCAGAGGACGGCCGCCCTTTAGATGGCGCACAATGCAATGGCAATGGAAAAGGCTAGCGAAAGATCGTGCTAGATGGAGGGGCATGTTGGTTGAGGCCCAGGTTCACCCCGAACTGTAGCGCCCACTAAGAAGAAGAAGAAGATTATTCGTTTGTACCATAGAACCTATACTAATTGTGGGGAGAGTCTCACACAAATTTCCATCCCCTACTGACTCTCCATCCCTTCAGCTATCTCCACTTAAAAAATCACGTCAATTCGTCGCTCCGTCTTGCCGTGAAAGACGGACAAACAGACACACACATTTATAATATTAGTACAGATTGCGTAGAAAATATGAAACTTGTTTCGAACAATGCAAATGACTTACCTATTCTTCCTGCAAAAGTTCCTTCAATAAGTAGAGTAGATAACAATAAATACAGGCAACTGTATTTGTTATTCCAAAAATAATGGCTACGCATGGTGTTGCATCTATTATCTTGCATACAATTAGCTGACGTGTATCCCGTATTGCTTCGAGGGGTCTGAAAGGAAAACATTTTACACCGTCAGACATGGCTGTAATAAATTTCATTGTTGCGTTGCGTTGATAGTCATTATATACAGCAATGGAGAATACTTTATCTATGCACATGGTTTTTCTATATTTTACTATCCATCCCATTGTTTTTGGTAAAAAGCATCTGGCACGGTCGAGATCTAGCACGCAGCATCATTAACAGTTGATGTCGAAAATACTTTTTCTTTTAGCTATTCACTGAAGTTAAGTTTTTACAGATGTAGCATAGATTGTTTGGATTTATTTAGAAATTATGTAAAAAAATATTTAGAATCATAAAAACATCAGAGAAGATTAAGGGGCGACCACACTGCAAATGGTAGTTACATAAACAACACGCAGCAAGTGTGTCGTTCGACACACTTTAAGATTAAGTGTGTCACTTAATACAGTGGTGTTTTTATAAATAACACACCCTTATTCAAATGTGTATTTGCTTGCAATGCACACTGTACTTACAAGCTACACATGAGTAAAGTCATAATATCCCAAGGTAGTACCGTTATGACCAACGAGTTTCGAGTCGATACACACCATCTTTTCATCGATTTCAAAGCCGATGGTGCGATGGCCGAATTCGGGATCCGGGAATACTGATCCAGCTGTGTCGCGCCACGCTAAAAAACACGCGATGCACTGTGCAACTCGGTTCTAGGACCTCGGAACCATTCGAAACATGCACCGGATTTCGGCAAGGAGATGCGCTGTCATGTGACTTCTTCAACCTGGTGCTGGAGCAGATAGTGCGACGGGCAGGCGTCAACAGGGAAGGCACTATCTTCTACAAGTCCGTCCAACTGCTAGGATATGCGGATGATATCGATATCATCGCGTGTTCTCGCCGTGGCATTATGGAAGCATTCACGGCGATTGAACAGGCGAAACGAGTTGGTCTTAAGGTTAATGAGGGCAAGACGAAGTACATGCTGTCAAGCAAAAACCAATCCATCGCTCACCACCTGGGACAGAATATATCAATTGACAGCTACAATTTCGAGGTAGTTAAGGAGTTTGTCTGCCTCGGGGCAAACGTAAATTCCACAAAGGACACCACAGTGGAGATCCGGCATAGAATCGCCCTTGGCTACCGCTGCTACTTCGGCTTGTCCAAACAACTGGGGTCAAAACTCCTCACTCGAAAGACCAAAATCATGCTTTACAAAACGCTCATACTGCCAGTCTTGCCGTACGGAGCCGATAGCTGGAAGATAAGCAGGACAGCGGAGCTGATTTTGGGTTATTTCGAGAGAAAAATTCTGCGCCGGATATTTGGTCCTGTCTGTGAGGAAGGTGAATGGAGAAGAAGACACAACCGCGAACTCTACGAGCAGTACCAAGATGTGGATGTAGTCCGGAAGGCAAGGATCCGTCGACTACACTGGCTCGGCCACATCGAGCGCATGGACATCAACGCTCCAGCTAAGAGGGTCTTCGACTCCGAGCCTCCTGGTTCGAGAAGAAGAGAAAGACCGAACCTCCGGTGTAAAGACCAAGTAATCGCGGATGTAAGACATCTTGGTCTTGACAACTGGAAGCAGCGTGCCCGGGACCGTCAAGGATGGAAGGCAGCTATAGCTCAGGCTCAGATCCTCCATGGATCCTGGCCTGATAACTAACTAACCAACTAAGCTTTTGACTGTCCCGTACAAAATGCGGATTGCCTGGAACTATGCAACAAGTTTTAAGTAATTACATTTTTCATGTTTTGTAACTCCTAACAGTGTGGTTTTCAGTGATTAAGAAGATGCAATGCACATATCCCTTTTTTTTAATGTTTGTCACACCCCCTGAACGGAGTGCAGTGGTTTGGGTCGTAGATGTTCGTTCACTACTCTCCAGAGGTGGTTATCTTAGATAGAAAGAGATGAACCGACCGAATTTTCACATTGGTTGTAGTTCTCAGCAACTTTTCCATGCACTTAGTGTTATAATAGAATTGCACACACAGAGTATGAATCTAAAGTGACCATATGCTGTGAGTATTATGCTTTCATCAGTATGTTTGATCACTTCTCCTTCACAACAGCTGTGTTGCATAATTTGTTAGCCTCTTTTTTAGATATTTAATTTCTAACACAAATCGGCTTAACCGATTCTGCTGGAAACTTAATCAGTTCTAAGTTACGTAATTACGCGTGAACGAAACCATTCCCAGGTCATAAATCATCTCTGGTTCGCGAGATAATCGAGGCCAAAAATTTCGAACGCACATACGTACATACATACATATGCATGTGAAATTTGGAATTCGCAAAATTGGCCACATTACAATAACTTCCCACTGGGAGATTAAAAAAAAAGAATGTTGAAGGAGTGGCTGACGTCGATCACGATGTAATCAGTCTGGTTAGCGATTGATTGATCTGGTAATTGCCAGGTGTCTTTGTGTATATGGAGGCGGGAAAAGCACGTACTGGCTAGAAGAAGTTTTCGCCCCTAACGAGATCATTTAGCCTGTGTCCATTATCGGATGTTGTGTCACGTAGGCTGTGTTTGCTGATGACTCGCTCAAAGATGCTCACCCATCCTAGCATTGAAGCCTACTAGTACAATGTTGATGCCTTAGCTGGGATATTAGGCAAACGTTCTGTCTAGCAGATCGTAGAACTCATCTTTAGTGTAGTCATCGCTCACGTGCGGAAAGCTTATCCGCATCCAAACAGTCATTGCCCCCTCTTCCTATTGTATCCGCTGTCATGTCCTTTTTCGATGACAGCAGATATTTTGTCTTGCCCTCATTAACTGCCAAATCATTTTTTGCCGCCTCCATCTCAATACTCGTAAACGCCTCATTGACATCTCGCTGCGATCTACTTATTATGTCAATGTCGTCGGCGTATGCAAGGAGTTGCGAGGATTTGAAATAGATTGTGCCTCTTGTATTGGCCAGTGATTTTTGCACAATCATTTCTAATATGATGTTAAAAAAATCACACGACAACGCGTCGCCCTGACTAAATCCTTTCTTGACTTCGAAACTATCGGTCAGTTCTGCACCGATTCGGATAGAGCAGCGAGCATTTTCCAGGTTCATCCTACATAGTCTGATGAGCTTAGCAGGGATGTCAAAAATAAACATGGCGTTATATAGCTCGTCTCTAATTACGCTGTCGTATGCGGCCTTGAAGTCGACGAATAGATGGTGCGTATCGACTTGAAATTTATTAGTTTTGGTTTGATCGATGGTGGACTTCCCTGGCCTGAAGCCACACTGGTAAGGACCTATCAGCTTGTTTACGAATGGCTTCAGGCGTTCACACAAAACGGCAGCGAAGATCTTGTATGCGACATTAAGGAGACTTATTCCTCTATAGTTGGCGCAGTCCAAGGGGTCTCCTTTCTTGTGGATCGGGCAAACAACGCTGAGACTCCATTCCTCGGGCATGCTTTCCTCTGACCATATCTTACAGATGAGCCGGTGCATGCTCCTAACCAGCTCACCCCCAGCCGCTTTGAAGAGCTCAGCAGACAGTCCACTGAGCCAGCAGCTTTTTTCGACTTGAGTTTCGACATGGCAATCTCAACTTCGTCGAGGTCAGGGAGACGGAATTCTCTGCGATCTTCGTCGTTAAAAAATGGATCATTCATAAATAATGATCCATAGTCATAAAGTTGTTGCTTCCGGCACAGTATGTAAGCACCACCAATTATTTTTCACTCTAATTTCGCTGAAATGCCATTAAGACTAGCGCCGACTCTATATTCTAACCCATTCATAGCTAACAATCATTGTTCTCTACTAGAAGCCAGTTAGCGGTTGCTGGTTGCTTTGTTGTAGGTCTTATTCACACATTTGTGCGACATTCTAGATGTATGTATGTATGTTGGCGTTACAGTCCATGAAGGACCTGAGCCGAGCTTCTCTCAATCACCCATGTTGTGTGTGATTTCATTTTCACATAGATGAAAGGGACCTACAGTTTATTGCCGGTTCCGAACAGCGAATTTCGAGAAGCTTTTCATGACAATTTTACTACAGGGGGTTTTGTCAGAACCCCGCTGAGGAGAAACACCGTAAAAACACGTTCGATGACATGGCTGTGTCGGGATTCGATCCCGTGTCATCGGCGTCAGAGGCCAACACACTACCCACTGCGCCACGGTGCTCTCAAGACTAGGTATCAATGGGTTAAATAAATCAAATGGGCACAATGGACTCTATGTAGTATACGTGAGCCTTGACTATTCGTCAAAAGGGCACCCATGTACCTAACCTAACCTAACCTACTCTAAAATATAAAGTTACTTTTTAGGCACCCTAAACACTAAACACTAAAGGCCAAAGCCGCCGTTTCTAATTTTCTGATCACATACATATATGTCCATTATGAAAAATGTACAACCGACCAGCTTTTCACTCTAAGAATGGTACTCGAGAATGCTTGGGAGTACGCCAAACCAATCTACAGCTGCTTTGTAGATTTGGAAAAGGCGTATGACCGAGTTCCTCGAGGTAAACTCTGGAGTGTTCTGCAGGGGTATGGGATTGATGGTCCTCTGTTGAGGGCCATTCAGTCTCTATACACAAATTGTAGCAGCTGTGTTCGGGTTAACGGTAGTAACTCAACACCTTTCACCGTGGGCGTTGGACTTCGCCAAGGATGCGTCTTGTCACCTCTCCTTTTCATTATATATATGTACTGGATGTTGCAGCGCAGTCGAGGCGAGGAGTATTTCAAATTGGGAGAGTTGAGGATAAGTCATCTTCTTTTTGCAGATGACTTAGTTGTCCTCACATCTTCCCAGATGGAACTTCAGCGCGCGCTAGATAGGTTTGTGTCCGTATGTGCTGATGCTGGAATGAGGGTTAACGTGGACAAATCCGAGGTTATGCTTATTTCAAGAACACCTGTCCAATGCAGTCTACATGTTAGTGGAGTCCCATTGAAGCAGGAAGAGAAGTTTAAGTTTCTCGGGGTCTTCTTCACGAGTGATGGGAGGAGTAATACTGAGCTTTCCTGCAGGATTGGCCAAGCTGGGTCAGTTTTGAAACATCTTGGAAGATCTGTAATCAGGAAGACCGAGCTTGGTGTCAAAGCCAAGTTGGTGGTTTTTAACTCAGTATTTGTTCCAACTCTCACCTATGGTCATGAAATTTGGGTATTGACCGAAAGAATAAGATCGCGAATACAAGCTGCCAAAATGAGATTTATTCGTGCTGTTGTGGAAGTTACTCGCCAGGATAGGGTGAGAAACACGGCAGTGCGCGGGGAGCTCAATGTTGAGCAGATGCTTCTCCGAACGGAAAGGGCTATGCTTCGATGGTTTGGTCACGTGAGACGAATGTCGCCATCATCACGACTTCCGAAGCGTGCCTTGGATGCAATACCATCAGGCAGGCGACCGCTTGGCAGACCCAGGACGAGGTGGTTGGACCAAGACCAAAAACTCGCCTGGGTGCGCTTGGGCATAGCTCCTGATGAGTTAGAGTCTATGGCGGAGGATCGAGTGGCCTGGAGATCCCGCGTGCGCGCATTACCCCTGCGACTCTTTTAGTGGAACATGCGGGCCACTGAAAATGATAATGATGATGATGAAAAATGTATCTCCACCAATGACTTCTGCTGATTCTATATTGTAGTTAACATACGAGGTTCAATCTGGAGACACGGCAGTGCCCCTGCCAAATCAAACAAAAAAGCGGCACGGCCGTACCATCCTTTTCTCGAACCATAACAGGCCATATTCGACCCCCTATAACTTCGTTGTGTCTTGATTCCAATATTTACCAAAATCTTGTTTATAATATTTTTTTTCTTAAGGAAATACATATTTAATATACATAGTTGCTGTCTAAAGAGGGCATGGGCTCGGACATACCATGAGGAGATGCGCTGTCATGTGACTTCTTCAACCTGGTGCTGGAGCAGATAGTGCGACGGGCAGGCGTCAAAAGGGAAGGCACTATCTTCTACAAGTCCGTCCAGCTGCTAGGATACGCGGATGATATCGATATCATCGCGTGTTCTCGCCGTGGCATTGTGGAAGCATTCACCGCGATTGAAGAACAGGCGAAACGAGTTGGTCTTAAGGTCAATTAGGACAAAACGAAGTACATGCTGTCAAGCAAAAACCAATCCGTCGCTCGCCACCTGGGACAAAATATAACAATTGACAGCTACAATTTCGAGGTAGTTAAGGAGTTTGTCTACCTCGGGGCAAACGTAAATTCCACAAATGACACCACAGTGGAGATCCGGCATAGAATCGCCCTTGGCAACCGCTGCTACTTCGGCTTGTCCAAACAACTGGGGTCAAAACTCCTCACTCGAAAGACCAAAGTCATGCTTTACAAAACGCTCATACTGCCAGTCTTGCTGTACGGAGCCGAAAGCTGGATGATAAGCAGGACGGCGGAGCTGATCTTGGGTTCTTTCGAAGGAAAAATTCTGCGCCGGATATTTGGTCCTGTCTGTGAGGAAGGTGAATGGAGAAGAAGACACAACCGCGAACTCTACGAGCTGTACCAAGATGTGGATCTAGTCTGGAAGGCAAGGATCCGTCGACTACACTGGCTCGGCCACATCGAGCGCATGGACATCAACGCTCCAGCTAGGAGGGTCTTCGACTCCGAGCCTCCTGGTTCGAGAAGAAGAGGAAGACCGAACCTCCGGTATAAAGACCAAGTAATCGCGGATGTAAGACATATTGGTCTTGACAACTGGAAGCAGCGTGCCGGGGACCGTCAAGGATGGAAGGCAGCTATAGCTCAGGCTCAGATCCTCCATGGATCGCTGGCCTGATAAGTAAGTAAGTAAGTAAGTTGCTGTCTAATAAGGCCGCGGGCGCAGACGGCCTGTCTGCTGAGCTTCTTAAGGCGGCTGAAGATGAGCTGGTAAGGTGCATGCACCATCTCATTTGCAAGGTATGGTCGGAGGAAAACATGCCCGACGAATGGAATCTCAGCATCGTTTGCCCGGTCCATAAGAAAGGAGACCCCTATAACTGCGTCAACTATAGGGGAATAAGTCTCCTTAACATCGCATATAAGATCTTCTCTGCCGTATTGTGTGAACGCCTGAAACCGTTTGAAGATAAGCTGATCGGCTCTTATTAGTGTGGTTTCAGGCCAGGTAAATGCACAATAGACCACATATTTACGCTACGGCAGATCTTGGAGAAGACTCAGGAATACCAAATCGACACTCACCACCTCTTCGTCGATTTCAAGGCTGCATATGACAGCGTGTATAGAGATGAGCTATACAAAGCCATGTCTAGTTTTAACATCCCTGCCAAACTCGTCCGACTGTGCAGGATGACAATGGAGAATTCTCGCTGCTCCATTAAGGTCGGTAATGAGCAAACCGAGACCTTTGATGTTAAAAAAGGATTTAGGCAAGGTGACGCGCTGTCATGCAACTTTTTCAACATCGTGCTTGAAAAGATCGTGCAAGAGTCACTGGCTAACACAAGAGGTACGACTTATTTCAAGTCTACTCAATTGCTTGCGTACGCCGACGACTTGCGTACGCTGACGTGATTGGACGGACACAGCGAGACGTCAAAGAGGCCTTTGTAAACATTGAGGTAGAAGCGGCTAAGGGTCTCAAGGTTAATGAGGGTAAAACCAAATATCTGCTTTCATCTAAAAGAGACGGACAACACCGACGTATTGGCCAGAACGTCACCATGGGCGGATATAACTTTAAAGTGGTCAAGGAATTCGTCTACCTTGGCTCACTGATGACCAGCGACAACAACACCAGCGCTGAGATAAAACGCAGAATCATTCTTGCCAACCGCTGTTTCTTTGGGCTCAAGAGGCAATTGAGAAGTAGAGCCCTCTCTCGGAAAACCAAGGTGACACTATATAAGACCTTGATCATCCCAGTCCTCCTTTACGGCGCAGAGGCTTGGACCTTAACAAAAGCGGATGAAGATGCCCTTGGTCGTTTCGGGAGGAAAATTCTGCGCACTATCTACGGTCCCGTTTGTTCAAACGGTGTATGGAGGAGAAGATATAACGAAGAACTGTACGGGTTGTACAGCGACATCGGCCTGGTACGACGTCTACGGATACAGCGTCTAAGGTGGCTAGGCCATGTAGAGCGCATGGAAAATACAGCTCCAACCCGAAGAGTCTTCGAATCCATTCCGGAAGGAAGGCGCGACAGAGGACGGCCGCATCATCGTAGGCGCACGCAGGTGGAAGGGGACCTTAACCAACTGGGCGTGCGGCGCTGGAAACAGCTGGCCAAAGACCGTGCCAGCTGAATACGCTTGTTGGTTGAGGCCCAGGTTCACCACGGACTGTAGCGCCACCTAAGTAAGTAAGTAAGTTGCTTTCTAAGGACAATTGTTTTATTTTAACATTATTTTTCCTTTTACAGCGCAATGTGAGTGCATCAACATTTTTACTGAAGTTCCGGAAAGTATCTTACGAATTTCATTTAACGAAACGAATAGGGTAATGAATGAACTGATATATAGACATAGATGTAGATATGCTCGTCCGAATATGCCTCGATCAAGCGCGAAAGTGTTACTCTTTTAAAGGGAAACTTTTACTGAGTGACGCATACGCGTTAAAGATCTGTCTTATCGTTGCTTTTAAACGCACTATTGTAAGATAAATGCTGTATCTATTAGTGCATTGTCATTTCCAAGTGAATTTCAAATAAATATTATTCCGGATCGAAGGAAAAACGTGATACAAAAACAGCAAAAAATGCAAACAATTTCAAAAAGTACTTTCTAAGGAAAGTTGGCTGTAACGTTGGTGGTTGGGAAAGAAGTAGCACTGAAGCAGAGAGCGCTTAGTGTGGCGCTGGTTGACGAAAGTTGGTGAAATATCTAGATAGACACGTAGTGGTGTACGTACATATGTATGTATGTATGCTTCTTATACGCAAAGTGAAAGCCAGTATACTGATCATCATAAAGCTATTCGTCATTGATTACGCAGTCACCCAGATGTTTGTAGAGCGATCTTCAAACAAGTGATCTAATTCATGTACTAATAGATACTACATTATAGATACATATATTTACCTTAAGGGTACTGCTACAGTTTAGATTGTCTGTATCTCGGTTAATATCCAATTCTGCTTAATAAATAACAAATAACCTTTGGATTCACTTTTCAAAAGATGTACTGATGGGATGTCTTATTTCGTTCACTGCACGCTCTATGCACATCATACGAGTACACTACACGGTTTACACGGTTTACACACTATACAATGTCGCTCGCTTACATATTAGTGAAAAGATCGATTTCCCTTTTCAATTCGCTATTGCAATATGTATTCGTATCTCAATTGCAATTACTCGTAATTTCTGCTTCAAGTTGAAAGATTAAATTCAAATTTACTCAATGGTGTAGAGGAAGAAGCTTTTCGGTTGGCGAAATTTCGAAATGCACTTTATACTCTCACTTTGTAACTATCGATGTGTGATATTTAAAAATAAAATAAAAAATAAATAAATAAACCGTCCTCGTTTGATTTCACTCACTATAAGCTAATGGTCTATTAGAAATAGGCAATATGCAGTCAAATTAAATTATATAAATTGCAGTTGATAGAAAGTGTAATCTGTCCAACTTGCTCGGTGACTTAAAACGGACTAAACGACTGCTGGGCTTATTTCTTGTTGCGGGCTTCATTCAGGTCGAGAGTGTTATGTGCAAAAGTTTCCAAAGTTTTGTATGGCTTTTGGTAGTTTGGTCGTATGTTGGGTACTCATAATTTATCGCACCTTAGTAAAAAAAACCAAAATAAAACTCGTTCCGTCTTTCGTACAGGTTTTTTGGTCTTTTTTCGAGTTTTATTTTGCCATTGGGGTATATTTTACGTACAGAGTTATGCAGACTTTTCCCACACAATACGGATGAATAGTTTTTTTTTTTTTTTTTGATGATACATATACATGTATCATATGTACGCCTGTATGTTCATATGATGCGTTTGATCATTTTGATTCCATCTGTGCATTTTCGGTGTCTCTACCAATTACGGCTCGTTGGTTATGTAGATTATTAGGTTCAAATTTCCGCTCACATTGAGCTGACGCTGGGAGATAGATATGATTGTCCGCAAATGTATTTAATGAATGACCTTAAGGAACACTCTGGGGAATACCTACTTTTTACGTGCACTATCTACATATGTATTTTGTTTTATATCGTCACGCAAATTGTGCCACATTAACTCTGAGCACGACAAGGTTTACAGTGATGGAATCGGTTTTCCCTTAGTTTCGAAACATGTGTCCATCGTAGTAAGTACGATGCTATTAGTCATGTGTATGGCCTAGACTTAAAGCGTTTTTTTTTTTTTGTTTTTTTGCTTGCATTTATAGTCATCAATGAAATCGATGCCAAGAAAGAGAAATCGAAAGGATGCTTAGTGAAAAGAAAAAGAAAAGACCACAGTGGCCAGTGATCAGTTGTATGACCATGTACATATGTGTTCGTATGACTGCAATCGTGATTCATTAATTATCCTTAAGGAATGTAGTACGTTTATGCATATAACAACATACATACATACATATATACATACACTCCGCGACACATGATTACCCTCATCAGTTTATTTTCAACATTTAAAGCGCAAGGTCCTTTAAATTAAGTAAAACTTTGTTCTATTTTATTCCCACTTACTATTTATTAAAATAGTTTTTATTTAAGTTGCAAATTAGAAAAGATGGGTCGAGGTAAACGGACACCTAGTAGTAGAACCGCAGTCGATGCTGAGAATATGGAAAAACCACTACTACAGACTGTACAACGGCGATGTTAGTCAATATACCGCTGTCAGGCAGAATGATCCATTTCTAATCGACGGAGACCGCAGAGAATTCTGTCCCCCTAACCTCGACGAAGTTAAGATTGCCATATCGAAGCTCAAGTCGAATAAAGCTGCTGGCGCAGACGGGCTGTCTGCTGACCCCTTCAAGGCAGCTGGGGATGACCTGGTTGGGAGCATGCACCAGCTCATCCGTAAGATATGGTTAGAGGAAAGCATGCCCGAGGAATGGAGTCTCAGCATCGTATGCCCGATTCACAAGAAAGGTGACCCAACTATAGAGGAATAAATCTCCTTAACATCGCCTACAAAAACCTTCTCTGCCGTTTTGTGTGAACGCCTGAAGCCTTTTGTAAATAAGCCGATAGGTCCTTCTCAGTGCGGACTCAGGCCAGGGAAGTCCACTATCGACCAAATCTTCACACTACGGCAGATCCTGGAAAAAACCAATGAATTTCAAGTCGACACTCACCACCTATTTGTCGACTTCAAAGCCGCATACGACAGCGTAATTAGAGACGGGCTATACAACGCTATGTCTACCTTTGACATACCTGCTAAACTCGTCAGACTTTGCAGGATGACTTTGGAGAATGCTCGCTGCTCCATCCGAATCGGTGAACATCTTACCGATATTTTTGATTTAGGCAGGGCAATGCGCTGTCGTGTGATTTCTTCAACATCATATTGGAAATGATTGTGCAAAAATCACTGGCCAATACAAGAGGCACAATCTATTTCAAATCCTCGCAACTCCTTGTATAGGTACGCCGACGATATTGACATAATAGGTAGATCACAGCGAGATGTCAATGAGGCGTTTGCGAGTATTGAGATGGAGGCGGCGAAAACTGGTTTGGCGGTAAGCGAGGGCAAAACTAAATACATGCTGTCATCAAAAAAGGACGCTCACCACCGACGTCTTGGCCAGAACGTTTGTATAGGCAGATATAAGTTCGAGGTAGTTAAGAACTTCGTCTACCTTGGCTCCGCAGCGACCTAGAACAAAGACATCAGTTCCGAAATCAAACGCAGAATCACTCTTGCCAATCGCTGTTTCTTTGGGCTCAGAAGGCAACTGAGTAATAGAGCCCTCTCCTGAACGACAAAGTTGACTCTATATGAGACCCTTATCATCCCGGTCCTGTTGTACGGCGCAGAAGCATGGACACTATCAAAAGCGGATGAGGAGGTCCTTGGTCGGTTCGAGAAAAAGATTTTGCGCGTGATTTTTGGGCCTATAAACGCAGACGGGGGATGGAGGAGAAGATTCAACCACGAACTTTACGGGCTGTACAGCGACATGAGCCTAGTCAGGCGTCTACGGATTCAACGCCTAAGATGGCGGGGCCATGTAGAGCGAATGGACACCACAGCTCCAGCCAGGAGAGTCTTTGAATCCAACCCCGAGGGACGAAGAAGCAGAGGACGGCCGCACTTAAGATAGCGCACACAGGTGGAAGGGGACCTCAGCCAACTGGGCGTGCGGCAATGGAAAAGGCTAGCGAAAGGTCGTGCTAGATGGAGGGGCATGTTGGTTGAGGCCCAGGTTCACCTCGAACTGTAGCGCCCACTAAGAAGAAGAAGAAGAAGGTCGAGGTAAAACGCTAACAAATTTAGAAATTGGCAAAATTCTTGCGCTCAAGCAAGAAAATGATTCCAACCGGGAGATTACTAGAAAAATTGGTCGAGATCCATGGACAGTCAATCATTTTCTAAGAGATCCACAAAATTATGGTAAAAACCGAAAAGGGCGCACAGCAAGAGCGACAACAGAACGAGATCGCAGGTCAGTTTTACGTGAAGCTTCAAATTCCGCTGCGACCGCTCGCAAAATAAAGGAGAAAGTTGAAACTTCAGCCAGTGTCCGGACAGTTCAAAGGGTGATTCAACAGTGTCCACATCTCCGACGGCACGTTTACTTCAGCGTCATAGAGATCAGAGATTGGAATTCTGCCGGGCTCACATAAGCTGGAAGAAAGAATGGGAATCCGTAATTTTTTCCGACGAAAAAAAAATTTATTTGGATGGCCCTGATGGCTTTCACTATTAAATCCACGATTTGAGAAAATCGGAGATGTTCCTGTCACGTCGTCACACTGCTGTTGGTTCTGTCATGCCTGTTTCACAATGCTACTACACGGCGACGCGACAGCGCAACTACAAACGCTGTAGCTGTCAAATCCATATTCATTCAATGGAATTATATGGAGTAAGTCACATAGGCACGTATGTAGTCGTGTCGCAGCGCTGTAATTTCGAAAATTTGAAAAACTGTCGCAACTACTCGGCGTTGTGCCATTTCGAATTCGACATTGGAGGAATACGTTTGGTAACTTGGTCTAACCCACCACCTTCTTCTGACTTTTGTTTTCGCTTTTAACTTTTTATAGTCTAAAGCAGCCGCACATGTTAGCAATAATGTTTTTTTCAAATTATTTTGATCCATTTATGAACTAAATTCAGTTTCAATCCTCGAATTTTTTACTGATGCCAACTTCACTCTATAGAATTCACCTCCAACTCCACTCACAGAAGTAACCGCGCTGTCAAAAAAAAACGCCGATGAAAGTAGCTCCATTGTGTATTGACTGAACGACTTTACAACCACAGCAAACGGCAGCGTTTGTAGTTGCGCTGTCGCGTCGCCGTGTAGTAGCATTGTGAAACAGGCATCATGGTGTAGGCTGCAATTTCATTTTATGGCCCAATAGATCTGGTTGTCTTAGATGGTCGGCAAAACTCAGAGGATTACATCGAGCTTCTGGAAACGCAAATAATCAATTTTCATGAAATGTTTGATGGTCAACGTTGGATTTTCCAGCAGGACAATGCAGCCATCCACACAGCAGCATGTGTAAAACAATGGTTTAGAAGAGAAAATGTGAACGTTTTAGATTGGCCGCCTCTTTCTCCCGATCTAAACATAATTGAAAATCTTTGGGGATGGCTGTCGCGGAGAGTTTACGCGGAAGGAAGACAATTTGAAAGTAGGGAAGGTTTTATTAAGGCCATTGAAGACGCTTTCGAGGGGATTCCTGTAACCTATTTAAAAATT
Organism: Eumerus sabulonum; assembly: GCA_951905685.1. Taxonomy (NCBI): domain Eukaryota; kingdom Metazoa; phylum Arthropoda; class Insecta; order Diptera; family Syrphidae; genus Eumerus; species Eumerus sabulonum. The sequence goes on from OX645060.1 coordinate 246,711,364, forward strand.
GTATATCGATCAGCAGAGAACAGGCTTTTTGAAGTTATTCGCAATAAGGGAGGACCTACGAAGTATTAGCAATAAAAAAATTGAAAATATTCCCTTTTTCTTGTGTTTTTAGAGATGAGGGTAATTACGTGTCGCGCTTTAAATAGACAAAAAACCGAAAATGGCGATTTCCTTTTTTTTATCCTTAATTTTTCTTACAGCTCAGTCATCAGGTAGCCGAGAGGAAGTGAAAATAGGAGTTGTAAAAAAAGATTCGAAGTAATATTACGCATACTTTATGATTTACATAGGTAGAAACTTTAAGTGAGGGTAATCAAGTGTCGCGGACTGTACGTGCATTAATCGTACTAAACATCCGTGTGTAACGTTCGTTCTTCGATGCACGAGTATATAGCAAGAGAAGAAAATGTGGCTTGAGGTGCTAATAAATTAGTTTGAAACGCATACGAAATGCCACGAACAATCACTCCTTGGATGTGGAAGAGAAATTGCATTTTGAGCGATTTCTCTTCCTCTTTTTTAGGAAACTATAATATTTGCACTGAGAGCACCGTGGCGCAGTGGGTAGTGTGTTGGCCTCTGACGCCGATGATACGGGATCGAATCCCGACACAGCCATGTCATCGAACGTGCTTTTCACGGTGTTTCTCCTCAGCGGGGTTCTGACAAAACCCCCTGTAGTAAAATTGTCATGAAAAGCTTCTCGAAATTCGCTGTTCGGAACCGGCAATAAACTGTAGGTCCCTTTCATCAATGTGAAAATGAAATCACACACAACATGGGTGATTGAGAGAAGCTCGGCTCAGGTCCTTCATGGACTGTAACGCCAACATACATACATACATCTAGAATGTCGCACAAATGTGTGAACAAGACCTACAACAAAGCAACCAGCAACCGCTAACTGGTTTCTAGTAGAGAACAATGATTGTTAGCTATGAATGGGTTAGAATATAGAGTCGGCGCTAGTCTTAATGGCATTTCAGCGAAATTGAAGTGAAAAATAATTGGTGGTGCTTACATACTGTGCCGGAAGCAACAACTTTATGACTATACCAAACTGCCTCTTTCTCCCCCTGTTAATTGTATGAGAGATGGTAAAAAACAGACAGATCGCAGAGAATTCCGTCTCCCTGACCCCGACGAAGTTGAGATTGCCATGTCGAAACTCAAGTCGAATAAAGCTGCTGGCGCAGATGGACTGTCTGCTGAGCTTTTCAAAGCGGCTGGGGGTGAGCTGGTTAGGAGCATGCACCGGCTCATCTGTAAGATGTGGTCAGAGGAAAGCATGCCCAAGGAATGGAGTCTCAGCATTGTTTGCCCGATCCACAAAAAATTAGACCCCTTGGACTGCGCCAACTATAGAGGAATAAGTCTCCTTAATGTCGCATACAAGATCTTCGCTGCCGTTTTGTGTGAACGCCTGAAGCCATTCGTAAACAAGCTGATAGGTCCTTATCAGTGTGGCTTCAGGCCAGGGAAGTCCACCATCGATCAAATCTTCACACTACGGCAGATCCTGGATAAAACCAATAAATTTCAAGTCGATACGCACCATCCAGGATGACCCTGGAAAATGCTCGCTGCTCCATCCGAATCGGTGCAGAACTGACCGATAGTTTCGAAGTCAAGAAAGGATTTAGACAGGGCGATGCATTGTCGTGTGATTTCCTCAACATCATATTAGAAATGATTGTGCAAAAATCACTGGCCAATACAAGAGGCACAATCTATTTTAAATCCTCGCAACTCCTTGCATACGCCGATGACATTGACATAATAGGTAGATCACAGCGAGATGTCAATGACGCGTTTGGGAGTATTGAGATGGAGGCTGCAAAAATTGGTTTGGGAGTTAACGAGGGCAAGACTAAATATCTGCTGTCATCGAAAAAGGACATTTACCACCAACGTCTCGGACAGAACGTGCATATTGGCAGATATAAGTTCGGGGTAGTTAAGGACTTCATATACCTCGGCTCCGCAGTGACTTGGAACAACGACACCAGTTTCGAAATCAAGAGCAGAATTACTCTTGCCAACCGTTGCTTCTTTGGGCTCAACAGGCAACTGAGAGGTAGAGCCCTCTCTCGTACGACCAAGTTGACCCTATATAAGACCTTTATTATCCCGGTCCTGTTATACGGCGCAGAAACATGGACTTTATCGAAAGCGGATGAGGAAATCCTTGGTCGTTTCGAGAGAAAGAGACACAGAGGAGGGTTGGAGGAGAAGATTCAACCACGAACTGTACGGGTTGTACAGCGACATGAGTCTGGTCAGGCGTCTACAGATCCAACGCCTAAGATGGCTAGGCCATGTAGAGCTCCACCACCGCTCCAGCCCGTAGAGTCTTTGAATCCAACCCCGAGGGATGAAGAAATAGAGGACGGCCGCACCTAAGGTGGCGCGCACAGGTGGAAAGGGACCTCAACCAACTGGGCGTGCGGCATTGGAAAAGACTAGCGAAAGATCGTGCAAAGTGGAGAGGCATGTTGGTTGAGGCCCGGGTTCACCCCGAACTGTAGCGCCCGTTAAGTAAGTAAGTAAGATGGTAAAAAACTAACAAAGACCTCGTAGGAGTAGCATCTGCCGACGAGTGCTGGTCCGCTAATAAAAGCGACTAAGAGAATCTGCAGTCGAACATCTTGCAGCTCTGTTAGCCATGTCCTATTTCCACCTCCTCATGGCACCATCTCGAAATTTTCCGACCACGGAAAATATTAACGGGAAAAGACGAATGGCGAGTATCCTGTGCCATATAACAGGATTAATGTCGGTTGGTATAAGGCCTAGCAGACCGTAATCGGAAAATCTCACGATGCTTAGGGACAACGATAAGCCTCGGATAATGTTGACGGCCCCTGCAAGAAACAAAAAGAAGACAATAATCTTCGACTCTTCGGCTAAATAGAATATTAGGTCCCAAAACAGATGCAGCCGAATAACTTGCGGACACCCAAGACTGCTATAAACTGGACTTAGCCGCCGTCCATGCAATGAACCGGCTAAAAAGCGGATGAAAAACTGCGACATCTACTACGGCGACTACAATAGGAAGAGGGGCAACGATTGTTTGGATGCGGATTTGTTGTTCAAGGTGGACTAAGGCAAAATATCATAAGCTTTCCGCACGTGAGCGATGACTACACTAAAGATGAGTTCTACGGTCTGCTAGACGGAACGTTTGCCTAATATCCCAGCTAAAACATCAACATTGTACTAGTAGGCTTCAATGCTAGGATGGGTGAGCATCTTTGAGCGAGTCATCAGCAAACACAGCCTACGTGACACCACATCCGATAATGGACACAGGCTAAATGATCTCGTTAGGGGCGAAATCTTCTTCTAGCCAGTACGTGCTTTTCGCGCCTCACACAAAGGCACCTGGCAATTACCAGATCAATCAATCACTAACCAGACTGATTACATCGTGATCGACGTCAGACACTCCTTCAACATTCTTTTTTTTTAATCTCCCAGTGGGAAGTTATTGTAATGGGGCCAATTTTGCGAATTATGAATTTCACATGCATATGTATGTATGTACGTATGTGCGTTCGAAATGTTTGGTCTCGATTATCTCGCGAACCAGTGATGATTTATGACCTGGGACTGGTTTCGTTCACGCGTAATCACGTAACTTAGAACTGATTAAGTTTCCAGCAAAATGGGTTAAGCTGTTTTTTGTTAGAAATTAAATATCAAATAAAGAGGCTAACAAATTATGCAACACAGCTGTTGTGAAGGAGAAGTGATCAAACATACTGATGAAAGCATAATACTCACAGCATATGGTCACTTTAGATTCATACTCTGTGTGTGCAATTCTAATATAACACTAAGTGAATGGAAAAGTTGCTGAGAACTACAACCAATGTGAAAATTCGGTCGGTTCATCTCTTTCTATCTAAGACAACCACCTCTGGAGAGTAGTGAACGAACATCTACGACCCAAACCACTGCACTCCGTTCAGGGGGTGTGACAAACAATAAAAAAAAGGGATATGTGCATTGCATCTTCTTAATCACTGAAAACCACACTGTTAGGAGTTATAAAACGTAAAAAATGTAATTACTTAAAACCTGTTGCATAGTTCCAGGCAATCCGTATTTTGTACGGGACAGTCAAAGGCTTAGTTAGTTAGTTAGTTATCAGGCCAGCGATCCATGGAGGATCTGAGCCTGAGCTATAGCTGCCTTCCATCCTTGACGGTCCCGGGCACGCTGCTTCCAGTTGTCAAGACCAAGATGTCTTACATCCGCGATTATTTGGTCTTTATACCGGAGGTTCGGTCTTCCTCTTCTTCTCGAACCAGGAGGCTCGGAGTCGAAGACCCTCTTAGCTGGAACGTTGATATCCATGCGCTCGATGTGGCCGAGCCAGTGTAGTCGACGGATCCTTGCCTTCCGGACTACATCCACATCTTGGTACAGCTCGTAGAGTTCGCGGTTGTGTCTTCTTCTCCATTCACCTTCCTCACAGACAGGACCAAATATCCGGCGCAGAATTTTTCTTTCGAAAGAACCCAAAATCAGCTTCGCGGTCCTGCTTATCGTCCAGCTTTCGGCTCCGTACAGCAAGACTGGCAGAATGAGCGTTTTGTAAAGCATGACTTTGGTCTTTCGAGTGAGGAGTTTTGACCCCAGCTGTTTGGACAGGCCGAAGTAGCAGCGGTTGCCAAGGGCGATTCTATGCCGGATCTCCACTGTGGTGTCCTTTGTGGAATTTACGTTTGCCCCGAGGTAGACAAACTCCTTAACTACCTCGAAATCGTAGCTGTCAATTGTTATATTTTGTCCTAGGTGGTGAGCGACGGATTGGTTTTTGCTTGACAGCATGTATTTCGTTTTGTCCTCATTGATCTTAAGACCAACTCGTTTCGCCTGTTCTTCGATCGCCGTGAATGCTTCCACAATGCCACGGCGAGAACACGCGATGATGTCGATATCATCCGCGTATCCTAGCAGCTCGATGGACTTGTAAAAGATAGTGCCTTCCCTATTGACGCCTGCCCGTCGCACTATCTGCTCCAGCACCAGGTTGAAGAAGTCACATGACAGCGCATCTCCTTGCCGAAATCCGGTGCATGTTTCGAATGGTTCCGAGGTCCTAGAACCGAGTTGCACGGTGCATCGCGTGTTTTTTAGCGTGGCGCGACACAACTGGATTAGTTTTCCCGGGATCTCGAATTCGGCCATCACCCCAAACAGTCCTTCACGATGAATGCTGTCGTATGCGGCTTTGAAATCGATGGAAAGATGGTGTGTATCGATTCGAAACTCGTTGATCTTTTCCAGGATTTGTCGAAGTGTGAAAATTTGGTCTATTGTTGATTTGCCGGGCCGGAAACCGCACTGGTAGCTGCCGATTAGTGCGGTGCAAAATGGTTTTAGACGTTCACACAATACGGCGGACAGGATCTTGTAAGCGACATTGAGCAGGGATATGCCTCTATAGTTCTTGCAAGAGGTAGGATCGCCTTTTTTGTGGATGTGGCATATAGAGCTGGTATTCCAGTCGTCGGGCATGCTTTTATCTTCCCAAATTCTGCAGATGATCTGGTGCATGCTCCCTACCAGAACATCGCCGCCAGCCTTGAAGAGCTCTGATGGCAAGCCATCTGAGCCTGCGGCCTTGTTGTTCTTCAGCTATCCAGAGGGCGCCGCGAGGAGGCCGTATGTCAACTTGACCCGGGCATTTAAACAGGGATCGTTGCTGGCATCCCGCCAGGTTAAGAGCGATCAACAACTTTACCCTGTATGTCCGCGAGCCTATGCCCTCTAGTGCTCGCAAGAAGTTGCATAAAAACTGTCGCAATCGAACTTGCTTCGCAGTTTCCACTTGCAAGTCACTGTCGGACAAACTTTTTTGTTTTTGTTTTTTTTTTTTTTAGAAACTCGCGCAGGTTCAAGAGTATTTTTTTTTTTTTTTTTATTCTTTATGATGTGTTGTTACAGTTACACACACAACCTGAACGGAGTGCAGTGGTTTGGGTCGTTGATGTTCGTTCACTACTCTCAGGGGTGATTGTCCTAGACCTAGATAGGACGAGAGCCGTCTAAATTCCGCGTTGGTTATAGTCCGTAGTAATTCGTTCGAGCACTTTGGTATTGCATACGCAGAGGATGAATTTCAGTTGACCATATACTGTGAGTGTTATGCCTGCAGCAGTACGTCTGGTCACTTTCCCATTCACCTCTGTGTTGCATACTTTTTGTCCGTATAGGATTTATTGTACTTTTTCTTGGCTATGAACGAATTTGAACTATAGACCTTCCGCTCGACGGTCGATGATGTTAACCACTGCACCACGGCCACCCCCTGTCTGTCAGACATTTCTTGCAAATCGAAATGCGACCTAATAGGCTAATCGTGGCATCAATATCCGCTTAAACCAGCGATAACCAACCTGCGGCACGCGGGCCGTGTGCGGCCCGCCAATCTTTTATGTGCGGCCCGAAACACACTAATGGGGAACACAATGTTTTCAAATTATTTTGTTTATTGAAAACATACGTTAAATGAAACATTATGGTGCGCACATTTTTCAGTTCTGATATCAATACTCTCACAATAATTTTTTTAACTTTATGCAAAATATTCCGCCTAAATTCTCTGACGCAGGACATCGCGTCGTGAATTTTGACCGATGCATTTCAATGGTGGCTGTTAAAATCAGGAATAAACAATGAGATACCGATCTTTCGTACGTCTGCCCGATGATCCCCGCAGGGGTTGGTTGTTGCTTTTGTTATACACGCCGATACTGTAAATAAAGCACTAGACAAACATATGTTTAGTTTGCAAAAACTTTATTTTTATTTTGGATGTTTTAAAATTCAGTATATTTTATTAGGTTAAGCCTGTAGTGCACGTGCCAAAGCGAAGAAGAGCGCAGACCAAAGTGACGTTTGCCACTTTGATTGACACTTGACGTTTTGGTGTCTTTTTCAATTGATGTTAAGCAGCTGTCTTGGGGTGTGTGCCCATTACATCCCCCTTCTTTTGGAGCTGGTGAAACAAGTATGATTACTAGGGGTAAGTCCAACGCTGTGGTGGTCTAACTATTCTTCCAGATCTAGTTGTCGAGACTGGATGGGACGGCGTATCAATTGTTGGTGGATGATGCGTTTCAATACTGATTGCCGTTGGGTTTAACTCCTTAATGTCGCTAGGTGGAGAAGATGACGTAGATTCATGGTTACTGAGTTGTGACGTTGAGGTTTCGAACTCATTTCTTGGTATTTCTATCTGTAAGTCCGGAACGGTGGTCGGTGAATTGTGTATTTCGGCTTCAGTTGGTTTGATATTGTAAATATTGCGACGGAAGAATTTTCCTCTCTCATCGCGGACTATATACGACCTCGGGTGTACTTTGTCGATTATAATGGCTGGTTTCCATTTTTTCTGTCTGCTTATCTTAGTTACAACTTTTTGACCTCGACGCAGCTCTTTGTCTACTATAGCTCCTTTGTTTGCATAGTGAGCCTGTTTATTGCGTTCATCTGCTAGCAGTTGTGGTATATCGGCTATTTCTGATTTAGGGGTAAGCGATGACACTGTTACTGGTATTGGCGACCGTATGTCTCGGCCGTAGAGGCGTTGTGCTGGGCTTCCTAGATTGCCTCTTGGGATGTTCATGAAATTAAGTATGCCTAGGTTAAAGTCGGTAATGTCGTACTCACATTTCTTTAAGATACTTTTTGCTGTTTGCACCGCTCTTTCAGCTAGTCCATTACCTTGAGGATGATAAGGAGAACTTGTTCGATGATTAAATTTCCAAAGCGTTGAAAACTCCTTGAAATCTCTACAAGAAAATTGTGGTCCATTATCTGTTTCTAATATGCGAGGTATGCCAAAAGAGGAAAATATGGACTTTAGAAATTGAATCGCATTTTTAGCTGTCGCTTCTGGTAATATTTGAAATTTTATGTAGCCTGAGTAACTGTCCGTTACTACTATGTAATAACTTCCATTAAAATTGAACAGGTCTGCGGCAACTATCTCGAAGGGATGATTCGGGATGTCTTTGGTTCCGATCTTGACTTTGGTATTTTCTCGTTGGTGAACCTGGCAGGCGGCACATTTTTTTATATAGTCGGCTATATCGTTATTCATTTTCGGCCAAAAAATCGAGTCCCTCGCCCTCCGAACACATTTTCCGTAGCTGAAGTGACCATCGTGGATATGCCTAAGAACTTCTTTCCTCATTTGTACTGGAATCAGTACTTTGGACGCTTTCAAAATTATCTCATCGTCAACTGAGAGCTCCTCTCTGAAGTTCCAGTATTGTTTTATACAATTTGGGAGAGCGTTTATGTTTTCCGGCCAACCGCATACGATATAGTGCTTGAGTTGCTTAAGTGTCTCGTCTTGTTTGGTCAGATTTTTCAAACGATTAAGCTCTTTTTCGGAAATCGATAGTACTACTTGTATCTGTAATTCATCGGCGTCGTCATCTTTTTCTTTTTGGTTTAAGCAGTCTCTACTCAATGGATCAGCTAGGTGCATTTGTTCGCCTTGTTTGTAAACAACGATTGGGTTGTATGTTAGCAAGCTCAATCGAATACGCTGTAAGCGAGCTGGTGATGAATGAATTGGCTTTCGGAAGATTACCTCTAAAGGCTTGTGATCGGATTCCACCATGATTTTTTTTCCCCACACATACTCGTGGAATTTCTCACAGCCAAACTTAATTGCGAGAGCTTCTTTTTCTAGCTGCGAGTAACGAGTCTGGCAGTCGGTAAGGGCTTTTGAAGCGAATGCAACAGGTTGTTCCTTTTGTAATAGTACCGCACCCAATGCCGTTGAGCTGGCATCTACTTGCAACTTTACGTCATCGTTGACGTCATACAGCCTTAGTACTGGTGGGTTGCAAATGATTGATTTAAGTTTTTCGAAGGCATTGGTTTGTTCGATTTCCCAACTCCATGGTGTTGATTTTTCTAAGAGCTTGCGGAGCGGTTTTGTTAGGGACGAGAAGTGTTTGATGTATTTGCTGAGGTAAGTGAATTTGCCTAGAACTCTCATTAGTTCTTTTCTGTTTGCGGGTTCTTTGAGTCGCTTAATCGCATCTGTTTTTTCTGGATCTGGTGTCATGCCGTGTCTGCTGATAATATGGCCCAAGAACTTAATTTTTTGTTGCTCAAAAACGCATTTGGATTTATTCAACTTCAATCCGTTTACTTTCATGATGTTGATAACAAGTTCGGTGGTTCGTCTCAAACTAACGTTTGATTTTGCATGGATGAGTATGTCATCCATTGACACTTTTACGTTTGGCAGATGACCAAAAAGGGTTTGCATAATATGTTGAAAAACTTCCGGAGCAGAACAGATTCCAAAGGGTAGCCTCAAACAGCTATACCTTCCCCAGGGCGTAGCGAAAGTTAAAATGTTTTTTGTTCGATCCGATACCCGCACTTGCCAGAAGCCCCGCATGCAGTCCAAGAGTGTGAAATATTTAGAGCCGCTTAATTGAGCAGAGATTTCCTCTATAGTTTGCATTGGATGATGACGGCGCATAATGTTTCGGTTGACGTTGGTTGGGTCAATGCAAATTCGGAGTTTCTGATTTTTTCTGACGACGACCATTGGCGACACTGATACTGTAGCATCCTTTGTAGGCTCTATGACTTTAAGTTCCACCATTTTGTCGAGTTCTTTCTTCACTTCGTCTCGAATCTTATATGGAATACGTCGAGCCGGGCTTATTTCGAACTTTGGGTTGTCTATTAAGTCGATGTCGTACTCAAAGTCTTTTAGGCAACCTAATCCCTGGAAGATGTTGTCATCTTTATTAATTTCATTGATGCGACTTATAAGACCAAGTTTCTCGCATGTGTCTGCACCTAGAATAGGTTTAATATCCTCGGCTACGACTTTAAATGCGATATTGCACTTTGTATTAGCGATGGTGCATCGAATTATTGATTGGCCAAGAACGTTAAGTCGGTGGTTACTAAAGGATACCAACTTTTTTGTTGTACATGGGACTATGATTGATTCAGTGCTTTTAACAATTTTGTGTGGTAGAACATTACATTGAGCTCCAGTGTCGAGCTTGATTTTGTGCTTTTCGCCGTTGATTGATATTGTTTCGGTGAATTTGTCACTTTCGAGGATGTCATTGTATGACACACAGCCGACGAACAGCTGATAATCTTCCTCATCACTTTGTTCCTCGCATATATCTATGTGTTTTGATGTGGTTGCCCTGCTTTTACCCTTAGGAAAGGGTTTGTTCCTTTTGCAGTAGGCCTCGTAGTGATTGTTTTGCTTGCATAGCTTGCATACGTGTCGATAGGCTGGACAATTGCGAAGAGCGTGGTTTTTCCCGCAGTTGTGACAGTTGAAAGTCTTTGGTTTGAATTTGTTTATTACATCGACTTTTCGTTCACTTTCTTCCATTATTTGTACGGTTTGTTTTTGCGCTAATTCCGTGGACTTACATATTTGAATTGCTTTGATAAGTCCAATGTCCTCTGATAATAGTTTTGTTCTTAGTTCGTCGTTTCGTATGCCCAGGATTACTTGGTCTCGTAGCAAACTGTCTGTTAATTGTTCAAATCCACAATTATTTGCTTGCAACCGGAGTCTGGACATTAATTCGTCGATGCTTTCTCCTTCCTTTTGGGTGATTTTGTGAAACTTGTAGCGCTCGAAAGTGGTATTAATTTTAGGTATAAAATATGTTTGAAATTTAGATTTTACCTCATCTAGGGTGGGTTCGCCAGTAGACAAAGAGACTGGTAAGGAGTTGTATAACTGGATTGCAGAATGTCCGATTGCAGACATAAATGTGGCGATCTGGATGTGCTGTGATTTCTCAGTCATACCGGTAGCAATTTCAAAATATTCATATTGCTGTTTCCATAATCGCCATTCTTGCGCCATATCCTTATCGTGTTCCACGATAAGTGGTTTCGGCGGGCGTAGAAAGCTGCAGTGATTTTCCGACATCTTACGATCCTTGATGTGTAATATACTATGAAGTTACACGGGTTTCGGCACCATGTAAATAAAGCACTAGACAAACATATGTTTAGTTTGCAAAAACTTTATTTTTATTTTGGATGTTTTAAAATTCAGTATATTTTATTAGGTTAAGCCTGTAGTGCACGTGCCAAAGCGAAGAAGAGCGCAGACCAAAGTGACGTTTGCCACTTTGATTGACACTTGACGTTTTGGTGTCTTTTTCAATTGATGTTAAGCAGCTGTCTTGGGGTGTGTGCCCATTACAGATACTATACGTGTTATTCTCCGTTTAAAAACGACGCTTTTGACTAACTCAGTGATAGTCTCAAGACGTCGATGTGTAGAGTCAAGACGTGGCAAAATAGTCGCAACAAAGCAGAATGTTATAGTCAAGACGCCGTCAAACCGCAACGCGTTTGTAGGTGCAAACTGTAAAATTGCCTGTCAAAGCCAATAGATTGGTAGGTAGGTAGGGTCGTAGCCTTCCCAGAATTGAGAAGAACGCACTTAGGCCAGGGAGGCCCGTTGTGCAGCTACGAGGGGGGTTTACCTCCCTAATCGTGGAACCATCTAGTGCTTCTTAAGAAGTTAAGAAGATTAAGTATCCCTACTTTCTGAACATCTGTCAGATCGTTACGGAAGTAAGAGCCTAGGTAACGTTTCCTTATGTTGCAAAAAGCTGGACAGGCGCAGAGAAGGTGGTGAATGGATTCAACCTCCTCCTCGTCCCGACAGCTTCTGCAGAAGTCATTTGGAACTATACCTAGTCTTTGTGCGTGACTGCCAATGAGGCAGTGACCTGTGATGATACCGATGACTTTGTAGATGTCAGTTCTTTTTAGGGAGATTATACTCCTTGTGCGTTGACTATCAAGCCGAGGCCAGATTTGCCTGGTGATGACGCAGGTATGTCCCTGGGTCCATCCCAGGTTCGTCTCGGCCCTGGCGAGATTGGTCAGATTGTGTTTAATGGTTGTAAGGGGTACTCCCTCACAAGCCACGATTGATTGTAGCGTCGTTCCTTGTTTGGCGAGTATGTCGGCTTTCTCATTACCTGTAATGCCGCTGTGTCCCGGTGTTCTGCCATCTCGTTGAGAGATCTGCGACAGTCGAGACTAGATTTTGATGAGTACACATAGGACTCCAACGACTTTAAGGCAGCTTGACTATCTGTAAGGGTGCGAATATCCGTGGTGGATATTACGTTCCACTTCAGCCAAGATAGAGCCTCTTTTATTGCCAACAGTTCCGCCTGGAAGACGCTGCAGTGATTTGGTAATTTTAGAGCTTTGTATAGCTTGAGTTGTTTGCAGAAAACTCCACAGCCCACCCCGTCTTTGGTTTTAGACCCGTCGGTATAAAAATCCACACAGTTTCTGCGGGGTTGAGTTTGGCGAGTCCAGTTCTTCCTGTCCGGATAAATCGTCGTGAATTTTTCGTCCACGACTATGGTGGGTTCTGTGTGGTCCAACTTTTCTGCCAGAGTTATCCTGTTTTGCAGGATGGATGAGTGGCCAGTGACGTAGCTCGCCCATTTCGAGTTGGCTTTTAGTCTTATGGCCGTGTGTGTGGCAATTTGCTTTCCGAAAATATCGAGTGGTGTAAGGTCTAGTATCATGTTAAGCGCAGCCGTTGGTGTGGACCTGAGGGCCGGTAATGCACATACATGCCATCCTTTGTACCTTCTCGAGTTGTTTATGGTATGTTGTCTTGTCCAGTGCAGTCCACCAGACTATCACTCCATACAGTAGTATGGGTCTGACGACCGTAATGTAGAGCCATAGGGTGATTTTGGGGTTAAATCCCCAGTTTTTTCCTAGAGCTTTCTTACATGTGTAGAGAGCAATTGTTGCTTTTTTTGCCCTTTCAGTTGTATTACTCTTCCAAGTTAATTTCCTATCGAGTATAATGCCTAGGAATTTGGCACTAGGGGAATAGGTTAACCTGGTATCGAGCAGAGTGATAGGGCAGTATTCCGGGATTTTGTGCTTTTTGGTGAATAGCACGAGCTCCGTTTTCTGTGGATTAATCCTGAGCCCGCTACTATGCGCCCATTTGCACAGGAATGAGAATGCCGTTTGCATGCGGTCATTCAGTGTGGATAGGTATTTACCTGAAATTGAGATGGCAACGTCATCGGCGTAGGCAACAACGTCCAGGCCTTCTTTCTCTAGTTTGATTAGTAGTTCGTTTACAACTACGTTCCAGAGAAGAGGTGAGAGGACCCCACCTTGCGGGGTTCCCTTGGTAGCTACTTTGGTAGTTTCTAGGCTTCCCCACTTAGAGTGAATCTTGCGTGTTAATAACAACTCGCTCATCAGCCCTATCAGAGTCCTCTCCACCTTTAGCTTTTCTAGCCCTTCTATTATTGCTTTCGGAGTGACGTTGTTAAAGGCACCCTCTATGTCTAGGAAGGCTGTTAGAGTATATATAGATTGGTATTTCATTCTTTATTCCTGGTTAAAATGCCAGCGGGTATGACGCGATCGCCACCGATGCGATGCCTCATGACGCGTTTACTTTCAACATGTAACATTTGATTTCGCAAAATGACAATTAACCCGATGCCTTGTTTTTTGTGACCAACGAACACGACGCCTAATAACGCGATGCCTTGCATTATATGTCCAGCTTTATATGTGTCTCGCACTGGCATCGTAATGTTTTTCTTTGTTTACTTACTTATCAGGTCAGCGATCCATGGAGGATCTGAGCCTGAGCTATAGCTGCCTTCCATTCTTGACGGTCCCGGGCACGCTGCTTCCAGTTATCAAGACCAAGATGTCTTACATCCGCGATTACTTGGTCTTTATACCGGAGGTTCGGTCTTCCTCTTCTTCTCGAACCAGAAGGCTCGGAGTCGAAAACCCTCTTAGCTGGAGCGTTGATGTCCATGCGTTCGATGTGGCCGAGCCAGTGTAGTCGACGGGTCCTTGCCTTCCGGACTACATCCACATCTTCGTATAGCTCGTAGAGTTCGCGGTTGTGTCTTCTTCTCCATTCACCTTCCTCACAGACAGGACCAAATGTCCGGAGCAGAATTTTTCTTTCGAAAGAACCCAAAATCAGCTCCGCTGTCCTGCTTATCGTCCAGCTTCCGGCTCCGTACAGCAAGACTGGCAGAATGAGCGTTTTGTAAAGCATGACTTTGGTCTTTCGAGTGAGGAGTTTTGACCCCAGTTGTTTGGACAAGCCGAAGTAGCAGCGGTTGCCAAGGGCGATTCTATGCCGGATCTCCACTGTGGTGTCATTTGTGGAATTTACGTTTGCCCCGAGGTAGACAAACTCCTTAACTACCTCGAAATTGTAGCTGTCAATTGTTATATTTTGTTCCAGGTGGTGAGCGACGGATTGGTTTTTGCTTGACAGCATGGACCAACCATTTCGCCTGTTCAATCGCCGTGGATGCTTCCATAATGCCACGGCGAGAACACGCAATGATATCGATATCATCCGCATATCCTAGCAGCTGGATGGACTTGCAAAAGATAGTGCCTTCCCTGTTGACACCTGCCCGTCGCACTATCTGCTCCAGCACCAGGTTGAAGAAGTCACATGACAGCGCATCTCCTTGCCGAAATCCGGTGCATGTTTCGAATGGTTCCGAGGTCCTAGAACCGAGTTGCACAGTGCATCGCGTATTTTTTAGCGTGACGCGACACAACTGGATCAGTTTTCCCGGGATCCCGAATTCGGCCATCGCACCAAACAGTTCTTCACGATGAATGCTGAAAGATGGTGTGTATCGATTCGAAACTCGTTGGTCTTTTCCAGGATTTGTCGAGGTGTGAACATTTGGTCTATAGTCGATTTGCCGGGCCGGAAGCCGCACTGGTAGCTGCCGATTAGTGCGATGCAAAATGGATTTAGACGTTTCACAGAATATGCTGGACAGGATCTTGTATGCGATGTTGAGCAGGGATATACCTCTATAGTTCTTGCAAGAGGTAGGATCGCTTTTTTGTGGATGGGGCAAATAGACGACTGGAATACCAGCGTCGGGCATGCTTTCGTCTTCCCAAATTCTGCAGGTGCATGCTCCCTAGCAGAAAATCGCCGCCAGCCTTGAAGAGCAAGCCATCTGAGCCTGCGGCCTTGTTATTCTTCAGCTTCTGAATAGCTGTGCCGACTTCTCAGATGCTGGGTGGGAGGACTACTTCAGCGGCTGGAGTTGGGATTTCCTCGGTCCCTACCGCTCTCTCTTGATCATGCTCGTTAAGTAGCTGCTGGAAATGCTGCTTAAATACATCCACTATTCCCTGCGGGTCGGTGACAATATTACCCTCTTACCTTCGAAGAGACTGGGTGCCCTTTTTGAAGCCTCCTGCAAGGCCTTTGGCTTTCTTGTATAAGGCTCGTGTTTTATGCTTATCCCTAGACTCCTCGAAAAGGCCATCACCCAAAATGTATAATGTTGCGGCCCGCGTGAATCAGCAAACAAATGAATGTGGCCCGAGGGAAAAAAAGGTTGAGTATGGCTGGCTTAAACGTATACTATCAATCCAACCAAGATCACGATTGGTTTGAAGAAATTAAATATTTTTTTTATTTGTCTTTTCATTTGTTTAAAATAATAATAAATATTAATAAGAGGATTTGATCTTACAATATTTGCTGTTCTTCCTGTATGGTAATATGGTTTATAATCATATCGTTTTGTGTTAACGGTATTAAGGATTTGTAAATAATTATTATTTATTTAGAAATTATTATGTACAACTATCGGGGTGCTGACTCTGTTTCCGTTTCGTTTTGGGTTCTTTTTGGTGTTCTAACGATGGTCTCCTGGGATTGCCAAGAGTTACTAATGCACTTGCCACAGCTAAGCCAGCCGCCTGACCCGGAGGGGCATGCTGAAGGCCACCTGGACAAATTGGATGTTTAACTATTAATTAAAGAAAAATAACAAGGAAAATACCTGTTGGTAACCGGACTAGAAGAGATAAAACTGCAGCGCGATTGCCATTACATGGCTCCAAAGCAATCGGACTTGGACAATCCTTAATTTAAGAAAAAAATGTAAAATAATTCGCATAAGCAAATCGCAATTCTATACCCTTTTTCGCTTTCTGGAAGCAGTCGATATACTTTCGATAGTCTGCGCTAAATCAATGTTTTCTCTGTTTTCTATCTCCACAAGAACCTGCAAGAGACGGCCAATTGAATCATTGTGTTACACGGAACAAGGAAAGAAATAACCTGAGAGAATGGTCTCGATGCCATTTGCTCCATTTCAACAAACAACCTTTGACGTCGCCGGAACATATCATATTTTTGCTTAATTTTCCATAGTATCGCAGCCATCAACAGCAGTAGTAGGAAACACGTGGAGAAAGTTATGAAAAATTGTTGCAAATTGAGCTTTGGATATTGTGAGAAGGCAATTTGAATCCAGATCGGAGGTTGAAAGTCGTACACGTAGACAAAGAATGTTGTTGTCGAAGTGTTGTCTTCACTGTTCGAGCCAAAGCTGTATTCGGTTTTCGGGAAGCGATGTCGAAATGTTGAGCAATTTATTCCGCTAAAAACGTATTTCTCATATCCTATGTTACCAACTGTTACATTCATCTTTGCTGGCACACTACATGTTATTGTGAAGTCAGCGTCTATATCCGGCTTTCCGGGCGAGTTACGAAAGTTAATCTGTGTAAAGTGACGGTCTTCCTTCTTCGATAGGTTGAACGTAAATTGGTAATCAATGGTCAGGTCGTAGTAGCAGGAGGATTTTAACGGATCCCCGTGGTAATGGTTTTGACTGTCACACTTTTCACAATGATCGCCAACAATGCCCTTGGTTTGACAAAAGCATTTGCCTGAATCGTGATTGCAAAGGTTGCCTTGATTGTTGCATTCGCATCTTTGGCAAGATCCGCCATTGACCGGGTTACCCCAATAGCCGGACTTGCATTTTTCGCAATTCCTTCCCGTTGTCAGATCCGAACAGGGCTGCCTGCAGGTGCTTTTGTCGAGACAAGTGCTATGTCCATTGCATTGACAATCCGGACACGAAGTGAAAAACCACTGAGTAATGGCACATTCCATAATGTCATGTGGACCGCTGGCTCCGCCTGGCAGGCATGTGCCCAATCCGGTATTGGATCCGTCATCACACCAGCCACATGCTGGATCGTCTCTGCATTGATTGCAGGTTTTGTAAAATCCACATTGAGAACCGGATACCTGCGGACGGCACTTCGACGGATGAGTCGTCCATTCTCTGCATTGACCGTATGGAAAGCTGGCAGTGTATGCATTTCTGTCGACACAACGTTGCTCATTTTGACACCAAATACAATCATCTTCGGTGCAGTTAGTACAACTGGTTAGGGTCGCACATGGCGGCGGGCATTGGATGTCAACCGAATCTATAGTACGGTTTCCAATGAACGGTCGACATCTGTTATGTTCTAGATCCCAAAGGCAACTGGGATTTGATAAGCACGCATAACAACAATGCAAATGTTCACACTGTGTACCGCTTCCTTTGGGACATTGTTCCAAACGTTTGATAGCCACCCATCGGCCGTCGTAAAGAATTTCGCGACACTTCTCTTTGGAGCACGATCCGTTGCCACAGTACGTACATCCGAAACTGTTCGAAACACAGGACTCACAATTATTCAACTCGTGGCAGTGAAGAAGTTCAGAAGTCATCGTTAAACGACCTTTCACGGGACACGTAACGAATTCATACTGTTCTCGGCTAAATATCAAGGCTTTCTGCACTGTACTTATGGGAATACATTGGTACTTTTGTACATCCCATATGCACTTGACTCCCGGTCTGGCAGTCAAGCACCTTTCCTGCCTTGTAAAGTAGCTACAATCACCTGGTGTATACTTTAACATATCAGATAACAATTGTCCATCA
The DNA here is from genome assembly GCA_951905685.1 of Eumerus sabulonum. Lineage (NCBI taxonomy): Eukaryota > Metazoa > Arthropoda > Insecta > Diptera > Syrphidae > Eumerus > Eumerus sabulonum. The sequence goes on from OX645060.1 coordinate 246,729,216, forward strand.
AACCCGCCATAAATGTACAATGATCCTTCGAAAACAACCGAACTGTGACCGAAACGAGCTAAGTCGGGTGTTAGATCGGATGGCGTTTCCTGATAGTGCCATGAATCACAAAATACATCGTAAACCATAAGATCCTTGCTGTAACATTTAGCACCGTAACTTTGGGAGGTATCGTTATGGGTGTTACCGCCAAAAACCAGCATCAAACCTGGGCTAATGAAATTCGCTGTATGCAGAAGTCTTGCACTCGGTGCAGACGTTAGTAATAGCCAAGTGCGAGTTGACGGTTCATATGCATACAGTTTATTACTCAACACTTGGCTATTTTCACTTTCCGACACTATCCCGCCGTAAACGTAGATTTTCTCTGTTAACTCGTCGTATGATGCACTGTGTCCATAGCCCCCTTTTACGACATAACCATTCGTTTCGACAATTCTCCATTCACGCGACCCGAAATTATACTCCTGAACTGCATTAAGATATCCATATTGAGGCGAATGTCCAAAAATGACCACCATGTACTGGTAGGTCCTTTTGTCACCGGGCACTAACGTGGCTGTGTGACCGGCTACTTTCAAAGGTCCACACATGGAAAAACTAGTGGCATTACATGGTTCGGCCTTTACTGTGATATTCTCCCAAGTTTTTGCACTCACATCAAATGCCCATAGTTCTCCGCATATCCCTTTATGGCGTATCACGCCGCCGTACATATAAATCTTATCACCATACATGACCGTTGAGACACCGTAGCGAATTTCAGGCACACTACTGCTTCCTTCGATGTGTACAGCCTCCCACACGTTGCCGTTGAAGTCGTACATGTTAAGCAACTCACCGCGATCGTAACTTTCACCGCCTATAATATGAAGAGTGTCTCGCCATACGGCGGCACCATGTGATGCACTACCTGGTGGTGCTGGCGAGTATTGAGCGGTCACCGAGTTCCACACGCCCAACGATTTAATTTGACTGCAATCATGTCCGGTGAAGTCGGGATAGCATTCGCATCTAAATGAGTTTTTCAATTGTGTGTTTGTCCACAGGGAATATGGTTGAATTGTAAGTGCTTACCGTGCTTCGGATACCTTGCATTCGCCCCGTCCCAAATGATACGAACAATTATTCGCGCATGCATGAATATTACAAGCTTCGCCGGTATAAAGTGCATCACAGACACACGCACCATCTGTCGAGCGACATCTTCCATGTCCAGAGCAATCAATGCCTAAAAAAAAATTCTTACTCGAGAAATGTACATCCATAACAGGTATCCTCTCACTTACTTGAATCATTTGTTGGACAACCATTTACTTTATACGATATATTAAAGCCTGACATGTTGTAAGCATCATCACTGAAGAAGTGCAAAAGCGCCGAACCCGATTGAGCCACTATCTCTGGCACTCTTCGAATTGAAAAATTTTTCCTGTACATCAGTCCACTTGAGTTCCAAGCCAAAATGAATGTATTTTAGAAACGTTCGTTACTTAAATAGCAAAGTGTTACCTGTAAACAGCTAACAACGGAGAAGCTACACTATCACCATCATATATATACAAATGATCCCATCCACATTCGGTGGCGAACTCTTCTAGATGTAAGCGGATTTTAGGCGGTTTCTTATGTCCACCCGGAAGTCGATTACTCCAGTTGGTGTGGCGTGCATCAATCAACCAACTACACTTAACACTTACAGAATAATTACCAAAACCATCGTGTATAACACCTTCGGGTTCAGTTAATCTGTCGAATGAAACGGAAGGGTAATACACTATTGGAAGTCTGAGCTACGCATTTATGTAAGCAGGCCTATCGTAAATTGTCCTTAACTCTAACAAAGTGTTGTTTTGTTAAAGGCTTCTGCTATCCGCTGGAGCACTCAGACGCAATCACTGGTCCATTGTACTCCAGACAGACACCTTACATTACTGTAGGATGTAGGAGCTTCAGTGATGTAGAGCTAAGGGGTTCGGCACACACCACGTCGGCTCCAAGGGTGCGCCACCGTATGCGAGCAAAGGCGGGACAATCACAGAGGAAATGCTCTGCAGTATCATCCTCCTCTTCGCCACATGCAACACAGGTAGGCGTCTCATTAATGCCGAGCACGTAGAGATGCTTAACAAAAGTGTAATGGCCCGTGATGACTCCCACAAGCCTTCTGCAGTCGATTCTCCTTAAAGACAGGAGGAATGCTGCAGATTTTTTGCAGACATCAGGGCATACGCGCTTAGTCATCCTGCAACCCCGACAATCCCTCCATCTACGGTTGTGTGTGTTAAATACACAATCGTTAATGTAGGAATTTACCGTGGATGTAGGTAGACCTAAAGCGGGTTCAGGTCCTGAGAAGCTCTCCTCTGAACCCATTCTAGCGAGTTCATCAGAGGTCTCATTTCCTGGGATCCCAGAGTGGCCTGGAACCCATACAAGCCTTAATGAATTTAGTCTGCCGACTCTGTTCAAGAAGGACTTGAGTTCAAGCACTAATTTGGAGCTAGTTAAGGGGTTACACACAGCTTTTAGTGCAGCTTGGCTGTCTATACATACGCATATGCTTTCCCCCTTCCATTAGGATTGCGTATATCTCTGATTGGAAGACAGGCGCATATTTTCCTAAGGAGAAGTGCAGTCGGATGTTTTCGCGCTCAAAGAAGACCCCAGCACCGGACCCCCGCCCAGATCTGGAGCAATCCTTTCCAGGTTCAGTATCCAGCCATAGCCAATCCTGACGCCATGGAAACTCGACTGTGAAATTACGACGCAATAGGATAACGGGCGTCAGTGCGTCAGAAGGCATGTCCATGAGACAGGGGCCGCAGGACAATTCTTGCGCAAGCACACCGTTATTCCTATGCGAGTTGTACCAACAGCCATTTCTCTTCTGACGAGACATGGCTTTCAGAGCACACCCTCTGATAAATATATCAAGAGGTGGAAGGTTCATCATAACATCTAGAGCAGCGCCCGGCGTGCTTGGGAAAGCCCCCGTGCAGCTGAGACAAACCGTTCTTTGGAGTTTGGTGAAAGAGGCTACGACGTGTTTGCGTTTAAGTCTGTTCCACCAGACAACCGATGCATATGAGAATATAGGTCTTATCATTGCCGTGTAGATCCAAAGGACCTTTGCCCGCGATAAGCCCCATGTTTTGCCAAAAGCTCCTTTGCATTGCCAGTAAGCTGACAGCGCTTTGGTGGTTTTTGACTCAACATGTTTTGACCAGAGAAGCTTACTATCTAAGATGACTCCTAGATACTTAGCCTCCTTGGATATCGGGATGGAAGTGCCTTTTAGTACCAGCTGAGTCATGCCAGTATTTTTCCTCCTTCTGGTAAAGAGAACGACATCGGTCTTAAGAGGATTGACTGACAGCCCAACAAAGTGTTTAATTAATCAGCAGTTAACCTTTCAACTTTCAAGAGAACGCCCAAAACGACACTCGTGACTGTTGTTTTGAACATTTTCAATAAAACTAATCTCCCTAGGCTATGTTGACCTACTGTACTGGTCTAAGTAATTCAACCAATCTTGTATGCACAGCCAAAGGTGTACAAATAGAAAGGACAACGCCAGCTTGTTCTAAACAAATTGGCTAAAGGATTAGATAACAAATCATTCGCAAAGCTCATGGAGTAAAGAGACAAAAACAACTCTTCACTTCGCAAGTGAAATCGTAAAGATAATCTACGACCGCCACTGTGTGTGCTCTCGTTAATCCACTGTTCAGACATTACCTTACTTTCCCTCCGCAAAACTGACAGTCCGATCCCTGCCAACCATCGGGACAGATGCAAGCACTATTCCTGCAAACACCACCGTTCTTGCAGCTCTCATCCGATGTGCAATTAAACGCATCAATCGTACGTATTATCGACATCCAGATCGCCAACATTTGGATGAAAGTTATCAAGTAGACTTTTCGCCTGTACTTTACGTTAAACGTGCCCGTCGATGAATATTCACAGCACATGATTCTCGAGTGTAACTTCATTCCATCCAACATAACTCTGTAGCTGCCGATGCAAGACCAATCTAATCGTTTTTCCTCAATGCCTTTTATCCTCTTTCTTCAATTTATGTATTGTATTGTATTTTACAATTGCGTTTTATTGCATCACATCTTTTTTATTATTATTAATTGTTTACTGGGTGCGGACGCAAGAATTTAGTCAAAGGGAAGGACAACGTTGACACTCATATGTCGCTCGGATTAGTAATTAATTTCCTCGTCATACGTTCACGTTTCCGGGTAGACGTAATTCGACGTTGTTTATTGAATATTCACGATAGATTGAACGATTTTTAACATTCTAATAAATTGGCTATTTTCGTACAGCTGAGTCCACCAGCAAATAGTTTGACACACAGCAATATACATAAACGCGCAGTGGCGACAACATAATGGGGAGCAAATGCGACAGCTGTCACTTTCCTGCGTCATAGTTCAGTGGTATTGTATGGTGCTGAGGACTGTGCCTGGGGCTGTTCGCAAGGTATGCTTTTGTCAATATACCTGATTGTTATATATAATTCCGACAATTTCGGTTGTTAAATGAGTTCTTATATTGTTACGCAATTTAATAGTTCGACCACCGGATTGCGATAAACCACAACTGTTTACTTGTTTATTCAATACTTCAATACACACTTTATTATTCCACCTTAGATCAATTATCTGGGCGCTTCGCCTTTATTCTTCCTCTTAACGGGCGGGGTGAACCTGGGCCTCAATCAAGATGCCCCTCCAACTAGCACGATATTTTGCTAGCCTTTTCCATTGCCGCACAGTTGGCTGAGGTCCCCTTCCACCTGTGTGCGCCATCCACTGCTTCTTCGTCCCTCGGGGTTGGATTCAAAGACTCTCCGGGCTGGAGCTGTGGTTTCCATTCGCTCTACATGGCCCAGCCATCTTAGGCGTTGAATCCGTAGACGCCTGACTAGGCTCATGTCGCTGTACAGCCCGTAAAGTTCGTGGTTGAATCTTCTCCTCCATACCCCGTCTGCGCTTAATCAAAAAATCGCAAAATCTTTCTCTCGAACCGACCAAGGGGCTCCTCATCCGCTTTTGATAGTGTCCATGTTTCTGCGCCGTACAACAGGACCGGTATGATAAGGGTCTTATATAGAGTCAACTTTGTCGTTCGGGAGAGGGCTCTATTACTCAGTTGCCTCCTGAGCCCAAAGAAACAGCGATTGGCAAGAGTTATTCGAAGTCGAAGTCCTTAACTACCTCAAACTTATATCTGCCTATACAAACGTCCTGGCCGAGATGTCGGTGTTGAGCGTCCTTTTTTGATGACAGCATATATTTAGTTTTGCCCTCGTTTACCGCCAAACCAATTTTCGCCGCCTCCATCTCAATACTCGCAAACGCCTCATTGACATCTCGCTGCGATCTACCTATTATGTCAATGTCGTCGGCGTATGCAAGGAGTTGCGAGGATTTGAAATAGATTGTGCCTCTTGTTTTGGCCAGTGATTTTTGCACAATCATTTCCAATATGATGTTGAAGAAATCACACGACACCGCATCGCCCTGCCTAAATCCTTTTTTGATATCAAAACTATCGGTAAGGTGTTCACCGATTCAGATGGAGCAGCGAGCTTTCTCCAAAGTCATCGTGCATAGTCTGATGAGTTTAGCAGGTATGTCAAAGGTAGACATAGCGTTGTACAGCTCGTCTCTAATTACGCTGTCGTATGCGGCTTTGAAGTCGACAAATAGGTGGGGAGTGTCGACTTCAAATTCATTGATTTTTTCCAGGATCTGCCGTAGTGTGCAGATTTGGTCGATGGTGGACTTCCCTGGCCTGAATCCGCACTGATAATGACCTATCAGCTTATTTACAAAAGGCTTCAGGCGTTCACACAAAACGGCAGAGAAGATTTTGTAGGCGATGTTAAGGAGACTTATTCCTCTATAGCTGGCGCAATCAGAGGGGTCTCCTTTCTTTTGGATCGGGCATACGATGCTGAGACTCCATTCCTCGGGCATGCTTTCCTCTGACCATATCTTACAGATGAGCTGGTGTATGCTCCTAATTAGGTCATCCCCAGCTGCCTTGAAGAGCTCAGCAGACAGTCCGTCTGCGCCAGCAGCTTTATTCGACTTGAGCTTCGATATGGCAATCTTAAGTTCGTCGAGGTCAGGGGGACAGAATTCTCTGCGGTCTCCGTCGATTAGAAATGGATCATTCTGCCTGACAGCGGTATATTGACTAACATCGCCGTTATACAGTCTGCAGAAGTGGTTTTTCCATATTCTCAGCATCGACTGCGGTTCTACTACTAAGTGTCCGTTCTCATCCCTGCAGGCTTCCGTTCTGGCTTTATAACCTTGGCATGTTCGCTTTATCTGTTGATAAAACTTTCGAACGTCACGCCTGCAGTAACACCTCTCCAAATCCTCAACCGCGCGCTTCTCGTGCTCTTTCTTCTTTCTTCTAAGGAGCTTATGCTCCTCCCTTCTTTTTAACTCGTAGAGCTCACGAGCAGCTCTTGTTCTCTTATGTAGCGAGGCCTTATATGCATCCTGTTTCGCTGTATGAATCCTCCTGCACTCGTCATCGAACCAGGTGTTTCTTCGTGGTGGAGCCTTTTAACCCAAAACTTCGGATGCAGAGCTTTTCAGGGCTTGTTTGCAAAGGCTCCACTGTTGTTCTATTGATAGCGTGAAGGATTGAGGTGTATTGGAGAGTTTAAGGGAGACGCGATCGGTAAAAGCACGAGCGGTTTCTGGCGATAGTAGCTTTCCGACGTCATAACTTTGTATTCTTACTCTACTCCGTTGCGTTCGTGATATCCGTAAGCACATCTTGGCTACAACAAGATAGTGTTCCGAGTCGATGTTAGCCCCTCGGAAAGTTCGGACATCAAGAATAGTGGAGGAGTGTCTGACGTCGATCGCGATGTGATCAATCTGGTTGGTAGTCGATTGATCAAAAGACCGCCAGGTGCCTTTGTGTATATCGAGGTGCGGGAAACGCGTACTGGCTAGAAGGAGATTTCGCCCCGTAGCAAGATCAATCAGCCTGTGTCCGTTATCGGAGGTGGTGTCGTGTAGGCTATGTTTCCCGATGAATCGTTCAAATATGCTTTCCTTACCCAGCTTAGCATTGAAGTCTCCTAGTACAATTTTGATGTCATAGCTGGGACATTGGGCATACGTTCTGTCTAGGAGATCGTAGAACTCATCTTTGGCTGAGTCATCCTTGTCTTCCGTGGGGGCGTGGACGCAGATCAGGCTGATGTTAAAAAAATTTGCCTTGATACGGATTTTTATGAGGCGATCGCTCACATGCCGAAAGCTTAGGACTTTTTGCCTTACTCGACCTCGAACAACAAATCCGCATCCAAACAATCGTTGCCCTCTCTCCCTATAGCAGTCGCTGTAGTAAATATCGCAGTTTTTCATCCGCTTCATACCCGGTCCATTCCATCGCATTTGCTGGATGGCGGTGATGTCCGCTTTATAGCGGTCTAGGGTGTCCGCAAGTTGTTCGGCTGCACGTTGTCTGTTTAGGGACCTAACATTCCACGTATAGAGCCGAAGATCATTGTGCTTTTTTCGGTTTTTGCATCGTCATTTACATCAACAAATGTTGTGGCAAAATCTAAAATATTTTGTTTTGAATGAAATTGTTAGGCAATCAGAATTTTTTCAAAAATATTAACAAAAATAGTCAATGGAGACAAATTGAAATATAAATAAATTGAATTATTAAATTCAGTTTTGTCGATTAAAACGGAATATCGTACACGATACCGTTCGTTTATTTCACAAAAATGCAGATGTCGAAAATTATAATTATAATTGTCTTAATGTGCCAGGAGTAGTCCAAGTTTTAGCGATTGATGATATTACAAATTGTAATACGAAAGAGCAAATGGAAAGTACTATTCGAAGAATTTTAAAATTACCCTTAGCAGAATCAGGAAACATGCATGCTAAATTCTTATTATTGCTTCATACACGTATGTTATAACTCAAAATATTGATAAAAGTGACAAACTAGTCAACGGATCGTTTGGTTAGTTGCGATATATATATATTTTTTTTTAGATGTGTCCGTTCAAGGGAAACCAAATAAAAAAAAAAAAAAAACATCGTTTATATTATCAATTCTTGTCTTAAATTGCAATATTTTCCAGATGCCTGGAAAATTGCAAAAGTAATTCCATTACCAAAAGCAGGAAAACAGCGAAATGATCCTTTTGGCTATAGGCCAATAAGTTTGCTGAGTAGTATAAGTAAAATTTATGAAAAAGTAGTTAAGGACAAAATTGTAAAAATTATAGAAAATCGGAAAATATATCCTGATGAGCAGTTTGGATTCAGACGTGACCACGGTACCGCCCATCAGGTACTAAGGATTTGTAATAGTATTAAGCAAAATAGAGCAGAAGGAATACTATTAGACATCGAAAAAGCCTTTGATTCTGTATGGCATAATGGCCTCATATATAAAATGTTAAACGATCATTTTCCTCTGTTTCTCTGTAAAACTATTCAAAGTTTTGTATTAAATCGTCGTTTTCAAGTATTTGTTAATGGTTTTGCGTCGAACCTAATTCATTTTAATGTAGGTGTGCCTCAAGGTTCCGTCCTCGGTCCCGTCTTATATAACCTATTTACGTCTGACATACCGCGGCTTTCACTCTGCGAAGTTGCGATTTACGCTGATGATACCGCCATATAAGCATCGCATGAAATTGGTCTCAATATTGAGACGAATCTAAAGCATGCAGCTGAGCGGTTAAATGAATACTATGTGAAGTGGAAAATTAAACTTAATACCGAAAAAACTCAAGCTATCTTTTTCACTAGAAAAAGAAAACCTTGTTTTCTTCCATCTAGTCAACTTACTATCAACGGTCACGCAATAAGGTGGAAATCTTCGGTAAAATACCTGGGCATATATCTTGACCCAAGATTGACTTTTAAGAGCCACATCACCGAAACACTTAATAAAGTGAACGTTGGAATAAGAATACTATATCCGTTTATTAATAGAAAGTCATGTCTTTCATTAGAAAATAAAACAATAATTCATAAAACTATACTTCAACCAATTTTGCTATACGGCTGTCAGGTTTGGGGCAACTGTGCTAAGTGCCACATTAAAAAGCTACAACAAATGCAAAACAAACTATTAAAAATGATGCTAAATTTTCCTTGGCATTACTCAACACTACATCTACACACTAGAGCTAATGTTGAATTGATCTCATTCAGGATTTGCAAACTTAATGATAGTTTCATGACTAAATGCGATATTTCAGACAATCCTTTAATCAACCAGCTAAACCTGTTATAATGCAACACTTGTTTTTCCAACTTTCATTTGAGGTTTTTGTTTTCATTTGTTTTCCTCAGTTTATTGTATTCTATCATTCTCACCATTGTCAATTAAATTATTTGTTTAATATTTCAGTAGAAAGATATGAATCACATCTCTGTAAATCTATTAGGTAAATTGTGCGATATCACATTTTTTGTAAATTTTAAATGAAATAAATAAATATCTATCTATCTATCTAATATTCATTTATTAACAGAAAAAAAAAAAAACGGAAAACAAATAAATTCATTTTTTTTTTATCACATAATTTTCTTCAAATTATTAGGTGGTGAATTATGAGCCTGTATCTTACATCACATACAAAAATAGTAGATACGTATTTGTGTATTCAAGTATTTTTTGAAAAAAATACCTCAATGTTTGTTTGTTTAGTTTTGGAAAAGGCGGATTTGTTTTGGAATCTTGTCTGAAGATCAAACAAAATTTGAACAGCCTCACCGTCATTTTTCTTGGCCGCAAACATTTTTAAGCTTTCAATAGCAGCGTTGGCTTCTTGGTATGAATTAATTGAAGGCTCTACCTGGTCCTGATCATCATCCTCTGCATCACTTTCTGTTTCAACAATTTCACCAGGAACTGCAACGTCTTCTGGTACCATCTCGAAGTCATCTTCCACATTTACAGTTTCATCCATTAGGACAAAATGTTCGGGTTCTGCTTCCAATCTGCATTCTGTAAGAAGCTTGGAAATTTCCCTTAAATTCGAAAGAGGCAAGTCGTCTTCAGGATTAAATTCATCTTTTTCCAGATTAAAACTTTGTCCAAAAGCATTCTTAAAACAATTTGCAACTGTTTTTCTTGTGACCAGTTTCCACGCATTATTAATAAAAAAAAAATAGCGTCTAGGACATTTACGCTTTTGATTAACTCACTGGTGGATTGTGAGCTGTCCATACGGGCAATGAGATGCTTTAAAATAAGCGAGCGGTAGTGAAATTTAAAATTTCTTATCACACCTTGATCCAAGGGCTGGCAAATCGATGTGGTGTTTGGCGGAAGGTAAACAACTTTTATATTTTCCAGCTTCAAGTCTTTGAGATGGGAAGCAGCGTTGTCAGGAAAGAGCAACATTTTTTTCTTCTGTAGTTTCATTTTTTGTCGAATAAATGAAGCCACTCTATCATAATTTCTTGGGTCATCCATGCTTTTTTGTTGTGCTTCCAGTCTACAGGCAGCTGATCCTGTTTGAGGCCACCAAATGCTCTTAGGCGACAAGATTTTCCATTAACTAAAAGTTTTTCCTTGTCTCCTGCCATATTGGCACAGTGCAAAATAGTGAGCCTCTCCTTTGAAAGCTTTCCTCCTGTGCATTTTTCCCCTTTCAAAGCCATTGTCTTTGGGGGTAATGCTCGAAAAAAAAGAACAGTTTCATCTGCATTGTAAATGTAGTCAGGATCATAACTGGCTGCTATTGTAGGTAGCTTCTGAGGAAATTTTTTCACGTCCCCAAGATTAACATCTCCACTCTCTCCGCTCACGTTTTTGTAGGAAATACCGTGACGTTTCCGAAACTTATCCAGCCAACCTGCAGATGCTTTAAAATCTGTGACTCCTAAACGATTTGCCACTTCTGCTGCCTTGTGTCGAATAGCGTGTCCAGAAATAGGAAATCCTTTGTTTCGAGCTGCACAAAACCATTCAAAAACAATTTTGTCTAGGCTCCCGCTCGATGAAGCGAGGCGCCTTTTAAGGTGAGTTGCACTTAAATTAGATTGCCATTCACTTAAAATTTCATCCCTCCTTTTTAATAAGTCAGCAACCTGGGTTTTTGAATAAAACCTTCACTGCCGAACAAAATAAAACTGCTTCCACCACACGAATTAGAAAAAAACAAGCGCCAGAGTTATGGTCGTGGATTCGCGGAGGATGAAAAAAAAAAGCGCGTCCTTAACTTTTCACTTGCGGATACAAAGTGTGATTTTTATTTTTTTCTATTGCTTTTATAAGAACATATCGGTTTTGGTTTGCACAGAAAAACGGATGTAAGCCAGACGCTCATTAAAGCGGCCTACACACACGCTACGGATCGAATGGATCGGTTGCGATTCAAACAGATCGTCGTATGTGTGGGGTAGTTTGCTACAGATCGCAAATTTTCAAATGAGTTTGATATTCTTGCATTCGGTAGTGTGTGTGTGGCGCGGTTGAAAATGTTGCGATTCAAACAGATCGTCGTGTGTGTGGCACAGTCTGCTACAGATTGCAAGATATCAAATGAGTTTGATATTCTTGCGATCGGTAGCGTGTGTGTGGCGCGGTTGACGATGCCTAGGAAACGTACACCCGAAGTTGTTAGAGTGCATCTATGCAGTCTGTTTATATGTTTATGATTGTATTTATGATTCGTATGTGCACAAATGTATGTTATAGAACTGTGAACATCGAATCATAAAATGAAACAAGCCATAAAATGAAACAAGCAATAAACTCTCGCAGGCAATAGGCAATAGAATTATGAGACCCTCATTCACATATTTGGGAATGCATGTATTTATATATGAATAAGTTATTAGGATCAGAAACCACTCCTGCATCCACAGTGAACGTTTCTTTTTCATTATCCTTTCTTTTCTTTTTCCACACAAATAAACACCACACAACAAAATTATTTTTTCTCCGCGATCCATCCTTACTCGGCGGCGAACAGCGTGAAATGAAGAACGCATACCGATCCACAAGTGTGTGGCGAAATGAGTTCAAACCGATCCATTCGATCCGTAGCGTGTGTGTAGGCCGCTTAATCGGTTCCTTGGGTCGTATGTGCAATTATATTTTATGTTTTATTGTCGTCCGCGGGATGATAACTGTAGTTAATCCTTATCTATGTAGGACTATGTGTTTGAGTTTGATCGTAGCTCAAGCAGGTCAAACAGATACATTCCTTCAAATAGACATTCACCCTATTAACAAAATTCACACATACAATGCAAAGTCTTTGGACTGGCACGCATGTTTTTTTCCATAAATGAGAAGAATTTACTATTTGCTGTAGACTGCAAGTAATAAAAAAGTACCGTTGCCAGAATATCCGTCTGATGACAAGTTTAATCTTGCTTTGGTGTCCGCCTAAGGGGAAATATTTTAAGTGCTGTCCGTGCCCGTTCAAAGGAATGTCCGTCCAAGGGAAATTGTAAACTATGCAACTTATATGGAGCGATTTCCGTTCAAAAAAAATTGTCCGTCCAAGGGAGGTGTCCGCAGTGGGAGATTTCACTGTATTCTCTTATGATGTGATAGACACACAACCTGAACGGAGTGCAGTGGTTTGGGTCGTTGATGTTCGTTCACTACTCTCAGGGGTGGTTGTCCTAGATAGGACGAGAGCCGACCAAAATCCGCGTTGGTTATAGTCAGTAGTAATTCGTTCGAGCACTTTAGTATTGCATACGCAGAGGATGAATTTTCTGTTGACCATATAACTGTGAGTGTTATGCCTGCAGCAGTACGTCTGGTCACTTTCCATTCACCTCTGTGTTGCATACTTTTTATCCGTATAGGAATTATTGTACTTTTTCTTGGCTATGAACGAATTTGAACTATAGACCTTCCACTCGACGGTCGATTGAATTTACAAATAAACTAACCGGTCTGAAACGGCAAACTGAAAAAGCATACCATGCACCAACATTAAACATAACCAAAAACTGTACGCCAATTGTTCGTCGTTCGGCACCGATTAGCCTGCACTCTTCGTTTATAAAATCAAAACGTTATCAATTTCCTCTGTCGCCAGCTAATGCACTGGCCGTGCATAAATCTCAGGCTTGCAAGTTGTTTTTGAATACTCAAAACAGCTGACTTCGTCCTTAGTTTATGTGGGACTCTCAAGAGTAACACCACTTCCCGGATTATTTTTAACAAACGAAAACAACGATCACAATTTCTACCATATTAATGAAAATAAAAATTACGCGGAATTGAAAACGGAATTCAAAAGCTTAGAAGAGGTTACAATCGAAATGGACGGTTTGAAAAATATATATTTGACTAGATCAGTGATAAAACAAGGAAGCCTGTTGTCAGCTGTATTCGGGGTTCGTTTATTTAAACACAAGTTCCGCCGGTAAATTTCACAGCTACATTGCTTGAATTGAGAGGAAGTAGTATGATACAGTCAAAGTGGTCCAAGCTTGCTACACCATCATATATATATACATGCACTACATATTATCAACTTTTCGGGATCTAAATTGACGAAAGCTGGCATTTCTTTGGACTTATCTTCGGATTGCAGCGCTATCAAATTCATCAAAATTGAAGAACGAAAATCTATACATTTGTCATCTTCTGTTTTAAATAGGGCTCCAGGGCTCCGTTTTGTCTCCGACACTCTTTCTTATTTTTATAAATGATCTCTTGTCTGTTACTTCTAATCCAATTCACTCCTTCGCTGACGACAGTACCCTCAGCTTCTCATATTCGTTCACCAGATTACGACCCTGCACTTCGGTTGTAGATAATGAGCGGCAGTGTATGTTAAGCTCATTAAATTCCGATATCGACAGCATCATCCAATGGGGTAAAAACAATAGAGTGGAATTTAATGCATCCAAAACACAATGCTGTCTCTTGTCGTTAAAGCGTATAAATAACCCGCAGCCATTATCCATGAATGGCACTTGCATCTCAGAAACTGAAAAGCTTTCCATCCTGGGTATGAGTGTTGCTCACAATCTTAGTTGGAGCGACCATATATTCAGTGTCGATAAGAATGCTGCGAAATGCCTAGGCTTCTTATACAGATGCAAGAAATATTTCTCACCCTTAGACCTGGCTACAATCTATAAGGCGTTCATTCGCCCCAAATTAGAGTTTAACGCTCATGTCTGGTCCGGTGCTTCCAAGACCTCATTGCACCTACTAGACAGAATACAAAAACGAGCCATAAAACTGATAGGTGACTCCAGCATTACCAAAACATTAGACTCGCTGGAACACCGCAGGAATGTTACCTGCCTCTCCCTGTTTTATCGTTACTACCACCAAAAATGCTCTGATGAAATAGCCAGTTGCATTCCACCCCTTCAACATTTCTCCCGCAATACACGTCTCTCTAGGAATGCTCACCAATATACCCTGAAGCCCGCTTTTGGACGTACTGTCAAATATAGAGAATCTTTCATTAACCGAACGACACGAATCTGGAACTCCCTGCCGGATTCGGTGTTCCCCCCTCAATGCAACTTGCAAGCATTTAAGATCAATGTCCATCGGCATCTCCTCTATTCCTCTTCCTTTCTATCTTCTGCCCGCACTGTGTTGCCGACATAATAAGGTTATTAGACCTTGAGTGCGCGCAAATTATTTAAAAAAAAAAATCCACGGACAGCGACAGCGACAGTGACGATAAATGCAGTGTTTCAAATTGCTCATTTTGATTAATTATAAAAATGTAATGTAACGTAAAAAAAAAACGGCTAAGTGCGAGTCGGACTCGCGCACGATGGGTTCCGTACCATCTGTATATATAAATATGAAATAGACTATGTATATACTATCTTCATGATGAGATAGAGTTGATAATTGAAGTGTCCATTGAATTCAAATCAATTATCTTACTTGATAGCAACGATGTGAAAAGGTGAATAACAATAATGGGAAATATGGGAAAAAGGTTTGCAGCTAGGATTAATTCATCAAGAACACAAACGAGATCAAAACTGGGAAGTTTGCTACTGGTTGTGGGATATTGTCGACTATCCTTAGTTCAGTATGTGACCAAGGGGATTTTTTGAATGAAAATCATGTCTGTTGTATGGGAGCCCCCCTGAAATATTCATTTTGTTCTGTTTTTAGTATTTGTCGTGGTAGCGGCAACAGAAATACATCATATGTGAAAATTTCAACTGTCTAACTATCACGGTTCATGAGATCCAGCCTGATGACAGACGGACGGACATTTCCGTTTTACCTTTGGGTACGGAACCCTAAAAAAGGAAAATGTAATATTAAATACATACACGCATTCAAAACAATTTATAAGTTTTTTGTTCTCATTCCATCGCAAAATATTGTAGGTCATTTTCAATGGTTCATTCCCACTTCGCCAATTCCCATTTCGCCATTTCCCACTTTGCCAATTCCCACTTTGCCAATTCCCACTTTGCCAATTCCCATCTCGTCAACTATTTCGCCAATCGTTTCAGGCATATGTATATACAAATAAATTCATTCATTCATTCATTCATTCATTCATTTGATTTATTCAACTCTGTACAATTATAAGTTATAAAACTTTTGGTCTTGTACAGGAAAATACAAATTTACAATTTATAGGTGTATTCTTAAATTATTCCGTAAGTTGACAATATATAAAAGTTAAGTGAAAAAAGAAAAGGAATGTAACTAGGTAAAGAAGTGTATACAATAGAAGGAAGAAAAGAAAAAAGAAAGATAATATCTAAATAGACATAGAAGTAGATTATAGTTATAGTTTAAAGTTTGAAGTTTGAAGCCGACATGTTGTTAATAACTACTAGCATAGTATTGGAAAAGCCCTTTTTTAAAGTGTTTCTCCACGCTCACACCCCTTAGATTTATGGGAAGATTATTCCAGAGACCGACTGCATTTATGAAGAATTGACGTCTACTAATCAAAAATCTATATCTCGGAGGTATTATTTTCAGGGTTCTTTGCGACCGAGCGAATTTTATTTTGCTTGTCAAGTAAGTAGGAGCTTTATTGTGAACAATCTTGTGTAGTAAGAGGACCGTTCTGTATTTTAAAAGCGCATCTAGGGTACAGCCAGCGATTTTTTTGGTAAATCCGGAAATGTGGTCATATCGTTTCAGATTAAAGACATATCTAGCACAGTTATTTAACGCGACATTAAGTTTCCTCGACGAGACTGAGTCCAAACATGCAAAAATTTCACTACCATATAGCACAGTAGGTAAAACGAAGGATTGAATCAGTTTGAGTTTTACAGCGGGAGGTAGACACAATTTTGTGGGGCTTAATCCCCTTAGGATGCCATATATTTTTGAAACAATAAAGTTTATATGATCATTCCAGTCGAGCTTATGATTGAAGTACACTCCCAGATTTTTTATTTTGTCAACAAACTGGATTGTTTCATTATTGAGTACAACATTGATGGGAGGTAACTCTAAATGGGTTTTGTCTATTCTAAGTGCCTTGGTTTTAGATGGATTAAGACTCAAACGGTTGTGCTGTGACCATAGATAGATGTTATTTAAATCCGAGTTAATGACACTAACATTTGATGAAACATCTGACTTAGTAAACTTTTTATATAACTGGACATCGTCGGCATAAATATGGTAGTCACAATTGTGTATCTGTTTATGGATGTCATTTATGAAGAGGGTAAAAAGGAGAGGTCCCAGAACGGATCCTTGGGGTACACCTGACGTAAGGGGTAGACATGTAGAAATTTTGTCGTCATAGTAGACGGTTTGATTCCTATCTTGAAGATATGATCCTACAAGTTGACACGCGTAACGATCAAAGGCGAATTGATTCTTTAACTTGTACAGAAGTATAGGGTGGCTTACTGAATCAAAAGCTTTCGAGAAATCTAAGAATATGATTAGAGAAATCATATCTTCATCAATACCAGCTCTTACGTCATCAGAAACCTTAAGTAATGCAGTGATGCAGTTATGCTTTTGTCTAAAGCCTGATTGGTTATTATCAATTAATTTGGTTTTATCGAGGAAAAGTTTAATTTGATTGCAGATCACTTTTTCAAAAACTTTACTTAGGAAGGGAAGAATAGCAATGGGTCTAAAATCGTGGTTTCCCTGAGAGTGCGATTTTGGTATGGGTAAAATTTTTGCTTGCTTCCATATCGAGGGGAAAATACCTGTTGTTATTACTGTGTTGAAAATATGCGTGAGGTGTTTAAGTACAACAGGTAACAAAATTTTTACGAATTTGGGGTGGATTTCGTCAAGCCCTACAGAATTTGATTTAACGGCAAGGATGGCCTCACCAACTGTGATTTCATCAACACACTGAAAAGAGAAGGATTGCGAAGTTCCGGTGTTTGTTGTTTCGCCCCCAAAGAAGGAAAAGTCGATAGGATCTTTATTTGCAGGTGCACTGCTTACAAACTTTTTATTGAGCTCATTAACGTCGACACCAGTACGGACCGGCTCACTTTTAGTTAGGCCAATTTGCTTTATAGATTTCCAGAATGCAGCACTTGACTTATTGGAGTCAAATTTAGCTTGATAATACTGACACTTGCTTCTACGGATCAGACACGTAACATGATTTCTCATTTGTCGATAAACATTGTACATGAAAGAGCATTTGTATCTACGCCATCTGTAATACAACAGATTGCGTTTTCGTATCATGTCCTGAATCTCTTGGGTAAGCCAAGGAATACTGGGATTTCTCACTTTTTTCGTCTTAACGGGTACATGATTGTCAAGTAAGTAGTCAATATTGTTTTTAAACACCGAAAGTTGAAAATTCACATCTGACGTACAATACAGTGGCGACCAGTTAAGACTACAACAATCTGCAAACAACTTATTGACATTAACAGATGAGAAGTGACGAAAATTAACAAACGCTTCATTAGTACATGGAGGGACGACATTCAATGACTGGCTGACTGCTTTTACCTTGAAATGTTTTTTGGCGTATATTGCAGCACCCCCACCAGGCCTACAAATCCTATCGGAACGATACATTGTGTACCCATTCAATTTGAAAAGGTCAGAACACATTTCCGGCTTTAACCAATTTCAATTTATTATATTTCTTATCAAACTTAATGATCAGGGTGAATTTCGTCTCAATCGGTGAACAAGTTTAATTCGAACGCAATGTTATTTTATTCAAATTAAATTAATGTGATATTTAATCAAATCAATAAATTGCAGATTTGTTATATCCATGTTAAGTAATCGCTGTTTAACCTTTGTGTGCATATTCACCAAGGCATTTGTCCATATTGTCAACACCTCCTTTGCTTCTATTGTGATCGAGTATCATTTTTGGCTTTTTTTAGGACCCTCAATTTTGATACTGTAATGGGAAGTGGAAAGAAGCACAACCGATTTGTTCTTTTTCGGAATATATGTTGCTTATGTTGCTGCTTAATCCAATTGGTGTTTCTACTGCTCTTCCTTTTGGACTATTAAATTCGGCTGGTACGGATGTATGTCCTTTGTTTACAGTGCAAAATATTGACAAATTGTAGTCTAACATCAGAGTAGAAACCAAATTTATAGCTTGTAAAAAAGTTGTCACATACGATGTTTCGAGCACTTCCACGGAACAGATTGCAGCACAAATCTTTGACCACACGCTCACCTTGATTTTTTTTCTCTTTCGCCAGAAGGTGCCCTACCAGTATGTATTTGTCCTTTGACTGGATAAGAAGTAATAGCTTCACATACCCACCAGCCTTAATACCATGGCCGGTTTTGAAGGAATATTGAGTGAATCCGCTGCCAACACGATAAGGATAAAGTTGTTCATCAACAGTGACATTGGCTCCTGCTTTATAGTTATCCTGGAGGTTGCTGGCGCGTATTTCCATTATCAAATCTGATAAAACGACTGAAAGCCCAAAAACGTTGGAGACTTCAACTGTCTAACTATCACGGTTCATGAGATCCAGCCTGATGACAGACGGACGGACATTTCCGTTTTACCTTTGGGTACGGAACCCTAAAAAAGGAAAATGTAATATTAAATACATACACGCATTCAAAACAATTTATAAGTTTTTTGTTCTCATTCCATCGCAAAATATTGTAGGTCATTTTCAATGGTTCATTCCCACTTCGCCAATTCCCATTTCGCCATTTCCCACTTTGCCAATTCCCACTTTGCCAATTCCCACTTTGCCAATTCCCATCTCGTCAACTATTTCGCCAATCGTTTCAGGCATATGTATATACAAATAAATTCATTCATTCATTCATTCATTCATTCATTTGATTTATTCAACTCTGTACAATTATAAGTTATAAAACTTTTGGTCTTGTACAGGAAAATACAAATTTACAATTTATAGGTGTATTCTTAAATTATTCCGTAAGTTGACAATATATAAAAGTTAAGTGAAAAAAGAAAAGGAATGTAACTAGGTAAAGAAGTGTATACAATAGAAGGAAGAAAAGAAAAAAGAAAGATAATATCTAAATAGACATAGAAGTAGATTATAGTTATAGTTTAAAGTTTGAAGTTTGAAGCCGACATGTTGTTAATAACTACTAGCATAGTATTGGAAAAGCCCTTTTTTAAAGTGTTTCTCCACGCTCACACCCCTTAGATTTATGGGAAGATTATTCCAGAGACCGACTGCATTTATGAAGAATTGACGTCTACTAATCAAAAATCTATATCTCGGAGGTATTATTTTCAGGGTTCTTTGCGACCGAGCGAATTTTATTTTGCTTGTCAAGTAAGTAGGAGCTTTATTGTGAACAATCTTGTGTAGTAAGAGGACCGTTCTGTATTTTAAAAGCGCATCTAGGGTACAGCCAGCGATTTTTTTGGTAAATCCGGAAATGTGGTCATATCGTTTCAGATTAAAGACATATCTAGCACAGTTATTTAACGCGACATTAAGTTTCCTCGACGAGACTGAGTCCAAACATGCAAAAATTTCACTACCATATAGCACAGTAGGTAAAACGAAGGATTGAATCAGTTTGAGTTTTACAGCGGGAGGTAGACACAATTTTGTGGGGCTTAATCCCCTTAGGATGCCATATATTTTTGAAACAATAAAGTTTATATGATCATTCCAGTCGAGCTTATGATTGAAGTACACTCCCAGATTTTTTATTTTGTCAACAAACTGGATTGTTTCATTATTGAGTACAACATTGATGGGAGGTAACTCTAAATGGGTTTTGTCTATTCTAAGTGCCTTGGTTTTAGATGGATTAAGACTCAAACGGTTGTGCTGTGACCATAGATAGATGTTATTTAAATCCGAGTTAATGACACTAACATTTGATGAAACATCTGACTTAGTAAACTTTTTATATAACTGGACATCGTCGGCATAAATATGGTAGTCACAATTGTGTATCTGTTTATGGATGTCATTTATGAAGAGGGTAAAAAGGAGAGGTCCCAGAACGGATCCTTGGGGTACACCTGACGTAAGGGGTAGACATGTAGAAATTTTGTCGTCATAGTAGACGGTTTGATTCCTATCTTGAAGATATGATCCTACAAGTTGACACGCGTAACGATCAAAGGCGAATTGATTCTTTAACTTGTACAGAAGTATAGGGTGGCTTACTGAATCAAAAGCTTTCGAGAAATCTAAGAATATGATTAGAGAAATCATATCTTCATCAATACCAGCTCTTACGTCATCAGAAACCTTAAGTAATGCAGTGATGCAGTTATGCTTTTGTCTAAAGCCTGATTGGTTATTATCAATTAATTTGGTTTTATCGAGGAAAAGTTTAATTTGATTGCAGATCACTTTTTCAAAAACTTTACTTAGGAAGGGAAGAATAGCAATGGGTCTAAAATCGTGGTTTCCCTGAGAGTGCGATTTTGGTATGGGTAAAATTTTTGCTTGCTTCCATATCGAGGGGAAAATACCTGTTGTTATTACTGTGTTGAAAATATGCGTGAGGTGTTTAAGTACAACAGGTAACAAAATTTTTACGAATTTGGGGTGGATTTCGTCAAGCCCTACAGAATTTGATTTAACGGCAAGGATGGCCTCACCAACTGTGATTTCATCAACACACTGAAAAGAGAAGGATTGCGAAGTTCCGGTGTTTGTTGTTTCGCCCCCAAAGAAGGAAAAGTCGATAGGATCTTTATTTGCAGGTGCACTGCTTACAAACTTTTTATTGAGCTCATTAACGTCGACACCAGTACGGACCGGCTCACTTTTAGTTAGGCCAATTTGCTTTATAGATTTCCAGAATGCAGCACTTGACTTATTGGAGTCAAATTTAGCTTGATAATACTGACACTTGCTTCTACGGATCAGACACGTAACATGATTTCTCATTTGTCGATAAACATTGTACATGAAAGAGCATTTGTATCTACGCCATCTGTAATACAACAGATTGCGTTTTCGTATCATGTCCTGAATCTCTTGGGTAAGCCAAGGAATACTGGGATTTCTCACTTTTTTCGTCTTAACGGGTACATGATTGTCAAGTAAGTAGTCAATATTGTTTTTAAACACCGAAAGTTGAAAATTCACATCTGACGTACAATACAGTGGCGACCAGTTAAGACTACAACAATCTGCAAACAACTTATTGACATTAACAGATGAGAAGTGACGAAAATTAACAAACGCTTCATTAGTACATGGAGGGACGACATTCAATGACTGGCTGACTGCTTTTACCTTGAAATGTTTTTTGGCGTATATTGCAGCACCCCCACCAGGCCTACAAATCCTATCGGAACGATACATTGTGTACCCATTCAATTTGAAAAGGTCAGAACACATTTCCGGCTTTAACCAATTTCAATTTATTATATTTCTTATCAAACTTAATGATCAGGGTGAATTTCGTCTCAATCGGTGAACAAGTTTAATTCGAACGCAATGTTATTTTATTCAAATTAAATTAATGTGATATTTAATCAAATCAATAAATTGCAGATTTGTTATATCCATGTTAAGTAATCGCTGTTTAACCTTTGTGTGCATATTCACCAAGGCATTTGTCCATATTGTCAACACCTCCTTTGCTTCTATTGTGATCGAGTATCATTTTTGGCTTTTTTTAGGACCCTCAATTTTGATACTGTAATGGGAAGTGGAAAGAAGCACAACCGATTTGTTCTTTTTCGGAATATATGTTGCTTATGTTGCTGCTTAATCCAATTGGTGTTTCTACTGCTCTTCCTTTTGGACTATTAAATTCGGCTGGTACGGATGTATGTCCTTTGTTTACAGTGCAAAATATTGACAAATTGTAGTCTAACATCAGAGTAGAAACCAAATTTATAGCTTGTAAAAAAGTTGTCACATACGATGTTTCGAGCACTTCCACGGAACAGATTGCAGCACAAATCTTTGACCACACGCTCACCTTGATTTTTTTTCTCTTTCGCCAGAAGGTGCCCTACCAGTATGTATTTGTCCTTTGACTGGATAAGAAGTAATAGCTTCACATACCCACCAGCCTTAATACCATGGCCGGTTTTGAAGGAATATTGAGTGAATCCGCTGCCAACACGATAAGGATAAAGTTGTTCATCAACAGTGACATTGGCTCCTGCTTTATAGTTATCCTGGAGGTTGCTGGCGCGTATTTCCATTATCAAATCTGATAAAACGACTGAAAGCCCAAAAACGTTGGAGACTCATTCAAAGCACGATACAACGGATGTAAGTTAGTTTTCCATAGATCAGTTGTGTGTGACACCAGCTAACAAAAGTATGCCCAGATAAGCGTCAAATCCAGTTGTAGTAATAGTTTTCCATATACGAAGTGGTCTTGTTTGATTTTCTTCGTGTTCACGATCGCACTGGATAGCTTTTCTATTGATTTTGCGAATTATTATATCACACATTTCAGTTGACATCAACATTAAGATCTTTTGTTCTAAGTGCTGGTCCAGTGTTCGAGCTTCTTAGAATATTATGCGACAAAAATCGGCAAGGTTGTGGTGGTTGGTTTGACCAAATTTTACCATCTCTAGCTGTATAATTATTTACAGAAGATTCAATTGAGCTACTTCCAATTCTTGGTCCGAATCAGTCTCACTAACAGGATTATATTCTGGTAACTGCAATCCCTCGGCGTCTAAGTCTCCTACATTCACATTATTGTATTCACTGTCGCCCTCTTCGTCCGCCATTGCACTTCCATATGTATCTTGCTCATCTTCACTATCAACTTCCAAAAATTCCTCTAATCTTTGGCTTATTCTGTGTCTTCAAGGCTAAGTCCTTGCAATTGCCGGGGAGTTAACCATTAACCATCAGCCATAATATAATTTTAATTTATTTTAATAAATGTATGTATGTATGTTGGCGTTACAGTCCATGAAGAAACTGAGCCGAGCTTCTCTCAATCACCCATGTTGTGTGTGATTTCATTTTCCCATAGGTGAAAGGGACCTACAGTTTATTGCCGGTTCCGAACGGCCAATTTCGAGAAGCTTATCATGACAACTATACTACAGAGGGTTTTGTCAGAACCCCGCTGAGGAGAAACACCGTGAAAAACACGTTCGATGACATGGCTGTGTCGGGATTCGATCCCGTGTCATCGGCGTCAGAGGCCAACACGCTACCCACTGCGCCACGGTGCTCTACAAAGGACAAAAGCTGCCGTTTATATTTGGGGTGCAAATAATTTGCTGTTATTGAATGTACATTGAAAATACTATTTTTGACTATCCGTTTCAAAAATTTTTTGTGACTATGTCCATGTCCATTCTCCAAGCCATTGTTTAAAATTGTATTCCATTCCTCCATCTGCCATTGAAAATTCGCTGGCCTATGTTTTGTTGATGAGTTTGCATATGGGCTATGCACGTTGCATATATTGAATACACTTTTAGATACTTTTTTACACTTTTATACATTTAAATACAGTTTTATACACTTTAATACGCTTTTTAACGGCAAAATGTATAAAAACCACAACGTGGGACATTTTAGCAACCCTGATGCTACTACATATATGCTACTGATAAACGACAGTCAAAAAGAAAACTTAAAGCCCAGCAATACTGTTCTGTGTGTACAAGAATTTATGATAAGCTTACAAAGAGTGCGCGCAAACTTGCAAACATTTATCCTTTTCTCCTGTTCCCCCCTTCTTTACATAACTTTAGTCGCTGACATTAACATTCTTACACTAGTATCCTATCTGACATACCCGTTCTTTCCGGACAAGCAAGTTCATTTAGATATTTCTTAAAATGCCATTAACAAATTCCATTGTTCTCTCATATTTTATCGAAAAGATAAATTGTCATTGCTTACTGTGAAATACAATGTGAGAAAATACCTCAAATATCTTTACATCTTACATGCGGAAATAAGAGTGCTAATAGCTTGAATCGAAAGAAAAAGTTTAAAGTAAGAAGCTACACTTAATTTGAAATATTAATTATTTAGACCATGGCTTTCGTACCATACAATATACATTAATCCTTAATTATATCGTGAAAAAAGAATTAATTAAAAAAACACAGAAACCTTTAGTCGTTCGGATGAAAGCGGGCAGTTGAAAAATCGATAGTTGTTTTCCCAATTGACTTTGGTTATAGCGGTAGAGCAGGGCAACATTTGCTTTCCTAAAAATAATTCAACTTTTGTGGTTATGTTTTATAGAATAAGCTTTTTTCGTCTCTGTTTAAATAGATAGATGGATAGATATTTAATTATTTCATTTAAAATTTACAAAAAATGTGCTATCGCAAAATTTACCTAATAGACTTACAGAGATGTGATTCATATCTTTCTACTGAAATATTAAACAAATTATTTAATTTGCAATGGTGAGAATGATAGAATACAATAAGCTGAGGAAAACAAATGAAAAAAAAAACCTCAAATGAAAGTTGGAAAAACAAGTGTTGCATTATAACAGGTTCAGCTGGTTGATTAAAGGATTGTCTGAAATATTGCATTTAGTCATGAAACTATCATTAAGTTTGCAAATCCTGGATGAGAGCAATCCGACATTAGCTCTAGTGTGTAGATGTAGTGTTGAGTAATGCCAAGGCAAATTTAACATCATTTTTAGGGTTCCGTACCCAAAGTTAAAACGGAACCCTATTACTAAGACTTCGCTGTCCGTCCGTCCGTCCGTCTGTCACCAGGCTGTATCTCATAAACCGTGATAGTTAGACAGTTGAAATTTTCACAGATGAACAAAATGAATATTTAAGGGGGGCTCCCATACAACAGACATGATTTTCATCCAAAAAATCCTGCCTGCAACCAAGATCTATCATTTGATGAGGTAACATACATAGTCTCTTTCATATTTATATATAGGTACAGATGGTACGGAACCCTTCGTGCGCGAGTCCGACTCGCACTTGGCCGGTTTTTAATAGCTTGTTTTGCATTTGTTGTAGCTTTTTAATGTGGCACTTAGCACAGTTGCCCCAAGCCTGACAGCCGTATATAGTTTTATGAATTATAATTTTATTTTCTAATGAAAGACATGACTTTCTATTAATAAACGGATATAGTATTCTTATTCCAATGTTCACTTTATTAAGTGTTTCGGTGATGTGGCTCTTAAAAGTCAATCTTGGGTCAAGATATATGCCCAGGTATTTTACGGAAGATTTCCACCTTATTGCGTGACCGTTGATAGTAAATTGACTTACTTACTTACTTAACGGGCGCTACAGTTCGGTGTGAACCTGGGCCTCAACCAACATGCCTCTCCACCTAGCACGATCTTTCGCTAGTCTTTTCCAATGCCGCACGCCCAGTTGGTTGAGGTCCCCTTCCACCTGTGCGCGCCACCTCAGGTGCGGCCGTCCTCTATTTCTTCGTCCCTCGGGGTTGTATTCAAAGACTCTACGGGCTGGAGCTGTGGTGCCCATTCGCTCTACATAGCCTAGCCATCTTAGGCGTTGGATCCGTAGACGCCTGACCAGACTCATGTCGCTGTACAACCCGTACAGTTCGTGATTGAATCTTCTCCTCCAAACCTCCTCTGTGCTTATGGGACCGAAAATCGAACGCAGAATCTTTCTCTCGAAACGACCAAGGATTTCCTCATCCGCTTTAGATAAAGTCCATGTTTCTGCGCCGTATAACAGGACCGGGATAATTAAGGTCTTATATAAGGTCAACTTGGTCGTACGAGAGAGGGCTCTACTTCTCAGTTGCCTCTTGAGCCCAAAGAAGCGGCGGTTGGCAAGAGTAATTCTGCGCTTGATTTCGAAACTGGTGTCGTTGTTCCAAGTCACCGCGGAGCCGAGGTATATGAAGTCCTTAACTACCTCGAACTTATATCTGCCAATATGCACGTTCTGTCCAAGACGTCGGTGGTAAATGTCCTTTTTCGATGACAGCAGATATTTAGTCTTGCCTTCATTAACTGCCAAACCAATTTTTGCCGCCTCCATCTCAATACTCGCAAACGCCTCATTGACATCTCGCTGCGATCTACCTATTATGTCAATGTCGTCGGCGTATGCAAGGAGTTGCGAGGATTTGAAATAGATTGTGCCTCTTGTATTGGCCTGTGATTTTTGCACAATCATTTCTAATATGATGTTAAAAAAATCACACGACAACCCATCGCCCTGTCTAAATCCTTTCTTGACTTCGAAACTATCGGTCAGTTCTGCATCGATTCGGATGGAGCAGCGAGCATTTTCCGGGGTCATCCTGCATAGTCTGATGAGCTTAGCAGGGATGTCAAAAGTAAACATCGCATTATATAGTTCGTCTCTAATTACGCTGTCGTATGCGGCCTTGAAGTCGACAAATAGGTGGTGAGTGTCGACTTGAAATTCATTGGTTTTCTCCAGGATCTGCCGTAGTGTGAAGATTTGATCGATGGTGGACTTCCCTGGCCTGAAGCCACACTGATAACGACTTATCAGCTTGTTTACGAATGGCTTCAGGCGTTCACACAAAACGGCAGCGAAGATCTTGTATGCGACATTAAGGAGACTTATTCCTCTATAGTTGGCGTAGTCCAAGGGATCTCCTTTCTTGTGGATCGGGCAAACAATGCTGAGACTCCATTCCTCGGGCATGCTTTCCTCTGACCATATCTTACAGATGAGCCGGTGCATGCTCCTAACCAGCTCACCGCCAGCCGCTTTGAAGAGCTCAGCAGACAGTCCATCTGCGCCAGCAGCTTTATTCGACTTGAGTTTCGACATGGCAATCTCAACTTCGTCGAGGTCAGGGGGACAGAATTCTCTGCGGTCTCCGTCGATTAGAAATGGATCATTCTGCCTGACAGCGGTATATTGACTAACATCGCCGTAATACAGTCTGCAGAAGTGGTTTTTCCATATTCTCAGCATCGACTGCGGTTCTACTACTAGGTGTCCGTTCTCATCCCTGCAGGCTTCCGTTCTGGCTTTATAACCTTGGCATGTTCGCTTTATCTGTTGATAAAACTTTCGAACGTCACGCCTGCAGTAACACCTCTCCTAATCCTCAATCGCGCGCTTCTCGTGCTCTTTCTTCTTTCTTCTAAGAATCTTATGCTCCTCCCTTCTTTTTAACTCGTAGAGCTCACGAGGTCCTCTTGTCCTTTTATGCAGCGAGGCCTTATTCGCATCCTGCTTCCCTGTATGAATCCTCCTGCACTCGTCATCGAACCAGGCGTTTCTTCGTGGTGGAGCCTTGAGACCCAAGACTTCGGATGCAGAGCTTTTCAGGGCTTGTTTGCAAAGGCTCCACTGCTGTTCTATTGATAAAGTGGAGGATTGAGGTGTATCGGAGAGCTTAAGGGAGACGCGGTTGGCAAAAGCACTGGCGATCTCCGGCGATAGTAGCTTTCCGACGTCATAACTTTGTATTCTTACTCTACTCCGTTGCGTTCGTGATATCCGTAATCGCATCTTGGCTACTACAAGATAGTGGTCCGAGTCGATGTTAGCCCCTCGGAAAGTTCGAACATCAAGAATAGCGGAGGAGTGTCTGATGTCGATCGCGATGTGATCAATCTGGTTGGTAGTCGATTGATCAAAAGACCGCCAGGTGCCTTTGTGTATATCGAGGTGTGGGAAGCGTGTACTGGCTAGAAGAAGATTTCGCCCCGTAGCAAGATCAATCAGCCTGTGTCCGTTATCGGAGGTGGTGTCTTGTAGGCTATGTTTGCCGATGACTCGTTCAAATATGCTTTCCTTACCCAGCTTAGCATTGAAGTCTCATAGTACAATTTTGATGTCATAGCTGGGACATTGGGCATACGTTCTGTCTAGGAGATCGTAGAACTCATCTTTGACTGAGTCATCCTTGTCTTATGTGGGGGCGTGGACGCAGATCAGGCTGATGTTAAAAAATTTAGCCTTGATACGGATTGTTATGAGGCGTTCGCTCACATGCCGAAAGCTTATGACTTTTTGCCTTAGTCCACCTCGAACAACAAATCCGCATCCAAACAATCGTTGCCCTCTCTCCCTATAGCAGTCGCCAAAGTAAATATCGCAGTTTTTCCATTCCATCGCATTTCCTGGATGGCGGTGATGTCCGCTTTATAGCGGTCTAGGGCGTCCGCAAGTTGTTCGGCTGCACGTGGCCTGTTAAGGGACCTAACATTCCACGTACAAAGCCGAAGATCATTGTCCTTTTTCCGTTTTTTGCAAGGGTCGTCAACATAAATCCGGTCCGTTATATCCGAGGCTTGTGGTTGTTTCGGAATTTGTGTTTTTTTTTACGGTTACGGCTTACTAGGCCGTAGCCCAACCGACTAATCCTGTTTTTGTTTTTTGGCGCAGGAGGCTCGCCATTCGCCCTTCCCCGTCTGCAATTTCCACAGGAAATCTCTTCTCGCTTTTTAGCAGGCCAGCATACGTCGGATAGATGCTACCCCTACGAGGCCTTTGTTAGTCCTTTGCCATCCACCACCTCTTCTAGCTGTTTAAATATATTTACAAAAGATCCGAATATTCGTTTCGGCCGTTTTTCAAAATCGCAATTTATGAAATATCTTTCTGTATCTGTAACTTGTTTATTTTCTCTCGATAAGACGTTGTGTAGGTCCCGGATGAAAAGGATATTTTAACACGAGAAAGTCGGGGAAAAAAGAAAGAAAATTGTAATGCATCTGCATTTTGAGCGTAACCTTACCACGAAATGCGATTGCACAATTTTGTCCTTGTCATGGATGGGCAAAGTACCTGACGACATACCCGAAGTATATTTTTGAGACACAAGAAAAGTTTCAGTAACATAGCACTTATCTTTGTCTAGGATGAGGGCTGGAAGTTAAATAGAACCAATTATTATCAGGAGGGTTGGCTTGCAACAGGCAATATTCGAGGTATTGTGGGTGTAACATTTACGACATCGCACTGTCGAAAAAATGTCGAATACCCATTACGAACAAACTACAATCTACGTGGCCATAGATCAGATGTAAGTTTATAAATTGCATCTATCTGTCACAACTGTGTATAAATGTGCAATGGATGTTTGAATCTATTCAAGGTAATACTGGTGAAATGGAATGAGCCGTATCAGAAACTGGCCTCATGCGATAGCTCTGGCATCATTTTTGTTTGGATTAAATACGAGGGTCGTTGGTCAATAGAATTGATCAATGATAGGAATACACCTGTTACACATTTCTCATGGTCGCATGATGGTCGTATGGCACTTATATGTTATCAGGATGGATTCGTTCTGGTTGGTTCAGTGGCTGGACAGAGATATTGGTCGTCAATGCTTAACTTGGAATCGACAATTACATGCGGAATATGGACCCCCGATGATCAGCAAGTGTATTTTGGAACCACCCAAGGACAAATCATAGTGATGGATGTGCATGGTGCAATGGTGTCGCAAGTGCAATTGTGCAATGATGTCGGGATAACTTCCATGTCGTGGTCCTGTGAAAAGTTTAAAATGGAAGAAGGCGAGGAGGCGGAACCAGGTGTAGTGAATGCTTGTAAGTAGAAAAAACTATCATACCAACTACCAAAAGTATACGATTTTCTCATCTAGCTAAAAGGACATTCGTTTTGGCTGTTAGTTTTCAAAATGGATATATTTATTTATTGAAATCATTCGACGATGTGTCGCCCGTTCATATCGATACCGGTCTAAATGGTTCATTAGGCCTAGTCATGGAATGGAGTAATTCAAGGGAGTTATTGGCCGTAGCTGGTACACAAAATCCCAATCATTCAGCAGACACTCAGGGCTCACCGATTTTTACAAATATTTTAAAATTTTATACTGAAAGTGGAAATCTTTTATACACGACGCGAATACCTAATACGGCAGCAGCTGTTTCAGCTTTAACCTGGGGTCACAATGATAAAAGGCTATTTATAGCTACCGGAACTCAAGTTCATATTGCTTGGGTCTCGCGGAGGGTTGCATCTTTGCAGCTATTGTGTCGTCTACAAATTCAAGCAAGTATTGGTTCTGAATCTACATTGCCATTATTGCCTTTACCGTCAAGGATAAAGTCTTTGATTGGAAATCTGTTTGCTCAAACCATACGGGTATGTGTTTTTATTACACTTTTCCTATTTTCTTATACTTAACAATCATTTCATAGTGTTGCGTACCTGATTTGAAGTATTTAAGGGAATTTGTGGCACGCCCGCCCATAAGTTCCACGCGCTTGCATTGTACAATGATAAGACATGACGACGATTCAAATCTAAGCTCGGGAACTTGTTACACGTTATATTTAGAGTATTTAGGTGGGCTTGTTCCACTGCTAAAGGGTAAGAGGACATCAAAAATTCGACCAGAATTCGTTATCTTTGATCCACAAGTTGACGGTAATACTACGAGTTTTTATTAAATAAGACAGTTCTGGTTGAAACTTATTAATTTTGTGAACAATAGATGCTTCCATGTTTTCACAATACTCCTCGGATGCGAAAAGCTCATCTGGCTCGGGCTCACATCAGTCGACGGCAACTGGAATAAGTGGACGAACTGATTCGTCTGATAGCGATTATGAAGAAAGATTTAAAAGCTCTCCCCGAACTCCGAGAAAGCGAAAGTTGCGTTCGAAAAAGCGCAATGCAAATACTTCGGATGTGAGGACAACTGGAACAGATGCTGAAAATTTAGATGAATTGGCGTACATTGATACACTTCCAGAGGTTCGAAAATATACTTACATATGTGCTTCATCTACAGTAGGAGAAAAACTTCTTTTTTTTTCTGTTTTTATTTTCTACAGGAAGTCAAGCTAGTGGAGGTTACGTCGAATATTTGGGGAACGAAATTCAAAATTCATGGACTTGCAAAAACCGTCCCAGCCAATTTAGGCCAAGTAACATATAAAACGTCCCTGCTTCATTTGCAGCCCCGACAAATGACATTGGTCATAACCGAGCTTAGAGATGACTACCCACCAGGCCCGGATCCGACGTTCAATCCAAATGTATTTTCTGAGGATGAAGATGAATCGGCTATAATGAATCAAAGCACTGACGACCGGACAGAAACAAAGTTCAGTGCAATCCCTCGACGATTTAATGATAATTCACCTCCGATAGCTCCAATGTCGCCGAGACCCAATAGGATTGTCACCAAACGCAAAAACTCACGTCAGGGTGCCGTTGGCATGAGTCCACTGGCACGAGCTGAATCGTACGATGACGATTCGTCAAATGAATCTCAAGACTCCGGAAGTAATAAAAACAGCAACGCAGTAAGTCACAGTGCGTCGACAAGTAGTAGTAATTCTACTTGCAGCAAATTCATACGGCCGAAGCACATTGACACTTCACTGGGCAATGCTATAGTCAGTCGGGCGGGAACATCGTATTCGAGTTTTAAAAGTCCAAACAACAGGTCATCAACAAACAATTCCTGCCAATCGAGACATGCCATATCGCCGTTGTGCTGTGAAGGATCCGTACCGACACTGCAGTCACCCAAAAATGCTGTTGCTCCGAGCGACATAATATTCGAAAGACCGCCAGCCTCGGGGCAAACAACACTCATGAGCTATTCCACCAACAATGATTATGCAAACAACTTAGCTCACGTGAAGAATGCTCTGTTGTCCGAACAATCACGTACGAATTCGCACGTAAACCCTGTTCCATTGAATTTGAATCTCAATTTGGAACGAATCGACTCTAAAGTCAGAGAACGGGCATCTTCGTCAAAAAAGAAAGATCTGCTCTTCATAGACGAAGACACCCAGTCACCGGTTGCTCCTTGTGGCGGTGTTCCAACAGACATACGTATAAAGAGAACTCAGACGGTCGTTTCAATTGCTCCGGAGCTTCCGAATTCGATAACCCGAAGTTGTAGCGTTGGTTACTTGGATTCGGTGGAAATTGTTCCATCACATGAAGCATTACTGGCCCTGCGAAAGGAAGCCCCTAACAAGCGCTTAATATTAGTTGATAATAAAAAAACAACTCGCAGAAAAAAGAACAATGGAGTAAGTGCTATTCTAGTTGTAAGCACGCCTGTTTTATGTCTACGAGTCATTTGTTTTTTTTTTGTTTAGTATTTTCGCAAACCTAGGCTACATCAATCTGGCAAGTCGAAGAGCTTGGACTCGTGTATGATTCTCCCGTCGCCTGGTGACAAAGGTACTTCGAAAATTGATCAACCCCAAGCCAAACTTAGTTTAAGCGTAGGAGAAACTGGAAAAAGCTATAAAGCCTCTCCAAAACTGGTTGAAAGCGGTCTTGAAGACATATGCAGCGAAAGCGATAAACTAGATGAAAAGGAAGAGGACAATATGCCCAAGGCTGACAAACCTAACGCTAATCAGCAGCTATTTGAATCGTTTTGTCAACAACAAATTCGCAACGGCGAGACAATCCGAAAGAAGACTGATATATTCACCAGTTTTACAGATAGTCCGCTTTTTACCAGAAAACACAGGTTCGGCAATAGATCGGCTCAAAAGGAAAATTCTACAGAATCGCCTTCGTTGCGACGTAGGGCAGATAGTGGCTTTAACTTTGTCAAACAACTATCGGAAGTACGTTGGAAGCGAAAGGAAAACCAGAGCACCACTCAATCAGACGTTTCGTCTGTTAGTACCGCTCAAGTCGAAGCAACACCTGTTGAGTCAAAGACATCAGTTTCCCTGCATACACAGGTCCTAGCCTACACAAGTGCCATCATAAGACAACGATGACAGTATTTGTTGTTTTTGCTTTTTTCAGGCATTAACTACACTTGAGAACATAATAAGTCGTCTACGTGACTTGGATGAGGGAAGACTAACTCCGCCTTCATCGCCTCAGCGTATGCCACGCAGTTCACCGGCATCACCGGCCGTAAGTAAAAAGGCTAAACGACATCAAAGCTCATCGCCAATAAGGCACATTCTCAATTCGCCACTACTGAACCGAAGAAATCGTAAGAAGCAAATTGTTGAAAGCTCAGATGATGAAAGCAATTTCACTAATGCATCGGGTGAAGAGAATGGAGCATACAGTAAACAGTATAGGGATCTGGAAACGTTTCAGAAGGCACAACTCCGTCAAAAGGTTCGAAATGCATGAACTGAACATTTCTTTTAACGAATGATCTTAGGATCCTTTATTGCAGCTTAAACGTGGAAAAATCGAACCGAATGGGAATTCATCATGTTCTAGTCCGGCACCACTTCGACGTGAATTTGTTATGCATAATAAGGCACCGATGTGGAATGAGATGAGTCAGGTTTATCAATTGGACTTTGGAGGACGCGTTACCCAAGAATCTGCGAAAAATTTCCAAATTGAATTCCGAGGCAAACAGGTATTCGAACATTGTCTGGCTATAAACCTCATGTGGGCTTGTGAGGGGCCTAGTTTTAAACTCACTAAAAACCCAACCCTTCGAGTTAATTATTTGAATTTTTCCACTACAACTAAGTCAATTGACTTATCCAGCAGTTTTTCATTCTCGATGTAATCACATTTAGCAAGCAGCTTTCTAGAGAGAGTTGGAACGTTTTTATGTTTGTTTCATGGTACAACCCCAGACTTGTATACTGTGAGTCCAAGTATGTTTAAACACTTGCTTGTAGAGAAGCAGCTTGTTTTCAGTACTATGCGGGGAAGTTTTCCTAGTAGCCAGTACTTACTTACTTATCAGGCCAGCGATCCATGGAGGATCTAAGCCTGAGCTATAGCTGCCTTCCATCCTTGACGGTCCCGGGCACGCTGCTTCCAGTTGTCAAGACCAAGATGTTTTACATCCGCGATTACTTGGTCTTTATACCGGAGGTTCGGTCTTCCTCTTCTTCTCGAACCAGGAGCGTTGACGTCCATGCGCTCGATGTGACCGAGCCAGTGTAGTCGACGGATCCTTGCCTTCCGGACTACATCCACATCTTGGTACAGCGGTTGTGTCTTCTTCTCCATTCACCTTCCTCACAGACAGGACCAAATATCCGGCGCAGAATTTTTCTTTCGAAAGAACCCAACATCAGCTCCGCTGTCCTGCTTATCGTCCAGCTTTCGGCTCCGTACAGCAAGACTGGGAGAATGAGCGTTTTGTAAAGCATGACTTTGGTCTTTCGAGTGAGGAGTTTTGACCCCAGTTGTTTGGACAAGCCGAAGTAGCAACGGTTGCCAAGGGCGATTCTATGCCCTATGTCTATGTCATTTGTGGAATTTACGTTTGCCCCGAGGTAGATAAACTCCTTAACTACCTCGAAATTGTAGCTGTCAATTGTTATATTTTGTCCCAGGTGGTGAGCGACGGATTGGTTTTTGCTTGACAGCATGTATTTCGTTTTGTCCTCATTGATCTTGAGACCAACTCATTTTGCCAGTTCTTCAATCGCCGAAAACACGCGATGATGTCGATATCATACGCGTATTCTAGCAGCTGGATGGACTTGTAAAAGATAGTGTCTTCCCTGTTGATGCCAGCCCGTCGCACTATCTGCTCCAGCACCAGGTTGAAGAAGTCATATGACAGCGCATATCCTTGCCGAAATCCGGTGCATGTTTCGAATGGTTCCGAGGTCCTAGAACCGAATTCGGCCATTGCACCAAACAGTTCTTCACGATGAATGCTGCCGTATGCGGCCTTGAAATCGATGAAAAGATGGTGTGTATTGATTCGAAACTCGTTGGTCTTTTCCAGGATTTGTCGAAGTGTGAAAATTCGGTCTATCGTTGATTTGCCGGACCGGAAGCCGCACTGGTAGCTGCCGATTAGTGCGGTGCAAAATGGTTTTAGACGTTCACACAATACCCTGGACAGGATCTTGTATGCGACATTGAGCAGGGATATACCTCTATAGTTCTTGCAAGAGGTAGGATCACCTTTTTTGTGGATGGGGAATATAGAGCTGGTATTCCAGTCGTCGGGCATGCTTTCATCTTTACAAATTCTGTAGATGATCTGGTGCATGCTCCCTACCAGAACATCGCCGCCAGCCTTGAAGAGCTCTAATGGCAAGCCATCTGAGCCTGCGGCCTTGTTGTTCTTCAGCTTCTGAATAGTTGTGCCGACTTCTTCGATGCTGGGTGGGAGGACTACTTCAGCGGCTGGAGTTGGGATTTCCTCGGTCCCTACCACTCTCTCTCTTGGTCATGCTCGTTAAGCACCTGCGGGTCGGTGACAAGATTACCCTCGCAGTTTCGAAGAGCCAGGCTGCCCTTTTTGAAGCCTCCTGCAAGGCCCTTGGCTTTCTTGCAAAAGGCTCGTATTTCATGTTTATCCCTAGACTCCTTGATATCCTTGAGCTGGGAGGCTGCGAAGATTCTTTTCTTTTGTCGCAGTAGTTTTTTCTCCTCCCTTCTTCTGGCTCGGTACTCCTCTCGCGCTGCCCTGATTTTTCGCTGCAGCGTCTTTTGGTACGCTTCGTAGGTTGCTGCCTTTTTCTGTTCACATTCGCTATCATATAACGGGTTTCTTGCCGGCGGAGGCAGGGTGTTCTCGGCTACTTCCTGAATGGCTGTACGGCAATGCAGCCACATACCGTTTACATCTGTGCTCGACGTAGGCATACCGGAGAGCCTTTCGCTTAGCTGCTCCCAGTAGACCCTGGTAATCTCCGGTGTGCTCAGGCGTCCGATATCGAACGCCCTCATGATGCTCTGGTGCAGCTTTCTGACATTGGACGTTTGCCCCCCTGAATGTTCGGTGTTTTATGTTTTTTTTTTTTGTTACATCCGCACTCAAGGCTTATTCCCTATAACGTTTTTGAAGTTTGTGCGAGCGAAGGTAACAGGGAGAGGGAGAGTTTCGCGCAGGGTGATGTTTTTTGACACACAACCTGAACGGAGTACAGTGTTTTTTTGGGTCGTAGATGTTCGTTCACTACTCTTAGGGGTGGATAGGACGAGAGCCGACCAAATTTCGCGTTGGTTATAATTCACAGTAATTCGTTCATGCTCTTTTGGTGTTAATATTGCATACGCAGAGGATGAATTTCCAATTGACCATATACTGTGAGTGTTACGCCTACAGCAGTACGTTTGGTCGCTTTCCATTCACATACTTTTGCATACTTTTTTCCGTATAGGAACTGCTTTTTCTTGGCTATCATCGACGGTTGATGATGTTAACCACTGCACTACGGCCACCCCCGAGTGTCTTGCGTCAATGAGCACATGGATGATTTGGTTGGCGGTTCGACCATCCGGAGATCGCCAGGTTGCTGTGTGGATTCGCTTGCGGGGAAATCTTGTACTACTTATCACCGCATTACGAGCTGTCGCAAAGTCCGTGAATCGGAAGCCGTTATCTGACCACTCCGCTAAAGATGTTATCCTTACCGACTTTGGTATTGAAGTCCCCGAGTACGATTTTGACATCGTACTCCGGACAAGCTCCGTGGGGCTGATGGGGTCTTCAGCCTCTTCGGTAGGGGCGTGTGCACATATGAGGCTGATGTTGTAAAATCTGCCTTTGATGCGGATCACAGCCAGGCGATCACTTATAGGTTTAAAGTCGATGACCGCTTTCCCACGACAAATTGTGACAGCTGTAATATATGCCGCAATCCTCTTTCCTCATTATACCGTTTCCTATCCAGCGTATTTCCTGGATCGCAGTAATATCCGCCTTATACTGCGTGAGGGTTCTTTCCAGTTTATGAGCAGCTCCAGGAGTGTACAGGGTTCTGACATTCTAGGAGCATACTCGCATATCGTGTTCCTTTTTCGCGCCATGTCGTCTTTGAGAATCTGTCCGTTTATCTGAGGCATTTTGCTCTTCCTTAACTTGTTGTTTTCTTTACGTGGGCGGGCTGTTAGAACGCCGCCTTATTTTATAAGTCGGAGATAATCTTCTCCTTAGGGAAGGAGGCGGGCAAGCTCTTAGTTATCACTCAAATAGGCCTTTCGGCCTTATTTTCAAAAGTATACTACAGAATTATTTCATTGGTGAGCTATTGAGAAACCAATCGATGGTTTTCGGGGTCTGGTACTTGTATAGTCCAAGCGTTCGCAACTTCAACTTTTAAGCAGTTTACCGCAAATTGCTCACAATTTCGTGTATACGATCATATTCTTCAATTCCGATGATATTTTTCGGCGATGGTTGTGGCTTGGTTTCTCGCGTACCTTTGTTCTCTGGCGACGGTGCTTACTGCTTGTCTTTTTGGACTTTATCGCACGTATTTGTTGCGGACATACCATATAGACCTGTCGGAACTGAAACCGGCGTTGGAGAAAAAACGATTCTGGTTCTAGTATTTGATAGCCTATTTCACGCAAGTCTAAAATAACTTGGGCCATCAAAGGTGTTTTCCTTCTAGTCGAATGGGTTAGTTAAGTAGATGCTTTGGTGAAAACCCACATACGAGGTGCGGCAAATAGTCATAGCTCAAGAACTGGCAATACTGCGTCATTTGTCAACATCTATCTAGAAAGGAGGATCCTTTCTTTCATTTTTCATCTAAGCCTGAAGTCGACAGCACGTTTTGTTTGTGTGTTGTGCGTAGTTCTTGAAAGAAGCTTTCTTAATGGCATCGTAAAAATTAGTGACTCACAGTACAAAAACGTGTTGTGATTTAATTTTTAACGAAATATGGTGAAAAACCGTCGGAAATCCTCCAAAAATTGCAGGTGGTGTATGGAGCCGAGTGTATGTCGATAACACGTGTGTTGCGAAAAACAGTTCAAGAAGGGCCGTGAATCAGAATAAGAAGATCCATGTGAAGAAGCTTCCGTCACCTTTCGCTTATCGTGAATATGTTCCTACTGATCAGACAGTGAAGAGGTCCGAGCACGTGTTTTCTATGTGCGACTCGAACTCGGCCAACAAGGGCTGGATTTTGTACCACAACGTAGCTGGATCCACCTGTTTTTTTCTTTTTTTTTTTCTTTTTGTTTATCTTCAAAGATGCTTGTAGCCCAGGATACTGACATGTACGAATCGCAAACCCGAATACTCGATGCGCCTACGTACCACTCTCCCGCGGGACTGCCGTTAGCTATTACTTTGGGGGGCTCGTTAGCAACGTATGCTATTTGCACCAATTTGGCCGTTTCTTATTCTTTCCAGTCTTCTTAGCTCGTTATAAATGAAAAGATTTCCAGTCAGTAGTCTTCTAAGTTTATCATACGTCTTACTAGAAGCTCTGGGATTGGCAGATCCCTCCTTGCCTCTGCAAAGCGCCTGCAGGGGAATATAGCATGCTTCGTATCTCCTTCTTCCTCTGGACATTCTGAGCAGAAAGGCGAAATATTGTGTCCAAATCTGTGGAGATATTTTCGATAGCCGCCGTGACCTAACAGGAATTGCGTAAGATGGTAATTGAAATCCCCGTGTGCCCTTTTTCCCAAACGTCGATCGTAGGGATCAGCTTATGTCCATCGGCCTTTTGTCGGGTTTACCTATGGTACACCCAAGGTAAACCCTGTGCCTCTTATTGGTGAGGCTGTCACAGGCACAGGCTGCTTCATCCGAGATTGTCCAGAAACCGCATATTGTCGTATTGTATTGGGCTCCCACCCCAGATCGGCGCAGTGTGTGGGAGTATTGAGCTTACCACGCTGAAAAGCAGAATCCTCCTTGCATATCCTGGTCCGCCGATGGTCGGCAGCATTCTGGAAAGGCATGCCTGCATTTGTGACGACTTTTTACTGCAATATTCGACAGAGGCTTTAAAATGAAGTCCGTTGTCGAGCATTACCCCAAAGTATTTTCAAGCCACTTTGGACCTGATTGGCTGGCTCCCAACCCGGATGTTTGCGTATTCTAAGGACTTTCGGCTGGTTATTAAGACAGCTTCCGTCTTCTGATCTGCTAGTTCAAGGTAGACTCTAGCCAATTTTCGATCCTGAATACCGCTTCATTTGTGGCAGACTCTACCTCTACCAATGTGTTTTGCTACAGTAACTGCGGCGATGTCGTCAGCGAAACCGATTATCTTGACTCCCTGTGGTTCCCTGAGCCGTATCCATCCCATAGCGCCGATATTTCCCCCTGTGACTTCTTTTTATTCTCCATGATGAAGTCACACCCCAAAGTCAAAGAGACTGGTTCTGAACCAGTTAACTTCGAAGGATTATCAAAGGTGTTTCGAACCATGAGC
Organism: Eumerus sabulonum; assembly: GCA_951905685.1. Lineage (NCBI taxonomy): Eukaryota > Metazoa > Arthropoda > Insecta > Diptera > Syrphidae > Eumerus > Eumerus sabulonum. The sequence goes on from OX645060.1 coordinate 246,768,672, forward strand.
GCAACGTTGGAATCATTGTGCACAGTTAGAAGGGGACTATTGTGAAGGCCGATAATACAATTTTGCTAGAAACTAATTTCCCGGAATTTAATTGCCACAACTCGTATATTAGTGGTGATTGGTGCTTTATTTTTCTATTATTAGGGAATATTAAAGTGAAGTGTAAATTGTGAATTGAGAAATGGCTCGTACAAAGGAAACTGCTCCTAAATCGACTGGTGGAAAAACACCAACAATTAGCGACTAAAGCGGCCCGTAAAAGTGCGCCAGCAACAGGATGTGTTAAAAAAACACACCGTTATCGTCCCGGAACTGTTGCCCTTCGTGAGATTCGTTGTTATCAGAAGAGTACTGAATTATTAATTCGTAAATTGCCATTTCAACGTTTGGTTCGTGAAATTGCTCAAGATTTTAAAACTGATCTTCGTTTCCAAAGCTCAGCTGTAATGGCACTTCCAGAAGCTAGTGAAGCTTATTTGGTTGGTTTATTTGAGGATACAAACTTGTGTGCTATCCATGCTAAGCGTGTTACTATTATGCCAAAAGACATACAGTTGGCCAGGCGCATTCATGGCGAACGTGCTTAAATAATAATAATACAACTTGAACATTCACCACTTCGGCGAGAAGTTGGAAGCCGACCATAGATCTGCGAAAAAGGTGTTCTGGCAAACCATTCGCCGGCTCAGAGGAAGGAAATCCAACATCATCGAAGGAGTTAAATCCAAAGATGGTGTGTTTCTTTCCAATGAGATGGACATCTTACGCAGATGGAGCGAGCACTTTTCGGAGCTGCTTAATCCCGAACAGGGCACTGAGGGGGACAGACCTATAGTCTTGCGTGTGGCGGAGAATAGTCCAACAGTGGAGGAAGTCATTTTAGCGATTGAATCGCTAAAAGTTGGCAAATCCGCCGGTGTGGATGTAATTCGGCCAGAAATGCTTAAGGCAATGGGTACGGAGGGAGTATTATGGCTCTCTCGTGTCATTAAGGTGGCCTGGGAATGCGGTGAGACACCTAGTGATTGGCAAACTGGGGTGATTGTTCCTCTTTTCAAAAAGGGGGATAAAAAAGAGTGCTCCAACTATAGGTGCATATCTCTTTTAAGTGTCCCCGGTAAGGTCTACGCTAAGGTGTTGGAGGCGCGTTCTAGAGCTGTGGTCGAATCCAGGATAGGGGATGAACAGTGCGGGTTTCGTCACGGCAGAAGTACAACCGACCAGCTTTTCACTCTAAGAATGGTACTCGAGAAGGCTTGGGAGTACGCCAAACCAATCTACAGCTGCTTTGTAGATTTGGAAAAGGCGTATGACCGAGTTCCTCGAGGTTAACTCTGGAGTGTTCGGCAGGAGTATGGGATTGATGGTCCTCTGTTGAGGGCCATTCAGTCTCTATACACAAACTGTAGCAGCTGCGTTCGCGTTAACGGTAGTAAATCAACACCTTTCACCGTGGGCGTTGGACTTCGCCAAGGGTGCGTCTTGTCACCTCTCCTTTTCATTATATATATGGGCTGGATGTTGCAGCGCAGTCGAGGCGAGGAGTGTTTCACATTGGGAGAGTTGAGGATAAGACATCTTTTTCTGCAGATGACTTAGTTGTCCTCACATCCTCCCAGATGGAACCTCAGCGCGCGCTAGATAGTTTGTGGCCGTATGCGCTGATGCTGGAATGAGGGTTAACGTGGACAAGTCCGAGGTTATGGTTATTTCCAGAATTTCCAAAGCACTCTACATGTTAGTGGAGTCCTATTGAAGCAGGTGGAGAAGTTTAAGTATCTCGGGGTCTTCTCCACGAGTGATGGGAGGAGTAATACTGAGCTTTCCTGCAGGATTGACCAAGCTGGGTCAATTTTGAAACAGCTTGGAAGATCTGTAATCAGGAAGACCGAGCTTGGTGTCAAAGCCCAGTTAGCGGTTTTTAACTCAGTATTTGTTCCAACTCTCACCTATGGTCATGAAATTTGGGTATTGACCGAAAGAATAAGATCGCGAATACAAGCTGCCGAAATGAGATTTCTTCGTGCTGTTGTGGGAGTTACTCACCGGGATAGGGTGAGAAACACAGCAGTGCGCGGGAAGCTTAATGTTGAGCAGCTGCTTCTCCGAATGAAAAGGGTTTGGTCACGTGAGACGAATGTCGCCATCATCACGACTTCCGAAGCGTGCCTTGGATGCAATACCATCAGGAAGGCGACCGCTTGGCAGACCCAGGGTGAGGTGGTTGGACCAAGTCCAAAAACTCGCCTGGGTGCGCTTGGGCATAGCTCTTGATGAGCTAGAGTCGATGGCGGAGGATCTAGTGGCCTGGAGATCCCGCGTGCGCGCGTTACCCCCGCGACTCTTTTAGTGGAACATGTGGGCCGTTGTGCGTGGGATGCCTTCTCGCTGTCATACAGTATGTGTTCCCTGAAAGAAAGCCTGTTGTCTAGGATGACTCCTAGATACTCGACTGCTTTCTTGGACCTTATGGCCCGATCTCCGACTAAGAAGCTCGCATATTCCACCTTTTTACGGCTGGTTGTAAGCACAACCTCCGTTTTTTGGGCTACTAGTTCCAGACCGGCAATTGAGAGCCAATCTTTCACTTTAGCGATAGCTGCGTTCGCAGTAGCCTCTACTTCTTCTATATGCTTAGCCACTGTGACGATAGCAATATGATTCGTACTCCTTCGGGAAGCGCTAGTCGTAGAACGCCATCGTACATGATGTCCACAGGAGAGGTCCAAGGACTAATCCTTGAGGGACACCCGCCGTTACTTGGTAGAATTGTACGCCTTCATCGGTATTGTACCTTAGCCTCCTGTTGTTAAAGTAGTCGATGACAATCCTAACCGAGTTAAAAGCGTTTTTTATGTCAAGCGTAATTACTGCACAATACTTCTTCTCCCCCGATTTCCATCTTTTTCCTTTGATGACGTCCGCGGCCAAGTTTACCACTGTTTCTATGGCGTCGACCGTTGATCGTCCTTTTCTGAAGCCGTATTGGTTGGCTGACAATGCACCGTTAGCTTCCGCCACCGCCAGTAACCTATCGTAGATCACTCGTTCTAGTATCTTGCCTAATGTGTCCAACAGACAAACTGGCCGATACGAGGACGGTTGGAGGTTTCTTTCCTTTTGGCAGTAGTACCAAGTGCTGCAGCTTCCACTGTGTGGGAAATATCCCCTCCTGCAAGCATTTCCCAAGGTGTGTTGGAAAGCGTCTGGTCTAGCCGTAATGGCCGCTTTGACTGCCATATTTGGGATTCCATCCGGTCCGGCTAATCCCCGCCATGCTGCTCCTATTAAGCGGCTGTCCCTCTGGGAACAGAAGTTCCACAATACGGGTGAGCATTTCGGGATTTGATAGTGGCGGACTTCTATTGTTTTTTATCTCTTTTGTGACCACTCTGTATGCTTTACCGCAGGGGTCTATGTCGGCCTCCTCGCAAAGTTTTTTGAAGGATTTCGATTTACTTTCCTCGATTGATAGCTCACTTGTATAAAAGCTTTTGTATAGAATCTAGACCACTTATTAAAATACTTTATTACAGGTGATGCAGTTCGGGCGGATTGATGGAAACGCATACACACTAGACTTTCAATATCCATTCTCTGCTGTCCAGGCTTTTGCTGTTGCTTTAGCCAATGTCACCCAACGTTTAAAGTAAACCGATGCTTATATTAGTATTCGTATTTCCCAAATTTTTAACCTTACAGTACGTATCCAGTTTTCTGATTAATAGGTATAACTACCCGTCCAGATACAGTTTATCTCTATTGTAATATTTCTAATGTAGGTAATGAACAAATTTTCTAAAATTTTGCAGGACAGGGTGTATGAAGCAAACAATAGATCATAAAATGAAATGTATCCATGTCGTGCAATATCTAGATATTTACATAATTAAACAGATAAATGTATCTCAATTTAATTTTTTTTTAATCGGTATTGCAATATTAGTTTTCGGTTTATAACTTGTAAATAGTTTATACCTAGAATGAAGTGACATGGCTTTGACCATTTTTGTTCCAACACTGTCCTGATAAAGGTCGTAACAATTTTTACTGTGAGATAAGTACATAAAGTTAATATACAGTACGTATGTATGCATGTATGTATGTATGTATGTATATTTTTTTTTAAATGTTAACAAGAAACGCTACACACTAACATTTTAATTAAATACAATTTTCATTGTCAATTTTGAGTCTTTTAATTACTCAACGAATTCGACTTGAGCTTCGATATGGCAATCTTAACTTCGTCGAGGTCAGGAGGACAGAATTCTCTGCGGTCTCTAGGCAGCTGGGGATAACCTGGTTAGGAGCATGCACCAGCTCATCTGTAAAATATTGCCAGGGGAAAGCATACCCGAGGAATGGAGTCTCAGCATCGTATGCCCGATCCGTAAGAAGGGAGACCCCTCTGATTGCGACAACTGCAGAGGAATAAGTCTCCTTAACTTACTACTTACTTACTTATCAGGCCAGCGATCCATGGAGGATCTGAGCCCGGGCACGCTGCTTCCAGGTGTCAAGACCAAGATGTCTTACATCCGCGATTACTTGGTCTTTATACCGGAGGTTCGGTCTTCCTCTTCTTCTCGAACCAGGAGGCTCGGAGTCGACCCTCTTAGCTGGAGCGTTGATGTCCATGCGCTCGATGTGGCCGAGCCAGTGTTGTCGACGGATCCTTGCCTTCCGGACTACATCCACATCTTCGTACAGCTTGTAGAGTTCGCGGTGGTGGCTTCTTCTCCATTCACCTTCTTCCTCACAGACAGGACCAAATATCCGGCGCAGAATTTTTCTTTCGAAAGAACCCAAAATCAGCTCCGCTGTCCTGCTTATCGTCCAGCTTTCGGCTCCGTACAGCAAGACTGGCAGAATGAGCGTTTTGTAAAGCATGACTTTGGTCTTTCGAGTGAGGAGTTTTGACCCCAGTTGTTTGGACAAGCCGAAGTAGCAACGGTTGCCAAGGGCGATTCTATGCCTTATGTCTATGTCATTTGTGGAATTTACGTTTGCCCCGAGGTAGACAAACTCCTTAACTACCTCGAAATTGTAGCTGTCAATTGTTATATTTTGTCCCAGGTGGTGAGCGATGGATTGGTTTTTGCTTGACAGCATGTATTTCGTTTTGTCCTCATTGATCTTGAGACCAACTCATTTCGCCAGTTCTTCAATCGCCGAAAACACGCGATGATGTCGATATCATACGCGTATTCTAGCAGCTGGATGGACTTGTAAAAGATAGTGTCTTCCCTGTTGATGCCAGCCCGTCGCACTATCTGCTCCAGCACCAGGTTGAAGAAGTCACATGACAGCGCATCTCCTTGCCGAAATCCGGTGCATGTTTCGAATGGTTCCGAGGTCCTAGAACCGAGTTGCACGGTGCATCGCGTGTTTTTTAGTGTGGCGCGACACAACTGGATCAGTTTTCCCGGGATCCCGAATTCGGCCATCGCACCAAACAGTTCTTCACGATGAATGCTGTCGTATGCGGCTTTGAAATCGATGAAAAGTTGGTGTGTATCGATTTGAAACTCGTTGGTCTTTTCCAGGATTTGTCGAAGTGTGAAAATTTGGTCTATAGTTGATTTGCCGGGCCGGAAGCCGCACTGGTAGCTGCCGATTAGTGCGGTGCAAAATGGTTTTAGACGTTCACACAATACGCTGGACAGGATCTTGTATGCGACATTGAGCAGGGGTATACCTCTATAGTTCTTACAAGAGGTAGGATCGCCTTTTTTGTGGATGGGGCATATAGAGCTGGTATTCCAGTCGTCGGGCATGTTCTCATCTTCCCAAATTCTGCAGATGATCTGGTGCATGCTCCCTACCAGAACATCGCCGCCAGCCTTGAAGAGATTTGATGGCAAGCCATCTGAGCCTGCGGCTTTGTTGTTCTTCAGCTTCTGAATTGCTGTGCCGACTTCTTCGATGCTGGGTGGGAGGACTACTTCAGCGGCTCGAGTTGGGATTTCCTCGGTCCCTACCACTCTCTCTTGGTCATGCTCGTTAAGCAGCTGCTGGAAATGCTGCTTAAATACATCCACTATTCCCTGCGAGTCGGTGACAAGATTACCCTCGCAGTTTCGAAGAGCCAGGGTGCCCTTTTTGAAGCCTCCTGCAAGGCCTTTGGCTTTCTTGTAAAAGGCTCGTATTTTATGTTTATCCCTAGACTCCTCGATATCCTTGAGCTGGGAGGCTGCGAAGATTCTTTTCTTTTGTCGCAGTAGTTTCTTCTCCTCCCTTCTTCTGGCTCGGTACTCTTCTCGCGCTGCCCTGGTTTTCCTCTGCAGCGCCTTTTGGTACGCCTCGTCGGTTGCTGCCTTTTTCTGCTCACACTCGCCATCATACCACGGGTTTCTTGTCGGGGATAGTAGGTATCCTAGGGTGGTTTCGGCTACTTCCTGAATGGCTGAGCGGCAATGCAGCCACATATTATTGGCATTTGTGTTGGACGTAGGCATACCGTAGAGTCTTTCGCTCAGCTGCTCCCTGTAGACTCTGGCAACCTCCGGTGTGCTCAGGCGCCCAATGTCGAACCTCCTCCTGATGGGCTGGTGCAGCTTTCTGACATTGGACAGTCGAGCTCTGAATCTTGCTGCTACGAGGAAGTGGTCAGAGTCGACATTTGCCCCTCTGAATGTTCGCACATCCAGGATGTTTGACGCGTGCCTTGCGTCAATGAGCACATGGTCGATTTGGTTGGCGGTTCGACCGTCCGGAGATCGCCAGGTTGCTGTGTGGATTCGCTTGCGAGGGAATCTTGTGCTACTTATCACCACATTACGAGCTGTCGCAAAGTCAGCGAGTCGGAAGCCGTTATCTGTTGTTGTATCGTGGAGGCTGTGCTTTCCGATCACTCCGCCAAGGGTGTTTTCATTACCGATTTCGGCGATGAAGTCCCCGAGCACGATTTTTACATCGTACACCGGGTAAGCTCCGTAGGCGTTGTCCAGGAGGTCATAGAAGTCCTCCTTGATAGGGTCTTCAGCCTCGTCGGTAGGGGCGTGTGCACATATAAGGCTGATGTTATAAAATCTGCCTCTGATGCGGATCACAGCCAGGCGATCACTTATAGGTTTAAAGTCGATGACCTTCGACCTTAACCGCTTTCCCACGACAAATCCGCATCCCAGTAAGTGCAACCTTTTGTGACAGCTGTAATAAATGTCGCAATTTTTCTTCCTAATCATACCGTTTCCTATCCAGCGTATTTCCTGGACCGCAGTAATATATATATATATCCGCCTTGTACTGCGTGAGGATTCCTTCTAGTTTATGAGCAGCTCCGGGTATCCGTCCGTGTATCCGAGGCATCTTGCTCATTCATAACTTTAGGTTTTTTTACGTGGGCGGATTGTTAGCCCGCCGCACAACCGCCATTCTGGTCGGGGTTTTTTTTCGCTGCATACGTTTGTTCACCTCCCAACGGTTGTTGGGCGCCAGAGGGCGCCGCGAGGAGGCCGTATGTCAACTTGACCCGGGCATTTAAACAGGGATCGTTGCTGGCATCTCGCCAGGTTGAGAGCAATCAACAACTTTACCCTGTATGTCCGAGCCCATACATCCTCTGCAGAACCTTTTTTAAAAAGTGGAACTACGTCGGCACATTTAAGGTCATCAGGAAAAACTCCCAGGAATATGCTGCGATTAAAAATAACAGCTAAAACATCAACGACGAAACAACCGATGCGTTTTAAAACAATGTTAGAAATCCCACCACAACCGCAGGACCCAGAGTTCTTTAGAGTTCCAATTATCTGTAAAAGCTCAAGAGCAGTTATAGGTTCGAAGACAAAACTATTTCTTTGCAACGGTTCATGTAGGCTACAAGAAAACGAGCACAAATCACAACTTTGTTGGACACCATGAACTGGTGGATTCTTCGCCAATGAGGTAAACTAGTTATTAAAAGCATTACCGATGTCGAATCTTCTCTATAATCATAGACTGGTAAGATACTTTTTTATGCTCATTCCAGTCATACGAGTTTTATGCTGCATTGCAGTTGAATGGTAATTTTTAAATTAAAAATTTGAAATTCGACAGTAGTTAGAAAGCTACAAAAGTCCGACTCGACATGTGATTTGACAAAGCTTTTGGCACTGCCAAATTATGCTCGCGCATTACGGAAAAGATGGAATTTATTTTGACAGCAAATCAATAATGTGGAAAAGTTAAGTTAACTCACTTCGTTTGTTAGTAAATAAAATTCACTTGAACGCGTTTGCCAGTCAGTATCCAAATACATAGTTTCATCATGAACACTGTGGCCAGTCATGAGTTTCTAGAAGTTCACACCGTACATCAGCATCAACCGCATTGCAAACAACAATGTTTCGTCTTCACGGAAATAGCCGATATCGAACTTCCTCCAGAGTTGAATAAATTTGCATCGGAAAAGATAAAAAACGGAAGTATATCGTCATGTAAGAAAGAAGCCATGGACCATGAACCTAAACGCTGCAAAACTTCATCGTCCAAGGGTCGAAAAGTGTTAATCGTTTTGGGTGTTGTATTGATCTGTATTGCTATGGCTGGTGGAATACCATTAGCATTACAGTTGCGGTCCTCATCACTGCTCGAAGCTCGTCTCGCATTTATTCGACGTCTATTAACCGAGTCGCCGCTGGTTGAAGGCTATTGGGCACCGAGGAAGGACATGAACTTCAGCAAAAGTGTCAGTGAGGCGAGAAAAAATTTTATCGGCGCCGTTTTATGGCCAATTGCAGTTCCCTGCGGAGCACAATACCTTGATGCCGTGCAACTGACACTTGAAGGAATCGATGAAGCTAAACGTATAACGTTAAGTTCTGATTCTATGCATATAGTGGAATCTGCGGATGAAATGGAACAGACGCACATTAAAGGAGAAGTGGCAATCCTTATGGGGCTGGGCGGAGGCCATGCCATAGGTGCAAGTTTAGCCGTTCTTCGATCGATGTACATGTTGGGTGCACGTTTTGTATCGATTACTAGCCTCGAATGCCCTACGCCATGGGCGGCGGCATCTATCAAGAGGCACGACTACATTATTGAAGACAATTCTACAAATACGCTCACGGAATTCGGAAAAGTAAGTTTGCCAACAATGCAACCGGGTCCTTAGATATAAATTCTTTCTTTAGACTGTTCTCTGGGAGATGAATCGCTTGGGAATGTTAGTGGAAGTGTCTCAACTTTCCGAATCTGCTATGACATCTGCCCTGCGGTATGCTAAAGCACCGGTCTTACTGATAAATGCAGCCCCGCTCTCGCTTTGCAATAGCACCAATCTGGCTTCGATTCCCGATCATATTCTAAGGTAAGCTATCAGTCGAGCTAAGGCTTATCACTTAATTTACCTTCTCTTAAAGCCTTCTTCCTGACAATGGCGGAGTTATTATGTTGAACATGGAAAAGTGCGGTGAGCGATCATTAAGCGTACGTGAAGCCATTTTCGCTATCAATTACGTGCGGAAGATTGCTGGTGTGGACCACATTGGTCTTAGCGGAGCTCCTAAAAGTTATGCTTTCCTACTAGCCGAATTAGCACGAGATCGAGTTTGGGGTAACGCAGCTATCAAGAAACTGATTGGTGGCAACATTGTACGGATATTGAGGGAAGTTGAAACACTAAGAAACCGTCTTCCTCTGTACGAGGATTGGATTCCACACGAACTAATCGAAAGCACCTCGTATTGCCGGTATCCGGAAGCGTAAAACGTGGATTCTGATAGAATTTAGAATTAGTTTGCAACTCGATTAGATGTTAAAGCACAAGTTTTCGAATTAGTCTTAGTTAGTTCAATGAACATTTTCTTCCTACGAAAACTAAGTTGTGATAGTTCTATATTAAACAAATCCAGAATACAAGTTTAACGCAAGAATGGTTTAGATCTACAGATAAGAGGAGCTTGCGGGGTTTTTGTTTTCTCCAGCTGTAGCGTAACATACTGTACCAGCGCTTATCTATAGAGCATTGTGAGAAGAGGATAAGAAACAAAACTTCCTTTCAACTGCACCTTACTGGTAATTCTACTTGACATTACTTACTTATCAGGCCAGCGATCCATGGAGGATCTGAGCCTGAGCTATAGCTGCCTTCCATCCTTGACGGTCCCGGGCACGCTGCTTCAAGTAGTCAAGACCAAGATGTCTTACATCCGCGATTACTTGGTCTTTATACCGGAGGTTCGGTCTTCCTCTTCTTCTCGAACCAGGAGGCTCGGAGTCGAAGACCCTCTTAGCTGCAGCGTTGATGTCCATGCGCTCGATGTGGCCGAGCCAGTGTAGTCGACGGATCCTTGCCTTCCGGACTACATCCACATCTTGGTACAGCTCGTAGAGTTCGCGGTTGTGTCTTCTTCTCCATTCACCTTCCTCACAGACAGGACCAAATATCCGGCGCAGAATTTTTCTTTCGAAAGGACTCTAAATCAGCTCCGCTGTCCTGCTTATCGTCCAGCTTTCGGCTCCGTACAGCAAGACTGGCAGAATGAGCTTTTTGTAAAACATGACTTTGGTCTTTCGAGTGAGGAGTTTCGACTCCAGTTGTTTGGACAAGCCGAAGTAGCAGCGTTTGCCCCGAGGTAGACAAACTCCTTAACTACCTCGAAATTGTAGCTGTCAATTGTTATGTTTTGTCCCAGGTGGTGAGCGACGGATTGGTTTTTGCTTGACAGCGTGTATTTCGTTTTGTCATCATTGATCTTAAGACCAACTCGTTTCGCCTGTTCTTCAATCGCCGTGAATGCTTCCACAATGCCACGGCGAGAACACGCGATGATGTCGATATCATCCGTGTATCCTAGTCCCCCAGCGGGACTATCCACCTTGCCATGGTGCTGGGGCTTACACTGGCCAGGGAAGCTTTGTCAACGACATGGTCTCCGGGCCGGGAACCAAGAGATAGTCAACCCTATTCCAGTGGTAGTGTGAGCTTTTTAAAACCGTGCCGAAGGATGAAAGGTTGGAGGGTTTATTTCCAACCGCTAACGAGCTCCCTTAGGTGCACAGGTGAGGCCTAAGGTATTCAAATGCCTTACTCCGATATTCGGCGGCTCTGTCGGAGTGGACCCATATTTCCGGCCGTACTCGTGGGTACAAAATTTCACACATAAATACAACAACAAAAACACAAAAAGGAAATGAAGAGGAAGAGCTCTCTCTCGAGTCGGTGGCAGACGCAATACTTGCCGTGGCCAGTGGCAGAGAGGAAGAGGCCAAACCAAGGGGATCCGGCGTGTTAGACGGGGACATCTCCAAAGAATTAGAGGAGGAATTACTCGCTGATTCTGAGGAGACACCCCAGGAAGGTATAACACGGAAAAAGGATGCCAAGAAGGCCAAGAAATTAACTCAAGGAAAGTTGAGGCTTAAGGAGTATAAAAAAGCTGTACACCTTAAGCGCTTGCTTGAGGAAACGGGCATACCCCTGCTCTCCGACATGGAGAAGGAGAAGCTCGCTTGAGCCGAGGAGGTGATTGCTAAGGATGTCCTAACAAGACCAAGGGCTGACAAGGGCACACCCAGTAAAAAAGCCAGAGAAGGCAAGGGGGATAAGAAAACCAAAAATCCCCCCCAAGAAAAGGGAGCGGAGGGCTGGGCCAGGTGGAACCGAAGCCGATAAGGCGGGTTCCAGCTGCACCCAGGCCCTAGACGAAGGTGAGAACCTGAAAACCAAGGGCACGGGAAGGACTGTAGCCGCTAAGGCAGGTTCTACTAAGGTAGCCCCTAACGCGGTCGATAAGACTGGTAAAGGCAAACCAGAAACCGTGCCAGCTCCCAAGAGAAGAGAGAATTTCAAGGTGAAGAGGGTAAGATCCCAAGAAGAAGCCGGCAACCCAGCAAAAAGAGTGAAGGTCAACACGGCGGTGCAGTTCGGAGGGGCTGCTCGGAATGCTTTACAGCTAGCTGTGATAGATTCCGGCAGGCCGAGTGGCCAGTATACCTTTGAACAGGGGAAGATGATCGAGAAGGCTTTGGCTAGAGCGATCTTCGACCACATTCGAGGGAATGCTGAGAAAACTGCGCCAACGTTTGGTCTCACTAACTGGAGGCGAGGTGTGAGTAGGCTGGACTGCAAGGACCAGCTATCGCATGACTTTGCGAGAAAGGTCGTTCCTACCTTTAAGCTGTGGGAGGGGGCTGCACTAAAGGCAGTCCCCTTGGACGAGGTACCAGAAAGGCCCAAAGCCAAGATGAGCGTACCGGATATGGAATTGGAGAAAAGCGAGATCCTCGGGTTTCTAAAGGCACAAAACCCAGCGGTCCCTATGGATGACTGGGAACTAGTCACAATCGAAAGTAATGAAGATGGCACAAAAAGCATAATAATGAAAAAAAGGGAGGCATATGCGCCTATTCTCCTCTGAGACTCATGAAGAAGGCGCAGCCTGGCGGTACGGCAGCTGTGGTGAAGGAGAGTGCTACTGTGAATGAAAGTAGTGCAAATAAACCTCCATCACAGTAAGGCCGCATCAGCCAACCTCATGCTGCTTCTGAACAGGGAGCAGCTTGATTTGACCCTGATCCAAGAGGGATCAGGGTCATCGAAAAACATCCTCTTCTATAACAGTAGCGAAGGTAAGGTTAGATCTTGTATCGTTGCTAGCAAAGATCTCCACGTACTAATGTTAACTAATTTCAGCTCGGGTGACCAGACGGTGGTGGAGGTTACGGGAAAGGGGGGTGCACTAACGATGGCTTCGGTTTACCTATCGTAAGACGAAGGCACGGACGTGCCTTCTTACCGAACAAGGTAAGAAGGATTTAGTCGTAGGGTGTGATGCTAACGCCCATCACACTACTTGGGGTAGCTCTACTACCAATAGTAGGGGTGAGGCTTTGTTCAGTTTTGTCCTTAGCACTTACCTAGTTATATGTAATCGGGGTAATTCACCCACATTTATTACTAGTAACAGAAGGTCTTAGACATAACGCTTATAAATGGTAACGGTACTGCGGAAATCTCGAATTGGAGAGTATCTGACAAAGCATCACTTTTTGAAAGTCTTTCGGAATCCGCGGAAGGCGAATAAGCAGAGGTTTAACGCGGAGCTGGTTGGGACCCTTAACCGACCTCCGGAAGGGAACCCCGGCTCCAAGGAAGACATCGATGAGATGATATTAAACCTTACCAGCAAGCTAAGCCGGTAATTTGATCAGGCATGTCCTACCAGACGACCCATTTAAAGAAACCATCCACTATGGTGGAATGCTAAAATAGCGGAGCGGCTTCGTATCTCTAGGCTTAGTTGGAATCTGGCAAAAGAGGGGACCATTGAACGGTCAACCTATAGAGATAGTGTTAAGCGGCTCAAAAAAGAAATTAGATTCGCCAAGAAGGACTCTTGGAGAAGCTTCTGTGGCTCTATTGAATCATGTACGGGTGCAGCTCGTCTGAGGAAGGTCCTTGCAAAGGCTCCCACACAGACGTCCTCTATAAAGGGATCTGATGGTAGCTGGACAGACTCAAACGAGAGCGTGCTTGATTCTCTACTGAAATGTCATTTCCCTGGCTGCGATTATGTAGGAATCTTCAATTCGGCGGGCACGCTGCCAGGGGAATGTATTGAACATGAGACAGTCGATAAGAGATCCTGTGGGCAATCAAGTCTTTTGACCCCCACAAGGCACCGGGAATGGATGGGATCTTTCCGACCATGTTGCAGGAGCTATGCGAAGTCATTCTTCCATGGCTGAAGCGCATCTACTCCTGGTGCCTCAGGATGGGTTATGTTCCTCAAGCGTGGAGGGACGTTAGGGTGGTTTTCATACCCAAGCCGGGTAAAGTCAACCATACTACTGCAAAGGACAAAGGACAACGCGTACATAAGAGGAACATCGGTAGATACTGCTCTGCATAGGGTAGTCTATACGATAGAAAAATCGCTCAGTATCAAGGAATTCACTCTAGGTGCCTTCCTAGACATTGAGGGTAACTTTAATAACGTTAGTACCGAGGCAATATTGTCCAGCCTTCATATGGCCCAAATAAACCCGGGTGTATGCGGTTGGATTGGGCTAATGCTGGGTACTCGTATAGTAAATTCGACTATAGGGAGAGCATGTGGAAGGGTGAGGGTAAATAAAGGTACACCACAAGGTGGCGTTCTGTCACCCCTCCTATGGCTCCTTGAGGTCGACGGAATGGTTAAGATTCTGGAGACGGAGGGTTTTAATGTCACGGCATATGCCGATAACATTGCCATTTTAGTCTCTGGGAAATTTCCGCAGGTCCTCAGCGATAGACTAAGCTATGCACTGATGTAAGTGGATAACTGGGTAAAGGGACGAGGCCTGCGAGTAAGTCCGGCGAAAACAGAGGAAGTACTCTTTACAGGGAAAAGATCTGTATCAAGATGCACCTACCCCCGTATGAATGGTATAGATCTGATACCTGGAAAATCTGCCAAATATCTTGGCATAATCCTGGACTCCAAACTTAGTTGGAGAGAAAATATTGAGGAAAGAATAAAAAAGGCCTACGTAGCACTATAAGACATTAGGGGCCTCAAGCCGAGGTTAGTACATTGGTTGTACACTGCGGTGGTAAGACCTATCCTAGTCTATGGCTCTGTTGTCTGGTGGAGTGCGCTTGAGAAAAAGTGTCATCTTCAGAGTGTGTCAAAGGTTCAAAGGGCAGGCTGTCTGGCGGTGACGGGATCTATGAAGTCCACACCAACGGCGGCTCTTGAAGTCAAGCTGAACCTTCCACCCCTGGACATATACTGCGAGAGCGCCGCAACCAGAACTGCGCTAAGACTACAGGAATCCGGTCTCTGGAAAAGGAGTCCTCACGGACATCCATCAGTCTTGGATCGATGGGCCGTCTCGAGATTCAGAACCGTAACGGACTATGTCACCCGACTTCCTTCCTGGGAGAGGAGATTCTCTATTAGAATTCCCTCCAGGGAGGAATCGACCGATGATTTGGTACGCACGGAAAGTGAACTGGCATGTTGGCACAGGTGCCGGAGTCTACTGTTGTGATCTTAAAGGATCGCCATGTAATGAAACTTAAATGATCGCCAAGTGAAGATATGGCATGTAAGATCATGTAAGATTTCAGCAGCCTGGCAGAATCGTCATGTAATGATCTTGGATCAGTACAGCAAGGTTGCTGTATGCGTCGGGACTTCAAGGCTGTGGAATTAGCAAGAGTAACTTAGAAATGTGCTTCCCAATAGTGAAGGGGTCGACCTAGCGGGGTGTCCGGCGTGGAACGCCACTGGACAGTCAGGGTGCCTGTTTCCTGGCACTCCTTGAGAATTAAAATAGCCTATGCCGAGTGATTGGCTTCTAAAATAATTCTGATTTATTCAAGAAAATTTTGTTCCTTATATACTAATTCCCGATAGCATTTCCAATGCATTATGCATTCTAAAATTAGGTCACGAGCCATAATTTGATTTTAGTGCACTTGACTCCACAAGCGAGTCATACTTTGACTTTAGTGTACTTGACTCTACAAAGGGTCGCTTCACCAGATGACACTTTTGCCTGTCTTCATACATTGTCGGTATTTGGCGAGTGCCGTCCCGTGAGTAACTCTTGGTGTCATGTGACGCTATTGTGTGGTGTGCATTATGTTAAGTGTTTTATTCGGGTATGTAGGAAGTGATTAGTGTTTTGTTTTGGTATGTTGTTTTTGGTACGTGGGAAATGTTTTGTTTGTGGGTACACTACACTACTTTGAGTCTCGGGATATGCATCGCTTCTACAGGCTCGATGATGGATGCAGTGTCTTCCAAGCTGAGGTTTTTGCCATCAAGCAGGCGTCGGACCTGATCAGCAAAGAGAATATCTCAGGAAAAAGGATCAGCATCTGTGTTGACAGCCAAGCAGCCATTAGGGCTCTGCAGGCCGCATGGATAAGATCCAAACTCGACAAACTCTGCAAGGAGAAGTTAGCAGAGATATCCAATGTAAATGAGGTGACCCTTTGCTGGGTACCTGGTCATATGAATATCTCCGGAAACGAGAGGGCAGACGAGCTGGCTAGGGTGGGATCAAGTGCTAACATTGCGCAGATCTCAGCTGAGCCCAAAGCACCACTCAATGCGCTCTACAGGGAGATAGAGACGGAGCTATTTGTGAAAGCCAATAAACGATGGTGTCGCTTAGATACATGCGCAACGGCGAGATCGACTTGGCCCGTCTATGATAAGAAAAGAACAGGAAATCTGAATATTCGACTGGCAGTCGGTCCCATCACCGGGCAATGCTCGACTAGGCCAGCCCTACAATGACTTCTGCAGAAGCTGCAGGGACGAAGAAGAAATTGAGTCCATTCGTCACCTGCTGTGCGAATATCCGGCGCTAGCCCAAAAAAGGAATATATTCCTGGGAAGATACTTCCTTTCGGGACTAGAAGTGGTAGGTAATATTGGGCTGAACAGAATCCTCGTCTGGCTGGTTCAGCTCGACGGAAAATGTATAGGTATCAACGGGTTAAACAAAACAAATGGGCACAATGGACTCAACGTAGTCTACGTGAGCCTTGACTTTTCGTCAATAGGACACCCATGTACCTAACCTAACCTAACAGCAAATAAATGTGTTTTTGTTTCTTTTTTTATAAAACAAATGCTATCACTTTAATTAGGCCCATAGTGTGTTAGGACCATAAGCGCGATCTATTACATTTTGCTCGTGCAACCCACTCTTGTCAGGCAAGTCAAATAAATGTCACACATCGCTGTCAACCTCTTTGACGTTACCATTTTTGACATCTCGTCCGACTCACGTGTAATGTGATTGTTTATTTGGCTTGAACAAAATGCCTGAAGTGAATGATTATAAAGGTAATAAAGATACAAATATACTCTTTTAGTTCATGTACTTACATATTCATAATCATCAGCTATACCGGTTCGATGGTCACCAGATGCCGTAAATCCGCACACAATCTACATGAGAGAACACTTCATCCGGCAAGTTGATCCGGGAAAGCCCAAAGGGAGGACTCTTTTTCTCTTGAACGTCCCGCCGTATGTGGACAAGGATAGTCTCAGTGCGTGTTTTGCAAAGATCGGCCAAGTGGTTTCCATACAATTTGCTCAAAAACCAGGACGCGAGAGTAAGACATATGCGGAAGAATGTCCATTTACCTTAAATCGCTTCCCTTACAATTTCAAAGTGGCCTTTGTGGTTTTTAAAGAAGCCAAATGTGTTTCCAAAGCCTTGAAACTAAAATCAATCGACTTATTTGACGAATCTGGCAATTCCCACATAATATCGGGTATCGACAAGTGGAAGCAGGACTATGAGAAATCGATTCTTGACGAAGCAATTGCTCAGAGGGAAATTGACAAGTTTATGGAAACGTACGATGCTCGCGAAAGGGAAGCACTCGAGTTAGAAAGAAATTCCGCAGCCGACAATGATGGATGGATTACAGTTGGCAAGCAAGGGCGAAACGCTGGTTTCGAGCAGAAAGAGTCGGTAATAAATAAATTAGAGAACAAAATGGAACGTAGCCGAAAGAACAAAGAGCTGAAGAATTTCTACACGTTCCAAATACGCGAATCGAAAATGCAAAACGTCATCAGCCTCCGGAAGAAATTCGAAGAAGATAAGAACAAAATAGAGATTCTAAAGAAGAGAAGGCGATTCAAACCGTTTTAGTAACTAGCCTGTCTTAGTCGAAATGAAAATGCAAATTTAAATGTAAATTACTTTTAATGAATTCTCTTAGCTTACGAAAAACAACACGTGGATGTTCAGGTTTATTCGAATATTCCTTAAATGCTATCCAAAGTCAGATCGAGTCAGGAGGTATTTTTATTCGCTTTGATGACGATTTTCATAAGATTATTACTGGGCAGGGTCTCAAGGTTGCACAACAGTTGAGGTATATTCCCGTAGACGCATTTTGATGTCAGAGCGACTTGTATGGCTTGGGATAATCTCTCGAGGCTCGTTTGCAAATTGTGATCATCTTCTGGTCGTTTATTCTCGCTTTCCAATTTGTTTGCATACGATCTCAATGGGCTTACTGTAAACAGCAGGTGTTGCGCGTTAAGGGCTGTCGGTGGACCTGATGGTACAATTTGTAGTAATGTCTGCAGTAAGGACAGGTGCAAGTCACTGTATTGTGGCTTGTTATTCACAATTGGAGCTAGCACCGTCCATCGTATGAGCCCGGCTAATGGTGTTATCACAGGCATTGCAATTGCACCAGACGGAAGGGCTAAAGGTTGCTGCGATGCAAGACAGAGGCTTGCATTATCCGTAACCCATTCTGTAAAAACGTCTAGAAGCATATCCGGAGGACTAAGAAGTGCACCGTGCTGTTCGTTCATGTACAATTCTGCAACGGCGGTCATAAAGTTTGCAGCAAATCGCGGGGCGACCATAGGTAGTTGTTTTAATTGTTCGGATGTCTTTTTCGAGAATGTGACAAAGTCTTTAACCAAGTTCTGAGCAACTTCTAGACTAGGGGCAGTCGTGCAACCGAGTTGTTGCATCCATGTACCAGCCGCACAAAGAATTGGCGCCACTGAACCAGATACCGATGTGCTTATTAACTTGCACAATACACTGGCTCGTTTCGGTGTAAGGCTTCCGCCGAAGAGCGATAGAAACACTGCGTTCCGAGTCGCATCCGGACCGGGGCGGGAAAAGAATTCGATAAGTACCAGAATGAGCTGAAACTCTTGTATGGATGTCATCTGTGAAGGCACATAAGGCGTGCCGGTGGTCGTGCCCTTCCGGAAATCAACATCCTTTAATTTCTCCAAAAATATAAATTCTGAGATCAAATTCATTCCGAAATTCTGTTTACTTCGATTCATGTTTTCAACAATATTTTCTAAAAACGTGATAAATCGGTTAGAACCATGTTACGTACAGATGCAAGCGCGAAAATACACACCGATCCTCGGCAGCGCTTCCATCGCGCAGAGAGGAAACTCCATTTTCCTAAGAGCGTGCTTAAAATCCGATTGGGACATTGCTGTCGATATTATTTATATCTATTTAGTGACAAAACTTCGTTTATCTCAACACTGTTTTCCACGACTCATATCAGTTTGACGTTTACTGCTGACATAGCATGTCACAGAATGACATTAGGTACAGGATTCGTATGACAGCACACTTCTTTGGCGGTTATTTGAAATGTCATGGTTTTAATCTTTGCTGCACTGAGTTGCAGAACTGCAACATTCTCTATTTAACGGTATAAGAATTGCATGTTCCTATTTTTTTAAAACCAGAGCAATGTAGCAGGAACGTAACACACCTCTTCTAAGCAAGATCGTGTCTCAAGTTCTCTGTTTGACATTTGCTCTTCGTTATCATCAGTCAAAGTTATATATACAGTCCTGAATAAAGTACTGCAAAAGTCTCAGATTGGAGAGTATCGAACAAGCCATCGCCTTCTACTCACTGCTGGATTTCTGCACGCCGGACAGGAATGTCTTTCGAAACCCGCGGAAGGCGAATTGGCAGAAGTTTAAGGCGGAGATGTGCACGTTAGGTTAGGTTAGGTATATGGGTGCCCTATTGACATAAAGTCAAGGCTCACGTAGACTACGTTGAGTCCATTGTGCCCACTTGTTTTGATTAACCCGTTGATACCTATACATTTTCCGTCGAGCTGAACCAGCCAGACGAGGATAAAACTCCCAGTATTCTGTTCAGCCCAATATTACCTACCTCTTCTAGTCCCGAAAGAAAGTACCTTCCCAGGAATATATTCCTATTTTGGGCTAGCGCTGGACATTCGCACAGCAGGTGACAAACGGACTCAATTTTCTCTTCGTCCCTGCAGCTTCTGCGGAAGTCATTGTAGGGCTGGCCTCGTCGAGCTGCATGGTAGGGACCGACTGCCAGTCGAATATTCAGATTTTCCGTTCTTTTCTTATCATAGACGGGCCAAGTCGATCTCGCCCTTTCGCATGTATCTAAGCGACACCATCGTTTATTGGCTTTCACTAATAGCTTCGTCTCTATCTCCCTGTAGAGCGCACTGAGTGGTGCTTTGGCCTCAGCTGAGATCTGCGCAATGCTAGCACTTGATCCCACCCTAGCCAGCTCGTCCGGCCTCTCGTTTCCGGAGATATTCATATGACCAGGTACCCAGCAAAGGGTCACCTCATTTACATTGGATATCTCTGCTAACTTCTCCTTGCAGAGTTTGACGAGTTCGGATCTTATCCATGCTGCCCGCAGAGCCCTAATGGCTGCCTGGCTGTCAACATAGATGCTGATCCTTTTTCCTAAGATATTCTCTTTGCTGATCAGGTCCGACGTCTGCTTGATAGCGAAAACCTCAGCTTGGAAGACACTGCATCCATCATCGAGCCTGTAGGAGCGATGCATATCCCGAGACTCAAAGTAGACTCCGGCACCTGTGCCAACATGCCAGTTCACTTTCCGTGCGTACCAAATCACCGGTCGATTCATCCCTGGAGGGAATTCTAATAGAGAATCTCCTCTCCCAGGAAGGAAGTCGGGTGACATAGTCCGTTACGGTACTGAATCTCGAGACGGCCCATCGATCCAAGACTGATGCATGTCCGTGAGGACTCCTTTTCCAGAGACCGGATTCCTGTAATCTTAGCGCAGTTCTGGTTGCGGCGCTCTCGCAGTACATGTCCAGGGGTGGGAGGTTCAACATGACTTCAAGATCCTCCGTGTTGGTCCCTTAATCGACTTCCGGAAGAGAATCATAACTCCATAGAAGACATCGATAAGATGATAAAACCAGTCCTTCGAGGGGTCCTGTTCTTCCGGACGACCCAGTAAATGAAACCACCCACCATGGTGAATAGTAAAATTAGCAGAGCGGCTACGTATATCTAGACACAGCTGGAACCTCGCAAAGGAGGGGGCTATCGAATAGTTAACCTATAGAGATAATGGTGGTGGCCATTGGGGTGGCCGTGGTGCAGTGCTTAACATCATCGACCGCCGAGCAGAAGGTCTATAGTTCAAATTCGCTTCATAGCCAAGAAAAAGGATATACGGACAAAAAGTATGCAACGCAGTTGTGAATGGAAAGTGACCAGACGTACTGCTGCAGGCATAACACTCACAGTATACGGTCAACTGGAATTCATCCTCTGCGTATGCAATATTAAAGTGCTCGAACGAATTATTACGGACTATAACTAAACGCGGAATTTGGTCGGCTCTCGTCCTACCTAGGACAACCACCCCTGAGAGTAGTGAACGAACATCAACGACCCAAACTACTGCACTCCGTTCAGGTTGTGTGTGTAACAACACATCATAAGAGAATATAAAAAAAAAACTCTTGAACCTGCGCGAGTCTCTAAAAAAAAAAGGCAAGCAATTCAAAAAGGAAATTAGATTCGCCGGGACAACTCCTGGAGAAGCTTGTGCGGGTCTATTGAATCCTTTATGGATGCGAGACGTCTGAGAAAGGTCCTTACCAAGGCTTCCTTGCAGAATTTATCCCTCTAATGCCTTCAACCGCCTCTAGATGGGCTTAAGTTGACAAGCGATTACAGGTAACGGTTTCATTTTTTTTACAACTTAACAAGCTTTACTGCTAGTTGAAATATTGCTCTGTGCATTGCTGTGCACTGACTTACTTACTTACTTATCAGGCCAGCGATCCACGGAGGATCTGAGCCTGAGCTATAGCTGCCTTCCATCCTTGACGGTCCCGGGCACGTTGCTTCCAGTTGTCAAGACCAAGTTGTCTTGCATCCGCGAATACCTGGTCTTAGCTGGAGCGTTGATGTCCATGCGCTCGATGTGGCCGAGCCAGTGTAGTCGACGGATCCTTACCTTCCGGACTACATCCATATCTTGGTACAGCTCGTAGAGTTCGCGGTTGTGTCTTCTTCTCCAATCACCTTCCTCACAGACAGGACCAAATATGAGGCGCAGAATTTTTCTTTCGAAAGAACCCAAAATCAACTCCGCTGTCCTGCTTATCGTCCAGCTTTCGGCTCCGTACAGCAAGCTCCGTTTTGTAAAGCATGACTTTGGTCTTTCAAGTGAGAAGTTTTGACCCCAGTTGTTTGGACAAGCCGAAGTAGCAACGGTTGCCAAAGGCGATTCTATGCCGGATCTCCAGCACTCCTTAACTACCTCGAAATTGTAGCTGTCAATTGTTATATTTTGTCCCAGGTGGTGAGCGACGGATTGGTTTTTGCTTGACAGCATGTATTTCGTTTTGTCCTCATTGATCTTAAGACCAACTCGTTTCGCCTGTTCTTCAATCGCCGTGAATGCTTCCACACTGCCACGGCGAGAACACGCGATGATGTCGATATCATCAGCGTATCCTAGCAGCTGGATGGACTTGTAAAAGATAGTGCCTTCCCTGTTGACGCCTGCCTGTCGCACTATCTGCTCCAGCACCAGGTTGAAGAAGTCACATGACAGCGCATCTCCTTGCCGAAATCCGGTGCATGTTTCGAATGGTTCCGAGGTCCTGGAACCGAATTGCACGGTGCATCGCGTGTTTTTTAGCGTAGCGCGACACAACTGGATCAGTTTTCCCGGGATCTCGAATTCGGCCATCGCACCAAACAGTTCTTCACGATGAATGCTGTCGTATGCGGCTTTGAAATCGATGAAAAGATGGTGTGTATCGATTCGAAACTCGTTGGTCTTTTCTAGGATTTGTCGAAATGTGAAAATGTGGTCTATAGTTGATTTGCCGGGCCGGAAGCCGCACTGGTAGCTGCCGATTAGTGCGGTGCAAAACGGTTTTGGACGTTCACACAATACGCTGGACAGGATCTTGTATGCGACATTGAGCAGGGATATTCCTCTATAGTTCTTGCAGGAGGTAGGATCGCCTTTTTTGTGGATGGGGCATATAGAGCTGGTATTCCAATCGTCGGGCATGCTTTCATATTCCCAAATTCTGCAGATGATCTGGTGCATGCTCCCTATCAGAACATCGCCGCCAGCCATGAAGAGCTCTGATGGCAAGCCATCGAAGCCTGCGGCCTTGTTGTTCTTCAGCTTCTGAATAGCTGTGCCGACTTCTTCGATGCTGGGTGGGAGGACTACTTCAGCGGCTGGAGTTGGGATTTCATCGGTCCCTTCCACTCTCTCTTGGTCACGCTCGTTAAGCAGCTGCTGGAAGTGCTGCTTAAATACATCCACTATTCCCTGCGGGTCGGTGACAAGATTACCCTCGCAGTTTCGAAGAGCCAGGGTGCCCTTTTTGAAGCCTCCTGCAAGGCCTTTGGCTTTCTTGTAAAAGGCTCGTATTTTATGTCTATCCCTAGACTCCTCGATATCCTTGAGCTGGGAGGCTGCGAAGATTCTTTTCTTTTGTCGCAGTAGTTTTTTCTCCTCCCTTCTTCTGGCTCGGTACTCTTCTTGCGCTGCCCTGGTTTTCCTCTGCAGCGCCTTTTGGTACGCCTCGTCGGTTGCTGCCTTTTTCTGCTCACACTCGCCATCATACCACGGGTTTCTCGTCGGGAGTGGTAGGTATCGTAAGGTGGTTTCGGCTACTTCCTGAATGGCTGAGCGGCAATGCAGCCACATATTATTGGCATTTGTGTTGGACGTAGGCATACCGTATAGTCTTTCGCTCAGCTGCTCCCTGCAGACTCTGGTAACCTCTGGTGTGCTCAGGAGCCCAATGTCGAACCTCCTCCTGATGGGCTGGTGCAGCTTTCTGACATTGGACAGTCGAGCTCTGAATCTTGCTGCTACGAGGAAGTGGTCAGAGTCGACATTTGCCTTGCGTCAATGAGCACATGGTCGATTTGGTTGGCGGTTCGACCGTCCGGAGATCGCCAGGTTGCTGTGTGGATTCGCTTGCGAGGGAATCTTGTGCTACTTATCACCGCATTACGAGCTGTCGCAAAGTCAGCGAGTCGGTAGCCGTTATCTGTTGTTGTATCGTGGAGGCTGTGCTTTCCGATCACCCCGCCAAGGGTGTTTTCCTTTCCGATTTTGGCGTTGAAGTCCCCGAGCACGATTTTTACATCGTACTCCGGACAAGCTCCGTAGGCGTTGTCCAGGAGGTCATAGAAGTCCTCCTTGATAGGGTCTTCAGCCTCGTCGGTAGGGGCGTGTGCACATATAAGGCTGATGTTATAAAATCCGCCTCTGATGCGGATCACAGCCAGGCGATCACGTATAGGTTTAAAGTCGATGACCTTCGACCTTAACCGCTTTCCCACGACAAATCCGCATCCCAGTAAGTGCAACCTTTTGTGACAGCTGTAATAAATGTCGCAATTTTTCTTCCTAATCATACCGTTTCCTATCCAGCGTATTTCCTGGACCGCAGTAATATCCGCCTTGTACTGCGTGAGGATTCCTTCTAGTTTATGAGCAGCTCCGGGAGTGTACAGGGTTCTGACATTCCAGGAGCATACCCGCAAATCGTGTTCCTTTTTCGTGCGTTGTCGTCGTCGAGTATCCGTCCGTGTATCCGAGGCATCTTGCTCATTCATAACTTTGGGTTTTTTTACGTGGGCGGATTGTTAGCCCGCCGCACAACCGCCATTCTGGTCGGGATTTTTTTCGCTGCATACGTTTGTTCACCTCCCAACGGTTGTTGAAGAGGCTATCCAGAGGGCGCCGCGAGAAGTCCGTATGTCAACTTGACCCGGGCATTTAAACAGGGATCGTTGCTGGCATCTCGCCAGGTTGAGAGCAATCAACAACTTTACCCTGTATGTCCGAGCCCATGCCCTCTAAAATGGGCAAAATACTTATGAATAATGGAAATAATATGCCACATGCCGTAAAGCTTTAAATACACGATTTATTTAACAACAATTATTTAAATTCCAATTTTTCCTTCCCCAGTTGGTATGTAAACAAACAGCAATTTCAACCAGCTGTCAAATTTCGGGTCACATGTGACGTACATGCGCCGAACGAAACAAAAATGAACACTCGAAGGCGTAATCTTGTCTCTCTCAATCGTAAGGCGCGGTTCACATTGTACGATTTATCCACCGATTTGCTTGACGACCAATTAATGCGTAGCGTTCACACCAAACGACTTGTTGACCGACTTCACTTGCGATAGAAATTTCGAAGTATTAACATGGCGGCGCATGCTCTGGTTACAGGGATGATTATTGATGAAATACTCGAAAATGAAGAAAAAAAAAAGCAAATGTGGATTAAACAATGGGTCGGAAAACGTAATAATTTCTCATCGGTAACGGTTAAGAGAATTTCACCAAAATTTGCTAGAGGATTTTCGTAATTATTTGCGAATTGTTAGGAACGTATGATGAGTTACTGAGAGAAATAATTCCTCATATGAAAAATCAAACCAAAATTATTTTTCTTTGTTTGAAGTCATATCGTTCATTCCGCTCAAAGTTGGTGTTGTTTCTCTGAACGCACAAGCGAAAGTGAAAAAATGCTCTGAAGTTGTATGACTGTTCACACTTAACGATAAATCGTTCAACCACGGCTGTCAAACAAAAAGTTGGAAATTTTCAACTTCCTGACTACAAATCGTACCGACTTGTAGCTAGAGCGTTCACATTGGTTTTGCATACACAATTTGTCGTCCAACCACGATTGTCAAGCAAATCGCTCGATAAGTCGTTCAATGTGAACCGCGCTTAACTCACCACTCACCAGCACCTGAATCGGGCTGTCAGAAATGTCATCAGAATTGTGACAATCGTGCTTATCAGTGTTTATGTAAAGAAAAGCGGTTTTAGAATTTAAAGTGCCAGGAAATAATTTATAAGAGAAAGCATCTAGTTTAGCTTTCTTCGGACTCTAAATGAAAGAAACAATCAACAATCTAAAGAAACAATCAAAGGTGTATTTGCATTCAAAGTATGAGCAACAGAAAGGTATCGAGTTCTGAGCCGCAGATCAAAGGCAATCCGACCGACTTCAATGGTCTTTACGAGAGGTTTAAGGTAATAACTTGATTGTTCCTACTTCGGCTTGCTATATGTTTCATAAATGTAGGTGTCGCTTAAAGAGGCCTTCCGGACAAACGATGTGAAAGTCCTGCGACAAACATTCGATTCGTTTAAATTCAACAATGACGCCGACAAGAAATCGCCATTAGATCAAAATTTTCGCGAATTGCTCTTGTTTGAGCTGAGCGATGATATCGGAAAGGTTGGTTCGTTGATCACGCTCTCGGTGGAGGCGGCACGTGAAGAGATCGTATCAGTAACCATACCCGTTGTGTTGCTTGGTGACATTTTCGACGCCGTCACCCTAGACAAATGCGAGAAAATATTCAATTTCGTCGAGGATAAAGTAAACATATGGAAGGAAGATATATTTTTCACTTCATGCAAGAACAATATTCTCCGTATGTGCAATGATTTGCTGCGACGACTCTCGCGAGCTCAGAACACAGTGTTTTGTGGTCGGATTTTGTTATTCTTGGCGAAGTTTTTCCCATTCTCCGAGCGGTCGGGTCTCAATATAATTTCCGAGTTTAATTTGGACAATGTAACCGAATTCGGAGTCGATGGTAAGGATTTAGACGAAGCTCTAGAGGACGCTGTGGAAGATGTTCCGGTGAAAATCGACTACAACTTGTATTGTAAGTTCTGGTCGTTGCAGGATTTTTTTCGCAATCCGAATCAATGCTACAGTAAGGTTCAGTGGAAAATGTTCCAAACGGTAATGTGAACTTTGTCTGTTTGAGTTTACAGAGGTGTCGCATTAACTAAGTATCTATTTAGCATGCCACCAACGTTTTAGCGGCTTTTTCGAGTTTTAAACTGGAAGAACCGCGCACAAGCCTCACATCAAAGGACGAAATCAAGGAGATGACGGCACAAAACATCAAAATGGAAGTGGACGAAGCGGTGAAAAAGTCGGAGAATTTTTTCGCAAAATTTCTCACAAACCCAAAGCTATTGGCCTTGCAGTTATCAGATTCAAATTTCAGACGATCGGTGTTGGTTCAGTTCCTGATACTGTTCCAGTACCTGCAGCTAACTGTCAAGTTTAAAACGTAACTGATTTTGTTGAGAGGAGTTTTTGATTAAATGAATAATGCTGCTGTTCATCTAGGGAATCCTATACACTGACGTCATCCCAATCCGAATTCATTAAAGAGACGGAAGCAAAGGTATATAAATTGATTGGCGAAACCCCCCCGGATGGAAAGAGATTTGCCAAAACGGTCGAGCATATGCTGCAGCGCGAACAGATGTGGAACAATTGGAAGAATGATGGTTGCAAAGAGTTCAAGAAACCTGATGCTAATGAAGAAAACTATAAGCCGCCGGCAAAACGTGCCAAAAGGACTCTAGGGGACAGTATCAGGGATGCTAATCGTGCGGGAAAGTTCTATCTCGGCAAGTAAGTATGATCACATTTCATTAAAGTCTTATGCATCAAGTGTATGTTGTTATACAGCGATGTTCTCACACGTCTTTGGAATCTCTCGCCGGACAATTTACAAGCCTGTAAGAGTGAGGATCGTAATTTCCTACCACCTGTGGATACATACATTGAAAATCCTCGCGAGAAGAACGACCCATCATTCGAATGGCGTGCACTTCGCCTACTTGCCCGGCAATCGCCCCATTTCTTCACACTCGTGAACGCCCCGTCATATAAAGTGGCCGATTACCTAGAAAGTGTTCGGAAGAAGATTCAAAAGGAAAAGAATGACAGCAACAAAACCGGAAGCCAACCGGAAAATTTACTAGAGAACACTATTGAACAGCCAGAGCAAGAGCAAGTTGCGTTCGAAGAACAAGAAGATCCTGAACTCCTGAAAACCGAAAGCATAGTTGTGGTTGATGATAAAAATATGCACAAAACCAGCACTGCAACAAAGGAAAATATCGAAGAAATAGCCCCGAAAATAGGTTCCGATTGGAAAGTGCTGGGCAAAAAATTGGGCTACACCAGCGACGAACTACTCTATTTCGAGACTGAGAATCCCAATCCGTGCGATGCATGCAAGGCAATGTTAACCATTTGGTTCGAGGATGATGACGATGCCAGTCTCGATAATTTAGCGTACATCCTAGAAGGTCTCGAGATGCATGGGGCCGCAGATGCTGTCAAAACCATTATAGATCCTCCCAATAAAATGGAAGATATATCGGATTAGGAAAATATAAGATTTTCGCATTCAGAATAAATTACTTTCTCACGTCTTTTGTCTTTTTTTTAATTTACAGATCCTGCTACGGATGGGAGTTTTTCATTTTGTAGTACTTTTCCGCGGGTGTTCCTTGCACACGCTGCTTGCCGGCATCGAATATGGGTCGCTTCCTTCCTACTCTGCATACTTTTTCATGTTTTTCGATGCGATCATTGACGAAAAACCTTTTGCAATGTGAACATTGAGTTGTGCCCTAGAACGTTTAGATTTCTTATTTTGTCACCACCTTGGGATAATGCCTACGTACGCTTTGCCTTTTCGACAGACCCGATTGCTCGGCCATATAAATAGAACGAAGGAACGCACGTTGATTCAAAATTTTTCTGCACGAATAACTAGAATTTTTAGATTGAAGTTGTGATCGTGTATTGTGTGTCATTTATTTCAAAATGATTATCCGCCGTCAAATGTTACAGTAAAAAAAGACCAAACTGGCGCCTACGTTGTCCCCAATGTACTCAATGATGAAGGGTGAGCGTATCTTCAATTAATCCTTGCCTTCCCACAGGATGTATGTATGATGTCGGATGCATTGCATGCTCTTTCCCGATATATGTACATATTTGTTTCATGGGTGCCAGCTCATAATTGACTGCAACTTTGGCATAGTGTGCCGCAGCATTGTATCAGCAGACCGGTACTTTACTTCTTGACCTTATTGTGAAGCATCAACGCACATTTTGGAATATGCCGATCAGCTGCTGCTTGCGAAAATCTTCGCGAGCAGTGAGGACAGGCCACGTAACTAAGTGTCTCTTCGTCTGGGGTAAGTACCAGCTCGGATATTGATCCAACACCACGCCCCTCATAATGCATTTTTTTCGCAGCCCGAATGGTGGCAATGAAATTCTCATGTTGCTTACGCCAATTATTCTGTCTTCTTTTCAATGTCGAAACCGAAGCCGAATCGTCTGCTGAACTACGTGACCTTGCCGCTATAGAAAATCTCTCTGCATCAGTTCCACTAACACGATGAGCGCTGGCGTCAAAAACAGGTCGTTTTATCGTAGCCCTCGAACAGATGATCTCGTGTTTTCCAATACGATCGGAAACGAACGATCTACCACATATCTTACATGGGAATGTTATTGGTACCTGCTCCCTAGATTTTTTACAAAAATCTTGAGTTGAATTAGTCAATCAAAGGTTGATATACAGGTACAGACCTTTTCTGATTCATTTCAATCGTGTTTTGTGTTATTAGTCCGAAAGAATGACCAAATACGACGTTTAGAAAATTTTGAATTTTGTACACTGAACTCGTGAGTTTATTTAGACCCCCTTGTCACACTTGATTTGTATATCTGGGAAGTTCGTTTTTAAGTGGTTTTATATGCGGGGAGAGGGAATGGCGGACATGCTGGTTAGGTGCAAGCTCTTAAGGTACAATTCATAGTTTCGGAGCGTAGGGATCTTACCCCTCAAGCTTGACAAATCGATTTGATTACGGTGGCATAAGTCATTCTAGAATTAGAAAACGTTGTAGACGAATTGATTTGTTTACGTGTTGACATTGAGTTAACGACTCAAAGGAGAGTATGATTAAATGACCACACCAAGTCCATATGTAACCTCTTCGTTCTTCTTCTTCTTAGTGGGCGCTACAGTTCGGGGCGAACCTGGGCCTCAACCAATATGCCCCTCCAACTAGCACGATCTTTTGCTAGCCTTTTCTATTGCCGCACAACCAATTGGCTGAGGTCCCCTTCCACCTCTGTACGCCATCTTAAGTGCGGCCGTCTTCTGCTTCTTCGTCTCTCGGGGTTGGATTCAAAGGCTCTCCGGGCTGGAGCTGAGGTGTCCATTCGCTCTACATGGCCCAGCCATCTTAGGCGTTGAATCCGTAGACGCCTGACTAGACTCATGTCGCTGTACAGCCCCTAAAGTTCGTGGTTGAATCTTTTCCTCCTACCCCCGTGTGCGTTTATAGGCCCGAAAATCACGCGCAAAATCATTCTCTCGAACCGACCAAGGGCCTCCTCATCCGCTTTTGATAGTGTCCATGTTTCTGCGCCGTACAACAGGACCGGGATGATAAGGGTCTTATATAGAGTAAACTTTGTCGTTCAGGAGAGGGCTCTATTACTCAGTTGCCTCCTGAGCCCAAAGAAACAACGTTTGGCAAGAGTGATTCTGCGTTTGATTTCGGTACTGATGTCGTTGTTCCAGGTCACTGCGGGGCCAAGGTAGACGAAGTCCTTAACTACCTCGAACTTATATCTGCCAATACAAACGTTCTGGCCGAGACGTCGGTGGTGAGCGTCCTTTTTTGATGACAGCATATATTTAGTTTTGCCCTCGATTACGGCCAAACCAATTTTCGCCGCCTCCATCTCAATACTCGCAAACGCCTCCTTGACATCTCGCTGTGATCTACCTATTATGTCAATATCGTCGGCGTATGCAAGGAGTTGCGAGGATTTGAAATAGATTGTGCCTCTTGTATTGGCCAGGGATTTTTGCACAATCATTTCCAATATGATGTTGAAGAAATCACACGAGAGCGCATCGCCCTGCCTAAATCCTTTTTTGACATCAAAATGATCGGTAAGGTGTTCACCGATTCGGATGGAGCAGCGAGCATTCTCCAAAGTCATCTTGCATAGTCTGACGAGCTTAACAGGTATGTCAAAGGTAGACATAGCGTTGTATAGCCCGTCTCTAATTACGCTGTCGTATGGGGCTTTGAAGTCGACAAATAGGTGGTGAGTGTCGACTTGAAATTCATTGGTTTTGTTCGATGGTGGACTTCTCTGGTCTGAATCCGCACTGATAAGGACCTATCAGCTTATTTACAAAAGGCTTCAGGCGTTCACACAAAATGGCGGAGAAGATTTTGTAAGCGATGTTCAGGAGACTTATTCCTCTATTGTTGGCGCAATCGGAGGGGTCTCCTTTCTTGTGGATCGGGCATACGATGCTGAGACTCCATTCCTCGGGCATGCTTTCCTCTAACCATATCTTACGGATGAGCTGGTGCATGCTTCCAACCAGGTCATCCCCAGCTGCCTTGAAGAGCTCAGCAGACAGTCCGTCTGCGCCAGCAGCTTTATTCGACTTGAGCTTCGATATGGCAATCTTAACTTCGTCGAGGTCAGGGGGACAGAATTCTCTGCGGTCTCCGTCGATTAGAAATAGATCATTCTGCCTGACAGCGGTATATTGACTAATATCGCCGTTATACAGTCTGCAGAAGTGGTTTTTCCATATTCTCAGCATCGACTGCGGTTCTACTACTAGGTGTCCGTTCCCATCCCTGCAGGCTTCCGTTCTGGCTTTATAACCTTGGCATGTTCGCTGTATCTGTTGATAAAACCTTCGAACGTCACGCCTGCAGTGACACCTCTCCAAATCCTTAATCGCGCACTTCTCGTGCTCTTTCTTCTTTCTTCTAAGAAGCTTATGCTCCTCCCTTCTTTTTAACTCGTAGAGCTCACGAGCTGCTCTTGTTCTTTTATGCAACGAGGCCTTATATGCATCCTGCTTCGCTGTATGAATCCTCCCGCACTCGTCATCGAACCAGGTGTTCGATGTTTCCAGTATCGAATGCTTTCGAAAAATCTGCGAACATTATATCTACTTGATATCCCAATTCAAGAGAATCAAATAAGAATTTTGAAAACATAATTAGGTTAGTTGACGTCGACCTACCCGATACAAACCCGTGTTGGTGAGAAGATATTTGCTCTTTGATTTCAAAATATATTTTAGATGTTACTATGTGCTCAGAGAGTTTCGGAATCGACGGTAGTTTTGAAATACCTCTGTAATTTCTGGATCCAGATTTATGGATAGGAGTTATATAAGAATATTTCCAATCAATTAAAAATAGTCCTGATGATAGAGACCAGTTGAAAATGATGTAAATAGGAAAAGCTAGTGTCGAGTTGCACTGCTTCAGAACTTCAAATGGTATACCATCTAGACCAGCATTCAGATTGGAGTTCATGGATAGCATGCTCTTTGATACATCACCGACAATTATATGAAGATGTCCTAAGTTTGTATTCAGATTAGATGAATGATCAACAAATATGTCATGTTAAACGCGATCAACTTCTTTGCTCTGTTTGCTCGCTCCCTCCCCCCTTAACTTGAGTGTGCTAGTAGATATAAAAATAGCTTAAATCCATCGCTTCATTAGAAGCACTGATTACATACTCCGTGTGGCGTATGCCAACCACTACGACCTACTTACCTTACTTACTTATCAGGCCAGCGATCCATGGAGGATCTGAGCCTGAACTATAGCTGCCTTCCATCCTTGACGGTCCCGGGCACGCTGCTTCCAGTTGTCAAGACCAAGATGTCTTACATCCGCGATTACTTGGTTTTAATACCGGAGGTTCGGTCTTCCTCTTCTTCTCGAACCAGGAGGCTCGGAGTCGAAGACCCTCTTAGCTGAAGCGTTGATGTCCATGCGCTCGATGTGGCCGAGCCAGTGCAGTCGACGGATCCTTGCCTTCCGGACTACATCCACATCTTGGTACAGCTCGTAAAGTTCGCGGTTGTGTCTTCTTCTCCATTCACCTTCCTCACAGACAGGACCAAATATCCGGCGCAGAATTTTTCTTTCAAAAGAACCCAAAATCAGCTGCGCTGTCCTGCTTATCGTCCAGCTTTCGGCTCCGTACAGCAAGACTGGCAGAATGAGCGTTTTGTAAAGCATGACTTTGGTCTTTCGAGTGAGGAGTTTTGACCCCAGTTGCTTGGACAAACCGAAGTAGCAGCGGTTGCCAAGGGCGATTCTATGCCGGATCTCCACTATGGTGTCATTTGTAGAATTCACGTTTGCTCCGATGTGGACAAACTCCTTGACTACCTCGAAATTGTAGCTGTCAATTGTTATATTTTGTCCCAGGTGGTGAGCGACGGTGAGCTTGTTCTTCAATCGCCGTGAATGCTTCCACAATACCACGGCGAGAACACGCGATGATGTCGATATCATCCGCGTATCCTAGCAGCTGGATGGACTTGTAAAAGATAGTGCCTTCCCTGTTGACGCCTGCCCGTCGCACTATCTGCTCCAGTACCAGGTTGAAGAAGTCACATGACAGCGCATCTCGCCGAAATCCGGTGCATGTTTCGAATGGTTCCGAGGTCCTAGAACCGAGTTGCACGGTGCATCGCGTGTTTTTTAGCGTGGCGCGACACAACTGGATCAGTTTTACCGGGATCCCGAATTCGGCCATCGCCCCAAACAGTTCTTCACGATGAATGCTGTCGTATGCGGTTTTGAAATCAATGAAAAGATGGTGTGTATCGATTCGAAACTCGTTGGTCTTTTCCAGGATTTGTCGAAGTGAGAACATTTGGTCTATAGTTGATTTGCCGGGCCGGAAGCCGCACTGGTAGCTGCCGATTAGTGCCGTGCAAAATGGTTTTAGACGTTCGCACAATACGCTGGACAGGATCTTGTATGCGACATTGAGCAGGGATATACCTCTATAGTTCTTGCAAGAGGTAGGATCGCCTTTTTTGTGGATGGGGCATATAGAGCTGGAATTCCAGTCGTCGGGCATGCTTTCATCTTCCCAAATTCTGCAGATGATCTGGTGCATGCTCCCTATCAGAACATCGCCGCCAGCCATGAAGAGCTCTGATGGCAAGCCATCGAAGCCTGCGGCCTTGTTGTTCTTCAGCTTCTGAATAGCTGTGCCGACTTCTTCGATGCTGGGTGGGAGGACTACTTCAGCGGCTGGAGTTGGGATTTCCTCGGTGCCTACCACTCTCTCTTGGTCATGCTCGTTAAGCAGCT
This sequence comes from Eumerus sabulonum, assembly GCA_951905685.1. Classification (NCBI taxonomy): domain Eukaryota; kingdom Metazoa; phylum Arthropoda; class Insecta; order Diptera; family Syrphidae; genus Eumerus; species Eumerus sabulonum. The sequence goes on from OX645060.1 coordinate 246,802,490, forward strand.
GCTGGAAACGCTGCTTAAATACATCCACTATTCCCTGCGGGTCGGTGACAAGATTACCCTTGCAGTTTCGAAGAGCCAGGGTGCCCTTTTTGAAGCCTCCTGCAAGGCCTTTGGCTTTCTTGTAAAAGGCTCGTATTTTATGTTTATCCCTAGACTCCTCGATATCCTTGAGCTGGGAGGCTGCGAAGATTCGCAGATGTCGCAGTAGTTTTTTCTCCTCCCTTCTTCTGGCTCGGTACTCTTCTTGCGCTGCCCTGGGTTTCCTCTGCAGCGCCTTTTGGTAGGCCTCGTCGGTTGCGGCAATGCAGCCACATATTATTGGCATTTGTGTTGGACGTAGGCATACCGTATAGTCCTTCGCTCAGCTGCTCCCTGTAGACTCTGGTAACCTCCGGTGTGCTCAGGCGCCCAATGTCGAACCTCCTCCTGATGGGCTGGTGCAGCTTTCTGACATTGGACAGTCGAGCTCTGAATCTTGCTGCTACGAGGAACTGGTCAAAGTCGACTTTTGCCCCTCTGAAGGTTCGCACATCCAGGATGTTTGATGAGTGCCTTGCGTCAATGAGCACATGGTCGATTTGGTTGGCGGTTCGACCGTTCGGAGATCGCCAGGTTGCTGTGTGGATTCGCTTGCGAGGGAATCTTGTGCTACTTATCACCGCATTACGAGCTGTCGCAAAGTCAGCGAGTCGGAAGCCGTTATCTGTTGTTGTATCGTGGAGGCTGTGCTTTCCGATCACTCCGCCAAGGGTGTTTTGTCTTACCGATTTTGGCGTTGAAGTCCCCGAGCACGATTTTTACATCGTACTCCGGACAAGCTCCTTAGGCGTTGTACGGAAGGTCATAGAAGTCCTCCTTGATAGGGTCTTCAGCCTCGTCGGTAGGGGCGTGTGCACGTATAAGGCTGATGTTATAAAATCTGCCTCTGATGCGGATCACAGCCAGGCGATCACTTATAGGTTTATAGTCGATGACCTACGACCTTAACCGCTTTCCCACGACAAATCCGCATCCCAGTAAGTGAAACCTTTTGTGACAGCTGTAATAAATGTCGCAATTTTTCTTTCTAATCATACTGTTTCCTATCCAGCGTATTTCCTGGACCGCAGTAATATCCGCCTTGTACTGCGTGAGGATTCCTTCTAGTTTATGAGCAGCTCCGGGAGTGTACAGGGTTCTGACATTCCAGGAGCATACTCGCAAATCGTGTTCCTTTTTCGTGCGTTGTCGTCGTCGAGTATCCGTCCGTGTATCCGAGGCATCTTGCTCATTCATAACTTTGTTTTTTTTTTTTTACGTGGGCGGATTGGTAGCCCGCCGCACAACCGCCATTCTGGTCGGGGTTTTGTCGCTGCATACGTTTGTTCACCTCCCAACGGTTGTTGAAGAGGCTATCCAGAGGGCGCCGCGAGGAGGCCGTATGTCAACTTGACCCGGGCATTTAAACAGGGATCGTTGCTGGCATCTCGCCAGGTTGAGAGCAATCAACAACTTTACCCTGTATGTCCGAGCCCATGCTCCCCTAACGTTCCAGGTGCAGAACCGAAATTCGTTTCCTTTTTGACGTTTGCGGGGATCGTCAACATGTAATCCGTCCGTATCCGAGGCTATTGGTTGTCTCTGAACAAAATTTCTGTTTTAAGCGATAGGGATGTTAGCCCTAAGCGCATCCCCCAACCTGGAGGGCCAGGTTCCTCTTTCCCCAGGAACAAGATGTCGGGTCGCTGCACACATTGGTTCACTACCTGGCGGGTGCCAGTATAGCTATCCAGGGGAGGCAACGCGGAGGCTGTGTGTCAACTTGGATTGAGCAGGGACAGAGATCGAAGCTGGCGTTTGCCATCTTAAACGCGATCAACTTCTTTGCTCTGTTTGTTCGCTCCCTTCTCCCCTTAGCACTTAAGTGTGCTAGTAGATATAAAAATAGCTTAAATCCATCGCTTCATTAGAAGCACTGATTACGTCCTACGTGTGGCGTGTGCCAACCACTACGACCTAACCTAAATAGCTTTACAAATGAAAGACATCGGATTCGTTCAACTACTTGATCTTCTTTATTAATATTATTAGAAAGTGCCAATGTTACGTTACACAGTTGCGTTTAATATCACATACGAAAGGGTTAAGGGGAGCATTAGTGTAGGATGAGTAGTACCAAAATCAGATTTCCTATAGTATCTACGTAAGTATAAGGAATCTGGTAGGGATATGCTGGATATGCTTGGATTATCAAAAGTTGTCAGTGTAAATTACAAGAAGCTTTTTAGTACGAGTTGTCTGATATACTGCTTTTCATCTATGGCTTAAGGAATTGGTAAATTAGAAGAAAGCGATTTATCTTTTCCTAGCTACAGGCTTAGGTTTATTATGCAACATGTTGGCACACTTCGGGATGTGGCGATTGGCCGCCGCTTCATTGAACCGCCGAGAACAATGTGGGCAGGTTATGTAGTCCGGATTTTCAGATGGCGGCGGTGGCGGTAGGTCTGATAATTTTCCACCGCGCGCCAAGTGCAATTGGACCTCTTTAGCAGCACGAATAGCAGCTATGAATTCCTCATGCTTCTTCCGCCAGTTACTGTTTTTCTTTGAAGACTCAGTTGACGTTGTCGATAAATGTCTCGTCGTTGTAGTCACTACTGCTGCTACAGGCCTCTGTCCACGGGTTGGCTTTTTCAAAAATTTTTCGGCTTCGGTGCCCTTGACCCGATGCCTTGACGCGTCGAAGATTTTACGTTTCTTCGCTGCTGTTTTCTCACAAATTTCTTCGTGTTTAACAATACGATCTTCGTTAAAATGTCTTCCGCAAATTCTGCACGCTACTGTTCCGGGGGGTGTAGCTGGTGGCGTTTTCGTTCTAGATAGAAACTTGGTGCCCATGTTAAGGGTTTTTTTGACTGCACTCTAAATAAATTTAAGAAAAAAAAATTAAACAAACTGGGAGAATGAAAATTTATAGCGCGATGAGTATTTACGATTTTGACACTTATTCAATGCACCTTGGGTTTAGCTGAAGTTGTTTTGTTTTTCAATTGTACTTACCGGATTGGATTGGCCTGTTGTTGGCTTGTCTTTCGCCTTCGACGGTGTAAGCCTTCCCTCGGCGACGTTGGCCGGCGGTGTCTTCTTTGTTTGAACTGGGTTTAAGGTAATTCCAATGTTCGCCTTCGCTTTGGCGGATGTTTGTTTTACACTGTTGTTGTTACTATCCTGGTTTTGGGCGTGAGGAGATGAGAGCAGCCCGGTAGTATGGGCTATGTCCAATTGATCTTTAATGAACAAAGTCTTGTGGTAAAAAACACAAAAACTGATGATAGAAAGTATATTGTAGCTAGTACCTTCGCTGGGTGTAGAGTTGAAAGTTATGAGTTCGTTGTTTGCATTGTAAGTGTCTTCATTCTCATCACTGTTGTTGTGGATTAAATTGCTTTTTTGCGAAGTTGCTTTATTCGGCACCAATTTTTTCACAGTTCGACTGTTAACAGGTTTCAAAGGACTAACTTGTTTCTTAATTGATGCTTGATCGGAACTTCTTGAAGTCATCGTTACGTGGGTAATTGTACTTGATGAGGGCGAGGATCTTGTGGTTATTGGTTTAAGTGGATTACTGCGATCTATTCCAACACCCCTTCGGCGTTCGTTGAACATCTGTCTGACCTACAAAGATAAAGTAAGTATGTACATATATGCCAAAACTACCCTAGAAAGGCCCATAGATAGATAGATAGATAGGGTTAGGGGGTGGGACAGAGTCGCCTGATCACTGCGACCACGATTGGGGCTATTGTGATGTCCCCCACTTACAGTTCACTCAGAAAACCTGAGTTCGTGATAAGACTTAGTACGATTTTGAGCGAGCTAGCAGCGATTTGTTCTGCTTCAAGATAATACTTGCCTAGGTGACGATGACGTGTACTGACCAGGCAGTTACAGTGGCATAGTATGTGCTCTGCTCTCTCTTCGTCTTCATTACACATTGGCAGGTGTCATCTTGTATGATGCCCATCGTTTTGAGATGTTTGTTGACTGGGCAGTGTCCAGTAAGGAAACCTGTGATTAAGCGAATCTGACTCCTCGAAAGCATGAGAAGTTGTTTCGTTCTTTTGAGGGATGTAGTTGGGAGGAATAGCTTGGCTTGTCTGCTACCTTTCGTTTGTAACCAGTAGTGATCCGTCGTGTTCCTTAACCAATTGTTTATGCAGCATTTGGTGGTGCTAATGGGTATGCACAGGCCACGTGCAGCCGAACAACTTGCGGACGCCCTAGACCGCTATAAAGCGGACATCACCGCCATCCAGGAAATGCGATGGAATGGACCGGGCATAAAGCGGATGAAAAACTACGATATTTACAACGGCGACTGCTATAGGGAGAGAGGGCAACGATTGTTTGGATGCGGATTTGTTGTTCGAGGTGGACTAAGGCAAAAAGTCCTAAGCTTTCGGCATGTGAGCGAACGCCTCATAACAATCCGTGTTAAGGCTACATTTTTTAACATCAGCCTGATCTCCGTCCACGCCCCCACGGAAGACAAGGATGATCTGCTAGACAGAACGTATGCTCAATGTCCCAGCTATGACATCAAAACTGTACGAGGAGACTTCAATGCTAAGCTGGGTAAGGAAAGCATATTTGAACGAGTCATCGGCAAACATAGCCTACACGACACCACCTCCGATAACGAACACAGGCTGATTGATCTTGCTACGGGGCGAAATCTCTTTCTAGCCAGTACGCGCTTCCTGCACCTCGATATACACATAGGTACCTGGCGGTCTTTTGATCAATCGACTACCAACTAGATTGATCACATCGCGATCGACGTCAGACACTCCTCCACTATTCTTGATGTTCGAACTTTCCGAGGGGCTAACATCGACTCAGATCACTATCTTGTTGTAGCCAAGATGCGCTTACGGATATCACGAACGCAACGGAGTAGAGTAAGAATACAAAGTTATGACGTCGGAAAGCTACTATCGCCAGAAACCGCTCGTGCTTTTACCGATCGCGTCTCCCTTAAGCTCTCCAATACACCTCAATCCTCCACGCTATCAATAGAACAGCAGTGGAGCCATTGCAAACAGGCCCTGAAAAGCTCTGCATCCGAAGTTTCGGGTTTCAAGGCTCCACCACGAAGAAACACCTGGTTCGATGACGAGTGCAGGAGGATTCATACAGCGAAGCAGGATGCATATAAGGCCTCGCTGCATAAAAGAACAAGAGCTGCTCGTGAGCTCTACAAGTTAAAAAGAAGGGAGGAGCATAAGCTTCTTAGAAGAAAGAAGAAAGAGCACGAGAAGCGCGCGATTGAGGATTTGGAGAGCTGTTACTGCAGGCGTGACGTTCAAAAGTTTATCAACAGATAAAGCGAACATGCCAAGGTTATAAAGCCAGAACGGAAGCCTGCAGGGATGAGAACGGACACCCAGTAGTAGAACCGCAGTCGATGCTGAGAATATGGAAAAACCACTTCTGCAGACTGTATAACGGCGATATTAGTCAATATACCGCTGTCAGGCAGAACGATCCATTTCTAATCGACGGAGACCGCAGAGAATTCTGTCCCCCTGACCTCGACGAAGTTAAGATTGCCATATCGAAGCTCAAGTCGAATAAAGCTGCTGGCGCAGACGGATTGTCTGCTGAGCTCTTCAAGGCAGCTGGGGATGACCTGGTTGGGAGCATGCACCAGCTCATCCGTAAGATATGGTTAGAGGAAAGCATGCCCGAGGAATGGAGTCTCAGCATCGTATGCCCGATCCACAAGAAAGGAGACCCCTCTGACTGCGCCAACTATAGAGGAATAAGTCTCCTTAACATCGCCTACAAAATCTTCTCTGCCGTTTTGTGTGAACGCCTGAAGCCTTTTGTAAATAAGCGGATAGGACGTTATCAGTGCGGATCCAGGCCAGGGAAGTCCACCATCGACCAAATCTTCACACTACGGCAAATCCTGGAAAAAACCAATGAACTTCAAGTCGACACTTACCACCTATGTGTCGACTTCAAAGCCGCATACGACAGCATAATTAGAGACGAGCTATACAACACTATGTCTACCTTTGAAATATCTGCTAAACTCGTCAGACTATACAGGATGACTTTGGAGAATGTTCGCTGCTCCATCCGAATCGGTGAACACCTTACCGATAGTTTTGATGTCAAAAAAGGATTTAGGCAGGGCGATGCGCTGTCGTGTGATTTCTGCAACGTCATATTGGAAATGATTGTGCAAAAATCACTGGCCAATACAAGAGGCACAATCTATTTCAAATCCTCGCAACTCCTTGCATACGCCGACGACATTGACATAATAGGTAGATCACAGCGAGATGTCAATGAGGCGTTTGCGAGTATTAGGATGGAGGCGGCGAAAATTGGTTTGGCGGTAAACGAGGGCAAAACTAAATATATGCGACGTCTCGGCCAGAACGTTTGTATAGGCAGATATAAGTTCGAGGTAGTTAAGGACTTCGTCTACCTTGGCTCCGCAGTGACCTGGAACAACGACATCAGTTCCGAAATCAAACGCGGAATCACTCTTGCCATTCGCTGTTTCTGTTTCTCAGGAGGCAACTGAGTAATAGAGCCCTCTCCCGAACGACAAAGTTGACTCTATAAAAGACCCTTATCATCCCGGTCCTGTTGTACGGCGCAGAAGCATGGACACAATCAAAAGCGGATGAGGAGGCCCTTGGTCGGTTCGAGAGAAAGATTTTGCGCGTGATTTTTGGGCCTATAAACGCAGTCGGGGGATGGAGGAGAAGATTCAACCACGAACTTTACGGGCTGTACAGCGACATGAGCCTAGTCAGGCGTCTACGGGTTCAACGCCTAAGATGGCTGGGCCATGTAGAGCGAATGGACACCACAGCTCCAGCCCGGAGAGTCTTTGAATCCGACCCCGAGGGACTAAGAAGCAGAGGACGGCCGCCCTTAAGATGGCGCACACAGGTGGAAGGGGACCTCGGCCAATTGGGTGTGCGGCAATGGAAAAGGCTAGCGAAAGATCGTGCTAGATGGAGGGGCATGTTGGTTGAGGCTCAGGTTCACCCCGCACTGCAGCGCCCACTAAGAAGAAGAAGAAGCAGCGATATCTTCTGCTTCAAGATAATACTTGCCCGGTGACGAAGACGTGTACTGACAAGGCAGTTACAGTGGCATAGTATGTGCTCTGCTGTTTCTTCGTCTTCATTACACATTCGGCAAGTGTCATCTTGTATGATGCCCATTGTTTTGAGGTGTTTATTAACTGGGCAGTGTCCAGTAAGGAAACCTGTGATTAAACGAATCTGACTCCTCGAAAGCAAGTTGTTTCGTTCTTTTGAGGGATGTAGTTGGGAGGAACAGCTTGGCTTGTCTGCTACCTTTCGTTTGTAACCAGTAGTGATCCGTCGTGTTCCTTAACCAATTGTTTATGCAGCATTTGGTGGTGCTAATGGGTATGCCGCAGAAAGGCCGTGGCATCATAAATGGTGATGCAGAGCCTTTCCTTGCTAGTAGGTCCGCCTTTTCGTTGCCTGTATGGCCGCTGTGTCCAGGTATCCAAATGAGGTGAACTCTGTTTGTGCTGGCCAGCTGGTGAGTCCCATACTAGTTTGGCGGTGATTTCGTAGCTCTTTAGGGCTAGGAGTGCAGCAGTATATTTCTGTTTATATTTTCTCTGAGGCAGAGTTCTATAGCAAATATCTCTGCTTGAAAAACGGAGTTATATCTGTCCATGCTGACGTAGATGCATGTGCCTGTATTTGCTCCGTATACTCCAGCCCCAACGCCTTCGTCCGCTTTGGAGCCATCTGTGTACCACACGTAGGATCCACGATTGAAGGAGGGTCTGTCCTGTTCCCAGTTTTGTCGGTTGGGGAATGTGACCTTGTAGTTTTGGCTGAAGTTGTATCTGGGGAGACAGTTGTCTGTAAGATATATCTTTAGGATTTCATGCCTGTTTATTTCGATAAGGATATCAGGGTGAAAGAGCCTACGGTTAGAGCCATCCTCCACGATCAGTCTATGGGCGAAGACCATTGCTTCTTTCTTCAGTTGGAGATCAAGAGGTGGCAGGTCTGTGATGACTTCTAGTGCCGCTGTGGGGGTTGTTCTCATGGCCCCAGTGATACAGATGCAAGCTAGTCTTTGCAATTTATTGAGCTTGGCTTGCACTGATACTTGTTTTGTTTTGTGCCACCAGACGGGCGCAGCATATGTGAGAATTGGTCTGGTGATTGCTGTATACAGCCAGCGGGACATTTTGGGGTTTGTGCCCCAGTTTTTGCCAGTGAGACTTTTGCTGGTCCATAAAGAGATCCTGGCTTTCTCAATGGTCTTTGTAATGTGAGAGTTCCAAGTGAGCTTTTCGTCTAGAGTTATCCCTAATATTTGACTTCTTTTGAGAACTCTATCGCTTCACCAAAGAGGGTAGGTTTAGTAAGTCTGTGCCTATTCCTTCTTTTGGTGAAGGCGACTATGGTGCTTTTCCTAGGATTTACATTTAGTGCAATCTTTATGCACCAGTTTGTAACAAGGTTTAGTGCCCGTTGGAGGAGTTCCGAGACTGTGTCTTCGAATTTGCCTCTAATCAGGATCACTATGTCGTCAGCGTAGCCTTGGACATAGAAGCCATTGCTGCTAAGTATGCTTATCAGTTCATTAACCACGATGGACCACAGAAGTGGTGAGAGAACCCCGCCTTGAGGGCATCCTTTCGCGGCGTTTACGCTGATTTTGTCATTGCCTAGTGAGGTGAGGTGAGAGCACCGTGGCGCAGTGGGTAGTGTGTTGGCCTTTGACGCCGATGACGCGGGATCGAATCCCGACACAGCCATGTCATCGAATGTGTTTTTCACGGTGTTTCTCCTCAGCGGGGTTCTGACAAAACCCCCTGTAGTAAAATTGTCATGAAAAGCTCTCAAAATTCGCCGTTCGGAACCGGCAATAAACTGTAGGTCCCTTTCACCTATGGGAAAATGAAATCACACACAACATGGGTGATTGAGAGATGCTCGGCTCAGGTCCTTCATGGACTGTAACGCCAACAGACAGACAGACAGACAGACAGTGAGGTGTTTATTTTCCTGTTGCTAAGCATATGTTGGATCCAATTGCATGTGGTATTGTCCACCCCTGTGCTGAGGATGCAACGTTTTATTTGGGTGTATTCGGTGTTATCGAAAGCACCCTATCGCAATTTCTTTGTCGCTCAGGGATTTGTTGATCCGGACCGTTAGTTCCTGAAGAGCATGCGTGGTCGATATCCCAGGCTGGTAGGCATATTGGTTTTGTGAAGTGGTGATCTTTTCAGTGCGCCGTGCCTATCCAGGATTTTTTCCATTGTTTTTAGGAAGAAAGAGGTAGGGCTTATCGGTCTGTAGGGCTTAGGCAGGTCTGTGGGTCTACGGCCTACTTTGGGAATGAATTTTACCCTTACCTCTGTCCAGCTTGTTGCTATGTGTCCCCATGCATAGCTGGTTCTAAAGATGTTTTAATGAGCATGGGACTGATTTGTGCACTCCCCTTCTGAAGAAGGGCTGCGAAGATGCCATCCTCCCCCGGCGATTTGTATGGGTCAAAAGAATTGATGGCCCATTTTATGCTTCCCTCGTCAAATATCGTTCGAGCTCTCTTCCAATCCTCCCTGTTGGGTCTAGTTGCCCTGATCTGCGGAGGTATGTAAGAGAGATCGGAGGGAATGATGTTGGAGTCTGGGAAGTGCGTACTGGTCAGAATTTTTAGTACTTCCGTACCATTTTCCGCGTAAGTGCCATCTGCTCTCCTCAACAGACCAATTTGGTTAGTGTGCTCTTTGGCGAGAACTCTGTGGATACGAGTGCTGCTCTGAATGTCTGAAAGACTGCTGCAGAACTTTTTCCATGAGTCTCCTTTGGCTCTTCTAATCTCTTGGTTGTAGTTGGTGGGTGAGGCACGATACTGCGTCCAGTAACCAGTCCGTTTAGCTCTGTTGAACAGTTTTCTGGCGCACACAGGTGGAAGGGGACCTCAGCCAACTGGGTGTGCGGCAATGGAAAAGGCTAGCGAAAGATCGTGCTAGATGGAGGGGCATGTTGGTTGAGGCCCAGGTTCACCTGGAACTGTAGCGCCCACTAAGAAGAAGAAGATTACATGTCGCATCTTTTTGACGTGCAACTCTTGGTCATTTCCCTTTGAACCGACATTACGAGTTGCAAGGGTTATTACATAGAGCATCATTTTATTTCGCAGTGTTGCGCATCTACATGTTTGACATTTCTCTTTCACTTGATCTGAGTTATTCAGTGACAGTTGATAGAGGGATTTGTTTTGGGAGAACCGGAGGTAAATAGAATACTGAACTATGCAGAAATGCTTATGGAGCGTATGGATACTGATCAAGTGTATGTCAAGATTCAAACAAAATGAGTAGCATCGTGAAGAAAAAAAAAGATTTCCCCGAAGATAACTCAACTTCTTAACAAAAGTATTGAAAGAGAATGACAAAGCATCCTTTTGCAAACTTTTGACCTGGTTTTGTCATTCAGTGAAAACGACATAAAAAAGAGGGGCACATTGCTGAGAGGCTCTACCTAACTCTCCGCTTACTTGCAACTGCACACTTAGAAGTTTGAAACGTATGTGAAGCAACATCGCAAAACAAAGAATGAGGAGATGAGGAAATGTCAAAAAGATGCACAGAGAAGCGGTAGGCATCACTGTGCCAGTATATTTCTACTTCACTGATCCTCTCTTTCGCACTCATTTGGGTCTTGGCTACTATTGCAGCGTGTAATACCGGCATAAACACTCGCCTCCATACACGATCTACAATTTTTGGAGAATTTCTGAGGGTTTTTCTCGCCAGATTTCACTAAAAATTGAATCACAATCGCTGCAACAAACCTTTTCAGCAAGCACGACCTTTTGCTAGCTGTTTCCAATATCGCATGCTCAGTTGGTTGAGGTCCCTTTCTTACAGTACAGTTCTTGGTTAAATCTTCTCCTCCACTCTCCGTCAAACACAAATGGGACCGAAGATTGTACGCAGAATTTTCCTCTCGAAACGACCAAGGACTTCTTCATCCATTTTCGATAGGGTCCAAGCCTCTGCGCCGTAGAGGAGGATGATTAAGATTATAGAGACAACTTAGTTTTCCGAAAGAGGAATCTACTACTCAATTGCCTCTTGAGCCCGAATAAGCAGCGGTTGGCAAGAGTAATTCTGCTTTTGATCCCAGCACTGGTGTTGTTGTCGCTCATTGTTGGCCACGTGGCGCAGTAGTTTATGAGTTGGACTCTGACGCACAATGGACGAGTTCGGATCCCGATAACATCAACACCATCGAATGTTTATTTCGCGATGTCCCTCCTCGGCGGGGTACTAGCAAAATCCCCCGTAGTATACTTGCCATGAAGAAGCTTCTCGACTCACACCGTTCGGGGTCGGCATTAAACCGTAGGTCCCTTTCACCTGTGTGAAAAGTAAACCACACAAAACATGGGTGATTGAGAGAAGCTTGGCTCTGGTCCTTGATGGGCTGTAATGCCCCCAAACAAGAAGAATTGTGACGTTCTGGCTGAGATGTCGGTGTTGTGCGTCTTTTTTGGGTGACAGCATATATTTCATTTTACCCTCGTTAACCGTAAGATCCACATTAGCCGCTTCCGCTTCAAAGCTCACAAAAGCTTCATTGACTTCTCGATCCGTTCTCCCGATCACGTTAAGGTCATCAACCTCTTCTATTAGCCAGTGAGAATCACAATACGTACATACGTAGTTGCTTGTAATTTGAGTCACTCATTTATACAACGCCATTAAACAAGTTTTTCTTTTTTTAAAAGAACACACAAACAAATAGTGTTGTCGACTATAGTGTTTGATAAAAAGTGGAAGAAGGAGCTCCTCTCTCTGGACAGATGTTGACGAACGACGCAGTGATGCCAGTTCCCGTGTTTTGACTAAATTCCTGGACTTTAATTACCATGTCACGTAGGTCCCAATGTTTAAAATATGATTTTGGAGAAGTAACTAAGCCAGTTGAAATTTTAGGAAACAAATCAACGTATTTGTTAAAGTGAGGTCAAGAGTATGCGTTGACCTGGTCTTAGAACGAACCAATAATGGTTATACATATACACATATATGGTCGAATTCTCGACCTTAGTTCGGGACTTTCCTGGACAAAGTTTGAGCAAAAGATCAAATATTTCAGATTAAATTCAATTGAATCAACATTTCGTAATACCGTTGAAATAATCCCACCTTTATGAATAGAATTAGAGAAGAGGTACTAGACCTCACCCTACCTACCCCGTTCATAGGCAACTCTATTCTAAACTGGCATGCCTCAACAGAAACATCGATGTCAGACCATCGACAGATCTGTTTTGGCATAAAAGCAGGAGATAGAATTACTAGAACATATAGACAACCGAGAGCGACAGACTGGGACACTTATAGCCTAGAAATCGCACAAACGATCGGAAACTGTCCAAACAGCATCAGAGACACAGACAGCCCTGAACCCTGCTGTGACAGCCTCAATGCTACCATTCTATTTGCTTTTCACAACGCTTGGCCAGAGAAAGTTAAGTCAGGCAACCGTACCACTCCGTGGTGGAACAGCAATCTGGCCAAGCTAAGAGCACTGACCAAGCTTTCCGACGTCATAACTTTGTATTCTTACTCTACTCCGTTTCGTTCGTGATATCCGTAATCGCATCTTGGCTACTACAAGATAGTGGTCCGAGTCGATGTTAGCCCCTCGGAAAGTTCGAACACCTGCGACATGTAATACCTGACTACTAATGTATGTATGTCGAAAACACGTGTGTTTAAATAGACAAAGCGGTTCAAAAAGAGCCATGAATCAGTAGAAGACGATTCACGTGAAAGAGTTCCCGTCACCTCTTGTAAATTTGTTTCTACCGACCAGACAGTTCTATGTTGACATCTTGAAGAGGCTACGACCCGAATTCGCCAAGCTTGCACCACGACCATACGCCGGTCCATTCTCCGTTGATTGGGCAAGAGTGTTTGGACAAAAAAAAAAAAAAAAAAAAGAAAAAACTATTCAAACGTTGCCACATTCATCCATTTTTGTAACCATTGTTCTGAACGAATCAACCTCGGAAGATTATCAAGGGTGCTTCGAATCTTGGGAGCAATGTTGGAATCGTTGTGTCTGATCGATTTGTCTGATTTTTGTTTGAAATTAATTGAAAACCTCGTATATGTACATGTACATACCTTGCCATTGCCAATGGTGGAATTAAGGGATTTCGTTGAACTTGCATCATTTGTTAAAATCACAGTCGACTCGTTGCTTATGTCTTCCGAGATTTTTGTCCTTGGCACAGTCATTTCCATCCTTCGTTGCTCACGTTCCTGTTGCTGTTTCTGCTGAAATCGTATCTATAAAAAAACAGAAAGACAACAAAATAGAGAAGATGAAGGAAAATCGAAAACAACTAAAATGTCCTTGAATATACCTTCATACATACATACAGTGATGGACAAAATAATAGGGACAAGATATTGCAAAACATATTTTTAACTTTTTTTAAAGTAACTTCCAGTTACATTTCAAAATTTTTGTATTTTATCATCGCACAGACAAGAAGTCTTGGATGTAACTTTTGCATCGCAGGACATTGTCGACAAAGTCAGAGATTGGAAAGTCCTAAAAGAACACTCCCTCTCTGACCATCGATACATTCAATTCAGCATAATCAACCACGTCAGTGCCCGAGCTCCTTTCAGGAACTACAGGAAAACTGACTGGCAAAAATATAGAACCTATGTTGAACCCCACCTAGGGGCAAGACACCCCATTAATCCGCTAAACTCAGTAAATGAGCTAACAGAAACCCTCAATAGAGCACTCTCTCAATCTTGTGCAGTTAGCACCCCCAGAGGCAAACCCAAGCCCCCCTGGTGGAACAAAGAGATAGTCTCCCTAAGGAAAGAGAGCAGAAAGCTCTTCAACAAAGCTAAATATACCCGCTTGCAGGAGGATTGGGACCTCTACAAGGAGGCACTAAAGTCTTTCAAAGCAGCGACCAGGAAGGCAAAGAGACAATCCTGGAGGGACTACTGCGATAATATAAGGACGGTTTCCGAGGCCTCAAGAATAAGGAAGATTCTGGCCTCGGTTCCGTATAATCTAAGCCACCTGATGCGTAATGACGGCTCCTGGACAACCTCCAGAGAGGAAGCCCTGGAACTTCTCCTATCCGAGTAGTGACTCGGATATGACACCTCCTCGGGTCAATCAGCCAACGACACCCTCCCTCTAGCGTGCTCCTGACCTGGTCAACTACAACAACGTCCTTTGGGCCATAAAGAGCTTTGAACCCTACAAGTCTCCGGGACCGGATGGGATCATACCAGCTGAGCTCCAGCAGGTAGCAGATATCATCCTCCCCTGGCTTGTGGTTATATACAATAGTTGCCTCTCCCTTTCCTATATCCCCAGCAAGTGGAAGGTAGCCATAGTCATTTTCATACCCAGGGCAGGCAAAAGCTCCCACACGTATGTAAATGACCTAAGGCCTATTAGCCTTACTTCTTTTCTATTAAAAACTCTAGAGAAGATTTTGGACGTACACATCCGGTACAGCTGCATCTTAGGAAGGCTGTCGGATAACCAACATGCCTACAACAAAGGCAAATCGGTGGAAACAGCACTCCACTCATTGGTCAGTAAAAAAGAAAGGTCTCTGGAAAATAAACAATACACTCTAGTCGCCTTTCTCGACATTGAGGGCGCCTTTAACAATGTTGAACCATGGGCTGTCATCAAGGCGCTGTCTGATCTCGGTGTTACGGGATCAGTGATAGAACTGGTACGACAGCTGCTAATACAAAGAGTTGTCAAAGCCAACTCCGCTGGTGCCGGCTGACCAGAATGGTCAGCAAAGGTACACCACAGGGTGGAGTACTCTCCCCTCTCCTCTGGAACGTGGTGGTCAACGAACTACTGCTGTTGCTGGAGCAGGAAGGGTACGCTGTGATCGCCTATGCGGATGACATTGCTATTGCCGTCACAGGAAAGCACTCTATGCGACCTTATGCAGAGTGCACTACATACAGTAGAAACCTGGACACGGTACTGTGGACTTGGGGTGAACCCAAAGAAGACCGATCTAGTACTGTTCACTAACAAATATAAAATTCCGCCCCTCAACCCACCGAGGCTGGGTGGAACTCAACTAACAATCAAAGAACAGGCTAAATATCTAGGCCTAGTCCTTGACAGGAGGTTGAATTGGAAACCCAACATTCTTGATCGGGTCAAGAAAGCAACTGTTGCCCTCTACAGCTGTAAGAAAGTAGTGGGCAGGAGGTGGGGTCTCCAATCAAGCATTATGTACTGGCTTTACACAGCAGTCATAAGGCCTATCCTCCTGTATGGCGTCGTAGTCTGGTGGACTGCTCTGGACAAAGCAGTCAATCGAAACCTTCTGGGGAAGGTACAAAGATCGGCCAGCTTATATATAAGCGGAGCGATCAGATCAACCCCCACGGAGGCCTTAAATGTTCTACTACATCTTCCACCACTAAACCTTTTCAGCAAGCAAGTTGCTGCATGCGCGGCCCTAAGGATGAGGAGCATAAAAAAATGGCCCACATCTCAAAAAGGCCACACCTCTATTCTAAAACTCTTCAAAGTACCCATGGACACTGACTACATCAACCCGCAGAATGTGTTCACCAGGAGCTTCGAAGTTGTCTTTCCATCCAGGGAGGAATGGGCTGAAGGAAAAGTCATACCAAAGGACTCGATCTCCCTCTATACCGATGGCTCTAAGATGGAGTCGGGTGTAGGCAGTGGGGTCTACTCCAAGGAACTTAACCTCAACCTATCATTTAGACTCCCTTACTCCCTTACTGTAGTGTGTTTCAGGCAGAAAGAACTGCGATAACGAAGGCCCTGGCATGGCTCAGGATCAATGTAATATCCACAAAGGATATTATCATTTGCACGGATAGCCAATCTGCGATAAAATCCCTGGCAGCGGTAACCCACAAATCAAAAACATCCATTAACTGTCGCCTATCTCTAGATGAGTTGGCTGAACAGTTCAACATTAAAATACTGTGGGTTCCCGGGCATAGGGATATTCCAGGAAACTGCGCGGCCGACGAACTCGCAAAGTTAGGGTCAAGCACACTCAGCCTACCTACCCTCGGGTACCTAGAAACACCAATAAGTACGGTAAAGCACATGATAAAGCTTCAAACCATAGAGGAGACCAATCTCCAATGGAATGAGAGCAATATCGGCTTTATCACCAAACAATTGTGGCCTAAGTTAAACTTAGGACGAACCAGGGATCTGGTGGCAACCAAAAGGGCAACCTTAACCACCCTAGTGGGTGTCATTACAGGTCACTGTACCATTGGAAAACACGCCGCCAGACTGGGGCTACCCTACAATGACTTCTGTCGCGGCTGCATGGACGAGGAAGAGGAGGAATCAACACACCATCTCCTCTGCTCATGTCGCTCTTTTGCGAATCGCAGGAGGATTTACCTCGGCGCGCCCTTCTTCGACAATCTGAGTGAGCTAGCAAACCAAAAAATAGCTAGCAACATATTTCGATCGAAATAGCATTCCAAGTTTCTTGGACGACCTGCCACAAATGATCGCGATTTTGTATTTTGGTCTTTGAAACTTGCTTTTTTAAGATCCCCCAAAGATGTTCAATTGGGTTCAGGTCCCATATAAGCGGCATGTTGTCCTCCGCATATGGTAGCATGGTGTTTTGCATTATATTTCTGTATACTACAGCGTTCATAGTATATTTGATGCAAGAGAGAGGACCGACGCCATACCATGAGAAGCAACCCCAAATCATGATACTGCCACCACCATGCTTTACCGTCTTCCTGGTGTATGAAGACCTGAGTTCCTGGTTTTTGGGACGTCGCGCATAAATGTTGCCATCAGATCCAAAAACATTTATTTTCGTTTCATCGGACCATAAAATATTTTTCCAATGCAGGCGATGTTGATTTGAGTCTGCAAATTCCTTCCTTTTCTTGATGTTCGTTGTGCTGAGAAGGATACGCTTCCTAAGATGGCAGAGAGCAGCACACTCACACAGTATGTGTTCTGCCGTCTCTTCGTCCTCAAGACAGAGCCAACACTCAGTTTCAGACGAGAGGCTAATTTTGTTTAAATGATATCTCAGACCGCAGTGTCCCGTTAGATAGCTGACTAGTCTTCTGA
Source organism: Eumerus sabulonum (assembly GCA_951905685.1). Lineage (NCBI taxonomy): Eukaryota > Metazoa > Arthropoda > Insecta > Diptera > Syrphidae > Eumerus > Eumerus sabulonum. The sequence goes on from OX645060.1 coordinate 246,819,697, forward strand.
TATCCATCCTATTGAGTTTGAGTATGTCAATAGGGTGCTTGTTCAGGGGTCGTATAAGTCGTTTAGATTGACGGAGTCCCCGAACGCTGTTCCAAAAGGACAGGCGTTGTAATTTTTCCCACTTGTCTAAGAAGTAGTTTATCTTAGACGCGGAAATGCCGCAGAATGGTTCCGGACCTATATACTTGTCACTGGAGCCCTTCCTGGCAAGTTGGTCGGCAATTTCATTGCCCTTGATACCTTTATGGCCTGGCACCCACCAAAGTTTAACATTGTTTCTTTTGGCGAGGTCTTGTAGGGCGTCATGGCATACCTTGACAGTTTTTGAGTTCGTGCTGTACGAACCCAGCGCTTTAAGCGCTGCTTGGCTATCAGAGAGTATGTTGATGGTTACTCCTCTGATGCCAGTCTCGAGATTTAGATTGACGCATGTTAGGATGGCGTGCAGCTCTGCTTGGAAGATGCTGGGGCTTATTCCCAGGGCCTTCGAGATCATCCGTGTACCACCTAAGGCCTTTGACATTTAGCAGGGGATCACTACTGCGACAAAAGAAAAGAATCTTCGCAGCCTCCCAGCTCAAGGATATCGAGGAGCCTAAGGATAAACATAAAATACGAGCTCTTTAGAAGAAAGCCAAACGCCTTGCAGGAGGCTTCAAAAAGGGCACCCTGGCTCTTCGAAACTGCGAGGGTAATCTTGTCACCGACCCGCAGGGAATAGTGGATGTAGTAGTAGCACTTCCAGCAGCTGCTTAACGAGCATGACCAAGAGAGAGTGGTAGGGACCGAGGGAATCCCAACTCCAGCCGCTGAACTAGTCCTCCCACCCAGCATCGAAGAAGTCGGCACAGCTATTCAGAAGCTGAAGAACAACAAGGCCGCTGGCTCAGATGGCTTGCCATCAGAGCTCTTCAAGGCTGGCGGCAATGTTCTGGTAGGGAGCATGTACCAGATCATCTGCAGAATTTGGGAAGATGAAAGCATGCCCGACGACTGGAATACCAGCTCTATATGCCCCATCCACAAAAAAGGCGATCCTACCTCCTGCAAGATCTATAGAGGTATATCCCTGCTCAATGTCGCATACAAGATCCTGTCCAGCGTATTGTGTGAACGTCTAAAACCATTTTGCACCGCACTAATCGGCAGCTACCAGTGCGGCTTCCGGCCCGGCAAATCAACTATAGATCAAATTTTCACACTTAGACAAATCCTGGAAAAGACCAACGAGTTTCGAATCGATACACACCATCTTTTCATCGATTTCAAAGCCGCATACGACAGCATTCATCGTGAAGCACTGTTTGGGGCAATGGCCGAATTCGGGATCCCGGTAAAACTGATCCAGTTGTGTCGCGCCACGCTAAAAAACACGCGATGCACCGTGCAACTCGGTTCTAGGACCTCGGAACCATTCGAAACATGCACCGGATTTCGGCGAGGAGATGGGCTGTCATGTGACTCTTCAACCTGGTGCGGGAGCAGATAGTGCGACGGGCAGGCGTCAACAGGGAAGGCACTATCTTTTACAAGTCCATCCAGCTGCTAGGATACGCGGATGATATCGACATTCGCGTGTTCTCGCCGTAGCATTGTGGAAGCATTCACGGCGATTGAAGAACAGCCGAAACGAGTTGGTCTTAAGATCAATGAGGACAAAACGAAATACATACATGCTGTCAAGCAAAAACCAATCCGTCGCTCACCACCTGGGACAAAATATAACAATTGACAGCTACAATTTCGAGATAGTTAAGGAGTTTGTCTACCTCGGGGCAAACGTAAATTCCACAAATGACACCACAGTGGAGATCCGGCATAGAATCGCCCTTGGCAACCGCTGCTACTTCGGCTTGTCCAAACAACTAGGGTCAAAACTCCTCACTCGAAAGACCAAAGTCATGCTTTACAAAACGCTCATTCTGCCAGTCTTGCTGTACGGAGCCGAAAGCTGGACGATAAGCAGCACAGCGGAGCTGATTTTGGGTTCTTTCGAAAGAAAAATTCTGCGCCGGATATTTGGTCCTGTCTGTGAGGAAGGTGAATGGAGAAGAAGACACTACCGCGAACTCTACGAGCTGTACCAAGATGTGGATGTAGTCCGGAAGGCAAGGATCCGTCGACTACACTGGCTCGGCCACATCGAGCGCATGGACATCAACGCTCCAGCTAAGAGGGTCTTCGACTCCGAGCCTCCTAGTTCGAGAAGAAGAGGAAGACCAAACCTCCGGTATAAAGACCAAGTAATCGCGGATGTAAGACATTTTGGCCTTGACAACTGGAAGCAGGGTGCCTGGGACCGTCAAGGATGGAAGGCAGCTATAGCTCAGGCTCAGATCCTCCATAGATCGCTGGCCTGATAAGTAAGTAAGTAAGTCACTGTTTTCCCATGCTGAGCGGTTTGGGATCAGTATCTCAAATCTCTTGTCAAAGGTGAAGGTGCGTGGCAGTGCGTCCGAGACTGTAGTAATCATATCCAGCTCGGGAAGGTGTTGTAATATGGACATGTGGCCTGCGGGTCTACCTGGCATATTTGTTCCCGAGCAGAGGATTCTGATTGCACTGCGCAATGCCACCTTTTTGATAAAAAGGCGCAGTGGAGTGAGTCCAATGAGTGCTTCTTGGGCTGCCGTGGGGCAGGTTGGCATAGCGCCTATGATGCCGAGACACGCTAGTCTCTGAAGGCGTTGAAGCTTAACAATTGTAGTTTTTTGCTCAACTTTGGAAAACATGCCGCCAGACTGGGGCTACCCTACAATGACTTCTGTCGCGGCTGCATGGACGAGGAGGAGGAGGAATCAATACACCATCTCCTCTGTTCATGTCCCTCTTTTGCGAATCGCAGGAGGATTTACCTCGGCGCGCCCTTCTTCGACAATCTGAGTGAGCTAGCAAACCAAAAAATAGTTCAACTCCACCGCTTTATTAGGAGCACCGGTTGGTTCCCGGGTAGCGGATCAGGGTAACTTGATCCAGGTGGTATCACAATGGGCCGTTTTCGGCCTTAGTGTGGCTTACGCCTATCACGTCAACCTAACCTAACCTAACCTAACCTGGCTCAACTTTTGACCATCATACGGTGGACCCGTAGGTGACGATAGGTCTAACTATCGCGGTATATAGCCAGTGGACTACCTTAGGTTTAAGTCCCCAGGTTTTACCGTAGGTGCGTCGACAGGCCCACATGGTCTTAGTCGCTTTCATGATTTTATTTCTCATATTGGAGTTGAGTCTACGGTCTAGGTCAATACCTAGATACTTTACTTCCTCTGAAAATCCACACCACAAACACTAAACGCAACTTCCTCTCATGAACTGATCGTGATAATTGCGAAGAATATTTGTTTTCGACAGCTGTCCCTATTATTTTATCCAAATCTAGTAATCGGTTAATTTCAATATACCGTTTTCATATTAGAACACAGATATGATTCGGGGAAAAGGGTACGCCATTCAAATGTACAAATGAGTGCGATGATAAAATACCAAATGTTTGCATTGTAAACAGAAGATACTTTCCAGAATATAAGAAAATATGTTTTGCGACGTCTTGTCCCTATTATTTTTTCCGCCAGTGTATGTACGTTCTTAATTGTGGGACAAACGATAGTCCAATGGGCGACGAATCAATAAAACAATTAATTATTCTATTGTAGTTTAATGTCAAATACATAGTGATTCATCCTATCCTTGCATGGATTGTGTATTTCTTTTTCGACAATATTTAAGGAATACTTTTCCAAAACATCTTCTAATTGCAACTAACAAACAAACATATCAAAGTGCACTGGGGAACAAGGATCTGATTGAATAAGGTTTCGGTGATGTGAGGAAATAAAATGAATAAACTCACGTCTGTTGATGAACCAAATTTTGATGACGGTAATTGGTTAAGTGCTTCCATCAATCGTCTTGCGGCCCATGATTCATTTAGCCTAGATGGGACAACACTCGCATTGTGATAGCTATTACTAAGCGCACTGTCTGACGAAAATCGTGAAAGGAGAGCGAATTCGAATGTGTTTTTATTGCTCATGTTTATGTTAACCGAAGAACCACTCGCGATTGGGATATTTTTTTCTTATATGTAAATAAAAAAATGTTAATTTAATAAGAGATGATAGTGACTGTCAAGGCAGGTGTTTACGCTATGAGTTGGAAAACACAAATTCCATGGTAATATGAGGGTTGGTGAGAGCTATAGCGAGGAATAGATAAAGGTGTGCATGCTTGTAGATACGGTTGGATTATTGTCTATATTCACATCTCACCTATACATGCTTGCAACATATACATATAGTGTGGGTAATTAAATGATTGTGGTCAAATATGAATTATATTTAAACACGGGACATGTAGAACTAAACCGCAGAGAGCTGTTTCAAGATAAAATTTAATATTGTCCACAACCATGCAAGACATTTCCTCTGTTGAAGCAGTTACTTGTTACCCGTTGCCATAGAAAAGGAAAAGTGAATTCGTAGCGCATCTAATACATACATGTAAAGGTGGAATACTCTTTTACACATGTACATATTGTTGATGACTTTTAGTTGCACCTTCATGAAGTAGTACGAAAATGAATGAAAAATAAGTTCGAAAATAAAAAAGTTGGACTAGGTGCGACCCACAAGGCCCTTGGACTATAACTTCCTTGTAGGAAAACTGAAAAGAACCTTTTAATTTCATAAGTTTTCACTTTTTAGGGTTCCGTACCCAAAGGTAAAACGGAACCCTATTACTAAGACTTCGCTGTCCGTCCGTCCGTCCGTCTGTCACCAGGCTGTATCTCATGAACCGTGATAGTTACTTACTTACTTAGGTGCCGCTACAGTCCGTGGTGAACCTGGGCCTCAACCAACAAGCGTCTCCAGCCGGCACGGTCTTTGGCCAGCTGTTTCCAGTGCCTCACGCCCAGTTGGTTGAGGTCCCCTTCCACCTGCGTGCGCCACCGCTGAGGCGGCCGTCCTCTGCCACGCCTTCCTTCCGGAGTGGATTCGAAGACTTTTCAGGTCGGAGCTGTATCTTCCCTGCGCTCTACATGGCCTAGCCACCTTAGACGCTGTATCCGTAGACGTCGTACCAGGCCGATGTCGCTGTACAACCCGTACAGTTCTTCGTTATATCTTCTCCTCCATACACCGTTTGAACAAACGGGACCATAGATAGTGCGCAGAATTTTCCTCTCGAAACGACCAAGGGCATCTTCATCCGCTTTGGTTAAGGTCCAAGCCTCTGCGCCGTAAAGGAGGACTGGGATGATCATGGTCTTATATAGTGTCACCTTGGTTTTCCGAGAGAAGGCTCTACTTCTCAATTGCCTCTTGAGCCCAAAGAAACAGCGGTTGGCAAGAGTGATTCTGCGTTTTATCTCAGCGCTGGTGTTGTTGTCGCTGGTCATCAGTGAGCCAAGGTAGACGAATTCCTTGACCACTTCAAAGTTATATTCGCCCATGGTGACGTTCTGGCCAATACGTCGGTGTTGTTCGTCTCTTTTAGATGAAAGCAGATATTTGGTTTCACCCTCATTAACCTTGAGACCCATCTTAGCCCCTTCTACCTCAATGCTCACGAAAGCCTCATGACGTCTTGCTGTTTTCGTCCAATTACGTCAATATCGTCGGCGTACGCAAGCAATTGCGTAGACTTGAAATAAATCGTACCTCTTGTGTTGGCCAGTGACTCTTGCACGATTTTTTCAAGCACGATGTTGAAAAAGTTGCACAACAGCGCGTCGCCCTGCCTAAATCCTTTCTTAACATCAAAGGTCTCGGTTTGTTCATTACCGACCTTAATGGAGCAGGGAGAATTCTCCATTGTCATCCTGCACAGTCGGACAGGGATGTTAAGGGATGTTAAAACTAGACATGGCTTTGTACAGCTCGTCTCTATATACGCTGTCATAGGCGGCCTTGAAATCGACGAAATCCTGGGTCTTCTCCAAGATCTGCCGTAGCGTAAATATTTGGTCTATTGTGGATTTACCTGGCCTGAAACCACACTGATAAGAGCCGATCAGGTTATCCACAAACGGTTTCAGGCGTTCACACAATACGGCAGAGATGATCTTATATGCGATGTTAAGGAGACTTATTCCCCTATAGTTGGCGCAGTTATAGGGGTCTCCTTTCTTATGGACCGGGCAAACGATGCTGAGATTCCATTCGTCGGGCATGCTTTCCTCCGACCATACCTTGCAAATGAGATGGTGCATGCACCTTACCAGCTCATCTCCAGCCGCCTTAAAAAGCTCAGCAGACAGGCCGTCTGCGCCAGCGGCTTTATTAGACTTAAGTCTTGATATCGCTATTTTGACTTCGTCTAGGTCGGGTGGACTGAATTCTGTTACTTCGTGGTCCACTGCGAATGGCTCGTTCTGCCTGACAGCGGTATCTTGTCTATAATCGCCGTTATACAGTCTGCAGAAGTGGTCTTTCCAAATCCTCAGCATCGACTGCGACTCTACTACCAGTTCTCCATTTTCATACCTGCAGGCCGCCACTCTGGCTTTGTAGCCATGGCATGTTCGTTTTACCTTGTTGTAAAACTTACGGACGTCATTCCTGCGGAAGCATCTCTCCATCTCCTTGATCTCACGCTTTCCGTGCTCTCTCTTCTTTCTTCTGAAAAGCGTGTGTTCCTCTCTTCTCTTCTGCTCATAGATTTCGCGAGCAGCTCTCGTCCGTCGTTGCAGCATGGCTTTATATGCCTCTTGTTTTGCTGCATGGGCTTGTTCGCATTGTTCATCGAACCAGGGGTTTCTAGGTGATAGTTATAGTTAGGGAGTTGAAATTTTCACAGATGATGTATTTCTGTTGCCGCTACCACGACAAATACTAAAAACTAAGGGGGGCTCCCATACAACAGACATGATTTTCATCCAAAAAATCCCCTTGGTCCCCATTTTTTTTTTTTTTTTAAATAATTTGCGCGCACTCAAGGTCTAATAACCTTATTATGTCGGTGACACAGTGCGGGCAGAAGGTAGAGAGGAAGAGGAATAGAGGAGATGCCGATGGACATTGATCTTAAATGCTTGCATGTTGCATTGAGGGGGGAAAACCGAATCCGGCAGGGAGTTCCAGATTCGTGTGGTTCGGTTAATGAAAGATTCTCTATATTTGACAGTACGTCCGAAAGCGGGCTTCAAAGTATATTGGTGAGCATTCCTAGAGAGACGTGTATTGCGGGAGAAATGTTGAAGGGGCGGAATGCAACTGGCTATTTCATCAGAGCATTTTTGGTGGTAGTAACGATAAAACAGGGAGAGGCAGGTAACATTCCTGCGGTGTTCCAGCGAGTCTAATGTTTTGGTAATGCTGGAGTCACCTATCAGTTTTATGGCTCGTTTTTGTATTCTGTCTAGTAGGTGCAGTGAGGTCTTGGAAGCACCGGACCAGACATGAGCGTTAAACTCTAATTTGGGGCGAATGAACGCCTTATAGATTGTAGCCAGATCTAAGGGTGAGAAATTTTTCTTGCATCTGTATAAGAAGCCTAGGCATTCCGCAGCATTCTTGGCGACACTGAATATATGGTCGCTCCAATTAAGATTGTGAGCAACACTCATACCCAGGATGGAAAGCTTTTCAGTTTCTGAGATGCAAGTGCGATTCATGGATAATGGCTGCGGGAGCCAGCATTGTGTTTTGGAAGCATTAAATTCCACTCTATTGTTTTTACCCCATTGGATGATGCTGTCTATATTTAATGAGCTTAACGTACGCTGCCGCTCATTATCTACAACCGAAGTGCAGGGTCGTAAGCTGGTGAACGAATATGAGAAGCTGAGGGCACTGTCGTCAGCGAAGGAGTGAATTGGATTAGAAGTAACAGACAAGAGATCATTTATAAAAATAAGAAAGAGTGTCGGAGACAAAACGGAGCCCTGGGGAACACCAGCATTTACAAAGTGAGTATCAGACTTGAATCCGTCCAAAACAACTTGAATTGAACGAATCGAAAGGTAGCTTCTAATCCATTGAAAGAGAGACTCATCGATCCCAAAGGCACGCATTTTCGACAAAAGGGCTTCATGCCAAACCCTGTCAAATGCTTTCGAAATATCCAGTGCAACAATTTTGCTTTCACCTGCTTGGTGAAGCGAGTGATTCCACTTTTCAGCGAGGTACGCCATCATATCACTAGTGGATCTGTTGCTGCGGAAACCGTATTGGCGGTCATTGAGGAGTTTCCGTGATTCAAGATATTTCATAAGCTGACGGTTAATCAGCGTTTCCATGACCTTGGAAAGAAGGGACGTTAGTGCAATGGGTCGGTAGTTGGAGGGAGAAGATGATTCGCCTTTTTTGGGTATAGGCTGGACAAATGCTGTTTTCCACCTACTCGGAAAGAGCCCAGAGGTGTAGGAAAGGTGAAAAAGCTTACGCAGTGGTTTTGCCAGCGTAGAAGAACACCTCTTCAGAACTATTGGGGCAATACCATCTGGACCAGCGGATTTGTGTATGTCGAGGGTTTTAAGAACCCAGTCCCATGGTGGAATTGACGCACTCTAGTGCAGGCGGAGACAAAGTACAAGCTGGCAGCTGAGAACTGGTTGCAAAATGGGCAGCAAGTAGGTTAGCTTTGTCTAAGGGGGTGACAGCTGGAATGTCATTGTGGATGAGCGTCGGGTTAGACGACTTAGTTGAGTTTTTTACGTTTTTTACAAACGACCAGAAACTTTTGCTACCTTTGGGACATTGAAGGATTTTACGCCTTAATTTTTGGTCGGATTGGAATTTAACCCGTCGAATGTGGGTGTTGCAGTCATTTCTGGTCCGTATGTACTTTTTTCGGTTTTCCTCAGAACTGTTTGCCTCGTAGGCCCGAAAACTTAGCTCCCTGAGCCTAATAGCCTCTTTGCAGCTCAAGTCAAACCACGAATTATCCTTAGGCCTGGTGCTTTTTATTTTGCTGGGAATAAAATTAGCCATGCCGATTCGGATAATGTTTGCGATTGTATCAGTTGCGGCGTCCACGTCGTTGTCGAGGAAGCACAACGACCAGTTAAAGATCCGAAAGAAGTTGTTAAGGCCGCACCAGTTGGCTTTCTCGTATAGCCATAGTGTTCTCTTAGGAGCTTTTTCTTTAACTGGATGGTGGGAGTTCGAGAATTTTGCTGATATCATGCTGTGGCAGACAAGCCTAGGGGTTCCAATACATCGATCGTGTATTTGTCAGGCTGAGACTAAGGTTAGTCGACTGAACTAAGGTTAGTCGACAATATCCCACAACCAGTAGCAAACTTCCCAGTTTTGATCTCTTTTGTGTCTTTGATGAATTAATCCTAGCTGCAAGCCTTTTTCCCATATTTCCCATTATTATTATTCACCTTTTCACGTCGTTGCTGTCAAGTAAGATAATTGATTTGAATTCAGTGGACACTTTGATGATCAACTATATCTCATCATGAAGATTTTTGATTATCAAAGTAATATGCCGCTAACCTGCCTGCAACCAAGATTTGCCATCATACAAAAAATGTGATTTAATATGATGACTGATGAGGTAACACACATAGTCTCTTTCATATTTATATATACAGATGGTACGGAACCCTTCGTGCGCGAGTCCGACTCGCACTTGGCCGGTTTTTATAAGTCTTATGTTTATGTCGATGAACTTCGAAATGCTGTTTTCAAATAATCAAGATTCGTACACATACGGAAAGGTTTAATGAAGCTCGATCCCGAACACCAATGACCCCCGTATAAACACTTGCTTCTACAATTACTACAATATTTGATGAAAAGTTACATTTTCTTCTTCAAGTTATCAAGGGTGGTTTCTTGATTTGGAGATATATCATCAATACCACAAAACAAAACAAGTATCAGTGCAAGCCAAGCTCAACAAATTGCAAAGACTAGCTTGCATCTGTATCACTGGGGCCATGAGAACAACCCCCACAGCAGCACTAGAAGTCATCACAGACTTGCCACCTCTTCATCTCCAACTGAAGAAAGAAGCAATGGTCTTTGCCCATAGACTGATCGTTGAGGATGACTCCAACCGTAGGCTCTTTCACCCTGATATCCTTACCGAAATAAATAGGTATGAAATCCTAAGGACATCTCTCACAGACAACTGTCTCCCCAGACACAACTTCAGCCAAAACTACAAGGTCACATTCCCCAACCGACAAAACTGGGAACGGGATAAACCCTCCTTCAATCGTGGATCCTACGTGTGGTACACAGAAGGCTTCAAAACGGACGAAGGCGTTGGGGCTGGAGTATACGGAGCAACTACAGGCACATGCATCTACGTCAGCATGGACAGATATAACTCCGTTTTTCAAGCAGAGATACTTGCTATAGAACTCTGCCTCAGAGAAAATATAAACAGAAATATACTGCTGCACTCCTAGCCCTAAAGAGCTACGAAATCACCTCCAAACTGGGATGGGACTGCCTACAGCTACTTCACCAGCTTGCCAGTACAAACAGAGTTCATCTCATTTGGATACCTGGACACAGCGGCCATACAGGCAACGAAAAGGCGGACCTACTAGCAAGGAAAGGCTCTGCATCACCATTTATGATGCCACGACCTTTCTGCGGCATACCCATTAGCACCACCAAATGCTGCATAAACAATTGGTTAAGGAACACGACGGATCACTACTGGTTACAAACGAAAGGCAGCAGACAAGCCAAGTTGTTCCTTCCAACTACATCTCTCAGTAGAACGAAACAGCTCCTCATGCTTTCGAGGAGTCGGATTCGTTTAATCACAGGTTTTCTTACTGGACACTGCCCAGTCAACAAACACCTCAAAACGATGGGCATTATACAAGATGACACTTGCCGAATGTGTAATGAAGACGAAGAAACAGCCGAGCACATACTGTGCCACTGTTACTGCCTTGTCAGTACACGTCATCGTCACTTAGGCAAGTATTATCTTGAAGCAGAAGAAGTCGCTGTTAGCTCACTCAAAAGCATACTAAGTTTTATCACGAACTCAGGTTTTCTGAGTGAACTGTGAGTGGGGGACATCACAATAGGCCTACTCGTGGCCGCAGTGATCAGGCGACTTTGTCCCACCCGCGAACCCTCTCTAACTCTAACTATCATCAATACCAATCATCAACTAAGAATTCTGAATTAACACTTCGGTAATTATTTGGAACTGTTTAAAGCAGCTGGCGATGGGCTGGTCAGGAACATGCACCAACTCATCTGCAAGATATGGTCGAAAGAACGCATGCCCGATGAATGGAATCTCAGTATCGATTGCCCGGTCCATAAGAAAGGAGACCCCTATGACTGTGCCAATTACAGAGGGATAAGCCTCCTGAACATCGCGTACAAGATCCTCTCTGCCGTACTGTGTAGGCGCGGACCATTCGTGGACAATCAGATAGGTTCCTACCAGTGTGGTTTCAGGCCAGGAAAATCCACGATAGACCAAATATTTACACTACGGCAGATCTTGGAGAAGACCCATGAATGCCAGGTCGACACGTACCATCTTTTTGTCGACTTTAAGGCAACGTATGACAGTGTTTAAGAGACGAACTATAAAGAGCCATGTCATGTTTTAACATTCCTGCCAAACTCGTCAGACTATGCAGGATGACTATAGAGAACTGTCGCTGTTCCATTAACCCCTTTGATGTTAAAAAAGGTTTAAGATAGGGTGACGCACTGTCATGTGATTTCTTCAACATTATTCTTGAAAATATCGTGCAGGACTCTGCGGCCAATACAAGAGGTACGATCTACTTCAAGTCCACATAATTGCTTGCCTAAGCAGATGACATTGACGTTATTGGACGGACAAAGCGAGACTTCAATGAGGCGTTCGCAAGCATTGAAGCAGAAGCGGCCAAAGTGGGTCTAAGGGTAAATGGGGACATGACCAAATATATGCTGTCATCCAAGAATGACGCGCAAGACCGACGTCCTGGTCAGAACGTCACCTTCGGCAGCTATATTTTTGAAGTAGTCAGGGACTTCGTCTACCTTGGCTCGATAGTGACAAGTAGCACCGACACCAGCGTTGAGATAAAACGCAGAATAACTCTTGCCAACCGCTGCTTCTTCGGGCTTAAGAGGCAATTGAGGTAGGTATGAGTAAGGTATCCCTTTACAAAACCTTAATCATCCCGGTCCTCCACTTGGTCCCGTTTGTGTAAACGGAGATTGGAGGAGGAGATTCATCCAAGAACTGTACGGGCTGTACATCGACATCGGCCTAGCTAGATGTCTCGGATCCAACATCTAAGATGGCTAGGTCATGTAGAGCGAATGGACATCAACGCTCCGGCCCGAAGAGTCTTTGACTCCAACCCCGGGGACGACGCAGCAGAGGACGATCGCTGTGGTGTGTGTCACCACAGGTGGAAAGGGACCTCAATCAACTGGGCGTGCGGCACTGAAAGCGGCTGGCCAAAAATCAGGCCAGCTGGAGAGGCTTGTTGGTTGAGGCCCTGGTTCACCCCGAACGGTAGCGCCCTCAAAGTAAGTAAGTAAATTATTTGAAAAAAGGCCCTAATCACTGATTTTGATGAAATTGAAATATGTTAAAATAGGCTTTGTGCTGACAATTATGATATATATATTTTAGGTAGGACTTTCCTAGTTTCAAAGATATAAGCTTTTAAATTTCCCCCACAAAATACGGATTTGGCTTGTTTTAGTTCAATCATAGGTTTGCCTGGAGCTATGCAACAAGTTTTAAATAATCACACAACGTGAACGGAGTTCGTTCACTACTCTACAGGGGTGGTTGTCGTAGATAGGAGGACAGGATTCGACCGAATTTTCGAGTTGGTTGTAGTTTTCAGCAACTGTTCTATGCACTTATTGTTTTATATTGGAATCGCTCAGACAGAGTATACATTCAAAGTGACCATATACTGTGAGTGTTATGCCTTCAGCAGATGTTTGATCACTTCTCATTCACAACACCACTGTTGCATCATTTTTTTTGGTTATTTAATTTCTAACAAAAAACGGCCACACCGATTTTACTGAAAACTTAATCAGATCTGAGTTACATAATTACACGTTAGTTCTCCAGATAGTCGAGACGAAACGTTCCAAACGTACCTACGCACATACGTACATACTCACACAGTAATCTCTATAAAAACGTTGGATTTGGATTCTGGTGACCTTGAAGCGTGGAGATATGTCAAAATTGGACTTCGCAAAATCGGCACCATTACAAGGATTTCCCACTGAGAAGTTAAAAAACAATATGCAAACGTGGAGACACTGGGTATAACCGTCAAAGCGAAACGGTTCCACTAGGACTTTTTCTAAATGTTGATAATCACAAAAAAGGAGTCTTAATTCAGTTTGAAATATATACATATATAAGCCTCTGGATCGTCTGAGAAAGGTCCTTGCCAAGGCTCCCTAACAGATGTCCTCTATTAGGAGATCTCATTGTAGCTGGACAAACTCAAATGAGAGCGTGCTCGATACCCTATTAAAATATTATTTCCCTGGCTGCGAAAACGCAGGAACTTTCAACTCGGCGGACGTATTGCCAAGGGTAAGTAATGAACCTTGGGAGGAGACGTATTGCCAAGAGTAAGTAATGCAGTAGGGAGGAGAAAAAACTACTGCAACAAAAGAAGAGAATCTTCGCAGCCTCCCAGCTCAAGGATATCGAGGAGTCTAGGGATAAACATAAAACACGAGGCTTTTACAAGAAAGCCAAAGGCCTTGCAGGAGGCTTCAAAAAAGGCACCCAGGCTCTTCCAAACTGCGAGGGTAATCTTGTCACCGACCCGCAGGGAATAGTGGATGTATTTAAGCAGCATTTTCAGCAGGTGCTTAACGAGCGTGACCAAGAGAGAGTGGTAGGGACCGAGGAAATCCTTATATCTTTGAAACTAGGAAAGTCCGACCTAAAATATATTTTAGGTGATTAGTGCCTTTTCTGAGGGTGCCGTGGCAGTAGTTAGTATGTTGGGCTCTGCCGTACGATGACCGAGCTCGGATGCCGATAACACCAACGCCATCGAATGTTTACTTCGCGGCGTCCCTCCTCGGCGGGGTACTGGCAGGACCCCCCGTAGTATAACCTGTCTCGAAAAAGCTTCTCAACTTATGTCGTTGGAAATCGGCATTAAACTGTATGTCCCTTTCACCTGTGTGAAAGTCCTTCATGGGCTGTAATGCCACCAAAGAAGAAGACGAAGGGCCTTTTTCCAAATAATTACCGAAACGTTAATTCAGCATTATTAGTTGGTGAATGATATTTATGAATCCAAATTGATGGCTTTACATATGTATGTATCTCCACGTTTCAAGGTCACCAGAATTCAAATCCAAGGTTTTTATATATGTATGTGTATGTGCGTATATGCGTATGTGCGCATGTGCGTATATGCGTATGTGCGCATGTGCGTATCGGAATTCCCCCCTCGATTATATCGAGAACCAAAAATGGTATTAACATAATATTTGGTTCATTCCACGCGTAGGTACGCAACTTAGCAGTGATTTTTCAGCTGAGAATCTGTCCATCTGTAGCCTGATGGATAGTGTGAATAGGCCTTTAGCCGTTTTAATGCGATGACTGATGAGGTTACATAGATCGTCTCTTTCATTTTTATATACATATACAGATCAGGGATAATGAATGAGATACCAATCTTTCCTACTCTGCCCGTTGGTTGTTGCCTTTGTAATACACACCGATAATATACGTGTTATTCGATCGTTTAAAAACGACGCTTTTGACTAACCCAACGGTAGTCTCAAGACGTCGATGTGTAGAGTCAAGACGTGGCAAATTGGTCACAACAAGGCAGAATGACATAGTCAAGACGCCGTAAAACCGCAAAGCGTTTGTAGATGTTATCTGTCAAAAGTGCTGTCAGAGCCAGGGGATTGGTATCTCATTGTTTAACCCTGATACAGATGGTACGGAACCCTTCGTGCGCGAGTCCGACTCGCACTTGGCCGTTTTTTTTTATAACACATATTTTACTCTAAGATGGCTTAATGTTCTATAAAGTCTAAATTAGAAATTGTCAGTAATCGAAATCGCACACGCAAGTGAGCAGCTTATGAGTAACAGATTGTTTAATGTGCGTACATGAGTGTGTGTTTCCTTACCCTGGGTTACATGGAGCGACAGTAAATAGGCGGCATGCCAACAACACGCGGTGTTTCCAAGCGGTTCCCCATCTAAGTACTGACCGCACCCGATGCTGGTTGATTGCGGTGATCGGACAAGAACCGATCCCTTACCCATTATTCATCTAAAAATCCTAGCGCAGTTAACAAAAAAAGCTAATGACCTTGAAAAGCCTGAACAGATCTTCACAAATTTCGATCACGTTAGCTTTCAAAAAAAAAAAAAAAACAAACAAAAAACCACAAAATTAAATGAAACGGGTGTTTCCATTTTTCCCACTGGGAAGTTAGTCGTGTGGGCCTTGCGGGTCGCACCTAGACCACATTTTTCTCTTTTGTTATCCAACTAGCACGATCTTTTGCTAGGTTTTTCTATTACCGCACACACAGTTGGCTGAGGTTCCCTTTCACCTGTGTGCGCCATCTTAAGTGCGGCCGTCCTCTTCTTCTTCGTCCCTCGGGGTTGGATTCAAAGACTCTCCGGGCTGGAGCCCAGCCATTTTAGGCGTTGAATCCGAAGACGCCTGACTATACTTATCTCGCTTTACAGTCCACAAAGTTCGTGGTTAATTCTTTTCCTTCATCCCCCGTCGGTGTTTATAGGCCCGAAAATCACGCGCAAAATCTTTCTCTCAAACCGACCAAGGGCCTCCTCATCAGCATTTGATAGTGTCCATGGATGATAAGGGTCTTATATAGAATCAACTTTGTCGTTCGGGAGAGGGCTCAACTACTCAATTGCCACCTAAGCCCAAAGAAAGAGCGATCGGCAAAAGTGATTCTGCGTTTGACTTCGGAACTGATGTCGTTGTTCCAGGTCACTGCGGAGCCAAAGTAGACGAAGTCATTAACTACCTCGAACTTATATCTGCCTATACACACGTTCTGGCCGAGACGTCGGTGGTGAGCGTCCTTTCTTGATGACAGCATATATTTAGTTTTGCCTTCGTTTACCGCCAAACCAATTTTCGCCGCCTCCATCCTAATACTCGCAAACGCCTCATTGACATCTGGGTGTGACCTACCTATTATGTCAACATCGTCGGCGTATGCAAGGAGTTGCGAGGATTTGATACAGACTGTGCCTCTTGGATTGGCCAGTGATTTTTGCACAATCATTTCCAATATGATGTTGAAGAAATCACACGACAGCGCATCGCCCTGCCTAAATCCTTTTTTGACATCAAAACTATCGGTAAGGTGTTCACCGATTCGGATGGAGCAGCGAGCATTCTCCAAAGTCATCCTGCATAGTCTGACGAGTTTAGCAGGTATGTCAAAGGTAGACATAGCGTTGTATAGCTCGTCTCTAATTACGCTGTCGTATGCGGGTTTGAAGTCGACAAATAGGTGGTGAGTGTCGACTTGAAATTCATTGGTTTTTTCCAGGATCTGCCGCAGTGGGAAGATTTGGTCGACGGTGGACTTCCCTGGCCTGAATCCACACAGATAAGGACCTATCAGCTTATTTACAAAAGGCTTCAGGCGTTCACACAAAACGGCAGAGAAGATTTTGAAGGCGATGTTAAGGAGACTTATTCCTCTATAGTTGGCGCAATCAGAGGGGTCTCCCTTCTTGTGGATCGGGCATACGATGCTGAGACTCCATTCCTAGGGCATGCTTTCCTCTGACCATATCGTACAGATGAGTTGGTACATGCTCCTAACCAGGTCATCCCCAGCTACCTTGAAGAGCTCAGCAGACAGTCTGCGCCAGCAGCTTTATCCGACTTGAGTTTCGATATGGTAATCTTAACTTCGCCGTGGTCAGGGGGACGGAATTTTCTGCGGTCTTTGTCGATTAGAAATGGATAATTCTGCCTGACAGTGGTATATTGACTAACATCGCCCTTATACAGCCTAAAGAAGTGATTTTTTCATATTCTCAGCATCGACTGCGATTCTACTACAAGGTATCCGTTCTCATCCCTGCAGGTTTCCGCTCTGGCTTTATATCCTTGGCGTGTTCGCTTTATCTGTTGATAAAACTTTCGAACGTCACGCCTGCAGTAATACCTCTCCAAATCCTCAATCGCGCGCTTCTCGTGCTCTTTCTTCTTTCTTCTGCGAAGCTTATGCTTCTCCCATCTTTTTAACTCGTAGAGCTCACGAGCTGTTCTTGTTCTTTTATGCAGCAAGGCCTTATATGCATACTGCTTCGCTGTACGAATCCTCCTGCACTCGTAATCGAACCAAGTGTTTCTTCGTGGTGGGGCCTTGAAACCCAAAACTTCGGATGCAGAGCTTTTCAGGGCTTGCTTACAAAGGCTCCACTGCTGTTCTGTTGATAGTGAGGAGGATTGAGGTGTATTGGAGAGCTTAAGGGAGACGCGATCGGTAAAAGCAAGAGCGGTTTCTGGCGATAGTAGCTTTCCGACGTCATAACTTTGTATTCTTACTCTACTCCGTTGCTTTCGTGATATCCGTAAGCGCATCTTGGCTACTACAAGATAGTGGTCCGAGTCGATGTTAGCCCCTCGGAAAGTTCGAACATCAAGAATAGTGGAGAAGTGTCTGACGTCGATCGCGACGTGATCAATCTGGGTGGTAGTCGATTGATCAAAAAACCGCCAGGTGCCTTTGTGTATATCGGGGTGCGGGAAGCGCGTACTGGGTAGAAGGAAATTTAGCCCCGTAGCAAGATCAATCAGCCTGTGTTCGTTATTGGAGGTGGTGTCGTGTAGGCTATATTTGCCGATAACTTGTTCAAATGTGCTTTCCTTACCCAGCTTAGCATTGAAGTCTCAATTTTGATGTCATAGCTGGAACATTGGGCATACGTTTTGTCTGGAAGATCGTAGAACTCATCTTTGGCGGAGTCACCCTTGTCTTCCGGGGGGCGTGGACCCAGATCAGGCTGATGTTAAAAAATGTAGCCTTGGTACGGATTGTTATGAGACGTTCGCTCACATGCCGAAAGCTTAGGACTTTCTGCCTTAGTCCACCTCGCTAACAATCAAATAGCTAAGGTAGGGCGCCGTGACGAAATGCTAAACTTGGAAGTGCGCCGCGGGCTGAAAAAGATTGGGAACCACTGCTATAGGCAATAAGAAAACTGTTATTAACCCACCAGCTAACTAACTTAAGTGGTCAACTTATCGACATAGTTGACCCAGACTTGCCAACTCGTATAATAGTTTTTAAAACAGAACTTAGAGTCTTTTCATTATGTTTCATACAATCAAGAAATCATTACCTGTATCTGAGCCAGTCTTGAATTGGGGGTGCTTTTCGATGCCATGTTTTAATTTGAAAAAAAAAAAACAAATTAACGAAGCAAATTCGCTTGCTGATTGATGAATCACAACTAAGATCGGGGCTTCGTTAAGGGGCACTCTGTTTACAACCAGCTATCCACATGTAGGCCTCTCTGTTTTGTTGAACTTGCGAATGAAGGACCCGATATCTGGAATATATGTATGTAAGCGAGAGTATTTTTATATCCGTCGATACGTACAAAGTATATTTTATCTGTAAAAGGAAATGTTAGTCATACATAGCAGCACAATGCACGACAGATTAATAACTGTATTGTTGTCTTTATTCAGTTTCTAGTCAAAATGCCCACACGATTATCTTCCGCACGAACTCTTATACATCCAACGCTCGAAGGTTTATATAGATATGTACGAGTATGGTTTTACATTGACATAGCCTTTTATGGCCAATGCCACGGAAATTGAACGATTCCGATCCGATATATTGGATCGACATCCTTGAGATGTTGCAATCAGAAATGAGCGTTGGCGAAAATACACGTGATAGACATCATTAGGTAGAATGTTAATAGTGCAGATATGTACGAGCCGATACGAGCGCACAAGAACTGACAACATATTTCTGATGTCACTTCTATGGATAGTATACTATTCTATGGAATCTTGTTTGCGTGTATACCCGTAGGTATTCACCCATCTTCGTCTTCTCTGAATTTGGAAACGTCTTTTTGACACTGGTCGAGATGACTCACTATCAGTTCGATGCGTACCAACATACATTTGTATAGGTAACAGGTAGGTACATAAAGAGGTATTTTTCCTCGAATTGAATTTCTTTTTTTCCGAATGTATTATTTCCGATACATATCTTTAGCATATATGCCACACAATGCCATATAACGGTCTATATGTCATATATGGTAATTTAATTTAACATCTGTTTCGATGACTAATAACCGCCTAAGCCGGTAACCGGAACCGCAAGTGTATATATTTCATTTACGTATTTTTAAAAATACCTTTGAATTCGGCTCACCGCTTACAAGCCGTTCAAAACACTTGTCGAAATTCTATTAATTGAATTTAATAAAAAAAGAAAAGAGTAAAACAGTAAACAAACTTGACAAAACAAAAAAATCGTTCAAGACCCCGACTTGTTCAAGCGCTCACGTCAAGCTGAAAGCTACTACTGATGAGTGTTGAAGATTTTAGCGACCAGTAGATCCGACCAGACAAGTGGTTGTGACGTCATGACAGCGTGAGAATGTATGCTGGAAAAAGCACAGATATTATACAACCAACTCAGACGCAACGCAATACAACACAACACAACCCACAGTGGAATCAATTCCCTCGTATTAGGTATCCGATTGTCGGTTGTTCGTTGAGTAATAAGTTGGGCTTGGGTTGGCGTGAAACGTACTCAGTGCGCCTGAATATATTGTGGGAGGCGATTAGATACATCTATGTTAGCGTGTTTAATTAACCAGAAATATGGAACCAATGCATGACACTATCGTCATTAAGGCCAAAACAAATATTGCGTTAGTACGGCCAATCCTGTTTGTGGGTAGTGCATATATCGAGAAACTCGCAAAAATTGTAGTCGAAAAATTGCCATTGTCAGTCGAGGAATGACACCATTATTATCGATTTTCTGATTTTTTTTTTATCTAGTTTCACACGCACTCAAGGCTTACAACCTTATAATGTCAGCGAGACGTTGTGCGAGCAGAGGGTAAAAGGGAAAGGGAGAGGATGTGCCTATTGACATTGGTCTTACATAAATATCTGCATGCTGTATTGAGGGGGGACGACCGAACGTGGTGGCGCATTCCACATTCGTGTGGTTCGAAAGAATCTGTTTATTTGACAGTACGACCAAAGTGAATTTGGAAGTATTTCGAGATAGAGGTGTATCATAGGAGAAGTTTTGAAGGAGCGGAATGCAACTGGCTATTTCATCAGCGCACTTGTGATCAAGTTAGGTAGGGGACATTCCTGCGATGATCCAGCGAGTGTAATGAATTTGTGTTGCTGGAATCTCCTATGAGCTTTTTCCGCGCGATCTTGTATTCTGTCCAGTAAGTGCATTGAGTGATGGCAAAGAACTAACAATGGCCTCGTAGGGGTAGCATCTATCCGACGGATGCTGGCCTGCTAAAAAGCGAGAAGAGCCACCGCAGTCGAACCTCTTGCGGCACTGTTAGTAAGTCCTATCCCCACCTCCTCGTGGTGCCATCTGGAGATTTCCTATGGAAATTGCAGACGGGGAAGGGCGAATGGCGAGCCTCCTGCGCAAAAAAAAAAACAGGATTAGTCGGTTGGGCTACGGCCGAGTAAGCCTTAACCGTAAAAAAAACACAAACTCCCAAACAACCACAAGCCTCGGATATAACGGACCGGATTTATGTTGACGACCCTTGCAAAAAACGAAAAAAGGACAATGATCTTCGGCTTTGTAAGTGGAATGTTAGGTCCCTAACAGACCACGTGCAGCCGAACAACTTGCGGACGCCCTAGACCGCTATAAAGCGGACAACACCGCCATCCAGGAAATGCGATGGAATGGACCGGGTATAAAGCGGATGAAAAACTGTGATATTTACTACGGCGACTGCTATAGGGAGAGAAGACAACGATTGTTCGGATGCAGATTTGTTGTCCGAGGTGGACTAAGGCAAAAAGTTCTAAGCTCTCGGCATGTGAGCGAACGCCTCATAACAATCCGTGTTAAGGCTACATATTCTAACATTAGCCTGATCTGCGTCCACGCCCCCACGGAAGACAAGGATGATATCCTAGACAGAATGTATGCCCAATGTCCCAGCTATGACATCAGAATTGAGACTTCAATGCTAAGCTGGGTAAGGAAAGCACATTTGAACAAGTTATCGGCAAACATAGCCTACACGACAGCCAATAACGAACACAGGCTGATTGATCTTGCTACGGGGCGAAATTTCCTTCTACCCAGTACGCGCTTCCCGCACCCCGATATACACAAAGGCACCTGGCGGTCTTTTGATCAATCGACTACCAACCAGATTGATCACGTCGCGATCGACGTCAGACACTTCCCCACTATTCTTGATGTTCGAACTTTCCGAGGGGCTAACATCGACTCGGACCACTACCTTGTAGTAGCCAAGATGCGCTTACGGATATCACGAACGCAACGGAGTAGAGTAAGAATACAAAGTTATGACGTCGGAAAGCTAGTATCGCCAGAAACCGCTCGTGCTTTTACCGATCGCGTCTCCCTTAAGCTCTCCAATGCACCTCAATCCTCCTCACTATCAATAGAACAGCTGTGGAGCCTTTGCAAGCAAGCCCTGAAAAGGTCTGCATCCGAAGTTTTGGGTTTCAAGGCTCCACCACGAAGAAACACCTGGTTCGATGACGAGTGCAGGAGGATTCATATCGCGAAGCAGGATACATATAAGGCCTCGCTGCATAAAAGAACAAGAGCAGCTCGTGAGCTCTATGAGTTAAAAAGAAGGAAGGAGCATAAGCTTCTTAGAAGAAAGAAGAAAGAGCACGAGAAGCGCGCGATTGAGGATTTGGAGAGGTGTTACTGCAGGCGTGACGTTCGAAAGTTTTATCAATAGATAAAGCGAAAATGCCAAGGTTTTAAAGCCAGAACGGAAGCCTGTAGGGATGAGAACGAACACCTAGTAGTAGAACCGCAGTCGATGCTGAGAATATGGAAAAACCACTTCTGCAGACTGTATAACGGCGATGTTAGTCAATATACCGCTGTCAGGCAGAATGATCCATTTCTAATCGATGGAGACCGCAGAGAATTCTGTCCTCCTGACCTCGACGAAGTTAAGATTGCCATATCGAAGCTCAAGTCAAGAACAAAGCTGCTGGCGCAGACGGACTGTCTGCTGAGCTCTTCAAGGCAGCTGAGGATGACCTGGTTGGGAGCATAGGTTAGGTTAGGTATATGGGTGCCCTATTGACGTAAAGTCAAGGCTCACGTAGGGTACGTTGAGTCCATTGTGCCCACCTGTTTGGTTTAACCCGTTGATACCTATGCATTTACCGTCGAGCTGAACCAGCCAGACGAGGATAAAAAACCCAGTATTCTGTTCAGCCCAACATTACCTACCTCTTCTAGTCCCGACAGGAAGTATCTTCCCAGGAAAATATTCCTTTTTTGGGCTAGCGCCGGGCATTCGCACAGCAGGTGACGAACGGACTGAATTTCCTCTTCGTCCCTGCAGTTTCTGCAGAAGACATTGTAGGGCTGGCCTAGTCGAGCTGCATGATAGGATAGCATGCAGTGCCCGGAGAGGGCACCAACTGCCAGTCGAATGTTCCCACGATTGAACTTCAGCAGATTTTCCGTTCTTTTTTATCATAGATGGGCCATGTCGATTTCGCCGTTGCGCATGTATCTAAGCGACACCATCGCTTATTGGCTTTCACCAATAGCTCCGTCTGTATCTCCCTGTAGAGCGCACTGAGTGGTGCTTTGGCCTCAGCTGAGATCTGCGCAATGTTAGCACTTGATCCCACCCTAGCCAACTCGTCCGCCCTCTCGTTTCCGGAGATATTCATATGACCAGGTACCCAGCAAAGGGTCACCTCATTTACATTGGATATCTCTGCTAACTTCTCCTTGCAGAGTTTGACGAGTTTGGATCTTATCCATGCTGCCTGCAGAGCCTTAATGGCTGCCTGGCTGTCAACATAGATGCTGATCCTTTTTCGTGTAATATTCTCTTTGCTGATCAGGTCCGCCGCCTGCTTGATAGCGAAGACCTCAGCTTGGAAGACACTGCATCCATCACCGAGCCTGTAGGAGCGATGCATATCCCGAGACTCAAAGTAGACTCCGGCACCTGTGCCAACATCCATTTTGGATCCGTCGGTGAAGAGTGCCAGTTCACTTTCCGTGCGTACCAAATCACCGGTCCATTCCTCCCTGGAGGGAATTCTAATAGAGAATCTCCTCACCCAGGAAGGAAGTCGGGTGACATAGTCCGTTACGGTTCTGAATCTCGAGACGGCCCATCGATCCAAGACTGATGCATGTCCGTGAGGACTCCTTTTCCAGAGACCCGATTCCTGTAATCTTAGCGCAGTTCTGGTTGCAGCGCTCTCGCAGTACAAGTCCGGGGGTGGGAGGTTCAGCATAACTTCAAGGGCCGCCGTTGGTGTGGACTTCATAGATCCCGTCACCGCCAGACAGCCTGCCCTCTGAACCTTTGACACACTCTGAAGATGACACTTTTTCTCAAGCGCCTTCCACCAGACAACCGAGTCATAGACTAGGATAGGTCTTACTACCGCAGTGTACAACCAATGTACTAACCTCGGTTTGAGGCCCCATGTCTTTCCAAAGGCTACCTTGCACGAATATAGTGCCACATAGGCCTTTTTGATTCTTTCCTCAATAATTTCTCTCCAACTAAGTTTGGAGTCCAGGATAATGCCCAGATATTTCGCAGATTTTCCAGGGATCAGATCTATACAATTCATATGGGGGTAGGTGTATCTTGGTACAGATCTTTTCTTTGTAAAGAGTACTACCTCTGTTTTCGCCGGATTTACTCCCAGACCTCGCCCCTTGACCCAGCTATCCACTAACATTAGTGCATAGCTTAGTCTATCGCTGAGGACCTGCGTAAATTTTCCAGAGACTAAAATGGCAATGTCATCGGCGTAGGCCGTAACATTAAAACCCTCCGTCTCCAGAATCTTGGCCATTCCGTCGACCACAAGGAGCCATAGGAGGGGTGACAGAACGCCACCTTGTGGTGTACCTTTATTTACCCTCACCCTTCCACATGCTCTCCCTATAGTCGAATTTACTACACGAGTACCCAGCATTTGCCCAATCCAACCGCATACACCCGGGTTTATTTGGGCCATATGAAGGCTGGACACTATTGCCTCGTTACTAACGTTGTTAAAGGCACCCTCAATGCCCAGGAAGGCACCTAGAGTGAATTCCTTAATACTGAGCGATTTTTCTATCGTAGAGACTACCCTATGCAGAGCAGTATCCACCGATTTTCCCCTTATGTACGCATTATGTGATTGTGACAGATAACCGTCCCCAATCTCTTCCCTTACGTACAAATCTATTGTTCGTTCCAGCGTTTGATTGATTGATTGCCCACAGGATCTTATTCTCCGTAATAATCTTATCGACTGTCTCATGTTCAATACATTCCCTTGGCAACGTGTCCGCCGAATCGAAGATTCCTGCATCCTCGCAGCCAGGGAAATCGCATTTCAGTAGTGAATCAAGCACGCTCTCGTTTGAGTCTGTCCAGCTACCATCAGATTTCTTTATAGAAGACATCTGTGTGGGAGCTTTTGCAAGGACCTTCCTCAGACGAGCTGCACCCGTACATGATTCAATAGAGCCGCAGAAGCTTCTCCAAGAGTCCTTCTTGGCGAATCTAATTTCTTTTTTGAGCCGCTTAACACTATCTCTATAGGTTGACCATTCAATGGTACCCTCTTTTGCCAGGTTCCAACTGAGCCTAGAGATACGAAGCCGCTCCGCTATTTTAGCATTCCACCATGGTGGGTGGTTTCATTTACTGGGTCGTCTGGTAGGACATGCCTTCTCAAATGACCGATTTGGCTTGCTGGTAAGGTTTAGTACCATCTCATCGATGTCTTCCGTGGAGTCGGGGTTCCTATCCGGAGGCCGGTTAAGGGTCCCACCCAGCTCCGCGTTAAACCTCTGCCAGTTCGCCTTCCGGGGATTCCGAAATACTTTCCTATCCGGCCTACGGACATTCCAGTCGAAGAGGATCCAATAGTGATCAGAAAGTGATGCTTTGTCAGATACTCCCCAGTTTGAGATCTCCGCAGTACCGTTAAGACTTCCCTTCTGTTACTAGTAATAAATGTTGGTGAATCACCCCGATTACATATAACTAGGTTAGTACTATGGACAAAACTGAACAAAGCCTCACCCCTACTATTGGTATTAGAGCTACCCCAAGTAGTGTGATGGGCGTTAGCATCACACCCAACGACTAAGTTCTTCTTACCTTGTTCGGCCATTGCGATCAATGACCTTGTTTCCCTACAGGGGACGTCCGTGCCTACGTCGTACGGTAGGTAAACCTCCACCACCGTCTGGTCACCCGAACTGAAATCAGTTAACATTAGTAGGTGGAGATCTTTGCTAGCAACGATACAAGTTCTAACCTTGCCTTCGCTACTGTTATAAAAGAGGCTGTATTTCGATGACCCTAATCCCTTAACCCGATTATGGAGGATCCATGTTCTTGGATCAGGGCCACATCAAGCTGCTCCCTGTTCAGAAGCAGCATGAGGTTGGCTGATGCGGCCTTACTGTGATGTAGGTTTATTTGCACTACTTTTGCCTTACATCCGCGATTACTTGGTCTTTATACCGGAGGTTCGGTCTTCCTCTTCTTCTCGAACCAGGAGGCTCGGAGTCGAAGACCCTCTTAGCTGGAGCGTTGATGTCCATGCGCTCGACTACATTCACATTCTGGTACAGCTCGTAGAGTTCGCGGTTGTGTCTTCTTCTCCATTCACCTTCCTCACAGACAAGACCAAATATCCGGCGCAGAATTTTTCTTTCGGAAGAACCCAAAATCAGCTCCGCTGTCCTGCTTATCGTCCAGCTTTCGGCTCCGTACAGCAAGACTGGCAGAATGAGCTTTATGTAAAGCATGACTTTGGTCTTTCGAGTGAGGAGTTTTTACCCCAGTTGTTTGGACAAGCCGAAGTAGCAGCGTTTGCCCCGAGGTAGACAAACTCCTTAACTACCTCGAAATTGTAGCTGTCAATTGTTATATTTTGTCCCAGTTGGTGAGCGACGGATTGGTTTTTGCTTGACAGCATGTATTTCGTTTTGTCCTCATTGATCTTAAGACCAACTCGTTTCGCCGGTTCTCCAATCGCCGTGAATGCTTCCATAATGCCACGGCGAGAACACGCGATGATGTCGATATCATCCACGTATCCTAGCAGCTGGACGGACTTGTAAAAGATAGTGCCTTCCCTGTTGACGCCTGCCCATCGCACTATCTGCTCCAGCACCAGGTTGAAGAAGTCACATGACAGCGCATCTCCTTGCCGAAATCCGGTGCATGTTTCGAATGGTTCCGAGGTCCTAGAACCGAGTTGCACGGTGCATCGCGTGTTTTTTAGCGTGGCGCGAGACAACTGGATCAGTTTTACCGGGATCCCGAATTCGGCCATCGCACCAAACAGCTCTTCACGATGAATGCTGTCGTATGCGGCTTTGAAATCGATGAAAAGATGGTGTGTATCGATTCGAAACTCGTTGGTCTTTTCCAGGATTTGTCGAAGTGTGTAAATTTGGTCTATAGTTGAATTGCCGGACCGGAAGCCGCACTGGTAGCTGCCGATTAGTGCGGTGCAAAATGGTTTTAGACGTTCACACAATACGCTGGACAGGATCTTGTATGCGACATTGAGCAGGGATATACCTCTATAGTTCTTGCAAGAGATAGGATCACCTTTTTTGTGGATGGGGCATATAGAGCTGGTATTCCAGTCGTCGGGCATGCTTTCATCTTCCCAAATTCTGCAGATGATCTGGTGCATGCTCCCTACCAGAACATCGCCGCCAGCCATGAAGAGCTCTGACGGCAAGCAATCTGAGCCTGCGGCCTTGTTGTTCTTCAGCTTCTGAAAAGCTGTGCCGACTTCTTCGATGCTGGGTGGGAGGACTACTTCAGCGGCTGGAGTTGGGATTTCCTCGGTGCCTACCACTCTCTCTTGTCATGCTCGTTAAGCAGCTGCTGGAAGTGCTGCTTAAATACATCCACTATGCCCTGCGGGTCGGTGACAAGATTACCCTCGCAGTTTCGAAGAGCCTGGGTGCCCTTTGAAGCCTCCTGCAAGGCCTTTGGCTTTCTTGTAATAGCCTCGTGTTTTATGTTTATCCCTAGACTCCTCGATATCCTTGAGCTGGGAGGCTGCGAAGATTATTTTCTTCTGTCGCAGTAGTTTTTTCTCTTCCCTTCTTCTGGCTCGGTACTCTTATTGCGCTGCCCTGGTTTTCCTCTGCAGCGCCTTTTGGTACGCCTCGTCGGTTGCTGCTTTTTCCTGCTCCCACTCGCCATCATACCACGGGTTTCCTGTCGGGGATGGTAGGTATCCTAAGGTGGTTTCGGCTACTTTCTGAATGGCTGAGCGGCAATGCAGCCACATATTATTGGCATTTGTGTTCGACGTAGGCATACCGTAGAGTCTTTCGCTCAGCTGCTCCCTGTAGACTCTGGCAACCTCCGGTGTGCTCAGGCGCCCAATGTCGAACCTCCTCCTGATGGTGCTCGACATTGGACAGTCGAGCTCTGAATCTTGTTGTTACGAGGAAGTGGTCAGAGTCGACATTTGCCCCTCTGAATGTTCGCGCATCCAGGATGTTTGACGAGTGCCTTGCGTCAATGAGCATATGGTCGATTTGGTTGGCGGTTCGACCGTCCGGAGATCGCCAGGTTGCTGTGTGGATTCGCTTGCGAGGGAATCTTGTGCTACTTATCAACGCACTACGAGCTGTCACAAAGTCGGCGAGTCGGAAGCCGCTATCGGTTGTTGTATCGTGGAGGCTGTGTTTTCCGATCACTCCGCCAAGGATGTTCACCTAACCGATTTTGACGTTGAAGTCCCCGAGCACGGTTTTTACATCGTACTCCGGACAAGTTCCGTAGGCGTTGTCCAAGAGGTCATAGAAGTCCTCCTTGATAGGGTCTTCAGCCTCGTCGGTAGGGGCGTGTGCACATATAAGGCTGATGTTATAAAATCTGCCTCTGATGCGGATCACAGTCAGGCGATCACTTATCGGTTTAAAGTCGATCACCTTCGACCTTAACCGCTTTCCCACGACAAATCCGCATCCCAGTAAGTGCAACCTTTTGTGACAGCTGTAATAAATGTCGCAATTTTTCTTCCTAATCATACCGTTTCCTATCCAGCGTATTTCCTGGACCGCAGTAATATCCGCCTTGTACTGCGTGAGGATTCCTTCTAGTTTATGAGCAGCTCCGGGAGTGTACAGGGTTCTGACATTCCAAGAGCATACTTGCAAATCGTGTTCCTTTTTCGTGCGTTGTCGTTGTCGAGTATCCGTCCGTGTATCCGAGGCATCTTGCTCATTCATTACTTTTTTTTTTTTTACGTGGGCGGATTGTTAGCCCGCCGCACAACCGCCATTCTGGTCGGGGTTTTTTTCGCTGCATACGTTTGTTCACCTCCCAACGGTTGTTGAAGAGGCTATCCAGAGGGCGCCGCCAGCAGGCCGTATGTCAACTTGACCCGGGCATTTAAACAGGGATCGTTGCTGGCATCTCGCCAGGTTGAGAGCAATCAACAACTTTACCCTGTATGTCCGAGCCCATGCCCTCTGTTTCATATGTTTTACTTACTTAAAATGTTCACACTGATAAAGTTTTCCTTTATTCTATATTAAGAAAAAGTATGGCAAAGGACTAACAAAGGCCTCGTAGGGGTAGCATCTACCCGACGGATGCTGGCCTGCTAAAAAGCGAGAAGAGCCACCGCAGTCGAACATCTTCCGGCACTGTTAGTAAGTCCTATCCCCACCTCCTCGCGGGGCCCTCTGGAGATTTCCTATGGAAATTACAGGCGGGGAAGGGCGAATGGCGAGCCTCCTGCGCCTAAAAACAGGATTAGTCCGTTGGGCTACGGCCTAGTAAGCCGTAACCGTAAAAAAACACAAACTCCGAAACAACCACAAGCCTCGGATATAACGAGGACAATGATCTTCGGCTTTGTACGTGGAATGTTAGGTCCCTGAACAGGCCACGTGCAGCCGGACAACTTGCGGACGCCCTAGACCGCTATCAAGCGGACATCACCGCCATCCAGGAAATGCGATGGAATGGACCGGGTATAAAGCGGATGAAAAACTGCGATATTTACTACGGCGACTGCTATAGGGAGAGAGGGCAACGATTATTTGGATGCGGATTTGTTGTTCGAGGTGGGCTAAGGCAAAAAGTCCTAAGCTTTCGGAATGTGAGCGAACGCCTCATAACAATCCGTATCAAGGCTAAATTTCTTAACATCAGCCTGATCTGCGTCCACGCCCCCACGGAAGACAAGGATGACTCAGCCAAAGATGAGTTCTACGATCTCCTAGACAGAACGTATGCCCAATGTCCCAGCTATGACATCAAAATTGTACTAGGAGACTTCAATGCTAAGCTGGGTAAGGAAAGCATATTCGAACGAGTCATCGGCAAACATAGTCTACACGACACCACCTCCGATAACGGACACAGGCTGATTGATCTTGCTACGGGCCGAAATCTCCTTCTAGCCAGTACGCGCTTCCCGCACCTCGATATACACAAAGGCACCTGGTGGTCTTTTGATCAATCGACTACCAACCAGATTGATCACGTCGCGATCGACGTCAGACACTTCCCCACTATTCTTGATGTTCGAACTTTCCGAGGGGCTAACATTGACTAGGACCACTATCTTGTAGTAGCCAAGATGCGCTTACGGATATCACGAACGCAACGGAGTAGAGTAAGAATACAAAGTTATGACGTCGGAAAGCTACTATCGCCAGAAACCGCTCGTGCTATTGCCGATCGCGTCTCCCTTAAGCTCTCCAATACACCACAATCCTCCACGCTATCAGTAGAACAGCAGTGGAGCCTTTGCAAACAAGCCCTGAAAAGCCCTGCATCCGAAGTTTTGGGTTTCAAGGCTCCACCACGAAGAAACACCTGGTTCGATGACGAGTGCAGGAGGATTCATACAGCGAAGCAGGATGCATATAAGGCATAAAAGAACAGGAGCAGCTCGTGAGCTCTACGAGTTAAAAGAAGGGAGGAGCATAAGCTTCATAGAAGAGCACGAGAAGCGCGCGATTGAGGATTTGAAGAGGTGTTACTGCAGGCGTGACGTTCGAAAGTTTTATCAACAGATAAAGCGAACATGCCAAGGTTATGAAGCCAGAACGGAAGCCTGAAGGGACACCTAGTAGTAGAACCGCAGATGCTGAGAATATGGAAAAACCACTTCTGCAGACTGTATAACGGCGATGTTAGTCAATATACCGCTGTCAGCAGAATGATCCATTTCTAATCGACGGAGACCGCAGAGAATTCTGTCCCCCTGACCTCGACGAAGTTAAGATTGCCATATCGAAGCTCAAGTCGAATAAATCTGCTGGCGCAGACGAACTGTCTGCTGAGCTATTCAAGGCAGCTGGGGATGACCTGGTTGGGAGCTCATCCGTAAGATATGGTTAGAGGAAAGCATGCCCGAGGAATGGAGTCTCAGCATCGTATGCCCGATCCACAAGAAAGGAGACCGCTCTGATTGCGCCAATTATAGAGGAATAAGTCTCCTTAACATCGCCTACAAAATCTTCTCTGCCGTTTTATGTGAATACCTGAAGCCTTTCTATAAATCCACCAAATCTTCACACTACGGCAGAACCTGGAAAAAACCAATGAATTTCAAGTCGACACTCACCACCTAT
This sequence comes from Eumerus sabulonum, assembly GCA_951905685.1. Lineage (NCBI taxonomy): Eukaryota > Metazoa > Arthropoda > Insecta > Diptera > Syrphidae > Eumerus > Eumerus sabulonum. The sequence continues at coordinate 246,850,521 of OX645060.1, forward strand.
TTGTCAACTTCAAAGCCGCATACCACAGCGTAATTAGAGACGAGCTATACAACGCTATGTCTACCTTTGACATACCTGTTAAACTCGTCAGACTATGCAGGATGACTTTGGAGAATGCTCGCTGTTCCATCCGAATCGGTGAACACCTTACCGATAGTTTCGATGTCAAAAAAGGATTTAGGCAGGGCGATGCGCTGTCGTGTGATTTCTTCACCATCATATTGGAAATGATTGTGCAAGAATCACTGGCCAATACAAGTGGCACAATCTATTTCAAATCCTCGCAACTCCTTGCATACGCCGACGATATTAACATAATGGGTAGGTCACACCCAGATGTCAATGAGGCGTTTGCGAGTATTAGGATGGAGGCGGCGAAAATTGGTTTGGCGGTAAACGAGGGCAAAACAAAATATATGCTGTCATCAAAAAAGGACGCTCACCACCGACGTTTTGGCCAGAACGTTTGTATTGGCAGATATAAGTTCGAGGTAGTTAAGGACTTCGTCTACCTTGGCTCCGCAGTGACCTGGAACAACGACATCAGTTCCGAAATCAAACGCAGAATCACTCTTGCCAATCGCTGTTTCTGAGGAGGCAACTGAGTAATAGAGCCCTCTCCCGAACGACAAAGTTGATTCTATATAAGACCCTTATCATCCCGGTCCTGTTGTACGGCGCAGAAGCATGGACACTATCAAAAGCGGATGAGGAGGCCCTTGGTCGGTTCGAGAGAAAGATTTTGCGCGTGATTTTTGGGCCTATAAACGCAGATGGGGGATTGAGGAGAAGTTTCAACCACGAACTTTACGGGCTGTACAGCGACATGAGCCTAGTCAGGTGTCTACGGATTCAACGCCTAAGATGGCTGGGCCATGTAGAGCTAATGGACACCACAACTCCAGCCCGGAGAGTCTTTGAATCCAACCCCGAGAGACGAAGAAGCAGAGGACGGCCGCCCTTAAGATGGCGCACACAAGTGGAAGGGGACCTCAGCCAACTGGGTGTGCGGCAATGGAAAAGGCTAGCGAAAGATCGTGCTAGATGGAGGGCCATGTTGGTTGAGGCCCAAGTTCACCCCGAACTGTAGCGCCCACTAAGAAGAAGAAGAAGAAGAAGAAAAAAAAAAAAAAAACAACAAACGCAGAAGGAAACCAAAAAGTCTACATTTCACAAATGTTTTGCTTTTCTGTTTTTTATTAATTGCCCTAACAAAATATTGCTCTAATAAAACTAATTCTATTCGAAACCATAAACAAATGAAATCATTGTCAGTAACATACATCATTGTAATTCTAAGATCCTTTTTCGTTATCCTTTTTCAACATTCACGGATAATTCAGTTAAACTTGTTCGACATTTAATGTTCCTTATAAGTATTATATCTTTTACTACATTTAAAAACATTTTTGGTATCTTATTTGTTCTACACGATTGGCTAGTTATGTTCTCGGATTTGTTGTATCCGCACTAAACATATATTATAGCAAGTGTTTCTCAGCCAAACTTTTGGATATCCGAACTATGGATTTTTCGGTCAAGGCACATAATAAAACAATTTATTTAAAAATATACTCGATAGTCGTACACTGAGGTGTTGCGTAAGAGCAATTAAATTGGATTTTGTATATGCTATATGGGGAGGGTTAGAAGTTCTTTTGGCAAATGATGTATCGTAATTCGATAAGGTCCTGGGTTCTACAAATTTGATTGAAAAACACTGCTATCACCATTGTTTTCGAATAACTGCTGCATCGATAAAATCATCCATTTGTTCGTTAATATTCGACTTGTTTGTGTTTTCAACATTTTCTTTTCAAATATAGCCGTTGAAATATCTGTTAAGCTTTGTAACATTATTCTTAATGTCTTTCGCGCAATTGCTTTTTTTTTTTTTGGTTTTTTTTAGCTATTTCGGTATTTATTTTTTATGTAAGGTTTGTATATATCATGTATGCCTGTTGGGTGTATTTATTTATATTCAAAAGTGAACACATTAGGTAAAAAGGTTCCTAGAACACTTTCGTTTTTTTTTTGTTTGCTTTATGGTTTTTTTCTTGATTTTTTCCATTTTACGTCAACAAAACGAAAAATCGTAGAATGAAATTGTAGAAAAAGAAGCAATTAGGATGCGTTATTATCAATTTCTGTTTGGAAATTTGGTCCCAATGAGGTTAGACGTGGGAAATATGAAGAATTGTTGATCACTCAATGATTCTTCCTTTGAAGGAGATTAAAATTTCACATTAATTTCAAGCCAATTTGGGAGTGGAAAAGATAGGAGTTAGCTTACTAATTTAAGTAAATTTCGAAAAAAAATTGTCTTCTTAAGAACTCAATCCCTAGGTTATAAAATATTTTTAAACAGCATATAAAGGTGGAATTATTTACGGATACAGGACTGCACACATAATAACAGATACGCTATACATAATATCTATGTTTATACCCCATTCTAAACACATGTATGTATGCATACGTTCATGTACATTAGGATGTCCCTTAAATTTCAAGTTCGATATATTTTTACACATACGTCCTTAAAAATTTCGTAATAACCCAATATTGTCTAGGAAAAACTATAAGACCGTTTTATAAAACAACTCAGGCACGATGGATGGCGAGGGCCGCATATTCTTTAAAAATATGTTCATTTCATTTCATTCATTCATTCACTCATTTTTAGGGTTCCGTACCCAAAGGTAAAACGGAACCCTATTACTAAGACTTCACTGTCCGTCCGTCCGTCCGTCTGTCACCAGGCTGTATCTCATGAACCGTGATAGTTAGACAGTTGAAATTTTCGCAGACGATGTACCACGATGTTGCCGCTACCACGACAAATACTAAAAACAGAACAAAATTTATATTTAAGGGGGGCTCCCATACAACAGACATGATTTTCATCCAAAAAATCCCCTTGGTCACATACTGAACTAAGGTTAGCGAATGTGATGACTGATGGGGTAACATACATACATACTCCCGAAAGGAAAAGGGAGCCCAAACGATCCGTCGTCTTATCGTCCTCTTTGTCTACTCAACACTGTCGTAAAAGTCCTGGAGCGAATAATTTACAATAGGCTTTTGTCAGCTATCGAAACAGCAGGAGGGCTATCAGAGCACCAATACGGTTTTCGCAAGTCACGCTCTACGATAGATGCAATAAATGCGGTAATATCGAGAGCTCAAACCGCGATAGAAGGCAGACGTTGGAAGGGTGGTACAAAAAAATACTGCGCTATTATAACCCTCGATATGAAAATCGCATTTAATTCGGCGAGCTTGGATCGCATTATGAGAAGTCTCTATCGGATTGAAATACCGGACTATCTCTGCAAAATAATAAGGAGCTACTTTGAAGACAGAGTCCTCTTCTATGACACTGACGAAGGAACTACGTAGTAACTGGTGGAGTCCCACAAGGTTCGGTCTTAGGCCCCTTGTTGTGGAACGTTATGTACGATGGAATTCTACGCCTACCGACTTCCAGCGAAGCATCCATCATTGGCTTTGCGGATGACATCGCGGTGGTGGTGGTAGCAAAAACTACAGAAGAAGTTGTACTCCACTGCAATTAAACAATAGAAATGGTACGTCGTTGGCTAACTGACGCTGGTCTGCGACTTGCTGAACATAAAATCGAAGCAGTGCCAGTTACAAGCAGGAAAGTCCGTGAAACGATATCAATTAGAGTCGGGCGGCACGAAGTAGTTTCACAACCCTTCATTAAGTACTTAGGGGTGATTATCGACGCGCGGCTAAGTTTCAAACACCACCTTGAATATGCATCCAAAAAATCGTCGAACGCTATTAACGCACTTTCAAGGCTAATGAGTAATATTGGGGGCCCAAAACAGAATAAAAGACTACTAATTGCAAGGGCTGCCAATTCAATAAATATGTACGCAGCAGAAATATGGGCAAGCGCAGCGAAAGTCAAGTCCTACGCGCGTGGAGCTAAATCCGTCCTCCGACTCAGCGCACTTAGGGTGGCCGGTGCATTTCGAACGGTTTAAAACGATGCTATTCTTGTCGTATCCTCAATGCTACCTATCGACTTGCTAGCTGATGAGATGAAAAGACTTAGAAGTGAACGAGTTCGAAACGGCCGGGTAAACGACGATAAAAGAAAGTATGAAAGGGATCGCAGTATCGCAATCTGGCAACAACAGTGGAACGAATCCGTAAAGGGAAGATGGACACATCGTCTTATACCAGAAATCAAGGTATGGGTAAAACGTGACCACGGTGAAACAAACTACTACTTAACTCAGTTTCTGACGGGACACCGACGGGACACCGACCCACTAAAGCCCCTCTCATCCATCAGTGTATTTCTACTAAAAAAGGCAATAGATGGCATCAGTACGAGCTACGAGTCAATCACCCAGCTTCGGGACGGAAACCTGTTAATACTGGTAAAATCCCTACGCATTGCAAACCTATGCCCAATAACTGTTACTCTCCACAACCAACTCAACTCATCAAAAGGCACTGTGTACGCACCGTGTCTTATAAACGTTCCAGAAAAAGAGATAGTGGAAGATATGAAAGACCAAGGTGTCACAGACGCATTCAAATTTACCAAAATTGTAGACAAAGAACAAAAAGCCACAGGTCTCATACTCTTCCCTTTCGACCTTTTCCGGCCCCCCTCCTCGGTAAATTTAGGTTGGTATAATCTTCTAGTTGAAGAATACTACCCGAACCCCATGCGTTGCAAAAATTGCCAGTTGCTGGGCCATACCATAAAAAGATGCACACGCTATCAAACTTGCGAAAACTGCAACCTATCTCCCCTTCTTACAGTATAGTCTTACATATACGGGACAGAACCCCCCTTCTCAAGAATCGATCGTTAAGATTCTGTAATGGAATTTCAATGGATACCTTAACAACTACTCTGAACTTCAGCTTCTGATTAAAGAACAAAATCCAGCCGTAATTTGCCTTGCTTACGATGTGTCCACGCCCCCACGGAGGAGAAAGATGACCGACATAAAGACGACTTCTATGATCTCCTAGGCAGAACGTATGCGCAATGTCCCAACTATGACACCAGAATCGTTCTAGGAGATTTCAATGCGAAGCTGGATAAGGAAGCTATCTTTGAACGGGTCTTTGGAAAGCACAGCCTACACAACACCACGTCAGAAAACGGACTAAGGCAAGTGGACTTTGTGGCGGGACATAACCCGGTAGTAGCAAGTACACGATTCCCACACCTCAACATCCATAAGGGGACCTGCTGGTCTTTCGATCAATCGACAACCAACCAAATTGATCATATTGCGATCGACGGCAGACACTCCTCCAGTATCCTAGATGTCCGAACCTTTCGAGGCGCCAACATCGACTCGGATCATTACCTTGTGGCAGCCAAGGTACGGATGCGAATTTCTCGGAACCAACGGAATCGAGTAAGAGCACCAAAATTTAACGTCGGAAAGCTGCAATCGCAGGAGACCGCCAGAACCTTCGCCGATCAAATCTCCCTCAAGCTCTCTCAGGTCCCGATGCAATCTGCAGAAACCTTAGAACAGCAATGGAGTCGTTGTCAGAAAGCCATTAGAGAGGCCGCCTCAGATATACTCGGTTTCGAGCCACCACCGTCGAGAAACCCCTGGTTTGATGATAAGTGCAGACAGGCCCATGTAGAGAAACAGAATGCATACATGGCCACATTGCATCGACGGACGAGAGCTGCCCGCGAGCTTTATGAACCGAAAAGGAGGGAGGAGCATGCGCTTCTGAGAAGGAAAAAGAAGGAGCACGAGAAGCGCGAGATCGAGGAGATGGAGAGATGTTACGGCAGGAACAACATTCGAAAGTTTTACCAGAAAGTAAAACGAACATGCCAAGGCTATAAAGACAGAGCAGAAGCCTGCAGGGATGAGCACGGACTAGTAGTGGAGTCACAGTCGATGCTGAGATTGTGGAAGGACCACTTCTGCAGACTGTATAACGGCGATGATAGTCAAAATGCCGCCGTCAGGCAGAGCGAACCATTCACAATGGACGAAGACGAAGGAGAATCCCGTCCACCCGACCTAGACGATGTTAAGATAGCGATATCGAAACTTAAGTCTTATAAAGCTGCTGGAGCAGACGGACTCCCCGCGGAGCTGTTTAAAGCAGCTGGCGTTGAGCTGGTTAGGAACATGCACCAACTCATCTGCAAGATATGGTCGCATGCCCGATGAATGGAATCCCAGTATCGTTTGCCCTGTCCATAAGAAAGGAGACCCCTATTACTGCGCGAATTACAGAGGGATAAGCCTCCTGAACATCGCGTACAAGATTCTCTCTGCCGTCCTGTGTAAGCGCCTGAAACCGTTCGTGGATAATCTGATAGGTTCCTATCAGTATGGTTTCAGGCCAGGAAACTCCACGATAGACCAAATATTTACACCACGGCAGATCTTGGAGAAGACCCATGAATTCCAGGTCGACACGCACCATCTTTTTGTCGACTTTAAAGCCGCGTATGACAGTGTTTATAGAGACGAGCTATACAGAGCCATGTCATGTTTTAACCTTCCTGCCAATCTCGTCAGACTATGCAGGATGACTATGGAGAACTCTCGCTGCTCCATTATGGTCGGAGGGGAACTAACCGACCCCTTTGATGTTAAAAACGGTTTTAGGCAGGGTGACGCACTGTCATGTGATTTCTTCAACATTATTCTTGAAAAGATCGTGCGGAACTCTGTGGCCAATACAAGAGGTACGATCTACTTCAAGTCCACAATTGCTTGCCTACGCAGATGACATTGACGTTATTTTTAACGAATAAAGCGAGACGTCAATGAGGCGTTTGCAAGCATTGAAGCAGAAACGGCGAAAGTGGGTCTAAGGGTAAATGGGGCAAGACCAAATATATGCTGTCATCCAAGAAAGACGCACAACACCGACGTCTTGGTCAGAACGTCACCTTCGGCAGCTATATTTTTGAAGTAGTCAAGGACTTCGTCTACCTTGGCTCGATAGTGACAAGCAGCAATGACACCAGCGCTGAGATAATACGCAGAATAACTCTTGCCAATCGCTGCTTCTTCGGGCTCAAGAGACAATTGAGTAGTAGAGCCCTCTCTCGAAAAACTAAGGTTTCCCTCTACAAAACCTTAATCATCCCGGTCCTCCTCTACGGCGCTGAGGCTTGGACGTTATCAAAAGTGGATGATGAGGCTCTTGGACATTTGTGTAAACGGAGAATGGAGGAGGAGATTCAACCAAGAACTGTACGGGCTGTACAGCGACATCGGCCTGGTTAGACGTCTTCGGATCGTGGCGTCGTCGCCTGGCAGAATTTCAGCTCAAAGGAAGGATCGCCAGGGAAAAGCCTCTTGTGTCTGAAATGAACCGAAAGATAAGACTTGCTTTTGCCAATGCTCAGAGGGATAAGCCTTTGTCCTTTTGGAAAAATATATTGTGGAGTGATGAAAGCAAGTTCAATCGACTAGGATCTGATGGAAAAAAATGTGTGCGAAGACCACCAAACCATGAGTACGATCCTAGGGACACTTTAAAAACAGTTAGGCACGGCGGTGGGAGCATTATGGTGTGGGCGGCGATATCATGGCATGGCGTTGGTCCTATAGTAAAAATTGACGGTATTCTCGAACAACACCAATACAAACGCATTCTCGAGAGTCATATGGAGCCATACACTGATGATAATATGCCTGTATTATGGTCTTTCATGCACGACAATGACCCAAAACACACTTCGCGGCTCGTCAAAAACTGGCTTTCAGAAAGAAAAATTCTCGTTTCTCGTTGAGGAAGCTGCCAGGTATCGGTTAGATATCGTAGGTATCTCTCCGACAAAGCAAAGAGGATATAAGACTGTGGACCTTTCGGATGGGTGGAAACTCTTCCTGTCGGGAGTTGCACCTCAAATGTCTGGACAGGCGGGAGTGGGGAGTCACAGGCTGGCAGACAGGATATTGGAGTGGATACCATTAGGAGGGAGATTCGCGATTTTAAAACTCAAGTTTGAAAGATCAACTTTGGTCCTGGTGCAGGTGTATGCACCGAATCTAGAGTCTGAATATGCGACTTTCCTGGATGAAATTGATGCATCCCTTGATAGGGTGGTTGAGATGGATTCCTATATCCTGATGGGTGACTTCAACGCCCACGTGGGTGTGGATGTAACGACACGGGGGAGTGTGATTGGGAGGAACGGTGATCCTCATCAAAACGCGAACGGAAAGAGGCTGTTGGATTTTTGCTGAGCAAATGGCATGTCCATTATGAACACCTTCTTTCCGCACAAAGACATTCATAAATATACGTGGTATCGTCGGAGTCTTCAACAAAAATCGTTGATAGATTTCTTTTTGGTACCATCGTGTGTGAAACGGATGGTTTGTGTCATTCGTGTGTTGAGAGGGGCTGAACTGTCAACTGATCATCACCTGGTGTTGTGTAAGCTGTATCTTACTGATAGAGTACCTCGTCTGCCAAGGCGGAAACCAAGAGTGGTTACACGCATACGGTGGGAGAAACTACAGAGCAGTGAGGTGCGGCAACACTTCGCACGACACATATCCGAAAAGGTTGAGTAAATTTCAACTGTTCCATCGCATTTAGAGGAAGAATGGCGACTATTTTCAACAGCTGTCATTGCCTCTGCACGTGATGTTTGTGGAGAGAAGCGGCTTGGTGTGGCGGCTGATGGTGAGAAAAGAACTGAGTGGTTTAAAACACCCGGAGTTCAAGAAGCCATCAGAGAGAAGAAGAAGGCCTACAGAGACTGGATTCTCTTGGAGGACTCTGCTTCTAGTGACCGATACACTGTGGCGCGAAGAGCTTGCAAACTTCGCCGGCTCAGAGAAAGGAAATTCAACATCATCGAAGGAGTTAGATCCAAAGATGGTGTGTTCCTTTCCAATGAGATGAACATCTTACGCAGATGGAGCGAGCACCTTTCGGAGCTGCTCAATCCCGAACAGGGCACTGAGGGGGACAGACCTATAGTCTTGCTTGTGGCGGAGAATAGTCCAACGGTGGAGGAAGTCATTTTAGCGATTGAATCGCTAAAAGTTGGCAAATCCGCCGGTGTGGATGAAATTCGGCCAGAAATGCTTAAGGCAATGGGTAAAGAGGAAGTATTATGGCTCTCTCGTGTCATTAAGGTGGCCTGGGAATGCGGTGAGACACCTTGTAATTGGCAAACTGGGGTGATTGTTCCTCTTTTGAAAAAGGAGGATAAAAAAGAGTGCTCCAACTATAGGGGCATATCTCTTTTAAGTATCCCCGGTAAGGTCTACGCTACCGAGTTCATCGAGGTAAACTCTGGAGTGTTCTGCAGGAGTATGGGATTGATGGTCCTCTGTTGAGGGCCATTCAGTCTCTATACACAAACTGTAGCAGCTGCGTTCGGGTTAACGGTAGTAAATCAACACCTTTCACCGTGGGCGTTGGACTTGGCCAAGGGTGCGTCTTGTCACCTCTCCTTTTCACTATATATATGGACTGGATGTTGCAGCGCAGTCAAGGCGAGGAGTGTTTCACATTGGGAGAGTTGAGGATAAGTCGTCTTCTTTTTGCAGATGACTTAGTTGTCCTCACATCCTCCCAGATGGAACTTCAGCGCGCGCTAGATAGGCTTGTGGCCTATGGCTTGTGTGCTGATGCTGGAATGAGGGTTAACGTGGACAAATCCGAGGTTATGGTTATTTCCAGAACACCTGTCCAATGCACTCTACATGTTAGCGGAGTCCCATTGAAGCAGGTGGAGAAGTTTAAGTATCTCGGGGTCTTCTTCGCGAGTTATGGGAGGAGTAATACTGAGCTCTCCTGCAGGATTGGCCAAGCTGCGTCAATTTAGAAACAGCTTGGAAGATCTGTAATCAGGAAGACCGAGCTTGGTATCAAAGCCAAGTGGTCATGAAATTTGGGTATTGACCGAAAGAATAAGATCGCGAATACAAGCTGCCGAAATGATATTTCTTCGTGCTGTTGTGGGAGTTACTCGCTGGGATAGGGTGAGAAACACCCTTGAGCAGCTGCTTCTCCGAACGGAATGGGCTATGCTTCGATGGTTTGGTCACGTGAGACGAATGTCGCCATCATCACGACTTCCGAAGCGTGCTTTGGATGCTATACCATCAGGCAGGCGACCGCTTGGCAGACCCAGGACGAGGTGGTTGGACCAAGTCCAAAAACTCGCCTGGGTGCGCTTGGGCATAGCTTCTGATGAGTTAGAGTCGATGGCGGATGATCGAGTGGCCTGCAGATCCCGCGTGCGCGCATTACCCCCGCGACTCTTTTAGTGGAACATGCGGGCCACTGAAAATGATGATGATGATGATGACATTTTATAATCGTTTATTTGACTGTGCATTTATATGAACAACCGTTTTTTTATGTTTTACAAGTTTTGTTTTGAATGAATTTTTTTTAATGATATTTTTTGTGTTTTAATAGAGTGTTACTTAATGAAATCAAGAACCAAAATATTGTTTTTGTTTATTTACGTTGAAATGTCTTACACGTTAGTATCTGTCAAAATGTTGGGGTGTGCTTTTTATGTGAACACAACTGTATGAAAAATATAGAGGCTATGCATTGCGAATTTTGAAAAAAATATAATTTGGTTGTCTGTAAAGTCGGTTTACGGACGATTATTTTACGTGATAACGTCATTAGAAAACATTGATGAAAAATGAACAACACGCGATGTTTCTAAGCGGTCCACCATATAAGTTCTAACCGCACCCGACGCTGTTTGATTGCGGTGTTCGGACGACAGCCGATACATATGAGATTGCTCGGACAGTGTTGTTATTTTGGTAAGAAAACGCAGACACTCATGAGCTGCTCGTGAGTGTGCGCTACCCAACGAGCAATTATTAAACGCACGCGTTCATGAGTAATTGGCTGTGAACATTTTATTTCGATTTGAAAATGGGCACATGCATATGTACATATGTATGTATATAGGTATATGCAACATGCAAACTCCAGACTTGTTCATACGATTGTATTTTTTTTTTTTTTTTTTTTTTTAGAGACTCGCGCAGGTTCAAGAGTTTTTATATTCTCCTATGATGTGTTGACACACACAACCTGAACGGAGTACAGTGGATGGGGTCGTTGATGTTCGTTCACTACTCTCAGGGGTGGTTGTCCTAGACCAGATAGGACGAGAGCTGACCAAATTCCGCGTTGGTTATAGTCCGTAGAAATTCGTTCAAGCACTCTTAGTATTGCATACGCAGAGGATGAATTTCGTTTGACCATATACTGTGAGTGTTATGCCTGCAGCAGTACGTCTGGTCACTTTCCATTCTCAACAGCGTTGCATACTTTTTGGCGGTATAGAAACTACTTTTTCCTGGCTATGAAGCGAATTTGAACCATAAACCTTCCGCTCGGCGGTCGATGATGTTAACCACTGCACCACGGCCACCCGTCTAAAAACAGAATTAGGGTGTATGCGTGTATGTATGTATCATCTAGATTCCTGATTACTCCTAAAAGTGTGCCTACGTCATTGCAAAATGTTTCATGTCCCCAAGTATGCAAACAAAATTCTATCCTATAGGCAAAATAGATGCCTCTCTATCGCTTGTTTCGCGCTCTCGCTTGCACGCTCAGCTCAGGCGGAACGTGACAATGTGTCATACTTTTTCGTACGCGCAGCCGGTGTTCATCGATTTATAAGACGTTATCAGGTCAAAAAAAAAAAATTGTTTGTTATATAAGGGACACCCTAATGTACATATGTACATATTAATTTCTATACTAGCCAATTCCAGCATTTTTCTTTGACTTGCTTGCCGAAATGCATTTCTTTTTCTCAAGTCAACTTCCTATAAACTTCCTATAAACATAGACTTCTAGTCCAACAAAACTTATCTTGAATTAACCAGTGTTTCTTAGGTTGATTGAATATTTATTTTGTTTTTATCCTTAAGTTTTACGAATAGTCATATTCTTGGCGACTATTGCACATTCATATTTATTTTATAAATACATAAACAAAAAAACGAAAAACATATCTATGGATTGTAGTCATAGTCTTAACGCTTACCCATGTATTTATATAATACGAGCACACAATTAGTCATTTTAGATCCTTGTCATTCATTTTAATTGACAATCAATGATTGGGTTTGATTATTTAAATTCAGGACATTGCATTATGCTATTGTGTAAGTATTATAAGCGATTAGTCCAAACAAGTCTATTGATGTCCGGACCATTTCTACTTAGTCTAAACGTATGGCTTCTTGTTTCAAAACCTAATGTCCGCATCCAGATTTACTGGTATCTTATCTAATTATTACTAATATTCTATGCATTATTAATTTGTTGTTATTATTCGTATATTTTATTTCGCACAATATAAACTATGGATGCATGTCATATTAAATATATATTGTTTTCTCTTAGTATAAAATGTGTCAAAGACTTGGAGGGGTGAATTAATTATCTTAACAAGGATGTAAGCACATTTTATGTCCTTATTTCTCTGGTTAACATATTCCCTTGATTGTTTATGTTTTTGAATTGTGCAACTTGTGACTGTTTTCTCCCGACACATACTATTAATATAGTACACTTAAAAGGATAACAAAAGGAAATATTCTGTTCTGTTGTGGTTTACTCAAGGAGTATTGCAAAAGTGTGTCAATACGTTTGTATAGTTAATGTGATTTTTTATTTATTTATTTCATTTTTGTATATACAATGACCACAAGCTCTTTTATATTGCAAGTTGGTGTTTTGATCTTACATTGAATTAAATATTTGTATAAAAATATTTTGTCGAAAAATGCATTTCTAATGTATGTATAGGTTTTAAAGAAAACTAAACCGTATGTTTGTGTATTTCTGTTTCAAGGACAAAAGTCGAAATTCGATAGGATGAATCCAAATGAATGTTATTGTTGTTCGAGAACTAATTTTTGATGAATGGCCTTCATTGTGTCATCTCAAGCAAAGTGAATATTCACTTACACCATGTCACAAAAGTCTACACCTACATACGAAGCGAAGTTACTTGATCCTTCAATTAAAGTAAGGAACATTCGTGTATTCTTATATTTATGAACAATAACAATATTTATTTATTTATTTATAATTAATTAACATGTAATTAAATCCACAAGAAAAGAGACGCCTCTGATTGCGCCGACTATAGAGGAATAAGTCTTCTTAACATCGCCTACAAAATCTTCTCTGCCGTTTTGTGTGAACGCCTGAAGCCTTTTGTAAATAAGCTGATAGGTCTTTATCAGTGCGGATTCAGGCCAGGGAAGTCCACCATCGACCAAATCTTCACACTACGGCAGATACTGGAGAAAACCTATGAATTTCAAGTCGACACTCACCACCTATTTGTCGACTTCAAAGCCGCATACGACAGCGTAATTAGAGACGAGCTATACAGCGCTATGTCTACCTTTGAGATACCTGCTAAACTCGTCAGACTATGCAGGATGACTTTGGAGAATGCTCGCTGCTCCATCCGAATCGGTGAACACCTTACCGATAGTTTTGATGTCAAAAAGGGATTTAGGCAGGGCGATGCGCTGTCGTGTGATTTCTTCAACATCATATTGGAAATGATTGTGCAAAAATCACTGGCCAATACAAGAGGCACAATCTATTTCAAATCCTCGCAACTCGTAGATCACAGCGAAATGTCAATGAGGCGTTTGCGAGTATTGAGGTGGAGGCGGCGACAACTGGTTTGGCAGTAAACGAGGGCAAAAGTAAATATATGCTGTCATCAAAAAGGGACGCTCACCACCGACGTCTTGGCCAGAACGTTTGTATAGGCAGATATAAGTTCGAGGTAGTTAAGGACTTCGTCTACCTTGGCTCCGCAGTGACCTGGAACAACGACATCAGTACCGAAGTCAAACGCTGAATCACTGTTGCCAATCGCTGTTTCTTTGGGCTCAGGAGGCAACTGAGTAATAGAGCCCTTTCCCGAACGACAAAGTTGACTCTATATAAGACCCTTATCATCCCGGTCCTGTTGTACGGCACAGAAGCATGGACACTATCAAAAGCGGATGAGGAGGCCCTTGGTCGGTTCGAGAGAAAGATTTTGCGCGTAATTTTTGGGCCTATAAACGCAGACGGGGGATGGAGAAGACGATTCAACTACGAACTTTACGGGCTGTACAGTGACATGAGCCTAGTCAGGCGTCTACGGATTCAACGCCTAAGATGGCTGGGCCATGTAAAGCGAATGGACACCACAGCTCCAACTTTGAATCCAACCCCGAGGGACAAAGAAGCAGAAGACGGCCGCACTTAAGATGGTGCACAGAGGTGGAAGGGGACCTCAGCCAACTGGGTGTGTGGCAATGGAAAAGGCTAGCGAAAGATCGTGCTAGATGGAGGGCATGTTGGTTGAGGCCCAAGTTCACCCCACTGAGAAGAAGAAGATGTATATTTATGTATCTGATTGGTAATTAAATTACATATTGGCTTTTACAATTATGACATGGCGCTGATGGTTCTATTTATGTAGTTAACTTCCTTTTTGCTTGCGTTTACTATATTAGCTCACTTTCTTTTAACCTTATCCGTCTACACACGTATATGTTGGGTTTCCATTTATAACATTTATAAACTTTCTTATATCAATACAAAACAATACAGTATATATGTATTTTACTAATTACTATGGTTGGCATTTCATTTTAACATCCACGAAAACATCTGTACTTGTATATGCTCATTAACAACTAACATCACATTTAATACTCCTAGGACTAATGCAGATTTGTTTCTGTTTTTATTTTGTATTTCATAAACTATATTAATCTACATCTAGATGTACATATACATACATATATAATAAATAAGTTCAATGATTGTGGGCGAATTTTCAGTTCAGTTCAATAAAGGTCGATGCTATCAAGTGTGGTTGGTTATTATGTGCCTCGCTCTGAAATGCATACATTGAACCTCTTCCTCTTCCTCAAAAATTTGAACACAAAATTTACAAATTCATACATTTAGTATTTGTCATAGTTTTTACTTGTTAAGTACACATGCTAGGCGATTAATACAAAAAAACCAAAAACCCAATTCAAAAACCATCGATAAATCGATATTCTAATTGGTTAGCTACTCATTTTCTCGTTATAAATAAAAGGCAAGTTAACGTGGGTAAGAATCGCATGAGGTGCAAGGTGGTTCTTTACTCTTCGTTATCGTCTTGCTTTTGGTTCATTTTCATTTGTTTATTTTGCAAAACCTATTAGTAAGTTTTTTTGAAAAAAATAAACACAAATTCAGAGTTTGTGCGCGTTCTGTTAAATTTGATTTGAGACAAAACTCAAAGAAAATATTTTTCTTTTCCATTCAGATTAGTAACGGTTAGAGAGGATGTTCTATTAAAATTTAGTGTATATGGTTACCGTCATTATCTTAAATACATACAGTGGTGTTCTATAAATAGCACACCCTTATTCAAATATGTATTTGCTTGCAGTACACTCTGTACTTACAAACTGCACAGGAGTAAAGCCATAATATCCCAAGGTAGTACCGTAATGTATATGAAAACATACTACAAAGAAGATCCCGTTAGGTTGTCCTGGTTTTGCAATCCTTACGAATTGGTGATCATTGCAAATTGGGTGTTCATATAGTTGCGGAGACACAAAGCGACGGTTGAGTTCGAATTTCGCTGTCGAAGTTCGAAAGCTCTCTGGAAGCGGGGATTGGAATGATGTCAACTTCCAATGGCGTAATGCTAATTGTCAGAGCATTCTGGAGATTTCCGAAGGGGAACTTCCAATTGCGAACATTCGAGAAGGTGCACCGAGAGCTATATAATCGCGAACACTCGCCCTCGGCAGGCATTCAGTTTGTGGTATTGAACAGCGTGTGACAAGTCAGTGTGATCAAACAGTGTGAAAATAAAAGCTCTCAATAAAGGTTTGTTTGTGTAATAAAGTTTACAGTGGATAGTATTGGATAATAAAAAAAAGTGGTGAAGCAGCATAGATAATTGATCTGTGGTGAAATAAATAAAAGTGTGTGTGTTTCAATTTAAATAAAAAGGACAATTGTAGTTTATCGAAATCCAGTGGTGCGAACCCTATTCGGTGTGGGATCGAATAATTTCGTAACAATATAAATAGCACATATCATGGTGTGTTAGAAAAAAAAAAACCGGCCAAGTGCGAGTCGGATTCGCACACGAATGCCTGTTCCACAATACTGCGTTGCTGCGAGGCACTTTACGTGTTAAGAAAATGCTTCGACGCATGCTTGCTTCAATTTTATCAGCTGTTCCATGTCAAAACACTGACGTAAACGTACACAACACAAACCATAAAATACACAGATACAGCATATACATCAATACACAGCAACAGTCGTTCAAACCAGGGATAAAGAATGAGATACCAAACTTTCGTACGCCTGCCCGTTGATCCCCGCAGGGGGTGGTTGCTGCTTTTGTAATTAAAGCGGCCCCTAGACGCCTAATAATATTGTGCAATATTTAATATTGCACAATATTATTGTTCGTCTGTAGATAATATTGCAAGATTGTGCGATATATTGCGGAAAACCAAAACGCTTTTGACTTTTAATACAAATATGAGCGGTCAACTAAATTATTGGGAAAAATTTTGAACCGTCTGGGGCAGCAAGCCAATAAAATTGTGCAATATTTCGCACAATAATATTGAGCGTCTAGAGGCCGCTTAAAAAACAATGCTTTTGACTTAGAGTCAAGACGTCGGAACAAGGCAGAATGACATAGTCAAGACGCCGTCAAACCGCAACGCGTTTGTAGGGGCTAGTTGTCAAAATGCCTGTCAAAGCCAAAAGATTGGTATCTCATTCTTTATCCCTGGTTCAAACGCACAGAAATTTCCGACGTGTTTGACTTTTGTCTCTTTTGGTTACGTGAGTTTACGTTTTCTCTCGCTGTCATTTTTTTCTTATTTCCTCTCATTTTTTAATGAACGTAAGCTCGCCAACGCAAACGCAGTTTTACGGACTACCTCATTGAATTGCTTGTGTTCGATGTCTCAGCTAGCACTAACGCAGTATTGTGAATCAAGCAGAAGGGTTCCGTACCACCTGTATATATAAATATGAAAGAGACTATGTATGTTACCTCATCAGTCATCACATTAAATCACATTTTTCGTATGATGACAGATCTTGGTTGCAGGCAGGTTATCGGCATATTGCTTTGATAATCAAAAATCTTCATGATAAGATATAGTTGATCATCAAAGTGTCCATTGAATTCAAATCAATTTTCTTACTTGACAGCAACGATGTGCAAAGGTGAATAACAATAATGGGAAATATGGGAAAAAGGTATGCAGCTAGGATTAATTCATCAAAGACACAAAAGAGATCAAAACTGGGAAGTTTGCTTATGGTTGTGGGATATTGTCGACTAACCTTAGTTCAGTATTTGACCAAGGGGATTTTTTGGATGAAAATCATGTCTTTTGTATAGGAGCCCCCTCTTAAATATTAATTTTGTTCTGTGGTAGCGGCAACAGAATTACATCATCTGTGAAAATTTCAACTGTCTAACTATCACGGTTCATGAGATACAGCCTGGACAGACGGACGGACGGACGGACAGCGAAGTCTTAGTTCCGTTTTTCTTTGGGTACGGAACCCTAAAAATATTTTTTAGTGATTTAAGTGAGATTAGTGTGAGCCATAATTACACTAATTTCTTACACAAATAGGAGTATTTAAAATGGGCAGAGGATGGGCGTTGCACTGAGGAAAGGAGGCAAATAGTCGGTACCATGATACAGGATGGAAAGACTATTTCAGAGGTGGCAAGGACATTAAGGTGCTCTAGGAAGCTTGTTCAAAATGCAATGAAGGTCATACCGTACAGCCAATCTACCGCCAATCTATCCACAAAATCAGTGGCAGCGACCTTTTCATAACTTCCCGGGAGATAAAGCAACAACTACCTGACCAACACAATGTCCAAATATCAGCCGTAAAGCCATGTCCCCACTAGAGTCCATTCGCTCACTTCGCTATTTGCTCTCTACAGTTTAGACCGTCCCCATTGGAAACACGCCACAAATGAATGTCAAAACATAAGCAATGGAGCACATGTTTACAAATTTGATTCAATTAATTTTGAATTATTTTCCAAAGTGAGCGAATAGACTGTCTATTCGAGAATAGGGAGCTCTCAAAAAGTAGTAAGAGAATAGACACCTAATAGAGATCTAATAGTGACTAAAGCGTTCCCGTTATAGCTCTCTATTCGAATAGTGAGCGAATAGACTCTAGTGCGGACATGGCTTAACTGTAAGTCGCTGCTTAATGGAATTCCAGCTTCATGGAAGAATCGCCAAAAAAAAATCTCTTGTCTCCAAAAAAAAAAAAAAAAAAACAAAGCCGACAGAGAAGACTTATTTTCGCAAATGCTCACACAAAAACAAACCCTTGTACTTTTGGAAAAATATCTTGTAGAGCAACGAAAGTAAGTTCAACAGGTTGGGATCAGAAGGCCAACAAACCAAGAGTACCATCCCAGATACACCATTAAGACTGTCAAGCATGGCGGTGGGAGCATAATGATGATTGCGTCGATGCCATGGCATGGCATTGGACCAATTGTGAAAATAAATGGCATTATGGATCGACATCAGTATACTCTATGCCTGTATCATGGATTTTTAGGCATGACAATTATCCAAAGCATACTTCGCGGATAGTGAAGAATTAGCTTTCGGGCCCAAAGTCCCGATCTGAATCCTATCGAGAATCTTTGGAATGATGTTGACTCCCATGTTGAAGACTCTAGTTCAAAAAATTTAGAAGAATTTTGGCAAATCACAAACGCTACTTGGGAAGCCATATCTGCCCAGAAATGTATACGCTTAGTAGAGAGTTTGCCAAAACGTTGTCAAGAGTGATCAGGAACAAGGGATATCTTACAAAATATTAATAAAAAACTTAGGTTTTTTGGATTATTTATTAATTTTTTGAAATATTCCGCTGACTGTGCTATTTAAATGAACAACCATTTTTAGGGTTCCGTACCCAAAGGTAAGACGGAACCCTATTACTAAGACTTCGCTTTCCGTCCGTCCGTCTGTCACCAGGCTGTATCTCATGAACCGTGATAGCTATATAGTTGAAATTTTCACAGATGATGTATTTCTGTTGCCGCTACCTTACAAATACTAAAAACAGAACAAAATTAACATTTAAGGGGGGCTCCCATACAGCAGACATGATTTTCATCCAAAAAATCCCGCCTGCAACCAAGATCTGTCATTTGATGAGGTAACATACATAGTCTCTTTCATATTTATGTATACAGATGGTACGGAACCCTTCGGTTTTTTTTTTTATTTTTCCCCATTTTGAATTATTAATTTTAGGTTAATTTAATGGAATTGTGTTTTTTAATAAAGCACATACATTTATATAAACGCACATCAGTTATAAACCAAAATAAAAACTGAACCTCTTTTTAGACTTTTGGCACAACATAATGTATGAGAACTTACGGGTGTGCTATTTATCTGGACACCACTGTACACATATGTAATCCTACGAATAATCTATTTTTAATTTTTTGGCATTGAGGTTATCTATGATGTACCTCTCATGGTATGGAACTCATTTATTTGAAATTTCTATTTTCATAACTCAATTATTGTTGTACACATTTGATACGAAAATAAATGATTTCTCGAAAACGTTACCCGTATTCGTAAGCGTTTATAACATTTCAGTAACTTTTCCAGTAGACATGTATAAAAAATATTTCTTACTTCGTTCCTAACGTTCCTAAGTAACCAAAAAAAAAAAAAAAAACAAACGAAACGAAAGTATCTGCTTAAAATATAAAATCGCCGCAATCCATTGCATAATCGAAATCCTCGCCACCGAGGTCTTCGACACCAGTTGAATGAAAATCAAATCCACCAATGTCGGTATGGTAAATGGCTCCATTGCATGCACTTGTGTCAACAAGATTAGTGCAGTGGGTTGTTGGTAAGGCATGCAAGGTAAAGGTGTCTTCGCATTGAGACCAAGTTAATCCTGGGAATATGCACGAAAACGTTTTATTGAACAGCTATCTATTACATGTACGTATACATAAAACAGGGTATTATTACATCAATGGAAAAAGGCATATCGTAATAAGTTGATTTGACTCTTTCATAAGTACTTACCACCGCTCCATACACCGTTTGGCAAGGTTGCCCAACCCCAACCATGTCCCCATGGGAGCACACAAGCTAGTGAAGCTTTTGTGTCCGGTTTTTTACTAAGTATAGCTACAGCTGCATCACTTTTAACTAATGGATTTTGAACCGGAAGTGGTATCGCTTGTTTGGACTTAGTACTATGTGATTGACTTTTTCGAGCCTTGACTTCCGTAGCCGTAGCCGCTGTAAAGGAAGTTATTAAACCTTATAAAAAAAATTAAATAAATAAAACGAATAAGTGCAATAGATTGAATTAGAAAAAAAAATTCATTCACAGGTGGTCGTGGTGCAGTGGTAAACATCACCGACTATCGAGCGGAAGGTCTGTAGGTCAAAGTCTGTCCATAGCCAAGAAATACAATTTCTATACGGAAAAATTGTGCAACACAACTGTTGTGAATGGGAAGTGATCAAGATACTGATGAAGGCATAACAATCACAGTATACGGTTACTTCAAATTCCTGTTCTGTATATGCAGGTCTAACAATATTATAATATAATATATATGCCTACGCTGCATTGCCGCTCAGACATTCAGGAAGAAGCCGAAACCACCTTAGGATACCTACCACCCCCGACAAGAAACCCGTGGTATGATGGCAAGTGTGAGCAGAAAAAGGCAGCAACTGACGAGGCGTACCAAAAGGCGCTGCAGAGGAAAACCAGGGCAGCGCAAGAAGAATACCGAGCCAGAAAAAGGGAGGAAAAAAAAACTGCTGCGACAAAAGAAAAGAATCTTCGCAGCCTCCCAGCTCAAGGATATAGAGGAGTCTAGGGATAAGCATAAACACGAGCCTTTTACAAGAAAGCCAAAGGCCTTGCAGGAGGCTTTAAAAAGGGCACCCACACTCTTCGAAACTGCGAGGGTAATCTTGTCACCGACCCGCAGGGAATAGTGGTTGTATTTAAGCAGCATTTCCAGCAGGTAGGGGTAGGATAGGGGTAGTCCTCCCACCCAGCATCGAAGAAGTAGGCACAGCTATTCAGAAGCTGAAGAATAACAAGGCCGCAGACTCAGATGGCTTGCCATCAGAGCTCTTCAAAGCTGGCGGCGATGTTCTGGTAGCGAGCATGCACCAGATCATCTGCAGAATTTGGGAAGATGAAAGCATGCCCGACGATTGGAATACCAGCTCTATATGCCTCATCTACAAAAAAGGCGATCCTACCTCTCGCAAGAACTATACATACAAGATTCTGTCCAGCGTATTGTGTGAACGTCTAAAGTCATTTTGCACCGCACTAATTGGTAGCTACCAGTGCGGCTTCCGGCCCGATAAATCCTGGAAAAGACTAACGAGTTTCGAATCGATACACACCATCTTTTCATCGATTTCAAAGCCGCATACGACAGCATTCATCGTGAAGGACTGCTTGGTGCGATTGCCGAATTCGGGATCCCGGGAAAACTGATCCAGTTGTGTCGCGTTACGCTAAAAAACACGCGATGCACCGTACAACTCGGTTCTAGGACCTCGGAACCATTCGAAACATGCACCGGATTTCGGCAAGGAGATGCGCTGTCATGTGACTTCTTCAACCTGGTGCTGGTGCAGATAGTGCGACGGGCAGGCGTCAACAGGGAAGGCACTATCTTCTACAAGTCCGTCCAGCTGCTAGGATACGCAGATGACATCGACATCATCGCGTGTTCTCGCCGTGGCATTGTGGAAGCTTCCAGGGCGATTGAAGAACAGGCGAAACAAGTTGGTCTTAAGGTCAATGAGGACAAAACGAAATACATGCTGTCAAGCAAAAACCAATCCGTCGCTCACCACCTGGCACAAAATATAACAATTGACAGCTACAATTTCAAGGTAGTTAAGGAGTTTGTCTGCCTCGGGGCAAACGTAAATTCCACAGTGGAGTGGAGAGTGGAGATCCGGCATAAAATCGCCTATGGCAGCCGTTGCTACTTCGGCTTGTCCAAACAACTGGGGTCAAAACTCCTCACTCGAAAGACCAAAGTCATGCTTTACAAAACGCTCATTCTGCCAGTCTTGCTGTACGGAGCCGAAAGCTGGACGATAAACAGGACGGCGGAGCTGATTTTAGGTTCTTTCGAAAGAAAAATTCTGCGCCAGATATTTGGTTCTGTCTGTGAGGAAGGTGAATGGAGAAGAAGACACAACCGCGAACTCTACGAGCTGTACAAAGATGTGGATGTAGTCCGGAAGGTAAAGATCCGTCGACTACACTGGCTCGGCCACATCGAGCGCATAGACACCAACGCTCCAGCTAAGAGGGTCTTCGACTCCGAGCCTCCTGGTTCGGGAAGAAGAGGAAGACCGAACCTCCGGCGTAAAGACCAAGTAATCGCGGATGTAAGGTATCTTGGTCTTGATGGAAGGATGGATG
This sequence comes from Eumerus sabulonum, assembly GCA_951905685.1. Classification (NCBI taxonomy): domain Eukaryota; kingdom Metazoa; phylum Arthropoda; class Insecta; order Diptera; family Syrphidae; genus Eumerus; species Eumerus sabulonum. Next base: position 246,873,099 of record OX645060.1, read on the forward strand.
GCAGCCATAGCTCAGGCTCAGATCCTCCATGGATCGCTGGCCTGATAAGTAAGTAAGTAAATAATAGTACACCATAATGGCATGGAATATTTGCTGGGAACTACAACCAACGTGAAAATTCAGTCGAGTTCCTCTCGAATCGTATCTAGGACAACCACCTAATGCCTAATAACGTCAGTGAGACGTTGTTGGAGAAGAATGTGACATGGAGAGGGAGAGGAGGTGTCTTAGATATCTGCATGTTGTATTGAGGGGGGAAGACCGAACGAGGTAGCGCGTTCCACATTCGTGTGGTTCGGTTGAAGAAAGAATCTCTTTATTTAACAGTACGACCAAGACGGGCTCCAAAGTGAATTCGGGAGCATTCCAAGGTAGAGGTGTATCACAAGAGAAGTTTTGAAGGGAGACATTGCTGCGATGATCAGGCAAGTGTAATGAATTTGTGATGCTGGAATCTCCTATGAGTTTTATCGCGCGATTTTGTATTCTGTCCCGTAAGTGCTGAACTCCAACTTAGGACGACTGAAGGCCTTATAAATTGTAGCCAGATCGGTGACGAGTGCAGGAAGATGCTGTGCATGTTTCACACAGCGAAGCAGGAGGCATATAAAGCCTGGTTGCATAGCCTTTCTCTCAGGAGAAAGAAGAAAGAGCACGAGAAGCGCGTGTTTGAGGATTTGGAGAAGTTTTAATGCAGGCATGACGTTCAAAAGTTTTATTAGCTGATAAAGCGAACATGCCAAGATTATAAAGCCAGAACGGAAGCCTGAGCCCTAGTAGTAGAATCGCAGTCGATGCTGAGAATATGGAAAAATCACTTCTTCTTCTTTGGTGGCGTTACAGCCCATGAAGGACCAGAGTCAAGCTGCTCTCAATCACCCATGTTGTGTGTGATTTATTTTTCACACAGGTGAAAGGGACCTACAGTTTAATGCCGATTCCAAACGGCGTGAGTCGAGAAGCAAGTTTACTACGGGAGGTTTTGCCAGTACCCCGCCGAGGAGGAACGTCGCGAATGGCGTCGATGGCGTTGGTGTTATCGGGATCCGAACTCGCTCATCGTGCGCCAGAGTCCAACACACTAACCACTGCGCCACGGCGCCCTCAGTCTGTAGTCAGTCTTCATTTACTTTCAAAGTAAGTAAACTAAAAATCACTCCTACAGACTGTATAATGGCGATGTTAGTCAATACACCGCCGTCAGGCAGAAAGATCCATTTCTAATGACATCCTCCTGACCTCGACGAAGCTAAGATCGCCATATCGAAACTTAAGTCGAATAAAGCTGCTGGCATAGGCGGACTGCCTGCTTAGCTCTTCAAAGTAGGTAGAGATTACCTGGTAAGGAGCATGCACCAGCTCATCTGAAAGATATCGTCAGAGAAAAGCATGTCCGAGCAATGGAGTCTCAGCATCGTTTGTCCGATCTGCAGGAAAGGAAACCCCTTTGACTGCGCCAACTACAGAGGAATAAGTCTTCTTAACATCGACTACAAAATCTTCTCTGCCACTTTGTGTGAACGCTTGAAGCATAAGCGTAAACAAGCTGATATGTCCTTATCAGTGTGGCTTCAGGTCAGGGAAGCCCAAAATCGACCAAATCTTCACACTACGGCAGATCCTGGAATTTCCAGTCGACACTCACAACCTATTTGTCGACTTCATAGCTGCATACGATAGCGTAGTTAGAGACGAGCTATACAACACTATGTCTACCTTTGGCTTCCCTGCTAAACTCGTCAGACTATGCAGGATGACTTTGGAGAATTCTCACTGCTCCATCCGAATCGGTGAACATCTGACCGATAGTTTTGAATACAAAAAGGGATTTAGGCAGGACGATGAGCTGTCGTGTGATTTCTTCAACATCACTACCCTTACAAGAGGGACAATTTATTTCAATGATGACATTGACATTGACATAATCGGAAGAACACAGCGAGATGTCAATGAGACGTTACGAATTGAAGCGGAGCGAAAATTGGTTTGGCAGTAAATCATCACCGACGTCTCGGCCAGAACGTTTGTATTGGCAGACATAAGTTTGGGGTAGTTAAGGACTTCGTCTACCTGGAACAAAGACATCAGTACCGAAGTCAAACGCAGAATCACTCTTGCCGATCGCTGTTTCTTTCGGCTCAGGAGGCAATTGAGTAATAGAGCCCTCTCCCGAACGACAAAGTTGACTCTATACAAGACCCTTGTTATCCTGGTACTGCTGTACGGCGTAGAAGCATGGACTCTATCAAAAGCGGATGAGAAAGTTCTTGATCGGTTCGAGAGAAAGATTTTGCGTGTGATTTTCGGTTCTGTAAATGCAGACGGGGGAGGGAGGGGATGATTCAACCACGAGCTTTACGGGCTGTACAGCGACATGAGTCTAGTCAGACATCTACGGATTCAACGCCTAAGATGGCTAGGCTAGAAAAAGATCATGCTAATTGGAGGGCATATTGGTTGAGGGCCAGATTCACCCCGAACTGTGGCTCCCGATAAGAAGAAGAAGAAGCTCATGGCGAGCCTGGAGTTCTTTTAAAAAGCTTCTCCATCGGGAACGATAGTAGTCTCCAGTACCGCACACCTAATTAGTTGGGGAGACCGTCCACTTGCGCGCGCCCCTTCAGGGTGGATTCATAGAGCTTTCGAGCCGGAGGAGCTGTGGTGTCCTCTACATGACCTAGTCATCTTAATCGTTGGATCCGTAGACGCCGTTCTGTGTTCATGTCGCTGTATAGCCCGTACAGTTCACTATTAAATCTTCCCATCCATTCCCCATTTATGCAGATCGGACCGAAAATCGTACGCAGAATTTTTCCCTCAAATCGACCAACGGCCTCCCCATCGTCTTTCGCCGTAAAGCAGGACCGGGCTGATAAGATTCTTTTATATGTTTACCTTGGTTTTCCGAGAGAGGGACCTGCTTCTCAATTGCCTCCCGAACCCAAAGAAACAGCGGTTGGCAGGAGCTATTCTGTATTTGATCTCAACACTGGTGTCACTGAAGAGCTAAGGTAACTTGACTACCTCGAAATTATGCCAAGACCCTGCTGGTTCGTGTCCTTTTTCAATGAGAGCATATGTATTTAGCTTTGCCCTCGTTTACCGCCAGTTCCATTTTACCCACTTCCGCCTCATTGATCGTAAAGGCCAAAGGCATATATGAGCAGTTGTACGAACTTGAAAAAGATCGTGCCCCTTGTATTGACCAGTGGACACGGTGGACGATGTTGAAAAAGTCACACGATATCGGATCGTCTTATCTAAAACCTTTTTTGACATTTAAGATTTCGGTTAAGTCGCTTCCGAACCTGATGGAGCAATGAGAATTCTCCAATGTCATCCTGCACAATCTGACGAGTCTGACAGGGGTACCAAAACGCCATGTCTACGCTGCATAGCTCGCCCCCATGCACGCTATCATATACGGCCTTAAAGTCGACAGATAGACGGTGAGTGCCGATTTGGAACTCCTTGGTTTTTCCCAGGATCTGCCGTAGCGTGTATATTTGATCGAAAGCGGGCTTCGCTTTATCTCGCAGTGTTTTTAACAAGCGGTTCAGATGTTTACACAGTACAGCAGAAAAGATCTTGTAAGCGATGTTCAGGAGACTTTTAGTAAATGACAATCAAAAGCCTCGTAGGGGAAGCGTATCCGACTTGCGTTGGCCTGCAAAATATCAAGTAGAAACCACTGCAGCAAATACCAACCACTGTGCTTGAAATGACTAAAAATTAGACTCTCCGTAAGGACAACTTTAAAACGAATCTTTACAAGTTAAATGGCAAGCATCGATTTACCAATTTAATTAATTATTCTATGATCAACGCTCACGGTAAGAATTATCCATAAATTTACAATCAAACAAACTTACGTCTTATCCGAACCAATGGCCTACGCAAAACATTCATGAGATGCGGCTTATCGACGACCAGTTCAATTTGAGGTGGTGGTGGTAACTGTAATATATAAATCTTTTAGATTAAGATACCTTACAATGTATTCTCCTTTTTCATACCGTTTTAGTAATTGCGTTTATCCATTCGCTGCAATAGGAAAAGAAACAATCTTTTAAAAACCTTGCCAACAAGAACGAATATTAAAAAAATAAAACAGAACCGAATTACATTCAGTTGAAAGGACCAAGTAGAGCACCGAAAGTGGCGATGTCTGTTTTTAGAGGTTTGGTTTTCAACACTGGCAGCATTGTAATATAATACCATAAAGGCATGGAACATTTGCTGGAAACTACAACCAACGCGAAAATTCAATCGAGTTCCTCTCGAATCGTATCTAGGACAACCACCCCTGGAGAGCAGTGAACGAGCATCTACGACCCAAACCATCTGCACTCCGCTCAGGTTTTGTGACAAAAACCTTATAAGAGCATGACTCTTGAACCTGCGCGTAGTATAAAAAAATTAAAAAATGGTTCAGTTCGCCAAACTTATCGTCCGCCACGTCCATTTTACGATCGACATAGTCGTCTGTCTGAGCAAGTTATTCGGAACACGACGATTCGTTTTCGCACCACGTACACTCTAGCGGATAATACTCATCCCCAAAGACGACAAGCAGTGCGAACAGAAGAAGTTATTGCCGTTGTGGAGCACAGTGTTGAGGACAATCCGAACGAGTCGATTCGCCATCATGCACAGCAATGGGAGCTATGCCCATCCACTTTTACGGAAAGATTTTGGCTTAAAAGCTTCTAAGATCCAGCTTGTGCAAGAGTTGAGACCGCGTGACCATTATACGCATCGTAAGCTCCATAAATGGGCCGAAAGCATGATTCAGCTTGATCCTCATTTTCAACGCAAAATTTTGTTCTCCGATGATTTTTGGTTAAATGGATATGTATATAAGCAAAGCTGCCGAATTTGGAGTGGAGAAAACCCAGAATTCTCTTTCGAGAGCACATGAGGGACCAGAGTTAAGCTTCTCTCAACCACTCAAGTTTTGTGCGATTTATTTTTCACACAGGTGAAAGGACCCTACAGTTTAATTCTGATTACGAAAGACATGAGTCGAGAAGTCTTTTCCATCGCAAATATACTACGGGCGATTTTGCCACTATCCCGCCGATGGCATTTGTGTTATCGGGATCCGAACTCGCTTAACGTGTATCAGATGTAAGGCGACCTCGAGGCGACCTTACAACCATTAAAACGCACTGTTTAGCGTGCTTTATGGGATGGTGGACCCATAATTCTTTATGAACGATGCCGGCCAGAATTTTACCGTCAATGGGGAGCGCTATAGGAACATGATTTCTGACGTCTTCGTTCTTCAGTTGAATGGCATTAACATGCCATACGGCGCGCGACACCATCAGTTTAATGCGGGGAACATTCGCCGTATTATTGCTGATATACGGCTTATATGAAGCCTGTAAACTCCCGAAGCTGCTCATAAACTAGAAGGAATCCTCACGCAGTACAAGGCGGATATTACTGCGGTCCAGGAAATACGCTGGATAGGAAACGGTATGATTAGGAAGAAAAATTTCGACATTTATTACAACTGTCACAAAAGGTTGCACTTACTGGGATGCGGATTTGTCGTGGGAAAGCGGTTAAGGTCGAAGGTCATCGACTTTAAACCTATAAGTGATCGCCTGGCTGTGATCCGCATCAGAGGCAGATTTTATAACATCAGCCTTAAATGTGCACACGCCCCTACCAACGAGGCTGAAGACCCTATCAAGGAGGACTTCTATGACCTCCTGGACAACGCCTACGGAGCTTGTCCGGAGTACGATGTAAAAATCGTGCTCGGGGACTTCAACGCCAAAATCGGTAAGGAAAACACCCTTGGCGGAGTGATCGGAAAGCACAGCCTCCACGATACAACAACAGATAACGGCTTCCGACTCGCTGACTTTGCGACAGCTCATAATGCGGTGATAAATAGCACAAGATTCCCTCGCAAGCGAATCCACACAGCAACCTGGGGATCTCCGGACGGTCGAACCGAGGAGTAGCAGGGAATAGTGGATGTATTTAAGCAGCATTTCCAGCAGCTGGCTAACGAGCATGACCAAGAGAGAGGGGTAGGGATCGAGGAAATCCCAACTCGAGCCGCTGAAGTAGTCCTCCCACCCATCATCGAAGTCGGCACAGCTATTCAGAAGCTGAACAAAAACAAGGCCACAGACTCAGATGGCTTGCCATCAGAGCTCTTCAAGGCTGGCGGCGATGTTCTGGTAGCGAGCATGCACCAGATCATCTGCAGAATTTGGGAAGATGAAAGCATGCTCGACGACTGGAATACCAGCTCTATATGCCTCATCCACAAAAAAGGCGATCCTACCTCTTGCAAGAACTATAGAGGTATATCGCTGCTCAATGTCGCATACAAGATTCTGTCCAGCGTATTGTGTGAACGTCTAAAGCCATTTTGCACCGCACTAATCGGCAGCTACCAGTGCGGTTTCCGGCCCGGCAAATCAACTATAGACCAAATTTTCACACTTCGACAAATCCTGGAAAAGACCAACGAGTTTCGAATCGATACACACCATCTTTTCATCGATTTCAAAGCCGCATACGACAGCATTCATCGTGAAGAGCTGTTTGGTGCGATGGCCGAATTCGGGATCCCGGGAAAACTGATCCAGTTGTGTCGCGCCACGCTAAAAAATACCGTGCAACTCGGTTCTAGGACTTTGGAACCGTTTGAAACATGCACCGGATTTCGGCAAGGAGATGTGACTTCTTCAACCTGGTGCTGGAGCAGATAGTGCGACGGGAAGGCGTCACCAGGGAAGGCACTATCTTCTACAAGTCCGTCCAGCTGCTAGGATACGCAGATGATATCCACGTCATCGCGTGTTCTCGCCGTGGCATTGTGGAAGCATTCACGGCGATTGAAGAACAAGCGAAACGAGTTGGTCTTAAGATCAATGAGGACAAAACGAAATACATGCTGTCAAGCAAAAACCAATCCGTCGCTCAGCACCTGGGACAATATATACTGATAGCTACAATTTCGAGGTAGTTAAGGAGTTTGTCTACCTCGGGGCAAACGTACATTCCACAAATGACACCACAGTGGAGATCCGGCATAGAATCGCGCTTGGCAACCGCTGCTACTTCGGCTTGTCCAAACAACTGGGGTCAAAACTCCTCACTCGAAAGACCAAAGTCATGCTTTACAAAACGCTCATTCTGCCAGTCTTGCTGTATGGAGCCGAAAGCTGGACGATAAGCAGGACAGCGGAGTTGATTTTGGGTTCTTTCGAAAGAAAAATTCTGCGCCGGATATTTGGTCCTGTCTGTGAGGAAGGTGAATGGAGAAGAAGACACAACCGCGAACTCTACGAGCTGTACCAAGATGTGGATGTAGTCCGGAAGGCAAGGATCCGTCGACTACACTGGCTCGGCCACATCGAGCGCATGGACATCAACGCTCCAGCTAAGAGGGTCTTCGACTCCGAGCCTCCTGGTTCGAGAAGAAGAGGAAGACCGATCCTCCGGTATAAAGACCGAGTAATCGCGGATGTAAGACATCTTTGTCTTGACAACTGGAAGCAGCGTGCCCGGGACCGTCAAGGATGGAAGGCAGCTATAGCTCAGGCTCAGATCTTCCATGGATCGCTGGCCTGATAGGTAAGTAAGTAAGTATACGGCCTATATAGTTGTTCGATAAAGTTGTCGAAAGCTGAATTTCAGGATTGCGGCTCATCCGAACTAGATGTGGCGCTCATATGCCCGGGAACATATTTAAGCCTTAATGCCCAATTAGACTCCTAACAGGACACTGCCCTTTAGGGAAATATGCCGCTGGATTACGAGTGCCATAAAATGACTATTGAACTAGTTGTCATGATGGGGAAGAGGAAGACTCTAAATTGCATCTCCCATGCAATTGCACTGCCCTAGTTTCCTCGAGAATACGATTCCTGAGAGAATACTTTTCTGATGAACTGGCATATCCGAAACGGAGATCAGTGAATTACCGAATTTTACTCCAAACATTAAATGGACCCAGGTCAAGTGGTTGCACAATGGACCTATCGTGGTTTAAGTGATCCCCACCGCTTTAGGGAGGGAAGTCATCTAGCCAACCACCCAACCAAGCACTAATGCCATAAAAGTATCTATCAAACAAAGCTTATACCATATACATTACCGTTAGCCTGAAAAGCTTTATTTGATATTGAATTTATATACTTCTGAATAAAACACCCTTTATAGGATAGAGTGGATAGGAAAATATTATTTTTCCATTAGTGCTGAAAAATAGATACTTGAGGAAACAGGTGTAGGTAGTAGAGTCTACTCCAAGAAACTTAGCCTCAACCTACTTATCATTTAAACTCCCAAATCACTGCAGTGTGCACCAAGCGGAAATAACAGTAATATCCGTAAAGGATATTATCATTTGCACGGATAGCCAATCTGCTATGGTGAATAGTTCAATATAAGACTCCTGTGGGTTCCCGGGCATAGGGATATTGCAGGAAACTGTACGGCCGATGTACTCGCAAGGTTAGGGTCAAGCGCACTCAGTCTTTCAACCCTCAGGAATTTAAAAACAACAATAAGCTCGAAAAAGCACGTGATAAAACTTCGAACCATAGAATCTACCTGAAGGTTGGTAGGGACGAAAGTAACATTGGCTTTATCACTAAACAAAGATGGCCTCAGTTAAACTTAGGACGGATCAGGGACTTTGTGGCAACCAAATGGGGAATCTTAAGCACTTTAATGAGTGTCATTACAGGTCACTGCACCATTGGAAAACATTGGCTACCTGCCAATGACTTCTGCCGCGGCTGCATGGATGAGGAGGAAAGGAATCAATTCATCACCTCTTCTGCGCCGTTCTACGATAACTTAAGTGAGCTAGTAGATATAAAAATAACTCAAATCCATCGCTTCGTCAGAAGCACTGATTGGTTTTCAGGTGGCGAATCTAGGTAATATGATCCATGTGATATCACAATGGGCCGACCACTACAATCGAAATTTCCAACTTTCCAACTGGCCAGTACGCGCTTCCCGCACCTCGATATACACAAGGGCACCTGGCGGTCTTTTGATCAATCGACTACCAACCAGATTGATCACATCGCGATCGACGTCAGACACTCCTCCACTATTCTTGATGTTCGAACTTTCCGAGGGGCTAACATCGACTCGGACCACTATCTTGTAGTAGCCAAGATGCGCTTACGGATATCACGAACGCAACGGAGTAGAGTAAGAATACAAAGTTATGACGTCGGAAAGCTACTATCGCCAGAAACCGCTCGTGCTTTTACCGATCGCGTCTCCCTTAAGCTCTCCAATACACCTCAATCCTCCACACTATCAATAGAACAGCAGTGGAGCCTTTGCAAACAAGCCCTGAAAAGCTCTACATCCGAAGTTTTGGGTTTCAAGGCTCCACCACGAAGAAACACCTGGTTCGATGACGAGTGCAGGAGGATTCATACAGCGAAGCAGGATGCATATAAGGCCTCGTTGCATAAAAGAACAAGAGCAGCTAGTGAGCTCTACGAGTTAAAAAGAAGGGAGGAGCATAAGCTTCTTAGAAGAAAGAAGAGAGAGCACGAGAAGCGCGCGATTGAGGATTTTATCAACTGATAAAGCGAACATGCCAAGGTTATAAAGCCAGAACGGAAGCCTGCAGGGACGAGAACGGACACCTAGTAGTAGAACCGCTGTCGATGCTGAGAATATGGAAAAACCACTTCTGCAGACTGTATAACGGCGATGTTGGTCAATATACCGCTGTCAGACAGAATGATCCATTTCTAATCGACGGAGACCGCAGAGAATTCTGTCCCCCTAACCTCGACGAAGTTAAGATTGCCATATCGAAGCCCAAGTCGAATAAAGCTTCTGGCGCAGACGGACTGTCTGCTGAGCTCTTCAAGGCAGCTGGGGATGACCTGGTTGGGAGCATGCACCAGCTCATCCGTAAGATATGGTTAGAGGAAAGCATGCCCGAGGAATGGAGTCTCAGCATCGTATGCCCGATCCACAAGAAAGGGGACCCCTCTGATTGCGCCAACTATAGAGGAATAAGTCTCCTTAACATCGCCTACAAAATCTTCTCTGCCGTTTTGTGTGAATGCCTGAAGCCTTTTGTAAATAAGCTGATGGGTCCTTATCAGTGCGGATTCAGGCCAGGGAAGTCCACCATCGACCAAATCTTCACACTACGGCAGATCCTGGAAAAAACCAATGAATTTCAAGTCGACACTCACCACCTATTTGTCGACTTCAAGGCCGCATACGACAGCGTAATTAGAGACGAGCTATACAACGCTATGTCTACCTTTGACATACCTGCTAAGCTCGTCTGCTATGCAGGATGACTTTGGAGAATGCTCGCTGTTCCATCCGAATCGGGGAACACCTTACCGATAGTTTTGATGTCAAAAATGGATTTAGGCAGGGCGGTGCGCTGTCGTGTGATTTCTTCAACATCATATTGGAAATGATTGTGCAAAAATCACTGGCCAATACAAGAGGCACAATCTATTTCAAATCCTCGCAACTCCTTGCATACGCCGACGATATTGACATAATAGGTAGATCACAGCGAGATGTCTATTAGGCGTTTGCGAGTATTGAGATGGAGGCGGCGGAAATTGGTTTGGCGGCAAACGAGGGCAAAACTAAATATATGCTGTCATCAAAAAAGGACGCTCAACACCGACGTCTCGGCCAGAACGTTTGTATAGGCAGATATAAGTGCGAGGTAGTTAAGGACTTCGTCTACCTTGGCTCCGCAGTGACCTGGAACAACGACATCAGTTCCGAAATCAAACGCAGTATCACTCTTGCCAATCGCTGTTTCTTTGGGCTCAGGAGGCAACTGAGTAATAGAGCCCTCTCCTGAACGACAAAGTTGACTCTATTTAAGACCCTTATCATCCCGGTCCTGTTGTACGGCACAGAAGCATGGACACTATCAAAAGCGGACGAGGAGGCCCTTGGTCGGTTCGAGAGAAAGATTTTGCGCGTGATTTTTGGGCCTATAAACGCAGACGGGGGATGGAGGAGAAGATTCAACCACGAACTTTACGGGCGGTACAGTGACATGAGCCTAGTCAGGCGTCTACGGATTCAACGCCTAAGATGGCTGGGCCATGTAGAGCGAATGGACACCACAGCCTCAGCCCGGAGAGTCTTTGAATCCAACCCCGAGGGACGAAGAAGCAGAGGACGACCGCACTTAAGATGGCGCACACAGGTGGAAGGGGACCCCAGCCAACTGGGTGTGCGGCAGTGGAAAAGGCTAGCGAAAGATCGTGCTAGATGGAGGGGCATATTGGTTGAGGCCCAGGTTCACCCCGAACTGTAGCGCCCACTAAGAAGAAGAAGAAGATTTGTTATTTTAGCGGCAACAGAAATACATCATCTGTGAACATTTCAACTGTCTAACTATCCCGGTTCATGAGATAGAGCCTGATGACAGACGGACGGACAGCAAAGTCTTAGTAATAGGGTACGGAACCCTAAAAAGGAATTCAAAAACAAAACTGAATGATTCATTTATCATTCATTCATCATATTATAAACCAGATAAACAAAACAAATGCCTGTCAACATCCTTTTAGTTATTTTTCGTTAGTGAAATACGGAAGGCACCGAACAGCAAACACCCTAGCGATTCTTGAATTAACATCCATTCTCCCGAATGTGTTAAGCGACCTTGTCTTTTACTGTTTTATTAAAAATAAATGAACGGAGAATTCTATTCATCTTAGGTATTTTTTATTTATTCCTAGATGAACAGATAAATATAAACGTGGACACATCCACATACATCCATGCGGAAAGCAAATGTACCATACGTAAGTGAAGAACTCTTTCAGAAACCTTGAATTTCGACTAGAGACAAAAACGACCAGAAATTCAACTCAAAGAGAAGAATACGCTTTCAGATACACATATATACACCTATGTATCTAGTTGATTTCTACGGCTATTTTCTTTCTTTTTTATTTCTGCTTTTTGTATAATATCGATCAAAGTCATGGAAGGACGACGAAAATGGAATAAGTTCATCAATAGACGGGTACTTCTTACATCGCTTACAAACTATGCTGAAATACTCAAGTAAATCGATAGAAACAAGTCGAGTGCATTCGCATCCATTGTCAACTTTCAATTGAACCGAGTATTCAAATTGTAACTTCTGAACACAATTAGCAGAAGGAACAAATATCTATGCATGTACATATGTACATTATATATTACTCAGGGCCGATATGTACTCATATTTCACTATATGCATATGTATATGATTGTATTCGTACATAAACAAAATCATAGATTGTTGTCCTGCCATCACAAGTGCGATGATTAGTTGGCGCTGTGATAAGACACAGTTGAATGAATACTCAGAGCTCCAAACTGCGGTAGTTAAGATTAAAGATCCTTGAAGTTCTTTCGGAGATATCAAAAATGTGCCTAATAGAAAAGGACGACCGACGCCCTTAGATTAACGACTGGCGCCCTTAGATTAATGACTCTAAACATCCGCCAACTAGCTTGCCTTATCGACTTAAATTACGCAATCAAGAGTCTAATAAATTATAAAAAACAATTTCACGTACATACGTATCTAAGTATCCAAGTACTACGTACACAAGTACAGCATACTACGAATATGTCAACGTGAGAAATGAGCCCACTATAAAGTCTGCATTGCACACTTGTGGGAAGGAATAGGTAGGTAGGTAGGTAGGGTCGTAGCCTTCCCAGAATTGAGAAGAATGCACATAGGCCTGGGAGGCCCGTTGTGCAGCTACGAGGGGGTTTTACCCCCTATTCCTAGAACCATTTTGTGCTTCTTAAGAAGTTAAGAAGATCAGGTATCCCTACTTTCTGAACATCTGTCAGACCGTTAAGGAAATAAGAGCCTAGGTAACGTTTCCTGATATTGCAAAGAGCTGGACAGGCACAGAGAAGGTGGTGAATGGATTCGACCTCCTCCTCGTCCTGACAGCTTCTGCAGAAATCATTCGGAACTATTCCTAGTTTTTGTGCGTGACTACCAATGAGGCGGTGTCCTGTGATGACACCGATGACTTTGCAGATGTCAGTTCTTTTTAGGGAGATTATACTCCTTGTGCGTTGACTTTCAAGCCGAGGCCAGATTTGCCTGGTGATGACTCAGGTATGTCCCTGTGTCCATCTCAGGTTCGTCTCGGCCCTGGCGAGATTGGTCAGATTATGTTTAATGGTTGTAAGGGATGCTCCCTCATAAGCCACGATTGATTGTAGCGTCGTTCCTTGTTTGGCGAGTGTCGCTGCTTATTCATTACCTGTAATGCCGCGGTGTCCCGGTACCCAGTTAAGCTGTATGTTCAACTGTTCTGCCATCTCGTTAAGAGATCTGCGACAGTCGAGACTAGATTTTGATGTGTACACATAGGACTCCAGCGCCTTTAAGGCTGCTTGACTGTCTGTGAGAAGGCGAATATCCGTTGTGGATATTACGTTCCACTTCAACCAAGACAAAGCCTCTTTTATTGCCAACAGTTCCGCCTGGAAAACGCTGCAGTGATCTGGTAATTTTAGAGCTTTATACAGCTTAAGTTGTTTGCAGAAAACTCCACTGCCCACCCCGTCTTTGGTTTTAGACCCGTCAGTGTAGAAATCCACACAGTTTCTGCGCGGTTGAGTTTGGCGGGTCCAGTTCTTCCTGTCCGGATAAATCATCGTAAAGTTTTTGTCCAAGACTATGGTGGGTTCTGTGTGGTCCAAGTTTTCTGCCATAGTTATCCTGTTTTGCAGGATGAAGGAGTGGCCAGTGACATAGCTCGACCATTTCGAGTTGGCTTTTAGTCTTATGGCCGTGTGTGTGGCAATTTGCTTGCCAAAAGTATCGAATGGTGTAAGGTCTAGTATCATGTTAAGCGCAGCCGTTGGTGTGGACCTGAGGGCCCCGGTAATGCACATACATGCCATCCTTTGTACCTTCTCGAGTTGTTTGTGGTATGTTGTCTTGTCCAGTGCAGTCCACCAGACTATCACTCCATACATTAGTATGGGTCTAATGACCGTGATGTAGGGCCATAGGGTGATCTTGAGGTTAAATCCCCATTTTTGTCTAGGGCTTCCTTGCATGTGTAGAGAGCGATTGTTGCCTTTTTTGCTCTTTCAATTGTATTGCTCTTCCAAGTTAATTTCCTATTGAGTATAGTGCCTAGGAATTTGGCATTAGGGGAGTAGGCTTACCTGGTATCGATCAGAGTGATAGGGCAGTTTTCCGGGATTTTGTGTTTTTTGGTAAATAGCACGAGCTCCGTTTTCTGGGGGTTAATCCTGAGCCCGTTACTATGCGCCCATTTGCACAGAAATGAGAATGCCGTTTGCATGCAGTCATTCAGTCTAGATAGGTATTTACCTGAGATTGTGATGGCAACATCATCGGCATAGGCAACAACGTCCAGGCCTTGTTTCTCCAGTTTGATTAGTAGTTCGTCTACAACTACATTCCAGAGAAGAGGTGAGAGGACCCACCTTGCGGGGTTTCCTTGGTAACTACTCTGGTAGTTACTAGGCTTCCCCACTTAGAGTGAATCTTGCGCGTTAATAACAACTCGCTGATCAGCTCTATCAGAGTCCTCTCCACCTTCAGCTTTTCTAGCCCTTCTATTATTGCTTTCGGAGTGACGTTGTTAAAGGCGCCCTCTATGTCTAGGAAGGCTGTTAGAGTGTATTCTTTGAGATGGATTGATCTTTCGATTTTCCTTACTAATGTGGAGCTGTTTCGACCGATCTACCTTTACAGTAGGCGTGCTGTGCCTTAGAAATTAGGGAGGGATCCAAGCTGTGCCGTATGTTTAGGTCTATCAGCCTTTCTAAAATTCCTAGAGCGAAAGATGATAGACAGATAGGCCTTATTAGATCCTTGGGGGAAGTGTGAGAATTCCTGCCCGCTTTGGGGATGAAAATTACCTTTGCGCACTTCCACTTTTCTGGAATATGACTCCAAGCTAGGCATCCTTTAAAGATTATCTCTAGCCATGGTATAGTCCATTCCATAGTTTGTGTTAGTTCGATGGGGTAAATTTCATCTGGACCCGGCTTTTTAATGCCCATATAATTTTCTCTCTGGAGATAATGTGTTCGTACTGCCCTTCTATCGCAGAGGAGATATGAGTCCCTCGCGAGTGCACTGGGTCTTGCGATTCAGAGCAGGCAGGGAAGTGCGTGTTGAGGAGAAGATTTAGAGTTTCTTTCTCAGATGTTGTCCAAACTCCATTTGCTGTGAGGCGGTGAGGAGATTGTGGATCTTTCGAGAGTATTTTCCTCAATCTATAGGCGTCTGATATTTTTTCCACTTTATAGCAGAAGATTTTCCAAGACAGCCTTTGTTCTTTCCTCAGGTTTTGTTTGTACACCTTGAGGGAATTTATGTAAAGGCTCCAGTCTCTGTCGTTACTTGTGTTCTTTGCTTTATTAAAGAGCTTGCGACAGGCTTTGCGGAGCTTGCTTAGATCTGCGTTCCACCAAGAAGGGTAAGATTTTTTTCCTGATTTGTGGATTGCGCAGCTGTTGGCCCTTGCGTTGCCCAATGTGATTGTTAGAGTATCGACCATATTGTCTATATCTAATGTGGTCCGCGGGGTGTCAGGGGTCCTACCTATTATAGAGTTGGCAATGATGGCTCTATAACGCTTCCAATCAATTGGGGTTGGGACCATGTAGGCTAGGTTGAAAACCAGGTAACGATGATCTGAGAAGGAGTGTTCTTCAGAAACCTTCCATTCTCTTATTTTGTCAATGAGAGAGGGGGATGCTAGAGTTAGGTCTAGTACCTCCCTTAGATTTTTCGTAATAAGGGAAGGGAAGGAACAAGTATTTATATTAAAGACTTTAAACCAGAAAACCTTATCTCTCGGCATTACAGAGTTATCTTTAACCATTCGATAACAAGCAGCGAGTGATACGATAAAGGAACAAGGGTATATGGGAGGGTATTGTCCAACTTCTTGAGAAAGTCGAGACAAATCACTTGTTATCATTTGTTGTCATTACCTTACTTCTTGTTCCGACTTTGCCAACATCCAATATACTTTAGATTTTTTTCTACGTGATCCTAAAGCAATCAATTGCGATATACTGCATCCTTCTGGTAAAGGTGGCCTCTTGGGAATCTGCCCCGTCCAATGGGCGATCGCCAACATCTCTGGAGCTTCCTTAACAAGAATTTTACCGACTGGAGAAGATCGTCCAGGTTCCTTCGAAATAATTTACATAAAGTTAATCAGTTGTCACAATATTTAAAGTTTAGTTTATATTTTCCCTGTTAAAAGCAAATAAGCAAATTAGGGGATTCCCCGAAATTCTTTAATTATTCTTTTTATATTTATTAGGAAATTGATTACACTCACAGTAAACCAAGCCATTGTAGAGTCATCATAGAGTACGACCCATTCTTCGGACCAACGATTCCACAATAATTGTTCTAAAAAGATGTTGGATACGTATTTAGCATAGGAACCGAAGCCGACTAATTTCTGAGGTACATATGTATTTCTAAGTTATGGTAACGTAAGATTTATGAAGTGCAAATACTTACTTTTATATCGAAGCAAGTAACCACCCTTAATCTGTTTTCCCACCGTTCCTATGAAATATACAAATTGAAAGTCAAATTCTAGTAAATAGTAGTCATTGGCAGCTATAAGCTAATAGATATGTATCAGTGCGAGTGTGATAGAGGCTTCACATTCATTTGGAATAATTTGGAGTCCAAATGAACTCCTACTGCTTTAAATACTTATACATAAGTGTTGGTCGTTTATTGAATTTGCATTAATTTAAAATCCTAGATATCGTATTGAAACTGTCAGCTAAGATAAGGGTTTTGATTTGATACTACGCGATGAAAAACTGCGATATTTACTACGGCGACTGCTATAGGGAGAGAGGGAAACGATTGTTTGGATGCGGATTTGTTGTTCGAGGTGGACTAAGGCAAAAAGTCCTAAGCTTTCGGCATGTGAGCGAACGCCTGATCTGCGTCCACGCCCCCCCGGAAAACAAGGATGACTCCGCCAAAGATGAGTTCTAAGACCTCCTAGACAGAACGTATGCCCAATGTCCCAGCTATGACATCAAAATTGTACTAGGAGACTTCAATGCTAAGCTGGGTAAGGAAAGCATCTTTGAACAAGTCATCGGCAAACGTAGTCTACACGACACCACATCCGATAACGGACACAGGCTGATTGATCTTGCTACGGGCCGAAATTTCTATCTAGCCAGTACGCGTTTCCCGCACCTCGATATACACAAAGGCACCTGGCGGTCTTTTGATCAATCGACTACCAACCAGATTGATCACATCGCGATCGACGTCAGACACTCCTCCACTATTCTTGATGTTCGAACTTTCCGAGGGGCTAACATCGACTCGGACCCCTATCTTGTAGTAGCCAAGATGCGACTACGGATATCACGAACGCAACGGAGTAGAGTAAGAATACAAAGTTATGACGTCGGAAAGCTACTATCGCCAGAAACCGCCCGTGCTTTTACCGATCGCGTCTCCCTTAAGCTCTCCAATACACCTGAATCCTCCACACTACCAATAGAACAGCAGTAAAGCCTTTGCAAACAAGCCCTGAAAAGCTCTGCATCCGAAGTTTGATGACGAGTGCAGGAGGATTCATACAGCGAAGCAGGATGCATATAAGGCCACGCTGCATAAAAGAACAAGAGCGGTCGTGAGCTCTACGAGTTAAAAAGAAGGGAGGAGCATAGGCTTCTTAGAAGAAAGAAGAAAGAGCACGAGAAGCGCGCGATTGAGGATTTGGAGAGGTGTTACTGCAGGCGTGACGTTAGAAAGTTTTATCAACAGATAAAGCGAACATGCCAAGGTTATAAAGCCAGAACGGAAGCCTGCAGGGAGGAGAACGGACACCTAGTAGTAGAACCGCAGTCGATGCTGAGAATATGGAAAAACCACTTCTGCAGACTGTATAACGGCGATGTTAGTCAATATACCGCTGTCAGGCAGAATGACCCATTTCTAGTCGGAGACCGCAGAGAATTCTGTCCCCCTAACCTCGACGAAGTTAAGATTGCCATATCGAAGACCAAGTCGAATAAAGCTTCTGGCGCAGACGGACTGTCTGCTGAGCTCTTCAAGGCAGCCGGGGATGACCTGGTCGGGAGCATGTACCAGCTCATCCGTAAGATATGGTTAGAGGAGAGCATGCCCGAGGAATGGGGTCTCAGCATCGTATGCCCGATCCACAAGAAAGGAGACCCCTCTGATTGCGCCAACTATAGAGGAATAAGTCTCCTTAACATCGCCTATAAAATCTTCTCTGCCGTTTTGTGTGAACGCCTGGAGCCTTTTGTAAATGAGCTGATAGGTCCTTATGAGTGCGGATTCAGGCCAGGGAAGTCCACCATCGACCAAATCTTCACACTACGGCAGATCCTGGAAAAAACCAATGATTTTCAAGTCGACACTCACCACCTATTTGTCGACTTCAAAGCCACATACGACAGCGTAATTAGAGACGAGCTATACAACGCTATGTCTACCTTTGACATACCTGCTAAACTCGTCAGACTATGCAGGATGACTTTGGAGAATGCTCGCTGCTCCATCCGAATCGGTGAACACCTTACCGATAGTTTTGATGTCAAGAAAGGATTTAGGCAGGGCGATGCGCTGTCGTGTGATTTCTTCAACATCATATTGGAAATGATTGTGCAAAAATCACTGGCCAATCCGAGAGGCACAATCTATTTCAAATCCTCGCAACTCCTTGCATACGCCGACGATATTGACATAATAGGTAGGTCACACCCAGATGTCAATGAGGCGTTTGCGGGTATTAGGATGGAGGCGGCGAAAATTGGTTTGGCGGTAAACGAGGGCAAAACTAAGTATATGCTGTCATCAAAAATTGACGCTCACCACCGACGTCTTAGCCAGAACGTTTGTATAGGCAAATATAAGTTCGAGGTAGTTAAGGACTTCGTCTACCTTGGCTCCGCAGTGACCTGGAAGAACGACATCAGTTCCGAAATCAAACGCGGAATCACTCTTGCCAATCGCTGTTTCTTTGGGCTCAGGAGGCAACTGAGTAATAGAGCCTTCTCCCGAACGACAAAGTTGACTCTATATAAGACCCTTATCATCCCGGTCCTGTTGTACGGCGCAGAAGCATGGACACTATCAAAAGCGGATGAGGAGGCCCTTGGTCGGTTCGAGAGAAAGATTTTGCGCGTGACTTTTGGGCCTATAAACGCAGACAGGGGATGGAGGAGAAGATTCAACCACGAACTTTACGGGCTGTACAGCGACATAAGCCTAGTCGGGTGTCTACGGATTCAACGCCTAAGATGGCTGGGCCATGTAGAGCGAATGGACACCACAGCTCCAGCCCGGAGAGTCTTTGAATCCGATCCCGAGGAACGAAGAAGCAGAGGAAGGCCGCCCTTAAGATGGCGCACACAGGTGGAGGGGGACCTCAGCCAACTGGGTGTGCGGCAATGGAAAAGGCTGGCGAAGAAAGAAGGGCATGTTGGTTGAGGCCCAGGTTCACCCCGAACTGTAGCGCCCACTAAGAAGAAGAAGAAAATAAACAAGGCCTGTATTCAACTACCTACCACAACTACAGTGTTGGTACTTGAATACAATTGCTTAAATGCAATTTTAAATAAACAAGAACATATTTCGCCATTTGCTATGTATCTTAAAAATACACTTACAGATGTATATACGAGTACCTATACATGAGAAAGTTTAAATGAGTGAAGAAGGAAGAAATGAATAAGGATTCGCCTACCTATTTGCTTTTAAGAATAATTAAAATGACAGACCAACTGGTACACTAATCCTTCTCCTTTCTCTCAGCAATTTGCATTTTTGGTGGAAAAAATAATGTCCGTTACATGTTTATTACAATAAAGCTGCTTGTGAAGGAGCTTTCAAAAAGTGTCCCATTCAAATGTGAATGCAATTTGAACAACAAATGTACTCCTCCATGGCGCGCACACAAAGGTTACAATTTTATAAGTTGTCAGCGTTTGTACGTATGTATGTATGTACATAGATGGTCGTGTGAGTGCATAATACACTTCATCCTTGTGTTAATCTATTTCTAATAAGGGTGCTCCGGGCTTACAACTAAGTACTCTTTATTACGATGACAAAGCAGAAGGCACATCCTGCTAGAACAGCGATGTACAATTATGAGTACAGATGTATAGGTGTAGGCATATAGAAATGAATGCAGTGAACGTTGTTGTATTTGTTTTTTTGTTTTGGTTTTATCTTTTTCTTGCAAATTCAAACTTGAATCTTCATTAGACAATTATCGTGTCAGCGAATGGATACACGTCCCCATGCACGACACAGAGGACATTTATTGGTAAGAGTGTGATTGCCCTTGCCAAACAACTACTGAAACTACTGAGTATTTTCTCGAATTTCTTTTTTTATTTGAAAGTACAATCCTTCCGGTTGATAATGGAAAATAATTTCATTCAAATGGCTGCCCCGGCTGGCTATGCAGTAGCCTACACGATCGGTCCAATTTTTAAGCACATTATCGATTGTGTACAGCTGTATTTCACCAATGGCTTCACGAATATTGTCCTTTAAAGCGTCAATTATTTCTGGCTTGTCGGCGTAACACTTATCTTTGACGGCACCCCACAAATAACAGTCCAACGGTGTCAAATCGCAGCTCCGAGGTGGCCAAACGACATCAGTTCTGCGGCTGATAATGCGATCTTCAAAAACAGGGCGCAAAACATCGAGTGTAGCTTCGGCTGTGTGGCACGTAGCGCCGCCCTGTTGAAACCAAATGTTGCCAATATCCTCCTCAGCTTCAATTTTTGTGAACAAAAATTCGTTCAACATGGCCCGATAACGATCGCCATTGACTGTAACGGCCACTCCTTGCTCATTTTCGAAGAAAAATGGCCCAATTATGCCTCTGGACCAAAATCCGCACGAAACAGTGGCTCGTTTTGGGTGCACCGGCTTTTCAATGTATGCGTGCGAGTTTTCTGTGCCCCAAATGCGACAATTTTGCTTGTTTACATACCCGCCAAGATCAAAATGAGCTTCATCTGAAAGGATGATTTGTTTTGGCAAAATCGGCATCTTCTTTAAGTCGATCGCAGGCCCACTTAGCGAAGCGAAAACGCATTGGATGGTCAATTGGCTTCAACTCCTGAACCAATTCGACTTTGTTTGGCGTCATACCAAGGTCTTTATGCAAAATTCGTCTCAATGATGTCTCCGAAATGTTCAATTGTTGAGAACGACGGTGAATTGATGTTGATGGCGCTTCACGCACACTTTCTGCCGCAGCAGCAATATTCTCGGATGTACGCACTGTTTTTGGCTTTTAAGGCTTTGGTTTATCGATGAGGATGCCAGTTTCTTTCACTTTTTTCACAAGATAACGAATATACGGAGCTGACGGTGCTTCTCTTCTTCCAAAATCCGTACGCAATTTTCGCACACATTCTGCAACATTATAGTAGGGGAGCCCGGGATGCTAAATTTGCAGTTACTAGAGCCTCATGGGGACCTATTGGATTGTGAAGATTAGGATCTCAAACGAAAAATTTTGTGTTAAGTTTTCCATTTTAGTGGGGAAAAGAGCGTGTAGACATTTTAAAAAATGTAAAAAAAAGACAGTCACATGGAAATACTTGAGTGCGTCAGATATTGATAGGGTATACTCGCTTCGTCTTTCTGATAACCGATAGATATTAATCTGACAATTAGATAGTGGTGGGTGGCTGAGAAAAAGTTATTCCAGGATGTCAGATATTGAAAGGGGACGTTTTGTGAACTCAAAACAGTGTTCGATTCAAATAATTGACGATTTGAACGTGGCCTACACTCATGACTGATTTTTGAAAATGTTAAAAAAAATCGTTAACTTGAAATACTCGAGCGCGTCAGATTTTTCTACTGTGGGTTCAACTCGATGTCAGACTCACCCTAAATGATAATCTGACAATTATGTAAAGGAGTATTGTTAATCTGTATGTATGTATGTTGACGTTACAGTCCATGAAGAACCTGAGCCGAGCTTCTCTCAATCACCCATGTTGTGTGTGATTTCATTTTTCCCATAGGTGAAAGGGACCTACAGTTTATTGCCGGTTCCGAACGGCGAATTTCGAGAAACTTTTCATGACAATTTTACTACAGGGGGATTTGTCAGAACCCCGCTGAGGAGAAACACCGTGAAAAACACGTTCGATGACATGGCTGTGTCGGGATTCGATCCCGTGACATCGGCGTTCGAGGCCAACACACTACCCACTGCGCCACGGTGCTCTCAGTATTGTTAATCGGACAATTTAAAAAACTTTCGATGTGAGACACTGGGAAAGAGTGAGAAGGAACGAGAGGCGTGGAGTGGGGAATTCATAGATATCAGCATCTGTACGCTCATGCTTTATCGATGGTTTAAGCTATATCGCCCCATGAAAACCGTCAGATTATATGTTTTTCGTAAATCTGATGGAGCTCCCTTCAAAATAAAAATAAAAATTGGATCGCGCTCGATAATTTCGAGGTGACGTGTTTTTTTTACAACTTTGCGACTCCCCCATTTCCTTATGCCACGCTCAAATTGTCAGATTATTGGAATATACACTTTTCAGGATGTACTTAACTTGCCTGTTCTTAATCTGACGCGCTCGAGTTTTCCCGAGGATCGATTTTTTTTTTACTAATCTGACGGGCTGCCCTCAACGCACTCCCCTATATTAAGGGTTCATATTTGGTAGGGGTACATTACAGGATGCAAGGTTTCTCCCCATATGATTTTCTGACGCGCTCGAGTAACGCGCGAAATCCCCGCTTGGGCTCCCCTACTATTACCATGATTTTCAAAGTAATGTCGCAATATTTCTCAGCGTTGTTCAGGCATATACTCAACCATATTCGTTCAGCGGAATGATAAAACTAACTATCTGTCAAATCAGACATGAGCTAAGTGTTACCATTCACGAAATAAGCACTACTTGAAAAAAAAACGTTATATGGCGGACCTTTTATGCCCATATCACAATACTGCGTTGATGCGAGCTTCCTTACGTGTTACGAGAAATGCTTCGACGCAAGCGCGAAAATGACAATTCAATTTTATCACCACAAACATAAACCACAAAATGCACAGATCCAGCTCATACACATCAATACACAGCAAACACATCAACAGTTGTTCAAACGCACAGAAATTTCCAACGTGTTTGACTTTTGTCTGCTTTGGTTACATGTGTAACGTGCTCTCTCGCTCTCATTTTTCTCTTACTTTGTGACAATCGTAAGGAGCCTCGCACCAACGCAGTATTTAAGGCTGCCCCATTGAATCGCTTGTGTTGGATGTTAAACGTCACTCGAAGCACGCACCAACGCAGTATTTTGATATGGGCATTATGCCTGATCCACAATACTGCGTTAGTGCTAGCTGAGACATCCAACACAAGCAATTCAATGGGGTAGTCCAAAATACTGCGTTTGCGTTGGAGAGCTTACGTTCATTAAAAAATGAGAGGAAATAAGAAAAAATTAGAGCTAGAGAAAACGTAAGCACACGTAACCAAAGGAGACAAAAGTCAAACACGTCGGAAATTTCTGTGCGTTTGAACGACTGATGCTGTGTATTGATGTGTATGCAGTATCTGTGTATTTCTTGGTTTGTGTTGTGTACGTTTACGTCAGTGTTTTGACATGGAACAGCTGATAAATTTGAAGTAAGCATGCGTCGAAGCATTTCTCGTAACACGTAAAGTGCCTCGCACCAACGCAGTATTGTGGATCAGGCATTATGTAGCGTTGATGTACTAAAATTATCCTTTGCTTTTGAAAATACTGATTACACTTTGTTGTGCATTTATCGACTTCACAGATTTGCTAAAAGTATGTTCATTGATGAACTAACCAATATTCTTAGTTCAACTTCAGCTAAAAATTTAATTGTCGTAGGAGATATCAATGTTGATATTCTCAATGAATTTAACACTGATACTGAAACCCACTTTTTTCCTATGGCTTCGTATGGTCTTAAGAGTATGGTAAATTAACCCACCCGTTTGATGCCCATTTCACAATGCTACTACACGGCGACGCGACAGCGCAACTACAAACGCCGTAGCTGTCAAATCCATATTCATTCAATGGAATTATATGGAGTAAGTCAAAACTGTCGCAACTATACGGCGGCGTTGTGCCATTTCGAATTCGACATTGGAGGAATACGTTTGATAACTTGGTCTAACCCACCACCTTCTTTTGACTTTTGTTTTCGCTTTTAACTTTTTATAGGCTAAAGCAGCCGCATACATATGTTAGCGATAATGTTTTTTTCAAATTATTTTTATCCATTTATGAACTAAATTCAGTTTCAATCTTCGAATTTTTTACTGATGCCAACTTCACTCTATAGAATTCACCTCCAACTTCACTCACAAAAGTAGCCGCGCTGTCAAAAAAAAAAAAAACGCCGATGAAAGTAGCTCCATTGTGTATTGACTGAACGACTTTACAACCACAGCAAACGGCAGCGATTGTAGTTGCGCTGTCGTGTCGCCGTGTAGTAGCATTGTGAAACAGGCATGACTGATTCTTCTAAGAGTTGTATCGATCACATTTTTCTTAGAACTCACAAAAATAATAAAAATGTTTTTAGTTGCAAAGTATACGACTTGAGGGCAGGGTTGTTGACGTATAATAGTTGGCGTATTATACACACTTTTTTACGTGTATAAAAGTGTGTATTATACATCTGAAAAATACTGCTGGTGTATAAAAGTGTATAAAAGCAAGGAATGGGTATAACCCTGAAAAAAATGTATAGAAGTCAAAGAAAAGCATAAAGATCCTAAAAATAAGCCTTTGAGAAATAAAACAATAAAAACATTTTGATTTTTAATATAGCTCCGATTTATTCGAGTCCTTTATTTTAAGGGAATAGTAAATGTTAAGTAACATCTTGGACTTGTTAAAATCCAAACGATTTCTTAAATCACTATGTATCATAGACCAATTGGAAAACACCCTTTCCAATTGTGCCGAAGAAGCTGGTATACTTAATAGTTTTTGGGCGTATTCTGCAAGTTCCATGTGGTGCCTCTTAGCGAAATGCCAGTATGTGGTTACTTTGTAGTCGCCGTCCTCGAGCTTTTCACTAAGTAAGGAAAAAATTCCTGCTTTGTTGTCGTAAGCAAATATTGAATCCATGGCCTTTGAACTCAGTATCGAAATAAGGTTTTCATCTACTTTTAGCCTTTCCTCAGAGGACAAAAGCCGCCCTCTATATTTGGGGTGCAAATAACTTGCTGTTATTGAATGTACATTGAAAACATTATTTTTTACCGTCCGTTCCAAAATTTTTTTGTGACATTGTCCATGTCCATTCTCCAAGGCGTTGTTTAAAATTGTTTTCCATTCCTCCACTGCATCTGCTATCGAAAATTCGCTGGCCTGTGCTTTGTTGATGAGTTTGCATAAGGGGTCTAAATCGGTGTGGAGCTTTTTTAAGTCTTCGAAAAATTCTTCTTTAAAAAGAAGTTCAGCAGAGGAAGCACTGACCAAGGCCCCACTACCACTAGTGGCATCGCTGTTCAAAGGCTCTGCAACTATCTGCTTCATTATGGGCAAATTTTATAAAAAGCAGTCGATTGCACTCCTTTGTGTCGTCCATCTTGTCCCATTTGGAAGCACTACCTTTGTTCCTCCTTTTTTTATGAGCTTTTGCTTCAAGTTTGGTTTTTTGAATTCCTTTAGTATGTTTGTAGCTTGGTGAATTCTTAATTTTTGTGTTTCCTCAGCCAAAAAATCTTTAACGAGAAGATTGCCGATGTGGCTATTGCAGGTTGTGTGAATAATGTTTATAGATCTCCCCATCCGGATCATATTACTAGCGTTGTCGCTGACAACCGCAAAAACGTCTACATTATATCGTTGCTTTGCTATTTCAACCGATTTCTCTCAAACCATGCGCAATTCTTCACCAGTTTCTTTAATTTCCGAAAAGTTAAAACTTTCTAGGAAAATACTGTGACCTGGGGCACCAGCTGCGTGAAGCATCGTGACGATATTCTTTGTATTGGCAGTGAATTTTTCCAGCCGTCAATTAGCAAAACCGAATGCTCACCTGATCCAATGACTTTTGCATCCTCAGCAATAATTTTTTGATGCACCTTAGCAAGTAATGTTGTTGATAGAGTTGAGCGGCAGGGAGGACTGTAGGATGGTCGCAATTTTTTCAAGCAGCTTTTAAAATGGTCTGATTCTACAACAGCGAAGGGAATATTGCACCCAAAAAAGAACTTTGCCAATGAAATATCTATTTCTTCCTTCTCCAAAGGAGTAATCTTATCAATATATCTGCTTACCAAATCTCTTTCCTTCTTCTTAATTTTTCTTGGCGGCGATTTAAAGATGGATGCTATATTTGCAAGGGAGCTGGTCGATAAGGCTCTATCTGCTGCTGCTGCTGCTGCTGACGTTGAAGGAGTACCATCAGAAGAATTTGTTGAACTGATAGATATAGTGGAGTTTGCTTTTCTTTGCTGTTGATAGTCTGATCGGCACGGGGTATCAAGTTGTACCTATGTACATAATCGTAAAAGGATTAAATTATTGAAAAAAAAAAAACACTTAACCGAATCTTACATCATTAACTACTGCAAGGACAGTACATTCAGAACCAGAAGTTGTTGCATGGCTTAAGTCAAGCTCAGAGATTTCTGTTGTGTCAACCTCGAACTCAACGTATGGCGTTAGATCCAATCTAGGAACAGATGCGGAGATTTCAACGCTATCAGTGTTGAAAACCATATCCACATCTTGGGAAGATTGAGCTGAACTACAAGCGGATGTCGATTCAGAGTCTGAATGCTCAGATTGGTCTTTTGATGGCGTTTTCTGTTTACATATGTTCCTGTTAAGAAGGTACATTACAGTTGTTACAATAAACAAGCAGCAGGAAGTAACAGCTATTAAGTTACATGTGTGGTTGAAGTCTGAGCTTCGAGGTATTTTTCAATTTTGCCCCACAGAAACAGCAAAGTGTATACATACAATTGTATACACTTTTATGGCCTTTTATACAGTTTTATACCTTATAACACAATTTTATACGCTTCTTTACGGCAAAACGTATAAAAACCACAAAAAGTGACATTTAAGCAACCCTGCTTGAGGGTGACAGATCATAGCATGGTTACTCTTAATTACTCCTCTGTTTACAATCGTTGTGAAAGTTTTAAATCCGCTTTTTATAGAGTGAAAAATTGTTTAGATTTTGTAATGTTGAAAGATTTGTTAACCTTCGAATGTTGGGAAACGGTTTATTCTGAAGCTAATCCTTCTATTGCGTTTGATGTATTCATGGATACATTTCAAAATCACATTAAATCGAGTACTTTCCAAAGAAATATGTCGGGTAATTTAAAACCGTGGATGACCAACAATCTTCTTAATAAAATAAAAAAAAAAGAAGAAATTAGGCTTGAAATGCAAGAAACATCCAAATAATTCAAAACTAAAGAGGGCATGGGCTCGGACATACAGGGTAAAGTTGTCGATTGCTCTCAACCTGGCGAGACGCCAGCAACGATCCCTGTTTAAATGCCCGGGTCAAGTTGACATACGGCCTCCTCGCGGCGCCCTCTGGATAGCCTCTTCAACAACCGTTGGGAGGTGAACAAACGTATGCAGCGAAAAAAACCCCGACCAGAATGGCGGTTGTGCGGCGGGCTAACAATCCGCCCACGTAAAAAACCTAAAAGTTATGAATGAGCAAGATGCCTCGGATACACGGACGGATACTCGACGACGACAACGCACGAAAAAGTAACACGATTTGCGAATATGCTCCTGAATTGTCAGAACCCTGTACACTCCCGGAGCTGCTCATAAACTAGAAGGAATCCTCACGCAGTACAAGGCGGATATTACTGCGGTCCAGGAAATACGCTGGATAGGAAACGGTATGATTAGGAACAAAAATTGGGATATTTATTACAGCTGTCACAAAAGGTTGCACTTACTGGGATGCGGATTTGTCGTGGGAAAGCGGTTAAGGTCGAAAAAGGCGATCCTGCCTCTTGCAAGAACTATAGAGGTAAATCCCTGCTCAATGTCGCATACAAGATCCTGTCCAGCGTATTGTGTGAACGTCTAAAACCATTTTGTACCGTACTGATCGGCAGCTACCAGTGCGGCTTCCGGCCCGGCAAATCAACTATAGACCGAATTTTCACACTTCGACAAAACCTGGAAAAGACCAACGAGTTTCGAATCGATACACACCATCTTTTCATCGATTTCAAAAGCCGCATACGACAGCATTCATCGTGAAGAACTGTTTGGGGCGACGGCCGAATTCGGGATCCCGGTAAAACTGATCCAGTTGTGTCGCGCCACGCTAAAAAACACGCGATGCACCGTGCAACTCGGTTCTAGGACCTCGGAACCATTCGAAACATGCACCGGATTTCGGCTAGGAGATGCGCTGTCATGTGACTTCTTCAATCTGGTGCTGGAGCAGGTAGAGCGATGGGCAGGCGTCAACAGGGAAGGCACTATCTTTTACAAGTCCATCCAGCGGCTAGGATACGCGGATGATATCGACATCATCGCGTGTTCTCGCCGTGGCATTGTGGAAGCATTCACGGCGATTGAAGAACAGGCGAAACGAATTGGTCTTAAGATCAATGAGGACAAAACGAAATACATGCTGTCAAGCAAAAACCAATCCGTCGCTCACCACCTGGGACAAAACATAACAATTGACAGCTACAATTTCGAGGTAGTTAAGGAGTTTGTCTACCTCGGGGCAAACGTAAATTCCACAAATGACACCACAGTGGAGATCCGGCGTAGAATCGCCCTTGGCAACCGCTGCTACTTCGGCTTGTCCAAACAACTGGGGTCAAAACTCCTCACTCGAAAGACCAAAGTCATGCTTTACAAAACGCTCATTCTGCCAGTCTTGCTGTACGGAGCCGAAAGCTGGACGATAAGCAGAACAGCGGAGCTGATTTTGGGTTCTTTCGAAAGAAAAATTCTGCGCCGGATATTTGGTCCTGTCTGTGAGGAAGGTGAATGGAGAAGAAGACACAACCGTGAACTCTACGAGCTGTACCAAGATGTGGATGAAGTCGGGAAGGCAAGGACCCGTCGACTACACTGGCTCGGCCACATCGAGCGCATGGACATCAACCCTCCAGCTAAGAGGGTCTTCGACTCCGAGCCTCCTGGTTCGAGAAGAAGAGGAAGACCGAACCTCCGGTATAAAGACCAAGCAATCGCGGATGTAAAACATCTTGGTCTTGACAACTGGAAGCAGCGTGCCCGGGGCCGTCAAGGATGGAAGGCAGCTATAGCTCAGGCTCAGATCCTCCATGGATCGCAGGCCTGATAAGTAAGTAAGTATATATTCAAAATATGGGTGGGGTGACCCTTTTAAAAAGAAAGTGTTTTAATTACTACGAAAGCAAGAGAAAACTTTAAATCTTCAATACAAAATATCAGAGTAAGGTTTAAGACATGGTGTTCAGAATGTACTCCAGGTTATTATATTCAAACTCAAGAAGCCAGCATTTCAAAAGCTTAACAAATGTGCCAGGTGAATCTACTATTTTTATGTTGATAGGCAGTTTATTAAATAAGCGATACGAAACTACAGAATAAAAATTACGAAATGTAGTTGTACGGTAAATAGGTATGGATACTTGATATAGTAAATTGCTTCGCGAGCGGTGACTATTAAATACTTCGTAGTTTATATTTCCTGATCTTAAAAAAAATTTCTGTAGCACCTTAAAGCAATAGAGGTGACGAACTGGAAGAATATTCAAATTACGAAATAGCGAAAAACTAGGATGCATACGGGACTTATTGCATATTCTTCTTAGAACCGCTTTTTGTAAAATCAACAGCTGCCGTAGTCCATTGAAATATATCCCACCCCAACATGTAATACCATATTGCAATTCGGAGTGGAAAATACCATCATAAACGGTTTTTAGCAATTTGGTAGAGCAAACTTTACGCAGGTAAAAAAAGTTTCTAAGCGTAGAGCGAAAATAATTTGTAAGTATAGCAACATGGCTGACAAAATTTAGTCTGCTGTCGATGATCATTCCTAAGTATTTAAATTCATTAACTACCTCTACAGTAAAACATTTTTCACTACAACTCATATTATTGTAGAAGGTTAAGAAAGGACAACAGGATGTACAGTTGAACTTGAATTTTTGACACTCAGGAGCATGAAAGAAAACATCGCACCCAAAAATATTCTGTGCTCTTAGGCTAAAGTACATAATTTTGGTTTTAGAGCTGATCAATAGATTATGCTTAGCAAACCAGATCCTCAGCAAGTTTAGATCAAAGTTTATGTCAGAAATTAAGTTTAACGGACTATCAGAACCGTACGCAAAAGCAACATCATCAGCGAAAGCTGTGGCGACACCTTTAAATTTCATTTCAAACAGCGAGTTAATATAAATTAAAAATAGCAAAGGGCCGAGTACAGATCCTTGGGGCACTCCTATGTTTAGATACTCCAAATTACTTCTCACATCGTCAATCTTAACGCACTGTGATCGGCTTTCCAAATACGATCGGAACCACTTAAGCATAAAATCTCTAACGCCTGCCTTTTCGAGTTTTGCCAACAAAATTCTGTGGTCAACCATGTCGAAGGCCTTGGTTATATCAACAAACAAACCAGCTGAAAACAGTTTTTTTTCAACATATGCAAAGATATGGGAATAAAAGTGGAGTAAGGCATCTTCAGTAGACTTATCCTTCTGGAAGCCATATTGAATAGGATTGAAAAAGTTGATTTTGCACAAAAATGTCGAAACCCGAGTTTTAATTGCCTTTTCAAAAATTTTGCTAAATGAGGGTAGGAGTGAAATAGGTCTATAGTTAGAGATATTGTCTTTTGGTCCTTTTTTGTAGAGAGGCAAAACATCAGCGCATTTCAGAGCTTTAGGAAAAATGCCCGAATATATACTCTTATTAAAGATGTATGCAAGGACATCGACTATAAAGAATCCAATTTTCTTCAGTGTCCGATTAGAAATATCATCCTTGCCGGATGCGTTTGAGTTTTTTAAGGAGCCGATAATTTTTAAGACCTCAAATGCGATTGGCTCGAAAACAAAACTATTGCTCTGACGATGCTCGGGGCAGTAATTTGAAGTACAGCGAGAGGAATGCAGTTGCGGCCTGTAAGGCGAGGATGCGGTACTAGAAATGGAAGCGAAATATTCGTTAAACAGTTTAGCCATTTCAAATTTGTCAGAGGTTGAGGATTCGCCAATACGAACAAGAGTTGGTATTTTGGTTGTTGGGGTTTTATTTAGGATAGAATTAACAACTTTCCATTCACCTCTTATATTGCCTGACACTGAATTGAAGTTCTGACTATAAAAACTATCCCTACATAAAGGAATTTCCCTTTTAAATCGAGCACACAGTTTCTTGTACCATGTAAGTAGTGCGAAGTTGTTAGGATGCTTTGCACTTTTAATACGAAGCCGATTCTTTAGTATAATTTTATTAACCAAGTGACTAGAAATCCATGGCTTTAATTTTTTCTTAGATTTCGATGGCTTAATTCTGATACTGCAGCGATTGATATGCTCAATAAGAGATAAAATAAATATATCATAAGCCTCGGAAACATCCTTTTTAGTATACACATCCTCCCAAAACTCATGGCAAAGTGCTGATCTGAGCTGTGAGAAATCTATCTTGATAAAGTCGCGATGAAACCTTTTAACTTCTTTCTTAGTGGAGGCAT
Source organism: Eumerus sabulonum (assembly GCA_951905685.1). Classification (NCBI taxonomy): domain Eukaryota; kingdom Metazoa; phylum Arthropoda; class Insecta; order Diptera; family Syrphidae; genus Eumerus; species Eumerus sabulonum. Next base: position 246,904,901 of record OX645060.1, read on the forward strand.
TAACCAGTAATCCTATCATAGTATGATCAGTTATATTTAAATCAAAGACACATTTCTCATAACAGCTTGGAGACCCCTTTGAAAAGCGTCCATAAATGTGGTCTAAACACTTTCCCGACTGTAGTCTGGCTGGTTCGTTAATAAAGGAAGCTAAGCCATGGGACGCAAGTAAGTTAAATATGCTGATACAATGTCGTTGTTAGAATCTAAGATATCTATATTAAAGTCGCCAAAGAAAATGACATTTTTTGATTTTTCATTACTTAGAAGACTGGAGAATTCTTCAATAAAGATCGAGCTGCTAAATTTTATTAATCTGTAAACGCAGTAGACAACGTAGTCTTCATTATTTAGTCTAAAAGATAATTTTAGAATATCAGCACTTTTGAAATTTAAATTTGAAGCGACACAGTCATATTCAAGCCTTACAAAACAGCCAACGCCGCCGCCCGCTGCGTAATTATCGTTACAATTCGCAAAAAAATTTAAACCCGGTATACTATAATCGTTAATTTCGAAATTGTAGATCCATGTTTCTGACACAAATATAAACTCAGGAATGCATGCAAAGGAATCTAAATGGGAAACGAACTCAGGAAAATTCTCTCTTACACTTCTGATATTTTGGTGGATGAAGAAATGTTTATCTTTACAGAAATCTTTGGAAAGGAAAACATTATCTGGATTAAAGCTATTAAAATTCGAGGTACTAGTATCATCATAAGAAAAAGCACGAGAAGCGGGCGATTGAAAACTTGGAGAGGTGCTATTGCAGGCACGACGTTCGAAGATTTTATCAGCAGATAAAACGAATGTCTCAAGGCTATAAAGCCCGAACGGAGGCCTGTAAGGATGAGAACGGACACCTAGTAGTAGAATCGCAGTCGATGCTGAGAATTTGGAAAAACCACTTCTGCAGACTGTATAACGGCGATGACAACCAACATACCGCCGTCAGGCAGAATGATCCATTTTTTAACGACGAAGATCGCAGAGAATTCCGTCTCCCTGACCTCGACGAAGTTGAGATTGCCATGTCGAAACTCAAGTCGAATAAAGCTGCTGGCGCAGATGGACTGTCTGCTGAGCTCTTCAAAGCGACTGGGGGTGAGCTGGTTAGGAGCATGCACCGGCTCATCTGTAAGATATGGTCAGAGGAAAGCATGCCCGAGGAATGGAGTCTCAGCATTGTTTGCCCGATCCACAAAAAAGGAGATCCCTTTGACTGCGCCAACTATAGAGGAATAAGTCTCCTTAATGTCGCATACAAGATCTTCGCTGCCGTTTTGTGTGAACGCCTGAAGCCATTCGTAAACAAGCTGATAGGTCCTTATCAGTGTGGCTTCAGGCCAGGGAAGTCCACCATCGATCAAATCTTCACACTACGGCAGATCCTGGAGAAAACCAATGAGTTTCAAGTCGATACGCACCATCTATTCGTCGACTTCAAGGCCGCATACGACAGCGTAATTAGAGACGAGCTATATAACGCCATGTTTACTTTTGACATCCCTGCGAAGCTCGTCAGACTATGCAGGATGACCTTGGAAAATGCTCGCTGCTCCATCCGAATCGGTGAGCACCTTACCGATAGTTTTGATGTCAAAAAAGGATTTAGGCAGGGCGATGCGCTGTCGTGTGATTTCTTCAACATCGTATTGGAAATGATTGTGCAAAAATCACAGGCCAATACAAGAGGCACAATCTACTTCAAATCCTCGCAACTCCTTGCATACGCCGACGACATTGACATAATAGGTAGATCGCAGCGAGATGTCAATGAGGCGTTTGCGAGTATTGAGATGGAGGCGGCAAAAATTGGTTTGGTAGTTAATGAGGGCAAGACTAAATATCTGCTGTCATCGAAAAAGGACATTTACCACCGACGTCTTGGACAGAACGTGCATATTGGCAGATATAAGTTCGAGGTAGTTAAGGACTTCATATACCTCGGCTCCGCGGTGACTTGGAACAACGACACCAGTTTCGAAATCAAGCGCAGAATTACTCTTGCCAACCGCTGCTTCTTTGGGCTCAAGAGGCAACTGAGAAGTAGAGCCCTCTCTCGTACGACCAAGTTGACCTTGTATAAGACCTTAATTATCCCGGTCCTGTTATACGGCGCAGAAACATGGACTTTATCTAAAGCGGATGAGGAAATCCTTGGTCGTTTCGAGAGAAAGATTCTGCGTTCGATTTTCGGTCCCATAAACACAGAGGAGGGTTGGAGGAGAAGATTCAATCACGAACTGTACGGGTTGTACAGCGACATGAGTCTGGTCAGGCGTCTACGGATCCAACGCCTAAGATGGCTAGGCCATGTAGAGCGAATGGACACCACAGCTCCAGCCCGTAGAGTCTTTGAATCCAACCCCGAGGGACGAAGAAATAGAGGACGGCCGCACCTAAGGTGGCGCGCACAGGTGGAAGGGGACCTCAACCAACTGGGCGTGCGGCATTGGAAAAGACTAGCGAAAGATCGTGCTAGGTGGAGAGGCATGTTGGTTGAGGCCCAGGTTCACCCCGAACTGTAGCGCCCGTTAAGTAAGTAAGTAGTATCATCATAATCTAAAACATAATTAAAATTCAAAATAGAAAAAAAAATTTAAATTAAAATTTTTGAAAATTATAATATGCGTTTAAGATCATCAAAAGATCTTAAAACGATGACATTACTACCCTCAAATTTCCTCATTAAAAAGTTGTCATTGTTAAGCCACAATAAACCACAATGTCTTTCAGCCAATAACTTCCCTTGAAATCCTTAAGGTTATTGATAAATTGGCCAATTCTTCTACGTGCGGTGCTGATGATTATGTACATAATTGATGATTTCCAATTATGTACTTAAAAAAATTGCTTTTTTTGTAGTGGATGTCTTGTCTATTGTTTTTAATCGTTGTGTTCTTGAAGGGGTTTTTCCTGATTGTCTTAAGTGTGCAGACATTATTCCACTTTTAAAGAAAGGTTCCGCTACTGTTGTCGGTAATTACAGGCCCATCTCACTTCTTTCTACTTTTAGTAAAATCTTTGAAAAACTTGTGAAAAACAGAATTGTAAACTTTTTAAGTAAGTCTAATTTTTTCAATCCCAATCAATTTGGTTTTTTAAGAGGCAAATCAACAGAAGATGCGCTTTTTCAGTTTTATTCCCTTATAATGTCACACCTTGACGGGAAAAAATGTACGGCTGGTCTGTTCATTGACATTACCAAGGCATTCGATATGGTCAACCACAATATCTTATTGAGAAAACTGGATAAGGCTGGATTTCGTGGTTTCATGCTCTCCTGGTTCAGATCTTATCTTGAAAATAGGTCTCAAAGAGTAAAGATTGATAACATTAGGAGCGAAATAAGGCTCCTCAATCTGGGTGTTCCGCAAGGCTCTGTGCTTGGTCCTATTCCCTTCTTAATCTACATTAATTCTCTCTTTGCGCTCAATTTCAAGGGAATACCAACTGCTTTTGCAGATGATATTGGTTTCACCTATGGATTAAGTAACCCCTTAGATCCTGATGCTTGCATAAATTGGGATCTCAGCCTATTGAGACACTGGTTTGCTGATCATCATTTAGTTATTAGCCCCAAAACTAAGATAATGTTTTTCAGTCTATCTTCAACCTCTGATCTCGATGCTAAGCATTATTTTCATGCGCCTGAGTGTCGTAGATACAAACTATCAAATTACTATTGTGAGCATGACTCGTTGTCCCCCACCTATTGTAAGAACCTAACCTGTAGTGATAAATGTTTCCTAATAGAGAGTGTAAAGGAATTTAAATATTTGGGGCTTACTCTGGACTTTAGAATGAGTCTTACGAATCATACTGACTCTCTAAAAAAGTACTTTCGATGCACTCTGCGTCATTTTTATTATTTACGTAATGTTTGCTCAACTAATCTCTTAAAGGCAATTTAACCCTCTAGCAGGATAGACCGCCTTTTGGCGGTCAACATTCTGATCCAATTCTTCGTCAATGTATACATTTTTTCTCCTTTGGTTTTGTACATACATATATGTACATATATGTATACATATATGTATACATATATGTATACATATATGTATATTTATTCAATGAATAGCTTTGTATTAACATGGATTTCTTTATTATCGTCCGTGGCTTGATCAGTATTTACGTTTTATTTGTCAGAAATGTCTGATAAAATGCCAAAGGGGAAAAAGAAGGTGGCTCATTCTCAGCCTGAACGACATCGGGTATATCATTTGTCCAAAATGAGTGACGAACAGATCCAAAAAATGATGGATTCTGTTCCTACTGATACTGAATCTGGTGATGATATTGACTCGATCTGCGGCTTCGAAGATGACAACAATGCAAAAGATCCAGATTATCGTGTATCGCCAGAAGATGAGGAACAAATTGATGAATGTGTCGCTGAGTTGGGAAGGTCATCGTCTACTCATTTTCTAAATAGAGCTGAAGATTTATGCTTGAATCTCAGTAAAATTTCGGTTCTAACAGCTGAACTCATACCGCCTTCTTCTTTGATTGGTGAACAACAACAGGAGGAACATTTTCCAGAACCAGAGCCGTCATCTCAAGCAGGTACATCCTTAATGCTTTTGTCTGCGCCAATGAATCATCCACGCTTGAAAAGAAGACGTGAAAAAAGACCTTGTTCACCACCACTGGAAAAAGAAGAAGGAGGACTAAATGTGCAGCCGAATAACGGAGGGCTTACTTCAAATCTGGTGGAAATTGACCCTAAATCTACAGAGTTCCAAAAAATAACGTGGCAAAAAAAAAAAAACCTGCAACTACATCGCAACGAGGTGGTATTTCGTGGAGATAACAGATGTCCTGAACGGTTCCATGAATTGAAAACACCATTTGAATGTTTTCAATATTTTTTCCGTGATGATCTGTTAGAAAAAATCTCTCATTACACTAATTTTAATGCTCTGCACCAGGACGTGAACACCAAGTTACAGGTTACTAAAGTGGAAATTAGGCAGTACATTGGGATACTGATTTACATGTCAGTATATCGTTATCCAAGCTTAGAAGAGTACTGGGGAGAACATTCATTTGAAGCGATACGTAGGACCATGACATCCAGGCAATTTTATGCTATTAGAAGATATATCAAATTTAATGACTTCTCACTAATGAAAGATCGTAAAGACCCTGATCACGATCCACTGTTCAAAATCAGACCAGTTTACGATTATTTGAATAAAGTCTTTGATTCGGTTCCGAAGCAAGCGCGATTGTGTATCGACGAGCAGATGTTGTCCACAAAGATGATTAGCTCATTCAGACAGTATATGCCCAATAAGCCTCATAAATGGGGCATGAAGCTATTTGTGTTATGCGATTCTACTGGCTTTTCATATCGGTTCGAAGTTTATTGCGGCAAAAATGACAATGTGGTGCTTCCGAATACTCCCGATTTGGGAGCCACTGGTAATGTTGTCGTCCGTCTAACACAAACAGTTGCGGAATTCAAAAATCATATCTGTATTTCGACAATTTTTATACGTCGCTTCCACTTCTGGTTTACCTAAGAGGTCGAGGAATTTATGCGTTGGGCACAGTTCGTGCCACTCGAGTAAATAACTGCAAGCTGTCATCTGACAAAGCACTCCAAGACCAGGAAAGAGGTTATATGGAGGAGTATGTGGGCACTGCTTATGGTGTAGACATAACGAGTGTACTATGGAAGGATACAAAAAATGTTCGGCTGATATCAACATACGTTGGTGTTAAGCCATTTCTTACAGCGAATGCCCAGGCTCAACCTGAAAAAATAGCTCGATATGATCGAAAAAATAAAAAATTTATTGATTGTCCACGAATTATTAGAGAGTACAACTATCATATAGGGGGCGTGGATCTTATGGACGGTCTAATAGGAAGATACCACTTTCGCCTCAAGACGAAAAGCGCTTCGTTAAAATTATTCTATCATTTCATCGATATGGCAATGGTCAATGCTTATCTTCTTCATAGACGTATCCATACTGGAGGAGGTACTGCGGAGCTACCGAAATTCCGTGCCCAAGTTGCTAATGCTTTGTGCCAATTTCAACAAAAGCCGGAAAAGAGATCAGCTGGTAGGCCTACAAAAGAAGCACCCAAAGCAGGACCCTCTGGCGTTAACAAATCATATGGACAAAAAAATGTTTCCAAATTTATCATACTAAGCCATAAATTGTATTCCTTTGTTCGTTTTCATAACTCTGGTAAGACAAAAGACAAAAAAAAAAAAAAAAAAACAAAACACACTTGCCTTTTTATTCACAAAAATATATCCGTGTTCCTGGACTACCCGCCTCTTGGCGGTCTAACTGTTTTCTCACCCACAACTCAAACGATTAATCTGATTTTATTTCCAGTATCATTTTCGTATTCTAATGCAATAAATTAATCAAGGATACTTTGCTCGTAAAAAAAAAAAATTGTTCTGCTAGAGGGTTAATATGGTATTTTTCAATCCAAGTTACAATATGGAATTGCTTGCTGGGGAGGTGTGTATCGAAATAAAATACATCCTCTGTTGGTTTTGCAAAAATTTGTCCTCAGAAAAATCTGTAGAAAGACTAGTAGACACTCTAGCTTTCCTTCTTCTGTGCTTCCTTCTGTGCTCTTAATATTCTTCCTGTGCGTCATTTGTATTGTTTCAAAGTCTTAAAATTGTTCTTTATGAAATCCGGCAATCGCAAATTTCGTTTTTTTTTTTTTTTGTTTGTTGAAGGCTTCTGCTATCCGCTGGAGCACTCAGACGCAATCACTGGTCCATTGTACTCCAGACAGACACCTTACATTACTGTATTTTCTCCATTTTCCGGAGAAAAATTTGAAGGAGCTTCAGTGATGTAGAGCTAAGGGATTCGGCACACACCACGTCGGCTCCAAGGGTGCGCCACCGTATGCGAGCAAAGGCGGGACAATAACAGAGGAAATGCTCTGCAGTATCATCCTCCTCTTCGCCACATGCAGCACAGGTATGCGTAATGGCCCGTGATAACTCCCACAAGCCTTCTGCAGTCGATTCTCCTTAAAGACAGGAGGAATGCTGCAGATTTTTTGCAGACATCAGGGCATACGCGCTTAGTCATCCTGCAACCCGGACAATCCCTCCATCTACGGTTGTGTGTGTTAAATACACAATCGTTAATGTAGGAATTTACCGTGGATGTAGGTAGACCTAGAGCGGGTTCAGGTCCTGAGAAGCTCTCCTCTGAACCCATTCTAGCGAGTTCGTCAGAGGTCTCATTTCCTGGGATCCCAGAGTGGCCTGGAACCCATACAAGCCTTAATGAATTAGTCTGCCGACTCTGTTCAAGAAGGACTTGAGTTCAAGCACTAATTTGGAGCTAGTTAAGGGGTTACACACAGCTCTTAGTGCAGCTTGGCTGTCACTACATACGCATATGCTTTCCCCCTTCCACCTGTGCTTCACAACATAGTGCATGGCCATTAGGATTGCGTATATCTCTGATTGGAAGACAGACGCATATTTTCCTAAGGAGAAGTGCAGTCGAATGTTTTCGCGCTCAAAGAAGACCCCAGCACCGGACCCCGCCCAGATCTGGAGCCATCCGTGAAAATGCGAAGACTGTCCTTTCCAGGTTCAGTATCCAGCCATAGCCAATCCTGACGCCATGGAAACTCGACTGTGAAATTACGACGCAATAGGATAACGGGCGTCAGTGCGTCAGAAAGCATGTCCATGAGACAGGGGTCGCAGGACAATTCTTGCACAAGCACACCGTTATTCCTATGCGAGTTGTACCAAAAACCATTTCTCTTCAGACGAGACATGACTTTCAGAGCACACCCTCGGATAAATATATCAAGAGGTGGAAGGTTCATCATAACATCTAGAGCAGCGCCCGGCGTGCTGGGGAAAGCCCCCGTGCAGCTGAGACAAACCGTTCCTTGAAGTTTGGTGAAAGAGGCTACGACGTGTTTGCGTTTTAGTCTGTTCCACCAGACAACCGATGCATATGAGATTATAGGTCTTATCATTGCCGTGTAGATCCAATGGACCTTTGCCGGCGATAAGCCCCATGTTTTGCCAAAAGCTTCTTTGCATTGCCAGAAAGCTGACAGCGCTTTGGTGGTTTTTGACTCAACATGTTTTGACCAGAGAAGCTTACTATCTAAGATGACTCCTAGATACTTAGCCTCCTTGGATATCGGGATGGAAGTGCCTTTTAGTACCAGCTGAGTCATGTCAGTATTTTTCCTCCTTCATGTAAAGAGAACGACATCGGTCTTAAGAGGATTGACTGACAGCCCATTTCTGGTACACCAATCATCGATCACATTTAGCGCCGCCTGTGCTTTGCGACGGACAGTCGCCAAACATGAGCCGACAGAAAGAATGGCGACGTCATCCGCATAGGCCTGGGCGTAGATTCCAGAGGCATTGAGAGCATCAAGCAGGGAATCGACCACCATGCACCATAACAGCGGAGACAGGACGCCACCTTGAGGGCAGCCCCTGTTTACGCCAGATTTGACACACTGGTCGAGGCCTGCATCAGCGGTCAATGTCCTGTGCATGAGCATTGCTTTGATCCAAAGGACCAGTGCATCATCCACGCCATGATGTCTGGCAGCGTTACACATGCTGTCAAAAGTTGCGTTATCAAAAGCTCCCTCAATGTCGATGAAAATGCCCAGCGCGTACTCTTTCCTTTCGAGCGCGCACTCAATACGCCCAACTAGGTTCTGAAGCGCAGTCTCGCAAGATTTTCCGAGCTGGTAAGCATGTTGCATCTCCGAAAGAGGGTGCATTCGAAGGGTAACTTTTCGCACGTGCAACTCTACCAGTCTCTCCATGCTTTTCAGCAGGAAGGATGTTAGACTAATTGGTCTGAAGCTCTTGGCAAGTGAGTAGTCCTCTTTTCCTATTTTGGGAATGAAGACCACTTTCACTGTGCGCCAAGGAATGGGTATGTGAGCAAGTGCTAGACTAGCAGTGAAAATTCTTTTCAGAGTAGGAAGCAGCTGCCTTATACCTTTTTGCAGCATAACAGGATATATCCCGTCGGTGCCCGGCGATTTGAAGCCATCGAAGGATGCCACAGCAAATTCAATTGCTTCAGTCGTAACCACGCGCGACGCAATATACCAGCTACGCCGAGTTATTTTCATCGTTTCAGTTGCAGTTTCCCTTGAAGAAGTGTGCAATGAGCCGATGTCGATCTGATTTCCCGGGAAATGAGTCGCAAACAGTAAACTAAGAGTTTCCGCTTTAGAGTCAGTAAAGGTACCATCAGATTTTCTGTGTGCGTCTAGCCTAGTCGGTTTTCCCCGTTTGAGGACTTTAACCAACTTGCTAGTCGCACTCAGAGACTTGATCTCTTCGCAGAAGGTCCTATAAGAATCGTTCTTCGATTTACGAATAAGTTTCTTATATTCCTTCTGCTTCGACCGATACTTGTTCCAGTCATCTTCCGAATTTGATTTGAGCGATCTATTCAGAAGAATTCTGGCTTCCCTGCGAAGACTTTGGAGCTCGGCATTCCACCAGGGGACCAATTTCCTGCTGGGAGGTTTGCTGACAGGACATGCGAGTTCAAAACAACTGGTGATGACGCTATTCAGGTTATGAACAGCGTTCTCTACCAATTGTTTCGTTCTAAGCTTAGGTAGGTCCTGAGTGGATTTCTCAAGCTCCTCTCTAAACCGTACCCAGTCCGTCCTTCTCGGATTCCGTCTAGGCTGCAAGGAAGAAATCTCACAACCCAATCGGAATTCGATATATTTATGGCCCGACAGCGTAGCATCAGGCAAGACTCACCAGTTAGTGATGTCCTTCACATATCTGTTGGATAGGGTCAGGTCGCAATTTTCGTTTAGTTTCGTGGTATAATCTCCGTGGTAACTTTTCGAATTTATTATCTGTACCTAACTTCCGTACCACTGCATATCGTAACTTTTATTCTGTTCTATCTATTAGATTATTTAACAAACTTCCATATTCTATCAGATCCCTAACTTCATCTGGAACATTCCAAAAACGCTTGAAAACGTGGCTCTTCAGCTTTGATTACGCTACAATAGTAATAGTTTTGGTCAAATAAATTGTTCTCATTCTTGTTCTAGCTACTATCTATCTTTCTTGTTGTCCTTTTCTTTTTGTTGATTTTTTGAATTGAATTAATTTTTTATACTTCGTTTCTTACGATGTATATAAATATCGATTGTCACCTTTCTTATATTGCTATATTTCTAGTAGTATGTTATATTGAAATCTAGCTGTTACGAATGAATTTATAAGAAAATAAATCTAAATCTAATCTAAACATAAGCATCTGGTTGTACATAAATGAACAGTCTTTGCGATAAATCGCGAATGACGATATCATTGAAAATGACCTACAATATTTTGCGATGGAATGAGAACAAAAAACTTATAAATTGTTTTAAATGCGTGTATGTATTTAATATTACATTTTTCCTTTTTTTTACGTTACATTACATTTTTATAATTAATCAAAATGGGCAATTCGAAACACTACATTTATCGTCGCTGTCGCTGTCGTTGTCCGTGGATTCATCATTCTTTTGTTTTTTGTTATTTATTTTCCAATTATTTAAAACAGAAGATGACAAATGTATAGATTTTCGTTCTTCAATTTTGATGAATTTGATAGCGCTGCAATCCGAAGATAAATCCAAAGAAAAGCCAGCTTTCGTCAATTTAGATCCCGAAAAGTTGATAATATGTAGTGAATGCATATATTCTGGTGTAGCAAGTTTGAACCACTTTGACTGTATCATACTACTTCCTCTCAATTCAAGCAACATAGCTGTGAAATGTACCGGCGGAACTTGTGTTATGAATAAACGAACCCCGAACACAGCTGGCAATATTTTTCCTTGTTTTATCACTGATCTAGTCAAATACATATATATTTTTCAAATCGTCCATTTCAACTGTAACTTCTTCTAAGCGTTTGAACTCTGTTTTCAATTCCGCGTAATTTTTATTTTCATTAATATGGTAGAAATTGTGATCGTTGTTTTCGTTTGTTAAATATAATCCGGGAAGTGATGTTACTCTTGAGAGTCCCACATAAACTAAGGACGAAGTCAAGTGTTTTGAGTATTCAAAAACAACTTTTTTATACGTCCCATCCTGAGATCTATGCACGGCCAGTGCATTAGCTGCCGACAGGAGAAATTGAGAACGTTTTGCTTTTATAAACGAAGAGTGCAGGCTAATCGGTGCCGAACGACGAACAATTGGCGTACACTTTATGGTTATGTTTAATGTTGTTGCATGGTATGCTGTTTTAATTTGCCGTTTGAGACCGGTTAGCTTATTTGTAAATTCAATCCAAACACGTTTAGCTCTGGCAGTTTCCTTATCATTGTTTTCTATGTATCGCACGTGTGGGTTGGCCGTGGTGCAGTGGTTAACACCATCGACCGTCGAGCGGAAGGTCTATAGTTCAAATTCGTTCATAGCCAAGAAAAAGTACAATTATTCCTATACGGACAAAAAGTTTGCAACACAGAGGTGAATGGAAAGTACTACTGGAAAGACGTACTGCTGCAGGCATAACACTCACAGTATATGGTCAACAGAAAATTCATCCTCCGCGGTAGCAATACTAAATTGCTCGAACGAATTACTACTGACTATAACCAACGCGGATTTTGGTCGGCTCTCGTCCTATCAACCACCCTGAGAGTTGTGTGTCTATCACATCATAAGAGAATATACATATATAAACTCTTGAACCTGCGCGAGTCTCTAAAAAAAAAAAAGAAAAAAAAAAAAAATAATCGCAACTAACCAAACGATCCGTTGACTAGTTTGTCGCTTTTATCAATGTTTCGAGTTATAACATACGGTGTATGAAGCAATAATAAGAATTTAGCATGCATGTTTCCTGATTCTGTTAAGGGTAATTTTGAAATTCTTCGAATAGTACTTTCCATTTGCTCTTTCGTATTACATTTTGTAGTATCATCAATCGCTAAAACTTGGACTACTCCTGGCACATTAAGACAATTATAATTATAATTTTCGACATCTGCATTTTTGTGAAATAAACGAACGGCATCGTGTACGATATTTAATTTTTATCGACAAAACTGAATTTAATAATTCAATTTATTTATATTTCAATTTGTCTACATTGACTATTTTTGTTAATATTTTTGAAAAAATTCTGATTGCTTAACAATTTCATTCAAAACAAAATATTTTAGATTTTGCCACAACATTTCTTGATGTAAACAATTTACTGGTCTTCTGTACATCGGTGAAGTTCGAACTGGTGGTAGTTGACTTAAATCTACCTATTGTATGATTGATATTCTATCTAATACATCTACATATATCTGCATTTTCTACACATTTTTTTTTCTATCGGATTTTTCAAATAAACGGCGTCTTCACCAAAATTTTAACAATTTTTCTATCATTTTCTGTTAAAGTATCATCATCAGTATTAAGTGTGTTATATACATCAACACACCGCCTGATGTTAATTGACACAGGTTTTCTTCAATTATCGGAAAATTTTCTTTATATTCTTCTTTAATATCGACATATTCATCATTATTGCAGTTTTCATTTTTCTATTTTTTATAGTTACACCCGCACTCAAGGCTAAGGCCTTATCACGTTTTGAACGTTGTGCGAACGAAGGTAAATGGGAGAGGAAGGGTTTCGCTCAGGTTTGCACATAACCTGAACGGAGTGCAGTGGTTTTGGGTCGTACATGTTCGTCCACTGCTCTCAGCGGTGGTTTGTCCTAGATAGGATGAGAGCCGACCAGATTTTCGCGTTAGTTATAATTCACGGTAATTCGTTCATGCACTTTTGGTGTTAATATTGCATACGCAGAGGATGAATTTCAATTGACCATGTACTGTGAGTGTTATGCTTGCAGCAGTACGTTTGGTCGCCTTCTATTCACAACTGTGTTGCATACTTTTTTCCGTATAGGAATTGCTTTTTTCTTGGCTATGAAACGAATTTGAACCATAGATCTTTCGCTCGACGGCCGATGTTGTTAAACACTGCACCACGTAAGAAATCATCATCAATTTGGATATTAAATTTTTTATATAAAGGCGTCAGTATCAGATATTTTAACGACGATTTAATTGTGGCTTTTTTGACACATCCTTCCAAATATCCAGATTTATGGGGTTCATGCCGTTTTATATAGACCTTTATCGCATAATCGTTATCTAATTGTCCTGTTAAAGCAGTTACCATATTATTAACATCGACCGGGACATTTATTATCTGCCCCACCAACTTTTTTGCGTCCACACTTCCTCAGTTTTATTTTTATTATCCTGTACTTTGGATTATTTCATCCTATCTGTACTGGCTTCCGCCGCAACCCGTTTGCGTCTTTCCACAATTTACACTAATTTCGCGATTCCTTACACCCCCAACCACCATCGCCCGTTTTCACAATTCACAAGAAAATATTTTACATTTCTTATATTCCTGATTGTTTAAAAATAAAGCAAATAACTGGCAAAGTCGACTTTGATCGTTGCAAATTTTCGTTACAGATTTTTTGAACACATTTTCAGTTTTACAATCCTATAATCATTTTCAATGATAATATACTTAAAGAAACCGATGTCATCTTTACTTAAACTATGCATATATTTAGTCAGATACATACATGCATACGTAGAAAGGAGGACGCGGTACTTTGATATTCAAGTGACCAAGTCGCACATAGATAGATAGATCAAAATGGGCGTTTTCCCAGACTCAGAGTTCTTTCTTTGCTCCAGTCCTTATACTTATTTACTTCTTCTTGATTGCAGGGATCTATTATGTTTCTATAACCGAAATCTTAGTAGATATCGTCATCCAAACTTATGTTACTTATAATCTATGTATGTACATACATACATGTGTAGTACTTTAAGTAATATGACATTCTATTGACACTCTCTGCCAAGTAGAGCGTCTTCGTTATATTAGAAAACACCAAACAAACAACAATTAGAACGCATATGTATGTATGTATTATTAAAACGTCCTTACCAGTCGGATGCTGTATACTGGGTGGAGTCCTTGGCTTCACTTTTGTGCACAAGGAAAACATGTCTTTTTTCCGTCCTTTTGGTTGCCTTAATAAGTATGATTTAACAAGCCCCGAGAACTATACGCGATCCTTAAAGAGCTTGTGCACACAAAATGTTTTATAATCTTAAAGCACACGTATGAATGAGTAAACCTTGAATGCAGCTACACCGATACGATGAACGGCTGGCAAAATATCCTTTTTAATATGTTACTTAACAATTAGTAGAAACTTGTATAAAAATCCATTGAACTTTTGAACCACCACAATATCTCACACTGTGATTTTCTTTACGCGATACGCTGTGTGTATACAGATAACTAAAGTTTTCATCTATTCCTGACACACATAAGGACAATTTTCACTTTCACCAGAATCAGTTAGAACCGCCTCAACTAAAAAAAACAAAAAAAATTAAATAAATAAATCGACCATGGGTATGTACTCCGTTAGTAGTGTCACACCTTAATTGATCTGACTGCAAGCCTATACTGCACGGTAAATGCAAGAACTAGGAAGAATAAAAAATAAAAAATAAAAACTTTCCACCAGGAGCGGCAAAGCACACTCAATTATCCTCCCTCGCAAACCAACAGCAACGAAGACGATAAGAAAACACAATCGGAAACAGATGATTCCTTTAGCATACGAGGACACTGTGCCCGTCGTATACTCTACTGAAATCTAAAGCTTTGCCGTGCATTTGTATTAGTAGGTTAACCGCCCCCATCATTTGAAGTGCGGACAGGACAAAAGCAATGAATTTGTGTAGAAAAAAAAAATAAGTTTCCCATAGCACTTTCGTTCAGTTTTGACGATATGGACTTGATTTCAACCTGATAGATTGACAGATGAATTTGATAAGTCTACAGTGGCGACTTATGTAATTATGATTTTGTGATTTCTTCACATAGATATACAATTTCGTTTTTGTGATTTATGACTTTTATATTAATTATTTTCATGGGGAACTTCTGGACGACTCCCATTAACTTGTTTTAGCCAAATGCAATCATTTGACATACAGTCTATGGAGGAGATTAATGCATAAATGTGCACTTGCACTTGGCAATATACAGGCAAAACCACTGCGTAAGCTTTTTCACCTTTCCTACACATCTGGGCTCTTTCCGAGTAGGTGGAAAACAGCATTTGTCCAGCATTTGTATACCCAAAAAAGGCGAATCATCTTCTCCCTCCAACTACCGACCCATTGCACTAACGTCCCTTCTTTCCAAGGTCATGGAAACGCTGATTAACCGTCAGCTTATGAAATATCTTGAATCACGGAAACTCCTCAATGACCGCCAATACGGTTTCCGCAGCAACAGATCCACTGGTGATATAATGGCATATCTCGCTGAAAAGTGGAATCACTCGCTTCACCAAGCAGGTTTGTTGCACTGGATATTTCGAAAGCATTTGACAGGGTTTGGCATGAAGCCCATTTGTCGAAAATGCGTGCTTTTGGGATCGATGAGTCTCTCTTTCAATGGATTAGAAGCTACCTTTCGAATCGTTCAATTCAAGTTGTTTTGGACGGATTCAAGTCTGATACTCACTTTGTAAGTGTCGGTGTTCCCCAGGGCTCCGTTTTGTCTCCGACACTCTTTCTTATTTTTAAAAATGATCTCTTGTCTGTTACTTCTAATCCAATTCACTCCTTCGCTGACGACAGTACCCTCAGCTTCTCATATTCGTTCACCAGTTTACGATCCTGCACTTCGGTTGTAGATAATGAGCGGCAGCGTATGTTAAGCTCATTAAATTCTGATATCGACAGCATTATCCAATGGGGTAAAAACAATAGAGTGGAACTTAATGCTTCTACACAATGCTGTCTCTTGTCGTTAAAGCGTATAAATAACCCGCATCCATTATCCATGAATTGCACTTGCATCTCAGAAACTGAAAAGCTTTCCATCCTGGGTATGAGTGTTGCTCACAATCTTAATTGGAACAACCTTATATTCAGTGTCGCCAAGAATGCTGCGAAATGCCTAGGATTCTTATACAGATGCAAGAAATATTTCTCACACTTAGATCTGGCTACAATCTTTAAGGCGTTCATTCGCCCCAAATTAGAGTTTAATGCTCATGTCTGGTCCGGTGCTTCCAAGACCTCACTGCACCTACTTGACAGAATACAAAAACGAGCCATAAAACTGATAGCTGACTCCAGCATTACCAAAACATTAGACTCGCTGGAAAACCCCAGAAATGTTACAGCATATATTTAGTTTTGCCCTCGCTTACTGCCAAACTAGTTGTCGCCGCCTCCATCTCAATACTCGCAAACGCCTCATTGACATCACGCTGTGATCTACCTATTATGTCAATATCGTCGGCGTATGCAAGGAGTTGCGAGGATTTGAAATAGATTGTGCTTCTTCTATTGGCCAGTGATTTTTGCACAATCATTTCCAATATGATGTTGAAGAAATCACACGACAGCGCATCGCCCTGCCTAAATCCTTTTTTGACATCAAAACTATCGGTAAGGTGTTCACCGATTCGGATGGAGCAGCGAGCATTCTCCAAAGTCATCCTGCATAGTCTGACGAGTTTAGCAGGTATGTCAAAGGTAGACATAGCGTTGTATAGCTCGTCTCTAATTACGCTGTCGTATGCGGCTTTGAAGTCGACAAATAGGTTTTGAGTGTCGACTTGAAATTCATTGGTTTTCTCCAGTATCTGCCGTAGTGTGAAGATTTGGTCGATGGTGGACTTCCCTGGCCTGAATCCGCACTGATAAGGACCTATCAGCTTATTTGCAAAAGACTTCAGGCGTTCACACAAAACGGCAGAGAAGATTTTGTAGGCGATGCTAAGGAGACTTATTCCTCTATAGTTGAGGGGGCTCCTTTCTTGTGGATCGGGCATACGATGCTGAGACTCCATTCCTTGGGCATGCTTTCCTCTAACCATATCTTACGGATGAGCTGGTGCATGCTCCCAACCAGGTCATCCCCAGCTGCCTTGAAGAGCTCAGCAGCTCGACTTGAGCTTCGATATGGCAATCTTAACTTCGTCGAGGTCAGGGGGACAGAATTCTCTGCGGTCTCCGTCGATTAGAAATGGATCATTCTGCCTGACAGCGGTATATTGACTAACATCGCCGTTATACAGTCTGCAGAAGTGGTTTTTCCATATTCTCAGCATCGACTGCGGTTCTACTACTAGGTGTCCGTTCTCATCCCTGCTGGCTTCCGTTCTGGCTTTATAACCTCGGCATGTTCGCTTTATCTGTTGATAAAACTTTCGAACGTCACGCCTGCAGTAACACCTCTCCAAATCCTCAATCGCGCGCTTCTCGTGCTCTTTCTTCTTTCTTCTAAGAAGCTTATGCTCCTCCCTTCTTTTTAACTCGTAGAGCTCACGAGCTGCTCTTGTTCTTTTATGCGGCGAGGCCTTATATGCATCCTGCTTCGGAAGGATAATCTACAACAAATAAAATCACACATGTACCTGGTGGCTCGTAAACTGTTTCTTCTCAAACCATACTGCTCAAGGAAAGTTTTATCAACATTTTACTATGAACTGGCACACTCCAAATTGCAATATGGCATTGTATGTTGGGGAGGATCATATTACAATGCGATTAGACCAGTCTTGATTGCTCAAAAATATCTCATTCGAATTCTCACCAGTTGCAATCGTCGTGCTCATAGTTGGCCTTTGTTTAAAAAATGTAACATTTTCCAATAAGACACTTATATGTTTTTAAAGTTCTTAGAGAATTCTTTAAGCAATGCGGAAACGTTCCTAGCAGGACTGATTTAACTTATAATTTAAGGACAAATAACGCGGGCTTAGCTAACGTACCAATTGCACATACAACACATTTTTCCAAATTTTTTACTTTTACTGCCCCATGCTATTTCAATAAACTTCCACATTCCATACGTTTAACCAATAACTAAAATAGCTATATAAACAAAATAGGAGCTTGGATTTTTACTATTGACCTTACTATTATTGAACTACTACTACGAATTCTACATTAACCCATTTGCGCCCAAATAAAATCTCGCGGTGGAAATAAAAAAATGTCTTTATTAATTGTTAAATACTATTATTGTTATAAGAAAATAATAAAGAAACAAGAAAAAAAAAAATGTGTCCTTCATTGGAAAAAAAGCCGTCCTCAAATGGGGACACTGGGCTTAAGCCCCAGTATAGTTTACACATACATTTTGCTGTTTTATGACACACGGTACATCTTAGTTACTGTGAAAGTTTTTTATCCTAAATTAGGATTGAGAGCACGTTTCAAAAATTTTGCGATCGACATGTTTTCGCGACACGACATGCAGCATACAAAAATAAAATAGGATATGGTCGTCAGAGTCGGGACGAGACTCTGCGCGGCTTTTTTTTTATTATGACCGACCCCATTATACAGCAAACTTGGCACCGCAGAAGCTGTTGGACGCAAATGTTTACTACTTGTGTGTCTCAAATAGTGACGAGCAATGTAGCGACGAAATTGAAAGTGATCTAACTTGTCATCATTGGTTAGAATATGAAGGCGCCATGCGTTTACCACGGCCAGATCCAGCATGTACGTAAACAAAACCAACCACAATTTTTTGGCACGTATAGCAGTGCGGTACAACGAAATTGATTGTCCTACTTGGTCTACACACCTATGGGTGCTGTAGATTTTGAAAAACATGCGAAATGCCAACGTCTACTTTCTTCTTCTCCACTGCGCTCTATCTCTTTACTTTCCCCAGACGGAGGATGCTATCATAGTACGACCCCATTGTGCAAACACTGTTGTCCAGTCAACGGACGAATAAAATTAGGTTGACTTGGTCGAAACGATAGTCACAGTCAGCACGGTTTTTCTTTTTCATTTCCTTCACTCCAACTAGAGGGCACTCCTTGGTTGTACCTTCGCAAATGATACCTGTTGATCAAAAACCAGCTTTTCGTAAATCTCGGAGCAATTCGAAATTAGTGAAGAAGTTGTCAGAGTACACCACGTGGTCTTTAGCACTTGTGCCTAGTCTGTCGAGTAATAGCTTTACCGCTCTTGTACCAACGGCTCTTTAGGATTTGCTACCGAAGAATGTTTTGAGTTAATTGACACATACTTTGAAGTCATGCTTGTTTTTCTGACCCGCGTAAATCTTCGACCAATCATGGCGAAAACTTCTTCGTCAAATATTTTTTCAAAAATTTGCATTGGATTTTTATTTCTCATTTCATCCAACAATTTGTCAAGATGCGCTTGAACTCACAGATAGGCTCTGTTTATCGCCA
This sequence comes from Eumerus sabulonum, assembly GCA_951905685.1. NCBI lineage: Eukaryota > Metazoa > Arthropoda > Insecta > Diptera > Syrphidae > Eumerus > Eumerus sabulonum. The sequence continues at coordinate 246,924,232 of OX645060.1, forward strand.
GCGAGGTTCCTCAAAATTATTTCTACGTCTCCTGATTTCAGCGACCAATTTGTCATCGCTAGTTTCCCATTCTTTTCGACCTCAATTCGTGAATACTATTCTACCTGGTATGTCTCGCGGAAAAAGCATTGCTCTGAATATGGTCCTCATCACCTTCTACTTCATCGGTAAGTACAGTTGGTTCTGGGGGAAGTGCAACTAAATCTATCTCTGTAACATCATCTTCCAAGCATTACAGCATCTATAGCCAAAAAGTAGTCGTTACGTCTGCTGAATGTTCGTTTAGCCATTGTTTATACAATTACCTTTCAAAAAAAATAAAAATAATTTTTACCTCTGATGTTCCTACTGGGCCCAATCGGGGACACCATTATAAAACTTTACCTTCTGTGAACGATGTTCAACTTTCCTCGGATAACAAAATTTTATTTTATAGTGCACAATATATTTATGCAATTTTTGCAAGAAAACTAACAGTTTTAGTGGAAAACCCTAAAAATAAAAATTGCTTATTTTATGTATACACTGATAGCTAAAACAACTCTACAAGATGCGCGGCAGAATCACTTTTAACTATGTCTGACTACTGTTCTGTCTAATAATACTACAATAGCTTCTTAACCTTCAAGTGTCAACAAAAAATAAAAGATGAAACAGAAATGTTAAGGTGCTTGTGGTACTTCTTTAGGTGTCCTCGTTTAGGCACGGCGGTCGTATATGGGTTAAAATTGGTAGAAAAAGGATTTTTTATGGAACCATCTTCTTACTGTTATTTTTGTTTTTCTCTAATTAATGTTTAATTATTTATTTCATGTGAATTGTATATATGTATGTATATTTACTTATTTATTTGAATTTGTTATTCTTATTATGATCTGTATCTGTGTATTTCAATGCCACCCCACATCAGAAATGTAAACGAATTCATGTAAACCACAATGAAGTGTCTTCTAACACTAATTTCAGACTTTGTCATCAATTAAATGGCGACTACTATTTATTCATTCGTAAGTTAATACTGAAATATTATTGCTCCGTATTGTTATTATTATGTAATGATGTAATGAATAATGTAATGAATAACAAAAAAAAAAAAAAAAAAAACAAACAAAACAACGAAATTAACAGAATCAAATAGAAAGCACAGTTTGAAAGTATAAATCAGAAAGTTTGGTTATCATGTATAATGCATTCACTTAACCGTGCATACTACATGAAATGGTTTGTGTCTGAGGTTGAGAAAGCTTTTCTAACAGTTGAATCGAATAAATAAACTCTGAGAGGATATCCGATTTAAGCTTATTCTCATCAACACTCAAAAAAACTTTAAGGAACTTTTTCAAATTTACAAAAAAAAAGTAGTCTAGGTGCGGGTCGCAAGGCCCACACGACTAACTTCCCAGTGTGAAAAATGAAAACACCGATTTAATTTCCTATTTTTTTTCATTTTTAGGGTTCCGTACCCAAAGGTAAAACGGAACCCTATTACTAAGACTTCGCTGTCCGTCCGTCCGCCCGTCCGTCTGTCACCAGGCTGTATCTCATGAACCGTGATAGATGATGTATTTCTGTTGCCGCTATAACAATAAATACTAAAATAGTAAAATGAATATTTAAGGGGGGCTCCCATACAACAGACATGATTTTCATCCAAAAAATCCTCTTGGTCACGTACTGAACTAAGGTTAGTCGACAATATCCCACAACCAGTAGCAAACTTCCCAGTTTTGATCTCTTTTGTGTCTTTGATAAATTAATCCTAGCTGCAAACCTTTTCCCCATATCTCCCATTATTGTTATTCACCTTTTCACATCGTTGCTGTCAAGTAAGATAATTGATTTAAATTCAATGGAAAGTAAAGTAAAGTAATATGCCTATAACCTGCCTGCAACCAAGATCTGTCATCATATAAAAAATGTGATTTAATGTGATGACTGATGAGGTAACATACAACGTCTCATTCATATTTATATATACTTATGGTACGGAAACCTTTGTGGGCGAGTCCGACTCGCACTTGGCCGGTTTTTTTATAAGTCTTGTGTTCATGTCGATGAACATCAAAATACTGTTTTCAAATAATTAAGATTCTTGCACATACGAAAAGGTTTAATGAACTTACTTACTTACTTACTTATCAGGCCAGCGATCCATGGAGGATCTGAGCCTGAGCTATAGCTGCCTTCCATCCTTGACGGTCCCGGGCACGATGCTTCCAGTTGTCAAGACCAAAATGTCTTACATCCGCGATTGGTTGGTCTTTATACCGGAGGTTCGGTCTTCCTCTTCTTCTCGAACCAGGAGGCTCGGAGTCGAAGACCCTCTTAGCTGGAGCGTTGATGTCCATGCGCTCGATTTGGCCGAGCCAATGTAGTCGACGGATCCTTGCCTTCCGGACTACATCCACATCTTGGTACAGCTGGCAGAGTTCGCGGTTGTGTCTTCTTCTCCATTCACCTTCCCCAGAGACAGGACCAAATATCCGGCGCAGGATTTTCCTTTCGAAAGAACCCAAAATCAGCTCCGCTGTTCTGCTTATCGTCCAGCTTTCGGCTCCGTACTGCAAGACTGGCAGAATGAGCGTTTTTTAAAGCATGACTTTGGTCTTTCGAGTGAGGAGTTTTAACCCCAGTTGTTTGGACAAGCCGAAGTAGCAGCGGTTGCAAAGGGCGATTCTATGCCGATCTCCACTGTGGTGTCATTTGTGGAATTTACGTTTGCCCCGAGGTAGACAAACTCCTTAACTATCTCGGAATTGTACCTGTCAATTGTTATATTTTGTCCCAGGTGGTGAGCGACGGATTGGTTTTTGCTTGGCAGCATGTATTTCGTTTTGTCCTCATTGATCTTAAGACCAACTCGTTTCGCCTGTTCTTAAATCGCCGTGAATGCTTCCACAATGCCACGGCGAGAACACGCGATGATGTCGATATCATCAGCGTTTCCTAGCACCTGGAATCCACCCCGGAAGGAAGGCGCGGCAGAGGACGGGCGCATCTACAGTGACGCACGCAGGTGGAAGGGGACCTTAACCAACTGGGCGTGCGGCGCTGGAAACAGCTGGCCAAAGACCGTGCCAGCTGGAAACGCTTCTTGGTTGAGGCCTAGGTTCACCACGGACTGTAGCGCCACCTAAGTAAGTAAGTGTGAGAAAGGTGAATGGAGGTGAAGGTATAACCGCGAACTCTACGAGCTGAACAAAGGTGTGGATATAGTCCGAAAGGCAAAGATCCGTCAACTACATTGGCTCGGCCAGATCGAGCGTATGAACACCAACGCTCCAGCTATGACCCTTAAGGCAGCTATAACTCACACTCAGGTTCTCCATGTATTGCCGGCCTGATAGGTAAGTAAGAAAGAATAAGTGAAAGTGACCTACAGTTTATTGCTTATTGATGAGGTCATCTCTAGCCGTTTTAAATAGCTCACCAGAGAAGCTGTCCGTCTAAGCTTCGAAGTTGCCAACTTAATTTTAATCTAGGTTATGTGGCCGGAATTCTCTTGCATCTTCGTTGCGAACGCATCAATCTGTCTGACAGTGGTTATAGAGTCTACAGTTTACAGAAATGTTCCTTCCGTATTCTCAGCTTCGACTATGACTCTACTATGTATTAGTTGTCCGGCTTCCGCTCTGGCCCTGGCAACAGTCGTGTGGATATATATGAAATTCTAGGTCATTCTGTTCACTTCAAGCCCGTCGCCGTAGTCGGCGACACTAACACTATTCTATATAAGCTTGTGTAAAATGTTTTTAAATTATATATTTGTTTCAGACTTCTTGCCTACATACTCCTTGTGCAAATTCAAAATGTTTTGTAAATTGTTCAACAACGATGTTGTCTGGAAGTTGAACTCTATTTCGGAGGACGGTGGACTCTAAGCATGTGTTATCCGCGTCAACACAATGCTTCTAATTTCATACTGCCGGAGTGTACATGTGTTGTCTCGGAAGAAAAGCTCGAGATTCTTTCAACTCACGTTGAACATCCTACCAAATGCATTCCTCCTCTTTCCTAATGACGAATGAAGTTCCTTTAAACAAGTGTCCCCAATACAATAGACGTCACATGATTTACACGAGTACCTTCTAAGCACAAAAGTGTAAAGTATTGTTTCGGTAGTTATTAGTGACGCTAAATGGGGGAGACCATTGCGACAATCGTACTTGAAAACCCCAACTTGTGCAATTTATGATATTCGTGGAAAGTGCAAACTGCACTTACTCATACACGAGTAGCACGTACATGCGGAAAAATTTCATAATGCGTGCAGCGTCGCGATAAGAAAACTTTTCCTTCAACGAGAGTACATATAAGACAGTTTAAATATGGAAATTCCAGGAAAACTGCACGCTACATTAGTGTATAATAGCTATGATTGATATTTGAACCATACACTTCTATATAGTTTAGGTATAAAGTGAGCTTATATCATCCAGCTGTAAACTGAAAAATTCGGACCGAATTGAATACGAACAGAGGATGTAGATACAGGTTGTAGCTGGTATCTAAGTTCTACACACAGTTGCAGAACCTAACTAAAATTACTTTTGCTCTTGTTATATGTACTACAACCAACGTGAAAATTCAGTCGAGTTTCTCTCGAATCCTATCTAGGACAACCACCCCTGGAGAGAAGTGAACGAACATCTACGACCCAAACCATCTGCACTCCGCCCAGGTCGTGTGACAAAAACATAATAAGAATATGACTTCTGAACCTACAGAAATATCAAAAAAAAAAACCGGCCAAGTGCGAGTCGGACTCGCGCACGAAGGGTTCCGTACCATCTGTATATATAAATATGTAAGAGACTATGTATGTTACCTCATCAAATGACAGATCTTGGTTGCAGGCAGGATTTTTTGGATGAAAATCATGTCTGTTGTATGGGAGCCCCCCTCAAATATATCTGTGAAAATTTCAACTGTCTAACTATCACGGTTTATGGATACAGCCTGGTGACAGACGGACGGACGGACAGCGAAGTCTTAGTAATAGGGTTTCGTCTTACCTCTGGGTACGGAACCCTAAAAAAAATTGAATATGTGCCGAGCCAGTGGAAAGTCGCAGAAGTTACAATAGTTCCGAAGCCGGGTAATGGATAAGAAATCGTGTCGTCCGATTACACTATTGCCGATCATTTCAAAAGTTTTGGAACGAATTTTACTTAATCGCTTTAAACCGATCATTGAAGACAAGAGTCTCTTACCAGATCATCAGTTTGGTTTCAGAAGCAATCATTCATCTATTGACCAAGTACATTGAATAAATCATGCACTCGAACACAAACTGATATGATCGAGTGTATGTATTCCATGACGTGTCCAAACCTTTGACTAATTGCGGCACGAAGGCTTGATATCTAAACTAAGACAAATCTCGTAAGAGAAGCTATCCAATATTTTAAATACATATCTTACGAGTAGATTTTTCTTCTTTGGTGGCGTTACAGCCCATGAAGGACCAGAGTCAAGCTTCTGTCAATCATCCATCTTGTGTGTGATTTATTTTTCACACAGGTGAAAGGAATCTTCGCAGCCTCCCAGCTCAAGGATATCGAGGAGTCTAGGGATAAACATAAAACACGAGCCTTTTACAAAAAAGCCAAAGGCCTTGCAGGAGGCTTCAAAAATAGCACCCAGGCTCTTCGAAACTGCGACTGTGACTAGATTACCCAGTCACCGACCCGCAGGGAATAGTGGATGTATTTAAGCAGCATTTCCAGCAGTTACTTAACGAGCATGACCAAGAGAGAGTGGTAGGGACCGAGGAAATCCCAACTCCAGCCGCTGAAGTAGTCCTTCCACCCAACATCGAAGAAGTCGGCACAGCTATTCAAAAGCTGAAGAACAACAAGGCCGCAGGCTCAGATGGCTTGCCATCAGAGCTCTTCAAGGCTGGCGGCGATGTTCTGGTAGGGAGCATGCACCAGATCATCTGCAGAATTTGGGAAGATGAAAGCATGCCCGACGACTGGAATACCAGCTCTATATGCCCCATCCACAAAAAAGGCGATCCTACCTCTTGCAAGAACTATAGAGGTATATCCTCAATGCTCAATGTCGCATACAAGATCCTGTCCAGCGTATTGTGTGAACGTCTAAAACCATTTTTCACCGCACTAATCGGCAGCTACCAGTGCGGCTTCCGGCCCGGCAAATCAACTGTAGACCAAATTTTCACACTTCGACAAATCCTGGAAAAGACCAACGAGTTTCAAATCGATACACACCATCTTTTCATCGATTTCAAAGCCGCATACGACGGCATTCATCGTGAAGCACTGTTTGGGGCGATGGCCGAATTCGGGATCCCGGTAAAACTGATCCAGTTGTGTCGCGCCACGCTAAAAAACACGCGATGCACCGTGCAACTCGGTTCTAGGACTTCATGTGACTTCTTCAACCTGGTGCTGGAGCAGACAGTGCGACGGGCAGGCGTCAACAGGGAAGGCACTATCTTTTACAAGTCCATCGAAGACTCTTCGGGTCGGAGGTGTATTTTCCATGCGCTCCACATGGCCTAGCCACCTTAGACGCTGTATCCGTAGACATCGTACCAGCCCGATGTCGCTGTGCAACCCATACAGTCTTTCGTTAAATCTTCTCCTCCATACACTGTTTGAACAAATGGAACCGTAGATAGTGCGCAGAATTTTCCTCTCGAAACGACCAAGGGCATCTTCATCCGCTTTTGATAAGGTCAAAGCCTCTGCGCCGTAAAGGAGGACTGGGATAATCAAGGTCTTATATAGTGTCACCTTGGTTTTCCGAGAGAGGGCTCTACTTCTCAATTGCCTCTTGAGCCCAAAGCAACAGCGGCTGGCAAGAGTGACTCTGCATTTTATCTAAGCGCTAGTGTTGTTGTCGCCGGTCATCAGTGAGCCAGGGCAGACGAATTCCTTGACCACTTCAAAGTTATATCCGCCCATGGTGACGTTCTGGTCAATACGTCGGTGTTGTCCGTCTCTATTAGATGAAATCAGATATTTGGTTTTATCCTCATTAACCTTGAGACCCATCTTAGCCGCCTCTACCTCAATGCTTACAAAGGCCTCATTGCCGTCTCGCTGTGTCCGTCTAATCACGTCATTGTCGTCGGCGTACGCAAGCAATTGCGTAGACTTCAAATAAATCGTACCTCTTGTGTGACTCGCGGCACCTTGCCTAAATCCTTTTTTAACATCAAGGGTCTCGGTTTGCTCATTACCGACCTTAATGGAGCAGCGAGAATTCTCCATTGTCATCCTGCACAGTCGGACGAGCTTGGCAGGGATGTTAAAACAAGACATGGCTTTGTATAGCTCATCTCTATACACGTTGCCATACGCGGCCTTGAAATCGACGAAGAGGTGATGAGTGTCGATTTTATATTCCTGGGTCTTCTCCAAGATCTGCCGTGGCGTAAATATTTGGTCTATGGTGGATTTACCTGGCCTGAAGCCATACTGATAAGAGCCGATCAGGTTAGATCAGGCAGAGAAGATGTTATATAAGAAGTTAAGGAGACTTATTCCCCTATAGTCTCCTTTCTTATGGACCGGGCAAACGATGCTGGAATTCCATTCGTCGGGCATAATTTCCTCCGACCATACCTTGCAAATGAGATGGTGCATGCAACTTACCAGCTCATCTCCAGCCGCCTTAAGAAGCTCGGCAGACAGGTCGATATCGCCATTTAGACTTTGTCTAGGTCGGATAGACGGAATTCTCTTAAGTCGTCATCCATTCCGAAAGGATCGTTCTGCCTGATAGCGGTATCTTGTCTGTCATCGCCGTTATACAGTCTGCAGAAGTGGTCTTTCCAAATCTTTAGCATCGACTGTGATTCTACTACCAGTTCTCCATTTTTATCCCTGCGGGCCGCCGCTCTGGCTTTGTAGCCATGGCATGTTCGTTTTAACTTATTGTAAATCTCTTCTTCTCCTCGATCTCACGCTTAAGACTTTTTGTCGGAGTCTTCCTCGAATAACGAATACGCACCCGAATAGGTGCTGTTTGTTCTCCTTGTAGCAGTTCCCGTAGTAAGTGTCACAGTTTATCATCCGTCTCTTGCCTGGTCCATCCCATCGCACTTCTTGAAGCGTCGTTATATCTACTTTATAGCAGTTAAGGGTTTGCTCCAATTGATCGCCTGCACCCGGTCTGTTAAGGGACCTCAGATTCCAGGTGCAGACTCTCAAGTCCGTTAGTCGTTTGCAGGGGTCGTAAGCTTTGTATCCGTCCATATCCGAGGCTTGTGGTTGCTTCTGAACAAGTAGGTTTTTACCTGATAGGGATGTTACCCCTAAGTACAACCCCCAATCTGGAGAGCCAGGTTCCTCTTTCGCCAGGAACAAGGGGTTGGGTCGCTGCACACATTGGTTCACTACATGGTGGGTGCCAGGGTAGCTAACCAGGGAGCCACGCGGAGGCTGTGTATCAACTTGGATTGAGCAGGGAGAGAGATCGAAGCTGGCGTTTGCCATGTTAAACGCGATCAACTTCTTTGCTCTGTTTGCTCGCTTCCTCCCCCCTAACTGTGCAAAACGTCTTCTCTGCCGTACTATGTGAACGCATGGAACCCTTTGTGGATAATCTGATAGGTTCTCATCAGTGTGGTTTCAGGCTAGGTTAACCCACAGTAGACCAAATATTCACCCTGCGGCAGATCTTGGAGTAGACCCAAGAATACCAAATCGACCCCCATCACCTTTTTGTGCATTTCAAAGCTGCGTATGTATGACAGTGTGCATGGAGACGAGCTATACGGAGCCCTGGATAGTTTTAACATCCCTGTCAAACTCGTCAGATTGTGCAGGATGACAATGGAGAATTTCCGCTGCTCCATTAAGGTCGGTAACGAATTAATCGAGACCTTTGATATTAAAAAAGATTTAGACAAGGTGACGCGCTGTCATGTACTTTTTTCAATATCGAACTTGAAAAGAGGGTGCCGTGGCGCAGGGTTAGTGTGTTTGACTCTGACGTACGATGAGCGATTTCAGATCCTGATAACACCAACGCCATCGCGATGTCCCTCCTCGGCGGGGTGCCGGTAAAACCCCCCGTAGTATACGTGTCATGAAAAAGCTTCTCGACTCACGCCATCCAGAATCGGCATTAAACTGTAGGTCTCTTTCACCCACAACACATGGGTGATTAAGGGAAGCTCATGGGCTGTAACGCCACCAAAAAAGAAAGACTTGAAAAGGTCATACGAGACTCTCTGGCGAACACAAGAGGAACGATCTATTTCAGGTCGGCGCAATTGCTTGCTTACGCGGATGACATTGGCGTAATTGGACGAACACAGCGGGTAGTCAAAGAAACGGCTAAAGTGGGTCTTTCGGTTAACGAGGCTAAAACGATTTATATGCTGTCAACCAAAAAAGACGCACAACACGTCTCCGACAATACCTTCTAAGTGACGCCCGTTTCTTTCCAGGCACACTTGCAGTCAGACCCTCACATTTGTAGCAACGCAATTTAGCCCGAAGGGCAGGGTTTTATTATGTAAACCCTTGACTCGAGGTATCCCAACAAGCAAAAGTCGCATGGTGTATGATGGTGTATGATGGTGTATGATCCGGAACGATGATCATTCATTCATGCGGCACCTTAGCAGTGACTATCTCTTGTTGGTTGAAAAAATAAGGGCCAATTGTCCCTCGTGTAGAAATGGCACACCATACTGTCGTTTTGCGGTTATTTAAACGTTTTTGATAGCGTTCTCTAGGGCTGTTCGGGCACCAGTAACGCAAGTTCTGTTTGTTTACGTAGCCGTCGATATGGAAATGTGCTTCATCCCTAAACATGTTGCCAATATGTTTGTGCTGTTCGAAAACGTTTGAGCATTGTTCTCACAAAGGATAGTCACTTTCCTTTAGACCTTGCCCGATATGGGTGAAACCTCCTCCACTTACCTCACCCCGCTGGTCATCAACCATTCATTTTATAATTACGAATTTTATGGGCAATAACCTGAAACGACGTCTTCAGATCCAACGTCTAAGATGACTTGACCGAAGACGACCGAATTTAACGTGGCGCACACAGGTGGAAGAGGACTTTAACCAACTGAGAGTGCGTCGCTGGAAACAGCTAGCAAAAGACGGTGCCAGCTGGAGAAGCTTGTTGAATGAAACACAGGTTCACACAGGACTGTAGCATCACCTAAGTACATAAGTATGTAAGACTTAAACCTGCCTAACGAACCGCAGACAAGCCCAATGAATACGAAAAACACTCCGGAAACTATTAGAGTCGCCAGCCTCTAATTACTCATAATTAAGGGGTTTCTTCTTTTCTTTTTCGGCGCTACAGTTCATGGCGAACCTGGGCCTCCTTTAAAAAACCTCTCCAACTGGCACTGTCCTCTCCACTGGCAGTTTCCAGTGCCGCACGCTTAGTTGGTTCAGGTCCTCTTCCACTTGCGTGCGCCACTATAAATTTGGCCGTCCTCGACCGCGTCGACCCTCAGGGTTGGATTCAAGGCCTTCCGGGCCGGAGCTGTGATTTCCATGCACTCTACATGAGCTAGCCATCTTAGGCGTTGGATCCGAAGACGCCGTGCTACGTTCATGTCGCTGTACAGCCCGTACAGTTCACTATGTAGTCTTCTCCTCCACTCTCCATTTATGCAGGTCGGGCCGAAAATCGCACACAAATTTTTTCGCTCAAAACAACCAAGGGCCTCCTCATCCGCTTTCAATAAGGTCCATGCCTCTGCGCCATAAAGCTGGACCGGGATGATAAGGGTCTTGTATATGCTCACCTTGGTTTTTCGAGAGAGGGCTCTGCTTTTCAATTGCTTCCCAAAGAAAGAAACAGCGGTTGGCAAGAGTTATTCTGCGTTTGATTTCGGCACTGATGTCATTTCTGCATGTCACTGTGGAGCCTAGGTAGACGAAGTCCTTGACTACCTCGAAATTATACCTGCCAATATGTGCGGCCTGGCCAAGACGCCGGTGGTTCGTGTCCTTTTTCGACGACAGCATATATTCCGTTTTGCCCTCATTTACTGCCAGTCCCATTTTAGCCGCTTCCGTCTCAATGCTTGTAAAGGCCTCAATGACATCTCTCTGACTTCGTCCAATTATGTCAATGTCATCCGGATATGTGAGGAGTTGTACGAACTTGAAAAAGATGATGCCCCTCGTATTGGCCAAAAAATTTTGCATGATCCTTTCAAGGACGAAGTCACACGTTAGCGTGTCGCCCTGTCTAAGACCTTTTTTGACATAAAATATATCGGTGAGGTCACTTCTGACCCTGATAGAGAAGCGAGAGTTCTCCAATGTCATCCTGCACAATCTGACGAGTTTGGCAGGAATGTCAAAACTAGACATGGCGTTGTATAGCTCGTCTCTTTGTATGCTATCGCATGCGGTCCTAATGTGGACTTCCCAGGCCTAAAACAACACTGATATGGACCAATCAGCTTATTAACGAACGGTTTCAGGAGTTCACACAGTACAGCAGAGAAGATTTTATAAGCGATGTTCAGACGACTTATACCTCTGTAGTTGGCGCAGACAAAGGGGTCTCCACTCTTGTGAATCGGGGAAACGATACTAAGATTCCATTCACTGGGCATGCATTCCTCGGAATATACCTTATAGATGAGCTGGTGCATACTCCCAACCAGGTCATCTCCAGCTGCCTTAAAGGGCTCGGGAGGTAGTCCGTCTACTCCAGCAGCTTTGTTGGACTTAAGCTTAGAAAAAGCATTCCTAACTTCGTCCAGGTCAGGTGGTCATTCTACCTGACAGCGAGATGTGTTTCGTCATAGAGGGTTTTCCGAGAGCTTGAGGGAGACGCGTTTGGCATAGGCTCTGGCGGCCGCTCGCAATTGTATTGAGACATTGTATGCCGCTGGCTTTACTCGATTTTTCTGGGCCAGGCATATTCGCAGTCGCAACCTGGCCGCCACAAGATACTGTGGCTCCTCTAAAAGTTCGTCCATCCAGAACATCGGAGGCGTGCCCGCGATCAATCGCAATGTGGTCAATCTGGTTGACGGTTGATTGATCTGGAAATCGCCAAATCCCTTTATGAATGTTGAAATGTGGCAAACGCATGCTAGCAACTAGAAGATTTCGCCCCGTTGCGAGGCCGTTCAGCCTAAATCCATTTTCGGATGTGGTGTTGTGTAGGCTGTGCTTGCCAATGACCCTATCAGAGGCGACTTCCTTGTCCAGTTTTGCGTTAAATTCTCCCAGTACGATTTTAACATCTGGGACATTGGACATATGTCCTATCTAGGAGGTCGTAGAAGTCGTCTTTTGTAGCGTCATCCTTTTCCTCGGTAGGGGCGTGAGCGCAATTTAGCCTTGATGCGGATTGTCATGAGCCGTTCCGCATCCGAAAAAGCGTTGTCTTCTCTCCTTGTAGCGCCGTAATAGATATTACAGTTTCTCATCCTCTCTTTGCCCGGTCCATCCCATCGCAATTCCTGGATTGCGGTAATATCTGCCTTATAACAGTCTAGGGCCTCCGCAAGTTGTTCGGCTGCACCTTACATTCCACATACGAAGCTGAATATAATTTTTTTTCTTTTGCTGTTTCCTGGGTTGTTATCGGTTAATCCCTCCTAAGGCTCTTTTCGGTTTCTTTGGTTTGTTGGTTTTTTTCCCAGGTATGGCTTGCCGGACCATAGCCTAACCGACACTTATCCCGTTTTGTGGTGCCACTCGCCCTTTTCCATTCGCAATTTCAAATAGAAATCCCCAGGTGGCACCATGAGGAGGTGGAAACAGGACTTACTAACAGAACTGCTAGATGTGCGGCTGCAGTGACTTCTATTCGCTATTTTACGGACCAGCGCATGTCGGATACGCTACCCCTACGAAGCCCTTAGTAGTCGTTTACCATCCCAATTAAGGGGCTTTTTTTTCTTCTTCTTCTTTTTAGCATGCGCTACAGTTCGGGGTGAACCTGGACCTCAAACAACATGCCCCTCTATCTAGCACGATCTTTTGCTAGCCTTTTCCATTGCCGCACCCCCAGTTGGCTGAGGTCCCCTTCCACCTGTGTGCGCCATCTCAAGTGCGGCCGTCCTCTGCTTCATCGCCCTTCGGGGTTGGATTCAAAGACCCTCCGGGCTGGAGCTGTGGTGTCCATTCGCTCAACAAGACCCAGGCATCTTAGGCGTTGGATCCGTAGACGCCTGATTAGGCTCATGTCGCTTTACAGCCCGTAAGTTCGTGGTTGAATCTTCTCCTCCATCCCCCGTCTGCGCTTATAGGCCCAAAAATCACGCGCAAAATCTTTCTTTCGAACCGACCAAGGGCCTCCTCATCCGCTTTTGATAGTGTCCATGCTTCTGCGCCGTACAACAGGACCGGAATGATAAGGGTCTTATATAGAGTCAACTTTGTCGTTCGGGAGAGGGCTCTATTACTCAGTTGCCTCCTGAGCCCAAAGAAACAGCGATTGACAGGAGTGATTCTGCGTTTGATTTCGGAACTGATGCCGTTGTTCCAGGTCACTACGGAGCCAAGGTAGACGAAGTCCTTAACTACCTCGAACTTATATCTGCCTATACAAACGTTCTGGCCAAGACGTCGGTGGTGAGCGTCCTTTTTTGATGACAGCATATATTTAATTTTGCCCTCGCTTACTGCCAAACTAGTTGTCGCCGCCTCCATCTCAATACTCGCAAACGCCTCATTGACATCACGCTGTGATCTATCTATTATGTCAATATCGTCGGCGTATGCAAGGAGTTGCGAGGATTTGAAATAGATTGTGCCTCTTGTATTGGCCAGTGATTTTTGCATAATCATTTCCAATATGATGTTGAAGAAATCACACGGCAGCGCATCGCCCTGCCTAAATCCTTTTTTGACATCAAAACCATCGGTAAGGTGTTCACCGATTCGGATGGAGCAGCGAGCATTCTCCAAAGTCATCCTGCATAGTCTGACGAGCTTAGCAGGTATGCCAAAGGTAGACATAGCGTTGTATAGCTCGTCTCTAATTACGCTGTCGTATGCGATTTTAAAGTCGACAAATAGGTTGTAAGTGTCGACTTGAATTTCATTGGTTCTTTCTAGGATCTGCCGTAGTGTGAAGATTTGGTCGATGGTGGACTTCCCTGGCCTGAATCCGCACTGATAAGGACCAATTAAGGGGCTAGTGCTAACAAATAGCACGAGGTACTGCAGCCTTTAAAGATCTAGCCAATTATCCGAGGGGCTTCTCCACTTTCTTAATGAAATTGAGAATGCTTCTCGTAAGAGTTGAGATGATCCCCTAAGGAGCCATAATTTTACTGAGCAGGATACGCTTCATGAGATGGCAGAGAGCAGCACACTCAGACAGTATGTGCTCTGCAGTCTATTTGTCCTCAAGACAGAGTCATTGCTCAGTATGTTAATATAGTGTTTGTTCAGGGGCCGTATAAATTGTTTCGATTGGTACTGAACGCTGTTCCAAATGGACAGGTGTTGCGATTGTTCCCACTTGTCGAAGAAAAAATTGATCTTAGACGGAGTGCCGCAGAAAGGTTCAGGACCTATGCACCTTTCGCTGGAACGTTTCCTCCAGTTAGTGAGTGACTAACTTACCACTTACAAACAAACATATGTTATCCTGACCACGTTCAGCGACCTCTTATAACAACCGCACCAACAAACACACTCAAAATGTCAAGGTCGTCCTTCCACAGCCCAAGGAAATGCTTCACGTGCATTCATTTGTACAAACCATGTTATTGCTTCGGTTAAATTGATGATAAGCAGCTACAGGATTCTAACATTGTAAACTTTTTGAACGCCTCTGTCAGTGGCCCTGACAAAGTCCCTAGGTATGTACTTGTACACGTACAGTCTACATAGGTATGCATATTCATTCATGTGGATTGTTTAAACATTGTTAAGGACTTGTTTTGTGGTACTATGTACGTACATACATATGTACTTATGTATGCATGCATGTCCTTTTTTTTTTTCTTCACCTTGACTATAATAACTAGATTGTGGGATCGAATAAATACACGTGCTCACATTATTGCGTGTAAACGCGCCCATTACCGTACTTAATGATAAAAGCATACAAGTCTCAGCCACATATGAATGGACGCCTGTACGTACGTATAGCATATTAACCTATTCGACCTCGAACTAGTTCAATATTCTTGACAGGAACATTGGCAGCGTGTGGTCACTTAGCTTTAAAATTTATGGCGAAGAAGGAAGGATATAATTAAGTTAAGCTTACTGAAGTAGAAATGATAATAACACTTGGCTGCCGCTGGGCCAACACGAATAAATAATATATGTATGTGCGTATGTATGTATGTGTCCATTGTAAATGTGCACATTTTGCTATTTCAATAAAATCGAATCCTTCGCCAACTACCACCCATATCATTGTGGTTAGAATGAAAACAGCTTTAATAACTACTTGGCCATGTAATACCGTGAAGTTCGAATTCTCTTTAATAGATGCATCGGCGAAATGTCATTCATTCTGCTCACGCTCTCGCATACCGCATAAGAAATACATAGCTACAAGTACTTGTACTCTGTGCAATGAGACGAATTTCATATTTCCACCCTCACTACGTCAGCCTACATGCAAATTCGATAGCTTTTCGTCAATAAGAGTTACAAATGACTTATTTGTCAGGATAAGAGCTTTTACTACTCTTTATCAATCAATAAACCCCATGCATGCTTTGGCGGTGGTAGCTTTTTCATTACATCCTCACATAGCATAACATAGACTGTTTGCTGGTGATACTCGAAACCATTCACATTCATTGACAATGTACATACAGTAAAACCCACACTCACGAGCATTATCGTTTTGAGGACATGCGCTAATGAAGCCATAATGCGACTTGCCATCTGGGTTAAAATTGTTTTCGCTTTCGTAGTAAGTATCAATGGTATGAAACTCTTTCTAAATTCCTCTCTGCTTCAGTTTGGGATAGAAAATAAGGGGTGGGCCACCTAGTGTTTTTTCTTTTTCCAATCCTAGGTTATTTTAACACTGTCAGATGTTAGCCGCTCAAAATCTTGACGGAAAGTCAGTATCATACCTCCGCAGTAAGTAAGTCGCCTTACTTACTTAGGTGGCGCTACAGTCCCTTGGTGAACCTGGGCCTCAACCCACAAGAATCTCCAGCTGGCACGGTCTTTGGCCAGCTATTTCCGCCGCCTTCCACCTCTGTGCGCCACCGTAGATGCGGCCGCCCTCTGCCGCGACTTCCATCCGGGGTGAATTCGAAGACTCTTCGGGTCGGAGCTGTATTTTCCATGCGCTCTACATGGCCTAGCCACCTTAGACGCTGTACAAACCGCACAGTTCTTCGTTAAGTATTCTTCTTCATACACCGTTTGAACAACCAGAATGCGCAGGATTTTCCTCTCGAAGCGACCAAGGGCACCTTCATCCGCTTTTTTTAAGGTCCAAGCCTCTCCGCCGTAAAGGTCTTATATAGTATCACCTTGGTTTTCCGAGAGAGGGCTCTACTTCTCAATTGCCTATTAAGCCCAAAGCAACAGCGGTTGGCAAGAGTGATTCTGCGTTTTATCTCAGCGCTGGTGTTTTTGTCGCCGGTCATCAGTGAGCCAAGGTAGACGAATTCCTTGTCCACTTCAAAGTTATATCCGCCCATGGTTACGTTCTGGCCAATACGTTAGTGTTGGCCGTCTTTTTTTTGATGAAAACACATATTTGGTTTTACCCTCATTAACCATGACACTCATCTTAGCCGCTTCTACCTCAATGCTTACAAAGGCCTCATTGACGTCTCGCTGTGTCCGTCCAATCACGTCAATGTCGTCCGCGTACGCAAGGAATTGCGTAGACTTGAAGTAAATCGTGCCTCTTGTGTTGGCCAGTGACTCTTGCACGATCTTTTCAAGCACGATGTTGGAAAAATTGCATGACAACGCGCCACCTTGCCTGAATCCTTTTTTAATATCAAAGGTCTTGGTTTGCTCATTACCGACCTTAATGGAGCAACGGGAATTCTCCATTGTCATCCTGCACAGTCGGACGAGTTTGGCAGGGATGCTAAAAACTAGACATGGCTTTGTATAGCTCATCTCTATACACGAGGTGTCGATTTGGTATTCCTGGGTCTTCTCCAAGATCTGTCGTAGCGAAAATATGTGGTCTATTGTGGATTTACCTGGCCTGATACCACACTGATAGAAGGCAATCAGGTTATCCCCAAACGGTTTCAGACGTTTACACAATACGGCAGAGAAGATCTTATATGCGATTTTAAGGAGACTTATTCCCCTATAGTTGGTGCAGTTATAGTGGTCTCCTTTATATGGACCGGGTAAACGATGCTGAGATTCCATTCGTCGGGCATGCTTTCCTCAGACCATACCTCATCTGTCATCGCCGTTATACAGTCTGCAGAAATGCTCTTTCCAAGTCCTCATCATCGACTGCGACTCTACTACCAGTTTTCCATTTTCATCCCTGGAGGCCGCCGCTCTGGCTTTGTAGCCATGGCATATTCGTTTTACCTTATTGTAAAGATGAATCTCTCCATCTCCTCGATCTCACACTTTCCGTGCTCTCTCTTCTTTCTTCTAAGAAGCGAGTGTTCCTCTCTTCTCTTCTGCTCATAGATTTCGGGTGCAGCTCTCGTCCGTCGTTCGCATTGTTCGTCGAACCAGGGGTTTCTAGGTGGTGGCAATTTGAAACTCAGCACATCTGAGGCAGCGTCTTTGACGGCACTCTGGCAATGCGCCCATTCCTGCTCTATTGCTTGTGCTGCTGTGGTCGGATTTTGAAAGATCTGGAAGGAGACATGATTGGCAAAGATTCTGCCAGTCTTTTCCGATTTTAGCTTTCCGACGTCAAACTTACATTGTCATACTCGCCTCCTAAGCATTCTTGATATTCTCATTCGTACCTTGGCTACAACAAGGTAGTGGTCCGAGTCGATGTTGAATCCTCGTCGGAGGAGTGTCTGGCGTCGATCGCAATGTGATCAATCTGGTTGGTGGTTGATTGATCAAAAGACCGCTAGGTATCCTTGTGGATGTTGAGATGGGGGAATCGTGTGCTTGCTACAAGGAGGTTACGCCCCGTTAGGCAATCGATTAGCCTAAGTCCGTTGCCAGATGTGGTGTAATGGAGGCTATGCTTTCCTATGATCGACTCAAATGTGTCCTCCTTGCCCAGTTTTGCATTAAAATCTCCTAGAACTATTTTTGTGTCGTAGCTTGGACATTGGGCCTAGGTTCTATCTAGGAGATCCTAGAATTGTTCTTTGAGTCGATCGTCCTTTTCTCCGGTGGGGCGTGAGCGCATATTAAGCTAATGTTTCCAAATTTAGCTTTGACGCGGATTGTTATGAGGCGTTCGCTTACATCCCGGAAGCTTAAGACATTTTGCCGGAGTCTTCCTCGAATAACGAATCCGCAACCGAGTAGGCGCTGTGTGTTCTCCTTGTAGCAGCTGCCGTAGTAGATGTCACAATTTTTCAGCCGTCTTTTGCCTGGTCCATCCCATCGCACTTCTTGAAGCGCGGTTATATCTACTTTATAGCAGTTAAGGGCTTGCTTCAGTCTGTTAAGGGACCTCATATTCCAAGTGCAGACTCTCAAGTCTGTAAGTCGTTTGCAGGGGTCGACGGATTTGTATCCGCTTACCTTGGAAAATATTGAAAACTTATTTCCAAAGTGAGTGCTGTGTAGCCCAAACAGTGCGTTTTTTGAAAAGAAGTTTTGGCCGAAATGAAGCACCCACCGCAACTGCTGTACGCAAGTTTGTGCAAAAAGTTCGTGAGACTGGTATGCTAGTGGACAGCACTCAGATGAAAATGTGGCTGAAAGTGTGAGACTCAACCCACGAACATAAGCTCGCCATCGATCTCAACAGCTCAACATTTCACGCACTAGTCTGAGGAGAATTCTGCACAAAGATCTCGGATTATTCGCTTACAAGGTCCAATTGACTCAGCAAATGAAGGAGCGCGATCATCCGCATTGTTATCGTTTCGCAGTTTGGGCCTTAGTGCAGCTTGAATTGGACAACGATTTTGGGCGGAAAATCATCTTTTCATCTCGGCGACTACTTCAACAAACAAAATTACCGCATCTGGCTCGGAAAACCCACACTTTATTGTCGAGAAGCCAACGCATCCACAGAGAGTGACAGTTTGGTGCGGATCATAGAGTTTTGGTACCATTGGACTATTTTTCTTCGAAAATTAGGCTGGGAACAACGTTTTTTTTTACTGAAATTGAAACGTGAATTTGGACGACCTATGGTTCATGCAGAATGACGCGCCATGCAACAATTGATATTTTGCGCACCGAATTCCCAAATCGTGTTATCAGCCGTCTTGGGAATGTTAATTGACCGCCTCTTATCTGCGATTTGACCCCCTCGGCATTTTTGGTGGGGAATCTGAGATTTTTGACAATATTTCTGAGATTTACAAATAAGCTTGCAACAAAGAGCTCCGAGCTCCATACTTTGAAAAATACCGTGGCGTCCTGATGTAATACAACTATTTTCTGCTAATATGGATCATTAAAAAGCTAGTCCTTTGAACATTATCATATATTAGCCAATACTTACTTACTTACTTGGGTGGCGCTACAGTCCGTGGTGAACCTGGGCCTCAACAACAAGCGTCTCCAGCTGGCATTGTCTTTGGCTAGCTGTTTCCAGCGCCGCCTGCCCAGTTGGTTAAGATCCCCTTCCACCTGCGTGCGCCACCGATGATGCGGCCGTCCTCTGCCGCGCCTTCTTTCCGGAGTGGATTTGAAGACTCTTCAGGTCGGAGCTGTATTTTCCATGCGCTCTACATGGCCTAGCCACCTTAGACGCTGTATCCGTAGACATCGTACCAGGCCGATGTCGCTGTACAGCCCGTACAGTTCTTCGTTATATCTTCTCCTCCATACGCCGTTTGAACAAACGGAACCGTAGATAGTGCGCAGAATTTTTCTCTCGAAACGACCAAGGGCATCTTCATCCGTTTTTGTTAAGGTCCAAGCCTCTGCGCCGTAAAGGAGGACTGGGATAATCAAGGTCTTATATAGTGTCACCTTGGTTTTCCGAGAGAGGGCTCTACTTCTCAATTGCCTCTTGAGCCCAAAGCAACAGCGGCTGGCAAGAGTGATTCTGCGTTTTATCTCAGCGCTGGTGTTGTTGTCGCCGGTCATCAGTGAGCCAAGTAGATGAATTCCTTGAGCACTTCAAAGTTATATCTGCCCATGGTGACGTTTTGGCCAATACGTCGGTGTTGACGGTCTCTTTTAGATAAAAGCAGATACTTGGTATTACCCTCCTTAACATTGAGACCCATCTTAGCCACCTGCTTACAAAGGCCTCATTGACGTCTCGCTATATCCGTCCAATCACGTCATTGTCGTCGGCGTACGCAAGCAATTGCGTAGACTTGAAATAAATCGTACCTCTTCTGTGACTCGCGTCACCTTGCCTAAATCCTTTTTTAACGTCAAGGGTCTCGGTTTGCTCATTACCGACCTTAATGGAGCAGCGAAAATTCTCCATTGTTATCCTGCACAGTCGGACGAGTTTGGCAGGGATGTTAAAACTAGACTTGGCTTTGTATAGCTCATCCCTATACATGCTGTCATATGCAGCCTTGAAATCGACGAAGAGGTGGTGAGTGTCGATTTGGTATTCCTGGATCTTCTCCAAGATCCGCCGTAACGTAAATATTTTGTCTATTGTGGATGTACCTGGCCTGAAACTACACTGATAAGAGCCGATCAGGCTATCCACAAACGGTTTCAGGCGTTACATTAGCCAATGTATGTATGTACGTATGTTGGCGTTACAGTCCATGAAGAACCTGAGCCGAGCTTCTCTCAATCACCCATGTTGTGTGTGATTTCATTTTCCCATAGGTGAAAGGGACCTACAGTTTTATTGCCGGTTCCGAGCGGCGAATTTCGAGAAGCTTTTCACGACAATTTTACTGCAGGGGGGTTTTGTCAGAACCCCGCTGAGGAGAAACACCGTGAAATGACACGTTCGCTGTGTCGGGATTCGATCCCGTGTCATCGGCGTCAGAGGCCAACCCACTACCCACTGCGCCACGGTGCTCTCGACATTAGAAATACAAGAATGAGCGAACTCATACTATTGTTCGGGCAACGAAAATGTTAGTAGGTTCCTTTAAATACAATACAATGGCAGATATGATACAAAAAAAAAAAAAAAAAAAAAACAATTTCTACGTACTAGAGATACATACATATGTATATGTATATGCAAAGGAGATACGAGTACTCCGACTAATATGCGTTACACATGGAGGCTTAGTTCAAGGTAGTGCATGCTAAAATCTCTTTTAGAGAGTCCAAAAGCTCCCAACTTAGCTTTCATGTACATACATATATTCGTATCTGAATCTCTGCCTTATGTTAAGAGCATGAAATTGAAATTTTAAATTCAGTTTCGTGTCAGATGCAGTGTGGTTCGTTTATGCAATAGATCTCGTCCTCGCGTTCGATGGGTGAAAAAGTTAAAAAGAAATAGAAAAAACAGTAGATTCTTAGTTTTTCCCTTTCTTCATCCTTTCGAATCGAATTAAGTATGAAATATCGGTAAATCACTACAACATCTGAACCTGATTCGTGATAGAAATACATGTATCTATTCTAGATTTGGTGTGAAAATATCAGTGAAAATCATTAGGAAAAAATAGATATATGCAATTGATTTCTGTGCAAAGGAAAAAGCTCAAACTGATTCGAGATAGAAGCCAAGATATACGATTTGCGTTGCAAGGATAACGATAAAATTTAAGAAACATGTACTATGTAGCCGTTTTGCTACGATCGCGTACGTACATATAATCTAACTTTTAGTTAGAAATATTAAACATGCATTCGTTCAGAAAATTCTATGGAAAAGAAAAAATTGAAAAGCTTCAGAAAGCTACTTCCTGCCCCATCGTCATCCTTGCTGGTTCAAAAACTCCTACTTACGTACAGTGTCTAACAAAATCACTCGCGTACACGTACACATACAACTTTTTTCGAATATATTTCTCTTTTATTCTCTAAACGAAATATTGTACATACATATCAGGACAACAACCGATTCGTAGCCTTTTTGAAAAGACCATGTAACCGCGTATCTAAGGCGATTCTAATGTACCGAGTATGCTTAGATGCTTCAGTCGTCATCAAATTGGAAAAATAATCAAAAATAATTCACGTGACCACCGCGAATGGTGTAGAAAGAGTTAATTCTAAATAGCGGGGGCAGGTGACTTCCGAGCAATATCTAAAAGTTCGATATCGAATCTAAAATGGCGGCACTCGATACTTGGGAAAATAATAGTCATTCGGCCAGAGATAAGCACTTGTCCACAACTACAATCGCTCGTAGAAAATGTCGTAGTAACTGTAGTAGAGAGTGCTTTTCATCAAAACTTCAATTAAACTTGATAGTTCGTAGTACAAGTGATGTCCTTGTCAGTTTGTTAAGTGGCGGCAAAACGAGGAATGACGATAAGCGTGAAAACAACAACAACTACATTGATAACGAGAATAGGTCAGTACTACACCATCGGGTAGTCGGTGAAGACGGATGCGGTAACGATGACGCGTTTGGTAGGAAACAAATCGTTAATTTTATAAACAGAGGAAGAGAGTTTCCACGTGTCACTATGACGCAGTTGATTACTTTCGGTCTAATATTACAATTGGGCTTCACGGTGTGCGGAGCATTTCAATTGGATGGCTCGCAAAGTTCGTTCGCTCAGTTTCGGAAGTGGTACACCGGATTGAATGGTTCGCTTGAGTTGGAATTCAAAACGGAGCAACCAAACGGATTGGTGCTGTACACCGATGACGGTGGAACGTATGACTTTTTTGAATTGAAATTGGTAGAAGGAGCACTGCGATTGCGATACAATTTGGGAGGTGGTGCACAAATAATCACTGTTGGTCGTGAACTGCATGATGGACATTGGCATAAAGTTCAGGTATTATTTTAAGATGGTTAATATAAAAACAAGTAACAATTGATTATAAAACTTCACTCTAACCTAACTCTTCATTATAAATTTGAAAAGCCTTTTCAAAGTCTTGAAGGGCAATGAATAAAGGATTAGTAATGAAGAGCGACAGCAGCTCAGGAATGTAAGCCAATGGAAACGAACCCTACGAGCACACATGGTTCTCTTTTTTCCCCCCTTTTTTGGGCACGTTTGTGCTATTTCTTCAGGTCAAGTTTTCAGTTTTATAGCGTGTGTGCTTTTACATTTACGTTCTATATCCATGCGGACTCTCCATGCTACGCTGCGAACTTAAAAATAGAATATTTTCGTCCTTTTTGGTTGATTTACTCTTTTGTTTTCCCCTTCTCCGAACAGGATCTTGTAAATACAAGTCCTTTTATTTATATCTTTTATGGTAAGTCACCTATTAGGGTTGTTACATTATTGGTAACAATATATGGTTGTACGTATCTTTAACTATCTAAAATAAATTAGCGTCCTTTGGAAGAGTATGCCATGCAAATCGATGATTTCATGCAAATTGGTCATTACACGCCAGTCATATGACAGCTTTGACCTTATATTCACCAAGTTTTTACGACTTGTTAGGTAGACTATAAAAACAAAACCCAAAATCATTGCGCTTTTCCAGTCATTTGTGTTTGTTGTCGCATATGTTCTTGTTGTTGTTCGTTTTTCGCATATGTCCTCGGATGTAAGTACTTGAAGGACCCCATGGCATTGCTTTATGCGTCATCGAGTTGTTCCTTCGAATAAAGCTCCGAACATTCGTGTGTACACATACTTTTGTGGTAGGACGAAATTAATCTATTCATCATTTGCACATTTTTCACGGTATTTGCATAGGAAAGTGTCTGCACGATTTCGTTGACGTAGCCATTCCATTTGAAAACAGGGATTAAACCATAGATTTTTGGATTGATTTCAAGGTTTTTTTATTATTTTTAATAGATTTATTGTGAGTCGGTATACATAGTATGTCTATCCGCAAACAGTCTCATTTGAATTCGGAATGGGGTCGATGTTTTACCAATAAGCATGTGGAGGGTACACGGATGACAAGGATGACTCAGCCAAAGATGAGTTCTACGATCTCCTAGACAGAACGTATGCCCAATGTCCCAGCTATGACATCAAAATCGTACCAGGAGACTTCGATGCTAAGCTGGGTATGGAAAGCATATTTGAACGAGTCATCGGCAAACATAGCCTACACGACACCACCTCCGATAACGGACACAGGCTGATTGATCTTGCTACGGGGCGAAATCTCCTTCTAGCCAGTACGCGCTTCCCGCACCTCGATATACACAAAGGCACCTGGCGGCCTTTTGATCAATCGACTACCAACCAGATTGATCACATCGCGATCGCCGTCAGACACTCCTCCACTATTCTCGATGTTCGAACTTTCCGAGGGGCTAACATCGACTCGGACCACTATCTTGTTGTAGCCAAAATGCGCTTACGGATATCATAACGAAAGCTATGACGTCGGAAAGCTACTATCGCCAGAAACCGCTCGTGCTTTTACCGATCGCGTCTCCCTTAAGCTCTCCAATACACCTCAATCCTCCTCACTATCAATAGAACAGCTGTGGAGCCTTTGCAAGCAAGCCCTGAAAAGCTCTGCATCCGAAGTTTTGGGTTTCAAGGCTCCACCACGAAGAAACACCTGGTTCGATGACGAGTGCAGGAGGATTCATACAGCGAAGCAGGATACATATAAGGCCTCGCTGCAATAAAGAACAAAAGCTCGTGAGCTCTACGAGTTAAAAAGAAGGGAGGAGCATAAGCTTCTTAGAAGAAAGAAGAAAGAACACGAGAAGCGCGCGATTGAGGATTTGGAGAGGTGTTACTGCAGGCGTGACGTTCGAAAGTTTTGACAACAGATAAAGCGAACATGCCAAGGTTATAAAGCCAGAACGGAAGCCTGCAGGGATGAGAACGGACACCTAGTACTAGAACCGCAGTCGATGCTAAGAATATGGAAAAACCACTTCTGCAGACTGTATAACGGCGATGTTAGTCAATACACCGCTGTCAGGCAGAATGATCCATTTCTAATCGACGGAGACCGCAGAGAATTCTGTCCCCCTGACCTCGACGAAGTTAAGATTGCCATATCGAAGCTCAAGTCGGATAAAGCTGCTGGCGCAGACGGACTGTCTGCCGAGCTCTTCAAGGCAGCTGGGGATGACCTGGTTGGGAGCATGCACCAGCTCATCCGTAAGATATGGTTAGAGGAAAGCATGCCCGAGGAATGGAGTCTCAGCATCGTATGCCCGATCCACAAGAAAGGAGACCCCTCTGATTGCGCCAACTATAGAGGAACAAGTCTCCTTAACATCGCCTACAAAATCTTCTCTGCCGTCTTGTGTGAATGCCTGAAGCCTTTTGTAAATAAGCTGATAGGTCCTTGTCAGTGCGGATTCAGGCCAGGGAAGTCCACCATCGACCAAATCTTCACACTACGGCAGATCGTGGAAAAAACCAATGAATTTCAAGTCGACACTCACCACCTATTTGTCGACTTCAAAGCCGCATACGACAGCGTAATTAGAGACGAGCTATACAACGCTATGTCTACCTTTGACATACCTGCTAAGCTCGTCGATGACTTTGGAGAATGCTCGCTGCTCCATCCGAATCGGTGAACACCTTACCGATAGTTTTGATGTCAAAAAAGGATTTAGGCAGGGCGATGCGCTGTCGTGTGATTTCTTCAACAGATGGAAATATGATGGAAATGATTGTGCAAAAATCACTGGCCAATACAAGAGGCACAATCTCTTTCAAATCCTCGCAACTCCTTGCATACGCCGACGATATTGACATAATAGGTAGATCACAGCGAGATGTCGATGAGGCGTTTGCGAGTATTGAGATGGAGGCGGCGAAAATTGGTTTGTCATCAAAAAAGGACGCCCACCACCGACGTCTCTGCCAGAACGTTTGTATAGGCAGATATAAGTTCGAGGTAGTTAAAGACTTCGTCTACCTGGGCTCCGCAGTGACCTGGAACAACGACATCAGTTCCGAAATCAAACGCAGAATCACTCTTGCCAATCGCTGTTTCTTTGGGCTGAGGAGGCAACTGAGTAATAGAGCCCTCTCCCGAACGACAAAGTTGACTCTGTATAAGACCCTTATCATCCCGGTCCTGTTGTACGGCGCAGAAGCATGGACACTATCAAAAGTGGATGAGGAGGCCCTTGGTCGGTTCGAGAGAAAGATTTTGCGCGTGATTTTTGGGCCTATAAACGCAGACGGGGGATGGAGGAGAAGATTCAACCACGAACTTTACGGGCTGTACAGCGACATGAGCCTAGTCAGGCGTCTACGGATTCAACGCCTAAGATGGCTGGGCCATGTAGAGCGAATGGACACCACAGGTCCAGTCCGGAGAGTCTTTGAATCCAACCCCGAGGGACGAAGAAGCAGAGGACGGCCGCCCTTAAGATGGCGCACACAGGTGGAAGGGGACCTCAGCTAACTGGGTGTGCGGCAATGGAAAAGGCTAGCGAAAGATCGTACTAGATGGAGGGGCATGTTGGTTGAGGCCCAGGTTCACCCCGAACTGTAGCGCCCACTAAGAAGAAGAAGATGTGAAGGGTACACACTTAGACCAGATAGGCCCTTTGTGTTGCTACGACAAGGACGACCCCCTTTTCATGGAGCCAATTCGTAGTTCTTACAAAGTTCAGTTAACCTTATCCGCAGAACGTCAGTCAGGTCGTTAAGGAAGTAGGATCCTAGGTATTGTTTCCTACTATAACAGAGGGCCGGGCAGATGTAGAGCCGGGGTTGAATGGTCTCAACCTCCTCTTCGTCTTCACAACACCTGCAGAAGTCATACGAAATTTGCCCTAGTCTTTGTGTTCGACTGCCAATAAGACAGTGACCACTGATGATACGAACGACTATGCTACTGTCGGTTCGTTTAAGTGGATTAGTCCCGTGGTTCGCTGTTGGTCAAGTTGTGGCCAGGTTTGCCTGGTGGTTAGGCAGGTATGACCTTGAGTCCATCTCAGCTCTAATTTAACGGCTGCTGGTGGTGTGCCAGCGTTTGCCAATTTTGTTCGTTGCGTCGTTCTTTGTTTAACGGGCATGTCAGCTCTCTCATTTCTCGAAATGTTGCTGTGTTCGGTACCCATGAGAATTGAATGTTAAACTGTTCAGCCATTTCGTTAAGAGGTAGGTGGCAGTCAAGGCTTGCCTTGGATGTGTAGGCACAAGATTCTAGCTATTTCAGGGCAGTCTGGCTGTCAGTGAAAATTCGAACATATGTGACAGATATCACGTTCCACGTTAGCCAATACAGGACTTCCTTTATTGCTAGCACCTCCACCTGAAAGACACTGCAATGTTCTGGTAGTTTTAAGTCCTGATTCAGTTTTAATTGTTTGCAAAAGATTGCGCTACCCACCCCGTTCTTGGTTTTTGACACATCTGTGTAAAAGTCCACACAGTCCCTGCGCTTGTCGGGACCATTTTCGTCTTTCTGGATATGTTGTTTTGAACTTTTTCTCAAAGACCGTGGTTGGCTCAATGTAATCGGAGTTCTCTGCCAAAGTTGTCCTGTCGTTCGGGATAGAAGCGTGGGCGGCGATATAGCTCGTCCATTTTGAGCTAGCCTTTAGTCTTGCATGTGGCTAGCTGCTTACCGTGGATATCGAGTTGGGTTGGGTGGAGTAGAACGTTGATCGCCGCCGTTGGAGTAGACCTTAGCGCCCCGGTGATGCACATGTCTGTTAATCTCTGTACTTTCTCGATTTGCTCGTGGTATGTTGTTTTGTCCGGTGCAGTCCAACAGACTAAAATACCGTGATGTACAACCATAGGGCTATTTTGGGGCTGAAGCCCCATTTTTTCCCTAAGGCTTTCTTGCAAGTCTAGAGCACTATGGTTGCCTTCCTTGCCCTTTCGACAATATTTTCTTTCGGGCTCGCCGTTCGAAACCGGCAATAAACTGTTGGTCCCTTTCACGTATGGGAAAATAAGATCTCACACAACATGGGTGATTGAGAGAAGCTCGGCTTTGGTCCCTCATGGACTGTAACGCCAACCTAGATGCATGCAATCGGCTTTTATACAAATTTTTTTTTTTTCGAAGAATAACATAAAGACCACGATTACTTGGTCTTTATACCGGAGGTTTCTTCTCGAACCACGAGGCTCGAAGTGCAGACCCTCTTAGCTATAGCGGTGGTGTTCATACGCTCGATGTGGCCAAGCCAATGTACGACTAGTCGACGGATTTTCGACTCGTAAAGTTCGCGGTTATACATGTCACCTCCCTCACAGACAGGACCGAATACCCGGCGCAGAATTTTTCTTTTGAAAGAATCCAAAATCAGCTCCGCCGTCCTGCTTATCGTCTAGCTTTCGGCTCCATTCAGTAAGACTGTAGAGTGTGAGAAGTTTTGACCCAAGTTGTTTGGTCAAACCGAAGTAGCAGCGGTTGCCGAGGGCGATTCTATGCCGGATTTCCACTGTGGTGTCGTTTGTGGAGTTTACATTTGCCCCGAGGTAGACAAGATCCTTAACCATCTCGAAATGATCGTTGTCAATCGTTAAACTTTGTCCGAATCAGTGAGCGATGGAATTGGTTTTTGCTTGACAACATATACTCGTTTGAGACCAACTCGTTCCGCTTTTTCTTCAGTCGCCATAAAATATCAACATCATCCGCGTGCCTTAGCAGCTAGGACAGACTTCAGTGGTTGGCTATCTCAAAGGCTGGAGTTGAAATTTCCTCAGTCCCTACACTCTCTCTTGGTCATGCTCGTTAAGCAGCTACTGGAAATCGTGCTTAAATACATCCACTATTCCCTACGGGTCGGTGACAAGATTACCCTCAACATTTCGAAGCCTCCTTCAAGGCTTTTAGCTTTCTGATTTTATGTTTGTCCCTAGACTCCTCGACATCTTTTTCGAGAAGATTTTTTTTCTGTAGTCGCAGCAGTTTTTTCTCCTCCCTTCTTCTAGCTCGGTACTCCTCTCGCACTGCCTCGTCGGTTGCTGCCTTTTTTTGCTCACACTCGCCATCATACCACGGGTTTCTTGTCGGGGGTGGCCTCAGCTACTTCCTGAATGGCTGAATGGCAATACAGCCACATATTGTTAAAAATTGTGCTCGACGTAAGCAAACCGGAGAGCCTTTCACTCAATTGCTCCCTGTAGACTCTGGTAACTTTCGGTGTGCTCAGGCGTCCAATTACGAACCTCCACATGGTTGGCTGGTGAACCCCTCTCACATTGGACAGTCGAGCTCTGAATTTTGTTGCTGCGAGAAATAGTCAGAGCGTTTGCCTCCCTGAATGTTCGCACATCCAGGATGTTTGACGAGTGTCTTGCGTCAATGAACACATGGTCGATTTGGTTGGTGGTTCGACCGTCCGGAGATCGCCAGGTTGCTGTGTGGATTCGCTTGCGAGAAAATCTTGTGCTACTTATTACAAGCTGTCGCAAAGTCCATGAGTCTACAGGATATAACCAAAAGAAATGAGGTCAAACTCTGTCGAGTACCAGGGCACAAGGGCGTTAAGGACAATGAAATTGCTGATCACTACCATACAGGCTAAAGCTTTAAAACAAGCCTTAACCTTACAGAGAACCTATTATTATAAAAAAGGAGACCTGGTTGGACCAGGGGCAACAGTTGGGAGTTGAGTAAGTGATCTTACTCTCTCTGATGAGCCCCTCAAAAAAACGGGTTTCAGTGATATTGTTCTAGTTCCGTAGGTTATCAAGGTCTAAAGAAACATGCCTTGAGCTATGTGTACATATATGTATGTATGTGCACTTATCAGAGAAAGTATGCGAACAAAGAAGTAATTGTAGTACTTCTAATACTTACTTACTTATCAGGCCTGCGATCCATGGCGGATCTGAGCCTGAGCTATAGCTGCCTTCCATCCTTGACGGTCCTGGGCACGCTGCTTCCAGTTGTCAAGACCAAGATGTCTTACATCCGCGATTACTTGGTCTTTATACCGGAGGTTCGGTCTTCCTCTTCTTCGGCTTGGAGTCGAAGACCCTCTTAGCTGGAGCGTTGATGTCCATGCGCTCGATGTGGCCGAGCCAGTGTAGTCGACGGATCCTTGCCTTCCGGACTACATCCACATCTTGGTACAGCTCGTAGAGTTCGCGGTTGTGTCTTCTTCTCCATTCACCTTCCTCACAGACAGGACCAAATATCCGGCGCAGAATTTTTCTTTCGAAAGAACCCAAAATCAGCTCCGCTGTCCTGCTTACCGTCCAGCTTTCGGCTCCGTACAGCAAGACTGGCAGAATGAGCGTTTTGTAAAGCATGACTTTGGTCTTTCGAGTGAGGAGTTTTGACCCCAGTTGTTTGGACAAGCCGAAGTAGCAGCGGTTGCCAAGGGCGATTCTACGCCGGATCTCCACTGTGGTGTCATTTGTGGAATTTACGTTTGCCCCGAGGTAGACAAACTCCTTAACTACCTCGAAATTGTAGCTGTCAATTGTTATGTTTTGTCCCAGGTGGTGAGCGACGGATTGGTTTTTGCTTGACAGCATGTATTTCGTTTTGTCCTCATTGATCTTAAGACCAATTCGTTTCGCCTGTTCTTCAATCGCCGTGAATGCTTCCACAATGCCACGGCGAGAACACGCGATGATGTCGATATCATCCGCGTATCCTAGCAGCTGAATGGACTTGTAAAAGATAGTGACTTCCCTGTTGACGCCTGCCCGTCGCACTATCTGCTCCAGCACCAGGTTGAAGAAGTCACATGACAGCGCATCTCCTTGCCGAAATCCGGTGCATGTTTCGAATGGTTTCGAGGTCCTAGAACCGAGTTGCACAGTGCATTGCGTGTTTTTTAGCGTGGCGCGACACAACTGGATCAGTTTTACCGGGATCCCGAATTCGGCCATCGCCCCAAACAGTTCTTCACGATGAATGCTGTCGTAGGCGGCTTTGAAATCGATGAAAAGATGGTGTGTATCGATTCGAAACTCGTTGGTCTTTTCCAAGATTTGTCGAAGTGTGAAAATTTGGTCTATAGTTGATTTGCCGGGCCGGAAGCCGCACTGGTAGCTGCCGATTAGTGCGGTGCAAAAGGGTTTTAGACGTTCACACAATACGCTGGACAGTATCTTGTATGCGACATTGAGCAGGGATATACCTCTATAGTTCTTGCAAGAGGTAGGATCGCCTTTTTTGTGGATGGGGCATATAGAGCTGGTATTCCAGTCGTTGGGCATGCTCTCATCTTCCCAAAATTTGCAGATGATCTGGTGCATGCTCCCTACCAGAACATCGCCGCCAGCCTTGAAGAGCTCTGATGGCAAGCCATCTGAGCCTGCGGCCTGGTTGTTCTTCAGCTTCTGAATAGCTGTGCCGACTTCTTCTATGCTGGGTGGGAGGACTACTTCAGCGGCTGGAGTTGGGATTTCCTCGGTCCCTACCACTCTCTCTTGGTCATGCTCGTTAAGCAGCTGCTGGAAGTGCTGCTTAAATACATCCTTTATTCCCTGCGGGTCGGTGACAAGATTACCCTCGCAGTTTCGAAGAGCCAGGGTGCCCTTTTTGAAGCCTCCTGCAAGGCCTTTGGCTTTCTTGTAAAAGGCTCGTATTTTATGTCTATCCCTAGACTCCTCGATATCCTTGAGCTGGGAGGCTGCGAAGATTCTTTTCTTTTGTCGCAGTAGTTTCCCGGGAACCCACCGACTGAAGTTACGTCGTTTAGACCGATTTCTCCTCCACCGATCTTCTCCGAAGTATTCGAGAGAATTCTACTT
The DNA here is from genome assembly GCA_951905685.1 of Eumerus sabulonum. Taxonomy (NCBI): domain Eukaryota; kingdom Metazoa; phylum Arthropoda; class Insecta; order Diptera; family Syrphidae; genus Eumerus; species Eumerus sabulonum. The sequence continues at coordinate 246,955,979 of OX645060.1, forward strand.
AATCGACTTAGGCCAATTACTGAAGGTCTCTTTCCGGATCATCAGTTTGGTTTCAGAAGCAAGCATTCCACAATAGATCAAGTACATCGAATAACTGATGTAATTGAGAAAGCTCTAGAACAAAAGTTAATTTGTTCAACCGTTTTTCTTGACGTCTCACAAGCCTTTGATAAAGTATGACACAGAGGCTTGGAGGAGCTAAATATATAATATTCTAAGATCCTACCTATCACACCGAAATATTCTAAGATCCTACCTATCACACGGAAATGAATATTCCGAGCTGAAGGCGATAACGGCCGGTGTACCGCAGGGTAGTGTTTTAGGCCCGCTATTATACTTACTTTATATGATATACCACAGACAGAAGGCACTGTGTTAGCAACGTTTGCCGATGACACTGTCATCCTGGCAACAGGTAAATCAGTTGAAGAAGCAAATGTCAAACTACAGTATGCTGTAGATCGTGTAAGTAATTGGACAAACACGACAAGCCGACACGCTGTCGGTCCTCATAGCGTCTTATGAAGATTTTCACCTACCCTCGCAAAACAAAAAAAAAAAATATTAAGAACGTGGTAGTAGTACATTGTGAGACAATCTTTACCCTCGGAAAAGCGGCCATATTGTTGAACCTTCTTACATACTTTTCAGGACAGCAACCCCATTGAGGGTCTAGGCTTGAGTTAATACAGCCCCCCATCCTTGGGGTTTACAATCGGAAGTTGTTTTACGTCTGCGATCACTTGGTCTTTCTAGCGGAGGTTCGGGCTCCCCCATCACCACGAACCTTCCGAACCTTCCGGAGATCTAATATTGACTCGGATCATAACCTTGTTGTAGCAAAGGTACGTATGGCGATAACGCGAACACTGCGGAGTCGAGTAGGAAAGCGAAATTTGACGTCGGGAAGCTGCAATCGCAAGAGACCGCCAGGATCTTCGCCTCTCATGTTTCCCTCAAGCTCTCTCAAGAGCCGATGCTGGCTCTGAGGTATTTGGTTTCCATCCAAAACCTAGGAGAAACCTTTGGTTTGATGAGGAGTGCAGACATGTACGTGCAGGGAAACATAATACGCACATGGCCACGTTGAATTGACGAACAAGAGCAGCTCGTGAGCTCAATGAGCAGGAAACAAGGGAGGATCATGCGCTTTTTAAAAGGACAAAGAAAGAAAACGAGAAGCGCGCGATCGAGAAGATCGAGAGATGTTATGGCACGAACGACATTCAAAAGTTTTACCGAAGAGTAAAACGAAAATACCAAGGTCATAAAGTCAAGGATGAACACAGACACCTCTTAGTTAAATCACAGTCGTTGCTGAGGAATATATAACGACGAAGACGGTCACGATACCGCTGTCAGGCAGAACGCACCATTCACTCTGGATGAAGATTAGAGAGAATTCCGTCCACCCGACTTAAACGAGGTTAAGATAGCGATATCAGAACCGCTGAGCTTGATATCGCTGCCCGCCAGCGAGCTATTTAAAGCAGCTGGAGATGAGTTGGTTGGGAACATGCACAAGCTCACCTGTAAGATATGGTCGGAAGAAAGCATGCCCGATAAATAGAATCTCAGTATCGTTTACCCGGTCCATAAAAAAGGAGACCCCTCTCCTTACTCTTGCCAACCGCTGTTTCTTCGTTCTCGAGAGACTATTGAGTAGTAGAGTCCACGCTTCAAGAAGAAACTTCTGCGTCCAATTTTCGGTCCCGTTTGTGCTTACGGAGAGTAGGGGAGAAGATTGCAGAGGACCGCCGGATCTAAGGTGGCGCACACAGGTGGAAGGGGACCTCAACCAACTGAACGTGCGACACTGGAAACAGCTAGCAAAATATCGTTCACTCCAAATTGTGGCGCCACCTAAGTAAGTATGTAAGTAAGTACTTCTTCTTCTTCTTTGGCGCTACAGTTCATGGCGAACCTGGGCCTCCTTCAAAAAACCTTTCCAACTGGCACGGTCTTTCGGCAGCAGTCTCCAGTGCCGCACGCCTAGTTGGTTAAGGTCCTCTCTCCAATTGGTAGCGCCACCTTAAGTTTGGCCGTCCTCGACCGCGTCGCCCCTCGGGGTTGGATTCATAGACCTTCCGGGCCGGAGCTGTGTTTTCCATACGCTCAACATGACCTAGCCATCTTAGCCGTTGGATCCGAAGACGCCGTGCTATGTTCATGTCGCTGTACAGCCCGTAAAGTTCACTGTTAATTCTTCTCCTCCACTCCCCATTTATGCAGGTCGGGCCGAAAATCGCACGCAAAATTTTTCGCTCAAAATCACCAAGGGCCTTATCATCCGTTTTCAATAAGGTCCATGCCTCTGCGCCATAGAGCGGGACCGGGATGATAAGGGTCTTGTATATGCTCACTTCGGTTTTTCGAGAGAGGGCTCTGCTTTTCAATTGCTTCCCGAGCCCAAAGAAACAGTGGTTGGCAAGAGTTATTCTGCGTTTGATTTCGGCACTGATGTCGTTTCTGCATGTCACTGTGGAGCCTAGGAAGACGAAGTCCTTGCCTACCTCGAAATTATACCTGCCAATATGTGCACCCTGGCCAAAACGCCGGTTGTTCGTGTCCTTTTCGACGACAGCATATAATTCGTTTTGCCCTCATTTACCGCCAGTCCCATTTTAGCCGCTTCCGTCTCAATGCTCGTAAAGGCCTCAATGACATCTCGCTGACTTCGTCCAATTATGTCAATGTCATCCGGATATGTGAGGAGTTGTACGGACTCGAAAAAGATGATGCCCCGTCGTACTGGCCAGAAAATTTTGCATGATCCTTTCAAGGACGAAGTCACACGATAGCGTGTCGCCCTGTCTAAAACCTTTTTTGACATAAAAGATATCGGTGAGGTCACTTCTGACCCTGATAGAGAAACGAGAGTTCTCCAATGTCATCCTGCACAATTTGACGAGTTTGGCAGGAATGTCAAAACTAGACATGGCGTTGTATAGCTCGTCTCTATGTATGCTATCGCATGCGGCCCTAATGTGGACTTCCCGGGCCTAAAACAACACTGATATGGACCAATCAGTTTATTAACGAACGGTTTCAAGCGTTCACATCCAACAGCAGAGAAGATTATATAAGCGATGTTCAGAAGACTTATTCCTCTGTAGTCGGCGCAGACAAAGGCGTCTCCTTTCTTGTGGATCGGGCAAACGATACTAACATCCCATTCATCGGGCATGCATTCCTCTGACCATATCTTACGGATGAGCTGGTGCGTACTCCCAACCAGGTCATCTCCAGCTGCCTTAAAGAGCTCGGCAGGTAGTCCGTCTACTCCAGCAGCTTTGTTGGACTTAAGCTTAGAAAAAGCATTCCTGACTTCGTCCAGGTCAGGGCAACGGAATTCTCTGCTGTCATCGTCCGTTGTGAAAGGATTATTCTGCCTGACAGCGGGATCTGTTTCGTCATCGCCGTTATACAGTCTGCAGAAGTAGTCTTTCCAGATTCTTAGTGACGACTGTGAATCTACTACTAGGTTTCCATTTTCTTCCCTGCAGGCTTCCGTTCCGGTTGGCAAGAGTGATTCTGCGTTTTACCTCAGCGCTTGTGTTGTTGTCGCTTGTCATCAGTGAACCAAGGTAGTCGAATTTCTTGACCACTTCAAAGTTATATCCGCCCATGGTGACGTTCTGGCCAATACTCTTTTAGATGAAAGCAGATATTTTGTTTTACCGTCATTAACCTTGAGACCCACCTTAGCCGCTTCTACCTCAATGCTTACAAAGGCCTCATTGACGTCTCGCTGTGTCCGTCCAATCACGTCAATGTCGTCCGCGTACGCAAGGAATTGCGTAGACTTGAAGTAAATCGTGCCTCTTGTGTTGGCCAGTGACTCTTGCACGATCTTTTCAAGCACGATGTTGAAAAAGTAGCATGACAGCGCGTCACCTTGCCTAAATCCCCTTTTAACATCAAAGGTCTCGGTTTGCTCATTACCGACCTTAATGGAGCAGCGAGAATTCTCCATTGTCATCCTGCACAGTCGGACGAGTTTGGCAGGGATATTAAAACTATACATGGCTTTGTATAGCTCATCTCTATACACGCTGTCATATGCAGCCTTGAGATCGACGAAGAGGTGGTGAGTGTCGATTTGGTATTCCTGGGTCTTCTCCAAGATCTGCCGTAGCGTAAATATTTGGTCTATTGTGAATTTACCTGGCCTGAAACCACACTGATAAGAGCCGATCAGGTTATCCACAAACGGTTTCAGGCGTTCACACAATACGCCAGGGAAGATCTTATATGCGATGTTAAGGAGGAGGAGGTCTCCTTTCTTATGGATCGGGCAAACGATGCTGAGATTCCATTCGTCGGGCATGCTTTCCTCCGACCATACCTTGCAAATGAGATGGTGCATGCACCTTACCAGCTCATCTCCGAAGCTCGGCAGACAGGCCGTCTGCGCCCGCGGCTTTATTAGACTTAAGTCTTGATATTGCTATTTTGACTTCGTCTAGGTCGGGTGGACTGAACTTCTGTTTCATTATCGTCCATTACGATTTGCTCGTTCTGCCTGACAGCGGTATCTTGTCTATCATCGCCGTTATACAGTCTGCAGAAGTGGTCTTTCCAAATCCTCAGCATCGACTGCGACTTTACTACCAGTTCTCCATTTTCGTCCCTGCAGGCCGCCACTCTGGCTTTGTAGCCATGGCATGTTCGTTTTACCTTGTTGTGAAACTTACGAGCGTCATTCCTGCGGAGGCATCTCTCCATCTCCTCGATCTCACGCTTTCCGTGCTCTCTCTTCTTTCTTCTGAAAAGCGTGTGTTCCTCTCTTCTCTTCTGCTCATAGATTTCGCGATCAGCTCTCGTCCGTCGTTGTAGCATGGCTTTGTATGGCTCTTGTTTTGCTGCATGGGCTTGTTCGCATTGTTCATCGAACCTGGGGTTTCTAGGTGGAGGCAGCGTCTCTGATGGCGGTCTGGCAATGCGCCCATTCCTGCTCTATTGTTTGTGCTGCTGTGGGCGGATTTTGAGAGAGCTTGGAGGAGACACGATCGGCAAAGATTCTGGCAGTCTCTTGTGATTGTAGCTTTCCGACGTCAAACTTACGTTGTGCTACGCGACTCCTATGCATTTTTGATATCCTCATTCATACCTTGGCTACAACAAGGTAGTAGTCCGAGTCGATGTTGAATCCTCGGAAGGTTCGTACGTCGTGAATACTGGAGGAGTGTCTGGCGTCGATCGCAATGTGATCAATCTGGTTGGTAGTCGATTGATCAAAAGACCGTCAGTGGATGTTGAAATGGGGGAATCGCGTGCTTGCTACAAGGAGGTTACGCCCCGCTAGGAAATCAATTAGCCTTAGTCCGTTGTCGGATGTGGTGTTATGGAGGCTATGCTTTCCTATGATCGACTCAAATATGCCCTCTTTGCCCAGTTTTGCATTAAAATCTCCTAGGACTATTTTCGTGTCGTAGCTAGGGCATTGGGTATATGCTCTGTCTAGGAGATCGTAGAATTCTTCTTTGAGTCGATCGTCCTTTTCTTTCGTTGGGGCGTGAGCGCATATTAAGCTAATGTTTCCGAATTTAGCTTTGATGCGGATTGTTATGAGGCGTTCGCTTATGTCTCGGAAGCTTAAGACTTTTTGTCGGAGTCTTCCTCGAATAACGAATCCGCACCCGAATAGGCGCTGTGGCTGTGTGTCAACTTGGATTGAGCAGGGACAGAGATCGAAGCTGGCGTTTGCCATGTTAAACGCGATCAACTTCTTTGCTCTGTTTGCTCGCTCCCTCCCTTTCAAGATATTTATTTTCTGCCTCGAAATGTGAGCATTGAAAAAATACGTGTTCTGCATCTTCTGTAGCCTCTCCACAGTTTGCACAGATAGGAGATTCATCAAGGCCAAACCTGTAAAGATATGCTCGGAAGCAGCCATGTCCGGTTAGGAACTGGGTGAGATAAAAATCTACTTCTCCGTGATGTCGGTTTATCCAACTTTGTATATCCGGTATAAGTCGATGGGTCCATCTTCCCTTTGTTGACTGATTCCATCTCTCCTGCCATATTTCAGTGCTACGCCGTCTTTCTTCCAGTTTAATATCTCTGCCTGAGGCAAGGGGTTCCTGAATTTTGGCGTCGTAGGACCTTTGCAACTCGATGGCCAAGATATCGGCTGGTTGCATTCCAGCAATTACACATATAGCATCATCCGATACCGTCCGAAAAGCGCTGCACACTCTTAGTGCGGATAGTCGGTTGGTGGAATTTACTCTTCATGCGTGGGACTTAATTTTCATCGCCTTTGTCCATATTGGTGCAGCGTACATAATTATTGACTGCGGCACTCTTGACAAAACTAGTCTTATTTGCTGCCTGGGTCCTCCAACATTTGTCATTATTCTGGCTAAGGCAGCATATAGCTGAGCTGCATTATTGCACTTTATTTCAAGGTGTTCCTTGCAGCTGAGCCTAGCGTCAATCATCACACCTAAGTATCTTATAAACGGTTTCGACGTTATATTTTGATCGCCTACCCTGATGGTGATTGTTTCCCTTTTCTTGCGGCTGCTTACTAGTACTGCTTCTGTTTTGTGATCGTTGAGCTCTAACCCGACTGTTGACATCCAGCGTCTCACTTTCCTGATACATTCGTTCCCTATGTCCTCTATTCCTTCCAGGTGTTTCGCTGCTACTACGATTGCAATATCATCAGCGAAGCCTATGATTCTTGCCTCATTGGGAATTTCTAGCCTCAGAACTCCGTCATACATAAGGTTCCACAGAATAGGACCTAGCACCGATCCTTGTGGTACTCCGCTAGATATGTGGTACTGCACTACCCCGTCGTCGGTATAGTAGAAAAGATACCGTTTCTCGAAATAGCTTTCAATTATTTTACTGAGAAATCCTGGCACCATCTTTTCTCTAAGTGAGCGTACAATTTGTCCCCAATTTGCAGAGTTGAACGCATTTTTGACGTCCAGTGTTATTACGGCACCGTATTTCTTTGCGCCTCCTGCCCATCTCTTGCCCTGAATACGTTCTTCCAGAACTGTGGTTACCCTCCGTATAGCATCGATTGTAGAACGGGCTTGCCTGAATCCGTACTGTTCGTCTGAAAGCCCCCCGGCTTCATTTATTGCCACCTCGAGTCTGTTGGCTATCATTTCCTCCAGTATCTTGCCCATTATATCTAATAGGCAAATCGGCCGGTATGGCGACGGCTCATCTGGTTGTTTTTTCCCTTTAGGCAGCAGCACTAAACGTTGTTTCTTCCATTGGTCTGGAAAGACCCCTTTGATTAGGCACCTATTGTACATTTCTAGGAATGGTCCCGTGTTTGCTTTAATGGCTAGTTTAAGGGCCTTATTTGGGATGCCATCCAGCCCAGGTGACTTATTGTCCTCGAAATGTTTGCACACCTTTAGAAGTTCGGTACTCCTCGTAGTCTAAGTGTGCCTTGATCTATCATCAAAAGGGCACCCACTCACCTAACCTAACCACCTACGTATAGTATATAAGGTTTGGAAAATCGCGAAAGGAACAATCTCGTTAAATTGAATGCTTTTGTTTTTAGTTATAAGCTTAGGTACATAGAGTAAACGTAGCTAATGAATGAATTTAGGTAATAGATAATGATAAGTGATCTTAAATATAACAACGACAGGTCAAAGATGCTGCTGGTTCTTCTTGGTTCTTCTTCTCTCAGTGGCTGATCGTCAAAAGAGGAGGAAGCATTCCCGTCGCTCGTTGGCTTCCCTTTCGATCCACGTTCTGTGGTGCATTTTTTCAGTGCAGTGGACTTCGGTGCTGCCAAATCAACATTCCTTCCGACCTACAACTCGGCCCTCCTGGTATTCAACGCCCCGTTGAATTAGGTATTAGGTCATTACTGCGTCTCAGATTATCGCGAGCAGGTTTCCGCATCTAAGGTCATCTTTGGTAAACACTGGAATTTCGAATCATCGTCGCAATGGGCTTTTCGTTTGAGGTCATCGCTGGTGAGTATTGGCTTCTGAAGTCATCGCTGTGCTGGTAGTCGTCTAAATGGGGTTATTCTTCTTAGGTCATTGCTGGTAAGTTTGTTTCATTGCATCTAAAATAATTGACGGTAATCATCTAAGATCATCGCTGGTGAGTATTGACATCTAAATCATCGCTGGTAATCATCTCAATGGGATTTTTTCGTCCAAGGTCATCGCTGGTAAATCTTTTAGATTCTTGATTATGTTCATCTAGGCTAGTTTTTAACTTCCTCAATGTCGGCAATAGTTGTGGTATCCTGACTGTACTGAGGATAACTATTTTCATCTTCCTCGGAACTTTCATCGTATGAAGACCAAGGCTTCATATAATCTGCACTCGTGCTTGTTTTCTTTGGGCCTTCGGTCTGACCAAGCTTCTCCACATCATAGCGGTCATTGAATCCGACTCTTATTACTCTGTAAGGGCCCAGAAATTTACTTACTTACTTAACGGGCGCTACAGTTCGGGGTGAACCTGGGCCTCAACCAACATGCCTCTCCACCTAGCACGATCTTTCGCGAGTCTTTTCCAATGCCGCACGCCCAGTTGGTTGAGGTCCCCTTCCACCTGTGCGCGCCACCTTAGGTGCGGCCGTCCTCTATTTCTTCGTCCCTCGGGGTTGGATTCAAAGACTCTACGGGCTGGAGCTGTGGTGTCCATTCGCTCTACATGGCCTAGCCATCTTAGGCGTTGGATCCGTAGACGCCTGACCAGACTCATGTCGCTGTACAACCCGTACAGATCGTGATTGAATCTTTCCTCCAACCCTCCTCTGTGTTTATGGGACCGAAAATCGAACGCAGAATCTTTCTCTCGAAACGACCAAGGATTTCCTCATCCGCTTTAGATAAGGTCCATGTTTCTGCGCCGTATAACAGGACCGGGATAGTTAAGGTCTTATATAAGGTCAACTTGGTCGTACGAGAGAGGGCTCTACTTCTCAGTTGCCTCTTGAGCCCAAAGAAGCAGCGGTTGGCAAGAGTAATTCTGCGCTTGATTTCGAAACTGGTGTCGTTTTTCCAAGTCACCGCGGAGCCGAGGTATATGAAGTCCTTAACTACCTCGAACTTATATCTGCCAATATGCACGTTCTGTCCAAGACGTCGGTGGTAAATGTCCTTTTTCGATGACAGCAGATATTCAGTCTTGCCCTCAATAACTGCCAAACCAATTTTTGCCGCCTCCATCTCAATACTCGCAAACGCCTCACTGACATCTCGCTGCGATCTACCTATTATGTCAATGTCGTCGGCGTATGCAAGGAGTTGCGAGGATTTGAAGTAGATTGTGCCTCTTGTATTGGCCTGTGATTTTTGCACAATCATTTCCAATACGATGTTGAAGAAATCACACGACAGCGCATCGCCCTGCCTAAATCCTTTTTTGACATCAAAACTATCGGTGAGGTGCTCACCGATTCGGATGGAGCAGCGAGCATTTTCCAAGGTCATCCTGCATAGTCTGACGAGCTTCGCAGGGATGTCAAAAGTAAACATGGCGTTATATAGCTCGTCTCTAATTACGCTGTCGTATGCGGCCTTGAAGTCGACGAATAGATGGTGCGTATCGACTTGAAACTCATTGGTTTTCTCCAGGATCTGCCGTAGTGTGAAGATTTGATCGATGGTGGACTTCCCTGGCCTGAAGCCACACTGATAAGGACCTATCAGCTTGTTTACGAATGGCTTCAGGCGTTCACACAAAACGGCAGCGAAGATCTTGTATGCGACATTAAGGAGACTTATTCCTCTATAGTTGGCGCAGTCAAAGGGATCTCCTTTTTTGTGGCCCAGAAATTTACTATGAATTTTAAGAAGGTTAGTAGGGTGTTATAGGCGGTTCAAGCGCTTTTTGGTATGAAGCGATGGTATGAAGCGATGGTATGAAGTGATGGTATGAGGGTATTTGGTATGAAGCGATGGTATGAAGGGATTTGATATGAAGCGGTTGAGGCGCTTTTTGGTATGAGGGGATTTGGTATGAAGTGATTCAGGTGCTTTTTGGTATGAAGGTGTTCTGGCGCTATGTAATTTGTTTATTTAAGTTGTGAATTTGCGTGGGGGTTAGGAAATGTATGGCGGTTGAGGCGCTTTTTGGTATGAAGCGATGGTATGAAGTGATGGTATGAGGGGATTTGATATGAAGAGATGGTATGAAGGGATTTGGTATGAAGCGGTTGAGGTGCTTTTTGGTATGAAGCGACGGTATGAAGTGATGGTATGAGGGGATTTGGTATGAAGCGGTTGAGGTGCTTTTTGTTATGAAGGTGTTCTGGCGCTATGTAATTTGATTATTTAAGTTGTGAATTTGCGTGGGGGTTAGGAAATGTATGGTGGTTGAGGCGCTTTTTGGTATGAAGGTGTTCTGGCGCTATGTAATTTGTTTATTTAAGTTGTTTTTGCGGAAATATATGGGGATGATGGCGCTATCTGTGTTGTGGTTTTGTGTGCGTGCAAGGGCGTTATCATGTAGTATGTTATGGCCGGAGCAATAGATATGTACATATTCTTACGCCTTAAAGAGATAGGTATAGAAGTATTTACTACAAGACAATATAAATATGTATATTTTTGCGGAAATATATGGGGGGTTCTGGCGCTATGTAATTTGTTTATTTAAGTTGTGAATTTGCGTTGCGGTTAGGAAATGTATGGCGGTTCTCGCGCTATTTTAAGTTGTTTTTTGTCACGTGCTGGTTGTGTGCGTGCAAGGTCGTTATCATGTGACGTATTTAGAATAGGAATAGCAATAGATATGTATATATTGTTATGCAAGGCTACGAAGATCTACTAACACATAGCATACAATTTTAAGGGGAGCAGATAAACTATATACATATCTATGTATTAGCAATAGATATGTGATGGTATGAAGAGTTTTGGTATGAGGCGGTTCAGGTGCTTTTTGGTATGAAGCGATGGTATGAAGGGATTTGGTATGAAGCGATGGTATGAAGGGATTTGGTATGAAGCGGTTGAGGTGCTTTTTGGTATGAAGGGGTTCTGGCGCTATTTAATTTGTTTATTTAAGTTGTTTTGCGTTGCGGTTTAACACATAGCATTCAATTTTAAGGGGAACAGATGAACTATATACATATCTATGTATTAGCTATAGATATGTACATATTGTTACGCATTAGGGAATCGCGCTGTCATCTGTAGTGATTTACATATATAAATATGTATATTTTGCGGTAATATATTGGGGTTCTGGCGCTATGTAATTTGTTTATTTAAGTTGTTTTGCGTAACACATAGCAGCCAATTTTAAGGGGACCAGATAAACTATATACATATCTACATATGTATTAGCAATAGATATGTGATGGTATGAAGCGGTTCAGCCGCTTTTTGGTATGATGATGTTCTGGCGCTATTTAATTTGTTTATTTAAGTTGTTTTTGCGGAAATATATGGGGATTCTGACGCTATCTGTGTTGTGTGTGTGTGTGAATCAACGTGGAAATACTTTCGCATATTAAAAAGTGGATGTGATTGATTCATTCTTGACAGTATATGTTACATATCTATGTATCTATAAATATTTCTTAGCGTTTCAAATACATATACATACATACACACACGCACATATATATAAATATTACTGGAATAGTATAAACAAATGACCCATTACATTAAAATGGTTCTGTAAGCAACAATTAATCAGTGCGAACAGCTCTATTTAATTTGTTTATTTAAGTTGTTTTTGCGGAAATATATGGGGATTCTAGCGCTATCTGTGTTGTGGTTTTATGTGCGTGCAAGGTCGTTATCATGTCACGTATTTAGAATAGTTGGTATGAAGCGGTTCAAGCGCTTTTTGGTAGGAAGCGATGGTATGAAGCGATGGTATAAATCGATGGTATGAAGGGGTTCTGGCGCTATTTAATTTGTTTATTTAAGTTGTGAATTTGCGTTGGGGTTAGGAAATGTATGGCGGTTCTGGAGCTATTTTAAGTTGGTTTTTTTTTTTTGTCGCGTGCAAGGTCGTTATCAAGTGACGTATTTAGAATAGCAATAGATATGTACATATTGTTACGCGCAAAGCGTGCCGAGTAGCGTGTGCCGAGTTTCGCTATGCCGAGTAGCGTGGGCCGAGTTTGGATTCACTCTTCTCTCTCTCTCTCTCTCTCCCTATGCTTCGCTGATTTCATGGGGGGACAAGTTTAATCATGTTCTGCGTTTTTGTTTTTTTTAGTTCCCGGTGTAAACATATTTTTCGGGACAAAACGGAAGATCATTATGTATATCGTTATGCGTTAGATCTTCGTAAGAGAAGGAGAACACACATCGATTCCGAGTAAATCGATCTGTTGGATAAACCATCGCTTTAGCAGCATCCCCATATATATAAATAGGGGAAGTTCCTGTTCAATGTGACATTGCGATAGTAATAACGAATCCGATTTAAGATACGGCATATAATTTATGAGAGCACCGTGGCGCAGTGGGTAGTGTGTTGGCCTCTGACGCCGATGACACGGGATCGAATCCCGACACATCCATGTCATCGAACGTGTTTTCACGGTGTTTCTCCTCAGCGGGGTCCTGACAAAACCTCCTGTAGTAAAAAATCGAAATGTGCCGTTCGGAACCGGCAATAAACTGTAGGTCCTTTTCACCTATGGGAAAATTAAAAAAAATTAAATCACACACAACATGGGTGATTGAGAGAAGCTCGGCTCAGGTCCTTCATGGACTCTAACGCCAACATACATACATATAATTTATTAGTGCATGTAGTTCCAATTGTGTGTGGAATAGTATAAACAAATGACCCATTACATTAAATTGTTCTGTAAGCAACAATTAATCAGTGCGAAGAGACGTCGAAGACAATGGATCCTCAAAAAGAATTAAATCAGCTTGAAAACTTTGCTTATAAGCAAACCGTAAGATTTCCAGCTTTGACTATCGGCCTACCATATAATATCGAAGGATTAAAGGTTTGCAGTACTATGTATGGAAATGCAGTTCTATGCTATCTGGAAAATTTTAAAGTAAGTTTTTTTTTTTAAAGTAAGTAAATTACAAACATATTTGTTTATTTGTCTTTTCTTATGTGTACAGGTTTTCCTTCCATCTCGATATTCTAAAATGTCTGAGACAACAATTCAAGCAATCAACAAAAAGGGATATACATTGACATACCATGGACCTGTAAATAAAACTTCTCACATAGAGATTTCCAAGAAAAATGTCCACACACCCAGATAATCAATAAATAGAAAAAAAATGTTATTCTGAAGAAAAATCAAGTGTTTTTATTTGTATTATATTTTGATTTGTTTACAACATGTCTTCCGCATTCAACATTGAATGATGCGTTAGTTCGATTACATTTTTAAATATAATTTTATACTAAACAACTCTTCTAATCTCGCCCGTAAGTGGAATATATTCTACGAGTCGGTCGTGTATCAGAACGCAATATGCTGAGGTGTTTGGAGGCAAATTTTTGTTGGTAGTAAGTTCTATTTTTATATCGATGGGTCCGGTTTTTACAGATTCATTCTGATGCATCACATCGACCACAATAATTGGAGCTACTTTTGAAAATTCCTCGCGTGATAGTAGAGGCTGAGGTTCTCGCATGTAATAGCTCTGTTGAAATTTAGCATACATATCATAGAGAAGGGCATAACGATTTCGAGTAAAGTTTATCTTCAGATCATCATATGGATATGTATAGGAATTAAGATGTACTTTTACATCTGACAAATCACAGTGCTGCAATCCGGTTGGTGTTTGAAAAATGATTAAGATAAACCGAGGTCTTTCGCTCTGCGGTGAAAGTTTCACCATCCATAAGTTTTGAACGCCTTTCGATAGAACCGGATTAAAATGACAATCCCAGCTTCGAAATGGCATTTTTAAACTCTGTCCCGAGCTTATTGTTTTGAGAATTTCCAATTTCGAAAAATCTGCCAATTGTATGTGAGGAACTTTCCAGGTGATATTCAAAATGTTTAGCTGAACCTTTTCTTTCTCCACAGTTGAGTAGACAGCATTTGCATCCGACTTCGAACGTAATAATATAAGCTCATGCTTGGAGTTCAAAACCACTTTATTAAAGTCTTCAGCAAAACCAAGAAGCATTTTAAGTGGTACGCAAAAATTAAAATAACCATTTTCAATGAATTGATCCTCCGTTGCAAACCATCCAGCATTTTTTAACATTGTACTCTCGTTATGGTTAAGCGATACAAAATTCTTAATCATCGATGTTATTCCTGCGTATCGTGTGCGGTCTACTTCGGTTGCATTGATTTCATAGCGGATTTCATCAAACAAGAACGCTACGCAGTTGTTTTTCAGTTTAACATTAGTTGATGTTGTTCCATTTTCGAGTGTTACAAATCCCTCGATATAAATGTAACTCTCACAAGGCAGCAGATAGAGGTCTTGATTCTGTATTGATATTCTAATTTCATCGTCATTTTTGTATGATTGTAAGTATGGTATGTAGCTGTGATATTCTTTCTTTATAATGCTTTCATCGTAGATAGGTTCTTGTAGAACATTTAGAACGTCATTCATGATTATTTTTTATTTTTTTTCCTTTCACTTGATCCGAAATCCTAGTGATTTTAGAAAATTTTTATTGGCTATTGTCAATTTTTTAGCAGTAGTTGCTGTTGTTGTTGTTGTTACTGTTGACGACGACGGTTTCCTTCTTGGTACTGTCTCTTTGTTGAATGACAACGAGGAAGTGATAGGAGGTCCGAAATTCGTATAGCTTTTATTGTAAATAATCATTTATCCTTTGGTCTTAAATGTAATCTGACGGTAATTGTTTCTCCACGAAAATTTATAAGATTATTGTCCTGATCGACAACTTTAACTGTAATTGAACCTATCTGTCTGACGGTCACAGGTAAATAGATTACATTTCTAGGAATTTCATCTAATTTATGCCCGGGACTTACGTGAAGGGAAAATTCATGAAGTGTGTGTGCGCTTGAACTATTTATATATGATCCGCCCACAATGTTACATTCCACACGTATTACATTAACATTTGTAATGTGAATAGGTCTGTCTGATTCATAATCAGTTTCTGCTTTTAATATTTTCTTGCTAAAGCCAAGTATTGAACCAATAGTTCGATTTTGAGTAAAATCAATAGCGTCACTAGAATAAATTTCCGTTTTGAATGTATTGTAATTGGCATCAATGAAAAGAGTCCCCGATTCGTTTATACTCTCATATTTTTTTTGTATATACCTAACGATATCTTCGAATTCATATGAGCCTACAGGAACTTCAATGATTTGATTGCGTATGTGAAATAAATTATTATTCAAGTCAATGTTGGGCACTGAATTATATGTATGGAAGTCTATTAGTCCACACTCATAATCGCGGTCTAAATCGATTGGCGGAAAGTAATCCGTAGTGAGACTCGATGAATTTCCCGTTAAAGTTAATGTTATTGACATTCTCACGATCAACTATATAATGAAATGGAAAATTAAAATACAACGCTTTTTTAAACAACATATATATTTTTTTCTATTTTTCATTGAATACAAAGGTATGTATATATGTACATATGTATGTGTGTATGTAGATATTTAATACAGGATATTATTTTTACTAATCCAAGAGTTGTGGTCGTTTGAAAAACCCAACCATTTCACGAAAACTCGATCACCCTTTGTGAATAGGATTTTTTCAACAAGATAATTATTTAAATATTGTGTTTTCATCAGTTCATATTCATAGAATCCTCCTCGGATCGCATTCCCCTGATAATCCTCTAATATATACATATGTAGCCGGATACGTATGTTTAATTGTTTTAATTTTAAAAATTTCCGTTGTCCAATTTGGTGTGTAGCCCTTCTCAAACGTATGTTTATATTTACTGATACGCACGTGATCGCCAACAAGAAATTTTGGTTTGCAATAGGTTTTCACATTGTTGTAGGCAGAGTTTAATATCAGCTTTTCATTCGAAGAATTTACATTACTTGGTCGCATTCCAATAGTCCGATGCTTTGTATTATTGTATTTCATAACTAATTCTTTGTATTCATCAAGCCACTTGTATGAACCATTATAGCTAAACTGCTTCCACATTAAACTCTTTAGGGTTCTATTAAATCGTTCGATAATTGATGCCTTTACAATGCTATACGTTGAATAGTGTTAACGCCATAATTTGTCATTAGATTTTGAAAATGTTTATTGAAGAACTCCTTTCCGTCATCGGTGTGTAAATTTGTTGGCGATCGTTTCTCCCCCACAAATATACTTCTCATAGCTATGGTGACGTCAGAAGCATTTTTCGTTTTAAGTGGAACAGCCCAAGCATATTTGGAGAAGGTATCTATGACTGTTAAAAGAAAGCGATGGTCTCTGTTAAATTTTGGAAATGCACCCATCTCAACTAAATCTGCTTGCCAGAGATCGTCTATTCCTTTCATAATTACTCGTCGTCTTTTGAAATTTCTACGAGCCTGTCTATGAAGTTCATCTACAATACGTCTCTTTTCATCGTTTTTCATATTCTATCAACGTTTTATTTTTCTATAAATTTGTTTTTCTTATTATGTTTATCCTCCAACAACTTTGTAAATTTTGGACTGCTTAATTGTTGGAAAATATAATTGTCTATTCCACTAAATCTTGTTTCAGTATATTTTATATGTGATTCTAAAGCTTTTTCGGTATCCTCCTTCAACGTGTTAATCGATTTCGTATGTGCTTCTCTCTCACTTTGAAGTTTCGCAGCTAATTTTTCAATTTCTTCAGTAAATTTATTCTTCAATAGTGTGTTATCTTTTTGAGCTCTCAAGTTCATGTGATTCACTCTATCGTTAACAAATACCTTAGAGGCTGCATCATTGTCGGCAAGGGGTAAACCTACGTTTTTTAATCGTTTAGAAAAAAAAATTAATGTTCCTATCGCGATCCAAATGAAAGCCTAAGGCACTTCTCAGACGTCTATCTTGATAATGTGTTGAACTACCAAACTTGTCAACAACCATCTTTGAAATGAATGGGTTTACATACAGATCTATGCAATTATATTGCTTTCTCTCAATTCCTCAATGATGGATACAATTTCATTGTTATGATTCGTATGACCAGCTGATTGTGATGAGATCAAAAGTCGTAATCTGTCAACTAATTCATTAGGATTATCCCAGTATATGTAATTCGGTTTCTGTGTATTTACTGTCATTAGACCAGCGCCCCTTTTTTTCCCACTGTTGAATAATGATTTTATAATCTTTGTGTATTTGATTGCTTTAGTGCCCTTGATTCGTTCGTTTTTATCATGCTTACGCTTATGAGCATTTGTTTCAACTAAAATTTCCCTATACTCTTGCAAGTCATGATCCGTATAGTGCTTTGGCGTTTTGTGAAAGAGCAATTCAAAGAGACCCGGTGTAATCGACCAGGTTTTATCATTGATGACAATCCCATTTGTGTCTAAGTCAAATTCAGCATTACCCAATTTCCATTTATCATTTCGATCTTTATATGGTCCATATACTTTATCTAATTTGTTGACCCGATCCAACGCAGTCAGATTCATTAACAATGTGTTATTTTCGTCGTTTCTATTGCTTAAAGTGCTGTTGCTATTACCACCGTCATCGTCGTCGTCGTCGTCGTCGTCATCATCGTTGCCGCTTTCATTCCGTTGTGTAGGGAAAGTGGATTCTTTACTCCTATCAAACAACTTTTCTTGTTTTTGTTTTGCTTTGGGAGTACTTGTATTAGTTTTTAATGGAATTTTTTTTAAAAATTCTGTGTCGAAATCTATATTAGTTTCAGCGTTTTTTTGCTTAACACCTTCGACTAATTCCCTGAGGGGTTTAGTGATTGGCTTAAAAGTATCCTCCAATAGGTCTGCTTTTACTAAACCATGATTTTTGATACTTTTCAATTTCTTCTTCAACACTCTCCTAGTATTTATGACGTCCTTCAGTATTTGTTCTTTCTTCTTATTCATTATCAATGCACGGGGATGTGATTAGCTGCGTTCTTATCAATGTATTATCACTACTTGAAACCAACTTATATACTAACTACAAAAGCCTTAGGGCGTAATCGTTTATAGTTGAATAAAAACATCAAATCCTTTTCTATAACGTCCGCCATCTTTAGGATCATCTTTGCATATGACAAGGAAACCATAATTATCCGTCCAACATTCACGGCAAATATTTGAAAATTCTTTGAAATTCATATCCGTACCCACATGATCATTGTACACATGTCTCATATTCATTTCATCTTGTTTAAACATTATAATCAAATTTGCATTGTCGCGTATCAGATGCTTTGGAATTCGTGTGTAAGACTGACACAAGTAAAAAGTATCAATGTTTTTGTGACGTCCCATACAAAAATATAGTCTTATATTATTTTGCTTCTCACATGCCACATCATCGAAAATCATAATAGAATCAGGTTTAGCTGCATCTGGTGCCAGAACTTGATCGTTCTCAGAGAATGTATAATATCCCATACCCTTAATGGGTTGTATTAATTCTTGTAGATACTTATATTTCGGTTGGTACAACGATTTCGAATAAATGTATACATTTTTAAACTTTAACCCGTTTGGACTCTCTATTAAACTCAACATTACATTTGTTTTACCACAGTTTGATGGACCAACTAATAGGGCTCTAATTGTATTTGGTAAAAGAGAACTATGCCTCCTTTTTTCCGATAAGCTATTTGTGGTGAAATCGATATTTCGCACCATCAATCCTTTATGTTGTCTCACGAAACGCATACTAACGACTAATTCAAACATTCGACATACATCTGTGTATAAAAGCATGTGCTGTTGATAATTTTATTTCAGTGTTAATCGTACTTTTATTTAATAAAAATGGTGCTGATTTATCGAAGATCAATCAGTCATAATAGAAACGCAATCGGAAGAGGTTTGGTGGATAAAATAATCAATAGTCTACCAATAGAACTTCATCTTCCCGGCTATCAATTTTGTGGACCAGGCACTAAACTCAAAAAACGTCTAGCCAGAGGTGATACAGGAATTAACCCATTGGATGAGGCATGTAAACAACACGATATTGCTTATTCTCAATCAAAAGATATTAATAAGCGACACGAAGCCGATCAAATATTAGCTAACAGCGCGTGGAAAAGAGTTAAGTCTAAAGACAGTAATATAGGAGAACGTGCAAACGCATGGTTTGTGACTAATGCTATGAAAACTAAAGTCAAATTCGGTATGGGTAATAATAATAATATGAGTGAAATGAGGAAGAGCAAATGCGGTGGCGCCGGGAAGAATCTCTTCAATGAAGCTATAAGAAAAACTAAAAAAAATTTACGTGAGAAGAAACCGAAAGATATGGAAAATGCAATACAAATTGCACGAAAAACTGTAAATAATGTCTTTAGGAAAAAAAAGAAATCTTCAATTCAAATTCCACGTGTAATACCAATTCCCAAAATTGGCGGTTTTCTCCCTCTCCTACCAATCCTATCCGCTCTCGGAGCAGTTGGAGCCTTGGCAACGGGTGGAAGCTCCATTTATAAGGCAATCAATGAAACCAAATCTGCTAAGAAACAACTTGAAGAAGCAAATCGTCATAATAAAACTATGGAATCCATTGCTATGGGTAAGGGGTTATACCTTAAGCCATACAAAAAGGGTTATGGCTTATTTTATAGTCCGACAGCGATGTCAAAAAACTATTAAGGAACCTACCCAAGCGGGCACTTACCGATAGAGATTTGATGAAGTACTCCAAGTTGTTGCCACATTTCAGAGGTGTATTCATGCTTGATACTCTACCGAAACGCGTACATCAAAGGGAATGCGGCATCGTTAATTTGGATTATTCTCACGGTCCCGGAACCCATTGGGTAGCATATGATAGGAATAAGAATCGCACAGAATATTTCGATAGTTTTGGAAATCTGCAACCACCAAGAGAGATTATTAAATATCTGGGCGGCGGCGGCGACGGAAAAAATATTCAATACAACTATAGTCAATATCAAAACTATGAATCCTTCAATTGCGGACATCTTTGTTTGAAATTTCTGTACAACTTAAATAATACAAATAAAAACACTTGATTTTTCTTCAGAATAACATTTTTTTTCTATTTATTGATTATCTGGGTGTGTGGACATTTCTCTTGGAAATCTCTATGTGAGAAGTTTTATTTACAGGTCCATGGTATGTCAATGTATATCCCTTTTTGTTGATTGCTTGAATTGTTGTCTCAGACATTTTAGAATATCGAGATGGAAGGAAAACCTGTACACATAAGAAAAGACAAATAAACAAATATGTTTGTAATTTACTTACTTTAAAAAAAAAAACTTACTTTAAAATTTTCCAGATAGCATAGAACTGCATTTCCATACATAGTACTGCAAACCTTTAATCCTTCGATATTATATGGTAGGCCGATAGTCAAAGCTGGAAATCTTACGGTTTGCTTATAAGCAAAGTTTTCAAGCTGATTTAATTCTTTTTGAGGATCCATTGTCTTCGACGTCTCTTCGCACTGATTAATTGTTGCTTACAGAACAATTTAATGTAATGGGTCATTTGTTTATACTATTCCACACACAATTGGAACTACATGCACTAATAAATTATATGCCGTATCTTAAATCGGATTCGTTATTACTATCGCAATGTCACATTGAACAGGAACTTCCCCTATTTATATATATGGGGATGCTGCTAAAGCGATGGTTTATCCAACAGATCGATTTACTCGGAATCGATGTGTGTTCTCCTTCTCTTACGAAGATCTAACGCATAACGATATACATAATGATCTTCCGTTTTGTCCCGAAAAATATGTTTACACCGGGAACTAAAAAAAACAAAAACGCAGAACATGATTAAACTTGTTCCCCCATGAAATCAGCGAAGCATAGAGAGAGAGAGGGAGAGAGAGAGAGAGAGGAGTGAATCCAAACTCGGCCCACGCTACTCGGCATAGCGAAACTCGGCACACGCTACTCGGCACGCTTTGCGCGTAACAATATGTACATATCTATTGCTATTCTAAATACGTCACTTGATAACGACCTTGCACGCGACAAAAAAAAAAACCAACTTAAAATAGCTCCAGAACCGCCATACATTTCCTAACCCCAACGCAAATTCACAACTTAAATAAACAAATTAAATAGCGCCAGAACCCCTTCATACCATCGATTTATACCATCGCTTCATACCATCGCTTCCTACCAAAAAGCGCTTGAACCGCTTCATACCAACTATTCTAAATACGTGACATGATAACGACCTTGCACGCACATAAAACCACAACACAGATAGCGCTAGAATCCCCATATATTTCCGCAAAAACAACTTAAATAAACAAATTAAATAGCGCCAGAACATCATCATACCAAAAAGCGGCTGAACCGCTTCATACCAAAACCCTTCATACCATCACACATCTATTGCTAATACATATGTAGATATGTATATAGTTTATCTGGTCCCCTTAAAATTGACTGCTATGTGTTACGCAAAACAACTTAAATAAACAAATTACATAGCGCCAGAACCCTCATATATTACCGCAAAATATACATATTTATATATGTAAATCACTACAGATGACAGCGCGATTCCCTAATGCGTAACAATATGTACATATCTATAGCTAATACATAGATATGTATATAGTTCATCTGTTCCCCTTAAAATTGAATGCTATGTGTTAAACCGCAACGCAAAACAACTTAAATAAACAAATTAAATAGCGCCAGAACCCCTTCATACCAAAAAGCACCTCAACCGCTTCATACCAAATCCCTTCATACCATCGCTTCATACCATCGCTTCATACCAAAAAGCACCTGAACCGCCTCATACCAAAACTCTTCATACCATCACATATCTATTGCTAATACATAGATATGTATATAGTTTATCTGCTCCCCTTAAAATTGTATGCTATGTGTTAGTAGATCTTCGTAGCCTTGCTGCGTAACAATATATACATATCTATTGCTATTCCTATTCTAAATACGTCACATGATAACGACCTTGCACGCACACAACCAGCACGTGACAAAAAACAACTTAAAATAGCGCGAGAACCGCCATACATTTCCTAACCGCAACGCAAATTCACAACTTAAATAAACAAATTACATAGCGCCAGAACCCCCCATATATTTCCGCAAAAATATACATATTTATATTGTCTTGTAGTAAATACTTCTATACCTATCTCTTTAAGGCGTAAGAATATGTACATATCTATTGCTCCGGCCATAACATACTACAT
Organism: Eumerus sabulonum; assembly: GCA_951905685.1. Lineage (NCBI taxonomy): Eukaryota > Metazoa > Arthropoda > Insecta > Diptera > Syrphidae > Eumerus > Eumerus sabulonum. The sequence continues at coordinate 246,978,243 of OX645060.1, forward strand.
GATAACGCCCTTGCACGCACACAAAACCACAACACAGATAGCGCCATCATCCCCATATATTTCCGCAAAAACAACTTAAATAAACAAATTACATAGCGCCAGAACACCTTCATACCAAAAAGCGCCTCAACCACCATACATTTCCTAACCGCAACGCAAATTCACAACTTAAATAATCAAATTACATAGCGCCAGAACACCTTCATACCAAAAAGCACCTCAACCGCTTCATACCAAATCCCCTCATACCATCACTTCATACCATCGCTTCATACCAAAAATCACCTCAACCGCTTCATACCAAATCCCTTCATACCATCTCTTCATATCAAATCCCCTCATACCATCACTTCATACCATCGCTTCATACCAAAAAGCGCCTCAACCGCCATACATTTCCTAACCCCCACGCAAATTCACAACTTAAATAAACAAATTACATAGCGCCAGAACACCTTCATACCAAAAAGCACCTGAATCACTTCATACCAAATCCCCTCATACCAAAAAGCGCCTCAACCGCTTCATATCAAATCCCTTCATACCATCGCTTCATACCAAATACCCTCATACCATCACTTCATACCATCGCTTCATACCATCGCTTCATACCAAAAAGCGCTTGAACCGCCTATAACACCCTACTAAGGTTACCGAACTGAGTCCTTTTGATCGCCACCAGATCTCCGACGTCGTACTTCTGTGCAGGTTTTCTTCTTTTGATGTAGTTAGATTCGTTTTCTTTCTGGGCTGCTTCAATTTCCCTTCTAGCATCTTCACGGATACTGTCGCGTTCTTCGTCGAATATATCCAGGAGTTCTGCAGAGTCACAACTTCGGCAATTCGTACGTCTTCTTTAGTCCTCATCCTTACACCAAACATAAGTTCGTATGGACATCTTCGCGTGCTTCTGCTTATACTGGAATTTTAGAATGATTGTACTTTATAAGTGAACTTATACCAATCTTGAGGTTTATCTAAGGATAATTTAGTGAGTATTGGAATGACAGTTCTATTCATGCGTTCCACTTGGCCGTTACCACGAGGGACACCGGTGGTGATCTTGACATGTTTTATTCCCTCTTGTTGACAATATTCATCGAAATTATTAGAGGTAAACGCGGCACCCTCGTCGGTTATAATTCTGTGTGGGTTTCCAAATCCGAACTTTGCAAATTAAGTTTTTGCAAAACTTCAGCTGTTCCCACTGTTGGGTAACAGTTGGGTAAATCCACACAAATTTACTTGATCCGTCTACTACGACAAAAATGTATTTATGCAATTTTCCGGTAGCTGCCAGAGGTCCAAGGTGATCCAGATGGTAAGTGTGTAGAGGGCGATCTTCTTTTGGAATAGGACACAGGAAACCCTCCTGCCTACCTTGCTTTTTTTCGGCGAGGATACACTTAATACAATTTCTCCTACATTTTTCAATTTTTTCGCGTAGGTTCGGGATCGAGTATTCCCGTTTAATGATTTCCTCAACCTTATTTACGGCAAAATGTCCTCGGTCGTGAATTATTTTTATAAGCTCTTTTTCCATCCCCTTCGGGACACATAACAATCGTTCACCTTGGTCGTTTACTTCGTAAAGGACACCGTTTTCCGAAACAAAGTTTTTATAGTTGCTTTGTTCTAAAATTTTTAATATGACGCTGATTCTGTCATCTTTTCGCTGGGCTTCTATTAACCTATCGACAACCTCACTCTGTACTATCATAACTAAAGGATTTCTGCTGAGGGCATCGACATGCTTCATTTGAGTTCCTGCACCATGCTCCAGTTGATAATCAAAGTCTTGCAACATGAGAGTTGGTCTTGTAAATCATGAGAGTGTGTTGCTCTGACAAAGCCGCTTTGATTTTTTCAAAAGCTTCTCTCTGCAGTTCCCCAGAACAAAATGTAGAGTCTTTTCTTAGCAAGTCACTCAATGGCTTGGCTAAGATACCATAACCTGGTATGAATTTCCTAAAATATCAAGAAAGCTTTGGATGCTTTTAATATTTTTAGGCTCTGGAAAATGTGAAACGGCTTTTGTCTTCGCTTTCGACGGATTGATACACCCTTTGGAGATTTCATATCCTAGATATTCAATCTTAGTACAAAGGAAATGACATTTTTTCCATTTGAAGTGAAGACCATGCGGAGTCGCTAATGAAAACACTTTCTCTAGATTTGCAATAGCTCCTTCGTAGTCTTTTGCAAGTACAATTAAATCATCCATGTAAATTAAGATGATTTTATCTATAATAAGCGGTTGGAATATTTTATTTATATATTTTTGGAAGATGGTTGGTGAAGTGCACAACCCAAATGGCATTTTTAACAATTCGAACTGACCTGTAGGAGTCACAAAGGAGGTAAACTTTCGGCTTTCTTCTGCAACCGAGACATGGAAGAATCCATTCTCGAGATCTAGCGTGCTGAAAACTCTGGCATCACAGAGTTATCCAACTGATCCTCGATGAGTGGAAGAGGGAAACGATCCCTAATAACCTGTTTGTTTAGCTTCCTGTAATCTACGCAAAGACGCTTTGAATTATCCTTTTTCGATGCTAACACTATTGGGCTGGCGAACGCCGAAGAGCTTTGTAGGATAATACCTTGCTCAAGCCACTCCTCAATTTGCTTATCCACAATTTCCTTTTCTAGGGGTGAAAGTCTGCGAGGGTGTTGAAATATAGGATTTTCATCTTTTAATATGATTTGCATTTCGAATGTATTTTCACTCTTTTCTGCCGGGGTATATGCTTTGACTATTTCCTTCACCTTTTTGACATAAGATTGGTCTTCCACTTGTACATCGCAATCAGCTTCCTGATATATGGAGAATGATTCTAAAAAATGATCTAAACTCTTTACCTTTACGTCATTCGTTGTGACTACAATTTGACTGTTCTTGAAAACATTTTGCCCCAGAATCATTGGTGTTGAAAGGAATCTGTCGGAAATGACGTGAACTACGTCCTCAAATGTATTGTCATCAAATGAGATTTTTGCTACGAAGCTTCCTAGGGTTTCTACTCCTTCTTCTGACAGACCCTTTAGCGACATCTTTTGGCCTGTTAGCTTTGGTGAACCTAATCGGATGAATTCATCTGTACGTATCAATGAGACCTCACTACCTGTGTCGAGAAGAGCTCTCAGACAAAAATTCAAGTCGACGAAAAAAACTGTTTTGTGGAAAGTGCCAGTAACCCCTGGTAAAACATTGGCCGTTTTGACATGTTTAGTCTCTGGTTCACTTGTGCATTGGGGGGCTTTATGACCAAATCCCCTGCACTTGAAGCATGTAGGTCCCTCAGTTTTCTTTCGACATTCGTTTGCGCGATGACCTTTAAGGCCACAATTAAAACAAATAATATTTGCGACCCCCAGTATTGGCGGTGTGTGCCTGTCTAGTCACAGCAGAAGAACCTGACTTTGAACACGATGCTTGGTTCCTTTCGGAAAATACTTGGCCTTATTGATTTGAGAGTCTTTAATACCGTCAATGACATATTGTATCAACGAACCCTCATCGAAATTTGCCCGCGCGTCTAATTCCCTCATTTTTAAAAAGTATGGCAATACTGTTTCGTTTTTCTCTTGCCTTCTAGCCATTAACTTCCTATGGATTTCAGCGCTAGACCAATTTTCGCCGAACTCCTCTATCAAGTAGCTCTTCAAATTTAACCACGTGTCCAGCCCTGGCTCGGACCGCACAGCCATTTTTGCAGACCCCACCAAAAGTCTTTTTGCAAACAGCAGATTTTCTAGACCCGACCATCTCATCAAAGTTGCCGCGCTCTCGACCTCAATCACCCAAGAATGAACACTATAATCATTGTCTTCACTGAATTCTGGAATTGAATTTGATACGTCTTGGAAGGAAGCAACGCCACGACTTCTACTTCTTAATAATTCCAGCTCATCCTGCATCAACGATACCTCTACCTCTCTACGAATCGAACTTTCTTTCTCTTTGAGTTCCTTTTCTCGTTTTTCTAATTCCCTACTTTTCTCATCTAGCTCTGCCATATCGTCAGAAATATCCAAAGCTTGTGGAGTTCGTGTAATGCTATTTCTATTTTTTCTCCCCATTTATGTAATTAATTAGATTATTTAGATTTTCCGAAATGTAAAGCGAGAAACAAACTGCATTCAACTAAGAAGAGTAATGAAAAGATTATACCGTGCGCGCCGGGTTACTTTTCTTGTCGTTCACGGTGGTATTACTTTCCCTCGATGAATCTTCTTTGGAGAGCCCACGTTGATTGGACACAGGCTGACACAGCGAGCGAACTGATTGTTTTATGTTTTTTATTGATATCCCGGTTGAGTCCCCACTTATAAGGTTTGGAAAATCGCGAATGGAACAATCTCGTTAAATTGAATGCTTTTGTTTTTAGTTATAAGCTTAGGTACATAGAGTAAACGTAGCTAATGAATGAATTTAGGTAATAGATAATGATAAGTGATAAATGTAACAACGACAGGTTAAAGATGCTGCTGGTTCTTCTTGGTTCTTCTTCTCTCGGTGGCTGATCGTCAAAAGAGGAGGAAGCATTCCCGTCGCTCGTTGGCTTCCCTTTCGATCCACGTTCAGTGGTGCATTTTTTCAGTGCAGTGGACTTCGGTGCTGCCAAAACAACATTCCTTCCGACCTACATGTATACTAACAGGTTTATTCAAACCTTTAACTGCTAGCATATAACCTGCCACTGAAAATTCCTCTTAATCTTTTTCTGATTGTTATATAACAATTTCGTTCAAGAAATCACGAAGGAACAAACTACCGTACCATTCCCCATGGCCTCTGAAGTTTCTTTATCCTTGTTTGAAAACTAGGCTTGTGGTCCTAATATACTCTTGAAGAATCACTGAGCAAATAATATGAAACAGAAATTGTGCTCTGTGAGTAAAACAAAAATCTATCAAAAGCTGTAGATACAGATAAAATAAATGAAGAGGAATCAGTATACGAGTATATAGTATATTTTCAATGTACTCGCATATCTCTATGTATTAAAGTATACCGCGAGTCCCTTGCAAATAAACAAACGACATACCTATACGTATCGTATAATGTATGCAAGTCTAACATTTGTCAAAAAGTTACATCCAAGTGTTTCCTTTATTTTGTATCCAGGTCCTTAGGAATGACGACCAGACCACCCTGGTTGTTGATGGTGTTTCGCAAAGTCGATCGTCAAGGGGGAAGGAATTTCAATTTGGCAAGTTTGCAACGAATTCTGATGTGTACGTTGGGGGAATGCCAAACTGGTGAGTTTACACTTCAGTAACATATTATATGCACGTTCGTACGCTTTTCAATGCACATGAATTCAAAGAATTATTCGTTTTAGATACATTTGCATTTGTGTGTTTTGTCTTTTCTCTGCAGGTACAACTCTAAACTGGCCCTGCTCGCATTGCCAAGCGTCATCTTCGAACCGAGGTTTCGTGGCTCGATACGGAACTTGGTGTATGCAGATCAACCTGGCGTCGTAACACGTCGCCAAGAAATGAAACAGCCTAGAGATGTTAAGGTACTTTATTCTCACAAGAAGCATAGAATATAGATAACACGAAACTAACTCGCCATTTAATCAATTAATCCGTTAAAATAGCACAAAAGTAGTAACATAGTAACGATAGTAACATTTTTCGTACACAATCTTATTAACTCTCGCGACTCACTTTCATTTCGCCCCCGCCTCCGATAGGAATTTCATTACGTGCACGAGTAGAAAGTAATTAAGGTTGCTCCATGTTATTTGGAGCGTATAATCGATTTTCTTAATTTTAAAACTTGAGCTAAGTCGGCATTTGTCTAATTTTCAATTTATTTTTACTTCCATACCAATTGTTAACACGAATAGTCGTAGTCTTTCGGACATTCCTGTTCGTTCGTTATTCATTCATCATAGCGATGTGTGTTATAGATAGCACACCCATATGTCCTTGAGAAAATAAGGCAATGGAACTGATTGAAAGCCAAGGCCATAGAACAACATTCATAGTAAGTTAAGTGCACTCATTGGTACATTGTCCTGGCCGTTGCAGGCATCAAGTGGATGGGCCACAATCATGGGCATACTATATCCGTTTGTATATAGGTACACATATGTATCAACATGGTTGTGGCCATTCATTTAATCACGTTACTTACTTTACTTCCATATACAGTTATACCTAATTAGATGCGAAAATCAATATTTAGATAGATAGATAGACATTTATTTTACGTCAGAATTTTACAATTGGTGAGTTATCGCGCAATTTACAAAAATTTGATATTTCTCTGGTCACAAGGTAAAATCGCCTAAGTCGTTTTTCCGTACTTTTCAGGAGACGTGCTTAAAGTTTTAAATTCTTCTTCTCCTTAGTGGGCGCTACAGTTCGGGGTGAACCTGGGCCTCAACCAACATGCCCCTCCATCAAGCACGATCTTTCGCTAGCCTTTTCCATTGCCGCACACCCAGTTGGCTGAGGTCCCCTTCCAACCTGTGTGCGCCATCTTAAGGGCGGCCGTCCTCTGCTTCTTCGTCCCTCGGGGTTGGATTCAAAGAATCTCCGGGCTGGAGCTGTGGTGTCTATTCGCTCTACATGGCCCAGCCATCTTAGGCGTTGAATCCGTAGACGCCTGACTAGGCTCATGTCGCTGTACAGCCCGTAAAGCTCGTGGTTGAATCTTCTCCTCCATCCCCCGTCTGCGTTTATAGGCCCAAAAATCACCGGCAAAATCTGTCTCTCGAACCGACCAAGGGCCTCCTCATCCGCTTTTGATAGTGTCCATGCTTCTGCGCCGTACAACAGGACCGGGATGATAGGGGTCTTATATAGAGTCAACTTTGTCGTTCGGGAGAAGGCTCTATTACTCAGTTGCCTCCTGAGCCCAAAGAAACGCCGATTGGCAAGACTGATTCTGCGTTTGATTTCGGAACTGATTTCGTTGTTCCAGGTCACTGTGGAGCCAATGTAGACGAAGTCCTTAACTACCTCGAACTTATATCTGCCTATACAGACGTTCTGGCCGAGACGTCGGTGTTGAGCGTCCTTTTTTGATGACAGCATATATTTAGTTTTGCCCTCGTTTACCGCCAAACCAATTTTCGCCGCCACCATCTCAATACTCGCAAACGCCTCATTGACATCTCGCTGTGATCTACCTATTATGTCAATATCGTCGGCGTATGTAAGGAGTTGCGAGGATTTGAAATAGATTGTGCCTCTTCTATTGGCCAGTGATTTTTGCACAATCATTTCCAATATGATGTTGAAGAAATCACACGAGAGCGCATCGCCCTGCCTAAACCTTTTTTGACATCAAAACTATCGGTAAGGTGTTCACCGATTCGGATGGAGCAGCGAGCATTCTCCATAGTCATCCTACATAGTCTGACGAGTTTAGGAGCTATGTCACAGGTAGTCATAGCCATGTATAGCTCGTCTCTAATTACGCTGTCGTATGCGGCTTTGAAGTCGACAAATAGGTGGTGAGTGGCTTGAAATTCATTGTTTTTTTCCAGGATCTGCCGTAGTGTGAAGATTTGGTCGATGGTGGACTTCCCTGGCCTGAATCCGCACTGATAAAGACCTAACAGCTTATTTACAAAAGGCTTCAGGCGTTCACACAAAACGGCGGAGAAGATTTTGTAGGCGATGTTAAGGAGACTTATTCCTCTATGGTTGGCGCAATCAGAGGGGTCTCCTTTCTTGTGGATAGTGCATACGATGCTGAGACTCCATTCCTCGGGCATGCTTTCCCCTAACCATATCTTACGGATGAGCTGGTGCATGCTCCCAACCAGGTCATCCCCAGCTGCCTTGAAGAGCTCAGCAGACAGTTCGCCTGCGCCAGCAGCTTTATTCGACTTGAGCTTCGATATGGAAATCATAACTTCGTCGAGGTCAGAGGGACAGAATTCTCTGCGGTCTCCGTCGATTAGAAATGGATCATTCTGCCTGACAGCGGTATATTGACTAACATCGCCGTTATACAGTCTGCAGAAGTGGTTTTTCCATATTCTCAGCATCGGCAGCGGTTCTACTACTAGGTGTCCGTTCTCATCCCTGCAGGCTTCCGTTCTGGCTTTATAACCTTGGCATGTTCGCTTTATCTGTTGATAAAACTTTCGAACGTCACGCCTGCAGTAACACCTCTCCAAATCCTCAATCGCGCGCTTCTCGTGCTCTTTCTTCTTTCTTCTAAAAAGCTTATGCTCCTCCCTTCTTTTTAACTCGTAGAGCTCACGAGCTGCTCTTGTTCTCTTATGCAGTGAGGCCTTATATGCATCCTGCTTCGCTGTATGAATCCTCCTGCACTCGTCATCGAACCAGGTGTTTCTTCGTGGTGGAGCCTTGAAACCCAAATCTTCGGATGCAGAGCTTTTCAGGGCTTGTTTGCAAAGGCTCCACTGCCGTTCTATTGATAGCGTGGAGGATTGAGGTGTATTGGAGAGCTTAAGGGAGGCGCGATCGGTAAAAGCACGAGCGGTCTCTGGCGATAGTAGCTTTCCGACGTCATAACTTTGTATTCTTACTCTACTCCGTTGCGTTCGTGATATCTGTAAGCGCATCTTGGCTACATCAAGATAGTGGTCCGAGTCGATGTTAGCCCCTCGGAAAGTTCGAACATCAAGAATATTGGAGGAGTGTCTGACGTCGATCGCGATGTGATCAATCTGGTTGGTTGTCGATTAATCAAAAGACTGCCAGGTGCCTTTGTGTATGTCGAAGTGCGGGAAGGAGATTTTGCCCCGTAACAAGACCAATCAGCCTGTGTCCGTTATAGGAGGTGGTGTCGTGTTGGCTATGTTTGGATGCTTTCCTTACCCAGCTTAACATTGAAGTCTGCTAGTACAATTTTGATGTCATAGCTGGGACATTGGCCATACCTTCTGTCTAGGAGATCGTAGAACTCATCTTTGCCGGAGTCATCCTTGTCTTCCGTGGGGGCATGAACGCAAATCAGGCTGATGTTAAAAAATGTAGCCTTGATACGGATTGTTATTAGGTGTGCGTTCACATGCGTGCGTTTTGCCTTAGTCCACCCCGAACCACAAATCCGCATCCCAACAATCGTTGCCCTCTCTCCCTATAGCAGCCGCCGTAGTAAATATCGCAGTTTCTCATCCGCTTTATACCCGGTCCATTCCATCTCATTTCCTGGATGGCGGTGATGTCCGCTTTATAGCGGTCTAGGGCGTCCGCAAGTTGTTCGGCTGCATGTGGCCTGTTTAGGGACCTAACATTCCACTTACAAAGCCGAAGATCATTGTCCTTTTTTCGTTTTTTGCAAGGGTCGTCAACATAAATCCGGTCCGTTATATCCGAGGCTTGTGGTTGTTTCGGAGTTTGTGTTTTTTTTTTACGGTTACGGCTTATTAGGCCGTAGCCCAACCGACTAATCCTGTTTTTTTTTTTTTGGCGCATGAGGCTCGCCATTCGCCCTTCCCCGTCTGCAATTTCCATAGGAAATCTCCAGATGGCACCACGAGGAGGTGGGAATAGACTTACTAACAGTGCCGCAAGATGTTCGACTGCGGTGGCTCTTCTCGCTTTTTAGCAGGCCAGCATCCGTCGGATAGATGCTACCCCTACGAGACCTTTGTTAGTCCTTTGCCATCCTTGCGTGTACCTTTACTATTACTATATTTTTAGACACATACATTTTGGGGATGGCAACAGTGTTGCTTACAAGTCACATTTATTTTATTTGTTTTGGACATAACGAAAAGAAAAAAGGAATTTAGAGCGGCATAATTGCTTGGTGTTACAACACCTATTATCATCATATGTTACGTAGTGGAAATCAGCGACCATTATACCCCTTCCTTTACATAAACGCAAGGTTCGTAAAAAAAGAATTCTGTGGCGCAGTTCATTCGTCAATTTAACTGGGCGCTACAATTCGAGCTGAACCAACAAGCTTTCCCAGCTGCCACGGTCTTTTGCCAGCTGTTTCCAGCAATACACTCACAGTTGGTTAAGGAAGGAACCCTGTATACTCCTGGAACTGGGGGTGGCCGTGGTGCAGTGGTTAACATCATCGACCGTCGAGCCGAAGGTCCATAGTTCAAATTCGTTTCATAGCCAAGAACAAGCAATTCCTATACGGAAAAAAGTATGCAACACAGTTGTGAATGGAGAGCGACCAAACGTACTGTTGCAGGCACAACACTCACAGTATATCGTCAATTGAAATTCATCCTCTGCGTATGCAATATTAACACCAAAAGTGCATGAACGAATTACTGTGAATTATAACCAACGCGAAATTTGGTCGGCTCTCGTCCTATGTAGGACAAAGCACCCCTGAGAGTAGTGAACGAACATCTACGACCCAAAAACCACTGCACTCCGTTCAGATTGCGTGGAAAAACATCAACCTGCGCGAAACTCTCCCTCTCCCTGCTACCTTCGCTCGCACAACGTTCAAAACGTTATAAGGCCTTAGCCTTGAGTACAAGTGTAACTATAAAAAAAAAAAAAAAAGTAAATGTCATACTAGCCCACACAAATTATTAACGACAATAAACATTCCACATAGAGTTGCTTATTAATGACGCAAAAACAAGATACTATAGCCACAAAATCAATAAAAAATCTTGTGATTAATTAATTAAAAAGGAAACGTCTCTCTCTTCTCGTTTCAGTGTGGCGATGGACCATGTGATCACTCTGAAATATCCAGAGAGAAGGTCACACGGGTACGTATATATGTATGTATACTTTTTTATATCTTTTACTAAAACAAAGCAAAAGGCACAATCCTTGAAGAAACCGCATAGACCATAGCTTGCTCCTGTAGTTTGCTTGGAATTGTACATAATCCCCTCGCCAATAAAGGATGCTTATATGTATATGTAGACGCATGCAAAGCTGCATGTATGTATATGAATGTAAAGGCGGTTATTATTTCCAAAGTAATTAAGCTAAATTCTTCAGACCGAGGTACAAATGGATTTTGCTTGGAAATACAAGGAAAAAAGCCAACATCCTGAATACATACTTCTGTGACCAACTTTTTTCATCCACTACCCCAAGAATGTATGTATGTAATTAGATACTATTTAACGAAGCAACACTAAGCAGTATAGGAAAGCACTTAGGCTTCTGTGGTAAACAGAAACTGTTTGCTCACACTACAGATGCACATTATTGAGATACGAGGCAACAATACGAGTACCAACAACCTACCAAGTGTCCCCTTTTGTTTCTTTACGTGTCTCTCTATTCCTATCTTCATCTATAAAGATGAGGACGTCATAGTGAGACGATAGCTCTTAATTGGAAAAATAAGTTCCGGATCTTATCAAATAATTCGTGAACTAAGGCTTCTATATGCACATGTCTCCCAAATGATTGATGAACCCTATCCCTCAAGGGTACATACAGATACGCTTCTGTACATATTCATGTATAATAACTGTATTTATGTACATATATCCGCCGGAATCAGGTTCATAATCAAGATACTTATATGATGATGTACATACATACTTTTTAAGGGCTTGCTTTTGAAACCACATTCTCGACCCTGGATGCCAGCGTTACCATTAGTTTCATGGCTCATATGCCATACATATGTATATGCCCCATGTGCTTTAAAAAAAGAATGAAAGAGCACCTTAGAAGGTATCCCCAGCAAACAAAATGCACTTTAATTGCTTTAGTGCTTTTGTTGTGGTAAAGGACAGAAAATGGATCTCCCCTGTATCTAATTTACGATACCATGTAATTCAGAGCAAATTTCATCGAGTCTTCTTCTTCTTATCGGGCGCTACAGTTCGAGGTGAACCTGGGCCTCAACCAACACGCCCCTCCAACTAGAACGATCTTTTGCATACACCCAGTTGGCTAAGTTCCCCTTCCACCTGTGTGCGCCATCTTAGGTGCGGCCGTCCTCGGTTCCTTCTTCCTTTGAGATTGGATCCAAAGACTCTCCGGGCTAGAGCTGTGGTGTTCATACGCCCGCATGGCCTAGCCATCTTAGGCATTGAATCCGTAGATGCCTCACTAGAATCATGTCGCTGTACAGCCCGTAAAGCTCGTGGTTGATCCATCCTCTCCATCCTGCGTTTATAAGACCGAAAATCACACCCAAAATCTTTCCCTCGAAACGACCAAGGACCTCTTTATCCGCTTTTGTAAATGTCCATCCTTCTGCGCCGTACACCAGGACCGGGATGTCAAATGTCTCGTATAGAGTCAACTTTGTCATTCGGGAAAGGTCTCTATTACTCAATTGCCTCCTGAGCCCAAAGGAACAGCGATTGGCAAGAGTGATTCTGCGTTTGATTGCGGAACTGATGTCGTTGTTCCAGGTCACTGCGGAGCCAAGGTAGACGAAGTCCTTAACTACCTCGACCTTATATCTTCCAATACAAACGTTCTGGCCAAGACGTCGGTGGTGAGCGTCCTTTTTTGATGACAGCATATATTTAGTTTTGCCCACGTTAACTGCTAAACCAGTTTTCGCCGCCTCCGCTTGAGTACTCGTAACCGCCACCTTGACATTTCGCTGTGTTCTTCCAATTATGTCAATCTCATCCGCGTATACGAGGAGTTGTGAGGATTTGAAATAGGTAGGTAGGTAGGTAGGACCGTAGCCTTCCCAAAAAGAAAATAAGAAGAACACACATAGGCCAGGGAGGCCCCTTGTGCAGCTACGAGGGGGCTTAGCCCCCTATTCGTGGAACCATTTTGTGCTTCTTAAGAAATTAAGACGATCAGATATCCCTACTTGCTGAACTTCGGTCAGATCGTTAAGGAAGTAAGATCCAAGGTATCGTTTCCTGATTGTGCAGAATGCCGGGCAGGCGCAGAGATGGTGATGAATGGATTCGACCTCCTCCCCGTCCAGACAGCTCCGGCAAAAATCATTCAGAGTTATACCTAGTTTTTGCGCGTGACTGCCAATAAGACAGTGTCCATTGATGACACCGATAACTTTATGGATGTCAGTTCTTTTTAGGGAGATAATACTCCTAGTCCGTTGACTGTTGAGCCAGGGCCAGATTTGCCTGGTGATGAGCAAGGAATGTCCCTGAGTCCATCTCCGGTTCGTCTCGGCCCTGGCGAGTTTATAAGATTGTGTTTAATGGTATAGGCAAAGGGTATACCCTCACAAGCCACGATTGATTGTAGCGTCGTTCCTTGTTTGGCGAGTGTGTCGGCTCTTTCGTTTCCTGGAATGTCGCTGTGTCCCGGTACCCAGATAAGTTGTATGTTGAACTGTTCGGCCATCTCGTTAAGAGATAGGCGACAGTCGAGACTAGTTTTTTGTTGTGTACACACAGTCGAGTCCTACAACGACTTTAAGGCTGCTTGGCTATCCGTGAGAATGCGGATATTCGTGGTGGATATCATGTTCCACTTAAGCCAAGACAAAGCCTCTTTTATTGCCAACAGTTCCGCCTGGAAAACGCTGCAGGGATATGGTAGTTTTAGAGCTTTGTTCAGCTTAAGTTGTTTGCAGAATACTCCACTACCCATCCCGTCTTTGGTTTTAGACCCGTCAGTATAGAAGTCTACGCAGTTTCTGCGAGGTTGGGTCTGGCGAGTCCAGTTTTGTCTGTCCGGGTAGGTCGTTGTAAAGTTTTTTTTCCAAAACTGTGGTGGGTTCTGTGATGTCCAGGTTTTCTGCCATAGTTGACCTATTATTCAGGATGGAGGAGTGGCCAGTGACATAGCTCGACTAGTTCGAGTTGGCTTTAAGTCTAATGGCCGTTTGTGTAGCAATTTGTTTGCCGAAAATATCGAGTGGTGTAAGGTCGAGTATCAGCGCAGCCGTTGGTGTGGTCCTGAGGGCCCCGGTAATGCACATACACCCTAACTTTTGTACCTTCTCGAAATGCTTGAGGTATGTTGTCTTGTCCAGTGCTGTCCACCAGACTGTTACTCCATACATTAGTATGGGTCTGACGACCGTGATGTAGAGCCATAGGGTGATCTTGTGGTTGAATCACCATTTTTTCCCTATGGCTTTCTTGCATGTGTAGAGAGCTATAGTTGCTTTTTTAGCTCTTGATTTAAGGATTTGAAATAAATTGTGACTCTTGTGTTGGCCAACGATTTTTGCACAATCACTTCCAACACGACATCGTCCTCTTTTGACATCAAAACTATCGGTCAACTCTTCATCGATTCGGATGGAGCAGCGAGCATTGTCCAAAGTCATCCTGCATAGTCTGACGAGTTTAGCAGGGATGTCAAAGGTAGACATGGCGTTGTATAGCTCGTCTCTAATTACACTGTCGTATGCGGCTTTGAAGTCGATAAATAGAGGGTGAGTGTCGGCTTGATATTCGTTTTCTTGGTTTTTTCCAGGATCTGCCGTAGTGTGAAGATTTGGTCGATGGTGGACTTCCCTGAAACCACACTGATAAGGACCTATTAGCTTATTTCCAAAAGGCTTTAGGCGTTAACACAAAACGGCAAAGGGGATTTTGTAGGCGATGCTAATGATTCCTCTGTATCCTCGGGCATGCTTTCCTCTGACCATATCTTACAGATGAGCTGGTGCATTCTCATAACCAGATCAACTTCAGCTGCTTTAAAGAGCTTAGAAGGCAATCCGTCTGCGCCAGCAGCGGTATATTGACTAACATCGCCGTTATACAGTCTGCAGAAGTGATTTTTCCATATTCTCAGCACCGACTGCGATTCTACTGCTAGGTCTCATCCTTACATGCTTCCGTTTTGGCTTCATAGTCTTGGCATGTTTGCTTTCTCTGTTGATGAAACTTTCGAACGTCATGCCTGCAGTAACACGTCTCTAAATCTTCAATCACTCGCTTCTCGTGATCTTTCCTTTTTCTCCTGAGCTCGTAGAGCTCATGAGCTGCTCTTGTCCTCCTATTCAGTGAGGCTTTTTGTGCCTCGCAAAGGTTCTACTGTTGTTCTGTTGACTGCGTGGAGGGTTGAGGTGTATGAGAGAGCTTAAGGGCGACACGATGGGTAAAATTAGCTTTCTGACGTCATAGCTTTGTATTCTTACTCTACTCCGCTGCATTCGTGATATCCGTAGGCGCATCTTGGCTATATCAAGATTGTGGTCCGAATCGATGTTAGCTTCTCGGAAAGTTCGAACATCAAGAATAGTCGAGGAGTGCCTGACTTCGACCGCGATGTGATAAATTTAGTTAGTGATTGAGTGATCTGGCGACCACCAGATGCCTTTGTATATACATATATGCTGAGATGCGGGAAGCGCATACTGGTTAGAGGGAGATTTCGCTCCGTAGCGAGATCAATCAGCCTGTGTTCGTTATCGGACGTAGTGTCGTGTAGGCTGTGTTTGTCGATAACTCGTTCAGAGATACTTTCCTTACCCAATCATTGTCCTTCATTAAGTATAGTAAAGCAATTTTGTATCGTACGCAGATTGAGAAAAGAGTAATTATTATCTTTTCCTTTTGATAAGCCTTGCCCTAAAAGTAGAAGACGTTTACTGACAACGTCCATAAAAAAAATCAGGTTTCCTATTCTCTTTTAAATTCCTCTTCCTTCATATAGCCAAGTACCTTATACCCTTCTTGATCAAGGTGTTATGCATATAGTACATGTATATCAAGCTCACTATATCCTAACATTCAATTAATGATTCCATACCTTTAGCGCACTCTTGCCCATTTTTCCTTGAACAGGTCTTCTTAGGGCCAGATGCTTGCTTTTGTTTAGTCAAATCATAAATCAAATCCTTCCCAGAGCACAGCACAACAATTGGAACCCTTTGACATGAATTGATATTCTATAAGTTTGACATTTACAATTTCAGGGATTACGCGGAGGAAACATGACAGATGCATGCGAACGTCACGACCCTTGCCAACACGGAGGCATATGTATATCAACGGATTCAGGCCCAATCTGTGAATGCAGAAATTTGGAATATGAAGGACAATTCTGTGAGAAAGGTAGGAACTATCTTTTTTATACTAATACTTGTACCCTTATTTATTCTGAATGTTAAATAATAAAGCTTGGCTCTGGCCCTTCGTGGGCTGTAACACTACCAAAGAAGTAGATGACGTAGAGGTGTTTTTTTTTTAGGAGTATATACATTCAATATGAAATAAAAGCCTTGAAGCTAGCGTTTATGTCTATCGTGTCAGCTTTACTTAATAGATGATTTCATGCCATTTAATCTGATCGCGAAGTCCAATTTTCGAGAGCTTTATCGAGCAACTGGGGCCAAATATCAGCAATAATACGGCGAATTTTGACTTCCAAATCATTCAACGTCTCGGGCCTATCGGCATAAACTAGTGACTTCCCATACCCCCAAAGAAAGTAATCTAAAGGTGTTTTCCACAAACATGTGGACCACTTTCTCCGCGGGACTGACGTTAGGTATTACTTCGCGGGGCTTATTAGCGACTTACGCTATATTTCGGGTGGCGGCCTCTTAAGCTCTTCTCTCTGCTTCGGCATGCTGTAGCCTCGAATGGACTAACCCAACCTACGAGCACAGCCCATTCCAGTTATCTACCGAGTCCATCATGTAAGGGACCAGGTTTTCGGAGCACGGTATGTCTATCTAGCACAAAGTGAATACAGCCAGAATCTACATGCTCTAAGTCCTCTTCGGAATTTGGACTTTGTGGACACAGCGGCAACATATATAAAGATACTTTCAATAGCCAGACAGAAACTGCGAAAGGTGGTAATTACAGTCTCCTACCGTTCTTGATGTTCAAGTCTCGATAGCTCGAATGAGCCCATTACGTCCACCTCCCCTTGGTGGAGGCGTCCCATCTGGCATGCGACATTGCTAAGGATGTTGCCCGTTCTTCTACTCTTATACGCTTGACCTGCTGCCAATTAGACACTTGCCTGCTTGAACTCGTCTGATTGGATGTCGATGGGTAGCATTCCTGCTATGACGAACGTTGCGTCATCTGAGATGTCTTTATTGCTGATTACCCTTACTGCACAGAGTCTATAGACTGGACGCCGTGGCGCAGCGGTTAGTGTTTTGGACTCTGACGCACGATGAGCGAGTTCGGATCCCGATAACACCAACGCGGCGTCCCTCCTCGGCGTAGTATACTTGCCATCCAAAAGCCTCTCGACTCAAGAGTGTAGGTCCCTTTCACCTGTGAAAAAAATAAAAGTCACACACAGCATAAGTGATTGAGAGAAGCTTGGCTCTGGCCCTTCACGGGCTGTAATGCCACCAAAGCAAATCTATAGACTGGCGTCATCTCTCGTTTCCGTCATCTTACTTCGAGTGCTCCAGCCCAAATTGGGGCAGCGTACAGTAGGACTGAACTCACAACTCGTGAGAGTAGGACTCTACGCGCATATTTGGGAGAGTGCTCCTTGTATAAGTGATGCCTTCTCGCTGGCGTACCTCATGTGTTCCCTAAACGAGAGCTTGTTGTTCAGCTTAAAACCTAGGTACTTCATTGATTCCTTAGACCTAATGGTCTGATCTCCGACTAAGAAGCTTGAATGTTCCACTTCCGTATTCCAACGGAAAGCGATTATCCTAAAACGCCGTCGTAGATAATATTCCGCAGGAGAGATCCGAGGACTGATCCCTGTAGGATTCCCGCCGTTATACAGTAGAACATGTTGTTTTCGTCGGTATAGTGCATAAGCTTTCTGTTGCTGAAATAGTCCATGACTATCTTCAGACAATAGGGTGGTACCCTTGGCAATTAGAGACCCTTGTATCTGCAACCAGCCGATTTAAAAGCGTTTTTAACATACCCACTGCACAATAGTGCTTCTCACCTTCTTTCCATCTCTTTCCTTGAATGGCGTCCATGGCTAGGTTTATTACAGATTATGGCGTTGATCGTTGAACTTCCTTTTCGGAAGCCGTATTAGTTGGTTGAAAAAGCACCATTAGCTTCCGCCACAGCCTATCATAGATAACTCGTTCTAGCATCTCCCCTATAGTGGGCGATACGAGGATGGTTCTCCAGGTTCTCCATGGTTCTTTCCTTTTGGCGGTAGAACCAGGTGCTGCAATTTCCACCGTGTGGGGAACACCCTCTCTTGTAGTCATTTTTCAATCGTATGAATCCCATCTGGTCCGGATGCTTTGTTATTCTTTACCTTACAGACAGCTTTATGTAGCTCTCCTAAGGTAATTTTGAGAAAACTCACCCAGCTAATCCTCGCCTTGTTGTTACTGGTGAGCGTTTGCCTCTGTGGGAAGAGGTGTGCCACTATTTGTGTAAGCATTTCAAGGTCGGTAATCGGCGGACCTCTATTGCTTTTTACCCTCTAGCTAGACGATCATCACGCCTTATTGCCAGAGTCTATGTTTGCCTCCTCGCAGAGTTTTTTGAAGCACCTTCTTTCTTTCATGGCTTTTTTAAGTACGCCTATCGCTAGCTTGAATTGGAAAAGCCTTTCCTGAAAGTTAGGTCTATTTCTAGATCGTTGAGATTTTCTTCGTATTGTGAGACAGTTCGCTCTTAGCCTTTGGTTATCCTCGTTCCACCAGTAACTCGGGGAGCCCATTTTGCTGGGTTTCGTCCTGGGCATCGCTGCGTCGCATGCTGTAGTTAGCACCTGTTTCACACCCCTCAGGACTTCTTCCAAAACATCGTTGTCAAAGAGCGTGTCTTTCCACCCGGGACCTGTTTGGTTTGGACGCTGTTTCCGTTTTCTCTCGCCGATTTCCATTATAATAGATGTGCGTGTAGTCCTCGCTTACTCTCCATGTTATATTGTTCGTGAGAAAGTTACACGCAAAGGTTATATCGACTTTTATCGACCTACCAGCCTTGAAGGTACTTGTAGCACCTGTATTAACCAGGTTTACACCTAGAAGCGCAAACGTTTCCAGAAGAATTCTTCCCCGTGCATCCGTGTGTCTGCTATCCCACTCCGCGGAGTAGGCGTTTAAGTCTCCCGCAATTACAACTGAGGGCTTACCTTTTGCATCAGTTACGATATTCTTTAGTAGACTTTCAAACTCCTCTAGTGATAGTCTACGGGGAGCATAACAGCCATAGAGGGGAATTCTATTTATCCTGGCAGTCACGAAGTAATTAGCCGGTTAACCTATTTCCTGGGTCTTCCGCAGGCCCAAATAGCAGCGGTCATTGTGTTGTCGTTTGTCTAATGCTTTATATGGCTCACTTATACCTGGTACGTTTACCTTTCTCTCGTGCATCGTCTGTGCCAGTAAGTCTTCTCCGGCTGCGCAGTATTTTGTTTTCTGAGTTTTCTTATCTGGAAACTTTGCACCAGAAACACATAGCTTGTTTGATACATAGTTGAGCAATGTGGCCTTCTTCTACGCACTTTCTGCACTGTTTCGAGCGATCTTGTGGCGCTTACTTAGGTGGCGCTACAGTCCGTGGAGAACCTGGGCCTCAACCAACAAGCGTCTCCAGCTGGCACGGTCTTTGGCCAGCTGTTTCCAGCGCCGCACGCCCAGTTGGTTAAGGTCCCCTTCCACCTGCGTGCGCCAGCAATGATGCGGCCGTCCTCTGCCGCGCCTTCCTTCCGGAGTGGATTCGAAGACTCTTCGGGTCGGAGCTGTATTTTCCATGCGCTCTACATGGCCTAGCCAGATTAGGCGCTGTATTCGTAGACGTCGTACCAGGCCGATGTCGCTGTACAACCCGTACAGTTCCTCGTTATATCTCCTCCATACACCGTTTGAACAAACGGGACCGTAGATAGTGCGCAGAATTTTCCTCTCGAAACGACCAAGGGCATCTCCATCCATTTTTGTTACGGTCAAAGCCTCTGCGCCGTAAAGGAGGACTGGGTCTTATATGGTGTCATCTTGCTTTTCCGAGAGAGGGCTCTACTTCTCAATTGCCTCTTGAACCCAAAGAAACAGCGGTTGGCAAGAGTGATTCTGCGTTTTATCTCAGCGCTGGTGTTGTTATCGCTGGTCATCAGTGAGCCAAGGTAGACGAATTCCTTGACCACTTCAAAGTTGTATCCGCCCATGGTGACGTTCTGGCCAATACGTCGGTGTTGTCCGTCTCTTTTAGATGAAAGCAGATATTTGGTTTTGCCCTCATTAGCCTTGAGACCTTGAAACCCAGAGATAGTATACATACAGTGTCGGTCAAAACAAAGGGAACCATGCTTTCAATGCACATTTTTCTCAAATATATATTAAGATACATGAAAAATATAGGTCAAAGTTTATAAATGTTAATAGTAAAAACAAAAGTAATTCATGGGCCAACAAATTTTTTGTTTATACGAACAAAAAACAAAAAAACAAAAGCAAGTAAAAAAAAAGAAACTCCAAACACTCAGTATTTACTCAGGTCAAAACAAAGGGAACTTCAAGGATAATAAAAGCAAAAATATTCTTTCAAGAAAAATTAATATTAATATTCTTATTTTTATATAATTTTATTATTAATATTAATATTTGGTGGAAAATCCGTTGTTTTTTATGACTTCGGCGCATCGTTTGGGCATTGAGGAGATTAGATTTTCCACAGTTTCCATAGAAATGTTTTCCCACTCATTACTGATAACGCTAAATAATTCCTCAACGCTTCTCAATATTCCGTGTCTCCTGACCTTTTGATTAACAATTTCCCAGAGATTTTCTATTGGGTTCAGGTCAGGAGATTGGGCAGGCCATTTCAGAACTTCAATTCCCTTCTCCTGTAACCAATGTTTTACGACTTTTGAGGTGTGCTTGGGGTCGTTGTCATGTTGAAATCTCCATAGTAATGGCATATTTTCATCTGCATATGGATACATGACATTTTCTAGGATGTTTTTGTATCCAAAACGATCCATAATGCCGTTGATTCTATGGAGTGGACCCGCACCATGTCCTGATACACAACCCCAAACCATCACACTCTTTCCGCCCCCATGTTTCCACGTTGGCACACAATATCTCGGACATAATCTTTGTCCAACTGGTCGTCGGACACGTCGCATGCCATCTGAATCTTTTAAATTGAACTTGCTTTCATCCGAAAACAAAACGGCTTTCCAACGCTGAATTGGCCAGTTCAGGTGAGTCTTAGCGAACTCCAAACGTGCCCGTCTATTCTTCTCTGAAATGAATGGTTTTTTTACTGCCCTGTAACTTTTCAATCTCGCCTCCCTCGCCCTTCTTTTAATGGTAGATTCACTGATATCTAATTGAAGTTCGTTTAAAATAGCATTCGAACTAATAAATGGATAAATTTAAATTTTTCGGATAATTAAATTATCCGTTCGAATTGTCGTCTTCCTTGGCCTACCACCTTTATGAACTGTTTCAATGGACCCAGTCTCATTGAATTTCTTTAGAAGTCTGCTTCTAACGGCTTTACTGAGTGAGTATTTCTCCCGGAGTTGCTTTTGCGTCAATCCCTTCTGGAAATCGTCAATAATTCTACTTTTAAATGCCGCATTATACTTGTTTCTGGCCATTTTTGTTTAAAAGTTAATTAAAAAATGATTTTGCAATAAGCGGACAGATTTTCAACCATTCAACACGCCACATCAATTGAAAATGAATTTGTTTTCATTAAAGCAATGAAAAAAAAATTCCAAATTATTGGATACAAATTTAGAGGGGAAAAAATTCAGGGAGACACCGAGTTCCCTTTGTTTTGACCTGAGTAAATACTGAGTATTTGGAGTTTCTTTTTTTTTACTTGTTTTTGTTTTTATGTTTTTTGTTCGTATAAACAAAAAATTTGTTGGCCCATGAATTACTTTTGTTTTTACTATTAACATTTATAAATTTTGACCTATATTTTTCATGTATCTTAATATATATTTGAGAAAAATGTGCATTGAAAGCATGGTTCCCTTTGTTTTGACCGACACTGTACATATACATTCAATAAGTACACTGACGAGGTGTGTGCCCAAATTCGAGGCTACTGAAGCATCTGGTTAGATTCCTGCGTATGCGGCAGATCACCCAGCCGATCTTTACCTTACCCAATTATTGGATCTTATTTCTGCTCTCTACTGGGGGCCTAAGGTTGCAACTTGCCTAGGCTTTCCTTAGGCTAAGTACGTCGGCCTCATTGCAGATGTCATTCCTTGTGGTGACCTCGTCAATGTTTTTGATCTAAAGAAGTCAGATCACAGGATCGTGGAGGCCAGTTCACAGGTCCATTATGCGAAATTATGTGCTTAGCAAATGTTTGCCGTGTCGCATGCTGTGCCATTGTGTTGAAACTAAAGCTCTGTCACGTTAAAGCCATTCAACTGAGAAACGAAGAAGTCAGAAACCATATTTTTCACAGCGCCCTCCATTGACGGTAACATTCTGGCCGGCATCTCCACTCCAAATTTGGCAACTTTGCTTGTTTCCGTATCCATTTAACCATTAAAATGGCCCACATCGGGGAACAACATTTTGGTTTGGAAACGAGGATCAAGCTGAATCAGGCGGTTTCAATTCTTGCACTCTTGCTGCAGCTTTGAAGCTTTTAAGCCAAGATCTTTCGGTAAAATTTTCCACAAAATGGATGGGCATGGCTCCAATTGCTGTGCACGATGGCGAATCGACTCATTCGGATTCTCCTCAACTTTTTCTGTTTGTTGTCTTTCCGGATGCGTATTATCTGACTACTGGAGTGTATGTGGTGCGAAAACGATTGATCGCGTTCCGAATAACTTGCTCAGATGGACGATTATGTCGACCGTTAAATGCACGTAGCGCACGATAAGTTTGGCGAACCATGGTTTTCAAAATAAGATTTCAAAATTTGCACGCGTTGTTCTGGCGTTAATATACTCGCCGTAAATTGGCAATAAATACTTCGAACTACAAATCAACTTTCAACTGTCAAATTGACAATCTGTGGAGACGGTGTTGCCAGTTTAAAAACCAAACCTCTGAAAGAACGCTCTTTATATCAAGTCCTAAAATGTGGTTGATCAAAAGCCTGCAAGCTTCCAAGACAATAATCAATATATTTCTTCGTTATATTATGCTTCAGTTTTCATTTAATTAATTTTAATTATAGAAAAAGCACCGTCAGAAGCAACATTCCGTGGAACTCAATTCCTATCGTACGACCTCGGACAGACAGGAGCCGAACCGATTGTCAGTGCGCAGGATGCCATTACACTGTACTTCCGAACACGGCAGCCTAATGGGTTATTATTCTACACGGGTATGATGAAGAAAAACTTGTTGAAGTTCTCGCTGATTGATTTTTAAACATAACCTTAATGCATTACTAGGACATGGCACAGACTATCTCAATTTGGCTCTTAAGGATGGAGGGGTATCTTTAACGATGGGTCTCGCCAATGGTAAGCAAGAGATGCACATCAAGCCCTCAAAGGTACGCTTTGACGACCACCAGTGGCATAAAGTCACAGTTCATCGAAGGATACAAGAGGTACACTATCCCATATAGATATTGTCTATTGCCGGATAGATATTGATCACACTTTCTGCTTTTATTTCCAGATTTCGGCAATCACCAGTTTCTGCAGGGTAAGAAGCCAATTTTCCTTTTCTTGGATATAATGTCTGTCCTTTAATAACTAAGTCGTCAATTTGTCCAAACTTGAATCTGTGGATCATTGTACGAGAATTACATTTTTTTCTATACGTAGTTAGGGAATCTATGGGGAGAAGGGAGCGAACAAACAGAGCAAAGAAGTTAATCGCGTTTAACTTGGCAAACGCCAGCTTCGATCTCTGTCCCTGCTCAATCCAAGCTGACACACAGCCTCCGCGTGGCCTCCCCTGGATAGCTATACTGGCACCCGCCAGGTAGTGAACCAATGTGTGCAGCGACCCGACCCCTTGTTCCTGGGGAAACAGGAACCTGGAACTCCAGGTTGGGGGTTGCGCTTAGGGCTAACATCCCTATCGCTTAAAACAAACATTTTGTTCAGAGACAACCAATAGCCTCGGATACTGACGGATTACATGTTGACGACCCCCGCAAACGTCAAAAAGGAAACGAATTTCGGTTTTGCACCTGGAACGTTTGGTCCCTCAACAGACCAGGTGCAGCCGAACAACTGGTCAACTCTTTGGACTGCTATAAGGCAGACATTACCGCGCTCCTTGAAGTGCGATGGGATGGGCCAGGCAAAAAGCGGATGAAAAACTTTGATATATACTACGGAAACTGCTACAGAGAAAATAAACAACGCTTATTCGGATGCGGATTTGTTGTTCGAGGCAGACTCAGGAAAAAAGTCTTAAGCTTCCAGTATGTAAGCGAACGCCTCATAACTATCCGCATCAAGGCCAATCTCGGCAATATAAGCTTACAATGTGTCCACGCCCCCACAGCGGAGAAAGATGAGCGACTTAAAGACGACTTCTATGATCTCCTCGGCAGAACGTATGCGCAATGTCCCAGCTATGACACCAAAATCGTTCTAGGAGATTTCTGCTCTTGCTCTTTTATGCAGCGAGGCCTTATATGCACCCTGCTTCGCTGTATGAATCCTCCTGCACTCGTCATCGAACCAGGCGTTTCTTCGTGGTGGAGCCTTGAAACCCAAAACTTCGGATGCAGAGCTTTTCAGGGCTTGTTTGCAAAGGCTCCACTGCTGTTCTATTGAGAGCGTGGAGGATTGAGGTATATTGGAGAGCTTAAGGGAGACGCGATCGGCAAAAGCACGAGCGGTTTCTGGCGATAGTAGCTTTCCGACGTCATAACTTTGTATTCTTACTCTACTCCGCTGCGTTCGTGATATCCGTAATCGCATCTTGGCTACTACAAGATAGTGGTCCGAGTCGATGTTAGCCCCTTGGAAAGTTCGAACATCAAGAATATTGGAGGAGTGTCTGACGTCGATCGCGATGTGATCAATCTGGTTGGTGGTCGATTGATCAAAAGACCGCCAGGTGCCTTTGTGTATATCGAGGTGCGGGAAGCGCGTACTGGCTAGAAGGAGATTTCGCCCGTAGCAAGATCAATCAGCCTGTGTCCTTTATCGGAGGTGGTGTCGTGTAGGCTATGTTTGCCGATAACTTGTTCAAAGATGCTTTCCTTACCCAGCTTAGCATTGAAGTCTCCTAGTACAATTTTGATGTTATAGCTGGGACATTGGGCATACCTTCTGTCTAGGAGATCGTAGACCTCATCTTTGCCGGAGTCATCCTTGTCTTCCGTGGGGACGTGGACGCAGATCAGGCTGATGTTAAAAAATGTAGCCTTGATACGGAAGGTGTGCGTTCACATGCCGAAAGCTTATGACTTTTTGCCTTAGTCCACCTCGATCAACAAATCCGCATCCAAACAATCGTTGCCCTCTTTCCCTATAGCAGTCGCCGTAGTAAACATCGCAGTTTTTCATCCACTTTATACCCGGTCCTGGATGGCGGTGATGTCCGCTTTATAGCGGTCTAGGGCGTCCGCAAGTTGTTCGGCAGCACGTGGCCTGTTCAGGGACCTATCATTCCACGTACAAAGCCGAAGATCATTGTCCTTTTTTCGATTTTTGCAAGGGTCGTCAACATAAATCCGGTATATTATATCCGAGGCTTGTGGTTGTTTCGGAGTTTGTGTTTTTTTAAGGTTACGGCGCAAAAACACACGGCGCAGGAGGCTCGCCATTCGCCCTTCCCCGTCTGCAATTTCCATAGGAAATCTCCAGATGGCACCACGAGGAGGTGGGGATAGGACTTACTAACAGTGCCGCAAGATGTTCGACTGCGGTGGCTCTTCTCGCTTCTTAGCAGGCCAGCATCCGACGGATAGATGCTACCCCTACGAGGCCTTTGTTAATCCTTTGCCCCCCAAGGCAAAACCACTGCGTAAGCTTTTCACGCTGATAATGAAATATCTCGAGTCGCAGATCCACTGGTGATTTGATGGCATATCTTACGGAGAAGCGGAACCGTTCGCTCCACCAGGCGGGTGAGAGCAAAATAGTTGCACTTGCTATTTCGAAAGCATTTTACAGAGTTTGGTATAAAATTCTTTTGTCGAAAATGCGTGTATTCGAGATAGGTCACTCCCGTCTTCTAAAGATTCGAAGCTTCCGTTCGTATCGTAAAATTAAAGTTGTGTAGGACGGATTCAAGTAAATGCTGATGTTCCCCAGGGCTCCATTTTGTCTTCTATAATCTTTCTCAGTTTTGTAATTGATCTGTTGACTGTTACTTCTAATCCAATTCACTTATTTGCCGACGACAATACCCTCAGCTTCCCATATTCGTTCCCTTCTTTACGAGCTTGCATTTCGGTTATAAATAGTGAGCGACAGCCTATGTTAAGCTCATTAAATTTCGATATCCACAGCATCATCCAATGGGATAAAAACAATAGAGTGGAATTTGATGCTTCCAAAACACTGCTGTCTTCTGTCGTTAAAGCTTAACACTGCCCCAATTCCATTATCCATGAATGGCACTTCCATCTCTGAAACCGACAAGCTTTTTACCTTTTTTCTAGTGCTACTAATAGCAATACGGCACTGCGACCTTGGCAGATCTATTGTGCCTGCTAGCCGAGTAGCCTCTCCACCTCTATAATGAAGTTGAGAATGCTTCTCGTAGGAGCCAGGATGATCCCCTCAGGAGTCATAACTTCACTGAGAGGGATACGCTTCCTAAGATGACAGAGAGCAGCACACTCATAGGATGTGTTATGCCATCTCATGGTCCTCTAGACAGAGCCGAAACTCAGTTTCAGACAAGAGACTAATTTTGTTTAGATGATATCTCAGACCGCAGTGTCCCGTTAGATAGCTGACTAGTCTTCTGATATCCCCTCTATTGATTTTGAGTATGTCAATAGGGTGTTTGTTCAGGGGTCGTATAAGTCGTTTAGGTTGACGGAGTCCCCGAACATTGTTCCAGAAGGACAGGTGTTGCGATTTTTCCCACTTGTGGAAGCGGATGGAGCCATCCGTGTACCACCTGAGTCCTTTGACATTTAACAGGGGATCACTGTTTTCCCATGCTGAGCGGTTTGGGATCAGTATTTCAAATCTCTTGTCAAAGGTGAAGGTGTGTGGCAATGCGTCCGAGACTGTAGCTTTTTACCTTTGTTGGAACGATCACATATTTAGTGTCGCCATGGATCCCGCGAAGTGCGATCCCGCACCCACCGATCGGGCTACAATTTTTAAGGTGTTCATTCGTCCTAAGTTCGAATTGACGCGCTACCTCGTTCGGTCTTCCCCCCTTAATACAACATGTAGATATTTAAGACGAAAGTTGATAGGCACCTCCTCTCCCTCCCCCTGAGCATACTCCAATTGTAATGCTGCTTCTCGCACATCTTCCTTCTCGAACAATCGTAGAATGTTTGTTGTCCTCTAGTCCACTCGTTTTACCTTGAAATGGTCTCCTTTTACGTAGGTGTAGGAAAGAAAGACGATTGACTTGTCAATATTT
Source organism: Eumerus sabulonum (assembly GCA_951905685.1). Classification (NCBI taxonomy): domain Eukaryota; kingdom Metazoa; phylum Arthropoda; class Insecta; order Diptera; family Syrphidae; genus Eumerus; species Eumerus sabulonum. The sequence continues at coordinate 247,005,514 of OX645060.1, forward strand.
ACAGTTGGTTACAGTGGTTGATGATGTTTATACGGATCACTCCCATATCGCTGGCAAGTTCACTATGCTCTCTTCATCAAGAGTATACGTTGGTGGCTCGGTAAATCCCCGCGCACTCTTAGGTGCACGAGTACATAACAACTTTGTCGGATGTCTACGCAAGGTAGGATGATGCAGAATGAATTTATGAAATCCTTAAAATCTTACAATCAATAGGTGGAGTTCTCGGCAGATACATTATGCCTAAATCTAATTGATTTGGCAAAAAGCGGTTCAAAACTAATTCAAATTGCCGGAAATCTTGAGTATCAGTGTCCAGTTGGCGACCCGCAGGATCCGGTTACTTTTACTACAAGAGAATCCCATTTGGTAAGTGTGACTTTTGGTTTTTTGATGCCACTGTATGTGTCAAGATATCGATTTTTTAAATGACGAAATAGGTATTACCACCATGGGAAACTGGGAAGCAGAGCTCTATATCGTTTAAGTTTCGAACTAAGGAACCAAATGGCCTGCTTATCCTGACGACAGGATCACGACCACCCAGAGCAAAAAACGTAAGTTTATATCAAAGCATAGAAAAATCTAAATATCTACAAATGCGGTTATGATGCAGGCTGTTCTATTCGCGGTTGAATTGTTAAATGGCCACATTTACATACACCTAGACCTAGGGTCTGGAGCAGCTAAGGTTCGAGCTTCTCGTAGGCGAGTCGATGATGGTGATTGGCATGATTTGATCCTTCGACGCAATGGCAGAGATGCAAAGGTTAGCGTCGATGGTGCATGGAATGAATTTCGAACACCGGGAGATGCAACAATCCTCGAATTAGATGGACCCATGTACGTAGGTGGAACTGGACCAATTTACAGTACAACAATATGGCCGGCAGCTATTTGGACGGCTACATTACGACAAGGATTTGTAGGTTGTCTTCGAGATCTTGTACTTACGGGAAAAGCAATTGATATAGCAGCCTTTGCAAGGCAACAAGACTCAGGTTTGATTATCCAATTAACCATTCCGGGAAATAGCTAAGATGAGGTGTGTTTCTATTTAGCTTCTGTAAAGCCATCGTGTCACATCCAAGCAAACGTGTGCACAGGAAACCCGTGCCTGAATGGAGGAACATGCACTGAAGGATGGAATCGGCCCATTTGTGACTGCTCGGCGACCTTGTACACTGGACCGACCTGTGGAAGGGAATTAGCGACTTTAGCGTTTAATGGAAGTCAGCATATGACCATTTGGTTGGGTAATGGTCTGGGTACTAAAACTCAAACCGAAGAACTTATTCTTCGGTTTAAGACAGCGCGGCCGGTAGGTCTTCTTTTGTTAACAAGCGCTGAATCCAATTCGCCAGATCGACTGGAAATTGCTTTAGTCGCGGGGCGAATTCGTGCCAGCGTGCGACTGAGTGACCGGGAAAAGGTACAATAATCCAAACATGTCGCGTTCGTTTTCATAACATTCTTCTCTTTTCAGAATCTACTCGCAGGTCAATCAGTCTTAAACGATAATAACTGGCATACTATTCGCTTTTCCCGCAAAGCTTCTAATTTAAGGCTACAAGTTGACGGGGCTCCCCCCGTCAGGGGTATGTTATGTATGTATCACCAGCACTTTTAATTGCCCTAATACGTGTCGTGCCGTGTCGTTTTTTTTTAACCGGAAATTAATATAACAAAAATAGTAATTCGAAATTGCATTCGTTTTTTTTCTTAATCAATTCAAAGTAAATTTTGAAAACGTTCAACCGCGATCATATCCTTAAGGAAATAGTTGGAGAAAGAAAAATGTGTTTTGTTCACTAACGTCCTCATTTATAAATTTTTTTACATCTATATGTGTGTTAACCAATAATATAACTTTTGTATAAACAAATAACCATTTTTCAAAATTACTTCATGTGGTTCATTATCCTTTTATTTTCGTTGATCATATTTCGTTTTATTTTACTTTTATTTCATAGAAAATATTATTGAGATTCTTACCATAGTGTTGATTCAATGAAACTACAAGTTTAGAATTCATGCTAATCATTTTTACCTAATTTAAATATTTGGAGTTTTGTAAGATATTTACAATTTTTGCCCCAAAAATTCAACTTTTTTTTTATAAATACGTATATTGAGCTGTAGGTAATTGAAAATAATATTTTTCCAAAACATATCTAAATGTCGTGTGTTTCTGTGCGATATCAATTTATTTTTTTTTTTTCTTACTCCCTTTAAAGTACATTTGTTCCTTTTTCGTTTTGTTAAAATTTTATTTTCATGTCCATGGTAAATTGAATAACTATAATATGACATATAAGTTGTTGTTCGTTTCCATTCATAATCAAACTGATGGTTTAGGTATTTCAACAAATATTTACTCAACTTTCGAGTATCTGTCTAGTCGTATATGGAGCCGATAACAGGTGTACAAATATTTTCTTGAAATAAGTTTTCTACACACGACTCCAAATAATGTAAAGAATTTTTAAACAAATAATTCCCTTATGTTAAAAAAGAAACATATAGACATAAAGCAAAACTGGAACTCTGTAATAGAAAAGTCACAAAAGTCTACATACATGCGTTGTGTATACAAGCTAAAATCTAGGGGTACGCCAAGTTGAGCAAAAAAGCGACACGGCCGTACCATCGTTTTCTCAAAACATCTCAGGCCATTCTCGACCCCCTATAACTTCGTTGTGGGTAAAACTAGAAGCCTGTATTTTCAGTAACCAAGCAAGCATTACATAAGCACGGTGTATTTCAAATTTCATTCAATTTGAACAAGTAGTTTAAGAATTATAACTAACTGACTGACCGATCATTAATGCCTGATCCACAATACTGCGTTAGTGCTAGCTGAGACATCCAACACAAGCAATTCCATGGGGTAGTCTTAAATACTGCGTTTGCGTTGGCGAGCTTACGTTCCTTGAAAAATGAGAGGAAATAAGAAAAAATGAGAGGAAATAAGAAAAAATGACAGGAACGCACCCAGGGATAATGCCTGATTCACAACACTGCGTTGGTGCGAGGCACTTTACGTGTTACGAGAAATGCCTCGACGCATTCTTTGAAAATGACAATTCAATTTTTTCGGTTGCTCCATGTCAAAGTAAACGCACACAATACAAACCACAAAATACACAGATATAGCATACACATCAATACACAGCAACAGTCGTTCAAAGGCACAGAAATTTTCGACGTGTTTGACTTTTGTCTGCTTTGGTTACGTGAGTTTACGTTTTCTCTCGCTCTAATTTTTTCTTATTTCCTCTCATTTTTTCTTATTTCCTCTCATTTTTCAATGAACGTAAGCTCGCCAACGCAAACGCAGTATTTATGACTGCCCCATTGAATTGCTTGTGTTGGATGTCTCAGCTAGCACTAACGCAGTGTTGTTAATCAGGCATTAGAATGAGATACCAAACTTTCGTACGTCTGCCCGTTGATCCCCGCAGGGGTTGATTGTTGCTTTTGTAATTAAAGCGGCCCCTAGACGCCTAATAATATTATGCAATATCTGATATTACAATATTTGATATTGCAAGATTGTGCGATATATTGCGGAAAATCAAAACGCTTTTGACTTTTAATACAAATATGAGCGGTCAACTAAATTATTGGGAAAAATATTGAACCGTCTGGGGCAGCAAGCCAATAAAATTGTGTAATATTTTGCACAATAATATTGAGCGTCTAGAAGCTGCTTTAAAAACGACGCTTTTGACTTAAGAGTCAAGACGTCGGAACAAGGCAGAATGATATAGTCAAGACGCCGTCAAACCGCAACGCGTTTGTGGGGGCTAGTTGTAAAAATGCCTGTCAAAGCTAAAAGATTGGTATCTCATTCTTTATCCCTGCTCGCACCAACGAAGTATTGTGGATCAGGCATAAAACTCTAAGGCACTTCTAGTGGACATAGAAGCTTCACATTTGGAATACAATTAGTGTCGAGCGTAGTATAAATCAAGGAAAAACTAAAATATTTTGTAAATTCGGTCCAGTTGTATAGCTACACCGACTGCATAAATAACTTTGTACCTGTATATGTATAAATAATTGAATAATAGGTGCAGATAGGCACTGCAGGAGTACTTACAGCATCGTACGATTACGACGAGTAAAACGAGTATTCGTGTGTACACGGTACGGACAGCTTAAAAGTATTCGTATCGTTTCGCATCGGCATTGGCGAGTATTACTGTATTCGGCATCGTTCGCATCGGTATCGGCGAGTACATATATTTACGCAACCTGCATCGTTAGGCATCGGTATCAGGGAAATTGTGCTTATGCTGAAGAAATACATACTATTGTATAAGGGATCCATAGGACGGGTGAGAAATGGGACATTAGACAAATTCGAAACAGAAAGTTAACTTTATTACCCACATAAAAAGAATTTAACTTCGTTTTGAAGAAAAGATAAAAAAACAACCGGCCAAGTGCGCGTCGGACTCGCGTACGAAGGGTTCCGTACCATCTGTATATATAAAAATGACGTTGTATGTTACCTCATCAGTGATCACATTAAAATGGCTAATCCGTTTAAAATGATTTTTTGTATGATGAGAGATCTTGGTTGCAGGCAGGTTGATCATGATGAGATATAGTTGATCATCATAGTGTCCATTGAATTCAAATCAATTATCTTACTTGACAGCAACGATGTGAAAAGGTGAATAACAATAATGGGAAATATGGGAAAAAGGTTTCTAGCTAGGATTAATTCTTCAAAGACACAAGAAAGATCAAAACTGGAAAGTTTGCTACTGGTTGTGGGATATTGTCGATTAACCTTAGTTCAGTATTTGACCAAGGGGATCTTTTGGATGAAAATCATGTCTGTTGTATGGGAGCCCCCCCCCCCCCCCCCCCCCCCCCCCCCCACACCTTAAATATTCATTTTGTTCTGTTTTTAGTATTCGTCGTGGTAGCGGCAATAAAAATACATCATCTGAAAATATTTCAACTGTCTAACAATCACGGTTCATGAGATACAGCCTGGTGACAGACGGACGGACGGACGGACGGACAGCGCAGTCTTGGTGATAGGGTTCCGTTTTACTTTGGGTACGGAACCCTAAAAAACGAATGTATAAGTAAATATTTTATCAATATTTAGTAGGATATTCCTTGTTGCTTATCACTCTTGACAACGTTTTTGCAAACTCTCTACTACGCGCTTACATTTCTGGGCAGGTATAGCTTCCCAAGCAGCCTTTATGGTTTGTCGGAATTCTTCTAAATTTTTTTGAGCTGGAGTCTTTAACAAGTGAGTCAACACCATTCCACAGATTCTCGTCAGGATTCAGATCAGGACTTTGGGCCGCCCTATCAAGCAGGAAAATTTGTCGCTCCGAAAGCCAGGCATAGAGTCGTTCTCCAGGATTAGCTTATAATGATGTTGATTCATGATAATGATGTTGCAGGATGACAATGGAGAATTCTCGCTGCTCCATTAAGGTCGGTAATGAGCGAACCGAGACTTTTGATGTTAAAAGGGGATTTAGGCAAGGTGACGCGCTGTCATGCAACTTTTTCAACATCGAGCTTGAAAAGATCGTGCAAGAGTCACTGGCGAACACAAGAGGCACGATTTATTTCAAGTCTACGCAATTCCTTGCGTACACCGGCGACATTGACGTGATTGGACGGACACAGCGAGACGTCAATGAGGCCTTTGTAAGCATTGAGGTAGAAGCGGCTAAGATGGGTCTCAAGGTTAATGAGGGTAAAACAAAATATCTGCTTTCATCTAAAAGAATATTGGCCAGAACGTCACCATGGGCGGATATAACTTTGAAGTGGTCAAAGAATTCGTCTACCTTGGCTCACTGATGACCAGCGACAACAACACCAGCGCTGAGATAAGACCGTTGTATCTTTGGTCTCAAGAGGCAATTGAGACGTAGAGCCCTCTCTTGTAAACCAAGGTGACACTATATAAGACCTTAATCATCCCAGTCCTCCTTTAGGGCGCGGAGGCTTGGACCTTCACAAAAGCGGATAATGATGCCCTTGGTCGTTTCGAGAGGAAAATTCTGCGCACTATCTACGGTCCCGTTTATTCAAACGGTGTATGGAGGAGAAGATACAACGAAGAACTGTACGGGTTGTACAGCGACATCGGCCTGGTACGACGTTTACTGATACAGCGTCTAAGGTGGCTAGGCCATGTAGGCGCATGGAAAATACAGCTCCGACCCGAAGAGTCTTCGAATCCACTCCGGAAGGAAGGCGCGACAGAGGACGGCCGCATCAACGGTGGCGCACGCAGGTGGAAGGGGACCTTAACCAACTGGGCGTGCGGCGCTGGAAACAGCTGGCCAAATACCGTGCGAGCTGGAGATGCTTGTTGGTTGAAGCCCAGATTCACCACGGACTGTAGCGCCACCTAAGTAAGTAAGTAAGTAAGTGCAAACCGAGCTAGGAAGAGCTGAAACGGCCGACTTGGAGCACATAGCTTACGGCCGCATCAATGATGGCGCACGCAGGTGGAAGGGGACCTTACCAGATGGGCGTGCGGCGCTGGAAACAGCTGGCCAAAGACCGTGCCAGCTGGAGACGCTTGTTGGTTGAAGCCCAGGCTCACCACGGACTGTAGCGCCACCTAAGTAAGTAAGTTTACGGTCGTATGTAGACTTTTGTGACGTTCATTTCGTGCTCGTTTACGTTTTCTTTTTCTTTACTAAGGATGTGTACCCGAATGCTAATATCTATTCTCAATAAATATGAGAATACACAACGAGATCTGATACCTATGCAAAGCTTTAAATTTAAATTAAATGTTTCTTATTCTAATGGAAGGATCAAGTAGCTCCGCTTCGTATGTAGACTTTGTGACATGGTGTATGTCAATTTTGTTGAAGTACCTAAACTGTTCAAATATCTTCCATTCATTTTATACTCCATTACTGTTTATTAACGGAAAAAAAACCTGTAATTTAACGATATTAAGCAAACTGATATACGCTTTCTATGTAAAAAAAAAAAAAACAAGGCAATACGGTTTAGTTAACTAAACATTCTGTATATTTTGTTTATAAAAAATAAGTATAGCCACAGCTACCTTGCTGTTAATACCTCTCCAAGAACATGTGCTAGAAGACCATTAAAATATACACACATCTCGGATATATCCTAAATACAGATGTCAGCCTTTTTTCACTTTTTCCTTTTCCTTTTTTTTTTTTTGAAAATTATCATTTGTATAAATGTTTTTGTTTAAATAAATAAACTCAAGGCGAATTTCAAATATAAAAACAAACACCTATGTGAATTGGAACATCCTTTGGCCGATATGTATTATACGAAAACAATAGCAAAGAAATTATTCGAAATTGAGAATTCAAAAAAAAAGCGATTACTATTTGAAAATCGTTCTTTCCACTTATTTATTAAATTAGAAAAAATACAAAAATGATGAAACAAAAATCGACACGCAAAGTTAAAACATTTTTTTTTGAAAAAAACGAAGAAAAAAAAAAATGTTGCGAGCGTTAGGGCGCTGTTTTATGCACCAAGTATAATCGTTTTGACTTAAATATTTTCAGTTTGAAATTTTCATTTTTTGTATATTTATTTTTAATTTCTGGATGTTGGTAACATTTTGATTTGATAAGGTGTGTCTAAGCCGCATGACTCGAATATGTTTGTTTGGATTGTGTGTGAAACTCTAGCTTAGAGACGCTATTAATGAATAGTGGATACGAAACAAATGAATGCATATAATTATCTAGATTATGTATGTATGTAAACGACTGAAATGAATTAGTATGCTCAGATGGTGTTTAAACAATTATTAGGGAATGGTCTTTGCTCGAGCTGCCAAACTATTTAAATATAATCGTTTAATGCTTTTTTTCTAAGTAAATAACGCTTTACGAAAGCTTGATACAATGCATGGCTTTTGCCCTTTGGAGCACATCCTTTTGAAATGTTGCCTTATTTTTCTTACTATATGCAATACAAGCACATACAAATACATATGCACTCATATTTAAACCGTTACATTAAACATTGTCGACACATGTGACATGACTCCGACTTCACAATTGCCTACTAATGTAAGACAGAAGGACATATACATGTTCCACCGATTCTATTTCTAAATTGCTTCAAAATCTGGTTCCTTTTCTTGCCAGGATATAAAATGAATGCATATAAAGGCTTTCCAGTGAAAAATTTCCAAATGACACTATGAGGACCGACAGCGCGTGCCCGTAGTTTTTGACTCACTAAAAACACCACCTTTCGATTGAAATATTTTTGGTTTTCTACTACAACTAAGGACCAATACACGAATTGCGAATTGGCAACTAGTTTGTTTTGAGACGCACCCTGTGTAATCAAACCGGAGGATACAAACGAGGCGATTGGTTGAAAACTTGTTTGCGATTCAAAAAAAAAAAAAAAAAAAAAAAAAACCGGCCAAGTGCGAGTCGGACTCGCCCACAAAGGGTTCCGTACCATCTGTATATATATAAAAATGACGTTGTATGTTACCTCATCAGTCATCCCATTAAATCACATTTTTTGTATGATGACACATCTTGGTTTCAGGCAGGTTATCGGCATATTACTTTGATAATCAAAAATCGCCATGATGAGATAGTTGATCATCAAAGTGTCCATTGAATTCAAATCAATTATCTTACTTGATAGTAACGATGTGCAAAGGTGAATAACTATAATGGGAAATATGGGAATAAGGCTCGCAGCTAGGATTAATTCATCAAAGACACAAACGAGATCAAAACTGGGAAGTTTGCTACTGGTTGTGGGATATTATCGACAAACCTTAGTTCAGTATGTAACCAAGGGGATTTTTTGGATGAAAATCATGCCCGTTGTATGGGAGCCCCCCTTAAATATTAATTTTGTTCTGTTTTTAGTATTTGTCGTGGTAGCGGCAACAGAAATACATCTTTCTTACTTATCAGGCCAGCGATCCATGGATGATCTGAGCCTGAGCTATAGCTGCCTTCCAACCTTGACGGTCCCGGGCACGCTGCTTCCAGGTGTCAAGACCAATATGTCTTACATCCGCGATTACTTGGTCTTTATACCGGAAGTTCGGTCTTCCTCTTCTTCTCGAACCAGGAGGCTCGGAGTTCAAGACCCTCTTAGCTGGAGCGTTGATGTCCATGTGCTCGATGTGGCCGAGCCAGTGTAGTCGACGTATCCTTGCCTTCCGGACTACATCCACATCTTGGTTCAGCTCGTAGAGTTCGCGGTTGTGTCTTCTTCTCCATTCACCTTCCTCACAGACAGGACCAAATATCCGGCGCAGAATTTTTTTTCGAAAGAACCCAAAATCAGCTCCGCTGTCCTGCTTATCGTCCAGCTTTCGGCTCCGTACAGCAATACTGGCAGAATGAGCGTTTTGTAAAGCATGACTTCGGTCTTTCGAGTGAGGAGTTTTGACCCCAGTTGTTTGGACAAGCCGAAGTAGCAGCGGTTGCCAAGGGCGATTCTATGCCGGATCTCCACTGTGGTGTCATTTGTGGAATTTACGTTTGCCCCGAGGTAGAAAAACTCTTTAACTACCTCGAAATTGTAGCTGTCAATTGTTATATTTTGTCCTAGGTGGTGAGCGACGGATTGGTTTTTGCTTGACAGCATGTACTTCGTTTTGTCCTCATTAACCTTAAGACCAACTCGAGAACACGCCATGATGTCGATATCATCCGCGTATCCTAGCAGCTGGATGGACTTGTAAAAGATAGTGCCTTCCCTGTTGACGCCTGCCCGTCGCATTATCTGCTCCAGCAGCAGGTTGAAGAAGTCACATGACAGCGCATCTCCTTGCCGAAATCCGGTGCATGTTTCGAATGGTTCCGAGGTCCTAGAACCGAGTTGCACGGTGCATCGCGTGTTTTTTAGCGTGGCGCGACACAACTGGATCAGTTTTACCGGGATCCCGAATTCGGCCATCGTATGCGGCTTTGAAATCGATGAAAAGATGGTGTGTATCGATTCGAAACTCGTTGGTCTTTTCCAGGATTTGTCGAAGTGTGAAAATTTGGTCTATAGTTGATTTGCCGGGCCGGAAGCCGCACTGGTAGCTGCCGATTAGTGCGGTGCAAAATGGTTTTAGACGTTCACACAATACGCTGGACAGGATCTTGTATGCGACATTGAGCAGGGATACACCTCTATAGTTCTTGCAAGAGGTAGGATCGCCTTTTTTGTGGATGGGGCATATAGAGCTGGTATTCCAGTCGTCGGGCATGCTTTCATCTTCCCAAATTCTGCAGATGATCTGGTGCATGCTCCCTACCAAAACATCGCCGCTAGCCTTGAAAAGCTCTGATGGCAAGCCATCTGAGCCTGCGGCATTGTTGTTCTTCAGCTTCTGAATAGCCGCGGGTCGGTGACAAGATTACCCTCGCAGTTTCGAAGAGCCTGGGTGCCCTTTTTGAAGCCTCCTGCAAGGTCTTTGACTTTCTTGTAAAAGGCTCGTATTTTATGTTTATCCCTAGACTCCTCGATATCCTTGAGCTGGAAGGCTGCGAAGATTCTTTTCTTTTGTCGCAGTAGTTTTTTCTCCTCCCTTCTTCTGGCTCTGTACTCTTCTTGCGCTGCCCTGGTTTTCCTCTGCAGCGCCTTTTGGTACGCCTCGTCGGTTGCTGCCTTTTTCTGCTCACACTCGCCATCATACCACGGGTTTCTTGTCGGGGGTGGTAGGTATCCTAAGGTGGTTTCGGCTACTTCCTGAATGGCTGAGCGGCCATTCAATAAGCACTACTTGAAAAAAAAAAACGTTATATGGCGGACCCTTTATTTGGTAGGGGTACATTACATGGTGCAAGCTTTCTCCCCATATGATTTTCTGACGCGCTCGAGTAACGCGCAAAATCCCCTTATTATGTCGGCGACACAGTGAGGGCAGAAGGTAGAAAGGAAGAGGAATAGAGGAGATGCCGATGGACATTGATCTTAAATGTTTGCATGTTGCATTGAGGGGGGAAAACCGAATCCGGCAGGGAGTTCCAGATTCGTGTGGTTCGGTTAATGAAAGATTCTCTATATTTGACAGTACGTCCGAAAGCGCGCTTCAGGGTATATTGGTGAGCATTCCTAGAGAGACGTGTATTGCGGGAGAAATGTTGAAGGGGCGGAATGCAACTGGCTACTTCATCAGAGCATTTTTGGTGGTAGTAGCGATAAAACAGGGAGAGGCAGGTAACATTCCTGCGGTGTTTCAGCGAGTCTAATGTTTTGGTAATGCTGGAGTCATCTATCAGTTTTATGGCTCGTTTTTGTATTCTGACTAGTAGGTGCAATGAGGTCTTGGAAGCACCGGATCAGACATGAGCGTTAAACTCTAATTTGGGGCGAATGAACGCCTTATAGATTGTAGCAAGATCTAAGGGTGAGAAATATTTCTTGCATCTGTATAAGAATCCTAGGCATTTCGCAGCATTCTTGGCGACACTGAATATATGGTCGCTCCAATTAAGATTGTGAGCAACACTCATACCCAGGATGGAAAGCTTTTCAATTTCTGAGATGTAAGTGCCATTCATGGATAATGGCTGCGGGTTAGTTATACGCTTTAACGACAAGAGACAGCATTGTGTTTTGGATGCATTAAATTCAACTCTATTGTTTTTACCCCATTGGATGATGCTGTCGATATCGGAATTTAATGAGCTTAACATACGCTGCCGCTCATTATCTACAACCGAAGTGCAGGGTCGTAAACTGGTGAACGAATATGAGAAGCTGAGGGTACTGTCGTCAGCGAAGGAGTGAATTGGATTAGAAGTAACAGACAAGAGATCATTTATAAAAATAAGAAAGAGTGTCGGAGACAAAACGGAGCCCTGGGAAACACCGGCATTTACAAAGTGAGTATCAGACTTGAATCCGTCCAAAACAACTTGAATTGAACGATTCGAAAGGAAGCTTCTAATCCATTGAAAGAGAGACTTATCGATCCCAAAAGCACGCATTTTCGACAAAAGGGCTTCATGCCAAACCCTGTCAAATGCTTTCGAAATATCCAGTGCAACAATTTTGCTTTCACCTGCTTGGTGAAGGGAGTGATTCCACTTTTCAGCGAGATATGCCATCATATCACCAGTGGATCTGTTACTGCGGAAACCGTATTGGCGGTCATTGAGGAGTTTCCGTGATTCAAGATATTTCATAAGCTCACGGTTAATCAGCGTTTCCATGACCTTGGAAAGAAGAGACGTTAGTGCAATGGGTCGGTAGTTGGAGGGAGAAGATGATTTGCCTTTTTTGGGTATAGGCTGGACAAATGCTGTTTTCCACCTACTCGGAAAGAGCCCAGAGGTGTAAGAAAGGTGAAAAAGCTTACGCAGTGGTTTTGCAAGCGTAGAAGAACACCTCTTCAGAACTATTGGGGCAATACCATCTGGACCAGCGGATTTGTGTATGTCGAGGTCTTTAAGATCCCTTGCGACTGTACGAGTGCGGAAGTGGATTAATCCCTTGGTGGAATTGACGCACTCTAGTACAGGCGGAGACAAAGTACAAGCTGGCAGCTGAGAACTGGTTTCGAAATGGGCAGCAAGTAGGTTAGCTTTGTCTAAGGGGGTGACAGCTGGAATGCCATTGTGGATGAGCGTCGGTATAGACGACTTAGTTGAGTTTTTTACGTTTTTTACAAACGACCAGAAACCTTTGCTACCTTTGGGACATTGAAGGATTTTACGCCTTAATTTTTGGTCGGATTGGAATTTAAGCCGTCGAATGTGGGTGTTGCAGTCATTTCTGGCTCGTATGTACTTTTTTCGGTTTTCCTCAGAACTGTTTGCCTTGTAGGCCCGAGAACTTAGCTCCCTGAGCCTAATAGCCTCTTTGCAGCTTAAGTCAAACCACGAATTATCCTTAGGACTGGTGCTTTTAATTTTGCTGGGAATAAAATTTTCCATGCCGATTCGGATAATGTTTGCGATAATATCAGTTGCGGCGTCCACGTCGTTGTCGAGGAAGCACAACGACCAGTTAAAGACTCGAAAGTTGTTTAGGCCGCATCAGTTGCCTTTCCATAGTGTTCTCTTAGGAGCCTTTTCTTTAACTGGATGGTGGGAGTTGGAGAATTTTGCTGATATCACGCAGTGGTCAGACGAGCTGCAAGGTGTTCGACTGCAGAGGCTCATACTCGCTTTTATTAGTCTTTTCCCATCCAGCCAAAATTACTTACTTACTTACTTAGGTAGCGCTACAGTCCGTGGTGAACCTGGGCCTCAACCAACAACCGTCTCCAGTTGGCACGGTCTTTGGCCAGCTGTCTCCAGCGCCGCACGCCCAGTTGGTTAAGGTCCCCTTCCACCTGCGTGCGCCACCGTTGATGCGGCCGTCCTCTGCCGCGCCTTCCTTCCGGAGTGGATTCGAAGACTCTTCGGGTCGGAGCTGTATTTTCCATGCGCTCTACTCTACATGGCCTAGCCACCTTAGACGCTGTATCCGTAGACGTCGTATCAGGCCGATGTTGCTGTTCTTCGTTGTATCTTCTCCTCCATACAACGTTTGAACAAACGGGACCGTAGATAGTGCGCAGAATTTTCCTCTCGAAACGACCAAGGGCATCTTTATCCGCTTTTGTTAAGGTCTAAGCCTCTGCGCCGTAAAGGAGAACTGGGATGATTATGGTTTTATATGGTGTCACCTTGGTTTTCGAGAGAGGGCTCTATTTCTCAATTGCCTCTTGAGCCCAAAGAAACAGCGGTTTTATCTCAGCGCTGGTGTTGTTGTCGCTGGTCATCAGTGAGCCAAGGTAAACGAATTCCTTGACCACTTCAAAGTTATATCCATGGTGACGTGGCCAAGACCCATCTTAGCCGCTTCTACCTCAATGCTTACAAAGGCCTCGGTGACGTCTCGCTGTGTCCGTCCATATCACGTCAATGTCGTTGGCGTACGCAAGCGATTGCCTAGACTTGAAATAAACCGTACCTCTTGTGTTGGCCAGTGACTCTTGCACGATCTTTTCAAGCACGATATTGAAAAAATTGCATGACAGCGCGTCACCTTGCCTAAATCCTTTTTTAACATCAAAGATCTCGGTTTGTTCATTACCGACCTTAATGGAGCAGCGAGAATTCTCCATTGTCATCCTGCACAGTCGGATGAGTTTGGCAGGGATGTTAAAACTAGACATGGCTTTGTATAGCTCATCTCTATACACGCTGTCATATGCAGCCTTGAAATCGACGAAGAGGTGGTGAGTGTCGATTTGGTATTCCTGGGTCTTCTCCAAGATCTGCCGTAGCGTAAATATTTGGTCTATTGTGGATTTACCTGGCCTGAAACCACATTGATAAGAGCCGATCAGGTTATCCACAAACGGTTTCAGGCGTTCACACAATACGGCTAAGAAGATCTTATATGCGATGTTAAGGAGACTTATTCCCCTATAGTTGGCGCAGTTATAGGGGTCCCCTTTCTCATGGACCGAGCTAATGATGCTGAGATTCCATTCGTCGGGCATGCCTTCCTCCGACCATACCTTGCAAATGAGATGGTGCATGCATCTTACCAGCTCATCTCCAGTCGCCTTAAGAAGCTCAGCAGACAGCCCGTCGGCGCCCGCGGCTTTATTAGACTTAAGTCTTGATATCGCTATTTTGACTTCGTCTAGGTCGGGTGCACTGAATTCTGTTACATCGTCGTCCATTACGAATGGCTCGTTCTGCCTGACAGGGGTATCTTGTCTATCGTCGCCGTTATACAGTCTGCAGTAGTGGTTTTTCCAAATCCTCAGCATCGACTGTGACTCTACTACCAGTTCTCTATTTTCATCCCTGCAGGCCGCCGCTCTGGCTTTGTAGCCATGGCATGTTCGTTTTACCTCATTGTAAAACTTACGGGCGTCATTCCTGCGGAAGCATCTCTCCATCTCCTCGATCTCCAGCCCAAAATACATATATAATAAATATGTCATGAGTTAATTAATTGCTTCAGGCTAACTTAGCTCCTGAACACTCAAACACAGCCACAAAATTAATTTTAATTTTATTTTGATTTTGTTTTTCACACAAATACGTATTATGCTTTTGCACGTCTTGTGTCTCCCTGTCGAACCAAATTACAAATTTTCCCTTTCATGTTCTATTTTAATTTAATTTAAAATTGTTCGTTTTATTTATGGATATGTTCTGATATTTGTTTTTATTAGAAAGCAATTAACTCATCCATTCATCATCCTGTAACAGCATTGTTTTATCGAGGCTGCATTGGCTGGCGCACCCTAATCTCTCCATAAAACAATCTTCCATATCACCTTTCCCATGTTTCATGAAAAACATTGCAGAGCACATTTTTAAGAAAATAAGAAACAAAAATACAAACTTTCGTTCATGACAATATTTTTTTCTAATTTTATTTATTTCCTTCACTTTTAACAAGTCAATCAAATTAGAAAGGATACGAAATCCTTAATTATTCAAAATCTCACTTGTTGTTTACTCGAACGATATATATTCGTAATCTGGTACTGCTTGCCTGGGTCTATATTCGTATAAATTGTAATTCACTATTGAATGAGAACTAGAGCATTCAGTTGTTAGATAGTCTGAGTTAGAGGAAATGTATCATTAGCCTTTATCTTCAGCTGAAACTATACTTGGTCGGCATAGTACGATGGAGATCCGGTCTATTCACTTGGGCGGGCTGTTCCACGCAGAAGAGGAGATTCAGATGACTTCGACAATGCCGAATTTCGTGGGACAAATGCAGGGATTTGTTTATAACGGCCACAGGTATGGATATTTGAGTGTTCTTGCTTACGTCATGCGTTTTATGCACTTTTGAAAATTGCCATAGATATATCGATATTGTGAAGAATCTTGGGCCGGAATTATCTGCCTTACCAACGACCACGTTTAAGCTAACAGCACGGTTTATCAACTCTCCGCCCGGCAATCCGTATCATGCTGCAACGTTCCGTTCCAAACATTCATATGTGGGCCTTCCAATGTTAAAAGCCTACAACACGATCTCTATCGATTTGAGATTCAAAACAGTCGAACCGAATGGCCTTCTTCTCTATAACGGCGGCAGACGTAACGATTTTGTATCGATCGAGCTGGTAAATGGACATATCCATTATACATTCGATCTTGGCGATGGACCGGTTACGATTCGTGACAAATCCCGAATTCATATGAATGACAATCGATGGCATTCGGTTAGTATTCGACGCCCCGGTCCCAAGACTCATACGCTTGCAGTTGACGACACATTTGAGATTGTTACGCTCCCGGGAAATAATATGCATTTGGAATTAGCCGGCATCCTCTACATAGGCGGAGTTTTTAAGGATATGTACGCAAAGCTACCCTCTGCCATCGCCTCACGATCCGGTTTCGAAGGGTGTATATCATCTTTGGATTTGGGTGACTCTTCGCCTTCGCTGACAAGTGATGCTGTTGTTCCAAGCTCATTGGTTGTTTCTGGATGTGAAGGACCGACCAAATGCAGTCAGAATGCCTGCGCCAATCGCGGAGTTTGTGTACAACAATGGAATGCCTACGCCTGCGAGTGTGATATGACATCATATACTGGACCAACGTGCTATGATGGTAAGTCTTTCAATATGTACACCATAAACACGAGCCACAAGTTATTTTTCGCTCTTTTTTATTGATTCGTACAGAATCTATTGCTTACGAGTTCAGTGGCAAGGGAATCATTCAATACACTTACCCGACTGGACGACAACCGGATACGGAAGAGGACAATATAGCACTCGGGTTTATCACTACCAAATCAGATGCCGTCCTGCTGAGAATAGAAAGCTCCACAACCCAAGATTACATGGAATTGGAAATAGTAGAGGGAAACATTTTCATGGTCTACAATATTGGCACTCGTGACTTACCCCTCGGGGAGATAACAACCAAAGTCAATGATAACAATTATCACGTAGTGCGATTTATTCGCAACGGGGGCAATGCATCCCTTCAACTGGATGATTATAACGTACAGGCAGTTCATCCTCAAGGTAAGTAGCACTCAAAAATATGGATTAGATTAGAGACTAAAGAGAGAGATTAAAGACTTGTAAGGACTTACTGGCTAAGGTGTATTGGCTATTAAGCATGTGGAACTACTGCGCTATTGTTTTATCACTCCATACCTTGTAGGTGCATACGACGCGCATTTTTTAGTTCTAAGAATATAAAACTAAGTAATTGGATGGTTGGAATTTCTCATCCCCCTTCCAGATATTGCTTAGCATGAACACTTGTTGAGGGTCCATGCCAGCAAAACATTCTACTTCTTCTTTGGTGGCGCTAAAGTCCAGGTTGAACCTGGGACTCAACCAGCGAGCGTCTCTCTGCACGATCTTTGACTAGATGTTTCCAGTGCCGCACTCCCAGTTAGTTAAGGTCCCCGTCCACATGTGTGCTGCCGTAGATGCGGTCGTCCTCTGCTACGTCGACCCTCGAGGTTAGATTCGAACATTTTCGGAAAGAAGCGCATTGTCCATGCGCTCTAGACGGCCCAGCCATCTTAGACGCTAGATCCAAAGGCATCGTACGAGGCTAATGTCGCTTTACAGCCGATACAGTTCTTCGTGGGACCTCCTCGTTCAAACGGCGTTTATAAAACGGGACCGTCGATTAAACGCAGAACTTTCCTCTCGAAATGACCAAGGGCCGCTCTAGTTAAAGTCCAAGCCTCTTCGCCTTACAGGAGGACCGGGATGATTAAGCTTTTATATAGTGCAACTTTTTGCCTCTTGAGCCCAAGAAAAGCAGCAGTTACCGACAGTTATTCTGCGTCTACTCTCAGTGCTGGTGTCGTTGCCGCTTACCGCTAAGGTAACGAGAGAAAAGGAAGTACTTAACCACTTCTAAATTATAGCTGCCAAGAGTGACGTTTCGGTCAAGACGTCGGTGTTGTGCGTCTATTTTTGATGACAGCATACGGTTTTTGGAATTACTATCAGTGAACTTAAGACCCAACTTCCTTCCGTCTTAATGCTTACGAAAGTCTATATATCCTTCCAATCATGTCAATTTCATCCGCGTACGCAAGTAATTGCGCAGAGTTGAAATAGATCGTACCTCTTGTGTTGGCCAGTGACTCTTACACTACTTTTTCAAGGACGACAAGAGCGGCTTCAGTTTTCCACAAAAGGCTTCAGGCGTTTATACAATACGGCAGAGAAGATCTTGTATGGTATTTTCAGGGTCCTCCTTCTTGTGGAGCTAATTTGTTATATTGTGGAGTTTATTAGACTTAAGTCTCGACATAGCTATCTTGACTTCATCTACATATTTCGGGTGGATTCTCGACAAGAAAAAGAAGGAGCTTGAGGAGCACGCGGTCGAAGAGATGGAGAGGTGTTACAGCAAAAATGAAGTCCGAAAGTTAAACCAGAAAGTAAAACAAATATCCAGTTGATATAAATTTCGGACCGAAGCCTACCGGGACAAAAATGGACAACTGGACAATTTGGAGTAATCATTTATGTCAAAAAAGGTTTAAGGCAAGATCGTGCGAAACTCGCAAATCAGCACTAGGTGCTCGATCCTAGTGATTGGTCGAACACAGTAGGCCGTCAATATGACGTTTGCTGGCATTGAAGCAAAGGTGGCTAAAATGGGTCTGGCGGTATATGAGGGCAAAATGAAGTATACGCTCTCATCAAGAAAGGACGCACAACATGGACGCCTCGGACAGAGCGTCACAATGGGCAACAAGAACTTCAAGGTAGTCAAGAACTTCGTCTACCTCGGATCCGCAGTAACTAATACGAACAACATCAGTACCAAGATTAAATGCAGAAACGCTTCTTGCAGAGGCATGGACGCTATTTAAAGCGGATGAGGGAGATCTTGGCCTTTTCGAGAGAAAAGTTCAGCGTGCGATCTTTAGTGTTATTTGCGTTGATGGCATCTGGGACGCCGCGAAATAAACATTCGATGGCGTTGGTGTTATCTGGTTTCGAACTCGCTCATCGTGCGTCAGAGTCAAACATACTAACCACTGCACCACGGCGTCCTTAGCGACTACGGATACAACGCTTGAAATGGCTAGGACATGTATGGAGGGCGTATGAACAACATAGCTCCGGTTCCAAGAATCTTCGAATCCGAGCCATTGGGACTACGCAACAGAGAACGCTTTCGATTCAAACGGCGCACACAAGTGGAGAAGGACCTCAACCAACTTGGTGTGCGTGAATTGAGACTTGAGATCGTGCTGACCACACTGGTCTGTAGCACCACGAAGAAGAAGGAATTGTCTTATGTCGTCGTCGGTTAAGAATGTGTGTCTGACAGTGGCATCTTGTCTATCATCGCCGTTATATATTCTACAGAAATGGTCTTGCCGTATTCTCAGCATCGACGGTGATTCTACTACTAGTTCCCTGCAGGCTCCTGCTCTGGCATTGTACCATATTCGTTTTCTTCTTTCTCTTCTTTGGTGGCGATGTAGCCCATGAAGGACTGGAGCCTAGCTTCTACCCAATCACCCATGTTGTGTGTGATTTTTTTTTTCGTCCAGGTGGACTCCGAATGGCTTTTTCTTGGCAAGTATACTAGGGGGAGTTTCGCCAGTACCCCGCTGAGGAGAGACGTCGCGAAATAAACATTATATAACGTTGGTGTTACCGGAATCCGAACTCGCTCATCGTGCGTCAGAGATCAACACACTAACCACTGCGCCAGGGTGCCCCTTCGTTTTAATTCATTGTAAAAACCCAGAGAATTATTCCTGCGGCAGTTATTAGGGATATGGATATGGGTCAATAAAACGTCCACAAGATCGGGCACTTGTAACGATTCGGAGTATAGTGTTTCAATCTGCTTAGTCAATCTAGCAATTAATTTATTTGTCTATGCGGCAAAGCGCCCGCACACCAATATTTCTGAAGAAGTGTTCTTCTAAGCTGGCAAAACCACTGCGTAAGCTTTTTCGCCTTTCATACTCTTCTGGGCTCTATCCAAGTAGGTGGAAAATAGCATTTGTCCAGCCCATTCCCAAGAAAGGCGATTCTTTTTCTCTCTCCAATTACTGACCCATTGCACTAATGTTCCTTCTGTCCAAGGTCATGGAAACATTGATAAATCGTCAGCTAATGAAATATCTCGAGTCGCAGAAACTCCTCAATTACCGACAGTATGATTTCCCCAATAACAGATCCATCGGTGATTTAATCGTTCGCTTCATCAGACGCGGGAAGCAAAATAGTTGTACTTTTGTTGTACATTTTTGTAAAAAATGCGTGCATTCGGGATCGATCACTCCCTCTTTCTAGGGATTAGAAGCTACCTTTCGAATCGTTTTCTTGGACAGATTCAAGTATGATACTCACTTTGTAAATGCTGGTGTTCCCCAGGGCTCCGTTTTGTCTCCGACACTTTTTCTCATGAATAATCTCTTAGCTGTTACTTCTAATCCAATTTACTCCTCCGCTGGCGACAATACTCTCAGCTTTTCATATTCGTTCACTTCTTTATGACCCTGCACTTCAGGTGTAGATAGTGAGCGGCACCATATGTTAAGCTCATTAAATTCCCATATCAACAGAGAGCGCCGTGGCGCAGTGGATAGTGTGTTGGCCTCTGATGCCGATGACACGGGATCGAATCCCGACAACAGCCATGTCGTCGAAAGTGTTTTTCTGTAGGTCCTTTTCACCTATGAGAAGCTCGGCTTTGGTCCTTCATGGACTGTAACGCCATCATACATATATACATACATCAACAGCATCTGAATGGCACTTGTACCTCTGATACCGACAAACTTTTTATCCTGGGTATGTGCATCAGTGACAACTTTTGTTGGAACGATCACATATTTAGTGTCGCCAAGAATGACGCAAAAAGCCTCGGTTTCTTATACAGATGCAAGGAATGTTTCGCACCCGCCGATCTGGCTATAATTTATAAGGCGTTCATCCGTCCTAAGTTGGAGTTCAACGCTCATGTCTGGTCTGGGCGTCTGGCGCACCTAAGACCTCACTGCACTTCTGGACAGAATACAAAATCGCGCGGTAAAACTCGTAGGAGATTCCAGCATCACAAATTCGTTACACCCACTGGATCATCGCAGGAATGTCTCCTGCCTTTCGTTGTTTTATCGTTACTTTCATCATAAGTGCTCCAGTTGCGTTCCGCCCCTTCGAAACTTCTCCCGCGATACAAGTCTCTTCCGGAATTAACTTTAAAGCCTATTTTCGGTTTCACTGTCAAATATAGAGATTCTTTCTTCAACCGAGCCACATGAATGTGGAACGCGCTACCTCGATCGGTCTCTTCCTCTCCCTGTTACCTTCTGCTCACACAACGTCTCGCTGACATTATAAGTAATATATTGGATCACGACTGCGCTTTTATTCCTCTCTCTTAAGACTAACTCACAATATGTTAGTTGACTCAAGCGTACCTCTAAGCTTACTAAGCTTAATATCTGCTTACATATGTACATGTCACTGCCGCCGGATGCCAGGCAGCTTTCCAGAAGGATAGCTGGAATGAGCAGAGACTAAGATCGAAGCTGGTGCTCGCCATCTTAAACATGATCAACTTCTTTGCTCTGTTTGCTCACTCCCTCCCCTCGCTTTATCCTTGCCAACCTATTCCACATTTAGTAAATTAGAGAGAATTCCAGTTCCTCTTCTTCTTCTTCTTCTTCTTCTTCTTCTTCTTCTTCTTCTTCTTCTTAGTGGGCGCTACAGTTCGGGATGAACCTGGGCCTCAACCAACATGCCCCTCCATCTAGCACGATCTTTCGCTAGCCTTTTCCATTGCCGCACACCCAGTTGGCTGAGGTCCCCTTCCACCTCTGTGCGCCATCTTAAGGGCGGCCGTCCTCTGCTTCTTCGTCCCTCGGGGTTGGATTCAAAGACAAATCAATCATTTCCAATATGATGTTGAAGAAATCACACGACAGCGCATCGCCCTGCCTAAATCCTTTTTTGACACCAAAACTATCGGTAAGGTGTTCACCGATTCGGATGGAGCAGCGAGCATTCTCCAAAGTCATCCTGCATAGTCTGACGAGTTTAGCAGGTATGTCAATGGTAGACATAGCGTTCTATAGCTCGTCTCTAATTACGCTGTCGTATGCGGCTTTGAAGTCGACAAATAGGTGGTCAGTGTCGACTTGAAATTCATTGGTTTTTTCCAGGATCTGCCGTAGTGTGAAGATTTGGTCGATGGTGGACTTCCCTGGCCTGAATCCGCACTGATATGGACCTATCAGCTTATTTACAAAAGGCTTCAGGCGTTCACACAAAACGGCAGAGAAGATTTTGTAGGCGATGTTAAGGAGACTTATTCCTCTATAGTTGGCGCAATCAGAGGGGTCTCCTTTCTTGTGGATCGGGCATACGATGCTGAGACTCCATTCCTCGGGCATGCTTTCCTCTTACCATATCTTACGGATGAGCTGGTGCATGCTCCCAACCAGGTCATCCCCAGCTGCCTTGAAGAGCTCAGCAGACAGTCCGTCTGCGCCAGCAGCTTTATTCGACTTGAGCTTCGATATGGCAATCTTAACTTCGTCGAGGTTAGGGGGACAGAATTCTCTGCGGTCTCCATCGATTAGAAATGGATCATTCTGCCTGACAGCGGTATATTGACTAACATCGCCGTTATACAGTCTGCAGAAGTGGTTTTTCCATATTCTCAGCATCGACTGCGGTTCTACTACTAGGTGTCCGTTCTCATCCCTGCAGGCTTCCGTTCTGGCTTTATAACATTGGCATGTTCACTTTATCTGTTGATAAAACTTACGAACGTCATGCCTGCAGTAACACCTCTCCAAATCCTCAATCGCGCGCTTCTCGTGCTCTTTCTTCTTTCTTCTAAGAAGCTTATGCTCCTCCCTTCTTTTTACCTCGTAGAGCTCACGAGCTGCTCTTGTTCTTTTATGCAGCGAGGCCTTATATGTATCCTGCTTCGCTGTATGAATCCTCCTGCACTCGTCATCGAACCAGGTGTTTCTTCGTGGTGGAGCCTTGAAACCCAAAACTTCGGATGCAGAGCTTTTCACGGCTTGTTTGCAAAGGCTCCACTGCTGTTCTATTGATAGCGTGGAGGATTCAGGTGTATTGGAGAGCTTAAGGGGGACGCGATCGGTAAAAGCACGAGCGGTTCCTGGCGATAGTAACTTTCCGACGTCATAACTTTGTATTCTTACCCTACTCCGCTGCGTTCGTGATATCCGTAAGCGCATCTTGGCTACTACAAGATAGTGGTCCGAGTCGATGTTAGCCCCTCGGAAAGTTCGAACATCAAGAATAGTGGTGGAGTGTCTGACGTCGATCGCGATGTGATCAATCTTGTTGGTAGTCGATTGATCAAAAGACCGCCAGGTGCCTTTGTGTATATCGGGGTGCGGGAAGTGCGTACGGGCTAGAAGGAGATTTCGCCCCATAGCAAGATCAATCAGCCTGTGTCCGTTATCGGAGGTGGTGTCGTGTAGGCTATGTTTGCCGATGACTCGTTCAAAGTTGCTTTCCTTACCCAGTTTAGCATTGAAGTCCCCTAGTACAATTTTGATGTCATAGCTGGGACATTGGGCACACGTTCCGTCTAGGAGATCGTAGAACTCATCTTTGGCGGAGTCATCCTTGTCTTCCGTGGGGGCGTGGACGCAGATCAGGCTGATGTTATAAAATGTAGCCTTGATACGGATTGTTATGAGGCGTTCGCTCACATGCCGAAAGCTTAGGACTTTTTGCCTTAGTCCACCTCAAACAGCAAATCCGCAACCAAACAATCGTTGCCCTCTCTCCCTATAGCAGTCGCCGCAGTAAGTATCGCAGTTTTTCATCCGCTTTATACCCGGTCCATTCCATCGCATTTCCTGGATTGAGGTGATGTCCGCTTTATAGCGGTCTAGGGCGTCCGCAAGTTGTTCGGCTGCACGGGGCCTGTTTAGGGACCTAACATTCCACGTACAAGGCCAAAGCTCATTGTCCTTTTTTCGTTTTTTGCAAGGGTCGCCAACATAAATCCGGTCCGTTATATCCGAGGCTTGTGGTTGTTTCGGAGTTTGTGTTTTTTTCTACGGTTACGACTTACTAGGCCGTAGCCCAACCGACTAATCTTGTTTTTTTGGCGCAGGAGGCTCGCCATTCGCCCTTCCCCGTCTGCAATTTCCATAGAAAATCCCCAGATGGCACCACGAGGAGGTGGGGATAGGACTTACTAACAGTGCCGCAAGACGTTCGACTGCGGTGGCTCTTCTCGCTTTTTAGCAGGCTAGCATCCGTCGGATAGATGCTACCCCTACGAGGCCTTTGTTAGTCCTTTGCCATCCAGAATTCTAGTTACTAGATTAATTTGCTACAAATTTTGTTTCTGTTTATATTAATAAAATACCGTCATTTCAGGTCACCAATCAACAGTATTTAACACCATGTCGAATATACAAGTTGGAGGAAAATTCGGTCGATCGGGTCGAGTTCGCATCGAGCGCCCATTTGTTGGAGTCATAGCTGGACTATCAATCAACAAATTACGAATTCTGGATCTTGCTGTTGAACGCGACTCACATATTACAATACGAGGAGATGTGCAATTGGTAACTGGAGTATTAGATAGAAATGATCTGCAAAGAATGCAGCAGGTTAGGGAGTTTATTCATTACAAAACAACAACAACAAAAAATCAATTTCAATCAATAAGAGTGAACCAAAACTACTGGTCTCCTCGTTTGTTCGTTCTTCTCTTTTTTATTATTTCTATTCAAGTCGATTTCCAACTTTCAAAAGTATCAGCATTGCTCTTCAACTTCTTTTATTCTCATTTTTGTGTATGCGAAGAAGAAAATACATATTTTGTTTGCTAACCATTCTTATTGATATTATTGTTATCGTTCTTATTGTTTATGTGTTTTTAAGTAATCTGTGTAAAATGCCATGTGACTATGATTATTTTTCTTTACTCAATCTTATAAGTGAGGCTGCGCGCCCAGTGATGCGAGATGCGATGCGATGCGAGATGCGATGCGGGAAGCGATACGAGAAGCGTTACGAGATGCGATGCGAGCTGCGTTATGGTGCGCACAGTGAAAGCTGCTCTGTACTGTTCTGTTGCGATGTATTCGTCATCAGACGAAGAATTTTTAAATAAAGGTTTATAATTACCGGGTTTTCCAATAACGACTTGACAACTTTATTTTTTAAATAAATCGCAGTCGTCGCGCGCGGTCACGGAAGGAGAATAGGAAAGAACAAAAAAAAAAAAACCGGCCAAGTACGAGTCGGACTCGCGCACGAAGGGTTCCGCACCATCTGTATAAATAAATATGAAAGAGACTATGTATGTTACCTCATCAAATGACAGATCTTGGTTGCAGACAGGATTTTTTGGATGAAAGTCATGTCTGTTGTATGGGAGCCCCCCTTAAATATTAATTTTGTTCTGTTTTTAGTATTTGTCGTGGTAGCGAAATACATCATCTGTGAAAATTTCAACTGTCTAGCTATCACGGTTCATGAGATACAGCCTGGTGACAGACGGACGGACAGCGAAGTCTTAGTAATAGGGTTCCGTTTTACCTTTGGGTACGGAACCCTAAAAACGGGGAAAAAAAAATCGTGGAAGTGCCGTAACTGAACACCTGGTCGGCAGCAGCGCTGGGCCGTACTCCTACCTGTCCCCCTTCCCCTCTGTGTTGTTCTTTGCTGGTGGAGCAAATTTTACTGTCGTAAGGGCATAACTCCTACGGTAGTTTATTTTTGCAAATACGGCGATAGAACTTCACTTACGCGCAGGGATAAAGAATGAGATACCAATCTATTGGCTTTGACAGCCACTTCGACAGTTTGCACCTACGAACGCGTTGAGGTTTGACAGCGTCTTGACTATGTCATTCTGCCTTGTTCCGACGTCTTGACTCTAAGTCAAAAGCGTCGTTATTAAAGCGGCCTCTAGACGCTCAATATTATTGTGCGAAATATTGCACAATTTTATTGGCTTGCTGCCCCAGACGGTTCAATATTTTTCCCAATAATTTAGTTGACCGATCATATTTGTATTAAAAGTCAAAAGCGTTTTGGTTTTCCGCAATATATCGCACAATCTTGCAATATTATCTACAGACGAACAATAATATTGCGCAATATCAAATATTGCACAATATTATTAGGCGTCTAGGGGCCTCTTTAATTACAAAAGCAACAACCAACCCCTGCGGGGATCAACGGGCAGACGTAAGAAAGCTTGGTATCTCATTCTTTATCCCTGCTTACGCGTCTCCGCTTTAACGGTTTTGTATCTATACATGTTTTGTAGTTTGCATTGATGAGGGATTTCTGTGTGCAGTTCTGCAATATTCGTGGGTTACGGAAGAATTTCTTGGGCACGTATATCCATCTCGGAGTGCAGTGGTTTGGGTCGTTGATGTTCGCTCACAGTTACTCTCAGGGGTGGTTGTCCTAGATAGGACGAGAGCCGACCAAATTGCGAGTTGGTTATAGTCCGTAGTAATTCGTTCGAGCACTTTAGTATTGCATACGCAGAGGATGAATTTCAGTTGACCATATGCTGTGAGTGTTATGCCTGCAGCAGTACGTCTGGACATTTTCCATTCACAACTGCGTTGCATACTTTTTTGTCCGTATAGGAATTACTTTTTCTTGGTTACGAAGCGAATTTGAACTAAAGACCTTCCGCTCGGCGGTCGATGATGTTAACCACTGCACCATAGCCACCCCCAAACCGGCGAACCGGCTGTTTTGGCACTTTGTGAAACACAGGTCCATGAAAAGTCTGATCCTTCGGATTTCAGTCTTCCTGGATATAGCTTAGTGCCATTATTCGTTTCTCACCGCGGTCTCGCCATTTATGTCCGTAACGACATTGGTTACCAGATACTTCCACAGTATAGCCAAACATCCACCCCGGAATTTAATTTCATATGGCCATCACATATCCCCGATGTTGCTGGTCATACCGCCAACACCACACTGGACTTGTTTCTTACCTCTCAGCCTGGCAAATACACGATCGATGTATTGGAACCCCTAGGCTCGTCTGACCACTGCATGATATCAGCGAAATTCTCGAACTCCTAACATCCAGTTAAAGAAAAAGCTCCTAAAAGAACACTATGGCTATACGAGAAAGCCAACTGGTGCGGCCTTAACAACTTCTTTCGGATCTTTAACTGGTCGTTGTGCTTCCTCGACAATGACGTGGACGCCGCAACTGATATTATCGTAAACATTATCCGAATCGGCATGGCAAATTTTATTCCCAGCAAAATTAAAAGCACCAGGCCTAAGGATAATTCGTGGTTTGACTTGAGCTGCAAAGAGGCTATTAGGCTCAGGGAGCTAAGTTTTCGGGCCTACAAGGCAAACAGTTCTGAGGAAAACCGAAAAAAGTACATACGAGCCAGAAATTACTGCAACACCCTCATTCGACGGGTTAAATTCCAATCCGACCAAAAATTAAGGCGTAAAATCCTTCAATGTCCCAAAGGTAGCAAAAGCTTCTGGTCATTTGTAAAAAACGTAAAAAACTCAACTAAGTCGTCTATACCGACGCTCATCCACAATGACATTCCAGCTGTCACCCCCTTAGAAAAAGCTAACCTACTTGCTGCCATTTCGCAACCAGTTCTCAGCTGCCAGCTTGTACTTTGTCTCCGCCTGTACTAGAGTGCGTCAATTCCACCATGGGACTAATCCACTTCCGCACTCGTACAGTCGCAAGGGTTCTTAAAGACCTCGACATACACAAATCCGCTGGTCCAGATGGTATTGCCCCAATAGTTCTGAAGAGGTGTTCTTCTACGCTTGCAAAACCACTGCGTAAACTTTTTCACCTTTCCTACACCTCTGGGCTCTTTCCGAGTAGGTGGAAAACAGCATTTGTCCAGCCTATACCCAAAAAAGGCGAATCATCTTCTCCCTCCAACTACCGACCCATTGCACTAACGTCCCTTCTTTCCAAGGTCATGGAAACGCTGATTAACCGTCAGCTTATGAAATATCTTGAATCACGGAAACTCCTCAATGACCGCCAATACGGTCTCCGCAGCAACAGATCCACTGGTGATTTGATGGCATATCCCGCAGAAAAGTGGAATCATTCGCTTCACCAAGCAGGTGAAAGCAAAATTGTTGCACTGGATATTTCAAAAGCATTTGACAGGGTTTGGCACGAAGCCCTTTTGTCGAAAATGCGTGCTTTTGGGATCGATGAGTCTCTTTTTCAATGGATAAGAAGCTACTTTTCGAATCGTACAATTCAAGTTGGATTCAAGTCTGATGCTTACTTTGTAAATGCCGGTGTTCCCCAGGGCTCCGTTTTGTCTCCGACACTCTTTCTTATTTTTATAAATGATCTCTTGTCTGTTACTTCTAATCCAATTCACTCCTTCACTGACGACAGTACACTCAGCTTCTCATATTCGTTCACCAGTTTACGACCCTGCACTTCGGTTGTAGATAATGAGCGGCAGCGTATGTTCTTTCTTTGTCTTCTTTGGTGGCGTTACAGCCCATGAAGGACCAGAGCCAGGTTTCTCTCAATCACCCATGTTGTGTGTGATTTATTTTTCACACAGGTGAAAGGGACCTACAGTTTAATACCGATTCCGACCGGCGTGAGTCGAAAAGCTTTTTCATGGCAAGTTTACTACGGGGGGTTTTGCCAGTACCCCGCCGAGGAGGGACGTCGCGAAATAAACATTCGATAGCGTTGGTGTTATCGGGATCCGAACTCGCTCATCGTGCGCCAGAGTCCAACACACTAATCACTGCGCCACGGCGCCCTCAGCGTATGTTAAGCTCATTAAATTCCGACATCGACAGCATCATCCAATGGGATAAAAACAATAGAGTGGAATTAAATGCATCCAAAACACAATGCTGTCTCTTGTCGTTGAAGCGTATAACTAACCCGCAGCCATTATCCATGAATGGCACTTACATCTCAGAAACTGAAAAGCTTTCCATCCTGGGTATGAGTGTTGCTCACAATCTTAATTGGAGCGACCATATATTCAGTGTCGCCAAGAATGCTACGAAATGCCTAGGCTTCTTATACAGATGCAAGAAATATTTCTCACCCTTAGACCTGGCTACAATCTATAAGGCGTTCATTCGCCCCAAATTAGAGTTTAACGCTCATGTCTGATGCGGTGCTTCCAAGACCTCACTGCACCTACTAGACAGAATACAAAAACGAGCCATAAAACTGATAGGTGACTCCAGCATTACCAAAACATTAGAATCGCTGGAACACCGCAGGAATGTTACCTGCCTCTCCCTGTTTTATCGTTACTACCACCAAAAATGCTCTGATGAAATAGCCAGTTGCATTCCGCCCCTTCAACATTTCTCCCGCAATACACGTCTCTCTAGGAATGCTCACCAATATACTCTGAAGCCCGCTTTCGGACGTACTGTCAAATATAGAGAATCTTTCATTAACCGAACCACACGAATCTGGAACTCCCTGCCGGATTCGGTTTTCCCACCTCAATGCAACATGCAAGCATTTAAGATCAATGTCCATCGGCATCTCCTCTATTCCTCTTCCTCTCTATCTTCTGCCCGCACTGTGTCGCCGACATAATAAGGTTATTATACCTTGAGTGCGCGCAAATTATTTAAAAAAAAATTACACCTTGTTCATATGGCCACTGCGGGCACGTTTGCAGCGGTCAATTCGTTGGACCCAATTATCGATGACTGGGCCACACATTGCCTTTGAGCTCTTCCATCGTCGTCAGCTTGTTGGCATAAACCAATAACTTAACGTAGCCCCAAAAAAAATTGTCTAGAGGCGTTAAATCGCACAACGAGGCGGCCAGTCGACTGGCCCATTTCTTGAGATAACACGCTCATCAAACTTACTCTTCAATAAATCGATTGTAACGTGTGCTGTGTGGCTTGTGGCACCATCCTGTTGAAACCACATGTCGTCCAAGTCCATTTCTTCCAATTCGGGCCAAAAATAATCAGCTATCATGGTACGATAACGCTGGTCTTTCACAGTAAGTGACGATCGTTATCGTCGACGAGAAAGTACGGCCCAATAACGCCGCCGGCGTGCAAACCGCACCAAACAGTTATTTTTTGTGGATGAAGTGGTGGTGTATGAAGCACATGTGGATTTTCACCCGACCAGTAACGCATATTTTGCTTTTTGATGAACCCAACAAGCCAAAAATGAGCTTCGTCACTGAAGATGATCTTGCGATGAAATTCATCATCTTGGCGCATCTTCTCCAGAGGTCAAATCGGAGAACGTACGTCGCTTCAAATGGTTCATCGGCTTCAATTCTTAAGTAAGCTTGATCCTATATGGATGTAAACCAGGATCCTTACGCAAAATACGCGTTAATGTGGTCTGAGCGATGCCCAATTCCTGAGAACGCCGTGCAATTGATTGATTTGGATCGTTTGCTACGGACGCCCGAACGGTAGCGATGTTTTCTACACTTCGACCAACCCGTTATCTCGCTGACATGGCAATATCAAAGGACGAACATGTAGACTCTAATTTTTGCTATAGAATTGTTATTGCCACTCTACTAGGGCGAGAATTACGACCGAAAATTGGAGTTAACGTTCTTAAAGTTGCGGTCACCGACTCTGAATTCCGGTAGAACATTTTTATAATGTGTAGACATTGCTCGTTCGTGTACTTTCTTCTTCTTCTCTCTTATCAGGCCAGCTATCCATGGAGGATCTGAGCCTGAGCTATAGCTGCCTTCCATCCTTGACGTTCCCGGGTACGCTGCTTTTAGTTGTCAAGACCAAGATGTCTTACATCCGCGATTACTTGGTCTTTATACCGGAGGTTCGGTCTTCCTCTTCTTCTCGAACCAGGAGGCTCGGAGTCGAAGTACCTCTTAGCTGGAGCGTTGATGTCCATGCGCTCGATGTGGGCGAGCCAGTGTAGTCGACGGATCCTTGCCTTCCGGACTACATCCACATCTTGGTACAGCTCGTAGAGTTCGCGGTTGTGTCTTCTTCTCCATTCACCTTCCTCACAGACAGAACCAAATATCGGGCGCAGAATTTTTCTTTCGAAAGAACCCAAAATCAGCTCCGCTGTCCTGCTTATCGTCCAGCTTTCGGCTCCGTACAGCAAGACTGGCAGTATGAGCGTTTTGTAAAGCATGACTTTGGTCTTTCGAGTGAGGAGTTTTGACCCCAGTTGTTTGGACAAGCCGAAGTAGCAGCGGTTGCCAAGGACGATTCTATGCCGGATCTCCACTGTGGTGTCATTTGTGGAATTTACGTTTGCCCCGAGGTAGACAAACTCCTTAACTACCTCGAAATTGTAGCTGTCAATTGTTATATTTTGTCCCAGATGGTGAGCATGTATTTCGTATTGTCCTCATTGATCTTAAGACCAACTCATTTCGCCTGTTCTTCAATCGCCGTGAATGCTTCCACAATGCCACGGCGAGAACACGCGATGATGTCGATATCATCCGCGTATCCTAGCAGCTGGAGGGACTTGTAGAAGATAGTGCCTTCCCTGTTGACGCCTGCCCGTCGCACTATCTGCTCCAGCACCAGGTTGAAGAAGTCACATGACAGCGCATCTCCTTGCCGAAATCCGGTGCATGTTTCAAATGGTTCCGAGGTCCTAGAACTGAATTGCACGGTGCATCGCGTGTTTTTTAGCGTGGCGCGACACAACTGGATCACTTTTACCGGGATCCCGAATTCGGCCATCGTATGCGGCTTTGAAATCGATGAAAAGATGGTGTGTATCGATTCGAAACTCTTTTGTCTTGGTCTTTTCCAGGATTTGCCGAAGTGTAAAAATTTGGACTATAGTTGATTTGCCGGGCCGGAAGCCGCACTGCTAGCTGCCGATTAGTGCGGTGCAAAATGGTTTTAGACGTTCGCACAATACGTTGGACAGGTTCTTGTATGCGACATTGAGCAGGGATATACCTCTATAGTTCTTGCAAGAGGTAGGATCGCCTTTTTTGTGGATATGGGGCATATAGAGCTGGTATTCCAGTCGTCGCGCATGCTTTCATCTTCCCAAATTCTGCAGATGATCTGGTGCATGCTCCCTGGCAGAACATCGCCGCCAGCCTTGAACAGCTCTGATGGCAAGCCATCTGAACCTGCGGCCTTGTTGCTCTTCAGCTTCTGAATAGCTGTGCCGACTTCTTCGATGCTGGGTGGGAGGACTACTTCAGCCGATTGACCTATAAGCTGATCCCTACATATCGTGTACTTTACCATGATGAAAATGTTGACTTTACTGAATAAACTGATAATGACAGTTCGATGATTAGTGAAAGGGTGCGTTCACAAATTTAATTCATAGTTGTCAATTCCCCATTGGAAAACCCTTTATATATCCACAGTTAAGGAACAATGACGGAAAATTCTTGGAATGCACAAGAATGTCGTTCAAAACATTTGACCACATTTTGAAAGCCATCAAATTGAAAAATTTAGCCTTTAATGTTAGGAAACTAGATCAATTTTTAAACAAATGAAATTGCATCAGAACATCGACAATAATGGATACTACTCGCACAGAATCGCTTGAAAAAGTGATCAGAACAGTTTGTGTGCGAGAAGCTTGCGAGAGGTTTGCGATAAGCTTGCAAGAATCTCGCGAGATACGCATCGAAAATCGCTTCATGCCTGTTTCACAATGCTACTACACGGCGACGCGACAGCGCAACTACAAACGCTGCCATTTGCTGTGGTTGTAAAGTCGTTCAGTCAATACACAATGGAGCTACTTTCATCGGCGTTTTTTTTGACAGCGCGGTTATTTCTGTGAGTGAAGTTGGAGGTGAATTCTATAGAGTGAAGTTGGCATCAGTAAAAAATTCGAAGATTGAAACTGAATTTAGTTCATAAATGGATCAAAATAATTTGAAAAAAACATTATTGCTAACATGTGCGGCTGCTTTAGCCAATAAAAAGTTAAAAGCGAAAACAAATGTTAGACCAAGTTATCAAACGTATTCCTCCAATGTCGAATTCGAAATGGCACAACGCCGTGTAGTTGCGACTGTTTTTCGAATTTTCGAAATTCGCTGCGACAAGACTACATACGTGCCTATGTGACTTACTCCATATAATTCCATTGAATGAATATGGATTTGACAGCTACGGCGCTTGGATTTGCGCTGTCGCGTCGCCGTGTAGTAGCATTGTGAAACAGGCATCATGGTGCGCACGTACATAAGAATACATGCGAATAGCTTTATCGCAGTCAACCGCTTCTCGCATCGCATCGCAGTCTCGCATCACTGTGCGCGTAGCCTAAGACTTCAGGAAGGATTACGAGTGTTTAGAATATTTTCTTTTTTTTTAATACAGTCTTTGATCCTATTGGTTTGGTTTTTCCACAAACATTTGCTTAAAAGCAACATTCTAATTCAAATTTATTTTTTTTTTTTTGTTAATCAAATCACAATGCCTGTGGAAATACGTTTAGAAATTGACATGTATCTACTCGTAAAGCCCGCGTTCTCAAAACTTAAAACAAAAACAAAAATGGTTGAAGACATTTTTT
Organism: Eumerus sabulonum; assembly: GCA_951905685.1. Classification (NCBI taxonomy): domain Eukaryota; kingdom Metazoa; phylum Arthropoda; class Insecta; order Diptera; family Syrphidae; genus Eumerus; species Eumerus sabulonum. The sequence goes on from OX645060.1 coordinate 247,038,996, forward strand.
TTTTTCTATTTTTATATAAAATAATGAACAAAACCAGCTGCAATCAGTCAGGTTCATTTACATTTAAATTACCTTTAGAATATTTGCCAATTAATGTTTTTGTTGTTATTGCCAGAAACCAAATATAAACACAGAACACACATCCGTCCAATCTGCAGTCAATAAATTTTTCTTCCTCTTAGTGGGCGCCACAGTTCGGGGCGAACCTGGGCCTCAACCAACATGCCCCTCCATCTAGCACGATCTTTCGCTAGCCTTTTCCATTGCCACAAACCCAGTTGGCTGAGGTCCCCTTCCACCTGTGTGCGCCATCTTAAGTGCGGCCGTTCTCTGCTTCTTCGTCCCTCGGGGTTGGATTCAAAGACTCTCCGGGCTGGAGCTGTGGTGTCCATTCGCTCTACATGGCCCAGCCATCTTAGGCGTTGAATCCGTAGACGCCTGACTAGGCTCATGTCGCTGTATAGCCCGTAAAGTTCGTGGTTGAATCTTCTCCTCCATCCCTCGTCTGCGTTTATAGGCTCAAAAATCACGCGCAAAATCTTTCTCTCGAACCGACCAAGGGCCTCCTCATCCGCTTTTGATAGTGTCCATGCTTCTGCGCCGTACAACAGGACCGGGATGATAAGGGTCTTATATAGAGTCAACTTTATCGTTCGGGAGAGGGCTCTATTACTCAATTGCCTCCCGAGCCCAAAGAAACAGCGATTGGCAAGAGTGATTCTGCATTTGATTTCGGAACTGATGTCGTTGTTCCCGGTCACTACGGAGCCAAGGTAGACGAAGTCCTTAACTACCTCGAACTTATATCTGCCTATACAAACGTTCTGGCCGAGACGTCGATGTTGGGCGTCCTTTTTTGATGACAGCATATATTTAGTTTTGCCCTCGTTTACCGGCAATTTTCGCCGCCTCCATCTCAATACTCGCAACGCCTTTGTGGGTGGCCGTGGTGCAGTGGTTAACATCATCGACCGCCGATCGGAAGGTCTATAGTTCAAATTCGCTTCATAGCCAAGTAAAAGTAATTCCTAAACGGATGATAAAAAGTATACAACGCAGTTGTGAATGGAAAGTGACCAGACGTACTGCCTGCAGGCATAACACTCACAGTATATGGTCAACCGAAATTCATCCTCTGCGTATGCAATACTAAAGTGCTTGAACGAATTACTACGGACTGTAACCAACGCGGAATTCGGTCGGCTCTCGTCCTATCTAGGCCTAGGACAACCACCCCTGAGAGTAGTGAACGAACATCAACGACCCCAACCACTGCACTCCGTTCAGGTTGTGTGTGTCAACACATCATAAGAGAATATGAAAAAAACTCTTGAACCTGCGCGAGTCTCTAAAAAAAAAAAAAAAAAAAAAAAAAAAAAATAGACATCTCGCTGTGATCTGCCTATCATGTCAATATCGTCGGCGTATGCAAGGAGTTGCGAGGATTTGAAATCAATCATTTCCAATATGATGTTGAAGAAATCACACGACAGCGCATCGCCCTGCCTAAATCCTTTTTTGACATCATAACTATCGGTTAGGTGTTCACCGATTCGGATGGAGCAGCGAGCATTCTCCAAAGTCACCCTGCATAGTCTAACGAGTGTAGGAGGTATGTCACAGGTAGTCATAGCCATGTATAGCTCGTCTTTAATTACGCTGTCGTATGCGGCTTTGAAGTCGACAAATAGGTGGTGAGTGTCGGCTTGAAATTCATTGTTTTTTTCCAGGATCTGCCGTAGTGTGAAGATTTGGTCGATGGTGGACTTCCCTAGCCTGAATCCGCACTGATAAGGACCTATCAGCTTATTTTCAAAAGGCTTCAGGCGTTCACACAAAACGGCAGAGGGGTCCCTTTCTTGTGGATCGGGCATACGATGCTGAGACTCCATTCCTCGGGCATACTTTCCTCTAACCATATCTTACGGATGAGCATGCATGCTAACCATATCTTACGGATGAGGTGCATGCTCCCAACCAGGTCATCCCCAGCTGCCTAGAAGAGCTCAGCAGACAGTCCGTCTGCGCCAGCAGCTTTATTCGACTTGAGCTTCGATATGGCAATCTTAACTTCGTCGAGGTTAGGGGGACAGAATTCTCTGCGGTCTCCGTCGATTAGAAATGGATCATTCTGCCTGACAGCGGTATATTGACTAACATCGCCGTTATACAGTCTGCAGAAGTGGTTTTTCCATATTCTCAGCATCGACTGCGGTTCTACTACTAGGTGTCCGTTCTCATTCCTGCAGGCTTCCGTTCTCGCTTTATAACCTTGGCATGTTCGCTTTATCTGTTGATAAGACTTTCGAACGTCACGCCTGCAGTAACACCTCTCCAAATCCTCAATCGCGCGCTTCTCGTGCCTCCCTCTCTTTAACTCGTAGAGCCTTATGTATGCGAGGCCTTATATGCATCCTGCTTCGCTGTATGAATCCTCCTGCACTCGTCATCGAACCAGGTGTTTCTTCGTGGTGGAGCCTTGAAACCCAAAACCCATGTAGAGTTTATCAGGGCTTGTATGCAATGGCTCCACTGCTGTTCTATTGATAGTGTGGAGGATTCAGGTGTATTGGAGAGCTTAAGGGAGACGCGATCGGTAAAAGCACGAGCGGCTTCTGGCGATAGTAGCTTTCCGACGTCATAACTTTGTATTCCTACTCTACTCCGTTGCGTTCGTGATATGCGTAAGCGCATCTTGGCTACTACAAGATAGTGGTCCGAGTCGATGGTAGCCCCTCGGAAAGTTCGAACATCGAGAATAGTGGAGGAGTGTCTGACGTCAATCGCGATGTGATCATTCTGGTTGGTCGTCGAATGATCAAAAGACCGCCAGGTGCCTTTGTGTATATCGAGGTGCGGGAAGCGCGTACTGACTAGAAGGAGATTTCGCCCCGTAGCAAGATCAATCAGCCTTCGTCCGTTAGTTAGTTAGTCAATAAATTAGTTAGCTTTATTTTTGTAACCTCCAAATGATACCTGTAGGCCGGGCTACTGACATGTACGATTCGCAAACCCGAATTCTCGATGCGCCGACGTACTAAACTACACCCTGCACTCATCAACCACTCTCTCCGCGGGACTGCCGTTAGGTTAGCAACTTAAGCTATGTGCTCCAAGTCGGCCGTTTCAGCTCTTCTTAGCTCGGTTTGCACTTACTTACTTACGCGGCGCTACAGTCCGTGATTAGCCTGGGCCTCAACCAACAAGCGTCTCCATCTGGCGCGGTCTTTGGCGAGCTGTTTCCAGCGCCGCACGCCCAGTTGGTTAAGGTTCCCTTCCACCGGCGTGCGTCACCGTAGATGCGGCCGTCCTCCGCCGCGCCTTCCTTTCGGGGTGGCTTCGAAGACTCTTCGGGTCGGAGCGTAGATAGTGCGCAGAATTTTCCTCTCGAAACGACCATGGGCATCTTCATCCGCTTTTGTTAAGGTCCTCTGCGCCATAAGGCCAGGCGCAAATTGAGACACGTATAGCGCGCGTGAGGTGACATGACACGAGTGCCATGATGCGTACGTGCCAAACGCGTAGCGTGGTGATCCGCAAATTGAGACGCAGGTACTCGCAGATCGAACGCACATTGAGAGCACCGTGGCGCAATGGGTAGTGTGTTGGCCTCTGACGCCGATGGCACGGGATCGAATCCCGACACAGCCATGTCATCGATCGTGTTTTTCACGGTGTTTCTCCTCAGCGGGGCTCTGACAAAACCCCCTGTAGTAAAATTGTCATGAAAAGCTTCTCGAAATTCGCCGTTCGAGGTGTTTCCCACTAACTGCTAGTGCAATATCGTCTGCATAAGCAATGACCTTTTCAACTTTGTATGTATGAGGCAAACATGTTCGAAGAACTTTTTACATTTTCCGAGTACATTAGCTTACGATTTTTACTTTTCAACTTTGTATGTATGAGGACGCCGCGGTGCAGTGGTTAGTGTGTTGGACTAGGACGCACGATGAGTGACTTCGACTTTCAATAATACCAACGTAATCGAATTTTTATTTCGCTGCGTCTCTGATCGACCGGTACTGGCAAAGCCACCCTTAGTATTACTTGCCATGAAAAAGCTTCTCGACTCACCCCGTTCGGAATCGGCATTAAACTGTAGGTCCCTTTCACCTGTGGGTGATTGAGAGAAGCTTGGCTAAACTAAACTGAAAAGAAGAAAAGACGCAATGACCTTGCACCCGCTGGCCTCCAGGGATAGGAGTACTACGTTTACATTTAGCACCCACCAGGGAGTTGGGTATCTGTTGTTACCTCTTCCTAATGGTCCACTACGCACGATTGACGTATGCGAGTAAGACCTTATCAGACACTAACCGGCGGTTAGTCATTTCCAGCGGGCGCCCGCGAGGAGGACCGCAGGAAGAGGTTTTTTGCCGCCAAAATATGGTTTTCTTCTGCATTTGAAAAAAAAATGTTCTCCAAAAACTGCCTTAGTGATTGCTACTCTCTAGTTCTCAACTACTTAGCCTACGGTCTACTGCAAGGAGAAGTTAGAAGAGATATCCAATGTAAATGAGGTGACCCTCAATAGGGCCCCCATATACCTAACCTAACCTAGCTTATGGTCTATCTATATACGTATGTACGTCTTCTACGGCCTCCTATACGGTGTTCTTATTCATATACGTATGTATCATGAGGTTGGCCGTGGTGCAGTAGTAAACATCACCGACTGTCGAGCGGAAGAACTGTAGTTCAAAGTACATAATGTCCATAACCAAGAAATCCAACTCCTATACGAAAAAATAGGTGTGTGTTCACACAGCTGTTGTGAATGGTAACACTCATACTCTGGGTGTGCAGTTCTAATATAACACCATAATGGCATGGAACATTTGCTGTGAACTACAACCAACGTGAAAATTCAGTCGAGTTCCTCTGCTCCTATCTAGGACAACCACCCATGAAAGTAGTGAAGGAACATCTACGCCCCAAACCATCTGCATATGATTATTTAACCTGTGCGAATCATAAAACTCGTTAGAATACTAGAGGGCGCCGTGGCGCAGTGGTTAGTGTATTGGACTCTGACGCACGATGAGCGAGTTCGAATCCCGATAACACCAACGCCATCGAATGTTTATTTCGCGGCGTCCCTCCTCGGCGGGGTACTAGCAAACCCCCCCGTAGTATACTTACCATGAAAAAGCTTCTCAACTCACGCCGTTCGGAATCGCCATTAAACTGTAGGTCCGTTTCACCTGTGTGAAAAATAAATCACACACAACACGGATGATTGAGAGAAGCTTGGCTCTGGTCCTTCATGGGCTGTAACGCCACCAAAGAAGAAGAAGAATAGTAGATATAGTTAAAACCTACTATATTCGCCAACCGACTGACAGGAGTTTCACTCCTGAGAAGACCACCACAGAAAGTGAATTTATTGATTGTTCAGAATTGGTGCAATAACACGTTATACAAACTTAATTGATAAACACACATACGAGTACATACTGAAACAACATGTCCTAAAGCTAAAAATCCCTTAAATACAAATGTTGATTTACAAAACTCGGCCTATACGAAGAGCCACGATCCCAACGTTATTTCTGTTTATTTCTTTACATAATTGCAATACATGTACAGAATTTCCTTCTGGAAATGTAATAATTTGATCATTCCATACAGCATCGCATTGCATCTCATCAATAGCGTTAATACCTTTGTTTTCGTTCACCTTTTAGTCACCTTTTTCTATTTACGAGTATGTTTTGCACCTTAACTTATCTTTCTCTTCACTGTTTCTTTGAACATCGACACACCGAACCATTTATTGCACCCTGCATGCTTGCCATTTGATTTGATTCGACGATTTTGCATAGTAAAGTTTGTATCAATTTCAGACGCCTGCTAGTGGCTACCCAGGTACTATGGATGAACTCATATTTTCGGGAGCTGGTTCCGGTTGCCGGGGGGATGACGAAGATGAATGTACTCCACCATTTGAGACGGGAAGTGGTGATGATCTTATTACACCGGTATATGTGCCGACCACAAAACAACCGACCATTTCGCAAAAAGGAACGGGCGATAGATCGGATACAAGCGTCACAGAAAGGACATGTGATGATGAAGATTGTCTCCATGGCTCTGGCGATTCGGGTGAAACTACGGAACAATTTATCTCGACAACATCAACAAAGGGCACAGGTAAGATTGTTTTCTATACCTAAACTATAAATAAGGTGTACTCTACACCTAAAACTTACTTACTTAGATGGCGCTGCAGTTCGGTGTGAACAATCTTTTCCAGCTGGCACGATCTTTAGCCAGCTATTTCCAGCGACGCACTGGTTTAGGTCCCCTTCCACCTCTCTGCGCAACCTTAGATTCCGTCGTGCTCTGCTGTGTCGTCACCCAGGGTTGGATTCGAAGTCTCTTCAGGCCAGAGCTGTGTTATCTATTCGCTCTACATGGCCTAGCCATCTTAGACGTTGGATCCATATATGTATACTAGGCCGATGTCGCTGGGCTGTACAGCGACAGTTCGTCGTTATATCTTCTCCTCCACACTCCGTTTATATAAACGAGACAATAGATTGAGCACTGAATTTTTCTCTCGAAACGATCAAGGGCCTCCTCATCCGATTTCATTAGAGTCCAGTCCTCTGCGCCATAGAGGAAGACCTGGATGATTAAGGTTTTGTTTTATGCAACCATGGTCTTTCGAGAGAGGGCTCTACTTCTCAACTGCCTCTGGAGCCCAAGGAAGCAGCGGTTGGCATGAGAAATTCTGCGTTTGATCTCAGCGCTAGTGTGGTTGTCGCTGGCCAGTGGTAAGCCAAGGTAGAAAAAGTCCTTGACCACTTCGAATTTGTAGCTGCCAATTATGACGTTCTGGCCGAAACGTCGGTGTTGTGCGTCTCATTTGGTTGATAGCATATAATTCGTTTTACCTTTGTTAACCAAAAGACACATTCTAGCCGCTTCTGCTTCAATGCTTTTGAACGCTTCATTAACGTCCCGCCATGATCGTCCAATAACATCAATGTCATCCGCGTACGCAAGCACTTGCACAGGCTTGAAATACATTGATCGTACCTCTTGTGTTGGCCAGTGAGTCTCGTATAATCTTTTCAACCACGATATTGAAAAGATTACATGACAGCGCGTCACCTTGTCTAAATCCTTTTTTAACATCAAAGGTATCAGTTAACTTACTACCGACCTTAGTGAAGCAGCGAGAATTCTCCATTGTCATCCTGCAAAATCTAACGAGTTAGGCAGGGATGTTAAAACTAGACATGGCTCCATACAGCTCGTCTCTATGCACATTGTCTTACGAAATCGACCAAAAAAGGTGATGGCTGTCGATTTGGTATTGTTGGGTGTTCTCCAAGATCTGCCGCAGTGTGAATGTTTGGTCTATTGTGGATTTACCTGGCCTGAAACCACACTGATACGAACCTATCAGATTATCCACAAAGGGTTTCAGGCGTTCACACAGTACGGCAGACAAGATCTTGTATGCTATGTTAAGGATACTTATTCCCCTGTAGTTGGCGCAGTTATAAGGGTCTCCTTTCTTGTGGACTGAGCTAACGGTGCTGAGATTCCATTCGTCGGGAATGCTTTCCTCCGACCATATTTTACAAGATGAGCTGGTGCATGCGCCCTATCAGATCATTTCTAGTCACTTTAAATAGCTCGGCAGTCAGACTGTCCACGCCCGCGACTTTATAGGTCTTGAGCTTTGAAATTACTAGCTTAATTTCATCTAGGTCGGGTGAACGAAATTGTCTTGCATGTTCATCTGTTGCGAATGGATCATTCTGCCTGATAGCGGTATTAGATCTTTATTCCTTGCATATTCTCAGCATCGACTGTGACTCTAGTTGTCTGTCTTCATCCCTACAGGGATTCCGCTCTGGCTTTATAGCCCTAGCATGCTCATTTCACTTTTTCGTAAAACTTGCGAGTGTTATTCCTGCGGTAGCACTCTCCATCTCCTCGATCTCACGCTTTTCATGCTCTCTTTTCTTGTTCCTTAAAAGCGGGTGTTCCTCCCTCCTTTTCTGCTCTTAGGCGGCTTGCTTTACTACATGGACTTGCCCGCATTGCTAATCAAACCACGGGTTTTTAGTTGGCGCTGGGTTGAAACCCAACACATTAGAGGCAACGAATCTGGCAATGCTCCCACTGTTGTGCTGTGAATTGTACTGGTGTCATCGAAATTTGCGGGAAATTGCGAGTGTTTGGCGTCGATCGCTAAGTGATCAATCTGATTGATGGTCGACTGATCAGGTCAGCGCTAGATTTCTTTATGGATGTTACGATTCGGGAATCGTGTTCTATATAGAAGGAGACTACGCCCCACCAGGAAGTCAAGTAGCTGATGTCCGTTTTCGGACGTGGTGTCGTGTAGGCTATATTTCCCCGTGATCGACTCAAATATGTCCTCTTTGCCTAGTTTCGCATCGTAGAAGTCGTCTTTGAGTCGATCGTCCTTTTCTTCGGTTGGGGCGTGAGCGCATATCGTGCTAATGTTCCGGAAATTAGCTTTGATGTGGATTGCTATGAGGCGTTCGCTTTTGGGATAAGCTTAAGATTTTTTGTCGGAGTTTTCCTCTTGTAAGGAATCCGCATGCGAATAAGCGCTGTTTGTTTTCCTTGTAGCAATTCCCATAGTAGATGTCACAGTTTTTCATCCGCCTTTTGCTTGGTCCATCCCATCGCACTTCTTGTAGTGCGGTTATATCTGCATAATAGCAGTTGAGGGTTTGCTCCAATAGATTCCTGCACCTGGTCTATTAAGGGACCTCGCATTACAGGTGCAAACTCCCAAGTCATTTAATCGCTTGCAGACATCGTCAGCTTTCTACCCATCCGTATCCGAGGCTTGTGTTTGCCTCGGAACAATTTATTTTTTCCGTGATAGGGATGTTACCCCTAAGCACAACCCCCAACCTGGGAGACCAGGTTCCTTTTTCCCCAACAAGAGGGTCAGGTCACTGCACATATTGGTTCACTAACTGGTGGGTGCAAGGCAGCTATCCAAGAGAAGCCACCCGGAGGCTGTGTGTCAACTTGGATTGAGCGAGGACAGAGAACGAGGCTGGCGTCTGCCATGGTAAACGCAATCAGCTTCTTTGCTCGCTAGCTCTCCCCCTTCTACGACTTCACCTCGTAAGTGAAGTTTTTCGTGGTAGTGTTAAAATCGATACCCACATTTCACACATTACTGACGTATGTAAACAAGTCAACAAAACAGATATAATATAATATAAATTACTAACCAAAACCACTTTCCAGAACCGATTATTGATACTTCAAGTTCATCTACTACCACTGTCGGAACATCTAGAAAAACGGATACTATCCTTACAACAGAACCACAACATACAGTACCAAACAAAGTGGATCTCGAAACAACAAGCACTATCCACGACACTACAATAGCCATCACGACAACGGGTGTGAGGACAACACCATATCAAACATCAACTACAGCGATCGGAACAACATCCCAAAGCTCGTCCACTACAACCACTACCCAAAAAGTTCATACTTTTGCACCGGAACGCGAAACAACACCTTTCGATACCATCCATACTATGCCCGATTTTCCCGAGAGAACATCAACAACTGAAATTGAGGAAATGCCACCACCACCACCCCCGGAACCAGAACCCGAAATACCACCATATAACTATCAACCCATTCCGCCGCCACCACCTCCATACAACAACAACTATAGACCAAAGAGCAAAAGCGGAAGAATAAATTCGATCGAAGAGGAGCGCACTGCCATGATCATCGGAATCGTCGCTGGCATCCTAATAGCTGTGGTATTAGTTATCCTACTAGTCCTCTGGCTCAAATCGAACGGTGACCGAAATTATAAGACCGAATCAGAAAAGGCAGCCGCCTACGGAAGCCACAATCCTAATACGGCTCTCCTCAGCAATACGAGTACAAACGGATCGTATCACCAACAGCGTCAACAGCATCAACAGCACATGACAAATGGTCATAACACGGGCAGTCAAAATGATCGTGCCGGAGGATCATATGGCGGCATGGGCAGTAGTGGTACAAACGGTGGTGGTAGCGGTGTTATTAATGGTGCCGATCGCCAACAATCAGCCGGATTGGTTCAGCCCAAGCAAAAGAAACGCGACTCGAAGGATGTCAAAGAGTGGTATGTGTAAAAGTAGTCCATATAGCAATATTTCAAACAAAAGCTGCAAACAATATACTATCTGCATATAGAGGTATGTCTGTATATCCACACATATTTATTTCAACCTAAATAGCATAATTCCTACAGTTTAATACAAATAAGTGAAACTCATTGTTTTTTATTAAAATTATTTCAAGAGTTCGCACAAGGTGAAACAAAATTGACAAAAAATTAATTAAATAAAAAATAAGAATAAAAAGGCAATTAAATCCTTCATACTCGTACATATATGTATGTAGTTATTGAAAGGACTCGTGTAATTCGATTTATTTTTTACATCAAAAGCTTTAAAGACGAAAGATAAAACATCACTTATTGATGACTCTTAAACTCCGGCTTCAGCTTCCTTGCAAGTAAAAGTTATATTTTATATAGGTATTAAAAGAACGTTAGAAATAAAGGATTGTTAAAATGTTTATAAACGACAAGAAGAAAGACATTGTATAGAAACGAAACAAACAACATATTATTAATTCTAGCTAATTTTTAAAACATAATATTATCATACAAAAAATCGTGGTGCTGTAATTAAGTCCCAAAAAATAAAACACAAAACGCATTTAGTTTCATTCAGACACTAACCTAAGTTTCGTATGTACAGTTTTCATTTATTTAAATCTAATTTAAATCAAATCTGCACAAATCTGCTTGTGGCAGCCTATAAGTACTTTCCAAAATGCTGTTCGGTATGAAAGACATTGATCTCCTTCCAACAAGCCTAGATTAATTAATTGGTATTAACCCTTCTGTTCACACACACGTGTTACGTTTCGGGTCATAAATAACCCAAATTTTGATTTTGAATATATTTTTATAAAATAACTACTGTAACTACTCGTAGCCCCTGGTAGTTACAAGTTGGACGTCAGCTGTAGGCTGACAAAAACAGACGTTGGTTCTCTATACAATTATTTATTTTTAAACAAATAAAAGAATTACACGGAAACCCCAAAAGATTTAGAGGGCCAAATGATCAACCGAAGTTGTTCAATCCGTCCACTCGCCAAAAAAAAAAAAAAAAAAACAACAATCTTGCTAGTAATATAGTTCCAAAGAAAGACTTTGTATGCTTACACTGTCTTCGCAAGACTGCCGATCTGCTCCTATTCGCAGCGCTCTTTTATACACACAATTGAAACGGTACTTTGCTATTTCTTTATTGACACACGTTCAATTGTGTGCATAAAGAGACAACACGTCACACGTCATTCAAATGCTGCGTTTACATGGGAGGGCTTTTTCCTTTTGTTTTTGTTAAATCAAAGAATATGATAATAAAGAATAATTCAAAGAAGTAATAACAAAAGAATAAAAAAATAATAAACAATAATTCAAAGAAAAAAAAAATAAAATAATAAGAAAATAATAAAGTAAACAAAAATAACAAATTGTTGGGAAAAAAATAGGATGTCTGCTACACTACGAAAAAAGGAACAAAAAGAACGAGGAATACACATTATTGATTTGGAGCGTGTTCTTGGCAATATGTTGTTGTGATTGTACGGCGATGGGTAGGTCCTCTTCCACCTGTGTGTGCCATCTTAAGTGCGGCCGTCCTCTGCTTCTTCGTCCCTCGGGGTTGGATTCAAAAACTCTCCGGGCTGGAGCTGTGGTGTCCATTCGCTCTACATGGCCCAGCCATCTTAGGCATTGAATCCGTAGACGCCTAACTAGGCTCATGTCGCTGTACAGCCCGTAAAGTTCGTGGTTGAGTCTTCTCCTCAATCCCTCGTCTGCGTTTATAGGCCCAAAAATCACGCGCAAAATCTTTCTCTCGAACCGACTAAGGGCCTCCTCATCCGCTTTTGATAGTTTCCATGCTTCTGCGCCGTACAACAGGACCGGGATGATAAGGGCCTTATATAGAGTCAACTTTGTCGTTCGGGAGAGGGCTCTATTACTCAATTACCTCCCGAGCCCAAAGAAACAGCGATCGGCAAGAGTGATTCTGCGTTCCATTTCGGAACTGATGTCGTTGTTCCAGGTCACTGCGAAGCCAAGGTAGATGAAGTCCTTAACTACCTATCTGCCTATACAAACGTTCTGGCCGACACGTCGGTGGTGAGCGTCCTTTTTTGATGACAGCATATATTTAGTTCTGCCCTCGCTTACCGCCCAACCAATTTTCGCCGCCTCCATCTCAATACTCGCAAACGCCTCATTGACATCTCGCTGTGATCTACCTATTATGTCAATATCGTCGGCGTATGCAAGGATTGGCCAGTGATTTTTGCACAGTCATTTCCAAGATGATGTTGAAAAAATCACACGACAGCGCATCGCCCTGCCTAACTCCTTTTTTGACATCAAAACTATCGGTAAGGTGTTCACCGATTCGGATGGAGCAGCGAGCAGTCTCCAAAGTCATCCTGCATAGTCTGACGAGTTTAGCAGGTATGTCAAAGGTAGACATGGCTTTGTATAGCTCGTCTCTAATTACGCTGTCGTATGCGGCTTTGAAGTCGCTTTCCAGGATCTGCCGTAGTGTGATGATTTGGTCGATGGTGGACTTCCCTGGCCTGAATCCGCACTGATAAGGACCTATCAGCTTATTTACAAAAGACTTCAGGCGTTCACACAAAACAGCAGAGAAGATTTTGTAGACGATGTTAAGGAGACTTATTCCTTTATAGTTGGCGCAATCAGAGAGGTCTGCTTTCTTGTGGATCGGGCATACGATGCTGAGACTCCATTCCTCGGGCATGCTTTCCTCTTACCATATCTTACGGATGAGCTGGTGCATGCTCCCAACCAGGTCATTCCCAGCTGCCTTCAAGAGCTCAGCGGATAGTCCGTCTGCGCTAGCAGTTTTATTCGACTTGAGCTTCGATATGGCAATCTTAACTTCGTCGAGGTTAGGGGGACAGAATTTTCTGCGGTTTCCGTCGACTAGAAATGGATCATTCTGCCTGACAGCGGTATATTGACTAACATCGCCGTTATACAATCCGCAGAAGAGACTTTTCCATATTCTCAGCATTGACTGCGGTGTCCGTTCTCATCCCTGCAGGCTTGCGTTCTGGCTTTATAACCTTGGCATTTCGCTTCATCTGTTGATAAAACTTTCGAACGTCACGCCTGCAGTAACACCTCTCCAAATCCTCAATCGCGCGCTTCTCGTGCTCTTTCTTCTAAGAAGCTTATGCTCCTCCCTTCTTTTTAACTCGTAGAGCTCACGTGCTGCTCTTGTTCTTTTATGCAGCGAGGCTTTATATGCATCCTGCTTCGCTCTATGAATACTCCTGCACTCGTCATCAAACCAGGTGTTTCTTCGTGGTGGAGCCTTGAAACCCAAAACTTCGGATGCAGAGCTTTTCAGGACTTGTTGCAAAGGCTCCACTGCTGTTCTATTGATAGTGTGGAGGATTCAGGTGTATTGGAGAGCTTAAGGGAGACGCGATCGTAACTTTCCGACGTCATAACTTTGTATTCTTACCCTACTCCGCCGCGTTCATGATATCCGTAAGCGCATCTTGGCTACTTCAAGATAGTGGTTCGAGTCGATTTTAGCCCCTCGGAAAGTTCGAACAACAAGAATAGTGGAGGAGTCTCTGACGTCGATCGCGATGTAATCAATCTGGTTGGTGGTCGATTGATCAAAAGACCGCCAGGTGCCTTTGTGTATATCGAGGGGCGGGAAGCGCGTACTGGCTAGAAGGAAATTTCGCCCCGTAGCAAGACCAATCAGCCTGTGTCCGTTATCGGAGGTGGTGTCCTGTAGGCTATGTTTGCCGATGACTCGTTCAAAGATGCTTTCCTTACCCAGCTTAGCATTGAAGTCTCCTAGTACAATTTTGATGTCATAGCTGGGACATTCGGCATACGTTCTGTCTAGGAAATCGTAGAACTCATCTTTGGCGAAGTCGTCCTTGTCTTCCTTGGGGGCGTGGACGCAGATCAGGCTGATGTTAAAAAATTTAGCCTTGATACGGACTATTATGAGGCGTTCGCTCACATGCCGAAAGCTTAGGACTTTTTGCCTTAGTCCACCTCGAACAACAAATCCGCATCCAAACAATCGCTGCCCTCTCTCCCTATAGCAGTCGCCGTAGTAAATATCGTAGTTTTTCATCCGCTTTATACCCGGTCCATTCCATCGCATTTCCTGGATGGCGGTGATATCCGCTTTATAGCGGTCTAGGGCGTCCGCAAGTTGTTCTACTGCGGTGGCTCTTCTCGCTTTTTAGCAGGCCAGCATCCGTCGGATAGATGCTACCCCGTCATAAATGACCCGGAACTAACACGTGCGTACACATACTTTAAATCGCATATTGGACGTAACTGTATGCATTAAAGTCGTTTTTGGTCATGGAATGACTCCAACAGAACAGAAGGGTTAACAAAAATGTAAGGTATGAAAGTATAGCAAATTCCCAGGTACTTGTTTGTACTTATCAATCTCTTAACGGTCATTTCTTATACAGAATCGTTTTTGTTGTTTTTTTTTTAATAATATCTTGAAGTTTTTTTTTCATTGAAAATCAGTCTTCTAACAGTCTTAAGGGGTTGCGGGAGCAATGCGCGCATGCAGGATCTCCAGGCCACTCGATCCTCCGCCATCGACTCTAACTCGTCAGGATCTCTGCCCAAGTGCAACCAGTCGAGTTTTTGGATGTGGTCCAACTACCTCCGCCTGGGTCTCCCAAGCAGTCGCTTATCTGATGATATCACAATTAAGGCACGCTTCGGAAGTCGTGATTATGGAGACATTCGTTTCATGTGACCAAACAGCAGTTGGAGCAGTTGATTGACATTGAGCTCCTCGCGCACTGTCATGTTTCTCACCCTATCTCAGCAGCTTGTATTCGCGATCTTATTTTTTCGGTGAATACCCACATTTCATGACCATAGGTGAGAGTTGGAACAAATACTGAGTTAAAACCCGCTAACTTGCCTTTGACATCGAGCTCGGTCTTCCTGAGACAGATCTGTTTCAAAATTGACCCAGCTTGGCCAACCCTGGAGGAAATCTCAGCATTACTCCTCACATCACTCGTGGAGAAGACCATGAGATAACTGCTTCAAAGGGACTCCACTAACATGTAGAGTGCATTGGGCAGGCGTTCACTTTAAACCTCATCCCAGCACCAGCACATACGGCCACAAACCTATCGCGCGCGCTGGAGTTTCGTCTGAAAGTATGTGAAGACAACTAAGTCATCTACTAGAAGAAGATGGCTTTCCTTCAGCTCTCCCAATGTGAAGCATTCCTCGGCCCGACTGCGCTGAGGTGACAAGATGCACGATTGGCGAAATCGAACGCCCACGGTGAAAGGTGTTGATTTACCACCATTAACCCGAAAACAGCTGCTAGAGTTTGTGTATAGAGACTGAATGGCCCTCACTAGAGGGCCATCGAAACCATACTCCTGCAGAACACTACAGAGATTACCCCGAGGAACTCGGTACCTACTCGGGTACAATTCTTAGAATGAAAAGGTGGTCGGTTGTACTTCTGCCGTAACGAAAACCGCACTGTTCATTCGCTATCCTTGATTTGACCATAGCTCCAGAACGCGCCTCCAACCCCTTAGCCTAGATTTTATCTTTTAAAAGAGATATGCTATGATATGTAGTTGGAGCACTCTGTTGTATCCCTCTTTTTGGAAAGAGGGACAATCACGCCAGTCTGCCAGTCGCTAAGTAATCCACCGCGATTCTAGGCCACCTTAATGACACGAGAGAACCATAAGACTCCCTTCTTACCCATTGCCTTAAGCATTTCTGGCCGGACTTCATCCAAACCGGCGGATTTGCCGAAGCGTTGGTGTTCTGCGTTCGAAGTGACCGCAGTCGACGGATCTTTGCCTTCTCCTCCATTCACCTTCCTCACAGATAGGACCAAATATCCAGAGCAGAATTTTTCTTTCGAAAAAAAATCCAAAATCAGTTCCGCCAGCCTATTTATCGTCCAGCTTTCGACTCCTTACAGCAAGACTGCAGTCTGGCAATATATTAGCGTTTTGAAATGCATGACTCTGGTTCTTCGAGTGAGGAGGTTTGAAACAAGTTGCTTGAACAAACTGAAGTAGTAGCCGTTACGGATGCCGGATCTCCATTGCGGTATCGTTTGTGGAGTTTACGTTTGCGCCGTGGTAGACAAACTCCTTAGCTACCTCGAATTTTGTCCCAGGTGGTGAGCGACGGATCAGTTTTGCTTGACAGCATGTATTTCGTCCTATCCTCGTTGACCTTAAGACCAACTCGTTTCGTGTGTTCTTCAATCGCCGTCAAAGCTTCTACAATGTCACGCTGAAACCGCGCGATGATGTCAATATCATCCGCGTATCTTAGCAGCTGAGAGCACCGTGGCGCAGTGGGTAGTGTGTTGGCCTCTGACGCCGATGACACGGGATCGAATCCCGACACAGCCATGTCATCGAACGTGTTTTTCACGGTGTTCCTCCTCAGCGGCGTTCTGACAAAACCCCCTGTAGTATACTTGTCATGAAAAGCTTCTCGAAATTCGCCGTTCGGAACCGGCAATAAAACTGTAGGTCCCTTTCGCCTTTGGGAAAATTAAATCACACACAACATGGGTGATTGAGAGAAGCTCGTATTGGTTTTTGCTTGACAGCATGTATTTCGTCTTGTCCTCATTGACCTTAAGACCAACTCGTTTCACCTGTTCTTCAATCGCCGTAAATGCTTCCCAATGCCACGGCGAGAACACGCGATGATATCGATATCATCCGCGTATCCTAGCAGCTGGAGGGACTTGTCGAAGATAGTGCCTTCCCTGTTGACGCTCCAGCACCAGGTAGAAGAAGTCACATGACAGCGCATCTCCTTGCCGAAATCCGGTGCATGTTTCGAATGGTTCCGAGGTCCTAAAAACGAAATGCACGGTGCATCGCGTTCTTTTTAGCGTGGCGCGACACAACTGGATCAGTTTTACCGGGATCCCGAATTCGGCCATCGCACCAAACAGTTCGTCACGATGAATGCTGTCGTATGCGGCTTTGAAATCGATGAAAAGATGGCGTGTATCGATTCGAAACTCTTTTGTCTTGGTCTTTTCCAGGATTTGTCGAAGTGAGAAAATTTGATCTATAGTTGATTTGCCGGGCCGGAAGCCGCACTGTTAGTTGGTTTTAGACGTTCACACAATACGCTGGACAGGATCTTGTGCTCGTTAAACAGTTGCTGGCTGGAAATGCTGCTTAAAAACATCCACTAATTCCTGTAGGGCGGTAACAATTTCGAAGAGCATGGGTGCATTTCTTGAAGCCCCCTGAAAGGCTTTTATCTTTGTCATAAAATAAAATAAATTACATAAAGCTAAAGAAATTTAGTAGTTTCCGGGAGGCAAACCCTACACGGTTTCCAATAATTTATTTATTTACGTTCGCTGTTACATTCATTATTTTTTATGCTGTAATCTGTCTTAACATACTGAACAGCAATTTGTTTAGTTGCAAGCAATTTGATTTAGGCCAAGTAAGGACTTTATACATAGTATGCACCTATGTATGTACATTTTAGTTTAGCTTTTAAGCGACATCATTTTAAGATAAAAATATATCACGACTAAAACGAAATCACTTACAAAATAAGCTACAACAGGTAGACTTGATGCGAAATTTAAAACATATCAATATGAGCAGAAAACTTAATCACAATTTGCACTTCTATCTATTCTCACTTACAACTTGTAAATCAAGGGCTATCTACATTTTTTTATCTTTACATTTGTTTACTATACGTACAATTTTGTACTTATTAAAACAAAAAGAAGACTAATTTTTCGAATATATCTCCGAAGACTATGTGTGTATAAATGAAAAAGAAAACGAAGACTATCACATTTCTATGCATTTTGAACCAATTTTTGAAACACCTTAAAAGGATGTCGCTTTGTCGCCCTAGTCCTTGTTTTTTTGTTTTTTTGAAAATGTCCATTTAGTTGATTAGTACTTGTTTCTATTAGTCGCAGTGTATATATGTACGTCTTGCAATTGCACCCCATAATATATTTTAAATCCATATCAATACATAATTGATAAACCTAATTGTATATAATATCAAATAAAATAAATTTTATTCGTTTCAAATGATAGTCAAAATGAACATGTATCCACACATTTCCTTCCTATGTGTACATTCATGTGTGGTGAAGGGAGTTAGTAAATAATTAGTTTGTACTCAGTAACACACTTACTCTAACTCTTTCTTGAAAAATCAATAAAGTTCGACAATAAAATAGTAAACCAAGAATTACATTATAATAATACCGAATACGAGTAGATACACTTAACAGATTCTGTACTTCTTTTTTGTCGCTGTTGCACGTTTTGAGTTCAAATTATTGGTTCATAGATGAACGAGCCCTAAAATATCTAGGCTACACTACCGAGATATTTAAAATTACTTCGTTTCCCTGAATACTTTTCATTTTTCCTCCAAAATTCATAAATATGCGTGAGTACCACATTCTGTCTAGTTAAAATCACTATCTGCATGTTTACACAGTTCTTTTTCTTCTTCTTCTTAACGGGCGCTACAGTTCGGGGTGAACCTGGCCCTCAACCAACATGCCCCTCCATCTAGCACCATCTTTCGCTAGCCTTTTCCATTGCCGCACACCCAGTTGGCTGAGGTCCCCTTCCATCTGTGTGCGCCATCTTAAATGCGGCCATCCTCTGCTTCTTCGTCCCTCGGGGTTGGATTCAAAGACTCTCCGGGCTGGAGCTGTGGTGTCCATTCGCTCTACATGGCCCAGCCATCTTAGGCGTTGAATCCGTAGACGCCTGACTAGGCTCATGTTGCTGTACAGCCCGTAAAGTTCGTGGTTGAATCTTCTCCTCCATCCCTCGTCTGCGTTTATAGGCCCAAAAATCACGAGCAAAATCTTTCTCTCGAACCGACCAAGGGCCTCCTCATCCGCTTTTGATAGTGTCCATGCTTCTGCGCCGTACAACAGGACCGGGATGATAAGGGTCTTATATAGAGTCAACTTTGTCGTTCGGGAGGGGGCTCTATTACTCAGTTGGCTCCTAAGCCCAAAAAAACAGCGATTGGCAGGAGTGATTCTGCGTTTGTTTTCGGAACTGATATCGTTGTTCCAGGTCACTGCGGAGCCAAGTTAGACGAAGTCCTTAACTACCTCGAACTTATATCTGCCAATACAGACGTTCTGGCCAAGACGTCGGTGGTGAGCGTCCTTTTTTGATGACAGCATATATTTAGTTTTGCCCTCGATTACCGACAAACCAATTTTCGCCGCCTCCATCTCAATACTCGCAAACGCCTCATTGACATCTGGCTGTGATCTACCTATTATGTCAATATCGTCGGCGTATGGAAGGAATTGCGAGGATTTGAAATCAATCATTTCCAATATGATGTTGAAGAAATCACACGACAGCGCATCGCCCTGCCTAAATCCTTTTTTGACAACAAAACTATCGGTAAGGTGCAGCTAGCAGTCTCCAAAGTCATCCTGCATAGTCTGACGAGTTTAGCAGGTATGTCAAAGGTAGACATAGCGTTGTATAGCTCGTCTCTGATTACGCTGTCGTATGCGGCTTTGAAGTCGCAAATAGGTGGTGAGTGTCGACTCGAAATTCATTGGTTTTTTACAGGATCTACCGTAGTGTGAAGATTTGGTCGATGGTGGACGTCCCTGGCCTGAATCCGCACTGATAAGGACCTATCAGCTTATTTACAAAAGGCTTCAGGCGTTCACACAAAACGGCAGAGAAGATTTTGTAGGCGATGTTAAGGAGACTTATTTCTCTATAGTTGGCGCAATCAGAGGGGTCTCCTTTCTTGTGAATCGGGCGTACGATGCTGAGACTCCATTCCTCGGGCATGCTTTCCTCTGACCATACACAGTTTATCCAGTTACGTAACTTAATTCCTAGACCAACAGTCAGTACAGTCACAATTATTCCACATTTATAAAGGCTTATCTAAGCCATGAGCAGGAACTGGGCAGTGCATTTAAGACCATTATGTACATACTTCTATTCGCTTAAATTTTCAGCAAATGCAAGTTCTTTATAAGCATTCGTCACATAATTAGAATTCCGTCCGCTTTATCATACATTTCAAACAAATATGATAATACTCCTAACAAATCCCCTTAATTTCTATTACGAGTGTGTTCTTATTGCCTAAATAAAATAAGTACTGCGATATACAGCTGATTATTATAAATTAAACCCACCAGAGACTCGGTTTTTTTTTATTCTAATGCCTAATCCCAATGAATAACGAGATAAAGTATGTACAATATCGAAGATTTTTTATTGTTTTAACTAATCTCAAAAGATCTGCTCTTACTCCGCATATTTCCTAAAGCAAAAGATAAAGCCATCGGTTATTACACTTTTCTCAAATACTCGTATATACGCACGGTCTATGATCTTCCTTGCACAAAGGGTACTAACTATAGGTAAGATGTTACATCAAATGAATCCAACGTACTATTTTTCTATCATTCGATTCGATTAATCCAAAGCAAAAACGACAACAATATGAAAGTCTCAAAAAAACCAAAAAATGTGCAACTAGATAAATTTATGTTGTTCTTGTAGATAAATTTCCACTCTCCAGATATGCAGCACATGCAGTGGCGAGCAAAAATGGGTGCATGTTTGTACCTAGTGCACTTATTATTGCATAAGAATGTTGATGATAAAGCAAATTCAAAAACAAAGGTAGATCCTGAATTCATGTTCAATTCTAAACCAAAGGGTATATGGATCAATAATGAAAAGCAACAAATTCTAAGAAAAAAACAATTAAAACCAAAACAACTCGGGTGTAGAGTAAGTCTGGCAAATATGGCCCAACCATAACATTATTTGAAATAAAAACACAAAATTAAATTGAATTCATTTATTTTCTTTTTAACCAGTCTCAAAATTCATTTGTCTTTCAGTCCGTATTAACTTATATAATAAAAAAAAAAACATAACAAAAAGATATAATAAAAAAATCGAAGGAACTTCATATAACATTTTGAAAAAAATTGCGGTTAATATGGCCTACCTTGTGTTAAATAAGGCCTAGGGCGGGCCATATTGAACACAATGGTTTTTATTTATTTATTTATTTATTTTATCAATGGATATTCATCTTTTGACTACATTTCATTACAATCATTTACAATTATAAATCAATAAAAAAAATTCAATACAATACTCTTAAATATGAATCTCTTCATTTGAAAGTCGACTTCATTGCAAATTGAATTAGAGTGTTAAAGAACGGGTAACGGGTTCATTTTGCCCATAGTTCGTCCTATGGCTAGGAATCAAAAAGAGACCGTCCCTGTTTCTTAGATTCCTCTCAGGAACATAAAAGGGTATAAGAGCCAGCAATTCTGAAGAGTTAATTCTACCATCAATAATGTCCTTTACGAAAAGTACTCCAAGGGTTGCTCTACGACTTTTCAAAGATTTTAAATCTATTAATGACTTACTTACTCAGGTGGCGCTATAGTCCGTGGTGAACCTGGGCCTCAACCAACAAGCGTCTCCAGCCGGCACGGTCTTTGGCCAGCTGTTTCCAGTGCCGCACGCCCAGTTGGTTGAGGTCCCTTTCCACCTGCGTGCGCCACCGCTGAGGCGGCCGTCCTCTGCCGCGCCTTCCTTCCGGAGTGGATTCGAAGACTTTTCGGGTCGGAGCTGTATCTTCCATGCGCTCTACATGGCCTAGCCACCTTAGACGCTGTATCCGTAGACGTCGTACCGGGCCGATGTCGCTGTACAACCCGTACAGTTCTTCGTTATATCTTCTCCTCCATACACCGTTTGAACAAACGGGACCGTAGATAGTGCGCAGAATTTTCCTCTCGAAACGACCAAGGGCATCTTCATCCGCTTTTGTTAAAGTCCAAGCCTCTGCGCCGTAAAGGAGGACTGGGATGATCAAGGTCTTATATAGTGTCACCTTGGTTTTCCGAGAGAGGGCTCTACTTCTCAAATGCCTCTGGAGCCCAAAGAAACAGCGGTTGGCAAGAGTGATTCTGAGTTTTATCTCAGCGCTGGTGTTGGTGTCGCTGGTAATCAGTGAGCCAAGGTAGACGAATTCCTTGACCACTTCAAAGTTACATCCGCCCATGGTGACATTCTGGCCAATACGTCGGTGTTGTCCGTCTCTTTTAGATGAGAGCAGATATTTGGTTTTACCCTCATTAACCTTGAGACCCATCTTAGCCGCTTCTACCTCAATGCTCACGAAAGCCTCATTGACGTCTTGCTGTTTTCGTCCAATTACGTCAATATCGTCGGCGTACGCAAGCAATTGCGTAGACTTGAAATAGATCGTACCTCTTGTGTTGGCCAGTGACTCTTGCACAATCTTTTCAAGTACGATGTTGAAAAAGTTGCACGACAGCGCGTCGCCCTGCCTAAATCCTTTTTTAACATCAAAGGTCTCGGTTTGCTCGTTACCGACCTTAATGGAGCAACGAGAATTCTCCATTGTCATCCTGCACAGTCGGACGAGTTTGACAGGGATGTTTAAACTAGACATGGCTTTGTACAGCTCGTCTCTATATACGCTATCATACGCGGCCTTGAAATCGACGAAGAGGTGGTGAGTGTCGATTTGGTATTCCTTGGGTCTTCTCCAAGATCTGCCGTAGCGTAAATATTTGGTCTATTGTGGATTTACCTGGCCTGAAACCACACTGATAAGAGCCGATCAGGTTATCCACAAACGGTTTCAGGCGTTCACACAATACGGCAGAGAAGATCTTATATGCGAAGTTAAGGAGACTTATTCCCCTATAGTTGGCGCAGTTATAGGGGTCTCCTTTCTTATGGACCGGGCAAACGATGCTGAGATTCCATTCGTCGAGCATGCTTTCCCCCGACCATATTTTGCAGATGAGATGGTGCATGCACCTTACCAGCTCATCTCCAGCCGCCTTAAAAAGCTCAGCAGACAGGCCGTCTGCGCCAGCGGCTTTATTAGACTTAAGTCTTGATATAGCTATTTTGACTTCGTCTAGGTCGGGTGGACTGAATTCTGTTACTTCGTGGTCCATTGCGAATGGCTCGTTCTGCCTGACAACGGTATCTTGTCTATCATCGCCGTTATACAGTCTGCAGAAGTGGTCTTTCCGAATCCTCAGCATCGACTGCGACTCTACTACCAGTTCTCCATTTTCATCCCTGCAGGCCGCCACTCTGGCTTTGTAGCCATGGCATGTTCCTTTTACCTTGTTGTAAAATTTACGGGCGTCATTCCTGCGGAAGCATCTCTCCATCTCCTCGATTTCACGCTTTCCGTGCTCTCTCTTCTTTCTTCTGAAAAGCGTGTGTTCCTCTCTTCTCTTCTGCTCATAGATTTCGCGAGCAGCTCTCGTCCGTCGCTGCAGCACGGCCTTATATGCCTCTTGTTTTGCTGCATGGGCTTGTTCGCATTGTTCATCGAACCAGGGGTTTCTAGGTGGTGGCTGTTTGAAACCCAGCACCTCTGAGGCAGCATCTCTGACGGCGCTCTGGCAATGAGCCCATTCCTGCTCTATTGTTTGTGCTGCTCTGGGCGGACTTTGTGAGAGCTTTGAGGAGACACGATCGGCAAAGATTCTGGCAGTCTCTTGCGATTGTAGCTTTCCAACGTCAAACTTACGTAGTCCTACTCGACTCCTAAGCATTCTTGATATCCTCATTCGTACCTTGGCTACAACAAGGTAGTGGTCCGAGTCGATGTTGGCCCCTCGGAAGGTTCGTACGTCGAGAATCTATTAATGAACACCTAGACTTATATGAAGGGAAATCTCCAGACCACCCCAAATTTCTCAAATCAAAACGTGTAAATCTCTTCTGAATATTTTCAATCCTTCAGAAGAGTTTACATAAAAAGGAGACCAGATAACGCAACAGTATTCCAGAATAGGTATAATCAAAGACGTATAAATCGTTTTGAGAGTATAACAATCCCTGAATACTACCGTGTTATGCCTTAGAAAACCCAGCAACGAATTTGCTTTGGATATAACGTAATGAATATGTGCTTAGAAAGATAACCTAGTATCAAAAATAACACCAAGGTCCTTTACTTCACTAACAATTGATAGACTTTCATTACCAAGGCTGTAAGTAAACAGCATCCTAGGTGTTGACCGAAAAGCTCTAAAAATCCTCAAAAAAAAAACCTCAACGCACCCCACTATATTACCTCAACGATTTAAAGAAGCCTTGATTTTTCCTATACACAAAAAAGGGAATACATTGGATCCAGCTAACTATCGGGGAATATCCTTTCTTAATGCATCCTACAAAATTTTTGCAACAATACTGCAGAAGAGACTAAATACATGGATAGAAACCAATAACCTAGTAAAGGAATTTCAAGCAGGCTTTCGGTCTGGATATTCAACTATTGACCATTTATTTGTATTGGATAGCATAGCAAGTACATATATGAATCGCAATAAGAAATTATATGCATTCTTTGTGGATTTTAAGGCGGCCTTCGATACAGTGAACCGAAACGCCCTGTTTTATAAGTTATATGGAATGGGTATGTCATCGAAATTTGGAAGGGTCATACAAAATCTATATGAAAATACTAAGGCAGCTGTGTGGAATGGTGAGGCGGTATCAGGATGGTTCCAGACGAGGTCAGGTGTAAAACAGGGATGCCCGCTGAGTCCAAACTTATTTGCCCTCTTCATAGATGATATTGTGGACTATCTTCCGGGAGGCGTTGAATTTGCAGGGGTTTCTTTCAAAGCCCTTCTGTTTGCAGATGATATCGTGCTGCTGGCAAACTCACCGGAATCCCTGCAACGGATGATAAACCGTTTGTATGAGTACTGTAACTTTGGAGTCTTATCGTGAATTTGGAAAAATCTAAGATAATGGTTTTTAAAAAAGGAGGAGGCAGGTATGCATATAACGAAAAATGGAACTACAATGGAGAAAGAATAGAAGTAGTTAAAGAATACAAGTACCTTGGAGTCCTGTTATCAAGCAGCCTTAGTATGAAGAGGCACCTCCATGAAAAGCTTACGAAATCTAAAAACGTAATTAATGTAGTGTGGAAGAACTGTTTCAGTAATAAAAACATTAACCACAGTAGCAAGTTCAAGGTATTCGAAGCCGCATCTGAGGCAATCATGCTCTACGGGGCTCAGGTATGGGGATACAGGCCCTACGAGGAGGTAGAGAAACTGCAACGTTTTTTCATTAAAAAGATTTTCCATCTGCCTCCAAAGACTCCGAACTATATGCTTATGCTGGAAACAGGTTTATCTCCCCTATTTGTAAAAACACTCAAACTGCAAGTCAACTACATATTAAGGGTTGGGAATATGGCAGGCAATCGACTTCCTAAGATAGTTGCCCTTCAAGCGATTCGTAATAAAACTACATGGTATAAGGAGTGGTTGGAATTAGCAAGTGGGTGTGGAGTAGAGCTGAACGCGGAAGACAGGAACTGGGAAAATTCATTATTCGATCTAATAAAACAAGTCGACATCCAGGCCAAAAGGAAGTTTTTAGAAGAAGCGGAGGGATCACTACACCGTAATACGTACAGCCGGCTAAACCACAACCTGGAGGGTAGAAACTATTTTAAAGACATATATAGTATCCAGGAAATTTCGACAATGTTTAAACTCCGTGGAGAACTCATAAGGCTCAATTTCGTGCCCCATAGGGAAGACCTTCCCATACTCTGTAGTATGTGTAATTTGAAGGAGAGAGAAGATACCTTGCACTTCTTAGGTAAGTGCCCAGTCCTAAGAGAAACTAGGAGAAGTGTTTTTGAAAAGGACTTTTTATCAGAGAGCGAAATGATATCACTTCTCAACGAAATCGATGTCAAGAAGTTATTTGTATATTGCAAAATTGCATTAAAATATAGAGAAAGCATATTATCAGAAAACTTTTAAAATCGCTAAAAATAATAGAAGTATTTATAAAAATGTAATCATGTATAGTTAAATATTTGAAACTAGATGCAAAGCGTATTAAGAAAATTGTCAATCTGGCAGACGGCAATGCCATGCATATTGATTTTGTATATCTTAGGCTAGTAAATGAAAAGAAAAAATAAAATCTAATCTAATCTAATCTATTAAGGGTTCATATTCGGTAGGGGTACATTACAAGGTGCAAGCTTTCTCCCCATATGATTTTCTGACGCGCTCGAGTAACGCGCAAAATTCCCGCTTGGGCTCCCCTACTATTAGAATTTGTTGCTTTTCATTTTTGATCCATATACCCTTTTGTTTAGAATTAAACATGAATTCAGGATCTACCTTTGTTGTTGAATTTGCTTTATCGTTAACATTCTTATGCAATAATAAGTGCACTAGGTACAAACATGTACTCATTTTTGCACGCCCCTATACATAAACCTATAACTACGTATAAGTAACACTTTTTGAACATTTGTACATTCCGCTAATAGTTTTTGTATAGCAAGTTATATTGAGACAAGTCTGGAGTCATGGATAAGAGGGCATGAAAAACGACAGTAGCATTGTATATTTAAATTATTTTTAGGATAAATATTTACTATAATAAAATGAAATACTAATAGTAAGATTGTTTAAATACGCTTTTTACTAGAATTGCGTCATAATAAAACTGCTTTTCTTAATTATTAATTATACAGTAAACAAAATGGTAATGTATATGTTAGTAAAAGAAATCATAAAACTAATAAGAACAGAATACACATATATTTATTTAATGTACTTTAGTCAAATTTTGTTTTAAATATCATAATGTGTGCGACTGACTGTTTCAAAAAAAAAAAAAAAAAAAACAGAAACAAGATAAATATATATTATACAAACGTGTGTATATGTGTAAGTATTTTACTATACAGTTGCATATACACCTACACATATATAAATAATAGGCAAGTGAAGTAGCAATGGTAAAAGTATTTAATCTAAATATTAAAGATAGGCAAACCTATAGACTTTGTAAGCTGTATATTATCTTGAGATGAAACGTACATAGATTGTATAGATAACAAATTGTTGTTAAGTATTATTTAAGTAACACACAAATAACATACATATATAAAACAAAAAACAACAAATGAAGTAAACACAAATGAAGCAAAGAATAGTTGATAACTTTTTTTTTTCGTTTCTCTTCAACCATTATGTGTTCGAAGATATTTATTTAATCTTTTAAGTTGCAAGGATTATCAACACTTGTGTTAGTTTACAACTTATTTAAAAATACTAAAGTGCTTGCATATCCTTTATACGTAAAAGTACCTATGTATATCAATTTTCTATTTTTTTTTTAAGTAAAACTTTATACTTGTTTACATTACTTAAATATATTTAAAGGAAGCACAGAGACAAGAAATGTTTAAAATTGTTACAATTAATTTGCTTTTACCTTTTTTTATCGATTTGTATGAAATTATACATATACATATATATATATATAGGTATATATCAAAACAAATAAAAAAGAACAAATAAAGAGTATAAAATGAAAATTTAAAAACTTGTGTAACAGAGTTTGTTTTCGCACAATCAATACATTGTAACACTTACTTACTTTGATGGCACTATAGTTCGGGGTGAACCAGGGCCTCAACCAACAAGCCTCTCTAGCCGGCCCGATCTTTGGTCAGCCTCTACCAGTGCCGCACACCCAGTTGGTTGAGGTCCCTTTCCACCTGTGCGCGCCTGTGCACGCCACCCTAGCCACGGTCGTCCTCTCCTGCGTCGTCCCTCGAGGTTGGAGTCGAAGACTCTGCGGGCCGGAGCGGTGATGTCCATTCGCTCTACATGGCCTAGCCATCTTAGACGTTGGAACCGAAAACGTCTAACTAGGCCGATGTTGCTGTACAGCCCGTACAGTTCATGGTTGAATCTCCTCCTCCACTCTCGGTTTACACAAACGGGACCAAAGATTGCACGCAGAATTTTCCCCTCGAAACGCCCAAGAGCTTCTTCATCAGCTTTTTTGCTTTTTTTTTTGTTTTTTTAGAGACGCGCGCAGGTTCAAGAGTTTTTTTTTTTTTATCCTAAATTAGGATTGAGAGCACGTTTCAAAAATTTTGCGATCGACATGTTTTTGCGACACGACATGCAGCACACAAAAATGAAAT
Source organism: Eumerus sabulonum (assembly GCA_951905685.1). NCBI lineage: Eukaryota > Metazoa > Arthropoda > Insecta > Diptera > Syrphidae > Eumerus > Eumerus sabulonum. The sequence continues at coordinate 247,067,236 of OX645060.1, forward strand.
TTTGGTTAGAAAAATATATCAAGTGGACTCTCGTAATCGACCAACACGACATACGAGCTCGGATCGAAGAGAAAATTTTATATAAACGCTAGCAGACTCTCGTGATCGACCAACACGACATACGAGCTCGGATCGAAGAGAAAATTTTATATAAACGCTAGCAGACTCTCGTGATCGACCAACACGACATACGAGCTCGGATCGAAGAGAAAATTTTATATAAACGCTAGCAGACTCTTGTGATCGACCAACACGACATACGAGCTCGGATCGAAGAGAAAATTTTATATAAACGCTAGCAGACTCTCGTGATCGACCAACACGACATACGAGCTCGGATCGAAGAGAAAATTTTATCTACAATTTCTTTGCGTTGAACTCTACGGAACTTCAAAATTTTTGAAACGTGCTCTCAATCCTAATTTAGGATATGGTCGTCAGAGTCGGGACGAGACTTTGCGTGGCTTTTTTTTTTTCTTATATTCTCAGGTTGAACCACAACCTGAACGGAGTGCAGTGGTTTGGATCGTTGATGTTCGCTCGCTACACTCAGGGGTGGTTGTCCTAGATAGGATGAGAGCCGATCAAATTCCGCGTTGGTTATAGTCCGTAGTAATTCGTTCAAGCACTTTAGTATTGCATACACAGAGGATGAATTTCATTTGACCATATACTGTGAGTTTTATGCTTGCAGCAGTACGTCTGGTCACTTTCCACTCACAACTGCGTTGGATACTTTTTGTCCGTATAGGAATTACTTTTTCTTGGCTATGAAGCGAATTTGAACTATAGACCTTCCGCTCGGCGGTCGATGATGTTAACCACTGCACCACGGCCACCCCGTTGAAAGTTAAAGATGACTTCTACAAGTACAGAGTTTTCTGGTTGATCCCAAATAGATTCTTTTTTAAAAATGTATATTTGCAAGTAGTAGAAGGTTTTCTATACTACAGGCATGCTGAGTTCGTACATTATATACAAACGTTTTATCAACCCAATAAAGTTTAAAGGCTTCTACAGGGGAATGTTTTTTCCATTGGTCACAACCCGTGCAATCAATTCAGTATTCTTCGGAATATACGGCAATCATTTAAGACAACTTCAGAGAGTATGCCACAGTGACTATCAGCGTGAACAGTTGGAATATAAGCACATGTTTGCGGCGGGATCAATAGCAGGATTCGTTCAATCGTTCATTGCTTGTCCGATCGAGTTAATTGAAGTTCGACTTCAAACGCATTTCTGTAGGTTTCCAATATTTACTTAAAATCTTATGATTGATTGATATGATTGAACTTGTTGCTTAGATTACAATGAATACATTGTTGGACAGAAGAAGACACCCTTGGGGTTATTTATAAAAATTCTGAAAACGGACGGCATATCTGGATTATATAGAGGACTGTTGCCAATGATTTGTCGGTAATATGTATACATTGTATATGGGCTACTTAGACAAAAGGGATTTCATTCAGAAGCGTAAACAAAAGCTTAGTAAAACGGATTCACAATTAAATACTTTTATCACAACATTGGCCGGAGCATTTGCTGGTATCCTGTCATGGGTATGTGTGATACCTTTTGATGTTGTCAAGACTATAATGCAGGCGGAAGAGAATGCTCGATATAAGAATATACGGCACTGCATGAAAGTTAATTTATTGGTAATTCAGAATCTATTGCATGTCTTTCGTTTTTTTTTTTAACATTTTTATTTGCAGCGATACGGTTGGCGAAGCCTTTCCAGAGGAAGTTGGATGCTGGTTGCGAGAGCAATCCCGGTTAATGCAGCAACGTTTCTTGGATATGAATATGCACTCGAGTGGTGTCGCCGTGAAGTGCCACAGAGATTTTGATTGAAATATGTAAATTCATTTGTTAAAATACATAGTTCCCTAAATAAGAGTCGTTTTCAAGTTATATTGGTTGGTTGCTCAATTTAAGGTCTCTTTTCTAGTAGATGCCGATTCGAAAGGATACATATCTTAGAGTACCAAGTGTTGCCCGAGTCATACACATTTACATCTTGTTTTTGCCAATTCTATCATATATACAAATGAAATACAAATATATATGGCAAATAACTGACAGACTGGAGCGCTCAGACAAAATCACGTATGCGTCCAAAACAAGGAGAGGGCAAGGGCTGGGACTTACTGGGTTAAGTCGTTGATTGCTCTCAACCTGGTCGAGTTGACATATAGCTTCCTCGGGGCGCTCAACAACCATTGAGCGGTGAACAGATGTATACAGATATCGCCATAGGCAAGAGGGCGCCACATTATCCCAACCAGACTGACGGTTGTGTGCCGGGCCAACAACCCGCCCATGTAGGTAGGTAGGTTTGTAGCCTTCCCAGAATTGAAAAGAATGCACATAGGCCAGGGAGGCCCGTTGTGCAGCTACGAGGAGGTTTTACCCCCCTATTCGTGGAACCATTTTGTGCTTCTTAAGAAGTTAAGAAGGTCAGGTATCCCTACTTTCTGAACATCTATCAGACCGTTAAGGAAGTAAGAGCCTAGGTAACGTTTCCTGATGTTGCAAAAGCACAGAGAAGGTGGTGAATGGATTCGACCTCCTCCTCGTCCTGACAGCTTCTGCAGAAATCATTCGGAACTATTACTAGTTTTTGTGCGTGACTGCCAATGAGGCAGTGTCCTGTGATGACACCAATGACCTTGTAGATGTCAGCTCTTTTTAGGGAGATTATACTCCTTGTGCGTTGGCTGTCAAGCCGAGGCCAGATTTGCCGATTTGCCTGGTGATGACGCAGGTATGTCCCTGGGTCCATCTCAGGTTCGTCTCGGCCCTGGCGAGATTGGCTAGATTATGTTTAATGGTTGTAAGGGGTACTTCCTCACAAGCCACGATTGATTGTAGCGTCGTTCCTTGTTTGGCGAGTGTGTCGGCTTTTTCATTACCTGTAATGTCGCTGTGTACCGATACCCAGATAAGCTGTATGCTAAACTGTTCTGCCATCTCGTTAAGAGATCGGCGACAGTCGAGACTAGATTTTGATGTGTACACATAGGACTCCAACGACTTTAAGGCTGCTTGACTGTCTGTGAGAATTCGAACATCCGTGGTGGATATTACGTTCCACTTCAGCCAAGACAAAGCCTCTTATATTGCTAACAGTTCCGCCTGGTAAACGCTGCAGTGATCTGGTAATTTTAGAGCTTTATAAAGCTTAAGTTGTTTGCAGAATACTCCACTGCCGGGTCTTTGGTTTTAGACCCGGCAGTGTAGAAATCCACACATTTTCTGCGGGATTGAGTTTGACGAGTCCAGTTCTGTCTGTCCGGATACATGGTCGTGAAGTTTTTGTCCAAGACTATTGTGGGTTCTATGTGGTCCAAGTTTTCTGCCATAGTTATCCTGTTTTTCAGGATGGAGGAGTGGCCAGTGACATAGCTCGACCAATTCGAGTTGGCTTTTAGTCTTATGGCCGTGTGTGTGGCAATTTGCTTAGCGAAAATATCGAGTGGTGTAAGGTCTAGTATCATGTTAAGCGCAGCCGTTGGTGTGGACCTAAGGGCCCCGGTAATGCACATACATGCCATCCTTTGTACCTTCTCGAGTTGTTTGTGGTATGTTGTCTTGTCTAGTGCAGTCCACCAGACTATCACTCCATACATTAGTATGGGTCTAACGACCGTGATGTAGAGCCATAGGGTAATCTTGGGGTTGAATCCCCATTTTTTTCCTAGGGCTTTCTTACATGTGTAGAGAGCTATAGTTGCTTTTTAGCTCTTTAGATTGTGTTGCTCTACCAAGTTAATTTCCTATCTAGTATAATGCCAAGGTATTTGGCATTGAAGGAATAGTTTAATCTGGTACCAAGCTACCCTATTACTAAGACTTCGCTGTCCGTCCGTCCATCCGTCTGTCACCAGGCTGTATCTCATAAACCGTGATAGTTAGACAGTTGAAATTTTCACAGATGATGTAATTCTGTTGCCGCTACCAGAACAAAATGAATAATTAAGGGGGGCTCCCATACAACAGACATGATTTTCATCCAAAAAATCCCCTTGGTCACATACTGAACTAAGGTTAGTCCATGGAGAGACTGGTAGAGTTGCATGTGCGAAAAGTTGCCCTTCGAATGCACCCTCTTTCGGAGATGCAACATGCTTACCAGCGCGGAAAATCTTGCGAGACTGCGCTTCAGAACCTAGTTGGGCGTATTGAGTGCGCGCTCGAAAGGAAAGAGTACGCGCTGGGCATTTTCATCGACATTGAGGGAGCTTTTGATAACGCAACTTTTGACAGCATGTGTAACGCTGCCAGACATCATGGCGTGGATGATGCACTGGTCCTTTGAATCAAAGCAATGCTCATGCACAGGACATTGACCGCTGATGCAGGCCTCGACCAGTGTGTCAAATCTGGCGTAAACAGGGGCTTCCCTCAAGGTGGCGTCCTGTCCCGCTGTTATGTTGCATGGGGGTCGATTCCTTGCTGGATGCTCTCAATGCCTCTGGAATCTACGCCCAGGCCTATGCGGATGACGTCGCCATTCTTTCTGTCGGCTCATGTTTGGCGACTGTCCGTCGCAAAGCACAGGCGGCGCTAAATGTGATCGATGATTGGTGTACCAGAAATGGGCTGTCAGTCAATCCTCTTAAGACCGATGTCGTTCTTTTTACGAGAAGGAGGAAAAATACTAAAATGACTCAGCTGGTACTAAAAGGCACTTCCATCCCGATATCCAAGGAGGCGAAGTATCTAGGAGTCATCTTAGATAGTAAGCTTCTCTGGTCAAAACATGTTGAGTCAAAAACCCCCAAAGCGCTGTCAGCTTTCTGGCAATGCAAAGGAGCTTTGGGCATGGGGCTTATCACCGGCAAAGGTCCTTTGGATCTACACGGCAATGATGAGACCTATAATCTCATATGCATCGGTTGTCTGGTGGAACAGACTAAACACGCAAACACGTCGTAGCCTCTTTCACCAAACTTCAAAGAATGGTTTGTCTCAGCTGCACGGGGGCTTCCCCAGCACGCCGGGCGCTGCTCTAGATGTTATGATGAACCTTCCACCTCTTGATATATTTATCAGAGGGTGTGCTCTGAAAGCCATGTCTCGTCTGAAGAGAAATGGCTTTTGCTTCAACTCCCATAGGAATAACGGTATGCTTGCGCAAGAATTGTCCTGCGACCCCTGTCTCATGGACATGCCTTCTGACGCATTGACGCCCGTTTTGCGTCGTAATTTCAGAGTCGAGTTTCCATGGCGTCAGGATTGGCTATGGCTGGATACTGAACCTGGAAAGGATAGTCTTCGTATTTTCACGGATGGCTCCAAATCTGGGCGGGGGTCCGGTGCTGGGGTCTTCTTTGAGCGCGAAAACATCCGACTGCACTTCTCCTTAGGAAAATATGCGTCTGTCTTCCAATCAGAGATATACGCAATCCTAATGGCCAAGCACTATGTTGTGAAGCACAGGTGGAAGGGGGAAAGCATATGCGTATGTAGTGACAGCCAAGCTGCACTTAAAGCTGTGTGTAACCCCTTAACTAGCTCCAAATTAGTGCTTGAACTCAATTCATTAAGGCTTGTATGGGTTCCAGGCCACTCTGGGATCCCAGGAAATGAGACCTCTGATGAACTCGCTAGAATGGGTTCAGAGGAGAGCTTCTTTGGACCTAAACCCGCTCTAGGTCTACCTGCGTCCACGGTAAATTCCTACATTAACGATTGTGTATTTAACACACACAACCGTAGATGGAGGGATTGTCCGGGTTGCAGGATGACTAAGCGCGTATGCCCTGATGTCTGCAAAAAATCTGCAGCATTCCTCTTGTCTTTAAGGAGAATCGACTGCAGAAGGCTTGTGGGAGTTATCACGGGCCATTACACTTTTGCCAAGCATCTCTACGTGCTCGGCATCAGTGAGACGCCTACCTGTGCTGTATGTGGCGAAGAGGAGGATGATACTGCAGAGCATTTCCTCTGTTATTGTCCCGCCTTTGCTCGCATACGGTGGCGCACCCTTGGAGCCGACGTGGTATTTGCCGAATCCCTTAGCTCTACATCACTGAAGCTCCTTCAAATGTTTCTCCGGAAAACGGAGAAAATACAGTTGTTGTTGAAGAAGAAAAAAAAAAAAAAGGTTAGTCCACAATATGTTTGTGTCTTTGATGAATTAATCCTAGTTGCAAACCTTTTCCCCATATATATTGTTATTCACCTTTTCATATCGTTGCTGTAAGATAATTGATTTGAATTCAATGGACACTTTGATGACTTTGATGATCAACTATATCTCATCATGAAGATTTTTTGGTTATCAAAGTAATATGCCGATAACCTTCCTGCAACCAAGATCTGTCATCATACAAAAAATGTGGTGTAATGGGATGACTGATGAGGTAACATACATAGTCTCTTTCATATTTATTTATACAGATGGTACGGAACCCTTCGTGCGCGAGTCCGACTCGCACTTGGCCCGTTTTTTTTTTTTACCCTCGGGAGCATTGCCCTCCGCATAAAACAAGTCCCTATAAGTAGAATGAACTGTGAGAAAATAATCCATGTTCAGGAGCGTTTTCCTGAATTAAAGTACCAAGCGCATAAACTTGATATTTTATATTACCATGTGAAGCAAGCACTTGAACTTGTTCACGTCGGAGTTTTTATGGGTAAAGGAATGAAACGATCAGTGTCTATTACTTCAGATTAACTGAATAACTGATATATTTTTGTAATTTGCTTACATCTTTTATACTTAAATTTAGCTTACTCTAACAATGATAAAAAACTAAATTACTGTCAGCATAATGGTAACAATTACATATATTGATTGCTTAAAACTAAATTGCTGCCGGCAATGCACCGTCAGCATAATGGGTCATTGGCACCCAATTCAGAATCACGCATCGGCATATACACATTTGTTTTGGAATACGTGCTGCGTCAGCGCAAGGGTTGGTGTTGACGTCGTGCGGTGAATTACCTTGACACACAATTGTTGTATGCGCTGCGTCATAGGTAATTCAACTGAACATTCTCCCCCGCGTTGAATGACCATTCAATACTCTAAGCGATGGTAACTACAAATTCTGAATTTGTTGGTGTTTGATGAGGTGCTGGCCGTACTGGTTCCGTAATATCTGCTGATCTTGCTAATTTGTGCCTCCAAATTACGTAGACGGCTAACATAATGGATAATATTAGAGCCGAATATCCAGTTGCAAAGTGGTGATGACTGCGGACTTGAAGTTTGTGTGGTAGGTCAAGAACTTCTTGTTCTTTGATTATTTTTTGTAGGTCCGTTAGATTTTTCAGTTGAATATCGTATTGTGTGGTATTGAATTTGTGAAACAATGCTATATGTTGGTCTGGCGCTAAAATGTCTGATACGCTTCCGAAGCTGGTGTAGGAAGTTTGAAGGTTAGTAGAGAATGTGTTATGACCTTGAATTGTAATGGAATTGTGTCTTAAGATGCATCCTGACTGCAACGTAACTATTCCGGATCCCTCCAAGAGTAACTGTTCGTTCTGGTTTCCACAAATTGCTGTAAGTCGAGATGGCTTATTTGTGAAATACAGCCATTTGTTTTTGTGTTCTAGTTGAATCCAAGTAGAGTTTCTTCCAGATTTGGTCAGTGTACATGTAGCCCTTGTTTCATTATTGAAAAGACCCATATCGCAGGAACAAATTTCTGCTCCGTCGTTATATCTTGATTGTATATTGAGACATAGATATTGTTCTTCCCTTAATTTGATACATCCTTCTAAAGTAGTTGACTGTATCGGAAAGTAATGGTCTCTATGTGCATTCAAAGCCAGTATTGGGGCGCAGGGAGTGATGGTTAACATGGTGTTGTTTATGAGATGTGGTATAGGTGTGATTCTAAATAAATTGTATTGTTCGTGATCTACTAACGGGAGTGTGACCCAAAACACGACTCGATTATCTGCTACTCCTCCCTTCACTGTCATCAGCTTATATAGTTGTAGGAAATCTTCTTCATCTACGGGCATCTCTAGAAATGTTGGTAGGTGCGCCTTAATGGTTGTAAGTTCTTTCTTCAGTTGAGTTGTTGACAATAGTAGCGAACTAATTTTGCCGTGGTGGGTGTCCGTGAGTACGTCAATGAGAGCTGATTGCATCCTTTGTATATTAAGTATCATGATGATTATTTGGGATGACAGTGATGAGGCGATCTGAGATATTTTGGATTGGTAGTCTTCTTCATCGTTGTCACGTATTCTTGCTCGTATTTCAGTCAGTTGATTGTTGATTTGATCGAATCTATTATTTATAATAGTTTGGTCTTGTTTTACAATGTTGATTGTTGAATCAACGACTGAGGTTTGATTTCGAAGCAAATTTAATAGGTGATTTTCGTTGGTGTTTACTTGGTCTATGGTGTTGGACATTTGTTCAGCATATTCGGTATCCAATACTCCAAATAAAGAGTTAGCAAGTTTTCCAACTATGTTAAAAGCTCCTCTTTTAATTCGTTTGTTAGGTAAAAGAGTGTTTTCCGACTGTAGTTCGGTTATAATATGCTGAACTTGATTTAAGGTGCTTATACAAAAGCTCCTTTTTTGAATTTCTCGACATAAATGATTAAGAGTCAATGTTCCGTTGGATAATGCATTGTATTCTCCTATTAACGGATTCAAATTATAATGGATGATGAAGTTCCATTCGCTTGTTGCTATTTTTGTTGAACCAATTCCTTCAAAGTAGATGCCCAAATTGGATTCAAATTTGCTGATCTCGATGTTTTTACTAAATACTGTTGGCAAGATGAGAAGAATTGTTAGTAATGAGGCAATTCCCTCGGTACCAGATATTCGCCGTCTTTTTGTCGTTGTTGTGGTTACTTGGTCTGGTACTTGAGACTGATGTGTTGATTCTTGGGCCTCATTCCCCGTAGTGATGTCATTCTTTGTTTCATGCTCAATTGGAAGTGGCGCTAATCTGTGGATCGGACGTTTCCAGATACCTGATGCTGTTCGAACATCAACTACTCGTACGGCACCATCAGTACCCTTATAAGTCTTGGTAATTCTGCCGAGTGGCCATTGAAGGGCTGGAACATTATCTTCCTTTATGATAACCATGTCTCCCACATTGATATTCTTAGAACATTCCTTCCATTTATGGCGATACTGGAGTTCGTTTAAGTATTCTTGTGACCAGCGTTTCCAAAATTCATGCTTGAGATGTGAGACCAAGTTCCATCCTGTCAGATGAGTGTGTTTTGCAGGAACTGCGTTTGCGTCGATTTGTGCAGTAAGGGGTTCACCGATGAGAAAGTGTCCAGGTGTTAGCGCCGCTAGATCGTTCGGGTCACTTGAAAGTGGTGTTAGTGGTCTCGAATTTAGGATAGCTTCGATTCCAATTAATACCGTTTCTAATTCTTCGTACGTCAACGAGGCTGTTGAAACACTTTTTCTTAATAAGTGTTTTGCTGACTTAACGGCTGCTTCCCAAAGACCTCCAAAATGGGGAGCCCTGGGGGGAATGAAGTTGAATTGTATGGCCTTATTGCTGCATTCCTTTATAATGGTCGTACGTGCCTTTTGGGAGTAAATAGCGTCTTCCAACTCGGACAATTGATTATTGGCTCCCACAAAATTCGTTGCGTTGTCGCAATATAGATTCTGGCAATGTCCTCTACGGCCGATGAATCGTCTCAGTGCTCCAAGAAACGATTCGGTAGTCAGATCGCTTACGAGTTCAATATGAACTGCCTTTGTGGCGAAGCAACAAAAAATTGCCACATAGGCCTTGTGGGGTCGTTTTCCGCGAATTTTGTAGTGAATCCAAAAGGGTCCGCAGTAATCAACTCCTGTATTTATAAAGGGTCTTGATGGTGTTATCCTTGGTGACGGTAAACTTCCCATGATTTGTTGCAGTAATTGTGGTCTGTCTCTATTGCACTTCACGCAGTGGTGTACTATGGACCGCGCCATTATTTTGCCCTTAATTGGCCAAAATCGTTGTCGAAGATGGGCTAGCAATGTTTGGGCGCCGCAGTGGCTATTGTGTTCGTGGATATCCTGCATCAAAAGTTTTACTAGAGTATTGTTGTATGGTAATAGCATTGGATGCTTCGCGTCAAAAGAAAGTGTCCCAGACTCTAGTCGACCTCCAACCCGAATAATTCCATTATCATCCAAAAATGGACTCAGACTGGCGAAATTACTTCTTTGTTTTGACTCCTTGTATATCTGCAGGTCACTGATTTCCTCCTTGAAATCGAATGCCTGCATTGCTCGAATTATTGTGATCAATGAGTCTTCTAATTCCTTAGTAGTTAGTAGTATTTCATTTTGCCGCTGACCCTTGCTACATCTGGCATTCTTGCAGAAACGTATGATATACCCAACTATTCTCTGAAGTGTCCTGAATGAATTGCGATGGTTAATTTTATATATCAACTCGTTATTGCCATCATGAGTCGCTGCTGCGACAATTGGTAGTTTTCGTTTTCTCTCTGTGTTTTCCGGAATTGAGAGCTCCTTCATATATTTCGTTGGCCACATATCTTGATGGCCTGATAAGAAAAGAGGACCATAAAACCATAGTGTGCATGATGGCAAGTTTGCTGGTTGAAGACCCCTCGATAGTATATCCGCTGGATTGTGTTTTGACGGTACATGCCGCCATTGCTCGGGAAGTGTTAGTTCTTGTATAGTGGAAACTCGGTTAGCCACAAATGTTTGAAATGATGAAGAAGGAGAATTTATCCATGCGAGAACAATTTCAGAGTCTGTCCATAAGAATGTGGGTGTATCCATGAGGTTTAAGTCCTTCTTAATTCGAGCGGTTAACTGAGCGCCAAGAACCGCTGCACACAATTCCAGGCGTGGCAAAGTTTGTTTCTTCAGTGGAGCCACTCGTGATTTAGAACACAGGAATCTTACGATTATTCTTCCATCCTTCATAATTGCTCTCAAGTATACCACTGTACCATATGCCTTCTCAGATGCATCAGAAAAGGTGTGAATTTGAATGGCTGTGGGTACACCATTGTTGAACATGTGGCGTGGAAATTGAAAATTGTTTATTTCCCTCAAGTTATTCCGAAATGTTATCCATCGTGTGTGTAGCTCAGCTGGCAGTGCTTCATCCCATGAGAGTTTTAGCAACCAAAGCTCCTGGACGAATATTTTCGCTGTGACCACTAGTGGAGCCATCATGCCCAATGGATCAAATAACTTGGCAAGATCTGAGGTTACACTTCGTTTTGTAACTCTACTGGTCGAGCTCATATTAGTTTTGACACAAAATGAATCGTTCTTTGGCTGCCATGTTAATCCTAATGTCTTAATTGAAGCATTACTTTCATCGTTAAAGTCAAGATCAATTTCTTTATCTTCCTTGGCAATGCCTTGTAGCAGACGGGGATGATTGGCGCTCCATTTTCGTAATTTGAACCCTGCACACTGTAGAATGTGTATAAGTTGATTTTGCATTTCTACAACAGTCGATAGATTATTATCTCCCGTCAGGCAGTCATCAACGTAGAAATCGCTATGGAGAACCCTTGCACCTAATGCAAATGTTGCGTTATGCTCCTTTGCCAGTTGCTGCAAGCATTTTGTAGCTAAATAAGGTGCTGCTCTTGTACCATATGTTACCGTGTTGAGTTGATAGTAACGTAAAGACTCGCTTACGTTGTTTCTCCATACGATGATTTGATATCTCCTGTCCTCCGGATCCATGACTATTTGTCGATACATTTTCTCAATGTCAGTGCAAAACACATATCGTGGTAAGCGGAATCGAAGCAATAATGAAAATAATTCACTCTGCACTACTGGCCCTGTGTACATGATGTCGTTTAACGATACCCCAGTTGATGTTTTGGATGATGCATCAAAAACTACTCGGAGTTTAGTAGTACTGCTACTAGCCTTGAAGACACAATGATGGGGAATGACGTAATTCGGAGCTACAACGTTATTGAGGTCGATTTCTGTCATATGACCCAAGTCTTCATATTCCTTCATGAATTTGATATATTGGTCTTTCACTTCCTTGGTTTTCTCTAGCCGTCGCTCAAGGGCCAGAAATCTGTTGGTTGCTATTTCCTTGGACCTGCCAAGAGTGATTGGGCTCTCATGAAACGGTAGTTTGACAACGAAGCGACCATCAATGGTTTTATGTGTGTTTTGAGCAAAGTGAGCTTCGCACATCTCTTCGGCCCTCGATAACTTGCTACGCGCCGGTTCAATTTCTTCGAGGCTCCATAATCGTTCGATCATCTGATGAAGATCATTGTCATCATAAGTGGAGATGCCGCATGTTGCTGTATCAGATTCAGTTACAGCTATTTTACCAGCTAGTATCCATCCGAGGACTGTATTCTGAAGAATAGGTAAATCGTCTGCTAAACGTATCTGCCCGATGGAGAGCAGTTGATGGTAGAATTCTGCACCAAGGAGAATATCAATGTTGTCGGAGTGATTGAATTTAGGGTCGGCTAACGGAATATTTCTTGGCATTGGCCATGATGAAATGTTAATATGTTGTGAAGGTTGTGGTGGTATTATGCTCGGCAGGACAAATGCTTCCAGGTGGATATTGAAATCGGTTGTTCTTGACTGTAGTTTTACATTCACACGTTGATGGGCTTCCTTTCTCCCATCGCCAATGCCTTGAATACTCATTGATGAGCTTCTTGCACTGAGTCCTAATCTCTTTACTAGACGTGTGGTGATCAAGTTGACTTGAGAGCCTGAATCCAGAATGGCCCTGCAATTCGTCTTTTGTCCATTGGTAGCAACCAATTCTACGACGGCAGTACTGAGGAGCACGTAATGATGTTTTTCTGAGCTCTTGGACGCTGCTAATGTTACTGATTGACTTGTAGTGTTTTGGTGATTGTTGTTCGTGTTGTTTGACTGTTTTTTGGTGGGAGAAGCCTTCGTGTTACTCTCAAGATGTAGCATCGTGTTGTGTCTTTGACCACACCTTAAACAGCTTCTTGAAGCGCAATTTTTTGTTCCATGACCAGTTTTAAGGCAATTTAGGCAAAGTTTATGTTTTTGCGCTAAATGTAAACGCTCTATTGGCTGCAATTGTATAAATTGTTTGCAAGCAAATATCGGGTGTATCTCTGTTCCACAAGCCTTGCAGTTTCCTCTGTTGTTGTTACTCGAGGTTACTGACGCACAAGCTCGAGACGATGTATCCCTTTTCTTTCGTCCGATTGATTCTAATGATTGAAACTGGTTCTCAAGGAACGTTAAAAATTCATTAATGGACTGCAATTCCTTTGGCTTCTTGAGTGATTGTTCATATAGGAATCTTGTGTTTTGGTCTAGTTTGTTAACTAGTAAATGTAGAAGGAGAGGGTCCCATGTTGTTGTATTAACACCTATGTTATTTAATGCCATCAAACATTCTTGGGTGGTATCGTGGAGAGCCTTGATAGCCCCTGCTGATGGTTGCTGCTGTGCCTGGTTTGGTTGTCCAAGTATTTTTTGCAGAAGATTTGACGTGAGAACCCTTATATTGTTGTAGCGATCTTGAAGGATGCTCCAAGCAGTTTTGTAGTTGTCCTCCGTGAGTGATATATGGCGGATGAGATGCTCTGCTTCTCCGCTTAGATGTGTTTTCAGATACCACATCTTTTGTATGTTCGGTATTGGTTGGCTGTCAACCATTTGGGAGAAGAGATCAAAAAATTGTCTCCACTGTAGATAATCGCCATCGAATTTTGGGATAGTGACTTTTGGCAGATTTAGAGAATTATGGGTGATGATGCCATTTGATGAGGCATCTTCGATAATCCCATTGTTCTGTGGTTCTAGCTTTATCGATAAAGCGATAAGGTTTTCCTGTGCCATTTTTTCGATTGCGATATATTCCGCGTGATCGTACCCAATTTCAGTTGGGTTGTCCCTTAATTCCCAAATTGTACAATTCAGTGCTTCTATTTGCTGCCAGAGTTGTTCAAGTGTTCGGTACATACATTTATAATACTGTGAGGGTTCATGTTCTCTCAGAGATAGGCCCTCGATCAGCCTACGTAACGAACCCATGATTGTCCGTTGTCTTCTTATCGCACCAACGATTTTTGGTGGATTTTCTTCAACGGTTTCGACTGTTGTCTTAATGGGATTTATCTTTGATGTGGTTGCCCTCTCTTCTGAATTCGTTATTGACCTTATTCCGTCTTCAAAACGAAGTTTATATTCGTCACATAACGTTGATATCTTGCTGAAATACTGATTAACGAAATAATCGTGTTCAGCCGGAGCATTCGGCAATGATTTTATTTTTGCATCTGCCATTTCAAAAGTACTCCAGTGCTCCTGTAAGCGTTGTAGTCGCTCTTCTAGATAGGTTCTGGACTTCTTTCTGTCTGCGGGATCCTTCTTGAAGTTGGTTATTATTCGCTGAATTTCTTGGCCAGTTGCCAACTGTGCCACAATCAGCTCTTCGAATGATGTCATCTTTTCTCCTTGATGAAACGGACAACCTTTGCTGAGATGATGAATTGAGGAATTCGATGAGAATCCTTGGTTGTATGATCCTTGTTCTGGATCACGTCGGGGTCACCAAAATGTTCAGGAGCGTTTTCCTGAATTAAAGTACCAAGCGCATAAACTTGATATTTTATATTACCATGTGAAGCAAGCACTTGAACTTGTTCACGTCGGAGTTTTTATGGGTAAAGGAATGAAACGATCAGTGTCTATTACTTCAGATTAACTGAATAACTGATATATTTTTGTAATTTGCTTACATCTTTTATACTTAAATTTAGCTTACTCTAACAATGATAAAAAACTAAATTACTGTCAGCATAATGGTAACAATTACATATATTGATTGCTTAAAACTAAATTGCTGCCGGCAATGCACCGTCAGCATAATGGGTCATTGGCACCCAATTCAGAATCACGCATCGGCATATACACATTTGTTTTGGAATACGTGCTGCGTCAGCGCAAGGGTTGGTGTTGACGTCGTGCGGTGAATTACCTTGACACACAATTGTTGTATGCGCTGCGTCATAGGTAATTCAACTGAACAATCCATAATAATCAAGCTAAATCCGTAAGTACGCCATGTTCATATAAATCGATAGAGGGTAATCTTCCGTTCTTTGCAGCTTACCAATTTCAATACTCTCTAGCATAGCCATAGGCGTAGCGCGTTTCACCGATGTAAGATCAACAAAACCACCAACGGACTTGTTCTGTAAACCAGTTTCTTCGCCAGATGTAACTCACCGTACCTTCACTCTTTCTTATTTATTATATTAACTTCAGTCACCATTCAGACCTCTCAAAGCGCACGTAGGTGCGCATAGACAACAGTCGGTGTAACATAAGAGAAACTAATTTTTTCATATTTTGTACATCCATACATAAGTTGGCGTTTTAGAACGTAAGTAAATATACATATGTATCTGTTCTATTTGTCGACCGAAGAAGTCAATTTATTTCTCTTCGTTTTCGAGGGTACTTGATCAAATGTGGGATGTGTTGAATAGTGAAACTGGTTATTTGCATGCGAACAATAGAACTAGGTTCAGTTTTCAGATAGAAACATGCATATGTACATGCGTATGTATCGATGGGTGTACTAAGCTTAAATGCACTCCAGTCTAAGTCGTTTAACGACTTTGAAAAGGTGTCTTGTATGCAGTGAAAATTATTTACTTGCTTCTGGGTTAAGCTCAATTCGACAAACCATGAGTGGTAACTTCAATGAGACTTTAACTTTAACTGCTTGAAGCTCATTTGGTAAAAAATAATTTTGCTAGTAGCTAGCTACCTGCTACGTATCTGTATTTACTAAGCTCCATACTTATGTGAACACTAGACACTTGGCCACAGCCTTAATGTCATGGTTCTAAAGACATTCCAATAGCATTGTAACTTTATGCTAATATGCGATCATTATCTTCGTGCAGCACCGTGGCGCAGTGGGTAGTGTGTTGGCCTCTGACGCCGATAACACGGGATCGAATCCCGACACAGCCATGTCATCGAACGTGTTTGTCACGGTGTTTCTCCTCAGCGGGGCTCTGACAAAACCCCCTGTAGTAAAATTGTCATGAGAAGCTTCTCGAAATTTGCGGTTCGGAACCGGCAATAAACTGTAGGTCCCTTTCACTTATGGGAAAATGAAACCACACACAACATGGGTGATTGAGAGAGAAGCTCGGCTCAGGTCCTTCATGGACTGTAACGCCAACATACATACATACATCTTCGTGCAGCACGACTCAGTCATAACACATTGTTTCAACTAACCTTTGCTGATAGACAGGACAAAGGGGTGGGACAGAGTCGTCTGATCACTGCGACGAGTGGTGATGTCCCCCACTTACAGTTCACTCAGAAAACCTGAGTTCGTGATAAAGCACTTAGTATGCTTTTGAGTGAGCTAGCAGCGATTTCTTCTGCTTCTAGATAATACTTGCCTAGGTGACGATGACGTGTACTGACCAGGCAGTTACAGTGGCATAGTATGTGCTCTGCTGTTTCTTCGTCTTCATTACACATTCAGCAAGTGTCATCTTGTATGACGCCCATTGTTTTGAGGGGTTTATTAACTGGGCAGTGTCCAGTAAGGAAACCTGTGATTAAACGAATCTGACTCCTCGAAAGCCTGAGAAGTTGTTTCGTTCTTTTGAGGGATGTAGTTGGGAGGAACAGCTTGGCTTGTCTGCTACCTTTCGTTTGTAACCAGTAGTGATCCGTCGTGTTCCTTAACCAATTGTTTATGCAGCATTTGGTGGTGCTAATGGGTATGCCGCAGAAAGGCCGTGGCATCATAAATGGTGATGCAGAGCCTTTCCTTGCTAGTTGTTCCGCCTTTTCGTTGCCTGTATGGCCGCTGTGTCCAGGTATCCAAATGAGATGAACTCTGTTTGTACTGGCCAGCTGGTAAAGTAGCTGTAGGCAGTCCCATACCACTTTGGAGGTGACTTCAAGGCTCTTTAGGGCTAGAAGTGCAGCCTTGCTGTCAGAGAGAATGTAAATGTTTTTGTTAAGTACATTTCTGTTTACATTTTCTCTGAGGCAGAGTTCTATAGCAAATATCTCTGCTTGAAAAGCGGAGTTATATCTGTCCAAGCTGACGTAGATGCATGTGCCTGTATTTGCTCCGTATACTCCAGCCCCAACGCCTTCGTCCGTTTTGGAGCCATCTGTGTACCACACATAGGATCCACGATTGAAGGAGGGTCTATCCTGTTTCCAGTTTTGTCGGTTGGGGAATGTGACCTTGTAGTTTTGGCTGAAGTTGTATCTGGGGAGACAGTTTATTTCGGTAAGGATATCAGGGTGAAAGAGCCTACGGTTAGAGTCATCCTCCATGATCAGTCTATGGGCGAAAACCATTGCTTCTTTCTTCAGTTGGAGATGAAGAGGTGGCAGGTCTGTGATGACTTCTAGTGCTGCTGTGGGGGTTGTTCTCATGGCCCCAGTGATACAGATGCAAGCTAGTCTTTGCAATTTGTTGAGCTTGGCTTGCACTGATACTTGTTTTGTTTTGTGCCACCAGACGGACGCAGCATATGTAAGAATTGGTCTGGTGATTGCTGTATATAGCCAGCGGGACATTTTGGGGTTTGTGCCCCAGTTTTTGCCAGTGAGACTTTTGCTGGTCCATAAAGAGATCCTGGCTTTCTCAATGGTTTTAGTAATGTGAGAGTTCCAAGTGAGCTTTTCGTCTAGAGTTATCCCTAGATATTTGACTTCTTTTGAGAACTCTATCGCTTCACCAAAGAGCTTTTCCTAGGATTAACATTTAGTGCAACCTTTATGCACCAGTTTGCAACAAGGTTTAGTGCCCGTTGGAGGAGTTCCGAGACTGTGTCTTCGAATTTGCCCCTAATCAGGATCACTATGTCGTCAGCGTAGACTTGGACATAGAAGCCATTTTTGCTTATCAGTTCATTAACCACGATGGACCACAGGAGTGGTGAGAAAACCCCGCCATTGATTTTGTCAATGCCTAGTGAGGTGCTTATTTTCCTGTTGCTAAGCATCTGTTGGATCCAATTGCATGTGGTATTGTCCACCCCTGTGCTGAGGATGCAACGTTTTATTTTGGTGTATTCGGTGTTATCGAAAGCACCCTCAATATCGAGAAAGCAATTTCTTTGTCGCTCAGGGATTTGTTGATCCGGGCCGTTAGTTCCTGAAGAGCATGCGTGGTCGATTTCACAGGCCGGTGGGCATATTGGTTTTTGTGAAGTGGTGATCCTTTCAGTGCACCGTCCCTGATATGCCTATCCAGGATTTTTTCCATTGTTTTTAGGAAGAAAGAGGTAAGGCTTATCGGTCTGTAGGACTTAGGCAGGTCTGTGGGTATACGGCCTACTTTAGGAATGAATTTTGCCTTTACCTCTGTCCAGCTTGTTGGTATGTGTCCCCATGCATAGCTGGTTCTAAAGATGTTAATGAGCATGGGGCTGATTTGCGTACTCCCCTTCTGAAGAAGGGCTGGGAATATGCCATCCTCCCCCGGGGATTTGTATGGGTCAATTGAATTGATGGCCCATTTTATGCTTCCTTCGTGAAGGATCGTTCGTGCTCTTTTCCAATCCTCCCTGTTGGGTCTAGTTGCCCTGATCTGCGGAGGTATGTTAGAGAGATCGGAGGGAATGATGTTGGAGTCTGGGAAGTGCGTACTGGTCAGAATTTTGAGTACTTCCGTACCATTTTCCGCGTAAGTGCCATCTGCTCTCCTCAACAGTCCAGTTTGATTAGTGTGCTCTTTGGCGAGAACTCTGTGGATACGAGCGCTGCTCTGAACGTCTGAAAGACTGCTGCAGAACTTTTTCCATGAGTCTCTTTTGGCTCTTCTAATCTCTTGGTTGTAGTTGGTGAGTGGGGCACGATACTGCGTCCAGTCACCAGTCCGTCTAGCTCTGTTGAACAGTTTTCTGGTCAGTGCTCTTAGCTTAGAGAGCACCGCGGCGCAGTGGGTAGTGTGTTGGCCTCTGACGCCGATGACACGGGATCGAATCCCGACATAGCCATGTCATCGAACGTGTTTTTCACGGTGTTTCTCCTCAGCGGGGTTCTGACAAAACCCCCTGTAGTAAAATTGTCATGAAAAGCTTCTCGAAATTCGCCGTTCGGAACCGGCAATAAACTGTAGGTCCCTTTCACCTATGGGAAAATGAAATCACACACAACATGGGTGATTGAGAGAAGTTCGGCCCAGGTTCTTCATGGACTGCTCTTAGCTTGGCCAGATTGTTGTTCCACCACGGAGTGGTACGGTTGCCTGACCTAACTTTCTCTGGGCAAGCGTTGTGAAAAGCAGATAGGATGGTAGCATTGAGGCTTTCACAGCAGAGTTCAAGGCTGTCTATGTCTTTGATGCTGTTTGGACAGTTTCCGATCGTTTGTGCGATTTCTAGGCTATAAGTGTCCCAGTCTGTCACCCTCGGTTGTCTATATGTTCTAGTAATTCTATCTCCTGCTTTTATGCCAAAACAGATCTGTCGATGGTCTGACATCGATGTTTCTGTTGAGACATGCCAGTTTAGAACGGGGTAGTTAGGGTGAGGTCTAATACCTCTTCTCTAATTCTATTCATAAAGGTGGGATTATTTCCACGGTTTATGATATTGAGGTTGTTCCTGAAAATGAATTCTAATAGGTACTCACCTCTTTTGTTGATGCCCGAGCTTCCCGATGCTGTGTGGTGGGCGTTGGCGTCACAGCATACGATGATATGTGAGCCTCTTCTTCCAAAGTGGTCGAAAAGATCCTGCAGTGGTGTGAAGCTGAGATCTGTGGAGTCGCCCGCGAGGTAGGCTGAGCAGATTACGGCTTCTGACCTACCTTCCGCAGTGGATAGCTGGATGGTGGCAGCTGCCAGGTCCTTATTCGAAAATTCTGGAATGGGAATGGCTTTAATATTATTATTAAACGCTGTGCAGGCTCTAGGTCGTCCTTCATTTGTAGAGTCGAAGAGCAGCTCACCTGATAGTCCTTTGATCTGGTCTTTAATAGTGTATGGTTCCTGGATAAAGGCTATGTCGAGGTGCTCGTTGTTAAATCGATGGCTCAGTACCGCGGACGCGACCTTTGCATGCTGTAAATTTATTTGGATGCACCTTAATCCCGACAAAATGGATTCAGTGAGGTACTGGCAGGGCTGCCAGTGTTAGTAATTGTCCCAACCATAGGGCTGACTCCTGAAGTCTTGGTTGCCCAAGTTGTTTCTTCAGGCAGCCTTGACGTTTGGGGTGCTTTCGTTGTCTCTATGGCTGGTGCACTAACGCCAGATGCAATGGTTGTTGCTCTCTAGTTTGGCGTATGCTCTCCAAGTTCCTCACTGCCTTTCTTGAACATGGCCAGTATACTTTGGGCATCGCACTATCTATCTATTTATCTATTTACCTCTGCTGACAATTATGCACACATTTATGTTGCAATTTATGGTTAGGTTTGTCTTGAACAATGCAAGGTTGATATAATGATATTAACTATTTATTGAAATCTTATAGAGAAACATCAAACTCCGGTCACAATGTCCCTTAAACTGTACGCCGTCTCTGATGGACCTCCATCGTTAGCAGTCCGTATGGTGTTCGAAGCGATCCAAGTTCCATATGAGCTAGTTAATGTCGACTTCTGCGCCAGTGAGCACTTGACCGACGAATACGCAAAGGTTATTATTTTAAACGAATTTTATACAAAAATAGTGAATCACGTAATTGATACGTAATTTCATGTAATTTTTAGATGAACCCGCAAAAAGAAATTCCCGTGCTAGATGACAATGGATTTTACTTGCAAGAGAGCATTGCTATTATGCAGGTGCTGAAATAATTGCTGTCTTCTGCGGAATGTAATTAAACGTTTTTTTTGTATACTTTTAGTATTTATGTGAAAAGTATGCACCGAATAATCCACTGTATCCAAAGGATCCAGTTGCTCGAGCTGTTGTCAATCAAAGATTATATTTTAATGCGAGTTTTTACTACAGCAGCATCGGGGCCTATGTAATGGCACCGATATTCTTTGACTACCAACGTACTCCTATGGGCCTTAAAAAAGTACACAATGCCCTACAAGTTTTTGAAACTTATCTAGAACGATCGAAAACAAAATATGCAGCAGGCAATAACTTAACCATAGCAGATCTTGCACTCGTTTCTGCTACTTTATGCCTCGAGGCTATTAATTTCGATATCATCAAGTATAAGTTGGTGACGAAATGGTACGAGACCTTCAAAAAAGAATATCCCAAGCTATGGGCTATAGCTAAAGGAGGAATGGATGAAATTGCTAATTTCGAGAAAAACCCACCGGACCTATCAACCATGAATCACCCATTCCACCCAACGAGAAAAATTAAAAAATAAAGAACGACACCGTTAGATGCTTGACAAATTCGTTCTGATGCATATTCATGTTGTAATTTTACATTTCTATTTCTATTAAACAAAATATGTATATGGTTTTGGTAACTTTTTATAAATAGTATTCTTGATGTTAAGGACAAAAATGGTTTACGTGGACTTGTTATACGCATAAATGTCTGTATGTACCAGAGATGTGAATAGTCAATTTAAGAAGTTCCATTAAATGTCAACATGAAAGTTAAAAAAATTAAGTTGGTTGCTTAAGGTCTATAGAATCTTATCCGCGAAATAAACATTCGATGGACGGTGAAGGACTAGCAAAGGCCTCGTAGGGGTAGCATCTGCCGACGGATGCTGGCTAATTGCTCAGAACCAAAAAACCGGCCAAGTGCGAGTCGGACTCGCGCACGAAGGGTTCCGTAGCATCTGTATATATAAATATGAAAGAGACTATGTATGTTACCTCATCAAATGACAGATCTTGGTTGTAGGCAGGATTTTTTGGATGAAAATCATGTCTTGTGTATGGGAGCCCCCCTTAAATATTTTGTTCTGTTCTTAGTATTTGTCGTGGTAGCGGCAACAGAAATACATCATCTGTGAAAATTTCAACTGTCTAGCTATCACGGTTCATGAGATACAGCTTGGTGACAGACGGACGGACGGACAGCGAAGTCTTAGTAATAGGGTTCCGTTTTACCTTTGGGTACGGAACCCTAAAAAACAGCCTCGGATAATAAAACGAAACGGATCTATGTTGACGACCCTATAACAAAACACGGGTGGCCGTGGTGCAGGGGTTAACATCATCGACCGCCGAGCGGAAGGTCTATGGTTCAAATTCGCTTCATAGCCAAGAAAATTAATTCCTATACGGACAAAAAGTATGGAACGCAGTTGTGAATGGAAAGTGACCAGACGTACTGCCTGCAGGCATAACACTCACAGTATATGGTCAACCGAAGTTCATCCTCTGCGTATGCAATACTAAAAAGTCCTTGAACGAATTACTACGGACTATAACAAACGCGGAACTTGGTCGGCTCTCGTCCTATCTCGCTCTAGGACAACCACCCCTGAGAGTAGTGAACGAACATCAACGACCCCAACCACTGCACTCCGTTCAGGTTGTGTGTGTCAACACATCATAAGAGAATATAAAAACTCTTGAACCAGCGCGAGTCTCTAAAAAAAAAAAAAAAAAAAAAAACAACAAACAAGGACCTTCGGTTCTGTACGTGAAATGTTAGGTCCCTAAACAGACCACGTGCGGCCGAACAACCTGCGGACGCCCTAGACCGCTATAAAGCGGACATAACATAACCGCCATCCAGGAAATGCGATGGAATGGACCGGGTAAAAAGCGGATGAAAACCTGCGACATTTACTACGGTGACTGCTATAGGGAGAGGGGACAGAGACTATTTGGATGCGGATTTGTTGTTAGAGGTGGACTAAGACATAAAGTCCTAAGTTTCCAGTATGTGAGTGAACGCCTCATAACGATCCGCATCAAGGCAAATTTCTGTAACATCAGCCTCATATGCGTTCATGCCCCCACGGAAGACAAGATGATTTCTTTGATCTCCTAGACAGAACATATACCAAATGCCCCAGCTATGATACCAAAATCATACTAGAAGATTTTAACGCTAAACTGGGTAAAGAAAGCATCTTTGAGCGGGTCATCGGCAAACACAGCCTACATGATACCACATCCGATAACGGACACAGGCTGATCGACCTTGCTACGGGGCGAAATCTTCTTGTAGCCAGCACACGATTTTCCCACCTCGATATACACAAAGGCACCTGGCGGTCGCCAGATCAATCAGTCACCAACCAGATTGACCACATCGCGATTGACGTCAGACACTGCTACACTATTCTTGATGTTCGCACTTTCCGAGGAGCGAACATCGATTCAGACCACTACCTTGTAGTAGCCAAGATACGTCAACGAATAACACGAACACCGCGGAGTAGAGTTAGAACACCAAGCTATGACGTCGGAAAGCTACTATCGCCGGAGATCGCCAGTGCCCTTGCCAACCGCGTCTCCCTTAAGCTCTCCGATACACCTCAATCCTCCACTCAGTCAGTAGAGCAACAATGGAGCCTGTGCAAACAAGCCCTGAAGAGCACAGCAACGGAAGTGCTGGGCCTTAAAGCTCCACCACGACGAAACACTCGGTTCGATGACGAGTGTAGAAGGATTCATGCGGAAAAGCAGGAGGCATACAAAGCCTCACTACACAAAAAAACAAGAGCGGCTCGTGAGCTCTACGAGCTTAAAAGAAGAGAGGAACATAAGCTTCTCAAGAGAAAAAAGAAAGAGCACGAGAAGCGGGCGAGTGAAAACTTGGATGATTGAAATGATTGTGCAAAAGTCACAGGCCAACACAAGAGGCACAATTTATTTCAAATCCTCGCAACTCCTTGCATACGCCGACGACATTGACATAATAGGTAGATCGCTGCGAGATGTCAATGAGGCGTTTGCGAGTATTGAGATGGAGGCGGCAAAAATCAGTTTGGCAGTTAATGAGGGCAAGACTAAATATCTGCTGTCATCGAAAAAGGACATTTACCACCGACGTCTTGGACAGAACGTGCAGATATAAGTTCGAGGTAGTTAAGGACTTCATATACCTCGGCTCTGCAGTGACTTGGAACAACGACACCAGTTTCGAAATCAAGCGCAGAATCACTCTTGCCAACCGCTGCTTCTTTGGGCTCATAGGGGCAACTGAGAAGTAGAGCCCTCTCTCGTACGACCAAGTTGACCTTATATAACACCTTAATTATCCCGGTCCTGTTATACGGCGCAGAAACATGGACTTTATCTAAAGCGGATGAGGAAATTCTTGGTCGTTTCGAGAGAAAGATTCTGCGTTCGATTTTCGGTCCCATAAACACAGAGGAGGGTTGGAGGAGAAGATTCAATCACGAACTGTACGGGTTGTACAGCGACATGAGTCTGGTCAGGCGTCTACGGATCCAACGCCTAAGATGGCTAGGCCATGTAGAGCGAATGGACACCACAGCTCCAGCCCGTAGAGTCTTTGAATCCAACCCCGAGGGACGAAGAAATAGAGGACGGCCGCACCTAAGGTGGCGCGCACAGGTGGAAAGGAACCTCAACCAACTGGGCGTGCGGCGCTGGAAAAGACTAACGAAAGATCGTGCTAGGTGGAGAGGCATGTTGGTTGAGGCCCAGGTTCACCCCGAACTGTAGCGCCCGTTAAGTAAGTAAGTAAGGCTTTGGTGCTATCGGGATCCGAACTCGCTCATCTTGTGTCAGAGTCCAACAAAAGGAAAATTTGAAAACAGTCGTTTCGTTAATAATTTTACAGATTTGGGATTGATTACAATCAGGACCAGTGTCCTTTACAATTGTTTTTAAATAAGAATATCGAAACGTTGGGGATTTGGTTTTGACCAAGCTCCCCTTATCGCTCTTTGTTGTCGGCAGTATAATGTTCTAGGAGTATTTAGACTTCGTCTGCACCAGAGAATTACCCACAGCTTTTAACGAGGTCTGCTGGTCGTTTAGGAGTTTACGTAATTCGTCATTTGTATTATAATATGCTTCGTTGATATTTGTCACAAGACTTTTTAATTTCATCTACAATTACTTCAATATTTGAGGTTTTTGAGGTCCCCCATAGTTGTAGATAAGTCAATTATTGTCTGTTAAGCTTCTTGAGTTTTTGCAAAGCATCCAGTAACATTTTTTAAATTTATCATTTATTTCATTGTTGTTTTTTAGAATGTGCTTCTTCCATGGTAATGTCATCTGCAAGTTGCAAGGTTGCTGGTATGGAGTATTGCACCGTCAAGGGTAGGTATATCTGCTGTGCATATCAGGCAGAGTAGTAGCCCCAGTACACTACCATGGGGGACACCTCTATTTTACATAGAGGTGACGTTGGTCGAGATAGCTCTTAAGTAGTAGACAAAAATCTAGGTTTTATTGGGTTTGGAAAGCAGTCCCATGTGCCAAACTTTATAATTTATCAAAAGTCTTAATTACGACAAGCAATACCGTTGAGCAGTATCCTTTATTATCTAGGTCACTTGCAATTGGTGACTCAGTACGATGTTGATAAGGTCAAGTATAGGTTGCAACCTTTTTTTGTATGATTTTGTCCAGAAGTTCAGATAAAAGTGGCAACAGACTGGACGGTAATTAACTGCTTTTGTTTTGTCTTTTCCTGGTTTAAGGACAACATGTACTTCAGCGACTTTTCATATTTTGGTTAAGTATTTTATTTGAATTGGACGGCGAAGGACTAACAAAGGCCTCGTAGGGTAGCATCTATCACCGCAGACGAACACCTTGCGGCACTGTTAGTAAGTCCAATCCCATCTCCACCCCTGGAGATTTCCTCTGGAAATTACAGTCGGGGAAGGATGAATGGCGAGTTTTCTGCTATGACCTAGTAAACCGTAACCGTAAAACAATGCTGAAACTTAAGCGTGGTTTACATTGAACGATTTGTCGTTGCGATTTGCTTGACAACCGTGGTTGAACGACAAATTGTGTATGCACGACCAATGTGAACGCTCTAGCTATAAGTCGATACGATTTGTAGTCAGGAAGTTGAAAATTTCCAGCTTTTTGCTTGCTTGAACGACTTGTCGTAAGGTGTGAACAGTTGTCGTACAACTTCAGAGAATTTTTTCACTTTTGCTTGTGCGTTCAGAGAATCAACATCAACTTTGAGCAGAATGAACGATATGACTTCAAACAAAGAAAATTTGGTTTGACTTTTTCATATGAGGGATTATTTTTCTCAGTAACTCATCATACGTTACTATCAGTTCGCAAATAATTACGAAAATCCCCTGGCAAATTTTCGTGAAATTCTCTTAACAGTTACCGATCAGAAATTATTACGTTTTCCAACCTATGGTTTAATCCACATTCGCTTTTTTTCATCATTTTCGAGTATTTTATCAATAATCATCCCTGCAACCAGAGCATGCGCCGCCATGTTAATACTTCGAAATTTCAATCGCAAGTGAAGACAGTTAAGCAAGTTGTATGGTGTGAACGCTACGCATTATTTGGTCGTCAAGCAAATCGCAACGACAAATCGTTCAATGTAAACCGCGCTTTAGAGACAACCACATGCCTCGGATTTAACGGATGGACAGGAGTATCAGTATATTACGAAAACTGCTACAAGGGGAACAAACAACGCCTATTTGGATGCGGGCTTGTGGTTCGAGTCCTAAGATTCTAACATGGGAGCGAACGCCCCTTAACAAATAGCCTTAAAGCTATCTTCGGGAACATTTTTCTTTTTAACTTCCCAGCGGGAAGTTTTTTATAGAGGCAACTTAAATAAGTTGAGTTAAAATATGCTTCTAAGATAGAAAGGCTTTTTATTGTGCTCTCACTTACTTACTTACTTACTTATCAGGCCTGCGATCCATGGAGGATCTGAGCCTGAGCTATAGCTGCCTTCCATCCTTGACGGTCCCGGGCACGCTGCTTCCAGTTGTCAAGACCAAGATGTCTTACATCCGCGATTACTTGGTCTTTATACCGGAGGTTCGGTCTTCCTCTTCTTCTCGAACCAGGAGGCTCGGAGTCGAAGACCCTCTTAGCTGGAGCGTTGATGTCCATGCGCTCGATGTGGCCGAGCCAGTGTAGTCGACGGGTCCTTGCCTTCCGGACTACATCCACATCTTGGTACAGCTCGTAGAGTTCGCGGTTGTGTCTTCTTCTCCATTCACCTTCCTCACAGACAGGACCAAATATCCGGCGCAGAATTTTTCTTTCGAAAGAACCCAAAATCAGCTCCGCTGTCCTGCTTATCGTCCAGCTTTCGGCTCCGTACAGCAAGACTGGCAGAATGAGCGTTTTGTAAAGCATGACTTTGGTCTTTCGAGTGAGGAGTTTTGACCCCAGTTGTTTGGACAAGCCGAAGTAGCAGCGGTTGCCAAGGGCGATTCTACGCCGGATCTCCACTGTGGTGTCATTTGTGGAATTTACGTTTGCCCCGAGGTAGACAAACTCCTTAACTACCTCGAAATTGTAGCTGTCAATTGTTATGTTTTGTCCCAGGTGGTGAGCGACGGATTGGTTTTTGCTTGACAGCATGTATTTCGTTTTGTCCTCATTGATCTTAAGACCAACTCGTTTCGCCTGTTCTTCAATCGCCGTGAATGCTTCCACAATGCCACGGCGAGAACACGCGATGATGTCGATATCACCCGCGTATCCTAGCAGCTGGATGGACTTGTAAAAGATAGTGCCTTCCCTGTTGACGCCTGCCCGTCGCACTATCTGCTCCAGCACCAGGTTGAAGAAGTCACATGACAGCGCATCTCCTTGCCGAAATCCGGTGCATGTTTCGAATGGTTCCGAGGTCCTAGAACCGAGTTGCACGGTGCATCGCGTGTTTTTTAGCGTGGCGCGACACAACTGGATCAGTTTTACCGGGATCCCGAATTCGGCCATCGCCCCAAACAGTGCTTCACGATGAATGCTGTCGTATGCGGCTTTGAAATCGATGAAAAGATGGTGTGTATCGATTCGAAACTCGTCGGTCTTTTCCAGGATTTGTCGAAGTGTGAAAATTTGGTCTATAGTTGATTTGCCGGGCCGGAAGCCGCACTGGTAGCTGCCGATTAGTGCGGTGCAAAATGGTTTTAGACGTTCACACAATACGCTGGACAGGATCTTGTATGCGATATTGAGCAGGGATATACCTCTATAGTTCTTGCAAGAGGTAGGATCGCCTTTTTTGTGGATGGGGCATATAGAGCTGGTATTCCAGTCGTCGGGCATGCTCTCATCTTCCCAAATTCTGCAGATGATCTGGTGCATGCTCCCTACCAGAACATCGCCGCCAGCCTTGAAGAGCTCTGATGGCAAGCCATCTGAGCCTGCGGCCTTGTTGTTCTTCAGCTTCTGAATAGCTGTGCCGACTTCTTCTATGCTGGGTGGGAGGACTACTTCCGCGGCTGGAGTTGGGATTTCCTCGGTCCCTACCACTCTCTCTTGGTCATGCTCGTTAAGCAGCTGCTGGAAGTGCTGCTTAAGTACATCCACTATTCCCTGCGGGTCGGTGACAAGATTACCCTCGCAGTTTCGAAGAGCCAGGGTGCCCTTTTTGAAGCCTCCTGCAAGGCCCTTGGCTTTCTTGTAAAAGGCTCGTATTTTATGTTTATCCCTAGACTCCTCGATACCCTTGAGCTGGGAGGCTGCAAAGATTCTTTTCTTTTGTCGCAGTAGTTTTTTCTCCTCCCTTCTTCTGGCTCTGGCTCTGGGTACTCTTCTCGCGCTGCCCTGGTTTTCCTCTGCAGCGCCTTTTGGTACGCCTCGTCGGTTGCTGCCTTTTTCTGCTCACACTCGCCATCATACCACGGGTTTCTTGTCGGGGGTGGTAGGTATCCTAGGGTGGTTTCGGCTACTTCCTGAATGGCTGAGCGGCAATGCAGCCACATATTATTGGCATTTGTGTTCAACGTAGGCATACCGTAGAGTCCTTCGCTCAGCTGATCCCTGTAGACTCTGGCAACCTCCGGTGTGCTCAGGCGCCCAATGTCGAACCTCCTCCTGATGGGCTGGTGCAGCTTTCTGACATTGGACAGTCGAGCTCTGAATCTTGCTGCTACGAGGAAGTGGTCAGAGTCAACATTTGCCCTTCTGAATGTTCGCACATCCAGGATGTTTGACGCGTGCCTTGCGTGCCTTGCGTGCCTTGCGTTACCCTGTATGGTTCGGACATACAGGGTAAAGTTGTTGATTGCTCTCTCAACCTTGTGCTCTCACTAAAGTCTTTAAAACTTTCAGGGCTGTGGGAGGAGTCGAGTTATCTTCGAGCACTTCGGCATCTACTTCACTGTCTTCATCTTCTTCTCTGCTAAAATTTACTTCCTGTACAATATGATCGTCAGATACCATCGGGGATGTTATTACATTATCGTCAATCTGAACGTATTGCTCCCATTCTTCGGCCGGTAGCGCTCTGTTTATTATTCCATCCACTAGTTCGCGTAAAGGAATATTGTCCTCATCAATAAAATCTGAGTCCGCAATCAGAGGTTCTGATGAGAGGAAACCTGCTTGCTTCCAGCAATTCGCAATGGTCTTCTGCGTGAC
Source organism: Eumerus sabulonum (assembly GCA_951905685.1). NCBI lineage: Eukaryota > Metazoa > Arthropoda > Insecta > Diptera > Syrphidae > Eumerus > Eumerus sabulonum. The sequence goes on from OX645060.1 coordinate 247,096,687, forward strand.
AACGCTCCATGACTTGGATATCATGAGCACTGCATCCAGTATAGAAGGATTGAAAGAAATATCCGATTCAATCATTTTTAAAACAAATAATTTACGGAAACGTACTTTTAAATTCTTTAGTATTCCTTGGTCCAAGGGTTGCAAAATCGATGTTGTGTTTGGTGTAGGAATACCAGTTTAATTGAGGTTAAGTTTTCAACGTCCGGATGACAAGGGCAATCGTCTACAGTCAATATAACAGTCCTATAACCAAAAATTTTCTTTTTATGGAACCCGTCATATTACAAGCGACCATAATCGTAACTCTATCTTTGGACAATTTTCCACCCATGCAGCGTTCGCCTTTAAACCGGAAGGATTTATCTGGAGCAAGCTTAAAAAATAATGCAGTTTCATCAGCGTTAAAGATGTCCTCATCTGAATAACCCTGTCGTAGATTAGGTCAAACTTTTTTAATCCAATTATCACAAAGTGCTTTGTCGACGTTGGCAGCTTCACCTGAAACTTTTCCGAAAACAATATTGTGACGTTGCCTAAAACGTCTTAACCAGGCCTCAGAGCATTTGTAGTCCTTCTTTCCAAACAATTTTCCAAATTTTTCAGCTTGTCCGATAAGAAATGGTCCATTTATTGGGATATTTTGCTTTCTCTTAGCCCTAAACCACTTCAACAACACTTCATCAATTTCAGGGTTGGTGGGCCGTCGTATTTTTTTATTTTTTATGCAGCATTCTTCAAAGTTTTTTTCAGTTTTTCTGCGATTTTTCCATATTGATGATACGGTTGAATGTGAAACATTGAACTCCGCTACGATTGTACTATTTTCTTCCACCTGGCTCCAACCGAAATATAATCGCTGCCTTTTCCTCTACAGAAAAATTCCTACGTTTTCCAGAACTCATGGCTATGCTACATAACAATGAAAACAATGCATTAACTACCCACTGCAATCACAAAAAAGAGGGCATGGGCTCGGACATACAGGGTAAAGTTGTTGATCGCTCTCAACCTGGCGAGATGCCAGCAACCTGGCGATCTCCGGACGGTCGAACCGCCAACCAAATCGACCATGTGCTCATTGACGCAAGGCACTCGTCAAACATCCTGGATGTGCGAACATTCAGAGGGGCAAGTGTCGACTCTGAGCACTTCCTCGTAGCAGCAAGAGTCAGAGCTCGACCGTCCAATGTCAGAAAGCTGCACCAGCCCATCAGGAGGAGGTTCGACATTGGGCGCCTGAGCACACCGGAGGTTGCCAGAGTCTACAGGGAGCAGCTGAGCGAAAGATTCTACGGTATGCCTACGTCGAACACAAATGCCAATAATATGTGGCTGCATTACCCCTCAGCCATTCAGGAAGTAGCCGAAACCACCTTAGGATACCTACCACCCCCGACAAGAAACCCGGTATGGTATGATGGCGAGTGTGAGCAGAAAAAGGCAGCAACCGACGAGGCGTACCAAAAGGCTCTGCAGGGGAAAACCAGGGCAGCGCAAGAAGAGTACCGAGCCAGAAGAAGGGAGGAGAAAAAACGACTGCGACAAAAGAAAATAATCTTTGCAGCCTCCCAGCTCAAGGATATCGAAGAGTCTAGGGATAAACATAAAACACGAGCCTTTTACAGGAAAGCCAAAGGCCTTGAAGGAGGCTTAAAAAAGGGCACCCAAGCTCTTCGAAACTGCGAGATTAATCTTGTCACCGACCCACAGGGAATAGTAGATGTACTTAAGCAGCATTTCCAGCAGCTGCTTAACGAGCATGACCAAGAGACAGTGGTAGGGACCGAGGAAATCCCAACTCCAGCCGCTGAAGTAGTCCTCCCACCCAGCATCGAAGAAGTCGACACGGCAATTCAGAAGCTGAAGAACAACAAGGCCGCAGGCTCAGATGGCTTGCCATCAGAACTCATCAGGGCTGGCGGCAATGTTCTGGTAGGGAGCATGCACCAGATCATCTGCAGAATTTGGGAAGATGAAAGCATGCCCGACGACTGGAATACCAACTCTATATGCCCCATCCACAAAAAAGGCGATCCTACTTCTTGCAAGAACTATAGAGGTATAGCCCTGCTCATTGTCGCATACAAGATCCTGTCCAGCGTTTGTGTGATCGTCTAAAACCATTTTGCACCGCACTAATCGGCAGCTACCAGTGCGGCTTCTGGCCCGGCAAATCAACTTTAGACCAAATTTTCACACTTCGACAAATCCTGGAAAAGACCAACGAGTTTCGAATCGATACACACCATCTTTTCATCGATTTCAAAGCCGCATACGACAGCATTCATCGTGAAGAGCTGTTTGGTGCGATGGCCGAATTCGGGATCCCGGGAAAACTGATCCAGTTGTGTCGCGCCACGCTAAAAAATACCCGATGCACCTTGCAACTCGGTTCTAGGAACTCGGAACCATTCGAAACATGCACCGGATTACGGCAAGGAGATGCGCTGTCATGTGACTTCTTCAACCTGGTGCTGGAGCAGATAGTGCGACGGGCAGGCGTCAACAGGGAAGGCACTATTTTTTACAAGTCCATCCAGCTGCTAGGATACGCGGATGATATCGACATCATCGCGTGTTCTCGCCGTGACATTGTGGAAGCATTCACGGCGATTGAAGAACAGGCGAAACGAGTTGGCCTTAAGGTCAATGAGGACAAAACGAAATACATGCTGTCAAGCAAAAACCAATCCATCGCTCACCACCTGGGACAAAATATAACAATTGACATCTACAATTTCGAGGTAGTTAAGGAGGGGCAATCGTAAATCCCACAAATGACACCACAGTGGAGATCCGGCATAGAATCGCCCGTGGCAATCGCTGCTACTTCGGCTTGTCCAAACAACTGGGGTCAAAACTCCTCACTCGAAAGACCAAAGTCATACTTTACAAAACGCTCATTCTGCCAGCATTGCTGTACGGAGCCGAAAGCTGGACGGTAAGCAGGACAGCGGAGCTGATTTTGGGTTCTTTCGAAAGAAAATTCTGCGCCTGATAGTTGGTCCTGTCTGTGAGGAAGGTGAATGGAGAAGACACAACCGCGAACTCTATGAGCTGTACCAAGATGTGGATGTAGTCCGGAGGGCAAGGATCCGTCGACTACACTGGCTCGGCCACATCGAGCGCATGGACATCAACGCTCCAGCTAAGAGGGTCTTCGACTCCGAGCCTCCTGGTTCGAGAAGAAGAGGAAGACCGAACCTCCGGTATAAAGACCAAGTAATCGCTGATGTAAGACATCTTGGTCTTGACAACTGGAAGCAGCGTGCGCTGGACCGTCAAGGATGGAAGGCAGCTATAGCTCAGGCTCAGATCCTCCATGGATCGCTGGCCTGATAAGTAAGTAATTAAGTAGAAGTCACTGCTGGCGGTGCGGGCTAAGTCGTTGAATAGATTAATCTCGGCACGGGTGTTCGAATCCTCGGATTGAAGTTTCATTTTCTTTTTGGATAGTGAATTCTATTTTACGTGATAACGTCTTATAAATCGATGAACACTGGCTGCACGTACAAAAAAGTATGACTCATTGTCACGTTCCGCCTGAACTGAGCGTGCAAGCGAGAGCGCGAGACAAGCGATAGGGAGGCATCTATTTTGCCTATGGGATAAAATTTTGTTTGCATACTTGAGGGCGTGAAAAAAATTGTGCGATGGTGTAGGCATACTTTTAGGAGTAATCAGTAATCCAGGTGATACATACATACATGCATAGACCCTTATTCTGTTCTTAGACGACAAATACGATTCTGAAGAATTCGTGTGAAAAGTCTGGAGTTTGTATGTTGGATGTACATATATATGTACATACATATGTACATATGTATGTGCTCATTTCCAAATCGAAAAAAAAATTCTCACAGCCAATTACTCATGAACGCGTGCCTTTATTAATTGCTCGGTGGGTAGCGCACACTCACGAGCAGCTCCTGAGAGTTTGCGTTTCGTTACCAAATCACAACACTGTCCGAGCAATCTCAGATGTATCGGCTGTCGTCCGAATACCGTAATTAACCAGCCAGATGGTGGACCGCTTGGGAACACCGCGTGTTGTTCATTTTTCATCAATGTTTTCTAATGACGTTATCACGTAAAATTATCGTCCGTAAACCGACTTTACAGACAACCAACATTTTTTTATTTAAATCTACCTCTCCTCGAATCGCTTTACCCAACGACAATACTGTCGCTCGTCCAAATAGTCGCTTAAAAATAAAAAACAGAAAAACTTAGACTAGAAACAGCAGGCTGGAGAGATATATTGAAACAATCAGTTGGATAAATCAATTTAGTTTTACTTTATATGTAAATTATTAGCATAAGCAGAAGTATTGTGCTATTAAGAAGAACCCCATCGGCATACTGGCAGCACTGGAAGAAATTGCTTTATATCCGGCCACGAATAAATCATCGTCTTTTTCCTTTTTGTATATTTTGACATTTCCTTTTGAGTCGGCTTTCTCCGTGACATGTCATCTGTCAAGTCGAACTCATCTTCTGTATAAAATAAAATACTGCTCATAAGAAAATCACCTTATTTCGGGCGATTTTGAAAAGTTCTTGTTGATTAAAATCTGAATGCAACTGTCAACTCGAAACTATTAAAGTTGAATTGCATACAACACGTTATAGTTAAAATGTTGGCAGGAAAAACTACATTTCTATATATCGGCCTGATTTGTTTCCTAACAAAACTGTCGCATTGCGTGGAGTTCACATTTGAGCTAGCAGACAATTCGGAGGATTGTTTTTATGAACAAATCAAACGAAATACAACCGCGTACCTGGAGTTTCAAGTAAGAATAACGAATATCTTGTGCGATACAGGTTCATTGTACAGGTGTCATTGCGTATACGTAGGTATCCGCCGGAGGCCAATTGGATGTGGATGTAATTCTTAGGGATCCACAGAACCGTGTTATATATGAACAACAGAAGGCAACGTTTGACAGTCATCAATTTACAGCAGAGGTGAGCTGCCCAAAAACTTGATTTGATTTTCAATCAAACCAATGAAATTGTATTTCTAGTTGACAGGAGTGTACACGGCTTGTTTCAGTAACAAATTCTCATCGTTCTCGCATAAGTTTGTGTACGTAGACTTCCAGGTTGGAGAGGAACCAGCGCTACCAGGCATCGATGAGCACGCTACTGTACTAACGCAGATGGAGGCATCATCTCAGGCCATCCACAAGTCACTTAATGATATACTTGATGCTCAGACGCATCATCGATTGCGTGAGGCACAAGGTATAAAACTAAACAAGGACCTGTGTTTAAGCTAACAATTCTAATTCTGTTCATATGTTCCATATTCAAGGTCGAAAACGGGCTGAAGAATTAAACGAACGTGTCATGTGGTATTCGAGCTTAGAAACGGCTGCTGTGCTCTTAATCGGAATCGGTCAAATACTTATTCTACGAAACTTTTTCACCGATCGCAAGCCAAGTCAGACACAATATAGAAGATTGTAAATCAAATAAGCTTAGAATCATATAAGTAACGCGAAAAATAAAGCAAGGATTAGTCACTTCTATAAAATACGATTTTGTAGGTGTTTGTTTTTTGTAAAAATAAGGTCCGTCAGGAGGCGTGTAATAAATATGTAGTCCAAGCTGTATATTAAGCTCAATTTTACACGAGGAAAATTGTAAATGTAAATTGAGAAAATTGTAAAAATGAATAAATAAAATTGAGAAAAGCATTATTGGCAGCACTCTTAGATGTACCAATTATAAATCCATCTCCCTCAGAAATGCTTATGTTCTCAGTCACGCACACGGCCAGCGAGCCGCGACTTGCCATATTCGATTTTCCATAATATTTTATTGTTTATACCAGTCGAATAGTCAACCTGTGACACTTATCGGTGAAGGTTTCATGGGGAGGTGTTGAGAAGTCCTATCGAGGATTGGTTTATCATTAATGTTTAAACCATATTAATAAGCATACGTCGCGGCAATTAAGCGCTAATATAATCGAATTGAAACGTTCGCCAATGGTCCAACTAACATAAATCAATTGTCGCCGAGTGACCGAGTTGGAAGTTGTTTTTGCTCCCCAATGTGTAAATGTCAGAGTCAAAGTGAAAAGTAAATAATAAAAACCAAAAAAAGTACGAATTTATCAAGAACAATAAAAAAGGAAATCAAAAAATCATACGAAAGAGAAGAACTCGAATTTGGCGTAGAATAAAATAAAATTTTGTGTGAGATTTTTGTTTTTTTTGTTTTTTTGTTTTATTAAATAATTACATTGCAATTGCTGTTGTCAACTTTACGCTAAAATGGATGATGAATTCGCTCTTTGCTGGAATAACTTTCAAGACAATATTGCAAGCGGTTTCCAGAATCTCTATGATCGCGGGGATCTTGTGGACGTTACGTTGGCCTGTGATGGAAAATTACTTCACGCGCACAAAATCGTTTTGGCCATTTGTAGTCCCTACTTTCAAGAGATTTTCATTTCGAATCCCTGCAAGCATCCAATAAGTAAGTAGTATATCAGGTCTATTATTAAATGATCTATGTATGGTTGAGCGGTTTTGTACTTAGGATGCCAGTCAGCATGGGAATGTGTTTTTTATTTTGTTTACTTACTTATCAGGCCAGCGATCCATGGAGAATCTGAGCCTGAGCTATAGCTGCCTTCCATCCTTGACGGTCCCGGGCACGCTGCTTCCAGTTGTCAAGACCAAGATGTCTTACATTCGCGATTACTTGGTCTTTATACCGGAGGTTCGGTCTTCCTCTTCTTCTCGAACCAGAAGGCTCGGAGTCGAAGACCCTCTTACCTGGAGCGTTGATGTCCATGCGCTCGATGTGGCCGAGCCAGTGTAGTCGAAGGATCCTTGCCTTCCGGACTACATCCACATCTTGGTACAGCTCGTAGAGTTTGCGGTTGTGTCTTCTTCTCCATTCACCTTCACTGGTCCACAGATAGGACCAAATATCCGGCGCAGAATTTTTCTTTCGAAAGAATCCAAAATCAGCTCCGCTGTCCTGCTTATCGTCCAGCTTTCGGCTCCGTACAGCAAGACTGGCAGAATGAGCGTTTTGTAAAGCATGACTTTGGTCTTTCGAGTGAGGAGTTTTGACCCCAGCTGTTTGGACAAGCCGAAGTAGCAGCGGTTGCCAAGGGCGATTCTATGCCGGATCTCCACTGTGGTGTCATTTGTGGAATTTACATTTGCCCCGAGGTAGACAAGCTCCCTAACTACCTCGAAATTGTAGTTGTCAATTGTTATATTTTGTCCCAGGTGGTGAGCGACGGATTGGGTTTTGCTTGACAGCATGTATTTCGTTTTGTCCTCATTGACCTTAAGACCAACTGTTCTTCAATCGCCGTGAATGTTTCCACAATGCCACGGCGAGAACTCGCGATAATGTCGATATCATCCGCATATCCTAGCAGCTGGATGGACTTGATGCCTTCCCTATTGACGCCTGCCCGTCGCACTATCTGCTCCAGCACCAGGTTGAAGAAGTCACATGACAGCGCATCTCCTTGCCGAAATCCGGTGCATGTTTCGAATTGTTCCGAGGTCCTAGAACCGAGTTGCACGGTGCATCGGGGTTTTTTTAGCGTGGCGCGACACAACTGGATCAGTTTTACCGGGATCCCGAATTCGGCCATCGCCCCAAACAGTTCTTCACGATGAATGCTGTCGTATGCGGCTTTGAAATCGATGAAAAGATGGTGTGTATCAATTCAAAAGTCGTTGGTCTTTTCCAGGATTTGTCGAAGTGTGAAAATTTGGTCTATAGTTGATTTGCCGGGCCGGAAGCTGCACTGGTAGCTGCCGATTAGTGCGGTGCAAAATGGTTGTAGACGTTCACACAATACGCTGGACAGGATCTTGTATGCGACGTTGAGCAGGGATATACCTCTATAGTTCTTGCAAGAGGTAGGATCGCCTTTTTTGTGGGGCAGTCGTCGGGCATGCTTTCATCTCCCCAAATTCTGCAGATGATCTGGTGCATGCTCCCTACCAGAACATCGCCGCCAGCCTTGAAGAGCTCTGATGGCAAGCCATCTGAGCCTGCGGCCTTGTTGTTCTTCAGCTTCTGAATAGCTGTGCCGACTTCTTCTATGCTGGGTGGGAGGACTACTTCAGCGGCTGGAGTTGGGATTTCCTCGGTCCCTACCACTCTCTCTTGGTCATGCTCGTTAAGCTGCTGCTGGAAATGCTGCTTAAATACATCCACTATTCCCTGCGGGTCGGTGACAAGATTACCCTCGCAGTTTCGAAGAGCCTGGGTGGCCTTTTTGAAGCCTCCTGCAAGGCCTTTGGCTTTCTTGTAAAAGGCTCGTGTTTTATGTTTATCCCTAGACTCCTCGATATCCTTGAGCTGGGAGGCTGCGAAGGCTGTCGCAGTAGTTTTTTCTCCTCCCTTCTTCTGGCTCGGTACTCTTCTTGCGCTGCCCTGGTTTTCCTCTGCAGCGCCTTTTGGTACGCCTCGTCGGTTGTTGCCTTTTTCTGCTCACACTCGCCATCATACCACGGGTTTCTTGTCAGGGGTAGTAGGTATCCTAAGGTGGTTTCGGCTACTTCCTGAATGGCTGAGTGGCAATGCAGCCACATATTATTGGCATTTATTTTGTTTACATTGTCATTTATCCATATATAGGTATGTACAGTATCATAGCATATTCAAATCATGTGGTTGTAAGGCGCTGTTGTCGTTAATGCCTTAGACTGAGTATCTTACAGATCCCATTCTTGATTATAACAAAGCAAGCCCACTTTATCACCACCTATAGTATCAAAAATTGACATTGTTATAAGACCTTTTGTCATGTGGTCTCTCAAATGCCTCGTCCAAATGAATGGTCGCACTACACTCTCATTGTCAACTGCGGGTAGCTTATTTGTCCGTTTGATTTCGATTACAATTCTTGTTTTTTATCATAAACTTTATATCTCTCTAAAAACAGAAGTGCTACGCATGTATATACGTAGCAAAGTAGTCCCATGCAGCTAAGTTATATTCGATAAAAACGTCCGATAGTAATCTTCACATGTTGACGAGTTATAATAATAAATATCAATAAAGCAATAAAATACGATTTTTCAGTCGTTCGCGATAACAACTCGATTTACTATATCACACTTCTTCAGTAGCATTTTCGCTCGGGCGTCTTTAGTTACTTCTTACTTGTATCCGATGCAATTGTTGTACGTTCATATGAGTCCATAACTTAGTACAAAGTGCTTAGTGTACATATGTATGTATCTAAACATGTCAACCGTATCTACACTATTATTTTATTGGTTCATCATACCTTATGATTGCAGTTGAAGATTTTGAGTACACAGTATTGGGTATCATTGCGATTAGCTACCATTTTTGGTCTAATGCCTGTGTACTTTGTCTCCATGATTGCTTATCAGGCCTTTTTCGTAATATATCTGAGAGTGGCGATAAAATTTTAAAAGATATAAGGAAATATTGCTTTTAGTATCAAATATCAACGTTTTCTGCTAGATAAGATGTACATATTTCTATGTATATACATATGTACACATCTATGCACTCGAACTGGTCTCGAGTACCTAATTCCAATACCGAATGTTAAGGGCACAGCATTTCATGTTCATGTTCCTGGTTTTTGTGACTTTGGCACTTCTAAATAATCGCCAAAAATAACAGGTAGACGAAACCTACCCATGGTCTTATACTTACTTACTTATCAGGCCTGCGATCCATGGAGGATCTGAGCCTGAGCTATAGCTGCCTTCCATCCTTGAAGGTCCCGGGCACGCTGCTTCCAGTTGTCAAGACCTAGATGTCTTACATCCGCGATTACTTGGTCTTTATACCGGAGGTTCGGTCTTCCTCTTCTTCTCGAACCAGGAGGCTCGGAGTCGAAGACCCTCTTAGCTGGAGCGTTGATGTCCATGCGCTCGATGTGGCCGAGCCAGCTTAGTCGACGGATCCTTGCCTTCCGGACTACATCCACATCTTGGTACAGCTCGTAGAGTTCGCGGTTGTGTCTTCTTCTCCATTCACCTTCCTCACAGACAGGACCAAATATCCGGCGCAGAATTTTTCTTTCGAAAGAACCCAAAATCAGCTCCGCTGTCCTGCTTACCGTCCAGCTTTCGGCTCCGTACATCAAGACTGGCAGAATGAGCGTTTTGTAAAGCATGACTTTGGTCTTTCGAGTGAGGAGTTTTGACCCCAGTTGTTTGGACAAGCCGAAGTAGCAGCGGTTGCCAAGGGCGATTCTATGCCGGATCTCCACTGTGGTGTCATTTGTGGAATTTACGTTTGCCCCGAGGTAGATGCGTCCGTGTATCCGAGGCATCTTGCTCATTCATAACTTTAGGTTTCTTTCACGTGGGCGGATTGTTAGCCCGCCGCACAACCGCCATTCTGGTCGGGGTTTAGTCGCTGCATACGTTTGTTCACCTCCCAACGGTTGTTGAAGAGGCTATCCAGAGGGCGCCGCGAGGAGGCCGTATGTCAACTTGACCTGGGCATTTAAACAGGGATCGTTGCTGGTATTTCGCCAGGTTGAGAGCAATCAACAACTTTACCCTGTATGTCCGAGCCCGTGCCCTCTACCCATGGTCTTATATCTGCAGTTAATTTTTAGTTGTTTTCTGTAATACAAACGCTCTAGTTACCCGAGACTCTTATTATGTCCGTGAATTTAGAACAATATGCCTTTTTGAATCCTTGATTTTTCGTCAGCCACATCATTTCCTTACTGAGCTTGTAAGATTGAAATATTACCAATATCCTTTTTACCGATTTTAGATAGGCCTGATGGCTTGATGATGTGTTCCTGCGAATCTTTGGTGGTGGATTTAGAAAAGCTTGTACTGACTACTAAAAAGGAACTCTGTCTTTAAATTAAAATGAATTCAACAGCGGTTACTTACTTATGTGACGCTACAGTTCGAGGTGAACCTGGGCCTCAACCAACCCTGCCTTTCCAGCTAACAGGATCTTTTGCTAGCTGTTTCCAGTGTCGCACGCCCAGTTGATTAAGGTCCCTTTCACCTGTGTGCGTCGCCTCAGATTCGGCCGTCCTCTGCAACGTCGTTCTTTGGGGTTGGAGTCGAAAACTCTTTGGCGGGCCGGAACTGTGCTATTCATTCTTTTGCTCTAACTACATGGTCTAGCCATCTTAGATGTTGGAGCCGTAGACGTCGTATGAGGCCGATCTCGCTGTACAGCCCGTATAGTTATTGATTGAAATTTCTCCCCCACTCTCCGTCAACACAAACGGGACCGTGGACTGTACGTACATTTTTCCTCTCGAAATGACCAAGGGCCTCTTCATCCATTTTTGATAAGGTTTAAGCCTCCGCGCCATAAAGGAGGACCGAGAGGTTAAAGGTTTTATATAGGGTCACCTTAGTTTTCCGAGGGCGCAGTGGGTAGTGTGTTGGCCTCTGACGCCAATGACACGGGATCGAATCCCGACAACAGCCATGTCATCGAATGTGTTTCTGTGCTTCTCCTCAGCGGGGTTCTGACAAACCGCCCTTAAATATATGTAATTGTCATGAAAAGCTTCTCGAATTTCGCCGTTCGAATAAACTGAAAGCAATAAACTGAAAGTCCCTTCACCTTCTTCTTTGGTGGCGTTACAGCCCATGAAGGTCCAAGAGCCAAGTCCCTTCACCTACGGGAAGATAAAATCACACACAACATGGATGATTGAGAGAAGCTCGGCTCTGGTCCTTAACGGACTGTAACGCCAACATACGTGTACCTTAGTTTTCCGAGAAAGGGCTAAACAGCGGTTGGCAGTCTCAACGCTGGCGTCGTTGCTGCTTGTTACCAGTGAGCCAAGGTAGAAGAAATCCTTGGCTACATCAAAGTTTTAGCTGCCAATAGTGACGTTCTGGCCAAGACGACGGTGTTGTGCGTCTTTGTCTTTCTTTGAAGACAGCATATATTTGGTTTTGACTCACTTTAACCGCTTCTGCTTCAATGCTCACAAAAGCTTCATTGACGTCAAGCTGCGTTCCCCCAATCACGTCAATGTCATCGGCGTATGCGAGGATTTGTGTAGACTTGAAGTAGATCGTGCCTCTTGTATTGGCCCGAAATTCCCGCAGAATCTTTTCGAGGATGATGTTGAAAAAATCACATGATAGTGCAAACCTATCATATTGCCCACGAATAGTTTCAGGCGTTCACACAGCAAGGCAGAAATGTTCTTATTTGTGATGTTAAGGAGACTTATTCCCCTGTAGTTGGCGCAGTTATATGGATATCCTTTTTTATGAACCGGCAAACGATGCTGAGATTCCATTCATCGGGCATGCCTTCTTCCGACCATATCATACAGATGAGCTAGTGCATGTTTCCAACCAACTCATTTCCAACTGCATTTCTAAACAGCGCAGTAGGCAGAACGTCTGCGCCAGCAGTTTTATTAAAATTCAGTTTTGATATCGCTATCTTAACCTCGTCTAAGTCGGGTAGACGGAATTCTCTCTCATCTTCGTCCAGTGTGAATGGTGCGTTCTGTCTGACAGCGGCGGCTTGGCCATCTTCGTCATTTTACAGTCCGCAGAAATAGTCTTTCTACTTTCTCAGCATCGACTGTGAATCAACTACGAGGTGTCCGTATTCATCCCTGCAGGCTTCCGCTCTGAATTTTTATAACCTTTGCATGTTCGTTTTACTCTTTGGGAAAACTTTCTAACGTTGTTCCTTCGATAAGGCCTTTCCATCTCCTCAATCGCGCGCTCCTCGTACTCTTTCTTTTTCCTCCTGAAAAGCGCATGCTCCTCCCTTCTTATCCGTTATTTGAGCTCACAAGCAGCTCTCATTCGTCGATGCAACGTGGCCATGTATGCATTCTGTTTTTCTGCATGTAACTGTCTGCACTCGTCATCAAACCAAGGTTACAAGGGTTTCTCCTAGGTGATGGCTGGACACCTAATACGTCAGAGCCAGCATACCTGATGGCGCTTTGACGGGTCTCCATTGCTGTTCTATGGTTTGTACAATTTGCATCGGCTCTTAAGAGAGCTTGAGGGAAACACGTTCGACGAGGCCCCTGGCGGCCTCTTCCGAATGCAGATTCCCGACGTCAAATTTTGCTGGTCCTACTCGACTACTACATGTTGGGGGATCATCGACATGTAGTCCGCCCGTTAAATTCGAAGCTTGTGGTTGTCTCTTAGTTTGAAATATTTTTACGGTTATGGTTTACTAGGCATGATTTTCCTTGCTCCTTATCACTCTTGACAACGTTTTTGCGAACTCTCTACTAAGCGCTTATATTTATAGCTTCCCAAGCAGCCTTCATGGTTTGCCGAAATTCGTCAACATCATTCCAAAGATTCTCGATAGGATTCAGATCGGGACTTTGGGCCGGGCAATCAAGTAGGAAAATTTGTCGCGCCGAAAGCCAATTCTACACTATCCGCGAAGTATGCTTTGGATAATTGTCATGCATAAAAATCCATGATACAGGCATAGAGTCGTCGGTATATGGCTCCACTTGGTTCTTCAGGATTGATTCATAATGCCATTTATTTTCACAATTGGTCCAACGCCATACCATGGCATCGCCGCCCCACCATTATTCTCCCACCGCCATGCTTGACAGTCTTAATGGTGTACATATCTGGGATGGTACTCTTGGTTCGTTGGCCTTCGCACATACTTTTTTCCATCTGATCCCAACCTGTTGAACTTATTTTCGTCGCTCCACAAGATATTTTTTTCAAAAGGACAAGGGTTTGTTCTTGTGAGCGTTTGCGAAAATAAGTCTTTAAGTCTTCTTTCAGTTGTTTTCTTTTTTTTTGTTTTTTTTGGAGACAAGACGTTTTTTTCTGGCGATTCTTCCATGAAGCTGGAATTCAATTAACTGGCGACTTATAGTTACGCCTGATATTTGGACATTGTGTTGGTCAGGTAGTTGTTGCTTTATCTCCCGGGAAGTTATGGGAAGTTATGAAAAGGTCGCTGACACAGATTTTTTGGATAATTCTGTCAGTCACTTCTGACGTTTTTTTTTTTTTTTTTTTTGTTTTTTTTTTTTTTTTTTTTTTTTTTTTCCTTAAGGGATTTGCGGAAGATTGGCTGCACCGTATGACCTTCATTGCATTTTGAACAAACTTCCTAGAGCATCTTAATGTCCTTGCCACCTCTGAAATAGTCTTGTATCATGGTACCGATTATTTGCCTCCTTTGCTCCGTGCAACGCTTTCCTTTGCCCATTTTAAATACTCCTATTTGTGTAAGAAATGAATGTAATTATGGCTATCCTTAAACAGATTCACACTAATCTCACTTAAATCACTGAAAAATATTTTTTTTTCTGACACACCATGATGTATGTTGGCGTTACAGCCCATGAAGGACCTGAGCCGAGCTTCTCTCTTTTCCCATAGGTGAAAGGGACCTACAGTTTTATTGCCGGTTCCGAACGGCGAATTTCGAGAAGCTTTTCATGACAATTTTATTACAGGGGGTTTTGTCGGAGCCCCGCTGAGGATGAGGCTGTGTCGGGATTCGATCCCGTGTCATCGGCGTCAAACACACCATGATATGTGCTATTTATATTGTTACGAATTTATTCAATTCCCACACCAAATAGGGTTCGCACCACTGGATTGCGATAAACTACAATTGTCCTTTTTATTCAAATTGAAAGAAATAAAAACACACACACTCTTGTTTTACCACAGATCAATTATCTGTGTAGCTTCACCACTTTTCTTTATTATCCAATACTATCCACTTTAAACTTTATTACACAAACAAACCTTAGTTGAGAGCTTTTATTTTCACACTGTTTGATCACACTGACTTTTCACACGCTGTTCAATACCACAAACTGAATGAATGTCGAGGGCGAGTGTTCGCGCTTATATAGCTCTCGGTCCACCTTCTCGAACGTCCGCCGTTGGAAGTTCCCCTTCGGAAATCTCTAGAACGCTCTGACAATTCCATTGGAAGTTGACATCATTCCAATCCCCGCTTCCAGAGAGCTTTCGAACTTCGACAGCGAAATTCGAACTTAACCGTCCGTTTGCATCTCCGCAACAATATGAACACCCAAATTGCAATGATCACTAGCTCTAACGATTGCGAATCCAGGAAAACCTAACGGGATCTTCCTTGTAGTATGTTTTCATATTCATAACGGTAGTACCTTGGGATATTATGGCTTTACTCCTTTGCAGCTTGTAAGTACAGTGTGCATTGCAAGCAAATACACATTTGAATAGGGGTGTGCTATTTATAAGAACACCACTGTACATGTTGGGGGATCATCAACATGTAGTCCGTCCGTTAAATCCGAAGCTTGTGGTTGTCTCTGGTTTACTAGGCTGTAGCCCAACTGACTAAGCCCCGTCTGTACTTTCCATAGGAAATCTCCAGATGGCACCACGAGGAGGAGGGGATGGAACTTACTAACAGTGCCGCAAGGTGCTCATCTGCGGTGGCTCTTCTCGCTTTTTAGCAGGCCAGCATCCGTCGAATTTGTTTGTTAGTCTTTTGCCATCCTACAGGGATTATCGAAAAAAAAAAAAAAAAAAAACCGGCCAAGTGCGAGTCGGACTCGCGCACGAAGGGTTCCGTACCATCTGTATATATAAATATGAAAGAGACTATGTACGTATGTTACCTCATCAGTCATCACATTAAATCACATTTTTTGTATGATGACAGATCTTGGTTGCAGGCAGGTTATCGGCATATTACTTTGATAATCACCATTGAATTCAAATCAATTATCTTACTTGACAGCAACGATGTGAAAAGGTGAATAACAATAAATATGGGGAAAAGGTTTGCAGCTAGGATTAATTTATCAAAGACACAAATATATTGTCGACTAACCTTAGTTCAGTATGTGACCAAGGGGATTTTTTTGATGAAAATCATGTCTGTTGTATGGGAGCCCCCCTTAAATATTCATTTTGTTCTGTTTTTAGTATTTGTCGTGGTAGCGGCAACAGAAATACATCATTTGTGAAAATTTCATCTGTCTAACTATTACGGCTCATGAGATACAGCCTGGTGACAGACGGACGGACGGACAGCGAAGTCTTAGTAATAGGGTTCCGTTTTACCTTTGGGTACGGAACCCTAAAAATAACAACTTGAAGCTACCGATCAAAGTATCATGTAAAACAATATCCAATAGTAATAATCTGTATTTTTGGAAACAAATTTTATGATAGTTATCAAAATATAAAGCTTGTACGATAAGATTGTTATCCGCCTTCAGTGTTAGATATATTATATAGCTTTGGTTGAAAATGCGTGGCGAGAATGTTTGACCGGCTACGAAAACAACTAAAACAGTTCTACAACTTCAACTCTACCTAATACAAAACAGATGCAACAGAATTAAAGTCTGCGAATCTAGCTAATTATGAACTTGTTAAATGTCGAATACTATAGCACTTGTATTGGAATTGCTCAATGCTAAAGCACTAAAACTAATATCGTACTATTGTAATAAAAAAAAAAAAAAAACGTCTACAGTGTAACGCTTAATGAGATCTGAAACTTTTTTAAGCAATAAAACTATTAGAAATCGTGCTAAGTAAACTAAATAAATAAGCAGTATCAGAGGTCAAAGAAAAACATCTCAGATTAAACAGATCGTCTCTATACCAGAGATTTCTCTAAAAGCAGTAGCAACAGAAGTCCAGAAGATAACGCAGAATAAATAAGTCAAACTACGTTTCAAGTAATGAGCACTAGAGATTACAAATATGGATTTGTTGATATATTGAGTATCTGTGGATGTTAATTTAACTTAACTCAAAGTTTATTTTATATCCTTTTGAGATACTCAGTATCAGTAGATCCGCCTATTGCCCTACCCATTCATGATGTCGATTAAGGCAGCAACCTATTAGATGATACAATAAATATTTATCGAAATGCCCATGAGAAAGTGGCTATAAATCTTCTTAAATCGTATAGTTATGTACGTATATATGTACATGTTCTCTTGTTCTTTTTCATTATCTGCAACATTAATTCAAATAAAATCGCTCGTAGCAACGTTCAACTTATCAAAACAATTTTTAATGAAATTCTCAATCACGATAACAAACTCAGTTGTTCACTAGAGTCGAAGAATTCAACATGGATCGCACTTATCGCTGCTCGATTGCTCTCTTCCCCATTTCGATCTATCTTTCACTCCTCCTCGCTGTCGTTTCTTTTCGTTTTCTTAACCCAATGAACTTTAAAGATAATACTTTTATAGAAATAGTTAAAACTCCCTGCATCTAGAAAGCAAACATCTCGCAATGGCATCATTCATCATCTATCCCTTAGGTGGTATACTGTTTGTAATGTACACAATTTCGTATTAGACATCTAAAATATATATGCACGTACGGATGTACAAGTTGTGTCTCATCAAAATACTATATACGGAGATGATAAGGTCGTACTAAAGCCTGAATATTTATTTAATTTCTTATTCTGATTTCACATTCGATTCATACGATTTAGGTTAACCAATATTGATAAACCTTAGGGGTCTCCTATTTATTATTGGATGAATGTGATCTCGAAACAGAGAAGAAAATCATCGAGCTTGTGTCGATCTTGTTTTTATTAATATTGTTAAGAACACAGAGAGATAAACACGTACGAGTACATTCGTATGTTGTTATTTCCTCTAGAATCTCATTCAATACAGAGTGATCTATCTAATCAATTTGAATATGCGCTGCGAGGAAAAATGGATGTATTTGTAGGATCACTTGTTTTCTAGATGATACGCCGATAATTTGTTCATATTTTCCGCTTAAGTTTAGGTCATTTAGATGTACACGCTCTGATTCGATTGTAAAATGTGAACCCATTTATCGATAATCTAATTTATTTTCTTTTTTATTTTTTTTTTTTAGTCATATTGAAAGATGTTACAGTTGGTGTTATGTGCGAATTATTGCAATTCATGTATCAAGGCGTTGTAAATGTTAAACACACCGAATTACAAGCTTTTATGAAAATAGCGCAATTACTTCAGATTAAGGGCCTGGCGAGCAGCAGTACCAGCGCACAACAGAAATCTCCTAGTCAATTAAAGAATACTTCGAATTTAAATACGAGTCATAACACTGGTGTATCATCAGTCAATGTAAGCGCGTCTAATCAAAATGCTAAACATTCATTGGGTTCTAGTAATGAGAATAACAATGAAAACGAAGGAAAACCCAATGTACCAGTACCTTCGTCATCCTCGTCAACATCATCGCCTTCGCCCATGCCATTCTCGCATATCAAAAGTCCACAAGAAAGCTCGAATCCATTCCAAACGGGGCCGGGACTTAAACGTTTACCCGAGTATAGTACCGAATCACTTTCGATATACTCAAGAAAACAATACCGACGCAATACGGATAGCAGTGAACATGACATGGCCGGCGATTCAATGGAACACGTCAATTCTGAAGACAACTTTTTGCCTACAATTCCACACATCTCGATGGTAGAATCACGTTTCGATCTGAACAATGTAAAACGAGAAGGCAACGAACATGGTTCCAGTTCGGGAGCAATCAGAAGTTCATTGCCTCCGCATTTTGGATTCGATTACAACATATACAAGAATAGTCCGGATTTTGCCACCGACTTGCATATACCAAATGATTACTCAAAAAACTTTGGTAATCACATGGACATCCCACCAAGTAAGGATTTTATTGTTTAAACTCTTTAAAAAGCACATAATGAATTCATGAATATATTCCATCACAGTACATTGTTTTCTAACACAACACACATTTTCATTTCACATTATTCATTGAAGCCTTCTTTCATATGTACATGCACATAGAGTAGATGTAGTTGCATTTGTAGTTATTTTTGTGTTTCATCTGGTTTTCTTAATCTTTCTGTAACAAATTTACTGTCAGACGTACCTACAATATAACTTTTTTTCTTAAAAGAAATCTTAAAATACTTACTTAGTACTTCTGTGACACCGGTTTTGTTGTTATACTATTCTTTTGCTTTTAAATTGATATGCAATTGTAAAACTTGGCTAATGTATTTGTTGTAAGAAATATGTATATATGGGGGCATTCAAGTATTACGTAACGCAATTTAGCGGGAAGGGGGGTCTTGTAAAACGTTACGATGCGTTACAAGGGCGGGAGGAGGGCTTCGAACAATGCGTTTTTTTTTTTTTTTTTTTTTTGTCACATGGGGCTAGTGCTACTCTTAGCAATATGGCACTGCGACCTTTGCAGATCTATTGTGCCTGCTAGCCGATTAGCCGAGTAGCCTCTCAACCTCTGTAATGAAGTTGAGAATGCTTCTCGTAGGAGCCAGGGTGATCCCCTCAGGAGTCACAACTTCACTGAGAAGGATGCGCTTCCTAAGATGGCAGAGTGCAGCACACTCACACAGTATGTGTTCTGCCGTTTCATCATCCTCTAGACAGAGCCGACACTCAGTTTCAGACGAGAGACTAATTTTATTTAGATGATATCTCAGACCGCAGTGTCCCGTTAGGTAGCTGACCAGTCTTCTGATATCCCCTCTATTGAGCTTAAGTATGTCAACAGGGTGTTTGTTCAGGGGTCGTATAAGTCGTTTAGATTGACCGAGTCCCCGAACACTGTTCCAGAAGGACAGGTGTTGCGACTTTTCCCACTTGTCTAAGAGGTGATTTATCTTAGATCCGGGAATGCCGCAGAAAGGTTCCGGACCTATGTATTTGTCGCTGGAACCTTTTCTGGCAAGTTGGTCGGCAATTTCATTGCCCTTAATACCTTTATGTCCTGGCACCCACCAAAGTTTAACATTGTTTCTTTTGGCGAGCTCTTGCAGGGCGTCATGGCATTCCTTGATGGCTTTCGAGTTCGTGCTGTACGAACCCAGTGCTTTAAGCGCTGCTTGGCTATCAGAGAGTATGTTGATAGTTACTCCTCTGATGCCGGTCTCGAGATTTAGGTTGACGCATGTTAGGATGGCGTGCAGTTCAGCTTGGAAGACGCTGGGGCTTACTTCCAGGGCCTTCGAGATCTTACGTTTTGGTCCAAAGATGCCGGCGCCAACGCCAGAAGCCATCTTGGAGCCATCCGTGTACCACCTAAGGCCTTTGACATTCAGCAGGGGATCACTGTTTTCCCATACTGAGCGATTTGGGATCAGCACCTCAAATCTCTTGTCAAAGGTGAAGGTGTGTGGCAATGCGTCCGAGACCGTAGTAATCATATCCAGCTCGGGAAAGTGTTGCAATATGGACATGTGGCCTGCAGGTCTACATGGCATGTTTGTTCCCGAGCAGAGGATTCTGATTGCACTGCGTAATGCCACCTTTTTGATGAAAAGGTGTAGTGGAACGAGTCCAATGAGTGCTTCTTGTGCTGCCGTAGGGCAGGACGGCATAGCGCCTGTGATGCCGAGACACGCTAGTCTCTGAAGGCGTTGAAGCTTAATAATAGTAGTTTTTTGTTCAACTTTTGTCCACCATACGGTGGATCCGTAGGTAACGATAGGCCTTACTATCGCGGTATATAACCAATGGACCACCTTAGGTTTAAGCCCCCAGGTTTTACCGTAGGTGCGTCGGCAGGTCCACATGGCCTTAGTCGCTTTCATGAGTTTATTTTTCATGTTGGAGTTCCAGTTGAGTTTGCGGTCTAGGTCAATACCTAGATATTTTACCTCCTCTGAAAATCCTATGTGTGTTCCATTTAGAAGGATTGAGCAGGGTTGTACCTTTCTCCTCCTTGTAAATGGGACTAAGATTGTCTTATTTGGGTTAATAGATAACCCCTCTCTGCCACACCAGTCAGAGATGAATTGGAGCGCAAGTTGCATGCGCTCACAGGCATTGACCTCGCACTTGCCCGTAACAATGACTACTAGGTCATCAGCATATCCAATGACCTCGTAGCCCAGAGTGGTCAGCTTGCGTAATAGATCGTCGATGACTATCGACCAAAGCAGTGGTGAGAGGACTCCCCCTTGTGGGCATCCTCTGACCGCCGATACTGTCACTGAGACCTCTCCGCATGTGGCTGATATGATACGGCTATTTAGCATCGCCCTAATCCAGTGATTAGTGGGATGGTCCACACCCCTGCAGGATAATGCAGTGGTGATCGAATCATAGCCAGTATTATCAAAGGCCCCCTCTATATCGAGGAAGGCGCAGATTGCGATCTCCTTTTGTGTGAAACTATGCGAACAATGCGTTATGTAACATTTTTTTTATTTAAATTAAAAAACTAGGGAATTAGTCTCCGAAGTTGGCAACTCTTTTCGTTTTTGTTTAACGGCTAGTCCCTCGACTGTTTTGCACATAAATTTTATTTTGTTTTCGTTGTCAGTATTCGTTAGTGTTTTAAACACGAAATACGCACAAGCACATGGCCGTAATCAGTGTTGTTAAGGTGAGTTCATACTGTAATGTCCTCAAAAGAGGGAGATTTGCATTATCAGCCATTCTTAGCCTATAAAGGCTCTCATACTGACTTGCCAGCGCAATTGTGCAAAAAAAAAAAAAAAAAAAAAATGCCAACCTGCCCGCAGCTCAAGAAGCACTAATTGGACTTACTCCACTGCACCTTTTTATTTAAAAGGTCACATTACGTAGTGCGGGGACAGACCTATGGGTCACATGTCCATCCTGCAACAGCTTTCTGAGCTGGATATGAATACCACGGTCTCAGACGCATTACCACACACCTTTCCTTTTGACAAGAGATTTACGATATTGATCCCAAACCGCACAGCTTAGAAAACCAGTGATCTCTTGTTCAACGTCAAAGGCCTTAGGTGGTATACTGATGGCTCGAAAATTATTTCTGGCGTTGTCGCCGGCATCTTTGGACCAAATTGGAGGATTAGCAAGACCCTACGAATGAGTCCCAGTATCTTCTAATCTGAATTATAACCATCCTAACATCCGCCAATCTAAACTTACAGACTGGCATAAGAGGAATAACCATCAGTATACTCTATGATAGCCAAGCAGAGCTGACTTCGTATAGCACGAACTCCAAATCCGTTAGGGAATGCCATGATGCCCTAAAGACCCAGCCAAAAAAACAAAATCAAACTCCGGTGGGTGCCAGGGTACAAAGGTATTAAAAGCAATGAAATCGCTGATCATCTCGAAAGGAAAAGTTCCAGCGAAAGGTACATAAGTCCTGAATCTTTCTGCGGCAGTGAGAAAAATCGCAACACCTGCCCTTTTGACTTTGCCAATCGAAAAGATTTATACGACCCCTAAACAAACACTCTATTAATATTTTTAAATTTAATAGAGCCGATATCAGAAGACTGGTCAGCTACCTTACGGTCGTCTGAAACTGCGTTACGAATCTGTTTTGAGGACGAAGAAACTGCAGGGCACATACCATATGAGTGCGCTGCCTCCTAAGGGGATCATCTCAGCTCCTACGAGAGACATTCTCAACTTCATTAAAGAAATGGAAAAGCTCTTAGCTAGTAGGCACAATAGATCTATAAAGGTCGCAGTGCCTCTTGCTATTTGTTAGCACTAGTGTTATAAATCTCTTGTTTTATTTATTATTACCGCAAACGCGATTAAAACAGTAAAAACGATATTTTAGCGACTTTCTGGTACTGTGCGCAACATAATTGTGACTTTTAGGTAAAAATGGTCACTTGGGTGTTATGTAACGTTTAGGGAGGAGGAGGGAGGGTACAGAAAAACGTTACGGCGCGTTACATGGGGGGAGGGAGGGTCAAAAATCTTAAAAAATTGCGTAACGTAATACTTGAACGCCCCCTATGTTAAATGTAGAACATGACTTTTTACATTTAAAACGTTTGATAGTTTCCCTAAGTTGGACACTTATGTACACTGTTGGACAAAATAAAGTGCAAAACAATCTTTTGTACAAGTGCTATTGGGCAATTTTTTTAATAAAACTTTAATAAAAGAGATCAAGGTTACTTATCTCTATCTACTATCTATTTACTATCTTTTACAAGAAGATATTAGAAGAAAAAAAAAAAACGAAAAAAATAAAATTAAAGAAAACTAAGAGTCCGCCAAATAACTTTTTTTTTTTTTTAAATACTTTAAAAAAAAACTCCTGAATATTTTCTCATATTTCTTTTTTTATTTGAAAGTACAATCCTTCCGGTTAATAATGGAAAATAATTTCATTCAAATGGCTGCCTCGGCTGGCCATGCAGTAGCCTACACGATCGGTCCAATTTTTAAGCACATTATCGATTGTGTGCAGCTGTATTTCACCAATGTCTCCACGAATATTGTCCTTTAAAGCGTCAATTGTCTCTGGCTTGTCGGCGTAACACTTATCTTTGACGGCACCCCACAAATAATAGTCCAACGGTGTCAAATCGCAGCTCCGAGGTGGCCAAACGACATCAGCTCTGCGGCTGATAATGCGATCTTCAAAAACAGGGCTGGAATCGGTTAAGGTGATAGTCACTTTGGTGACAGTCATTAGTGACTATCATCATCTTTTGGTATCGGGTAAGATTATCACAAAAAAAGTCTAGAAAAAGAGCAACACTTGCTTTTTCGGAATTACTGCTAGATAAAGGTAGCCCTAAACGGCGAACATGTTCGCCGAATCCGTTCGCTTGCGTTACTCTCTACACGGCGAACACATTTGGAGAACATTCATTTCGTGCTGATTCTTCAGAGGGTAAGCATGTACGATAAACAAGCACAAGTGGTTGTGCTTATGGTTATTTATTTACGTATGTTTACTCCGCGACATTCACAGCAAATTCACGAACAAAATCGCCGAACATGTTCGCCGTGTAGGGCTGCCTTAAGACAGCTGTTAGATAGTTAAAAAGAAATTTCGAAATTAATATCAGGGCCGTTGTCACCGATTGTTTTGCACAAATACTGGGAAAAGTAAATAATGTACATATTAGGAATGTTATTATTGCATTCAATTCATTTATTGGCCAATTATACATTTTGTCGGCGTACAGGGATAGGAAACCGATTTCTCAAATTCTTCCTCAGAATTCTAACTTCCATCAATGTCTCATTGAGCTCTTTATCTTAGCTTAAAAATAGTTCCAACCACGGAAACATACATATTTAATAAAACACACAAAAGCACAAACAAAGCCATATCAAACGCACAGAACATAGGAAAGTGATAGCTAAATAGCTGTCACCAGAAAACTGTCACAAAAATGTGACAATCACAGTGACTATCACCTTACACGATACCGAAACCGAGAATGTGACTGTCACTTGTCACAAATCACCTTAGCCGATTCCACCCCAGGATGCAAAACATCGAGTGTAGCTTCGGCTGTGTGGCACGTAGATAACGCCGCCCTGTTGAAACCAAATGTTGCCAATATCCTCCTCTTCAATTTTTGTGAACAAAAATTCGTTCAACATGGCCCGATAACGATCGCCATTGACTGTAACGGCCACTCCTTGCTCATTTTCGAAGAAAAATGGCCAAATTATGCCTCTGGACCAAAATCCGCACCAAACAGTGGCTCGTTTTGGGTGCACCGGCTTTTCAAAGTATGCGTGCGGGTTTTCTGTGCCCCAAATGCGACAATTTTGCTTGTTTACATATACATACCCGCCAAGATCAAAATGAGCTTCATCTGAAAAGATGATTTTTTTGGCAAAATCGGCATCTTCTGTAAGTCGATCGCAGACCCACTTAGCGAAGCGAAAACGCATTGGATGGTCAGTTGGCATCAGCTCCTGAACCAATTGGACTTTGTATGGCGTCATACCAAGGTCTTTATGCAAAATTCGTCTCAATGATGTCTCCGAAAAGTTCAATTGTTGAGAACGACGGTGAATTGGTGTTGATGGCGCTTCACGCACACTTTCTGCCGCAGCAGCAATATTCTCGGATGTACGCACTGTTTTTGGCTTTTCACGCTTTTTCACAAGATAACGAACACACGGAGCTGACGGTGCTTCTCTTCTTCCAAAATCCGTACGCAATTTTCGCACACATTCTGCAACATTACCATGATTTTCAAAGTAATGTCGCAATATTTCCCAGCGTTGTTCAAGCATATACATAACCATATTCGTTCAGCGGAAGGATAAAACTAATTATCTGTCAAATCAGACATGAGCTTAGTGAGCACTACTTGAAAAAAAAAAAAAAAACGTTATATGGTGGACCTTTTATAAACATTTCAAGACGACAAAATAAAGTGCAAATTCTAAAATACATTCAAAAACACGTGGAAACTTAAATATTGCTTTTGATTTCGTTGAAACTTAATAACTAGTCGATCCTCCTTTAGATTTTATTACTGCTGCAAGACGCTTGGGTATGCTCAATACTAATTTTGCTAAGGTGTCACTTGGAATTTTCTCCCATTCATTTTTTAAACTTTCCTAAAAATTGGTATACTGCAATGGCATTCTATCATCGTCCAAAGGTGCTCGATGGGGTTGAGGTCTAGAGACTGGGGTGGCCACTCCAACATGTCAACGTGATTTAAAGAAAACAAATTCTTTAGCGACTTTACTTGTGTGCTTTGGGTCGTTATCTTGCTGGAAAACGAAACTTTCCAAAGACATTTTTGAAGCGGAAGAAGCTAAATTTTCCCTTATGATATTGACGTTATTTTGGATTCAACTTTGACAAGATTCCCGACTTCGCTGAAGGAGAAACATCCCCAGACCATGACGGACCCCCATCCGTGCTTCACGGTTTTTTATTGACTAAGCCTTTCCGATGGTTTGCACCACACTCGCTTCCTAGTTTTTGAATTTTTTAACTCGAATTTGCATTCATCGGACCAAATTACATTATTCCAAAATGTTAGCGGCTTGGACAAATACTTTTTTGCGAAGGCTAATCGCTTTTTAGGGTTCCGTACCCAAAGGTAAAACGGAACCCTATTACTAAGGCTTCGCTGTCCGTCCGTCCGTCTGTCACCAGGCTGTATCTCATATACCGTGATAGTTAGACAGTTGAAATTTTCACAGATGATGTATTTCTGTTGCCGCTACCACGACAAATACTTAAAACAGAACAAAATGAATATTTAAGGGGGGCTCCCATACAACAGACATGATTATATTTCAATGAATCCGCACATATCAGCTTATTTACAAAAGGCTTCAGGTGTTCACACAAGAAGAAGAGAAGATTTTGTAGTTGATGTTAAGGAGACTTATTCCTCTGTAGTTGGCGCAATCATAGGGGTCTCCTTTCTTGTGGTTCGGGCATACGATGGTGAGACTCCATTCCTCGGGCATGCTTTCCTCTGACCATATCTTACAGATGAGCTGGTACATGCTCCTAACCAGGTCATCCCCAGCTGCCTTGAAGAGCTCAGCAGACAGTCCGTCTGCGCCAGCAGCTTTAGCCGACTTGAGTTTCGATTTGGCAATCTTAACTTCATCGAGGTCAGGGGGACGGAGTTCTCTGCGGTCTTCGTCGATTAGAATTGGATCATTTTGCCTGACAGCGGTATATTGACTAATATTCTCAGCATCGACTGCGATTCTACTACTAGGTGTCCTTCAACCTAGAAGATATAAACAAACACATTAAAACAGCTCCTTTTCGATAAATCATCCCTATGCTACCGGATCGCCAACAAAGACAAGCTCTAAATGAAAGACGATGCTTATGAGCCAGGGCACCCAACCCCATCCAAAACAGACCTTACAAAAACAACCAGACTACGACTTGGACACACCAAACTTACCCATGAACACTACTTCGACAAGAACAAACCCACCACCTACACATACTAGACCTTCTTAAGAACACCAATGTGTATAGTCTTATTTAATCGAACCTTCACATGTTAACTATGTAGCCGAAGGCTTATAATATTAATTACAGTGTTAGTTTAGCAAATAAATAAATAATTGGTTTTCCACCACTGTACATAGATAGAATTTGATGAAAGTTTTTAGTGAACGTTTTGCGTTCTGTTTTAGGCTATTGAAAGGTTTCATTTGCCGCTAAAATCAGCATAGTCTACCAGCGCTTGCTAGTTATGTTTTAATTTGCACTTTCTTCTATTATACAAACTATATTCACCCAAATAGGAGCACACTTGTACATACGTATTCATTTCTTTTATGCTTTATAAATTAAACCTTTAATTGTAGAGCAACGCTTCTTACAAAAAAAACAAGAAACTTGTACTTAATGCTAAATGCAATCTTTGATTTCATAATATGTATACCACACATTTCTCTATATAACCGGCTTTAAGTGATCCTTAAACACTGCTATTTAGTTTCCTACTGAATTAAGTTGCACAACACATCTTTAGCTCTATTTTTCCATGCACTACTCTTCTAACATGATCCAGGCTCTCTTGTAAATAACTGCTTTCAATTTTAAATGAAATGTACATATGTATGTATAAAAAATGGAAAGAAAATGTGCACACAGACATCTAAATCAACCCATGATTTCAAAAAAATAAAAATTATTTAATTAGAATCAAAGACAACAATTTGATTAATGTATAAATCAAATTAGGCGGTGGAAATGTAACAATGCTGTCGTCCACTTCCCTGCTCCATGCAAATTGCGTATTTAACCGCAATAACACCGTAGCAACTCAACAAGGTATGAAAACTTACTGGCTCTGCAAGTCATATCGCATAAGTATGTGTCGAGCAAGATGCATAACGCACCAAGGACGAGTGATATCTGCAACCGGTGTGCACAATCATCCGCCGCATATGCGAAATGTCGGTGGCGGTTTGGAAATGATGCCGCCACAACAGAGCAATCCAGGCCTAATGGGACCAAACAACGCGGGAAATCTCATGCAGAATCCCGGCATAACTAACTCTTTGGCCAATATTCGTTTGCCGCAAAATGCTGCTAATCTATCACAACACAATCTCGCGGTAATGAACCACCAGCAACAACAACAACAACAACAATCAAACCAACCATCGCCGTCACATCACCATCATCTATCGCAAAGTCTCACGTCAAATCCGGCGCATCATCAAATGCATCAGAATGTACCTAGTCATCATCATCACACAACGCAACACGCCCCGCCGCATAGTCACAGTCAAAGTTCCGTCATTCAGAATATGATGCATAACGTAAATCTGATGCATCTATCGAATATGGCACCGATGTTAAACCCTTTGCCGCCACAGGTTAATTCGTTGCACTCACAGCAACAACATACGTTGCATCACCAAGTGTCACAAGCCCCATCGAGCTTAGAAATCACTCCAATCCTAACTGAAAGCCCGTGCATCAATAGTCCGTCGAATCGTAGCAGTAACCCTTCTCAAGGAGACAACATCGATTCACCTATGCACTCCTCAACGGCACAAAGCGGTTCCGGCGTTGCACTCGAGTCACCTTCTCAGGGCAGTGAGGGCAACGGATCGTCGCACGTTCCTGACGCCAACACTTCTCTTGCCCCCAATTCGTCCATGTCGCCGGATGACATAAGCAACAATTGCCAAGACTCGCACATAATTAGCTCAATTACCATTTCTCCCAACAACGCTCATAACTTTAAAATCGAGAACATGTAACCATTACGAGTACTACATGAGACTCCAATTGCCAGAATTCGTTTGGCATAGCTAAGTTACCTTTACCGGCAATGTGCAAGAATTAAATGATTTTTTGTTTTAGATACATTAATTATTTATTTATTTTATCATACAGGGGAACGCAAAACTCCCTTGTTCGTTACTAAGTTAGATCATAGTATATCGGTTTTGATGCAAAACCCCCAAAAGAACAATACAATCTACCATATTCCTAGCCAGCAATTAAAATCATTAAATGAATACGACAATCAGAGACAACGATAAGTCATGAATTCCGATATTCTCGTAGTCCCATATCACGCATGTGTATGATCTAGTTTGCTTGCCGTTTGCACTCGACTTTTATCTCCCACTATGGCATTCGATTACCTCTCCGATTAGAACTATCCATGTACTCTGATCGACAAAAGTATTCGTAATGTGATGTTGCTAACAATAAAAAGAGGAAAAGACAAGTTCAAAAAGTTATTATTTGGAAAACGTTTTTTTATCTTATAGAGAAAGATATATGCAACAAATTAAAGATAAAATTTTAAATTACAAAAACAAACAGTAGCAATAAAAGTAACTAAACAATTGAGAATTATAGCTTAATAACAGCCTATTTGACAAGGAATGTATCAACTTTTTGGTGAAGTCAGTACCTATTTTTGTCCATTCTTCCCGTCGCAAGTCTATAAGTTGCTGTTTAGACGTTATGTTGTGTTGTTACACCCGTTTATCCAACATATCCCATAGATGCTCTATAAGATTGAGATCTGGTGATTCTTCTTCTTCTTAGTGGGCGCTACAATTCGGGGTGAACCTGGGCCTCAACCAACATGTCCCTCCATCTAGCATGATCTTTCGCTAGCCTTTTCCATTGCCGCACACCCAGTTGGCTGAGGTCCCCTTCCACCTGTGTGCGCCATCTTAAGTGCGGCCGTCCTCTGCTTCTTCGTCCCGCGGGGTTGGATTCAAAGACTCTCCGGGCTGGAGCTGTGGTGTTAATTCGCTCTACATGGCCCAGCCATCTTAGGCGTTGAATCCGTAGACGTCTGACTAGGCTCATGTCGCTGTACAGCCCGTAAATTTCGTGGTTGAATCTTCTCCTCCATCCCCCGTCTGCGTTTATAGGCCCAAAAATCACGCGCAAAATCTCTCTCTCGAACCGACCAAGCGCCTCCTCATCCGCTTTTGATAGTGTCCATGCTTCTGCGCCGTACAACACGACCGGGATGATAAGGGTCTTATATAGAGTCAACTTTGTCGTTCGGAAGAGGGCTCTATTACTCAGTTGCCTCCTGAGCCCAAAGAAACAGCGATTGGCAAGAGTGATTCTGCGTTTGATTTCGGAACTGATGTCGTTGTTCCAGGTCACTGCGGAGCCAAGGTAGACGAAGTCCTTAACTACCTCGAACTTATATCTGCCTATACAAACGTTCTGGCCGAGACGTAGGTGTTGAGCGTCCTTTTTTGATGACAGCATATATTTAGTTTTGCTCTCGTTTACCGCCAAACCAATTTTCGCCGCCTCCATCTCAATACTCGCAAACGCCTCATTGACATCTCGCTGTGATCTACCTATTATGTCAATATCGTCGGCGTATGCAAGGAGTTGCGAGGATTTGAAATAGATTGTGCCTCTTGTATTGGCCAGTGATTTTTGCACAATCATTTCCAATATGATGTTGAAGAAATCCTAAATCCTTTTTTGACATCAAAACTATCGGTAAGATGTTCACCGATTCGAATGGAGCAGCGAGCATTCTCCAAAGTCATCCTGCATAGTCTGATGAGTTTAGCAGGTGGCAAAGGTAGACATAGCGTTGTATAGGTCTTCTCTAATTACGCTGTCGTATGCGGCATTGAAGTCGACAATAGGTGGTGAGTGTCGACTTGAGATTCATTGGTTTTCTCCAGTATCTGCCGTAGTGTGAAGATTTGGTCGATGGTGGACTTCCCTGGCCTGAATCCGCACTGATAAGGACCTATCAGCTTATTTACAAAAGGCTTCAGGCGTTCACACACAACGGCAGAGAAGATTTTGTAGGCGATGTTAAGGAGACTTATTCCTCTATAGTTGGCGCAATCAGAGGGGTCTCCTTTCTTGTGGATCGGGCATACGATGCTGAGACTCCATTCCTTGGGCATGCTTTCCTCTAACCATATCTTACGGATGAGCTGGTGCATGCTCCCAACCAGGACATTCCCAGCTGCCTTGAAGAGCTCAGCAGACAGTTCGTCTGCGTCAGCAGCTTTATTCGACTTGAGCTTCGATATGGCAATCTTAACTTCGTCGAGGTCAGGGGGACAGAATTCTCTGCGGTCTCCGTCTATTAGAAATGGATCTGGATCTGATGATGGGGTGGTATTTTCAAGGTGTTGTAGGAGTGTTATATAATATCCACGATCGAACCATTTCAGCAGTGTGCCTTGGGTCGTTATCTTGCTGAAAGTAAAAATCGTTGCTCAGATGTAAATCATTATCACTGATCCTTAAATGTTCCTTCAAGATCTTAAGGTATACTTCTTCTTCCATGATTTCGTCGATGAATGCAAGCGTCCCTACACCAGAAGCTGCCCTACATCCCCATACCATGACACCACCACCACCATGTTTGACAGTTGATTGAACATTTTTTTGATCTAATTCGGTGCCTGATTTCCTCCAAGTCAATAGTCGTCCATCCGATCGGTAAACACAAAATTTACTCTCAAAACAAAATCGTTTGCCTGAGAATTCTTTTGCAAAATCCAGTCTCCTCCTTTTGTTCACCTTAGTAATAAAAGGCTTCCCTCTGCAAGTTCTAGCCCTATACCCCTCATTTCTGAGTACTGTTCGGACTGTTCGAGGGCCAACTTCTGTTCGGGAGGTCTCTTTTATTTCTGAGGCAATTTTGGAGGACGGTGTCTTAGGTCCCTTCTTTATCATTAAAAGAAATTTCCTCTTATCTCTCAATGTCAGTTTACTCGGACGACCACTCCTAGGCTTTTATTTAAATCCGATGAATTTTTCAAACGTTTTGTAATATCATATGCAGTTGCGTAACTCTTTTTCACTAAGTCACTATTTTTTTTTTTCCTGATTCACCACTTTAAAAAGATTTAAAATTATCTTTCGCTCTTCAGAAGTAGTTTCTTTACTTTTACGTACCATCCTGCTCATATTAGTAAATTGTACTTTGCTGTATCATAGCTGATATCAAATTATAACAGTAGGTTAGGTTAGGTTAGTTGGGTGCCCTATTGACATGATGTCACGGCTCACTTAGACTACTAAGAGTCCATTGTGCCCATTTTGAAGACTAACCCGAGGGGAACCTGTTAGTTACCCGCTGAGCTGAACCATCCACATTCAATTAAGAACCAGTTTGCTCAGCTTAATGTCTCTTGCCTCCTATAAACCCGAAAAGAAATAGTTCCCGAGATACGTAAGTCTTTTTCGGGCCAGTGCAGGGTATTCACACGAATAGAATCACGAATGGATTCTATTTCCTCTTCGTCCCTACAGCTTCTGCAAAAATCGTTGTAAGGCTGGCCTAGTCTAACTGCATGATATGATATCATGCAGTGCCCAGTGAGGGCACCGACTACCAGTCGTATATTCCCTCTACCAAGATTGAACAGACTTTCCGTCCTTTTGTTGTCATAGACAGGCCATGTTAGCCTTGCCGTAGCGCATGTATCTAATTGACACCATCGCTAGTTGGCCTTTCCTAGTAGTTCCACCCCTATTTCTCTGAATAGTGTGCTGAGTGGCGTTTTAGCTTCATTTGTGATGTGCGCCTGATCCCAGTCTGGCTAGTTCGTCCGCCTTCTCATTTCCGGGAATATTCACATGCTCTGGTACCCAGCAGATGGTTACCTCATTGACATCCGATATTTCTTCTAGTTTCTCTTTACAGAGTTTTACGAGCTTGGATCTTATCCATGTTGCTTGCAGAGCCTTAATGGCTGCCTGACTGTCAACATAGATTTTGATTCTCTTACCCGAGAAATTCTCCCTAAGAATCAGATCCGCGCCTTTTTTGATTGCAAAGATCTCAGCCTGGAAGACGCTACAGCCATCATCAAGTCTGTAGGAGTGACGCGCGTCCTGAGATTCGAAGTAGACTCCGGCTCCTGTACCGGTATCCGTTTTGGATCCGTCGGTATAGATTGCCTGTTCCTCTTCCGTGTTTACCATACCACTGGCCCATTCCTCCCTGGAGGGAATCCTAATAGAAAAACCACGTAAGCTTTTTTGGTTCTTTCATTTATGTTGTCCTTCCAGCTAAGCTTGGAATCAAGAATTATTCCAAGGTACCTAGCGGATTTCTTCGAAATCAGGTCGATACCATTTATAAGTGGATTAGTATAATTAGGTATTGATCTTTTCGTGTGAAGAGGACAATCTCAGTTTTAGTTGGATTTACCCCTAGGCCCCGTTCCTTGACCCAGTTATTCACCAATAGCAGCGCATAACTTTGTCTTTCACTGAGGACCTGAGGAAATTTCCCAGGTACCAGGATGGTAATGTCATCGGCATAGGCCGTGACGCTAAAACCCTGTGTCTCTAGGAGCTTTAGCAATTCGTCGACTACGATAGAACACCCCCCTGTGGTGTGCCACGGTTGACTCTCATCCTTCCATTTGCTCCTCCTATCGACGAGTTTACTGTACGAGTACTTAGCATTTGTTCAATCCATCTACAGATTCCCGAATTTATATATCCGTAGGCTGGATATTATTGCCTCGGTACTGACGTTATTGAAGGCACCCTCAACATCTAGAAAGGCCCCCAGGGCATACTCCTTAGCATTGAGTGCCTTTTCTATCGTATAGACCACCCTGTGAAGAGCGGTATCTACCGATCTACCCTTTAGGTTGGGTTAGGTATATGGGTGCCCTATTGACGTAAAGTCAAGGCTCACGTAGACTACGTTGAGTCCATAGTGCCCACCTGTTTTGTTTAACCCGTTGATACCTATGCATTTACCGTCGAGCTGAACCAGCCAGACGAGGATAAAAATCCCAGTATTCTGTTCAGGCCGATATTACCTACCTCTTCTAGTCCCGCAAGGAAGTATCTTCCCAGAAAAATATTCCTTTTTTGGGCTAGAGCCGGGCATTCGCACAGCAGGTGACGAACGGACTCAATTTCCTCTTCGTCCCTGCAGCTTCTGCAGAAGTCATTGTAGGGCTGGCCTAGTCAAGCTGCATGATAGGATAGCATGCAGTGCCCGGTGAGGGCACCGATTGCCAGTCGAATGTTCGCACGATTGATTTTCCGTTCTTTTCTTATCATAGACGGGCCAAGTCGATTTCGCCGTTGCGCATGTATCTAAGCGACACCATCGCTTATTGGCTTTCACCAATAGCTCCGTCTGTATCTCCCTGTAGAGCGCACTGAGTGGTGCTTTGGCCTCAGCTGAGATCTGCGCAATGCTAGCACCTGATCCCACCCTAGCCAACTCGTCCGCCCTCTCGTTTCCGGAGATATTCATGTGACCAGGTACCCAGCAAAGGGTCACCTCATTTACATTGGATATCTCTTCTAACTTCTCCTTGCAGAGTTTGACGAGTTTGGATCTTATCCATGCTGC
Source organism: Eumerus sabulonum (assembly GCA_951905685.1). Taxonomy (NCBI): domain Eukaryota; kingdom Metazoa; phylum Arthropoda; class Insecta; order Diptera; family Syrphidae; genus Eumerus; species Eumerus sabulonum. The sequence goes on from OX645060.1 coordinate 247,130,743, forward strand.
CTGCAGAGCCTTATGGCTGCCTGGCTGTCAACATAGATGCTGATCCTTTTTCCTGTAATATTCTCTTTGCTGATCAGGTCCGCCGCCTGCTTGATAGCGAAGACCTCAGCTTGGAAGACACTGCATCCATCATCAAGCCTGTAGGAGCGATGCATATCCCGAGACTCAAAGTGGCCAACATCCATTTTGGATCCGTCGGTGTAGAGTGCCAGTTCACTTTCCGTGCGTACCAAATCACCGGTCCATTCCTCCCTGGAGGGAATTCTAATAGTGAATCTCCTCTCCCAGGAAGGAAGTCGGGTGACATAGTCCGTTACGGTTCTGAATCTCGAGACGGCCCATCGATCCAAGACTGATGCATGTCCGTGAGGACTCCTTTTCCAGAGACCTGATTCCTGTAATCTTAGCGCAGTTCTGGTTGCGGCGCTCTCGCAGTACAAGTCCAGGGGTGGGAGGTTCAGCATGACTTCAAGGGCCGCCGTTGGTGTGGACTTCATAGATCCCGTCACCGCCAGACAGCCTGCCCTTTGAACCTTTGACACACTCTGAAGATGACACTTTTTCTCAAGCGCCTTCCATCAGACAACCGAGCCATAGACTAGGATAGGTCTTACTACCGCAGTGTACAACCAATGTACTAACCTCGGTTTGAGGCCCCATGTCTTTCCAAAGGCTACCTTGAACGAATATAGTGCCACATAGGCCTTTTTGATCTACCCTTTATGTATGCGTTGTGTAATTGTGATAAGTAGCTATCACCAATCTCATCTCTTATGTATTTGTCGATTAGTCGTTCCAGTGTTTTCATAAGGAAGGAGAATAGGCTGATAGGTCTATACTCCTTTGCCGTGGCATGGTTGACCTTCCCTGACTTGGGTGTAAACACCACCCTAACCTCCCTCCATGCTTATGGGACATAACCCATCCTGAGGCACCAGCAGTAAATGCGTTCTAGCCAGGGGATGATAAGTTCCCCTGGTTCTTGCAGCATTTTCGGATATATACCGTCTATTCCTGGCGCCTTGTAGGGTTCGAATGATTTTGCCGCCCACAGGACGATCTTATCGATTATAACAGTAAATACCTTAAAGTTGAAAATATCCTCGTTCAAGCATTGTATTTTGTTATTGTGTTTGGAAATATTGTAAGCTATTTAGAAATTACGAATACTTTTGTCCAACCAAATTCGTCCCATAAAGATGGAGCCAACCTCCGACTGCAGCTGTTTTCTTTCTCTAAGGGTAAAAAAACCTTTTTCTTTTCAAAAAGTCTTTACAAATTTAAATAGTTTACAATATTTAAGAAAATAAATTAATTTTGATGTCCCAAAATGATAGTGCCACTGCTTGTATTTGTATTTTGTGTACAGTTAACGTCCGATGAATCCGCCTTTTTTTGAAATTGTGTCGTAGACCCTGTTTGGCATTGAGTTTACTAATTTTTGGAGTGTTTCTTTTCCAATTTTCTGCCAATTTTCCATAATTGTGTTCTTAAGCTCAAGAACATTGTTAAATTGCCGTCCACCAGCAATACACCTGCCGTGCTAATATGCCCCATAAGTTTTCGATAGGGTTCAAGTCTGGCGATCGTGCTGGCCACGACATTATTTGGATATCTCTGTCGGAAAACCACTTTTTTAGAAGAAGCCGCGACGTGAATTGGGGCATTATCCTGTTGAAATTCAATGAAATTTTCGTCCAGTTCTTCGAGAAATGGTATAAGGGTTTCCTCCAACATGTCTTGATACTTCGCCGCATTCATCCTGTTAGAGACAATTGCTAAACGGGAAGTTCCATACCAACTATAGGCCCCCCCATACCATTACACTACCTCCTCCATGCTGACGTTTGGAGAACGAAATTTCTTCTTTTTTTAAATCATGCCAGTAGTATGCCCATCCGTCCGGCCCATCTAAATTAAACTTTTTTTCGTCACTCCAGACAACTTTTTTCCATTCTTCATCAAAAGCCATGTTCTTTCGAGCCCACTGTGAAGTAAGAGGTGGTTGCGACGTCATCTTCTTTGATTGCAGCCGACCGGACTCCTTTACAAATCTGTGAACGGTAGACTTGGCGGCTTCTTTTCCAGGATATGCTGCTACACATCGAATACTTTTTGTGCAATTAGACAATTCCCTTAAAATGCGCCTTTTTTGGCGATTAGTTAATGCTGACGGACGGCCTGATGATTTTTTTGTGCCATAAAGAGTCGCCAATTTCTTAGAATTTTCAATGACGTGATGGGAACGATTTAACTGCCTTCCAATTTCACGCATAGATTTGCCAATTTTTAACAACTCAATAATTTGACCTTTTTCGTATTCACTTAACCACTTTCCTCTTCCCATCTTGATAAAGTTAACTCAAACGTGAAAAGATCAGCACTGATGCCTGTGTCACAATGCTACTACACGGCGCGGCGACAGCGCAACTACAAACGCCGTAGCTGTCAAATCCATATTCATTCAATGGAATTATATGGAGTAAGTCACATAGGCACGTACATATGTAGTCGTGTCGCAGCGCTGTAATTTCGAAAATTTGAAAAACTGTCGCAACTACACGGCGTTTTGCCATTTCGAATTCGACATTGGAGGAATACGTTTGATAACTTGGTCTAACCCACCACCTTCTTCTGACTTTTGTTTTCGCTTTTAACTTTTTATAGGCTAAAGCAATAATGTTTTTTTTTAAATTATTTTGATCCATTTATAACCTAAATTCAGTTTCAATCTTCGAATTTTTTACTGATGCCAACTTCACTATATAGAATTCACCTCCAACTTCACTTACAGAAGTAACCGCGCTGTCAAAAAAAAACGCCGATGAAAGTAGCTCCATTGTGTATTGACTGAACTACTTTACAACCACAGCAAACGGCAGCGTTTGTAGTTGCGCTGTCGCCGCGCCGTGTAGTAGCATTGTGACACAGGCATGATCGAGAGAAAATCGTCGCTATTCATATAGGCACAGAGTACACTTTGTAAAACATGTTAAAATTTTACCGTTAGAGATAGAAAACAGCTGCAGTTGGAGGTTGGCTCCATCTTTAAGCGGCCTACACACACGCTACGGATCGAATGGATCGGTTGCGATTCAAACAGATCGTCCTGTGTATGGGGTAGTTTGCTACAGATCGCAAGTTTTCAAATGAGTTTGATATTCTTGCATTCGGCAGTGTGTGTGTGGCGCGGTTGAAAATGTTGCGATTCAAACAGATCGTCGTGTGTGTGGCACAGTCTGCTACAGATCGCAAGTTATCAAATGAGTTTGATAATCCTGCGATCGGTAGCGTGTGTGTGGCGCGGTTGACGATGCCTAGGAAGTTGTTAGAGTGCATCTATGCAGTCTGTTTATATGTTTATGATTGTATTTATGATTCGTATGTGCACAAATGTATGTTATAAAACTGTGAACATCGAATCATAAAATGATAACAGGCCATAAAATGAAACAAGCAATAAACACTCGCAGGCAATAGGCAATAGAATTATGAGACCCTCATTCACATATTTGTGAATGCATGTATCTATATATGAATAAGTTATTAGGATCAGAAACCACTCCTGCATCCACAGTGACCGTTTCTCTTTCATTATCCCTTCTTTTCTTTTTCCACACAAATCAACACCACACAACAAAATTATTTTTTCTCTGCGATCCATCCTTACTCGACGGCGACCAGCGTGAAATGAAGAACGTATACCGATCCACAAGTGTGTGGCGAAATGAGTTCAAACAGATCCATTCGATCCGTAGCCTGTGTGTAGGCCGCTTTATGGGACACTAAATTTGTGTGTGTTTACCCAAATGACTACAAATAGGCCTGTATACACGAGAATATCGCTAGCAGCAGGAAGACCGGTTTGATGCTCTACACTGAAGCATACACGGGATTCATTTTTTTAGAAGAAAAAATTGTATATGTGAACCTTGTTCAATTGTGTTAGTGTTCCTGTCTTTTTGACATTTCATTTGAAAGAGATATTTCCTTTGACAGAGATATTAAGTGCAACCACGCACTAAAATGTCCCTTTGTTTTTTCCGATGTTCACTGCTTGAAAGACCAATGACGATTGAAGCGCAACACCAGGCAAAAAAAGTGCGGACTCGAAAACTGAAGAGTTGTGTATGTATTAGTTTTCCACTTCTGTTCACCCACTAAATTTGCGGAGGAAAATGGTATTCCGTTTCGTACCGCAACCTTCAGCTTCTCCCACAAAACCGGTTTTTTTCGGATGATATATTCTCGTGTATACAGCCTAAATAACAGTTAGTAAATAGTTTAAATAGTTGAAATGTTGAGTGTATTTTATATTTTTGAGTATACTTCGAAGCACTGAGTAATTTTTGGGTCGCATTACTTTTGTGGCATTGTTTACACAGGACACTTGGAGGGTGGCACTATCATTTTGGGACGCACTATATATATCTTTCTCTATAACATAAGAAAAACGTTTTCCAAATAACGACTTTTTAAAAGTGTTTTTTCCGCTTTTTATTGTTAGTAACACCACATTACGAATACTTTTGTCCATCAGTGTACGTGCACAGGGTGACTTATTGTCTCATCATTTGGGCTGGCTATTTTAACTGTCCCATATCCTCAATCACTTAATTTCTTTTCTTTTTTTTTTTTTTATGGAATAATAAGGACCTAAGGATTGTATGTATGTAAAAAAGATGTAAATAGCGTTGATATATGTATATTTTTTTATAACTAGATGAAGTTGGCTCAGAGTTGAGTTCACAATTTGAATAAAACAAAAAACTTTGTAATTTAATTTGTAAATAGTACATATTCCTTTGTTGACGTTATATTGTATATTAATTATTTATAAATTAGTTATGTATTTTTAATCATAATATGCAATTATTTCCAAGCAGTGTAAGAGTTTAGTTAACAAATAAAATCGAAACAATTGAAAACTAATGTATAATATTCGATAAGAAAAATAAAATGAATGAAAGTAAGTGCGATCTTTAGAATGAGATACTTTCTGCAACATTTACACAGTGTCGTGGAGTAATGGACATAAATGCATGCCATACGCATGGATCTTTCGCATGAAATCAGAAGGATTTAATCTTAGAGTATGTTGGATGCAAGTAAGTCATAGTTACTAAATGTAAGAGCGTTTTGCTTTCATTTATCTCAACATGATCTGTGTGACTTGTTAACGTTTCTCCCGTGGCTCCTTGCATATATGTAATATCTAATTGGTGTCAAGAGTACAATACCCCCTTATTAGGCAACTCTCAACTATTCACGTATCCCCGATGTTGCTGGTCATACCGCCAACACACTGGACTTGTTTCTTACCTCTCAGCCTGACAAATACACGATCGATATATTGGAACCCCTAGGCTCGTCTGACCACTGCATGATATCAGCAAAATTCTCGAACTCCCACCATCCAGTTAAAGAAAAAGTTCCTAAGAGAACACTATGGCTATACGAGAAAGCCAACTGGTGCGGCCTTGACAACTTCTTTCGGATTTTTAACTGGTTGTTGTGCTTCCTCGACAACGACGTGGACGCCGCAACTGATATTATCGCAAACATTATCCGAATCGGCATGGCAAATTGTATTCCCAGCAAGACTAAAAGCACCAGGCCTAAGGATAATTCGTGGTTTGACTTGAGCTGCAAAGAGGCTATTAGGCTCAGGGAGCTAAGTTCTCGGGCCTACAAGGCAAACAGTTCTGAGGAAAACCGAAAAAAGTACATACGAGCCAGAAATGACTGCAACACCCACACTCGACGGGTTAAATTAGGCGTAAAATCCTTCAATGTCCCAAAAAACTCAACTAAGTCGTCTATACCGACGCTCATCCACAATGACATTCCAGCTGTCACCCCCTTAGACAAAGATAACCTACTTGCTGCCCATTTCGCAACCAGTTCTCAGCTGCCAGCTTGTACTTTGTATCCGCCTGTACTAGAGTGCGTCAGTGCCACCATGGGACTAATCCACTTCCGCACTCGTACAGTCGCAAGGGTTCTTAAAGACCTCGACATACACAAATCCGCTGGTCCAGATGGTATTGCCCCAATAGTTCTGAAGAGGTGTTCTTCTACGCTTGCAAAACCACTGGAAACGCTGATTAACCGTCAGCTTATGAAATATCTTGAATCACGGAAACTCCTCAATGACCGCCAATACGGTTTCCGCAGCAACAGACCCACTGGTGATTTGATGGCATATCTCGCTAAAAAGTGGAATCACTCGCCCCACCAAGCCGATGAAAGCAAAATTGTTGCACTGGATATTTCGAAAGCATTTGGCAGGGTTTGGCACGAAGCCCTTTTGTCGAAAATGCGTGCTTTTGGGATCGATGAGTCTCTTTTTCAATGAATTAGAAGCTACCTTTCGAATCGTTCGATTCAAGTTGTTTTGGACGGATTCAAGTCTGATACTCACTTTGTAAATGCTGGTGTTCCCCAGGGCTCCGTTTTGTCTCCGACACTCTTTCTTATTTTTATAAATGATCTCTTGTCTGTTACTTCTAATCCAATTCACTCCTTCGCTGACGACAGTACCCTCAGCTTCTCATATTCGTTCACCAGTTTACGACCCTGCACTTCGGTCGTAAATAATGAGCGGCAGCGTATGTTAAGCTCATTAAATTCCAATATCGACAGCATCATCCAATGGGGTAAAAACAATAGAGTGGAATTTAATGCATCCAAAACACAATGCTGTCTCTTGTCGTTAAAGCGTATAACTAACCCGCAGCCATTATCCATGAATGGCACTTGCATCTCAGAAACTGAAAAGCTTTCCATCCTGGGTATGAATGTTGCTCACAATCTTAATTGGAACAACCTTATATTCAGTGTCGCCAAGAATGCTGCGAAATGCCTGGGCTTGTTATACAGATGCAGGAAATATTTCTCACCCTTAAAGGACCCACAGACCTTACACTTGTGTGCACACATGTGTCGGTGTGCGGACATGTGTGCTGTCTGTGGGCTGGTGCACACACCATTTTCGGTGTCAGACATGAAGCGAGTAAAAATCAAAAGTCTTTGATTTTTAGTGTCGGTGTCTCTATCGGTGTGAATTACATCACGGAATCACACACCGATGTCTATACACATGTGCGCACACAAGTGTGAGGTCTGTGGGCTCTTTTAGATCTGGCTACAATCTATAAGGCGTTCATTCGCCCCAAATTAGAGTTTAACATGACATGAGCATGTCTGGTCCGGTGCTTCCAAGACCTCACTGCACCTACTAGACAGAATACAAAAACGAGCCATAAAACTGATAGGTGACTCCAGCATTACCAAAACATTAGACTCGCTGGAACACCGCAGGAATGTTACCTCCCTCTCCCTGTTTTATCGTTACTACCACCAAAAATGCTCTGATGAAATAGCCAGTTGCATTCCCATAATACACGTCTCTCTAGGATTGCTCACCAATATACCCTGAAGCCCGCTTTCGGACGTACTGTCAAATATAGAGAATCTTTCATTAACCGAGCCACACGAATCTGGAACTCCCTGCCGGATTCGGGTTTCCCCCCTCAATGCAACATGCAAACATTTAAGATCAATGTCCATCGGTATCTCCTCTATTCCTCTTCTGCCCGCACTGTGTCCCCGACATAATAAGGTTTTTAGACCTTGAGTGCGCGCAAATTATTTAAAAAAAAAAAAAATGCATCGAACTTAGGGGAATCCTCTTTGAAGTCTAGTTGGAACACTATCGGATTGAGTGTGATTTACTTGTTTGGTTGCTAGAGTCAGTGACCAATTAAGTCTTCAACAAGTCGAATTGAAAGATAACAGGAAACAAATTGAAAATAAAGGCAAGTACGCTAAAATGTGGGAAAAGAAATTTTGTTTAGTCTTATGTTCTCCATTAACCATTCATCTACTAACACATTATTAATCTATACTAACATTATAAATGGGAGGGCGGCGTGGCGCATTGGCTAGTGTGTTGGACTCTGACGCACGATGAGCGAGTTCGGATCCCGATGACACCAACGCCATCGAATGTTTATTTCGCGGCATCCCTCCTTGAGAGAAGCTTGGCTCTGGTCCTTCATGGGCTGTAACGCCACCAAAGAAGAATATTATAAATGTGAAAGTGTGTGTCTGTTTGTCCGTCTTTCACGGCAAACCTGAGCGACGAATTGACGTGATTTCTTAAGTGGCGATAGTTGAAGGGATGGAGAGTGACATAGGCTACTTTTTGTTTCTTTCTAGCCCCCGTTAAGTTTGTATGTAGCAAAAAAAAAAAAAAAAAAAAAAACAGTATGTATGTATGTGGCGTTACAGTCCATGAATACCCTGAGCCGAGCCTCTCTCAATCACCCATTTTCCCATGGGTGAAAGGGACATACAGTTTATTGCCGGTTCCGAACGGCGAATTTCGAAAAGCTTTTCAGGACAATTTTACTACAGGGGGTTTTGTCAGAACCCCGCTGAGGAGAAACACCGTGAAAAACACGTTCGATGACATGGCTGTGTCGGTATTCGATCCCGTGTCATCGGCGTCAGAGGCCAACACACTACAGTAGGGGATGGAAATTTGTGTGAGGCTCTCCGCCAAATTAGTATAGGTTCTATGATACAAACGAATAATAAAATAATTTAATTAAAACAACCATAAATCAATTGGCTTTTGAGAAAACAATCAACATTTGAAACATAAGTAAGTGTTAATCTTGAATTACGATAGATGGCGCTGATATGTTTCTGAAACGCGCTAACGTTGTGGGCTCTTTATCTGTACTTAAGTGCGGGCATCGGGCCGCGCTTCACACTATAGTGCATACGGTACCTATACTCTGTTATTTGACTACTAAGTGTCCCAGTCATGCTTATACGAAATTTAGATGCCCCGAGATTATGTAATGGGACGAGACTTCGTGTCACACAACTTGGCCGCAATACCATTAGCGCTACTATCTTAACCGGCGTAGGAAAGGGTGAAAATGTAATGATCCCACGAATCCCAATAATTCCCACAGATCTCCCGTTCCAGTTTAAAAGGCTACAATTTCCTCTAAAGCTTAGTTTCGCTATGACCATTAACAAAGCGCAAGGTCAAACATTAAAGGTGGCTGGGGTGAACTTAGAAAAGCCGTGCTTTTCCCATGGACAATTGTATGTTCGCGTGTGTCCAATGCCCAGAATCCTTACATTCTATCCCCAAATGGAAAGACATTTAATATCGTCTACAGTAGCGTATTAAAATAACATTCTGTTCCGAGTTCTCTTCTGTGTTCTAAATCAGGAAAGGGAAACCGTGTTACCCCGAATTTAACGCGAGCGAAGCCGCGGGCAAAAGCTCGTTTAAGAGATATTAATAAAAATGCAACATATAGCGTAGGGTGGTTGTCCCAGATAGGATTCGAGAGGAACTCGACTGAATTTTCACGTTGGTTGTAATTCCCAGCAAATGTTCCATGCCCTTATGGTGTTATATTAGAACGGCATACAGAGTATGTATTTGAGGTGACCATATATTGTGAGTGTTATGCGTACATCAGTATTTTTATCACTTCCCATTCACAACAGCTGTGTTGTATAGAATCATATTTGTTGGCTATGGACAGACTTTCTGGTAGCATACGGAAAACACGTGCTCGCAGCCTTTTCGGGTTGCCGACATAGAACTGCCTAATCACTGTCCAGTCGTTAGGAATATATTCACGATAAACAATGCTGCAGTAAGAGAGGTGACGGGACTTCCGTGGCCCTTCTTGAACCGCTTTGCTTTCAATACACCATCTGCAATTTTCAGAGTTTTTCACCAGATTTCACCTTTCCTGTTGACGCCTGCCCGTCACACTATCTGCTTCAGCACCAAATTGAATAAGGCACACGACAGCGCATCTCCTTGCTGAAATTCGGTGCATGTTTCAAACGGTTCAGAGGTCCCAGAACTGAACTACGCGGTGCATCGCGTATTTTTTTAACGTGGCGCGACACAGCCGGATCGGTTTTCCTGGGATCCCGAATTCCACCATTACCACAGTTCTTTGCGATGAATGCTGGCGTATGCAGCTTTAAAATCGATAAAGAGATGGCGTGCATCGATATGAAACTCGCTGGTCTTTTCCAGGACTTGTCGAAGTGTGAATATTTGGTCTATAGTCGATTTGCCGGGCCGGAAGCCGCACTGGTAGCTGCCGATTAGTGCGGTAAAGGGCCTTAGACGCCTCGTATGCGACATTGAGAAGGGATACGAGTATACCTCTAGTTTTTGCAAGAGGTAGGATCGCCTTTTCTGTGGATGGGGCTAATAGAGCTAATATTCCAGTCGCCGGGCATGCTTTCATCTTCCCAAATTCTGCAGATGATCTGGTGCATTCTCCTTACCCAGAACATCGCCGCCAGCCTTGAAGAGCTCTGAGTAGCTCTGAATAGCTGTGTCAGCTTCTTCGAAGCTGGGTGGGAAGACTACTTCAGCGGCTGGAGTTGGGATTTCCTCAGTCCCTACCATTCTCTCTTGGTCATGCTCGTTAAGCAGCTGCTGGAAATGCTGCTTAAATACATCCACTATTCCCTGCGGCTCGGTGACAAGATTGCCTTTACAATTTTGAAGAGCCTGTGTGTCTTTCTTGAAGCCTCCTGTAAGGCTTTTAGTTTTCTTATAAAAGGCCCGTATTTAATGCTTGTCCCTTGGCTCCTCGATATCCTTGAGCTGGGAGGACAGAAATTATGGTTGGCTTTACGTGAGCACCTGTCTTTACGACTTAATCTCACGGTGGGCCTACCCACAATCGGGACCAAGAATGCATTGGTCAATGCCCCAGAGTACAAGTACCCTGGTACAATTGGTGAACATGCTTGGGGACATGTTAACCGCCCTTGATGGAGGCCGGGGTCTACCTAACACCTCTTGCATCTGACTTTTTAGACCGAAGACCGAAGTCCGAAGTCTTGTCAGATACCATGCGTTCCCGCGATGTTGGGATAACCACAGCCACCACGATGCTCCCACAAGGGGGCCTACCTCAACCGAGAGGACCGGAGCGAATTTCGGTTAGTGAGTGTGCATTACTTGCTACTGTCACAAATTTAATTAAAAACTCGGCATGAATCAGATTTTTCTTCATTGGCACAATGTGTCTCTTATATTGTATTTAGTTCATTCACACACTCACCCACCTAGTTCACTCCGGGGGCTTCCTGTCCCCGTGGTACCAATCATTTTTGAAGTGCTTTGGTTCTCACTCCGCAACCAAACCAAGTCACTTCCAGATAAGCTCCCCCAAGAGCTTGAGCCTGACAACTTACCTTCCGTCATTCCTGAGGTGCCAGGATTTTAGCACGCTCGACTGGGTATTTTTGAATGGGCCGCCAGACCGGCCCATATCGCCATGCACCACCAGATTCTGGGAACCACTTGGGGTCCCTAACCACCATGCACCATGTAAGAAATCCCGAAGGAAATCTTTAGATATCTGGGACCTCAAGGGTCCCTTGAGTTAAGAAAACACAAGGAATTCTTTTAGTTATCTAATGAGAAAACCCGGAGGAATTCTTTAAATATCTGGGACCACAAGGGCCCCTTAAATCAAGAAAACTCAAAGAGTTCTTTTAATTATCTAGGAGCCCTTGGGTCCCTTGTTTATTAAAACCATCAGGAATTTTAGATATCTAGGGATTTAGAGTCCCTTAACTCCCCTTCCGTCATTCCTGAGTGTGTCAGGGAATCAACACACTCTGCTGGAATATTTTTTAGTGTGGGCCTCCAGCCAGGCCCAACCCATCATTTGCTACGATTGCATAGGGGTGTTACGAAACCGCCTACGCGTCTTCGATAGCCCCGGAGGGCACCTCATACCCCGAAGGGTTCGTCTTCTACCCCGAAGGGTTCATCTTTAGCCCCGAAGGGTTCATCTACAACCCCGAAGGGTTCATCTTCATGGTCTTCCCAAAATGGGAGATTCGAAACATCATTGGATGCATCTTTCAATCGTTACCATAGATCGGAGGGTGAGAACTCCAATCCATGGATTTCATCAAAATAAGATCATATGAAGATATAATCTTTAATTATCTGGGGAAAAATTCCCTTAACTCCACCACGGACCAGGCAACAAACAACAAACAATTTGGATCTGCTACAAATTCTGCTACCTGGTCCGTCCTCCGGATTTTAGTCGCCTCTTACGACAGGCATGCCTTACCTCGGGACTATTCTAACCCCGTACCCGCAGGGGGAAGCTGGGAGGACACGAAGATTCTTTTCTTTAGTCGCAGCAGTATTTTATCCTCCCTTCTTCTGGCTCGGTATTCCTCGCGCGCTGCCCTGGTTTTTCGCTGTAGCGCCTTTTGGTACGCCTCGTCGGTTGCTGCCTTTTTCTGCTCACACTCGCCATTATACCACGGGTTTCTTATCGGGGGTAGTCTCAGCTACTTCCTGAATGGCTGAGCGGCAATGCAGACACATATTGTTGACAATTGTACTCGACGTAAGCATACCGGAGAGACTTTTGCGCAATTACTCCCTATAGACTTTGGGAACCTCCGGTGTGCTCAGGCGTCCAATGTCGAACCTCCTCATGGTGGGCTGGTGCAGCTTTCTGACATTGGAAGTTGAGCTCTGAATCTTGCTGCTACGAGGCAATGGTCAGAGTCGACGTTTGCGTCATATTTTTGCTAACAGATTCAAATTACTCACAAAACTTTGTCAAGATTACAGGTACATATATGTGGAGAAACATCCGACCACGTCAGTCCTCGAAGTAAGTAACAAATAAATCGTTTCAAGGAGGAACGATCAAAACGTAAGTACGAGTACTTTCATATATTTAAGATTAAACAGAAATGGGAAGCAACCAATCAAAGTTCATTGCATATTCGTAAAGACGCATAATAGGCATCATCTTGGGATACTAATCATTGCATTCATCATACTCTGTATCACTTAAATCCTAACCTTTTGTAACAAACAACACAAAATTGTATGTTTATGTTATTGTAGTAGCGCCAGGTGAACGTTGGTTTCACGGTAAACTTGAATTTATGCTTAGTCAACGCGGAAAACCCCTATTGGTACACGATGGTCACACATTCGGCATACAGTACGTGCGTAAGGACAAAAAGTACTGGCAATGTAATTTATCGCGTAAATTCAACTGCAAGGCACGTGTAACGACTACCGAAACTGGCGAGATAATCGTGACAAACAACGAACATTGTCACACCGAGATACGACAGCACTTGCGTAAGGACTATCAACGCAACAAGGTCATGATGAATGCATTGATAAACCTTAGCACAAGTCATTTATCCGAGCTGCGACGCCAGCAAAGTTGTAACAATAACAATTTCGGCAGCATCAACAACCTAAGTGCATCGAGTAGTAAAATGGAAAAGGATTACCGGACCTTCTCGACCGAACAACCTATACGTAATTCGCCAACAGCCCCGTTCGACGACGACAAAAGCCTATCCGATAAATCAACGACAGTCCCCACGAAGAGTGCAAACGAGAGCAGCTCAAGCGATAGCAATTGGAAGGGTAAAAGCGAAACAGCCTGAACTCAAGACTCTTCAAATCTTATGATCAAATTCGGTTTAAATAAAGTACAAATTTAAAATTAATACCTAATTAAAATACTCGTTATCGCCGAATTAATATACACACATGCCTAGCCGCGGGGTTTTTTACATATTGAATTTCCTTAAAAATGATAAATAAATAATCAAAACCGAAGTAATCGACTTGTTATAGCTTTATTTGTTAGCATTTATAGATAGCCGTATCTCTTACAGCTTCCTTTTGTTGATGGTCTTATACAGTTTCAAGAAATAAATAATTCTTACGGATCAAGTGTGTTTTTCTGGGAATTTACAATACAAAAGAAAAGGAATAAAACGAACTCCAGCCATTACTTGTCTTTCAAGAATTGTGTTTTATTTTCCAAAGCGGTTTAATACAAAATATTCAAAACGGACACTAGAATAATGGGCTCATTTAACATCTAGATATTGATTACTCTGCTTAGTTTTTGAATACGATTTAGCAGCAAATCGCCTTGTTTTATTGTGGCCTGGTACTGCCAGTTCTTATTATCGGGACGATTCGTTTCGACAATACCTCCGACACGATCCACTTTACAGTGCAGGCGACCGGCTGCAATGAAACGCGACAGCTCCTGATCGATATAATCAACATCTACACCGAATGCCTCGGCCATGTACTGTAGTGTTAATGAACGATACGATTCTAATAGTTGCGTATAGGCTAGTATGCGCATTTCTCGGACGTAGAAACGATAATGCGGATGAGCCAAGTAGTCGTTGCGTAAAATCGTCTCTACTTCTGCCAGGTGTTGGAAAAACTCTGCATAGTGACAATTGTACAAGGAGAACAAATAGTTCTTCACGTCTGGCAGACCGTGCAAAACCTCCTGGATCTCGGCACCTTTAATTACCTTGTCGCGCAGTTCGTTACGCGGTAAACTAATCATTGAGACATAAACGGTGTATCGAACGAATGTCGGATAGTCCATAAGCTCATATGAAGTAAACGTGCTTACAGTATCGAGAAAGAATTCTGCGGCAGCTTTGAAATCCCTTATGGCTACTGAATAAATGCCCTGGTACACCTATAAGAAAAACAACAAACAATGCAGTAGGTTGTCAGTATAATAAGCATATTCTAACTGACCTTTAAGCGATTCCTACGATCCCAGTCACCACCTTCCTCGATCAGATACTTTGCCTTGTCAATATTACGTGTAATGAGATCATGATCCAAGTAGAAAAGCCCCAAGCGTATTAAATGGAAAACTATATCCAGTCGATGCCCCAACGATACCGTCTTTTCGTAGGTTTTCCGAAAAGCCGATTCAGCAGCGGCTTTATCTCCAATCCGGCACAAGAACTCCGACTTTTTAAGGTTCGCTTCGCGCACTTCCATTTCGCCCAGATTTTTCTCGGCATCCTCAATCGCGGCATCGAGCTGCTCCAACTTCTGTCGATTGTTCTCCTTCATACGAGTTAGTAGTTCCGCATCCACTGGCCAGTTAAGCTCAGTGCAAACATACTCGTAAAATGGGGCCATATTATCGGCGATTACTGCATCCATAAGTTTTGACTTGATTCCCGTGTCGCTCTTGAACTCACCGAGGGACAACAGAAACTTGTACTGTGCCAAATCCAAGTTTGGGTTCTTCTCCAGGCCTTGTTCTTCCAGATTTTCGACCGGCATCGTGATTTATTGTTTAAACAATTGATGAATTATATTAAAACAAAGCAACGTCGCTTGCGAACAATGCCACAGAATTTCTTTTTTGACAGATGGAATGAGGATGATTGGATTCCGCAAATTCACAGACTAAGTGAAGTTGGCGGCATTTGAAGGTTGACAAACTGAAGTCAAAGTAAGTTCTCTACTCAGTACTAGGTGGCGCCAGAAAAGAATCAACAGTGGAGGGCAGACTTTGGCTATCAATCTTTCCTCGACCCACAGTTTTTTGTTATGCAAAACAATCCTCAATCTTTGCCTACTAGGATCTACCGTTGAAAACCGACGATCTTTTCTTCAATGTCACCTAAGATGAACATTGAATTGAGCCAACTATTTACTTAATCGGATGTCAAGGGACTAACAAATGCCTCGTAGGGTTAGCATCTATCCGACGGATGCTGGTCTGCTAAAAATCGAGAAGAGCCACCGCAGACGAACATCTTGCAGCACTGTTAGTAAGTCCACCTCCTCGTGGAAATCTGGAGATTTCCTCTGAAAATTATAGTCGGGGAAAGGCGAATGGCGAAGTTCCAGTGCCAAGAAACAGGCTTAGTAAGCCGTAACCGTAAAAAGTGTTAAAAGAGCTGCTTCGCTCGACTCCTTACGGTCTGTGAGAACTCCTTCTCGGATGATGGGGTTTTGTTGTGTGATGTGCCCGTCTCCGAGGAGCGGTTTTCGGCTATCTTCGCCTTATTATGGCCTAAGCTTTGATCCTTCTACGTCACCATATCTGCCACTGGACTCCGATTTCCCACCGCCCCACCAGAGAGGGAGGCGTCGCACACTCTCTCCCTAGCGAGGCTATCCTTGGCGGCGGTTTTCCGTTTGCGGGAACTTTTACCTGCTCCCTTCGGACGCCGGTTTGGGACAGCCTCGCCAGTTCGAGGACTGCTAGGACCCGTAATGACTTCGCCTTCTGCGTTCGGAGCCTGACTGTCAGCCCCGCCACCTTTTTCAGCGGCAGCGCCGACCATGCCAGAAACCTGAAAGCTTCCGGCTCCGTCATTACGGGAACTGATCACGCTCTTACTGAGTGGTTGAACCTTCCCTTCCTTCAGAAGCCTTTCCCAACCGCCGACACTTTCCGCGCTGCGCACCTTCGAGAGAGGGGTGGAGCTCAGAAAGGAGAGTCGGATCGATTTCGGTAGAAGATACCTCCGTTGACCTAGCTCCATTAACTGGTTGCCCCAGAGGTTTAGCTTCGACCATTGTGCCTTCGGCTTTGTCAGCTTCTTTGCACAATTTTCGGGCACGCCTCTTACCTCTACTTTTTTGGCACTTAGCAGTGCATTCAGCAGCACGTCCCAATTCTGGGGCGCGTTCCACTTTTGTGGTTTCCCGTGCCGCGCCATCGTTGGTGTCGCCTCCGCTGGATGCACCGCTCATGCTCGGTCCGACCAATTGATCAAACAGTGAGCCGCATGGGCCGGTGTCATTCCGGACTGCCGAGGAGTTTAAAATGAATGTCGAGGACTCCAGAATCCTTGGCCCGGCCGCGATCAAACAGATCGCGGGTGGATTTCCGCTGCTGCGGGTACCACCTGGAGTACACAATTCCCTTGGATTGTCCATTCATCTTTGTGTCTTCGAGTCATAGTTCCAGGTCCATGACCTCCTAAGCCACCCGCCACGACAAGGCGCCCGAAGAAGGGTTAGTGCTCGTACCTTTAACCCGTCTCCAACATTATCACCAAACCCTTGTCAGCGTTTACTTGCCATTCAATTGTCTGCCAATTTTTTTTTTAAAGTTCGCGCTGGTTCAAGAGTTAATACTCTCATAATGTGTATCACACAACCTGAACGGAGTGCAATGGTTTGGGTCGTAGATGTTCGTTCATTATTCTCCAGAGGTGGTTGTCCTAGATAGGAAGAGAGAAACCGACCGAATTTTCATGTAGGTTGTAGTTCTCAGCAACTATTCCATGCACTTATGGTGTTATATCAGAATAGCACACACCGAAAATGAACTTAAAGTGACCATATACTGTGATTTCTTCAACATCGTATTGGAAATGATTGCATTAAAATCACTGGCCAATACAAGAGGCACAATCTATTTCAAATCCTCGCAACTCCTTGCGTACGCCGACGATATTGACATAATAGGTAGATCACAGCGAGATGTCAATGAGGCATTTGCGAGTATTGAGTTCGAGGCGGCGAAAGTTGGTTTGACGGTAAACGAGGGCAAAACTAAATATATACTTACTTATCAGGTCAGCGATCCATGGAGGATCTGAGCCTGAGCTATAGCTGCCTTCCATCCTTGACGGTCCCGGGCACGCTGCTTCCAGTTCTCAAGACCAAGATGTCTTACATCCGCGATTACTTGGTCTTTATACCGGAGGTTCGGTCTTCCTCTTCTTCTCGAACCAGGAGGCTCGGAGTCGAAGACCCTCTTAGCTGGAGCGCTGATGTCCATGCGCTCGATGTGGCCGAGCCAGTATAGTCGACGGATCCTTGCCTTCCGGACTACATCCACATCTTGGTACAGCTCGTAGAGTTTGCGGTTGTGTCTTCTTCTCCATTCACCTTCCTCACAGACAGGACCAAATATCCGGCGCAGAATTTTTCTTTCGAAAGAACCCAAAAGCAGCTCCGCTGTCCTGCTTATCGCCCCGCTTTCGGCTCCGTACAGCAAGACTGGCAGGATGAGCGTTTTGTAAAGCATGACTTTAGTCTTTCGAGTGAGGAGTAAATACATGCTGTCATCAAAAAAGGATGCTCACCACCGACGTCTTGGCCAGAACGTTTGTAGTTTGTATTGGCAGATATAAGTTCGAGGTAGTTAAGGACTTCGTCTAACTTGGCTCCGCAGTGACCTGGAACAATGACATCAGTCCCGAAATCAAATCAGAATCACTCTTGCCAATCCCTGTTTCTTTGGGCTCAGGAGGCAATTGAGTAATAGAGCCTCTCCCGAACGACAAAGTTGACTCTGTATAAGACCCTTATCACCCCGGTCGTGTTGTACGGCGCAGAAGCATGGACACTATCAAAAGCGGATGAGGAGGCCCTTGGTCGGTTCGAGAGAAAGATTTTGCGCGTGATTTTTGGGCCTATAAACGCAGAGGGGGGATGGAGGAAAAGATTCAACCACGAACTTTACGGGCTGTGCAGCAACATGAGTCTAGTCAGGCGTCTACGGATTCAACGCCTAAGATGGCTGGGCCATGTAGAGCGAATTGACACTACAGCTCCAGCCCGGAGAGTCTTTGAATCCAACCCGAGGGACGAAGAAGCAGAAGACGGCCGCACTTAAGATGGCGCACACAGGGGAAGGGGACCTCAGCCAACTGGGTGTGCTTGATGGAGGGGCATGTTGGTTGAGGCCCAGGTTCAGATATACTGTGAGTGTTATGCCTTCATCAGCATGTTTGATCACTTCTCATTCACAACAGCTGTATTGCATACTTTTTTTTTCCTTGTTGGAATTGTTTTTCCTTGGCAATGGAACGACGTTGAGCTACATACCTTGATGGATGTTGGCCGTCAGCTGGGAACGTGGAGAAAGTGAGAAGCAATTTGGAGTGAAATACACGTCCCAGCGGAAAGACAATGCAAAAAAAATTAATTGTGGAAGATCAAATCTTCCAAAATACAAATGGTTCAGGACCTTGTATGTAGTTGTCCGCAGGGCAAAGATCGAAGACGTTAAAACAGCGACTTGTCCACGGCGGCTTGAAAATTTGTTTTCCACTGATGAAAAAGTGTTCTCTCTGCAGCATTTCAAAAACCAACAAAACGATCGAGTTTGGTTGTCTGAAATGCGGATATTTCGTCGTCAAAAACCAGCGTTCGCGATGGTTTAGGCCGGGGTGACTGTGACTGGACTCACTTCACGTGTATTCGGGGCTACGAGAGTGAAAATGATCGCCGGAGCTTATCAAGAAGTTGTGTCAAATGGTGGTGAGCCAAACATTTCGGAAAAAGTTTGCTGGATTTTCTAGCAAGACTGTCCACTGTTCAAAATACCAGGGCAGTTCACCTCAAAAACGTTCCTAACTTTATATCGACGCCAGTTTGGACCTCGTCCTCACCTGACCTAAATCTGATGGACAAATGCGAAATGGAAATCGGAACGAGCACTAATCCGCAAATGACGCAGAATCTCATTCGAGACTCATGTAATACTGACAGATTGAACACTCTGATCCTATACGAAAGTGGTCATTTTAAAAATTGGTCATATTTGCTGACATTTAAAAACAAAGTTAAAAGCATTTTTCTATGTTGCGCTGGCATATGTTCCAAAACAAATCAAACAAATCAGCTGCAACTGCTTCAGCTAGGATGAATGGTACATCATTTTGGATGTAGCACTCTGTGTTCCTTGAGGACAAACTCTTCTACATTTTAATTTGATCAATCAGGAATATCATTTTAATTGGCTGTCAAATTTGCCTTAATTTCTTTTTTGACATTTGACAGCTCAATCGTCAAAA
The DNA here is from genome assembly GCA_951905685.1 of Eumerus sabulonum. Classification (NCBI taxonomy): domain Eukaryota; kingdom Metazoa; phylum Arthropoda; class Insecta; order Diptera; family Syrphidae; genus Eumerus; species Eumerus sabulonum. The sequence continues at coordinate 247,150,420 of OX645060.1, forward strand.
TACAGAGTACACTTTTTAGAGAGCGTACTGTCTGGCTGTCGACAGTCACTGTCACTGTCACTTAAACGACTAAGGAGGGTGTCGGATCGATAAACTAATTGGAGAAAAGAAAAGTTTGTTCAATCGCACCATCGTTCCCGTAGAAATTGTGTAATTATTTAGTGAAAATGATTGGTGGCTTATTTGTGTACAATCACAAGGGAGAAGTCCTGATTTCCCGTGTTTATCGCGATGATATCGGTCGCAATGCCGTCGATGCCTTCCGAGTCAACGTCATCCATGCACGACAACAAGTGCGCTCTCCAGTAACAAATATCGCACGAACTAGCTTCTTTCATATAAAGGTAGGCGTATTTTGAAGACTTTGATTTCATTACTAACTCGATTGCATCGTTTGTAAGCGTGCAAATATCTGGTTGGCTGCAGTGACCAAACAAAATGTGAACGCTGCAATGGTCTTTGAGTTTCTCTTGAAGATAATCGAAGTGATGCAGTCGTACTTTGGTAAAATCTCCGAAGAGAATATCAAGAACAATTTCGTATTGATTTATGAGCTCCTGGATGAGATCCTAGATTTTGGCTATCCCCAGAATACCGACACCGGAGTTCTTAAGACTTTCATTACGCAACAAGGAATTAAGTCGGCTACTAAGGAAGAGCAAATGCAAATCACTTCGCAGGTACTGCAGTTTGGTCGATCCGCATCGTGCATTCTGATTTTCTTATAATGATTTCATTTAAAGGTAACCGGTCAAATTGGATGGCGTCGCGAGGGCATTAAATATCGTCGTAATGAATTGTTTCTCGATGTATTGGAGTACGTTAATCTTCTTATGAGTCCTCAGGGTCAGGTTTTATCAGCACATGTTGCAGGCAAAGTTGTTATGAAGTCTTATCTTTCGGGTATGTAAAGGCAAGCAATTGCTTTGCGGTTTTTTTTTAACTTCTGTTACTCCTACTCATATTTGTATGTGTTTGATTTTAGGTATGCCGGAATGCAAGTTTGGTATCAACGATAAAATCGTAATGGAATCCAAGGGCCGAGGCCTGTCGGGCAATAATGAAGCCGAAACTTCTCGATCTGGTAAGCCAGTTGTCGTCATAGACGATTGCCAGTTTCATCAGTGTGTTAAGCTGAGCAAATTTGAAACCGAGCATTCGATTAGTTTCATTCCGCCAGACGGTGAGTTCGAACTCATGCGATATAGAACAACAAAAGATATCTCACTGCCCTTCCGAGTGATTCCTCTGGTGCGCGAAGTGGGGCGTACCAAAATGGAAGTGAAGGTGGTCCTAAAGTCGAATTTCAAACCATCATTGCTTGGGCAAAAGATCGAGGTGAAGATTCCCACGCCGCTTAATACGTCGGGTGTGCAGTTGATCTGTTTGAAAGGTAAAGCCAAATATAAAGCTTCGGACAATGCGATTGTGTGGAAAATTAAGCGTATGGCTGGAATGAAGGAAACTCAATTGTCGGCGGAGATTGAACTACTCGAGACGGACACTAAGAAAAAATGGACACGGCCACCGATCTCAATGAATTTTGAAGTACCATTCGCGCCATCTGGCTTCAAGGTACGTTACCTCAAAGTATTCGAACCGAAACTGAATTATTCGGATCACGATGTTGTAAAATGGGTACGCTACATTGGTCGTAGCGGACTATACGAAACCCGCTGCTAAGCAATTGTATGTTACATCTCATCATAAGCAAGAATACAACATCAAACGAGAATGATTAAGCAAAATGTTCAATCCTTGTCGCTATATTCCAATATTATAGATATGATACGTACGATTTTATAATCTCCTATTTGTCTTTATTTTTTTATGATTCATAAGTTCATATGCATCGTTATGTAGCAGAGAAGGAAAACTTGTATTATATTTTAACGAATATATAAAATAATTAAGCAAAAATAGACTCCCAAACACGAATTGGACCCAATATAGTAGTCTAAATGTCGATATTAATCAATGTTACTCTGTAAGTGTTATATTAAATCTTCATCTAGAATATCCTTTCCCACATTGTTACATTGATTGGGGAAATTCAAATAAACTATGTTTACACCATAAAGGCAATAGCATACAGGATTTGCATCCCTCGGTCGATCGGGATGTCACCATCTGCCCAATAACGTTATTATTGATAGAATTTATAATTTTACCAGAAAGTTGCAAGAAATGTATAAAATAATTTCGTAAAGTATGTACTCGAATGTCGAATAAATCTAATTCAATTTTAAAATGAACACATGTTCAAATCTACTGATTCTGTTCAGCCGTTCTTCAAGAGAATCTCGTTGACGATCATATTTTTGCGGGAAAAGGGTTAGTTAATCAAATCAAATTAAAAATTAAATAAACAACTGCTCTAAGGGTCATTAGGGGAGAAGGGAGCGAACAAACAGAGCAAAGAAGTTGATCGCGTTTAACTTGGCAAACGCCAGCTTCGATCTCTGTCCCTGCTCAATCCAAGTTGACACACAGCCTCCGCGTGGCCTCCCCTGAATAGCTATACTGGCACCCGCCAGGTAGTGAGCCAATGTGTACAGCGACCCGACCCCTTGTTCCTGGGGAAAGAGGAACCTGGCCCTCCAAGTTGGGGGTTGCGCTTAGGGCTAACATCCCTATCGCTTAAAACAAAAATTTTGTTCAGAGACAACCAATAGCCTCGGATACAGACGGATTACATGTTGACGACCCCCGCAAACGTCAAAAAGGAAACGAATTTCGGTTCTGCACCTGGAACGTTAGGTCCCTCAACAGACCAGGTGCAGCCGAACAACTGGTCAACTCTTTGGACTGCTATAAGGCAGACATTACCGCGCTCCAAGAAGTACGATGGGATGGGCCAGGCAAAAAGCGGATGAAAAACTGTGATATATACTACGGAAACTGCTACAGAGAAAATAACGCTTATTCGGATGCGGATTTGTTGTTCGAGGCAGACTCAGGAAAAATGTCTTAAGCTTCCAGTATGTAGGCGAACGCCTCATAACTATCCGCATCAAGGCCAATCTCGGCAATATAAGCTTACTATGTGTCCACGCCCCCACAGAGAAGAAAGATGACCGACATAAAGACGTTCTATGATCTCCTAGGCAGAACGTATGCGTAATGTCCCAGCTATGACTCCTAGAAAATCGTTCTAGGAGATTTCAATGCGAAGCTGGGTAAGGAAGCTATCTTTGAACGGGTCATTGGAAAACACAGCCTACACAACACCACGTCAGAAAACGGACTAAGGCTAGTGGACTTTACGGCGAGACATAACCTGGTAGTAGCAAGTACACGATTCCCACACCTCAACATCCATAATTGGACCTGGCGGTCTTTCGATCAATCGACAACCAACCAAATTGATCATATTGCGATCGACGGCAGACACTCCTCCAGTATCCTAGATGTCCGAACCTTTCGAGGAGCCAACATCGACTCGGATCATTACCTTGTTGCAGCCAAGGTACGGATGCGAATTTCTCGGAACCAACGGAGTCGAGTAAGAATACCAACATTTAACGTCGGAAAGCTGCAATCGCAGGAGACCGCCAGAACCTTCGCCGATCAAGTCTCCCTCAAGCTCTCTCAGGTCCCGATGCAATCTGCAGAAACCATAGAACAGCAATGGAGTCGTTGTCAGAAAGCCATTAGAGAGGCCGCCTCAGATAAACTCGGTTTCGAGCCACCACCGTCGAGAAACCCCTGGTTTGATGATGAGTGCAGACAGGCCCATGTAGAGAAACAGAATGCATAAATGGCCACATTGCATCGACGGACGAGAGCTGCCCGCGAGCTCTATGAACAGAAAAGGAGGGAGGAGCATGCGCTTCTGAGAAGGAAAAAGAAGGAGCACGAGAAGCGCGAGATCGAGGAGATGGAGAGATGTTACGGCAGGAACGACGTTCGAAAATTTTACCAGAAAGTAAAACGAACATGCCAAGGCTATAAAGCCAGAGCAGAAGCCTGCATGAATGAGCACGGACAACTAGTAGTGGAGTCACAGTCGATGCTGAGATTGTGGAAGGACCACTTCTGCAGACTGTATAACGGCGATGATAGTCAAAATGCCGCCGTCAGGCAGAGCGAACCATTCACAATGGACGAAGACGAAGGAGAATCCCGTCCACCCGACCTAGACGATGTTAAGATAGCGATATCGAAACTTAAGTCTTATAAAGCTACTGGAGCAGACGGACTCCCCGCGGAGCTGTTTAAAGCAGCTGGCGATGAGCTGGTAAGGAACATGCACCAACTCATCTGCAAGATATGGTCGGAAGAACGCATGCCCGATGAATGGAATCTCAGTATCGTTTGCCCGGTCCATAAGAAAGGAGACACCTATGACTGCGCCAATTACAGAGGGATAAGCCTCCTGAACATCGCGTACAAGATCCTCTCTGCCGTACTGTGTAAGTACCTGAAACTGTTTGTGGACAATCTGATAGGTTCCTACCAGTGTGGTTTCAGACCAGGAAAATCCACGATAGACCAAATATTTACACTACGGCAGATCTTAGAGAAGACCCATGAATTCCAGGTCGACACGCACCATCTTTTCGTCGACTTTAAAGCCGCGTATGACAGTGTTTATAGAGACGAGCTATACAAAGCCATGTCAAGTTTTAACATTCTTGCCAAACTCGTCAGACTATGCAGGATGACTTTGGAGAACTCTCGCTGCTCCATTAAGGTCGGAGGTGAACTAACCGACCCCTTTGATGTTAAAAAAGGTTTTAGACAGGGTGACGCACTGTCATGCGATTTCTTCAACATTATTCTTGAAAAGGTCGTGCGGGACTCTGCGGCCAATACAAGAGGTACGATCTACTTCAAGTCCACACAATTGCTTGCCTACGCAGATGACATTGACGTTATTGGACGAACAAAGCGAGACGTCAATGAGGCGTTCACAAGCATTGAAGCAGAAGCGGCGAAAGTGGGTCTAAGGGTAAATGGGGACAAGACCAAATATATGCTGTCATCCAAGAAAGACGCACAACACCGACGTCTTGGTCAGAACGTCACCTTCGGCAGCTATATTTTTGAAGTAGTCAAGGACTTCGTCTACCTTGGCTCGATAGTGACAAGCAGCAACGACATCAGCGCTGAGATAAAACGCAGAATAATTCTTGCCAATCGCTGCTTCTTCGAGCTCAAGAGGCAATTGAGTAGTAGAGCCCTCTCTCGAAAAACTAAGGTTTTCCTCTACAAAACCTTAATCATCCCGGTCCTCCTCTACGGCGCTGGGGTTTGGACGTTATCAAAAGCGGATGAAGAGGCTCTTGGACGTTTCGAGAGGAAAATTCTGCGTGCAATCTTTGGTCCCGTTTGTGTAAACGGAGAATGGAGGAGGAGATTCAACCAAGAACTGTACGGGCTGTACAGCGACATCGGCCTGGTTAGACGTCTTCGGATCGAACGTCTAAGATGGCTAGGCCATGTAGAGCGAATGGACATAAACGCTCCGGCCCGAAGAGTCTTCGACTCCAACCCCGAGGGACGACGCAGCAGAAGAAGACCGCATTTAAGGTGGCGCGCACAGGTGGAAGGGGACCTCAACCAACTGGTCGTGCGGCACTGGAAGCGGCTGGCCGAGGATCGGGCCGGCTGGAGAGGCTTGTTGGTTGAGGCCCTGGTTCACCCCGAACTGTAGCGCCATCAAAGTGAAAGGTGAAGGGACTTGGCTCCTGGACCTTCATGGGCTGTAAAGCCACCAAAGAAGAAGGTGAAGGGACTTACAGTTTATTGCTGATTTCGAACGGCGAAATTCGAGAAGCTTTTCATGGCATGTTTACTACGGGGGGTTTTGCCAGTACCCCGCCGAGGAGGAACGTCGCGAAATAAACATTCGATGGCGTTGGTGTTATCGGGATCCGAACTCGCTCATCATGCGCCAGAGTCCAACACACTAACCACTGCGCCACGGCGCCCTCATTAGGGCGAGACTTACGACCGAAAATTGGAGTTAACGCTCTTAAAGGTGCGGTCACCGACTCCGATTTCCGGTAGAAAAATTTAATAATTTGCAGACGCTGCTTGTTCGTGTACTTTACCATGATGAAAATGTGAAAGTTTACACTCCTCCATGGAACTTTTGGTTCCATGGAGTGAGAAAGCTGTTTTCCATTTAAACAAACGACTTTGATACATCCACACATGACCATTTCAGTACTCATTTGTCGAGCAGGGCCTGAGGCGCCACCAAACAATGATAAAGAATTTAATCCGGTGCCTGCCTTGAGTTATATTAAATTAACAGCACCACTCCGAAGAGCGTTCGATTCCAAACAAAAGAAACAGCGCAATCAGGAATAATCTCAGCTAACTTGAAATGTTGTACGGCAAGCAGTTAGCCGTAGAATACGATCTTGAAGCTCGTAATCCGAACTACAGCACCACCTAAGTCTGCAAGAATGCCATCGAAGTTAAATAGCCTAAGATAACTAACAGAAGAATCAATTTTGTTGCTAACTTATCATCTTTCATTTCATATTAGTACGTTACTATTGATTACATTTTAATAAAATAAAGTACTTCACTTTCGGAACATGGCCATACAAACAGTGCACGTTCAAGCCTAACTTCATTCCAACAAAAATTTGGATACAATCTTATTAAATTCGGCAGCGTATCTAAGGTGTATGTTGTGTTTGCCCTCTTCAAACTCATAATACCTGAAATTGTCAATTGCAAGAACATCAAATAGTCAAAAGCCTACAAAGATCAAGCAACCTGCATCCGGGTATTCGTTTTCGAAGATATGGAATGTGTTCAGCTGCAATCATTGGATCCTTTTTACCATGCAGTATAAGCATGGGAGCGTCAATTTTCTTAATCTCTTGCTTGCAAAAATCTCCATTTCGGTGTTTATAGATCGCTATTTGGGCATCTATCCAGTTGGACCAGAGTTCACCGAATTGCTTCTCGCCGTACACTTTAACCATTGGTTCTCGCATGCGTTCCGACCATTTATTTATATCACGAACGCCTATATGTACATATGAACATTAATTTACAAAATATTTGTGCATGCAGTTAAGAAAAGTGCATGTATGTATGTACCTACCTTCTAAAGCCTGGACTTCAGCTTCATTCAAGTAACATCCAGCACCCCAAATGACCAATTTATCTAGTACATCTCCATGCAAACCAGCTAATATCATTGCTGTTATGCCACCATCACTCCAGCCAAGTACAGAAAACTTAGAATAGCCCAATACATTCATCAGTTGCCTAGCACTATCGGCATCTTTATGGAAAAAGTCCAAACCAAACTCTCGTTTCGGTGGTATGGATTTACCATAACCTGGCGGATCCCATGCAATGATCGTATGATTGGGTAATAATTTTGGCAGTTCTTTTATCTGAGGCGTAAAATCAGTCCATGCTGATCCGAGAGCACCTGGCATCAGCAGAACACCATTCGAACCCTCGCCCGATTGGACATAATTTATATTAACCGCTCCTACAGTCGCTTTCCGTTCGACAAAACTACTTGTATATCGTCTCAGCAGACCGACTGTGTCGCTTATTTTTCTAGTAATCACCCGGCCGTACATTGTCTCGCCTCAACCACTATATGGAAATCTGATTGAAATGTCAATTTTCTAGCCTTATCAATGGCTGAGTGCATATCAAATACAACAAACAACCAGTATATAGCACGCATGATGGAGGCAATCTAATAAACTTCAAATGACGAAAGAGAAACGATTGTAGTTCTCATTGCTCATCTGACCAGCATCCATAATTGATTAATATAAATGGTTTCCTCCTGATTTATGCAATAAATCTGCAACAACCACCAATCGGGTCAAACAAAAAATAAAGTCCGTTTCAAGATAATTCAAAAAAAGCCGCGCAAAAGCAAACATTCTATACTGATACCTGGGAACAGTTAAGGGCACGCTTACATCAAATATATTTTCCACTTACATGTTATAAGCGATGTACGCTGGTATCGAATTCATTTGCATTCAAATACTTAAGATAATAATCGATTCTCGGTCTAACTTAAGAGATATTTGTGTAACTTTAATTGCAGTAAAACAGTTTATTTATTTATTATCTTTGTCCTTTAGATTAGTTTTAAGTAGCTAGGAGGTAAATCCAATAATAGTAACTCCACGATTTGTGTATACGATTTGCTTGACGACCAAATAATGCCTAGCGTTCAAACCATACAACTTCCTTGATATGTAGACTTCATTTGCGGCGCATGCTATAGTTATTGATGAAATAATCGAAAATGAAGAAAATAAAAAGGAAAAAAGCGAATGTGAGTCGGAAAACGGAATAATTTTTCATCGGTAACATTGTTAAAGGAATTTCTTCAGAGGGTTTTCGTAATTATTTGCGGATGGATGCAGTAACATATGATGAGTTACTGAGAAAAATAAGTTCTAATGAAAAAATCAACCCAAAATTATTTTTCCTTGTTTGACGTCGTATCGTTCATTCCGCCCAAAATAGGTGTTCACTCTCTGAAGTCACAAACAGGGATAAAAGAATGAGATACCAATCTTTTGGCTTTGCGGGCATTTTGGCAACAAGCTCCTACAAAAGCGCCGTTCACACCATACGATTTGCTTGATGACTCGTGTCTGTACTGCCAATCGTCAATGTGAACGCTCCATACTGCAAGTCGATACGATTTGTAGTATGAAGTTCAGAATTTTCGACTTTTTGCCTTGCTTGTGTGGGTGCCCGTGTATGTGTAAAAGTCAGAAATTTTACTTCCATACGTATTTCACTTTTTTTTGTGATTTCGAAGCGTGAACATCAGCGGACAAAGGCCATATGACGACTAATTTAGTGACAAGTTATGGCATTTCGAAGCTTGTAGATGTAATAATAGACTATTGTTGGCGAAATTGGTGTCTACTTCCGAGCTTCGGATATATGTATGTAGCTGGCTTAAATTGGTAGTGGTCAGCAAAACTCTAAATCTTGTGGTTATAATTCCAAAAATATTTTCTACTACGCGCCACCACGATACTTCCACTTGGGAGCCGCCGGGACCGACGCCAGGCACCGAGATACCGACCGCCAGTTGCGGGAGCTCCTGTTTCTCGTGGTACCAGATTATAGCTACCGGTGGAGTTTCGCGATCGCAAGGTCACTTCCAGATGAGTCCCGCAAAGCTCGAGGTCTAGCACCTCACCCTAGAAAAACTCCCAACTTTGGAGCAAGGCAGTACTCCAGCACCTCGCCTCTTACAGCAGGCATGCCTTTCATTCTCCCCATTTTGTAACAGCTCGGATGTATATTTAAAAAAAAACAGGGGTAACGATATTCACGACACAAATTCTCTCTTACAAATGAATTCTATCAAACTTGCAGTATAGTGTGAACGCTACGTACTTTTGATTGTCAAAAAAATCGTATAGACAAATCGTATGGTGTGAACGCCGCTATACGCGTTGCGGTTTGACGGCGTCTTGACTATGTCATTCTGCCTTGTTCCGACGTCTTGACTCTTAAGTCAAAAGCGTAATTTTTAAAGCGGCCTCTAGACGCTCAATATTATTGTGCAAAATATTGCACAATTTTATTGGCTTGCTGCCCCAGACGGTTCAATATTTTTCCCAATAATTTAATTGCCGCTCTGTATTAAAAGTCAAAAGCGTTTCGATTTTCCTCAATATATCGCACAATCTTGCAATATTATCTACAGACGAACAATAATATTGTGCAATATTAAATATAAATATAAATGTGCAATATTAAATATTGCACAATATTATTAGGCGTCTAGGGGCCGCTTTAATTACAAAAGCAACAACCAACCCCTGGGGGATCAACGGGCAGACGTACGAAAGCTTGGTATCTAATTCTTTATCCCTGGTCACAAGCAGAGATAAAGAATGAGATACTAATCCATTGGCTTTGACAGGCACTTTGACAGTTGCACCTACAAACGCGTTGCGGTTTGACGGCTTCTTGACTACGTCATTCTCCCTTGCAGCGACCATTTTGCCACGACTTGACTCTACACATCGACGTCTTGAGACTATGATTTTGCTAGTCAAAAGCGTCGTTTTTGGATGGAGAATAACACGTATAGTATCGGTGTGTATTACAAAAGCAACAACCAACCGAGGATCAACGGGCAGACGTACGAGAGATTGGTACCTTATTGTTTATTCCTGGTCACAAGCAAAAGTGAAAAGATGCTTTGAAGTTATATGACAACTGTTCGCACTATACAATGAGTCGATCAAGCAAGTCAAAAAGTTGCAAAAATTGAACTTCACACTCGTTCGTTCACACTCTACGATTTGGCCCATCAAACAAGATTATCAAGCAAGTCGTACAGACAAATCGCAGAGTGTGAACGCCGCTATTGTCTTTCTTAGTAGATCTAATACAAACAAAAATCTTAATGAAAAAAAAGAGAATTGTAAAAATGTATCTTCCCTTTCTCAAAGGGACTCATTACTTGTGTAATCTTTTTCTCTTCTGGGTTCATCCTTACTTACAATAGCATCTCAGAAGAGTCAAAAATATATATTTTTTTTAGGTACATATGTACAGCAGAAGTTCGGAAAAGTTGACTCTCAGAAAAGTTTTCTATACAGAAAAGTTGACCAACTTTTAGATACCATACGCTAACCTTAAAAGTTGACTTTTGGTCAACTTTTTAGAGCGTGACTCTTGTCACATTAGTAAACTTGGACTAAGCGATGCTCAAGTGTACAATGAGGATGAATCAGGTTTATATTGTCGCTTGTTACCTCAGAAAACCTACGTTGCTGCAACTGAAAAAACAGCACCTGGCCGAAAAAACCCCAAAAGGGCGAATCACATTTATGTTGTGTGCAAACGCTGATGGTTCACACAAAGTAAGCCCAATGGTGATTGGCAAATCTACAAAACCGCGCTGTTTTAAAGGCTTCAAAAATCCGGTAATTTAATTTATTTCGCCATCAGCTTGGATGACATTAAAACTGTTATATGACCGGTTTCATGGTTCGTTCGTAAAAGAGGTAAACAGGGCTTGTACATATCAGTCTTACAAATTCAATATCAATAATATGTATGTATGTAGTTTCTTATTTAGGTTCGTCGCTTTTTAACTGAAAACAATTTAACGTCGAAAGCAATTGTATTAATTGACAATTGCACAGCGCACAAACCTATCGAATTGCTTAAAACTAATGATGGTAACATTTCAGCGCTTCGTCTACCCGCAACTGTTACAGCAATTTCGCAGCCGATGGACCAGAATCCCATTAAGTTGGTCAAATTAAGCTATCGTTACAAGCTTTTGTGCAATGTTGCGGCCCCAGAAAATAGTATGCTAATAGAAGCTTTGTTAAAAACACATAACATTCACGATAGTATTTTGTGGCCCAAATCTGCTTGGGATGGACTGTATGTATGTATGTATGTATATTGGCGTTACAGTCCATGAAGGACCTGAGCCGAGCTTCTCTCAATCACCCATGTTGTGTGTGATTTATTTTTTCACACAGGTGAAAGGGACCTACAGTTTAATGCCGATTCCGAACGGCGAATTTCGAGAAGCTTTTCATGACAATTTTACTACAGGGGGTTTTGTCAGAACCCCGCTGAGGAGAAACACCGTGAAAACACGTTCGATGACATGGCTGTGTCGGGATTCGATCCCGTGTCATCGGCGTCAGAGGCCAACACACTACCCACTGCGCCACGGTGCTCTCTCATGGGCTGTAACGCCACCAAAAATAAAAGAAGAATTAATCCCAATAAAATAAGACTATTTATGAAAAAAATACTAATTTTGGTCAGATCTTGAAGTGTCCAGAAAAGTTGACTTTTCGGAAAAGTTGACAAGCTCTGGGACATTTCGATCAACTTTTTCGAACTTCAACTGTACTATAGTTAACAAATAACATGTGGCACTGCAACCTGTATAGATCTCTTTTGCCTGCTAGCCGATCAGACGAGGAGTTTTTCCATTTCCTTAATAAAGTTGAGAATGTCTCTCGTAGGTGCTGAGATGTCCCCCCGGGATCACAATTTCACCGAGAAGGATACGCTTCCTTAGACGGCAAAGGGCCGCATAATCACATAGTATATGCCGTACAGTTTCTTCGTCCTCAAGACAGAGTCGACATTCAGTTTGAGACGAAAGGTTAATTTTATTGAGATGATATCTCAGACCACAGTGTCCCGTAAGGTAGCTGACTGAAATGCGACTTATTTGAAATACTTGTATGTATTTAAAATGCAAAATACCCATTTGACAACCTTGATAATAACAATGAGCAAGATGATTAGTCCTGAATGAGTTTCATGAACCTCAAAGAAGTGACTTATACCAACTCCCCAACCACGAGAGATGAGCAAACCCATACCTTACATTTGATTCCAACACGGGACATCGATAAAGTCAGATTTAAAAATAATTCATACCGGAAACTACATGATGCGGCTGTGGCTAAATGCCAGGCTCTTTAGAAGCGCTAGGTCCATCTACGGTTGTGTGTATTAAATACACACTCGTTAATGTAGGAATTTACCGTCGACGCAGGTAAACCTAGAGCGGGTTCGGGTCCTCAGAAGCTCTCCTCTGAACCCATTCTGGCGAGTTCATCAGAGATCTCATTTCCTGGGATCACAGAGTGGCTTGGAACCGATACAAGCCTTAATGAATTTAGTCTGCCAACTCTGTACAAGAAGGACTTGAGTTCAAACACTAATTTGGAGCTAGTTAAGGGGTTATACACAGCTTTTAGTGCAGCTTGACTGTCACTACAGACGCATATTCTTTCCCCTTCTACCTGTGCTTCACAACATAGTGCGTGGCCATTAGGATTGCGTATAACTCTGATTGGAAGACAGACTCATATTTTCCTAAGGAGAAGTGCAGTCGGATGTTTTCGCGCTCCGGTCCAGCATCGGACCCCCACCCAGACCTGGAGCCCTCCGTGAAAATGCGAAGGCTACCCCTTCCAGGTTCAGTATCCAGCCATAGCCAATCCTGATGCCTTGGAAACTCGACTGTGAAATTACGGCGCAGTAGGATAACGGGCGTCAGAAGGCATGTCCATGAGACAGGGGTCGCAGGACAATTTTTGAGTAAGCACGCCGTTATTCCTATGGGAGTTATACCAAAAGCCATTTCTCTTAAGACAAGACATGGCTTTCAGAGCACACCCTCTGATAAATATATCAAGAGGTGGAAGGTTCATCATAGCATCTAGAGCAGCGCCCGGCGTGCTGGGGGAGGCCCCCGTGCAGCTGAGACAAACCGTTTTTGGAATTTGGTGGAAGAGGCTACGACGTGTTTGGGTTTTAGTCTGTTCCACCAGACAGCCGAGCCATATGAGAGGTCAATTGCCGTGTAGATCCAGAGGACCTTTGACGGCGATAAGCCCCATGTTTTGCCAAAAGCTCCTTTGCATTGCCAGAGAGCTGACAACGCCTTGGTGGTTTTTGACTCAACATGCTTTGACCAGAGAAGTTTGCTATCTAAGATGACTCCTAGATACTTAGTCTCCTTGGATATCGGGATGGAAGTGCCTTTTAGTACCAGCTGAGTCACGTCAGTATTTTTCCTCCTTCTTGTAAGGAGAACGACATCGGTCTTAAGAGGACTGACTGACAGTCCATTTTTGGTACACCAATCATCGATCACAGAGGGCGCCGTGGCGCAGTGGTTAGTGTGTTGGACCCTGGCGCACGATGAGCGAGTTCGGATCCCGATAACACCAACGCCATCGAATGTTTATTTCGCGGTGTCCCTCCTCGGCGGGGTACTGGCAAAACCCCCCATAGTATAAACTTGCCTTGAAAAAGCTTCTCGACTCACGCTGTTCGGAATCGGCAATAAACTGTTGGTAACTTTCACCTGTGTGAAAAAATAAATCACACACAACATGGGTGATTGAGAGAAGCTTGGCTCTGGTCCTTCATGGGCTGTAACGCCAACATACATACAATCATCGATCACATTTAGCGCCGCCTGTGCTTTGAGACGGACAATCGCTAAACATGAGCCGACAGAAAGAATGGCGACATCATCCGCATAGGCCTGGACATAAATTCCAGAGGCATTGATACCATCAAGCAGAGAATCGACCACCATGCACCACAACAGCGGAGACAGGATGCCACCTTGCGGGCAGCCCATGCTTACGCCAGATTTGACATACTGGTCAAGGCCTGCATCAGCGGTCAATGTCCTGTGCATGAGCCTTGCTTTGATCCATAGGGCCATTGCTTCATGATGTCTGGCAGCGTTGCACATGCTTTCAAAAGTTGTGTTATCAAAAGCTCCCTCAATGTCGATGAAAATGCCCAGCGCGTACTCATTCCTTTCGAGCGCGCATTCAATTCGCCCAACTAGGTTCTGAAGCGCAGTCTCGCAGGATTTTCCGCGCTGGTAAACATGTTGCATCTCCGAAAGAGGGTGCATTCGAATGGCAACTTTGCGCACGTGCAACTCTACCAGTCTCTCCATGCTTTTCAGCAGGAAGCTCTTGGCAAGTGAGTAGTCCTCTTTTCCTATTTTGGGAATGAGGATCACTTTCACTGTGCGCCAAGGAATGGATATGTGAGCAAGTGCTAGACTAGCAGTGAAAATTCTTTTCAAAGTAGGAAGCAGCTGCCTTATACATTTTTGCAGCATAACAGGATATATCCCGTCGGTACCCGGCGATTTGAAGCCGTCGAAGGATGGCACAGCAAATTCAATGGCTTCAGTCGTAACCACGCGCGACAGTTGCAGTTTCCCTTGAAGGAGTGTGCAACGAGCCGATGTCGATCTGATTTCTCGGGAAATGAGTCTCAAACAGTAAACTAAGAGTTTCCGCTTTAGACTCAGTAAAGGCACCATCAGATTTTCGGAGTGCATCCAGCTTTGCCGGTTTTCACCGGATGAGGACTAACCTGATAGTCGCACTCCTATAAGAATCGTTCTTCGATTTACGAATAAGTTTCTTATATTCTTTCTGCGTCGACCGATAGTTGTTCCAGTAATCTTCCGAATTCGATTTGAGCGATCTATTCAGAAGACTTCTGGCTTCCCTGCGAAGACTGGAGCTCGGCATTCCACCAGGGGACCAATTTCCTGTAAAGGGGTTTGCTGACAGGACATGCGAGTTCAAAACAACTGGTGATGACGCTATTCAGATTATGAACAGCGAGTGGATTTCTCAAGCTCCTCTCTAAACCGTACCCAGTCCGTCCTTATCGGATTCCGTCTATTAATAGAGCATTTGTTCAGGAGCCGTATAAATATTTTAAGCATAAAATATACAACTCTCATATTTGACTAATAAAAAAAGAGAAATGATTGCCGTATCACATACTGCGTTAGCGCTAGCTTTGAGTGACGTTTAACATTCAACACAGGCAATTCAAATGAAAGTACGAACTTCACGTAACAACGCATACAAAAGTCCAACACGTTGAAAATTTATGTGCGTTTTGACAATTCTCGTCATTTGACTGTGTTGACGAAAAAGACGTTTGTTATTTTTGAGAGTTTTGATATGAAAACGGCTGATGAGTTTGAAATGTCACTTCCACGCCTGTTTGAAGTATTTTTCGCGTGAAGTAAAAACGCAATTCACTAACGCAGTATTGTGACTTAGCTCTAATTTTTGTCTATTTTGAATTAAGTGTAGATGGCAAACTTCAGCTGGTATTCCATTTTGTTCGGGATTACGAGAACCCATGTCGATCGAGAGGACATTTTCGGTAAAACTTTTAAAGAAATCGATTACAAGTTTCAATGCAGTCGCTACCTTGGACTAATGATATCGTAAAAAATACGAGACAAAACATATACAGCGACCAATCAAATCGCTCGTTCTATCTCTTCGCCTTACGGAAGTGGTAACAGATTGCACAAGCGTTCCCAAGCTGTTGCAATGGTCGAATTTCTATCCATTCTCGTGAAAATCGTTGCCGAGGAAGGTCGCGTCTGTTTCTCTGTTTGAAATAATTAATACAATTGCTTTCACAGCAAGTTCTTGAAAGTAAATTTTACATCAAAAGGTAAGAATTTACCTCTCCTTCGGTAGTTCGAGTTTTCCTTTGCTCGTGTATTTCCTACTACACCACAGTTACAATATCGTTTAATCATTTTTTTTTCTTTCTCGAATTTGGCGTATGTTTGAGATCGAATATGGCGGTGAAAGAAAATTTCCCACTTTTATGTCATCTTTCGAAAATGGGAACATATTTTTATTTACAAATATCAAAACTTAATTTGTGTTGATTTTTTGCTTCCAATTTTTCGGTTTTAAAAGTTTTCAAATTTTGCGAGGAGGAAAGAGAACATGTAGAAAGTGGGTGAAACGCAGACGCGTTAATGCATTGATCGATTTTTTTTTTTTTGTTTGCAGAAAACCTTGCAGTAGGCGTTTTGATTCTGGAAAGAGTTAAATGAGTCGTCGATATGGCGGACGACGAGCAGTTTTCATTATGTTGGAATAATTTCAACAGTAATCTTTCGGCCGGTTTCCATGAGTCATTATGCCGAGGAGATCTTGTGGATGTGACGCTGGCGGCAGAAGGTCAATTTGTAAAAGCCCATCGGCTTGTGTTGTCTGTGTGCTCGCCCTACTTCCGCAAAATGTTCACACAAATGCCAGCCAACCAACATGCGTTCGGTGAGTAGAAACTTCTTTCAAGCCATCATATATGTACGTTTGAATGCTCATTAAAACGCTTTGTGTATGTATACGAAACTAGTTTTCCTGAAAGATGTCAGCCATTCGGCGTTGAAAGACCTCATACAGTTTATGTATTGTGGAGAAGTTAATGTAAAGCAAGAAGCGTTACCTGCATTTATAAGCACAGCTGAAGCGCTGCAAATAAAAGGTTTAACAGATGTAAGTAACTCTTTTTTCATTTTTATACATATATGGTGAGATGTGCATACATAATACATATTTCGTTTATTTAGAGCGATCCTGCGCCTTCGCAATCTCCGGCAAAACCATCTACACCAGCGCCCCAGCAAGCGCCGCCCGCCCAAACAATAGCACAGACACTTACGTCGCCCCGCGTAAGACAAAGAAGTAGTACAAGCCGGTCATATAGAATCGAGACAGACGATTCGGATGACAAGACCACCCAAATTGTTTTACAAGCAACAGCTGTGCAACAGCAAACCCAACCCACAATAGTACAACAAACCAGCGCATCTACGAATGTAGTCAATCAAAAGAGATTGGCAACGCGAAGTATAAGCGCGCCGCATACGAAGCGAGTGAAGAATTCCACCGATCCCCTGGAAGCGTCCGAACCCACACAAATATCAGTACAGACAGTTACTGAAAGTAAAGCGGCCAATGAAGCTGAATTCATCGATTTGCCCATTGAAATGCCGACCAAATCAGAACCTGATTACGCTGAGGAGGCTGGAGAAGTTGAGACTGCCGAACAGGAAGCAACATACGTTGAAGATGATTCGTATGGCGAGATGAAATACGACGAGAGTTATTTTACGGAAAATGAAGAGGCCGGCGCAGCGACGGGCGGTGCTGGTGGCGCGACAACATCAACAGCTGTGGTGAAACAATCGTTTGTAGATACTTCGTATGTGGAACAATCTGATCAGCCTGCAAGCGAAGCACAGGGTTAGTTGATAATTTTCAATTTTATTTTACTATTGCAAAGGCATGGTTTTCGGTTCAATGGTATGCTTTTACGTGAACTAACGAATATTTCCCACAGTTGGATGGATGTTTCCTCTTAATTCTTAAATCCCAAATCTATCGCATCCATATAAACCGCAAACCATGTTGTTTGAGCGAATTAAATGAGAATTCTAAACGGGTTTTCCGTATTTCTATGTTGCTGCCAAGGTTTCGAATTCTCGTTTGTTCTCCTACACTTTAGAACTTTTCAACATATTCTATTTTACATTTACAAATTTAGTATATAATTAAGAAACAAAGAGTCAAGTACGCAACTTGCTAAGTTTCGGGGTAAAGCAGTTGTACACCGGGAGAAAAGGAAGCGTTTCGGTTTCGTTTGCGCGCGTTTTTATTTATCTATTTTTTGTTGTATGTCGTGGATGTAAACGCGCAACGAGGATGTCGCGTCCATCGTGTGTTTTTGTATAGTTTGCGCCCAATTACTCCTCGCTTTGACTCGTTTAATATTTAAATTGCAAAATACGATTTTTAATATGCGATTGACTACCGTCAGTGGTAAGCGCCTTCTCGGGGCTAAAGTGAGTTATGCAAAGTTTTTTACATACGTGCGCACTATAGTATTGGTTTTGTGATTGTGTGAAATTATATTGAGGGATGGAAGACCAGGCAAGGCCAAACGCTGAAAGATGCTGATGATACACTACCCTGGATAAATTTGGAAAACGGTGGGTATACTTTAATTTACTTATGATCATTTATTCTGGTTATGTACATATATCAGTACTGCTTTATGAAGCCTTCCGGTGCTCTTACGACGAAATTTCTTGTTTCGCGAACGCGCGGTGTATTTGAGTTATTAGTGTTTAATACATTGAGATAATTAGACGGGGTAAGTATATGAAATGCACTAAATTCATACAGAAATAAGAAGCATCATGCATGCCGCCTGATCGTGCTAAAAGTGTCATGTCAAATGTACTACAGCATGATTAAAATTCGCTAAGCAAGCGGTCTCCACTCCCATTTCTTGAAAACTGCATGTTGTGTTTATTTCAAAAACACATGTTGGCCTCTATCGAAATTAGCATTAAGAGATAACATTACTTTCATCGCCACCGCTCCACGATGTTATAACTGATCGCATTTGCTTAACCAAAGCCCCCGGTGCTAATAAATTGTAGTAAAGTTTGTATGCTCATATTCATACATATTGGTGTCGGTGTACGTGCAAGATCATTTAAACTTTCAAGAGCTGTTGGGCTTACATATATTACAAACACAAGTTGTACATAGGGAACATTATAGATGAACGAATCATGGGGAATGGTTTAATATCGAATCTGAGTTAGGCATTTAGACTCGGGAACAAGGTAATCCAGTTCCATAACAAAGTCGTTGCACCACATATAATCTTAAGTTGGAAGTGTACCATATTAAAAGGAATAAAGGCTCATCCAACTATACTTAAGCCTCAAACTTTGTGAATAACATCCAGTGTAAGATGTATGATGTTGGTGACATTAATTTTGAAACGTGATTACTATACACTTGCGCACTGTAGCGTCCTAGTTTACCTCCGACTCGTATAATACTGTGTTAAAATCGGGCGTTGGGTAAACATGCTTGTGGCGTGCTCGTTAAATATATCGGTGGTTGATAAGCGAGGGAAAGTGGACTTCGGGTTGAAAGTAGTGCGGTTTTGATGCACTAGTTTGTATGCATATAATGTATATCAATTGCTCATTTTTCATAGTGTAGGGTGGAGATTTTGGGGTTTTAGCGATTTCTCACGTTATGTCGGTTCATTGAATGTTGACCAAGACAAACTGATTGGTTGTGTGGTAAGTGAGCAAGTGCATATGTAAACGTATAAGAAACTGGTGTTTATTATCCTATTACTCAGGAAAAAAAAATGTTACGAAGCAGTCTGATTTCATGTACGAAGTTATCGTTGAGCCTGTATTCATGAAAACGCATTTAGAAAGACATAATTTTTGGAAGCTAGTGCCATTCAATTCTAGCGGCAGCCATGCACCCTTATCCTCGTTTTCGACGAAAAAAAAGGATAACTGCATTCTTCTCGCTGCGATTGTCGCTTGCAGATTTTATTATCGTTGAATAGTACCATTCGGCATTCTAGAAATTCGCGAAACGTCAAAGAAAAAAGGATGTGTTTTGTCGGTTTGTTTTGATTAGACCGACCTTAGCCATGCGAGAGAAGGGTGGGTATTTTTCTCAAGTTCTTTACATTCATTTAAAAACAAAGTAAGTCGACCCAATTTTAATTAAAATGGTTTGCTTCTACAAATAAAATGTAAATTAGTAATCAAAACCAATTTGGAATACTATTTGCTCATATGGGGAAAAATCCTTATTTGGCGACAGGATTCTACAAGAGGATACTTTATATATTATAAGCCCTCCAACAAGGGATGCAGATGGCAAGAGGTGTAGTTTTGCATAATTTGTTCCCTCTTACACTATCGGTGTTGAGTGATACCCAATAAAACGTCACTTGATCGAAAGTGTATACCACGTATAGGAAAATGACTTGCGAAGGTGGTCTGAAAAGCTTCTGGCCTCAACGTGGAGATGGCTGCACTCGTCCCTGAAAGTTAGTAGTAGTTGTGCATCTTCTGACAGTTACAAAATATTTCAGCCATTTTGGACGTGTAGTTTTTATTTGGCAGTCGTTTGAGTGTTTTGTGAAAATGGGAAAAATTGAATGTCGAGCTGTCAAAATCAAAGATGGGTTGGACTATACATGGGGATTGCACCATCATCTATCACTGACATTTTGGGCAACTGAATATAAACGTAGCCATGAGCTTGGGAGACTACGAACTTCCAAAAATTTAAACTGGCGATAACGTCGCTAAAGGACCAAATAGTGCTAGGCGACCCACGAATTAAAGCTTGAACCGTATTTGTGCAGACTGGCGGTATTCATATGAGAAGTTGGTTGCTATATTCGCTCCTATTCCCGTTGTCGTTTTTGACTAAAAAAAAAAAAACGACACGGCTGAATGCACATTCTCTGTCGTTTTTTCGATGCGATTGGTCGCAACGAACGTCGTTTTCTTGTCGTTGAAGGGTACCGTTCGCCATTCTCTAAAAATTCACGACACGACAAAGAGATAAGAACGACGATTTCTGTCGCGTTGTTTTCATCAGACGATTTTAACCAGGCGAGAGAAATTAAGGGTTTTTCTGCAGTACACATTTATTTAAATAGAAATTAATAAAAATTGATTCAGTTTTAATTAAAATAGTTTGGTTCGATGTATAAAATGAAAATCAGCAATCAAAAACTATTCGAAATGCTGGTTGCTTATATGGAAAAAAAAATCCTTATTTGGCAAAAGGATTGTCGGAGTCTACACGAGGGCTAAAATAAGTGTCAAAGAGAGGGTAAGTGAAACAGAAATACATTGTCCCTTATTCCACGGCGCTTTTTTAATACAGCTTGAAATAAGTGCGAAAGAGATGGTCAGTGAAACAGAAATACATTGGCACAGTCACGCGCGGGTAGCTACTTCGTGGGGTTTTTTTTTGACATTTCCTTATCTCCTTTTCTTTGTTTTGCGATGTCGCTTCACTCCTGTTTCTGACTTGGAAGTTTACGTTTGGATACCATTCTACTTTTCAAACATCACCACAGGCAACGAAATTGAAATGTGAAGCGAAATGTCAAAAAACAGGCACGCGCAGAAAAGCTCCGTGTGGACGCATCCTCAAATTGGAACGTAGGTTCAAAAGAAAAAGGCGCAAAAAGAAAGCCCTCGTGTAGACTCCGGCATTCCACAAGGGGATTAACAAAACAGGCTTTAAAAGAGAATGGGACTCCCTTGCTGTCACTTCAAATAGTCTTGGCCCTCCAATAAGAGATGCAGGTGGTGGCAAGAAGTACAGTAGTTTGTATTTGAAAGCCGTTTTTGGTAAACGAAAATACCCTTCGAATCTAAAAGAAAGGGTTCGTCTTCTTGTTTGGTGGCGTTACAGCCCGTGAAGGGCCAGGCGCAAGCTTCTCTCAATCACCCATGTTGTGTGATTTATTTTTTTACACAGGTGAAAGGGACCTACAGTTTAATGCCGGTTCTGAACAGCGTGAGTCGAGAAGCTTTTTCATGGCAGTTTTAACAGTACCCCGCGGAGGAGGAATGCTGCGAAATAAACATTCGATCGCGTTGGCTACAAGATGGAGGCGGGTGAGGGTAGTGGAGTCGACTCCAAGGAGCTTAACCCCGATCTATTATTTAGACTCCCAAGCCACTATAGTGTGTAACAAGCGAAAATAACAGCGATATCGGAGGCCCTTGTATGGTTTAGGAACAATGTAATATCCGTTAATGAAGAGATGGCTGAACAGTTCAACATACAACTACTGTGGGTTCCCGGGAATGGGGATATTTCAGGAAACAGCGCGGTCGACGAACTCACAAGGTTAGGGTCAAGCACACTTATCCAACCTCCAGAAATTTAAAAATACCAGTACGCTCGAGGGCGTTCGTGGCGCAGTGGTTAGTGTGTTGGACTCTGACGCAAGATGAGCAAGTTCGGATCCCGATAACACCAACGCCATCGAATGTTTATTTCGCGGCGTCCCTTCTCGGCGGGGTACTGGCAAAACCCCCCATATTATACTTGCCAAGATAAAGCTTCCCGACTCAAGCCGTTCGGAATCGCCATTAAATTGTAGGTCCCTTTCACCTGTGTAAAAAAAAGTAAATCACGCACAACATGAGTGATTGAGAGAAGCTTGACTATGGCCCTTCGTGGGTTGTAACGCCACCAAAGCAAGTAAACTCGGTAAAGCACATAGAACGTCAAACCATAGAGGCTATCAACCTTCAATGGAACGAAAGTAACATCGGTTTTATCACTAAACAAATCTGGGCTAAGTTAACCTTACGACGGACCAGGGACCTTGTGGCAACCAAAAAGCAAACCTTAAGCACCTTAGTGGGTGAGAAGGAAGGTCCCTCTATTGGGAATGGAAAGAGGATCTACCTCGGCGTGCCCTTCTACGATAACTTCTGAGCTAGCAGATATGAAAATAGTTCAAATAGATCACTTCATCAGAAGCATTGATTGATTTTCAGGTGGCGGATCTAGGTAATATGATCCATGTGGTATCACAATGGGCCGATTTCGTGTGGCGTATGACGCCACTACAACCTAATCTAAAATTGTTTTTTGACGTCTTCAACAATAAGCTTTAGTCTTAAAGATTCAATGAATGAAAAAGAACGTCGCGATGCAGTAAATAGTTAAATGGCCTTTAACACCGGGAAGAAATGTCATAAATATGGCACTGATAAAACACGCTTTCAAGAAAGGCACACAATTCAACTTTCGATGTTGGTATTGTATATAACGAAATACAAAATCCCCTCCCCTATATATATACTTAGATAGGTGGCGCTATAGCCCGGTGTGAACCTGGGCTTCACCAGCTTGTACGGTCTTTTGCCACCTGTTTCCAGCGACGTACTCGCAGTTGCTTCAAGTCCCCTTCCACCTGTGTGCACCACCCTAGATTCGGTCGTCCTCTGCTGCGTCGTCCCTTGGGAATAAATTTAGACTCTCCGGACCGAAGTTGTGTTATTCATTCGCTCTACATGGCCTAGCCATCTTAGACGTTGGATCCGAAGACATCATGTCAGACATGTCTCTGTACAGCCCGTAAAGTTTGTCACTGTATCTTCTCCTTTATACAAAAGGAATCATAGACGCAGTATGTTCCTCTCGAAACGATCAAGGGCTTTCGTTAAAGTCCAGGCCTCTGCGCCATAGAGAAGGACCGGGATGATTAAGGTTTTGTGGGAGCACCATGGCGTAGTGGGTAGTGTGTTGGCCTCTGACGCAGATGACACGGGATCGAGTCCTGACACAGCCATGTCATCGAACGTGTTTCTCACGGTGTTTCTCCTCAGCGGGGTTCTGACAAATCCCTCTGTAGTAAAATTGTCATGAAAAGCTTCTCGAAATTCGCCGTTCGGAGCCGGCAATAAATTGAAGGTCCCTTTCACCTATGGGAAAATGAAATCACACACAACATGGGTGATTGAGAGAAGCTCGGCTCAGGTTCTTCATGGACTGTAACGCCAACATACATACATAGCGCAACCTTGGTCGTTCGAGAGAGGGGTCTACTTCTCAATTGCCTCTTGAGCCCAAAGAAGCAGCGGTTGGCAAGAGTAATTCTGCGTTTGGTCTCAGCGCTGGTCAGTAGTGAGCCAAGGTAGACAAAGTCCTTGACCACTTCGAATTTGTAACTGCCACTTGTGGCGTTCTGGCCGAGGCGTCGGTATTGTGCGTCGTTTTTGATTGACGGCATATACTTCGCTTTACTGCCTGAACACAATGAGGTCGCTATCTCGGTCGGCTGTCAGAAGTTAGATGTACGTAAATCCCATAATGTAAACACAATAATGTCGCGGTCGCTGTCTCGGTCGTAGGGTGTGTCGCGCGAGTTGGCAAACTTTTAACTCGGTCGTACGACATTGTGACAGCTGTGTAGAAAAAAACAAAACACAAGGAAATCTTCAAGTCGGCGGTTGACGGCTCGTTGTAAGTACAGGGGGTCTCAAAAAAAAGTTTTTATTTAGTGGATCGGTTAAAAACGAAGTAAACATCCTATCGAAAACAATTTTATTTATCATTAAAGTTCACAACTTGGGAATTTATTTCTTAAAAATAATGTCATCTAAATGTAAGCCCTCGCGTTCGCGACAGCCATTTAATCGAACAGCAAAATTGTTCATTACAGCTCCGCGCGCTTCCGAATCGAAAGGTCGGGTTCACTGCGAACAGACTGATTAACGTTCTTTACGTTTTCTTACGTTATCGATGACCTTGACCGTCCAGATTTTGGTTGATTTTTCTAGTGTTGAACCAGTCTCTTCAAACTTTTTTTCCCATTTTCGAATGAGAGGAATGCTTGGCGCATCCCTTAAATGGCGTGAAATTCGAATATTGCAGAATTTTCTACGTGCCACAGTCGCCGAATCACCGTTTTTGTAAAACTCTCGCACGCACAACGCGCAGTCTGCACCCGAGAAACGCTCCATAGCGAGTGAATTCTCAAGAGCCAGGCTACTGATTGACATACCTCCCGCGCCCCACGGATTCATTGCGACCATGCAATAGCTAAACAAATGTAAACTTTCTTTTGAGACACCTTGTATATGGACAAGGGTGAAAACAGTTGTTAAAATTTGACGTAACAAAGCGACCTCATTGTGGGAGAGATTTCGCCAATCCTAGCCACAGCAATGCCGACTGCGACGGAGACAGCGACTGCGACCTCATTGTGTTCAGGCAGTTATCCTCGTCAGCCGAAAAACCCATTTCAGCCGCTTCTACCTCAATGCTTCCGAACGCTTCATTGACGACTTGAAATAGTATTAACATTCATATGTGTAAAGATACATATAGACAAATAAATCACACATATCGTATATAAATTAGGTAAACTTCTTCTTCTGGCGTTACAGCCCATGAACGACCAGAACCAAAATTCTCTCAATCACCCATGTTGTGTGTGATTTATTTTTCACACGGGTGAAAGGGACCTACAGTTTTAATGCCGGTTCCGAACGGCGTGAGTCGAGAAGCTTTTTCATGGCATTTATACTACGGTTAAAACTAGGCTCAATAAAATAAAAGCCCACATTCTCTTGGCTGTGTTTCAGATGTACGCTACTTCCGAAGAAAATCGCAGTATTTTATCGAAACTCAAGAATAGATAAACTTTATGAACAGCGGCAAATGGGGATACAGTGCCATCTAGACGTGTAATCCATCAAAGCAATTAGAATTAAACGTACTAGAGCTGGGAGATGTCAAGTAGATTTCGTGTTGATGTCAAATGGTGTCGGGCCGAGCGTTGCTTGCTCGCGCTAATTTATTTCTAAATCTGTGTTCTTGGCAATATTGAGTGGTGATTTGTAATTGTTATTGAAGTTGAACTGACAATATATCTGTGTGGATAATCAATAAACCAAAATGGCTGTTTTCTAACACGTAATCTTGGTTCATAATCTGGCTCAATGAACTCGGGACACGAGTGTGCTCAAGATGCCAAATCTCTAGTGAAATACGCATTCCATTTATACAAGCTTAAGTGTTGATTGACCTTGCTTTTATTAATGGTCGCATTTTTGTTTGGTAAGACTAAATAAATTTTAATTTCGATTCTTTTTTGTTGTAGCTGGCAATTAGTGCCATAGCGGACCAAGAAATGAAATGAAATAAACGTAAAAAAAAAAACAAATGTACTCGGTGACCAAATAAAAGCATTGAAAAACAAAAGACCGAAATGTGTTTTAATTTAGTTTTCCAATTATGCATTTAAATAAGTAAGAAAAGCAAAACAAAATACTAAAGAAATGAAGTGAATTGGATTTGATTCGTTCTTACGTTTTTGTTTACTGCTTTTAGGTCGAATTAGTTTCATTCGCAGCCAAAAGAAGAATGCTCAGTTAGTATACAATCGATATATTTACAACAAAAAACTGACACAGGCAAATGGGCATACGACATGGCGTTGTATCGATGTCTTGAAAAGCAAATGCAAAGCAGTGGTCATAACAAAAAATAATATGTTGGTAGCAGCAAGGCGAGAACATAATCATATTGATCATGCATCCCGTATTGGTCATCGGCCGCTCTACTCCGTTGAGGAGGAACTTGGAGAATATATTGAGATAAAAGCAGATGATCCAAAGTTGGCTGACATAATAACCGTGTCACCGATCGAAATCGACAAAAACAATTTCAGAATATATGTACCGCGAAGTAAACCTAAAACAGCCACGGTCTAGCTGATGACCTTTTTCTCATATGCAAAGAAGAAAAGTACATTTTGGTGAATTAATAAATTTTCAAATTGAGAGTCAAATTCTTCTTTTTTTGTTTTTTCGAAAATCCTTAATCATAGTTTCATTATTCCGAACTATTTATGTACTATCTGTGCACAATTCCGAACTGATACACATTTTGTTTTACTCATTACACGCTCATTTCAGATAGCAAATTAATATTTATTGAGAGTCCTTGGTCGACGCCCTGTCTAATACTCAATAATAACTACTTGTATAATTGTCATAGTAGAAAAAACGGAAAGGAATATTGGAGATGTCACAACTATTCCAAGAAGCAACAGTCTGATAGATGCCGTTCACGTTGCGTACTTGAAAATGGTAAACTTAAATCATGTACAGGCGGTCCACACAATCATCTACCGCATGCAGAGAAAATACAGAAAATGCTGCAAAGGAATCGAATGATAGCCGGCAGAAACAGTGGTCGTAACACTTCGGCGTCCGATATTACACGGCTATCCCAACAAATTCTAATAAGTCAACAGATGAAAAACCAATCAGGTCGACTCGGAATTGTACAGTCTGATAATTTCATTTGCTTTAACAAGCTGTAATATGTACATATATAGCTGAGCATCTTTTCTTGTGTAGCTTAGAGAATAGTCTCCCAGGTAATATCGCCGGTAGAGTAAGTGAAGATTGAAAATAAAGAATAAATGTAAAAAAAAAGAAACAAGTAGTGCTTTGATATACTATTGTTATTGACTATTATTCATATCTAGAGGAGTAGTATTACCTACATTTTTGAGCAAATATTAATTATTGTTTTTGTTTTTAGCGAAAGGCGATGAGGTCATTTTCTTCGTGCGAAGCCGTTGGGGACGTAAGTTATTGGTTTACAATAACTATACATTCACATCGAATAAACGAATTTATGCGACAAATACAACGTATTGGCGCTGTACGTTCTCGAACTCACGGAAACAAGTGCCTTGTGTAGCACGCTGCACCACACGGCAAGGGGTCTTAATAAATTGTCTTGGAGTTCACAATCATCCGCCAATACCATCACGAATTTCATCCGAAAAATCGATATCATGTGACTACAGCATTGAAGATCCTTAAAATAATTGCATAGCTCTTGTTTGATAATAAAACGCAATGTTCTCAAACATAAACTACAATTGTTTTGATGAAACAAATAAAATTGTCAACAATTGTTTGTTGTTTTTTTGTTTCTTGCTACATAATTCACCTAATCGAACTTTATTTTTAGATAACACCAAAGTAGTTGATCAAAATCGTGTCAATTACATAACAAGTTTGAAAGGAACTTATCAACTATGTTTGGATGGATTTCCCTATACCAGACATCGGGTCAGGGGCGGCACTATTTACTGGAGATGCGTGCAATTTCGACCCCTCAAGTGAGTTAACGTCACTCATATGTACATGCGTTTCTTAGCGTAATTCGATTAATCTTTCTTCATTTAATTTTTACAGATGTAAGGCTCGAGTTCGGACTAATGATAAAGGCGATCGAGTTAGTATTGTGCAGGAATCACATAATCATGACGTACTCAAGGAGCGACGTAAAAAAGGATCCCTAAAAGTCGTCTACGAATTGCGCAAATTAGAAAATAAAGCTAGAATTAGGAAGGGATATTAATAAAACTCGGTTTGCCACGAGTACCCCCGGTATTACACGCATGTATTTCGTAGTTATTTGAATAAATTCTATTCATACACGTACTTGTTTCTGGTTTTACATATTCTAAGAAATATTCTCGTCTTTATTGAAGGCTAAAACACTTCCTCATAAGTAATACGCAGTGTTTCTTTTAGGCTCCGAAATACGACAAAACGAAGGTATTAAGACAACGATGGAGCAGATTCTTACCTATAATCGTCGTGGTCAGTTGGTGTATCATGGGCAAACATATTCCAAGTACACGAAGCGGCCGGCAACATGCACCGTCGTTTGGCGTTGTTCATTCTATAGTAAAACTCGTTGTCCTGCTACCATAAAGACCGAAGGGAAAAATCACTTCACAATAAAAGGCGAACATAATCACGTGCTTATTAATCAGAAAGGATGCTTACCCAAAGAGTGGAACGAAGACTTAATTTGAAAATAAATGTTTTCTTTTTTTTTCTCAGCACTACAAGGGTTTCGTTTATTTTTCCGAGTCCTCTGGAATAAACCATTCCGTACCAATTACTATATAAGCTTATACTTGTAACCAAAAACAAAAACAGTGATGCCTTGATCCTAATGCATTTTTTGTTTTGTTTTATTCCAGGAAAGTCAGTTGTAAAAAGAACACTGATATTGAAAACGAAACCCGGTTTTCAAGGACGAGTAGTCAGGTTGAAAAACGTTACCCGAACGCCCGAAAAAAATATAAGCGATCTGAATGAAAAACTAAGAGATAGGATACTGGAGGTTGTGACACAAAATAAACCAATTCCACTATCTTCATGTGCAGATCTAACGGCAGCGGAGAATATAGTGAAACGATCTGCAAACAATCACACTTTGATTATGATAAAGAAAACACGATTAAAGGGCAATTGCGTGCAGTGCATCAAGAATTCGTATGAGAACAATACGAAAACAAAATTGGCAAAAATAATTACTTGTTGTCTGCAATGTCCAGGCGGAGACTGGATATGCGAACCCTGTTTCGATGCTACGCATTCTTAACTCTTCATTTGAAGAGTCCTTCGTGCAGGATTCTTTACGAAGTACACGAAGGTACTATAATCAAAAAGTGGGTAAATAAGAAATCAGTGAGGACGGAATCTAAAAACATTTTTTTACAAGAATCGTGTAGCTCTTTTCGTAGATAAACTGCTTTCTAAGGCGGTTTCTTTTTCCTTAATGCATTATCCTTTTCACTGGGCAAATATTGTTGAATCGAATTGTGTTGGATCGCTCAGTTGTACTAGTGGTTTGCACTGGAAGTTCAGTGAGTTCCTCAATTAAGCCTTATACTGAAATCTATAAACGTTATCCACAAAATTAACCAGATATTAACCTTGGTAGTTTAATTCATTAAGTTAATCCTAGGCTGCCCGACACAGTGCGGGCAGAAG
This sequence comes from Eumerus sabulonum, assembly GCA_951905685.1. Classification (NCBI taxonomy): domain Eukaryota; kingdom Metazoa; phylum Arthropoda; class Insecta; order Diptera; family Syrphidae; genus Eumerus; species Eumerus sabulonum. The sequence goes on from OX645060.1 coordinate 247,179,953, forward strand.
GTAGAGAGGAAGAGGAATAGAGGAGATGCCGATGGACATTGATCTTAAATGCTTGCATGTTGCATTGAGGGGGGAAAACCGAATCCGGCAGGGAGTTCCAGATTTGTGTGGTTCGGTTAATGAAAGATTCTCTATATTTGACAGTACGTCCGAAAGCGGGCTTCAGAGTATATTGGTGAGCATTCCTAGAGAGACGTGTATTGCGGGAGAAATGTTGAAGGGGCGGAATGCAACTGGCTATTTCATCAGAGCATTTTTGGTGGTAGTAGCGATAAAACGGAGAGGCAGGTAACATTCCTGCGGTGTTCCAGCGAGTCTAATGTTTTGGTAATGCTGGAGTCACCTATCAGTTTTATGGCTCGTTTTTGTATTCTGTCTAGTAGGTGCAGTGAGGTCTTGGAAGCACCGGACCAGACATGAGCGTTAAACTCTAATTTGGGGCGAATGAACGCCTTATAGATTGTAGCCAGATCCAAGGGTGAGAAATATTTCTTTCATCTGTATAAGATGCCCAGGCATTTCGCAGCATTCTTGGCGACACTGAACATATGGTCGCTCCAATTAAGGTTGTGAGCAACACTCGTACCCAGGATGGAAAGCTTTTCAGTTTCTGAGATGCAAGTGCCATTCATGGATAATGGCTGCGGGTTATTTATACGCTTTAACGACAAGAGACAGCATTGTTTTTACCCCATTGGATGATACTGTCGATATCGGAATTTAATGAGCTTAACATACGCTGCCGCTCATTATCTACAACTGAAGTGCAGGGTCGTAAACTGGTGAACGAATATGAGAAGCTGAGGGTACTGTCGTCAGCGAAGGAGTGAATTGGATTAGAAGTAACAGACAAGAGATCATTTATAAAAATAAGAAAGAGTGTCGGAGACAAAACGGAGCCCTGGAGAACACCGGAATTTACAAAGTGAGTATCAGACTTGAATCCGTCCAAAACAACTTGAATTGAACGATTCGAAAGGTAGCTCCTAATCCATTGAAAGAGAGACTCATCGATCCCAAAAGCACGCATTTTCGACAAAAGGGCTTCATGCCAAACCCTGTCAAATGCTTTCGAAATATCCAGTGCAACAATTTTGCTTTCACCTGCTTGGTGAAGCGAGTGATTCCACTTTTCAGCGAGATATGCCATCATATCACCAGTGGATCTGTTGCTGCGGAAACCGTATTGGCGGTCATTGAGGAGTTTCCGTGATTCAAGATATTTCATAAGCTGACGGTTAATTAGCGTTTCCATGACCTTGGAAAGAAGGGACGTTAGTGCAATGGGTCGGTAGTTGGAGGGAGAAGATGATCCGCCTTTTTTGGGTACAGGCTGGACAAATGCTGTTTTCCACCTACTCGGAAAGAGCCCAGAGGTGTAGGAAAGGTGAAAAAGCTTACGCAGTGGTTTTGCCAGCGTAGAAGAACACCTCTTCAGAACTATTGGGGCAATACCATCTGGACCAGCGGATTTGTGTATGTCGAGGTCTTTAAGAACCCTTGCGACTGTACGAGTGCGGAAGTGGATTAGTCCCATGGTGGAATTGACGCACTCTAGTACAGGCGGAGACAAAGTACAAGCTGGCAGCTGAGAACTGGTTGCGAAATGGGCAGCAAGTAGGTTAGCTTTGTCTAAGGGGGTGATAGCTGGAATGTCATTGTGGATGAGCGTCGGTATAGACGACTTAGTTGAGTTTTTTACGTTTTTTACAAACGACCAGAAACTTTTGCTACCTTTGGGACATTGAAGGATTTTACGCCTTAATTTTTGGCCGGATTGGAATTTAATCCGTCGAATGTGGGTGTTGCAGTCATCTCTGGCTCGTATGTACTTTTTTCGGTTTTCCTCAGAACCGTTTGCCTTGTATGCCCGAAAACTTAGCTTCCTGAGCCTAATAGCCTCTTTGCAGCTCGAGTCAAACCACGAATTATCCTTAGGCCTGGTGCTTTTAATCTTGCTGGGAATAAAATTTGCCATGCCGATTCGGATAATGTTTACGATAATATCAGTTGCGGCGTCCACGTCGTTGTCGAGGAAGCACAACGACCAGTTAAAGATCCGAAAGAAGTTGTTAAGGCCGCACCAGTTGGCTTTCTCGTATAGCCATAGTGTTCTCTTAGGAGCTTTTTCTTTAACTGGATGGTGGAAGTTCGAGAATTTTGCTGATATCATGCAGTGGTCAGACAAGCCTAGGGGTTCCAATAAATCGATCGTGTATTTGTCAGGCTGAGAGGTAAGAAGCAAGTCCAGTGTGTTGGCGGTATGACCAGCAACATCGGGGATACGTGATGGCTCATTCACAAGTTGAGTTAAGTGATTTAACTCAGCAAAAATTTCAACATACCTTCCTTCGGGTGTTGTCTGTCCAGAATGTCGCATTTCAGTGCGAGGGAACAGGGAAACAATTCTTTGGATGGAATCAGACAGTGCGTCGAATGCATCAAATGTTGCATTCCTGTCTAGATTGGGGCTTCTATAAAGAAAACAGTAGTGGATGGAGTGCTTACGGAATATGAATTTAAGCCATATGAAATTAAATTCCGGGGTGGATGTTTGGCTATACTGTGGAAGTAACTGGTAAGCAATATCACTACGGACATGGATGGCGAGACCACGGCGAGAAACGAATAATGGCACTAAGCTATATCCAGGAAGACTGAAATCCGAATGATCAGACTTTTCATCGACCTGTGTTTCACAAAGTGCCAAAACAGCCGGTTTGTGGCGAGAGAGATGGATATACGTGGCAAAGAAATTCTTCCGTAACCCACGAATATTGCAGAACTGCACACAGAAATCCCTCATCAATGCAAACTACAAAACATGTAAAGACACAAAACCGTTAAAGCAGAGACGCGTAAGTGAAGTTCTATCGCCGGATTTGCAAAAACAAACTACCGTAGGTGTTATGCCCTTACGACAGTAAGATTTGCTCCACCAACAAAGAACAACACACGCGACCCGCTACGCGTCGGTTGCGTTAGCACTCAATCAGTATGTGTGCTGAGTGCGAACACTGTCACGAGAGGGGAAGAGGGACAGGCAGGAGTACGGAATATAAGTTTTTTGCGAGGCTAATTAAGCTCTCACCTACAGTAAGTGGCGAAATTATTTGGGACATTATTCTTCTTCTTCTTCTTAGTGGGCGCTACAGTTCGGGGTGAACCTGGGCCTCAACCAACATGCCCCTCCATCTAGCACGATCTTTCGCTAGCCTTTTCCATTGCCGCACACCCAATTGGCTGAGGTCCCCTTCCACCTGTGTGCGCCATCTTAAGGGCGGCCGTCCTCTGCTTCTTCGTCCCTCGGGGTTGGATTCAAAGACTCTCCGGGCTGGAGCTGTGGTGTCCATTCGCTCTACATGGCCGAGCCATCTTAGGCGTTGAATTCGTAGACGCCTGACTAGGCTCATGTCGCTGTACAGCCCGTAAAGTTCGTGGTTGAATCTTCTCCTCCATCTCCCGTCTGCGTTTATAGGCCTAAAAATCACGTGCAAAATCTTTCTCTCGAACCGACCAAGGGCCTCCTCATCCGCTTTTGATAGTGTCCATGCTTCTGCGCCGTACAACAGGACCGGGATGATAAGGGTCTTATATAGAGTCAACTTTGTCGTTCGGGAGAGGGCTCTATTACTCAGTTGCCTCCTGAGCCCAAAGAAACAGCGGTTGGCAAGAGTGATTCTGAGTTTGATTTCGGAACTGATGTCGTTGTTCCAGGTCACTGCGGAGCCAAGGTAGACGAAGTTCTTAACTACCCCGAACTTATATCTGCCTATACAAACGTTCTGGCCGAGACGTCGGTGTTGACCGTCCTTTTTTGATGACAGCATATATTTAGTTTTGCCCTCCTTTACCGCCAGACCAACTTTCGCCGCCTCGAACTCAATGCTCGTAAACGCCTCATTGACATCTCGCTCTGATCTACCTATAATGTCAATATCGTCGGCGAATGCAAGGAGTTGCGAGGATTTGAAATAAATTGTGCCTCTTGTATTGGCCAGTGATTTTTGCACAATCCTTTCCAATATGATGTTGAAGAAATCCTAAAACCTTTTTTGACATCAAAACTATCGGTAAGGTGTTCACCGATTCGGATGGAGCAGCGAGCATTCTTCAAAATCATCTTGCATAGCCTGATGAGTTTAGCAGGTATGTCAAAGGTAGACATAGCGTTGTATAGCTCGTCTCTAATTACGCTGTCGTATGCGACTTTGAAGTCGACAAATAGGTGGTGAGTGTCGACTTGAAATTCATTGGTTTTCTCCAGTATCTGCCGTAGTGTGAAGATTTGGTCGATGGTGGACTTCCCTGGCCTGAATCCGCACTGATAAGGACCTATCAGCTTATTTACAAAAGGCTTCAGGCGTTCACACAAAACGGCAGAGAAGATTTTGTAGGCGATGTTAAGGAGACTTATTCCTCTATAGTTGGCGCAATCAGAGGGGTCTCCTTTCTTGTGGATCGGGCATACGATGCTGAGACTCCATTCCCCGGGCATGCTTTCCTCTAACCATATCTTACGGATGAGCTGGTGCATGCTCCCAACCAGGTCATCCCCAGCTGCCTTGAAGAGCTCAGCAGACAGTCCGTCTGCGCCAGCAGCTTTATTCGATTTGAGCTTCGATATGGCAATCTTAACTTCGTCGAGGTCAGGGGGACGGAATTCTCTGCGGTCTCCGTCGATTAGAAATGGATCATTCTGCCTGACAGCGGAATATTGACTAACATCGCCGTTGTACAGTCTGCAGAAGTGGTTTCTCCATATTCTCAGCATCGACTGCGGTTCTACTACTAGGTGTCCGTTCTCATCCCTGCAGGCTTCCGTTCTGGCTTTATAACATTGGCATGTTCGCTTTATCTGTTGATAAAACTTTCGAACGTCACGCCTGCAGTAACACCTCTCCAAATCCTCAATCGCGCGCTTCTCGTGCTCTTTCTTCTTTCTTCTAAGAAGCTTATGCTCCTCCCTTCTTTTTAACTCGTAGAGCTCACGAGCTGCTCTTGTTCTTTTATGCAGCGAGGCCTTATATGCATCCTGCTTTGCTGTATGAATCCTCCTGCACTCGTCATCGAACCAGGTGTTTCTTCGTGGTGGAGCCTTGAAACCCAAAACTTCGGATGCAGAGCTTTTCAGGGCTTGTTTACAAAGGCTCCACTGCTGTTCTATTGATAGCGTGGAGGATTGAGGTGTATTGGAGAGCTTAAGGGAGACGCGATCGGTAAAAGCACGAGCGGTTTCTGGCGATAGTAGCTTTCCGACGTCATAACTTTGTATTCTTACTCTACTCCGTTGCGTTCGTGGTATCCGTAAGCGCATCTTGGCTTAGGGACATTATTGCGATTCTTTAATTTTCTAGTTTTACATATGTATGTCTGTAACAATTAATTAGTTGTAGGTTAGGTTAAAGTGGTGATACCACATGGATCATATTACCCTGATCCGCTACCTGAGAACCAACCGGTGCCTCTGATGAAGCGATGGAGTTGAGCTATTTTTAGGTCTGCTAGCTCACTTAGATTTTCATAGAAGGGCGCTTCGAGGTAGATCCTCCTGCGATTCGGAAAAGAAGGGCATGAGCAGAGAAGGTGATGTATCGATTCCTCGTCCATGCAGCCGCGGCAGAAGTCATTGGAGGGTAGCCGTAGTCTGGCGGTGTGTTTCTCAATGATGCAGTGACCTGTAAGGACGCCTATTAGAGTGCTTAAGGTTGCCACAAGGTCGCTGGTTCGTCCTAGGTTTATCTTAGGCCAGATTTGTTTAGTGATAAAGCCGATATTACTTTCATTCCATCGGAGGTTGTTCGCCTCTATGGTTCGAAGTTTTATTATGTGCTTTACCGTACTTATTGGTGTTTCTAGGTACCCGATGGTAGGAAGACCGAGTGTTCTTGATCCTAAATTGGCGAGTTCGTCGGCCGCGCAGTTTCCTGGAATATCCCTATGTTCAACCATCTCGTCTAGAGATAGGCAGCAGTTCAGCGATGTTTTTGATTTGTGGGTTACCGTTGCCAGGGATTTTATCGCAGACTGGCTGTCCGTGCAAATGATAATATCCTTAGCGGATATTATATTGATCCTGAGCCATGCAAGGGCCTCCGTTATCGCTGTTATTTCTGCTTGATACACACTGCAGTGATTTGGGAGTCTGAATGATAGGTTGAGGGAGGTTAAGTTCATTGGAGGAGACTCCACTATCTCTACACCCATCTCCATCTTGGAGCCATCGGTATAAAGGGAAATCGAATCCTTTGGTCTGACTTCCCTTCAGCCCATTCCTCCCTTGGTGGAAAGACAACTTCGAAGTTCCTAGTGAACACATTCTGCGGGATGATGTAGTCTATGTCCATGGGTACTTTAAAGTGATTAAGTATGGTAGTATGGCCTTTACGTAATTTGGGCCATTTTCCTATGCCCCTAATCCGTAGGGCCGCGCAAGCAGTAACTTGCTTGCTGAAGAGGTCCAACGGTGGAAAATACAATAGGATATTTAAGGCTTCCGAGGGGGTTGATCTGATCGCTCCGCTTATATATAAACTGGCTGATCTTTGTACTTTTCTCAGGAGGTTTCGATAGAGTGCCTTGTCCAGTGCAGTCCACCAGACTACGATGCCATACAGGAGGATGGGCCTTATGACTGCTGTATACAGCCAGTGCATAATGCTTGTTTGGAAACCCCACTTTTTGCCTACCACTCTCTTACAGCTGTAGACGGCAGTGGTCGCTTTCTTGACACGATCAAGAATGTTGGGCTTCCAATTCAGCCTCTTGTCAAGGACTAGGCTTCCACCCAGCCACGGTGGATTGAAGGGCGGAATTTTATATTTATTTGTAAACAGTACTAGGTCGATCTTCTTAGGATTGACCCCAAATCCACAGTACTGCGTCCAGGTTTCTACTGTATGTAATGCACCCTGCATTAGATCGCTTAGAGTGCTGGGAAATTTTTCTGTGGCGGCAATAGAAATGTCATCTGCATAGGCGGTTACAGCGTACCCTTCCTAGTTCACTGACAACCACGTTCCAGAGGAGAGGGGAGTGTACTCCACCTTGTGGTGTACCTCTGCTGACCATTCTAGATGAGACGGCACCAGCGAAGTTGGCTTTGACTACTCTTTGCGTTAGCAGTTGTCGTACCAGTTCTATCACTGATTCCGTAACACCCAGATCAGACAGCGCTCTGTTGACGGCCCATGGCTCAACATTGTTAAAGGCGCCCTCAATATTGAAAAAGGTCACTAGAGTATAAGTTATTTTTATTTATAAAAAATATTCCGTATTCAAATCATAACTTCTTTATTTTGAGTCTTTCTTAAAACTAAAACTGTACTTAACAATAAATTTGAAACATAGCTCTGTGAGGAGTGAAACTGCTGCGCGTGGGAAACAAGTTGATAGTTCGTTTCGGCTCAAATGCCGGCGAGGCGACGGAAACTACTGGTGCGCGTGGGAAGTAAATTGATCTAGTTCATATTCCGGCCAGGTGACGGAAGCTATTGCTGGGCGTTAGAAGTAGGTTGGTCTGGCTCAAATACCAGCCAGGCGACGGGAGCTATTGCTGGGCGTGAGAAGTAGGTTGGTCTAGCTCAAATACCAGCCAGGCGACGGAAGCTATTGCTGGGCGGGAGAAAATGCTGTTGAGGCGATGCGCGTGCAGGGCGATGGACAGTCCGCGCATTGATGGCGTTATGATGCCATAACTTATATTCCATACATTCCAGTGACCTCCCTATTTTGCTGACCAGTGAGTGGAGTGCTGTTTCCACCGATTTGCCTTTGTTGTAGGCATGTTGGTTATCCGACAGCCTTCCTGAGATACAGCTGTAACGAATGTGTGCGTCTAACATCTTCTCTAGAGTTTTAGTTGTAGGTCTCTTATATTTTTTATTTTATTTGTATCTGTATTCAACTGAGCACCGTGGCGCAGTGGGTAATGTGTTGGCCTCTGACGCCGATGACACGGGATCGAATCCCGACACAGCCATGTCATCGAACGTGTTTTCACGGTGTTTCTCCTCCCCCTGTAGTAAAATTGTAATGAAAAGCTTCTCGAAATTCGCCGTTCGGAACCGGCAATAAACTGTAGGTCCCTTTCACCTATGGAAAAATTAAATCACACACAACATGGGTGATTGAGAGAAGCTCGGCTCAGGTCCTTCATGGACTGTAACGCCAACATATGTACATACATACATTCAACTTTTTGGTACGGTGCCGAGTCATGTATAAAAATGTATTTGTCCTCAGGGAACCATTCACTGACCTGCAGCAGTAACCGGGTTTCTAGTACTCGCTTGTACTGGTCTTGTTTCATTGTCCCTTCTACGATGTATAGGCGCCCCATGCGTTTGGCTGAGATGGCAGTCCACACCATGACACTAACCGGGTGTTTAACCCTCCCTACAAGGCGTTCAGGGTGTAATTGTACACCAGGGCGTCGTCTTACAAAATAACTTTTGTCAAGCAAAATTTGAAAGGTTGATTCGTCGGAAAAGCACACCTGTAAATTTGCATTATTCAAAAAAGTTATACTTACTCAACTCCAGTCTGCAACAATCATATCTCGGTGTTGTCTAACCCATTGGAGTCGGTTAGGCGTGGTTTTTTGCAAGGCTGCCGTCCCATCAGATTCTCTTCGATCAACCGCCTCCGCATTGTCCTCTACGAAATCTTTACACCTTCGTCGTTTATCATTGTAGTCAAACGAGCAACGCTCTTTATACGATTTTCGAGGTAGATGTTCCTGATTTTTCAATCGGTACGTCGAACGTCGAATTCGTCGTTAATCAATTATAATGATACCAGTAGCTATATCAGATAGAGCAACCTTTTGATCATTTACTCAAACAAATATAATTTATAAATTATATAAATACGAGCACTGTCCCTGATAATTTGGCCACGTACTGTACTTTATAGTTTACCATGATATTCATATGCTCTTAAATCTAGCCAGGAGGTAGCTAATTTATTCCACTTTTGTAGTGTCATGAACTTGAATCTCATAGATGTTGCTTGCAATGCTTTTACGGCATAGTCGGAGTCCACACGAGGGCTATCTGATGAGGGCTAAAATAAGTGTCAAAGAGAGGGTAATGGAAACAGAAATACATTGGCACACTCACGCGCGGGAAGCTACTTCGTGGGTTTTTTTGACATTTCCTTATCTCCTTTTCTTTGTTTTGCGATATCGCTTCACTCCTGTTTCTGACTTGGAAGTGTACGTTTGGATACCATCCTTACTTTTCAAACATCACCACAGGCTAACGAAATTGAAATGTTAAGCGAAATGTCAAGAAACAGGCACGCGCAGAAAAGCTCCGTGTGGACGCGTCCTCAAATTGGAACGTAGGTTCAAAAGAAAAAGGCGCAAAAAGAAAGCCCTCGTGTAGACTCCGACATAGATGGCATTTTCCATTTACAAGTTTCTGTTTTTAGAACACATCATTCTTTCCGTTTACTTTTCTACAGTTCCAGATCGAAGAGATTCTTTTTCCATTGCACCCTTTCCCGTAAGTAACTTTACGTAATTATCAGATTAGCGATTCATGGAGGATCTGAGTCTGAGCTATACATAGCTGCCTTCCATCCTTGACGGTGCCCGGTGCTTCCAGTTGTCCTGCATCCCTGGTGACTTGATACATATTTATGCCGGAGGTTCGGTCTTCCTTTCCTTCTCGAACCTCACTTAGCCGGAGCGTTGGTGTTCATGCTCTCGATGTAGCCGTGGCCCAGTGTAGTCGATGGACTATATCCGCATCTTTGTACAACTTGTAGAGTTCGCGTTTATGTCATCTCCTCCATTAGTCTTCCTCAGGTAGGTAGGTAGGACCGTAGCCTTCCCAAAAGAAAATTGAGAAGAACACACATAGGCCAAGAAGGCCCGTTGTGCAGCTACGAGGGGGTTTTGCCCCCTATTCGTGGAACCATTTAGTGCTTCTTAGGAAATTAAGATCAGATATCCCAACTTGCTGAACTTCGGTCAGATCGTTAAGGAAGTAAGATCCTAGGTATCGTTTCCTGATTGTGCAGAATGCCGGGCAGGCACAGAGAAGGTGATGAATGGACTCCACATCCAAATCATTCGGAGTTATACCTAGTTTTTGCGCGTGACTGCCAATAAGGCAGTGTCCAGTGATGACACCAATGACTTTGTGGATGTCAGTTCTTTTTAGGAAGATAATGCTCCTAGTCCGTTGACTGTTGAGCCAGGGCCAGATTTGCCTGGTGATGAGGCAGGTATGTCCCTGAGTCCATCTCCCGTTCGTCTCGGTCCTGGCAAGATTTATAAGATTGTGTTTAATGGTTGCAAAGGGTATACCTTCACAAGCCACGATTGATTGTAGCGTCGTTCCTTGTTTGGCGAGTTTGTCGGCTTTTTCGTTTCCTGTAATGTCGCTGTGTCCCGGTACCAAGATAAGTTGTATGTTGAACTGTTCAGCCATCTCGTTAAGAGATAGGCGACAGTCGAGGCTAGTTTTTGATGTGTACACGTAGGACTCCAACGACTTTAAGGCTGCTTGGCTATCCATGAGAATGCGGATATCCGTGGTGTATATCACGTTCCACTTCAGCCAAGACAAAGCCTCTTTTATAGCCAACAGTTCCGCCTGGAAAACGCTGCAGTGATTAGATAGTTTTAGAGCTTTGTTTAGCTTAAGTTGTTTGCAGAATACTCCACTACCCACCCCGTCTTTGGTTTTAGACCCGTCAGTATACAAGTCTACGCAGTTTCTGCGAGGTTGAGTCTGGCGAGTCCAGTTTTGTCTATCCGGGTAGGTCGTTGTAAAGTTTTTTTCCAAGACTGTGGTGGGTTCTGTGAGGTCTAGGTATTCTGCCATAATTGGCCTGTTATTCAGGATGGAGGAGTGACCAGTGATATAGCTCGACCAGTTTGAGTTTGCTTTAAGTCTAATGGCCGCTTGTGTAGCAATTTGCTTGCCGAAAATATCGAGAGGTGTAAGGTCAAGTATCATGTTAAGTGCAGCCGTTGAGGTGGACCTGAGGGCCCCGGTAATGCACATACACGCTAACCTTTGTACCTTCTCGAATTGCTTGAGGTATGTTGTCTTGTCCAGTGCTGTCCACCAGACTGTTACTCCATACATTAGTATGGGCCTGACGACCGTGATGTAGAGCCATAGGGTAATCTTGGGGTTGAATCCCCATTTTTTTCTCTATGGCTTTCTTGCATGTGTAAAGAGCTATAAGCTTTTTTAGCTCTTTCGATTGTGTAGCTTTTCTAGGTTAATTTCCTATCTAGTATAATGCCAAGATATTTGGCATTGGAGGAATAGTTTAATCGGGTACCAAGCAAAGTAATAGGGCAATGTTCCGGGATTTTGTGCTTCTTGGTGAATAGCACGAGCTCCGTTTTCTGGGGATTCCCCTGAGCCCGTTGCTATACGCCCAATTGCAAAGAATTGAGAATGCCGTTTGCATGCGGTCATTCAGTGTGGAAAGGTATTTACCTGAGATTGAAATGGCAACGTCATCAGTGTAGGCAATAACGTCCAGGCCTTCTTTCTCCAGTTTAATTAGTAGTTCGTTAACGACTACATTCCAGAGAAGAGATGAGAGGACCCCACCTTGCGGGGTTCCTATGGTAACCACTCTGGTGGTTACTTGGCTTCCCCATTTGGACTGAATCCTGCGCGTTAATAGTAACTCGCTGATCAGTTCTGTCAGAGTCCTCTCTACCTTTAGCTTTTTTAGCCCTTCTATTATTGCTTTGGGAGTGATGTTGTTGAAAGCGCCCTCTATGTCTAGGAAGGCTGTTAGAGTATATTCTTTTAGATGGATTGATTTTTCGATTTTCCTCACCAGTGTGTGCAAGGCTGTTTCGATAGATCTACCCTTACAGTAGGCATGCTGTGCCTTGGAAATTAGGGACGGATCCAAATTGTGGCGTATGTGTAAGTCTATCAGCCTTTCCAAAGTTTTAAGTACAAAGGATGATAGACAGATAGGCCTTAGATCCTTGGGAGAAGTGTGGGAGTTTTTGCCGGCTTTGGGGATGAAACGTACCTTTGCGCACCTCCACTTTTCTGGAATGTGACTCCAAGCTAGGCATCCTTTAAAGATAATCTCTAGCCATGGTATAGTCCATTCCATAGTTTGTGTGAGTTCGATAGGGTAAATTTCATCCGGACCTTGCGATTTGTAGGGCTTGAAGCTTTTTAACGCCCATATGACGGCTTCCTCAGGTAAGTTTGCTAACTAAAATCACTGTGTTTGTGTGGTTTTTCTGTTGACTATTTTGTTAAAAGCGCAACCAACTAATATCGTTTATTTCGGTTGGGTTCTTTCATAGAATTTGTAAAAGGATTTATGTAAATGAGATTTGGCGATCGGCCACCACATTTTTTTTTTAAGACTATGACAAGTTTATTCTTATGTTATGCTTCATTCAATTGTAAAATATTTGTTCACTTGATCTATAAATGTTTATTACTTTTATATGAACGAGCTAATAAAATACAAAAGAATATGATGTTGAAGGGTTAGAGAGTGTTTTACTTTAACATTTTTTTCCTTTCGTACGATACCTTGCCGTCGGTCGAGGATGATTATGATTTTGGTACAAAACCTCTACCTGCGAATTGGATAGAACCCGCAACCTTGCGCGACATTTAGTTGTTGATCGCGTAGCGCATACCCACTTGACTCCTTTGGAATTTTGCAATAATTTGACATATGCAAAACCGCTATAGACGAGTTTTAAGGCGGATCGTTGGCCCTGGATGTAGAAGAATTCCGAGCTTTTTACTGCAACAAAAAATAAGTTATTTTTTAAATAAAAAATTGTTGGCAAAACATCGTCGCCAGAGGCGGTAACTATTTACTATTTTTTTCTTTCTATCACTTCATCATGAATATTATTTGTACATAGGTACTAGCAATTTATTACTTTTACACTTCACATTATTATTGATTCGTGGTAAATACAAAAAAACAAAGATTTACAAATGTACAGATGTCTTTCTTCAAGATAAATAAACATTCGAGAACCAATAAGTTCAACTGTTAGCAAATATATTAGAACGTTTCTAGTTAAAGTATATTTTTGAACGTATTCTTTGAATTTTTATTGGAGAACATACGTATTTTAATATACTATTAGCCTGATGATCCATGAAGATCGTAAAACCCTACGCTTAAATATAATCCCACTGATAATATATACGACAGATAAAACGCAGATGTACATACTATATGTCTTGAGCCTACATGCTAGATAACCAATAAAACGTATTTTTAATTGTTTTTTAAAACACCATTTAACGAAACTTAATAATAGGTTTGGAACAATGCACATTCTAAAATGGAATTTCAATGAGTAGACTTTTAAATCAATGATTGTGAGCACTGCCAGTCAATACGGTCCTGCCGTTCTTTGTAATAGCTCGCATTTTACATTGCATTTTTCGGAACAAACGACATCGCCAGTACGATGTACCCTTGTAGATTTGTGAACGATGAAACACCTCGTTGTTTATTATAATCGACCTTCCACACTGTGTTATCCGGCTAGTTAGAGGAGCAGCTACCCAATCGGGATTCCTCCAATGCTTCCTCGGTGTGTATTGTCTTTTTCGCCTCTTCTGCGATGATTTTGGTTCGACAACCGGTGAAGAATTCCGTTTCAGTTTGATCGGTTTGACACACTCCAACGGATTGCAAACATATTCATTGTATTCGTCTTCGACGACCTCGGTTTTAACCAGGCTCAAATCTATCATATTTTCTAAAACGAAATGAGACGTAAGAAAAGTTAGTTCAACTGCTACAAGTCAGCATCGAAAAGAACTTACAGAAATATTAAGAAAAGTGTTTTTGTTTAATATTTTTGCCTACACGTACCCTAACTTTTAGTTTACCCTTTCCATTGAATACAAACAAATAGATGTATTTACAACAAATAAAATGGCCTTGTATTGTATCTGGTTTCTACACAAATATATGCTTTACGTACTCGTATATATGTAGTTTAGTTTAGAAGAACAAAAAAAAAATTAAGACAAACCATCAGATTGTATTTTTGAAAATTTCAAAATTTCAATTACAGAATTAGCAATAAGAAAAAAGAAAAGCAGAAGAAAAAACTATTTCTTCTCCCGTTTAATGTCGGCGACGATATCGGTTACGTCGGCTACAATTTCTTCGTATTTCATTGGATGTATGCTGCTGATTTCGGTGATCTGCATTCGCGATGTTGGCGCCGTTGTTGCGTTTCTTAATACCTCATCGTTGGAATGTCTTGAAATCTGTAAGGTTTTGCGAGTGCGTTTTTTCCTCTTGACAATCTCCTCGTGTGTGTGGTATCGATTAAGTGGCACAACCGTATCACTGACTGTAAATACACGCGATCGACATTTTTGGGCCCACCATTGATTGCAACGCCAGTATTTCTTATCCTCGCCAGAGGGTAGTCTTAAATTCTTTTCGAAAATAAATGGCTGACCGCCATAAATAAGCTGAATACGACCTCTGGATGTTGACGAATAGACAGCGACATTCGATTCTAAAATATAAGACAAAAATGAATGAGGGAATTAGTAAAAAACATAAAAACGTGTGTAGAGTTACGATAGCGAAAATAATAATGAAACAAAAACGAATTGTGTAAAGGAAAAACAGTATTTTTGTCTTTTATTTAAGTTTATGTGAGATACTAGAAGTGTATGAATGTTAACGACCATCCATCTATTTATTGTTTTCAAACGATGATAGTTCGTGTTGATTCCAGCATTTAATTCTAAAAGACAGGAGAATGGTTAGTAAGATCAAATACAATTAAGTATGGCTCTTACCTACTAAACCTAAGTCAACATTTTCTTTTCTTTTTTTTTTTTAATATTTTAATCAATTGAGTCGATATACGAGTGTAAGGATCATTTATTCTTTTCTTGTACATAGTTAAGATTTGATGCACTTTTCGATTTTTTTTAACATACGTATTGACGGGCTATGATTATGAAAGGGTTTCGTTACCACAACCTTGTGTGATCCATTTTCTTGTTTAGTAGTAGTAATCCTAGCGCGACACGCCGGTTTACCAACTTTGCGACTGCGACAACACCAATACACCGTGCCACCGCACTCGTTGTTCTTTGCAAACGTAAATCCATTATAATACAAAAGTGATTTCCCCCTCTGTCCAGGCACAAAATCTAAATCCATCTCGGTGTGTGTTGTACTATTTAATCGCGCCGATGTTGTGCTACTCTTCTTTACATTCTCTTCGTCGTATTCCAATGTCTCTACGGAAAATTGTTGCTCCTTTTCATCACGATATCGGAGAGGCTTGCATGGCTTTCTCAAAAATGCAATGAATTTATCTAAAATAAGAAGAAAAGTATATTAGGTTTCAAACAGCACAAAAAACGAGGCTAAGTAAGTAAGTAATCACTGATTTTATGAGTAAGTAAAGAAAACAACGTGGAAACATCTTTTCTTCTCTTCTTTAATAATAGCAATTTGCTTCTAGATTGTTCATAATTTAATTTTCTGTGAACATTTAAAATCGTACATTGGCGGATGAGTATGCACTTGTTTTGTGACGTATATAAAATGTTTTTCTTCGTCTACGAATTTAGTTACTAATCTGGCTCTGCATTTCGCCTTATGATACATCGAACATTTCCAGTCGCGGGACTTTTGTCCAGGTTTCGGTTTTTCATTCGGCGTGTATGTGTTGCAATTATAGAATACGAGTTGAGTTCCCCGCCGAGATTTGATATACTGTACAGGTTCGAATGAGCCTGAAAATGAACGTTACATTAGGAAATGATGAAACTTTTGCGAATTAAAAGGTAAATATATAACATAAAATGGAAAAACAGATTAATCTAGAATCAAGTGAGTTAAAATGGATTTTATTCAAATGTGTTTCGGGATTTATTTATGTACATTCGAGTTTGTTGTTTATCTATGCGGATTTTCGATTTTCAAATGGCCTAAACGTACGCGGGATGAAGATGCAAAATGAAACCGATCATGATTGTGTTCGGCTTGTGTGAGTCGTACCTTTTTCGAACTTTTACGGAGCGTTGCACGAGCCTTACATTTGCTTCGAAAATGTGCACATTTCAAATAGAACGTTGATTTAGATTGCGAGCCGATAACAAAACGATGAGTATTGATCAATATGCCAACGCCAATGAAATCCGATTTATTCCCTAAAATGAAATAAGGTAGTAATAATAATAATACCACAAACATAAATCAGAATGTGAACTAAATAAACTTTTGAATTCAATTAAAGACAATTGAATGTTCGATTTTAATAATTCTTGGATACTTTATTACAATATCTCTTTGCTGTGACTATGAATGATTTTTTTGCCAAATTTAATTCTATTTTCTGGCATTGTAACACATCGAGCTCCGCACTTATCTACGCAACAGACCCAATTCGTTGACGTTTTAAATGCTGCCTCTTTTCGATATTTAAAACCATTCCAAATAAGATTCTCGCCGCGTCGTTCATTCTTTCTAATGGTGAATGTAATATCATTATACCAATTTCCCGAGATTATTTCTTTCAGTTTTTCTATAAATATTAATAAAATAAAAAAATATTAATACAGAATTAGAGGCACACACAAAGATATATAATTTCTTTTCAAGTTATCTGTCTATTGTGTACACAGTAAAAATACGTTAATTTTGTAAGTAATTTATTTAAAATTATTAAGATTCTACAACTTGCTCTCCACATCTAAACCTATTTATAATTACTCCTCTGTAATCGAATGGGATAATGTGGATCGTTATGATAGTTTTTAATAACAGGCTCGTGATTATGTGCTTTTTGACTTAGCTTAATGGTATTGTTTCCTGATGTAACACATCTGGCCGGGCATTTGAGTTGTGAATTACTATTTTTATTACACACCCAATTCACCGTGCTATGATATTTACGTTCGGCTGTGTATAAAAAACCATTGTGGATCAAATTTAAACCGCCACGACGATTCGGTAGATACTGACACTTGGTATCCATCCAAATCCCACCTAGAAATAAGTTGAATTATTTATTTAATTGATTTTTATAATCAACAAAACTTTGGTTACACAATACTACTTTCAAGACAGAATGATATGCAATTCAGATATTTATTGATACATCTTACAATAGTGGTATCTAGGCGATACATACAAGCATATATCCTATGACTAAAAAATTCAATTATGATTATGTTCGCCACGAATTGAAACAACCTGCCCGTCTTTCGATATTACTCTAGCATTACATTTAGTTTTTTTACAACGCATTTTCACACATTCCCAGTAACTTGCTCCTTTTACACTTCGATTTAATGTAAATCGCTTTCCATCGATAGTCAGCAAATTATTCCCTCGACAACTACGGGTAAATCGTACATCAAGTACACCATGCTGATTGCCCAGTCTTCTCGAATTTTCATTATTTTTTTTGCAATCTGATAAGAGATCTTTTATGCCTGAAATGAGAAGAATTCCCATAAGATATTCCCTCCCGAATGTAATTTGTACATCGTAAATATAAGGCAATGAATCATACGTTTTTTAAAAGTTTAATTCAAACGAATTTATTTGTTTTGTTTTATTTCTTTTCTTTTTGGTCTTTTTTTTGTTCACATCGGCAACTAAAAGTTAAAATAAATCTGTGTATTGTTCCCCGATGGTTATGTCTGCAATAAAAATATTTAAATTATTTGTTCTTCAGCAAAGCCCACTAGGAAATTTAAAATGTAAAATAAATGTCACCATTGCATTACTCTGACATGAATTCAAATACATTTGTTCAGTAAAAGATGGGATTGTAAAAATCCGGCCAAGTTCGAGTCGGACTCGCGCACGAAGGGTTCCGTACCATCTGTATATATAAATATGAAAGAGACGCTCTATGTTACCTCATCAGTCATCACATTAAATCACATTTTTTGTATGATGACAGATCTTGGTTGCAGGCAGGTTATCGGCATATTACTTTGATAATCAAAAATCTTCATGATGAGATATAGTTGATCATCAAAGAGTCCATTGAATTCAAATCAATTATCTTACTTGACAGCAACGATGTGAAAAGGTGAATAACAATAATGGGAAATATGGGAAAAAGGTTTGCAGCTAGGATTAATTCATCAAAGACACAAAAGAGATGAAAACTGGGAAGTTTGCTACTAGTTGTGGGATATTGTCGACTAACCTTAGTTCAGTATGTGACCAAGGGGGTTTTTTGGATGAAAATCATGTCTGTTGTATGGGAGCCCCCCTTAAATATTCATTTTGTAATGTTTTAAGTATTTGTCGTGGTAGCGGCAACAGAAATACATCATCTGTGAAAATTTCAACTGTCTAACTATCACGGTTCATGAGATACAGCCTGGTGACAGACGGACGGACAGCGAAGTCTTAGTAATAGGGTTCCGTTTTACCTTTGGGTACGGAACCCTAAAAACTAACAAAATGTTTGTGTTTAATTCCCTTCATGGAATTGTTCAATAATAATCAGGCCGTTTGCAAAACAAGTATTAATTCTTCGACCGTTATATACACGGAGTGAACAAAATATTCTTAAAAAAAAATAACAAGCACTTATGTACAGTGGCTCTCAGCTTAAAATATGCCGTCACTCTCAGACTGCAAAGGAAACCATTTGATGCAAACGCGACTAAAACCTGCTGAAAGGAATAACTGGGCTGAAAAGATGGAATTCCTTTTACTTACTTACTTAACGGGCGCTACAGTTCGGGGTGAACCTGGGCCTCACCAACATGCCTCTCCACTTAGCACGATCTTTCGCTAGTCTTTTCCAATGCCGCACGCCCAGTTGGTTTAGGTCCCGTAGACGACTGACCAGCCTCATGTCGCTGTACAACCCGTACAGTTCGTGATTGAATCTTCTCCTCCAACCCCCCTCTTTGTTTATGGGACCGAAAATCGCACACAGAATCTTTCTCTCGAAACGACCAAGGATTTCCTAATCCGCTTTAGATAAAGTCCATGTTTCTGCGCCGTATAACAGGACCGGGATAATTAAGGTCTTATATAAGGTCAACTTGGTCGTACGAGAGAGGTCTCTACTTCTCAGTTGCCTCTTGAGCCCAAAGAAGCAGCGGTTGGCAAGAGTGATTCTGCACTTGATTTCGAAACTGTTACTGCGGAGCCGAGGTATATGAAGTCCTTAACTACCTCAAACTTATATCTGCCAATATGCACGTTCTGTCCAAGACGTCGGTGATAAATGTCCTTTTTCGATGACAGCAGATATTTAGTCTTGCCCTCATTAACTGCCAAACCAATTTTTGCCGCCTCCATCTCAAAACTCGCAAAAGCCTCATTGACATCTCGCCGCGATCTACCTATTATGTCAATGTCGTCGGCGTATGCAAGGATTTGAAATAGATTGTGCCTTGTATGTTAGCGTTACAGTCCATGAAGGACCTGAGCCGAGCTTCTCTCAATCACCCATGTTGTGTGTGATTTAATTTTCCCATAGGTGAAAGGGACCTACAGTTTATTGCCGGTTCCGAACGGCGAATTTCGAGAAGCTTTTCATGACAATTTTACTACAGGGGGTTTTGTCAGAACCCCGTTGAGGAGAAACACCGTGAAAACACGTTCGATGACATGGCTGTGTCGGGATTCGATCCCGTGTCATCGGCGTCAGAGGCCAACACACTACCCACTGCGCCACGGAGCTCTTTGTATTGGTCTGTGACTTTTGCACAATAATTTCTAATATGATGTTGAAGAAATCACACGACAGCGCATCGCCCTGCCTAAATCCCTTGTTAACATCAAAACTATCGTAAGGTGTTCACCGATTCGGATGGAGCAGCGAGCATTCTCCAATGTCATCCTGCATAGTCTGACGAGCTTAGTAGGGATGTCAAAAGTAAATATGGCGTTATATGTATAGCTCGTCTCTAATTACGCTGTCGTATGCGGCCTTGAAGACGACGAATAGATGGTGAGTGTCGACTTGAAATTCATTGGTTTTCTTCAGGATCTGCCGTAGTGTGAAGATTTGATCGATGGTGGACTTCCCTGGCCGGAAGCCACACTGATAAGGACCTATCAGCTTATTTACGAATGGCTTTCGGCGTTCACACAAAACGGCAGCGAAGAACTTGTATGTGACATTAAGGAGACTTATTCCTCTGTAGTTGGCGCAGTCCAAGGGGTCTCCTTTTTTGTGGATCGGGCAAACAATGCTGAGACTCCATTCCTCGGATATGCTTTCCTCTGACCATATCCTACAGATGAGCCGGTGCATGCTCCTAACCAGCTCACCCCCAGCAGCTTTATTCGACTTGAGTTTCGACATGGCAATCTCAACTTGCCTGCAATAGCACCTCTCCAAGTTTTCAATCGCCCGCTTCTCGGGCTCTTTCTTTTTTCTCTTGAGAAGCTTATGTTCCTCCCTTGTTTTAAGCTCGTAGAGCTCACGAGCCGCTCTTGTTTTTTTTGTAGTGAGGCTTTGTATGCCTCCTGCTTTTCCGCATGAATCCTTCTACACTCGTCATCGAACCAGGTGTTTCGTGGTGGTGTTCGTGTTATGCGTCGACGTATCTTGGCTACTACAAGATAGTGGTCTGTGTCGATATTCGCTCCTCGGAAAGTGCGAACATCAAGAATAGTGGAGGAGTGTCTGACGTCAATCGCGATGTGATCAATCTAGTTGGTGACTGATTGATCTGGCGACCGCCAGGTGTCTTTGTGTATATCGAGTTGGGAAAATCGTGTGCTGGCTACAAGAAGATTTCGCCCCGTGGCAAGGTCGATCAGCCTGTGTCCGTTATCAGCTTAGTGTTCAAATCTCCTGGTATGATTTTGGTATCATAGCTGGGGCATTTGGTATATGTTCTATCATATGGAGATCAAAGAAATCATCTTTGATGGAGTCATCCTTGTCTTCCGTGGGGGCATGGACTCATATAAGGCTGATGTTACAGAAATTTGCCTTGATGCGGATCGTTATGAGACGTTCACTCACATACTGGAAACTTAGGACTTTATTTCTTAGTCCACCTCTAACAACAAATCCGCAACCAAATAGTCTCTGTCCTCTCTCCCTATAGCAGTCACCGTAGTAAATGTTGCAGTTTTTCATCCGCTTTTTACCCGGTCCAATCCATCGCATTTCCTGGATGGCGGTTATGTCCGCTTTATAGCGGTCTAGGGCGTCCGCAAGTTGTTCGTCCGCACGTGATCTGTTTAGGGACCTAACATTCCACGTACAGAACCGAAGGTCTTTGTTTGTTTTTTGTCTTCTCAAAGGGTCGTTAACATAGATCCGTTCCGTTTGATTATCCGAGGCAGATTTTTGTTTCTGAGCAATCAGTGGTTTTACGGTTATGTTTTGCTAGACCATAGCCCAACCGACACTAATCCTGTTTGGTGGCGCAGGACACTCGCCATTCGGCCTCTTCCGTCAGTAATTTCCCTTGTAAGGAAATTTCCAGATGGCACCACGAGGAGGTGGAAGTAGGACCTGACTAGTCGGCTGCAGAGGCTCTTACTCGCTTTTTGTCGGGCCAGCATCCGTCGGCAGATGCTACTCCTACGAGGCCTTTGCTAGTCCTTTTATTGGTTTGAAATTGGAAAAAGAAATAGACATGAACCGTTTGGTTCTTCCAGAAGAGAAGAATTATGCATTTTTTTTTTAACTAAAAAAACTTAAAACTTTTTACAGTTCCAGTGAAGGCAAATTGTAACAGAAGACGAAGTTTGGCCAGTTAATCTGTGTTGTGCATTGAAATTGATCGTGTTGGTATCTTATTTTAACATGGACATTTTCATCTTGTCACCTCTCCTTTTTATTATATATATGGACTGGATGTTGCAGCGCAGTCGAGGCGAGGAGTGTTTTACATTGGGAGAGTTGAGAATAAGTCATCTTCTTTCTGCAGATGACTTAGTTGTCCTCACATCCTCCCAGGTGGAACTTCAGCGCGCGCTAGATAGGTTTGTGGCCGTATGTGCTGATGCTGGAATGAGGGTTAACGTGGACAAATCCGAAGTTATGGTTATTTCTAGAACACCTGTCCAATGCACTCTACATGTTAGTGGAATTCATTGAAGCAGGTGGAGAAGTTTAAGTATCTCGGGGTCTTCTTCACGAGTGATGGGAGGAGTAATACTGAGCTTTCCTGCAGGATTGGCCAAGCTGGGTCAATTTTGAAACAGCTTGGAAGATCTGTAATCAGGAAGACCGAGCTTGGTGTCAAAGCCAAGTTAGCTGTTTTTAAGTCAGTATTTGTTCCAACCCTCGCCTCTGGTCATGAAATTTGGGTATTGACCGAAAGAATAAGGTCGCGAATACAAGCTGCCAAAATAAGATTTCATCGTGCTGTTGCGGGAGTTACTCGCCGGGACAGGGTGAGAAATACGGCAGTGCGCGGGAGCTCAATGTTAAGCAGCTGCTTCTCCGAACGGAAAGGGCTATGCTTCGATGCTTTTGTCAAGTGAGACGATTGTCGCCATCATCACGACTTTCGAAGCGTGCCCTGGATGCAATACCATCAGGCAGGCGACCGCTTGGCAGACCCAGGACGAGGTGGTTGGACCAAGTCCAAAAACTCGCCTGGGTGCCCATGCGGGCCACTGAAAATGCATGTATGTACGGAGATTTTCGCGATGGAAAAGGCAAAGAAAAATACCCTAAAGAGTAAAAAAATAAGTTCGTCCACAGTTCAGCACATTATTGAACGCACATTGAAGCTAGAACCGCCAAAAAACAAAATATACTCCGATAGTGATCGCCTATGTATAGTAAGAGGAGCGAAGAAACATCCTACATTGAGCGCTCCAAAATTGGCAGAGGAAGCTCACAGATATCTTCACAAAACGTCCAGTGCAGAGACAATACGCAGAATATTAAGAGAAGTCGATTTTATTGGAAGGAGCGTTCGAAAGAAGTCTTTCATTACAACAAGTTGCGTCGTATTCAATTCGTTCGTGAATATATAAGGATGAAACATCCTGGAACTCGATTATATTTGCGGATGAGAGCAAATTTAATTTATACGAGTCAGATGGCAGATTTTTTTTTTTTTTTTTTTTTTTTTTTAGAGACTCGCGCAGGTTCCAGAGTTTTTATGTTCTCTTATGATGTGTTGACACTTCGTACACTTCTCTCAGGGGTGGTTGTCCTAGACTTAGATAGGACGAGAGCCGACCAAATTCCGCGTTGGTTATAGTCCGAAGTAATTCGTTCAAGCACTTTTAGTATTGCATACGCAGAGGATGAATTTCGGTTGACCATATACTGCGAGTGGCGCAGTGGGTAGTGTGTTGGCCTCTGATGCCGATGACTCGGGATCGAATCCCGACACAGCCATGTCATCGAACGTGTGTTTCACGGTGTTTCTCCTCAGCGGGGTTCTGACAAAACCCCCTGTAGTAAAATTGTCATGAAAAGCTTCTCGAACTTCGCCGTTCGGAACCGGCAATAAACTGTAGGTTCCTTTCACCTATGGGAAAATGAAATCACACACAGCATGGGTGATTGAGAGAAGCTCGGCTCAGGTTCTTCATGGACCGTAACGCCAACATACATACATACATACATATACTGTGAGTGTTATGCCTGCAAGCAGTACTCCTGGTCACTTTCCATTCACAACCGCGTTACATACTTTTTGTCCGTATAGGAATTACTTTTTCTTGGCTATGAAGCGAATTTGAACCATAAACCTTCCGCTCGGCGGTCGATGATGTTAACCACTGCACCACGGCCACCCCCAAGATCATACGTTTGGAGCAAACCGAATACAGGGCTCCAACCAAAGAATTTACGTTTCACTGTGAAACATGGGGGATGACATGTTATAATCTGGAGCTGCATGTCTTCTGCTGGTGTGGGGAATTTATTGTTCATTGAAGGTAATATGTACAAAAAATGTGTTCGAATATATTACAAAATAATTTAAGATGAGGGGCTGAAAAGTTGAATATTTGCAATAGTTTTAGATCCCATCAAGACAATGATCCTAAACACAAATCTGAACTTGTGCAAACTTGGTTAATTTGGAATTGTCCGCACATAATTCAAACACCTGCGCAGTCGCCAGATCTTAACGTAATAGAAAATGTATGGGCCAAACTCAAACGTGAAATTAGAAACCATGATTTAAGAAACACAAAAGATCTAAAAAAGGCGCTTTTGGAGGAGTGGAATCACATATCTGCAGAATACACAACAAAACTTGTGAAATCAATGACGAAAAGATTGAAATCCGTGATTAAGCAAAAAGGATACTCTACAAAGTATTTAGAATGCGCTCGTTAATAACACAAATGAATTATCCTTTTTAGGGTTCCGTACCCAAAGGTAAAACGGAACCCTATTACTAAGACTTCGCTGTCCGTCCGTCCGTCTGTCACCAGGCTGTATCTTATGAACCGTGATAGTTAGACAGTTGAAATTTTCACAGATGATGTATATCTATTGCCGCTACCACAACAAATACTAAAACCAGAACAAAATGAATATTTAAGGGGGCTCCCATACAACAGACATGATTTTCATCCAAAAAATCCCCTTGTTCACATACTGAACTAAAGTTAGTCGACAATATCCCACAACCAGTAGCAAACTTCCCAGTGTTGATCTCTTTTGTGTGTTTGATGAATTAATCCTAGCTGCAAACCTTTTTCCTATATTTCCCATTATTGTTATTCACCTTTTCACATCGTTGCTGTCAAGTAAGATAATTGATTTGAATTCAATGGATTTACAGATGGTACGGAACCCTTTGTGGGCGAGTCCGACTCGCACTTGGCCGGTTTTTTATGGAACCGATGTTACTTTCGTTCCATTAAAAATTGGTTGCTTCTATGGTTCGAAGTTTTATCATCTGCTGAACCCTCACCCTGTGAATTCATCGGCTGGGCAGTTTCCTGGATTATTCCTATTCCCGGGAACGTACAGTAGTTTTGTATTGAATTGTTCAGCCATCTCGTTTAAAGATAGGCGGCAGTTGAGAGTTGTGTTTGATTTGTGGGTTACCGCTGCCAGGGATTTTATCGCAGATTGGCTATCCGTGCAAATGATAATATCCTTAACGGATATTA
Source organism: Eumerus sabulonum (assembly GCA_951905685.1). NCBI lineage: Eukaryota > Metazoa > Arthropoda > Insecta > Diptera > Syrphidae > Eumerus > Eumerus sabulonum. The sequence goes on from OX645060.1 coordinate 247,205,021, forward strand.
CATAGATACTTAGCCATGGAAGGACCCCCGTTATCGCTGTTATTTCCACATGGTACACACTGCACACTGATTTGGGAGCCTTCGATATAGAGGGAAATCGAGTCCTTGGTATGACTTTTCCTTCAGCCCATTCTTCCCGGGATGGAAAGATAACTTCGAAGTTCTTAGCGAACACGTTTTGCAGGATGGTGTAGTCCGTGTCCATTGGTACTTCGAACAGGTTAAGAATGCTAGCATGGCTTTGGTGTGATGTGGACCATTTTCCTATGCCTCTAATCCATAGGGCCACTCAGGCAGCAGCTTGTTTGCTGGTGAGAGATATAGTAGAATGATTAGGGCCTCCGTAGAGGTCGATCTAATCGCACCACTTATGCATATGCTGGCCGATCTTTGCACTTTCCCCAGAAGGTTTCGATAGACTGCCCTGTAAAAAGCAGTCCAAACTACGATGCCGTAAAGGATAGATCTTATGACTGCTGTATAGAGCCAGTGCATAATGCTGGGTTGGAGATCCCACTGTTTGCCCAGCACTTTCTTACAGCTGTAGAGGGCAGTGGTTGCTTTCTTGACACGATCAAGAATGTTGGGTTTCCAATTTAGTTTCCTGTCAAGGATAGGCCGAGGTATTTGGCCTGATCTTTGATTGTTCCACTCAGCCTCGGTGGGTTGAAGGGCGGAATTTTATATTTGATAGTAAATAGTACTAGATCAGTATTTTTGGGGTTCACCCCAAGTCCGCAGTTCTTCGTTCAGTTTACTACTGTTTGTAATGCTCCCTGCATTAGGTCACTTAGAGTGTTGTGAAACTTTCCTGAGACGGCTATAGCAATATTGTCCGCATAGCATAGGAATATTGTCACAGCGTGCCCTTCCTGTTCTAGCAACAGTAGTAGTTCATTGATTACCACGTTCCAGAGGAGAGGGGAAGTACTCCACCCTGTGGTGTACTTCTGCTGTCCATTCTCGTTGAAACGGCACCAGCGAAAGAAGAAAAGAAGTAAGACTAATAGGCCTCAAGTCATTTACATATGTACGTGTGGGAGCTTTTGCTTGCCTCGAATATGAAAACGACTTTGGTTAAGATTCACTTGCTTGGGATATAGGATAAGGAGAGACAGTTTTTTTAAAGTCAGGGGAGGATGAGATCTGCTACCTGCTGGAGCTCCGCTGGTATGATCCCATCCGGTCCTGGAGACTTGTATGGTTCAAAGACTAGATTTCGAGTTCGTTGGACGACTTGAGGAAGTACCATAGTCGACGCACTACTGCCCGGAAAGTGTGTGTTCAAAAGGAGTTCCAGATCTTCCGTACAGGAGGTCGTGCAGAAACATTAGGTAACTTGGATTGTAACGAGCCAAGGCCAGAATCTTCCTTATTCCTGAAGTTTTGGAGGCCGCTTTGACATTCTCGGAGTAGTTCCTCCAAGATTTCCTTGCGGCCTTCCTGGTCGCTGCTTTGAAGGATTTAAGTGCTTCCTTATAGGGGTCCCAGTCCTCTTCTAAGCGAGTAAATTTTGCTTTGTTAAGCTTTCTGTTTTCTTTCCTAAGGGAGACTATCTCTTTACTCTACCAGGGTTTGGGTTTTTGGGGGTGCTTATCGCGCAAGATTTGGATAGTGTTCTGTTAAGAGTTTCTGTCAGCTTATTTACTAAGCTGTCTAGTTCCGCAGAGCTACGCGGATAGGTAGGGTGCTTTTCCCCTAAGTAGGGATCAACATAGGTTCTGTATTTCTGCGCTCAGTTTTCTTTTAGTTCCTGAAAGGAGCTAGGGCAATGGTGTGACTCGCAATGTTGAATTGGAAGTAGCGATGGTTAGAGAAGGAATACTCTTTTTATGACTTTCCATTCCATCTCTTTATTGATAATGTCCTGTGATGCAGAGGTTACATTTAGAACTTCCTGTCTGTTCTTAGTGATAAAAGTTGGTTCACAGCCAATATTGCATACGATGAGGTTTGTATGTAACAGATAATTAAACAATGACTCACCTCGATCGTTGATGTTGCGGATGCTCCATATCGTGTGGTGTGCATTTGCTTCGCATCCTATAATAAGTCCGGCATGTGCTAGCTCTGTATCCGTGGTGACCAACCTCTTCAAGTTGGCCGGAGGGGGTGGACTTGGGTGGTTGTGGGCCAGATAGGCCGATGCAATCCATTGCATAGAGGAGTTGCCCTCAATGCCTATTGCCGTTATGTCTTAATCACTGTAAGATGAGAATAGGAGGGCTTTTATGTTGGATTTAGTTAGGGTACAAACTCTTGGCTTACCTGTCCCACTCACGAACATAGATGAGCTTGTAGTCTGGTGTTCCGTGTCCACGTACCAGGTTATTAACAATCCACGGTTTCTGGATCTGATTTTCTTAATTTTGTAAGTGCAAAACGGTTCCATGAATAGGGGGTCGTCTCCCTCGTAGTAATACAAAGGGCGGGTCTATCTGGCCTAGGTGTGCACTCCCCCCTCGTGGAGGCTACATATTACCTATCTACCTACAAATTAATTTAAGGGATTTTTTAAGGCATCCAATATAAATGTATGTATGTATGTTGGCGTTACAGTCCATAAAGGACCTGAGCCGAGCTTCTCTCAATCACCCATGTTGTGTGTGATATAATTTTTCCATAGGTGAAAGGGACCTACAATTTATTGCCGGTTCCGAACGGCGAATTTCGAGAAGCTTTTCATGACGATTTTACTACAGGGGGTTTTGTCAGAACCCCGCTGACGAGAAACGCCGTGAAAAACAGGTTTTTTTTTTAAATCTGCGCGCCCTCAAGGCTAATAACCTTATTATGTCGGCGACACAGTGCGGGCAGAAGGTAGAGAGGAAGAGGAATAGAGGAGATGCCGATGGATATTGATCTTAAATGCTTGCATGTTGTATTGAGGGGGAAAAACCGAATCCGGCAGGGAGTTCCAGATTCGTGTGGTTCGGTTAATGAAAGATTCTCTATATTTGACAGTACGTCCGAAAGCGGGCTTCAGAGTATATTGGTGAGCATTCCTAGAGAGACGTGTATTGCGGGAGAAATGTTGAAGGGGCGGAATGCAACTGGCTATTTCATCAGAGCATTTTTGGTAGTAGTAACAATAAAACAGGGAGAGACAGGTAACATTACTGCGGTGTTCCAGCGAGTCTAATGTTTTGGTAATGCTGGAGTCACCTATCAGTTTTATGGCTCGTTTTTGTATTCTGTCTAGTAGGTGCAGTGAGGTCTTGGAAGCACCGGACCAGACATGAGCGTTAAACTCTAATTTGGGGCGAATGAACGCCTTATAGATTGTAGCCAGATCTAAGGGTCAGAAATATTTCTTGCATCTGTATAAGAATCCTAGGCATTTCGCAGCATTCTTGGCGACACTGAATATATGGTCGCTCCAATTAAGATTGTGAGCAACACTCATACCCAGGATGGAAAGCTTTTCAGTTTCTGAGATGCAAGTGCCATTCATGGATAATGGCTGCGGGTTATTTATACGCTTTAACGACAAGAGACAGCATTGTGTTTTGGAAGCATTAAATTCTACTCTATTGTTTTTACCCCATTGGATGATGCTGTCGATATCGGAATTTAATGAGCCTAACATACGCTGCCGCTCATTATCTACAACCGAAGTGCAGAGTCGTAAACTGGTGAACGAATATGAGAAGCTGAGGGTACTGTCGTCAGCAAGAGATCATTTATAAAAATAAGAAAGAGTGTCGGAGACAAAACGGAGCCCTGGGGAACACCGGCATTTACAAAGTGAGTATCAGACTTGAATCCGTCCAAAACAACTTGAATTGAACGATTCGAAAGGTAGCTTCTAACCCATTGAAAGAGAGACTCATCGATCCCAAAAACACGCATTTTCGACAAAAGGGCTTCATGCCAAACCCTGTCAAATGCTTTCGAAATATCCAGTGCAACAATTTTGCTTTCACCTGCTTGGTGAAGCGAGTGATTCCACTTTTCAGCGAGATATGCCATCATATCACCAGTGGATCTGTTGCTGCGGAAACCGTATTGGCGGTCATTGAGGAGTTTCCGTGATTCAAGATATTTCATAAGCTGACGGTTATCAGCGTTTCCATGACCTTGGAAAGAAGGGACGTTAGTGCAATGGGTCGGTAGTTGGAGGGAGAAGATGATTCGCCTTTTTTGGGTATAGGCTGGACAAATGCTGTTTTCCACCTACTCGGAAAGAGCCCAGAGGTGTAGGAAAGGTGAAAAAGCTTACGCAGTGGTTTTGCAAGCGTAGAAGAACACCTCTTCAGAACTATTGGGGCAACCATCTGGACCAGCGGATTTGTGTATGTCGAGGTCTTTAAGAACCCTTGCGACTGTACGAGTGCGGAAGTGGATTAGTCCCATGGTGGAATTGACGCACTCTAGTACAGGCGGAGACAAAGTACAGGCTGGCAGCTGAGAACTGGTTGCAAAATGGGCAGCAAGTATTTTTTTTATTTTTTTAGTTAGCTTTGTCTAAGGGGGTGACAGCTGGAATGTCATTGTAGATGAGCGTCGGTATAGACGACTTAGTTGAGTTTTTTACGTTTTTTACAAACGACCAGAAACTTTTGCTACCTTTGGGACATTGAAGGATTTTACGCCTTAATTTTTGGTCGGATTGGAATTTAATCCGTCGAATGTGGGTGTTGCAGTCATTTCTGGCTCGTATGTACTTTTTTCGGTTTTCCTCAGGACTGTTTGCCTTGTAGGCAAGAAAACTTAGCTCCCTGAGCCTAATAGCCTCTTTGCAGCTCGAGTCAAACCACGTATTATCCTTAGGCCTGGTGCTTTTAATCTTGCTGGGAATAAAATTTGCCATGCCGATTCGGATAATGTTTACGATAATATCAGTTGCGGCGTCCACGTCGTTGTCGAGGAAGCACAACGACCAGTTAAAGATCCGAAAGAAGTTGTTAATGCCGCACCAGTTGGCTTTCTCGTATAGCCATAGTGTTCTCTTAGGAGCTTTTTCTTTAACTGGATGATGGGAGTTCGAGAATTTCGCTGATATCATGCAGTGGTCAGACAAGCCTAGGGGTTCCAATACATCGATCGTGTATTTGTCAGGCTGAGAGGTAAGAAACAAGTCCAGTGTGTTGGCGGTATGACCAGTAACATCGGGGATACGTGATGGCTAATTCACAAGTTGAGTTAAGTGATTCAACTCAGCAAAAATTTCAACATACCTTCCTTCGGGTGTTGTCTGTCCAGAATGTCGAAGCCACTGAGAATTGTGTACATTGAAATCGCCCGCTAAAATGATTTCAGTGCGAGGGAACAGGGAAACAATTCTTTGGATGGAATCAGACAGTGCGTCGAATGCATCAAATGTTGAATTCCTGTCTAGATTGGGGCTTCTATAAAGAAAACAGTAGTGGATGGAGTGCTTACGGAATATGAATTCAAGCCATATGAAATTAAATTCCGGGGTGGATGTTTGGCTATACTGTGGAAGTAACTGGTAAGCAATATCACTACGGACAACAATTATATCGATGTTGATGCATAAAGTTTGCATAGGCTGCGCTCAAGGAGCGAAGACAGAGCTTTTTTCTTCCCTCACATAAGCTTAGTCCTAGAAACAGTATTGCTTGAATATGTTTCTGGTAGGAGTCTATTCAAATCTTCACAAATATCCAATACATACCTACTAGGATTGGATAACGAGTGGAAGAAAATATTAAACATGCACGGCTTAGACGAAATGTGTCAACCAGCTTATAAGCCGTATTTTTCGAACTATAAGACGCGCCTTTTTACATGGAAAAATGGAGTTATGGTTCGAAGGTAACATTCGAATATTTTTTTCAACAAATCGTCTCTAAATTTTAGATACTCTCTATCGTCCGGAGTGACAACAATTAGAGAATTAGAATAGATTGGGGGCAGGACAAGGTCGCCTGATAACTGCGGCCACCAATAGCCCTATTGTGATATCCCCCATTTACAGTTTACGCAAAAATCCTGAGTTGATAAAACTTAGTATGGTTTGAGTGAGCTAGCAGCGATTTCTTCTGCTTCAAGATAATATTTGCCTAAGTGACGTGACGTATACTGACAAGGCAGTTAGTGGCACAGTATGTGTCCTGCCGTTTCTTCGTCCTCATTACGCATTCTGCAGGTATCAAATTGTGTAATGACCATGGTCATAAGATGTTTGTTGAATGGGCAGTGTCCAGTAAGGAAGCATGTGACTATACGAATCTGACTCCTAGAACGCATGAAGAGTTGTTTCCTTCTTATGAGGGAAGAGGTTGGGAGGAATGACTTGGCTTGCCTGGTACCTTCCGTTTGTGACTAGTATTGATTGGTCGTGTTTCTTAACCATCTGTTTATGCAGCATTTGGTGGTGCTGATAGGTATGCCGCAGAAAGGCTCGATCGCTGGTGAGTTTATGGCTGTTCCTTCTTTTGGTGAAGGCGACTGTAGTGCTTTTTTTGGGTTGACATTTAGTGCAACCTTTAAGCAGCTGTTCGCAACAAGGTTTAGTGCCCTTTGCAGGAGCTTCGAGATTGTGTCGTCGGCATAGCCTTGGAGCTAGCTTAGTATGGTAATCAGCTCATTGACAACGATGGACCATAGGGGGTGTGAGAGAACCAAGCCATGCGGGCAGCCTTCCGCAGCTTTTACACTGATGTTATCATTGCCTAATAAAGTGCTTATTTTTCTATTACCAAGCATATCCTGGATCCAGTTACATGTGGTGTTATCTACCCTTATGCTAAGGACGCAGCGTTGTATTTGGGCGTAATCGGTGTTATCGAAGGCACCATCGATGTCGAGAAAGCAACCTATCACCATTTCTTTGGTAGCTCCTGAAGAACATTCGTGGTAATTTTCCCAGGCTGGCAGGCATATTGGTTACTGTGAAGTGGTGATATTTTCAAAGGACCGTCCCTTAAATGCCTATTCAGTATTTTTTCCATGGTTTTAAGCAAGAAAGAGCTAAGGCTTATCAGTCGGTAAGATTTGGGTAGGTCCGTAGGTCTACGGCCTGCTTCGGGAATGAATTTTTCCGTTAGCTGTTTGCAGTTCGTCGGTATATGTATATCCCCATTCGTAGCTTGTTCTGAAGATGTTGATTAGCAAGGAGGGCTGGGATGATACCATCCTCATGAGGAGATTTAAAAGGCTCAAAGGAGTTAATGGCCCATTTTATACTTCCATCGTACTGGTTAAAATTTATAATGTTTCTGGACCATTTTCCGCGTAGGTGCCATCTGCTTTTTTCAACAGTCCAAAACTGGCTAGTGCCAGTGCCCCGTACTAGTGCGAGACGTCAATGAGGCGTTCACAAGCATTGAAGCAGAAGCGGCGAAAGTGGGTCTAGGGGTAAATGGGGACAAGACCAAATATATGCTGTCATCCAAGAAAGACGCACAACACCGACGTCTTGGTCAGAACGTCACCTTCGGCAGCTATATTTTTGAAGTAGTCAAGGACTTCGTCTACCTTGGCTCGATAGTGACAAGCAGCAACGACACCAGCGCTGAGATAAAACGCAGAATAACTCTTGCCAATCGCTGCTTCTTCGGGCTCAAGAGGCAATTGAGTAGTAGAGCCCTCTCTCGAAAAACTAAGGTTTCCCTCTACAAAACCTTAATCATCCCGGTCCTTCTCTACGGCGCTGAGGCTTGGACGTTTCGAGAGGAAAATTCTGCGTGCAATCTTTGGTCCCGTTTGTGTAAACGGAGAATGGAGGAGAAGATTCAACCAAGAACTGTACGGGCTGTACAGTGACATCGGCCTGGTTAGACGTCTTCGGATCCAACGTCTAAGATGGTTAGGCCATGTAGAGCGAATGGACATCAACGCTCCGGCCCGAAGAGCCTTCGACTCCGACCCCGAGGGGCGACGCGGCAGAGGACGACCGCATTTAAGGTGGCGCGCACAGGTGGAAGGGGACCACAACCAACTGGGCGTGCGGCACTGGAAGCGGCTGGCCGAAGATCGGGCCGGCTGGAAAGGCTTGTTCGTTGAGGTCCTGGTTCACCCCGAACAGTAGCGCCATCAAAGTAAGTAAGTGCTACTATTAGCAATACGGCACTGTGACCTTTACAGATCTATTGTGCCTGCTAGCCGAGTAGCCTCTCCGCCTCTATAATGAAGTTGAGAATGCTTCTGGTAGGAGCCAGGGTGATCCCCACAGGAGTCATAACTTCACTGAGAAGGATACGCTTCCTAAGATGGCAGAGAGCAGCACACTCACATAGTATGTGTTCTGCCGTCTCATCGTCCTCTAGACAGAGCCGACACTCAGTTTCAGACGAGAGACTAATTTTGTTTAAATGATATCTCAGACCGCAGTGTCCCGTTAGATAGCTGACTAGTCTTCTGATATCCCTTCTATTGAGTTTGAGTATGTTAATAGGGTGTTTGTTCAGGGGTCGTATAAGTCGTATAGATTGACGGAGTCCCCGAACACTGTTCCAGAAGGAGGAGTTCAGACGAAAGTAATACGAACGGTGACAATAATGAGACAAATAATAGTACCGAGAGTGAAGATGAAGTGAATATTACCAGTATGTGTTATGTTAACCATATATAGCTATGGCCAAAATAATGACAACACCTGTATAAAAATCACGATCCAAAAGTAATATTAAAATATATGTATCTGAGGTGCATCTTATAGTCTGAAAAATACGCTGTTGCTTATCAAATTGTTCACTCTCCATGGGGAAAACAATTTGAGCGTACCTTATCATAAAACTAAGAGAACTGTGTTTCGCCTGGGTAGACAGAAGACCAAGGACAAGTTGACATTTCTCTCAAACACCTATAGTTACTATATTGTGAGTTGCGACGGTTTTGCACTCAATTTGGGCCAGCCTAAGAACTGTTCATTTAGAACGTTTATCTATGCCCCAACTGCTGTTGTTAATAAAAGAAACTTCTGGGGGTATAATGAATTTACTAATCTAAGGTCACTGAAACAGACCATTGTAGGCCGCTTTATCTTATATAAAGTAACATTTTAGGACCCATATAGCTCGGCACACGCAGCCCACTTATACGTTCAGTACACGCATATACATATAAGTATGTGTCGATGTACAATGCCCACCAAAGGAGACTGAAAATCAGAATATTTTTTTCTTATTTATATCCGTACAATGCTATAATTCGTAGTTAAACCAAAACTATAATCGAAAGCATACGGATGAATGGAATGGAAATACATACAAGTACACCAGGCAATGCTTCAGTAGCATCTTGGGTATTAAAAAGCAATCTTTCTTCGCACACGCTCCGATTGATCCTCCATGTTACATTTATTTTATTAGTTAGAGATGCCAATGAAATGATTTATTGTGCAAACTTACGCACCAGTTAAGAAGAGCACACAATACATTCTATTATTGATTTTTCGGCATTTTTTCTTTCAGATTGCAGAATCATTTTTGTTTACAAAAACTTACTTCAATCGGCGTAAGAAATGCACAAGCGCGTATTCACAGCATTAAAGTTAATTCTGTTGGAAATATTTCACTTTTTCTTAACGAATCTAGATTGCACTAAAAAAAAGAAGGGAATTTCCACTGGTTTCCACACATCAAGATTGATCAAGATGAAGGAAAACTATAAAAAAAACGAAAAACCTCAAAATTCAACTTTCTGACGTTTCTATATTTCTATATTCTGGCTATGAAAGTTGATGCCAGACGCCCCAGACGAGTTAGCGAATGTACTAGATTGTGATTCGCCATCGTTTTTTTCATTTGTTAATATGCTCGCGAGTGAAGTTGTGATAAATTAAGACTTTGTGAATATGTTTTTTCGCATGAAAGAGGAAGAAAAAATGCATTTAAAAAAATTAATTAACAATATATGTATATATCTGATGATTATACAATTTCGTGTAAAGATGGCGCTACCATCTAACAAACGTCAGTGTCGAACTGACAGCAACTGACAGTGAGATAAGCATATAAACGAGGGAAATCGTCCAATTCGTGTTGACGGATTGGTGTGTGATTTTATTATTATTTTTAGTAAAAAACGGTGGTGTAAAATGTGTGGAAAAATTAAATTACTCAAGCAAATTGGAAATGTGGATTTTAATTATATACGTCATGGCTGGAATTTGCTTTCTTGAAATTTGTAAAGTAACAAAAAAAAAAAAAAACAAAAATGTTAGGTCAAGCTCAAAGTACTGAGCTCGAACTTAGTTTTATCTCTATTAGTTGCTATTGAAGTGCGTAAATCGAGAACCTAAGTGGTACTTCAGAAACATTTCACAGCAACAGAACGCTGAAAGGAGGAATTTAGATGATCGGCGAATCGTTTAATTGGAAATCTTTTCAAGAATACCCCATGTCTTGACCGCATACTGAGTTTAACATTTCTTTAAATTTCTCCACTAAAACATTTTCTCCACTGAAACACATTTCCCTTTAGCCGGTAAAACTGATGCAACATCGATGTGCAAGGACGAACAACTCTATCGCATGAAAGGAGAAAGATGATGTAATCTAAAAATAACCGCATATTGATAAGGATACAACACAATGTAGATATTCTATCGCATCACAAAGGTAAAGAAAAACAATTTAGCATAAATAAAATTCGTTCGCAATTCCAGATAGATAATTTAAAAATATAATAAGGACTCTCTAAAAGGCATAGCGGGCGGCGTGATGCAGTGGTTAGTGTGTTGGACTCTGGCGCACGATGAGCGAGTTCGGATCCCGATAACACCAACGCCATCGAATGTTTATTTCGCGACGTTCCTCCTCGGCGGGGTAGTGGCAAAACCCCCCGTAGTAAACTTGCCATGAAAAAGCTTCTCAACTCACGCCGTTCGGAATCGGCATTAAACTGTAGGTCCCTTTCACCTGTGTGAAAAATAAATCACACACAACATGGGTGATTGAGAGAAGCTTGGCTCTGGTCCTTCATGGGCTGTAAAGCCACCAAAGAAGATGAAGAAAAGGCATAGCGTGCGGGAACGACTCTTATTTACTCAAATTACAAATAAATATAAAAAACCAGAATTGTATTGTTGTACTATCCTTCCAATAAATTTGTACATCCACACCTGTATTGTATTTCTATTGTATATTTGATTCGTTATTATTGGCTACAAACCTACTTGCAAGGCTTATAAACTTTGCTACAACATATTACAATTGTTTTTTTTTTTCTTTGACAGAGTTAGCCACGAAAAGTAACCTGGAAGGTGTGGTTCCGCTTCACGTTGGCAGTAAGGTTTACATCTCCAAGCGTGATTTACTGCGAATTCTTCATTATGACGCCTCGGTGTATACTGGTTCTCTTAGTGAAATCATATTCGGTAGAAGTGCTTTAGAGAAATGCGCTCTGCTAAAACCTAACGAAAGACTTTATGGACTCAATCTAAGCTATCTAAATTCAATTACAAGTAAGTTGTGCCTTTCGGGTTCGATATTGTCTAATGCAATGTTTTCTCGTTGTTATGTTGCTTTGATTTTAGCTCATGTCGTTTCGGTGTTTAAAAGACGAAATGAACAATTGACTGCTGAAATGGTGAAGGAATTTATTTTGAACAAAATAAATAGTCTCGAGGGGGGATCCGGTGAAGATGAACAACGCATAATAGTCAAATCTTAAAGCATTTACAATACATAAAATGATTTATAATTTAAAGAATCTTACATAAGTCACATAGTCTTATTCTGTTCAAGTTTGCTGACAATAAATTTATGTTTTCAATGGTATTCTACGCACTTTGTTTTTCGCATCCTCAATTTAATTTAGTATTTTTGTTTTATTTTCTCTAATTATTGTTTCTTACTTTTCAGATTTCAAATACATATTAGAGGATAAAGGCGCAACAACCTATATACAGTACTCGACCACACAACGCGGTCGAGTTATGTTGATATATAATGGATATAGATACGTAGAAAACAGACAAAGTCACAAAAATATATTCTGGCGCTGTTCGAGGTATGTGAAGTATGGTTGCCGGGCTACAGTGGTCACGTCTAAAGTGAATGATGATGTTACAATCCGCGTGGCTGGTTCACCGCACACACACGAGCCGGAAGTCAAAGTTGATAATTCGGACGACCTTAATACCGACTTCACCGACGAACTGAAAGGAAATTTTTTAAAATTTGGTTCACAAGCATTACAACTAAGTGGTCTTAAATAAACTTCACATCTAGCATATTTCGTCACACTGACGCCCATAGAATTAAAGTCTTTTTGTTTAGGCGCAAACTAGAATTATATAAAAAATCTAATAAAAAACAAGTTTAAGTAAATACTACTTATATTCCACGTTAATTCAATACAAACAATAGGATATACATATGAATTAATGAATAAAAAAAAATGATTACACTTCGATGTGAATATTTATTAGAGTATGTAGTGTTGGACGGAGGGGCTTGGAGACAATTGCTTTACCCTTGTGCATATAGAATGTATTGTATTTACTCAGAAGCCTAGCCAGCCCTACTAACAAAACATTCATTTTATTTGTATTTTCAGTTAAAAAGGAAAAGAGTACTGTGTCATCGCGCAAAACGTTGAGGGAAGAAAAATCACGCCGTTCCAGCCGCTCTTTCACAGGTAATTTCCAGAATTTCGGATGAGTTATAGAACTCTGGAGGACATATTGAAATGTATTGCTAGCCATGTATGGATGAGTTGGACCATATTCAGGGTAAAGAGGAACCCTTAGTCGTATTGTGAAATTAATTTCTTAGACTTTCTGCCGTGATCGTTACCTAATGGACACTTTCTGTCTCGACTATAGGCCTTTATCGATTTTGTTGCTTTCTGTACGATGACAAATTGAGTAGAAAAGAACATTGTTTATTCCCTCGCACTGAAATCGTTTTAGCGGGCGATATCAATGTACACAATTCCCGAAGGAAGGTATGTTGAAATCAATTAACTATTCCCGATGCTGCTGGTCATACCGCCAACACGTTGGACTTTTTTTTTTTTTTTTTACCTCCCAGCCTAACAAAGACACGATCGATGTATTGTCGCCTCTAGACTCGTTCGATTACTGCGTTTCGATATCACGCAGTTAAAGAAAAAGCTCGTAAGATAAGATTATGGCTATACGAGAAAGCCATCTGGTGCAGTCTTAATAACTTCTTTCGGATCTTTAACCGGTCGTTGTGCTTCCTCGACAACGACGTAGACGCCTCAACTGATATCGCAAATATTATCCGAATCGCCATGACAAATTTTATTTAAAGGAGGCCAAAGGATAATACGTGGTTTGACTTGAGCTGCAAAGAGGCTATTAGGCTCAGGGAGCTAAGTTTACGCGCCTAAAAGGCAAACAGTTCTGAGGAAAACCGAAAAAAGTACATACGAACCGGAAATGCAACACCCACATTCGACGGGTTGCATTCCAATCCGACCAAAAATTAAAGCTTAAAATCCTTCAATGTTCCAAAGGTAGCAAACGTTTCTGGACATTTGTAAAAAACATACAAAACTCAACTGCTATGTACATCTATGCCAATGCTAACCTACTTGCTGCCCACTTCTCAGCCAGTTTTCAGCCTCAGCGTGTACTTCGTCTCCGCCTATACTAGAGTTAATTTCAACATGGACTAGTACACTTCCGCACTCGTACAGTCGCAACGGTTCTTAAAGACCTCGACATACATATACAACTCCACTAGTCCAGATGGTATTGCCCCAATAGTTCTGAAGATGTGCTCTTTTACGCTGGCAAAACCACTGCGTACGCTTTTTCACCTTTCCTACCCTTCTGGGCTCTTTCCGAGTGGGACCCAACTACCGACCCATTGCACTAACGTCCCTTCTTTCCAAGATTATGGAACCGCTGATAAACCGTCAGCTAATGAAATATCTCGAGTCGCAGGAACTCCTCAATGACCGACAAAATGTTTTTTTCAGCAACAGATCCGCTGGTGATTTAATGGCATATCTCACCGAAAAGGGGAAGCGCTCGCTTCACCTAGCAGGTGAAAGCTAAATACATAGTTCCACTATTTCTTGCACTATTTTGTCGAAAATTCGTGCTTTCGGGAGCGATGAGTCTCTTTTTCAATGGATTAGAAGTTAACTTTCGAATCGTTCAATTTAAGTTGTTTTGGACGGATTCAAGTCTGAAATCCATTTCTTAAACGCTGGTATTCCCCAGGGCTCCGTATTGTCTCCGACACTCTTTCTCATTTTTATAAATCATCTCTTGTCTTTGCTGACGACAGTACCTTTACCTTCTCATATACGTTCACTTCCTTACGAACCTGCACTTCGGCTTCGAGAGCACCGTGGCGTAGTGGGTTGTGTGTTGGCCTCTGACGCCGATGACACGAGATCGAATCCCGACAACAGCCATGTCGTCAAACGTGTTTTTTCACAGTGTTTCTCCCCAGTAGTAATTATCAAGAAAACCTTCTCGAAATTCGCCTTTCGAAATCGGCAATAAAACTGTAGGTGCCGTTCACCTATTACTTACTTTCTTATCAGGCCGGCAATCTATGCAGGATCTGAGTCTGAGCTATAGCCGCCATTCATCCTTGACGGTCCCGGGCACGCTGCTTCCAGTTATCAAGACCAAGTTGTCCTATATCCGTGATCACTTGGTCTTTATACCGGAGGTTCGGTCTTCCTCTTCTCGAACTAGGATGTTCGGAGTAGAAGACCCTTTTAGCTATAGCGTTGGTGTTCATGCGCTCGACGTGGGCGAGCCAATGTAGTCGACGGATCTTTGTCTTCGGGACTATATCCACATCTTTTTACAGCTCGTAGAGTTCGCAGTTATGTCTTCTCCTTCTTTCACCTTTCTAACACACAATTTTCTTTTCGAATGAACCCAAAATCAGCTCCGCTGTCCTGCTTATCGTCCAGCTTTCGGCTCCATTCAGCAAGACTGGCAGTATAAGCGTTTTGTAAAGTAAAGCATTACTTTGGCTCTTCGAGTGAGGAGTTTTGACCCAAGTTGTTTGGACAAACCGAAGTAGCAGCGGTTGCCAAGGGCGATTCTATACCGGATCTCCACTGGGGTGTCTTTTGTGTAGTTTACGTTTGCCCCAAGGTAGACAAACTACGTCCTCGTATCCTAGCAGCTGGACAGACTTGTAGAAGAGCACAAAAATGAAATGAATCGATCTGCACGGCGCATCGCGATTTTTATTTAGCGTGGCGCGACACAGCCGGATCAGTTTTTCTGGGATCCCGTATTCGGCCATCGCATCAAATAGTTCTTTGCGATGAATGCTGTCGTATGCCGGTTTAAAATCGATAAAGAGATGGTGTGTATCGATTTGAAACTCGCTGGTCTTTTCCAGGATCTGTGAATTTGGCTTACCGGGCCGGTAGCCGCACTGGAAACTGCCGATAAGTGCGGTGCAAAAGGGCTTTAGACGTTCACATAGTACGCTGGACAGGACTTTGTATACGACATTGAGCAGGGATATACATACCTCTATAGTTCGCGCCTTTTTATGGTTGGGGCATGCTTTCATCTTCCGTAATTCTACAGGTGATCTGGTGCATGCTCCCTACCAGAACATCGCTGCCTGCCTTGTAGAGCTCTGATGGCAAGCCATCTGAGCCTGCGGCCTTGTTGTTCTTCAGCTTTTGAATAGCTGTGCCGATTTCTTCGATCTGGGAGGACTACTTCAGCGGCTGGGGTTGGGATTTTCTCAGTCCCTACCGCTCTCTCTCTTGGTCATGCTCGTTAAGCTGCCGGAAATGCTGCTTAAATACATCCACTATTTCCTGTGGGTCCTTGACAAGATTACCCTCGAAATTTCGAAGAGCCTGGGTGCCTTTCTTGAAGCCCCCTGCAAGGCTTTTTGCTTTCTGATAAAAGGCCCGTATTATATGCTTGTCCCTACACTCCTCGATGTCCTTGAGTTGGGAGGCCGCAAATATTATTTTCTTTGGTCGAAGCAGTTTTTTGTCCTCCCTTCTGGTTTTTCGCTGCAGCGCCTTTTGGTACGCCTCGTCGGTTGCTGGCTTTTTCTGCTCATACTCGCCATTATTACACGGGTCTGTTGTCGGGGGTGGTAGGTAGCCTAAAGTGTTCTCGGCTACTTCCTGTTACCCATGTTACTCATTATCCCATATAAAAGCATAGAAATCAGCATTTTACACATGCCTTGAGTCAATTACATACATAGATTCTTCAAAGAGTCGTAGCTTATAGTTTACTAGGTCATTCCCACATGAATCTGCCCAGTATATGAATAGACAGTATTTGTACCACGACGAGATCTATAGATAATTCATTGTCATTTTAGAAAGGGACGAAGACTACAATATTCCAGCTGTCTTCGGAATATCACGAAAATTTCGACGAACTCTAATAATTGGAGAATATTCGTTTTTAAGCGCATCAAGGAAAGCGAATGGTAATTCATGGAGATGTGCCAATTATATGAAAACCAGATGTAGAGCTACTGCCTACACAAAAGTGGTCAATGGGGAGCTAAGATGTCGGCTTAAAAACTCTGTTCATATACACACTAAAAAAAATGAAGCTTGACTCCAAAAATGAATAAATAAATAAACGTTGCTTAAATCTATATTACAAGCTTGTATTTAAGAATGATGGGAAGCCTTCGAAGGTTTCATGTTTTTTATATCGCCAAACCGAGGATTTAAAGTTTCAAATATTGAAGCCTAGTACGTCAGAGGCGATGCTTTAAGTGGCCTGCTGACTAAAAATCTACGACGCTGAATGACGAGTATAGGCTCAGTTGGTTCCACAGTTTGACATTGTCAAATGTACCTTGGCTACCACAAGGAGGCTTCTGGGATGAATAAATTCTAGAATATTAGAAGAATGCCTGATTGTAATGTTTTGTTTGACGGTTGGTTGGCGACGTGGTGTCTCTCTGTACGCAGTGGGGTTGCATTTAGTGTTTCCTTTGAGCTTAATATAAATAAATGAGTCGCTGCTGCGCCAGATCACGTAATGCTCGTTTGCGTCCGCACCGATTAGAAGTTCTGCATGTTTCCTCGACGCGTCCTCGACTAATCGTCTGAAGTTGTCCTGCGGGATGGCCTTCTCTTGCGCCAAATATGATGAAGCTATCCAGAGTTTGACTCCATGTGATTCGCTGGCGATCACGGTGGTGTCGGGACAGTTGTAGTTTGGGAGAAGATATACGTTTAGAGTTTTCTTTGGTAGACTGGGGTCCTTAGTCCGAAAATTATGTTCGTATAACCACGGCTCTTGGATTATAACTAAATCTTCTTCTTTTACCAGCCTTAGAGGAAGATTTGCGGATTCCGCTTTTGAGTGATGGAGGTTAATCTGAATTAATTTCATCATCAGGGCTGTCGTTAATTCGATTTACCTCCATCACGGTGGTGTTAGAGTCTTCTGAATCCAGAAGGTCCTCTTCCATGGACGAACTTTTTGAGTCCATTGTAGCTTCGCTTCCTGGTCTATATTACCGGATTTATTGTTGCTTCTAGAGGGAGTTTCATTACAAAAAAAAACCGAATGGAGGTACTAGACATCATTCTAGTATCCCCATCGCTAACTAACAGGTCCAATCTCCAATCAGCTTCCCTCCAAATCCAAGGATAATATATTGGAACTGTTCTAAGGCACTGGTAGACAATTCTATAGTGAAAACAATCCCTGACTTTCCACACCATCCGTCGGATATAGACACATTGGCCGATATCTTAACGCAAACATTTGGCAACGCACGAATTACCAGCTGTGCAAAACTCAAGCCCAAGAAGAAATCGTATCCACCTTGGTGGAACGTAAACCTAAGCAGACTCCGAAAAGTATGTCGCGAAGACTGGAGCCTATACAACAAATCACTCAGAGATTATAAAAAATCCCTAAGGATAGAGAAAAGAAAATAATGGAGGCCTTTCTACAGCAGTCTGGAAGATATCTCAGACACCTCCAGCCTAAGAAAAAGCCTATCAAAAGATTCCTTAAATCCCAGCCTACTCTCTACTCTCTAATGGAGTATGGACACCGTCGGAAGAAGAGAAACTTACAGCCCTATTCTGGCTATGATGTGGTCACAACTCACAAACCTCAGTGACGCTAAGATTGTGATGTTTTTCTTGTGAGCAATGAGCTATTTCGTATTCTGGAAAACACCTCACAAGGAAACGCCCAAAAATAGTAACCACGATGTGGGGAATTCATATCGTCAAAAATATATTCGAAAAGATTGTGAAAGAAACGTTTAAATGATGGAACCTTTGCAGAAACTTCCATTTTTGCTTATCTCATTTACAAGAAGCAAAAGCAACAATTCATTCCCCATCTTATCTCTTGTGATCGACTTGTGAGCTGCACAATCGGACATCACAATTTTGACAGTTACTGTGATACTCACCACTTGTGAGGTTTTGGTTATAATACGAAAACCTCACAAGTTGTAACTCCCCACACTCTTGTGAGGTTGTTGTGACCTATGAGGCATTACTGAGGTATGCCAGAATACGGGCGTTAATCTTCTCCTTAACACACACTTCCCAGGTTGCTCTGAAATACAAAATATGGATCAAACACGGAGAACTCAGACTTCTCCAGTAACAGAGGGACAGTACGATCACATAATCTCCAAAAACACAATCGTTTAGGCTATAAAAAGTTTTAAGCGCTTCAAATCGCCGGGGCCGGGTGGACTTTACCCCATCGAACTTGCATAGACTATGGAAGGGATAATACCAGGGGTGGAGATCATCTTCAAAGGATGTCTAGTCTGGATACACGTACATACTAGAAAAGTGAAAGTCCGCAAGTGTAATTTTCATCCCCAAGGCTGGCGGAAGTTCCCACACTAAACTAAAAACCCTTTCCAGGGCTGGTAGACGTGCACATACAACCTTGATCCATTGTCGATCTCAAGGGCACAACATGCCTATTGCTAAGGTAAATCGGTCGAAACGGCCTTGCACACCTTTTCGACGTAGAGGGTGCTTTCAACAATGTCACACCGAAAGCAATTACGTAAGGGCTAGAAAACCTAAAAGTGGAGAGGACTCTAGTAGAGTTGATTGGCGAGTTGCTTTCAACACGCAAGACCTTCTCTAACTGGGGAAGCCAAGTAACCACTAGATCGGTTACCAGAGGCACTCCACAATGGGGGTCCTCTCTCCTCTTCTCTGGAACGTAGTCCCAAACGTACCACTAACTAAACTAGAGAAAGAAGGTCTCGATGTTATTGCCTACGTTGATGAGGTTGCTATCGCCATCTCAGGCAAATACTTGCCTACGATGAATGGTCTCTACATTGTGCAGGTGGGCACAAAATAATGGACTCGGGATGAACCCCCAAAAAACAGGACCTGTACTCTTTACTAGAAAGCACAAGATTCTAATCACTCTACACGGCACCAGGCTAACCTATTCTTCTAGTGCCAAATAACTTGGCGTCATATTGGACAGGAAATTCACCTGGAAAGGAAATACTACCGAACGAGCAAGAATGCCTTAAGGGGAAAATGGGGTTTCAGCCCCAAAATAATCCTGTGGTTGTAAATCACAATCGTTAGACCTATTCTTTTGTACGGTGTTTTAGTATGGTGAACTGCATTAGGCAGTTCAATAACCAAAAGTAAATCGAGAAAGTACAGAGGTTAGCATGCATGTCCATCACCGGAGCCCTAAGGTCTACTTCAACGGCGGCGATCAACATGCTACTCCACCTAACCCCATTTGATATCCATGGTAAGCAGCTGACAACATATACGGCTGCGACATTCAAGGCCGACTCAAAATGGACCAGCTATATCGCCGTCCGCGCTTCTATCCTGAACGAGAGAACAACTTTCGCAGAGAACTCCGACTTCATTGAGCCCACCACGGTCTTTGAGAAAAAGTCCAAAATAATATATCCAGAAAGACAAAAATGGCGCCGACAAGCGTGACCCCGCAGCTGCTGCGTGGACTTTTACACAGATGGGTCAAAAACCAAGGACGGGGTGGGTAGCGGAGTCTTTTGCAACAATTAAAACTAAAATAGGTCATAAAACTATCAGACCATTGCAGCATCTTCCAGGCAGAGCTGCTACCAATAAAAGAAGTCCTGCCTTGGATAAAGTGGAACATTATATCTATTACAGATATTCGAATCTTCACTGACAGCCAAGCTGCCCTGAAATCTCTGGAGTCTTATGCCTACACATCCAAAGCAAAGGCAAGCCTCGACTGCCATCTATCTTTAAACGACCTCAACAGTTTAACATTCACCTCTTGTGGGTGCTAGGACACAGCAGCATTTCAGAAAATGAGAGAGCTGACATGCTCGGCAAACAAGGCACGACGCAACGAACTAACATGGCATACCTAGAGCTAACAAATCAAAACTTTGGTGAACATTGAAGCAGAAGCCGCTAAAGTGGGTCTGAAGATAAGCGAGGGCAAATTCAAATTTATGTATGCTGTCGTCAAAGATAGAAAGAACCGACGTTTTGGCCAGAACATCACTATTGGCAGCTAAAACTTTGATGTAGTCAAGGATTTCGTCGACCCTGGCTCACTGGTAAAAAGCGGCAACAACACCAGGGCTGATATTAAACCTTTGCTAACCGCTGTTTCTTCGGGCTCAAGAGGCAACTAAGGTGACCCTCTATAAAACCTTAATCATCCCGGTCCTCCTCTACCTCTTCAACCACGAATTGTACGGGCTGTATGACGTCCACGGATCCATCGTCTAAGATGGCTGGGCCATGTAGAGCGAATGGACATCACCTGTCCGGCCCGAAGAGTCTTCGGCACCAACCCCGAGGGACGACGCAGCAGAGGACGATCACATCTAAGGTGGCGCACACAGGTGGAAAGGATCGTTAACCAACTGGGCGTGCGACACTGGAAACAGCGAAAGATCGTGCCAGCTGGAAAGGCTTGTTGGTTGAGGCCCGGGTTCACCCCGAACTGTAGCGCCACCTACAGTAAGTAAGTCACGAATCATGCCATAGGGGCTCGTCTCCACAACACAAGGGGACTATATGTACTCCCCCCACGTGGTGGCTTCGTATTATCTACCTACCTATCTAGTGCTTTCTTTCGTGCGATCTTATGTAAGCTATCACACGTATATTCACGTGGAGTAGTAAAACAAATAGGAGACGAGTGTGAATGGGATGGAGACCAACACTCTGAGATTGCTTCTCTTGGTCGTAATTTTAATTCCATTTTCATTACATCAACGGTTTCTTATGCTGTAGGTGCTTTACCAAATATAGAAACGTCTTCCGTTTGATTTATTCGAAAGCGGAATTTGAAAGTAATAAGTTAGCGTGATAGTAGGATCATCTATCACACCCGTATGAATTGTATAGATTTGATCCCTGGAAAATCTGCCAAATATCTGGGCATAATCCTGGACTCCAAACTTAGTTGGGGAGAAAATATTGAGGAAAGAATCAAAAAGGCCTATGTGGCACTATATTCGTGCAAGGTAGCCTTTGGAAAGACATGGGGCCTCAAACCGAGGTTAGTACCTACATTGGTTGTACACTGCGGTAGTAAAACCTATCCTAGTCTATGGCTCGGTTGTCTGGTGAAAGGCGCTTAAGAAAAAGTGTCATCTTCAGAGTGTGTCAAAGGTTCAAAGGGCAGGCTGTCTGGGGGTGACGGGATATATGAAGTCCAGACCAACGGCGGCCCTTGAAGTCATGCTGAACCTCCCACCCCTGGACTTGTACTGCGAGAGCGCCGCAACCAGAACTGCGCTAAGATTACAGGAATCAGGTCTCTGGATGGGCCGTCTCGAGATTCAGAACCGTAACGGACTATGTCACCCGACTTCCTTCCTGGGAGAGGAGATTCTCTATTAGAATTCCCTCTAGGGAGGAATGGACCGGTGATTTGGTACGCACGGAAAGTGAACTGGCACTCTACACCGAAGGATCCAAAATGGATGTTGGCACAGGTGCCGGAGTCTACTTTAAGTCTCGGGATATGCATCGCTCCTACAGGCTTGATGATGGATGCAGTGTCTTCCAAGCTGAGGTCTTCGCTATCAAGCAGGCGGCGAGAGGGCGGACGGGTTGGCTAGGGTCGGATCAGGTGCTATCATTGCGCAGATCTCAGCCGAGGCCAAAGCACCAATTAGTGCACTCTACAGGGAGATACAGGGATCCCGACACAGCCATGTCATCGAACGTGTTTTTCACGGTGTTTCTCCTCAGCGGGGTTCTGACAAAACCCCCTGTAGTAAAATTGTCATGAAAAGCTTCTCGAAATTCGCCGTTCGGAACCGGCAGTAAACTGTAGGTCCCTTTCACCTATGGGAAAATTAAATCACACACAACATGGGTGATTGAGAGAAGCTCGGCTCAGGTTCTTCATGGACTGTAACGCTAACATACATACATACAGGGAGATACAGAAGGAGCTATTGGTGAAAGCCAATAAGCGATGGTGTCGCTTAGATATATGCGCAACGGCGAAATCGACTTGGCCCGTCTATGATAAGAAAAGAACGAAAAATCTGCTGTAGTTTAATCGTGGGAACATTCGACTGGCAATCGGTGCCCTCACCGGGCACTGCATGCTACCCTATCATGCAGCTCGACTAGGCCAGCCCTACAATGACTTCTGCAGAAGCTGCAGGGACGAAGAGGAAATTGAGTCCGTTCGTCACCTGCTGTGCGAATGCCCGGCGCTAGCCCAAAAAAGTAATATTTTCCTGGGAAGATACTTCCTTGCGGACTAGAAGAGGTAGGTAATATCGGGCTGAACAGAATACTGGGATTTTTATTCTCGTCTGGCTGGTTCAGCTCGACGGTAAATGCATAGGTATCAACGGGTTAAACAAAACAGGTGGGCACAATGGACTCAACGTAGTCTACGTGAGCCTTGGCTTTACGTCAATAGGGCACCCATGTACCTAACCTAACCTAGTAGGATCATCTCTTGTTTTATATATAATTGTGCCCCGTCTACCCACGCACGCAGCGATCTATATATGCGGTATTCACACACAGATAGCGCAACTCAGACAATTCTATTACATTATTAAAAATAAATACAATGCTAGTACAACAAGCTGACAACCCGGTCAGCTTGTCATGAGGCTTGCGTTGGAGATGTCAATTTTCCTTTACAATTTTACATTTTGCCAAGGGGAAAATGTTTTTGGACAGGAGTGAGTGGTGATAATCCCTGAGCTCCATCGTGTAAGAAAAAAAAGTTGCTGGTGTTGTTTGGGACCATTTGGAATAGAACCAAAATGCGGAAACCGTGAGTACTTAAGAATGGGAAGAAGAAAGAAATTTCTTTACAAATGTGTCTTGGAGTGATGTCGCCTAGTCGACCATCAATACAGAATTCATTTTAACGACTTTGTAGGTAGACGCACAAGTAAATAGACAAATGTTTTAGTTGAATGCCTTTTAATTGTTTTTTTTCTGTTGCAGCCGTTTGTGTTATTTTGTTCTTGATAGTGGAAATGTATGGAAAATATACTTATTTGCCTGATTAATATTATTTTTGTTTTATTTTTCGTTATTTAATATACAATTACATTGAGAAGAAATATATGAAAGTATGATGGACTAATTGGGTGTCGTTTTCGTTTTAGGAAAACGACGAAATGTGAAGCGCGGCCGACCAAAGGCGGCTATGCAGTTTGCCGAAACACTTGCAGATAAGTTAGCAAAGGCTATGGAGAGGAAGTCTCAAAACGCAATTTTCGTATCCACAACAAAGGGGGGAATGAAAATCCTATTTGAAGGGCATCATTTCAAATATACATTCCGAAGGGATGTATATAGTATCTTCCAGTGTTGCTACAACGAAAATAACGAACAGTGTAAGGCCCGGGTTGTTGTGAAACAGAACCGTGTGTACCCGCTCGATGGTGATCATCACCACTTCAACCAGGCATTGGATAAAAGTGTCACTTCGGTAATGTTTGAAGCTACATCTAACGAGTTTGATTGTAAAACGACTAAAGAAAATGAGTTAGATGACGAAAGTGCGGTAACTAAATTGGAGCCTGCCCACCATATTGTGGAGGAGATCATAGAACTAACAGAGACGGGAAATGAAATGGAAATCATTGTTCCCGATCCTAAGCCTAGGGTAAAAAGCGATCGTAGTAAAGTAATTGTTTTGGGTGATGAGAGGATAACACCGAAATATGCGGTACAGGGATCTGTAAAAGCGGACGATTTTCGTGAGAAAATTAGGAAACGTTTGCAAAAAGCTCTTTTAGGAAAGCAAAAAGAATAACTTCTAACCGTATTGTAAAAGGAAACTTGTACGTACTTATCGTACAAATTGTTTCTTTTCTTTTTTTGTTTTTTAAATATGTCTTCGATTAATAAACCCATATACCTACTCCATAGTTACATATGTTCCAGGCACATGTCGCGAAAGGCATGAATCGAATATTATAAAGAAAATGTTATTCTTATGTTTGTGAACGAATTAGTTAAATAAACGAAATATAACATATAATGTACACGAAATATATGTTTAGATATGTAAACGCTTCCTTTCAAACTAACGAGTATGTACATATAAATCAAGACTAATTCGAGGACATTCTAATGATGATTCTTTTCTTTTAGTGGTTCAGCACATACCCAACTGCGGACAGCAACTCTTTATAATCAGTCGGAAAGGCGGTACACTTCTCACAATCAACGATTTCATCTATCGATCGAATCAACGAAGGCATGGTCCTCGAGGGGATAAGATATATTGGGAATGCATACACAATCGGTCAAAAAAGTGCCGAAGTCGTATTAAAACTGTTGGAGATGATTTATTTGTAACAAACGGTAAGCAGATCTACAATGGTTTACCATTACATTACATAGGTGTTCGTTCATTCGTAGATGTTCATAATCATTCGTCTGACGGCTATAGAATTGAAATGGCCAAAAAGGCAGGTATGCTCATTTTCAAGAAGTTTAGCTCACTAGGTTATATCCAACAGAATTAAACTCCCTGTAGAAGTAAACATAGAGATGTATAAATGCGTTTTATCTAAAATCACATGGGAAGTATGTAGACTTTTGGTCAATTAGGGCTTATAGTGTATGATACGCCCTTTATTAAGTGATTAATATTGGCAGTACCTCCCTATATCAACAACAGTGAACCAGTACTGGTTTGGCATATACATGCATTGGATTTATGTGACGAAATCGGATTTTGCAACAAGATCAGTGCGCTTTTAGTTTACGTATGGATGTTATAAGGAGAAAGACTTAAAGATTGCCCACAAACCGAGTAAGTAAAGAGTTCCATTCTTCTTTGGTGGCGTTACAGCCCATGAAGGAGCATAGCCAAGCTTTTCTCAATCACCTTTGTTGTGTGTGATTATTTTTCACACAGGTGAAAGGGACCTACATCTGGAAATTTCCTTAAATTACTGACGGAAGAGGCCGAATGGCGAGTATCCTGCCCCACCAAACAGGATTAGTGTCGGTTGGGCTATGGTCTAGCAAACCATAAAACAGCCTCGGATAGAAAAATGGAACGGGCCTATGTTGACGACCCTATAATAAAACAGAAAGCAAACAAGGACCTTCGGTTCCGTATGTGGAATGTTAGGACCCTAAACAGACCACGTGCGGCCGAACAACTTGCGGACGCCCTAGACCGCTATAAAGCGGACATAACCGCCATCCAGGAAATGCGATGGAATGGACCGGCTAAAAAGCGGATGAAAAACTGCGATATTTACTACGGTGACTGCTATAGGGAAAGAAGACAGAGACTAAAGTGCTTGAACGACTTACTACGGACTATAACCAACGCGGAATTTGGTCGGCTCTCGTCCTATCTAGGCTTAGGACAACCACCCCTGAGAGTAGTGAACGAACATCAACGACCCCAACCCCTGCACTCCGTTCAGGTTGTGTGTGTCAACACATCATAAGAGAATATGAAAAACTCTTGAACCTGCGCGAGTCTCTAAAAAAAAAAAAAAATTTGTTGTTAGAGGTGGACTAAGAAATAAAGTCCTAAGTTTCCAGTATGTAAGTGAACGCCTCATAACGATCCGCATCAAGACAAATTTCTGTAACATCAGCCTTATATGCGTCCATGCCCCCACGGAAGACAAGGATAACTCCATCAAAGATGATTTCTTTGATCTAGACAGAACATATACCAAATGCCCCAGCTATGATACCAAAATCATACTAGGAGATTTTAGCACTAAGCTGGGTAAAGAACGCATCTTTGAACGGGTCTTCGATTTCCCCACCTCGATATACACAAAGGCACCTGGCGGTCGCCAGATCAATCAGTCACCAACCAGATTGATCACATCGCGATTGACGTCAGACACTCGTCCACTATTCTTGATGTTCGCACTTTCTGAGGAGCGACTCAGACCACTATCTTGTAGTAGCCAAGATACGTCAACGCATAACACGAACGCCGCGGAGTAGAGTTAGAACGCCAAGCTATGACGTCGGAAAGCTACTATCGCCGGAGATCGCCAGTGCCTTTGCCAACCGCGTCTCCCTTAAGCTTTCCCACACACCTCAATCCTCCACTCAGTCAATAGAGCAACCAATGAGCCTGTGTAAACAAGCCCTGAAGAGCACAGCAACGGAAGTGCTGGGCCTTAAAGCTCCACCACGACGAAACACCTGGTTCGATAACGAGTGTAGAAGGATTCATGCGGAAAACCAGGAGGCATACAAAGCCTCACTACACAAAAAAACAAGGGCGGCTCATGAGCGCTACGAGCTTAAAAGAAGGGAGGAACATAAGCTTCTCAAGAAAAAAAAAAAGAAAGAGCACGAGAAGCGGGCGATTGAAGACTTGGAGAGGTGCTATTGCAGGCAAGTTGAGATTGCCATGTCGAAACTCAAGTCGAATAAAGCTGCTGGGGGTGAGCTGGTTAGGAGCATGCACCGGCTCATCTGTAAGATATGGTCAGAAGATAGCATGCCCGAGGAATGGAGTCTCAGCGTTGTTTGCCCGATCCATAAAAAAGGAGACCCCTTGGACTGCGCCAACTACAGAGGAATAAGTCTCCTTAATGTCGCATACAAGAACTTCGCTGCCGTTTTGTGTGAACGCCGAAAGCCGTTCCTAAATAAGCTGATAGGTCGTTATCAGTGTGGCTTCCGGCCAGGGAAGTCCACCATCGACACTCACCATCCACCATTGACACTCACCATCTATTCTTCGACTTCAAGGCCGCATACGACAGCGTAATTAGAGACGAGCAATATAACGCCATGTTTACTTTTGACCTCCCTGCTAAGCTATCGTATGCAGGATGACTCTGGAAAATGCTCGCTGCTCCATCCGAATAAACATTAGGAGTCCAACACAATAATATCCATAAGTCTGCACTGGATCAACAAAATTCGCGCTGTAAAATCTAACCACGCGAATGTGTTAAAGATAAATAAAATATTTTGGAAAAAAGGTCAGAATGACATTCAGGATCTAGAGCTTCCGAGAACGTCAGACAACGAACGTCTATTACACACAGTCAGCATCGAACCAGAGGGCCCCGTCCTAGACGACGATTTCTGTGTGATCGAGGATCCTTAGGAGAAAGTGGGGCCTGTTTTCCAGAAATTGTACAAGGTGAATGAAAGCATTCGCCCGAACCACGCCTTGGAAAATAGGTTCAATGACGATTTTACGGCAAGCAACACTATCACCAATGAAGGTGCTAATAACCTGTTCATTTCGACGGAGGATCTCATTTGGATTCAGGGTGGGGCATGATGATATACATACATGCCGCGTCGAAACTCGTCTCGGATATCCAATGGAATAAATGCAAGAACAAATGTACGGGTGCCTGCTGGTTGGCTTGTAAAAAGCCTTCGACACCGTATGGTTAGAGGGACTACTACAAGCTCAATCAGCATAAGTAAATCATTGCTATATATAATTCATGATATGTTAACGAGTAGAAAGTACGATGTGAAAATTGCCAACGTGGCTTCTACTCAAACATTTGGCATTAAAAATGGATTGATACTACGTTCATATCGCCGATCCTTTCCAGCATTTACATCAGTGATTTGATAGTTTCTCTTCACCACTCAATAGCGTACGTGGACGGCTTCGCTATTTTATTGCAACGTGACTTCGATAAAATTCAGCAGTTCTGTGATTGCTGGATGTTAAAAAAAAAAACAACTTCCAGAAATCAGAGACTATTACTCAGAACGCCGCTTTCTGCTTTCTGCTACATGGCCTTGATCAGGCCTATGATTGCATATAGATATCCCGTCTGGTTTAATGCGAGCGCAGGCTTAATGGAAAGAGTTCGGTTGTTTGATGACTTGTCTTGGATTGCACCGAACACCAGAGTCCGAGTACAGAAAGTTATATCTTAACGATTCGAGGTCACATTGCAAGGGCAATAACTTGATCTCTGGGGCTTACTACCCCAACATTATGCATTTCGAAAAAGTGCGTCTGAATGGCTCACAGAAGTATTCCTTTATTTAGACAATTGTGGGCTGGAATGGACCGGGTATAAAGCGGATGGAAAACTGCGATATTTACTACGGCGGCTGCTATAGGGAGAGAGGGCAACGATTGTTTGGATACGGATCTGTTGTTCGAGGTGGACTAAGGCAAAAAGTCCTAAACTTACGGCATGTGAGCGAACGCCTCATAACAATCCGTATCAAGGCTACATTTTTTAACATCAGCCTGATCCGTGTCCACGCCCCCAAGGAAGACAAGGATGACTCCGCCAAAGATGAATTCTACGATCTCTTAGACAGAACGTATGCCCAATGTCCCAGCTATGACATCAAAATTGTACTAGGAGACTTCAATGCTAAGCTGGGTAAGGAAAGCATCTTTGAACAAGTCATCGGCAAACATAGCCTACACGACACCACCTCCGATAACGGCCACAAGCTGATTGATCTTGCTACGGGGAGAAATCTCCTTCTCGACTCGGACCACTATCTTTTAGTAGCCAAGATGCGCTTACGGATATCATGAACGCAGCTGCGTAGAGTTAGAATACAAAGTTATGACGTCGGAAAGCTACTATCGCCAGAAACCGCTCGTGCTTTTACCGATCGCGTCTCCCTCAAGCTCTCCAATACACCTCAATCCTTCACGCTATCAATAGAACAGCAGTGGAGCCTTTGCAAACAAGTTCTGAAAAGCTCTGCATCCGAAGTTTTGGGTTTCAAGGCTCCACCACGAAGAAACACCTGGTTCGATGACGAGTGCAGGAGGATTCACACAGCGAAGAGGGATGCATATAATGCCTCGCTGCATAAAAGAACAAGAGCAGCTCGTGAGCTCTACGAGTTAAAAAGAAGGAAAGAACATAAGCTTCTCAGGAGAAAGAAGAAAGAGCACGAGAAGCGCGCGATTGAAGATTTGGCGAGGTGTTATTGCAGGCGTGACGTTCGAAAGTTTTATCAACAGATAAAGCGAAAATGCCAAGGTTATAAATCCAGAACGGAAGCCTGCAGAGATGAGAACCGACCCCTAGTAGTAGAATCGCAGTCGATGCTGAGAACATGGAAAAACCACTTCTACAGACTGTATAACGGCGATATTAGTCAATATACCGCTGTCAGGCAGAATGATCCATTTCTAATCGACGAAGACCGCAGAGAATTCTGTCCCCCTGCCCTCGACGAAGTTAAGATTGCCATGTCGAAGCTCAAGTCGAATATAGTTGCTGGCACAGACGGGCTGTCTGCTGAGCTTTTCAAAGCAGCTGGGGATGGCCTGGTTAGGAGCATGCCCCAGCTCATCTGTAAGATATGGTCAGAGGAAAGCATGTCCGAGGAATGAAGTCTCAGCATCGTATGCCCGATCAACAAGAAAGGAGACCCCTCTGATTACGCCAACTATACAGGAATAAGTCTCCTTAACATCGCCTACAATATCTTCTCTGCCATTTTGTGTGAATGCCTGAAGCCTTTTGTAAATAAGCTGATAGGTCCTTATCAGTGTGGATTCGGGCCAGGGAAGTCCACCATCGACCAAATCTTCACACTGCGGCAGATCCTGGAAAACATCAATGAATTTCAAGTCGACACTCACCACCTATTTGTCGACTTCAAAGCCGCATACGACAGCTTAATTAGAGACGAGCTAACTCCTTGCATACGCCGACGACATTGACATAATAGGTACATCACAGCGTAATGTCAATGAGGCATTTGCGCAGGGATAAAGAATGAGATACCAATCTTTTGGCTTTGACAGCCATTTTGACAACTAGCCCCTACAAACGCGTTGCGGTTTGACGGCGTCTTGACTATGTCATTCGACGTCTTGACTCTTAAGTCAAAAGCGTTGTTTTTAAAGCGGCCTCTAGACGCTCAATATTATTGTGCAAAATATTGCACAATTTTATTGGCTTGCTGCCCCAGACGGTTCAACATTTTTTCCAATAATTTAGTTGACCGTTCATATTTATATTAAAAGTCAAAAGCGTTTTGATTTTCCGCAATATATCGCACAATCTTGCAATATTATCTACAGACGAACAATAATATTGTGCAATATCAAATATTGCACAATATTATTAGGCGTCTAGGGGCCGCCTTAATTACAAAAGCAACAACCAACCCCTGCGGGGATCAACGGGCAGACGTACGAAAGTTTGGTATCTCATTCTTTATCCCTGCATTTGCGAGTAGGTATTGAGTTCGAGGCGGCGGTAAGCGAGGGCAAAACCAAATATATGCTGTCATCAAAAAAGGACGCTCACCACCGACGTCTTGGCCAGAACATTCGTATTGGCAGTTATAAGTTAACGGTAGTTAAGGACTTCGTCTACCTTGGCTCCGCAGTGACCTGGAACAACCACATCAGTTCCGAAATCAAACGCAGAATCACTCTTGCTAATCGCTGTTTCTTTGGGCTCAGGAGGCAATTGAGTAATAGAGCCCTCTCCCGAACGACAAAGTTGACTCTGTATAAGACCCTTATCATCCCGGTCCTGTTGTACGGTATGGACACTATCAAAAGCGGATGAGGATTTTGCGCGTTATTTTCGGGCCTATAAACGCAGACGGGGGATGGAGGAAATGATTCAACCACGAACTTTACGGGCTGTACAGTGACATGAGTCTAGTCAGGCGTCTACGGATTCAACGCGTAAGATGGCTGGGCCATGTAGAGCGAATAGAGACCACAGCTCCAGCCCGGTGAGTCTTTGAATCCAACTCTGAGGGACGAAGAAGCAAAGGACGGCCGCACTTAAGATGGCGCACACATGTGGAAGGGGACCTCAGCCAACTGGGTGTGCGGCGGTGGAAAAGGCCAGCAAAAGATCGTGCTAGATGGAGGGGCATGTTAGTTGAGGCCCAGGTTCACCCTGAACTGTAGCGCCCGCTAAGAAGAAGAAGAAATGATGGTGCAGTCATTTGCGTAGGCGTATTGCCTCTCAAAAACAAACATTTTGTGACAGCTCGATTCTCAACTCCATTTTCACAAAAACACATCGACTCTGCCTCGACTCTCTGAGTGCTGCCATCTTCCATTGAGATTGGAAACTTTTCAGACCACCCTTGCAATCTTTGTTTTTTGTTCTGATTCTTATATTCTAGTTATTTTTTCAGGTGAACTTGGCGTAGATTCATCACTTCTCAGTTTACTTTTCTGAATGTGGTAATGAATTTCAATTTCAATGTGGCTTCACGCAAGATACTCTAGCAGGAATCTGGAAATGCAGCTGATGTTTGGGTGAATAATATTGCTTTAGAGAACCCATCACGCAGTCTGTTACGTGCTCGTTTTAATTATTTATATTTTCTGTCGTTAGCCGAAAATTACTAACTTTTCAGTTGACGCTTTTGGAATTGCATGCATGCTAGAAAAACTTAGTAGGCAGGATAGCAAAAAAATAGGAAGGTTAGGTTAGGTTGTAGTAGGCCGAAGTCGGCCCATTGTGATACCACATGGATCATATTACCTGTAACCGCCACCTGGAAACCAGTGCTTCTGATGAAGTTAAGTTATCGTAGAAGGGCGCGCGAGGTGCGATTCGCAAAAGAGGAACATGAACAGAGGATGTGGTGAATTGATTCCACTTCCTCCTCATACATGCAGCCGCGGGAGAAGTCATTGGCAGTTAGCTCTAGTTTGACGGCATGTTTTCCAATGGTGCAGTGACCTATAATGTCCCCCTATAAAGTGCTTGAGGTTTCCCTTTTGGTTACCACAAGGTTCCATCCTATTCTTAGCTTAGGTCAGATAAGGCCGATGTTACTTTCGTTCCATTGAAGGTTGGTAGCCTATATGGTCCGATGTTTTATCATTTGCTTTACTGAGATTACTGGTGTTCTTCAATTCCCGAGGGCTAGAAGGCTGAGTGTGCTTGACCCTAACCTTGCGAGTTAATAGGCCGCGCAGTTTCCTGGAATATCCCTATTCCCGGGAACCCAGAGTAGTTTTATATTGAACTGTTTAGCCATCTCGCCTAGGGATAGGCGGCAGTTGAGAAATGTCTTTGATTTGTGGGCTACCGCTCCCAGGGAATTTATTGCAGATTGGCTATCCGTGCAAATGATAATATCCAATATCCTTAACGGCTATTACATTGATCCTAAGCCATGCAAGGACCTCCGATATCGTTGTTAGTTCCGCTTGGTACTCACTGCAGTAGTTTGGGCTTCTAAATAATAGGTTGAGGTTAAGCTACTGAGGACGCCGTGGCGCAGTGGTTAGTGTGTTGGACCTTGACGCACGATGAGCGAGTCCGGATCCCGATAACACCGACGCCATCGAATGTTTATTTTGCGGCGTTCCTCCTCGGCGGGGTACTGGCGAACCCCCCGAGTATACTTGCCGTGAGTCGAGAAGCTTGACTCACGACGTTCGAAATTGGCATTAAACTATAGGTCCCTTTCACCTATGTGAAAATTAAATCACACACAACATGGGTGATTGAGAGAAGCCTGGCTCTGGTCCTTCATGGGCTGTAACGCCATCAAAGAAGAAGGTTAAGCTACTTGGAGAAGACTCCACTACCTACGTCCGTCTTTGTCTTGGAGCCATCGGTATAAAGGGATATCGAGTCATTCAGTATGACTGAAAGATAACTTCGAAGTTCTTAGTGAACACGTTTTGCGGGACCGTGTAGTCCGTGGGTACCTTGAAGTGATTGAGAATGCTAGTTTGTATGGTTTTTGTGTAATGTGGGCCATTTTTCTATGCCTCTGTTCCGTAGGGCCACGCAGGCAGCAACTTGTTTGTTGAAGAGGTCCAATGGCGGGAGATGTAGTAGAATGTCTAGGGCCTCCGTGGGGATCGATCTAATCGCACCACTCATGCAAATGCTGGCCGATTTTTGCACTTTCCCCAGAAGGTTTCGATAGACCGCCTTGTCCAGAGCAGTCCACCAAACTACGATGCCGTAAAGAAGAATAGGTCTTGTGACTGCTGTATAGAGCCAGTGCATAATGCTGGGTTGGAATCGCACTTTCTACTGACCACTTTCTTACAGTTGTAGAAGGGCAGTGGTTCCTTTCTTGACACGATCAAAAATGTTGGGTTTCCAATTCAGTTTCCTTTCAAGGATTAGGCCGAGCTGTTTGGCTTGATTTTTGATTATTAATTGTGGTATTCCGATCATCGGTGGGTTGAAGGGCGGAGTTTTATATTTTTTAATAAACAGTACTAGATCAGTCTTCTTAGGGTTCATCCTAACTGCCTGAACACAATGATGTCGCGGTCGCTGTCTCGGTCGTAGGGTGTGTCGCGCGAGTTGGCTGAAGCGCGGTTCACATGGAACGACTTATCGAGCGATTTGCTTGACAATCGTGGTTGGACGACAAATTGTGTATGCAAAACCAATGTGAACGCTCTAGCTACAAGTCGGTACGATTTGTAGTCAGGAAGTTGAACATTTCCACCTTTTTGTTTGAAAGCCGTGGTTGAACGATTTATCGTTAAGTGTGAACAGTTGTCATACAACTTCAGAGCATTTTTCACTTTCGCTTGTGCGTTCAGAGAAACAACACCAACTTTGAGCGGAATGAACGATATGACTTCAAACAAAGAAAAATAATTTTGGTTTGATTTTTTCATATGAGGAATTATTTCTCTCAGTAACTCATTCTACGTTCCTTACAATTCGCAAATAATTACGAAAATCCTCTGGCAAATTTTGGTGAAATTCTCTTAGCAGTTATCGATGAGAAATTATTACGTTTTCCGACCCATGGTTTAATCCACATCCGCTTTTTTTTTTCTTCATTTTCGAGCATTTCATCAATACACATCCCTGTAACCAGAGCATGCGCCGCCATGTTAATACTTCGAAATTTCTATCGCAAGTGAAGTCGGTCAACAAGTCGTTTGGTGTGAACGCTACGCATTATTTGGTCGCAAGCAAATCGCTTGATAAATCGTTCAATGTGAACCGCGCTTAACTTTTAACTCGGTCGTACGACATTGTGACAGCTGTGTAGAAAAAAAAACAAAACAAGGAAAACTTCAAATCGGCGGTTGACGGTTTGTTGTAAGTACAAGGTGTCTCAAAAGAAAGTTTATATTTAGTGGATCGATTAAAGACGAAGTAAACATTCTATCGAAAACAATTTTATTCATCATTAACGTTTACAACTTGGGAATTGATTTCCTAAAAATAATGTTATCTAAATGTAAGCCCTCGCGTTCGCGACAACCATTTAATCGAACAGCAATATTACTCACTACAGATCTGCGCGCTTCCGAATCGAAAGGTCGGGATCACTGCGAACAGACTGATGAACATTCTTTACGTTTTCTTACGTTATCGATGACCTTGACCGTCCAGATTTTGGTTTTTCTATTGTTGAACCAAACTTCAAACTTTTTTACATATTTTCAAGTCAGAGGAATGCTTGGCGCATCCTTTTAATGGCGTAAAATTCGTATATTGCAGAATTTTCTACGCGCCACAATCGCCGAATCACTGTTTTTGTAAAACGAGTAGCGAGTGAATTCCCAAGAACCAGGCTACCGATTGACGTACCCCCCGTACCCCACGGATTCGTTGCGACCACGCAATAAGCTAAACAAATGTAAACTTTCTTTTCAGACACCTTGTATATGGACAAAGGTGAAAACAGCTGTTAAAATTTAACATAACAAAGCGACCTCATTGTGGGCGAGATTTTGCCAATCCTAGCGACAGCAATGCCGACCGTGACCGAGACTGCGACGGAGACAGCGACCTCATTGTGTTCAGGCAGTAAAGAGTTGACCATAATAGACTTAAGCGAGCGTACGCCAGTTTACGGAAATGTCTTGCTACATGCAAAGCTTATGACATGCCCATAATGGGAATATGCGCGAAGGTATCAATGAAAGAAGACATTCCGCGCGGAATTTCGAGAGCTGATAGTGAAAGAAACCAAAAGTACAATAAAGAAAAATAATAAATAATCTAAATATGTCGGAATACGATTATATTAATTTATTTTTATCTTTCTCACTTTAAACAACACGATAGTAGCCACACCGAAATAAAACAATTTGACAGTTCCTTCGCTTAAGTTCTCTTAAGTTCATTATGGGTATCTTGACTTTTCGTTGGAACGTACGTGATATTTTTGTTCGATTCTGACAAAAGCTTAAGTTCGCGTGAGTCTATTATAGTCAACTCTTAAGTAGGCAGTTCTTCGTTCAGTCCATTACTGTTTGTAATGTTCCCTACATTAGCTGGGAAACTTTCCTGAGAGGGCTATAGCAATATTTTCCGCATAGTCGGTCATATCGTACCTTTCGTACGGCGAAGAGGGGAAAGTATTCCACCCTGTGGTGTACCTCTGCTGATCATTCTAGTTGAAACGGCACCAGCGAAGTTGGCTTTGACGACTCTTTGTGTTAGCAGTTGTCACTGATCCCGTTACAAACAGATCAACATATTTAAAGGCGCACTCAATATCGAAAAAGGCCACTAGGGTGAAAAAAAAATGTAGACCTATTACCGGTATCACCGTTCGCGAGTCGAACGTTCGCCAGTTGTCGAACTCCCAGGCGAACTAAGCTGATCGAGGTATCACGGTTCGCGAATCCTTTCATTCGCCTGAAATTCACCCAAATTCACTCGCTGACGATTGACTGACTGTAAATTCACTGGTTCTATCAAATGTCATAAATATATTTGAAATAAATTGTGTATTTGAAAGGGGAAAACAAATTCAAACAGTTCAGCTCGGCCGCAAATGTTTCCGAGCACTCCTTTTGTGTCTTCTTAGAGGAGCCAAATACACCTATGTATGCCCTTAGCAATGTTTGGATTTGTCTCCATCAGCTTCACCAGCTTACCGAACTGATGACTGTTGGTTTTCTTCAAACTTGAAGGAGAGGAAATGCCTATTACTTGAAATTCTTGCATTTTATTTGTTATTACTTACATTTTCATGTGTTCCATCATTATTATAAACACTTTTCTTAAATTAATTGAACGTTTGCCTCCCAGTCACCAACTTTTTGTGTTCGACTGAATTTGACATAAGGAACAGCAATCCAGTCGAACGTTCGCCAACGGTCATGCGGTGAAATCGCAGTTCGCCGAAATTTTGACATTTGAGTCGAATGCCATCTGCGCGACGATACGAATTTGTGTGACTCGACTCATTTTTCGTTCGACTCGCGAACGGCGATACGGGCATATATCTGAGAGGGAAAAAAGCCAAAAAAATCGGGCGTATGAGCAATAAATTCGAACTTAAACGGATGCGGCCGTTTTTTCTCGATCGCATGGACCAAACGTTGCATTATTACCCGGTTTACATGCGTTTTCGAAAGATCGAGTCGAAACTGAGTTGAAATTTCGACCCAGGTTTTTCCGCAACGTAGTCGAAAGATCGAAGAGTTCGAACGTGGGTGAAGTGACAGATAGTATGTGTATACGGACCTTTTACTTTGATTGTGTTAGTCCTGCGTTGTGCCCATAGATAAATGAACAAGATGGAAGACCTTCGTACGTCTGCCGCGTCAACTGCAGGGGTTGGTTGTTGCTTTTGTAATACACACCGATACTATACGTGTTATCGTCCGTTTAAAAGCGACGCTTTTCACTAAACAATATTAGTCTCAAGACGTAAATATGTAGAGTCAAGACGTCGGAACCAGGCCGGAACAAGGCAGAATGACATAGTCAAGACGCCGTCAAACCGCAAAGCGTTTGTAGGGGCTAGTTGTCAAAATGCCATCTTGTTCATTTATCTATGGTGCCAACCAGCAAGTGAAAAGAAAGATAAGCAAACAAGATATCTCACACATGCAGACAAAATGTCAGTTCGACTCCTCGACCCAGGTTTACATGTATTTTTTCAACTCGATCCAGTCTGCTAGCTGGATCGAGTCGAGTCAACTCTATTTCAACTCGATCCGCGTTTATATGAATTTCGATCCTAGTTGAATCCGGATTTAACTACGCATGTACGAATGTATAGCAAAACATTCCTCACCTCAATCCAGCCAGGGATCATGTTTTAGCAGCGCACAGTTCAAATAGCGGTTGCATGGGTGGGGGCAATTGGTTTATTGATCCAGCATCTGCGGGCTATGTTCAGAGTTCACGGCAATATTGCATTGCTGAGCATTTTTCGCATATGATTTAAACATATTTACACACAGCCGAGCTAAAAGAAACAAAAATGGTGGAAAAAGAAACCCAGAATTATTCGCCTAAGTACTAACATGTCCCATTTACAAAGAGGAGAAAGGTATAACCCTGCTCAATCCTACTAAATGGCACACGCATAGGATTTTCAGAGGAAGTAAAGTATCTAGGTATTGACTTAGACGGTAGACTCAACTGGAACTTCAATATGAGAAATAAACTCATGAAAGCGACTAAGGCCATGAGGGCCTGTAGACGCACCTACGGTAAAACCTGGGGACTTAAACCTAAGGTAGTCCACTGGCTATACACCGCGATACTAAGACCTATCGTCACAATTGTTAAGCTTCAACGCCTTCAGAGTCTAGCGTGTCCCGGCATCACAGGCGATTTGCCAACCTGCCCCACGGCGGCGACCCAAGAAACACTCATTGGACTCACTCCACTGCACCTTTTTATCAAAAAGGTAACATTACGCAGTGCAATCAGAATTCTCTGCTCGGGAACAAATATGCCATGTAGACCCGCAGGCCACATGTCCATATTACAACAACTTCCCGAGCTTGATATGATTACTTCAGTCTCGGACGCATTGCCACACACCTTCACCTTTGACAAGAGATTTGAGATACTCATCCCAAACCACTCAGCATGGGAAAACAGTGATCCGCTGCTAAAGGTCAAAGGCCTTAGGTGGTACACGGATGGCTCCAAGATGGCTTCTGGTGTTGACGCCGGCATCTGTGGACTAAAACGCAAGATCTCGAAGGCCCAGGGAACGTGCCCCAGCATCTTCTAAGCAGAACTGCATGCCATCCTAACATACGTCAATCTAAATCTCGAGACTGGCATCAGAGGAGTGACCATCAACATACTCTCTGATAGCCAAGCAGCGCTTAAAACGCTGGGTTGGTACAGCACGAACTCAAAAACCGTCAAGGAATGCCATGACGCCCTACAAGACCTTGCCAAAAGAAACAATGTTAAGCTTTGGTGGGTGCCAGGACATGAAGGTATCAAAGGCAATGAAATTGCCGACCAACTTGCCAGGAAAGGTTCCAGCGACAAATATATAGATCCGGAACCATTCTGCGGCATTCCCGGATCTAAGATAAATTACTTCTTAGACAAGTAGGAAAAATTGCAACACCTGTCCTTTTGGAACAGCGTTCGAGGATTCCATCAATCTAAACGACTTATACGACCCCTGAACAAACACCCTATTGACATACTCAAACTCAATAGGGTGGATATCAGAAGACTAGTCAGCTATCTAACGGGACACTGCAGTCTGAGAAATCATATAAATAAAATTAGCCTCTCGTCTGAAACTGAGTGTCGGCTCTGTCTTGAGGACGAGAAGACGGCAGAACACATGCTGTGTGAGTGTGCTGCTCTCTGCCATCTTAGAAAGCGTATCTTTCTCAGTGAAGTTATGACTCCTGAGGGGATCACCCTATGAGAAGCATTCTCAACTTCATTATAGAAGTGGAGAGGCTACTCGGCTAATCGGCTAGCAGGTACAATTGATCTGCAAAGGTCGCAATGCCTTATTGCTAACTGCCTGAACATAATGAGGTCGCAGTCGCTATCTCCGTCGCAGTCTCGGTCGCGGTGGGCATTGCTGTCGCTAGGATTGGCAAAATCCCGCCCACAATGAGGTCGCTTTGTTATGTCAAATTTTAAGAGCTGTTTTCACCTTTGTCCATATACAAGGTGTCTCAAAAGAAAGTTTACATTCGTTTAGCTTATTGCACGCTCACAACGATTCCGAGGGGCGCGGGAGGTATGTACGTCAATCGGTAGCCTGGCTCTTGGGAATTCAATTGCTATGGAGCGTTTCTCGGGTGCAGACTGCGCGTTATGCGTGCGAGAGTTTTACAAAAACGGTGATTCGGCGACTGTGGTGTGTAGAAAATTCTGCAATATTAAAATTGTACGCCATTTAAAGGATGCGCCAAGCATTCCTCTCATTCGAAAATGGGTAAAAAAGTTTGAAGGGACTGGTTCAACACTAGAAAAACCAAAATCTGGACCGTCAAGGTCATCGACAACGTAAGAAAACGTAGAGAATGTTAATCAGTCTGTTCGCAGTGATCCCGACCTATCGATTCGGGAGCGCGCAGAGCTGTGCGATTAAATGTTTGTCGCGAACGCGAGGACTTACATTTAAATGACATTATTTTTAAGAACTAAATTCCCAAGTTGTGAACTTTACGCCCATATCATAATACTGCGTGGGTGCGTGCCTCATTACGTGTTACGAGGAAATGCTTCGACGCATGCTTTGAAAATGACAATTCAATTTTATCGGCTGCTCCATGTCAAAGGAAACGCACACAACACAAACCACAAAATACACCGATACAGCATACACATCAATACGCAGCAACAGTTGTTCAAACGCACAGAAATTTTCGACGTGTTTGACTTTTGTCTGCTTTGGTTAAGTGAGTTTACGTTTTCCCTCGCTCTCATTTTTTCTTATTTCCTCTCATTTTTCAATAAACGTAAGCTCGCCAACGCAAACGCAGTATTGTAGAGTGCCCCATCAAATTGCCTGTGTTGAATGTTAAACGTCACTCGAAGCTAGCGCTAACGCAGTATTGTGATATGGGCATTAATGATAAATAAAATTGTTTTCGATAGAATGTTTACTTCGTTTTTAAGCGATCTACTAAATATAAACTTACTTTTGAGACACCTTGTACTTAAAACGAACCGTCAACCGCCGATTTAAGGATTTCCTTGCGTTTTGTTTTTTTTTTCTACACAGCTGTCACATTGTCGTACGACCAAGTTAAAAGTTACTGCCTGAACACAACGAGGTCGCGGTCGCTGTCTCGGTCGCCTGTCAAAAGTTCAATGTACGTAAATCCCATAATGTAAACACAATAATGTCGCGGTCGCTGTCTCGGTCGTAGGGTGTCGCGCGAGTTGGCAAACTTTTAACTCGGTCGTACGACATTGTGACAGCTGTGTAGAAAAAAAAGCAAAACAAAAGGAAATCTTCAAATCGGCGGTTGACGGTTCGTTGTAAGTACAAGGTGTCTCAAAAGAAAGTTTATATTTAGTGGATCGATTAAAAACGAAGTAGACATTCTATCGGAAACGATTTTATTTATCATTAAAGTTCACAACTTGGGAATTTATTTCATAAAAATAATGTCATCTAAATGTAAGCCCTCGCGTTCGCGACAGCCATTTAATCGAACAGCAAAATTTCTCATTACAGCTCCGCGCGCTTCCGAATCGAAAGGTCGGGATCACTGCGTCTGTTCGCAGTTTATTAACATTCTTTACGTTTTCTTACGTTATCGACGACCTTGATCGCCCAGATTTTGGTTGATTTTTCTAGGGTTGAACCAGTCTCTTCAAACTTTTTAACCCATTTTCGAATGAGAGGAATGTTCGGCGCATCCTTTAAATGGCGTACAATTCGAATATTGCAGAATTTCCTACGTGCCACAGTCGCCGAATCAGCGTTTTTGTAAAACTCTCGCCCACACAACGCGCAGTCTGCACTCGAGGAACGCTCCATAGCGAGTGAATTCCCAAGAGCCAGGCTACTGATTGACATTCCTCCCGCGCCCCACGGATTCATTGCGATCTCGCAACAAGCTAAACAAATGTAAACTTTCTTTTGAGACACCTTGTATATGGACAAAGGTGAAAACAGCTGTTAAAATTTGACATAACAAAGCGACCTCATTGTGGGTGAGATTTTGTCAATCCTAGCGACAGCAATGCCGACCGCGACCGAGACTGCGACAGAGGCAGCGACTGCGACCTCATTGTGTTCAGGCAGTTAGCCAACACGCGCGACACACCCAACGACCGAGACAGCGACCGCGACATCATTGTGTTTACATTATGGGATTTACGTGCATTTAACTTTTGACAGGCGACCGAGAAAGCGACCGCGACCTCATTGTGTTCAGACAGTAATGGTAGCACTAGCCCCATATATATAAAAAAAAAACAAAAAAACTTCGCGCACCCGACCTTTCGGTCTGTTATTAGATTGGCTGTTATTAGCCAAATCCATTATTTCGTGACAACGTCTATTATACGATTTTATGAATGAGGTATAAATATTTCAATGTTCAATGTTATAAATGATTTCAATGTTTTATTTTCATATTACAGTATTATACATGTATTTAATTGAATAAGACAATTTTATACTCAAACATTTAAGTGTTCTTTATTTCTAATATTCTATTAACAATAGGTCTATGATATGATTTTATTTGATTTAATTCCACTAAACGACGCCGAATTTTTTGCGTTTCGGCATCCCATATTTCAGCGCTAACCGATTTAATAGACGTTGTCACGTCAAAACGTGTTCTTTAATTAATTAAATTGATCGTAAATTCGAAATATTTTAAAACGAGACTCAATGAAGTGTTTCCAATTTTGACAAATAGGTGGTAGCAGACGTATATTATTCTAGTACTTTTTTTGTGGCTGTAGTATTTTCGATACGCCAAGTTACTTCAACATTACGCAGAGAATATTTCGCCGCGTTTTGTGTTAAAGTTGATTATTATTTTTTCAATTCTATTAAAATAACTTCTTGTGTGTGAGAGTTGAAAACAAAAATGTCCCTGACATACCCAAGTCCCATTCGACTTCTTATTAATAACGACGGGATAAAGCCAAAAAGAAGAGTGAAGCGAGTGTATTACTGTGATGTTGAAAAAAAAAGACACCAATAATGGCTGAAATTTATATGAAAAGTGTGGCTGGTGTTAATTTGGTAACAAGGTACGTCCATTTATTTAGGTGAAGCTATAGTGCAAAGTGAGTTTTTTTCTCGTCAAAGGTACATGTACATATTTGCTATTCTGAAATCAGGTTTTTACGAGTGTTTTGCGAAATATTTTCTTGCATCTAATGTATGTATTTAATTAGGTATGCATGTACATACGTACCATACATACCCTCACAAGAGAGTCCATGTGAAATAAAATATTTTGGCTTTGTTTACAAAAAAAAATTTAAAACAATATGTTTGGATGCTACATGTTATGAGCAGCGATATTCGGTTTTGTGGTAATACAATGTGCAAACATGTGAATCTGTACTAAAAAAAAACAGAAAGAAGTTGCATACAATTAGTGGAAGGTAAGTACCAGGTGCCTATAGCTGAACATGTCTCTCTATGTGTTATATCTAAGCTGTGACTATCAGTACGATAGTAAATTAGTTTTTCAATTTAATTTATATCTTATTGATTGAAAGGATGTACATATGTATGTACATGATATCAAAGATGCAGAATATGTATGTGAATTACTCGTATATTAGGATTTTGTTTTCGGGCTTTAGGGCCTACTTGCTTAGGATAGTGTAAAATGGTTCTGCTTAATGCTTATCCAAGGAGCAAGGAAGCGCCGAGTGGAATTTATCTTTGTAACTAAAAGTACGGAAGAAGAGTAAGTTTGTTGTGTTATGGGTATTTAATCTTAAAAAATATCTTTGCAGAGAAATTCAATTTTGAAAATCAAATGGCTTAACATAGGAGCGGATAAGGGACAACGGAAATGGCTTTACCGTTGTTATGGATTACCCACATGTACATACGTATACATACATATGGCCCTGTGCATTTTGTATGCTAAGAAAATAAAGAAAGACGCACATACATACATACATACATGTACTTAGTATGAAATTTCGAAAAAAAAATGTAAAACTACTTGTATTTATTGACTGTGTTTTGCGCATATATACTTGCGTGATGCTATAAATCCTGACCGAGTGAAGATCCTGATCAGGTGATAAATTGTCTTTAGACAACTAATATCGCGGAAAGTGATATCAAATCCTTACAATCACACAGACACAACTCTTCCTTACTTTTCCCATTGATTCCCTGTTTATCTATGGTCTCGATTTCGATTTTTTTATTTTTTTTTGTCTAACAGGAGGGAGGTCTTCAAGTTAATAGACTTGTCTCGATCGTGAGTTTTTCTAGTTCTACTTATTCAATAATGGCTTAAGTTGACCAACTCAAAAATGTGCCCAATTTGCAGTCACAACACTGTCTAAAACCGATTTCGTTAGGTTGAACCGATCTCAAAATAGTTGTTGTTTTAAAGATTATTGTACTTACTGTCTTTTTGATCAATGTAATATCCGCCAAGGATATTATCATTTGCACGGATAGCCAATCTGCTATAAAATCCCTGGCAGCGGTAACCCACAAATTAAAGACATCTCTTAACTGTCGCCTATATCTAGATGAGATGGCTGAGCAGTTCAACATTAAAGTATTGTGGGTTCCCGGGCATAGGGATATTCCAGGAAACTGCGCGGCCGACGAACTCGCAAAGTTAGGGTCTAGCACACTCAGCCTACCTACCCTCGGGTACCTAGAAACACCAATAAGTACGGTAAAGCATATGATAAAACTCCAAACCACTAAGGCGACCAACCTCCAATGGAATGAGAGTAATATCGGCTTTATCACCAAACAACTCTGGCCTAAATTAAACCTAGGACGAACCAGGGACCTAATGGCAACCAAAAGGGCAACCTTAAGTACTCTGGTGGGTGTCATTACAGGTCACTGCATCATTGGGAGACACGCCACCAGACTGGGAATACCCTCCAACGAATTCTGTCGCAGCTGCATGGACGAGGAGGAGGAGGAATTAATACATCACCTCCTCTGCTCATGCCCCTCTTTTGCGAATCGCAGGAGGATCCACCTCAGCGCGCCCTTCTATGAGAATTTAAGTGAGATAGCAGACCATAAAATAGCTCAACTCCATCGCTTCATCAGAAGCACCGGTTGGTTCTCTGGTAGCGGATCTGGGTAACACGATCCATGTGGTATCACAATGGGCCGACTTCGGCCTATGTGTGGCTTATGCCGACCACAATAACCTAACCTACTGTCTTTTTCTAACTCGCGCAGGTTCAAGAGTTTTTATATTATCTTACGATGTGTTTACACACACAACCTGGAAGGAGTGCAGTGGTTTGGGTCGTTGATGTTAGTTCGCTACTCTAATGGGTGGTTGTCCTAGGACGAGAGCCGACCAAATTCCGCGTTGGTTATAGTTCGTAGTAATTCGTTCGAGCGCTTTACTATTGCATACGCAGAGGATGAATTTTAGTTGACCATGTACTGTGAGTGTTATGCCTGCCTAATTGAGTTAATACCTTGGGACATG
Source organism: Eumerus sabulonum (assembly GCA_951905685.1). Taxonomy (NCBI): domain Eukaryota; kingdom Metazoa; phylum Arthropoda; class Insecta; order Diptera; family Syrphidae; genus Eumerus; species Eumerus sabulonum. The sequence continues at coordinate 247,249,671 of OX645060.1, forward strand.
AGAGTTTTTGAATGAGTAGTTGTGAGCAAAACTTAAACTTTAACAAAGTCCGGTTCCACACGGAGCGTGTATGACGAAGGCTGAAATGAGTGCAAAAGAGAGGATAAGTGAAACAGAAATACATTGGCACATAGCCCGTTTACATGCGTAGTTGAATCCGGATTCAACTAGGATCGAAATCCATATAAACGCGGATCTAGTTGAAATAGAGTCGACTCGACTCGATCCAACTAGCAGAGCTGGATCGAGTTGAAAAAATGCATGTAAACCTGGGTCGAGGAGTCGAACTGCATTTGGCTCTGTATGTGTGAGATATATTTTTTGCTTTTCTTTCTTTTCGCTTGCTGGTTGGCACAGCGCAGGACTAACACAATCAAAGTAAAAGGTTCGTATATACATTATACCTGTCACTTCAACTACGTTTGAACTCTTCGATCTTTCGACTACGTAGCGGAAAAACCTGGGTCGAAATTTCAACTCAGTTTCGACTCGATCTTTCGACTACGCATGTAAACGGGGTAACAGTCACGCGCGGGTAGCTACTTCGTGCCTTTTTTTGACATTTCCTTATCTCCTTTTCTGTGTTTTGCGATGTCGCGATGTTGCGATGTCGGAAGTGTACGTTTGGATACCATTCTTACTTTTCAAACATCACCACAGGCTAACGAAAATGAAATATGAAGCGAAATGTCAAAAAACAGCGAAGAAAAAGCTCCGTGTGCATACGTCCTCAAATTGGAACGAAGGTTCAAAAGAAAAAGGCCCAAAAAAAAAAAAAAACACGCGTCGTGTGGAACCGGACAAAGAAAATATCTCCACAGTACATATTTCCTTTACAATTATAAATACCTTAGTACCTACCTACCAAATCTTTCCCATACCAATCAAGGGTCGTTTTGTTTTTGCTGTCAAGATTGTGTTACACGGTGTCATACAGTGTGGCCCTAACAAAGGAAAGGTACCCATCTAGGCAAAGTAACTGGCTCAAAAACATATAGAGACCACACAATTCGAAAGATATAAAACCTAATTTGGTTCCACTCAAACCTGTATGACAGATCCTGTACTGAAGTACAATATATTGCGCACGGAACCATGCATCGTGGTGAGTTTTTAACTGTTGCACCGAAACGTACAACACTGAAGTCAAAGTGTTAGCATTCGAATTGATCATCTAATGCAGAGGTTCCCAATCTTTTCAGCCCGCGGCGCACTTACAAGTTTAGTATTTCGTCACGGCGCCCTACCTTAGCTATTTGAAAAAGATACTTACTTACTTAACGGGCGCCACAGTTCGGGGTGGACCTCGGCCTCAACCAACATGGTTTATACCTCTTTGTTCAACAAACGCTTTCTTAAGCCCACGCATTGTGCAGGTCGCAGGTTGGACATTTTTTTATTTACCTCGAGGCAAAGTGAGGTATGTTTAAAAACTCAGTTTACAAGCAGCGCGAAGCTTATTCTATCTTTAATATAATTATTATCTTTTAATCTACCTAACTCACGGCGCGGCGCCCTTCTTTACTTTCTACGGCGCACACTTTGGGAACCCCTGTTCTATACATTTTTGCATAATACGAATTTTCTCTTTTTGTATGTATGTTGGCGTTACAGCCCATGAAGAACCTATGCCGAGCTTCTGTCAATCACCCATGTTGTGTGTGATTTCATTTTCCCATGGGTGAAAGGGACCTACAGTTTATTGCCGGATCCGAACGGCGAATTTCAAGAAGTTTTCATGACAATTTTACTACAGGGGGTTTGTCAGAACTCCGCTGAGGAGAAAATCCGTGAAAAACACGTTCGACGACATGGCTGTGTCGGGATTCGATCCCGTGTCATCGGCGTCAGAGGCCAACACACTACCCACTGCGCCAATTTTCTCTTTATACATTAGTTTAATAATTCGATGGGTAGATTGCTACTTTTGTATAGGTTAAGTGTTACTACCTCATAGCTTTTGGTACAACTCGCATTTCACAGTCGAGTTTCCATGGCGTCAGGATTGGCTATGGCTGGATACTGAACCTGGAAAGGATAGTCTTCGCATTTTCACGGATGGCTCCAGATCTGGGCGGGGGTCCGGTGCTGGGGTCTTCTTTGAGCGCGAAAACATCCGACTGCACTTCTCCTTAGGAAAATATGCGTCTGTCTTCCAATCAGAGATATACGCAATCCTAATGGCCATGCACTATGTTGTGAAGCACAGGTGGAAGGGGAAATCATATGCGTATGTAGTGACAGCCAAGCTGCACTAAAAGCGGTGTGTAACCCCTTAACTAGCTCCAAATTAGTGCTTGAACTCAAGTCCTTCTTGAACAGAGTCGGCAGACTAAATTCATTAAGGCTTGTATGGGTTCCAGGCCACTCTGGGATCCCAGGAAATGAGACCTCTGATGAACTCGCTAGAATGGGTTCAGAGGAGAGCTTCTCAGGACCTGAACCCGCTCTAGGTCTACCTGCGTCCACGGTAAATTCCTACATTAACGATTGTGTATTTGACACACACAACCGTAGATGGACGGATTGCCCGGGTTGCAGGATGACTAAGCGCGTATGCCCTGATGTCTGCAAAAATCTGCAGCATTCCTCCTGTCTTTAAGGAGAATCGACTGCAGAAGGCTTGTGGGAGTTATCACGGGCCATTACACTTTTGCCAAGCATCTCTACGTGCTCGGCATCAGTGAGACGCCTACCTGTGCTGCATGTGGCGAAAAGGAGGATGATACTGCAGAGCATTTCCTCTGTTATTGTCCCGCCTTTGCTCGCATACGGTGGCGCACCCTTGAAGCCGACGTGGTGTGTGCCGAATCCATTAGCTCTACATCACTGAAGCTCCTTCAAAATTTTCTCCGGAAAACGGAGAAAATACAGTGATTGCGTCTGAGTGCTCCAGCGGATAGCAGAAGCCTTCAACAAACAAAAAAAAAAAAAAGTTACTGCCTCGGGTACAAACTAAGACTTATCTAGTAAAACTCTTTAACATCTTTACTTTTGAACCCCTTCCTTCACGAACGAATGGACAAACATGTTTGAATCAATTCATCTATCAAACGATGTTACTTTTGAGTTCAATTTGAAACATTGCGAGGAAGCTTGTGCTAGATTTGATCAATGGTTGTTAGTGGACATTATAATTTGCCAAACCACGCTCGATCGTTTCTTCTGCCTATTTGACTGCACATTTTCTTTTACTGTAAGTCTATATTGTTTTTAATTATATGCACATAGGCTTTATAAAACACAAAGAACAAATGTATATATATGTATATATACACATTCTCTTACAGATTACGAAGAAAATACCAAAATTGGTAGCATACAATCAGATACAAGCACGTACACATTTGTAAAAAGTCAAAGGGGAAAGCCGATTTTGGTACTTAACGATTACAAGTATCGCCTAGAACGAAACTATCGCTCAAATTGCGAATATTGGCGCTGCCTTAGATCTGGATGCCCTGGACGCATTGTCATGCGCAACGGGGTCATCGGCAAATCTCACAATCATTCTCACAATCCTATTTTCAGTACATTTAAGTAGATTTGGGAAAAATAAACGGATGCTTAACAAGAACTTGTCCTCTGTATTAATCTTTTAATAATCTATTGTCTATGTTGTGTTGAATTTGTTTGGTCAGTTGATTTCTAATTATTTTATTTCTTTTTTAGAAATTGAATTTATCTACAGTCAGCGCGGGCACCCGCTGATAGTTCTTAATAATTATTTGTATCGTAAAAATCGCGACAAATACTGGAGGTGTTTGCGAAGTACAAAATATAAGTGTAAAGCTCGTGTAATATTTCGGCCCGAAGATAATTCCGCTAAGGTCATTGGAGGCCATACCCATCCCGAGGAAATTGAGAAAATCGAATGGGGTCGCGGTGTATTTACAGCGGTTCGAGCTCGTTTAAGTGCTCGCTTGAACGCAGCTAATGCCGAAAAGAGTCTCAAACAATCGCCATTTGGTAAGGACTCTTATCAGAGTACTACCTACCAGGTGGTGGAAGAGGATCTAGCCGAAGATGTCGAAGAGATTTTAGTGCACGATGACCAGGAGGGAATGTTTAAACTCTATGAGAAATAGATTCATAACAACAACAAAAAAAGAAAAGAATCTTTTCCCGATGTATTCAATTGTTTATAGTTATTTTTGGTTTCTTTTTTCTTTTTCTTTCAAAATGAAGTAAATACATATATTTTTAAAATGAAAACTGGAAACATGTTATGTATATTGTAGTAAATATTATATGAAATGAATTATTATTTGCTCGCATTACCAAACCCAGATACAAAGGTCAAGCGAGTTTAACTCACAAAAAGAGGATTTATATCTATATACATGTATGTGTGTACTTTTCTTTTGCAGCTTATCCGACAGGGGTATGGATCGAGGATTCAAAACTCTATTATCTCCGCAATCAGAAACAAGGTTACAACCTGATCTTTGATGGTTACATGTATAAAAAAGAAGCAAGTTTCCGTTCAACTGTCAACTGGATTTGTTCGAATGGTAATGGCAAACGATTATCGGAGAACAAGTGTACAGCCCGCTGCATAACGAAATGTCAGGGCGGTATAAAGTTGGGAAAGAATTTACATAATCACCCGCGGAGATTTAATGCGTTGCCCCCAAATGCCATGTCTGAGGCAGCATTGCAATACATTCAATATTCTTTTAATTCATACAATCGATAGAGCTACTTGTATTTAGGGATTGAATAAAAAGTTATAGTAAACTGAATGTAGTATCTGTTGTTGTATCTTATTTAGTTTGTTCTTGTCTTTGCAATTCAATACAAATAGGCTGCTGGACCTTTGTATTTGACCAAAAAAACCGAGAAAAAACTGCATAATTAATGTGTTCTCTTTTCAGAAGTTCGTTTAATCGTAGATAATGGCGAAGAATTCATTATACTTCGTAATCAGAAATATAAGAAATATAGATCCTTGTCCTACAGAAGTTATTGGTATTGTCTCGCTAAGCATTGTCCTGCTTTTCTAGTGTTCAATCACTTGAAAGGTGGAAAGATTACATGTTGTAGAAGCCATGACCACAATAAAAAATATGATTTTGATTAAGCAAATAGTGTTTTGTTTTTCATGCTAGAACGGCACTACATTGTTCATGTATCTTGGCTGTTAGAAGTAAATTCGTTTTAGTTAGTTTTTATCTATCCAATCTTTTTACGTTTCCTAATTAATGTTTTCTCTATTGCAGGTGATTACTCATCTCATCAGGAAGGGCCGGGAGGCGATAGTGGGCCAATATTTATAGTAAGCAAATACGGTACTAAACAATTAGTACTAAAACAGCATACATTTAATCGTCATGTTAGTCGCGATGATGTCACCTATTGGCGTTGCAGTCAATTTGCCGTATTACGTTGCCGCGCGAGGATTAAAACAAAATCCGACATTTTGACTGTATTAAATGGTGAACATAATCATGAAGTTATTACCAAGGCTCGAAAGTATGGTTCCCTGAAAGTGAAACCTGAACAAAAATAAATAAATTATTAAACAGCGATATACTTACAAAAAGAAAACCACGTTACAGTAGAATAAATGATCATGTGTGATGGAGAGGAATAGAAAGAAAATAATAAAAAACAAGAAAAATTCAGAAAATCAATTTGTTTCTTCTCTTTTCATTGTAAATAGTATTCTATGTATTTTATTCAACAAACAACTATACAGCTTTTATGCTAACATTTCCTTATCTTCTTCTCTTAAACAGGTTCGTCATTTTACTCGTACATTACTGGATTTAGAGGGAGTCGAAAACTCAAAGTTGGAGAATACACCTTTACCCGAAACAAGTCATCAGGTTATAAGACCTATTGGTCGTGTGCCCGAGCTGGTGTTCACAAATGTAAAGCACGCGTTGTAACAATCGACGACGATAGTCGTCACGATGTTGTTGTTAAGTGTGGCTTTCACAATCATCCACCATTTTAAGAAAATTCGATGACGAACTGATATGCGTGTCCAACTTAAAAAGTATAAAAGAAAAAAAATAAATAAACAATTTGTTAAATTCTCTTAACAAATATATTTTCATAGAAGAGGAGTTAGAATGGAATTAGTCTTAGAAATTGAGTTGAATCGTCACTCAAACATATGTAAAAATAAAAAAATAATAAAGAATTCTTATCGTTTCTTATTTACTAATATTATTTCTTTTGTAAAAAGAAAGAAAACATTTGTTTCCCATATGTCTTAACCAGATACTGATCATTTGGTTTTTTTTTGTTTTTTGTTTTTGTAGATGCCAAGAAGTTTAGTCCCGAGATAATTGACGGCGTGGTAATCAAAGAAAATCAAGTAACATTTGCATTGGGTCAACGAGGCTGTACTCTTCTTGTCTCCAACGGTTACCATTATGTACGCAATCGACGGAGTGGATACAAAACATATTGGATATGTGCAAAGAAAGTAAGTAAGGCAAACTATACAATATTGGACAAAACATTTGCAACTCAAGCAGAAACTGGGAAATTTCGTATAATTTACAAAATTCTTTTTCGAAAGCATAACAATCTCTTCACATATTTTTAAAGCTACATGTATATTTGAGGGCTTCATAGGCTGTAACGCCAACATACATACATACATATATTTGAGGAAACCAAAAACATATAATTCATAAAAATCCAATATATATTTCTTAAGTTCTTCTTCTTTGGTGGCGTTACAGCCCATGAAGGACCAGAGCCAAGCTTCTCTCAATCACCCACCCATGTTGTGTGTGATTTATTTTTCACACAGGTGAAAGGGACCTACAGTTTAATGCCGATTCCGAACGGCGTGAGTCGAGAAACTTTTTCATGGCAAGTGTAGGTGAAATAAATAAAACTAAAAAAAAAAACTTTTGCACGCTACTGTATTATAGAGTACACTAGGTGCATTATCATCATTAATCACACTATCGTACCGTTGGATCGGTTAATCATTCCGAAAGGTCTCCACTTTGGCATTTCCAGTAATACATATGTGTATAACGTCATTGTTCACAGTACAAAATAACATTCATAAACGATACGCCGAGAGAATCGAACGTGCAGCCTTTAACTTCCACTCTTGCCTCCTATACAAGTTTACTACGGGGGGTTTTGGCAGTACCCCGCCGAGGAGGAACGTCGCATTCGATGGCGTTGGTGTTATCGGGATCCGAACTCGCTCATCGTGCGCCAGAGTCCAACACACTAACCACTGCGCCACGACGCCCTCTATTTCTTAAGTTACGATAAATTATTATATTTACTTATCAGGCCAGCGATCCATGGAGGATCTGAGCCTGAGCTATAGCTGCCTTCCATCCTTGACGGTCCCGGGCACGCTGCTTCTAGTTGTCAAGACCAAGATGTCTTACCTCCGCGATTACTTGGTCCTTATACCGGAGGTTCGGTCTTCCTCTTCTTCTCGAACCAGGAGGCTCGGAGTCGAAGACCCTCTTAGCTGGAGCGTTGATGTCCATGCGCTCGATGTGGCCGAGCCAGTGTAGTCGACGGATCCTTGCCTTCTGGACTACATCCACATCTTGGTACAGCTCGTAGAGTTCGCGGTTGTGTCTTCTTCTCCATTCACCTTCCTCACAGACAGGACCAAATATCCGGCGCAGAATTTTTCTTTCGAAAGAACCCAAAATCAGCTCCGCTGTCCTGCTTATCGTCCAGCTTTCGGCTCCGTACAGCAAGACTGGCAGAATGAGCGTTTTGTAAAGCATGACTTTGGTCTTTCGAGTGAGGAGTTTTGACCCCAGTTGTTTGGACAAACCGAAGTAGCAACGGTTGCCAAGGGCGATTCTATGCCGGATCTCCACTGTGGTGTCATTTGTGGAATTTACGTTTGCCCCGAGGTAGACAAACTCCTTAACTACCTCGAAATTGTAGCTGTCAATTGTTATATTTTGTCCCAGGTGGTGAGCGACGGATTGGTTTTTGCTTGACAGCATGTATTTCGTTTTGTCCTCATTGATCTTAAGACCAACTCGTTTCGCCTGTTCTTCAATCGCCGTGAATGCTTCCACAATGCCACGGCGAGAACACGCGATGATGTCGATATCATCCGCGTATCCTAGCAGCTGGATGGACTTGTAAAAGATAGTGCCTTCCCTGTTGACGCCTGCCCGTCGCACTATCTGCTCCAGCACCAGGTTGAAGAAGTCACATGACAGCGCATCTCCTTGCCGAAATCCGGTGCATGTTTCGAATGGTTCCGAGGTCCTAGAACCGAGTTGCACGGTGCATCGCGTGTTTTTTAGCGTGGCGCGACACAACTGGATCAGTTTTACCGGGATCCCGAATTCGGCCATGGCTTTGAAATCGATGAAAAGATGGTGTGTATCGATTCGAAACTCGTTGGTCTTTTCCAGGATTTGTCGAAGTGTGAAAATTTGGTCTATAGTTGATTTGCTGGGCCGGAAGCCGCACTGGTAGCTGCCGATTAGTGCGGTGCAAAATGGTTTTAGACGTTCACACAATACGCTGGACAGGATCTTGTATGCGACATTGAGCAGGGATATAGCTCTATAGCTCTTGCAAGAGGTAGGATCGCCTTTTTTGTGGATGGGGCATACAGAGCTGGTATTCCAGTCGTCGGGCATGCTTTCGTCTTCCCAAATTCTGCAGATGATCTGGTGCGTGCTCCCTACCAGAACATCGCCGCCAGCCTTGAAGAGCTCTGATGGCAAGCCATCTGAGCCTGCGGCCTTGTTGTTCTTCAGCTTATAAATTACTATAGGGAACTTAAAATTTTCTTGCGACAAAACAATTGCAATTTCTAATTCAAATCAAAAAAATTAAGAAGTGTTCAATATTTCGTGGGAAAACCTTTATTTTCAATCACTGCCCTGCATCGCCGTTGCATGGAATTTCATTCCAGGCTTTCTCTATTCTTGAGAAAAAATCGCCCGCATTTCGAACATTAGTCCGATTTATATTCTGTTTCACAGTTTCCCAAAGACCCTCAATTGGGTTTAAGTCGGGCGACTGCGGTGGCCAGTCCATAACAGTGATGTTTTGGTCACTGAGCCACGATTTGACAAGCTTTGATGTGTGCTTTGGGTGATTATCCTGCTGGAAGACTCAGCGCAATGGTATTTCCCATTCTGCGTATAGTAGCGTAACATAATATATTTTTATATGCATGTTGGTCTATTATACTATTTATACGAGACAATGGGCAGCAGCAGAAAACCAACCCCACACCATCAAGGTAACCTCCACCATGCTTAAAAGTTTTTAAGCAATATCGAGTTTGATGTCGCTTGCTAAGTGGTCTCCCAACATACAAAATTCCATCGCTACCCATAATATTGAATTTTGACTCATCACTAAAAAGGACTGAGCTTCACTTCTGAATGTCCCAACATATGTAGATGTTCTTTTGCAAATTTAATTCGCTTTTTCTGGTTTCGGATCGAAATCACTGGTTTTTTGGCAGGTCGAAAAGTGCGCAAATTAACTTCGGTCAACCGACGAGATACTGTCCTAGCACTTACTGTTAGTTGGAATTCTTGGTCTAATTTCGGCGCAGATATGAAGGGATCGATTTTAACTTTTTGTTCCGATAAAGCGTCCATTCGGGAGCTTATTTTACGTGGTCGACCGCCGCGATGCACAACAGCTACTTCTTTTGTTTTCTTATGTATGTATGTATGTTGGCGTTACAGTCCATGAAGAACCTGAGCCGAGCTTCTCTCAATCACCCATGTTGTGTGTGATTTAATTTTCCCATAGGTGAAAGGGACCTACAGTTTATTGCCGGTTCCGAACGGTGAATTTCGAGAAGCTTTTCATTACAATTTTACTACAGGGGGTTTTGTCAGAACCCCGTTGAGGAGAAACACCGTGAAAACACGTTCGATTACATGGCTGTGTCGGGGTTCGATCCCGTGTCATCGGCGTCAGAGGCCAACACACTACCTACTCCGCCACGGTGCTCTCGGTTTGTTTTCTTATACCGACCTATAATTCGGGAAACCGACGATTTATTTATATTTTACTAGCTTTTGCCCGCGGTTTCGCTCGCGTTAAATTCGGGGTAACACGGTTCCCCTTCCCTGATTTAGAACACAGAAGAGAACTCGGAACAGAATGTTATTTTAATACGCTACTGTAGACGATAATTATATGTTTTTCCATTTGGGGATAGAATGTAAAGATTCTGGGCATTGGACACACGCGAACATAGTGCATACAGTTGTCCATGGGAAAAGCACGGCTTTTCTAAGTTCACCCCAGCCACCTTTAATGTTTGACCTTGCGCTTTGTTAATGGCCATAGCGAAACTAAGCTTTAGAGGAAATTGTAGCCTTTTAAACTGGAACGGGAGTTCTGTGGGAATTATTGGGATTCGTGGGATCATTACATTTTCACCCTTTCCTACGCCGGTTAAGATAGTGGCGCTAATGATATTGCAGCCAAGTTGTGTGACACGAAGTCTCGTCCCATTACATAATCTCGGGGCATCTAAATTTCGTATAAGCATGACTGGGACGCTTAGTAGTCATAACAGAGTATGGGTACCGTATGCACTATAGTGTGAAGCGCGGCCCGATGCCCGCACTAAAGTACAGATAGAGAGCACACAACGTTAGCGCGTTTCAGAAACATATCAGCGCCATCTATCGTACTTCAAGATTAACACTTATTTATGTTTCGAATGTTGAGTGTTTTCTCAAAAGCTGATTGATTTATGGTTGTTTTAATTAAATTATTTTATTATTCGTTTGTATCATAGAACCTATACTAATTTTGCGGAGAGTCTCACACAAATTTCGATCCCCTACTGATTTTTACAAACTTAACGGGGGCTAGAAAGAAACCAAAAGTAGCCTACGTCACTCTCCATCCCTACAACTAGCTCTTCTTAAAAAATCACGTCAATTCGTCGCTCCGTTTTGCCGTGAAAGACCGACAAACAGACACACACTTTCACCGTGGTGCAGTGGGTAGTGTGTTGGCCTCTGACGCTGATGACACGGGATCGAACCCCGACACAGCCATGCCATCGAACGTGTTTTCACGGTGTTTCTCCTCAGCGGGGTTCTGACAAAAGCCCCTGTAGTAAAATTGTAATGAAAAGCTTCTCGAAATTCGCCGTTCGGAACCGGCAATAAACTGTAGGTCCCTTTCACCTATGGGAAAATGAAATCACACACAACATGAGTGATTGAGAGAAGCTCGGCTCAGGTTCTTCATGGACTGTAACGCCAACATACATACATACATACATAATAATTGATCGTAACTTAAGAAGTATATGTTGGATTTTTATGAATTATAAAGGGTCCGCCAAATAACTTTTTTTTTTTGAAAATGCTATAAAAAAAACTGCTGAATATTTTCTCAAATTTCTGTTTTTATTTGAAAGTACAATCCTTCCGGTTAATAATGGAAAATAATTTCATTCAAATGGCTGCCTCGGCTGGACATGCAGTAGCCAACACGTTCGGTCGAATTTTTAAGCACATTATCGATTGTGTGCAGCTGTATTTCACCAATGGCTTCACGAATATTGTCCTTTAAAGCGTCAATTGTCTCTGGCTTGTCGGCGTAACACTTAACTTTGACGGCACCCCACAAATAATAGTCCAACGGTGTCAAATCGCAGCTCCAAGGTGACCAAACGACATAAGCTCTGCGGCTGATAGTGCGATCTTCAAAAACAGGGCGCAAAACATCGAGTGTAGCTTCGGCTGTGTGGCACGTAACGCCGTCCTGTTGAAACCAAATGTTGCCAATATCCTCCTCTTCAATTTTTGTGAACAAAAATTCGTTCAACATGGCTCGATAACGATCGCCATTGACTGTAACGGCCACTCCTTGCTCATTTTCGAAGAAAAATGGCCCAATTATGCCTCTGGACCAAAATCCGCACCAAACAGTGGCTCGTTTTGGGTGCACCGGCTTTTCAAAGTATGCGTGCGGGTTTTCTGTGGCCAAATGCGACAATTTTGCTTGTTTACATACCCGCCAAGATCAAAATGAGCTTCATCTGAAAAGATGATTTTTTTTGGCAAAATCGGCATCTTCTGTAAGTCGATCACAGGCCCACTTAGCGAAGCGAAAACGCATTGGATGGTCAGTTGGCTTCAACTCCTGAACCAATTGGACTTTGTATGGCGTCATACCAAGGTCTTTATGCAAAATTCGTCTCAATGATGTCTCCGAAATGTTCAATTGTTGAGAACGACGGTGAATTGATGTTGATGGCGCTTCACGCACACTTTCTGCCGCAGCAGCAATATTCTCGGGTGTACGCAGTGTTTTTTGGCTTTTCACGTTTTGGTTTATCGATGAGGATGCCAGTTTCTTTCACATTTTTCACAAGATAACGAACATACGGAGCTGACGGTGCTTCTCTTCTTCCAAAATCCTTACGCAATTTTCGCACACATTCTGCAACATTACCATGATTTTCAAAGTAATGTCGCAATATTTCCCAGCGTTGTTCAAGCGTATACACAACCATATTCGTTCAGTGGAAGGGTAAAACTAATTATCTGTCAAATCAGACATGAGCTAGATAGATAGATAGGGCTTAGGGGATGGGACAGAGTCGCCTGATCACTGCGGCCACGATTGGGCCTATTGTGATGTCCCCCACTTACAGTTCACTCAGAAAACCTGAGTCCGTAATAAAACTTAGTATGCTTTTGAGTGAGCTGGCAGCAATTTCTTCTGCTTCAAGATAACACTTGCCTAGGTGACGAAGACGTGTACTGACCAGGCAGTTACAGTGGCATAGTATGTGCTCTGCTGTTTCTTCGTCTTCATTACACATACGGCAAGTGTCATCTTGTATGATGCCCATTGTTTTGAGGTGTTTATTAACTGGGCAGTGTCCAGTAAGGAAACCTGTGATTAAACGAATCTGACTCCTCGAAAGCATGAGAAGTTGTTTCGTTCTTTTGAGGGATGTAGTTGGGAGGAACAGCTTGGCTTGTCTGCTACCTTTCGTTTGTGACCAGTAGTGATCCGTCGTGTTCCTTAACCAATTTTTTATGCAGCATTTGGTGGTGCTAATAGGTATGCCGCAGAAAGGCCGTGGCATCATAAATGGTGATGCAGAGCCTTTCCTTGCTAGTAGGTCCGCCTTTTCGTTGCCTGTATGGCCGCTGTGTCCAGGTATCCAAATGAGATGAACTCTGTTTGTACTGGCCAGCTGGTGAAGTAGCTGTAGGCAGTCCCGTACCAGCTTGGAGGTTAATTCCAGGATTTTTTCCATTGTTTTTAGGAAGAAAGAGGTAAGGCTTATCGGTCTGTAGGACTTAGGCAGGTTTGTGGGTCTACGGCCTACTTTGGGAATGAATTTTACCTTTACCTCTGTCCAGCTTGTTGGTATGTGTCCCCATGCATAGCTGGTTCTAAAGATGTTAATGAGCACGGGGCAGATTTGCGCACTCCCCTTCTGAAGAAGGGCTGGGAAGATGCCATCCTCCCCCGGGGATTTGTATGGCTTAAAAGAATTGATGGCCCATTTTATGCTTCCCTCGTGAAATATCGTTCATGCTCTCTTCCAATCCTCCCTGTTTGGTCTAGCTGGCCTGATCTGCGGAGGTATGTTAGAGGGGTCGGAGGGAATGATGTTGGAGTCCGGGAAGTGCGTACTGGTCAGAATTTTGAGTACTTCCGTACCATTTTCCGCGTAGGTGCCATCTGCTCTCTTCAACAAACCATGACATGAGCTAAGTGTTACCATTCATGAAATAAGCACTACGTTCGATGGCGGACCCTTTATGTTTTTGATTTCCATAAATAAAGAGCTTTCGAAATATGTGAAGAGAAAATTGTATGAAATTCTACAGTTTCTGTTCGAGTTGCAAATGTTTCGTCCGATACTGTACAATATTAGGCAGCGATTCCAACTAATGTGATCTTCATTTTAGGGTAGTTTGAAATGTAACGCACGCGTTGTTACTAATATCATCGATGGAGTGCAAAAGATTGTTTTGCAATCTCTGAAACATAATCATCCGGTAATTGTAGTACGAAAAAAACGTGGATTTTTAAATGCTGCTAATCATAAAGATGAACAAAAGCCAGTAGAATCCAAACGTGTGGAAAGGATTAGGCACAATAAAGTAGGAACGTCTGTCGATAAAAAATCAAAATTATTTATGGACTACGGATTCGAATTTATGGAATAGGTAAACGGTATACAAATGCAAAAACACCTTCAGATAGATAGGGTGTCAATAAATATTTACATAAACAGCGTCTATGCAACGATATTAAACTATCCTATAGTCTCTAAAGCCTTGAATTTCTTTTTTTAAATATGTGAAATATATTGCTGTTGTTGTTTTATTAAAAATACATTGTAAATAAACAGACCGAGTGAATGTGTATTCACAGCAACATTTCAATGAAATATTTACTTGTAAGACTATTGTTTTTAAACAAATACATAACAAATTAAAATTCGATACGCCGGAGGGTCTGATCTGTGTTACATTGCGAATGCAACTTATCAGGTAAATGCTTCTTACAATGGTGAAAATATTTACTTATTTGGTTTTTTGTTTCAGTTACTTATATTATCTTGGATCACATCACACAAGTGAGGAGTACACACGGAGTACAGTACCATCTATAATCTGTAAGAGTAATAAGAAATTTAAAACCAAAGTAGAAATGTATTCGATTTAAAGTGGAGTATTATCTAAAGTAGCTTTTGTTTTAAACTTCTCTTCTACGTATGCTATTTTTAGGGCTCTGACCCTCGTGTGTCCGTCGGTCACAGTCAATTATCTCCGAATCTACTGGACCGATTAAGTTGAAATTTGGTATACATATCAATTTCTGTGGCCCAAAGGCAAAGGTGTGACGTGAATAAATGAAATCTGTATATGGGAGGTCATATTTGGGGGGAAGGTGGAAAATTATAAAAAAAATAAAAATTGAAAACTGCGTCGTGTGATATGTATATCAAATGGAAGGTCTTATTGTTAAAATAAATAGTTTCCAAGTTATGCCTGATTCACAACACTGCGTTAGTGCTAGCTGAGACATCCAACCCAAGCAATTCAATGGGGCAGTCTTAAATACTGCGTTTGCGTTGGCGAGCTTACGTTCTTTGAAAAATGAGAGGAAATAAGAAAAAATGAGAGCGAGAGAAAACGTGAGCTCACGTAACCAAAGCATACAAAAGTCAAACACGTCGAAAATTTCTGTGCGTTTGAACAACTGTTGCTGTGTATTGATGTGTATGCTGTATCTGTGTATTTTGTGGTTTGTGTTGTGTGCGTTTACTTTGACATGGAGCAGCCGAAAAAATTGAATTGTCATTTTCAAAGCATGCGTCGAGGCATTTCTCTTAACACGTAAAGTGCCTCGCACCAACGCAGTGTTGTGAATCAGGCATTATTGTGCGTACCAATTTACATTTGCAGTTGGAATGTGTGGGAGAACATATATTTCAACTCCAATCTTTAGTTTTGTTGAATCGGTTTGTAGATGAATATTTAATGAAAAAAATAAGCCCACAATGAGCATTCTACCGCAAATATTTTAGGAGATATTCATTTTTCAATTTAATTCCGCCCGCGGTATAAAAAATAAAAATTCTTAGTAAGGGGGCGTTCAAGTATTACGTAACGCAATTTTGTAAGATTTTTGACCCTCCCTCCCCCTCATGTAACGCGCCGTAACGTTTTTCTGTACCCCCCCTCCCCCTCCCTAAACGTTACATAACACCCAAGTGACCATTTTTACCTAAAAGTCACAATTATGTTGCGCACAGTACCAGAAAGTCGCTAAAATATCGTTTTTACTGTTTTAATCGCGTTAGCGGTAATAATAAATAAAACAAGAGATTTATAACTCGCAATTTTTTAACTATGGGGACTAGTGCTAACAAATAGCAAGAGGCACTGCGACCTTTATAGATCTATTGTGCCTACTAGCCAGGAGCTTCTCAATTTCTTTAATGAAGTTGAGAATGTCTCTCGTAGGAGCTGAGATGATCCCCTTAGGAGGCAGCGCACTCATATAGTATGTGCCCTGCAGTTTCTTCGTCCTCAAGACAGATTCGTAACTCAGTTTCAGACGACCTTAAGGTAGCTGACCAGTCTTCTAATATCGACTCTATTAAGTTCAAAAATATTAATAGAGTGTTTGTTCAGGGGTCGTATAAATCTTTTCGATTGGCAAAGTCAAAAGGACAGGTGTTGCGATTTTTCTCACTGCCGCAAAAAGATTCGGGACTTATGTACCTTTCGCTGGAACTTTTCCTTTCGAGATGATCAGCGATTTCATTGCTTTTAATACCTTTGTGATCTGGCACCCACCAGAGTTTGATTTTATTTTTTTGGCTGGGTCTTTTTGGGCATCATGGCATTCCCTAACGGATTTGGAGTTCGTGCTATACGAAGTCAGCTCTGCTTGGCTATCATAGAGTATACTGATGGTTATTCATCTTATGCCAGTCTCTTAGTTTAGATTGGCGGATGTTAAGATGGTTATAATTCAGATTAGAAGCTACTGGGACTCATTCGTAGGGTCTTGCTAATCCTCCAATTTGGTCCAGAGATGCCGGCGACAACGCCAGAAATAATTTTGGAGCCATCAGTATACCACCTAAGGCCTTTGACGTTGAACAAGAGATCACTGGTTTTCCAAGCTGTGCGGTTTGGGATCAATATCTTAAACCTCTTGTCAAAAGGGAAGGTGTGTGGTAATGCGTCTGAGACCGTGGTATTCATATCCAGCTCAGGAAGCTGTTGCAGGATTGTCATTTGACCCATAGGTCTGTTCCCGAGCGATGAATTCTGATTGCACTGCGTAATGCGACATTTTTAATAAAAAGGTGCAGTGAAGAAAGTCCAATTAGTGCTTCTTGAGCTGCAGAAGGGCAGGTTGGCATTTTTTTTTTTGGCACAATTGCGCTGGCAAGTCAGTATGAGAGCCTGTATAGGCTAAGAACGGCTGATAATGCAAATCTCTCTCTTTTGAGGACATTACAGTATGAACTCACCTTAACAACACTGATTACGGCGATGTGCTTCTGCGTATTTCGTGTTTAAAACACTAACGAATACTGACAACGAAAACAACATAAAAATGATGTGCAAAACAGTCGAGAGACTAGCCGTAAAACAAAAACCATGCCATGTCAATGACCGCCAATACGGTTTCCGCAGCAACAGATCCACTGGTGATATGATGGCATATCTCGCTGAAAAGTGGAATCACTCGCTTCACCAAGCAGGTGAAAGCAAAATTGTTGCACTGGATATTTCGAAAGCATTTGACAGGGTTTGGCATGAAGCCCTTTTGTCGAAAATGCGTGCTTTTGGGATCGATGAGTCTCTCTTTCAATGGATTAGAAGCTACCTTTCGAATCGTTCAATTCAAGTTGTTTTGGACGGATTCAAGTCTGATACTCACTTTGTAAATGCTGGTGTTCCCCAGGGCTCCGTTTTGTCTCTGACACTCTTTCTTATTTTCATAAATGATTTCTTGTCTGTTACTTCTAATCCAATTCACTCCTTCGCTGACGACAGTACCCTCAGCTTCTCATATTCGTTCACCAGTTTACGACCCTGCACTTCGGTTGTAAACATTGAGCGGCAGCGTATGTTAAGCTCATTAAATTCCGATATCGACAGCATCATCCAATGGGGTAAAAACAATAGAGTGGAATTTAATGCTTCCAAAACACAATGCTGTCTCTTGTCGTTAAAGCGTATAAATAACCCGCAGCCATTATCTATGAATGGCACTTGCATCTCAGAAACTGAAAAGCTTTCCATCCTGGGTATGAGTGTTGCTCACAATCTTAATTGGAGCGACCATATATTCAGTGTCGCCAAGAATGCTGTGAAATGCCTAGGATTCTTATGCAGATGCAAGAAACATTTCTCACCCTTAGATCTGGCTACAATCTATAAGGCGTTCATTCGCCCCAAATTAGAGTTTAACGCTCAAGTCTGGTCCGGTGCTTCCAAGACCTAACTGCACCTACTAGACAGAATACAAAAACGAACCATAAAACTGATAGGTGAGTCCAGCATTACCAAAACATTAGACTCGCTGGAACACCGCAGGAATGTTACCTGCCTCTCCCTGTTTTATCGTTACTACCACCAAAAATGCTCTGACGAAATAGCCAGTTGCATTCCGCCCCTTCAACATTTCTCCCGCGATACACGTCTCTCTAGGAGTGCTCACCAATATACTCTGAAGCCCGCTTTCGGACGTACTGTCAAATATAGAGAATCTTTCATTAACCGAACCACACGAATCTGGAACTCCCTGCCGGATTCGGTTTTCCCCCCTCAATGCAATATGCAAGCATTTAAGATCAATGTCCATCGGCATCTCCTCTATTCCTCTTCCTCTCTACCTTCTGCCCGCACTGTGTCGCCGACATAATAAGGTTATTAGACCTTGAGTGCGCGCAAATTAAAAAAAAAAAAAAAACGTGTTTTTCACAGTGTTTCTCCTCAGCGGGGTTCTGACAAAACCCTCTGTAGTAAAATCGTCATGAATAGCTTCTCGAAATTCGCCGTTCGGAACCCGCAATAAACTGTAGGTCCCTTTCACCTATGGGAAAATGAAATCACACATAACATGGGTGATTGAGAGAAGCTCGGCTCAGGTCCTTCATGGACTGTAACGCCAACATACATACATACATACATGCAAGATCTAAGTTATTGTATTGTATGTGCATAAGTCGTCCTTTTTACTAAAACATCCACATATTTTCTTCTTGTTTATTTTAGACGTAGCGAAATTTACTATAGGTCAACGTGGATGCACACTTCTGCTTTACGAAAATCACAATTATGTTAGGAACCGTCGTTCACAGCACAGAACATACTGGATATGTTCAAAAAAAGTAAGTGGATATATCGTATTTCATTTTTTCTCTTTAAATGTATGTTTTTGGTTTTATTTTAAGGACACCGCTTATTGTAGGGCCCGGGTTATCACTGGAAAAGATAAAAACGGTGTCGAAAAAATAATACAGAAAAGTTTTGGGCACAATCATAGTCACAATGCTCCGAAGAAAGCTAGGGCAGGATCAATACGAGTTAAAAAATGTTCAAGCATATGAAAACGTTCAATACTACATGCATGTACATATATAGAGCAAATAAAACAAAAAATAATAGATCGTCTTTTATATCGTCGTGTACATACATATTGTCTATTTTATATTTGAAAAATAAGTACACATGTCCTTGCTCATTGATGATTTTAACAATCGGATGTCACTTTATTTATTTTCAGGTCATTGTGTTTCGATGAAAGTTTCCACCGCTTTCCGTTTACCCACGGAAAGTTTCTTGCGTTGTGGACCAGTAAATTCTATGCATAATACAAAAAGCCGAATTACTAATAGAATTCCAAAGTTTATAAAAGATCGTACATTGGATAACTGGAGACATATTAGATATATAACATCGCCCAGGGGTAATAAATTGCTGTGTTTCGAGGGACATCGATTCATTAAAAACAACATTTATGGGCCGAACATCTATTGGAAATGCACCAAATGGCATAATAATTGCAAGGCCAGAGCGATTACAAGCTCTGAAGTTCCTACGAAATGCATTCTAAAAGGAGTTCATAATCACGAAATCATAATAGATGATTAAAGCTGAAATGTAAAATGTTCAATCGATAAGTTACACGATTCTAAACTTACAAATTTACTATGTTAAGGTTCTTAGTGGAAATTAAATGTATTGCTCCTGAACTAAACGAACAAAACATGATTTTTAATTAATTCTTTGTTTTTCTTTTGTCTAATCTTATACTCTTACACGGAAATAAGTCGTGAACTATACTAATGAGAAATTTTACTTTTCAGGTTTTCGCATAGACTTTATCGATTCGAAAAAGAATGGAGGGAAATTACTTGTAATCAATGGTTTTCGATTTTTCCGCAACAAGAAGCGCGGATCGAGACAATACTGGAAATGTAGCAATTACTATAAGGAAAAGTGTCCGGCAATTGCTATATACGATGAGATAACTTGCAATTTGCGACTGTGTCATCAACACCGGCATACTAGAAGCAATGACATAGAAATCAAACCGTTTATAGCACCTAAGGAGCACTATAATTCGTTGATCAACGTCGATAAGATCTGATTTTCTCACTTTATGTATTTTATATTTTCTTGTAAAAAATGTTGAGGGACAATTATAGAGAGAAGTAAAGAAATATATATTTTTATTAAATAACAAACTAAGAAAGCAACAAGCAAAAACATTACAAACAAATAAGTTTTTATTGCGAAGAAAAAAAAAATAATCAAATGTCTTGTACGGTGTTTGTTTCCGAATTATTTCCCTTTGTATGATAGACGTGAAGACTTCTGGGAAGGGTGCGTATTTATTTATTTTTCTCAAACTCATATCTTAATTTAGAATTTTCTTTCTAACATATCCATACATTTAATTTATCCTAATCTTTTCTTCATATATTTTTAGGTCGAGGCCAGTATACTGGGACGAATCCAAAAATCAATTTCTCAATGTCGAAACGTGGCGGACAATTATTGTTCTTAGATGGACTTAAGTACTTCCGTAACAATGAGAATAGAACGAATTTATTCTGGCGATGTCATTGGTACTATCGTCGCATTCGATGTCCCGTTCTTATTTGCATGAATAAATACGATCCAAATGATTTTCGTCAAATTCATCTACATTGCCATATTAAAACGGATAAGAGACACCAAAATACGCAACAACCTACAAGAAAGAATACTCGAAAAAAGAATTAAAAAGAAAAATAATAATGATGATTGTATCTATTAACATATTGTTTTAAGATTACTTAATCTGTTGTTTCTCGTTCATTAGAAAATTAATAATAATAAACTAAAATGCCTACGAATGTATGTATCAAATTTTAACTTAAAATGCAACTTTTCTTTCTTTCTATTTGTTTGTTTTTTATTTTTTCATTTTGTAATCGCCGTGTTAACTAATCATATTTCTTTATCTATTCACAGTTGTTCTACCGAGTGATGTGGTCCCAAATCCCGATGATATGTTGGTATTTTTTACCCAGTCTTTACGCGGTAGACCAGCTATAATGGCCAACGGAGTACGATTTCTTATGATGAGTGAAAATAAAAAGAAAATCTTGTGGCGTTGCAGTTCTATGGCTACGAAAAAAATAAAATGTCCCGCAAGAATTACAATGCTCAAAGAAACACCACCCAAGTTCATTATAAATAAAGGCGAGCATGTTCATGCGGAATTGAAAAGGAGTAAATATGGGTTAAACAAGGCCGTTAATATGACCCCCATTAAAGCAGAGAGAATCGAAATTGATAGTGGTGGAACAGTTTCGTACGAAATAATTGAGCATCATTAACAGCTTGACTTGAATTGGATTAGAACCATTTAAGAATAGAGTTTATTTTAATTTGATTTTAATTTTTCTTTCCTATTTTTATACCTGTACATAATAGAAAGTGAAATAAGATTGGGAAGTAACAGAAAAGACAGAAACAAAACAAAAAACGATGGTTTTCTTTATTGGATATTGTAGTTACTATTCAATATACTTTACTGTTCAGTAGTAATAACAATAAAATGTGTTTATTTGATTTCAGGCGAGCTGCGTTACGTACCCACGCAAAAAGGAAAACTCCAATTATTTTACAACGGATACTATTACGTGAAGGAGAAACTCATTCATAATAAGACTTATTGGAGATGTACGCAGTATACAACGTCTCACAGGTGTCATGCACGTGTTCATACTGCCAATAATAAAGTTGTGCATAGAACTGTTCACAACCACGAAGGGGCACCATTCCAAATGAGACGAGCGAAATTTATAAGGGATGGAAGAATACGCTCCTAATGTACATACTTATCTGTACTATTGATTATATCGCACAATAAAATGCAATTAAATAAAAAAAACAAGAGTTGACAACACTATACTGCATATCATACATCTCTATTTTATTCCGTAGTAAATGTAGGCCAATATCCTAATTAACATACGATTTCCTCTTTTTCAGACCTGTGTTCTTCAGATAAATATCTGAAAGAATGTATATTCGGAAACACAAAGAAAAATAATAGAAAACTTATTATTGACAAATATGAATTTGTTGTTGATCGCAAGCTCAAGAATACGACGAATTGGCGTTGCACAAAATATAAAAGTGCAAAATGTAAGGCTCGTGCTACGACTCAAATTTTTCAAGATGTAGAAAAGTATTCATTAAGGTATCCCTATCATACCCATTGAATAAACTAAAATTAATGATGGGAAACAATGGTGTTTTCTTTACGTTTCCCATAATGTAATAAGGTGCTTATACGGTCAATACATCAACTATTTATGAAACGTGTGTTGTATTAGTTGTAGGATTTCCTTTTATGATTTGTCTTGAATACGAACTATGTCTAATGTTAGTATATCGCGTTTTCACATTCCTTAATAATAGCCCTTCTTAAACTCTATATACATTAATACATGGTTGGGAACTTAAACTGACGTAGTTGATGAATGTAATTTCTAATTAATTTGTACTTACTACTCATACTCGGTATCTTTTTGTTTTATAGGTCACTTTCCGATCCAAATACCTTAACATGCATTTATTTAAGGAGAAAGGCGAAAGCTAAAGTTACTACTAAGCGGACTTTCGTATGTAAAGAACAAAAACTAAGCTATACACTTATGGCGAAACTTGAAAACCATACTTGGCTCAAAACAGCGCTTAACAAAATAGTAAAAAAAAAATAATTTTCACATTCAAAATCGTCATCCCCCCCCCGAGAAGCGAATTCGTATGCAATTTATAAGAGAAATACATAATATACTAAATAACTCGAGAAATGATTTTACATTCCGAGTCGTTTTTCAAACCTATTGTAGAATACTAACAACACGAACATTTTTATCAACATTCGTTCTTATGAATATTTCAATTTTCCTTTTTTCAGATTTATCGTATCTTTTGAAAAAGAGTGGAATAAAATTACTTCGAGGAAATAAAGGAAAACCAAAATTGGTTGTGGGTGGATTTTCATATTTCCGTAACAATAGTATGGGCTATAAAACCTACTGGCTGTGTTCGAAAAACAGATATAATCGCTGTAGAGCAAGACTGATAACATCAAGTCTAACCGGAGAGTTGACTATAAAAAACCAAGTGCACAACCACCCACCCGAAGACGTTTCAATAGATAAATTATTATTTCCCTCATAAAAAGTAGTAGTTATAAACGAAATAACTTTAAATAAATCTTGTGGATGCAATATATGAGTTTTTAATAAATCGAAGGCAAGGTGAAACAGAAATAAAGAATCTTGTTAGCCACATATTACTCATTATACGTAATTCGAATTGTAATAAAACTTCAATTATTATTATTGATCTCTTATAGATGCTGACTATTTTGGAGGATACCTGCAGAACGGCGATCTATTTGCAAACTCAATTCGGTACGTAACCGGACAGCGAGGTGCCAGGAAAATTGTTTGCGATGGATACTCGTATATTTGTGCCAAAGTGACAAAGAATAGAAAATACTGGGTTTGTGCAAGGCAACGCAGTAAATGCTGTAAAGCCCGACTGATAACCGATATAGAAGAGTCACAGTTTTGTACACGCAACATTTTCCACAACCATCCACCTAATGCCAAATATACCTAAAAGTATCGGCGTATGTATAAATGTAATAGTTAACATGAAAAGAATAATTAACAAAATAACTATAAGGAGTATGCGTAAGGGCATGTTTGTATATTTGCCCGCTTTATATTGTATTTCTAGTTGATAAAAGCTTAAAAAAAAATCGTGAGAACATCTGGATGAAAGCAGTTTTAACTGTTTAATCTTAAAGCGTGCTGTGGGACTAAAATGAAAACCGTAAGTTGCAGTAGTCGTAGAACAACCTCACTTCCCAAGCAATTTAACTTCACTATGATTGTAACAATTAATTAGAAAACCAATCATTACTCGTACTATGAAGTTTTCCAACGGTGGCGAAACCTGGCAAGGTCGTGGAATATGTAACGTGATGGGTATCCTCTGAATGTGAAAATGACCTAACGAGGCAGTTCGAATGGCAACAAACTATAGAGGCAGTTCGAATGGCAACAAACTATCGAGGCAGTTTGAATGGCAACTATTGATGACACACAAGTCGATAAAAACAAATGGCCTTTGACGGCCTAAAGATCATGGTCTTAATACCCAAGGTATTTTTTTTTTTTTTTTAAATTTGCGCGCACTCAGGGTCTAATAACCTTATTATATCGGCGACACAGTGCGGGCAGAAGGTAAAGAGGAAGAGGAATAGAGGAGATGCCGATGGACATTGATCTTAAATGCTTGCATGTTGCATTGAGGGGGGAAAACCGAATCCGGCAGGGAGTTCCCGATTCGTGTGGCTCGGTTAATGAAAGATTCTCTATATTTGACAGTTCGTTCGAAAGCGGGCTTCAGAGTATATTGGTGAGCATTCCTAGAGAGACGTGTATTGCGGGAGAAATGTTGAAGGGGTGGAATGCAACTGGTCATTTCATCAGAGCATTTTTGGTGGTAGTAACGATAAAACAGGGAGAGGCAGGTAACATTCCTGCGGTGTTCCAGCGAGTCTAATGTTTTGGTAATGCTGGAGCCACCTATCAGTTTTATGGCTCGTTTTTGTATTCTGTCTAGTAGGTGCAGTGAGGTCTTGGAAGCACCGGACCAGACATGAGCGTTAAACCATAATTTGGGGCGAATGAACGCCTTATAGATTGTAGCCAGATCTAAGGGTGAGAAATATTTCTTGCATCTGTGTAAGAAGCCTAGGCATTTCGCAGCATTTTTGGCGACACTGAATATATGGTCGCTCCAATTAAGATTGTGAGCAACACTCATACCCAGGATGGAAAGCTTTTCAGTTTCTGAGATGCAAGTGCCATTCATGGATAATGGCTGCGGGTTAGTTATACGCTTTAACGACAAGAGACAGCATTGTGTTTTGGAAGCATTAAATTCCACTCTATTGTTTTTACCCCATTGGATGATGCTGTCGATATCGGAATTTAATGAGCTTAACATACGCTGCCGTTCATTATCTACAACCGAAGTGCAGGGTCGTAAACTGGTGAACGAATATGAGAAGCTGAGGGTACTGTCATCAGCGAAGGAGTGAATTGGATTAGAAGTAACAGACAAGAGATCATTTATAAAAATAAGAAAGAGTGTCGGAGACAAAACGGAGCCCTGGGGAACACCGGCATTTACAAAGTGAGTATCAGACTTGAATCCGTCCAAAACAACTTGAATTGAACGATTCGAAAGGTAGCTTCTAATCCATTGAAAGAGAGACTCATCTATCCCAAAAGCACGCATTTTCGACAAAAGGGCTTCATGCCAAACCCTGCCAAATGCTTTCGAAATATCCAGTGCAACAATTTTGCTTTCACCTGCTTGGTGAAGCGAGTGATTCCACTTTTCAGCGAGATATGCCATCATATCACCAGTGGATCTGTTGCTGCGGAAACCGTATTGGCGGTCATTGAGGATTTTCCGTGATTCAAGATATTTCATAAGCTGACGGTTAATCAGCGTTTCCATGACCTTGGAAAGAAGGGACGTTAGTGCAATGGGTCGGTAGTTGGAGGGAGAAGATGATTCGCCTTTTTGGGTATAGGCTGGACAAATGCTGTTTTCGACCTACTCGGAAAGAGCCCAGAGGTGTAGGAAAGGTGAAAAAGCTTACGCAGTGGTTTTGCCAGCGTAGAACACCTCTTCAGAACTATTGGGGCAATACCATCTGGACCAGCGGATTTGTGTATGTCGAGGTCTTTAAGAACCCTTGCGACTGTACGAGTGCGGAAGTGGATTAGTCCCGTGGTGGAATTGACGCACTCTAGTACAGGCGGAGACAAAGTACAGGCTGGCAGCTGAGAACTGGTTGCGAAATGGGCAGCAAGTAGGTTAGCTTTGTCTAAGGGGGTGACAGCTGGAATGTCATTGTGGATGAGCGTCGGTATAGACGACTTAGTTGAGTTTTTTACGTTTCATATAAACGACCAGAAACTTTTGCTACCTTTGGGACATTGAAGGATTTTACGCCTTAATTTTTGGTCGGATTGGAATTTAATCCGTCGAATGTGGGTGTTGCATTCATTTCTGGTTCGTATGTATGTATGCAGAGAATATAGTTACGAAAATGAATAGCCAAGAATAGGATCCGATCACTGGATTGCGATAAGCTACAACTACTTTTTTATTCAATACACGCTTTATTATTCCACCTCAGATCAACCTTTTATAACACATAACACTTTTTAGGGTTCCGTACCCAAAGGTAAAACGGAACCCTGTTACTAAGACTTCGCTGTCCGTCCGTCCGTCCGTCACCAGGCTGTATCTCATGAACCGTGATAGTTAGGGAGTTGAAATTTTCACATATGTTGTATTTCTGTTGCCGCTACCACGACAAATACTAAAAACAGAACAAAATTAATATTTAAGGGGGGCTCCCATACAACAGACATGATTTTCATCCAAAAAATCCCCTTGGTCTCCATACTGAACTAAGGTTAGTCGACAATATCCCACAACCAGTAGCAAACTTCCCAGTTTTGATCTCTTTTGTGTCTTTGATGAATTAATCCTAGCTGCAAACCTTTTTCCCATATTTCCGATTATTGTTATTCACCTTTGCACATCGTTGCTGTCAAGTGAATTCAATGGACACTTTGATGATCAACTATCTCATCATGGAGATTTTTGGTTATCAAAGTAATATGCCTATTACTGCCTGCAACCAAGATCTCTCATCATACAAAAAATGTGATTTAATGTGATGACTGATGAGGTAACATACATAGTCTCTTTCATATTTATATATACAGATGGTACGGAACCCTTCGTGCGCGAGTCCGACTCGCACTTGGCCGGTTTTTTTGCTTACGTACACCCTTTTTCTTACTTCTTTTCTTTATCTCTACAACTGTTAGGTGATTTTTTACTAACTCGCTAGATGGCTTCATTACTTTCCCACCCACTGATTACTGATACTGAATGAACCCCGATGGCGAGTGTTCCCGCTTATATAGCGCTCGGTCCAGTCTCTCGAATGTCCGCCGTCAGACGTTCCCCTTCTTTACGTCAGAAGTCTCTAGAACGTTTCGTGCTCTGGCATTGACATTCATTCTTTATAACTACCTCAGAGCATTCCAAACTTTGACAGCGAAATTTGAACACAACCGTCGTTTCGTATCCGCAACACTGCCCTCCTCCTAAACTTATTCGTCCTCGAACAAGCGATTTGATCCTTCTCCGCAGTATGGCGCTAACCTCTCCAAGTGGACAATCATATACTTCGCCCGTCTGTTTCCCGTATACTGTATTCGGTATACCACGTTATTGATTTTCTTGATGATCTCATACGGCCCGTCCCAGACTGATTGCAATTTGGAGCACAAGCTTTTTTTCGTTGTGGGTTGTACAGCAATACCAATTGTCCTGGCTCGAATCCAGAAGTGTTCGCCGTTAAGTCATACATATCTCGCCTTCATTTTATCACTGAACAGGTTCAGTCGCTCCCGGATGACCTGATGGATACAGTTCAGCCACTCCTTTTCGGTTACGAAGTACACCCTGCCGCTAGTTGTCGGTAGTACCACGCCGAACTTCAGATCCGATGGAAGTCGGAAATCAGTTCCAAAAATGGCTTCAGCTGGTTTTATTGCCGTTGAATTATGCTGCGCCGATCGATACACCATTAAGAAAAGGGGAACATGTTCGTCTCAGTCCTTCTGATCTTTGACGACGACTTTTCCTAAGTATTCCTCCATCGTCCGGTTGAACCTTTCGACCGTGCCCAGTAGAAACGTCTCCTAATCTTTTCTACAGTCTTGCTAACACCAAGACTCGGGCTATTATCGACTCGGACCACTATCTTGTAGTAGCCAAGACACGCTTACAGATACCACGAACGCAGCGGAGTAGAGTAAGAATACAAAGTTATGACGTCGGAAAGCTTCTATCGCCAGAAACCGCTCGTGCTTTTGCCGATCTCCCTTAAGCTCTCCAGTACACCTCAATCCTCCACGCTATCAATAGAACAGCAGTGGAGCCTTTGCAAACAAGCCTTGAAAAGCTCTGCATCCGAAGTCTTGGGTTTCAAGGCTTCATCACGAAGAAACACCTGGTTCGATGACGAGTGCAGGAGGATTCACACAGCGAAGCAGGATGCATATAAGGCCTAGCTGCATAAAAGAACAAGAGCAGCTCGTGAGCTCTACGAGTTAAAAAGAAGGGAGGAGCATACGCTTCTCAAAAGAAAGAAGAAAGAGCACGAGAAGCGCGCGATTGAGGATTCGGAGAGGTGTTACTGCAGGCGTGACGTTCGAAAGTTTTATCAACAGATAAAGCGAACATGCCAAGGTTATAAAGTCTGCAGGGATGAGAACGGACACCTAGTAGTAGAATCGCAGTCGATGCTGAGAATATGGAAAAACCACGTCTGCAGACTGTATAACGGCGATGTTAGTCAATATACTGCTGTCAGGCAGAATGATCCATTTCTAATCGACGGAGACCGCAGAGAATTCTGTCCCCCTGACCTCGACGAAGTTAAGATTGCCATATCGAAGCTCAAGTCGAATAAAGCTGCTGGCGCAGACGGACTGTCTGCTGTGCTCTTCAAGGCAGCTGGGGATGACCTGGTTGGGAGCATGCACCAGCTCATTCGTAAGGTATGGTTAGAGGAAAGCATGCCCGAGGAATGGAGTCTCAGCATCGTATGCCCGATCCACGAGAAAGGATCCTTAACATCGCCTACAAAATCTTCTCTGCCGTTCTGCGTGAACGCCTGAAGCCAATAGGTCCTTATCAGTGCGGATTCAGGCCAGGGAAGACCAAAACCAATGAATTCCAAGTCGACAGTCACCACGTATTTGTCGACTTCATAGCCGCATACGACAGCGTAATTAGAGACGAGCTATACAACGCTATGTCTACCTTTGCCATACCTGCTAAACTCATCAGGCTATGCAGGATGACTTTGGAGAATGCTCGCTGCTCCACCGAATCGGTGAACACCTTGCCATAGTTTTGATGTCAAAAAAGGATTTAGACAGGGCGACGCGCTGTCACAAAATCACTCTTGCCAATCGCTGTTTCTTTGGGGTCAGGAGGCAATTGAGTAATAGAGCCCTCTCCCGAACGACAAAGTTGACTATATAAGACCCTTATCATCCCAGTCCTGTTGTACAGCGCAGAAGCAGAAGGACACTTTCAAAAGCGGATGAAGAGGCCCTTGGTCGGTTCGAGAGGAAGATTTTGCGCGTGATTTTCTGTTCTATAAACGCAGACGGGGGATGGAGAAGAAGATTTAACCACGAACTTTACGGGCTGTACAGCGACATGAGTCTAGTCAGGCGTCTACGGAATCAATGCCTAAGATGGCTGGGCCACGTAGAGCGGAGAGTTTTTGAATCCAACACCGAGGGACGATGAAGCAGAGGACGGCCGCATTTAAGATGGCGCACACAGGTGGAAGGGGACCTCAGCCGACTGGGTGTGCGGCAATCGAAAAGGCTAGCAAAAGATCGTGCTAGTTGGAGGGGCATGTTGGTTGGAGGCCCAGGTTCACTCCGAACTGTAGCGCCCGTTAAGAAGAAGAAAGATAATTGGGTCGGCCTTAACAATTTCTTTTGATGTTTTGACTGGTCGTTGTGTTTCCTCGGCAACGACGTGGACGCCGCTAATATGTTCACAAACATTATCAACGCTGGCATAAGCAATTTGATCCCTAATAGGGTAGAAAGTCTAAAGCCGGAGGATAATGCGTAGTTTGACTGAAGCTGTAAAGAGGTTATCAGGTTGAGGGAAATTAGTTTTCGGAATTATAAGGCAAACACCACCGAGGAAAACCGAAAAAGATAGCCAGAAATGATACCCACATTTTTACATGCACATAAACTGAGGCGGAAAATCTTACAATGTCCCAAAGCTAGCAGAAGTTTTTGGTCTTTCGTTTAAAACATCAAGAACTCGGCCTCGTCGTCTATTCCCACGCTTATTCACAATGACATTCCAGCTGTCAAACCCTTAGACAAAGCCAATCTGCTTGCTGACCACTTCGCAGCCACACAAATCATCTTTGTCACCACGTTAATTCCACCATGGGACAAATTTACTTCCGTACCCGTACAGTTGCAAGGGTTCTTAAAGAACTTGACATACACAAAGCCGCTGGTCTAGATGGTATTTCCTCAAAAATTCTGAAGAGGTGTTCTTTTACGCTGGCGAAAACATTGCATAAGCTTTTTCACCTTTCCTATTCTGGGCACTACCCGATTAGGTGGAAAACACATTTGTCCAGCCCATTCCCAAGAAAGGCAAATCTTCTCTCTCCAATTATCGACCCATTGCACTAACGTCCCTTCTTTTCAAAGTCATGGAAACGCTAATAAACCGTCAGCTGAAATATCTGAAATATCTCGAGTCGCAGAAACTTCTCAATGACGGGCAGTATGGTTTCCGCAGCAACAGATCCGCTGGGGATTTGATGGTATATCTTATCGAGAAGTGGAGTCGTTCGCTCCACCAGGCGGGTGAGAGCAAAGCATTTGATAGAGTTTGACAAGAAACTCTTTTGTCGAAAAACACAATGCTGTCTTCTATCGTTAAAGCGAAACACTGACCCAATGTCATTATCCATTAATGGCACTTGTATCTCTGAAATCGAAAAGCTTTCTATCCTGGGTATATGCATCAGGGACAACCTTTGTTGGATCGATCACAAATTTAGTGTCGCTAGGAATGCCTAGGTTTCCTATACAGATGCAAGAAATTCTTCACACCCACCGATCTGCTAGGATTTATAAGGCGTTCATTCGTCCTAAGTTGGAGTTCGACGCTCATGTCTGGTCTAGCGCATCTAAGATCTCACTGCACTTACTGGACAGAATACAAATCCCGCGCGGTAAAACTCATAGGAGATTCCAGCATCAAAAACTCATTACAGTCGTCATCGTAGGAATGTCTCCTGCCTTTCATTGTTTTATCACAAATGCTCAGCTGAAATAGCCAGTTGCATTCCGCCCCTTCAAAACTTCTTCCGCGATACACGTCTCTCCCGGAATGCTCATGAATGTACTTTGAAGCCCGTTTTCGGTTGTACTGTCAAATATAGAGATTCTTTCTTCAACTGAACCACGCGAATGTGGAACGCGCTACCTCGCTCGGTCTTCCCTCCTTAATACAATATGCAGATATTTAAGACCAATGTCCATTTGGAAGCTGAAGAAAGGTTGCCTCTACCGCAGTTGGGAAAGTGAGGACGGGAACATTGTAAACGATCTGCTGGTAATTCCAGAAGGACAAATCGACGAGGTCATCCGAGAATACCACGAGGGACCAAGCGGGGGTCATCTTGGTGTTAACAAGACTGTAGAAAAGATCAAGAGACGTTTCTACTGGGTAGGATGCCATGAGTCGGTTACGCGTTTCATTCGCAGATGTGAAAAGTGTGCGAAGGCAAAGGGTCCAATTAGGAAAACTCGAGGAAATATGCAGCAGTACAATGTTGGAGCACCATTCGAACGTATCGCCATGGACATCGCAGGCCCATTCCCAACGAGCAACGCTGGAAACAAATACGCGCTGGTGGTGATCGATTACTTCAGCAAGTGGCCTGAGTTGTTTTGCATCCCGAACCAGGAAGCCAAAACCATTTCGGATGCATTCGTGAACAACTGGGTAGCGCGTTACGGAGTACCGCTGGAACTGCACTCAGACCAAGGAAGGAACTTAGAGTCGTCGGTGTTCAAAGAACTCTGCGACATGCTAGGTATTCGAAAGACGCGGACAACACCATTACACCTACAATCTGATGGCATGGTCGAAAGGTTCAACCGGACGATGGAGGAATACTTGAGAAAAGTTGTCGTCGGAGATCAGAAGGACTGGGATGAACATCTTCCCCTTTTCTTAATGGCATACCGTTCGGCACAGCACAATTCAACGGCAACAACACCCGCCGAAGCCATTTTTGGAACTGATCTCCGACTTCCATCGGACTTGAAGTTCGGCGTGGTACTACCGACAACTAGCGGCAGGGAGGACTTCGTAACCGAAAAGAAAGAACAGCTGAACTCCATCCATCAGTTCATCCGGGGGCGACTGAACTTGGTCAGCGATAAAATGAAGGCGAGGTACGACTTAAGGGCGAACTCTTCTGGATTCGGGACAGGACAATTGGTATTGCTGTACAACCCACAACGAAAAAAAGGCTTGTGCCCCAAATTGCAATCAGCCTGGGACGGACCATATGAGGTCATCAATAAACTTAACGACGTGGTGTACCGAATACAGCAGAGAGGTTGGCGCCATATTACGGAGAAGGATCCAATCGCTTGTTCGAGGACGAACAAATTTAGGAGGAGGGCAGTGTTGAGGAGACGGTTAAGTTCGAATTTCGCTGTCGAAGTTCGAAAGCTCTCTGGAAGCGGGGATTGGAATGATGTCAACTTCCAATGGCGTAATGCTAATTGTCAGGGCATTCTGGAGATTTCCGAAGGGGAACTTCCAGCGGCGAACATTCGAGAAGGTGGACCGAGAGCTATATAAACGCGAACACTCGCCCTCGGCAGGCATTCAGTTTGTGGTATTTAACAGCGTGTGACAAGTCGGTGTGATCAAACATTGTGAAACTAAAAGCTTTCAATAAAGGGTTGTTTGTGTAATAAAGTTTAAGGAGGATAGTATTGGATAATAAATAAAAGTGGTGAAACTGCACAGATAATTGATCTGTGGTGAAAGAAATATAAGTGTGTGTGTTTTTATTCGGATAAAAAGGACAATTGTCGCAATCCAGTGGTGCGAACCCTATTCGGTGTGGGATCGAATAATTTCGTAACAATATGTTGATAGAAGTGGTCGTGCGTAGGAAGGGGCATTACAGCTTGCTTACACATATATCAAAATTGTCAGAAAAATACTTACTACATATTGCACATAAAAATTTCATCAAAATCAGTGATTATTACCTTTCTCTAAATAATTACCCTGTTTTTAAACGACAAATACGATCTTGAAGAATGGGAGTGAAAAAATCTGGATGCATATATACATACATACATATGTGCATCCATGCATATCCAACATACGAACGATTTTTCACACGAATTCTTCAGGATCGTATTTTTCGTGTAAAAACAGAATTATGGATTACTGGTTACTCCTAAAAGTATGCCTGCATTTTTATTCAGATTAATGCATGTGGGTTTCATAGGTTTATGCAACATCATGTCATCGCTCCCTTGTCAGTGGTGCTATTTATAGTGGCTTTTGATGACTTAAGCCGTATAATCAATCTCCACCCAAATTTAAACCATTGCTTATACGCTGACGACCTCTACATAATGTGCAAACACCATGACTTAAGCAAATCTAAAGCTCTATTCAATAATGTTACCCAAGATATCCTCATCTGGTCAAACTCATCAGGTGCTACCTTAGCACCTGAAAAATGTAAAACCATACACTTTTGTCGTAAAAGAAACTGTAATGGAATAGCTATAAGTATAGGAAATAACGTTATAGAAAATGTCAAATCTCTATCTATCCTAGGACTTAAATTTAATAATAGATTATCATGGAAAGACCATTGCTTATACTTAAGAAAAAGCCTAGCTTTAAGAACAAATATTATTAAATTCCTAGCTCAAAAAAAAAAAACTTAGAACGCATGTCACTACTCTATGTCAATTAACCAGGATCTTAATTTTAAGTAAAATAGATTACGGCTTATTTATCTTCAGAAGCTCACCTAAAACTACACTAAACCTCATCAAGGCTCCATATCATCAAGCCTGCAGACGCAGTCTAAACGCTTTTCCTACTACGCCAACAAGGAACATCTTAGTAGAAGCCGGACTACCAACTATAGAGGAACGCACTGCTCAGATAACAGCGAAACTATCCCTGAAATTGTTATGCTCCTATGACTCAATAATCGACAAAGACCTTGCAACTCTTCTTAAAAACAACAGGCCCAAACGGATTGACTCAGCCATCGCACGGTCACTACGTTCTGCTGAAAATTTACAAATCCCCCTTAGAAGACTTAATCGATATAAAGCTAAGTTTCCACCATGGTCAATAAAAGAAGACTCCATTAACATGACTCTAACGTCATATGCTAAAACAACAACTCCAGATACAGTATTCCAAAAACTCTTTTTACACCTCGCCGCAAAAGCGAAGAGCAATGGTTGGAAACTAGTCTTTACTGATGGTTCCAAAACCGAATCCGGACCTTCCTTTGCATCCACGTATGAAAATGGAAAATTAATTAAAATAGGCCTTCTACCATCATCCTCATCCATATTCACAGCTGAAACTGCCGGGATTCTGGAAACAATTGCAAATATCTCAAACACAAAAGGGAAGTTCGTAATATGTTCAGATAGCCTCTCTGTGCTGAAAGCTATAAAAAATCCCAACTGCCGAACAGAGATGATTGACAGAATAAGGGACTTTCTTATAAGACTCCACAGCAAAATAAAAATTATTTGGATCCCTAGCCATGTGGGGATCGTGGGAAACGAACACGCAGACACGGCAGCCAAAGACGCCAAAAGAAGTCCCATCTTCCTCTTCCACTATCTTAGTAAGTCCGATATATCCAAAGATATAGAGAAGAAACTGAAACATCAACAGCTTGTTAAATGGACGCAATATAATCATCACTACACCTTAATCAACACGGACATGACCTCTCCGAATTATCGGAGAGTATCTAACTCGTCCACTTCCTCATTCATCCGACTACGTCTGGGTCACACGTACACTACTCATATACACCTTCTAAGAAGAGAAAACCCTCCAACCTGCCCTCTTTGTAACTCAACAATCAACATCACTCATCTTCTTGGCTTAGCTAACTGCCCAACCAGATGTCATCTTAATAATTTCTTAAAAACCAATGCGAGTCCATATGAATTACTACGCGACACTTCACCGGAAAATATAAACCGTATTCTAAATTATGTTCATACATTTAAACTAAAGATTTAAGTTCTCCGAGCTGATAGCCTCTGTAGCTAGTGCTCATTAATCTTTTTAAGTTAGTACTTAGTTTTAACCGTGGCGCAGTGGGTAGTGTGTTGGCCTCTGACGCCGATGACACGGGATCGAATCCCTTATACAGCCAAGTCATCGAACGTGTTTTTCACGGTGTTTCTCCTCAGCGGGGTTCTGACAAAACCCCCTGTAGTAAAATTGTCATGAAAGGCTTCTCGAAATTCGCCGTTCGGAACCGGCAATAAACTGTAGGTCCCTTTCACCTATGGGAAAATTAAATCACACACAACATGGGTGATTGAGAGAAGCTCGGCTCAGGTCCTTCATGGACTGTAACGCCAATATACATACATACACATACTTAGTTTTAACTAATTGCTAATAAATAAATAATAATAATAATGTATTATATAGAATCCCTTTACACAATCAAGTATCCATAGGATTGAAAAAGTTCAGAAAAGATTTACTAAATTTGCATTAAGAAAGATTTTTAGAAACTCGTATATCCCATCTTATGAAACCAGATGCATCTTAATTGATTTAAAACCTTTAGTGTTAAGAAGAAAACTATATTCGATACTCCTTGCCTTGATATTCTTAATTCTAACATTGATTGTTTGCTATCAATGTTTAATATTTATGTACCTTCTCGTAGTTTGCGACCTAGAGATGGCAATTGTCTATATGTTCCTTTTCACAGTACAAATTACACCGGTCAACAAAAAAAAAAAAAAAAAAAATGTTTTGTGAATGGGTTTTACTTAATATATCCTGTAGTCGAAGACCCTCTTAGCTGGAGCGTTGATGTCCATGCGCTCGATGTGGCCGAGCCAGTGTAGTCGACGGATCCTTGCCTTCCGGACTACATCCACATCTTGGTACAGCTCGTAGAGTTCGCGGTTGTGTCTTCTTCTCCATTCACTTTCCTCACAGACAGGACCAAATATCCGGCGCAGAATTTTTCTTTCGAAAGAACCCAAAATCAGCTCCGCTGTCCTGCTTATCGTCCAGCTTTCGGCTCCGTACAGCAAGACTGGCAGAATGAGCGTTTTGTAAAACATGACTTTGGTCTTTCGAGTGAGGAGTTTTGACCCCAGTTGTTTGGACAAGCCGAAGTAGCAACGGTTGCCAGGGGCGATTCTATGCCGGATCTCCACTGTGGTATCATTTGTGGAATTTACGTTTGCCCCGAGGTAGACAAACTCCTTAACTACCTCGAAATTGTAGCTGTCAATTGTTATATTTTGTCCCAGGTGGTGAGCGACGGATTGGTTTTTGCTTGACAGCATGTATTTCGTTTTGTCCTCATTGATCTTAAGACCAACTCGTTTCGCCTGTTCTTCAACCGCCGTGAATGCTTCCACAATGCCACGGCGAGAACACGCGATTATGTCGATATCATCCGCGTATCCTAGCAGCTGGATGGACTTGTAAAAGATAGTGCCTTCCCTGTTGACGCCTGCCCGTCGCACTATCTGCTCCAGCACCAGGTTGAAGAAGTCACATGACGGCGCATCTCCTTGCCGAAATCCGGTGCATGTTTCGAATGGTTCCGAGGTCCTAGAACCGAGTTGCACGGTGCATCGCGTGTTTTTTAGCGTGGCGCGACACAACTGGATCAGTTTTACCGGGATCCCGAATTCGGCCATCGCCCCAAACAGTTCTTCACGATGAATGCTGTCGTATGCGGCTTTGAAATCGATGAAAAGATGGGGTGTATCGATTCGAAACTCGTTGGTCTTTTCCAGGATTTGATTATATAAGCACATATATAAAAAAAATGTGATTACAAAATCGAAAATATTTGCTTTCTAAGAACTTAGAGCGATTTTACCATTTTTGATGAATGTCGGTCTTTGCACGATATCGGTGTAGAAAGAGAGGTAAGAGGACGTAAGTTACGATCCCACTCACACACATAGCCCGGCATGGATAAAGCATTATCAACCCGCAGACGATTACGCATAGTAAAATAATAAAACGTTATTGCACAGACTACCCAAAGAACCAATAAATGAGCGTCTAGCTCACATCCGGCCTCTATGCTATAAAACCAAAAAATGTTGTATAAAAACAGTAGTAAAAAAGAATAAATCAATAGTTGTTATCCACAAGAAAATAGAAGAAGACGTGTTTTTTTATCCTTCGCTCCTCAAGAACCATCATTCGTCTTGAGAAATAACGTGTTTTCTATCTTTTTTCGCTGTATCGACCTTTACAAAATGGCTTCGAGAAGTTGTAAACGAGACGCTGACTCATTTTGCTATATTGCCGATCCTAAAATTATAATAATGCAACCATTGCATATTAAATTGGGTCTTATTAAACAATTTGTAAAGGCTCTCAATCATGAGTCCGAAGCTTTCAAATATTTGAAGGGGTTTTTTTCCAAAGTTTTCAGAGGCAAACATTAAAGCTGGAATCTTTGTGGGCCCTAAAATAAGAAAAATCATGAATTGTGATATTTTTCTGGGGTAACTCAGCAATGAAGACAAAGAAGGCTGGAACAATTTTAAGGCAGTAGTTGATGGTTTTCTTGGAAACCGTAGAGCTGAAAATTATGACGAGCTGATCACTGACATGATTACGAATTTTTCCATCATCGGATGTAGAATGTCTTTAAAGATGCATATGTTACATTCTCACTTAGATAAATTTAAAGACAATATGGGAGCTTATTCAGAAGAACAAGGGGAACGCTTTCATCAAGATATAATGGAATTTGAGAGACGTTACCAAGGCATGTATACTGAAAGCATGATGGGAGACTATATTTGGGGGTTAATAAGAGAAACTTCTACTGAACATGAAAGGAAAAGTAAAACAGTTCATTTTTAAACATGTAACTTGATAGACGAAATAATAAATAAATAAATTGTTTGGAATATCAACATTCCAGTTTAGCTTCCACAGTGCAAACTGGGTAAATCCTTTTTGTATTCTTTCAATTCTCAGTTTGCTAGTCTCATAAAAAGGGAATCAAACAACCGAACAATAATCTAGAACTGGTAAAATTAAGGACATCAATAAGGTTTTAAGGGTACATACGTCTTTAAAATTGGTAGAGTTTCGTTTTAAGAAGCCCAACATAGAATTGCCTGTAGAGACTATATAACCGATATGAATTTTAAAGCTAAATTTCGAGTCAAAAAACACCCCAAGGTCTTTCACAGCGTCGTCTCCAAAAAGTCGTTCATTACAAAACATATAATTAAATGTCACCAAAAAAGACGACCTTGTTACACTAAATACTTTTCATTTCGAGAAGTTTAACTGAAGACGGTTATTATTGCACCAAATTAAAAAGTTTTCAATATTAATTTGCAATTTATAACAGTCCATAGGAGAACATATCTTTTTCTTCTTTGGTGGCGTTACAGCCCATGAAGGACCAGAGCCAAGCTTCTCTCAATCACCCATGTTGTGTGTGATTTATTTTTCACCCAGGTGAAAGGGACCTACAGTTTAATGCCGATTCCGAACGGCGTGAGTCGAGAAGCTTTTTCATGGCAAGTTTACTACGGGGGGTTTTGCCAGTACCCCGCCGAGGAGGAACGTCGCGAAATAAACATTCGATGGCGTTGGTGTTATCGGGATGCGAACTCGCTCATCGTGCGCCAGAGTCCAACATACTAACTACTGCGCCACGGCGTTCTTTAGCTACCCCTGGGGAAATGGAGATCCAGACCGGAAATGCGTAGGTAAGGATAAGCCTAGTGATTAATTTGTAAAACAGAAGTTTGAATTTGCTGAGTAAGGGGTGTTTTTAGAAGTGGCATTAGCATGTTGGATATTTGCATGACTTTTGCCTTTCCTTCTCTTGCGTCTTTGTTGAACTTAAGTCTAAGGCCTTATCACGTTTTAAGCGTTGTGCGAGCGAGACACACAACCTTGACGGAGTGCAGTGGTTTTTTTTTGGGTCGTAGATGTTCGTTCACTACTCTCAGGGGTGGTTTGTCCTAGTCAGGAGGAGAGCCGACCAAATTTCGCGTTGGTTATAATTCACAGTAATTCGTTCATGCACTTTTGTTGTTAATATTGCATACAGAGAGGATGAATTTCCATTGACCATATACTGTGAGTGTTATGCCTGCAGCAGTACGTTTGGTCGCCTTCCATTCCCAACTGTGTTGCATACTTTTTCCGTCTAGGAATTGCTTTTTCTTGGCTATGAAACGAATTTGAACTGTAAACCTTCCGCTCGACGGTCGACGATGTTAACCACTACACCACGGCCACCCCCAAAATGCTAAATGGTTGCTAAAATGAACTCTAAGTACTTTATTACTTTTTTAAACTGTACGTTGGAGTTTTCCATCGTCAGGCGAAGGTTTCAGCTTTCCAGAGCAAGACCATTTCCGTCCTTAGCGCTAGTGTTTCCAAAACATATTGCTTCTGATTTCCCATGGTTATCTTGGATTTCCCGTTTCTTGTAGTAGTCGTTTATGACTAAGAGTAGAGTAGAGGGGAGTCCGCTTCCGCTATAGAATTGCCTTGGACACTACTCTCTTGCTTACGAAATGAGTATGTGGAAAGTCATGGAGGAAAAGGTTGTATAACTTGGGACCCATGACTGAGCCTTGGGGTACTCCACTGGCTTCGAGGGCTGCTGGATCTTGTGCGTTGCACTTGGATGAAAAATGTGGATCAAATGGATGAGGTGCGGTGGATAGTCTAACTGGCTTATCTTGTAGAGTAGGTCTTTTCCCTATACACTGTCGAAGGCCCTTTCGATGTCGAGCGAACATGCTGTTATGCATCTTCTTCCCCTCAGGTTTGTGGTTAGGTCCATGTGAACCTTTAGCAGTGCATGTTCTGTCGAGAGTCCCTTACGAAATCCCAGTTGATGTTCAGGGTTAAGTTCGATATTTTCTCCTGTGTAGAGGTCGAGTTTGCTACGAATGCGCCTCTCCAGGATTTTCCCTACGTTTGACAAGAGAGAAATTAGCGTTTCTAAACTGTACGCGAAAGGGTATACTTCAAAAGCGAAACTGAACGAAAAAAGTTGAACACATCTGGCAGCGTCGTCAACTGTTTTTTTCGTTTAGTCTTGTCCAAAAATGGGCGTCAAATGTCATTGTGTTATTGGATTGGTAGGAAAAAGAAATAAAGGGATAGTTGGGCTACATTTGCGTGCCTCTCTAATTTTGTGAAGTTTCATTTAAATCAATAGTATAAAAATTACAAATACGTTGTTTAGGATTGCGCAGATTATATTTTGCTTGGCAATCAATCAAATTTTAATCAAACATTGGAGTGCTCGAAAGTAAGGTCAGTTTTTTCTGGTGAAAATTCTGGAAACAGGTATTAGTACGACCTTACTCTATTGTTGTTTGGCCAAACTAATTTGTTTGCAATTTTCATTGCACTTGTGCCGATGGGAGGGTAGGTAGTGGAAAATGATGGTCGAATCCGATGGAACAGCCGATGCAACACGTCGCTTAAA
This sequence comes from Eumerus sabulonum, assembly GCA_951905685.1. Taxonomy (NCBI): domain Eukaryota; kingdom Metazoa; phylum Arthropoda; class Insecta; order Diptera; family Syrphidae; genus Eumerus; species Eumerus sabulonum. The sequence goes on from OX645060.1 coordinate 247,290,168, forward strand.
TGTTAAGAAGCAAACTCTCGATGATGCTTATGCGGTACCAGCGAATTTTTTAGAAATCGATGTAGCTAATCCTCTAACCACTATGACAGCAGGGAAGAAACGCTACACGGACTACGAGGTTCGCATGAGGGTGAGTATTTTGTATTTTAAAAACATTGAAAGCAAAACATGTAATCACGTCCGTGCTGTACATACTCAGCACTAGTCGGCATTCATGACATTATTGTACGTACATATGTATATAACTATGTATTTGGGGTCGCGAACAAGATTTGTCGATTGATATCTGGTGCATTGCTAGCATGACTGACATTTGTTGTGATTTTTGTGACGAATTCTTATCGCCCGCATATCTCATGGGCGTATGACTGTCCGTCGTAACAGCTCGGCAATGAAAAATTTGCTCAGAAGCTTGTTTGGATCGATAATACCCCTTAAGAAGCAACGTTCTTATGAAAAGTAAATTAATTTGTTTTTTTTTTTTTTTTAAATATATGTAAAAGGTGTGATACAAGAGTCGCTCTTGCAAGTGAAGGTCTGTCGTAGGATAAAGAACGAGGCGAGCATTATTGGCTTTAAACATGTAGAAGTGGAAGCTTACGGATATTTTATCTTTCAAACGCTTTCCATATCCTTCTTCTTGTCGGACGCTACAGTTCGGGGTGAACCTGGGCCTCAACTAACAAGCCCCTTCAACTAGCCCGATCTTTTGCCAGCCTTTTCCATTACCGCACATCCAGTTCCTAGGATCTACATGGCCTAGCCATCTTAGGCGTTGAATCCGTAGACGCCTGACTAAACTCATGTCGCTTTACAGCTCGTGGTTGAATCATTTCCTCCATTCCCCGTCTACGTTTATAGGACCGAAAATCACACGAAACGACCAAGGACCTCTTCATCCGCTTTACAGCAGGACCAGGATGATAAGTGTCTCGTATAGAGTCAACTTTGCCGTACGGCAGAGGGCTTTATTACTCCCTGAGCACAAAGAAACAGCGATTGGCAAGAGTGATTCGGAACTGATGTCATTGTTCCAGGTCACTGCGGAGCCAAGGTGAACGAAGTCCTTAACTACCTCAAACTTATATCTGCCAATACAACCGTTTTGACCAAGACGTCGGTGGTAAGCGTCCTTTTTTGACGACAGCATATACATATTTAGTTTTACCCGCATTTACCGGCAAACCAATTTTCGCCACCTCCGCCTCAATACTCGTAAACGTCACATTGACATCTCGCTGGGTTCTTCCGATTATGTCAATGTCATCCGCGTACGCGAGGAGTTGTGAGGATTTGAGTTGGCCAGTGATTTTTGCACAATCATTTTTAATACGATGTTAAAGAAATCACGCGACAGTTCTTCACCGCTTCGGATGGAGCAGATAACATTCGCCAAAGTCATCCTGTATAGTCTGACGAGCTTACTAGGGATGTAGACATGACGTTGTATAGCTCGTCCTTAATTACGCTGTCGTATGTGGCTTTGAAGTCGACAAATAGGTGGTGAGTGTCGACTTGAAATTCATTGGTTTTTTCCAGGATCTGCCGTAGTGTGAAGATTTGATCGATGGTGGACTTCCCGGACCTGAAGCCACAAAAGGTTTCGGGCGTTTACACAAAACCGTAGAGAAGATTTTGTAGGCGATGTTAAGGAGACTTATTCCTCGGTAGTTGGCGCAGTCGAAGGGCTCTGCTTGTGGGTCTTCCAAACGATGCTGAGACTGACGATATCTTACAGATGAGCTGGTGCATGCTCCTAACCAAGTCATCTCCAGCTGATGATATTTCTATCTGCGATCATTCTGTCTGACAGCGGTATATTACTTAACATCGCCTTTATACAGTCTACAGGAGTTATTTTTCCATATTCTCAGCATCGTCTGCGATTCTGCTACTATGTGTCTCATCCCTACAGGCTTCCATTTTGGCTTTATAACCTTGGCATGTTCGCTTTATCTGTTGATAAAACTTTCGAATGTCACGCCCGCAGTAACACCTCTCCAAATCCTCAATCGCGCGCTTCTCGTGCTCTTTCTCCTGAGAAGCTTATGCATCTCCTCTCTTTTTAACTCTTGTTCTTCTATGCAGGAACTTTATATGCCTCCTGCTTCGCTGTGTGAATTCTCCTGCACTTGTCATTGAACCTGGTGTTTCTTCGTAGTGGAGCCTTGAAGCCCAACTTTTCAAATATAGTGCTTTTCAGGGCTTGTTTGCAAATGTTCCACTGACTTCGTGGAGGGTTAAGGTGTATGAGAGAGCTTAAGAGAGACGCGATCAGTATAAGCACGAGCGGTTTCTGTCGATAGTAGCTTTCCAACGCCATAGCTTTGTATTCTTACTCTACTCCGCTGGGTTCGTGATATCTGTAGGCGCATCTTGGCTACTAAAAGATAGTGGTCCGAGTCGATGCTAGCTCCTCGGAAAGTTCGAACAAATAGTGGAGAAGTGTCTGACGTCGATCGCGCTGTGATTAATCTGATTGGTGCCAGGTGCCTTTGTGTGTATCGAGGTGCGGGAAGCGCATACGGACTAGAAGGAGATTTCGCCATGTAGCAAGATTAATCAGAATTCGTTCGTCATCGGATGTGGTGTCGTGTAGGCTGTGTTTGATAACTCGTTCAAAGATGCTTTCCTTACCCACCTTAGCATTGAAGTGTCCTAGTACAATTTTGATGTCATGGCTGGGACATTGGGCATACGTTCTGTGTAGGAGATCGTAGAATTCATATTTTGAGGAGTCATCCTTGTCCTTCGTGGGGGCGTGGACGCAGATCAGGCAGATGTTAGAAAATTTAGTCTTGACATGGATCGTGTCAATGAGGCGTTCGCTCACATGCCGAAAGCTTAGGACTTTTTGCCTTAGTCCAGCTCGAACAACGAATCCGCATCCGAACAATCGTTGTCCTCTCTCCCTATAGCAGTCGCCGTAGTAGATGTCGCAATTTTTCATCCGCTTTATATCCGGTCTATTCCATCGCATTTCCTGGATGGCGGTTAAGTTTGCTTCATTAGACGAACGACATTAATCCTGTTTTGTCGTACAGGATACTCGCCGTTCGTCCTCTTCCGTTAGTAATTTCCATGGCGGACAGATGGTACTACGAGGAGGTGGATCTGGTTAACAGAACTGCAAGGTATTCGGCTGCACAGGCTTTTACTCGGACCAGCACCCGTCGGTAAATGCTACTCCTACGAGGCCTTTTTTACCATACTCCCGTAGTATACTTGCTATACAAAATCTTCCCGATCCACGCTGTTCGGAATCAGCTTTGAACTGTAGGTCCCTTTCACCTGTGTAAAAAATAAATCACACACAACATGGGTGATTGAGAGAAGCTTCATGAGCTGTAACGCCACCAAAGCAAAGCATTCATTTCTCCCTTTCGACTCTTCTATGTGGGAAGCAAAGCGGCACACCAACTTTCTTTTCTAGAGCTAATCCTGCTCTAGTGGTGTCATTTTGATATTGCTTGTCAAAAAATTCTTCTAACGTTGTACTGATAAGACGAAACTTAATTTTTTTGTTTTCTTGTATTTATAGACCAACTTACCAGTTTTTAAGATTAAGGATTCAAGCGTTCGTCGTAGGTACAGTGATTTTGAATGGCTTCGAAATGAGCTCGAAAGAGATAGTAAGGTGGGTATCATATCCAGAACATCATTAAAATGTTTATTCACACAAAAACATCAATAGATTGTCGTTCCTCCTTTACCGGGTAAAGCCTGGAAACGTCAAATGCCGTTCCGTGGTGATGATGGTATTTTCGATGAGAACTTCATCGAAGAAAGGCGAAAAGGCCTCGAGGCATTCATAAATAAAATCGCCGGGCATCCTCTAGCGCAAAACGAGAGGTGTTTACACATGTTCTTACAAGAGAATACTATCGACAAAAACTACGTGCCAGGAAAAATCCGAAACACATAAGAGTTACATACTTTTCTTTTCTCTTTTCAAAAAATACATGTAAAAATGGTCAACTATTTAATCTCCTCAATGTTTCTTTACAATTTGTTTATTTTTTATTTTAATGTTTCCTTCTATATCATGTGTTTCCTGATCTCTTTATTTCCCGTTGACTTGTTACTTTATATCCAACTTAATTTGTAAATCATGCAAACAGAAGAGAAGTGAAAGGACAACAGATCATTTTGGTATTCATATACTATATACATATACACATATTTTTAGATAGACCTAAAACGAAGGAGCGAGAAATTTGTATAGATCAATAAGAAACAAGTGAAAAAATAAAAGGTATAAAAAGGAGACAATGAAAACCTAAATAGTTTAAAGAATAAGTGTTAATTTCTAAGAACAAAGCTTACATTCTAATAATACATACATACGACTTGTATCTTGCATACTTGTTTCAATAATGAGATGATGGTACAATAGTGCGTGTTATGAAAGGACTGAACAGCTCATGCAATTCTACGTTGGATCTATGCTCACATGTTGTACTGTAACATTTAAAATGCATTAATAAATTCCACAATGTTTTTTCCTTCGTAAATTACACATTTCATGGTTTTGTATTTGCAAACTGTTGTTTGTTGCTTTATTGCTAAGCAGATTGGTTTTAGTTTAATTGTTTTATGTTTTTTTTTCTATTTTTGCATTTAAGTTTTTACAGAGGTGAATGCGTTGAGTCCGTGTATCCGAGGCATCTTGCTCATTCATAACTTTTAGGTTTTTTACGTGGGTGGATTGTTAGCCCGCCGCACAACCGCCATTCTGGTCGGAGTTTTTTTCGCTGCATACGTTTGTTCACCTCTCAGCGGTTGTTGAAGAGGCTATCCAGAGGGCGCCGCGAGGAGGCCGTATGTCAACTTGACCCGGTCATTTAAACAGGGATCGCTGCTGGAATCTCGCCAGGTTGAGAGCAATCAACAACTTTACCTTGTATGTCCGAGCCCATGCCCTCTTAGGAAGAAAAATTGCGACATTTATTACAGCTGTCACAAAAGGTTGCACTTACTGGGATGCGGATTTGTCGTGGGAAAGCGGTTCAGGTCGAAGGTCATCGACTTTAAACCTATAAGTGATCGCCTGGCTGTGATCCGCATCAGAGGCAGATTTTATAACATCAGCCTTATATGTGCACACGCCCCTACCGACGAGGCTGAAGACCCTATCAAGGAGGACTTCTATGACCTCCTGGACAACGCCTACGGAGCTTGTCCGGAGTACGATGTAAAAATCGTGCTCGGGGACTTCAACGCCAAAATCGGTAAGGAAAACACCCTTGGCGGAGTGATCGGAAAGCACAGCCTCCACGATACAACAACAGATAACGGCTTCCGACTCGCTGACTTTGCGACAGCTCGTAATGCGGTGATAAGTAGCACAAGATTCCCTCGCAAGCGAATCCACACAGCAACCTGGCGATTTCCGGACGGTCGAACCGCCAACCAAATCGACCATGTGCTCATTGACGCAAGGCACGCGTCAAACATCCTGGATGTGCGAACATTCAGAGGGGCAAATGTCGACTCTGACCACTTCCTCGTAGCAGCAATATTCAGAGCTCGACTGTCCAATGTCAGAAAGCTGCACCAGCCCATCAGGAGGAGGTTCGACATTGGGCGCCTGAGCACACCGGAGGTTGCCAGAGTCTACAGGGAGCAGCTGAGCGAAAGACTACGGTATGCCTACGTCGAACACAAATGCCAATAATATGTGGCTGCATTGCCGCTCAGCCATTCAGGAAGTAGCCGAAACCACCTTAGGATACCTACCACCCCCGACAAGAAACCCGTGGTATGATGGCGAGTGTGAGCAGAAAAAGGCAGCAACCGACGAGGCGTACCAAAAGGCGCTGCAGAGGAAAACCAGGGCAGCGCGAGAAGAGTACCGAGCCAGAAGAAGGGAGGAGAAGAAACTACTGCGACAAAAGAAAAGAATCTTCGCAGCCTCCCAGCTCAAGGATATCGAGGAGTCTAGGGATAAACATAAAATACGAGCCTTTTACAAGAAAGCCAAAGGCCTTGCAGTAGGCTTCAAAAAGGGCACCCTGGCTCTTCGAAACTGCGAGGGTAATCTTGTCACCGACCCGCAGGGAATAGTGGATGTATTTAAGCAGCACTTCCAGCAGCTGCTTAACGAGCATGACCAAGAGAGAGTGGTAGGGACCGAGGAAATCCCAACTCCAGCCGCTGAAGTAGTCCTCCCATCCAGCATCGAAGAAGTCGGCACAGCTATTCAGAAGCTGAAGAACAACAAGGCCGCATGCTCAGATGGCTTGCCATCAGAGCTCTTCAAGGCTGGCGGCGATGTTCTGGTAGGGAGCATGCACCAGATCATCTGCAGAATTTAGGAATTTGAAAGCATGCCCGACGACTGGAATACCAGCTCTATATGCCCCATCCACAAAAAAGGCGATCCTACCTCTTGCAAGAACTATAGAGGTATATCCCTGCTCAATGTCGCATACAAAATCCTGTCCAGCGTATTGTGTGAACGTCTAAAACCATTTTGCACCGCACTAATCGGCAGCTACCAGTGCGGCTTCCGGCCCGGCAAATCAACTATAGACCAAATTTTCACACTTCGACAAATCCTGGAAAAGACCAACGAGTTTCGAATCGATACACACCATCTTTTCATCGATTTCAAAGCCGCATACGACAGCATTCATCGTGAAGAACTGCTTGGGGCGATGGCCGAATTCGGGATCCCGGTAAAACTGATCCAGTTGTGTCACGCCACGCTAAAAAAACACGCGATGCACCGTGCAACTCGGTTCTAGGACCTCGGAACCATTCGAAACATGCACCGGATTTCGGCAAGGAGATGTGCTTTCATGTGACTTCTTCAGCCTGGTGCTGGAGCAGATAGTGCGACGGACAGGCGTCAACAGGGAAGGCACTATCTTTTACAATTCCATCCAGCTGCTAGGATACGCGGATGATATCGACATCATCGCGTGTTCTCGCCGAGGCATTGTGGAAGCATTCACGGCGATTGAAGAACAGGCGAAACGAGTTGGTCTTAAGATCAATGAGGACAAAACGAAATACATGCTGTCAAGCAAAAACCAATCCGTCGCTCACCACCTGGGATAAAATATAACAATTGACAGCTACAATTTCGAGGTAGTTAAGGAGTTTGTCTACCTCGGGGCAAACGTAAATTCCACAAATGACACCAAAGTGGAGATCCGGCATAGAATCGCCTTGGCAACCGTTGCTACTTCGGTTTGTCCAAACAACTGGGGTCAAAACTCCTCACTCGAAAGACCAAAGTCATGCTTTACAAAACGCTCATTCTGCCAGTCTTGCTGTACGGAGCCGAAAGCTGGACGATAAGCAGGACAGCGGAGCTGATTTTGGGTTCTTTCGAAAGAAAAATTCTGCGCCGGATATTTGGTCCTGTCTGTGAGGAAGGTGAATGGAGAAGAAAACACAACCGCGAACTCTACGAGCTGTACCAAGATGTGGATGTAGTCCGGAAGGCAAGAACCCGTCGACTACACTGGCTCGGCCACATCGAGCGCATGGACATCAACGCTCCAGCTAAGAGGGTCTTCGACTCCGAGCCTCCTTGTTCGAGAAGAAGAGGAAGACCGAACCTCCGGTTTAAAGACCAAGTAATCGCGGATGTAAGACATCTTGGTCTTTACAACTGGAAGCAGCGTGCCCGGGACCGTCAAGGATGGAAGGCAGCTATAGCTCAGGCTAAGATCCTCCATGGATCGCTGGCCTGATAAGTAAGTAAGTAGAATGCGTTGAGTCCGAGACTGCAAAATCCGACAATAGATTTGCTGAATCTAACTTACTGCAGTAGGTCAGGATGATTGAATCTAAGAGAGTAAACTAGGTGGGTCGCAGGGCATCCAAGTTGGAGCGAAGCGATCCATTTTAAAACTCCGTTTATGGTTTTATCAGTGCGCGTGAGCAATCATAATTTAGGCAAAGTAGTATCTTCTGATACGAATACGGTGACAGTAATGCATTACAAAAACTTAGATGTTTAGCGGATCCTTAAAAGATGGTAACTGAGTTTCTTTATCGATTGTAAAAAGAATTGTGGTTCTATGTATGTTAATTCGTCCATTGGGCCTATGCTAGCTGGTGGTCATCGAAAACAGACCATCGGCATATGTTTAAAATTTTTCCCTGTATGCTTTCATTCAGGTATTGTGCAGGTGCGGAAGGACGATCGTATCAGTGAGTATTCATATTTTTATTTTTTTTCATAATTACACTCGCACTCAAGGCTAAGGCCTTATAACGTTTTTTTTAAACGTGCGAGCGAAAATAACGGGGAGAGGGAGAGTTTCGCGCAGGTTCACACACACAACCTGAACGGAGTGCAGTGGTTTTGGGTTGTAGATGTTCGTCGACTACTTTCAGGAGTGGTTTGTCCTAGGACGAGAGCCGACCAAATTTCGCGTTGGTTATAATTCCTAGTAATTCGTTCATGCACTTTTGGTGTTAATATTGCATACACAGAGGATGAATTTATGTTTGTGGAACTTTAGTCTATATCCTTACGGTCCGAGGCTATTCCAATCAAATGGATAGCAGAATTGATAGTGTTCAAAAAATGGTGCCTGCGAAAACAAGACTTCTACCACTTTGACCCCTAAACGGGCAAAAAAGTCGTCGTATTTCGTTGACAGAGCTGTTTGACGACCAAGGTTTAGAACGTGTTTTCCGAGGCATGATTATTGAAGTCTAAAGGAAAAAATATATATTTTTATTTTCACAAACTTTTCTCTGAGTATTTACTATCACCATGTCAAATTTGGTTAAAATCGCTTAAAGCCTTCTGCGTTGTTTTATTATCAAAATGCGGATGCGCGTGATTTCTAATGTTAAGTCTATGGGATACGTTTCCGGTGATTATTCCTCGATGGTATGTCCGATTTTTAATTTTATCTACTAGTCTCCCCATGCTTTTCCAACAGTGACTTAATGCCATCAAAATATGCCACAGCAAATTTAATGGTTTCAGTCGTTGCCACGCGTCCGTACTTAGTTAAAAAAAGAAAAAAGAACAACAGGCATAGCATTGTGGGTAGTGTGTTGGTCCCTGACGCCGTTGATATTGAATTTCAGCCTCAGCTATGTCAAGTATTAACAAAACCCCCTGCAGTGTAATTTTCAGGAAAAGCTTCTCGACATTTTTTGTTTGGAGTCAGAGCTAAATTGTAGGTCCCTCTATTACACACAACATACACGGGAAATTGAGAAAAGCTCGTCTTTGAACCTCCATTATCACCAAGCCTAAACAATTCTACAGCTCAATCTTAATAAAGCCAGTCGGGATTTAGATTGCAAGCTCTGTGCCAGACAAAGCAGTAAAAGCGTTGTATATGCCCTACACTCAGCAGCTGTCAATACCCCTTCTATGCAAGAACTTCGAGGTAGCTAAGAACTTCGTCTACCTTGGATCCGCAGTAAGAAATACAAACAACATCAGTATCGAAATTATATACAGAAAACCTCTTACCAATCGCCGTTCTTTTTTTCATTGGGCTCAAAAGGCAATTGAGTAGCAGAGCCGTCTCTGCAGAGGCATGGACGCTATTGAAAACACTTGGTCTTTTCGAGAGAAAATTTCTGCGTTCGATCTTTGGTCCTGTTTGTGTAGATGGCATCTGGAGGAACTGTACGGTCTGTACGGCGGCATGTGCCGTTAAGCGTCAACGGGTACAACGCTTAAGATGGCTATGCCATGTAGAGCGTATGGACAACATAGTTCCGGCGCGAAGAATCTTAGAATCCGAGCCATTGAGACAACGCAACCAACTTTGTGTGCGCGACTGGAGGCGGCTGGCGCTGGTTGAGGCCCAAGACCACATCGATCTGTAGCGCCACAAAGAAGAATAAAACGGGAGCCAATCCCAAGCAAAGAACGGAATTAGTTACAGTCATATGAAGAACATTTTTTATTTTAAATAGTTCAAGTACAATAAAAAAGAAGTACCAAGGCAATCATTTTTTATTTCGCCCTCTCTTCCTCTGTTGGATCTCCTCCTCCTCAGAGCTATTCGAATCTTCAATCGCTTTCGTCGCTTTCCTTACTTTGTTCTTAGTAGTTTTTTTCTTATTTCTTGGCGGTGATGCGTCTTGATTTCCATCCGAAGACAATTCAAGTGCACTTGTCTCTGATTCTGATTCGTCTGATGCCGCCTTATTACGTCCCTTTGCGGACCGGCCTTTGTTTTTCGTAGAATTACCTGTCCCGTTCTTTTTATTGGCCTTTCTATTAGCAGCCAATGCAGAGGTCGTTGCCTGCGTTTCATGAGTTTCGCTGCCATTCAATTCTGTTGCATTTTCCTTAACATCGAGGCATTCATTAATGCGACTTTCGAATTCGGTAACTAAAGTTTTCAGTTCTGGTTTCGCCAGCTTTGACGTTACTGAGATAATTGATTTGAAAGCCTGATAGACTTCATCTACCTGAACCTTGTCCTTAAAGTACTGAATATTGTCGATTAATTTTTTGATTGTCTTCTCGTTGTAATTCAGTAAACTGAGACAGAATGAGATGTCACGCCATTGCCTCTCTTCAGTTGTTACTCGGAATCGTAGGCATAATTTCTCAACCAAACTTTCTACTTGCCGATCTTTCTGTATGAGACCGAGGATATAACGCATTATAATGCGATATTTTTCTTCTTCAATATTAAGGTTGGTGTCACTTAATTTAGAAATGATGTCTGGCAGGACATTGTACAGGATATTCGACTTATTTGCTATTTCTTTAAAGAACTGTTGTGTAATGTGTTTGATTTCATCGTTCGGATCGACGATGCACATTGCCAAATCGGCTATTTGACCTTTGACTCGTATCATTTCATGTAAGATTAAATGACTGAGCATTTTAACGGCTGTTAATCGAAGTTCATCATTCGTTTCATGTAGTGTTGAATAGAAGTGACCCGTCCATGGTTCAATGACATTCGGAAAACGAAAGGTCAAATCGGAGAGCCCAACAACGATGTTGCATTTGATTTTAATGTTTTTTGTACAATTCAAAATATTCATTAGGAAGGGCATATAGTTCTCGCAGAATTTCGACGACACCGACATGAAGCGAATCAGGGTCAACGTCGCAGCTTGCTGGAGATGTTGATCCTTATATTGTGCTTGATATTTACAGATCTCGATCACATAGGTGATTATTTTTGCCAGAAGTGCATCGTCCGCATAGAGTATTACGTCTTCACAGATATGATTTATAAGTTCAGCAATGCTGTCTTCAGCAGTGGCACCAACCAGATCTTCGTCGGGCTGAAAACAAGATATGAAATTTTAAATTCAATAATCGAATACATAGTATACTTGAATATTACCTCCTGGTGTGGTTCCGCAGTTGTTCCAGAAAGTCGTTTCAAAGATTCTGTAGCCGACATATTCAGATTGGTTTTACGCTTGTTTTGGTTGAATGCATTGTTCTTCTTTGCGTTCTTCTTTTCTTCGGTGAGTTCCTGACGGAATTTCATGTTATTATATACGTCAATGTCCAGGAATATCATCTCTTTTAATGTCATATGCCCAATTAGGAACAGGAATCTTGATATGAGAAAAGTGGGCATTCGCATTTTAGAGAGCCCTGCGTCTTCTGTACCACTATGTTGACTGTCCGACGCCTGAGATAGTTGCGAAGCGGCTATAGTGTCGGTGTTGACTGTAAACTCCTTAAATTTGCGAACTAAATTGATAATTATATTTTGCGCTATTATATCTGGCGTTTGACAAAGATGATAAAAGAACTTTATTGTCGTCATTGTAAGTGCATCGAAATCAGGTACACGCGGATGGAAGAAGACTTTCTGGTAATAATTTACTACGTTTTGTACTAGGGCATTATCAACGTCCAATCGTTTGTAATATTTCGAGCTTATCGAGGAGTCAATACTGTTCAGAAGAAATTCTAAGCAACCTGTGAAAATGCGTGGATCCTTTCTTACACGCTCACTTATACAGATCGTTTCGATGATATTGATATTCGAGGATGCAATGGATGATTTTGCATTAGAACACAAAATCAGGAGCTGTAAGGCTTGTCGTGCTTCATCTTCAGTGGTGCCTTCAAGTTTAAGTGTGAAACGTTCGAAGAGAACCTGTATGATTTGGGCGTCAATGTCGTCGCTGTTAACCCATTCTCTGACTAAGCACTCCATAGCTGTAAAATGGCCATAATTTAACCCAATCAGGAATTTGCTGAGATTCTTAACCACTTTAACGGCGTGTGATCTACAAAAAATTAACAATAATATCGTTAAGCTCTCATCTTGGTTTTGTTATATAACATCTGTACCTGCCGGTCTCGTCTGTCGTGAACAAAACCTTTTTGTAAGCATTTGAAACGGCATCACGTTTTTCTTTATCGCTCGACCAGACTAAATATAACATGCGTCTCATGCCACATTCTGTTCCCTTAATGCCGAACAGATAGCCAGTTGTAAAGAAATCAACGGCCTCAAACACGTCGCTATTCGTTTTCGATAAGAGCATTTCTTGAATTTTGGGCACTGCTTTGGTAATAATTTTCGAAAATTCAATAGAATCTTGGAGGAACTTTACCGTTTTTATTTGCGTCCCGAATTCTTCGTTCTAATAGCAAGCAATCTACGTTGTATTCATTTTTTTTTTTCTCTGTTTGTTTCAAATACTATACTTACACTATCCCTACAGCCGTTTGCTAGAAACATGTATGACTTCAAGAGAGCCATATAGTATGCGCACTGTTCTTCTATTTTTAAAGTATGCCTGCGCGGGGCAGATGGATGATGAATGTACATGCATACAAAGACTGTTAGACGCAAATTACCTGAGTTCGGAATTGCCCGCAACAAAATCAGCTTTTCTCACAAGGCCAACGGCTTCTTTATATTTCTTCTCAACTAGTAGTCCCGAAATTCTAGCGACTAAATCTTCGTAGTTCTCTTGACTCTCGTGTATCTCCTGAGTGCCTGTAATAAAACCAAATCCACACGTTACAGATTGTTATTTTCCATTGCTTGTTTTGCTTACATTGAAGAAGATTTTCTTCAACGAACGGGAACAAATCGGGTATAACTGAATTCCATTTGTTTTCCAACTCCTCGGCCTTCTTTCTTTCTTCCGCCAACACGTCACTTAGTTTCTTCATTTTTTCACATTCTTCTTCGTGTTTTTTTTCTAATTCCTGTAGAGTTAGTTTCGCAGCAAATGGATTCCTCTCCAGAAAGGATTTTATAAGAATCACAGCATTCTTTCGAACAGTGGATGTTTTATCTTCCAAACGTTCGACTGTCTCACTTAGTACTTTATGTTGAAAAGAAAGCGGCACTGCATTCTCTTCTTTCATATGAATCCAGATTTGTAATACTTTCGCTCTCACGTGAGCAGACACATCGTTTATATGAAGTAGAAGATTATCAAGAAATTCGTCTCGAGCCTCTTTCATATCTTCGGGTAGTTCTTCGGATGTTAATTCACCTATTATGGCTTCGCCCATTATTTGTAAAATGCAGTTACGAAGGACATACGATTCGCAGTTTAATAGTTCTTCGCTTAGTGTCGACAGATGGGGAATCATCATTTTCGCTGATGTGTAGCCAAGTTCAGTTAGGAAATTGGAAAAATTCCGTGAAATTACAGTGTCGGTGGATTCAACAGTCAGAGTTTCGACAATATCTTTAATCAGTACGGAAAAGATGCTGGATATTCCGTAGTCTTCGTGTAATAACTGAATTCCACTTGCGATGGAAGCCGATGCATTTTCGCAGGTTCGCAGAATTTGCAGGATGCGCACGGGAAACGTTATAGCATGATTATACCGCTTAATCGCAGTGCCAAAAATTTGAAATAATGTGTCGCTGATATGTTTTTCTTTCGCCGAGAAAGTCAGAACCTCAAGCGTACGATAACAGATGTCTGTAAGTAAACTAAAAGCACGAAATGATGACTGCAAGTCGGTCGCGTAAATCTAATAATATATTACTTAACAAACGCCTCTTCAACTACTGGCGGGTTCCATAAGCGTTCTAATGGCGATTGCATTAAATTAAATATTTGCACTAAAAACTTGAACCTCTTCTGCTCCCATTCGGGGTGTGATTCGAGTTCCGGGACGGCCCGCTTCCCTTTCTTCGTATGGCCCGCCTGAGCTTGTGTGATCACTTGGTCAATCACTCTGACTGTGTTTACAAACAAGAACATCGTCATTTTGGTAAGATTTAAATAAGCATTCTTATCGCCCACTCCACTCGAGGCAGTCGAATGTAGAAACTGAGATAGTTTTTGTCCCATCTTATCTGCAGTAACGAACAGTAAATCGAAGGTTCGCATCAAATGCGTTAAGGAAATGTTCGAGCTGTTTTCCAGGACCGAGAAGAATGTGTCGAAATTGTCGAATATGTAGAACGGATCACCAATTGAAATTGCTTGCCTACACACTAAGTTTGGATTATAAGTTTGATGAAACAAACAAGAGCGAAGATATAACATAATTATTACCTTTTAGTTGATCTGGAATCTCATTGACCGAGTACACATGCTTCACATAGTAGTTGTCTCCTTCGGAATTCAGCAAGTCCGCATTCGAGCAGGGTATTACGAATTGAAAATGCATGTCGAAATGAAATATAATTGGCTAAGATTGCAAAAATTTGTAAATAATATGTTCGGCCTCGTCTCCGCGGTATTTTAATGGATAAACAAGCAGCAAACAAGCAAACCGACAAAATTGAATTCTTGTCAGAGCGAACTGTCATAATTACGGTACAGTTAGAACGAAAAGTAGAAAAATCATTCGATAACATCGCTCTGCTCCATTTCTATTCTAATAGAGAAATAGATTACCTAACGAAAAATCATTCAATAACAGAATAATGAAAAAAAAACATTTTTTTAATGTCTATACATATATTATTGAACTACTTGTGGGGGTAATTTGTAAGAAATTAATTTCACTTTCATGTCAACGTCGATAGATTGTTATCGATTTGTTTGAATGTGACGTTTAGCTGATGACATTGACAAATACATAACAGCTGAGTAGCAATTGTAAGTGAAATGAAGTGTTGAATTCTGATTGAATTTTTTTTTAATGTGTCGCTTTAATTACACATAACAAAATGTTACCTTCACAAGTTAGCCCACCGGAAGTGGGTAAGCTAACAGAACAGGACTTCAATTTAATAACACAATCTCAGGACGAGTTTAATGCGTATGTTGCCCGTAGTACAAACTATAAATGAAGTATGTACTAACATTTGTATTTGGATTTATACTTTTACAGGCAATGCTACAGCAAATGCTTGGAAACGCTTAGCCAGCTAGAACAATCCATGGGCAATACTTACAAGATCCAACACAATAAAAGCGTAGCTGAGTTCTATCAAAATGGTTGCAAGGACTATGAAAAATTGCTTAGAATTCTGGAAGCAGAATCGTCTAACGTAAGTAAATCACTCTATATACGCGTGTACATATGCATATATATGTAAATAGGTCGCGCGGATGTACAGGTACATATCTGTAAATTTGGCATTTATATACATATGTGCATGCTTATGTATTCGGGCTGCAGTTCTCGATTCTCATACAACGCAGCAGGTGACTAACATATGGTCTATAACATACATTATGTACATATGTATATATGCTGACACCAAAGTGTGCCAGGGTGTCACTCTTTACGACTTTAATAATGTAATGTAAGTTTATAAAATAATTGGAGGCAAACACCGGTTGTACGATACAATATTTATGCTCGACGGATTCCAAATGTCCAATATCACCTAGGAGTAGTCAGTCAGTTTCGAGCAATTTAATAACGCGAAAGAGAAACTTTGTTTTACAAAACAAAGAATGTAAGCATTGCCTTTCTCAAGCCGACTGCAGTCGAGCAAATAATCGACCAACTTGTCGACGGACTAGCTGCATAGTATATCCCGCATGTTTTCCGGTTCCCTCGCACTGGAATCGTTTTACCGGGCGATTTCAATGTACACAATTTTCGGTGGCCTCGACATTCTGGACAGACAAAACCCGAAGGAAGGTTTGTTGAAATTGTTGCTGAGTTAAATCAATTAACTCAAGTTGTGAAGGAGCCGTCGCGTATCCCCGATGTTGCTAGTCAAACCCCCAACACACTGGACTTGTTTCTTACCTCCCAGCCTAACAAATACACGACAGATGTATTGTCGCCTCTAGGCTCATCTGACCACTGTTTGATATCAGCTGAATTCCCGAACTCCCATCACTTTAAGTAGTCGTTGTGCTTCCTCGGCAACTGATCACGCAAATATTATCGGAATCGGCATGGCAAATTTTATTCCTAGTAGGATTAAAAGCACCAGGCCAAAGGATAATATGTTGTTGTTGTTATCAGGCCAGCGATCCATGGATGATCTGAGCCTGAGCTATAGCTGCCTTCCATCCTTGACGGTCCCGGGCACGCTGCTTCCAGTTGTCAAGACCAAGATGTCTTACATCCGCGATTACTTGGTCTTTATACCGGAGGTTCGGTCTTCCTCTTCTTCTCGAACCAGGAGGCTCGGAGTCGAAGACCCTCTTAGCTGGAGCGTTGATGTCCATGCGCTCGATGTGGCCGAGCCAGTGTAGTCGACTGATCCTTGCCTTCCGGACTACATCCACATCTTGGTACAGCTCGTAGAGTTCGCGGTTGTGTCTTCTTCTCCATTCACCTTCCTCACAGACAGGACCAAATATCCGGCGCAGAATTTTTCTTTCGAAAGAACCCAAAATCAGCTCCGCTGTCCTGCTTATCGTCCAGCTTTCGGCTCCGTACAGCAAGACTGGCAGAATGAGCGTTTTGTAAAGTATGACTTTGGTCTTTCGAGTGAGGAGTTTTGACCCCATTTGTTTGGACAAGCCGAAGTAGCAACGGTTGCCAAGAGCGATTCTATGCCGGATCTCCACTGTGGTGTCATTTGTGGAATTTACGTTTGCCCCGAGGTAGGCAAACTCCTTAACTACCTCGAAATTGTAGCTGTCAATTGTTATATTTTGTCCCAGGTGGTGAGCGACGGATTGGTTTTTGCTTGACAGCATGTATTTCGTTTTGTCCTCATTGATCTTAAGACCAACTCGTTTCGCCTGTTCTTCAATCGCCGTGAATGCTTCCACAATGCCACGGCGAGAACACGCGATGATGTCGATATCATCCGCGTATTCCAGCAGCTGGATGGACTTGCAAAAGATAGTGCCTTCCCTGTTGACGCCTGCCCGTCGCACTATCTGCTCCAGCACCAGGTTGAAGAAGTCACATGACAGCGCATCTCCTTGCCGAAATCCGGTGCATGTTTCGTATGGTTCCGAGGTCCTAGAACCGAGTTGCACGGTGCATCGCGTGTTTTTTAGCGTGGTGCGACACAACTGGATCAGTTTTACCGGGATCCCGAATTCGGCCATCGCCCCAAACAGTTCTTCACGATGAATGCTGTCCTATGCGGCTTTGAAATCGATGAAAAGATGGTGTGTATCGATTCGAAACTCGTTGGTCTTTTCCAGGATTTGTCGAAGTGTGAAAATTTGGTCTATAGTTGATTTGCCGGGTCGGAAGCCGCACTGGTAGCTGCCGATTAGTGCGGTGCAAAATGGTTTTAGACGTTCACACAATACGCTGGACAGGATCTTGTATGCGACATTGAGCAGGGAAAATGAATTACTGAGATTTCAAAATAATCAGATCAGTTCGCCGTTACGATTTTCTGAGGTATTAAAAGCAGACGAGCTTACGACTCAACAAACAAATAACTACTTTACGACACTGGACGATCTTACAGAAATATTTAGAAAACTAAATAACAAAAAATCAAGTGGTTTAGATAACATTCCCAACATAATACTGAAGCATCTACCGGACATTATTATACGGCAGTATTGCATCATTTTTAACAACCTACTAAATAACCGTCACTTTCCCAGTTGTTGGAAAACATCGAAGGTTCTTCCAATAGCAAAAAAAGGCAAGGATCCTTCTGATCCTTCGAGCTATAGGCCAATCAGTCTCCTGCCTAACATCGGGAAAATTTTTGAGATACTTTTAAATAAGTCAATTTTATTTGAATGCAATAGAAAGGGAATTATACCGCGAAATCAGTTTGAATTTAAGAAAAATCACTCGGCAGTGCACGCAGTTACAATACTGACATCAGATATCAACTGGAATCTGAATGCCAAAAGATGTACAGGTGCTTGTCTGATAGATATTGAGAAAGCCTTCGACACGGTATGGATCGACAGATTGATATATAAACTGATAAAATACGAATTTCCTCACCAACTCATAGGCATGATTTCTTCCATGATTTGTGGAAAAAAATTTGTCGTAACAGATAGGATATACAGGACGACTAAAGTTTTTAATATCGCTAATGGTCTTCCACAAGGCACGGTTACAGCCCCACTTTTATTTAATATTTTCGTTTCTGAAATGTTAAGGGACAAGGATAACTCTATAGCATTCGCTGACGATGTAATACTGTACGCCAGTGGCTCGAAAATAGAAACCATACAAACCGAACTTCAAACAAAATTCGATGAGCTGCAGACATATTGCTCAAATTGGAAGCTAAAAATCAACTACACAAAGTGTGAAACCATACTGTTTCGCCCCCCCCGTAAGGCAAGGTAACTCAGATTTGAGGCGCAACTGGAAAAAATTTGGCTTACAGAGTAACAATGGCCTTCACATCGAGTCAAAAACAATTGTTAAATATCTAGGCGTCCATCTAGATAAATTTTTGTATTTTAACGAACACATAAATACCCAACTGAAAAAGGCAAAAGCGGCATTTATGTCTCTGAAAAGTTTGTTTTACTCCAGATATCTAAGATCCGATGTAAAGGTCATCTGCTACCAAGCCTTCATCCGCCCCATTCTGACATATGCGAGTGCGGTATGGTGGAACATTAGCCCATCATATATGGAAAAACTTCGATTATTCGAAAGAAAATGTCTTCGAGCCTGCTTGCACATGTATAGAAGCGAACATTCCGACTTCCGGCATTACGTTTCTAATAAGATTCTATTGGATGCTTCCAAATTGTCCAGAATAGACAACGTTATACTGGATACTGCGAGGAATCATTTTGCACGTTCAGCGACCGTAACAGAGAACAATCTTGTTTCGGGCTTGTTTTATCCCAACCCAAAATATTTCGCGAAAACGTTGGAGAATGGATTCATTCCGCCTGAAACCTTCCTATACTTGGACGCACATCAGTACTTATCAAACGAAAACAACGTTCCTATCATATACCACATTGCTAGAAGGGCAACAGATAAAAAGATCGTCTATAACCCTAACAACTTAAATTTTGAACTAAAGTACTGCACTAGCGTACCTGAAAGGGATGAAATAAATATCAGTAGATATAACACAGGCAAATACTGGTGGCTCGACTGGGTCATGGCTTAGATTAAGTCCAGGAAGAGGCTCCGACACCTGACTTTTGAGTTGTCGAAGCTGATGGGCTTCGAGAACTCAAAGACCAGGTGTCGGGGCCTAATCCTTGTGCTCTAAGTTAGGTTAGGATTAGTTTAAGTTAGACTAAGTAGCGTTAGGTTAGACTAAGTAATGTATTATAATCAGAAAGATTCAACAAGGTTTTTCCCACAATTTTTCCTTACAGAAAAGATATGAAAAAAAGTAAAAGGCTTAGAAATATATTCTAAAATAAAATATAATTATTGACAAAAAATATGTATATATATATGACTAGTTAAGTATGGAGCACCGTTAAGGTCATATACTTTTAAATTACATGTAAATAGTAGTTTAATTCAGTTTAGTTAAACATGTAAATATATTGCCTTAGTGGAATAAATAAACTCTTCAAAAAAAAAAAAAATTGAGCAGGGATATATGTACCTCTATAGTTCTTGCAAGAGGTAGGATCGCCTTTTTTGTGGATGGGGCATATAGAGCTGGTATTCTGCAAGGCCTTTGGCTTGACGAGTGCCTTGCGTCAATGACCACATGGTCGATTTGGTTGGCGGTTCGATCGTCCGGAGATCGCCAGGTTGCTGTGTGGATTCGCTTGCGAGGGAATCTTGTGCTACTTATCACCGCATTACGAGCTGTCGCAAAGTCAGCGAGTCGGAAGCCGTTATCTGTTGTTGTATCGTGGAGGCTGTGCTTTCCGATCACTCCGCCAAGGGTGTTTTCCTTACCGATTTTGGAGTTGAATTCCCCGAGCACGATTTTTACATCGTACTGCGGACAAGCTCCGTAGGAGTTGTCCAGGAGGTCATAGAAGTCCTCCTTGATAGGGTCTTCAGCCTCGTCGGTAGGGGCGTGTGCAC
This sequence comes from Eumerus sabulonum, assembly GCA_951905685.1. Lineage (NCBI taxonomy): Eukaryota > Metazoa > Arthropoda > Insecta > Diptera > Syrphidae > Eumerus > Eumerus sabulonum. Next base: position 247,310,446 of record OX645060.1, read on the forward strand.
AAATAAGGCTGATGTTATAAAATCTGCCTCTGATGCGGATCACAGCCAGGCGATCACTTATAGGTTTAAAGTCGATGACCTTCGACCTTAACCGCTTTCCCACAACTAATCTGCATCCCAATAAGTGCAACCTTTTGTGACAGCTGTAATAAATGTCGCAATTTTTCTTCCTAATCATACCGTTTCTTATCCAGCGTATTTCCTTGACCGCAGTAATATCCCGCCGCACAACCGCCATTCTGGTCGGGATTTTTTTCGCTGCATACGTTTGTTCACCTCCCAACGGTTGTTGAAGAGGCTATCCAGAGGGCGCCGCGAGGAGGCCGTATGTCAACTTGACCCGGGCATTTGAACAGGGGTCGTTGCTGGCATCTCGCCAGGTTGAGAGCAATCAACAACTTTACCCTGTATGTCCGAGCCCATGCCCTCTCCAAAGGATAATATACCACCGAAAAAGGGAAACCCTCGCTTCACCAAGCAGGTGAAAGCAAAACAGTTGCACTGGATATTTAAAAAGTATTTGACAGGGTTTGTCGAAAATGTGTGCTTTTGGGTCTCTTCCTCAATGGATTAGAAATTACAAATTCAATTCAACTTGTTTTGGACGGATCCAATACTAACATGCTGGTGTTCCCCAGGGCTCCGTCTTGTCTTTGACACTTTCTCATTAAAAAGAATAGAGTGGAATTGAATATATCCAAAATACAATGCTGTCTGCTGTCGTTAAAGCGTATCACTAACCCGCAGCCATCAATGAATGGCACTTGCATCTCAGAATCCGAAAAGCTTTACAAACTGGGTATGTGTGTTGCCCACAATCTTAATGAGAACGACCACATATTCAGTGTCGCCACGAATACTATGAAATGCCTACGTTTCTTATGCAGATGAAAGAAATATGTCTCATCCTTCGTCTTGCTACAATGTATAAGGCGTTCATTCGCCCTAAATTAGAGGTTAACGTTCATTATCGGTCCGGTGCATCAAATATCTCTTTGCACCTACTAAACAGAATACAAAATCGCGCGATAAAACTGATAGGTGACTCTAGCAATATCAAAATATTAGACTCGTTGGAACATCGCCGGCATGTTTCCTGCCTCTCCCTGTTTTATCGATACTTTTGATGTAATATCCAGTTGCATTCTGCCCATTGAACATTTCTCCCGCGACGTAGGACTCTCTGGGAATGCTCTCCAGTATACTCTGAAACCCGCATTCGGACATACCGTCAAATATAAAGAAATTTTCTTTAACTGAACCACACGAATCTGAAATCCCTGCCGGATTCGGTCTGCCCCTCTCAGTACAACATGCAAGCATTTAAGATCAATGTCCATCGGCATTTCCTCTAACCCTCTTAATCTTCCTCCTGCTCGCATGGTGTCGCCGACATAATAAAGTGCGCGCATATTTTAAAAGAAGAAATGTAGTTTGTAATTGAGTTAAACAATTGTCGTTGCTAAATCAAATTGTTTCAATTTGTGGTTGCAATTCTTCCAGTTAGCTGGAATGTGTGTAGCGAAATAATTACAATCAGTCTGTCAACCAGACTACAATTCATGGCAAACTTGGTCCTCCTTTAAAAAACCTCTTCAACTGGCACGGTCTTTCGTCAGCAGTCTCCAGTGCCGCACGCTTAGTTGGTTGAGGTGCTCTTCCACTTACGTGCGTCACGTTCAATTTGACCTTCCTCGGCCGTGTCGAGGATCTGCAGACGCCGTGCTACTTTCATATCGCTGTTCAGCCCGCACAATTCACTATTAAGTCATCTCCTCCACTCCCCATTTATGCAGATCGGGCCGAAATCGTACGCAGAATTTTTCTTTCAAAACGACCAGGGCCCTTCTCATCCGTTTTCGATATAGTCATGCCTCTGCCCCATAAAGCAGGACCGCAATAACCAGGATGCCAATATGTGAGACCTGGCCAAGACGGCTCTGGTTCGTGTGCTTTCTCGACGACAGCATATATTTCGTCTTGTCCTCATTTACTGCGACTAACATTTGACCCCTCGTGCCCCTCGTATTGACCAGTGAGTTTTGCACGATCTTTTCAAAGACGATGTTGAAAAAGTCACACAATAGCGTGCCGAATCATCTAAAACCTTTTTCGACTTTAAAGGTATCGGTCAAGTCGCTTCCGACCCTGATGGAGCAACCAGTGTTCTCCAATATTATCCTGCACAATCTGACGAGTTTGGCAAGGAGGTCAAAACAAGACATGGCGCTGTATAGCCCTACGTACGCTATTGTATGCGGCCTTAAAGTCGACGAACAGGTGGTGGATGTCGATCTGGAACTCGTTGATTTTTTCCACAATCTGCCGCAGTGTGAATACTTGAATACTTGATCGATAGTGGACTTCCTGAGCCTGAAACCACACTGATATGGACCAATCAGTTTATTAACGAACGGTTTCAGGCGTTCACACAGTGCACAGTGATTTTATAGGCGGTGTTCGGGATACTTATGCCTCGTCTCCTTTCTTGTGGAACGGGAAAACGATACTAAGGTTCCATATCTTACAGATGATCTGGTGCATACTCCCAACCCGGTCATCTCCAGCTGCCTTAACGAGCTCGGCAGGTAGTCCGTCTGCTCCAGCAGTTTTGTTAAACTTAAGCTTAGAAAAAGCCTTCCTAACTTTTCCTAGGTCAAGGGGACGGAATTCTCTATTATCGTCGGTTGTGAATAGGTCATGCTACCTGACAGCGGAATCTGTTTCGTCATCGTCGTTACACAATCTGCAAAAGTAGTATTTCCAGGTTCTTAGTACCGACTGTGAATCTTTTGTCGTCCCTGCAGGCTTCCGTTCTCGCTTTATATCCCTGGCATGTTTATTTTATTCGTTGATAGAACCTCCGAACGTCATTCCTACGATAGCATCTCACAATCTCTTCGATCGCAAGCTGCTCACGCTTTATTTGTTTTGCTCCTTCCTCCTCTTCTGCTCATAATGGTCACGAGTAGCTCTCGTCCTTTTGTGCAGCGTCGCTTGATAGGCTTGCTGCTTGGCTGTGTGTGCCCTCCTACACTCGTCGTCAAACTATGGGTTTCTTGTTGATGGTGGTTTGAAACCCAGTACCCCAGAAGCAGCACTCGCTAAGGCTTGTTGACAACAGGTCTATTGGTGTTGTACAGTCTGAGCAGGTGTTGGAGGGTTTTCCTAAAGCTTTAGGGGACACGATTGGCATATTTTAGTTGATTGTAGTATTGCGACGTTGTATGCCGCTGGCCTTACTTCATTTTTCTGAGCCAGGCATATTCGTAGTCGTAACCTGGCTGCTACAAGATAGTGGTCCGAGTCGATGTTGGCTCATCGAAAAGCTCGTATATCCAGATTATCGGAGGCGTACCTGTCATCACTCGCGATGTGGTCAGTCTAATGGACAGTTGATTGATCTGGATACCGCCAACTCCCCTTGTGGATGTTGAGATGTGGGAAACACGTGCCAGCAACTAGAAGATTTCGCGCCGTTGCGAAATCTGCCAGTCTAATTCCATTTTTGGATTTGGTGTTATGTAGGCTGTGCTTGCTAATGACCCTATCAAAAGCGACTTCCTTGTCCAGTTTCACATTTAACTCTCCCAGTAGGATTTTAACATCGTAATTGGGATATTGGGCATTTGTTCTATCTAGTAGACTATTTTTATGTCTTTTGTAGCGTTATTCTAGTCCTCGGTGGGGGCGTGAGAGCTTAAATGCCGAAAACTCAAGCCTTTTTGCCTAAGTCTACCTCTAATAACAAAACCGCATCCAAATAGGCGTTGCCTTCTTTCCTTGTAGCAGTCGCCGTAATAGAAGTCACAGTTTCTCATCCGCTTTCTGCCCGATCCATCCCAACGTGTGTTTATTAATCTGTTTGTGAACGGAACCACCTAAAGCCGCATCCCTACAAAATTAATTTTTTACAAAAACTATCGCGCATCAGAGATTTGATTTTGTAATCCAAGCAATTTTCCGCCTGTATTTGCGTTCATCAACATCTTGTTTGAGCAGACTTGCCGTCACTAGAGTGCAACGAATTGGAAACGAAAGCATAAAAAATCCCTTCATTCGCTTAAAGTTATCGTATGGGGTTGCGATGTCGGCAATAATTAAAAATACTGATGAAGCCATGACACTCGCTCTTTGTGTGCAGTTCTAATATATTTACAACCATAGTGGCATGGAATATTTGCTGAGAATATAACCAACGTGAAAATTCAGTCAAGTTCCTCTCGAATTGTATCTAGGACAATCACCCCCGGAGAGCAGTAAACGAACATCTACGACCCAGACCATCTGTACTCCGCCTAGGTTGTGTGACAAAACAAATCTATAGTTTAGGCCAATAAACCAAGATCAGCAATTAAAAAAAACCGGCCAAGTGCGAGTCGGACTCGCGCACGAAGGGTTCCGTACCATCTGTATATACATATTGTTGCGGAGACACAAACCGACGGTTAAGTTCGAATTTCGCTGTCGAATTTCGAAAGCTCTCTTGAAGAGGAGATTGGAATGATGTCAACGGCGTAATGCTTATTGTCAGAGCATTCTAGAGATTTCCGAAGGGGAACTTCCGACGGCGAACATTCGAGAAGGTGGACCGAGAGCTATATAAGCGCGATTACT